>OY970789.1:10040000-15123135 GCA_963853775.1 Xanthia togata | reverse complement strand
GATTTTTAAAAATAAATCAAATAAATCGGATTTATTTGATTTAAATCGAATTAATTTGATTTAAATCGGATTTTTTTGTTTTCTTTTTTACATTCTGTTCTTTTTTAATTTGGAAGTCAGTCATTAATAAACCATAACATAAAATTCAAATCACTTTTTAAAAAACAGTCATTTTAATGAACAAGGAAGGAAAATAGTTAAGAGTAGTAAATTAGGAGTTTAGTTTTTTCAAAAGGAATTTGGCTGCATCACTTTCATCGGTCAACAACTTTTCTTGTGGCAGTTTTGGATTAACCATGTAGGCTAGATAATGAGCCGGTGTCATGGCTTGGCGGTAACGATTCATGACAACCCTCATTTGCATCATGTTTAGTTCTTCTTTTAGTTGATCTATTAATTCTTTCCAGATAAGAACACTATCTGAAATAGTACACTTATCGCTGTGAACCTTGTCTAGAGCTTTGGATATTGGCTCCAGTCATGCCACAAGATCCTCATCATTTCTTGACGGTGTAGATAAATAGCATTGGACACATGTGTGCGCGCCGTTTTTTATGTCGGGGGAAGTCCCTTGACACATTTCGGCTGATGGTCGCAGTAAAAAAATATTGATTTAAATCATTGATTTTTATAAAATAATCACTTGATTTTAATCGCGATTTAAATCACTGATTTAAATCAAGTGATTTAAATCATATCAACCCTGAAATTTTATTTGCAATATTTTTCAAAATGAACATAAACTGCACAAAAATTAGGAGGCCTTAATACAACAAGGTTGCTAATAATGATAACTAAAAGTTTTTGAAGTGAAAAATTTTTATAGCGGTGTTGTGCACTTTTTTTGTGATGGGTAAAAAATATTAAACTCGCGCAGGACACGTGACCTGATCGAAAATTCGTAAGACGGAGGAAATATTCAAGTTTTCACTTCTGCCGGAACTTCCGGGGTGCAACCCCATTGTTTTAATATTTTTTTATGACTTTTTTAGGAGGAAGATGAAGAAGAAGAGGAAGACGATGATGATGATGATGAAGATAAACAAGGACAGAATGGAGATAAAGACAGGTACATATTATTTATATTATGGTCTGTTCTAAAAGTATCTGATTTAACTGTAAACAAACCCTGTTCAGGTTAAGTTATAACTCAATCGCTTACTAAAGGGAACTAGTAACACATTCATTTGATAAAGTTTTCATTTTTATATCTCAACCCTTTTTCCAACAATTATTGTTTATTATTATTAAGTTTAACAGTTGCTAGACATGGTGACTGCGATGAATGAAGCATATAAGAAGAAACGGATGAATATAAATGTGAATAGGCCGAAGGTCATGGTGTTTGAAAGAGGAGAGGATGTATCAGTGTGTGATATGAAAATAAATGATAAGAATGTGGAGCAAGTAAGTGAGTTTGAAGAGATGGGAAGATTAAAGATGTGAAAAGGAGAGTAAATGCGGGAAATAAAGTGAACGATGATACATGCGATTGTGACCAACCAGTTGATGTCCAAAAAGGCTCGACTGGCTGTTCACAATGGTGTGCTGGTGCCCACGCTTATTTATGGAAGTGAATGCTGGGTGTGGCAAAAGAAGCATGAAAATAGGATAAATGCTGTGGAAAGGCGTTGCTTGCGAAACATGTGTGGTCTAACTATAAATAATAAGAAAAGAAAAATGATAGGCTGAGTAATGATCTGATAAGACAACGGTGTGAGTTAAAAGAATATGTAGTGACAAAAATTGAAAAGGGTATGCTGAGATGGTTTGGTGATGTTGAGAGGATGAATGAAAGGCGACTAACAAAATGTATCTACAAGGCAGATGTGACTGGAAACGCCGGGAGGGGCCACTTTAGGAGGACATTTACTGACCTTATTGGTGATGTTCTTCAGAAAGGACAGGTGCGTAGTACTCTCAACCGGCGTGCGTGTACGACCAGATGTATGAACGTAAACGAGGCAAAATGAGTATGTAAGGATCGTAGCAGGTGGCGTTCTGTAGTTTCTGCCTACCCCCATGGGAAGAAGGCGTGAGTTTTTATGTGTATGTGTATTATTAAATTGTAATTGAAAAATCATCGACGAAAATTGAGGTTATAAAATTAACCTTAATTATTTTCAAAAGAAAAACATCAAAGCACTCAATTTGTAAGTGCCACTACAAATTGGCATCCACAGGTACCATCGAAGAAGTTCATATCTATACACCGTAAGGACTATTTCTGCTTACAGCGTTCGGCCTCTATAGAACCGGGGCGGTAACAGATGTGGTCATCGTGTTCACGGGAATTTGGTTTCAAACTGCTTAGATATGAAGTTCTTCGATAGTACGTTTTCTGATCCTTGTGTTTATATTTTCATCAGATATTTTTGAAAGACTATCGGTACTAGACCACATTGGTGATAGGTTAACCAGTTTTTTTTATAGAGGTTACCCGTAATACTTTCATCTCTACTTCACCGGTGCAAATATTTGACGGGTGCCACACAAAATATATTTAAAGTAGGGATGGGCCGAAATTCGGTTCACATTCGGTTCAACCGAGTTTCGGCAGCTTGAACCGAACTTCGGCATTCGGCCGAAATTCGGTTCAGATGCCGAACATTCGGCACAAGAAAAATAATACCTACTTGTACTATTTTGACGGAAATTCAATAGAATTAGAAATTACTGTAAAATAAAATTATGTCTTTTACTCAGTCATGAACTCATGATCATTTATTTTAGTTAAGAAGATTGTTTTTCTTATTAGTTTTGAAAATCTTTGCCTAATTAATTAGATTAAATAAATAATTTATTAAAATTAGACATCTTCTTACAAAAATGAAATAAACTTAGTATTCTTCTAACAAACATCTGGATTACAATTCGTAAATTGAATAAAAAAGTCACGTTTTTGGTTCACAAACTAAACATTAATTAGTATCAAATATGTTTTTATTACAAAGGGTATTATATAGGTCAAATTAAACAATCAAATTAAGGTGGATGCTCCAAGGTAGCCCGCGAAATTCAATTTGCGTTTTTTTGCAATTTGCAAGTTCGTGTCAGGTTGTATATTGATTAAAATATGATTTGCGACCACAACAAATATGGCTCCGGGCCACGCGGTGGAAGCGCGGTGTGGGGGCGGGGTACATCTAGCAATAATATTGAAGTAAATGCGTAAACAAGTCACGACGTGTCGCTCTCGAGAAAGCGCTTGAAATTGAACCGAAGTTCGGCCGAACTTTTCTTTTTAACCGAAGGTTCGGCCGAAGTTCGGATTCAGTTCAAACCACATTCGGCCCATCTCTAATTTGAAGAAATCTGCTAGAAACTACAGAATGTATATTATGAAAGAAATCTAGCATTATATGGTCATTATCATGTATTTCAGATCGCGCTCTCGTTCAAAATCTGGCTCGAAATCTCCCCAAGGCTCGGAGAGGTCAAAATCTAAGTCCAGATCAAGATCTGGGTCACGCGATCGCTCCAGGTCTAAGTCCAAGTCAAAATCCAAATCCAGAAGTCGGTCTCGATCTGGATCCGGCTCCAGAAAATCTAGATCTCGTTCTGGGTCCGCACGGTCGGGGTCTGCGAGGTAAGTTATCAAGATTTTCTCATTAGAATAGTTGGTTTAAAAAAAAATGCAATTTAAGACAAAACGGCTGTTTCATGGTATGGATTCTAATGACACAACCATTAAACATTATTTAAAAAAGATTCAGGTATCTCGAGCACCAGACGGCCACGACTGGCCGGAGTATGTTGTGCGGCTAGTTGGCCGTTGCGACCAAGTGCGCGATTTGTATCGGTCTCTATAGTTTACCTGGTCGTGGTCGTTGTCATGGCCGTCTATTGCACGAGATCCCATACTTTCCACACTTTTAATAATAGTAATAATTTAATCCAGAACCGCACCTGTGATGCTTCACGTATTGCTGATGTCTATAAATGGCGCTCACCGGCTATCCGGTCGGCTTTTTTGAAATATACCCTAGGACAGGCTACGATTTTTTTAAAATAATACTTCCTACTGTCTATGTCACAGGTCTGGTTCCGGTCGATCTCGTTCCCGCTCGCGCTCAAAGTCCGGATCCCGTGCATCGTCAAGAGCGTCTTCCCGCGCCAGTTCCAAGAGTGGGAAGGGTTCGCGAGCCAGTTCTGCCAGTGGACGGGGTTCTAGAGCCAGTTCTAAAGCTAGCGGCAAAGTATGTATTGATTACTTTGCATACTATTGTACATAATCAAGTTCTAATATAACAGATAGATGTGGTGCTGGGAGTTTCTTGCGCCATTTCATCTTCCCAGTTAAAGCACTAGGAAGTGGTGAATGCTGTGCGTTTTGGAGGACTGCAGTATATAAGTGCTGATTTCCAGCCAAATATTTTAATAAATCAGTTGATTTTTATTAAACATGTTGAAATCTTTAGTTTCTGTCAAAGTTCCATACAATATTTGACAGGAACTAAAGATTTCAACATGTTTTGTGGTGAATGTTTCGCCAGTTCAAACAGTTATAGTTTCTCTATGTTTTGCCATTTGGCGTACAATACATTTATGGGAGCGATTGTCAATTTAGTTACTTAAATTATAATAAATTTATGTTTTTTAACGACGCTACATTTCTTTTCAAAATGCATATCAAAATGTCTCAAAAAGTTTAGGACAGTCTCCAAAGACCGTTTTCCTGTAGCTGCAACGGTTAAGGTAGCTGTCCTTACGGCCCCATCTCAAAAATCCACCCTGTATATGATATACTTGGTAGTTACATTTTGATTTTTGTAGTAGTGGGGCAACCCCAATGCCGACAAAAGGGCTCAATAATCCAGACTATGGACTACTACTAACTATGGGCTGCAAAAACAGTAGAATAAAAATTAAATACCACACGCTTATTTCTTGATGAAACTAATTAAAGTTGTCGCATTTAAACATGGCAATAGCGATCATTGACCCCACCTTCATTTTCTAGCACTTTTTATTAAAAAAACTGAAATAAGTCAGCTAACGTCCTGAATCAATATCTATCGTGACGAAAAACCATACATAGTAGTGTATTGTTTGGGTTCCGACGTAGAGATATTAGGTAAAGGGCAATGACCGCTCTTGCCACGCTAAAACACGACAACTTTAGAGCTAAACGCTGGTAAATGATGTGCAAATGACCCATTTTAATACCACATTTTATCAACGTACATGGATGCACTGTTTGTAAAGGACCTGAAAAACCTCGCAAATCCAGTACATCTCACATTAGTTCTCTTTTTTGGCACGTTTATACATTTCGCACTATATGCCGCTAGGTCTGACACTTGAACAGGAGAAAAAATCACCATGTCAAGTCTTTTCTGCCAAGCAATATAATCCATACACTTCCCCAGGGTTCCAGAGCAAGTTCTCGCGCCTCATCACGTGCAAGCAAGCATTCCTCAAGAGCATCGTCCAGAGCTTCACGTGCCTCTTCCAAGTCCAAAGCGTCAGGCTCTAAAGCGTCTTCTAGAGCCAGTTCTAGGAAAAACTCTGCATCAGGAAGTGGATCTGAGAGGTCTAGGAGTAGGTCCGGAAGTGGGTCTAGGAAGGTGAGTTTGATTATCAAATGTTTTATATAGCCCTCTAAAATTTAATTTAGAATGACAGATTATTATCAAGTTTTGAAATTACAAACTCAATGTCATAGATGACAAATTTGAAATTCCGTTGCAACCAGAATTTATTTATGTTTTTTTTATGCAGATTATGCACATACAAAAAATACGTGTATAATGGTGCCGATTCTCTTGTACACCGAACTAACTAAACTATCACTAAAATTCCTTACTTTTGGCTATGAGAATCTTATAGCTATTCTGTAGTAAAAAGTCTCTAAATTTAAAAATTAATTTGACACAACTAAATCGAATTTGATAATTGCGAATTCACATGGTACATACTTGTTTGCCCTACCCCGTGAATTTTTTTAGAGCCGGAGGCGCGCAGTGGGGTCAGCCTCGACGTGTTTCATATGGAATTTTTCACTATTTGTATGAAAAAAAAAAATATTACCTACGTGTTGAGTATTAGGGTTATAAGGGTTTTATCAAAAGGGTCGAAATTTTCATTATTTTTGCGATAGGACACACCATTGTCGAGATATAAGCAAAAGAAAATAAAAAAATCCAGTACAGTACTGTTTTTGCACCTGAAGTCGAAATGTTCGTGTGAATTTTAGTTCATGACAACTAATAATATTCCACACCATTTTCAGTGGCGATTAAAAATGGTCAGAATTAGTTAGACAATTAAAATTTTAGGTGAAAAACTTCAAATTCAGAATAGCAAAATTGTCATTTTCACTCAATTAAATCTCAGTACAATTTTAGTGCTGTCAAACTAAAATATAGTTAAGTTGTGCCACTTTAGTCTATTTCAGAATGGGAAATCATCGTTTGACAGGAGTAAACTAAATTTTGGTGATTTTTAGTCTAGTTTAGACGCATTTGTGACAAGAGATTTTTTTTTTTTTTTTTGAACCTACATAATTTTATTATCTTATTGCCGGACTAAATAGTTTTTTTTATTTGCCCAGGCATCATCCCTATTTTACTATTTGTGACTATGCCTGAATTCAAGTTTTCAGGTCCGCTTGCATCAAACCACTCACTAAAATGTATTTAGCTCTAAACGTTTTTAAACCACCATTCTGCCTCTGTCATCTTGGAACAGTTAACAAAAACAGAACAATATTTTAAAATCATTAAACGTTATTTATATGTTTAGTAATTTGTGGTGCAAGTGGGCCTAAGTTTTGAAATTACAAACTCAATGTCATACACAAGAAGGTTCATATTCCATTGCAACCAAGTTATTTAGATCATTTTTGTTACTTTTATATACTTTTTACCTACTTACTTTTTTACTTCTTTTATTTGACTTTTATATTATTTCACTATCTACTTTAGCGTAATGTTGTCTAAGTTAATTGTTATATTACCTATTTTATTATTATGAGTCTGAACTCAAGTTTTAAGTTCCGCTTGCACCACCTATCACTAAATACATCTTCAACCGATTGACAGAAACATAACAATGGTTTAAATACGTTATGCGTTAAATCCATTTAGGAATCTCGGGCACTAAACGGACCACGACCAGATAAACTAAAGAAACCGATATGAATCGCGCACTTGGTCGCAACGACCAGCCGACCAGCTAGCCGCAGACCGGACCACGAACAACGACTGGCCGGAGTCGTGGCCGTCTAGTTCCCGAGATTCCTTAGTCATTTTTGGTGCAAGCTTGCCTGATGGCTATCCCTAACAAAACAATAGTTTTAATTAATTATTTTGTTTTCAGGGCTCCCGTAGCCGCAGTGCGTCGGCGTCCAGTGCGTCATCTGCTCACAGCGGCTCCGACTAAACTGACAAAACCTCAGACTATGTGTTCACTAGGGTTTGAATATCTTCGTTGCTTCAGTTTGACATGTAAAGTGTAATTCAATAAAGCGTTAAGGATAATTCTGTGTCTTTATTTCGGCTTGGTTGCGCCTCATTACGCCTATCTATTGTAAATTTCAGAACATTTGATAGCAAGTAGTTTACAATGAAGTTTGCGCAGTTTTAAAATTTGCGCATACTTACGCCATTATAGTCCTTCACAGTAAAGCCAAACGCACATTACAGCCGCAACGGGCCGCAGCGCAACGCATAGTCATATAAAAAACCGGCCAAGTGCGAGTCGGACTCGTCCATGAAGGGTTCCGTAGCAGCAAGTAACATAATATAAAAGTTTTTGTAGTTCGTTGTAACTTTGATCGATGTTTTAATAATAGTTTACGATTTATCACTTATTACAAAAAAACTACTTACTAGATCTCGTTCAAACCAATTTTCGGTGGAAGTTTACCTGGTAATGTACATCATATTTTTTTGTTTGTTTTATCTTTCTCTCTTATTTTAGAAGTTACAGGGACACATACACACACACAAACACACATTATACCACTTTGGAAGTGTCTGTCGCGCAAACTATTCAGTTTAGAAAAAAGAAAAATTTGATATTAGAAACCTCAATATCATTTTTGAAGACCTATCTATAGATACACGTATGGGTTTGATGAAATTTTTTTTTTGGAGTATGGGGACTCCCAAAATTTATTGTTTTTTTTTTTCTATTTTTGTGTGAAAATCTTAATGCGGTTCACAGAATACATCTACTTACCGAGTTTCAACAGTATAGTTCTTATAGTTTCGGAAAAAAGTGGCTGTGACATACGGACGGATAGACAGACAGACATGACGAATCCATAAGGGTTCCGTTTTTTGCCATTTGGCTACGGAACCCTAAAAAGTACGTTGCGGCGGCCCGCCTGTAGTGTACGTTGTTTCATAGAAAATGTGCTTAAAGTGATGAACGAGGACTTTTGCAATGCATTGCGTTGTGGAGCGGCCCGTCCGTATCTGCGCTAGCCTTTACGGCCTCGCCCACTTGCCGCTGTATGCGTTAGCTTACCGCGGAGCGGTGAGCGGTAAAACAAATATAAAAAAATGTATGAAGCATGCACGTGGCGCCGCACGCAGCAGCAACGCGATCGGTTCGCGGCACCGGGGCACGGCTTGAACAAATGTACGGGCGGGTGATTGAGACGGCACCACTCAGAACGGTACGGACAGCGGCGGATTGAGCGGTGTCCTGACGATTAAAATATTTTAGACGATTTTGTAGCGGCAAATAAATTCCGAAGCAAAATTCAATTCAAAATACAAGTCATTTATTCAAACTAGGCTGAGAATCAGCATTTTTCGAACGTCAAAATTACATAAGCCAGTCCCCCAAAACGCCTACCCTTCACCACTTCCTAGTGCTTTAGATTGGAAGAAGAAGTGGCGCAACAAACCTCAGCAGTACAGCTAGAAAAAATTGATTCTATATTTACATTACGCAACACAGAACATAAGTTAAATTATAAATTATAAAAAAATATCGAGAACAGTACTCCGACAGAAATAAAAAAATAAAGACTAAACGTAAACAATATCTAAATAAAAGCCTCCAGTCGTAAAGGGCGTGCCCGCTTACATATAGCTATATATAGCTGTAACTGGAAGTTATAAATGATAAACTAGGACCATCGAGGTAAAATAAATAAACATTTAATTACTAATAATAATAACAAAACCAGGATCAGCAAGACTACCAGTCACCACTAGCAGCACCGAGTATAACGCAAAGATCAGCCATTACCCCCCACGCCACATTTGAGGGAAGGAGGCAACCCGACCCCCGACGCTATCGCAAGCAGTGACATCTAGGGAGCATGACGAACTTGCTGCCGGTTTTTCAGGCAAAAAAAAATGGTCGAGGTCGCTAGCTAACCACATATTGCAATACAACTCATAAAAAAAACATTGTAATGAGAAGATTATGTTCAACAACAAAAAAAAAAAAAAAAAAAAATGACAAAGTAAAATTATATAACCTGTCAGTAGGTAAGCTAGTTCTGGAGAAAGGGTCCGTATTACAGAAGGAAACTCAAGTACTGATCTCTGTTTAAAACTAGTTTTAAGTCTGATTTTAATTTTAGAACGTTCCTCAAGCATAGATTCATTGATCATAGTTCAGCTGAGTTTGGCTTTATTTTAGATCGTTACTCAGTTCGCAAATCGAACCCAAGCAGTGAGTTGATCTATAATCACCCAAGTGTGGTCGAGACCGCGCTTGAGCATAGATTGTCACGTCAAATTGTATATTTTTGCTGTGTTCATGCGTTGTCGAGTTTCTATATTGTTGTTTTTTTGAATGATTACTATCAAAATGGATGCAATTGAAGATTTGTTTGACGATAATTCAAACACAAGGTTGAATTTAAGCGTTCCTCTCATATATTTAATAGACAGGCCCAAAAAAAATGTGAAAACTCCAAAAAAAGGTGCAGTTTTTCACGAGATGTGGTGAAATATTTAATTCTACCTATGATATATCACGATTTAAGAAAAAGGTAAAAGAAAAAACACAATGGGATTGTGTTGTGTGTCCCATAGCCCCAAAATTGCAAATTCTTGTGTGTTTACGTTTTTATGCGACGGCTTCAACAAACTGATGTTTTCACATAATTGACCTACGTACTGACATTTTAAATAACATACCTATTTATGGCTATAGATAAGTCCTTTAGGCTACATAATTTTCTTACAAAATGACTAAACTTTACTTCAATAAATTAATGGGGGATTGTACTATTCGGCATCGAAATAATAACGCTGATTTCCTAAATAATTGGGCTCTTATGGTATATTTTAATCAGAACCAAGTTGGTAAATTAAATAAATTGTAAACGAAAACAGGCTGATGCATAGACAATACACATCTCTGCTTGAGGCTCGATTTGAGTCTCGATTCAGCTGAGTATAGATTGATTACCGTTCTGGAATAAGACTGATGCTCAAGTACTGATTCTATACTTAAACAGTGATCAACTGATTGAAGATCAAACTGGACTTGAGGAATGTTCTGTAATACGGACCTAACATTGTCTTGTGTTAATCACAGTGAGCAACTGTTCTTATAATTTAAGTATTCGTTGATAGAATAGTATGCCTTTGAACAAAGGTTGGATTTTACTTTAGTTTTAAGAGAAAGAAGAGGGTATCTCGTTGTAAAAGGTTTATACCAAGCCCAACAAATGAGTTATGAACCTTATGAAGCCGGTGAAAGGGAGCTTGTAGTTTGTTCTTATTTCTAGTGTTAACATTGTGAATATCACGATTTTTAGTGTATAAGTCATAGACGTATATATGGTCTATGTGTATATTTTGCGTAATATATAAGATGTTGGCGAAGATGAATTGTGATGCCACTGTGAGGATACCAATATCTATGAAAAAAAACCCAGAGAAACTGTGGCACCTAGCTGGTATATTGCTAGAACAGCTCGTTTTTGAAGTACAAATATATTCTGAATATCAGCAGCTTTTCCCCTCAGCAGAATACCGTAGGACATAACGTTATGAAAAAACTAAAATAGACTAACCGAGCTGTATCAACGTCAGTGTATTGTCTTACTTTCCTGGCGGCGGCGTAGGCGGCCGAACTGAGCCTTCCCGCTAGGCTAGATACACATAAATGTTGGCCCCACTGAAGTTTGGCATGTACTGTTATGCCCAGAAAAACTGCTGAGTTTACAGTTTCAAGCACCTCTTAATCTAAGACGTTGGGACCTACTACAGGTCCTAGATTTCTAAGATTTGGGAGGGCAAACTTTACACATTTAGTTTTCATGGCATTGAGAACTAGATTTTTTGTCGTAAACCAATCCGTAACCATTGAGAGTGCACTGTTTACATCGTCAAAATCTTGTCTATTCCTGTCTACTTCAAAAATAAGAGAAGTATCATCTGCAAACAGTAAAACTTCACAGATACCCTTTACATAGAATGGTAAGCATTTATAACAGAAATCTTAAATCGACCGCCTATCGTCTAAACATCCTCAGAGTAAATTTAAAAATGTTATTGAAAGATTGTGGGAAGAAATTAAACAATGTTTTCTAGAATAAGAAGGAAAGTTTAATTAAATTTATAATTTATAAAAGTACAGGTCAACTGCCCTAACTCCGCCTGGCGCCATACGTTTGCCTAGATGAAAAAATATGTAATATCTTTTACATTTTACTTGTATGGCAATCGAAACTTAAAGCTCTCTATGAAAACTCAAAGATTCGATTGCTATACAAGTAAAATTGAAAAGATATAACATCTTTTATCATCTCGGCAAACATAGGGCGCCAGGCGAAGTTAAGGCAGGTGATTGTACCTACTAATATGTTAATATAGGCCAATAGAAAAAAAAAAGTTTAAATAAATTTGTTTACCTCAGTTGCTGCCGCTAGTGCTAATGAGCAGTACGTTGCATGGACAACGCCCGCCTGCCGACACTGCGCCGCCAAAAGTTGTGGACAGGCTCATAAAGATATTTTACAGTGCGTTCATTATAACTTGTCTCGTGACGCACTTCGCGATTACTGTACTGTAAGCTCTACTTTAGTACGGAGCGGAGCGGAGTGGGGCGCGTCTCAGTGGATTGCACTATCTATATTTGGCTGTCAAAATCAGTGATCTTTATTCTTTCCAATAAGGTTGATGTGTCCTGTCTACGGTCCAGACAGAAACCAATTAGAAAAAAATAGGTTTCATCAGCGTGTGCAAGGACAAAAAAATCAAAACTTTTTATTATTTATACTTTTATTAGTGGTACATTCACTTGATTACATAAACATTTATATTGAACGAATATTTCGGAAAGACAACGACAAATAAAATTAATTCATTCCCTTTTCTTTTGACACAACACAACTCATGCAATCATAATAAATAAAAAAATGGAAGATATACAGTTTTTGGAAGTGTATTTAGTCTTAATTTGCATTATGTATTATTCATGAATAAATTATCAGGGAAATTTTCTGCAAAAAATAAGTAGTCTTTATTCACACATGTATAAAAAAATGGATTGGCTATAAAAATGCTTATTTTGTTTAAAACAAAAAATGAATATATTGTCAAAATGCTTAAAGTAATAACTATAATAAAATTAGTGAATCAATTGTTAATAAATTAACTTAAAGCGAAAATCTGGCTCCACCGACATGCTAAAAATATTACACATGGTGCTATCCCAAAATTTAACTGCATGCAAAAATACGACAAAATACTATTTATTGTTTAGAGGCAATACCAAATAATTAGGCCTATCCCGCAATTTATTTTCCAAACATGTAAACATATAAGTGTTTCTGGAAAAAAATAACTTTACTAGCCACATTAAAATTTATGACTTTTGTGACTTTTTCTATACCAGTTATTCTGAAATCGACTTAATTTACACTACTCTAAAGTTAATATTTAATAACACCAATTGGAAACAAGTATTTAAATATGGAATAGCTGTTGGTGCATTTTTTCTGCTGTGTCGAGTGTATCGTTAGGAGTCCAACATACCCTCCACCCTTCCCAGGTGTATCCAAGAGGATTTCCTATGTTATGTAGTTGTTTGTTCCCTTAACCACCAATAGCGAAAAAGAGTAACCGTGGAGTTTCTTGCCGGCTCTTCTCCATAGGAAACGACCAATTGGAACCGTGCACCTAGCTTCTCACGTTTCATAAGTTGTAGTGTTGTAGGTTTATGTGAAATAAAATACTTATTTTAAATTGAATTGAATAGCCAATGACCATAGACAGTTCTGCAAATTCAATTCAAAATATTTGACATTAGTCACAGCTGCATAGCCTGGCTTGTTTGAATTCGAGAATTGCCTTTTTGCAATGCTTAAATGTTCCATTTCTATTTTATTTAAATATTTTTTGAACGCTATAACAATTTTGTTACTAAGTTTATTAATGACTGCACAGCCCATATTATAATAAAGTAGGTACCTGGGCGACCGAGCTGTGCTCTGGTGAAAATAGAGAATGCTCATTTAATAGTTTAGGATAGTTCATACTAATTCCATGCAGCATGGAATTAATAACATGTCATTATTCTAAGGTAGCCATCTTGTTCTAAAATTTGGGCTACCGAACTCTGCGCGGCTCAAAATACGGAGAAAACGAATTTTCCCAGATATGAGACCTGTCTAGATCGATTTGTCGCCTCCGTAAACCCCTCTAATGCAACTTTCATCGAAATCATTAGAGCCGTTTTCGAGAACGTGATTACATATATATATATATAAACGTTGACATTTGAATCACAGTTTTGCTAGAACAAACGTTGTTCAGATCATGGTCTACAACCATTCTATAACATCCAATAATTAAAAAAAGTTATTGGTTTTTGAAAAACACAAAAAAGACAAAGTTAAAAAAGATAGGATCATCGTTGCAATACCGACACTGCGGCGCTCGCGTCTCAAAGAAGTTGCGGCGCACGCACGGGACACAGTTTCAAAATGAAATTTAGTAAGCACTTATTTTTGTACGTCTTATTAGAAAATACCAAAGTTAAAAGTTAACTACGGTAGGTATTTTATCACTTATAAATGGCTACTTTAAAATAGATTTTTATGGCTTGGTAATTTCGCATTTCACTTTTAACTTTGGTAGGTATTTTCACATTGGACGGACATCCTTGTAGTCCACGTGGACTCCTCATAACTCTTTTGAATGCCATAAATTGCTACCGCGATGTGTTTGAGCACGTTTGAGCAACATAAGACTTATTTGAGAACGCCTAGTTTAGTTTGTTTTAATAACATATTTGATGCTACAGAATGGTAGTAGACCATAGTCTACTAGTATAGTAGACCATAGTCTACTACCATTCTTGTTCTAGCAAAATTGTGGTCCAAATGTCACCGTGTATAGATATAAATATATACAAATATTGCTCGTTTAATAGTATACGATGAATTATGTATTACTCTATAAACCAACTATATTTCTGACAAAATACCGTTCTATTAAAACTAGCGTGGACCATCTTCAGAGACCCGAGAGCCGTTTAGATAGTAGTGCTTTAGGGAGAACTTTTGGGAGCTCACTTATAAATAACTATCAAAAAGTTTATCGTCATACATTTTGGTTCAACAAATTCGCCAAAATTTCAATCTGTACCCGGATAGTGCCGGGTACAGATCGGTGAACTGTAACATAAAATGTAACACAGCAACTAAAATAATTTGTTTCAACGTGTATTACATTTTATGTCATGGCATTAGAGACGGAAAATTATGGGAACAACACTCAAATGAGAGTGATGTATTAACACGGGTCTCTCTGAATATTTAACGCTATTTAACGTTAGACGTTCTTAAATATACTTACACCTTCTAATGACAAAGACAGCATGAGATTTAACGACAACCTCAAATTGCATTTTATTCACACAATTACATTTTTATTACGAATAAGAATTAAATTCTCGATAATATTGCTATATTTGATTACACGATATAGTATTCAATAACTTTTCAATTTAAATATTTTACTTCGGACAACATTTAAGCACCTTAGCGTCGACTAGGTTATAATTTATTAATAATTCTTTATTTCATCAATCTGCTATTCATTATTATTCTAATATGTGATTTAGGTGGAAACCATTCATGTGTTATTTATGGAATTAGTTCTAATGCTAGTCAGGTTAAAAAGTACAGTATACTTTAAATTACTGTATCTATTTAAATTGTAAAAAATCTAGGGAATGGATAATCGTTACTACGAGTATGTTTACACAGCCAAAAGCGCATATTTGTAAGGTGAAGACAAATTATTACTAACGTGTAAAGCCGACCTACTATTTGCTTCACCATCAGTCTACACCCTAAAGTTGAATGTCACTTGAACGTCATAAAACGACAAGGGCTGCATTCCGAATTACGCTGTAATCGATTTGAGCGTGCTTACACCAGTTCTGAATCAGTGTGAGCGCGATAACGATGACCCGTGAATCGTCATTAATGACGTCATGACATGCGCCATCTTGAGATAACGCCGACCATGCCCTAAATTAATATCACCGTGAGCGCTGTCGAAAAAGACAGTTGTGCTGTTTTGTTTTGAGTCGCATCATATCTTTTAACCAACGTGGCATTTTCGAAATTGTGCTTCTGGCTACCGTCGCCACCTGACCAAAAAAGAAGATGAACTTTGTGGATACACCACAAATTTCCTCTTCTCCTTTACCTACGTAAAGAAATATGAATGTTATGTTATAAGTTTTGACGTAGAGCGAGCACTGTGAGCGAGTCAACGAGCGTTCCGAATCGTTGACAGCACTTGTCAACAACTCCAAACGCTCGTTGACGCCTCTAATCTTGTTACCTAAATCGGAACGCAAATGATTGATGTGAGCGATTATGGCTTAATATTCGGAATGCGGCTATTGTCTATTTGTCTATGTGACAGGTATGTTCAAGCTGGGAACAAATTATCGGACGAGTCCGTAAGCCGCGGCTGACAGTCGCGACCGATGAGTGTGCACGCTGATCCCAGCTCCAGCTGGCCAGATTTCTATCAAGCGTCAGAAGGCTCAAGGTCGGCCTAAGGTCACGTCCGTGACTTACGACCGATAGTTGGCACAGTACAGTGTTTGTACTATCCAGGTACAAATAAAAAAAAGCTTATGGACGTGTCCGATAATTTGTTCCCAGCTTAACAGTCGACCGTCGCACGAGAGAATGCATTCCTGAGGGTCTACTCCCTAAGCGAAATCCGTAGTTTCAGCCAAAGTTATGGCCGCTTTCCACTCCGTCTCACTCACGGTATGTCTGTAAGTGAGACGGAGAACGAAGAGCCCGTAACGTCGCGTCGGCCGAAACTACTGATTTAGCTTACGGAGTAGACCTCCAGATACCTGCCAGTTAGACAATTTCTAGTTGTAATACGGATTAAATTCGCTTAACACAAATTCGTTAGTATCATAACTGACAGGTGTGAAGAAAGCATTCTGTCAACGGCCGGACTGTGGTGATGTTTTAAAAAAGTTACAATGTCGAATATACAGACTATACAGAATCTAAGAAATTACAAGTTTTCTATAAGAATTTCAAAGTCCTATATTTGGGCTGTGTGCGTTACTCGCGAAACAGGTATACAGTGTTTTTTTACTGGGAAAAATAGAATCAATAGGAGATACGAAGAAACTGACTCAGGAACCTTTAGGCCTCTGCCTCGAATTTTGCGGGCAGCGGGGCGGCGACGGCGGCGGCGCGGGCGGTCACCGTTTGACTGGAGTGCACCGCTCGTTGCCCGCCCCCGCGCCGCTGTTTTCGAGAACCGGTCCATTTGATTTTACGCATAGGATCTTGCCACTCCCGCGCCGCCGCCGCCGCCGCCGCCCCGCTGCCCGCAAAATTCGAGGCAGAGGCCTTAGCTCTTTTTACTTGAAAACGATATTTCATGAAAAAATATTTTGCTTTTGACCAACTTTTGCTGTCTAGTTTTTTTTATCCGATACATTGAAATGATCCTTACAGGATAAAGTTGAAACGTTTAAATAATTTTGGTTTGTTTAACTCATTTTTATGGACAACTCGAACTTCACCAAAAACAAAAAAACGTTTTCATGAAAAAAAAAAGATCTAATGTTTCCGAAGACCGTTTCCCCATACTGTCCACATTAAAAAAAAAACACTGTATAATGATAAACTACAAAAAAAATATATTGACAACAGCATTGCGCTTCACTGACTACTGACTTCGAGTTTTTGGTCCTTAACTATTAGTTACATCGTACGAATGTATCAAGGGCAGTATATTTCAGGAATTTTATCAAAGATATACGAAAGTATCTGAATATTATTAAATTATGCAACTATTAGCTTTAACTAATTTGTATTTACTACAAAATAGTGTTAAATAGTACAGACGCCAGCACGTCAACCTACTTTAATCGGTCAAATTTCTGTAATAGATTTTCAACTTTATCACTAAAGTATAAGGTTCAAAGTTGATTGAGAAAATTTTACAGTTTCGGGAAGGTTCATGTGCTGGCGTCTTTACCTACAGTTATGTTATCCCGTATAAATATTGGGAACCACAATAATGGTTAGTAAAAATGCATTATAGTCCAATATAAAGAGAGAGTAAATTGCATACATTTTTGAATTCAGAAGCATACAGAAATTGCTACTCACTCAATTATCTACTTTAATGTTATGTAGGCTAAGTTGATTTTTAGTGACCATTTGTAATGGGCGATTCTAAATAGATTTTGGTTGCAGTGGAAATTTGATCTTTTTCACGTATGACATTGAGTGTGTTTCTGATTCTGAATTCAAGTTCAATTGTTATTTTTTTTAGATTTTATTCACCATTACGCAAGGCTGATTTTCCAACACCAGACTTCTCAACGATGAATAATTTTGAATGTTTGACAGTTTTTCCATTATGAACATTTTATTTCATAGATAAAAGAGATCTGCCGTTGGAAAATCAGCTCTAAAACTAAATAAATAAAGCTTAACTTCTACTCAGCTCTTCTTCCACGATGTCCATGTAATGTGACGTAAAGACTGCCTTATTGTGCATGACGTAACGGAGTAATGTACCGGACACTGACGTCAGTTCGCTAGATAGGGCTGATAGACCGACAGGGATCTGACGAGAACCTCCTCCGCATACTAGGATCGTTTTGAGGAATTCGAGGACTCGTTGGCCTGCGGAGAAAAATGTTTCCAGTGTCATTTGTGAGGACAAGGTGAAATATCAAGAGCGGTTCGGAGTGTGGAAGTGTTGACTTCTATTGGCATACATACAGTCAGAGATGAAAAGGTTAAGCACCTTTAGGCACAGATTAATAAAGATGGTTCACTCCGCAAACCCATTTAAATAAAAAGCGACTCTTGTTACGACACAATAAAGTGCAATTCAGGTCGCACAGCGCTAATTACCGTTAATTAATTGCAGTTCTTATTGTTTAATTAATTGCGGTATTATTAATTACAGTTAAATACCTAGAAATTGCCTCTCTTTCTATCGCGTAACTCTTATATTTTCACACTACGCTACGCTCACTGAATTGGCCCGACAAGACGAGCCCGCCGCGTACCTGTAGCTTCATACCAGGCATGTTACGGAACCGGAGTCAGGGGTTTTAAATTTGATTGATCGGAATCGAAACCGGAGTCGTAACTGGAACCGGAACCGTAGTCGGAGGCGGAAGTTGAAGAAAGATGTGTTAAGGGAAGGCTTAATGAAATAATAGAAATATAATTCAGTCTCTTTAATCAGTCAAATATTAGCGATAACATTCACAAACATTGTTATGTTTGTGGATGTTATCGCTAAACTGAGACGTAGAGAGCGAGCGTGTATAAAACAAATAAACAGTACCCTGGCGACGAGTTAAAACTTGTTTGTACGCACTCTAGTCACGTGCATCGCTGCGTTTCGAACTTCGGTATAACTGCGATTCAAAATTATCGGAACCGAAGTCGGAATCGGAGGTGTAAAATTAGTCGGAACAAACCTTTCGGAATGAGAACCGAAGTTCCGTAACATCCCTGCTTCATACCTAAAATGCGGAGTGCACCTTCTGTACTAATCTGTGCTTTAGAAAATATTTTTTACAAGTAATGTGCATGAGACTTATTTTCCTACCGACTGTCAACTGTCAACGTACTGCCAACATTTTATATGAAACTGACAGTACGAAAAAGGAAAGCGTCTGCTATGCGAAAAAGAAATATATTTGAATGTTGCGTGAATTTTTAGTTTCCTTACAGAGCATTTTAGAGTCAGCACTCAATGAACCGCAACATGCTCGAGGAAGTTCTTGACGGCACGGTTGGCGTAGTGGTTAAGCAATTGACTGCTGCACTGCGTGTCGCGGGTTCGATTTCCGCACGGAACAAATATTTGTATGATCTACAAGTAGTTGTTCCAGGTCTGGCTGTTTGTGTATGTGAGTTTAAATGTTTGTAAACACACCCACAATACAGGAAAAATTCCTAGTGTAAAGCAAAGATAAAAAAAAAATTGACTACAGGACAAGAACGAGTGACAAAAAATCAGAGGCGAAGCTCAACAAAGATGTACCATTTTAATGGTCAGGGCCCTTTATGACAAAACTTTTAACAATTACAATTTACAAAGTAAATCCTACAAGTGTCTGTACAACAAAACTCTAAGCCACATGAATATAACAGAAAAACCGTAAATTGTAGTGACAAGTTTACAATTTCCAAATTTGATATTTCTGTGTTACACAATATTTTCTACAATTAATCAATTTTGTAAAACTTGTAAAGTTTTGAGATTTACGGGCCTAGGTATTATAGCTACAAAGTCTTGTAAATTACTTACGAACTATCTCCCGAACCCTATGATCGGGGTCTCCGAGGGACAAGATCTGTGTTCTGATGATCTCCTTAGTTTCAGCAGTGAGTGGCGGCAGGTTGAGGTTCTCTAGGAGCTGTTCTGTCACCAGGATTATCTCCTCAGCCACGGATGGAAGGACGGCCTTCAGTTCGCTGTTACAACAGAAATAAGAATGCTATGTAATTTGTATTAAATCAAAGGCATAGTATAGGTATTTTTTTGAAGTGAAAACTTCTTTTTGGCGTGTTGAGCACTTTGTGGGTGAACAAAAATCATGGAACTCGCGTCATCGTCACCGAACGCTTTCCATGAGCTATATGTATACTGTGTATACAGGGTGTCCAAGAACCTGGCGTCCAACTGGATTCCCACGATGCCCCAAGTTCTAACAGTACTCAGAAAAATATTTTAAAAAATCCACCCCATGTACTTACAGAATTATACTGATTTCAAAAAAAAAGGGGAAATGAGCACCCTGTGACATACTTTTGAATGCTGTGACTGCTAATGCTGATAATTTCGATATTTCTTGGAGGTTTTGTAATCTAGGGTATTGCTGTGTCTAAATAGAATGTAAAAATAAAGTACTTATTGTACCATTTTAAAATAAAATATTATTTTAACTAAAGGTGATATGGAAAACTATTGAATTTCGCAACTTTGACCGACTGTAGTGTAAAAAAAATGTACCAAAATAGTATGGCAAGTGACGTCAAATTTTGACGCGTTTATTCCTCTTTTTAAAAAGGTATAATACTTACACATTAATTTGAAAAAAAAAAAATTGATAATATTTTTACTCAACAACCCAATTTTTACGAAGTGCCTACCTACTAACGGTAACTGTCGGACCCTTTCTTATCTTAGAAACTGTTATGTTACTACTATTATTTACTTAGGTTCCAAGAGTGAGCAAGAAGGAAATACACACAGGTAGATGGGTTCCCAGTAGAATAAAAGCAAAGAATGTTAGTTTAAAGATATTTTATTACAATAAATGTTCAAAATGTTGACCACCCGCGGCAATACAAGCTCTCACTCTCCTTAAAAAGGACCGCTTTATGTTTCGCGAGTAACTTTTTTGACGTATCACCTGCACTGCTTGTGTTATCTTCTCACGAAGGTCAGCGATGTCATTAATGGGCTTCGCATAAACGAGCTCCTTCATAGTTCCCCAGATAAAAAAATTCAGCGGATTTAAGTCAGGTGAGCGGGCTGGCCACGGGATTGTTCCTGATCGCCCAATCCACCTGTTCGGGTATTGCTCGTCCAAAAACTCTCTAACGGATACGCGAAAATGTGCTGGACAGCCGTCGTGTTGGAACCACATATCTGGTGGGGTCTCTTCTAGTAAGTTTGGCAAATCATTTTGAAGAAAATTTAAATATGATTCGCCAGTCAAATTCTCGGGCATCTCAAATGGACCAATAATATTCCCACAGAGAATACCGGTCCACATGTTCACTTTGAACCGGTACTGGGATCTATCTTCTCGCATCAAGTGCGGATTTTCCACATGCCACTCGTGCAAGTTGTGTAGGTTCATGTAGCCATCCTTCTTAAATGTTGATTCATCTGACCACAAAATTTTGTCGATAAAGTTTTCGTCTTCTCGATGTTTTTGCAGGATTGTTTCACAAAACGCGACTCGGCTCGGATAGTCTCGAGGTAAAAGACTTTGCACTCGCTGTACGTGGTACGGATGATATTCTTCTTTTTGGAGAATACTGTGTGCTGTGCTCTTCGGTATCCCCGTATCAGCTTCTATTCCTCGCACAGAGATGCTTGGATTTGCCGACACCGCCTCTAAAACTTCATCGCGTATGAAGTCATTTACGGGTCGTCCTTCACCAGCTACTTGATTGGGGAACCGCCCGTCACATAGTGATCTGTGCACATTAATGAAAACTCGATGGTCGGGATATCGCGTAGCCCTCGGATACCTTTCTCTGTAAAGTCTCGCTGCAGCTCGTCCATTACCTCTACATTCTCCATAAATGTAGTGCATATTTGCGTATTCTTGCGGAGTGTAGGTCGCCATGGTAGCACACACAAAACACAAACTGTCCAAACACAGGCAAAGGTCGTCGTAAAGAGTTCGTTTCAAAGTCCAGAGCACAAAGAGTAATCGAGTCCAATAAACAAAGCTTTAAATCGTAGTACGTGATCAATGGTAACAATAAGAGAGAGGTGCGTAGTAACGGCAGGAGGCAGTGACGCGTACTGACCGTACTGTTATCCTAAATAGCACGATCCCAGATAGCGTCACTATCTATCTCACTCGCACCTCTAACCTTTTTCTCCCTCACTCTTACCTGAATAATGGGGTACCATAAAGAAGAACCAGCAAATCGCAAAGATAGTTTCTGTCTTGCTCCCTCCTGTTGTAATAACGAATCACTATGGTGAGATGCATGCACATACCGTCCCTTACGGTCTAACCTGTTTTTTGAGAGGCCTGTTGTTATTTTTATGAGCATACAATAGTAATTCTTTAGAGGTTAGATTCAATTCGTCGTAAATTTTTCTTTCTAAGAATTCTGTAAGACATCGTAAAAATTGGGTTGTTGAGTAAAAATATTATCAAATTTTTTTTTTTTCAAATTAATGTGTAAGTATTATACCTTTTTAAAAAGAGGAATAAACGCGTCAAAATTTGACGTCACTTGCCATACTATTTTGGTACATTTTTTTTACACTACAGTCGGTCAAAGTTGCGAAATTCAATAGTTTTCCATATCACCTTTAGTTAAAATAATATTTTATTTTAAAATGGTACAATAAGTACATTATTTTTACATTCTATTTAGACACAGCAATACCCTAGATTACAAAACCTCCAAGAAATATCGAAATTATCAGCATTAGCAGTCACAGCATTCAAAAGTATGTCACAGGGTGCTCATTTCCCCTTTTTTTTTTAAATCAGTATAATTCTGTAAGTACATGGGGTGGATTTTTTAAAATATTTTTCTGAGTACTGTTAGAACTTGGGGCATCGTGGGAATCCAGTTGGACGCCAGGTTCTTGGACACCCTGTATATGTGTACTGCCCCGTTGGTCTCGTGGGTGCAAGCGCGACTGCTGAGCGTGGGGTCCTGGGTTCGATTCCCGGGTCAGGCAAAGTGTTATTGGGTTTTTCCAATAGGAATTTCTTAGTAACAGCGCGGAGTTTGGGAAGTTGGTGGTGTGATATCCCCGTGCCTCGGTGCGCACGTGTCGCCGTTGGTTCTGCGCCTGATCCCTCTCCGGTCGTGTCGGATTGCCGTCCCATCGGACTATGAGAGTGAGGGAAGAGAGAGTGCACCTATGTCTGCGCACACACTTGTGCACTAAAATATCTCCCGCGCCGAAGGCTAGTCTCTGTTGAGATTAGCCGCCGTGGCCGAAATACGGTCTGGAGGACTATATATATGTGTACTTTCTGGGTGAACAAAAAGCGTGAAACACGCGTCATCGTCACCGCACGCAGTCACTTCTATGGGCAGTCCCCAAAGACTGCCCCGCATGTTTTTTTCTATAGTGATATACCTACTATAGGTAACCAAAATACCAAGATAAGCAAATAACACAGTCATTATGTGCTTAGCCTTTATGCAATTACGTTAGAGTCGGCTTCTAGGCTAACTGGATGCAGCTAGATACAGTATTTTATATGGACCGACTGCCTATCTGACCTCCACAACCCAGTCACTGGGTAATACGATGTCCCTTGGCAAGACTGGCTGTCATTCGTAAATCTGTGACAGTCGCTACGGGTAGTCAGTCTTGAAAATCTGACCACCAGTCTTACCAAAGGGTATCGTGTTACCCTGTTACTGGGTTGTGAAGGTCAGATAGGCAGTGGCAACATGTAAAAATCTGGTACAGATAGTGCAATCCACGACGACGCGCCCCACTCCGCGATGACTGTACTGTAAGCTGTACTTTAGTACGGAGCGGAGCGGAGTGGGGCGCGTCTCAGTGGATTGCACTATCTATATTCAGCTAAGTCCGAAGCCGACTCTCACAAGTTGTGGATAGGTTAGCCAGATGAGGTATGAGACGGTAGACTTACGTTACAATAACATTACTCACATATCATTTCCCGTACTATCAATGAGGATGAGTATCTTCTCCTTCAAGGTTTGTTTATGGGCAGCGGCCGTATTTGGGTCGCTGCTACACGCCGGGCTGGATAACATTATAGCCGTGGCGCATATGAGGCGGTAGACTTGCGTGCCGAGCTCGGTGAAGCGAGGCGCGTCGAGGGTGACTGTCTGAAATCGAAAAAAAGCATATTATACTTAAAGAAATAAAATACATTTATTTAGCACCGACGCCAGCACTTCAACCTACCCGAAACTGTCAAATTTTCCCAAATAACTTTGAATCTTATGCTTTAGTGATAAAGTTGAAAATCTATTAAAGAAATTTGACAGATTGTAGTAGGTTGACGTGCTGGTGTCCGTACCTAAAAAGAAAAAAAAAATACAAAAAAAAAAGTGTAAAAGTGCGTTGTATGATACTACGAGCAGGAATGCGTGTTTCGCGGCTGCGCCAAATAGGCCCAGTTCAGCAGAAATGCCAGACATCTAGTGCCTGGCGCTGATTTTCAACTGGACCTGAAGTGTGAGGTGACGGATGTAAATCAGTTAATACCGCCTTCGATGACTTAAGTTTTTAGAAGATTGGCTTAAATACAGCGTAGACCGGGAAAATGGGCTACCCATTTTCCCAGCCACCACCACCACATAAGGCAGTATTATTTTAATGTTCAGTGTGAGAAGGAGATGGAGCTATACAGTAAGTCTAGCTCCATTTCTTTCCCACGCTCAAGTAAGGTTAAAATAATACTGCTATTAGAGGTGGTGGTAGATCCCCTGGCCTCTAATAATTACAGTTACACTTGATCCAGCTTTTAGGTTCCAGAAAGCCTGATCAACTGTCTGAACGATAAATCTACTGTCGACTTTCTTGTTTATGGCTTTAGAGATTAGTGACCTAAAAAGTTTATAATATGTATTAGATTATAAAGTTTACAGTATTTGTTTGTTTATTGATAAACAATCAAATAAGCTAATATGAGAATTTGAAAAACAGGTTAACGATAAATAAATGGTTCCTGATGTCACATCTGGCCACACACCACACCACGATCGTGGGTTGCCTCTCTCTCGCTCACCGACACCTTGGTCGATAAAATTGTAATCAATACCTACCCAAGAAATACACGAAAGTCATATCATCGAAATTAAGTAGTTTTATTAATTCACGACCACCAGCAGCCAACTGGAGCTTGATACTCTACATAAAATGTTACCGTTGCTGACAAAAGAACTTAGTTTGTATATTTTTAGGGTTCCGTACCACAAAAGGAAAAAAACAGAACCCTTATAGGATCACTTCGTTGTCTGTCAGTCTGTCAAGACCCTTTTTCTCAGGAACGCGTTAAGGTATCAAGTTGATATTAATATCAATAAAAATAATTATAATTAATACAGTATCTATGTTCTCTTGGAGCTCTAAAAAAATCAAGCTTTTAAGCCAATGTAATAAAAAAGTACGGCCGTTTATGTGACATATTATAAATCAAAACCTACAGGATATTTCCCGTTTACCTAGAATCATAAAATTTGGCAGGAATCAAAGGGCCACAGTACAAGTATAGGAAAAAGTCCGAAAATTGTTAATTTGTAGTTTTATCGCATAATTTTATTTTTTTGTAATTACAAACTCACATTTGCAGTTGGAGAATTGACCGTGACGTATATCGAAGTATGGAAGAACATGTTCAAATACAAAGTTAAGTTTGTTTTTGGGATAAATTCATCCCAACTACGGAGCCCTTCTTTGTGAGTGGTCCGACACGCACTTGACCGGTGTTTCCCTCTAAATACACTGTATTATTGAGACGTGATTAGATAAATAAATATTTTATGAAAGAGTTTATTCTTGTTAAGAGATATATTATTACAGTATTGTCCTTACCTCAGGATAGTTCTTCGATGGATCCATCTCCAGTAACTCAAGGTAGGCCTTAGCTAATGTCTGTGCGGTCACATTTCTGATGATATTCTTATCAGTGACCGGGAGAGAAAGCCCTTCCAAGTCTATATGACGTTTCAGCCATTCTCGAGTGTATTGGAGACCATCTGTTGCGACAAAGGGAAAAAAATCTTCCGTTATTGCAATCTTCTTATTTATTTATTTATATATACTTTATTTTACACCACAAAAACACAAAACAAAAAAAAATTAACACTACAAAATGTATATGGGCGGCCTTATCGCTTTCCGCGATCTCATCCAGGCAACGTTGGAATGGACAGTGATTTGCGTGGACATCAAATGGGGCTGTCGTTGGTGCAAATAAAAAGTATAAAATATACTAGAATAGATACACAGATATATACACATAATACTTCTAATCTTACATTAATACTTCATAAATGAATATTTAATTTTATGTAATTTAAGAAGGTTGCTTTTTGTACACCGGTAATTGGTGGCCCATACCTGTTAACTTTTAATGTACAATATATACAGGGTGTCCAAGAACCTGGCGTCCAACTGGATTCCCACGATGCCCCAAGTTCTAACAGTACTCAGAAAAATATTTTAAAAAATCCACCCCATGTACTTACAGAATTATACTGATTTCAAAAAAAAAAGGGGAAATGAGCACCCTGTGACATACTTTTGAATGCTGTGACTGCTAATGCTGATAATTTCGATATTTCTTGGAGGTTTTGTAATCTAGGGTATTGCTGTGTCTAAATAGAATGTAAAAATAAAGTACTTATTGTACCATTTTAAAATAAAATATTATTTTAACTAAAGGTGATATGGAAAACTATTGAATTTCGCAACTTTGACCGACTGTAGTGTAAAAAAAATGTACCAAAATAGTATGGCAAGTGACGTCAAATTTTGACGCGTTTATTCCTCTTTTTAAAAAGGTATAATACTTACAAATTAATTTGAAAAAAAAAATTTTGATAATATTTTTACTCAACAACCCAATTTTTACGAAGTGCCTACCTACTAACGGTAACTGTCGGACCCTTTCTTATCTTAGAAACTGTTATGTTACTACTATTATTTACTTCGGTTCCAAGAGTGAGCAAGAAGGAAATACACACAGGTAGATGGGTTCCCAGTAGAATAAAAGCAAAGAATGTTAGTTTAAAGATATTTTATTACAATAAATGTTCAAAATGTTGACCACCCGCGGCAATACAAGCTCTCACTCTCCTTAAAAAGGACCGCTTTATGTTTCGCGAGTAACTTTTTTGACGTATCACCTGCACTGCTTGTGTTATCTTCTCACGAAGGTCAGCGATGTCATTAATGGGCTTCGCATAAACGAGCTCCTTCATAGTTCCCCAGAAAAAAAAATCCAGCGGATTTAAGTCAGGTGAGCGGGCTGGCCACGGGATTGTTCCTGATCGCCCAATCCACCTGTTCGGGTATTGCTCGTCCAAAAACTCTCTAACGGATACGCGAAAATGTGCTGGACAGCCGTCGTGTTGGAACCACATATCTGGTGGGGTCTCTTCTAGTAAGTTTGGCAAATCATTTTGAAGAAAATTTAAATATGATTCGCCAGTCAAATTCTCAGGCATCTCAAATGGACCAATAATATTCCCATAGAGAATACCGGTCCACATGTTCACTTTGAACCGGTACTGGGATCTATCTTCTCGCATCAAGTGCGGATTTTCCACATGCCACTCGTGCAAGTTGTGTAGGTTCATGTAGCCATCCTTCTTAAATGTTGATTCATCTGACCACAAAATTTTGTCGATAAAGTTTTCGTCTTCTCGATGTTTTTGCAGGATTGTTTCACAAAACGCGACTCGGCTCGGATAGTCTCGAGGTAAAAGACTTTGCACTCGCTGTACGTGGTACGGATGATATTCTTCTTTTTGGAGAATACTGTGTGCTGTGCTCTTCGGTATCCCCGTATCAGCTTCTATTCCTCGCACAGAGATGCTTGGATTTGCCGACACCGCCTCTAAAACTTCATCGCGTATGAAGTCATTTACGGGTCGTCCTTCACCAGCTACTTGATTGGGGAACCGCCCGTCACATAGTGATCTGTGCACATTAATGAAAACTCGATGGTCGGGATATCGCGTAGCCCTCGGATACCTTTCTCTGTAAAGTCTCGCTGCAGCTCGTCCATTACCTCTACATTCTCCATAAATGTAGTGCATATTTGCGTATTCTTGCGGAGTGTAGGTCGCCATGGTAGCACACACAAAACACAAACTGTCCAAACACAGGCAAAGGTCGTCGTAAAGAGTTCGTTTCAAAGTCCAGAGCACAAAGAGTAATCGAGTCCAATAAACAAAGCTTTAAATCGTAGTACGTGATCAATGGTAACAATAAGAGAGAGGTGCGTAGTAACGGCAGGAGGCAGTGACGCGTACTGACCGTACTGTTATCCTAAATAGCACGATCCCAGATAGCGTCACTATCTATCTCACTCGCACCTCTAACCTTTTTCTCCCTCACTCTTACCTGAATAATGGGGTACCATAAAGAAGAACCAGCAAATCGCAAAGATAGTTTCTGTCTTGCTCCCTCCTGTTGTAATAACGAATCACTATGGTGAGATGCATGCACATACCGTCCCTTACGGTCTAACCTGTTTTTTGAGAGGCCTGTTGTTATTTTTATGAGCATACAATAGTAATTCTTTAGAGCTTAGATTCAATTCGTCGTAAATTTTTCTTTCTAAGAATTCTGTAAGACATCGTAAAAATTGGGTTGTTGAGTAAAAATATTATCAAAAATTTTTTTTTTCAAATTAATGTGTAAGTATTATACCTTTTTAAAAAGAGGAATAAACGCGTCAAAATTTGACGTCACTTGCCATACTATTTTGGTACATTTTTTTTACACTACAGTCGGTCAAAGTTGCGAAATTCAATAGTTTTCCATATCACCTTTAGTTAAAATAATATTTTATTTTAAAATGGTACAATAAGTACATTATTTTTACATTCTATTTAGACACAGCAATACCCTAGATTACAAAACCTCCAAGAAATATCGAAATTATCAGCATTAGCAGTCACAGCATTCAAAAGTATGTCACAGGGTGCTCATTTCCCCTTTTTTTTTGAAATCAGTATAATTCTGTAAGTACATGGGGTGGATTTTTTAAAATATTTTTCTGAGTACTGTTAGAACTTGGGGCATCGTGGGAATCCAGTTGGACGCCAGGTTCTTGGACACCCTGTATATGCTGTTGGCGTACCTATTTTAAATAAATAAATACACCAGAGGGCAGAAAGCCGTCTCGTACTTAAAAAACGGTGAAATTATTTTTATAACAAAAACGAGCATTGCCATTTTCGGTCAAATTCATACCCTGACCCCTTCAGGGTATGAATTTTCAAAAAACCTAATCCTTAAATAGGATTTGAAAGTTTGTAAAGAAGTTCGTCGTAAGTAAATACTTTCGGGCACAAGGCTTGTCCCATACTATAACTTTACTGACCTTCAGAAATCTTGAGTATCTCATCGAACTTGGCCCGCTCGTACTGAACGCTCTCCTGTTGTACGTGGGGCCTGATCATCGCGATCAGACTGTTAGCCAGATCCAGTTTCAAGATCTCTAGCGTTTCTAATATTGCACGGAATACATCCACCTGGAAACATGGAATTTCATTGATATCTAAAGAACGTTTTCCCGTACCAATCAACGGTTGTTTAGGGAAGTGTAAGTAAGAGGGAGACGAACAACGCTCGCAACAGCAAATCGAGACGCGTGCGAAATTCATTCGAAATATTGCTATCTCTGTTTGACAAAAGATGACGAGCGGGGACGCGGTGCGGAGCCATGTGAGTGTGTATGAGTGGGTAGATATCTATTATTAGCTGTACCTACTTGCCATTCATTCATAACGACTCGACGAAATTTATATTTATTAGTAATTAGGTATGTTCAATATTAGCTTTATTTGTTTTGACTACTTTGGGGAATCGTTAGTGAATGTAGAGACTAGTAATGCGTTAATTGGATATCTGTACCATGCCGATATCTCAACATATTAGGTTACCTCGAGATCTAGGCCTTGTAGAGAAAATCTAGTAGATAGGTACGTCATACAAATAAGGTAGGTACCTACACATACAGGGTGCCCCTGGAAGTATGGATCAAATCGAATAGAAATGTAGGCAAGGTCATTTCCAAACTTTTGAACCCTGAGAATGTTGGTACAATTTTTTACGGTTCAAAAGTTATGACCAATTTTGTTTTTTTTCAATCACTTCGCATAGTGCTCAATGAAAAAAATCATAAAAAAACTGTCAGGGCTATTTTTTTTTCAGAACGTAGAAGAAAGGTATTTCGTTTAGTAATACTTATACGCAGCTAGAAAACATGTGTTTAACAATAAAAAAAACAGTTACTGCAAAGTCTTCAGTCTGGCAAAAGTTTTACTCAATTTTCGAGCGATTTTAATGGGAAAAAGTTACACTAGCGAAAGTTGACCACGTATTATTCGATTTGATCCATACTTCCAGGGACAACTCAAATCAACTCTCAACTGCTAACCCTACTTTTCGCTTCGCCGTAGTCGGGTAAAAAACAAAGGCTTCTTCTGTCTTATTTCAGTATTCCTTTTACTAAACTTTAAATATTGGCATTACTATAAAAGAGTCAAGTGTTATGCAAAGTATTAGTTGTGGTATTAGTAAAAGACAAATATTCCAATCATTTATATTTACACGATCTCCGTAAATTCAGATAAATAACAGCGTTCCGAGCTAAAATATTAAACAAAGATTTTAAATATCCATTTATTTATTTATGTTCTTACTTCAGAGATTTTGATTTTATTCATCATCTAAAAAACTATGAGTCGAAACGTGATAAAGTTTTGTAGGGTGACCATATATTATCGACCGCATTCAAATGAAACAAAAAAAAAATACAATTATGATAATCAGAATCACGCCTGTATTCCGCGAAGGGTTAGGCAGAGGTGTACCTATAGTACACCCACATTTCGCCAGTTATGTTTAAGTTCTATGTAATAGGGGGCGAGCCTATTGCCATCAACCGGGCACAAATTCAGACTCCAGGCTGCTACAGGACTTCATGCTCAGCAGTAGTGCTTGCGACCACTAGGCCGACGGGACAGTCAAACCAAATCGTAAATAAATATTTATCCAAGTCCGCAAACAAAACAAAGGTCTTATTTTGTTTACGGACTTGTATATATTTAATTTGTAAGAATGTAGGTTAGTTGATACCAAATCACAAGAGAAACCTATATCCAAGTTTATAGCATAGGTTGAGATTCCTAAACACTGCAGCTAATTCCAATTCTATACAGGGTGGAAGGGACATCGACGCGAAAACTGATACCATCGATTCAGTAGATGTAGAATCCCCTCCGTCGAAATTTCTCGTCGGTTATTAAAAAAAAAAAACTACTGTTTCATAGAAAAGTTCAATACCTACGCGGTCAAAATGTATGGAACAGCAGTTTTTTTTTAATAACCGACGAAAAATTTCAACACAGGGGGGGGTTCAGTGGGCACGCCACTATTGCGGCGATAAGTCCCCTCTTTGAGGAGTGGCTGGAGAGGCGCCACGGCGTCCTCACCTTCCGCCTGACGCAGGTCCTCACCGGACACGGCTGTTTCGGGAGGTACCTGTTTCGGATAAGGCGGGAGGAAACGCCCGGGTGTCATCACTGCGTGGATCGCCCGGAGGACACGGTGGAGCATACGGTGGAGGTATGCCCGGCTTGGGCAGAGCACCGCCGTGTCCTCGTGGAGGCGATCGGTGGCGGGGATCTCTCGCGTCCGGCCCTGGTCCAGGCCATGGTACGGAGCGAGAGGGCATGGGAGGCCGTCACCTCCTTCTGCGAAGCAGTAATGCTCGCGAAGGAGGAGGCGGAGCGCGTGAGGGAGAGGCAAATTTCGCGCCCTCACGCCCCTAGCCGCCGCAGGAGGAGACGCCCTGGGCGTCGGGAATCGATTGCCGATTCCCGGCCACCGTAGGCGCGGGCTTGCGGTCGGTGAGCAATGGGTAGCTCGCCGTCCGGTAAGGACCAGGCCCGGGTCGACGGCGCGTTGTGTTCCATGCGCGCCTCAAAGAGTGTCAGCGAGTGAAGGGGTCCGATGAGACCATTGCCTGCCGGGGTTGCGGGAAAGTCCGAAAGGGATACCGTGGCCCCCTGGCATTGCACAGGCAAGAGAAGGAACACGGGTGGGTTTTAGTCAGTAAAAGTCTGACACGCCCTCCCGCTCCACCCAGAGCGGGAGACGTCATTTGATGATTTCCCACCCAACAAAAAAAAAAAAAAGGGGGGGGGTTCAGTTTTCGATGTCCCTTCCACCCTGTATAATTTTATCTTCTTTTATCTATCTTTGTGTAATTTAATTTAATTTCAACTAATTTTGTATAGTTGTATGTAATTTATTCTAATTTTATGATTATATGTACTTAGTATTGACCGATAATTTGTGTGTAGTATAATTTGGTTATTAATAAATAAAAAACGTGTGCGGTCTGGGGTTTCACGACCGAAGTTCTTTTTCACGTATAATTTCATGTACATGTACAACATGTAAACCAATATATATAAAATACCCGCAAAACAAGTTCAGTTTGCGACCTCAATTATTTTTAATAACTATTTTAATAGAACTAGTAATTTTGAAATAAAGTTACTTTAAACTAAAAAAAATACAAAGCGAAACAAACAGTACTTACGGTATCAGTAAGCGTAGTAATATTCTGTATGATCTCGTCCCGCGCCGGCGCAGCTAACTTCGCCATCAGATCTATGACGAAGCTAGAATACTTGTGGAAGTCCAGGCTATTGTTCTCAGCCTGCTGTTTTATGAACTCCGAGTCTAAAACCTCTTCGATCATCTCACGAATGCGGGTGTGTCGGGGGAGGAGTATTGCGAAGAGGCCCTGGAAATTGAACTTTGGTTGTAGGGAGGTAAGGTTTATTTTTGTGTGCGCTTTAGTTTAGGTAGTGTGCCCAAATTCCTTGGGAAATTTGAGAAAGAAAATTCAGGCGAAAATAAAAAATGGCAGCACAGTATTCGAAGTGGACGTGGAATGGCGAGCTAAGGTAGCAAGTTCGATCCCCACCAGTTGTTGTTCTTATTCTACTATAACAAAATCATTGAATCTCACATAATGTTTGCAGTGTTAAAAAGTTATCATATCTAATGTAGAGCCAAGACCCTAACTCTACAAATCTTACATGTTGGTCAAAATGTGTGGCTTGGCCGTTCGATTGAATTATTGTTTGACATCACATTAAGGATAGACTAGTAACGAAATAATAAAAAAAACTTTATTCCGGACCACCATGATCCATAAAAAAAAGGATAAAAAAATAAAAAAAACTAAATTAAAATTAAATTTCTTATAAGGTAAGAAATTTAAGTCACTGGTCTTTAACGTTGTGTCCATAGGATTTTCTGTGCGGCGCCCGCGAAACGGCAAAGCCGTACATTTTGACCAAGATCAAGAAACCTTTAGGATTTGTACAGTTAGGGGCTTGGCTTTACATTAGTTCTGATAACTTTTTAATGGTGAAAGCGTTATACTATATACTTTACATGAATTAATTTTGGCTATCAGGTATTATATCATCATCATCATCATTTCAGCCAAAGGACGTCCACTGCTGAACATAGGCCTCCCCCAAATTGGCCGTTTGGAAGCGACCTGCATCCAAATATAAAATCTGTAAATCTGTATTATATAAAATAATATAAATGTGAAACCTACTTTGTTACCAAGTATTATTCTCAATTCCAAGAATGCTAAGGAAACGAGTTCATTTAAATTCATTAATGAAACAATTATAAATAACTGTTATGCATTGGATGTTTGCCAATTATTACATAAGGCAGTCGCTGGATTTCAGAGCATAAAATAATTAAGAAAACCGTAACAGTTACATAATAATATTGCGATGCAGTCATCTTGGCATGTTTCGTTCTAATATTAAAGTAAGGCCATTTTAATAGGTAACATTTTGACAATTCATCAAAATTCGACAACGTAACTTTGTAACGCCGGGAATAAAATAATATATTTTTTCGTTTTGTTAGAACTGCACAATTGCTTAACTTTTTTCAATTACGATTACATACTTATTGTTATAATGACCGATACGAGTAATTTTACGATTTGCTTTCACTAAACTGACAGACGTCAAATGTTACCTATTAAAATGGCCTTACTTTAGTAATAATAATTCATTTATTTTCACTTAAGACCAACATCTGTGTTGCCCTGGCTCTTGTATTAGTAGTTTCTGTATCACAAAAGCCAGATATCTCAATTTGATAAATAAGTAAGATAGTTTTTTTTTAAATATACAATTTTGGATACTGTTCTATTATTTAAGACTATTTTTTTTTAGTATATATAACTCACTGTTCTGCTTTATTGAATGCCGAATTCCTAAGTATTTTTTTTTCGTTGTGTTCCTGCTGCTGGGGGCCTCCTCTCAGTGAGGGAGTGGGCCATAATCCATCACGCGAGCCCAGTGCGGGTTGGAACATTGTCTCCGAGTTTTTGTTTCTAGCACATTTTCTCATTTTCTCAGGAGGTTTTCCTTCACCGTTTTGAGAGCAGTGATGATGAAATACTCCTCTCAGTGAGGGAGTGGGCCATAATCCACCACGCGAGCCCAGTGCGGGTTGGAACATTGTCTTCGAGTTTTTGTTTCTAGCACATTTTTTCATTTTCTCAGGAGGTTTTCCTTCACCGTTTTGAGAGCAGTGATGATGAAATAATTTACACAAAGTAAAGCGTCTGTCAGGGTTCGAACAGAGCAGTGGTGGCTCACTGGTAACAGGGGCCGTATTATGAAGTATTAATTCCATCATTATTCCAGTGTGAGTGAGAGACGGAGCTATACAAGGCCGCTAGCACCATCCTTTTTTCGCAGTGGAAGACTAAATTCATACTCAGCATTAAACCCACAATCTTGGTCATCGTTATAGAAGGTCAAAATAAATTAGCTAAAGAAACTCCGCAGACCTGATGGAGGTCATCAATATAATATCGTAGATTTTATAAATATACTATAATAAAAAATTACGATGTTTGTAGCACAGATGGTTCACTCCGCAAAATCATTTAAATAAAAAGAGACTCTTGCAATGACACAATAAGGTGCAATTCAGGTCGCACAGCGCTGTTTACCTACAGTTATATTCACTTAAAAGTTTCCTATCTTTCTATCGCGTAACTCTTGGATCTTCTGACTACGTCACACTTACTGAATTGGCCCAACAAGTCGAGAGCGCCGCGTACTTGTTAGCTTCATACCTAAAAAGCGGATTGAACCATCTGTATTTATCTGTGGTTGTAGCTAAAATACAAACAACAATAAACTTCTCCTTCTCTCTTCTCCATATCAGAAGAATCCTTGGTACCTAGAAATTCCAGCCTGCTTTAGTTCATACCTGTTTGACATCTTCTAATAGTACAAGAGCCTGCTTGTATTCCGGTGGGTCAGACTGGAGCTGCTCTCTTAGTATATCGAAATACGCCTTGTGCATTGTCTCCTTGACTAGTTTCTGATAACTGCAATGTAAAAAAAGATAGGAAGTAAAATAGTGACTTGAGAATATAATATATAATAGGATATGAGGAAGTAATCTTCTAATCCTTCAAAGTGACTGACTTCCTACTAGTTACCATACATAACATAGGTACTTACCATAGTAATCAACTTGTTTACTTCCTAAGTAAACAACTTGCTTAATATGGTATGTTTATAAAATAGCATACCCTGGTTAAGATTTATGTACAGCTGGGAATCTTGACAAAAATATCCCACTAATTCCTTCTGTTTAAAAGAAAAAGTTTAAACACAAATAATATGTAATGAAATAGTTTAAACTACTACTAAAAACTCATTGTAAGAATTGTGTAAGTATATACTATCAATCCTCAACAGAATAATGAGACACAATTAATAACTATTGTTTGAGGCTCTTTTAGTACTTACCTAGTTTGCAGTTATGGGTAAAAAATATTTTCAATTACAATAAATTTAACCTTGTTTAATATAAGAACTAAAACAAAAACAGTAATTTATAAAACGTGTTCCCTTTGATGTCCCATCTGTAAATTAATATGCTATAGGTAAAAACAATACAAAAAACCTTAGAACACGTGTCCCAAAAATACATAGTATCGAACATAACATAACACTAGACTCTCGATGTGTGTAACTAATTTTTATTGATAAGTACGAGTTAATCATTTGCATTTAAAGCAATCATAAATATTTAAAACTAAGAAAATGCTACATTGTAATTTTTTATTTTATGGACAAGAATACCTCTGAAATAAATGTATTTTTTAATTCAGACTATTCTTAAATATATTTCCCGTAAGTCTTTAACATAAATAATCGTAACTTTGTCGAATTACATCGTATTAAAAATGAAAAAAAAAAAACACTTTTATAAAGTTGATATATTATGCCAGTTGATTTTTTGACATGGTCTCATTAATACCTTAGAGTTATTATTGGATTTTAAAAAGAACACCTTGTCTAATAAAAATGAAATGGTGTTCGTTGGTAAGCACATAACTTGAGAACAGTTGGACCGATTTACTGAATGTTCGTAATTCGGGGAAATTTTCGAAAATTTGGAAAATCTTCAAATTCGGGACAAACTGAACGTCCTTATATGCATTATTGGAATTTATAAAAACAGCTTTTTCTTTGAGCTGTTCGCTCAGGACCAGCCAGTAGTGTAATAAAATAATGCTTACCTATTATCTGGTGGTTCAAACGGTTCCAGCTTGAAGTCCTGATCAACAGCAATCTCATGAGCTAAGGCCATATTCTGCATGCCATGGGCGGCCTTCATAATGTCCTCCAAGGTAACAAACTTGGGTGGAGAGGCTCCTGTGATCGTTGAACCTTTCACTCTAAACTGTATTGGTTCGCTGGCATAGTAACTGTGGGAAAGAAGTTCATAGATAAACTAAAGCGCAGGCCACACTGGGAACGAAGCTAAGTTCTTCCGCGTCTTTTCATGCTTCGGGTTACACGCATACTAAGCGAAACGAAAACGGAAGTATGAAAAGACGTGGAGGAAAGCTAAACGAACTTAGCTTCGTTTTGTTTCGTTCAGTGTGGCCTGAACTTTATACGTCTTGAGCATAGGGTAGGCATGGAGAAGAAATATTGATTAAATACTCCATAAATATTGATATCACCCTTATTACTCCACTATGGCAGAGCTCAAATAGGGTAAAGAGTGTTCACCAGACGGCATTCATAGTGGGGTGTGATTTGCACAATAAGTTGGGGTTAAAGTAATCTTATGTCATGTATATCCCGATTTATCAACGACAAAATACACACATCAAAAAAGTTTAAGCAACATGTACGGTTTTGAACTTTTGAACGATTTTTACCATTGTAATATATTTATATTTCTTTTATAAATAATAATTATATGGTATAACTAAGCATGTTGTGATGTATTAGTTACTAACGCAACAAAATCCTTCATTCAATTGTTCATTTAATCATAATAATTAACAATATGTGTACTACATCCATAGTATAAAATAAAGTTAAAACAAATACCTAAAGTTTTACAAAATTAATAATGACTTTTTTTGTAATTGGGTAATTTAATACGAAGTGTGACCGTTTATCTGATCCTGCGGCAATCGCTCCCAGTGGAATTTTAACAAGTCTTTCAGTTGTCGACACTCCGTCCAGGTTCTCTAGAACACGTCACTGAAGCATCTCCCATGCGTGCTCGATGGGATTGAGGTCTGGCGATTGTGCAGGCCACGGCAATACCCGGATGTTTTCCATTGCCAAGTACTCTCTGGTCCTCCGAGTTGTGTGCGAACGCGCATTGTTATGCATCAGCGTGAAATCTGAGCCAAGACTTTGTTTAAATAGGTGAACATAAGGCCCGAGGACATCTTCAACGTAACTTTCTGCGTTCATATTGCCATGTACACGCCATAAAAACGAGCTCAGTTCGTCTGTTCTTCATAATACCCGCCCATACCATCACTGTAGAGCCACTGTAAGGGTGCACTTCCTGGACGCATCTCAGCCATTCAGCATTTCCAGGATGACGATAGACTCTTACCCTTCTCGTATCTGGCCTAAATCCAAACCTCATCGCAAAATAATAATTTATACCAGTGCTCCTGGGTCCATGTCAAGTGTTCCCTACACCATTCTTTTCGACGGGCGCGATTCCTTAATTGTCGTCGTGCTTGTAGGCCGTATTCATGCAGCCTATTTCTCACGGTTTTGTGGCTACTAACAACACCACTTGAGAATTGTAGCTTTAAACATCGGTTTACATCGGCTGACGTCTTGCAGTTAGTTGTGTGTATCGGTCCTGTCGAGCTTTTGTACTCCTTTCACGTCCTGAGTGCTCAGTAGGATCCCCTGTATTAACGTAAAGCTGCCAAAGACGACAAGTCACGCTCCTCCTACCTGAGACTGATTTCTTCCCGCTTGTAGCATTCCTACAGCTCCCTGCATTTCATCGGCAGTCAAATGGCGTCGCTCCATGACGTAAACAATGACTCAGCACAATTATTTTTTTCAAAAACAGTATATTACAAATAATAAAAGTGAGATAAATACCAAATTTATCAAGCAACGAAAACACAAGAAATTGGGAAAAATAATTAGGTTTTATTTTAATAAAAACAAAACAATCGAAACTTCGATTTTTTTAAATCAGCCATTTCATTGTAAACCAATCTAAATAATTAGTTAAGAAAAAACTAAAGTATCAATTAATAAAACATGCAGTTTCTGTAAATTATGTGTGTTGCTTAGACTTTTTTTATGTGTTCATAGTAAAAACAGAATAAAATAAATATTTAAGGGATCCCATACAACAGACATGATTTTTTTTGCCGTTTTTATAGATAATGGTATGGAACCCTTCGAGCGCGAGTCCGACTCGCACTTGGCCGGTTTTTTTAACCAGCACTGTGAGTACTACTAGAACGTCACATTCAACTTTTAGCCTTTGTAACATTGTTTCTAATATTGCATTGAATGCTACGAATATTCTGTGTTAAAACTGAGCCTTTTTATATCCGTTAAAATTAATTTATGACATTTTTAACTAAGTCAGATGCAAGAGATTTGGAGACCGTCAGTGTCAATATTTTTAGTCACGTCAATCAAATTATCGAATTTTAATTTGAGATATAAATTGGTCAAAGAATCTGGTTTTCGGATTTCAACTGGTCTAATATTGAGAAATGGCATACCTAGTGGAATTGAAGTATTGATCGGTGCATATGAATTGTTTTTATGGGTGATTTTTCTGTTCAATGTGTGTGTTTGTTGGTGTGTATTTAAACAAAACAAGTTGTTTGAAATATGATTTTGAGATACAATGAATGTTATTGTGATGCTGACGGCCAGTACAAAAAAGAAAAATAACTTTTAAAAAATAAGATGGAATGGCAGAAAGACAAAATGTTTATACAATACATAAGATAATGACATACGGCATTCTTTAGTTTCTCCAGGTCAGACTCAGAGTTAATACGAATTTGCTGATCTTCTACAGCTTTACGAAGATAGAAAGTACCAAGAGAAGTCCAGCAAAAATTGTACAGACATCACATCAACCTACCCGAAACTATCAAATTTTCCTAATCAACTTTGAACCTTATACTTTAGTGATAAAATTGAAAATCTATTAAAGAAATTTGACAGATTGTAGTAGGCTGATGAGCTGGCGTCTGTACCCATACCCTTTTTGAAATTGTCTTGCCACATAAAATAAACGTTGACTTTTATAAGTTAAGGTTTCTGAAACATGAACCGGTTGTGCTGAAGACTGAAGGCCCAGGTACCCTGGTGTTAAGCTTTTCTTTCTTATCCCTAGACCTGTTGAACTTCTTTACCCCTGTGACGATTTTGTCCTTCAGAATCACTGTATATTATGATTGGATTGGAGTTGTCTTTAGCATTTATTCTGTAGATGTCTCTAATATCTGAGTGTTGGACTTTGACATCAAGTCTTCGCCATATTTACAAAACAATTAAGGATTAATTTACAATTAAGTAAGTCTATTAAAATAACATTAACTTAACTGTGTTTGGATAAGAATGTACTGAACAAAAAAAAATCAACAAATAGATATCAAGGTTGATATTCTAGAAGTTCCAGAACAATGCTGTATAATGTGTAGATGTCAATTAAAATCCGACAGATTTCATACTAATCTCAACTCTAATCTTGGTTTAAACAGAGATTTATTACCGAGCACTATTCCAGAATACATGAGCCACTATTGATATAAATAACATTTAGGAAAGATTAATAGGGATTTCAAAATAATTGCCTTTTCCTAGTAGTTCACTTCATATTCTTTAATAAGTTCTTAGTAAGTAGGTGAGGTAGATACAGTGATCTTACATTGATGATTTTAATACTTAAATAAAATTTTAATGTGACTTGCAAAATTTCGTTTAGCTAGAAAACAATAACAATCATATGAAATATTGTGAAATCTATTTGTGATTATGACTTGACATCTATGGTGATTCGTGAGTCATAGAATTAAATTGGTTAATATTGTATCACTTAACAAAATATTAGAATATTTGGTCAATGGATTGTCTTGGGGGCGGAAATTTATTTCACTAATTGGGGGTTTGAAAATGTTTATTTATTAATTTTATTATTTTAGTACACATAGAAAAATAGATACAGATAAGACATAATCATAATTATGAGTACAAAAGGTACTACTTATTCATGTTCCAATCTGTGGTTATCCAATTGTAAGATACTGGCAGGTATTGCCTCAAATACTGTTTACATTACATTTCTTACTATACATTTACCTAATTAGGATGTCGATTTTTATGAATAAAAAATATTTGTCGAATTATTCCGGAGTAAGCAGTTAAAAGGTTAAAATCGAAACTTCAAAGCAATGTTCTACATACTAAAACAAAACAAAGAAGCTACAAACCTTGACGCAGCAGCAGGCATTGGCTGTGATGCACTGCGAGTATTCTTGTCTCCTTTCTCAGATACCTGAGACCCTGAACCACTAGGATTCTCGCGGTCGCCCATTGTGAAAACTTAACACAAACTGACTGAGCTGAGATAAAAGCCGTAATCTTAGTAACCCATATAAGGCTGCTTACTCAATGGCTCAGCATGAAAATGGGTCAAATCATTCAACACAATCACATTGAGTCATAATAACACATAACCTAACTTTTACAACAACGCAACGTCAAGTTTTTCGATATTCCACTCGAATATTTTAAACAAAAACTACACATCAGGTTTTTATTGTAGTTGTGATTATTTTGTACGAATTTTTGTGATGTTTTCGTTTATAATTAACGAAATTCAACTTATGTTTTCATTTACTTGTCAATTTAGGTGTTGTCAAAATCGTTGTTGACGTGTTTGTTTCGTTACTCGTACGTCAGCCTACAAAACAAATAAACAGTGTTGCAAAGAACTCGAGTCTTCGAGTCGTTTAAAAACGGACTCGGGTGATATATGTATTACAAGACTCGACTCATTGAAGTCTAAGACTAGAGAACTAAATTCTCTACGAGCTCTTGAATGTTACATGAGAGCTCGAGTCTCGAGAGTCTCGAGAGTTTATGCGGCGAGTCGCACTCAAGTCCTCTTGGACTTCGGGTCACCCAGATCATACACAGATGTTCTAAATAAACCAGGAGACCTAATTACCTTCTGGAGGGAGGTGGGCTGTTTGGGATAACCACCATACGGCCGCTATGGCCCACACACAATGATCCACCTGACGGACTGAGTGCGGAAACCAAACCCCTTATCATAGAACATAGAAGGATTTACTTTTTTGACTTATCAGAACAGTTTGAGAACTCAGAGAATGTAGGACCGAGAGCGAGCGAAGCGAGCTCAAAACATTTTGGCATTCTGTCACGGCTAGGTTTTCTTTTGTCCATTCAAAAGAAATATTAGTAAAAGTTATAAATAAGAGAGTGGGTGCGAGAGCGGACAAAGCGAGCTCGACAATTTTAGCACAAGGGTGCTAAACCGGACAAAATAATGATGATTAGGACCAAAAAAAAAATGGCACCCGCTGTGTCCTTTTATCCATTGCAGTGTCACCGTGTTGCGGCTAGAGACCGTTATTTGTTCTAATGCATGTGACATTCTAGTGTTAGCTTTGAGGTAATATATTTTTCCGTAAGGATTGGAGAACTGAGGCGCTGTCGGAGAGTATACGTATGTGGGTGACCGTAACCCTCCTGGCTTCTAGGGCGTGGACCGCTTGTATGATGCCCACACACTCCGCCTGATAGACGGTGTTGAACATTACCAGCGGTCTGGATGTATTTATGTTGAGGTCGTGTGAGAAGACTCCGACTCCGGTACCGGAATCGGTCTTCAATCCTTCGGTGTATACTCTCATTTATTTTGGATCTGAGTAGTCACACTGTTCTTCTGTAAGTATTATGTTGTAGTGCCTTTGAAAATGGTTTGTTTTCGGGGCTTTGTCGCAGGGTGATGCCATCATTGGCTTTCGTTTGACCGCATCTTCCTTTATGAGTGTGAGCTTAACTCTGGAGTCATTACATTACTTAGGGTTCCCGCTAAATTGAGCCTAAAGGCGGCCAGGGCCGCTTCCTCTCGCACGATTAGGTGTAGAGGCGACAGTCCTAGCATTGGCTGTAGGGCGGCGGCGGTCGGTGTAGTTCTCATACTGCTAGTGATTGCGACAAAAGCAATCCGCTGCAGTTTTTCGAGATCTCTGTGGGATGTGCTGAGGTCTGTCCTGGGCCACCAGATCAGTGAGCCATATGTGATAATTGGTCGGATGACTGTGGTGTATAACCAGTGGGTGACCTTGGGGCTGATCCCCCAATTCCTGCCAAGCAAGCCAGCATATCCCTGTGGCAGTGCAAGCGACACTGCTACAGGAATATGCTGGCTTTTGTAATGATATTTATGATGTTCGTGTGTTTTGCTCAGTTCAGTTGTTTGTTTAAACAGATGCCCAGGTATTTGGTTTCAGTTGAGAGGCTTAGGGTTGTTCCAAAGAATCGTGGTAATTGTAGTGTCATCAGTTTTCTCTTTTTTGTGAAGAGAATCAGTTCGGTTTTTGTAGGGTTCACTGAGAGTTGGTGCTTGTTGACTAATAACGTCTACGACTAGGTTCCATAGGAGCGGTGGAAGGACGCCCCCTTGCGGGCAACCTTTCACAACGATGGCTCTCTTAGTGTCATTTACTGTGACTTGTACAGCCCTCAGTTTCAGCATGTTGGTGATCCCATCCAGGGTCGAGTCTACGCTGTGTCTGTCGAGGGCCATATTTATACTGTTGAACATCGTTTTGTCGAAGGCACCCTCGGTGTCAATAAAGGCAGCCAGTGCTGAGCCTTTGTAGTCCAATGTACATTAAATTTTAGTAACCACGCTGTGCAGCGCTGATTCTGTTGACTTGCCTGTGGAGTACGCATGTTGTTGTTTATGAAGTGGTTTTACCCGGAGAGGTCCGTCTCGGATGTGCCTGTCACAGAGTCTCTCTCTCGAGGGTTTTCAGTAGGAAGGATGTGAGGATTATGGGCCTATAAGCCTTGGGTTGTGTATAATCGGTCTTGCCAGGTTTGGGTATGAAAATGACTTTCACCTCACGCCATGCGAGAGGTACCTGCATAGCACTCAGACACATACGTGTCCGAGTGCTATGCAGGTTCGGTAGATTAGATTAGATTGCCTGACACCATGGCTGGTGTCAGACAATCTACCCCCCACTGCAGTAGGGCGGGGAAGATGCCATCCAGCCCTGCCGACTTGTACGGTTGAAAGGTGTTGATAGCCCACTTTACTCGGTCTTCTGTTACTATGTTGTGGGCTCTTGACCAGTCCTGATCCATTGGGGTCCATTCTAGTTCAGCCTCCCAAGTCCTGTCCTCTAAGACTCTACTGTCTGGGAAGTGAGTCTTGAGAGGGACCTTACTGGTTTCATGGTCAGTTAATGTGTATGAATTGTCGGATTTCCTAAGGGCGCCGAGAGTTCGGTCCTGATCCGTTGATAGGATCGTCCTTACCCTTGCGACTTTATTATTTGTCTCGATGGATTCGCAGAATTTACGTCATGCTGTCTCCTGGCGGTTCTGATCTGCTTTTTGTATGTATATTGGGTCTTTTTGTATATCCTTAAGTAAATCCTTATTCTGAAGGTTTTCGTGACGAGATGCTAAAATTTTCCAGCTCACTGCGCTCGCTCTTGCGTCCCACATTTTCCTAATTCCCAATCGTTTTAAAAGAAAATTTAACATAACAGAGCAGAGGGGTCCAAAAAAATTTCGTCTTGCAACCTGCATTCTCCCTTTCCTGTATAAGTTGACAACGTATCTCCTATCAAACAATTATGCCCTCCTACTTTCCAAGAGTATTGGAGGGACGTCGTAGAAATCTCGTCGAGGCTGAATCTCGTGTAGTGCTAAGCTAACACCGGCTTGTATACAGTTAAGCTAGTTAGCCTCATCGAGACTGCAAAATTAAATATACAAACAAATTAAACTTTAATCAATTCTTACAGAAACAAGTTAAATATGTTTTAAAGATAAAACTTGTTATAATTTAAAATAAATTTGAACTGAATTGGTTTTCTAGTCTGCTATTATTATTTATTTATTTAATTATGCAACAAGACTCATAGTGTTGTAACACATAAACTTAAAAAATAAAACAATAACTACTACTACGGTACTATAAAATTATTAATTAATTATTAAAAGATAAAAAGCGTGCATAAAATATATTAATATACCAGTTGTCTAAACACATTGATATTGTTGAAAATGATATACAATAAAATGACATGATTACCTTGTAAAGTATTATAATATTTTAATTATTGTGAATGTGATTTAATGTGAAAGAGAAAAAAAAACACATCGTCCTATGTGTTTTTTTTCTCTTTCACAATTTTTTACTTTCTCAGTTAGTTTTAATGATGGTCTGGCAGTTTGAGTTGTTTAGATATGCGGCCTACCCAATTGTCCTTTTTTTAGTATTGTTCGTCGAGTTGAGCTCCACGATTACTCTACTGACAAATGCTTGCACTGACTGGACAGGTCCACTCAAATCTGTGTGGTTCTTTCCTCAAATGACCATTTCGGACACTAATCTACATGGTCCTCATATGGCCTGACCAAGATTATGTCTGGACTGTGAGCTCTGAGTTTGTTTCGGCCTTTCTTCTCAGAGTAGTCAGATAGGAAACGCCGAACTCATCTAGCATTTTTTTAATATGATGTTTAATTAAAAGTGATTGCAATATCTTATTTACAGAATAAACAATTTCATTTCATCATGTTTTTAGCAAGCTGCTTAAATTGCCTTTCTTGAATACCCCAGAAGTTGCATTTACCGAGGTCATATTTAGATAGCACACTACGTTTTCATTAGAAACAAAACTTTTAATTTTGCACAATGGTTACGTGAAAATGTTAAATGGACCAACTGTTTACATTCGAATACAGTTTCAGGAAACTCAGTCTGTTACTTACCTACCTATTTTCGCTTAATAAAGTTTTCAAATTAGTAATGGCCGCAAAAGCTTTAAGTATTTCGCGAGTTTTATGGACGAACCTTTTTCTTTAATTATCTTTTTATTTTGATACATTTTCAGGTAGGATCATTGATGTTTTGGAAAGGAGACATGAAGAGCTAGACATCATTATGTACAAAAAAAAAGTTAAAAACTAGGCAGAAACGCCCAACGCCGTCTAATTTCCTTCATCTTCCATTGAGCACAAACTAAATAAACGAAGCAAAAAGTAAACTAAATCAATCCTATTATAACGTAGAAGATAAAGCAAGCAAAGGAATGAAGGTAAATTTTCTCAAGTTTAAAATGAAATAGTTGTGAAAAAGCAATCCGCTTCGCCAAAGGCAGGGCACTACGTTTGCCTAGGTAAATTAGTTGCTACTCGTTCTGTCTGTGAGTAAGTTAGATTGCCTCCTTGAATCTGCACGGCTCTTTAATTTTTCTCTGAAATATACTTAGTAGTTGGATTGAAAGTTTTTGCGTAGGTATTATGAATTTGCTTTTGGCTTAACTGAAATAAATATGATATGAGATGATGCATCTATATATTTTTCAGTTAGATCTAAAGACTTACGCTATTTGTCTAAATAACTGTAGGTGTAGGTAGGTATCTACACGGCTTAAATGTAGGTATGTCCGATTGACTTAGATTTTGTGCCTCTGTTCTAACAGAATCCCTAATTCGTGTCGCATTGCATTGGCTTTTTTCTCAACTTTGCTGCGACTCAAACAGGGCAGTCTCAAAATGTTCCCAAGCTTTTTTTTTTAACTTTCTTTGGTGACAATTATTTTGATCATAAGACTAAATATTTCGATCCCATTAACAAATTCTCTAGGTAGGTCCTGTAGAGGTTTAATGGCTGGCTGTATTAAGACTGGCAGACATTCTAAGATTTAAATATAGAATCACTTTTGAATAGAGACATGTCTAGCATTTGTTCTGTGACAGATCGTGTTAGGGCTCCGTCTCGTGCAAGTGTGCTTTTTAATATTGTAATTTCTTGAGAGCTTGAAATTCAGCGGTCCTCTGGACCTCTTAAAGTAGGTATCTCCGCATATTTTAATTCATAGCTACTAACCCCTTCACATTTTGGTGGAGGCGCCGGGTAATTTTTATCTTAGGTTTGGGTAGGGATGTTTTGAGTGTTGGAGTCAATTATATTATATGTAAAAAGAGGTAGATAGGTTATAAACGTTCCGCAAGTGGCACGTCAAAAGTTGGCTAACTAGCCACATTTTCTTCGTTTTGTCTCTTTTTCGCTCCCGATAATTACGACATGCCCTCCTACTTCCACGTGTCATATAATAGTGTGACATAGTGCCGTTTTTGAAGATAGAATGTTAGGTAGGTAACCTATCCAAGTCTTTTTACTTCTAATATCATTGGTTGGAATGTCTTAATTTGAAAAAAGTCATTTTATGTACCGGAGTACGTCGTTCCTTTTATTCAAGGGAGGCGTAGCTGATGTAGAGGTTTAATGGCTGGCTGTATTATGACTGGCAGACATTTTAAGATTTAAATATAGAATCACTTTTGAATAAAGACATGTCTAGCGTTAATTGTTCTGTGACAGATCGGCTTAGGGCTCCAGGTCGTGCAAGTGTGCTTATATTATTATTGTATTACTTGAGTTTGAAATATAGCGGTCCTCTGGACCTCTTAAAGTACCTCCGCATATTTTAATTCATAGTTACTAACCCCCTGTGAGGTGAAAACCCTCACAGTACTAATCGTAATTCAGATCTTGCTAGACTGTACTTTATTTACTCATCATTCTACTGCTCATATCCGAATTTATTTGGGCTCCACATGTAACATATCTTTTTACTCGACTGCGGCGAAACAAAAAGGAGGGTTATGATTTCGACCGATATGTATGCATGTATGTATGTTCATCTGTTACCTCATTACTTCTCATAGGCTTACTCATTATAATATTTAACAAATGAGGTATCGTTAGCATCTTGATCGTCTGGCTATGATATGAAGCCCGATAGAGGACGCCGCCGTGTTGAAGATCAAATGAAAGGGCTGAATTTGCACATTCCAAATATATATATAATAACCCCAAAATAATTTAAATAAATATAAAAGTTATAAAACTAAAACCCAATTACGACAAAAAAGTCATCTAAAAATGTATAAACAAGACATCACAGACAGATAAATTAAAAATCCGGAGTCACACGTGTTAGGGCATAAATCAAACAGATTAGAAAAAAGAAAGAAAGAAAATACGTTTATTTGCGGTAAACATGACGCAAAAAAGAGCTTACACAAAAAAAATAAAAAAATAGAAAAGGTTGAGGGAAACATGCGTCATATCCACGCAAAACGGCTATCGGTCAGCATTATGCTACGACCCTATGCAAGACAGAGCCCCAGCGCTGGTTTTCAGCGACAACCGGCGCCGACGTAATGACGTCGTTCGGTGCAGCAAAAAACAATAACTAGGACGCTGTACCGACACGACCGACCGACCGACTCCGGATTTTTTATTTTTATTCTTCCATACTTCTCTATTAGTCATCATCTCTCTGCTTTGTTTCCTCTCATACCTAATTATTTTAATTTTAACTCCATACAAAATGACCTTAATGTTTTGAATCAAAATCGGTAGAAACTCAAACACGAACAGTTTAATATTGTTCACCACAGTATATATCTAATAAACTGTGGAACTCCGGACTTATGATCGCCGCTCGTTCCAATCCGTTACAGTTGAATTACCTCGGTTGAATTTACTTATAGTTCGAGTGTTGGCTTAACTAGAGAGTTTAGTGCATTTGTTGGCAAGTCAAACAGCTTTGCAATTGCATTGTGATAAGTGGAAAGTGTAATAGATTTTCTGTTGGTAAAGAGTGGGCCAATCCGGCCACTGTCTCTCTCTTCGGGAGTGAATGTTACAAATGGTCAAGGATGATCAATATGATCATGCATTGTAGCATTCTTCTTTTTCAGTATTGATAATAGTCCTCTAGATCGTATTTCGGTCATGGCGGCCAATATCAAAAGACACTAGCATTTGGCGCGGGAGATATTATAGTGCCTAAGTCCCTCACTCTCATAGTCCGATGGGACGGCAATACGACACGACCGGACAGAGATCAGGCGCAGGACCAACGGCATAACGTGCTCTCCGAGGCACGGGGGTATCACACCGCCAACTTCCAAACTCTAGGCTGTTACTAAGAATATTCCTAATAGAAAATTCCATAACACTTTCCGACCTGGGAATCAAAGCCAGGATCCCACGCTACGCGGTCGCACGACACCAACGGAGCAGTTATCAGTAGTAGGTAGGTATCAATTAAGCAGGAAGTCAAACTGCAAAACAGTAAATATTTTAAAGCAAGGTATGCCTCATTGGTCTCTTGTGAAGGCCCTTGACTCGGTTCGAACCGAGCAAAATGTATCACAATAAAAATGATGTCACCGGATTTAGTCTTTATGTGATATTTCTTTGTCTTGAGGGCTTTGATCTCCTGCACCTCGTAAGTCGATGTGTCATGAACTCGGGCGTCTACAATTGCGAACGTATTTTGCTTGTAAATTGAAAAAGAGAAAAAAAACGAGCGAGCTAGAGATGCATTATGATGTGTAGGTAACATCTGACATCTTAGCTGACATATATATGATATAAACAATATTCGTCATGATTATCATCATCGTCATCGCCATCTCTTAAATCTTTTACATAAAAATATGTTTATTTTAGAGTGAGCAGAGTAGAATGTTGGTAATAAGTAGATACCGCATCCAATGTACTATGGCCAACTATTGCACCAGCTAATCTCTCCAGTTTCTTAAAAAACTCCACGTCACGGTTTGTAAATACCGCAGATGATAAATTAATTCCGCTAGACAAGCATAATCTTGGTTAACGAGGTTGTGAATTCAAACCCGGGCAAGTATGAACTCAAACTAAAACTCAAAGCATTTATTTCAATTACCTAAACCATTTACAGGCACTTTTGAATTGTGAAGGGGTCGGTTCGTCAAAAATATGAAGCTAGTTGCCCATTCTAAAGCATAGTAGGTACCTATTGAGAAGAACGGGCAAGAATCTTCACGGACACTCTTTTAAATAAAAAATTTGATACAAAATATTGGCTACATCATTCATTTTGAAATTATGCATGTGAGAACAATGTAGAAAGACGTGCACGTTCGTAAAAGCGTCCGTAATAAAAAGAAAAAAATAAAGAATCATTCAAAAACTTCATTCCAAAACTGTGACTTTTTCAATTCATATGTTTCTACTTTCTAATGTATTTACAGACATCGGTGAACAAAACATCGTGAGGGAACCTGGACTTATAGTTAACGTAAAGGTACCATGCCGTACCCGACCGCAGGCGGCCACTGCAGGCGACGTGTCGCCGAGACATCACTGGATTCTATGAATTTCAATTAAATACCTTCCGTAGCTAGCGACATGATTGTCTTTTGCAGTTACGGGCGAGCGACAGACGACAGGTGTAGCCCGACCAGGGCCTCAAGTCTGCTATTTACAACAGTGTCAGAATGGTGTACCTATCATTGATTTCATAATTGTTGATTTTGACAAGTTTGGTAATCTACTAATATATTAGCGTCATTATGACTTTCCAATGGTCAGCCACTGACACTCCATTGAAAGAAATGGCATCTATTGGTAATCTCGTACATAATGACAAATGAATGACTGACTTAGACGGTAATCTGCTACAATTTTTACAGTTCCTTTGATCAGTGACTTGAAAGTGAATTAAAAGCAATGACTGGACAATGACGTTCTAATGGTAGATTAGAACATCATTGTGCAGTCATTGCTTTTAATTCGTTACGAGTATCGTGTTCGTGAAATACAATGATCGACCTTTATGAATTTAGCAGATTACGAACTTTTAGCAAAATGACAATGGGATCGTGTTGGAATGATGAATTTATAAAAATAGCAGACTTGGGCCCCTGTAGTGCCACCGAACTTTTCTATCTTCTATCTACCGACTGGAATACGGACTGCTGCCGCCTGTGGCCGGGTTCGGAATCATGACTGCAGCGATATGTCGCCTGCAGTTGCCGCCTGCGGTCGGGTACGGAATGGTACCTTAAGTCTGAAATCCCCAACCCGTCTTGAGCAAGCGTGGTGATCAATGCTCGTGCCTTCTGTGTATGAGAAGAGGCATTTCTGCAGTGGGACAATAATAGGCTGGTATTAAAACCGGCCAAGTGCGAGTCGGACTCGCGCACGAAGGGTTCCGTACCATCGCACATACGAGTAATCACACTATTTATATCACATCACACTTATCACACTACGAGTATATACAGGGTTACTGGTAACTCAACGTATTCCTTGCAGGACGTCATAGTAGGGTTAAAATGCAACAAATTAAGCTACCAAATGTTCTACCGAAGTTTTTAAGCTAGTTACATTTTCAGTTTTTTTATGAAAAATCCCAGATTAAATCATTTGGAGCCAATTTAAAAATGATTTACAGCGCGACTGTACTGAAATTTAAGTTAATATCATAGTTGATACCATAGCAGATCTTTGTTCATAATAAAAAGTTCAAAAACGCCAGAAACCTTGGCAAATATTACTAAACAAACATTTTATTTTTGTTTTTTGCTGTTACTTCATGCAATATGTTGTCTAGTGAAGTGAAGTTTGTCTCTTCTTCACGCTAAAACTACTGAACGGATTTGGATAAAATTTGACACACAGATATTTTATAACCTGGATTAAAACATAGGATGTTTTTATCCCGATATTCCCATGGGGTCGAAACTTATGCGGGTGAAACCGCGGGCGCAGCTAGTTATATATTATATAAAAACGGGAGCCCCACTTAAATATTTATTTTATTCTGTTTTTAGTATTTGTTGTTATAGTGACAACTGAAATACATCATCTGTGACTTCAACTGTCTAACTATCACGGTTCATGAGATACAGCCTGGTGACAGACGGACAGCGGAGTCTTTGTAATAGGGTCCCATTTAACCCTTTGGGTATGGAACCCTAAAAAGAACATTATTTTATTTTTACATACACGAAATTATTAAATCCAATTGAATCACGACCAAAACAACGTTATTAGTTACTATCTTCATCTTACGGAACGTTTTAACCGCTCTAATATGGTCTATAGTTGAATTTATTAGCACTTCGGGTGTGCACTGTGATTAGAAATGTAGATTTAGGAGACAAAAACTAGCGTAGTTTTTGTCTCCTAAATCTACATTACCACCCATAGGGTCCCATTTAACCCTTTGGGTATGGAACCCTAAAAAGAACATTATTTTATTTTTACATACACGAAATTATTAAATCCAATTGAATCACGACCAAAACAACGTTATTAGTTACTATCTTCATCTTACGGAACGTTTTAACCGCTCTAATATGGTCTATAGTTGAATTTATTAGCACTTCGGGTGTGCACTGTGATTAGAAATGTAGATTTAGGAGACAAAAACTACGCTCTGAAGACCGAGGAAGCGTTTAGCATAGTAATTAAGTGTTTTGGATGTGAATTAATAATGTAGATGCGTTGGCTTTATTACGAGTATCTTGCTGGGTGAGATGAGATTTGGCTCATATCGATTTGAGTAGTCGTTGGGTCTTCGAAGTTGTACATAATTGAGAGTTCGTATGGCTTGTATTTTGGTGCTCAGATTTTTGATGTAACACCGTTCTTCTTGCTTTTCTGCAATCAAAATCTAAATAATCAAAAAGCCGGTAGTAACAGGAAGCCGGGAAGCGCGCTCTATCGATTTGACCGTTCGTGCGGTGCTTGAGTTTACCGTCAGAAACGACCTTGCCGAGGCCCCGCCCCTTTAATGTTGCTTATTACAATGCGACTTATGTAAAGCCCGCTTGTTTTTTTTTCAGCATTTTTTTTGTTTCTTGGTAAGCCTGATTTGTCCCTATCCTGGGCAAAAAGCCTCCTCCATTCCTTCCGCTTCTTTAAATTTTATTTCACTTAAGAGCGAATCTTGTTTCGCAGGACCTAGGCTGTCGATGTGACAACGTTTGTGTGTGGTTTCTCGTCTATTGGCTGAGGTCATGATGATGGTACATTTTCATCCTGTTTTCTCAGCAATCATTGACTTGTGATCAGGAGAGAGGGTCGCTCTATTTTCATCAACATGGAATCTACTCTGCAGATTGCAGTGATCGTAAAACATACATAGTACCGATATATAAAATCCTTGTCAGTCCGTTGAATCGTTAAAGTAGACTGCGAAAAGGGTTTCTTTGATGCTACATAATAAAGAAGATGGCGGACGGGCCCGCAAATGGTAAGCGATTGACGTTCCATGCATTTAACAGCCGCTATTGTTTTCAGGAACTCGATGACCACGTTTCCGCGTTGGGTTTGTTTAAAAATCTAAAAAGTATCTTTTCAAATAGAATGTTCTAGTTTGTCAGTAGTTGACCTAATTTTAAACCGGCATAAGTTTCCCCATAATAGGCACGTTTAATACATCACTTCTAAGTATCGTTATTATATACTAATACTTTAAATTTTTAAATATTTTTATAAAAACAAAAAAAAAACTAAAACATATAGAAATATGAAAAATAGTAGCCCACCGGTATCGGGAACAGGGTCCAAGCTACCGGCGGTCAGGGCTCCTGAGAGAGGAATCTCCTAACGATACGCGCCGTGTCCAAGAGTACCGCTTTCTGGATAAAGCCCTTGATCCAGCTGCCTAACGAGAGCCTCCTCAGATATTGGTCGAGGCTCTTGGCTATTATGCCATTGGCTGTCACGACTATCGGCACAATGATTGCTGTATCCACATCCCACATGTCGACAACCTCGCGAGTCAAGTGAAGATACTTAATCTGCTTATCTTTTTCAGCTTTCACGAGGTTCTCGTCATGCGGGACCGTTATGTCAATAATCATTGCGCGCCGCTCTCCTCGATCCACCACCACTATATCAAGCTTATTGGCAACAATAGTCCTGTCAGTGATGATGGACCGATCCCAGTACAATGTGATATTTACATTTTCGAGAACTGGGTCGGGCGCATACCTGTAGTACGGTACTTCCGATTCCACAAGGCTGTATTTCAGAGCAAGTTGCTGATGGATAATCCTGGCTACAAGGTTGTGTCTATGCAAGTACTCTTCGTTAGCTAGACGTAAGTATCGTTATCATTACTTTGTTTAGAAAAATATCTGTAGGTACATAGGTCTTACGAAGGGGTATCGTGTTTCCCAGTAACTGGGTTGTGAACGTCAGATATGCAATCGCTCCGTGTAAAATATTGGTACAGCTGCATCTGGTTAGACTGGAATCCGACCCCAACATAGTTGAGAAAAGGCTAGACAGATTGATAGCAAAAACGATTTCCATCGAAGTGACATCTGCATCTCTTTGTGCCTATATTTGATAATCCGAATCACAATGTCCCAACAATAAAATACAACAGACAAATCTGGGCCTTATTGACAAATAAAATCAGACTGTTATTAACCTCTTTTTATAACATCCTGAAAATTATCACCAGCAATAACGGCATCGAAAGCCGACCGACCAAATTCACATACACAAACAAGGATTAAAGAGTTTAAATTATTTTAAGAGATTAAAACGCATGATAAAACAGTGTATCCGTTGTCGACACTCCGGTCCAATGTTAATTTAACTTTAAATCCTGTTTTTAAGCAGATTGCTCTGGCGCCCATATTGTATTTATTGTTCTTAACACATTAAACAGGATCAGAGTTCTGTACGTAAATTGTGTTTTGGACATGTGTGTGTTTGTTTTAGTGGATTAAGTAGTTAGTTTCGTGATTGGGTTTTTTCATTTAATTTGTGAGGCGAAATTGTAATTATGTAAGCATATCTACTGTAGTAGGTTTTTTGGTGTCTGTATAGATTGAGGAGCCATTTCTCATATTTAAATCCGGGTAGGTACGAGAACTACTAATATTTAGTAGTAAATTAGCCGATTTTGTAGGCCAGATCCTGGAATTTGTAGTTAAATCCTTGAAATGTAGACCTACAGGTCGTGTTAGTCATTGTATTTGGCCCAGTAAGCTTATACTTACTGTACTGCTGTATTGGTACCTAATATTTGTGATTGTAGATTAAGGTTTAAAGTATGACACGATTTTATTTAAACAAGGACACTGAAAGTTCGGAAACTCCCTACTAAACTTCTGGCAAAATACACTCTACAGATATGCGACTATGTCGCAAGTTTTTCAAAAAATTAGGTTTTTGATCAAAACCCTAGGTTTTTGATGAAAACCGGAAGATGACATATTTTAAACTCAATTTCATCATAAACCTGTAACAATCCAGACTTTTGATCCAAAACCTGAACTAGTTTGGGTTTATGATAAAGTTCTTGTCAAAATCACGGGTTTGCTTTGTTTTATGACAATAAATCAATTTAAATAAAATAAATAATCATTTGCAACTTAGTAGGAAGAAAACAATTATTTATTTATCAAAATTCCATCATGATTCAATCAATATTCTCCTCCTTCAATCCAATTATGAAATGAAATGTTTCAATTTCACGTACCTATATTAATCTGATTTAGATAAGGCGCGAAAATGAAATTTCGTAACTATTAAATACGACTAAACTGAGTCAAAATTAAAGAAAAAAATAAATAATAAAGAAACGTTTACCACGTAGGTACTTGGTTTTTTATAAATCTGCTAGTATGCTTTATTTATTATGATAGTTCTTATAGATCCTCCAGCATCATCCATATAAGAAAATATATTAACATTAGAAACTGTTGCTACTTGTGCTACTGTTACTGAGGCTGAGGTGATCAGTAATCAGGAATCAGGAATCAGGAAGTAGAATAATTGACACAGAAGAAAATTTAAAAATTTGAGCAAAACAAATTAAAGCAGCTTCTTCGGTTTTTTTTGAGAAATCGATATTGGTGCTACAAATTTAGTTGATGTGCCGAAAATAGATAGAGGGTCACTGGATGTAAGTAAATTTATAGATAAGAAGAACGATTTTATTCAAAATAAGTACTTAAGCTGGGGTTCTAAAAGACTGGCTGCCTCGAAACTCTATTCAAAAATCAACTACTGCCTTCAACGAACCTGTGTCGACAAATGAACTGAGTTTGCGTGAAATTGCTTCAAAGATGTCTTTATTTGGAGGCCAAGGTTTTAAGAAATGCTCGTGCGAAAAACCTAAAATGCGCTGCAAGACAAATCAACCTGCATGCCAAAAAAAATATGTTTTATTCTATTTAAGTCAACAAACTATCATAATAAATAAAGCATACTAGCAGATTTATAAAAAAGCAAGTACGTGGTAAACGTTTCTTTATTATTATTATTTTTTCTTTAATTTTGACTCAGTTTAGTCGTATTTAATAGTTACGAAATTTCATTTTCGCGGCTTATCTAAAGCAACGCGGCTTATCGCGGCTTATTTAAATACGTACGTGAAATTGAAACATTTCATTTCTTAATTGGATTGAAGGAGGAGAATATTGATTGAATCATGATGGAATTTAGATAAATAAATAACTGTTTTCTTCCTACTATGTTGCAAATGATGATGGATTGTTTTATTTATTTCATTTAAATTGATTTATTTGTCATAAAACAAAGCAAACCCTTGATTTTGACAAGAACTTTATCATAAACCCAAACTTGTTCAGGTTTTTGATCAATAATCTGGATTGTTACAGGTTTATGATGAAATTAAGTTTAAAATGTGTCATCTTCCGCTTTTTCATCAAAAACCTAGGTTTTTAATCAAAAACCTAGTTTTAAGAAAAACCTGCGACATCTATATTACATAAAAGATAGCTTGATCTCTGCGAGATATTATGTCAAACTGACATTCCTAGGGTAGGAATTCATTCATAAGGTATGCCCATAAAATATGACATTGACAGTTACTGTCTTTACTATTATGAAATTCAAGACTTCATAGGCGGTGATTTTACTGACAGCTGTCGCAGAGATCAAGCTATCTTTTATGAAGTATAGTCTGTCTTACGATATTTCGTGCATGTTACGATACTCCATGCCCCTAAGTTGGCATAACACTTGCCTTGTTTAAACTAGCAGTCATCATTTTTCCAACACCTCAGTAACCTAAGTTCCAAATAAAGCGTCAACGAATTTTTGTCACCAGACTTCAAATCCTCTCTCTCCTCAAAACGATTTCTACCACAAAATAACATCAACTAGCTAGAAACAAACCTGTAAATAACTAACAGGAATCTAAAGCCGTCAGCAGACTTTATATTAAGTCTATAAGTCAGGAAAGTTGGTAGTTTGGTGGAGGCACTCGATGCTAAGCCGCTGGCGGGAATACCACCACATTTTTAATGAACCGTCCAACTCTTCGGCACTAAGAAATTGTTTCCTGAACGCTTCTGAAGTACTTTCTGTATTTTGTTGCTGTGATTTAAAAAATAAAAGTTGGCGGAGGAGGCAGTCTTGGGTTTTGTGGATAGTGGCTTGAAGCTTTCGTGGAGACAAGAAAATGCCAATACTTTTGGGGTGATGTGATCAATGATATTACGAACAAATACACGTAAACAGATTACACACGTAATTATCTATTATATTATTGTTTATTATTACGTCATTGGATGTAATAGGATTTTTAAACTACATACGGCATGTCAGGGAAATTAGCCGTTTCATACCATTGTCAAAGAATGGCAATTGTGATTTGAACATAGTTAGGTACGGACATGTCAATTTGCCATTCAATGTGGCAATGTTGCCAGTCTTCAGGCAAGTTTCCGGATGACAGCGATGCGGACGAGTACTTCAACGCCTAAGTGTCCTTTTGTTTTTTTTATTTAGATAGTCATTTAATTAAAATAATTAAATACTTATTTGTATTGAATATAAGCATTTTAATGTATATATAATTTTAATGGTGTACATATTATAGAGTTACCTATTCTATTCTATCTATATGAAATAAATCTTATAGGCCAGATTGTAATTAATTATAATAGGATTGTAATTAAATATAATTCATTATTATTAATTAAGAACGAGCGGTGAAATTACGTAACACATTATCAGTAGCAATAGCTTTCATTCTGACAGTTCATCAACATTCATTGCGTTATTTACGTTGTTGAGCGGACAAATGTTTCGAACATATAAAGCAATGGATTAGCAATATCCTTCAAAATCATTCAGATTGTGATGTTATGAAATTAGGGTGCTGTTTCTTTTAAACAAAATTTTATAACGCGTAGCATTCTTCAATTTCTACCAATACTTTATGATACCGCAATAGTATTCATAAAATGGATTCCACCATTTTCTGAATCTCTTGTAACTGAAATTATGTGACATCCAGCTTTCATTGTTCAGTAATTGACAGAGAGTGCATGCGTTTAGAACTTTTGACTCCTTCACGGCGTAGTGATTCCTCCACTTAAAGAATTCATAGTACTTGGTTTTATTTTGAATTGCTTCGTACATCAGTTTTGCTGTCATTTCCTCACCCAGTTTTGAGCCCTCTAAGTACGAGTTTGGAGGTAGATGTCTGTGAAGAAAAAAAAAAAAACAAGAGATTAGAGAGAGAACGAATTTTGATAAGGGTAGATGTGCTTAGATGGTTTGGTCATGTTGAGAGGATGAATGAAAGGCGACTAACAAAATGTATTTACAAGGCAGGTGTGATTGGAAACGCGATGTGTGGTCGCCCTAACTAGAAAGACATAATAGTGTCCTTATTGGTGATGTTCTTCAGAAAAGACAGGTGCGTAGTACTCGCAACCGGCGTGCGCGTATGACCAGGTGTATGAACGTAAACGAAGCAAAAGGAGTATGTATGGATCGTAGCAGGTGGCGTTACCCCCTTCAGAAAAGGTGACAGTTTATGTAGTATACGTGTTAAATCTGAAGTAGGTAAAAGATGATTCTGAACCGTAGACAGGTTGTTGGTAGAACTGGGATTGGATGAAGTAACTAATCTTACCAAATCTGTATAAGATAACAGTAGAAGTATATATTGAAAAAAAAAAGGTTGAATACCTGATGTAGTTGGCGCTACCAAGCACAACCGGAACAGCATGGTTTTGATATCCAAACAGCACAGTACGGGTGACAAAGTCATCCGCTAACGAATCCTCAAAAGCTAAATAGAAGTAGTAAGTCGTCCTGAATCTGTAGAAGCATGGTTTCAGAGAAGTCCTGCCACATTTCCTTGTACCACAGGGACCAAAGACATCAACAGTGAGATTGTATTTCGCTAGATGTTCTTGTAAGTTCTTAAGGAAGTATTCCCTTTTGCTGGAGCTCGTGCATTTGTCGAGGTATATAGCAGCAGCCTGGGTCTTCGAGGAGAGAGAGCTTTTAAATTGTTGGGTGATTGGCTTCATGTCGTACTTCCAGTGCAGGTCTGCACCAAGCTCTTGGTTATTGGTGTTGTATACAGTGATGAATTTATAGGGTATTGAGGAGTCGAGTCTGGAAAGAGTTAAACAAAAAAAAGTAAGAAAATCTTTGATGATGTAAACAAATAGTTAATTGTGGGGAGCAGCCAAGGTTTAGTGAACTATATAACTAAATACTTATTGAAAGACACGATGCTTTCGTCAACAATTAAATATTTATGAGTTTCTGTTAAATTGATGCTTGTATCTGCAACGTTTGGATACATTGAACTTACGAGCTCAGTTAGGAAAAATCCTAATCTTAGCACATAAATAAACTCTTTATATCTTTCTTTAGACTCTAGACGTGCCCAGCACTGGGTTAATACTATATAAAGAAATTAGTATTTATGTTTTTTTTTTTAACTATTAACACTAGGTTCATAAGTTATACTGTATTTAAATTCTATGGATTTGTAAGTCTGGATTAAAAAGTTTTTTTTGAACATTGTAAAACAACTTACTTATACGTCCAGGTCCAGTTGAAATAATCATCATACACAGGATTGCAAACAGGGTAGTTACCAGCAGAATCGTTTGAAGCAAATATGTACTTTTGAATTGCACTTCTCACCTTCGGCAAGTGCCACGATTGCCGGGTGATGTCCTGGACATTGAAAACTATTGCATCGAAGTATCTCAAATCCGTAAAAAGACTTCTGTTTATAGTGAAGTAGCAGTTTAGATGTGTACAGTGATTTCTTGCAAAATATTCCTGTCCATCTTCGTCTATGCCCGGAACTCTAGTCCACATTAATATATGCTTCATGTCTGGAATATATCTTTCGATTTTCTTCACAACTTTAATCGTTTTCTGTTTTTTGACAAAGTTGCCGATGAGCGTCAAAATGACGAAATGGATGATGAGTTTTAAAAGCTTTGTTATACGAGCCATTATGTCTTTCAGTATGCTGAACAGAACACAGTTTGTGGAGTTGAAGCAGTAGTAACGGCTGCTGAACGTGTTGTGTAAAAAAGTGTTCATTATTCTGACGCAAATGTAGAAGGTAAGTTGAGACAAAGATTTCTTGTGAACAATCTCCTTAGTTGTTTACATTTTTGCTTGTTTTGACTATCTCGCTTATCGCGTCAAAATAATTTCCAGAATACGACTGGAAAATTCTGAAAGATGTGCATAGTTAAAATGCATTGCATAACTTTGTACCTCAGTAGGTTATGTTACTTTAGCAATATTTTCACACTTTCTAGCGCTGATTTATTTTATGTAGCATGTTTGTTTTCATACTGAAAAACTTTTAACGAAAGACTTCGTTATCTAACCCGCGGCCTCGCCTGCATGAATGTCGGAAAATTCCCACGGGAACATACGACCGGGATTAAAAGTGTCCTATGTGTTAATCCAGGTTGTAATCCACATTAAACATGTGTGCCAAATTTCATCCAAATCCGTTCAGCCGTTTTTGCGCCAACCCGGAACATCTAAATTCAGGCCAACAGACAAAAGGACAAAAATTCTAAAAATATTTTTCTTATCAGAGTCGTTGTCAGACCTTGTAGCAATTACTTTTTTTCAATAATATTCAATGTACAGTTTTGACTTCGTTACTATTTTATTGTAAGTAAGTATAGAAAATGTACAGGAGCCTTAGCCGGAACATGAAAAAATAAATTCATTATTTGATTTGTCACAATACGATTTGGCGCGCTTTTTTCCAAAATGGCGACAATGCTTCGCGTGCTTATTGTGCACATGATGTGGGTTCGGACGGACAGCGAACAAAATTGTCCGAGTTTTTTTGAATGGCTTGTCCGATTAATGTTGTTACAAGGAAATCATTTTGATGGACGCTTTAGAAAATATTTTTTGTGCTTCAAATGTGATGTATGAATGCGCTAGGGGAAAATAAAAGTCAAAAAACATCCAAAGGTTTTACTCAGGCTTAAAAATACATAAATGCACAATGGGAATGCTTGTTTGGTAAATTGCCATGACAAACATACTAAAATTAATCGGTTAATTGTCAGGTGTTCGCTAATTTTATTATTAATTTAATCAACGACCTCCCTAAAATTATGACGGACTCGTGCGTACTGATACGCTGATGATATTTCATAAATTTCCAGTAATGACTCGCAGCACCTACATAAGAATCTAAATAATAATAATCTAGGCCTATTACACAGTAAAAGTCCTCATGTAACATCAATTAAAATATCTAACTGTACATTGAATATTTTTGAATAAAAGTATTTGATACGAGGCCTGGGAACGATTATAATGCCGAAAATATAGTTTTTGGAATTTTCGTCTATTTGTCTGTTTATACGTTTGTCTGAATGTATGTTCCAGTATGACGCAAATTCTACCGGACAGATTCTATTAAAATCTTACATATCTAGATATTCCCTATAATAAGTCTGGTCAAACTGTAGGGTATAAACTATTATGCTATTTGCTATGGGGGATGAGCAATATTACATTATGTTCGTATTATTCTCCGCAAATTTAAAAGAACGCGCCAAATGTTATGATATGGCAGATTGGTTACCGATTTAACTTTTTAAATGATCATGAATCACGTTATAACTTTATGGAGTTAAGCAGTCAATCATGAAATATATAAGAACGGCTATTTTAGCTAAGTTTCGACAAGGCAAATAACTAAGCGGTTGGACGATTGCTTTGCAAACCTGTGGTTGTACGAGTAGGTTCGATTACCAACTATAGTTTTTTTTTTTTTTTTTTTACGTCAACTATTGGTATTTTATGTGATTGTTTTTTACATTTTGTATTATTAATATGTCCGTTGCCTCGTTGGTCAAGTCGCAAGCGCTACTGCTGAACATAAGGTCCTGGGTTCGATTCCCAGGTCGGACTAAGTGTCATTGGGTTTTTCTTTCTGGAATTTCTCAGTAGCAGCCTGGAGTCTGGGTTTGGGCCGGTTGATGACAATAGGCTTGCCCCCCCTGTTACATGGGATTTAAACATAACTGGAGAAATGTGGGTGTACTATAGGTACACCTGTGCCCAAGCCTTCGAGGAAACAAGGCTTAATGTTATGTTATGTAATATGTATACAATGTGGATCTGGACTTACGACATTAAATTAAAACAAGCACAGTACTAGTCCATAGAAACATTTTAAAAGACGAAGATTAGTAGTTAATGGAAAATTGAACAATTGCAATTTTCAAACAAAATAAATAGCAGAATCAACTGCATAAAAAGTAAACACGCTTTATCTACGAAAAGTCACTAACCTGTTGCGCGGCCCGCTGCGGTGCGGGGCGTAGGTGGACGTGGGTAGGTAGTTTAGTCGGAGAACAAGAAATTAGCGGCTTAAACTCACTAAGTTGCGCGTTGTTAATTAAAAGATCACTGATTGAATAATTAATCACATAATATCACATCACAATCAGAATTTACATCAATAGTCAAATTTTTAAATTTTCAAGGTTTCCACCGTTGCGTTGTTCATTATGCACAAGCGACATCGATACCTAATTAACTAACACTGAACAATAAGTCACACTAAATCGTCTTTAATCACAAATAACAACTATTTTTTTTTCACAAAATCACGACAATGCGCGCGCGGCTCGTCTCGTAATAAACAAAGTAGCGGTGTACGCTCCTCAAAGGGAGCCGCTGCACTGACACTGACCGAGTCCCGAGACTTTTTGCCGAAAAAATTCCGCTCACACACACACTCGCAATTGTCTATGCACCACTAATGCATAATTTGCGTAAGTAATATTTCTTTTTCTTTCTAATTGTAGTATTATTTTGTGGGACTGGGCGGGGCGCGTCAGAGTGGAATCGTATGACACCTTTCTCTGTCTCTCAAGCATATTGAGACGTAGAGGATAGAATCGTACGTTTTGCACAGGTTCTTGACCTTACAATGTTTACCTATTATTACGGACTCAGATCTACATCATGTTGAAAAATAAGAAAATGAAAAATAATTTCATGTGGCTAAAGTATTCATTGGATTTGATTGATTTTTTGTATACGGGTAAAGAACATGACACTCTTTACGTGGTTTTAAGAAATGTCAAGCGTCCTGCTCCACGTAGTATAATTGTTCGTAAAACGTATTAATTCACAAAAAAAGGAAAACTATGTTAGCATTATGAGAAATTGCTACAGATTTGTCCTAGCGATTTTAAAATATGCGTGTGGACGTGAGATTTTAAAGTCGCAACGTGTTTACCTAGCATTATTTACTAGATTTTACGCTTAGTAAATATATATATAAAAAAAAATGCAGTTATTACGTCACACAGTAGGTACGGGGCCCAACATCGTTTGCGTTCCTGAGGACAGTTGATGGTGCAGAGTATATTCCACACAGCCTGGGTAGCACGTCAACTTTTTGACGGTGACCAACACTGGGATGCACTCTGGCGGAGGCCAGCGTCAGCGTCAGTCCCAGTCGTCTGCGACATTTGTTTGCCATCATTTTAGTGTTTTGTGGAATCGCAAACCAAGTTTTGTTGTAGGAGAAATATCGGCATCATCTATCCAAAGAATTTTTACTTTGCGGCGTACGCTGAAGGTGACATTGAACAAAATGATGAACGCGTTCTAAACAGTTGTCTTAATTCACTTCAATATGTGGTCATTTCCTTCGGTAGCAATCCACTGATCGAGTACCGGCTCCGCAATCATTGGCACCGCATCAAGACCGCGGAAATTGGGAATACGCCGCCGACGCAATGAGTACCATCGTCCACGATGACCACGTATCTATGTTCACCTCAGAGCGAAGGGACATTCTTAACACCGTTCTCCAAAGCATTGGGCTCAGCCAGGGTAAAAAGTTTTTCTTCGATGCTGTTGATGGAACAGGAAAAACATTTATTACCACTGGCATCGTTGCAAAGGTCAAGAGGCAATGCAAAATTGCAGTCGCAGTAGCGTCTTCTGAAATCGTTGCCATACTACCTTCCTGGTGGCAAAACAGCGCACGCCATGTTTAAGATTCTAGAACTAGGGCTGACTTTGGTAAAAAGGTTGTTATGGTTGTTGGTTTGCTATGGTCGTGAGTTACGCTGCGCTTGATCATCAACATGCGAGCTCGGCTTGGCGGGAATTCACATGCTCAAGAATTCTCCGATGTTCTTCTAAAAGTTGGTGAAGGCGAGTGCCTTCACCAACTTTTACCAGAGGAGAGCGGCCAGGTGGCCCTACTTGTCAGTACGGGGACATCAGTCGAATACCGTACCAAAAGAATTCTTGGGTGTGTGAACGGGCCATTTTAACACCCAAAAATGATCAAGCTGAAGCGATCAACCGCATGATCAACCACAGTATTTTCTCGCAAATTGAAAGGAGCGAAGTAATAATACTGTTGTGGAGGAAGATGATTCCACACATTTGCTAACGGCAAGTGGACTTCCGGCGCACATCATCAAGCTGAAGGTCGTCCTGACTACTCCACCGAAGCTGTGTAACGGAACCCGGCTCAAAGTCGTGTCTTTGCAGCGAAACGTTATCGAGGCGGAAATTCTAACAGATTATGACTCTCTGCATATTTTGGCTACTGCGAACAAAACTACAAACCTACATAGTATACAGGTAAGTTTTATAAAAATGTGGCTGTTATTTTAGTATATTGTGGTATCTTACGACTTCCACGTGAACGAAGTCGCTGGCAGAAGCTTAAAATACCCAACGGACACAAAAAGGAACTACTCAGAAAAGTACGAGTACTGGTCGATAAATACGAGTACCTAAGTATCTGAATGATTTTTTTATGACATCAAAATGCCTGACTTTTAATCTTCTTCACTTCACTTTTAATTCATTTTTCATTTTCAGACATTTATTTGCTTTATTTTTATTTGGATTTTATAATTTGATCTGAATTTTTAATATTATTTTAAAAGTGTTATTTTTTTTTGTACGATACCTTTTTTTGACATTTCTCGGGATCCTAGGGTCCCGGACCTTTGGAAGGCGTACGAGGGGCCGAAGCCAACTCGCAGAGGCCCGTTAGACGTAGTAGAGCCTACTGAGAGCGAAAGCGGCTCGCGAGCGGACCGACTTTATGTGCTCTGCAAAGTTGAGGTTTTGGTCTAGGATGACACCTAGGTATTTGGCTCGCTTCTCCCAAGGGATAGGCTTGCCTAACATGGTGACCTCAGGGGGGCGGCGGGGGGGTCTAGAGCACGGTTTCATAAAGAATACCGCCTGACTTTTGTCGGGATTTACCTCGATTCTCCATTTTCTAAACCAGTCGCCAAGCTTGTTGACGGCTCGTTGAAGATTCTGGGTCATCTGGGTGGGACTTTTGCCCCTGCAGTATATGGCCGTATCGTCTGCGAACAGAGCCAACTGTGCCTTATTGCATTTAGGGATATCGCTTGTGAATAGCGAGAATAAGAGAGGGGAGAGCACGGAGCCTTGGGGCACTCCGGCGCGGATAGGGCGAGGGGAGGATAGTGCTCCCTCGATTCGATAGCGGAAAGTGCGATTCGACAAGTAGTCCCGTATGATGAGTACGAGTCGGTCAGGCACATTGAGCTTGTATAGCTTAAAAATTAAGCCATTATGCCAGACTTTGTCAAAAGCTTTCGCTATATCGAAGAAGACCGCACCTGTCGACATACCGCGGTAGAATCCACCACTGATAAATTCGACGATACGGTGAACTTGATGCACGCTGGAGTGCTGGGTTCGAAAACCAAATTGTTCATTTGGAATGAGGCCCTTGGTTTCGGCGTAATCTCTGAGGCGCTTATAAATAAGCCTCTCATAGATTTTACCTACTACCTTGAGCAGACTGATGGGGCGATAGCTGGAGGGATCGCTTTTTGGCTTGCCAGGCTTTGGAATGCCTATGATAGTGGCTTCTTTCCATGCTTGATGGAATATGTTCTTGCTTAGAGCACCATTGAAGATGATGGTCAGTAGCATAATCAGGTGGGCGGGGAATAGTTGGATCACCCTATTGGTGATTCCATCTGAGCCGGGAGCTTTACGGGTTTTGAGCCCTTTTATAATGTCATGCACTTCGTCTGGAGTGACAGGAGGCAGAGGACTGTCGGGGTCTTCAACGGGTGGGAGGGAAGCTTTGAGGTTGACTTCAGCGTCTACCTTGGAGAGGTGAGCTTGGTCGACTGGTAGGGAGCTAGGAGAGCATTGAGCCTCGAGACTGTCGGCTAGGCATTCTGCTTTGTCGATGTACTAACCGACTATTATCCCTGTACGCACTAACCTAGTGCACCTAAGGACAACCCCCGGGGGTTGTCCTTGGGTGCACTAGGTTAGTGCAGGACTATTGCAAGATATGGAAACAATGATATTGGATTATGGATTTGGGTGGCTAAGTGAACTGGTTATCTAGAACTATGGAAATACTATGGCCCCTGCCTGACCAATATAATAAATAATATATAAAATAACAGGTAAAATGGCAGGGGGTGACTTGCACACTCAATAATGGGCCCCCGAAAACGGTCGCTAGCACAAAGTGTCGAAGCGACAAGGGGGCAACATGTCCTGAGGTGCTTATAAGGAGTGGAGCGGTATTCCATGGCTATCAGGACAATCCCGGAAGTACGGTCAAGATCCCTACCAGCATCTTACTGGAATACTTCGAATGATACCCTTTTATTGTTATGATGTATTTCTACTTCTATTTAATTGAATTTTTACTGGTGGTTTTTTATTTGTATTGACGTATATTACTAAAATATAATACTTATTATTTATTTAAAATTGTTTTTTTTTTAATGTAACTGAATATATCATATTTGTGAATTATGACGCACGTACAATTAATTTATAATTACTTAATGATTTTAAACTTGTGAAGGTCCACGTGAACTTTCTAACGATCTTGTACACACATGAGAAATGCAATAAAGACTAATTTGATTTGATTAATTATTGCAAAATAGAAAGGGAATTTACATGAATTTTCCACAAAATTCCTGACCAAAATTGAGTATATTCAGGTATTTCTGCCGGCGCGGCGTTACTCATAACATATTCAAGGAATTTGAATTGAAAATTGTTTTTAGTGTTCAATTTTTAATTGTAAATATTAATAAAGCTAGCTGACCCGACAGACTGTCCAGTACAGAGGTGTCCTGTCCAAATTTCAATTCCCATAGAAAAAAGCACTTTCAGTGTTTGCCGAATTTTCTCATTTTCCGGGCAACACTTCCCTTTTTGTTGTCCCTAGAAACCTTATTCGGACTACACCGAACATTTTAAAACAAAAAATACCCATATCGGTTCAGCCGTTCTCAAGTGACGTGCTTACCAACGAACAGCATTTATTTTTTATTTATATAGATGCTGCCGTCAAGTTACAATTTATTAACCGCTTTCGAGCTTTTGATTTTTATATAATATATTTTTTTACATTGTTCTCACATATAGAATCAACAAGAGTAATGTACCCAGGATTTTGTAATTTCTATATTTAAAAGAGTGTCCTTGGAGTTTCTTGCCCGTTCTTCTCCATAGAGATCTACGTTTTGGAATGGGCAACTAGCTTCAACTTTCTGACTAACTGACTCTTTGGCAATTCAAAAGGGTTTAATTGAAATACATGCTTTGAGTTTGAGTTTTGAGCTTTCGAAAGGTTTGTACAGTGACCTTTTGATTGACTGTATAGGTACAGTAATTACCAATTACTGGAAAACCGTTTAATATTGAACACTATCCAACGTTGAGCATAAAAATCAAATTCAAGGAAATTCAGATTCAGCTGCAAAAGCGTATATTATATATAGAACCATTAAATAAATACGTATATTCCATGTATCGAATACTAGCGACCCGCCCCTGTTTACCATGTTATGTTATTAAAATGTTTATATAACATAAATTTAAGAACACAAATCGAAAGTACACACGTATACCTTAAACAACACACTTGTCCTGTACCCCCTATTTTTTATTTAATATTTAATCCTGACTGTATAAAATTGTAATTTGTTTTAATTTTATTAATATTTGTTCTGGATTTTTAAGCTAATTTTGATTTAATGAGAGTATTTTCTTTGCTTTAATTTGTCTTATTCTACTTTTTAAATTTAATTTTAAGTAATATAATGTTATCACCTTTTGCTGCTTAAACTTGCTTAATTGTAATCTAAATGCAAGAAGTCACTGGCTCCTGAAATACAGGTACTCTAACCTAGTTCTGGAGCCAGGGTCTCAAATTTTTCTGTAACCTGTTTATGGCAATAAAGAATTTATTATTATTATACAATACATGTAAACCTTCCGATAGTCAGATGCTCCTTGTGAAATACTGATTCAAATGCATTCGGCCGGTCCACGTACAGTGCGGTTTGCGTGCATCTTAGGAACATAGTATGGACACCTTTGGACATTAGCAAATGGTCCGTGTGAAAAGTAAAAACACTCGTTCGTGAACACGTCGTGTGCACGCCGTGTACCTGTGCTACCTCAGATGTGCTGAGTAGTTCGAGGCACGTAGAGTGCACGGTTTGTGCGCAGGCGTGGATCCTTGGACGTGAACCGTTCGCAACGTGCGCGCGCGCGTTGTTGTTGATGCGCCAGCCCGCGTCGATCTAAGCCAGTTGCTTTAAATTCCCCGTTTAATAATCATGAACTATCCTTGATCCTGCCTGTCCCAACTTGTTGTCCTCCCCCCAGTGACGCCCTAAGCCGAGGTCCGTACCCCACAGGGGGTGCCATTAGCGAGCGCTTGCCTAGTTTTAATTAGAATGGTTTTTGCCTCTGGCTGGAGGCTTTGAGTGTAGTAGCTTAAGGCAGCCACAGGAAAGCTCGGTTAAGTAGTCATGACCTCAGAGGTCAGCTACGAGATGGCCTAGACAAAAAAAAAAAAAATTGTGTGCACGATCCGTACGTGTACCTACTTAGCGTGCGCTATACCAGCAGGGCTAACATGGCAAGCGCAAGAAAGCTCTTTATCTCGTTTTGTCGAAATTTGTCTACGATTCTGACGTCATTCTAATCCCTAACATGACCGTAAACGACGAGATATCTCGAAAAAGGCACTTTGACACTTCTATATCTCGCGACGAGAAACCGATGTTGCAAGTTATTAGAAACAAATTATTTTTATGATAGCAACATCGGCTTGAGATTCCGTTTAATTAATTCAATGGTGCCGATTCTTTTGTCACAAATGCCTCTAAACTAGACTAAAAATCACCAAAGTTTTGATTATTCTTGTCAACCGACGATTTTCCATTCTGAAATAGACTAAAGTGACACAACTTAACTATATTTTAGTTTGACGGCACTGAGCTATTAAATTGAGTGAAAATGGCAATTTTGCTGTTCAGAATTTTACGTTCTTCACCTCAAATTTTGATTGTCTAAGTATTTAATAACGATTAAAAAATAAACTAAAATTCACACCAACACCTCGACGGTGCAAAAACAATACTGTCTTTTTTTCTTTTCTCTCGCTTATATCTCGAAAATGGTATGTCCTATCGCAAAAATAATGAAAATTTCGACCCCCTTTATGAAACCCATAAACCCCTAACACTCAACATTTAGGTAATATTTTTTCATATTTTCCATACAAAAAACGAAAAATTCCATATAAAACACGTCGTTCCAATATAAATAGTAGTTTAAAACTAAGTATTTTCATTATAATATATTGTAAAATAAAATGATGACTAAAATAAGTACAATTATGAAACTGCCATGTTATTTTGGAGTTTTTTTTTGTACCATAATTTTGTCTACTCTTCTCGTCGTCAAAATCGACGACGAGTAAATACGACTAAATGATAGAAAAATCGGAGATTATCTCGTGTTGAATTGTCAAAAATCGAGATAACTATGGTGCCATGTTAGAGTTTGTAGAGAAAACATCAATTTTGACAGAAGGAGTCGACTATTTTGTATGGAAGAGCTGTCAGAAAACGAGAAAGTGACCGAAATAGACAAAAATTACTCACGCGAGAGCGAGTAACTGTCGCGTGTGTCATGTTAGGCCTGCTGACATAGTTGGGAAAAAGCCAAGGGATGATGACATGTAAACCCACTGGAATACATTTTAAAAATTATAGTAAAAACCACATCAAAATCCGTTAGCGAACAACACAGTCACACAGACAGACACGAAAAGCGAGTTTAATTTATAATACATATGTTCAGTTATAGACTATGCAATATTCATACAGCATAGAGAATACAATCCCAGTCGATATGAACAGTATGTCAGTGGTATATGAGATTTAATCCAGAAATTCGTTGTCGTGCTGGTTTAGTATTCAGAGGATGGGAGTGATTTTCCAATGAGCGGGCTGGTACGAATGCAAAGACGCGATGTCTTCAGTGTGCCGCGGACAACGGAGCCGTATTCTGAATTTGAAAATTCGTTTATTTGGAATATTTTCGATGTTTCGGTAGAGGGTTATTGTATTAATTCGAAACATTTGGTGAACTTTATTGAATTAATTCAAAACAGTTGGTGAACTTTATTGTATACTTACTAGCGTCCCGCTCCTGTTTCGCACGGTTTTTACGACTTGACATAACATGAGATTTATTTGGTAAACGTTACTTTAATATTAACGTATTATACACATAACCCTTCCGGAATAAACTCTCTAAACGATACTGAAAATCTCATCAAAATCTGTTGCGTGGTTTAGAAGAACAACGCGGACATACAGACAAACGCGAAAAGCGAATATTGTTTTATAATATGTATAGATGATTAGTATCATATTGCTTATTTTTTAAATAATGGGAGGCTTAATAAAATTGAACGCTCGGAGAATTGAAAATGGCGGACCGCGGTCCGGATCCAGACCACCGACCTATTTTGTGCGAACCATAAGTAAGAAGAAGTTATTGTGTGGAGATTGATCAAGCATTCGTAATGCATAAAAAGTGTCTAAGAGCTATATTTGGGTTGAAGAAAATAGTGTCATGTCATCCATTCTTTAGGAAATATAACATGCTAACTCTACCATGTATTTATTTAGAATCCTGTATATTTGTTTTTAAACATAAGAGACTTTTTGAGCAAGCGACAAGCTACTACGCCCCACGATCTATGTATACTAATAAGTTATTTCAATCGAGGACGAATCTCACATTTACAGGTAAAAACAGCTATATTATGTGCATAAAATTGTATAATAAAATACCAAATTCCATAAAATTCTACCATTTTCTAGATTTAAAAGTAATTTGACGAGGTTTTTAATTGAAAAATGCTTTTATACTGTACATGAGTTTTTGGATTATATATTGTAAATTCTGTAAATTGCATGGTCGTGTGTCTCCAAAAATTACTTAGTGTTATTATTTTTGTGGCGAATCTCTCCCATTATTGACATGGTTATTATTGACATCTATGATTATTATTTTATTATTATTTATTATATTGACATTTACTCAATTCAATAATACAATTTTAATGGGATTATCTGTTTAATGACTGCATGATTTTGATCAATAATAAATTTAAATAAAATGTAACTTTATTTTATATTTGCACGCCGAAATTAAAGGCAGAATAAGAGAACCATTTTGTACATTTTACCAACCTTCTGTACCTTATTTTGGCAAATAAATGTTTTTTTTTTTTTTTTGTAATCATATAAAACTTAATCTAAAAATATTAAAATATATTTTTTGAGTTTAAGTTTGTATAAACTTTAGACAGATAGTTGTAGTCGATAGAATCGTCAATAGTTGTTGTATTCAGACAGAAATTAAAAGAAAAAAAAAACTAATAAAAAAATTGTTCTTTATTTTTTTTCTTTTTGATTCGATTCTGAACAGTCGCGGTAATTCGACCAATTTGCAATTCACGCTACAGTTTACAGTTCACTAGCAAAGTATCGAGTTATTTAATTTGATACTGTGCTAGCTATAGCTGCTAGCTGCTAGGCCGATTGAACAAAAAGCGCTAGCGCAAAGATAATACGGTTAACATAATCAAATGTCAGAAATGTGCCTGCGGGGAAGGGCTGTGATCGATAAATAAAATTCTTTAGTAAGAAAATCGATTTTGTGTTAATTAGGAATACCAAATCGATTTGGTGTTTTGGTTTTACTTAATTGTTACTGTTATTCAACAAAAAAAAAGCAAAAGTAAATACATTTAATTCGTCTAATGTTTTTGAAGCAAATGTTATAGTTTTCTTTTATACAAAATAAACGATTGGAATGACTGGTTAGTCGATTCATCAAAATACTCTCTTTTGCATTCTACATCTCTATGACCGGTTGTGTGGATGTCATGTAAATGGAGTATAATAATATTGCTACATTTATATCTTAAATTAAATTCCCTATTCAAAAATCAAATCCATGACGCGTAATCTCTTAAAAAAATATGATAATAATTACTATACAATTTTGATCTTGATGTATGAGACTTTTTGATTTCCTCATGAAAGAAACCTTATTTTCGACTAATACAAAAACGAGCGTAGAAGTATCGTAAAATACCGCAAACCAATTCGTAGTGCGACACGAGACATCTCTTGCTTGTTATATAACAAGCTACCCTCTTCTTTGCTAGATTTGCCTTTTAATGCGTTTAAAACTAAAGTAAAATCCAACCTTTGTAGTGTAGTAGTCGTTGATAGAATAGTATGCCTGTGAGGCATACTATTCTATCAACGACTACTTAAATGATAAGAATAGTTGGTCGCTGTGATTAACTCAAGACAATGTTTAAATGTTCTTTCTCCAGAATAAGCTTACCTACTGACAGGTTATATGAGTTTATATAATAGTTTATAATTTTACTTTTTATGTCAATTTATTTTAATTTATTGTTTACACAATCTACTCAATACAATGTTTTATTTTATGAGTTGTATTGCAATATGTGGTTAGCTAGCGACCTTGACAATGATTTATTTTACCTCGATGGTCCTAGTTTATCAATTATAACTTCTAGTTACAGCTATATGTAAGCGGGCACGCCCTTTATGCCTGGAGGCCTTTATTTAGATATTGTTTACGTTTAGTTATTTTTATTTCAGCCTGAGTATATTTCTCGATGTTTTTGGTTAATGGGTAAGGCCGCCAAAATTGTCAATTTTTTGTGTGACATTTCTGTCGTTTTTTTTTGCAGTAACTTTTGGTTAAATTATTCAATAATTTGTAGAGAATATCTGAATTATATGTATACCGTCGAAGAATTAGATGATAGACCCCGGCTATGATAATAATATTGTTACGAAAACCCTTGAACTGAGTTGTTTTTTGATAGTTTTAAATATAACATTGGCTTTTACTTTTGTGTTACGATTTATTTGTGTGACGAATTTTTACCCCAAAGCTACTATTTATAGTGCCTAAGTGCAAAACGCATTATTAATGTGGCAACACCGTAATCAATAAAAAATTAAAAAAAAATGCAGCAGTCATTGTTTCGCCAGTAAAGAAGCTTAAAGTGCGAGTCACGTTATTGTTTGTTTGTGAAAAAAAAATGATTTAGTGTGATTTCTGAAGTAAGAAACAGATATTTTAATGTTATTGTATTATATTTGACAGCGATGAGGTTAAAAGTATACTTAGAACCGCCGATTAGTGCCTAATTGTAATAAATAACCGAAATATAATCTAAAACTGTTGTAAAAATTTAGCTTTTGTGTTGCATTTGTATTACGCCTGTGTTACATTTGTGTCACTTTTGCGTTACATTTGTGTTATTGTAACACAAAAGTATGTGTTACGTAACACAGTAGATCTATAAAGCCGCATGCATAGTGGTATTTGTACTGATTTTGTAGGTATGACAAACTCAGTACTTACATACCTACTTTTTAATAGTGAAAACCTGCCAAGTGAAGTAATTGAGTATGTTTTACTAATTGAGTATGTTTTTCTTCTATTGAAATATAATCGCATATAATATGACAATGCCGTTAACTGCCGCTGAACTACAGAAAAGATATCGTGAAAAAAAAGTACGAATCCTGAAAAATTTCAAGACCATAGGAAAAAATACTGAAAGAACATTACCGTCAATATAAAAATAAAGTAGCCAATTACAACGAAGAACAGAAAGATAAATTACGAAAAAAATGGAGACGATATCAAAAAAAAAGAAAATGCGCCGTCAATATCTCAACAACACGCCATGAAAAACCCCAATCAATGTATTACCGATATTCAAATATTACATAAAACCGTCCAATTTATTTTTTTTATCTAGTGTTATTTTAGTTTATTTATTTAACCATTATGAAACCACCTTTACCCAAAACATGTGTTACTTTTGGGTTAAATTTGTGTAACGGTAACACAAAATCTGTTGTGTTACTTTTGTGATGTATTTGTCAATTTTGGCGGCCTTACCCTAATATATTGGCGTATGGTAGCTGTTATATAATAGTATGCAAAATAATGTAAATTAATTTGCAATATACAGAATATTTTTTTTCTAACTGAACTGACAGATGTGCTGCTGGGGAGTTTTTTGCGCCACATCTTCTTCCTAGCTAGCTTGTACTAGGAGGCGTTTTGGGGACTGTCTTATGTAATTTGGACGTACGAAAAGTTCTGATTCTTAGCCAGGTTTGAATAAATGACTTTTGAATTTGAATCTCATTCTATTCATTTTGATGTCCTTAGAAACTGTGTTCTACATTCAGCGTATTCTAGACTGTAATATCTTTCATCAAACAAAACAATGAAACGAAATCCACCACCGCATATCCAGAATAGTCCTGCGCCAAGGTAGCGTGGTCCCGTCTGCTAATGAGATTCTTTGGGTCGCGGTTTGCATTTTAGATCAGGCTGTCTCGATGTCGACTCTATACTGCCTTGTTCTACTGAACTCGTGCTCTAGTGATGTGCCACTACCGCTGCAGTTTGGGAGGTTAGTTTAGGCAGGTTTTTCAGTGTTGGTAGAAGTAAAACTATGGTTTTACCATTGTGAATTGCAAATATAGAGATTCGAAATTAGGGCTTAAACTAATGTATTTGGTTTATGTTCGAAAAGCGTCGATATTGAGCTTATTTTTTGTTAATTTGCTTGCATACTTAATTAGCTGTAGTCTGTTGCAGTAGGCCGACAATGTCTGTCAAAGGACCTATTAGCCGTTGGAACAGACGCGTCCCCGAGTGGAGTCTGTGTATCGGCGAGCGTAGAATGGAATGATGATGTCGGAAACGAGATGGTAGATAGGATTTCAAATGGAAATTAAAATAATCTGTAAAAGGGCTTTTTGGGGGCTATTTATAGTTAGTTTTGGAGGTCGTTAAGTGTCATATTTGGCCAATTTTCTTGGTTTGTTTATGTTATTTTCCTTTATTATAAATAAAAATAGATACATACCTACATATCAATTACATTTTAAATGTTAAAAGAAAAAACATAAAAAAATATAAAAAAATAGTGGTCCATCGGCATCAGGAACAGGTGGTGTTTAGGTCATTTTTATTATTATAGTTTTAGTCTCTTTTATGTGACGTTCCAGCTGATTATCCTACGTCACTCGCCTCTTCATCGATAGTGAAATATTCTCATAGCTAGTATATTAAAATGCCCTTCATTTTTTAGAAGTGATCGACAGAATCGGCGAGGGGAGAAAATGTTCTCAACAGCTTTCCATCCCACGGCACAAGTCGGCGGAGTTTAGAGGTAGTTTTCGCTACGCAGCTACCAAATACTGGAACAATGTATATCCCTCATAAAGTACAGTAAGGCCTCTGCCTCGAATTTTGCGGGCGGCGGGGCGGCGGCGGCGGCGGCGCGGGCCGTCACCGCTTGACTGTAGTGCACCGCTCGTTGCCCGCCCCCGCGCCGCTGTTTTCGAGAACCGGTCCATTTGATTTTTCGCATAAGATCTTGCCGCTCCCGCGCCGCCGCCGCCGCCGCCCCGCTGCCCGCAAAATTCGAGGCAGAGGCCTAAAAGTTGCTCGACTTTCAAATTTAAATTAATATAATTTTTATTGAGCCATCATAAGGATGTTGAAAATGTTCGGGCCGCCATAATTATTTGCCATTTAAAAAATGTGATAATATTTATCAATTTTAACTACATAAAAAAAAAAACAATTTTAACAGTTTTAATTTTTATTTGTCTATTATTATTATCATAATTATAATAGGTACTCTGAATGAAAATAAAAATCGCATCAACCTCCGTTTCGTAGTTTAGAAGAACAATTTAACGCAGTCGCTCGATTTTGCCTAAGGTACCTACTTTCTATTTATAGATGATAGATTTATTATTATTAATGTAGGAAATACACAGATATTGAGTATTTAGTTTAGCCGCACATTAATCACAACACAACGCACACACACATGTATGTCACAACATTTTATTTGATTTTGTATTACCTTTAAAATTTATTTATTATAACGGACAGACACTTTCCTATATTTATTATTCTAGCGTATGGCACTCGTGGGTTGCAGCTGAAAATCAGCGTCATGTGATACATTTTCTGATGTTATCTGACATTATGCTGAGCTGAGGCCCTTTTGGCATTATAATAATTTGTTTTCTGTTTTTATAGTTTTAAGGTGTATTTTTTGTAATGCCAATAAACGCAATTTTCCTTTCTTTCTTTCTTTCTAAGTGTGTATATTTTAGAGGTCGGATTAAATCAGATGTCTTCTCAATTCACAAAGGACGAGGTAGATGAAAAAATAATGGATCATCTTGCCTGGTTGAACTCTTGAGTGAACGCAATTTTCTTATTTAAAATCGAAAGAGGCTTTATCACTAATAATAAAAATGTACCTACCTGGGCGACCTAGCTCTGCTCTGGTGAAAATAGAGAATGCTAATCTAATAGTATAGGATAGTTCACACTAATTCCATGCTGCCATGTCATTATTCTAAGGTAGCCATCTTGTTCTAAACTTTGGGCGAACGAGCTCTGCTCAGGTAAAAATAAGGAGAAAACGAATTTTCCCAGATATGAGACCTAGCTAGATCAATTTTTCGTCCCCGTAAACCCCTAGGTACATTGCAACTTTCATCGAAATCGTTAGAGCCATTTTCAAGAACATGATCACAAATATAGCAGCTCCTATCTAATTTGTACGTTAAGCAATTCACATAAAGTTCATTACACTTTGACGCAATTTCATTCGTCGAGTTGAGGAGCCGTGGCTAAGTAATAACAGCCGCACGATTCGATCCATCCGGCAAGCGTAGCTTAAGGCGCAGGGTTCCGATTTGCCTTTGTCTCTGTCTTTTTCTTTACGTGTAAAGAGTAAAGAAAATAACCACACTTTTGTACTTTTTCAATGTTTTTCGTTGTTTTTTTCATCATATTGCTCATATTACTCATCATAATCCATCACTGAATGCAGGTTGACATTAGACATTTTATGGTATATTTTTAATTATAATTATAATTGTTAGTGAAGGTATAAACTGCTTAAGAGGTGTGTTTGAAGATATTTTTGAAGCATTAATGTATGTTTAATTATGATTTGAGTTCCATCACTGTATTAAAATACAACTTGAAAATATAATTCTTTTTTTTTGTCAAAATAATTACGGTTTAAGAGATACACTGCTTTAAAAAACCCGTTTTCGGAACCCTGCGCCTTAACCTGACCATCTTTACACACCGAGACTCCTCCGTGCCTCGGAAAGCACGTTAAGCCGTTGGTCCCGGCTGTCATTCGTGGATCTTTGACAGTCGTTACGGGTCGTCAGAAGTCCGAAAGTCAGACAATCAGTCTTACCAATGGGTATCTTATTACCCAGTTACTGGGTTATGGAGATCAGATAGGCGGTCGCTCCATGTAAAATAAGGTATTGAGCTGCATCCGGTTAGACTGGAAGCCAAACCCAACATAGTTGTGAAAAGGCTAGGCGGGTTGATTATATATACAAATATTGCTCGAATAATAGTATAGAATATACATAGTTCACAACTCATATTATGTATTAGAGTTTCTTATACTGCAATAATATTATTTTATATAATGGAAAGCGAATAGTTATCTCAAACTACGAATATTTTTACGAAGGTTCCTAAGTCCATCTATAAAAGATCGCACAATACTCAATTCATCCCATGAATATGTCATTTAAAATATGATTTGTGTAAAAAAGGAATAAATTTAGCGTAGAAATGTAACAATACCGTCGCGAGTGTATGAGGGCAAACAAAAAATCCTTTTATTGAAACTAGCTGGGCCCGTTATCCATTATGTATAAGGTACTTGGGGGCTCATCTCCGTTGTCAAACGGTATTATAGTGTCCACTTATAAATGGCCTCTGCTGAACGTTGGATTCCATGTAGACCAGCGGCCAGTGGGGTAATTGCGTAACATACATAAAATGACAATTGAATGCAATGGGTTTCATATTGACAGATCCTCCAATTTCATTGCGTTATTTACTTTGACAAGCAGACGAGTATTTCAAACTTATGAAGCAATGTATAAGCAATATCCTTCAAAACTCTAGGATTGTGATTAAAAGTGTTTTACACAATTAGCCAATGACATGGCCATAATCATCGCGTGGACTTCGTGTTTTAGTGAACGCATTAGTTATGTAATTATGGCGAGTAAACACGCTATTGCTCATCTTTCAGACATAATTGATTCTTATTGACGCCCAAGAAGATGCTTTTACTAATTAGGACCAATAATGTTACAAAAAGATTTTATAATACTGTTTTTAAAGTATTTCAGGTCAAAGTCAAAGTCAAATAATTTATTTCAATTAGGCACAAAAAGGCACTTTTGAACGTCAAACTTTACAAAAAATAATAATAACTGATTCTAGTCGCCCATTCCAAAAGGTAGTTTTCGTATGGAGAAGAATGGGCAAGAAACTCCACCGTTACTCTTAAAAAAAAAACATTATATCTTGTATACACTAATTATATAATTATATGTGAAGACAATGCACCTAGAATACGATTACTATACCACGATAGGTAAAAAAAAAAGAAAAATGAAGGAATGACATAAATTAATTATGTGATGCATGGTGCTCACATACTTACAAACATTGTAAAATTAGGTCTTGTCATAACTTGGAATATTAAAGCAATAAATACAGAAAAGACATTTTTCTGCCAACAAGCACCTTAGGTAGCTTTAATAAGTAAATCGACATACCTAATCAAAACACCAACAGCAGTAACAGCGGTTAATAGATAACACAATTTCTCTTCGTCCGATTTTTTCACCCAAAATCCCGTATCGTCTCCTCAACGGTCACGCGCAGCAATAATGCGAACATATCTGCAACATTCAGTTTTTTCCTCTACCTTGTCTCTTGGGGGCCACTGTCTATGACATATGCGAAGGACTGCCTCTAAAATGGGCCCCCTGAATATATTTGCTCAACCGATATGAGAAGTCGCCTTTTGTCACCATATGTGTGACACGGATACTTTTTCGCACATCATTTTTTGGCCGCCATTTTTAGGGATCCGTACCCAAAGGGTGCCAACGGGAACCTATAACTAAGGATCCGCAGTCCGTCTGTCACAGGGGTGTATCTTTTGAACCATAATAGGTAGACACTTGAAATTTATTGTGTAATTTATTTCACAGAGTGTGTATAACAAAAAAAAACCGCTATAATAAAAAAATTAAATTTACAATAGCATACAAGAATCGAAAAAATATGTAGCGTTACTAAAGTATTGTACGGTGGTACAGAACCCTTCGTGTGCGAGTCCCACTCGCACTTGCCCATTTTTTGTAACTATAGCGATGGAATTTATTGGAATATTTTGTGCATTTTTTTGCGTTCGTGTTTGGTATTTCGTTTTGTTTTTCGAGAATATTATCCGATTCTTGTGTATGAATTAGATTGTAGGTAAGTTTAATTATTTTCTGCGATATACCTATTGCGTTGCTTTTGCTTTATTTTGTAAATCAAATTCTCTTTTAAGTCTTGCTGATGTTAAAATTACACAAAATAAAACAAGTGGTTCTGAAGCCACTATCATTTATTTCCGTTTGTCATTGTTCCAAATTTCAAATCGGAATACTTAAAAAAAACAGTTTAAATTTCAATAAGTCGTTTTTTCGCGTTTCTCAGCGTGTAATTTTTGAAGACAACAATGGTTTACATAGAGAAAACGTTTATTTAGTAACTTTAGTTACCACCACACACATTTAGGTACGACGGAGTCATCCCGTTCGGCATTGAATTAATTAATGCCACTATGACCTGCTGTGGAATGTGCTCCCATGCTTCCAAGATGGCAGTTTTCAGCTCCTGCAAAGTTTCTGGAGCTGGTTGGCGAATACGCCTCTTCAACTCATCCCATAAGTGCTCTATTGGAATCATAGCAGGGCTTCTTACTGGCCATTCCATTACTGCGATACTATAACGTCATGCAGGTACCTATTCTCGAACAATTCTTGCAGTGTGCAATTCGTGCATAAACATGATATCCTGGCCCACCAACTCAGCATATGGCATCTCGTGAGCCTCGAGGCATTGACGAATATCAATTCGAAATAACTATTGACTTATAGATGCTCTAATCTAATCAAAGCTTGTTGCTTTTTTAAGAGCGACCAAACGCCTATTTTCTTATCTTTTTCAAATTCATGATTTCAAATTTGGAACAATGGTGATACTGAAATGCCAGTAATGACAGCTTCAAAACGGTGTAGTTTTTTTTTTCTGACTAATTATTATGTTGATGTCTAGGCCTTTAACACAATAATGCACTGTGGCTCGATTTAAGAGTCCGGGAGTAAGGTTAGAACTGGATATTTCAAAGAATAAAAAAAAAAATCCATTTCACCAAACCAAAACAAAAATGTGATGAAAATAAGACATATTATTTTAGCTAACAGTTAATTGGAATCAAAATACGGAAGCTTCTCTAAAATAAACTTTCAAACAAGTTTTCGAGGTCGTAGTGATGTGGTGATTAGCAAAACCGATAACTTACGAAAAAGGTGCCATTTAATTAATCACGTAGACCCTTTATGATCAAATGTTATTGTTGGAAACTATATTGATTTATTCTGGCTTCTCAAGTGGGGCGTTAGTAATCAATTGATTGATGTTTTCGTTACAGAATCAGCTAGTGATGTGACTTTAGGTGCAATGTAAGATTATGAAGATTATATCAATTTGTAATTGTCGTTTTGAACCGGAACAAGTCTTCCGTCAACCGGAAAATATTCAAAGTATTTCACATAGACCTACAAAGGCACTTCGAACAGTTAGAAAATAGACGCACGGCTTCATTTGTCATTTTCCATGAAAACGGTAAACACCACCATGCTACATCACATCGGATTTTCATGGTTTGAAACTTTTATTTGAAAATAATCCTTTCAGTAACAAGTTTGGTGCTGAGTGACAGCACACAAAAACTGACCGGATCAAGACCATGTAGGTATTAGCCATTGGCTGCAGTCTTGCAAAATGGACTCGCGGCGAATTATTTGCGCACCTTTGTATTTTTAATTTTAACCAAATAATTAAATAACATGAAATATTTTTATTGCACATAAATAACCATAATATAAGTAATAGCTAGTTTTTTTTTGTAAGTTCATCTAGGTGGATTATGTTAGGTAAATCAAGTGTTAAATACAGCTCTTTCGCGCCCAACATCATTTCGAGTTTTGTTTGTGCACTTAGTTTATGGCAATGACGAATTAATTTACAAATCTGTTCAGCGCATATTAGCTCATCATTCTCGTCTTCAAAATGCGCGGTTTTTTCTAACTATGTTTCATTTTCTTAATTCAGAGGTCACAATTTTATTAAAATTCTCTGTTTTTATCTCCTAATAAACGGTTTGTTCCATAATAACGATGCGTCGTATGTATGAAATAATTAGATTATTTTAATGCCAAGAGTTCAATAAGCAAATATTAAAAAATAGCACCTAATCATAATACACTAACAATAATAATAATCTAAAAAGACCTCCAAAAAACGAGTTTATAAACAAGAATTGATAGAAATTCCTTGTTTTTTGGAATTTTGAAGAATTTTTCAAAAATATTTCATGTTATTTCATTATTTGGTAAAAAATAAAAATACAAAGTTGCGCAAATAATTCGCCGCGAGTGCATTTTGCAAGACTGCAGCCTTAAGTGATTTCTACCATAAAACATTTTGTAAATAAAACATAATTATTTCACACGTTGGTATGCTATCACGGTCCGATGGTTATAACCAAATATAACTCACTTCAGTTAGGCCCCAACTGTGAAATTAAATCACGCCTCAAAGAGATCGTGCTTTGAATAAGTCTATCGGCAGCCAGATTATGCTGCAAATATGTGTAAATGATAATTGAATAATATCTAACCCTGAAGAATGTTGATGAAGAAAAATGTGGGCTGTAGAGAGAAATACTAGCTACGTTATTTAGATATGGATTTTTTTACATTGTGGTGAAAATATCGAACAACTAGACCGTGCGCTATTAAAATATAGCCCAAATCAATAGACAATTCACAGACCACAGGGAAACATACCACTTAAAAGAAGAAGGCCTAACCTCAGCAGGGGTAGAACAAGGCTGCCAATGTTTATGGTAAAATAAACAATCGAAATGAATGACAGAACAAATTTGGAGCACCAAGCATCACCGTGAATATAAATTAATATGGTGGAAATGGTCTTGATTTGGAAAACCAATAAACAATCATCACATCAGTCTTACAAGATAATATATCCAAATTAAAGATCGACTAGTACCTACATAACGAACTTAGATTAAATATAACAAACAGCAAGTTTATCAGAGAAGACATTGATCACTGATATAACTCAGGACTATGTCCAGCTCTTTGCCAGTCTTTCGGCTGATAAAAATGATATCTCAGGAGATCAATCAAATCCAGAAATAAAAAATACATCGAACCATGAATCAAAGTACTAGGTAAGCATGATAGCCAAGACATCGATCACTGTAGGCATAGCATATGGAAATATAGTACCTGTACCACCAATAAACCTGGCTAGACCATGCAGTGTATGCACAGGCGATATATACCTAGTCTTGAAAAATATAACATTCTGTAGTCCTGAAATCGATAACAATTTCAATAATATATCGAACAACGAATCAAAGTACTAGGCAAGCATGAGAGGAAAGACATCGATCACTGTAGGAACTACGACTAACTGCGCGCGGACAGGGTGACCACGCGTCTCGTCCGCGATCTATCTTCATCTGAGCACTGAGTTGTGTGGGTCTGTGTCCATTGTCTTATCCTCCCACGCGTTCTTTCTCTACGAGTAACTAATTTGCAAAAGGAAGAATATAATTTCATACCTCAAGAATAAGATCAAAGAGGTATCAGAAATACGTTTGGAAACGGAACATTCAGCCTTCTTTATTTCTCGTATCTTGCGCGAGGTCTACCAGGTGTACGACAACAACTCTCAAAACTCAGCAAGATTTGATACCAAGGCGAAGTTCTAGGGAGTCCTTTATGTGTCACATATGGAAGCAAATCCAAAACGAAGAAGGAGCACTTCCTCATAATGCTTCTTAGCAAATATATGTCGTGTTTACACGCAAACTGCAAACATACACATTGGGTACAGTGATGTTATTACACTATGAAACTGGTTACTGCCTACTGCCAGCCTGCTTCATCCCACTGCTAGGAAAAGGAACTGATTAGCTATTTCCATCCACAATTAAAACAAGCGATCATATAATTATCTTGAAAAATATCACTTACGTCAATCAATATCTTGAAAGAGATTTTATTTACACACGCGTATTTACATGATTTAAAAACTGACGGACTATAATTATGTACAAGTATATTAAATTTAAAAGGGGGGGGGGGGAGAATAATCATAGGGCATCAAAAATTCGTCCGTGGACAAGTGCCCAAAAGGCTGGCAGCATTGCCACGTTGGATGGCAATGCTGATTCTTTGGCCAAAAAATAGACCAGCCCTCTGGTCACGTGAAGAGCTGCTTGGCGATATCTAGAAAAAAAATACTGGGCACCCGATTGAGGTTTTGAATATCTTGAAAAATATCACCGTCGTTCGATTTTCTCTCCAACCCCGTGACGTGAGACAACGGACACCCTCTCCAGATTGACTGATAGTCTCATGTAATGGGGGCATTGAGTGATCACGCTCCAATCTGACAAGTTAGTTCTACTCTTTTGGGCCTGATCGATGGACGAAACACATCGTTCCGTTGAGAAGATGGATACGTTATTGATTGACTTTTTTGAGTTACACAGATTGCGATAAATTGGCTGATTGAATGTTTTTTTTTTGGTAGTATTTTTGGAGACATGAAAGAAGCGAAATGGATTGTATTTTAAATAAGAATATATTAGAAAAATAATTTTATTACGCTAAGCTAACATTCAAGTCGATTGAATTCCTAGACCTCACTCTGGGATTCCCTGTGTTGTGATCCATGTTCCTTATTTCCGTTAACAAATTTATATATTTCCGTTAGCAAATTTATATAAATAATTTATACGTTAATACAATTTAAATAGATATAAAAAGATTTAAATTTAAATAGGTGCTGTGATTTGTGTCAGTTTTGTCTGTATGTTATAAATAACATCGAGAAATGGAAGTTGCCTTATCTTCAGCATAAAAAGATGAATATTTTTTTAAATATATATATATATGCCTAAATCTGAAACAACTGCCGAAATACTGGTGTGATATACTCCTCTGCCCTACCCTCCGAGTAATACAGGCGTGATGTTAAGTTATACATAACATTGACGTCTTTGTCGAATAACGGTTTTTGTTTTCCATTATCACAGCAAAGCATGAGCGTAGAATATTTCTACAGCTTGATGTCACTCAAACAACAGTCAGTTCATTCTTGATCATAAGATAGGACGATAAGGCCAGAGATTTCTTAACGTAGAAGAATAATGCTACACCACAAATTCTTCCCCCATAACTCTACACTCGCCTTTAGTAAAAGCTAATTAAACGAGAACCCAGTAAATAGTATTATCTAACGCAGATAACAACGCACGTAGGTATTAGGCAATATTGCGGGGAAATATGCAATATCGTCAGGACATACCACATCGTAATAATGATGCAGAAATACCACGACAAAATTATAAGACACATGAGTTTTTTTGGAAGCGTTTCTTTATGACTTACTAGCTGCCCGTGGATTCGCCTGCGTGGACCCTAATTCTTTTTATATAATAAATTACTAAAGATTTTCGCAAAAGTACCTACTTATAAGTTTCGCATCCGAGAGACTATTTTCTCCAGCAGGCCTCATTGAAACGGACTTGCGAAATCGCCTTTCCCCGCATGAGTTGAGAATGACAAGTAAAAAATAAATAAAAAAAAAGAATTTTAATTATTAACTGAGAATATTTTTGTGATTGTAAGTTTTAAATTTTTTATTTAATAATTAGTTATTTTTATAATATTCATTTTTAATTTAACCATCCGTATTGGTATCGGTATCTGTATCGCCGATACGTATTCATAAATATCGGTATCGGTATCGGTCACGATGCGTATGGGCGCGTTCCCACTATGTCGTGACGACAGATTATCGTGTCGTTTAAAGAGACGTGGCTTGTGTATTTAAATGGACTTGTTCACAACAGGACGACACGATTAACTGTCGTCCACGACTTTCGTCTACAATTTTCCAACGATAAATTAATCGTCACGACATAGTGGGAAGGAGCCCTATCGATGCATCCCTAGTTCAAACCCACTAGGTACCAACCACTCGTAAATGGGGGCCGTCACGTGGTCACCACTGCTCATATAAATCAGCCTTGAAATAGGCACCGTTGGTAAACCTTCTAACCTGTCTTATTACAGTGTTCCCCTCTCCAACGCTTGGCTTGGCTTTATCCTCGTTATTTCAGAGTTATATTCAGTTATTGCCCTGATATAATTTCCCCACATAGTTCCAGGCAATATTGTCAACTATTTAACATTGCTTTTCGTAATTGATTTACGTTGCGTAGGCGCTAGGCTAGGAGCTAACTTTGTATGGAAATAGTTAGGTTTTTGTAGTCGCTTTTAATAGTATGAAATCGTTTATGGTTAACCAAGGCTTGCTACGTTCCCCGAAGGGTTAGGCAGATGTGTACCTATAGTACACCCACATATTGCCAGTTATGTTTAAGTCCCATGTGGTGGCGAGCCTATTGCCATCAACCGGGCACAAATCCAGACTCCGGGCTGCTACTGAGCAATTCCAGATGTTTGTTGGTAGGTAGGGTAGGTAGGGAGGTAGGTAGGGTAGGTAGGTAGGGTAGATAGGGTGGGTAGTGGGTAGGTAGGTAGGGTAAGTAGGTAGGGTAGGTAGGTAGAGTAGGTAGGTAGGGTAGGTAGGTAGGGTAGGTAGGTAGGTAGGGTAGGTAGGTAGGGTAGGGTAAGTAGGTAGTGTAGGTAGGCAGGGTAGGCAGGTAGGGTAGGTAGGTAGGGTAGGTAGGTGGGCTAGGTAGGTGGGGTAGGTAGGTGCACCGTAGATAAGTACTTAGTGCTACCCGTGCGAAGCCGGGGCGGACAGCTAGTAATAGTAAAAATGCGAAAGTGAGTTTGATTGTGGGTGTAATATGTACACCTCTGCCCAACCCTTTGGGGAATACAGTCGTGATGTTGTTATGAGTTTGTTAGTTACGCTTTCGCGCTAAAACGGCTGAACAGCATACGGGTAGACCATGACCTGGGTTAGGACACAGGATACTTTTCATCATGGATCCCAGACGAAGTCGCGGGCAACAGGTAGTCAAGAATAAATAAGTTTTTTCTTAAGTTGTATTTTTGTGTGTAAGACATAACTCAAAAACTACTGAACCGATTTTGAAAATTCTTTCACCAGTAGATATGTTATATTATCACTGAGTAACATAGGCTATCATTTATTAAGATATCACATGGGCGAAGCCGCTGGAGGAAGCTAGTTAAGACTAAATGAAAAGCTCATTTAGTCTTGAGTCATTTAGTCATTTTGAGATAATAACATACTGCAATCAGTATGAAAGAATAATATTTATTTGGACACAGTTCGTGAACCACAATAACAAAATAAAAAGGTAAAATAATAAAGCAATAATAGTGTGTGCCTCACGAATTTGTGTATGAAAGTTATAATAATATTTGTCAAGCTTCGGGTTTTATGGGAATATTTTTACCACTGTTTATAGATATTACTGTGGTAATAAGTTCAAGATGTATCAAAGAATAGTCTCTAATTGAAGAATTGGGGTCTTATCTGCTATCTAAACTGATACCAATTCTTCAAAATATTAAGTTGTCTAGAATAAAAAGGCTCAGAAAACATAAAAACGGCCAAATGTGAATCGGCCACGTACACGAAGGGTTCCGTACCACCGTATAATATTATTTTAACACTCCGTGTCTTGTATGGGGACACCCTTAAATTTTAAACTTTACCTTTTTTTATTATTTGTTGTCAGTCCTATTACGGTTCATGATATACAGCCCGCTGACAGACAGGCGAACGGACGAATGGACAGCGGAGGCTTAGTAATAGGGCCCTTCGAGTTCGGAACCCTAAAAATAACTCGAAGCATCTTCTTCCAATACATAATCTCGTAGACATGCCGCGCAGTGCGAGCATCACTATCTTCGTTAAATATTATAAATATTTTATCAGACATGGCTGCTTTCCAATAAGGGGTCGGCTATACAGAACGCGGTTTGAAAGCGGTAATGAGCGGCGATCGACGACCGATATATTCCGTTAATAAATTATAAAGCCGAAGCATTTATTTCAAATAGGCACTTTTGAACTTCATAAGTGTACAGTTTTAAAGATAAAGATATATTTATTAACGCAAACATGTGTATACCTACAAGAATTAAATGCATGCAGTATCAAATAAAATAAAATAAAGCTTCAGACATGTTTGCTACATAGGTACTAGGATGGCGTGCAAATATTATGATTGGTAATAATTAATTCAAAAGTCATTTATTCAAACTAGGCTGAAACTCGGCACTTTTTGAAAGTCAAAATTACTTATGACAGTCCCCCAAAACGCCCACCCTTCACCACTTCATAGTGCTTTACCTGGGAAGAAGAAGTGGCGCAACAAACTCCCCAGCAGCACAGCTGTCTGTTCAGTTATAAAAAAATGATTCTATATATTCTGTCTGCAAGATAATTTAAATACATAATTTAAATTATAAATTAATAGCCATATGACAGCTAGCACACGCCAATATTCCAACCAAAAACATCGAGAACTATACCCAGACAGAAATAAAAATAACTAAACGTAAACAATATCTAAAAAAGAAAAAAAAAGCCTCCAGGCATAAAGGGCGTGCCCGCTTACATATTATAAGCGGGCACGCCCTTTGCTGTAACTAGAAGTTATAATTGATAAACTAGGACCATCGAGGTAAAAAAATAATTGTCGAGGTCGCTAGCTAACCACATATTGCAATACAACTCTTAAAAAAACATTGTAATGAGTAGATTATGTCAACAATAAATTAAAATAAAATTAAAATATATTGACTTATAAAGTCAAATTATAAACAATTATATAAACTCATATAACCTGTCAGTAGATAAGCTAATTCTGGAGGAAGAACATTTAAACATTGTCTTGAGTTAATCACAGCGACCAACTATTCTTATCATTTAAGTAGTCGTTGATAGAATAGTATGCCTTTGAACAAAGGTTGGATTTTACTTTAGTTTTAAACGCATTAAAAGGCAAATCTAGCAAAGAAGGGGGTTGCTTGTTATATAAAAGGTTATACCAAGCCCAACAAATGAGTTATGAACCTTATGAAGCCGTTGAAAGGGAGCACGTAGTTTATCCTTATTTCTAGTGTTAACATTGTGAATATCACTGTTTTTTTTAGTGTATAGGTGTATATTTTGCCTAATATAGAAAGAAGATGTTGGCGAAGATGAATTGTGATGCCACTGTGAGGATACCGATATCTTTGAAAAATCTCTCAGAGAAACTCTGGCGCCTAGCTGGTAAATTGCTAAAACCGAATATCAGCTTTGCCCCACAGCAGAATACCGTAGGACATAACGCTATGAAAATAACTAAAATTGACTAACCGAGCTGTATGGACGTCAGTGTATTGTCTGACTTTCCTGACGGCGTAGGCAGCCGAACTGAGCCTTCCCGCTAGGCTCGATATATGTTGGCCCCACTGAAGTTTGAAAGAAAAACCTCTTTATCTATTTAAATACAATATCATAAAATTAGTTTTCTGTCGAGTAGGTACGACTTTAAGAAGTCAAGGCATTTCCTTTGACCCCATAGTTAATTCTCCTCCAGTGTTGGCTCTTCCAGCAGAGACCTGTGTTAATACACAGATTCAAAATAAATCTATATTTCTGTGACGAATTAGGTTCGGGCTTTGGAAAAATGTTACTCAATTACCTTAGCCATAGTTTTACCAATCATAGTTATCATAACATAACTTTCAAACAAATGATTAAAAGAATTGCAAACAAACCTAGATAATAAAATTATTCTACAATGGTTTTGCTATTAGGTAATAGTACTGGTATTACCAGAAAGGACATAGTGGATGGTGTGGACACCTTATTAAAGTTAAATATAGGAAAGCTAATGTTGTGTGCTTTACCTTACTCTGATACTTTATCAGTTTATGAAAATAATTATATTTATAAGTTGAATAATACTATTCACAGGCTGACATGTTTTCATAGTGACAAATTATTGTTTTTTGACACTAACAAGTTTGTTAGTGGTTTTAAGTTAACTCAGAGAACTTTATTTCTGTCTTGGGAATGTACACATATGATTGCTATGTTAATAGCATATAATATTAATGAGGTTAAAGCTAATATAACAAATTGTAGTATTAGTGACGAGTCTGTGTTGTCTAGCTATACTAACAACATAGTGATTAATTATGAGTCATCATGTACGAAGGAGACTCCACCTATAATACCAACATCTTTGGAGGCCACTACCAGTCAGATAGGGTATTCTCTTCCTGCTGGAATTCATACAGACATTCTAGACTCTTCCATTGTAGTTGTGGAGGTCACTCCGGATAACTTTTTAAACTAGTTAGTAAGACAACAGAAGTTACTCCTTCCAATAACCAATTATTATTAGAGAATAATAAAAAGGTATCTTCTGGCTATATTACACATAAGAAAAAACCAAAAGGGGGGCAACATACTTTAAAATTATTCAATCAAAATATCCAAGGTTGCTCTTTCAAATTACTGGAAATATAATTGTTTTTAGAAAATACAAAGTTTGATGTTGTTTGTATAACAGAACATTGGTTAAAAGATCATCAAGTAATGTCAATTAACTATGAAAATTATTGTGTAGTTAGCCATTTCAGCCGAAAACATGATACATGGCGGATCATTAATATTAGTAAAAAATTATATTCAATCGAAAGAACGAAAAGACATAATCGGGCTGTCTGTTGAACACACCATTGAATTGTCCTGTGTTGAGCTAGATAAGCATGTTATAGTATGTGTATACAGACCTCAAAGTTACCAGAATCTATCTATGTTTGATTCTGTAATGGAAGATGTGTTAAATAAACTAAATGGTAGTAGTAAGTCAATAATCATATGTGGTGATTATAATATTAATAATTAAAAAATAACGTTAATACTGTCAGACTATTAAGTCTTTTCAGGTCAATACTCAATACTCAATACATTTATTGCATTCCACAATGTGAACTTAGGTCATTTGACTTGTCAAATGTTTTTAATGAACCAACCCGAGTGACAGCTTCTTCTGCCACTTGTATAGATAATATTTTCTGTAATTGTGATTACTTACATAAACAAATTGTAAATAAGTTGCCATCTGATCACAGTGGACAAACAATAACATTTTGCTCCTACATGCCTTTACAAAAAATTCAAATAAGGTTTAGGCCAATTACATGTAGAGATCTAGAGAAATTAAATAATGTTTTGGCAAGTAAATTATGTATTCAGAGTTTTGATAATATATGTGACCCAAATGAGTTCTACGCAGAGTTCTTTTCACTATTAAACAAACAATTCATTGACACTTTTCCACTAAAGACTAAAACTATTTACACAAAATTCTTATTTAGTGATTGGGCGACTCCAGGTATTCGTAAAAGCAGGGAAAAACTTTTTGAACTTTATGGCCTAAAGCAACATATGAATAATACCTACAAGCTTTCATCAGTATGTTGCAAAATATTCTAAAACTTTTAAAAGTGTGTGCAAAATGGCTAAAGCTCTTCACATTAGCAATAAAATAAAATCAGCTGATGATAAAATAACAACTACCTGGCAAATAATTAATGATGAAACCGGTAGGAAAAAACAGCGTAATACAGAATTTAATTTAGAGACTGCACATGGTCCCATCAACTCAGATGTAGAAATAGCTCAGGAATTTGAAAACTTTTTTGCTAATATTCCCCATAAAACCACTGAAGCTTTAAATTCCTCACCCGAGCTTTCTGCTGCCTTACTTAGAAATAATGTAATGGCATGCCCTTTGAAGTTTAGGTTTCAGCATACAGACCCCCAGGCTGTTATAAAAGCTTTTAAAGATCTTAAAATTCAATCAACAGAAGTTCTGTGGGGAATGTCTGTAAAAGTATCGAAATCGAAACCATTGCCCCTTATTTAGCTTTCATATTTAACACTAGTGTAAAACAAGGTGTCTTTCCGGATCTCATGAAACACAGTAAAGTAGTTCCTTTGTTCAAATCCGGTGATAGTAAGGAACCCAACAATTATAGGCCTGTGTCAATTCTGCCAGTTCTCAGTAAGGTGTTTGATACGTTGATACTCAATCAAATGTTACGTCATTTTAATAAAAATTCCATCTTGCATGACCAACAGTACGGTTTCACCAAAGGGCGCTGTACCACTGACGCCGGTGTCACCCTAATAAAGAACATTTTTAACGCTGGGAAGAAGCACAAGATGCCATTGGAATCTTCTGCGACCTCTCGAAGGCGTTCGATTGCGTACACCATGAGACACTTCTGCTGAAACTGGACTACTATGGGATTAAGAATACAGCTCATGATTTGTTAAGATCATAACTTTTTTTTTTTTTTTGTGTGGGAAATAATCAAATGACTTCTCCCGCTCTGGGTGGAGCGGGAGGGTGTGTCAGACTCTTACTGACTAAAACCCACCCGTGTTCCTTCTCTTGCCTGTGCAATGCCCGGGGGGCACGGTATCCCTTTCGGACTTTCCCGCAACCCCGGCAGGCAATGGTCTCATCGGACCCCTTCACTCGCTGACACTCTTTGAGGCGCGCGTGGAACACAACGCGCCGTCGACCCGGGCTTGGTCCTTATCGGACGGCGAGCTACCCATTGCTCACCGTCCGCAAGCCCGCGCCTACGGTGGCCGGGAATCGGTAATAGATTCCCGACGCCCAGGGCGTCTCCTCCTGCGGCGGCTAGGGGCGTGAGGGCGCGAAATTTGCCTCTCCCTCACGCGCTCCGCCTCCTCCTTCGCGATCATTACTGCTTCGCAGAAGGAGGTGACCGCCTCCCATGCCCTCTCGCTCCGTACCATGGCCTGGACCAGGGCCGGACGCGAGAGAATCCCGCCACCGTTCGCCTCCACGAGGACACAGCGGTGCTCTGTCCAAGCCGGGCATACCTCCACCGTATGCTCCACCGTGTCCTCCGGGCGATCCACGCAGTGATGACACCCGGGGTTAAGATCATACCTGAACGATAGAAAGGTTAAAGTTCAAGTCAACGGCACAAACTCATTAGGGTCTGAATTGGTAATGGGCGTTCCTCAAGGTTCGATATTGGGTCCATTCCTCTTTTTAGTTTATATTAATGATTTACCCCAATTATTTCTAAATCAACCAAAGATGGTGTTATTTGCAGATGACACATCATTGATCTTTAAAATAAACCAACGGTCACCAAATCTTGACGACATGAATAGCTCTATTGTTCAGGTCCAAGATTGGTTTACGGTAAATAATTTGGTACTAAATAATAAAATAGCCAAATGCATTAGATTTAAATTACCAAATGTTAGAAGTAGCGAATGTGACATCATATTGAATGGAGAAAAACTGGAATTTATTAATCAAACAGTTTTCCTTGGAATCACGCTAGACAAGAAATTACAATGGGGACCCCATATAACATCTCTCGCGGGGCGGCTAAGCTCGGCCGCTTATGCTGTTAGAAAGATAAGACAGTTAACAGATGTAGAAACCGCGCGTTTGGTCTATTTTAGCTACTTCCACAGTATTATGTCGTATGGCGTTTTACTGTGGGGTCGGGCTGCTGACATTGAATCCATCTTTGTTTTGCAAAAAAGAGCTGTCAGAGCCATTTATAATCTACGTCGTCACGAATCTCTCAGGGAACTATTTAAAAAGATTAATATTATGACGGTACCTTGCCAATTCATTTATGCAAATATTATGTATGTGAGAAAAAATCTACATCTTTTTAATAAAATAAGTGATAGACATAATTTTAATACTAGAAATAAAGATAAAATAGATCTACCATTTTTCAGACTATCTAAAGTAAAAACATTTTATATGGGGTACTGTGTTAAATGTTACAACAGAATACCTTGTGATATATTAGAATTAAATGAATTTTAAAAACCATATAAAAAGTACACTTTGTAAACAAGCATATTACAAATTAGAGGATTATATCCAAGATAAAAATGCTTGGAAACATGCTGGTCCTGCTCCATAGGATAATTCAGAATCTAGACAAAATCGAACTGGTTGCTAATTTAATTGTATAATATTTTTTTTAAACACATATTTTATTTTTTGTGATTACTTGAACTCTCACTGGTGCATATAACCTCTAGAATTTTGATGTTAATTCGAAAAAATTACTAATAAAATCATACGCGCGTGAACCTAAATTATTAGAGCAATCTAGGCTATATTGCTGATTCAGCGGTGCTAACTTTAAAGAAGAAAAAAACCTAAATGAGACGAAAGGCAATGGATAAAGTCCAACTTATTAGTTATGCCACATACCTTTGATCCAGCGATCCCCAAGCAGAAGCAGATGGATGCCGCGGTCAGGATGAACAGCTCACAGTAGGTACACTATGCTGGCCAGCGATACATAACACAGTATATTATGCGAAGGGACGCGTGCGCATTATCCCGTGGTCAAGACGAGACTCAGGAAGCCGACCGATGTCAACAGCTCCGAAGCGTTGACAGTGGCACTTCCGCATGGAACGTCACCAAACCAACGATATGTGACACTTGTTTAATAAATTAGAACTATCAAACCAATGCCTCTCAATCGCCAGAAGGTGATGTAATAAAATATAAGATTTATAAATTATGAAGCGCAACCATTTTCCCCGGCTTGAAAGTTCCTACTTTCGAAACACAAAGGAAAAGTAAATAAAATTGCATATCATCACAACTCCACCAAAAGTTACAAAAACACTGAAGTTGCGACTTTAAACTACAAATAAGAATATTTAACTAACTATTCTACGCGGTAACTAAATCTAATACGGTAAGACTTAATCTTAATATAACGAAAACTTATTGAGTTGGCAAAGGGCACAACTTTACTACCGGGCGACTCTGAAGGATCCCGCCTTTAGTTTTTACGGATGCGACTCTACAAACTCCGTTTTTATCTGGAAATATTTCTGTAATTACTCCTAACGGCCAATGCAGAGGCATCACATTGTCCTGCATGGAGACGACAACCATACCGACCCGTACTGGATTGGCAGGAGTGTTCCATTTCTGTTTGGATTGTAGGGTGTGCAAGTACTCTTGGCGCCACCGCTTCCAAAAAGATTGGACCAGTTTATCAGTCAATTCATATCGCGAAATAAGATGTAACCGCGTTTCATTGACTTCGCGGGCGGGAAGAAATAAAAGAGGTTTCGTATGCAAGAAGTGCGCCGGCGATAATGAAGTGGGCTCTGACGGATCCGAGCTGATCGCGTACAGAGGCCTCGAGTTTAATAAAGCTTCTATTTGAGTTAGTGTAGTGTTAAGCTCATCAAAACTAAAAATTTGCTGACCGATGACCTTGAAAAGATGCGTTTTGACACTTTTTACTTCACTTTCCCAACAACCACCAAAATGTGGAGCTCTACAGGGGATGTTTTTAAGTGTAATTCGATGCTCTGCAAGTTCTCTTTCCCATAAAGGGTGATACTCTTTAGCCAAAAATTGGTAGAGATCTCGGAGATAGGACTTGGCTCCAATAAAATTGGTAGCGTTATCTGTATAAATACAATGAACCGGACCTCTACGCGCCAGGAAGCGTTTAAAAGCTGACAGAAAGCTCGCAGTGCTAAGATCTGAGGCAATCTCAAGATGCAGAGCACGAGTTGTCAGGCATGTAAAGAGACATATATACGCTTTCCTCGTTTTTTGGCCTCTAGCACGAACCGACGTGATCAAGAGAGGTCCCGCGTAGTCGCAACCTGTTTCAGAGAAAGCCTTAGGAGCCGACTCAACACGACAACGTGGCAAATCCGCCATTATAGGAAAGGTAGGTCGCGGCTTTGCTCGAAAGCAAATATTACAATTAAAAATAATGTGACGTGCAATACGTCGCGCGGACAGGATCCAATACTTCTGTCGTAAAAGAGATACGAGCAAGTTTGGTCCTGTGTGGAAATTTTTCACATGATAGTGGGAAACTAAAAGTTCCACTATATGATCTTGACGCGGAAGGAGGATCTGATGACGCGAGTCAAAATCTAGCTCAGCGTTTGCTAGGCGACCTCCAACGTGGATGAGTCCTTCGTGGAGAAAGGGACTTAGCCGTTGTACTGGCTTAGAGCATAACTCATTGCGGGCTAAACGAACGAGATCAGTTTCGAAATAAATTTTCTGTACCGATCGCCACACAATGAATTCAGCGAACTCTAGATCAGACGCGGTAACGGGCCCTCTAGGGAGCCGTTTGATGAACTTATAAACGAAGCAAATCATTTTTAAATATTTCAACCAAGAGGAAAACCTGGTGGAGCAAGCGTATAAAAGGTCGTCGGAAGGAGGACTTCCGTCCGAGCATTCGTGCGAGAGCACAGGTAAAGCCACAGGCTTCATTTCGGGAAGCTCTTGCGACTCGCCTGAAACGAATGGTTTTATCGGCCATTCAGAGCGGGGAAGCTTAAGCCATGGCGGTCCATTTAGCCACAACGGATGATGGACTAATTGGGCAGGCGTTAAGCCGCGAGAGAGGCAATCACTGGGATTTTCAGACCCTTTCACGTGGAAGAAGTGATCTGCCGAAAGATTCTCATGAATCTTAGCGATACGATTGGCTACGAAGGTGTGCCATCGATGCGGCGCGGAATGAATCCAACTCAAAGTTACAGTTGAATCCGAAAAAGCTACGACTACCTCAATGGCGTGCCGAGCTGCGAAAAGATTAGATACTCGCTTTAACATAGTTGATAAGAGGAGTGCGGCGCATAACTCGAGACGAGCTAGCGAAACGACTTTCAGTGGTGCGACTTTAGATTTCGCACACACCAGCGAGATGACGATGCTACCGTCGGGTTTGACAACGTGGGCGTAGACAGAACCACCGTAAGCTTTCTCACTAGCGTCGGCAAAACCGACGAGTGAGAGCCTACAGCGTTCTACGACGCCGACATGTCGCAAAAATCTCAATTCAGAGATAACTGGCAGTTCAGCTTGAAATTGTTCCCACAGACGAACAATGCGAGGTGGTGGGATGTCATCCCACTCAAGTTTGACCAGCCAAAGCTCTTTGATAAGAAGCTTGGCGTATAAAATTATCGGTGCCACGAGGCCTAGAACGTCGAAAAGACGTGCGATGGAAGAAAGAATATTCCGTTTCGTGCAAGGGCGATCATTAGGATTAACCTGGAAAGCGAAACAATCCTCATCAGGAAACCAACGAAGTCCCAGTATTTTCTGGGTCGGATCTTTACTTAGGTCCACGCTCTGTGAAAGTCGTAATGACTCTGGGATATTCTGAAGAACATCGACACTGTTACTCGACCACTTCGTTAGCTGAAAATCACCGAGAGAGAATATTTTGATCAGTTCATGAGCCGAGTCTATAGCCAGCGCAGTGCTAGGTATAGAACTAACTATGTCATCCATGTAAATATCTCGCTGCAAAATGTCCCTGGCGAGAGGTAACTGCGTTCCTTCATCCTGACATAACTGTTGGATAGTGCGAATAGCTATAAAAGGACTACACTTTAATCCAAAGGGAAGCACTGAAAACTGATAGATCTGAAGTTCTTCTTCTTCACTAAACCGATATAAGATACGTTGAAGCGAACGATCTTGCGGGCGTATACCTATACGTAGGTACATAGATTTGACATCTGCGGAAATAGCGACACTGAAAAGCCTAAAATTTAACAAGATGTTGAAAAGGTCAGCCTGAAGGACTGGACCTGCGTACAAGATATCATTGAGCGAGGTACCATTGTCTGTACATGCACTGCCATCGAGAACCACACGCAACTTAGTGGTCACTTTATCCTCTCGAATAACAGCATGGTGAGGAATATAGTATTCCATTTCTCGCTCCTTACAATTTCGTTTAGGCAACACACATTCAGGTACGATATACTGCACCAAAGAAATATAATTGTTCTGTAGATAATCCCGTATGACGTCATCATAAAGAAGCTTGACGTTAGGAAGCGATTTAAGTTTACGTTCGAGGCTATAGAATCTCTTGCGAGCTATATCAAAAGAATTTCCTAACGCTGACGCGTCTGTTTTCAGTGGTAAAGCTGCAATATACTTGCCATTTGGAGCGCGGGTAATTGTGGTACAATAAAACTGTTCACAGTATTTATCATCCACACTTCCAATGGACGAGGCAGTAACATCTTCAATCTCCCAAAACTTACGAAGATCGAAGTTATCGAACGAACTCGCAAAGAAAGACAGAGTATCAGTTGGAGGTTCGATAATAGGTGCTTCTCCTAGAAGTATGTAGCCGAGCACAGTCTCCAATGCGTCGGGGCAGCCGGTTACACTGGTCACGTGACCTGGTCGCAATAACTTAGCGAACAACTTGACCCCAAGTAACATATCGATATTACCTGGCACACCCCAGGTGTCATCCGCGAGTAGTTTAGGATCAATATGATTCAGTTCGGCAATATTTATAGCACACAGGGGAAGCTGGCCGGTTATTTGATCCAGGACTAAAGCGTCAATTTCATACCTAGGCTGCGAGCGAAACCGTGAGCTGAACGTAAGGTTCACCGAGCCGCGAACGGGCTGCGACGTGCCACCAATACCACGAACGGTATTTATCGAGTCCGTATGTATACTTAGACCGAGCATACGACAGCAACGCGATGTCATATAATTCTTTTGCGACCCAGGGTCCAAAAGACATCTAACCACCACGTCCTTACCCTTCCTACCTGCCACTAACACCTTGGCCGTAGCCAGTACTTCGGTACTACGTGTGGCCTGGACTTGGGCAGAAGAATGCGTACACAACACCACATGATCAGGAGTAGCAGGGTCGGCCGCAGAAGTTGAGGCGTGGGCGGACGTTGGGGCAGGCGCAGGAGCTTGCGTCGATTGCTCAAAATGCAATAAGGAATGATGCTTGCCATTACATTTCTTACATTTGGACTTAGATAGACACTTAGATACGGTATGTTGGCTACTTAGGCAGTTACCGCATCTGTTATTGTCTTTTACAAACTTAAATCTATCATTCACGCTCAACTTTTGAAACGCATTACACGTAAACAAATTTTTATGCGTGGAATGACACAGCGAACATTTAGATTCAGTAGCCACAAACACCTGCGATACTTTAGATGAGGTGCTGGAGCTACCTACGGGAGTGGGCTTAATTGCCGCAGAAGAGGTGCGATACAAGATTTTTACTTGTTCACGAACAAACTTTACGAAATAATCATAATCTAATTCTTGTTGATTACGAAGCGACATTTCAAAATGTTTTGCTATATCTGAGTCTATTAACCTAAGACCCAAATGGATAAATATAAAATCATCCAAGTTATTTATTTTCAATTGTTTGAGTCCCGCAACCGTAGCGGTTAATTTGTCGAAACCTTTTTCAATATTAGCAGGTGTCGATCCGAACGACTTCAATGAGAACAGCTGATTTAGGTAATTAGTGGCGAGCGCACGAGTATCCAGGTACTTTGCGATAAGCGCATCCCAGACTAAGCGGTAATTATCGCCAGAAGGTACAATACCTACTGCCACATTCCTAGCCTTTCCCTTTAAACAACTCAACAGATAATGAATGCGATCAGAATCTGATAAATCTACGTTAGTATGTATAATACGTTTGAAAGTCTCATAAAAGAACGGAAAGCTCTGAATATCACCGTCAAAGGTAGGCAGCTCGATTTTAGGTACCTTTATATGATAAGCATTAGGACTCGCTTTCGTGCTAAGCAAAGCAGCAGCATAGGGTTCCTTGGAATCATTTGATTCAGTTAATGAAGCTAAAGTATTTTTTATCTGGCAGACCAACTCATCAAATGAATCCAATGCACTATAGCTTACTTCGCACTTTGGATCTAATGTCAAATTTAACATATTTATCTCGTCCATAATATCATTGAATTCGCTACGTAATCCATCAATTTGTTTAGCCTGAGCAATAAAAGTATTACGTAATCTTTCGGTTGTTAAAGATTTTGTTGAATCAAAAATAACTTGAACCCGTGCGAAATACGAGTCGCGTTTACTTTCAAACAACCTAAGTTTAACCTTGTCACTCATTGTGAACAGAAATTAAAACCTGACAAAAAATAAATTTTAGATTAAATCAACCGAACTCTAAATTACTTCTACGGAACCCTAAAATGCGTGAGTGAAATTAGGGGGGTATATCAAAAAACAAAATAACTCAGCGAACGATTTAATAAATTAATTAAATAATAGTACGGAACCACTTATCCGTACGCGCGAACCCTAACAATAATAAATTGTAAGGTTGAAAAATATAAAACGAAAAAAAACTTAAAAGATTGCAAATAACAAAGTCTAATACAATTAAGAATAGTAAGCACGCCTAATACCTTAAGAACGTACCTATCTATATCATATATTCATAATTAGCTTAGATATACCTACAACCTTCCAACAAACCGATAATTAGCATCTATGTTGGATGCGATGCGATAACAATTTATTCTGTACTACTTCTATTTATATGAGATTAACTTACTCAATACCTATAAAACAGATTCTTAACCAACAATAAGTTAAGTGTGAAACTTAGAAATAAGTATAGACACTTATTACCGTAAGCGATGCCAATGTATTCGTAACGAAATACCTTCGTAAGAAACGATAAATTTCCTAACAAGTATAAATGCGTAGATGACCGTTCGAAATAACTTATCTAGTAAGTGCTACGTTTACCAAGTCAGGTGCGGGGGTGATATGTATAAATATACGGCTGTTTCCTATGAGGAGAACTAACGCGTAAAGTTTATACAAATCTGTTATTTTACCTGAAGGTTCCTATCAAAAGATCAAGTTACCTTACAAAATAAAATAACAAGCGACGCGATGATAAAATGGTTAATTGCATTAAGTAGCCAAATGCGGTCTAAGATGATTAATTGCAATAATTAATCAAATGCGGTGGAGTCTCGATATTATAAAAAATACCTACTCGTGCAATACGAATATTGTAGGCATGTCCCTAATGAACCAACAGTACAAGTGTATCATACAATAACAATCAATATCATTCATTCAGCAAATCTCGATTAGAAAAAAATATAAAAGTTTCTAATACGTAAATAAAAATTAGCCGTACGAGAACAAAGAAATGTAAAATTCCACAGTCACGTAGGCCAACTTGAGGAATTTTATACAACTACCGACAATTTTCATACACGAACAAAAAAAAAACATGTAATTACGCCGAAAACCAACTGATTTATTAAATTAACTTATTTAGCGATATGAATCAACGTTGATATTCAATTATATGTATATTTCAGAGTTGTAATTAGTGAAATTAAAGATTTAAACTAACAATTAATTTGCCGGTAGAACTACTGTATGCAAGGCAGTCTGACCCTTATTCCTAACGTAATAAAGATGAGAGCTGTGTGATGATATGCAATTGATATGGAAAATTCTCGAGATTTTTTTGCTTAAAGTTAGACTTTTAGAACTCAAAAAATAGGCCGTAAATAGGCCCAAAATTAATTTATCCGGCTCGAAGGACCAAAATGGTGCATATAACCTCTAGAATTTTGATGTTAATTCGAAAAAATTACTAATAAAATCATACGCGCGTGAACCTAAATTATTAGAGCAATCTAGGCTATATTGCTGATTCAGCGGTGCTAACTTTAAAGAAGAAAAAAACCTAAATGAGACGAAAGGCAATGGATAAAGTCCAACTTATTAGTTATGCCACATACCTTTGATCCAGCGATCCCCAAGCAGAAGCAGATGGATGCCGCGGTCAGGATGAACAGCTCACAGTAGGTACACTATGCTGGCCAGCGATACATAACACAGTATATTATGCGAAGGGACGCGTGCGCATTATCCCGTGGTCAAGACGAGACTCAGGAAGCCGACCGATGTCAACAGCTCCGAAGCGTTGACAGTGGCACTTCCGCATGGAACGTCACCAAACCAACGATATGTGACACTTGTTTAATAAATTAGAACTATCAAACCAATGCCTCTCAATCGCCAGAAGGTGATGTAATAAAATATAAGATTTATAAATTATGAAGCGCAACCACTCACACTGACTTATTATTAGTAAAACTTATTATAATGTTAGAAATATAGTATAATTTTACAATGTTTGTAAGTATGTGAGCACCATGCATCTATCACATAATTAATTTATGTCATTCCTTCATTTTTCATTTTTTTTACCTATCGTGGTATAGTAATCTTATTCTAGGTGCATTGTTTTCACATATAATTATATAATTAGTGTATACAAGCTATAATGATTTTTTTAAAAGAGTAACGGTGGAGTTTCTTGCCCATTCTTCTCCATACGAAAACTACCTTTTGGAATGGGCGACTAGAATCAGTTATTATTATTTTTTGTAAAGTTTGACGTTCAAAAGTGCCTTTTTGTGCCAAATTGAAATAAATTATTTGACTTTGACTTTGAATGATGAAACATCTGGATCTATTTTTAAATGTATGGACATTTTTTGGCAAATAAATTACTATATCTTTAACGCGTCTCCGTGGCAGCTTTCCTGATTATAGCCAAGAGTAACACGAATGCGTTAAGAGGGCTCCAAACGATACAGTAGCGCCACTCCATTAAAAATATTATCTCGTGACTGAGAAAGAATTATGAATAACGGCTAGTAAGGACCCTTGACAAGACCTCAGTCACGAAATAATATTTTTTTAAAGGAGTGGCGCTAGTGTTCCGTTGGGCGCCCTCTTAAAATGATTATCTTATCTAACCTGCCGTGCTAAATTGACCCAAACTTCGATTTTGTGACAATGCCCTACTTCGTGTCTTCTAAGCGTCCGACTCGCTTACAATGTCTTATTCTTCCTTGTTCCCTTAGTTATCATATATTGCTCGTACATACAATTTGTCGGTCCAAAAACTTCTTTAGCACAGCTGACAGCACCCGTTGGCAAAAAGAAGCATTTGTAAACGCGTCTACGTAGAAACAGAACGCATTTTCTTCATCGTGTCAACACAACTCAGGTGTCATGTTATAAAGAAGCATAATTGTGTAGTTTTTACTTACAATGCGTCTGCCCAAAAGCTTCATTAGCTCAACCCCGCACACCTGTTGCCATAAAAACGCTTTTAGGTTAGTCTAGATGAGTATACTTTGTTTGCTACTACAAAATTTAGGACTAAATATTGTATTTATCTTTTATTTCTTACTTTGGTATTGTTATTTCATATGCTGCATCGGTTGACGTCATCACGTCAACGCCCGCGCCGGTTTGTCGCTGAAAACCAGCGCTAGGAGGTCTGTCTTGCATAGTATCGTAGCATTACCTATGCTGTGCAATGGCCTTTTTGCGTGGATGTGTGTGACCCATATTTTGTCTCAACTTGTTCTTTTTGTGAATGTATTCTTTGCGTCATGTTTAATGGAAATAAACGTATTTTCTTTCGGTCTTTCCTTCTTTAAACCGCTCTTTCCCAAATCGCCCCGCCTCTTCCTCGCTTGCTGTATAGCAAATCTTTAATTAGATGAATCGTGCACGCGCGGCAGCTGAATATTTCACGTGCTTCAACTATTACTGGGACTACGCACACGATGATGAGTAATTTATTCCTGTGTTGTAGGAAGATTTGAATGGTAAACTAGCTGCTGGCCGCAGCTTCCCCCGTGTGGGCCTGAGTTGATGTTATAAAGAGTACCCTTAGTTACTCCTTATAACATCAGCTATCTGTCCCGTCAAAATCGGTCCAGCCGTTTCGGAGATTGGCCGGAAAAAACAGACAGTCAAAAAATAGTTTTTTTGTAGACAGCCAAACAAAAAACGTTGTTTTTTTTATTTAATTTTTTTGTATGTAAGTACCGTATATACTTTCATATGAATTTAGTAAAAAGCTGTAATTGTGGCAATTCAAACAGACACCAGAATTTTATTTATTTTTGTATATTTATAGATAAAGGATGGAGAAATTACATGCTGATGTTAGTCGCTGTCCGTCGGTTTAAAAAATATAGGTTGTTTACGAACTATATTAAAAACTTTAAGTTTGATTGATAATCATATTGATAATGTCTATTATCTGTAAATTATCGTTGTATAGTATAAGACTAGTTTATACACTACCATGCGCTCTACTAAATAAACTATTTATTTTAAAATAACTAGATATTTTTTTTAAGATGTCGAGGCTGAATTTGGAAGCGAGCTTCACCCAGAATCCTCAAGCACAGAGGAACTGGCTATCTAACCTGTAATTGCCGAAACTAATAAATAAAAAATAAAGTTTATTTGGAACAGGGAAGATGACTAAAAAAATGTTTTTTGTCCGTAATGTAGATTATGAAAAAATAACGTACACGTATTTTTTCTTTTTTTACGTTATCAAAAGATTACGGCGATACATTGAGTTATAATGTGCCATGACGTCACTTGTATGTAGAACTTGTGACGTATCAACCCCCACTCCCCAACTTTAATGCGTTGTATCTGAGTCATTTTTTATTAATATGATAAAGCAAAAAATACGTGTCTAATTTTTTTTTATTAACTGACTGACGGACTAAATGGAATTTCTTTTTTTTGACCCAGGCATCATCCCTAAGGAAAACGAAGATGGCCATAAAAGTAAAATACTGTGCCGCAGCTATTGACGACCAACCCAAAAATATATACAAAGACATTGTTCCAGACTTCACAAAGAAAGTTAATTAGTAATTAACGTTAATTAGTTATTAAATAGTTAAGCTTTTTTTCTATAATAATGTTTTTAATGGATATTTTACATTATAATTATTTTTTCCATTTTTAAGCTTAGATAATAAGTGTTATTTGTGGAAGAAAAATATTTTTTTATTATTATTTATTTAATTAATTGAAGAATTACATTTTTTTTCTTAAAAGGAATAAAAAAGAGAATATACTCTATGTGGAGGTTACTATGTAGTATAAGTGTAGAGTGGAGGTGGGGTGATGGGTGTATGTGTGTGTGTGTGTTTATCTTGTTATGATATCATAAGTTGCTCAGTTTCTACAAACTCAACAATGCTGTTAACATTGTTGTTATGGCGACAGACTTAGATAAGATGGGGATGATAGCAAACCAGGCGGACTTAGAACAAGCCCTACAAACAACCAAACCGAGCAGAACATTTTGCCCCCACTGATAATCGAACGCGGGACCTCTGAGTCTGATATAGGTGACACATCACGACACGAGTCACATAAGTATAGAAACTTGAAGGCTTAGGTCCGTGACAGAAGTTGCTGTAACGCACTCTTTAGGGTTCCGTACCTGAAAATAAAAAAAAACGTTACCCTTATAGGATCACTTCGTTGTCCGTCTGTCAGTCTGTCAAGACCCGTTTTCTCAGGAACGCATGAAGGTATCAAGTCGAAATTAATATCAAATACTATGTCTATGGTCCCTAAGAGCTCTAAAAAAAATTAAGCTTCTAAGTCAACGCAATACAAAAATTCGGCTATTTGCGACATATTTAGATACTCGCAAATTAATCAAAACCTACAGGGTACTTCCTGTTGACGTTCACTCATGAACTTTGGCAGGAAGCAAGGTCTCACAGCACATATAAAGGAAAAAGTCCACCACCATATTACAAACTTACATTTGCAGTTGGAGAATTGACCGTGACATATATTGATGTGTGGACTAACATGTTTTTCAACTACAATGTTAAGTTTGTTTTTGGAATAAATTAATCCCAACTATTAGAAACCTTCATTGTGCGTGGTTCAACACGCACTTGGCCGGTTTTTCTTTTCTTACTACCGTTTCTAGATACTACCGTTTCTACGATACTACGCGCGTTTCCGTGCTCCGTGGCGTTCGCCTTCAGACGAACTCCTGAACAAAATCTCCTCTCATTTCATACCTCCTTTATCTTTCACTTCCCTAACTAGTGTAACATCTATCCTAGAATATTCAAGACAAATAAGATTGTATTTTTCAAAAGGTTGTGGTGTAAAGGCCCCAGTTATTAGGTATGCTGTCGGCGGCCGCCGAGGGTCCGCCATTTTTCCTCATAAAATATAAATTCCTCTTATAAGTTTGAGTGATCTTCCTGTGGTTATACGTAATTTTACGACGAAAGTTTTGTTAGGGCCGTGTTCTGACTTGGCTATTTTGTTCTAAGGAGAGGTTTTGGTAGTATGAGGTTTTTGATTGAGGATAGGTGGGTACGTCTTGAAAGGCAATTCATCAAAAACCAGAAAATTCGATAAAGTAGACGTAATTACGTGTAATTTTTAATTTTGTTTGAAGTTTTTGATTGCGGATACTTCGACTTCGTAGATTTCTTCTTGGTTAGGTACGGTAGACGTCTTGAAAGGTAGAAAATGCGATAACGTAGTTTGATGCATTTTTTTTTTGTGGAGTTAACAAATTGTGAGAAGCAGTAAAATTCATTTTCTTTTATACCATAACATTTTGATGTAAATTTTATTTTTGTAGGCGTATTATATTGACAGTTTTGTTTTATAGTAATTTATAATCTCTTCTCAAATCTGATTCTCGAGTATTTTTTTCTAGCTACAACATGCTGTAGGTGTAACGGCTTAGGTAACGATGAGTTTTTTAGTGCCTAACTATAGCGTTTTTTCCAAAAACTCTGACGACTAAAAGATTTTTTATTAATCGTGAAAAATTCATCTGTATGTTTTAGTTTTAAGCTGCAAATACAACTTGGCAAAACGGGTATTATAGATCCATCCCTCTCCGGAAACTCCTTGACAATCCCACTGGGGAGTGCGGTGCTGTCCAGAACATGCTGGAATATCCCAAGTGTCCATAGACCTGCAATTTTGAAGATCTCATTAACGTCAATGACACTGCTATAAACGTGTCCACCTACTTGGCCCAGCTAATCTAAAAAGTAGTATTTATTCGAGAAGAAGAAGTTTTGAACTGTTATAAACATTCATCCCTTTGCCCCCCATTCTGAACAGCCCCTAAGCTGACTACAGTACGCTAATATAGCATACTTGCTGGGGTACCGATGGGTTACTTCATAACTCGTGATTTGGCGCGGTTAATGGGCTTAGTTCAATGTGTTTCCGTGATGTACGCGCATCGCGCGTCAGAGTGGCTGAGCGACGGCGGCGTTGTCTAACACCGTGTTATGGTGTATTTAACTTCATATTTATTGGGTGATTTGGTAGGAGTTTAAGTTAAGTATTATTTTGAAGTATTTTTGGTAGGGTTCTGCCATTTCTTATTATAACAGGAACTGGTAAACAACACATATGTAGGCTTTAGGTTGTTGTTCATCACACTTAAGACAGAACAATGAATGTTTTTTTGAAACTTCCTATACCTGACCGAGGCGGGGTAATTGCGTAAAACACATAAAATTACAGTTCATTTTGACAGTGAACCCAAGTCCACTGTGTTATTTCAGAGCAGATGATGTTTTTTCAAACCTATGAAGCTATGGATTAGCAATGTCCTTGAAAACCTTTGGATTGTGATTCAAAGTGTAACGCAAAATAATTAGGGTGCTGGTCAACGGTGATTGAAATTTAGTTTGCAGAAGAAATCTTGAGCATCTGCCCGTCTATTTATAAACAGTATCTTATTAAAGAGAATTTTAGGTTTAACAGTCTTGTTTGTGATGCATGGCGTAAGGTTACGCTAATTAACAAATAAATTTTTAACGACCCTAATAAACGGGTGCTGAAATAATTTAAAATAAGAACAATTATGCAGTAGGTGCCAACATTACGATTACCTCTATGACATTTAATTTTCGGAAATTGTTCTTATAATCCTATCTTCAAAAATATGGATATTTCGGCATTAATACCTAATTTGACGATTAATATAATCACAGCTGCATCTCACCCAAACTTTTCCACTTTTCCATTCGACGAACCTACCAACCATAATCATCAAAAGTCAAAATTAATTAATTATACAACATCCGAATTACTTTCGTAAATACTCGGATCGACGGCAAGCCGAGAACAACAGACGGTTCATTGTAGACGCATCTCAATAAGCCGAAAGCCGATTATTCAGTAATTTGCATCGGAGCGGGCACAACCCTATTACCATGTCAAAACCCGCGAACTCAAAGACAGACTGTTTGGCGCCATGTTAGGCACCGGATAATGGGGGGAAATATTATCTATGGTGCTGTGAATCTGCGGTTAATTTTTTTTTGGTTGGGGCTAAAATAATTGCTAGGAGGTTGTATTAGAGGTTGACGTGGCCACATAAAAGCCGTGCCCAATTGCACTGTGAGAGCTGCGCTTGCCACGGTCAGTTCCTGAACATAAAAATGACCAACAAACAAAGTAATGCACTAAATAATAAAAAAATTACGAATTGAAGCAGGATGAAATAAATGATGTACCCGCGAAAGATACGTTTGCCACAGAAACTACGGTCAGTTCTTGCATGGTGGAAACATTTTGTTACCGGTTAATTAAATACTGCCTTGTTGGTCTATTGGTTGCAACTGTTGCAAGCGTTTCTGCTGAGCATGAGGACCTGGGTTCAATTCCCGGGTCGGGCAAAGTGTTATTCGGTTTTTCTCAGTAGAATCCCGGAGTCCAGATTTGTGCCCGGTTGGTGGCAAAGGGCTCGCCCCCTATTACATGGGACTTAAACATAACTGGCGAAATGTGGGTGTACTATAGGTACAGCTCTGCCTAACCCTTTGGGGATTACAGGCGTGATGTTATGTTAATTAAATAATTGTTAGCAACGTCGCAAATTGCTGTCAAATATTTCGGTGTTTTAATTAATTTGGCAATATTACTGTATGGGAATAAGAAAAATGACTAACTAGTGAACTAAACTATTGATTATGAAATGCAATAATTAATAACGAACATTTCGTTTTAGATGCAAAAAAAGTATTTGGAAACTATCCAAATGCCTTTTTTTACACCTAAAACGGTTACAACTTTAAATTCAGTGTTATAATTTGCAATTCATTATTAATATTCTACTGCAAACTTTCAGTATAAATGTTCTTAACAAGATGTAACAATGGCTTAGCTAAGTATTTTTTTTATACGTAAAAATAAAATTAAGCAACAAATCAACATTAAATTAATATTGAAATCAATTTATTATTGGTACATAATTACATATTGTGGGGTTCTTTCAATGCAGTTGTTTCTCCTGACTGCATCAAGGATAACATAAGATCACGCCTCTATTCCCCGAAGGGTTAGGCAGCGGTGTACCTATAGTCACCCACATTTCACCAGTTATGTTTAAGTCCCATGCAATAGGGGGCGAGTCTGTTGCCATCAACCGAGAACAAATCCAGATGGAAAAACCCAATAACTCGGTAATCGAACCCAGGCCCTAGACCACTAGACCAACGAGGTAGTCTAGGATTGAAGGCTAAGAAATACCATTTTATCGTTGACAGTCTGTCACCAAAATCCTAAATCATAACCACAGTGTGTTTATTACGTATGTAATAGGTAAGTATATCTATTACAACTTGCTCATACAAACAGGTATTATTTAAGACGCCTAAAACGTTATACTTACTTGCCCTTTTTTTGTATTTCAAGTGCCGATGAGTGCTCGATAAATAAGAGAGCGTCATATGTAGAAAACTTTGTATCAAACATTTGAATATTTTCATCCAAGTACAGTAAAACTATTTCCTCAATGTCCCTCGGGAATCCTCGCATTGTCTGTCGTGTCTGCGACTTTAGCAGCTTTCCTCCCATTCTTAAATCAAATTACATTAAGTTAAAAGAGTATTAACAACAGACTCTATATACTTCCAAGATGATTGAGAACCTAGAAATCCGACGACTGACGAAACGAAGTTAACCGAGGGACATTAAGAAAATAGTTGTACTGTACAGACGCCAGCAGGTCAACCTACCCGAAACTGTCAAATTTTCCCAATCAACTTTGAACCTTAAACTATAGTGATAAGATTGAAAATCTATTAAACAAATTCGATAGATTGTAGTAGGTTGATGTGCTGGCATCTGTACAAGCATTTGTCATACTGCAAGTTTGTATGCTATGCATGCCATCCATGTCTGTGTCGGCACGAAAGGCAAACAGCCTACTGTTAGGATGCTGTTGCTAAAACATTATTTTCACTTTTCATTTTGTTATTTGTATTTTGTGTTTACTTAATTCTTTCTTTTTTTTTCCTTTTTTGTTCATTCTTTCTTTTTTTTTCAATTATCAGTCTATACAAGATGGAAGGGACATCGACGCGAAAACTGATACCATGGATTCAGTGCATGAATCTGAAATTGCATGAATCTGAAATTTTTCGTTGGTTATTTAAAAATAAAACCACTGTTTCATATAAAAGTTCAATACCTTTTTTTTTTTTTTTTGGGTGGGAAATCATCAAATGACTCCTCCCGCTCTGGGTGGAGCGGGAGGGCGTGTCAGACTCTTACTGACTAAAACCCACCCGTGTTCCTTCTGTTGCCTGTGCAATTCCAGGGGGCCACGGTATCCCTTTCGGACTTTCCCGCAGCCCCGGCAAAAGTTTAATACCTACGCGGTCAAAATGTATGGAACAGCAGTTTTTTTTTTAAATAACCGAAGAAATATCAACGGACGGGGGTTCAGAATCATGTAATGAATCCATGGTATCAGTTTTCGCGTCGATGTCCCTTCCACCCTGTATAATATGTTACAGCTATAGACGGGTGTGGAAATAAAATTGAGGTAATTTTTAAGGAGAGGCTAATGATCGACATACGAGTAATATGCATTTTCGATAAATGACTTCATCTTTAGCAGGCTAAACTTAAGTGTAGCCGTAGCCCCCTAGCACAGAAGAATACAGTTGTGACACTCCGCAGTTTAGGTATGAAGCTACGGCGGGCCCGTCTTGCTGGGCCAATTCAGTGAGGGTAACGTAGTCAGAAGAACTTACGCGATAGAAAGAGAGGCCACTTCTAGTTGAAAATAACTGTAGGTAATCAGCGTTGCACTTTATTGTATCGTAGCAAGAGTCGCTTTTTATTTAAATGACTTTGCGGAGAGTCCCCTAACTGTATTGACCTGTGCCCATAGCTAAAAATGAAGCAGCAAATGAAAATGGCTGAAAGGCAGGGTCGGTTAGGTTAGACTTGTGACCACACAACGCACGAGCCTAATAATAACAAAATCCTCTCGGCCAAAAATAAAAAGGCTAAAAAAGAGAGTATAGCTTTTATTACGGCATTTATATTCCTTCGATATAGCTCTGGTTGTCACAGTCTAACAGCCTAACTGAAAGCCTGCCAAATCCCTATCACATTAAGTTTCCAACGGTGCGATTTAAAAAATAAAAATGTTTAAAAAATTCTCAAAGTTTCGCGTCGAGGATTCCAAGTTGATGCCTAACTTCTGCTGGGGGAGCTTACAGAGGTAACTTTGGGAACGTTTCGAAAACCCGACTTTATTCAATAGCATACTTTTTGGACTATTAGATATTTATAGGCTGGGGTTCTTCTGAACGTGTTGCTTATCTAGCAGATATGGTTTAGTGAAAATTATGTTTTTATCGAAAATACAAGTAATTACAAGACATGTCTGTTTCTGTCATATTTTTGTAAAAATCTTTAAAATTATTGTAAGATACCGAACTGTCTCGTTGGTCTAGTGGTTGCAAACGCTACTGCTGAGCATGAGGTCTTGGGTTTGATTCCCGGGTCGGGCAAAGTGTTATTGGGTTTTTCTATCGGGGATTTCTCAGTAGTAGCTCGTAGTCTGGACTAGGGCCCGGTTGATGGCAACAGTCTCGCCCCTGTTCCATGGGACTTAAAAATAACTGGCGAAATGTGCAATAGGTACTTTTTACAAAAAAAAAAGAACAAAAACCGATTTAACAAAAAAAATCAACGTTAAAAATATTACTTTAATTTCGGAAGTCGGTGTCTTTGGTTTTGAATTTTCGTTTTTGCCACCGACTTCCGAAATTAAAGTAATTTTTATCTTTGCAGTTTTTTTTTTAAATCGTTTTTTTTCACATTTTTGTTGTGGTATCTTCCCCTCACAAATTCAAATACTACTACCGTCTATGTAAATATTATAACATCATCCACATATTAGGCAAAGTGGGAAAAATACGGATTATTGAAGCTAACTCAAAAACTACCCAAGTAAAGTTAATAAAAATTATATGGAACCACACGCTTTCACTATCGAAGAAAATTAAACAGTCGCCTGTTTAATTTTCTTCGATAGTGAAAGCGTGTGGTTCCATATAATTTTATACATAGAACCTCCTTCTTTTTGGAATTCGGTAAAAAAGTAAAAAAATACACTGTGATTATAATATCAGAGGTCTCGATCTTTGTTAGAGTAGAATTTAGAGAGTTTTTGTTCTATAGGCTGTTTTGATTGTGATTGAAAACAATTGTTATGGTATAGGTATTTATTATTATTCGTTTTGAAATAAAGATACCATAACGAATTACTCCGTCACACGAACGAGCCTAGCAAAGCCAAACGTCAATACATTTACAAACAAACAGTTTCCACCATTTTGTTTATTTTCCCCGTATTTCTCGTCTGTTTTAACGTATTTTTTCGTCGGCGCTTAGTATCGTGGGCCTGACAGTTGCTATCTCTGCCTGTTCCACCATATTGGCGCGACAGTGTTGCCAACTTGTCATTTTTTTGGGTGCAACGAACCGACTGAGCTTACATCGAGTTTTGTTTGTGTTGAGCAATTTATTGGCTTGTTTGTGTTGTCTTGGCGGTGCGGTGTTTTAAATGGTCGATTCACACGTGAAAAGCTTCGGTTTTTTATAAAGCAAGCTAGTACGGGTCTACCTTTTAAAGCAGATTTTTTTTATGTCATAATATATTTTGCATGACTGCGGATAGCATAATCTTCATTTCGCAGAAAATCGTGTAATCGTGAAAAGTGTGTAATATACCTACCGCTAGTGTCTTAGTTTTTTCTTGTTTAATAATTAGGTACCCACTTATAGGTAATTAGTGTGTATCTTAATAATAATAAGAGATGGCTAGTCTCAACTGACGGCGCCCGATCACGAACATGACGCGAGTATCAGCTCCATCCAGCTCATTTTAAGGGGAACCGAATGATCCAACACACTCGCCACCATCAGCGAGGCATTTAAGTGCGCATGACATACTCTCTACTGCCATGCTCTTTCAAGTCAACATACATCCGTAACATACTACTACACGACTCCACAAAATATAAAATTTTAACAGTGAGCCCAAGGGGCTGGTGGAGCAGGACCAGCATTTAGCCAAGCATTTTTATCTACGATATAATCATCCAACTTATAATATGCTTGTCTACATAGTGTGCGTTTAATGCATGTTTTAAAATTTCTTCTCATTTAGTTGAAGAATATCGAGTGGTATTATATTCTAACATTTTACACAGTACCCCATAAAATAAATGTGTACTTTAGATTAGACCATCTGAAACGTGGCGAACCTAATGCCATAAGCCATGGTTGTCTTAGATGAAGTCTTACCATATATTTTTTAATAATGTTTAGAAAACGTATTGATACAAATTTTCTGAACTTTAAATGTCAATTTGGCCATAATTATGCAGTTTACATAAAATTTTGGGAATTTCCGAAAAAAATAATCAAATATTAGGTTAAAAAAATTGGTAAGACTTCGTCTGAGACAACCATGGCTTAAATGGTTCCAAATGGTCTGTACTATCTTCGCCTTAAAGCTTTGCACCCATCTTCCAATCACCCTGTATATACTGACAAGGTACCGTCATGATGATTCGCGTCTGCGGAGGTTGTAAAAGGCTCTGACAGCCCGCTTTTGCAGAATAAAGATCGAATCAATATCTGCAGCCCGTCCCCACAGCAAAATACCGTAAGACATGATGCTATGAAAGTAACTAAAATAGACCAGTCTCCCGGTATTCACGTCTGTTAGTTGGCGGATTTTCCAAATAGCGTAAGCGGCTGCTGAACTTAGCCGCCCTGCAAGTGATGTTAAGTGAGGACCCTACTGTAGTTTTGAGTCAAGCGTGATCCCCAGAAAAACCGTCTTATCGATGAACTCTAGTGTCTCCTTAATCAATACTTTCACTATTTTAAACATTCGGTAACGCGAATCTTATGCATTTAGTTTTCGTCTGATTTAACACCAAATTATTTATAGTAAACCATTACCGGATGGACCTTAAGACATCAACATCAATTATTGAGGACATGGTATGTACTGAGAATCCCCAAAGGTCAACAGTTTTTTTTACATCAAGATCTTTAAAAGATTCTGTAATATATTTAGCAGTAGCAATTGTAAATTCAAAAAGTTTGTCTCATTCTGGTACACATTCTTTTAATATTGAGTAAGCAGAAGTGGAGGATGACGATGACAGAGTGTTGGTTGTTAAAATGGGAATATTAGTGAAGAAATTTTCAAACTCAGTTGCCACCTCCACGTCTGCCTTAATATCTACATCATTGATTTTTAGATGGAAGTCACGATTCCGTACTGTCGTTCTTCCCGTTTCTGAATTAATAATTTTCCAAGTTGTTTTAATTTTATTTCCAGAAGCTGCGTTATTTGCTGACGATACTTCCTTAATTTTTAAGGTGGATAGACGTGCCATAAATTTTAACGACGTAAATAACGCCCTACTGCAGGTCTAAAATTGGATCACTGATTTAGTATTAAATGGAAAAAAAACTAAGTGCATAAAATTTTCTTTATCAAATGTCAAAAGTACTGTAGTAATTGGGAGATAGTATTGAATCAAGAGAACCTAGAATTTGTCGACAAAACTGTTTTCCTGGGGATCACGCTCGACTCAAGGCTACAGTGGAGTCCCCATTTAACATCTCTTGCAGGACGGCTAAGTTCAGCAGCATAATTATGCTGTCAGAAAAATCCGTCAATTTATTGATGTAGATATCGCGAGGCTAGTCTATTTCAGTTATTGTCATAGTAAGATGTCTTACGGTATTTTACTATGGGGACGGGCTGCAGATATCGAGTCTATTTTTATTCTGCAGAAAAGAGCGATCAGAGCCATAATTATCTCAGCAGGCGCGACTCTTTCATATATAGTACAAGAAATAGGGACCTATTAGTACAACCAGGTTTCAGACTGGCTAAGGTAGACTCATCTTTCATGGGGTACTGTTTAAAATGTTATACTAAAATTCCTCCCCACATGCTTCAACTAAATGAGACGAAATTAAAATCTTGTATAAAACGCACACTATGTAGGCATATTATAAGTTGGGGGATTACATCACTGATAAAAATGCTTAACATTTTGAAAATACTGTTTGAGAAGACCATCTTTGTATTGTATATGTAAACTCAATCTCCTTTGTATTATATAATTGCACAGCACAGGTGTGAGTACTGTGCACTAAAGAGCTACCATTTACCGGGTAATATGTATTTCATTGACTTGAATGTGCCCTGGCGGCTGTATGTCATGCTCACTCAGATGTCTCGCTGATGGTGGCGCGTATGTTGGATCATTTAGCTCCCTTCAAAATGGTTGAGCTGAATGGTGCTGATCCATGCCTCATGTTCGTGAACGGGCGCCGTCAGTTAGGAATGGTCATTTCAAATTTGTTTGAGATTCAAATGAAATATTTAAGCTAAATAGGGAGCAATGATTGACAAACTTTAGTAGGCATGCCCCACAGATCTTCGGTAATTTTGATCTTAAGTTGCTTCAAAGCCTTTACAATTATAAAATTATCGATGGATAAATTTCAATTCTAGGATATTGAAAAAAAAAAACTTTGCCATAGCCTTCTACTCTGTTCATCTACTATACCCATTTTTTTTCGAGACGGTAATAAATGTCATCCGGTGTGTTTAAATTTATATTCCACAGGACATGCTGAAACATTCGCTCTTAATAAATCAATAGCAAGTGAGGGGGAGGAATTTAAAGTTTTTGTAGTTTTGATTGGAATATTCGTAAAGGAAGTTGCAAATTCCTAAGCAACATCGATGTTATCACTAATATGACCGCTGCGCTGGCATCGGTGAAGGAAAACATCGTTTGGAAACCTGAACTTATAATTAATATAGGTAAGTCTGAAACGCTCGTGCCTTCTCTATATGATAAGATGGCAGTGGGACAGTAACAGGCTGGTATTATTAATGTATAGATATTTCTCAGAGACGATGACACAAAGCTGAACATTTACTAAATTAAAACAAACAATTTACTAAATTAAAACAGTGTAAACGGCCCAATAGATCTACGAGTCATGACTATTATACTAACAGTGTTTGCGTGTTCGATACTGGCAATTACAATAATTCAAACGGCAGGGCCTGACCTATCTCTGCGAGTACATTAGCTAATACTGGTTATGTTAATGTTGTCTGTCTGTGACGAATGTGGAGCCCATGGCGGGCGGTTGGGATTGCTGGCCATTGTGTGATGGGCAGTGGAATAAGTGTACTTGATTTTAAGTGTTCTTAGATTATAAGCGTATATTAAGCGTAACTAACCTGTGAACAAAGGGGTGCTTAGTAATTGAATGGCTGGGGATGTTTTGTTGGATAAAAGTAAAAAAAAGTAAAGTAATACACAGGTTATTTACCTATATTTATTTACTGTAAACATTATTACATAAACTCACGCCTTCTTCCCATGGGGGTAGGCAGAAACTACGCCACTTGCTACGATCCTTACATACTCCTTTTGCCTCGTTTACGTTCATACATCTGGTCATACACGCAAGCCGGTTGCGAGTACTACGCACCTGTCCTTTCCCAAGAACATCACCAATAATCTATATTACTTACCCAACCTACCTACCCTACCTACCTACCCTATCTACCTACTTACCTTACCTACATAACTACCTTACCTACCATACCTACCCGACCGGGATAAAAAGTATCCTATGTCCGTCTCCTGGTTCTAAGCTACCTCCCCACCAATTTTCAGGATAAACTTTCCATTATGGGCCGTCGAGTTTTTTTTTTTTTTTGTAGATAGCATTCGTAAACAGAAGGCTTTTTACAAATTTTTAAGTTGCAGATACTCACGGTTCACGAGATATAATTTTTTAAATTTTCCATATAATATGAAAAATAACACGCAATTTAGATACTTATTGTCATGGTAGATGTCAAATTTGACGTTTTACGTTCCGTTGACGTTGGAGGTGTGTTTTTAATTTAATTTTATCTTAATATTTCTAAATATAATTATATTTTCACATACTAAATTAAAATTAAATTTAAAAAAAAAAAGTTAATGTCCTTGTGCCTATGGTAAAACTTTCCAAACATTTGCTAAAAATTAGGTTTTAGTGACAGAAACGAATCGCTGTAAATCAGACTCCACGCAGTCTTGTCTGCTCTACCCCTTTTTTTTTTTTTTTTTTTTGGGTGGGAAATCATCAAATGACGTTTCCCGCTCTGGGTGGAGCGGGAGGGCGTGTCAGACTCTTACTGACTAAAACCCACCCGTGTTCCTTCTGTTGCCTGTGCAATGCCAGGGGGCCACGGTATCCCTTTCGGACTTTCCCGCAACCCCGGCAGGCAATGGTCTCATCGGACCCCTTCACTCGCTGACACTCTTTGAGGCGCGCGTGGAACACAACGCGCCGTCGACCCGGGCCTGGTCCTTACCGGACGGCGAGCTACCCATTGCTCACCGTCCGCAAGCCCGCGCCTACGGTGGCCGGGAATCCGCGATCGATTCCCGACGCCCAGGGCGTCTCCTCCTGCGGCGGCTAGGGGCGTGAGGGCGCGAAATTTGCCTCTCCCTCACGCGCTCCGCCTCCTCCTTCGCGAGCATTACTGCTTCGCAGAAGGAGGTGACGGCCTCCCATGCCCTCTCGCTCCGTACCATGGCCTGGACCAGGGCCGGACGCGAGAGATCCCCGCCACCGATCGCCTCCACGAGGACACGGCGGTGCTCTGCCCAAGCCGGGCATACCTCCACCGTATGCTCCACTGTGTCCTCCGGGCGATCCACGCAGTGATGACACCCGGGCGTTTCCTCCCGCCTTATACGAAACAGGTACCTCCCGAAACAGCCGTGTCCGGTGAGGACCTGCGTCAGGCGGAAGGTGAGGACGCCGTGGCGCCTCTCCAGCCACTCCTCAAAGAGGGGACTTATCGCCGCAATAGTGGCGTGCCCAGTCTGCTCTACCCCTAGAGTGTGCGAGGCAGCCCGCGAGTTGAGGAGCAGGTGGTTGTTACACTCGCCGCCGCAGCTGAGGCTGAGCCGAAGCTGCGGTGGTGAGCGTTAAACCCATCTGCGACGATAAACTAGCTTGGGATCGCCGGAGCCCCGCAGCGCCGGAGCCGTGACAGAAACCATGCCTGCTGCATGCTGCGTGCTTGCTTGCATGCTGCATGCTTTGCATGGAAATTAGTGTTTTAACTTAACCTCAAAACTTTCATGGATATCTCCATAACCATGGGGCTGCGAGGGGTGGGGATAGGACAGGGGGTAGCCCCTCCCAGCCCCTCCCCCCACCCCTCCCCGACCCTTAAATCGATGGCCCATAATGGAAAGTTTTACCCCTTTCATTCATCCTCTCAACATGACTATACCATCTCAGCATCCCCTTTTCAATTTTTGTCACTACATCTTCTTTTAACTCACACCGTTTGCGTTGTCTTATCACATCATTCAAATCACACTCAACACATTAACGAACAATAATGTTTACCAATGCAAAACTTTGTTGAATAGATACATAATTTAAGTTGCGGGTAGGTATACTTACTTAATTTCACTCCACACATAACACTTTGTCACAACACCAATATTTATCTCGTCTGCTCGACGTCCGTATATCACTGCAGGCATATTTTCATTATATCAGGTATATTTTCCTGACACATGCTGAGCTGGACTCCCATTTGGTGCAACCTTGAGACGCACATCGCACCTTGCATATGTTAGTTGAAGTATACAGTGTCATAATGCCACTCCATTTCTTTAAATACTTGTGTTTTGTTCCTTTTTTGTATATTGGCATCTTGTTTTTATAATATTATTTAATTGGGCTAATGTATGTTTTTTGTGTGCACTCAATATTTTTTTATCCATACATCTATCTTTCTCATAGGTCTAGAATTATAGTACGAGTATAATGTCATTTATGAATAAATTGTCACCTTTGAATGAATTTAATAAATTTACTAATCGCATCCATTATTCAAGTTAAATCATTAATTTCTTAAAATAATAACTTAATTATGTAAGTAAAATAAGAGATTAATGTTTAAGCTTATTTTAAGAAGTTTCCATACCTTATTTATGCAAATATGATTTTGTTTTTTTGCTTTTCGATTTTTCATAACCTGGGCTATTGCTGGCTTCTGTGTTTAAGTCAATTTTGAGAAGAGTTTTACTGAATTACTGAATTATTTCGAGAAAAACTGGAGAAGTCTGCATATTGAAACTTCACAGAGATTCAAATCATTTCTTGGGGATAAAATTGAAGAAATGAATGGTGGTAGGTATGGGTGAATTTAATTAAAAGTTGAGTTGATTTGAATGATCAAATCAGTAAAATATCATAAAAATAATATCAGTAAAGTTAAGGAAGGCGTATTTTTAAGAAATAGATCTGCTAACACTTATGATATAAGGTTTGATTTCATAGCACATTCTATAATTTGTACATTACTATAAATAGTAAATATCGTGTACCTAGGATTCTAAGCAAGATTTAGATTTACTAGGTATCGGCCATATGCAAATATTGATTTAAATTGTAAACCGGTGGTCAATGCATATTCATTTGACCGTGCAACTGCTAGCTGCAAATACGACATGCAGCTTTTAATGTACTTAATGGCATGGTAAGGTTAGGTTAAGTAAGCAACAAGCTGTATCTGAATCATTACTTTATGGCGAATAGTGATTACCTGAGTGTTGACCTGCAAACAGCAGGTCACTTGTTTTTCCCAATTGCCAACTGGTGGCAATCCATGTGGCAGTGTAGTTATTAATTGAAACAGGGACTGTGGCTTTTTTAAGGCTTCCCGGAGAGTTTAATGATGTCTCTTCAAAAATCGCATTAGCCGTCGAGTCACCAACGCTACTGCTACGACATACGTTAGCAAAGTGACCCTTTATTGAGCAAAGTTGACACGTCGCATGGAATGCAGGGCATTTTATCCGTTGATGGACGTTCCCGCCACAAAAGAAGCAACGTCGTTTCTTTTGTCCATAAAAACGGGAAGTAGCAGCAGCTAAACGATTTTGGATCTCTTTTTGTTGTTCTACTTGAGGTTCACTGATATTAATACTCCTTTGAGAAGTGATTGCATTCAGCAATGAGTTTGACTGGGACTGTTCGCGCGTATCTAGCAAAACAATTTGTAAGAAAACTTCACGGTAGAACAATTACCGGTGTCGCACTGCGCTTCTCGTCACGCCAGTTTGTACGAGGCTTAAGTCAAAAACTGAGAGAAGTCCCTAAAGTATCGTGGTTTTTCGAGCACCATGAAGTTAGTACGGGTCTTTCGAAGCTGCAAACTTGGTTTTACACTAACAACATTCCAAAAAATCAGTGCAGTGCAACTTTATTGCGACCTGATGTCTTTAATGACTGACCTATAAACAGAATAACACTCGTTACGTTGCATCTACAGCGTGTATCAGAAATGGGATCCCTTCTTTTCGCATAATGTTCTTTGTCCTAATATACTTCGGCATAACGATTTTGGCACAATTTGTTTTGGCATAATAATACTTCGGCATAATTTTTTTAGGCATACATTTTATGTTGGCATAATCATCTTAAAGACTAATTTGTTTTGGCATAAATTTGATTCGCATAACGTTAGTAGGCCTAATGACTATTAGCATAACGTTAGTAGGCCTAATGACTATTAGCATAATAATAATATATATATTTTCCTTTTCTAGTAGATACGTACACTTTGGGTGGAAATGGTGGTGGTGAACTTTTAGTGCCCCATACATAATTCTGATCAAACCTATTTGCTATAGTTTCTGTAACGATTAAATAATATTGTTGGTTAAAAATTTAATATGCTGTGCAACAAAAAATAGTGACAGAACCGAATTTCTGCAAAACCGACTCCACGTAGTCTTGTTTGTCCTACCCCTAGAGTGTAATTTAAAATCGCGTAGGCGCGTAGGGGCGAGGCGGCCCGCGGGCTGAGGAGCAGGCGGCTGCGAGCGAGCCGCCGCGGCTGAGGCTGGCCGGCGAAGCCGGCCAACAAGCCGAAGCTCCGGTGGTGAGCGAAAGCCGTCTGCAACGATTAGCACGCGTGGGGCCGCCGGAGGCCCGCAGCGCCGGAGCCGTGACAGAAACCCTGCCTGCTGCATGTTGCATGCTCGCTTGAATGCAGCATGCTGCATGCTTGCTTGCATGCTTGCTTATTTGCTGCATGCTTGCTTGCATGCTTGCTTGCATGCTTGCTTGCATGCTGTATGATTGCATGCAGTATGCTTGCTTGCTTGCATGCTTGCTTGCATGCTGTATGATTGCATGCTGTATGCTTGCTTGCTGTATGCTTGCTTGCATGCTGTATGCTTGCTTGCTTCATGCTGCGAAAAAAAACCCACAAAATTGTTCAATAAAAATATGTTTTAATATCATTATGCGTAAATAAATTTATGCTTTAAGATTATTATGCTCAAAAAAGTTATGCTTTAGAACTTTATGCTTAATAAATTTATGCTTTAGAATATTATGCTTAATCATTATTATGGTTAGAGAAATTATGCTTAAAAAAATTATGCGTAAGCTGTTATGCGTAATTATATTATGCAAAAATATAATTATGCCAAACAAAATTATGCTAAGTTATATTAGGTCTTAAAATTTTATGCAAATGGATAGGGAACCATCAGAAATGCGTGGTCATATTTAAGGGTGTTGTACAAACCATTAGACTGAAAACGTTTCTCCATGGGAACAACACTGTAATCGGGAAAAAATTGTCAGCACTCCCTTAGAAATCTTCATTTCTTACTCGACCTAAATGTATGGGACAGCTGATAATTTTTTCGCAATAACGATGTTGTTCCCAAGGACAACATTGTTCTTTTTGATGGACTGTACCCATCTCCCCACAACCACACATTTTTGATGAAGTTGCGAAAGTATAACAAACCTGTCAAATATGTGTATCACTAACTACTAAACTCAAACCAAGATATAGCGCTACGAACAATACAATGAAGCATGCCAAAACTACACCTCCGCTCTGTGCATACACGCTCAGACGCACACATTTACAACTATTTACAATCAAACTACACCTCATTATGTGCACACATGTTTACGAAACCGGCCTCACTCACGTCACTGTTGACAGCGCTCTGTCTTGGTTTTTTATTTGGTCTGAGTTTTCAAAAAACTTACCTCTATCATCGAAGTCCCGTGTCCCACTACATTTGTGACGGAACATAATATATCGCCAAAGTGATTCAACAAATCTGTGTTACGAGGGAAATCACTTAGCTCATGACAAATAGTTGTAGAGTGACGTCACTGCTTTTAAGATACATAATCATACGGTTCTCGAGGGACTGTGGATGTCGCGGTTAAATAATGATGGGTGGGTAGTTTGAGTTATGTTGCCATGTTTTTAGGAGTTTCGTATATGTTTTATGATTAAGTCTACGTTAACTGTAGTTTGTCGTAATGTCGTGATAGCCCAGTGGTTAAGGCCTCGTGTCTCATACACGAGGTCATGGGTTCAAATCCGGGCAAGTACCAAAGTGACTTTTTAAATTTATACTTTGTGAGTTTATCTAGGACATTAGGCATTAGGCATCGATGAAGAAAATACACCGTGAGGAAACATCTGAAATAATAGGCAGGTATTTTATGTGTAATTTGGAAGATAATGACAGTAATGATTTTGTCGTGTCGGAACAGTTGAAGACTCCTTATACTTGAAACTTAGCTGAAATCTAGACTCCAGGCTGTTGCTAAAAACTTTTTAACAAAGATCTAACCGAGGACCCTTCGCTCAGCAGGCGCTTGCGACCACTAGAATGAGGCAGTCTTAGTGGTCGCCAGAGAGACCGTTACAGGCTTGTTATTCTTCGGGCGTCGGGAATCACAGGCCGATTCCCGGCCACCGAAGGCGCGGGCTTGCGAACGGTGAGCAATGGGTAGCTCGTCGTCCGATAAGGACCAGGCCCGGGTCGCCAGCGCGTTGTGTTCCACGCGCGCCTCAAAGATAAGTCAGCAATTGAAGGGGTACGATGGGACCAATGCCTGGCCGGGGTTGCGGGAAAATCCGAAAGGGATGCCGTGGCCCCGGCAACGTACAGGCAACTGAAGGGACACGGGTGGGCTTTAGTCAGTAAGAGTCTTACACACTGTGACTGTGTGTCATTTATTCTAATTTATAACAAATTATAATATTTACTTTAAAATTGGCATACGGTTCGGGCTACTTAGAAACACATTAAATCTCCATTTTATGGTTTGACAGCTTGAAACGTTACCCTAATAAATAACAAACGATCCTATTTCTTTAAAATTGTAAAACACTATTGAAGCCCTTAGAAATCCCATCTCACGATGGAAAACATGTTGGCGAATTCTAAGAATTTAAATCAAAGCAGGGATTGTCAACATGCGGTTCTCAAAGTTAGTGGGATCAAGCGTGCTCTTGCATGAATATACTCGTAATGAAAGTAAGGTAACTAACAAATAGAAATCTAGAGTTATGCTAACTACCTAACTAGAGTGATACTTATGAGCCATTCAAAGGCATGCAAATAGTCAATGCTTCCATTGATGTAACCATCTATTGTCCTATAACTGTAGTTATACTATTGTATTGATAGTTTTATTATTCAAGCAGATAGCTAAAATACTTTAATAGGTTTAGAGCTAAAACATAATAGTATGGTTTTACAATACAATATATATATAAATTGTAACTTTTGTTTCCTACCTTACCTAAAAGGTTGATATTCTCTGAACACTCGCACATGTGTTTCTCATAAATGTTCGCTGATACCCGACCTACTCAGGCAATTTGAACGGACCCTTTTAAAACAATTGAGAATTTTTACACAAAAACTGCAATAAACCTATTCTTCCAAACTGTGGGAAGTTGGTTGTTTTAGGAATGTGGGGAACGGAGGAGATGGATATTTTAAGACAAGTGAGGCAGTTGATTTTGAATCACGAAAGGCTAAGGACGTCAGTCAGGGTCTTAGAGAGTCAGAGTCCAGGCGAGTTAAGCTAGGAGACTTGATAAATATCAAGTTATAGTTCGTAGGCTGTCGTTAGAGACCGAGCATTATTTATTAAGTTGGTTGCGGGTTTAAGACCACGTAAGGTAGTGACGACGTAGTCTAAGCTAGGCAGTTAGTTTTGGAGCGCTTCGGGGAACGGTCGAGACAACGAAGCGAAGCCCGAGGCTAGGCTGGTAACGTGTGCAGTATTTTGTAAGTGAGTTGTAATCTAATTCTCTCTACGAGATTATTTGGTAAGTGTCAACCTTAATTAACTTTTGTCTTTAGTAGTAATATGTAAACTGTAGTTAAGGACCCTTCGTTATAATTGTTCCTGCTAGTAGATTTGTATTTATATTTATAGGTAACAGTTAGGTGATATCGCTGTTGAGTTGTTAATGATCGCTTATTCCAGAATGGCGAAATAACTCTTATTTAGACCCGATTTCACCAAAAAATTCTTAACGAGCCATCAGCAAATGCTCTGTTAAAATTGACGTAGACGTCAAAAAGTTTTACGTTCTATGGAGGGATCTTAACAAGGCGTTGCTAAATCAAACATCTAGTAGATGTTATCTATCATCGAGTGAACAAAAACGACCGGTCTGACTTTTCATTCACTCTCGTTTTTATGCAACCAAATTAAAATGTCATGGCGTCTAAGCAAAACGTTCTATAGACAGTGTAGTTCTCTATTAGTCGTTTTAAACGTCAATTCATAAAAATGTTTTCAAATGATTTTGTTTTGTGGTATTTTTTGCTGGCTGAGCTTGCTAACAATGAAACTAAGATATCATTGTAACACAGTGGTTTAATAAAGTACATTTTATTATAACACAAATTAACTTCATTTGTAAAACACAGGATGACAGAAACAACAGTTGCTAGGCAACAACTAAAGAACACTACTCTTAATTATTATTCATAGTGCATTATATATAACCTTTATGGTATTTACAACAATTTTTGATTCTTCTAAATTGTAATTTTTACTTATTTTGTGTATTAAAATGTCGATAAAAAGTCGCCGACCGAATTTCAGCGCTAGTGAAAAAGAAATTTTAATAGGACTCATTACATAACATAAAAATGTAGTTGAAAACAAAAAAAACAGATGCAGTGACGAATGCTCATAAAAATGAGGGTTGGAAGGTGCTCTCTGTGATGATGGGGGGGTCCTATTACTAGTGGGAACCACTGTGAGCTTTTCCACTACGTTAGGTAACAAACATTTCTAATAATATTAAACATCATGGGTGGGTACCTACTTACGTAAGAAGTTGTAAGTCGAATCATAGGCATATTTTTATTACAATTCACATACCTAATAAGGCAATTTTAAGGTAGGTACTAACCGATTTGATGGATATTGAAGTTTATCTTCAATCATTTGTAAGACCTCTATATGTACAAGATTCTTTCGATAAACGAAACCTTGTCCTGAAATCTAGATCGTCATATTCTTCAAAATATAAGTCACGTCGATCTTTGTATGTTTTAGGACGTTGAACTTTATTGTCTAAAAGTTGTAAATTCTCGAAAATATCATCATTTCCGTGTTCAAAAATAAAATTTTACGCTGCTTCCATTTTATTTGACCAACTTACAACCAATTGACAGCCGTTAAAAGCATTAACGGACCTTTGGAGCAGTGATTAAGTTTGACGCCTTGTTAAGAGGATTAACGATTCGTTAGTACTTGGTGAAACACTCACTACGCTTAACGGGCCGTTGTCTATTTAACGGGACGTCAAAACTAACTAACAGTGTATGGTGAAACTAGGTCTTAGTATCCTGTTTTATAACTAATGTTATATTCTCGTGTATTACCTGTCCATGACCTACCTTGACAGATTAATCACTTGCATTTGGCTTTAGGGAATGGTGAAGGCCTTCCACCATACTTGACACTGAGCACTAACGCTCGAGACTATTGACGATTGTTGACCTTGAGCTGACGCACCACATTTGGAAGGCAGAACCATAGAAACTCACAGCTCATTAAAAGGAGGCTATGAAGCCAATCTATAATTGTATCATAAACAACCAAACGTTAGTGGTGATTTCTGTATCCAAAAAGGTCTTGCCACAGAATACTTTGCGTGAGATTTGTTGGCGTATATTTCCAGGGAGCGGGGGTAGGCATCACCAAGTACCCCAAACTGAATTGGTAGTCGTTCTAAGAACGCTAGGGACCGTGTCTCATTAAAACCCCACCCGGCTGTTTGTAGGCCTATTACTGAATCGACACTATTTATTGAGACACGCTATTGGGACGCAAAGCCGCTAATAGCCGCACCGCATCCTCTAAATTGGGAAGATTAAGGAAATATGAGGTGACGAACTACCACTTCGGCGTTCACCAGATACGATCGTGATGTATTCTGCTAGAGACTGAGTCTACGGTGCGCTTGTGCTAGTCTTGTGTTAACTTAGTAAAAGGGGTTTAGGCCGCCGTAAGGGTAAGCCGCAGTCTTTAACATTAGTATGCAATTATAACTAAACTAAACTTATCTTCCTCAATAACAGTTGGACTTCGCAGTACTCTGTCTTAGGATTGTGTAAGATATTTATATTGTGATTAGGGAGCGTGTTCCGTTAGAATCGTATTAGTTCCTCAGAGGTTCTATGCGTTAGGTCTAACGGATCACGTACAATGAGGCAAACGTTAAAAAACGGTTCCCGGTCTCACTGAAGTGGGTACGTTGTAAACAGACAAATTAACGTAACTATAAATAATTATTGAGGCGCAAGCGTAACGATCCCTTCACCCCTTCACTTTATCAAAGCTGTATTGCAGATATTGGTGCTCAACTGCGAGAGGAGGAGACGTTGGCGTTCCAACATTTATAATACTATATTATATATATCATATATTTCTGCGTATCCTCTTATCTTCTTAGCTTCATATTGTATTAATATTATAATACTTGTTTACTAACTGTGGATTCCCAATATTAACTTCACCTTGTTCCCCTCCCTGTCCCCTAGCTTTCTAAGTCGGGACAGGGTAGTCTAGGTTATGGGAATTCTTCTCTTTCTTACGACGGTGGAAGAGTGTCCAGTCTCGAGACGAGCTCTACAGTGCCGCACGGGGTGGGGTGCGGCACTTCCCCCACAGGGGGAACCGACCCAAACACTAACATTCACATAATTAGGAAAAACGAAAATTTTATCAGCCTAGGGTAATTTAGGTACAGTCACAACACCCTCCCGCTCCGTCTAGAGCGGGAGAAGTTATTTAACAATTTCGCATCCAAAAAAAAAGGGCTTGTTATCATTCGTCGTCTGGATGACTCTATAACCACATAATTGTATCTATGCTTCGAGCAGAATTCAGCATTGACAGCGTTAGCATTGGCCTCGCTAATGTCTTTAATATCACATAACATCGCTTGTATTCCCCCGAAGGGTTGAACAGAGCTGTACCTGTAGTACACTCACTTTTTGCCAGTTATGTTTAAGTTCCATCTAATAGGAGGTGAGCCTACTGTCATCAACCGGGCACAAATCCAGACTCCGGGCTGCTACTGAGAAATTACAGATGGAAAAATCTAACAAAAAAAAACCGACCTTGGAATCGAATCCAGGATCTCATGCTCAACTGTAGCTCTAGCAAGCACTAGACCAACGAGGGATTTCATAGTGCAAGTGTTATTGCATAGAGAGTACGTCAAGAGGTAGGAAATCGTTTGAGATGCGGCTCCACAACTGCATTGTGGCTCATCGGACCCCCCCACCTGACTAAGTAACAGGCTTATAAATAGAGAGATAAGGAAACAAAGGCCTATAGTGACGAAAGAATGGACTCAAACTACAAATACTTCGGAAATCATCCACGGATAGATATCTGTGTCAGTTTGCGTCAGTTTCAACCTGTTTTTAATGCGCCTATCTGTATTCTGACGTGATTACTCGTTGTGCTCGGCTTAAATATGGCAACGTACGAGTATGTGGCTATGATGCTGGCTATTTAGAAAGACGTGTGTGATGCAAATATACAAGTATGCATAGACAGTGTTGGCTATATTCTCTCGCGACCAATGGTAGTTTTGTTTAGTGGCTGTTTTAGTTAATGTGTTAACGTTTCTGTCATTTAAAATAATAGATAGTGGAGTGAAGACTTTAAGGAAGAGTAAACAGGAACTATCTGGGTATGCTCGTTTCTTCGGAGACTTCACCTGATATTGCTTTCGGAAGGAAAGAAGATAGAAATTGTCATTTGTTTTTTTGTTGATAAAATCGTAACAAAATATGTTATTTTTAACGACGCAAAAAGAGGGGGGTTATAAGTTTGACCGCTATCAGTGTGTGTGTCTGTGGCACCGTAGCTCTTAAACGGGTGAAGCGATTTGAATGCGATTTTTTTTATTTGAAAGTAGTTTTTCTAGCAATGGTTCATATGTTTTATAAAAATCGGTTCAGCCGTTTGAATATTATCGTAGCTCTTTTCTAGTTGATGAATGGATATGAGCGTCTTCCACAAGTCTGACCGATTTTAAATTTGGTATTCTGTTACTTCAATGAGAACATAGTAACCTTGAACTGATGCTGCTGCATCACCTGGAATACAGGATACCCAACTTACAGCACAGGTGTTGTGTTTTGTCTCATTGGATTGGTCTCAATGAATAGGTGATAGATAGATGATGAACAGGGTCTGGTGATGGAGTAGGAAAGAGAAATGAGGAAAGGTTTGTGTCGGGGATTTTTTCAATTTTAATATAATTTCACTTGTTATTTACAGCTTAGCTTTATATTAGCTTGCTTAGCTCGTATGTGTTTCCAGCTAAGAATAATAATAGTCTATTATTCGTAGGTTTCCAGTTAATCCCATTTTCATCCAATTTTCCAGCACTTCCTGGCATCCGATTGAGCTGAAACTTGGCATAGATACTTATAACTTCGGTGCCAATTGATATTATGGAGCTGGTCTGTTGATGGAGCCCGAAGGTGACCATAGGAACTCCTCAACTAAATAAGATAACATCGTTGAGTTTGAACTCGTTGGTTTTGTCTTGACAAGTACTATACACCATCTGAGATGGAGTCCAGGGGCTGATGATGGAGCCAGAAGGTGGTCACGGGCACTCCTCAACTAAACAAGATAGCCCTGTCGTGTTTCGGCCATTTGGACTTGAGAAGTACCTACAAGTGAAGGCGATAGAACAGATATTTATTTTAAACAAATTCTAATGCAAAAAAGTACAAAAAAAAATAAATGAAAAAAAAAAAAAAATATAAGCTTTTAATACTAAATAAAACTAACGTAAACATAGAACTTTAACTGCCTTAAAAGCTTGAAACGTGGACGTTCTTCTTACACTTAAAGATAAATCCTTAAGCTTAAAGAAAATATTTAATGTATATTTCCAATCGGGACATTTGGCGATATCAAACTTGTGTTAAACACAATCTTGTATCTACTTGTTATTAGTGAAAAGGTTGGGCAAATATCAATTTATCACTTATTTAAGTGACGTCTCTGAATGCGGCAGTTATGAAAACTATAAAGAAACGCTTATACTCCTCACACCAGTTTATTCTAATAACAATGATGTTAACAGTGACAATGTTACACTCACATAATACATAAACAATTAGTTTAACAAGTTATGCCTTCGGTGCTACGGCGTAGCACTCGAGGTCCATATCGTAGCCCCATCGTAGACCGCTCGTAGAGGCTCGTAGACAATGTTTACGATATTGCTTCTACGTTTGCTACGCGATGCGATATGCATTCAAATCGACCTCTATTGGATAATCATTGTGTTTCGTATTGAATAAATAAATATTTTCAGTAGTGTACTGCATATTCTGTGTCTATTCAGGGCTGGGAGTGTAGGTAAATAATAAGATATAATGTCTTCTGTTATATTGGAAAGAGTCTTCCTTTCAAATTGGTAATAAATTTTTAATGTTTAAAAAAATCTCAACTATCTATGCAATTTCTTGACAATGGTGCCCGATTAACCAAACTCGGTAAAATAGGCGGAAATCACTGTATCACAGTGCCAATGAGTCAAAAACTAAACTGGGGACTTATAAGGCCTTGCCGAAACTTCAGACCCGCTACAACCTTGTTAAAATATTTTATAAAAATAAATCCACGACATGGAATGATGATAAGAGTCAAGATATAAACAGCCTGCTTACAGTAACACAATTTAAATAAAAATAAATTTAACTCCACTTTCAATAGAAGTCGCTTAGTGGGAATCCATCATTGATCCCCACTGTACCCCACGCTATCGCTAGAATCGAACCCTAAACAAACGGAGAGACGTCCGGATCAGCGGTGATCGATCGACTTAGCTCGCCCGACAAGGGAACCTCATTCATTCAGCCTGTAGTGCGTTGTGCTATTATCTAAACATCACTTCGGAACTCGAAAACTGAATCCATGATGATTTACTATGGAACTTGTTCTAGTTCAAATATGAATCTTGAATGAAGTATAGAATGACGGTGACAATTTGAAACAAAATATTTGTATTATAATGTAATTGACACTGGCCTTACGCTGGCAGAATATTCGGCATCGAAAGAGTTGCAAAAAAAAAAAGTTTATTTCGACCATCAAACAGGAGGCACGATTGAAAAACATTCAACTATAAAGACTTCACATAAACATTTTACAAACTTCGATTGCTCGTCATCCGAATTCTGTGCGGTCACTCAAGTGAGGTTCCGAGTGAGCTTTACAGAACCTTTAAATCACAGGTACCATTTCAAAAACAAACAAAAGGGCATCCATCCAATAACCTTCACTTAATCCGAGCCCACATCCCGACAATCAAAGGAAAGTTTAACACAAAAGAAAGTAAACAGGAGTTCTCATTGGAAGTTAGCTAGTTAGCGCCGAAATAGGGGATCGCTGGCCAGCCAATATAACAAAGTTGCTCCAAACTTGTTATTTATCTAATCCTTGGCGGTCTGTGGACAGCGTTGTTGGCATCGCTTTACTGAATGTGGGACGGAAAGTGAGAGAGTTGGTTTTTGTAAAGTTTGTAATGGAAAATTGGTTTTTAAATCTGCGTTGGTTATCATTGGCCACATCTTTGGTTTCATCAAGTGAGATTAAAGTCATACGCAAGTCATTCGTATCTGTCTGACAGGTAGCCAACATAGATAGGCGAACGCTAGGCAGTATGTTGGAGTCGGCGTTCAGTCTAACCAGATGCAGCTGAATTCCAGTATTTTACATGAAGCGACTGCCTATCTGACCTCGTGGGTAACACGATACCCCTTGGTAAGACTGGTTGTCAGATTTGCAGGCTTACTTCAAAAACGATTGTATAAATACTTGTGTCCCTTCTGCATTATAACTGAACAGCTGACCTACACAAGTGACCATGAAACATACAGGAAGTATATTACCACACCCGTACTTCATTGCCACTACACAAAGGACATTTTATGCACTCATTAGCATATTTTGTTTTGCCATTTGATGTGGCAAAGTTTCCCTGAAAAGGAAGAAAGATAAACAAAGAGTTTCAGGTGCGTATCCCTGAAAAGTTGCTACAGTTGACCAAAGTATTTTGTTGGCAATGAGAGCTTGAATTCGCACGATGTTGATCTACTTAGATTTTTAACCGACCACGTTTGGATGTATTTTTTACATACATAAATTCATCGATATTTTCATAAAATGTAAACCGATTTTCAAAATTATGTTTTTTTTTTTTTTTTTTTTTGTAAAAAGAGCCAAAACCTTTTTTTCAACAGAGACGAGAGTGAAGTCTGGCGAGTGTGAGCTGTACGTATATTTTTTTAAATAATAAAAAAATCATCCACGCTTGTCTAAAAATACCAATAAAAATATAAAGTTACATTCCCAAAAAATATAGTTGTATATGTCTGTTATAAAAAGGGATTCTGTTTTAAAACTACGTAAATTCATTGAAATATCTCTATACGCAGAAATAGAATAATTGGAGTAGAATAACGAGACTGAAAGTAATTTAAACTTAGTTATATTTCACCATAATCCTGTCCCTCAATCCGTCATTATAATCATCACAGAATTATACCCGATATCGTTTGTAAAAGGGTTTTACTAACTCATTTATTTAGGAGGAACATAAATCCGGGGAACTCGCGGTCACATGTGATAATAATCCTTTGCCAAGTAGTAATTCATTGCTATGATAAGTGGCACGAGTACTGTACTGTACCTGTGACATGGAATTAGTATGTACTATATAGTATTTTTTATTTTTATTTCTCATACTCGGAAAGTAGTTTGTGCTTGATCCGAGTAGCGGGAGGAAGACTGGAAAGACTCATAGTAATCGCTTCCCTCCCTAGGAATGAGAATGAATTTTAAAAATAGAACTAAATTTGGTTAGGTAGCCACTTGACGTTTTGCGGCCGCGGCCCGTAATTACGTCAGAGCGCTCGAGCTTCGACAAAAAACGGCGCCCCGTCGCGCGCGGGTCGGACGGGTTCACAGATTATTTTTTTGTTGGCGTGTTGTAATCAATAGACACTTCAAGTAATTTTTTTGTTCAAGCTTATGAAAGACCCTTTCAAGTGGTGTCAAGTGTTTGTCTGTATTTCGTTTGTAATTTATTATACTTAGCGTTAAACATTGACTATAGTTGAAAAAAACAATATGTGAACTTTAAAAATTATTATTTCAAAAAGTAATTCGATACCATGTATATTTTATGTGTTTTATTGGTGGAAGGGTTCAATTTACGTACGAAAAAAAATTAAAAAACATACTTGATAGTATTAAATATTGATTTACAGGCATTAGCAGGTCAGGTTTTGTTGCCGACGGTGAATAAATAATCACTTAAATTAAATAATTTATAACTACTATAATTTTTCACTTAAATTAAAAATATTGGTACTATCTGAAAGAGAATGTAATAATGTAATTTACATGTAAGTATTATGCTGCTAGGTTTATACAATACAGTAAAATATGGAATTGAATGAAGGAAGAAGAAGGAAGAACCGCCATCAAAATTTGGTTTTTTTGGGGTTAACTTGAACAAAACATGTAATTTTGACTTCAATCTACTATTTTTTGTATATATTTTTGCTGAAAACTATTGTCGAGTAAATATTCAATGCGATAACTATTACTTTAGATACGGAACAGGTCTTAAAATTTTATAAATAATTAAGTATTCCGACAAAATTCTAAAACCGGTACAAGCACACGTAAAACCACTCATAATTTGAAATATACTTACCTTCAGGTTAAAACCCGGTTGCACACATATAGTCTGTATTATAATTACCCATTTTATACCATTTTATCAGTAGTTTATTCAAAAATACTCACCAATTCGTAATTAAATTCGCAGCGGTCGCAACGGCACGGTCACTCACAGACACAGATTCAACAACTGACATTCAACTTTTTTTTTTAAATCGAATTGAAGATAAAAGTAAAGTTTTGTCGTATTTTTAGCATGTAGAATTTAATAAAGTATCGAGTAAAAATGAGAAAATGGATTGAAACTTCATGGGATAGAATGAAATAGACATATTCCGACGTCACGCCGACGAAAACTCAAAAAGGGACTTGAGTCACTTGAGAACGCCCGGGCCGCAAAAACGCATCAGGGACATTAGTCACTTGAAAACGCTTCAGTGGGTAGTCAGCTTCGATTTTTTTAACATATATAAGAAAAATTATATAGCAGTAAGCAGTGATAGCCTAGTGGTGTGACCGTCGGACTGCCAAGTCATAGGTCTCGAGTTCGAACCCATAGCACGCACCTCTGACTTTTCGGATTCATGTGCTTATTGTATAATTATCACTTGCATAAAACGGTGAAGGAAAACATCGTGAGGAAACATGCCTGAGAGATATTTCTTGACGGCACGTGAAGCCAAGTCAGAGGCCCATGAGCGGCTTTAAACCTCTGACTCCAGGTTAGTCACTAACCACACAAAAATAAGAAGATAAAATACTGTGGTCTTGTGAGTGTGTAAGTAGCCAGGGTGAATAAAAAAATACCTATTAAACAGGACGGCCCGCAGCGGCGAAGCGGTGTGTTCCATATTAAAAAAAAAAACACAATAGAAAAACTATTTTTGTGTACTTTCTCTAAATTCGAAATGAAAAGTAGAGTGTTTAACCACCCGTGTTAAAGACATCAATTCCTACTCGGACTAAATATCTCGTGTGGGAAATGATTCCTTTCGACCCTTGTATAACAGTCTACTATTAAAGACCGTTCTTTCAGCGTGTTCATTGGTAATGCAAAAGAAACTTTATGTCTAACGCATAAAGTTTGTTATTATTTACAATTTAAAAGACAGAAGCCATCCAGATTTATTTAAGGTCCTTGATCTGTAATTATGCTCCAATTTTGTCAAGCTTAAATTGACATACCGTTGATAGACATTGGAATGCATTTGTAACCTTGCGTAAGGCTTGCTCTACATTTGTTCGGGTCGGCATTATTGAGAATATATGTTTGGGAACAATTCCACTCGGCGTAGCCGCTCGTTGTGAATGTGTGGCTAAGCGGCCGGGCGGTAAAATGAAACAACATGCTAATTAACCATAGGTAGACGACGAACGAAGTTTGCCGATCGGCCTAAACCGAATGAAAGCCGAATATATGTAGTAATTGGGTCTTTGGGTCGGCTTTGTTGGAATGAAGTTCCTTAACGCGGCTTGCGGTAAGAGTTGATTGATAAAAATCATCACGTAAGGAAAAAGCGTTATGATCCATGCGACTTTCTCTCTCTCTGTCTTTTTCTATTATATACGAGTGTGTGTGTGCGTGCGAGTATCACATAAGGAACTGCAGCTCCCCTAACCGCATACATTTTTTTTGTTCAACAAATACTGCCGAAATCGAATGTGCCGACCCCAACTCACAATCATAATCTCTTTCATTTTTACAAAGCAATATTCATTGCTTTATTGACGTTGTCTACTATGAAGACTTATCTTACCCTTTTTCATACCTAAAACTGTTTAGTGGTATGAGGAACAGGGTGTAAAGTTCACTCATCCACCATAGAAAAGGGAGGATCCTCCGACCAGACGGGTATTGTGTCTGGCGGGCCGACTGCCCGACTGTTGATGTCGGATAGTCTTATATGTGTCGTTCGCGCGGTAAACTCTAATTGCGTGATGCAGGATTTGTGTGACGTCATGTCTTTGATGCGTAGTTCGTATGTGGCGGTGTAACCGCTACTACTGTATATGTATATAAGTGTAATTAAGCAAGCCTTCTCGTCTGATTAATAACATAGACCGCTAATGAAACATTTCCTGAAAGAAACCCATGTTAAGGCATGTTCACATGAAATTCCTGGAATTAAATAATTTCTACGTACTCTGCCGGTAGGTAATACATTTACACTATCTTTTATAGATCAAACAGCAAATATATACTGAGCTAAGTACCGTACAGCGTCCATTTTCCTCTAATGCTTCTTTTATATTAACAGTATTAGTCTGTCTCAACAATTTCCAAGAGTAGTTTGCTTTTAACTAATTAAAGTTGGTCCGGCAAAATAAGCTGCATCGCGTCATCAAACGAAAGCTTTTCTGTCCGGCTGTCCGGGTGTCCGGCCGTCCGCTTTGATAAAAAATACATGCTTTAAGACTGTTCTAGTATTTTATTATGTTTCCTTGGCTTGCTTTTGCTTCATGTGTTGGTATTATCTTGTTTTTATTTCGTTTACGTTTAGGTGTAATGGATTTTTTTTTAGAAGCTCTTGGCTAAATAATAACAGCCACACGTCGATACATCAGGTTGAGCTGCGCTTGCCGGGGTTGACCCGTGGATGGGTGACCATCTTTACATACCGAGACTCCTCCGTGCCTTGGAAAGCACTTTAAGCCGTTGGTCCCGGCTGTCATACGTGGATCTTTGACAGTCGTTACGAGTCGTCAAAAGTCCGATAGTCTGACAACCAGTCTTACCAAGGGGTATCGTATTACCCAATTACTGGGATGTGGCGGTCAGATATGCAGTCGCTCCATGTAAAATACTGGTATTCAGCTGCATCCGGTTAGACTGGAAACCTACCCCGACATAGTTGGGATTGATTTTAATTGAATTGTTTTCTGAGAAATCTCAGAAAAAAATCCGTTACACCTTAAAAATTCACTTAAGCTATGGATGTTTTTATCTAAAAAAGCATCGTTTTTGTATAAGATGCACGTGAGATTCTTTATGTGTGTGTTAGCTCGGGAACGCTCAGTAATGGCTGAGCTACTTTCAAGCGAAACAATCTCAAAACTAAGTGAAAAAAATTGTAGATACATCTACTTAGGCGCCATCTCCAAGGACGAGAGAATCGCGGCGATAGTCACGCTGTGCCTTCAAATTATCGCCGCGATGATATCGCCTTGTGGAGATTGATTCATAGAGTTTATATTGTATTTGATAGCACGACAAGACTATCGCCGCGTTTTTCTCGCTCGTGGAAATAGCGCCTTACAGTTTTGCAATCTTTTTATTTTTGGGAAATCCATTTAGTCATTTTCTTGGTCTTTTAATGATGATCACATGTTTAAATAAATGTCTCTTTTAAACTTTCTAGCCCTAACTTAAAAGTTTATTGTAGTCGGTAACAAACTAAGCAAGAGCTCCCAGATCAAACAACTAGGGCACATCACAAAAAGACGATTTTGTTTATCGGTTTAGTATTTTGAGGAAACCAAAATGGGAATTATTTGGGGTTCTGTTTATACAGGTCTTTATTGGTCAATAAGTGAGTTGATGTGGCGGCATCTATATCGCCACATGCGAACTACGCATCAAAGACCTGACAGCACAAAAAAAACCTGACGTCACACAAATCCTGCATCGCGCAATTAGAGTTTTCCGCGCGAACACCATATAACTTCCCCGACCCTTTTCTATAGAGGATGAGTGAACTTTACGCCCTGTTCCTCATACTTCTGAATTGGTGACCCTGACCTGATTGTGGCGATGTAGATGCCGCCACAAATGTTTTGCTGATTTGGTCTAACATATCCATTCATATGTATTTAAGGTTCTGTTGCCCTAAACGAAACAACAAAATATTATGCAGTTATTCTTGCAAATGAAAAATTCCGTACTCGTACAAGTTACTATACAATGAAAACATTATATTTTAAAGATCCGACATTTACATAAACTTCTTCAGATTATCCCATACTTCAACTTAACGAAATCTCAATCCCACTTGCTCTTTTATGACCCACTTCTAAATATTATTACCAAGTGCACTCAATATTCTCATTTCCTACATTTTCAGTTGTAATAATCTGGCTGTACGTTATTGGAACTGCATTTGCAAGATGATTTTGCAGTATTTAAACGTTGGCAGCATTCCAAGAGATAGCAACGGTACACTTTCAAATATTTAGACAATATCTATAGTATTAGATGTTTGGGTAATTTGGATACGATGAGTTTTCGTTCAAATTGGAAATAAGCAAATAATCGAGTTCTACTGCATTGTTTGATAGTAAACTCGCTTTGTGAAAATCGTACTAAGTGGGTTTTTTAGTTAGTTAATATGTAATAATTAAACGAAACGTTACACGTGATTAAACATTTATTTGTTGGTTGAATACGAGGCTTTTACCACTTTTGTTATTTGTGTATTTTTTCTTTGAATGTGCGTTTTGTTTGTGCAGAGTAAACATATGTCTTTCTATCTTTTTTATTTTCTTTTTTATTGTTATTATAAGTTATTTTTTTTCCATAAATTGAATTACCTACTATGTATGTTTTGTTGACTGCCTCGTTGGTCTAGTGGTCGCAAGCGCTTCTGCTGAGCACGAGGTCCTGGATTCAATTCCCAGGTCGCGCATAGCGTTATTGGGTTTTTCTATATTCTCAGTAGCAGAATTGTCCCCGGTTGATGGCAATAGGCTCACTTCCTGTTAATGTGGGCCTTAAACATAACTGGCGACATGTGGGTGTATCCCAAGTCAGATCTAAAGAAAGAAAAAATATTTATTTAGCACAGACTAAAAGGCACACAATACAATATAAAATAAAGTGTAAAGTGCGTTGTAAGAAATTAGCAGGAAAGTGTGTCACGCGGCTACGCCAAACAGGCCCCGTTCCGCAAAAATGCCAGACAATTAGTGCCTTTTTTTTGTTTGGGAAATTATCAAATAACTTAACTAAAGCTCTGAGCAGGAGGGCGGGTCAGACTCTTACTGACTAAAACCCACTCGTGTTACTTCAGTTGTCTGTACGTTGCCAGGGGCCACGGTATCCCTTTCGGACTTTCTCGCAACCCCGGAGACAATTAGTGCCTGACGCTGGTTTTCAACATGAAATTATTGGGAGAATTTTCTCAAAAGCCGTTCAGAATCTGGATTTTTACCACCACACCATTAAGTAGGCTTCCCTATAACATGGGACTTGCAGCCTATAATGTTCCGATTGCTGGGACAAAAGCCTCCTCTGTGAGAGGGAGTGGGTCGTAATCCACGTTTGGTATCGATTACGATCAATTTATTAGAATCGATTCTACAACCTCACGGTTCACTATACTATACACGACCCATCAATAGAAGATTCAATCAGTATACATATCTAGCTAATATAAACTCCAATACTAAAATGGCAAAGCTGTTAGGATATTGCTTGCCTTTGATAAATAGATACAATGCATCGAGTTTGAATGCAAGCTTGAATAGTGTGGTATCTGGTGTGTTTGTACCTTTATACGTTTCTAAGGTGAATTTTGGTAGAATTCGGAAATTCTAGATTTCTGGATACTGCGTTCGAAGAGAAATTGGACATATGTGGGGTAGTATTTCTGGTGAGTAATTGGCGAATTGCAACCAGCGGCGTGCGTGTATGACCAGCTATCTAATTACGCAACACATTTTCGTAAACGATTACGACCAATTTGTTTCATTTTGACAGTTCAACAACATTCATTGCGTTATTTACGTTGTTGAGCAGATTGTTTTTTCGAACTTATGAAGAAATTGATTAGCAATTTGTTTCAAAACGATTCAAATTCCGATTGATCATGTATTACGTAAACGAGGCAAAAGGAGTATGTAAGGATCGTAGCAGGTGGCGTTCCGTAGTTTCTGTTTCCCCCCATAGGATGAAGGCGTGAGTTTATGTATGTAAATTCTTAAATCTTGTATATATTTCTACCTTGCTAGATTCTTCACCTTACTAGGTAGATAACCGTTTGCGGAAAACTACTTTTAAACTTATTTTATAGCTGCCTCGTTAATCTGGTGGTCGCAAGCGCTACTGCTGAGCATGAGGTCCTGGGTTTGATTCCCAGGTCAGGCAAAGTGTTATTGGGTTTTTCCATCCAGGAATTTCTCAGTAGTAGCCCGGAGTCTGGATTGGTGCCCGGTTGATGGTAATAGGCTCGCCCCCTATTACATGGGACTTAAACATAACTGGCGATATGTGGGTGTACTACATGAACACCTCTGCCTAACCCTTCGAGGATTACAGGCGTGATAAGGCGTTAAGTGTTGCTACTTTTAAACATGTCAGTTCTAGAACCATTTTTTAACGAGCTCTATCCCAACAACTAAACAAGTTAGAAATTTGAAACTTCTGTATATCATGTACCATATACTATATATAATCAACAAATAAAAAAATCATGCGGTATTTATTTAAATATGGTTGATTTTCTGCAACTGCAAAAATAACTTTGTAATTAATAGTATCATTATGAAGTACAAATTTATCTTTGCGGTTTTTGTTAAGATAGATAATAAGAGAAATAATAATATTCTTCGTTTAGTATTTTCATTTATTTGCTAAATAATGAAGTTCGGGTAATAATAAAATAATGAGGTTATTTATTATTCACATGCTTCTTAGCATGGGGGATCCATGCTAAGGAGCAAAAACATGTGACGTCGGCCTCCTACAAAGATTTCCACTTATCTCTTGTTTTTGGTGTTTGTATCCAATGGGGACCATCTCTATGTCATCCTAACATCATGTATTCGGTGAAAATACAAGGAGTGGGGTCACTCCTTGCCCAGGAATACGTCGCACAGGAAGACAGTATACTGAAACAAAACTGTTGGTAATGTATAAACGATTCGTAAATTGGTATATAAGAACTGGCGATAAATAAAGTATTTCAAATGTTACTAGCCTCATAAATAAATTCAACAGATAAACACACTTATAAATACAAATCGGACAACGTCGTTAGCTTTTCAGATTCCATTTAAGGCATGCACTTTCACGTACATTTTCTATCGCGTTGAATACTTGACATCATAACCTTTGCTCTAGGGCAGGGGTGTCAAACCTTTTAGTTTTCATAGTTTTGCTTGTGCTTAAATGTGTATACGATATGGTTTTACTAAGACCAAACCTATTGCTAACCAAGAATTTGAATCTGGAAATCGCAACTTTATGGAAGGGCTTGTTTAGAGAAGTACTGCGGGCATAGCCATTTGTTATCTGGAGTCGTCACCTGGCCGGTCCTTCAATCTATTTGTATCTCCTATATCTAAAAATTATCAGTGATCTCGCTAAAATAGCAACACGAACTTTAATCTTTTTGTGTCTAAATAAATTATGATATTATCTATAACAAAAACTAAAATTTCCACCATCATTTCAGTAATAAACACATCACATAGTTATCAGTTCTTGATTGATTTCATATTAAATTCTTACCACCTGCCATTCTTACTCCTCAAACATTTCGATCTGTTTTGCCGCAAAGATCTGCCTGCAATTTATGGCAAGCGTCCCTACGTTTACCAGCCCTGTTCAATGTGATCGTGTAGCGAGATGTTCGCACTTGCTTCAAAATGGCGGCCAAGATAAGATAGGAGGAGTGTTAAGTGAAAATATTCGTTCACCACCATGTACACTTTATGATATTTATTAACGTTTTATGGTATTTCAAGCCATGTTTTGGGGAAGCTATGGTGTTTTGATAAGAAAATCGATGGCTAAAGTGTATTGCAATTTTTTCCATACTCGAATCACTTTAGCGTGGCAGTAGAGGTCATTGACCCACCTAAAATTTGTATCACTCTTTACATCAAAAACTGAAATAAAATCCGTCATGGAATCGATATCTATCGTGATCTTCAACATGTTCCAATAACGAAAAACCATACAGTTTATTGTTTGGGATCTTGCAGAGAGATACATATTAGGGAAAGGGCAATGACCGCTATTGCTACGCTTAAGCGATTAGTCAACACAGAAGCATACGTATGCTTTCATGTAAAGGATCATAAACAGTCTGAGAGATGGTCAAATGATGTTTAATTTGATAATGTTAAGAGCAGTGGTGGCTTGTCGTACCGATTTACGAGCTGTAGGTCGTAGGTGCAAACCCTGAAAGGCGCTTTTCTTTGTGTGAATTATTTTTATCATGTCCTAGAACCAAAAATTCGAAAGCAAGTGACCTCTACCAACGCGCACTGAGCCCGCGTGGATTACGACCCACTCCCTCTCACTGAAACCTGTGTCCTAGCGGTGGGAAACATTATGTTAATAATTAATTAACAACAAGCCAGTCTCATATAATTCCTAAAAACATTTTATAATTATAATATCAAAATTATCTCAGTACAACAATTTAAGATAATTCTAGAGAGTAAGAAAGATAAAATAAGATATTCCGATAATTGCACAAAATAATTATGCTACCTACTAAGGGCCGTGTTTCGTATAATTAAGATTCTAATTCTTGGGTTCTGTCGTATAAAGCTGTTACGTACATTACTCTTGAATATGAACGTGTACATAATATTTATACATATTATAAATATCTGCTTTTCCCCGCGGCTTCGACCGAGTGGTTGTCGGAAAAAATGCCACGGGAACGTGCTCAATCAATCTGCCTAGCCTTTTCCCAACTATATTGGGGTCGGCTTCCAGTCTTACCGGATGCAGCTGAATACCAGTATTTTACATGGAGCGACTGCCTATCTGACCTCCACAACCCAGTAACTGGGTAATACGATACCCCTTGGTAAGACTGGTTGTCAGATTTTCGGGCTTCTGACGACCCGTAACGACTGTCAAAGATCCACTAATGACAGCCGGGACCAACGGCTTAACGTGCTTTCCGAAGCACGGAGGAGTCTCGTTATGTAAAGATGGTCACCCATCCACAGACCAACCCCAGCAAGCATAGCTTAACCTGATGGATCGACCCGTGCGACAGTTATTACTTAGCCACGAGCTCCTCCACGCCACGGGAACGTACCACCAGGATTAAAAGTACCCTATGAGTTAATTCCGTATTACAATCTTTTCATAAAGCTTCTATTGGTTTACGCGGCGCACTCCAGAAGCTCGCCCAGTCGGCCTGATGTTGACTGACGATATTAAAAAGGTACTGGGACTGTGTTTAAAAAAAAGTCACTAAAATGGTTTCAAATAAGCTTTAATATAAGTAATTCTAAAAAAAAAATAGTTAACTTTTTTCGTGTGAATTGACTTATTAAGAGCGTACCTGAGGTTGTCAGAAACAAAGTACGAGTAATTTTCATAAACAAGGCGTAGTTTTTTAAATTATCAAAGCGCGTCCTTTTATCTAATGCTGGTTTCTTAGAAGAACGGTGTCCGAGACATAACGGCCGCAGTGACGGCTGTCGTGAAAATGATGGCAGCGGGGTTTCACTTTACGGAGTCAAAAAACGCTCTCTCAAATACACCAACTTACTTTCATAACGTTTCAGTGATGTCATTCCGCCAGACGCTCTTCTAGGAAACCGTAGTTTAAGGACCTAATGATTGCGTTAGTCAATAGAATTCAAGGTGCCGAATTTAGGGCCAAATACATATAATATATGTTTATGTTATGAATAATTAAAATTAAAAATTATATTTCAAATAAGCTTGTAGCAGAATCCCTGAAAAAGTTGAAGGTGCCACCTGCAAGATCCTTTGCAGTATCTATGCCTTTGGAAACAGCGTCTCCTATCTTCACACCAACGGCTGTAATAATAAAAACATGAAAGTAAATATCATTGTCAGGCCGGGGACATAGCCCTTTAAAAGTTCTAGGTCACCAATCCAATATGGTTATATTGGATGAGTTACCCAAACTTCTAGAGGTTTGGGTGGCTACATTGGATTGGTAAATTGGTAACACATTGGGCTAGTCCAATGTGTTTTGTTTCAATGTTCTGCAATTGTGTTGCACCAACCAAAGGCTGTAATTTGGTGCACCTGCATAGGGATAATCGTGCCTCATTGGTACCTCATTCCATTTAAAATTGTCTAAGGGACCTCTGCGAGTCGGCTTCGGCCCATCTTACGCCTTCCAAAGGGTCCCGATATATGTTAACAGAAACATTAATGAACCTAAGTTCATTATAATTATTGAAAAGGGTTGATAACTGTCATATTAACGATAAAAATAGAGAATAATGAATTTACCAATGACAAGAATATGACAGATAAACTGCTTAATCTCTATCGAAAGAAGACTATTGCATAAATAATTAACATAATCAGTCTATAATGTTCTCACTACTGAGACTCAAGCCCTCAAGCTCCCTGTGAGAGGGAGTGGGTCTTAATCTACTGCGTGGGCCCAGTGCGAGTTGATGCATGTTATATTATATGTTCTATCTTCTTCATAGTCTTCAAGTATTATTGTTTCTCATTGCTTTGAAAAATAGGGCAAGCACTTACCATTAACTGGTCCTAGAAATTTTTTGGGAAACTCAAAAAGAACTTTTGTTTGTTCAACAGGACCTCCTTTTAACAGGTCCGGTAAAAACTTTTTATTATTACTACTGACAGTCTTCTCGGTAACGTCGTCTTTCTTAGATTCGTTGTCTTTTGCTTCTTTTTCTTTCGGTTTATCATCTTTCTTTACTGGAACATCACTGGTTTCTTGTATTTTCGGTTCTGCTTCTGATGATACCCCACTTTTTTCATCTGCTTCTACTTTTGTTGGTTTTGTAGTTGTTTCTACATCATTTTTCGATATACCGTCTGACGATGTTTCATTTGCTTGTGAAAATTTTATAATCCCAGTATGTAGAATCTGAAAATCATCTTATTTTTTGTATTTCCAAGATTGGAGATGAATATGATCATTATGGTAGGTACGCCTCGTATGGCTTGTGTAAGAATTGCCGTGAGGAACCAACATATTTAGATAATTCGAAGGAATGGGGGCCTGACCTTTGCCCAAAAATTGGACTGAAAAGGCTATAGGTATTAAAACATATTTCTACATATATAACATCACGCCTTGTTTCCCCGAAGGTCCCAGAGGTGTACCCACATTTCGCTAGTTATGTTTTTAAGTCCCATGTAATAGGGGGCGAGCCTATAAACATATATCTACTGCTTTGATTTCGGATTCTGAAAGAAAGTCTTTAAACAGACTCCGGATCCAGGTTGACCAAAGCAAGGAAAATCTATTCAGGTGGAGATTCATAGACGATTCCTCCTTGGAGTGCAAATGTGGTGCTGTTCCACATATGATGGGACACTTAATGTCGTGAACTGTCAGCTGCACGTTACAGGCTCTGATGGGCGCTAGTGATGGCACCAAGCACGTGGCCGAATTCTGGGCTCAGTCTATTTATATTGCTATCGATACGCTAAGAAGAAGACTTCTTTGATTTGATTTGATCTAATGACGTAACTTTCAAAAGATTACTAAAAACAAAGTTAATTTAAAAACCGAGGAAAATCAATATTTTACACGCCCTATTAGGAAAACTATTTGTAGTTTAGTTTGATAGAAACAATTGGATTTCACGGATGAATAATCGCACTACTTGTGATTACTAGCGTGACAATTTTTTTCAATTTACGATTAGTTTGATCTAGTTTTATTTGAATAATCTTTAGCATTAAATTGATTAAAAAATAAATAAAGTGACTTGTCCCCTCTTTCCCTTGGAGTTAGCGCAACGCGTTTTTGTCTTTCATTCTGCTCTGTTAGCTATCACGTTATCATACAATCCCCTTTCATTCATATCAGCCTCTGGGGTCTAGTGGTAACCACTTGTGACAGAAACAGAGATCCCGGGTTCGATTCTCAGTGGGGGATTTTTTTTCTGCTCGGTTTAGTTGGAGGTAGGGCTTGCTCTAAGTCCGCCTGGCTAGCTACCACCATCTTATCTAAGTCTATCGCCACAACAATGTTAACAGCATTTTTGTGTGTCGGCAGAAGAATAGCCAGTTCCTCTGTGGTTGAGGATTCCGGATGAAGCTTGCTCCCACCTTCGGCCTGATCACCACTTACCATCAGGTGAGATGCATGCCAAGAGCTAGCCCGTTGTGAATGAAAAACAAACTCTTTATAAATTGTGTCGTTCTACCCCTACATCCATGAATTTATTGCAAACGTTGTTTGAATGACTTTAAGAGACCAAAACATTAGAGTATAAGATAAGAAAAATGGCTAGAAATGCAGTGAAGACTAAGAATACAGTTAAGTTAATAGAGATGTATATAAGAAGATGATATGCTGCGCCGACGCATATATATTGGAAAAGGGTAGGACAAGGATGATGAGTACAGGGGAGGATCAGTGAAGGGGAGGATGAGTGATGTGTAATGAAACAGGCCTATTGCTTCGGAATGTCAACAAGAGCAGCCAGTCAAACAAGAAGGGGATTCATTTCATGTGGGGCACATAACTGTTATAACACATCTCTAGATGACGTTAGAGGTTTCACCATTTAAGTTGGAAATTAAATTAAAGATTGTGGACCATTTTTTAGAGGATGGTATACCCGTCATTACTGCTCATGTCGGCGTTACTAACATAGGCAAATGTCAACATCAAGGGTGGTTCTTGCTTCATTTCGTTTATACTCGCTTTTGAAGGCAGGTTAAGATGTGAACCTTCAATGTGGCAGGACTTGGATTCTTAACAGAATAAGATTTAAATGTTTATATACGCACCCGCAATACAGGAGAAATTCCTAGTGTGGAGCAACGTTAAAAAAAGAAAGTAAAAGACCAAAAAGTTACTTGGTCCTACGAACAGCAAATTTTTCGTTAGTTTTTGTCTTTATTCGGCTACTATCACTCGTAGTGAAACACTTAGGTGAATTAAAAGTGAAAAATGAATTCATTAGTGAACAGTGGATCGGTTTACTAATGAATTCGGTTTACCATGTTGAATTTCGGCACACGTCATCTTTCACTCGCCTACCGAATGGTCAAAAAATGTAATGAAAGTAACAGTCATGAACGTTCATTCCTATATCATTTTGTCAGTGTCGTATGAACGTGGAATGAAACAAAAATCAACATTTACTCGAGTGAACCATTCAGTCTGATAACGACTTTCTGACAATTATAATGGATGGGATGGACTTATAGCTTAATTATGAAGGTTTTTTTTAACCCCAGTTGGGAAGCACTTGGCCTTCATCTCACCTGATAGGAAGTGATGATCAGGCCGAAGGTGGAAGAGAGCTTCACCCGGAATTCTCAAATACAGAGGAACTGGCTAATAACAATGGTATTTTTTATTTCACGTTTAAGGGACTACCTCAAATTGCTTAGCATGATCCTCCAATATATCGAAAATCATTAGTTTTGAAATAAATATATGTTAAAGTTGAGGATTTATGTTTGACGAAAACACAATTCCATAAAATTTTCTCAATAGAAATAATCCACAGGTAAAAAAACACATATTTTTTTCTTCTATAGGACTATTGGCAGCTTTCGAAATGTAGCCATAAATATCATTGATAAAAAAATAAAAAATAAACTTACTGCAATTAAAAATAAACAAACTGCTACGCGAGACATAGCATAGTACGTTATTCTTTCGTATATACTTTATTATGCGCTAGGTGTACCTAACAGTATCAGGTGCTAACGTGTACTGGTTTATTTCAATACTAATAGCACAACGTATATGTCGTATTGGTCACAGTTGTTGGAATTTAATAATGCGTTTTTCTTTCGTCTCTAATCGCTATTATGTACGTTAGTGTTGAGTGAATACCTGATTACCCACAAGAGTAGGTACTAATAAATCTGGGTACTTAGTACTTACACTATAATACCCGTGGCGTAATCGACGAGCAAACTGTAACCATGAATCAGTACATGATTCTGGACCCACCAGCCGGGGGGGTCTAGAATCATGTACTGAATTCATGTTCCTTACTCCGTGTGTAGTTCGCAGGCAGATTGTATGATTCGTCATTATAAAAACGACGCCGTTCTTTTACAAACGCTCGCAGTTATGAAATATGCCGAAGGCAAATTGGCAACTCGTTCAATAACTAAACGAGCTGCCAATTTGCCTTCGCTATAATTTCGACATTGATTGTTATGACCATCATAAAACACAGGTTAGACAAATCAGACTTTATTCCAGCAATCGGGTGGCTTTTATATCATCGACTCATCGTTAATTTGTTAGAACCGTTAGTTTTATAATCTTTTGGTATTATTTCCGTTAAATAATAATCTATCGAAAAAAATGGGAAAAATGCGCGCGAGCTGAGCGAGCGGTGCCGCGGCAGCGGCCGGTGAGCGCTACTACCAAGTTGCTCGCAGCTAGGCACAGGCTATTTAGTATTAGCGCAAGGTGCGTTACGCCACAAGCAAGTTTGATGCCAGTTCAGAATTTGTCGGTATTATTTCCGTTCGATTATTTATAAACTATCGAAAAATAATGCGTTTGTAAATGGTTTGATTTAGTTCACAATTTCGTAAACGGCGTTTGAATTGTCCATCAAATTTTGTGGCTTTTACTATTATAAAGTGACAAGACAATTTATATTTTGTCTTCGGCATAGTAAACAGACGGCACTGTTTGTAAAAAGCGAAATCATACAAATTGCCCGCGACATATACAGGGTCAAATTAAATTAGCTAGCAGAACTCTGCAGACGTGATTGCTATAGATATCTAAATGACTGTGTCTTTTTTGAGAAAAATATCTTTAAATCTAAACCTAATGACGATAAACGTTAAAAAAAAAGATTTTCTCAGCTACTTCAAGTAACTACACTACCAGTGTTCAATAATAAAATAAAATTCATTTCATTCAGGCAAAACCCTTATTACATAAAATAAAATTTACAATATACTGCAACAAAATAAATCAAAATAGAATAAAATATGAATGCAATTAAAATGGGTACTAATTATAAAGGTCACAGAATTCAAATTAAAATAAAATGTCTAATGCAATTAAAATAAACGAATGAGTAATACAAATTATATAATAAATGATATGTCAAATTTACGGGTCACAGAATTAATATAAAATTAAAATTAAATTCAAAATTCAAAATTCAAAAGTCATTTATTCAAACTAGGCTGAGAATCAGCACTTTTCGAACGTCAAAATTACATAAGACAGTCCCCCAAAACGCCCACCCTTCACCACTTCCTAGTGCTTTTGCTGGGAAGAAGAAGTGGCGCAACAAACTCCCCAGCAGCACAGCTGTCTGTTCAGTTAGAAAAAAATAAAAAATGATTCTATACAACAGTATGCAAGACAATTTACAATATGCAAAAAGTAATTTAAATTAAATAGGTATAATTAATAGCCATATGACAGCTAGCACACGCCAATATACCAACCAAAAGCATCGAGAACTATACTCAAGCAGAAATAAAAATAACTAAAAGTAAACAATATCTAAAAAAAAAAGAAAAAGCCTCCAGGCATAAAGGGCGTGCCCGCTTACATATAGCTGTAACTAGAAGTTACAATTGATAAACTAGGACCATCGAGGTAAAATAAATAATTGTCGAGGTCGCTAGCTAACCACATATTGCAATACAACTCATAAAAAAAACATTGTAATGAGTAGATTATGTCAGCACTAAATTAAAATAAAATTAAAATAAATTGACTTATAAAGTAAAATTATAAACAATTATATAAACTCATATAACCTGTCAGTAGGTAAACTAATTCTGGAGAAAGAACATTTAAACATTGTCTTGAGTTAATCACAGCGACCATCTATTCTTATCATTTAAGTAGTCGTTGATAGAATAGTATGCCTTTGAACAAAGGTTGGACTTTAATTTAGTTTTAAACGCATTAAAAGGCAAATCTAGCAAAGAAGAGGGTAGCTTGTTATAAAAGGTTATACCAAGCCCAACAAATGAGTTATGAACCTTATGAAGCCGGTGAAAGGGAGCACGTAGTTTATCCTTACTTCTTGTATTAACATTGTGAATATCACTGTTTTTAGTGTATAAGTGTATATTTTGCCTAATATATAAGATGTTGGCGAAGATGAATTGTGATGCCACTGTGAGAATACCGATATCTTTGAAAAAATCTCTTAGAGAAACTTATAATAATTTTATAATAATTTCTCAAACAAGTCATTATTAAAAATATAGGTCCAGTGTCAATCAGATTAAGTGCCCTGGCTATACCATGTCTGTTACAGCATTTTCGTATGTAGGGGCAGTCAAATCGTTCAGCGATCATTTTCAGGATAGTATTGGAGCTGGCCCGCACCCTGCGCACTAAGGACGCGCACCGCTTGCGCATGGTGGCGTGAACGCGTGAGCGGTGGCGTGGTCAATGACCAAAGAAAAAAAACTTTTTTTTTTTCGGAGATTCGCCAGGTAATTAACTTTGACCCTGTATATCTAGTAATATCCTCATTAAAAACACTGATTGGGTCCCATTCAATGCTAGACGACATCGCGGCAGACCAAGACGAAGATGTAGGGACGAACTTGACTCCTACCGATAGGGCTAGCCCGTTATGGCAGAGGACAAACGTGTCTGGAAAAGGGAAAGAGAGAGGGGAAGAAGGCTTTGCTTACCATTACAAAAACATAGATAGATCCTAATATAATTCCAAGCCAAAAATCACACGCAAATAACCCATTTGCAATTCCTTAATTCTTGCACACTACGAACGAAAAAGACAAAGGGAATAGCGCCAAATAGCGCGCTATCAATATAATAACACAATAGCTATACGTTAGTGCTTTGTGTGGCGGTGGCGAAAGGCGCGAATTGGGAGTCGAACCCATCGATTCCCAACTAATATTTTACACATTCATGTTGAAACAAAAACGTATAGAGCGCAGGATTCTGCTGTGGTGCGCTCGAACTTGGTAAGTGAATTATAATTTTGTAATATTTGTGAGAATAATAATATCTTCGTGTTACAGGCAGTCGCTCCATGGTCGCGGGAAAGTCCGAAAGGGATACCGTGGCCCCTGGCAAAGTACAGGCAACTGAAGGAACACGGGTGGGTTTTAGTCAGTAAGAGTCTGACACGCCCTCCCGCTCCGCCCAGACCGGGAGAAGTTGTTTGATAATTTTCCAACCAAAAAAGGCTGTCGCTTCATGTTTCGTACAGCAACCGGTTAGACTGGAAGCCGACCCCAACGTAGTTGGGAAAAGGCTTGGCAGGTTGATTGAATATTTTTGAGAATAATTTATTATTTCTTCTGGTATAAATCTTTTTTTCTTCTTTGGATTTGGTATAATCATGAAAAGTAAAGTGAAACGACGTAACAGTGCTAAATAATTGGGTAACAAACAAAAGTTTTCGTTACAAAATATAATTTTTGAAATGTAGCTACGCACAGTATAGTAAAATTGTAGAAAAGCGTTAGTAGTGTATTATTGGGGCTTCTGCATCACTTGCTCTCGCTTCGCTCGAGCGCGTTATGCAGAACGCCCCAATAATACATATTTACTACTACGGTCTGCGGCCCGATTTACAGTTGTAGGATTGAATATTGTGTTTCATTCACTGGCGCGGCGTCAAACTGCGATGGAGCAAAATTAGCATGTGTACTTTATAAACAACAATATCATGTTCGATAGCTCCACAGCGTTGAATCGAAACGATCTTATCTCCCGTTTACAGCGTTCAAATAAAACGTGGAAGAAATCGCATAACATGATGCTTCTAATAAATGTATCTATCATAATTAATCGACAGTCATAAACTTAGGTACATCATGCAGCGGTCAGCGGATAATGTGAAATGACGTAATCCACTTGTCGTATCGTACGATGTGTGGAGCGCACTACAGCTTTCGTCATATATTAGCAACAGTGCAAGTTAATGTCATCGGGGCTTGGGGTACGGATAGAAATCCAGAAAAAGGATTGAACACAAGATCTAATAATTAACTGTATTATGGAGATAGAGTAATTAATTATATTAAAAAAGAATGTAAAAAATCATAAAAACCAAACCGGAACAAATACTTATTCATATGTTCTGCGCGGGAATCGAACCCGCAAAAAACACTTTTGACGCATTCGCTAAGACATCTATTAAACCTACTATTTACATTGTGATGTAGCCAGCTTAGCCAATGCACCAAATGTGTTTTTAAAGATGTGACAAAATATTGCGCCACCTTGTTCTTCCGTTAATAAAGTTAATATTTAATTTATTATGTTTTTGGAACTACAAACATAATGTAACACAACAAGTTTCTAATTCCAGTGCAACCAAAAATTATAGTTAAGACCTTTTTCTTTGCACTTCAATAGTTTCCAGTTGTTCTAAAATAGATCTAATTTTTATAAAGTTTAAGTTCATATTGCTTTCAGTAGAAATAATGCATTTGCAATATTACGTACACAAACACATTTTTGATATCAACATGTTTCGACTTGACTACCAATCATGATCTTTAGTAAAATATGTATTATTATGAAGAAATTTAAACCTTAAAGACATGAATTTATACGTCATAAATAAAAGAATCTGTTTTGTACAGATAATGATTTTATGTATATTTTTATAAATGTCTAAAGTTAATAATTAAGATAACCAATAAAGTACGAACGATTGTTTTTTTATGTAGCCTAATACGTTTACGTTTTACGTTTCTAGTATTAAAAATAAATAATAATAATAAAATGCGATGATTTTAACTGCTCTGCTATCTGTATTTTTTTGAAATTCACTAATAATACATAAAGTAATATTGTATAATAAACGTATTTTAAACAATACCTACTGGAAAATGTTTCTAATTCAGTCATATCAATAATTTGCAATCAATTTAGATTAATTCCTTACACAAATAATAATAATAATAAAAATAAATATTAATAATAATAATTTATTATAATATTATATAAGAAATATTTAAAAATGTAATCATATGTTTAAAAAATGAATAAACGATATGATAATAATAATTTGTTTACTTCTGAATTTAAAAGATTTTGTTAGTAGTACAACTACATTACTATGTTAGTATTTATATTCCCTAGTATAGGTACCTATTTCCTGGATTTATAGGTTTTATAACATAAAAAATATGAAGTTCAACTTATATTGGTTATCGCTTTGAGAAATTGTAATAACTATTTAAATGTGATACTCATAAAGATCTGCATTAGAACAGTAAAGTACATACGATTTCCTTTTTAGAATTTCGTCTCAGGTATCTGCGACATCGTGGCGCCCACTGCCAAATTAGGGAATGAAAGGCAGTGAGCATAGTGAGTATACATGTTTAATTAATTATCGACTCTATTTGACTAGTACATATGATTGAAATACCAATATATCATTGACGATATATTAATATCTAGCTTTGCAATATTTAATATGATCGCTACCTTAATTTATAGTAGTATAAAAGCGATCACTGAGCGTATCCAGAAATTTTGTGAATTTCGGTGTGCAATGTGCATTGTCTGTGTAACGTGAATTATTGTATTGTGTTGAGTGACAAGATCGGGGGGGGGGCAATTTTAAGTATGTATGTACCTATTTAATTTTTTAAGTAGATATAATATCTAGTCTTGAATTTCAGAGTTTTCAGGCAAACGTACTATGTGCAATGAATGAATACTTTTAATTATAAATAACAACAACATTCTAAAGAATCATTATATCATTTTAGGGCATCTACAATTGTTTTTCTTTCATTCGTTCCCTGTAGTAACTTTTGGGTTCGATTCCCAGATCTAATTTAAATTTGCTTGTCTTTATGCAGTGGCTTTATGTTTGTCCTTGTGCAGCTACTTAATAACCGCTACTACTATTGAACAACACGAAGTATTGACGTCGAGTTCTAGAGCCAAATAACATCAGTGTAACTGTCGAAGGCGAAGTTTTGGTTTCGATTCCAAATCTTGTTAAAATGTCTTAATGAGTTATTATATTTGCTTCTACTAGTGCAGCGGTTTACTGTTCTACTGTTGCACATCATGATGTGTTGACACCGAGTTCTAGAACCAAATTACGACTTATTCCATTTTACTAAGCAGTGGTAATAATTCAAGGATCGATTTCTAGATCGAGAAAATTGTTAGAGTTTGTTCTATTTCTCTGTCTATCCTTTTAAGAATTGTTCATTTTTATAACTTCTTACCTACTAATACTTTACATTTTAGGTCGACGTTTGTAAATCCATTCGAGTCCGATGTAGAGTCGCATTGCAACGAGCCCTCTACATCGTTTAAACCGAAGAAAAATATTAATTCAAAGAAGAAAATCAAAGCGGCTAAAGGAAAATCGAAGAAAGTAGCTGCTGCCTCGACTCCATCTGTGAAAGATTTATTTGGTAGTGAGTCGGATTCCGAAACAGATACTTCACCAAAGGGGCGTAGAAAATTGAAGCGCATTCGCATGGCTGATTCTTCGGTGAGTTTAGTCAATGTAAATAAAAAAAATATTTCTTTAACATTTTTTTAGAATTATAATTACCCGCAAGATTTCAATTGGATAATTTGTTCCTACTACTGGCTAGTGCTGGGACTTAGGTGTGAGAGTTTTTTTTTTTGGTTCTGAGATATGCCGACTTCCTTACAATGTTTTCCTTCATCGTTTAAAGAGCAGTAATTATGAAATAAAGTACACAAAGTATAGCGCCAGCCTGGGTTCGAACCTACGGCCTACAACTTGTGAGTTGATGCTGTCACCACTGGGCCAACACTGCTCTCCTAGCCAACTTTCAAATATGTTTATCTAATGTTATTTTATAACAATGTTTACAGGAGGAAGAGGGAGATCTTGAACCGGTGAGGGCAACTGCACTGCGATCGTCTCTGTCTAGAAGAACAGCTTCTGGAAACTCCTACCAACAGGATCTAACACGGAGCGGTGATTATTATATCGAGCTCCGTATTTATAACCATAGGGACGCTGAAAAATTCGGAAAGGATCGATGGAAGCAAGCGCTCCTCACGTATAGGGCATCTGTATTTTCCAATTCAGCGACTTGGCGTGCTACTAATAATCTGGTATCTGCAGCGAAAGCTGAATTTAAGGGGGTGCAACCTGTTCTGTATCCAAATAATATTATTTAACAGAATAAAATAATATTATTTGGATACCTTTTTTTTACTGGCATACTTACTATTTACTCGTATACTTTTTACTTATATTATAGCTATCTAACAAATGTAACCCATATGATATACTTTTAATTATTATTTTCATTGCATTAACTTGTACTTTATTTACAGGAAGCCCAAATATATGAAATATTAAAATCCAAATACTCGATACTAAGAATACTCGATACAAAGAATACTCGATACAAAGAATACTCGATACTAAGAATACTCGATACTGAGTATACTCGATTCAGAGAAAAATCAACATTGAGAATACTCGATATTAGGTATTTTAATAATAATTTTCGATTGGCATACTTACTATTTACTCGTATACTTTTTACTTATATTATAGCTATCTAACAAATGTAACCCATATGATATACTTTTAATTATTATTTTCATTGCATTGACTTGTACTTTATTTACAGGAAGCCCAAATATATGAAATATTAAAATCCAAATACTCGATACTAAGAATACTCGATACAAAGAATACTCGATACAAAGAATACTCGATACTAAGAATACTCGATACTGAGTATACTCGATTCAGAGAAAAATCAACATTGAGAATACTCGATATTAGGTATTTGAATAATAATTTTCGATTTGTTTCACATTAAAAAAAAATCCACTATAAAATTCGAATTTAAAAATAATTTACAAGAAATTAATATCAGAAATCAATTTTGCAATTATAAATATCTGAATATGTTTTACTGTGAAGTCTGTAACATTTCAGTTCCGAAATATTCTGCACACAAAAAAAGTAATATACACAAATCGAATTCCTTATTACAGACGCGTTTTGATAATGTTTATATAATAGCATCAGCTTTTCGAAATCGGATAATCAGTTATAGAGTGAATCCTAGAATGGTTAACATTTCACTTGAATTATTTTTAACGCAAATTTCTGAAACTGCTTGTTATCTTATCAAAGACCAGGTGAAAAAACATAAATCGGTAAAAGTTAATTTTGAAATATTTGTTTGGTATATATTACCAAAAAATTATGAAAAATCGTTGAAGTCATTTAACGCAAAGTATAATGTAGTATTGCAAAACACGGATATTTTGCTCTTATATAAATCATTTTGTGAAAAACTTATTTGTAAATGTTCTGAATTTGAACTGTCTGAGTCAGGCTGGACAATTGAGTCTATCAGTCATTTAGAAATTAATATCATAAAATATAATCCTTTGCGAGGCGGTTCTTATTTACCATTGCCTAAACGTATTCTCAATACTAAATCATGCCTAAACATAAGAAATGAAGACCAGCATTGTTTTCTTTGGTGTATTGTAGCTCATATGTTTCCGGCAAAGACCAATCCAAACAGAACTTCTTCATATCCGCATTATTCAGATTTATTTAATATTTCTAACATGAGTTTTCCGCCCAGTTTAAACGACATTAAGCGCTTTGAAATAAACAATCCCAGTATCAGTATTAATATATACGGTTTGGATAATAATAGTACAGTTACAGGTCCATTATATAAAACAACATCACGTCGTTTATACCATGTCAATTTGCTTTATATTACCAAGAATAGAAAGAGTCATTTCTGTTTAATTAAAAGCTTTGAAAAACTTGTACACAAACAATTGACTCAACATAAAAGTAAAATATATTTATGCGATGAATGTTTTATTTACTTTCGCTCTGAGGACAAATTATATTGTCATGAATGTGCTGGAATAGAAACCATATTACCTGAAAGGGGTACTGAAATAAGTTTCATAAATTATGAAAGAACTCAAAGAGTGCCAATAGTGATATATGGTGATTTTGAAAGTTTATTGCGTGAATATTCTGACAAGCATAAATCAACATATGTAGAAAATATTCAAGTTCATGAAGCTACGTGTTTTGCTTACTATATTTGCTGTAATTCAAATCCCGAATTAAATGACTTCGTATCTTACCGAGGGCCTGATTGTTCTAAGAAATTTGTCAAATCTTTGACTAATGATGTAAAACGATTATATGAAGTATTGTTAGAGAATAAACTTATGATCCCACTAACTGACGATGAAGAAATATGTTTTATCAACAGTACTGAGTGCCATATTTGTAAAAATAAGTTTTCCGTTAATGATAATATTGTTAAGGATCATGATCACTTTACTGGAAAATACAGAGGGCCTGCGCATGCAACTTGCAATTTAAATGCAAAGCAATGCATTTTTATACCAATTGTGTTTCATAACTTGTCCGGTTATGACAGTCATTTATTTATAAATGAGCTTTCAAAGATAAACGGTCGAATTCATCTCATACCAAGAACTAAAGAGAAATATATTTCATTCACAAAAATCATAACCATCAATGCAACAAACGTTGTACAACTGAAATTTATTGACTCGTATAATTTTTTAAGCTCAAGTATGGATAAATTGGTTAAGACTATGAACCCTGGAGATTTCAAACATTTAAAATCTTTTTTTAATAATAATATTTTATTTGATATTGCTCGAAGAAAAGGAATATATTGTTACGATTACATAGATTCCTGGGAAAGATATGATGAGAATAAATTACCAGAACCGTCAAAGTTTTTTAACAAACTTACATCTGAACCTATATCTGATAAAGACTATGAACATGCATTAAATGTTTGGAAAACTTTTGACATAAAAAATTTGGGTGAATATACCGATTTGTATCTTAAATGTGACGTTTTACTATTGTGCGATATTTTTGAAAAGTTTAGGATAATGAGTTTCAATAACTATGGTCTGGATCCTTGCTATTACGTTTCATCACCATCCCTAAGTTGGGATGCTATGTTATTGTATACTAAAATCAAGTTAGATCTAATCTCTGACGTAGAAATATATCAAATGATAGAAAAAGGTATACGAGGAGGACTTGCACAATGTTCACTCAGATATGCGAAGGCAAATAATGAATATCTTACCGACTATAATAATGAAGAGCCTGATAGTTTTCTTATTTATCTTGATTGTGTTAATTTATACGGTTATGCTATGATGCAAAAGCTTCCAGTAGGAGGATTTAGGTTTCTCCTTGAAAATGAAATTTTAGATTTTGATGTTATGAGCTTATCATCTGATTCTGATATTGGATTTATATTAGAAGTCGATCTTCATTACCCTGACTACTTGCATGATAACCATTCCGATTTACCATTTGCACCTGAAAAATTTGTTCCGTTTTGTAGTCGAAATGCTAAACTTATTGCCAATCTTTTCGATAAACATAGATATGTTATTCATTATATTAATTTAAAGGAATGCTTAAAAAATGGTTTGCAGCTGTTAAAAATATATAGAATATTATCATTTCACCAAAGTAATTTCTTAGAATCATATATTTCCTTAAATACTGGGCTGAGGCAAAAGGCAACATCTGATTTTGAAAGAGATTTTTTTAAAAAACAAAATAATTCCATATTTGGCAAAACTATAGAGAATAAAAGAAAACAAGTTGATGTTAAGCTCGTAAATATATGGACAGACAATTCTAATCGAACTAAAAAATTTTACGGGGCTGAAAAATATGTTAGCGCACCTAATTTTAATAACTTTTCTATTATTTCAGAATCTCTTGTATCAATTCAAATGAACCAAACAAAATTAGTTTTAGATCGTCCAATCTATATCGGATTTAGTATTTTAGAAATTGCAAAATGTCACTTATATAAATTCCACTATTCAGTCATGAAAAGAATTTATGAAAATAAATTAAAGCTTTGCTATACAGACACTGATAGTCTGCTTTATTTAATACAGACAAAGGATTTTTACGAAGACTTAAAAACACATTTAAAATATTTTGATACTAGTAACTTTGAACAAGATAATGTATTTAATATACCAATGGTTAATGTTAAAAAACCTGGCTACTTCAAAGATGAGTTGGGTGGTGAAATTATTTCAGAATTTGTAGGTTTGGGAGCAAAATTATACTGTATAGATTCTAAAATTTCCACCTTAAAGAAAGCTAAAGGTGTTAAGAAATCTATTACCAAAAAATTGAATATAAAACAATATAAAAAGGTTTTACTGAATAATGAAATACTCCGAGATGATATGTGTATTATTAGATCTAAGCATCATAGAATTTTTACACAAAAGATAAATAAAGTAATTTTGTCAAACAGAGATGATAAACGACAAATAATGGGTGATAAGATATCAACCTTACCATGGGGTCATTATAAAACAATATTTTAAATGAAAACAAATTATTGATTATTTTCTGATAAGTATTAATTATTGCATATATTTGAGCTCCTGTAATTATAATAGTATGTAACTTGTATTGTTAGTTTTAGATTACTACTAAGATTAAATATGTATTTTAATTTAAGATGTGAAATAAATAATTGTGTAATCTTAAAGAAGTTTTTTATTTATTCATAAAGCCTTATATACTATAGATATAACATGAATATTATTAATTTAAACATTTATTTGCTTTTAAAATACATTCAAATAATGTAATTTTAGTTAATATGTAAATATTGAAATACATTTATTTACTCAATATTAAAAAGTTGAATTGATAAAAAAATTATAATAATAATTAAATTAACTTTTACAATAATAAAACATTATACATTAGATTTGCTTAACTTTTGTACAATTTTACTAACTAAATTATCAGTTTTATCCATTATGTCATCGTAATCACTTGTCACTATATACTGCACATTCACACTCGCATTGTCAGTTTCAGTGTCTATTTCTTCGATATTACAGCCATCCAAATCATAGACCATAATTTTTATCAGGTGATGAACACGCCCTTGCTCTTTCCGCATGATATAGGATGAGTTTTTAAAAGATTTACTTTTTTTCTTCTTTAATCTTCGCTCCACTGTTTTTTGCTGTCGACTCTCCTCATATGCTTTAGTTGCTTCAGCCATTTCCCAGGTCTCCCTATCTTGAGCATAGTAAAAAGGATTGATAACTGGGTCTGCTGAGTCTTCTATCACATTCTGAAAGAATATCAAGAATATTATAACTAAATAGCATGAACTATGGAATTAATATTTGATTTAAGATAATCATAATAGTAAGGTACCTCTAAATTTCGCGGGTCGACGATGTCTAAAACGGGGCTGTAGGATGGTGAATGTGACATGATTCTGTAAAAAAAAAAATGCTTTAGGTGCATAATTATTATTTTTAGAGTAAACAAATAATTAAATAAAATAAAAACTTACCTTGAGAATATAAAATCGTAAAGAAATGACCGCCTTTTGCACAGAACACCTGCGAAGTGACTCATATTGCATACTCGTATCTTGAAAGAGGAGAATTGAACCGTTCCTGTTGCGACTTGTTGCGACAATCTAAAGATAGCACCAAATAAAGTATATATGTCTATGTTAGGTAATAATTGAATTAATTGACAAGATGAAGTTGATCAAACAACCCATATCACTAAACGTTAAAAACATAAATCTTGACGAGTCTCCTAAAGAGATTAGACATAGCGCTTTGTTGCCAAATACGATTCGTTGTATTATTTGTGGTCCCTCAAACTGTGGTAAAACAAACGTTGTGATTAGTTTGTTATTGCATGAAAATGGGCTAAAATTTCAAAACCTTTACCTCTACTCGAAGACTAATTTTCAGCCAAAATATTGTTTTTTACGAGAAGTATTAAGAAGAGTGCCTCAGATAAAATTCAATGAGTTTAATGACGGTAAAGATGTCATATCTCCGAGTGAAGCCCTACCAAATTCTATATTTATATTTGACGATGTTGTATGTGAAAAGCAAATAAACATCCGTAATTATTTCTGTATGGGTAGACATAAACAAATTGATTGCTTTTACTTATCGCAAACTTACTCAAAAATCCCGAAACAGTTGTTGCGCGACAATGCTAACTTTCTTATAATATTTAAACAAGATGATGTGAACTTAAAGCACATATATGAAGAACATGTCAACTCCGATCTACCATGGAATCAGTTCAAAGATATTTGTAAAACTGTTTGGAGTAACCCGTATAACTTTCTTCTTATTAACAAAGAGTCATCATTAAATAATGGAAGATACAGACAGAACTTCGATATTTTTTTTAAATTTGAATGATGGTAGATAGATACATGTGCCTACATATAAATGAACTCTATACAAAAACATTGCTAGTTTTATTCCTCTCTTAGTTGAACACAGTTGTGGTTACATAAAATGGAGAAAAATATTAAAATAGAATTAATGAAGTCTGTTGACTCCATAAAAAATAAAATAAAACAAATGAAAAAACAGGAACATACTATGAACTTGTCACTTGATAAAATGCTAAAACCAGTGACAGATCCTCTTAAAACTCTAGTTAATTCAAATAGTTCTATAGAAAAAATAAAAAATAAAGATAATATAACTCTGACTTCTGAAGAAATTGAATCGGATGAAAATAGCTCATCTACAAAGTGCAATGATTATTACGAACCAAAATTTAACTCTCCACAATTGTCAGAACAAAATTCTGTAAGAGAATTGATGGATAATTTAGAAATATCATTGGAAGGTGATGACATCCATGGTATTTATGATAGTATTAATATACCATTCGGAATAAGAAGTGAACAGAAAAAAATACTTATGGGTAATTCGACTGTATCATTTTCTAAAATTGATAGTTTAAATAATGATAATTTAATTTTGATTAAAATCGATGATAAAGCTTATAATTTGACCCCTGGCCTGAAAGAACTTTTACTACGAAGAAAACCAGATTTAAAGTTAATATCGAACAAAGATAAACTTGTCTATAAGGATATGTTACATCATACAAATGCGCATAAAAGAGATTTTAACCCTAAAGGTCAAATAAGAGGCGATAAAGGGATAAAATATCGTGAGATAATCAAACCATTATTTTCTGAGACTTTAAATGATAAATGTGAGATCAAACTTGGAGGTAATTTACCGAAACTAAAAAAATATAAAACCAACACTGATTTAGTATATTGGGATGATCCCAATGAATTGGTCGAGAGATTAAAGTTATTAGTAGCTTCAAGAGATGCTGGAAATACAAATCATGATAATGAAATTTTATCTATAATTGAAGAATTAAAAGAAGCCGATATAATTAAATAATAAATAGTGGTAGTCAGAAGATTTTGATTCAGTATTACGGACTTATTCATCACGAGCATTGGCAGAGCTCTATACAGCTAAAACGTACCATTTATACTTTTATGTAACACACAAGCCGAAGATTGAAAAAATAAATTAGAGTTACAAAATATCAACATGAGCAAAGCAGATGTAGTAAATGAAATTCATAAAAACGCTAGAGTGAACTTTCCGCGAAGACGTGTTATTATGAGAGATATAGATGATTTATGGCAAGCAGATTTAATTGATATGCAATCTGTTGCCCCAGAAAATAAGATTTTTAGATTTATTCTCGTCATCATCGATACATTTTCAAAATACGGTTGGGCCTTTCCTCTTAAAACCAAATCCAAGGATAGTGTGTGTGACAGTTTTAAGACGTTGCTGAATAAAGGTCGGGTGCCTAAGAATCTACAAACTGATAATGGAACAGAATTTTATAATAATAAATTCAATAAACTCATGAAATGCTTTCGCATTAACCATTATTCAACTTTCTCAACAAAAAAAGCCTCAATAGTTGAACGATTCATTAGAACATTGAAGTCTAAATTGTACAAAGAATTTAGTTTAAAAGGTAATTACGATTGGAAAAGTAACACTCTTAATGATGTCATTTATAAATACAACCATACTCATCATCGAACAATTGATGAAATTCCAGCAAATGTGGATAATATTAATAAAAAACGAATATTAGAGAAATATGTAAAGTTAGAAAAAAAAGTTGGTTTAAAAAGTATGTTTAAGGTGGGTGACTATGTGCGTATCAGTAAATACAAAGGAACATTTGAAAAGGGGTATACTCCCAACTGGTCGACAGAAATATTTAAAATTCGAAAAATACAGAATACAACCCCTATAACCTACTTAATTGAAGATGCAATCAGAAGTCAGCCTATTTTAGGAGCATTTTATGTACAAGAGCTTCAAAAGACAAAACATCCTAATGTATATCTAGTTGAAAAAGTTCTAAGACGGAATGGAAATAAGGTTTTAGTGAAATGGTTAGGATTGCCTTCTGCTGAAAATAGCTGGATTGATAAGTCTAATATATTATAACAAAGAAAAAGTGTTAACCGATGAAAGTCGTATTGTATTTATTAAGTGTTCAATATATGATTGATCAGTCTTGTGATGTGTTTTGGAGAGAGCAGTCTTCTTAATTGGCTTATAAATCATTTACCAATTGAATTACATTTACCAGGATATAATTATTGTGGTCCTGGTACAAATCTGATTAAAAGACTTACACGCAAAGATAAAGGAGTAAATAAATTAGACGAATATTGTAAAGAACATGATATTGCCTATCACAAATCGAAAAGCTTAAGGGATCGGCATAAGGCAGATTTAGTTTTATTAAAAATGGCCAAAGAGCGGGCAGTTGCCTCTGATGCAAGTGTGGGGGAAAAGTTTGCAGCACATGTAGTAAGCAAAGCTATGTTAGCAAAAGTTAAAACTGGAGCGGGCTTACAAAACCGTAAATGTGATAAAAAATGTTTAAAAAAAATAACGTCTGGCAGCGGTTTTAAAAATAAATTAAAAAATGTTATTTCTAAAACGAAAAGACACATACGGAAATTGAAACCAAAAGGCAAGAAAATGGCAATAGAATTAGCTATGGCTGCTGCAAGAGAATTAGTTAATGATTCAGCTATAAAACTTCCTCGTGTTATTCCTATACCAAAAACTGGCGGCGTGTTACCTTTGATTCCTATTTTTGCTGGACTATCGGCGGCAGGAGCTTTAGCAGGAGGTGCAGCGGGAATAGCTAAAACTATTAATGAATTAAAAATGGCAAAAAAACATTTTTATGAATTGAAACGACACAATGAAAAAATGGAGGCTCTTTGCATCGGAAAGGGATTACATCTTAAACCTCATAAAAATGGACTTGGAATTTTTGTATCGAAGGAAAAAAACTAAAATACCGGCTACCCAAACGAGCCTTAACTAACATTGACATTCTAAAGTATGGTAATAATATTCCTTATTTTCGAGGTGTCTTTATGAGAAACGAGCTCCCTAAAAAACCTTTAAAAAAAGAATGTGGAGTTATAAATTTAGATCATTCTAGAAATCCTGGGTCTCATTGGGTAGCCTATGTAAAATACAATGATTATGTAGAATATTTTGACAGTTACGGAAATCTTAAACCTCCAAAAGAATTTATAAATTACCTTGGTTCTAAAGTTCACTATAATTATGATAATATACAACGCAATCATCCTTTCAATTGTGGACATCTTTGTTTAAAGTTTTTAAATAATTTTTGGTCTTGTCAAGAAATAAAATAAACAGGATCGTCCAGAAGTGTTCAGTATGCAAGCATGTCTTTAACTGTTACCATCTCTGGAAATAAATCAGAACTGGATTCATACTTTCAACCACCTCTAAGTTTATCTGGTCAATACGAGTGCGGTTTGCTATATTTTTCAGTATTAAATTCAAAACCATCAGGAGGGCAAATTAATAACAACATTTTGCCCGTGATCAGAATCGAATGTGATCTAGTCCATGGTTCATACTCTAACGGATTACCAACCCATATTATTCATGAATTCATATCTAATACTGCTGCGGCTCATCAGTACATAGAAATACCACAAAACGTTATTTACTTTCCGGTGAACAAAAATATAATATCATCTATATCTATTAAAATTGTTGATCAATTTGGCTACTGCATTAATTTCAAAGAAGCGCATATTCAACTACGACTTCATTTAAAAAAAACGATATGATATTATATTATAAAAACCGTGCAGTCAACATAAAGCACTTTACTTCTTCTACAGCCACTAAAGTGCAACGACGTAAGACAAAAGTAAAAAAATTGACAAAAAAAAATAAAGATTTCCTTAAAGCCCTAGGTTTTAAAGTATGAATATACTACAGATATCTGAATCACCACACTTCGATACTTCAATCGAAAGTTATGAAGTCCATTCTTACAACCCCTACAACAACAGCTTCAGAGAAAATGATGAAATCAGAATCCCCATACACCAGCAAGACGTATACGTACTACCGTCAGCCAGTTCAATTTACATCGAAGGTCAAGCAAAAATCTTCGGTAAAGATGGAAATCCGCTTAAGAAAACTATTACGTTCAGTAATAACTCTGTTATGTTCTTGTTTCAAGATATTAGATACGAAGTAAACGGTATTGAAATAGACCGTATTAAAAATTCTGGAATAACATCAACGATAAAGTCGTATGTGTCAATGAATGAAGGAGAAAATAAAGTTGCAGCCTTATGGGGTTGGAATATGGATGGAATTAAAAGTGACGGTCATTTTAGTGCTATCATACCTCTAAATAAGATTTTAGGGTTTGCAGAGGATTACAATAAAATTGTGTTAAATTGTAAACATGAACTTATACTAAATCGAAGTAACTCTAACTTAAACAGCGTCATATTAACTGATGATGTTGCTCATTTTCAAATAGATGTGGAAAGAGTACAATGGCGTGTACCACACATAAAAGTATCAGACCGCGAGCGACTCACACTTCTAAAATACTTAGAAAGAGATAAACCTATACAGATGGCATACAGAAATTGGGATTTATACGAGTATCCATTACTCCCTAAAACTACTAAGCATTCTTGGTCAGTTAAGACGGCATCTCAATTAGAGAAACCCCGATATGTAATTTTTTGTTTACAAATTAATAGAAAAAATAATAAAACCAAAGACAGTTCTTTGTTCGATCATTGTGGAGTAACAAATATAACACTATTTCTGAATTCACAGTATTATCCGTACGAGCCTTTAGGCTTGAAGTTTACGGAAAACAAATATAATATATTATACGAGATGTATGTGAAATTTCGTCAGTCGTATTATAACTGTCCTGCGGACCCGTTGCTTGATATAACCGATTTCAAGGAAAGAGCTCCTCTCTTTATCATAGACTGTTCAAGACAAAACGATAGTTTAAAAAGTGGCCCCGTAGATGTGCGGTTGGAAATTGAATGTTCTGCACCAATACCAGACAATACAACTGGATATTGTTTAATTATTAACGATCGGCTAGTAGAGTATAAACCTTTGAGTAACATAGTGCGAAAATTATCATGACTGCTATAGTAGATCTTCAAGGTTTTAAAACAGAAGCAAATGAATTCATAGTTAAAGAAATTGCAATATTGTGCGATAATAAATTACAGGTGCTTTTGATAAAACCGCCTTTTCCATACCATGAATTGACAAAAAATGAAAGGAAGCAAGTAAATTGGATTGAACGTAATAGAAAGATGTACTGGAGTGAAGGAATTGTATCCTATTCAGATTATCAGAAATTAATAACGGATATTGTTAGAGATAAATTTGTCTACGTCAAAGGTTTAGAAAAAGTATTGTGGTTACAATATATTTTAGGAAATAATAATATATATAATTTAGAAGAAAAAGGCTGTCCTAGTTTGTTAACTCTTTATGATCAATATTTATATTCTCAAGATTTGTATAGTTGTATTTATCATGAAAAAATATGTGCTTTAAAAAATGTTCTGTGTTTAAAAAAATGGTGTTTTGAGAATAAATGTTTTAAATAAAATGATTTTTTTATTTCACACAAATATGTCACTATAGTTTACCAAACTTACATTACCCCTTCCCCCAAAACCTCCTTATACATCTAACGAATGTCTATATAAATTGTTAGCAACAGAATTTGACTTCATTATATTTTCATTAATATTTGTTTGAAGTACTTATTGCATGTCGAAAATGTTAAAAGAAAACTACAGTCCTCGATATGACATGTATCATACGCATAAAATGTGCTTATATTCATATAATTATTATTGGGTAACAGCTGACTCTCGGAAAAGGTTGGTGATGGAAATGGCTGATGCGGGATTATTTTATTGCGGCAATGGAATTAATGATAGAACTGCATGTTTCTCATGTGGAGGTGTTATTGAAGGTTGGGAGATTTACGATGATCCTTGGTTGCAACATGCTATAAACTTTCCACATTGTTTTTATTTGAACGCTGTGAAAGGAAGAGATTATATCACTAAGTGTCTGAACCAGAAATCATAATATTATAAACTTTAAGCACAAACGATGAAATAACCAATATTCGACATCGCGCCGTTGAATGAAATACAAATATTACGAATCGAGCCGCAGACCATAGTAGTAAATATGTATTATTGGGGCGTTCTGCATAACGCGCTCGAGCGAAGCGAGAGCAAGTGATGCAGAAGCCCCAATAATACACTACTAGCGTTAGCCAAGACTGGGGAGTTGACAACAGAAAAAAAATAGATACAGAAAAAGTTATATGTTTTTTCTCTCTCATTTAATGAAATACTTATGCCTACACGTGACGCGTCCTTGAAATTTCACTCTTTTATTTTTCGTCCAATTATCGAATCGCCAAGAAGTTTCACTTGAAAAACTTAAGGTTGAGATCGTAAAAAAATCTACTGGAACTCGCTTATTTTTTGGATATAACATAATAATTGTAATTTGGATTAAGGAAAGGTGAACAGTCAAATTCATCTTCCTGCCCTTATCCCATGTTAATTGGGGTCGGCGCAACACGTTTTCTTCGACAGCAAAATATATCCCTCAAATAAAAAAATGCAATTTATTCGATGGTGATTTTTGTCGGTAACTGTGTTCTACTCGCTAGGACCGACTGCACAGCGCCACTGCGGCCGCTCAAATGTAAATTAAATGATGAATAGATACGCGCACGAATGCGCTTTGCTGTGTACCCGCAAAAAAATAACAACCAGCCATTAATTCGAGATGTGGCTCTGTTGTTTACTCGGTTTTCCGGAGTACGCTTACTTATTTATATATAGTTTTTTGTTTGATATAGTTTTGTGTGTGAAAACCGGCACGAACAATAAATGAACTCAATAATTTTGTTTGGGTATGAGTACCTCCTTTAAATATGTTTCATATGACGAAATATGTTTCATTATTTGTTAATTTAACGAATTAACAAATAATGAAACATATTTGTTAGCTGTTGTCAGTAATTAAAAATTAAAACTTATTTTTGTTGCTCTATCCCTTTAACAATACCAGCCGTAGATTAAACAAACAAAATACAACTACATGCCCGTTTAAAATGATATATTAGGTACGATTTTAATAACGTTGCTGACGGTACCCGCACCCATATCAACAAATACGTCAGACGCGCGTAATCCAAGGTTTACGTGTATTTATTGTGCACCTGGTTTTGTTATGCTGGATTTTTTTGCTGTCCAGGCTGTCCAAGCCTTTTGTTCGTCTGTTTTCAACCAAAGCATCTGAAAACATGATATTTTCCTCGGTAGTTTTGTACTCTTGGAATTGCTTTCAAGGCAATGAGCAGACGATAGACAATTTGTCTGTGGATCGTATGGCAATTTAACGCGCACACGGACATAATGCCGGGATTTCCATATTATTCCAACCATTGATATTGTGTGGTCACGGTTTAGAAATAGTTCTCTACCCTCAGTTTCCGAAATCTTTATTAAACTACTAATCTGTAAATCTGCTGTAAACCCTCATCAGTTCGGTATACCAACGAATCTTTTGTTAATACTTTTAGTTTAGTGAGGATTGATTTTTTTATGACCTACTAATTAATTAGGTATATATAAGTTGTTATTTATGTACATAGTATTTTAATCCTAATCCTATCATATCTTATTCTCCTATATATAATATATAATTCATCATCATCATCTGCCTAGCCTTTTCCCAACTACGTTGGGGTCAGCTTCCAGTCTAACCGGATGCAGCTGAATACCAGTATTTTATATGGAGCGACTGCCTATCTGACCTCCACAACCCAGTAATTGGGTGATACGATACCCCTTGGTAAGACTGGTTGTCAGACTTTCGGGCTTCTGACGACCCGTAACGACTGTCAAAGATCCACGAATGACAGCCGGGACCAACGGCTTAACGTGCTTTCCGAGGCACGGAGGAGTCTCGGTACGTAAAGATGGTCACCCATCCACAGACCAACCCCGGCAAGCGTAGCTTAACCTGACGGATCGACCCGTGCAGCAGTTATTACTTATCATTATATATAATAATATATACAGAGTGTAAGGGACAGCCTTCCGCAGACTGATGGGGTGAATTCAGTATATCATACTAAGATGACCATGGTATATGAAATTATTTCAAGAACGTTATGGGAATCCAATAAACCTGATTTGTTTTATTAACTTACACGCAATGTATCGCTATCGTGGCAAAACGCACGTAGCGAATGGCAGCGCAGCGAGCTTTCGGAAGCCCTCCCCGCCGCCCGCGGTGGTTGAATAGTGATTTTACGCGTAGTTCGTTAAAGAATTTCAACATCCATTTCTGTTTTTTTTCTTTTAGCTGTTTTATTTACATTAATAGAGTACTGCGTACATAGAATATAATTTTAAATTGAAATAAAGGAATAGTAACTGAAAACCCGATAAAAAAAATGATAATTTTCCTGAGAGATTTTTCAGTGGAATATGATTCAAAATAAGGAGCAGAGCCTCTTAGTTTGCGGAGGGCTGTCCCTTACACTCTGTATATATAATATAATATATAAGTATATACTCGTAATATTAAAATTTGCGAAAGTAAGTTTATTTTTTTGCTGTTTTGTTTGTTACACTTTCACGCTAAAACGGTTGGATGAATATTGGCGCATGGGCAGACCATGACCTGGGTTAGAACATGGAATACTTTTTATCCCGATATTCGCACAGGATTGAGACTTGTGCGGTTGAAACCACGGGGTGCAGGCAGTTCTGTATAAACTTGATTTTATATTAGCTGTAATGGTTACGTATTAACAACGACGTTAAATTTCAATTTATAACGGTTGTAATAATACTCTTATCGAATTCGAGAGTCACACCGTTATGATATATTTGGTTACAGGTTACGGAGATATTGAAGGCAAAGTTATTTTTTGTTTTAAGTTTTTTTACAATGTTATTTAAACTTAACTTTAAATACTCCCACAACCATGCCATTGCATGCACCTCAATTCAAAATAAAGGGTCTTTCAATAAGGATGGGTCGATGTTGAAATTAAATAAAACAAGCTTTTCGCGCGCGGTGCTAGAGTTGGCGTCAGAAACGACCTTGAGGAGGCCTCGTCCCCTTAATGTTGCTTATTTCCTAGGTGAGATGTCAGATGTTACACATCATATGCGACTACTGTAAGGCTTGCTCATTTTTAGGGTTCCGTACCCAAAGGGTGAAACGGGACCCTATTACTAAGACTCCACTGTCCGTCTGTCTGTCGGTCTGTCCGTCTGTCACCAGGCTGTATTTGATGAACCGTGACAGTTAGAAAGTTGAAATTTTCACAGATCATGTATTTCTGTTGCCGCTATAACAAAAAATACTAAAGACAGAATAAAATAAATATTTAAGCGGGGCTCCCATACAAAAGATATGATTTATTTTGCCGTTTTTGTAGATACAGAATCCGTCGTGCGCGAGTCCGACTCGCACATAGCCGGTTTTTTTTAACTCTGGTAATTTTTCATGGAGAAGAGCCGGCAAGAAACTCCACGGTTACTTTTTTAAAAGTAAATGGTTTTTACAATGTTTTCAAATTACAGTGTTATTAGGTATGAAAGGACAGCGTAGGCCTATCAACAGGGACCTATAAGCACAATGTTTTGAGTGCGTTACGTTGCGCACTACCGTAAAACAGAATCGTCACCCATCAAATATTTTCACACAAACTTAATTAGTTTGATGTACAGAATGCGTAAATGATGGCTTCGTGAAGAGTCTTGTTATACCCTGTAGTTTTGTAAAACTCTCAGCAACATAATACACAACAATGCAGGAAGTGTTTATGTAACCAATACAATCTCTTTATAGGTATTTTTAAGGGTTCCGTACCCAAATAGTAAAAACGGGACCCTATTACTAAGACTTCGCTGGTCTGTCACCAGGCTGTATCTCATGAACCGTGATAGTTAACAGTTGAAATTTTCACAGATGATGTATTTCTGTTGCCGCTATAACAACAAATACTAAAAACAGAATAAAATAAATATTTAAGGGGGCTCCCATACAACAGACATGATTTTTTTGCCGTTTTTATAGATAATGGTACGGAACCCTTCGTGCGCGAGTCCGACTCGCACTTGGCCGGTTTTAGGGTTCCGTAGTCAACAAGGAACCCTTATAGTTTCGCCACGTCCGTCGGTCTGTCTGTATGTCTGTCTGTCCGCGGTTTAGCTCAAAAACTATTGGTACTAGAAAGTTGTAATTTAGTATGAGTATACACGTTAATTACGCCAAAAAAGTAGTAAAATAAAATTTTGAAAAAAACAAATATTTAGGGTACCTTCCCCACATGTAAAGTGGGGATGATATTTTTTTTTATATTTTTTTTTCGTCCTTCCCGTAGTGTTTATTGTTGGATAGGTCTTTCAAAAGTATTAGGGGTTTTCCAATACCGTTTTTTGATTAATTAAACCGTTCGTGACTTATCAAGCTTTAAAGTACCTATTTTCGTTAGAGTCAGGTGTGTCCCCCCCTCTACCAACTAAACGGTTGTAGTTAGAAATTCAAATGTCACGGGAGTAGTACTTATATATAACGAAGTTTAAAGGAAAACTATCACACTTAAGTGGGCTTTACAAGTTTACGAGTAATAATTGACCAAATTAAATTTGCGGTTACAAAAACATGTTCTCACATATGTTCCGTATGGGAGAACATGTTTTTCAATTACAAAGTTAAGTTTGTTCTTACGATTCATTCATTCCAACTACTGAACCCTTCATTGTGCGTGGTCCGACACGCACTTGGCCGGTTTTTTCTTTTTCGTGTGGTTAGTGATTAACCTGGTGTCAGAGTTTTTATGAATTTCCTTCACCGTTTTTGAAGCAAGTAATAATTATACAATACGCACATGACTTCATAAGGTCTATGCAGTCGGACGGTCGGCTATCACTACTGTTAAATGACGATTTGTATAGGCTAATTTACGAGAAATGATATTAAAAACACAGAAATAATACCTATTTTCATTCAGTTACCAGGCATCAGCTTCGTCCTGTCCTTATTCTTATTTGTTTGAGGTCGACGATGCCGCGCTGTAAGTCCTTTTCCATTAATCTCTATCAGCCATATATATACTTCCAAACGTCAGCTCAAAAAACTTTTAACCTTCGGAATTGCATTTGACAAATGCGATCCTAACAATATCCATTCCGGAAAGTATCATCCATCGCATGAGCATCAAAACATTTAGTTTTACCACAACCCATTCTCATCAACGTAAGGATTGGAAAAGTCCCTCCGTATGTGACATGGAAGGGGCGTTACCACCGATCCGATGAGTCAGTGGGTTCGAATCCGCACTGTCTAATAAAATGGATACGCTTGGAAAGCACTTTAAACAAGAAGGAACGAAATGTATTGCTTTATGTGGATTTAGTTTTTGGCCGTTGAAGCTTTTGTGAATTTGCGAAGTCATTTGATGTGAGTCCATTAAATCTGATATCAAATATTATGTTTGCTTTTTATAAGTTTTCCAAAACAGGTCCCATCGACATTAATATTTGAAAATAGTTTTAGTATTGAATTTGTATATACTTATTAGGTATATATTTGATTAAATATGTATGTATGTGTATTATATTTTTCTCTAATGATATTATATTTTAATTAAAAAATGTTTTTTCTTTGTTCCTCTCAAACAGAGCACCTGCCATCTAATCTCTTCACCACCCTTGGTTGACTGGTAGAAAATGCCTAAGGCATTAAGTTCGCGTTTGTACTTTTTTGAGTGTGAAAAGTTTAAATAGTTAAATAAAATAATTTTAGCAACAGATAAAATGGCTTCCAGTAACAAGTGATAAATCAAGCATATTGTTTAATAGCTTTTGCTCGCATCACACTAATATTATAAAGCCGAAAGTTTGTGAGTGTGTATGTTTGTCTCTTCTTCACGCTAAAACTACAGAACGGATTTGGATAAAATTTGGCACACCGATAGTTTATAGCCTGGATTAACAAATAGGATACTTTTTATCCAGATATACTCACGGGATCGAAACTTATGCGGGTGAAATCGCGGGGCGCAGCTAGTAGATAATAAAAGGTATGGGATACCTTTTCCCAACAAGTTAGGTCTACCGGTGTACAAAATTTTATTGTCCGTTCAGCCGTTAGGAAGTGAAAAGGAAACAGACAAACAAACAGAGTTACTTTAGTAATTATTATATTAGTAGGGATGGACATTTTTTTATGAGTGTTTTTTCGCAGGGACTTATAGTCCAATATGTCAAAAAATGCCATTATAAATAGTTCTACATCTTTAAAAATAAATTACCTACTATACAATCTTAAAACAAAACATTACATTTCATTTTATTTTCGAAATGGGTATATCTGCAAATTGCATCTAAGCGTAAACGATATCCAAGATTCACTTTGAAGTGTTTCCGCCTGGCATACTAAACAAGTAGGGTTGTAAATTTATATCGATAATTCTTACTCTACAAGCCGTGCGCCCAATGGAATCATTCCTACAAACTTTCAACCCTTATTTAACCACTTTAGAGGATATTTAAAAAAATAACCTTGGACTGCCTCGTTGGTCTAGTGGTCACAAGTGATATTGTTGAACATGAGGTCCCGGGTTCGATTCCCGGGTCGGGCAAAGTGTTGTTGGGTTTTCCTTCTGGAATGTCTCAGTAAAAGCCCGGAGTCTGGATTAGTGCTCAATTGATGGCAATGGGCTCGCCCCCTATTACATGGGACTTAAACATAACTGGCGAAATACTATAGGTACACCCCTGCTTAACCCTTTGGGGAAATACAGGCGTGATATAAATAATAATAATAAATTAAAAATATGTCGTAATATGTTAAAAAAAAACCGTCCTTAGTGTTAACTATCGTTATAAAAGGAGCTCTTTTGCGAAATTTCATGCTTTTACACACAGCTGTTTAGGCTGTGCGTTGAATTAATTTTAGATTTTTTTAGGTAAGATATTGAAACTGCCAACTCGTACTTGTAAACAGCACCCTAATGCGTGACACACTATAAATCACAATCTGTATGATTTTGAGGGATATTGCAAATCGAATGCATATGTTCGAAACATTTTAAACCCTTACTTACGATCACTGAAAATTTGCGCAGTTACTGAGCGCATTATGCTGAGTGGAAGCCTTCATCTCACAGTCGTGACGTGCAGCTGCCGAATATTTGTGTTATGTTTATACACTCGAGAGCAATTAATCCGGGTCACTTAAAGAATGTTAAAAATCTCGGAAACTAAAAATGATAGGTTAATGCAATAAATTGTATTTAATAGACAATTTATTCAACTCCTTAAATGAAAGTAAAAAAAATATGAGTCACCATACATTTTATTAACACAAAATTACATAAAGAAAAAAACTGCTGATCTCTCCTTAAAACAAAAATAGGAAACATGAAATTTTTGAACTTTATTACGATTTTCTTGAATTTTAATACTTCGTATTGCCTCCTCGTGCTTCCATTACTGCAATTACGTGGTTTGGCATGCTGTACACCAAGTTCCTTATACGATTTTGGGGAATATTCTCCCATTCCTCTGTGAGAGCAATTTTGAGCTCACGAAGCGTGATTGGGGGAGGGTTTCGTTGTTTTACGCATCTGCCTAGCTCGTCCCAAGCATGCTCGATCGGGTTGATATCCGGGCTGCGCGCTGGCCACTCCATACGAGTAATGTTCATCTCTTGAAGGTAGTCATTCACAATCCTACCTGTATGAGGTCGGGCATTGTCATGCATAAATATAGCATTCTCACCTAAATTGACCATAAATGGACCAACGTGATCATTGAGGATTTCTTCCACATATCTTTCGCTAGTTAAAGAGCCGTTTTCTATGATCACCAGCTCTGTGCGACTTTCAGAAGAAATTCCGGCCCACACAAGTACAGACCCACCACCGTAGGCTACTTTTTCTTCGATGCATGCTTGCTTGAATCTTTCCCCTGGTCTTCGATACACTCTGTGTCTTCTATCGTGCTTGTAGAGCATACATTTTGATTCGTCGGAGAACATAACTTTTGACCAATCTTCAATACTCCAATTTACGTGGCTCTGGGCATATCTTAGTCTTGAAATACGATGCCCACGCTCCAGTTTAGGGCCGTTTGCAGGTCTAAGGGGTTTTAAGTTAGATTCAGCAAGCCGACGTCTTACTGTCCATGCACTTGGGTTACTTCCTCCGAGGCGTCGAAACTGATTTGTGAGTTCAGTTCCTGTAAGAAAGCGATTTCGAAGCATGGTGTTCACCAAGTATCGGTCTTCTCGTGCTGTGGTACACCTGGTTCTGCCCGTTCCTGGTCTGCGTAGGTTAGAACCAGTTTCTTCGTAACGTCGGAGAACTCTTTGTACTGTTGACAGCGACACACCGACAGTCCTGGCTGTATCGCGCTGACTCCGGCCGGTTTCCAGCATTGTAAGTATTCTGGTGCATTCTTCAGGCGTAAGCGACATAATTTCAGCTTGAATAATGAATATAGAGCACTATCAACATGGTTTATGTACCCACATAAATGACAGATTACAAACAAAAGCAAAACCAAATGCTGTAATTTTGTAGTTCCATCTTCGAAAGTGACCCTTTTTCAAATTTGATTTTTTTATGATATAACTTTACAATAACTAAGAAGTTTTAATACCTTCATTTAAGGAGTATTACATTGTCTATTAAATACAATTTATTGCATTAACCTAGCATTTTTAGTTTCCGAGATTTTTAGGATTCTTTAAGTGACCCGGATTCATTGCTCTCGAGTGTATTTTTGTTTTTTTTGTATGCACATGTTTCTGTGACAAATAAACCTATTTATCTTTCTTTCTTTCAATTAATGTTGTTAAACTGTCAAAATGAAAGCTATTGCTACTGTAAGTGTGTTCCGTAATTACCCCGCAGGTACACATGCAGGCACACATTGATATGTTTGGTAGTTTTAATAGGTCATAGGCAGCTGAGGACGTCACGTAAGGAACTTTTAGAAAAAAAATTTTTTTTTTAAAAGAATAACTCTTTATTCTTGGATACAAGTATGACTGGTCTGTTGTATTACTACGTTGCTACGTTTCATTCAAATAATTAAATTAATTCCTGAAGAAAAGACTGAAAAGAAAAGTAACTAACAGGCAAAAAACTAGCAGCCAATAGATGTAGCACCAGTTCTTTTAGGTAACCTGTTAATAAGATCAGTCTACATATTTATTGAGTTTACATTACAGTGTTTGCTTTTCGCATCTTTTTCCTAACTTTAAAAGATATAATTTCAAATAGGATGGTGTAAGAATGCGTGTCTTTGGGCACGCCACAATTGCGGCGGTAAGTTTGAGGAGTGGCTAGAGAGGTGCCACGGCGTCCTAACCTTCCGCCTGACGCAGGTCTTCACCAGCGGTGATCCCTCGCGTCCGGCCCTGGTCCAGGTCTACGGAGCGAGAGGGCATGGGAAGCCGTCACCTCATTCTGCGAAGCAGTAATGCTCGCGAAGGAGGAGGCGGAACGCGTGAGGGAGACGCAAATGTCGCGCCCTCATGTCCCTAACCACCGCAGGAGCCGCCCAGGGCGTCGGGAATCCCAGGTCGATTCCCGGCCACCATAGGCGCGGGCCTGCGGACGGTAAGCAATAGGTAGCTCGCCGTCCGATAAGGACCAGGCCCGGGTCGACGGCACGTTGTGTTCCACGCGCCCCTCAAAGAGATGTCAGCACAACTGAAGGGATCCACTAGGGCCGATGCCTGCTGGGGTCGCGGGAAAGTACGAAAGGTATACCGTGGCCCCTGGCAACATACAGGCAACTGAAAGAACACGGGTGGTTCTTAGCCAGTAAGAGTCTGACACGCCCTCCCGCTCTGCCTAGAGCGGGAGAAGTTATTTGGAAAAAAACAAATGGATGCGGGGCTTCCACAAAGACTCAAAAGAGTATCGATATAATATCGATACATTTCTAAGCACCTGCCCATCACTGTACTACTTGTACAGAGAGCGCTTAGCATTAGACGAAGCTTATTTGACGAGGAGGCCAGACACACTTAGATTTAGCGCAGAAAGCTTTGACAATAACTGAGGAAACTAGTAAGAAACTAACAACCAACGCGTACAACTGCTTTGTTACACTGCAGACGACTAAACCAACTATGTAGTTTGATATATTTCAAAGGTAAAAAGATATAAAAGGCTGACAGGGAATCGTATTTAGAAAAAAAACCCTAGCTGTGCCTTTGCTTGTAACTCAGATTGCATCTTACATACCTTCCACAATTACGGTTTTCATGAAAATTCACGCTTCCAGTTGGCGCGACTGACAAGAGGTCTTCTATTTAAAAAATAAATATAATAGTTATTTATCCAACATGTGAGGAAAGTTCGTTTTTCCTATGAGTTTTGATTTTGAGTCTTGAGCGAACGAATAAATTTCAATCCTGAGTAAGCGAAAGACTCAATAAAACGAATAGCAAATGTACTTGCTCACATGTTGCATACAAAACTTTTCACCACTCCCAGCAAGAAAGTATTCAGTCATCATAGGTAAATAAATAAAAAACATTAATCTTAACATATAAATATTTCTATTCTAAGCATAAAATTATTTATTTTTTAAAATATCTTTAAATCTTAACATAAAAAAATCAGGCAAGGTTAGTTTCTGAACGGGATCATTACTTTCCTCACTGTTCAAACAGTGAGGAAAAACCAACTTTCCTCACTGTTTTCGTAGAGGAAAGACACTTCTTTCGTGCGGGAGCGGTGAAAAATATATGACGACGTTCATCATTCGTTTCATTCATTAGTTCACCATTCAGTTACGACAAAAAAAAGGCACTGACACTATTGACAGGCGCCCGGACCTGATTATTTTACTCTGCCTCTGATTGTGCACCACAGTTTAAATCAATGAACTTTATTATCATTGCAAATAAGGTTGCTGGCCATTGACAAGTGTCAAAATCACAGTGGTTTTTGTTTTGGGTTGCTGCTCTCAAAGGTAAAATAAATGCGACTCCGGTAGAACCATTTTGATGAAGTTTTCATAGCATTTAGGGCCGAACCACATAACCGCGTTGCGGCGCCGCGCCGCTAAAATCGGCGGTTTGCGTTGTGGCGTTGCGGCGTCGCGAAAAAGAGCATTTTATTGTCGTATGGTAGGGTATCCAGTTCCTCGTGATTTTTGATTGTGGATAAACGTGTCTCTGCCATGGACCATCGTGAGAAACTTATTGCTTATTTGTTATTAAAAAGACATTACCCTGTTTTAAATAAACGACAAAGAAGATACTGGATACATCCATTTTATAAGACTATGAATCCCGATGGCGAGTACTTTTCTAGAAAATACAAAGCATTAAAGATAGACGAAAATAAATTTTTCGCCTACTTTAGAATGAGTATATCATGATTTGAAGAGTTACTTAGTATCTCTATGTAGTCTGTGAAACAAACTAAATCATTGTCAACAAGTATGACATCATAACGCTGGAACTAGCGCCACGCGCGGTTATGCGATATGTTAGCGGTTATGTGTTTCGGCCCTATTCCACCAGAGTCTCATGGCGCCTGTCTGCTGGAGCCTTGACTGTGAAAGGACTGTAGAAGAAGATCCTTTAAAAGCTTTGCCATCTTTGGATTGCGGTAAACATGGCTAAAAACCATAGTTTTGTTGAACCTCTGTCTGCACTCAATAAATTGCAACGTAAGAAATAAAGTCCCTTCAAATACCAATTTCTTATAATAATAATTGGGCCTCGTCCTTTTCATGCAGGTATCGAAATCGCGCGTCGGTTACGATTTTAAACTCCTGACCTTTTTGAAGGACATCATTAGCATTGTATGCCGTTCCAGCGTGTTTAGACTAATCACTATGCATTTTATCAAACTTCTAAATCGACACCAGCAGTGACACTTGAGTATGAACCAGCTAACCGATGCCACTTTGATACATGGCACGTCAAACAAAACAGTAACTAAAAACACCCTCTATTAATCATGTGCTAACTACCCTCTGAAAGCTAACAAACATTTCGTTGTACGAGTAGCTCTTCATTGGAACACGTTGAGCGATATATCAGCTTATCTTATCTAGTCATCGCAACTCATCGCCGACTCGTTTGGCTTCAGTTTGTGAGTGTACAGTGATGGTGGCTTTGATGGTAAAACTGTTGGTGGTTAAACAGTAAATAAGACATGTAAAGTGTACCAAAACATGAAATTAAAGAGATCATCAAAAATCCAAAAAAAAAAAATTTGTTTATTTTTTAAATTGCGTCTTTCCCGCTGAAAAAATTGCTCGTAGGTACTTATTACTTGTATTTGTATATACAACAGAAAAAGAAATAATAATTTAAAAAAAAATTAGAAAAATATACTTATACCTATAATAGATTGTTTTAAGCGGTCCATCATAGATTCCATCCTTTTCCGTTAATGGCCTACATCAAGAAAAAGTCTAGTATATCGTCATTTTATTTTATCTCATAGCTACCAAATAATAATTTTCCTAGAACTTATCTTGAGTTGGTGAGCTTGTTTACAAATCCCACAATTTCATTAACGAGACATAGATTTCCGTTCGCATTTTCTGCATGTTCAAGAATAAATCTTTCAAAAACTCTTCAAGAACATCCTTCAAACCTGCACTCCTTAGCCATTTTTACAGACTCCTAAGTCCATAAAACGTTGATGACTAAAACAATACTCGTAATCCGTACTCACAGAAAGTAGTGACTGTGAAACTAATTAACAAGTTCTACCAGACATCGCTTCCCGGAGATTTCGTTAGGCGAACAGCTATTTTTGTACAAAACTTTGCTTTTCCCTCGGTTGGTAGTACTTACGCACTTTATTTAGTTAGTAGACGAAGGAGCTAATGAATATTTGTGGTAAGCGAGGAATCTATTTTGGGTAAATACTTACATATAATATTTTTCATCGTTGTGGATGTTAAAACTTAACTTTTTGACTGTGGTAATGCACTGTCCTTCTTGTAATTTCTTACCAAAAAAGTTAAAAGAAATAAAAAAACAGACCCCGTGTAACGAAACTTCATGCATTATTTAAAGTTTCAGCAAAAATACGTGAAGAATTTCTTCTATACTATACTTATAATATATAATTATATATAATTAGCTATACTTATATAATTATAAGTACCTCAAGAGATACAAATATAAAAATAAAAGTAGTACTAACCTCAAATTGACAGCGACAGTACATTCAAGATGAAGCGGTCAATCCTAATATTATTTTGATCACATAGTAGTCGTAATATTACTCTGAAGTACAAAATCGATACACAATTTGAAGATTAATAAAATTTAAATGTGAGAAATGGCAATGCTGTCAGTCTGATCATTTAGTTTCAAAACTGATCTATGTTTTATATTGTTATACAAGGTGTTCCTTTTGATATCCCATATCTCTAGGCTATTTATGCGACCACGTCAAAGAATCAATGTCATATGAATTATTTTTCAATTTTTCATACAAAATAATTCAACAAAGTCACGATTATTTCTGTAAAAAGAGTAAAAATTTAATTCAGACTATTTGTGTCAATAAAAAAAATGTACAACGTTGCATTTTCTTAGGTTTTAATACGAGTATGAATGACGGTTTGAATGAAAATTATTTATTCATGCTTATCAATGAAACTTAGATAGGTAGTGTTATGTTAACTTCGAAACTATGTATTTTCGGAACACTTATTCTAAGACTTTTGGTATTATTTTTACTTATAGCATATAACCTTAGAGTTATGGGATATCAAAAGGAGCTCGTTGTTTTAATCAATATTTTATCAAACGTTATAAAAACACAGTAAAGTTTAAACTTTCAAACACAGCACACCATCTCATTACCGTTCACGACCAAGCAAATAAATTGTGCTGCAATATTTAAGATGAACTCACAAAGTTAGCGTCAAGTTGCAGTTTTACTCAAACAAGTTGCCGCTGAAAGTGTGTTTAACTTATGATTGGGATCCGTACCTCTTTTAAGGTGCAGTGCGAAAGAATATTGTGGATTCTAATAAAATATTACTGTAGGTTTTTGAAGATTTAATCATACTAAAGTACCCAATGACGACGTCGTCCACTTCAATGTTGTGTGTTGGGGTTTCCCATTTTTCTCGTAGTAGTAACGTTTGTAGGTAGTCTTTGGTCCATTTCTTCCAAAATTCCTTGTAAATGTTTTCTGTCAAGCGCCATCGTAAAGTTAACTGGCTGTTGTCACCCTCTGGCGTCATTGCAGGTGCCAGTACCGGTCCACCGACAAAAAAATGGCCTGGTGTCAAGTAATCGATGTCGTCGTGGTCGTTTCTTAGAGCAACAAGTGGCCTCGAGTTGAGGCAGGCTTCAATTTGTACTAGCAAAGTATTCAATTCTTCGTACGTAAGCTTTTGTTCATCAAGAACTCGTTTAAGATGGTGTTTCATACTCTTGACTGCAGCTTCCCAGAATCCTCCCGCTGTTGGCCAAGATAGGGCGTTAAAGTGCCATTCAATGCCACTACGATCCTTAGTAAATTCAGTGTCCCTATCATCATGCTCTTGCGCTTATCCCAACCGTTCAACAATTTTTTTTTCCATACTTCTCTATTAGTTCCCCCTTTCTAACAATATCATATTTCACACATAATCATCATCTTTCATAATACATTTAACGTACCTACTGCAGTAAATAGGATAGATATAAAACCTTCAGTTGACCTTAATGGCACTTTGTGGATCTTTGCTGCTTATACATATACTCGTATTCCCTACAATTAAGTACTAATTTTATCGCGAATGTGCTCATCATTAAAAACATCTGTTACTATGGAACCAAACAAGAAATCGCGAATAAAAATCTGCTACTCCATACATTTTATGTTCGCATATCTAGACCAAATGTAGATAATCGCTAATTTAATTTTCGCGTGGTTTAGTCAGTACGAGTCTGACACGCCCTCCCGCTCCACCCAGAGCGGGAAAAGTCATTTGATGTATTCCCACCCAAAAAAAAAAAAAGTTTGAGTCAATCAACTCAGCTTATCGCAGTCCACTGCTGGACCAAGTCCTCTCCCAGGCTGCGCCACAACACTCTGCCCTCCACTTTCCACAACCAGTCTGTCCCAGCCACCTTTTTGGTTGTCAGTCCATCTAGCTGGGGTGATGCTCCGTGCTAGGGGGCCTCCCACACTACGCTGGCCGATACGTTTTCTCCACTACTCCACCGGCCATCGTTCCTTCGACACGCATGGCCAGCCCACTGCCAGGCTTAAGTATCTTTATTTGCATAAAATGTGGTAAATATTTTGCATGATAAATTCCACCTTATAACACTAGCATGCAAATTATTTAAAACTGGTTTGAATTTATACGTGAAAAATAGTAGAACTTGTTCATGATGAGTGGAATGAGCCCTTCACGTTTTTAGTTCGCTGATTGACCATTTTTTTTGTGGTTTTACGATATGAAAGCAATTATTGTTTTTTTTTTCCTTTTTTTCCAGACTAGATAAAATCTACATAAAAAACGCCGAATCTAGGTGTCAATTTAAAATGAAATGCTACAAGGATCTTTTGGCGTGTGAATGATGTTGTCAGGGGACGCTGTTGGTAAACAGTTGTACAGACGCCAGCAGGTCAACCAACCCGAAACAATAAAATTTTACCAATCAACTTTGAACCTTATAATTTAGTAATAAAGTTGAAGATTTGTTAAAAAAAATGACAGAATGTAGTAGGTTGATGTGCTGGCGTTTGTACAATTGTTTTGTGAAATTGTATTGAAAAACAAAATGGCGACGCTAGTTCCCATTTTGGTCACGCGCCAAAAGATTCTTGTACAGCTATAACGAGAAATTCTAAGAATGAAGGAAAGCATCAACAATAGTACGTCCGGAATGTCCATATTATACTATTAAGTCGCCACCATATTCATCTCAGTTGCATTCGTTTTAGACTCACCCAAAGTTAAATAAACTCAAGATGCATGTGTTTGTCGCATAGACTAATGATGTGTGACGTCATAGCCCAAGTTAGAGCTTAAATTTTAAACACGCCCGCTACACCAACTTAAAATTAAGTTTAAGTTAGCTGAAGTTTCATAAGCTAAGTGCGAATACTTTTGGGTTACGTGTTAAGTAAGCACAAGCTGGGGTTAAGTTCCCCGAATTCATTTTTGAGTGTTAATATTTAATTCATGATTGACTAAGTTAGAAAAATAATAATCAACTTGTAACTGGCCCCCTGAAAAACAAAGGAGTTTTCTAACACAGAACAAGAAAGCGGTGGTCAAACGCGAGTCTATCAATAAAAAAGACAGATCAGACGCTCGACAGACTGCTCAACAATTATATCCGGTTCATATTCAACCTCAGGAAATATGATCATGTGTCGAGCTATAGGTCTGAGCTCAAATGGATGTCCATTCGCCAAAGAAGGAGTTTGCACGCTTTGACCACGCTTTTCTCCCTTCTTAATTCTCCCACTCCTCCTTCTTATCTCATGTCTCACTTCCAATATCTATGTTCTTCACACACTAAGAACCTGCGTTCTTCTAACAATCTTCTCCTATTTTGTCCTTCTCATACTTCTGACTTTGTTCATTCTTCCTTTCATATTCAGCCCATTCTTCTATGGAATGCGCTTCCTCTTGATATCAGGACGGCGACCAGGCGGAAATTGCAGAGTTTTTTTTAATCAAAATAAATAGAGTAGAGTCATCTCAACACCTCTCCCTTGAATTTGTATATATTATGTATATTATATAATATAGGTATATATTTTTATAAAATATGTATGTATGTGTGTGTATTATAATTATTTATAATGATATATTTTAATAAAAAAAATATTTTTCTTTGTTCCTCTCAAACAGAGCACCTGCCATCTAATCTCTTCACCACCCTTGGTTGACTGGTAGAGAATGCCTAAGGCATTAAGTCCGCCTTTGTACTTTTTTTTGTGTGAAAACATTAAATAAAATAAAAATAAAAAATAATAATAACTATAGGTACGTACATAGAAACCAAATACTAACAGTGCGTTCATAATAACTTATCCTGTGACGCGATTGGTAGGTACTGTTCTCCAGTCGCCATTTGAACTCAATTAGTATTGAAACTAAGCTTGACAAGCAATGCTGCCAACATGACGGAAAGGGATAAGTTATAGTGAACGGTCTATCACGGGATCTTTATCAAAGCAGTTTTTGAATGGCAGGCCATTCAAAAGTGGCTTCGATAGAGATATAACAAAATTATATAAGTATTTAAAATTGTAAAACCAATCACATCAGCTCTATAAAATTTTGTCTAAGCATATTATAATTAATGAATTTAATGAAGTGCAAAATAAAGCCAGCTCTAGATAACGTTTTCGATTCCACCACAAACTCTTCAATTTCTAAAACTACGTAACAGACCCATCGAAATGTGCAGACGTAGAAAAAGCCTAAATTAAAAAAAGGTTACTTTCCACCAAATTTTATGCTGGTGGCTTTTAGTCATCAAAATTTAATAGCTTTAATCTTCGCAAGGTGTCAGCGGAAATTTTAATTATGTCACTCGAAAAAATGTCGGTGGCGATGATGACTCCGAAGACACCATACAAAGGGACGAACAGAAGAATAACTTGAGATTTTTCCTGAATTTAATATGATTTCCACCATATTAATAATGTATTTTGAAAGTTAGCACGTTAAGCCGTTGGTACCGGCTGTTACTTGTAGCTCTTTAACAGTCGTTACAGGGGCCATATTAATGAAATATTAATGCCGAGAGGAGAGTGGCTAAGTAATAACTGCCATACGGGTCGATCCGTCCGGTTAAGCTACGCTTGCCGGGGTTGGTCTGTGGATGGGTGACCATCTTTACGTACCGAGACTCCTCCGTGCCTCGGAAAACACGTTAAGCCGTTGGTCCCGGCTGCCATTCGTGGATCTTTGACAATCGTTACGGGTCGTCAGAAGCCCGAAAGTCTGACAACCAGTCTTACCAAGGGGTATCGTATCACCCAATTACTGGATTGTGGAGGTCAGATAGGCAGTCGCTCCATATAAAATACTGGTATTCAGCTGCATCCGGTTAGACTGGAAGCTGACCCCAAAGTAGTTGGGAAAAGGCTAGGCAGATGATGAATGCTATCCATTATTCATTATTTAAAAAAGGATGACGCTATAGACCTTGTGTAGCTTCGTCTCTCTATCACTTTGGAAAAATGGTGGCATTATTACTCTAGGAAGGCCAAGCCCGAAAATCTGACAACCAGTTTTACTGAGGGGTATTGTAATAAGTACTCAGAAACTGGGTTGTGGAAGTCAGATAGGCAGTCGCTCCATGTAAATACTGGTATTTAGTTGCATCCGGGTAAACTGAAAAGCCGACCCCAACGAAAAGGCTACACAGATGATTTGTTTACAAGCCCTGCACCCGATGGGATTTGTCATCTCCTTAAAAAAGGTTTTTTTATTTTGCTGTCCGGTGCCGCCGGTGCGGTTCCGGCGTCATGTACAGTATTAGTACATTTAAATGTCTTTGGCAAGAAACAAGGTATAACTTAAACTTCTGTCCTTCTCTGTCCAGTGCCAGTAATTGGAATTATCTCGGAGAAAATTTGAGGCTTTGAATAATGACTCCCTATAACGAGCGAACTAAGAGGATTGCCTTTCCACCGTCCTTTAACTGTTTTTGTACAATTGTAAGCTTCATAGTTGGGTATAGACACTGCTGTTGGTGCTATTAATGGATAATGTTTTGGTAGTCAAGTTAAAGCTATTCTATCATGGAGTTTCTTCGTCATTCTTCTTCATACGAAACTACCTCTTGGAAGGGACATAATAACATAACACCACGCCTGTAATCTCCGAAGGGTTAGGCAGAGGTGTACCTATAGTACACCCACATTTCGCCAGTTATGTTTAAGTCCCATGTAGTAATACGCCGTCATCCCATCAAACGGGTACAAATCCACACAATAATGCTTTTTAATGGAAAACCTAATACCACGTTGCCCGACCTGGGAATCGAACCCGAATCGAGTCCTCATACAGGCAGACAACAAGAATCAATTCTAATTTCTTTTTTTTACATTAGAAAGTGCCTTTTATGTGCCTAGTTGAAATAAATAATTTGATTTTGGAAATTATCGTTTGCGGTTGAATAATATGGGTTCAATGGATGTTGTACGAGTATGTTGTTGGTGTTGAATATTGGTACCATGTAAAACATAATTATTATTATTTTAAATTTTGTATAATAATTAAAATATTTTTTTTCACATTTGAAAATGGAGCCATAATCCGCCATGTTGAATTGATTTCTAAAAATAACCAGTGTCATTCGCGTTGATGTAAGGATTATAACGATATACATCTAAATCTGTCTAGGCATTTAAAAGTTATGGTGGAATAAAGAAACTAGCACTTGAACCCTGAAAACATTACACTCCTTTTTTGGGCAGTTGTGTAATAAAAAGGGTTATGTATCTACAGGATCATTTATATCGGAAATTAAAAATCACAATTATATATTTTTTTGGCCCTACGAGCTCTTCCCTCGCATTCCCATGTACAGACGCCAGCACATCAACCTACTACAATCTGTCAAATTTCTTTAATAGATTTTCAACTTTATCACTAAAGCATAAGGATCAAAGTTGACTGGGAAAACTTGTCAGTTTCGGGTAGGTTGACGTGCTGGTGTCTGTACATTAGAAAAGAATATTTATAATTTATTTTAAAATTATGTATTTCAGTAGAGATAACTAAGTAAAACGAATTCAATAATATCAATTAAATTTATTTTCTTTATTTCTAGAACCTAGAGAATACAAAAAGCGCCCAATTGCCAGTGGGACCTGAAGGGTCCCCTACCACCGTAGAATATTTAACCATACATATTTTTTTAAATACTCAAGTATTAAAACACGTTTTCTGTAGTCCCCTTTAATTTATTTGTTGTTATAGCGGCCATAGTACCTACTAAACACTGTAAAAAGTGTCTACCTATTACAGTTCAAAAGATACAGCCCTGTGACAGACGGACGCATTGACAGCGGAGCCGGGACGGGACCCTATTACTAAATATAGTTTTATTGGCTCCCTTTGGGAACGACCCTAAAAATCACAACATTCTGGTTTTCTTAACGTTACACATCTTAGAGTATATTATTTCTGTTTTCCAAAACTCCTTTGAAATCATGTCTACATACATACATACATAAACTCACGCCCTCTTCCCATGGGGGTAGGCAGAAACTACAGAATGCCACCTGCTACGATCCTTACATACTCCTTTTGCCTCGTTTAGGTTCATACATCTGGTCATACACGCACGCCGGTTGCGAGTACTACGCACCTGTCCTTTCTGAAGAACATCACCAATAAGGTCAGTATATGTCTTCCTAGGGCGTCCCCTCCCGGCGTTTCCATTCACATCTGCCGTGTAAATACATTTTGTTAGTCGCCGTCGAAATCATGTCTCTTGATAAGAAACCCGCCCTATCCATTGGTGCAAAGTGTTGGGTAATCTGGGTTCCACCACTTTCTGAAGTGCTTAGTCCACGAGCGTTTGTCAGCGTCCTCGTTTAGAATCTGACAAAGTTGACACACATCCACATGATCAGGTTGGTTCTTTACGTAACTGTAATAATTATGCCACCTGAAAAAAAAAACGTTAAGTCTATACAAGGTGACATGTAATTTGACGAACCTATTCCTTCCAGGACGTGATAGTGTGATCCATTTGCAACAATTAAGCACCCCATAAACCCTGGACACTAATTGATGGAATTCGAGAAAATTAAATTATTAAGTATTTTTGGAAAATTTCAATGAATTCGTCAATTCTCTAAACTTTCAAATTGAATGGCCTTCTTTGATGAATAGATATTGATGAATAAATGAATTGAACGACTTTTGTACCTCGTTATATAGCTGATTAAATGAAGATATTTTCTCCGTAATGTGTACGCTTAATGCCTTAGTAATTTTTTGAGATAACTGGTGTCAAAGGGCAAGTACGTGATTTTTGAAAATGGTTAATAAACTTCTTCATTTATTTTTTATCTGTTTGTTATTTTAGAAAATTTGGTTCCATCGAAAGGTTCATTAAAGTATCAATAATAATAATTGCTTTATTTTCAGGCAACTAAGGCCCATAGACAAAATACTATATAATAATAAACTAATACATAATAAAAAAACATCGTCGTGGTGTCATGTAGCCTTCCGCGAAAACGCCGATACACAACACCCGTCAGCCAAAATTCCTTATTCATGAAAGTCTCCATGTGATAAGTCGGAAGTCGCACCACAAAAGATTTCAAGTTAATCTTGTGGCACGACTCCAACTTCTCGACTCTCAAGGTGAACTTCTCCTCCACCTTCGTGGTGTGATGTAGACGTGACACATACAGCTGCGTCGTTGGAATAGCGGGACGCAGCAACATGCCTGGACCAGTCATTGCGGTACCGCACTGATTGCGACAAGTAGGCTTCTTCTTCTTGTTCTTCTTCTCCATGCTAATGAAGCCTTCTTCATCGGCCTGTCCTTGGTTTTTTACTGCTTAGGAGGGCCGCTGGTACCCCTCGTATTATTAGGTTGCCGCTGATGATTTGCGGGAGGTTTAATAACGCCAGCCGCGTAAGCACGTCCCGGTGTTAACGTGCCAATATTGGTCGGCGTCCCAACGATGGGGGGCGTGGTTGTGCATCGCTTGCAGTGACGGCGGCCGGCGACGAGTCAAATTTTGCTGACTCGAAACTCAGCTGCGATGCATTGAATGCGCCGTGACGTGTGTTGACGCTGGTAGCTGTCTCGTGTGACCTACTCGTACATACTGTCTTGCGTAAATCCGCTACATCAGTACGTAGATCACTGATGGTGGATTGTGATGCTTCCAACTTCAACTGCATCTCGACCAGGCTTGATCTTAGGGTGGTGATAACCCGTAGCAGCCTTGTGACGTCAACGTGGTCTACTGTGACTGGGGGTTTGCGCAAATCCTTCGCCACTAAAGTCGGCACGTCGTCTGGGTCGGTCTCTTTCAACACTTTTATGATGTCTTGGAGACTCCTCTCTCCCTTTTCATCCCTCCTGTGGGACGGCATTCGGTCAGCCATATATAGCGACTCATACTCTTTATTGAAGTTGGATTTGCAGATCTGGATCACACTGACCTCATCTATGAAATCCAGCTAGTACTGCAGGAATGCCAGGACCTCGTTCGCCACAATTTCTTCTGAACGCATGGTGGCAGCGGCATTTGCCGCGCTCGGCGCAAAATAATAATTTCCGCTTACAGTGTACGCGCGTCCGATTGCAACGGCAGATCGCACTGCACTCAATAGGTACCCAATGATTTGCTAGGCAGATATATATATAATATATATACCCGCCTACCCTTTGTCCTTTGCCTGCCTAGCCTTTTCCCAACTATGTCGGGGTCGGCTACCAGCCTTACCGGATGCAGCCGAATACCACTAGTATTTTACATGGAGCGACTGCCTATCTGACCTCCACAACCCAGTAACTGGGTAATACGATACCCGGTAAGACTGGTTTTCAGACTTTCGACCTTCTTTCGTCATGTAGTTTTCCTTCACCGATGTCTGTAATGTCTAAGATGAATCTAGAAAGTAAATAATTATGTCACATTGGTACTTTTCTGGAGTTGAACCTACTCGTACAACCTAAATTACGTGCTGAAAAGTTGCCTGCAACGCTTTTAAAATAATGACACATCGGGATGAAATTACGTCTTCGACAAAAAAAGGCATTCGGAGTTGTCGTCGCGTAATTTTCGGCAGGAGTAGAGTCACTACCGCGTGACTACACTAACGCAACACAGTTGACTGATAGGTTAGCAAAAAATATTGGCGACCACCAATATTTTTTATATTTTTTACCATTATTTTAATATTTCGTGCCGATGCCACATATATCTGTATGAACGTGGACGAAACGTAAGGAGCAATGTCTTTTACAAAAGTATCTGGTAAAAGTGTAAACGAACCCTGTTCATATTAAATTCTTAGTCAATCACTCACTAAAGGGTAATTAGTAACACATTTATCTTTTAGAAGGTTTAAACTTTATATCTCACCACATTTCCCAAAAATTATTGTTTTGAAAAAAAAAATGTAATTGAAAAATCATCGACAAAATTGAGGTTATAAAATCAAGTTCATTTGTCAAATGAAATAGTTATTTGTTATACAAGAGTGCAAAGTTGCTTTTTAACCGCGTGTTCAATTTTGATGACCGAGCAAGCGAAGGATTCTAAAATTGAATCACTCGCTGCGCTCGTGATTCAAAATTAGAATCCTGAGCGTTAGCGAGGGAATCAAAAGAGCACGAGGTGAAAAATCTTTGCACTCGAGTGCAACACGTAACTTTTCATTCCACCTCAGCGAGGAAATGACTAAATGCAAAAAAAAAAACGTTTACAATCACAAGATAGGTACACTTTTATTTCAGTTTAGGTATTAATTACTACATTATGACAGGTAAGTATTACAGAATAATCTTTAAATTATAACAAAATAATACTAAGGTATAATTAAGAAAATTTTAAAGTAACGTTGCTACAGTTATTTAAATTGAGTGTAATATTTTTGTTTGGTACTGTAATATTGGTGTTAGTCACTTGTGTACTGTTTTTCGGTAAACTATCTGTCATACTTAATAGTTGTACCGATTCATCGGATTCCCTTGGCGTGAATGTTGGAGAGAGAGGGAGATGGTTAGGTGTTTCATAACGGCTTATTTTTGATGTAGAAGGGCCAGTACAAGGATCCGATTGAGGCTCTTTCAGTGTAATGGCTCCTACGATGCCTTCACATATTTTAGACTTATTTTGGATGGAATCCTCTATGTATCCCTCTACAACTGCATTGGACTTCCAGCCTCCGTGGCGCTTAAGGGACAGCAGATCAGCTCCGGAATCAGCCAAAAGTGTGGCTGAAGTTCGTCGGAAACAATGACCCGTGTACAACAGGGGTTCTGGAAGTTCAAGAAATGTTGCTATTTCTCGTGGGATACTGCCAATTTTATTAGTACCCATAGGCTGTCTAACACACTTTCCATTGCGATACTGTAGAAAAAATCGATTGATTGGAGTGTTAGGCGGGCGTAAGGCTTGATATTTCTCAACAATCGTTACGTATTCCTTGCGAATGACGAAGTTGCGGTCTCTTTTTGTCTTTGTATTAGGTAAATTAATTAATAGTAAGTCATCTGAATGTTTCTCAATGTTTTTGACATTAAGTTGTGTTAGTTCATTAGTTCGACATGCTCCGTTTATTCCAATAATAAGAACAACCTGTAACGTAAAGAGTATTGTAGTAGATAAATGAATAAAATTGATATGAACGCATAATTATGCCTATCAACATCTACTAAGTATACTATTTAATTGAGATTAATATACTTAAGTAGATACTGAATGTGCAACTGACTTACTTTTGCCGCCAAATATACGGAATCGGGTGCTTCGTTAAGAAACTTTTCAATATCAGATACTGTGAAAACCTTCGATTTTTTTGGTTGATGACCAGATGAGGCTCTTTTTAAAAATGCCACTAATTTAGGATAGGTATCGATATGTTTGTCTTTTTTCATCTTTATTGTTGCTTTTAGCATCGAATACGTACTCCATAGAGTGCTTGCTTTCTTGTTCTCGGATAATTCTATAAAATATGCCAGCAAAACGTTTTCTGAGAAAGTTTTGGCTCCTTTTGCTAGTCGCCACGTGTTGAACATATCGTACTGTTTTAAATACTTCTCGCGTGATTGTTGAGGGAGAAAGCTCATTTGCGCATTATTAACAGTTTCAGTCAATTCTGTTGGCGTCAAGCAAACTTCCTCGTCGCTAGAATCACTCATTTTAGTTTTTTCACTTGTTTTCAAGTTTCTTGTTTTTAATATACCTAAGGTTTAACAATGACGTGAAAAAATGCCGCGTAAAGAACCGCGTACAAAGCAAATTGAAAAAAGAACACCAAGAAGGTTCCGAGTCTGAGTTTTTAACAAATTAAAAAAAAGTTGTATGATATATTCGGCACCATAGAGGTAGCAGTAAATAGGTTTAATGTTTTTTTTAATTCACAAACTTAGTGCACACGATGTTCTAAATTCAATTTACTTTATCCTCTAGAGAATAAAAACGGCTTTTCCACTCAGATACTGAAGATTAAAAATACTCTTTCCGAGATGGTGGGATGAAAAACAACTTTAACGTGGCATTGCTGCCAGCCTTTTGGTTTTTTTTTTAATTGACTGCGATGCGGTCGAATTTTTGATGCCCAATGAGCTCTTACTATTTTTTATATACTTGTACATAATATAGGTATTTATTTATCAGTGTTAGCTTGTATACTGTATTTAAGATACATTTGTCAAAATAAATAAAGTTCTTTAAGGTTATTTAAAATTTGAATTTTGGGTGTAACTATTCAAACAAAAACTACATGAAAAAGGTGTGAGTTTCTGTACAGAAATAATACCTGAAATAATTTTCGTAGACATTGGGGTCCCGGATCGCTTTTATCATCTCATTAGCTACTTGTGTAGCATTTAGTTCTAGAGCGTTGATGTAAGATCCAGGAGGAAGGAATCTAGAACAAAATGACAAATATAGTGTTACGTTAGTTTTTATTCGGGAAATGTCTGTCTAAGGCCCACTTTCACGTTCATAGGTTATCCTAAATAACTCGGAGTTAACAGCCAATTCAGGGTTAGTCAAATAATTCATCTTGTGCCACCAAGAGTTAGAGATAAACCTACGGTTAAAATTACAAATATTTAATCCACATAAGTGCGAGGGTTATGTCGCTAAAGTCTGGATTAGTGTTAGTAATGTTAAAATAAATTAAGGTTATGAGGTAGGTACTCAGCAGGAATATACAGGATGAAATTTAATTAGTTTGCATCTTCTTAAAAGAGGACATTGTACTCATCATTATGAACAACTTTCACTGTGGGATTAACACTGAAATCGATAACCCATGAACGTGTAAGTAGGACTTAGACGAAGAAGGTAAATAATACAAGCTCAATATAATTATAACTTCGTACAAATTAACGACGTCGCACTGTGTACCGTAAGTTTACTTTCATTGTCTTCGTCCTATATAAAAATATCACAAAATGAACTTAAAAATACAAAAAATACACTAGTTAATCTTACCTGGAATAATCAGCACCACCATACACTATTGGGACTGCATAGTTGTTTAACGGGTATAAAACTTTCTCAGTTACATAATCAGGGCATACCGAATTCTCAAAAGCAAGATAGAAGAAGTAATCAGTCTTTAGCAAGTACAAACACTCCTCAGTCCTCTCTTTAGGACATTTCATTTTTCCACAATACCCATAAATGTCCACTGTCAAATTGTATTTCTTCAATGCCTTTTGTATCTCTTTGGTTACTTCTGGTCGTCTACCTGCTTTATTGCAGTTGGACACAAACCAAGCTGCTGCCTTTGTTTTACTACCAAGTTCCTTTATAACTTTAAGAGGAGTTGGCTTCATTGGATCTATCCAACTCATATTAATCTTTGGACCAACACGATTACCTTTTTTGTCAAGAATTGTAAAGTAACCCCATGGGATATCGGAATCCAGTCTGTACGTCCATGATAAATTGTAAAAGTCATCATAAAAGGCATCGCATAGTGGGAACCGTACTGCTGATTCGGATGCCATAAATATAAATTTTTGATAGGGTTCTCTCATCACGTTTGGCCCGTCCCAAGTGTTTTCCACGTCAAACAGAATAGCATCAAAATCACGCAAATCAGACAGCAAATTTCCGTTGGTTGTCAAATAGCAATTGTAGTAAGTACAGTTGCTATCAATGAAAGGTATTTGACCGTTCCCATACAAAGATGACGCATATTGCAGAAACGAATTTGTGTATTTCAGCACGAATTTGAGATCGGTCTTAAATCTTTCAGGTTTTTTGAATGATTTTAAGTAAGTAGTGTAGTTATGATATTTTTTAGACATGATTAATTTCTGCTTTTTCGTCATAAGTTCTTTCCTAGTGTAAATATATTCTATATCAATTTCTGTTTTCACTGGCGTTAATGATATTCTTAAATATTGAATTAGGAGAAAAGCGTAACCGCATATTATTAATGTCTTCACTGCTTTAGACATGATTGTGGTGTAAGTAGAAAACGAGAATACTTAAAGGGTTGAAATGTTTACAGACGAACACAACGGTTGTAAACAATGAAAAATACGAGGAAGAATGTTTAATTGACGTCAAATATGAGACATACCTATCTCTTTATGATGTTCAAACAATAACGTAGTATGCATTGCAAATCTACGTACCAAAAACTTTGGTCAGAAAACGAAATAGGTAGGCAATTATACTAAATAGAAAATTAAATATGAAAATGTCTTTGTTCGCGCGAGCGACGCGTATGGTGGTCTCGACGTCCGGTATGCAAATAGCTATAAAAAGACGAGTGGCGCCCCCACTTGTGGTGGCCGTGCTGAGATTTATTTTAGCTGTGAAATGTGATACGTACGTAGGACTTTTGGCGAGAGAATAAAATTAAAAAAATATTCTCGGTTCGTGCAAAAAGCGTTGTTAGACAAAACAGTAGGTAAACTTCTAGTTTATTATGAAAATATTTGGAACAATATCACGCCTTGTTTCCCAAAATTGTTGGGCAGAGGGGTAGGTACTTATAGTACAGCCACATTTCGCCAGTTATGTTTTTAAGTCCCAAGTAATAGTGGGCGAGCCTATTGGCATCGACCGGGCACAAATCCAGACTCCGGGCTGCTACTGAGAAATTCCTGGAGGAAAAACACTTGTCCGACCTGGGAATCGAACCCAGGACCTCATGCTCAGCAGTAGCGCTTGTGACACTAGACGCGGCACTAGAAGAACGAGGCAGTCCAATATTTGGAACACGTATATTTTTACGCATCCAAGATATTTTTGAACGAACTTCCCAACGCCGCACACCGTGGGATAGACGAGAAAAAAAAAGTTCCCCACTTTACGTGTAGAGAGAGTAAAAAATGTTTTTTCTTGATTTTATTTTACCACTTTGTCGACGTGATTAATATGTATACCCATACCAAATTACAGCTTTCTAGTACTAACAGTCTCTGAGCTAAGCTGCGGACTAACATACAGACAGACGGACATGGCGAAACTAAGTATAAGAAAGAAAAAAAGAAAGAAAAAAAAAATATTTGACTCAGGTCAAGGCACAATATTCACACAAAAACAAAAAAAGACAGAAAAAATATATGAAAATAACTTTGAATAGTACTGTGTGCCTCACGGCTGCGCCAAATAGGGCCAGTTCAGCATAAATGCCAGACAAATAGTGTCTGACGCTGGTTTTCAACTGGAGCTTATGTTACGAGTACGTCTTACGGATGTAAATCAGTTTTATAGTGTGCAAGTGTTTTATATTTAAATAAAAATAGTGTAAAAAAAAATATAATATTACCCGATAAAAGATAAAATTATAGATAATTATATAGTGCTGTGTAAGGAAAGGGAAAAGGGTGTAAGGGGAAAGGTGAAGGGGAAAGGGTGTCCTTGTTTACTACGGAACCCTAAAAACTAATCGGTCGAGTCATTTTCGAGTTTTTGCGAGATTAATGCACGGCAATTGATAATTATATAGTGGCAGGTAATCTGAAAAGCTTAACGCAGATGGTGCTGGCTGTGTTGGGTCATACGAAACTGTCAAACATTGGTTATTTCTTTGGAGCGACGAAGTTTTCACCAAAGTTAGTTAATTTACTTGAAATAAAAATGCGTCAGTGTTGTGTATAGATGCGCAATCCACCCACCGGGTTACCGGGTTTAAGCCCAGGTGGGTTTTTTGGGTGTAATTGAGAATAAACCCGATTTCCAAACTTTTGGGTGTAAAAGATTTTTGTAAAAAATATATACCTAACTCGTTGTACAATAACCGTACGGAAGAAACGTAATCACAAACAATTTGGTGAGATCGACGTACTCTTTGTGAGTTACGTAAATATTAAAAAAAAACAAGTTCTGAGAGCTCTCGAAGTTGTTGTTTCTGTCATACGCTCCCAATCTGAAATAACACACATAATGTGTAACTTAAATCATAGGTATTTATTCACATAGATCATATAGGTTTAGATACATTTTGAAGGCTATTTTGTTGGAAAACAAAACATAATTAGAGTAATTACTTACCACTCTACCAAGTCTTCCTTTTTTCAAATACTTTTGCATTTTTATTTCGAAGTTCATTCTATCACATTCCAACCACCGCACCGTATAAATAAGTTTTACTCACCAGTAAATCTCAAAATACTCGGAAATAAAATCAATACACGAAAACAATTCAAATTCCCTTCGAGTAACTGAACTGTGATGACTGCCAAACACACCAGCGCCACCTAGCGGGAGCAATGGCGAACATCCCTGCCAATATATGTATAGATTTCAAAAATATCAGTTTTCAAGTTACACCCAATTTGGTCATAGGAAACTGAACTATGCAGGCTGTAAAAAGACTCATCACAAATAGTCGTCACCTACACATTCTGTAAGTCAAACTAAGTATCTTCGTACAAAAATAATTGCTGGTAAATGATTTTTCTTTTTGGTGTGATAATTAGCTGCATATTGTAGAGCGCAATGTAGGAGCTCGTGCCTAAGTAATAACTGCCGCACGGGTCGATCCATCAGGTTAAGCTACGCTTGCCGGGGTTGGTCTGTGGATGGGTGACCATCTTTACATACCGAGACTCCTCCGTGCCTCGGAAAGCACGTTAAGCCGTTGGTCCCGGCTGTCATTTGTGGATCTTTGACAGTCGTTACGGGTCGTCAGAAGCCCGAAAGTCTGACAACCAGTCTTACCAAGGGGTATCGTATTACCCAGTTACTGGGTTGTGGAGGTCAGATAGGCAGTCGCTTCATGTAAAATACTGGTATTCAGCTGCATCCGGTTAGACTGGAAGCCGACCCCAATATAGTTGGGAAAAGGCTAGGCAGATTAATTGGTAGAGCGCAATGTAACGCACGCAGGACTTTGACGACACGGTTGGCGCAGTGGGTCGCGGGTTCGATTCCCACACGGAACCAATATTTTTTATAAGCCTTATATGATCTTAGTTTTTAGTTCTTGTTCTGTGATGGCTTTTGGTGAAATAAAGAATTTATTTATTTATTATTTGTATGACCTACAAGTAGTTGTTCCGGGTCTGGCTGTTTGTGTATGTGACTTTAATGTTTGTAAACACACCCACAATACAGGAGAAATTCCTAGTGTGGAGCAACGTTTTTTTAAAAGAGAAAAAGAAAATTTTGCTGGGTGCAGGCAATGCAGGGATCGTGGGAGTATTTAAAGTTATGTTACATAATATAACATCACGCCTTGTTTCCCCGAAGGGTTGGGCAGAGGTGTACTTGTAGTACACCCACATTTCGGCTGTTATGTTTTTTAAGTCCCATGTAATAGGGGGCGAGGCTATTGTCTTATTAATTGTTAACTTTATTAAATTTTTATTATTTTTTGTTATAGCAGCAATAGAAATCCACATCTGTGACGGACAGCGGAGGTTTAGTAATAGGGTTCCGTTTGGCACCCTTTAACTATTAAATCGGTCAGGTACGGAACCCTAAAAATGATCACAATGACAGGACGAACAAGTGAATTTCACACCCGTTATATGAAAAGGTAAATACTCAGAAAAGTGTTTGTTTGATTTTTTAAGAGTTGACATTCATTTGATATTTTCTATTATTATATTTCAAAATAACTTTAAATATCTGCTCATATCAATATCCATTCGAGTGATCTAAGACGCTTTGATGTCGACAACGTCAGCCGACCATGATCCCGGTTCGCGCGACAAGTTGTCCCGGGATTTGCATAACATTGTCCGGTTCCGGCAGTGCTTAACATTACAATATGCTCCTCCTTAGTTGTTGTATTGTTTGAAGTCATTTGTTATTAGATTTTTCGGATGTAAAATATTAAACGAAGTATTAAATTTGTTAATTAGAATTCAGGACGGGGATACTAATTAGAAAACTTGGAAAGTTGGGAACCAACGCGTATTTTAAAAGTTCTTACGTAAAGATCTGCTTGCTAAGTTTAAACTGGACTCATTTTGAGTGGTTGTAAGCGCTACTGGTGAGTGTGAGGTCCTAGGTTTGATTCCCACGTCGGGCAAAGTCCACCGTCGGGTTCCCAAATAACGGTAGAAGGGGTTCACATCGGCGTCCAGTCGACGATGAAGTACCTGGGACTCGTCCTCTACAGTCGGTGGAACTTCGTGGAGCATTTCCGACGTTTGGCTCCCAGACTGCACTGGGCCGGGGCTGCCTTGAAGCGGCTCCTGCCCAATCTAGGGGGTCCAAACGCGGGGATCGTGCGGTCCATGGTCCTGTACGGGGCACCGGTGTGGGTGCGTACGTTGAAGCGGTGGCCTGCCCACCGGTTGAACGCGTCCCAGAGGGTCATGGCGACCCGGCTGGTCCGGGGATACCGCACGGTCTCCGGTGAGGCAGCGAGCCTCCTTGCCGGATTGCCGCCATGGGATCTGGAGGCAAAAGTCCTCGCGCATATTTGGGAGTAGCGCGGGGAGGCGAAACGCCGGGGCTTGACTCCGATGCCGCGAGAAATCGCGGCACAGCGGACAGAGCTCCAACGGGATCTCATGGCGTCATGGAGAGTGCGATTGTCACAACCCAGTGCTGGGCACGCCACTATTGCGGCGATAAGTTCCCTCTTTGAGGAGTGGCTGGAGAGGCGCCACGGCGTCCTCACCTTCCGCCTGACGCAGGTCGACGGTTGTTTCGGGAGGTACCTGTTTCGGATAAGGTGGGAGGAAACGCCCGGGTGTCATCACTGCGTGGATCGCCCGGAGGACACCGTGGAGCATACGGTGGAGGTATGCCTGGCTTGGGTAGAGCACCGCCGTGTCCTCGTGGTGGCGATCGGTGGCGGGGATCTCTCGCGTCCGGCCCTGGTCCAGGCCATGGTTCGGAGCGAGAGGGCATGGGAGGCCGTCACCTCCTTCTGCGAAGCAGTAATGCTCGCAAAGGAGGAGGCGGAACGCGTGAGGGAGAGGCAAATTTCGCGCCCTCACGCCCCTAGCCGCCGCAGGAGGAGACGCCCTGGGCGTCGGGAATCAATTGCTGATTCCCGGCCACCGTAGGCGCGGGCTTGCGGACGGTGAGCAATGGGTAGCTTGCCGTCCGGTAAGGATCAAGCCCGAGTCGACGGCGCGTTGTATTCCACGCGCGCCTCAAAGAGTGTCAGCGAGTGAAGGGGTCCGATGAAACCATTACCTGCCGGGGTTGCGGGAAAGTCCGAAAGGGATACCGTGGCCCCCTGGCATTGCACAGGCAACAGAAGGAACACGGGTGGGTTTTAGTCAGTAAGAGTATGACACGCCCTCCTGCTCCACCCAGACCCGGAGACGTCATTTGATGATTTCCCACCCAAAAAAAAAAAAGGTCGGGCAGTGTTTCTAGATTTTTCCGTCAGGATTATCTCAGTAGCAACTCGGATTCTGGATTTGTTCCCGGTTGATGGCAATAGGTACGTAATGTTACATGGGACTTTTGTTGGATATTTGGGCAGAAAAAGAAAGGTTTATAGAGATTACTATGGGATTTATTATTGAAAGCAAATAAAATAGTCGTACGAAGTCTTGAACGGACGGAAGGGACACCTGTCAGAATCAAAAGACAGATATCACAAAAAAGGTTGCGTTTCAGTTTCAGTTATGCAGACCTGAGTCAATTTAATAACTGTTTTAGTGAAATTCATTGAAAGGCCGCCAAGAGAGTTTTACGATATCTAAAAGGTACACTGAATTTGGGTCTAATTTTAGGTTCTCAGAAAATAAGCAAAATGTTTTCTTGTATAATCATCAATGAAACTTAACACATACTTAGCACCACTTAGAGATGGAGTTTGAATAGGGCCACATAGGTCTGTATGCACTAAACCCAACACATTTGTAGCTCTAGTATACGATTTCTTGGGGAAAGGCAATCTAGATTGCTTTCCTTCAATGCATGTTATACATTGTTTATATTCAGACGCACTATAATTAATACCAGTTGTCATACCTGATTGTTGTTAGGTACCTGATATTAGGTACGTAATTAATATGCATCACTTATTGTTTTTACACCCTTTTTTACATTAACTTTCAATTGTCCTATTCCAGCAGTCAATATTTTTTCTCCATTTGCAATACTCACTTCAGTATTATTAGAACTGTAATTTACCATTAGTTTTTCATTATTGCACATATGGTTTGTGGCTCCGGAGTCTATATACCACACATCACTATTCACCTTGACAGAAAGAGCAGCTACAAGAGCCTTGTCCTTTGGCTTAGTCCTCGGCTTGTTCCTGTCTCGACCTGTCGCAGTCATGGTCGAGACAGGCCGAGCAACAAGCCGAGGGTTTGCGTGTTCTTTGTAAGCAGTTTTTGCCGAGCGAATGTATGGAATTACTGCTGGTTGAACTGATAAGGCAATTCGTGCCAACGCCTTTTCCGCCTTCTTTGGTTTATCATCGTTCACGTCATGTTCAACAAATTCCCATAGTTCTTCATGGATTAACAGCATTTGCATCGAGAACTTCCAAGTTGAATAATTTTCTGACCCCTTGAGTTTGTCAATGGAATTCATGTATTGTGATGAAGAAGCCATTTTCCAATTTTTGCCGGTGGCGTGACAAATCTCTTTAGTTACCGATTTTCTTCGTCAAACTGTCCAAAATACAAGCGTTTTCGAGTGTTATAAACCAGGCTCTACTACCATGTTGAATATTTGGGCAGAAAAAGAAAAGTTTATAGAGATTACTATGGGATTTATTATTAAAACCAAATAAACACAGTCGTACAAAGTCTTGAACCGACGGAAGCACAGACTACACAGGGATACTAGACGGAAGGGACATCTGTCAGAATCAAAAGGCAGATATCACAATAAAAGGTTGCGTTTAGAATAGTTCTAATAACCATATTAATCTGGTTTTTACCCGAATGCGGCGAAGCCAAAACAGGAGGGTTATGTGTTTGATCTGTATGTATGTATGTTTATAATATGTCCGTCTTTATGTTCCCTCGTAACTAATAAAACTAAACGGCTGAACCGATTTTGATGAATGATATTTCGTTAGATTCGTCTTTATTGCGCGAGTGTCACTAGGTATTGAAGTGTTACGGGCAGACGCAATAAAATACTATTTTTGAACTATATGACTTGTATTCCTGCCTACCTCGGCACTTCCTTAATATATAAAAGTACAACACAAAGACTATGACTTAGGACAAATTGTACGAACGGAAACAGATATTACACAAAATGAATAGAGGCTATTAGAGAGATCTAGGACTTTTAGGAAGTCTAGATTTTGGGCAGAGCGATACGTGCGTTTGAGTTCTTATGGGATCGTACACTGAGGTCGCTGACTGAGGTCGTTGAACCCTGCGAACGATTTTCTGCTGGTCATATGTGTGTCCCATTTCACTGCTGTAACGCACGTTCCGTTTCTTCCACATATGACTAATTACATTAAGTTATAAGGTGTGGAGTGTAAATATAATTGTAAGATTTATTAAATATGTTTATTGATAATATGTGTGTTATAAATATAGTAAACAAATAATAGTTGTAAATTTAATTTTGTTATTCATGAGCAATAGATAATGATCGTTGATGTCTATGAATGAATTATGAATGTGACAGGTTGAACTCTGTGGTCGAAATGTCAAATGAGAAATATGATGTAATAGGTTATGAAATGTGCGGTGTAGTGTTTACAATATTAGTTTCAAATATAAATTTAATTACAAACTAAAAGTGGTAACCGCTACACTACTCCCCCCCTGAGACCGTGGTTGGTAAATTACGGGCGATAGTAGTCCGGGAAATGTACCGTTCGTCCGGAACGGGTTTTTCTTTCTACGGTGACGTTTGTTGGTGGAGCTACACGCGTGTCTGTAGGTGTCGGCGGGCTAGGCGTGTTGTTCTCGTTATTGAGGTAAGCGGGTTTTAACCTATCTATTGTGACGGTACTTTCCTTCCCGTTTACCTCAATTTTAAACGTTTTCTCGCCCCATTGCAGCACCTTGAATGGCCCGGTGTAAGGTGAGTCGAGTGGTCGGCGCACGGCGTCATGGCGTAGGAAGACGTGTGTTGCTGACGCCAAGCTGCGGGGCACGTAAAACGGTTTTTCGCCGTGTCGACTCGCCGGTTCTGGTGACAGCTTCGCCATTTGATGTCGGAGTCTCGCCGCGAAGTCGGTGTAGTCTACGGTGCCGGTGAGTGAAGGATTGATGAACTCCCCTGGGAGTCTTAGGGGCTCCCCGTAGACTAATTCGGCTGCTGACCCCTTTATGTCTTCTTTCCAGGCGCTGCGGATGCCCAGCAGCACCAGAGGAAGAGCCTCGGACCAGTTGGTGTCTGTGTAGCATCGGATGGCCGCCTTCAGCTGGCGGTGTAGGCGCTCGACCATGCCATTGCAGGCTGGATGGTACGCCGTGGTTGGCCGATGCTGGCTACCGAGGAGCGCTGCGATGGAGTGGAACAGCTTGCTCTCGAACTGCTTGCCCCTGTCGGTAGTGATGCGATGGGGGCAACCGAAGCGAGACACCCAGCCAGCGATGAAGGTGCGGGCGCATGTCTCAGCCGTGATGTCGGCGATGGGATATGCCTCAGGCCAGCGAGTAAAGCGGTCAATGACGGTGAGGCAATATCTGTAATTATTTGATAATGTTAGTGGCCCTACTATGTCCATGTGGACATGGGAAAAACGTTGGGAAGGAACAGGGAACGGAGAGGTGGGAGAGGATGTGTGCCGCGAGACTTTATTTCTCTGGCACTCGATGCACTCTCTGGTCCAAGCCCTGCAGTCCTTCTTCAGGCCAGGCCAAACGAAACGTGTGGAAATCAATTTGACCGTGGCCTGCCTGCCAGGGTGGCTCAGCTGGTGGAGCTTCTGGAACACCTGCCTTCTGTAGGGTTCTGTAACATAAGGGCGGGTGTTACTGGTGGAGACATCGCAGAGTAGTTCCACATTTGTGTCCGGTAAGCGCACTCTTTGAAGCTTGAGTGAAGTGGTGTTATTAATCAGGAAACTCTGCAACTCAGCATCGCTCTCCTGGGAATGTGCGAGAGCCGTGTAGTTGAAGGCTGGCAACGTTATTGCCTCCAGACGCGACAGTGCGTCCGCTACGACATTGTCCTTGCCTGCGACAAACTGTATGTCCGTGGTGAACTGGGCTATGTAGTCCAGGTAGCGGAACTGCCGCGGTGAGCAATTCTCCCGACTGTGTGCGTACGCGTATGACAGGGGTTTGTGATCCGTGTATATGGTAAAGTGCCTACCCTCAACCATGTGCCGGAAGTATCGCACTGCGTCGTAGATGGCTAAGAGCTCCCTGTCATATGGGCTGTACTTGTGCTGTGATGCGGACAAACGCCTGGAGAAAAATGCCAGTGGCTGCCATGTATTTCCGGCCTTCTGCTGTAGTACTGCGCCCATTGAGGTATCCGACGCGTCTGTGAACAATGCAAGCTCAGCGTTGGGGTTTGGGTGCGCTAGCAATGTAGCCTGGGACAAACCATGTTTGCAAGCAGCGAAAGCATCTAGCATTTCTTGTGTCATGTTGATTGGTTGGTTTCCTTTTGTTTTAGGCCCAGCGAGGACGACATTAAGCGGAGACTGCAAGCGAGCGGCTACCGGGACAAAGCGACGATAAAAATTGAACATACCCAGGAAGCGACGCATCTCCTTGACGGTCTTGGGAGCCGGGTAGTCCTGGATCGCCTGCACCTTCTCCGGCAGGGGACGAACACCTTCTGCGGACAGCTCGTGTCCTAGAAAGGTAATGGAGGTCCGACCGAACTCACACTTTGCCGAGTTGATGAGGATGCCATAGTCCGACAACCGCTTCAGGAGTTGGTGCAGATGTTCGGTGTGCTGGGCTGTCGTCTCTGAGAACAGGAGAATATCGTCTAAATAGCAGTAGCAGAACGACAGACCACGGAGTACCTCATCCATGAAACGTTGGAACGTCTGTGCTGCATTCCTGAGACCAAACGTCATGTATGGGAATTCGTACAGCCCGAACGGTGTGGTGATCGCAGTCTTGTGGATGTCAGCTGACTGGACAGGTATCTGATTGTACGCTTTAACAAGGTCAATTTTACTGTATATTCTGCTGCCAGCCAGCTGATGAGAGAAGTCCTGTATGTGCGGAATGGGGTACCTGTCCGGAATGGTGCGGGCATTTAGCGTCCTGTAGTCCCCACATGGCCGCCAGCTGTTGTCCTTCTTGGGAACGAGGTGGAGTGGGGATGACCATGCGCTCTCTGACGGTCGTGCCGTGCCGTTCGCTAGCATTGCCTCAAACTCCTTCTGAGCGACCTTGAGCTTATCCGGTGCGAGTCGGCGAGGTCGACTGAAAATGGGTGGGCCTGGAGTAGTACGGATGTGATGTACTGTGTGGTGACTAACCTGTCTTTGTTTTCCCGCAGGGCGCGTGATCTCCGGATACTGCCGGAGAAGCTCATGGTACTCCGTACTACCACCAATGGACTTGACTGAGGCAATGTCTGCTGCTGAACCGGCTGCTGATGACGCCGTGGAGGACAGCTGGGTTAGCCCGTCGATGAGGCGGTACTGCTTTAAATCAATGAGCAAGTTATAATGCGCCAAAAAATCTGCGCCTATGATGGGTTTTGTGACGTCCGCGACCACGAATTTCCACGAATACACACGGCGGAGCCCTAAATTCAAGTGGAGCTCGACCCAACCGTATGTATCAATGGCGGTACCGTTGGCCGCGAAAAGCTGATACGTCGTCTTGCTGCGCCGCTGCTGTAGTGCTGTACGTGGGTACACACACAGATCAGACCCTGTGTCCACTAGAAATGTGGTTTTAGTGGTCCGGTCTGTCACGAATAGGCGGCGTGGTTTATTTGGGCAGCCATTTGCCGCTACTTCCGGCTGCCGGTGGCATTTCCCGCGTACGTACACGGTGAGTTGCACCGCCTGGCCCTATCACCGAAATTATTGTGGTACCAGCAGTGCTCTTCGTTCCACGGGCCTCTGGAGTTTGAGCGGCTACGCCGGCCTGGGGTCGTACCTCTGCTACCACGCCTAAACCGGTCTGATGATCGCGAGCGGTGATGGCCCGGACCACGTGTTTGCAGAGCCGCCACCTGCCTTGTTAACTCTGCTATGTATTGTTTCAGCTCGCTGATCTCGCTACAGGTACTCGTACTTGCCACGGCGGGAGGTGATGTGAGCGCGGGTGCGGGCGCCGGCGCGATCTCGTGCACGCGGTCGGCTAAATCTGCGACAGACTGGAGAGGAAGATTAGGTTGTGACGCAATAACCGTTTGGATGTTGGTTGGCAACCTGCTCGCCCACAACGTGGACAGAAAAGCCTCTGGCACATTTGTTCCGGCCAGGGTCTGAAGGTGTCGCAAAAATTGAGAGGGTTTGCGGTCGCCTAACTCCTCGTGGGTGAGGATTTGTTGCACCCTTTTTTCGCGCGAATCAGAGAGCCTACGTATAAGCTCAGCCTTCAGCTTTGCGTACTTTTCCTGGGCCGGCGGGTTCTCTATGATGTCCCTCGCCTCCACCATATAACGGTGGTCAAGCTGGCCCACGACGGTATAAAATTTAGTACTGTCCGTGGTGATACCGGCGATCGTGAACTGACCTTCAACCTGGGCGAACCAAAGTGCTGGCTCCTCTGGCCAAAATGGCGGCAGCTTCACGCTGACTCTACAGACGTCCTGCTTCTCTGCTGTCGCTCCTCCAGTCGTCGCTCCTGCTCCGGCCGGCATGATGTCTCCTTCAGGCTTCTGTGTTCTTTATCGGGGTCACCAATGAAGTGTTACGGGCAGACGCAATAAAATACTATTTTTGAACTATATGACTTGTATTCCTGCCTACCTCGGCACTTCCTTAATATATAAAAGTACAACACAAAGACTATGACTTAGGACAAATTGTACGAACGGAAACAGATATTACACAAAATGAATAGAGGCTATTAGAGAGATCTAGGACTTTTAGGAAGTCTAGATTTTGGGCAGAGCGATACGTGCGTTTGAGTTCTTATGGGATCGTACACTGAGGTCGCTGACTGAGGTCGTTGAACCCTGCGAACGATTTTCTGCTGGTCATATGTGTGTCCCATTTCACTGCTGTAACGCACGTTCCGTTTCTTCCACATATGACTAATTACATTAAGTTATAAGGTGTGGAGTGTAAAAATAATTGTAAGATTTATTAAATATGTTTATTGATAATATGTGTGTTATAAATATAGTAAACAAATAATAGTTGTAAATTTAATTTTGTTATTCATGAGCAATAGATAATGATCGTTGATGTCTATGAATGAATTATGAATGTGACAGGTTGAACTCTGTGGTCGAAATGTCAAATGAGAAATATGATGTAATAGGTTATGAAATGTGCGGTGTAGTGTTTACAATATTAGTTTCAAATATAAATTTAATTACAAACTAAAAGTGGTAACCGCTACAGTATTATGAATTTTTCGGCACCAAAATGAATGAAAAAAAAAAAAAACTCCCAAACCTATCGAATGGGGTATCAAAATGATGGGTTTTAAAAGATGTTACAAAAATGTATACTAATTATGTTTAAATGTAATTTGGAATGAGATATGAAAACCAAAAGAAAATAAAAACTAAAAAGATGTAAATAGAAAATAAAAAATAACTAAAAAACCCGACTATAATAAACACTTACCAAACAAAAGCTACACTATATTTCAAGATATTGGTTTGTCGCTGCGATCCCAAAATACTATAAATTTTAATGTTTGTTTTCTCTTTTGAGTAAAGTATGTAAGTATTGTGTTTTTGCAGCCGGGTTTTTTTAGTTTTTTTTTAATAACTTTTTAATTTTATCTCAGTTTGTAATCAAAAACATGCATTCAGCAATTGAGCAATTGCATGCATGCATGTTAATCAATACTTTTTAATTCTCTATGGTATAAGAAGAGGGCTTTGGAATACAGTGGGACAATTAGGTACAGGCTTTTATTTATTTTTATATTCTGTAAAGAAATACAGAAGACAAATTTTTTTCGTGCACTGGATTTTCAACACTCTGCTTAGCGCCAAGAGTTGAAAATCCAACGGTGTGTTTTTTCAACGCGCTGGGACGAGAGTGTGTCCCAACGCGTTGGATTCTCAACGCTCGGCTTAACACCGAGAGATGAAAATCCAGTGCACAAAATAAAATCGCCGCGATTTTATTACGTCCGTGCCCACGTGGGCTAACGGCAGCGACTATGATCCGGGATTGCGTGACATCTTGTCCCGGAATTTGCATAACAGAGTGTCCTCTGTCCCAGGACTCGGGACATTCTTCAACAACACAATATGCTGATTGTTCGAGGGTTAAATTGATTTACGTTTTACTTTCATTTTGATCATACTTCAATCTTCTGTCTGTTTGAGAGTTTATTTCTTTTTAAGCTAAATATCGATGTCGTGGCCAGATCTTAGAATTGACCATTTCATGAAATGGCCAGCTAACATTGGCCATATCGTTAAAACGTCAACGTTTAATGATATGTCAGTCGACATTTGGCCATATCATTAATGTAAGGTGTAGTAAAAATAGCCAAGTAACTGCGACCAACCTAGAAGTAGCATTTGGTCACAGTTCTAACCTAACCTAACCCATTTGGTCGGGGTGCCACTTAATTTTTTTTAATTTTTAAAAACGAATTTTAATTGCTATGTTGCATTTCACGCCGCATCAGCGGCCGTCGAGTGCTACTTCGAAGTTGATCGCTTTCCATAATATCATATTTGGAAACCCAATAAAAGTCCATCGACTTTTTTTGCGTGGTCACCCTACTTTTTTTGATTTGTTGTGTGCCATGATGCACAAAAAAAACAGAGCGTCATCAACGCCTCTACCGGTGGATAATCTAACTATTTTACGATATGATCGCTAATGTTTGGCCACATCATGAAGTAGTCGTGCGTTTAACTGTTCATATCGTTAAACGTTGAGTATTCAATGATCTGGCCAGGCCACTTCATGATGTGACCAGTGGTCGATGTTCATTTCATGAAATGATCAATTTTAAGATCTGGCCAAGACATCGATATAATACGACCGATGTTTTATAATCTCGGTTTAATGATATTACACATGGGGGGTTGCCATTCTCTGGAGGAAAGGCATTTTTGAGAAGGTCTCTGTTGTTGACTGTAGCAGTCCTCGGTTAACGGCTATTACAGCAACGTCAAAGGGTCGTACTATTATTGTATTTTCTGTGTACATGCCTACAAATTGTCCGGATAACTTACCAACTTTTACAGATGTATTAAGTAAGATTAGTGCTACCATAGCGAGCTGTGATGTAGAGAATGTTTTTATATTGGGTGATTTCAACGCTCACCCCCATATAAAGAAAGAATTAATGAACTTTTGTTCTGACCAATCCTGGGTTTGTGCTGATGTAAAGAAACTGGGGGTGGATAGTGATACCTACACCTTTATAATTGATGTGCACGGAAGTAGGAGATGGTTAGATCACTGTGTGGTATCTGTATCAGCTTGGCACAAAATTGCAAATGTGGATGTATCGGAGGATGTTTACGTTTCGAATCATCTGCCGATACATCTGGATTGCGACCTAGAAGTTGTGAGGCCTAAATTGATGACTGGGGGCGCTGGCCGCAATTCTGTTTTTTGGGGTGAAAGAACTAAATCAGAAACGCAAAGCTATCATAATGTATGTAACAGTAAATTGCGGGACATTGATTTCCCCCATGAGTTTGAAAGGTGCAGCGTTGGATCATGTAGGTTGGCTGAGCATAGAGTTATTCTGGACAATATTTGTATGAACAGATTGTAGAAATCCTATGTGCGGCGGCTAGGCAATCTAGAAGGACATCTGGAAGGGGGGCGCGGAGAGGTAAGCGAGTGTGTGTGTGTGATGAGTATGTGAGAGACGCCCACCGCGTGGCCAGGTGTAACTTTCAGACCTGGATACTGAACAATCGTCCTTCGTGTGGCCCGGTTTATGATGAAATGTATGAGAAGCGAAAAGTTTTTAAAAATCGACTAAAATTTTGTCAAAACCACGCTGAGCAAGTTGTAATGGATAGGCTAGCAGAACAACGAGCTAGTAAAGATTTTGGAAAATTTTGGAAGTCCACTGGTAAATTGAATGCGAAACCTGGCCTCTCTGCGTGTGTGGAAAAGAAAGCGTAAGGGCTAAGAAGGAAATTGCTAATGAGTTCAGGGACCATTTCAAAGTTCAGTCTCCTCTGGGTCCCTCAACCTTGGTGAATGATTCTGAGCCCATCAGTCCTGGCACGAAACTTCTGATACGTTTCTCGAGCAAGCAGGTACTTGCAACCATTAACAATATGAAACGAGGCAAATCTCCAGGGCATGATGGGCTCAGCATTGAGCACCTGAGGCACGCAGGTGTACATTTGCCGCGAGTCTTGTCTATGTTTTTCACAATGTGTATTAGTCACGCGTACCTACCTGCTAATCTTATGAAGACCATCGTAGTTCCCATTGTGAAGAACAGGACAGGTGACATCTCGGACAGAGGTAATTATCGTCCTATTTCTCTTGCGACTATAATAGCCAAGGTGTTGGACGGTATGCTTGATTCTTGTTTAAGTAAGTATATATATCTTCATGATGCACAGTTCGGGTTTTGCCCCGGACTATCAACTGAAAGTGCTATTTTAAGTCTCAAGCATACCGCTCAATATTATAAAGATCGCAGTACGCCGGTGTACGCCTGTTTCCTTGATCTCTCCAAGGCCTTTGATCTCGTTTCTTACGATGTGCTCTGGAGAAAGATGGGAGACAGGGGTATACCCGCGGAAATATGTGGGCTGTTCCAGTATTGGTATGGTAACCAAGTCAATCAGGTGAAATGGGATGATACAGTCTCTGAGCCGTATGGGTTGGAGTGCGGGGTGAGGCAGGGTGGTCTGACGTCTCCCAGGCTCTTCAACCTCTACGTGGATGACCTGGTAGTCGCACTCAGCAGCGTGCCGGATGCAGTGTTGATGGGGTTAGAATTAACAACATCAGCTATGCAGATGACATGGTGCTGCTGGGTCCGTCGGCGGGAGCAATCAGAGAGATGCTTAGAACGTGTGAGACCTACGCTGTCGCACATGGATAAAAATATAACGAAAAAAAATGTGAATACATGGTCTTTGAGGTCAGCGGCAAACGCCGTGGAGAGGGACCCGAGTTGCTTATTAACGGGTCACCAATTAATAGGGTGTCAAGTACCTAGGGCATTGGCTTGCCGCTGACCTCAGGGACGATGTAGACATTGAGAGGGAGCGCAGGGCTCTAGCGGTCCGGAGTAATATGTTGTCCCGTAGATTTGCGCGGTGTACAGACCAAGTTAAAGTAACACTTTTTAAGGCTTACTGCCAAAGTTTGTACACGGGCAATCTATGGGTCAATTATACTAAGAGATCGCTGGATGCCCTGCGCGTCCAATATAACAATGCTTTCAGGATGTTGTTGAGGCTGCCTCGATACTGTAGTGCGTCGAATATGTTTGCGCAAGCCCGCACCGACGGCTTCTATGCTATTGTACGCAAAAAAACAGCGTCGCTTCTGAGGAGAGTGAGGGGCAGTCAAAACAGCATCCTGAAAACTGTAGCCGAGAGCTTCGGCTCTCCGATTGTACAGCAGTTTGTGCGGAGGTTGATTGTTACTAACACTAGGCAATAAGTTATTTTTGTATGTTACTAACACCATATGGATAATTGTGTCCGAAATAAAGCGATTCATTCATTCATTAGCTTCCGCCAGCGGCTTCACCCGCATGATATTTTTTAAATTATAGTATGTCACTCAATGATAATATAGCATTGTATTGGTGAATGAATTTTTTAAATCGGTCCAGTAGTTTTTGAGTTTTTGCATTATAAACATACAAAAAATCAAATCTTTTCTCAAACTCAAAGCATTTATTTCAATTAGACCCTTTACAGGCACTTTTGAATTGTCAAGAATTCGGTCAGCCAGCAATATGAAGCTAGTTGCCCATTCCAAAGCGTAGTAGGTACCAATGGAGTAGAACAGGCAAAAACTCCACGGACATTTTTAAATAAAAAAATTGATACAAAATATTGGGATATGTAATTCATTCATTTTGAAATTATGCATACGAGAACAATGTAGAAAGACGTGCATGTTCGTAAAAGCGTTCGTAATAAAAAAAAAAAAAAACCATTCCAAAACTTAAAATAAATTAAAATAAGCCATGGCAGCTAAGAGATGACCAGTCCCAACTGACGGCACCCGTTCACGAACATGACGCATGGATCTGCACCATTCAGCTCAACCATTTTGAAGGGAGCTAAATGATCCAACACACGCGCCACCAATTCTCTTTATAATATTAGTTTATATTTTTAGATTATGTGGTAGATACAGCGTGTATCAGAAATGTGTAGTCATATTTAAAGGTGTGGTACACACCATTAAACTAAATAACTTTCTCCATGGGACCAACAATCTGATCGCAAAAAAATATCAACTGTCCCATACAAAACTTCAATACCTTCTCGACCTACGAGTATATGTAAGGGGCGGCTGATAAAATTTTCACGAATAATTTTGTGATTAATTGGTCCCATGGTCATGGAGAAAATTGTTCAGTTTGACGGTCCTGTCCCTTAAATTTGACCACACCTTTCTGTTAATTGTTTTTTTAATTACCATGACCTTTACCAAAATCTGTAGTAACACATGAGACTTATATTTTGATTGATTCATAGTTTTTTTTTCATTTTTTTTTATATATGAACGTTGCCCCACTCTAGGAATTTCTCCTGTATTGTGGGTGGGTGCGTTTACAAACATTTAAACTCACATACACAAACAGCCAGACCCGAAACAACTACTTGTACCTAGGTCATACAAATATTCGCGACACGCAGCGCAGCATTCAATCGCTTAACCACTGCGGCAACTTTTTCGTCAATTATTTATTGTGATATTCGTGATGATTCGATAAAGTAGCGAATTCGGTACACCAATGTTTCTGCCAAATATTTCACTGATTTTTTTCCTAACCCATCCACACCCACACCCTGTATAAGTGTAACCGCACCTATCTTCGCAAAAAAATCGAAGTCCCAAAACTTTTGCCCTCAAAAGTCGAAAGCCGCTAGATATTAGCAAAAAGTCATTAAAAGTAAGGGCGGTGTTCATCATACCGGCTTCAAAGTAAGTATTAAACGGTAAGTTGGGACCTTAAGTTAAAAAGTTCATTCATTTAACGGTTGTATGCGTTCGTGGGGCCGCCCGCTGAATTTCAAATTTTAACACGTATAAATAAATGTTGTGGGCCTGTTTTTATGGGACCTGGAGTGTACGGTTGAAGTAGATGTTTTCTTTGAGAAAATAATGGAGGAGAGTTCTTTGATCTGCAGTGGGATAAGTACCTATAATCTTTTAAGGAAATAAATGTGACAATATTCTTCATGTTTAATCGTTTACAAACTGTTGATTACTTCAGTCGTAGTACATAAATGTGACGATTTATGACGTATGGCACTGAAACGTGGTCACTCATAATGGGCCTAATTAGAAGACTGTCACCTAAAGGGTAATAGAGCGGGCTAAGCTTGGAGTTTCCCTGCATGATCGAATCAGAAATGATGAGATCCGCAAGAGAACCAAGGTAACCAACATAGGCCGAAGAATTGCCAAACTTAAGAGTCAGATAATATATGCCCGTGACCTTGAGTGGTTCACGGAACGCGTCGCACGTCAAGTCAGGACTCGTCCATCCAGGAGCGCTGGCCCAAATTAGACGCTACATAAAACAAAACGTGTACTAAAAAATCAATAGTTAAATTATCTTTAAAATGGTGAAGGTTCCAGAAAAAAACGCTTGATGGATTTTCGCATTAGACATAACTTTACAAATTAATTTCACTATGTAATATAAACATTATCTAAAATATTTACATATTAAGTTATTAAAAAAATGCTTTAATTTAACAATATTTTTTTTCCTAATCATTAACACTACTCGTTCAGACGTGATCTTCAGTATAAAATCATTAAAATTTGATTTTCGTCGCCTAAAGTGGGCAGCGCTCCAGATAGATGGCATATGGGGTCGAAAGGTCCCCCACAAGATGGACCGATGACCTTGTGAAGGCCGCAGAATCCACTGGAAGTGGGAAGCACAGAACTGGTTGAAGTGGCGGTGCTTGGGGGAGGCTTAAGTTCAGCAGTGGACGTGTTTCGTCTGAAATGATAATGATGATGTGACGACTTTGTATTGTTATACAAAAGTTGTAACTTATCATCACGCATGTAATCCCCGAAGGGTTATGCAGAGGTGTATCTACAGTACACCCACATTTTGCCAGTTATATTTAAGTCCCGTGTAAAAGGGCTCCAGACTAATCCAGATAAATTCAGACTCCGGGCTGCTACTGAGAAATTCCTGATGAAACAACACAATAACACTTCCCGACCTGGGAATCGAACCCAGGACCTCATGCTCAGCAGTAGTGCTTGCGATCACTAGAACATCTATGCAGAACGATGCAGATGTGTAGAGGAAATAAGTAACCTAGAGTTATGAGGGTTAGGTGGATAAGTCATAATAACCGCACGGTTCGAACGATCAGATTAAGCTACGCTTGCCGCGGTCGGCCCGTGGATGGGTGACCATCTTTACGAACAGAGACCCCTCCGTGCCTCGGAAAACACGTTAAGCCGTTGATCCCGGCTGTCATTCGTGGATCTTTGACAGTCGTTACAAAAGCCCGAAAGTCTAAAAACCAGTCTTATCAAGGGGTATCGTATTACCCGGTAGGTAACTGGGTTGTGGAGGTCAGATAGACAGTCGCTCCATGTAAAATCATCCAGTATACATCCAGTAGTGTAGTGCATCCAGTTAGACGAGAAGACAACCCCAATATTGTTGGGAAAAAGGTTAGGCAGATGAGTTATACGGTTCAAGAGAATGAGTAGTTCTTCTTCTTCGAAGAAGAAAAACAAGACAGCGGAAGAACTTATCGGCGGAGGACCAAGTTCAACGCTAGTGACAAGTGCTTTCGCAGCCGCAAGGCATACCTTCCTAAAAAAAATAAAAAAAAAACACTTTTTATTTGTTTCCTTTATTTTTTAAACTTGTGTTATAATTATGTTGTGGTTGTGCGCCCTTTTTGTCTGTTCTAAATAAATGTACTACCTTTTTTTTTTAAGTCCAAGTTCTTTATCTGCCGCAGCTATTTATTGCCTGCGGCTTCGCCCGCGTTGCCCCTTATTCTAATTAGGGTCGACGCAAATAAAAGTACTCTGCCAGTGAAATCCCGTCAAAAATGGTCTGGCCGTTTCGGAGATTAGCCGGACAGACAGACAAAAAATTTAAAAAATATTTTTTTTGTTTTAGGTACCGTGTATACTTTCGTATGCATTCAGTAAATAGCTGTAATTTTGACATTACAAACAGACACTTCAACTTTATTTATTTGTGTAGATGGCTGTGGTAAAATGGGCTCTGTTCTTAATCCAATTGTTAAGTTCAACAACAGACTGAGAATCCAGGTGATAAACTTGTCTGCTCGATTAAAACTAACCAATCTAATTGTCTGTAATACTAAAATTTTACCACTAATTAAAATAACACAAATGAAAACGATCATCCCAAATTGACCAATAAAATTTAAACAGGCAATCTTAAAAGTTACTTAAAAGCATACAATGGTCGAGTTTCTCAAAAGCCCGAAACTCTTTAATTCATTAAACTCTAAACTTGGTTTCTGCACCATCGACTTATCCTATTACTGATTATTAAATCTAACTTTTGATTTGTATTCAAAGGTTTAAATTTCATTTTGGGATAAACTTTGCTAATGTTTCGACCTCCGTCGGTATTATTTCGTTGTAATTAACATTTTAGTTGAGTTTTGCGGCGATTCGAGGATTAAGTAATACGTTTTGTTAGATTCACTGTTATTGTAGATCTTTGACAGTCAGGCCCGGACTCCAACAAAGCAGAGATGTGCGGAAATATCCGAAGCGGAGACGAGAGGAGAGGTTTTTCAGCTAGGGTGTATCCACCGAAGCCGTGTGGAGATGCGTTCTGGCTAGGCTGGAGCGGAGATGTGTGCTGGCTAGAGCGGAATAGAGCTGCGTGCGGCGAGTGTTGGATGTTGACCGCTCACTGCACGCCGCTCACATCTCTTCTCTTCTCCGCTGCGCGCAGTCGCCAGCCTGCGAGGCACAGCTCACATCTCCGCTTTGTACCACCGCCCAGCTCAATCTCGGTGAGGCACAGCTCACATCTCCGATTTGTACCACCGCCCAGCTCAATCTCCGCTTCGATCTCCGCTCAGTGGTATCCACTGAAGCTGAGTGGAGAAGAGATGTGTGAATAACGAAATTCTATTGGTTGTAGCGGTTACACCGCCACATACGATGTAGTTCGTAGACGTCATCAAAGTCAAGACGTCACACAAATCCTGCATCGCGCAATTAGAGTTTACCGCGCGAACGACATATATAAGACTATCCGACATCAACACCCGGGCAGTTGCCCGCCAGACACAACACCCGTCTGGTCGGAGGGACCTTTTCTATGGTGGATGAGTGAACTTTACACCTTGTTCCTCATGCCCCTAAAGGTTGTTTAAAACACATCTAATTTCCTCCCGTCTCGTCTCCGCTTTGGTGGAGTCTGGGTCTTACGAGTAGTTAGAAGTCCGAAAGAGGCCGAAGACGGACAATCAGTCTTATCAAGGGGTATCGTGAACCATCGTGTTACCCATCAACTGGGGTATGTTGATTAGATAGGCAGTCGCTCCATGTAAAATACTGGAATTCAGCAGTTCAGCTGCATCTGGTTAGAATAGACGCTGACCCCAAGATAGTGGGGAGACGGCTATGCAGATGAAGATGATGATCACTGTCTTTGATAGAAGAAAGACCTATCAAACTTTTGTTTAGACTTAGATCTAGGTTATTTTATAATTTTTTCGTTATTTTTGTGTCGAAAAAATAGTTTTTTTAGATATTATATTGATTATTTAGTTTACCTTCAATAGTTCTAACGATTCATTTACTAAACCTCGGGTTAAAGATAATTATCGGTTTTTAGGCTAAGGAATTTGATTGGACATTGTTCTTTCGGTCGAGAAATTACAAGCGCTAATGTGACATTTGACGGCTGTTAGTACACTTTCCTTTTAAGAGTCCTTAATACCTCGGCTCAAATTCAGTCCTTATCTCGCTCGCACGATACTGCTTGCGGACTGAGTGAGAGCGAGTCCGAGCGGCGGGAGAAGGCTCCAAGGCGCCAATAGTTTAGGTAATTTATTTTTACGGCGAAAATAATGGTAATTAAGTAAAATGAAAAACATAGTTTCTGCTTTATAGTTAGTTCAGTTATTATGCAAAGTTTCATGATCAAATTTGAATTATTTTTTAATACCAGCGGTTTATTATTGTTCGGTTTGGAGATAACTTTGGAATATTTTTCTATAGAGATGTTTTTATGGAATCGTGTTTTCGTCAAACTTAATCCTCAATTTTACAACAGGTTGAGTTATTATAGACTAAGACCTAGTTTCACCATACACTGTTAGTTAGTTTTAACGTCCCGTTAAATAGACAACGGCCCGTTAAGCGTAGTGAGTGTTTCACCAAGTACTAACGAATGGTTAATCCTCTTAACTAGGCGTTAAACTTAATCACTGCTCCAAAGGTCCGTTAATGCTTTTAACGGCTGTCAATTGATTGTCAGTTGGTCAAATAAAATGGAAGCAGCGTAAAATTTTATTTTTGAACACGGAAATGATTAAATTTTCGAAAATTTACAACTTTTAGACAATAAAGTTCAACGTCCTAAAACATACAAAGATTGACGTGACTTATATTTTGAAGAATATGACGATCTAGATTTCAGGACAAGGTTTCGTTTATCGAAAGAATCTTGTACATATAGAGGTCTTGCAAATGATTGAAGATAAACTTCAATATCCATCAAATCAGTTAGTACCTACCTTAAAATTGCCTTATTAGGTATGTGAATTGTAATAAAAGTATGCCTATAATTCGACTTACAACTTCTTACGTAAGTAAGTACCCACCCATGATGTTTAATATTATTAGAAATGTTTGTTACCTAACGTAGTGTAAAAGCTCACAGTGGTTCCCACTAGTAATAGGACCGCCCCATCATCACAGAGAGCACTTTCCAACCCTCATTTTTATGAGCAATCGTCACTGCATCTGTTTTTTTGTTTTCAACTACATTTTTATGTTTTGTAATGAGTCCTATTAAAATTTCTTTTTCACTAGCGCTGAAATTGGGTCGGTGACTTTTTCTCGACATTTTAACACACAAAATAAGTAAAAATTACAATTTAGAAGAATCAAAAATTGTTGTAAGTACCTTATAGGTTATAATTATATACCTAATGCACTATGAATTAAGAGTAGTCTTCTTTAGTTGTTGCCTAGCAACTGTTGTTTCTGTCATCCTGTGTTTTACAAATGAAGTTAATTTGTGTTATAATAAAATGTACTTTATTAAACACGGTGGGTTACAATGATATCTTAGTTTCATTGTTAGCAAGCTCAGCCAGCAAAAAATACCACAAAACAAAATCATTTGAAAACATTTTTACGAATTTGACGTTTAAAACAATTAATAGAGAATTACACTGTTTATAGAACGTTTTGCTTAGACGCCATGACATTTTAATTTGGTTGCATAAAAACGAGAGTGAATGAAAAGTCAGACCGGTCGTTTTTGTTCACTCGATAATAGATAATATCTGCTAGATGTTTGATTTAGCAACGCCTTGTTAAGATCCCTCCATAGAACGTAAAACTTTTTGACGTCTACGTCAATTTTAACAGAGCATTTGCTGATGGCTCGTTAAGAATTGTTTGGTGAAATCGGGTCTAAGACCTAGTTTCACCATACACTGTTAGTTAGTTTTAAAGTCCCGTTAAATAGACAACGGCCCGTTAAGCGTAGTGAGTGTTTCACCAAGTACTAACGAATAGTTAATCCTCTTAACAAGACGTTAAACTTAATCACTGCTCCAAAGGTGTAGGTCCGTTAATGCTTTTAACGGCTGTCAATTGGTTGTCAGTTGGTCAAATAAAATGGAAGCAACGTAAAATTTTATTTTTGAACACGGAAATGATGATATTTTAGAAAATTTACAACTTTTAGACAATAAAGTTCAACGTCCTAAAGCATACAAAGATCGACGTTACTTATATTTTGAAGAATATGACGATCTAGATTTCAGGACAAGGTTTCGTTTATCGAAAGAATCTTGTACATAGAGGTCTTGCAAATGATTGAAGATAAACTTCAATATCCATCAAATCGGTTAGTAACTACCTTAAAATTGCCTTATTAGGTATGTGAATTGTAATAAGAATATGCCTATGATTCGACTTACAACTTCTTACGTAAGTAGGTACCCACCCATGATGTTTAATATTATTAGAAATGTTTGTTACCTATTAACGTAGTGTAAAAGCTCACAGTGGTTCCCACTAGTAATAGGACCGCCCCATCATCACAGAGAGCACCTTCCAACCCTCATTTTTATGAGCAATCGTCACTGCATCTGTTTTTTTGTTTTCAACTACATTTTTATGTTTTGTAATAAGTCCTATTAAAATTTCTGTTTCACTAGCGCTGAAATTAGGTAAAAATAAGTAAAAATTACAATTTAGAAGAATCAAACATTGTTGTAAGTACCGTAGAGGTTATTATATAATGCACTATGAATTAAGAGTAGTCTTCTTTAGTTGTTGCCTAGCAACTGTTGTTTCTGTCATACTGTGTTTTAAAAATGAAGTTAATTTGTTTTATGTATAATAAAATGTACTTTATTAAACCACTGTGTTACAATGATATCTTAGTTTCATTGTTAGCAAGCTCAGCCAGCAAAAATACCACAAAACAAAATCATTTGAAAACATTTTTACGAATTTGACGTTTAAAACGACTAATAGAGAATTACACTGTTTAAAGAACGTTTTGCTTAGACGCCATGACATTTTAATTTGGTTGCATAAAAACGAGAGTGAATGAAAAGTCAGACCGGTCGTTTTTGTTCACTCAATAGTAGATAATATCTGCTAGATGTTTGATTTAGCAACGCCTTGTTATGATCCCTAAATAGAACGTAAATTTTTTTGACGTCTACGTCAATTTTAACAGAGCATTTGCTGATGGCTCGTTAAGAATTGTTTGGTGAAATCGTGTCTAACTTTAACAAAGTAATCAACTGTATTGATGACACTTCCCGTGACTCAAGACTATGCCATTACCTGCATTACTAGTTGCAGAGGAATAATTATTCGTTGCCATGTTTTAGTTTGTTAATAGTTTTGGTTATGTTATAATAGTTTTATTTTATTAGGAATCAATTGTTAATTATATACATTTCATTGTAATGTTTAACGAACTGTATTGTGGTAAAAAGCAGTTTCGAATAAACAAATAGGTAAATAATCAATGCATACATAAACTCATTGTGGTGTACAATACCCGCATATTCTTTGTTTGACATCCATTGTTCATTCTCGCTTAGTTGTAACTACTCATTTTCATAGACAACACAATATTATCAACATCTGGTTTCAGTTACAATGGAACTACTTTTGTAAGGTTTTTGATTTGTAACATCTTCCCTCTCGCTGTCCTGTAAGTGAAAAGAAAAAAGAAAAAAAGAAAATACATTTATTTGACTCAGGCACGCAAGATTCAAACAAAAAAAAAAAAAACTTGGAATAGTACTGTGTGCCCCACGGCAGCCCATTTCAGTATAAATGCCAGACAACTAGTGGAAGTGGGAGTCTTGTCCGATGAAGCGCCAGCCCGCGCCGCATCTGAGCGCATAGCTTTAAATTCCCCGTATAATAATAATATATCCTTGATCCAGCCTGTCCCATCTTGCTGTCCTCCCCTCAGCGACGCCCTAAGCCGAGGTTCGTACCCCACAGGGGGTGCCCTTAGCGAGCGTTCGCCTAATTTTAATTTAGAATAGTTGCTAATGGCTGGAGGCTTTGAGTGTAGTGCTTAAGGCAGCCACAGGATTGTTCGGTTGAGCAGTAAATACCTTAGCGGTATACCTGCGAGATGCCATAGTTAAAAAAAAAAAAAAAAAAAGGAAGTGGGAGTGATTTCGTGAAAAGGGACGGATGTGCGTAACAGGAAGCCGGGGAAGCGCGCGCTATTTGATTTGACCAATGAGCGCGCGCGACAGGATACTGTCAGCCAAGATGGCAGATGTTACACATCATTTATGCGATACTGTAAGGCTCGGTCGTTATTTTTCATAGTAATTTTTCGTTGCTGTTATAATTGAACAGGCAGTTTCTGTGTGTGGTCGATTTATAAACTCAATTATCTTAAAACTGTTTCATTGGTCTATTGTTGGTCGCAATTTCTGTGGTCGCAACGCTCTACTGCTGAGCATAAGGTCCTGGGTTCGATTTCCATATTGGGCAAAGTGTTATTGGGTTTTTCCATTAGGAATTTCTTAGTAGCAAGCCCGGACCCTTTTTTTTTTTTTTTTTTTTTTTTTGGGTGGGAAATCATCAAATGACGTCTCCCGCTCTGGGTGGAGCGGGAGGGCGTGTCAGACTCTTACTGACTAAAACCCACCCGTGTTCCTTCTCTTGCCTGTGCAATGCCAGGGGGCCACGGTATCCCTTTCGGACTTTCCCGCAACCCCGGCAGGCAATGGTCTCATCGGACCCCTTCATTCGCTGACACTCTTTGAGGCGCGCGTGGAACACTACGCGCCGTCGACCCGGGCCTGGTCCTTACCGGACGGCGAGCTACCCATTGCTCACCGTCCGCAAGCCCGCGCCTACGGTGGCCGGGAATCGGCAATCGATTCCCGACGCCCAGGGCGTCTCCTCCTGCGGCGGCTAGGGGCGTGAGGGCGCGAAATTTGCCTCTCCCTCACGTGCTCCGCCTCCTCCTTCGCGAGCATTACTGCTTCGCAGCAAGCCCGGACCCTGGATTTGTGCCCGGTTGATGGCAACAGGCTCGCCCCCTATTACATGGGACTTAAACATAACTGGCAAAACGTGGGTGTATAAAAGGCACACCTCTGCCTAACCCTTCGGGGATTACAAGCGTGAAGATATGTTTATATTATTTCTCAAAAACTGTTGATTGTTTTTTGAGAAATGCGATATGTAAGGATATCAAACCAGTAACACTGGAATAGATTAACTTCAGTAAAGATTATGTAAATACCAGCCATGAAGTGAAGTTAAAAAAAAAACCTCAGTAAAAAAACATTAATAAGTTCAACAAAAAAACACTCAATTAAACAAAAATTCAACCACTCCACCCGTGAAATAATAGTAGATAACTTCTTTACCTTATTACGGGGACATTGTAACCATAATTTTGACTTGAAAGTCCGTCTGTCAGCACCCCTCGGATAAATCGTGAATTTAAAATTATCACCTCGCGACCTGAGTCGGCGCGTTTGCTTCATTTTATAAAAAAAAAAAAGAAAAAATGGCGCGTAAATGCTGAGAGCCATTTTTTTGTCCGCCATTGCAAATCTTCGTAAACTCAATTGATTCTTGTTATCAAGTTTAAAGGTTGATTTTGAATAAAGTTGATTGTTATTCAGCTGACTGTAGCTATTATTTTTATGAAATTGGTTTATGGTGGCGCTGATTTTTAGTTAAATTGATTTTTGCTTTCGTTTATTTTTTGGGGCGGAGAATTTTGTGAGTTGAATTTAGTTCACTGTACATAACTAAAACGGCGAAAACGGCTGTGTGTGATGGATGAGACAATAACTAACACATTATTTCCATATTAACGCTGACTGTGGTGGTGTGGGTGGGGTTCCGTCTACCCCGATGGTAAAAAGGTGTGAGTATGTGTGTATGTTTGTTATCGATCGAAAAATCTAAATTTTACCTACTTTAGCTTCGATTCATTGACCTACACATAAATCGAAGTTGTCAACAACCTTTATTTACACTATCCTTTATCGGCCGAACCCAATAACCTATCTATCACCAGTTTTGGCATACTGGAGATAGAAAAACCTTTAATCTGTCAGAGAATAAGGAATCTTAAAAAAAAAAATGTGATTATTATCTTATATCTATACAATTAAGTTGCCAGGGCTTCCCAGAAAGTAATCCGAAGATACTTGTGATGGGATAAACCTCCCTCTCCTCTTACGGAATGACATTCAATGACAGATAGAATTGTACTTTCTACCATCAATAGCGATCTGTCCTTTTACTGAAAATAGGTTATTGGTTTCGGCCGTAAATGTTTAATTAAACCATTTTCTCTTACACCCACAACTGTTACCATCGCGAGTTAACACTAAAACTTATCTCCGCTAAGAAATGGCCTCCTTACCGTTAACATTTGGCGTTAATCCAAAAAATTAATTGGAGACAAGCGTTCGCTCAACAGCGCTTTAAGCGCTTAAAAGCGCTCAAGGCTCAAGTGCAAGCGTGTCGAGAGTAATTAGTGCAATCAGTGTGAATCACGTTTTAGTCAAGTGCCGCTGTTGTGCCGAGTAGTTACGTCATTACCATAGGCGCATGTTGGCATTTTGGGTGAATTTGGTGCGAGTTTAAGTGAGCATCCTGATCAAATAGGAACGCAAAGTAGGTGCAGATACCCACGAGTAACGACTTATGCTCGATTCCTATAAAAATACCGGCCAAGTGCGTGTCGGACCACGCACTATGAAGGGTTCCGTAGTTGGAATGAATGAATAGTAAGAACAAACTTAACTTTGTAATTGAAAAACATGTTCTCCCATACGGAATATATGTGAGAACATGTTTTTGTAACCGCAAATTTAAGTTGGTCGATTATTACTCGTAAACTTGTAAAGTCCACTTAAGTGTGATAGTTTTCCTTTAAACTTCGTTATATAAAAGTACTACTCCCGTGACATTGGAATTTCTAACTACAACCATTTAGTTGGTAGAGGGGGGGGGGACACTTGACTCTAACGAAAATTGGTACTTTAAAGCTTGATAAGTCACGAACGGTTTACTTAATCAAAAAACAGTCTTCGCAAACCCCTAATATTTTTGAAAGACCTATCCAACAATATCCCACACTATGGGAAGGACGAAAAAAGAAATATCATCCCCACTTTACATGTAGGGGAGGTACCCTAAATAATTGTTTTTTTTTAAATTTTATTTTACTACTCATACTAAATTACAACTTTCTAGTACCAATAGTTTTTGAGCTAAACCGCGGACAGACAGACAGACGGACATGGCGAAACTATAAGGGTTCCTTGTTGACTACGGAACCCTAAAAAACGAATCGTTTTGCTTAGCAATGGTAAAAAAAATTGTTTGCCAAACGGGCTTACACATTTTATTCCATTATAATTTAATTTAATTTCTTAATTATAGGAATCGGCCAAAAGGGTTCTTTAAGTTGTAAACCTTTCAAAGCTTTTTTTAATTTGTGTCTGTCTAGTTCCATTGTTCCATATGTGCTTGTAAATCTATATGAGTGTTTGAGTAAAAAAATATGGAACGTTCCTTTCTTTTGGAACATGTTATGGTTCTTGTTCCACGTGTTTAGCTTTGAATAATTTAATACTACATATGACACATGGACTCCTGGTAGCAGAATCTCTCGACATTTCACGAGCTCCATTCATGGAAGAGGCTGTTACTATGCTTTTTACTAGCACTTCAACCACACAATCATTTATAAGAGTTTTTCACTTCGAATTTGTGAATGTATTAAAACCTTACCTATAGCTTCATTATGCTGTATTAGTCGTCTGTCTGGCTTTGCATTGATTAACAAGAGTACTTAGTTTTTCTTGTGTCCAAGCGTGACCGCTTAGCTCCTGGGTTTGACCACCGATTAGGTCAAAGTTTAATTTGGTATTTTCATTAGAAACTCGTGACAGCTCGGAGTTTGGATTTATCTGCTAATGGCAATAAATTTGCTTCATAATAACTAAGGATCAGAAACAACCAGAAAATTTTCTGCATTTTATTCAACTGTGTATGACTATAACATGAAAACCAAAGTATACAAACAAACAAGAACTACTTACTACCGGAATGTATGAGACATGATACGTCTAAACGTATCGAACACTGTTTTAAAGGTCCTGACTCTCGCAGCAGGGAAGAGAAGATCCAATAAGCCTCTCTCGTATTCCTTCTTCTTAATAGGAATCACGTTTACACTAATCTCTTCCGGTTCATCCGTCGTCGTTGAAGTGGTGGACGATGTCGTAGTGTCCAAATCCGTCTTAATGTAAGAAGATTTCAGTAAGTATTTTGGTGGAACAGTGGTTACCGGCGGGATGGTCTGAATCTTCGGATGGAATTCAACAAAGTTTCTTTTAATGTTGCTCAAGTGGTACGACTTTCCGTCGTTCGCGGTGGTGACGAAATGTTCGTCCTCTTTCGCCGTTGTGAAGACTGGATCGTCGGCCAACAGAGCCAGGCTGTTACTGTAGATATCGTGGAAGTTTACAGTAGAAGGAACCTTATAGTGGGTATTATAAGTGTAGCCTTGCTGTTCTTCCGTTGACTCTCCATTGGCCAGTGGCTATGGAAGAGACAAAACAATTGAATAATTTCTACACCATTGTTACCCGACTGTTTTTCTTTTTCATAACGGTTCTTTTTTAGCTTTGAGTCTTTATGTTTGATCTTTTATTTGTGTGATTTGTAGATGCATTATGTACTATGTACGTAACCCCTAAGACATCTGACAACCCGTCATGATTTTCAAAGATTTACGAATGACGACCGGGACCAAAAGTTTGACGTGTTTCTGAGGCACGGATGGGTCTCAGTATGAGTATAATTCAACACTTAATCGTGAGTTAAAACATCTGCACTTAGAGACTTGATCGTTAGCTAATTCTACCATTTTCTCTGGATTATGTATCGAGGGAAAGAAATAGCTAAACATACATATACAAGTTTATCCCAAACAGAAACATAGGACGTGTCACCAACATTGTAGGTCACTGAATCATCTAGCACTCGTCGGGGAAAGATTCGGATGGCTTCTGTAGTAGCTGGTGCCTCGGGAACTGGTGAATTAGTATTGGAAACAGTTTTAGATGTTTCAGCCTCGTCGCAGGAACTTCTGTCCTGAAAAAGAGCAAAAAGTAAATTTGTATTTGGCACAGTACTTTTAACATCTTCTCAGTCAAGATAGGATATACATTAGCCACTTATGAGTACACGCTCTTAAACGATAGCCGTGAAAAACAGAAACGTCACCGTAGCAGAAATTGGCATGGGAATATAATATATATCGCAGTAAGATGGTCGAAGCATCCCTAGGGATATAGCTTTATAGGGTGGCACATTTAGATCGGTCAGTATGGGAAAGTCTGAAACTATAAGACATACGAAGATCTCTTCTTAGGAACCATGTCATCGATTATAGTAACAAGAAAAACTGCATTCATACATTTAAAAAAAACTTGTACTGCGCTCGGGAATCGAAGCCGGACGTTTAAAAAAATAAAACTAACACTATTTTTATTTAGATATCGATTGTGTAGGTACAATACAATAAAGAGTATTCTATCTATCAAACTATAAACCTTTGATTAAAAAAAAATAAAAAAAATTAGAACTCATCGAGTAGAGAACAAGTATACCTATATATATGTAATTTGTATTTTATTTATCTTCAAAAATGAAGAAGGGGGAGTAAAAGTTGTCATTTTTAGATTATTTTTGTACGAGCTCTATCTCAAGTTAGGAATTTGAAAGTTCTGTATATCATGTAACATAAACTGTATAATCAACAAATACGAAAAACGCCCGATTCATAAGTTATTTTATTTAAATATGGGTGATTTTCTGCAACTGCAAAAAATACCTTTGTAATTCATATTATCTATCATTATGAAATACAAAACCTTTGAGATAAAATTGAAGATGAAAAGAAAGAAAGAAAGAAAATACGTAAAAAACGTGAAAAATAATAATATTCTTCGTTTAGTATTTTCATTTATTTGTTAAATGTTGTACGGTGGTCCGGAACCCTTCTTGTGCGAATCCGACTCGCACTTGGCCGGTTGCTTATTCATTTGGGTTAGTTACACAATATCACACAATTGAAAACAACATCCAATAATAGAAAAAAGAAAGATAATAACTGATTAGAATAGGCCCAATTTGGAATCTTGAACTACCTGCTTGCCAACCGCGGCGTCGCCCGCTAGAACCCTAATTATGTTACTCCTTCTAAAAACAGCTATATGCCAATGACAGTCCTGTCAAAATCGGTCCAGCCGTTTTGGAGATTAGCCGAAACAAACAGACAGACAGATACACAATTAGAGTATTCACCACAAAAAAGAGAAGAGAATTAATTATTCAAAAAAGAGTACTCACCAATATTGTAATCGCGACAACAGCTAAAGCAATTAGCCACATCTTCTATCTCTGATTGGAGAACTACAACTAAACGAGAATGTTATTGTACACCCGTTGACACGGCTCCGTGAGAAGTTAGTCTAATCGTTTGTCACCATACAATGAACTGTTTATCAAATATATTTAGATCAAATAGTAATCAATGTCATTGTGTGTAGTAACAATTAGTTTAGGCCCTCTTCTATTGTTGGTGGCTCCTATTGTTTTTAAATCCCGGAGCTCGAGATTTTGTAGACTGGAGTGGCAAGCAGTTTTACCAAGGAGTAAAGTTTTTGGTTTTCGGCCACTTTTAGGCCAGTCAAATTAACGTAAAAATAGGGTAAACCTTGGAATTAGAGATAATAAGCTGGTTACTCGTATACACCTACATTTTGGCGTTCTAAACGTTGTCTCAAAAATCTCATAAAATCTCGTGTCTGCGTCGTGAGTTATTCAAGGTCAAAGGTCCCTAAAATCAGTTTATCGCTCTTTATATAGCTCTAATGATGTTAACATCTATTATAAATTTCTAGAACACTAAATTTGCAACAAATTTTGCTTCAAGTGTTTTTTCATGCGCTCAACCGTTTTGAGATAGTGGGCGGAGAGCGCGCAGAGATCAGCCATACTATACTGTAATTCAAGGTCAACTGTGAATCTCTGCGAATAATACCTTGTATAAAGTTATTAAATCATTAAAATATACAATGAATCATTTGTATTGTGCAGGTTTTTAAGAAGACAACACATTAATCTACATTTTCACACATGTATTTACATGATTTAAAAACTAACAGACTTAAAATAATAATAATATGTACAAGTATATAAAAAGGGGGGGGGGAATAATTTGCATTACATACATACATAACATCACCATCAGGAAGATCATAACATTAGATACATAACATTAAGCAGAAGTGGTACCTATAGTACACCCACATTTCGCCAGTTATGTTTATGTCCCATGTAGGGGGCGAGCTTATTGTCATCAACTGGGAACAAATCAGGACTTCGGCCTGCTACTGAGCCATTCCAGAAGGAAAATCCCTCTGGGTCTGAGACGGGTGGTTTAACCACAAGACCACAGAGGCGGCGGTTAGTTTCCGGCAATACCTACTTTCAATTCAGAGAATATCCATATTCACAACAAAGCACATTAAAATGGTTGAATATAATATCTAATAAAAAGATTGCCACTGCATTTCTTTTATTTTAACCAATGTTAAAAAATTATCGCGAACCCAAAATAAAAAATTTTTTTCGTTTTCAATTTTCGGATGAAAATGCAAATTAGGCCGAATTTCGTTTTCAGCGGAAAAAGAAAAGCCAATTTCGGTCGCACTCTAATTACCAAGTAACTAGGTTCTGGAGGTCATACAGGTAGTCACTCCTTGTATAATATTGGTATTCAGCTGCATCCGGGTAGACTGGTAGCCGACCCCAACATAGTTAGGAATAAGCTAATAGGGATGATGCCTAGGTCAAAAAAAAAAAAAATATTTAGTCCGTCAGTCAGATAATAAAAATATATTAGACACGTATTTTTTGCTTTATCATATTAATAAAAAATGACTTAGATACAACGCATTAAAGTTGGGGAGTGGGGGTTGATACGTCACAAGTATGTATAAAATCTACATACAAGTGACGTCATGGCACATTATAACTCAATGTATCGCCGTAATCTTTTGATACCGTAAAAAAAGAAAAAATACGTGTACGTTATTTTTTCATAATCTACGTTACGGACAAAAAACATTTTTTTAGTCATCTTCCCTATTGTGCAAGTTGTGGTTTGGGCTTGAAGTGGCGATCGATCGGCTATATATATGTTGGCAAGACCTCAACCGATAAAGGCGCTGGTAAGGCGACCACGAAATGGTACTACAGAGGACCTGGTGGTGGTCGCGGGTTAGAAGATGAGAGTGACCCAGGCACCACAATCATTTGCTGGGCAGGTAAAGGCGACTGTTTATGGTCGGCAAAAAATAACGACACTTCATTTTTGTCTCAAATATTGACATGCCATAAGATTCTATAGGAAACCTCCAGAACGGATCCTTATGATATCTACGGGGCAGACCGCAGTCCAGCAGTGGCCGCCATCCAGCTGATATTTTGAAATCTACGCTTTGGAACGGGCTTCAACTTTCTGACTGACCGACTCTTTGACAATATGAAAGTAAGTGCCTGAAAATGTTTGATTAAGTTTTTACCCTGAGTTACGATGATGTTTTTATAAACGACTTTGTCCATCGAATGTCATAACATTACATAACATCACGCCTTGTTTCCCCGAAGGGTTGGGCAGAGGTGTACCTATAGTACACCCACATTTCGCCAGTTATGTTTAAGTCCCATGTAATAGCTAGGGGGCGAGACTAATGCCATCAAGCGGGCACAAATCCAGACTCCGGGCTGCTACATGAGAAATTCCAGATAGCAAAACCCAATAACACTGCTGACCCGGGAATCGAACCCAGGACCTCATGCTCAGTAGTAGCCTCTAGACCAACGAGGCAGTATGTATAATAGGAATGTCGAATGACATAATAGGTACAATATGCTTTATGTAGGTATGTATTCTATTTATTGTATATGTAACTAGTGCACCACCGACTACCTGTAGTATTATCTCTCCTTTTCTCTTTAAGAGCTCTAATACAGAAAGTGGACAACGTAGCAAATAGCTGTCAAATATTTCACTGTTTTTATTAACTAGTGAACTAAAATATTGATTATGAAATGCAATAATCTAAATCTAATGCAATATACACATTCCAATTGCCTTTTTTACACCTAAAACGGTTACAACATCAAGTTCAGTTATAATTTACAATTTATTATTAATATAATAGTCTAGTTGGCCATAATTCTTATTTCCATACAGTAATATTGCAAAATTAATCAAAACAGGTAAATATTTGACAGCTATTGGCGACGTTGCCAACTTTTTTGATCAACCCTTTTAAATCCTTCCAAAGGTTGTTTTTAAAATATCGTTTTTAGCTATAAGACAGCCCATAGTTTTACTCATTTTTTTTACATTTATATCTGTAATTCAAATCGGCATAATAAAGAGTTTTCTATTATTGGTACCTATTTCCCACGTTTGCAAAGAAATAAGTGAAATGATTTGTTTTTTTAATTTTATTTGATGATGTTGATGATCGTTTTAACAATACTAAAAATTCAATATTACATAGTAGAATACAGTTCGATGCGCGCTACGAATGTCTATTTGGAGTTTGATATTGTGAAACAGATTTGAATGGAATGTACGAAGCGGATATTCAGTTTCCGAAGCATTTCGTAATTGATATTCTGTGAATAGTTTATTTCTGAAATAATTAAATTTGTAAAAGGAATGTAAAACAATATTCCTATAATGCTGGGGCCGCATCTGCGTTTATTATGACGAAGCTTCGCACAGTGATACGATACACGCAGATGTGACGAACTATTACCGGCTATCGTAGCGATAGTTTTGGCTGCGTAGCACTTAGGCCTCTGCCTCGAATTTTGCGAACAGCGGGGCGGCGGCGGCGGCGGCGTGGGAGCGGCAGGATCTTATGCGTAAAATCAAATTGACCGGTTCTCGAAAACAGCGGCGCGGCGGCGGGCAACGAGCGGTGCACTCCAGTCAAGCGGTGACTGCCCGCGCCGCCGCCGCCGCCGCCCCGCTGCCCGCAAAATTCGAGGCAGAGGCCTTATCGCCCGCGTTGGTCATTTCGACTGTCGTTTCCGAACTGCGTAGACGCTCTGTCGAAATAATGGAGAGCTACTCGTATACACGTATATACTACACGATAATTCGTAAAAATTATGATCCCGGTAATGTGTATTTAGCGCAATATTTCATTTGCGAGCAAAACATATGAAGCTTTGGCACGCTCGTGCCTTGCTTTGTCGCGATAGACGCAGGTCCGGCCGCTCCGGCCCCAGCATTATGTCAAGCCGACATTAAGGCGCTCGATTTTTTGTTAATTTTTTGCCTTTCATTAAGTATCTTACACTCGAAGTGAAACGTCTGAACACAAAATGAATCCAAAGTGAAAACTAAATACATTAGTGAACTGATCCAACGATGTGGGATTTCGACTCTCGGCATCTTTCACTGGCCTATCGAATGATCTACAAATGAAATGAAAGTGACAGATGAACGTTCAATCCTATATAATTTTGTCGGTGTCGTTAGAACGTAGCATGAAAAAAAATTTCGGCTTTAGATCGCTATCAGATTGACAGATGGCTATCGGCTGATATAATATGGGCTAGCTAAATAACTCGGAGTTAACAGCTAACTCAGGGTTAATCCAAAGAGAATTATTGGATTAACCCTGAGTTAGCTGACTCCAAGTTAGCTGTTAACGCGCTAGTGGGTCTAAGAAAAACAAATGAGAGATGTTTATGACTGGTTGGCAAGTGGTGCATATGTTTTGCACCCCGGACCGTGCTATAATACTTTTGATACTGAGCGTTACGGTACGCGTTACCATGTGATTTCGGAGCCCCTAGCTTAATGTGTTGAGGAAGAACAACTTTTTGTTTTAGACGGTAGAATCCCAATACGCTTCTCCCAGGCTGTGCCACAACACCCTGCTGTTCACCTTCCACATCCAGTCTGTCCCAGTCACCTTTTTAAGGTCATCGGTCCATCTAGTTTTGGGGCTTGTTACACTAGATACGTTTGCGATAGTTGTGAAGCAGTCTCCACTCCAGGACTCGTCTGCTCCACCGGCCATCGGTCGTTCGACAAACATGGCCAGTCCCTGTAACTTTACTCTATCCAATACTTAAATCTAACTATACTTCATTATATGTACTGGGGCTCGAAGTGACAGCTGGCCTGTTGCCCTTACATAATACAACATCACGCCTACATTCCCCAAAGGGTTACGCAGAGGTGTACCTATACTGCACCCACATTTCACCAGCTATGTTTGTAAGTCCCATGTAATAGGGGGCGAGCCTATTGCCATCAACTGGGCACAAATCCAGACTACGGGCTGAAAAACCCAATAACACTTTGCCCAGCCCGGGAATTGAATCCAGAACCTCATGCTCAGCAGTAGCGCTTGCGACCACTTGACCAACGAGCCAACTAATCAGACACAATTTTAAATTCTTGACCGACACTACCCATATTACTGATTTCAATTAAGTACACCTTATATCAAAACACTAATATTATAATCTCAACATTTTAATGACGTCGAACATCAAAAAGTTGGCATAATATTCATAACAGTGCATGGAGTGGGAGGCAAGCGAGATAAAATCGCATTTGGCCGCAAATAAAAGGAAGCCAGCACGTACGACCCCGCTGCGCGCACGCCGCGGGGGCGCGGTTCCATTGCTATGGACGTTAATAGAAAAACAAAACATCTATAATATAACACGACGTCTGTAATCCCTGAAGGGTTAGGCAGAGGTGTAGGTACCTACCTATAGTATACATAGGTAGGTACACCTCTGCTTAACCCTTCAGGGATGACCACCACTGCCGCGAGAAATCGCGGCACAGCGGACAGAGCTCCGACGGGATCTCATGGCGGCATGGAGAGTGCGATTGTCGCAACCCAGTGCTGGGCACGCCACTATTGCGGCGATAAGTCCCCTCTTTGAGGAGTGGCTGGAGAGGCGCCACGGCGTCCTCACCTTCCGCCTGACGCAGGTCCTCACCGGACACGGCTGTTTCGGGAGGTACCTGTTTCGGATAAGGCGGGAGGAAACGCCCGGGTGTCATCACTGCGTGGATCGCCCGGAGGACACGGTGGAGCATACGGTGGAGGTATGCCCGGCTTGGGCAGAGCACCGCCGTGTCCTCGTGGAGGCGATCGGTGGCGGGGATCTCTCGCGTCCGGTCCTGGTCCAGGCCATGGTACGGAGCGAGAGGGCATGGGAGGCCGTCACCTCCTTCTGCGAAGCAGTAATGCTCGCGAAGGAGGAGGCAAATTTCGCGCCCTCACGCCCCTAGCCGCCGCAGGAGGAGACGCCCTGGGCGTCGGGAATCAATTGCTGATTCCCGGCCACCGTAGGCGCGGGCTTGCGGACGGTGAGCAATGGGTAGCTCGCCGTCCGGTAAGGACCAAGCCCGGGTCGACGGCGCGTTGTGTTCCACGCGCGCCTCAAAGAGATGTCAGCGAATGAAGGGATCCGATGAGACCATTGCCTGCCGGGGTTGCGGGAAAGTCCGAAAGGGATACCGTGGCCCCCTGGCATTGCACAGGCAACAGAAGGAACACGGGTGGGTTTTAGTCAGTAAGAGTCTGACACGCCCTCCCGCTCCACCCAGAGCGGGAGACGTCATTTGATGATTTCCAACCCAAAGAAAAGAAAAAAAAAAGGGATGACCACCACCAGTTATGTTTAAGTCCCATGTAATAGTGGGCGAGTTTATTATTGCCATCAATGGGGCACAAATTCAGACTGCGGTGTGCTACTGAGAAATTCCTGATGGAAAAACCTAATATCACTTTGCCCGACCTGGGAATCAGAACCAGGACCTTGTGCTCAGAAGAAGCGCTTCCGACCACTAGAACAACGAGCCAGTCAACAAAACATACATATTAGGTAAGTCTATTTATGGAAAAAGATGAAGTGTTTAACTTATAATATTTGTTTTTATATATAGTTTATTATACACCACAAATATACATAACAAAAAAAAAAAAACGCTTCTATACCTAAAAAATATTAGTGTGCTCGTCCATCCACAAATTAGTTATGACTTTTTCCAAACGACAATACACGTTGATTTTTAATTCACTGTTAATCTTTTAGGGCATGAAAGTACACATGATTATGAGCAACTTACACTATGAGACCAACTGAAATATCGAAAAAAATATCTGCTGTTTCATACAAAATGCAATATTAACCGAAAATGTATGAAACATGTATTTTCGTGTGTATAGTGAAGGTTGTTTATAATCAGGAGTACTTTTACCTCCTGAAAGGTTAAAATTGAATAAAAATCACCGTATGTATATTTTTGTTTTCCTTTGAATATGTTACGTTGCAGTGATATTATTCCTAGTGTCAAATAAATCATTCTCTGTTTCAAAGTCGTCTTCATTTAATGTAGTTACTGTCCGATCTCTCAATGCTTACCTTCACCAACCTGTAGCCAAAGCCACAACTTGCACAATTAGCAAACTCAAACTCAAAGCATTTATTTCAATTAAACCCTTTACAGGCACTGTTGAATTGTCAAAGAGTCAGTTAGTCAGAAAGTTGAAGCTAGTTGCCCATTCCAAAACGTAGATCTTTATGGAGAAGAACGGGCAAGAAACTCCAAGGACACCCTTTTAAATATAGAAATTACAAAATCCTGGGTACATTACTCTTGTTGATTCTTTAGGTGAGAACAATGTAAAAAAAAAAAAAAACGATTAAAAATAAGCCCTGGCAGATAAGAGATGACCAGTCTCAACTGACGGCGCCCGTTCACGAACATGACGCGTGGATCAGCGCCATCCAGCTCAACCATTTTGTAGGGAACCGAATGATCCAACACACTCGCCACCATCAGCGAGACATTTAAGTGAGCATGACAGATAGCTTATTCCTAACTATGTTGGGGTCGGTTACCAGTCTACCCGGATGCAACTGAATACTGATCTCCACAATCCAGTTACTGGGTAACACGATACCCCTTAGCAAGACTGGTTGTCAGATTTTTGGTTTTCTGACGTAACGACTATCAAAGATCTACAAATGACAGCCGACACCAACGAATTAACGTGTTTTTCGAGGTACCGCGGAGCCTTGATATGTAATGGATGGTCATCCATCCACAGACCCGCCTCGGTAAGCGTAGCATAAACTGCGATCGACCCGTGTAGCTGTCTTCTTTTACTAAACTACAAAAAAATACAATCACCATAGAGAAACTTCGTTAAAGTAAGAGTGAACAGGCTTCTTCTGGGTAAGCTCACTCCATCGTCGACATTGTCTTTGTCACCTCTGACCTAGACTTGAGTCAAGAGCAAAATAATCGTAAAATAAAAAAATAAAAAAAAAACTATATCCTTGCCGTACCCTGCAACATTGGACCCTGGCTCCGCCTCGGTGCGCTCGTAAGGATGCTTATGATGCGGTGTTGCAGTTTATTTAATTTCCTCAAAGGCATTACGTGGAAAAAGCATGTTTTCAAGTGCCCCCCTAGCTTGCAGTACGTTCTGCTCCTTTTTGTGGAGCCCTTTCATGTTGGGAGATATATTTTGACAGGGAGTTTCTTTTGATGAGGAAGTGGTGTGAAGTGTTGGAAGGTGGGAGTGAGATGTGTGTGGTTGTATAAGTGTTGAAGATTTTGTTTGCAAGGTTGGTGTTCTTGTTTGATTATACTGATTAAAGATAAAATAGATTTGTAGTTTCTTTTGATTAAATTACTCAGTCATTAATTCGTTAAAATTAATTAATGATTTGTTGATTATTCTTTTCCTCTTATTACACGACTGCCTACAAAAAGAAGTGTTATATTTCTTTATTGATTTGATTCTTGTCTCCTTCTCGATTTGTTATAGTCTTTACTTGCTCTACGTCGTTTTCAGTACTTTTAGCATCTAGTGCTAGTACAAGTGTAATCTTTCCATGAGCTATTCCTGTAATACCGACACAAGCTAAGAATAAATTTGAAAAAAATATACAAAACATTATTTCCTAACTCAATATTTATACACTTTGAGGAAAATCTAGACGGTAAACCTAGTACATTCCTTTAAGAACAACTCTATAAACGTCACAGTGCTTTCACTTGGGCTCTTCATACTGACATGTATTCGTCTCTGACGCGAAACTAGGAAATAAGGTAGATGTGTGGAGGAAATATTGGATTTTTTTCCTTGATATGATCAAAATGTGCATGTTGTGGAGTATGCTGGAATGTTGTGTGTGGCTGTTGAAATTACGTATTGCGTGTGTGTGGATCGCATCTTTGACAAACAAATTATCAATTAAAACAGATAGCACTACCCTAACCCCGATGAATTGAGGATTTGAAGGTTGTTGGCGTAGAGAGGGTCTGGAAAGCAAAGAAGACATATTGCCTAGTAGTAAGCCTCGGAGAGACCTTAACTGCAAAGGTCTCTTCGAGGTTACCTACTCGGCAATCCCACTAAGCAATACGCTATATTCACACGTATTTATTATAAATAGCTTGAAGATCAATATATTCTGAAGAATTTCCTTACATCAGTTCACGAATATACCCCTAAACCGGAGTCAGGCATTACCTAGTCTTCTGTATTTTATTCAAAAGGAACAACACACAGCTACAATATACAGTATAGAAAAAGAAATTCACATAACATTTGAACAATATTATAGCCCACAACGCTGTTCACAGATTAAATGTGGATTATTAACATACAATTAATTAAACGCTAGGGTAATAATACATAATAATATTAAAAATTAAACTTACTTAACTATCATGTTTATCCATATTTTTACACAAAAATCAACACAGCTCCTTAAACTGTATATGACATTTGAACTTACTGGAAGAACATGCAAACATGTCAATATGTTCAAAAGTCTTAGAGTTGTCTGGCATTTATGTTGAACTGGGCATATTTGGCGTAGCCGTGAGGCACACAATACTTTTGTAACTAAGTTTCTTGTTGTTTTATTTTGTGTGTATATTGGTGCCGATTCCAATTGCGACTCCTCGTGGTACATAATTGTTTGGATAAAAAAAATAAAAAAATATCACCTACGTGTTGAGTATTAGGGGTATAAAGGTTAAGCAGAGGTGGTGTGAACCCCGAAGGGTTAAGCAGAGGTGTACCTATAGTACACCCACATTTCGCAAATTATGTTTAAGTCCCATTATTGTCAAATTCGATTTAGTTGTGTCAAAAAAAAAAAAAATTTAGAGACTTTTTATTGCAGAATAGCTTTAAGATTCTCATAGCCAAAACAAAAGTAAGGAATTTTAGTGATAGTTTAGTTAGTTTAGTTCGGTGTACAAGAGAATCGGCACCATTGTGTGCCTTGAGTCAATTTCGGGACGAAACACTAATAATATAATTAAAATAGTGCCACATTTGCAATTTCTCTGATCCTAGACCCCACCGTAGGGATTCGCTCCACGGCTGCGTTACTTGAATTTATTCCTGAACCTTTTGTGAAGGATTACGTTGACACATTGTGTAAGCGAGTGCGATTTGTCTGTCTCACGGTCCCCTTATGGGCACAGATTTTGATGCTAATACGATGTTGATACTCTTTGAGGAGTAGTTGAAAGTGGAACGGGTTTTGAGAGAGTCCATAGGGGTTTTAAGATGTGTTGGGTAAGAAATATACAATTTACATAGTGATTTAGAAGGTCGCCACCTGTTACATGGGACTTAAACATATGTAATTTGCGAAATGTGGGTGTACTATAGGTACACCAGCCTCTGCGAAACCCTTTGGGGAAACAAGCCTGATGTTATGTTATTTAGAAAATGATATGAGGATAAGTTACGAGGTAACTTTAATTTTGGTACATCATATTTACAAAATTATGTAATTATATTATTAGGTATATTTAACAACAATTCTATTATACAAAATATTGTAAAACATTTTAAAAGAGTAACGGTGGAGTTTGTTGACCATTCTTCTCTATAAGAAACTACCTTTTGGAAGGGGCGACTAGAATCAATTCCATTTTCTTGTAAATTTTCAACCGACTTCAAAAAGGAGGAGGTTCTCAATTCGACTATATGTTTTTTTTTTTTTTTTTTTTTTTTTTTTTTTTTTTTTTTTTTGTATGTTTGTTACGTGATTACTCCACCAATTATGAATTGATTTTGATGTTTCTTTTTTTGTTTGGTAGGGCATACTTCAGAAGTGGTCCCATATAAATTTGGTCAAGATCTGATGAGGGGTTTTTGAGTTAGCTTCAATAATACGTATTTTTCCCATCTAGTATATGTGGACGATATTCTAATAGTTCCTATCTCTCTAATTTACATAGCAGGTAATGGATATTCAAATTTTTGTAGGGGTTTTATGTAGGTACCACAACTAAAAAGTGAAAAATAAAAACTTTTTCACAAAAAATAAAACCGACTTCCAAATAAATCACTACAAAGTGAATAAAAACTTTTTCACAAAAAATAAAACCGACTTCCAAAAAAAACACTACAAAGTGAAAAATAACTTTTTCATCCCACCATCTCGGAAAGAGTATTTTTAATCTTCAGTATCTGAGTGGAAAAGCCGTTTTTATTCTCTAGAGGATAAAGTAAATTGAATTTAGAACATCGTGTGCACTAAGTTTGTGAATTAAAAAAAACATTAAACCTATTTACTGCTACCTCTATGGTGCCGAATATATCATACAACTTTTTTTTAATTTGTTAAAAACTCAGACTCGGAACCTTCTTGGTGTTCTTTTTTCAATTTGCTTTGTACGCGGTTCTTTACGCTACATTTTTTCACTCAATTTAAATAACTGTAGCAACGTTACTTTAAAATTTTCTTAATTATACCTTAGTATTATTTTGTTATAATTTAAAGATTATTCTGTAATACTTACCTGTCATAATGTAGTAATTAATACCTAAACTGAAATAAAAGTGTACCTATCTTGTGATTGTAAACGTTTTTTTTTTTGCATTTAGTCATTTCCTCGCTGAGGTGGAATGAAAAGTTACGTGTTGCACTCGAGTGCAAAGATTTTTCACCTCGTGCTCTTTTGATTCCCTCGCTAACGCTCAGGATTCTAATTTTGAATCACTCGCTGCGCTCGTGATTCAATTTTAGAATCCTTCGCTTGCTCGGTCATCAAAATTGAACACGCGGTTAAAAAGCAACTTTGCACTCTTGTATAACAAATAACTATTATTTCGGAAGTCGGTGTCTTTGGGGTTTTATTTTCGTTTTTTTGCCACCGACTTCCGAAATAAAAGTTATTTTTCACTTTGTAGTGTTTTTTTTGGAAGTCGGTTTTATTTTTTGTGAAAAAGTTTTTATTTTTCACTTTTTAGTTGTGGTACCTACACAAAACCCCCACAAAAATTTGAATACCCATTACCTGCTATGTAAATTACAGTGACAGGAACTATTAGAATATCGTCCACATATACTAGATGGGAAAAATACGTATTATTGAAGCTAACTCAAAAACCCCTCATCAGATCTTGACTAAATTTATATGGGACCACTTCTGAAGTATGCCCTACCAAACAAAAAAAGAAACATCAAAATCAATTCATAATTGGCGGAGTAATCGCGTAACAAACATACAAAAAAAAAAAAAAAAAAAAAAACATAACCGAATTGATAACCTCCTCCTTTTTGAAGTCGGTTGAAAATAACTTTGATTTCGGAAGTCGGTGGCAAAAAAACGAAAATAAAACCCCAAAGACACCGACTTTCGAAATCAAAGTTATTTTTCACTTTGTAGTGATTTATTTGGATGTCGGTTTTATTTTTTGTGAAAAAGTTTTTTACGTTCAAAATTACATTTTGTGTGCCTATTTGAAAACCATGAATTGGCTTTGAGGAATGGCAGTAGGATCCTTGGACTCATACTTTTGCTGTCCGTGTTATGTATTAAACGGTCTTGAATAAAGAACTCGTACTGGATATACTCATTGTTTAATCTTGATCCACAATTACTCGGTTAATTAATACAGGGGTATGTAAGTGACTGGCGAGCCGCACTAGCGCTCCATTCACATATAAAAAATGCAATTCAGCATATTGCATCGCTAGGGTCGCTACACTTGCCCGGGTGTCATCACTGCGTGGATCGCCCGGAGGACACGGTGGAGCATACGGTGGAGGTATGCCCGGCTTGGGCAGAGCACCGCCGTGTCCTCGTGGAGGCGATCGGTGGCGGGGATCTCTCGCGTCCGGCCCTGGTCCAGGCCATGGTACGGAGCGAGAGGGCATGGGAGGCCGTCACCTCCTTCTGCGAAGCAGTAATGCTCGCAAAGGAGGAGGCGGAACGCGTGAGGGAGAGGCAAATTTCGCGCCCTCACGCCCCTAGCCGCCGCAGGAGGAGACGCCCTGGGCGTCGGGAATCGATTGCCGATTCCCGGCCACCGTAGGCGCGGGCTTGCGGACGGTGAGCAATGGGTAGCTCGCCGTCCGGTAAGGACCAGGCCCGGGTCGACGGCGCGTTGTGTTCCACGCGCGCCTCAAAGAGATGTCAGCAAGTGAAGGGGTCCGATGAGACCATTGCCTGCCGGGGTTGCGGGATTAGTCCGAAAGGGATACCGTGGCCCCCTGGCATTGCACAGGCAACAGAAGGAACACGGGTGGGTTTTAGTCAGTAAGAGTCTGACACGCCCTCCCGCTCCACCCAGAGCGGGAGACGTCATTTGATGATTTCCCACCCAAAAAAAAAAAAAAAAAAAAAAAAAAAAGGGTCGCTACACTTGCCGATTCCCGGCCACCGTAGGCGCGGGCTTGCGGACGGTGAGCAATGGGTAGCTCGCCGTCCGGTAAGGACCAGGCCCGGGTCGACGGCGCGTTGTGTTCCACGCGCACCTCAAAGAGATGTTAGCAAGGGTTTTAGTCAGTAAGAGTCTGACACGCCCTCCCGCTCCGCCCAGAGCTGGAGAAGTTATTTGATAATATCCCATCCAATAAAAAAAAAAAGGTCCCTGCACTTTGATCACCAATTAGGGGTCTTTGCGAATTAAAGATGCTTACAGCTATACATGGGATGCATGAATTCTGATCAACTAATTTATTTATTTGCTAACATGTACAACACTGGTTAGTAGGCATGCATTACAAAGGGCACTGCAAATGTTTCATATCAAATGATTAAATTATGTACACGAATTTGATGATTCTAATTAGAATCATCAAATTCGTGTTCATATTTGAACAGTAATAATTATTACTGTTCAAATATTTGAACAGTAATAATTATTACTTTTCAAATATTTTAATAAACATTAGTTATTTAATTATGTAGCGGTTACACCGCCACATACGAACTACGCATCAAAGACATGACGTCACACAAATCCTGCATCGCGCAATTTGAGTTTACCGCGCGAACGACATAAGTAAGACTATCCGACATCAACAGTCGGGCAGTCGGCCCGCCAGACACAACAGCCGTCTGGTCGGAGGATCCTCCCTATTCTATGAAGGATGAGTGAACTTTACACCCTGTTCCTCATGCCCCTAAAATTATTACATTTTATTTCAAATAAATCATTATTATTAATTCGTTCATTCGTTTTAGTAATTATAGGTTAAAAAGTCAAACCTCAGTCGTCATATAAGTCAGTTGTTTTACATTTAAGTACATCAAGCATAATAATATTATTACAAGGTCAATCGATTCACAATAATGTCAGCTTTAAATTCCTCAACGGTATAGCCGCCTTTTTTACTAAGGGAGATTTCAACTGCATTGAGAAAATTTTGTCATTTGGTAGGGATTTTAAACTTTCCGGTAGCTTATTAAATATAATAATATATAGCTAGTCTTGAATATGGGCTTATCCTGATAACTTTTGAGTTTGATTGTTTGAGTGATGGGCAGCATATACTGCCCATCACAAACATATGTCTTATAAGTATATGAGCTTAAATTGTACTCCGCATACCGTGTGAGACTGCGTATAATAAAACGCAACAATAACCCCATTCTGACTCGTGTCGTTCCGATTTACGTCACTGCGGGTCAACCGCCTAATCCTATCTTAATTATCTACGTATATCAATTACGATTGACGTCGATCTTAGATCGCAATCTACATGCACCGTCCATCTTAACCTAAGAGCAAATTGTACTACGTGATTTATAACAATATCCCCTTACCGGAACCGGGGGACCCTTAACGGAACCTCCGCCTCTGCATACACCTCTGCAATTTTTTTTACGGAGTTGTAACGGAGGTCTAATAAAGTAAATCGTCTGTTGTTTTAAACAGATACACACAGGAGGACACACATGTTAAAATTTTTACGAATTCCCTCACTCGTCTTTTTGTACAAAACATATAAGTAAACTTCATTCACTAAACACCCGATAACTACCCACATTTTTTTTTAAATCTGCCAAAGAATTATAAAAGACATTCTCAAACAACCATAATCCTTTTATAACCATCTATACTATCTATATACCTTCTCTATACTCTATGAATGTCACGCTTTCACAGCGTGTCTATGGTCTCTCTCACGTTCACGGCAACACGTCTTTGAATCGAGTCTACCATCGGGGACTCCATTCGTGTTACTTGAATTTTATTTTGTACCCTTTTGTAAGATTGCTTTGATAAATTATATAAGCTATGATTTGTGAGTTGTAAGGCTTTTTGTTGGTTTGCTTAGAAAATACTTTGGTGAGTTGTTGTGGTGAAGGTTCCAAAGATTTCTTTAAACAAGTACCTAGGATTTCTTAACATGACTTTTGCAAATGAGGTGTAAAAAAGTGAGGACTTAGTGAGACTTACTAGCGAGGAGTAGAAATCACTCTTGTAACTATTTAGCATAATGAGCCCATAATGTTACCACCGCTGGGCCACAGGTCTCCTCTGTGAGAGGGAGTGGGCCATAATCCTCTACGCGGGCGCAGTGCGGGTCTTCAAATTTTTGGTTCTATGACATGTCGGTTTACTCACGATGTTCTATGTTCTATGTTATGGGGTTTGGTTTCCGCACTCAGTCCGTCAGGTGGACCATTGTGCGTGGGCCATAGCGGCCGTTTGGGGAGTTATTCCAACCAGCCCACCTCCCTCCAGAAGTTGATTAGGTCTCCTGGTTTGCTTAGAACATCTGTGTATGATCTGGGTGACCCGAGGGTGTTTATTCAGATCTGGGTGACGCCCGTGCATTCAAAGAGCAAGTGCGCAACGGTCTCCTCAGCGGAGGCTGAGGAGACCGCTGGCAGTCCTCTGTGCAGGGCGTGCATGGAGATGCACGCCCTGCACAGAGGACTGTCCGTTATGCCTATTGTGTGGAAGTGTTTGTTTAGCGAGCAGTGTCCCGTGATGGTCCCTGTCATGAGTTTTCCTTCACCGTTTTCAGAACAGTACTAATGAAATAATTTACACAAAGGAAAGCGCCTGCCAGGGTTCTTAACTACGACCTACAACTCGTAAGTCACGGCTGTTATACCCGTGGACCACCACTAACCAGATATAGTATAGACCACTTGTATAAACTTTAATAAGGCAGAAAAATTGCTACAGATAAAAAAAAAATACGACACATAGGTACAATATTGAACTACTATAGTATAATTGTAAACCCATAAATTCCTGTGACAGACAGAAGCATACCTAAAGGTAATACCTATCCAAGCCAGAGCAGTAGACCTCCTTAACACTTGAATAATGCAGTTGTCAATAGACAGATTGATATGCTCACTACAACCCCCTCTCTGAGGCGTTCCCCCTCTTGAGCTGAACATACGGGGAGGTAGGATAATGAATATGCTGTTTAACTTATGCTAACATCATGCTTGTATTGCCCGAAGGGTTGGGCAGAGGTGTACTTGTAGAAACACCCACATTTTGCTATACCATTATTAACATCATTTTGCCATACCATATTTTTTCTTTGCATTTCGCTATACTTTTAAAAAAAAAACTTCAAAACTAAAAAAAAACGCATAGCATTTAGGTGTTTCAATTAAACCATTTACAGGCACTTTTGAATTGTCTAAGAGTCAGTCAATTAGTCAGAAAGTTGAAGCTAGTTGCACATTCCAAAACGTAGATCTCTATGGAGAAGAACGGGCAAGAAACTCCAAGGACACTCTTTTAAATATAGAAATTACAAAATCCTGGGTACATTACTCTTGTTGCTTCTATTTGTGAGAACAATGTAAAAAAAAAGATTAAAAATAAGCCCTGGCAGTTATGAGATGACCAGTCTCAACTGACGGCGCCCGTTCACGAACATGACGCATCGAACAACACCATCCGGCTTAACCATTTTGTAGGGAACCGCCTTACCTTGGCCTTCCACCAGATAACCGTGTAATAAAAGTAATAAAACTACACTAGTACTAAAAAGTCTCGAAACTAAAATACAAACAAAAACAACATGCCAAGTGCACGTGCCAAGGACGCTTCTTATCGCGTCTTTAGACACGTGCGATTTTCATAAAATGGCATACAATAATTGAATGCAAGTTTTGCCATTCAATAATTGCATGCGACTTCTGTTTACACCAAAGCAATTAGGGGTGATGACTAAAAAAATGTTTTTTGTCCGTCATGTAGATTATGAAAAAATAAAGTACAGGTATTTTTTCTTATTCTATACGTTATAAAAAGATTACGGTGATACATTGAGTAAAACGTGCCATGACGTCACGAATATGTAGATTTTATTCATACTTGTGACGTTGCGACCCCCACTACCCAACTCTAATGCGTTTTATCTAAGTCATTTTTTATTAATTTGATAAAGCAAAAATTCGAGTCGAATATTTTTTTATTAAGTATCTGACTGACGGACTAAATAGAATTTCTTTTTTTTGGCCCAGACATCATCCCTATTATGGCAAGTCGATTATTGCATGCAAAATCTGCCCCGTCAAATCCCAGGGTTGCACGTCCTTATTCAATTGATTTTATTCTAAGTGCTATTTATACCTATACCCGTTTTGAACGGCAACTAACTTGCCCGTATCGTGCAACATTTGTACGTGTTGTTTAGACGGTGCCAGTCAATGCCACAGACAATAAACTTGCAACGTGTAAATGGGCCTTTACTATTGAAGGATTGTCAATTTTAATTGTATAGGTATAACAATATAAATGAAAAAGTCATCGACGAAAACGAAAAACATATTATTTTAGGTGATTTAAAATTAGAATTTTCGGTTTAAATATTCAAATAATCAAATCAAAGCACTCGATTTGTAACTGGCACTACAATTAGTCACCCCAGAGATACGTTTTCTAATCCATTTGTTTACATTTTCATCAGATAGTTTTGATAAAGTCTATATACATGTACCTACCAAAATGTTGACCCGATACCAAGTTCGTATGTCCCAAGACGGACGGCCATAGACAATCGTGGTAGGTTCTACTGCGTATAATCTATGCCAGTAAGACACCTTTGTTCCATGCGCTGCCACGCCGATTCTCGAGCAATACAATGGATGCAATGCATCAACCTGATAGCTTGTGGCCTAATCCTTGCTCTCCGATATATTACATATGCTATTCGAATACGGATGTTGGGAAGTGTGTAGGTGACGTACAGAAGGGCCATTGGCTGCCCATAAGCTGACCATAGGCTGACCATAAAGCTTCGTACAGACTAGCGCGACGCGACACCGGCTATTGTTATACCGTGAAGTTTTCTTAGAAATTGTTTCGTTCAAGTCGCGTCTGCACGAATTTAACAGTCTGTTAAAAAACCAGCGTCAGACAGCAACTGTCTGTCGCTCATGCTGATATGGACCTTTTTGGCGGATACACTGTTTGTGTTATAATAACATATTGTCACATTTTTTTATTTGTATTTTGTGTTTTATTAAAAGTTGCCAAGTAAACGTTATACTTTCTATCATTTCAATTGTTCAAAGGTTCACCGAATTAATCAAATTGTACGAGTAGTATCCTCAAACGCACTTAATCTTCTGTCGCTCTTCCACAGTACAGTAGTCAGCATGGTTCGACGGTATCAATCAGGTCGAGCGTAGCCCCACTGTCTCAAAGGATTGGAGCAAAACACCATACATGCATGCCTAGCATAGATTCAAAGTATTATGTAGTCTGTGAAGATCAGTTTCTTATTATACATACATAAACTCACGGCTTATTCCCACGGGGGTGGACAGAAACTACAGAACACCACATGCTACGATGGTTACATATTCCTGTACCTGTACACACGCTCCCGCCGCTTGGTTGCGAGTATTACCTACGCACGTGTTCTGAAGAACATCACCAATAAGGTCTACTATATTATTATGTCTTTTCGGGCATCTCCTCCCTGCGTTTCCACTTACATTTGCCTTGTAAATACCTTTTGTTAGTTGCCTTTCATTCATCCTCTCAGCATGAACAAATCATCACTCATCAGACTCACCACTTATTATGTCACAAAGGTAAAGTAAAATAATTTATTTCAATTAGGCACAAAAAAGGCACTTTTGAAAGTAAAAATTACAAAAAAAAAAAAAAACTTGGCACCCCTTTCAAAAGGTAGTTTTTGTATGGAGAAGAATGGGCAAGAAACTCCACCATTACTCTTTTAAAATGTTTTACAATATCTTGTACACATTAATTATATAATTACTGAACCACGATAGGTAAAAAGAATGAAAAATGAAGGAATGACAGATAAATTAATTATGTGATAGATGCATGGTGCTCACATATTTACGAACATTGTAAAATTATACGATATTCCTAATAATGTCAGTGTGTGAGTTCAAGTAATCACAGAATATAAAATAAATGTTTAAAAAATAATATTACACAATTAAATTGGCAACCAGTTAGATTTTGTCTGGACCATCATTCTATCAAACGCCGTCACCATTTTAAGAGGTGAGATAATATCTTGTAGACTTTGGTCATAACACGATGTCCTGCGTGACCTGCTCGTTAAAGGATCTAGGTAATTGTTGCTACTGATAATGCTTGCCCGTGAGTTTCTAGCCCGTTCTGAAATGGGCAACTAACTTCATCTTTCTGACTGACCGCATTCAAAAGTGCCTGTAATTAGTTTACTTGAAATAAATGGTTTGAGTTTGCTTTTCTCTCCCCACCGACCCTTGCTCGCAGAAGCTCCAGCCCGCGTTTTGCTGAGAAATGTAGACTTAAATTCCCCGATTAATAATAATGAATCATCTTTGATCCAGCCTGTCCCAACTTGCTGTCCTCCCCCCAGCGACGCCCTAAGCCGAGGTCCGTACCCCACAGGGGGTGCCCTTAGCGAGCGCTCGCCTTGTTTTAATTTAGAATAGTTTTGCCCCTGGCTGGAGGCTTTGAGTTAGTAGCTTAAGGCAGCCGCAGGATTGACCGGTTAAGTACCTAGTCATCACCTCAGAGGTGAGCTACGAGATGCCCTATACAAAAAAAAAAAAAAAAATGCTTTTCTCTACTCGTGGCTCTGTTCAGAGCTGGTTCTATTTGCGTAGATTACAATCGACACACTAAGAAGTTCCAAGAAGACCGCCTAATCAAAATGGTCTTCCAGGAAAATACTGCCACCGTTAACAGTTTTGTGGACCTTGTTTTTAGGTAAATAACCATCTTCTTCTTCTTTTTGTGTGGTTGGTGACTAACCTGGTGTCAGAGTTTTAAAGCCGCCGATGGGCCTCTGCCTCTTCACATGCCGTCGAGAAATATTTCTCAGGCATGCCGGTTTCCTCACGATGTTTTCCTTCACCGTTTTATAAGCAAGTGATAAATAATTATACAAAACACACGTTAATCCGAAAATTCAGAGGTGCGTGCCTTGGGTTCGAACTCGAGACCTATGACTTGCATAACCATTGAATAACCATTTCGTTACACTTTGATAATGTAATTTTGAAATATACATACAACGCTTACTGGAGTAGGTATGCGTATAACATCATATTGCAGTGATGAATGCAGGTTCTTCGGAGTAATATTTGTGGAACCATAAATTGTTGACGTGAACGTGAAGATTCCCTTGCTCGGTAAAAAGTAACCTTTTTACTTCATAATATTTCTGATTAGCGGTGGCCCAATGGTAAAGGCCCGACTTACAAGTTGTAGGTCGTGGGTTCGAACCCAGCTAATGTGAATAATTTCATCAGTAGGTAATGCTCTCAAAACGGTGAAGGAAAACATCGTGAGGAAACCAACAATTCGAAGACATGTGACATCTACCAACCCGCACTGGATCCGCGTTGTAGATTAGCCCACTCCCTCTCAAAGACAGAAGGTTCCCAGAAGTGGGAAAATTTTAGTCTGATTGAGCTGTTAAGTTATGAGAACTGTAACTAACGTGACATAATATAACTTTAATTGTTAATCGACTTCTAAAGGCAAATCGAAAATTGAGCGGATATTGTGCATAACAGCTCAAAAGATATATTATTTCATAATATCCTTCCAAGAAATGATACAGAAAGCATAAAAGAAAGCTAACCGGGCATACATATGTATCATCTAGTTTTCAGAGATCTTTAAATCATATTAATTACTGCAAAAGTAATTAACGCTTTCATAGCATTCGTTAAAAACTAGTCGCCAACCCAACAGTTAGAACGGTTTTATGCACTTGTAACAAGTAATAATATCAGAGAACTTTTGTTGAGGTAAATGAAGTGTGTGGATTTAATAGAATGGATAAGGTTTCAGGATAAAATGAGGTTCCTGTAATTGTAGGCTATAAACAAATCTATTTTTAATATTAGAGATTACATGAACGAAAAAAAAAAACCCGCTTGTATAGGGATGTTGTCTTAACATTTTTTGTACGTCAGGTAGATTATTAAAAATATATATGGACATGTATTTTTTTCTTTTTTTACGTAATCATAAGATTACGGCAGTAAAACTCAAACCCAAAACGTAGCGAGCCCTTTTTTTTTTTTTTTTTTTTTGGGTGGGAAATCATCAAATGACGTCTCCCGCTCTGGGTGGAGCGGGAGGGCGTGTCAGACTCTTACTGACTAAAACCCACCCGTGTTCCTTCTCTTGCCTGTGCAATGCCAGGGGGCCACGGTATCCCTTTCGGACTTTCCCGCAACCCCGGCAGGCAATGGTCTCATCGGACCCCTTCACTCGCTGACACTCTTTGAGGCGCGCGTGGAACACAACGCGCCGTCGACCCGGGCTTGGTCCTTACCGGACGGCGAGCTACCCATTGCTCACCGTCCGCAAGCCCGCGCCTACGGTGGCCGGGAATCCGCGATGGATTCCCGACGCCCGGGGCGTCTCCTCCTGCGGTGGCTAGGGGCGTGAGGGCGCGAAATTTGCCTCTCCCTCACGCGCTCCGCCTCCTCCTTCGCGAGCATTACTGCTTCGCAGAAGGAGGTGACGGCCTCCCATGCCCTCTCGCTCCGTACCATGGCCTGGACCAGGGCCGGACGCGAGAGATCCCCGCCACCGATCGCCTCCACGAGGACACGGCGGTGCTCTGCCCAAGCCGGGCATACTTCCACCGTATGCTCCACCGTGTCCTCCGGGCGATCCACGCAGTGATGACACCCGGGCGTTTCCTCCCGCTTTATCCGAAACAGGTACCTCCCGAAACAGCCGTGTCCGGTGAGGACCTGCGTCAGGCGGAAGGTGAGGACGCCGTGGCGCCTCTCCAGCCACTCCTCAAAGAGGGGACTTACCGCCGCAATAGTGGCGTGCCCAGCACTGGGTTGCGACAATCGCACTCTCCATGACGCCATGAGATCCCGTCGGAGCTCTGTCCGCTGTGCCGCGATTTCTCGCGGCATCGGAGTCAAGCCCCGGCGTTTCGCCTCCCCGCGCCACTCCCAAATATGCGCGAGGACTTTTGCCTCCAGATCCCATGGCGGCAATCCAGCAAGGAGGCTCGCCGCCTCACCGGAGACCGTGCGGTATCCCCGGACCAGCCGGGTGGCCATGACCCTCTGGGACGCGTTCAACCGGCGGGCAGGCCGCCGCCTCAACGAACGCGCCCACACCGGTGCCCCGTACAGGGCCATGGACCGCTCGATCCCCGCGTATAGCCTCCGGCAGGAGGCGTTTGGACCCCCTAGATTGGGCAGGAGCCGCTTCAAGGCAGCCCCGGCCCGGTCCAGTCTGAGAGCCAAACGTCGGATATGCTCCACGAAGTTCCACCGACTGTCGAGGACGAGTCCCAGGTACTTCATCGTCGACTCGACGCCGATGTGAACCCCTCCTACCGTTATTTGGGAACCCGACGGTGGCGCGTTCCGAGGACCATGAAAACACATGGCCTCAGACTTGGGGAAAGTCCACCTCGAGTCCCAACTGCCGGATTCTGGCCACGATTGTCGCAACCCCGTGTGTCGCTAGTTCGGCCGCCGCCTGGTGCGACCTCCCCTGCGCCAGGACCAACGTGTCGTCAGCGTAACAAACGACACTGACGCCATTGGGGAGGTCGGCACGCAGCACCCAGTCGTATCCGATGTCCCACAGATGCGGCCCCAGGACCGATCCCTGTGGGACACCGCACGACATCTCTCGCCGGTTCCACTCTCCCTGGTGACCGGGGTAGATGATGGCCCTGTCTGCCAGATAGGCCTCGACCACACGACAGAGGTAGGTCGGCATCCGGTGATACCGGAGTGCCTCCCTGATGCAACTCCAGGGCAGGGTATTGAAGGCGTTGGCGATGTCTAGAGACACCGCCAAGACGACCCCACCCCGAGCCACCGCATCCCCCGTCGTGAGGGCTCGCATGCGCATGATGGCGTCCACCGTGGAGCGCCCCCTGCGGAAACCAAACTGGCTCTCCGCCAAATCCGGCCCCACCCGCACCAGCCGCCCGACGAGGCGGTCTGCAATGACTCTTTCAAAGAGCTTGTCCACCTCGTCGAGAACGTAGGTAGATTATTAAAAATATATATGGACATGTATTTTTTTCTTTTTTTACGTAATCATAAGATTACGGCAGTAAAACTCAAACCCAAAACGTAGCGAGCCCTGACTTATCTAAACCATTTTTTAATAATATGATAAATCAAAAAATCCGTGTCCAATATTTTTTTATTATCTGACTGACGCATGACGGACTAAATAGTTTTTTTCCCCAGTCGACATCCCTATTGCCCCAAGATTTAGGCAGAGATGAAGGTACCTATAGTACCTACACAAAATAAGATTTCTTTGAAATCGGTTTAAACAACCCGAAGGGTTAGGCAGAGGTGAACCTTAAGGTACACCCACATTTCGCCACATTTTATGTTATGTTGTGTGCAACATGGCTAATTAGATGCCTATATGTAGTCTGCCGAAGGTTGCCCTTTTAGTTTAAGTGAGTTAAAATCTCACATGACCGAACAGGGGCCCCAGAAAGAGAAGGGTAGCCAACTATTGAAGTGCAGACTCCTAAAGGTATTTTTATACTTTTATTCTCTTTGACGCCATTGCCCTGCAGTGGGACAATATATTTATTTTCTATAACTGACTTCATAAAAAGAATTAGGTTGGCAATTCTCTTATTTTATTTTAAAGTAGAATTAGGTTCTCGGAATCGAAAATATGTTCCCCGATTACTCGAAGATGGCTGAACCGATTTGGAAAATTATTTTTTCTTTTTTGGTCCGATGTAAATTTTATTTACTTTGCTTGGGTAGTTTTTGAGATACCTTTAATAATACGTATTTAATCCACTTAGTGTATCTTGATGATGCTATAATACTTTCTGTCACCGTTGTTTACATAGCAAGTAGTGGTAAACGAATTGGTGTGGGGTACCATAGCTGAAAATTGTTTTATTTTTACCAATAATAACACCCGACTTCCAAAAAAAAACAAAAATATCGTTCGTTTACGTCATTTTCAGATCAGTGGATCTATTCTGTAAAAGTCTCACCGTGAAAACAAAGGTTAAGGGTACGCTAGTCGATCATTCTTCCATAAAAACGTAGTATGTTATTACTCGTCTGTTTGACGGTATACTACGTTTAAAACTAAAGTCCCTGTTTGGAAGCAGAATTGGAAAAACGATATTGGTTTGGAAGGTATGAGCGTCGAAACTTCTCTATTTCAACACTAATTTTAACTCATCTTTGGGCGTAAATAAATAACTTATGTAGTAATAAAATAGAAAACCGTACAATGATAGATAATTTATTTAAAAATTCCAATAATTTTATTTTGAGTAAATACATCCAGTAGTTTTTCCATAATATCTATACGTCCAAAGGTAATCTGCAAATTTTACGCGCTTATTTTCGTTATAAATCATCGTCAATTTCACGAAATAAATGAATAAATATATAAATACTAAATAAATAAATAATTAGACTAATTAGCATGCATATTAGTAACACCCACCAACGAGTTCGAGCCGTCGACTAGTGCACCCTTAAGTGCTTTTGCACTTAAGGGTGCAGATCGGCTGATAAGTTCAGTTTCTAGTTTAGGTTCAGTAACTATTTAATATAATTATAAATTCAATACGTTCCCTGCATCCCCTAGTTCCGTATCACATAACTCCATCCCGCGAGTGTTGCGCGGCACCATCTTGTACTAATTGGTCCGCGACGCGAAGATGTTCCGACGATTTATAGCGCACCTACCACGCTGTGCATTTAATACTTTACACGCAATATTTTTATTAAAATCGTGTGTTATTGTGTTATGATTCAGTATGAGATAAGTCAAGGTTTCATCGGTGTGCAGTCAGGAACTTCATGGGTGAGCAGATTGGCTCATCACGGTACTTTTCAGAATTATAGATTGTAGCCATTTCATACGACTGACAAAGAATTGCCGCATTTTAGTTGATAGTCAAATTGCTTAACAATGAAATTCCCTGACTACCAAATTGATCGACCAAAGTTAGTAATATCATAGATTATTACAGACGGGACATGACGCATAATCATTTAAATAAAGAGCGACTCTTGCCACGGCACAATAAAGTGCAATTCAGTTCGCACATCGCTAATTACCGACAGTTATATTTACCAAGAAGTTGCCTCTCTTTCCATCGCATAACTCTTATATCTTTTAACTTTGTTACGCTCACTGAATTCGACAAATCGATCCCGCCGCTTATTTACTTGTAGCTACATAGTCAAAGTCAAATAAAGTCAAATATTTTATTTCAATTAGGCACAAAAAAGGCACTTATGAACGTCAAAATTTACAACAAAAAAAAAAAAAAGTGATTCTAGTCGCCCATTCCAAAAGGCAGTTTTCGTATGGAGAAGAATGAGCAAGAAACTCCACCGTTACTCTTTAAAAAAATCATTATATCTTGTATACACTAATTATATAATTATATGTGAAGACAATGCACCTAGAATAAGATTACTACTCGTATACCACGATAGGTAAAAAGAATGAAAAATGAAGGAATGACATAAATTAAGTATGTGATAGATGCTTGGTGCTCACATACTTACAAACATTGTAAAATTATACGATATTCCTAACATTTTAACAAGTAATACTAATAATAAGTCAGTGTGTGAGTTCAAGTAATCACAAAATATAAAATAAATGTTATAAAAAATTATTATACAATTAAAGTGGCAACCAGTTCGATTGTGTCTAGATTCTGAATTGTCCTATGGAGCAGGACCAGCATGTTTCCAAGCATTTTTATCTTGGATACATGCGGACTGTCCCATCGGTAATCATCTGTGGTAATAGCAATGTTTTCTAGCCATATCATGTTTCACACAGTCCATCCATCGTTTCTTTGGTCTTTCCCTACTCGTATAGCCATCCACATTATACTTAAAAGTCGCACTTAAGAGGGAACAGGGCCTGCGAGGAATTTGAAAAATAGGTATTTGGAGAAACTTTTTGCCGTCGTGTTACCTCAAGTCTGCCCCCGTAGAGTGCGATAGGGACAGCTGCAGCTCAGACCAATTATATCACAAAAAAATTGACGAGATCGACGTTTAGAAATCCCCTTTTTTCTCCTCGAGGTACCTATCATTTTCTTTAATGTTAAAAACTTTTCGAAATTGTGTGGTAGTCCTCTAATCACGGCGGTAAAAATGGGGCATTTTTGTAATTTTTGAAGGGTCATATTTTCTTTACCAATAAGTTGCTGAAAAAAAGGAAATAACAGGGACGTTTCTACAGCAGACCTTGATTTTGTGAAAGAAAAGGATTTCTCTGAAAACAGGGGAATACATTTTTATGGAGAATCGCAGGCCCTGTTCCCTCTTAATGAAATGCCATACAAATTCGATGTAACATCGACCATATTAGGCGGAGTTCAGCCTTTTCGGGACCAAACTTTACAGTTAGTTCGGTAAATATTTAGTAGCGAATGCGAATATGAAACTGGAATATCTTGAGATTTTAATAATCTCAAGATATTCCAATTGCAATTGCAAAATACCTATTGACTTAGTATACATTCATGATAAAAAGCCATCAGCGATCTTGTCTGTAGTGACTGTACCGGTAATAAAATAGGTTACATAAAATATAGGAATATTATACGATGTCTGAGAAATAAAATAGCTACATTGTTTGACTTGCTTACCGGCTCTCGTAATTCATAAAACTTGACATCTAGAACTAGGTTACTATGCATTCGATACTACAGTATGTGGCCGTAAATATGGTTCATCGAGTTTCAGAAAAATAATATAATAGAATATTCTTTATAAAGGTATGATTCTGAACAACGCTGCACGCAGCAATGCTGCCACGTTACTACTGGTCCCCATACTTTTTTAGAAGTTTATATGAGACTAGCTGCACCCCATGGTTTCACCCTCATAAGTTTTGATCCCATGGGAATATCGGGATAAAAAGTATCTTATGTGTTAATCCAAGTTATAAGCTATATGTGTGCCAAATTTTATACAAATTCGTTCAGTAGTTTTAGCGTGAAGAAGAGACAAACATACACACTCACAAACTTTCGCCTTTATAACATTAGTAGGATATAATATTAGTAGGATAGTGTGATTATATTTCGAGCACAGCAGCAATTTTGCGCGACATTGCTACCGTGCTCGGAATGTAGTCAATATAAACCTAGGTAACAACATATGGATTCAAGTAATAATATAGTCAATTTATATCTTGAATCCAATGATAAGTAAAATGAGGTAGATAGGTTATTACCTATCCCACATTCGATCTTCAAAAACGGCATAATGTCATAGTATTAAATGACACGGGAACGTAGGATAGCATGACGTAATTATCGGGACTGAAAGAGACAAGACGATAGTACAGACAATCAACTTTGAACCTTACGATTTGGTGATAAAGAAAAAAATCTATTAAAGTTATTTGGCGTCTGTACGTTACTAGGCTAATTAGCTAAGTTTTGACGTGCCACTTGCAGAGCGTATGTAACCTGTATACCTACCTCTTTTTACCTATGATATCATTGGATTCGAGGTATAAATGTAGAAATCTTACATAGAGTAACACAATGGGGATCTTATCGCGAAAAGCTATCTTTAAAGACCGCCTCAGATTGGATTAAAAAAAGGAGAAGCAGAGACAATACTGCAGGTAGTCTGTGGTAAAATAAAATAAATTCGATTTTATAGTCTCTGTTACTCTTACCAAAGTAACAGCTTCTTAGAAATAAAGCTTGATATATTATGTCATATTTATGCCCAGATAACTGTAGGGCTTTTCGTGTAATGTTACAAAAAATGACTTGAATTTAACAGTAAGATCCTTTTAAAAATCAAATTAGTTTTTGACGAAAATAATTGACCTTGGCACAAACCATTTAAAACTTCGTGAATCAATCACTCAGCCTATCGCAGCTCAGTCCAGTGCTGGACATAGGCTTCTTCGCATCCCGTCTGTTCCAGCCATTTTTAAAACTTCCTTCCGTGGTGAAAAGCGTTAGTCATTCAGTGAGGTTGATAGCGGAGCCGACTGTCTAGGATACGCCGTAGATTTAAAAAAAAAACTTTGAATACTGATACACACCTTAACACATATACCAATAAACGATACCATACAGATAGTGCAATCCACGACGATGCGCCCCACTCCGCGATTACTGTACTGTAAGCTGTACTTTAGTACGGAGCAGAGCGGAGTGGGGCGCGTCGTCGTGGATTGCATTATCTATACTGCCCCGTACGGTACCACGAAATTCAAATCAGTTGATGCAAAGTCTATTTTTATTTGCCTCAGCGACAGCACATCACGATCAAAGGAACGTTAATATTATAAAATATTAGATGCAATTCTACGGTACATTTTCTTTTTCTTTGAAAGTTATGATTGGGAGAAAATCTCACTAGTAAGATGGCCAACTTTGCCTTATTATAGCATAGCCTGATGTTGCGAGCTACCTGTGCGCGAGGTTCACGTGGATATGCCTTACCATTTTATACAGCGTGCCACTACGGTTTCGCGTTTTCGTTTTATGAAGATACTAGCTGCACCTCGCGTTTTCACCCACATAAGTTTTGATCCCGTGGGAATATTGGGATACAAAGTATCCTATGTGTTAATTCAGATTATAAACTATCTGTGTGCCAAATTTTACCCAAATCCGTTCAGTAGTTTTAGCGTGAAGAAGAGACAAACATACACACTCACAAACTTTCGCCTTTATAATTTTAGTGTGATTTTAATTTCATTAAACGTTATTATAGATTTATAATAATTTGCTAAAAAAAGCTTCTTGGAGCAACCTGTACTTAAAAAACTGTAGCGCAGAGGTCTGGATTTATTAATATTTATTTACTGGCTTGATTTCCGTACGTATTTTTCGGGTGACCACTGAAAATCAGCGCTGTGCTGTGAGTCCCCCATAGCACAGCATTATGCTCAGTGGAGTGCAGCTTCCGAATATTTCTGTTATGCATATATTGATGTTTTTTGTATGCACGTGTTTCTGTGACAAATTAACCTATTTATCTTTATTTCTTTCTTTTCCTATTTACCGGGGTCATGGACAATAAACAACGCATCAATGAAATTAAAACGGATAACGTGCAAAGAGTAGGCGAATTGAAGGAAAGTAAAAAATCTTTTTAGAAAATATTCGCATCCACACTATTCTATCAGCCGCCGGGCACCGTAGCCTCCTGTACTCCAGTCGCGTATGAAGGAAAATTAGACTTTTTAAACTTGCCTCCAGAACTTCGATTTTACCTCATTCCTCCCAAGTTTGGAGTAACTCCCTCAGGTGGGTTGCATGCTTATTACCCAGTTTTTTAAAGTCACGGCCGACATGCACTGGGTAAATCTTTGGTTTATTTAAACGTGGGTTTACTGGGTTTGTTAGGTGATTATTATAGTGAGTTTTGTCAGCGTGCTTGTATGACCATCAAAATATTGCTAATCCATTGCTTCATTGGTTTGAAAAATTTGTCTGCTCAACAACGTAAATAACGCAATGAATGTTGTTGATAGATTGTGGTTGATCGTGTTTTACGCAATATGGATGATGACTAAAAATTTATATTTTGGTCGTCAGTTCTATTATTAAAAAATTACTAACTTTTTTTACATTATCTAAAGCTTACGGCGATACATTGCGTTAAAATATGCCATGACGTCACGAGTATGTAGATTTAATACTAACTTGTGACGTAGCAACCCCTACTCCCCAACTTTAATGCGTCTTATCTAAGTATTTTTTTTATTAATATGATAAAGCAAAAAAAACATGTCTAATATATTTTTTTGTATCTTACTGACGGACTAGATAGAATTGCTTTTTTTGACCCAAGCATCATCCCTATTAGGGTATATAATAAATGTAAACGAAGCAAAACGATTAGGTTAGGATCGTAGCAGGTGCCGCGGCGTTACCTAGTTTCAGCCTACCCCCATGGGAAAAAGGCGGGAGTTTATGTATATGCTTTGTTAAGTATTTTTTTGAATCGTTTTTTGTTTTATACCTGAGATAATCACGTTTCACCAAATGATAATGTACCTACTACCTTATTAATATATTAATTTTACTTTAAAGTCAATTTATTTTATATTTTTTTAAATTTATTGTTGACATAATCTACTCATTACAATGTTTTTTTTTAATGAGAAGTAGGTATTGCAATATGTGGGTAGCTAGCAACCTCGACAATTATTTATTTTACCTCGATGGTCCTAGTTTATCAATTAAACAACTTCTAGTTACAGCTATATGTAAGCGGGCACGCCATTTTTGTTTGGAGGCTTTTATTTAGATATTGTTTACGTAACTTTAGTTATTTTTATTTCTGCCTCAGTATAGTTCTTGATGTTTTAGTTGGTATATTGACTAGTACTAGCTGTCATATGGCTATGAATTTATAATTTAAATTATGTTTTGTGTTGCGTAATGTAAATTATTTTGCATACTGTTACATAGAATCATTTTTTTCTAACTGAACAGACAGCTGTGCTGCTGGGGAGTTTGTTGCGCCACTTCTTCTTCCCAGCTAAAGCACTAGGAAGTGGTGAAGGGTGGGTGTTTTGGGGGACTATCTTTTGTAATTTTTACGTACGAAAAGTGCTGATTCTCAGCCTAGTTTGAATAAATGACTTTTGATTTTTTAAAGTTATAGTCATTTATATAGGCCCATTTATTTAGTTTCTATTAATCTGTTTAAGAAATGGTTATTAATCGAAGACAACGAAAATTGCTTCTTCCCCGTTCTTCTCCATAGGAACCTACTACGTTTTGGAATAGGCAACTAGCTTCATATTTTTGACTGACCAACAACTTGACACTCAAGAGTGCCTGTAATTGGTTTTATTGAAATAAATGCTTTGATTTTGAGTTGAATCATAATCGAAATAACGTCAAGTATAAATTTAGTTCATCAATACATTAAAATATCCACTTCTTACAACATTACACCTGTAAACCATAAAGGAAACGACAAAACCAATGCTCGTTAATATCTCAAAAAAATATATATTCGCCGGATACCAACCCGTTGATAAACCAATTCACAATTCATATCGGAACAGAATAAAAAGCAAAGGGTATATGTGCGAGCCTCCGAAACGTCATTTATAACACTTCCTATCGGTTGTTTCCGAAACAATGTTCACGAATGACAAACGACGCGGCGGTCTCGAATACAACGCGCATTTTATCGTTCGGATGCTGGGTGGTAGAGTTTATCTCTTTATAGTTACAGGTGATCTTATTAGGATCAATAATAGTCTTTCTCTCTGTCTCGTATCTTAAAGCTTTGCGTCCTCATCATCAAAATTCAAATTGAAATTTAAAACTCATTTATTTAAACTAGGCTGAGAATAAGCACTTTTCGAACATCAAAATTATATAAGACAGTCCCACAAAACGCCCACCCTTCACCACTTCCTAGTGCTTTAGCTGGGAAGAAGAAGTGGCGCAACAAACTCCCCAGCAGCACAGCTGTCTGTTCAGTTAGATAAAATTGATTCTATGTAAAATAATTAACATTACGCAACACAAGACGTAATCTTATACATAAAATTCTCGTGTCACAATGTTCGTTCCCGTAGGTACTCCTACGAAACGGCTTGACCGATTCTCATGAAATTTTGTGAGCATATTGAGTAGGTCTGAGAATCGGCTAACATCTATTTTTCATACCCCTAGGTAGGGTAGGTAGGTAGGGTAGGTAGGTAGGGTAGGGTAGGGTAGGTAGGGTAGGTAGGTAGGGTAGGGTAGGGTAGGTAGGTAGGGTAGGTAGGGTAGGTAGGGTAGGAGGGTAGGTAGGGTAGGAGGGTAGGTAGGGTACGTAGGGTAGGTAGGGTACGTAGGATAGGTAGGGTAGGTAGGGTAGGTAGGGTAGGTAGGGTAGGTAGGGTAGGTAGGGTAGGTAGGTAGGTAAGTAGGGTAGGTAGGTAGGTAGGTAGGGTAGATAGGTAGGTAGGGTAGGTAGGTAGGTAGGGTAAGTAGGGTGGGTAGGTAGGGTAGGTAGGTAGGTAGAGTAGGTAGGTACTTAGTGCTACCCGAGCGAAGCCCGGGCGGACAGCTAGTTTAAATTATAAATTAATAGCCATATGTCAGCTTCCCTCATTGACGGTATCTAGAATCATCTTCATCATGCCTAGCATTTCCCAACTATGTTGGAGTCGTCTTCCAGTCTACCTGGATGCAGCTGCATACCAGTATTTTACATGGAGCGACTGCCTATCTGACCTCCACAACCCAGTAACTGTGTAACACGATACTGACATCTACAAAGTAGTTTCAAATTTCGATTAATGCTTGGTCATTGTACTTATTGATATATCTAGTCTTAAGGCTTCCGCAGAAAGGCGCGACGCAACTCTGGGGGAACAATTTCTATGAAAACTTCACGGCAATTGTTTTACCGGTGTCGCGTCGCGCCTGTCTGCGGATACTTTATGCGAAAATATGTTTTGCCTACAAATATGGACGTGCGTAAAAGGGACAAAGACTCAATTGTAAGCCAACTTGTAAACAATATCAACGAATGACGGAGTAAGTCAGGTAGACGTAGTAAGCAGTACACGGAAATGTTATCACGATACAAGCAGATCGGTATGTTTCCTTATCAATAGTTTTTCAAATAGAGATCGAGAGAAATACATAGAGATTCTTAACAACGATCATAAAAACATTTTAAAAAAACTGGCTAAGTGCGTGTCGGAACAGCTATTAAGGGTTCCGTAATTGAGATGAATTTATCCCAAAAACAAACTTAACATATATCTAGTTGAAAAACGTGTTCACCCAATGTCATTTCTCTAACTGCAAATGTAAGTTTGTAATCAAGAAACTTACTTAAAAAAACATGATAAATCTCCTGAGACTAATTTCAACGCAACAGGCATTTGTTTAATTTTGTTGTAATTTAAACCTTATTCCAATGTGTATAAAAGTTACACTTTGCGTTATCATGTTTTACAACTGCTGTAGCTGCGCCCACAACACAAGTTATAATAAGCCTGCTTAAAATATATTCAAAGTACCAACCAATAAAATCGATAACAAGTTAAAAATACTAAGTTCTAAAAAAAGAACAGGTTCCACTAAATATTCGCCTAGCAAGTCTTAACGTCAACGGCACACGGGAGCGTTATTTGTCCTATTTCTTTATGCCAAACATAAAATGTTCCACTGAGACCTCTCAAAGAGATCCGTCTGTCTGTCTGTTCGCAGCCAAAAAGCTCTCGAGAAATTTTTTCTATCAGTCGATGTCTCCCTCTATTTGCTAAGACCTGTTTCGTTAGAGGCAGTGTGTGTTTCCATTGAGTTGAAGATATTTAGACGTTATTTCTTTATTTACCCAACTACTGAACGAACAAATAATTTTAAATACTTTGGTGGCCCAGGGGTAACGGTCCGACTTACGTGTCGTAGGTGGTCGAATACATTGTGTAATTTATTTTTCTCAAAACTGTGAAGGAAAACATCGTGAGGAAACCGGTATGTCCTAGAACCAAAAACTCGAAGACATGTGACATCCCCAACCCTCACTGGGCCCACGTGGCGGATTATGGCCCGCCCTCTCTGACAGCGAGGAGGCCTGTGTCCATGGGAACCTTAAACTCAAACTCAAAGCATTTATTTCAATTAAACCATTTACATTCACTTTTGAATTGTCAAGAGGTCGGTCAGTCAAAAATATGAAGCTAGTTGCCCATTCCAAAGCGTAGTAGGTACCTATGGAGAAGAACGGGCAAGAAACTCCACGGACACTCTTTTAAATAAAATAAAAAATTGATACAAAATATTGGTTACATCATTCATTTTGAAATTATGCATGTGAGAACAATGTAATAAGACGTGCACGTTCGTAAAAGCGTCCGTAATAAAAAGAAGAAAAAAAAGAATCATTCAAGAACTTAAAATAAATTAAAATAAGCCATGGCAGCTAAGAGATGACCAGTCCCAACTGACGGCGCCCGTTCACGAACATGACGCATGGATCAGCACCATTCAGCTCAACCATTTTGAAGGGAGCTAAATGATCCAACACACACGCCACCATCAGCGAGACATTTGAGTGAGCATGACATACTCACAGCCGCCAGGGCACATTCAAGTCAATGAAATACTACATATTACCCGGTAAATGGTAGCTCTTTAGTACATAGTACTCACACCTGTGCTATGCAATTATATAATACAAAGGAAATTGAGTTTATACAATACAAAAATGGTCTTACAATCTTCAGCAGCTCCATCAGTATTTTCAAAATGTTAATCAGTGTGTATGTCAATTAGTTGTGGAGCAGAATTAGTTAAAAGCTGATTATGCTTATGCTAAATAATTTTTATAAAGCAACCACATAAAGAAACCAAGTTTTCTCCAAATAAAGTTACCTACACATTTGCCAATAAGTACTTATTGGATATAATAACATTAATCAGGTGGGAGTAGTGCTGTTCTCCTAGCTATTTTATAGAATAACCTGTATTAAGCCAAGGAGTAACAATCTCTCTTACAGTACGTCACAGAGTTAAAGTTAGTACAAATATACTATGCTACATTAAAAAAAAAACTTATATTTGAACCTTTCAAAGTCAGGTGTACCTAGGTAGGTATGCCCATAATGTCTGTAGAGTAAATATGACCTGTTACGATCAGTCCCGTCCCGGTGAATGCATCGCCAGTTGACTTAAGATGTGTCTGACATTGGAAACTGCTATATGATTATCATATTACTGAACATAAGAAGGTGACAGAGAATTACTTGTGGTAAATACTCAGCTGTGGGTGAAGCATGGCTTTCAGAGATGATGAATACTAACCACTAAATAGTGTAGACTAGTGCTGTTCCAAAAACAATGGGACACTTAATATCGTGTCCAGCGTGTTGTCTGCACGTTACAGCAACTGGTGAACGTCACTGAAGGTGCCAAACTCGCAGCCGAATTCTGGGCCGAATCTAACTAGATTACGATCGACGCGCTATGAAAAAGAAATGTAGGACTAAGTAAAAAAATGTTTTTTCACCACTCCCGCACGAAAGAAGTGTCTTTCCTCTACGAAAACAGTGAGGAAAGTTGGTTTTTCCTCACTGCTTGAACAGTGAGGAAAGTTGATTTTTCCTCACACTTTAACAGTGAGGAAAGTAATGATCCCGTTCCGAAGCTAACCTTGCCTGATTTTTTTATGTTAAGTTTTAAAGATTTAAAAAAAAATAAAGAATTATTTTGATTTGCTTTGTGTCTATTTAATTTATTTACCTATGATGACTGAATACTTTCTTGCTGGGAGTGGTGAAAAGTTTTGTATGCAACATGTGAGCAAGTTCATTTGCTATTCGTTTTGTTGAGTCTTTCGCTTACTCAGGATTGGAATTTATAATCACTCGCTGCACTCGTGATTCTATTTTTCAATCCTTCGTTCGCTCAAGACTCAAAATCAAAACTCATAGGAAAAACGAACTTTCCTCACATGTTGGATAAATAACTATTCTTCCACCTTGCCACTTTCCCGATTCTCGTGCCGCATCAAACATTGCAAACAACCCATTCTCTTTGCATGTAGGACGTCGAGTCTTCGGCAAATATGGACACCGCGTATGAAGTCAAACAAAATTACGTATTCCATAAAAATATACCCCTTTTGCGCACGTGACAAGCGAAGACGTGTCAATATAAAGCCATAACTGTAGTTAGTTTCATATAAATATATGTTCAAAATTCAGTTATGTTGACGTGGGTAGATATATCTATACCGATCTGAATTTGACTGCCCCGTTGGTCTCCGTGGGGTTCGATGTTCCGGGGATTCGATTCCCGGGTCAGGCAAACTTGTATAGGGTTACCATTGGGAATTTGTTGTAACAGCCCACAGTTTGGAAGTTGGCGGTGTGATACCCCCGTGTCTCGGTAAGCACGTTAAGCTGTTGGACCTGCGCCTGATCTCTCTCCGGTTGTGTCGGATTACCGTCCCATCGCACTATGAGCTTGAGGGAAGAGAGAGTGCACCTGTGTCTGCACACACACTTGTGCACTATAATATCTCTTGCGCCGAAGGCTGGTCTCCGCTGAGATTGGTCGCTATGGCCGAAATTCAGTCTGGAGGACAATTATTATACCGGTCTTTATCCTGCAATTTGTCCCACTGCAGGCTAAAGGCCTCTTAAATCATGTTTGAGCAGTCAAGCTAGAAAAGTATTAATTGGAAGACATATACAACTACGACAAATTTGTTTCATTTTGACAGTTCAACAACATTCACTGCGTTATTTACGCTGTTGAGCCGATTTTTTATTTTTAATCGGCAACCTACACTGTCTGGCACCATTCTGAGATATGGGTCTTTTATTTTTTGTTGCTTATAGACATATTATTTGTATCCTCCTATATGAAAATTTCATTTTGTGTTGCGTAATTAGATAGCAGGTTTCTTTACGATGATTTCCACATCTCCAGTTTAGCTTGGTTAAGTCTAGACAAAACTATACCACATATTTAATTCTGCGATGTTTTTTTTTATTTTTTTTTATCAAACAATTAAGTTCAGATATAACTGGACTGGTCGCACAGAATTACATAATTATAGTGATTTCAAAACCGAAATATACATTTGAGGGTCGGTTATTATCCATGTTAGGTCACATTCTAATCATCGATTTTGTGGTCACAAAATACCTGAAAGGTAAATTAATTGACAAGTTATTAAGATGAATATTTGAAGACAGTAGCCACAAGGATTCTGAGCGATCGGTATCCGCGGAATTCGACGGAGAATGTCTGCATTCCAATGGTTTGACGGTGAACGTAACCTCATTGGCTACCTAGCTGTAACAATGGATTTACAGTGTTTTGTTTTGTTTAAACTGAAAGCTCAATATATCCACTAGATCTATTAGCTACGATAATCAAAATAATGTAGTTCTCAAAGTGAGTAGAAGTAACTATACAGAATAAAAAAAAATACGAGCGAGCCTTCTGTAATCGTATATGATGTGTAGCATCTGACGGCTTGGCTGACGTTTAAATGATATAAACAATATTCATCATTATCATCATCACCATCACCATCACCGTCACCTTCATCGTCATTGTCCTGTTTAAAACCTCTCGGAAAATAGGTTGGCCAACTCTAACACCGCGCGCGCGCATTGGTCAAATCAAATAGCCTGTAACACACTTCCGTCCCCTTTAACGTAATCACTCCCACAGATTGCAGGAAAGCAAGAGGAAAGATGTCACATATCAAATAAAGTTTTGAGTGTCAGTCTAAACTACAGGATCACATTAAATTAGGTAGCTAAACTTCGCAGGCGTGACATGATAAAACCAAAAATAAATAAATAAGTTTTTTTTTGTAAGATAAGATAAGATAGATATATTTATTTACTCAAACATGTGTACACATACAATTATAAAAAATGCATGCAGGATAACAAAAAAAATATAGGCTCAGACATGTTTGCCATATACTATGGCTAGGTTCATCGACCGCAGTTAGTCACTTGAAATACCAGTTTAAAGTCATTTTTATTGTAAACTTCACAGACGTGATTGGTATCGACACCACGATAAAACAAAAGAAAACAGATTTTCTCAAATCATACTTCAAGTAACAACACTACCAGCGGTAGCGGATGACCCCAAAAAAAAACCTTTTTTTTATCGTGTTTAGTTTATCGAGGGAGTACGTCTGCAGTTTCACTGGTTAATTTAATTTGACTCTGTTTAAGTACAAAATATTTACCTACATGTCTGATTTTCATTTGCATTGTGTTTGGCTCATACGCACTGTGATTACTAGTAGTTAACTGTTTATTTATTTTACCTCGATGGTCCTAGTTTATCATTTATAACTTCCAGTTACAGCTATATATAACTATATGTAAGCGGGCATGCCCTTTATGACTGGAGGCTTTTATTTAGATATTGTTTAGGTTTAGTCTTTATTTTTTTAAATTTCTGCTTGAGTACCGTTCTCGATATTTTTAGTTGGTATATTTGCGTGTGCTAGCTGACATACAGCTATTAATTTATAATTTAAATTATGTTTAGTGTTGCGTAATGTAAATAATTTTGCATACTACTATATAGTTTTTTTTTTTTTTTCTAATTGAACAGACAGCTGTGCTGCTGGGGAGTTTGTTGCGCCACTTCTTCTTCCCAGCTAAAGCACTAGGAAGTGGTGAAGGGTGGGCGTTTTGTGGGACTGTCTTATGTAACTTTGACGTTCGAAAAGTGCTGATTCTCAGCCTAATTTGAATAATGACTTTTGAATTTTGAATTTTGTGCCCGTAAGCCTTGCTTTTGTCTTTTTTGACATTATTATTTAAGTTTTCAACTGACAATACCCGAAACAACCCAAAGAACTTGCACCGTGTAGAAGCACCATAACAGCAATTCAACGTCTAAATAATCTGCTCACCGAGGCAGTTATGTACACAGCACTGACTCGCTTTGTTTATTTGCTATCAAAAGAATTTTTTGTTTACCACCGTCATCTAATGAGACAGCGGATGCATTCTTCTTTATTTATCGAGATGAAGCCGTCGTTTCTTCCCATTGTTCACGAGACGCGGCGCGAACCAACCGAGAAAAAAATGTATATAGTCTCCCGAACTGAAACTTTTGCGAAATTATTTTTCATAGTCAGCTTTACCGGGCTTGTCATGTACGTCGCGTTGGCGTTTTATTTATTCCACACTGCGTACACCACCGAGTCCCAGACGGTAAAATATCAAGAACGGTTCAATAAACTCCGAAGTTACGATGAGGCTGACGAAAGGTTCGAGAACGATCTCAAGTATATCTTAGTGTGGGCAGGGGTCAGTAGAACAGCCGAGAAGTTGTTACCGTACGAAGGACAATCTGCATTCATCGAAAATAACTGTGCAAATATCAATTGTTACATAACAACAAACACGACGATACTTAACAATGATTACACGAATTTCAACGCCATCGTTTTTAACATGACTCTGTTGGGATTTTTAGGAGGTTATGAAGACCTTCCAAAAAATAGAACGAAAAGTCAGAAATATGTTTTTTATGGAATGCAGGGGGCCGACGACCATCCCATATGCAACATTCACTTAGACAACTTTTTTAACTGGACGTGGGCTTACAAATTTCATTCAGATATATTTAGTCCTTTTATTGAAGTGAAGGACATGAGAGGCAACGTTGTGGCTCCGAGTAGAAAAGTGCTATGGACTACGCATTTAAAGCCCACGACGAAGACAGATATTATTAATCAAGTGAATACAAAGACAAAGGCAATAGCGTTGGTTATAGACCATTGTGATTCTGTAATATACAGAAAGTTGTTTCTTTCTAAACTAAGCCAAGCACTGAAAATATTTAATTTGTCGATTGATGTGTACGGTTGTGGTTTTAAGAATTGTCCTAGAGAAGGATGTCTAAAGGCTATTGAAAGGGACTATTATTTTTATTTGGCGCTTGAACCGTGTTTGTCAGAGGATTTTGTGACAGCAGAAGTCTTGAAAGGATACCATCATGATGCAGTACCCGTGGTAGTTGGTGGCGCCGATTATACCAAGTAAGATCTCATTTCTAGTTACATAAGTAACTTTATGCACTAGTTACTAAATTAAATTAACTATACTATATAAATAAATACAAAAACCTAAAGATGACTCTTAGGCGTCGAAGTACTCTTCCACATCGCTGTCATCTGGAAACGTGACCAGAAGACTAGCAGCACTGCCACGTTGTCTTTAGTCAAAGAACGTTTCAGACCTCTGGTCACATGAAGTGTCGTGTTGACCATTCGGCGAGAAGTTACACAAAGTTAAAATAAATGTTTTAGTGTATATGGCACTCGTCACATGGTAAATTTCCATTCCATCCATCTAAGACTCAGAAAAATAAACGGAATGCTTGATTGTAAGAATTGCATTTATTTTTCTGTATCTATAAAAATATGAACTTATTTGGTCGAAATCAAAATGAGTTGCACGTTCTTCCTTCTATCTAAAGATAAAAAAAACTATTTATTTCTATAGAAATTCTCATTGATTATTTTTATTAGTAGAAATACTCTCTTCATTTTAAAATTCGGAAAGATTTTGGTACATCGAACTCTAGTACAGCTTAAGATATACTGCCAGACCAGATCAGTAATCCTGACGAAGATAACCACATTAATTAATAAAGCAAAAATGTGAGATTCACTATCATCATATCTTTGCAACCAAGTCCAGTGTTTCACCACTCTTCTCTCTCCCCAGGTTCCTTCCGGAAAACTCCTATATAAATTTCAATTTCTACGACGAAGAAAAGCTTGCAGCTCTGTTAGACTACACCATAAGTAATCCAACAGTCTACCACCAATATTTCAACTGGAAGAACTACTACACAATAGAAAAGGTAGAAGAAGTTAGAGGATATTGTGAGCTCTGTAAAATGTTGAATGATAAGAAAAAGTACCAAGCTTTCAGTTCATACAAGAACTTTAGGACATGGTGGTACTATGGTCCGTTGAGGGAGAAATGTCTTCCAAAAGGGGCGGAAATGATATCAGAAATAGGGTCGTATATGAAAGATCCATGGAGGGGCTAGTTTTTGTGGTAATATTCTGTTGGACATTGATTAACTAAACTATGTAAATTGTGTCGCTGCTGGAATCTTCCCATTTAGAGAAGAAGAAAAAGCATCTTGGTAGCTCCTTGCATGTGTCCAATATTGGACCTAAATGAGTCCTAAAATTACTTAAAAAAAAGATATAAAACATTATATATAATTTTATAAGCCCTAACTTTGCTTACAAAACTGGCGAAATGTGGGAGTATTTTTCACTTCTGCGCAGATAATTATGTGATAAATAGCTGAGATTATGTTGTAATATGTAACTGGAGTACCTATGTGAGGATCGTAGCAGGTGCCGTTCTGTAGTTTCTGCCTACGCACATGGCGAAGGTCTGAGTTTATGTATGTACCTATGTATGCATGTATTATGTTGTAAATAATAATACTACTTTCAATAAAGATATATATAAATCTATGTTGTGTTTATATCCACCTTCCATCTTACGGCGCATGTCACATGTGCACTTAATAACCTTGATGATGCGTCTGTCCTCCAAGGATGTTTTGGCGCTCGAATGACGTTGACAGGCAGGCGCTGCTAGTAAACTTTATTTTCGTGCCTCGGAAAGCAAGTTAAGCCGTTGGTCCCAGCTGTCATTCATGAATCTTTGACAGTCGTTACGGGTCGTCAGAAGTACGAAAGTCTGACAACCAGTCTTACGGAATGGGTATCGTATCACCCAGTAACTGGGAGGTCAGATAGGCAGTCGCTCCATGTAAAATTTTAGAACTCAGCTGCTTCCGGTTAGACTGGATGCCGAACCCAGAATAGTTGGGAAAAGTCTAGATAGATGATGATTTTTTTAATCAAAGGCAGTTTTATCATTTTCCTGTGAGTTAAGCTTTGGTTTCCTAAGAAAGTGATGAACGGTCACACAATAACGGCTGTCGGATGAACGGTCACGCAAATTACAGATTGTCATTATGACCGTTTCAATTATAACAGAACCGCTGAAGGTTTGGTTTCCTAGGAAAGCAGTTAAGTCATATTATAACGGCCGTCATGTAATTCTGAAATTTTCACCAGCATTTGACATTAAGTCACACCCCGCTGCCCAAAGTTTTAAATCGCCTTATTCGCCCTCACCGTACTACACAAGTACGTCAAGAAAAAGTGTCTATACTGAGAAGAGTGAGCTCAAACATTATTAAATAGCGTTTCCTAAACAATCTAGTGAAGTTACGTCATTGTGTCAGCGGTGCCAAAACGAAACTGAAATGCGACCATCTTTTGACGCGGTAGGGCGAATCTTACGATTTCAATCTTTACCACTACCATCATTTTCATGACAACCGTCACTGCGGCCGTTAGTGGCAGCCACCGTTCTTCTAGAAAACCGTAGCTTTAGCTTTACCAGTATTACTTTTCAAATATTACTTCGAAATTCGAACGGTGCCGAGGCTTGAATTCGTGATTATTTACGACGACGCCATCTTGATTTTTCAATATATTCTAGAAAAGAATTTCACACATGTGAAATTCTTTTCTAGAATATATTGAAAAATCAAGATGGCGTCGTTAGCTCCAATTTCGGTCACGCGCCAAAAGATTCCTGTATTGCTGAATTTTGGGTCAAACGTATTTAAACTGTTTGCCATCGATTCGCTCAGAAAATGATCTACGTTATTATTTTCATATTTTTCAAAGACAATGAATGGCATTTTAATTAGATTATATATTTTCTCAGTTAAGCCACTTTACGTAGTAGTCTTGTTTACTCTTTAAAATAAGCTAAATTCATAAAATAAAACAAATGTTCTTTATTCCACTATTTACAATTGAGACTTTGATTAAGTGTAATAACAGGTTTAAATTTTTCAAATACTTATTAACAGTTCTTCTCATTAATTAAATTACTTCCTTATTTTCCTTTCTTTTACTAGCATTTGCCATCGCTATACGTAGCAGTGGACTCTACGGCGTAGGCCTCCCCTAAATTGCTTCACACGCTTCTATCGCGCGCCTTTTGCATCCAGTCGGGTCCACAACGTTGAGTAAATATGTCTCGCCATCTCTTTCTTTGCCTCCCTTGCTTTCTTTTACCTTCTAATGGGATCCCTCTATGTCCATCTAGTACTTTCCAGTCTACACAAATGCCCTGCCCAATTCCACTTCATTAATCTAAATCTTTGCTTTAGATTCGTTAATTTTGTTTTTCTCCTTATTATTTAGTTTTTTACTTTCTCCGATTTCTTTAAACAATAAAGCATACTTCTTTCCATTTTCCTCTGGCATATGGCAATCTTCTTCTCGTCTTCTTTCCTCAAAAAACAACCTAAATTCATGCATAATGAAAAATAACAACTTATACTTAATCGACTAACTAACTGTACATATTAAATAAAAAACCTAACCTGACTAAACCTACAACAAACTAAAATACGACGGCGGAGTTCATTCAAATAGCTGCTTGAATTATGTTCGTGTCAACACATGAGCCGTCGTGAGGCCGGCGTCCTCTCAACTGGGATACTGCCGTTTTTGAAGTTCCTATACAGCATATTATATAAAAAAATGTGTGGTCATATTTAAGGTGTGGTACAAACAATACAAAATAATCAGCTGTCCAATACATTTTGGGTCGAGTATTGAAATTTTGTATGAGATAGTTGTTTTTTTTTTTCGCGATTTGACTATGGTCCCATGGAGAAAGTTGATCAGTTCGATAAGCAGTGATAGCCTAGTGGTGTGACCGTCAGACTGACAAGTCATAGGTCTCGAGTTCGAACCCAAGGCACGCACCTCTGACTTTTCGGATTCATGTGCGTATTATATAATTATCACTTGCTCAAAAAACGGTGAAGGAAAACATCGTGAGGAAACCGGCATGCCTGAGAGATATTTCTCGACGGCATGTGAAGCCAAGTCAGAGGCCCGTGGGCGGCTTTAGAACTCTGACACCAGGTTAGTTTACTAACCACACGAAAAGAAGAAGATCAGTCTATACCACACCCTTTCATTATGATGTATAATGTATTTGTTATTACTTATACAAAAATGAAAACATATTATCATTGTTTTTATTCAATGAAGCGTACAAAATTTTTGTAGAAATATTAAAACGCCTGACTGGTTTAATATTTACGAAAACAAAGGTTCTTTCTACGCATTTTTTTTATTAAAGGTTACTCTTTTGTCACCTATTGAGTCTTTGTTTAAAAAGAATTGATCGGTGACATTTTACTTTGAAGAAAAACATGGTCCTATTAGTTTTGGGTACATAATATCATATTATATTATTTCTTGATGTCTAATTTATCCCTGGACGATATTCGAGACGGTTTAATATCGTTCTAACAGCTATTGATAACCTTAGCAAACTTTAATAATATACATACATACCTATTGCTTGACAAGGATTTCAACCTACCTTTAATTTAGTCTAGTTAGCCTACTTGGAAGCCAGGCAATCGGTCACGTCTTCTCAAGTATTGGCACGAACTCTATTTAAAATTTATAAAAATACTTTAAAAAGAAAAAAAATGCATACAGACGAACATGTAACCTCCTCCTTTTTTTAAGTCAATTAAAATAGCTCATGATGTGCCGTGGTAAAAATATTTGCTTGACTGGCTATTACTAAAAGACATTAGTAGGGCTGATTGCCACTCAAGTATACTAGTATTCATGTACCCCACATCTAAATCGTGCAATAAGACAAAGTCTCATTATTAAAACATCTTCCCAAAATATATTCTTCTTAACGACAGCTACAAAATCAAAATGAATCAAAAACAAACAGTGACGTCACTCATTACCATACCGTAGTACGTAAGTAGGGTCAGCAACAAAGAGCTGTTGAATATTCGAGCAGGCGATCTCTGCGATATGCTAACCATGCCGAGCACTTGACTTGCCGACGGTACTGACGAAATGTATGAATTTTTCAGTATTTACTACTTGGGCAAAGAAAGAGCTTTGTTTCATCAGCTTTGAGTGTGGACTGATTGTTTTGTTCTAGTTAGTTCTGTGTTTGTTGGTGATTTATTAAAACAGGTTTTTCTTTGATATTTTCTAAAAACCGGCAGTAAGTTTAGAAGTTTACATGGAACCTTATTCAAGAGACCGCACACAGTTTGAAATCGAACTCATTTGTTTTAAAAGTAAATAATCACGAATTCAAGCCTCGGCACCGTTCGAATTTCGAAGTAATATTTGAAAAGTAATACTGGTAAAGCTAAAGCTACGGTTTTCTAGAAGAACGGTGGCTGCCACTAACGGCCGCAGTGACGGTTGTCATGAAAATGATTGTAGTGGTAAAGATTGAAATCGTAAGATTCGCCCTACCGCGTCAAAAGATGGTCGCATTTCTGTTTCGTTTTGGCACCGCTGACACAATGACGCAGTAACTTCACTAGATTGTTTAGGAAACGCTATTTAATAATGTTTGAGCTCACTCTTCTCAGTATAGACACTTTTTCTTGACGTACTTGTGTAGTACGGTGAGGGCGAATAAGGCGATTTAAAACTTTGGGCAGCGGGGTGTGACTTAATGTCAAATGCTGGTGAAAATTTCAGAATTACATGACGGCCGTTATAATATGACTTAACTGCTTTCCTAGGAAACCAAACCTTCAGCGGTTCTGTTATAATTGAAACGGTCATAATGACAATCTGTAATTTGCGTGACCGTTCATCCGACAGCCGTTATTGTGTGACCGTTCATCACTTTCTTAGGAAACCAAAGCTTAACTCACAGGAAAATGATAAAACTGCCTTTGATTAAAAAAATCATCATCTATCTAGACTTTTCCCAACTATTCTGGGTTCGGCATCCAGTCTAACCGGAAGCAGCTGAGTTCTAAAATTTTACATGGAGCGACTGCCTATCTGACCTCCTAGTTACTGGGTGATACGATACCCATTCCGTAAGACTGGTTGTCAGACTTTCGTACTTCTGACGACCCGTAACGACTGTCAAAGATTCATGAATGACAGCTGGGACCAACGGCTTAACTTGCTTTCCGAGGCACGGAGGGGTCTTGGTATTGTAAAGATCTATCCACGGACCAAATACGGCAAGCGTAGCTTAACCTGATCGATCGACCCGTGCGGCTGTTATTACATAAAAGCCAAAAGCCCCATTGATTCTAAAAACATCTTCAATAAAAAAATAAAAGATGCAGTGAAGGAAATCATTTTCTCTATGTCATCTGGATGTCTGTCGAAGCACAAGACTTTCAGCTGTTTCTATCTATTCCTAGAGAAAAAAGGCTTTACTTAATGGACCAATGTATCTCAAAGAACCTACTAACAGAATTCTGCACCTGCCAAGTCGTTAACCACATAACAAAGATACTTATGAAGTAATCAAGTCAGCCTGATGAATATTCGAGAAGGCTCGACGACACTTCTCGCGGTGAGAGGGCGCCACTGAGCTAGCGATTTGAATTATGCCTGGTCAGGTCCTTGAGTAGCTGGCGTGGTGATAATTAAAATATAAGGTCGGGATTGTAGATAGATGGATAAGTTATGTTGAAGTGGAATAAGCTAGAAAAAAAAAAAACTATTGGCTACTGAGCCGATGTCGACTATTCTGCCAGTGTCATGTAGTCACGGCAGCACAGCAAGATGAGCCATCACTTTGCAATTCGTAGTAACTGTTAATAGTTAATGTTAGTAGCTAAAAGGACATGGTTAATCTCTTACGACTTTTTGACGTTTAAACTGTCAATTGATGTCAGTATGACAGTTAAACGTCACAAAACGGTTACGTTGTCTAATAAGGTTGGTAACTATATGTCATGGAATTTATACGTTATAATATTGTTTCAACTACTTCCATGCCAAAGGTCGCAAGTAGTTGTACTTTTTCTTTAATGGCATAATGTTGACTTATTAAAGAAAAAGTAGGACTATAATTTGAATTGCGTTGCAGCAAGATCTTCTTCTTTTCATGTGGTTAGTGACTAATCTGGTGTCAGAGTTTTAAAGCCGCCCACGGGCCTCTGACTTGGCTTCACATGCCGTCGAGAAATATCTCTCAGGCATGCGGTTTCCCCACGATGTTTACCTTCACCGTTGTTGAAGCAAGTGATAATTATACAATACGCACATGAATCCGAAAAGTCAGAGGTGCTTGCCTTGGGTTCGAACTAGAGACCTATGACTTGGCAGTCCGACGGTCACACCACTAGGACATCACTGCTCTAAGATCAGGATGATAGTTAATTGAGTCAGTTTATTACTGTTATACTGGATATACGAGTACATATATTTAGAAACCTATTCCACTTAACTATTTAGAAGAGTCATAAAAAACCCTGTAAGAAATCGACACGTGTTTCACCTCTTAACAAGACATCCTCAGGATGACAATTGACTTGTCGCAAACCCAAACTCGGCGTGTTGTCACGCCAAGCGTCGAACGCAGAGTGATATAAGTGACTGCCGTGTCCTTTGCCCTCCCTTTTCTTTCATATCATTCTTACCTAATCTATCCATTTTTTGTTTGGCTTTCCTCTCCGTCTCCTAAATACTAGAGTTTATTTTGAAACCGGTTAGCAGTAAACCACTAAGCACATTGTATAATTGAATTGCATCGCGATTGCGATGAGATTCGGCGATATATCGACCAATAGGTGTTAACTAACTAACACGCACCTGGGCCCGATGCAGTGATACCCCTACTAGTTGTTCTCGAAAGTAATTTAGCGGAACACCACGTCAGTAATTTCTGTAGAGGTAGGCAGAGTTGTAACATCTTCATCAGCCTACAGGCTACCGAACTTCACTGCTGGCCAAAGTGGGCGAATCCATACGGTGTTGATCTACACTATATTACAGTACAATATTGGGATCGCTCGGTAACCTCACGCTTCGCCGTGTGATTCTAATAATTTTCAGTGGTGTGTATGTATAATGCGACGCCGTGTGCTTACGGCGTCGAATTGTACCATAGGCCTCTCCAATCGCACCCCATTCAACTCAATCCTCGGCTACTGTTATCCAGCTGCCAGCAGCCACCCTGCGAAGATTGCTGTTCCACCTAGACTGAGGTTGACCTACCTTACGTTGAATGGATTTCACACGCATATTTCGCCAGTTATAAAGGCGCAGGGTTCCGAAAACGGGGTTTTTTAAAGCAGTGTATCTCTTAAACCGTAAGCAATTTTGACCAAAAAAAAAGAATGATATTTTTAAGTCTTATTTTAATACAGTGATGGAACTCAAATCATAATTAAACATACATTAATGCTTAAAAAAATCTTCAAAGACACCTCTTAATTGTCTTTAAAAGAAGTTTATACCTTCACTAACAATTATAATTATAGTTAAAAATATACCATAAAATGTCTAATGCCAACCTGAATTCAGATGGATTATGATGAGTAATATGAGCAATATGATGAAAAAAACAACGAAAAGCATTGAAAAAGTACAAAAGTGTGGTTATTTTCTTTACTCTTTACACGTAAAGAAAAAGACAGAGACAAAGGCAAATCGGAACCCTGTGCCTTAAATGCAAATTTGGTAAATGATATTTATTTCTGTAAATTGGTTTTAATAAACTCTTTTACTCGTCAATAATATCAAACTCAAAACTCAAACTCAAAGCATTTATTTCAATTAAACCATTTACAGGCACTTTTGAACTGTCAAGGGGTCGGTCAGTCAAAAATATGAAGCTAGTTGCCCATTCCAAAGCGTAGTAGGTACCTATGGAGAAGAACGGGCAAGAAACTCCACGGACACTCTTTTAAATACGAGAATATAAAATTGATACAAAATATTGGTTACATCATTCATTTTGAAATTATGCATGTGAGAACAATGTAATAAGACGTGCACGTTCGTAAAAGCGTCCGTAATAAAAAGAAAAAAAGAATCATTCAAAAACTTAAAATAAATTAAATTAAGCCATGGCAGCTAAGAGATGACCAGTCCCAACTGACGGCGCCCGTTCACGAACATGACGCATGGATCAGCACCATTCAGCTCAACCATTTTGAAGGGAGCTAAATGATCCAACACACACGCCACCATCAGCGAGACATTTGAGTGAGCATGACATACTCACAGCCGCCAGGGCACATTCAAGACAATGAAATACTACATATTACCCGGTAAATGGTAGCTCTTTAGTACATAGTACTCACACCTGTGCTATGCAATTATATAATATAAAGGAAATTGAGTTTATACAATACAAAAATGGTCTTACAATCTTCAGCAGCTCCATCAGTATTTTCAAAATGTTAATCAGTGTGTATGTCAATTAGTTGTGGAGCAGGACCAGCACTGAGCCAAGCATTTTTATCAGTGATGTAATCCCCCAACTTATAATATGCCTGCCTACATAGTGTGCGTTTTATACAAGATTTGAATTTCGTCTCATTAAGTTGAAGTACATATGTGGGGAGGAATTTTATTATAACATTATAAACAGTACCCCATGAAAGATGAGTCTACCTTAGCCAGTCTGAAACCTGGTTGTACTAATAGGTCCCTATTTCTTGTACTATAATTATGTCTATCACCTCTTTTATTAAAAAGATGCAATTTTTTTCTTACGTACATGATGTTTTCATAGATATATTGACAAGGTACCGTCATGATGTTAATATCCTTAAACAGTTCCCTAAGAGAGTCGCGCCTGCGGAGATAATAAATGGCTCTGATCGCTCTTTTCTGCAGAATAAAAATAGACTCGATGTCTGCAGCCCGTCCCCAAAGTAAAATACCGTAAGACATGATACTATGAAAATAACTGAAATAGACTAGCCTCGCGGTATCTACATTAGTAAATTGACGGATTTTTCTGACAGCATATGCTGCTGAACTTAGCCGTCCTGCAAGAGATGTTAAATGAGGACCCCATTGTAGCCTTGAGTCGAGCGTGATCCCCAGGAAAACAGTTTTATCGACAAATTCTAGTTTCTCTTGATTCAATACTATCTCACAATTACTACTTTTGACATTTGGTAAAGAAAATTTTATGCACTTAGTTTTTTTCCATTTAATACTAAATTATTAGCAGTGAACCAATTTTGGACCTGCAGTAGGGCGTTATTTACGTCGTCAAAATTTGTATCACGTCTATCTACCTTAAAAATTAAGCAAGTATCGTCAGCAAATAACACCATTTGTGGTTGATTTTTAAATAAATGGAGTAGATCATTGATATACACTAAAAAGAGGAATGGACCTAATATTGAGCCTTGTGGCACACCCATTTTTACTTTTAAACCTAGTGAATTGATACCGTTTATTTGAACTTGCTGTTGTCTATCATTTAAATAAGATTTTAATAAATTGAGTGCAAGTTTTCCAAGTCCGTAATGCTCAAGTTTCATAAGTAAGGTTTCGTGATCGACGCAATCAAATGCCTTAGAGAGGTCACAAAAAATTCCTATTGCGTCTTGGGCCTCTTCCACGTGTTAAAAATGTGTCTTAATAAGGTAACACCAGCGTCAGTGGTACAACGACGTCCTCTGGCGAAACCATACTGTTGATCGTGGAGGATTTCATTTTTGTTAAAATGATTGAGCATTTGATTAAGCATTACCTTTTCAAACACTTTGCTAAAAACCGGCAACACGGATACGGGTCTATAATTATTGGTGTCTTTACTGTCCCCGGATTTGAAAAGTGGTATTACCTTGCTGTATTTCATTAAATCCGGGAAAACTCCTTGATCCACACACAAATTAAATATTAAGGCTAGGTAAGGCGCTATGGTCTCAATTATGGAGGTACAGATTTTAATGGACATTCCCCAAAGATCTTCAGTCAATTTGATCTTGATTTGTTTAAAAGCTTTTATTACTGTTATGGGGTTAATATGATTAAAGTTAAATTCAATCGGGCATGTTGAAACGTTCGCCCTTAATAAATCAAAAGAGAGCGAGGGCTAGGAATTTAAGGTTTCAGTAGTTTTAAGTGGGATACTGGTAAATAAACTTACAAATTCTTGAGCAACTTCTTTGCTATCGCAAATGAGACCACCACATGACGTCTTCAGGATGTACCGAATTATGCTTTTTGTTCCTGTTCGTTTCATTATTGATAATTTTACAAACCGTCTGTATTTTATTGTCTGCTGATTTAACCTTGTTGCTAATGTATAAGACTTTAGCTGCCTTACAAGTGTTCTTAAAAGTTCTAGAATAAGTAGCAACATATCTATTAAAAGTTTCCGTGTTATTATAAGGCTTAAGGCCATACAGCTCGAAAAGTCTATCCCTACTTTTCCTGAGTCATTTAGTTGCCCAGTCACTAAATAAAAACTTAGGGCTGATAAACTTAGTGTTCTTCTTAAAAGAATTATCGAACTCGGTTTGGACTACCGAAAAGAATTCTTTATACAAAATATTAACATTGTTCATTGTAAGGTCCTGATTACTTAACTTACAAACTAAAGTGCTATTAAATTTATTTAATTTAACAGATGTTATTGGTCTGTATTGTATCTGCACTTTTTGCATTGGAATGTTGGACTCAAAAGTTATGGTTTGACCACTATGATCAGAAGGTAGATAATTAACCATAGCTTTATCTAAATATTCGCAGCAACAAAACACATTATCAATACATGTAGCAGTAGTCGTAGTTATTCGGGTTGGTTCTACAAACACATTTGACAAATTGAATGATTTGAACAAATTTAGTATAATGTTTTAATTTAATTAATTTAGTATTATGTATAATGTTTTAAAATTAAAAGTGGTTGGTGTATGTGTCACGGCTAGGATGGATGGGAAAGACATCTAAACTTAAGCTTATTTTTGAGCAGAGGCTAATATTTTTTTTTTTTATTTGTTTCGTCTTTAGCCGGCTAAACTTAAGTGAGTTCTTGGATAAAAATGAAATAGCAAATGAAAATGGCTGGAAGCACAGTATGTCTAACATTATCCTCGCCTCAAAAATAAACTCAAGTTTAGCCGTCTAATGTTGAGTTTATTTGCACACCCGTCTTTAGCCGTGACGTATGCAATATAGTATGTTAAGGAATTATGTCCCATGTAGGTAACAAGACCCAGCCAGTTTATTACTAACCTGGGCAAAAATCCATTACTTTTGTTGATCTGTGAAGCGCGATGGATGATCTAAGCTTATTTTAGTCACGACGGATTTTTTTAATCCGTCACTATATAGCTATAGATATTACCTCTATCTAAGATATGCCTATATAAAAAAAAAATTGATCTATACTGCATTTGAAATATGATTAAACATTTAAATAAACGCCCGTTCCACTGATTTTGACTTCTATTACCGTAGTCATAAGGATGGCATTAAAAGTGGTCAATGCCAACTGTTTACTGCAGCCGCCATTTGTCATACCACCAACGCAATAGAAGTCAGAATCGGTTGAACGGACTGTAAAAAAGGCTTAGATATTTAAATGTCTAATATTATTTCAAATGGAGTATAGGTACTCACTAAGTATGTCAGTACAAAACACAGTATAATTTACTCTAAATTATAATTATTTAGTATAAACATTTCCGGTCCAACACTTGGCCCAATAGTAGTGCACTGGTACATTTAGCTAGTCCTATTAGCCGTGCGTTGTTCGCATACGAATAACCACCTGTGCCCACAGAGTTGCTTCGAATAAACTTTTAGCATCGCTGTCTGTTTAACTTAGTTTTCGAAGCAATTGAGAAGGTGCCGTGAAAATTGTTTTAACTGGTTTTAGTTGTGGCTGAATAAAACGGCGTATTTCCGTTGTTCCCGTAGAAATGTTCCCGTTAAATGGGACAAAGGGAATTTAATAAAATAATTAAGATTACATCCCGTTGTCCCCATTAATTTATTGTAATATATCAACGGAGACAGCGGGAATTAATTTTAATTATTTTATTAAATATTGTTCACTTGAACGGGGACATATCTACCGGACAACGGGATCACACCAATAAAACGATAAATCTTTTATTTTTGTAATGTTTTGGAAATTAAGAAGGTTTATTTTATTTGCGTTTTTTATAGAGATGCGATGGAAGTACTTTTAAAGGATCCTCATGATGAAATTATAAAGAAATTAACTCAGAGCACTTCTAAATGTGCCCTCCTCTAAAACACTGTATGAACTAATGACAAGCTTACTCATAAAAAGTGTTTAGTTTCATTAACCTTATCCATGACAAAAAATTATACAGCGATTAAGGGGGTCCCTTTTAAAACCCCCGTTTGCATCCTGTAACAGTTACCTATTTATTCCTCCAAAGTTCACAACATTACACACGTTGTCTACATCTCTTTTTATCTACTATCCTATCGCAGGTATGCTGGAGGAGATTTCTTTAGTAATAAGCAACACTTTTGTACCTACGTATTTTTCTGTTCATTTCTTCTTAAAGATAAAGATTCATTTATTTGCAAAAACATGTGTATATAATAAAAAATGGTATGATGTTTATTATAGGTGTTACATGATGTTCTTTGGCACAACATGTTTGACCATGGCTGGTGTACAGATTATGTCGTGAGACCATAAGATTTCAGAAAAAAATAAAAAATTATACAAAGTAAAATAATCTCAAATAAAAAAAACCACTTTAAAATTAATTTAAGAACAAAACATAAAAAAATTGGTAAATATTCATGCGATTCAAAATAATTATTGTCTCTTTAAATGTGGGTGTATAAATGTTTAAATTGAAAGACTATATTATTATATAAACTAATAAGCGGCTTTAGATACATCAAAAAAGTAATCTTTGACAGCAATGACAAAAGCCTCCCTCAGCGTCACCCCTCAGACCTCGCCCTCTGTATGAGCTGAAACTGCGAATAGCGTTAAATAACTGATTGCTTCCCCAGCGACCGATTGGGCACAAAGTTGCTGCTCCTGATATTACTCGTAAGGGTGGCGGCGATTTGACGATGTTTGAGGACATAATATTGATGTTTTTTTTATGGCCCATTATTTTTCGAGATAATTCATAGTTTCAAACTATTCTATACTAGTTCCTTACTTTAGTATTATACATGTGAAAGTAACTATGTTTGTCTGTCGATCATTCTGTCTGTCCGTATGTCTGTCTGTTACCATTTCACGCCTTAACAGTGGAACGGATTTAGATGAAAATTTGCATACCTACGGATAGACCACGACCTGGGTTTAGTGCCTATGATACTTTTTTCGAATGACAAATAATTTCCGAACTTCATGCATATGATGGCAAAAGTTATTTCTGATAAATATATATTTAAGGTGATATGCTAGGAAATAAAGAGTGACGTGGAGTCTTGGTTTCAATAGGCAGATCGGGCAGTTATATTGGTGTTTCCTGTCATGGTTGGTTCAGTACTTCAGTTACCTAAACATAATAGCAAAATGTGGGTTCTTCTTCTTTTCATGTAGTTAGTGACTAACCTGGTGTCAGAGTTTTAAAGCCGCCCATGGGCCCCTGACTTGACTTCAAATGCTGTCGAGAAATATCTCTCGGGCATGCAGGTTTCCTTACGATGTTTTCCTTCACCGTGTTTGAAGCAAGTGATAATTATACACATGTACACGTGTATTAGTGCCGTGGGTTACAATAGGTATAGGTATCTCGGACTGTCTACTTATAAAATGTGAGTTAAAACTTAATTGTAAATTGTACAAACGCATTTTTCATTGATAGCTGAAACGAACACTGTTAATCACGGACAGATTATTCAAAGTCCAAGTTTCTTGACCATGCAAGATTGATTGTATATTTTTGATTTGTTTTTTTTTTATCTCCACATTATCTATTTTAATATAATTCGTTAATTTATTTCAACATATATCTTACATCACCCAAATAGTTCGGTTTAAAGAAATTTATTCTCAATAAGACAATCGTCACTTACATGAGAACATTAAATCTTATTACTAATTATATTACCCAAATAGTTACTTTTTAAGTCATTCAAAATATTATATCCTCTTTTTAATTTAGCTTCTAATAAAGAAGATTGGGAGCACTCCACGTTATCTGGGTGTCGCACTTAGACTTCGCGTACATTCGCAAAAATACTCTCAAATTAATATAAAAGGTAATCACAGCATATTTTATTAATAGTGGATTTCGCCAGAAAAACGCCTCGTATAAACAGACCCTATGACAGTAAACCAAAGTATTAGTAAGCAGTAAACTAACGAGTAAACAGTACATTGACATTCAAAGATGGTGGAAATTAATAGTTCCAATAATAGCTACTGAAGGGTAAACTGGCACTTAGTAGCTGCCTTTGTATATTAAGCCCTCTACATATTAAACCTCTGGAAGACCGTCATGTCCTATTGTACTCCATGCACTTCTATGCAGAGCAAACAGACAGAATTATGTTATGATTTACAAAATGTCTTTTGATATTACTACTAAGAAAATAAAAAATGCGACCTAGTGTTACGTCAAAAAATACTATGCAGGATGGTTTGTTGCCCTGCAACTCTAAACCAACGCGTTTTCGCTTTGTGTCGTGCATCGTACACCGTACACGCTCCAACCTATAAAGCATCCCACGGCACGTATCCCTAGATACGTCTGGCAACATTGAAAACGATGAAAAATGTCGTGAGGCAAAATATCTGGAGACGTTGGTCAACATCGCCCGACGTTTCAAGCGACTGGATTAGGTACCTACTTAAAAATGTTTTTGCCTATACCTACCTAATATCTTATTACATTTATGCAAGGTTCAAAGGCGAATGTAGAATTTAAGACCTGTGAAGGTATTCAGGCTGGGGTGGCCGCGTATCCCATCATGTTGTCTTACTATCTTGGTTAGCTTATTCCTACCTTATGCTTATAGCTAAAATAAAACATTTATTTGGTAATTAAATAAAGCATATTTATTATATTATTACATTTCGAATAACTGAGTAGGCGGCGCGGTCGTCATGCTTGTCGTTGGAATCACCATACGATGCTCATCACAGATACTAGCATCTACTGTATGTAATCTATGGCATTGCATTAGACTCAACCACACACCTAGATTACGTACAATCCTCGTATTCTATACTTCACAAAACAAATTAAACTAGTAAACAAACTAATCCACAACTACACATTTACAACAACACGTAAAGAAAAACACAGTAGTGACATTAAAATATGACAACAAAGACATTTCTGATTTGAAGCTGACATCAATAGATATTAATGTTTCTATGGAAGCTAAATTCTCCAAAAAACGTATACATTTATTTACTGTCATCAACAATAGCTACATATTTATTTATAAAACATATTGCAAATACAAATAGGCCCAAAGCTTGGAATAATACTCTTGTGTTTCAAGGGACAAGAATCTGCTTTTTCAAAATGTCTTAGATTTGATGGAACAGAATACCTGAGTTATCAATAATAGCTAACGTCTTGTCCTGTAACACTCCTCTGAAAAAAGAGGTAGTAAATGTCTCTTTAGTTTGAACGTCGTTACCACTACCACCAAAATCCTCCTGCTAGTTAGCGATTATAGAAATACCATATTCTGGTGAGTTTGGTAACTCCATAGCTACCATCCCAGGTTATGCGTTTAGATATTGCAAATAATTGCGTTTTGATGGTCAGATTTAATCAAATATTTGTTTAATCTTTTTTTCCTTGAACAGCTTAATAAATAATAAAATAAAAATAAAAAGCTGACGCATAAAAAGGAAAGCCCTGTGACTGTTTCATATAATGTACATATGTACTTTCATTCATGAACGCTTCTGAAATTAAGTGACACCAAAATTGTCTTTCTTCATTATTGTCTTCTTTTTAAATTTTTGATGTAAATTGATGACATGAAACACAGGTTTTCATAAACCTAGATCAGGCAGGTCTACATTACAGTTAGAATTAAATTTTCCACGATCGTAATGAATGTAAATCATAATTTTACTTTATACTTGAATTTTTGGTTTTACTTAGTCAGTAATGATGAATAAGATGAACTCAAAAAGTACCTACAAATAAATTAGAAAAAAAAAAAAACATTTGGCAGGTTCGAACCTCCAACATAAAAATCCTTGTTTCAAGGTATAGTCATGTACATCCTCAACTTATAATTCATCAGGGCAATCCGTTTAATTACAGATGACGTGGTTTCCCTGTAATGTGGTATTTATTTGCGGCTGTAATGGATGAGTCGCTCGCTTGCAATTTATTATAAAGGCCCCAATGTTAAAATTGAGATTAAATAATATTTATATGCAGCAATCGCATGTATTGTGATCTTTTATGGAGGTATTTTTGCGTATTTTATGCAGTTTTGGTCACCAATATTAAGTGCAAGGTGGAGATAACAAATTTAAGACAGTAAATTTAACTGCGTATGACGTTCGAAGTTTCAGATGACGTTCCCAGTCTGCATACACGAATATTCAATCAAATGTATCCAAAAGTTTAGTCATTATAGCTAGTCAGCTGATTGGCAAAACCCATAGCCGGTCCATAACTACTATTTAGTTGGTTTGAAAAAGTATTTTTTTTAATTTCAATGCTCAGATTTATTCGATACAGTAGGCGCTCGGTAATCCGGAGCTCACTAATCCGACACGTCCAATAGTCCGGCATTTCCTAAGTTAGCTCTCCTACCATACATCTCCGTCTCCTACTCTTTAATCCGGCAGGTTTATTACGGAGATGGCCCGATTTCAGAGCGCGCCCAGTGATCGCTGTCGTTCTGCAGTCCGGTCCGATTCTACGAGTAGGTACCGTACACTAATAAATAATTTTTCTTTGCAAATTTTAAGATTTTTCCTTACTCCTATAGAAATCCAGTAATGCGGCATTTCCGATAATCTTGGCGAAAAAAAAGGGTTCCGGATTACCGAGCATCTACTGTACTTCCAAAATATTCTTATAGGTACATTAATTAGTATTGGCAGTGTTTTCATTTATAGTCGTATTATTGTTTACACATTATGTATAAATTGGTAAGAATCTAAGCTGTGTTCCCCCAGTTTCTGAGGTATCTAAGAGCAGATTTCACGAATGAAATTGAACGCGTTCAGCACATATAGACGCGTTCAAGAGCTGTCAGTGTACAGTATTCCATAACAATTTTGACACTGACAGCTCTTGAACTCGTTTAGATGCTGATCGCTCTCAGTTTCATTGGTGAAATCAGCCCTAAACCGTTTACCTATTGTAAATGCTATATTGGTTCGATATCTTGAACACTAGCCTTTTCCCAGGATCGACTTCCAGTCTAACGGATGCAGCTGAATACCAGTATTTTACATGGAGCGACTGCCTATCTGACCTCTACAACCCAGTAACTGGGTAACACGATACCCCTTGGTAAGACTGGTTGTCAGTCGACCCGTAACGACAGTTAAAGATCCACGAATGACAGCCGCGACCAACGGCTTAACGAGCTTTCCGAGGCACGGAGGAGTCTCGATATGTAAAGATGGTCACCCATCCACGGACCAATCCCAGCAAGCGTAGCTTAACCTGATGGATCGACCCGTGTGGCTGTTATGAGCTCCTTTGCGTATTTCGTAAATAACCATTGATATGAAAATAATAAAAAAAGGCACAGTCTACAAATGTTTTAAATGGATGGATTGTGACAAAGTTATCTTTGAACTGGGTAATGACAAATGCAAACAATAACTATTTTAATGAAATTGCCCCAATACCAATTTATTTAGGGTCAGAATAACATGTTTTTTTCTTTCATTAGTGGCACCACATTAAAACCACAAACTCGCCGAATGCATAATCAAAAGTTCTTAAGTCTGTTAAAAAATAATCAGGTTGCTAATGATTCTGAAAGACGAACTTTCATCGAAACTACGGCAATGTAATACTCATAAGCTGAAAACACGTACACTATAATTCCCATCTTCAATACAAAACCGTATTTCCACAATAAACGCAATCCTCCTAAAGCTATGCATCGTTTACAATAACAATACAATAAAGTCGGAGAGAACATTGAAATGTAAAGAAGATAGATGGCTGCTTCATTGTATAAGAAAGCTAAAAGTATTCAATAATAAATCTCAGTTGGGAGATGTCGATCACAGATGTGTCCTGGAGGAGTGATATCGGCACTCCTTTTAATGCAAAATTGAAAGGAAATGTGAGAAAACATTTCTTTGTTGGGGGAAAGACTGGCTCTATGGATTTTTTTGGAGATATTCTGTACATTATAGAATATTACTTAAGAATAGTAATGCTGACCCCAACATAGTTGGGAAAAACTCAAACTCATACTCAAAACATTATTTCAATTAAACCATTTACAGGCACTTTTGAATTGTCAAGGGGTTGGTCAGTCAAAAATATGAAGCTAGTTGCCCATTCCAAAGCGATGTACCTATGGAGAAGAACGGGCAAGAAACTCCACGGACACTCTTTTAAATCAAATTTTGATACAAAATATTGGTTACATCATTCATTTTGAAATTATGCATGTGAGAACAATGTAGAAAGACGTAAAAGCGTCCATAATAAAAAGAAAAAAATAAAGAATAATTCAAAAACTTAAAATAAATTAAAATAAGCCATGGCAGCTAAGAGATGACCAGTCCCAACTGACGGCGCCCGTTCATGAACATGACGCATGGATCAGGACCATTCAGCTCAAAAGGCTAGGCAGATTGATTAACTTAAGAATGGTGATGAGTAGGTAAAGAGTTTTATTTCCACTAGCTAGTTTTTATTTTAGATTCACCGAACTCATATTTTGACAGCATTATTTATTTATTTGCACAATGTACGCACAGTTATAGGCTAGGCTAAAACTTTACGGTTGTATGAAGAGAAATGTCCACGCTATACTTGGTTTAGGCTATTGCCATATGATTATTCTTAGTCAATTCTCGAGTATAACTGTTATACCACGTTTATGTGTAAGGCCGTCATAGGTGTTATTGGGTTTTCCCATTAGGAATTTCTTAGTAACAGCCCGGAGTTTGCCCCCGTGCCTCGGAAAGCACGTTAAGCCGTTGGTCCTACGCCTGATCTCTCTCCGGTCGCGTCGGATTGCCATCCCATCGGACTATGAGAGTGAGGGAAGAGAGAGTACACCTGTGTCTGCGCACACACTTGTGCACTATAATATCTCCCGCGCCAAAGGCTAGTCTCCGTTGAGATTGGCCGCCGTGGCCGAAATACGGTCTGGAGGACTATATGTAAGGCCGTAAGAGTACATGATACTGTTAGGGCGCAGCAATATATACTTTTAACTTATAGCGAAATATATTTATTATTTATTATATAAGTATAGACATAAAATTAGCAATAGTTATTTGTGCAACTAGAGAGCAAAGTTGTTTTTTGCTGCGAGTGTTGATTTTGAATCCCGAGTAAGCGAAGGATTCTATAATTGAATCACGAGCGTAGCGAGTGATTCTAGGTTAGAATCCTGAGCGCAGCGAGGGATTCAAAGACACGAGATGCAAATAACTTTGCTCTCGTGTAACACATACAACTTTTCACCTCAGCAGCGAGAACATACAACATATAAAAAAAACATTTCCGATCCGTGAGGGTGTTGTTAGGTATCGTACTGTGAGCATATTTATGTGGAAATTTCCTGGAAAAAAGAAATCTGAATGCCCAGTTTTTTTTCAATGGTAAATATCTACCAATTTTTTTTGAGAAAAAAAAAAGTGTGATCGGGGGACCCCTGTCAGGCACGAAGTTTCTTCTCACGTATGATTTAATTTATAACATAAACAAAATTGTTACAGTCACCATCTTGGATTTACATTTTGACCTCACTATCGGCTTTAGCACCCTCCAAAACTATGAAAACGACACCCATGATGAAAAATGGAAAAAAAATCGCAGCCGCCATCTTGGATTTTTATTTTGACTTCACTATCGGCTTTAGCAACCTTGAAAACCATAGAAACGATACCCATGAAGAAAAAAAATTAAATTTTCGCAGCCGCCATCTTGGATTTACATTTTGACCTCTCAATCTGCTTTAGCACCATCGAAAACTATGAAAACGACACCCATGACGAAGAATGAGAAAATTTTCGAAGCCGCCATCTTGGATTTTCATTTTGACCAAATTCACACTTTCTATCTCTCGCCGTCTTTCTTAATCTTTGAATTAGAAGAAGACAGTCACGCACCTTTTCGTGTGACGATTTCTGCCAGTGCACTCTTACCGCAAGCCGCTTTAAGAACTTCGTTCCAAAAAATTTAATAAAACAGATTTTAAATAAACCCTTATCAGATGATTTGCAATTTAAAGGTTTTATATGTATCCGAACGTTTTATTGTTCGTTTTTTTTTTTGGGCCTACTAGTTATGGAATTTTGAAATCGAACTTCGAATCGAGTTGTTTCTATCTCTCGCTTTTTTCGTATCAAAGTGAAAGTGACAAAACTAAGTGAAATTCAAATCTTTAGAATTTTGTGAGTAGACCCACCACAGATATCGACATTTAAAAAAAATAATTAAAAAGTTACTTTGTCTCACGCTCGCAGCAAAATTGAATTTTGCACACTGTTTTTAGACAGCAAAACCTGCTTGTTTGAGGTGCTGAGGTGAAAAATTATTTACTAACTTAACTAAAACTATTGAAAAATTAAAATATAGCATCTAAAAATTCATCCGCATCGCTGTCGACTGGTAGTCGACCCAAGAGACTGGCCGCATTGCCACGTTGTATGGCAATGCTTAGCCTCTGCCCAAGGTAAAAAGTAAAGATAATAAATTAATTAAGAAATCTTTATTGCTCTTAAAAATAATACTATATAATAAAAGATTTTCTAGCTCAGTTGAAAAATGTATATAACTAAATCTATTTTAGACTAACAATAAACTTAATTAATTTCATTTACATCGGACCCAAATATGCAACAGACCAAACTTTTTTTATTAATTTCTGACGTATTTTAAAGTGAAATCTTCTTGCGCGTTGAATGATTTTTGCTAAGTAATAAACTTATAGATTAGTGTCATCGTCATGCTCACGCCGTAGTACTGACTACAGAATATAGATGGCGCTAATACTAGTTTTAATTTTTCACTTCTGTCCGGCTGCGTATTCTTTTCTTTTTTTATTGTTCGCGCTACATCTCAATTCAATTCAGACAGGTCTAGTACGGTTAGTACGGTGTTTAACTTCGTCAATTTGCTGTCGAAATACCGTTAAAACTTAAGTTTATTAAATAACAAATGTTTGGTCTTCTACAAAGAAACCTTTGGAGGTGTCGTCTTCGGACTTAAAAAATACAGGTTATCAAACATCTGTATTAAACAGCTTAAACAACCGTTTCCTTTGGCATACATCTCTATAAGCTGGGTCCCACCATTTCCGAAAACTGGACTTTACAACGGAGGTACCGTTCAAATTATTAAGTTTAGTGCACAGGTCACAGATCGAGGACCTAGAACGTACTTGGTAGTAGTAGTATTTCATCCAATCGAAGAAGAATTCGTACATATCCGGGTTTTTGATGAGGTAGTCAAAGAGTGCTCCTAACTTCTTCAGGTCGAAAGCTTGAGCGTCGATGTATGAGCCAGGGGGCAAGAAGCTGAAAGACAGAATTAAATTTCAATATAGTCTTCTATCTTTGTATCAATATCTATTATATAAACAGTATAAAACAAAGACGCTTTATGTGTGCCTGTGTGACTGTTTAGGTTTTCTAAGCTCCACAACGGATTTTGATGCGATTTTCACTATCATTTAGAGAATTTATTCCGTATTGTTTATGTGTATATGTCGCAGTAAGATGGTTGGAGTAGTAACAAAATTAGGGCACTCCGACAGTTATGAACTGCTTTCATATAACTATTACGATATATAGTTAAATCCCTATATCACAGCTTCAATTATCTTACTGCATAATCAATCTTTAAAGTTACCACTGCTGGGACACACGCCTCATCTATCCTTGAGAGGGAGTGGGCTGTAATCCACCACGCGGGCCCAGTGCGGGTTGGTAGATGTCACATTTCTTCGAATTTTTGGTTCTAGGACATGCCGATTTCTTCACGATATTTTCCTTCACCGTTTCGAGAGCAGTGGTGATGAATTATTTACAGAAAGTAAAGCACCTGTCTGCTTTTGAACCCACGACCTACAGCTTGTAAGTCGAAGCTGTTATCACTGCGCCACCACTGCTCACTGAGCCACCACTGCTCCGCCATCATGCGATATACCTATATACAACGTGTAACGTTAAATGCGTAAAACTTGAAAATAGTTTGATCAGACGAGCAGGATCAATTGAGCCACTTTTTATTTAATATAGGTCACATTTTTCAAAGAATATTCATTAAAAACGTTGCCGTGTCTATTTATTAATAAGTCAATCCATCACATGCGCTAACCCGCCAAAATAGGAAAACAAACACAAATTGTTGTCGACCAATTTAAATTTTCTCATACGCGGGATAATAATAGCTTTTATTTCAATGCAAATACGAATCTTCCATACATAACCACCCCTCCCTCGATAGAGCGTCGTTGCAGATGCAAGAAACGAACAGAATTGGCTCGATGGTCCTAGTTTATCAATTGTAACTTCTAGTTACAGCTATATGTAAGCGGGCACGCCCTTTATGCCTGGAGGCTTTTTCTTTTTTTTTTAGATATTGTTTACTTTTAGTTATTTTTATTTCTGCTTGAGTATAGTTCTCGATGCTTTTGGTTGGTATATTGGCGTGTGCTAGCTGTCATATGGCTATTAATTATAGCTATTTAATTTAAATTACTTTTTGCATATTGTAAATTGTCTTGCATACTGTTGTATAGAATCATTTTTTATTTTTTTCTAACTGAACAGACAGCTGTGCTGCTGGGGAGTTTGTTGCGCCACTTCTTCTTCCCAGCAAAAGCACTAGGAAGTGGTGAAGGGTGGGCGTTTTGGGGGACTGTCTTATGTAATTTTGACGTTCGAAAAGTGCTGATTCTCAGCCTAGTTTGAATAAATGACTTTTGAATTTTTGAATTTTGAATTTTGAATTGCCAGTAAAACTAAAACAGCACACTTTTACAATGTTTTTATCTTTCTGAAATATGTCAATTGAATTAAAAATCAGTTGGGGTGTCTGAGATTTTGCGCATTTAACGTTACACGTTGTTTATATGAATATTTAACTTTGATAAATATTTTAATGAGTAGCTGTTTATTTTCCCGAATAAATAAATAAAAAATTAAACTCAGTAATCTCGATGTTTTTACTTGTCGTAATTAGTAGATTATCATATATCGAAACATGGGCGGCTTGCTAGTACCTAAATGATAAGTTTAAATCTAACGTGTCAGATCAAGTCATTAATCATCTGAATAATAATTGTTATAATTTGATTGATGCAATCGTTATTGTCTAGGCATTTATTTATAATAATTATATATTCTAACTATTAATGTTATCTAACTAATATTATAAATGCAAAAGTGTGTTTTTTTTGTTTGTTACGCTTTTACGCTAAAACGGCTGAATGGATTTGGATGAAATTTGGTACATAGATAGACCATTACCTGGACATAGGTTATATTTTATCCTGGATTGCAGGCGAAGTCGTGGGCAACAGCTAGTCTCAAATAAAAATTAGTTGAAAAAGAGTAGTAGTAGTTCGTCTTTGTGAACGAATCATAAAAATTTTTTTTTTCTGTTATATTACTGAGAACAAAGTTCTTTATAATTTGATAACAATCTAGTTAAGACTAATAACCAATATAACCGTAACTTCCTCTTTTACGTGATAATAGTATTGTTATAACTAAGAACAGTGTCCATTTGCAAGTCTACAAAAACCTATCAAATTTATTAATAGATACGAAATAAAATAAACTCAACTGTGAGTATTTATTATTTTTATGTATGTTTATATTTAAGATCTGTGTATTTATTTAAGTATATGTTAATTTATTACGTTATACGTGTAGGTGTATTTTAATATTTTAGTTTAATACTTCGCATATTTATATTTTTCTCTTCTTGTTCTCACACACTATTGTCTACATTTCTTTCTCATTTCTCCTGTAGCAGTCTGCTGGAAGAAATTTCTTAAGAAATAAGCAGTACCTTTGTACTCATAATTTTGATTATGTCTTATCTGTATCTATTTTTCTGTGTGTACATATATAATAAAATAAATAAATAAAACTTACTTTGAATAGTCAGCAGGTCCCAGAACAACAGGTATTGCTAAATGCGACATGGCAGTAACCATAACCTCGGTCACGTAATCTTTAGACAAATATTCCTCTAACACGATCTGGAAGAAATATTTCTTTTCCAACATCTTGTAACATTTTATGGCACTCCCCCCAGGACATTTCTTTTGAGAGCAAGGACCATAAATGTCTAATGTGTAATTATACCCTTCCAACTCATTTCTTAGGTCTTTAATAAAATCTTCGTATTTCGATTTTAGTTTACATTTAGTTAGAATCCACGCGACTGCCTTCGTTTTGTGTCTGATTTTATTGGTAAGTTTCGTACTCTTTTTCATTTTCTGTTCCCAGTACATGTTGGTCTTTGGTCCAACGAGCGATTTGTTTATGCTATGGATTTCCAAAAACGGTTGAGGTATATCGGAGTTTAATCTGTACGTCCAAGTCAAGTTGAAGAAGTCTTCCAACTCATAATTACACAATGGATGTTTTTCTGGTGTTTCTGATGATCGGAATATGTACAGCTGTTCTGGGGACCTCGTTAAATTGAGGAAGCTTACATCCATTTTGAGAACATTGTCTATGTCAAACACGACTGCATCGAAATCCTCATCGTTTGCAAGTGTTTCTTTATTGTAGGTTATATAGCAGTTTATATGTGGACATTTTTGATCGATAAACATTCTCTGTCCAGGCAAAAATTCTGTGGGTTTATTATGTGATAAACGTAATTTCTGAGTTTTAGTTTGCCCCCAAAACAGTATATATTTTAAATCTGTGGCATACCTGACGTGTCTGCGGTGGTGGACGCGTGAGTTCGTCAGTACATGTGGCAGTATCATGACTACTAAAGCTGTGATTCCGAACGTGAAACATATTGTCAACTTTAGATAATTCTTCTTCAATATCATATCTTTCATATGATATGAAATGGTATACATTTTGTATGTGTTGATCTTCATCAGATTATTTTTTCAGGTTAGCACTTCTCACTGCGCTATTCGTCAACTGACTGGCGTGTAATCGTTGGATCTCGGTAGCTAAGTAGTAAGTAATTACTGCCTGTTTACAAGTTACTCGACAGTTCTTGAATTTTTCAGCGAAAGAATGTTTTGTTTGATTCGTGTTTGCAATGCGCTTACGCAAATAAACTTGTAAACAAATTGTGGCGGTTTAGAAAATTGTAAACGACGTAGTTCTTGTTACAGTTGTCTATCATTTAGACTTTTTTTTTAGACTTGCGTTTGTTTGACATTCCTTTAATGTCCAGGCTTGTTTTTCTGTTTGCAGTTGCATCTATATTATGATATTTATTGACAAAACAAATAGTTTATCTATTTTATAAAGATTTTTGTGTAGTAACCTACATTATTATTCAATTGGCAGTTCGTAAGGTAGTGAGTTTGATTTCCAGTCAGGGCAAATTGATTCGCACTGGTTGTCTACTATGTACAAATGTACATACAAAAAAAATACGTTTTTTATTTTACAACAACAATGATATTATTAGTCTCTCTTTCACAAACTCTGATTAAGGCAAAGCATACACCAAATTGAATATATGCGCCTCAAGTTGTACTGTTCGGAATTTATGTGTTTAATTTCGCGATGTACTAGCGAAGCGGGCATATGAAAAACTCGCTTATATTCGCTTAATTTATGGGTAAAAAATATTTTACGGGAAGCTTAATATTGTCGCTTACCGCACTGGGTTCGGCACTGCTTTAGTCGCTCGTATGATTTATTTAGCTCCGGAGTAATATATATCGAATTAGGGAGCGTGCGTTTTTTTGTTTTGAATGGACGTCCAGTTAATTCAGGAAGTGTTTTGCGTGTGTGGTGTTTTGAATGTTGCAGTTAGTGTTTATGTATTGTCGAGTTAGTTATGTTATGGAGGGGATCATGAAAAAATATAGATAAGATAAGATTTATTTAGGAAACATAATACAGCTGGCAATAGTTAGAAAGGAAAACGATGATAGCTGCAAAAGTCAAAACTATGTCGCAACTATCAACGCTCAATTCTCAATTCTCAATTCTTTATTGCGTACCATAATGTATACAGTTGGTAGGGAAACAGTTATATAAGTCTCAATTATGGACGCTCGTCTTCGGATATAGATAACAGATATTCCAGACTTAACAATAGAAATGGGATAAGTAGATTCTATTCTGTAGTAAAAATAAAATAATAAAACAAAAAAATAATAATTTTAGCATGCAGTGGTGTAGTGAAAGTGTATAGGTGTTCGGGTATGGGTGGGTGGTTTCCACAATTTTCTCCGTATCATTGTACGAGAGTGTTTTTAACCATGCAGTCAACTCCTTTCATAGGTAATTTCGATTTAGGTGATACATATTAAGTAGTTTATTTACTTTGTTGTACATTTTGGAGCTGATAAATGTGAAGTGCCTTCTTGCTACTTTTGCTCTGCAGTGTACGAGTTTGCAGACTCTGTCTGAAAGACGCCTAGCGGTGGTAACATTTGGGTCGTAGGGTACAAGATTGTGTTTTTTTAGCATAGTTTGCAGTATGAAAATTTGTCTAACCGTAAGCACGTTACAATCTGTATAGAAGTCAGAGGTAGGGTAGCGGATTGGTTTCCTAGATAGAACCTTCAGTACTGCCTTCTGTGCCCTTTCTAGTCGGAGTATATGGGTTTTGTGGGCTCCTCCCAAACATACAATACCCCAGAACTGATAGAATAGCCGCACGGATCGATCGAAGGTTAAGCTATATGAGAAGGTCAATATGAGTGACCATCCAGTACATATTGAGACCCCTCCGTGCCTCGGAAAGCACGTTAAGCCGTTGGTCCCGGCTGTCATTCGTAGATCTTTGACAGTAGTTACGGGTCATCAGAAGCCCAGAAGTCCGACAACCAGTCTTACCAAGGGGTATCGTGTTACCCTGAAAGTGGGTTTTGGAGGTCAGATAGGCAACTGCCTATCATTCCATTATCTCCCCTTTTCGTGTGGTTAGTGATTAAACTGGTGTCAGAGTTTCTATGCCGCCCATGGGCCTCTGACTTGGCTTCACATGCCGTTGAGAAATATGTCTCAGGCCGGTTTCCTCACGATGTTTTCCTTCAGCGTTTTTGAAGCAAGCGATAATAATTATACAATACGCACATTAATCCGAAAAGTCAGAGGTGCGTGCCTTGGGTTCGAACTCGAGATCTTGAGACTTGGCATTCCGACGGTGACGGTCACACCACTAGGCTATCACTGCCTATATTATGATGTAAATGAATGTGATGATCACTTTTTTTAACACAAGTTTTAACACAAGTAGGTGACGCAATTCCTTTAATATTAATAAAACCACAGCAGACAGCTAAACAATACTAATGCCTCCAATGAATCATATCATTAACGAAGCTCACAAATTATTCAAAATGCCCAAATTAAAAGGGTATTGTGTATAATAGCTCGATAAACAGCGTTCATTACATAAAACCTCTGAGTAAACCGCGGATTAAGTTCAACATGGTTCAAGTCTTGCTTATTTTCAGTTGTTACGCCTCAAATTGTCGACACTTGAGTACAGATTAGCTTCGTTACCCCGCGGCGGAGCGTACCTGCTGAAGGGATGGGACGAAAATATCGATATAATTTTTTTCGTTTTTTTTTTACTGAAAACTTCTTTAGTTGCACTTTGCGCTGCTTCTGAACATATTATTGAACGAAACTGAATCGTCACACTCAGGTCGGTGGTGCTAAATCGGCTATATTCGGCTCCAGGTGGACGGTGACACTGAATCACGTATACTCGGCGCTGAATCGCATACAGTCGGCTCCAGTCATCATCCGTCCATCAGATTTTAAAATTAGGAATCTTTCCACTTTCATCCTGTTTTTTTTTTTTTGAGAATTACTGTCGAGTTGTAATCTAACAAAATTTCGGTTTAGAGTGCTGTATTTTTGTTATTATGAATTTTTGTAGTTATAAATAAGTCTGAAGTATAAATTCAGCTGCATCCGGTTAGATTGGAAACCGACCCCAACATAGTTGGGAAAATGCTAGGCAGATTGACAAATAAGTCTGAAGTAGTAATCCTAACTAAGATTATAAATGCGTTAGTGAATTTGCTTGTTATGCTTTCACGCTAAAACGGCTGAACGGATTTGGATGAAATTTGGCACGTGGGCAGACCATGACATGGGTTAGGACATAGAGTACTCTCTTTCCCGGTAGTTAGTTCCTGTGGGATAATTTCCAACCCACACGCAGGCGAAGCTGCGAGCATAAACTAGTAAATAATATTTAGAAACAAATGTATGCTTAAAGAAATCAAGTAACTTAAAATTTCACACGCGGTAGTCGATATGTGACTAGTGGGCTCAGAGATCACTATAAAAGAGGTACAAGAGCTTCAACCATTACTCTCTTCCCTGACCCTTGCTCGTTGATGCGCCAGCCCGCGTCGATGCTGAGCCAGTAACTTTAAATTCCCCGATTAATAATTATTAATTATCCTTGATCCAGCCTGTCCCAACTTGCTGTCCTCCCCCCAGCGACGCCCTAAACCAAGGTCCGTACCCCACAGGGGGTGCCCTTAGCGAGCGGTCGCCTAGTTTTAATTTAGAATAGTTTTTGCCCCTGGCTGGAGGCTTTGAGTGTAGTAGCTTAAGGCAGTCACAGGAATGTCCGGTTAAGTAATCATCACCTTAGAGGTGAGCTACGAGATGCGCTAGTCAAAAAAAAAAAAGACAACAATTACTTGAAGGGGCTCTCGTTAGGCTTAGTTAGTTAGTTGGAGAGCCGCAGATAGCTCTGGACACGTCTCGGCATGTAGGTTCCTCTATTTCAAGCCTTGAACTAATGACTTTAAAAGGCAGTCTCGAATAAGTTTGTTACATACTTCATAGTATTTAGCTATACAGTTAGATATAAGTAAATAAAAATAATGTATAGAGGAGTTTACTTTCAATTATCGTGTAAGTAAAGCTAGGGTTTCCTAGGAAAGCGGTTCGGTCAATTTATAACGGTTGTCATGAAAATCTGTAATTTTCACCAGTATTACATATATTAAGGTGTCAAAAAACATTCAATATGGGCATTCTTAGGTAAACATACTTTTAAGTTACAAAACCAAAACATCGACATCACCCCATCCCTACGTTTCCAAGTGGTCGCGTAGGAAGAGCGCGGAATAATGATTTCTTTGAGTCCCCACTGTTTGAAGTGCACGCCATTACTGGCTCTGATACGTTTGTGTTCTGCACTTAATAGCAGATCCCAATGTCGGGCATAATTGTTTTCCCTACCTTTGTACGGTAAAATTCATGTTTACGACATTTTTTCGAGATGTTCTCGGAGATTTTTATCTCTTGAATTATTGTTTGAAATGCTGATAAAAATTTGAATGAGCACGAATAATGGATGGCTTCGAAATTATAATACCTTTCCGTCCGTGGGAGTTGTCAGGGACTTCTCGTTAGAAGTAAGAGTGAGAGTATAGCACTCTTCATCTTTCATTAGATAAATGGTATATTGTAAAATGCTGAATGGTTTCCGTAAATGTAACTGAACGTAATCGAACTGGTTGCTAATTTAATTGTATATTTTTTTTAAACATTTATTTTATTTTTTGTGATTACTTGAACTCACACACTGACTTATTATTAGTATTACTTATTATAATGTTAGAAAAATAGTATAATTTTACAATGTTTGTAAGTATGTGAGCACCGATGCATCTATCACATAATTAATTTATGTCATTCCTTCATTTTTCATTATTTTTGGTATAGTAATCTTATTCTAGGTGCATTGTCTTCACATATAATTATATAATTAGTGTATACAAGATAATTATAATGATTTTTTTTAAAGAGTAACCGGTGGAGTTTCTTGCCCATTCTTCTCCATACGAAAACTACCTTTTGGAATGGGCGACTAGAATCAGTTATTATTATTTTTTGTAAAGTTTGACGTTTAAAAGTGCCTTTTTTGTGCCTAATTGAAATAAATTATTTGAATTTGACTTTGTAATTAATGTAAAAATAGAATAGCACAAATAATTTATCAGCAAGACCAAATTTATTACTAGTAGTTCTGCGAATAGTAGATCTTGTTTTTCACATTTTTTTTGCAACTATTCATATACTCACTAAAGTTATTTAAAACAGGATAGTTACTATGTTTTTTGGTTTAAAAAAAACAAAAAACGGTGGTATATTAATTGCTATAATATTTTCACTTTAAATAATATAAAAACTAAATAACCGTATTAGTGAAAATAACCATGTCAGTTTAAAATCCTATAATTAATATACCTTTCAAACCAGACTGCGGCTGTAGGTTACTAAAAAACCTTATGGTGGCAAGACGATAATTAAACAGAAATAAATTAACCCACAACTAACCAACTACTATCTGTTAAACACGAGACTATAGTTTTCACCTACCAACACTCAGCCACACAAAATGTTTGACGGGACCAAATAATAAAACAAAAAAATAATAATTTTAGCATGCAGTGGTGTAGTGAAAGTGTATAGGTGTTTGGGTATGGGTGGGTGGTTTCCACAATTTTCTCCGTATCATTGTACGAGAGTGTTTTTAACCATACAATCAACTCCTTTCATAGGTAATTTCGATTTAGGTGATAAATATTAAGTAGTTTATTTACTTTGTTGTACATTTTGGAGCTGATAAATGTGAAGTGCCTTCTTGCTACTTTTGCTCTGCAGTGTACGAGTTTGCAGACTCTGTCTGAAAGACGCCTAGCGGTGGTAACATTTGGGTCGTAGGGTACAAGATTGTGTTTTTTTAGCATAGTTTGCAGTATGAAAATTTGTCTAACCGTAAGCACGTTACAATCTGTATAGAAGTCAGAGGTAGGGTAGCGGATTGGTTTCCTAGATAGAAACTTCAGTACTGCCTTCTGTGCCCTTTCTATTCGGAGTATATGGGTTTTGTGGGCTCCTCCCCACGAGGTCATACAATACCCCAGAACTGATAGAATAGCCGCACGGATCGATCGAAGGTTAAGCTAGATGAGAAGGTCAATATGAGTGACCATCCAGTACATATTGAGACCCCGCCGTGCCTCGGAAAGCACGTTAAGCCGTTGGTCCGGGCTGTCATTCGTAGATCTTTGACAGTAGTTACGGGTCATCAGAAGCCCAGAAGTCCGACAACCAGTGTACGGTTTACGTACATAGCGGTGATGATGCCTCGGGATGGTGCCGACTACTACGGGATCTTACATTTAATGGTCCTTCGAGCATTTCACAGTGTTTGGGGTATCTCTGGAAACGACAGCGAATCGGCTTGGCTGGCCTTCCACAAGCGGATCTCACCAGTCAAGTTGAGAAGGCGCGCATATTCGTAGAAGGAGAGCTCTGAGCAAGCAGCGAAGAGGGGATACTATAGAACTTCTTCGTGAATCAAGCGTATAAATAACTACTACAATCTACTACACACTACTACTACAACTACAGCTTCTGGACTACGACGTGAACTGCGTGTAATCCGACGCCTACAAACTAGAAGACACCAAACTACGTGTTCTTCAATACCTACTTTACTACTACATCTTACTATTGCTACTACTTTCGATTAACTAATCGATTACATCAAGATGAGCGACATCACTATACAAAACGAAGTCTTCGAGTCAATCAAACGTCTCTGTTCTAACTACCAGAAGGACAGCGCGTCTCGAAAAGGAAAGGAGTACTTGACACAAAGGTTAGTGTCATTGGAAAATCTCTGGCAAGACTTCAACACTAGACACAATGTATTACTTGAACGAGAGGACAAAGGAACACCATATTTTACTGCGAACATTTATGAAAAGACAAAACATATGTACGATACCACCAGGACTGATATACTGCAGCGGATGTTGGCCTGTGAAGGAAAACAGGCTGAAGTTGTAATCCCTCATCCTACGGGAGTAGATACCAAGACTAAGGAACTACTTGACCGACAAGAATGTCACATTAAAGCACTTGAACGAGCTATGTCCAAGATAGAAATAGACTCCATTACTGAAAAATGGGAGTTAGAGGATCACCTAAGCGTCCTAAAAACCAAGTGGGACACTGTAGAGAAATGTCACTGGGAGCTTGAAGCTATTCTGAAAGGGTCAAACGAAGTATACAACGACTTGTTTGCCAACAAAGAACGTCAATACGATGTTATGAAAAGATCTCTCAACTCGAAACTATGGACAAGCGCAAACTACCAAAACTTTGCACCTAGGATTCAACTACCGGAATTCACTGGAAACTACAGTCAGTGGATAACGTTCAAAGATATGTTTTTGGAGACAATTCACAACAATGCAAACGCTTCGAAAGCGCAGAAGATGCAGCACTTAAAATCTAAGCTTAGAGGAGAACCCGAACGATTAGTTCAACATTTGGTCGGCGCTGAAAACTATGAAACATGTTGGGAAATTCTTAGTCAGCGATACGACAACAAAAGACTCCAATTTACAAACTTGATGAATACTTTGATGCAGTTACCATCCATCCAGCAGGCTAACGCGGCTGTCTTGAAGAAAATGCATGACGTAATTAACGAATGCATGAATGGCCTACATAACATCGGCCTAAATACATCAAGCTGGGATCCAATAATCGTGTATTTGATGGCACAGAAGTTGGACTCAATATCTTACACTGAGTACACCAGAGAAGTAGAGCATCCAAAGGAAGTCCCGGAGCTGGGTGAATTTTTAGGGTTCTTGGAGACGAAATTCATGGCGTTAGAAGCAGCAAAGGGTTACCAAAAAGATGCATCAAACCAACATAAACAAACATTCAGCAACAGAACGAAATTCAACTCCAATAAACCATCATATGAACAGCCTAGAAAAGAAACATCAAGAATATACCATACGTCATTCGGTAAATGTCTTCTGTGCGACGGTTTTCACGTGATCATGCAGTGTCCAAAGTTCATTGAAATGGACACACGGCACAGAAATGACACAGTAAGGAAGTTACAAATATGTAAAAACTGTTTGTATAAGCATGGCGACACAGAATGCATGTCAAACAAAACTTGCAAAGAGTGCAATAAACCACATCACACGATGCTACACTACTCAGCGCAAAAACCGTCATCAAGTTATAATATGAACAATATGGGTCAACGATCTCAACAACGGGAATACCAACCTTCAACATCAACTAATCAACATAGTTCGAACCATGTATCAAACAACGACATTATGGAAATTTTACTTACCACTGTGGAACTTCAAGTAAAAACTTTAACAGGAGACTTTATAACGTTGCGAGCTTTACTTGACCAAGGATCACAAGTAAACCTCATCACGGAGAACGCAGCTCAACGACTTAAACTACCTAGAAAAAGGATGAACGCTACGATCTCCGGCGTGGGTACCATTTCGGGAGATTGTAAAGGACGACTAGAACTGGAGTGTAAATCACGATGCACTGACTTTGCATTTTCAGTGAGCACTCTAATAATGAAAAGGATCACGAACCACTTACCGAACAAAACATTTAATAAAGGAAACTGGCCTCAGCTACAAGGTCTGAAACTAGCGGATCCTGATTTTAACTTATCAAGGAGCGTGGATTTGCTGCTGGGAGCGGATATCTATTCGCAAGCTATACTAGAGGGGGTCCTAAAGGGAGATGCTCAAACACCGACAGCTCAGCAAACCCGTTTCGGATGGATTCTATGCGGCAAGCTAGAAACCGCCACGCTTAACTGCCATGTCGCTATTGTCGACCTGAACGACTTAAAGAGATTTTGGGAGACTGAAGACATCATACAAAACACTGAAGACACATCTAAAGACGACTGGTGCGAAAATTACTACAAAATGACAACTAAAAGAGATCGCGACGGAAAATACATTGTGAAAATGCCACTGATTCCTGGTTATGCAGAAAAATTGGGAAACTCAAAGCCGATTGCAATCTCTCACTTCCTACAACTGGAAAGGAAATTCAACAGAAAACCTAAACTTGCATCAATGTACAAAGATTTCATTCGCGAATACATCGACTTAGGTCATATGAAGCTTTCGAACACCACATCCTCCAAAGATCCAAACTTCTTACCGCATCATGGAGTACTGAGAGAACAATCTACGACAACAAAATTAAGAGCAGTTTTCAATGCTTCACAGAAGACCATGGGTGGATGTAGCCTCAATGACGTAATGGAAAAAGGTCCTAATCTGCAAAAGGACATCCAAGCATTGATATTACAATGGCGTGGCTATAAATATGTCTACACAGCAGACATAGAAAAAATGTACCGTTCCATATGGTGTCATCCCGATCAACAACATCTACAGAAGATCATATGGAGAAATCAACCAAAAGCCCATCTACAAGAATATCAACTACAAACATTAACATATGGGACAAAAAGTGCCCCATGGCTAGCAATGCGAACACTCAAACAGCTTGCTTTCGATGACGGCCACAAATACCCAAAAGCCGCTGAAATACTGCTAAATCAGTTTTACGTCGACGACCTAATCAGCGGCCACAACTCGACAACACAAGCAAAAGAAATTCAAACATCGATCATAAAACTACTGAAGGGAGGCGGAATGAATTTGCGAAAATGGTCAAGCAATGATCCAGGGCTTTTACAACACTTAGACGAAGATCAAATATCGAAAAGTACTTTTGATTTTAAAGGCGGCGAATCAATGAAAACGTTAGGGTTGAGTTGGAATCCAAAAGATGACGTTTTCATATTCAACTGGTCTATAGACGACTACAACAACGAACCACTAACTAAAAGGAAACTGCTGTCACAAATATCAAGACTATACGACCCCTTGGGTTGGCTGGCGCCTATAACTGTGTCAGCTAAACTACTATTCCAAAGGGTGTGGCTAACTAAAACAAACTGGGATGCTGAACTACCTACTGAGTTACAAGACGAATGGCGGCACCAAAACAAAGAACTACATCAAATTAAAAACATTAAAATACACAGATGGATTGGCAGTACACAGAAAACTATCCAACTACATGGATTCTGCGACGCAAGCGAAAAAGCATACGCTTGCGTCATATACAGCCGAGTAATCGACGAAAAAGGCGACCCAAGGATCACATTACTAGTGTCAAAGACTAGGGTGGTGCCGATTACTCATAAAACTACATTGCCCAGACTTGAGCTATGCGGAGCACTATTACTCTCCCAACTCATGGAAAAAGTCAAGAAATCACTAACGAAGCATGAGATATCAGCTTACGGTTGGTGTGACTCCAAGGTGGTCCTAGCTTGGATTCAGGGAGACCTCTCAAGATGGGAAAGATACGTATCTAACAGAGTAGAAAAAATAAAAGACATAATTCCACCTTCACAATGGTGTTATGTACGATCGGAACTTAATCCAGCTGACTGCGCTTCGAGAGGCTTGCTACCGAGCAAGGTAGTCAATTTCAACTTATGGTGGAACGGACCAATGTATCTGAAAAACTTCACAGAATCAGAAACACCTCATAACGTGAATTGCCACTTTACTACAAGCGAAGCATGCAAAGTCGAACCCAGTGACGTCAGTTCGAAAACCTACAACAATGAAAACATTATTTACAAGTTACTGAAGACCCACAGTTCGCTGACAACAGTAACAAGAGTTACTGCTCGAATTGTGCGATATTTTGCAACACTAAAGCAAAAATCACGACCAAGCGCTACATACCTAACAACAACTGACCTACAACACTCAGCAGAATATATAATAAAATATGTTCAGCAAAGCGAATTTGCGCAAGAACACAAACAGCTGACACAAAATAAAAATGTGTCACCTAAAATCAGCATTTATAAACTCAAGCCTTATCTGGATGACAAGGGAATAATTCGAGTAGGCGGAAGACTACAGCACTCTGATCTTCCTGCAAATATGAAGAATCCTGCAGTTGTACCCTACAACAGCCGCTTCACTGAACTACTGATCGACCAAGCACACTTGATGACGCTTCATGGAGGAGCCCGCCTGACCCTTACTTACATAAGGCAACGATACTGGATCGTGTCTGGAAATCGGGCGGTAAAGGGAAGAATACGACGCTGTGTGAAATGTCATCGTTACCACTCTACTGACAACGCTCAACTAATGGCCGATCTTCCGAAACAAAGAGTAACACCAAGTCGTCCGTTCACTCACACTGGTGTTGACTTTACAGGTCACGTAGACGTAAAATTGAACAAAGGAAGAGGAGTGAAGACCTCAAAAGCTTATATCGCAGTTTTCGTTTGTATGGCCACGAAAGCTGTACATATCGAATTAGTCTCAGAACTAAGCACAGAAGCATTCATTGCAGCCCTTCAAAGAATGTGCGCGAGGCGTGGAACACCCGCGCATATGTACTCAGACAACGGCACGAACTTCGTTGGAGCATCCAAAGTGCTGAGAGAGGATTTTAGTAACTTCAAAAAGCTACTCTCTCCTGAGTTTTATGACGAGATTGGGAAATTGGAAATTCAATGGCACTTCAATGCCCCTGCTTGGCCTAGTGCGGGGGGGATATTTGAAGCAGCTGTTAAATCATTAAAGCATCACTTACGGAGAGTCCTCGGGGATCAAAAACTAACCTGGGAAGAATTTACTACATTATTAGCGAAAATAGAAGCCTGTCTGAACTCGCGGCCTATATGTCCGCTAACAGAAGATCCGGAGGAATTCTACAGCACTCTTACTCCTGGTCACTTTCTAACTGGCAGTGCTACGTTGTCATTACCTCAACCGGAGCCTGACGACAGAAAGATGGATCTGAGAAAACGTTGGCAACTAACGGAGCACATGCTGGATCAATTCTGGAAGGCATGGTCCAATGATTATCTAAATACATTACAGTCTAGAAGCAAGTGGAACAAAACTATACAAAACCTCAAACCAAACGATGTCGTACTAATCAAAGAAACAAACTTACCTCCTGGTAAATGGGCCATGGGACGAGTAATGGAAACCCATCCCGGTAAGGATGGTTTAGTACGAGTGGCTACCCTTAAAACAAAAACTGGAGTGATAAAACGACCCACTGTCAAACTAACTGTACTACCACAGCAAGAAAACCTGCAAACTACTGAAGAAACAACAAACAACAAAAGAGAAGAAGATACAGAGATAACAGAAAACCAAAGAAGAAAAAGGAGCACGGGAACCAACAAGCACAGCTTCCTGACCTTAGCTCTTATAACTGCGATAGGACTGATAGGAACCGCACAATCGTCACCAGTAACAAATAATTATAAGGTGACCTCAATAACCAACAATCAACCTATATATTTCGATGAAGCCGGAAAACTGCAACTAATACATGATGAATGGACACTACTGATCTATTACAACCTAACCTCATACTGGCAAGCAGCAAATAATATGAATAACTACATAAACCAAATTGATAAACTCTGTCAAAGAATCGCGCACGAGTTTACACCATGCGAAGCAGTTGTCAACCACTTACGTCATGAAATGCATCACCTTGAGAATTATAACACTATGTTACTTTCTCAGCATTCACGACAAAAACGAGGCTACTTCGATGGAATCGGAAAATTAGCCAGAACACTTTTCGGAGTTTTGGATGAAGACTTTGCACAAAAGTACGAGAAGGATATCCAAACCTTGCAAATCAACGATAATTATCTATTACAGTTGATGAAGAATCAAACTTTAATCATAGAAGCTGAAAACAACGTAATAAAAAACAATACGGAATTCATGGACAAACAATTTCGCGCAATACAAACCTACATAAATCAGACTTGCAACATCATCACAAAAATTGAAAACAGAGCGCAAATATTATACACAGCAAATGACGTGAACTCTGCCGCTTTATCATCAACTTTAATTTTGAGCGATTTACATAGAATTCAAGAAATGCTAATGAATGCTCTCGCCAACATTGACCGAGGTCATTTGGATACACACTTGTTTCCTGCATCTCAACTAATAGAACAGCTGAACATCATCTCTGGAAAACTACCACAGGGACTAGCCTTACCGATAAAGGACATACAAAAGGATTTTCGTGACATCTACGAACTAATTCATGTCAAGGCTCGAATTACAAACAACTTTCTACTTTTCGAATTGCATATTCCACTTTTGAGCGACGAGGACTACAAAATATACCGGGTAATACCTATACCATTCCAGAAACAAGGACAGTTGAAAATCGCTCAGCCTTACTCTAACTACATAGCCATAAACTTCGTGAAAAATTCATACATCACTATGGAAGAGCAAGACATGCGCCAATGTACACCTTACGGAGAAGACGAGTACACATGCATTTCACGACAGCCGGTATTTAGCTTACAAGACAAGGACGCACCTTGCGAGGCCAAGGTATTCAGCCAACAAACGTCATTATCCTGTGTCATCAAAGACGTAACTTGCAAAGAGACATGGATCCAATTACATAAACCAAACTGGTGGTTGTTTACATTGTGCGACACACAGCTGATGCGCGTCATATGTAGCGATCAAGTTACGCCAGCGGTCATCAACGGAACTGAGGTAATCGCCTTGAAACCAAAATGCATACTACAAAAGAAAGATGCGACCATATTCACCTACAACTACTTAGGAAGCAAGTTTTACACGGAAGCGGATATTGAAGTACCTACACTTAACACCGCTATCAACAATTTATTTGATCTAAGTTGGAAAAACGCACAGCTGAATATGACGGAACTGGATACATCTGCAATAAGTATCAGAAACATAGATAAGCAAATAATTCAGCAGAAAGAACAGGAAAGACTACCACAGTGGACAGAGATATCGAGTCACGACATATATCTCTACTCTGTGACTTCTTTGCTGTTGGGAGGAGCTGCATCGTTTGCTGTCTACATTTGGATTAGGAGACTATGGCAAAAGACTAAAAAGCCACCTACAAGACAACCTACAGGAATCGACAACAAGGTCGAAATCGAGTTGCAAGAAATACGTCATTCAACACCGCCGGCGCCGCCGGAGCCTTTATACAGCGACGCGAGGCCGAAACAACTATTTCACTTTGAGGAGCAGTAAAACTGATCCTGCTTTTATGTGTACATGTTTAATTTTTTATTACTTAGTTACTCATTTACCTAATGTTTACTCTTATACTGTTTATACTTTTTATTACTTACGTTCTGGGATTTTTACTTTTAAACTGTTTTATGTACTGGATGCTCATCCCGCCTTTTGCCCTCGGGAGTAGTAGCGGCATGTAGTTGACAAGTTACGTACTTACATCGAACATCGCGGATTAGCATCCAACCTACACTTTGTTGTGATCGGTAGTTATACTCTAATAAACTTTTAGAGTTACCAAGTCTGTGTGTGTTTGCGTCAACTCACCTAACTCCAAGAACTGGCTTACTTGCCACTTCTTACTTAAACTACGAGTGTAAGGTGCCGACTACTACGGGATCTTACAACCAGTCTTACCAAGGGGTATCGTGTTACCCTGAAAATAGGTTTTGGAGGTCAGATAGGCAACTGCCTATCATTCCATTATCTCCCCTTTTCGTGTGGTTAGTGATTAAACTGGTGTCAGAGTTTCTATGCCGCCCATGGGCCTCTGACTTGGCTTCACATGCCGTTGAGAAATATGTCTCAGGCCGGTTTCCTCACGATGTTTTCCTTCACCGTTTTTGAAGCAAGCGATAATAATTATACAATACGCACATGAATCCGAAAAGTCAGAGGTGCGTGCCTTGGGTTCGAACTCGAGACCTATGACTTGGCAGTATCACTGCCTATACGATGTAAATGAATGTGATGATCACTTTTTTTAACACAAGTGGGTGACGCAATTCCTTTAATATTAATAAAACAACAGACTGCGGCTGTAGGTTACTAAAAAACCTTATGGTGGCAAGACGATAATTAAACAGAAATAAATTAATCCACAACTAACCAACTACTATCTGTTAAACACGAGACTATAGTTTTCACCTACCAACACTCAGCCACACAAAATGTTTGACGGGACCTAACCATTTGGCGCGACAACGACAGCGCTATCTAGCGGTGCACAGTAGCGCCATCTAGGACCTTATTCTTTTTTTTTTTGTAAACGTTGCTCCACACTAGGAATTTCTCCTGTATCGTGGGTGTTTACAAACATTTAAACTCACATACACAAACAGCCAGACCCGGAACAACTACTTGTAGGTCATACAAATATTTTTTCCGTGCGTGAATCGAACCTGCTACACGCAGTGCAGCAGTCAATTACTTAACCACTGCGCCAACCGTGCCGTATTGTAAAACGTTAGAATTTTCGTTTGGTGATGAGAAGGTGGTCCCAGGTGCTCCATCAATCCCTACTTAGTAGTTAATGAGCAGATTCCACTGTTAGAAATCTAAAAATGAGCAAATTACTGCTTTTTGAGGGCCTATTTTGCTCATCGCACCAAAGATCCTCATCAGATGTTCACCCAATTTTTATCAGACCAATTTAAGTTACTACCTTACAAATTAAAAAAAAACATCGAAATCGGATCTCATAAGCCGGGGATATCCAGTAGCCCCCTTTTTGGAGGAAGTACGGGTCCAATCAAAAATCCCCGACGACAAAAACAATCTATAAGTCGTTAAACCTGTATAGGTACCAAATTCCGGTCAGTTTTAAAATACGAGCTGAAGAGGAGTACCAATAAATTGACACACGAAAGCAAATTTTGCCAAAGTTGAAGCAAACGCGCTTCGCTTGCTTCGCTCCACTGTTTATGTTTGATTATGTATAGATACAGATAATTAATATATTATTATAAATATTATAAATTAAAGTTGCTTTTCCTTTCTATGTCTGACCGCGTTGTTCTTTTAAACTGTGCAACGAATTTTGGTGCGATTTTCACTATCAACAGATTTTTTTTCGGGGCGGTTTATATGTACAATACATTCATATTAAACTTAAATATAATAAAGAAATCTCGATGTTTTGTCAAGTTGTAAAAACCGTGCGAAGCAGAGGCATGTAGCTAATTAATAATAATTTAAAAAAATATGACCTTGTACGACCTTTGCCATATTAAATTCTCAACTTAAACTTGAGTCAATAACCTCTATACAAATACGTGGTCTCATACTCTGTTCTTAGAATATAAACTAGTACTGGCTAACTAATGCCTTGATCACACGTGCCGAGTAGATGGGCGAGTCAGTGCTCTCGGCCGATCGCTCGGTACGTGTAAACACATCACCGTGTGCCCGGCTGAGTTAAAGGACGAGCTCGAGCACTCGGACCTCGTTCTATTTGCTAGACCGAGCTGCTCCCACGCTTCCTCGCAATGACTCGCATGCCCACTCTGCAGATTATACAAGCACTAGATCCATACCCCCGTCTCGTTACACTCACGTCGCTTACAGCACGCTACCGTTCTCCACGATTTTTGTGAACCGACTGACTGACTCGGTGATGCGTGTAAACACTTAATCGTCTACCCAACTCTCTCGGCCTAGTATCATTTCACTGTCTCGCCCGTCTTCTCGATACGTGTGATCCAGGCATTACCTAGCTGCCAATAAGACAAGGGGTAGAACAAATAAACAAATTCTTGGGTTAATGCAAACACAGACGGGACATTGATCGGTGCGTTATGTAGATAACTATGGGTATCATTATCAGCCTGTCTGACCCAACTGTAAGACAAAAGTCTCTTCTCATGCAGTAAGATACCTACACTACTGCTTACCTTATTAAGTAGCATCGTGCTTAACTTACCTGCTAGCGATTCAAACTATTAACCGGTTCAGTCCCCAATTCAGAACTGCTCGATAACTGATTTCTCATTGCCTTTGTCACTTATTTTACTGCGCAATGTTTGTATTGTCTGCTTCTATATACTTACTAGCTATTTCACCCGCGTAAGTCTCGATCCCGTAGGAATATCGGGATGAAAATTATTCTATGTCCTAACCCAGGTCATGGTTAATCCATGCGCCAAATTTCATCCAAATCTGTTCAACTGTTTTAGCGTGAAAGCGTAACAATATGTGGTCGTAACTACAATGTTTCTGACAGTACATATTTGACGTGTTCGCGTCTCGTAACCGTAATGAATAACTAGCTATTTTATAGACATCTACAATTATGTCTTCAAAACCTTGCATCGAGCCAGCTCATTATATTACTATACTAAGGGCTCGTTCACACGAGGACGATTCGTGTTTTTTGACGAATCGTATTTTTTCACGATTTGTTTTTAGGGTTCCGTAGCCTAATGGCAAAGAACGGAACCGGAACTGTCTGTCCGTCCGTGTGTCACAGCCACTTTTTTCCGAAACTATAAGATCTATTTATGTAGTTTAAACTTGGTAAGTAGATGTATTCTGTGACCCGCATTAAGAATTTCACACAAAAATAGAAAAACAACAATAAAATTTGGGGTTCGCCATACTTAGAACTGAAACTCAAATTGTTTTTTTCATCTAACCCATACGTGTGGGGTATCTATGGATAGGTCTTCAAAAATGATATTGAGGTTTCTAATGTCATTTTTTTCTAAACTGAATAGTTGGAGCGAGAGCCACTTCCAAAGTGGTAAAATGTGTGTCTCCCCCCTGTAACTTCTAAAATAAGAGAATGATAAAACTAAAAAAAATATATGATGTACATTACCAGGTAAACTTTCACTGAAAATTGGTTTGAACGAGATCTAGTAAGTAGTTTTTTTTAATACGTCATAAATCGTAAACCGCAATTTACCTTTCATTCAATCAACTCAAATATAAAAATAAAAAAACATTTCATTTCATAAACATAAACCTTATAATAAATAAAATTCGTTTATTTATTTCAGGTCTTTAACCCATAAAAAATTTAAAAACAAGAATTCTACGATTGCCATGCTTGCACTATAAATGTTACATACTATTACAGATTACTAAAACATACAAAAATATTACAGAAATTGAAATTGAATTTAGAATAATTATAAGTCAGATACAAAATATTGAAAATGTCAAAAAATAAATGTATGCATAAACCGTGAACCATTATTTTCTGATAATAAATCTGTAATAGGTGTCTAAGTAAATAATAATATTACTTTTATATTATTATGTTACTTGTTGACTGCGGCTATGCTTTATAAATACCCGTGTTCATACGCATTACGAATCGTAAAAAATTACGGACATTTCTTAATTCACGTAACGTCTTTTAAAAATCACGTTCGTCAAAAACCTGAATCGTGATTTTTTTGTGACGGATCCGCTGAAGCGCTAGTCCAAGACTGAATTCTGAATCACGAATCAAGTGTGAACATCTATTCGGATAAATTGATGAATCGTGAAAAAACTCGTTTTCGTATGCAACGTGAACGTGCCTCCGCCATGAGTATGACGTATCGTATTTTTGGACGAATCGTCAATGATGGATCCCGAGTGAATGAGCTGTAACACGCGCACCACGTTGTCCCTGTATGAAATGGTGGATGTCACTCTTTTCTGGTTTCTGGTCTCTCAATTTTTGGTTTCACTACATATATATTGATGATTCCCCCTTTTCGGCTGAGTAGGGATGATGAAATAAAATATTTCTATTACTATTTGAATCACCATAAAATGAACAATCTCTGGCTATAAAAAAACTAATAAAACTGATAGTACTTATATCCACACAAAACCATTGTCTTCACTATCGATTCTCAGTCCGTAAAGCTAGGTTCGTTTGATTCCGTACGAATGTCAGCACAAAGTGAGACGAACTCAATCAAATCTAGGTGGCGTAAAGAAAAAGTGGGGAAGTGCAAACTGGATTGTCACAGTTTCAATTCCATTTGGGCGAGTCCACCGCGACCGGCGGGAGATGCGACCGTGTTGTTAAGGCTTAGGCTTGCGTGGTGAGCGGGAGCGATTTGAGTTAAATATAGCGTTTTAAAATTCTTTACTCTGCATGGAATAGAATTGAGGGGCTTAGTAATAACAGCCGCACAGGTAAATCGAAGCGGTAAAGCTTCGGTTGCTGAGACCGAGACCCCTCTGTGCTTCAGAAAACACGTTAAGCCGTGGTCTCGGCTGACATTCGTGGATCTTTGACAGTCACCCAGACAACCAGTCTTACCTGGTATAAGTCTTTCACTGGGTTGTGAAGGTCAGATAGGCAGTCGCTTCATGTAAAATACTGGAACCAACCCCAACATACTTAGGAAAAGCCTAGGCAGATGATGAATCTAAATGAAATAGACTAAGTGTCAAAGTCAAAGTCAAATAATTTATTTCAATTAGGCACAAAAAAGGCACTTATGAACGTCAACATTTACAAAAAAATAATATAATAATTGATTCTAGTCGCCCATTCCAAAAATTCGTTTTCGTATGGAGAAGAATGGGCAAGAAACTCCACCGTTACTCTTTTAAAATATTTATCGTCCTCACTGTGTTTGTTTTTTTTGTCCTCACTGTGTTTGCGTCCACTACGCGTACCTAATAATTTTACATTTTATATGTTTCATGACATGTTATATTTCTTGGGAAGTCTGCTAGGGCCCTGTCAGAAGGAGCTAATATGAACTTCTAAATAGTTGTGATACATAACAGTGTGCTTGTATTATTTTTCTGAAGCGGTTTTTGAGACCTATATTTCGCCAATTTATTTGCATACCATGCAATAATATAAATATGATTAATTGATTAATTTGATATATATGATTTATTGTAATATAATAATTAATAAAAGCTTTTATTAATTCATTGTTTATTTATAAAAATTAAATAATTTTAGACTTCATTCCTATCAAAAAATTTATATTTCCAAACCTAGCCAGACGTAAAGTTACTTCAAATAGTTCATCTGGTCTCGTTAGTCTAGTCGTTGGAAGCGCTACTGCTGAGTATAAGGTCCTGGATTCGATTCCCAGGACGGGCAAGGTGTAATTGATTTCAGGGATTTTTTAGTAGGAGCCCGGAGTCTGGATCTGTGACTGGTTGATGGCAATAGGCTCGCCATATTGGCCATATTGGGTGTACTATTGGTAAAACTCTGCCTGCCACTTCGGGAATTTTAATTTATCGCTTTCTTATCTACAATATAGTCTTACCTGAATCTGTGTTAGAGAGTATTCACAAGTGTAAATCACAGTAAACAGTGAGGTCCACATTTTCACGTTGGGTTTCAGTCGTTTTCAGTGATTTAACACCTAATTAGCGGTCTGTGGGCAGATGAGCGGCGTGAGTGTGTCTTATTTATGGACGAGTTAAGTTTATAAGTTCACTTAGTGGGTTTGTGCTATCTTGTAGTTAGCTGTAGGGTTTTGAGTACTTGCTTGAGTCGTGAGCGAATCAATGGAGGGCCTGAAAGTAGTTAGTTTGTAAAAAATCAAAGACATCCTACTATTCATTACTTCTACTACTAAAATTATTACTACTGTGGCATATACGTCGCCTTATGCGAACTACGCATCAAAGACCTGACGTCACACAAAATCCTGACGTCACACAAATCCTGCATCGCACAATTAGAGTTTACCGCGCGATCGACATATACAGGATGATTGGTGCATCGTGTGCCAAATTGAAATGGTTGACTGAAGGAGTCATCTGCTATTATTTTAGACCCCTTAACACCTCGCATGCCCTGTGGATTTTTTTTTCCACAGTACAGCTTTAATTTAAGTTTACCATATCCCGAAACTTTGAGTAAACTCAATGACTAATGTCACTAATTTTGTATTTAAAATTAATCTAAAATAATACATATCTAAATAAAATTAAAATTCTGAGTCTAAGCCTTATACTTTTTTTAAATTTTTATTTGAATGTAAAATTTGGGTCGTTTTTTTATAAAACAATAAAAAGTCGATAAAAAAATCCATAGGGCATGAGATGTGTTAGGGGGTTTGAAAGGATAGCAGATGACCCCTTCAGTTGACCATTTCAATTTGGCACACGATGCACCAAACACCCTGTATACAAGCTCCCGACTTCAACCATTGGCCAGTTGCCCGCCAGAAACGAGACCCGTCTGGTCGGACGATCCTCCCTTTTTTTTAGAGTATGAGTGAACTTTACACCCTGTTCCTCATGCCTCTAAACTACTACTATGCAATTACTTACAGTGTGGCAATTTTTCCGAAATTATAAACTCAAACTCAAAGCATTTATTTCAATTAAACCATTTACAGGCACTTTTGAACTGTCAAGGGGTCAGTCAGTCAGAAATATGAAGCTAGTGCCCATTCCAATGCGTAGGTTCCTATGGAGAAGAACGGGCAAGAAACTCCACGGACACTCTTTTAAATCATAATATTGTTACAAAATATTGGTTACATCATTCATGTTGAAATTATACATGTAAGAAATTGTTCTCACATGTATAATTTCAACATGCAAAACATTATACATACACATTACATATTTTAACATTTGCATGTAGCAAATGTATGTTATAATGTAAGTAGATAATATTTGTAATTCAATCCATTGCTTTCGTTGCAAGGTTATCAGTAGACTAGATTTTAGAAAAAACAGAGCCTTATGATAACGCAGCGAGATTTTAATGGGCAGCATATTGCCCAGAACTTGATAAGAAAATTTGTGATTATTGATTGATTCAAAAAACCATCACAGATAATAATCTGCATGGTCCACATGTGAAAGAAAGAAAGAAGTAAAATACGTATATTTGTCATACGCACAAGTAAAGAAAAAAAATAAACACGAAAATAACAATAAAAATCAATCTGCCTAGCCTTTTCCCAACTATATTGGGGTCGGCTTCCAGTCTAACCGGATGCAGCTGAATACCAGTATTTTACATGGAGCGACTGCCTATCTGAACTCCACAACCCAGTAACTGGGTTATACGATACCCCTTGGTAAGACTGGTTGTCAGATTTTCGGGCTTCTGACGACCCGTAACGACGTCAAAGATCCACGAATGACAGCCGGGACCAACGGCTTAACGTGCTTTCCGAGGCACGGAGGAGTCTCGCTATGTAAAGATGGTCACCCATCCACAGACCGACCCCGGCAAGCGTAGCTTAACCTAATGGATCAACCCGTGCGGCAGTTATTACTTAGCCACGAGCAAAAAAAAGTTAAAATAATAATAATAAAAAAAAATCAAGACTTTTCTTTTTCACGTCTAATATCCATCATTAAGATTTTATAAAAACAAAACTAAGCCTTTAATCTTCACGTGACCTAGACGACTCGATAGGCACCTCGTGTATTAAAATCCATCCCGCCGTTATAATGCTTCGCGGGTATAAAGAATCCCACATAAAAAAAAACACAACCCTGTCTTTGCTCATAGTCGCGTAAAAATAAGTATCATTTATCATTATCAGGTTTCTAGATGGAATGGAGGGCTACCATACGTTTTTGTTTCATATTAACCAGCTTGCCTAGGAGCTATATAGCCCGCTAAGTGAGTTGTTCGAGCAATAAACGGTGTATGCAGTGCATTACGCCGTCAATGAACGGTAACTCAGTTGTGACGCGATGGGAAGCCGCGCTGTAGCGTCAGCAGAAAAACACGTGATTGATAAATAAAATGATTTTTTTTTTAAGAAAGAAAAAAGTAGAAAGATGAAAGAAAATATTTTTATTCTGCACAAACAAAACGCACATTAAAAGAAAAAATACAAAAGTTGCCAAAAACCTCGTATTCAACCAACAAAAAAAAAACTAAAAACGTTACGCTACGCTGCGCGTTTTTCTAACGTTTATCTCATCACTAGCCAGAGGAAAACTAGTGAAAGTGGCACCAGTTACAGAAAAGTTGAAAGGGAATCGTTTGTCTGGGTATGGGCATGTGACGAAGAGGTGTGAAACGCATGTGAACAAAATAGTGATGAATATAAATGTTGATGGATGGAGAGAGAGAGGAAGACCAACAAGAAGATGGATGAAGTGTATGAGGGATAATATTATATTATAAAGAAAATGGAGTAAATGATAAAATGACGTTACACAGGGGTAAATGGATGAAAAAAACGTGTTTGCTGCGACCCTTACTAACATGGGACATGGGCAGAGAAGAGAAGAGTTTTTCTCATCGGACGTAGGGTAAGAAGTTCTCAGGCTAGGTGGAATGACGATCCCCGCAGGGCAGCTGGTAGCTGCTGGATTAGAGCAAGGCTTGAGATATATGGCGTTTGATTATATCCGTCCTATCATATATCAGTACTCGTAGGGACTGGTCATCTCTTATCTGCCACGGCTTATTTTAATGGTTTTTATCTTTTTATTACGGATGATTTTTACGTGCACGTCTTTCTACATTGTTCTCACATGTATAATTTCAACATGAATGATGTAACCAATATTTTGTAACAATATTATGATAACCGGTTCTTCTCCATGGGAACCTACGCTTTGGAATGGGAAACTAGCTTCAAATGTCTGACTGACTGACCCCTTGACAATTCCTTGAAAAGTGCCTGTAAATATTTGAATTGATATAAATGCTTTGAGTTTGAGTTTGATTGGGGAGATCTGTGTCCATTTTCAGCAGTGAACTGCTTCTGCAGTTTAAACACGTACGAAGAAAAAATGCTTTCCTTTAGTTTCTGCCTAGTCCATGAAAAACGCCAAGTTTAAGATTGATATGCGACATTTGTTTTGATTGATAGAAACCTACAGACACTTAGGCCTTAGACTTGGCGAGATTAGCATTTTTTTTTTCACTGTCGTACAACTGTCAAACTATAAGTGCAAGGTAGAGACGGAAACATGCCTAATCCAAAGCATGAGCCACGCTTTACTTCCCACTGATCACGTTGTATATATCATATCATTGTGTATACATTTTTACTATATCTATTTCATAAAAAATAATACAAAAAAAATATCTTACTTATTTTGCCAACCCTACCACTCGCGAGCCACTTCGCCCCGTTGCCAAGATACAATGAAATTACCGAGACGGCTTTTTAGCGGCCTTCACGCTATAATTCATAAATTGTCGTATGACCGCTTGTTTTACTGTCGTTACTAGTTTGCATTGTGTTTCGAAGTTGGGTCTGCTTTTAACTTCATCCCTATTGTTTTGAAGGGTAGGTTGATGCAGTTATTGAGGCTTTTTGTGTTAGATTAGGATTCTAGGTTGGAAGTGAAAGCTTTTGTGGTTAATTATGGGTGGAGTAAGTGGTTTTTCCTTCGTAAGTGTATATTACTATCACCTGTGGCTTCACTCGCATCCTAGAGGAACTTATATGCATGTTGGTACTCTGGATAATCGTATCCTATAAAAAAAACTCAATGAGTAAAAAAATTACAATACTCTGCTTTCTATTAATTTGAAAAAGTACTTTTTCTTGATTTTATTCGCACATAATACCATTTTCATGTTCTCATTTCATTTCATTTTGTTCATTGCCATTTTTATGTTTTTTTTTGTGCCTGATTGATGGCTAGCCCCCTATTTGTGGGTGAACTATAAGTGCACCTCTGCCTAACCCGTCGGAGAAATACAAGCATGATGTTATGTTATAATACCTAATGGAATAGAAAATCTAACCATTTATTATATTTTTATGGCTTTTTTGTTACCTTATACTTATAGCATTTTTCAAATAATTGTAAAGAAAATACCATTTAACTTATACAAAAATAAGTTACTTACTCCTTGCCCAACTGCATCACATATTCAAACACTGAACATCAAAAGAACTTTAAAAACATGTTAAAGTGCTGTAATGCAACCAACTCGCTGGAGACAAGTGGCGACGGTCGCCGGAAGTTCACCCGCAAACAATATGGCCGCCGGCCACTTCCGGCCGCGGAGTTTCCGCCTTCGGGCCACAAGCGACATTAATAACTTTTTAAAATGCGTAACGTTGTTTAAAATAGAAATCTGTTGTCATTGGCTGGGTTTAACTTTTGAATGCTTTTGTTGGTTCGAAGTTAAGTAAAGTTAAGTTAATGTTAAGTTAGTTAAGGTAGATGAAGTTATGGTTTGGGCGGTATTGGTTTATCTTTGCAGGTATAAGTTAAGTTGATACTTGCAAGGTATTACTATTTCGGAATTTTGATTGTTTAATATTGTCATAGAACCTAATCACCATAACAACAACAAAGTCACCGCACACACACACACACACATTTCACATACACACACACATTTCACATACACACACAACACACACACTTCTGTGTGAGTGTTGTGTGTTATATCAAAATATTATTTACGAACAAGCAATAATTTGTGTACCGAAGCTTGGTATATTTTGCTCGCTAAAAAGTTATCGCGCTAAAGCGGTGGCCACATTAGCGGCTTCTTCACGTTTAAGATGTATCGCCACCCGGGCGATAAGCGCTACGCATCCGGAACTATCGCGACGATAACCGATAATGGTTGGTCATATCTGCGTGTATCATATCAGTGTGTGAAGCTTCGTTCACGATAGACCTGCGTCTATCGCATCTGCATGCGGCCGCAGCATTACACATTGCACGACATAAGCCTCTCATTTTAAGAAAATATTGTCCACTCTTTGCCGACCATACTGACTACATATGTATAGTAAATAAACGCACACGAAGGTTTCCGTACCACCGTACAATATTTAGCAAATAAATGAAAATACTAAACGAAGAATATTATTATTTTTCATCTTTATAAAAAAAAAAAACGCAAAGATAAAGGACATTGTTCGGCGTCCATACATCGTTCGCCTAAGAACCAACAGACACGTGTATTTACTTTCTGTGTTCTAAATAAAGCATATATTCGATTGAAATTAAATTAAAATCACGGACACTTCTGAGAATTGTAAAAAATCAAAACCACTTTCGGATTTTGGGGTTATAATTAGGTCAATAGAAACATATAAATTTAGAGTTTATTTGTGAAAATATATTGGATTTACATTTAAATTGGAACGAGTCCGAACCGAGTAGTTATGACCAATAGAAAAATGTACTCTGAGTGATGACACTGTCATTACTAGCAAATGTCAAAGTGTCATCTGTCAATTCATCGACTGTCAGTCGATGTTGCTCGTTTCACACAGCGCTTTCAGCCGCTTTATTTTGTTGGTAAATAAAAACCTTATTCATAGATCAAGCGCTGAGTGAGCCTATTCAAAATGTCAAATTGAAACAAAAAATAATGGCGCTGGGGAATAAGACCGAAGCGATTTTTTTTTTTAAATGTTTTCGAAATTATGAAGTGTCCGTTTTAAAGTAATAATTTTAATGTAAATTATAAAATAAACTAGTAATTATAGTAAAGGTTTCATACGTGTTGATTCATAGGCCATTTTTTACAATGTCCTTTGTATTTCATAATGATACTTTGAATTACAAAGTTATTTTTGCAGTTGCAAAAAATCATCCATATTTAAATAGATACCTTATGAATCAGCATTTTTGTATTGGTTGATTATATACAGTACATGGTACATGATATACAGCAGTTACAAATTCCTATCTTGTTTAGTTGTTGAGATAGAGCTCGTACAAAAATAGTCTAAAACTGACAACTTTTACAGACAGACGGACAGTGGAGGCTTAGTAATAGGGTTTCGATTGGCATCCTTCGGGTACGGAACCCTAAAAAGTCAGGAGGTGTCGTGGGATACCCGGTTGGTACAAAGTTCTTATCGCTGTATATTATGTATTAAATCACAGGCAAAATAAAATAAATGTTACGCTATTATAATATAAACGCTACTATAATAAGAATAACGTCCAATAAAGAACTTCGGTCCAATAATATCATCTACCAATACTGTCATCGGCTCTAATAACAACATCTTCCCATAAAAAGTGAACTTTAAAAAATCCCACAAGTAAATTTAATTACAATATAATAAATAATAACTGCAACAACTTTAGCCATATCACAGACGACAACGCATAGCTACGCCGTAGCAGTCGTAGCTCTACGATGCTACGGCGTAGCGGGCGCTCAGTTCCGGAGGAAAGAGGGGGTCGTAGACAGGCGGACACATCCGTCCTACGGATATATGTATCGGTGGCGTTTCCTCCCTGAATGTTTCATGGCTAATCTACTATCTGAGGAAGACGGTGTTATGTTATGTATGGTGTATTCACAGGTTTATCTTCATACATTATACACTGTGAAAGATAGTTTGTAGGACAATGGTGGTTTTTTTCTTGGGTTGATTTATAAGGCGAAGGATTGACTGTCTGTCGATATAAGCCTAAGTAAAATCATATGTAATTTTTCGTACTTTAGGTTTTTTTTTCGCTTTCTAACCAGAGAGTTTTTTCGGTTATGTGGTAAATTTTCTTGAGTAATATTTGTATATATACAATGCCCGTATTTTTCTTTAAAAGGAGGTCTTTTTAATATTTTTCATGTTATTCAATTTTAATTTTTTAAGTAGCGTTTGTGACCTTGCTTTACATTTTTTGCCATATCTCCGATGTTATTGGCTCGATTTGGATTCTGTATATTACTTCTAAAAGCTTACTTAAGCTTTAAAAAATATTAAATATAGACCCTCATTTTAAAATTAATTTTCGAAAAAAATTCATGAATATTCAGAAAAAATACGGGTGGTGACATGCCCATGGGTGGCATTGTATTTGTAATCACTTTCTCGAAAACGGCTCTAACGATTTCGATGAAAGTTGCAATATAATGGCGAAACATCAAGGTCTTGTGTCTGAAAAAAAAAACGTTTTCTCTATTTCCACCCAAGCAGAGTTCGGGCGCCCAGGTTCTATAGCTGAAAGGGAGTAATATTGTTACTCAACTGTGAGAAGTACTCGACATCATCGTTATCCCAAATTCCTTCTGTCACATATACGCTAAAAAATGAGTTTTTAATTGATTCTCGCCAATTTAGTAACTTCAAAAAAACTGCAATCACCTTTCTCTCTTGACGACAAAGAATATTCTGCATCTGCCTTATTATCTTAATCAGAGGGAAAATCAAACAATCAATACTGATAAACATTTTATTATTTAACTCATAAAGACAACACAGGCATCTAAACTACTACATTTAATTCCATAGGTACATTACAGTCACTTACAGTAATCGTATATTTATTATATATTTTTTACCAAAAGTTAACAAAACACACATTTATTGTAACCTATTTTTAGCTTTTTTATTTACCGGAGTTTTGATATAAACAGTATTTTAATTTATATTTTGCCAATTTCTATGTCTACAGTCTAATTTTACATGTATACCAATCTAATCATAAGCTTTTTGTAATTGTATATGTTACATTTATAGTAAAACGCAAAAAAAAAAGAATTATACATCATCAAAAGGAGTGTAAGCTATTTTCAGGCTATATTTCATAATAAGTTGGTTACAAAAATCCGCGCTGACATTTAAATCCCTTTTTCTACCATAAATTATAAAGTGATTGTGTTTATATATTTTGTATATTATATGCCGCATACCCTACATATATTATAAGCCTTACAGTCGTATATTTTGCGATAAATACACTCAACAGTGTGGACGAATTACGATATTTCATTTTAATTATAAATTGAAAACCAAACATTTTGTATATACATTCCTATATACATTTGTATTTCTACACATAACCACCATATATTTATAATACAAGGTAATATAGCCAAGATATATTAAGATTTCAAAGCTTTGCATAAGTTTGTAATATTGCTTAGAATTTTAACAGTAGGTATTCTGAGAAATATTGTCTAGACAATTGACGATTTATAATTATTATTTTAGGACTAATTTATTATATTTATTTTTTTATTTATTTATCTTCACACACGCTTGAAATTTTGACAGTTCCAGAAATTTTTGTTACTAAAGTGTATGCAGACGAGTTCGCATCATTCACTTGACTCAATAGCAAGATTAATATTATTTTCTGCTTCTCTGTAACGATACACATGGCTACATAGTTGCATAAATATCTAAGCAGAATACAGGTTCGCTTGATTAGTATAGTTAATTTACTTGATCTAACATTTAAGCGAACGAGGCGACTCGAAAGCCTCGTTATAAGTCTCTGCCTTGTAGAGAGTAATAATTGCACAGTGTTGTATATTGTGAGGCTTAGTATCTCAGTTTACCTTTTTATAAAATCCTCAAATGAATAGCTAACTATGCAGTGCTATTTTTTTATTTACATGAACAATATAATAAATCAATTCGTGATGTGAGGGCCTGTTCTATAATAATATGTATGTATGCTAAACAACTACTGCCCGAACGTTTAAGGTTACCTTTGGAACTTTGTATCTAAGTTATATATTTCTAAAAAACTATGACTGTATGCTATGATTATATATTTTTATATTTACAAAGGAATATAAAACAGTCAATATTTACTTGTTATTATAATATTGGAACTTTAGTTTTAGTTCTGAACTGAGTTTAACTGCAGTAGTTGAACATTACATTATTTTATTTGGAATGAACAGAATTTTATGTTCCATATTGATTTGATGACAAGCAGTATTCCTCGATTTCAGTAATGATACAAAAATGGTAATAGACTGTAAAAAACGTGCACGAAAGGTTTTATTTATTTTAATTATGCGCAAGAGACAGATCATCAACGCTTCTGTACCGCAAGCTGTGCTCCTTGGGCCATTGGGTTGCTGTAAAATAAAAAAATATATATTTCAATCATTTAACTTAAGCAAAAAAACAATTTCTTGATTTTTCTTTCCACAAATACTGATGATGGCTGATCTCACCAATGAAACTGAATGCGATCAGCATTTCTGAAACGCGTTCAAGAGTTGTCAGTGTCAAAATTGTTATGGAATACTGTACGCTGACAGCTCTTGAACGTGTTTAGATGTGTTGAACGCGTTCAATTTCATTGGTTTGGTGAAATCCGCATTTAGTTTCGGAGTAAAAACATAAAAACAGAAAAATGAGCGACGACGTCACTGAAATGGCTTATAAGGATTACATTTATTTTTATATAGACTCTTAATTCATAGTAATAAGACATATGTTATCGGAATTACTGACGTCAAAGTACAGTTTTGTATATTTTGGGGATTTCGTCTGTTATAAATAAAATCACCATTGTAAAATGTTATCAATTTGTTTTGAAAGAAAGTCATACTCTTGATGTAAAATAAAAAAACATTACCTGGTTTCATTACTCGAACTGGTTTCTTTAAGTAAACTTGTAGGAGGGAAACTGGTACTTCTTGTCGTTGTTGTTATTTTTTTGTCAGAATTTGAAATACCCACTAGATATTCTGACGTTTGGGACAACTCTAAGGCTAAAATAATAAAATAAAAAAAAGCAATCAAAATAAATAATACATTACATCGCATATCAAGATAACTTGACTTCTGATATTTATAGTAACTACATATTGCAGCTAAATTAATAAAAAGCATAACACAGTTTTACTAACACTAAAAACCAACAATTAGGGACATCGACGCGGAAACTGATACCATGGAATCAGTACATGATTCTGAATCCGCGCTGAATATTTTCAAATTTTTATATATATTTTTTTTAAATTTAATACATACGTGGTCAAAATGTATGGAACATTATCAACTTCAGAATATTCTACTGAATCCATGGTATCAGTTTTCGCGTCGATGTCCCCTGCCACCCTGTATAAGACAAACCAAAACAAGCGAGCAATTTAATCACAAAGACATTCACATTTACGATTCAAGCCAAAGTATTAACAATGTATTCAAAACAACCCGCTCTTAATACGCCTATATTTTAATCAACAAGATGCAAATTTAAAAGATTAGAAGCATGTTTCATGATGTAGTAAGTAGAATCACTGAAAAGTATTCTCAAAATCTACATGAGCCTCATGATCCGTAGAGAACGAAGGCACCGACATAGCTCGATAAATTGCCAAACTTAAATGGCAATGGGCAGGGTACATTGCTTGCGAAAGAACTGATGATGAAGCTAAAGGGAACCGACGGGCCGAACGGTTCTGGTGTGGCGACCGCCTACTGGAAGACTTAGCGTTAGAATGCCTCCCGTGGGCTGATGACCTTGTGAAGGCCGCGGGGGTCTGCTGGATGCGAGAGGCACAGAGCAGGTCGAGGTGGCGGAGCTTGGGGGAGTCTTATGTCCAGTAGCGGACGTCTTTCGGCTGAAATGATGAGCCTACATCCATACTAATGTTATAAATGTGAAAAGAACACTGTCTGTCCGACGCTTTTTGACGCCTTAATGGCTGAACGCATTTCAATGAAATTTGGCACACAGGTAGACCAAGGCCTGGATTAGGACGTAAGACTTTTAGCCCGGTAGCACACACACGACAGGTCCACTCAAATTTGTGTGGTTCTTTTCTCAAAAGACCATATCAGACTAATCTGCATGGTCCTCATGGCCTGAGCAAGATTATGTCTGGACTTTAAAAGAGACTGTGACCTCTGAGTTTGTTTCGGCCTTTCTTCTCAGAGTAGTAAGGTAGGAAACGCCGAACTCATGTAGCTGTTTTTCTTTTTTTTTATATGACGTTTAAAAGTGATTCCAATATCCTATTTACAGAATAAACAATTTCATTTCATTTCGCTGCGAAACCATAGCAGTGAAACCGCAGTAGTTAAATTCAATAGACTCGCGTTATTCTCCGCTACTTGCATCCGATTCGAGTAGCGGAACATGACGCGAGTCTATTGAATTGGACTACTGCGGTTTCGCTGCTATGGTTTCGCAGCGGAGGTATGCTACCGTCGTCAACCCAGTAGTAAGGCATCCGTTTTGACCTCCACGCAGGCGAAGTCGTAGGCAATAGCTAGTCGACACGGTGGAGCATACGGTGGAGGTATGCCCGGCCATCGTGGAGGCGATCGGTGGCGGGGATCTCTCGCGTCCGGTCCTGGTCCAGGCCATGGTACGGAGCGAGAGGGCATGGGAGGCCGTCACCTCCTTCTGCGAAGCAGTAATGCTCGCGAAGGAGGAGGCGGAGCGCGTGAGGGAGAGGCAAATTTCGCGCCCTCACGCCCCTAGCCGCCGCAGGAGGAGACGCCCTGGGCGTCGGGAATCGGTTGCCGATTCCCGGCCACCGTAGGCGCGGGCTTGCGGACGGTGAGCAATGGGTAGCTCGCCGTCCGGCAAGGACCAAGCCCGGGTCGACGGCGAGTTGTGTTCCACGCGCGCCTCAAAGAGATGTCAGCGAATGAAGGGGTCCGATGAGACCATTGCCTGCCGGGGTTGCGGGAAAGTCCGAAAGGGATACCGTGGCCCCCTGGCATTGCACAGGCAACAGAAGGAACACGGGTGGGTTTTAGTCAGTAAGAGTCTGACACGCCCTCCCGCTCCACCCAGAGCGGGAGACGTCAATTGATGATTTCCCACCCAAAAAAAAAAAAAAAAAAAAGGCAATAGCTAGTCACAAATAAAGCTCAATATTTCTTACTACACTATGTTTACTATCATGTCAAACTATACCTATTCCTGTGACATTTCTTTGGTCTATCGTGCCTTTTGCATGCAACACTTTTTTTTGAACGTCTCTTGCGGTGGTAACGTGCTGAAATTGTATTAAAAATGGTGATAGAAAAATGTTGAAGAATTGCAGTGCTATTCTGTAGAAATCTCACATGAAAACTTAGGTGGAGTGAGGTTTTTCTGATGCTAGGGCACCATTGACAGCTCACTGCACCTAAGATTGTTACAGAATAGATCGGCTGTTTCAAGCACTATTCGCTTGCATGAGTATGATGTTTCATATCAAAAATATAAAAAACAACAATTTACTGATTTTATTTAAAATAATACAGAGGCTAATTGAAAAGAAAATGTATTTAATGTTATTAATTTTATTGAAAGTGTTAAAATAAGATTTTTTATTTTTTTACTCAAAACGAGGCACAAATCTAAATCTGTGCCTCGTTCAAAGTCCAAATAACTCTTGATAGGAAACATTTAACCAGAAGTTAGTGCTTTAAAATAACGATATAAATTATTTATCAGTACATGCTCCATTCTAGAGTTCCATTCAAGATGCATTTTTGTTCAGAAAGTGCATTTAATTAATTTAGTGTGGAGTAATAAAATATACCTGTATAATGCATATTTCGGTACATGTCCGGACAGTTGTTTGAACCCTGAAACAAAAAATATCAGAATTAATGAACTGGTTAGTCATTCAGTTGTTTCATAACATTGTGCAGAGCAGACCGCTCGGTGTATTTTAGAACTGACATTATACGCTACTGAATTTGACATAACTACTTGTGCTATCATTTTTCATTGTAAGCAGCGTATTAAGGGGGAGAGGAGAGGGGAAGTGCGTAGAGGTAGCCCACGAAATTATTTTTTTGCCTTCATTAACTATCATAGTGACCGCAGTTTTTTTTAATTCGATTTATTGAGCTTTTTTATTATTTACGGTGATCTATTATTACTTAATAGTACCTACTTTAATCGCAATCCTCACTGCCCTCACTTTAGTTTCCGAAAGTTCAACTACCTAAACAAATAAATAACCAAATAATTAAGTTGTAACAGTCTACTTTTTTGTCTCTTTTTTCCCTGATCGCCTTGTCTCAAGCTATAGCAACTTGATTAAACATGTCGTGTCCAGACGTAAATTATTTTACTCTGTGGAGTCGGACAAGACCTCTTAGACCGGGATTTGTTCAAGATTTATTACTGGCCGTGCAGTTTGGTTGTATTTAAGTCTATTGCAACTGGCGGTCTTATAAATAAATGTAAGCTGAATTATGTTATTCGTTGGATATTATACGTATTATTCGTTCGTTTCGTTCGCTACGTATTATTATTTTTGTTTTTTTAGGGTTCCGTAGTCAACAAACAAAGTTTCCGTCTGTCTGTCTGTCCGCGGTTTAGCTCAAAAACTATTCGTACCAGAAAAATGTAAATTAGTTAATGACGCCAAAAAAGTGGTAAAATAAATTTAAAAAAAAAAACAGTTTTTTAGAGTACTATACCTGTCTACATGTAAAGTGGGGATGATAATTTTTTTTTCGTCCTTCTCATAGTGTGGGATATCTTTGGATAGGTCTTTTAATAATATTAGGGGTTTGTGAAGACCGTTTTTTGATTAAGTAAACCGTTCGTGGCTTATCAAGCTTTAAAGTACCAATTCTCGTTAGAGTCAAGTGTCCCCCCCCTCTACCAACTAAAAGGTTGTAGTTAGAAATTCAAATGTCACGGCATTAGTACTTATATATAACGAAATTTAAAGGAAAACTATCACACTTAAGTGGGCTTTACAAGTTTATGAGTAATAATCGACCAACTTAAATTTGCGGTTGCAAAAACATGTTCTCCCATATATTCCGTATGGGAGAACATGTTTTTCAATTACAAAGTTAAGTTTGTTCTTACGATAAATTCATTCCAACTACGGAACCCTTCATTGTGCGTGGTCCGACACGCACTTGGCCGGTTTATTATTATCTGTTTATGGCCAGTTGATTATTTTTAAATTGGGTTTCTTTTGATACTATGTATTTTCTAGTTGTAGACTAGCAGGTAAATGTTTTTGGGGAATACGTAAAAAAATACTTTTGTAGTTTATATATTTTTAAATCGTATTACACCTTTGTTTTTATACGGATTTCACTTCTTGGTAAGTTCCGTACATCGCAATTATCAACATTCTCAATTAAGTAATTCGTCATAGCGTACATTCTAACACATAAATCGTACTTTTAAACTTTATGAATACGTACATCGGTATTTTAAACTTCGAAGTTCAGTAGTATTCTAAAACAAATTTTGTGCCATAAATATTACTTAATAAAAATATCAGGGGTATTTAAGTCATCATCGCCCCAAAATGTACCACAGCGAACCAGCCATGTAATACCCCAAAAATAATCGTCCGTACCCAACTACGAATCCCGGTATTCGCATCACTAAACACGGGAACATAACTCACTGAGCCACGGAGTCTTATCTCCGAACTAAGTATACTCCTTTGAGTATGAATATTTTAAAGTGATGGCAGTTCAAATATTTTGTACATCACTACAAGGTTATTTTAACACGTGGCCAAAATTGGAACTAACGTTGCCATCTTGTCTTGTCAATACAATTTTTGTGGTAAAGTTTCACAAATCTTTAGCAACAACCCTGTCTATGTCATTCAGGCGCCAAAATATCCTTTATCACTCTAGCTGATTTTATTTTAAATCTATGATTTAAGAAAATGTGTTGTAGGAGAATTAGCAAGTCCCAAGATATTAATTACACCCTGTTCGTTCTTTATTTTTTATCAATTTACGAACGTTCTGCGATGCTTCTCATAATGTAATTGCAATTCTTCGAGGGTCTTTCAATTTTAATGTCAAAGAAGACTACGGCAAACGCTCATTTATTTTAAAACATCATTTTTTGTACATTTTTATGGTACAGAAATTTAAAAAAATGCGGATCAGTTTCATCACTTTTTTCGTCTGTCACAGGCTTTTCTCGAGGCCTCGGTGACGCGCACACAGATAGCTAATAAATGACCCGAAAAAAATGCAATATTAGTTTTTTTTTTAAATTTTTTTTTCACCCTTCGATCCTTTTAATAGGTATTCCCTTTAGCCTCAAATCAATACGCGTCACAACTCGAGACATTAAATTTCTTCTGATTGAAAGGAGGAATACTTTATAGCCGGTCTCATTCATACACTAAGGTACTAGCAGTGTAATACAAGGCACAAGTTCAACTCTGTTTATATCACGTTTATTTGCTAACTTTGTGATAACCCGGTTTTTATTGTGCAATCCTTTTGTGTAATAGACAAATCTTGCAGATTTACAGGTGTATGTTTGTTTGTTTAGTATTATTCCTTTAAATCTATATTATGTGTGTGTGTGTGTGTCTGTTTGTGTGTATACCTACATTTATTATGATAACGTAAACGCTACGCTATTACCGCTGTGTATTTTTGTTCAGCAGTGATAGCATAGTGGTGTGACCGTCGGACTGGGAGTTCATAAGTCTCGAGTTCGAATCCAAGCACGCACCTATGAGTTTTCAGATTCATGTGCGTATTGTATAATAAACCGGCCTGCCTGAGAGATATTTCCCGACAGCATGTGAAGCCAAGTCAGAGGCCCATGGGCGGCATTAAAAAAAACTCTGACACAAAGCTAGTCATGAATTACACGAGATAGATGCCAAAAAAGGTTTGTATAAAATATTTTGTTCGAAAACGAGCGGTGAAGGAATCCAGACCTTGATGTGGAAACTAATTTAGTTATCAGCGATGTTGTCATCCATATCTAACTAGTCTTATCCCAACTATGTTAGGATCAGCTTCCAATCTAACTGGATGCAGCTGAACACCAGTATCAAACAGAGCGAATGCCTATCTGACGCTGTTACAATACCAATACAAATTGATGGTGACGTTACAGTGACCAAATAATTTTTCTGTTCTTCGTGCTTGGGCATTTGCGCGCCGGCGAGTAAGCGACCATAGGTATCAACGATTTCGAGGTGGGCAAGCTCTTTGAAAGAGTCATTGCAGACCGCCTCGTCGGGCGGCTGGTGCGGGTGGGGCCGGATTTGGCGGAGAGCCAGTTTGGTTTCCGCAGGGGGCGCTCCACGGTGGACGCCATCATGCGCGTGCGAGCCCTCACGACGGAGGATGCGGTGGCTCGGGGTGGGGTCGTCTTGGCGATGTCTCTAGACATCGCCAACGCCTTCAATACCCTGCCCTGGAGTTGCATCAGGGAGGCACTCTGGTATCACCGGATGCCGACCTACCTCTGTCGTGTGGTCGAGGCCTATTTGACGGACAGGGCCATCATCTACCCCGGTCACCAGGGAGAGTGGAACCGGCGAGAGATGTCGTGCGGTATCCCACAGGGATCAGTCCTGGGGCCGCATCTGTAGGACATCGGATACGACTGGGTGCTGCGCGCCGACCTCCCCAATGGCGTCAGCGTCGTTTGTTACGCTGACGACACGTTGGTCCTGGCGCAGGGGAGGTCGCACCAGGCGGCGGTCGAACTAGCGACACACGGGGTTGCGACAATCGTGGCCAGAATCCGGCAGTTGGGACTCGAGGTGGCCTTGCACAAGTCCGAGGCCATGTGTTTTCATGGTCCTCGGAATGCGCCACCGTCGGGTTCCCAAATAACGGTAGGAGGGGTTCACATCGGCGTTGAGTCGACGATGAAGTACTTGGGACTCGTCCTCGACAGTCGGTGGAACTTCGTGGAGCATTTCCGACGTTTGGCTCCCAGACTGGACCGGGCCGGGGCTGCCTTGAAGCGGCTCCTGCCCAATCTAGGGGGTCCAAACGCCTCCTGCCGGAGGCTATACGCGGGGATCGTGCGGTCCATGGCCCTGTACGGGGCACCGGTGTGGGCGCATTCGTTGAGGCGGCGGCCTGCCCGCCGGTTGAACGCGTCCCAGAGGGTCATGGCCACCCGGCTGGTCCGGGGATACCGCACGGTCTCCGGTGAGGCGGCGAGCCTCCTTGCCGGATTGCCGCCATGGGATCTGGAGGCAAAAGTCCTCGCGCATATTTGGGAGTGGCGCGGGGAGGCGAAACGCCGGGGCTTAACTCCGATGCCACGAGAAATCACGGCACAGCGGACAGAGCTCCGACGGGATCTCATGGCGTCATGGAGAGTGCGATTGTCGCAACCCAGTACTGGGCACGCCACTATTGCGGCGATAAGTCCCCTCTTTGAGGAGTGGCTGGAGAGGCGCCACGGCGTCCTCACCTTCCGCCTGACGCAGGTCCTCACCGGACACGGCTGTTTCGGGAGGTACCTGTTTCGGATAAGGCGGGAGGAAACGCCCGGGTGTCATCACTGCGTGGATCGCCCGGAGGACACGGTGGAGCATACGGTGGAGGTATGCCCTGCTTGGGCAGAGCACCGCCGTGTCCTCGTGGAGGCGATCAGTGGCGGGGATCTCTCGCGTCCGGCCCTGGTCCAGGCCATGGTACGGAGCGAGAGGGCATGGGAGGCCGTCACCTCCTTCTGCGAAGCAGTAATGCTCGCGAAGGAGGAGGCGGAGCGCGTGAGGGAGAGGCAAATTTCGCGCCCTCACGCCCCTAGCCGCCGCAGGAGGAGACGCCCCGGGCGTCGGGAATCAATCGCGGATTCCCGGCCACCGTAGGCGCGGGCTTGCGGACGGTGAGCAATGGGTAGCTCGCCGTCCGGTAAGGACCAAGCCCGGGTCGACGGCGCGTTGTGTTCCACGCGCGCCTCAAAGAGTGATTTGATGATTTCCCACCCAAAAAAAAAAAAAAAAAAAAAAAAGGTATCATCGATTTTGTAAAGCAAGAAACGTTAAAATATTGTAGTTCCCGAGTTAGTAAAATAGATACATAGACAGGGTCATTTGTTATATTATGTCGGTAATCCATTAACTGGATATAGGAGAGGCCATTTACAACCAAATGACCCTTTTTGACTCCTATGCCAATTTCAACAATTTTCGAGTCAAATGACATTTTATATTTTTATTTCATACATTTAAAATACAGTAGAACATGGATAAGCGAGAGTTCAAGGGACCGTGATCTCTTTTTCACTTATAGAGGTTTCTCACTTATTGAGTTTCTAGCTTATAGAGGTACAGGAGTGTAGCTTTTCTCACAAGTTGGGGGGAGGTTGAGGCTGGTTGGGAAAGATTGAAAGAAACAAACACAATGTTAGTTCCACGAAATTTAAGAATGAGTAAATAATAATAATAAATAGCAGATGTTAAATTACGCTCGACTGTCGCTTATACATACACAGGCACTTGTACAGGCAAGTAGCAGTCTTAATTATAGAGGTCCACGAGTGAAAACCCACTTTCTCTTATAGAGGTTTCTGCTTCTCACTTATACAGGTTTAAGAGGATTAAACTGACGGGACCTAGCAATTACTCTCATTTATAGAGTTTTCTCGCATACCCAGTTCTCACTTACTCAGGTTTGACTGTATAAAATGTCAAATTACTCTAAAATGGTTGACATCGGCATGTGGGTCATGAGGGGTCCTTTGGTTGCAAATGACCTCTCCTGCACTTCCTTAACGGATTGCCGGTATACAACCAATAACCATTCACATCGCTGAGTACTCGTTTGTCGCAGCGTCAAAATCTGTTCTATGAGAGTACTCGCTCTGCGACGCTCGCTTGGGGGGCAGAACACTCGCGAGACTCACGCTTGGTACTTAAGCATCCCAGGCAGTAATGGCTCGTCGCCGTCACAGCGCCGAGCCATGCATCGAAACAAAAGACAGAAAGAGATAAATGGTAATATTTATTACGTTAATATTTTAGTAAGTATAAGACTGCATATAAATATTTTTCTCGTCTTGCTCTTACACTAAATTTCTTTCTCATTTCTCCTTTCGCAGGTCTGCTAGAAGAAATTTCTTAAAAAATAAGCAGTACCTTTGTACTCATAATTATAATTATGTCGTATCTCTATGTATTTTACTGTGTTTAAATAAATAAATGTAATATTTTTATTTATGTCAGTTTTTACAATCCTTACCTGAAGTCCTTGCTTGTTGAAGTTGATGTTGGTCCTTACAGTACGATGATGTAAGGGCTGGACAGGTCGCACGTTGTTGCCCAGGGGTGCCTTAGGGGTCAGCTGGGAGCCTTGCATCAGCTGACGGAGGGCGTACATCTGGGAAAATATGGGAGGTGAGATGACTTGTTCGAAGAACTAGGATTTCTTTCTCTATCGGTGTTTAGGCATAAATCTGAATTGAGGAAACAGACTAGAAGATCAAGACCCGTTGTTAAAAACGTTCAATATCTAGTCTCAATCTCATCTCAGCGACGATCATTGTGGTAAATTAGAGGTATTTTTGACAGGTTGAGACTGAAATTAGAATATGAACGTTCTTAAAAATACGGGGATTCCCCCCTCTGGGATAAGATATTATACTAGGGTCTCGGCAGGTGACAGGTCGCTGGGTTGATTGCTTAGCCACTGCGACAAAAGAACCATTCAATGGTACTTTTGTCTCGTATTAAGGTTTTTTTAATTATTTTTTATAGTTACTTTAATTTTATCATTAATCAGTTTATTTACGTCTAGTTTTATTAGTACAATTAGGCTGCGTATCCAGCAGAGATGAGTGAGCATTGTGTAGCAAGGAATGTCCGTAAAAGTAACCAATAACAACGCTAGCTTAGCTCAAACTATGACAGTGAAGCGATGTTATTGGTTACGCAGCCTTAAAGGGATCTTACGAAAATATTAATCGTTATAATATTCTTGTGGTACTTTGTAATATTATACTTGAACTATTTGTGTACAATCCTAGAAACCAACATACATAATACAAGAGCATAAAATGAGAGTAGACTCATTTTTTTATTTTACGATGGGTTTGCTCTTAGGGGAGAATGGAAGAAGAAAACGTGTTGCGCCGACCCCAAGTAACATGGGATAAGGGAAGGAAGATGATGATGATGATGATGGGTTTGCTCTTGACTCTAGTTTAGGTCAGAGGTGACAGAGACAAAGTCGACGGTGGAGTGAGCTTACCCAGAAGAAGCCTGAAACTCATACGTGGAAGAAGACGTAAAAAAAAGAGATCTACCTCTTGCTTAGAAATATAGATAGGTTTGTTGAAGATAATCCAGACGGCCGTCTCCCAACAGCCGGGGTGCGTGGTGGAGCCTTCGTAAGTGAGGTACTGCTGCGTGTTCGGTAGGAGAGAACTTAGCGGCAGGTGCTTGATGGGGAATGAGGCACCTGCAAGAGAATGTTGTTGAGAATAGACCTAGTAAATATGTAGAAGCTACATAAGGATTACTTCATTTCGTTACGAATCTTTTTCTAAAAATGAGCCCAGAGAGGTTAATTGAAAATTCAAAATTTTAAAGTATACATAGTCGAAGTAAGACGCAAATAAAATAATGGCAGGCTTAAAACGCCCTAAAATTGGACGTTGTCTCCTTTATAAGGTATCCTATAGATTCTATGTTAGAATTTCCCCACCTACTACGTGATGTAGGAGCTAAAATAAACTTCTTATTGGTGACGTACTTCTCCACAATGTCACACAATTCCGGTAAAGATAAAAAGTATTATAAAAGTGGTCTCACATGGTGCGTTGTTTTGCGGAAACGCATGTCAAGCTAGCTAGTATCACAAACCGCGCACCGTAGAAAGCCGGCTTAAGACATGAAGAAATAGTTATATCCTTGGACATTGCTTACCTCTGTATGTAACTTTATTGAAGGCGCTAGTGATCAGCCTAAAATCTGCGTTGGTCGGATCTCCAACCTGCAATTTTTTTGTACAGGGTAGACGTATGTACTTACTGATAAATAATTAATATCAAATGAAACTAACAATAATCCTTTGAACCTTTGTATTTAATTTAGTTTACTGCTTGTGACGTGAATGAAGTTTATAAAGAGGTTGACTAAAGCTGCAATGGATCACTTGAGTTAATGTTAATTTTTGTTTCGCTACACGATCACACGACACTTACAAAATTCCATAGGAATTAACGTTCATCTGCTCATTTCATTTAATTTTGCGATGATTCGGTAGTCGAGTGAAAGAGGCCGAGTGCTGAAATCCAATATCTTTGGATCCGTTCATTAAAAAATCCACAGTGAAGCGTCTGATATCTGCTTAATATGCGGCTCATGAAGTCTTCGAATAAACACTCAAATAAAATAAAATAAAACTAAGTTTATAGTCCTAATACCTGCACCATAAGTGAAATGCCGACAATTCCTTGTGATTTGTGCTGAGCTTCCGACATATTGTGGTACAACTCCTTGTTGAAGCCATACAGTTGAATCTGTGAAGAAAAACAAACATTTTAATTAACATTAAAAAACGCCCATACAACAAACGTGTTTTTTGCGACGTTTTTTATTTAATTTATAACTTTTTTTTTATTACTTGTTGCTATAGCGGCAATATAAATAAATACATAATCTGTGAAAGTTTCAACTATCTACATTTTACGGTTCATGAGATAATGCCCGCTGACAGAAAGACGGACAGCGAAGGTTAGCTAATAGGGATCCGACGGGTACGGCACCCTAATAATCCGAGGTGCATAGTAGGTAGGTAATAGTAGAAACATCCATCGCAGTCACAACTATAGGTAGGGTACTGAATGGCGACGTTGAGCGATGCGTTGGTACTTAGGACAAATTCACATCAATTCGTGCTCTTTTTTAAAGTATTCTTTAGGACAATCGTAACAAAAATGTTATAGGAGTATGCATTTGAGGGGTCTTCATTATAGTGACGCTGTCCTACCACCTACTTTTCACTAGTTATGGTTGTCCCTTGTACTAGGGGATGAATCTATTGGTATTGTTATTAACCGGACACAAATCCAGACTCCAGGCTGCTACAGATTCACTCTCTATTATAATGGTATAGTAGTAGAAGTAACTGTCATAACTCAAACTCAAGGCATTTAATTCAAACATATAATTTACAGGCACTTTTCAACTGTCATGGAGTCGATCAGTCAGAAAGATGAACTCGTAGATACCCATTCCAAAGCGTAGTACTCGTAGGTTCCTATGGAGAAGAATGGACTAGAAACTACGATTGACACTTTTTAAATCAAAATATTGGTTACATCATTCATGTTAAAACAAGACTAGGTAAGTGTCCCGTTTCAAAACAAAGGTGTAACCTAAACACCAACACACATCTGCCTGTACTAAAAGAAACACTGGCGTAAAGTTTAATCAATTTAGCCATTGATTTTAATGATGCAGCACTCAACAATGTACCCACAAACAAGTAACCGTTAACAAATACCAAACCACAATAAACTTAAAACAGTAATAATGGCTAAATCAAAAAGTCATTAAGATAGAACCGCAGACCGCAGTCCACAAAGTTGGAAATAATCGACTGTAGCTAAAATTGTCGTCACCAGTCCAACCATTTTCATTGATTAAATTAGTTAATTAATAGCGTAGCTGGAATATCCAATTAGGGAGCATTGATATTAAAACGACGCAAAAACAAATGGTATCGTGACAGTTATTCGAGTTTCGTAAGTAATTAATAGTTACGAATTTTGATATCCATGGATTGAGAACAATTTTTCATTTATTTATGCAGAATTTACACACAGAACCAGGTTAATGCCCTTATAAAACCAACCGTTGTACTCTGTAAAAATCTCACGGTAAAAATTTAATTGAAGTGAGCTGTTAAGTTTGTCAATCCCCAGCGTCCGTTAAAATGACAGCTCACTTCACCTAACTATACTTGTATAAACACGGTGACATTTTAAAGCCTCTGCTCCACAGGTGCGTTTTTATCGGTCGATAATAACGCAAGCGTTATTGTGATATCTGTTTTCAGTACATTTTGAATTAGGACTGCCACGAAGTTACACACTGCTGCGAAATAACGACGCAATAGAAGTTGGACGCTTGCATTCCTATGTTCTGCAATATTCCGATATTTGCTCTTAGAACATTTTGTATTAGGACGCATGCAATCTTACACACACTTGCAATAATAACGTTAGTGGTGTAGTGGGGGCGACGGTCTGTAGTGTAGGTTACACGTAGACGTTAGAAATATCGGACGATAAAATCTGGACGCATTGTCGCAATAACACTTGTGGGGGAGAATCTTTTCAGAAAAAATAAAATGGCTGACTCACAAGGTGCGTTATAATGGGGTTGGCAACTGTCAAAGTGGCGCTAGCATAGCTTTAACCAAAATAAAAGATTTCTTTTAAGGAACATTTGATTTGATAATGATTTGACAAGGTCTGCTTTCCTTCTTCGTAAAGATGCTCCTCGTGGCCTCCTTCAGCTTTTAACTTTCTTATCCGCCATGCCGAATATGTGTTTTTTCACAACAGTTATTTTAATATAATAAAAAAACGGAGTCAACAAGGGAAGCCAAAATACAACACAAACTTGACAGGTGAAGGCTATGCTAGCGCCATCTATGTAAAGTTTTTACCGGCCAACCACATTGCCTGTGGCACTGGCATACCATAAGTTGAAGAAACAGTAAAAGTTGCACCGTCCAAACAGTACCTATTTGTTGATTAAATTTTATTATATGCAACAGGCATGAAATCTGCATCGTGTAAATTAGGTTTAACACTTTTAATCTTTGAACTCAAGATGTGACTAATTTTATATTCATCTAACTGACCATCATAATCTATTTTTTTTCCAATGCTGCATGCTTCATCAATGCTGACTTTTAAGTAAGACAAAATTTCATGAAAACGGAAGATATTTCGCAAATTATTTTTCGTAATCAGACATTATCTTAGAAAACCAACACAACTGACACAAATTATGCCATCATGCACACTTTTATCACCTAGTTAAAGTTATGGATAACCATGCAAAAAAAAAAACTATAAAATATATACCTTTTTATAGAAAAATTGTCAACGGAACGAACAATCTTGGATCCTACACAATACAAGGAATCCTAGTGTGAGATCTAGGATTTCAATCGAATCCTAGTGTGAGGTGTATGCCCTTGTTGCGGGAAAGTCCGAAAGGGATACCGTGGCCCCCTGGCATTGCACAGGCAACTGAAGGAACACGGGTGGGTTTTAGTCAGTAAGAGTCTGACACGCCCTCCCGCTCCACCCAGAGCGGGAGACGTCATTTGATGATTTCCCAAACAAAACAAAAAAAAGGTGTATGCCCTTGAATATAATCTCATTGAAATAAAATTATTTATTCAACCCTCCAACTTTCTGTATATTTTAATCATATTAAATAATGATACAAGTTTACAAATTAACACTGTCAATGCTGCCATTATCGAGCCTTTAGTATTGCTCCCTAGGGCTGCAAAGACCGAACTTTGACCCTTTTAAACTTTGTTTGTTCACCGCCATCACAACGATTTCCTGATACTTGAATATCATCATCATGTTAATACATAAACGGCCAGCGCTGAAAATTAGCTATACCTATATTTATTCATGCAATAAAATTATCTTACATTTATACATACCGGTCTATTTATGTAGTATAGGTACAACTATGCCTATTCCATTGGGTATTACAGGCGTGATGTTATTTTATGTAAAATGTTGTCCTTTCAACCGGAGCTTAATTCAAAACAAGCGCGAAAATATCTTACACCAAAACCACGCTCATTTTAAAACCCTAAAATGACAGATAAATTACGTCGAAATATTTCGACATAATAGCTTTAAAACGATCGCATTCGAAGTTAAAGAGCGAACTTCGGTCGTTGAGACCCTCGCTAATAATGAGTGTTCGATAACAGTAGCGTTTTAGTGTTGACTTGTGAAATTATATCATTTGGTATTTGTTAAAAGAGATGGTCTGGTTGTGAGGTATATTTCATATTTTTGTGTGCGATGGGCATAATAAAATATATTTAGTGCAGACCCAGAAACACCACCACTTACCAATACCTTTTATTCCACATAATTCCCCATAAGAGCGTTTATACTAAAAGTGGGCAACGTCGTAAATAGATGTCAAATATTTCGCTGTTTTGATTAATTTGGCAAAATTACTGTAAGAAAATATGAAATGTGGTTAACTAGCGAACTAGAATATTAATAATGAATTGCAATTATAACACTAAATTTTATTTACGCACACGTATAGATAGTGCAATCCACGACGACGCGCCCCCTTTTTTTTTTTTTGACTAGGGCATCTCGTAGCTCACCTCTGAGGTGATGACTACTTAACCGGACAATCCTGCGGCTGCCTTAAGCTACTAAACTCAAAGCCTCCAGCCAGGACGACTCGCCCCACTCCGCTCCGTACTAAAGTACAGATTACAGGTCAGTAATCGCGGAGTGGGGCGCGTCGTCGTGGATTGCACTATTTACATGATTTAAAAACTAACAGACTTAAAATAATAATAATAATAACCCCACCGCCGTATCTCTACGTTGACGTCGTGGTGAGGCTTGTGCGCTCCGAACTCCAGGTCTATGCCGGTAGAGTTTTTTGCCGGAACAGGTCTGGGATGAGAAGCCAGACCAAGAGAGATACAGAAACCCCGCATATGACGAGGAGAAATCTTGTTCCTCATCTCTGGCTTGCCTATATTGGCCGGCTGGAGTGAACACTGACGAGGAATAGAGCTGCCACCTCTTTCTTGACTTTATAGGCTGGCTTGAGTGGAGATTCGTAAAACCAAATGTGCTCGGAGTAAGGAAGTATTCTAGTAAGATGCTGGTAGGGATCTTGACCTTACTTCCGGGATTGTCCTGATGCCGTGGAATACCGCTTACTCCTTATAAGCACCTCAGTACATGTTGCCCCCTTGTCACTACGACAATTTGTCCTAGCGACCGTTTTCGGGGGCCCATTATTGAGTGTGCAAGTCACCCCCTGCCATTTTACCTATGTATTTTATATAAAATATTGGTCAGACAGGGGCCATAGTCTTTCCATAGTTCTAGATAACCAGTTGTTAGCCACCCAAACCCATAATCCAATATCTTTGTTTCCATATCGTGCAATGGTCCTGCACCAACCAGGGGTTGTCCTTGGGTACACTAGCATATTGCGTACAGGAATAATCGTCGGTTGGTGCCTCGTTTCATTAAACACGTCTAACGGGCCTTTGCGAGTTGGCTTCGGCCCCTTGTACGCCTTCCAAAGGTCTGGGACCCTAGGGTCCCAAGAAATATTAAAGATGTAAAAAATAATAATAATATGTAGGTACAAGTATATATAAAAAGGGGAGGGGGGGACTAATTATGTAAAACTAAATATTCGTTGTTAAAATATTAATTATTGCATTTCATAATCAATATTTTAGTTCGCTAGTTAGCCATATTTCATATTTTCATACAGTGATTACCAAATTAATCAAAACAGGTGAATGTTTGACAGCTATTTGCGACGTTGCCAACTTTTAAGATAAACGCTTTAACCAAATCTGACATTGGCAGAATCGTCGACGTCGGCAGCATTGCCATAGAGAAAAATAGAATAGACGTTTTATGATGTGCAAATGAAATTCAACCTTAGAGTAGAAAAGCAGTTACGAAGTAACTAAACATACAATGTATATTTGCTACATATAAACCTATTTATGAAACATCCAATACATTACGTAACTTAGAAGATAGTTACACATCAACAACCCACTTTTCAATCAAACCCTCGGGCTATATCATAAATACTTTAACCCCTAACTGCTTAATAAAACCGGAATTAATTTGAAATCGAAGACGGTATTCCGAAGTTAGTCAGCTATTGGAATGTGGGTGCATAGTTGCCAGTCTGCGGTCAGACGGTTGCATAGTTAGACTACCTGGTTGTGGATAAAGGGGGTTTTATATGGTGCGAAATTAACTTGCGCGAATTTAGTGCAGGCATGTAGCATGAGCCGATTTTTATGCAAAATTGATCACAAAAAGGTCGATTACAGTTTCTTACTGTCAGAAACTGTCTTCAGTCCTTTTGTAAGAATAGTTACTTAGGCGTTGCCAAATGCTACAACTGTCGTGAGTTTTACATAGAGCAAGGCTGCTATATTTCGCAGTTACAGATTTCTGTGTTCATGTCGTGCCTAGAATATTTGACAGGGTTGACAGTAATGTCCGTTAGTTTGAAAAATGTCATGTCACTTGGGCAGGACAGGGAGCATATTCAGCCTATTATGTTATCACTGCAAGGAACAGGCCTCCTTGCTTTGAGAAGGAGTGAGCTGTAATTTCTACGCGGGCCCAATGCGGGCTGGTTGATGTCACATGTCTTCGAGTTTTTATTCTAAGAAATGCTGGTTTCCTCACGATGTTTTCCTTCACCGTTTTGAGAGCAGTAGTGAGTAAAACGACCTAAAAATTAGTAAATTTTGTAGTTAGTCTTTTTTAAATTGAACAAAAATTAGAGACTAAAACATTTTTAGCGCTAAAACTTAACCTATATAAAACTAGCTTTAGTTATCCCATGACGTAACTATGGGTGATTTAATATTTCCCGGTACTATCTGGTATCAGGTTTAGTTGTTATAGAGTTATATCCTGAACATTGTTGTGAATTTGTGTAGTGTTATTATTAAAGGGATATTCAGCAACTGTAGGTAAATACGTTGCGTTATGATTACATAGTTGTATAATTTTAGAACGTGTTTCAGTCTGTGAAATTTAGAATTCTGATGAATTAAAATCGCGTTTAGAATGTATGATGAGATGTAAACGTGTGTGTAGGATACTTAAATTGATATGTGTGACGCGTAATATTTGAGGTCAACTACATACACAGGTCTTGCTGTATTTCAGAACATTTGAAGGTAATTGTCAGATGTTCTGAAATCCGTTTGGTAATCGATAACCCTTTTATCAAGTGGACTGAATTACATCCATTTTGAGTGCTATTTATTGTGTTTATTCTGAACCACAGGTTTTAAGTTGAGCCTTATTTTGCACCTTCGCTTGTGCGTTCACAAATACAGTCATAGTGCATTTTTATTTTGATTCTACAACGTGTGCCTTTTAAAGCCAAGATATTAATGAGAACATATCAAAGAATCAACTGGCATTATAATTATTAATTATTTTACATTTTTCATACAAAATAATTCGACGGAGTCACGATTAGTTATGTAAAACACCCTTAATTGAAATATAAAAAAAGTGTAATTTAGACTATTTATGTCCATAAAAAAATGACAACGGCGCATTCATTTATAGCTTTAATTTTTTTACTCGTACTTAACAATGAAACTTAGATACACACTTCGATTCTAGTGTTATGTTACTTTTGAAACTATGTATTTTTGGAACAGTTGTTTTAGGATTTTTTGTATTATTTTTCATAAAGCGTATAACTTTTCCATTTCTCATAATCGGAACGTACGCTCGAAGTTACCTGATCAGAGGGATGAAAATAGTACTTTTCGTCCCGTCATGATGTACGCCAGTTATGTTTAAGTCCCATGTAATATGGGGCGAGCCTGTTGCCATCAGAGTGTTTACCTCGGGTGAAATACCTATTTAGGCACTCGAACTATTGCACACAAGCGTGCCTAAATAGGTCCCTTTCATCCCTTGTATAACAATCTACTATAGAGTCATGGGACATCAAAAGGAACACGTTGTATAGTAGTAGATGTTCTTCTAAAGGAGCTCGTTCGTAGAAGTATCTTACTTAATTCTGCTGAGTGCTGGTGTAATTTTAATCATGGAACATTTAATATTTGTTCCTCAGATATAGTTATGCATCTGCGGAGTCTGTACCCATAAACTGCAGCACCACTCACCAGCAATCTAATTACGCATCACATTTTCGTAAACGATTACGACAAATTTTGTTTCATTTTGACAGTTCAACAACATTCATTGCGTTATTTACGTTGTTGAGCTGTTTTTTTTTCGAACTTAGGAAGCAATGGATTAGCAATTTGTTTCAAAATGATTCACATTCCAATTGATCGTGTATTACGTAATTAGGGTACAGGTTTACCGTCGGCTTTTTAGCCAGCCAATAACATGATAAAAATCTACTCACCTCGCCAGGGAAAGTGTGATGATCAATCTGATGCTCCGACCCCCGGTTGTCTTCCATGCCATAATGGAAGTAGATCTCCTCAAACTGGTAGCGGTAGGACAGCGGGCCTCCGCTGATGTTCACTTGGTGTTTTGAGTCCTTCTCTACGCGGAAGACCAGGGACTGACCCGTGTTTTGAAGGACGCCACTGACCTGGAGCAAGAAATGGCTTTTTTAGAAGGTTTAAAGAATTTAGTGAGTTTGAAACGCGAGAAAAATATCAACTGTCCCATACAAAACTTCTATATGAACAGACGCCAGCACATCAACCTACTACAATCTGTCAAATTTCTTTAATACATTTTCAACTTTATCATTAAAGTATATGGTTCAAAGTTGATTGGAAAAATTTGACAGTTTAGGGTGGGACAGCTGATTATTTTTTCGTTATTACGATGGTGTTCAAAATTCAAAATATTTTATTTCACATAAACCTACATGGGCACTTATGAAACGTCAGAAGCTAGGTGCACGGTTCCAATTGGTCGTTTCCTATGGAGAAGAGCCGGCAAGAAACTCCACGGTTACTCTTTTAAAAATAATTGGTTTTTACAATACCCATGGAGAACGTTGTTTAGTTTGATGGTCTGTACCACACCCTTAAATATGACTATACCTTTCTGATATGTTCTATGAATGAATAAAATCATTTTAATTCTGACAACGAAGAGATCCATAAATTGTTTGAACAGCTTTGCACTCGAAACACTATTGTTAGTAACTTAAATATAAAGACGAATTAATGAGAAGACCACCCATCTACTAGACAACGAGCAATGGAAACTAGGGTATGATTTCTCACAAATTGCCTTATTATGGCCGAGGAAATATCTGCCGCCACAGCCTTCAGGATGCTATTGTGACTGCCCCTTATTCTGCTCAGAATTTAGAAGATATAGATAGTTAATAAAACATAGCGCTACAATTCCACTGAATATCCTCCCAAAAACAACGATTCTCAAAACTATGACAACAATATTTAATTACCTAAAATGCCATTGCCTTATTTGAATATTTTGTAAAACTGCAATTTAATAAATGTAATCATGGCAACACTATCAAACCAACACCAAAATAATAATCAACACGAATCGGTATGAATCACACTGTCGGCTCCCCGTGGGGTGTCCATGGGGTGTCCATGGGGAGTTCATGGGGTGTTCTATCAATCAATGGGTCGCACCTTGATTAGACCCCAGCAACTTATGCGCTTTGAGTGGATATGATGTATGGCTTGTTGACACGCGATGGACGACGCTGTAGACGCGATGGAAGTGGCTTGTAATTTGGAACTGGTGTGGTTTTTATGTTGCAGCGGGAGCTTTTCTGGCAAATCAATATGGAAGGTCTGTATTTTTTTAAAGCCTTTGATAGATAAATCTGCAGTCAGATTTCTTGTCTAGTGATTCTTGGTGGACGGTTATTCAGATTGTCGTGTCGTTCAAATAATGACAACAGCTAATTCAATGTCAGATTTGACAGAAGATTTTCCGAGAGATTAGAGGTTTATATTTAGCATAGTTGGACTGGATATTTTTTTATTAAATTCTTGTGCTAAGTAACTAAGAAACCGGGTGTTACAATACAAATGATCACGACAAAGATTCTTGTGATTAATTTGGTGTGTATAAATACCTACATAGTTGAAGCTAATTGCTGCCAAACGTTTCATGTAGCGGCAAATTAGTTGTATGATTTTTTTTTTTACTAGGAAAAGAAGTCACCATGCTAAAAACTACGCTCTCTGGATTTATAGCACGTTCTATTAATTAAACTTTCATGTAATTTGGTTGAGGGAGTGACTTGCCTTATAGATAATGTTATGTAAGAGATAGCTACAAACATTTTAGTATAATAAATTACTTTTAAAATTGTATTTTTATAGGTATACAAAAATACAGTTACATTTATTACATGCAATCGATTTGTAGCAGTCTTGTGTCATGTTCAATTATAGACTTTTTGAACAGGCTATTTCCAACTGTAATTTTTTTTCCTAAGAAAGCTCTGAATAGTCAAATAATAAAGGAAATAGCACACATATCCACTCGGAAAGGGATCGTCACCATATCAACTCGAGCCATTCAGTGTTATTTGTATGAAACTCCCTACTGCAACGCACACTAATCGGAATCGTAACATAATCGCCTCGCCTCGGGACAAGCTCACAAGCCACTCCAAAACGGTGACGATCCCTTTCCGAGTTGATGTGTGCTGTTATTACCTAGGCTGTCCAAATACAGAGCGTTTTTAGATACCTTAATGTCAAATACTAGTGATTATTACAAATATTCATAGCGGCCGTTCTAATATTAAAATTAAAATTAAATATTTGTTTATTTGTGGCAACTAGGCCAAATTGTTAGTAACATTGTTCTTAAAAACTACAGTTAGTAAATAAGCACAGTAACAAAAACACATGAAAATTTTAACGTTAGCTGTGGGGTCTTCTAACTAGTACCTCCACAGCGTGTGACAACCAAGGTGCGTTGTACTTTTCTATTAACTTACAGGATGCTGATAGATAAACCTATTTATGTCTGTGATTTTTATGGCGTACAATAAAGAGTATTCTATCTATCTATAGATCTAGACCGCGCTCTTGACAAAATTGAATTTGTTTTTTTGCGCATTAAGGCGTAACAATCATCGATATGCGCAAATGCGAACATACAATAGCGCGGCAGTCCCAACAGCATCCTGAAGCAGTTATTATTTTGAATACGCAGGGCGTCTAGTGATCTCTTAGTATGCCTTACCCACAGGCCACTCGTATAGAACGATTGGTAATACGCTTTGAACAGCGTAATCTTTACCCCAATACTACAACGAGCGAACCTGTGTATCAACATGTTGGCCCTGACCGCTAGTGGCCTACGCTCTCGAATCTATATCTACATCGTCTTTGAGAACGCTTTTGGAGGATTTTAATAGGACGGAACCGCTTTCATAAGAAAGCCAAGTGTTAATCTACTTTCAGATATATGGCCGCCATTGGAACGATCTATACTTCATTTGAAATAAGATTAGATCATTTAAATAAACCAAACCACTTTTTTGCTTTTAATGCCATGCCTACGGTAGGTATAGAAGTCAGAATCGGTTGAACAGGCTGTAAAAAGGTTTCAAATGGAGTATAGTGTATGTTGTCTCCGACGTACATATAAAAACTCACGCTTTCTTAGGCAGTAACCATAGAACGGCATCTGCTACGATCCTTACATAGGTACTCCTTTTGCTTCGTTCATACATCTGGTCATACTCACACGCCGGTTGCGAGCTGATCTTTCTGAAGAACATCACCAATTAGGTCAACACCATTCATGTTGTGTCCTATTGTCCTATAAATCAGTGTACAATCAATCTGCCTAGCCTTTTTCAAACTATGTTGGGGCCGGCTTCCAGTCTAACCGGATGCAGTTCAATACCAATATTTTACATGAAGCGACCAAGAGGCACGGCGGAAACTCGGTACGTAAAGATGGTCACTCATCCACGGACCAACCCCGGCGTAGCTTAACCTGATGGATCGACCCGTGTGGCTGTTATTATTTAGCCACGAGCTCCTCCTCCTCCTTATGTCAGTCCAGTAAATAATATTATTTATCTACTTTTGCCTGTCTGGATCATAAATCTGGGAACGCAAAGGATGGAGTTATTAACTAATCTTAATAACAATATATAATAACCACACCGCCGTATCTCTAATCTCTACGTCGATGTCGTGATGGGGCTTGCGCGCTCCGAACTCCAGGTCTATGCCAGTAGATATTTTTGCCGGAACAGGTCTGGGATTAGGAGCCAGACCAAGAGAAATACAGAAACCCTCAGGGCAGTATCTGGCGACCTGTTGGGCAGTAGCGACCCCACGGACCCTATCTACCGGGAGAAATCTTGTTCCTCATCTCTGGTTTGCCTTTATTGGCCGGCTGGAGTGAACACTAACGAGGAATAGAGCTCCCACCTCATTCTTGCCATTATTGGCCGGCTTGAGTGGAGATTCGCAAGAGCAAATGTGCTCGGAGATTGATATACTTCTGGGATTGTCCTGATAGCCGTGGAAAACTGCTCTACTCCTTATAAGTACCTCAGGACATTTTGCCCCCATGTTTTTACGACACTTTGTGCTGGCGACCGTTTTCGGGGTCCCATTATTGAGTGTGCAAGTCACCCCCTGCCATTTTACCTGTGTATTTTATATAAAATATTGGTCAGGCAGGTGCCGTAGTCTTTCCATAGTGCTAGATAACCAGTTCTGTTCTCTTAGCCACCCAAACCCATAATCCAATATCGTTGTTTCCATATCTTGCAATAGTCCTGCGCCAACCGTCCTTGGGTGTCCTTGGGTGTCCTTGGAGCATAGTGCGTACAGGTATAATCGTAGGTTGGTGCCTCGTTTCATTAAAACACGTCTAACGGGCCTCTGCGGGTTGGCTTCGACACCTCGTACACCTTCCAAAAGTTCGGGACCCTAGGGTCCCTAGAAATGTCAAAGACGTACAAATAATAATAATACCAGCCTGTTACTGTCACACTGCAGGGCAAAGGCCTCTTCTCATGCAGAGAAGGCATGAGCACTGATCACCACCTTACTCAAGACGGGTTACTGAATTCAGACTTATATTAACTATAAGTCCAGGTTTCCTCACGATGTTTTCCTTCACCGATGTCAGTAATGTCCAAGATAAACTCAGAAAGTACATATGAATTGAAAAAGTCAAATTGGTACTTGCCCGGATTTGAACCCACAACCTCGGTATGAGAGGCGAGGCCTTAACCACGGGGCCATCACGACATAATTATTATATTAGTCAAAGTCAAAACGTTTATTGCGATATCATAATGCTAAGTGATAATATAAGATTGTCTTTGATGCACTACTGGTGGCCAAAGGATCTCGACGATTGCAATTCTCAAGCAATCCAGTATCATAAATATAAATTGCTTCAAAATATTGACTAGAGAAACTGTGAAAGTATATTCTATTTAAGGATAGTATACGTACCTAGGTTGATTTTATAATGCCCTTACAGCTAGCTAGTTTAAAACAAATGTAATAACGAAGTTAGCTTTTTAAAATAATTAAAGATTAAAGATTGATGATTTTTAGAGAAGCTATAAAAGTGCGAAAATATTTTAGTTTCAATGAAATGTTGGATTGCGTTATGAGGTCTGAACTTTTAAAAGGTAAAAGTCAATGTAACAGTTAATGTACAGAATAATACCCATTATTAGCGAACCGCCCTTATTTCGTACGGGTGCAACGGCGACATGTCAAAACATCGAAATTTCTGTGCTTGTAATGCAGCACGCGGAGCATGACAACCATAGAAACGGGCTTTCTACGGATTTTGTCGACGAAAGAATAGACAAAATGACAGATAAACAATCACAATCTGTCATTTTGTCTATTCTTCCGTCGACAAAATCCGTGTATATTGTGGATATGCTAAGCGTGTAGGCCACACACGATACGGTATACTTGCGCAAAATTGGACTTGCACAAGTATACATTAACATGTGTGGGATGATTTAGCACAAGTATCCGAGCCATTGAGTGTCACGCAGACTTGTGCAAGTCTTCTATACTTGCGCAAGTATATCGTAACGTGTATGGCTGCGATAAGTGTATAATACACATAAACCTTTTGGAATATTTTCTGGTGGCTTTCCATCTAATGGTGAAATCCATTGTATAGTTTAGATTCTAAAGTACTTATACAATGGAATTGAAGCTTTTAATTGAAACCCTCTTCTATCTTCATCTTCTAAACTCTAGAAGAGCTAATTGCTACACAAAAAGCGACTTTTAATAATGTTTAAAGAAATAGATTAAAAAAAAAGATACAATAAGAAACAATTAATTCAATTACTTGCGACCCCCGAACCTAATTCGCGCGGTTTTTATGACTTGACAAAACATCTAGATTACTTTATTATATATAAGTTGTATTACATATATACACACAAACCATCCGGAATAAATTCTTTAAATTATGGTGTAAACCGCATCAAAATCCGTTGCGGAGTTTTGTAAAACAACGCGGTCACACAGACAGACTCGGAAAGCAAATTTAATTTATAGTATGTAGGTATATAGCCTTTAGTGTGGGATTCAACCTGTGTCGATACTCTTGCGCCATCCCATCTTCCTGACACGGAGTGCTGTGCTGGTGCTGCGGCTACAGAAAACCTCAAGCGGCGTAAGTATAATAACCTTACAGGTAATTATATTTTCGAGCCGTTTGGGGTTGAAACCCTCGGGCCGTGGGGTCCGAGTGCTCACGGCCTCTTCAATGATATCTCAAAACGGCTATTTGACACTTCCCGTGACCCAAGGGCTGGTTTTTACTTTGGGCAGAGGCTAAGCATTGCCATACAACGTGGAAATGCGGCCAGTCTCTTGGGTACATTACCAGTCGACAGCGATGCGGATGAATTTTTCGATGCTATATTTTAAATAAAAATAAAAATCCAAAAATAAAATATCCTTCTGTTTAGAAACTCACATCATAACATTACTCCTTGTTTCCCCGAAGGTTTGGGCAGAGGTGTACTGTGTACTAGTCTAGTAGAAACTGATTCTCTTAAAAAACACTAGGTATCTACAGCTTGTTCTATTTCTGCATCGCATTGTATAACATTATATTATATCGTGACTAGCAAGGGAACTCTGCTACACACGGCCCTCCCCTAAAACTGGCCCAGCATAACGCAGTGTATGTTGCAAAAACGTGGCCGATAGCCCGATAGGCTATCGCGGGCCGCATACATTAGCATCGCATTGAGCAAGCTTGTAACTCACTACAAATGAATAATTCTGCACGAACGGTAACTATATTCATTAGATATGCCGTCGGAGTTAGCCCTTTCGTACATTGTAGTACCAACTCAAGTACGTAAGTATTTAATATTTGGCGACATCATCATCTGTCAAAATCTATATTGGGATCGGCTCACAGTCTAACCGGATGCAGCTGACCAGTATTTTACATGAAGTGAGTGCCTATCTGACTACAATAATCCAGTTATTGGGTAACACGATTGCCACTGTAAGACTGGTTGTGGCGACCATCACAATGATTTCGGATTTTCGCAGCACTAAAAATATAGATAAGAATGGCACAATGACATGTGCTATAAAGGGAAAAACACGTGTCAAAGCAAGACAAATGTGACCAATATTTTGGGGAAAAATATTCCGAAATCTAGCACCGATCGAACGAAAATTTTATTTGTGACCGACTAAAGTAAGGTGGTCTGTAGGAGCCCTTATCTAACCGAACGTAGCTCTTTGTTAGCGTACAGTGGCGTTTTTATCAGTTTTAATGGATATTACATGTAGCAATTACATGGGTATCAATTAGTTCTTAGAACTACGTCATAGGGGATTTAGTGCTCGAAATTACTATGGCTAAAATTAAACAGTAAAACCGCTAAAATTAGCGTAACTAATGAGTTAATTGATAATGCGTCATGTTTGTGGTAATAGCTTATTTAAAGACCTACATTATTTTGACATATTATTGTATCATTTGATTAAATACATGAGTGGGTGATGGATTTAGAGGTGAAAAACAGGGTGTAGACGCGAAAAAAATTATTGAGAGATGCACAGATGCAATCGCCTTGGGGACCGCTGGTAGAGTCGGCATTGTCAACATTTTTCGGATACAAACCAAGCGTGGCACTGTTTCCCTGTACTATAGCACAAATGACGTTTAGGAACTGATTGACGGCTTAGAATGGTGGTCTGGACAGAAGTTATGCGCTCAACATACTTTCGGCGCCATTAATTTAATTAGTACTGCCTCAGACGCTGCCAGCGCGGGGTTCGCGATTCCCAAGCCTTGTTTGTCCAGCAGTGGACTACCTAAGAGTGAGTTGAACCCTTTACTGACACTTCTGGTATACTTCGTAAGTCAACCCCTCGACTGTCAATCTATCAGTTTTTGATATCTGTCAAATCGGCCCTCATATGTCAGCCATCCAAAACAGATAGATGGCGACCGACTTTTGTTTTGACCAATATTGCTAGTTGAGAGGTTATTGTATATCGCGTTACCCAGAAACGAGTTGGAAAAGTCTTAAGAGCCTGATTCACAGTGCTTAGTGGCGGACATTAAGCTGGTAATCAGGATTATGCCTTTTTTCAGAATATTTTATGCAACTACAGAGTTTAATATAATTAGTAGGAGAAAGTTAGTTACAATAATGAACAAGCTACATTTTATGAGGCTTATTAATAATTTCATGGAAAATCAAACCCAGTAAATTGTTTCATTCGCTACGCTTTCAAATAGTGTTCGTGGAATCATAATTATTCAGGGTAGTTAAAATATGTTCAGCAATAACAGTGAAACTAAATCATGATAATTATGTATTATTGGTTCATTTGAAATAGTAACTACCTATGGCGTAAGTAGGTATTTATAATGTTATGTTAATAGTTGTTCATATCGTCAACGGACTTTTAGAACACTCCAGCATCTGCCGGTCTATTCTGTATGTGTGTGAAGTGAGCTTGAAGTGATCGTTCATTCCACCTGCTGCTAGGGACTGACAGCTCACTCCGAGCTCACTTCACCTAAGTTTTCACGGTGAGATGGTTACGGAATAGCACTACAGGATCTAATATTTAAATGGAAATATGAAAATTAATTTGTATTAAATTGTCCAGCCCGAAGTTTTTCGCAGATAACCATCTGCGAAAAACTTCGGGCATAGCATAAGCATAATCAGCCTATAATGGCCCCACCGCTGACACAGGCCTCCTCTCGATAAGAGGGAGTGGGCCGTAATCCACCACGCAGGCCCAGTGCGGTAGATGTCACATATCTTCGATTTTTTTTTGGTTCTTTTTTGGTATTGAGAGCAGTGGTGATGAAATATGTGACACAAAGGAAAGCGCCGGTCTGGGTACGAAAATACGACCTACAACTTGTAAGATCGCGGCCGTTACCACTAGGCCATTACTGTTCACCCCCTGGGCCACCAAAGCTCACCCCCTGGGCCACCAAAGCTCACCCCCTGCGTCACCAGCAAAGCTCGCTCCCTGGGCTACCACTGCTCACGAGGTGGTTGCACTTAAAGAGGTCGCACAGCTAAATTACAAAAAACTAAATTTAAAAAAAAACTATTCAACTTTCAGTAGTGTATCTTGTAGGCTTATGGTAATGTAACTGCAAACCATGTAAACTTGTAGTATCCCAGCTGGATTACCATGTTTTAGCATAGGATTAACGTGGACGCGACCACGGTAGTGTTAATGTTTTAAGGGAGTTCACACTGATTAGGCAAAGCCGCAACGTTTTTAAAACTTTATTTTTAATCAAACTCAAACTTAGCATTTATTTCAATGAAACCATTTACAGGCATTTTTGAATGGTCCAGGATTCAGTCAGAAAGATGAAGCTAGTTGCCCATTCACTCATTCACTATGGAGAAGAACAAACATTCTTATATATAAAAAAAACATGGTCAATATACTTATTTGGACAGCTAATTGGTCAATTACCACTGAGCCATATTTTTTTAAGTACCTATTCGCTCGTAAGCTTAATTTGACGGGTTCTTGTGATTCGAGATTCCTGTTTATTTTGCAGAGGGCTTAAATACCTTCTCCTTAATACATACGCAATATTGCTATTTGGGAAAAGACACATATAAGAACAATAATCAATCTTTCTGTATGTTCACAGAGTACCTAATTGTAAGCCTAGAGCTTATCCCAACATAAAGATATGGATCGGAGTCTAGACTTAAAAAATACAGCAGGATACAATACAATACAATTTGATCAATTATGACGAGGTGTTGGAATTGATTTTCCAAAACAATCAACAAAAAGATTTGTAGATTAATTTAGTCGAGTATCATTTAACCTGAAATTCATTTATAATAACGTCGAGTTTACCTTTAACTCTAACTTTAATTAATTATTACTGTTCTAGTAAATCACGCATATATGCCACTACAGTGTGAAGGGAGCTTTATACGCGGTCGTGATGTTGAATTTGCAACGCACACTGTAGTTTTTCACTCTGGTTTGCGTGTGTATATTTTTTATACTCAAGCATTTTTTCTTATGCGTCAGGAAAATTCACGTGAATTATTGGATCAACATGACGCCACCCGCTGGGCCATTCTGTAAAAAAACTCACCGAGAAAATTTAAGTGAAGTTTTTGAGAATGACAGTTCACTTCATCAGCACGAAACGTTTGGTTGGGTCGCCTGGTTTTAGAAGGGCATTAATCCGGGATAGCCGTTGAATTCAAGGTCAAGGTCATCCCTGCTAATACTAGGAATTGAAAGCCTACTTCAAACACTTCATCAGCACGAAACGGCTGGTTTTAAAACGGCGTTAACCCGGGATGACCGTTGAATTCAAGGTCAACGGTCATCCCAGCTAATACTAGGAACTGAATGCTTACTTCAAACTCACTTCACTTAAGTTTTCATGGTGTTATTTTTACAGAATTCCACTACCGATGCGGGTACCCTGTTGAAATGAACATTTACTATTTAACCTTGCTGACTGGCTAATAATACATTTTTAGTATGGCTAAGCTGTTCTATCGGAAGTGCCCTTTGTTCTGTGACAGTTTTAAACAGACGACTGTGATAGGTTGATGGTTGATGTGCTGTTCTTATAATAGCACAGAATAGTACAGAATGCGCACTCCACATTTTAGGTATGAAGCTACAAGTACGCGGCGCGGCGGGCTCGACTTGTCGGGCCAATACAGTGAGCGTAACTTAGTCAAAAGATATAAGAGTTACGCAGTAGAAAAAGAGATAATTTCTAGGTGAATATAACTGTAGGTAATAAGCGCTGTGCGACCTAAATTGCACTGTATTGTGTCGTAGGTAGAGTCGTTTTTTATCCGGTTGAGGCCGGCTTTGACCTTAAGGACACGGCAACACGACAGACTTCAAGCACTACTGTGACCCTGCGGACACGCAGGTACACGCTGTTTAAATCTCTATTATCTAATAAGGGCTAATATGGTCTGTGAATAATTTTACTTTATGGGCCTGATGGATAGAATAATCGACTAAAAAATTCGAACAAAAGAATGTCGAGTAAAACCGGCCTCGGAAAATAGGGCCTCAATGATTTTTCAGAGTGAACAAACTGTTCTAATCTGTGATAATTGATACTAGAGAAGATGAAGAAAAAACACATAATATATCTGTACAAGGATCTCTTGGCGGGTGGCAAAAATCGGAAATTACGCCGCCATCTTGCTTCGCAACATTGTAATTCTCTCTCAGTGTCATTTAGGCTCCAAATTATACTTCTAGCATTCTAATTACATTAGATACTGCATGTTTTTTGTTCTGACATCAGCTCAACAAGCACTAGTTTACTCTGTATCTAGCCTACTCTATACACAAAACTTTGCACACATCCATACCTTGTGTTTGTCAAACTGTATGTCTCGAAGCCAGGGGTCGAACAGTAGTTTGTCAGGTTCTATGTTGACGGGGCTCTGTCGCCGCCCCTTGTTGCACATGCTCCATTGGGGGTTGATTAGACCCCAGAAGCCAGGACCTGCGGATAAACAAAGTATTTTTAGTCGCAATTATTGGAACAACAACCAGTGTGCGCGACGGGATTTCCAATCGGCAAAAATAACGAACTTCCATACAAACTTTCATCTCTTATTTAACCCCTATTGGGGGTGAATTTTCAAAATCCTTCATTATGAGCACTAAGGCTTTGTAGTAAAGGAGCCATTGTGCAGAATTTCATGCTTCTAATACCCAGCGGTTAAGGCTGTGCTTTGGCTGTCAGTGACTGAACTCATTTACGATTTTTATGAAGTATAAGATTACTGACTACTTTTTTGGTCTAGTTCGATTCCCAGGTAGGCAATTTATCATGGGGTTTTAACATCTAAGATTTCTCAGTAGCAGCCCGTAGAAATCTGGATTGGTACCCAGTTGGTGGCAATAGGATCTCCTCCTATTACATGGGACTTAAACATAACTGGCGAATTGAGCTGTACTAGAGGTGTACCTCTCCCAAACCTTTCAGGAATTGCAGGCGTGAAGTTATGCTATAATAGCATAAAATCTGTTCGTAAAAAACCGGCCAAGTGCGAGTCGGACTCGCGCACCGAGGGTTCCGTACAAACCTGTATGTATATAAGTAAAAGTTCACCCATCACGACAATCGAGTCATAGTTATGGTATTTTTATAGCAAAATGAAATCCATAACATTACAATATGGAAAGCTGGAGGAGCATAAATTAAAGACAAAGGTCTCTTTTTCGTTTCAGTAATCCTTTATTTTATATTAACACATATCATTTATTTTATAATATAACTGAAATATCTATCTGCAATAGCCTTACAGCAGCCTTGCAAAAGTCTGCTGATGAATGATGGTAAGTATTTTTATCTGTTATTTATTTACAAAGTTTTTTAGTCACTATTTAGAAATCTGGTACAAAAATACTAATTAAGTATTAAATTTGCCACCAGATCTATAAATGGTGACTGAAATAAAAAAGGTATGAATACTACCACATTAAACATTGAAGTTAGAAAAAACGTTATCTATAGTTGTACTACTTCGTGTAGTGCTAGTGTTTATTAACGGAAACATGTTTATGGATGAAAAATATTATAATATAAAAATATAATATGGAAATTCCATTTTGGGGATTCATTCTCAAATCAATATTGAAGACAGAGTAAGTCTGGGTCATGGACATAAGTCGGGGTCATTGCGGCAACTAAAATTATGTTTACAATCACAATATTTTAGGTTTTGATTCCCTTGTTGCGAGTTTCAAAATATGCGGCTTAAATTGCTGTTTCTTTTGATTGCGTTGACATAGAAGTTTGATTTTGTTACAGCTTAAAGGTATTATAAGACTTGAGTATTTGATATGAATTTCAATTTAATACCTTTACGCGTCCATGAGGAAAGGGGTAGTACGTTTAAAATTATTTAAAAATATTTTTATTATAAATATGATGTAACAAAAAATGTACGGTTTTCGCAATGTTTCCTATATTTGTGCTATAAGACGTTGCTTAGTACCAAATTTCAATATTCTGAGTTCACGGAAAGTATCCTGTAGGTTTTGATTCCCCTGCGAGTGCTGTATATTTTGATTGCGTTGGCTTAGAAGTTTGATTTTTTCACAGCTTCAAGGGACAGTAAACCTGAGTATTTGATATAATAAATCCAGCTAGTTACCTCCACGCATTCCTGAGAAAAAGGGTCTTGACAGACAGACGGACGGACAACAAAGTGATCCTTTATGGGTTCCGTTTTTTCCTTTCGAGGTACGGAACCCTAAAAACAGACCAGTGTGCAGTGTCATTGAGATTCAAAGCGTATTTTATAGCCTTTATTTTATTCATTGGCAATCCTAAAGGTGCAGCAGTCGTAAACCAAGTTTTCACTATTTTATTCAGTTTGGCAATTTTATTGACTAAATTAACTTAAGCCTACAAAATTTTACCGTTTTGAATATTTTTAACGCTGCAAGACTGTAGTCCTAGGTATTTAATTTAAAAATAACTGTGTGTTTATTATACTAGAATATAGTATGAAACGAAAGAATTATGGTCGAAAATAGTAATCATACATAGTTAAGTGTTCAGAGTTCAGATCATGAAATCATTATAATTTACACATTCACTGAACACTTAAATACTTCAAATGGTTTCAAAATCATAAAATATGTCCAAGAATTGCCATCGTATATCGAGATGCTATCGCGATAACATTCACTTGTCATTGCCATTATGACACTCCATACGTAATTAGGATATCGACTGATTTTAATGGCGTCCTTTGATTTACCGATATATTTTTTTTTTTTAATTCAGGTATGTAATGACAAAAAAACTACCAATTCATAGACTTTCATTGTTTTACTGACCTTTTGCACCACAAGTTTTGTACGTTATAATTTCACTTTTATATATTTTTTTGTTTTCTTTCGTCATTTTGGTATAACAATAGCTCTATTTTAAGGTCATAGTAGTAGAATATCACCTTAAAGTTATAGCTTTTTGTTGTAATAATACTGGATTTATAATGTCCTTTTAATGTATTCAAAATTCTTCTATTTCTATGTAACTAGGTTACCTGACACTTAAATAACAAACCTGATGAAACACATCTTTTCTTTTCTTTTTCAAATACAAAATTACAACACTTTTATTTTGCTCGTGTCTTCTGCGATTGAGAAGGGGCCTTTGCTCTGGTGGGACAATAACAGACTGGTATTATTTTATATTTTATATAGATATATTTATTTATCTAACTAAAATAATCACTTCATCTTTGCTGGTAGCCACCGCATTATATATCTATATGTATGTCATGGCCAGATCATAAAATTGATCATTTCATGAAATGTACATCGACCACTGGTCACATCATGAAGTGGCCTGGCCAGATCATTGAATACTCAACGTTTAACGATATGAACAGTTATACGCACGACTACTTCATGATGTGGCCAAACATTAGTGTAAGTAAAATAGTTAGATTATCCACCGGTAGAGGCGTTGATGTCACTTTGTTTTTGTTGTGCATCATGGCGGCGGCATACAACAAATCAAACAAAGTAGGGTGACCACGCAAAAAAAGTCGATGGACTTTATTGGGTTTCCAAATATATATCGCGGGCACAGCGAGCGGTGCCGTGGCCGCGGCCGGCTAGCGCTACTTCCAAGTTGCTCGCAGTTACTTGGCTATTTTTACTACACCTTACACCATGGATAGCCTACATTAATGATATAGCCAAACGTCAACTGACTTATCATTAAAAGTTGACGTTTAAACGATATGGCCAATGTTTGCTGGCCATTTCATAAAATGGTCAATTCTAAGATCTGGCCACGACATGTATACCAGCCGTTCACTTCGAGATGGCCGCTACCTCCCTTCCCACTTCCTCACACCACATAAACACACGAAACAAACGATGATAGCAACCACGCTATCTGGACTAAGCGGGTCTGACTTGAGGTGCGGTGTGAGGAGGCGGGAAGGGAGGTAACGGCCATCTCAAAGTGAACGGCTAGTAAAAATCAATTACTGTGTGTTAATCTCGCAAAAAATCGAAAATGGCTCAACCGACTGTGATGAGACTTTGGTAAGTGTTGTCTGCACGCCAGACAAGGCTAATAACAAAAAAAAAATATAAAGGCATTGCAGCGCAACGGTAACGGTAGTTAGTATATTATATAATAAGTTGTGCCACCCAAAACACATGATGGTGACCTGTATTACAGGCGTTACTACCTACCACAGGCACCAGCGATGCACAACCAAATATCTTTGGCTACTGCTTTTGTGTTAGTATTATTTGTATTTTTTGGAGTGTGGTGAGAAATAAACAATTTTTATTATTATATTATTATTATAATGACACAATAATCAATCTGCTTAGCCATTTCCCAACTATGTTGGGATCGGCTTCCAGTCTACCCTGAATACCAGTATTTTACATGGAGCGACTGCTTATCTGACCTCCACAACCCAGTAAATGAGTAATACCATACCTCTTGGTAAGACTGGTTTTCAGACTTTCAGGCTTCTGACGACCCGTAACGACTGTCAAAGACCCACGAATGACACTCCGGGGCCAACGGCTTAACGTACTTTCCGAGGCACGGAGGAGTCTCGGTATGTAAAGATAGTCACCCATCCACAGACTAACCCCGGCAAGCGTACCTTAACCTGATGGATCGACCCATGCGGCTGTTATTACTTAGCCACGAGCTCCTCATAATGACAACATTACACACAATTCTAAAGAAATGCTAAATCTTATCATATGTGTAGAGATATGTTGATTGACTGGATAAAACCACTGACTTATGAAAATACAGAAGCTCTCTTACAAAATGTAACTTAATAAGTATACAACCCGCTCACACACATAGCGACTATCCCATACCTACACGTACATTCACACACACATAGTCACATACTCATCCAACCACACAACCATAACACTCATGTACACTCAACAACACATACACACTCATGCACACGCTCACCCACGTTCATTTAATTATATTATATTTTTGTCTTACTAAACCCATGTACTGTTTTTATTGTGTTTTAAGTAAGTACCTACTGTTGTGAAGGAGCGCAGTCCTCTAATACAGGCATTATTTGCTTAAATGAGGACTCCAAACCCAAAATTGTTTATGTATAACTTTCGGACACAATAAACGTTATATTAAACGTTATATTTTATATTAAACAACATTACACACAATTCTAAAGAAATTAGTTTTAAACGATGACGAAACCAAAATTGCGTAAAACGTTATTCAAATGGAAAGCCCATTCAACCCTATAATACACCGTGATATCATTCAATAGAGATTGGGAACCGCAAAATTTGGTCACCATAATGTATTGAATCGTGGGTAATGCGTAGTGGCTGCACACCCTACTGTTGGCCACGAAAGTGGGTTAACGCTACCTGAAAAGATTTTTTAGTCTATAAATAAATACGTTATATAAAATTGAAGTATCTGTTTGTAATATCAAAATAACAGCTTTTAACTAAATGTACATAATATATTATAACAATAAAAAACCTTTTTGTTTTTTTTTTGTATTTCTGTCGGTTTGTTCCAGCTAATCTCCGAAACGGCTGGACCGATTTTGAAAAGACTTTCACTGGCCGATAGTTGATGTTATACTTTCATTTTATAAAAATAATATGAAAGACATTAAGAAAAATAATTAGGCTTCCGCGAAAAAATATTAAAACCCATGAAAGCTAAATCTATACATCAACACTACACAATCTGTCTGTAGTGTCAAAATAACAGCTTTTTACTAAATGCATATGAAAGTATATAAGGTACATATACCTAACAAAAAAAACTATTTAAATTTTTATCTTTCTGTCTGTTTGTTCCGGCTAATCTCCGAAACGGCTGGACCGATTTTAACGGGACTTTCAGTGGCAGATAGTTAAAAAAACATGAAACATTGACTCGCAAAGAAGATGAATGAGATTAAACTTAGCTTGGGTAGGTATTTCTATAGGTCTAATACAGAATTATTAACTTTTCTTAAACTTTGTTAAATTCGACGCGGGCGAAATTGCGGGTAACAGCTTGTAGGGAATATAACATCGTTATTCAAAACTCATCCATTATTTAAAATACACATTGTGTAGGAGTCAAGAAACAAATTCATGTTTAAAAAAATACATTACTTATTTTACAATTCATTATTTTATGTTGCGGTTTTTTGGCGGACGGGACGCAAAATGAAAACGCGTCGTCTTCGACAATGCTGGCCGGACAGCGAAGAAAAAAACTGTGTGAACAAAAATCTAAAATTTTCAAAGTGCTTGAAATGTCACTTAAAATAGTTATAAAATTAAGTTATATAATATACCTACACTTATACCTAATCATAATTCCGAAATATTTTTATTGATACTCAATACAATTAAGTATTGCATTCTACAATGCGAGCTTATGTTTAAACATAGGTAAAATATCCTATGTAGGTATGCTATTCGGCGATTCTGTAGCTTCCCAGTAATGAAACAAGTTTCGGAATTGGAACAGTATTCCAAGGATTACAAAAAAAAATGAGTAGGTACCTATGTATTTAAGGGACATACTCAGTATTCCAAAGACTACACTCACACATTTTACCTCTTTTTATTATTTTGAGTGTAGATTATGACCAAAATCATCGGCTTCTGTAGCCAACTGTACCCGCAGTAGACAGTATCGGTCATCATTACCGCAGTGGGCACGTCATTACCCTAATCTTAGCTTGTTTTCGATATTTTCAAACCGAGCACTTGCTTTGATTAGGAAGAATAGGTGTTAAGTGCTGGTGTAAGACAGAACCAGCATGACCGCAATATCCGCCTATATAAAAAATATCGTCTTGCTCTAAACCTAAACTAATTGTTCGAAAAACGTACCTGTGGATGCCAAGTTGTAGTGGCACTAACAAAATTAGAGCTTTGATTTTATTATTTGGATACATAACCCCGAAAAAATAATTAAATCACCTTAAAGATACTTTTTATTTGACATTAGAGGTAAATTTTATAACCTCAATTTTCATTGATGATTTTTCTATCACAATTTAATAATTTTATTCAAACAATAGTTTCTGGAAAGCGGTGAGTTTAAAGTTGATATCTTTTATTTACAGAATGTGTTACTAATTCCGTTTAGTGAGTGCATTTGGAACAGACATTAGTTTAAAATAGAATAGAATACTCGGTTAAATACAGGTGGATCCAAACATTTTGTTGATAATATGGTTGGTTGGGATATTTTTGTAACCTATATTGTTGTAGGACTTTATTTTCAATGTAGTATATACTAATGATGTATTATCAATCTAGCCTAGCCTTTTCCCAACTATATTGGGGTCGGCTTCCAGTCTAACCGGATGCAGCTGAATACCAGTATTTTACAAGAAGCGACTGCCTATCTGACCTTTACAACCCAGTAACTGGGTAATACGATACCCCTTGGTAAGACTGGTTGTCAGACTTTCGGGCTTCTGACGACCCGTAACGACTGTCTAAGATCCACGAATGACAGCCGGGACCAACGGCTTAACGTGGTTTCCGAGGCACGGAGGAGTCTCGGTATGTAAAGATGGTTACCCATCTACAGACCAACCCCGGCAAGCGTAGCTTAACCTGATGGATCGACCCGTGCGGCAGTTATTACTTAGCCGCGAGCTCCTCTCTCTCGAACGAGTATATAGCTAATAATAATGATTTAATTCACAAGTGATTTATAAATGCATGAACTGATAAACCAGTTTTAATCTGCTTATAGTGCTATTTAACAAAACAAAGTAATTAATTATCATACATAATTCACATCATGAATAAGCAGCGAACCTACGAGTTTGTAGGTCGTGAGTTTGAACCCACGCCGGCGCTTTACTTAGTGTAAATAGTTTCAAACGGTGAAGGAAAACATCGTGAGGAAACCGGCATGTCCTAGAACCTAAAATTCGAAGACATGTGACGTCTATCAACCCGCACTGGGCCCGCGTGATGGATTACGGCCCACTCCCTCTCACAGAGAGGAGGGCTGTCCCAGCAGTGGGAATATTACAGGCTGATTATGTTATGTACTATCGAAGAACTTCATATTAAAGCAGTTTGAAAACAAAATCCCGTGAACACGATGACCATATCTGTTACCGCCCCGGTTCTATAGCGGCCGAGCGCTGCAAGCAGAAATAGTCCTTACGGTGTATAGATATGAACTTCTTCGATGGTACATCATACACGTTAAAAATTAAGTTATTTATAATATATAATACATATTTTAATCTAATATATAATTTAAAGTATTTTGTTTTGTTAATTCCTAAACCAGAGTTTTCATCTCAAATTGGTGATAAGTTGCTTAATATTTTTATAAATAATGTAATATTTATTTCCCAGCGTATGTTAAAAGAGATTGAGGAATTTCATTATGTTAATGTGAGAGAAACGTGAAATCCTATCGTTTTTTTTTAAAGTAACATATTTATCATCATGCCAGTAATCCCCGAAGGGTAAGGCAGAGGTGTACCTATAGTAAACCCACATTTCGCCACTTTAAGTCCCATGTAATATGAGGCGAGCCTATTGTCCGGGCACAAATCCAGACTCCAGGCTGCTACTGAGAAATTCCAGATGGAATAACCCAATAACACTTTTCCCGACCCGGTAATCGGACACAGGACCTCATGTTCAGCAGTAGCGCTTGCGACCACTAGACTAAGAAGGCCAAAGTAATCTTTTTATTAATCATGATAGTTATTTTTGGTAAAAAGTCTGAATAATTAAGTTAATAGACGCTTGGTTTGTCTGTTTTTTCAATCATAACATCAATTCACGATTTTGCCCAAAAATCCATACCTATACTGCCCGACCATAAAAACGAACCCAGCTAAAATATAAAAAGAAATCTTCAAATTCCGTTATAAATAGACAAGTGCGTCCAAATTTCGGAACGGTCGAACATCGAGTCCCCGATATAATGAGATAGATGCATCACTCTTTTTTCTTTTTTTTTAAAATTACTGTATGATTTTTTCCAAAAATTTACTTTACACTGCCAGTGCCAGCCCACAAAAACGAACCCACCAATCAATCAGCCTAGCCTTTTTCCAACTATGTTGGGGTCGGCTTCCATTCTAACCGGATGCAGCTGAATACCAGAATTTTACATGCAACGACTGCCTATCTGACCTCCGCAACTCAGTTACTGGGTACCACGATACCGGTTACTTCTTCTTTTCGTGTGGTTAGTAAACTAACCTGGTGTCAGAGTTTTAAAGCCACCCGCGGGCCTCTGACTTGGCTTTACATGCCGTCGAGAAATATCTCTCAGGCATGCCAGTTTCCTCACGATGTTTTCCTTCACCGTTTTTTGAGCAAGTGATAATTATATAATACGCACATGAATCCGAAACCGATACCGGTGATACCGGTTACTGGTTGAAAGACATTCGTGCTTCTGCTGTCAAAGATGTACATGACAGCCGGGAGCAACAGCTTTAACGTGCTTTCTGAGGCACGAAGGGGTCATGATATGTAACGGATGGTCACCCAACCACGGACCGACCTCGGCGAGCGTTGCTTAACCTTAAAGATTGACCCATGCGGCTGTTATAATTAAGCCACGAGCCCTTCAAACTAACGCATCAAAACGATAAAAAGAAATCTTCAAATTCCGTTCTAAATACGTTCAAATTTCGGGTCGGTCGAACATCGACTATCCGATATAATGACACGGTTGAGCGCGCATTATCATTAAGATGTTATCTCTGATCATTACCGTTCCTCCATTATATGGATATGTTAGTATGACCCCAATATTCATGCCATTGAGAATATGTGGCTGTGATTCCACCTGCGTGACGTAATAGGTTGACCTTTTTGTCCTTGGGTCAATAGAGGTCATGTGTTAGGTTGTTTTGGATTAGTGGATACTTCAAAGGGTTTTAGTTTTAATGTGCTGCAGATGAACAAGTAATATTCAATTCATTTGGATATGTAATGGAAAGGTTATATAGTCATTTGTGTTGATAATTGTTACAGTCAATGGTACGAGCTTCATTATTATTATTTAGCCCATAAACCAATTTAGGGTTCGCGCAACAAATCTTTTTTTCCACACTTGTCGTCATCTTGGTAGTCACCCCTCTTCTAGCCATATCATCTTCCACACAGTCCATCCATCGTTTCTTAGGTCTTCTCCTACTTATACGAGTAGGAAAGTTTTGGTTATGTACCCAATTTCATACCCAAAACTTTTCTTACGGCATTTTCCTCATTCCTCCGAATGACATGCACATAATATCAGACAAACGATTTCCACACAAGTTTCAGACTTAATAAATTAATATATTTGGCTTGAAAAAGATATAAATTACTAATACTTTTAAAAAACACAATCCATCCATCGTTTCTTAGGTCTTCTCCTACTTATAAGAGTAGGAAAGTTTTGGGTATGTACCCAATTTCATACCCAAAACTTTTCTCACGACATTTTCCTCATTCCTCCGAATGACATGCACATAATATCAGACAAACGATTTCCACACAAGTTTCAGACTTAATAAATTAATATCTTTGGCTTGAAAAAGATATAAATTACTAATACCTTTAAAAACACACAATCCATCCATCGTTTCTTAGGTATTCTCCTACTTATACGAGTAGGAAAGTTTTGGGTATGTACCCAATTTCATACCCAAAACTTTCCTCACGACATTTTCCTCATTCCTCCGCATGAAATGCACATAATATCATGATAAACGATTTCCACACAAGTTTCAGACTTGATAAATTAATATACTTGGCTTGAAAAAGATATAAATTACTAAGTCCGTTTTTTTTTTCTGCGTTTACATTTTTTTTTTTTTTGTATAAATTAACAGGAATAAAATTATTTCTGAATTTTTCAAAACACATGCTTAACCTTTTATATACTCATTTCTTATTGTATCCATTTGCGTTACACCATTAGCATCTAAAAGCTTAGAGCCTCCAACTAAATTGAGGAGGCTCTCTTTAGGCAAGAACTTGATATGATAGACTGTTGGAAGTTTGTGAGGAGGTTCCTCCCTTTCTGGAGCCCTATATAACGCCAATAGGTAGAGCCATAGAACTCTTAATTTTTTCCCTTAAGCCCTACCGTGGGGTCGTGGGCGGTATGTTAAAAGTATTTTCGAAGCGAAAGCTGCAACAACGAAACGCACGGTTGTACCAACTGTTTTAGGTAATCTTATAAATCGACACTGGCCTGGAACCATGGTCATGCGCAAGCACATATAGCATAGACGGATCTACAGAAACTCTGGGATCCTCCAAGACCTCTCGATTGTAATACTAGGATATATGTATTGTTAGCCTTGTTTTGTGAATGTTTAATAGTGTTTTGACTGAATATTTCTGAGTGGTAATTTGAATTAGTTGATTTGTTTTTACAGTAACTACCCATTAGAGTTTTTTAAATGTTTTTTTATGCAATGCATTTTTCAATATTGTGATTTTTGTTGTTATTATTATAGGCCAACTTTGCCCATCCGTCTCCAGGTAATCCTGGGAGGTAACCTGAAAAAGAAACGTTCATAGAAGAACGGATCTCTTTTCTAGAAATGAAAAAAATATGAATGCTCTGTCCAACGAACAAGAACTAGAAAACTGAAATTAGGTGTAGCATGTGCCGAAAGCCCTTGCTCAGGGAACATACAAAATATATAATAATGTTGGCAGTGCCTGACAATGAAAGTTTTATTTGTGTTTTTGTTTTGAATAACGCTGGTCAACTTCTCATTTCAAAAAAATATTAGAAGTTGTTAAAATATTGTTTTATTTCATGAATCAAAATATTTTAGATCCTCCTGCACCCCAGTTTAGTACAAAAATGTTTCTCCAAGAAAGGGTAGGGTATAAAGTTTATTTTTTTTTTTAAAAACAGCTTCAACTGTACATAATATACCTTTTGCTTGGAGATGAAAAACAGAATTATAATTAATGTTTCAAATGATTTGAGAAATTGAACGATTTTGAAAGTCGTAGCACTATCCTCACTTATTATTAGTTATGTATCTGATGATAGATAATATTAAATATTTTATGAGATGAAACACCAAGCGATAATTAACCCTTTTATCATTAAAATTGAAGCGCGCCGGTGACGCTCTTTTTAATAATTAATCACTATTAATAAATCCAAACTTTTACAATATTTTGTTCAAATTAACGAGTTGTTGCCCCCGACTTTGTTAGCAAACAAAAATTCAACTACCCGTTATTTTAAAATCCGTGATATATGTACGCAAACTGTCAAACTGAAAGAAAGTGTGATTCGATCCGTTCATTGTAGGAATTACAAAAAATCGTTTCTCGGTGGCACTTTGTTCTCTAAAGAATTTGTATTTTCTGTGGCTCCATTTAAGTTGTCCGTGTGTTGTCTGTCAGTCAGCCAGTTCGGAGACTATTTAACAAAATCCTTATTACAAAATATTAATAAAGTAACTGTAGCTAGTTTTATACTGGCTGCGCCCCGCGGTTTCACTTGCATAAGTCTCGATTCCGTGGGAATACCTATCGGGATAAAAATTATCCTATATCCTAGTCCAGGCCCTGGTCTACCCATGTGCTAAATTTCGTCCAAATCTGTTTAGTCGCTTTTATTGCGTAAGCGTAACAAACAAAAAAACAAACGGACAAACAAACTCACTTTCGCATTTATAATTTTAGTTAGGAAGTTAGAATTTAGATTTCATTATGTTTTTATACAAATATCTATAGGATCAAAAGTAGCTTTCACCAACACCCCAGTTGTGTAACACAAAATCCTTCAGATTTTGAAAGATATTCATAATCCTTCAGATTGTGGTAGTTGAACAAAATGAAAGGCATTGCAATTATTAGTGTGTTACACAATTACCCCGCAGGTCCCAGGCTACTCATTTGTCAAAGTTTATAACTATTGCTTCAGTGGTTTAGGCGTGATTATTTATTACATTTATTCATAAAATAAATTAAAATTAAAATCAATAAATTTAAAAAAATCTTCAACCATTTTTAAAATTTATTGATATCTTCAATATTTTTTTCATGCCGACGGTACACACCACTTTTTTTGGCGTTTTAAAAACGCAATAACTGGTATTATTCGGGTTGAGTTGACTCGGGCCGAGCTGTCACTGACCCGTGAACAGACAGAGTTTGAATTTATAATATTTGTATGGATTATAGGTTTTAATGACCATTAAACAAGCTGTTTAAACTGAATTTACTGAAACCCAAAATTCACGTTTAATTTGAATGTAGGTATATTCGGAAAATGTAAAATGTTCTGTTTCATCGGATTATAATTAGCTATTGAACAGAAATATGTCAAATTAGTGGTAATGATAAGAGAGTACCTAATAACGGTTCGATTCCTATCAGATCGCGCTTTGTGTGTGGAATTTCAAATTTTCTATGTACACTGATGAGCAATATCAAAAAGCCACTTGTAAAGTACCAAAAAGTGTAAATATCTCCTAAACCACACAAGTTAGCTACATGAAGTAAAAAAATAACTTGAAAACAGTGTTGTAGGTGTTTTTTATACGCTATTAAATATACAGGGTGTTTGGCAGAACGTTGAACATACGAAAATGGTGGATAGGTGGGGTCATCTGCTACTTACTCAACCCATTTTTTTTTTTTTTAAATGCAAGTTGAAATTTAGTTTCAAGTATTTTTTTACATATTTCTGTAAGTTTGAGGACTTATAACTTTTTTTCTAGCTAACATCTGAATAAAGCAATAGTTTTATAAGAATCTACCAACATTAACGATAAAAAAAAAAATGCCTGTTTTATCCATTTGTGATAAAAAATACACTCTAAAGTTAAGAAAGTGGTGAAACTAGAAGAAAGCAAAAAAAAATTTTTTTTAATATCCTGGGGTCCAGGGCCAATTAAATTAGGGCTGAGTAAGTAGCAGATGACCCAATCTATCCACCATTTTCGTACGTTCAACGTTCTGCCAAACACCCTGTATACGCGTCATGTTCGTGAACGGGCGCCGTCAGTTGAGACTGGTCATCTCTTATTTGCCAGGGCTTATTTTTAATCGTTTTTAATTTATATATATTTTTTGTACCCAGGATTTTGTAATTTCTATATTTAAAAGAGTGTCCTTGGAGTTTCTTGCCCGTTCTTCTCCATAGAGATCTATGTTTTGGAATGTGCAACTAGCTTCAACTTTCTGACTAACTGACTCTTTGACAATTCAAAAGTGCCTGTAAAGGGTTTAATTGAAATAAATGCTTTGAGTTTGAGTTTGAGAGTTTGACTCTTGAATGTTGCTTTTTGCTTCAAGAAGCTATCTTGCGTGGTTTCGGAAATATTTCACGATATGTTTGTGACTTTTTTATATAATATTGCTCGTCAGTTTAAAATGCGTTAGGACAGCCTCGTTGGTCTAACTGTCGCGTTATTGGGTATTTTCATCTAGACTTTTTCAGTAGCAGCTCGGAGCCCGGATTTGTGCACGGTTGATGGCAATAGGTTCGCCCCCTATTACATGGAATTTAACTGGCGAAATGTGGGTGTACTATAGGTATACCTCTGCCTATCCCTTCGGGGATACAGGCGTGATGTTATGTTGTAAATGATTCAGTATGGAACCTAGCTGTGCTATGTGCTGTGAAGTAACTTTAAAATGTAGGTAGGTATAGTATAAAAATAAATAAAAAGAACAGCCGCGATAGCCTAGTGGCGTGACCGTCAGACTGCCAAGTCATAGGTCTCGAGTTCTAACCCGAGGCACGCACCTCTGACTTTTCGGATTCATGAGCATAGTATATAATTATCGCTTGCTTAAAAAACGGTTAATTAAAACACCGTGATGTCTGAGCGATTTTTCTCGACGGCATGTGAAGCCAAGTCAGAGGCCCATGGGCGGCTTTTAAACTGTTTTAGGGGCATGAGGAACAGGGTATAAAGTTCACTCATCCACCATAAAAAAGGAGGATCCTCCGACCATACGGGTGTTCTGTCTGGCGGGCAACTGACCAACAGTTTTTTTTTTTTAAATGACATCTCGTAGCTCACCTCTGAGGTGATGACTACTTAACCGGACAATCCTGCGGCTGCCTTAAGCTACTAAACTCAAAGTCTCCAGCCAGGGGCAGGCCCAACTGTTGATGTCGGATAGTCTTATATATGTCATTCGCGCGGTAAACTCTAATTGCGCGATGCAGGATTTGTGTGACATCATGTCTTTGATGCGTAGTTTGTAGGTATGTGGTGGTGTAACCGCTACACTGCTGCACTGTGACACCAGGTTAATCAGTAACCACACGAAAAGAAGAAGAATAAAAAAAAATACCCTGTCTACAAATTCATGATTTTCAAACAACTCATGCACGACTATTGAGTTGATACAGCTGTTGGCTCCAGACAAAGTAACAGTTACTTTACATGGTGGTAACAGGTGTTTCAATAAAAGTATACTAACCTGATATCCCGTCGTAGGTCCACCATTCTTCCCAGCTACCGGAGATATCTGTAAATAATACCGTAATATTAATAAAGTTTTTGTTAACCTAAAAAAGGATTATGATTTTCGAATACTATCAATGGTCCCACTGCTGCAGGTAAAAAGGTATCTTCAAAGACATTAAAGAGACGAGTATTGATCACCACATTTGCATACTGCGAGATGACGATTTCAGAATATTATCTAAAGGCAATCTTTTATTTTCTTTTTTTTTACCTCAATGGAGAAGCTCTTTTCCTACATTTGATAAGTGATGATCAGGCCGAAGGTAGAAGCGAGCTTCACCCAAAATCGTCAACCACAGAGGAACTGGCTATCTTACCTCTAACTACCGAAACACAACAATGCTGTTAACATTGTTGTTATGGCGACTTAGATAAGATGGTGGTAGCTAGCCAGGCGGACTTAGAGCAAACCCTACCATCAACCAAACCGAACAGAAAATGTTGCCCCCGCTGGGAGTCGAACCCGGGACCTCGGGCAAAAACGGGCAAAAATAAATCTGTCTCAGATCCTGAGACAGATTTATTTTTGCCCGTACAAATTAGAAAAAAAAACGGTGCAATGGAACGAGAGAAGTTGAAGCATGGCCTGGCAGTATGGGTAGATCCACCACAAGCTGGACTGTTGCACCATGTTGTTTTAAAGTGGTCAGAAGTATACAACTTTTTTAGCCCCCATTCTGATTTGACGCCAAGTTTTGCAGTTGTTTGGAGTCTATTATTTAGTTAAATGCGGAAAATTTGTTATGCACAGTCTATAAAGACCATGACAAATTCAATACTTTCATTATTTTTATCCTGCAGTTTATAAACGAATTTAAAACGAACCAATTTTTCTAAAAAATCATTAAGAGTAACGAATACCTTGTTGATCACTGAGGATTTCGAGACACGTCCTGTTTTTTTTTTTCTGTGGACTTATCTAAAGGGATGTGTCGTGGTCAAGCTTGAATACGAAAAGCAGAATATTTCTGATTTTATTAGTGGGATACCTAATAAAGTATGCGGAAATGATGAAATTTAATGCAAAACGCGACGTAAAGCGATCGCATTTTTAAGAATAAAACAGGAGATTAGGCAGATCTTGTTCACCGTATAGAATTGCCAAGCCTCAATATTAGACTTATTATAGAAAAATATCCGGTAATTTTCGTTTCTTATAAAAAAATAATCTTAATTTATAGTTGTATACTTCCTAATTGGCCACCCTAAACCTATAGGTAATAGGGATGTTGACTGGGAAAAAAAAACTATTTAGTCCGCCAGTCAGATAATAAAAAATATTAGACACGTATTTTTTGTTTTATCATATTAATAAAAAATGGTTTAGATAAAACGCATTCAAGTTAGTCAGTCAGTATAAAATCTACCGGGGAGTGACGTCATGCCATATTTTAACGTATTGCCTACTCAATGTATTGCCGTAATTTTTTGATTAGGTACGTAAAAAATGAAAAAATATGTGTCCAATATTTTTTTATAATACCTACACCCGACGGACAAAAAAAACCAACCTTATTATTTTTTATGTATTTTTTTTGTAATGTGTCTTTTGTTTGTGCAGAATAAACAATTTTTTTTCATTCTTTTTTTGTAATCTCACCTTTGACGGAGACGCATAGCAGGATGAGAATGAAGAGCGAACATTGGTGCATCGTGTTGATGCGTGCGGTCACACCGGACCACTCATCTGGCTCACACTAGTGCTGAAACAAAAGAAAGCTATGTTTTAGAACAAAACATAACTCATATCTACCCGCCCCTGCTTCGCATGGTTTTTACGACTTGAAAAAATATCGAGAATACTTTATTTTATGTAAGTATGATATTAATGTATTAGGTATTCACATGGGAGCTCCTGGCTAAACTTTGAAACATTCAGTATTTAGAAGGTTTCAATTTTACATCTCATTTTTTTATTATTATTTTTTATAGTAGCAATAGAAATTGAGAACTCCTGGTTAAGTAATTACATCCGCACGGGTCGATCCGTCAGGTTAAGCTACCATTGACTGGGTTGGTCCGTGGATGGGTGACCATCTTTTACCAAGACTCCTGCGTGCCTCAGAAAGGTCGTTAAGCCGTTGGTCCTGGCTGTCATTCGTGGATCTTTGACAGTCGCTACTGGTCGTCAGAAGAAGGAAAGTCTGACAACCAGTCTTACCAACGGGTATCGTATTACCCAGTTACTGGGTTGTGGAGGTCAGATAGGCAGTCGCTCCATGTAAAATACTGGTATTCAGCTGCATCCAGTTTGACTGGAAGCCGAACCCAAAATATTTGGGAAGAGGCTAGGCAGATTGATTAAGATATTCACATAAACCTTCCGGAATAAATTCTCCAAATAATAAACTACATCAAAATCCGTTATCTACCTAGTTCAGAAAAACAACACGTACACATAGACAGCCCCGAGAAGTGACAATAATTTAAAACATGTATACTTATAGATAAAAAAACTGATTTACACCACGCGATTTCATTGCCTTTGGCTTAGGGAAAGGGGGATAGGGGAGGGATTTAGGGGATAAGTTGAAGCAACAATAAAAGTTGCACCGTATAAACAGCAAGTAATTTGTTGCTTCAATATCATTTTAAGCCATGTACGTGTAAATGGGACTTTATTGCACCGATATGAATTTAATGAGCTACTTTTGAAATAATTTCTGAAGCTGATTATAGTATTTTTAACCCGTGATAAAAATTGAAGAGGGGTTTATTTAAAAAAAAGCAATACTCGTCTACATACTAGTAAATAATTAGCTCTCCCAAAATATATTCAGGTCGAGTAAGTATTCAAGTTTGGAATGGGACAGTTAATTCTTCTTTCGCGATAACGAACGAAAGTTGATCACTTTGATGGTCTGTAACACACCCTTAATAGAGCCACACATTTCTGATTCACACTGTAGGTATATCATGTATAAATGTGTGTTTTCTAAATTGATGTCTGTATTTTTTATGATGTAGGTACAATAAAGAGTATTATATCTATCTATCTATATATTTAAATACCAATATTGTCCTATATTATGGTCACTTAAAAATACTTAAATTGCGTTAAAAATCCCAACCAAAACAAAAACATTCTTCTATTTTTACTAGGGTCATTGTGCTTGCATGTTAACAGCCTATTAACACTGTCACCTCATATTTGTCTTCAGTTAATAGTAGCGGTTAATTGCAACAAGTAATTCCTTTTAACCTAGCAAGTTTTGGTGGCAAACGTTATTTTTAAAGTACTTAAAAGTTTGTTTTTCGAGCCTAATTTCTGGTATTCCAAAGCATACAGGGTGGAAGGGACATCGACGCGAAAACTGATACCATGGATTCAGTACACGATTCTGAATATCACTGCGTTGAAATTTTTCGTCGGTTATTTAAAAAAAAACAGCTGTTCCATACATTTTAACCGCGTAGGTATTGAACTTTTCTATGAAACAGCTTTTTTTTAATAAACGACAAAAAATTCAACGCAGGGGCTTTCAGAATTATGTACTGAATCCATGGTATCAGTTTTCGCGTCAATGTCCCTTCCACCCTGTATAATTATGCTAATGTTAATGAAGACGCTGCCGGAAAATAGATCCAAACGCTCTTCAAAAGGACGTGGACCATGGAATTAGTTTGTACTATTTAGTACAACACCTGGACCATGGAATTAGTATGTACTATATAGTATAACACAGTGGTCGGCAAACTCAAGATTTCATATGAGAGCCAATCCTTTCTGTATATCCAAACTGTCTCAATACACTTTTCTTAATCCTTAACTCCCATCCTCTTTCACTCCACATCGCTCCCTAAAATTACCTTAAGCTAATAATAATCATAATCATAATTTATTTGTTAACATAGGTAATAAAAGTACAGGTCTTATGTTTAGTGAACAGAGCGCTATGCTATGCCAGGAGGCGTACAAATATGGTGTGCAATGAGGATTATAAATTATTTACTCAAAAAAATTAAAATCATGCATTATAATTTTATAGTATTAAAATAGAAAATAAATTGAACAATTACATAATACTTAATGTCAAACCTAAATGAGGAATTATTAAAATGTCTAAAATCTATGCCAAAGTTATTTAATGTCAATATTAATATTTGTCTCAATTTTATCTAAAAAACCTCAATATTTATAACTCTAAATTAATTCGTCATTTAAGTATTCGTCAATAGTATAATAGCATTTATCAATAAAGAACAATTTCATTTTTTTCATAAGTTGTGTAAAATTTAAATCTTTTAAGGCATCTGGAATTTTATCATAAATGCGTGGAGCCATACCAAGGACACTTTTTGTTAGTAATGCAGTTTTACATTTATAATTACTCAAGGCATTTTTGTACTGCCTACGAATTGGAACATTTCGTACCATTGTCATTTTTTCAAAAAGGTTGGGATTTGTTTTGACAAAGATACTAATTTCTAATATGTATAACGCCGGTAGCGTAAGTATTTTTAATGATTTAAAGTACGGAAGAAGAAAGCTAAGAAGTAGGTTGCCTTCATTATCATCATCATATCGGCTGATAATAATATGATGAAGACATCTTCCTTGTTAACAAGTTAACCTTGGAAAATTTTGAAAGGTACAGTAAATGATTCATTTTCGATGTCCTGTACGAGTAAGTTTTGGTAAAAATACCTAATTGTAAAATAAATGTTTGAAATATAATTTGAATTTGGAATAAAACTTGATATGGCTGAAACCACGACCACTGCGCGTATCTATACGCTGGCACTCATCGATATTTGTACAGAGCTGCACTCTATAGGCCAAAGAGCCGCACGTGGCTCGCGAGCAGCGGTTTGCCGACCACTGGTGTGAACCGAACACATGGACCAAGGATTTAGTATGTAGGCACCTTAAAATTCAACACATGGACCATGGAATTAGTATGTCCCATAATAGTTTGACATGGAGCAATTAAAAAGCACGCTACGTTCCGTATTTTCTGCCTAATCCCATGCGAAAAATAGTAAGTTTGTACTGTTATTTATCATGTCTTTAATTTGATTGATCAAGCTGTTATCAGACGCTTCACTCAAGTGACAAAATGACTTAGGAATGAACGTTCATCTGCTGATCACATTTTTTTTTTAAATTTAATTTTTACGATCTTTCGGAGCGCAACTGAAAGGATGCCGAAAGTCGAAATTTAACGCCATTGAATTTTGGTTCACTAATTAATTAAATTTTCACTTCTGATTTACTTTGTGGCCAGTAGCACACCTCCGCTGTGGAACCATAGCAGCGAAACTGCAGTAGTTCAATTCAACTGGCTCGCGTCATGTTCCGCTACTCGAGTTCCGCTACTCGAATTTCGAATAGCGGAACATGACGCGAGTCAGTTGAATTGAACTACTGCGGTTTTGCTGCTATGGTTTTGCGACGGAGATGTACTACTGGCGTGTGTTCAGACGTTTCACTTCGAATGAAAGACACAAATGAACAAAAGCGAACTGTCTGATATCAGCTTCTTTATTTTACTCATTTCAACAAACATCAAGGATTGCAATCTCATAACAATCACTCCTAATTATCTTGCACAAATCCACGGGATCCTCAATTTACCAGTGGACCCCTAATTCACCAGCGTATCCCTTTAGGATCCTGTCCTTATCTAAAGTTCTGGTTAGAAAGACACAACAGTGTACGAAGGAAATTACCCTTTTTATCGAAAACTCGCAATCTTTGTAGATAACGGGTAATGTTGCCTGATCTCCCGCTCTTCTTTGCTAATTACCATTGAACTAATACTTAGCTAGTATCTTAATGTTGTTCTTGACTTGAAGATGCTGTAGTGCTTATGTTATCCTGGTACTTGGCAAAGTTTTTATAAGTAAAATGTTGTCTTTTATGGCAATAGAGAAAGTTTTTAAAAGTCTTACTGCCTTACTAATAAACGTATTATATCAGGTGAATAGTTACACACCGTTTTCTCTCTTTCAGTCGTCAGTAATTTGACTTTCGAAAGAAGAAGACAAAGCGTTGTGTAACTAACTATACAGACGTTATACAACGTTTATTAGTAAGGAGGTTAGGTAATACTAATTACGAAGACTTTGATTTTTTTTAAGAAGAAAGAAAGAAAGAAAATACGTGTATTTGCGGTACATATGACGCAAGCAAAGGAACAAACACTAAAAAACAATTTGGGGGAAAATATGCGTTACATCCACGCAAAACGGCCATCACTCAGCATAATGCTGGGGCCCTATGCGAGAGCCCCAGCGCTGGTAAAGGCTGGCGCAAGAAAATAACTTTATTTGCGCCTAACATGACGCATATATTTTTTTTTTAAATGTTACAGATGAGGAATATATGTGTCCCAACAGCGAAAATTAGCCATCGTCCAGTACGATTATAATGCTGCGGGTTATGTGTGAAACAGAGTCCACAGCGCTGGTTCAATTTTTCTCTGTCTAGGTCTGATAAAAGTTTTACCTTCCTGTTAGTTCGATAGTAGATAGCCCAACCATTTCTATGGTTATTTCCTATGGTTTCCATTTTTCTGGCAGAGACAGCTGATTGCGTTCAGACCTGCACCCATTTTATCACACATAATGTAAAAAATATTCATTTGTCCTTTATTTGATGTTCAATAAAATCCTATCTGCCTATCTATCTTACCATTATAATGAATCCCAAACCCTTACCCTACTTATCAACACAAAAACACAACTATCAATCAGACCATCAACAACAACAAAGCGGTGATCACCCACTCGAAAGTTAACCCTGCAAATATCTTTGCGGTGTTGAGTCGAGGGTGCAATCTCGAGTCGTTACCCCGCCCACGTCCGGTGTTACCCCGATAGCATCTACTTCCGATGCTCAAGATTCACCCTTTAACGAGCTACACAATCATTTTGAATCCATTTGTGAACAAAGCAATATGGCTCGTGGCAAAAATAATAACAGCCACTTGGTTTGATCGAAGGTTAAGTTACGCAAGCCGAGATCGTTCCGTGGATGGGTCACCATTGATAACATATCGTGACCCTTCTGTGCCTCGAAAGGCAAAATTCAAAATTCAAAAGTCATTTATTCAAACTAGGCTGAGAATCAGCATTTTTCGAACGTCAAAATTACATAAGACAGTCCCCCAAAACGCCCACCGTTCACCAATTCTTAGTGCTTTAACTGGGAAGAAGAAGTGGCGCAACAAACTCCCCAGCAGCACAGCTGTCTGTTCAGTTAGAAAAAAATGATTCTATATAATTTAATTATAAATTAATAGCCATATCACAGCTAGCACATGCCAATATACGAACCAAAAACATCGAGAACTATACTCAGTCAGAAATAAAAATAACTAAACGTACACAATATCTAAAAAAAAGCCTCCAAGCATAAAAGGCGTGCCCGCTTAGATATACCTAGCTGTAACTAGAAGTTATAATTGATAAACTAGGACCATCGAGGTTAGATAAATCATTGTCGAGGTTGCTAGCTAACCACACATTGCAATACAACTCATAAAAAACATTGTAATGAGTATATCAACAATTAATTAAAATTAAATTATAAACAATTATATAAACTCATATAACCTGTCAGTAGGTAAGCTAATTCTGGAGAAAGAACATTTAAACATTGTCTTGTGTTAATCACAGCAACCAACTATTCTTATCATTTAAGTAGTCGTTGATAGAATAGTTAATAACCTTTGAACAAAGGTTGGATTTTACTTTAGTTTTAAGCGCATTAAAAGGCAAATCTAGCAAAGAGGCACGTTTAGCTGTTGGTTCCGGCAGTCATTTACAGATCTTTGACAATCGTTAGTCGACCATAGGAAACGACGAATTGGAACCGTGCACCTAGCTTCTGACGTTTCATAAGTGCCCTTGTAGGTTTATGTGAAATAAAATTTATTTTGAATTGAATTGAATTGATCTTCTTCTTTTCGTGTGGTTAGTAAACTAACCTGGTGTCAGAGTTTTAAAGCCGCCCATGGCCAATTGAATTGATCAAAGCAAGTGATCAAAATAATATTGTATGTCTGCGGAACTAAATTGAATGAGCTAAATACATCGAATTTCGATGTAATTTCGGTCAAATTGTGTTAACTGGAATACACATCTGCTTTGTGATCATTTTACTAGTATTTTGTGTTAGAGGGAATTGAATATTGGTTAAATCATTGGTGGGTATAGGGTTACTGTGTATTTCATTTCCAATGTAGGCTTTGAACCGTTGTTCATACATCGACGTCGAATTATAAGTGAAGTCAAGCATAATAAATTTCAATTCGACTATTTAGGTGGTACAAGTAGGTAGACAAGTTTTTCAAAACAATATCTGGTGAGTACATAACTGGAGTCTGGGCTGAAGTCCTTTTGCCGCGGCGGCGAGTCTATTTCATTGCATCAAAATTTCATTTAAAAAAATGTAGTTCCATATTTTTCCGCCGGATTTTAATGGTGGCACGGACTATTTTTCCGAACCTATTTTAGATTAGACATGGTAGTCCTTTGTCAATATTTGCAGCAAAGAAATAGTATCATTTAAACTAATATTATAAAGAGGTAACGTTTATGAGTTTGTATGTAGGGGGTAATCTTTGGAACTACTTATCCGATTTCGAATTGTTTTTGACTAATGGGAAGCTACATCATTGCCGAGTTTTAAAGGATATATGAAATTTTAACGGACGAAGTCGTGGACTGAAGCTAGTAACTGTGGCGGCATCTACATTGCCACATGCGAACGACCTCAACCTCCAAGGATCCTCCGACGAGACGGGTGTCGTGTCTGGCGGGCAACTGCCCAATGGTTGTACTCAAAGCTTATATATATGTCGATCGCGCGGTAAACTCTAATTGCGCGTTGCAGGATCTGTGTGACGTCAGGATTTTGTGTGACTTCAGGTATTTTGATGCGTACAATTTTTAACAAATATTACCCACTTGAAATGCAAATGCTCCAATCGCTCAAACAATCTATCAGAACTATTGAACATAATATCTCTCACAAATAAACATTGAATATAAAACTTAAGACATAACAATAATATTGCCAAGTGTTCGCTTACCAGACAGAACTGTTATAAATGGTGGCAGACGAATTCTGGTGCCAGACAGTCTGGCGACATGGCGAGAGCGGAGTTGCCGAGTCGGTTGGCATTTGGCACATTTTTGTTTTCAAATAAGATGAATTGGCTCTTTTGCAGTGGTTGTGTTTGTTTTACTTGCACCGAGGGATTCTTTATGACGTCATTGTGTGTAGTTTGCTGGCAATCTTCTTGATATAATCACCTTATGGAAGTGTTGATCACTTGAACTTGTGACAATAAACCCAATTATATACGACCGGCGCGCGGGGCGTTAGTCATTTGTTTTTTCTTTTTAAGTGAAATCTTCTTTAGCTGAGTCGAGCAATTTTTGGTAAGTGAACATCAGGGTTCGCATCACCAACATGCTATTACTGTTAACTGTATATCTGTAGCTAGGGTGACCATTGTAGTTCCATAGTGTTAAGTTTTCACTTCTGTCAGCATTCCCTTTGACTACTTAAGTACCTACCTATTTTAAAATTTGTTAGTTTTTTTTTGTCTGATCCGCTGCAGGGCTCTTAAATTCTTAATAATCACTTGTTTATTGATGTATGTACCTACTTGGTTGTCTTTTTCTCCTAATAGTTGTCCTTTTCCCTACAAAATGATTGAGCTGAATGGTGCTGATCCACGCATCATGTTCGTGAACGGGCGCCTTTGGCTAAGACTGGTCATCTCGTAGCTGCCAGGGCTTATATTTTTTATTTTTTTTACATTGGTCTCTCACATAGAAGCAACAATAATAATGTACCCTGGGATTTTGTAATGTCTATATTTAAAAGAGTATCCTTGGAATTACTTGCCTTTTCTTATCAACAGAGATCTACGTTTTGGAATGGGCAACTAGCTTCAACTTTCTGACTAACTGACTGACTCTTTGACAATTCAAAAGTGCCTGTCAATGGTTTAATTGAAATAAATGCTTTGAGTTTCAGTTTTGCACTTTATGTAGGTGATCCTTGTCATTCAATGATTCTTCAGAAACGGTGCCATTTTAAAATTAATATTATTTTAGTGTATTTGACTTTGCTCAAGTACTTACAAGAAAAATAGTATTAGCCTGGTCAATTTATTTTTAGTGTTTCTTACTAAAAGAGTTATTTCTCAAATTACAGCAAGATGTAGGTACAATCTGTCAAATTTCTTTAATAGATTTTCAATTTTATTACTAAAGTATAAGGTTTAAAGTTGATTGAAATTATACAGTTTCGGGTAGGTTGACCTGCTGGCGTCTGTACCCAATTTAGTGAAAAATTATTGGTGGAAAAGCGCACCCCAACCATATTTACCTACATGTTAATACATAACAAAATAACAAATGGCTCATTAAACATAACATTTTTCTCAGTAAAGAAACGGTACACTGAAAAAAATACATTTGCAGAAATCATAAATCTACACTAACTTCCGCCTTATTCCGTTTTGAACCTTATGTCTTAAGAAACAAGTCTGAGAACCGTTTTATTGCGATGTTAAGTCGTTAAAAGCGCTCACAATTGTTACTTCGGGCCACGAAAACCGCCGGATGTAGGTTAATTAAATACGAATAAAGTAACTTGGTTACACTTTTTTATTTAATAAGTGAAACAATAATTACTGCCTCAAGTCATTTTAAATTAGAGTTTTTGTCTACATCATCCCAGACCTAAGGTTAATGTTTAAGCAAACATTATTATTTAAGCAATGAAGTATTTTTTTAATTTTTTTATTTATTTTACACATTACTAGTTCCTCACACTACAAGAAAGCCCACAATTAGACCTCTGGGGTCTGTCTTAGCATGCCAAGGTCTGTTTTTTTTTTGGCGTGGGAAGTCATCATATGAATTTTCCCGCTCTGGGCGGAGCGGGAGGGCGTGTCAGACTCTTACTTACGATGGCCATGGCCTGAGATTTGATCAACGCGTTATTAACAGTTAAGTTATAATCGAGTTGATGTAATATTCTTTCAGGTTACGCTTTAAGTTTTTACTATTCATTGAGTCTTTAATGTTCACAGGTATTTGGTTTAGTAAATTGGGTATTGTGAAAGAAGCGGTACGCCAGCCATAAAAGTTATTTTTGCGTGGCACTTGAAGTGATTTTGATTTGGCTTGTCGTGTATTAAGCAAACCTGCACCATATTTGCGCAACATACTTTCAATCACAAACCGATCGATGGATTGAGAAGGAATCTTTCTGAATGACCGACTCCTTTGACAATTCAAGTGTCTGTAAACTGTTTAATTGAAAGAAATGTTTTGAATCTGAGTTACTTGCGTAAATTTATAGCTACTTTTGTAAAGCACCCTATTTGCGTAACATACTATTAATCACAATCTGAATGAATTTGAAGAATTTTGCGAATCCATTGCTTCATTTGTTTGAAAAATTCGTCTGATCAACAACGTATATAACGCAATGAATGTTATTGAACTGTCAATATGAAAGTCATTGCCATTGTAAGTCAGTACGTAAATAACCCACTGTTTTACGACCTCCGGACAAATTACGGTTAACTTATCTGGTAGGTGATTTCAAACAAATCCTAACCCATTCACATAGATGTTGTGAAACAGCAGTTTCATGAAAAGTAATACCTACAATCTCTCGATTACTGACGTTTTATAAACGATATTTGAAGACTCGTAGTTCCCTTATTTAAAAACGTTCAAAATCTAGTCGCAATTTCTCATCTCAGTGACAACCAACGTCAAAATTTTGTCAAAAATGTGAGACAATTAGAGGTATTTTTGAAAGATTGAGATTAGAATGCGAACAACATTCTTAAAAATACGAGAATTGCCCTTACGGTCTTCAAATAGTTTCCCAAATTATGACCAATAATTAAAAAGTATTTAACTTAAGTACAGAAAAATACCCCTTCATGCAAGTTAATCAATATTGACATTATCAGGAACCCCTCTTCAAGCCCTACGTTTATAAACGCTAACTTCATGGCCCCACCCGAACCGGAAGTTAACATCGGTTGGTAGACAAAGCTCGTTGTTTACAGGATGTGGGTGTATCTGAAACTTGCTGTTGACGTAACTAACAGTTAAAGGCTTTTTCCATGAATACGTTAAGCCTTGGCGATGACTGCTAACAAACAAGTTTGTATTATTATTTTACTGTAAAATCGTAAAATAATTAAAAAAAAAATGTAGCGGAAAAAAATGTTGTTGTTGTATTTTTTGTAACACCCATTGAACTGAAATGAAGTTGGAAATTCTGTAAATAGGATATTGGAATCACTTTTACACATCATCTTAAAAAAAAAAAAAAAAATTAGCTAGATGAGTTCGGCATTTTCTATTTGACTACTCTGAGAACAAAGGCCGAAACAAACTCAGAGTTCGCAGTATCTTTTTTATAATTAAAATAATATAATACTGCCTCGTTGGTCTAGTGGTCCCAAGCGCTACTGCTGAGCATGAGGTCCTGGGTTCTATTCCCAAGTCGGGAAAAGTGTTATGGGGTTTTTCCATCAGGAATTTCTGAGTAGCAGCCCGGAGTCTGGATTTGTACCCAGTTGATGGCAATAAGCTCGCCCCCTATTACATGGGACTTAAATATAACTGGCGAAATGAGGGTGTACTATAGGTACACCTCTACCTAACCCTTCGGGGATAACAGGCGTGATGTTATGTTATAATACTTTACTGCTATTGCTATGTTAGGACATAGGATAAAAAGTATCCTATGTCCAAAGTGTCCTATGTTAAGTATGTATGTATCCAGGTCATGGTTTACCCATATGCCAAGTTTCATCCATATCCGTTCAGCTGTTAAAGCGTGAAAGCGTACCAATCAAACAAAAAAATAAACCAACCAACAAACTCACTTTCGCATTTATAATTTTATTAAATCACTGGACTTCATAACGTTTATCAATAATGTAACCACACCACCAACGGAATTTTATCGCCAATCCAAATAATGCACAATAGATCTCACACTATGGTACCTATCTTCCCCCATAATCCGTAAATCACAAATTCCCTGAATCATATCTCCAGGGGAACCGTACCCCATAACATTATTACTGCAAGTATAGTATACACACATATACTAAAGTTTATACAGGGTGTATGTTCGTCCATAAAGGGGAGGTTCAAGGGGTCAACGCAAAATTTCTCTGGATATAATAATTAATAGAGAAATTTTCAAAATATTGGTGATGTATAGATAGATAGAATTCTCTTTATTGTACACCATAAAAATTACAGACATCAATTTAGAAATTTTACATAGAGTGACATAACGGGCGGTCTTATCGCTTAAGCAATCTTTTACAGACAACCTTTGGTTTTTTATAAGATTTTGCTTAAGTACAGCCGGTCTATTCTGTAATAATCTCACGGTGAAAACTTAGGTGAAGTGAACGTGAAGTGAGCTGTCATTCCACCTGCTGCTGCTAGGGGCTGACAGCACACTTCAAGCTCACTTCACCGAAGTTTTCACAGTGAGATGGTTACAGAATAGCACTGCAGTACACCTTGTACAGTACATTGACAATTCAAAAGTGTATCTAAATAGTTTAATTGAAATAAATGTTTCGAGTTTGAGTTTGAGAAGAGCGCTCTTCACCTTAATTTTTGTATTCTATTTTTAAATATTTAAAGATTTATTGTTCAACTAGGATTAGATGATAAAGCAAGCTATTAGATAGCTTTAATCTAGTTAGTGGGTGCCGTACTGTTCTCCTAAATAGGTTAGAAAATTAACCTGTTTGGGAGCGTAGTACGGGTATTCAAAAGAATAAGAGGTCAGCTGACTGCCGTGCGGATTACCGTGTGTCAATCATGCCTTGCTTTCTTACCAACTAGCTTATCTTTTAAAAAGGACACTTGAAGTACCTCGAGTTGATTCGAAAAGGAAGAACAGAAGCTAGCCAAAGAGCGCGTCGATCTCAAATATAAAGCTTTGCTTTTCACCCTACCAAACAACCTGTATATAGCAGACAGATACAGTTTCCTTAGGGGTGAGCAGGAGACGCGAAGTCGCGACGATGTGGCGCCAACAGTGCGACGAACTCGAGATGTCGAGTATTGATATAGAATGATCGCTAATTTAGAAAATGTAGAGACATTTTGCTTTGAGTGGATTTCTACGGTATTTTTTTCTGTCCTTCAGTTGGTATACGATTTAATTCAATAACCATTGCCATCAACATAGCAGTCATCAGCATTCATCATCATTTCACCCCAAAAAATATCCACTCCTGGACATAGGTCTCTCAAAAGTATCGCTTGGACCGGTTCTAACGTCATTGTAATAATAGCATCTTCTAATTCAATGCGTTCACCTTTCCACATGAGAGTCATCAGCTCAAATTACCCATTTCTTTTCATCAAGGACATTTTTTCAAATACAATCTACCCAAACACGTAAACAACATTTTAATCCGCAATCCATCTACTACACAAATTCATTCCATATTCCTTTCTTAAAACCGAACAATCCACAGAGTTTCTCGTTATGGTATCAAAACGGTCGCCGCTCATGAAATAGAAAATACCATTAAAACGATCACAAAGGATTTGGCGAACAATTTTTCCGAGCAATCCAATACATTCGCTTGTTCGGTGGGGGCGCGTATCGGATTCCCCTATACGAAATACAAATAAATGTGGATGTCTCTCACACCGAGGTGAGCGGGACTTGTTTTTATTGTATTGTTTGTTATTTTGGCGAACGATGTGCTGAATTATACTTGAATGTGTAAGTATTATTAAATTAATTATATTTCTGATAATTATAACGTATTGCAACGCTTATAATTTTCAACATAATATTTATTTTCATGAAATCAGCTGGATTTGGGTAGAAATAAAACATCGTGACTTTATTATTGAAAAAGTTTAGTTATTTAAAAAGTTTAGAATTGTAAGCTGTTTCAAGTTTGTGCGTCACAGCAGAGTCTTATTTCAAGCTTTATGTCCACATTCTTATTTATAAGTCTAACTTATCACACGTAGTCTAACTCTGAAATTATGAGCGTTTTGCAAAAGTACATGTGCATACCTTTTCCATTGTAGCCTTATTAAGCAAAGCCCAAATTTACTCGAAAAGTGACCCAAAACACCACATAATTCGTTGAAAAATCGCGAATCTAGCAGTGGGGTATTATCCAGACACCGACACCAGTGAGAAAGCGGTGCTCCTGACCAAACCATTATGTCCCATATTATGTTCGAGTGTCCAAAGTGACTGTAAACCTGCACTTCTGAGGACCTTAAAACCTCACTGATGCTGCGATTAGCGTGGTCACCCACTGGACCCAACTCATTTAACTTTTTTTTTTTCATTAATTAATTTATTTACCACCTACTCGAAAAGAAGAAGACTCGAATGTTACGCCACCGTGCAACGTACATTCTAATGCAGCAACAAGGAGCTACCACTGAGTTAATTTAGCTGAGTGGATTCGGTCGTGCATTGTCGCTTGTTTATCGTCACACTCGATGGCGAAGACTTAATGGTATTAAAGTTTAGATATAAATGTTCTTTGAACGGCGGAATTTTTCGCCCCGATGTGTGGTAATAGTGAGAAAATAATACTGCGTTTGGTTTTATTGAAAGGTGTGGATTGGTGCTCGAAACTATGCGATGGCGCGTTAGTATGGATCAGCGGGTATTACGTAAAACACTTACAAGCTTTCACTGTGTTATTTACGTTGTAGAGCTATACAAAAGTAGCAATAAAATTTTAAGGGTAACTCAGATTAAAAGCCTTTATTTCAATTAAACCATTTACTTCTGAATTGTCAAAGGAGTCGGTCATTCAGAAAGATGAAGCTAGTAGGTTTCTATGGAGAAGAACGGGTAAGAAGCTCCATGGAAACTCTTTATTATATTGTTACTAAACATTCGTTTCATCAATAATGTTGGATTTATAATTATAGCAATTAGTACTCCTAATAGGAAAAGGAAGCATGAAAGTTCTGTCACCACGCAATTTATGACAACGCTTTGGTTAGAAAGATAATGGATACTCTAATACAGATTGCCTCGTTGGTCTAGTGGTCGCAAGCGCTACTGCTGAGCATAAGGTCCTGGGTTCAGTTCCCTGGTCGAGCAAAGTGTTATTGGGTGTTTCCTTTAGGAATTTCCCAGTAGCAGTCCGAAGTCTGGATTTGTGACCGGTTGATGGCAATAAGAAACAAAGAAAAATTGGTTTATTTGTCCGACCCTTGCTCGTTGATGTGCCAGCCCGCGTCGATGCTGAGCTAGTAGCTTTAAATTCCCCAGTTAATAATCATGAACCATCCTTGATCCAGCCTGTCCCAACTTGCTGCCCTCCCCCCAGCGACGCCCTAAGCCGAGGTCCGTACCCCACAGGGGGTGCCCTTAGCGAGCGCTCGCCTAGTTTTAACTAGAATAGTTTTTGCTTGGAGGCTTTGAGTGTAGTAGCTTAAGGCAGCCACAGGAATGTCTGGTTAAGTAGTCATGACCTCAGACGTCAGCTAGGAGATGCCCTAGTAAAAAAAAAAGGTTTATTTGTGACAGAAACACGTGCATACAAAAATACGAGTAATCAAAAAACAAAATAGATCTAAGTACATATGAAATCACGATCATAAAAAAGTAATAGTCGGCAATAGGCTCCCCCGTATTATTAAAATGTGGGTGTACAATGGATACAACTCTGTCAACCCCTTCTGGTATTACAGGCGTGATGTTATATTATGTAGAACTACGGGCTCATGAATGTCGATACATTGTCACTAAGTTGATGTGTGTAGGTGTCTATAGGTGGTGTAATAAACCATTATTACACAATTAACACACACACACACACACATTATTATCTAATGGAAAGTGGTGGGTACCAACCCACCACTTTCCATTAGATAAGCGAAGAAAATTTGGCAGACCTACCGCATTTAAAAAGGGCTGTGTGTATTAGGTATGTACAGAGCAGCGGTGGCCCAGCGGTGGCCCAGTGGTGGCGGCCCCGACTTACGAACAGTAAGTCGTGGGTTCGAACCCAGACAGGCGCATTACTTTGTGTAAATTATTTCATCACCACTGCTCTCAAAACGGTGAAGGAAAACATCGTGAAGAAACCGGCATGTCCTAGAACCAAAAATTCGAAGACATGTGACATCTACCAATCCGCACTGGGCACGCGTGGTGGATTATAGCCCACTCCCTCTCATTGAGAGGAGGCCGTGTCCCTGCGTGGGAACGTTATAGGCTGATGATGATGATGATGACCCGGGCTGATCGAAAAAGGTGTACCCTGGCTGGTTGAAAGTCGAATAAACTTGGGACATGAACCAAAAATCCGGCATTTGTCGGTTCTAAAGTCAAGGAAAATCAACTTATAGGTAATGGATACTCCATTTAACACCTATTCAACCTCTATAGCGTAAACAAAGGTGTATTAAGGAAATTATGTGGAGGAAACCGGAAGCTCTGTTATAATGTGTAACAAACAACGTCCTTCACAGTTAGCAGGTACCTACCTAACTAAATTAAAAGTAAAATTCTTTCTTCTATGTTTTGGTTATTTTTAGTTGTACGTTTCAGCGAATGAAAATAAAACTATAGGTATATAGTCTATACATAACCTCGTTTCCAATAGACGTTATTTTCCCTTAAACAAATATTAACATAATGGTATTGTATATTCAGTTGATTTTAGAATGACTAGTACTACTGAAAAGACAGTTTTGTTCAAGTTGTAGCGCAAACTGAACCTTATGTAGTTGAGTCGAAAGTTGTTTTTCAAATACACATATTTCTTTACATTTTTGGAAACTAAGTTGCCAACGCAGAGTAGGTAGGTATGTCTGTGGCTTGACTAAAATTTTCATGTTAATTTGCGATACGTATCAACTTGTCCTGGTCTAGTGGTGACAAGCATGACTGCTGACCTTGCGATCAAGGGTTCGATAATGGGTCGGGCAAAGTCGGCGCTACTGACTTTTTCTATGTACTCGTATTAGGTATGAAATTCTCCGTAGCTGCCTGGATTCTGGAATTAAGACTAGTTCGCTCCTCATTCCTAGGAACTCAATCATTATGAGTGGCGTAATGTGGGTGAGTTATGTATTAATTGTTTTAATAACACTACACTAATAGTGAATACTAACACAACGTGTAGTGAGTCAACAATTATTAATACAAACATTGGCTATCTATAGGCATGTACTATAGGGGTTTATGGCTAAGTAATAACGTAATAGCGATCGATCAGGTTAAGGTATACTTGCCACGGTTGATCCGTAGATGGGTGACCATCTTTACATACCAACTTGGTATGTATTACTACTAATACTAAAACTAATTTAAGTAAGTATATATTTATATTTTATACGCGATGTGTGTGTGCGTTCGTGTGTGCGCGTGTGTCTGTGTGTTCATTTTGATTTTATTTCATATTTATTTAGATCGATAATGTTTTTAACCTTGAAAATGCAAAGAGTTCTACATTTTTTTTCAAGCATTATAGTACGTAATTGGCATAAGCGCCATCTATATTAATGAATGCGAGTAATCACACCGCTTAGCCGACATTTTCACCATAATTCATACTCACTTGTCACATGCAAAATTTTGCAATCAAAAGCCACTAGATGGCTCCCAAATTATCGATTTGTTGTTCTATTGCCGTATGTATAATTTTATGAGTTTATTTTAATGTTGATTGAAAATGTTGAATTGAGATATTACCTAAAAAGAATTATAATTTATCATATAATGACAATAGCCAACTCTAATCTTTATTTCAAAACACCTATGAAAAATCCCTTCGATACGAACATTATTGTGTTTTGTGTTCTCAATGAGATATAAACATAATATAATAAGATGCCATACAAACAACACTATTTCATGTGCTTTCATGGCACCAGCTACAGATAGTTCAACTCAACTATGCGCGCGGCGCCGTGTGTGCGTGCGCTCAAGTAATTATACAGCTTTAATTTGTGTTGCGCTCGGACGAAGACCGCCGCGTCACTGCCACACAAATTAAAGCTGTATAATTACAGCGCACGCACACATGGCGCCGCGCGCACAGATGAGTTGAACTATCAATACCTACCTAAGATGGTCTAATAAACAGTCGAATGCCTGTTTCAATCTATTCTTCGACCGACAAAATACTTGTTTTTATTTCCGAGAAATAAGTAAGTACCTACAGTAATTTGAGGTTGGTTACGGTGAAGAATTTACCTACTCAATTTAAAAAAACTCAATTTACGTACCTTTTCGAACACAGTTTCCGAATTCCCATTTTGATGATAAAAAAAAAAAACACTAATATCACTTACAAAATAAATTAATAACTATCACATAATTTTTTATGAAACTATAAAACTAATTCATCGACTTATCAAAATATTTATTTCAAAACAATAATAAATTCGTCGTCGTCGGATCGACAAAGCGGAACAACTAGAGCGACCCCCCCCCACCCCCCCCCCCCCCCGCTTTGCACGATTTTTACGACTTGACGAAACATTTAGATATTTTTATTATAAGTAAGTTTAATATTAATATAACATACCGTGTTACACCTTCCGGATTCTCTTGATGATAGTTAAATAAAACCGCATCAAAATCCTTTACGTACACAGACAGACACTAAATGCGACTTTAATTTATAATATGTATAGATAATCCAAAACAATTAACAATGCATCAAGTAACAAAGCCGTTAATCGCTCAAGACGAAAAGTTCAACTCCTAATTAATATTACCGAGAATCAGTAATCAGAGGAAAGCGGTAAGACAATTTTGTGAAATTAACACCTGAAGCAGACGGGGCGGCGGTATTCCCAGATTTTACGGAACTACGGAACTTACGGATACCACGGAGTAAGAAGCTAATGGAGTGCGATTTGATTGGATTGTGTTTAGTGTTTCAGATGAAAAACGAAACGATAATCCAATCAAAAATCCAATAAATCGTTGTTAGGTGTAAGAGAGAAACTCACTAACTTAGCAAATAATTTAACACACACATGTGAATGTGACATCTGAGGCCTGTGTCCTAGCAGTGGGAATATTATAATCTGATTCTGCATAATAGAATACATATTATACATTTTACGTGTATTTTTTGCCATCGTCACGCTAAGAAGTTCGTAAGTATAATAACAGTTGAGGCATGGGCATTTTAAATAAGTTTTGACATGTAAAATATATATATATATTATATAGATGAATTCAATTTATCAAGCATTGAATAATGAAAAAAAAATAGTTATGAGTTCAACTGTTACTAATGAGACACAATATAATTTTAATCTCTCCTGATCTTCTGGAGTCTTTGTAACGGACGGGAGGATATCACTAGTTGCGAGACTTCCCGGAGTCATGCGTCGCTTTGTGAATACATACGTATTTACCCACTATACGTAGCTATCCATTTTGCTGTTCATGCTCTTCAAAACTCAAAACTTAAGAAACTCAAGCATTTATTTCAATTAAACCAATTACAGGCACTTCACGGAACTATCAAGGGGTCAGTCAATCAGTTGCCCATTCCAAAGCGTTGTAGGTTCCTATGGAGAAGAACGGACAAGAATCAATCTTCCTCACATTAACACTGCAGTCGCTCTTTACTCCGTGTCTTTCAAAACTTCTGGCGCGCGGTCGACTTTGAAGCAGAACAGGTGTGAATTACTTTTAAAATATGGTAATCCTGGTTGAACGGAGTCCCGACTTCGTGAAGATACTTGGTGACGAATTTCTTTGGACTTCTAAGTTCGTGATTATTATGCGGAGGTGCGCTGGGTTTGTGGTATGTTTATTATCACGTTTTTATTCATTACTTAACTAGCTTTTCCCAAACTATGTACGTATGTACCTATGTATGTACTGTGTATGTATGTGTAGGTCGGCTTCCAGTTTAACCGAAAGCAGCTGAATACCAGTACCTATTTTACATGGAGCGACTGCCTATCTTACCTGCACAACCCAGTAACTGGGTAACACTATAAGTATCCTTTCGTAAGGCTGGTTATCCGATTTTCGGGCTTCATACTACCCGTAAAGCCTGCAACAAAATTTCTGGATTTTGCCCATAGATTTTGCCTAATTAAACTCAACAAAACTTTAAAATGTAGGTAATGTAGGTTTGATGTGAGTACCTAGTCTATTCAATTAGGTAATTATGTTTACCTGATTAAGTACCGTAATGTTCTACCCGACTGCGCTAGAACAAAGGGCTGTAATGTCTTTATTGAATCAATAAATTAACCATGAATCTAACTATGTACTATCGCGGACACTGGCGCCTTTTCGACCTTATTACTTAGGCAATAAGATCGAAAAGTAGTCAGGTGCCAGTGCCCGCGATGGTACCTACGAATCTTAATACCTTGAAAATGTACTTATATACAGCATGAATCAGAAAGATGTGCTAAAGAAGACCATCAAACTGAAAAACTTTTTCTGAGACCAAGATCGTAATCTCGAAAAAATATTTGTCCCATACAAAAAAAAACTTTAATACCTACTCGACCCAAATGTATGGGACGGCTGATTATTTTCTCGCGATTACGATGTTGGTCCCATGGAGAAAGTTCTTCAGTTTAAAGTCAAATAATTTATTTCAAATAGGCACTTAAAAGGCACTGTTGAACGTCAAGATTAAAAAAAAAATAGAATTGATTCCATTTGGCCCTTCCAAGAGATAGTTTTCGTATGGAGAAGAATGGGCAAGAAACTCGAACGTTACTCTTTTAAAATGTTTTACAATATTTTGTATACATTAGTTGTTTACCACCTTAAATTTGACCACAATTTTCCGATACATGCTGTATTGTGGTGAGAAAAATAAATCTTTATTATTTATTATGATTATTTTCTGTATTTTCTGTTTTATAGGCTAACCTATAAAACACAATACTGGATGCATTGCATGTTATTAAAATCTTCATAAAAGAAAGAATAAGCAATTATAGTACAGGTTCAAATTAAATTAGCTAGCAAAACTCCGCGACATGATGGGTAGATACGTAAACAGGAATAAAAATAAAAATTATCAAAGGGTGATTATTTTTGGGGTCTATGACCGCTGGTAGTGCTGTTACTTGAAATCAAATCAATCTGCCCAGCCTTTTCCTAATATATTGGGATTGGTTTCCAGTCTAACCAGATGCAGCTGAATACCAGTATTTTACATGGAACGACTGCCTATCTGACCTACACAACACATTATCTGGGTAATACGATACCCCTTGGTAAGACTGGTTGTCAGATTTTCTGGCTTCTGACCACCCGTAACGACTGTCAAAGATCCACTAATGACAGCCGGGACCAACGGCTTAACGTGCTTTCCGAGGCACGGAGGAGTCTCGGTATGTAAAGATATTCACACATCCATGGACCAACCGCGGCAAGCGTAGCGTTTACCTGATGGTCGACCCGTGCTGCTGTTATTACTAAGCCACGAGCTCCTCCTTCTTATATCAGTGTCCAGTAAATAATATTATTTAACAATCTTCAAATCTGCGGGGTTTCGCTAGCATGTGACCCTGTACATCAATAAATACAATTAGTATTAGAATTTATGGTTACTTATACAAATCACGCTATGCTTTTTTGCCTATATAATCTGATAAGTATTATGTGAACAGATAATAGTTGAAAATGATGTTATTATTAGTGAGTTTTGTGTTTTTCTTCAATGTTTGTGCAAGCAATGGTGTCACCATCAAAGAAAATGACTGGCACGGATTTTCGCACGGAGGTATTTATTATTGCCTAACTCGTTGGTCTAGTGGTCGCGAGCGCTTCTGCTGAGCACGAGGTCCTGGGTTTGATTTCCGGGTCGGTCAGTGGTATCGGGTTTTTCTATCTGGAATTTCTCAGTAGCAGGTGCATGGAGTCTGGATTTGTGCCCGGTGGCAATAGGCTCGCCCTCTGTCTCATGGGACTTAAACATAACTGGCGAAATATATGGGTGTACTATAGGAACACCTCTGCCTTACCCTTTGGGGAATACTGGCGTGATGTTATACTATGTACTTTCAGTTAGATGATATTCTGTCAGTATTTTTAATTTGTAAAAGTTTAAAATGCAGATTTGGTTTTTTACATATAGTATATTGGCAGTACTCATAGATCTATATAAAAAACAAAATTTAATAATATCTTTATAACTCCCAACCGACTAATAATTGAGGCTTAAATTAACAAAATTATAAACATTTCCCATAATCACTTTTCCATTTGTAGGTATCTAAAAGACGGACCTACAAAGCTATTGAGCGGTGAGCTAAATTCCTTTAAGTGCGATTTACACGCTGCTATGGAATTGCCTGTGGCATACTATTAGTTGAAGCGACATAAAAGTTGTACCGTATAAACTGTGTTTAGTAGATGCAAGTCATTTGTTACTTAAATTTAGTTTATTAGGTTTTTTTTTTCATATGATATGGTCAGAGGATTTGGTTGTGTGGTTCCAGTCATTCAATCAATCTGCCTAGCCTTTTCCCAAATATATTGGGGTCGGCTTCCAGTCTAACCGGATGCAGCTGAATATAAGTATTTTACATGGAGCGACTGCCTATCTGACCTCCACAACCCAGTAACTGGGTAATACGATATCCCTTGGTAAGACTGGTTGTCAGACTTTCGGGCTTCTGACGACCCGTAACGAATGTCAAAGATCCACGAGTGACAACCGGGACCAACGGCTTAACATGCTTTCCGAGGCACGGAGGAGTCTCGGTATGTAAAGATGGTCACCCATCCACAGACCTACCCCGGCAAGCGTAGCTTAACCTGACGGATCGACCCATGCGGCAGTTACTACTTAGCCACGAGCACCTCCAGTCATTCAATACTTTCATTACAGACTACAATGGACTCTACTACCCCCATACCGATTATAGGGACTACCACAACAACCCCATTATTCGGCCATGTTCATACCAAGACGAGGAGTGCATCCGAAGGGTCTTCACATCCACCTTCAATTGCTTGGCAACCCATGGACCAGTTCCTGAACCTTATGTAGCTGATACTCTGGATATCGACATACCTCATAGTAACCTGACCTTTACTATCAATGATGCGAAGATTAAGGGTCTTAGTTCTGGCAGTATTAAAGAGTTTTAGTAAGTGCTGGTTTTTTTTTTCTTTAATGCTCCGTGTACGAAAAAAAACTCCAACATTCGTGTCAGTCACAGCACCTAAGCTGCTAATAGTTTCATCACTTTTACGCTCTTGAAGATATAGTTTATTTCGCATTTGATTTACGTATTGAAGATAAATCATAAAATTAATTATAGTTTGCTAATTAATAGAAAAAAATACATTACTGTTGTATTATTTTTCTGCAATATTTTGTATCGAAGTTGAAAAAAGTGATTTAACCTTATGCAAGCTCACACTTGAAGTCAAAGCATTGATTTCAATTAAACCATTTACAGGCACTTTTTAACTGTCAAAGAGTCAGTCAGTTAGTCAGAAAGTTGCCCATTCCAAAACGCAGATCTCTATGGAGAAGAACGGGCAGGAAACTCAAAGGACACTCTTTTAAATATAGAAATTACAAAATCCTGGGTACATTACTCTTGTTGCTTCTATATGTGAGAATAATGTAAAAAAAAAAGAAAACGATTAAAAATAACCCCTGGCAGATAAGAGATGCCCGTTCACGAACATGACGAGTGGACTAGACTAGACTTATAATGATGTTGATCATCGAACGTCAGTCTCGCGTCATTTTTCGGTAAACTTGTTCCGAATAATAGTGATTTACCTATACTTAATTTATTTGAAAAATTCATTCCAGGTACATGCAAAACAAAGAACTCGACTTTTCAAAACACAAATAATTTTGTTTAAATTATTTTTCCCTTTCAAGGCACAGAATTGATAAATCATCTTGCACGGCCCTTTAAGAACACAATGTTCCTATTCTATGTCTGTCTATAAGTATGTACACTACATTTTTTAAATCATATTTAATTGTTTGTACTCTGGATTTTGGTGTAAAATTTGTCTACATGAGTGAAATTTAGGCAAAGGTAGAGGTAAGGTAAGTTAATTATAAGTGAAATTTAGATTCAGAACAACTATGGCAAGGTTATTAGTTTATAGAAGCCAGTTTTTAAACTTCTCCTTGGCATAGTATTAGATAAATATTTTGTTTAAGATATAATTATCTTTGTTAATTATCTTTGTTATTTTTTACTTTTTATTTTTATTGTGTAGTTTTGTTTTGTATATACTAACAATAGTTTTATAGGTTCTTGCGTGACTAAGAGTATATTATGGACTACGTCTGAAATAAATGTTTTATTTTTTTTATAATTACTAAGATCCTTTTTTTCACTTTATATTTTTATTTTTTTTTAAATATTGAGAGTATCACAAACTGATTATGCCACCATAAAACAATGTTATTTTTGAAGTGGCCAGTTTTGAACTCTATATAGACCGTGCAAAAAACTAAAACGGTTTAAGGTTTAATTTTGATCCCACAAAGTGTGAAAATTTAAAAACAAATGAAATTCATTTATTCAAACCAGGTTGAGAATCAGCACTTTTTGAACGTCAAAATGACATAAGAAAGTCCCCTAAAACGCCCGCCCTTCACCACTTCCAAGTTTTTATCTGGGGAGAAGAAGTGGCTCAAAAAACTCCCCAGCAGCATGCAGCTGTCTGTTAAGTTACAAGAACTTGAGTCTATACGATAGTATGCAAATGCATACTTTTGTATAGAATCAAGTTCAATTCAGTTTCAATGCAATGTATTCTCATATTTCAGTATCAACAAAGAAACAGACAGACTCGTACTAGAAGTTGTCTTCAACAGCGTCATAGTGTTTTCTCCTAGAAGCGTTGTCAGTCATTACCGGAAAGGGAAGGAGCCTATTCAAAGATGCGACTTCTCCATCATTGAATATAGTAAGTTCAATGTTTATTCTTACTAACTGCGCTCCTCGGTTTCCCCACATAAGTCTTGATCCCGTGGGAATATCGGGATAAAAACTCTTTTATGTCCTAACCCAGGTCATGGTTTACCTATGTGCCAAATTTCATCCAAATCCGTTTAGCCGTTTTAGCGTAAAACCGTAACAAACAAACTCACTTTCGCATTTATAATATCAACAATTACAATGATTAAAAAAAGTTTTCCATCCAACCAACAACCTATCAACCAACCACCCAATCCAACCAATTTTTATTTTTTTCAATTTAATGATAATTTTCAGAATCACTGTCGCTAACTCTGATGATCTCAAATATTGGTCAAGAGGTATGGAAAGCCCATGTATACGCCTATTTGAATGATGCTGACATGCCATACAAATTAGGCCCTGGAATTACTGAGAGCAAAGGTAATAATATCAATCTTTAACTTTTTATCAGATTTATAATTAACAAGACAACCAGCAGGGTAATAAGAGTTGTCTTATATGATGTTCACTAGGTGGCACTGAGACGTTAGGTCCGAGCACATGTTAAAAGAACGCCTAAATTTGGTTTAAGATGAACGAATGAAGAACGTCATCATGTATTTTATATTAACTGTCGTCATGGAAGAACTTTTGTCAAAGTGGCGCCAACTGGTGGCGTTCAGCTACGTTAATTGCGTGTGAAAGAGAGAACAAAAAAAAATGAATAAATGAATGATTGATGAATGTATTTTCAAAATAAAATGTATTGCGATCAATTGCCATTTTATGTCTTTAACGCAATTACCCCAAATATCTCTATCAGACGTAAAGGTTCGTTTTCACTGGAGCGGAGTCGACCAGAGTGGAGATGGGTAGGAATTGACCAAGCACGTTAGTTGAAATCAAAATCGCGCTTCTCGTCGTCTGTAATTGGTTGACACCCTTAGAGCTGCAGAATTACCGTGACAACTATCAAATTCATACAATAACAGTAACTGCTTCTAAATGAGAAGGATGAGGTCCAAAACCTGGAAAGTACCTACCAGGAAACCATTAGTTATAAATGTAGTGAACAGAAAATCTGAAAACGCCAACACGTAATAACCAAATCGCAGTGAATCTTTCTCTGTGTGAAAAGTCGAGGCATTTGAAGTTGGACCAACTTAGTAGACCGATAGTCGTTGGAGCAGAGTAGTCCTAGAGGGAAGACTGCGTATCTGCAAGCGTAGCGTGGGACGGCCCCCAGCTAGATGGACTGACGATCTTAAAAAGGCCGGTACGGGTCAGTCTGAGTGCGGACGGCCGAAAATCGGGTGTAATGGCACAACTTACGAGAGGCCTATATCCAGCAGTGAACTGCTATATGCAGAGTTGCTTAATTTAACTTAGAAGTTCTTCATAATAATCTGACAAAGTATAACTATGTTATATAACATCTTAATCATGAAGAAATTATTTCACAGATCGTCAAGTGAAGACCAACAACAAAAAGCTGTTGGACAACCTGGTTTTGAGCGTGAAGGAAGCCCTCCTGACTCAGGGTCCTCTGTTCATGTCTGTATACTTACAGAGTAACATCTGTGATTTTAGACACCAGTAGATTTCACGAGGTGCGGCGCCTGTGTCCCCACCGCGAGCGTTCGTTCGCGTGGTTGTGAGAATATGGTTTGCAAACAAATGATAGTGATTTGATAGGGCTGTGTTTGCTGGAATGCCCCTATCAAAGAATCTTAGTGCTTAATGAAAGAATGCTCGCGATCGAATGTTCGCGGTGTGAGCGCACCTTTTCGTAATGTTTTATTATTTCCACTGCACATACATGTATTAATTTTAGTAGGTACCTAATTTTGTTATTTTTTATCCGTATTATTTGTCGAGTTTTCTTATCTTTTTGTACCTATGTACGTGTTTCTCTGACAAATAAAACCAGATTTTCTTCCTTTTTTATTTTTATTTTTTAATTCTAAATCTTTTTGACGCTGTGATTTATTTTTGTACCTTAGTGAAATAAGATCCCCAAAAATAAGATACTTTCACCGCGGGCATGATACGGGATATCTTACGGAAAATAAATTACAAAGTTGATTTTGTAAACAACATAATTATTTTCGTATTTACTGAAACACATCATCATCGAGTATTAAGTATTATCAGTATATCGTTAATTTAATAACAAACGGTGGATGCGCACAATTATAGTATAGCGGAATTACAACATTAGATAAACAAAAAATCAAAATTATTGTGTTTAGGTAAGTATTTAAATAAGTTTATGGAAATCGTTTTTATTTTTTTAAGGCCATCTATCGTCTGTAGCATTGTGACACCACAGTGAAGATACTATGGTGTTACAATGTTACAGACCATGGTACCTATAGTTGACAGTTCAATCTAAATTTGACATCAAAATATTAACGTTGTCCGTCAGGAAAAGAAAAAAAGCAGAAAGAGAAATCTGATATGAAATAGAAGAATGTACAGCATGTTTCAGATAAGTGTGGTCATATTTAAAGGTGTGATACAGACCATCACACTGATTAACCCTCCATGGGACCCAATATTGAAATCCCGAAAAAAATAATCAGTGGTCCCATACATTTGAGTCGAGTAGGCATTGAAGTTTTAAGGGACAGTTGATAATCTTCTTTCTGATACATGCTGTATAATAAACAAAGCTTACAATCCATTATGGAGATTTTCAAAAAAATCTCTTTTTTACTTAATGCTCACGGGGAGTACCGTCCATTAAAAGAACAAGTAGGTACCATTGATAACACACGAAACGTTAATTATGTGATTTGCCCAAAAACAATCAATGTAATCAGTCAAATAGTTACTTGATACCTTTTATATTCACGCAAACATTTAGAAGGCTATAAAACGATCTTACTGCGTATAATATCCGTTCATTTAAATTTAAAATGAAGATTTTCTTGTGTTTGCTTTTGCTTAAAGTTTTTTCCTGTCTGGGCGACAGTGAACCATCTAATAACAATTTTAGAGGAATTGCTTATGATGACAGAAACTATGGTAAGAAATCCATGACATTTTCATGTAAACTTTTAAGGGATCTCAAGCACTAGACGGCCAAGACCAACAGTGGTCGCAGCGGCCAAGTAAACTATAGAAACCGATACGAATCGCGCACTTGGTCGCAACGGCCAACTAGCCACAGACCGGGCCACGGACCATCGAACACGACTGGCCGGAGTCGTGGCCGTCTAGTAGGCGAGATCCCTAAATGTATCCTTTAAAACAAGAAACGCCAGCGTTATAGTACAGTATACTTTAGGTCGACAATTTCGTTGGTAACAGTCCAGGATTCGTTCTCAAATGTCATGATTTCATGAAAAAGTCATTCAATGGAACAAATCTTACTTTGAGAGATGTATTAATGATTATAATTCTGTAAATACATATTTGTTATGATAGCGAATCATATTTTGATCACGATATAACCTGATACAGTTGTCGTCACGTAAAAAGAACGCTGAACGACAGAGCTGGGGCCCTACCACCACCTGTTTTAGCAGTATTATTTTAATCTTACTTGAGCGTGGAAACGAGATGGAGCTAGACGTCCTGTATAACTCCGCTTCTTTCTCGCACTGATGTAACATCAAAATAATGCTGCTTTAAGAGGTGATGGTTGGCCCCCAGGGGATGAGTCTGCGTGCGGGTTCAGTCACATCCTAAAGTACTATATAGGCTATTTTTTTATAATTATAAGTGTATTTGTTTTATTGTAGAATCATAATAGGTACTTTATTGGCTACTTATTACTATGAAATAGGCTGGAATTGATAAATCACTCAGTGCGCAGGTAAATGGCCAGCGTTCTTTGTACGTGATGGGACCTGTACTGACCTGCAAATTGCAAAAAAACGAAAGAAAAATTGAATTACGCGGGCTACTTTTGCTACTCGTATAACGAACAAACTTGTCTCTTCTACTGCCTGAATTTGTACCAAGTTACGCTTTCTTCTATTCTTTTTACACTCAAAGAACCTTTTGATGCGTGGCCAAGATCTAACGCCGCCATCTTGTTTTTCCACAAATTTTTGCCAACAACGACTGCCTGTCAATGTCATTCAGGCACTGAAAAATCTGTATACAGTGCGTTCATTATAACTTGTCCCGTGACGCGATTGGTAGCAAAGTCATGTGATTGGTAGTACAGGTCTGTCAGTCACCATTTTGAACTCTATTAACATTGAAACTAAGCTTGACAAACAATGGTGCCAACTTGACGGCAAGGGACAAGTTATACTGAACGGACTGTAGTATCCTAGCTGTCACGATGACAGTCACTCCTTTTTCATTTATATCATCTATATATCATACAATATTTTTATCTTTTCTTAGGCGTCCCTCTTCTTCTGTGGATATTTTCTTTGTATCAGTGCCCATATTTCACAGGTCATCAACAACATGGCCCAATACAGCGTCCATGTTCTCTCCACGACGTGAACTGCATCAGGCGGTACTTTGCCCATAACTCTCAGTGCTCTCCTGCCTATGGCCCGGCTCTAGATCCTCAGCGGATTAAGGTCATACCGATGTTTGTGCCTCATGTTAATATCACCTTCAATTTGAATAATGTTCAGGTTAAAGGTCTCAATGATTTTAGGATTAAGGAGTTCTAGTAAGTATTTAGCAGTCTTATTTTTATTGTATATTCAGGGGGTAATTGTTAAGCAAATTGATACGCTACGTGATTTTGCCGTGTTATAACCGTTACATGAAACCGTCAACGACTAACAGTTGGGATTTGAATATATGGATTATTTAAGTTGATAGTCAATTTTGCCTAAATAATATATTTTCCTGACTTTACTTATCTACAGCCCCTAAAGATTTTTAGATGAAGAAGGTATTCAGCATTTCAAGACAATGTAGGTAATTGGTTTTATTTTAAGGCTTTCACAGAGTGGCTGGAGGTTTGAAACCTTAAAAAGGAAATGGTAACTTAAAAACTTAATCCAATGGTCTTAGACCGCAGATCATTACGTTCTGTTCCAAGGCAAGGTTATAACAACACTTCCAATGTTTTAGCATAAACAAAGAAACGGGAAGACTGGTTTTAGAAGTCGAATTCCGCAAGCTTTGGGTACTATCACCATTCAGCGTGATTACTTTCCATCGTAAAGGAAAGGAACCCTTGGAGTTGGCAGACTACGCGGTTATTGAGTACAGTTAGTAAACAACATTATTATTATTTCATAGTTTCATAGTCTTCTTTTTTAGGGTTTCTTTTTTCACAGAGAGTAAATAATAACAGCCACACGGTTCGATCGAAGGTTAAGCTACGCTTGCCGCGGTCGGTTCGTGGATGGGTGATCATCCATTACGTATCGAGACCCCCTCAGTGCTTCGGAAAGCACGTTAAGCCGTTGAGCTGTCATTCGTAGATCTTCGACAGTCGTTACGGGTCGCCCAAAGTCTGACAACCAGTCTTTGTGGAAATCAAACAGGCAGTCGATCCACGTAAAATACTGGTATTCAGCTGCATCCGGTTAAACTAGAAGCCGACCCCAGGAAAGTTGGGAAAAGGCTAGGCAGATTTGAGTCTTCTTTTTGTACTTCTACCTGTCCTTGTCCCATGTTACTGTTCCAGGAGCAAAATTTTTAAAGCTACTTTTTCCACGTTAATTTAAATACGAGCACAAAATATGAACTTACCATTTTAATTTTTCAAAACTGTTTTGTTTTCTAGAGGATCTTTCGTTAACCCTAACTGCTCCTCACGTCAAGGACATCAATCTATCCGAGGCTCACGTCTTCACTTACATTTCGCATGCTAACCCAAAGGAGGCACTGGGTCCTAACTTCACAGAGAGTAAAGGTAATATCTACTTCTTCTCTTTTCATGTTAAATATAACGAGTGTAAAAAGACGGTTAACGAAGCCGACAGTCACGTTCTTCCTGTCAATGATATATTGTTTTTGTAGTAGAATATACCATCTGGTTACGGAGAAATTTAAGGTCTTCAACTTTTATTTTTCCAAGTCCTGTACCGTTGCATGCATCCGTAAGCGCAATGTTTTACGTACATTACATTGAGCGCTGCCGTACGCTTTTTAAACCAAAAATAAAAGTCATTTCCCAGTTAACATTTTTTCTTGTTACTTGGATTGATAATGGCTTTGTAATGGGCCTTTTTCCACGTATATTAAGCTAAGCGATGACGAGTGCGAGGGACGCCACCCAGCTAGATGGAAGAAAAGGTGGCTGGAACAGACTGGATTCGGAAGGTGAGTTGTGGTCCAACTTGGGAGACGCCTTTGACCAGCAGAGGAATGCTATAGACTCAGTTGATTGATTGAAACGATGATCATTAGCTTGTAAATTCAGACTAGGCGTAAAAGGGCCATCTCTTTTCATGGGAAGAGATGTCTTAGGATGGAGGGCACAGCTCCATCTCTTTTCCTTCCCAATAGGGCTCCAGCCTAAATAAATCTTCTTTTGTTTTTCAGAACTTCAAGTGAGATTGGTCATAAGGCGTATGACTGACCAAATAGGATTGAGTCTACAAGAAATGTTCGTGACTAAGGGGCCAATATTAATGTCCGCGTTCTTGCAAAACTCTATCTGCAGTTACTAAATACAGCAGATTAAAGTTAGTTCCTGATAAAATAAAATATTTTTCGATATTTGTCTTTTTGCAACTCCTCTCTTTATTATTCTTTATTAACTTAGCTGTGTCTATCTGCTGACTTGGGTTGCCATTTAAGAGGTATGAGGAACAGAGTGTAAAGTTCACTCATCCTCCATAGAAAAGGGAGGATCCTCCGACCAGACGGGTGTCGTGTATGGTGGGCTACTGCCCGACGATTGAAGTCGGGACGGTATATATTATTATGCGCATTTTATAGTCAAGCGGGAAACTCTGCTTCCATTTTGCGTGACGTCATTGTGATGTGAAGTTCGCATGTGGTGATGTATAGATGCCGCAACAACATAGTAAATCTCTTATAGACGAGATACAGACAAAAATGTTGCGTTTTATTATTCGTAAAGAAAAGAGCCTTGCACTGCACTGGGATAGTGTATGTTATCTGCAATCTCATATCTTCTCTTTGACATTTTGCAGCGTCATTCCTACACACAGTGACCGTTTCAGTGTATAGTTTCGGTGTTATTTTCACAGACATAATATAGAGTAGCAGGCCAAACATGCGCTAAAAATTGCGTAGCCATTATGCACACATAGGGAGTGTTGTCAATACAGGGCCGAACTAGGGCCGGTTGCCGGTATTATGTAACGATATTGAAACAACCGATATACTTACTGAAAATCGGCGAAAATCTATATTCTCTGGGTATAAGAAGTGTAGATTACTTATCAATAAAGTCTTAACGAATAGAATCATCCATCTATTCCCGTAGGTATTGTGAAAGGCGACTAGGAGGAAATGCTGTCCATCGTCCTATTTAAAATACTCCCTTATTTTAAAGAGGACGATGGGCATTTTATTTTCCACGTTTTGACGACCAGCTTGACGGTAGGTATAAACATAATACACAGATCGTTGACAGGCATCAGTATTGGATAGATGAACTGGTCCTGCAGTCATTAACCTTCATGCCCAGCTTGGTGGGACCTAGAGTTAAGGCGTTGGTATACCTGAAGCTAGGTTATGAATATATCAGGAATTTTGAAATTAAAGAGCACTGGGATCGATCAAGTGATTCCCAAAATGCTTCGAAAAAAGTACACTCCCTAGTAGTTTATGCTTTCAATCTTTGGAAACCTGGAAAAATATTAGTCCGCTCAAATATTATATACCTGCCGAAAAAAATGTCAAACTATATCAGTAGCCTATACATTTATTTATTTATGTATTACATACATACGCTACCATTACAGTCTCCCAATTCGGTAGTGTATACATGGCTACAAATCAAGCTATACATTTCTAGTAAACTGACCTCGCATTGTACGGAAATTCTATACAATGCGAGATCAGCATAAACTGGGAATGTGTAGCCGTATGTACACCTATACCTTAGTTCATCACACAGACACCGGGTAACATAATTAATTTTATCATTTATTATTATAGCATGTGTGTTTACACTGAAAATCTGCACTCTGTAGGAGAAGTATTTTGTATCTAAATGTCACCACAAAAAATACAAAATCGTAGAGTAAACTGTGGGTCATCGAGCAGCGGTGGCCCAGTGGTGGCAGCCCCGACTTACGAACAGTAAGTCGTGGGTTCGAACCCAGACAGGCACATTACTTTGTGTAATTTATTTCATCACCACTGCTCTCAAAACGGTGAAGGAAAACATCGTGAGGAAACCGGCATATCCTAGAACCAAAAATTCGAAGACGTGACATCTACCAATCCGCACTGGGCACGCGTGGTAGATTATAGCCCACTCCCTCTCAATGAGAGGAGGCCGTGTCCCTGCAGTGGGAACGTTATAGGCTGATGATGATGAAACTGAGGCTCTGTTTGATAGTTTGTTGTAGTAAATATTTTACATACTTACAACAACAACAACAAAAAGTTTTTGTTCCCAAATCCGTCCCTGACTAAATAACGCGGTTGAAAAATACATAGAACGCGATGCACATGATGTTGCTTATCAATATGGCGGCGCGGAATAGACAAGCTACGCGTCAAATTTTGTCTACAAGTGAGTCAGTGTGACAGAACGAGATACTATTTACCACTTGTCGCTTGGCAAAAAACAGATAGAGAATCATTCCCATCTATGTAAATATAACAATGGATTAATGTTTGGTCTGCTACTCTTTATTGATGTGGTTATTTTATACTATTTCAAGAGTATGGGTACATTTTAGACCACTCCTGGAGAATATGAATAAGGGAAATATAATCGACTCGTCACTGTCCTGTATGACGTAAGCAAGAGGAATCTGCTGATCCTTCTGAATGACTGACGGAATTAGAAGACCCACTGGTATTATTTTGGACAGTCAGTCGCTGTCGCGTTACCAATCTACAGACTGGGTGATTTTGCATGAGCAAATATCTCCTCTGCCTTATATACGAGAGAAGGAAAAAAAGTGACGATCGTTGCCCCTAAAGTATATTAACGTCTGAAGCACGTTGTGAATGTGTACACAAGCAATGATGTTACCATAGCTAATATAATAATAAGGTCTAACGAAGTCTATGGTTTATCCCAAAGTTATATGAATGAAAATTATAAACAAATATATAATAAAACGTACCTGTTGATGCCAATTTCTGGTGCCATTTAATATTGAGTGCTTCGGTTTGATTATTTGAATACATAAACCCGAAATTTTAGTTTTTTCAATAGTCATTAATTTTATAATTTTACTTTCGTAGATGATTTTTCAATTACAATTTAATGATGTTATTCAAACATTAATTGTTGGGAAAAGTAGTGACTTATAAAGTTGAAACCTTCTAAATACAGATGAATGTGTTACTAATAAGTGAGTGATAGAAAAACCCTGAACAGGGTTTGTTTACACTATAAGTAGATACTTTTTGAACAAACTATATACCTACCTATCATTAAAAAAAAACAAGATAAATGACGCATGTCACGCACAACTAGCTCTATATCATTTTGCTAATCGATAGATCGTGTTTAGTTCTATTGTAAGCAAATCACCCATTATTAATGTAATTCAATATGATTGAATTTGAATAATTGCTTATTTACCTATCATAGTAGGTACTTGTCTTAGATATAGGGTAACCATGTAATTTAAATAATTCATGTTTAAGTACTTAAATAAATTTATAGAAATCGTTGTTATTTTTTAACGCTATCGTCGGTAACATTGTGACACCATAGTGAAGATATGATGTCACAATGTTACAGGCGGTATGGTACAGTAGGCGATCGGCAATCCGGCGCTCACTAACCCGACACGTCCAATAGTCCGTTTTCTAACTTAGCTCTCCTACCATAGATATACGTCTCATACTCTGTAATTCAAATGTCATGATCACAGACCGCGCGCATTGATCGCTGTCCTTCTGCAGTCCGGTCCGATTCTACGAGTAGGTAGGAATTATTAAATTAAATTACGTAAACTAATAAATATTATTTACTTTCCAAATGCGTGTTAAAATTATTTCTTACGAGCTAGCTGACATTTACTATTGAAATACAATATCCGGCGATTCCAATAATCCGGCATAGGCGAAAAACTATGGGTGCCGGATTACCGAGCGCCTACTGTTAAAAAGTTGCTAAAAAGCATCACGTGATTAAGTGACGGCACCAAATTTATATGGGACAGTCGAGAATTTTCTTTTGTATGAGAAAGAAAATTCTCAATTGTCCCATACAAATTTGCTTTACAATAAACAAACCTCGCAAACTTATTATGAGATTTTCAAAAAGTCCTTTTTTTCTGAATGATCACGGGGAGTACCGTCCATTAAAAGAACAACCAGGTTCCATTGATAATACGCGAAACGTTAATTAAGTGATTTGCACAAAAACAATCAATTTAATCAGTAATTTTTTTCATGATTGCTTTTAAATATTCACGCGAACATTTAGAAGGATATAAAACGATCTCACCGCGTATTGTATCCGTTCATTTGAATTTAAAATGAAGATTTTCTTGTGTTTGCTTTTGATTAAAGTTTGTTCCTGTCTAGGCGACAGTGAACCATCTAATAATTATTTTGGAGGAATTGCTTATGATGACGGAAACTATGGTAAGATACCCATGACATATTCATGTAAACTTCTAAGGGATCTCAAGCACTAGACAGCCAAGACCACGACCAGTAGTCGCAGCGACCAAGTAAACTATAGAAACCGATACGATTCTCGCACTTGGTCGCAACGGCCAATTAGGCGTAGACCACGGACCACGACAGGCCAGAGTCGTGGCTGTTTAGAGGGCGAGATCCCTAAATGTATTCTTCAAAACAAGATGTCAGCGTTCTAGAATAATAGTATAATTACTTTAGGCCGACAATTTCGTTGGTAACAGTCCCATGGTCTTAGCGCGTGAAGAGGACGTGGCTAAAAACTAATGACGTGCACCCGAACACACAAGTCACAAGGTATTGTAAAATTCATCTAGGTATCTTTTCTTAGGCCTCCCTCTTCTTCTGGGTATATTGCTTACATATCGTTGCCTATATTTCCCAGGTCATCAACAACATGGCCCAATAGAGCGTCCATGTTCTCTCCACGACGTGAACTGCATCAGGCGGTACTTTGCTTATAATTCTCAGTGCTCTGCTGCCTATGGACCGGCTCCAGACCCTCAGAGGATTAAGGTCATACCGATGTTTGTATCTCATGTCAATATCACCTTCACTTCAAATTATGTTGACGTTAAAGGTCTCAATGATTTTAGGATTAAGGAGTTTTAGTAAGTATTTAGCAGTCTTATTTTTATTGTATATTCAGGGGGTAATTGTTAAGCAAATTGATACGCTACGTGATTTTGCCGTGTTATAGCCGTTACATGAAACCGTCAAAGAATAACAGTTGGGATTCGAATATAAGGACAGTTTAAGTTGATAGTCAACTATTTATTTTTAAATACCTATCTACAGCCCCCAAAGATTTTTAGATGAAGAAGAAGGTGTTCAGAATTTGAAGATAATTTAATTAGTCTTAACTTTTTAAGGTCTTTCAAGGTCTTAGACCGCTAGATTATTGTTCTGTTTTAAAGGCACTTTTATAACATAATTTCCAATGTTTTAGCATTAACAAAGAAACAGGAAGACTGGTGTTAGAAGTAGAATTCCGCAAGGTTGGGATGTTATCACCGCTTACCGTCATTACTTTCCACCGCAAAGGAAAGGAACCCTTGGAGTTGGCAGACTATTCGTTTATTGAGTACAGTTAGTAAACAACATTATTATTTCCACTGAGTATTGCAAATCTTTTAACAAAGCATTGTCTTCTTTTTGTAGGGCTCGTGGCTAAATAATAACAGCCGCATGTGACCATCCATTACATTATTATAGATACCCCTCCACTTCGGAGAGCACGTTAAGCCGTTGATCTCGGCTACCATTCTTAGATCTTTGACAGTCGATACGGGTAGTCAGAAGCCCAAAAGTCTGGCAACCAGTCTTACCAAGAGGTATCGTGTTACCCAGTAACTGGGTTGTGGAGGTCAGATAGGCAGTCGCTCCATGTAAAATACTGGTACTCAGCTGGCAGCATCCAGTTAAACTGGAAGCCAACCCCGACAAAGTTGGGAAATGGCTAGGCAGATTTGACTCTTCTTTATGTACTTCTGCCTGTCCTTGTCCCATCTTACTGTTCCAGGAGACAAATTTTAAAGGCTACATTTATGAGCACAAAAAATTAATGTATTATTTGAATTTTTCAAAATTCTTGTTTTCTAGAGGATCTTTCGTTAACCCTGACTGCTCCTCACGTCAAGGACATCAAGCTATCCGAGGCTCATGTCTTCACTTACATTTCTGATGCTGACCCAAAGAAGGCACTGGGTCCTAACTTCTCAGAGAGTAAAGGTATTATCTACGTCATCCCTTTTTTTGTTAAATAAGAAGAAGAAGAGAAAGAGATGGTAGGCAAAGCTTCATCTCTTTCCCTTCCCTATATGGCTCTAGCCTAAATAAATCTTCTTTTGTTTTTCAGAACCTCAAGTGAGAGTGGTCTTAAGGCGTTTGTTTGACAAAATAGGATTGAGTATACAAGAAGCGTTCGTGACTAAGGGGCCAATAATAATGTCCGCGTTCTTGCAAAACTCTATCTGCAGTTACTAAACAGCAGATTAAAGTCGGTTTCTGGTGAAATAAAATATTTTGATTGGTATTTGTCTTTTTGGAACTCCTCTCCTACAGAAAGTAGGATCCTTTCTTTTTAAACTTAGCTGTGCCCACAGTTCTGTTGGCTTGAGTTGACATTTAAGACGTATGAGGAATAGGGTGTAACAACAACAGACGGGTGGTGTGTCTGGTGGGCTACTGCCCGACGATTGATGTCGGGACGTTGTATAGTATATGCTATTCGCGCGGTTAACTCTGCTTGCAGAATTTTGAGTGACGTCAGTGTGATGGTCAGTGTGATGGGCGATTTAGTTCCAGTAAAAACATATTAAATCTCTTATAGACGAGATACAGACAAGAATGTTGCATTTTATTATCCGCAGAGAAAAGAGCCTTGCCCTGCACTAGGACAGTTTGTGGCTGATGCTATCTGCAATCTAATGCGTATATGGTCATCTTCTATTTGACATTTTGCAGTGTCACTTCAGTTTTAGTTTTCAGAATTAAAATGTAAACATTATGATAAGAAAACGTACCTGTTGCCAATTTGGTACTATGCCATTTAAAATTGAGTGCTTTAATTTGATTATTTGAATACCTAAGCACGAAATTTTAGTTTTCAGTCACCTTATAGATGTTCTTCATTTGAACAATAGAGATAATATATATAGATATATATTTGATTTTCAATAGAGATTAATTTTATCATTTTACTTTCGTAGATAATTTTTCAATTACAATTTAATAATGTTATTAAAACAATAATTGTTGGGAAAGTGGTGACATATAAAATTTGAAACTTTCTAAATACGCTATCACTCACGTATTAGTAACACATTCATCTGGAATGTGTTACTAATAAGTGAGTAATAGCGTAAGATATTAACCTGAACAGGGTTTGTTTATACTATCAGCAGATAATTTTGGAACAGACTATACATACCTATTTAAGAGTATCTAACTTTAAAAAAACCTAAATTAATGTAGCTTTAGCATAATCATTTTGATAATCGATAAATCGTGTTTAGTTCTATTGTAAGCAAATCACCCACTATTTTTGTAATTCATTATGATTGAATTTGAATAATTGCTTATTTACCTATCATGTTATTTGTCTTAGATGGATATAATCAGCTAATTTAATTTATGATTTCCTTTAAAAATCATGCGATCTATAATGTATTGGCCAAGCATTCATCAATTATCTCGTCTTATGGTAGTCGTCTTAAGAAAAACAAAGTAAGTTAGTGACGCGTAACAATGAAGACCGTTTTTTGTTTTATTCTTTTGTTTTATTTTCATCAATGTGTTGAAAATAGTGATGAGCCTCTGCGTGAAGAAGTTACTGTTGGTGTATACAAATATGACGGTAAGTAGACTTTAAATAGAACCCGGGCCCAGGTAGGTCCAATTAAGGAAAACCTGCTCAGTTGATTCACAGATGACTCCGCTCTGGCGTGTAAATTTGGTGCTGTCCCACAAACAATGGGGCACTTAATATCGTGTTCAGCGTGTCCTGTTACCTGCAAAAATTCAGAGTCAAAATCGTTGCCAAATTATGGACTGTATCTATAACAATAATAACTTAAATTAGGTCCCCACCACGGAGTAATGTTCTTTACTCCGTGGTCCCCCCACCTATGAAATCAGCGTTTTTTATGAAGAATTTTAAATAAGTTTAATTTATTTAACACCCATGAACACAAATTTGTTTAAACTTTTATGTACTATTGTTTTAAAACTAAGATAACGTATGCCACTTAGATTAAGCGACAAAAATAAATTATGCCTAAGTTTTAAGACCCAATATAATCGACGCGCTAAGAAGAAAATGGTAAGTAGAATTTAGGGTAACATACTTTTTAGAAGGCGTTTTTTGGAACGAAGTTCCTAATTTCTTACACTCTATACACTAGCGAACGAGAGCCAGGCCGTAGAAAGTGTACAATTTTGACTATCTCGACACTTTTGTTTCATAAATGTAGGTTGTACGTCTTTACAAATATACGAGTATCACTATGGGGCGGTTTTTCAATCGCCAGTCAACTTTTATACAAAGAATAAGTTTGTCATTTTGACAGTTTTTGTATGGACCATCTGTCAAAACGTCACATTTATCCTTCAGGTAAAAGTTAGCTAATGATTGAAAAATCGGCCCTTAAAAACACATAACATAACGCCTGTAATCCCCGAATGCTTAGGTAGAGGCGTACCTATAGTACACCCTCATTTCGCCAGTAAATTTAAAAGTACATAGGTATTATTACATAGTGCAAGCTTGGTTACATTTTATCAATTCAAACGTCTCATTTTCATATAAGATGGTCACCCATCCTCGGACCGACCGCGGCAAGCGTAGCTTAATCTGATTGATCGACCCGTCCGGCTGTTATTTCTGAGCCACGAGCCCTTCACCTACTGATGCCGAAAATGACGAAAAAAATTAAATTCAAGATGGCAGCCATCAATTTTCGAGTGACTATATAGTTATTCGTTAGAATCCTAGAATACGATAAAAACCGGCTAAAATTAATCTAAAATTTGACGATTGAACTGATACAATATCGATTATTAAAAACCGTGCTTGCACCGCTGGTATGCCAACAGGCTGCCTCTAAATGACTTCTGTCAAAGAGCTTGGCTTGAGCTTCTGTCAAAGAGACTACAGAACCTTTGTAGTCTAATTTGGCTTTTAAATTTATATTCAAACTTTACTTCTCATAAATATGTTAATGTACAGATAATCTCGAAGGCAAGGACCACAATAAAGAATCCATCATCAGACCATGTTCTCTCCAGGATTTGAAGTGCATCCGAGGATTCTTCGCTCATTACACTCAATGCTTGGTAGCTGAAGGGCCAGTGCACGATCCTTATGTTCTTCAGCTACTACCTAGCATACATGCACCACATGCAAATCTTACGTTTGAACTGAATAATCCGCAAATTAAAGGCCTTAACAAATGGAAGATTATGGAGTTTTAGTGAGTATCTATTCTAGTTATTCGTATCAGATTAGCTTTTGCTCGTGGCTTCACCCACGGAGACGTACTACCGGGATATTCTATGTCCGACCTGTGCGCCTTATAATAATATATATATACAATATGGATATATATACAGATAGAATGGAGATGAGGAGGTACAGGGCGAAGGTTCGGTGGTAAAAAGAGATAAAGTAAAGAAAATATTATAATGTATTATGTGGTAGATGCTATAGCCAGGAATGGAGTGAACACTGAAACGATGCTTAAAATAAAGGTTAGAAAAAAAAGAAACAAGAGAGCCTTACTGTAGCCGCATAAGATGTGTAACATCTGACATCTCACCTTGGTAATAAGCAACATTAATAGGGCGGGGCCTCGTCAAGGTCGTTTCTGAAAGCCAACTCTAGCACCGCTCATTGGTCAAATCAAATAGCGCGCGCTTTCCCGACTTCCTGTTACACACTTTCGTCCCTTTTCGAAACCACTCCCACAGATTGCAGGGAAGGAAGAGGAAAAATTTTACACTTCAAAAACTTACTGCAATGACCCCAAATAAACAATGAACACCGTATATTGCAGAAGACCTTAATGTATTGCTAGAGTATGTTGAACATTTTAGCAAGGTCGTATTTTTTCTGTTCCAGCATAAACAAGGCTACAGAGAGATTGGTGTTCGAAGTACAATTTGACAGGATCGTGGTAACTTGTCCTGAAGCCAAATTAAAGTACCATCGTAAGGGGAAGGAGCCACTTGAAGTGTCAGACTTCTCCATCGTTGAATATAGTGAGAAAAACTTATTAATAAAATAATTTTAAAAAAATATATCGAAAATGGTTTACAAAGTAGCTAACTTCAATGTGAAGACTTTGGCTATCAGTGGACAGTTAGCGTAATTTTAATTGCTCAATATGAGTCAAGTTACTTAGAATAAAGTTCATAGACTCATTTTGCGTCAAGTGGGAGAGAATGCGTTTGTAATGATGTCGTTGAAGCTCGCTAGTGAATATATATAAATCAAATCTCTTTTCGTGTCTGTGTGACTTTGTTGTTCTTCTATACTACGCACCATAGATATCCAGAGATATGCCTTCATTGCGGAATAGTAAGGAATCCTAGTGCGACCGCTTATCTCCCACCAAAATAATTACAACATTAACAAATAGTGTACTTACGACACACACTTAAAATTTGAACTCGCACACTAAGAAGAAAGCAGCTACACTAAATCAATTTCTAATAGCACACATACGCGGGGCATTTACTTGTAAACACTTGCTATTTGCGAACATTCAATGCACACGCATGCAATTAGGGAGTCGAAAGCGATGGTCGATAATTTTTATCGATATTTATTTTAGCACATTCTTGTATTATTATAACTACGTTTAATTTTCTTTATATAATTTATTTTGTTTTTATAATATACCTATTCGAAAATATGGGTTATTTTTACTAAAATAAAATGAGTTTTTTTTTAAATATTGTATTGCCGGGTAAAGGGAACCCTCTCTGTTAAATATTATGCTATGCACGAGTAACTGTATTGAAATAACAATGTCTTTATTTGCTTCAAACAAATTAAATTAATAACAAATTTAACTCTTATACTATACATGTCATACGAGAATATCCATTGAGTTCTGTAAAAAAAGATTCGACTGCAATAATACGCATGTCGATAAAATCAGCCGCACGCACTCGATTGCACCTCTCTAAATCCAAAACGTTCGTTCCGTTCGGAAAGATTCGGGCTAGTTCGTATCGCTCCGGACGTAAGTTAGTAAATGATTTAAAAATTGATTTAAAATATTAAACAATGACTTAAATGTTTACTTACCGGTGGTAGGACACGCCATTTGTCTTCAGGTTGATGGTACAAGACCTATTTTTACAAATTATTACTGCACAGCTCGGCATTTTGGTTTTTTACGTATCAATAGTACACTGTACGCAGTTGCAAAGCGACTTACTGAAGCGTACAGCCGCCGTTAGAACATAAGCCCAATTTAGCAATGTCGAGGCGCCACGTGCCACGCCTGCAAGGCATATTCCTCGATATCCGTGCTACGCACCAAAATTTCATGCGGTTTTCATCATTTAAATTTTTTATTACGGAAGGCTTTTCTGTATTATATTAAACTTAATAATCATAATCAGCCCACAATGTGCCCACTGCTGGGACCCAGGCCTCCTCTCTTTGAGAGTGAGTGGGCTGTAATCCACTACGCGAGCCGAGTGCAGGTTGGTAGATGTCACATGAACCCAAAATTGACGTGCTGGTTTCCTCACGGATGTTTTGTTGTTTCTTTAACGTTTTGAGCAGTGGTGATGAAATCATATTAAGAGCGTACCGACCATTTGTCTTTGTCTCTGTCTTTTTCTTTACGTGTAAAGAGTAAAGAAAATAATTACACTTTTTTACTTTGAAATGCTTTTCGTTGTTTTTTTCATCATATTGCTTATATTACTATCATAATCCATTACTGAATGCAGCTTGGCATTATACATTGTATGGTATATTTTTAACTATAGTTATAATTGTTAGTAAAGGTATAAACTGCTTTTAAAGACAATTATGAGGTAGGTTTGAAGAATTTTTTGAATCATTAATGTACCTATGTTTAATTATGATTTGAGTTTATTTTTATTTTTATTTTATTTATTTGGCTCACCAACAATTGAATACACTGATACAATGACATGATACATCCAAAGACTTATAAACTAGTGTACCAATTTCTTATAGGTAAGCACATCATGCATAATTATTGATGTTGAGCGGTTACTCACACAAATGAAAAATTTAAAGCATTATAAAAATCATTATAAAAGTCATTATATAAATTAAAATGCAAACAAAATCAAAATTAAATTAAAAACCAAAACCAAATTGAATTAAAACATAATTGAAACTAAAATCAAAATCAAAATTATTACTTTTATGATCAACATATAAAAGAAAACTAAAATATTTTTACAAGTGTTTGTGCATAATACTTCGGAACCTGCCAAGTGAGTCCGAGTGTATGTCGATAAGGTCACTGTGGCTATTTAAGAGCTTACATAACCGGGGGATTGGAGAATTAGCACCGAGGACAGTTCTGCGAAGAGGAGGACATAAGGGGGTTATAGGAGCTCGTGGGCTTTTTGTGGGTACACGGAATTTGATCCTACTCAGCAATTGGGAACAGTCAATTTTGCGTCTCAGAATTTTAAATAAAAATAACGAGTCCAATAAATCTCTCCTCTTCTGTAGAGATATCATGTTGAAATGCAAGAGCCTCTCCTTGTATGAGCGTTTCCTCTTAGCTATCCCGGAGGTGTATGCTAAGTGCCACAGAAACCGTTTTTGTACCCTTTCCAGCCTTAGTGTGTGCGAGGCATAGTGCGGTCTCCATACAGTGCTGCAATATTCCAACGAGCTACGAACCAAACAATTATATAATATAATTTTAGTCTTATTGCGACGAAAACAGGTAACATTCCTTATGACAAATCCAAGCATTCTAGATGCTTTTTTAACTACATTTTCAATGTGAGGTACAAACGTTAACTGCCTATCGAACAAAACTCCCAAGTCTCTTATCTGTTCCACTTCCTGAACTACGCTGCTGCCAATGTGATAAGTTGATTGTGTTAATTTTGTTTTCCTGGTGAATTTCACATGGTAGCACTTGCTGGTATTTAAGCTCATATCATTATCATCACACCACTTCACTACCATGTTAATGTCTCTTTGTAGCAACTCAACATCGAGTTCCATCACTGTATTAAAATAAGACTTGAAAATATCATTCTTTTTTTTGGTCAACATTATTTACGGTTTAAGAGATACACTGCTAAAAAACCAACTTGTTGACCGTTTTCAAGAAATCTTCGCCTTTTTTTTTGGGTGGGATATCATCAAATGACTTCTCCCGCTCTGGGTGGAGCGGGAGGGCGTGTCAGACTCTTACTGACTAAAACCCACCTGTGTTCCTTCTGTTGCCTGTGCAATGCCAGGAGGCCACGGTATCCCTTTCGGACTTTCCCGCAACCCCGGCAGGCAATGGTCCCATCGGACCCCTTCACTCGCTGACATCTCTTTGAGACGCGCGTTGACCACAACACGTCGTTGACCCGGGCTTGGTCCTTACCGGACGGCGAGCTACCCATTGCTCACCGTCCGCAAGCCTGTCCCTACGGTGGCGGGGAATCGGCAATTGATTCCCGACGCCCAGGGCGTCTCCTCCTGCGGCGGCTAGGGGCGTGAGGGCGCGAAATTTGCCTCTCCCTCACACGTTCCGCCTCGTCCTTCGCGAGCATTACTGCTTCGCAGAAGGAGGTGACGGCCTCTTCGAAAAGGCGGCTTCTAAGAAATCTTCGCCTAAAACTAACATAGTTATAATAAATAAATTTCGATGATTAGGATTGATCGCTAGTTTGAAATAAGTTAAGTAAGGCCCAATTATAATTGAATCATTTCTTTCACAGACGATTTGTCCTTCACTCTGACAATTCCACACATCAAGGAGCTGCAGATATCAAAAGGTCACGTATACACGTACATTAATGATGTTGCTCCTAAATTCACGCTTGGGCCCGCAACGTACAGCAGCAAAGGTAAAATATTAGTTTGAGGACGATATTGTTTTTGATATTCACGTGACTGTGATGAAATGTCACAATAATTAAAACTTTTCTTACGTTTTTTGCGATTTGCAGGTAAGTTTCAGGTTGTATGTTGATCAAAATAATTATGATTCGCGACACTGACATATATATATGTATTTACAGAATTATAATCATAAATATCTAAGTTAGAATGTTAGAATTGACCTCAAATGTCATATTTTCTCGAAAAAGACATTCAATCGGGTAATTGAATGACTTGGTAATGGGGTAAGTTCAAATTACCATTTGAACCTAGAGAGTTGTATTGATGGTTTTAATGATTATTATTCTGTGGCTACATACTCGTATTTGTTACGGACATATTTTGATTAGCATACAACCTTTTACTGACCTGAAAATTGCAAAAAAATATTACAGAATTTGAATTTTGCGGACTATCCTGGAACTTTCGCCTTCAGTCGTTGGTACTTCACATGCCAAAAAGTTTGCAAGCCATTCTTAACCAATTTTAAACCAATATCAGACGCTTCACTATTTGTTCAATTTGTCTTTCATTCGGCATCTTTCACTCAAAATGAAACGTCTGAATACATTATGAATCAAAAGTGAAAAATTAATTCATTATTGAACCGATCCAACGTTGTTGGATTTGGGCTTTCACTCGCCTACCAAATGATCTAAATATGAAATGAAAGGAGCAGATGAACGTTCGTTGGTGTCGTGTGAACGTGGAATCCAACAAATGAATCTTCACTCAATTGAGGCGTCTGATATCAACATCTTGAAGTTTTTTTTATAGAAGAATGAAATACAACCTACTTGTATACTTCTGCGCAAGCTTAAAAATATCACAAGATTTTTTTATTTCTCTTCGCAGATTCTGGTTTTATTTTGGCTATAGCTGAACTGCAGCTCAAGCTAGGAGCTACTCTTCAGGAGATTTTTGTAACCCAAGGGCCCGTGTTCTTTACCGCGTTCTTTAAAAGCAACATTTGTGATTTTTGATACTACTAGCGTACCAAATGGAGTATCGTGACACTTTTTTAGATTTAATGTCCTGATTACTTGTAATTTCAATGACACCCAACGGGCTAATGGGCTTTTTTAAAATAAATATGTCATGTCTTTTCATCACTATTTCTTTCTTTTTTGGTTTAAGCACTGAGTTGTTTTTTTTATCGATTATCCATAGAACGATTATTTTTTATTGTTGTAATAAATAAATAATGCTTCCTTTTTTTCTCTGTCTTTCATTTTTTAAGCGTTTATCCCATTGCTCAGTAGTATTACGTATCGCGTACACCTAATCCGTCATCGGCCGTGTAAAAGAAAGTGTACATCACATTGAACTTGCCTGGGAATTGAACGCGATTTCTGCGCGTCACTGATTAAAGACGCACTAAATTGTAGGCATATGCGTATTATCACAGTTTTTCATCCTTTAAATGTTTCTAAACTATTAAATATCCTACTTTTTATATTCATCAATATTGAGGAAAATCTCTAACATTTAGTATTCATACAAAACGTCAAACGACCAACTCAAAACTCAAAGCATTTATTTCAATTAAACCATTTAAAGGCACTTTTGAACTGTCAAGGGGTCAGTCAGTCAGTCAGAAATATGAAGCTAGTTGCCCATTCCAAAGCGTAGGTTCCTATGGAGAAGAACGGGCAAGAAACTACACGGACACTCTTTTAAAAAATAAAAAAAAACTTACAAAACATTTTTTTAAGTAATAAAATAACGACGGAAAATATCGCAATTCAAATGATTCAATCGCGCAATGATTAAACATTGAAGCGTGGATTATTTGTTACATCGATAGCACCAGCTGGTCTATTCTGTAATAATCTCACGGTGAAAACTTAGGTAAAGTGAACGTGAAGTGAGCTGTCATTCCACCTGCTGCTAGGGACTGACAGCTCACTCCGAGCTCACTTCACCTAAGTTTTCACGGTGAGATGGTTACAGAATAGCACTGCTGTTCCTGTGGGGTACTGACTTCTTCTTTGGGCGACGCTGGGGGATTTAAGTGTACGCACTCACTTTCTTTTACATTATTATGAAAGGTTCGATCGGCCGATTTCAACCGAAGATGTACGATTATAGTTCGGCCGATGATGGATTAGGTGTACCCTTGGCGTAAATCCCCTTTTAACTCAATTAGTTAAAAGACCATGTCTTTTAACTAATTATTTTTTTAAAGATTTTAGTCTGATTTGCATTCAGAATTTTATAGTAACTGTTTATGAATCTTGTTATTGAATTGACAATTCCTGTTTACAGATTGAGATATTTTTTTAACATAGCGGATGTAAAAGAGGCTTAACGAAACCAAGCGTCACTTGTACTGCCCGTCAACTTCTGGTTACGGAGATATTGAAGGTTAAAACATCAACTTTTTTAGTTTTGAGTGCTAAAACTGTACTTTAAGTACCCCCACAACACATGTACCATTGCCTGCACCCATAAGGACAATGTTTTGCGAGCCACCGTAGGCGCGGGCTTGCAGACGGTAGTGGCTCCTTCTCGGCCACCGTAGGCGCGGGCTTGCAGACGGGCTCGTCGTCCGATAAGGACCAGGCCCGGGTCGACATCGCGTTATGTTCCACGCGCACCTCAAAGAGATGTCAGCAGAACTAGAACGAGAGCTTAAGATAGAACGACCTCGACCTTGTTTATAGATGACCTGGTGAAGGCTGCAGGAAGCCGCTGGACACAGAACCGGTCAAAGTGCTCGGTGTTTGGAGGAGTATCTCCAGCAGTGAACGTCTTTCGGCTCAAATTATGATGATGAGTCTTCATGTGAATGCTCATTTACAAAAAAACAGCAATAAATTAAACCCAACATTTTAATAACAAATCGTTTTAAAAACAAATTTAGCAATTTTTGTATCATACCGATCTCTTTAACGTTTTAATTCATCAAATTATCATAATATTTGATTTCCTTTAATAATCACGCAACCAAAGATTATTACGTTTCAAACAAAATCAATTTAATCATTCATCAAACAGACGTGTCAAAATGAAGATCGTTTTTTGTTTTATTATTTTGTTTAATATTTGTTATTGTATTGAAGATAGTAAGGGATCTGAGAATTACCGGGGAAATTTAAATGAGGGTTTATACCGTGTTAATGTCAAAAACTATGATGGTAAGTAAATTTGATAGTAATTTATATAAGAGCGTTTATACAGAAAGTGGGCAACGTCGCCAATAGCTGTCAAATATTTCGCTGTTTTGATTAATTTGGCGATATTACTGTATGGAAATAAGAAATATGGCTAACTAACATAACAGAAATATGATTATGAAATGTAATTATGAATATCGTAACACCGAATATTTAGTTTTAGATGTAAAAAAGTATTTGGAAAGTTTCCAAATGCCTTTTTTACACCTAAAACTCTTACACCATCAAATTCAGTGTTATAATTGCAATTAATTATTAGTATTCTAGTTCATCTATTCGTATATTTCTTATTTTTATACAGTAATATTGCCAAATTAATTAATCCAGTGAAATATTTGACAGCTATTTACAATGTTGCCCACTTTCTGTATAAACGCTCTTAAAATGGATAATGTAGAAAGCGAAAAAAGAATACTCAAGTAACATTATTCATAAGTACCAACTAAGTATACTTTTAGATAAGTGCGTGTTGCATCATTGTCGAAGGCCATTGATGGCTTGATCACATCAAACCAACAATGGCCTAACGTAAAACCAAAAATCAAAATAATCAGAAAGTCCCTTTGCTGTATTTCGATGATTAGGTATCGTGAAAGGAGACTTTCAAAAGGACGACCAGCAGAAACCGAAAACCGTTCCCGGTAACGTAGTCTGTCATGCATTTTATCAATAGTTTTATGACTGGGACTGGGGCTACGCCCCATTGCGTAAAGGCCCCGCAGAGAAGTGACGCGCCAGTGCGACGTGATTCTGGTAGAATAATTTCCATAAAAAATCTTTTACTAGAGTCGCATCGCGCTGTCGCGTTGCGCCTGTCTGTGGGAGCCTGAACACACTTCAAACCACAATCCAGATTTTAAATAGAATTACTAAACCATTGCTTAATATGAAAAATTCGACTGCTCAACAACGTAAATTACGCAATGAAAATTGTTTCAAAATTAATAGGCATTGCCGTTTTAAGTGTGTTAATTACTTCGCTAGTCGTCTATACAAAAATTCCATGAGATAGAATTTGTTACTGTTCCCCACTCCCAATTCCACATGATAGTTATTTTCTTCTTACAGACCATAATGCCTATAAAGATGATCACAACCCCATCATCCAACCATGCCCTCTCCAAGATTTGAACTGCATCCGTCGTGTCTTCGCCCAGAACTCCAAATGCTCGCCCGTAGAAGGACCAGCACAAGACCCTTATGTGCTACAACGACTGGACCTGCCTGTACCACAAGCTAATCTGACGTTTTCACTGCTAAATGCTCAAGTTAAAGGCCTTAATGATTGGAAGATTAAAACGTTCTTGTATGTATTTCAATTTTCATGATGGTTTAGTATAGTAATTTTGATATTATCTTACCCCAAACCATTCGTTCCACCTGCTGAAGATCTCCCACCGGGACATGAGTTACCTTGGGCAACCTGGAAGTCTTTAAACAGACTCCGGACCCTGGTTGGCCGAAGCAAGGAACACCTGTTCAGTTAGAGTTTCATAGGCAACTCCGACTTGGAGTGTAAATGTGGTGGGTGCTGTTCCACAAACGATTGGGCACTTATTATCATGTCCGGCATGACCGGTCAGCTGCACGTTAAAGGAACTGATGGATGCTAGTGATGGCGCTAAACATGTGCTGAATTCTGGGCCGAGTCTATTTAGATTGCTATCGATATGCTAAGAAGAAGATTGGATGGCAAACAACTCTCTGGCCGGCCTGGTGTTAAGTGGTCACTGTCCTTTGAAGACGTATCTTCAATACTAGGGCCATCGTCTTTGCATTGCCGTCCAAGAGACAAAGCTGACATGACTAATGTGCCTGTGACTACCGTACTGATACCTATACCTTCAAACAGTAACAGTAAAGCAGCTTGGTGAATGATATGGGTTTGACTTTGATTCCCACGAAGAGCTCTACAGAGAACGGCAGGTACAACTAGAAAGAATGAAGAAAGAAAGAAGAAGAAATATAGAAAGAAGAAATAAAATACAAAAAAAAAAACAAAATTCAAAAGTCATTTTTTCAAACTAGGCTGAGAATCAGCACTTTTCGAACGTCAAAATTACATAAGACAGTCCCCCAAAACGCCCACCCTTCACCACTTCCTAGTGCTTTTGCTGGGAAGAAGAAGTGGCGCAACAAACTCCCCAGCAGCATAGCTGTCTGTTCAGTTAGAAAAAAAAAAGATTCAATACATTTATGTAACACAGACTAAAAGACACACGATATAATATAAGTACCTCCACTAGATAAAATAACAAAATACAAACTACTGTTGTATAATTTGCTATTTCTGTCTTTACTCAACCTATAGAATATAACTGTTCAGCAAATTTAAAATTTTAATAATTGTCTGTTTCAGCATAAACAAGGCCACAGACAGATTAGTCCTAGAAGTAGTATTTGACAGGATTGTGGTGGCATCCCCTGGAGCCAAAACAATTTACCATCGGAGGGGGAACGAGCCCATCGAAGAAACAGATTATTCCATTATTGAATACTGTAAGAAACTAACTAAATAATTTTTAATAGTAATTTTAATAAAACCACAGTAAAATTGCCCAGCCGAAGCAGCAATGGGATGACCATATTAGCTAACGATCAGCGTAGCAGTTGCGTAACACACTTATAATACGTTGTTGACAGAGAATCTTTCCAACATATGAAGCAATGGACTAGCAATTTCCTTCAAAATCATTCAGATTTTGGTTCAAAGTGTGTTACACAAATGAGGTGCCGATAGCTATTAGGGCGTCCAGACGTCTTCTTGGGTGGAGAACGTAAATCGGCAAATATAGGATTGAGCTCGGAGAGAGACTTGCAATTAGAGTTGCGTTGTCCAACTGCTGACACCTATATGAGTCTATAGGCTGACGATGAAAGGAAGATATAAATATATAGAAATGGTACAATCTTTAAGCTGCCCTGACTTAAAGATAACAGTGGTAGGTATATTTTGGGTATAAATGGTGATGAAGAAGACGAACTTGGTAAAACATTTCATACCCTGGTCTACGAAGAATGTTCTCAATCTGAGATTATATCTGAAGCCAAGAATAATGGAGAATTAGTATATATACGTTAAGTCCCCCTTGGCAAATATCACATAGAATCTCCTAATTTTTTCTCCTTTTTACAGATGGTTTATCGTTTACTCTGACTATTCCTCACATCAAGGACCTGCAACTATCTAAAGCCCACATTTTCACGTATGTAGCTGATGCTGGTCCTATTTATACGCTGGGACCCGCGGTTCGAAACAACAAAGGTAAAAAAAATATAGATACTAGAACTTGGAAACACAATGGAATATGAGCAACTATTGTAATAGCCTAGGGAACGTCAGACTGCCAAGTCATAGGTCTCGAGTTCGAACCCAAGTCACGCATCTGAGACCTTTTGGATTCATGTGCGTATTCTAAAACGGTGAAGAAAAAATGACGGTGAGGGAACTGGCATGCCTGAGAGATATTTCTCGACGGCATGTGAAGCCAAGTCAGAGGCCCATGGGCGGCTTTAAAACTCTGACACCAGGTTAGTCACTAACCACACGAAAAGCAGTAACTATTGTAAACTTTTTACTACTTAATAAATTAATTGGTAAGTAAATTGACCACCAAACGAAACTGTCCATACAGGGTGGCGATTTAGTGGCCTGTATCCGTCAAGGGGGTGCCATTCGTAAAAAAATTGGGGACTGCCGTGCCGATAGAAGTGAAAACTAAGTAACTTGTGAATTGTATCATGGACAGCGTTTGGTGATCACGCGAGTTCTATCATTTTTGTCCACCCAAAATGTGCTCAACGCGCCTAAAAAAATTGTTCACTTCAAAAAATATTTTCATTCACGATTCGAAATAGTCTGTCTACTGTTGTATAGGAATTAAATATTTTTATTCACGAATTGGATAAGAGTTTCATGGTGAAAGTTGTTTAGCATGTCGGGTAGAATCACCCCTTGACGGATGCAGGTTTCTAAATCGCCACCCTGTATAATCAAATCACAACTTTCATTCTTTGACAATAGTATGAAATGACAATAATACAACGAATTGAAATGAAATTATTTACTCTGTAAATAGGATATAGGAAACACTATCACTATTTTATTTTTAAAAAAAAATTGCTGATGAGTTCGGCGTTTCCTATCTGACTACTCTGAGAAGACAGGCCGAAACAAACTCAGAGGTCACAGTCTCTTTTAAAGTCCAGACATATTCTTGGTCAGACCATATTAGGACCATGCAGATTAGTGTCTGAAATGGTATTATGAGATAAGAACCACATAGATTTGAGTTGGCCTGCCCAGTCAGTAATCGCAAGCATTTGTGAGTAATCGTGGAGCTCAACTCAGAACTTAAGGAGCTCAATTGGACGAACAATACCAAAGAAAGGACATTTGGGTAGGCCGCATAAACTGCTCAAACTGCCAGACCATCATTAAAACTGACTGAATAAGAAAAAAAAAATTAAAGTAAAGAAAAAATACTAATAAAAATATCCACATAGTCTTCACATTCACAAAAATTAAAATAATATACTTTACAAATTAATCATGTCATATTGTATGTTATATTCAACAATGTCAATATTTATAATGGTATATTTTGATGATTTCACTGAATAATTATAATGTCAAGTTTTATGGTTTTATCACAAGGATTAGCAGAGCGAGCAGCTCAATCCCAAGCTTTTTTTTTCTTCTAAATAGTCTGAAATTATATAGTACCCTTTTTACAAAGTTTGGTTTTAATACAGCTTTTGAATCGTTTAATGGGTAAGTTTCGAATGTCGATGGGAAGTTTGTTGTAAAAGCGTATACATTGACCCATGAACGAGTTGCCTACTCTGTGGAGACGAGTGCGATGTACAGCAAAGTTGTGTTTATTCCTGGTATTTAAACTATGAATCATAGTTTAACTACCAGGAATCGGAATGTTCTTAACATTTTATATAATTTTGTGTACATACAATAATAGGCTTTCAAAATTATATTATGAGGCTACAGTCAAAATATTTAATTCTTTGAATTTTTTCTCGAAGAAAATCTCTTGGGCCTAAGTTGTAAATAGATGAAGAAGAAAAAAAATTAGAAGGCCGTCAATTTACTAAACAATTGATTTCCCTGTGTGTACATTGCTGGTTGGCAACATGCAAACTATGTAGGATATTTTGTAATAGAATTTACATCAAATTGATTTACAGTGGAATCCGTTTAGGTATTATGACTCCGCTTAAAGGAGTACATTGATCGACCGTACAGTTGTGCCAGAAAGCGTTTTATACCGTTAAAGATTTCATTGAGGACAAAAAGGCTTGGGATTGAGCTGCTCCAATTTATTATATATATATATTTTTTCATTTTGAATTTTGTTTGTTTTTCTGCTAACTTTAAATTATATACAAAATGACATGAATACTTATTTACTTTGTGAAGTATAATATTATTATTATGATGTGAGGACTATGTGGGTCATATATTTAGCTATATTTTACTTTTTGTTATGTTAATCTGGCAGTTTGAGTACTTTATGCGGCCTACCCAAATATCCTTTCTTTGGTATTGTTCGTCGATTCGTTGAGCTCTTTTTAAGTTCTGAGTTGAGCTACACGATTACTGACAAATGCGTGCACTGACTGGCCAGGTCCACTCAAATCTGTATGGTTCTTTCCTCAAAAGACCATTTCAGACACAAATCTACATGGTCCTCAAATTGAAATGCTCTGACCAAGATTATTTCCGGGTTATTATATACACATTGACATTAATTAATGTTATATATTCATTGACATGAATATTTACTTTAAAGTATTATATTATTTTAATTATTGTGAATGTGAAGACTATGCAGATATTCCCTTTTGTTTTGTTTTAATTTTTTTGTTGTCAATTAGTTTTTATCATGGTCTGGCAGTTTGAGTAATTTATGTGGCCTACCCAAACGTCCTTTCTTTGGTATTGTTCGTCGAATCGTTGAGCTCCTTAAATTCTGAGTTGAGCTGCACGATAACTGACAAATGCGTGCACTGACTGGACAGGTCTTCTCAATCTGAATGGTTATTTTCTCAAAAGACCATTTCAGACATCAATCTACATCGTCTTCACATGATCTGACCAAGATTATGTCTGGACTTTAAAAGAGACTGTGACCTCTGAGTTTGTTTCGGCCTTTCTTCTCAGAGTAGTCAGATAGGAAACGCCGACCTCATCTAGTTTTTAAAATATGATTGACGTGTAAAAGTGTTTGTACAAACCTACTTGCAGAAATAAATCATTTATCATTTATTTATCATTTAATATGAAGTAATTGCAGTGCGAGTTTGGTTTTCATATAAATTTATAACAAAGTTCGGATATAAAGGCTTAGCTTACGTGACGTGTCGCTTATTATGACCTATTTTTAAGAAATAGGTTTAAGCGACATGTCACACTAAGAAAAAAGAAAATATATGTAATGTATATTAAAACAAATATTCTATGTTTTTAATACATTTGTTTTGTGTCAGCTCATGTTTCTTTTTCTTTTTTTAATTAATAGATACATAGTAGTTTTTCCCTCTAAACTATATACTTACCTAACAAAAATAGGAAGTTGTTTTTTTATCTTATTTTATTGAGCAAGGCACACCAACGACATATTTACAAGAATAAACAATAAGCAATCACAAATCTTCAAAACTGTGTAAATTCATCACTTAAACTTAAAGGCATGCATAACATTCTTATCAAAGGATGAACAACTTTTTTTTATTTTTTTATTTATATGCTTTGTCGTCCGCTTAGTTACTTATGACGTGTTTGTCACTTCCCTTCGATGTCATTATAAGCGGATTCTACTGTACTTACTTTCATATAAGTTTTTGATAATGTATTGATAGCCTCTTTTTTATGCGAAATCAATTGCTTTTACAGCGAAATTATGTTTTTTTTTTTTGATATTTCAAATCTTTCTTCTCGATTTCCTGCAATCTGTGGAGAGATTTCGTGAAAAGCGACGAAAGTGTGTAACAGGAAACCGAGGAAGCGTGCGCTATTTGATTTGACCAATAAGCACGCGCGTTGTTAAAGTTGGCCGTCAGAAACGACCTTGACGAGGCCCAGTCCCTAAAATGTTGCTTATTACCTTAATGTTGATTATTAACAAGGTGAGATGTCAGATGTTACACGTCATATGCGACTACTGTAGGGCTCGCTCGTTTTTTAGGGTTCCGTACCCAAAGGGTGAAAACGGAACCCTGTCTGTGGCTGTATCTCATGAACCGTGATAGTTAGACAGTTGAAATTTTCACAGATGATGTTTGTTATGTATGTGTCTGTTGCCGCTCTAACAAGAAATGCTAAAAACAGAATAAAATAAATATTTAAGGGGGCAACACAGACATGATTTTTTTTTGCCGTTTTTATAGATAATGGTAAAGAACCCATCGTGCGCGAGTCCGACTCGCACTTGGCCGTTTTATTTTTGGTTTCTTTGCTGATTAAGTCAATAAATTAATTCTGCGCTATAAAAACTCATAAAAAGATCATCGTCATCATCTGCTTATCCTATCCCCAATGTTGGGGTCGGCTTCCATAAAAGATAAAAATCTCATAAAAATTTATAGTTAAGTGTACCTAAATAAATTCAACGAGTTTATTTTTTGTTCTCTTCGCAGATCCCGGTTTCATTAAGGGTGTTTCAGTTTGGCTAGATAGCCTTGGCGTGACTATGCAAGAGGTCTGGACGAGCCAAGGGCCTGCGTTCATGTCTATATTCCTGCAAAGCATCATCTGCGATTTTAGACAACCACGAGCCTATCAATGACAGCTATATTTAGTTTTATTTTGCTTCAATAAGTGAACACACCCTTTAAAGTCACTATAAAGGTGCTATTCCGAAGGCGACCGCAACCGCAAACAGCAGCGACAGCGCCGCCCAATGCCAATGACATAACAGACTGCAGGGACGCGACTGGTTTCTATGTAGCTCTATGAAACGGTAAAGCTTTGGTTTCAAAAACAAAATAAAAACATTTAATTCAAATAAAACCCAATTACATATGTACAGACGCTAGCACATCGACCTACTACAATCTGTTAAATTTCTTTAATTGATTTTCAACTTTATCACTCAAGTATAAGGTTCAAAGTTGATTGGGAAAATTTTACAGTTTCGGGTAGGTAAGTTGACCTAGGTACTGGCGTCTGTACATAAAATAAAATTTCACAATACTGCACAGAATAGAATAAAATGTCAATGCAATTAAAATTAAGTAGGTACCTATAACGGCCGTTGAAATTCTGTCATTTTCTTTTCACCAGTATTTGACATTATGGTGTATAAAACGCCTAATTGTGTGACCGTTCACCGCTTTTTTTTTTTCTGCTTGAGTACGTTCTCGATATTTTTGTTTGGTATATTGGCGTGTGCTAGCTGACTTATGGCTATTAATTTATAATGTAAATTATGTTTAGTGTTGCGTTATGTAAATAATTTTGCATACTATTATATAGTTTTTTTTTTCTTCTAATTGAACAGACAGCTCTGCTGCTGGGGAATTTGTTGCGCCACTTCTTCCCAGCTAAAGCATCAGGAAGTGGTGAAGGGTGGGCGTTTTGTGGGACTGTCTTATGTAATTTTGACGTTCGAAAAGTGCTGATTCTCAGCCTAGTTTGAATAAATGACTTTTGAATTTTTTATGGAACGAATGTTGCCATCTACGGCAGGGTTTTCATAGAGTTGCATAGAAACTACGTAGAAGCTATTCATTTTTACCCGAGTTACGTAGCGACAATTCAATCAACAACAAGTAATGTGTGGAACTCAGACCCGTTCCAGTACCACAACAACATTAGACGACAGCGCTTTGTATCGCGGTCGTCTAATGTTGTTGTTTAATGATACACGTGTGTTACTTTGAGTTGATTGAATTGGGATTATTTGTTTTTGATTGAACTGTCGCTACGTAACTTAGTAGAAGTTCTTTATTTACAAAATCTATAGCTTCTCGTTACGGGGACTTTAGTTGTATTGCTGCGGTCTGTCATTGCGATTGGGCGTCGTCACCGCTGCGGTTTGGGGTTGCGGTCGCCTTCAGAAGCCGGTCGCCTTCGGAAGCCGGTCGCCTTTGGAAGCCGGTCACTTTCGGAAGCCGGTCGCCTTCGGAAGCCGGTCGCCTTTGGAAGCCGGTCGTCTTCGTAAGCCGGTCGCCTTCGGGAGCCGGTCGCCTTCGGACGCCGGTCGCCTTCGAAAGCCGGTCGTCTTCGTAAGCCGGTCGACTTCGGAAGCCGGTCGCCTTCGGAAGCCGGTCGCCTTCGAAAGCCGGTCGTCTTCGTAAGCCGGTCGACTTCGGAAGCCGGTCGCCTTCGGAAGCCGGTCGCCTTCGAAAGCCGGTCGACTTCGGAAGCCGGTCGACTTCGGAAGCCGGTCGCCTTCGGAAGCCGGTCGTCTTCGAAAGCCGGTCGTCTTCGTAAGCCGGTCGCCTTCGGGAGCCGGTCGCCTTCGGACGCCGGTCGCCTTTGAAAGCCGGTCGTCTTCGTAAGCCTGTCGACTTCGGAAGCCGGTCGCCTTCGGAAGCCGGTCGTCTTCGAAAGCCGGTCGTCTTCGTAAGCCAGTCGACTTCGGAAGCCGGTCGCCTTCGGAAGCCGGTCGTCTTCGAAAGCCGGTCGTCTTCGTAAGCCGGTCGACTTCGGAAGCCGGTTGCCTTCTTCTTTTTTCTACTATGATTTCATACTATTTAAAATTACATACATATACATATAATGGTTAAATATGCAATATGTTGTTTTTCATGATCTTCCCGAGCCAAGAAATTAATCAATATGCCCAATATTCTATGAATTTAACCAAATAATTAAATAATAGAGCAACCGACCCGTCGTGTGCTTGCCGAGGACGCGTTGATGACCGCGATCAGACCGCGCGCAATGTGTTGCGTTCGATTCCCAACAACAAATTATCATAAAGATTTAGAGCACGCACATGGCAACATTATTTAAAATGGAGCTGTAGTCAGCTGTGACTTATAAATGCCTTTTGTTGACTGTTGGTTTACCAGCAGCAGCAAATTGGCTTTAGCCAGGGTAGTGAACCGTTATACAATAGACTGCCAACTTTATGTTGAACGTCTATTCAAATCACAACTGTCATTTTTTGACAGTAGTATGAAATGTCTTTAGCACGGAAAATCTTTTAGTTCCGTTCACAAAACACCGGACAAGTACGTGTCGGGCCACACACAAAGAAGGGTTCCGTAGTTGGGATGAATTCATCCTAAGAACAAACTTAAGATTAAATATATGTTCTCCCTTAAATTCCAATAGCAAATGTAAGTTTGTACGCACAATATTGATAGATTTACCATGCTATTTTGGCTCAGTCGCAGAATGTACCTTTCGAAAAATGCACCCCATAGGCAAAACGTACCATTCTCAAAATTCACCTTTCTCAAAAGACTATAAACTTCTTATACGTTTTCTTGTTATCTTTATGTAGGTACAGACCAACTTCATGTAATTTTTTTGAAAATTTTATGCTAAGTAGTTTCGGAGATACGGGTGAAAATGGTAAATTTTCAAAAAAAATACATTAATGTTGATATATTTACTAACCTATTATGAATTTTTATTTATTTATTTATAATAATAACCAACTTGAATTTACAGTTTAACCACACATACAAGTTAATTTATGATTGATGACATGATTATGATGACTAAATATATCTACGTCTATTGTATTTTACGTATTTTATAATGGATTTCCGCAAAGTCACGCCTGAATCTATAAATCTATAAACGATTTGGTAAATTTTCATGTATTATCTTTAAATAACTTTAACATCGATGCGCGGTTTTACGTCACTTTAAACATTTTCAGAGTTTTTCAATGATACCTGTTTTTTTTTGGATTATTTTTGGTCTAATAGACGAGAATATCCGTCATACCATAGGTTAAAACAGCCCACAGACGATAATAGCCATTATTTAGCAGTAAAAATAGTGACTTTTCCCAGTCTACTCGCGCGGCTTAAAATACTAGTTATTCTATAATTGTAAAAGTGACCCCCATATTTAAAATTATTATTTACGTTACACGTCCATGTTTGGGTCATAGAAATTCATGTGTGTACCAAATTTCAACTTAATCGGTCCAATAGATCTGGAGAAAATTGGCTGTGACAGACGAACAGGTAGACACACGAGTGATCCTGTAGCGGGTATGTTTTCATTTGGACGTTCGGAACCCTTAAAACGCAACAATGTATCGATTGAACTATACCTATTTGTATCCACATACTTGTTATTCTACTTTGTCTGGTTCAGTGAACTAGTGCTATTGCGCAAGCGGTTCTGCTAAGCGAGAGGTTTGTAATTAGAGTTTAACGCGCGAACGACGATAAGACTATCCGACATCAACAGTCGCAGACACAAAACCCGTCTGGTCGGAGGATCCTCCCTTTTCTGTGGTGGATGAGTGAACTTTACACCCTGTTCCTCATGCTCCTAAAGGTTCAATGTCCGGATCGTAGAAAGTGAAATTAGGTTTTCCGATAACCTTTACTTATACTTTTCAGTTTTTTTTTTAACGAAAACTTTGTGTGTACGCTGCGTTTACCCATCGAGGAATAAGTCATGACATGATATAGGTAGATAAAGGAAATCAGGCATTACAATAATGACTATCAAATTATAAACGATCGTTTCCGCGATTTCAATTCTCTGACTGATGGTTATTTATAGCTTCCCTTACCTTAATTATCCAGCTCAATTATGCAAACATCATCGTATATAATAATTTGTTCACGTAATTGAACATCATTTTTATAAACAAGGTTTCGAAATGAAGTTTCTTGTCTGTTTTCTTGTGTTTTTTTTAACTGTGTGCGATTGTTCACAAAGAGGATATTCTGTTCATCGTGAAAATTATGGCGATAGGGTTAATAGTGAGTAGTATTATTTGTTTATTCTATTTTATCTTTTTTTCACACACAGTTTTGGCTACGAAGATTTTTTGATGCGTGGCCGTGCGTGGTAATTCGGAACTAACAGCCACCATCTTGTTTTGTTAGACAATATCTGTGACAATTTCACAAATATTTCACAATTATCTCAATGTCATTCAGGCGACAAAATAGCCTTGTAGTACCTACCTACTCTAAGCGATGTACTACATTGCTAAAAAAATATATTTTTAATTCGAAATTAATGGAGACGCTGATTGAGCATTCTATACTTAATATAAGATATCAATCTATCCATGGCTAATTAAATCACTTAAGTCGGTTTTCGAAACAGATGGTTGCCCGATTGCATCTTCTTTCAAAAACATCAAAAAACGGTTTCGCTAATCAAATTGAATGATATACCTAGAACCAAGCAAATAGTTTTAATCTATTTCGAATTATAAAGCTAAAAAGTAACAACTGAAAGCTCCATTAAAACAAAACAGAATACAATCTTTAATACCAGCATGTTTCGCAAAACGCAAACTTGATATCTCCACTACCAAATTCACTTCAAAATGTTCGAAAATAACGCTCATTCGCTGTCCATTGCAGGCTATAAACACGGAAGGATCTACCGGCCCTGTGCATTGCAAGACTTAGATTGCATCCGTGGAGTCTTCGCTCACAATTCTGATTGCAAACCGGTGAAAGGGCCCATAGACGATCCTTACAAACTGGATTCGCTCCCCATACATTTAGCTCATGCAAATGTGACTTTTATACTGCAAAATGCTCAAGTTAGAGGTTTGAATGACTGGAAGATTAAAGAATTTTAGTAAGTATAAGTTACCAGTGTGAATTGATTTTAATTTAGAATAGCAATTTGGGTATTTTTGTTACTCTCTAGGATTTTCGATAGGATCACATAAAGCGCTACGTTGCATATTATTGCCCCAATTGTGTTCGTTCCTCTGAACGATCTAATCAAACGTATACCTATTATGGGATTAATATACACAACAATAAAAATAAAAAAATCGACTCGCAGATCCACAGAGAATTTTACATGGCCTACTAAATGATGAGAGGAATTTAGACGACATAACATATCAAGTACTATCATGTAAGGAAAATGTTTCTTACAAAAACATATATTATATTACTGATTTCAGTATCAACAAGGTAACGGACAAGTTAGTTTTGGAGGTGGTATTCGACGCGATCACAGTGTACTCCCCAGCCGCATTAGTGAGATACCATCGTAAGGGAAAGGAGCCTGTAGAACTATCGGATTACTCCACCGTTATCTACAGTAAGGAAACTTATAATACACGGTAGAAGTGACATCGTGACATATACTTTTGTCACTATGGATTCAGTACATAGTTCTAAAGCAGTACATAAAATAAAAAAATAAAGAAATATATGTATTTCTTTAATTTTTCTTCTTCGCAAACTTCATATCTAAGCAGTATGAAAACAAAATCTCGTGAATACGATGACCACATCTGTTCCCGCCCCGGTTCTATAGCGGCCGAGCGCTGCAAGCAGAAATAGTCCTTACGGTGTATAGATATGAACTTCTTCGATGGTACATGCATAATATCATGACTGTACCTTTTCCCCGAAGGGTTAGGCAGAGTTGTAGCTATAGTACACCCACATTTCGCCAGTACATAAGTACAATGTGATAGGGGCGAGTCTAAATGCCATCAACCGGGCACAAATCCAGATTCCAGGCTGCTACTGAGCAATTCTAGAAGAAATAAATAGTAACATTTATTTGGCAACAGTTCTTGAAACTCAAAATACAAATAAGAAGAAAAAAAAAAAACGTTTTATCAACAATGTGTCTCACGAATTTACCAAAAAGATCCATGATGCCAGACAGATGCTGTCTGACGCTGATTTTCACATCCTGATAAAATTGAGCATTCACTTGTAATAGAACATGGAGCATTTTTCGAACTAAACAACAAACAGAGCCATGCATAGAGCCAAACATCGCTAAGAACATTTTCACGATCATTCTAGCGAACGCTGTAGTCAATACTCTAGGCATAATGGCTCGGCTGGGCAAAAGGCTCGAAGAAAATTTGTCAACTGTCCTTTCGCTAGAATGCTCATTAACAAACAGTTTCAATATAAAATAGGTATTTTTTCTACTTAGGTTTATAATTAAGTAATCAATTAATGAAATTTTGCAGTGAAATTTTTCATTGATTATTAAAAAAAGAATCAGCTGTTTCATAGAAAAGTGAATTTCAACACGGCATTTCTCAATAGCAGCCCCGATTTATGGGTAATTAGGCTCGTCCACTTATAACATTGTTGGCGAACTTCGGATGCACAATACCTCTGCCATTCCTCTGACTATCTTCCTCATATTTACCTACAATGTTTTACTTATAAAGTAAATTCATTTTCATTTGAAAAGGCACATTTGAACAGGTCCTCGTACTGAGGAAGCGTGTATCACAATATCGGATGGATGATGAATTTAACATTCTTATTTATTTCCACAGAGGGTATATCGCTGACGTTAACAGTGCCAAACATAAAAGATCTTCAGTTGTCTGCCGCCCATGTATACGCTTATATACCTGATGCCAATCCTCCTTTCAGCGTCGGTTCTGGTATGACGGACGATTCAGGTAAATCTCTAATACTGTAGCGACACCTGTCGAGGTGCACGCGAACTATCAAGATATTGACAAGATTCCCTAATAGATGGCGCCACTGAGTCACTGACATCATAAAATCTTACCTGGCGCAATCAAAGAACGATGCACAGGTTCAATGTTAAACTAACGGCCGACAATATTATATTTCATGCTGAAAATATCACATAGACATAATATTATTATAGGCCAGAGAATTCTCCTCAGGTTTGGAGAAATTTCTCGATTCCTGATTATCGATTTTGAACCCGATCACCTAATTTATTTCGATAATTTCCATCTCACAAATAATATTTTCATGGTAATTTTCAGATCCTACAATATCAGCAGTTTTCCAAGAGATGCTATCAAATATCGCAATAGGTTTAAGAGAGGTATTTGTCTTCAAAGGACCAGTCTTCATGTCTGCATTCTTGGTAGGCACCATTTGTGATTTTTACAATAATAAGAGTATAAACTAGAAAAATGTATAGACACGAACGAAAAAAAATCAACAAAACTGGTAAAAAATACAATGGTTTTCTTTACGGCGTGTGCAATTTTTTGCTCATGAAAATTACTACTTTGTGTTTTTTTTAACGCCGTCTATCTCTAGCATCTACCTACGATAGATGTGCGTTTACAGAAAGAACTCTGAGACAAAAATAAATAAAAATAAGCGAAACTCCCAGACCGCTTGTGACCTCTTCAGAAATTAAAATAACAGTTCAAAAATCTTCATCAGTATTCAACTCTAGTCTACCATTGTTCCAAAATACCACATTTTACTAAATAAAACCGGATATACTTGCATTGTTAGTGCACCTCTATGTGGGAGTGGTGCGATGATATTACCTTCTCACCCTAGGGGCAAAACGACCTATTTATTATTTACTGGGCTACCTGAGTTACACGGATAGCCACCTAGATTGTATCTTTGTTTATTTAACAAATTGTTTTTAGACGTTACTTTCGAGATTAGAGTGGGACTTTCTTTAGAGGGAATGGTTGAGTAGTTGGTTGGGAGCTTTTGGGTTTTTGATTCTTGTTGGTTCAAAGACAAATAAAACGAATGTCATTCATATAGGTAATCGTACTATGGTGGCATCTAAATCGTCACATGTGAACTATGCATCACACTAACGTCAAGCTAAATCCTGCATCGCGCAAGCGGAGTTTACCGCGCGACTACCATATATACAACGTCCCGCCATCAAGGAGCACAAGATACCAAGGAGGCAAAATATGGATTGTACATTAAACTACCAACTTTTACAACTGGAAACACCTGCATTTTCTGAAAATAAATGATTCTTATTTTTATTCAATCTTCGGGCAATAGCCCACCAGACATGACACCCATCTGTTGGGGGGATCCTCCCTTTTCTATACTTATAGGATGAGTGAACTTTACACCCTGTTCCTCATACCTCTATAGTACATTGTACGTCTCTAAACCCTAGGCTTAGCTAAGGTTTCCTAAAACTACGACGAACGCCACAAAGCGTCCGCAGTTTACTATCGAGTGACGTCACTGAAACGTTGATATGAGATTATGGTGGTGTTTCCCGCCGATTTTTGACACCGTAATGTCAATCCTCGGTGCCTTAATTTTCATGACAGTCTTCATTGCGGCCTTGTGGCGGCCACCGCTTTCGTAAGAAACCAAAGCTTTAGTAAAATTAACATGATTTTGAACTTAATAGTGTTGCTTCAATTGTTGCTTTTCAAAAACCAAATCGCTGTTCCATACAAAACTACAATTCCTACCAAATCGAAATATAGGAAACAGTCAATTATTTTTTTGATAGTTCAAAGTTAACCCAATAGTAAAAGATGTTAATATGAACATTTTATTTTTGATTCAATGGTTTCGTTTCCAAAGATAAAATGCTGTTCCATACAAACATACAAAATCTTAAAAAAATATCGACTGTTTCCATTTATTTTGATTCGGGGTCAAAAAAAAAGAAACAGTTGATATTTTTTTCATTAAATAGTTCAGAGTTAACCCTCTGTGTAGATTAATGTATAAGTACTGTCACCCTTTAAAATATCTTACGCCATTTTTATTAACCCTTGTAGACACACATGTTGGTATGTACAATCAAAACTTCATCCAATCTTCATAATACATTGGCAATCTCAGCATGTAATCTACCAAGACTCCTTGGAACCTTGTATCCATTGAATAATAGACACGAGGCAGCACCAGGCCCTGTTAATATTGTACGCCTTAATTATACCGGATTAGCAGAACACTGGATATACGGTGCACCTGTGAACGTCTTGTGTAACGCTACCTAAGTGGAGATTATTAGGATGAGCTGCGCTTTAAGATGTATGGAAGACGTTATGGGTGGGTGTAAGGAGTTATGGAGAAATCTATACTCGGCTGGTTTAGGTTATTTATAGGTAAACAAAAAACCACGTGACGAGAGAGCTGTCAAGTTAACCGACTAAATGTAATACCTGTCACTTCAGTTGTCATGCTACGTCACAGTTGTACTCTTCAATTTAGCAACGTTATAATTCGTTAATGTTTAGAGAAACTTTCATAATTGGGCTCTTTACAATAGACAGATTACAAAATATTATATTATTATTATAAACTATATAACAAAAAAATTGTGCTCAAGCAGTCTTAAGATAAATGGAAGTCGCCTCTCGTGTCGGTCTGTGTGACCGCGTTGTTCTTCCAAACTACGCAACGGATTTTGATGCGGTTTTTACCAACATTAAGAAAATTTATTGAGGAATGTTTATGTGCTTAAATGTTAATATTAAACTTAGATATAATACGAGTGTGGAACCTAAGATAGAAACACGCTTGTACGATATGACTACATACATAAAGCAAAGCTTATACAAATTTCTATTCCTAGACAGCACGTTTTGCCGAAAATTTTGTTGATAGAAAACATTGTTTGTAGATATATCGGTTCATAGGAAGCACTGTTGACAGAGATCTCTGTTCTTAGATAGCACTTCTTGCCGTAAACTTTGTTTATAGAAACCGCTGTTTCCAGATACCTTGATTATCTATGTCGTATCTCGATGTTTTGCCAAGTCGTAAAACCGTGCCAAGCAGGGCTGGATCACTAATTATTCTTATAAACATCAGTCTTTTACGTTAAATTCTTACCATTGTTTTTATACTAATTAAAATTTATGCCTCATCACTGACGCTGCATATTTCAAAGACCTTTTGTTAACAGAACAGATACAGAGTCATTAATAAACTGCGCTAATTAATACTAATTATGTTATAGAAGTTAATGTGATAGCGTGACTAGCCATTTTACATATTGTTAATGTCTGTGTAAGCCACGGGAACATGATTATACAATATTAGTTGGTAAGTACTAGCTTTTTCTTTTTTGTGGCAATAAGTAATAACAGCCGCACGGGTCGATCGATCAGGTTAAATAATAATAATAATATACCATTTATTTCAGGCGACACAAGCCCATAGAAAAATATCTTTACCTAAACATACATATTTTAATAACAAAAACTTGTGTTAATAAATAAGGCTTACACTATGTTAGTAACACTTCACTTTGCACTAGCTTGACTTTGTGTTGTCCTGAGGAACTTGTCCGCGGAAGCGACGGAACACCACGTCCTGCGGCCAAAAGTCTTCTTCCATGACGAGGGGCAGATAACAGTTCGGTACTCGCACGACGAACGCCTTGAAGTTGACGTTCCGGAGCGATTTTAGTAACTACACCCTCGGCATGCACTCGCACCAAAGGACGAGGTACCTCGTCCTTTGGTGCGCGTACTCAACGATGTCCTCCGCCTAAGTGGTGTAGTGCAGGCGGGCTATGTGTCTACACCGGTGTGTTCGGCTTTGCGGCACGCAGGCTCACTTCAACCCTCCGTAGGAGCTTTGCCGCAGCGGTTCTTGTTTGTTCGCGATCGGCGCTTCCTCTTTTGCACCGTCACGCAACCACCAACATTATCAGCCCTATTCGGTGCCTTTTCTGGCATGGGCTTGACACTAGGAGCGCCAGGGGCACTCGCGGTGACGCTAGTGAAATTCCTTTGTAGTAGTTTCGCCAGGGCTGCAGACACTGGCAGCTGGGAGGGGTGAGGGGCACGGGCGGCACTGCGCAGGGGAGCCGCGGTGTCAAGCATGGGGCTGCGGAATGCGCTAGCGGGGCAAAGCTACGCTTGTCGTGGTTTTTCCGTGGTTGGGTGACCTGACCATCTTTACATACCAAGACCCCTCCGTAGTGCCCTGAAAAGCACGTTAAACCGTTGGTCCCTGCTGTCATTCATAGATCATGATTTTTGTTTTTTTCTGTACGTTTCTACACCCTCATTTCAGTTGTTTTGGTTATTGGGATAAGAAGTACTCTATGTCATTTAAGGCCCATAGAAACATCTAGCAAAAACAATCCGCCGATCCGTTGATCAGTTGCTGCGAGAACGAAGAACAAATGAACAAATATAATTAATATTAATATTATACAGGCTGTTATTAAATTAGCTAGAAAAACGCGGATGTGATGGTATATTTGAACGCTATAAACACAAAAAATCAAAAAAGATTTTCCCAACTCATACTTCAAGAAAATATACTTTCAAGTTCCTTTCCTTCATGACACACATAATAGATATCTGAGGTCATCGGAATACTTGAAACTAGAGATGCTTGAGATTAAAATTTTATATAAGTATATCTATGTATATATATATATATATATTCATATGAATAAGTTTATGTATGTATTTATTGTATATATGTAGATGACCTAATAAAGGTCGCTTCCAACCAGCCAATTTGGAAATCATTAGCGGAGGCCTATGTTCAGCAGTGGACGTCCTATGGCTGAAATGATGATGATGATAAATAACAAGCTGCGCCCCGCATTTTAACCCGTATAAGTCTCGATTCCGTTCTCGATTACAAGATCAAGATAGAGACAGGAACATGTCTAAGTCAAAGCATATGCTGAATAACGTTTATATATGAAACGATTTGTTTTCTATATTAATCTCAAGAAGCACTGACTTTTAAAAAGCAGTTATCATTAAACTCCCTTTTTAAAAAACGATTATTTTTTGACACCACCCCTTTTATTCTTAATTTGAAATCGAAAACAGAATAACAAAAGAAACATTCAAAAATCCATTCGCTAAATTGCCAGCCATAAAAAACAAAGACTTAAATAATAAAGGCACAAAAGATTTCTACCTACCCTCAAAACGTGTAACATTAGAGTTAATTGCATTGCCTGGCGTACCTAATCAGGGATATGAGGTGTTCCACAAAGGACTTCCGTTGACACCATTTGCACACAATATGTTTTGTCAGTACTACACTGTTTTTCAGGGTGTAAATGTGTGGAAACGAATTTTATTAATTGTTTTTTTTTTTGTTGGGGAATACGTAGCAGAAGAAGTCTAAAACAAGAGCGCAGACCCCGGACTCTTTTTTCCGACTTCAGCCATAGGTATTTTTGTGGAATAGATTTATATATATGTTTATAGCCATGATGTAGTTATATCCCTAGAGATATAGCTATTATACCGTAATATAGTTATATGAAAGCAGTTCATAGCTGTCGGAGTGCCCCAATTTTGCGCCGCCGCGGCGCCATTCGCTTCGCTCGCTCGGCTCGCGCGTAGTAGATCTTACTTCTAACCTAACGAAACCTATTTGGTTGGAGTGCCCTAGTAGTTATTTTACTAGGTCCAGTTTCTAACATAGTTTCATATAACTATATTACTGTATATACTAATATATGTATGTATATTAACTATATAACCATCTTACTGCGACATAAACGACGGAAAACTGGACAAAAAAAACTGGTTCAAAGTTCAAGCAAAGTTGAACTTACTAAACTGCGAAAACGCTAAAATGAATTGGAAGATTATAGATCATATTAATATAGCCCAACTTTCAATATTACTCCCGACAGAACTCCGAACGAATTCAATAATACCCACGTACGTATATTTGTCAGAAAATTCCACACAAACACTGGAAGTGTCAAAGAATAAGGAAATTTAATCCATAAGCCATAACTTTTGTTAAAAAGAACACTTTTACAAAGGATCCTCTGTGTGCCGTGACTGCGTCAAAAAGTTGATCCTATCTGCCATAGAGCGAAGGCGGAATAACAATGGACGCGGTATTTTTAGGTTAGTTTTTTTTAATTTATTTATTTATTATATTTTATTAATTTTGCATAATGTACACTCAGTTACAGGCTAGGCTAAAACTTATGAGTACATGACCCTCTTAGGGCGCAGCAAGCATTAAACTTACATCTAGGTTAAATATTTGGAAGTTAACAAGAGATTCTTGTTAACTTCCAAATATTCGTCCGTGCCCGTGATTCCGTCCGCATGAAACTTCTTGTTTTAACATAAAATTGATAACACTCGCAAATACTGGATTCCCATCAGTGAAAGAATTTTCGAAATCGAATCAGTAGTTCCGAAGATCGTAGGTACCCCTTTATACCCTTTTTTAATATTAGTATAAAACGTGCCGCTTAATGGCGACATTAATTCAACACACGTATACGGTTTCGCGTTTTCGTTTTTTAATTTTAATTTTAATTTCATTAGACTATTATTTATTGATTTATTTACAATTTTCTAAGAGCAACCTGTACTTAAAGAACTGTAGCTCAGAGGTAATTTACCGGGGTCACGGATCATAACATCGCATCAATGAAGTTACAACGAATAACGTGCAAAGAGTAGGCAAATTGAAGGAATGAGAGTGTCCCTATGTCGGCGATCGTTTGAAAATTTAAATTTGTCAGTTTACAAATTATTATAATTTATAACATTACTGGCCACTTGCTCTACCAGTGTGTTAAATTAATGTCGCCATTTTATGTAAATTTGATAAATCATATTTTCAGACACCAGCATAGAAAGTTACCTAGGTATATTTTAACCTTGAATTAAATATAGAACCTGGATCAAATCAGAAATCATCCAAATCTGGCTTGAGTAACAAACATCCACTAGCACAATAATTTGATTATGCTCGTAGGATTTAATTACTAAGTATTTAGTAGCGCAAAAAAAGTATGTATATTTTATTGCGTAAACTTTACCGTCGACTGTTTATATTTATTTTATTACTGCATAAAATGTAAGTACCTACCTAGTACCTACTCGAATTTAAATGAACATTCCGTCTATGTATAATATTTGATCATACTCGTACTACAATACATTTTTAACTGCATGTACCCATACCACATCCAAACTCTTCAAAGATCTTAGCAGAAGGCGTTTATAAGTTTTTTCATGAAATTGAGTGCGGCACCCCGGTTTAATATAACGGCTCATCTATTCACCTCCGTAACAATATGACAAAGTTTCACACGTACAAGGATCACAGTTTTCAAGGAATTTTGGGTCTAAAAAGTAAGTGTTTGGGTTTAGTTTGTTAGGTAATGTGGGAGTGTGGGACAGATAAAAATTACGCTACTGTTTTTAATACAGACTGGCGATTTAGTGACCTGCATCCGTCAAGGTGGTGATTCTTCTGTCATACTATGATGATGCAGGTGTCTAAATCGCCACCCTGTATAGGTACGAGAATATGTCGTAGGTCAAGAAAAATCAACCAAAGTGAATCAAATTAAAAAATTATGATTTTCTTATCTTCACAATATGATAACGACACTAATAATTGATCTATATTCTCGAAAAAAAAACTCTTTTACACGATGTTTTTTTTTGTTGTTGTTTGTGGCATAAATTATAATTGAAACAACCTATGACTTGCATCGTGTAAACACGGTTTAGACGGTATAAGCTGGTTTATGTAGTTTTCCGAGTGCACTAATTTATTCCTAACTGTGTAAATATAGAAAGAAATAATAACGTTTATTTGGACACAGTTCGTGAAACACAAAATACAAACCTGAAAATAATGTTTGAACAACATTAATATGTGCCAATAGTAAACATAAGGTCTTATCAAAGCATACGTGTGTATGTACATATTATCCTTTATCTATATTTAGATAATAGATATGACTTCTTGTCAGCCGCTGATGAATGTGTGGATGCATTAAGGACATTACCACATCAAAAGGCATTGCGTTGATTGATCCCATTACCTGTCGCGCTAAGACGACAGAACATAACACAGTGTGACTTGTTAAACGAGGGACTTACCCCGTAGCCATGATTTAGATTACGGAGAATATAGATAAGAAGATACCGGTCACTGCAATGTTTTTCGACATGGCCAAAGCATTTGACTTTGTAAATCATGATATACTGTTAGAAAAGTGTGAGAGTTACGGAATAAGAGGAAAAACGTTAAATTGGCTAAAAGATTACTTAAAGAATAGACAGCAAGGGGTGAAATTTTAGGCATGAATAAAGACAGAGCAGTGATAACGTATAAATCTCAATACAGGACCAATACGTATGGCGTGCTTCAAGGTAGTATTTTGGGGCCATTGCTTTTTCTTCTTAACATAGGTAAATGATTTGCTAACAGTGACGAGGAATAAGTGCGTGTTATTTACAAACGACATCTCAATGAACTATATGAATCTCAATGAATGATTAAATAATACCATTTGTAATTTAATAATTTAGACAATTGTTGATTCAGTACTTCTTTGTTTGACATTAGAATTTAATTATTTTGTTAAATTAGAATATTTTTTACTGTCACAAAATTTGCATGCCGAATTTAGCTGGCGGAATATGAAGAACTATTATTGTGTATTTGTTATAAAATCTATAAACTACCATATTTCAGGCAAATAATGAATCTATCTATCTATGAGCTACACGCTCAAGTGTCACGCGTCTTGCGATAGCGACTGCGGCGAAAACAATTAATGAAAGAAGTTGTTTTAGAGCATGCCACGAGTCACCACGACGCGACTGACGGAGCGACGGACGTCAGACGAAGTCATGTCGCAAGTCCGTGAACCCACGTACTCAGGGAATGGAAATAATAAATATGATAATAAAATGCTCACTTACAGTCAGGCAAATTAATTGCTGAGCAATAGCACCACGCCAATTTGCCGTGTTATCATTTCAGACAGCTTTGACAGCTGTGATTTGAATATATGGTACTTGTTGATAGGCCTACAGTGTCCTCTCATACCTATAAACACTGTAACTTGAAAAGATTGTAAATACCATTTACTTTTAAAAGAGTAACCGTGGAGTTTCTTGCCGGCTCTTCTCCATAGGAAACGACCAATTGGAACCGTGCACCTAGCTTCTGACGTTTCATAAGTGCCCTTGTAGGTTTATGTGAAATAAAATATTTTGAATTTGAATATGACGGACATTTTAAGTTGGCAGTCAATTTGCTTAAAAAATAATTTCACTGACTTAAACCTCTAATTTGTAGGTTTGTTGATTGCAAGGATGACTTCTGAGCATGGGGCCCTAAGTTTGATCCTCAGGTGAAAAAAGTGTTATTGAATTGATATTACCTCTAGGAATTTCTCAGGTAGGCTTGGTAAAAGACTCGCCCTCTGTAACTATGGGGGTGTCTCCTGACCCTTTTAGTTAATATCGGCGTGATTACATAATATTTTTTTTACAGTTCCGTACTTCAAAAGGAAAAAAACGGAACCCTTATAGGATCACTTCGTTGTCCGTCCGTCCGTCAGTCAATCAAGACACTTTTTCTCAGGCACGCATTTAGGTATTTAGTTAAAATTAAAAGTTATTATTATTAGTTTTTCAAGACATCGCCAAGCGGCTGGTCGACTCTGCACGTGACCAGAGGGCTGGCCTATTCTTTGGCCAAAGAATCAGCATTGCCATTCAACGTGGCAATGCAGCCAGCCTTTTGGGCACTTTTCCTGTTGACAGCGATTCGGAAGAATTTTTTGATGCCCTATAATTATCCCCCCCCCCCACTTTTTATGTAATATATACTTGTACATATTATTAATATTATTATTTTAAGTCTGTTAGTTTTTAAATTAAAATCAAATACGAAGGCCTGTGGTCCCTTTGAGATCTAAAAAAATTTAGCTTCTAAGCCAACGCAATAAAAAGATACGGCTATTTATGCGGCATATTTTGATCTATACTTAAAGGGTACCCGTTGACCTAGAATCATGAAATTTGGCAAAAAGCGTCTTATAGCACAAGTAAAGACAAAAGTTCGAAAAACTTTTATTTATTTATTACCGTAACTACATACCATTTGCAGTTGGAGAATTAACCGTGCCGTATATCGATATACGAGAGAACATGTTTTTCAACTACAATCTTAAGTTTGTTTTTGAGATAAATTCATCTCAACTACGGAAGCCTTCATTGTGCGTGGTCCAACACGCACTTGGCCGGTTTTTTGTCTGACGTGGCAGTTAACAGGTTGAAGATAATCTACTACTGTGTTTCGCCTGTAATTTATGTCCCTCGTTTCACCAGTCTGCCTACACACATACATACATAATAATAAATGTAGGTATGAAAACATGATTGAACGGGGTCATTGACTCGTTGCATTGGCTGTAATGAGCACTAAGCATTAGCTCCGTTTTTTTTTCTTTAATGTTTTAAAATATATTTTTTCCTTCATCGATAAACACGACCTACGATTGTACACCAAATGGTGTGATTTGAAACCACAAAAGGACGGGATTTAAAGACAATGAAACATCTTAAATTCTGGTTAGACAATGGATATTATATTATTTTGATCCATTCAATGACAATATGTACACACCCCTAATGTAACATACTTACATACTAAACAAAACCACAGACAACAGAAAAAAAAACTAATATTTTCTTATTCTACGTAAAATAAACAGTGTTATTACTCGTAAGGGGAGGGTATTACCCGAAGGGTTGGGCAAAGGTGTACTTATAGTTCGTCCTCATTTCATTTTAACACATTGACATTTATTACAATAATTATTTATGTCTTTACGATCGCATAACAAAAAATATCGAAACTAAAAAAAAACACAAAACATCATCGAAATCAAAAACGTACTACACTTTTTGGCAATTTATTTCATCACTCCTCTTAAAACGGCAAAGGAGTTTCATAGTGAGGAAACGTCCTCGTACCAACAATTTTAAGACCAAATGTTTGTAACATAGATGTTACAAACATTTGGTCTTAGAATTATTCAATCAATCTGCCTAGCCTTTTCCCAACTATATTGGGGTCGGCTTCCAGTCTAACCGGATGCAGCTGAATACCAGTATTTTACATGGAGCGACTGCCTATCTGACCTCCACAACCCAGTAACTGGGTAATACGATACCCCTTGGTAAGACTGGTTGTCATACTTTCGGGCTTCTGACGACCCGTAACGACTGTCAAAGATCCACGAATGACAACCGGGACCAACGGCTTAACGTGCTTTCCGAGGCACGGAGGAGTCTCGGTATGTAAAGATGGTCACCCATCCACAGACCAACCCCGGCAAGCGTAGCTTAACCTGACGGATCGACCAGTGCGGCAGTTACTACTTAGCCACGAGCTCCTCATCATCATTTCATTGGTCTTAGAATTATTATGGATGATTATTAGAAATGTTAGATCTCGTCTTGAGCAAAGCGTGGTGATCAATACTCGTGCCTTCTCTGTATGAGAAGAGGTATTGGATTGCAGTGGGACAATATACCTAGGCTCGTATTATTATATTACACGTAACACATTAGTAACTGCAGGGGTTATGGGATAAGGGGTAATTCAGTGGATGTGGGCAGAGCATTCAAAGTACAAAAAAAAATTATACATTATTTAAAGAATTAAAATTTCTTCCACTCCCGTGCGTATTTTATAAATAAACAAGCCTCAAAAATATACAGTATTTTTGAGGCTTGTTTATTTATAAAATAATACCCACATTTATTCCTATTAAATTAACAAGTCTCTCAAAAGACTGAAAAAAAAAATGCCGGGAAATTGCTAGTACCTCCTCAGAGATTGCAACTATACAGTAGAAATTCCAGTTGTATGACAGTAAAAATGTATAATAAATTACCACCTGGCTTGAGAATGTTACCAATTAATAAATTCAACTGTAAAATGTTTACTTGGCTCTTACATGTGTTTTTATTTCGTTAATGAATTTTTAAATCATTCTTTTTGACATTGTAATTAATTTTCTATGCTTTTTGACATAATATTTAATATTTTGACATTACAAATAATCTGAATCAATAATATTGTATCAATTTAAAAATATTAACTCAAATCAATTTTATTAATTTAATATAACTTTTATTGTAATGTCTACGATTTACATGCACTTAGCTTATTTAATTTTTCTACACCAGCAATGGTAGTTTATGTGAATCAATGTTTAATTTTAGATATCAATGTATCTACCATAAAATTAAAAATAAATATTATTCTTTTCTATTCTATTCAGGTAAACCATCTGCATGAAACTACATATTAGTCAAGTGTACCTTCCTACTTAAATATTATTATGGCTAAAACCTTTTTTAAATCCGCTAAGCCTGTTCACCAGTCATAGGCCGCCACATTTCTCGCTGTCCGAAGCTGGACATAAATTCTATTGTGAAATAGTCTGAAAATCCATCCCATATGGATGGATTTTCAGACATACTAATATTATAAATGCAAATGCGAAAGTAACTGTCTGTCTTTCTGTCTATTACCTTTTAACGGCTTAGTGGCTGAACGGATTTAGGTATAATTCCGTACGAGAATAGACCATAGCTGGACAGGACATAGGGTACTCTTATCCCGGAAACGCCGACCTCATTTAGTATTAAAATATTATACATTTTTAGACGTGTTAAAATGTTTTTTTACAGCTAATTAACAGAAATAAAATATAATTTAAAATTTACTAGAACCTAGCTAGAGAAGAGACAGATCTTTTTAATCGAATTTTCAATTTTTGAGTCGAACTCCGTTCCTGTACTATACCACCATTTGTAAAATGACCACCACCACACTACCTGCAATATTGTCTCTCTTTCACCCTTTATTCCATCCGAAGGTTGTCTTTAAAATATCGCTTTAATCCATAAAGTCGCCCATTGTGTCACCCTATATAAAATTTTACATTTATATCTCATTTATTGTTTTCATATAAAATATAATATCCTATCTTCTTTCTTCTTTTCATGTGGTTAGTGACTAACCTGGTATCAGAGTTTTAAAGCCGCCCATGGGCCTCTGACGTGGCTTCACATGCCGTCGAGAAATATGTCTCAGGCATGGTTTTCTCACGATGTTTTCCTTCACCGTTTTTGAAGCAAGTGATAATTTTACAATACGCATTTAAATCCGAAAAGTCAGAGGTGCGTGCCTTGGGTTCGAACTAGAGACCTATGACTAGGCAGTCTGACGGTCACACCACTAGGCTATCACTGCAATAATTTATATCCTATGACACTCGAATAGACTGTAGCTGCCCATGAGTGAAAGAGTTTTCGGAATCGAATCAGTAGTTCCGAACATTAGTCCCTACAAACAAACTCACAAATTTTACCTCTGCCTACCTGCCTGCCTAGCCTTTTCCCAACTATATTGGGGTCAGCTTCCAGTCTAATCGGATGCAGCTGAATACACGTATTTTACATGGAGCGACTGCCTGTCTGACCTCTACAACCCAGTAACTGGGTAATACGATACCCCTTGGTAAGACTGGTTGTCAGATTTTCGGGCTTCTGACGACCTGTAACGACTAACAAAGATCCACGAATGACAGCCGGGACCAAAGGCTTATCGTGCTTTCCGAGGCACGGAGGAGTCTCGGTATGTAAAGATGGTCACCCATCCACAGACCAACCCCGGCAAGCGTAGCTTAACCTGATGGATCGACCCGTGCGAAAAATTTTACCTCTATAAAATATTAAGTACCAATTGATTATCTCTAATTTATATGGTGTACATAATCCTAACTAATATTATAGATGCGAAAGTGAGTTTGTTCGCTTGTTTATTACGCTTTCACGTGAATACGGCTGAACAGATTTGGATGAAATTTGGCATATGGGTAGACCATGACCTAGATTAGGATCAGGATACTTTTTATCCTGATATTTCCACGGGGTCGAGACCTAAGCGGGTGAAACCGCGGGGTGCAGCTAATAATAAATATGCTATTTAATTTGAACTGAGAAATAGTAACCGACTTGTCTTTCCGCAGTCCATACTTGTTCGTTTTATCAGAACTATTTTAAACAAGAGCTCAAAAGTAAAACCAGTGAAAAATGCTGACTGGGAAGCGGAACTTGGCAAAACTCCAGATTTTACCAAAAAGACCGTCGGAAATATATCCACAGCTGAACAAAAACTCTTTTCTGTATCCACACTCCTCTGCATTAAGAAACAGGCGGTTTGGATTTTTCTACAATATTGGTAATCATTTAGTTATAGAGGTTTTACAAGCCAAACTATGTTACTAGCACTTAATAAAGAGTCTGGGTGTGAAAAAAAATAAATTCAAAATTGGAAACTTTTGTTTAAAAAAAAAACCTCTTTCAGTTTGTGACTTTTTACTTACTTTTCGCGGGTTTGCGGTTAAAAGGTTATCAGGCAACTAAAAAAAACTTCGTAATCCTTCAATTTAGACCTTTCATTATATTGGTAAGGGGGCTATTAAATGTAGTATTCAAGGTGGATGTAGGTAATTCAAAAATACGATGACGACGCTTACTACGTTGGCTGGGCCTAAAATTAAAACAGTTTATTAATTGCGCATCAATGGAACCGTTTATAATTTTATAAAGTATTAGTAATTTCGAATGGTCACGCCTTTCATTTAAGCTAATCATATTAAAGTGCCAACCTGTCATTGTAACCGAACAAAACGGGCCTGAACAGATTCAACATTATTAGTATAAGTTGAGTAATAGGGAGACCAAATAGTGGAACAATATTCCAAGGAGCTCCTCACTAGTGCGTCGTAAAGTAAAATAATGCTACTATTATTACGAAAAGGCTTACATACGGATACATAACCAAGGATTCTTTTAGCCTTAGTCACTATGTTATCTATGTGATCGCAGAAAGATAGAGATCTATCAAAGAGTACACCTTTTTTTTTTTTTTTTTTTGTGGGAAATCATCAAATGACTCCTTCCGCTCTGGGTGGAGCGGGAGGGCGTGTCAGACTCTTACTGACTAAAACCCACCCGTGTTCCTTCTGTTGCCTGTGCAATGCCAGGAGGCCACGGTATCCCTTTCGGACTTTCCCGCAACCCCGGCAGGCAATGGTCTCATCGGACCCCTTCACTTGCTGACATCTCAAAGATCATCAAAGAGTACCCCTAGGTCACGGATGACCGACGCTCTGCTCAGTACCGATCCATCAATATGATCAATATCGTGAATGTAATAGTTTGGCATTTTCTTACATTGAGCGTCATTCTGTTGTTAAAAAACCATTGTTGAAGGACGTCGACAAGGACAAGATCTCTCTGAAGCCTCGCACAATCACTCAGGACACTATCTTATCTTGTCGACTATCTTGGACACTAGGTAACTGGAGTAGCGTACTCTTCTCCGATGAGACTCGAATTTGTCTAAATGGTGAGGACCGACACGTCCGCGAGTGTTGCGAAGACCAGGGGAACGCTATGCCGACGTGTGTTTTGAAGAAATCATCCCTTATTACGTGACTTCCAGCTATCGTACCAGAATAGTATTAATTGAAAATGGCTCACTAAATGCGCAAAGGTACATAACAGAAATCCTTTGTCAACATGCACAACCCACACTGGCTGTAAATTGGTGAAGATGCCATTTACATGGACGATAATGCTCGGGCCCACCGTTCTGGCGACGTAGATGCTTATATGCAAGAGGTCAGTAGTCTTCGTTTGGATTGGCCAGCGTGGAGCCCTGACCTTAGCCCCATTGAGCACGTCTGGGACCACCTAAAAAGGTGAGTACGATCTGTCCAACCACTTCCACAAAACATCAGGGAGCTTAAACGTGTGATCTCGGCTGAGTGGGAACACATTCCACAAGACACCATCAAAAGCCTGGTGGAAAGCATGCCTAGATAATTACATGCCGTAATCGCTGCACGGGAGCTCATACTTGTTACTATTTTTTATTTTATTTTTAAATACCATAAAAATACTTGTAGTCTTATTTTCATTATTCTAAAACTGTCCGTTTTAACACGACTCTAGTAGAACAATTTCTATGAAAACTTCTTGGACAATGTTCTACCAGAATCGCGTAGCACCGTCGCGTCGTGCCTGTCTGTAGTGTGTTTAGTTTTATTTTCTCTACTCAGATCAATCACACATTATTATATACTTTTGCAAGGTTTTTACAACTTGACAAAACATCCGAAATATCTTTGTTAAGTATATGTAAGTTTATTATGAATGCATAAAACACATAAATCTTCCGGAATAAATTATTTAAATAATGGAGAAAGCCCCGTCAAAATCCATTGCGTAGTCTAGAAGAACAACGTGGTCAAACTGACAGACACGAATAGCAACTTAAATTTATAATAATATGTGTAGATTGGAAAGATAGAAATTGGAATATTTCAGTAGCAGCCTGGAGTATGGATTTGTGCCCGGTTAAAGCCTCGTTCAGACCAGCGCGACGCGACGGCGCGACGCGACTCGAACAATACAAATTCCAAGAAAACTTCACGGTATAACAATAGCCGGTGTCGCGTCGCGCTAGTCTGCACGAAGCTTTATGCTGATAGGCTCGCCCCCTATTACATGGGACCTAAACATAACTGGTGAAATGTGGGTGTACCTACTACAGGTACACCTCTGCCCTACCCTTCGGGGAAACAAGGCGTGATGTTATGTTATGTGTAGATTGCGAACCGGCATCAAAATAAATAATAGGTAAGTTAAGTTAATAAACAAAACTGGCCGTAATTGGTTGCCGCAGCTGGTTTATTAGGTACGAGCTTCCAGCGGCTTCGCCCACGTGATATCTTTATAAATTATAGCCTGTTACTCAGTGATAATATAACATTCTACTGGTGAAAGAATTGTTTAAATTGGTCCAGTAGTTTTTGAGTTTATTCATTACAAACATACAAAAAATCAAATCTTTTCTCTTCATAATATTAGTTTAGACTAGCTGTTGCCCGCGATTTCGTCTTCGATTTAGGATGAAAAGTAGCCTATGTCCTTTTCAAGGTCATGGTCTACTCATGTGCCAAATTTCACCTAAATCCGTTCAGCCGTTTTAGCATGAAAGCGTATATAACCAACAAACAAACAGAAAAAACTCAGTTTCGCATTTATAATATTAGTTTGGATCCTTTATTGCATCAAAATAAATGAAAAACTAAATCAATTAATTTATTCGGCATTTGTTTTCTCTACGGCAAATTATATTTCCTTCAATAAGGACTAATTAATATTAAAATATTGTATTGCAAAACGCGAATATGCTATAAATATTTGAACAGTATTTTTGCGTCCGTCGATCTAGGAACAATGAAGTACTTACCATTGATTATTTTAATGTCTGGAGTATACAAGTCTCATGGTTCTTGCAGTAAGTAATTTTGAATTTGTATTTAGAAGTTCCATTTTGTTATGTTGACAGAACTGTTAGAGCCTGTCCAGAAATGGAAGTCTTTTTGGGTGCGGCTACTAGGAGAACCGAGATACGTAGAACCATGTAGAAACCACCACTCAGGCCCCGTTCACGGCCTCGAGTATTGCGACTTGCGACGCGATCACGCGACACGTGCGCGCGTCACTTGTTTCGCGTCACTCCGCAAGTCACATTGCGGTGACTCGTGGCATGGTCTTGTAGCGGTTACACCGCCACATACTAACTACGCATTAAAGACATGACGTCACACAAATCCTGCATCGCGCAATTAGAGTTTACCGCGCGAACGACATAGATAAGACTATCCGAAATCAACAGTTGGGCAATCGGCCCGCCAGACACAACACCCGTCTGGTTGGAGGATCCTCCCTTTTCTATGGTGGATGAGTGAACTTTACACCCTGTTCCTCATACCTCTAAATTGGTGACCCCGAGTATGAACGTCAACGCAGCCTTCGTGCAACTACTTCAGCGTGACGTCATCATCATCACACCCGCAAGCTTTCGTGAAGCGAGTCACACAGACAGCCAGCACCCCTCATCCTCCCTTTTCTATGGTGGATGAGTGAAATTTACAACCTGTTCCTCATGCCTCTAAAGTCTAAACCACTTTTTTCATTTGTTTTCTCCGCAGTCGCAAGACGCGTGTTGCCTGATCTGTAGCTCGTGGCATGTGGTCACTTGGGGTACTACGCGCGAGTCCATATACTCAGGACACCTCTTCGTGTGTTTTGCGCGTTAATAGTTCTTTGGCCGAAAAAAACTACCTCTACAACCTGGTGACTAACCTGGTGACAGTTTTTATGCCCATGAATGAGCCTCTGACTTGGCTACACATACCGTCGAGAAATATCTCTCAGGCTCATTTACCTGACAATATAAAAAACAAAGCACTATCCTACTTTAACAAATCTTTTTTTGTTTTAGGTTTAGGGCATCCATTCCAGCCAGTAAGTTCAGAAGGAACGCAATGTAGCCCTCAAAATCTGGACTGCATTCGTATCTTCTTCGTGAACACATGGATTTGCCTGAAGAGAGAAGGTTTGTTACCTCTGTTGGCTAATATCACAGTTTACCTTCCCTGCACCGAGCAGCAAAATGAGTGCGACGGCTTATGGCATTGAAATCGAAGGCATAAGGGCTGGACGTGATTTTCAAATATAGTACGTATTATAAGTTATTACGTTACATATTTGCCTTCCAGAACATCATACTCGTATTAACTAAAGGAAAAGGTTAGGTTAACAGCAAAAAACCATCCACATTTCTCCACTTATATTTGAGTATAATGTCCTTAAAGGGGACAAGTCAGTACCCGGGAGGAAATCCAGACCAGGTTGCTTCTGAGAAATTCCTGATTCCTCAAAAACAGTTTACCCGACCTGGGAATCGTAGCCAGGATACTTCGCTAAATAGTCACATATGCGACCACTAGACCAAAACGAGGCAATCAAGTAAATGTGCAAGTAATAACTGAATGTACTAGATATTTCTGCTTACCCCATTTCGTGCAATACAGTCGCGATATTAATAATAAACCCAAAAAATCAAAACTCACATTTTTTTACGTTACAATTACATAAGACAGTCCCCCGAAACGCCCACCCGTCACCACTTCCTAGTATTTTAGCTGGGAAGAAGAACTGGCGCAACAAACTCCCCAGCAGCACAGCTGTCTGTTCAATTAGAAGAATCTGATTCTATACAACAGTATGCAAATAAATAAATAAAGAAATTAGCTTAACAAAACAAAGAAACACAAAACAGAATATTAAATTATTTGCCCTAATGCAATATAATAATATACGTCCCGACATCAATTGTTGGGCAGTTGGCGGAGGATCCTCCATTTTCTGTTTCCTATAGAGAATGAGTGATCTTTACACCCTGTTTCTCATACTTCTATAAAAGTATTGAGGGCCTGGTTGCTATTACAAACAGCCGCACGAGTCGATTAAAGGTTAAGCTACACCTGCCGCGATAGGTTCGTGGATGGATTATTAATTACATATCAAGACCCCTCTGTGCATCGGAAAGCGCGTTAAGCCAATTGACAGTCGTTACAAGTAATGAGGAGCCGAAAAGTCAGACCCGCCGGGTCTTACTTAAAAGTATTGAAAAATCGGTAGATTGTTTTATCTGTCAATATCAGCAAGTGACTCCGTCCAAATTCATTTGGAGTTTATTATGTTTTCTCCTCCCCTGCATCTTTACCAGCCGTCATCTCGATATCCTAACTTACTTTTAACTTAGTTTTTAGCTAAATCTACTGTCACACAATTCATTCTTCGTTTCTTTGGTCTTCTTCTATTCTGTTATATATCCATATTCATAATATTTAAAACTTTTCATTAATCTTTACAAATATTATAAATGTGTAACTTCTTAAGTTCTCTGAGTGAATAGATTTTAATGAAATGCACAGACACTACAAAAAACACTTAAACCGCTACAAGGTTGGTCCAAAATCGGAATTCAAATCATTTCAAGTGACATTTCACAAAACAATTGCACAAATGTTTACCGACAGCACCGCCCGTAAACGTCACTCGAGCCCCAGAAGATCCTTGTAGCAGTGTTATTAATTTATTGTGAAAATAAACTGTTTTCAATGTTAATTAATAATCATTTAATAAAAACCAGCCTGTTATCCCACAACGGGACAAAAACCAACATCTTTGCTCTGAGGCCTGAGTAACGGGTGTACCTGAGAACCTTCTGGTTGCGGAGATATTGCAGGACAAAGTTCCAAGAGGTTCTGATGTTTTTTTTACGAAAATCAGTCTTAAAATGTTATAACTAAACTTTAAATATCGGCATATTATATTGCATGCACCTTTAAGCACAGTTTTTGGCGTGCGTTATAACAGCGATTTTTCAAACAAAAAATAAAAGTCGTTTTCAATCAATTATTTTTGTGAAAAGTTAGTACAGAATGCGAGTTCGTGGCTATGTGATGGGTCTTGTTGTACCCTGTACATATAAGTTAATAAATTCACAAATGTAATGTGATTACAGATTACATTTTAATCAAGGGAACATTCTTGAGTTCGGAGATAACCTTATCACGGAATGTTATGGCGTTCGTCGAGAAGGTGCATCAACCAGTTTTTCAACATGGTCCTGAGCAATCAACTGGTAATTATTATTAACTTTTTTAATTATCTGCACGATTATAAGCATAACATCTCGCCTAGATTTGAATATAGAATAGATTTAAAGCATGAATTTGATTAGTTGAACCTAGATTTTGAAGTGGAATTTAAAGTATGAGTATCGCTTCGTAATACGGATCTACCCAACCCTGCTATGTTTTAATAGAGGACGACCCTATAACCATTTATTTACAAGAGAGACGGCTACTGAGAATTTTCTACTGGTAAGATACAATTTGATACGAGACTCAATGAGGCTCGCACAGACCAGGGCAGCATGGCACAAAAGGGAGGAGGCCCATACTAACCAGTGGGTGAAACAAAGATGCCAATGATTATGATGAAGTTACTTAATGTATAACAGTGCATAAAGGTACCTAATTAATGTAGCAGTGATAACCTAGTGGTGTGACCGTCAGACCACCATGTCATAGGTCTCGAGTTCGAACCCAAGGCACGCACCTCTAGCTTTTCGGATTCGAATTTCGGATTCATGCTCTCTAAAGTTGTGCATTGGTTTAGTGTAAATAATCTTCTCCTGAATGAGAAAAAGACTAAAAATTTTCAACGCCAAATGTCAGGCAGCTAATTACTACTAATGTTCAAGTTAATGGTATAGAGCTGGGACCCTGTTGAGTCGTTAGTTTTTTTTGGAATCACTTTTGACGGTAAATTACAATGCCCACACATAGAAAAATTGTCAGGAAAGCTTGGTTCGGCTGCCTATGCTGTTAAAAAAAAATTGACAGATAACTGTCGCAGATACAGCCAGAATTGTTTATTTTAGTTATTTTTTTAGTTTTATTGGGATTCTTCTCTGGGAATACTATTCCGACATTAATACTATATCTGTTCTAGAAAAAAGGGCTATTCGAGCCATTTACAACCTAGGTACTAAAGAGATTCCCTTCGAGAAAAATTCAAATAAGTAAATATTGTGACTGTAGCCTCACAATATATTAAACGAATTCCACAATACAATTAAATGCTGAATGTGAAGTGTTAACCTTTAGGCAGCTCTATGTTCTCCATACGGTAATCCGTAAACACGCTTCCCGTCCCCACAAAGAACCTACAGGCAGAAATAAGCACATCTTTCCTCAAGAATATCACAAAACAACGTTTGCCAGGCGCCAGTATTACATCACCAGCACAAAACTATATAACACTTATTAAAATTATCCACAAAATCAAAATATCAATGCAAACACACGTTACATAATTACTTATTAACATTGACTTATCAACACACAGAAGATCTTCTTTTAGGCAACCTTTAAAGTTAAATATAAAACTAATTCCAATTTTCCACACACAACACACACACACACATTCATACACACACCATCACATACAAACCATCACATACAACACACTCATACACACCTCAATCACACATTAACGGCATAAATCTTCGCTTCACTTCTTTTGATTTGTAAAAATATAACCTTCATTTTTATTTTTGCGATGTTAAGTAGCTGTCCTAGAGCTGTAAAAATTTCTGGCTTGTAACGTTGTAACATTGTTGCGGAGGGACACTGATCTTCTAAGATACAGGTACTAACCTAGTTTAGAGGTCAGAGTTTCAATGTAGTACTACCTAGCAATCTAGTTCAATGTATGTACTTCTACTATACCATTGTATATGACGACATGACTGGCGCAGTGGTTAAGCGATTGACTGCTGCGCTGTGCGTGTGTCGTGGGAACGTTTCATAAAAAAAAAAGAAAAAAAAAGTTATTTAGGCATTAGTTCAATAAAGATTATTATGATATTATTATTATTATATTTTTGAAAACCATTGTATGTACCTACACAAAAATATATAAAATTTTAAGAAAATGTTCGATATTCATAGTTTAAATATCAGGAATAAACACAACCTTGCTGTACATCGCACTCGTCTCCACAGAGTAGGCAACTCGTTCATGGGTCAATGTATACCAATATGTATTTTTCAATTTTTGTAAATTTGAGTACCATGGAGTCGTTTACTGTGTTGTATTTTGACTTGAAAGAGCAGGGTAGTTGAGAGTATGTCATGCTCACTTAATGTCTCGCTGATGGTGGCGAGTGTGTTGGATCATTCGGTTCCCTACAAAATGGTTGAGCTGGATGGTGCTGATCCATGCGTCATGTTCGTGAACGGGCGCCGTCAGTTGAGACTGGTCATCTCTTATCTGCCAGGGCTTATTTTTAATCTTATATTTTAATCGTTTTTGTTTTTTTTTTTACATTGTTCTCACATATAGAATCAAAAAGAGTAATGTCTTTGGATTTTGTAATTTCTATATTTAAAAGAGTGTCCTTGGAGTTTCTTGCCCGTTCTTCTCCATAGAGATCTACGTTTTGGAATGGGCAACTAGCTTCAACTTTCTGACTAACTGACTAAAAAAAAATGTGCCTGTGTGTGCAATTCAAAAGTGCCTGTAAAGGGTTTAATTGAAATAAATGCTTTAAGTTTGAGTTTGATACGCTTTTACAACAAACTTCCCATTGACATTCGAAACTTACCCATTGAATGATTTAAAAGCTGTATTAAAACCAAACTTTATAAAAAAGGGTACTATAAAATTTCCGATTATTTAGAAGATAAAAAAGCTGGGGATCTATGGTCCTCATATGGCTTGACCAAGATTATGTCTGGACTTTAAAAGAGACTGTGACGGGACCTCTGAGTTTGTTTCGTCCTTTCCTCTTGGAGTAGTCAGATAGGAAACGACGAACTCAACTAGCATTTTTTTATTTTTTTATATGACGTGCAAATGTGATTCCGATATTCTATTTACAGAATATACAATTTCATTTCATTTCATGTGTAATTATCACTTGCTTCAATAACGGTGAAGGAAAACATCGTGAGGAAACCGGCATGCCTGCGAGATATTTCTCGACGGCATGTGAAGCCAAATCAGAGGCCGAAAGACGCTTTAAAACTCTGACGCCAGATTAGTCACTAACCACTCGAAAAGAAGAATTTATAACGACTTGCCTTATCCAAGAAAAAACTCAGGATCTCGAGGTCCATAGTTAGTGCTTGCGACCACTATACAGGAGAAAGTCGTAGTAAGAGAATATGTTTTTTTTTATTTTCACTGATGTGATTTACCACACGCTTTTCAATTTTTGTCACGGGTTTAAATTTTTGTCACGGAATTTAATTTTTCTTTCTCGTGGGTTTTCTTTATAAATTTTTGTCACGGGATTTTATTTTTCTTTCTCGTGGGTTTTCTTTATGGATAACTTCCGTCTGCGGGGAATGGAAGGTTCTGCTAGATTCCCATCGATTAAAATAATATTATAAAGGCGAAAGTTTGTGAGTATGTATGTTTGTCTCTTCTTCACGCTAAAACTACTGAACGGATTTGGATAACATTTGGCACACAGATAGTTTATAACCTGGATTAATACATAGGATACTTTTTATCTCAATATTGCCACGGGATCGAAACTTATGCGGGTGAAACCGAGGGGCGCAGCTAGTTATAAATAAAATACGTTTATTCCGACCAACAATGTCATCATATCAGATTTTAAAAACAATTATGCACTATTATTACGGACAGGGTTTTTATAGGTCAGAAAATGACGAAAAAAGAGTGGGCAACATTGCTTTTAAGTTAAAACGAATATAAATGATGCCCGCTGTTTATCTGATTACCACGAATTCATTTCCCGTGTCGGCTACCACGATTTCATTTTCCAGATAAAAAAATGGTATTATGTAGGAATTATTCAAGCAATTGTACGCAAAAATAATTAATTCATCGGCATAGCCAATTAAAAGCGCAGTTTTTTCTGAAGTATTGATTGGAATAATTAAATATTGTAGTATCGCATTTTTCTCGTAATTTTGTCTGTTCGAATATTTTAATTTTCGTTTATTTTCTGCACGGATTATAAGTATATGTAATTTATATACAGAGCAAAGATTTATATATTTTTACTTTGTAAGATCAATGCTACAGAAACAATAGGTCTTACAATGTTCTGGCTATCTTTGATAGAGCTTCAAGCAGGTTTCGAAATTATTATGTAATTCTCTACCATAATATTACAATTGCAAGCTAAACTTGTACATTTAAAGCCTACATTTATAATTTTGGCTTTGTTCCCAAATTGTTTTATATAAGTTCAGATATCGTGGCAAGTTCTCTAGTCGCTTTATTCGCTGAATTTTGTATTTTATGTTACTCGGTGTTATTTTTAACAAATTTAAGTTAAAGTGGGTGGCGAATTATTCACCTGTATCCGTCAAGGAGGTGATTCTACTTGTCATACTGTACAACTTTTGCTATGAAACACAAACTATACGGCTCGTAATAAAAAACTTTTCATAAGTACGTACATGAATCGAAATAGTCTGTCTACTATTGTAGAGGAATTTGTTTTTCTTTTCACGAATTTAATCTGAGGTTCGTGAAAGTTGTTTAGTAATTAGTGTCATACTGGCCCCTCTCATGCATGAGGTTGTGGGTTCAAATCCGAGCAAGTACCAATGTGACTTTCATATCACATGAAATATCAAATATAATTTATATTGGACATTATTGACATCGGTAAAGAAAAACATCGTCAGGAAACCAGCTAATATAAGTCTGAAATCACCAACCGGTCTTGAGCAAGCGTGGTGATCAGTGCTCGTGCCTTCTCTGTATGAGAAGAGGCCTTTGCCCTGCAGTGGGACAGTAATAGGCTGGTATTATTATTATTAATGTCACACGCACACCTGCATCCTGCAACCTGCATTTTGTAACCTCATCATCGGCGCTATCTTCTGTATCTTCTTCCATTCTATAACGGGTGTAAAAATACACTTAACGAAGCCAAGAGACACTAAAATTATGTTTTTCCCGTTATTATGATCTTTTTTTTGTATACTTTGGATCCTTTTCGTTACAGAGATAAGGAAGGTCAAAGTCCCAACATTAGCTTACGAAAATATGTTTTAAATTTTATAAACTCACTTTAGTTACTACCACGGTATTTGTACCGTTGCATGCATCCATAATCATATGTTTACGTTAATTTCATTGTAGACTACCGTGGACAGAAAATAAAAGTCGTTTCCCAAAAAATATTTTTGCACACAAGTTACTTAGTTTGATCTACAGGATGCGTAGATGACGGCGTCTTTTTACACCCTGTATGGATATACGAGTATATACTGGCCAATATCTCAGTAGTCATCCCCTTTCTAGTCATTATCGAAGTCTTTCACAATCCAGCCATCGATTCTTTCATAATCCTCTACTCTTAAAACTGTGCACTTTTAACTAAAAAAAAAATACATTACAAGCATCAGAAATATCTCAGCCCTTAAATGAAAAGTCCCTATTCTGTTTCAATTTAGTTTTGGGTGCTTATTTAGAACATTGTTATTTAGTTGGTATTGAATTTCTTCTTCTTGAAGCGGTTGAGAATCTTGCTATTGAATAGTTTATTGTTCGCCATTTATTTGCGAGCTAGAATGCTAGTAATACATACTTGTAATTTTAGTAATTTTGCTCGTTTATGCATTAGATTAAATTTATTTAGGTCTTATTTGATTTTACTTTAAAAGTATCACATTAAAATTATTTCAAGTCCCTACCTACTCCTGTATGTGTAAGTACCTACATTAGAAAATAGTGTTGAAAAATAATTTGGATCGTCTTTTTTTTGCAGAAGGGCTCAACATTTTATTCAAAGTTCTTCTACAAGATTTAACTCTGATGATACAGAAACTGTTTCTGGTTCGTGGGGCTTACTTCATGAAGTATTTGATGGCCAATGACCTTTGTCAACCCCATGGGTTTTAGTGGACTCTGACGCGAATATTTGCGGATCTGTTAGTAGGCAGAGGCGGAACAGCTTGGGACAAAATTCGACAATACCATCACATTGAATATAAAATGGAGAAGAAATAAAGTGATGAGTAGTTTCTCACGGTTTTTTTTTTACTTTTACTCTTTTTAAAATGATATCTCATGCTTATTATTTGCTTTATTAGCTACTAATATTTTTTTCGGGGTTATGTATAAATTTATCAAAGCAATCGTTTAAAACAAGTTCAAACTGGTTAATCATTGTAAGTTTCCTTTTAGAACACTTTTTTAATTGGTTTATTTTTAATGAAGATAAAATATGCGATAAATGGAAGTAGATACCTAAGTTATTGCGTATATACAGATTGCTAAAGTTATTCAAGAGTATAGATTGCTAATGTTATTCAGGTTGTTACATAAGTAATAGATAGCTACTCCATTATCTGGTACACGAAATTAAGAAGGGACCTATAAAAATAAAAATAATATATATAATAAATATTTTGAAAATTCTGATAAACTTGTTAAACAACTAAAACTTCCCTGCATTTTCCGTAACTGCATCAAATTGCAAAAAAAACTGAAAATATTTAAATCAGCTTCCTACCCATTTAATTTTGGGCTGTCATTTAATATTTAATTTCACAAAACCTTTTGTATTTCTACGTCATCCATAGATGTTTCCCACTGCAATCATTTATTACGTAAAAAGACGACACATGTATAATTTCAACGATCAAAACTGTATTTAAGTAACAAAACACTTACCTCAAACAAAATCTTCACCAATCACTCATAACACACTGGAAAATAAAATAAAAAATGGCCACACACACAAGACAATAATCACTATAGTAACGACGTAAAGTTTTCCGCGGTCACCGACGATCGACAAAATCTCGTCCCCATACGTCTTTACTCGCGAAAGCTCGCGGTCAACTGACTGTATTCCTCGCCTGCCAGTCTCCACTTTCATGAAATGAACTGAAACTCTCATTACCATCACACAATGACGTATACAACCTCATTCCTTACGCTAAATTGAGTTCTACGGCGGCAAGTTAAGATGCAAAATGGTGTAGCAAAAAAAATGTTTTCAAAGTCCTCGGCTGTTTGTTTGGGAGGGTCGCAAGGCGGGAATGAGTGTGTCGAAAAAAAAATAAGCCAACCACGTCTCAGTGAGTTAAGGCTTCAGGGGCGGGTTTCCACTGAATATCTTTAATTAAAAGCCCAACTTTCCTTGGTTTTGCGTTGTAATGAATTGAAGTTTGTAAAAGAAAAATTCTGAGTGATAGTAGGATGTGACTATGCAGCTTAATAGGAAAAGCCTGCGGTAATTTTGAGGGAACATGATGAGAGGAAAAATAATTAACAGAGAGTAGATTTTGCGATGCAACACTTTGAAATGCAGCCAGTGTTTAGACGTGAAATTACGTTGAATATTATGAACGTTTAGATATTATAGTTTGCTGGATAAAATGTAAACGGCAATAGTGAGGTATGTGCTCAAATTATATGTGATTTCTGTGGTATTTGGTATATTTGAATTTACACTTCACTTCGGTGTTGAATAAAATAGACACGAAATTCCAGATTATTAATTTTGCTTGAATATGTGGGAATTTAATATAAAGTGTGTAAATCAGTTATATTTAGAGTGTACCTAAGTTTATTTTGATCACTATTTCATTTGTATCTTCAAGTTAACATCTACACTAATATTATAAAGAGATTTGTATTTTTGGTTTTAATGAATAAACTCTAAAACTAATGGTATGATAAAAAAAAAACTCAAATAGAATGCTATATTATCACTGACACAGGCTATAATTTATAAAGAAAAAGATCACGGGGGTATAATTATGTATAAACACAGAGTAAATATTAGGTCAGTCGAAAGAAATAATTACTAACTATCGTTATCGATCCATTTTTACATAATTAACTTGCAGGTGCACAAAGCAATCTTTGATTAACAAATTTATTATTAGAATAACCTATTTAATAATGCAAACGGGAAATTTTACTTTAGAGAACTAAGTAAAATTGTGTCTAAAATTGTTTTTGCTTTTTACGGAAAACGTTGTCATATTATAGAACGCATATTTTATTAACAGAACTACCAACTATAACAAAAATTAATATTATTTAAATAATTAAGTACCATCTAGTGTTTTAAAAAGTAAAAATGGTGAGGCAAAACGATGACTAAAGAAGTATTAAAGACTCGGGTCTAGATGACTTGAGTCTTGAGCTTAAGTAAAAGAAATACCAGCTAAAAGGCTTTTATTTTGATTACCATCAACTTTATCTGAAATCAATCTTCTCAAATCAGATTTTGATGGGTTCAAAGGCTGAAACAAGAATGGGCGACCATCTCTTTCTCTTGTAGGCGTGGTTTAAATCTCGCGCATGCCCAGATGCCTCAATCTTAAGAATAAGATTCTTGATTTTTTGCCCTTAGTGCGATAATACATTAGATATATACAATGGGTATACATAAAAGTTGTATATACTTTGTATGTTTCTCGTCTGCCCTGAAGAATGTCTAAGTTTCGTGCCTTTCAAGACGTATCTTTGGATTCCTTTGAAGGTTTTTATTGTTTGTATTTGTGATGGATGCATTAGTATTACGTAAGTCTCATCAATAATGCTTATAGAATAGTAGCTTTTGCCCGAAACTTCCCTCACGTAGAGGTCGGAAATTATCCCACGAGAACGTAACACTGGGATACAAAAATATCCTATCTCCTAACCCAGATCATGGTCTATACGTGTGTCAAATTCCATCCAAATCCGTTTAGCCATTAAGGCAATAAAAGGGAACAGACAGACAGAGTAACTTTCGCATTTATAATACGTGCTAAGTATGGACTAGTATGTAAGGCAGTTGCTCCATGTAACATACTGGCGTTCGGCTGCATTCTGTTAGACTTCAAACCAAACCTAACATAGCTGAGAAAAAACTAGAAGATAATGATAAAACTTATACCTTCTTCTTATGAGGGTAGGCAGAATCTTCAAAACGCCACATTGCCCTTAGTGCTCGCCGTCGACACTCGTCGGCGACAGCCGTAGACGCGTCGGCGGCAGTCGTCGACGCGTTAAGCTTCGTTCAGACTAGCAAGACGCGACAGCGCGACGCGACACCGGCTATTGTTATACCGTGAAGTTTTCTTAGAAATTGTATTGTTCGAGAAGCGTCGCGCCGTCGCGTCGCGCTGGTCTGCACGAGCCTTTAACGACTGCAGTTGCGTCTGCCGTTGACAATTTTCCGCTCATGTATTTGCGTAAGTACGTACTTATATATACGAGCGGCACATTGCAGTTGACGCACCTACCTTCGACGCGTCGACGACTGCCGCCTACGTATTAACGGCTGCAGTTGCCCCTGCCATTGGCAAAGTGCCGCTCGTGAATATAAGCACTTAACACACTGGGAATAAAGCATGAGTTTATATTTAATGTTGATGATCATTCTGACGTCAGACGACCAATTACGAAGCAGTCACAAACAAACATTTTATCAGTACAGATACTCATATATCTTTGCATAATTATTATTTTGCCCAGTCTTATCACGTATGAGGTCAAGGCTTGGTCTGATATCTTACTTACACGCGTACCTAATCAAATAGAATCCTCTTTGAAGGGGACAGTAGATATGATGTATATCTTTATCTTCTATATTTATTTGCACTCATGCATAACACACATTATTTAACAAAGAGTAAGAGCGTTTATTATGAAAGTTGGCAACGGCGCAAATAAATGTCAAATATTTCGCTGTTTTGATTCTAATTTTGAAATATTACTAGGCTAACTATCGAACCAGAATATTGATTAAAAATGAAATGCAATAAAATTCTGTGTATTTACTCGTATTCTAATTGGGGTATTTGGAATTGTGCGTTCATTCCAGGACATGTATTATAGATCGGCTGATGGCGGGCAGATATCCAGCTCCACCACTACCTATGGCCGTCTGCAATACAATAACCAAAGTTATAAAGATGTCAGTCAAAGCTGTGAAGTCTTGGCCGCAAAATGCTCGCACACTGGAACGTGCCGCGAGTGTAAGACGTAGTTGTCAAGCACACTATATTATATTGTAGTCTGTGCACGCACACCAGCATAAAAAATTGGGCCTATTTGTTTTTCCGTATACACTACACACTATTACACTTCCATCAAAGACTCAACCAGAACACAGTAACGCTGCTTGATGGCAGAAATATAAGGTTCGTAGCCGTTCAGGGACCTATTTCATAAAACCGACAGGTGACAGGCAAAATCTGACAATTTTTTTTCATACGTATTTTCTCCTATATCATCATCTTTCGTGAAATTGTGTAAATTTTGTCGATTTTGTACAAGCTCCTTCCTGACCGTCATAGATATTCGTATAACAACCAGGATCAACGGCTTAGAGCCTATTTTTACCAAACCGGAGATGAGTAGTGGGAAAATTTAACTTTTGAAAAATATTTAATGGCGTAATATCACATCCTTGCTGAGATAGGAAACTTTTTGGCCTCGCACAGGTCGTTATTATTTTTATTTATTGTTTTTATATATATAAATTTTTGTTTTAATTATAATTACTGTTTATATTTCCTGTGCGTGTACCAAATAAAATATTATACTTTCTTTCTTTCTTTCACATTATATAACTTTAAAGGCCATTTCAAGAATATTGGGAGAAGCTTTATTTTTTTTAACATATTAACGACCATTGGTGGTCGCTAATATGTTAAAATTCTCTCTTTTACTATAGTAGTTATTCTGGTCGTGTTATAGCTCATGGCTAAGTAATAACAGCCGTACGGTTAGAACCATCAGGCTAAGCTACGCTTGCCGGGGTTGGTCTGTGGATACCCATCCACAGACCAACCCCGGCAAGCGTAGATAGTCACCCGACTATCTTCACATACCGAGACTCCACCGTGCCTCGGAAAGCACGTTAAGCGGTTGGTCCCGGCTGTCATTCGTGGATCTTTGACAGTCGTTACGGGTCGTCAAAAGCCCGAAAGTCTAACAACCAGTCTTACCAATACCTTATTGTATTACCCAGTTACTATGTTGAGTCGCTCCGTGTAAAATACGGTATTCAGCTGCATCCGGTTAGACTGGAAGCCGACCCCAACTTAGTTGAGAAGAGGCTAGGCAGATTGATTTTGATTCTGGTCGTTATAGCGGTCTTTAGAGACTGATTGATGTTTAAGTACTTAGTGATCATAGATTTAATTGATTGACGGTGAATTAAAAGTACTGGGAGTCAGAACTTTTTATCATCTGTAACCGCAGTGAGCAAATGTGGTGAATAAAGATAATGGATCACTAAGCTGATAAAACTTGTTCTTTCTCTGTATTAAGAGACTTTTGCCTTGCAGCAGTGGGACTATTACAGGTCGATATTCTTTATCTTCAGAATATTGACAGGTGCTGTTAAAATCCAACAGTAGATGAGAATTTTAACAGCTGCAACGGTCCTGGAGCGATGTCTGGATCTACCAAATACACAATGCAACAAACTTATATAAAATTATCTGTCACCTATGTCAAATAGACTTTAGCCGGAGAAAATGACACAGGCCTCAATGCAAAATAAAAATGTCGTAGCAGCCTACGCCGTAGCACTTGATGGCGTAGCACTTGGGAACGCGTAGCACTCAAAAACCTACGCGCTGCGCCACCCGTCGTTGCTTTCATCCTTGTGGCATCAATGTGTATGCGACATCTGAAATACAAAATCTTTATCACATTATTTTATATGATACTAGCTTCTACAAGCGGCTTCGCCGTGAGCCTATAACCTTCCTAAATAATTGGGCTATCCAATGCAAACATATTTTTCAGATCCGACAGGTAGTTCCGGAGATTACTCCTTACATACAAACTTACAAACAAAAAAACAAATTTTACCTCTTTATAATATTAGTCTAAGTAGAATATTAATCAGTACGCACAATTAATTCAACAATAATTTTGGTCACTTATCAGTAATAACTACATAATGGCAGCATAAGCGACAGTTAAAAGCACTATTAGTATTTTGTGGATGTTGTCAGAGTGCTTTCAGGTCATTACTATTTTATTAAAATATTAAAACTAGTAGGTTAATCTCAAGGTACATCATTATTATTATTCGTAAAGCAAAGCAGTTTTTCTCTCGCTTAGTTAACACAGGTAAACATAATTATTTTCGTTGTGAAACTAAACTTCCAGTCAGTTGTGAAAAATGGTCATATTATACATACGTTACTTATGACTTTAGATAGTCATAACACTAGGAAATTATTTTGTGCCAAAACACGACGTGTCTAGTCTGACTATAGTATGCCTCCAACTATTAAATGGAAAAGTAACAAGAAAATTTAACAATTTTGAAAACAAAAGAAGTTAACAAAACTCTTCCATCTCACACCAATATAGGAAGTACAAATCCAAAAGAATTCTCAGTGTATTTCGTTAGATGTAAACGTGACACGTCCGCTCATCGCGAAGTGCGGTCACGGACTGACGCGTTCCTGCACAATTCCGCCGCGACACGCTAGGTGGCGCCGTCAATTTGTGCTGCCGAGACGTTTTGGCGCCCAACGTGGGACACGAAGTTTTATTGTGTATATTATGCAAATGTGTCTTGAATACGTTTGGCGGTCACGTCTGGTGCAACTGAATGTGTAAGGTATATTTTATTACGAAATTTGATTCAAAAATGGATGTAATCTTTCATGTATAAATAAATGTAGGTTACGTTATTTAAAAGCAGTTAATTAATACTTTACCAAAATTATAATTTGAAAATAAATAGGAAGGAGTTTTATTTAAGGGTATATATGTATGTGTATATACATGTACCCGTACATATGTATGTGATGCTTCCTTAAAGATTTATTTTCTTCAGATTAGAAAACTAGACTAACAAGACGTACACACAAATTGTTTCTAATTGCAACGAGCCTTTTATGGTTTCAATTAAAACACAAAAATTGTACAATAGACCTGTTCTATTGGAACTAAGTTAAGTTCACCCAAAACCGTATCACAATCACAAAGATATAAAACTACGAGCAATACAGCGTTTAGCATCAAAGGTTTTCCCTGGGGAGCCGCGGTTAGCCGGCGATTAAAGTCGAAAGCCTGCAACCATTTGATGTATTCATCCCCCTGAAGCTGCGAAGTGAGATAAAAGTGCGGGGTTAATACACCCCAGGGATCGACGAGTAAGTGATTCGGCGTTCGATTTTAAAATTTATTTTCGAAGTGTTTCAATTTTGTAAATGTAGTTTTATTTCGATTAGTTTCCGTTCTGACTGTTGTTCGGAGATTTTTAGCAAAATGTTGTGGTATGTTTTTTATATATATGTGTATATGTGTTAACTTATCTTTTTGTATGCACGTGTTTCTGTGACAAATAAACCAATTTTTATTTCTCACATTCTCTCCAATCTGAATACTTATTTAGCATAATAGAAAGACGTCTTGGTAGTCTAAGTTTCTTATTCGGAACAGTTCGGAACGCTGTTCAGACACAGTCTCGATTTTAAAACTAAGCAGATCTGTTTCGAAGACAATTTTGAATAGCGATACATGATTGAGAATTTTTATAATATTTGTAAATATGTGAGCACCATGTGTCTATCACTTAATTAGTTTATCTGTCATTGCTTAATTTTTGGTTCTTTTTACCTATTGTGGTATAGTAATTTTATTCTAGGTGCATTTTCTTCACATTGTAATTTATACAATTAATAAATACAAAATATTGTAAAACATTTTAAAAGAGTAACGGTGGACTGTCTTGCCCATTCTTCTCCATACGAAAACTACCTTTTGGAAGGGGCGACTAGAATAAATTTTATTTATTTTGTTAATTTTGACGTTTTAAAGTGTCTTTCATGTGTCTAATTCAAATAAATTATTTGACTTTGACTTTATAAAATCCTAACTATATATATATAAATGCAAAAATGAGTTTGTTTTTTGAGTAAACGGTTTCGATGAAATTTGGCACATGGGTAGACCATGACCTGGATAAGGATATAGGCTACTTTTCATTCTAGATCGCAGACAAAGTCACAGGCTATAGCTAGAATGATTATAAATGACGTGTAAACCTGAGAGTAGGTCTGGAATCTTAAATTGAATAGATCCTATTTAATTGTATACAACTTAGATTTTTTTAATTCTAAATATAATTTGTCACGGGTAGCATGTACAACTCCCATAATTTATAATTTATTTTTTTTAAGTTAAAGTCAACACCCAAAAACTAACCCAATAAATATAAACGTATGCCAAACATTTTCACTAAAACAGCTTATAAAACAAAATGCTGTAATTCGCCCCAACTAAAACTTTCAACTAATTGAATTGGAAGTCAACTTCTAGTTAAGGTGAAAGCGACGTCGCCATGCCGCAGGCGGCAGTCGCGTCGTGCCGCCATGTCGCGTAGAAACTTTGAAAAATTCCCGACTAGTTTGTTTCACTGTAACTTAATAAAAACTACCGTCGGGCTCACTGAAGTTAAGAATTAAGTTTGAGAAACATTGCCTTGTGGAGGCGGAGGTATTATGTCATATTTTTATTAAGACTGGATGGTTTAGGATAAATATGAGCGGTCAGTTTTGTAAGTCGACTTTTCTTTGAACGAATGACTTTTGAATTTGTTATTCAGACATTGATTTAGGTATTTGTTACTGACATTGTTTATAAAGGTAAAATAAACAATCTCCGTTTTTATTTTGATTTTGTTTTACTATCTTACACTCAACAGCTTGGCCCATTAAAAGCAAATTAAATTACAAGTTTAAGGATACATTAATCAAAATGTAGATCAAGCTCCCTAACCCTTAAGCAATTACTATAAAACTTAAGAACGTATGACTAATTTGCCTCCAAATAACACTAATCAAGATTACAAACGAATCTGGGAAGCCAAATAGTCCCCGAAATTCGTCTCAAATGCAAATTATGCAAACAGTTCCCCGCAATATTCTCGTTTTCGACAATATATTTAGCATTTGAAATAGAGTTGTAACGGAATAAATGGTTGTCGCAGCACGTCCGCTCGCTTCGCACTCAACTCACGAACTGATTTGAATTTGGAATTTCCTTCGCTCGGTTGGCGCCGCCGTCGATGTTTAGCTTTTTTCGTATTAAAAATTGTTTTATTCATTTTTATCGTTTTGGATATTGGCTTTTTTGCTAGACTGTGCACTTCTAAGTGAAATTCGCGAAATAAACTATCTAACTGGTAACTTTTTGTTTTAGAAGCATTTTCAATGGTTTGTGTGAGTAGATTCACCCGCTTGCGATAAGGCAAGATTAAATTAAATATTTTCAAGTTTCAATCACACATCAGGGAAAGTTATCAGTTTATCTAACTATCTAGAAAACCTTACTAGCTCTTTGCAACTTAATCCGAAAAAGAAATCGTACTTATCTTTACAGTCTTGTTTACCTACTTAGAAACGCTAAGCAGCTTTCCCGTGGAATGCTAATGTTTACCGCATTCGTCCAAATTAAAAGAAAAAAGGACCTACAGCTTGTAATCCTGCTTTGAACGAATTCCAGCCTTGTTGTTTATGAACTAAGGTGTAAATTATATTGTGTTTTATTATGTAAATTGTCTGATGAAGTCAAGAGTAATGGAGTGTTTCAGCGTTTTGTTTTTGCGTTTGGTGTTTGACTCTAAGAGATTTGCGATCAAGTTTCATCCGATTTTAAAAATTTACACTTTTTGCTTTTGTTTGTTTTATTTGTTTTTGTGGTGTTGGGGAATGAATCAAAATGTTTGCAGCAAATGTTGGTAGCCAATGTAGCTAAAGAAAGGTTTGTTGTTTTTCAAGCGTTTGATCTAAGAAATAATTTGCATTCGTTGTTTTTTATTTAGCATACGCATAATATACTTAATCCAATATTGTTCCCACAGCTAGGGCACAGGTCTCCTCTGTGTGAGAGGGAGTCGGTCGTAATCCACTATGTGGGCCCAGTGCGGGATGGTAGATGTCACAAATCTTCGAATTTTAGTTCTAGGACCTGCCGGTTTCCTCACGATGTTATCCTTCGCCATTTAAAGAGCAGGTGATGAAATAATTTTCGCAAAGTAAAGTGGCTGTCTGGGTTCGAAGTCGGCTGTTTCTTAGATGTTGATTTATACGAGTACCTAGTGTTTTTTTTAAGTTACTGTATCAAATTCGTCTACATAGATTGAACTTTTTCCAAATGTAGGTACATTTACCTACATTTGGAAAAAGTTCAATCTATGTAGGTCGCGGCCTTTTTAGAAAAGATGCTGCTTCATTAAGCAGCATCTTTTCTAAAAAGGCCCTTTTGTTCTATGGAATATAAAAGTTGCGAAAAAAAGTCAGGATTTAAGGCTCGTGCAGACCAGCGCGACGCGACCAATACAATTTCTAAGAAAACTTCACGGTATAACAATAACCGGTGTCGCGTCGCGCTGTCGCGTCGCGCTAGTTGCACAAGCTCTTAGAGTTAAAATACTGGCACCGTAATCTTTTAATTTACTAAACTCGAAAATTAAAATGATATTTCACTAAAGAGAAACTAAATTCTATTCTCGTCGTCATAATTCAAAATATTTCAAAAACATCTTACCCGCTCGTTAGCTACCAAATACATGCAAAAATACATAATTTGCTTTCAAGATGGTGTACAACAATTCTTAGCAGAAAAACTGACATAACAAGACCTCCCCTGCCCCTTGCTGTGGCATACAGAATGACAGCAAGAGAGGTGATTCAGAGAGAGGTCAGAGGTCGAGACAAATTGGTTACATTATAAATAATGACGGTTCTGTATGGCCCTTACCATCCGTCATGAGCTATAAACGATTCGCTCATTACGTCTACTTTTTACTTCATAAGATTAACTTTTCTTATATTTTTTTATACTCGTGGTTCTTCTATACAAAGCAGGGTTAAAAGCCTTGCAAATTGTCTATAGGTGACAACTTACCACCAGCTTTATTGCCAATAAAATTAAAATAAACTTTAATAAAGGCAGGAGGTGTAAGTTCAGGGTCCATATTGGCTCAACTAAAGTTCTTTACCCGAAATTGTTCTTCCTAACGATTTGTAATCCGAATGATCACTCTTCCTAAAACTTTTCATCCTAAAGTTTTCATTCATACTATTTGTAGTGCTACCGGCGATGTTCATAACACTCATGTTTCCGAAAATTGTAATTAATAATATCATTAATGTAAATATATTTAAACTCCTACTGTTTTTTATCATAACGCTTTTATCCCTAAACATAATTACCATAATATATCTACCACTATGAATAAAATACTTAGAAAAATTTCGCGACCAATTTCGAGGTTTCGTAGTTGGTCACAGTTCTAACCTAACCTAACCAATGGATCCCTTCCACATCGTTTTGACGACAAACGGTTAGTCGGAGACAAAAAACACCAAGACACTTTTAGCCTTATATTTAGGTGTTTTATACGATAGACGTACGTCTATCGTATAAAACACCTAAATATAAGGCTAAATCAAGAAAATAAACGATTTGCAAAAATAACACTCTTTTGACTAATTTTTTCTGAGTCCTCGCGCCGTAGCGCCACCAAGGCTACACTCCAACCGAAATTCATAAAACACGACTCATTTACGGCCTGGTTATGTTTATGGCCTGGGATTTTATACCGCAGTTTTAACCGTACCTAAACCAATAACTATAGGACCGATTTGGTTCTGGCACTTCTCCGTCGTGCGTTGTGGTCACAGTTCTAACCTAACCTAAACCAATAATTATGAATAAGACCGATTCGTTTCTGGAACTTGACTGAATGACTGGAGCGGGACTCTGGCTTCGCTCGCTCGGCTCGTGCGTTATGGTCGCAGTTCTAACTCATTTTAAACCAATGACTATACATAGTACCGTGATAAACAAAAAAGATATGACTTTGAATAATAGTGTAAAAGATGGTTATGTTGAGAAAATATAGAAAAACAAATAAAAGTATAATAGATGTTTATTGCTACTGACATTATGAAGTTGAATGCTTCGGAATTATGAACATTAGAGACAGAGTAGTTAGGAATTGTGATTGTTAGGATGAAAAATGTTAGGAAGAACATTTTCGGATTTCCAATTATCGGAGTTGAAAATTTAGGTGAACTTTGGCTTACCCGTAAGTTCAACCTAGGATAGAGAACGATTCAAATATTATTTTATCTATACCCATGCTGTAAATCCTCTATAAAAGTTTCTGAAACAATTAGCTTATTGCCAACATTAAAACAACCAGTGCCATTATTAACCATAATATCATCCAAACGAGTGTTATAATGTTGTAGGTACTAAAGTTCATTATGCAACTCCAATTTATTTCAAAAAAAGAACTTTGTCATTCACGCGCGTCTTGAATTTACATGGAGTTCTTACAACACTGTACAACACCTTATGGTTTCAGAACCATTTATAGAGGATTCATGGGTGTAGATAAAGTTTTGTATTAAAAACGTATTTTAATACCCATTATTAAACAACAGTTGCATAAATAACTATTCAAGTTCGATATAGTACAGAAACTCAGGGCTATCCCAATCACAAAACAGAAAGCAATATGATAGAAATATGTGAGTGCACAGTATGTAACCCAAGTTTAGAACGAACTCATCGGGGGCTGCCTCCAACTGAGACATGTTCCGACCGACTGGATGTTAGAGAACCATTTGCAAGTCCTAGAAGTGGCATGGAGAATAATTTTATTTATTTATTTGTGAAATACTTTATTTTACACCACTTAATACAAATAACTGACTCACTCGACTCTGACTGGGGATTGACTGCCTCGGTGGTCTAGTGGTCGCAAGCGCTACTGCTGTGCATGAGGTCCTAGGTTCGATTCCCAGGTCGGGCATAGTGTTATTGGGTTTTTTCATCTGGAATTTCTCAGTAGCAGCCCGGACTCTGGATTCGTGCCGAGTTGATGGCAATAGGCTCACCACCTATTGCATGGGACTTAAACATAACTGGCGATATTTAGGTGCACCTCTGCTTAACACTTCGGGAAATACAGGCGTTATGTTATGTAATTATTTATAACTGCCCTTTGGTGTCGTGGTTGCAAGCGCGACTGCTGAGTGTGGGGTCTTGGGTTCGATTCCCGGGTCGGGCGAAGTGTTATTGGGTTTTTCCATTAGGAATTTCTTAGTAACACGTTAAGCCTTTGGTCATACGCCTGTTCTCTCTCCGGTCGTGTCGGATTGCCGTCCCATCGGACTATTTGAGTGAGGGAAGAGAGAGTGCACCTGTGTCTGCGCACACACTTGTGCACTATAATATCTCCCGCGCAGAAGGCTAGTCTCCGTTGAGATTGGCCGCCGTGGCCGAAATACTTTCTGGAGGACTATATATACTTATTGCATTACAACAAATAGCCATCTCGAGGAACATAATCGCTAGTGTTCCATAACACACAATCTTTTTGTCTTTTCCACTATCCCTAACTCCACGAGAAACCTCGCTTGAACCTATATAGTTCAATAGAAATCGCCTAAACTCATGAGACATGTGACTGAAGTTTCAGGAGTTCTGGACTCTGCCTGGATGCCAGTGAGTTGAGCGAGTTGCGACTGGATGCGGATACAAATTGGATACCCATCCCAAACTTTGTGTACCGGAATATTCGATTGTGACGTCACAATGATAAGGGAGATTTGTTTGTGACTTTGAGAGGTAGGATCATGTTCAATTCAATTAGAATCAATTCTATTTTCTTGTAAATTTTGACGTTCAATACTGCCTTTTATTATGTGGCTAATTGAAATAAATTATTTGACTTTGTCTTTATTATAATAATGATTATATCGTTGATCTACTGATCCCAAGCGGGAGTTTTGAGGGTGGGGTACTGGGTTCGATCCCCAAGAAGAAAAAGTTATTGGGATTTACCATTAGGAATTTCTCAATAGCAGCTCGGAGAGTGAATTTTGTCCTCAGTTGTTGGCAACCACCTCGGGGACAAATTTTGTACCCTTCAAAACCGTTCAGTCACAAAAGCGTGTCTGAGTAGGTAACACAAATCCAAACTCGCAAACATCCAAAATAATTTTAACTAATTAATATTATAAATGCGAAAGTGAGTTTGTTTGTTTATTACGCTTTCACGCTAAAACGGCTGTACGGATTTGCTATCTAGCTTAGGACATAGGTTATACTTTTTATCCCGATATTTCCACGAGATCTAGACTTATGAGGATAAAACGGTGTGTCGCAGCTAGTATTTTTTATAAATGTTTTTTGAATTCTATAAATAATTGGTTTTAAAAAACACTTACACGACCAAAAGAAAAAATAATATTTTAAAACTACATAGATAAGGTCAGTATTTCCTAACCGACTACTCTGAGAACCAACACCGCTATTAGATCAAACCCAACTTTTTGTGTTTTTATTTTTTGTGTTTTTGTTTTTTCTTTGTATCATCTTTACCGCAAATAAATGTATATTTTTTTCTTTCTTCTTTTCATACTAAGTACAAATTACAATATTACAAATTCCTTTGTGCATAGTACCTACTACTAACTAATGAAATTCGCAGTAAGCAGAATCGTATTAAACTACGAAACTAGTAGTTGTCATTTGATGCTCAAGTAATGCAATTATATTATTTGTTATCAACAATAGCGGGACAGGTATCGCAGTGGCGTAGTTTCAGATGGATAATTAAATTAGACAGATGAAACTCCTTTGAGGCAAAGAGACATTGCAGTGTTCCTCCGAGGAATTTAATTTTAGTATTAATTATGGAATCTGTAATGTATTGTGGTAGATGATAATATTGATATGAATAGGTTTTGTTGTTAATTTGATTTAGTTTATAATTAGTTGTACATCACAGTTTATTAGGTATGCATAATACAGGAAGTAGGTAAATTTTATATTCGTATTTGAAAAAATCTGATGTTTAGGTACTGAAAATGTATCTAACATTTTCGAAATAAAACGTATTAAAAAATCAATGTAGACATTAAATTTTTACCTAAATTCTAATGTAATTAATCAAAACAATATAATTACATTTTAATAATAAAACACAACTACACTTAAGTGCCTGAAAAACGAATCATCCAAACCCGCAACATGCATTTACAACATCCAAATTACAGTACACAAAAAATAATAATCCAAGGTGGGGGATATAAAAAATTCATGAATGACAAATGGTAGCGGCAGAGCGTGAAGTAGCCGACATCCATCTTCGCGAGAGGAATTTGTAAGAACTCCGTATGAAAGTCAAGGGAACCAAGGTCTAACTGTACCTCATACTTTCTCGTTTTGAGCGCGTTTATCAAAACGGCTTCCATTTTTTTGTTTGTAAGGCTTTATAAATTACTGTCTTGTACTTTTGTTTGTTTTTTGTTGTTGGTTTTTTGAAGGATTACTGTGTAGTTCCATGTGGGAGGGCCTAAATAATAACAGTCACACGGGTCGATTAAAGGTTAAGCTACGCTTGACAAGGTCGTTCCGTGGATGGGAGACCATACATTACATATATCGATACCCCTCCGTTCCTTGGAAAACACGTTTAACCGTTGGTCCCGGCTGTCATTAGATCTTTGACAGTCGTTACGGGTAGTCGGAAGCCAGAAATGCTGTCAACCATTCTTACCAAGGGGTACCGTATTACCCGATTACTGGGTTGTGAAGTTCTAGTATTCAGCTACAGCTGGTTAGACTGGAAGCCAACCCCAACATAGTTGGGAAAAGACTAGGCAGATCACTGGGGAGAAACATAATTTGAAGTGTGTTGAATATGTTAGGCTATGAATAAGAGAGATAGGTACGAAGAGCTAAAAACACAGTAAGGTATAATAAATTATCATCGAACGAAAGATAACCAAATAATAATTAAGAAAAAAAGGTATTTCGTTTGATGCAACACTCCGATAATAAAAAATAAATAAAAAAATTAACCAAAGACCAGAAAAACATAAAACAACATTTCTGTCTCATCTCTATAAACCCACGTATACACACATGAAAAACTTCAATTATCGGAGTAAAACATTTAAATTTCGAACGTCACATTTTAAGCTGTGCGATGTACGGAGCGATGAAAAAGCCAGACCAATCGTCGGCAGCTTTACACTCGACGACAGGACGGATAATATCAGTTGGTGTTGCCAGCATTATTTTCATGAAGTCGTCTGATTTGTTCCGCGGTTTAAAATATTATAATAATTGTACCGTTTTTTGAAATCTTAAGGAAAAATCATTATGAAAATTTATATCATTCTGTAATTGTTAAGGAGCTCGTGGCTACATAACAACAGCCACACGGGTCGATTGAGTTAAGCCGCCCTTGCCGTGGTCGATTCGTGGGTAAGTGGCCATCCTTGATATATCGAGGCCCCTCCGTGCCTCGGAAAGCACGTTATGCCGTTGGTCCCGGCTGTCATTCGTAGATCCTTCACAATTGTTACAAGTCAGAAGCCGAAAAGTCTGACAATCAGTCTTTCCAAGGGGTATCGTGTTACGTAGGTAACTGGTTTGTGGAGGTCAGATAGGCAGTCACTCCATGTAAAAAACTGGTATACAGCTGAATTCAGTTAGTCTGGACGCCGACCCCAATATAGTTGGGAAAAGGCTAGGCAGATTGATTTGCTGTAACTGATTTTATGCATTATTCTGATTCATAATAATATGGCAACCCAGGCACTACAGTTATTTAATAACTAAAACACTTTTCAATTGGAAATCAATATCAACAATACCCCACCTAATACCTACACGAGAAAAGCTTCCATAAAAATAGGAAAATGACACCAAAACCTAAATTGGTAAGATCACGTAAAATGGACTAATAGTTTCAAAAAACATCCTGCATGTATTCCACACCATTAAAAAACGCGGTCCTTTGAAATTCGTCCACGTGTTGCAATAAATAAAATCACCTCTGACGCAAAAGTTTGGCAACACCAGCCCGGTACAAAAGCGTACAGGAATGAATGAAGTCGGCGCCGCACGCCTGCACTATGGTTTATAATTAAATCGAAACTGAATGAGTACCTCGCTTTATTGATAAAGGTTTTTTATCACAAATATATTTTTGGTAGAAAAAAACGAGTGCAGGCGGTAAGGGTGTTGCGCCTTTCAGAGTGATGTGCGATCAAATTAAGAAAAAGAAACAGTTCCAGTAGTTTCAGAAAGAAGACTAAACAACTGCAATGTCTTTCATGTTCACACAACAATATTCATTGCGTTATTTACGTTGTCGAGCAAACGAGTTTATCAAACATAAAGCAATGGATTAGGGCTTTCAAAATCTTTCTGATTGTGAAACAAATTGTGTTACGCAAACACAACAAATTGTGGGGTCACATGCTTTGCTTCTTTGGGAGAAATCAAGTTTATTAAGAGTGGTGCAAACGGCGTAGCACAAGAGCAGACTGGAGTCTGAGCTTGTTGCTCGCCCGGTTGATGGCAATATTAAGTTTGCCCGTTTACATGGGACTTAAAAATAATTAACGGAAAGTGAAAACCACACTTCTCAGCTAACATAACATCAAGCTAGTTTTCCCCGAAGTGTCCTTAATAGTACACCCACATTTCAATTTCATTTTAGAAAATTTCATTTTAATTTCAACAAACAATGTTTAATTATAATAAAAAATAGGCAGTCATGGGGTCTGCCGACAGAAGTGAAATCATCATCAACATTCTGTTGCCCTTTATCCCCACAAAAAGAAATAATACTATTAAAAAACTCAAAACTGGTATTACCGGTATGTATACTCTTATTTTAGGTTACAGCACTACGACGCGTCGGTGACACGAATCCATAAGTTAACCCCCTACGAAAAATCACTCAACACGCCTAAAGAAGTTTTCACTTCAATAATACACTAGTATTACTAATTCCCGTGCAATATGCACAAAGATACGATCAAGACATCAGCACCAACTGTTCACTGGTTATCGTAAGACCAGTCTTCGGATAGTCACGCAATGGTACCTAACAAGGTGTTACTTCTTACGATCAATCTCACGCGATCTGCACATCTGTATTCGCTTGATTAGCCTGTCTTGTAAAGCATTTTAAAATAGCTGTACTGGGTTTCTATACATTCTTAACTCAGACAATGTGCGATTATGTATTAAATGATAAATTATTTACATCGGTAAGTTCAAAATTCAAAAGTCATTTATTCAAACTAGGCTAAGAATTCAGCACTTTTCGAACGTCAAAGTTAAATAAGACAGTCCCAAAAAAACGCCCACCCTTCACCACTTCTTATTGCTTTAGCTGGGAAGAAGAAGTGACGCAACAAACTCCCCAACAGCACAGCTGTCTGTTCATTTACAAAAAAATATGATTCTTTATAATAATATGCAAAAAAAAATACATTACGCAACACTAAACATAATTTAAATTATAAATTAATAGCCATATGTGCTAGCACACGCCAATATACCAACCAAAAATATCGAGATCTGTATTCAAGCAGAAAAAAAAAGACTAAACGTAAACAATATCTAAATAAAAGCCTCCAGTCATAAAGGGCATGCCCGCTTACATATAGCTATTTAAAGCTGTAACTGGAAGTTATAAATGATAAACTAGGACCATTGAGGTAAAATAAAAAAAACAGTTAATTACTAATAACAATAACAAAACCATGATCAGCAAGACGACCAGTCACCACAAGCAGCACCCGTTCACGAGCTTAACGCAAAGATCAGCCATTACCCCCCTCGCCATATTTGAGGGAAGGAGGCAACCCGACCCCCGACGCTACCGCAAGCAGTGACATTAAAGGGAGCATGACGAACTTGCTGCCGGTTGGTCAGGCAAAAAATAATATGATCAATTGTCGAGGTCGCTAGCTAACCACATATTGCAATACAACTCATAAAAATCATTCAAATGAATATAAAAATATAAATACGATTAAAATAAATTGACTTATAAAGTCAAATAAAATAGACAATTATACAAACTTATATAACCTGTCAATAGGTAAGCTAATTCTGGAAAAAGAACATAAACATTGTCTTGAGTTAATCACAGAGACCAACTATTCTTAACATTTAATTAAGTAGTCGTTGATAGTATACGAGTAATGTATGCCTTTGAACAAACGTTGAATTTTACTTTAGTTTTAAACGAATTAAAAGGAAAGTCTAGCAAGAAGAGGGTAGCTTGTTGTAAAAGGTTTATACCAAGACCAACAAATCAGTTATGAACCTTGTGAAGCCGGTGAACGGGAGCTCGTAGTTTGTCCTTGTTTCAAGTGTTAACATTGTGAATATCACTGTTTTTAGTGTATATGTTGACTAATATATAGGATGTTGGCGAAGATGAATTGTGAGGATATCTTTGATAAAATCTCAGAGAAACTCTGGCAGCCAGCTGGTAAATTTCTCGAACAGCTCGTTTTTGGAGGACAAATATATTTTGAATATCAGCATCTTTGCCCCATAGCAGAATACCGTAGGACATAACGCTATGGAAATAACTAAAATAGACTAACCAAGCTGTATCAACGTCAGTGTTTTTCACTTTTACACGTTAATCATATTTTAAAAACTAGATGAGGTCAGCGTTTGCTATCTGACACCGCTGAGAAGAATGGCCGAAACAAACTCAGAGGTCACAGTCTCTTTTTAAAGTCCAAACATATTCTTGGTCAGATCAACAGATGAGGATCATGTAGAGATGAGTTTGTTTCGGTTGTTCTTCTCTTTTGAGGAAAGAACAACGCAGATTTGAGTGGACCTGTCCGTGTCCAGTCAGTGCACGCATTTGTCGGTAATCCAACTCAACTCAGAAAATATGGAGCTCAAATTATACGACCATGTTCCAAGTTTCCGCCTGAATTTTAATAAGTTGACGTACTGATTCTGTCATGATTCTGTCTTTTTATAATTTGATCAGTCACATTTTATCCGTCAAAATTCGCCTCTTTCGTAAATAAACGATAGAAGCAATCAAACCGTCCAAAAAAAAAACATAACTTTAAAAAAAAACTTTATGTTCTGAAAAAAGTACAGGAATACTGTTTAAGTATTGAATATTTTATCCAGCTGCAGTTTCACAATTCAATACGTACGCATTTGTGTACTGTTTTTGTTTACTTCGCATAAAACGTGGATGTTATCCGTTGGACCCAGTGGTGCTCATCGGTGCAAAAGTGACGGCTGTCGGGACCTGACCTATTATTTTTAATGCTAAAACTTTTTGGACCGTGTCTGTGTCTAGGCTTATCTATAAATACATAGCCTAGACACAGACACGGTCCAAAAAGTTTTAGCATTAAAAATCAATAGGTCAGGTCCCGACAGCCGTCACTTTTGCACCGATGAGCACCACTGGGTCTGTTGTCTTTTATGGTTATTATTATAATTTTTTTAGTGTTTTTATTATTAATTTGTTTTGTATTTCTTTGTTTCCTGATAGAATTTCGTGTTGTATGTTTTGATTTATTTTATTATTATCATGATTTTCGCTTTGTCAAACTTAATGTATCTACCTAGATTATAAGAATATGATGTGGTACTGAAAAATTACATCGATTTTTATTTTACAATTGCAAAAATGCACATCGTGACTGTGCCAAGAAGGCTTTACTCAGCACGATGCTGTGCTATGCCCGACACACATCACAGCGCTAATTATCAATGGGGAACGGAAAAGACGTACGTAAGCCAAGTAAGGTATAAAGATTATACTCGTACAAATCCTAACTAATATAACATTTATAAAAGCGAAAGTGAGTTTGTTTGTTTGTTAAGCTTTGACGCTTAAACGACTGAGTGGATTTGGATAAAATTTGACACATGGGTAGACCATAACCTGGGTTAGGATATAGGATACTTTTTATTCCGGTAGTACGTTTCCTTGGGATAATATCCGACGCGGGCAAAACCGTTGTCAAAAGACAATGGCTCATAAACAAAAATAAAATAAACAGTCGGTACTTCAAATATAATGTAACTATACGTATAACCAATAACATGTATAAGGTATAAATGCACAAAGGTACGTTTACCACGTAAGTACATGTGACAACCATTAAACTGCCCGACCTGGCCGACCGGCGGGAAGTCGGACACACGGGCCGGATGCTACGTCACGATGCACTCCCCCGCCGGAACAACGCTAAAAGCCTTCGCCTGCATTTGTCTAAGTTTCGTATGTGCCAGATCAATATGGCACGCTACTTCAATTAGATTTTGAACAGACAGTTTTAACAACCTATACAGTGTGTATCAGAAATGTGTGGTCATATTTAAGGGTGTGGTGCAGTAGACCATCAAACTGATCAACATTCTCCATGGATCCATCATCGTAATCGCGAAAAATTAACCTGCTGTCCCATAATTATAACCTCTCAATAGGTACTATCGTAGAAGTTCATATTTATACACCGTAAGGACTATTTCTGATTGCAGCAATCGGCAGCTTTAAAATAGGGTGAGAACTATTTTCAAGCATATCCATTGCCTCTTATGTTGGAAAGATTCGCATGCTCGACAACGTAAATAACGCAATGAATGTTCTTGAATTGTCAAAATGAATCGCATTACCATTGTAAGTGTGTTATGCAACTACCCCGCATCCATATGAGATATGGCTTAGTGCCCACTGTAGCTAAGCCAATAAATTCTGTAACGCCGTGCCGAAAATTTCAAACTTATTTATTTAACCATATATGTACACACATCTATAAACAACCAAGAAGAAAAGAACAGAAAAAAACATACAAAGGTGATGTTTATTTCTAAAGAAATCTCTTCCAGCATACCTGCGATAGGACAGAGGGTAAAAAGAGATGTAGACACCGTGTGTAAGAGTAGAGAGAAAGTAAAATACATAAAATCAAAACACAATCACAAAATTCACATAATAAAATAAAACAAATCATATGAGAATACACTTACTAACATACATACATACAATCATACATACTTCTAAAATAAATAAAATACAAAATAAATACCTACGCAACTATGACGCAACTATAATTTCTGTTCTGTTTTGTTGACATTGTTTTGAATGTATTTATTTTATGTAATAATTTGCACGCCGTAAGGTAGACTGTAGCCGATCTCATTAATTTATGTACATCATCTTATACCTGTACCTACATTCATGGCAAATAAAGTTCTGATTCTGATTCTGAAGTGGAAAGATAGTGTTCTACCTAGTACCTACACTCGGAAAAGAAAGTTACACACATAACATATTAAAATAACATAACGCTTGTATTTCCCGAAGGGTGAGGCACGGGTACACCTGAATTTTGCGAGTTGTGTATAAGTCCTATGTAATAGGGGCAAGCCTATTGCCATCTCCGGGGTGCTATTAAGAAATTCCGGATGGAAAAACCCAATAACACTTTTCCCGACTCAGGAATTGAACTCAATACCTCATGCTCAACAGTATCACTTATGACTACTAGGGCAACGAGGCAGTCCTACCTACACCTACGGTCGAACCCAATAACTGTCAATAACCCATCTATCACCAGTTTTGGCATACTGGAAAACGTATCTGTCTATGGTTTTGACGCCCCAATAATCTGTCAGAGACAAAGAATCCTATGGAATGTGACACGATGACAGATAGAATTATACTGTCTACCATCAATAGCGATCTGTCTTATAATGACAACAGGTTATTGGATTCTGCCGTTAGTCAATAATCCAGTAAAATTAGTAGGTAGACGTATAATCAATCAGCGAGTACTTTTTTAAACATTATTTAAGTACAATAAAAAAGCCTGCACCGATTGATTGGGTATAAAGGAGTCGAGTGAAGCGCTCTTTCTAAGCCAGTCATAGAGTAAAATTATTTATAGAACTTAGAAGCGGCAATCGCTTGTGTTAATTTTAAAATTTTAAATTAGTACCTGGTCGACCTGGCTCTTTTCGGATGAAAATAGATAATGCTCATTTAATAGTATATCATAGTTCATATTAATTTCACGTATAGTACATGACATACCAATTCCATGCTGCCATGATAGTAGGTACCGAATTACTAATTCCATGCTGCCATGACAGTAGGTACTTACTAATTCCATGCTGCCATGATAGTAGGTACTTACTAATTCCATGCTGCCATGACAGTAGGTACTTACTAATTCCATGCTGCCATGACAGTAGGTACTTACTAATTCCATGCTGCCATGACAGTAGGTACTTACTAATTCTATGCTGCCATGACAGTAGGTACTTACTAATTCCATGCTGCCATGATAGTAGGTACTTACTAATTCCATGCTGCCATGATAGTAGGTACTTACTAATTCCATGCTGCCATGACAGTAGGTACTTACTAATTCCATGCTGCCATGATAGTAGGTACTTACTAATTCCATGTCATTATTCTAAGGTAGCCTATCTTGCTCTAAACTTTGGGCGACCGAGTTCTGCTCGGGTGAAAATTCGGAGAAAACGAATTTTCCCAGATAATATGAGACCTAGCTAGATCGATTTTTCGCCCCCGTAACCCCTTATGCAACTTTTGAGAACGTAATTACAAATATATACAATTATATATAAATATATTATTTTTTATAATTGCTCACTTAATAGTATAGGATAAAAATGCAGAGAGAAATATAAAATAAAGGTACCGAACTTAAAAGAAAAAATAGAACTTTATGTCTGTCACAGAGGTTATTCTCTAGATCGTTTACGGCACGCCAGCGACCGTTCTATAGATTGCTCAGTTTAGTTTGGGTGTGAGCTTGACTCGCTCTTGGCCAGCCTTTTTTAAAATTAATAATGGTATTATAATAAGATTGTATTAAGTATCTTTATGTCAAGTATAACATCACGCATGTAATTCCCAAAAGATTTTTTACAAAATATTATTCCAAAATTAAAACAAAAAAAACCGACTTCCAATAAAAATCCACAGAACTCATGGTCTCATGACCTTCCGACTTTTTTTAATTAAGAGCATTCATTGTAAAAGGTGGCAACGTCGCAAATAGCCGTCAAATATTTACCTGTTCTGTTTAATTTGGAATTATTAGATACTGTATGGAAATATGAAATATCACTAACTAGTGAACTAAAATAAAATATAAGTAAAAATGTTTTAAAAAAACAAGCTTTTAATTGACTAAGAAGTACTAAATAAAACTTAAGTAAACATAGAACTTTAATATTTTCTTAAAACCTTGAGGCTTATCTTCAGGTTTAGTGTAAGAAGGAAGCTTCTAAAAAGTCTCAATAACGTTTATATGATTATAAAGGATTTATAGCATGGGTGTAGATAAAAAAAAATACTATATCTCTTTTAGTTTTTGAGAAGTTTAAGATTCTTTGCTCCCAAAAGAAACAGTAAAAAATTACTTTTTTTTTAAATAAAAATATTTAAAATATTCAAAAAAAACATGCAGTATTGTAGCCCTTTCCATTTTCATTACTCTATCATAATAATTGAGCACGCTTGCCCCGGTCCCACATTTCTTGAATACTGAAGCGAACGAAAAAGCATTTTCAATACTATAATATAACCACTACAGTTTTCCACTACAGTCAGCCCTTTATCGCAGCGATTTTTCTCGTACGCTGGATTTTCAACTCTTGGTTTTGGGCCGAGCATTGAGAATTCAACAGAGCGCATCCAGCGCGTATCTCAGCGCGTCAAGAAAACACACTGTTGGATATTCAACTGTCGGCGCTAAGCACAGAATCGAAAATCCAAATCGCGAAAAAAAAAACGCCCGGATAAACGTAGGTATACGTAGATACCTGGGCTTTCGTGAAAAATTACTTTAATTTCGGAAGTAAGAGGCAAAAAAAGAGAAAACAAAACCAAACATACCGACTTTTCTACCTACGTAGTCTTATCTGCTAACAATTCTCTAGTCCACGCCATCTCCGCCCAAGGCGCAGCAATTACAAAGCGAAGGAACCCTAAACCGCCGCGCTTAGATGTTTTTCGCTTATTTTCAGCCCCGCTTGTTCTACGGAACCCGAGACGGCTCACTTACTAATTGGTACGAGCTTTTGAACCGATATTTTGTTCAAATTCTATTCGAAAAGGATTGCTATTAGTAAATAATTGTTCTGCTTCTGTTAATTGTGACGTGTTTTTGTTTTATAGGCTGTGGGTTCGACTTTGTTCGTCTCGTTACAAACCGAGAACTCGGTTAGTAATGAAACGAACAAAGTTTAGTTTCTAACTGTACGTAAAATACTCTGCACTATTCGACGTGAATTTGCGGACATCAGCCCGTAATCAATATAAATAACGGGTGGCCAATTAGCTTTTATTTTTAGCCCCCATTCTGATTTGACGCCGAATTTTGCAATTGTTTGGGGTCTAATTTTCAGTTAAAATGCGGCAAATTCATTATGCACAGTCTATATAAAACCATGACCACCGCAATACTTTCAGTAATTTTATTATTTTGTTCTTAAACGAATTTAAAAATGGCCCATTTTTTCTAACAAATCATTAACGAGTAACGAATACATTATGATCTCTAAGGATATCGAGATACGTCCTGACTTCCATTGTGTGGGGTTATCTAAAGGGACGTGTCGTGGTCAAGCTTGAATACGAAAAGCACATTATTTGTGTTGGATCATTTAGCTCCCTTCAAAATGGTTGAGCTGAATGGTGCTGATCCATGCGTAATGTTCGTGAACGGGAGCCGTCAGTTGGGACTGGTCAACTCTTAGCTGCCATGGCTTATTTTAATTTATTTTAAGTTTTTGAATGGTTCTTTATTTTGTTTCTTTTTATTACGGACGCTTTTACGAACGTGCACGTCTTTCTACATTGTTCTCACATGCATAATTTCAAAATGAATGATGTAACCAATATTTTGTATCAATTTTTTTATTTAAAAGAGTGTCCGTGGAGTTTCTTGCCCGTTCTTCTCCATAGGTACCTACTACGCTTTGGAATGGGCAACTAGCTTCATATTTTTGACTGACTGACCCCTTGACAATTCAAAAGTGCCTGTAAATGGTTTAATTGATATAAATGCTTTGTTTGAGTTTGTGACTTTGTTAATTTCTTTACTTTGCGGATACTTCTACTACTTTGTGGGATACATAAAAAAACACGATGAAAAGTGATCGCATTTTTAAGCATAAATCAGGAAATAAAATGAAATGAAATTGTTTATTCTGTAAATAGGATATTTGGAATCAAGTTTACAAGTAATCTTCACAAAAAAAATGCTGTATGTGATCGGAGTATATTAGGTAGATCTTATTCACCGTATAAAATTTCCAAGCCTGAATAATATAATAAAGTTGTATGTTTTCTAAATGGCCACCCTGTATAATTAATAAAATCGTAGTGAAGTGATTTATTTGATGATTTAAATCACCCAGTTTTAAAGGCACCAGGCTAAATAATCACCTTGTCTTATAATAAGGCTGTGTTCTAAAAGTAGTTTGAAATAAAGTTAAATCTTTCTCTGTTGAAAATGTAACTAGCATTGGGAAATACCCAAAAAGGTTGAGCATCTTTATATTTTGCGAGGACGGGCTTGTGGTTATTACTTACTTTTTTATTAGGTTAAGCTACGCTTGACGCGATTGGTCTGTTGATGGGTGACCGTCTTTACATACCAGTCCGTGCCTCGGAAAGCAGGTTAAGCCGTTGGTCCCGGCTGTCCTTTGTAGATCTTTGACAGTCGTTACTGGTATTCAGAAACCCAAGTATAACAACCGGTCTTACCAAGGGGTATCGTGTTACCCAGTAACTGGGTTGTAGAGTTCAGATAGGCAGTCGCTTCATATAAAATACTGGTATTCAGCTGCATCCGGCTAGACTGGAAGCCAATATAACATAGGTACCTATGTTACCTTAGTAGGTACCTAAGTTGAATTTGGTTGACTACCAAGTCTCGTGTTGTTTCTGTCGCTCTAAGGCATGTTGTGGTGACAGAAATACTTTTCTGAAAGTTAAGTGTCGTTTGAGTATTCGTTCGATACATAATAATAATCTTAAATTCATTCAATTCCAGACAACGCATATCTTTAGCTATAGCCTTATACAGGGTGTAAGGGTCAGCCCTCTGCAAACTAACAGGGTGCATTCAGCTCCTTTTAATGAATCATATTCCACTGCTTTTTTTTAATTTAAAATTACATTCTCTGTACGCATTACTCTAATATTAATGTAAATAAAACAGCTAAAATAAAAAAAAACAGGAATGGATGTTGAAATTATCTAACGAACTACGCGTGAAATCAGCTGTTCAACCACCGCGGGGTAGCGGGGTTGCGGGCGTCCGAAAGCTCGCTGCGTTGCCGTTCGCTACGTGCGTTTTGCCACGGTAGCGATACATTGCGTAGGTAATCAAACAAATCAGGATTATTGGATTCCCATAATGTCCCTGAAATAATTTCATGTACCGGTCATCTTAGTATGATATAATGAATTCACCCCATCAGTCTGCGGAGTGCTGTCCCTTACACCCTGTATAGCGAAAGTGAGCAACTAAGGAAGGACATTTTTTATAAGGGACGAAAGTTTATGTATGGAAGTTCTAAAACCCAAGTGCTTACTGTAAACACGTGGTATTAAGTTGATCTATTCTTAAGACTAAAAGTATCCCTTAGCACCACAAAGAGCCGAAGCTCAATTTCGAGAAATTGATTGACTTTGGTACATACCTACTATGAAAAGCCGCGCTAAGCCGTTGTTGGTCCTGCGCAGGATCACTCTCCGGTCGTGTCGGATTGCCGTCCCATCAGACATATGAGCGTGAGGGAAGAGAGAGTGCACCTGTGTATGCGCATACACTTGTACACTATAATATCTCCCGCGCCGAAGGCTGGTCTGCGCTGACATTGGTCACCGTGGCTGAAATTCGGTCTGGAGGACTAAAAAATCTTAAATTCATTAATTCATTCACTGACAGCAGACAACGCTCAGCCTGATCCGCTGGGTCTAGAAGCATACAATTTTGCTTTTTTATTCGTATAGCGTAAGTGTACTAAGGAAATAGAAGGATGAGGATAGAAAGGGGATAGGCGATGAAAGTTTCTATGGAAGATCATCATTTTTGTCTATAGGAAATTCCATTGGGTACACGGCAAGAAAACGCTATTATGAAAATAAACAACTACTTGATTTGTTATAATTTAAAATAATATACCCACAAAGAGTCGAAACTTGATTTCCCGATATACGAAATAGAATAGACCTCGTATATACGATGAAAAGTACGTTTATTCCAGCCTACAGCTACATAAGGTTCTACCATCTAGTTAACGTTCATTATAGTGTTGTATTACCGGAAAATGTACCGGAGGATGCGGTTAAATCACTAAGAAAATTGCTCTTAATTCCATGCAGGAAAACGTTGGTAATTGTATTTCGACGCTCGGCTTTTTTCGTTCGAAATCGACGTTCAATTGTGGAAAGTGGATCTCTTTAACGAAATAGGGAGACGGTTGCCGTTTGGTATTTGAGGCAAAAGTGATAATGGATTAAATAAATAAAATAAACATCCTATGGGCAGTGTATATAGTGCCGCTAGCGGCACTATATACACCTCGTGGATAAAGTGCCGCTAGCAGCATAATAGCGACGCTGCCTCGGCTTGGCTAAAGTGCCGTAAGAAGTACAGTCATTGTCACTATCACTGTCACTTGATAATTTGTTGAATTGTTGAGGTTAGTTAGCTGTAAAACAGTCCCGACTTCAAAAAGGAGGAGGTTCTCAATTTGGTTGTATGTTTTTTTTTTTTGTATGTTTGCTATGCTTTTACTCCGCCAATTATTAAATTGATTTTGATGAATCTTTTATGTTTGGTAGGGCATACTTCAGTAGTGGTCCCTTAGACCCAAACTTTTTTACAATAAATAAAACCGACTTCCAATCTCCATTCCGTTTTTATTTTGTTTCCTAATTGTTCTGTCAATGCCCAGGCAATGACAAGATGAATGAATGAATGGCATGATGTCTGTCAATGACATCAGTATAATAAACATGGTAGAATACACATATTATATACCGTCCTTTTTTCTTTCCTAGGCATTTATCTGTTCATCCTACATCATTTTCCAAGTAATAGTAGCTTGTCTTCTTTCTACTTCTTTTTGCATGCATTCTTCAGTAGATATTAGCTGTCATAAGTATATGTATTCAAGTACGTATTCTATTTGCTCATTATTTACTTTTATGATCTCTGTTTGTAAAGATTTTAACATTATTTTAGTTTTCGTTAAGTTCATTGACATACCTGCCTTATCACTTTCGTCCGTAAGCTGTTACAACATTATTTCTAGGGTTTCCGGGCTGTCAGAAAATAACACTAAGTCGTCTGTAAAACGTAAGTGACTCAGGTTTTCCCCATTTATATTAAATCCCTTATTCATCAATTCCAGGTTCCTGATTATCATTTCTAGGATGGCTGAAAATAATTTAGGTGAGATAGGATTTCCTTGGCGTACACCTCTTTTATTTACTTATTGCGATTCTAACTTTATTTGCGTAGTTAATCTCAGTGCTAAAAAAAAATAGTAAGTTTATGGATTGTTTTGGAGATAACGAACCTTTTTTAGTTTTTTTGGAATTTTCCAACCTCTCGACCATAAACTGCTAATAGTACCTAAGAAGTCTGCTCCACTTTGGACTTTTTCTGATAGGTCATTAACGAATCAATCCTTCGAAAATATTAAAAACTAGCACTTTGCCCGCAGCTTCGCTCCCGTGGTCTTTCCCGCGGGACCCGTTATTTTTCCCGGGATAAAAAGTAGTTTATGTTACTCCCTGAAAACTAATATTTCTAATGGTAAAAGATTTTTTCAGATTGATCCAGTAGTTTTAGGGCCTATTCAATACATACACTGTTTAGTGTAAAACAAAGTTTTACACTTTTTTATTTTGTATTACTTCCTTTTACTTTATTTTTTTTCTCTTTCTACTTGTGTGCCTTTTAGTCTGTGCCAAATAAACGTATTTTCTTTCTTTCTGTTTCTTTAAACAAACAATCAAATCTTTCCTCTTTATAATATTAGTATAGAATACTTTTTTAACTTAATTAATGAATTACAGGAACGACTTTCTTGTCTTTATTGTCTCTCTTGCGTTGCAGTATCGTGAGGAAACCGGCATGTCCAAGAACCAAAAATTCCAAGACATGTGTCATCTACTAACTCACACTGGGCCCGCGTGGTGGATTATGGCCCACTCCCTCTCACCGAGATGAGGCTACGTCCAAGCAGTGTGTACATAATAGGCTGAGTATGCCTTGCTTATTGCGGATTTTGTTGTAACCGGTATGTTATGTTGGCTGATTGACTTAACGCGGCTGGACCTGGGGCCCAAGCCTACTATTTTTATAAATTCGTCATTTCAACACGATCCCATTGTCATTTTGCTAAAAGTTCGTAGTCTGCTAAATTCATAATGGTCGATCATTGTATTCCACAAACACGATACTCGTAACGAATTAAAAGAAATGACTGCTCAATGACGTTCTAATGGTAGGTCACTGATCAAAGGAACTGTCAAATTTTTTGCAGATTACCGCCTAAGTCAGACATTTATTTTTTATTATTACGAGATTACCAATAGATGACATTTCTTTCAATGGAGTGTCAGTGGCTGACCATTAGGAAGTCATAATGACGCCATTATGTTAGTAGATTACCAAACTTGTCAAAATCAACAATTATGATATCAATGATAGACCATTCTGACACTATTGTAATAGCAGACTTGAGGCCCAGGTCGAAATCAGGTGATTTAATTTTGTACCCATTTTATCACAAATCAGTAACATTCTTCTGTTTGACTGTCGTAGTTTATGTCATCACACATTTCAAGGAATGCACCGAATAACCAATCACCCTCGATAGGTATCTTAACATGATGGAGTAAGCATAAACTTCTTCCTTAAACATATTCTTCAGTCAAAAGTAGTTACAACCTCATACATCTGGCACTACATTAAAGTTTCGAATAACATATTGTTACAAAATATGGCGGCTCAAGTTCGCAGGTAAAGTTTAGATTGGGTTTCCGCTGCATTGTTACGGCACGTTGCTAGGTGGTCTCGGTTCCTAAATACAGAAAACGGATCGTTTGTAATACGGATCGTAATGTGTGAAAAGGTTGCTTTTGTCAGCTGGCTATTCTTCACAGATGTGAAGGGAATGATATCAAAACACGATTAAAACAAAAAAAAATGTACACTGCATGTTTGTCCACGAGTTGAGAGATTACGCGGCCATAGTAAATGTAGGTACTGTCGCTACTTCGGGGTTGGCATCTCGTTCTCGTTGACGTCCCATTCACGGTGCGGTGGACAGTGTAACCCATAGATATAATTTTAATATTTCTGTGGTGTAACCCATCACATAGCCGTTGTATACGCTTTCTGTACATCAAGCTAAGTAACATTGAGCAAAAATCATTGCGACTTTTGTTTTTAGGGGGAAATATCGCTGTTTATGGCAGCACGCAATGTAACGCAAGTACAACATTGTGCTTTTGTGTGCAAGATACGGTACAGGAGTTTTGGGGATATTATATACCGTTACGACATTTGTTTTCGTAAAAAATTAAAAATAAGTTATGGAAGTTTAATTTTCCTAGAGAATATGTTCCCAGGGGCGCTCTCTACATAGATAGCGATTGCTCTACTTCTTTATTTTTATTTTTTTTATTTATTTGGGACAAAAACAGTTATACATTACAGCATTTACAAAAGTAGTTATATTACAGTCGAAAACGTATAACCCACACTATTGTCCACGAAGTGACATCGGAGTATGAAAACGAACACATGTCATGTTAAATGAAGAAAAACGAAAGGAAGTACATATTTAGAAGAGAAACACTATATACCGACGAATCGAAGGAGGCGGATGACAAGAGCATCCGTCTTATAGGCGACTTGCAAGAGATTGTGAAATCATTCTTATAAATTTAGATTGCGACAACGCGAAAATATCAAAATCAATAAATTGTGAGTTATAGGTTTCTAAAAGTCGGCGGAGAGGGGCTCGCACCCCAGCGTTCGTTCTACAACGTGCAGTGTAGAATAGTCGAGGTGCGCGTACCTCCCGCCGAGTAACAGTTCTAGGTACTACGTAACACAACCCATTCGAGAGCTCAGTACAATTAAATTTATTATTGCATATACCATACAGCATCACAACCATGATCAGTGAACGTCTGGAATCCAAGCTCAATATCTTATAATGTTTTAGGTATCAAATCTGCATAGGGAATCCTTGTACGGAAGCACTTATAGTGCATACTACGAATCATATGGCATCATAATGGCATCCCTAGGCGGTCAAAATTGTCGTTCCAAAAGTGTGTTGGATCATTCGGTTCTCTACAAAATGGTTGAGCTGGATGGTGGTGATCCACGCGTCATGTTCGTGAACGGGCGCCATCAGTTGTGACTGGTCATTTCTTATCTGCCAGGGGTTATTTTTGATCGTTTTTTTTACATTGTTCTCACATAAATATAGAAGCAACAAGAGTAATGTACCCAAGATTTTGTCATTTCTATATTTAAAAGAGTGTCCTTGGAATTTCTTGTCCGTTCTTCTCCATAGAGATCTACGTTTTGGAATGGGCAATTCAACTTCAACTTTCTGACTAACTGACCGACTCTTTGTCAATTCAAAAGTGCCTGTAAATGGTTTAATTGAAATAAATGCTTTGAGTTTGAGTTACTTGACAAGCAAGAAAAAATCTCGTAGTTGTGAAGCACGTCGCGCGCGTCTAGGGACGCCATTACGACTTTGCGACCGAATTCGGTCGTATAGCGATCGCTATCTATGTCAAGACTGCAGGGCCGGGTATGGTTCAGTACAAAAAAAAACTCAATGACGGGGCATACAAGTTATTCCCGGCTTCGTTAAGCGTCTCGTCTTTGAAGCAAGTATCACCAGCTAATTAAATTCGACTCTGTATGTACTAAAAGGTTTAATTTACCTGAGCATCCGAATAATGTTCTATACTTGCACTATTCGGATGTTCGTGAACAGTTGCACATGAACAGTGTAACAATAGGTACCAGGTACAGTCACGGGAAAAAATATGTATACTTAGTCTGGCCATAAATACTGTTACAATTAAGAAAGATATTAAATTTGAATTTGGAATCTGTCATTTTTATACGATTGTTCATTGTGTTTTCTAATTTTGGCGCCAATACATTGTACAATATTTAGCGATATTAAAATGGAGTGGGGTGATAAAGGGAACCGAATCGCTGTGATTGCATTACACAAAGTTGTTATGGAGCCAAATGCAATTTTTAAATCTCTCCATACGCTTGGTATTAGTCAAAATGTTTGTGTACCGGGCTATTAATAGGTACAATGAGACCTCCTCTGTTTGTGACAGAAAAAGATCTGGCCGTCCACGTAGTGATCGTACGAAAAAGGTGGTCAAAGCAGTAAGGGAAAGAATTCGAAGAAATCCTGTCCGAAAGCAAAAGATTTTATCTCGGGAGATGAAGATAGCACCCAGAACCATGTCGCGTATTTTAAAAGATGACTTAGGACTTGCAGCCTATAAGAGACGCACTGGTCATTTTTAACTGATAATTAAAAAAAGAATAGGGTAAGTAGTAAAATCGAAACAACTACTGAAGCGGTACGCAAAGGGAGGTCACAGATTTTTTTGTTTACGGATGAGAAAATCTTTACAATTGAGCAACATTTTAACAAACAAAATGACCGTATTTATGCTCAAAGCTCTAAGGAAGCTTCCCAATTAGTCGACAGATTGCAACGTGGGCATTATCCGACTTCAGTGATGGTTTGGTGGGGTGTTAGCTATGAAGGAGTGACAGAGCCATATTTTTGTGAAAAAGGTATCAAATCATCGGCACAAGTGTATCAAGATACCATTTTTGAGAAGGTAGTTAAGCCCCTTCTTCTTCTTTTCGTGTGGTTAGTAAACTAACCTAGTGTCAGAGTTTTAAAGCCGCCCACGGGCCTCTGACTTGGCTTCACATGCCGTCGAGAAATGCTGCTTCGCATGCCGTTGGGAATAGGCTAGGCCAACTTAAGGGACAAATCGTTGATAATTTCACTAACCGGATACGTAATTTGCCTTTGATTGTACATAGCTCCAAATAGACATTGTGCAACTTAAATGGTGTGGTCTAATCAGCGGGCTTCGGACATGATTCAGTGATAATAATGGCTATGGAATTTCAACGATAACTGACAAAGGTGGTAACTGTCCTAGTTTACGGTGCGCTAATGTAGTAGGAGAGCTAGGTGTGTTTGAAAATGCGTGATTAGTGAAACGAGCAAGCCTTGAATAATGCGATATCATTAATTTTCTATTAATTTATTTGCCAGCGGCTTCGCCCTCCTGCATGTCGGAAATTACCCACGGGAACAAACTAGCGGGATAAAAAGTATCCTATGTCCTAGTTCAGGTCATGGTCAATCCGTGTGCCAAATTTCATATAAAACCGTTCAGCCGTTTTAGCGTGAAAGCATAACAAACAAACTCACTTTAGCATTATATATAATACTAGCACTTTGCCCGCGGTTTCGATTTCGTGGTCTTTCCCGCGGGCCTATTCAATACAAACAAACAATCAAATCTTTTCTCTTTATAATATTAGTATAGATTTATATTATATATTCATACTATATAGTTAGGATTTAAGCTCTTTGGAAGACTTACAGCTAAACAAAACAGAATAAAAATTGTCAGCCAATTACAAGTCTTCACAAACAGAACAGTGCACAACACAGCACTGCCCACAAAAAGAAAAAAGAACATCAAACAAAAATAAAAAATAAACATAATATCGTAATATTAGGCCGCCTAATGTCTCCTCGTGGAGGCGATCGGTGGCGGGGATCTCTCGCGTCCGGCCCTGGTCCAGGCCATGGTACGGAGCGAGAGGGCATGAGCGGCCGTCACCTCCTTCTGCGAAGCAGTAATGCTCGCGAAGGAGGAGGCGGAGCGCGTGAGGGAGAGGCAAATTTCGCGCCCTCACGCCCCTAGCCGCCGCAGGAGGAGACGCCCCGGGCGTCGGGAATCGATTGCCGATTCCCGGCCACCGTAGGCGTGGGCTTGCGGACGGTGAGCAATGGGTAGCTCGCCGTCCGGTAAGGACCAAGCTCGGGTCGACGGCGAGTTGTGTTCCACGCGCGCCTCAAAGAGATGTCAGCGAATGAAGGGGTCCGATGAGACCATTGCCTGCCGGGGTTGCGGGAAAGTCCGAAAGGGATACCGTGGCCCCCTGGCATTGCACAGGCAAGAGAAGGAACACGGGTGGGTTTTAGTGAGTAAGAGTCTGACACGCCCTCCCGCTCCACCCAGAGCGGGAGGAGTCATTTGATGATTTCCCACCCAAAAAAAAAAAAAAAAAGGCCGCCTAATGTATATTTTGCAGTGTAATAATAACTTTTTATTTTTGTAATGTATAATCTGGTGTACAATAAAGTATAATATAAATACTATTAGTCAATAAATTTTGAAATTGACACTAATAAAAAGCTAGGCACTCAAACTATTGAACTTATTATTTTACCGATAAGTAAAAAACCTATGACTCAAGCACCTTCTGGCCGAGGACACACTTGTTGAAAAGAGATCATAATCATGCTGATTACACATCTTATTAAAGTGGGTAACATATATTATATATTGTTGCGTTACCCCAAGGGGCACATGAAAATAGAACAAACAGAAATTGTGTACACGTACCTACCTAAAATATTGTTAAGATATAATTTGGTGCCACGACCTTATCATTCAAACTGTTAATTACTGAAATAAATATAGGTCTATATTCACTTGTAATTTTATTCAATTGCTAAAACTGATATCATTATCATCCCACTCGCAATTTTAGTAAGTACCTCAAAAACATAAGTAAATTGAATAGAATAATTGATCATAGCAAGAATCTTTTTCGCTACCACCTAGTTCTTAGACTATAGCTACTGAATGTAGTATTGAAAATACCTCTATTCTTCGGACTAGACTCTGCGTACAGTTACCTACTGCATCGTTATAGTAAGGTTTTGAATTTCAGCCTCGTTGGTCTAGTGGTAGCAAGCGCTACTGCTGAACATGAGGTCCTGGATTCGATTCCCAGGTCGGTCAAAAGTGTCATTGGGTTTTTCTTTCTGGAATTTCTCAGTAGCAGCCCGGAGTCTGGATTTGTGCCCAGTTGATGGCAATAGGCTCGCCCCCTATTACATGGGACTTAAACATAACTGGTGAAATGTGGGTGTACTATAAGTACACCTCTGCCCAACCCTTCGGGGAAACAAGGCGTGATGTTATGTTATGTACATAAAAGTCGGCCTATGGAAACTATACCCCCTGGCCACGATCTACACGCTTAAGCGAAAAGCGTCTTGCGACAGCGACTGGGGAGAAAACAAATGAAAGAATTTGTTTGCCACGAGTCACCGCGACGCATCTTTCGGAGCGACGACGGAGGGAAACAGTACCTCTACCATGAGTTGCCATCGAAAACTTTGTCGCTAGCGTTAGCGTATTAGCACGTTCAGTGCCGGGAGTATTCCTGATGGGTTCACCTAGTCGCCTAAGTTTTCGATGGCAATTCATGGTAAGATGACGCGCGCAAATTGACTTGCATCAACTGTCTTGCGTCAGTTGATGCAAGTCGCATCCACCGTGAACGAGTCCTTATCCCCAGTCAATTATTTTGTCATTTGTTTTCGAAACTCTCCACAAGTACCTACTGATTTTTAGGTGCGTTCTTCCACTAGCCAACACGGTGTCAGGCTTTCTAGCCTTCAAGACTTCAAGGCCTGCTTCTGAGCATCAAGCGGACCTTGCAGTCTTTATTTAGATATTTTTGGGAGTCAAATGGATACAAAGTGATCCCTAAAAAAAAGCCTCTTACAGCGACTGCAACTGCCACGAATCACCGCGACTAGACTTGCGGAGTGACGTTTGCCGCTTATTAATCGCGCAACGAAGGCAGATCGCGTGATTTGGCGTACGAGAGAATCAAATTTAAGTACCTGGTCCACTACCAGTGCGACGGCCATGAATTTTTAGCGGGTACTACGACCGGCAAATCGCGTCACAAATCGCAGCGTTCGAAGTCGTGAACTTAAACCTTAATCAAAATTAGAACAATCCGTTCTTAAGACACTATATTTATATTTATTTGACAGATGACCTTAAGAGCAATTCCCGTATTTATAATCTATCTCAATCTGTCAACAATATATCTAATTAACCTGCATTTTAACAAGATTTTCACATTCAAATTCTGAATATGAATGCCTTTACGAGTAGGGGAAAACCAATGAAACGATGGATGAACTGTGTGAAAGATGATATGGCTAGAAAGGTGACTATCGAGATGTCGACTCATAGATAAGTATGGAAGAAAAAGACATGTCGACCCCAAATTAATGGCGATAAGGGCAAAAGTATAATGATGTTGAAGTCGCTGAGATGACATTGTGAGTAGATTTTAGACATTTTCAATTACGCGAATTGGGCTTCTGATGCTGGCGAGTTCATACATTATCTGAATTAATTTATTATGACCATAATTACTTTTGTTATCTTTGAATTGCACGTTAATTATAAAAGTATTAAAATATCAATGTAAAGTCGGACACAAAAGTGATATATTTGACAGGGAATGATAAAATGTACCTAATGATTTACACGATACTGACTTTGTGTCATAAAATGTTGTCCTAGGAAGAGGAGCAGACAGAAAAAACGCTGGCGTGATGACTATCATGCAATGCCTCTAGCTTTAATGCAGGAGAAGGCAACCCAGGGAAGAGTAGAAAGCTGTGGGCGAGAACTTTTCCCAGCAGTGAGACAATAAAGGATAAGTAAAGAAATATATATAATACGGTAAACACGTTACTGAGTTGACTAAACGGGACGCCAGCGACTCCTAGCGGCGCTCGACAGAGTCTACAATATGACACTCAGACCGGCTGGAGCAAAGCAGACTTCATGGGTGACTGGATATTTATGGTGACGGTCAAGCAGTGAAGTGAAGTTTCTAAGTGAAGACATTTAAAAACTGTGGCGCATTCCGAATAGTTATGTGTCGTGTACTTACAGTGTGTGAAATGCTAATGTGATTAATGTGATCGTAAATTATTATTTTATCAGAACTGCAAACGGTTTTTCTATTGCGCAATAACCAACACTACCCAAAGTACGCCCACTGTAGTTAAAATATGGCTCATTATAATGATAGAGACACATACCCTTCTCCGTTATAAACATAATAATATCCTCCGTTATACGAGCTGAATTTTTAGTCACCGTCCAAATTTTGATACTTATATTAATCTTTGGCGAGAATCATTGAATACGTGTTTTTTCTTTTAGTATCACTAAATACAAAAATATCACATCACAAAGTTATTATACCACGCAGAGCGGATAATTCTTTCGATAAAATGATTTAATATGAAACTTTAAAGTATCGATTTTTTTTCAAAAATGGAGGAATCATACCTAATGCCTAGGAAAAAAAATTACGGTGACAAAAAATTCAGCCTGTATTTGGGTGAGTGCAAGCGTAGGCTTGCCGTTACGCGGTCTCCACTCCAGGACTCGTCAGCTCGCCACGGTGTCCTCACCTTCCGCCTGACGCAGGTCCTCACCGGACACGGCTGTTTCGGGAGGTACCTGTTTCGGATAAGGCGGGAGGAAACGCTGCGTGGATCGCCCGGAGGACACGGTGGAGCATACGGTGGAGGTATGCCCGGCTTGGGCAGAGCACCGCCGTGTCCTCGTGGAGGCGATCGGTGGCGGGGATCTCTCGCGTCCGGCCCTGGTCCAGGCCATGGTATGGAGCGAGAGGGCATGGGAGGCCGTCACCTCCTTCTGCGAAGCAGTAATGTTCGCGAAGGAGGAGGCGGAGCGCGTGATTGAGCAGCAAATTTCGCGCCCTCACGCCCCTAGCCGCCGCAGGAGGAGACGCCCTGAGCGTCGGGAATCTATTGCCGATTCCCAGCCAACGTAGGCGCGGGCTTGCGGACGGTGAGCAATGGGTAGCTCACCGTCCGGTAAGGACCAAGCCCGGGTCGACGGCGCGTTGTGTTCCACGCGCGCCTCAAAGAGATGTCAGTGTGAAGTAGTAATCATGATATATAATCCTGTGTTCTATTATAATAAACTCAGTATTGTAACAGCATTCGTTGTATCATTTACTCGCCTTTAGTCCGCCCTCCGTACATGGCGACCGTGACAGTAAAATAAGTGTTTACATTCCATTGACCAAAACGGCACAAGTGGTGTCATAATGTATAGCATCGGGACCAATGTTTTGTCCGAACTCGGCCCAATAACTGTTCTATTTTGTGAAAATTTTACAAGTTCTTTTCAAAATGGGAACTACTAACACGAAGGAAGAGGTAATAGTTCCACAAAACGCAGCAGGTGGAAGTAACGTAGCTGACATCAGGCAGCTGGCAGTGCACGCCAGCACGACCAATATTATCTTGATCGTGGTGCTCTTATTAGTATCGTTGGCGTTTTTGTACGGTGTCTTCAAAGTATACAAAAATTGTCACAACCAATGGATTGAAAACGGAATCAGAAGGGATAGACTGCGATATTCTATTTGGAAACGAAGAGCGGATGTGGAAAACGAATTACGAACCAATACGAGGAGCTACAGAAAGGACGGCGGAGACATCGTTTAAAACCAATAGTGTGTGGTTATAATATGTACCAGTGCGCGGAAATTCTAAGCGTTTTGTACCAGTGCGCGGTTATTTAACGAGTATAAAGTACTTATATCGTCTATTCATTATGTTCGTGTAGTCACCTATTAACATACGAAAATATAAGTGACATTTTTAAAATATGGACTCGTTAAGTGATTAATATGAGTAAAATGAAAACTGAAATTATTGCAGAACAAAATGGTATGTAATTCAATCTCTTAAGAAAATGAAAATTTAATTACCTAATGGCAGAAAAATTAAAGACACTGTACGATAATCTATTTGAAATTAGAAAATATTTAATAAAAATAGGTCCAGATAGGAGAAAAGGTAATATCATTGTTGTAAAGTTAGGAGAGGCAGATAATTTAGTGAAAGAGTATAATATATTTTTAGAATATTTTTCTAATACTAAATCCACTTTAAGTAAAAGCCAGTAGCCAGTAGGGGCCTCAATAAAGCAGAAAAGAATTACCCCACTATAGAGAAAGAGCTCCTAGCTGTGGTCTGGGGGGTCAAATATTTTAGACCGTATTTATATGGTCGTACATTTAAAATACTTACTGACCACAAACCCCTTGTATACTTATTTAATTTGAAAGACCCCTCCAGTAGACTTTTTAAATTTAGATTAGTTCTCGAAGACTATGATTATGAAATAGAATATGTAAAAGGGAGCGAGAATACCGTTGCCGATGCACTATCGAGAATAAAAATTTCTTCAAACGAACTGAAAGAAATGAATGAACGTTTGTGTTCAGTAATGACGCGCGCTCAAAAACAAAAATTGGATGCTACCGTCACAGATGATGAGCTGACCACCGCGACCGCCCACGATTTCGCAGAACAACCAAATGTCGTGGAAACTCATATCAAACCGCGAAACGCAGTAGAGTTAAGATTTTCAGACAATAGTAGTTACGAAAATCTCAAAAATAAAAATATAATAACATTAGAAACTGAAATATTGTTTTATGTTGCCCAAATGAAAACTTTATTTATAAAACCAGCGTCTCAATCACAAATTACGCGAGCCGAATTTGCGAGAGACCTGAGTGATTGTTGTGAAAAACTTAATATAGTTGAAGTATACTTCATAAAACAATCAAAAAATACGATTTTTGTAGAAAAGCTTACCAGCGAAATAAAGGCACAAAGCAACTGGAAAGGTCCCAGATTGTGTATATTAAAAGATATAGAGAGAATAGACGATAAAGACGATAGAAAGGTGATACTCAATGACTTTCATCTTTTACCCACTAGTGGTCACGCGGGCGTGAGAAGAATGTTGACCAATATAAAAAAATACCATTTTTGGCCAGGTATGGAAAGTGATGTCAAAAATTACGTTAAAAAATGTACTCAATGTCAGAAACATAAGTACACAGTGCAGGTAAGAGAACCCATGGTAATCACGACGACAGCTCAGTCCGCTTTTGATAAAATTTACTTAGACTTGGTAGGACCATTAGATAAAGACAGTTACGATTTTTCCTATATACTTACACTGCAATGCGAGCTAACAAAGTATGTGTGTGCTTACCCCCTTGTCACCAAAACCTCTACAGAAGTAGCGCGCACCTTCGTAAATAACTTTATACTTCAACATGGTGTACCGAGGGAGATTGCTACCGACCGAGGCACGGAGTTCATGTCTGACACCGTCAAACAGGTATGTGAATTACTACATATTAAAAAACTAAATTCAACAGCATATCATCACCAAAGCATTGGAGCGTTAGAAAACTCACACAAAAATTTAGGCGCGTTTTTACGAATTCAAACTGAAGAAAAACCCGAATTGTGGAGTACTTGGTTACCGTTCTGGTGCTTTGCGTATAATACCACAGTTCACACGTCAACAAAATTTACACCTTTTGAACTAGTATATGGTAGAAAGTGTAACCTACCCAATAATTTGGCAAAATGCGTAGAGCCACTTTATAACTACGACAACTATCCCCTTGAACTTAAGTACCGTCTTCAAGTTACTCAAACGGAAGCGCGAAAAAATTTGATAGCCAGCAAGATAGATAGGAAAAGTAGATACGATCAATATATCAATCCAATACACTATAAGCCTAACGATCAAGTCTTAATAAAAAATGAAACTGGTAATAAACTTAAACATTTATATTCTGGACCATACAAAGTGATTAGGGATTTGTCACCAAATGTAGAGATCGAATACAATGGAAAAAATAATATTATACATAAAAACAGAACAAAACCATACTATGGATAAAAAAAAAATGTTACAGTGATCACTAGAATTTAAATTACATATTAATATAATGTAAGCATGTACTAACACTTATGAAAGTTATGATGACGAATGTAACCAGAGACTACTATAATTAAGATCTCTAACCATATAATTATGTTATCAATGAAATCATATTCTATAATATTGTATACTTACAGCGCATTTTATATCAATGTGTCATAATATTAATTTTTGTATTGATTATTAACAAAATGTGTGTATATCTTAATATTGACAATAAAATAAATTTAAAACCTTTATTTTATTGAATTTTAGGGGGAAGGTGTGAAGTAGTAATCATGATATATAATCCTGTGTTCTATTATAATAAACTCAGTATTGTAACAGCATTCGTTGTATCATTTACTCGCCTTTAGTCCGCCCTCCGTACATCAGCAAGTGAAGGTGTCTAATGAGACCATTGCCTGCCGGGGTTGCGGGAAAGTCCGAAAGGGATACCGCGTGGCCCCCTGGCATTTCACAGGCAACAGAAGGAAGGGGTTTTAGTCAGTAAGAGTCTGACACGCCTTCCCGCTCCAACCAGAGCGGGAGGAGTCATTTGATGATTTCTCACCCAAAAAAAAAAAAAAAAGTACTCGTCAGCTCCACCGGCCATCGGTCCTTCAACAAACATGGCCAGCCCACTGCCACTACAGACGGCTCACTCTGCAAGCTATATGTGTCGGTAATTATATAGTATGGCTTACTAATGGAAGCCACGGTTACTAGCAGTGCCACACACACGAACCAACTTGCTCAGCAAAGCGCCACTGACGCGCGCCTTGCACGCACTTAATGACACGGCTGACAGGATCGATTTATTTTCCCGCTCTCTGAATGAATTCACAAAAATAATATTGTATGTGTTATGTTATTTTTAAGATTTAGGTTAATTAAGGACCACGCTACCGCATTAGGAAAATCCTGTAATGATAGCAGTGTTTGTGATAAATAAATAAATAAATAATTAACTGACACGTATTAATTGTATTAATCACTTTTGTTCCCACCAGTACCCAGTCAGATAGCTGTTCGCATCAATTATTATTGGAATCTGCTCTCGTTATTAAAGCCAATCGTACTGCTTGCGAATTTAATTTGGATTCATATTTAGCGATAATTTGTCGATTGTAATTAAACATGCATTTAACTATCAAATAATTTATGAGTAAATACCAATATTAATGTACTATTACGCGGCAATAAATGGTAATATCGAGTTGGCTTATTGCTCATTGTGTGAAGACATGTGGTTATAGTAGCATTTATTGAAATCAGCTATGAACAAAGACATTTAAATATACTAACGATATACTTCAGGTCCCATCTCGCCCCATTTAGTGTTAGGTCTCGTTCCATATGCCCCACATGACCTCCCATCATTGCGTATAAACGAAAATTATTTTCGAAGAAAATATGTCGCGAACTCATATACAAATTGAGGTATTGCAAACCTCATAGCGAGCAGTGATAGCCTAGTGGTAACGACTTACGAGTTTAAAGGTCGTAGGTTCGAACCCAGACAGCTTTACTTTGTGTAAATCATTTCATCACCACTGCTCTCAAAACGGTGAATGAAAACATCGTGAGGAAACCGGCATGTCCTAGAACCAAAAATTCCAAGGCATTCGACATCTACCAACCCGCACTGAGCCCGCGTGGTGGATTACGGCCCTCTCACTGAGAGAAGGACTGTGTACCAGCACTGGCAACATTACAGGCTGATTAGACAAACCTCATAGTTATAAAATGACTGGACTTAACTACGGTTTATTTTCAGTAAAGTTGAAGGCATAAACTAAGTTGACATCTCTAACTTAGTGACTAACTGTCACCTTCTTTTTGTTGAGCTGTCAGTCAGTAAGATGTCAATTCTCTCATTTTAGTCTAAAGTAAGGCCATTTTAATAGGTAACATTTGACGTCTGTCAGTTTAGTGAAAGCAAATCGTAAAATTACTCGTATCGGTCATTATTACAATAAATATAACCCGAATACCCGTAATTGAAAAAAGTTAAGCAATTGTGCAGTTCTAACAAAACGAAAAAATATATTATTTTATGCCCGCCGTTACAAGGTTACGTTGTTGAATTTTGATGAACTGTCAAATGCTACCTATTAAAATGGCCTTACTTTAATTTGTGACCAAGGGAGGAAAAAAACCGGCTAAGTGCGAGTCGGACTCACGCACGAAGGGTGCCGTACGTATTATCTATAAAAAAATCTGTTGTATGGGAGCCCCCTTAAATATTTATTTTATTCTGTTTTTAGTGTTTTTTGTTATAGCGGCAACAGAAATATCATCATCTGTGAAAATTTAAAGTGTCTAACTATCATGGTTCATGAGATACAGCCTGGTGACAGAAGGATGGATGGACAGCGAAGTCTTAGGGTGGTGTCTGCTCCACTGTCTGTAAAATTAATAGAAAAATCATGTGTTTATAAAACCTTCAAGAATAGTGTGTCCTGTATTTTCTTGTTTACTCACTTGGTAGGAAAATGTCCCAAATACATACCTACATAGCTAAAACAGCTTAAGTAACACATAACTACATTACGGTGCACTTACCCGGCCGGGCCGACGTCCATCGCAGTTAGTAAGATCGTCGCCTTAATGAGTCCGACTAATGATGTTACACATGGGATTTTAGGAGAAAAGTTTCGATAATTAGAGGGAATTAGAAGGTACTTACAAATAGTATAGTATTGTTGTGATTGTTATTTATTTTATATTAGAAGTTTGTTGTGTTGTTTCTTCTGGATAAAATAGAGATACAAACGATAACGTAGTTTCGGAGAAGTGTCACTTACGTAAACTCTCGCCGTCTTCCGATGGGGGTAGGCAGAAAATACAGAACGACACTTTTTGCTTTGTTTACGTTCATACAGCTGGTCATACGCACGCCGCTTGCGAGTACTACTCGACCTTTCTGAAGAACATCACCAATACGATCACTACAGTGTAGCAGGGACATTGATGCGAAAACTGTTACCATGGGTTCAGTACATCGGGAGGGCGTGTCAGACTCTTACTGACTAAAACCCACCAGTGTTCCTTCAGTTGCCTGTATGTTGCAAGGGGCCACGGTATCTTTCGGACTTTCCCGCAACCCCGGCAGGCATCGGCCCTCGATGTACTGAATCCATGGTACTACTGTGTCCCTGCTACCCTGTAGATCTTTTTAGGGCGTTCCCTCCCACTACAGTTTCTTTTAATCCACAACGATGTAAATATGTGAGCACCATGCATCTATCACATAATTAATTTATGTCATTCCTTCATTTTTCATTCTTTTTACCTATCGTGGTAGAGTAATCTTATTCTAGGTGCATCGTCTTCACATATAATTAATGTATACAGGATATTGTGAAAATATTTTAAAAGAGTAACGGTGGAGTTTCTTGCCCATTCTTCTCCATACGAAAACGACTTTTTGGACTGGGCGACTAGAATCAATTATTATATATTTTTTTTGTAAATGTTGACGTTCATAAGTGCCTTTTTGTGCCTAATTGAAATAAATTATTTAACTTTGACTTGACTTTGACTTTGATGTCAAAATGCAATGTAACAAAAATTGGGAATTAATTTTCTTTGTCCGTAGTTTTCTTTCAGGAGACTTCTTTGAAAATGGGCGGTCAGCGAGAAAGGTAGCTGATTATTTCAGAATTATTATGATCTTAATTTAATCTCAATTAATCTTCTCCCAGTTTGCCGATATTGAACACTGTGGTTCGTGTCTACCACGAACGAACGTTTTTTTTTTTTTTTTGGATGGGAAATCATCTAATGACTCCCCCGCTCTGGGTGGAGCGGGAGGGCGTGTCAGACTCTTACTGACTAAAACCCACCCGTGTTCCTTCTGTTGCCTGTGCAATGCCAGGGGGCCACGGTATCCCTTTCGGACTTTCCCGCAACCCCGGAGAAGTCACACGTCTGGGGGTCTACTCCCTTAGCAAAAAATCCGTAGTCTCACTCAAAGTTACGGGCATTTCCTACTCTGTCTTACCTACGGACATAAGTATATGTAGTTCGGGGACTGAACTGAGAATTAATGACAACACAATTTGACACTCGTCCCTACTACAATGTGTTTGTCCCCGTCCGAAAATTTGAATATGACACTTGTTATGACAGATCAACTACTTTATTTTGTGAATGTGAGAACGCTGTAGGCTTAGTGGACTGTATATTTGCTGACCATAATTATTTTGTTAAGTACCTGGTACTTGTTGAAAGACCTACACTGTCCTCCCATACCTAATAACACTGTTATTTGAAAATATTGTAAAAACCAATTATTTTTAAAAGAGTAACCGTGGAGTTTTTTGCCGGCTCTTCTCCATAGGAAACAACCAATTGGAACCGTGCACCTAGCTTCTGACGTTTCATAAGTGCCCATGTAGGTTTATGTGAAATAAAATATGTTGAATTTTGAATTTTGAATTTTTCAGACAGCTCCGTATGATCTATGTTGAGGTTCTTAGGGAGTAGATGCATCGTTCGGGCGTCAGCAAGCAAGTGACCACTCTGCGGGCGCGCGCCAATGCGCTAGTTTATTACGCAAGAAACACCATAGAACTTAGGTAATTGTTGTTTTAAAATAAAATAATTTATCATAATACAAGTCTTCAAAGTATTCTCTTCTTATGAGTTTTACAATTAAGTAATCTGTATTTTAGGAGCCAGTCACTTTCCTTTGCATTAATAAATACCAAAGTAACTCTATTAGGTACTTTTCACAGATTTGGATGAAAGGACAATGCCAGAAACTCTATAGAGCGTTGACCTATCAAATAAAAGTTGGTGTACAAGCAAGCCAAATGAAACATTCTATTGGTGCTTTATTAGTGATGGCTAAAAAAAATGTATAAATGCTTTTAGAACTTGCGGTTTTTGTTTAAATCTAAGAAAAAATATTACATTTAGGTTATGTACCTACCTTAAGTTTAGGTTAATTGCAGTTATAATTAAATAAGCACAAAGTCGGCGAGTAGGCGAGATCGAGTCCGTGTACAGAAGCAAAACCGTCGTAAAAATATAACAATAGATCACAGAAAGAGATAATGGAGCGTAAAAAACAAACGACAATGCAAACAGAACAGAGCGAATCTCAATATATGACTTTTTGACCACAGATTATTAAGTTTTTGGAAGTATTGGCGCGTCGTGACGTTTCTTTACGACTAATTGCTAACGCTCAAATGCGAAATAATGATTAGAATATATATTAAAAAAACATTATTTTCATTAACTGTGTATCTAGATCAAATACATATTAAAATTCGCACATAATACCTACATATCATTTAAAAAAAAAAAATGACTTGTTTTGTTCCGCGTGTATGCGCGGTACTAAGTAACGCAGATGGTCGCGATAGAAACAGGAAATTGGCGTTGGGTTTTTATTAAATTCCTTTTAACATTAACTTTTTATCCGCAAGTGTAACAGACTAGTAGTTAAGTAATCAGGGATCCTATTTTCATTGAATAATTTTGATTAATTTACATTTTTTGTAAATTAATGAAAGGGTGGGGCAGGATCTGGCATTGTCATTTGTCACACGGGTTAAGTTAGAATACTATTTATCTCGGTAGTACGTTCCCGTGGGATGATTAAAAATCCCGACCTCCATGCGGGCAAAGCCGCGAAAGAACCTATTTAAATATGAAACAACAGAACTAGAAAGTTAATTTTGAATGCCAACTTAACATTTACATTCGTGAAAAAAAACCATTTGACGAGAGTTTTTCAGTACAACAACAGCTCGTTGTAAAAGCCTCATGTCACGTGCACATATTTTTTCCATGTTACGTCCGTATAGGAGCATTGTGCGAGAGAAATGTTTATCTTAAACGTTTTGTATGTCACGCACAGTGTACCACTGCATATCTGCCTGTTGTGTGTTTCTTAAATAAAATATCTGTTTATAGTCTGTTCCAAAAGTAACTGTAGAATGTGTACACAAAACCTGTTCTGGCTAAAATCTAAGGCAATCATTCACTAAGGGCCGGTTTTTGATCCCTAGTAATAATCAAGCTAACCAATTGTTAAACTGACCATAGTTAAGACTCTAACCAATTGTTAAGAGTCCTATTACATTTTTGACGCAAATTCATGATTGTTGACGTTGTAATTTTCAGCAGCAGTAAGATATTTGAATTATTTGATTATGAATAACGATAGTGCCATTCTCTTTATTGTAAGTTGGAGTTGCACATTTTAACTTTTCTTGTCGTGTAATTTACTATGAATATTTTACGAACTCAGTTTACAAGGAAAAACGTCGGCAATGGAACTTTGACGCTCAAATTCACATTGTTTCATTCAGTTCTAATAAAAGCGAAAATTACTAAACGATAACTTGAATGTTTTACTTGTTTATTAGAGTTCTAGATTTTTTTTAAATTCCTTGAGTTTTCAGGGAAAAGTCGTAAAGAAAACCAATAAATGTCTTGATTTTCATGTCCATTATATTCCAAATAAACACAATTAAATCAAATAAACTAATATGATATAAAACTTCGATCTACAGTGAATACGTTTCATTAGTTTTTGTTTCTCAATATAATAAGACAAAATTACAATAAATTAAATTAAAGTACTATATATTCCGCGTCAATTCAGCAAATTACACGAAAATAATGTGTAACTCCAACTTACAAGAAAGAGAATGGCACTATAGTTATTATAATCAAATAATTAAAATATCTTACTGCTGCTGAAAATTACATGGTCAAAAATCATGAATTTCCGTAAAAAAATGTAATAGGACTCTTAACTCAAGTTTACGTTTTTTGATCCCCATTTGAACTATGGTTAGAATTTACTATTGTTAACTATGTTGCAATTGTAATCAACACTAACTTACCCATAGAAGAGTTTGGGAGTCATTATTTTGATATGGTAACGAGTGTATTTTGACGTATAGCGCGCATGTCTAATGTCAAAGTCGTCAAATGACGAGTTTTTTTTAATTGTGATTTCGTCCTATTTATTATTAACTCTTGTTCATACGCTCATACATACATAAAAATGAATGAAATATTCAAATAACAGAATTTGCGGAAATTTAACCATTTGTTGCAATTTTTAACCAGCATTGGATGACTTAACTAAGGATAAAAAAACTGGCCTTAAAGGGAATTTAGTAACATTCTGTATTTAGAAGGTTCAACTTTATATATAACTATTTATTCCAACAAAAAAAAAAATCGAACAACATTATTAAATTGTAAATCAAAAATAGATAATTTCTAAATGAAGATAATTTCTATACGTCTTAAAGACACCAAATAAAAGTAAAATACCGACACTATCTTCGCAGATTCTCACTCCCCACTGGGTAAAACCGAAAAACGTATTTTAAAGTAGCAAGTACCCGCATAAAATATATGCAATATCCATTCCGGTGGCGTGGCTAAGCGTCCAAATTTATAGACTACATGAAGGGCCATTTTTTACCAATCCCTCTGGCTTGTTCCAGCATGAAATATGCCGTGATGCTAGAGAAAATTGAGTGGCGACTGAGGGTAGATGTAAAACCGGTATTAAGCTTTTAACGCAGGTACAGAGAAAAAGTTATTTTCGGAAAATTGGTTGCCGCAACGAAATGTGTTTTTTAATCTACTGGTTCAGTGAGGTTTTAATAGGATGGTAGAAAATATTTTTCAAAGAGCGGAATTGAGTACGTAAGTCTGAAATCACAAAGTTTTGATGAAGGCAATGTTAGTTTTGTGAGTTTTTTACCGTGTTGTCGGTACTAGGTACAAAATTTTTTTTTTTTAAACCGGCCTTGTGCGAGTCGGACTCGCGCACGAAGGGTTCCGTACATATCTATCTATAAAAAAGGCAAAAAAAAACATTTCTGTTGTATGGGAGCCCCCCTTATTTTTTTTTTTTAAATGACTGGACTTATCTACGGTTTATTTTCTGTTAAGTTGAAGGCATAAACTAACTTGACATCTATAACTTAGTGACTAACTGTCACCTTCCTTTTCTCGAGCTGTCAGGCAGTAAGATGTAAATTCTCTCATTTTAGTCTAGTTCGTGACCAAGGGAGAGAAAAAAATCCGGCCAAGTGCGAGTCGGACTCGCGCACGAAGGATTCCATACCATTAAGTATCTATAAAAACGGCAAAACAAATCTGTTGTATGGGAGCCCACCTTAAATATTTATTTTATTCTGTTTTAGTGTTTTTTGTTATACCGGCAACAGAAATACATCATCTGTGAAAATTTCAACTGTCTAACTATCACGGTTTATGAGATACAGCCTGGTGACAGACGGACGGATGGACGGACGGACAGCGAAGTCTTAGTAATAGGATCCCGTTTTTACCCTTTGGGTACGGAACCCTAAAAATAAATATAAAATCATTTTAATTCAGACAACTAAGAGATCCATACATTGTTAGTAACAGGTTGCAACTTTAAAAGACTATTGTTAGTAATTTAAGAGCGCTTCTTTTCTTATTCTGAAACGGGGTAACGTCGCCAATAGTGTCAAATATTTCGCTGTTTTGCTTAATTTGGCAATATTACTGTATAGAAATAAGAAATGTGGCTAACTAGCGAACTACAATATTAATAATGAATTGCATTTATAACATTGAATTTGATGTTGTAACAAAGACATTTGGAAAGATTCCAAATACTTTTTTACATCTAAAACTAAATATTCGGTGTTACGGTGTTAATTATTGCATTTCATAATCAATATTTAGTTCACTAGTTATCCACATTTCATATTTCCATACAGTAATATTGCCAAAAATTAAATATTTGACAGCAGAAGATAATCGCATAACTAGACAACGAAAAATGGAAACTAGGATATAAGTGTTCTCACAAATTGCCTTATTATGGCCGAGGAAGTATCTGCCGCCACAGCCTTCAGGATGCTATTGTGACCACCTCTTATTCTTAGGAGTGAGGCAGGGAATCGGGAAAATTTATTTTAGAAGTATATTTTACGAATATCGGTTTATTGGATGTAATAATAAATATTAAGGCGGCATTATAATTTTCTACTGTTAAAGGCAAAAATATGTGCGCACAATTTTTAAGTTATGCGTACACATTTTTTCCCTGGGCTCTACGTACTGGTTATCACGTTATTAAAGAATTTTTATAATTATTGTAAATATTAAAGAAATTAACATACACTAATCTCACACATCACACAAACACGAAACTCGGTTACAATTGAAACCGAATCGCTATCACCTAAAACCGGCTAATCCATCGGAACGTTCACATAATCATATTAACTCATCCCATTGGCTGTCCAGATACGGTACTCATTTCCCGTCTACCACACAGCGGATATTATTGAAATGCATACCACTATATTTGCCGTACAATACCTGTAGTATTTTAGGTTAATGACTCGTAAATTGTTACTTGAAAAGATATTTCAGAATGCATTTTTACGATAGAGGTGTTAATCGCGAGTTCAATTAGTGATTTCCACAAAAAGTATTATCAATTTTGGGACGAAGTTCCTTATCGCGCGTTACACGAGTACTCTACACATTTGACAAATGAGAGCTATGCCGATAGAAGTGTAGTATTTTGACATTTAAGACACGTATCAAAAGAGTGCAAAAGCGAGGACGAGAAGGAATTTCGTCACGACAACTCTCGTTTTTTAGGGTTCCGTAGTAAACAACCTTATACTTTCACCATGTCCGTCTGACGGTTGACACGAGAAAGCCGTAATTTAGCATAGGTATAGATAATAAGCACGTCGACAGTGGTAAAAAAACAAACAAGAATAAAAAAGTTTTTGCAGAGGTGGCCCTCTCCTACACGTAAAGTGGGGATGTTTTTTTTTCTCGACTATCCCATAGTGTAGGATGTCGTTGGCAAATTCATTCAAAAATATTGTGGGTGTGTGAAAACCATTATTCAATTCAGAAATCCGTTTGCGAAATATTAAGCTTTAAAGTGCACATTTTTGTTAGAGTCAAGTGCCAATGGTTGTACCTGGGTTTGTGAAAAAAATTACAGCAATAGTAGATAATAATGAAGTTAAAAGGAAAACTATCACAGCTAAGTAGGCTTTACAGATTAACGCGTAATAATCGACCATCTAAAATTTTCGATGTTGCCCCATACATTCCGTAGGTATGGGAGAACATGTTTTCAACTACAATGTTAAGTTTGTTATTGGGATAAATTCATCCCAACTACGGAACCCTTCAATGTCCGACACGCACTTGGCCAGTTTTTTATTATTATTGGATGTACAATCGGAGAAATGTATTGTTTAACGGGATGAAAACAGTACTCTATTTCGTATGAAGTTGATAAACGCACTTAGTAGTAAGCAATATTGTTAAGTAAGAAACCTTTTAATAGTTGGTAATAAACACTTGTTACAACTGACTAGTTCGTTAATTAAATGAACATTTTAAGGTTATAATTAATTTGTAAAACAATCGATTTCTCGAGTCAACCCCATGTCAGTAGTAATTTAAGAGGGAACAAGGCCTGAGATTCTCCTTACAAATGTATTCCCCTTTTTTCTTCCTGAATAATGTCTCTAAAGCAATTATTTATTATTCAAAAAAACAAGGTCTGCTGTAGACACGTCCCTGTTATTTCCTTTTTTTCAGCAACGTATTGGTAAAGAAAATATGGCCGTCCAAATTTACAAAAATGGCCCATTTTTACCTCCGTGTTTAGAGGACTACTAGACAATTTAGAAAAGTTTTAACATAAAATAAAATTATAGGAACCTGGACATACTCTACCCTAAAGTTGTTATGTAAAAAATAATGTAATCAGCTCAGTTTTCAATGAGAAAAAAGGGGAAGACGAAACGTCGATCTTGTCAATTTTTTTTGTGATAAAATCGATCTGCGCTGCAGCTGTTCTTGTCACACTCTACGGAGGCTGACTTGAGGTAAGACGACGGCAATAGTTTCTTCAAATACCTATGTTTCAAATTCCTCGCAGGCCCTGTGCCCTCTTAACATTGACGGCGCCCTCATGTCAGGCGCTTTTCGTAGTGCAAGAGAGAAGAAAAGACAGACAGCAAAATAAGTTTATTTGTCATAAAAAGATAAGAAAACACGAATAAAAAAATTGCAGAATCAGATCTACGTCTCCGTTTTCACAAAACGAAATGATCCCTGAAAAATCCAACCTCCATTATTGTTATTTATATACCTTATAATAATATTTTACAAAAGGCAGCGCGGAGGAGTGAATCCGATTTCATTTCCTGTGGGTTCCGTGACGTCCAAGCCGCGACGCCCAATGGCGCTGGGTGCGTCCAACGCATTATCGAATATCGACACAGATAAATATTTTGCGCCAGCCACTCCATAAATAACACATAATGGATTCTCATTCCGAAACGGCTTAGGGTGGAACTTTGAGGCGGAAAAGAGGATGCGGTTGGAAATACAGTATAGATAGACACGCCATTAATGTATGCGGCGAAATACAGAACTAACATTAGAGGTAGATACTGGATTTGACAGGTTTATTCTGAAAACGGTCAAAAAGTTGGTTTTTTAAAGCAGTGTATCTCTTAAACCGTAAATAATTTAGACCAAAAAAAAAGAATAATATTTTCAAGTCTTATTTTAATACAGTGATGGATCTCAAGTCATAATTAAACATACATTAATGCTTCAAACATACTTCTTAATTGTCTTTAAAAGCAGTTTATACCTTCACTAAGAATTATAATTATAGGTAAAAATATAAGTACCATAAAATATCGAATGCCAAGCTGCATTGAGTGATGGATTATGATGAGTAATATGAGCAATATGATGAAAAAAACAAATAAAAGCATTGAAAAAGTACAAAAGTGTGGTTATTTTCTTTACTCTTTACACGTTATGGAGACAAAGGCAAATGCTCGGTACGCTCTTAAGACGAAAGCGCCAGAGAACATAAAAAAAACAACATCACGCCTTGTTTCCCCGGAGGGTTGGGCAGAGGTGTACCTGTAGGTACACCCACATTTCACCAGTTATGTTTAAGTGCATGTAATAGGGTGCGAGCCTATTGCCATCAACCGGGCACAAATCCAGACTCCGGGCTGCTACTGAGAAATTCCAGATAGAAAAACCCAATAACACTTTACCCGACCCGGGAATCGAACCCAGGACCTCATACTCAGCAGTAGCGCTTGCGATCACTAGACCAACGAGGCAGTAGAGCGCCAGGGAAGTCCGTAAAATTCAAATTTTCTTAGGTTTTTTTTGCAATTTGCGGGTCAGTGTCCGTGTAAATAAGTTTCAAAATATGATTCACAACCATAACCAGTAGGCATGTATTTACAGAATTCCTACATATATCTTAGTTCAAATGGCTGTTTTATGAAATCATGATATTTGAGGCCAATTTTATTCTATATCCTACGTTCGAACGGACAAATCACCGCGATTTTTTATCGTGCGCTGGATTTTCAACGCTCTGCTTAGCGCCGAGAGTTGAAAATCCAACAGTGTGTTTTTTCAACGCGCTGGGACGAGAGTGCGTCCCAACGCGTTGGATTCTCAGCGCTCGACTTAACACCGAGAGTTGAAAATCCAGTGCGCGATAAAATCCCGCCGCGATATTTTTACTTCCGTGTGAACGTGGGCTTAGAGAGAATTGATGACTTTACTCTTAATACTGTTAATACACATTTGTTAGGCTGCGTTTCCATCACAGATGAGCGAGGATGTGTAGCGAGGAAGGTGTGTGAAACTAACCAATAACATCGCTTCACTGTCATAGTTTGAGCTGAGCTAGTGTTGTTATTGGTTAGTTTCACACACATCCCTCGCTACGCATTCTCGCTCATCTCTGGTGGAAACGCAGCCTAAAGAGGCTTACGAACTAGGCAGTGCTACCATTACATTCGTGTTTTTCAGTGAAAATTATTGCTTAGCAAATTAACTATCAACTTATATTAATTATCCGCAAATTAAATCACAAATTTCTCTTTGTCAGTTGTTTAAATTACTATCGTCAATTCACCGTGTTACCACACTGTAAATTGACTTGTGTATCATTCTGGTAAACAATTCATTTCCCCAACCGCTCTGTGTGACTCAAAGCTGCAATGGCTCTAACTTCAAAAGGCCCTTCCTTACATGGTCCGGCAATTTAAGAAATAAAAAAGATGATACATTTATTTTGCTAAAAGGAACACAACATATTATACTACAAGTAAAAAAAAGAAATTAAAAAAAGAAAACAAATAAAAAGTGTAAAGTAAAACCCATACAACATCTCTTTTTAAAAGAGACCATGACCTCTGAGATTGTTTCGGCTTTCTTCTCAGGGCACTGTCAGCCGGTGCCATATAGTTTAAAAAATATGGATCAAAAAATTTACGTGTTAAATAAAGAATATTATTAGTTCTACGTATAGGAATTAACCTCAATTCATGGTTTCATGTCATTTCATTTAATTAGTATGTAAATACTATCTATTATACCTACATTGTAACAGCGAATCTATTTTCACGCCTCCCCCTTATAAAACCTAGGCCTTATATTTTTTTTATATTCGGCTACCTCATGGATTCTTGGCCTAAAGAGGTGCCATAAAAAACGTGAATAAAAAAAAAAACGCTTTTCGCTCAAGAAACCAACATACTCCAAAACTTCCACCGCCATATTTTAAATCAATTCTGTCCGTATCCTTTCTTATTGAATAACGTCTTGCTCATGTCAACTGTCCATTCCGATCTGTCATAATCCTTGTCCAGAATCGTCTATAACAGATTGTCGTAGGTCTGACTTCGGTCCGTTTCTCGATTGATATTTAAATGTGTTATATGATTGAGTATGATGTTTTCTTATAGGTCAGTATTACATGCTGCAAAAATATTTAAATAAATAATAAGTAGGTACAATATTTTTTTCCAAGAGCTCGTGGCTAAGTAGTAACTGCCGCACGGGTCGATCCGTCAGGTTAAGCTACGCTTGCCGAGGTTGGTCTGTGGGTCGGTGACCATCTTTACATACCGAGACTCCTCCGTGCCTCGGAAAGCCGATTAAGCCGTTGGTCCCGGTTATCATTCGTGGATCTTTGACAGTCGTTACGGGTCGTCAGAAGCCCGAAAGTCTGACAACCAGTCTTACCAAGGGGTATTGTATTAACCAGTTACTGGTTTGTGGAGGTCAGATAGGCAGTCGCTCCATGTAAAATACTGGTATTCAGCTGCATCCGGTTAGACTGGAAGCCGACCCCAATATAGTTAGGAAAAGGCTAGGCAGGCAGGCATTTTTTCCAGGCAAGCATACATATAGGAAACACAAATTACATTAAACGAATAACAATTATAATTTAGAAATAATTTTATAGATATTTAAATTAAAAGTGAGCATTAATATTGACAGCTTAATACAAAGAAAAAAAAGAAGTTTTAGTATTTATTTATTGATGCTCAGAAATCATTGTATCGATAGTGACTAAGCCCATTGGGTAAGTTTTTATGTAAAGTTTAACTTTTGTTGCTGTCTTTATTATTAATGAAAAACATGTCGTGACATTTTAAGACTACCAAATAACTAACCATTATTTTATTTAACCAACTGTAAAAGCCCAGCCCCCAAAATTGTTAGCCATTAAGAACTACAATCCCTTAAAACCGACTATCAAGGTGTCCCAGAAAACTGCACCCAGGCCGTAACGAAACGAAATAGTGTGAAAAAGTACAAAAAAAAAAACGTAAAAAATGAGCCCGGGCTAGAATCCCGAGTGAATCCAACGAGAAACGGAATGAAAATTGGATTTGCCTCTGATTGGATTTTTATTTACTTAAGACAAGAAAAATTCTCCTCGTCGCGAAGGCTACGGCGTTCTTATAAATGATTTAGAGATCCTCTCGTCTCGACTGACTGATTAACTAGCGGGTTTTGTACGTTTCGCTGCTGGATCATTCGTTTGGGAGCGAGATTTGTGGACTTTTCGCCCTGCTGTGAAACATGAGAATTAGTTTTCTGCTCCATTACGATTTCAGAGGTTGTGTTTGCATTTTAGCCGTACTATGTTTTACGGGTCAGGCGTAATTGTAAAGTTGTAAACTTTTTTCTCCGCAAATATTTATGCGTAAATAGTTTTAAAACTGAGATATGATAGTATCTCTAGGGAGTCTATTTTAATTTAATGCCACTTACAACAGGTTTTTGTTAAATGCCAATCAACAACAAAATGTTAAAATTTGTGATGACAAGTGATTAGTTAATGTTACATTTTTTACCCGACAACAGCGAAGCAAAAAGGAGGGTTATGATTTTGACCGGTATGTATGTATATTCATATGTGAGCGTCCAAGCAAATAGGGTCCAGTAAGGGTATTGAGTTCAGACTAGATTCGGTATCTAGAATAGTAAGAATTGAAAAAATATTCAAAAACTAGCACTTTTTTTTTTATCAGACATTTGAAGTTGAAATTCTGAAAAAGTCGTATATAGTCATTTACTACCTATATGAAATTCTAGATAATTGAGTATTTATTAATAATCAATTAAAATCGCGAAATTGATTTTTTTCACCAATGTTTACAAAACTTCATATATCTCATGCCGAGAACTGGACCCGACAAACAAAATGCCGAGAACTGGACCCTTTTTGCTTATGTTACCGCATAACTTTGTGGCGTCACATATTGTGAAATTTGTGGTACCAGCAGTATTTAGCAGCCAGGCCATCATTGGTTCTGCGTCTGCTTGTGTTTCGTGATCTGGAGTTATTACGAGACCGGGATCGTTCGGACGTTAAAAATTAAATTTTTCGGCTCAGCTCCTCAATTCGTTCTACCAATGCAATTTTTTCGGCGATGTCCGCTATCCTGTCAAGGTCAAGATCAGCCTGGGCTGCAAGGATGCTTTGCGCGTGCTGAGGCAAGCGGCGAAGCCATAACTGACGCAAGATGTTATCATCAGTCAGTGTATTGCCTGCGAGTGACCGTAAGTGACGGAGGAACTGTGACGGTTTTCTGTCTCCAAGTTCTTTGTCGCTAAGAAGTCGTTTAACTCGCTGCTCTGCAGATATTGAAAAGCGTTTAAATAGGGTTTCTTTCAATTTCTGGTACTTGCCTTCAGCAGGTGGGTTGATGACAATGTCTTCAATTTCACCGGCTGTTTTGTGATCGATTTGACTAAGAATATGATTTAAGTTTAGTTAAGTTATTATTTTAAGTTTTTGATATTTATGATTATTTTTTTCTTTTTATTACGGACGCTTTTACGAACGTGCACGTCTTATTACATTGTTCTCACATGCATAATTTCAAAATGAATGATGTAACCAATATTTTGTATCAATTTTATATTTTATTTAAAAGAGTGTCCGTGGAGTTTCTTGCCCGTTCTTCTCCATAGGTACCTACTACGCTTTGGCATGGGCAACTAGCTTCATATTTATGACTGACCGACCCCTTGACAATTCAAAAGTGCCTATAAATGGTTTAATTGAAATAAATGCTTTGAGTTCGAGTTATGACTATATTTGGTGGCATCCGACTGACCGACCCCTTGACAATTCAAAAGTGCCTATAAATGGTTTAATTGAAATAAATGCTTTGAGTTTGAGTTATGACTATATTTGGTGGCATCCGCTGAAATGCCAGCCAGAAGAAATTGTGCTTCAGCTTGAGCAAACCAAACCGCTATCCTATCAGTCGCGGGAATTTGTGGCGCCGCGCGCCAGCTTCAAAGTCAAAGTCAAAGTCAAATAATTTATTTCATTTAGGCACAAAAAAGGCACTTATGAACGTCAACATTTACAAAAAAAAAAGATATAATAATTGATTCTAGTCGCCCATTCCAAAAGGTCGTTTTCGTATGGAGAAGAATGGGCAAGAAACTCCACCGTTACTCTTTTTAAAATATTTTCACAATATTCTGTATACATTAATTATATAATTATATGTGAAGACGATGCACCTAGAATAAGATTACTATACCACGATAGGTAAAAAGAATGAAAAATGAAGGAATGACATAAATTAATTATGTGATAGATGCGTCTTCACACGCGACGTTTATTTTTTGTGGCGCGCGGCGCGAGCTTCACACGGGAAGGGAGGGTGGCAGCTTGACAGAAACTGCCCCAGCAGTGGTGAAATGAGGGTTAGGCTGCACTTGCATGGCGCGTAGAGCTACGGTTTCAGCTTCAAGCGCTGCTAAGCGTGCTTGAAGTTCGTCAGCCATGTCAATCAGCTTTTGGGACGTAGATTGGAAGAATGAGGAATAAACGAATACGCAGAACACCGAACCAAAATGTGCAGCCGTTATCCTTAATGTGTATTGTGAAATTTGTGAACGCACATTTAGTACCTATACGTGGCGTCGCCTGTATTCTGTTTAGTTAATTATAAGTAGTCAGGAACGCACCCTTGTAAGTGGCAACACTAAGCCACGATGCGGGGCGTTACCGATGTAACGTAGAACGTAGCGTCCCTCACCAGTTGGCTTGTAAACCCTCGCGGGACAGACTAGATATTATGTCATTAGTTTATTTTGTCCATTCTAGTCTAATTAGTTATAAGTACTAATAGTGTACCTAACATTAGACTGATACTCGTACGTGTGATGATTATATTATTATTTACTAAAAGTTGAAGTTTCTCTTCTGCTCTCTAACTACGCTTCACCTCCAATATCGTAAAAGGAGACAGGTGAAACACCTTCCACCTTTGTCCCTAAAACTTCAAAACTACTGATCATCTGATCAAACTACTGGTATCGTTGGAAGCGTCATAGTCGTCCGCTAATTATAGGCTGTAATGTTACGTCACATTAAATACAATATGGCACCTTCTAGGGGACACAAAATCATGTTCTTTTTACCACTTTGTGTTTCAAATGAAAGGGCATAACGAGCACAAATCAAAAAAATATATAATATAACCCCAAAATAATTTTTAAATATAAAAAAGTCACACGTGATCTATTCGATTTATGCCCTAACACTGTGTGACTCCGGAGTTTTAATTAGTCTGTGATGTCTTGTTTATGTGTTTTTAGTTGAATTTTTTGTCGTAGTTGGGTATTAGTTTTAAAAACTTTTTTTTTTCATAATCAATCGGATTGTGAAAGAGAGTGTGTTACGCAATTGCGGGTGAAAGTCTCATTCCTAATTTCAGCTTTAGGTCCTACTATGAACCAAAAAATAAACGTTGTCTTTCTGGACAGTATTTCTCACTTAAATATTTAAGTTCTATTGAATGAACAATATACCCCAATAAAACCATTTCTTAATACATTTCATGTATCCAAAATCAACGAAACTTAGAATTTCTGGTCAAATTCAAAGCATATACTCACACGTCAGTCCGTAATGCAAAGTCTCTAAGGGTAGAAGTTGCTCACAAATTTCAATTGAACTCTGCCCGTGGAAGTGCATCGAAGTGTTGGCCCACGGGAGTCCACGGTACTTGTAGCTATGGCCGACAAATTTAATCATTCATGTCGTAACAAGTTTCAGAATTTCTATCGGAAGCCAGGCGTGATGATGGTATTAAAAGAAAATTTGTTTATTCGAACCAAAAAAGACACATTATAAAATAATCTAAGTAGCTAAAAAGCGTATTCGTTTTTAAGATAGAAACACTTTGACAGCCGAAGATTTTAAAACGCGGATTCCATGGTTCGCCGGCGATTTTCGCCGATATTGCAACATTTATAAAATGAGAACTATCAATGATAAATCTATAATTATTTTTTTATTTATACTATTGACTTGTTTATTTCTAGGATAAAAATAAAAAACAGACGTAAATTAGTTTTTTTATTTAAAAATGTAGAATAAAAAAGAGGTTTTATGGAAAAAAAAAAAAGTCGTGTACGTGCACTCGCAATAGCGGCGCGGGAACACTGGCGCAGCGCGACACTCGATAGCTTGTTCCGCTCACACCAAGCGCCCCACCACGGTTATTCTTACATGTGTGCGTAGCTAAAGCACTACACTATTATATCAATGCACGCCAAACACGGACTACGGACGTCGTTTTAAAACAAACACTAAGAAAGTCAGTCACGTACTGAGAACGTGATCAGCGTCACAATACAATCAACCTGGGACGTACTCTGCACGTGATCGGCTGTGAAAGTGTTAAAAAAATTACTTGTCGAGGCCGCCGCAGGAAGAGGTGATGACCTAGCCGCGTAGCGCAAGGGCTGGATCGAGGTGGCTCTAGAAAATCCAGCCATTACTTAGCAGTGCAGCAATGTAGGCTAATAAACCAATAAAAATTAAAAAAACATACCGTATGCGGTATAATACACGAACGGCGACACAAGATTACACTCTAACCCAGGTAGCACACCTCCGCCGCGAAACCATAGCAGCGAAACCGCTGTAATTTAATTCAATCGGCTTCCGTCATTTTCCGCTACTCGCATCCGATTCGAACATGTCGCGAGTCTATTGAATTGAACTACTGCGGTTTCGCTGCTATGGTTTCGCGGCGGAGGTGTGCTGACGGTTTAAAGGTGCTCCCTCACCGGGAGCAATCGCCTGTAATGTAACGTTACAGATTCGATTTTGAGCGTTGCGTTACAATACTGCCTCCCTGATTGACGAGCATTCGCTTGTAATGTAAAATTTCAGATTAAATATTACAGACATTGCGCACTGTACTCCCTCACTGATGTAATGCTCGAATTGTATCATTACAGGTTGCGCACTCTAATGCTCGATTCTCACCCCTCCCTGAAGTAATGCTCGAATTGTATCATAACAGGTTGCGCACTGTAATGCTCGGTTCTCCTCCCTCACTGATGTATTGCTCGAATTGTATCATTACAGGTTGCGCACTGTAATGCTCGGTTCTCCTCCCTTACTGATGTATTGCTCGAATTGTATCATAACAGGTTGCGCACTGTAATGCTCGGTTCTCCTCTCTTACTGATGTATTGCTCGAATTGTATCATAACAGGTTGCGCACTGTAATGCTCGGTTCTCCTCCTTCACTGATGTAATGCTCGAATTGTATCATTACAGGTTGCGCAGTGTAATGCTCGGTTCTCCTCCCTCACTGATGTAATGCTCGAATTGTATCATTACAGGTTGCGCACTGTAATGCTCGGTTCTCCTCCTTCACTGATGTAATGCTCGAATTGTATCATTACAGGTTGCGCACTGTAATGCTCGGTTCTCCTCCCTCATTGATGTAATGCTCACCTCTGAACGTTACATTACAGGCGAATGCTCCCGGGGTGAGGGAGCACCTTAAGACAATTTTGTGCTGAATAATACTGAATCCATTGCTAACTTCCCAAATCCTCCGCGATTTTTTCAAAGTACATACACTTACGTACACTTGTTTGGCAATCGAAACTTTGAGTTTTCATAGAGGGCTTTAAGTTTCGATTGCTATACAAGTAAAATGAAAAAGATATTACATCTTTTTTCATCTAGGCAAACATAGGACGCCAGGTGAAGTTAGGGCAGTTGACGGTACCTATTTTGTGCTAAACTTTGCAACTTCAGCATAAATACTCTTGCACGAGAAAAATAACAGAATTTTTTTCTTAACAGAGGACAGAATAACAAAAGTAATCGTCCTGATTGAAACAGTAACTGTGTGTTCTTCACTTTTCTATTCAATTTGCTTTTCTGAATTAATTCAGTTTCTCCCTTCGACCGTGCAGCATTAACCAAATGTATTCATGAGGCCCACACCAACATTATCTAAGGGAAAGGTTGTAAATTAAAAATATGAGGGATGGTTCTGTGCTGGCGGTATTCTAGAACGGTGATCATTATGTGATCAAGAGTGTATTTTGATTTATAAGTACATTCTGAAAGTTGGCAACGTCGCAAATAAATGGCAATTAGGCAATATAAGGTACTGTATGGAAATATGGAATATGGCTCTAAAATATTGATTATGAACTGGCCATGGGTCATTTCAATAAACACCTCTTTGTCATAGGAGTCACAGACAGTCCGCTCTGCAGAGCCTGCATGGAGGACGACGAGACAGCAGCTCATGTGGTGTTAAGCTGCCCGGTGATCGCTACTTACAGGGCAAAGTACTTTGGTAACCCAGGTACCCTACGCGAGATTGCCAGTAACACCAAGGCGCTGCTGGCCTTTTTTGAGGAGTTGGGGTGGATCGAATAACCGATTTTTCCCATCCGTACGCAAAATACGGGCTTTGACGTGGAGTTGCGGAAACCAGCCCGTATTACCTATTGATTATGAAATGCAATAATAAATTAATATCGTAACACCGAATATTTAGTATTAGATGTATAATAAGTATATGATAACTTTGCGAATGCCCTTTTTTACACCTAAAGCGGTTACAACATCAAATTGTGTTTAATTGCAATTCAATTTAATATTCTAGTTCAATAGTTAGTGATACATCATATTTCCATACAGTAATATTGCCAAATTAATCAAAACGGGTAAATATTTGACAGCTATTTGCGACGTTGCCAACTTTTTAGAATAAACTCTTAATCAAGTATCTTACAGCCTACTACGTATACAGCCTGTATGAGAAAGTTGTGGTCGGTCTTATTCAAGGTCAAGTCGTAAAAACCTTGCGAAGCACCGGCTAGTCGCTAGTAAATAAATAATTGTGTAATCAATTTCAATCTAATTAACATTTCAATCTAAAAATACAAAAAAAAAACACCCAGACTGGAATCTGTAATGAAATTCTTATCGAACCGTCTGCCTTGGAAATGAAAATATTATTTTACCCGCCATTGCATTAATGCGAAAACTGTGTATTGTGGTTTTCTGTGATGGATCGCCGCAGCCTGTCAATTTATAATATGATGAAGAGATTCTGAATGATGCATCGATGATGGGAACTTATTTTGAATATCGTGTGATTGTGGAGGCGAATAATAATAAATAACAGTGATTTATCGGAACTAGTATTTTTTTTAACATGACTGTGTGTATTTTGTTCATAACCGAAATTCTTTCGTTGATATTATATTTGTGGGCAATAAGTAGTCAGATAAATAATAAGGTGTTTAAAATTCTCGTTCTTTGACTGTGCATGCACGTAGGAAACAGGTACGAGTATCAGGGTTAGCGTTCATGTATTATGCCAAAATTAGGAATACTAGCCTAGTATTCCTAATTTTGGCATAATACTAGTACTACTAGGACAGTTAATTATTTAATACTACTTGAGTGACAGAGACAAAGTAGGTACGCATCGCCCCAAACATAACATAACACATCACCCTATATTCCCCAAAGAGCTAGGCAGAAGTGGACCTATTATAGGGCAGCCACATTTCGCCTGTTCCTTTTCTAAAAACTCGATGTGCGTCATTGACTGCCTACTTTTTATAATAACTTAAAATAATAATAGTAGTAACCTAAAAAACCAAAATGTGCTAGAAAATCCGACACCTTCCTCAAAAAACCGTACCTGGTCTATACAATATTGAGCAAATAAATAAAAATACTAAACGAAGAATATTATTATTTTCATCACATCTATTCGAAAAGAGCTAGTTTGTTCTTCGTAAACAGGGACCAAAATAGCTCTTTGACCCCTTTTTTATTTTTGGGTGGGAAATCATCAAATGACTTCTCCCGCTCTGGGTGGAGCGGACGCGAGAGATCCCCGCCACCGATCGCCTCCACAAGGACACAGCGGTGCTCTGCTCAAGCCGGGCATATTTCAACCGTATGCTCCACCGTGTCCTCCGGGCGATCCACGCAGTGATGACACCCGGGCGTTACCTCCCACCTTATCCGAAACAGGTACCTCCCGAAACAGCCGTGTCCGGTGAGGACCTGCGTCAGGTGGAAAGTGAGGACGCCGTGGCGCCTCTCCAGCCACTCCTCAAAGATCCTTTGATCCCTGGGGAGCAAAATAGATTTGAATTTGGAATGTGGATATTTTTAGTAAAAGTTCCAATCACCAAAGAGATCAATCACGAACATTGCATGAACAAGTAACAGGCTGGCAAGAAAGAGAGAGAAAGTGTGAATTATTTGGCCAAAATGAAAATCCAAGATGGCGGCAACGATACATGACGAAAATTTTCAAACTGTTCTTCATGGGTGTCGTTTTCATAGTTTTTGAGGGTGCTAAAGCCGATACTAAAGTCAAAATGTAAATCCAAGATGGCAGCTGCAAAAAATTTCAAATTTGTCATCATTCATGTATCGTTTTTATAGTTTTTAAAGCTGCTAAAGTCGATAAAGATGTCAAAACGTAAATCCAAGATAGCGGCTGCAAAATTTTTGTTTTGGTTTTAAATCACATGTGAGAGATGAGGACCGACCGCACACGTTTTTCTCATAGAGGGTGATGAAAAGTAGAGTGTTCACCTCGGGAGCAACACTATTTTAAGCTCGAGTGACGTACTTTGAATCCCTCGCTGCGTTCAGGATTCTACTTTACTACTCTAGAATCCTTCGCTCCGCTCTGGATTCAAAGAAACACTCTCGCCTTAAAAGTATTTGTTTGCTACCTAGGCAAACAATCTACTATTTTCATCTTCAATTTTAAAACTCGCAAAGATAAATTTGTATTTCATAATGATACTATGAAATTGTAAAGTTATTTTTAGCAGTTGCAGAAAATCTCCCATATTTAAATTGAAATAGCATGAATCGACGTTTTAAGTATTTGCTCATTATAAACAGCATTTATACACGGTACATGATATATAGAAGTTCAAAATTCGTAACTGGTTTAATTGTTGAGATATAGCTCGTACAAAAATGATCTAAACCTGACAACATAAATGGCCCAAAATTCTTTGAAATTCTCAACTGTATACCTATGTATTACGGTTTATGAGATACTGTTGGTTGACAGACAGGCAGACGGACAGCGGATGCTTAGTAATAGGGTTCCGCAGAGAACGCTAAAAAGATTAAAAAAAACAAAACACCAAAAAAAAAAACGTTATAATACCACACAAAATATAAAACAAATTCAAAAGCGATGATTAACCGCGCCTTCGCACTCTTTTATTCATTCTTTATTCCCTACAACGTTTACTCAATGTATTCATGGAGTACCGAACTGACGCCATGACACTTGGTGAATTTTTTGCCGCCAATTTTGCTCCAACATTTTCTCGCCGACTTTTTTCATGCTTTTCCGCTCTTTTGACGGATTTCGACGCACGACTAATCTGTTGATATTGATACAGAGTCCTGTGTATGTTTAAAAAGGCTTTTTGCGACACCTTTTTGGGTATTTTTACTCATCTCTGAAGGGGAAAGTAATGTATTGGCTGCTTATCTTTTACAAATTCGTCGAGGAAAAAGATTGGTAGCAGTGGCGTAGATTTAAAGGAATTTGTAGAAACTTTTTAAGATAAATAAAGCAACCTAACATTGATAATCCTACGTTTATTAATATTATTAGGTACCTAAAACTAAATACATTTAGTTATAATTAATTTAATTTCCGTTAAGGGTCTGAATGAATGTGAACAGATGTACTGGTGAAGGTCACGGGAATCCGCTGCATACGAGAAGCACAGGACCAGTCGATGTGACAACGCTTGTCACCCAAGCGTCGTCACATCGAACGGTCTAAGTCAAGAATTTTTATTGCTTCTAACAGATAATGCCATACCTATAAAGCATTTAATTCCTCTTATGTACATACACTCAGGGAAACTGGTCATTTAACAAATGAACTGTCATCTGAAATAGAAAGAAAGAAATATGCGTTTATTGGCATCACAACAAAAAAACAACACCTTAAAACTATACAAAACTGAAAACAATGCTTATAATGTCAGCTCAGCTTAATGATGGATCGCTCGATCAAAGTCAAATAATTTATTTCAATTAGGCACAAAAAAGACACCATTGAACGTGAAAATTTACAAAAAAAAAAAAAAAAAAAAAGATTCTAGTCTCCCCTTCCAAAAGGTACTTTTCAGCAGGACTTTAAGTACTTACGACGGAAGGACGACTTTTTTCGCCCACAGTGCTGTAATGATATACACCACTACTTCCATGTACCGAAAACACATGGAGTCGTCAACATTTCAGTATTCCAGCGTATACAAATTTTTTTTATTTTCCTGAATATAATATATATTTTTTGTAAATTAATTTTTCACTCGCTCCTTTTTTATTAATTGTTAACTATACAGGCACAATTTTTAAGTGCTTAATAAAACCAAAATGACAGATTTATAGTTCCATAAATAGGTTCTTTCCGATAAATAATATTAGATAAATGCGCTCTAATAATAATAATTGGTTATTTATCAAGTACGACTTTCTAAATAACCAATAATAATAGGTACATCTATTATAATAATTACGAAAGTACTTAAACAAAATAGTTTTATTTTAATACGCACTAGCCAAATGTTTGAAACTCCTGTCGAGCGCAAGTCCAAAATCAAGGTCACCGTTCTGCTGGAAGGACCAGACAAATTTTCATACAAACTGTGTACTGCTAGCAGGACTCACGGAAGTCTTCCGGCAGGACGCAAACCCGTCCTTTCGGAAGAGCTTGCAGCGGGACAAGTGATCGCACGATCTATCAATAATGTTAGATGTAAACAAAGTTATGATGCTGATTTTCAGCTGCAACATACAGCATACGCTCGAATAAAATCGAATTCGTAATTGAACGATTATTTGGAAGAACAAACAATGTCAAAAAAAAAACAAAATAAGATTTTTGTGTCTATGGTTTTTTTGTAATGATGCCTATCGAACGTCAATCACACTTTTTCGTAAAAGCGCCTTAGTCAAGCGATATTACTCGTTAAACTTTCTTTGATATTTGGAAAAACATCCAAGGTCAACATGGTTTTGGAAGAACCACCCAAGTCAATGACAAAGGTTATTTTTCCGAAAAAACTGGCAACATTAGTGTCATCCGTCAAAATCAAAATTCTAAAATCTGTGTGTTCGACTTTGTTTACATATTGCGTTGGATTTTGGGAATATTGTCATTCTTTACAAGTAAAATGTACATCTTTAGCTAAACAACTGCAAGTGTTTTGTGAAACGCGAGGTATGAATAATTCGGCTAAGTAGACCTTCTTTTATTTCAACGGTAGATTGCAATTTTACGCGGGCTGCGCACGGATATTAAAAATTAAAGTTAATAAGCAGAGCAGCGCTTTGTGCTGCAAAGTGATACAGTTTGCGCTTTTGTTTGGTGTACCTCTTTATGATAACATTTCTGATGTTTTAGGGTGTTTTAGTAAGCTCATGGCTAAAAAATTGCGCGCACAGCACCGTACACGTGATAGAAGTGAAACTTCATAAACAATAAGGAATATGAGAGATTTAGTGTGTGAGACAGAGAGATATATCATTAAAGAAAGAAAGAAAGAAAATACGTTTATTTGCGGTAAAATAATAAAAACAAGGAAAAAAAAAACAAATAAAACACGAAAATTACAAATTGGAGGAAAATATGCGTCACAACCACGCAAAACGGCCATCGCTCAGCATAATGCTGGGACCCTATGCGAGACAAAGCCCCAGCGCTGGTTTTCAGCGACAACCGGCGTTGACGTGATGACGTCAACCGGTGCAGCATATAGAGAAATAACAAAATAAGACAAAAAAAATAAATACAATTTACACAATAGTTCTAACTACAATAAAATATAATATTTAAAGTGGCAACATTTCATAGCGTCGGCGACTCACGCGCCGCAGACTTAATACAATCTGTGCGCGCAACTGTCAAAAAACTGTTTGTTTGACGTTTTGGCTTATTGGTTACAAGCACATTCATTCATTCATTCTTCTCTCTCATGTAACTAAATCTGCCTAAGCGTGACGCGTCCTTGAAATTTCACTCTCAATTCTCGTCCAATTATCAAATTTCTGGCGGAGACTGATTCGTAACATTTCTTTGTAATGTATCAAGTTTTTGTAACGCGTCACAGTGGTCAGTGCAGCGAGCCGAGCCGCTCAATGCGAGCTCCGGATCCTCCACTCGACTGAAACGAAAATTTTATGGTGGTCAAAGCGAGCGTTCGAGCTTGGTTACAATACCAAGCTCGCCTCGAATGATACATTACTGATACATTTAGTAGCGAATCCAAAGGAGGGGCTAAGGAGCTCAAGTCCCCCGTCCCCCCTCCAAAGCACCGGAGTTCTTCTGTGTACACATATAATACTTGCGTGTTAAACATGTGGTTTACGTAAAAATATTTTTAAATGTTATAATTTCTGAGATTTTATTCTCATTTTCGTTATATTGCGTTACGCTACGAAACTGAGAAATTGTTAAGCTTAGTTTACAAAAACAAAAAGTATGTAACTATAGTTACCGGGACGTAAGTTGGCCAAAGGTTTTTTAGTGGGTGTAAAACACTTTAATTTATAAATAAGTACCTACAACAAGAGCACAATTTGTAAGACAAGTTATAAACCACTTATATTCGTTTCAGTAAAACACCATGGCTGGAAATGCAAAAAAAATTAGAGACAGTTAAAATAAAATAAGAAGCAGAACCAAAGCCAAAAATAATAAACAAGACAGAAGTGGAGAGAATACTCTGATCGCTACTATAAAAAGAAGAAAAATAAATCTATTATTTAGAGTTATTATACGAATAGGAAACATTATGTTCTCGTAATAATAAAATTGAAAACTCGTTTTGATATTTTTAATTTCTACGTAATTTTATATAAATAATTCGATTATTATACTATTGCCTTCTTACTAATAAACAGAATAAAGTTATTAAGTTTAAACCTATGAAAATGTATGGTTATTCCTTTGTTATTCCTGGTATAACTTTATTCTGTGTTTATCAGTAATAGGGTAGAAGTTTTTATTAAAATTAATCTAAATAAGACTGATACACCAAATATAATCACGTGTTTTATTCGGTCAATTCATGTGTACCATACCTTGACATCAGTTTCGTGACGGAGATTCTCAGTATCGTTACCTATCAGTTTAGTTACAAATTTAAAATGTACACTTTTTCTGAGTATGACCCTACAACCTAACGAAGTCATCGAGGAATTTGCGAAAAGTGATTACTCCTCCTCCTCGGATTCAAGGAGGCTTGGCATGCGTTAAGCAATTTTTTATTTTTTTTACAAATATTAAATTCACATACACAAACAGCCAGACCCGGAACAACTAATTGTAGGTCATAAAAATATTTTTTCCGTGCGGGAATCGAACCCGCAACACGCAGTGCAGCAGTCAATTGCATTAACCACTGCGCCAATCGTGTCGTCAAATTATTGTGTGCTTTTTTATTGTTTACTTTGCTAAAACCTTCCCTCAGCGGGGTCAAGCCCCTACCAAACGGCAATCCTGATTCCGCCACTGGATACATTACAAACGTTGCCAATCAGGATGTTTCACTTCAAAAAAACAAAACAAATCTATAATCACACAACAGAAATAGTCGGGCAGTCAAATTAACTCCTTGAACATTCTTATTTTTTTATAGGTATGTATGTGCTATTGTAACAAATATATCTATTCCACTTACTTACTACAAAAACACTCTCGTAAGTACGTAATAATTCATAATGTCATCAAAAAAATATTAGCTAAATAAAATAATCCGCAAAAAATAACAGCTTAAAAACATTTCCTTTTTCCAAGACAAGTACAGTTGCGCGCTCAAGTGTCGAGTGGCTATATATTTTCATTTTCGAGAGGCGACACTCGCGCCGCCTGTAGGTGACTGCCGGAATTATTGCACTTCAACAAGAGTGGACCGATGTGTCTATATATCCTTTTTATTACTGTTAGAAAAAAGGAATCGCGCAGAGCATGCGAATGACGTAAAGTGTGACGTTATTAAAGTTTTATGTGCAGTTCGGTTTGGAATTGTTAAATGTTTGTTTCTCTAATAATTGTAGGAATTAGTGATTTTTTGAGAAACAATAAATTATATGGACTCGTTATGAGAGTCGCCATTGCACCTGTATTCCCCAAGGAGTTGGGCAGATGTACACCTCTGCAATATGCATATTAAACCCACATTTCCTCAGTTATGTTAAGCGAAATGAATAGTTAAGCAAATGGACACCCCATGTCATTTTGATACAAAATCAAACTATTTTAGTTGTGCTACGTGAACATAACATCACGCCTGTAGTCCCCGAAGGGTTAGGCAGAGGTGTAGCAATAGTAGGTAGGTACACCCACATTTCGCCAGTTACATTTCAGACATCGGCTAATTTCAGACTCCGGACTGCTACTTACTGAGAAATTCTGAAAAAAAAAGTGCGTGTCGGACCACACATAATGAAGGGTTCCGTGGTTTAGATGAAGGGTGTCTTTTACGTCACGTTCAATTCTCCAAAAAATATATGTAAAATAACTAAAAATTTGCGATATTCGGAATTTTCTCTTAACTTGTGCTGTAAGACCTTGCTTCATGCCAAATTTCATGATTCTAGGTCAATGGAAAGTACCAACCCTGTAGGTTTTGATTTATTTCCAAGTATCAAATTATGTTGATTTGGCCGTATTTTCAACCGACTTCAAAAAGGAGGAGGTTCACAATTCGGTTGTATTTTTTTTTTGTATGTTTGTTACGCGATTACTCCGCTTATTATGAATTGATTTTGATGATTCTTTTTTTGTTTGGTAGGGCATACTTTAGAAGTGGTCCCATATAAATTTGGTCAAGATCTGATGAGGGGTTTTTGAGTTAGCTTCAATAATACGTATTTTTCCCATCTAGTATATGTGGACGATATTCTAATAGTACCTGTCACTGTAATTTACATAGCAGGTAATGGGTATTCAAATTTTTGTGGGGGTTTTGTGTAGGTACCACAACTAAAAAGTGAAAAATAAAAACTTTTTCACAAAAAATAAAACCGACTTCCAAAAAAAACACTACAAAGTGAAAAATAACTTTGATTTCGGAAGTCGGTGGCAAAAAAACGTAAATAAAACCCCTAAATTTATTACCCCTAAAGACACCGACTTCCGAAATCAAAGTTATTTTTCACTTTGTAGTGTTTTTTTTGGAAGTCGGTTTTATTTTTTGTGAAAAAGTTTTTATTTATTACTTTGACTTAGAAGTTTGATTATTTAGAGCTCCCAGGGACCACAGGCATACGTATTTGATATTAATTTCTACTTGATACCTCCATGCGTTCCTGAGAAAAAGGGTCTTGGCAGACTGGCGGACGGACAACGAAGTGGTCCCTTATAAAATATATCAATGATCTATCCAATATACTGATGGTGGCGAGTGTGTTGGATCATTCGGTTGCCTACAAAATGGTTGAGTGGGATGGTGCTGATACACGCGTCATCTTCGTGAACGGGCGCCGTCAGTTGTGACTGGTCATCTCTTATCTGCCGGGGCTTATTTATAATCTTATATTTTGAATTATTTTTTGTACATTGTTCTCAGATATAGAAGCAAAAAGAATACTCTACCCAGGATTTTGTAATATCTATTTTAAAAAAATGTTCTTGGAGTTTCTTGCATGTACTTCTCCACAGAGATCTACGTTTTGGAATGGCAACTAGCTTCAACTTTCTGACTAACTGACCAACTATTTGACAATTCAAAAGTGCCTGTAAATGGTTTAATTTTATTGATATAAATGCTTTGAGTTTGAGTTTGATGGCACAGTGGTTAAAGCCTCGCCTCTCATGCACGAGGTTGTTGGTCAAATCCGGGCGAGCACCAATGTGTCTTTTTCATTTTATTTTATATGTACTTTCTGAGTTTATCTTAGACATTACGGATATTGGAAATAGGAAACCTGGACTCATAGTTAATAATTAATTAATAATAATAATAAAATATTATAAAGAGAAAAGATTTTAATTTTTTGCATTTTTGTATGTTTGTTTGTTATACTTTCACGATAAAATGGCTGAACGAATTTGAATGAAATTTGGCACATGTGTAGACCATGACCTAGGTTAGGACATAGGATATTTTTATCCCGATATTCCAACGGGATCGGGACATAAGCGGGTGGGCTTTGCCGCGGGGCGCAGCTAGTACAGTTAATAAATTCTGAAATCGTCAGCACGTCTTGAACAAGCGTGGTGATAAATGCTCGTGCCTAGAATTGGGACAATAATAGGCTGGTATTTATTCCAAGCAAGTTAAGTAACATTAATTAATACATTCACCAAATCTAACTTGTATAAAGTAAAACACGAACCCACGCGTCCTCATTTACCACAGTCGTGCTCAAAGCCGAAAGCAATGTATAAACGTATATAAAGAGTAATATTCCACAGTCACTCTCGAGGAAAACCCAGTGAGCCCTTTAACAGTGAGAAATATAAATAAATGACGACAAAAGTGTCTGGTCACTGTAGCTGAGACGAAGTACAGTCGTCGTCAATATCAATATTACGGCGACGCGACGCTGTATCGGACTGCCTTATTCCGTCCAATTGAATTAATAGTACAGACGATGAGAGAAGTGTTTTTTATTGTTTTTGCTCCTTTTGTGGCCTTTTCTGGCGTTTAGCTACTTTTGTTGTTTTGGGACTTACTTATACTGTTTTAACTTTTTATGTATATGTAGATTCATAAGGATCATTTTATTCGCAAACGTACATGAAGTTAGATAGATAGAATACTCTTTATTGTACACCATAATTTAAATTACAGACATAAATTTAGAAATTTTACATAGGGTGAGACAATGGGCGGTCTTATCGCTTAAAGCAATCTTTTATAGACAACCTTTGGATGGAATAAAAAGATAGATTATAAGATAGATTATTTTTATAAGATAGATAGATTTTGTAATAAAAGCCATATGTACCAATTTGCCGGTTTTAGATCACAACTAGATGAATTTATAAGTTTGTGAACTTTTCACGTTGCTTTTGTGTAATCCACTTTGTTTTTTACTTGAACTATAAAAGCTTGATGATTGAAATAAAAGACACACTATAGATATTATTTGAAACTCGTTAAAACACAGAAAATATACATCCACCACCAGAAATACCATATTACTAAAAAATTAAAAAAAACATCTTTCCAGTCTTGCTATTACGATAACAAACAGTAATAAATTACATGAGACACTTTTCTCGATAATTACACCGCTCTCTAGGGCGGTGACTGCTGCAATAAAAAAAGTCATCTGTGATTTTTCATTTCGTTCCGTGGCCCGCCTATGTTAGGCGCACTTTTGTACGCTATACTCGGATCGCCATGATTTGATACTTTTGAATATTATTTTCTCCGTTTTAATTACGGTCCTTACAAAATACCTGGACTTCGATAATTAAAAGAAACTGCGGGGTGATTGCGAAACACACTTAAAATGCCAATAAAATTGTCGAATTTTACAAACTTAAGAAAAAATGAATGTCAAAATGAAAGGCATTGCGATCAATTGCAATTTCAAGAGTGTTACGCAATTACGCCGCTGTTTATCCAAGGTTAGTATTCCACTTATGAAACAGCTGTTCTGAAGATTATTTTTAACTTTGGTATTTATTATGGTGTGAGGCATGAATATTAAGTTTGGCTCCCAGAGTGGAGCGGGCCAAGGCTGCCTTGAAGCGGCTCCTGCCCAAACTAGGGGGTCCAAACGCTTCCTACCGCAGGCTCTACGCGGGGTTCGTGCGGTCCATGGCATCGGTGTGAGCGCGTTCGGTGAGGCGGCGGCCAGCCAGCCGGTTGAACGCGTTCCAGAGGGTCATGGCCACCCGGCTGGTAAACGGATACTGCACAGTCTCCGGTGAGGCGGCGAGCCTCCTTGCCAGATTGCCGCCATGGGATCTGGAGGCAAAAGTCTTCGCGCACATTTGGGAGTGGCGCGAAGAGGCGAAACGGGCGTAACTCCGCTGCCGCGAGAAATCGCGGCACATCGGACAGAGCTCCGGCGGGATCTCATGGTGTCGTGGAGAGTGCGATTGTCGTAACCCAGTGTTGGGCGCGCCACTTTTGCGGCGATAAGTATCCCTCTTTGAGGAGTGGCTAGAGAGGCGTCACGGCGTCCTCACCTTCCGCTTGACACAAGTCCTCACCGGACACGGTTGTTTCGGCAGGTTCCTGTTTCGTATCAGGTGGGAGGAAACGCCCGGGTGTCATCACTGCATGGATCGCTCGGAGGACAGGGTGGAGCATACGGTGGAGGTCTGCCTGGCTTGGGCAGAGCATCGCCGTGTCCTCGAGGAGGCGATCGGTGGCGGGGATCTCTCGCGTCCGGACCTGGTCCAGGCCATGGTACGGAGCGAGAGGGCATGGAAGGCCGTCACCTCTTTTCTGCAAAGCAGTAATTCTCGCGAAGGAGCAGGCGGAACGTGAGGGAGAGGCAAAATTCGCGCCCTCACGCCACTAGCCGCCGCCGCGTGGCCGGGAATCGGCCTGCGATTCCCGGCCACGTAGGCGCAGGCTTGCGGACGGTGAGCATTGGGTAGCTCACCGTCCGGTAAGGACCAGGCCCGGGTCGACGGCGTGTTGTGTTCCACGCCCGCCTCAAAGAAATGTCAGCTAGTGAAGGGGTCCGATGGGACCGATGCCTGTCGGGGTTGCGGGAAAGTCCAAAAGGGATACTGTGGCCCCTGGCAACGTACAAGCAACTGAAGGAACACGGGTGGGTTTTAGTCAGTAAGAGTCTAACACGCCCTCCCGCTCCACCCAGAGCGGGAGAAGTTATTTGATAATTTCCCACCCAAAAAAAGGCATGAATATTAAAAACATTTGAAGTCTTGACTTTAGAATAAAATAGATAACTGAAATTGGACTCTTTGCAGTTACTAATAGAAACAAAATTGATCAAAGTCAAATCATTTGATTAATGTAGGCCCATTAAAAGTCACATTAGAACGTCAAAATTTACAAGAAAATAGAATTGTTTCTAGATGCCAGAAGCTAGTTTCGTATGGAAAAGAATAGGGAAAAGACTCCATAGTTACTCTTTAAATAATGTTATACAATATTTTGAACGTGATGTACGCAAAAGTTGTTTTACTAACCAACAAGATCTACTTGTCCCGTACTAACCAACAAGATCTAAATTCTATTCAACTTTATCAATCGAAGAATTTTACTTGTTTTAATTTTTGATTAATCTTTTCTTTTTTGTTTCATGCACACTTGTTTTTCTAATGCACTTTAGACATTGGCAGAATAGTCGACATGGGCTTTGCTTGCCATTTAATAAAAATAGAATAGAATAGTTGTAATAGTTAAGACTGGCAGGAAATAAAATACTAATATGGCAAGTGCTGGTATCAAAACTAAATAATCAATGCAAACCTAACGGTATCAGCGCAGTCTTCCCGTAAATTATTCCTTCGGCCATTAAACAAATATATCGCTATACGGCCAGCCCACAGCAAGCCGTTGAAAAATGCTAAATCGACACTTTAACAACATGTTTTTTTATTAAAATGATAAATAATAGGGGTTAAAGTATGAAATTGCCGTTTTATTGTAATAGGTACTTTTAATTGACATAGAACCTTCATGGTTTGAGTGAAACTTTTTTCACATGGTAGGTACCTATGAAGTTCTTCTTTTAAAAAATGTGCAACATTCGATTATTTACTTTCAGTAGTTTTTTTTAATTCAGCTTAGACAAGAAAGATCAAATCGGGAATCGAACACTGGACGACATAGGTTATAGAATAAAACGAGGTGTTCAGGTAAAATCACAAGATAGAAATGATTTAATTGTGTAGAAAACAACAAGAAACGACAAATAAAAATTATGAAAAGATTATAGAAAATGTAGCCCTCAGTGTCACACTTTATGTTTAAATAAACCTTTGATTAACACGTTAAACCAATTATTCAATCAATTAATTCTTCTTTTCGTGTGGTTAGTAAACCAACCTGGTGTCAGAGTTTTAAAGCCGCCCATGGGCCTCTGACTTGGCTTCACATGCCGTCGAGAAATATCTCTCAGGCATGCCGGTTTCCTCACGATGTTTTCCTTCACCGTTTTTTGAGCAAGTGATAATTATATAATACGCACATGAATCCGAAAAGTCAGAGGTGCGTGCCTTGGGTTCGAACTCGAGACCTACGACTTGTCAGTCTGACGGTCACACCACTATTCTATCACTCCTTAATCAATTAATTTTTAGAACGACTCGGACGAACGTTCGATAGCTATCGATTCGTTTGAGTACCTACTTTTTTAAATGGACACGAAGCCTAATGGAGACTAATAATTACGACTAAATATCAAACACCGATTTAGCTATTACTCGTAGTACTACAAAAGGTTAATTAAAGAAATAGTAGCTGGATGTGAGTATGTAAGTGGGACTGCTTGGGAGTTGCCTGCGCCAGGAGAAGCTGCCGCGCTGCTGGCAGACCCGGCAAGCGTTCACTGTACTCGCGGCCTAGGGGTCGAGGCGTCGGGGCGCGGCTTTCGGATCCGCACAGCCCGCAGTAGGGCAGGGCCGGCGAAGCACAGGGCCCGGTGGAGCAGCTGTAGCCCAAGGGTACGGCCGAAATCGGCCTTTTCTATCTGAATCCGAGATAAACAACATTTTAGACCAGAAATAATGGCAAAATTATGTAGGTGGGCTGGGTGATACACGATCAACTGGAATACTCACGTGTTGATACGGAGAATATCCCGGTCGGTCCTTGGGAAGGATACCTGATTAAAACTGCGAAAACTGGAAGGTGTCTGTTTGCGAAAAAATTACTCACAGGAAAAAAAATTGTTCATACTCAAATGTCTACGAGAGGTGAATGGCGACTGACTCAAACAAACATGATTTTTTTTTAGGGTTCCGAAGTCAGCAAGGAACCCATACAGTTTCACCATGTCCGTCTGTCTGTCCATCTGTCCGCGGCTTAGCTCAGACACTGTTGGTACTAGAAAGCTGTAATTTGGCATAGATATACATATTAATCATGCCGACAAATTGGTGGCAAAATAAAACTATGAAAAATAATGTTTTTTAGGGTTTCTCCCCTGCACGTAAAGTGTGAATCCTTTTTTTCTCCTCTATTCTATAGTGTAGGGTATCGTTGAAACCGTCAAAAATATTGTGAGTTTGCGAAATATTAAGCTTTAAGTGCAAATTTTTGTTAGTTTAGTGCCCCCCTGCCAGATAAATAGTTGGTTCTGGTTAAGTGAAAAAATTCACAGCTCAGTAGTATTTATAACGAAATTAAAAGAAAAACTATCACACCTAAGTAGGCTCTATAAGTTAACGAGTAATAATCGCCAACTTACATTTTCAGTTGAAAAAAACATGTTCTCCCATACGAAATGAATGTTTTCAACTACACTGTTGATTTTATTCTTGGGGTAAATTCATGCCATCTACTGAACCCTTCATTGTGCACACGCACTTTGCCGGTTTTTTTTGTTATTTCTGTTCCCATACAATAAAAATAAAATATTGTAAAACTCAATCTGCCTAGCCTTTTCCCAACTATATTGGGGTCGTCTTCCAGGCTAACCGGATGCAGCTGAATACCAGTATTTTAGATGGAGCGACTGCCTATCTGACCTACACAACCCAGTAACTGGGTAATACGATACCCCTTGGTAAGACTGGTTGTCAGACTTTCGGGCTTCTGACGACCCGTAACGACTGTCAAAGATCCACGAATGACAACCGGGACCAACGGCTTAACGTGCTTTCCGAGGCACGGAGGAGTCTCGGTATGTAAAGATGGTCACCCATCTACAGACCAACCCCGGCAAGCGCAGCTTAACCTGACGGATCGACCCGTGCGGCAGTTACTACTTAGCCACGAGCTCCTCTAAAAATAAAATATTGTCAATTGTGTCAATATTTTACAAATAAAACATGCACGGCCTTTTTCCATGCGAATAAGTTTAAAAAAAATAACCCGAAACTCAACAAACAACATCAACTCAAAAACTGGTCGCGCTTGTCTTAGTTTAGTGCTTTAATGATGCTTGAGTATTTAGGCAAGATTATAAGTCATAACGAATGCTAATATAGGTAGATGTCTTGTAAAATTCATTTGATTTAATCATGTAAACGTTTATTGAGACTTTTTTAGAAGATTTTGATAAGGCATTTGAAAATGCGTATACATGGTAGGATTGACCAAAGCCACTAATATTTTTAAGATTCAAAGCATTTAAAACTGCGGTAGTCAAAAGCATTTTGCTAGTTAATAAGGCTTGTACTTAGACAGTGACAATTTGCGAAAGTTAGTCCCATTTCATCTTCAGGTCAAAATTCCTTAAACACCTCAAAAAGGAGACTCTTTAAATAAAAAACGGGGAATAAATAAAAATCCTACTAGCGTAAATATCTCCTGTCTTTAGAATATCCCGTTGCAAAAGGATGTGCTCAGGCAAAGGTATCAGTTACCTACTTGTTAAGGAAACTAGAGGAACTTATTGCAAAGGAGGTGATATATTTTCCTTCAGAAGTCTGCCATGTGATACTTTTTTTAGATCACGTGTGTTGTTTTTTTCACTGTACAAAAGCTCCTTAACGTTTTTATTCAACCTAGACGACGAAAACTTAAAGCGATCGAAATCCTTAGATACGAACAATCACTCTAATGACTTTTGTGGCTTTTTTATAACAATCCCAAACTAAGTAGTACTGAATTATGTTTTAAAGAAAAGCTACATATAGGTACCGCTACAAAATTATTTTGGCGCGTGACCGAAATGTGAACGCCGCCATCTTGTTTTTTGAATACATTTCAAATAACATTTCACAAAACAATGTTTATTGACAGCGCCCCCCTGTCATTCGAGCGCCAAAAGATACTTGTAGCAGTGAATTAGCATGTCTTTAAACTCCAAAAACAAAGAAGTAATGGCTCATAAAAAGTACTAAGTACATCAAAACAAGAATTCTATTTAGCGTAAGAAGTCCGCCACATAGTCATGCCTACATAATCCTCCGCAAATTGTAGCCTGATCTAAATAAAGGAGCAACATCCACTTTTGTTGTTGTTTATTCACTTAAAAATCCATTACGCACAAAAAGACCAACTAATAAATATGAAGAACGAAGGCTTTCTTGATAAAAACCGCTTGGAATCCTCCAACCAACCCCCAACTTTATTCTTTCCACAATTTGGTTGAAATTCCAATGCGTGGTTGTACCGAGACATTTTAGCGTGTTTTAAAGTGGGAGAGGAGCATGTCAGAATCAATTCTTGCAGCCATTTCTCAATAAAGTTCGCGAAGGAAGTGAACACATGCATTGAGGCTTTTAAACTTTGACGTATATTACACACTGCTCCGGCTAAGTTCTTAGAAATAAACAATGTTTGATCTATTCGGAGTGACGGGTACACTTGCTGTTTACTATATTACAGAGTATTTTGAATATGGCAGATAAAACTTTGGCATTACTCACATTTAGGACTCTGCATCTCAAAGAGACTAACAATTGACAGAATTCGTGATAAAGAAGTCCACGGGGACCCTAATTATTTTTCTAAAATACTACTACTACTACTAAATTCTGAGTTACTTCTTATAACATCAACTATCTGTCAGTGAAAGTCCTATCAAAACCGGTCCAGCCGTTCCGGAGATTAGCCGGAACAAACACACAGACACAAAATTTAAAAAAAATACATTTTGTTATCAGTACCGTAATACTTTCATAATAATATGAATTAAGTAAAAAGCTGTAATTTTGACATTACAAACAGAAACTTCAATTTTATGTAGAAATATATTTGTATAGATAGATTACCTACATAGGTAATGTTAAAGTATTTTTTTAAGGGTTAATTTTCGTCAATTTAGACTATATATTAGGCTCGTGGCTAAGTAATAACTGCCGCACGGGTCGATCCGTCAGGTTAAGCAGCGCTTGCCGGGGTTGGTCTGTGGATGGGTGACCATCTTTACGTACCGAGACTCCTCCGTGCCTCGGAAAGCACGTTAAGCCGTTGGTCCCGGCTGTCATTCGTGGATCTTTAACAGTCGTTACGGGTCGTCAGAAGCCTGAAAGTCTGACAACCAGTCTTACCAAGGGGTATCGTATCACCCAATTACTGGGTTGTGGAGGTCAGATAGGCAGTCGCTCCATATAAAATTCTGGTATTCAGCTGCATCCGGTTAGACTGAAAGCTGACCCCAACGTAGTTGGGAAAAGGCTAGGCAGATGATTAGGTCCTACTAAGATCGGTATTTTTTAATTGGACTAAAAGTGTGCTACAGCAGAGCGATATCTTTAGTTTCTATGGGACTATCACAAAACATGCGTTTTTTGACACCATCCTTTAAAATTACTACCAGTGAATTAACAAATAACATAACAAAACACAAAAAAAAAAATCTCTTTAAAATATTATAAAGAGAAAAAAAAAAAGATTTTTTTATGTTTGTTTGTAATGGATAAAGTCAAATAAGACTTGACGTATTTTAAAAATTCTTTCACAAATAAATAGCTACATTATCAGCGAGTAACATGTATCCCTATGTAGTCTGTGGCTGTATCTTATCGAAGTCACGGACAGAGACTACATACATAGTGTCATAAGTCATAAACGATTAATTTTCAGATCACTTTTTTTAAAGAATCATTCCGTTTACACAGAGTACTTATTCCACCGTGGTGGGTGCACAATGTGGAATATTATGAATTGGTGATATAAAGGGAATGCCTCTGATGTAACCCCAACCAAAACTAAAGTAGTATATTTGTAACTTGCTTATGATACTTTCAAAACCGCTCAAGCTGCTTTTACCGACAAGGCCGCCGTATACCGTTCTAATGTATGTTGCGCCCTTTCAATGTCCTTTAAATAATATCTATCTATGTATATATTATCAAAGTGAACACAGTCATTACGTCACTTCCGGGTAATAAATCAGCTGACTACGATATCCTGGGAGTCATCACAGATTTACCCAGCGTTGGGCGTTACAGCACCGCCCTGTAAGAAAATTACGACGGTATACTTGGATTTATAGTTTTGATACTGTGGGGTTTATTTATAAGGCAGTGTATAGAGTACCGCTAGCGGGACATAGAGTACTGGTACTCTATGTGCCTCTCGGATAAAGTGCCGTAAGCGGCATAATAGTGGCGCTGCCTTGGCTTGGCTAAAGTGCCGTGAGAATTGCATTGTTATTGTCACTTTCACTGTCACTTGTTATTTTGTTTGATTGTTGAGGTTAGTTCGCTGTAAAACACTACATTCCCAAAACATTACATTGTCTTGTGCCTAAACGGACCCTGGTGTTTTGTGGTCACAATTCTAAAATAAGCTACCTTTCAGCCATTTTCATTTGCATCAGTATGTTGCAAAATATTCTAAAACTTTTAAAAGTGTGTGCAAAATGGCTAAAGCTCTTCACATTAGCAATAAAATAAAATCAGCTGATGATAAAATAAAAACTACCTGGCAAATAATTAATAATGAAACCGGTAGGAAAAAACAGCGTAATACTGAATTTAATTTAGAGACTGCACATGGTCCCATCAACTCAGATGTAGAAATAGCTCAGGAATTTGAAAACTTTTTTGCTAATATTCCCCATAAAACCACTGAAGCTTTAAATTCCTCACCCGCGCTTTCTGCTGCCTTACTTAGAAAGAATGTAAAGGCATGCCCTTTGGAGTTTAGGTTTCAGCATACAGACCCCCAGGCTGTTATAAAAGCTTTTAAAGATCTTAAAATTAAATCAACAGAAGATCTGTGGGGAATGTCTGTAAAAGTATGTAGATCAGTAATCGAAACCATTGCGCCTTATCTAGCTTTCATATTTAACACTAGTGTAGACCAAGGCGTCTTTCCGGATCTCATGAAACACAGTAAAGTAGTTCCTTTGTTCAAATCCGGTGATAGTAAGGAACCCAACAATTATAGGCCTGTGTCAATTCTGCCAGTTCTCAGTAAGGTGTTTGAAAAGTTGATACTCAATCAAATGTTACGTCACTTTAATAAAAATTCCATCTTTCATAACCAACAGTACGGTTTCACCAAAGGGCGCTGTACCACTGACGCCGGTGTCACCCTAATAAAGAACATTTTTAACGCTTGGGAAGAAGCACAAGATGCCATTGGAATCTTCTGCGACCTCTCGAAGGCGTTCGATTGCGTACACCATGAGACACTTCTGCTGAAACTGGACCACTATGGGATTAGGAACACAGCTCATGATTTGTTAAGATCATACCTGAAAGATAGAAAGGTTAAAGTTCAAGTCAACGGCACAAACTCATTAGGGTCTGAAATGGTAATGGGCGTTCCTCAAGGTTCGATATTGGGTCCATTCCTCTTTTTAGTTTATATTAATGATTTACCCCAAATATTTCTAAATCAGCCAAAGATGGTGTTATTTGCAGATGACACATCATTGATCTTTAAAATAAACCGACGGTCACCAAATCTTGACGACGTGAATAGCTCTATTGTTCAGGTCCAAGATTGGTTTACGGTAAATAATTTGGTACTAAATAATAAAAAAACCAAATGCATTAGATTTAAATTACCAAATGTTAGAAGTAGCGAATGTGACATCGTATTGAATGGAGAAAAACTGGAATTTATTAATCAAACAGTTTTCCTTGGAATCACGCTAGACGAGAAATTACAATGGGGACCCCATATAACATCTCTCGCGGGGCGGCTAAGCTCGGCCGCTTATGCTGTTAGAAAGATAAGACAGTTAACAGATGTAGAAACCGCGCGTTTGGTCTATTTTAGCTACTTCCACAGTATTATGTCATATGGCATTTTACTGTGGGGTCGGGCTGCTGACATTGAATCCATCTTTGTTTTACAAAAAAGAGCTGTCAGAGCGAGATTTATAATCTACGTCGTCGCGAATCTCTCAGGGAACTATTTAAAAAGATTAATATTATGACGGTACCTTGCCAATTCATTTATTCAAATATTATGTATGTGAGAAAAAATCTACATCTTTTTAATAAAATAAGTGATAGACATAATTTTAATACTAGAAATAAAGATAAAATAGATCAACCTTTTTTCAGACTATCTAAAGTAAATACATCTTTTATGGGGTACTGTGTTAAATGTTACAACAGAATACCTTGTGATATATTAGAATTAAATGAAAGAAAATTTAAAAATCATATAAAAAGTACACTTTGTAAACAAGCATATTACAAATTAGAGGATTATATCCAAGATAAAAATGCTTGGAAACATGCTGGTCCTGCTCCATAGGACAATTCAGAATCTAGACAAAATCGAACTGGTTGCTAATTTAATTGTATAATTATTATTTTTTATTTTTTAAAACATTTATTTTATTTTATTTTTTGTGATTATTTGAACTCACACACTGACTTATTATTATTAGTGTTACTTATTATAATGTTAGAAATATAGTATAATTTTACAATGTTTGTAAGTATGTGAGCACCATGCATCTATCACATAATTATGTCATTCCTTCATTTTTCATTCTTTTTACCTATCGTGGTATAGTAATCTTATTCTAGGTGCATTGTCTTCACATATAATTATATAATAACTGTATACAAGATATAATGATTTTTTTTAAAAGAGTAACGGTGGAGTTTCTTGCCCATTCTTCTCCATACGAAAACTACCTTTTGGAATGGGCGACTAGAATCAGTTTTATTATTTTTTGTAAAGTTTGACGTTCAAAAGTGCCTTTTTTGTGCCTAATTGAAATAAATTATTTGACTTTGACTTTGACTTTAAGCCAAGGGGTTATGGCTACACTTAAGTAAGGCAATGCAATGCTTACGGTACTTTAGCCGGGCCCAAGTAGCGCTACTAATATGCCACAAATAGCGGCACTTTATCCAACAGGGATAAAGTGCCGCTAGCGGCACTCTATACACTTCCTATTTATAAACGTTACGGTGACTTTCAAACGTCAAAAATGTATGTTTAAACAGTCGCTAATCATTACTTAACTTTAAGCAACGTTTATAAAATAAACCCCTGTTTGTTTGATGTTTGGTTTCATGGAATGTGAATTAGAAATAAGAATTTATTGTTTTTGTATGTTTACAGAAGGTGATTAATATTTATTTTATTTTAGTAATTTTTTTTATGAGATAATCTTGCAACCCTTAACCGTATAGGTAGATATATTCTGCTTGTCCAGTCTAAAATGACCCGCCCCATTACCCCATAGAAATCTGCATTTGTGCTCAGGGACTCGACACCAAACCTCGTGCATTTTTACAAGCGGTTGGCGATGTAATAAAAAAAGACAGTATAACCTACTAGCGGTGTGATGGCGGCGGCGCGGTGGCGGCGCGGCAGCGGTCTGGCAACGTTGCATATACGCAGCTTAGAGGCGCGGTGGCGGCGCGGTGACGGTCGTGTCGCTGAGCACTTACCGTGGGGAGCGTCATTTCAGAGTGGACCATCTATAGGTATTTAATGTTGGCATAGCTTATATGATTTTATAAGATAGTTGAGTCGGTGTGTTACCGCTCTACTGCAATAAAAACAAACAGCTCCAAGAAACGATGGTGTTTCTGAAGTGAAAACTTCTTTAGTTGTTGTTATTCTTTTTTTCTTTACATTTCTACTTCTTAATACTATTTTAAGTTTTTTTGTTTTTGTGTGAGTATTGTGACCTGAGTCAAATAAATTTATTTTCTTTCTTTCTTTAGGCGCGTTGAGCTATTTTTGGTACTTACGGGAAAATCTTATGGGTTTGCCTCACCGACATGCTAATGTTAACAGTATATCTGAAGCTATAAGTATGACTTAGGTCTAGCCCACACTGAGATAAAATTCGCGCGATAGTTTATCGCAATAGGGATGATGCCTGGGTCAAAAAAAAGAAATTCTATTCAGTCCGTCAGTCAGATAATAAAAACATATTAGGAACGTATTTTTTGCTACCTATATCATATTAATAAAAAATGACTTAGATACAACAACAAATACATATTAGATACGCACTAAAGTTGGGGAGCGGGGGTTGATACGTCACAAGTATGTATAAAATCTGCATACAAGTGACGTCATGGCACATTATAACTCAATGTATCGCCGTAATCTTTTAATAACGTAAAAAAATACGTGTACGTTATTTTTTCATAATCTACATTACGGTCAATAAACTTAATTTTGTCATCATCCCTATTCTGTAACACTAAGTATCTTATGTATCTACACGCACTGGTGCTTTAGAATTCGCGTTCGTTGCAATTCCGTACACTGAATATAAATGGGTAGAGAACTAACTGGTAGATAATTGGAAAGATTTCGCAGTGCAGAATGGGCCTAAAAGTATTAAAAAACACTGTTTTATCATAGTTTTACGTTTTCATTTCTCTCGATAGTCCCTATGTATATGATTGGCCTATGTATTTTTAAATGTAGAAACCATAACTTAAGAATACTAATCTCAAATATTTCTGTGAATTATTAATTTAAAAAATTCACAACACCTAAAATACAATAATCAAGCTAACATCACTTGGTTCCCAAAGGAGTTGGCGGCATAAAAAATGTTATGCAATTTTAACTCCCCTTAATGCCCTCTCAAGTACAGCGAAATAACCCGAAAAATGGCAGTGTTGCCAGTGGATCGTGGGGGGGAGATAAAAAAATATGCGCCTTGAAATGACAAGTAGGATGCTATGTATTTGTAGATTAGATAAGGTCGGGATTGGGTGAAAATGGCGTGATAAGTTGGGATACCCTTCTGCCTTTTGTTAAGGTTGTCAAATCTAGTTTTTTTGGGTTGATAAGGGGACAAAGTTTGCATATTTTGGGATAGTCCCTTTTTGTTTTAGATTTTATTTTTCAACGCTTTCTTTACTAATGTTATCAAAGGAACTGCACGTCTGTCTCTTAATTTAACACATCTATATACAAATAAATAATACATACAATACATACCTACCAATAAATAAAATTTAAGGTTTGTAATGACAACATAACAGCTTTTTACTAAATGCATATGAAAGTGTATACGGAACTTTAAAAAAAACATTTTTAAACTTTTGTCTTTCTGTTTGTTTCTGCTAATCTCAAAAACGGCAGGACCGATTTTGACGGGACTTTCACTGGTAGCTGATATTACAAGGAGTAAGTTTGATTTGTTTGATATACAGGCTGAATTTTTAGTCACCGTCCAAATTTTGATACATTAATCTTTGGCCAAAATCATTGAATACGTGTTTTTTCTTTTAGTATCACTCAATACAAAAATATTGAGATATCACATCGCAAAGTTTCTTATATACCACGCAGAGCGGAAAATTCTTTCGAGAAAATGATTTAATATGAAAATTTTACGTATCGATTTTTTTTCAAAAATGGAGTTAGTGAATCATACCTAATGCCTAGAAAAAATTTGGACGGTGACTAAAAATTCAGCCTGTATATTTAAATTACTGAGAGGGAAGGTGCATAATGCAGTTATTTTAGGCCAGGTGAGTCTGTGTGTTCCGGACAGGTACGTGTGGCGGCGACGCGGGCAGCCTCCACTGCTAGTGGGACCGCGTGCTCGGACCAACCTTTTAAAAGACGCGCCGCTGACGCGTGCACTCCGCACGCTCAACCTCATAGCGAGTGAGACAGACCTATTCTGTTGTTCTCTGGGTGAATTCACAAGGAATGCTGTGTTTGTAATTAGTTATAGGTATCAGTTATAAGTAACAAATAAGTTAAGTATTTATTAAGGCGCAATTACTGCATTGGTTAGCTGTACTGGTAAATGTACCTATATTGTTAAATAAATAAATTTTAGAAAAAGACGCGGGAAGCAGCTAGTATCTACTTTAACGTTTTTACTCTGACAGGATAGGCTAAGGTGTATTAATGATGAACTCACATTTTTCCTGTTAGTTCCATGGAATAGGGGATCAGTTAATATAGCCATAACCTCCAGATAGGCTGATGGGCTGACTCAACAATTCCTTAAGGATAAACACAATAACACTTTGCCAGCCCTGGGGTTCGAACTTCGAGCCCCAAGCTCAGCCGTCGCGGTTGCGACCAGGGTATTAATTCCATCATTATTCCACTGCGAAAAAAAGATGGTGCTATCGGCCTTATAAAGCTCCGTTTCTCACTCACACTGGAAAAACGGTGGCATTAATACGTCATTATAGGGCCCCAGTACAGCATAATCAGAGAGGAAGCCTGGGACACAGGCTTCATCTCTGTGAGAGGGAATGGGTCATAATAATACACGATGCGGGCCAGTGCGGGTTCGTGGATGTCATATGAAAATTCGAAATTTTGGTTCTAGCACATGCTGGTCTCCACACGATGTTTTCCTTCACCGTTTTGACATAATTTACCCAAAGTAAAGCGCTTGGGTTCGATCCCAAGACCTACAGTCGCGGCTGTTACCCCTTGACTACCACTGCTCTTCTTTGTTTGGCACCATGACCTGAGTGGGATGGGATATTTATAATTCCCGTCGAGCCTTTAGAAATTGCGTGTCAATTATGTGGCGAAATTCCTCACTAAAATAGCTGTCTTGGTCCATGGCTGAACTCTGATCAGCCCCCAACATTTCTAGGCCTCATTTAGGAGTTAAGATCAGATCTTTTTGTAATACATACATTGTAAGATTGTGACTTTTAGTATGTCATATTTTAATGTATTTTTAACTGACAAATAAACGTTTTTATTTTATAATATTTATTAGAATTTTTATTATTTTTATCCCGGTAATACGTTTCCGTGGGATAACTTCAACGCAGGCGAAGCCATGTAAAAAACCCACCGTGTGCCTAGCCGTGATAGCCTAGTGGTGTGACCATCAGACTGCCAAGTTATAGGTCTCGAGTTCGAACCCAAGGCACGCACCTCTATTGTATAATCATCACTTGCTTCAAAAACGGTGAAGGAAAACATCGTGAGGAAACCGGCATGCCGCCTGATAGGTATTTCCCTACGGCATGTGAAGCCAAGTCAGAGGCCCATGGGCGGCGAGAAAACCCTGACACCAGGTTAGTCACTATACTCACGAAAAAGAAAAGACCAAGTGCCTAACAGCATAAAACTTACAGTAGTCATAGCATGACAAAGCTTCACTTTCTTAGAAACAGCAAATCATTTCAACATTCCCGCCCTAACTCATAACGTTACTTTGAAATAGGTACAGGAAATGACGTAAAGTCCAGTTACCGGAACTGCACACACCTTTTATTTTATGAAGTCAATAAACCGCCTGTGTCCATACCCCATGTTACAACGTAAAGGTACCATTCCGTACCCGACCGCAGGCAGCAACTGCACGCGACGTGTCGCGGCGTCATGTCGCTGCAGTCATGATTCCGAACCCGACCGCAGGCGACAGCAGCCCGTATTCCAATAAGTAGATAGAAGATAGAAAAACGTGTTATCGCTCGAACGGTCAGCACTACTGGTCTGCGGTCGAGCTGCACGTGTCGCCTGTCAATCGCCCGTAGCTGCCGCTACGCGTCGCTAGCTACGGAAGGTATTTCATAGAAATTCATAGAAACCAGTCGGGTCGCGGCAACACGTCGCCTGCAGTTGCCGCCTGCAGTCGGGTACGGAATGGTACCTTAAAAGAGCGAACTTTGAAAAATATGTTACTCTGTGACCGGGTTTACGATTTTGTTTTCCTATGTAGGTATGTACCTACTTGATGACATGGTAACATCACGCCTGTATTCGCCAAAGGAATAGGCAGGCATGGAAATTAATACATAGTTATGAGAGGGGACTCTTTCAATGTACCAAAAAAATAATTGCAGTCTTATTTGCTGCAAATGTAATTTCTAGTGCTACACTCGAGAGCAATGAATCCGGGTCACTTAAAGAATCCTAAAAATCTCGGAAACTAAAAATGCTAGGTTAATGCAATAAATTGTATTTAATAGACAATGTAATACTCCTTAAATGAAGGTATTAAAACTTCTTAGTTATTGTAAAGTTATATCATAAAAAAATCAAATTTGAAAAAGGGCCACTTTCGAAGATGGAACTACGAAATTACAGCATTTGGTTTTGCTTTTGTTTGTAATCTGTCATTTATGTGGGTACATAAACCATGTTGATAGTGCTCTATATTCATTATTCAAGCTGAAATTATGTCGCTTACGCCTGAAGAATGCACCAGAATACTTACAATGCTGGAAACCGGCCGGAGTCAGCGCGATACAGCCAGGACTGTCGGTGTGTCGCTGTCAACAGTACAAAGAGTTCTCCGACGTTACGAAGAAACTGGTTCTAACCTACGCAGACCAGGAACGGGCAGAACCAGGTGTACCACAGCACGAGAAGACCGATACTTGGTGAACACCATGCTTCGAAATCGCTTTCTTACAGGAACTGAACTCACAAATCAGTTTCGACGCCTCGGAGGAAGTAACCCAAGTGCATGGACAGTAAGACGTCGGCTTGCTGAATCTAACTTAAAACCCCTTAGACCTGCAAACGGCCCTAAACTGGAGCGTGGGCATCGTATTTCAAGACTAAGATATGCCCAGAGCCACGTAAATTGGAATATAGAAGATTGGTCAAAAGTTATGTTCTCCGACGAATCAAAATTTATGCTCTACAAGCACGATGGAAGACACAGAGTGTATCGAAGACCAGGGGAAAGATTCAAGCAAGCATGCATCGAAGAAAAAGTAGCCTACGGTGGTGGGTCTGTACTTGTGTGGGCCGGAATTTCTTCTGAAAGTCGCACAGAGCTGGTGATCATAGAAAACGGCTCTTTAACTAGCGAAAGATATGTGGAAGAAATCCTCAATGATCACGTTGGTCCATTTATGGTCAATTTAGGTGAGGATGCTATATTTATGCATGACAATGCCCGACCTCATACAGGTAGGATTGTGAATGACTACCTTCAAGAGATGAACATTACTCGTATGGAGTGGCCAGCGCGCAGCCCGGATATCAACCCGATCGAGCATGCTTGGGACGAGCTAGGCAGATGCGTAAAACAACGAAACCCTCCCCCAATCACGCTTCGTGAGCTCAAAATTGCTCTCACAGAGGAATGGGAGAATATTCCCCAAAATCGTATAAGGAACTTGGTGTACAGCATGCCAAACCGCGTAAACGCAGTAATGGAAGCACGAGGAGGCAATACGAAGTATTAAAATTCAAGAAAATCGTAATAAAGTTCAAAAATTTCATGTTTCCTATTTTTGTTTTAAGGAGAGATCAGCAGTTTTTTTCTTTATGTAATTTTGTGTTAATAAAATGTATGGTGACTCATATTTTTTTTACTTTCATTTAAGGAGTATTACATTGTCTATTAAATACAATTTACTGCATTAACCTATCATTTTTAGTTTCCGAGATTTTTAACATTCTTTAAGTGACCCGGATTCATTGCTCTCGAGTGTATATTGATGATTTTAATGATTTATAATTTTATCATAAACACCGTGTATTAAATTATGCTCAATGTGTAACATAAAACAGCGCTGAAATTTGCAAAAAACTTAAAAATGTTTAAATGACGGACCCTCTTATGTCTCATGTCCATGCAATCCAAAAACTGGGCTTCCACTTTCAAACTCTAAAGGAAAAACCCAATAATAATTTAGTCTTCACTATATGTATAGATAATATTTAGCTAACAATCTTAAAATAATAATAATATATACTTACATGTTTAAAAAAAATAGGGGACGGAATCATATGGCATCAAAAAATTCCTACACCCCAACATGAAAAGTACCCAAAAGGCTAGCACCATTACCACGTTGTTTGGCAATGCTGATTCTTTGGCCAAAAAATCTTCGTCTTTATTAAGTTCATTTGACTCGTACTAGTAGGTACCTATTTCGGTTTCACCCAACTAATTTCTCATCCGAAAATAATTTGAAACCTAAATCGAAAAACCCGGTCCCAACATTACCAAAAAAAAATGTGAAATGAAATCTAAAAATTAGCTCCAGAAGCCATTTTGCCACGCTTAGCGGGCTACAGTGTCGGCTCACGCACTTTGACACGAAATAAACTGGCAATCAGAGGAGTGCGGCGTCGGAGGGAATCCTCATAAATCCGGCGTCGACTTCACTCTGGCCTTATTCAATCTCCGGGGGAATGGGGGACGAGGATGTTGGGTGACTGGATGAGATACGTTTTTCTGTAAACCGTTTACGGAATTGTTTTGTTATGTTAATCAATCAATCAACTAAGCATATCACTGTCCTCTGCGGGTCACAGGCCTCTCCTGAGCTACGCCACAAGAACTTGTTCTCTGCATTTCGTATCCAGTCTGTCCCAGCTACCTTTTTTGGTTGTCGGTCTGTCTAGCTGGTGGTCTCATTATGGTTGCCGGTACGCCGTCTCCACTTCAGGACTCGTCTGCTTCACCGGCCGTCGTTCCTTCGATCAATATGGCCAGCCCACTGCCACTTCAGCTCGCTTACTCTGCAAGCTACTTGTGTGTTTCGTTCTGTACGAGATATTATTCACAAATCACCTATGCCAAACCATACAACATTCCACCACAAAATTATGATTGCCAGTTTTGGAATGATTGCTGAGCATGACCCAAGGACGATTCCCAGGTCGGGAAACGTGTTATTTTCTATTAGAAATTTGTTAGTAGCAGCTCGGAGTCTGGATTTGTGCCCTGTTGATGGCAATAGGCTCGCCCCCATGCGATTTCAACATAAAAGGCGAAATGTACAGTAATCTCTGCCTAGAGGCCTTTGGGGAAGTTATCATAGTTTTACTTACAGATCTTTTTACTGGAGCAGTTTCTTTTCGTATTGGTTATACGGTCACAACCCTCTCTGTAATCCGCTACGAAATTATCCATTCGGATCAAGTTTCTTGTCCCTTCTAGCACAATTAGCTCCGTGTAGTATACTTTACGTAGAGAGGTCGAGTTTCGCGGGGCGCCGATATAAAAGTCCACTTTATAAAAGCTGACCGCAGACGATCGCTTCTGTACGTTTGTCTTGTACTAGTACAACCTCGGAAAACTTTTAATGTGTAGCTTTGAATTGGGATTTTGAGAAGGGTGACTTTTTATTTTTTTATTTAACTTCACCTTTTTACACATATTTTGTATTTTTTTAAATTTTGTAACTGGATTTGATACGACTTCTACTTATTTTACCCTAATGGATAATGAACATTTTAAAAGAGTAACGGTGGAGTTTCTTGCCCATTCTTCTCCATATGATACTACCTTTTGGTAGGGGCAATTACAGTCAATTCTATTTTCTTGTTAATTTATGACGCTCAAAAGTGTGTGTTTATGTGCCTATTTGAAATAAACATTATCACTTTGACTTTGATGTGAACTCCACCTCCGTACTTTGTAGGATAAAGATATTCTTAGGTGCCGAGTCGTGTGCCTCATAGGATTTCCTATCGGCAAAAATGATGGACTTCCATACAAACTTGTATTTAGCTACCGGAACTTCGCAGACGTGATGGGTCGTTATCTAAACGTGATGAAACAAATGAGAAATTAATTTGATAATATTTTTTGTGGGTTAATCGAACGCAGTTAGTGGAGTCACTTGAAATATCAGATTAGAAAATCAGTAATTTATATGTAAATTTACAGACGTGATGGGTAGTATAGGATCCGCAGAAGAACGACTTTAATGGATAAAAAGTAGGTATTTTAAATCAATATAGTATGTTAATAGTAATCCAGACTATAATTAATTAAAAATTCCATATTTTTTTTAATATGCAGATTATGATATAGACCAATAATTGAAAGAGCTTTACAAGGAGAACCTTTGCTAATTGTTGGTCAATTCAGAGATTATCTAAATAGGTGACTACTTGGCCATCTAAGCTTAGGAATGTTCTTGGCGCCCAATTGCCATAAGTGATATATCAATAGATAGTGCTTTTTAAGAGAAACGTTTGTTACTAAAATGAATTAATCGTTATACGAATGATGGTAAATAAAAAAAATAAAAAAAATACTATTCATTGTCTGACCTGGAATTTTTAGCCAACCCACCCGCAATATATTTCATAACATACAAAATTTAACATAAAATACTTTTCATTCATAACACATGGGTCAAGGTCGTCCTTAATCGCATCTTAGACCATATCAAAACACGATAAAAAACTGCGGTCGTTGACCCTCCCAAAAGACATTTTGATATCGATCTACACGCCTACAGAGTTTCGCTAGCTAACTTAATTTGACACTGTTTATGGAACTCTTGACCCAGCAGTTTTGGCTGTAAGTACGTTGTCTGTTAGTGAATGAATGACAATTATTTAACTCATTCACGACTAGAAATATAACCAAAAGGAGAAAAATAAATACTTACTTACATTTTATTTTTACCCCTTCCCCCTTACTGTTGGGATTTGCCAACGCATTTTATGTTCTCTATAAAAGGCAAACATAAAATGATGCTGAGTTTGTACCAATTGTTTCTTGAGTACGAGCTTGCGAGGTGCCGAACAAAGGTATATGCACCAATTTCACAGTCAATCTGCAACGCGATCTGAGATCTTTTTATAAATCTATCGATAAAGCCATTATGATCGCCATCGAGATTGACATTTAAGTACTTAGGTACACTGCTACTTAACAGGGGGGCGCTGTAAGTATGCAATTGTTACCCGTTATTTTTCCGGGATAAAAAGTAGCCTATGTTACTCCCTGAAAACTAAGCTTTCTAATGGTTAAAGAACTTTTCAAATCGGTCCAGTCGTTTCGAAGCTAATTCAATACAAACAATCAAATCTTTCCTCTTTATAATAATAGTATAGATTATTTTGTGAAATGTATTTAAAACAAGATGGCGGCGTTAGTTCGGATTTGGACACTGGGCAGTCACTGCAGTCAACCTTGCTACAGTCAAAGTCAAATAATTTATTTCAAATAGGCACGTAAAAGCCAATAAACGTCAAAATTGACAAAATATACATTAATTATTATGTGAAGAGGATGCACCTAAAGTAAAATTAATAAACCACATTAGGTTTGCCTAACCTTTTCCCAACTATATTGGGGTTGGCTTCTAGTCTAACCGGATGCAGCTGAATACCAGTATTTTACATGGAGCGACTGCCTATCTGACCTCCACAACCCAGTAACTGGGTAATACGATACCCCTTGGTAAGACTGGTTGTCAGATTTTCGAGCTTCTGACGACCCGTAACGACTGTCAAAGATCCATGAATGACAGCCGGGACCAACGGCTTAACGTGCTTTCCGAGGCACGGAGGAGTCTCGGTATGTAAAGATGGTCACCCATCCACAGACCAACCCCGGCAAGCGTAGCTTAACCTAATGGATCGACCCGTGCGGCAGTTAGTACTTAGCCACGAGCACCTCCACATAATATACCACATTAAGAAAAAATATATACATACAATATATATACAATACATACATGGTGCTCACTCATATCTACAAACATTGTAGAAATGTATACGAGTACGATTTTCCTATAATAAGTCAGTGTGTGCGTTAAAGTAATCAGAATCACAGAATATAATTAATCAATGTCATAAAAATAATAAATTATACAATTAAATTAGCAACCAGTTTGATTTTGTCTAGAATCTCTTGCTGTCTACCAAATAATATAGGTACAGACGCAAAAAAAACAAACAAATTGTAGTACAGACGCCAGCACTTCAACCTACTACAATCTGTCAAATTTCTTTAATAGATTTTCAGCTTTATCACAAGTGTTTATGGTTCAAAGCTGATTGGGAAAATTTGACAGTTTCGGGTAGATTGATGTGCTGGCGTCTGTACTACAATTTGTTTGTTTTTTTTAGCAATGTGAGGAGCTGGGGTCTGAGTTAGGCGTAAAATGCCTGTTTTACAAATCACCAGGCCCCCACCCCACGGAAGAACAAAAAGTTTTACTTAAAAACATAATGATATGACAATAATAATACTAACGGTAAAGAGACTAAAAACTTAAATTATTACAATTTTGGGAGTCGAAATAAACTATAAACAAAAAGTTAATCAGGGCGCCTGTATCTGTGTGTATGTGTGTGTCTATGAGAGTGTGTAATGTTAGTGAGTAGTGTTGAGGGTCAGCTGTAGTGTGCCGATGTGTTCGTGATAGGATTTTGGTGCAAGTTGTAAACTTATATCGTTCTAATTTAATTTGAATTAAGTAGACTTTCTGTAGAATTATAATCCAATTTTTTTAACCAGTCCGAAAACAAAGACTTACATTTGGTTTTTGGCAAAGCGTAATATAGCGTTAAGGCTCGATTTATCTTATTGTATAAATTTGAACCCTGGTAGCAGAAAGACCGATGTGCAAACTTAGTTTTGAATGAAGAACAGACTATTTGTTTGCGAAGTTTGTTTCTGATTCTTTCTGTTTCAAAAGTTGTTAGGGCATGTTGTTTCGTAACCGTTTTCAGGATGAAGAGCTGCCTAACTGGAAGTACCTCCCATTTCGAGTAGAGATCAGTTATAGTGGGGTGAGAAAAACGTAGAAACAGACTAACCTTTAGGAGTGCTCTTTGCGCTCTCACAACTTTTAATTGATGAGTTTTACATGTGTCACCCCATGTGGTGATATGGTATTCAAGCTGAGACTGACAAAGAGCATATTAGGCAGATTTTATAACAGATTTTAATGCAGTGTTTCTTAAGGTTTTAAATATTACTATAAGTCTAGTTATTAAACAGCACTTGTCGTAAAATTGTCTCAATTTTGTATTTTTTATTGAAAAAATACCAAACACTGTCAGTTATATTAAATAGGGTCCTGGCTGATTAGAAACGTTAAGCTATCCATCTTATCCTAAATTATCTTTATCACCATACTTTACTGTAAGACCCAGAAACAATCATAAAGATGGCGGTTACATAATCTTCCTCACCACATTTTAACACTAACCCGTTTACTAACTTTTCGCCCATAACTTAGAATAACCGTAAAACATTCGACAAACGACTTAGTCGTTTAACTTTAACTCATTTTCAACTTAGCCACCGTAAAAGATCTGGTTTAACGCCATCTAAGGCGACGGCAGATTTACCGCAGTGTTGCCAATCTCCGCCGCTAGATGGCGGTGTGAGACACGCTCGTAAACAGTTTTATAGTCACTCGTGCAACGACAAGCAAGCGGTGCGCACGTATGTCGGATATTAGATCAGCGATGTTATCATGTTGAAGTCAACTAAATCTTATATCGATACAAACGGTGAAATACCTTACTTGACATCCCAGGTGGAGTCCTTGATGTATTTTTCAAACCTATTTTTACTTTCATCATCATCATTTCGCCAATCACTGGATATACCTACTGCTTTGAAAGTCAAAAATTAAAACACAGTCTTCTAACAATCTGTGAGCAGGCTGTTTCAGAAAAAAAAAATCTTTGTACATGCTTCTCCGATACGCTTTTCTTTGAGCACTGTTGGTATTTTCCGTTAAGAAAGATTAATTTTTGCCTTCCGTTCCCAATCTTTCTACCATTACTACGCTGTCGCAGTCAACCACAACCTATGGCATTAGTTTTTAAGCGATTCCTTTCATGTAGTGGTCGCTTCGACTAACAGGCACATTCAATACTGATTTTGGTCAGTTCAGACGAATCTACACACAAAAATGGGAAGGAGGAAGTATTACTTCCTTTGGACGTTGTGACGTCACATAAAGCTACATGGTGTGATACACAAAGCCAGTAACAATTACGCCAACAAGCGTAGCTAATAAAGTTGGTTGCTGCATCCGCCGTGCGCCCCTTTACGAGCAAACCCCGGAGGAAATTGAATGTTGAATGCGGATAGAATGCATACTAAACCGATAGGTTCTAGAGGTGCAGTTTGTTAAGTTACTTTGTTCTATATTAAATGATGCATTAAAGCCAAGGGAAGGATATACATACAGAGTCAACGGGATCAAAACAGGTGACTGTTCCTAAATACCCTTCGCTAATAATATTTTCTTTTCTCCGAAGAGAGGTCGGCTTCCCACCAAAAAGTAAAGTGTCATGCAGTCATGTCAAGCGATTTTGTACCATGTGCGGTGCAACTATGTATTAAGTGTCACCTTGGCGTACCCTGCACATCCCGCACTGATTGACTGCAAATGATTAGGTATAGTTAGTACCTAGAACCCGTTTCTGTTTGGAATTCAAGACAGTAATTTTCAGTAAGTGCACTATACGATGCCGTGAAAGTTTCCATTTGCAAGGTTACAAAAAATTGTATCACGGAAAAACTCCATCAATGATATTTTTAAAGTGAAAGCTTGGTAAAAAACCGCTTGACATGACTTCATGCGTGTCAAGCGGTTTTGTATCAAGTGCGGTGCAATTGTTAAGTGTCACCTTGGCTTACCCTGCACATTGTGCACTGATTGACTGCAAATGATTAGGTATAGTTAGTACCTAGAACCCGTTTCTGTTTGGAATGCAAGACAGTCATTTTCAGTAAGTGCACTATACGATGCCGTGAAAGTTTCCATTTGCAAGGTTACAAAAAAATAGTATCACGGAAAAACTCCATCAATGATATGTTTTAAGTGAAAGCTTCTTTTTTCGGTACTCTTTGCACTCTTTCTGAAAAGTCAATGAAACTGAACCGTCACACTCGAGTCGGTGACGCTAAATAATCGTGTATACTCGACTCTAGTCGTAGGTAAGTTTTCACTTCTGTCGTTTGGTCTGCGTACACCCTCTTTTTTTACCTTTACTCCGAATTCCGTCCAACTCCAATTGTCATATTTGAGTCGCCAATAAAAAAATATAAAGGAAAACTGTATACGGTCTCTTTTATGTGACATTATAAGGCACAGGCTTGGCCGTCCGACTTTACGATGGGTGATACGACGCGTTTTATTTCAGTTTTATTGACAGACTACGGATCACTATGACCGAACGGGGGTCAGTACAGAACACTATGACGATCACGAGATTACTGTGAAAAGAAGTGGAATTTTTGTGACACTTTTTATGGACCCTTCAAAAATACAGTCAAAGCAATGCGAGTAATTATAATTATTTATATAATCAGCCGATATTATTCGGCTCATCCTGTATACTCTACTATTCTTGGACCGAAGTGGATCCCACTGTGGGGATTTGGATCTCCTCTCTATGGCAGTTAGTAGGTAGGTCGTAGTCCACGACGCCCAATGCTGGTTGGTAGATGTCACAATATCTTCGAGTTTTTGGTTCTTGGACACGCTTTCCTCAAGATCCTTCACGCTTCGAGATGTTTTTCTTTATTCTGCAAGTGGGCAACGTCGCGAATGTCAAATATTTCGCTGCTTTGGTTAACTTTGAATTTCTATAGTGAATTGCAATTATAACACTGAATTTCATGTCGTAACCGTTTTTGGCATAAAAAACTACTTTTTAAACGTAACATAACATCACGCCTGTATTCCCCAAAGGGTTAGGCAGAGGTGTAGTAGGTGTGATAGTACAACCACATTTCGCCAGTTATGTTAAGTCCAATGTAATAGGGGGCAAGCCTACTGCCATCAATCGGGCACAAATCCAGACTCGGCTGCTACTGAGAAATTCTAGATGGAAAAACCCAATAACACTTTGGCCAACCCAGGAATCGAACCCAGGGCCTCATGCTCAGCAGTACTAGACCAAATAGAATTTAAAAAAAAAACAATTACTTTTTTTACATCTAAAACTAAATATTCAATGTTACGATATTAATTATTGCATTTCATAATTATTATTTTAGTTCACTAGTTAGCCACATTTCAAATTTCCATACAGTAATATTCAAAACAGGTAAATATTTGACAGCTATTTACGACGTTGCCAACTTTTAGGGTTAAGCGTTTTCAAGCATCGGTGGTGGAGATAAACTAAATAACACAAAGCAAACTATATGACTGCCAGATTCATGACATAGATTAAAACTCCAAAGTCATGGCCGCTACCATTGATCACCACAGCAGCTCTCCTATTACGTTATCTTTATACCACTGAAACCAAACCCTTAACTAACTAATTCAGTTTAAAAAACCCGCGAACTTATCCACACTAAGTGGTAGCGAGCTAGGCGAGAGGATGGGATCCGCAACGCGCAAGTGCAGCGCAAACATTGGCCGACAACCGGACAAACATTACTTCTGCGCCTACGGGTATCCACCACGCGTCCACGCCGGACATAAGAGGCATAATATTGATAAAGAGCCCAATGAGAACCAAATCAAAGTTTTAGCTGCTGCACAAGGAACTTTTGGCGTGTAGCCTAAAATTGGAGCAGAGGTGTATCTATTCACTGGCTATGTTTAAGTCCCATGTAATAGAGTTCAAGCGTATTGCCACCAACCGGGCACAAATCTAGAGACTTTGGGCTGCTCTACTACTGAAAAATTGCAGATGGAAAACCCCAATAACACTGCCCGAATCGAGAATCACACATCATTATCATCATACACATATATCGACACACACTCCTTCTCCCTTTCCACACACACACAACACTGACCCATATTTTTGATAAATACTAATATATTAATAAGCATTATGGTAAATCGACACACTTTCACTCGTGTAAAGCTCAGTTATATTAAATACCAATTTTTGGCCGATCACCGTCTCTTAAGATACAGGCTTCCTAGTTTAAGAGACAGGGTTCATTATTATTCTTGTAAAAATCTGAAAAAAAAAAAAAAAAAATCGAGGCCACTATCTTTTTTTTTTTGGGTGTGAAATCATCAAATGACTTCTCCCGCATTAGGCGGAGCGGGAGGGTGTGTCAGACTCTTACTGACTAAAACCCACCCGTGTCCCTTCGGTTGCCTTTACGTTGCCAGGGGCCACGGTATCCTTTTCGGACTTTCCCACAACCCCGGCAGGCATCGGTTCTATCGGACCCCTTCACTCGCTGATATCTCTTTGAGGCGCGCGTGGAACACAACGCGCCGTCGACCCGGGCCTAGTCCTTACCGGACGGCGCGCTACCCATTGCTCACTGTCCGCAAGCCCGGTCGAACCCACGACCTCACGCTCAGCAGTGTGCCACCGTGCCACAGACACTAAAGGCATAGACAATTACTGATGTTATGTCGGATGCAGACACGCGGACTTTTTTTAATTTACTTTTTTATTAATTTTTATTTAGTATTTTTATCTTTCCGTGACATCACTGCGGGCCCTATCAGAATACCAGCGCTGCGGCATTTATTATTAAATGTCGCAGCATCATGCTGAGATAGGAGCTTTTTGGCCTCGCACAGGACTTTCTTGTTATATTTTAAGTTTACTTGTGTGTTAGCTATATTGATATCTCTTGTGCTTGTCCCAATAAATACTTTTCTTTCTTTCTATCTTTCAGTGCTGGCGACCACTAGACCAACGAGGTAATCAATACTAATTAATAACTATTAATCTTGGCCCTAGAACAGAGCAGTGGTGGCCCAGTGGTACAGACACAGACAGACGCTTTACTTTGTGTAAATTATTTCATCACCACTGCTCTCAACATGGTGAAGGAAAACATCGTGAGGAAACCGGCATGTCCTAGAACAAAAAATTCGAAGACATGTGACATCTACCCGCCCCGCGCCGGCCTGCGTGGTGGATTACAGCCCATTCGGTTCCAATGGGAACGTTATAGGCTGATTGTGTTTATGCTTGGTCCTAGACTGCTCAAAGTTCAATTGGTTTAGACCCTTAATGGTGCCGATTCTCTTGTACACCGAACTAGACTATCACTAAAATTCCTTACTTTTGGCTACGAGAATCTTAAAGCTATTCTGCAATAAAAAGTCTCTAAATTTAAAAATTATTTTGACACAACTAAAATCGAATTTGACAATTGCGACTCCACGTGGTACATACTTGTTTGCCCTACCCCGTGATTTTTTTTAGAGCCGGAGGCGCGCAGCTGGGGCAGCCTCGGCGTGTTTTATATGGAATTTTTCACTTTTTATTTAGAAAATATAAAAATATAGTACCTACGTGTTGAGTATCCCCTTTATAAAACCCCTAGTATAAGGGTTTTATACCTTTATAAAACCCCTAGTACAAGGATTTTATAAAGGGGGTCGAAAGGAGATGTAAAACGGTGGGCCCAAATGTAATAAGTTAAGATATGATCTAAAAAATTAGTCATATTTTTTTATCTTAGACTATGAAAATTCACTTCAATTCTCAATCTGGAAGCGGAGAAATATGGAAAATTGTGTCATGTCCCTACTTTCATCAAGTTTAGTGATAGTGACACTCTGTTGTCTGTCAGTTAGATATGACGAAATCCACTGGAGTGGCAGTCCTCTAATTCCGACAGCCTGTAATTTATGGAGTAATAGGTCATGTGAAACTAGATCGAATGCTTTTGATAGGTCAATAAATAACCCTGTCGTGAGCTTTTTGCTGTTCACACTGGTCAGTATTGCTTTCAAGAGTGAAAATATGGCTAAGGACGTAGACTTATGTTTTTGAAAGCCGAATTGCTCTTTTCTGATGATATTAAATTTCTCACAATAATTGATTATTCTTTGATACATACATTTCTCAAATATTTTTGACAAGATGGGTATTAGCGTTATGGGGCGATAATTATTTATATCAGCTTTATCACCCTTTTTAAATATCGGTTTAATAATCGATTTTTTTAAAGCTTTGGGAAACACTCCTTGTGAAAAAGACAGGTTAATCAGATATGTCAACACTCCACTTATTTCATCGACACATGACTTAATTATTCTGGTGTTGAGTTCATCGTAGCCTTCAGAGTTGGTATTATTCAACGATAGTATCTGTTGTCTCACTTCATTTTCGGACATGGGTGTGAGGAACATCGAGTTAGCAGTTATGGTTTCACTGCGGGAGCCATTTGTAAAATTATGTGTAGGGATGGAATTTGTATAATGGTTGTTAAATGCTGAGGCTATTTCTGCTGGTTTTGTGAGTATTGTGTTGTCAATTTTAATGTGTTCAATGGTGTCTTTGGGGTTTGAATTGTGTATTTCGTCTTTGATGACTGTCCATGTGGCTTTACAGTTGTTGTCATTATTATTCATAAACTTTATGTTAGCGTTTCGTTTAGCTTTGTAGATACATTTTTGTATTAGATTAGAATATGTAGTGTATCTGCTCCTGTTGGTTAAATTTTTATTCTTGTAGTATTGGTATCGTAGGAAGCGCTTAGTTTTAGAACTCTGTTTAAGACCCTTACTTATCCACTTTCGTTTTATTTTATTGTTTACATTAATCTTTACCCTCACTTTTGGAAAACAGAGATAGTAAAGCAGACATAACAATTCATGGAAACAACTAAATGCTATATTTGCATCGTTTTCCGTGTAAATATCGGTCCAAGATATGTTTTTTTAAGTATTCTCTAAACTTATGCGTATGATCTAGACCATAATCTCTTTTGTAAATATAATATAATGCGGGTTTTGCTGTTTGTAACTTTAAAGGGAAACTTAGCATTTGTGCTGTGTCGTGATCAGAGAGGTGAAGTGGGAGTACAGTTGGGATTGCGCCCGGTATATTACTCAATATATGGTCTATGCATGAGAATTTCCGAGTAGCTACCTCAATATGAATTTTTACATTGTGATTGTGTGCTAGGTCTTGAAATTGTTGCGTGATTTTGCTTCTTTTCAAGGTATTAATATTAAAGTCACCCGTTAAAACTATGCGCGTACTGTTTTGCGATAGGACACACCATTTTCGAGTTAAAGGTAAAATAAAAGAAAAAATCCAGTACAGTACTGTTTTTGCACCTGAAGTCGAGGTGTTCGTGTGAATTTCAGTTCATGACAACTAATAGTATTCCACGCCATTTTTAATCGCGATTAAAAATGGGCAGATTTAGTTAGACAATTAAAATTTTAGGTAAAAAACGTCAAATTCAGAATAGCAAAATTGTCATTTTCACTAAATTAAAATCTCAGTACCATCTTAGTGCTGTCAAACTAAAATATAGTTAAGTTGTGCCACTTTAGTCTATTTCAGAATGGGAAATCATCGTTTGACAGGAGTAAACTAAATTTTGGTGATATTTAGTCGCATTTGTGACAAGAGAATCTGCACCATTCAAATTCAATTCAATTCAAAATATTTTATTTCACATAAACCTACAAGGGCACTTATGAAACGTCAGAAGCTAGGTGCACGGTTCCAATTGGTCGTTTCCTATATGATAAATAAATGGTATTTACAATCTTTTCGAGTTACAGTGTTTATAGGTATGAGAGGACACTGTAGGCCTATCAACAAGTACCATTGGCACCCATGAATCAATTTATGGACTAAGGAATAGCACAATATTGCAGCATTATATAAATATGAATCGAGAATAGTAAATCGATACTGTATAATATCTATATACATACTTTAGCACATAATATTGAGGGGAGAGAGCCAATAGATCTGCCGCCTCAGGCGAGGACATGTTAATATCAAGAGCTTTTATTGCCTCACACAGATCGTGCGATGTATGAGAACTTATAACATTTTTATTTGATTTATCTTCTTCGTTTTCGGCAATGAATTTAAGGGAGATGAAGTAGGTAGGTACCTATGTGATCATTATAATATTTACAAGATCTGTCTGAGAAGTTTCTTAGGCAACGTGAGTCCTCAAAGTCTGCAAAGGTTTAATGGCGCAGTTTGTGCCGCAAAATAGCAAAATGAGTTCACTCAGAAAAACACAAAGCCCGCGTTCTCACGGATGTAAGAATATCGCGGCGGGATTCACTGGATTTTTAACTCTAGGTGTTGAGCCGAACGTTGAGAATCCAACGCGTTGGAACGCACTCTCGTCCCACCGCGTTGAAAAACACACTGTTGGATTCAACTCTCGGCGCTGAGCAGAGCGTTCAAAATCCAGGGCACGAAAAAAAATCGCCGCGATTTTATTATGCCCGTGCGAACGTGGGCTAAGTGTGTTTGGATCCGTATTTTAGTTTTTTGCTACAGACTTCCGAAATTAAAGTTACTTTTCACTTTATAGTGTTTTTTTGGAACTCGGGTTGTCTTTTTTTTTGTAATTTTTTTTTACATTTTTCTTTTTGGTTATGGTACCTACCCACACCAACTCGTATACCACTACTTGCTATGTAAACAACACAGTGACAGAAAAGTAGTTAGAAACGGTTAAAAACGTTTTGTTAACCGAGAACGATCTAAATTTTGTTCTTCTTCAAAAAATCGTAACCGAAACAAATCGTTCGAGACGGTTTAAAGACGAAACCGTTTCGAAAAATATACCGTTATGGGCTGGGATAATGGTATATTTTTCGAAACGGGTAACAAAAAATATAATAATAATAATACATAATTGCGAAAATATAACCTCCTCCTTTTTTTAAGTCGGATTTGAAGTACTAAGGACAATCCTCATAAGTGTATACCTACCGAATTGTTAAACAGATTGATTCACTACTTTAATTCGCTATTTTATACCCATTTCATACGTGTCTGTTTTGTGATTTGAAAATACGAACAATTTTATTCGACAGTCAATTTGCTGATTCTGTTTCCCTGACTGTACGTTCCACTTAACTGAAGCAACTAAAAAACACAGTAGTAAATAAGAAATCACGATAGTTCCTCCGTCCATTCACTTATGTTTATTTACAGAATTGGGGCTTGCTGCAGCCGAAGCCCCTTCCCCTGCAACGCGTATGGATTTATTTATGAAGTATACCATCTACCATAAATATGTAATCTTGTATATTGCGATGCTCTTCCCAATGGACAGTCACAGCCAAAATATGTTCGTCATCTTAAGAGCTTTTTTTTGTATGCTTATTGCACTATAGAATCTGCTTTATCGACTTAACATTACATATTGCGTCGTAATCTCAATACCGCTTAGTGACATTCCGCCACTTCTTTACATGTCAGAATGATTAAAAAAGTGACACCGACAGTAAACAAAATTAAGATTTTTATTTCTTTTATGGGCAGGCTATTACAAAGGTTTTATTAGGTTGATGTCAACTCCAAAATGGTCAATAGGTGTATGCTATTTTGATAATTGTTATCAACTTATTAAATATAGTTTTCTCTGCAATAATCCGTTCAGTGCCATAGCTTCAAAATGGATTGTGTGTCCTGACTTGATAAAAAAAAGAATTTGAAAACTGACGACGATTTAAAAGACTTGACTGTACGATGGAAAGCTATTGCGGTGCGAGTAAATACTATAGGGATAGACTAGACTAATCATGTTGCATTTTGGGTTGAAAAGAATTTGTTTATTCTGTAATTTTTAGGGTTCCGTACTCAAAGGGTAAAAACGGAACTCACGGAACAGAGGCTCCCATACAACAGACAATATTTTTTTGCAGTTTTTATAGGTAATGGTACGCAACCCTTCGTGCGCGAGGCCGACTCGCACTTGCCCGGTTTTTTTTTTTACTTTTTAGTAATTTATTTTCCGTTAAATAAGTATACTCATAAATCGTAATATACAATCTAACACTAAATTAAAAGCTAACTAATTATACAAATAAGAAAATAAATTAAAGCTCTTCTTTTAATTTATTTTCTCAGGGAAAAGTGCCCAAGAGGCTGGCAGCATTGCCACGTTGGATGGCAATACTGATTATTTGTAAATAGGATATCGGAATCACTTTCACGTCATATTAAAACAATATTCAACATTAGCTAGATGAGTTCGGCGTTTCCTATCTGACTACTCTGAGAAGAAAGGCCGAAACAAACTCAGAGGTCGCTTATGGCTGAACTACTAGACTCATTATGTTACTAGCTTAACGGCTGCGAAACGTGAGGTACTGAATTCGAACTCCGGATCAGGTAAAAATAACAGGCATTGGGTTTAACTGCCTCGTTGTTCTAGTAGTCGCGACCACTAGGGTCGCAAGCGCTACTGGTAACTATGAGGTCCAAGATTCCCGGCTCGGGCAGTGTTATTGGGTTTTTCCATCTGAAATTTCTTAGTAGCAGCCCGATGGCAGATAGGTTCGCCTCCTATTACATGGGACTTAAACATAACTGGCGAAATGTGGGTGTACCTACTACAGGTAAACCTCTGCCCAACCCTTCGGGGAGACGAGGCGTGATGTTATGTGTTATGATGGCAGATAGGCTCGCCCCCTATCACATGTGTCTCAAACATAGGTCGCGAAATGTGGGTGTACTATAGGTACACCTCTGCCTAACCCTTCGGCGAATGCAGGCGCGATGTTATGTTTGTTATGTGTGTGCCTACATTTTTCTGCTAACATAGATTTATGTAATCTAACACGCTATGGGTCTTCGTCTGCCTGAAAATATAAGTTTTTTTTATTGGGTTTTCCCTTTAGCAGCCTGGAGTTTGTAGTTTCGAAGTTGGCGGTATGACAACCCCGTGCTTCGGAGAGCTCATAAAGCCGTCGGTCCTGTGTCTAAACTCTCTCTGGTTTAATTGTCATTTTATTGGTTCTCATTGGCTCGCGGCTTCGCCCGCATGAGGTCAGAAATTATCCCACGGGGACGTACTACCGGGATAAAAAAACGGGTTGCACTCCGGGAGTGCCGGCAGAAGTGAAAACTTGAATATTAATGGTAGAAAGAGAGCGGGATGCTTACTCTCCCTCCGTCTTACGAATTTTCGATCAGGTCACGTGACCTGAAGCGAGGTGAGTTTTTTTTACCCATCACAAAAAAATTGCCCAACGCCGCTAAAGAAGTTTTCGCTTCAAAAGTATCATATGTCCTAACCCAGGTCGAAGTCTATGTGTGTGCCAAACATCCAAATCTTTACAGCCCTAAGGTATAAAAAAAAGTCACAAACAAACAGACCGACAGACTGACAGATAGCCCGACAGACAGCCCGACAGACAGACGGACCGACAGACAGAGTAACTTTCGCATTTATAATATCAGAATGGATTTATAAGTTACCGATCAAAAGCACGTACTAGTCAAAGTCAAAGTCAAATAATTTATTTCAATTAGGCACAAAAAAGGCACTTTTGAACGTCAAAATTTACAAAAAATATAATAATAATTGATTCTAGTCGCCCCTTCCAAAAGGTAGTTTTCGTATGGAGAAGAATAGGCAAGAAACTCCACCGTTATTCTTTTAAAATGTTTTCACAATATCTTGTATACATTAATTTTATAATTATATGTGAAGACGATGCACCTAGAATAAGACTATACCACGATAGGTAAAAAGAATGAAAAATGAAGGAATGACAGATAAATTAATTATGTGATAGATGCATGGTGCTCACATATTTACAAACATTGTAAAATTATACTCATTAGGGTCTGAAACGGTAATGGCCGTTCCTCAAGGTTCGATATTGGGTCCTTTCCTCTTTTAACCTTATATTAATGGCCATAAATTAAGAGCCATTTAGGCTCTGACAGCTCTCTTTTGTAAAATAAAGATGGATTCAATGTCAGCAGCCCGACCCCACAGTAAAATGCCATACGACATAATACTGTGGAAGTAATTAAAATAAACGCGCGGTTTCTACATCTGTTAACTGTCTTATCTTTCTAACAGCATAAGCGGCCGAGCTTAGCCCCACGAGAGATGTTATATGGGGTTCCCATTGTAATTTCTCGTCTAGCGTGATTCCTAGGAAAACTGTTTGATGAATAAATTCCAGTTTTTCTCCATTCAATATGATGTCACATTCGCTGCTTCTAACATTTGGTTTTTTTATTTTTTTTATTAGTTTATTTATTATTTAGTACCAAACTATTTACCGTAAACCAATCTTGGACCTGAACAGTACAGCTATTCACGTCGTCAAGATTTTGTGACCGTCGGTTTATTTTAAAGATCAATGATTTGTCATCTGCAAATAACACCATCTTTGTTTGATTTTGAAATAATTGGGGTAAATCATTAATATAAGCTAAAAAGAGGAATGGACCCAATATCGAACCTTGAGGAACGCCCATTACCGTTTCAGACTCTAATGAGTACCTAGCAAACTTGAACCTTTTAAATCAACATAGTGCATTCTATTTCAGTAAGTTCCTAGCACTGAACTTCATACACTCGCTATTCTTTGTCCGTGCCAACGATTTACAGTACTCTATACGTACATTGGCACAACATAATCACTAAAGAAATACTGGAGCAAAGTTAAAAAGTTCGCACGTACGTGCGTTGGGTTCAAACACTTTTCCTCACTAGTAAAGTGAACTGAACTATCTCACTTTCAACGGCCTTACCTCTCGAAATAAAGTAGCTAAGTTAGGTTCGAAGGCTTGGTAAGGGTGGATGTGACATTTAAAAAAGCTTATAATAATATTTTTGATTTAAAAAGTCGGGATTTGTGGTACACCCGATTGGAACGAAGTTCTTTTCGCTGTATGTATTAATACAAAGCCATCTAGACTGGTCTTAAGTATTGAAGTGTCAATTTTTTTTGTTTTTTAATAAAGAGCCATCTATTTTAATAGTTTTTACGAATCTAAGAACGTATACATACTAAATAGCTCTGTATAAAAAAAACAAAAGCTTTTGACACTTGAAACTGACTTTTTCGGGCATCAAGCTGGAAACATATTATCGGACGCGTCCGTAAGCCGCGGCTGATAGTCACGGCTTATTTGTACCTGACGCCTGATAGAAATCTGACCGGCTGCAGCTGGGAACTACTGTTGTAATAAACTAAGCTGATAATTATGTATTGCTTGACAATTTCAAAAAACTTGACTAATTAATTGTACTCTGAATATTATTTATAATGACTAATTACGTTCTAAATGTTTATTACATAAATTGTTGATTGTACTTAACCTAAATATTGAAATGTTGTTGGTAAACATTTGTGCAATGTGTCACAATGCTCTGTTTCCATAATGTATTCAAAAAACAAGATGGCGGTGTTAGTTCCGAATTTGACCACGCGCTAAAATAACCTTGTAGCGCTATGATAGATGATATGAGTTGTTACCGCCACCGCCCTTAAGAGCCTCTGCAATACCAAAAGCATCGCAGATGCGTTTCCATCCCAGAGACGGAGCCGAACTGGAACACAGCAATGCTGCTTGGTGACATAAATAGAAATAGTGGTAGTACTGGACCTCCTTAACAGAGAGCTCTCGTAGTACTTAATCTGCCTAGCCTTTTCCCAATTATTTTAGGGTCGGCTTCCAGGCTAACCTGTGCGGCTGAATGCCAGTATTCAAACTCGACTCAAACCTAAAGTATTTATTTAAATTAAACCATTTACAGGCACTTTTGAACTGTCAAGAAGTTGGTCAGTCAGAAATATGAAACTAGTTGCCCATTCCAAAGCGTAGTAGGTAAGGAGCGACTGCCTACCTGATCTCCACAAGTCACAACCCAGTTACTGAGTAACACGATACGTAAGTACCCCCCCCGCGCGCTTATTAACCTTTCGGGCTTCTGACTACCGACAGCCAAAGATCACACATGGATTTAATTTCCCTGAATGCCTCATCCACACCTTCAGAGCTCCAGGCAAAAGGATGCATCAGTATGCGCCCCGTCGCCTCTAAATGCCGGACCGACTTGCAATACTTATAGCAGTTTAGTGTTGGCCCCGGTATTGTATTACATGGGGTATTATGTGCATAGCAGTGGAGGGTTGCTTACGTGACCACCCACACTTTGAATATTTTTCAATTAAATTGCTTTGTTTCTTTATAAAGTTGGTATGGGATTATTGTTTTGCAATTTAAAGTTCATTTTTAAAAATGGTGTACAACAAAGATCGTTTGTTTGAAATTGGCAGAAAGCTCGGAGTCAACCAGGTATTTGAAAGCTCTGTTATGGTTCATGTTCCTAAAGGTCTTCAGACACAGAAACATTTTGCCATTTAGTAAAATCCACGAAGGCTTCTCACTGACTTACTCATTGTTGCGGTCGTCCAATGTATTACTGCGGAGCAAACAAATTAGAGAAGTATTAGGAGCATGCCACGAGTTACCGCGACGCGACTTGCAGAGTGACGGACGGAAACAAAACTCGCGCGTGTCGCTTGACGTAAGTCACGTCGCAAGTCGCAAGTCGCATCGCCAGAGGCCGTGAACGGGGCCAAAGGCGGGTGACTGAACTTATTAGCAAACTGGCCTCGTGACGTGAGCCCATAACACCAATCATGGCATTATTAGAAATTCTTGAATTGTCAAAACCAAAGGCACATCAACCTACTACAATATGTCAAATTTCTCTAATAGATTTTCAACTTTATCACTAAAACATACGGTTCAAAGTTGATTGGGAAAATTTGACAGTTTCGGGTAGGTTGACCTGCTGCAGTCTTTACAACGCTACAAGGTTCTTATGGCACGTGGCCAAAATCGGAACTAACTCCTAACCTTGTTTTTTCAACACATTTTCTGTGACAATATTTACCAACAACGCCACCCAGTTTATGTCATGCAAGCACCAAAAGATCTTTGTTGCACTTTGCACGGTGCCGGTGTACTGTTTTCATTATCGCCTGTAAAATAATTATATCAATGAAACCGACAACTCAGGCTGCTTTGAAAGTCAAACAAATTACCGAAGATCTACTTCCTGACTCCCTAACTATCTAACCGCGAACACATTAACGAGCACCACGGAGTAAATAACAAATAAAGTACTCACACGCTCATTATGCGATCTAAATATAAATAGTAATGGACTTGATCGCCCTGCCTCGTTGGTTTAGTCTAGTAGTTGAGGTGTAGGGTCCTGGACTGGATTTCTAAGTGGAGAAAAGTGTTTGGGGATAATAGTATGTCAATCAGTCAGTGATTTATTATTAAGGAATTCGTCAATTGAGTAACTTTTCTCCATCAATAATTCGTATATTACCCTTTTAATACAGTCATATTTTTAATAACATTACGACTTTGCGTCCTGCGAACGCATCTGCGACTTATTACGTTCTGCCAATCAACGGGTGCGCGGCAATATACCTACCTTGTTAGATGATAACTCTCTTTGCTCACTTATCCGTGTCAACTACCAATGTGTAGAGAAGGCACCAAACTTTTCTAATTAAGTTCCCCCAGAAGTTTTTTCGTTATCCGAACTTCCAACACTTTTGTTATACTTCTAACGTTATCTTTCGGCAGCCAAATACTTGTTATCACATGCTTCTTCCATGGGAAAGTAGGTCTTGTTGACATACAAAGAAACCTCAAATGTAAAATCCTCGAATTTTTTTAGACCGTTTATGTTCCTGTTCTAGCCTCACGTAGGCAGAGAATCATTTCCCGTATGATACACCTACATTTCGCCAGTTGAGTTTAAGTTGTATGGAAAAGGGGGCGAGCTTATTGCAATTTTCCCGACACAATAATTATCAGGGGGTCTCAAAACGCCACATTGGGAAATTCATCTAAAAGCGAATCATTTACAGAGTTGCCAGCGAAATAACAACAATTGTAAAACGGTAGCCATACTGGCTCAATTCATTTCCTATCAAAATCATATTATTTAATTTAAAATAAATATCGTATTTTTCTAGTTTATTTTTTTATTATTCAATTAAAACTGACAGTTACCTCGGCTTCTACTGAGACTTAACCTTAGGTCGCTAGCCTTTCTGTTCGATCGTGCACCTACAAGCAAAGGGTGGCATCGATACATTGTCTTTTGGATAAAAATCTTCAGGAATAAGCGGGTGAGTGCCTATCACTAGGTGATGTCATAATGTAGCCCCCGGGCGTTGGTTAAATGTGGAGACGTACGAAACGCTATTAGAGAAGGCTGTTTTTCTAGCTTATTTTCTCCTGCTTGATATAGAGGGAAGCTCCCTTGCGTAAATACGAGCCCACCCACCCACTTACCCAGGCCGTTTATTGTGTCGCGTTACCGCGTATAGATCAAAAGAAAGAAGTTGTTTAGTGCAAGCCACGAGTTACCACGACGTGACGGACGGAAACTGGTGACGAGCGCGCGTGTCGCCTGGCTAAAGTTGCGTCGCAAGACTCGCAAGTGACATCGCTCGATGCCAATGCACGGGGCCTTACGTGCGTTAACTATAGATAGTGCAATCCACGTCGACGCGCCCCACTCGGCTTCGCTCCGAACTAAAGTACAGCTTACAGTACAGTAATCGCGGAGTGGGGCGCGTCGTCGTGGATTGCACTATCTATGTATAGTTAACGCACGTAAGGCCCCGTGCATTGGCCTCGAGCGATGTCACTTGCGAGTCTTGCGACGTGACTTTAGCCAGGCGACACGCACGCTCGTCACCAGTTTCCGTCCGTCACGTCGTGGTAACTCGTGGCTTGCACTAAACAACTTCTTTCTTTTGATTTCTCCGTAGTCGCTGTCACAAGACGGGTGTCGCTTGAGCGTGTAGGTCGTAGTTTCTGGGTAAAACGCCTTATCCTTTTCGTATCGGAGACTTTACATGTTGGTGGACGTAAATAGAGCTTTGTCCGTTCTGTGTCTGACTTTGACCAGCCTCCATGATCTAGTTCGCTAAGTAACCCTGACCCAATTCATAGAGTTATCCAGTCCAAGTCTGCTGTGCCAGATGACAGCATTGAAAGCTTTCAATGTCAAGATCGCAATCGCGTTCATATCTCGGAGTTAGGTGAGAAAAGTAGGTCATTGGTACTTGTAATCTGGCGGATGAAATAGATACCTATGTTTTGACTCAAACAGACCAGGGAGAGTACTCAACAGTGGGTGGAACATGTCCGTAAATAATGATGATAATGTAATTTTTAGGGGAAAGTGTTATAAAAAACGAAAAAAAAAAAAAAAAATTTTAAGTTATTAATATTGGTCTAATCTGAGGAGCTCGTGGCTAAGTAATAACTGCCGCAAGGGTCAGTCCATCAGGTTAAGCTACGCTTGCTGGGGTTGGTCTGTGGATGGGTGGCCATCTTTACAAACCGAGACTCCTCCGTGCCTCGGAAACCACGTTGAGCCGTCGTTGGTCCCAGCTGTCATTCGTGGACCTTTGACAGACGTTACGGGTGGTCAGAAGTCCGAAAGTCCGACAACAAGTCTTACCAAGGGGTATCGTATTACCCAGTTACTGGGTTGTGGAGGTCAGATAGGCAGCCACTCCATGTAAAATACTGGTATTCAGCTGCATTCGGTTAAACTGAAAGCCAACCCCAACATAGTTGAGAAAAGGCTGGGCAGATTGATTCAATATCGGTATAATCTATACGCAAACCAGACCAACATGACTGTATGACTCAAATGATCTTGCTGGTCGGCTGAACACTAGATAGAGGAAACGGTACATTTGTTGACCATTTTCTGTTTTGTTAAGTACCTGGTACTTTTTAAAAAGCCCTACACTGTCCTCCCATACCTATTAACACTGTTATTTGAAAATATTGTAAAAGCCAATTATTTATAAAAGAGTAACCGTGGAGTTTCTTGCCGGCTTATCTCCATAGGAAACGACCAATTAGAACGGGGCACCTAGCTTCTGACGTTTCATAAGAGCCCATGCATTAAAAATAACACTATTTTTAACTGCCTCGTTGGTCTAATGATCGCAAGTGCTACTGCTGAACATGAGGTCCTGGGTTCGATTCCCAGGTCGGGCAAAGTTTCATTGGATTTTTCTTGGCCGCAATAAATGACAATGGCCGGGAACATCTGGCCATTGTCATTTGTTGTAATACAGGCAAGGGTGCCCCCGCACCCGTTGGCCCTCCGCCTGGTTTGGGGAGAAATACACGCCTACCAGGGCTAATTCTCCCCACGCGGCGGCCACGTATCCCTGTCCCTTCTCTAATAGCGAGAGGGGTTTCTGTGGAAGACCGCGCCGCTAGTGCCACCGAGCCGTCCTCATCACCCAGCCAGCTGCCGGAGATTAAGTAGGGCTTGGCGACCACCGCTACGTTCACCAACTACTCGGCCATGACCTGCACAACCAGGCCCTGGGCCGCTCTGTAGTGGTTGGTGTTTGCCTGGGGGATGCGGTAGTCGGAAACCATTATTCCAACATCGCACCCCCTTCCTCAGCTACCGCCGCTGGAGCTACAGCCGCGACGACGGCGGCGGTGGTAGCAACAGGGCAAACCTGCGCCGGCACTATGCCATTCCTCGCGGGAGGCTTGCAGCTCCTACCCGTCATATTTTGGTCCGCAGGGCGGCCACTGCTAGCACACGCCGCGCAGTGTAGCGTGGCGGCGCGGCAAGTGGCACTCCTGTGTCCCTCCTGCCCGGATCAACAGTCTCCCCAGTCGGACTTGGAGGGACAAGTGGCTCGGGTGTGGCTGAACGCGAAGCACTTGAAGCAGCGCATGGGCTGGTCTTCAAGTGGCCGGAACATAGCCGAGCTGAGTGCCACAAGCAGCCGTCCCTTGGTCGCAGTAAGGACGGCCCCAGAGCCGCAGCGACTGGTCACTCGACGCGGATGGTACCCATGCCGCGGCGGCCGAACCTGATGGCTCCAGCCTTCACCGCACCAGCGTCGCAGCCTCCAGCCAGCGCAACAGCCGCCACCACGTCCTATTTGGTGACCGAATCATCCAAATCGGCCACCTCTAAGGCTACGGTTTTACAGGCCTGACGACCGTTGCCGCATCCGCGATGACCTCTTGCACCATTTTATAGGTCCGCGTTTGCGCCGTGCTACTCCCCCGAGAACTCGAAAATTCGAGCCCCGGTTAGGGTTCAGAGTTGCGCCCTTTTCGCCAGGTTTAGCTGGCGCTCGGTGTCCACCAGGCCTACATCGTGAACAGATGCCGAAGTAGAAGTCGAAACCTTTTTAGACTTCGAATTCTTCTTCGCCCTATTTCCGACCGACTCCGAGGAGCCCCCGGACCCGAGCCTCAGATCGGCCGGTCAGTCGCTCTCGGCCGCCGACGTGTCCATATTGGAACCGTCGGAGTCCGACAACTCGTCCGGCCTGTTGAACAAGCCGGCCGCAGACGTTGCGCGGTCAGCTTCCGACGCCAATCGCGACGTGACGCTTTTGCCGCCGGCATGGCCCTGAGAAGGGCCGTTGAGGCCGTGATTGTGATCGTCAACAAGGCGTGATGTTAGCTTATGTATTATTTTTAATGGAAAATTATCAATATCTGTCTACAGCATACTCAAACTGGACCAAAACGACTCAATTGATCTTGCTGGTCAGTTGAACACTAGGTTTAGGAAATAGTACCAGGCATCCAAGGCACCCAGGCTAAGGCTGCCTTTCCACTGGAGCGCCACCTGCTAAAATCTTTAAACGAAGCAAAAGGATTAGGTATTTAAGTATTCCTTAAATAATCATTTTGCTTCGTTTACGTTCATACATCCAGTCATACACGGTGTGAATATGGCACTAGCTGTTCTATGTTTTATAGTATTGGACATCGCATTCTCCAAAGAGCTATGTTCGAAAAGTGTAACGCGAACTTGCACTTCGAAAAACAACGCCAAAGTCTTCATAGCTCCTGGGTCCCACCGTAGTCAATACAAAGAGGTAGTAAGTAGATTTGCGGAGCCCCCACAAACGCGGCCCGCGGCTCCGGCCTCTCTTATTCAATTACTGCATTTTGTATACGCATTCGATAAAATATAGCTCAATAAGAAAGAGCTCTTTGGAAGTACTACGAGCATACCTATTTCTGCTGCCAAGCTGCTGTGTTCTGGTTTCAAGAGCATAGGTGCTATGGGCACCACAATAGAAGATAATATCTTAAAGCATTATCAGCCTAGAATAATTCCACTGCAGAGACAGAGGCCTCCTCTTTTCGAGAGGGAGTTGCCACGAATCTTACGAGTCATCGAAGTTTTGGTTCGAGGAGATGCCGGTTTCCTCACAATGTTTTCCTTCACCGTTTTGAGAGCAGTTGTGATGAAATTAATCACACAAAGTAAAGTGCCTTTCTGGATTCGAACCCACGACCTACAACTCGTAATTCATGGCCGTTACCACTGGACCACAACTCACTCCTATATATTATGATCAATGGATATTATTTTGGTATTTACAGAATTGAATAAGGTTTTGGTTTCGGTCGTAAGAGCTATGAGAGCTAAAATATCTGTATGTTAATCATTAATTGACGAAGTATTCAACAACAACAAAAATATGTTCTTTCAGAGGTGACCTGTAGTAACACCCACATTTCGCCTGATAGAAAGTCCCGTGTAATGCCAGTCTTTTGTCACTAACCGGGCACAAATACAGATTACATGCTGTTAATGGGGAATGCCTCAAGATAAAAACGCAATAAAAATTTGCTCGACCTGTACTGAATTGAACCTAGAACTCCGTGCTCAGTAGTCAACGAGCAGAAATAAGCTTTGCAGATGAGACTCTGGTCTATGAGAAGTAGAAAATGTAAATCCAGCATCCTAGTTGCGTAACACACTTTCACATTGCTTCATAGGTTTGAACAATTAGTCTGCTCAACTTAATAGGACTGATGACAAAAAAGTCAAAAAATTACGGCGATACAATGAGTTAAAATGTGTCATGACGTCACGAGTATGTAGATTTTATACATACTTGTGACGCAACCCCCACTCCCCAACTTTAATGCGTTTTATCTTTGTCATTTTTTATTAATAATGTTAAAGCAAAAAATACCAGTCTATTTTTTTTTTTTTATAGCTGACTGACAGACTAAATAGAATTTCTTTTTTTTGACCGAGGCATCATCCCTATTAACGGGGATCTATTGCGATCTATTGTCATTATTATTGAATGTTTGTAACGCAATTACCCCGCTGGGTTCCGCACCACATTTCCTTTTACCATGAATAAGACAGTGGTGCCGATTCTCTTGTCACAAATGCGTCTAAACTAGTCCTGTCAAACGATGATTTCCCATTCTGAAATAAGACTAAAGTGGCACAACTTAACTATATTTTAGTTTGACAGCACTAAGATTGTACTGAGATTTTAATTTAGTGAAAATGACAATTTTGCTATTCTGAATTTGACGTTTTTCACCTAAAATTTTAATTTTCTTACTAATTCTGACCATTTTTAATCGCCACTGAAAATGGTGTGGAATATTATTAGTTGTCATGAACTAAATAAAATTCACACGAACATCTCGACTTCGGGTGTAAAAACACTACTGTACTGGATTTATTTCTTTTCTTTTGCTTATATCTCGAAAATGGTGTGTCCTATCGCAAAAATAATGAAAATTTCGACCCCCTTTATGAAACCCTTATACCGCTAATACTCAACACGAAGGTAATTTTTTTTTTTCCATACAAAAAGTGAAAAATTCCTTAAAAAACACGTCGAGGCTGCCCCAATGCACGCCTCCGGCTCTAAAAAAATTCACGGGGTAGGGCAAACAAGTATGTAACACGTGGAGTCGCAATTATCAAATTCGATTTAGTTGTGTCAAAATATTTTTTAAATTTAGAGACTTTTTACTACAGAATAGCGTTAAGATTCTCATAGCCAAAAGTAAGGAATTTTAGTGATAGTTTAGTTAGTTTAGTCCGGTGTACAAGAAAATCGGCACCAGTGACTGACTAAAATAAAAAGCACACACCGTCAAATATATACTCACAAACAGGATACATTGTAGCACGAACACCAACAAATCTCCTCAACGTAGCAAAAGATTAACCAAGACGCCGATTTCGCTATATCCAATCAGCCGTGAACATTTTTATGTTGGTGCTAATTGAGCAGCCTCTAGCACAGAAAGCGATAAAAGTTATTAATTGGTTCCAGCCACCCCCGGACCGGAAGTTGTAAATACAAGGCTACTATTTCCGGTCAATCGACACGCATCGCGCACACGCCTTTTTGCCGGAAACTTTCGAAGATGTATGAGCCCACTTTTGGGGTTCCGTTTTCGAAATGGCGAGACGGGAAGCCTTCATAAATTATTTGTAGTGATGATATGTTGGTCTTTTGGTTCGTTAGAAGAAGTTTTGTAACTATGTCCGTGAATTTTCTTGCCCGTTCTTCTCTATCGGAACTTAATACGCTTTGGAATGGGCAACTAGCTTCATCTTTCTGATTAATTGACTCTTCGACAATTCAAAAAAGCCTCTACACATGACCTCCATTAGACCATAAGTTTGAAATGAATACTTTGAGTTTCAAATCTAAATCGAGATAAATCAACTTAAGGGTACACCAGTCGACGGCTCGAACTCGTTGGTAGGCGTGACAAATATGCATGCTAATTAGTCTAATTAAATATTTATTTAGTTTTATTTAATTAGTATTTATTTGTTTCGTTTTTATTTATTAATTTATTTTGTGAAATAGACGATGATTTCTAATGAAAACGGGCGCGTAAAATTTCATGAACAGACCTTTGGGTGTATAGATATTATGAAAAATTTATTGGATGAATTTACTCAAAATAAAATTATTTGACATATTGAATAAATTTTGTATCCTTGTGCGGTTTCTATTTTGCCATTTTCTTACAAAATAATTTATTTATTTACGCCCAAAAACGAGTTAAAATTAGTGTTGAAATATGGAAGTTTGGACGCTCATAACTTCCAAACCTTTTAATGTTTCCAATTCTGCTTACTATTTTATTTTTCCAACTCTGGTTCCATACAGGGCTAGATAAAGACAAGGAAAATTGATGTAATTTTTAGTTTAGAACGTACACTGTCAAAAAGATGAGTAACCACCATATTACGTTTGTATGGAAAAATGACCGACTAGCGTACCCTTTATAAAAAAACTTTGACAGAGTACGCACAGCCTAAATAGCTGGGTCTAGAAGCTTGTTATTTTGCTCAAGAGTTTCTTATAAAACTAGGATGAGCACTAAGGAAAGAAAAATCTATTTCCTAAAGGATTAAATAGGGGATGTAAGCTTTTATATCGTAGTATAGTGGGGTTTCTAAGTCTGTAGGTGTGTCCGTGGCATCACAGTGGGCCCTATCAGAATACCAGCGCGGTGGTTTTATTTTTTATGTATTATGCTGAGACAACTGAACATGAGGTCCTGGGTTCGATTCCCAGGTCGGGCAAAGTGTCATTGGGTTTTTCAATCTGGAATTTCTCAGTAGCAGCCCGGAGTCTGGATTTGTACCCGGTTGATGGCAATAGGCTCGCCCCCTATTACATGGGACTTAAACATAACTGGCGAAATGTGGGTGTACTTTAAGCACACCTCTGCCCAACCCTTCGGGGAAACAAGGCGTGATGTTATGTTATGTAAATGTTGGTCTTGTCCATGTTGGTCTTGCGGTCGCAAGCACTACTGCTTGACATGATCCTAAACTTGAAATAAAACTGGCGAAATGTGGCTATTATTCTCCTCTGCCTAATCGTTTGGGGTGAACAGGCGTGAAGTTATGTTTCATGTTTTTACTAAGCATACTCACGTTTTTTTTTAAACCGATTCAATTAATGAAACACAGTATTTTAGCTCTCGCGCCACTCTCACGAACGAACCTTATTTAATTCGGTAAGTACCAAAATATTTTGCATTTATCATTGGGTATCCTTTACTAAATCCTTATTGGCAGTCGCAAGTAATTACTCTAAATAACATAGGATTACACTTATTTCATCCAAATTAGATTAAACTAAGAGCATTCCATTGTTTTCCGTTTTCGGAATCTAAATAATAATGTACCTACGATGGGCAAAAGTGGTAACACCAAAAGCATTCCAAATGGGTTGCCATCCCCGAGCCAAACTGAAATGTCTCGTGTTTTAAATTGCAAAAGAATATAATCTAGTTAACCAATTTCAATATTTGATTGACTCTGATTTTTAACTGACGATTAAAAGGAGGAAGTTCTCAAGTCGAAGCAAGTTTTTTTTTAATTTGTGAACATCTTTCCTCTCGTTTTCCTGCAATCTGTGGGTGTGATTTCGTGAAAAGGGAAGTGTGTAACAGGAAGCCGTGAAGCGCGCGCTATTCGTTTTTTTTTTTTTTTTTTATATATTTAATCAAATTATAAAACAGAGGTGTTATTTAATTATAAACTCGCCAAGCTTTTACGTTTGATGGCGAGTTTGACCAATGCAGAGCGCGCGTGGTGCTTAAGTTGGCCGTCGGAAACGACCTTGACGAAGCCACCCCCCACCCCTTTAATGTTGGCTTATTACCAAGGTGACATGTCAGATGTTATACATCATGATCATATTCGACTAATGTAAGGCTCGCTTGTTTTTTTTTTTTGAGGATATTCTTAATAACACCTCGGAGTCTGGATCAATGCCCGGTTAATGTCAATAGGTTTTCCCTCTATTAAGTGGAACTTTAACATATCTGGCGAAATATGCGGGGTAATGTCCTAACACACAGTTCAACAACATTCATTGCGTTATTTACGTTGTTGAACAGACGAATTTTTCAAACTTAATGAAGCAATGGATTATGAATTACATTCAAAATCCCTAGGTTAGTGATTGTAAGCAATTAGGTTGATGAATGAATACAGGCATGATAACATTATGATGATAACAATCTAGGAGAATAGTGTTATTAGGTTTTATTATCTGGAATTTCTCAATAGCAGTCCGGATACTGGATTTGTGCCCGATTGATGGCAATAGGCTCGCCCCCTATTACCTACATGGAACTTAAACATGACTGGCGAAGTGTGGGTGGCCTTCTGTGCCTTATCCTTCGGCCTTGTGACAGCACTGCGGGCCTTATCAGAATACCAGCGCCGCAACACTTATTTTTGAATGTCGCAGGACTTTCATTTCTGCTTTTTCTGCTTTTATTTTCATTTTACATTATTTTATTTTTATTTGTGTGATGAGAACGTTTAAGTATTCAGAAAGTGGGCAAACGTCGTAAATAGCTGTCAAATATTTCACTGTTTTAATTAATTTGGCAATATTTCTGTATGAAAATATGAAAAGTGGGGCTAACTAGCGAACTAGAATATTAATAATGAATGAAAAAAAACGCACTTAAGATTAATTTGTGATCTCCTGTGTGAGTCCCAATAAATATTTTTTCTTTCGGGGATTACTGGCGTCATGTTTATGTGTGTGATGTCTAAAAATCTAGGACAAGAATAATAATAGAACATTTCCCGACTAAGCCGCACTTTCTCGGCTAAAAAATCATTATCCACCTGGCTTTTAGAGGCCGAAGAGTCAAGAGGAATACTTTCTTTGATCTGGTCGTAAGTGGGCGAGCTGTGTCAGCCACTGGAGTCGGAAATCACTGTAATGGATGGGATGGCTAGGGCTGCCACGCAACGGTTTAAAGACAATGATTAAAAGTGGTTCTTTTTTTTCGGCGGTCATTATTGAGGCTCTAAATTCAAATCAAATCGAACTTTTATTGCTAAACACAGTAGGGGCAATAGGCTCGCCCCTATTAAATGGGATTTTTAAACATGACTGGCGGAATGTGGGTGTACTATAGGTACACCTCTGCCTAACCCTTCGGAGATTACAGGCGTGATGTTATGTTATGTTACAACTAACGTGAATGCGCAGTTTACGGTGTGGTACCAGTTAGGCACGCGCAATTATAATTGTATAAAAGTTACATTAAAAAAATGATTTAAATTTAATAGTAATGTCAAATATTCACACTAAACTCAAATACAAACAAAAAAATACAGAAAATGTTATATTGTTGTTTTTGGTAAACCTAAAAATAAGTCCAAACTATGTATGTCATTTACTAAACTTACAGGTTGAATGAAAGACTTCAGGGTGAAATCCGAAACAATTAACACACCAGCAAAGTAGTCACAGCAAGCATATTATGAGTTCGATTTTGGTGAATTTGTTTTCACCAACAGAACATTTATTTTTTTCCAGAATCCTTTTGATTATTCAGAAATCGAACCCAATCTGTCAAAGTTATACTTGTTGAGAATCTGGCCATTCATTTACATAAAAAAAATTATCGAAATGTGAAAAATTTGAATTTCGCGTGACGCATTCGATTTTCCCTCCCTATACGATACTGGAGTTCAGTTTAACTTACAAATTCAAAATGGCCAGCCCTATGAGTTGCCCGCGCCTGCGGCTAATAGATAACCATTACTGGGCACTTGTCCCAGCAGAGCACGCAACTCCAGATAAACGACGATATCTTACACATTTTGCCAAACGTGCACACTAAGAATATGGATCTTTGTGCCGAAATGTGCGAGAAGACCCGTCTGTACTATACGGGCTACATGCATCAAATATAGTATCTATTCATTCTAATACGTAGACACTTGGAAAGCACGTTATATCATTGGTCCGGGCTGTCATTCGTAGCTCTTTGACAGTCGATCGTATTACCCAGTGATTGGATTGTGGAGGTCAGATAGACATTCGCTCCATGTAAAATACCTACTAGTAGATATTCAGCTGCATCCTGTTGGGAACAGGCTTGCCAGATTCATTGACTTAGGCACTCATGTTGGAGATAGCAAAAACAAAATCAATCCTATTATGTCAACACCACAGTCTTTCTCTATCTAACCTCCTCCTCCTTTTTTTTTTGAGGTTCACCTGCAGGTAGCTCTTGGCCTTGGCGAAGGTGGAAGCGAGCTTCACCCGGAATCCTCATCACAGTGGAACTGGTTATTTTACCTCTATTTACCGAAACAAAACAATTCTGTTAACATTGTTTGTTACGGTGATAGACTTAGATAAGATGGTGGTAGTCGGACTTAAAACAAGCACCAAGCGAATAATAGTTATTTGTTATACAAGAGTGCAAAGTTGCTTTTTAACCGCGTGTTCAATTTTGATGACCGAGCAAGCGAAGGATTCTAAAATTGAATCACGAGCGCAGCGAGTGATTCAAAATTAGAATCCTGAGCGTTAGCGAGGGAATCAAAAGAGCACGAGGTGAAAAATCTTTGCACTCGAGTGCAACACGTAACTTTTCATTCCACCTCAGCGAGGAAATGACTAAATGCAAAAAAAAAAACGTTTGCGCATTATTAACAGTTTCAGTCAATTCTGTTGGCGTCAAGCAAACTTCCTCGTCGCTAGAATCACTCATTTTAGTTTTTTCACTTGTTTTCAAGTTTCTTGTTTTTAATATACCTAAGGTTTAACAATGACGTGAAAAAATGCCGCGTAAAGAACCGCGTACAAAGCAAATTGAAAAAAGAACACCAAGAAGGTTCCGAGTCTGAGTTTTTAACAAATTAAAAAAAAGTTGTATGATATATTCGGCACCATAGAGGTAGCAGTAAATAGGTTTAATGTTTTTTTAAATTCACAAACTTAGTGCACACGATGTTCTAAATTCAATTTACTTTATCCTCTAGAGAATAAAAACGGCTTTTCCACTCAGATACTGAAGATTAAAAATACTCTTTCCGAGATGGTGGGATGAAAATATTATTTTGATTATCCAAGCCCGAGAGTCAAGTGGTAAGGGCTTATTACTAGACTGAAACTCACTTTCTCATAGTGACTGTACTTTTCTTTTAGCCTTGCGTGGGAACACATCTCACGTAATAATATTAGTAAAACCACAGAAATATTAAAAACAGGAGAAGTGGCAAGGGGGCGTGTCGCCGACCACGTGGACCTGAGCTTATCGCTCAGCTATTGAAAAAATGGCCGTCACCGCGAGTTAGTGTGTTGTCAACCGCGACCGTAAAAAAAACGATTATGCCGTCTTGTTAAGTGGGTTCGTGCAAAAATAGAAGCCAAAACAAAATTTTTAGAAGTCATGGCATCAGTTACCACAGCTAAATACAAGTATTTTACAATATTTGTCTTAAAAATCACGAAAAACAACAAGCCGTAAAATATATCTGAGTTGTACTACTTTATTTTTGTTTTCCTATATTATCCCGACAGTATTATTTTTGCATTAAATACATTGCTCTTTTACAACCACCTCAGTCTGTCACTGAGTGACTGAACAAGCAATGTAAATCTGACATAACGAAACCTCAATAAGCCATAATGTCGCATGGTGCGTCCGCTGCTCTGGTCCGCCGTATTTGAGCGCGAGCTAGTGATGTGCTTGTGGAGGTCTGACAAAGTCTATCGACAAGAAAGTCGACTGCGAATTGTTATATTACAATTTCATTTAATTGATTTTTCTTCAATTTGTTAACTCTTGTAATCCGGTTGGAAGGCCGATGTGGTTCTATGCATTTTTACCCATTTTTATTATTTTACAGCGTAATAGACAAATGCGTAACCAAAGATCGTGAAGTAAGTTCAATAATGTTTAGTTTAGTAATCTATGGAATGTCCTTGGGTTTGAATTATGAGATGTAATGCCTTAGCCTCAAGTTACTTCGTCATTTGTTATGGTTATGGTATTTTACTGAAGTCTTCGTAAATGCACCATTAGCTTCGGATGCATTATAATAATCAGCATCATATAGTCATAATTATGTATTATGCCGCAGAATTTCTAAAGAGGGTTTGAAGCCATATTGTGACGTCATGCATGCTCTAAAATAAACAATTATAATATGAAAATTACTTTTAAAGATTTGGCAATGGGTCAACATTCATGCTATTTATTCCTTATGCATGCGTGTGTGTTATTTTCACATAAACCCCTAGTTACTAAAGAAAGAAGAATTTAATTTCTTAAAAATACGGGTTTTTTAAGAGCCTGCAAACTTACAAGTTTATGATTAGCTTCGTATACCTATATAATTCCGTAAGTCACTAACAAATTGTAATTGTACCGTTTCAGTTTCCCAAAAGAAGCAAGTAAAAAAACAATGGATTGATGCCATAGGAAGGTCAGCTAACTGGTTCTCTACAAAAACGAGAATCTCTTTTTTGAACATTTTGTAGCGGTTACACCGCCACATACTAACTACCCATCAAAGACATGACGTCACACAAATCCTGCATCGCGCAATTAGAGTTTACCGCGCGAACGACATAGATAAGACTATCCGAAATCAACAGTCGGGCAGTCGGCCCGCCAGACACAACACCCGTCTGGTTGGAGGATCCTCCCTTTTCTATGGTGGATGAGTGAACTTTACACCCTGTTCCTCATGCCCCTAAATTGGTAACCCCGAGTATGAACGTCAACGCAGCCTTCGTGCAACTACTTCAGCGTGACGTCATCATCATCATCACTCCCGCAAGCTTTCGTGAGGCGAGTAGCACAGACAGCCAGCACCCTCGGCTTCATCGGGTTTCCTGACCACCAGCATGCAGCGAACGCGCATTCCTGGTCATCACCCTCAGCCTCATCACCCCGACTCACTGGGGAATCAACGCAATCATCTCAATCAGCGCACTCACCGCTATCACTTCAATCACCGCAATCATCTCAATCAGCGCAATCACCGCTATCACCTCAATCACCGCAATCACCTCAATCACCACAACCGCCGCAATCATCGCAGACAGTTCCGACTCACCGCGAACTGTGCGGCACCCGGTTCCGACTCACTGGAACCTTAGCTGGCACTGTGAAGCATCGCAAGATACAAGACTCAGCCCACTATCGACCTCCGGTCTCCGGAGGGGAGTGATGTAGCGGTTACACCGCCACATACTAACTACCCATCAAAGACATGACGTCACACAAATCCTGCATCGCGCAATTAGAGTTTACCGCGCGAACGACATAGATAAGACTATCCGAAATCAACAGTCGGGCAGTCGGCCCGCCAGACACAACACCCGTCTGGTTGGAGGATCCTCCCTTTTCTATGGTGGATGAGTGAACTTTACACCCTGTTCCTCATGCCCCTAAAATTTTATGGCATCATAATCATATATAACTACGTGTCGTTTGATTTGTAATTGTTTTTAAAATATTTTTATTAATTAATTAAATAATGTTTTGTTGGTTTCATATCGTTTTTGTTTACTTTATTTCCTAAACCTTTAAAGTAAATTTATCGATATATTTATCGATAACTCTTCGATTTAGTCAAGCACTATGTCGTATCCGCCCCCGAGTCCCGACAACACACAATGATAATTGTTTTAGTATGAGTAATTATACGGAAAAAGTACGCTGTGGTTTAAATAATAAGGTTTATATTTAAATGACTGAGTTATCGATGGCGCGTGTGTGCACTTGTTCGTAGTATTGTTTTGACAGAACTGTGTGTGCAATATTAGCGTTATGGAGGGGCAATTGTAGCTTCATCGGTTTTCTATACATTTTGAACTCCACGCCATATCTCCTTCTTTATTATATCTATGAGTAAAACACACCTTCCAATACTTAAACAAAAGGATCATAATTAGAACGGCTTTTCTTTCGGTGTCCCGTTTAACCCTAAAGGGCCTAAGTATGTGATCACGAGATTTACTTATTAAGAAAAACAACCATTGTTTACGATGCTTGGTGTTGTTAAGCGACCACCGACCGTTTAAAAACTCACATTTAAGTGTAAATAAAATAGCTAAGACTTAAAAAATAATCCTTTGTTTTGCTTTTCAATTTCAGTTTTATTACCGTGACCAGTTTTAGTTTTTAATTTACTCTTTTTTTAATCAAATATTTTATTTAAAAGAAAAAAAAGAAAGAATAATAATAATAAATATATTTAACATAAATCTACATGGGCACTTATGAAACGTCAAAAGATAGGTGCACGGTTCCAATTGGTTATTTCCTATGGAGAAGAGCCGGCAAGAAACTGCACGGTTACTCTTTTAAAAATAAATGACATCTACAATATTTTCAAATTACAGTTTTATACAGATAGTGCAATCCACGACGACGCGCCCCACTCCACGATTACTCTACTGTAAGCTGTACTTTAGTACGGAGCGGAGCGGAGTGGGGCGAATCGTCGTGGATTGCACTATCTATAGGTATGGGAAGACAGTGTAGGCCTGTCAACAAGTACCAGATACTTAACAAAATGACAGGTGTGAAAAATTGAATCTAGCTAGGCCGCATTTTTGGGGAAATTAGTTTTCTCTTTTCACCCAAGCAGAGCTCTGTTAACCAGGTACTTATCACTTGAGTGAGCAAGGATGGTCGACTGTACCTACACACTTTTTCACATTCCCCTTTTACGAACGATAGTCGATAGAAAACGCTACGCAATAATAGACCGACAACTATTCTTAAATTACGTTACGTAGGAGAAAGGGCAAATTTAACAGAATACAAAATAGAAGTAGGTAACGTTAACCAACAAACCAGGCAGGCGCACCGGTTATCAGTGTGCTCACTCTTACTACGGAAATGAGATTTTTGTCTACCCTCCGTCGTGGAACGAAGCCATTTAACATACCCTAATAACCTATTATTACACAGGCTGCACATTTTTAATTTGTAGACATCTTTACTATGGTACCTCATTGGAAAGGGGTTCAAATTGTGTGTCAAACACATCGCAAGGGAGATCAATTGTCGATTTAAAATGGTACAATAAGTAGGTGAAATTTAGGCGCCGGGATAAGTCCGTACGAATCAAATTGTGTTCTGCGCCATTTCATCTAGGTATTTACAAAAAAAACTAAAAGTTCTTCGTTGGTAAGCGCATCATTTGAGAACGGCTGGACCGATTTGGTTAATTGCTTTTTAAATGTTCGTTGTAGTCCTAATAAGGCTTTTATGAAAAGAATAACTATAAAAGCTGCTCGGCCAGTTAGAAAATTCCTATAAACGGTAAATTTATTTTTTTATGGGATTTTTTAAAATGTATTATTGAAATTTAGACAGGACAACGTCTTTCGGGTCAGGTAGTTCTGAATAAAATGGCACAAAATTTTATTGAAACGGTCTTAACCTACGGCCGAAGTTACCCCTACATACTCTACCATAAATTAAACCGAGAAACATCTTTGTGTATGTAATGGTGGCGTTGCTTTAATACGTATATGTTGTTCTGTTGTGTTGTTGTTCTTAACAGTTACCTACTATCTTTTCAGTTATTTCTTCTTAGAATTTCAGCTAATCACTTTTGACAGTAACAACAGCACAAGGGTCTTTTGACGCCAGGCTAAATTCGGAACTAACTCCGCCATCTTGTTTATTCAATACAATGTGTGTGAGAACATTACAAATGTTGACCAACAACGCCCCCCTGACAAGGTCATTCGGGCGCCAAAAGATCCTTGTAGCACTAAAGGTTAGGTTAGTATTGGGTGTAAACCTATCAATCTGCCGGGATACAGCTAAATACCAGAATTTTAGACTGCATATTTGACCTCTACAACCAAATTACTGGGGGTAATACGATACGCCTTGGTAATACTGGTTGTTAGACTTTCGGGCTTCTGACTACCCGTAACGACTGCCAAAGATCTACGAATGACAATCTTCTTTTTTTTTTTAGATGGAAATCCTCATGAATGCTCCCGCCCTGGGGTGAGCAGAGGGGTCTGTCAGACTTTTACTGACTAAAACCGCCCCGGTGTTCCCCCGCACACTTGCGTCGGGGAGCTGCGAGTGCAATTACTCAAAAAATAAGTGTATTTAAAACATAACACCCTATTAGCAATCCCGCTGTAGAAAGAGACGGCTGTTGAAAGTGACGAAACATTAAAAAAAAAACTCAAATGCCAAGTTATATTGAGGGTTTTTTTAAAAACAGAAATGTTAAAAAGTTTTCCAAAGAACTGTCAACAATATTAATTAAAAACATCCTTACTATTCAACATAACAATCGATATAACTTTACAATAATATCGGTGGAAGATGGCAGCGGGGGTGAGGCGGGTGGCGGAGGGGGCTCGATGCTCATTTCTCAGGTTCGACTCCAGTATTGATATTGCACCGTATTACGCGCCAAAAGCTTCTGGCATCCACAGAGTTAGCACTGTATAGAGAGTTCTAGTTTTTAAATTCTCTTGATCAATTTTGAATATTGTGTAATTGTCGAAATTGTCTAACTTTTCCCAACTATGTTCGAGTCAGCTTCCAGTCTAACCGGATGCAGCTGAATACCAGTATTTTGCATGGAATGAGCACAAGATAAGTATGCGCGCAACTGGTGGCGCGGCGTGCTTAATTCTATATACTGTAATATTTAAATTATTAAATCTATATTAATAATTAATCCTAATATTGTTATTAATATTAATTAATTATATACTTAATTTGACCTTATTTAAACGACAAGACGGCGGCATACTTATTAGTTCCGGTTTCAGCCGCGCGCAAACTTATCTTGCGTACACTCTACAATCCTTTAACGGTTTTTTTATCTCTGACAGCAGCAACCCGAAAGCAACCTTATAGTAAAGAAAATAAAGATCACTGTTATTTTGACAGACTAGTCAGTAGTAGCAACCATAATGACGTAATGAGTTTACACTCATTTAGATTAGATTTCAACAACGCTACAAGCTTCTTTTGGCGCGTGATTAAAACCGGTACTAACGCCGCCATCTTGTTTTGTCAGAACAATTTTCACAAAAATTTTACTAACAACGCCCCCCTGTCAATGTCATTTAGGAGTCAAAAAATACTTCTAGCACTTTCTCATCAAACTGTATCGTTGGAAGCTGTAATATCTTCGTAGTGCGTGTTGATCGGCAAGTAATATTTGTTTAATCTGCAAGCAGGGGCGACATCCAGCCGCAGACTATTGCCGCATAATCTAAGCGCTATATTTAACATCTAGCCCGACATCGGTTATATCACAAATATTAAACGGAAACTGTTGCCAGATTTATACGAAAGTTTTGGTTGTGTTGATTAATTTTGCAAGCAATTTCAGAAAGTGCATTACAGTTTACTTTAACGTGTATATTTTAAATATTTGTTATGGAACGAATTATATTTTAATCAAGATACAGCCTGACCTGACCTGAGGGGCAATTGCCGTAATTTTTAAGAAAGTTTGCATTCTAATCTCATTCGCAATCTGTCAAAAATACAATCAATTTACTAATGTTTTTGACAAGTTTGACAGATTGCGTTGGGACTTGAATGTGAACGTTTTTGAAATGCGAGAATTGGCCTTCTGAAATTGCAAAAAAACGTTAGAAAATTTGATATTCGCGGGATACCTTAGCGCATCTCATTAACTAAAAGTAAAAGAAAATTATATGTCTCAACGCCATATTTATTCTTCAGATCTAAGTTGTCTGTGGGTTGAAAAATCTGTCTTAAGTACTTTATTTCCAATAGGGTGTTAAAGTATTATTAAGATACCCTGCGATTCTCCATAATTTTTTTAATGTATTCCCTTTTTTCTTCCTGAATAATGCATCTAGAGCAATCTTTTTTTTTCCATAAAATTAAGGTCTGCTGTAGACACGTCCCTGTTATTTCTTTTTTTTCAACAACTTATTGGTAATGAAAATATGACCCTCCAAAAATTACAAAAATGCCCCATTTTTACCGCCGTGATTAGAGGACTACTAAACAAATTATAAAAGTTAATAACATTAAAAAAAATTATAGGAACCTAGACAATGACATACACTTTCTTAAAATATAAATGTAATAAATCATTAAATCGTCTCAGTTTTCGGGGAGAAAAAAGGGGAATACGAAACGTCGATTTCGTATTTTTTTTTTGTGATATAATAGGTCTGAGCTGCAGCTGTCCCTATCGCACTCTACGGAGGCAGACTTGAGGTAAGACTTCAAATACCTATTTTTCAAATACCTACCTTGCAGGCCCCTCTTAACAAAACAAAAGTGCGAGTAGAACAAGCAAGAAGGGTTCCATACCACCGTATAATATTTAACACGACATATTAATTAAAGATCAACTGTACGTAGATGCATAGTATGCAAAAACTAAAAAACATATTATTTTTAAGTCCAAATAAAAAAATTAAGACAAAAAATTTACACACGTTAAAAATACACTGGTTCGCAAAAATTCCGGGTCGCTAATAAAAACCGTGATATCTCCATAAATTACATACCTAGATCGCTAGAATAAATAATATGCAGTAAGCAGGTTACTAATGCTTGTTCTAAATCTCTAAAGAGCTTTCATTTGTACGTACAAGTAACAGCATTAAAAAAAACTGCTCTTAGAATTTTTTTTTAATTTAAAATTTTCTGCTTTTGTTTCAAAGCGAGCTGTCATTATGAATGATTCCTTGGATTGATCAGAGTATTCAGTGCATTATCATGTCGTTAACACCTGAAGAATGTACACGGAATAATACTATGGTACAAGAAGGAAGAAGTCAGCGTAGCACTGCTAGAACAGTAGGAGTATCTTTATCAACGGTCCAAAGAGTACTCCACCGATTTCAAGAGACCGGCATGAACATCAGGAGACCAGGCAATGGCAGACCAAGGTGCACAACTACACGAGAAGACCGATTCATCGTGAGCACGATGTTAAGAAATTGACATCTCACGGCTTTTCAGGTCCGAAACAGTCTTCAAGAAATTTACCACACCAATGTCAGCTCTGATACGATTTTGCGACGTCTTCGTGAAGCTGTTATAAAGCCTTATAGACCAGCAAACGGCCCCAATCTGCTCAGAGAACATCAAGTTGCCAGGTTACGGTTTGTTCGAGAACACATTCGATGGACAGATGAAGATTGGTCCAAGGTTATGTTTTCCGATGAGTCCAGATTTTGTTTATTTACGCACGACGGGGGCCGAAGAGTATTTAGACGACCAGGAGAACGGTATCATCAAGCGTGTTTTGAAGAAAAAGTGTCATTCGGTGGAGGATCAATAATAGTTTGGGCTGGGATATCTTCAGAGGATCGCACGGACTTAGTGATCATAGAAAACCGTTCTCTGACTGCTGTCAGATACGTAGAAGATGTTTTAAATGAGCATGCTGGTCCTTTCTTAGTGAATATGGGTGCAAATTACATTTTTATGCACGATAATGCGCGACCACATACTGCTTGTTTGGTTAATATGTATATTCAAGACGTCGGTATTACCTGCATGGAGTGGCCAGCTCGCAAGACATTTTAATTTAAATAGCCTCCTTCATAATGAACAATATGGCTTTACAAATTGTCGCTCCACTACAGATGCGGGTGTTGCTCTGCTGAAACACATATTTAACGCATGGGAGAACTCGCAAAATGCTATTGGGGTTTTCTGTGATCTCTCCAAAGCCTTTGACTGCGTGCACCGTGACACGCTTTTGCGTAAACTGCGACATTACGGTGTGCAAAACGAAGCTCTCAACGTTATAAATTCTTATTTACATAATAGGTCCCAATATGTAGATGTTGATGGTGTGAAATCGTCCGGGCTACCAGTTCAGTTAGGTGTGCCTCAAGGCTCAATACTGGGTCCATTCTTGTTTTTAGTGTATATCAATGACTTGCCATTTTAATTAAAGGGTATCTGTGAAGTTGTACTGTTTGCAGATGATACTTCTCTTACTTTTAAAGTAGACAGGAACAGACAAGATTTTGACGATGTAAACAGTGCACTCTCAATGGTTACGGGTTGGTTTACGACAAATAACCTAGTTCTCAATGCCATGAAAACGAAATGTGTAAAGTTTGCCCTTCCAAATATTAGAAATCTAGGACCCAACATCGTCTTAGATAAAGAGGTGCTTGAAACCGTAAACTCGGCAGTGTTTCTGGGCATAACAGTAGATGCCAAACTTCAATGGGGGCATCATATATCTAGCCTAGCGGGAAGGCTCAGTTCGGCCGCCTACGCCGTCAGGAAAGTAAGACAATACACTGACGTTGATACAGCTCGGTTAGTCTATTGTAGTTATTTCCATAGCGTTATGTCCTACGGTATTCTGCTGTGGGGCAAAGCTGCCGATATTCAAAATATATTTGTCCTCCAAAAACGAGCTGTTCGAGCAATTTACCAGCTGGGTGCCAGAATTTCTCTGAGAGATTTTTTTAAAGATATTGGTATCCTCACTGTTGCCTCACAATTCATTTTCGCCAACATTCTATATATTAGGCAAAATATACACTTGTACACTAGAAACAGTGATATTCACAATGTTAACACAAGAAACAAGGACAAACTACGAGCTCCCTTTCACCGGCTTCTTATGGTTCATAACTCATTTGTTGGGCTTGGTATAACCTTTTACAACAAGCTACCCTCTTCTTTCCTAGATTTGCCTTTTAATGCGTTTAAAACTAAAGTAAAATTCAACCTTTGTTCAAAGGCATACTATTCTATCAACGACTACTTAAATGATAAGAATAGTTGGTCGCTGTCATTGGCTCAAGACAATGTTTATGTTCTTTCTCCAGAATTAGCCTACCTACTGACAGGTTTTAAAAGCTTAGGTAAACTGTTCATTTTATTTGACTTTATAAGTTAATGTTTTTTAATTTTATTAATTTTTTGTTGACATTAGAATGATTTTCATGAGTTGTATTGCAATATGTGGTTAGCTAGCGACCTCGACAAATTGATCATATAAAAAAAAAAAACCTGAAAAACCGGCAGCCAGTTCGTCATGCTCCCTTAGATGTCACTGCTTGCGGTAGCGTCGTGGGTCGGGTTGCCTCCTTCCCTCAAATATGGCGAGGGGGGTAAGGGCTGATCTTTGCGTTAAGCTCGTGAACGGGTGCTGCTTGTGGTGACTGGTCGTCTTGCTGATCATGGTTTTGTTATTGTTATTAGTAATTAACTGTTTTTTTTATTTTACCTCGATGGTCCTAGTTTATCAATTATAACTTTAGTTACAGCTATATCTAAGCGGGCATGCTCTTTATGCCTGGAGGCTTTATTTCCTTTTTAGATATTGTTTACGTTTAGTTATTTTTATTTCTGCTTGAGTATAGATCTCGATGTTTTTGGTTGGTATATTGGCGTGTGCTAGCTTTCATATGGCTATTAATTTATAATTTAATGTTTTGTGTTGCGTTATGTAAATTATTTTGCATAAGTAATTATTGTATAGAATCAAGTTTTTCTAACTGAACAGACAGCTGTGCTGCTGGGGAGTTTGTTGCGCCACTTCTTCTTCCCAGCGAAAGCAAGGAAGTGGTGAAGGGTGGGCGTTTTGTGGGACTGTCTTATGTAACTTTGACGTTCGAAAAGTGCTAATTCTCAGCCTAGTTTGAATAAATGACTTTTGAATTTGAATTTGCAGCTCAGACTTAAATCCCATAAAACATGCATGGGACGAGCTCGGGAGATGCGTGAGAGAACGCTCTCCTGCTCCCGTTACCTTACACGAGTTAAGGAATGCGCTAGTAGAAGAATGGGAAAACATAGACCAAAATCGTATCAAAAATTTGGTTTACAGCATGCCACATCGTCTTAATGAACTGATACGGGCTCGTGGAGGAAATACAAAATATGAAATTGACAAAAAATATTTTATTTTTTAAGATTTACTCCGAAGTGTATCTTTGTTGTCATAAGTTAGAAGCGAAATTTTCATATTTTTTAGTATTTAATTAAAGTTATATAGTGTACGAAACAAGTTACACATTTTTTTTATATATATTAATCAGTCATCTACAATATACTATAGTTTCGCAAATTAGTCTTATATTTTTAAGAAACTATCACGCCATTTATTAGCGACCCGGAATTAGTGCGATCCAGTGTATTAGATACGAGTGCAACCTTCCCGGGGGAAATTAGTGATACCAGTTAGCTAGGTCACTCGAAGATCTGCCGTAACGAACAGGTAGCCAGAAAAAAACTGTAAAAACTTAAAACTGCACTAATTTAGATAAAAGTTTGCGCTAGAAAAATAAAACTTGATATTTTGAGGAGAGCCATGAAAGCGTACTTCTCGTAAGCATTTCTTGGCAAGATTTTTACTGAATAGTTCAACAGGGCATGCGCCAACAAGAAGAAAAGTATTGTTATGATGCAAGCGACATCTCAGCGTCAGGGACTTTGAAAGAAACGTGTAATTTTAAGAAAGAAGTTTAACTTTTTCGATAGAGCATTGAAAAACCGGCATGTGAGCATGTATGTGCTCATGGCTAAATAATACAAGCCACACGGGTTGATCGTAAATTAAGCTAAGGTTGTCTAGATCGGCCTGTGGATGGGTGAATATTCATTACATACCGAGACCCCTTTGTGCCTTGGTAAGCACGGTATCCACGTCCGGCTGTCAATTGTAGATCTTTAACAGTCGTTTTCGGTAGTCAAAAGTCGGAAAATATGAGGCAAAAGACCTAGAGGCCGAAGCCCAAAAAGGTGGTCAGATCAAATATCCGAGCATTTGACGATCAGACCGATCTGACCTATCAGCACCGCAATCCATCAGACCACTGATGGTAACAGATGGAAGAAGTCCGTTGACAATTAGATACAGATGAGTCACGATTCTCAGCAATATGAGAGTGATTGAAAAGAAGGAGATCGGTAGTCAGAAGCCCTACGGTCTGGTGGTCAGTGTTACCCAGTAACTGGGCTGTGGAGGTCAGACAGGCAGTCGCTCCATGTAAAATTCTGATATTCAGCTGCATCCGGTACAATCAACTTCGCCTGGCATCCTATGTTTGACTTTAATGAAAAAAATGTAGGTAATATCTTTTCACCTCAGCACCTCAAACAAGCAGGTTTTGCTGTCAAAAAACAGTGAGCAAAATTCGATTTTGCTGCGAGCGTGAGACAAAGTAACTTTTTAATTATTTTTTTTAAATGCCGTGAACAGTTTTGGGTCTACTCACAAAATTCTAAAGATTTGAACTTCAATTAGTTTTGTCACTTTCACTTCGATACGAAAAAAGCGAGAGATAGAAACAAGTCGATTCGAAGTTCGATTTCAAAATTCCATAAGTAGGCCCAAAAATAAAACAAACAATAAAACGTTCGGATTCACATATAACCTTAAAAATTCAAATCATCTGTTAAGGTTTTAAATTCTGTTTTTTTTTGGAACGAATTTCTTTAGGCGGCTTGCGGCAGAAATCCTCACGGGAAAAGGCGCTTGCGACTGTCTTCTTCTAATTAAAATAGAAAGAAAGACGGAGTGAGATAGTAAGTGTGAATTTGGTCAAAATTCAAATCCAAGATGGCGGATGCGAAAATTTTCACATTTTTCATAATGTCGTTTTCATAGTTTTCAAGGGTGCTAAAGCCAATAGTGAAGTCAAAATGTTAATCCAAGATGGCGGCTGCGAAAATTTTCAAATTTTTCTTCATGGGTATCGGTTCTATGGTTTTCGAGGGTACTAAAGCCGATAGTGTGGTCAAAATGTAAATCCAAGATGGTGGCTGCAAAATACGAGGTGATGAAGATTAGAAGATTATGTTAAAAAAAAACCTTATCCGATCCGAAAAGGTCATGTGGTACTGCAGTAACATTACAAAATAGTAATTTTTTATTATTATTTATAGTAAAAAAGTTATTGGTATTTAAAATTCACATTTTTAGTTCCAAAATTACCCCAAATCCATAAAAAAATTGCAAAACTCATACTACGACGGCCGCACCAAAAGTAAAATTCGGTAAATTTCACCATTGAAATAAAATGTGGGGATTCCTATTTCCTGAAAATTTCCACGTAAATATGCTCACAGTCACAGTACGATACCTAACAACACCCTCACGGATCGGACAGGTTTTTTTTTACATGTTGTATGTTCTCGCTGCTGAGGTGAAAAGTTGTACCTATGTGTTACACGAGAGCAAAGTTATTTGCATCTCGTGTCTTTGAATCCCTCGCAGCGCTCAGGATTCTAACCTAGAATCCTGAATCAATTCAATTAAAGAATCCTTCGCTTACTCGGGATTCAAAATCAACACTCGCAGCAAAAAACAACTTTGCTCTCTTGTTGCACAAATAACTATTTTCATTTTACTTGTATGGTAATCGAAACTTAAAACTCTCTATGAAAATTCAGTTTCGATTGCCATACAAGTAAAAATGAAAAAGATATTTATATGCTTTTAGGAAGGATGTGGTGTTTGATTGATTATTTGTTATGGTTTTTTTTTGTGGTGGACAACATAAAAACCCCGTCCGATCCAAAGGGGTTCATAGGTACTGCAATAAAATTACCTAAAATTAATAAAAATATCTAATTATTATTAAAATTAAAAAAGTTATTGCTATCTAAAAATCACATTTTTAGTACCAAAGTTACCCCAAATTCATTAAAAAGGAGCAAATTTTCAACAGGCGTCATAAGTTCTGACTTGTAGACACCCGCTAAATGACGCCCGCCCGCGGTCAATGTCATAACGCTGTAAAATACCCAATTTGAAAAAAAAAGATGTTTTTTTTTCGATTTTCCTGAATGTTACCACAAAATACACTCTCAGTACGATACCTAACAACACCCTCACGGATCTGACAGGGTTTTTATTATATGTTGTATATAAATAAATTAATAAATGATGATGAGGCACATGTAACTACAACAGAACCACAAAAGAGAATCCTATACTTAATTCAATTCCTTAAAGAAAATCAGCGAATTGCGTCGCGTTTCATTCAGAAATAACGCAAACATTTCTCCTTCTGCTCGCGTATATGGTCCAACAATATAATGTTATTAGAGAGAAAAATCTGAACCAACTCCGAGCATGAACACGGCTTACAAGACGACATTATTAAATTGGCAGCGACATGTAGACACTCACCGTCGCAGCTCTATTCAGATTCTGAAGAATAATATCTTGGAATTACACATTCATGATTTTTTTTTACGTTTCTGGATTTTAATTCGTACAATTCATGGTTTTCTTGAATTGAAATCGCAGTATCTTTCGAGAGGTGATAAACTAATAAATTCTTAGAAAGATAAAATTAATATAGACGCTTCTAGCTGTTTTTAACTGCTTAAATCCATATGATTTTCAGCCACCAATTTTCCGGTATAGATCCAACAGATTTATTTAAAAAAAAACCCATCAAATACTTATTAGTTTGGTACTCGTCAGTCGAAATCGAATTGTTACATAAAGCTTTAAGGGTTTCTTCAGAAAGCGGTGAACGGTGACATAATAACGGCTGTCCAAATACAGACCGTTTTGTAACACCTTAATCTCAAATACCTCGTGGCTAAGTAATAACTGCCGCACGGGTCGACCCGTCAGGTTAAGCTACGCTTGCCGGGGTTGGTCTGTGGATGGGTGACCATCTTTACGTACCGAGACTCCTCCGTGCCTCGGAAAGCACGTTAAGCCGTTGGTCCCGGCTGTCATTCGTGGATCTTTGACAGTCGTTACGGGTCGTCAGAAGCCCGAAAGTCTGACAACCAGTCTTACCAAGGGGTATCGTATCACCCAATTACTGGATTGTGGAGGTCAGATAAGCAGTCGCTCCATATAAAATACTGGTATTCAGCTGCATCCGGTTAGACTGGAAGCTGACCCCAACGTAGTTGGGAAAAGGCTAGGTAGATGATGAATCTCAAATACCGGTGAAAATTACAGATTTTTAGAACCGCTTTCCTAGGAAAACAAAACTCAAGTGCCAAAAACGATTGCATTACATTTACACAAAAGTGAATAGAGCAACTCTTGTATCGCATCCAACCCTTCGCCCGCGACGCAGATATCTTCAGCCCATTTAATAAATTTATGTATTACCAAGTTCAGTTCCGTTTTATATCGCAGTTTAGTCATTCAACTCCCCGGTTACACATTTGTTTATCACTTTATCCGTCTGTTTGTTGATGTCGTAAAAATTCAATCTGGAAATTGCTCGGATTAGGCGTCGCTCGGATTGGTGGGAGGTGACGTGTGCGAAGTGAATTGTGGACGAATGTTATGGAAAACAATGCGATAGCCTTTATGTATTCAATAATTCGGAAGTAGTTATTTAGTAATTCATAAATGTGTACTGTTTTACTCGCGTATTTGTTTCGGGACTGCTCGTATAGTTTCACATTTCCCAGCATATCTGGATGCTGACGTTAATGTCTTTTGTAAATAAAAATATAGGTCTTCGAACGCAGTTTCTTATCGCACATTATTCTCTGCACACATAGGCGAATGAGAGCTAGATCGAAAAAAGTGTAACATTTTGACCGTCACGACACTTTTGCAGTATGTGTGTTTACAAGCTTATGTGTATGTACCTATAGGTAGGTATATTATTAACTGTAGTATGTACAGAAGTGCGGGATGGACTTTTTTTTTTTTTGGTAGATACTCTCAAGGGTTGTTAATTTATTTCATTGTGCCTGATATCTAATAAATTTATATACAGCGAAAGGAACTTTGTTCCAACCGGATGCCCCATGACACTTCTCAACTTTTTTTTCTCTTAGTAATTTTCCCGGTCTCTGTTGTGAACGACGCCTTACACAGTAAAAACATCGGAACGATCTCTACGCAGTGACTGTAAGTTGTAAATGAAAAATGTATCAACACACAATATTGTTTTATTAATTTTGGGCTTACAGTAGCCATTTTTGTTGCAATTTCAGATTAGATAAAGTTTTTATATTTTTGTTTTCGGTTATAAAAGTTACGCACTACTTACCACGTGCGACAACTGGCTGCTTTATAGCGATTATTATTTAATATAATTATTTACTTACATTTCCTCAACAGGGTCGCGGCTTAATGATAACTGCAGCCGCACGTATTGATCGAAGGTTAAGCTACGCTTGCCACGGGCGGTTTGTGGATGGGTGATCGTTCATAACCAACATATCGAGAGAAAGCACGTTACGCCGTTGGTCCCGGCTGTCAATCGTAGATCTTTGACAGTTACGGGGCCATAAAAAAAAGCATAAAAGTCCAACACACAATCTTACAAAGGGTACATGTTACCCAGTAACTGGGTTGTGGAGATCAGCTATATTATTACGCAACATAAACGATTACGACAAATTTGTTTAATCTTGACAATTCAATAACATTCATTGCGTTATTTACGTTGTTGGACATACTTTTTTTTCGGACGTATCAAGCAATGGATTAGCATTTTTTTTTCAAAACGATTCAGATTCCGATTTATCGTGTAGATATTACGCAATTAGGGTACAGATAAGCAGTCGGTCCATGTAAAATAATGATCCTGATTCAGTTGCATCCGGATAGATTGGAAGCAGACCCCAGCAACGAAAAAGGCTAAGCAAATTGATTGACATGTTTTTAATTATTTTTTTCTGCGAGAAACCATTTCAGTGTCATTTTACACCTTTGCACCGAAGATCAATACAGACGAAACGTAAACAAAATCCCAAAGAAAGCAAAACTCCGCGTATATTGTGTTGTTTTCAATCAAATCGATTCGGTATAGGTGTAGGGTTCCTTATGGTTTTGGAACACTTCGGTACCCCAATAAACAGTGACAAAGGGTTACGAGCCTCGGAACCCAACTCGATGGGTGAACGTATTTCGTATCGAGAGCGAGAACACCAACGTCTCGCAAGTATTTATCGCTCGTGAAAAGACCTCCGCTTTTTAAGGGTTAAGCATTTGTTTTTGTTGTGATGTTCTTTATTTAAAATGAGCGAATCATCGAGTTTGGTTTTGACGTTCTCGAAAATAGGGAAGACCGCGTTGATTGACAAATGAAAAACATAAACAACTGCAAAACATGGTACAAAAGTGTTTATTTTCATACATTCATCAATTAATATTATTCATTATTTCTTGTTATGAGAAACTTCGTTGACAGAGTGGCGCTGTCGGTAAACATTTGTGAAATATTCAAAAAACAAGATGGCGCCGTCGCACGCGTTATAGGGTCCTTGTACTTGACAACTATAATATCTTGATGAAGACAGCCTACAACACACATTTCTATAAACGTATTCACACTATAACACTGCGAAAGAACAACCCAAAAACAGTTTTCAACCGTCGACTGTCTCTAGCAAGTTTCCCAGGCACTTATCGTGTCCCTTGATGGCACCGTGTCTCATTGATAACTGTTCGCATTTGCTCCGTTCTGTTATCGGACCAGTATCGGCGATCGCGGGTGCTAATAAAACCGAACGGTCGAACCGACCCTCACTATGATTATTTTTATCTTTACGAATTTGTTTTTTTTCCTTTTCTTACTTTTCTGAAACTAGAAAAACAGTGTCCATTTAAGTAGTCTGCGAACTTTAATTCGAATAGGAACTTTGGTATTTCAATTGTTTTTTTTTTTAAACGTTGACTAGTTCCTAATTCATAGTTAGGTTTTTATACATGCATGCAGGTACTTATGCAGAAACTACAGAACGCCATTTAAGTACTACGATTCTGATATACACGCAGGTTGCGAGGACTACGCCCTGACCTTTCCGAAGCACGTCACCAAGGTCAGTATAATATGTCCTTCTGGAGCAGTGGTGGGCCAGGGGTAGCGGCCGCGACTGTTGTAATTTGCTCAAAATACCGTGTGTTAGATTAGTAATTACTAGTGTCAGGTATTGGTAGGCTGTATGAAATTTTTTCCTTTGTGTTTAATCTGTGTAAAAGTATAAATATATCCCCTTCCGTCTTGGCAGTCGAGCACGCTTGTTTCATCAATATCAAATTATAACAGAGTATGGGCTCAGGGCTATTCCTGGTTCGAACAACTAGTTTCTCCGTGACAGTGTGATATCTGGACATTGATATTAAGTTGCAGAAAGAGAACATTTTAGTTGTGTTGAAAAGTCGTGCTGTGAAAAAATATGGCGTCTAAATATATTATGTCGTGAGCGTACGAGTTGTAGCTCGTAGGTTAAAACCCAGACAATCGCTTTACTTTGTGTAAATTATTTCATCACCACTGCTCTCAAAACGGTGAAAGAAAACATCATGAGTAATCCGGCATGTCCTAGAACCAAAATATTCGAAGACATCTAACAACCCGCATTGGGCCCGCGTGGTGGATTATGGCCCACTCCGTCTCACCGAGAGAGAAGGCCTGTGTCCCAGGCCAGGCAGGTGTATGCGTGTTGTTATTGTGTTTCACGAACTGTGTCCAAATAAATATTATTCTTTCTTTTCTTTCTTTTCTTTCTTTTCTTTCTTTTCTTTCTTTTCTTTCTTTTCTTTCTTTTCTTTCTTTTCTTTCTTTTCTTTCTTTTCTTTCTTTTCTTTCTTTTCTTTATTTTCTTTATTTTCTTTCTTTCTTTCAGTGGGACCATTATAGGCTGATTATTATAAAATTAATATTTTCAAATTCTAATTTCGAATAGCCTCTATTAGCCATTCTAAAAACTAGATTTCCAATTTATTTACATTAATGTAAAGACCTAAAATGTTTAGACCTCAGAATTCTCCAGACTGCTTTGCTCTATAGCATAGGCCTCCCCAGGCTTTTCCATAGCTCTCGGTCGCGTGACCTTTCTCGTGGTACTTTCTCCTCCATGTCCCTCCCGCATTAGTTACCTTAATATTTTAATAAACTATAATCTCGAGGCAAAATCAATATGTAAGGATCGTAACAGGTGGCGTTCTGTTTCTGCCTACTCCTAATGGGAAGACAGCGTGAGTTTATGGGTGTGTATGTGTAATCAATAATTCAAGAATAAAATTATGCTTTGTCATCAATTCTATGTTCGAAGAGCTGTTTATTACAATTTAATGATTAATTACGAGTAAATCGAAGATAGCCGACTTTTAATGACTTTATACTGAATATCACGTCTAAACGAGTAGTGTTAATGATTTGGAAAGAAAAAAAAATCATATATTTTTATTTTTTATTAAGAGCATTTTCTTAATAACTTAATATATGAATATTTTAGATTATGTTTATATTACACAGTGAAATTAATTTGTAAAGTTATGTCTAACGCGGATAAAAAACTGAGAATCACGCAAAATCTATCGCGTATGCGTATTTTTCTAAAACTTTCACCAATTTAAAGATAATGTAATTATTGATCTTTTAGTATACGTGTTTTATTAAAATACCTTTTGGTTTTTATGTATAATAAATTAATAATGCTTCTAATTTGGGACAGCGCTCCTTGATGGGGACTTTTATTACTACCTACGCCGCGTTGCGTAAGCTCAGCACAGAACACGCAAGCCAACTACTCAAGGTCACAGGCATAAAATATCTGTGTATGGTAATATTTTTAAAGGTAGGTATGTATCAATCGCAAAACAAAACACGTAAAACTACCCTTCATAATGAAATAAAGATTCCGTCTGCTAGCACACCCTGTACCTATATCCGTATATCCTTATAGGGATGTAATGTATGTATATACAGGGTGGGACATTTAGATCGGTCAGTATCGGAAAGTCTGAAACTATAAGACATACGAAAATATTTTCTTAGGAACCATGTCATGGATATTAGTTACAAGAAAAAACTGCATTCATACATTTTAAAAAAGCTTGTACCCAGTTCGGGAATCGAACCCGGACGTTTGAAAAATAAAACTAACACTATTTCTATAAAATAATCAATTTCAATATTTAGATTGTGTAGGTCTTAAGCAGTAAATGTTACTATGAAACATGATGTCTAAAATGAATAAAATGCATTTTTTTCACAACCTTTAATTTAGTTTAGTAAGTACGATTCCCGAGTTGAGTTTCAGACTAACAGGGAACACTCTATGGCAGCTCTATCAATGTACGAGTATGTTGTAATGCTGTTGTTTTCAGGGTTATTAAGATTGCATAATTTAGACTGCTTCGTTGGTTTAGTGGTCGCAAGTGCTACTGCTGAGCATGAGGTCCTGGTTTCGATTCGGGCAAAGTGTTATTGAGTTTTTCCATTTGTAATTTCTCAGTAGCAGCCCGGAGTCCGGATTTGTGTTCTATGTCCGGTTGATGGCAATAGGCTCGCCCCTTATTACATGGGACTCGAACATAATTAGCGAAATGTGAGTGCACTATAAGTACAACTGTGTTCCCCTTTTGGGAAGGCGTGATTTTATGTGTTATAATTTGTCCGAGCGAGCGAAGCGAGCGAAGCGTTTCTGCTTCAAGTGTGGCAAAATTTGCTTCCGTGTGTCAGTTTGTTAGTACTCCTCTACAGGTCGTATTTTACAACCGATCTGGACGAAATTTGGTCTACAGGTTTTTTGACTTTATAACATTTTATGTCGTTGGGGATTTTTGTTTGGAAAAGGTCTACTGTTTGCAGTACTACTACTTTAATCTTTCTCTATTATAAAACAAAGTCGCTTTTCGCGTTTGTCTGTATGTCCGCGTTGTTCTTCTAAACCACGCAACAGATTTTGATGAGGTTTTTACCATCGTTTAGAGAATTTATTCCGAAAGGTTTATTAGTATAGTACGTTACTATTAAAGTTACGTTTATCTAAGAAATCTCGATGTTTTGTCAAGTCGTAAAAACTGTGCGAAACAGGAGCGGGTTCACTAGTTAACTATTAATAAACGTCGAAAAAGAAAATCACTAGAATGATCTTTAGTCAATTACGACTAAAGGTATCTAGATAATTATATCATATTGCTACAAATTGATGAAAACAATCCGTACAAAATAATAGCTGCTTTAGTGATCTAGTTAGAATCCATCCTGTACACAAACATACAGTATATTACGTTAACCGTTGTTTGTCCTGCTAAACGAACCGGTCGCCGGACAAACTACGAAACAACGTAACGGTAGCGAAGGGTTAATAATAAAGATAGTATTTTTACGAGAAATTTTAAAAGAAGAAGTTACCGGGTATTATTAAATTAACTGACGAAACATCAGAGATGTCTTGGATATTGATAACTAACACGATAAAACAAAAAAAAACTGATTTTCTAAACACATCGCCTCACCTATCAAATGTGACAGATAGTGCAATCCACGACGACGCGCCCCACTCCGCGATGACTGTACTGTAAGCTGTACTTTAGTACGAAGCGGAGCGGAGTGGGGCGCGTCATCATGGATTGCACTATCTATATACAGTGCGAGCTGGCGAGGCAAGTTACTACAGTGCAGAAACTTGCTCCGTGTGACCGCTCCGTGTGACCGCATCATGCGAGTTACTGTCATGTGCGAGTCGGTCACTGTAGCTCGCATCCGAGTTACTATGCTTAAGATTTTTTTGTTTTTACTCGCCACGCCACTCGCTTGCGACTCGGACGTCAACTCGGTCGTTTTCAACGAAATGACACATTCAGCTCGAAATATTCACCGCAAAGTATTTTTGTAACCGCTTTTATTGTGCTAAGAACTATGATCAGTCGTGTATTTTGCAATAATATTGCACGGGACATGATACGTCCGACGATCGAGTAAGACCCACGATACATGCGAGTACAGAGGTGCAGTAGCTGTCTATTGTCAACGCCAGTAGCTCGCACCGTGTAACCACGCCTTTAGGGAGAATCCGCAGTAGTAGCCCGCGAAATTCAAATCATTCTTACGTTTTTTGCAATTTTCAGGTCAGTGTCATGTTGTATCTTGATCAAAATATGATTCGCGACCGTAACAAATATGTGTTTACAGAATTATAATCATTAGAATCATTATTACACCTCTATACTTAAGTTATTTGTTCTATTGAATGACTTTTTGATAAAATCATGACATTTGAGACCAATTCTACCTTTAAGAATCCACCTTAACACACATTATACAGTCAGGGAAATTAGTTTTAAGCAAATTGACACCCTACGTCAACTGTCAAAGAATGACAATTGTGATTTTAATATAATGGAAGTAAGCTATGAGCGTTCAGCCAAAAAGTTGGGAAACGTCGCAATTAGCTGTCAAATATTATGTAGTTTGATTAATTTGGCATTATAACTGTATTGAAATAAGAATATGGCTAACTAGTAAACTAAAATATTAATAATGAATTGCAATTATAACACTGAATTTGATGTTGTAACCGTTTTAAGTATTAAAAAAGGCATTTGGAAAGTTTCCAATTACTTTTTTTTACATCTAAACGCTCATAAGTTGGTAATTAATTTGTCTGAATTTCATTTCACACTAAACCAATGTGTCGTTCTAATACTGTACCTACTGGCGCTCATGGCTCTGATACATTTTTTTGTACTTTGAATGCTCTGCCCACATCCACAGAATTACCCCATATCCCATACCCCCTTTTTTTTTTTTTTTTTTTGGTTGGGAAATCATCAAATGACTCCTCCCGCTCTGGGTGGAGCGGGAGGGCGTGTCAGACTCTTACTAACTAAAACCCACCCGTGTTCCTTAGACTCCATAGTATGGAGTGGAGCGGAGTGGGGCGCATCTTCGTGAATTGCACTATGTATAGACTGCATCATCCCACTGCTGGGCATAGCCCTCTCCCCATGACTTCCAGAGCTTACAATCCAGTGCTAATGTGGCCTACTGGTCGTTTATTTTGTCCAGCTCGTCCCATCCATCTTCTACGGGTTCTCGAAGAAGATTCAAATAATATTTTAATAACATCCTTTCTTTAATTCAATTTACAAGTCTAACATGATCTGCGAAGTAGCTGCGACACGTGACTGGAGCCCCAAACAGGGTCCTTAACGAATACTCTCAAAAGAGATCGTATAGATTACCTAATCCTGTTTCCCATTGTGACTCTGTATTTGGGATACGATGCACGTTTCTTTTCGTACCTATGAGTGCCGGGACCTTTAGATAAACTTGTTAATGGTGTTACGTTGACACCTTTTTGAATACAAGAGATTGTCCGTAACTGGCATTTCGAAAACATATATACCTATAATATGTCGCAGTAAGATGGTTCAAGCCGTAATATAGTTATATCCCTAGGGATATCGCTATAAACCGTAATATCGTTAAATGAAAATAGTTTATAACTGTCGGACTGCCCTATTTTTGTTACTGCGACCTATTTCGACGCACCGGCCGCTAACGGGTTAGTAGTCGATTCGCACGAAAATTATTCGCACGATCGTGCGAATCGTCCCCTTTCAATAAAAATATTTTTTTAGTAGGCGATTCGCACGGAAGTATTTAAATTGCGTGCGAATCGACCCCTTCAAGAATTAGTAGTATGCGATTCGCACACACCTATACTTTATCGAAAAGTTTCAAGAAAAAAGTACTATCACGTACAAAATGCTTTCTTTTAATACAGGACACAAATAAAACGATTTTTAAGGAAATCAAGTTTTTATATTTTACTTTGTATCTATCAGAAAGTGATTTTACATCATTCACAGTTTAAATAACTTAAAACCATAATTATAACCAAGATTACAAATAAAATCACAGTTAGTAGGTACGATTTATAATCAAATATTTGGTTTTGCATTTTTACAAGTAAGTACTCTTTTTCCGTACACTTGCATTTACCTTAAATCATCACAAATTACTACTTATTAGAGTTTTTACCGAAATCAACTTTTTATGAACCCCTGAGTCTTGTTAAAAATAATGTTGTTTAGAAAAGGTAAGTCAAAATTAAATAATTAACGTTATAATGGTCTAAAAGCTAATTTTAAAAACAACGAAAAATATAACGAAACTATAAATATATAAATCTTTTTAAATATTCGTAATAACAATATAAAAATCGTTTTAATTAGCTAAGGTATGGTTTTAAATGTGGCAATTAAATAAACAAAAACAAAATATTTTTTCTCTATTAAGTATTAACTAGTACAATTTTGGAGTATTATAGTAAATGTAATAAAATAACAGTCACAAAATCACAGTTACTATAACAACAATATTTTGCTCTAATAGGTAAAAAATAACAATCAACTAATCAATAATAATATAAATATTTCTTAACACAAAAATTTTACGATGATAGGAGCATTATCATCACTGAAAGTTAAAACAATCACAAAATCACAGTTAAACAGAGTCATCTGTTGTATTAATAGGTACAAAGTTCTTAAAAATGTAACACTTAACTAATCAACAATATTATAAATATTTCTTAACACAAAAATTTTACGATGATAGGAACATTAGCATCACTGAAAGTTAAAACAATCACAAAATCACAGTTAAACAGAGTCATCTGTTGTATTAATAGGTACAAAGTTCTTAAAAATGTAACACTTAACTAATCAACAATATTATAAATATTTCTTAACACAAAAATTTTACGATGATAGGAGCATTGGCATCACTGGAAGTTAAAACAATCACAAAATCACAGTTTGTTAAACAGAGTAATCTGTAGTATTAATAGGTACAAAGTTCTTAAAAATGTAACATTATTATTTATTTATGTAGCTCATTTATGGTGTTCATATTATAAGTTTTCATATTAAATACTGACAAAACTTTTCATCTTACCTCTTAACTAGTATTTTGTGCCTGACTGCGATGCGAATAGAGAATTATTGAATTTTAATATTAATATTCTAGAATATTGTACATGACTGTACTTAGATTTATTATTCGCACATTTTGTTAAGTGTGCGAATCGCATACTACTAATTCTTGAAGGGGTCGATTCGCACGCAATTTAAATACTTCCGTGCGAATCGCCTACTAAAAAAATATTTTTATTGAAAGGGGACGATTCGCACGATCGTACGAATAATTTTCGTGCGAATCGACTACTAACCCCCGCTAACGCGGTACCGCTCGCTTCGCTCGCTCGGCTCGCATGTAGTTGATCACAGTTCTAACATTTTTTTTTTTTGGTTGGGTTATTTTCAAATGACTTCTCCCGCTCTGGGCGGAGCGGGAGGGCGTGTTAGACTCTTACTGACTAAAACCCACCCGTGTTCCTTCAGTTGCCTGTACGTTGCCAGGGGCCACGGTATCCCTTTCGGACTTTCCCGCGACCCCGGCAGGCATCGGTTCCGTCGGACCCCTTCACTCACTGACATCTCTTTGAGGCGCGCGTGGAACACAACGCACCGTCGACCCGGGCCTGGTCCTTACCGGACGGCGAGCTACCCATTGCTCACCGTCCGCAACGGACCGCAACGTACGGTGGCCGGGAATCGGCTATAGATTCTCGATGCCCAAGGCGTCTCCTCCTGCGGCGGCTAGGGGCGTGAGGGCGCGAATTTTGCCTTTCCCTCACGCGTTCCGCCTCCTCCTTCGCGAGCATTACTGCTTCGCAGAAGGAGGAGATGGCCTCCCATGCACTCTCGCTCCGTACCATGGCCTGGACCAGGGCCGGACGCGAGAGATCCCCGCCACCGATCGCCTCCGCGAAGGCATGGCGGTGCTCTGCCCAAGCCGGGCAGACCTCCACCGTATGCTCCACCGTGTCCTCCGGGCGATCCACGCAGTGATGAGACCCGGGCGTTTCTTCCCGCCCGATACCGAACAGAAACCTCCCGAAACAGCCGTGTCCGGTGAGGACCTGCGTCAGGCGGAAGGTGAGGACGCCGTGGCGCCTCTCCAGCTACTCCTCAAAGAGGGGACTTATCGCCGCAATAGGGGCGTGCCCAGCACTGGGTTGCGACAATCGTACTCTCCATTACGCCATGAGATCCCGCCGGAGCTCTGTCCGCTGTGCCGCGATATCTCGCGGCATCGGAGTCAGGCCCCGACGCGGCGTTTCGCCTCTTCGCGCCACTCCCAAATATGCGCGTAATTCGTATAATGTTTTTGAAGCAAACGTTATAGTTTTCTTTTATACAAAAGAAACGATTGGAATGACTGGCTAGTCGATTCATCAAAATACCCTCTTTTGCATTCTACATCACTATGACCGGTTGTGTGAAAGACATGTTTAAAGGGACTAAAACAATATTCATACTTTTATATTATTATAAATTAAAGTCCCAATTCAAAAATCTAATCCATGACGCGTAATGTCGTAAAAATTATGATAATAATTACTATAATTTTTTTATCTTGATGCATGAGAATTTTTGGTACCACTTTTAATCATTGCTCTTTCTTAAATAGATTTTCAATCTTTTTCACTACAGCATACGGTTCAAAGTTGATTGGGAAAATGTGTCAGTTTCGGGTAGGTTGACCTGCTGGCATCTGTACATATGTAGTGCTAGAAGAATCTTTTGGCACCTGAATGACATTGACAGTGGGGCGTTGCTGGTGCATTTGTGAAATTGTCACAGAAATTGTTTGACAAAACGAGATGGCGACGTTAGTTCCGAATTTGACCACGCGCCAAATGAACCTTGTAGCGTCGTTGGACACAAGTAGTGCAAGAAATACACCATAATATATTTATGAAGACGGCCAACTACAGAATAGTAGAAGTTATATAAAGCAATTACAATCAACAAAGAGCCATCGTCTGTGTCACGTGCCTGCGTCGCCAGGGCAATGGACTTACGAATTGTAGGTCGTGGGATCGAACCCAGGCTCTTTACTTTACATTTGTAAATAATTTCTGCTCTGAAAACGGTGAACGAAAACATCGTGAGGAAACCGGTAGAAACAAAAATTCGAAGACATGTGACATCTACCAACACGTAGGGACTGGGCCCGCGTGGTAGATTACCCCACTCCCTCTCGAATAGAGCCTGTGCCTGTGTCCCAGCCCCAGCAGTGGGAACATTACAGGCTGATTATGCTCTTAAACTATGCAAAAAATCGACAATACCTACAGGATGTAAAAAGATTAAAAGACCCATCACTTGGCCGTTGTCTACGAATTTTGTACTTACTTACATCAAAAGTAACGTTAAGTAAAAGTTATTGCTGGGAAAAAATCGCTGTTTACAAAAATCATTGTGCTTTTGAGTGGATGCAACACTACAGACCCCTGTAGTGTTGTTGGATTTAAAGTTGATTAACAAAATTTAAAATTTATTTTCGTAAAAAAAACGACAAAAAGTTGAAGTTTTGACCAGAAGGTTCCCAGGTATGGTCAAATACAAAACATTGTATGCAACATCAATAATCTTTTTCGATTATTAATTAACACTGCGGCACCTAACTAAAAGCAATCGTCGCGATTGTCGCGTTTAATTTTAAGTAAGTTTTTGTTTGGAGAACGAAACGCGGGGTCGCGCCGACAGAGGGCGCTTTTCGGTTTTCGGAACAAAAAGTGTCATACGAACATTACGAACGCGACGATCACTGAGTTAAGACGCGACCTAACCGATATTTCCCTTAGATTTTTTTTTATAAAATCTTACCTTCGAAGCTTTCTGCATGTAGGTACCGTGTCTGCTTTTGCATTACCTAGGTACCACATATTATCTTAGAGGGATGGCAGTAAAGGTGTCGCGTTTGTAACTCTATAGTATTGAGCGATGTTCCCTCTGGAATCCGCGAGATCTCGTCTCCCGGTACCTTATGATGTAAACGGCTTATGTGTAGGTACGAGAAAGACTTGCTGAGAAAGTCCTTAACCATACACCGATAAAAAAAGTGCATCGTTTACCTACAGTCGAAGAATGAAAAGCGTAAGCACCTTCCAAGCCATTTTCACGTACACAGTGGCAATGTAAGTGACAGTTCAAAAAAGTGAGAAATGTATCTGCTTTTTTAGTTTTTTTATTATAAAGTATTTTAGTTAATACAGGTTTTGTTACTTTTTTTATTTTACGAATTTTAGTTAATGCACGACTGCCTCGTTGGTCTAGAGCGCTTGCGACCACGCAAGCGCTCTCGCTGAGCATAAGGTCCTGGCTTCGATTCCAAGGTCGGGCAAAGTGATATTGTGTTTTGCATAAGGAATTGCTCAGTAGCAGCCCGGAGTCTGGAGTTGTGCCCGGTTGATGGCAATAGGTTCGCCCCCTATTACATAGGACTTAAACATAACTGACGAAATGTGGGTGGTACATACTATGGGTACACCTCTGCCTTAACCCTTTGGGGAAACAAGGCGTGATGTTATCTTGTAGTCTATAGTATATTACTATAATAATATTTTAAAGAGGAGTAAAATTCGTTTGTTTAATTGTTTGTAAGTTTGTATGTCGGGGGCAATCTCCGAAACTATTAGTCGGAAAAGTTGTTCATAATGATGAGTAAAGACACGTGTTTAAGTATCGGTTACTAATTATTTCCCTAGTCTTTTCCCAACTATGTTGGGGTTGGCTACCAGTCTAACCGGGTGCAGCTGAATACCAGTATTTTACATGGAGCGACTGCCTATCTGACCTCGACAACCCAGTAACTGGGTGATACGATACCCCTTGCCAAGACTGGTTGTCAGACTTTCGGGCTTCTGACGACCCGTAACAACTGTCAAAGATCCACGAATGACAGCTGGGACCAACGGCTTAACGTGCTTTCCGAGCCACGGAGGAGTCTTGATGTGCAAAGATGGTCACCCATCCACGGATCAACCCCGGCAAGCATAGCTTAACCTGATGTTCGACCCATGTGGCTGTTATTACTTAGCCACGAGCTCCTCCAGGTAAACTTAACTTTAATATTAACGTAGGTAGGTAGGTATACAATACACTTTTCAGAATAAATTCTCTAAACGATGGTGAAATCCTCTTCAAAATCTGTTGCGTGGTTTAGAAGAACAACGCGAAAAGCGACTTTGTTTTACATTATGTATATAGGTATATAGATATTCTAATTGACTGAGCTCCTGCGTTTCGATTTCATATTGTAGTTCATAAAAATAATAAAAGTCAAATGAAATCTTGCAAAAATACCAGACTCCATTCTACAACATTCTCAATGAAAAATTGCATTTATTCACTAATAAAATATCTCATAATACTGGTAAACATCGTAGTGGAATGTCTGCCTCTGGCGGTCTATCCGGCAAATATTTGATTACTATAGCCCCTCGGGAGTCGGGACTCCCCGCATTTGATCCCCAACTAAACAATATTAGCTAATACATACGTTGTTATAGATTTTCTTATAAAATTACCTGGATAAATAAATAAACCTGCGGAAATAGATGTTTATTTTTCTTCTGTCTTCGTCTTCTTTTCGTGTGGTAAGTGACTAACGAGTTGTCAGAGTTTTAAAGCCGGCCACAGGCCTCTGACTTGGCTTCACATGCCGTCGAGAAATATCTCTCAGGCATAGCGTTTCCTCACGATGTTTTCCTTCACCGTTTTTGAAGGAAGTGATAATTATACAATACGCACATGATTCCAAAAAGTCAGAGGTGCGATATCCCACTAAGACACTGACAACCAAATGAAACCAATTTATGTATTTAATAATTAGATTATTTTAAAGCCGAGAGAGCTCATTAAGCAAATACTAAAAAAATAGCACCTAAATCACATTACACTAACAATAATAATAATCTCAAAAGACCTCCAAAAAACGAGTTTATAAACAAGATTTGAGATTCTCTCTTAAATCTTGTTTATAAACTCGTTTTTTGGAGGTCTTTTGAGATAGTAGAAGGTATTGAATTACCTTTTTTTTTGCTCTTTTCATCGTCTTCAAATAAAAAGAGTAGTTTCTTGTATAAACCTGTATTTGATGTGCATGTATTAGTATTTCATAAAAAATATAAAAAATTAAGAAATTGTTAAAAAGAACAAATTATGCGTAGGTACTTATAATTATTTAATACTAAAAATAAAATTAAGAGCGATTATGAAAACAAATGATTACAAATAAAGTAAAAAAAAAAGAGATGAAATAATAAGACAAAACTATTTAATAAAATTTTATTAAATGTTATAAAATTATTGTACATAAGTACAAATTAACAGATTTTGTGTGTTCAGTTCAGTAATGAAAACCTTTAAACTATACTCTTTCATAGTTTTTAATCATATAATCATAAATACGTTACGCTTCAATCTTTGAGATTTTAAATTATGATTATCAAATTATAATAATTTAATTATATGTATTTCATTAGACTTTTGAGTAGTGGTATACTTTATGTTATTGTATTTGTCTTTAACTAATGTAATTAGCCCCGGCCGAGTTAGTGACTAACGAGTTGTCAGAGTTTTAAAGCCGGCTATAGGCCTCTGGCTTGGCTTCACATGCCGTTGAGAAATATCTCTCAGGCATAGCGTTTCCTCACGATGTTTTCCTTCACCGTTTTTGAAGGAAGTGATAATTATACAATACGCACATGAATCCGAAAAGTCAGAGGTGCGATATCCCACTAAGACACTGACAACCAAATGAAACCAATTTATGTATTTAATAATTAGATTATTTTAAAGCCGAGAGAGCTCATTAAGCAAATACTAAAAAAATAGCACCTAAATCACATTACACTAACAATAATAATAATCTCAAAAGACCTCCAAAAAACGAGTTTATAAACAAGATTTGAGATTCTCTCTCAAATCTTGTTTATAAACTCGTTTTTTATTTATTATTATTTATTAGTTATTAAGGAACAAACCGTTTACTAGAAGATAAAAAACAGAGAATTTTGATGAAATTGTGACGTCTGAATTAAGAAAATATTACATAATTAGAAAAAGCTAATAAGCGCATTTTTAGACGAGAGTGTTGAGCTAATTATGCGCTGAACAGATTTGTAAATTAATTCTTTATTTCCATAAACTAAGCGCACAAACAGAACTCGAATTGATGTTGGGCGCGAAAGAGCTGTATTTAACACTTGATTTACTCAACATAATTCACCTAGATGAAGTTACAAACAATAACTAGCTATTACTTATATTATGGTTATTTGTGTGCAATAAAAATATTTCATGTTATTTCATTATTTTGTTAACAATACAAAGTTGCGCAGATAATTCGCCACGAGTGCATTTTGCGAGACTGCAGTCATATGCCGAGAGCGTTGAGAATCCGAGTGCACGAAAAAAATCGCCGTGATTTTATTACGTCTGTGCGAACGTGGGCTTATTGTGATTAATAGCAGCACTGCTTCAACATTTTATGTTAATTCTCTAATTTATTCAGAGACATACCTACACACCAAGGACCGAAACCGGTATGATCAATTCGGGTATTTTTTCGGTTACCTTACAGCATTTCTATTTTTACAGGTATTTTAAATGTTTCCTTAAATTTAATGCAACTAGTATCAATACCGGTTACCGAAATAAAAAATACCTCTATCTTATACGTGCCGTCGACATTAGTCAAAGGGCGCGCTTTGCCTGTGTGTGCGTGTAACCGGTATTAAAACGGTAACCTAAAAGAGGTAACATGTTTCTACTTCTTGGGTTACCCAGATAGCGGTAACCTTAGTCGTAGAAGTACTTAACCAAAATTCTTCGATACCTGTACCAATCACTCTGCCTAGCCTTTTTCCAACTATTTTGGGGTCGGCTTCCAGTCTAACCGGATGCAGCTGAGTACCAGTATTTTACATGGAGCGACTGCCTATCTAACCTCCACAACCCAGTAACTGGGTAATACGATACGGTAAGACTGGTTGTCAGACTTTCGGGATTCTGACGACCCGTGACGGCTGTCAAAGATCCACGAATGACAGCCGGGACCAATTACGGCTTAACGTGCTTTCCGAGGCACGGAGGAGTCTCGGTATGTAAAGATGGTCACTCATCCACAGACGAAACCCGGCAAGCGTAGCGTAACCTGATGGATCGACCCGTGCGGCAGTTATTAAGTACTTAACCACGAGTTCCTCTTCGATACCTTCCGGTCTATTCTGTAATAATCTCAGGGTGAAAACTTAGGTGAAGTGAGCTGTCATTCCACCTGCTGCTAGGGACTGACAGCTCACTCCGAGCTCACTTCCCCTAAGTTTTCACGGTGAGATGGTTACAGAATAGACCGGCTGTACCGTAATTTATAAAGGTTTTTGGTCCCTGACACACACACACACACACACACCATTTCCAACTACTACACCTACAGTGACGACGAAGTTTGGTGAGATCAGGAGAAACTCGGAATCCGCAACGAAATTAATAGGAAAAGGAAGAGAAGTCTCTGTCCAACAGTAGAAGGGTTGACATAATTAGCAGTGATAGCCAAGTGGTGTGACAGTCGGACTGCCAAGTCATAGGTCTCGAGCTCGAATCCAAGGCACGCACTTCTGACTTTTCAGATTCATGTACGTATTGTATTATTATTACTTGCTTCAAAAACGGTGAAGGAAAACATCGTGAGGAAGTTGAAAGATATTTCTTCAAGTGATGTGAAGCCAAATCAGGGGCCTATGGGCGGCACAAAAACTCTGACACCAGGTTAGTCACTAACCACACGAAAAAGAAGTTCATCATCATCACTCTTTAGGAGTTTAGGATAATTAATATAAGTCTCTCATTATACTCAATCCTCGGGCACTCCCATCCGGCTGCTACCAGCCATCTTACGAAGATACCTACTATGGGCTGTTCCAAATGTGATGGAAATGTAAACAAATGGATCAGAAAAGTTACCTGTGGATGCCAATTTTTATTGCCACTTACTTATTGAGTGTTTTCATTTAATTACTTAGTAGGTACTCTAATATCAAATCACCTAGTCGTTTTTCGTTTGTCAATTAAGATTAATTTTGTAACCTCAATTTTCATCGAAGGTTTTTCAACGACAAATTTTAATAGGTAATGTTTTTCAAACAATATTTGGTGGACAAAGTAGTGTGAAGCGTTGTGTTACATACAAATCTCATTTATTTTATTATTTATGTACATACAGTAAAATACATAGAGATACGACATAATTATAATTTGATTACAAAGGTACTGCTTATTTCTTAAGAAATTTCTTCCAGCAGACCTGTGAAAGGAGAAATGAGAAAATGGAGTGGAATGATTGCGTAAGAATTTAATCGGAACAGGGTTTGTTTACACTTATAACATAATAATATACTTTAGGAACAGACTATAGCGAGCTGTATAGCGCCATCTAGTCTGTGTCCGCGTCTTACTATACGTTTGCCAATTTGCAGTCTCCACTTCAACATACTATTATATACACTCACACAACATACGCATACATAATATATACCTAAGTACGTGTACACACATACTATATACTTGTACTTCAATAGTGATCGGTTCTTGGGCTGCAGGCTGCGCTCGGTACGAAGTACTACTTACAGGCATGAGGAACAGGGTGTAAAGTTCAATCATCTTCTATAGGGAAAAGGGAGGATCATTCGACCACGGGTGTCGTGTCTGGCGGGCAACTGCCCAACGATTGATGTCGTTCGCGCGGTAAACTATAATTGCGCGATGCAGGATTTGTGTGACGTCCGGTCTTTGATGAGCAATGTGGCAATGTAGATACCGCCACAGTACAAAACAGAAACTACATATATAATTTACCCATGTAATAAAAAAGTCTCCACTCGTCTGCTACACTGGTCTTTGGTCCTTCGACAAACATGGCCAGCCCACTGCCACTTCAGCTTACTAACTGTGCAAGCTATGTCGGTAACACCGGTTCGGTTCTAGGTATCCGCAAGAGTAGGAGTGTGGGACACACCCCAGCTGACCGACGACCTTAAAAAGGTGGCTGGGACAGACTGGATGCAGAAGTCGGACGGCAGGGTGTTGTGACGCAGCCTGGGAGAGACCTGTGTCCAGCGGTGAACTGCGATAGAATGAGTTAATTAATTTAATGAATAAGTGTTGCCGAGACTTTAGGTTCGCATATTTAACTGTCCCGTTGGTTCAGTGGTCGTGAACGCGATTGCTGAGCGTGGGGTCCTGGGCTCGATTCCCAGGTCGGGCAGTGTTATTGGGTTTTTCATTAAGTAATTTCTCAGTAACAGCCCGGAGTTTGGAAGTTGGCGGTGTGATACCCCCGTGTCTCGGTGCGCTGCGCCTGATCCCTCTCCGGTCGTGTCGGATTACTTGCCTTCCCATCGGACTATGAGCGTGAGGGAAGAGAGAGTGCACCTGTGTCTGCGCACACACTTGTGCACTATAATATCTCCCGCGTATAAAATGGCTGGTCTCCGCGTAGATTGGCTGCCATGGCCCAATTCGGTCTGGAGGACTATTAGGTTCTCATAATAATAAATTAAGGTACACAAAATAATGAATACAACAACATGATTTATTTCACCGTTATGGCATATTTTTACAATTGTTCAACAATTATTTATATAAGGCTTTACTTAAGCAAAGTAACGAAAGCTTTGGTTTTCTAAGGAAGTGGTGAACAGTCCCACAATTACGGCTGTCAAAATACAGAGCGTTTTATGACACCTTAAGGGTGCACTAGTCGACGGTTCCAACTCGTTGGTGGGCGTGACTAATAATATGCATGCTAATTAGTCTAATTATTAATTAATTTAGTTTTATTTATTTATATATTTAAATAGATGATGATTTTTATCGAAAACAAGCGCGTAAAATTTCATGAGCAGACCTATAGGCGTATAGATATTCTGGAAAAAATACTGGATGCACATAAGTTATTTATTTACGCCCAAAGGCGAGTTATTATTGGTGTTGAAATATGGAAGTTTCAACGCTCATAACTTCCAAACCAATATTTTTTTCCAATTCTGCTTCCGTACAGGACTATATAGATAATGACAAGACAAATTGATATTAAATATTAGTTTTCAAAGCCATCAAACAGACGAGTAATCACCATACTACGTTGGTATGGAAGAATGACCGACTAGGTACCCGTAATGTCAAATACCGGTGAAAACAACATATTTTCATGATGGCCTTTGTCGGCCTTAACGAGTTACATGATGCGCACCTTTGGACGGCAGCACTTTTTGTATAGATAATCGTTACACAGAATAGAAATACATACAATTTTAATGAGCGCCCAAAACGCAGCGTACACGACGCGCGCCTCGGGCACCTGTACCCCAATTACGTAAAAAAACGATCAATCGGATTTTGAATCGTTTTGAAACAAATTGCTAATACATTGCTTCATAAGCTCGAAAAAAAAAACTGCTCAACAACGTAAATACCGCAATTAATGTCAAAATGAAACCGTCGTGCAAAATGCCGAGACATTAGGTTCGCGTATTTAACCGTTCCGTTGGACTCGTGGTGACAGGCGCGACTGGTAAGTGTGGGGTCCTGGGTTCGATTCCCAGGTCGGGCAGCTACTGGGTTTTTCTTTCAGTAATTTCTCAGTAACGGCCCGGAGTTTAGAAGCTGGCGGTGTCATACCGCCGTACTATCAAAGAACTTCATATCTAAGCAGCTTAAACGAAATCCCGTGAACACAAGGACCACATCTATTGAACTTCTTTGATAGTACCTCGGAAAGCAAGTTAATTCGTCGAAAGCTAATTGCTGTTCAAATAGGTCATACTCATTAAAAAATAAATGGCTTTTACAATGTTTTAAAATTACTGTGTTAATAGGTATGGGAGGGCAGTGTAGGCCTATCAACAAACCCAGTGCTGGGCACGCCACTATTGCGGCGATAAGTCCCCTCTTTGAGGAGTGGCTGGAGAGGCGCCACGGCGTCCTCACCTTCCGCCTGACGCAGGTCCTCACCGGACACGGCTGTTTCGGGAGGTACCTGTTTCGGATAAGGCGGGAGGAAACGCCCGGGTGTCATCACTGCGTGGATCGCCCGGAGGACACGGTGGAGCATACGGTGGAGGTATGCCCGGCTTGGGCAGAGCACCGCCGTGTCCTCGTGGAGGCGATCGGTGGCGGGGATATCTCGCGTCCGGCCCTGGTCCAGGCCATGGTACGGAGCGAGAGGGCATGGGAGTCCGTCACCTCCTTCTGCGAAGCAGTAATGCTTGCAAAGGAGGAGGCGGAGCGCGTGAGGGAGAGGCAAATTTCGCGCCCTCATGCCCCTAGCCGCCGCAGGAGAAGACGCCCGGGGCGTCGGGAATCCGTAGCCAATTCCCGGCCACCGTAGGCGCGGGCTTGCGGACGGTGAGCAATGGGTAGCTCGCCGTCCGGTAAGGACCAAGCCCGGGTCGACGGCGCGTTGTGTTCCACGCGTGCCTCAAAGAGTGTCAGCGAGTGAAGGGGTCCGATGAGACCATTGCCTGTCGGGGTTGCGGGAAAGTCCGAAAGGGATACCGTGGCCCCCTGGCATTGCACAGGCAAGAGAAGGAACACGGGTGGGTTTTAGTCAGTAAGAGTCTGACACGCCCTCCCGCTCCACCCAGAGCGGGAGGAGTCATTTGATGATTCCCAACCCAAAAAAAAAAGAAAAAAAAAGGCCTATCAACAAGTACCAGGTAGGTACTTAACAAAATAGGAAATGATCTACAAATCTACAGTATATTAAGCCTACAAAGACCTCTAATAAACGAATCTTATAATAATTATCATCGAACCGCTTCCCTAGGAAACCAAAGTTTTAGTTTACATATTAATATGTAGTTTACATTTTGTTATTACTAAGGGTTTGGAAAAGTTGTTATGAAAAGGCTGTGATTGAAAGTACAGTCAAGGAAATGTACTTTTTAACAGATCGACACACTATTTCATGCCTTGTATTATGACTGATGAAGAATAACAGTATGATTTATTTTGATTATACGAACAATTTAAATGTATAGGTAATGAATTTGCTTAACAATCCGTTTCCCTATAAGTAAAAAAAAAAACGTCGATTATGATTTTTTTCTGACGGCTACATTAATGGCTGTGTGATTTTCTGCGTTTCGGGTTGTTATTAATTCTAGTTTCGGATTCTGAAACAGCTCTTCGACATTCGCTTAACTGATGAACTGTTCACCGACAGAACGATTTAATTATAGGGTGTTACGTCGATAGAACTTTTCATCGACGAACTATTCGCCGACACACTGTTCGTCGGTGTGAATTTTTGAAGTCCTTGAAACTAAAACGTACTAAAAACATATTTATATAAACCTGCAAGATCTATAGTTCGTAACTACATTTATAATCTAACTGCTCTATACATTGTTGGAGATAATAATATTACACGAGTAATTTACCAAAAAATAGGTAGTACTATTAAGTCTGTAAATCCGAATCAGGGAGTTCAAACAAACAGTTGTGTCGGCAAATCGTTCGTCGATGAAAAGTTCTATCGGCGAAACTCATAGACGAACGATTGTGACGGTAAATTGACACCGATGAAAATTGAATCGTTATGTCGGTGAATAATAATTCATCGGAGAAGCGAATGTCGAAGAACAGTTTCAGAGTCCTACTTCCGCATACTAAATTAAACAATATTTAGTTATTTAAATCGGTGGGCCTGTAAGTAGGTACGACTTAATTATCTAGGTAAATAATCTTCTCAATTGCTTTTCACCAAACAAATTAGATATAAGTAATTTCTTAGGGTATTTATCAATCCCTACTACTTACTTATTTTAATTTGCTTTAATAGTATTTATTTGATCATAACTCTTAAAAATATAATTATTATTACCTACTATTGGAGACTCGCTGTATTTTTTTTTACATAACTTAGTTTTAATAAATAACACTAAATTCAACAGTTGTAGGTACCAAATGGAAGTAACAAACATTTTAAATATTTAAAATTATTTTAGTACCTACCTACCTATATATCATAATATTATTATTATTTAAGTACCTCAATAACATCATCCAATTGCCCATAACTCAATTTACATTACCGATAACTCAATATAAAAAACTGTGAATTTTAAAAACTGTTTATTTCAAGTTATACAGCGTGATTGTAATGTCAAAATAACGTTGTACTTGTATATATTTTAATATGCAGTCATACACTCATATCTAAGTGGTATTCAGTCGGTGACGAAATTGATGAAAACTAATGCGTCTTTTTATTTGTCTACGATTTTTTCAGACATAATTTCTTAATATGTAAAATTAGGACATTTTACTAGTCAAGTAGAAGGTACTGAATTACCTTGTTTTTTGCTATTTTCACCGTCTTCAAATAAAAAGAGTAGTTTATTGATTAAACCTGTATTTGATGTGCATGTATTAGTATTTTTAAGTATAAAAAATAAAGAAATTGTTAAAAAGAAAAAATTATGCGTAGGTACTTATAATTATTTAATACTAAAAATAAAATTAAGAGCGATTAAGAAAACAAATTATTACAAAAAAAAGTAAAAAAAATAATACTAAGACATAAAACAATTTAATAACATTTTATTAAATGTTATTAAAAAAAATGTACCTACGTACAAATTAACAGATTTTGTGTGTTCAGTTCAGTAATGAAAACCTTTAAACTATACTCTTTCATAGTTTTTAATCATATAATCATAAATACGTTACGCTTCAATCTTTGAGATTTTAAATTATGATTATCAAATTATAATAATTTAATTATATGTATTTCATTAAAAACTTTTAAGTAGTGGTATACTTTATGTTATGTATTTGTCTTTAACTAATGTAATTAGCCCCGGCCGTTTTTGTCAAATAATAAAAATTGGGTGAATGTTTAAGTACGTAGAAAAAAAGTTATTTACTAACATTATTTGGAAGATTCGAGAGATTGAAGGCAAGTGGTTCTTGAACTCATTTTACATTCGTTAACGATTTTTACAGACAAGATCAGTATCAATATCTTATAATAATAAAATAAAAAACGAATACATAAATGCAGTTACTAAACTCAGTGAGACAGAGAACGTAAAAACGGTCTCGACACAACAATTCGGATAAAAAAAAAAAGTGCCTATAATGAACAAATATTACTTTTTTTATTACCTACTTGACGTCTATTAGACGTCATAACAATAGAAATTCTATTGTGTCTCGTTTACCGTCCGCGAACCGAACAAAAATAGAAAACCGGACCTGCGAATCGGACATTCTGCAAATATGTTTTTTTTCAGCCCAGCATTTTGCGAATCGGACGTTCTGCTTCAAGATCGTCAAAACACATGACGTGAAAGTGAAGAATGTCAAAAACGTTCATAATTTCTTGGACGATCAAAAATATCTACAGGATGGCGTTTTAGAAATTTGTGTCTGTCAAGGGAGAAATTCTAACTCATAATCGATTCGTAAAAAAATCATTCATAAATGCATCGAAATACACAATAATGTCTACTGTTTTATATAAATTTGAGTTTTTGCTTTTCTTGAGTCGGATTTGAGTTTCACAGCTAAAGTTGTTAATGACAGCCCCTTGAGAGATGCAGGTGCTTTAACGCCATCCTGTATAACTCGTTGTATACTTATAAATAGCACATTACCTAACACACACACACACATAAATAAGGTCTATTCAAAACCTTGTTTCCAACTGATGTTATTTCCACTACAAATATCAACTTTATACTAGTGTAAATAAAGTTGATTTTAGACTGACTAATACTGTTGATAGTCATAAAAAATATGAAGTTGTAGTGCAAACTGAACCTTATGTCTAGGCATTACATTTATTTTTCCTAAAACTCGTGTTTGTTTATATATTTGGCAAATAAGTAACGAACGCAGATTACTTAAGTAACGGAAGCCATGTCTAAAAGAGAAGGATGACAAAGTTAATTAAAATCATTCATTACTAAAGAGGTACATAAGTAAAGAGTATTAAACTTTCGTTGATGTAGTAAAATTAAATAGTACCTAATACAAATTATTACAGAAATTATTTTTCGCACTCTGTAACTGGACTGAACTTTATACTCTTTTTCAAGCAAGAACCGCAGTGGTAGCCCGGTAAATTAGAATTTCTAATTTCATAAAAATGTCATTTAATGGTTTTAAATTCAAGATTTGTACCATCGATTGACATTTTTATGAAATCATGACATTTGAGAAGAAATTTTACTAAGGAGATGTATTTATCATTGTAATGATTATAATTCTGTAAATAGATATTTGGTATGGTCTCGTTGATCAAGATCTGACACTGTCCTGCAAATTTTATAGGAAAAAACGTAAGAAAATTTGAATTTCGCGGACTACCACTGCTGATCCATCTTGATGGTTACCATCAATGATATTAATATAAATATGGTCTATTCCAAAATTATTTGATCAAAGTGTAAATTCTTATTCATTCGCTCTTTATAGGGAATTTATAACAAATTCGTCTGTATTTAGAAGGTTTCAGCTGTATTCCCATTACTTTTCCAACAATTATTGTTTGAATGACATTATTAACACATAACAACATTACAACACAACACAACAATAACATTATTACATTACAATTGTAATTGAAAATCATCGGCGAAAATTTATATACTTAATAAAATTTACCTCAATTGCCAAAAGAAAAACATCTAAGGTGATTTAATAGTAGAATTTTGTGTTGATTTGATTATTTGAATACTTGCAAATAATCAAATTAAAGCACTCAATTAGTAAGTGGATCTACAAATTGACATCCACAGGGGCTGTACTATCCCCCGCCTCCTCCTAAATCTACTCCGGCTGACGCCGAATGGCAAATAGCCGGGGAGAAGAGGAAGGCGGGTAGGGAAAAAAGGGCGGCCAAAAGAAAAGCGAGGCGGCAGCAGCGCAAGGAGCGAAGCGTCGCGGCTAGGCTCCGCGCCCCGAAGTCCCCTGCTGTAGTGATAACTACAGCCAGAGGCAGAGAAGAAGGACGTGTCCTACCGTGATGTGCTCGCCAAGGTGGGGTGCTGATGGCATCCGGCTGATGGTCACTTCGACTGAGGCCCGGATGCTGGAGGTCCCCGGTGCGTCCAGCGGCCCGGCCGCTGACGCTCTGGCCGAAAGGCTTAGGGCGTCCCTAAATTCGGACGAGGCCCGAGTGTCCAGGCCCAGCGAATGCGCTGACATGCGTATTCTGGGCCTGGACGACTCACTGACTTAGGGACAGGTGGTGGCCGCTGTCGTTAGGACTGCGGGGTGCTCTGCCGAGCAGGTTAGGGTAGTCGCTATCCGTCCTGACTTCACGGGGATGCGAACCGTTACGGTAAGCTGCCTCGTGTCGGCGGCCAAATAATAGCCGGGGAGGGCCAAAGGCTATTGGTGGGCTGGGTTTCCGCGCAGGTAAAACTGCTGGAACCCAGACCTCTGAGGGGTTTCCGCTGCCATGTGAACCGGCGAGAGATGTCGTGCGGTGTCCGACAGGGATCGGTCCTGGGGCCGCATCTGTGGGACATCGGATACGACTGGGTGCTGCGCGCCGACCAGGACCGGGTCGACGGCGCGTTGTGTTTTCCACGCGCGCCTCAAAGAGATGTCAGCAAGTGAAGGGGTCCGATGGGACCGATCCCGGGCTGCGTGAAAGTCCGAAAAGGATACCGTGGCCCCTGGCATTGCACAGGCAACTGAAGGAACACGGGTGGGTTATAGTCAGTAAGAGTCTGACACGCCCTACCGCTACGCCCAGAGTGGGAGAAGTCATTTGAAGATTTCCCAACAAAAAAAAAAAAATGGGGTCCTATCATGACGTATTAATGCCACCATTATTCGAGTGTAAGTGAGAGACGGAGCTATACCAGGGCGCTAGCGCCCTGGTATAGCTCCGTCTCCACCATCCTTTTTTCGTAGTGGAATAATGATAGCATTAATACTTCATAATAAGGCCCCTGGTCGTTTTCTGATCCATTTGTTCACATTTTTTTTTAAACTTTTGGAACATACTATAAATGGAGGTAGGTACCTACTTAGATAGATTTTACGCGCTCCGAAAGTGGCACGTCACAACTTGGTTAGTTAGCCAATTTTTCTTCGTCTGGTCTCATTTTCGATCCAGAATTCCCGATTTATACGTCATGCCGCCCTACTTCCACCTGTCATCTAATAGTGTGACATTCTACCGTTTTGAAGATCAAAAATGTTGGGTAATTAAGCACCACTTTTTACAATATCTATCATTGGCGATAGTTCGATTTTTAATCCCAGATAATAATTTGACAGCTGCAAATGTCAAACTACAAATTGAAAAATCAAACAACAAAGATTTGAAATTTCAAATTACTATCTGGGATTACTGATCTCACTCAGACCCAAAAAGAGCACAACATAGGTACATAATTATTATAATAATATAATATAAATATAATAATATTATCTTAATTATTGTAATAATTTATTCGTCACTCTATAATAATTATAGAGTGACGAATAAATTAATTCTTCATATTATTATGATTATTTATCTCCTCCACGAGAATTAATTTAAGTAAGTACGTAACAGTATTAAATAACATGCTTTCTCCCGTAAATCTATTACAATACCGATTTTTAATCACCAGAAAAAATAAGAATAAGTAATGACAACATAACATTTTCTTTACATTTGAACGAATTAGTATTGTTTTTCACTGAGTATTTTTAATAGACAGATGTCAATTCCCTATGTACAGTCAGGGACATGAATTTTTCAGCAAATTGACAACCACAGTCAATTTGCAGTGTTATTGCCATCTGATTTATAATACGTTGTAACAGCGAATCAATTTTCACGCCTCCCCCTTAAGAGGGTACAGGGCATGCGAGGAATTTGAAGTATAGGTATTTGAAGAAACTATTTCCGTCGTGTTACCTCAAGTCTGCCCCCGTAGAGTGCGATAGGGACAGCTGCAGCTCAGACTGGTTAAATCACAAAAAATATTGACGAAATCGACGTTTCGTATTCTCCTTTTTTCTCCTCAAAAACTGAGCCGATTCAATAATTTTAACATTTAAATTTTAAGAAAGAGTATATCTAGGTTCCTATCATTTCTTTTACGTTAAAAACTTTTCGAATTTGTCTGGTAGTCCTCTAATCATTGTGGTAAAATTGGGCTTTTTTGTAATTTTTGGAGGGTCATATTTTCTAAATCAATAAGTTGCTGAAAAAAAGGAAATAAGAGGGACTTGTCTACAGCAGAACTTCATTTTATGAAGAAAAAAAAAATGAGTGGTCTAGCTAGAGGCATTATTCAGGAAGAAAAAAGGGGAATACATTTGTATGGAGAATCGCAGGCCCTGTTCCCTCTTAAGACCTAGGCTAAATATTTTTCGATATTCGAATATCTCATGAATTCATAATTCATGATCTAAAGAGGTGCCATAAAGAATAGGTTTTTTTTTTCTAATCGCGAGTTTTATACAACTGTCAAAGAATGGTTGTTAGAAAGAAAGTTGTGATTTGATTATACGGACGATTTAAGTTGATAGTCAATTTTCTTAACAATTAATTTCCCAGAATTTACCTCGTAGACAGAGTATATAAAAAGTCACTAAATAATATTAATGAGACAAGGAGACACATAATTAGATCTAGTAGTATAAGAGTAAACGAGACAGAGAACGAGAAATATATTTTCTCTGTCTATATCGTATGCATACTTTTTGTCTGGCTCCAGTTGTTAGCCATAGATTGGGGTCCAACTAACAACCGCTGTCGCCAACTGTTACACCCACAGACAAGTCGTTTTTTTTTTTATAGATTAGATAGTTCCAGTTTACAAGTGACTGTCGAAGACTATCGCTATCTCATAAGGCATAGGTACGCTGATATCAGCTATCTATGATGCACATAAATAAATAAAATCCTAATCCAAAATAATAGGTATTTGTCAACATAAAATGTCAAGATAATGTCATCAGCGCATTGCACTCATTAATCAGCAACCCAGCAAACCACTTATTAGGGTTCCGTACCAAAATGGTAATATCACCGAGACAAACAGACAGACGAAATCGCACCATATGGTTTTTATTATGGTGCGTTTTTGTCAGTCTGTCACAGTTACATATTATTAGCGGAACTACTAAAGCAATCAACTTGTTTGGAATAGATTGGTAAAAATCTGAAATAAACCTAGTTGATGGAGGTTTATGTAAATATTGCATGGAAAAAAAATCAATGTCTCTAACTTACACAGTTTTTAGAAATCAGCAAAAAAACCTACACTAGCAAATTAGTTATGCGGTCACAAAAAATTAAAATTAAATTTGAAATTGGAAAAATAATTCTACCAAGGAACGAAACCTTCGGTGCGCGAGTCCGACTCCATCTTTAATAGTTTTAAATTCTCAACTACGTACGGATACACGAAATGACCAAAAGTAATGTTTGTGTAATGATGTACATTACACAAACATTACGTTTCAGGGAGACTCAGGGTAGGTACTCGTGATAGTCTCTTACAAATGGCTTATTTTTTTCTGGTAATTAAAAACAGTCGTTTAACATGCGACTTACCAATCAAATAAAAAATTATAACAAATTCACTTTGTATCACTAAGTAATTAAGTAAATGAGACTAGTAACATTATTATTTATTACTTTACTAAGATCTACAAACCTCGATATGAGAAACTTTCAGGACCCACGCCTTTAAAAAAAGACAATATCAGTCCTTAGGGAATTTGCTCAAATGGAGGCACAAGGCGTACTTTGGAAGCAACCTTCGCTTTTAGCGAGGCAGCCTTGATTTTCACATAATAGTACTAAATTCAATTAAGTTTGTTACTAGGGCATCGCGTCTCAAAATTGGGGTTCCACCAGTGACGGAAATCGTCATAAATTGTTGTTTTTTGCAGCATTTTATTGTCGTGGAGAGCTTCACAGACAGCGCAGACGTTCTCAGATGCCGACGGGTTATGATAAGTGTAATGGTGCTTCCACTTAAAATACTGACTGTATTCTTTTGGGGAGTGCATCAGGTGGTTCATCATGGCTGCTAGTTCTAGAACGTGTTGCTTTCTGCCGTCGATATAAGACCCCGGTGGGAGAAATCTGTAAAGTAAAATGCCATTTTAATTTGGAATTATATTTTACGACTAAAAGTCAAAAACTTTCGCACAATTTTTCCGGAATGCTCTTGGTAAGAGAAGGCTACCACTAACTATGTCTGAACTAGCTTTAGCCCGCGGCTGCGCTCGCGTGGAAGTCGGAAATTATCCCACAGGGACCTGTACCATCGAAGAAGTTCATATCTATACACCATAAGGACTATTTCTGCTTACAGCGGCCGCTATAGAAACGGGAAGGTAACAGATGTGGTCATCGTATTCACGGGATTTTGTTTTCAAACTGCTTAGGTATGAAGTTCTTCGATAGTACCAACGCTGGGATAGAAGTAAGTAAGTAGGTATACTATGTCCTAAGACCATGACCTGGGTTAGGACTCCTAACCCACGTCATGGTCTGTTCAGCTGGCCTAAACAAATAAACAAACGAAATAACATAGAAACATTGCAAGTTAAATAAAAGCTTGTAAAACCGTATATATTGTTTCCAAAATCACGATAAACGACGACGACCAACGACGTGACAAGTTTTAGGCCGGGGAGCAAAGCTATCAACTGCAACTCGAGATATTAAGTGCAAAATTCGTTTGGAATATTGCTATCTCTGTTTGACATAATACGGCGACCGCGGTGTGTAGCCGTGTGTGTGTGAATGGATAGACAGCTTTGAGCTTTTATTAGCTGTACCTACTTGCAACGGCCATTTCTTATGTTTTTTTATTAGTAACTAGGTTAGGTATGTTCATTATTTGCTTTATTTTTGTTGACTACTTTGGGGAATCGTTAGTGAATGAACAGACTAGTAATGCGTTTTTCGGCAATTTCTTTACCATGCCGATATCTCATCTAATCTCCAGATCTTGGCCTTGTATAGAATATCTAGCTAGTAGAAAGATACGTCATACAAAATATGAGGTACCTACTTAGCTATAAATTTGGCCTTGGAGGTAAATTGGCAAAATAACGGCGCACGTCGCGTACCTAAATATAATTGATTGGGATATTTATTAGTATTGTCTTTATTTATTTTAAGCTCAGGTTCGCAGGGGCGATTTTTTTCTGCGGCGATTTTATTGAGTGCACTGGATTTTCAACACTGCTTGGCGCCTAGAGTTGAAAATCCAACTGTGTTTTTTCAACGCGCTGGGATGAGACTGCGTCCCAGCGCGTTGGATTCTCAACGCTCGGCTCAATACCGAGAGTTGAAAATCCAGTGTGCGATAAAATCCCGCCGCGATATTTTTACTTCCGTGCGAACGTGGGCTAGTTTATGTTTATTTATTTCCTTTAGGGTGGTTTCAAAATTAAAAAAACTAAGGCTTTTTCTGTCTTATTGCAGTAGTTACCTATCCTTTTAATAAACTTCATTATACTCGTATTGTTATTACTAAATAATGAATACAAGTCAAATAAAAAAAGTGTAATGCAAAGTACGTATTTAGTAAAATATTCATGTTGCGAGCGGCACAGGTACCTACAGTACCACAGTCCCCTAGTTAGGACGATCTCCTACTGATGTTTGATGTGAAATAAAATTTCCTTCCATTAAAGTAACTATATCTTTTTATTTCGTGGACCGATTTTTATAAACTATGTAAACGTACAAATTCATTTTGAATCTAGACCTTTCATTTAAGACCAAAATTAACAAAACATCTCTATAAACAAAAAAGTATGTTTTCAAGTTACGTAAATTATTTTACCAAGAAAACGATACCAATGACGAAAAATTTGAATATGTTCGCAGCCGCCATCTTGGATTTACATTTTCCCCTCACTATCGGCTTTAGCATCCTCAAAAACTATGAAAACGACACTCATGACGAAAAATTTGAATATTTTCGCAGCCGTCATCTTGGATTTACATTTTCACCTCACTATCGGCTTTAGCATCCTCAAAAACTATGAAAACGACACTCATAACGAAAATTTTAAAATGTTCGTAGCCGCCATCTTAGATGACCTCACTATCGGCTTTAGCATACTTGAAAACCAAGAAAACGGTACCCATGATGAAAAATTCTAAAATTTTCGCACCCGCCATCTTGGATTTTCATTTTGTCCAAATTCACACTTTCTCATAGAGAATGTATCATGGAGGGGCACGAGGGTGACGATTTCTACCAGTTTACTCCCGCTCCAATAAAAATAAAATTGGTCATTAGTTTCAGAAATATTACAATACAATTTAGCAAACGTAAAAGTAAAGTTCCTAATCGTCTATAGTATACTCACAAAAAATACCCGTACGAATTCCTATCAAGCATGTTGCGCTAATGACGGAGCGATAACACCTACAGTGAGCAGTACGACCACGCACACATTGACAATTATTGCTTGACGCGATAGCACTACTAGCTATCGAAAATTTATGATAAATTTGGATGTGTTCCGTAATACCAAAAATGATGAATGAAAACTAAATTTTTACCATTTTTTTTTCGATAATTTGTAACTTTATAATATAAGCTATGCTTCTGCTGAAACAATAATACAGATATTGTTGTTTATAATACAGAAAAAACAGTATGAAAACATTGTCATTAACACTGTAAAAATGTGCGAAATTAAATTCGCTTAAACTTCATTTTAGGTAAGTTTTTTGAAGAAAAAAAAAATGTACAAGCCTAGATAAATACTGTCTAAATTCGAATATCAACATAATATGGTGGAAATATGCTCAAATAGCAAATGATTTAGGTATTACGTTTGTATGGACAATTCATCGGTCGCCGCATTCTTAACATCCAATAATGTTTCCTTAAAAAAAAGTATAAAAAACTAACAACAGTTGACGAGTACTATTGTATTGTATACTATAGATAGTGTCATCCACGAAGACGCGAAGAAGAGTGGGGCTCTTCTTGTTAATTGCTTACAGTACAGCCACAGATGATACAGATGGGACTCCGCAAAAGATTTAAATAAAAAGCGACTCTTCCTGGCTGGAGGCTTTGAGTTTAGTAGCTTAAGGCAGCCGCAGGATTGTCCGGTTAAGTAGTCATCACCTCAGAGGTGAGCTACGAGATGCCCTAGTCAAAAAAAAAAAAGCTGCGACACAATAAAGTGCAATTCAGGTCGCTCAGCGCTAATCACCTACAGATATTCACCTAAAAGTTGCCTCTCTTTTTTTTTTTTTAACAATGGCATCTCGCAGGTATACCACTAAGGTATTTACTGCTCAACCGTGCCTCTCTTTGTATCGCGTGACTCTTAGGCACCGGCCACACAGAACAGACGCAAGGCACGGACCCGTCGCAGTCGCGGCGCCCGTTTAATCTACTTGCATATAAAATGTATACAGCCGTCGCGACGTAAAACATACAGAAAAGACGGGACGCCGTCACGACGTTAATTCGTCGGCGCCCTATTGGAAAACATATAGAAAGGACAGGGCGCGGGCAGGGCACGGGCCTGCACGTGCGCAAGCGGGGGAGCGGAAAGGGCGCGGAGGGCAGGTTATCACAGCGCTCGCCCGCTCGCCATTGTGCATCTTGCGTCTTGCGTCGCCAGTAACGTCTAACCCTCTGCAGATTAGCGAGATATACCAGTGCCAATACATCTTCATCTTCAGAAGAAGACATGTTGTCGTATCAAAATCGGACGGTTGAATGCCGGGAAAAGCTTCTAGTGCGCGCCATAAAAAGTCGTGACGGCGCCCTGTCTGCGACGGGTCCGTGTCTTTTCTATATATGTTAAAAAGTCGTGACGGCGCCCTGTCTGCGACGGGTCCGCGCCCCGGCCTCGTCTTGCGTCTTTTCTGTCTGGCCGTTGGCTTATATCTTCTGACTACGTTACACTCACTGAATTGGACCAGGAAGACGGGCCCCGCCGCCGCGTACACGTCAGTACCGTAATCTCGTTTAGGAAAAAGAGTGGGGCGCGTCTTCGTGGGTGGCACGTTCTGCCGCTAAGACGTGGAAATGTAACAGACAGACAGAGTTACCTACTTTCGAATTTATAATATTATTACTAGTTGTCGCTCGCTGCTTCGTCCGCGTGGACCTTAATTCTACGTCTACGTTACTCCCTATAACATAAACTATCTGCCAGTGAGAGTCCCGTGAAAATCAGTCCAGCCGTTTCGGAGATCAGCCGGATTAACAAACAACAAGACAGACAAAATTTAAAAAAAAAAGTTTTTTTGTTATAAGTACCGTTTAGACTTTCGTATTTATTTTGACATTAAAAACCGACACTTTTATTATATTTATTTGTATAGATATATGAAGTAATATAGTATGGAAGTAAGTAGGTATTGATATTTCTGACGACAAGCAACATAGCATGTTCCGGATAAAAGATCCCTATTGCTGCCGATAAAATTGGCAAACAGCACATTAAACATTTCAACTTTGTCTCTATGGCAACACGTCGCCAAACTTAGCCCACGTTCGCACGAAAATGTTTTTATCGCAGCGATTTTTTTTCGTACACTGGATTTTAAACTCTCGCCGTCTTATTACAAAAAGCGGTTTAACTAAAAACCCAGGTTTAAACGTCTTTAAACTACGGTTTAAACAAAAATGATATTACAAAACGTGGTTTTTCGAAAAACCATAGATCATTTCATGGTCTAACCCTAAACCTCGGTGGCCCCTAGTTTAAGCGATCAAACAGTGGTCTAAATCATATCTGTCATCGTTTCTCTTTTAGGTTAAAGCATCTTTTTCATTCAACGCACTCTCGTCCCAGAGCGCGTTGAAAAAAGCCACTGAAAGCAAAGCGTTGAAAATCCAGTGCATGAAAAAATCGCCGCTATTTTATTATGTCTGTGTGAACGTGGGCTTATGAGTGTTGAAGGTCTAAAGGCGATTACCAACCACTTCACATCAAGTAGACCAAAGTAGACTGTCGGCTTGTTCGCCAACCACAGAGTTAAGCAATACAGGCGCTCGGCATTCCGGCACCCATTTTTTTCGACAACGCTGCATTATCGGAAACGCCTGATTATTGGATTTCTATAGGAAATGTCAGTCAGCTAGCTCGTATGATTTTTTTTTAACACAGAGTGGCAAAGTAAAAAATCTTTATTAGTTTACGTAATAATACCTACTCGTAGAATCGGACCGGACTGCAGATCGACAACGATCAATGCGCGCGCTCTTTAATCCGGCACTTTTTTTAATTTATTTACGTTTTTTGCTATTTGCAGGTCAGTATCAGGTTGTAATGTTGATCTAAATATGATTCGCGGCCGTAACAAATGTTTATTTATAGAATTTTAATTAAAAAATCATAAATACAACTCAGTTCATCCTAATCCTATGGAATGAATATTTCATGAAATCATGACATTTGAGGATTACGAATCATATTTTAATCAACCTGACACTGACCTGCATATTACAAAAAAACGTGAGAAAATTTGAATTTCGTGGGCTGCCTTAGCGCATCCCCCTTAAACAGAGGAGAGCTAAGTTAGAAAACGCCGGACTATTGGACGTGTCGCATAAGTGAGCGCCGGATTACCGAGCGCCTAGCCCACTATATTTAAATATCTGGCCGTTCATAATACGAGTAGTGGTCACTGGACTCACTGGACGATGGACGACGATGGGCGATTTTTTTATAAATTATTTGAATTACCAATATTTTCCTTACTTTTAACTTATTCAAATAATAATTTTAATAAGGAAAAATGTTTTTTAATTAAGTACCAATTTTTTCCTTACTAAAATAATAATTTTAATAAGGAAAAAGTTTTTTATTATTTTAAATAAGTAGGTCAGTACCATTGTTTTCCTTATTTCATTTATAGGCATATGATTCAAAAATATAAAAAAAATAGTAGCCCACCGGTATAACGAACAGGGTCCAAGCTACCGGTGCCCAGCAGGCCTTTTTTTTTTTTTTTTTTTTTTGGGTGGGAAATCATCAAATGACGTCTCCCGCTCTGGGTGGAGCGGGAGGGCGTGTCAGACTCTTACTGACTAAAACCCACCCGTGTTCCTTCTGTTGCCTGTGCAATGCCAGGGGGCCACGGTATCCCTTTCGGACTTTCCCGCAACCCCGGCAGGCAATGGTCTCATCGGACCCCTTCATTCGCTGACATCTCTTTGAGGCGCGCGTGGAACACAACGCGCCGTCGACCCGGGCTTGGTCCTTACCGGACGGCGAGCTACCCATTGCTCACCGTCCGCAAGCCCGCGCCTACGGTGGCCGGGAATCGGCAACCGATTCCCGACGCCCAGGGCGTCTCCTCCTGCGGCGGCTAGGGGCGTGAGGGCGCGAAATTTGCCTCTCCCTCACGCGCTCCGCCTCCTCCTTCGCGAGCATTACTGCTTCGCAGAAGGAGGTGACGGCTTCCCATCCCCTCTCGCTCCGTACCATGGCCTGGACCAGGGCCGGACGCGAGAGATCCCTGCCACCGATCGCCTCCACGAGGACACGAGGCGGTGCTCTGCCCAAGCCGGGCATACCTCCACCGTATGCTCCACCGTGTCCTCCGGGCGATCCACGCAGTGATGACACCCGGGCGTTTCCTCCCGCCTTATCCGAAACAGGTACCTCCCGAAACAGCCGTGTCCGGTGAGGACCTGCGTCAGGCGGAAGGTGAGGACGCCGTGGCGCCTCTCCAGCCACTCCTCAAAGAGGGGACTTATCGCCGCAATAGTGGCGTGCCCAGCACTGGGTTGCGACAATCGCACTCTCCATGCCGCCATGAGATCCCGTCGGAGCTCTGTCCGCTGTGCCGCGATTTCTCGCGGCATCGGAGTCAAGCCCCGGCGTTTCGCCTCCTCGCGCCACTCCCAAATATGCGCGAGGACTTTTGCCTCCAGATCCCATGGCGGCAATCCAGCAAGGAGGCTTGCCGCCTCACCGGAGACCGTGCGGTATCCCCGGACCAGCCGGGTGGCCATGACCCTCTGGGACGCGTTCAACCTGCGGGCAGGCCGCCGCCTCAACGAACGCGCCCACACCGGTGCCCCGTACAGGGCAGAGGCGTTTGGACCCCCTAGATTGGGCAGGAGCCGCTTCAATGCAGCCCCGGCCCGCTCCAGTCTGGGAGCCAAACGTCGGAAATGCTCCACGAAGTTCCACCGACTGTCGAGGACGAGTCCCAGGTACTTCATCGTCGACTCGACGCCGATGTGAACCCCTCCTACCGTTATTTGGGAACCCGACGGTGGCGCGTTCCGAGGACCATGAAAACACATGGCCTCGGACTTGTGCAAGGCCACCTCGAGTCCCAACTGCCGGATTCTGGCCACGATTGTCGCAACCCCGTGTGTCGCTAGTTCGGCCGCCGCCTGGTGCGACCTCCCCTGCGCCAGGACCAACGTGTCGTCAGCGTAACAAACGACGCTGACGCCATTGGGGAGGTCTGCGCGCAGCACCCAGTCGTATCCGATGTCCCACAGATGCGGCCCCAGGACCGATCCCTGTGGGACACCGCACGACATCTCTCGCCGGTTCCACTCTCCCTGTTGACCGGGGTAGATGATGGCCCTGTCCGTCAAATAGGCCTCGACCACACGACAGAGGTAGGTCGGCATCCGGTGATACCGGAGTGCCTCCCTGATGCAACTCCAGGGCAGGGTATTGAAGGCGTTGGCGATGTCTAGAGACACCGCCAAGACGACCCCACCCCGAGCCACCGCATCCCCCGTCGTGAGGGCTCGCACGCGCATGATGGCACCCACCGTGGAGCGCCCCCTGCGGAAACCAAACTGGCTCTCCGCCAAATCCGGCCCCACCCGCACCAGCCGCCCGACAAGGCGGTCTGAAATTACTCTTTCAAAGAGCTTGCCCACCTCGTCGAGCAGCACGATGGGCCGGTAAGCGGACGGAGAGTCCGCAGGGCGCCCCGGCTTCTTGATGAGGACCAGTTTCCCCGTCTTCCAACGAAGTGGGAACTGGCCCCTCTCCATGCATGCGCTTGGCAGGCATGAGCCCCCTTAGTCGAGGCCCGAGAGCCTCTGAGGCCAGGACCCAGGCTTTCCCAGGTAAGCCGTCGGGTCCTGGGGCGGTATTTCTGGCATTCAGCCTACGTACCGCCACCCTCATCTCTACCTCGGTCACCTCCGGAGCATCGTCGTCGTCGTCGGCGGTGTGGTCCGCATTGGGCACCGCAGTAGGCGGAGCCATGGGCGGGGAGGCATGTTCCCCTCGTGAAGGGAACAGAGCGCTCACCACATCCCCCACAAGCTGCGGCCGGAGACTCTGCGTAAGCGGGGGAGCCCATGGGCGGAGTTTCTCCCGCACCATTTTGTATGGGCGTCCCCACGGGTCTCTGTTCAGAGTCTCCAGCGACTCCTCGCGGGCCACTGCCCTGGCCCGCAGGATTTCCGCTTGGAGGGCGGTCTTCGCCACTCTGTACCCCTCGTACAGCTCCGCCTGAATGGCTTCCGTATCCGGAGGTCGAATACGGAGCCGGCGGTGCCTGGTGTACCGACGGCGCGCAGCAACGCATGCATTTCGCAGTGTCGTCAACTGTCGCGACCACCAGTACACCTGGCGCGAAGCACGTCCGGGCTGGACCCGGGGCATTGCCACGTCACATATCTCGGACATGGCCTCCCGGAACCACTCCGCCTCGTCATTGATGTCGGCAGGCCTGTCCGGTGATGACACCCAGGCCTGCACGATTGAGGCTTCCAGGAGGAGCTCCCGGTCCAGCTGCTTCAGCGCCCACCGCGGACCACTCGGGGCCTGTCGGACCGGCGCGCTCGAGGTCTGGGCGGAGACGTCAAACCGGATGTACCGGTGATCGGAATACGTCTCCACCCCCTCCATGACGCGCCAGTCAATGACTCGTGGCGACAGAGCGGGGCTGGCGAACGAGATGTCCACCACTGATTCACCCCGCATCCGCACACACGTGGGGACAGAACCCCGGTTAAGGACGACCAGGCCTGTCTCCAGCGCCCAGTCCTCCACCATCCTGCCCCGTGTGTCCGTATACCGGGAACCCCAAGCCACATTCTTGGCATTGAAGTCCCCGAGGACGAGCACGGGGAGGGAACGGAACCCGACGACGACGACTCTCAACTCCGCAAGGGAGTTGTGGAACTCGGCGAGAGTTCGGTTCGGGGAGAAGTATGCCCCTACCACGACAATCTCCCCGAACCGTGCTGCAACGCAACCCCGTCCTCTCTTAACAGCCTCGAGGGACGGGGTACCGGCGGCGGCCGACGAAATTAGGGCCACTGAGCCGCTCAGGTCCTCCACCCAGTCATCCCTGGGCGGGACAAAGTACGGCTCAGCGACCACGGCGATGTTAATCGACCACTGCGCCATGCTCTGGAGCAACAAATGCTGAGCTGCGGCGCAGTGGTTGATGTTCGCCTGGAGGAGGCGAAATGGGGCCATTATTGGCACTCCATGTCAGCCCCCTCCTTAGCCCCCTGTGAGGGCCCTGCCGCGACGGCTGCGGCGACGGCGACGGTTGTGGAGGCGGCAACGGCGGCGGTGGCGGCGGTTGCGGCTGTGACGGCGGTGGCAGATGGCTTGCCTCTAGCCTTGGTGGGTGGAGCGCAGGCCTTGCTCCCAATCCGGTGGCCGGCTGGCTTACCTGCCGCTGCACAGACGACGCAATGCGGCGTGGCTTTGCACGAGCCGGCCTTGTGACCGGGCTGACCACAGCGGTAGCAGTGACTGCTGCGGTCCACCTCCGAGGTGCATTTAGCTCCCACGTGGTTTCCCACATGACAGCGGAAGCACCTCAGAGGTCTGGGTTCCAGCAGTTTGACCTGCGCGGAAACCCAGCCCACCAATAATCTTTGGCCCTCCCCGGCTATCTTCTTGGCCGCCGACACGGGGCAGCTCACCGTTATGGCTCGCAATCCCGTGAAGTCAGGTCGGAGGGCGCCTGCCCTAACCTGCTCGGCAGAGCACCCCCCAGCCCTAACAACAGCGGCCACCACCTGTCCCTCCGTCACTGAGTCGTCCAGGCCCAGAATACGCATGTCTGCGCATTTGGTGGGCCTGGACACTCGGGCCTCGTCCGCATTTAGGGACGCCCTAAGCCTTTCGGCCAGAGCGTCAGCGGCCGGGCCGCTTGCCGCACCGGGGACCTCCAGCATCCAGCCAGCCCAGCAGGCCTAACATGACAAGCACGAGAAAGCTCTCTATCTCGTTTTGTCGATTTTTGTCTACGATTATGACGTCATTCTAATCTCTAACATGACCGTAAACGACGAGATACCTCGAAAAAGGCACTTTGACACTTCCATCTCGCGACGAGAAACCGATGTTCCAAGTTATTAAAAACAAATTATTTTTTTGATAGCAATATCGGCTTGAGATTCCGTTTCATTCATTCAATGTTGCCGATTTTCTTTTCACAAATGCCTCTAAACTAGACTAAAAATCACCAAAATTTTGATTATTCCTGTCAGCCGACGATTTTCCATTCTGAAATAGACTAAAGTGACACAACTTAACTATATTTTAGTTTGACGGCACTGAGCTATAAATTTTGTGAAAATGGCAATTTTGCTATTCAGAATTTTACGTTCTTCACTTAAAATGTTGATTGTCTAAGTATTTAATCGCGATTAAAAAATGAACTAAAATTCACACCAACACCTCGAAGGTGCAAAAACAATACTTTTTTTTTTTTCTTTTCTCTTGCTTTTATCTCGAAAACGGTGTGTCCTATCGCAAAAATAATGAAAATTTCGACCCCCTTTATGAAACTCATAAACCCCTAACACTCAACATGTAGGTAATATTTTTTCATATTTTCCATACAAAAAACGAAAAATTCCATATATAACACGTCGTTTCAATATAAATAGTAGTTTAAAACTAAGTATTTTCATTATTAATATATTGTAAAATAAAATGATGACTTAAATAAGTACAATTATGAAACTGCCATGTTATTTTGGAGTTTTTTTTTTGTATCATATTTTTGTCTACTCTTCTCGTCGTCAAAATCGACGACGAGTAAATACGACTAAATGATAGAAAAATCGGAGATTATCTCGTGTTGAATTGTCAAAAATCGAGATAACTAAGGTGCCATGTTAGGGTTTGTCGAGTAAACATCAATTTTGACAGAAGGAGTCGACTATTTTGTATGGACGCGCTGTCAGAAAACGAGAAAGTGACCGAAATAGACAAAAATTACTCACGCGAGAGCGAGTAATTGTCGCGTGTGTCATGTTAGGCCTGCTGGCCGTCAGTCTCGAGTTCTCGACATAAATATAGATCGCTATACGACCGAATTCGGTCGCAAAGTCTTAAGAGGGATAAATAGGTATTTGAAGAAACTATTGCCGTCGCGCTGCGCCCGAAAAACCGAGTTAAACCCCGTAAAGTGCGATAGGGACAACTGCAGCTCAGACCGATTATATCACAAAATTTTTGACGAAAACGACGTTTGGCATTCTCCTTTTTTCTCCTCGAAAACTAAGCCGATTTAATATTTTTTTACATTAAAATTTTAAGAAAGAGTATGTCTAGGTTCCTATTATTTTCTTTTATGCTAAAAACTTTTCCGAATTAGTCTGGTAGTCCTCTAATCACGGCGGTAAAAATGGGGCATTTCTGTAATTTTTGGAGGGCCATAGTTTCCTTACTTATTAGTTGCTGAAAAAAAGGAAATGACAAGGACATGCCTATAGAGACCCTGATTTTATACAAAAAAAATGACAGCTCTAGGGGCATTATTCAGGAAGAAAAACGGGGAATACGTTTGTATGGAGAATCGCGGGCCCTGTTCCCTCTTATGCTACGCTTCTCGGAGTTGGTCCGTGGCCATCTTTACAAACCGAGATTCCTCCGTGCCTCGGAAAGCACGTAAAGCCGTTGGTCCCGGCTTTCATTCGTGGATATTTGACAGTCGTTACGGGTCGTCAGAAGCCCGAAAGTCTGACAACCAGTCTTACCAAGGGGTATCGTATTATTCAGTAACTGGGTTGTGGAGGATATGCACTCGCTCCATGTAAAATACTGGTATTAATCTGCATCCGGTTAGACTGGAAGTGTACGTGTAAATAAAATAATCACACTTTTGTACTTTTTCAATGCTTTTCGTGTTTTTTTCATCATATTGCTCATAAATAAAAAAACTATCGCGCATAAAAGCTCCAGTCATCTATGAACTTTATTTTAGTAAATTAATCATAACATAAAATTACTTATTTATATAAAAAAGTAGTGAAATAGAGGAAAAAATTACTCGCTATGAGGTAACTTTGCCTATTTATTCTATCGAGGCAACTTCATCAAATCGTGTTTCCATCCCGCATTATGTTTAGTATACAGGGTGATTGGAAGCTGGGTGCAAAGCTTTAAGGCGAAGATAGTACAGACAATTTAGAACCATTTAAGCCATGGTTGTCTTAGACGAAGTCTTACCTACCAATTTTTTTTAACCTAATTTTTATGTTTTTTTTTCGAATATTCCCAAAATTTTAACTAAACTGGTTGTTATTGGCCAAATTAAATGATAAATTAATTAATTTTTATTTTATTTACTCAAAGTAATGAGTAAGCAATCTAGCAAAACAAGTTTTAGGCTTCTTTGTCGTTAGACATTTAGTTTACAGACATTTTAAGTTCTCAAAAAAAAAAAACATAAATACTTTTTGTAAACCTTATAACCTTAAAAAAAATAGTGAGAGTTCGTCTAAGATAACCATGGCTTAAATGGTTCTAAATTGTCTGTACTATCTTCGCCTTAAAGCTTTGCACCCAGCTTCCAATCACCCTGTCTATCCCCAATAATACCAATATATTTCCCTACATTTCAATATTTATTTGTTATCTGACTGTGACGGACTAAATAGAAAATATTTTTTTTTCCAGTCAACATCTCTATAAAAATAACTGAAAACCTCTACTCATCATTATGAAAAACTTTTAACAATTAAATCGCGAAAAAAAATCTGCTGTTCCTTTTGGACGAGTGATGCAAACATGAACACAAATGTATGAAGCAGCTGATTTTTTCCCGCGAATGCATTACTATCTAGACAAAAAAAAATTGGTAGGTATTGTATGAAAATTACAATGGGCCAACCCTATTACAGGGAAGGTCAGATCAAGGTGACAGTTACCAGTGCACACATGGTACAAATTCGCGTGACTAACTTCTCTATACTTAAAATAAATAATACGTCCGTGCAAACTTGGGCTTATAAGCTGGTACTTAACCAGCTTATAAGCCCAAGTTTGCACGGACGTAATATAATCGCGGCGATTTTTTTTCGTGAACTGGATTTTCAACGCTCTGTTTAGCGCCAAGAGTTGAAAATCCACAGTGTGTTTTTTCAACGCGCTGGGACGAGAGTGCGTCCCAACGCGTTGGGTTCTCAACGCTTGACTCTACACCGTAGAAATTCAGCAAATGCAAAAGATATTTAAAGAATCATTCCAACCTAGACACGACCTTGCCAATATCGGCGGAAGCTTAGCGCGGGGCGGCGAGCGCAAGCGGTAAGAACAAAAATATACAAAAGCGCTTGGCGGCTATAGACCCGGGGCGGTAACAGATGTGGTCATCGTGTTCGTGGGATTTTGCTTTCAAACTGCTTAGATATGAAGTTCTTTGATAGTACGGGCGAATGATTTGAGATACCACGACTCAGCGGTACGGACATCAGTGGCGATGGTGGAGCGGCGGTCAAAGCATTTGTTTCTATGAAACTATTTACAAACATTTTTGAATTTATCGAAAGGATGTTACAATTGAAATATTTTTGGCGATTTTGTAGCGGAAAATTACTATCGTATATCGCTCCGTTTTCTTAGTACAGGCGCTTTTATCATTTTTCTGTAAATTTTTGCGATTAATGTTGTTCATCCTTAAGATGCAACACAAATCGATTCTCGAGAATCGATTTTGGAAACAGAGAAATGATTTTGTTTTTTATATCGGTACTTATTATGTAGACAATTTTAATAAATAATCGAAACGTTTCGTGGTTTTTTTAGTTTTCCACATGAACCCAATTTAAAAGAAAAATGGATTGAGGCGACGACGACGGGTAATAAAGATTGGTTCCCAACTTGTTCCCAACAAAGCATGGCACTATGTTCAGAACATTTCGAGGAAACAAGCTTTGTCTATCTCACTCATTACTCTGTCACAAAATCGATTAATAAATCGATTTAAACGATTTTTAATAATTCTTTACTACTCAATAAATAGTATTCGTACAGTAATATTGAGAAATGGTATACACAAAGGCGAACTGTTTTCAAAATTGAGTTTTCACCCAGCAAATCTTTGAGTGATAGAAAGATATGAAAAAGGGTTTAATCCCGTTGCTTTTTGTAAACACTAGAACTAAATTAAGTATAAGGTGTCACCGAATATTCACGTGTTTATAACTACTGTGTTTAGCGTACTGCGCCGGCTGGATGAGCGTGAGCGCTGGTGCTAGGCCGGTTGGGGCGAGACGGGGCCGCACGCGGCGGCATCTTTGAATCGATTTGATTTTCCCATCACTTAATCGTGCTTGTGACGTTATAGTAGCCAACAAATGGCACCCTTGGTTTTATACAGATCGTGATACTTCCGTTATCTATGTCTATCTAATATCTGTACAGTGTTAAGTTTAATTATATTGATAATTTATAAAAGTACCTACCAGGATTTGAGAGAAGATTGGATTACGTCCACCTCGGTTGATGCCGCTAACGCTACTTTACGCTACTGAGCACCGCGCCGCTTACCGCGCCTCTTACCGCGCCTCTTACCGCGCCTCTTACCGCGCCTCTTACCGCGCCTCTTACCGCGCCGCTTACCGCGCCTCTTACCGCGCCGCATACCTCGCCTCTTACCCCGCCTCTTACCGCGCTTCTTACCGCGCCTCTTACCGCGCTTCTTACCGCGCCTCTTACAAAAGTCATGGCTTAATAGCCATGACTGGGTTTTTTACTTAGATATGCCTAATACCAGGCTTTAGGTATAATTACCTATAGCCTGTTATTAGGCTTATCTAAGTAAAAAACCCAAAGTGATAAACACATCCTCATGTACGTCTCACCAGTTTCTTGAGCTAATAAAGTAATTTTTTTCAAGATAAATACCTACTGTACAAATGTTCACGAATGTTCAACAAACAAGACGTTATGTTTGTTGACATTGGGATTTAGATTTTATAATTTTTAGGGTTACGTTTGTCCGAATGAAAAAACGAAACCTGTATAGTGTCACTCGTGAGTCTGTATGACCGTCTGCCACAGTAAATTTGCTACGAATCTAATGGTCGATATTCTTGTGGTACAAATATAAATTTCGGTGACCCAAACACGGACGATTACGTAAATAAATGAAGAAGGTTTGCTAGAATTGTAAATATGGGGGTCACTTTTGGGAGACAAATAAGAAAATTGAAAAAAAAAGTTTGAACACTGTACCGTGTGATATATATCAATCAAAAAGGGCTTACTGTGAGGGTCTCAAGTATATATATATTTTTTTTTTAATTTGGAAATTTATTCTCCTGTTGTTATTTAAGAAAATAGATTAAAATTGACCATTGGTCCCCTTTTATCTCCGAAACTACTATCTAACATTTTGAATGAAAAAAACATAAAGATTACAGGAAAACCTATAAGAAGTCTTTGGTCTTAAAATAACATGGTAAATCTCCCAATATTATGCGTACAAACTTACATACGCAGTTGGAATGTATGGGAGAACATGTTTTTCAACTACAATGTTAAATTTATTTTTGGGATAATTCATCCCAACTACGGAACCCTTCATTGTGTGTGGTCCGACACACACTTGGCCGTTTTTTTTTTTCATGAAAAGCATGTAAGCCGTAGCAACGTATTTTCCAGAATCAATGAATGAAAAAGTATTGACTGATTAGTAGTGAAAAAGTATTGCCTTGTATTGTTGATTAGTAGAAGTTACAACTACATAAAACTGAGGCCCTAGTGTGACTTTCTTTTAACCATCTCGACTTTACGCATTGACCGCGTTCGGCGCTCCGATTGGCAGCCGGCCGGCCTTCACCAGTGAAGGGCCAACCGGAGCGCCGAACGCGGTCAATGCGTAAAGTCGAGATGGTTAAAAGAAAGTCACACTAGGGCCTCAGTTTATACAAGGCAATACTTTTTCACCCTTGCCCCTTAACAGCTCAATTCACGCACCTTGCATAATCAGCTCCACCGTATACAATAGGCACGACATCATTCTGTAGCGCCGTCAACAACTTCTCAGTTACATAGTCTTCGTCGAAAGAGTTCTCCATCGACATATAAAAGAAGTAGTCGTTCTTCAACTGATATTTGCAATTTGGCTGAAGGTTTCTCGGGCATTGCAAGGTACCACATTTCCCATAAACATCTACCGTAAAACCATACGGTTGTAGCGCATTCTTCAATGCTTTCACATAACTTTGCCTACCACTTCTGGCCTTACAGTTAGACACAAACCAAGCCGCTGCTTTAGTTTTATTTTGTATTCTATTTCTATCAACTAACTCATCACTAACTGTTGCCAAGATATCTTCTTTCCAACGCAATTTTCGTTTTGGACCCACGATTTCACCTTTGTTATCCCGAATCAGTATGTAAGGGTACGGTATATCTGAATCAAGTCTGTAAGTCGACGTCCAATTGAAAAATCCGTCGAATGGAGCCCCACATACGGGAAAGTTGTCAGCCGATTCCATATTGAAGAAAATGTACTGTTGATGGCGAGAACGAGCGCTGGGCAAGTCAGATGCTTTCATATTTCGTCCGTTAAATGCAATAGCATCAAATTTCGTTAGGTCACCGCCGAAGAACTTTCGATTCGCGGTGACGTAGCATTTGATCACCGAACAGTTGTTCTTGAGGAACCCTCTCTGTCCCTTGCCGAGGTAGTAGAAGGGAGCGTAGTCATTCTGCGTCCAGAGTAAGATGTATTTGAAGTCTTTCGGGAGCGTCGTCGTCTTTCTATAGACGTCCTTGTATCTGTAGTCCCGTCCGACATTTTCAAGCGCCTCTTGGATTAGGCTTTCAGTGACGACAGGCTGATCTGGCCTGGAAGCAAATTGTACCCAGAAGAGGGAGAAGGCGAAACTCGTGCAGCTGACTAGAAAGAAGAACTTGATAGATCGCATTTGTCTTAAGAACTGTAGGTGGCAGCCGTGGCAGGTGGCCTGGTTACGAAGAGACATCTCAGTGGCTTCATATTCGGGCACCGCGACCTCACCGTACGTGCGGCGTCTGATTGCATTTGTGAGGTTATAATATACCAATCTCCAAATCTTGGATACCTGTAATGAAAAATTATGCATTTAAATAACTTTGTTAATATACACAGGCATTAAAATGAAGGTTTGAAGCTTACATTTTATATTAGCTTCAAATAGGAGCTAACTAGAAAATTTAACATTTCGAATAATACTCGTAGTTTTATTTTGTGGAAATGAACCAGACGGCCTCGCATGAAAGATAAAGGTAACATAAATGCCACATTACTGTGTATTAGAGAATTTTGATGAGTAAATACAACTATCCTATAGCATTTTTTTTTTAATTCGGCAGCACTATTTGTATCGTCCTTTTTAGATAGATATAATGAATGTAATGCGCCAGATCAAAATTCTTTCAGTATGTTTATATTTCGAAGAATGTATTTGAAGGGTTGTCATGTTATTAAATTGTGCTTGGCCAACAAAACCAATACTAAACCTATGAGATAAATGAAGCGAACTGATTTATCAAAGCCGGAACAGAGATGGTCATCTGGTTGGCATTATATCAAAGAAGATCTTCACCCAGCAACTAACCACACACCAACTGTAATATTGATAACGGTGATGTAAATGAGTTACGACGCGATTATGCGTAAAGGTATGTTTTTTTTTTTACTACGGTAGACTATATTATAATTTCTTCTTCTTTTTAGATTATTTGCTTAAACATATATAATTTTAATATAAAACAACAAAAAAACTATGATTTTTCCATATAAAAAGAAATTCAATCCAAGCATAAGCTCGTCCAGAAATCTGACTAAGTCAATTTTAATGGATTTATAATATTTTTTCGAGGAAATTATAATAGTGTGTAGTGTAGTAGATATAGTGTTGTTATTGATAAAATGCCAAGAGGATTATCAGATATTTTACGAGCAAGAATTTTAATTTTGAGAGCACGCAGAGTTACAGTATTCCAATCCAGTATCGTGGTCACGTTGCAGAGATACCACGGCATATATAATTTAGCTGACCGACCCCGCAGCGGTCACCCAACTGTTGTGACTGCTTCTCAGAATCGCTATATCAGATTGCTGGCAGCCCGTGACCCAACAATCAACGCCACAACAATAAAAGCAAAAGTGCTGGCCGCCTCTGAACTTAAAGTTAGCACTCACACTGAGAGCACGGAGGTCTTAGCGAGCACCTCTGAATTCACGGTAACGTCAGCGACAAAGATTGCAGTGGGCTAGGCTCCGGCTAAATGAAGAAGATGAGGAGGAAAGCAATTGGCAAAACTGTTTCTTAGTTGACGAATGGAGAATAAGTATTCATCCAGATAACCGACGTGTCAGTGTCTGGAGAAGACCTGGAGACTCTGAAAGGCAAAGAACTGCCACTGGAAAAGTTCAGCAAGGCGGGAAATCGGTGTCCTTTTGGGGTGGAATTATGATTGGAGCTAGAACGCCTTTGATCAAGCCTTTGACAAGGCTCCATGACGGCCGATATGTACAAAACAGTCGCTATTGATGGAATTGTCAGACCTTCCGAGTAAACCATGGGCACCAATTCGTACTGGTCGATGATAATGCGCCCGCACATAGAGCTCAACGAGTCAATGCTGCTCTCCGAGAATACAACATCACAAGGTTAGACTGGTCTGCCAGCTCGCCTGACTTAAGCCCAATAGAGCACACGTGGGATGCTCTTAATCGAGCTTTTTGTAACCGTCAGCCAACTCCCCAGACTGTGTCAGAGATCCGGGAAGCCGCTATTCAAGAACGGAAGAAGATTGACACATGTTACCACAAGAAATGCTGGATAACTTGATCCTTAGCATGCCAGGGAGGATCTCCGCATGTGTGTGAGCCAGGGGAGGAGTTATATTGTATTAAATAAAAACCTTCTATTAATATAATTATTTTTGTATAAGTTTGGTTAAACGATCTTTTTCTTTCCATCAAATTTCTGTTACTGGATTGAATTATTCAGTTTTAATTTTTAATTTCAAACAGTGTATTTCTATTTAAAAAAATATGTAACGTAAACTCTTTTTCCTGATAAAGTTAAATTTATAAATAAGCTTTTGCAAAAATCACAAACTTTTTTTGATGTGTTAACGTACTCTATACGAGTACATAGTAACTATCTCGTTTTGGTGCGACATTTTTCCTTGCCCATATGTTTCCAGATACTTGCGCCACTCGAACTAGGCTGGGCAGTGCGCGTCCAGCGCCCTAATTAGTAATTACGTTATGCACTTTCTATAACAATCTGAAGGATTTTGAAGGAAATTTCTAAACCATTGCTTCATCTGTTGAAAATTGCGTCTGCTCGTTTCGTACTTTTATAAGATTTATATGTAAAGATAAAAACCGAAATTCAATAAAGAGAATTAACAAATTAAAAAAAAAAATAAGTTACCTACTTTTTCGTTGATGTATGTTTGGTTTATTTCAAAATTACTGTAAACTTAAATCCGTACGGTTTCTTTCGGAAATGTTTTTGTTATATACTTATCAATCACCTCTTAAAATAACACTGCGAAAGGCATACTTTGTATCTATATTAAATTAAGCCCGGCCATGTGTTCACGCAGATATTAAAAAGCAACACTTTAAAAGATATTTAAAATATAGTGGACGTAAAAAACGATAACATTTTATCCGATATCCTTTAGAAAACGGACGTGTTGAAACGACGCAAATCTGTTAATTTCCTGTGAATTGTGATAGCAACTGCCATAGCTACTCATATCTCAGTGCCGTAAGGTCTTATGTGTCAAACACACGAAAGATAAGTCCTTTCCACCTCTGTACGTATAGTACGTACGTCTATAACAGCTAGTTTTTAATTTATTACCATGTTAATGAAAGGAAGGAGAGTGTTGACTATAAATGTTGATGGATAGAGAGGGAAACGAAGGACAAAATGGATATATTGTGCGAGGAAAAATATGAAAGAAAAGGGAGTTAATGATATAGACTCCGTTACTGTACAGCTTACAGTACAGTGATCGCGGAGTGGGGCGCGTCGTCGTGGATTGCACTATCTGTAGCGTGGCGGTTGACAGGAGAGAATCGAAGAATAAATTCGCCGTTGCGTCGACCCCAAGTAACAAGGGACTAAGGGAGGGAGATGCTGATGATGATGACGATGATGATGATCATAATAAAGTTTAGTTGACGACACGGTTGGCGCAGTGGTTAAGCGATTGACTACTGCGCTGCGTGTCGCGGGTTCGATTCCCGCACGGAACAAATATTTGTATGACCTACAATTAGTTGTTCCGGGTTTGTTTGTGTATGTGAGTTTAAATGTTTGTAAACGCACCCACGATACAGGAGAAATTCCTGGTGTGGGACAACGATAAAAAAAAAAGTTGATGAAAGTATCGATTCATCAAGAATACGAGTATCATATAATTATTATCTACTGAACAGGTCGTGGCTAATAACAGCCGCACGATTCGATTCTTCAGGTTAAGTTACGCTTACCATGGTTAGTCTCTGGATGGGTGACCATCTTAAAATACCGAGACTCCGTGCCTCGGAAAGCACGTTAAGCCGTTGGTCCCGGCTGTCATTTGTAGATATTTGACAGTCGTTACGGGTCGTCAGAAGTCCAAAAGTCTGACAACCAGTCTTACCAAGGGATATCGTTTATCCAGCTACTGGGTTGTGCAGGTCAGATAGGCAGTTGCTCCATGTAAAATACGGTATTCAGCTGCGTCCGGTTAGACTGGAAGCCGACCCCAAGATAGGTGGGAAAAAGCTGGGCAGATTGATTGATCTACTTTAGGACCAAAGATGAAAAAGGAGATCTATATCTACTTAGAGAGAATTTGTATCTGTTTCACACACTATTTAATGGATGATACTAAATCTACCTATTACATTTTGTATGAAACAGCAGTTTTTTTACGTGTAATATCTTTCCTCTCCCTTCCCTGCAATCTGTGGGCGTGATTTCGTAAAAAGGGACGGAAGTGGGTAACAGGAAGCCGGGGAAGCGCGCGCTATTTGATTTGACCAATGAGCGCGCGTGGTGCTAGAGTTGGCCGGCAGATGGTACCAACCCATTTTCCGAGAAGTTGGTACAGTCAGCCAAGATGTCAGATGTTACACATCATAAGTATGCAACTACTGTAGGTAATTTTTTTTTTCGATATTTCAGATTTGGTCCAATATGAAAAGTTGTTGGTACTCATGAGTTACGGGATAAGTGAATCCTGGTGGACAGGTCTTGTACAGCCCTAAGATGATCCAATCTTGTTTTTTTACGTTACGTACTCAACCTAGACAAAGAATGGACAACATTGATGTAGTATTGTGCTGCTTGAAACATGATAGGTACACACAGTGTGTGTGTGTATGTGTGCAAGCAGTATTACCAAAAATAGGATCGTTCTCACAATATACCTACCCATAGCTTCAACATGGATGGTGTAACTAATATTTTGATTTAGAGCGTTTATTCTGAAAGTTGGCAACGTCGCAAATAGCTGTCAAATAATTCGCTGTTTTAATTAGAATACGTATTATGAAATCCAATAATTAATATCATAACACCGAATACTTCGTTTTAGATGTAAAAAAAAGTATTTGGAAACTTTCCAAATGCCTTTTTTACACCTAAAACATCAAATTCAATGTTATAATGGCAAATCATTATTAATATTCTAGTTCGCTAGTTAGTCACATTTCTTAATTCCATACATATTGCTAAATTAATCAAAACAGGTAAATTTTTGACAGCTATTTGCGACGTTGCCAACTTTTAGGAAGTTATACAACAGAGCATAGTAGGTTCCTATGGAGCAGAACGGGCAATACCTTTCGAACCTATTGTGTGGCTTTCATGTGGCTTTGGACCATTCCAAAGCGTCAAACTTCATTGGACATTAGATATTATGTTATTTAAATCAAGGAGTCGGTCAGTCAGGAATGGGCTTCATCCGGCCGATCAAAAATGCCTGTTAATGATTTAACTATAGGTACTTATTATGCTTTCAGTTGGAGTTATGTTTTCAGCAATCATGTTCGTGCAACAATGTCGCTCATATTGTTTTGAAAAACCTAAGGCGAGACGTCAATGTAATGCTTGATTCATAGTTTCAAACTCATTAAGTTATAACATCCTCATTCCTCAAGCTATAAATAGCGGAAACCATTGTTGTGTTATGTCAGGGAAATGAATTGTTTACCAAATTGACGAATAACCTAAATTGCCCGGCACAGCAAAATCTGAACTAACGCCGCGCCGCTATCTTGTTTTTGAATACATTTTACTATCAAGTGACATTTCGCACAAATGTTTACCAACAGCGAACAGGGGCCCAAGTCTGTTATTTTTATAAATTCGTCATTCCAACACGATCCCACTGTAATTTTGCTAAAAGTTCGTAATCTGCTAAATTCATAATGGTCAATCATTGGTTGATCATTGTATTTCACAAACACGATACTCGTAACGAATTAAAAGAAATGACTGCACAATGTCGTTCTCATGGTAGGTCACTGATCAAAGTAACTGTCAATATTTTTGCAGATTACCGCCTAAGTCAGTCATTCATTTTTCATTATGTGCGAGATTACCAATAGATGCCATTTCTTTCAATGGAGTGTCAGTGGCTGACCATTGGAAAGTCATAATGACGCCAATATGTTAGTAGATTACCAAACTTGTCAAAATCAACAATTATGAAATCAATTTTAGACCATTCTGACACTATTGTAATAGCAGACTTGAGGCCCAGTGATCAATTTCCAAAAGTTAGGGGGACGAAATTATTAAATAATATAATCGTGAATTAAAGGTAGGTAGGTACTTATATTTATAACGTTAAATACCTATTATTTATCGAAAAATCGGTTTCATATAATTTAACTTGGTAATTCATATTTTATGTACATTGGTTATATCACTCCTCATCTAACACAACTTCTGGTTGTTCCAATGTCTCCAAAATACAGGGTGATTGGAAGCTGGGTGCAAAGCTTTAAGGTGAAGATAGTACAGACAATTTAGAACCATTTAAGCCATGGTTATCTTAGACGAAGTCTTACCATTTTTTTTAACCTAATTTTTATGTTTTTTTTCGAATATTCCCATAATTTTAACTAAATTGCTTGTAATAGCCAAATTAAATGATAAATGAATTAATTTTTATTTTATTTAATTTATGTAATGAGTAAGCAATCTAGCAAAACAAGTTTTAGGCTTCTTTGTCGTTAGACATTTTGTTTACAGACATTTTAAGTTAACAATAAAAAAAAAAAACATAAATACTTTTTGTAAACCTTATACCTTATACCTTAAAAAAAATTAGTAAGACTTCGTCTAAGATAACCATGGCTTAAATGGTTCTAAATTGTCTGTACTATCTTCGCCTTAAAGCTTTGCACCCAGCTTCCAATCACCCTGTATAACTATACTCCATTTGAAATAAGATTAGACATATTATAAACAAACCATTTTTACAGTCCGTTCAACCGACTTTATAACGAAAGGACAACTATCACAGCTAAGTAGGCTTTACAGGTTAACGAGTCATAATCGACCAACTTAAATTTGCTGTTTGAAAAACATCTTCACCCACCTGTACCTACATTCCGTATGGGAGATCATGTTTTCCACTTACAGTTTTAAGTTTGTGACTGGGATAAAATATTCATCCTAACTACAGAACCGTTCATTGTGCGTGGTCTAACAAGCACTCAGTGGGTTTTTTACTATAGAAACGATTTCCGATGATTCATCGGAAAAAAAATGCATATTTTTATATAGCTAATAGCCGGATCTTTATAATGGAATCAAAATTATAGTGTACTAATTTGTACTTTTAAACGTAACACAGTTCAAACTTAGAAAAGATAGTAAATATCAGTACGTTAGTTAGTAGGTATAGATATTTTCAAAGTCAAAGTCAGTCATTTATTTTTTTATTTTTTATTATATACTTAAATCGTCAATTCACAGTTTACGCTGATGACACCAACTTGATTTGAATAGGAGCGGAAAACAAGGATAAAGTTTTGGTTTCGAGATAACTTTTAAACGGCATATCCATTAAACTACTGACTGCATAATGTTGATGTTTTAGGATAATGTAAATAACTTACCATCAAGAATTAATAAAATATTTTTTCGAACTATCGACATATTGACTAAAAATAATAATATTATGGGACGCAAACTTTGAATAATTGATCAGTGTGCAGCGCCCCCTAACGTCATTGGAGTTCCAATAGTTCCTTGTAGCAGCGTCTATTGGCTTTAAAACTGCAAATTGACGTACAATGCGATTCAAATAAGAATAGGAACGTCAATGACCTGCAGTGGCTGACCTTTGGAAAGACATACACAGTATAACTGTTCATTTTTCAAACCCAAAAAATACCAATTTCCTGCGTGCTTTGTATACAGGGTGTTTGGCGCATGGACCGACACAATTTTTTCAGGGATTTGGGAGGTCATTAGACAGATTTGTAGATCCCAATCATTGGTGGCATGACGTAGACGGTAATATAATCCGATGGGCTGATGTGATGGAGGTTAACGTTAACCAAGAAGGTAAGCTGTTCTATAAGTACAATTTTAACAATACATATTCCGAGCTTGATTTAAATATGCCCACACTGCCTTAAATGCTAGACGAAGGGGACGAAAACGAACACAAGATTTGTATCCATAGGCTTAAATAATGTAGTGAGTTTATGTAAAAGTGGAGCAATTCCGCGATTTTACCATCCTTTTTATGAGTCATTGTCATATACAGATACCACGAACGATAATATAATTGATACGGATGAAGACTGATTAGTTAAGTAATTGATCTCATTGAGATTCATAGTTATTTAGGTACCTAAATATTTCTAAAACCTAAGGTGTTAATTTTGTGACATTATTGTATTGCTGTTTTTAATCATCGTTGATATACCTACTTCTAGTTTTTAATGTATCATGAATATTGACATGACTGACGTCCCTGTAATTATCTTAATTGATAAATGTTTATTTTAATTCTTCTAAAGGTTAGGATGTTAATTTTCGAATCTGAATCTATTATTGTGATTATTAAATATTATTACTTATACTCATCATCTACAGTCTTTTCTTGTAAACCTAAACATATTACTTACACTTTAGACAGCACGGTTAGCGCAGTGGTTAAGCGATTGACTTCTGCGCTGCATGCCGCGGGTTCGAATCCCGCACGGAACAAGTATTTGTATGACCTACAAGTAGTTGTTTCGGGTCTTGCTGTTTGTGTATGTGATTATAAATGTTTGTAAACGCACCCACGATACAGGAGAAATCCTAGTGTGGGGCAACGTTTTATTTAAAAATACAAATACTTTAAAAAATCGATAAAAAATTATTAGCACTGGATGGTTACACAAAAATATTTTTTCAGAATTGTCCTCCAAAAACTATGTTCTGTAACGATACTGTTACTGTGTCAATTTAACATTACCACAATAACACCGTAATAACCAATTACGTATTGTCTTCAAGATGAAAAATTACGCTGGAAAACTCCGCATTGTGATGTTACGTATCAACATTGTTTACAAATGACAATGCCAGATCCTGCCCCACCCTTTCATTAATTTACAAAAAATGTAAATTAATCAAAATTATTCAATGAAAATAGGATCCCTGATTACTTAACTACTAGTCTGTTAGGTACACTTGCAACTAAAAAGTTAATGTTAAAAGGAATTTAATAAAAACCCAACGCCAATTTCCTGTTTCTATCGCGACCATCTGCGTTACTTAGTACGCAATAATACACGCGGAACAAAACAAGTCATTTAATTTTTTTAAATTATATGTAGGTATTATGTGCGAATTTTAATATGTATTTGATCTAGATACACAGTTAATGAAAATAATGTTTTTTTAATATATATTCTAAGTAATTATTATTTCGCATTTGAGCGTTAGCAATTAGTCGTAAAGAAACGTCACGTCACGACGCACGCGCCAATACTTTCAAAAACTTAATAATCTGTGGTCAAAAAGTCATATATTGAGATTCGCTCTGTTCTGTTTGCATTGTTGTTTGTTTTTTACGCTCCATAATCTCTTTCTGTGATCTATTGTTATATTTTTACGACGATTTTGCTTCTGTACAGGGACTCGATCTCGCCTACTCGCCGACTTTGTGCTTATTTAATTATAACTGCAATTAACCTAAACTTAAGGTAGGTACATAACATAAATGTAATAATTTTTCTTAGATTTAAACAAAAACCGCAAGTTCTAAAAGCATTTATACATTTTTTTTAGTTATCATTAGTAAAGCACCAATAGAATGTTTCATTTGGCTTGCTTGTACACCAACTTTTATTTGATGGGTCAACACTCTATAGAGTTTCTGGCATTGTCCTTTACTGCAATAATGGCGTAAGTGTATATTACCTAAACAATTTACCTAATATATTTATTTTCATAAACTGCAAGGCTTTTCACGCACAAAATTTAATGTTAAAATAATAATTGTATTAAAGAAAAAATAATAGCTTTCGTTTGATGTATCAATGACCTCACTACTCCAAATCGTTGAATAGCTGTTCAACAAAAACAGAAAAACATTTCTCCTGTAAAATTAGGTTAATTAAATTAAGTTTTACGATTACCGACTTATTGCTAGGGGACGTCCATGGTAATGATGAAAAACGCAAGCAAGAATTACACGAATTGCAAGTGCTAAAAATTAAGTTAGAAATAGATATTTTAAGTAAGAAAAGAGAATAATGGTCAAAACCAGACATGGTTTATTTTATTTTACATGTATCAAACTTACAGCTAGTCTTAATAGTAGATTACCGCAGAAAAATACATAATCATTAGGTAACTTTCTTCGCATCTTCAATTTGCGATGCAATCGAGAGCTTTTGTAGAACTTTACTTTTACTTTTAGTTAAAACTCAGGCGCACCGCTGCCGCCGTTTCGATTAGTTGACACCTACAATATGCTGTTTAGCTCAGCTGATATTATGTTTCTCAGCAAGACTATATTTAGAAAGGAAATTGTTACTATTTGAAGTAATAATTAAGTAATGTTTAATTTTACTCTGTTTCTGCCACCACTCCACTGCCACGCCCGGTTGCGTACGACACGTGTGATGTTTTGTGGCTAACAATGTATTACTAAAAATTTACAGTGATATGGCAAAATCAAGCGGAGACGGTGACACACCATCTGCGCCGGCGCGGGCGGCGCGAGCGCGGCCGCGGTGCCGTCTACACGAACCCTTTACGAAAGTACGACACGTGTGATATTTTGTGGCTAGCAATGTATTACTAAAAATTTACAGTGATATGGCAAAATCAAGCGGAGATGGTGACACACCATCTGCGCCGGCGCGGGCGGCGCGAGCGCGGCCGCGGTGCCGTCTACACGAACCCTTTACGAAAGTACGACACGTGTGATATTTTGTGGCTAGCAATGTATTACTAAAAATGTAGGTACAGTGATATGGCAAAATCAAGCGGAGACGATGCGGCTGCGGTGCCGTCTACACGAACCCTTATGCACGGCTATTGATTTTTATATACTTATAAAGAAATTAAATCTAGGCGATTACTAAGACTACACAGAGAAATGCACAGTGATTTATGTTAGATAACAGCTTAAACGGGCGTTGAATAAGTCTAACCTACAACAGTACAACTTTGACAAAATGACAATAACTTTAGCTTTCACATCAGCTTAATGAGTACTACTTTGGCTGTTACTTGTGATAAAGAAACTGGCCGTTAGGCGGTAATCTGCAAAAATTGTGACAGTTCCTTTGATCAGTGACCTACCATTAGAGTTTTTAATTCGTTACGATAATCGTGTTTGTGGAATACAATGATCAACCAATGATCGACCGATATTTTTGAAAGACCTATCCAACGATATCCCACACTATGGCAAGAACGAAAAAAAAAAACATCCCCACTTTATATGTAGGTTGAGGTACCTAAAATAAATGTTTTTTTTTTTTCAAAATTTATTTTAATAAAAATAATAATAAATAAATAATTATTTATTTCAGACTTGTCTTGCGATTAAGTACATCCATATTTGTTAGTAAAATTGCGAGCTTACAAACTAGTGTTAGTAATAATTACATAAAACTCCAGGTGGACTCCCCAATGCTGGTGAGAAATCACTACACGACTGCGTGCAGCCGTATCCAGCGAGCCAGCATCGGAGAGTCCCACCGGTCCGCCAGCGCGCGCAGGATGGTGTTGGGACTGTCGCGCGTGCGGCGCAGGATAGAAGCGCACCGCTTGCGCATGATGGCCGCAAAGCCGTCTGTGTCAGCCGCCGCGAACATAGCGGAAGCGCTGCAGTGGCGCGGCAGTCCCATCAACACCCGGAATTGTATTGAACGCGCAGATCGCTGTATGTCCGCTGCGTATAGTTAACCCACAGGCTGCAGGTGTAAAAGGACTGACAGTACGCTTTAAAAAGCGCGATTTTGACAGTCCCCGTGCACCGTGAAAACCTGCGTGCCACATTTTACCACTTTTTCGGCGTCATTAACTTGTACACTCATGCCAAATTACAACTTTCTAGTACCAATAGTTTTTGAGCTAAATTGCGGACAGACAGACAGACAGACGGACATGGCGAAACTATAAGGGTTCCTTGTTGACTACGGAAGCCTAAAAAGGGTCTACTATGCAAAGCTATAGCAGCTATAGCAAAGATACCAGTCTTAATTTTAATTAACCAATAACGGTCCGTAAATAATTATAGGAATCGGGCATTCCACCGCGCCTTCTTCTCTAAAAAAATTCACGGAGTAGGGCAAACAAGTACCACGTGGAGTCACGATTGTCAAATCGATTTTAGTCGTGTCAAAATAATTTTTAAATTTAGATTTTTTTTATTGCAGAATAGCTTTAAGATTCTCATAGCCAAAAGTAAGCAATTTTAGTGATAGTTTAGTTAGTTTAGTTCGGTGTACCAGAGAATCGGCACAATTATAATACTTATGACGCAAAAATAAACAGTTCCTATGTATATTAAAAAAGTGTAACATTTTGAAAAAAATATTTTAGTTGTTAATTTTTTTTCGATCTAGCTCTCATTCACCAAGTGTGCAGACTAGGTATAACGTGCGTCACGTGCGATAACAAATTGTTCCAAAAATTATCAATGAGTCTTTTATTTAGTTGTGACTGTGACCTATTCACGCGTGATTACTTACTGGTTGCACATTATAAGTAATATTTATAACATACATAAACACAGATTTCTTGTTATAATTATAATACATCAAGATTAAGCTATTTTATTAGCTATTTTATTTAAAATTGCTTGTTCACGTGGTTTATTATTTTTGTAAAAATAGAACTAAAAATATCTTTTTACTACGTTTGAAACATACATAGCTTAAGACGTCACAGAAAAAAAAACATACCCTTATTGTATAGAACACAAAAATATTTTTTTAAATTCACTTTTTTTTCACTGACCATTATAAATATTCAGCATAAAAGTGGCCAACACCGAATTCTAAATTCAAATTATATTCACACAATAATCAACGAACAAGAGCAATACCGCGACGTGCTTTTTTTGAAATTAATTAATATGACCGCATGACATCCCGTCGTGCGCCGACTAGCCATGTACCAAATACACTGATATAGTTACTATGAGACAGGGTTGCCAACCGTAAAACAAATTCCCTCGTACATATGCAGCTAAAAATCTCGTATTTTGACTTTCAAACCTCGTACATTTATTATGCATTTAAAACGTGCTAAAACCAAAATTAGGGCATATATACTGGATCATACACATAACTACTGGATTTAGAACTTTTTACTCAATGATCTTTCTACTAAGTAGGGCCTCCCATTGCTTTAATATCTTTTCAACCACTGATAATAAGGAAAGCCATCTTGTCTGTGATGGTTTCAGTATTTTGTGAGGCTCCACTGCAGCAAACGACTGGAAGTTACGTAGTACAACTAAACACGCGTGTTTAGTTGTACTACGTTAGTACGTGTACCTAGCTAATTGAAGTGTTTGTAAAAAAGAAGAATTTTATTGTTAAATACCTAGTATTTTCGTTGTTTCGTCCATTGTAAACTACCTTCATTATATATTCTGAATTCGACACATTAATTAATGACCTGAAAATGCAACGAATGGAACAGAGGAAGTAGAAATTTGCGCAATGTGTGCCAGAGACGACTAATGCGAAGAACGAAATGTTTTACTAGCCGGGGATTTCCCCGGTTGACGGGATAGCTACCATGGACAATCATCGCGTAAATGCGGCAATTAAATTTTTGGTGTAAGAAGTTTCAACAAGTTCTGATAGATGGCACTACTCTTTACTATTTTAAAATGGTGATGCAAAATATTCGTATGGCCATATTATCAATATCTCGTACATAATAATTGTACGAGGTTGATAGTGTCCTCGTACCTCGTACGGAAGACCACAAATCTCGTATTTGTACGAGGAACCTCGTACGGTTGGCAACCCTGCTATGAGACTAAGCCGAGGAACGCACGGGCGATTTTTTACGCGATGGTTGTTTTTGGCGGGATTTTCAACTGGACTAGATTTTCTCATAATAGCATAATAGCCGCACGGGTCGATCCATCAGGTTAAGCTGCGCTTACCGGGTTGGTCCGTGGATGGGTTTTAATGTACGTACTATAGTTTTGCAACAGTTTGCCTTTCTTCATTAGGGCCAGTACCCACTGACAGGAAAGCACGGTATTTGTTGTTATTTTTATTATTGTTAGTGGTAGTTTAGTGTGTAAAAGATTAATAAACATCGTTTTTAAGTCGTTGTTACAAATACAATGGTGCCGATTCTCTTGTACACCGGACTAAACTAACTAAACTATCACTATGAGAATCTTATCGCTATCCTGTAGTAAAAAATCTCTAAATTAAAAAAATATTTTGACACAACTAAATCGAATTTGACAATTGCGATTCCACGTGGTACATACTTGTTTGCCCTACCCCGTGAATTTTTTTAGAGCCGGAGGCGCGTAGTGGGGGCAGCCTCGACGTGTTTTATATGGAATTTTTCACTTTTTGAAATTTAAAAAAAATATTACCTACGTGTTAAGTATTAGGGGTATACCTATATGGGTTTCATAAGGGGGTCGAAAATTTCATTATTTTTGCGATAGAACACACCATTTTTGAGATATAAGCAAAGAAAAGAAAAAAAATCCAGTACAGTACCTACTGTTTTTTGCACCCGAAGTCGAGATCTTCGTGTGAATTTTAGTTCATGACAACTAATAATATTCCACACCATTTTCAGTGGCGATTAAAAATGGTCAAAATTAGTTAGAAAATTAAAATTTTAGGTGAAAAACGACAAATTCAGAATAGCAAAATTGTCATTTTCACTAAATTAAAATCTCAGTACAATCTTAGTGCTGTCAAACTAAAATATAGTTAAGTTGTGCCACTTTAGTCTATTTCAGAATGGGAAATCATCGTTTGACAGGAGTAAACTAAATTTTGGTGATTTTTAGTTTAGTTTAGACGCATTTGTGCCAAGAGAATCGGCACCAATATGGATTGTGTGTACTTGTATGTGTGGTCCGAAATAAAGAATTATTATTATGTCGTTTATAAATGTTATCGTTGTGTTCGTTGTTAATGTTATGTATCTGATTACATTTTGAAATATTTCCGTAAAAAATACCAAAAAATATTTAAAAATATAAAACAATTGAGTTCCGCCGGTGTCGGGAGCAGAGTCCAAGCTACCGGTGGTTAGGGCTGCAGAGACAGAAACCTCATAATACGAGCCGTTTCGAGGAGTACTGCCTTCTGAATCTGGACCTTAGTCAAACCGCCTATCGAGAGCCTCGAGAGATGTTGGTCGAGGCTTTCGGCCATCAGGTCATTGGCCGTTACGACGGTCGGCACAATGATAGCCGATATCACATTTCACATGTCGACAACTCGTGTGCTGTCGAGATATTTTATTTGTTTCTCTTTCTCAGGTTTAACGAGGTTCTCTTCATGCAGATTGGTAACATCGACTATCATTGCGCGACGCGCTAATTGACCTATTACCACTACATCAGACCGATTCCAGTACCACGTGACACGGTCATTTTTGAGAACTGGGTCGGGCACATAACCTGTAATACGGTAGGTACCTCAGAATACACAAGTTATATTTTAAACCAAGTTGTTGGTGAATTATTCTAACCACTTGGTTATGCCTTGTGCAAGTATTCGCCGTTAGCCGATAATAATTATGTCTGATGGACTCACCCGGACGGTGGCATGCCCGACACACGTCAACCGTCCCACCCTTCATAATATAATATCTCCGGTAGTTATTCGTCGAAATAACTTCGCCCAGAATTGCACAGACGAAACCTTCAGTTCCCCGAAAAAGTCAACAAAACGTTACCAGGATACGGACGAAGAAATCTACACCGGGCTCATTATGAGCCCAATAGAAGCGCGCGTGAAGCTTCTTGCTTGTACTACAGATGACCGCAAGGAGATATGGCAAATACCTCCTTGCGGTCATCTGTATTAGGTACCACAGGTTTGCGCCAGTTCTCTTTAGCCATGCCATGGAGAACGGGGAAGCCCCTTGTCCACTGCCACCACATCACGGTGCATAGTGCATACCCACTGCATTTTAAATGCAATGTGGAGGGTCTTAGCATTTAAAAAGCCTCGACCCGCGGACTTCCGCGGGATGTACAGTCTCATCACCGATGAACGAGGATACACAGGATAGGAGGGTCCATTTGAGTTTGCCGAAAGAGTACATCAAAACCGGCATGACCCAACCGTTGAAGGCGCGCACCATGTTTTTGCTTCATGCCACCAAAGAAGCACTCTTTCAACGATTGCTTCATGTCTGCAACGTTGACGCCTAAGGTTTCTGACATACCCAAATACTTCTAGCTTTCGGATGAGGAAAGGGATCTAAGGTGTATGGAATCCGAGAGTTGGGTTCCCTCAGAGTCCATAATCTCCCTCGCTTTACATGCATGTCTGCATATAGGCACAGACACTTATCTACCAATTTATAGAAAGGAACAGTTTTCATATTTTCTTGATTTTTTAAATAAATTTTTCCTCCGCCAATGAATTGATCGTCTTTAATTACAATTTCGTAAACAAGTTGATTACGTTATGATTCATGGCAATCGTTAAAATATTCATTCAAGATTAAAAAGACATAAAAAACGATAACTGTTTTGCTGCAGGTATGCAAACTATGAATTCGAATGGAGTTGGGCAGGTCACCTCGCAAAGTGCGGTGATGACAGGTGGAGTGAGGCAGTGACCGAGTGGCGTCCAAGGACTGGAAGACGAGGTGTCAGTCCGGTGGCGAGATAGGCGGACGATATTGTTACCATCGCGGGTAGAACCTGGGTGAGGCTGGCACAGGAGCGTGGGGATTGGCACCAGCAAAGAGAGGCCCATGCCCAGCAGTGGGCGCAGTCAGGCTGTGGATGATGACGATGATGATGCAACATTAAACACTAGCAATCCTCTTCGTTTTGACAATTCAATAATATGTAGCATTCTAACTCGGATAGGTTAGATTGTTCGTGTGATTTTACAAAAAAAATGCAAGACCTTGAGAAGTTGAGAACTGCATTAATAATTTTTTTTCATGTTTTCCTTATTATAAGTATTCAATCGTTACGTACGCCTCTTATCAAGAAGAATTTGAGAGTTTGGATAATCTACGAATATTTGTTTACACACGTGGCCCTTGTAACTTGGGGGCCCCGTATCATTGATAAGGCTGATACGGTGGAAACTAAGCCCCTGATTCATCGCCTTCTTTATGTTGCCGAGCAGAAGTTCTTTTTTTAAACTTATACACAAATACTTACATAAACTCACGCTTACTTTCCAAGAGGTAGGCAGAAAATACTGAACACCACCTGCTACGGTCCTTACTCTTATCTACCTAATCCTTTTCATTCGTTTAAGGTCACGCCGGTTGCGAGTACCTAGTACTACAGAGGGAACAGGGGCTGCGAGGAATTTGAAAAATAGGTATTTGAATAAACTATTGCCGTCGCGCTGCGCCCGAAAAACCGAGTTAAACCCCGTAAAGTGCGATAGGGACAACTGCAGCTCAGACCGATTATATCACAAAATTTTTGACGAAAACGACGTTTGGCATTTTCCTTTTTTCTCCTCGAAAACTAAGCCGATTTAATATTTTTTTACATTAAAATTTAAAAAAAGAGTATGTCTAGGTTCCTATTATTTTCTTTTATGCTAAAAACTTTTCCGAATTAGTCTGGTAGTCCTCTAATCACGGCGGTAAAAATGGGGCATTTTTGTAATTTTTGGAGGGTCATAGTTTCCTTACTTATTAATTTCTGAAAAAAGGAAATGACAGGGGCATGCCTATAGAGACCCTGATTTTATACAAAAAAAATGACAGCTCTAGAGGCATTATTCAGGAAGAAAAACGGGGGATACCTTTGTATGGAGAATCGCGGGCCCTGTTCCCTCTACTACACATAATAATATACAGGTTCACTCTGCATTTTAGGTATGAACTTATGAAGCTACATGAGCGCGGCGGCGGCGGCTCGTCTTGTCGGGCCGATTCAGTGAGCGTACGTAGTCAGAAGAAGTTACGCGATAGAAAGAGAAGCAACTTCTAGGTGAATATAACTGCAGGTAATTAGCGCTGTGCGACCTGAATTGAACTTTACTGTGTCGAACCAAGAGTCGCTTTTTATTTAAATGAATTTGCGGAGTTAACCATCTGTACGAGTATTCAATGGTACACGTCACACGCGTAGCATGACAACCATAGAAACAGGTTTTCTACGGGTTTTGTCGACGGAAGAATAGACACAATGACAGATTGTGATTGTTTATCTGTAATTTTGACTATTTTTCCGTCGACAAAACCCGTTTATATTGTAGTCGTGCTAAGCATGCTGCAGGGCTGACATGAAAAGCGCGAGAACGCTCTTTTCTCGTTTTGTCGAAAGTCTACAATTCGGTCGTCATTCTAATGCCTAACATGGCCTTCAACAACGAGTAAACTCGAAAAAGGCACTTTGACACTTCTCTATCTCGCGACGAGAGACCAGTGTCATGTTATACCTGCTGACCAATAACTTCTTCACTATAAGGCCTTCTTAGGCATGGTCCCGGCGTTTCCACTCACATCTGATTTGTACATTTTGTACCTACCTATTGTCAAAATTAAAGGTATTGTCATTCCGTACGAGTTAGTTGCACAATATGGATGCTACGAGGTAATTACTTAACACCACACGTAACACACACACACAGTCCAAATGACGATTCAACAATATTCATTATTCATTGACCTTTGCCGTCTTCGAACAGACGAATTTTGCAACCAAATTGAGCTAAATTTATGAATTTCCTTGTGTTACGCAATAAGAGTGCTGGGTGTATCTGTGAGGGACAATTGAAATAATGTTCACGTGATATAAATGTCATAAACTATAAAAACAATTAACCTAATTTCATGTGATCTAATGTTTGTTGTATGTTATAATTCATGTACCTACTTAACTTTCTTTTGCTCTAATAACATTCAGTATAACGTTAATTTCCAATAGTTTTCAATTTGTTTACTTAATGTTCTTTTTATACAAGGTTCAGTTGACCTAATTTTCATTAATTTTCAGCCAAAATTCTGTAATAGTAGAGGATCCCTAGAGGAACGACCTGGGGCCGTATAGCGTATTAATGCCACCATTATTCAAGTGTGAGTGAGAGACGGAGCTATACAAGGCCGCTAGCACCATCCTTTATTTGCAGTGGAATAATGATGGCATTAATACTTCATAATAAGGCCCCTGCACCCATTGGGTTTAATGGATAAAAAGTATTTTATATTGTATTTAAATTTAGTATGTTAAAAAATATATCGCGAGTAGGTTGAATAAAAAAATCCTGGCCACTATGATTAATTAAAAATTCAAAAATAACTTCTTTTTTAAAAAATTGCACCAATAAATTTAATACCAATCGAAACTTCGAAAGTGAAGCCTATAGAACATAAAAACGTTGGGTTGTCTATTTTTTTCCAGGTATAACTGGGTTTGCAAGTATAAACAGGTACTTAAGTCGAAAAGGTAAGTTATTTGTTTGTGACGCTTTCACGCTAAAACGGCTGAACGGATTTGGATGAAATTTGGCACACGGGTAGACTATGACCTGGAATAGGACATAGGATACTTTTTATCCTGATATTCCTACGGGTACAGCTCTGCCTAACCCTTCGAGGAATACAGGCGTGATTTTATGCTACCACGTTAGGTAGCTTCGCCCCGCGGTTTCACCCGCATAAGTCTCGATCCCGTGGGAATATCTGGATAGAAAGTATCCAGTAGAGCAAATTGGCTGTGACAGACAACAGCCAGCCAGCCAGACTCACGAGTGATCCTATAAGGGTTCCGTTTTTTTCCTTTTGAGGTACGGAACCCTAATAAGATATCCAGACGCATTAGAAGTCTCGTAAGTAGGTACTTTAGTACTTAGTGTAAACTGAATACAAATACACATTATTGTAGGTGTACGTAACAAGATACAGCAAGTACGGTACTGCAGAGATTATTATTCTTATCATTTTGTTTTAAACAAATTTCTTTTTATGTTAATCAAACAGTGTTTCGCTGGAAATTAAAAAAATAAACCTTAGTTACTATTGTTAAGATTGAATTTTAATTGCAGTTTCATTAATTGCCCTATCAAGAGTTATTTGTTTAAATTCTACAGAAAATAAATACACTAAAGTATGTAACCTATTTAGGAAATAATTATGTTATGTATACGGACCTAACCGTATTTATTTATCTAAAGGCGGGTCCACACCTGCGCACGCGCACGAACAGTGCGGTTAGTATAGACACCTTTGGACATGTTCGAGAGCGGTTATCGAGCAGTTCGCGTGCAAGTTATAAATGTCCTCTCGCGCGCACGATCAATGCGGTTCGAATTCATCTTAGGAACATAGTATGGACTCTATGGACACCTTCACATCATAGTTCGTGCGCGTGAGTTTCAATTGCGCACTGCGCAGGTGTGGATCCTTGCACGCGAATCATTCGCAACATGCGCGCGCGCGCGTTGTATGTGATGCGTCCATAGCCATTCGAGGTGCCTAGTGTGCACGATTCGTGCGCGTGTGCTGGTATGTACGCGCCTTACCGTGGAACCGGTAGAACGTAATTATTTTTCGTAGATATCGTAAATAAACTTTTAAAAACTAGATAAACATGATAAGGTATGTACGGTCATTGTCAAAAGTCGATTAACCTTACTATTTTACAAAATAAATTATCTAAATTAACACAAAATTATAAGATAAAATGTTTTTTTTTACTTTTCACATTTTCATTGCTCAGGGTGAGTATTCTTTAATTAGACTTCAGTTCCGATTTTAATTAAATATTTAACTCAATAATTTAGAATTGAGGCTCCCACAGATAGGCGCGACGCGACTCTGATGGAACAATATCTATGAAATCTTCACGGAAATTTTTCTACCGTGTCTGCTTTTGTCTCTGATAGGATGATAGTATAGATACAAGCGTTCTTTAGGTACCTTTTTTAGTCTCAAAATTATTTTCATAACTTCAACTAGCTACCAATTAAGGTTAAAAAGATAGCCCAGTGACAGGCAGACAGACACACGATGCACAATCAGTGAAATTAATTGACACCATACGTCAATATTCTATGTTAAACAGGGTTATTGGTAAAATTATGTTGACAACCCAATAAGGGAATGCTGGAGAGGTCATTAAAAAGTTTCCCCGAAACGATCAATTGTATTTGTCAATTTTGACATGATTGATACACATTGATGCGCAAATTGATCGTCTACCAAATGCAATTGAAGCGATTGACGTTACTACAGTAGAAATTGATAGCAATTTGATCGTTTAGCCGCCCGACAAACGCGCGGTGCTTGTTATAGTCGACGGCACGTAGGTACCTAACTTGGCAAGAATCGTAGATGCGCAGAATTCGTTTTTGCTTGTCTTTCTTAACAGACGTGTTCAAAAATTAATTATGGCAATAGCCATAGAATAATGACATGCATTAAAAGTGTAAATTTATTGTTTGCGCAAACTTACTCCCAATACGCCAAAACCTTGCCAAGTTACGTGCCAGCGAGTGTACGCCCCTCACGACACCGATGATAAGTCCGACAATGATTAAAAACGATGACATTTTTTCAACAGTGTTGCCGATTCTCTTGTCACAAATTCCTCTAAACTAGACTACACTAAGATAGCACTGAGATTTAAATTTAGTGAAAATTACAACTGTGCTATTCTGAATTTGACGATTTTCACCAAAAAATTTAACTGTCTGATTCTGTCCATTTTTAATCGCCACTAAAAATGGCGTGGAATATTATTAGTTGTCATGAACTAAAATTCACACGAACACCTCGACTTCAGGTGCAAAAACATTACGGTATATATTTTTTCTTTTCTTTTGCTCATCTCGAAAATGGTGTGTCCTATCGCAAAAATAATGAAAATTTCGACCCCCTTTATAAAACTCTTACCCCTAATACTCAACTCGTAGGTTTTTTTTTTTCTATGCTACAAGTGAAAAATTCCATATAGAACGCGTCGAGGCTGCCACCCTGCGCGCTTCCGGCTCTAAAAAAAATCACGGGGTAGGGCAAACAAGTATGTACCACGTGGAGTCGCAATTATTGTCAAATTCGATTTTAGATGTGTCAAAATAATATTTAAATTTAGAGACTTTTTATTGCAGAATAGCTTTAAGATTCTCATAGTCAAAAGTAAGGAATTTTAGTGATAGTTTACCAGCACCAGTATGCTGTTTTCTCTTGTCAAATTTATTAAAAGTAAACATATTAATTTTAGTTCGATGGTTTCGGGTAAGCTCTTATTCGTACGTAAAAATACAGCAATATAATTTATTAATCATTTATGATTATCGAATAGCTGTCTGATTAGTAACGTGAGACACTTGTCTGATATTTTTTTTGTCTACATCTGGACATTCTTTTTCATTATAGACTGATTGCTATGTTACCCGATCGCTAAAATTTTTCAACACGTTTTCTTCTGAAAAATGTTTTATTCGCATCAACTGGCCAATGTTCACATGACAACCAGATTTTCAGATGGGTTGAGTTTTAATTTTTGCCTCATATTTTAGGGTTGCGTAGTAAACAAGGAACCCTTATAGTTTCGCCATGTCCGTCTGTCTGTCTGTCCGTCTGCCCTCGGCTTAGCTCAGAGACTGTTAGTACCTACTAGAAAACTGTAATTTGGCATGGGTATACCTAGAAAATAATGGTTATACTTGGATTAGTGAAAACATTCACAGCAGTAGTATATATTAACGAATTTAAAAGGAAAACTATCACAGCTAAGTATAGGCTTTACAGGTTAAAGAGTAATAATCGACCAACTTAATTTTTCGGTTTGAAAAACATGTATTCCCCATACATTCCTACATTGCCGAGACGCATTGGGCCGGTTTTAATTTTCTGAAATGGTCTCCTGGTACATGTGACGCTACTGGTTTCTGAAAATTGTGTTTTCGGTATCTAAAATCTATCGTTCAACTACATTCTCAAAATCAGAAAGACTCCACACAGTTCGGTATTATATTTATTTTACCTATTTAAAAATGCTGTCAGCAGGCCTAACATGACACACGCGACAATTACTGACTCTCGCGTGAGTAATTGTCGTCAATTACTCACTCTCGCATGTGTAATTGTCATCTATTTCTGTCACTTTTCTCGTTCTGACAGCGCTGCCATAAAAAATAGTCAACTCGTTCTGTCAAACTTGATGTTTTTTCGACAAACCTTATCATGGCACCCTAGTTATCTCGATTTTTGACAATTCAACACAATAATCTCCGTTTCTTCTGTCATATTGTGGTATTTACTCGTCCTCGATTTTGACGACGAGAAGAGTAGACAAAACAATGATACAAAAGAAAAATAACAAGACAATTTCATAATATTGTACTTTTTTAATCATCATTTTATTTTAAAATATATTAATAATGAAAATACTTAGTTTTAAACTACTATTTATATTGGAACGACGTGTTTTATATGGATTTTTTTACTTTTTGCATAGAACATGAAAAATTATTTCCTACATGTTGAGTGTTAGGGGTTTATGGGTTCCTATCGCAAAAATAATGAAAATTTCGACCCCCTTGATCGAAATTTTCATTATTTTTGCGATAGGACACACCATTTTCGAGATATAGGCAAGAGAAAAGAAAAAAAGAGTGGTGCCGATTCTCTTGTCACAAATGCGTCTAAACTAGACTAAAAATCACCAAAATTTAGTTTACTACTGTCAAACGATGATTTCCCATTCTGAAATAGACTAAAGTGGCACAACTTAACTATATTTTAGTTTGACAGCACTAAGATTGTACTGAGATTTTAATTTAGTGAAAATGACCATTTTGCTATTCTGAATTTCACCTAAAATTTTAATTGTCTAACAAATTTTGACCATTTTTAATCGCCACTGAAAATGGTGTGGAATATTATTAGTTGTCATGACTAAATTTCACACTTACATCTCGACTTCGGGTGTAAAAACAGCACTGTACTGGATTTTTTTCTTTTCTTTTGCATATATCTCGAAAATGGTGTGTCCTGTCGCAAAATAATGAAAATTTCGACCCCCTTTATAAAACCCTTATACCCAATACTCAACACGTAGGTTTTTTTTTTTTTCCATACTAGAAGTGAAAAATTCCATATAAATCACGTCGAGGCTGCCACCAATGCGCGCCTCCGGCTCTAAAAAAAATCACAGGGTAGGGCAAACAAGTATGTACAACGTGGAGTCGCAATTGTCAAATTCGATTTAGTTGTGTCAATTTTTAAATTTAGAGACTTTTTACTACAGAATAGCTTTAAGATTCTCATAGCCAAAAGTAAGGAATTTTAGTTAGAGTTTAGTTAGTTTAGGTGCCGATTCTCTTGTCACAAATGCCGCTAAACTAGACTAAAAATCACCAAAATTTTTTCGATTTTCCATTCTGAAATAGACTAAAGTGACACAACTTAACTATATTTTAGTTTGACGGCACTGAGCTATTAATTTAGTGAAAATGGCAATTTTGCTATTCAGAATTTTACGTTCTTCACCTAAAATTTTGATTGTCTAAGTATTTAATCACGATTAAAAAATGAACTAAAATTCATACCATCACCTCGACGGTGCAAAAAAATTATACTCTTCAATTAATTATAAAAACCAAAAATCCCTTAAAAAAAAATTGTCGGTCCTTCTACCAAATAGGTACCCTGTATATAATGTTTACATTATATAGGTATAATGAAGGTTTACATTATACCTATATAATGTAAACTAATGTTTATACAGGTTATAGAGATAAAGAAATCCCAATGTTCTAATAAGTCGTAAAAACCGTGAGTTGCTAGCAGTTAGGTAATATATTATGTAAATAGAGCTGCATGCTATATTAACTCAATAGATATGTATGTGTTTATACAGAAGGCCAGACGTCAGAGGTAACATTTTGACCTTGAGACAATACAGACTATCAATAAAATAATAGGCCATCTTATAAGATGGCCCATTATTTATTGTAAGCAGCATAAATGCTGCTTTTGTTACCACTGATGTGGGTAGGGTTGCCAACCCTACTATAAAATATGGTATCCTTAGAGGCCTCATTATAATAAAATAAATAAAAATATATTAGTAGGCGAAACTATTGTAAGTATTTTATTATTTAGTACAAAACGTCGATAGGCCAGTATTAGGTTTTGCCCGCACTGCGATTTTTTTTCGCGCGGTTTATACCTATTCAGTGTACGGCGCGGCCTTGTAACGAGGCCGAATTTAAAATCGCCAGTGCGTGTTGCTACGTAAAGCTATAAAACTATCCTGGCTTGAGGCACTAGCTTGCTAGCTTCCACACTAGCTTACTAGCTTGTAAACGAAGCTAGTTCCGTCTACACGAAGCTAGTGTCACTAGCTTACTAGCTTGGCAGCACTAGCTTGGCTCACTAGCTTGATTTACTAGCCTCGTGTCACCCGGGCTTTAGACACCATGTGTTACAGAATTGTGATAAAAATGTTCGCGGGCTAGGCTATTCTCATAAAAGCTGAATGGTATTTTGTAACCCTAATTTAGAGTGTAAAGCTTCGTGCACTAGTGCAACGCTACAGCGCGACGCGACACGGGCTATTGTTATACCGTGAAGTTTTCTTAGAAATTATATTGTTCGAGTCGCGTCGCGCTAGTGTGAACGAGGCTTAATAATTAATTATTAATTGAGAAAATTGAAAAACACGCGGCATGAAGTCGCGGGTAGAACATAGTAATAATATTAATTTAATATTGTAAAGAGGTAAAATTTGTTTGTTTGTTTGTATGTAGGGGGTAACCTCCGGAACTACCAGTCGGATTTGAAAAAATCTTATGTAACATCACGCTAAAGTAATAGCGCGGGCGGGCGATGCGACGCGACGCGGTGGGTCGGGGCCGAAATATCACGTGGACGAAGTCGACGGCTGAAGCTAGCTTGCGATAAAAGTAGATTTTTGAAAATTTTGCTTATTATTTATTTATGTAACTGAAGTACTATGTACGTGTATGTATGTGTTTATGTTACTTGAAGTGAAAGCGTCGATCAAGGATTTTTTTGTAGGATGGCGATGAAAGACCATCGCGCTCTACCCTGATCAAGCGCTAGGGCCGGTGCTGCAGCGGAATACCAGTATTTGACATGGAGCGACTGCCTATCTGACCTCCACAATCCAGATAGAACACAACACGATATCCCTTGGTAAGAGTGGACTCTCAAAGATCTACGAATGACAGCCGGGCCGGGACCGGGACCAACGGCTTGACTTGCTTTCCGAGGCACGGAGGGCTATCGGTATTTAATGATGGTCACCCATCCACGTACCGCCTTGTCCGATGAAGCGCCAGCCCGCGCCGCAGCTGAGCGTGTAGCTTTAAATTCCCCGATTAATAATAATGATATATCCTTGATCCAGCCTGTCCCATCTTGCTGTCCTCCCCTCAGCGACGCCCTAAGCCGAGGTTCGTACCCCACAGGGGGTGCCCTTAGCGAGCGTACGCTTAATTTTAATTTAGAATAGTTTTGCTCCTGGCTGGAGGCTTTGAGTGTAGTAGCTTAAGGCAGCCACAGGATTGTTCGGTTGAGCAGTAAATACCTTAGTGGTGTACCTGCGAGATGCCATAGTTAAAAAAAAAAAAAAAACTGCGGCAAGCGTTGCTTAACCTGATCGATCGACTCGTGCGGCTGTTATTACTTCTCCACGAGATTATTATAATTTTACTGTCTGTAATTGATAAGACAAATGAGATACGATTATATTTAGGTAGGTACCTACTATATTAATTATCCAGCCATTTGTCCACACAAATAGCATTTATATTATGATAATATGCAGATACGCACTTGTGTAAATTTAATACCTACTTACATAAGCGCGATAATTTTATTATTGCTTATATTATGCATAGTTTGATTCATATTTTATAGTGTACTTAACAACAAAATTATAACAAACTACGAGATCCGACTAGTACTACACAAACCAAACCAAGTCATGAGAACTAAAGATGTCTTAAACATTTATAACTGTCCTTGAAATACTGACCTAGCTACCATTATTACAACAAGTCAAAATTCTCGTATCTCCACAGAAATAAAACGTTACACTAGTATGAATAAAACGCATCCATTCACAGCTTCACAAAACCTTACGTCAAACCAGTGTTACGCAAATTTGATTCTTATTACTTACAGTGCACACCTGTTGTTGGGTCGCCACCCACGACTCTATACTCCGACCATTTGGAAACGATGATTCAACTCCACTTTCACTATCAACTTCACTGCCATTTTAAACTGGTCGGGTTACGCGCACATGCGCAGTCGAGAGACAAGCCATTATGATTTTCCGAGCTTCGCAGCCATCACAAGGTACGGCACGGCTCCAGTTAAATCGAATGCTTTGTATTACACGCGTAAATGTGATTAACAATTTTATTCGTTCATAAGTCACTGTTGTTCGGTAGTGGTGTCGTTCGGTTGTGGGGTCGTGAGTCCCCTGTAACACGGAGGGAGCGCGGGGGCCGGGCGGGCGGGCTTAGCGCACGCTCCGCGGGCCACGACTGACACAGACAAGGTCACCGGAATATGGACGTTACGGGGTGACTCACCTTTTACAAAAAAATGTCTTTTACACACTTCAAGATAGACACTGTTCGATTTTTCTATAAAAACGGTCCGACACGCGTGAGCCCGAACAGCGTACTGAACTGAGCGTAACGAACATCAGAACATGTGCTACCCGCCCCGTACGAATTACATTTTACTAATACGGTTTTGTAAACAAGTTTTTATGTAAGCAGGTATATGTATATGCAGGTAACATTTGACGTCTGTCAGTTTAGTGAAACCAAATCGTAAAATTACTCATATCGGTCATTATTACAATAAATATGTAATCGTAGGTAATTGAAAAAAGTTAAGCAATTGTGCAGTTCTAACAAAACGAAAAAATATATTATTTTATGCCCGGCGTTACAAGGTTAAGTTGTTGAATTTTGATGAATTGTCAAATGTTACCTATTAAAATGGCCTTACTTTAGTTTGGAACTGGTGACCCGTTTCTCACGCATCAATTGCAATTGACTTTTCGTGAACCCCTCCATTCGCCAGCGCTTCACCCTTTTATGACCTTACCTATTTAGGCCATCACTACTTAGTTGACAAACGTAGGTAGGGACGTCTTTATCCGGTACGGTCATAATTTTTGCGGTATTTTAACAATTCGTGAACATTGTCTATTCCGCAAAATTGGCCATACCTGTCACCAGTATTACCTACCTGACGTCTAAAAACAGTAGACTTGAAATTGGTTTTACCCGTCACCACAAATGCATTGAGGATAAAAACGAAGGAATATATTTAAACAGTTTGACACTATTTAGAAATAAACAACTTTGGTATCTAGGGTCATATTCGCTACAGTGTTTTCCTCATCATTAAGTAGGTATAATGATATGATACCTATCTTACTTAAAAGACCGTATCCCTGCGAGTCCAAATTCATTTCGATTGAAATAAAAGTTTCCAGGTAGAATTATTATCTGAATATAATCCAACACATAAAATAATATCCAGAGTTGTAAACACGGCTACACATCAAGCTATGCATTTCCAGTTTATGCTGATCTCGCATTGTGTAGGATTTCCGTACAATGTGAGGTCAGCTTATGCTGGATATGTATTGCTTAATGTACCAAATAGGGTAAGCAAACCTAAATATAACCAAAAAAAAAAAAAAATGCCAATATCAGTTGGTGAAAGTTGTTGATATTAGAACTATGATTAAAATCTTAGTCTAAGATCCGACCTAGAGACGACCTTCACCAATCCGTTTAATGGATTTTTATATCTACCTATGTTAATAAACACATCGCGAGTGGGTTGGCAAAAAAATTCCTGGCCAGACTATGATTAATAAAAAAAAAACAAAAATGTCATTTTTTTCAAAAATTGCATTCATTCGTTTAACGAATCATTCGTTTTAGTTACAAATTAATGTTTCTCTTAAAAAGCACTATCCATTGATATATCACAATTATCACTTATGGCTATTGGGCGCCAAGAACATTCCTAAGCTTACGTGGCCAAGTAGTCACCTATCATAAAAATAGGTCATTAAATCCAAATTGACCAACAATTAGCAAATTTCGAGTTAGTAGGAGCCACGGATATCGATATGGATATCTATGGTAGGAGCAATGGATCTCCTTGAAAAGCTTTTTCCATTTGTGATATCTTGCAAGGTTTGAAAAAAAGGCATTTTCGATTTTTTTATTAATTACAGTCTGGCCAGGATTTTTTAGACAACCCACTCGCGATGAATTTTCTAACATACCTACTAAATTTGATTTAAAATACTTTTCATCCATTAAACAGATGGGTGAAGGTCGTTCCTAGGTCTGATCCTCTACTAATATAAGGTTGCTGCCAGTGACAAGTCTGTCAAAATCACAATGATCTTTATAGTCGTTGAAATAAGGTTGCTATTGTGCTGCTGCTGTCAGAGATAAAATAACTGTGGAACGACTGTACTCATGAACATGAGCAACTTTTGTTGAGTGACGAACTTCTACAATTGGTTTTAATTAATTATTAATTTACATTCCTATCACTTGGAGCTGGCGCGGCCGCGGCGCACATCTGGCGAGGCGTAGCGCAGCGCAATCCTCACTGCCAAACAAATATCAACCTTGCTACACTTGAAATAAATAAACTTCCAGTAGCCCGAGAGCGCGTCTAAGCGGAAAGAGGCGCGTGTCAGGTTATTTATTCTCAACTTTATTTTTAGGCCCGCAACGTTGATATTTATTTGGCGGTGGAAACCGCGCTGCGCTGCGCCTCGCCGGGTGTGCGTCGGCCCTTATTCGGTAGGTAGGTACATAAACTCATTTATCACATGGGGGTAAACAAAAAAAATGTGAACTGTGTTTTATAAATTTTCATTGGTTATGTATATGATGTACTCAAGTGTTTCGAATTTTGGTATGAAAGCAGATATTTTTTCGATGAATGAATGAATGAATGATATTTTTATTTGCAAGAATATAGGTAGCTAACATAAGTTCTATGGGCTTCACTATATTCGGCATTTCAGACGTGCAAATATTCAAATTTTACATCTTGGTATCATTTTGTTTTTTTCCTTTGGAAGAATTACTTACAGCTAAACAAAAAAGACTAAAAACTTGAACATGTGATGAATTTCAGAAATGAAAAGAAATGAAATGAAATTGTTTATTCTGTAAATCCATTACACCAAAGCATGACACAAAGACAAAGCATTAATAAAATGGAATCCGTCCAATGAACCTAAACCTACAATAGTCAATGTTCTAATTCGTTAGACAATTATACTGGTAAGTATCGTACTGTTTAAAATATGAGGTACAGACGCCAGCACATCAACCTACTACAATCTGTCAAATTTCTTTAAGTACCTAATTGATTTTCAACTTTATCACTAAAGTATAAGGTTCAAAATTGATTGGGAAAATTTGACAGTTTCGGACCTGCTGGCGTCTCTATACTCTATCAGTTTATAAACTGTGTATTTTTCCTTAATGTCTCATTTTGTAGACAAAAAGTCGAACTCGCTAGTTTTTAGGGTTCCGTAGCCGAAGGGTGCCAAACGGAGCTAAAACAAAGCTTTCGCTGTCCGGCCCGTCCATCCGTCCGTCAGTCTGTCTGTCAGTGAGCTGTATCTCATGAACCGTAATAGGTAGACAGTTGAAGTTTTCACAGATTGTGTATTTCTATTGCCGCTATAACAACAAATAAAAAAAAATGTAATAAAGTTAATAAAAAAAGGTTTTTGACAAGATACCAGAAACTTTTTTTTTCGCCGTTTTTTGCTTGGTCTTAATAAGGTACGGAACCCATTGTGTGCGAGTCGGACTCGCACTAGGCCGGTTTTTTTGCAACATGCCATAAATACTTAATTATGTAATGTATGAACTTTGTAACAAACAAAAGTAAATAATAACATTAAAAACTGCAATAAAACTATAATAATGATAATACCACCCTATTATTGTCCCACTGCATGGCAAAAGCCTTTAAAGGTTTAATCCAGTCACTGGACTGGATTGTTCACTAGAATGGGTGACATTCCAGTGCATTCCAGTGCCGGTTCACATTATTCCAGTGCATTCCAAAGTTTCCAAAGTGCCGGTTCACATTATTCCAGTGGCATTCCAGCACTAGTTTCGATCGCTGGATTGGAATTCTATTGGAATAATGTGAGCCGGTCATAAAGAGAAATATACTTTGCATAAGTATTACATGAATAAAGGCTAACAAAGAGCTATTGATTAGGAAAGCATTGTTCGAATTGCAATCAGAAAACAAGTGCATATCAAACGTGCATTATGCGAGCGTATGACCAGTGTTTATTATAAATATTATTGTGGTAGCTATATGTATCGGAACTGTTTATTTAATTCATTCCATCTTATCTGTATACCTACTTTATAAGCAGATAAATTATTTGTATTTCTATACCTACTATATTACCCATATTAGAGGCAAAATTTATTAGTTTGTATGTCATTTAAATACTACCTAATCTTCAGAACTCCTGGGGCCGTATTATGAAGTATTAATGCCACCATTATTCCAGTGAGAGTGAGAGACGGAGCTATACAAGGCCGCTAGCACCATCCTTTTTTCGCAGTGGAATAATGATGGCGTTAATACTTTGTAATAAGGCCCCTGATCCGATTCCAAAAATTATTTTAGTAATGGGAAGTTTCAGTATTGCTGAGTGTCATAGGATGATACTATTATAGATCTAAATATTAGGTCTTTACCTATGAAATTGGAGATTTGTATGATAATTTTAAAATATAAAAATTTTGGTATTTTTTTTTTATTTCAACTAATCAAAGTACTGGCCCAAATTATCTATACAATTTTGCCATTTTGATGGCAGTTTGTTTATTGACTTTTACCCACTTATAAAATGGACAAAATTTTGAAAAAAGTAGAAATGTGTTGGGGCAAGTTCCGGTGAGTACGGTGGGTGACGGAGAGCTTCCAGCTGTAACTCTTGTAGCTTTGCGATGGTCTGTCGCGAAGTGTGAGCTCGCGCGCTGTCATGTCGACGAAAAGCAATAGGGAAGAGCGATTGACTAGTCTTGGATGTTGAATTACGAGCTTCTCCATAATTGTTTGCAATTCTTGGCAATAGACATCTGCCGTCACTGTTGTGCCATTCGGTAAGAAGCTGTGATGTACTGGTCCACCACACAGTCACCATCATCTTCCTATGAGTAATCTTTTTAGCGCACTGATTAGGTGCTGTTCCCGGGTCCACCCACTGAGACGAACAACGCTTAGGGTTGTCGTACTGGATCCACTTTTCATCGCAGGTGACAATTTGATTAAGAATTCTTTCTTTCTATGCCGATTCAGTAGTGCTATGCATGATTCGACACGTAAATCTCGCTTATCTAGCTTTTTTATCTTTCCGATTTGACGCAAGTGCTTTAATGTTGTTTTGACACTAGGTAACTCCAAGGCCCGCAGCAAGCTCAGCCGTAGATTGAGTTGGATCCGCTTCCACTATCGCCTTCAATTCGTCGTTGTCGACAATGGTTACCGGCCGACCGCGAGGCTCGTTCTTTTCAACTCAAAATTTCCAGATTTAAAACGATTGAACCAATAATGGACCGTGTTTATGCAAGCAGTGTTAGGCCCGTACACGTCGTTAATGTTTTGTGTTGTTTGCGCAGCGGTATTTCCACGTAGGAACTCATATTCGAAAATTGTACGAATTTTCAGTTTATCAATGTCACAAAAACAAAAACTATCTAAAAATAAATGACTGAATTTGAAATTAAATTAACACGTTTTTCGAATAAAATTCATTTGAATTTCGAATCGCGCGCCAATCCACAGATATTAAATCTGAAAATGCTGGTTATAGAATCTCCAAATATAGTATAGGTAAAGACATAAAACTATAATATAATACAGCTGAAGAGTTTATTTGTTTGTTTTGTAATTCCATTTATTATTTTAGTAGATAATTTTATTACAAATGTTAGTCCATTGTTCTATCGGGAAGTCATGCACTCATGAATTTATAAGTTTTGAATGTTTTTTAATGAATTATTCGTTAATGATCTTGTAATATGAATTTATCGGTAATTGGTTTGTTTGTCTAATTGATTTATGTATTCTTGTTGGTCAGCAATGTCATTAAAACCTTCCGCAATGGGAGTGGTGGGCAACATCAAATTGACATCTGGACGATTTTTTTTTTGTCGTCCGGCGGACATTTCCGATAGGTAGTTAATATGAGGCTATAAAATGTAACAAGTGTAAATTGTAGTATGATGAAGAATAGAAAAAAATAAGTGTATTGTTACGTAACGCGTTTTATTCCTAGCCAAAAGTTTATTTGAACGCGCTAATCTGTGAAACTAACAGTTTGATTGCAAAAAGCTATTTTTGCATTTGACAGCCCAATTCTTCAGGATTTTTTTATGCTAAAGCATGCAATGCATTAAAGAATTCACTCATTTAAAACAAAAAGGACAAAGATTCTCATTGAGTTTTGACGAGTGGACCTCCCAAAAAAATCATAGATACATAAATCTCAAGTTGCACCATGATGATAAACATTTCAATTTAGGGTTGATAAGAATTCACGGCTCCTGCACTGCCGAACGCTGCATTGAATTAGTGTCAGAAAGGCTGAATATTTTCGACTTAGTGATGGAAACCGATACCATTGGTATCACTACCGATGGCACGTCCGTAATGGTAATAGTTGGAAAACTTTTGCCTTGTTATCAACAATTGTGCTACGCTCATGGTATCCAGTTGACTGTGGTGTACGTGCTATACAAGAAGAAACCTCATAAGGAAGTAGAACAAGCAGCAACAGATGAAAGTGACGAATGCGAAGACGATGAAGACTTAGAGACAGAGATGAACGATGGATTGGCATTGTCAGTTATAGTCGAACCAACATTAGTGGACTCTGGTGAATTAATCCCACGATACAGCGCACTGCTCATGAAAGTACGCAAAGATGTAATTTTTTTCAAAAAATCACCAACCAAAGATGATTTATTTTTGCAATAATATGTTTGTTGAAAGTCTGATTCTTGATTGCCGCACGAGATGGAACAGTTTGCTCAGTATGCTGGAACGTTTCTACAACCTAAAAGTTTGCATCGATAAAGCATTGATAGATGTCGGTTCCAAAATAAAATTTTCCGGCGATGAATGGTCAATAATCAATGAGTTGATCGACAGTCTACAACCGTTGAAACTGGCTGTAGAAGCTCTTTGCAGAAGATAGTCCACATTGATAACTGCCAACACAACCCTGAAATATGTCTTAGACAAGCTATATAGCCAGGGCACTTTCCTAAGTGCCGAGCTAGCTGAAGCACTATGCAACAGAATCGCAGAACGGCGCCTCTCCAAAGTTACTGGTACGTTAGTGTACTTGAAAAATGCAAAAAAGTATGAAGAAGCAGTAAAATAACCTGGCTATTTTCCTTTGCCAAAAAAGAATGCGATGCGGCAAGGGATGAACACTTTGTTAGAACGAATAAACAACATATTGTAGAGCCGGTGCAAGAAGATATCATGGAGTTAGAAGAGGATGGTCTAGATGATGACGCAGAACCCGTGAAAATGACTTTAGAGCAAGAGCTTGAGATGGAACTTAAAAGAGAGAAGAAGCACTTTAATAAAGAAAAGCCAAGTGGTCCATTAGATTACGAAAAGGTCCTGAAAAAATAAATGAGCGTTTATGAGACCGAAGGAGTGCGAGGTGAACATTTATCTATGGTTTATGAGTATTTAATGACCCTAAAACCGACCAGTGTAGAGGCCGAAAGGGCATTCTCAGCAGCCGGCTACATATGCAGTTCTGTGCGAAGCAGGTTGGGAGATAAGACTATAGATAAAATTTGTTTTCTAAGGTCTTACTTTCCGAGAATTCAAAAAAAGACATAGTCAGTCTCTTATCGTCAGATTTTATACTGCCTAATTAACGAATAACGAGTGGAGAGAAGATTATTTCGGAGCTTCTTTTGATACAAAAAATTGATTGAAGATTAAAATAGTATTATTCCGTTTATTATTCTCTTTAACATATAAAATACATTTTTAAATATATTATTTTTTTAAACGATATAAAACACATTTAAAAATATAAAAAATAGTGTTCCGCCGGTGTCGGGAGCAGGGTCCAAGCTACCGGTGGTTAGGGCTGCAGAGACAGGAACCTCCTCACAATACGAGCCGTATCGAGAAGTACTGCCTTCTGAATCAGGCCCTTGATCCAAACGCCTAGCGAGAGCCTCGAGAGATTTTGGTCGAGGCTTTCGGCCATCAGGGGCCTTATTATGATGTATTAATGCCATCATTATTCCACTGCGAAAAAAGGATGGTGCTAGCGGCCTTGTATAGCTCCGTCTCTCACTCACACTGGAATAATGGTGGCATTAATACGTCATAATACGGCCCCAGGCCTTTGGCCGTTACGACAATCGGCACAATGATAGCCGAGCTCACATTCCACATGTCGACAACCTCGTGTGCTAAGTCGAGATATTTTATATTATTATTATTACGGTCCTTTTTTGTAGTTAATTTAAAAGAATTTGTATGACTGATTGCTACTGATTAGCTTTCCTATCCTATCCTATCATTAAACATAAACGTTATAAGATATTGCATTTAGAAACATTATCTAAAATGTTATATGAGGTTATATGTTTGTTATTTAATTTTAAGTTGATTCTTTTGATCTCAAATGATTAAGAAACCAAAGCAAATTGATATCAGATATCACCAAATGAGTGAACGATTTCATAGATTATCGTAAGAAGTACAAATTAATAAAAAAGGTCTTAAAAAAGTCGTCTTTTTATTTTCGTTCCACATTTTGCTGGATCCGCGCTGGATCCAGCTGGATTCAGGTCAATCCAGCAAGAATCCAGCTGGATTGAAAACGCCGCTGGATTGCAATCCCTACATGCAGATGCCTGTAATTTTTATGGTGTACTGTATAATAAAGAGTATTCTATCTATCTATCTATGCAGTCGCGGGCTAGTAACCTTTAAAGCAGATATCACTTTTTGTTCATTTTTTCTCGCCTTCTATAGAAATGAATCGTTTAATAAAGATGTCGTGGCCAGGTCTTAAAATTTATCATTTCTTGAAATGAACATCGACCCTGGTCACATATCGAAGTAATAAATAAATAAATAATCATGATGTGGCTTGGCCAGATCATTGAATACTCTACTTTTAACGATATGAACAGTTAAACGCACGACTACTTCATGATGTGGCCAAACAGTGAAATAGTTAGATTATCCACCGGTAGAGGCGTTGATGTCGCTTTGTTCTTTTTGTGCAACAAAACAAAGTAGGGTGACTACGCAAAAAAAGTCGATGGGCTTTTATTGAGTTTCCAAATATCTACTTGGAAGCCTCGCCGGACGCTGCCGCGAGGTGAAATGCAACATAGCACTTAACTGGCCACGACAAATACACAAAATGAATTCGTTAGTGAACCGATGTTGGATGCAAATGACTCTGCACTCACTCGGCTACCGAATGATCAATAGCTAACAGGCAGATAAACGTTCATCAATATCATCTGCCCACCCTTTTCTCAACTATATTGAGATCAGTTTCCAGTCTTAACCGTATGCTGCTGAACACCAGTATTTTTCATGGATCGACTGCCTATCTGACCTCCACAACTCATTAACTGTGTAACACGATACCTTTGTAAGACTGGTTGTCAGACTTGACGACCCGTAACAACTGTCAAAGATCTACAAGAGACAACCGGCTTTCTAATTACGCAACATATTTTCGTAAACGATAAAGACAAATCTGTTTCATTTTGACAGTTCAACAACATTCATTGCGTTATTTACGTTGCTCTGCAGATTTTTTTTTTCGAACTTACGGAGCTATGGATTAGCAATCTGTTTCAAAACGATTCAGATTCGGATTGATTTTGCATTACGTAATTAGGGTACAGGACCATAGAAATCTTATACCTATCTATGGCCAGAACCAACGGCTTAACGTGCTTTCCGAGGCATGGAGGGGTCATGGTATGTAAAGATGGTCACCTTTCCACGGAACAACCGCGGCAAGCGTATTTTATATATATATATATCCAATAAGGGTTCTGTTTTTTCCATTTGAGGTACGGAACCCTAAAAAGAAGATGGCGGAATTAGTTCAAGTTTTAGCCCAGCGAGCACCAAAAGATCCTTGAACCTCACGTACGGGTTTATTTATAAACGTTACTTTAAGTTAAGTACCGATTAGCGGCTGTTTAACCATACATTTTTGACGTTTGAACGTCACTTAACTTTTATAAATGAAAAATCGAACCACAGGACACAACACAGCGGTGCAAACGGCGCGCGTCGGTCTTATCGGGAAAGTATTAATAAAGTCTTTTACAGTGCCAACCAATGATATTATAAGTAAAAAGAGGTAGATAGGTTATAAACGTTCCGCAAGTGGCACGTCAAAAGTTGGCTAATTAGCCATTTTCTTCGTTTTGTCTCTTTTTCGCTCCCGATAATTACGACATGCCATCCTACTTCCACGTGTCATATAATAGTGTGACATAGTGCCGTTTTTGAAGATAGAATGTTAGGTAGGTAACCTATCTACGTCTTTTTACTTCTAATATCATTGGTGCCAACAATATGATAGCAGACATAATTTCGGCGCCATACAGACGAGACGACTAAATTACTTTCAAGGCCGATCACTAGTTCGCTAGAAAAACATTGTTTTTTGACGAGGAGTGATGTCATCAAGGATGAAAATATCTTTTATACATCTACAATAAAATAGGCTCGGTTTTTGAGAAATCAATCAGCAATCCTTGAGGTTTATTTTCACCAAAATATGTAGAAATGAATTATATTTCAGCGAAATACTAACATAAACAGAACAAATTTTTCATGGGCTTTCTGTCATGGCGGCTCGAGCGATTTTAATATACTTACTAAAACTTTTAAAAGAGCCTGTTCCTCAGGAAAAGCCATACACATTAAAAATAAAATAATAGCTTCTGGAAATAACTAAACGTAAACAATATCTAAAAAAGAAAATAAAGCCTCCAGACATAAAGGGCGTGCCCGCTTACATATAGCTGTAACTAGAAGTTATAATTGATAAACTCGGACGATCGAGGTAAAATAAATAATTGTCGAGGTCGCTAGCTAACCACACATGTTTTTTTTTATGAGTTGTATTGCAACAACTCATAAAAAAAACATTGTAATGAGTAGAGTGTAAAGTGCTCCGTGATATCTTAGCCTATCTAAACTAATATTATAAAGAGGAACGATTTGATTTTTGTATGTTTGTTTAATTATTTGTAATAGATAAACTCAAGAAATACTTTCACTTATAGAAAGCTACATTATCAGCGAGTAACATTACATACTTTATTTTTCAGAAAATTAGAGATCCATGTGGAAATTACAATAATGTAACCCAAGGTATCAAAAGTTCTCGACGAGGTTCACGATTACTGACAAATGCTTGCACTGACAGGACAGGTCCACTCAAATCTATGTGGTTCTTTGCTCAAAATACCTTATCAGACTAATCTACATGGTCCTCATATGGCCTGACCAAGATTATGTCTGGACTTTAAAAGAGACCGTGGCCTCTGAGTTTGTTTCGACCTTTCTTCTCAGAGTATTCAGATAGGAAATGCAAACAACAAATTCAAATTAAATTATATTAAAATAAATTGACTTATAAAGTAAAATTATAAACAATTATATAAACTCATATAACCTGTCAGTAGGTAAACTAATTCTGGAGAAAGAACATTTAAACATTGTCTTGAGTTAATCACAGCGACCATCTATTCTTATCATTTAAGTAGTCGTTGATAGAATAGTATGCCTTTGAACAAAGGTTGGACTTTACTTTAGTTTTAAACGCATTAAAGGGCAAATCTAGCAAAGAAGAGGGTAGCTTGTTATAAAAGGTTATACCAAGCCCAACGACGAACGAATGATGTATATTAAGGTAGACGTGGTGGCAAAAAAAAATACTAAGCTCATCGTTTTCAACGCCAAATGTAAGGCAGCCATCTACCGATGTTCAAGTTAATGGAATATCGTTGGACCCTGTTGAGTCGACAGTTTTTCTTGGAGGAATTACTATTGACGCTAAATTACGATAGGGCCCACACATAGAAAAATTTAAAAAAAGGAAAAGGGCTGTTCGAGCCATTTACAAGCTAGGTCCAACCAAAAAGTCAATTTTTCCCGAAGGGAATCTCCTTCGGGAAAAATTCAAAGAAATAAATATTCTGACTGTAGCCTCACAATAGGTATACTTTTGAAACCCTATTGTATGTACACAAAAATATCTACGTTTATCTCACAATCGTCTTCTTTAATATCCCACCGCAAAGACTTCATTCACTCTTTCTTCATTCAGTCTATCTCTCTGTGGAATGCACTCGACCAACCGATATCTTTTAAAATTAAAGTTCGCGAGCACATTCGCAAGAAGCTGGCAGTATCATCACAACGGTCATGTTTTCCCATTGTTTGTCTTACTTGTGCTTATATTTATATATAATAAGTGTATTTATTATACACTCGAGAGCAATGAATCCGGGTCACTTAAAGAATGTTAAAAATCTCGGAAACTAAAAATGATAGGTTAATGCAATAAATTGTATTTAATAGACAATGTAATACTCCTTAAACGAAAGTAAAAAAAATATGAGTCACCATACATTTTATTAACACAAAATTACATAAAGAAAAAAACTGCTGATCTCTCCTTAAAACAAAAATAGGAAACATGAAATTTTTGAACTTTATTACGATTTTCTTGAATTTTAATACTTCGTATTGCCTCCTCGTGCTTCCATTACTGCGTTTACGCGGTTTGGCATGCTGTACACCAAGTTCCTTATACGATTTTGGGGAATATTCTCCCATTCCTCTGTGAGAGCAATTTTGAGCTCACGAAGCGTGATTGGGGGAGGGTTTCGTTGTTTTACGCATCTGCCTAGCTCGTCCCAAGCATGCTCGATCGGGTTGATATCCGGGCTGCGCGCTGGCCACTCCATACGAGTAATGTTCATCTCTTGAAGGTAGTCATTCACAATCCTACCTGTATGAGGTCGGGCATTGTCATGCATAAATATAGCATCCTCACCTAAATTGACCATAAATGGACCAACGTGATCATTGAGGATTTCTTCCACATATCTTTCGCTAGTTAAAGAGCCGTTTTCTATGATCACCAGCTCTGTGCGACTTTCAGAAGAAATTCCGGCCCACACAAGTACAGACCCACCACCGTAGGCTACTTTTTCTTCGATGCATGCTTGCTTGAATCTTTCCCCTGGTCTTCGATACACTCTGTGTCTTCCATCGTGCTTGTAGAGCATAAATTTTGATTCGTCGGAGAACATAACTTTTGACCAATCTTCAATACTCCAATTTACGTGGCTCTGGGCATATCTTAGTCTTGAAATACGATGCCCACGCTCCAGTTTAGGGCCGTTTGCAGGTCTAAGGGGTTTTAAGTTAGATTCAGCAAGCCGACGTCTTACTGTCCATGCACTTGAGTTACTTCCTCCGAGGCGTCGAAACTGATTTGTGAGTTCAGTTCCTGTAAGAAAGCGATTTCGAAGCATGGTGTTCACCAAGTATCGGTCTTCTTGTGCTGTGGTACACCTGGTTCTGCCCGTTCCTGGTCTGCGTAGGTTAGAACCAGTTTCTTCGTAACGTCGGAGAACTCTTTGTACTGTTGACAGCGACACACCGACAGTCCTGGCTGTATCGCGCTGACTCCGGCCGGTTTCCAGCATTGTAAGTATTCTGGTGCATTCTTCAGGCGTAAGCGACATAATTTCAGCTTGAATAATGAATATAGAGCACTATCAACATGGTTTATGTACCCACATAAATGACAGATTACAAACAAAAGCAAAACCAAATGCTGTAATTTCGTAGTTCCATCTTCGAAAGTGGCCCTTTTTCAAATTTGATTTTTTTATGATATAACTTTACAATAACTAAGAAGTTTTAATACCTTCATTTAAGGAGTATTACATTGTCTATTAAATACAATTTATTGCATTAACCTAGCATTTTTAGTTTCCGAGATTTTTAGGATTCTTTAAGTGACCCGGATTCATTGCTCTCGAGTGTATTTATAGGTTTTAATAGGTTTATATGTATATCTTTATAATAAAATAAATATTTTTTTCCTCAATTCTCGCTATTGCACCTACCACTGTTTGTCTCTGCATCACCCAAAGGTTGACTGGTAGAAAATGCCTGTGGCATTAAGTCCGCTTCTGTACATTTATGTGCTTCAAGTATTAATAAATATATAAATAAAAATATATCAAATTTTAAGAAAATATCCGATATGCATAGTTTAAATACCAGGAATAAACACAACCTTGCTGTACTACATCGCACGTCTCCACAGAGTAGGCAACTCGTTCATGGGTCAATGTATACGCCTTTACAAAAAACTTCCCATTGAAATTCGTAACTTACCCACTAAACGATTTAAAAGCTGTATTAAAATCAAACTTTGTAAAAAAAGGGTATCTACTACGAAATTTCTGATTATATAGAACATGAAAAAGCTAGGATTACAGAATATCTAGGCTACCAAATGGATACGGATTTTAAGACGAGCTATGAGAAAAATAAGTTTTCTATAGAAATTTTAAATTCCTCAAATCTCGTTTTTCAGCTTCACGATTACTGACAGCTTACACTGACTGGACAGATACCTACACTCAAATCTATGTGGTCCTTTCCTCAAAATATCTTATCAGACACTACATGGTCCTCATATGGCCTGACCAAGATCATGTCTGGACTTTAAAAGAGACAGCGACCTCTAAGTTTGTTTCGACGTTTCATTTCAGATTAGTCAGGTAGGAAACGCCGAAACTCATTAGCTTATTTTTAATATGACGTGTAAAATTGATTCCGATATCCTATTTACATAGGCAATTAACAATTTAATTTAATTTCCTGACGGATCGACCCGAACGGCTGTTATTAACCACGAGCTTCTCAAAGCTTTCTCTCTCCTACTATTTTGCTGTGCCCGACAGAGTCCATAATGGCCTCATAAAATGTCAAGTTAACACCTAAGTACAAATTGTGGAATGCAATAAACGATTGAGTACCTATTGAGTAAAAAAAATGCAGCCTACCGTAGCGCATTCACTATAATTACGAGGTATTAAATCCCCGCTCCACCCTGAGCAGTCATTTGACGATTTCCCAAACAAAAAACAAAAAAAAGGTATTAAAACTCGACACGGGCGGCGCAAACACATAGGAGGTACTGGACGCTCAAAGTAGACTATAAGTAATTACAATGCGTAAGGATAGGATAACAAAAGCCATTAGGTATTACGAACTGCACGTGCATTATCTGTAATATATACATAATATCATAAATTAATGTCTCAAGTCGTCGTCTGTCTGTGTGACCGCGTTGTTCTCTACTAAGCTATACGTAAAGGATTTTGATCATTTAGAGAATTTATTCCGGAAGTTTTATGTGTATAATACATTAATATTAGGTCCCCCCCCACCTATGAAATCAGCGTTTTGTATGGAGAATTTTAAAGAAGTTGCATTTTTCATACTAACATTTTCTTAATTTATTTAACAACCATGAACACTAATGTTTTAAAACTTTTATGCACTAATGTTTAAAAACTAAGATAACGTATGCCACTTAGATTAAGCGACAAAAATAAGTTTTGGCTAAGTTTTAAAACAACTAGTGGTACCTAATTTCTGCTAACAAAACACATTTTTTCTGCTAACAAACATTTCTGTTTAGAAAACTATAAGTAATTTTTTTTTTTACTATTATTGGTAGTTGTCTATGATGGTCATTATTTGATATAATATCAAGCAATTGATTATTAAATATTATTATTGAATATTTTAAATCATAGAAGTGACGAGGTTCTCTCTATAAACAATATTAAACTTACATGCAAGCCCAGTTTTCTAATTAGGTAGGTACGCAACACATTTTCGTAAACAATTACATCAAATTTGTTTCGTTTTGACAGTTCAGCAACGTTAAATGCGCTATTTAATTTAAGAGCTGTTTTTTTTTTCGAACATATGAAGTAATGGATTAGCAATTTTTTTCAAAACAATTCGAATTCCGACTGATCGTGAATCGTAAGTAATTAGTATTGGATTTTCGACGTTCTGCTTAGCGCCGAGGGTTGAATATTCAACAGTGTGTTTTCTTGACGCGCTGAATGCGCTCTGTTGGATTCTCAATGGTCGGCTTAATACCGAGAGTTGAAAATCCCGTACATGTGAAGCACGTCGCGCGTGTCTAGGGACACCATTTCGAATTTGCGACCTAATTCGGTCGTATAGCGATCGCTATCTATGCCGAGACTGCCGCCCCCGGGCTTCAGCAGGTACCATTCCGTACCCGACCGCAGCGCAGGAGGGAACTGCAGTGACGTGTCGCCGCGACACGACAGGTTTCTATGAAATACTTTCCTTAGCTAGCGACACGTCGAACACTGTGAAAATGTCGTCATTATATTATATTTTTTTATAATATTAAACCGAAACTTTTTCTGGACATACAGAAGGGTGTCAGCTACGCACTTGTATATGTAAAAAATAAAAATGTGATTTTTTTAAATTAAAAGCAAAAAATACTAGATATGTTTTATTTCCTATTTTTAGTAAGCAACATTGAAATATATATTATATATTAATTGATTGTACAGACGCCAGCACATCAACCTACTACAAGCTGTCAAATTTCTTTAATAGATTTTCAACTTTATCACTAAAGCATAAAATTCGAAGTTGATTGGGAAAATTTGACAGAATCGGGTAGGTTGACCTGCTGGCGTCTGTACGTCCCATTAAAATAGATGGACAAATTTTAACACAGCGTTCAGCACGTCTAACTAACGACATCCAAGCAAAAAAAAAAAAAAAAACACCAAATAAAGTGATTTTATTTGGACCTAAAAGAATAAAGCCTCGTTCAGACCAGCGCATACAAATTCCAAGAAAACTTCACGGTATAACAATAGCCGGTGTCGCATCGCGCTGTCGCGTCGCGCTAGTCTGCACGAAGCTTAAATAGGATGTACACCATCCTATTTAAGCTCCAACATTTTTAGTGTATTTTCGTTGTAATTTTTCTTGTAAGCCTTATTTTGGCGGTCTGAATGATTTCTAAAAGTCCATCTATTTTAATGGGACCTTATATACAATACATAGAATGATTGGAAAGAGTTTTTTTTTAGATACTATTATCCATCTCTATACATATTTGAATCCGAGTCATTTATATTTTCGCTGAAATCTACTTCATCCGAATTCTCTAGTCTGGCAATTTCTGGAGCCTAGCCTAGCAGTGTTATTGTTTCCCGAGGACGAGCGTGTTTCTTTTGCAATACTACGCCAAACTTGAAAAATAGTTACTTACCATAAATACGTACAAAAACACAATTTATAATATTCAACAAAATTATCAGTCACCATTGGAAGAAAGCCAAGTACCGTAATACAATGTTTAGAAATCACTATGAAATATAACTTCGAAATTATTTAATAAAAAACCAGCCAAGTGCGAGTCGGACTCGCGCACGAAGGGTTCCGTACCATAATCTACAAAAACGGCAAAAAAATCATGTCTGTTTTATGGGAGTCCCCCTTAAATATTTATTTTATTCTGTTTTTAGTATTTGTTGTTATAGCTACAACAGAAATACATCATCTATGAAAATTTCAATTTCACGGTTCATGAGATACAGCCTGATGACACACGGACAAACAGAGTCTTGGTCCCGTTTCACCCTTTGGTTACGGAACCCTAAAAATCGGTCACGAATCACGATTCAAGCCATGAAAACAGGCCTCATTCAATATTCATCAACTGTGAACGATAATAAACACAATATTTCGTTATCGTGTGTCATACAATGCTAATACACGCTGAGTGTATGTAGGCTGGACATAGACTAGGCAACTTTTGTTGACCAGTAAAACGCCCGAGATACACGAAACTAGTTTTTCGAAGCTAGGATAGCAAGCCAGAACCTCGGTATACTATCCTGGTGGGCTGTCCTGGCACATACTAGTGCTTACATGATGCCAGACGTGGTTAGGACAACAAAACTGCACACTAGCCAAACGAATACTAGCTTCGCTGGCCACATGAAACTTGTACCTACACAAGCCAGAATCGTAAAATCAGTGGTGAGGGTGCTACTCAAAGAGATGTCAGCAGAACTGAAGGACTGATGCCTGCCGGGGTCTCGGGAGAGTCCGAAAGGGATACCGTGGCCCCCTGGCATTGCACAGGCAACAGAAGGAACACGGTTGGGTTCTAGTCAGTAAGAGTCTGACACGCCAAAGTCATTTGCTCATTTCCCAACCAAAAAAAAAAAAAAAAAACCTAATTCAATGTACAGTTTTGACTTAATTACTATTTTATTAAAAGTATGTATATTATTTTAAATACATAATGCTACCGTCCACTCATTACTAGAAAAACCATCAATAGCGTGAATTACCTACCTTATCGCTGGAGTCTTCTCGTACCTCGTACACACGCACGACACATTCTGGAATAATGGTTCATTTTTCTACACTGACTACATCGCTGACCATACGCTTTATATTTATCATGGCTTTTCCCACATTTTCCACAAACTACACGTGATCTTCGACGAGCCTCTTCGTGTTGCTCGTGGGGTTATCCACTTTATCTCTGCCCATCTCTCTGGTCACGATCCTTAAGGAAAGTCATGGCATCTCCACCACTGGAATCGGACGACCGCCATTTCTTATGACGGCCCCGAACTTCTTGCATAGTGTACATTTATTTCTTCCTCTTCTTTGTTTGTAACAGCACGGACATTATGAGTTTGACCCTTATTCTCATTTTTTTTATTTTTTGCTTGAGCTCGAGATACTTCCGCTAATCTACAGATATCTATTAGCTAAGTAAGGACAAGTCTGGTTCTCTTAATAGTCTTTCTCTGAGTCCACTATCTTTAATTTCACAAATCATCTTATCAAACACCAACTCGCTGCATAAATCTTTGAACTCGCACTTTGCTGCTATTTTATTCAGTTCAAATACGTATTGTTCAATTGAATCTAAATCTCGTTGGTCACGGGTAAAAAATGTATGCCTATCTATCATTATATTCTTTCGTGCCATAGTTTTGTACTCGCGTGTAAATTGTTCATATACCTCACGACATTTTTCTCCAATTATATGTAACAAGATGTTGATTTGCACTATTTTTTATTTACGATGTAGTTCACAAGCTTCATAATATATGCCTTTTCCATTTTTCCCATTCCTTGCTTAAATTTCCCGATGTTACATTTGTTATATCATTTTCAAAAACGAACGGTTGCGGCGGTTGCAAAATGGACTCCATTGTAGGTACGCTTCGTTTTTATTATCACTTCTGCTTCCTCGAATGATACTAATATTTATCAATTATGTTTTCCTTTTATTTCACTTCTATCTAGTTTTGGTTTTTAAATAGGCTAACTGACTTATTTAGCTACCGGCTGCGCCATGTTATGTTGGGAGACAGTATTCGAACTCAGTGGTCGAGCAAAGACTAGTTTATTGTACATCGTTCACATCTTTTTCTCCTGCCTACCTTCACATGCATTATTATAATATTGAACAATCATTCATATTAATTTACATATACCTACCTAATACCTAATAGGCGTAATAACTAACAAGCGTATGAAGACTGTAGAAATACATTATGACGATATAAATGTAGACAGCCCGCAAAATCATCCCATGTCTGGAGATGAGTCACACAGCGGCTCCAGTGCATACGTAGACCATAACAGCTGTACCACTAATTATTATAAAACTCGTTCTGGCAGGACAGTGTAACCTCCTGATCGCTGAGGACAATCTGCCTGAAGTACTCAAATGTCAAGTCAAGCCACTGATTTAAAAACATAAGTAATTATTAACGATGTACAATAAACTCGTCTTTGCTCGACCAATGAGTTTGAATACTGTCTCCCTGTCTCCTAAGATAACAGATTGTGCCACGTTGGGCAACTTTGACCGTCAACAGCTTAGTGAACAACAAGCTTTATTCAAGGTATTAACTTTTACGGCTGTTCCTATCTAAATTACCATCTATCGATTGATCTACAAGGACGGACTAGGTTAAGCCTTGGATGGGTTACCACTTTGTTACTCCTCACGTATAGGACAAGCTAAAGCGCCATCAGCTCATTCAGCTCCAGTGCTTGACTTTAGGTTAGATTAGCTCTCAGATTGTTTTTTTCCACGCGTCAATCCATCAGGTTAAGCTACGCTTGCCGGGGTTGGTCCGTGGATGAGTGACCGTCTTTACATACCGAGACTCCTCCATGCCTCGGAAAGCACGTTGTAGCAGTTGGTCTCAGCTGTCATTTGTGGACCTTTAACAGTTGTTATACGGGTCATCAGAAGTCTGACAACCAGTCTTGCCAAGGGGTATCGTATTACCCAATTACCTACTGGGTTGTGGAGGTTGGTCTGTGAATATTTTAGATTATGTTTATATTACATAGTGTAATGAATTTGGAAAGTATGAGTAAAGTGAAGAAGGTATGAGTTTATATATTATGTATTTATGTAGGTTCTACTGGTAGCATTTATTACAGCAAAAGCAAAGGCTAATATTTTCTTACGCCCCCATAATTTCCATTCAAACAACACCAGTGGCTTTGATTTACGTCGGTCTACCCATCGAATAATAAATTATTCTTTCCGTCTAACCTTGAGTCGGAATCCAAGGTTTTGTTTGTACACAGGGTGAATGTTTGATCAAGCCTTTAAGCTATTATGAGTCAACTGAACACACACTCGTGATAAGGGGGAAGCGCAATGATAACCCGCGTAATTTTTAATTCCTTACGCGTTTTGTTGGGAAGTCAGTATCAGGTTGTATGTTATTCAAAAAAAGATTCGCGAAAACAATATTGTAATGATGATTTTAATGATTAATTAAAATAATTGTTACGGTCCCTTTTGTTTTTCAACCTGTATTGTGCCACTGATGGGCAAAGATCTCCCCCGCAGCTTTCCACTCTTCCCTGTGTGTTGCATTCTCCGTCCAATCTCCCATATATGCATCTAAGTCATCATGCCAACGTCAGCGATAAGTCCCCTCTTTGAGGAATGGCTAGAGAGGCGCCAGGGCGTCCTCACCTTCCACCTGACGCAGGTCCTCACCAGTCATGGTTGTTTCGGGAGGTTCCTGTTCCAGATAAGGTAGGAGGAAACGCTCGGTTGTCACCATTGTGTGAATAGCCCGGAGGACACGGTGAAGCATACGGAGGTCTGCCCGGCTTGGGCGGGGGCACCGCCGTGTTCTTGTGGAGGCGATCGGCGGCGGTGATCACTCGCGTCCGGCCCCGGGTCCAGGCCATGGTACGGAGCGAGTGCTCCTGCTGGTGTAATGCTCGCGAAGGAGCGAAATTTCGCGCCCTCACGCCCCTAGCCGCCGCAGGAGACGCCCTAGGCGTCGGGAATCGCAGGTCGATTCCCGGCCACCGTAGGCGCGGGCTTGCGGACGGTGAGCATGGGTAGCTCGCCGTCCGAAAAGGACCAGGCCCGGGTCGACGGCGTGTTGTATTCGACGCGCGTGTTAATAATTCATTTTGAGATTATTATAATATTAGAATATTGTTTGTTGGATAATGTCATCCGTCATATTTAGAAAGCCAGTGTAGAAATACTTAATTTGACTAAGGTAGGTATTGTTTTTACAAAAAATAAGACTTGTCTAGTGAAAAATTACTTAGATGTTATTACTATAAATGGTGACGTAATATTTAATGATATTTGTAGTTTATCTTTGATTTTATATTGCTATTATAATATAATAAGTTGTCTTGACCTGAGTCAAATAAATTTATTTTCTTTTTTCTTTTGACACAAAACTGTCAGTTGATGTTGATATTCTATTGAATTATACCTAAGAATAACAAATCGGCTGTTACCTACTTAATTATCTTTAATGTTTTAAAACGGTTTCACTTCATAAGATTTGTTTATTATTATGTACCTGTATTAGAGGTTATTAAGCCAAAATGTATGACATCTGTAATTTATTCAAAATGGCGGCAGATGTTTGAAATAAGGTGACGTTGGGAGGTCATAAAAAAGATTGTAATGACGCTATCGAGTCAGATAATCGGTAGATGTTCTGTAAAAAAACGTTCAAGTCACAATCTGTCAAACTCGTCAAAAATTTTGGTAAATTGATTGTATTTTTGACAGAGTGCGAATGAGAATAGAATGCGAATTGGGGAATTGCCCTCAAGTTCCATATAAGTTGTAATTTGATATTATACCGTAATTATTGCTTATTAAGATTATGTTGTTGTGTATGTTATATTATTGCCAATATTGCTAATGCCAATGTGTTAAATTATATAATGGAATATTCCTATTATTTCCCTTGTTATTTTATAATGTTATACACATATAAGTATAGACATAGGGTGGCACATTTAGATCGGTCAGTATGGGAAAGTCTGAAACTATAAGACATACGAAGATCTTCTTCTTCGGAAACATGTCATAGATTTTAGTAACAAGAAAAACTGGATTCATATATTTTAAAAAAACTTGTGCTCAGCTCGGGAATCGAACCCGGACGTTTTGAAAAATAAAACTAACACTATTTCTATCGATTGTGTAGGTCTTATTATCCTTTCTCTAAAAAACATATTCAACAGACCTTTCATACACAGTAAATGACCGGTAAACATTCTGACATTTTAAGCTTGCTAAATAGGGTAATACTTATGTACCTATAGGTACACTTATAGTGCTTACTGACCCTTCTAATACGCGCCTCAAAGAGATGTCAGCACAACTGACGGGGTCCGCTAGGGCCGATTCCTGCCGGGGTCGCGGGAAAGTCCGAAAGGGATACCGTGGCCCCTGGCAACATACAGGCAACTGAAGGAACACGGGTGGGTTTTAGTCAGTAAGACTCTGACACACCCCCCGCTCCCGCGAGAAGTTATTTGATAATCTCCCATAAAAATAAAAATAATGTTTCCTCGACATTCCTCGGCATTCATCGGTGACGACGCCCATCATCTGGCTCCCACTGTGTGACGACTCTGGCCCATCTGTCCTGATGCATCCTACATAGTACGTCATGTAAGTACAAGATTAACCATATATTTTTACCACCATCCTGTAATAAAATGTTATCAGAATATTCAGCGATACTAATTACACAGACACGGAAATTCTAGAAATTTTATCATGATGCTAACCCTCTACTATAGCATTGTGTAGACTGTAGGTAACATACCGTACAAACGCCACGAAATTTAAAATAATTGATTTCATACCGTTATCACGCACTGTAACTCGTAGTCTACACTCCGAACCAGTGTTGCCAACTGCACCGTAATTACGGTAAAAACACCGTAATCAGCATAGATCTACCACCTACTGTAGGATTATAATTACGGTAGCAAAATACACCGTAATACCCAATGAAGATCGTATTTTTTTAATCTTCTAGATAAATATGATTATCTATAAACTAAAATAATTTTAGCAAGGTTGAATGTTTATTTTCTTTACGTTAGGGTATTTTCCTTTTATTCTACGGACAACCCTGTTTTATGCGACGGGAAATCCCCCAATAGCGTGGTACAAGCTTGGAGATATTACGCGAACGAATTTGGTGGTGCTGGATGTATTTTAATTTCGATGGATACTTAGAACTTTTTAATTTACTTAGTTTATTTGTATCATAAACGAACGACTAACATTTCATTCATACTTAACATCACGTAAGAGTTTGTTGTGTTGTGTGGTGTATGATCTGAGTATTTAAAAAGATGGAAAGTGATAGCGACAGCGCTACTGATAGAGAAGATAGCCTAACACGAGTACCGGCTAAGAGAAAGCGTTGTAAACAGAAGTTTCGGGAAGAATGGTTGCTGAATAAAGAATATAGTGATTGGTTAAGAAAAGATAATAGGGACTTATCGAAGGCGACCTCCAATGTATATCTACATGCAATACATCTTTCAGTGCCGAAATAAGTGTCATAAAACGCCATAAAGAGGGAACTAAACATGTGAATGAACTAAATAAACAAGGTAATTCTACCGTATTTCAAATATATATTACAAAATAATTTGGGAAAATCTACCGTATTTTTAGAAGAAATCTACCGTCCGCCAGATTTCAGACTTGGCAACACTGCTCCGAACTAACGAACTAGTACCAAAAAAATACGACTAGATGGCGCTTTATGATACAAATTGAGATTTGTGTTTCGACAGTCTGTATTTACGAAACGAGGCGGTTAACTGTTATTTTAAAAAAATATAAAAAATTGTTCAGCTTGTGTCTTGTGTATTATATTGATAAACTGAAGAGGTAAGTGTTTGAACTTTATTGTGTAACGTTATTTTTTTATACTTTTCACATTTTATTTTGTTTTTGTTGGTAAATAGTGATTGTTGCCCGTAGGCTACATCAGACTAAAAGTGTAAAATTTTGTTTGATAACTAGGATGTCTCCTAAGCGGCCCCTTGGTGAAAAAGACATTAGTTTTGCGCTAAATGATAATGCAGATGGTCTAGATTTGAATGACGACAGCCTAGCCGATCCTGATTTTGTTCCTGAATTGGACACCTTCGAAGATGAGGCTCCAGAGGTAGATATTGATGTGGATTCCATAATAGAAACTCTTGAAAACATTTATGAAAGTCTTTCCACCCTCTACCACTGAAACTGCACCGTCACACGAGAGTACTGCAGGCTGGACCTTCCCAAGCCAATAACCCAAGAACAGCTGTTAAACCGAAGCCAAACTAAATTAACGCTGCAAGAAAGAAAAAACTAGAGTTGAATGCAGACCAGCTCATGTTTATGGGAAACAATACTCTGGGTCCTGATCTTCTTGAGCTAGATACTCCCATACATTTTTTTATCTACCTATTTCCAAATGATCTAATCAAGAAAATTATTGAAGAGACCAATTTCTATCAAATGCAGAGAGATCCTAATAGTGGTTTTCGGATGTCTGAGGAGGATGTCAGGCAATTTATAGGTATGGCATATCTTATGTCTCTCGTCCAATTACCTAGAATTACCAATCACTGGAGTCCCATACTTGGAACACCTCTAATACAGGAAACTGGACTCCTTGAATGAGGCATATAGTAAAGTCCCAATGGAAGAGCACCTTTGTGTGGACGAGCAAATGTGCTCCACTAAAGCACGGAATACGTTGAAGAGATATAATCCTAATAAACCACACAAGTGGGATTATAAAGTCTTCATAATGAGTGGCTTTGCCTATAAAACAGAAATCGAAACTGGCAAAGAAAATGTGGTCCTACACGAAGAGCCAGACTTAGGCGCCTCATCTAACGTCATCATCAGGTTAGCGCGTATGATTCCAAGGCACCTGAACTTCAAACTCTATTTTGACTAATCAGCGGTAGCTTGAGAGCGGGATTCAGGCCAAAAAACATAAAGTACCAGCTCAGCATGTGCCTCCGAAAGCTGTCCGGCAAGACCAGATTGGGCACTCGCCGCAATGGTCTGATAAGAAAATCAGATGCAAGTTTCCGAAGTGTGTTGGCTTTGGCTTTAACCATAATGTATAAGACAAATGCGAGGTAGCCTTGTGCTACACGAAAACCAAGAATTGCTTCAAAAACTTCCATCTTTCGTAACATGTCATTGTGCTGCCGTACCTACTATATAGATTTTGACCACTTACCTCAGTGTTGCCTAAAAGCAACACTCCCTATTTTTGTAATTTTGTTTCCAAATAATTAAAAATAATTAAAACCCAGAAATACGTGTCTTTTATTTTTTTGTAATCATCTCCTATCCAAAAAATCAAAAAAATCAAATAAATCCCAGTTTATGAGTGATAGAGGGCTAATTTATTCCCTCGTAAGTATTTACTTTTGTACCTACCTATATTTACATAGTTTTAGTTATTAACGTACCAATATGCTTTTCTCATAGTTTTTGTTAGATTATTATTTTTATATCAGTTTAACTTAAAAATTTCGGTGTCCCAATTTAATTGAAATGTAAAGTAATGGCCTGAAACACAGGTTTGAATAAACCTAGATCGGGCGGGTCGCTTCCTAACATTGTAATTCCGAACCATCATTACTTGCACCTGGAATCAAAATATTTTAGTTTTAGTTTATTAGGCACTATAATTGTTTGGGAAATCTTACTGTTGACTAAATGTACACTTTATGTAAACGTTTAACTTCTGGAGATAAGTGATATAAATATATTTAAAAACAATGTCAAAACACTGTTACTAAAAAAAACATATTACTGTGTCACTGAATATTTACAGGACAGACTTATTTAATGTCACTCCATAAAATATTTTAAATAATGTCTTTTATTGTTAAATTGTTTTTTTTTTTTCTTAGATACCTTTTTTTTTTTTTTGGTTGAGACGTCATTTGAATCATCAAATGACGTCTCCCGCTCTGGGTGGAGCGGGAGGGCGTGTCAGACTCTTACTGACTAAAACCCACCCGTGTTCCTTCTGTTGCCTGTGCAATGCCAGGGGGCCACGGTATCCCTTTCGGACTTTCCCGCAACCCCGGCAGGCAATGGTCTCATCGGACCCCTTCACTCGCTGACACTCTTTGAGGCGCGCGTGGAACACAACGCGCCGTCGACCCGGGCCTGGTCCTTACCGGACGGCGAGCTACCCATTGCTCACCGTCCGCAAGCCCGCGCCTACGGTGGCCGGGAATCAGCGATTGATTCCCGACGCCCAGGGCGTCTTCTCCTGCGGCGGCTAGGGGCGTGAGGGCGCGAAATTTGCCTCTCCCTCACGCGTTCCGCCTCCTCCTTTGCGAGCATTACTGCTTCGCAGAAGGAGGTGACGGCCTCCCATGCCCTCTCGCTCCGTACCATGGCCTGGACCAGGGCCGGACGCGAGAGATCCCCGCCACCGATCGCCTCCACGAGGACACGGCGGTGCTCTGCCCAAGCCGGGCATACCTCCACCGTATGCTCCACCGTGTCCTCCGGGCGATCCACGCAGTGATGACACCCGGGCGTTTCCTCCCGCCTTATCCGAAACAGGTACCTCCCGAAACAGCCGTGTCCGGTGAGGACCTGCGTCAGGCGGAAGGTGAGGACGCCGTGGCGCCTCTCCAGCCACTCCTCAAAGAGGGGACTTATCGCCGCAATAGTGGCGTGCCCAGCACTGGGTTGCGACAATCGCACTCTCCATGACGCCATGAGATCCCGTCGGAGCTCTGTCCGCTGTGCCGCGATTTCTCGCGGCATCGGAGTCAAGCCCCGGCGTTTCGCCTCCTCGCGCCACTCCCAAATATGCGCGAGGACTTTTGCCTCCAGATCCCATGGCGGCAATCCAGCAAGGAAGCTCGCCGCCTCACCGGAGACCGTGCGGTATCCCCGGACCAGCCGGGTGGCCATGACCCTCTGGGACGCGTTTCTTAGATACCTGGGTACCTATTTGTAATTTTGCATGCCTTATGGTAGGATATGGCTAATGGACACAATTTTTTGTAAAAGACCTTTTCTTTTGTACCCATATTCGCAAATTAATAAATGATTATTATTACGTTTTTATTATACTGGTGAATTCATCTCTTGTAAATGTGAAAATGGGCCAAGTTAAATATTAAGAATATGCGTGGTTGTCGACTTCGCTGACAAAAGAATTGAGATATGGGTGCCAATGATCTTTTAGATATTCCTGAAATTTATTTATAAAAACATACAACATTCTAAAATAAATTTAAAACACAATTTCTTGTTTTTTTCTGCTACAACAATGTTTGCTGTTTAAAGCTTTCAAGCTGCTTTCTCTAAAATAAGCATAAACGAAGGAAGAATGATCAAAAATCTTTTTTCCTGCGTTTATAGCTGTATAGTTTTTTTTTTAGGGTTCCTTACGCCCGAATAAAAAAAAGGTACCTATATAGGACCACTCGTAGCTGCTTGTCTGTCTGGCTAGCTGGTTGGCTGTTTGTCGATCCGTCAGTCCCTGCCAATTTGCTCCGAATCTACCGGACCAATTTAGTTTAAATTTGGTACATACGAGGATTTATCGGTGTGTGATATGAAAATAAATTATAAGAATGTGGAGCAAGTAAGTGAGTTTTGTATACTTGGGGAGTCTGTTGACAAGGGATGGGAAGATTGATGAAGATGTGGAAAGGAGAGTAAATGCGGGAAATAAAGTGAATGGTGCTATACATGCGATTGTGACCAACCAGTTGATGTCCAAAAAGGCTCGACTTGCTGTTCACAGTGGTGTGCTGGTGCCCACGCTTATGTATGGAAGTGAATGCTGGGTATGGCAAAAGAAGCATGAAAGTAGGATAAATGCTGTGGAAATGCGTTCCTTGCGAAGCATGTGTGGTCTAACTATGAATGATAGGCTGAGAAATGGTGATAAGACAACGGTGTGAGTTAAAAGAAGATGTAGTGACGAAAATTGAAAAGGGTATGCTGAGATGGTTTGGTCATGTTGAGAGGATGAATGAAAAGCGACTAACAAAATGTATTTACAAGGCAAATGTGAATGGAATCGCCGGGAGGGGTCGCCCTAGGAGGACATTGTATACTGACCTTATTGGTGATGTTCTTCAGAAAGGACAGGTGCGTAGTACTCGCAACCGGCGTGCGTGTATGACCAGATGTATGAACGTAAACGAGGCAAAAGGAGTATGTAAGGATCGTAGCAGGTGGCATTCTGTAGTTTCTGCCTACCCCCATGGGAAGAAGGCGTGAGTTTATGTATGTATGTTGGTACATACGAATTTCTATGACCCAAAAACGGACGTGTAAAGTCGTAAATTAATTTTGAAAATCGGGGTCACTTTCCAGGGAAAATTTAAAAAAAAAGTTTTGCAAACTTTACCGTGTGACTTATCAAATGGAAGGGCTTGCTGTGTGGGTCTCAAATATTTTGTTTAATTCTAAAATAAATACTTTTAAAGATATTTAAGAAAATAGATGAAAATTGACCATTACTCCGAAACTCCGAAACTACAGACCCTATTTTTTTTTTAAATGCGTATAATGGTTCTACTCATAGATTACAGGAAAACTTATAAGAAGTCTATAGTCTTAAAATAACATTGTAAATCTCACACATTTGCAGTTGGAATGTATGGGAGAACATGTTTTTCAACCACAATGTTAAGTTTGTTCTTGATATATTGAATAGATTCATCTCAACTACGGAACCCTTAAAACTAGTTTCAACAAATCAAAAGGCAACTCAAGGATTACATAAACTCGATTGAAGAGTTTATGTAATCCTTGAGTTTTGAGTGAGGTTCTGTAATACGGGCCTAAGTGTTTTCAAACAATCTGCATTCCAACTATAGCTGCTGAATCCTTCCTTACGTATACCTACCTAATTTTTTTATAGTATATATTTAAGTATGTATATTTTGAAAGTGTATATTTTAATAATTTATAGACAACAGGAACACGGTAATATTATGATAATATTACTGTGACAGGAATCCAATCTGGGCTTCACAGATCTCTTCTCTGAATGAATCACAGACCTTCAGTAGTTTCAAATAAAAGTAGCAAGATTGTGTAAGAATGTATTTCTTTCGTTACACAATTGTTACTTTGTAACGCGACCCGACTCTAACTTTCTAAGAAAACTTCACGGTAGAACAATTAACGGTGTCGCGCCAGTCTGCACGAGCCTTTATTGTTCGCAATGATGTCAGATCGCTGCGCCAGCGCTGCCAGTTTGGGCACGCCACTATTGCGGCGATAAGTCCCCTCTTTGAGGAGTGGCTGGAGAGGCGCCGCGGCGTCCTCGCCTTCCGCCTGACGCAGGTCCTCACCGGACACGGCTGTTCCAGGAGGTACCTGTTTCGGATAAGGCGGGAGGAAACGCTCGGGTGTCATCACTGTGTGGATCGCCCGGAGGACACGGTGGAGCATACGGTGGAGGTCTGGTCCGGCTTGGGCAGAGCACCGCCGTGTCCTCGTGGAGGCGATCGGTGGCGGGGATCTCTCGCGTCCGGCCCTGATCCAGGCCATGGTACGGAGCAAGAGGGCATGGGAGGCCGTCACCTCCTTCTGCGAAGCAGTAATGCTCGCGATGGAGGAGGCGGAACGCGTGAGAGAGAGGCAAACTTCGCGCCCTTACGCCTAGCCGCTGCAGGAGGAGACGCCCTGGGCGTCGGGAATCAATTTCCGGTTCCCGGCCACCGTAGGCGCGGGCTTGCGGACGGTGAGCAATGGGTAGCTCGCCGTCCGGTAAGGACCAAGGCCGGGTCGACGGCGCGTTGTGTTCCACGCGCGCCTCATCGAGATGTCTGCGAGTGAAGGGGTCCGATGAGATCATTGCCTGCCGGGGTTGCGGGAAAGTCCGAAACGGATACCGTGGCCCCCTGGCATTGCACAGGCAACTGAAGGAACACGGGTGGGTTTTAGTCAGTAAGAGTCTGACACGCCCTCCTGCTCCACCCAGAGCGGGAGAAGTCATTTGAAGAGTTCCCAACCAAAAAAAAAAAAAACGCGCTACCAGTTGCAGTATGTGTTATTACTGGTTGTCTAAGTTTATAAATAATCTGGTATACAAAACGATAAAAGTGAACTTTAATCATGGAACCTATTCTCCTGCGAAAGAAAATGTTTTGCTATTATAATTCCGAAAGGCGCTAGGTGTTACTAAAAATTAATTGCTTGGAGCATAGATATCCGTGGCTTGGAGAGTATTTTAAACTAGCTTTTTCCAGCGGCTTTGCCCACGTGCATGTCGGAATTTATCCCACGGGAACGTAGTACAGGGATAAGTACTTTTGCTTGTACTTTTCACAACACAACACAGTCAGTCACAACACAACGACACTTTACATTATTCATTGCACCTCTTTCTTAGCCTTATCTTAAATTTATTCACACATTGCTTAATTTGTGTCTATACCTCTTGTTAGAGAGTAGTATAATCTCTGTTCCAGAATAAAATGTCTAAATTCCATTTTACTTTTTGACAGCTGAATGCGTCGCAGATTTGCAGTGCGCCCGCGTCCCTTCGCTTGTCACCATAGATATTTGTCTATACCATGGACAAGTGATGTTGGAACGTCGGGCGTGTTATTAGCTAAAATATTATTATTGTACATAGTTTTGGTTTTTATTTTTTGTTTTTAATTATTATTTTATTGTTTTATCTTTTATGTTATCCCCTATAGTGGGATCTATGTAAGTCCGTAGGTGTGTCCGTGGCATCACAGTGGGCCCTATCAGAATACCAGCGCGGTGGTATTTAATTATTATTTTTTAAATATCGCCGCATTATGCTGAGATATGGGCCTTTTTGGCCTCGCACAGGTCTTTTTTATTTTATTTTTTTGTTAGTTTTGCTGCTTCTTATTTTATTTTATATAATTTTGTTCTTTTAAAAAAAAAAAAAAAAATATATATACAGGGTGTTTGGCGCATGGACCGACACAATTTTTTCAGGGATTTGGGAGGTCATTAGCTAGGTTCTTCCCATACACCCTTTGTCCCAAATGTCACGGTTGGTTACATATGATTATTTTTTTTAAATGAAAAAAATTCCCAAAATGTGTCCTTTAATTTGAAATAACTTTTTTGTTTGTGGGTGTAGTGGCACAAAACAAACTTTTGTTGCATTCTCCAAAGTCCTTTAAATCTAAAAACATCTTTGTTTTATACAACTGGTTTCAAGAAAATTCCTTACAAGCTTCCAAAGTTAATTTTTGTATTTAATGAATGAAATTTTACAACTTCTAAATTAATTATAAAAAAAACTAAAAGCTATTTTGAACTTAGCTAGAACCTAGCTAATGACCTCCCAAATCCCTGAAAAAATTGTGTCGGTCCATGCGCCAAACACCCTGTATATTATTACTGTTTGTATATATCCTGTGCGTGTCCCAAATAAAATATTTTTCTTTTCTTTTTCTTTCTTTTCTTTTCTTTACTAGTATCTTATGTCCTATTCCAGGTCATGGTCTACCCGTGTGTCAAATTTCATCCAAATCCGTTCAGCGGTTTTAGCGTGAAAGCGTAACAAACAAACAAACTCATTTTCGCATTTATAATAATACTAGCTGCGCCCCGCGGTTTCACCCGCAAAAGTTTCGATCCCGTGGGAATATCGGGATAAAAAGTATCCTATGTGTTAATTCAGGTCATGGTCTACCCATAATATTATGTTCAGACCTCTTAGCGTGAAAGCGTAACAAACGAACAAAGTCACTTTCGCATTTCTAATATATATTACTTAGTTAGGATAGTTAGAATAGGATCTTAAAAATTCACTGTTTTCTGTTTTTATTTTTTCCTTTGTGGTACACACAATTACCCAGCTGGACGCCAAATTTCAACTTTCTAGGTCATTAAAACATTTATTTTACACTTTTTACCAATAGCGCCCCCAGACTGTGTTGGGAAAAAATTAAATATGAAAACTATTAACAACCAACAATTAAATTGCCACAATTAATTGTAATTACCAATTAAAACGACCAATTGGAACCGTGCACTTAAGCTTCTGACGTTTCATATTATAGGTTTATGTGAAACAAGATATTTTGAACTGTTTTTTTTTTAAAATAATTAATGCTAATGGCAAGGTAAGACAACTAACAATTTATTAATCAATCGGGCTGGTAAAACTTTGAAATTATAATTAATTAATGGTTATTGTTAATTGTTTGATGCATGTTTACAATTGCAGTTAATAATTAATAAATTTCAAGGTAAGAAGATAAGTGTATGTGTGAAGATATGTGTGCCGCGCCACCGAGCGGCGAGGCGGGGGGGTTGGACGCCGTGAGCGTTGACAAATGAGCAGCCTGCACTACTCCCCGTCTCGCCGCGCACATACTGAAGACGCGATAAGCGGTATCGGTCAAACTTAAGTGGAATCTCGATAACTTGAATCCTCAGTAAGACGAAAAAAATTGGCATCCCCTTCCGCTGAACCCCTAAATACGTGGTATAGACTTTGTGACTTGAAAAAAATATTGGTATTTCTCAGCGAGGTATTGATACTAGTAACGCTAACAGATCACCCTACTACAATCTGTTAAATTTCTTTAATAGATTTTCAACTTTATCACTAAAGCATAAAGTTCAAAGTTGATTGGGAAAAGGAGATTGCCACGGAGCAGGTCCCTTTTGTGGTATCGGGTGCCTGATTTTAATAATAACCAAAAAATATAACTATTTTTTTTGTGTACAGGGTATTTTTTATACAATTTATTTCATCCTGGGAATAAAGTTAAAGTTAATTAATAGTTAAACATTACGTCGACATCCGTTTGATTCAATGTAGTCTGTGGTTTGATTGGCATACAAAAAAAGTTGCCAGGTATCAAAGAATTTAATAACTAATGCTATCTTTTAATCAATCGATATTAATTAAAACGATATTAAATAATAATAAAAAAAACTATTTATTTTTATTTTATTATATATAACCTATGGGCAGTTTACATCTCAATTAGATCTCAACATTTGACAACTTCAACGCTACTGTGTTAGTATTTTGTTTTAGGACGATGAGATAGAATGATGTTATCTCTGTCCTTTTATACGTATTATTGTACCATATATATCTGAAATGAACAACAATACGTGTACGCCAAATATGAGTTTATGTAAAGTATTCTTGATGACGAACACTATTGGATAAATAAACAATGCTCATAGTCAATGCGAGTAAAACCGATGGAACGATGATAATAATAGGTTGCTTAAACTCATATTACTCATTGATAAATAATAAATGTTCAGAAAAGTAATAGACACAAAAATAACAGCCATGTTTATTTAGATAACTCCTTAGTAGAAAAGTAGTTTTTATCGATTGATCTATAACGATTTATAATACATATATTATAAAAAAAAATATCTGGCAACATTTACTTGTGCATGTCACAGAACTCCCAGACTTCGTTCTGTGCACAGACTACATAGAGATACTTACGTATGTTCTGTGGTTCGTTACGTGCGTCATTGCTTTGTTTAGATACTTTGAGTTTTGAATTCCGTAATCTTTTACTTAGTTATTATTTACGATACGTGCTTTTTCTGCTACTACCGAGTTGAGTTATTAAGTTCCTGGAGTGCATTACGTTTTGTGAGATAAATTGATTCTTAATAGTGCTGTTCTTTGTGAGATATTTGACTCTTAGTGCTACAACAGAAAAACAATGATATCTCTTGAACCAGGGTGAATAAATGAAAAATGGTTTCTGATTATGAAAATACTATGTTTTTACTATTATTTAAAAAAAAAATCTTCAGGGCACAACAATTTTCCAGTGGGACCCAACTTTCCTTACAAATCGGGCAATCTCCTTTGGCAGTTTCAGGTAGGTTGACGTTTACATATTTATTCTCTATATCTCGAATTTAAAAAAGCAGTAAGTCGAAGTTAGTAAAATAACTAACAACTAGAAATATTGAGACTACTGAGCAAGTGATGCAGACAAGAAGAAGGGGGGGTGCGGTAAGCGGGGCGTGCAGTGTGCACAACACGTATTCATGGGTTACAAGTTTTTACATTCATCAAATTATTTCTATTTTTTTTTTTTTTATGCACATTAATTAATTGTAAACCGCAATTAATGGAGTTAATTGCAATTGATTTCAATTGCATCTCACGGTTAAAATATATGAAGTAAATTAATTTAGTTGGAATTAAAATTGTAATTGTTTGTTTCTACAATAAAAAAAAAAACTGTCCCCAGACTTGTCTCTGCGAGTACGGATGATGTACGGACAATTTAGATTGGTAGCAATTTGCTTAACAATTTCCCTGACTTTACCTATGTGGCTTCGGCCTTACCGATACCCCAAAGCCAAAGTTAGTCAAAGTACAAAAACCACTTGAAAAGGCGACGGTGTCGATACAGACATAATCCACAAACCACTGTAAGTTGTTCACAGTTGTTCGTAAACACGTGGTGCCAACATTGTTCTAAACAACATTTTATATAACAACCGCTGTCCGTATAAAACTTAAAATATTTTGCTAGGGATGTGCGAATTATCGAAAATAAATATATACAGGATGGAAAGTTCGAATGGAGAGAGATAGTACTTACATATGTAACCTACCCTAATGAACAATATAAAAAAGCCAATAACTTATCATGAAAATATTTCCGAAACCACGCAAGATAAGTTCTTGAAGTAAAAAGCAATACTCAAATTTATTTTATAGCGCTTAAAAACACCTACAAAACTATTTTCAATTTTTTTTTTTTACCTCTTGTAGCTAACTTGTGTGGTTTAGGAGATAATATTTTTTTCTGGCACTTTGGAAGTGGCTTTTATATCGCTCGTTAGTGTATTAAAGTTAAATTAACTAATTTAACTCTAAGGAACATAATTTTTATAAGCTTGCCATAGGACATTTAATAATATACTCTAGAATTAAATACATTGTAATGTTTTGCTTTTCAAATGACTATGTGCTAGGAACTTAATTTATGACGTAACTGTTCCAATACGTATTGCAATTGAAAATAAATGATTACGATTACCCAAAAGCCTTTTTCAGGTTGGGGTCAGCTTCGAGTCTAACCGGATGCAGCTGAATACCAGTATTCATGGAGCGGCTGTCCATCTGACCTAAACAACCCAGTTACTGGATAATACGATACGCCTTGGTAAGACTGGTTGTCAGACTTTCGAATTTCTGACGACCCGTAACGACTGTCAAAGATCCACGAATGTCAGCCGGGACCAAAGACTTGAAATGGACTATCATGAATTTTTACATAAAAAAAAAACATTATCTGCCTAGCCTTTTTTCGGGTTGGGGTCAGCTTCCAGTCTAACCGGATGCAGCTGAATACCAGTATTTTACATGGAGCGGCTGTCCATCTGACCTAAACAACCCAGTTACTGGATAATACGATACGCCTTGGTAAGACTGGTTGTCAGACTTTCGGATTTCTGACGACCCGTAACGACTGTCAAAGATCCACGAATGTCAGGCGGGACCAACGACTTGAAATGTACTATCATGAATTTTTACAATTTTGTCGGTAAGGGGAGATGTCAAACTTACTTAAATCCGAATTTTGCCATTAAAATCTCATTTACGGCATATGTGGTCACTAATAGATGATGTTCTATTCCCATCAGGGAATGCCATCTCCAGTCGAGATTGGCAACTCGAGACCTCGTGTTATGTCTGGGGTCGAGATTGGCCATTTGAGATCTTGCCCGGCATCATCTGACGTGATCGAAATTTCAAGAGATTCGAGATCGACATGTCACCTAATTTAAAAAATAAGTAATGTGTTTTTTTAAATAAAAATGCTTAAATTTAATGTAAATTAAACTACGTCTACTTAGGGTGTTAGTGTTATTTTTTGTAAATAAAACAAAATTGAATTCCATACAACAAAAAAACTATTATTATTTTAGTACTAATCCAATGCCCTATGCATACATAACGCAACAAGTCAGCACGCACACTATAAATACATTAATTATTTATTATTGTGAAAACTGACTTCTGAAGAAGCATAGTGAGTCGCGCCCGCTCATCTCAAAATCTCGTTCTTAATGTCGACCAATACGGTCGAAATTGCAAAAAATGGCTCGAGATATTGAGATCGAGATCCAAGCTTCAATTCAGACTCAGGGATGCTATACTGCAGAATTTCTGATAGCAAACACCAAAACGCTGCACGACCTGAGAATCGAACAAAGTCGCATTTATGACCACAGATAGATAATAGTCAATTTAAAAAAAGAACCATTTTTGTTCTGTCCCATCCCTACTCACCGGAAGTTCCGTTGAATTTCCCGCCGGCTGTCTGAAAACACGCCATTGTGACGGACAATAAAATAAAAGAAATAATAATAAAAAATAATGCCTCCTTTGTCAGCCGTCGCACAGGAGTGGAAGTAGAAAATTTAAATTCGATTCACAATGGACTCACGAAAATTGTCTTTTACAAAACCAGACCTCTTTTTTTCTTTGAATTATTTTTCCGGTGGCTGAATTTTAAGGAGAAATTGTGTTCAGGTATGGTCGTAAATTGTCTGAAATTTTAATGACGTTTTTATGGCGGTTTATTTTTAAATGTTGCTTAAAAGCCTATACTACCTCACAAGGCTTAGCATGATCCTCCGTTTTACCGAAAATACTGCAGCATTAATTTTGAAATAAATATATGGTAAAGTTGACGATTAATTTTAAGTACCATGTGTATCGAAAACACGATTCCATAAAATTTTGTCTATAGAAAAAAAATTCAAAGTTACCTCCAAATCGAACAATAAACCGCTGGTATTCAGAAAATACTTCAAATTAGATCATGAAACTTTGCATACTAACTGAACTAACTATATAGCAGTTCTTATGCTTTTTTGTTTTTTAAATTACGACTATTTTCACAGTAAAAAGCAATTACCTAAACTACTGGCGCCTTGGAGCCGCCACCAGTGCCCCACTCCGTCTCGCTCTCACTCAGTCCGCGAGCAGTATGGTGCGAGCGAGATAAAAAGTGAATTTAAGCTGAGGTAGTATGGGCTCTTAAAGTTTAATAATGATTAGCGACTGTCTATGCATACATTATTGGTGTTTAAACGTCTGTAACTATATGCAAAGTTTTTAAATAAAGGGAATGGTTTTGGAAGATAATAGAACAAGATTTTGGTACTTACCTATTCGTCACTTTGTACGTTTTATACCTTAAAATAGGGCTACCCAGTTCTTCACCAGTGGGTGCCTACTGTAGGCTCCCGAAGACAGGCGTGACGTCACGGCTCGACGCGACTTTAGTGGAACAATTTCTATGAAAACTTCACGGATATTGTTCTACCGCCTTTAGTCATCATTGTGCCTAAATTCCTTTGCGACGTTAGGGTATCAAAAACTAAAATATCAAACATAAATAGAATGCTTATAAAAATCAAGATACGGCCACGAAAAAACGTACGTTGGTACAAAGTGACTGAAGAAAAATGATCTATGAGTATGTGTGAACACGTATTTTTCCAACCCGATCTACCTCCCCTCCGTTTTTACAACTCTAGGAGTAACATACTCAGCTCCAATAAAAACCCACATAAAAATAGTAATATTAAATGCCCAATATAAAGGTTTACGTCAATCAATAGCCCGTGTTAATATCGGAGCCAGGATGTGACGAATGGCGACAGTTATGGCCGCCGGATGTGGCCACCGCTGCGTGTCCACTTCCGGCGCGCCCTGTCACTACACCGGAACTCACGAAATGCATTTATATAGACGGTATTTTGGCAATTGTGAAAAATTATTGCTTTTTTATTTATTTACTGTACAGGATCTATAGTACTTGGCCGTCTATATGGCCTTGGTAGGTACACATTTTCTCTTGACTTGAGAAAGTATACATAAAAATCATAACATCGACACTTACCTACAGTTGAGTCAAGGCCTTTAAAAACACATATATACATTTCGGAACGGTAGCTATAATCGAAATCTTGAAGTTTAAGGCAACCAGCAAAAACCTTCTCAACTTCTAAAATGTTCTAAAATTGGTTTCCCAAAGCCTAGCTTACTGTAAGCAGTCAAAGCACCTCAATGGATACATCATATCATACCTTGGCACACAAAGCCTTCCCTAGTCAGCCCGAATCGGGATTATCCCGGCAGAGATTTATTGTGTTGTCCGCGCACCGTCAGCGATCCAGACCACTTTTGTGAAGATTATGGTCATCCCATCGTTTTACGAATAAGAGTAATCCTTAGGAGTCGATTGGGGTGAGCCGTATTGTAATGTTCGGAACTGGTATTTTTGCATGTTTTAGCAATTTTTGCAGACCAAATATTTGGTTGAGCGTGCCTTTATGGTGACGTCTCAGTTTTTTTCATTGGAGAATCCTTTTCAGCGCTGTATACTTAATAACACGTTTTAATTACATTACAATAAATACAAAAACAATGTTGGATATTAGGTAACTACCTATAGTCTGTTCATCAAAATGATCTGATGAAAATGTAAAAAAATGGAATAAGACATCTACTTAGATAGTTACCTAGTTGGCCTAGGTAGTTGTATTATATAGGTATTGTAAATAAATGAGACTATGTTTAAAAGGTCAAAAATTATGTATGCGTATGGAAAAATTCCATTCCGAGGTTCCCATATACATCTCAAAATAGATACATATCAAGCTGAATAAAAACAGAATGGTAGACGGGTGTGATCTCCAGACAAATGAGAGCCTCGTAATCGGCTTACAGTCCGATTGCTAACTGACGGTAGAATCTGTGCTATGGAGATATAGAGAGTTACAGACAGGAATAGAGGTACACGTACATCGAGTTTAAGAAAAGAGATTGTCACACGTATATGATGCAACGATCTAGAAATGTACTACATCGCTACAAGGTTCTTTAGGCGTGTGGCCAAAATCGGGACGCCGCCGCCATCTTTGTCAATACAATTTCTGTGACAATATTACAAAAGTTTAGCAATAACGCCCCACTGTCAATGTCATTCAGACGCCGATCCTTTTAGAGTGCGTTTCATCAAATACGGATCTTTTTAATGTAGATTCTTAAAACCATTTTTTTTTCTTGTAACCCTCCTTCGCACTTTTTCTCATAACACATCTGACATTGGCAGAATTGTCGACATCGGCACCATTGCCATAAAGAAAAATATAATAGAATCAAATACGGACCAATTAGGTAGCGGCGCCACTGTTGTAGGACGAACAGGAATACGCTACGGCGCTACCTAATTGGTCTGTTGTTAAAGTTTAACAGTGGAACCAACATTACGGCATAGGAACTATTTGATGAAACGCACTCTATCACTCCAGCCGATCTATTCTGTAAAGTGAGCTGTCTATCAATAGTGTTAATCCCTAGTATCGGGTGGAGTTTTCACGGTGCGATTTTTACAGAAAAGACTGGCTGGTTCCAAACTTTAAGAAACTTTGGTGAGCACACATTCTAACACTATTTAGACAAGAAGTTCCCACTAATATTATTATCTAACATAGTAAAGTTAGTGACCGACCCAAGCTTCGTTTTGCGGCCATTATCGGCCAAAAAATTATGATTCGGCCATATTTTCGTTTTCGCCCATAAACCAGCCGAAGCTTCGGCAAAGCCGAAATCAGAAATTCGTGAATTTTCGCTCGTCATTTGGCCTACTTCGTAAAGCCTCGTGCAGACTAGCGCGATGCGAGACCGGTAATTCTCTACCGTGTTCTTAGAAATTGTTTTGTTAGTCGTGTCGCGCTGTCGCGTGGCTTTGTCTCGTTGCGCTGTCGCGTCGCGCCTGTTTGCATGAGGCTTAAAGCTCGGCAATATCAGGTGAATCAATACAACAAGAAATACACAAATTCTCTCCATAAGTATAAAAAAATACAAACAAGATTTCAGTGTACAGCGGAAATATTAATATTTTTGGATTTTGAATGTCTAAATCATTTTCGTTTTCGGCCAAAAATAAGTCTAAAGCCGAAGCTTCTTTTTTTTCGGCTGAAAATCCATTTTAGGTCGAACACTAAATAAAATACTTCAGCGTAATCTGTGCAGTTAGTTAGAAGGGGCAGGAGGACGGGGGAAGGGTAAATAAAAAGGGCTCATTACCGTACACGAGATATAGAGCAGCCTGGGGAGGCAATTATCCTTATCATATGGAGAACACAGATTGTTAGACGAAGTAAATTATACGATACTTGCAAACCGCCCCTGCTTCGCATGGATTTTACTACTTGACAAAATATTGAGATTTGTATAGAATAAATTCTCTGTTGCGTGGTTTAAAAGAACAACGCGGTCAAAGACAGATACGAAAACTATTCATGATAATTATCTACTTATTATTATAAATTAAAGTAGTTTTTAGACGAAAACCGATACCTACGTATGTAAAGCTGGGTATCCACAACATTCGCGCACAAACTGTGCTCCGTTCATCAAATTTGTCATGGTTATGTAAACACAAACTTTTTTTTTAATTAGTTGTGTTGTGTAAATTGAAGATTGATTTACTTTAAATAATTTTATGTTTAGTAAGTATTTTCAACTTTAGTTATAGAGATAATTGCTATTAATATTTGCATGCCAAAAATTTAATGGCGAAATGTCTCATCGGTCATCGTACAAGAATACTTAATTTTATTAACACCTTTGTAACCGCATTTAAAGCAAATAAATGACTTTGACTTTGAAAACGGAGGTGTGGAGATGAGGATGTGAGGAAACCAGCAAGTCCTAGAACGCACCATAAATCGGTCCAGAAATCTTGGAAAAATCGTTGTGATACCTCCTCCTTTTTTGAAGCTGGTTAAAAACAATGGAACACTTACACTAAACACAGAAGTCAGCTGAATCCTCGAACAGACTGTTACAAGCAGTATATTCACAACTTCGTACATTCCTACAACATGTCGCCAACGGGACAACGATCCTGTTATTGCGCGACTTTTCAATAATTTATATCATAACGTATGGAGTGAGGAGGGACCCTACATATCGAAAATGTTCCCTTTCCTCTTTTACGAGCGAACGCATGTTAACAAATGTTTGGTTATGAATTCCGATATGAAAGTGATATTGCAAGGCAAGTATTTGGATTTACAAGTATTTTAGGACAACGTCAGGCTTAGCATTTAACATCAAACCTTTCTGAATTTAAGTATCTTATAATATTACTGACATCGGTAAAGGAAAAGAACCTAGACTTGATTAACTAGCTGCGAACTTGCAAACAAACTCACTGTCGCATTTTTTATTTATGAATGGAAATGATGACTAATTAATTATTCTCACCCTATCTTTTATTATATCATGACAATTACCTACTTATTTAAATCGAAAATTATGGAAGTCTGATAAACATGTTAAAATTAGTAGTGGTTTTTGTTATTGTGACACTGTAGCACTTTAAACTATGTATATTGCTGTGCCCTAGCAGGGTTCATGTATGAAACCTATATACTTGTAACAACTTATAAACTACATGAATGCAATAAATGATGATTATGATTATGATTAATAATATACACTAGCTGCGCCCCACAGCTTGACCCGCGTAAGTCTCTATCCCGTGGGAATATCGGGATAAAAAGTATCCTATGTCATAGTCCAGGTTATGGTCTACCGATGTGCCAAATTTCATCCAAATCTGTTCAGCCGTTTTAGCGTGAAAGCGTAACAAACAAACAAACTCACTTTCGCAATTATTAACTAACTTTTGCCCGTGGCTTCGCCCGCGTGGATGTCGGAAAATATCCCACAGGAACGTGCTATCGGGATTCAGAGTATCCTATGCCCTAACTCAGGTCATGGCCTATCCGTGTACCTTTCATCTAAATCCGTTCAGCCGTTACGCCATGAAAAGGTAACAGTCAGATAATAAATCTGTTTGTAGGGTTAAAATGACGACATGGTTGGCGCAGTGGTTAAGAGGGAACAGGGCCCGCAATTCTCCATACAAACGTATTCCCCGTTTTTCTTCCTGAATAATGCCTCTAGAGCTGTCATTTTTTTTTTTATAAAATCAGTGTCTCTATAGGCATGTCCCTGTCATTTCCTTTTTTTCAGCAATTAATAAGTAAGGAAACTATGACCCTCCAAAAATTACAAAAATGCCCCATTTTTACCGCCGTGATTAGAGGACTACCAGACTAATTCCGAAAAGTTTTAAGCATAAAAGAAATTAATAGGAACCTAAACATACTCTTTCTTAAAATTTTAATGTAAAAAAATATTAAATCGGCTAAGTTTTCGAGGAGAAAAAAGGAGAATGCCAAACGTCGTTTTCGTCAAAAATTTTGTGATATAATCGGTCTGAGCTGCAGTTGTCCCTATCGCACTTTACGGGGTTTAACTCGGTTTTTCGGGCGCAGCGCGACGGCAATAGTTTCTTCAAATACCTATTTTTCAGATTCCTCGCAGCCCCTGTTCCCTCTTAAGCGATTGATTGCTGCCCTTTGTGTCGCTGGTTCGACTCGGTTCCGCACGGAACTAATTATTGTATGACCTATTAGTTGTTGCTACCCACAATACTTACAGGAGAAATACCAGTATAGGCCAACATTACAAAAAAAAAAACAAAAAGAGTTGAAACCGTTAAAGGATGACTTTGTTGTCTGTCAAGACCCTTTTTCTCAAATACGCTTAGAGGTATCAAGTTGAAATATATGTATATCAAAAACTTAGATCTACGGTCTCTTGGAGCTGTAGGTAACGAAAATCAAACTTGCAAGTCAACGCAATAAAAAAAGATGGCCGTATATGCCGCAATATTTTGCCACTCGCCAATAAACCAGTCTATTTGGTATTTCCCGTTGGCCCAGCAGCTTGAAGTTTGGCGAGAAGCTTGACCTTGCGTAAAGAGGAAAATCCGAATTTTTTTATAGTTATATATGAACTGCAACGTAAGGTTGTTCTTCAGTCTGGGATCAAAAATACATAGGCAGTGTCTCAAAGTAGCATTTAGTCTGTATTTAAAGACCTACTCTATTAAAAATTATTTTTCAATTGAAAGGTTAAGTTTGTCCTTCAATCCGTATTTGGAAATTCGGGCAGCCGAGCAAGAATAGCTTTGAGACGGAACCCTCAGGCCACAAGTCTTACTCACACTTGTCCGGTTTAAAAAAATAAAATAATAGATACAGGTTTAAAATGATTCTAAATGCCTTACTTAACATACTAATTATTCATTTAAATATTATTATCACCATTCATTAGTAATACCTACTCTTGTGCCACCATTGAACATATAACAAAGGTTTTTTCATTGCCTACATATAAAAAGGTTAGTTTATGACTTTAAATTCTAATAACTTTTGACCGAATGGGCTGATTTTTATGAAATAAATACTAAAGGTTAATTCAAGATACGGACTATGACTATATTTCCAATCCCTTAAATCTCTTGAAACAAAGACACAAAAAAAAGACGTGAATTTTAAAATATCATCCCTATTTTACCCTTATGGGGGATGATTTTACAAAAACGCTAAGTCTTTATTTATTACTAAAAGCATACTTTTTAATTTTCATATCCCTAACTTAAGAAATAATGGATTTTCCATACAAACTTTCATCCCCTTTTATCCCCGACACATAGTTAGGTACTTTCGATTTCATAATATTAGTACCTATGGATATATAAGATATAATAGTTAGCAGTACCTTTCTACTCATAATTATGATTATGTCTTATCTGTATCTATTTTTATGTGTGTAAAGGCACATCAACCTACTACCAATCTGTCAAATTTCTTTAATTGATTTAAAACTTTACCTCTAAAATATATGGTTCAAAGTTGATTGGGAAAATTTGAACATTTCGGGTAGGTTGACCTTTTTTTTTTTTTTTTTTTTTTTTTTTTTTTTTTTTTTTGGGTGGGAAATCATCAAATGACGTCTCCCGCTCTGGGTGGAGCGGGAGGGCGTGTCAGACTCTTACTGACTAAAACCCACCCGTGTTCCTTCTCTTGCCTGTGCAATGCCAGGGGCCACGGTATCCTTTTCGGACTTTCCCGCAGCCCGGGATCGGTCCCATGGGACCCCTTCACTTGCTGACATCTCTTTGAGGCGCGTGATTGGGAAAATTTGACAGTTTCGGTTAGGTTGACCTGCTGGCGTCTGTACATAAATAATAAAATAAATAAATAGTTAGGATTAGTTAGCATATCAGTCTAAAATTGCCAACCCGTATGAGAAGAACCCGTAGTTGGCAATGTTGCCCCCCAAAACATCGTATGAGACGAGGCTAGTGCGCTACAGTGTGGCAATAATAAGCTGGTATTATTATGATTACTATTAAAAAGTCAAAAGTGTATCACACCAACATTTCACCAGCTAGGTCTTACCATTTCAACCGAAAGACATCCACTGCTGGACAAAAGCCTCCCATGAATCGTACACCAACAGGTTCTGTGTTTCTTGCTTCCAGCAGATTTCTGCCACCCCTACTAGGTAATTGGTCCACACCATCCAGCTTTATTTAAGTCTCATATAATAGGGGACTAGCTTACCATTTACTGAACGTTTGTGTTTTTGAAAAATATTGTTTTTTTTTTCACTTTTTAGTTGTGAAATTTGTATACCACTGCTTGCTTTGTGAACAACAGCGATATGAAATACCTATCTTTATCATCATACACAAAGTGGATTAAATACGTAGGTATTACGAAGCTAATTCAAAAACAACCAACTGTGACCTCATCCACTCGTCCTCTACCAAATGAAACGAGAGAAATCGGTGTACAGATGGTGCAATCCACGACGATGCGCCCCACTCCGCGATTATGTACTGGTACTTTAGTACGGAGCGGAGTGCACTATCTATACGTAGAATATGAAAAAAACTACCCGAAACTCCAGATTTTTCTGAAGTCGGTTAAAAAACGAAATACGTACTACTTTCTCGGTCCTAGGTTCGATTCCCGGGAACCGGGTCGTGTTACGTGTACGAATGTTGTTTTTTAAATATCAGGTCAATTTTTTGTAACTCTGTAATGTTCGTATTTTTTTACTTACGTTTTGGCTATTTTAATTAGATATTATATGTTCTCTCCAATTATCTGCATGGCCATTGTCTGTAGTTTAAGCAATCCTAGGCCTCTATATTCAGAGCTATTTAGATTTTCTAGTGCTCTCCGAATGTTTGTTTACTTTTTGTAATGTCAGATAATGACAAGCCTAGGTTTTATTTTTAATTTATTGCTAGAGCTGCCGGTAGGTTAGGTTGTATACGTATTAGACCTTGTTATAAATTATTATTCTTTTATGTTCTAGAATCACATTAAAACTTTGAAATGACAACCGATCCGAAAAGGAAGGGAGCCGGGGCCAGGAGACCAGTTTTACTCTTGGGCTCGCCTTGGCAGGAGGTCCTGTTGATAGCGCTCGGTGGGAGGACTGTGCCCTCTGATAGCGGGGGCTGTGCTGGAAGAAAACTCAAACTCGAAACTCAAGTCTACGCGTCTTTGTACACCGGACATCGTTCGTGGGATAACGTCGTGCAAACCGGTGACGCCGACCGCTGATAGCTCTCAGCCCTCTGCCGGTCCTCTCTACCACGGCCTGCCCCTCCGAGGTCGGCGACGTGGAGGCCTGACTCGAGGCCCTTTTCTGCACAATCTACGAGCCTCTTTTCTGCATAATCTACGAGCTTCTTTTCTGCACAATCTACGAGCTTCTTTTCTGCACAATCTACGAGCCTCTTTTCTTCACAACCTGCGAGCCTCTTTTCTTCACAACCTGCGAGCCTCTTTTCTTCAACAACTTGGACCTTCAATTTTCTACCCCGGTTTCCCTGGCCTTATTTATTTAAAATTAAATTATTTTACCGTTTCTTTTTTACTTTTTCTTTTAAGCCGGGACTCCTCCAGTTCTGGTGACAGTTACCTCGTGACCTTACATTTTCCCCCTCCCGGGAAAATGTAACGTTACAACTCTAAGCACATTTTTTCCACCTGTAATAGATCTGAATTCTTTCATACGGACCGACTTCAATGAACCATGTTAACGTATCCAATTTAACGCAAAATGGTGAAACTAAAGCGCCTACCAGAAACTTAAAAGCAATAATACGCCCACGGAACAATTAGAGCTCTAAAGTCTCTCAATTCACATTGCGAAGCGAGCAGCCCACTGTAGACGTGCTACATTCGGCCATATAGTACACTATAGACACTAAAAAGAAAGGTACAGAACTCCAATTGCATACAACAAGCGAAAACAGGCGCACGCACACAAAGACGCGTATGTACGGCGACTTTATGCTCGGTTCCATATAATAAATAAGAACGAATCGTTTGTTAATTAATGGTAACATTTTTTACTGTCAAACTGGGAGACATTTATAGAGATTCATAAGCTAATTTTATCTGGCTACTTCCGAAGGCCTACTATGCAAAACTATGACGTCTTTTCTTAGTTATTGGTACCTAAAGATACAAGAGTCTTAACCAATAACAGTCCGTACATTATAGGAATAGACGGTCGAATCACAGTCGCGAGTGTGCTTACAATCTGTGTCTACCTACGTGAAGCGTGTCTTATGTGCATGCGGTTTCGATCACTGTACAGACGCCAGTACTTCAACCTACCCGAAACTGTCAAATTTCCCAATCAATTTTGAACCTTATAATTAGTGTTAAGAGGGAACAGGGCCCGCGATTCTCCATACACACGTATTCCCCGTTTTTCTTCCTGAATAATGCCTCTAGAGCTGTCATTTTTTTTTTTATAAAGTCAGTGTCTCTATAGGCATGTCCCTGTCATTTCCTTTTTTTCAGCAATTAATAAGTAAGGAAACTATGACCCTCCAAAAATTACAAAAATGCCCCATTTTTACCGCCGTGATTAGAGGACTACCAGACTAATTCCGAAAAGTTTTAAGCATAAAAGAAATTAATAGGAACCTAAACATACTCTTTCTTAAAATTTTAATGTAAAAAAATATTAAATCGGCTAAGTTTTCGAGGAGAAAAAAGGAGAATGCCAAACGTCGTTTTCGTCAAAAATTTTGTGATATAATCGGTCTGAGCTGCAGTTGTCCCTATCGCACTTTACGGGGTTTAACTCGGTTTTTCGGGCGCAGCGCGACGGCAATAGTTTCTTCAAATACCTATTTTTCAGATTCCTCGCAGCCCCTGTTCCCTCTTAAGCGATTGATTGCTGCCCTTTGTGTCGCTGGTTCGACTCGGTTCCGCACGGAACTAATTATTGTATGACCTATTAGTTGTTGCTACCCACAATACTTACAGGAGAAATACCAGTATAGGCCAACATTACAAAAAAAAAAACAAAAAGAGTTGAAACCGTTAAAGGATGACTTTGTTGTCTGTCAAGACCCTTTTTCTCAGATACGCTTAGAGGTATCAAGTTGAAATATATGTATATCAAAAACTTAGATCTACGGTCTCTTGGAGCTGTAGGTAACGAAAATCAAACTTGCAAGTCAACGCAATAAAAAAAGATGGCCGTATATGCCGCATATTTTGCCACTCGCCAATAAACCAGTCTATTTGGTATTTCCCGTTGGCCCAGCAGCTTGAAGTTTGGCGAGAAGCTTGACCTTGCGTAAAGAGGAAAATCCGAATTTTTTTATAGTTATATATGAACTGCAACGTAAGGTTGTTCTTCAGTCTGGGATCAAAAATACATAGGCCGTGTCTCAAAGTAGCATTTAGTCTGTATTTAAAGACCTACTCTATTAAAAAATATTTTTCAATTGAAAAGTTAAGTTTGTCCTTCAATCCGTATTTGGAAATTCGGGCAGCCGAGCAAGAATAGCTTTGAGACGGAACCCTCAGGCCACAAGTCTTACTCACACTTGTCCGGTTTAAAAAAAAAAAAATAGATACAGGTTTAAAATGATTCTAAATGCCTTACTTAACATACTAATTATTCATTTAAATATTATTATCACCATTCATTTGTAATACCTACTCTAGTGCCACCATTGAACATATAACAAATGTTTTTTCATTGTATAAAAAGGTTAGTTTATGACTTTAAATTCTAATAACTTTTGACCGAATGGGCTGATTTTTATGAAATAAATACTAAAGGTTATTTCAAGATAAGGACTATGACTATATTTCCAATCCCTTAAATCTCTTAAAAAGAAGACACAAAAAAATAATAACGTGAATTTTAAAATCATCCCTATTTTACCCCTTTGGGGGATGACTTTACAAAAACGCTGTCTTTATTTATTACTAAAAGCATAATTTTTAATTTTCATATCCCTAACTTAAGAAATAATGGATTTCCCATACAAACTGTCATCCCCTTTTATCCCCGACAGACAGTTAGGTACTTTCGATTTCATAATATTAGTACCTATGGATATATAAGATATAATAGTTAGAAGTACCTTTCTACTAATAATTATGATTATGTCTTAACTGTATCTATTTTTATGCGTGTACAATCTACTACCAATCTGTCAAATTTCTTTAATATATTTAAAACTTTACCTCTAAAATATATGGTTCAAAGTTGATTGGGAAAATTTGAAAATTTCGGGTAGGTTGACCTGCTGGCGTCTGTACATGGATAATAAAATAAATAAATAGTTAGGATTAGTTAGCATATCAGTCTAAAATCGCCAACCCGTATGAGAAGAATACGGGTTGGCAATGTTGCCCCCCAAAACATCGTATGAAACGAGGCTAGTGCGCTACAGTGTGGCAAAAATAGGCTGGTATTATTATTATTATTATTAAATAACATCAAAACTGTATCACACCAACATTTCACCAGCTAGGTCTTACCATTTCAACCGAAAGACATCCACTGCTGGACAAAAGTCTCCCAAGAATCGTACACCAACAGGTTCTGTGCTTCTTGCTTCCAGCAGATTTCTGCGACCCCTACTAGGTAATTGGTCCACACCATCCAGCTATATATAAGTCCCATATAATAGGGGACTAGCTTGCCATTTACTATTGAGGCGTGAGTGTTTTTGAAAAATAGTTGTTTTTTTTTTTACTTTTTAGTTGTGAACCTACTCCACAAAAATTTGCATACCACTACTTGCTTTGTGAACAACAGCGATATGAAGTATCTTTATCATCATACACAAAGTGGATTAAATACGTAGATATTACGAAGCTAATTCAAAAACAACCAACTCGGACCTCATCCACTCGTCCTCTACCAAATGAAACGAGAGAAATCGGTGTACAGATGGTGCAATCCACGACGATGCGCCCCACTCCGCGATTATGTACTGGTACTTTAGTACGGAGCAGAGTGCACTATCTATAAGTACGTAGAATATGAAAAAAACTACCCGAAACTCCAGATTTTTCTGAAGTCGGTTAAAAAACGAAATACGTACTACTTTCTCGGTCCTAGGTTCGATCCCCGGGAACCGGGTCGTATTACGCGTACGAATGTTGTTTTTTAAATATCAGGTCAGTTTTTTGTAACTCTAAGCACATTTTTTCCACCTGTAATAGATCTGAATTCTTTTATACGGACCGACTTCAATGAACCATGTTAACGTATCCAATTTAACGCAAAATGGTGAAACTAAAGCGCCTACCAGAAACTTAAAAGCAATAATACGCCCACGGAACAATTAGAGCTCTAAAGTCTCTCAATTCACATTGCGAAGCGAGCAACCCACTATAGACGTGCTACATTCGGCCCTATAGTACACTATAGACAGTAAAAAGAAACATACAGAACTCCAATTGCACACAACAACCGAAAACAGGCGCACGCACACAAAGACGCGTAAGTACGGCGATCATGCTCGGATGCTATAAAATAAACAAGAACGAATCGTTTGCTAACCATTCCATTGGTAACATTTTTTACTGTCAAACTGGGAGACATATAAAGAGATTCTTATGCTAATTTTACCTGGCTACTTCATTAAGGAAGGCCTACAATGCAAAACTATGACGTCTTTTCTTAGATAGTGGTACCTAAAGATACAAGAGTCTTAACCAATAACAGTCCGTACATTATAGGAATAGACGGTCGAATCACAGTCGCGAGTGTGCTTACAATATCTGTTTACATACGTGAAGCGTGTCTTATGTGCAATATGTGCATGCGGTTTCGATCACTGTACAGACGCCAGTACGTCAACCTACCCGAAACTGTCAAATTTTCCCAATCAATTTTGAACCTTATAATTTAGTGTTAAAGTTGAAAATCTATTAATGAAATTTGACAGATTGGAGTGGGTTGACGTGGTGGCGTCTGTACCTACGGAGCCCACCTTCTGTACCCATCTATTTTGTACTATATACTTCAAATTCCCACTTTTCCGTCCGCTCTAACGTTCTCGAGGCTTCACAGGCCGCTTAAGCCGAAACCACACAAATACAGACGTATTTCAGATCAGTCGCATATAGGTTCAGAGTTGAGCTTTTAATAAATTTACTTACGACTGTGTTTTTCATGTATTCTCTGTTCATTTTACAATTAGGTAAATACCATTATGAAATCTTCTTTCTTTTTCGTGTGGCTAGTGACTAATCTGTACCCTAATTACGTAGTACTCGATCAATCGGAATTTGAATCGTTTTGAAACAAATTGCTAATCCATTGCTTCATAAGTTCGAAAATAATTCTACTCAACAACGTAAATAACGCAATGAATGTTGTTGAACAGTCAGAATGAAACAAATTTGTCGTAATCGTTTACGAAAATGTTTTGTGTAATTAGATAGCTGGTGTTAAAGTTTTGATGCTTATAGCCTTCCTCAAAAATTGGGCTATCCAATGCAAAAATTTCAAATCCGACTAGTAGTTCCGGAAATTACCCCCTACGTACAAACTTACAAACAAACAAATTCCTCTATATAATCCTTTATTCCACTATAACACATATAAATTATATTTTTAAATACTTATTTGAATTAAAAAAAATTAAAAACATTTAAAAATATAAAAAATAGTAGCCCATCGGTATCGGGAACAGGGTCAAAGCTGCCGGTGGTCAGGGCTCTAGAGAGAGGAACCTCCTCACTATGCGTGCCGTGTCCAGAAGTACTGCTTTCTGAATCCTACACCTCTTTATAATATTATTATAGTAGATGAAATAACAATACGCCTGTATTTTCCGGATTGAGTAGGCAGAGGTAGGTATAAGTATTATGGTTTCTCACATTTCTATTTCCATCATACATATAATATGGGAAAAGATCAACCAACCCTACCACCTCTTTTAGCAATATTATTTTAATCTTACTTGAGCGTGGGAAAGAGATGGAGCTAGACATCCTGTATAGCTCCACTTCTTTCTCGCACTGAAGTAACATCAAAATAATACTGCTTGAAGAGGTGGTGGTTCCCCCCCTGATACAAACCCAGATTCCGAGCTACTACTGAGAAATGCCTACAGCAAAAAGTGAACCCAACCCTAAATCCGCTGGTCCGCATGATCAGCAGTTACTTGAGATCTACATCAACGAGGCAGTTTCATAAAGATTTGCACGATATTTTTATGCCAGCATTACATTCATGATGCATGATATTTTGAAAAGACAACAATATAGGAGTAAAAAAGTTTTAAAGTAACCATTGGAGCTTGGAGCAGACTGGTGCGACGCGACTGTAACAAAACAATTTGCTAAGAAAACTTCACCGTAGAACAATTACCGGTGTTGCCTCTATTTAAAAAACAATACATTTTATTGTCCAAATTATCTTAATGTTATTGTATGGTGTAAGTTTATCCGTGAGGGCGAACTGCCCTTTATGGGGGACAAACAAAAGTACAATAGCTAGGGGCCGAGGTGAATAATATACGAACAGGGGGCAGTACTGACTTACTGAGTAATGGAGAGATATTGGTGACGAGCAGAGCGAGCAGCGGGCGGGATAGATCGCCATACCGCGTCATTTTTTTTTTTTTCTTTATTTGTATGATCGAATGTTCTTAGTAATTGATTAGAATCTAGCCTAATAGACTAATAAGTCTTGTAATTTAATTCAAACTTAATGTTTTACGAGAAAAAATTATCATGACGTTTCTGTTTCGTTGACATTTTAATTCGAAAAACTAATGTTATCAAGATTTTGTAGAAGTTGTAATTAAAATGTAAAACCACCATGGCGCATTGAAATTTAGAAAAAGTTCAGCTTTGAAGCCGACCTCCTTCACGAGGTAGTCTTCAAAGCTGAACTGAACTTCTGGACGGTCACTCATGACTGCGGCAGTTTCCTTCTAAACCTGCACCAGCACCACAATTGTATAACACACTACATAATCCAAATTCAAATTGTAAATTCCTATGTATTAACAAGTTTGGCAGTAAAAACTGAGCAGTACACTAAATAAAAACCGGCCAAGTGCATTTCGGACCACGCACAAAGAAGGGCTCCTCAGCTGGGATGAATTTATCCCAAAAACAAACTTAACTTTGTAGTTGAAAAACTTCTTCTCCCATACATATAAATACGTCACGGTCAATTCTCCAACTGCAAATGTAAGTTTGTCATCGCAAGATAACGTAAAAAAAAAAAATGTAACGATCATACAGAATGGCGCACTACGGTAGTTATTTTTGAAAAATCGCAGCATTTGTTTTATGTTATTTTTGGCCTCGCACTTGTTTTTTTTCCTTTTTTTTGTTAGCTTTTAATGTCAAACCCAAATCACAAATGGAAACGTCCCACGCTTGGCACAGCCGATAAATTCTGTAAAAAAAACTCACCGTGCATGAAAACTTAGGTGAAGTGAGCTTTATGGGAGGACGTGCGGTCCTAGGATCGGTTGCACTGGGTGATGGGGCCCGCTAGGTATGGCGGGCTGATTCCAGTCGGGGGTGCGGCGAATGTACAAGCATCTCCCGGGCCCCCGAATGGTAGTAGTAGGAAGGAGACATAACATATTATATGTATATATGTCACTGGGGTGAATTCGCAAAAGTACTATTGTTAACACTGTGTTATGAACAATGATCTTTATGATCTTGATGTATTTGGTGCTTTAATTTTAAAGGCCTGTAATGGTAGTTTTAAGGCATTTAAACAATTAAAATTAAATAACCTTCCGTTCTCCCAAGACGAGGGGTTTCAAAGAGGAAAGACCCACAAAAAAAAATGGTGAAGTGAGCTGTCAATAGTATCAATCCCTAGCACCAGGTAAGAATGACAGCCCAATTCACATAAGTTTTCACGGTCAAATTTTTATAGAAGAGACTGGCTAGAAACCGCTCCGCTTACCACTCAGCCCTCACCCGGTGAATTCAATCAGTTTCACTGGCAAGGTGATCGCGGGATGTAAGGGTGTGTGCATAAATAACGCGCGGTGCCTCGCGTCCGCCCTTATTCACCGTGTAGACTTGGCCTTACCTTTGTTGTTAGGTTCATGGCGAGGTTTTTTTGTTTATCGGGAGGGAATTTCTCTTTTGATTCAGTATCCTATGAAATTTGCTGATAATATAGTTTTTGACACGAAACTCCCAGCATTAATTTATGCTCGCGGCTTATAGAAGTTTTTCTCATCACTTTTCCATCATTTTGTACAGTAAATAAACAGGGTAAAAATCATGTTTCGCAAGTCGGTGTCTTTGGTTTTGTATTTTCGTTACTTGCCACCAGCTTCCGAAATTTAAGTTATTTTTCACTTTGTAGTGTTTTTTTGGAAGTCAGTTGTTTTTTTTTTTTTTTTAAATATCTCACTTTTTAGTGAGTCAATTTGGAGTCAATTTGTAATTTTAACAGCTTAATGTCAACTACATCACCTTTTACAAAATGTGCTTTTCCCGATGCAGGGACGTTTATCGTTGAGGAGTTCTCCTGGTACCATCAGCTCCTAATTGCTTGGCAACCATATTAAAAGTAATCGAATCGCACCCTAATTGAATTTAAATTTTAACATTGTGATTCTGAATTGAATTTTATTTTACACCAGATTATACATAATTAAAAACTAACAGACTTAAAATAATAATATTAATAATATGTACAAGTACAACTGACGATCATCATTCATTTTCAAGTGGCTGGCCTATTCTTTGGCCAAAGAATCAGTATTGCCATTCAACATGGCAATGCTGCCAGCCTTTTGGGCACGTTTCCTGTTGACAGCGATGCGGAAGAATTTTTTGATGCCCTATAATTATCCCCCCCCCCCCCACTTTTTATGTAATATATACTTGTACATATTATCGCACCTTTGAAATACTTATTATTGAGCAGTTCCGGTGGCCATCTGTGGTCTTCATCATCAGTTCCACTTCACCAAAATTGTGCTTTCCGAAAGCAACTGCACGAGTTACTATAAAAATACCAAAATCGCTATAAGTGTGCGTGCCTCTAATATTTGAAGATTTCTCTCGATTTCTCCAGGATCCCATCATCAGATCTTGACCTGAAGACACTGGGACCACCTGGGAAGTATACCGTTCCGAACAAAAAAAAACCAAACCCTTTGCGAAATAAAGTAGGTACCCTAGTATAGTTACCCTAGTATAGTTATTATATGAAAGCGGTTCATAACTGACGGAGTGCCCTAATTTTGTTACTGCGACCAATTTCGACGTAGCGCTCGCCGGCCGCTACCGCGGCACCTCTCGTTTCGCTCGCTCGGCTCGCGCGTAGTTGGTCACAGTTCTAACCTAACCTATTTGGTCGGAGTGCCCTAATAGTTATATTACTAGATCGTGCTCGTATCATATAGTTAGAAGATTGAAGACTTTTTATTTGAATATTCATTTGTTTGTTGTCCAATACAGAACTTTGATTAGCAGAGTTGATTGATTGAACTGTTCTGGTGTGAATGTATAAATAATGTACGTGACCAACCCACCAGGGCTTTTAACCGTTTATGATTATCATACATGATCATAATAATGAAATGACCTACTTACGTGATTATTTATGTAAAACTGACGATCATCATTCATTTTCATTATATTTAGATACGTTAAAAAATCAGCGTTTCGTATGGAGAATTTTAAAGAAGTTGCATTTTTCATACTAACATTTTCTTAATTCTTTTAACAATTCAGATACAGACTGTTTTGTTCATTAAAAAAAATATGACAACGTCGCATTATATTAACTTTAAATATGAATGATTGCTTTGAATAAAATTGATTTAGTCGTACTTAAATGAAACTTAGGCCCGTATTACAGAACCCCACTCAACACACGTTACTTAAAACTAGTTTCAACCAATCAAAAGGCTTGAGTTTTGAGTGAGGTTCTGTATTACGGGCCTTAGATACACACGTCGAGAGTGTAGTGATAACCCTGTGTGATAACCACTAGACACTCGATGCGTGTATAGTATCTTTAAAAAATTGAAAAATAATTTATATGCTAGTTGATTCTTTGACATGATCTCATTCATCAAACCCAAGAGTTATGGGATATAAAAGAAAACAAATTGTATTGTGACGGAGTTATACCAGAACATGCATAAAAAACATATAAACACGGTGTTTAGTGTTATTGGGTTTTTCCATTAGGGATTTCTCAGTAGCATGCGTAGCAGCCCGTAGCCGTCTGGATTTGTTCTCGGTTGATGGCAATAGATTTGCCCCCTGTTACATGGCAATTAAACATTACTCATATAACTGACGTAATTTTGGTGTACTATGGGTGTGTTATGCATAATATTATTATACTTAATCGCTTTAGAGTATTCTATAGGCTAAGTCTAAGATAATATTTTTTTAATTTTTTTATATCTTCTGGTCTTCAAAGTTTTTCATTTTATTTTGATAAATAGTATTAAGTACATTATCAGATTTATTTTCTAGTATAATAGTTATGTAGTCCCTACTTACTTATTAAGGGGTAGGCACCTGAAACGATCAATTGCAATAATGATCCATTGCCATCAACTTGTATTGTAGTAATTATTGTCAAACGCTTCAATTGCATTTGGCAGACGATAAATTTGCGTACCGATGTGTATCAATCACGTAAATATTGACTGTTGCAATTGATCGTTTCCGGACCTTTAAGTTTTCATTTATGTAATACCTACTTTTGGAACTCATAGGTAATAAAAGCTTTACCTATTGATGAGTAATCATGACACCATGCGGATATTATATATATACACCATCTATTCAATATGCGGAAACACTTGAAATCCGCGTCATTAAGCACTCAAAACACTTCTCATTACTTGCTAGGAGTGTTATTTTATTCTTATGCGGGGTTCACACAATCGCGGTCGCGCCTGATCTCGCTCGCGCTTCGAAACTTTCGATGAAACATTCGTGCGATCGATTCGACCGTTCACACATTTGCAGCGTATCCAGAATATTGGTATAAAATAACGGCGATTTCAACGGAGAATTCGGTAGGACAACACCATCAAAACAGTCAGTTTGAGCTGTAAATATATCACTGTTGACAGATCATCACTTCACCTAAGTTTTCAAGCGGCAGTAATAATGACATTACATTCAAGTTATGTCATTACTACTGATAGTGTGGTGGTTGGAATGTTGGTGTGATCAATTTTATTTTATACTGGCTGCGCCCCGCGGTTTCACCCGCATACGTCTCGATCTCGTGGGAATATCGGGATGAAAGTATCTTATGTCAAGTGCGAAATGCATCCAAATCCGTTCAGCTGTTTTAGCGTGGAAGCGTAATAGACAAACAAAAAAACTCACTTTCGCATTTATAGTATTAGTTTTATTTTTACGTCAATATTGCAAGGAATGACAGTAATATTAATGTCATTATTAGTGATAGTGTCTGGTCCGGTGCGATTTCTTAGAGAAGAATAAAATAAAACATGTAAGGGTAGTCTCCCATATTCCAAAAGGATACCGTGGCCCCCTGGCATTGCACAGGCAACAGAAGGAACACGGGTGGGTTTTAGTCAGTAAGAGTCTGACACGCCCTCCCGCTCCACCCAGAGTGGGAGAAGTCATTTGATGATATCCCACCCAAAAAAAAAAAGAAAAAAGAAGGGTAGTCTCCCATAAAGTCAAAGTCATCTACTGCATAGACTCGCCGCGCGTCGTCGCCTGGCTTAGGCCGTGTCAATATGCTTGCTAAGGGTTTTTTTTTATGTAGGTATACGAGTAAATCTCTGGGTGGAACACTGACACCAGATGCCACCAAAGAGTACGGTTATAATATACGATGCCACTTTCGTGGTAGTGAGCAAAAAAACCACTACCGTCGAATGGCGAGCCTATTAAAACAGCCACACGAGTTCGCCTCGACATGCGCGGTTCGCATTTGCTTCGCACCTCACACGATCGTGTAATCCCGGTTTTACGACCAATCAAGTGTCGTCGCATTGTTGGCACTTGTCCATGGCATCCTTCCTTTTATTATAACTGATAATAGTGCACTTGTCTACAAGTTGAGTTTCTCTGATAACTAGAGTGGAGGGCTCTTTGTGATAAAGGATGAAGGTCATCAGGCTAAGTACTTCCTACTAGCAGCGTTAATTAGTTTGAAGATTAGACTCAAGTAGGTATACTCTCCACTCCTCGATAGATTGAGCTACTTACCTTGCTTATGATAAGTATTCTATAAAGCTGCGCAATGCATCTGCCTACTCTTTTCCCAACTATATTGGGGTCGGCTTTCAGTCTAACCGAATGCAGCTCAATTCCAGTATTTTACATTAAGCGACTGACTAACTGACCTCTACAACCCGGTTACTATGTAGGTAACACGATACCCCTTGGTAGCCCAGCTATCTAATTATGCAACACATTTTCGTAAACGATTACGACAAATTTGTTTCATTTTGACAGTTCAACAACATTCATTGCGTTATTTACGTTTTTAAGCAGATTTTTCTTTCGAACACGACGATCATGCATTACGTAATTAGAGCACAGGTTGTCAGGGCTTCTGACTACCCGTAACGACTGTCAAAAATCTACAATTGACAGCCGGGACAAACGTTTTAACGTCCTTTTTGAGGCCCAGAGGGATCTCGGTATTAATAGATGGATCCGAACCAACCATGGCAAGTGAAGCTTACGAATCTTGATCGCCCTACATACCCGAGCCCCTCTAAAATAGTAATGATGCAAATATTCTTCAAACATGATAGGTACCCGCCGCCTGCATCAATGTCTTAATATTTCAAGTAAATAAATAACAACAGATGCTTGTGAGTTAATCACCCGATAAGCCGTGAGGTGTTAGATGAAGTCATGTTCGTGAGGTCTCCCATGTGCCAGGGATTAATATGTGAACGCGTTCTACGCTGTAATCCTGCTGAAGATGATATACTTATTATTATTTCTATCTTTATATTTATACTTACTTCCATACGCTGATAGACAACGCACAGCCTAAACCATTGGGTCCAGAAGCATGAAATTTTGCACAAGAGGTCGTTACACAATTAAAAAAAACCTGTCCGATTCGTGACGGTGTTTTTAGGTATCGTACCGAGAGTCTGTTTAGATGAGTCTAAAGCACTAAAGCACTAGGAAGTGGTGAAGGTTACATAAGACAGTCCCACAAAACAGGGTGGGCGTTTTGTGGGACTGTCTTATGTAACTTTGACGTTCGAAAAGTGCTGATTCTCAGCCTAATTTGAATAAATGACTTTTGAATTTTGATGGTACCTAATATTCAGGGAAAAAAAAAACGTTTCATTTTTTTGCATTGGGGAATTTTACCGGGGCGCGGGCGGCCTTCGATTAGCGGGTGTCTACAAATCATAACTTATGTACGAGTATGACCCCTGTTGAAAATTTGCTCATTTTTTATGAATTCGGGGTAATTTTGTTGAAAATTTGCTCATTTTTTATGAATTCGGGGTAATTTTGGTACAAAAAATGTGATTTTTAAATTGCAATAACTTTTTTAGGGTTCCGGAGTCAACTAGGAACCCTTATAGTTTCGCCATGTCTGTCTGTCCATCCGTCCGTCCGTCCTCGCTTAATCTCTGTGACCGTTAGCACTAGAAAGCTGAAATTTGGTACCAATATGTATATCAATCACGCCGACAGTGGTAAAATAAAAATTGGAAAAAAATGATCAATCACGCCGACAGTGGTAAAATAAAAATGGGAAAAAAAAAGTGTTTTTTTTTTTAATTTCAACCCTAACGTGTGATATATTGTTGGAAAGGTATTTAAAAATGAATAGGGGTTTACTAAAATAATTTTTTGATAATGTCAATAATTTCGGAAATAATCGCTCCAAAAGTAAAATACAATGTGTCTCCCCCCCCCCTCTAACTTTTGAACCATAAGTTTAGAAAATATGAAAAAAATCTGAAAAGTAGAACTTTATAAGGACTTTCTAGGAAAATTATTTTGAACTTGATGGAAACAACAGTTTTTGTACAAAAAAGACAAAAAGTTGTACAAAATAATTTCTGGACTAAGTTTGTAGTATAATCGTATATGCAAGCATTTTTTTTAACTTCGTTTACATATTTTATTATCCTGAACGTATATTTTTACAAACAAAAAAAGAATTATTAAAAAAAGTTCTCGCAATCCAAAATTACCACCGAAAACCTCTGGCACGTCTATGTATTAATTAGTAACCCAATTCCCCGAGAGATGGCGCTGCAGGTACTTATTACATTGGGTCGGGTATTATCGAATTGTTCGGTTGGTCTCTCCTTGGCATTAGTTCCGTAACAAATAGCCTTTTTTAAGTTGGGTTACCACTATGTTCGCGCTCCAGCAGCGCTCCGCGCTCCTGCAACTGCTCCAATGGATACGTCGCGCGCACTTCTACATGCGCTCCCCTTTGACACACTGCGCTCCCCTTTGTGTTCGCGCTAAAAACCGTCACGAGTCGGAGCGCCTGCCGCGGAGCGTGCAATGTTGCACGCTCCGTGTTCGCGCACGTACCCACTACCGGGAGCAGTTGCAGGAGCGCGGAGCGCTGCTGGAGCGCGAACATAATGGATACCCACCTTTAAACTCATAAGTGGGAACACTTATTGTGACGGACGGGAAACTACGGAACCCTACACTGAGTGTGGCCCGACACGCTCTTGGCCGATTTTATTTTCAATAATCTTCTTTTTTTTTTACTTTGAGGTAACGTTATTGCAGTACCTATGAGCCGCTTTCGGATCGGACAGGTTTTTTTTACATATTGCATAACGAAAGCGAACAAGAAGAAAGGATTTTTGAAAATTCGTCCCCTAAAGTAGTTAAATAGGGGTGTATGAAAAAGTTTGTATGGAATTTTAACATTTTTGTTAATAGAAAATCTCATCGGACGGGCGCGGGGGCGTACGGCTTGTTACTATAGTAAAACGCTTTTTCTAAATCTGTTATACATGAAACATTGCAGGTGCCTTGCCGTCCTTATGATACCTCATGTGCCTGTAAGCCACCCCAAACCGGAGCTCAGCAACATAAACAGAATACAGGGTGTTAAAGTAATTGCGTCCCATAGCTTAGGGGTAGGTTCAGTATCGATAAAGAAAGCCAAAAAAAAAAGGAAAAAAAAAATACTGCAATTGTACGTAACTACCTAGTTAGGTACCTATCCTTCACCCGGCGTTATCGAAGTGTTCGGGCGTAGGTAATTCATTGCGTTCGATAGTATGTAGGTAACTCTAGGAAATTATAAATTGGCATTTAAACAAAATAAAAACATTATTACGCATTGCCGTACGAAGGGAAAATTCGAATTGTAATTTACAAACCGTCGTAGCGTTAGTCTGATTCGAGTTCTATAGTAGGTAAGTAATTAAAGCATTTAAACATATAAAACAATTTGAATTCTAAACAATTGCTATTTTAAGTTAGTAGGTTTTTTTTTTCTGGCATCCTTTTTCGGTACTGAACCTACCCCTAATCTATGGCACCCAATTACTTTAACACCCTGTATACTTACTGTACCACCAAATATTTCCAAACTTAATAACGTTTTTACCTTTCCAATAAACCAAAGTGGGCAGGTATAGTGACGTCACTAGTCCCCAGTAAGGGGAGTTTATCGAGGTAGCACATAAAAGGCACCGGTCACCTCGCACTTCAAATAAAACTACCGGCTTGTCGATACTTACTATAGGTACTAGTTTTTGAAGGTGCACTTACACGGGCAGCTTATTTGCTAGGCAATATTGCATCAAACACGAAAGGATCAAGCAATTTAGAACATCGCACCGCACCGGATCGTGTAGCTTCACTCTTAATGAGATGACAACATTTTTTACAATGTTTGTTGGAGTCACAGCCACATTGAGTGACATGGAGCAAGTTATTTCAAAATCAAAATTATAATTACATAGGTCATTTATTCAAATTAGTCTGAGTCCTTCTGCTTTAGCTGGGAAGAAGAAACGCCGTAACAAATTCCCAAGCAGCACAGCTGTCTGTTAATTTGAAAGAACTTGATTATATTTCTTCGACATTAATAGTAATAAATATTACAAAACAAACTTTAATTGAAAGAGAGGAAAAGAAAACACCTGCTACTGATGCTGGCAACTGTTACAACAAACAAACAAATTGGGTGTTTCACTAACATCAGCATACAATGTTGCAACATGTTCCGGCAACACAAAACATGTTGCTACAACAATGTTGTGGAACTTTTGTTTACAATGAGTCGACGACAAAGTGTTTTAACTTTATAGACGTGTCTACAGTATCCGTGCGTATAACAAAAATTCGGCTTTGTACCAACTCTAGGCTAATTAACTTAATTTCATGACGCGCCGATTACTGTACGGTGCAGTTACAGTTAGGTAAGTTCAAGTGCTAAACCGCATTCTTGTAATCTCCGTACCGTAGCAGTAAAATTCATCTGTTATGGCCTGTCACAGAGGTGTAATTAATTGAGATGAGTACGCTTAATCTACATATCTAAACTATGTAGTTGTAGGAGTGCAGTTGCAGTAAGTTTCGATCAACGCAATGCTTTTCGTATTTGTTACAGCAGACTACCGCTGTAATCAGCACTATAATCGCTTATCGACGAGCTGCCCGCTCCGATGCGACTTGCGCGTCAAGTGACACGCGCGCGTCTCTTGTTTCCGCCTGCCCTTGCCCTGAACCATTTGTTCTCCCCGCAGCCACTGTCGCAAGACACGTGTTGCTGCTTGAGCGTGTAGCTCGTGGCCAAGGGATTATAAGTCATGCTCGCGTGACGAGAACTCGGCGCGAGCGTATGTGACAGCGGTAGCGAATACGAAAAGCGTTGTTTTGATCGAAACTTACTGCAACTGCACTCCTACAACTACATAGTTACGTAAATTAGCTTACTCATCATATACACAGTCTGTTTGCTGATGTAAGCGGCTGCGTACTTTCCTATTTAGATACTTACTAGTTGTAAAATTGATTTGTACGTCTGGAACCGTAAAAGAAATCCACTTAGGGGTAAGTACTACCTACTCTCACAACAGCATCGGTGTGTGCTGATTGATAAATATTCGATTTGCTTGCACCTTCGATAGTGCATTCAGGTACGACCGTACGAAATACTTCTGTATGCGCCATTTTGGTATTTCAAGCACGTATACATTCACTGGAAGGAGTAGGAGGGCTGCTTCGTAGCACTACCACAGAATAGTACAGAAGGTGCACTCCGCATTTTAGGTATGAAGCTACAAGTACGCGTCGTACGCAGAAAATATGAGTTACGCGATAGAAAGAGAGGCAACTTCTAGGTGAATATAACTACAGGTAATTAGCGCTGTGCGACCTGAATTGCACTTTTTTGTGTCTTAGCTACAGTCGCTTTTTATTTAATTGATTTTGCGGAGTAAACCATCTGTGTTAAGCCTCGTGCAAACGACGTACAAACAAACTGACGCGACGCGACATCGGTAATTATTGTTATCTACAAGCCAGGTATTTAAACAACATTGCAGATCCGTTATCAAGACTATTAAACACTAACAGGAAGCCAGAAACGTCTGAAGATAAAACAGAGGAAAATTCTCTTTTAGGCTTGATTGAAATAACTACACATGCAGTAACAGTGGAAGAAGTGAGAGAAGCCACTTTAATAGACGAAGAGTTAAAAGAGGTGAAGAAAGCAATAGATAAAGACATATGGCCAAAGGAATTGAGAAAATATGAACTTATAAAGACAGAGTTGTGTGTTGTGGAAGAAATTCTTTTAAGAGGGCCTAGAATCATAGTACCTAAAGAACTGACTGCCAAAATACTAGAAATAGGACATGAGGGACACATCTCCGCAAATGGGATGAAGAGTAAATTAAGGTCAAAAGTCTGGTGGCGGACCATGGATAAAGATATTGAGTATTGGACAGACACCTGTGATGGATGCAGGTTGGTGAAGAAGGCCACCTGAACCTTTGGTATCAACTGAGCTTCCAAGTAAAGTATGGGAGCAAGTGGCAATTGATTATCTTGGACCATTACCGTCAGGACATTACCTGTTATTTATTGTGGACTTTTACAGCAGATTCTATGAAGTAGAAATTGTAAAACATCCAACAGCTGAAAACACAATAAATATCTTGAACAAAATTATAGCCAGAGAGGGTATCATGGATAGTATAATCTGTGATAATGGACCAGCATTTATTGATCATCGTTTTGAAGTCATATGGCATCAAGCTTAAGCATAGCACACCCCTGTGGCCACAGGCCAACGGAGAAGTTGAACGACAGAATCGCAATGTTTTAAGAAGATTAAGGATTGCACAGGCAATGAAACAGGATTGGAAAGAAGAACTACTTACATATCTATCTGCTTACCGCACAACACCCCACAGTACTACCGGAGTAGCACCAGGAGAACTGTTTAGAGGCAGACTCATAAAGACAAAGATACCAGAGCTAACAAAACTGGACAAAACTAATTATGAGGATGAGGAAATCAGAGATAAAGATAGATACCAGAAGGGCATATAGAAGCAGTATGCAGACAAGAGAAGACGCAGCAAATTTACTGATATCAAACCAGGAGACAGTATTAGTAAAACAGATGAAGCAGAATAAACTGAGTACAGACTTCTCACCTACAGAGCATACAGTTATATGGAAAACAGGAAATTCGATGGCAACTCAATCACCAGATGGAAAAATACTGAGAAGAAATTCTACCCATTTTCAACCTATCAAGAAAAGAGATATGAATAGATTTAGTATGCAGAGCAGTGAACAAACTGGGGTATGTGAAAAAGAGAATACAGGTTTGACAGACAGCCATGAAAGTGATAAAGGGCAGAGGGAGAAAAGCAAAGAGAGGGGAAGTCTGGACTTGACAGAGGCTAATGTTGGGACTAAGACAGACAAACCTTCAAGAGACTGTAGGGCTCCTGCTAAATATAAAGATTTTGTATTAGGCCTAATATTAGACTTTATTAATGACTGATAAGTTGAATACTCTATTTATACATGTCTAAGGCTAAATTATGTTAATGCTTGATGTGTTGATTATTTTATGTGTACTTATGTGAGACTATGTTTCTTTTAGTGGACGACTGATGTGTTGGTTGCATACTTAATTTGGCTAATCATTAAGCTTGTTAATTGCTATTTCGTTTATAAAGATAGGAAGGGATTGTAGGATTTGTAATGTAGAACAACCCTATTATAGTTGTTTATGGACGCCCCTAGAAGAGGTGTCAGCGGTCTATGGATATTGTTGTAGGTTAGATCCGGAGTGAAATTATAGAACGTATTTGGAAGTAAACCAGTGTTATCATTTACTAGAAAACCTCTACACCCCCCTCCCAGCTAAATGGCTGGTTATGGATATGTGAAAAAAAACACAGCAGTAGATAACTATAAAAGGAAAACTATCACAGCTATGTAAGTAGGCTCTAAAAGTTAACGAGTAATAATAATAGACCAACTTATATTTAAAAACATGTTTATCAACTACAATGTTAAGTTTGTTCTTGGGATAAATTCATCGTAACTACGGAACCCTTCATTGAGTGTTAAGGAAGCACACGAAATACCTACCTAATAAACTGATTATTGTTAGTAAGTACATCTGCACATGTCTAAATAGTATCAAGTCAAATCATGTGTGGATATTAATCAAGTCGGGACATGAAGTCCAGTAGGTAGCATCAAATCTGGAAAGTTTTGGCCCAGTTCTAACATGTCAACTAATATAGAGTGTTTCGAATAAATGATCCGACAAGTTAGAACAAGAAAGTCTAATAAAATCAAAGATTCCTGACACAAAATCAGGTCTCTAGCAATAACCAATGTACCTATAGACACCGACTTAACTAAAAGATGTGTTAGACATTTGTCCGTGTCTACAGGTAACTAAAAATACCTTATTTTCTCTTGTTTACCTGTCCTTATGTAATAAAAGGTATATAACTCCGTTGTCAGTCATAATACAATGTTTTGATTATGACTACAACACTGACTAGACTATTTCCCACCTGAATACCTATTTAAAACCATGAGAATACCTATCTGTGTTTATAATTACGTAATCCATTGTTCTAGAAGTAATTATCATGTCATAACTTGCACCTGCGCAACCCTGCCTCCCTCATTCGTGTAAAACACCCTCGTCATAGCAAAATGGGAAATACCCAGCTATACCCCGACCCTCTGTCGCGTCCCTGAATAGCGAACTGCCCTGTTGTATAGGAGCAAATTATTGTGTTTGCACAAGTGGTACCCGCTACTTGCCCTATAGTAAAAATCTACTTAAGGTATCGGGTCTGATTTTACAATTGTAGTTGCCTAGTACTAGTTGCCTAGTACTCTCTTAGAAAGTCTCAGATTCTTAGTCAGTTGAGCTTTAACTTCGTTCCTACAAACATCTCGCTACTTGAGGTATAAATTCGTGCTGAATAAAGTATTAAATTCGGATTACATCTAGCTCTAACCTTTGTCTGTATTACTGTTGTGTATTTTAAATATATTGTGTGTGTGTTTTATGTGCAATATACGTGGATCTATTACATTAGCTGCTTGTGGTTTTTCTACTGTGCCAAACCTTACAACAAACCGCCCCCTTCAAACGACATAAGCTGGTCGTTTACATTTTGGTCCTTCGAGCCGGATAAGGTTTCAAGTAATCATGAGTCAGCAGGGCTCCATCACAACACGCAGCAAGCTAAGGAAGCTAGCCGAACAGCAAGAAGCACGTAAGGATGACATCACAACGGACACCGGGTTGCAGTCCGATAGGGGACCAGGTTCGCCGTCTGTGGCGCCGACCATGGCATCAATGGATCGCCGGAAATCGCCGCGAAGCAGAGCTTCATCCAGGCATAGCCGCAAGAGTGTCGATTTCTTAAGAAAAAGAATCGAATACGAGGCCGAAAAGGAACTAGTCGAGTTAAAATCGAAGCTAAGCGAAAACCGCCTCAAGGAAAGAGTGGAGGTCGAAAAGGAACTAGTCCAGCTAAAAGAAAACCGCCTCAAGGAAAGAGTGGAGGCCGAAGAGGAACTAGTCCAGCTAAAGGAAAACCTCCTCAAGAAAAGAATGGAGGCCGACATTGCCGAGATAGAGGCAACTACCGAGAGCGAAGACGACGCCTCCAATTCAGACGCGAGTACAGCACAGCGGGTCGACCAGTGGATAGATACGACGCCGCAAGTTGGCCAACAGGAAACAGTGTTGCGTAATTCAGTTAGTGTTTTACGGCAATCGAGTACAGTGTTGTGTCAACCGGATGCAGTGTTGTGTACCCCGTCTGCGGAGCGCAGGCCCATGGAAGTGGCCGCGCCCCGGATCCCTACCGTGAGTTATTCACAAACCGTAAGTACGCTTGATCCGACTACATACCGTAATAATGTGTCGCACTTACTAGGTACACCCGTGCCGGTACCGTATTCGAGTACGATACCTAAAGCACAGACGTATACACCGATGCCTACCAAGAGAGTTACGTCCCGATTACCGACCAATAACCCCGTCTTTACCACTCCGGCCGCAAGTGGACCTCGCGTTTCGATACCCGAGTCGGATTCACAGCGGCAGTTGAAGTACGGAGATGATGTTAAAGAAAGACGGCGGGAGTCTTCGGTTGAAAGGGACTCTGTGTTAGATAGGCTGGCAGAGGCAATAACCAGTATGGGGAGACCGCGACCGGTACCGCGACAGGCGTACGAATTACCACATTTTAGTGGTGATCCATCCGAGTGGATATGTTACAAAAATATGTACTGGGATACCACTCGGCAGTACAGTTATAAAGTTCACGAGAACTTAGCCCGGCTTAGAACGTCTTTACACGGCGAAGCTAGAACCTCAGTGGAGGATTTATTAAGTTCAGGTACGGATCCCAACGACATAATGCACGCGCTCGATCAAGAATATGGTCACCCGACTTTAATATTACAAAGCGCGTTACAAAAGATTAGGGACCTACCTAGAATATCGGAGAGCTGCCGCGAGCTTAGAAAGTTCTCGTCAACCGTGCGAAATGTAGTAGCCCTACTTAAAAATATTAAAGCTGACGGCTATCTTAACAATCCACAACTAGTTAGCGAGCTATTAAACAAGCTAACTCCTATACAACGCGCGCGGTACGGGGACTTTGCCATGGGGTTAGATAACGTGCAGGGGGTGGACCTAAGAGTCTCACCTAACCTAGAATACTTATCTCACTTTTTAATACAATTAACGCATACAACGTCGTATTATTTACAGCCATCTATAATAGAACCTAGTGCTTCTAGGCCCCCAATTAGGCAACAGGAACAAGTCTTCGGTCAACGACCCATGAATACCGCGCGTCAACTATTCAGTAGGCCACAGCTGACTCATAAGATAAATACACAGAGTGATGAGTCTAGTATCGTACCTAAGAAATGTATCGTATGTCAAAGTGAACATACTATAGAAAAATGCGACACCTTTAATAAAATGACAGTTCAACAGCGATGGAACATCGTAAAAGAATTAAACACGTGTTTCAAATGTATAGTAAACAAACACAACAAAAGGTTTTGCCGCGCCGATAAATGCAAAAAATGCGGTTTTTCCCACCATCTATTATTGCACGCCGATAAGCAATACAATGCGAGCGATAAGCATAAAGATAAGCCCAAAACTATTACAAACATCGGTGAATGGAATGCTTCTGCGCTTTTAAAAATACTGCCAATAGAATTGTGTCATGACAAAGACAACAATAGTCATTGTTACGCGATACTCGATGGAGGGGCGACAATTTCATTGATCGACAGCTCGATCGCTACCGACTTGAAAGGGCCAAGCATACCTCTTTCATTAAAGACCGCGGGCGGTCACGAGATCACTGACCTGACGTCGCGAGCGGTTGAAGTAAAGGTCAAAGGGCCAAATGGACAGTGCCACAACATTAAATGTCGCACTATACGTGATTTAAATTTGCCTTCTCAAACCATGACCACCGCAATGCTTAACGACAATGCCCACCTCCGCGACCTGGGATGCGTGGAAATGAGGGGCGCCAAACCGCTAGTATTGATCGGGCAGGACAATTGGCAGCTAGTTGTAGGCCGGGACGTCCGTCAAGGAAAACCCGGTAAACCAGTTGCCTCCCTTACCGAGTTAGGTTGGGTCATACATGGTCCGTTCGGCCATAATAATTTAAAAGGCGAACAAATTAACTGTACGGCAGTTGCCCTGCCTGACCTGCATGACCCAGTTAAATCTAGCGAAGCGATAGGTATTTCTGAGAACGTACGTAAAATCCAATCAGATGAAAGGGCCTTAGAAATACCGGATAAAACCAACCACCGTGTACCAGATGAATCACAGTGGGCAGTAGGTTTGTTACGAAAACATAACAACATAATACCTACCAATTATAACGGTAACCTTTTGACCGGACCCGACCTATTATTATTATTACCTTTTCAAGAAAAGGAAGCCGAGACTTGTTTCGCTCGGCTTAATAACCTGCATCGCCTGGAACAGACAAAAATACCAGGGTTGTATGGGCTAGATCTAGACAAGGATCTAGATCTAGATCTAGATTTACAAATGTTTAGCGACGCAAGCGAACAAACATGCGCAGCGGTCGCGTACCCAGTGGGCTACCGAGATAGTAACCAAGCGTCAGTGACGATGTTAGGTAGGGCTCGCGTAGCCCCACAAAAAGTAGTCTCAATTACAAGGCATGACTTACAACCAGCCTTATTAGCTAGACTATCGGACCGAGGCAACTGGCACTGGGTTCCTTCCGCGGACGACCCCGCGGGCAAAGCAACCAGGTCGTCTTGGCCCGAGAACCATACGGCGTGGCTGTGCGGCCCCCCGTTTTTATGTGATCCACAGGAGCGGAGGCCGGTGTGTCGAGAGGCTGAGTCAGCAGAAGTGGACTTGGAGCGCATTCAGCGGGTCCACTCTACAGCAGCGACGCCGGCGCACGCCTACCGTGCGGCGCCACTTCTCAGCTACGAGCGCTACACGTCGTGGGCGCGTAGGAAACGCGTCACGGCTCAAGTACTCATCGTCGTCGGTCGATGTCGTAAGCGTCGGCCAATACAATAACTACAGCAGCGCGATCAAGAAGAAGCTCACAACCATCTCACAAGGTTGTGCCAGGATGATAGCTTCAGTGAAGAAACGCACTACGAAGTACGCTCAGGGAGCGTGCCCCACGTGAGGAGGTCCTTTACACCCTCCTCACAGAGGCCGAGCTCATCATAAACAGCCGGCCTCTCAGCTACGTCTACGATGACCACAACCAGCCCGTGGTCCTGACGCCGAACCACCTACTCCTTGGCACTGCGTCCGGGAGCACTCCGTTCGCGCCGGGAGACATCGAGGACGTCGACTCCCGCTGTCAGTGGCGGCGTGTGAACGCGCTCGCCGACATGTTCTGGCGTCGGTGGCTACGGGAGTACCTACCTACTCTACAACGTCGAGAAAAGTGGACAAATAACGTACCAAATGTGAGGTCAACGACGTAGTGGTTATCGTAGATAACACGAAAAACCGAAGTGAGTGGACTAAAGGAATAGTCAAAAATGTGTATCACGGAAGTGACGGGATAATCCGTGTAGCTGACGTAAGAACAATGAATGGGGTCCTGCGTCGGCCCATTGTTAAGTTAATTGTGCTTCCCACCGTCCATGTGTAATGCGGCGGAACCCTTTTACAGGGGGTGGAATGTTAAGGAAGCACACGAAATACCTACCTAATAAACTGATTATTGTTAGTAAGTACATCTGCACATGTCTAAATAGTATCAAGTCAAATCATGTGTGGATATTAATCAAGTCGGGACATGAAGTCCAGTAGGTAGCATCAAATCTGGAAAGTTTTGGCCCAGTTCTAACATGTCAACTAATATAGAGTGTTTCGAATAAATGATCCGACAAGTTAGAACAAGAAAGTCTAATAAAATCAAAGATTCCTGACACAAAATCAGGTCTCTAGCAATAACCAATGTACCTATAGACACCGACTTAACTAAAAGATGTGTTAGACATTTGTCCGTGTCTACAGGTAACTAAAAATACCTTATTTTCTCTTGTTTACCTGTCCTTATGTAATAAAAGGTATATAACTCCGTTGTCAGTCATAATACAATGTTTTGATTATGACTACAACACTGACTAGACTATTTCCCACCTGAATACCTATTTAAAACCATGAGAATACCTATCTGTGTTTATAATTACGTAATCCATTGTTCTAGAAGTAATTATCATGTCATAACTTGCACCTGCGCAACCCTGCCTCCCTCATTCGTGTAAAACACCCTCGTCATAGCAAAATGGGAAATACCCAGCTATACCCCGACCCTCTGTCGCGTCCCTGAATAGCGAACTGCCCTGTTGTATAGGAGCAAATTATTGTGTTTGCACAAGTGGTACCCGCTACTTGCCCTATAGTAAAAATCTACTTAAGGTATCGGGTCTGATTTTACAATTGTAGTTGCCTAGTACTAGTTGCCTAGTACTCTCTTAGAAAGTCTCAGATTCTTAGTCAGTTGAGCTTTAACTTCGTTCCTACAAACATCTCGCTACTTGAGGTATAAATTCGTGCTGAATAAAGTATTAAATTCGGATTACATCTAGCTCTAACCTTTGTCTGTATTACTGTTGTGTATTTTAAATATATTGTGTGTGTGTTTTATGTGCAATATACGTGGATCTATTACATTAGCTGCTTGTGGTTTTTCTACTGTGCCAAACCTTACAACAAACCGCCCCCTTCAAACGACATAAGCTGGTCGTTTACATTGAGCGTGGTCCGATACGCACTTGGCCGGTTTTTGTACATGTTTCCTGTTTTCCTCAGGTAAATTTTAAAATATTGGGACATTATTTATTTTTCTCTGCCGGCCTGATCGATTTGTGTAGGTAGAATGCACAAAAATAAAAAAACATCTTTCAACAACAACTGAACATTCTTCTATTTGTTTATAAAAAATAAAACAAACTGCTTTTTTTTCCAACCCTGTGTGTGTGTGACTGTAATTTACGTAGTTCTAATTACGTTTGGTATTAAAAAAAAACCTATATTACTGACATAAATCGATTCTGAACAAAATACTTTCATAATGTGCTTCATTCAGTACACAAAATATCTCCGTGAAAACTTAGGCAGAGTGAGCCTGAAGTCAGCTGTCATTCCACCTGATGCTAGGGACTGACATTATTGACAAGCTCACTTCAAGGTCGGCTGGTGTCCCATCGTTTGTAGAACAGCACCACATTTGTACTCCAGGCTGGAATCAAATTTATTTATTTATTAAAAAAATTGTACAATAACAGATTGGACGGTGACCCCCAAACTAGACATATGCCTGTATCTTGGGGGTCGGGATTACGACATTTGCAGAGTTAAGGGTAGTACTAAACTAAATTCGAACTAAACTAAAATCAGTAAAATAAAAATAATAAATCAAAATAAAACACTTAAGTATACATTGCACAGTAAAATTATCAGTGTGAGATCAATAAAAATAAAATAATAATTAAGTAATAATATCGAATAATAAGTAATAATCAACAATTAGTAAAAAAATATAGTCTAATATCAATTATAAAACTAATATTATAAAGAGAACAGAATTTGATTTTTTGTATGTTTGCTTTTAATTTAATAAACTCAAAAACTACTAGACCATTTTGTTTGCCATTGTTATGCTTTATTATCTCTGAGGAACAGGAAAATAATAATTATAGTTAAAGAAAAATAGTAAAGATATCGAGCAGGTGAAGCCGCTGGCGGAAGGTATTCGTTTATAAATCTCGTTTTCTTTGCTTTGGCCAACCTGTGTCCAGAGTCTGTTTAGACATGCACTCTATGGTGTAAGTGTTATTAACATTCGTAGCCTTATTAATTCATTTGTAATCTTTTTGTAGGTAAATCAATTTGAATGAAAGTAGGTCTTATAAAGAATATACTTACGTATCAAAATGATGTCACAAAGTGATTTACGACCTACCAGAATTCCCCTGACCCAGGCCAGGGACAGTCAAATTCGGGTAGGTATTGATCGCATGGTAATATTTTAAGGATGGGCCCCAATCATATGGCTTTATGAAATGTACCAACTTCATCTTGGCCGACCTAGCTAATATTCCTATCAACAAATTCTATTCGCCCATAAAATCATCTACATAATACCTAATGATAAATTAGATCCATCGTTCCCTATTTTCATCGGATATTCGACTTAAAATTTTACCACCTGGCTATCATGCAAAGCTCTTTATTTTTCCTAAATGGTATGAGCTTAGCCCGATCTCATTTACTTGAGCCCGTCAGACAGAAATTATTCAATTTAATGTGTAAATCCGACGTTTTCTCTCATTATTGCCAGCGTTAAGAGATGCTGTATTACATAATTATATTTTTATAAAAATAATGGCTTTGAAACCCGCAGGATTATTCGAAGGATTTCTGTTTATATTTATTTTGATCTAAAAAAGAGAAATGATGTCATCGCTAGCGTAATTTATTGCAAAATATGAAGCAATTAACGTAGTTGTAAATAACAGCTTAAATATAAGACTAGAGCTAGATAAATAATAGCCACATAAGCGCGTTATTTTGTGTTGTTAGTCCTTTTCCTATTAGAATCTTATTTGCATAATGTTTAATTTCCTATTAGAATCTTATTTGCTTGATGTTTAACGCTTATTACATAAGTTATGCTAAATTAATGTATTGTGTATAGACTTAACATAAAATTGTTACCTTTTTACCTTTGTGGCAAGTAAATGCCTGTATATGTAACCGTTTTGCTTATAAATAAATGAAGTTGCACCACACGCACATACATACACGCGTTACACCTCACACACACACACATGCACAGCAAATTAGCTTCCTTGGATTGGCTGAGCAAAGCTGTCACTCGCTCACGCCCCCGCCGCACGCGGCGCTAGTGACAAAAGGTATAAAAACCGCACGCCCGAAAACCGCGGTGTATTACTCGCCCGACCGCCAGCAGAAGAACAAGTCAAGAAGAATCCCGTTCACCTCTACCCTACACTCTACACGCTACACTCTACACGCAACTAGTTAAACTGAAGAATCGTCTTGTTATTTCTTGTCCCGAGTTATCATCCAGTACAACCTATGGTTTGCAGTCTACAAAGTCAGGCATAGCACGCAGTTGAAGATTTCTACGCCTTTCAATGGTCCTTCGAGCCGGATCTGAACCAGCGACCCCGCACTATGGCCGCAGGAAAAGCGAGCCGCGGCCCCGCTACCCCCTTCAGGGGAAGAAAGAATAATAAAGCAAGTCCATGTGACTATTAGGCATGACGTAAGCGATTACTTACCTCAATTAGAACGTTTCTCGAAATACACTCGATTAATACGTGTTGCCGCCACCGTTCTGCTCGCCGCTGAGGTATTCAAAGCCAAAATGCTCAAAAGAATCACAAGTAAAGAACTTGCACCAAATCATATAAAACTAGCGGAACTATTGCTAGTAAGAAGAAGCCAGTATAAATCGTTCGGCGATGACATCACGACGATTGAAGCCGGACGGCGACCACCGAAGAAGTCACCGTTCTACAAACTCTCCGTGAAGATCGATCGCAACGGTATCCTGTGTCTAGACAGCAGAATAAAAGAAAAGCACAACCTGCCAGTCCTACACGCCAAAGAAGGCTTTACTCAGCTGCTGGTGCATCACACGCACGCAGTCTTCAATCATGGCAACCATCAAACTGTTATGAATGAGCTGAGACAACGCTACCACATAATAGGACTGCGCGGCGTTATACGCTATATATGCAACAAATGCCATTGGTGTCGGACCTATAGGGGGATCCCCTCAAAAATCCCCTTAGGCGACTTACCAGCAGAAAGGCTGGCCCAAAACCAACCGCCCTTCACAGCAACCGCGGTGGATTATTTTGGGCCCATGCACGTCAATGTCGGGCGAAGGCTAGAAAAGAGATGGGGCGCGCTATATACATGCCTCACCACACGAGCAGTGCACCTGGAGGTGGCCACAACCCTCTCGGCCTCCTCCATGATCATGAGCCTGCGAAGAATGATAGCTCGCCGCGGCACGCCAACTATAATATACAGTGACAACGGAACCAACTTCGTGGGCGCTGAAAAAGAAATCACCGAAGCCATACAAAGTAACGACCACGAGTTAAAAGCCTTCGCATCTCAGAAGCTGATCACCTGGAAGAAGATACCACCCGGTGCCCCAAACATGGGCGGTGCCTGGGAAAGAATGGTCAGATCAGTAAAAACAGCGTTACGAGTCACCCTAAAAGAAAGGTTCCCGCCTGACGACATACTTCACACATTATTGCTAGAAGCCGAACATATGGTAAACTCGAGGCCATTGATCCCGGTGAACCCCAACTTAGACGAAGAAGCGCTGACCCCCAATCACTTCCTTATTGGGCGCTCATGTGGAATGTCACCGCTTGGCTCGTTCAAAGACGTACAGATGAACTCACACTCCTGGAAAGCCACCCAGGCGTTGGCTGATGCCTTTTGGACCAGATGGACGGCAGAATACAGGCCCCTCTTGATGCCCCGTTCCAGCTCCAATCCTCAGCACAAGAACCTAAAGGTCGGCGACATCGTCATAATATGCGACGGCACGATGCCCAGAGGAGTGTGGCCTCGAGGTGAGATAATGAAAGTCTACCCAGGCCCAGATGGACGAGTTCGAGTGACTGAAATACGAACAACAGCCGGCTTACTTCGTCGACCAGCCTCCCGCCTCATTTTGATCCCAACAGCGGACTAAAATCGTTATATTTCGGTGCTTGCGCACGAGGGGGAGATTGTAAATAACAGCTTAAATATAAGACTAGAGCTAGATAAATAATAGCCACATAAGCGCGTTATTTTGTGTTGTTAGTCCTTTTCCTATTAGAATCTTATTTGCATAATGTTTAATTTCCTATTAGAATCTTATTTGCTTGATGTTTAACGCTTATTACATAAGTTATGCTAAATTAATGTATTGTGTATAGACTTAACATAAAATTGTTACCTTTTTACCTTTGTGGCAAGTAAATGCCTGTATATGTAACCGTTTTGCTTATAAATAAATGAAGTTGCACCACACGCACATACATACACGCGTTACACCTCACACACACACACATGCACAGCAAATTAGCTTCCTTGGATTGGCTGAGCAAAGCTGTCACTCGCTCACGCCCCCGCCGCACGCGGCGCTAGTGACAAAAGGTATAAAAACCGCACGCCCGAAAACCGCGGTGTATTACTCGCCCGACCGCCAGCAGAAGAACAAGTCAAGAAGAATCCCGTTCACCTCTACCCTACACTCTACACGCTACACTCTACACGCAACTAGTTAAACTGAAGAATCGTCTTGTTATTTCTTGTCCCGAGTTATCATCCAGTACAACCTATGGTTTGCAGTCTACAGTAGTAATCGAAAATAAAATACAAGTTATGTACATGTAATTTTACCAATATATGTTGATAAGTAATTGTTTTAATTAGTAGTACTTACATAATACATAACATCACGCCTTGTTTCCCCGGAGGGTTGGGCAGAGGTGTACCTGTAGTAGGTAGGTACACCCACATTTCGCCAGTTATGTTTAAGTCTCATGTAAAAAAATTATACTTGAATATTTACTAACCATAGATTATGCACAGACAGAAGATCTACTTGTTGTCTGCAAATAGAATCGCTAACATGCCATTTTACTTTGATTGACCTAATTTTATTTTAGTTTAGGTATATACTTTAAACGCCATGTTAATTTATTACATAAAGTATTTATGCACTTCCTAGCCTGAAGCACAGGTTCAACCTAGTTCAGGCAATTAAGCAAATGTGCTCTATTTTAATTATTAAGATACTTATTGTAAATGTGCCCCTTTTTATAAATAAACGATTTATTATTATTAATAGGGGGCGAGCCTATTGCCATCAACCGGGCACAAATGGAGACTCCGGGCTGCTACTGAGAAATTACAGATAGGAAAACCCAATAACACTGCCCGACCCGGGAATCGAACCCAGACACAATACACAACAGTTATACATAATAGTATTAAAATAAATTGATACGTACATAGTAAAGTTTGTGTCGATGTTTTTTAAACATATCAATTTGAGGAATTTGGATAAGCGCTTTAACTGAATTTGTGTTTGTATTGAAACGCGTGTGAAGTACCTACATGACAGTCAAAATATGTTCTGCCGAACTTAAACTTATTCCATAGAATATCTACCACCACTATCACCTACCTATTGGTAAGTGTACGTACTCTCGTGGGAAGCTCGGTTTTACGTATCTATCTACTACTCAAGGAGGCAGACAGGCGTGACGCGACGGTGCGACGCGATTCTGATAGAACAATTTCTACGAAGTTTTCATAGAAATTGTTCAACTCGCGTCGCGCCTGCCTGCAAGAGCCTGCCGGGGAGTTTGTTGCGCCACTTCTTCTTCCCAGCTAAAGCACTAGGAAGTGGTGAAGGGTGGGCGTTTTGGGGGACTGTCTTTAAATACGTTCGACTGTAATTTTGACGTTCAAAAAGTACTGATTATCAGCCTAAATTAATTAATTAAAGTTTGAATAAATGACTTTTGATTTTGATTTTACGCGGATGGGTAACCCTCTTGAAAATTAGTCTAGACGATTTGAAACCTATCTACTTAAAATGACTGTTATGAGGAAAGTATAACCAGCAATAGGACATGATGACATGACATGCTCGTACATGACAACTTATTGATATTTTAATAGTATTAATGCATTTTCTACAATTAAATAAATACCCTGTTTGTTACTCCTAATTACGCTTTGCCCAATCACTGGTGGTTACCCGACTCTGTTGTATCGTTTGGTTGGTTACCACAAAATTTCTGGGTTACCTGATTGGCTGTATTCAGTCTACGGCAATTACGTTAAAGTTTAACATCCTAATGATGGATTCACTGTTTACTATTGAATAGTTTGTGGCTTGTGGCAGACTTGCAGTTGCTAGGACTAAGTACTTCTAAGTAGGTAGAGGTTGCCCGTGAATTCGTCCAATGGAAATTACTTCATCTAGCGCATAAAAAGAGCAGTGGTGGCCTTATGGACGGCCTAGTGGCCGCGACATGCAAGTTGTCGGTTCGAACCCAGACCGGCGAATTACTTTGTGTAATTTATTTCCTCACCGCTGCTCTTAAGAGGGAACAGGGCCCGCGATTCTCCATACAAACGTATTCCCCGTTTTTCTTCCTGAATAATGCCTCTAGAGCTGTCATTTATTTTGTATAAAATCAGGGTCTCTATAGGCATGTCCCTGTCATTTCTTTTTTTCAGCAATTAATAAGTAAGGAAACTATGGCCCTCCAAAAATTACAAAAATGCCCCATTTTTACCGCCGTGATTAGAGGACTACCAGACTGATTCGGCAAGTTTTTAGCATAAAAGAAAATAATAGGAACCTAGAAATACTCTTTCTTAAAATTTTAATGTAAAAAAATATTAAATCGGCTTAGTTTTCGAGGAGAAAAAAGGAGAATGCCAAACGTCGTTTTCGTCAAAAATTTTGTGATATAATCGGTCTGAGCTGCAGTTGTCCCTATCGCACTTTATTTCAAATTCCTCACAGCCCCTGTTCCCTCTTAATAAGTTAGAGAATAACATCGTAAGGAAACCAAAAATTCGACGAAATGTGACATCTACCAACCCGCACTGGGCCCGCGTGGTGGATAACGGCCCAGTCCCTCTCACAGAGGAGGCCTGTGTGCCGGCAGTGGGGACATTATTGGCTGATTATGCTTATGCTATGCTATCGGATAAAAATGTATCAGAAGTGGAAAATTTAGTGGATAGTATATTTTTTGCTGATTAAATCACCAAGTCGCTGACACAGCTATAGCTGTCTCTCCATCTTGTTTTTTCAACATAACATCACGACTTGTTTCCCCGAAATGCTGCGCAGAGGTGTACCTATAGTAGACCCACATTTCCGCCAGTTATGTTTAAAGCTTCGTGTAGACTGGCGCGACGCGACGCATTATGGAACGTGGTAGTACAAGACAAAAAGACCTGATAAAAAATAAATTTCTGAAGTGTCGAATATTGCGTATGTTTTTGGTTTTATTGTTAGGAAATTGTACTTATACCTATAATCACTTATTTTTTATGTTTTTACTACACATAGGTATTATAGAGGAAATGACGTTAGATTTCGAACTTATGGAAAAACTGAGAAATTTTTCTGGCGATTCCGTACTTTCAGTTAGATTTCAACCATCACTTCTAAGAAAAGTAATATTGTATGACATTTATTTAGAAAGTATACGTTCTTCAGATTTAAAAACAGTTTTTTAAATTATATTTGGATATTATAGCTGCCTTAATTTTTATTAAAAAAAAATACATCAAAAAAGAAAATTCAACTGACGAGACTTTTGACACTTAGCTCCACTTGCCTCCGATGTAAATTTTATTTTGTACCATGCACTTTTTTATGTAGGGCATTTCGTAGCTGCCCTCGGAGGTCATGACTACTTAACCGGGCGTTCCTGTGGCTGTCTTAAGCTACACTCAAAACTTCCAGCCAGGGCAAAACTATGCTAATAAAAACTAGGCGAGAGCTCGCTAAGGGCACCCCAAGGTTCGTATCTTGTGGGGTACGAACCTTGGTTGCGATGTTTGGCGGCGGAATCAAAGAAACTCTTGGAATTGCGTTTTAGAAACTGGTGGATTGTGGGGAGTTTCAGGTAGATATAAAAGATTTCGTTCCTAACGTAACAGGGGGCACCGGTGACCTTACAAAGGGATCAGTTTTGGACGATTGCATCCTATGGATATGGTGAGGCTTTGCTTGTGCAAAGACAGCGCCCGCGTAGGTCATGATTTGACCAATGCATGCTGTGTAGGTACGTAATTTGCACTTGAGTGACAATTTAGAGCCTGCTTTGTATCCGCTTTGAAGGAGAGATGCTGGTCCAGAACAAGACCTTGGTATTTGACTCGCTTCTCCCAGGAGATAGGCTTGCCGAACATGGTGATTGGTCGGGGGATTTCCACCTTGAACGCGGTCTCGAAAAGAGAACCGCTTGACTTTTGTCAGGGTTAACTTCGATCCTCCACTTTCTAAGCCAGGCGCCGAGCTTGTCGACTGAAGTTTGGAGAGTGCGGGCTATTGAGTCAGAGCCGGAGCCTTTGTAGTAGATGGCCGTATCGTCCGCGAACAGAAGCAACTGCGCCATTCTACTCTTTAGGATATCGCTGTAAATAGTGTAAAGATGAGGGGGGCGAGCACAGAGCCCTGAGGGACTCCTGCGCGAATGAGACGGAAGGAGGATATCGCACCTTCGATGCGATAGCGGAAAGTGCGGTTCGACAAAAAGTCCCGTAAGATGAGCACTAGACGATCTGGCACACCGAGTTTTTACAGTTTATATAATAAGCCGTTGTGCCAGACTGTCAAACGCTTTCGCTATATCGAAGAATACTGCACCGGTTATCAAACCGCGTTGGAAACCAGCGCTTATGTGTTCTATAATCCGGTGGACCTGATGCACGCTAGAGTGCTGGGTTCGGAACCCAAACTGTTCATTGGGAATGACGCCCTTGGTTTCGGCGTAGTCTCTGAGACGCTTATAAATAAGCCTCTCGTGTACTTCACCGAGTACCTTGAGAAGACTAATGGGGTGGTCACTCGAGGACTCGGACTTCGGCTTGCCGATCTTTGGGATACCGATGACTGTTGCCTCTTTCCACGCTTGTGGAATGATGTTGTTGCTAAGGGCCCCATTGAAGATGGTAACCAAAAGCATTACCAGGGGGGCAGAGAATTGGGCACGCCACTATTGCGGCGATAAGTCCCCCCCCTCTTTGAGGAGTGGCTAGAGAGGTGCCACGGCGTCCTCACCTTCCACCTGACGCAGGTCCTCACCGGACACGGCTGTTTCGGGAGGTTCCTGTTCGGTATCAGGCGGGAGGAAACGCCCGGGTGTCATCACTGCGTGGATCGCCCGGAGGACACGGTGGAGCATACGGTGGAGGTCTGCCCGGCTTGGGCAGAGCACCGCCGTGTCCTCGTGGAGGCGATCGGTGGCGAGAATCTCTCGCGTCCGGCCCTGGTCCAGGCCATGGTACGGAACGAGAGGACATGGGCCGTCACCTCCTTCTGCGAAGCAGTAATGCTCGCGAAGGAGGAGGCGGAACGCGTGAGGGAGAGGCAAAATTCGCACCCTCACGCCCAGCCACCGCAGGAGGAGACGCCCTGGGCGTCGGGAATCGATCGCGGATTCCCGGCCACCGTAGGCACGGGCTTGTGGATGGTGAGCAATGGGTAGCTCACCGTCCGATAAGGACCAAGCCCGGGTCGACGGCGCGTTGTGTTCCACGCGCGCCTCAAAGAGATGTCAGCGAATGAAGGGGTCCGATGAGACCATTGCCTGCCGGGGTTGCGGGAGGTAAGTCCGAAAGGGATACCGTGGCCCCTTGGCATTGCACAGGCAACAGAAGGAACACGGGTGGGTTTTAGTCAGTAAGAGTCTGACACACCCTCCCGCTCCACCCAGAGCGGGAGAAGTCATTTGATGATTTCCCACCCAAAAAAAAGGGGGGCAGAGAATAGTTGGATCACCCAATTGGTGATTCCATCTTAGCCCCCCCACCTCTGCGGGTTATAAAACCTTTGATGATGTCATGCAGTTCGTCTGGAGTGACGGGAGGCAGAGGACTATCAGGGTCTTTGACGGGAGGGAGAAAGGCTCTACGTTCGACTTCAGCGTCAATCTCTAAATGGTGAGCTTGATCGGCTGGTTAGGTGCTATACCATGTGCACAATATCTATTTATTATATACGTACGTAAGAATCAGCTGCGACTATTTGCGATGAAATTAATATAATTATCATGTGCTGAGGCGTCCAAAATGCAAGTGATCTTAATAGTTAACTGTTTTTTTGCGGTTTTGTGATAGTACCTTTTATTAACTTTGCGTACATTATGGGTAGATACTGATATTGTTTTGCACCTATGCAGAAAATGAAGGTAAGTACGTTATTTATCACGTTATAATCATTTTATTCTAGGTTGCTCACAAGAAACGTTCCATCACAATTAATTGTGATGGAATGTGCGCTCACGCGCAATATGCAGACTATCTTTTAGGTCTTCGGAAACCCAGTGGCCCAGATACTTGAAAGAAGTAACTTGCTTTAAGGAACTTCCGCAAAGTTTCAAGTGTGGTTCAATAGGCTAAGTTTTAGTGCCCGCCTTGAAAACTAGTACCTCACTCTTCTTAACATTGTATCTAAACCCATGAGTCTCTGCGTACCTCTCACATATTGGAAGCAGGCTCATCATTGCGTTAATCGAAGGGCTCAACAACACCGTATCATCAGCATAACTAATATTGTTGACGCATACTCCGTCTAAATAACAACCCTGATATGTGTTGCTGAGCTCGACGATCAACCGGTTTATGTACAGACTGAAGAGGCGAGGGGAAGTCAGGCCGCCCTGCCTCACCCGGCACTTCATACACATCCGATAATGAGCCTGCCAATCTTACACAATTTGTCTGATTGTTATACCAAAATCGTAGAATTGATATAACTTCCCTATCCACCGAAGTATCACTCAGTAGTTTTTGCCACACAGCAATTCGTACGACACCAGATCTAACGATTTGGAAAGGTCTAGGAAACACGCATTAACAGGCGTTTTCCTAGACGTATAATACTGGAAAGTATGCTTGAGAGACAGTATAGCAGTTTGGTAAAGAGCAATATTTTAACATCATCATCATCATCATTTCAGCCATAGGACGTCCACTTCTGAACATAGGCCTCCCCCAATGATTTCCAAATAGGCCGGTTGGAAGCGACCTGCATCCAGCGGCTTCCTGCGACCTTTATTAGGTCTTCTGTCCACCTTGTGGGCGGACGTCTTACGCTGCGCATATTTTAACAGCAAAATTTTAATAATGTAAAACTTTTGGACGAAATAAAAAAATCATACGCGAGTGAAGTCGCGTGGAATCATAGTTTTGATAAATGTATAAGTGTTTAAATTTTCTTTACTATATTCTATGCTTATACAAAATTTCATGTCTATATCGTTAGAAACAAAAAAGTTATAGATTTTTAATCAGCAAATGACTCATTCGTTCAATAGTGTGACGGCGCGACGCGACATCAGTAATTGTTCTACCGTGAAGTTTTCATACAAATTGATTTGTTAGAGTCGCGTCGCGCCTGTCTGCACGAGGCTTAAGTTCCATGTGACTGGGGGCGAGGCTATTGCCATCAACCGGGCACAAATCCAGACCGCGGACTGCCACTGAGAAATTTCAGATAGGAGACCCAATAACACTGCGTGACCTGGGAATCGAACCCAAGTCCTTATGCTCAGCAGTAGCGCTTGCGACCACTACACCGACGAGGTAGTTTTCATTCAATACATTCCAAAATAATTTCACAAATGTTTACTAACAGCGTCCCCCTGTCAACGTCATTCGAACGCCAAAAGATCCTTGTAAAGAGCGCGCCACGAAAGAAGGCCGGCGGAAAACTGTAGAACTACATTTTCTTTCATGCAACGTGATGCATTGTCAGACACTAGCGCCGCGTCAAAAGGACTTCAGTGGTGGCGCGGACTCTAGCACTTTACGCCGGTGGCACACCTTCGCCGCGAAACCATAGCAGCGAAACCGCAGTAGTTCAATTGAACTGACAGCGTCATGTTCCGCTACTCGCATTCGATTCGAGTAGCGGAAAATGACGCGAGTCTTTTGAATTGACCTACTTCGGTTTCGCAGCGTAGGTGTGCTTCCGTCCGGTAAGGACCAAGCCCGGGTCGACGGCGCGTTGTGTTCCACGCGCGCCTCAAAGAGATGTCAGCAAGTGAAGGGGTCCGATGAGACCAGATGAGACCATTGCCTACCGGGGTTGCGGGAAAGTCCGAAAGGGATACCGTGGCCCCCTGGCATTGCACAGGCAACAGAACACACAGAACAGAGCGGGAGAAGTCATACGATGATATCCCACCCACAAAAAAAAAAAAAAAAAAAGGTTTGCTATCGGCGTTAATTTATTTTCATTCAGGAAAGAACAAACGTCATCTTTATTAAAATAATATAAAATCCTATAAAAATGGTCACAGCAGTACTTATCCTATAATATGTTCTAAGTTCTTTCCCCTCAGGTGGACCATTGTGCGTGGGCCATGGCAGCCGTCGGGGGTTATTCCAACCAGCTCAGTATTAACTTCTGGAGGGAGGTCCCGGAGCAGTTAATTAAATTTCCTAGTCTGTTCAGAACATCTATGAAAGATATGGGTGACCCGAGAGTTTATGTTCTAATCTGGGTGACTCCTGTGCATTCAAAGCGCACGTGCTTGATGGTTTCCTCAGCATCCATGCACGATTGCACGCCCTGCACAGAGGACTGTCCGTTATGCCTATTGTGTGGAAGTGTTTGATAAGCGAGCAGTGTCCCGTGATGGTCCCCTTCAACAGGCGCAGTCCTATAATGTGTCCATTAAGGTCGAGATATAAAAAAAAACATCAAATTAAATTAGCTGGCAAAACCCCCCAGACGTGAACTGATAAAACTAAAAATAAATTCATTTGATGATTTTTTTTTGAGGGATCATCGACCGCAGTTAGTCTGCTAGTAGTCCAAGGAGTATAGAAAGAAGGTGTAGTTACTTGAACAAAAAACTACATTTTTGTGTACAAACTTCACAGACGCGTTTGGTATCGATATTTAAACACGATAGAACAAAAGAAATAGTTATTTATCCAACATGTGAGGAAAGTTCGTTTTTCCTATGAGTTTTGATTTTGAGTCTTGAGCGAACGAAGGATTGAAAAATAGAATCACGAGCGCAGCGAGTGATTATAAATTTCAATCCTGAGTAAGCGAAAGACTCAACAAAACGAATAGCAAATGAACTTGCTCACAAGTTGCATACAAAACTTTTCACCACTCCCAGCAAGAAAGTATTCAGTCATCATAGGTAAATAAATTAAATAGACACAAAGCAAATCAAAATAATTCTTTATATTTTAAAATATTTAATTTTAAGCTTAGAATAGAAATATTTATAAGTTATGATTACTTATGATTAATGTTTTTTATTTATTTACCTAAGTATGATGACTGAATACTTTCTTGCTGGGCATGGTGAAAAGTTTTGTATGCAACATGTGAGCAAGTTCATTTGCTATTCGTTTTGTTGAGTCTTTCGCTTACTCAGGATTGAAATTTATAATCACTCGCTGCGCTCGTGATTCTATTTTTCAATCCTTCGTTCGCCAAAGACTCATTATCAAAACTCATAGGAAAAACGAACTTTCCTCACATGTTGGATAAATAACTATTCTCAGCTCATACTTCAAGTAACAAAACTACAAGCGGTCGTTGACACCCAAAAAAAATAATCGTGTTTAGTTATATACTCATTACATCTACGAGTAAGTACGAGTTTTTCTAGCTAATTTTATTTGACCCTGTATATTGCATCGTCTGGACGCGTCCTTCGACCCAAATGACCAATATAAAATCTTACTTATATTAAAATACCTAATATCGATAAACAGGCGATACAAGAGTCTCAGTACCCAGGAGGTAAGAGCCCTACCTACCTCAAGGAAGTGAGTGATACCGAAGGGGTCGGCCATCAAACGCGAACTGTAGCCGGCACATTAAGCACAGTTCAACATAAACTCCAACGCATCATTACCCCCGTTTGTTGCGCAACCATAGTGCTGACTTTCTCGATCGCTTTTCACTAGAATAAAAACATTACCCTCTTCTTGGGCTTCACCGCATTTGGGTAAAAAAGTGGTTTATGCGAGGAGCAGATTTTGCAACAATATTCTATATTATGGGTCAGTTTACACCGAGACGTGACGCGCGCTTACATCACAAATCACTTAGGTAATACTTATGTTTAGCGCTAAACACATTCACAATTTAGAGGCATGACGAACAGGGTTCACTCATCTTCTATATAGAAATGAGTCCCTATTTCCCTTGGTCACGGCATCACGCGTGAACGGCTGGACCGACTTTTCGCTAATTATCCTTTTTTTTGTTGTGTTTGTTATTGTCAGGAGAAGGTTCTTAGGATAGGTAAGTGAAGGTAGGGTAGGTAGGGTAGGTAGGGTAGGTAGGGTAGGTAGGGTAGGTAGGGTAGGTAGGGTAGGTAGGGTAGGTAGGGTAGGTAGGGTAGGGTAGGGTAGGTAGGGTAGGTAGGGTAGGTAGGGTAGGTAGGGTAGGTAGGGTAGGTAGGGTAGGTAGGGTAGGTAGGGTAGGTAGGGTAGGTAGGGTAGGTAGGGTAGGTAGGGTAGGTAGGGTAGGTAGGGTAGGTAGGGTAGGTAGGGTAGGTAGGGTAGGTAGGGTAGGTAGGGTAGGTAGGGTAGGTAAGGTAGGTAGGGTAGGTAGGGTAGGTAGGTAGGTTAGGTAGGGTTAGGTAGGGTAGGTAGGGTAGGTGGGTAGGTAGGTAGATGCGTCAAAGATAAGTACTTAGTTCTATCTGAGCGAAGCCGGGGCGGGCAGCTAGTCCTCTATAGAAAAGGGAGGATCCTCAGACCAGACGGGTGTCGTGTCTGGCGGGCAACTTACCAACGGTTGATGTCTGATAGTCATATATATGTCGTTCGCGAGGTACACTGTTATTGCGCGATGCAGGGTCTGTGATGCGTAGTTTGCATGTGGCGATGTCGAATGCCGCCACAAAAACATCGTTATGTTTCTGTCAATTGTTTGAAGATGAGAGACAGAATGATTTTATAAATATGTTTAGCGCCAAACAAATTAAGTAAATATGATGTATGATACAAGATGGTCTAAGAGTCAATCAATCTGCCTGGCCTTTTCCCAACTATGTTGGGGTTGACTTCAAGTCTAACCAACTGCAGCTGAATGTACACGTATTTTATAAACAGGAGCGACTGCCTATCTAGCTTCCACATCCCAGTTACTGGGTAACACGATACCCCTAGGTAAGACTGGATGACAGACTTTTGGGCTTCTGACTACCCGTAACGACAGTCAAAGATCTACGAATGACAGCCGGGACGGGGCACGGAGGGGTCTCCATATGTATTGGGACATCCACAGGTACGTTTTCTGATCGATTTGTTTACATTTTCGTGAGATACGTTTGGAACAGACTATACGTATTGTCTAGAATTCGACGGTCAAAGATCAACGAATGACAGCCGGGACCGAGGGCTTAACGTGGTTTCTGAGGCACCGGCTCATTCGTATATATCGACAGGAAATGGGATGAGATGGGTTTGATAATGGTCACCCATCGATGAACCGACCGCGGCAAGCGTAGCTTAACCCGTGCGATTGTTATTATTTAGACACGAGCCCGTAAGCGGGTCGAAGTTAAAAAATAATGATTTAAATTAATTGAAGAGCATGTTTACTCCCTTCCGCCGTGTTATAGCCATTTCATACAACTGGCAATTTGAAGAGCATAATCAGCTTTTAATGTCCGCACTCTGCTGGGATACAGGCTATCTCTCTCCGAGAGGGAATGGGTTGTAATCTACCACGCGGACCCAGTGCCGGTAAGTAGATGTCACATGTCTTCGAATTTTAGGTTCTAGGACATGTCGGTTTCCTCACGATGTTTTTCTTCACCGTTTTGAGAGCAATGGTGGTGAAGTTATTTACACAAAGTAAAGCGCCAGCCAGGGTTCGAACCCACGACCTACAACTCGTAAGTACCGTTACCACTGGGCCACCAGTACTCTACCACTGGGCCCATTATTTTGTTTTGATACATAATAATCAATTAGCACACGAGCCTTGTCTCTGTGAGAGGGAGTGGGCCATAATCTACCACGCAGGCCCAGTGCGGGTTGGAGGACACAGTGGAGCATACGGTGGAGGTATGCCCGGCTTGGGCAGAGCACCGCCGTGTCCTCGTGGAGGCGATCGGTGGCGGGAATCTATCGCGTCCGGCCCTGGTCCAGGCCATGGTACGGAGCGAGAGGGCATGAGAGGCCGTCACCTCCTTCTGCGAAGCAGTAATGCTTGCAAAGGAGGAGGCGGGGCGCGTGAGGGAGAGGCAAATTTCGCGCCCTCACGCCCCTTGCCGCCGCAGGAGATGACGCCCTGGGCGTCGGGAATCCATAGGCGATTCCCGGCCACCGTAGGCGCGGGCTTGCGGACGGTGAGCAATGGGTAGCTCGCCGTCCGGCAAGGACTAAGACCGGGTCGACGGCGCGTTGTGTTCCACGCGCGCTTCAAAGAGTGTCAGTGAAGGGGTCCGATGAGACCATTGCCTGCCGGGGTTGCGGGAAAGTCCGAAAGGGATACCGTGGCCCCCTGGCATTGCACAGGCAAAAGAAGGAACACGGGTGGGTTTTAGTCAGTAAGAGTCTGTCACGCCCTCCCGCTCCACCCAGAGCGGGAGAAGTCATTTGATGATTTCCCACCCAAAAAAAAAAAGGCCCAGTGCGGGTTGGTATTTGAAAGTTTGACCCAAAGTAAAAAAAAAAAAATGTGTGACATCTTGAGACATTCGGTACTTAATTTTTTTTCGTTTGCAAGGGTCGTCACTTTCTGCGTTTCTTTTTCATACATGTAAGTGAGATTCGAATGAGATGAGAAATGGCGAAACCATAGTACAGCATCCGGGCTCAGATAATCATGTCCTAACAGCACTCGACGAGACTTTGTCATGTAAACGAGCGATTTTACGACTATTATGACTTCATGACCGGGGTATGTGATCCTTGCGAACTTTGGGGTTAACCAGTACTACCAGTACCCTTATTACGTAATACGCGATCAATCGGAATTTGAATCGTTTTGAAACAAATTGCTAATCCATTGCTTTAAAAGATCGAAAAAATATCTGCTCAACAACGTACCTAAATAACGCAATGAATGTTGTTGAACTGTCAAAATGAAACAAATTTGTCGTAGTCGTTTAGGTTTAAATCATTTATTCTCACAAAAGACAAAAAAAAGCCACTTACATGAGAACAGACAAGAAACATTAAATAAACTTATTTTAGGTAACCGTCACCAAATAATATGTATAGAAGAAAAAATATTAGTAAATAAAAATTAGTATACATTAATTAGTATTATATAAAATTAATCCATACTCATTCTCATTCTAAAGTTTCAATTCTCAACCACCAAAGTACATTATTTTGAGGACGCTAGTTATAGGCAGTTTTCAAATATGTATTTGTAATTCAAATATGTGAGCCGAGACTTAAAACTGCTGAGAGAGCTAACACTTTTTATATTTGTGGGTAGATTATTAAACAGTTGTGCTCCTTCATATGTAATATTCTTTCTAGCGTAATTAGTGCGAATTCTTAGTAAAACAAGTAGACTTGGTCGACGAAGACTGCGTTTAGTAATTTGAGATTTTTTAGTAAATGATATATCAGTGTGGATGGTTTTGTCTATAATTTTTCTAATCAGAACACAAGTATTGTATGCGTAGAGCTGTTTGATATTCATAAGTTTTGTTTCTTGAAAAACTTTACAAGTTGGTGTTAGGTATGGATAGCGAAACAATATCTTTATGACCTTATTTTGTACTCTTTGTAATTCTTGCAACTTCGTTTTTCCGGCACTTCCCCAAATTTCTATGAGGTCTAACAGATGTGACTTAATAAGAGAATTATAAATAGTATAACGTATCTTTTTAGGTATGCACTGGTTTATACTATGAAGTGAGCCTCTAAGTGCTGATAGTTTATTTTTAACATGGTCTATTTGATTATGCCATGTTAAGTAATGATCTATGTATTCTCAGGCCAAGATACTTTTCACAGGTTTTTTGATCTATGTAGTAGGATTTTATCAATAGTTAGTGTGTCGTGCTGTGGATTTTTTTATTCTTAGCTTTAAAGACAACGTCACAAGTTTTAGAGATATTTATGGTTAGTAAATTATATTTGAACCATTCGAATAGAACTTTGAGGTCTTTTATGTAGATCAAGAACAATAGCGGCCCTAATATAGACCCTTGCGGAACGCCGTATGTGATCGGCAATGTACTACTCTCAAATGTGTCTATTTTGACTACCTGAAATCTATTGGTCAGATAAGATTTTAGCATTTTAAGTGTATTGCCCTTGATACCTGTGTTTTCTAGTTTTTCTAATAGTAGTTTGTGACTTACGGTATCAAAGGCTTTTTTCAAATCAATGAAGTTACCCAGCACATAGTGTTTTTTATCAATGTTTTCTTTTATTTTTGTTGTTAAATGTGTTGCGTAATTAGATAGCAGGCTGCTGATGGCCAGGGCTCTAGAGAGAGGTACCCTCTCACTACGCGTGCCGTATCTAGAAGTACTGAATACTTTCTCCATCAAGCCCTAGATCCAGCCGCGCAAGAGCCTCCGGAGGTATTGGTTCCGCGGTTCGACGCTCTCCGCCATTAGGCCATTAACCGTAACAATTATAGGTATAATGACTGCAGAGTCCACGTCTCACATGTCGACCACCTCGTGTTGCAGAGTCCACGTCTCACATGTCGACCACCTCGTGTTGCAGAGTCCACGTCTCACATGTCTACCACCTCGTCTTGCAGAGTCCACGTCTCACATGTCGACCACCTCGTGTGATAAGTCAAGATACGTATTTTAAACCTGTACTATGCCAATAAATGATTTGATTTGAAATGATTTACTCGTACAAGCTTTTATTTAACTTGGCTTAGTATGTTATATAAGTATGGGTCTAATTTTGCAAGTTGAATTAAAACCACTTCCTCTTATTCTACGGAGTACGGACTAGATATTTTACATTTGGTTCAGTTTCAAAGAAAATGCTTTTTCATGATAAACATGATCTGATTCTACACCCGGGATTGGCTCCAGACAAGGGAACTCCACAACGGTCAACCGTACAGACTAGAAAATTTAAATACGCATTTAATTATGATAGTCCTTTCTAAAGTCCACCATGATCTGGTTGCTGCACCAATTATTGGTTCCAGACGAGGGAACTCGTCAACGGCAGACACTCAACAGTACAGTCTCGAAATTTTATATAAAAAGATACGCATTTAATTATGATAATCCGTTCTAAAGTCCACCATGAACTGACTGCTGCACCCAGGATTGGCTCCAGACGAGGAAACTCCTCAGCGGTTAACAGCAGAGACACAAAATTGAGATTATGGTAGCCCGTTCTAAAGTATGGCATGACTTGGATAGTGCAACTCGGTTGGCTTCACACCATGACTGGCTTGTGTGAAGGTGTGTTTGGGTTCACTGGATTTGTCTTTACAAGTACCTAGGTACCTAGGTACCTTGCAAGTGATGCTGATAGAACAGGACATTTTATTAAATTTTAATGTTTAAAATTACAAAATGTTTAAGTGCTTAAGTATAAACTTTTTTTATACTTAACTAACTTTTAATGAACAAAAAAAGAACTTAGATACACACTTACGTGAACATAGAACATTAATACATATTTTCTTAATAGCTTGAGGTGTGGAACGTCCTTCTAAAGCCGCGGTCCCAGGGCCCGTCAGCGTCGAGGCTTCAACAGGCCGTGGCCGCGGTTTTATAATAATTAGGTTCTGAAATAATAATAATTTTAAAAAAAACCATACAAACGAAATCGGGGCGATTTAGAATTTTCTTGAGATATGTGCAAGACATTTTTATAAATAGTAATAACCCTACCGCCGTATCTCTACGTTGACGTCGTGGTGGGGCTTGCACGCTCCTAGCTCTAGGTCTGTGCCGGTAGAGTTTACCTACTTTGCCGGTACGGGTCTAGGATGAGGAGCCAGACCAAGAGAGATACAGAAGGAGCGGGAGGGCGTGTCAGACTCTTACTGACTAAAACCCACCCGTGTTCCTTCAATTGCCTGTGTGTTGCCACGAGCCACGGTATCCCTTTCGGACTTTCCTGCAACCCCTACAGACATCGGCCCTAGCGGACCCCGTCCGTTGTGGTGACATCTCTATGAGGCGCGCGTGGAACACCACGCGCCGTCGACCCGGGCCTGGTCCTTATCGGACGGTGAGCTACCCATTGCTCACCGTCCGCAAGCCCGCCCCTATGGTGGCCGGGAATCGGCCTGGGCTTCCCGACGCCCAGGACATCTCCTGCGGTGGCTAGAGGCGTGGAGGATTACTGCTTCGCAGAACGACCTGACGGCTTCCCATGCCCTCTCGCTCCGTACCATACCATGGCCTGGACCGGGGCCGGACGTGAGAGAACACCACCGCCGATCGCCACAAGGACACGGCGGTGCCCCGCCCAACAGGAAGACGTCCACCGCATGCTCCACCGTGTCCTCGCGGCGATCCACACAATGGCGACACCCGGGCATTTCCTCCCGCCTCTTCCGGAACAGGAACCCGAAAGCCCGAGCGCCTCTCAAGCCACTCCTCAAAGAGGGGACTTATCACCGCAATTGTGGCGTGCCCACTTGTTAAGAGGCCTACACTGTCTATGAGAGGACAGTGTAAGGAAAAACATTGTAAAAACCATTTCCTTTTAAAAGAGTAACTGTGGAGTTTCTTGCCGGCTCTTCTCCATAGGAAACGACCAATTGGAACCGTGCACCTAGCTTCTGACGTTCCATAAGTGCCCTTGCAATTTTATTTGAAATAAAATAATTTGAATTATAGACAATACCAAAAAAAAAACGTTGGGAGAGCGGGGCTAAAAGTTCCGATTTTAATTAACCTCAAAATTTGTTACGAATACTTGATTTCAGTATTCATACAATGCGATCAAAACCAACTTACATATCTAAATTTGATATTATGACAGTTATTTGGGGCATTCTTTGTGAGTTTTTTTTATTATTAATTATTTAATGCCTAAAGTCGGAAAGTAACAACTTATCCCGACTTGGGGCAAGTTGTTAACAAGCCGGGGTAAATTGTTACCATATCTGTTAAAGCTATTATTTGTGAAATAAAAAACAATAAATGCTAAAATTTAATCTGTAGATTTAATCAATAATAATCAACAGTATCGTAGGAATCATCAGTTAAACATTTGTATGTTATAACAAAGTAACTATAATTTGTACATAAAGAATTATTAACCAATTAGTAATTAAAAGCTTATCATATAACTTGTAGCTAATCAGTCTTGATAATTAGTTCAGTCTTCCATATTGTCTTGTCTTAGGCTGAAAAAAACAATCATATTGCCGTCATAGGCAGAAAACATAATATACTTATAATTAAGCATCAGAAGATAAATCAGAATCACAGTTCGGGCATAGTAGGTTAATAAGCCTTGATTCTGGCTACATCTGGAATGGGCCCAGTTCTTACATTCTTGACACTGCACCCATTCTTCTCCAGAACGTCAAATAGAGTAACTGTCACAGCACACTAGACAATAATACTCCAAACTGTCCTCTTCACCCTCAGAACTTTCACTACTCATTTGTAAAACCTGTCGTTTAACAGACTTCCCCTTTGCTTTTCCTTTTCCACTTCCTTGCTTTATTTTACCCTACCTTTTTCCTTTGTTTTTTCGCACTTCTTCATTGATGCTCACTTTCCTTTTCTTGCTTTGCTCTTCTGCTAAAGCTTGTTTTTCTGGAGTATCAGTTAAAACAGTGTACTTTCTAAGACATCTCTTGTTTGTGCCTTGGCAGTGCATTCGGAAAAGGACGAACTGCTTCTGGAGAGAAAGGCCTTGATCTCCGAGTTGTCTTTCTATGACACCAGAAGATGCAGGCAGATTAACAACCCCTGATGGCCCTGGCGCATCAAATATTTGTCTTTCATCAGTACTAATGTTTACAGTTTCAGATACATTGTCATTTATTGTAGTTACAGTCTCTGATACTGCTTCTAAATTATTAGTGATAGTGTCATCTGAAACGCCTTAAAGCACATCTGATGCGTTTATTGAAACTAAAGGCCGATCTGTAACATAAGATGGAGCATAGTCGTCTTCTGTAAACACGTTGGGGTCATAAGGCCAAATACCAGCTTTTCTAAAAGCCCTCATTACGTTTATGGGAGTCACTGAGAGTAGTCAGTAGTCTTTTTTGTAGCCAATAGCGATATTTTCTACTCCAGATCTTAGCTTTTTGACAAATCTGTATAACGTCATATGACAAATATCTAATGCTCTGGCAACAGTTTTTATTTTTCTGCCATCTTTAATAACTTCATCCGCTGCTTTTTGCATCAACTCCTGTGACACAGAACCACGTGTTGATTTTCGGGTTAAAGACCGCATGCTGCAAAAGAAGAAAATTACAACATTTATATAACATTGTTGGTACAAATGAATTGGGGCAAGTTAGACCAAGAGAAGATAGACCAAAAGTACTAAATACGAAAATATTTACTTACGTGAACCAGCGACACACGTGCTGCTATTCCGATGTTTTGGGTGTCACTAGCCTATCTGCGATGGCGGCCGTCGCGTCGGTGCGCTGTGGCTTTCCGTTTCTAGACGTGTTTACTCAATATTCCTATCTCTTTTCCTCGCGAAGTTATTTCAATCGGAACAACATACCCTGGTAACTTCTAGCCCCGCTCTCCCCTACCTTAAACAAAATGTAAAAAAAAGAGTCACTAAAATTACCAATAGTTGGTGTATGGTGGGTACACAAGATGTTAAATTATATTATAGCGCAGGACATATTTCACCCTCATTACGGGCATGCAAAATTATAGTTACATAGGTATAGTTAATTTAATTTAATTTGCCACAATCATTTGAATATAATTACAATTATTAGAACTATTAGAATTATTACAATTTATAAGAAAATTTGAATTACAATTATTAGAATTACAGTGATTTCAATTACTTAAATTATTATTAAAGGCAAAGTCACAGGAAATAAGAGGAAGAACCAGTATCGTATTAGTGGAAACCAAATCGGCATGTGCTTTTATTCAAAAAATCTTTAACAGTGTAGAAGCTCTCCTGTATTAACCATTTTCGCAAGGCACAACAGAACCTTTTATATGGCAGATCGGTCATTCCTTTGGGCAGAGAGTTATATATTAGAGGTGCCATATAGGCACAGTTCTTTCTGAACAGTTGTCACTTAGGCACAGGCATTTTTAGGGACAGGTGGTTAAATTTACGTTTAAATGTAGGTATTGTCGTTTGTGGTGAAAAGATGACTGTGGTATTTAACAAATTTAGCTACTTCATAAATGTATATGCAGGGGACACTTATTAGATTCTTAGATTTAAAGATCGGTTTACATGATTCCGACCAATCCATGCCGTACAGTGCCCTAATGCATTTTTTCTGTGCTATGAACACCCTTGTGATGTCACAGGAATTTCCCCAGACAACTATTTCATACCGTATAATGGAGCATATGTAAGCGTGATATACAATAATAGAAGTATGTCTGCTTGTCACGTCTTTTACCTTTCGAAGTGCAAAAACAAACTTGTTTATTTTTATGCATAAACAATTAAGATGTTCTTTCCATGAAAGATGTGTTCCGAGAGTAATGCCTAAGAATTTTGCGCTGTTTATCTGTTGTCTAAGTGAATTATTGCAACTAATATTTAATTCGATTTTTTTACTCTTATAGGTTTTGAAGTTAATTAGTTTCGTTTTCTCTATGTTTATTTTTAATTAATTTGTGTCTAACCATTGAATAACATATTCTAGCGTCTTATATATTTGCGTTTCATATGTATCAATATTTTTACATTCCATAATAACAGTTGTGTCATCTGCGAACATGACACAATCATGTGATAGTGCACTCGGAAGGTCATTGACGTAAATAAGGAATAAAAGAGGCCCTATGATTATATTTTCGGCATTAGAATTGAGCCCAGGGGTCTACTCCCTAAGCCAAGACCGTAACTTCGGCTGAAACTACGGATTTCGCTTAGGGAGTAGACCCCCAGATCCCTGCCTACGTAGCAATTTTTTTTTTCAAATATATTCAATGTACAGCTTTGACTTCGCTGCGATTTAATTGTATGTCCTTTAGATATTTAAGTTACCTCAGCAGTCATCAGACTGGGCCTCTACAAATCCTATCACACGCTTTCTCCTCTGTCTGTCAGTCAAGATCAATACTGAAACCGTTAATATCATAAATTATGATACGGTCTGGTATGGGTCTGGCTGTTTGAGTATGTAAGTTTAAATGTATGTAAACGCACCCACAATACAGGAGAAAGTCCTAGTGTGGGGCAAAGATATAAAAAAAAAATCGAATGTAGATTAAAATGCATTAAGGTACCTACGTACTTAATGCATTCTAATCTACAGTTTTATCTAGTGATAGAATAATATGAGCATGCAGTTTGACCTTATTGATTAATTCAAAGTCATTCTAGTGTAGCTTAATTAGGTAAGTAGGTAAAGTTAGGTACTTGGAGCTAATTGCATCACTTTCCAAAGTACCTACCGGGATTATAAGAACATACCGGAATCATAATATAAATAAAAACCAGCCTGCAACTAAGTGAAAGGTTCAAAACAAAACGTTACGCTTACGTTATTAGTTGTTAATAGTGTTATTAGTTATTTTACTTTGGTTCAATCGCAGATTTGATGCCACTTAATGCTTCAATCAATTAATCACTCATTCGATCGCAGTCCCAGGCTGTGCCACAACCCGGCCCTGGTCCAGGCCATGGTACGGAGCGAGAGGGCATGGGAGGCCGTCACCTCCTTCTGCGAAGCAGTAATGCTCGCGAAGGAGGAGGCGGAGCGCGTGAGGGAGAGGCAAATTTCGCGCCCTCACGCCCCTAGCCGCCGCAGGAGGAGACGCCCCGGGCGTCGGGAATCGATCGCGGATTCCCGGCCACCGTAGGCGCGGGCTTGCGGACGGTGAGCAATGGGTAGCTCGCCGTCCGGTAAGGACCAAGCCCGGGTCGACGGCGCGTTGTGTTCCACGCGCGCCTCAAAGAGTGTCAGCGAGTGAAGGGGTCCGATGAGACCATTGCCTGCCAGGGTTGCGGGAAAGTCCGAAAGGGATACCGTGGCCCCCTGGCATTGCACAGGCAAGAGAAGGAACACGGGTGGGTTTTAGTCAGTAAGAGTCTGACACGCCCTCCCGCTCCACCCAGAGCGGGAGGAGTCATTTGATGATTTCCGACCCAAAAAAAAAAAAAAAAAAAAAGGCTGTGCCACAACACCCTGTCCTCCGCCTTTCCCATCCAGTCTGTCCCAGCCACCTTTTTAGGGCCTATGCACACCACGTTTTTTAAACGCGCCGTCGACGCGCGTTTTGGGAACGCGCGTCACCGGCGCGTTTTTATCCTGCAGAGCAGTTTGTTGTCGTTTGTATATTTGTTGACTTGCGTGCGTATCGCGTCTGTATCGCTACAAACGCGCGTCGACGGCGCGTTTAAAAAACGTGGTGTGCATAGGCCCTTAAGGTCGTTGGTAAACTCGCTGGGTGGCGTCCCACACTACTATTGCCGATACATCGACTCCACTCCAGGACTCGTCTGCTACATTGCCCATCGGTCCTTCGACAAACATGACTCTGCAACTTATGTCGGTAACTCAACTTCTTTTCCAGATAATTTCATTTCTGATCTTCTCCTTCAAAGAAAAACTACCTTCTAAGCAACCTTCGACTTCAGTGTCCACGTTTCGGCACCGCATATCATAACAGGCAGGACACACTAGTTGAAGACCTTAGTCAACGTTGCGGGAAAGGCTTTATTTTTTCTAACGTGTATGTTTTATTATTTTAATTATCGCCTCAACACTTTCATTTTCACACACACTACATAACTTATTGATGTCTAAAATCCTCCATAGCAGTTTTCAACTTTCCACCCTGTTCCTCATGTGAGTGACATCTGAGATGTCGGCTAATAGAGATTACTTATTCAATCAATATAATTACAAGTTCTGAGAGCTCTATGAATAGAAATCGTTTAGCTACATAAACAATGTGAAAAAAAGACCCTGTCCAATCCAAAAGGGGCACAGAAAACCTGTTTTAAATAAAACAGGTTTTTTACATGTTGTATTATAGGTAGGAAGTAGAGACGTAGATAACACTAACTTGTACAGAATAATCAAAGTCCTGCATGTGAGTCATCACGCAATTAGGCTAATACGGCAGCTGGCCTTGACAGTGAGTTTGGTCAAGGGTATCTATGCCAAGGGTAGTAAAGTCGATGAAAACAAAGATAAATTAATGTGCTGTAAAAAATGCATTATTGCAGTATGATATCTGACTCGACGATAAACAAAATCGGATCATGATGCAGTTTGTCCATAAAGATTAATTCAAAGTTATTTCAGTATCCATGTCGTGGCCAGATCTTAGAATTGATCATTTCATGAAGCGTTCGACCATTTCATGAAATGGTTGCATTTCATGAAATAGAACATCGACCGCTGGTCACATCATGATATGGTCTGGCCAGATCATTGAATACTTAACGTTTGACGATATGAACAGTTTAAACGCATGACTAGGTACCTACTTAATGGCCAGATCTCAGAATTGATCATTTCATGAAGTGTTCGAAGTTATGTGTGTGTGTGTGTGTGAATTGATCATTTCATGAGTGTGTGAAGTGTTCATGAAATGGCCATATCGTTTAAACGTCAACTTTTAATGATATGTTAGTCGACGTTTGGCCATATCAATACTGTAGGGTATTCAAGTATCCATGGCTTAAGGTTTATAACAGGCTTATAGAATTGTTTTCAGGCTATATCGAAGACATGTACAGATTCGGAAGAAAAGGTATAAAGAGCCGGCTATTAGTTATTGAGCTACAAAGCAAAAGAATGACTACCTAAGTACATAATAAATAACAACCAGTGTTTTCAAGGTAGGAACGGGACTATTCATATCTGAATTCTTAGATATAAATACACGAAAAGAGAGAGCACAAATGCTGAGCACAAGAACTGTTTAAGATTTTGACCTTGCCTTGCCTTTTTATGTTTGAAATTTGTAAATTTGTACGCAAATATCCCGAATTATACACCTAAAGAGAAGACGTACAGAATAGATTTACTCTAAGACAGAAAAACAGACTAAACATTCTAACATCACGACTTAAAATGCATTCATCGAGTACATATGTAATGTCACTAAAAATATATAAGTAATAAACTACCGGAACATCTTAAAAATATAAATAAATATAATAAGTATGTTTAGTAATAAATTAAAGCTATTTCTAAAAAACAAAAGTTACTTAAATTTATATGAATACATGAATGATAAACTGTGACTGGAATGGCAATAAAATTTAAATATTTAATTGAGATTACTTCTACATTTACCAATTACATTCACGCAAATAAAATAAACAATAAATATTGTATAATTATTATAATCTAAATAGGTACATTTAATTTAATTAAGAATTATTCATGTTCTAAATGCTATTACTTATTCAATTTAATTTTAATTATTTATTCTTACAAATGTTGCTGCGCCCTTACAGGGTCCATAATGTATCTTAGCTTTAAGCCTATTTTTAACAACTTAATTCACATTATGGTACGCAAATAAATGAAATGAAATAAGGTGTACTTAGTAAAAATAGCCAAGTAACTGCGACCAACTTGGAAGTAGCGTTCGCCGGCCGCAGCCGAAACCGTGGCACCGCTCGCTTCCAGAAATAAGAAGTAATTGGCAATAGGCACATTTTGAGTTTTTTACAGGTTTTTTTCAGGCATACCTACAGAACCCGCTGCACAAGCCTAGCGACACACTAGCACAGCTAGTGATAAAAAACGGCTGATAAAAATTCGCTATAAAAGTAGTGATAACAGAAAAAAACAGGTTCTATTTAGAAAATTACCGCCGACATGTCGTCTCACTCGTCACAAGGGTAAGTTTGTTTAATACTTAAATAGCACTTCGCCCGCGAGTTCATCAGCGCGGATTTGGCACTTTCCTTTACGAATTTCAACAACCCCTTTAGAGCTGTTTTGGAAAATGTATCGTTCGATCGCCAAATATCAAGTTTTAACCGAAGGAATACCATTTTGAATACAAACTACCTATATTCCACCTTTTCACCCCTATCGAAAGGGGTTGATTTAAAAAAAACATTTCGGTGCGGTTCCATTATTTGACTTTAAGATTAGGTGTTCTTGAGTGGAGACCGCAAATCGGCAAACTTAAGGTAGGTCGCCCTCAGGCTAGGGGGAGCGACGATCTTCGCATGGTGGCTGGTAGCAGCTGGATGAGAGTTGCCGAGAATCGAACTGAATAGCGTGCAAGAGGAGAGTCCAGCAGTGGACTGCTGTAGGCTGACGATGTGTATGATGACAGTACAATCCTCCCCTAAACACACGAGAACTCATTTTCACGCAGTTAGGGGTTGCTTTTCGGAAAATCCAAAAACACGTTATAGTTTTTGTTTTTTTTTTTTTACTATGGCATCTCGCAGGTATACCACTAAGGTATAAATTTACTGCTCAACCGAACAATCCTGTGGCTGCCTTAAGCACTACACTCAAAGCCTCCAGCCAGGAGCAAAACTATTCTAAATTAAAATTAGGCGAACGCACGCGCTTAACCGGACTATCCTGTGGATGCCTTAAGCTACTAACTTAAAGCCTCCAGCCAGGGGCATAAACTATTCTATGTTATACTAAGCGAACGCTCGCTAAGGGCACCCCCTGTGGGGTACGAACCTCGGCTTAGGGCGTCGCTGAGGGGAGGACAGCAAGATGGGACAGGCAGGATCAAGGATGTATCATTATTATTATACGGGGAATTTAAAGCTACGCGCTCAGCTGCGGCGCGGGCTGGCGCTTCATCGGACAAGTCGTTATAGTTGTTTTTAATCAAGATTTATAATGGTGAGTTCCAAGTTCATCGGACGGAACGTTAAGATTCTTCCATAGAAACGTTATCACCCCCTCCCCAGTTTTGAAAAACTTTATAATAGTTTATAAACCCAAGGATAACTATTTTCATATAAATTAATTCCCTTCATTTCACCCCAAGAGTTGATTTTCGCAAAAAAAATTCTAAGTACACCCCTTTGTTTTAATCTACAACTACTGACCAAAATTCAAGTTTATTATCTTGAGCGGTTTGGTATATGTGAGTCTTACGAACATTTCTTATATTAATTTACTTAATACTTACCTACCAAAATAATAAAAAATGTAAAATAATAAAGTTCGGAACAAAGTAAGTACCTAGGTAGGTACAGGATTATCAGCTTCGCCAATAAAATAAGAATTAGATCTAAATGGGTGCCACGCTCTATGCATGTGAAGGAAAGGTATTATATTTCTTGCTACTGAATATGTAACTTGACAAGTTTTCAAAGCTTACGCCTCAACAGTTATCTACCTACAAACAAATAATTGATTGTGCACTCTTTTTTATATTTATTTTTGGATTGTGATTTTAGGTACCTATACAAACGATTTTAGTTTTAACTAAACTAATAATAATATAAAAAAATTATAGTCACCACATAAAAAAACAAGTATAACGTGCGTAATTCTGCCTATACCAAAGGCCTCGCAATTTGCAGGATTATTTTAACAGGGATGTGCATTTTCATCTCATCTCCAAAAGGCTATTTACAAAAAGCTAGGATGTAGGATGCGGGAGCGAGCAGGGCGGCTCGAAATTGTTTACACCTCGTCTCGGAATTCCTGGTTAGGTTCCTATGGAACATTCTTACGGAATGCAAAAACGAGGAAAGCCATCTCGAAAAAATTTGCTCACCGCCTTGTGCAGGTAAGGTTTTTATTTTAAAAGTACATAAATTATGAGTCCCCCCTTTGTCGACTTATTATTATTATTATTTTTATATTTATTTTATATTCTCGGCTAGCCGGTAAGAGCTGATAACACGGGCCTAAGCCAAGTGATTATCAGTTGGATTAAGTGCGGTCACGTGCAGAAGATTGCACAGAAGATTATTATTATTATATCATTTATTTCGGGCTACGCCCATAGTGTTAGTAACTTATGCAGAAACCTAGAAAATTTTAGCACCCTACATTTATATAGATAGTGCAAAACCACGACGAGACGCGCCCCACTCCGTACTAAAATACAACTTACTGTGCAGTAATCGCGGAGTGGGGCGCGTCGACGTGGATTGCACTATCTGTACCTATTCGTATTTTGCATACGTACGGGACCTACAACTCTAAACTACTTCTTACTGAATATATCATTGTCCGGTTAAGTAGTCATCACCTCAGAGGTGAGCTACGAGACGCCACAGTAAAAAAAAAAAAAAAAACTGAATATATGTTGATCGTGTTTGGGATATCATTAAAAACTATTTCTTAAGATTTGGGGGGGCCCAGGACCAGGGCCCTGGGGCGGTTTGTCGTGTGACACTATTCTGGGGTATTTAATTTCTACGTCTAGTTGCTAGATTTACATAAACCTACATGGGCACTTATGAAACGTCAGAAGCTGGGAGCACGGTTCCATTTAGTCGTTTCCTATGGAGAAGAGCCGGCAAGAAACTCCACGGTCCATCATCATATAATTATAATAACAGCACATAGTCTTATTATATGCGTGTCATTAGCACGTGTTTGGTAAACACATACGTGGCAACACTATATAAAGTATTTATTTGATTAAATGATCAGTGGTCGACCTAGACACAGCCCAGGGGAAGTCATAACCCCCATGACTCGCCTCCCTAGATCCGCCCTTGTGTACCCGACAGGGTCCACAACCGTCATGTCTTTGTAAACCTATTTACTATCCGAGTTAACATTGTGGAATGCAATAGTATTAAGGTGTACAAGGTGAGAGTTGCACAGAGAGGCATGAAGCGCTCCATTCTAGGCATAAGGCATATAAACCGAGTTCCAAATTCGTCGAGATCGGAAGACCTACGAAGGTGTTCGGTATCGGAAAACGAATTATGGAACTCAAGTGGAGTTGGGCAGGTCACTTCGCAAGGCGCGGTGACAGGTGGAGTAAGGCAGTCACCGAGTGGCGTCCAAGGACTGGAAGACGAGGTGTCAGTCTGGTGGCGAGATAGGCGGACGATATTGTTACCATCGCGGGTAGAACCTGGGTGAGGCTGGCACAGGAGCGTGGGGATTGGCACCAGCAAAGAGAGGCCCATGCCCAGCAGTGGGCGCAGTCAGGCTGTGGATGATGACGATGAGGTATTGAGTATTGGATTAGGAATATCCTTCAAAATGATCTTATTGTATGTTATATATTAGTGTATTTAATATTATTCATTGTGATTCCAGCCAACATCGCCAAAATTATATAGAGTGGGACCAATATTTTATGGGAATTGCGTTATTGGCGGGAAAAAGGAGCAAGGATCCACTTATGCCAGTAGGAGCTTGTATTATCAACAACGAAAACAAAATTGTTGGTGTTGGGTTAGTACAGCGTTTTAATTATTAAGAAATGTACCGACCCGTGCAGCTCGAATTTTTAAGTGTGAAGGATGACCAATCCGATTTTTTTACTGACTTCCAAAACGAAGGAGATTCTATTATTTTTTAGTTTTTTTATGTATATCCACCGATATTTTCGTTAAATGTGAACCGATTTAGTTTTTTTTTTTTTTTTAAACGTAGCTCTACCCTAGGAGTTTCTCCTGTATTGTGGGTGAATTTACAAACACTTAAACTCACATACACAAACAACCAGACCCGGAACCACTACTAGTAGGTCATACAAATAGGTATTTGTTCCGTGGAATCGAACCTGTGCAGTGCAGCAGTCAATCGCTTAACCGTGTCGTCAAATTCTTTATTCATTTGGTAGAAGAAGCTTGCGCGGTGGTCTCATTTAAATTTTGTTAACTTTGCTTGGGTAGTTTTTGAGTTAGTTTCATTATTACGTATATTTCGCACTTAGGCCCGTATTACAGAACGTCACTCAAAACTCAAGCATTACCTACTTAAAACTCGTTTAAAGCCTTTTGATTGGTTGAAACTAGTTTTAAGTAACGCTTGAGTCTTGAGTGGGGTTCAGTAATACGGGCCTTAGTCTATGTGGATGATGAATAACTTCCTGTCACTGTTATTTACGTCGTAGTGGTATTCGAATTTGTGTTTTTACCACCACTAAAAAGATTAAAAAAGAACATTTTACAAAAAAAAACAACCAACCTCCGAAGTGAAAAATAACTTTAATTTCGGAAGTCGGTGGCAAAAAACGAAAATTATAAACCAAAAACACCGACTTCCGAAATAAAATTTCTAAGTATTTCACTTTGTTTTTGGAAGTCGGGTTTTTTAAATTAGGTATTAGGTAGTATCGGCCCGTTAGCTCTTTTAGGTACCTAGTACATAAACCTCGGAATTAGAGGACTCCGATGACTGATTATGTTATATTTCTATGGAACATATTTGTGTAAAACTATTAGGTATATCATAATTTATAACTATTAAAATATGCATTTTTGAAAAAAAGACCCTAGATTATTTCACCAGCCAATATAATGTCACTTATTTAGACGTTTTGGTTTGGAGAGTTATCTTATTATAAATAATATATTTTTATTTTATTATTACAGATATAATGGAATGCCTACTGGAATTAATGACAAAGTTCTGCCGTGGGGAAAGGGCACTACTTGGGAAGGAAGCGTGCTTCTAGATTCCAAGTCATACTATGGTGAGAGTTTTAATAGTCTTAAGATTATAATGCGGTTTATGTACCTTATTGCTTAATTCATAAGGTCGAAAAGTGGTCACCAGTGTCCCCGATGGTACCTACTGTTTACCTACTGGATTTTCATACATGCTGTAAAATCTGTTGTATTAATTGACATAAAGGATAGGTAGGTTTACCTACTTACATAAATTATCATTATTTCAGTGTGCCATGCAGAATCGAATGCAATTATCTTCAAGACTTCAGCCGATGTGAAGGGCTGCACCATGTATACCACCCAGTTCCCGTGCAATGAGTGTGCTAAGCTCATCATCCAGTCAGGCATCGCCAAAGTGATTTGTTTTTCTGTTGGTAAAATACAAGATAAGGACAAGTATAAGGCTGCTAAGACCATGTTACAAGAGGCTGGGGTCGATTTGGAGTAAGTATTTTAGAATGTTCCTACCCGTCAAACGATTGCCTCCTAGAAGCTGTTTGTATGTAGGCGCTAAACGGTTTTCAGAATATAAGTAGGTATTTTTCTGTTGAATCGCTGTTGTTCTTGTCCATAATTGTTGGAGTGGATGGATACCTACTTCATTATGGGCACCGTGCGTACCTACCTATCTATTCAACATTCCCCCGAACATAAGTATTTTAGAAATTCAGGATAGTGAAGCCTCCGGCCCCATTCTCTCCTTTTTAGGATTTCCGCACCCGGAGAGTCCCAAACGGAATCCTATTACTAAGCCTCCGCTGTACCTATGTCTGTCTGTCAGCGAGCTGTCTCAGGAACCGTAATAGGTAGACAGTTGAAATGTTCACAGATTGTATATTTCTATTGCCTCTTTAACAACAAATAATAAAAAGTTAATAATTAAAGGGGACAAGAAACGTGTTTTCCTTCGTGTCCAATTCGTACTTGGCCGGTTATTCCATTTCTCAAATTTAATTATTAAAGAACACCAACAGTATAAGGCCTCTGCCTCGAATTTTGCGGGCAGCGGGGCGGCGGCGGCGGCGGCGCGGGCGGTCACCGCTTGACTGGAGTGCACCGCTCGTTGCCCGCCCCCGCGCCGCTGTTTTCGAGAACCGGTCCATTTGATTTTACGCATAAGATCCTGCCGCTCCCGCGCCGCGCCCCGCTGCCCGCAAAATTCGAGCAGAGGCCTAAAGGACATTCAACATTGGTTTACACATTTGAAATACATTGGTAGGTACTACTCTCTTTTAAAATTCAAGACCTAACATCCTGTCTGTGGCAATTATATACGTTTCAGTTTTATGTACTATTTTTTTTTTTTCAGAGAATACGACGGTAGTCGTCAGACAATAGAGCTCAATTTTCCGATCGACAATCTCGGGGATTAGTAGATAATTTGAACATAATAAAATATAGCTACCTAATAAGCTTATTTCTTTGTATTGAATTGAAAATAAAATAAACGTAAACATAAAAAAAAATGTGGTTCATTGGCATCAGGAACATGGTCCAAGCTGGCGATGGTCAGACCTCTAGCTAGAGAGAGGAACCCCCTCACTACGCGTGCCGTATCTAGGAGTACTAAGTACTTTCTGCATCAAGCCCTTGATCTAGCCGCGCACTGAGAGCCTCCTGAGGTCGACACTCTCCGTCATTCGGTATAATGACTGCAGAGTCCACGTCCCACATGTCGACCACCTCGTGTGCTAAGTCAAGATACCTACTTATTTTATTATTATTATAAACACATTAGCAAAAGACAGAGTTGTGTGGAAAAGGGAGAGAGAGGCCATTGTCCTGCAGTGGGACAATACAGGCTAGTTTGATTGGAGAGTAATTCCGTATTAAAACTCTGAAATTAAAATCATTACTTACGCTATACGGTACCTAGGATTGAGATATCGCTCAGTGGAATTTCCGAGTTAGGAGTTACCCGGAGGAAGACGACCAATTAGCACACTTCATTGCAAGAAACAAGACGTGTTCTACAGGGTTATTTTAAATTAGCTATCTAAACACCACGGACGCTATGGGTATCGAAGCAACTTTTTTTTTTTACAAAAAAAAAAAACAACCGAAAAGTTTCGGAAGTCGGTGTCTTTGGTTTTGAATTTTTGCCACCGACTTCCGAAATTTAAGTTAGGTAGTTATTTTTCACTTTGAAGTGTTTGTTTTTTTGGAAGTCGGTTGCGATATCCATGCGGAGTTCGGCTAGCCAAATTAAAAATAACCCTGTAACCATAGTTTAAGGAAGATACCGGGGAAGGATGCTGGACCGGAGTGGAGGAATCGATAATAAATAAAGCAATAAAATATTATTTTACATATTTATTTACATTTCTGTTTCATTTACAAGCTCGTGGTAAATTCGTCAAGCTTAATTTAATATACGTATTACTGTATAATATCACATGCAATTCATCATTAATTCATCATTAATCTTACAATAAAAAATTCAAATTATAATACTTAGGTATTATTTCGAAGGGCTCATAGCACCCCAGTCGACTGTAAAATTTATCTCTATTTTACTACGCTTTGGTACGTATTGCCTGAAAAAAACAAAAAAAAACGTTTATAAACAAACGGAAAATCGTAAAATTAATTGGATACCAATGTGAAACTGTACACAGTTTTACATTGGTAATGTTCTTCAGAAAGGACAGGTGCGTAGTACACGCAACCGGCGTGCGTGTATGACCAGATGTATGAACGTAAACGAGGCAAAAGGAGTATGTAAGGATCGTAGAAGGTGGTGTTCAGTAGTTTCTGCCTACCCCCATGGGAAGAAGGCGTGCGTTTATGTATGTAGGTATATGTACAGTTTTATGTATATATGTCGGTCAAAGTGCGTGTCGCACCATGCACAGTGAAGTTCCGTAGTAACCAAAAATATCCAAAAATCTCTCTTTACACATAACAGTTTTATTGAATTTTTTGTGTAAACATCTTCGTTTTTTCTGAATTCACCAGCATAGGGTCAGTGCGCCGGTTTCGCGACCACCTCCGGTAACCGACCACTTGTCTGACTAGGTTTCTTTAATTAAAGATATTCTTTAGGACATAACAATAAATAGTATGTCTTAAATATTATTTGATTAGTTACATAATAAGAATTTACAAAATTTTATACGAACCGCTTGAACCAAAACAAAGAAAAATTACGCTAAATTCACGTATTGACTCAGTGGTTGGTGTATGAACGTGCTGCGCGAGAGCAAAAAATTAGCAAGGCGCGCGGCGTTCCAAGCTAAGTTTTGCTACATAGTTTAAGTTTTTTACTCAAATTAGAAACGTGGGTACTTCAATTATGTAGTGATTTCAATTGTTTAATTGCATTTAAGTCAATTTTTACCATATATTAAACTAAAACCCAGTGGTCGGTTACTGAAATGCATATTTTAATAAGGGTGCTAATTAAGGCAGCTTCTTTAAAATATCATTCTCGTCTGCAAATATATTTAGTTGTCTAATGAATTAATAGGTCAGCGACGAACTTTTAGCGTCTAATAAATGGTTTATAAGCGACCATATATTGTAAAACAAGCTACTGTTAATATGACGCAACATGGTGATAATTCTTAAGCAACTAAATTTGTGATATGTCTACTCATTGCCAGCTTCTAATAAGTGTATCAACTTCATCTATAAAATAATATCAACGTACTCTAATTTCATAGAGTCACCTTTATTTTTATACTTTAGCATAAGTAATTGATGAGTGAATCTACTATATTTGAACATAAAATTTCCTTATTATTGTCATCAAATAATGGTCAATGAAAGCTCTAATTTCATGTATTCGCCTATCTATTTATAATGTTACCATAAGTAATTGACTATTATACCTACCCAAATGAACATACAAAAAATATTGTTATCATAAACCTTAGGGAAAACCATAGGTGCCGAGAAATAATTGCCTATTTCTGAGTGGTTTAAAAAAAATAACCACGAAGGGGATGGCGGGGTCTATTCGCTCGCTACGCTCGCTCACTAGACCCCGCCATCCCCTTCTAACCTAACCTGTCCGTGTCGGGGTGCCCCAAGTCCCGAGCTCGCTTCACTGACATTGGATTACGTTTCGTTACAGACAATCTTTTAATAGTACAAATAAAACAATACTGTAAATTAAATTATATATATAACTATATATAATTTAATTTACTATATTATTTACTTTATAATTAAGTTAATTGCGGTAGCAACTATTTAAAAGTGAACGAAAGTTTATTAATTTAGTTGTTGAATGAAAAACTTTGATTGCTAATTTTGAGGCTGAAATTTGATTTTATTAGCAGACAGATGTTGAATCTCTAAAATATATAAAGTAGCTCACTTACAACATTAGTCGCTGAGTTATCAAATCAGAAGTAAATATATTTATTGGTAGCTCGGAGTCATATTAATTTACGCTCGTAAATTGACGCTGGTTTTTTGATATTCTGTTGGAATAGTAAAGATGATGAATTAATATAATTGAAGCTGTTCTATTAACTCGTCGCCTACATATAAAAAAAGACGCTAGGTTGCAGGTGCTAAAGAAAACTTTTGTTGCCGCACATATAATTCCCCTTTTAATAATACGTTAGAAAGCGACCAGGTGGTCGTATTCTGACTCGCTCAGTTTTATTTTGTTTTGCTTATTATGTTCTCAATGTTTTATTTATGGTTCCACTATTTAGGGTTTTGGTGTTGTAAAAGCCTAAACATGCAATTCTTCAGTAAACGACCATGTTTTTTTGATAAAACTTATTTAATTTATCCACAAATATGATCCACCTAAAAGGTGGTCGCTAAGTGATACAGTTAGGAAAAGTACGTTGCTAGTTTGCGACCACCAAGGTTTAGTACGAAAAGAACGATGGCCGCAAATTAAAGTTTAGCATAAGTATGTTCAGTATTCGAGCACAAATCAAATAATCACATATTTGATTTAGTATAAGTGGTTTTTTTCAAGATGATGCTTTCGGAAGCACTTGCTTCCGAAAGCATCATCTTGAAAAAAACTTCCCTAAGAGGAAGAAAAAGACTTGGAGCATTGGTAAACAGTTTCAGGGATATCACATCCCCCTGTCTCGCTCCTCTGAGCAGTTGGATGGGGCTCGTTTTCTCATCCTGGTTCTGAACAGTCATCGTGGCAGCATTATACGAGCATCTCAACACTTCGATATGGCGCCAGTCAATTCAACATCGTTGCAGAGAGGCCAGAACTGCCCATATTTCGATGGTGTCGAATGCTTTATCGTAGTCCACAAATGCCAAACACAGTGGCTGGTTATACTCCTCGGTCTTTGCAGTACTTTCTCAGTACAATTTGCCGAACAGTATGGATGTGGTCTACGGAACTAAAGCCTTTTCGAAATCCGGCTTGTTCTGGTGGCTGGGACTCGTCAAGTCTCCTGGTGAGAGGGTTCGTGACGATTCTCGAGAACAGCTTGTATTCGTGGGCAGCGGCGGCTGGTGCCTCAGAAAACCGGTGGTGCACTGCATGGGTTTAGTGAATATTTTCAAATAAAATATCTAGGACACCCTATAGACATGCCTCGTGGTATACGGGAAACTGGCAGGTATAGCGAGGCGCAGTGATGAGATGCAGGCGACGACACAAAACTTTACACACACACAACACATTTTAGTCTAAATTGTTTCTACTCAATATTGTATTTTACACTCATGTTTACTCACAAAATGTTCACTATTTTCTTAGATAATAAGTAATTAATTACGCAGGTACAAAATTACTCTGCAATCGCGCGCGAAAAGTAACAATAACAAGTGCGTACTGCGTAGGTCAAGGCCTCGGGTCATGCATGCGAAAGCGAGGTGTCCCCGCTACCCCCGCCGCCCGAGAATCTTTCGTATTCTTTCGGCAATTTCCGGTCGCGTGCGGCGCACGTAGCTATCCTAAAAATGCATACATTTTGTTCTAAGCATCTTCCGTCTCACGCGCCCGGCGGTTTACATCTTGTTTCATAGAAGTTGTTAGAGCTCGCTGCGTGCGATTTACCGAGCGCACGGCCGTTTTTATTCAAGCAAAAATAAGATTTAATTCTTATGCGGTAGAAATCAAAATAGGTCAGCTTGATTTTCTCAACTCCAATAACAAAACCATATTATCATAAAAGTAATTTCGGTGTAGGGTAGGTAGTATTATGGATAGTTATATGTATAGATCATTGTTTTGAAAGTTTATACCTTATAATTTATACTGTATAGATAGTATGGTATGGGTAGAAGGTAAGGGAGGTAGGATATTAGAAGGTTTAAAATGGTAGTGCGGCGCACGAGCGCACCTAAGGTACAGCTGCCACTGTTCGTGGGTCAGAAGTGAGATGGGTCTATAGTTCTTTATCAAGGTTTTGTCACCTTTTTTGATGAACAGAACCATCGCACCTCTGCTCCACGCCTCGGGCGTTATACCCTCATGGATGACGGAGTTAAAGAGACTCACTAGCTCTCATGACTGGAACTCCGCCCGCTTGCCCATTGCCAAGTGCGGATTTCCAATTAAGAAGCAGAAGCTTCTGAATACTGTCAATTTTTTTTTGTCAAAAGCCATGTGTCAAAGAATCCCTTCAAAGCAGATCGTCTAGGACAAATTGGTGTGGGACAGGACAAAGTGGCTTCTCTATGCCCTAAAACTTGATAAGTTTTTAGCTCCAAAGGGATATCGAAATTTGTACCAGGTTAAATCGCGCAACGAAAAAGATTCATTTTATTTTATTAATTTAATAAAAAAACGTTAAATCCGATGATTAAATACTATTTGTGTTGATGATTATTAGATGTTTGATCTAAAGTGAAAAATAAATAATATTTTTTATCCATAAAAGTGGTTTTATTACTTTATTTTTATGTTTTATAACAGTGGTCGTAATCTAGCGCACTAGTGGTCGTCAACCGAAATAAGTGGTCGTTATCTAGCATTTCGGCTATTTTTGTACTTTTTCCATAATATATGAATGGAAGCGTGATATTAAATATTTTATTTCACAACTAGACTATATTTAGAATCAATTTACATTGTCGGCAACTATTTTGCGTGTAAATGGCGTATATTTTGATTCGTCCAAAGTTAGCAACTCAACTAACTGGTCGCCAACCGGCGCAATCACCCTATTTAAAGAACTTTTAACAATTTCCTCACTAGAGGTGCGTTTATTTCTTCGCACGGTTCAACGCGGTCCTGCAACCGCGTAGATCGCGCTGTTATAGCAAAGCGTGTTCTATTTGTTTAGCAGCTAGGTTTGAAATAAAATGAGCGAGCAAGCGAGTGACTGGAGCGGGTAGGGGGAGGGAAATGGCATCGACGGCGACGCCGCGCGGCTTTTGTCGTACGCACGGCTTATTCCGATTCGGTTTTATTCAGAAGGATTTCAATATGTTTACCGTGTGGACCGTGGCGTTTTTTTTGCGTGCACTGGATTTTCAACGCTCTGCTTAGCGCCGAGAGTTGAAAATCCAACAGTGTTTTTCCAACGCACTGGGACGAACGTGCGTCCCAGTGCGTTGGATTCTCAACACCGAGAGTTGAAAATCCAATGCGCGATAAAATCCCGACGCGATATTTTTACGTCCGTGCGAACGTCGGCTTAACGTAAATGAGAGCGAGGTCATTAGACCTCGCTCTCATTTACGTTAATTATTTTATTAAAAATAATTATCTACTCTAAAGTTCATGAATCAAAAATAGTAACTTTAGTGTAAGACTATCCACGTGCCATTCTCTTAAAATTTAAATAGTAGTTTATGAAATTGTTACATATCAGCGGTTATAAAAATAGCTTGATTTTTAATAGCATCCACACGAGTGTTTTAATACCACCCAGTTATGAACAGTTTCATACAGTAATTTATCGAAACTCAAGCAATTTCATCAAAAAGTCTTTCTACAAATGAGTCCAAAGTAAAATAGGTTATTTCACGAATAGGGCATTTTCAGAATGAGGCGTATTGCGAATAAGTCCATAAACGACTGCAGGTCATTTCGCGAAAGTCCAATGTCTACTAAACCAAAAATTCAACGCCACAGAGAATATAAACAGCGGATGGACGAGTCTAATATGCACATTATTCACAGTTATTGGACATCGCCATATGCAGTTTTTTAGGGTTCCTTAGTAAACAAGGTTATAGTTATAGTTTCGCCATGTCCGTCAGTCTGTCTGTCTGTCCGTCGGTCCACGGCTTAGCTCAGAGATTGTTATTACTAGAAAACTGTAATTTGGCATGGGTATACATATTAATCACGACGACAAACTGGTAAAAAAAACAAGAAAAAAATGTTTTATGAGGGAAAAGAACATCATAATAATAACATAACATCATCACATCACGACGGCTGCTACTGAGAAATTCCAGAAAGAAAAACCCAATGACACTTTGCCTGACCTGGGAATCGAACCCAGGACCTCATGTTCAGCAGTAGCGCTTGCGACCACTAGACCAACGAGGCAGTCATAATAATAATTTTATAAAATTAATGATATAATTAGAAAATTAAAAAGTATATATTAAGCCAGAGAAATCCTGCTCCTTTAACATTTAGAAAGCTTACGATTTACCCTACGGATTTAAAAAAATATGATCTGGCAACACTGCAACCACGCTTCTCAAAAGGCGCTATAAAAAATATATTTTGCGTTTATCGCATTTGGCTTTTTGATGTCCCTTGCCATCTGGCGCTCAGAGCGACCGCAGGGCCGGGCGCTGGTTAGAAGCTTCTGCATTACAGTTCATATCTTGAATAAAATACATGTTCCAATGACATTTTTGAATTATTACAAAATACTTACTTATATTCGACACCAGACGCATCAAACATTCTCTTTGAGGCTATGTACATCGGCCGGTCTCCTTTTTCATCAGACAAATAATAAATTTTCGTGATTCCTGACTGGATGATCATCTTAGCACACTCATTGCATGGAAACAACCCAACGTACATGGTGCAGTCCTTCACATCGGCTGAATTCTTGTTCATAATTGCATTCATTTCTGCATGGCACACTGAAATAATAATGATAAATAATAATTATTGTTATTTTTTACGTCTTTGACATTTCTCGGGACCCTAGGGTCCCGGACCTTTGGAAGGCGTACGAGGGGCCGAAGCCAACTCGCAGAGGCCCGTTAGACGTGTTTAATGAAACGAGGCACCAACCTACGATTATCCCTGTACGCACTATGCTAGTGCACCCAAGGACAACCCCCGGTTGGTGCAGGACTATTACAAGATATGAAAACAAAGATATTGGATTATGGGTTTGGGTGGCTAAGTGAACTGGTTATCTAGAACTATGGAAAGACTATGGCCTCTGCCTTAGTTATTATTATTATTAAATACTAAATAATAATTATACGAAAGTCAAGAAAGATTTTTTCAAATATTTTAACCCGTGGTATGATTGCTGGAAAACTGGAGGGGAATTACCCCCCATACCCATCCCCTTAAAAGTCAGTGTAGAAGTCAGCTAGAGTCGATACATCCAGGTATGTAAAATGAAAATGAGACTGGAAGTCGACCAGTTTGGTAAAGTCTAGCCGGATGAAGATATTGCTTAAGATATGCTCGGTGGGTTTTATAAACCTGTAATTTCTTTTCGGATCATGAAATCACGGTCGTATTCCCCTAAGGTTTGGCCAAAGCTTTATAATAAACCCACATTTCGCCAGATATGTTAGATCCATGTAATAGGGAGCGAGCCCATGGTCATCAACTGAGCACAAATTCAGGGTCCGGGTCGCTACTGAGATATTCTTTATAGAACGGACGCTTTTTCGTAACTAGTACAGTAATATTATTATTAACTAAACTCTGCCCGCGACTTACGTCCGGCGTAACTACTTATACCATAGATAGAACATTTGATTTTTTTGTATGTTTATGGCACTGCAATAGTGTAGTAGTGTGTAGATTTCTGAACCGGAACTCTTTTATGATCACTTCGTTGTTCGTCTGTCTGTTAGTCTAAAATGAGTTTGGCCGAGTGCCACGCCAACCGCAGCATTTTTTTTTTCCTCAGAAGTACAGTTGTATGGACACTTTGGACACTCCAACATAAGGGACATAGTATGGACAGGAGCACCGCATTCTCACTGGGTATCGGTGGGATCTATAATCCTCCATTTTGCTAGAGAGACACGCACTTGGCCGGTTTTTTATAAGTAAGTTTAAAACATAATTAACCAACATATTCTCTAAGTTATGCCCCCATCAAAATCGTAGTGAACACCTACTTTAATTTACAATATGTAGGTACACACGGCTACACATCAGAAAGAAAGAAATAGTAATATTTCTTTGGACAGTTCATGAAACACATACTTAATAACAAAATAAAAAGTGAAAATAATCATAATTCCATAATAGTGTGTGCCTCACGGCTGCGCCAAAAAGTTTCATATCACATTAATGCCCTACAAATGCTGTCTGACGCTGGATTTCTTATGGACAAGTGACGGGGAGTACTAAGAGTTTCAACATACCTAATAAATTATTTTTATACATCTAAATAAATAAACTACATAATTATGGTCTATTTAAATAATTGTTTCCAATTGATGTTATTTCCACTTAAACAAACATCAACCTTATGTTGGTGAAAATAAAATAGATTTTAGAGTGACTAGTACAGATCAAGCTATACATTTCCAGTATATGCTGATGCCGCATTATATAGAATTTCCGTACAATGCGAGGTCTGCTTATACTGGAAATGTATAGCTTGAAGTGTAGCCGTGCGTACAGATATAGAAGTACTAGTATAAATAGCTAACTAGATTTGACCTTCAGGCTTACATAGCATTGCTCAAAATGAGTCGATATTTGGATGGTTTGTGAGGACTGCAAAAGTCATACTTTATGAAACAGAGAATAGTATACAATTGCTCACCATAGAGAAATTTGCTATCTAAAGGTGACGGAGTTTTCTTTGCCCACGGGAATTCATCGTCGCTACATCCAATTGGCATTCCATTATATCTGTTACAAAAAATAATATATATAAGTAAACATGAATGCTGTTCGTTAGTAAGCGCATCACTTTAGAACGGCTGAACCGAATTGGTTTTTTTTGTTTTAAAATGTTCTTAACTAGCTTTCAACGGAAAATTGGGAAATTAGAAAACTGAAAGGGCATTTTCTATGGGAATTTTGTATTAATTATTGAATCTTGGACAGCACAACGTCTGTCGGATCAGCTAGTTTATTGTAATTAACAACGTAGTTAATAAAATTGTTCTTTTTGGTATACCTTACACTTCAGTGGGAATTAAGTCCTGCAACATAACTAGCCTCGAAGGAGCTCGTGGCTAAGTATAACAGCCGCACGGGTCGATTATCCATCAGGTTAAACTCGCGAGCATTGATCACCACGCGTTGGCGATTCCAGACTTATATTAATTCCTTCACCGATGTCAGTAATTTCATATTATGAATTGAATTAGATAAACTCAGAAAGAACATATTATGAATTGAAAAATTCACATTGGCACTTGCCCGGATTTGAATCAACAACCTCGTGCATGAGAGGCGAGGGCTTTACAACTGGGCCATCACGACATATAAAAGAGAATTTAAAAAAAAATTGTATTTTTATTGTGTTCTCGCTGAAAGCAGCTAATACCGCAGTGCCACTTCAATCAAGTAGCAACATATCAGTACTATACTAGGTACTTATGTACTCTAACACAGTCATACCAGTCCTATCGTCGTTGTGGTCCTGAAGAGCTAATAATAAATATTATCAGTGCTTGAACACTAAGTAGTTATTGTCATAGTGACGTCAGCAAGGTTAATAATGCGCAATAAAATGCGCAATAAAAATACATCATTCACTGTCCATACATTGTTGGGCTAAATGTGAAAGTGCAAATAATCTGTTAATCTCATTTCAAATCACTAAGCCTGTATAAAAAATGTATGTATAAAAAAGTGATTTTTCGAACCCATGTAACTATGGAAAATTCAGGTCCCATAACATAAAAATAAGAAAAAAACGAATTCTTTCACACTATTTTTTATTGTTTGGCCAGCATAATTTAGTCCCAAATGAATTATCTCCTTTAGCTCAATAGCTGTATATTAATTGTATTTTGTATAATATCTATAAAGTATGCTTTCAATACAAGTTTCATGAGATATACCCATCACTTATGCATTTGTGTAGTTAACGGGGCACAAAACCAGTAACTTTTCTAAACCTAGGCATTAACCTTCATGCTCTATATAAAACTGTGTCCGTTTAAGTTTCTTGCCCGTTCTTCTGCATAGGAACTACTACGCTTTGGAATGGGCAACTAGCCTTCATCTTTGAGACTGGGTTGATCAGTCACAAAGATGAAGCAACTTTGACCATTCAAAAGAGCATGTAATTGGCTTAATTGAAATAAAATGGTTTGAGTTTGATGACTGGACTACTAGGCACTCATCCCCGTGTTTATATATACTGTATAAATTTGAAAGTCTGTATCATTATATATAAATTTGTGTCTGATTGTGCATCATTCATGCCCTCATGGCTGAACTGATTTGAATGAAATTTGGCACATGGCCATGACCTGTTTTCGGACATAGGATACTTTTTATTCCAGTAATATGTTCATGTGGGTTGATTTCCGACCTTCACTAAGGCAGTCGCTGGCAAAAGCTAGTTTGTAAATTACTACAATGGTGTACTAACCCAACTCCGACTATTTTGTTGTCCTTGTTGACAATACAAGCTCCTACTTGGTAACTAGGATCTTTACTCCGTTTTGCCGCCAAAAACGCAGTTGCCATAAAATATTCTTGCCAATCTATATAATCTTCACGTTTTTTTAGTTTAGTCTCACTGAAATCACAATAAAAAAAGCTACATTAATATTTTGTGGTTTACATGGATGTTTTTTAGTGCAGCAGTACTTTATACACAGTTTCAGAAATAAAAATAGAAAATTTATGTGCGTTAGTGTGATAATAAATGACTTGTATTGAAATATATAGTAATGTATTTGAAATACTATGGGTTGATTATCTAGCCTTATGTTCTTCCAAAATGTACCTACTGCTATTTTTAACCTTTAAGTTAGTATGCAAGTAACTTACTCTTCTAACGACATGTTTGCGGTCATTTCTGTGATGTCCATTTCTTATTATCAGTAGTTTTATCATTGAAAACAACAACAAAACACAAATCCTTTAGTCTGGTTGGCTGACGCTGGCTTTGTGCCGCTCTGTTCTGTTCGCCGTTTTGGCAGGAATAGCAGCAGGATTGGCACTTGGCACTTTGGCAGGCAACATCAACATGCAAACTGACGTTTACGTTACGTTTTTGTTTGTGTTTTGACAGTGACATTGACATTCGGCAACAAGTTATAATGAGGTCATTCCGTTACACGATAATCTCTTTTTTGTGGCTTAGCTAAATTGTTTCGTATAATAATATTTCTAATTGGTAAACAGTGAGAGCACTAATTATTTTAGTGAAGGTATTTGGATCTTTTTGAGAAAACATAATTTAGACTACCTGCCGTAGTCTGATTACGGGCAGATATTTATGTACCTATGTACTTGGAAACTAACCTGAATATTGGCAAAATCTAAAAACACTACCTACCCAAACTGGGAATCGAACCTAGGAACTCACGCTCAGCAGTCGCGCTTGTGACCACCTACACCAACGAGACGACACAGTCAAATAAATGGCAGTCAAATTTAATTACATCATTCGGATGAAAAATGCAGTAATTAGGATAGGTACCTACTCATTATAATATTAATGTAGGTACTTATTTGAATTAGTGTCCTCAAATATTGCACTTAATTAGTACTTAATTAATAAGCAGCTATTGTACATTGCTAGAATACTAGATCAAGCTAAGTAGGTAAACCTACCTACACTACCACTTACCTACATTTGAACTGACCGTGACTGTTTGGTCTTACAATAATAGATTTAAATATCTCGTAATAATTTTGTAAGAAGATAGCGTTTAGAATACTGATGATTAATAGATTACTGATCCATTTATTAGTAGTTACATAGCTAACTATATTTTAAATTATCATTGAACAACAAGCAGGCTAAGCCCCGTTCGTACTTACAATGTTTTTTTTTCGTGTACTGGATTTTCAACGCTCTGCTTAGCGCCGAGAGTTGAAAATCCAACAGTGCGTGTTTGTCAACGCACTGGAACGAGAGTGCGTCCCAACGCGTTGGATTCTCAACGCTCGGCTTAACACCGAGAGTTGAAAATCCAGTGCGCGATAAAATCCCGTCGCGATATTTAGACGTACGTGCGACCGTGGGCTAAGTCTGTGTCGGACCACGACGAGGAGCTAAAATAAAAGTTACATACTAATTCTAAATATTTTTTTATATAAGTACATGTTTAATATTGATGAACATACATAAAAAAAAAACATGCAGACAATGAGACGAACATATTTATTATTATAACGTCCTCCTTTGTTGAAGTCGGTTAAAAAGGCACAGCAAAACACATGCCGGGCATTAGCTACTCTTTAAGACAAGCCAGAAGGTTAAAATATTGCACGTAGCTACAGATTTAAAAAAGTTTATCATCACGCTACACCTTTATGGAGCTAAGCAGCCAATCAAAACGTGTGTTAGTAAACTTTCAACAAACCAATTAGCTCAGTGGATCGACGACTGGTTTTCAAACCTGTGGTTGTAAGTTCGATCAACATTTAATATTGTATTGAGTTTCTATTTTTTACATTTTGTTATTCTATTATGAAGTTCCAAGTACGTTGTGCTCATAATAAAATATAATAATCGGTATATAATGAAGAGAACTGTAGCGGAGAGCGTCAGCTCCCTGATTGTAAAGCAGTTTGTGCGAAGTGTGATTGGTACTAACACTAGATAATAAGTTGTTATAATATTATGTTACTAACAGTCGAGAGGGTTATTTGTTCCGAAATAAAAATAAATATTATATCCGTATTGTGTAGGTAGGTACTCAACTAACTGAAGAACACACGCGTAACGTTACCGTTATTATAACCTACAAATAATTGACTTGGCCTCAGAAATAGCTCACATTTTGACTAACATAGTTACCTATTTCACATCATGAAAAAAAGGCAATAAAAATTGGAAATAACCTTAATGAGATACCTGCTATTACTTATTAATACAATATAGGTACCTACTTACCACTGTATGATAACAGTCCAATTATTCCATTACCTCACCTGGGCTGAATAGGGAACGAATAAGTAGTTAAAGCAGATTTGAAATGATTATCATCACGCTTACCTTTATTGAGCTAAATAGTCAATAATAATTACTTAAGTAAGAACTTATATAAGAAAGGCTATTTTAGTCAACTTTCAACAAAGCAAATACTTAGTTTAATGGTCCGCAGGACTGCTTTGCAAAACTGTGGTAGTAAATTCGAATTTTGTAAAACAGTGAACAACTCTACATTTTTTTGATAGGATTTGGAAGGGTTTTTCAAATAGACCGGTGGGTCGCAATTAAACAGTCATAAAAATGTACAGTTGGGGCAGTCGTTGCAAAACGTTTTGACTTATTTTACTTTATTTAACTCCACCGAAGATTTGCACTTTTTGGTTTATTGTAGCACTCGGCGCAAGCTTTTAAGAATTTCGGTTCCTATTTAGAAATAAGCAACGTCTAGACCCGCGTGGCAAATTTTGTATGGCTCCTAGGTGAAATCAAGTGTCGCCCAGCATTGCCCAATATGGCGTTAAACATTTTAATGAGCAATTAAGATAACAAAAACCGATAACCTTAAATTGATCACTTTTATTACAAACGAAATTCAAGATTCAACGAGAATTCATTACATAAATTAAAGGCCTCGTTAACAGCAGTGCTGCCTTGAACTGCATACGAGGATCGTAGGTGAACCACAAAATTTGCGGCAGAATAGAATAGAATATATCTATATATTTTTAAACATGGTAAAACATTAGGGTCTTATTATATTATTTATTTATAAAAAAATTATGGACAATTAAATAAAATATCGTATGGGAGGCAGGGACATGGAAGCGAAAACTCATACCATGGATTCAGTACATGTATGTGAACCACCCTTTTTTTTGGTTGGAAAATTTTCAAATAACTTCTCCCGCTCTGGGCGGAGCGGGAGTGCGTGTCAGACTCTTACTGACTAAAACCCACCCGTTTTCCTTCATTTGCCTGTACGTTGCCAGGGGCCACGGTATCCCTTTCGGACTTTCCCACAACCCCGGCAGGCATCGGTCCTGTCGGACCCCTTCAGTTGCTGACATCTCTTTGAGCCGCACGTGGAACACAACGCGCCGTCGACCCGGGCCTGGGCCTCAGGAATCGGCCTGCGATTCCCGACGCCCAGGGCGTCTCCTGCGGTGGATAGGGGCGTGAGGGCGCCAAATTTGCCTCTCCCTCACGCGGTCCACCTCCTCCTTCGCGAGTATTACTGCTTCGCAGAAGGAGGTGACGGCCTCCCATGCCCTCTCGCTCCATACCATGGCCTGGACCAGGGCCGGACGCGAGAGATCACCGCCACCGATCGCCTCCACGAGGTCACGGCGATGTCTGCCCAAGCCGGGCAGACCTCCACCGTATGCTCCACCGTGTCCTCTGGGCGATCCACGCAGTGATGACACCCGGGCGTTTCCTCTCGCTTTATCCGAAACAGGAACCTCCCGAAACAACCGTGTCCGGTGAGCATAATTGACATAATGGACAGGCATAATTTTAACACAAGAAATAGGAACAAATTAGATCAACCACGTTTCAGATTGTCTAAAGTACACACTTCTTTTATGGGGTACTGTGTTAAATGTTATAATAAAATACCACTCGATATTCTTCAACTAAATGAGAAGAAATTTAAAACTTGCATTAAACACACACTATGTAGGTAGACAAGCATACTATAAGTTGGATGATTATATCGTAGATAAAAATGCTTGGCTAAATGCTGGTCCTGCTCCACAGTCACTTGGGCTCACTAGTTAAAAAAGAAAAAAATGGTAGAGATGCTTCCCCTTTTTAATTTTTTCTGAATAAGAACATAGGTAATGTTTATTAACCAAGTTTTAATTTTTGAATAGATACTCCAATAGATAATATTGATTTTCTTTCTTTTGGTGGTAAAATTCTTTAAAGGTTACAAATACCTATATTGCAAACTATAGTTTTGTATAACTTAGACGCATTTTTATTTTAAATTTTTGTAAATGTGAGTAGGTACCATGGAGTCGTTTACTATGTCATGCTCACATAATGTCTCGCTGATGGTGGCGAGTGTGTTGGATCATTCGGTTCAAATGGTTGAGCTGGATGGTGTTGATCCACGCGTCATGTTCGTGAACGGGCGCCGTCAGTTGAGACTGGTCATCTCTTATCTGCCAGGACTTATTTTTAATCTTATATTTTTAATCGTTTTTGATTTTTATATATTTTTTTTACATTGTTCTCACCCTATAGAATCAACAAGAACAATGTACCCAGGATTTTGTAATTTCTATATTTAAACCTTTCTTATTTCTATATTTAGTCCTTGAAGTTTCTTGCCCGTTCTTCTCCATAGAGATCTACGTTTTGGAATGGGCAACTAGCTTCAACTTTCTGACTAACTGACTGACTCTTTGACAATTCAAAAGTGCCTGTAAATGGTTTAATTGAAATAAAAGGTTTGAGTTTGAGGACCTGCGTCAGGCGGAAGGTGAGGACGCTGTGGTGCCACTCTAGCCACACCTCAAAGAGGAGACTTATCGCCGCAATTGTGGCGTGCCCAATCTGAACCACCCGTTCTGAGTTGTTTTTTTTATAGGTTATTAAAAAAAAACCGCTGCTCCATACATTTTTACCGTTTTCGCGTCGATGTCCCGATGCCACCCTTTATTAGGTGGACTTAATGCCTGAGGCGGTGATGCAGAGAGGAAACATGGCAGGTGCAACATATGGGATAGATAACACGAAAAAAACTATAAATACAAGAAAAATTACGTAAAGAAGTACATATAAACATAAAAAACTTTCAAACTCAAAGCATTTATTTCAATTAAACCATTTACAGGCACTTTTGAATTGTCAAGGGGTCAGTCAGTCAGAAATATGAAGCTAGTTGCCCATTCCAAAGCGTAGGTTCCTATGGAGAAGAACGGGCAAGAAACTCCACGGACACTCTTCTAAAAAAATATATATTCTTACAAAATATTGTTTACATCATTCACGTTGAAATTATACATGTGAGAACAATGTAGAAAGACGTGTTCGTATAAAAGCGTCCGTAATAAAAAGATAAAAACAATTCAATAATTAAAATAAGCCGTGGCAGATAAGAGATGACCAGTCCCTACTGATGGCGCCCGTTCACGAACATGACGCATGGATCAGCACCGTTTAGCTCAACCATTTTGAAGAGAACTCAACTTTGTCTTTGTCAGGAGAAATAACGATCGGTAGAGGAAAAAGCAAATCAGTGCTGGGATGTTTCTGCCAAATTCTTACGTATATGTTCACGTGCCTTCACTTTAAAAGACTACCGACTGATTGGTGATATATTTCACTACACTATATATTTCACTCCCCCCTTGTAATATTTCGTGATTTTTTCCGAATTTTTCCCTGCCCCCCTTTTCGAGCGTCACGGATTAATGGACGATCCCATAGCTGCAAATCGTCGGCATAAAGATGATACGTAGTCCGAAGCACGGTGGTAATGAGGTTAATAAAAATGGCGAACAAAGGAGGCGATAATATACCGCCTTGAGGGACGCCAGCTGCAAGATCAAACCAACTCTACGAAGAGTCTCCAGCATGAAAAGATTGCTGACGCCCATGCCCCTAAAGATCAAAACCATTCCAATACATCAGGAGAGATATGGTCTCTCCTAATAGAAGTTCCAACCGGGTGGAACTAAGTTCTTCTAAAACTCTTGACTGTTTTTTGTTTCTGAACTAGTCTTGGTTGATGCTTCACCATTTTATGAAGAAGTGAATATGAAACAGGTACTTAGGCCCCTCGCCCACGGCGACTTTGTGTAGCGATGCAGTCGCGCGTTTAGCAAACGCGCGACTGCATCACGACTCGAGGTCGGAATGCGGGTCGGTGTCTGTGTTTGTGCACTGTACTTTTGGCCCTATTGCTCTCCTGGAGGAGGGTTATGGGGTCGTCTGGGTCGGTAAGGATTTGCCTCGGGCGGCGGATCTGACTGATTCTACTAGGGACATAGTTGGCGGCCTCAACAACCAGTGGGTTGCGGTGTTTGGCGGCGGAACATTATATTTATGGCCTGGGTCTAATTTTACGAAAGTTACATGCTACAAAACTACAAGTGTAAAGTGGCAATACTGTCATATCAGCCAATCACGTCGTGCGGTCCTGCAACGCGATTGGCTGATATAACTGTGTTGGCACTTTACACTTGTAGTTTGTTACTTTCGTCAAATGAGGTCCTGTTGATTAAACTTGTATATATTTTTTCAGCTATGGAACTCCAGAAAAAATGGTAAAGTTTAAAAGATTCCTATAACAGAGAACCGAGAAAACAATATGTGTACTATAAATATTATTGTCGTGTGTTTTTACAACCTTTGACCGAAATCAGACCGCCAAGTCGACCTACAGTTACTGAGGGAACCGACTCCGAAGACTGTTTGGAATCTTTTGTAATTCCTACTTTTTTTTCTCGTTTTGTTATGTATAAATTCAAATGGTTAACTTGACCAAAAATATTTTTTTGTACGCCATAAAAGGCAAAACATGTAGATCCTGATTGTTATTTTAAGACCATGCAAATCTATTTTAGTACTCATGTTTTACAAAAAATAAATATATTTATCTTATCTTACCAAAATCACAGAAGCTTAAAACAAGTGATGATGCACAAAACCAATTATACGAAATTCTGACTGAAAAATTGAACAAAGTCACGCCAACCATTCAACATCCAGATCAACATTTTTTACTTACTCTTTTTCCACATTTTCATTCCATAAAGGAAGAATATAAACTCGATGCAAAAGCCGAAATGATAAATTTGCTTCGCAAATATAACAATATGGCACAGACGTCTGCATACGTCAGTCACTATGGATATCAGTCTGGATACCAAAGCTACGACACAACAGCTCGATTATTATTATTATGTTTTTTTTTTTTTATGTGGACAACACCACATAGGTACCTTATATAATATATTGAATAGTTAATAAGTATTTTTTTATTGTGATTATTATTATGATTATCACGATAATCACAACTTTCAGTACCACTGTGCAAAACCATTAAAAGATAATTAATATAATATTTGGTTTTTCTTACCTTAAAGTTATGGTTAGTCGTTCTTCAGCTGATATACATTGTCTCATCATTGTATTTCTGCTTGTCAACTCTGGTTTTACAATGGAAAGCAATTCACAAAACGTCGAATATGACATTCTATAACAACTTTTGAATTTAAGATCATAATTTTTGAGTATTTTGAATGTTGTTACATGATGTCCACAAAGTAATCTCTGGGTATTAAATGGATGCATCCAATATTGACGCTGCTTCCGTTGCCTACGCTTCGGCTGCTTACGTAAAAGTAGCGCCAAAGACAACATGACTAATGTTGCCTCCACGGAGTCCATCTTGCAACTGTACTGATCCAAGGTATTTTTGTGTCGTAACTGCATCGCGACCGAATCGCGGTTGCATCGCGACCGAATCGCGTTTGCATCGCGACTGAATCTGGTCCCGTGGGCGCGGGCACACAGCTAGCGACTGCTTCGCGCGAGAGCATCGCGACTGCATCGCTACAAAAAGTCGCCCGTGGGCGAGGGCCCTTAGTATTATTAGTCAAGTTACGTGTCCTGCTCATAAAGCCCTGCAAATGATTAAAATAGATACAATTAGATTCTATCCGATAGTCCATTTAAAGGATGGTCACAAGATTTGTAGATACTAAGTTACTAGGTATAGGTAAGCTATTTAGTTAGCATAAAATGTAACAGTCGACTGTATTGACTATTAAAGCGGGCAGTGTGCATAGTTGCGTATAGTTCATGAAACAGTCATGTGTGTGTGTGATCTAATTGTCAAAATTATGTTACAATAACAATCAACGAAGAAAAAAAACTTTTTGTATCCGCTCTTAAAATTCAGAGGTCCTGAAAGTAAATCGGTCATTTTGACCTAGTGTTGGCAGGGAATCAGAGAGGAATGACAAAGTTTTCTTCCTAAAATGATGCCCATGAATGTAGTTGTCAATGAATTCTTTAGCTTCATACAATCTTGGCAGTCTTCACCGGTGGTTCAATGGTTCCTGCGCGCCCTGACTTTGTCACAGGCAGTTCTTCAGATGGGATGGCCCGACAACTACCAGATAACAGGTAGATAAACTTGATATTCAATTATTGTGAATGATGACATTGCCTCGTTGGTCTAGCGGTTGCAACCAACCTGGGTTCGAGCTTTGGGTTGGCCATCCTGTTTTTTTTGGTCTATAAAAGTTATTGGATCCTGCCACAATCACTTGCAGGGCGGACGATGTGTTGGGCATCGTAAACAAAGTCGTCGAAATTTAGCATGATAACAATTTTTAACCGACTTCAAAAAAGGAGGAGGTTCTACGATCGTATGTACCTATGTATTTTTATTTGTGTTCTTCGATATGTTCGTCAATTATTGTGGAGTAATGTAGAAAACTTTTTATTTTTTTTCTTTTGGTAGAAGAAGCTTGCGCTTTAGTCCCATACAAATTTTATTAACTTTGCTTGGGTAGTTTTTGAGTTAGCTTCAATATTACGTAAGTATTTTCCCTGCTTATTCAACGTGGATTATGTTATAATCACTTCCTGTTGTTGTTTACACCACCACAACTAAAAAGTGAAAAATAAAAAAAGTGAAAAATAAAAAAACTGAATTCTAAAAAAGACATTACAAAGTGAAAAATTACTTTAATATCGGAAGTTAGTGGCAAAAAACGAAAATGCAAAACCAAATTCACCGACTTCCGAAATTAAGGTTATTGTGGTGTCTTTTTTGGAAGTCGGTTATTTAGCATACCAATATTGGCTAGCAATAGGTAAGTAACATTGGTAACGGCCGGCGGGCTGATTTCACCAATGAAACTGAAAGCAATCAGCATTTCTAAAACGCGTTCAAGTGCTATCAGTATCAAAATTTTTATGGATTATTGTACACTGACAGCTCTTGAACGCGTTTAGATGACGTGCTGAACGCGTTCATTTTCAGTGGTGAAATCCGCACTCTTAACCGAACCATTTGATCTAGACATGGGAACTGGACCTATCCTTCATTAATACTGATTAGTTTCGTTAATTTGTCCCAGATGGTGAAAGGTTCGACTTTATAGTTGTCGGTAGTGGATCTGCTGGCGCAGTGGTAGCTGCACGTCTGTCGGAGATACCAGACTTCAACGTACTCCTCATTGAAGCCGGAGGAGACCCGCCACCCACCAGCGTGGTAAGGAAACTGACATTTCTTGAACACTGGCACTGAGCCTACGTGGTAGATTACAGTCCCTTACCAATCACAGAGAGGTCGCCATAAGCCCGTCACAGACATAGGTATAATATACTTAGTCTGGCCATAAATACTGTTACAATTAAAAATAAGAAAGATATTACATTTGAATTTGGAATCTGTCATTTTTATACGATTGTTCATTGAGTTTTCTAATTTTGGAGCCAATATATTGTACAATATTTTGCGATATTAAAATGGAGTGGGGTGATAAAGAGAACCGAATCGCTGTGATGGCATTACACAAAGTTGGTATGGAGCCAAATGCAATTTTTAAAACTCTCCTGTTGGGTATTAGTCAAATGTTTATGTACCGGGCTATTAATAGGTATAATGAGACCTCCTCTGTTTGTGACAGAAAAAGATTTGGCCGTCCACGTAGTGTTCGTACGAAAAAGGTGGTCAAAGCAGTAAGGGAAAGAATTCGAAGAAATCCTGTCCGAAAGCAAAAGTTTTTGTATCGGGAAATGAAGATAGCACCCAGAACCATGTCGCGTATTTTAAAAGATGACTTAGGACTTGCAGCCTATAAGAGACGCACTGGTAATTTTTTTAACTGTTAATTTATTTAAAAAAGAATTGGGTGGTAAAATCGAAACAACTACTGAAGCGCTATGTCTGTGGTGAGCTAAGACCGTGCATTATTGATTGATTATCTATTAGGTAGCCTGATATGCTTCTGCTACCGTTGGAGAAAATACTTGTTATACTCGTACTAACGAAACCTCTCCGGAATAACTCATACATATTAACAAATAATCAGCCTAGAATGTTCCCACTGCTCGGAAATTGGCCTCCTCTCTTCGATATGAAGTGGGCTGTAATCTACCACACGGGTCCAGTGCGGGTTGGTAGATTTCACATGTCTTGAGATAATTTCGTCACCACTGTGTGATTAAATTATTTTCACAAAGTAAAGACCCTGCCTGGGTTCGAACCCACGACCTACAACTCGTAAGTCATGGTCATTAGGTACGGGCTACCACTGCTCGGCAGTGGCCGGGAGGGCACGGGCAAGTATCCATGAAGATTTCCACACGAACAAAATAGGCCTGTAGGTTACGATTTACCTAGGTACATAATAGTCGCTTGCAAGCAATCTTAATACATCTCCTGTACTTTGAAACGTATTTTAAACCACAATTACGGATTGTCTTACTAGTGTGATTATTTACGACTAAGTCATTGTCACGGCAAAATATCAAGTCGTTGGTAATACATAGTTGAAAATATTTAAAAATGTATGTCAACGATAGAAAGCGGAATCCATGCCTTTTCATAGCGAACAATTGAATCTATTACTGAATGCTCTTTCAATTTAGATAACAACTTCATTATTTAGATTCCAGGTCTGTTTGCAACACTACAAGGTACGGAATATGATTGGAATTATAAAGGTCGGCTTGATGAAGGCATTGGGAAGGCACATCCAGGCGGATTTTTGTACTACCCTCGAGGGAAAGTGCTCGGAGGCTGTTCTTCCACAAACTTTTTGATATACTCCCGAGGGTTACCCGAAGATTACGAAAAGTGGAACCGAATAGCACCTGGGTGGGATTGGGATACGGTGCTTTACTATTTTAAGAAGCTGGAAGGTATGACAGATAAAAAACTATTTGAGAACCCACGAAATGCCTATCTCCATTCAGCAGATGGTCCAGTAAAAGTATCCAGACCAGTGACCTTAGCGTCAACTGCTGCCATTGATGATATCAGATTAGATTCTTACGAAGAAATGGGTATCGAGCGCGTTCTGGAAATCAATGGGCCAGAAATTTGTGGCGCTGCTCGACCACATTTTACTATCTATGACGGTAGAAGATCAAGCACAGCAGAGGCCTACTTGCGACCAGCTAAAGGCAGACCTAATCTTAAAGTTGCTAAATTCTCCACAGTTACTAAGGTTTTAATTGATCCTCAAACATTGCGTGCATATGGCGTTCAAGTCTCTACGTCTAATAAGAAAATAATCCAAGTTCACGCTGACAAGGAGGTCATCATTTCAGCTGGTACGATAAACAGCCCTAAAATTCTTTTACAGTCAGGAATAGGACCTGAAGAAGAATTATCAAATTTAGGTATTCAAACTTTGGTAGATCTCCCTGTCGGCAAAAATTTACATGATCACCAAACTTTACAATTGATTTATAAAGGTAAACTTGGAATCTTCTCGGCAGCACAAAATATAATAGCTGCTCCACAACTGGATACTTTGCCTGTTCCGGTGCAAAGTGGGTTCTTTAGGGTTAACTCTACTTTTTCTGACTACCCGTCAAAATTACAACCTCATTTTCAATTTTTTAACACATACATTGGGGCTGGAGGTTCCCCTGCCATAATGATTGCATGTAAATCGATCGCTAACTTCGATGATAATCTGTGTTTATCACAAGGAACAGCCAACGCCTTCAACGAAATAGATAATATATTGCTTGTTCTTTTACATCCTTTATCAAGAGGTGAAGTGAGATTGTCAAGTGCGGATCCTTTTGATGATCCCATAATTGATTTGGGGTATTATAGAAATCCTTATGATTTAAAGGTGGCTGCAGAAGGAGTGAAGTATATGAATACTTTGATAAATACTACATATTTCAGAAACGTTGAGGGTAGTCTTCCGAAGTTGAGTGTGACTGGATGTGAAGACGTAGAGTGGGGTTCGGATGAATACTGGAAATGTTATGCGAAGAATACTGTTGCATCATTGCTTCATGCTGTGGGGACTTGTAGCATGGGTCCCAAAGGTGTGGTAGATGAAACTTTGAAAGTCCATAATGTAGCTGGACTGAGAGTGGTCGATGCATCGATTATTCCACTGATCCCTAGCGGGAATACTAATGCTCCTGTCATGATGATTGGCGAAAAAGCTGCTGATATGATAAAGGCAGATCACTATAAAGAATCTCGTAGTAAAGAATATAGTAGAAGGGATTTTTCTGATGGCATGTCGCCGATACTTCAATGAATTGTGAAATATTGTTTTTAACAACAGAATTACATTGTAATTATATAATGTATCTTTAGATGAACTTTATTAAATTTTTGTACCTATGTGTATTTAGTGATGCCGTTACTACAATACATAGACGAACAAAAAAAGTCGGACAGATACTCGCTAGCAAAAACAGTGTCACTCAATTTGGCCAGCTCGCTGTACGCACACATTCACACATTAATTGGTCAGCCAATAGTCACGCAAACGTTAAAGCTTTGTTCAGACTAGAGCGACGCGACAACGGTTATTGTTATACCGTGAAGTTTTCTTAGAAATTGTATTGTTCGAGTCGCGTCGCGCCGCGCTGGTCTGTACGAGCCTTACACATAAATATTCACCCATACGTACAATGAGCTGGCCAACTTGAGTGACACAGTTTCTTGCCAGCGAGAACCCGGCTGACTTTTTTATTCGCCGGTGCTACTATAGTTTAATACCAAATACTAATTATAGGATAGTTTTGTGAATTGTGTACAGACGCCAGCACGTCAACCTACTACAATCTGTCAAATTTCTTTAATAGATTTTGAACTTTATCACTGAAACATAAGGTTCAAAGTGGATTGGGAAAATTTGACAGTTTTGGGTAGGTTGACCTGCTGGCGTCTGTACATAAGCACGGATTAATACATAAGTAGAACAATGAACATTTTTAAACTTAAGTTGTACTCACCTAAACTTGCCGAAATTTCACACACCTTTGATTTTGATGTAGATGATATTTACTTATTGCCAAATTTAAATAACCTCAACCAGGATTATTGAAAAAAAAAAATGCACTAGTTATTTTTTAAGAAATACTTGAATTAAATACTTTATTTATGGTGTTATCTATGTTTTAATTATTCATCTATGAATGACAGAAGATACGGGTGGTAATTAGCCTGCTTAATGAATTGCGTAACAAAACAGCAACCGGGCTTGTGGAAAACAGGCACACGGGTCTAACGATCAAGGTTAAGCTACGCTTACCGAGGTCGGTCCGTGGATGGAACCGCGGGATCGTGCATCAGAAATCACGTTAAGCTGTCGGTCCCAGCTATCATTCGTCGATCTGTCTGACTGTCGAATTCTAGACAATATATATAGTATGTTCCAAAATAATCTGACGAAAATATAAACAAATGGGTCAGAAAACCTGAATGCCAATTTTGAGAATTACAATTTACTAATGTTATTCTAACAATAACTGTTGGAAAAAGTAGTGAGACATAAAGTTGAGACCTTCTAAATACAGATAAAAATGTTACTTAGTAACTTAATTCCCTTAGTTAAGTGATTGCGCAAGAATTTAACCTGAACAGGGTTTGTATACTGATACTTTTAGAACAGACCATTATAGGTACCTATTTATTACGTTCGAAACCTTTGAAACGCACTAAAAATACACAAAAATATCTGCGCAGAATATTTCAGCCGAATATCGGTGCTACAACACCTACAAGGTAAGTACAATGAATGGATTTCGTCGTAGTGTAATTGCAGGTACCTATGTGCACTACATGAATTAATAAATTACAAATGTTTCAACGAACATTGCACTGAGAATTCGATTTTATACGGTTTTTTTGACTGAATTAACACACACTACCACCTCCTAGGGTTCCGTAGCTCATTGATAAATTGTCAATCTAGGAACTCATAGGTAGTGTAGCAAAAAAAGAATGATTTGCCACATTCAAGTCAAGTGTCGCCCGGGAGTCAAACCCTGCCATTACTTAATAAGTTCGAAAAAAAAAACTACTCAACAACGTAAATAACGCAATGAATGTTGTTGAACTGTAAAAATGAAACACATTAGTCGTAATCGTTTACGAAAATATAATTAGATAGCTGGACGGCAGAAGTTATATAATAAAACTAGTTATTCACGTAAAATCACAGGATATATTCCACTGATTTATTAAGGTAGAAAAAAAACAAAAAAGAAGACATGAAAATTTTGATTTACACGTTAGATCAATTATTTAGTGGTTTATCTTTCTCGGAAAAGAACGCTAGGCCCATTGGCATACGTAAATCACGTTAGCGTTCTTTTCCGAGAAAGATGTTTATAACGTCTCGGACGAACGTTTTTTTTTCACAATGACGATCTTGGTCCCATGGAGAAAGTTGTTAGTTTAATGGTCTGCACCACACCCTTAAATATGACCACACATTTCTGATACACACTGTATAATGCATACTAGAATATAATTATCACAATTATTTATTATATTAAACTTTTAAAAAACACGGAATCAATCCCTTTCATTTCGTGGATACAACAAAATCCATCATTTATTTTAGTTGAAAATTAGTTACTTATAAATAAAATATTGGAGACATCGTCTTTACAAACCTTAGGAAAATTTAAAACCATCACAAGAACAGTGAAGTATTTATAATTACAGTAACTATATCGATGGTTTATCTGTTTGGAATTACCATAAATCTGGCTTTGTGATGATAATCGTCCCCAGCCCATAAGCCATCCCAGCCCCACTGTAATGATAATGAGCCCCCCTAGTAATTACAATACTGTCTGCAATCACTACCTTTTGTCTGTCTTAAGGGCGCATCGAGCTTTTGCCGCTAATAAATGGGATAGAGCGGGATAAAGAAAGGGGCGATTATTGCGCAAATTTAGGTTTTTCCTTCGTATTATTAAAACAAATACACATTTTGAAAATGTGAAATGTATGCGTTATCGAAAATATGTAGTTTTTTATCATTAAAAAAGCTGGACAGAGCGGAAGGGCGTGTCAGACTCTTACTGACTAAAACCCACCCGTTTTCCTTCAGTTACCTGTACGTTGCCAGGAGCCACGGTATCCCTTTCGGACATTCCTACAACCCCGGCAGGCATCGGTCCTATCGGACCCCTTCAGTTGCTGATATCTCTTTGACGGCGAGCTACCCATTGCTCACCGTCCGCAAGCCCGCGCCTACGGTGGCCGGGAATCGGCCTGTGATTCCCGACGCCCAGAGAGACCGTCTCCTGCCACGGCTAGGGGCGCGAGGGCGTGAAATTTGCCTCTCCCTCACGCGTTCCGCCTCCTCCTTCACGAACATTACTACTTCGCAGAAGGAGGTGAGGGCCTCCTATCCCCTCTCGCTCACTACCATGGCCGGACGCGAGAGATCCCCGCCACCGATCGCCTCCATGAGGACACGGCAATGCTCTGCCCGAGCCGGACAGACACCGTACCGTATGCTCCGGGCTGTGTCCTCCGGGCGATCCACGCAGTAATGACACCCGGGTGTTTCCTCCCGCCTTATACGGAACCTCCCGAAACAACCGTGTCCGGTGAGGACCTGCGTCAGGCGGAGAAGGTGAGTCACATTAACAAAATCGGAAAAAAAAAACTATATAAAAATAAACAAAAAAAATAGTAAAAATAAAGACCTAAAAACCAATTTATGACATGGTTGACACTACAGCTGTAACAAATCTAATTTACTAATAAATATAGAATATTGTAGCAATAATTCGTAAAACGTATTAATTCACTACAAAAGGAAAACTTAGTAGGTAAGCAATGGGAAACTGCTACGTCACAAACACTTTACAGTCACAAAACCTGTTTTTTTCCGTGAAGGATCTTACACATGATATTGACTTGTCGCCACATCAGTATATTGCACCTTGCGACGTAGAGGCGGGTTGCAAGTCTAACGTAAAACTAAAATAAGACATTGAAAAATTCCTTCGCATCGCTGTGGAATGGTACCGCGTTCAAATAAATGGCGTCATTTCCACATTGAATGGCAATGCTTAGCCTCTAAGAAATGATAAAAATAATCCCTTTGGTCATAGGAAGTGTCAAGCAACCATTTGGTGATTTGTTTAAAAAGGAGTAGAACGACGTTGTTATATTTATGCTACTTGAGGTTTCCACTGCAGCGCGCAGCGGCAGCTCAGCACGCCAAGCTACATTAGGCACTAGCATCTTGTACACTTTGCAACACTCTTAGCGACGTCGACGGAAGCAACAGATATTTGTAACGGGCGCACCCCATATACCACAAGATTGCCGTTACATGAGCGCATCCAGAGTTCTTGCTCCAGCTTTACAAGTGCAATAATATCGAAAGATGGGATCGTCACCACTGCCACAAACATGTTATTCATTTAATGCTACCCACAAATAATAAATCGCAGCATTTAGTAGGGCTTTAACAAAGTTTTATGGGGGAACGTGCTCTAGATGAAATTAGTAAATATCAACAAATTAGCAATAATAAGTCAAAATGCTCTATACATTTTGTAAACTCAGGTAAGATTACAAAAGCAATATTGTTATGATTTTATTCATAAAGTTATAATAGATAACATGTATGTAAGTATAATTAAGACTCTCTCTGAAGCAGCTGCTCAATCAAAAACTACGTCATATAAAATCAATAAAAAATTTAACAAGCACCGGTGTGTTAAGGGTTGGAACACACATGTTAAGTGTATTCACAGTCAGGCTAAAGATGGGTGTTGTGTGGGCAACCAAGTTAAGGTTTAGTGTATGATGAGATGAGATCTAGTCGCTATAGTTTTTAAATCTAGGTTAAGGTGGTGTGTTAATCACCAGGAACAAATTGTCAGGGATATTCTGACTTCTCATAATTCTGGAAAGAAGTTTGGTAAATTTTGGAAAAAGACAAAATCAATGAATAGTAAACCTAGTTTAAATCTGTAAATATTGATGGTGTCAGTGATAAGTCAGGAATAGCCAATCTATTTAAAGACCACTTTAAGGTAGAATCACTAATTATTGTAGAGTGCAGGTGCCTGGTGCTGATTCAACTTGCCTTTCTGCTACATCTGACCTATTACTTACTCTTTAATTGTAAAGAAGTTAGATCTGCTGATAGGAATATGAAGAAGAGTAAATCTCCAGGGCATGTTGGGTTTAGTATTGAGCATTTACAACATGCTGAAATTATTGTATAATGTGTGTCTATATCATGCCTATTTACCACAGGATTTGATGAAAACTGAAGTGATGCCTATTGTTAGAAGTAGGACAGGAGACAGCGCAGACAAGAGCAACTATAGACAAATTTCATTAGCCACAATTATCGGTAAAGTATTTGACAGGGTGCTTAGTACTCACCTCGCTGGTCATCTCAGACTGCATGATGCACAGTTTGGTTTTCAGCAAGGGCTATCTACCGAGAGTGCTATACTAACGTTGAAGCACACTATCAAATACTATACCGACCGCAAAACACCTATATACGTATGTTTCCTGGACCTCTCTAAAGCATTTGATCAGGGCCTCAAGTCTGCTATTACAATAGTGTCAGAATGGTCTATCATTGATTTCATAATTGTTGATTTTGACAAGTTTGGTAATCTACTAACATATTGGCGTCATTATGACTTTCCAATGGTCAGCCACTGACACTCCATTGAAAGAAATGGCATCTATTGGTAATCTCGCACTGAATGCAAAATGAATGACTGACTTAGGCGGCAATGTTCTAAAATTTTGACAGATCCTTTGATCAGTGACCTACCATGAGAACGTCATTGTGCAGTCATTCCTTTTAATTCGTTACGAGTATCGTGTTTGTGGAATACAATGATCAACCAATGATCGACCATTATGAATTTAGCAGATTACGAAATTTTTGCAAAATGACAATGGGATCGTGTTGGAATGACGAATTTATTAAAATAGCAGACTTGGGCCCCTGGTTGATTAGGTACAGAATATTATGGAGAAAGGTACAACGAAATGGTGTCCCTGCCAAAATTATAGGCTCTATCTTGTCTTACTAGTATGCAAATCAGATGAACTGTCTCAAGAAGGGAGATACTTTCTCGAACCCTTATCAACGACAATGCGGTGTAAAGCAGGGAGGTCTGGCCTCACCAAGGCTATTTAATGTTTATGTAAATGAACTGATCGTGGACCTGAGTAACACTTATGTTGGATGTCGCATTGATGATACATGCGTTACTAACATCAGCTACACAGACGACATGGTGTTGCTCAGCCCGTCGGTAAGTGGTCTGAGAAGGTTGGTGGCTATATGTAAAAGACATGGTCTGAGGTCTATGGAATCTCCATTAAACTTTTAAGATAGACATCGTAGTATCCCCTATCTAGCTGTTACTTTAAATAAATGTGTTGATTTAGGAACTTTTCCTGACCTCATGAAGAGTAGTAAAGTCATACCATTATTTAAATCAGGTAATAAAAATGACGTTAGCAATTTCAGGCCTATTTCTATTTTACCATAATTGAGCATAATATTTGAAGAGTTAATACTAAAGCAGTTGCTAAGACATTTTAATTTAAATCGCCTCCTTCATAATGAACAATATGGCTTTACAAAGGGTCGTTCGACTACGGATGCGGGTGTTGCTCTGCTGAAACACATATTTAACGCATGTGAGAACTCTCAAAATGCTATTGGAGTTTTCTGTGATCTCTCCAAAGCCTTTGATTGCGTGCACCACGACACGCTTTTGTGTATACGTCTTTACGGTGTGCTAAACGTCGAAGCTCTCAACGTTTTAAATTCGTATTTAAATAATAGGTCGCAATGTGTAGATGTTGATGGTGTAAAATCTTCCGGGCTACCAGTTCAGTTAGGTTACCTCAAGGCTCAATACTGGGTCCATTCTTGTTCTTAGTGTATATCAATAGAATAGAATAGAATTGCTTTATTTCGGACACAATTATCCATATGGTGTTAGTAACATACAAAAAATAACTTATTGCCTAGTGTTAGTAACAATCAACCTCCGCACAAACTGCTGTACAATCGGAGAGCCGAAGCTCTCGGCTACAGTTTTCAGGATGCTGTTTTGACTGCCTCTCTCCTCAGTGACTTACCATCAATGACTTACCATTATATTTAAAGGATATCTGTGAAGTTGTACTGTTTGCAGATGATACTTCTCTTATTTTTAAAGTAGACAGGAATAGACAATATTTTGTCGATGTAAACGGTGCACTATCAATGGTTACGGATTGGTTTACGACAAATAACCTAGTTCTCAATGCCAAGAAAACGAAATGTGTAAAGTTTGCCCTTCCAAATGTTAGAAATCTAGGACCCAACATCGTCTTAGATAAAGAGGTGCTTGAAACTGTAAACTCGGAAGTTTTTCTGGGCATAACAGTAGATGCCAATCTTCAGTGGGGCCAACATATATCGAGCCTAGCGGGAAGGCTCAGTTCGGCCACCTACGCCGTCAGGAAAGTAAGACAATACACTGACTTTGATACAGCTCGGTTAGTCTACTTATATTTTAGTTATTTTCATAGCGTTATGTCCTACGGTATTCTGCTGTGGGGCAAAGCTGCAGATATTCAAAATATATTTATCCTCCAAAAACGAGCTATTCGAGCAATTTACCAGCTAGGTGCCAGACTTTCTCTGAGAGATTTTTTCAAAGAGATCGGTATCCTCACAGTGGCATCACAATTCATCTTTGCCTACATCTTATACACTAAAAACAGTGATATTCACAATGTTAACACTAGAAGTAAGGACGTACGTGCTCCCTTTCACCGGCTTCATAAGGTTCATAACTCGTTTGTTGGGCTTGGTATCTTTAACCTTGGTACCTTTTATAACAAGCTACCCTCTTCTTTGCTAGATTTACCTTTTAATGCGTTTAAAACTAAAGTAAAGTCCAACCTTTGTTCAAAGGCATACTAATCTATCAACGACTACTTAAATGATAAGAATGTTGATTTATTATTGATGATTGCTCTTTGGGTTTCTGTATCTCTCTTGGTCTGACTCCTCATCCTAGACCCGTACTGGCAAAGTAGGTAAAATCTACCGGCACAGACCTAGACTTAGGAGCGCGCTAGCCCCACCACGAGATCAACGTAAAACACAACGAACACTTTTTTTTTTGACATCCTCTCTCCTACCCTTTTTGCTGTGCCCTACAGGGTCCATAATGATCTAAATTATATAGTTACCACCTAAGTACACATTATGGTAAAGCAATAAAGATATTGAGTATTTAACGTAGAGATATGGCGGTAGGGTTATTATTATTTATAAAAAATTCTTGCACATAACTCGGGAAAATTCTAAATTGCCTTGATTTCGTTTGTATGAAAAATCTCATTTATTATTTCGGAACCTAGATGCGACTTTCCTGGTTCATAGTAAGTTCAAACTATTTCAAAAATTCGCTTGTCCTCATTTTATTTGCCCAAGTGAATTGTCTTGTATATAACCGGGCGATAGGTAAACGATTCCAAAAGTTAAATCTTTAAAAAAATCTATATTTAAACCGGAAACAGAGGAGTGGAATTTAAACAAAACTATTTGTCATTTGAATAGTCGGGTTCTTTATTTTGCATGTGGCATAATAGGGATTTTTCAAATAAGTTAAACTAGTATTCATGGAAAATCACAAATATTCGCAAAAAGTTTTCCAAAAAATAGACGCGAGACTGACGTCTGATCACTTTTTTTTAAGAAACTACAATTAATTTTGAGCATTATAAAATATTCTCTGAGCAGTAGAGCAGCAGTTTCGGACAGTCTTCACACATGCGAAGACTGTCCGAAACTGCTGCACTTTGATTATATATAATCAAAGCTGCTGCAGTTGTGCGGTAACTTGTAAACGCATGGATTTTTGCTTGTTTCAATCAAACCAGTGAAACTATCTAGATTCAGTTTGAAGAAAGTGCGTATTGATGATGCAAGAAAGTATTGAAACTGTTTCATTCATTCATTTCACTATGGAGAATTGAATACAGAAATATTTACATTCCATGTCAATCTGCACAACAAACACATACCTACTGTGCCTGTTGACTCTGCGGAAAAGAACATTATTTTGCATTGGATTCCAGCACACCAACGAGTACAATAATAATACTAGTTCGAATAGGCTTATTTTATAACACCAATCTTCTATTTTTTTCAGGTGCAATATTTAGGTATCTAGAACATCAATTTCTAATACAAACTGCTCTTGCTGTTGCAACTGTTTGAAGGGTAGACGTTGGTACTGTTGGCTATTGTGCACATGTAATGCTGAGCGTGCGGTATTTAAGAATTGTTATTTTGGACACGGTATCAAGATGAGAGGTTGAGCCACCTGCATCTTTTTTTAGATAAAATAATAATTACTTCTATGTTGTAATAATAAAAATACTTCTTTATATTATAGAGAGATTTTTGATTTCATGAACCGTACAAAACACCCGCAAACAATATTCCTACTACATATTTATTACTGAACAGTGCACTATTTAACTAAATTATAATACCGATGAGGCCAGCCTACTACTCTTAAGCCCTTTTAGTATTTTTTTAAGGATATGATCGTATTTCTCAGTATTCCCGTTAGACGAAGTATAATTATTGCTACCACTGTAATCTAGAGATCATAAAGATCATATCAACATGCGTTTCATTAATATACGCCACAATTTTTTGGTGGGCCTAATCGCCGAATATAAAAAACTGTCTCCTTTGTCAGTGCAAGTTTTGAAGGCATTTGATAAGTAAATACGAGGGTGAATCAAAAAGTTCTTAGAATTGCATATACTATTATATAAAACCTTTTTAGGAGAAGTTCGATATTCAAATTAAAGAGTGTCAATCACACAATACACTGTCACTTGTTTCTGTCAGTTCGTTCGCACGTATATTGTTTTGTGCAACGTGTTGCTAAAAACCCAAAATTATGGATAAAAGTGAGTTAGGTGCGGTGATAAAATATCTCAGTTTGAAAAAAATATCTACGAAGAAAATGTTTTCGGACAATCAGCAGACATTAGGGGATGATGCTGTACCCTATTCTACGGTTGCGTACTGGGTGGCTGAATTTACAAGAGGTAGATCAAGCTGTAAAGATGACGCTCGTTCTGGGCGGCCTTCAACCTCCGTTACGGAAGAAAATATTTAAAAGGTTGAGAATCTGGTTTTGGAAGACAGATGAATAACTTTAAGTAAAACATATAGCTGAGATCCTAAAGATATCATTTGGTAGCGTTCAATCCATTTTAATTGATTCACTGGGGTTCAAAAAAGTGTCGGCAAGATGGATGCCACGAATGTTAACCGACGAAAACAAAAAGCGATGTTTGGAAATTTCTAAGCGTAATCTCGAAATGTGCCAGCGTGATTCGGATATTTTTTGCGAGTCACACAGACAGCCAGGATCCTCGGCTTCAACGGGTATCCTGACCACCAACATGCAGCGAACGCGCATTCTTGGTCATCACCCCTAAGCTTCATCAGCAACCTTGGCCTGCATCATCGGCCGGTCTCACAAGCAGAGCCCGTTCTACCCTCTCCTGGTCGACACTAGCAGTCAGCCACAACCCGGCGCTATACCACATCCGACTCACTGGATCGTGACGCAGCGCCACCCCGACTCACTCGGGAATCACCGCAGACAGTTCCGACTCACCGCGAACTATGCGGCACTCGGTTTCGACTCACTGGAACCTCCACTGGTACTGTGAAGCATCGCAAGATACAAGACTCAGCCCACTATCGGAGACCGGAGGAGAGTTATGTAGCGGTTACACCGTCACATACAAACTACGCATCAAAGACATGAAGTCACACAAATCCTGCATCGCGCAATTAGAGTTTACCGCGCGAACGACATATATAAGACTATCCGACATCAACAGTCGGGCAGTCGGCCCGCCAGACACAACACCTGACTGGTCAGAGGATCCTCCCTTTTCTATGGTGGATGAGTAAACTTTACACCCTGTTCCTCATACAAAAGTACCTGTTCCTCTGGCCTGAAAGTACCTTTTGCTATGCGTAATATAATAGACAAGCCCACAACTTGAAACGAAGCCGGAATCAGGCGGCAAAACTCGATACAGTCATTATCAAATAAATTTTCTCAATTAACTCCTGAAATACGAGAGATAAAAAGAAAATTTTTAATGCAAGTTTTAAAGGCCTTTGATAACTAAATATGATGGCATTATTAGTTTTACAAAATTAAACTTTTTTTTCTCGGAAATACCTAAGTCCAACCTCTCCCATACACTCGTTCCACTGTGCGACCGGCCCTGGGACCGCGGCTTTAGGACGTTCACGCCTTATGCTATTAAGAAAATATTAATGTTCTATGTTTACGTAAGTGTTGTTATCTCAGTTCTTTTTAGTTCATTAAAAAGTTATTTTAAAAACGTTTTAGGTACTTAAATATTTTGTAATTTTAAACATGTGATTAAATATCTGTTCTATCAGCTTCACTTGAAAGGTACCTAGATACTTGTAAAGACAAATCCAGCAAACCCAAACACACACACAAGCCAGTCATGGTGTAAAGTTGTGAAGCCATCCGAGTTGCACTCAATTCTCAATTCTTTATTGCGTACCATAATGTATACAGTTGGCAGGGAAACAGTTACATAAGTCTCAATTATGGACCCTGTCGGGCACAGCATAGATCAAAAGTAGGAGAGAGGAGGAAGAACGCTGGGTGTTATTATAGGTAGGAAGTCAAATAACCAGTTAGGTACTTGTATTTAGTAATCTAACTATCCAAGTCATGCCATACTTTAGAAGGGGCTATCATAATCGAATGCGTATATACCATTTTGTGTCTCTGCTGTTGACCGCTGAGGAGTTCCTCGTCTGGAGCCAATCCTGGGTGCAGCAGCCAGGTCAGTGCGGACTTTAGAAGGGACTATCATATTAAAATGCGTACCTATATAAAATTTCGTATCTGTATTGTTGGCCGTTGAAGGGTTCCCTTCGTCTGGAGCCAATTTTGGATGCAGCAGCCAGGTCATGGTGGACTCTAGAAAGGACTATCATAATTAAATGCGTATATAAATTTTCGTATCTGTACGGTTGACCGTTGCGGAGTTCCCTCGTCTGGCGCCAATCCGGGTGTAGAATCAGGTAATGTTTATTATGAAAGAGCATTGTCTTTGAAAATTGAACCAAATGTAAAATATCTAGTCCGTACTCCGGAGAATAAGAGGAAGTGGTTTTAATTCAACTTGCAAAACTAGACCCATACCTACTTAAAAAAGCTTGTAAATCATTTCAAATCAAATCATTTTTCACCTCAACACCTCAAACAAGCAGGTTTTGCCGTCTAAAGACAGTGAGCAAAATTCGATTTTGCTGCGAACGTGAGACAAAGTAACTTTTTAATATTTTTTTTAAATTCCGAGAACAGTGATGGGTCTACTAACAACATTCTAAAGATTTGAACTTCACTTAGTTTTGTCACTTTCACTTCGATAGGAAAAAGCTAGGAGAGATAGAAACAAGTCGATTCGAAGAGCGATTTCAAAATTTCATACCTAGTAGGTCCAAAAAAGAAACAATCAATTAAATGTTCGGACACATACACATTTAAAAGTACACATAAAGCCTTAAAATTGCAAATCATCTGATATGGTTTTATTTAAATTCTGTTTTATTATTTTTTTTGAAACGAAACTCTTTATGGCGCTACCCCGAGCTAAGTGGCGCCTTCATTGAATAAAAAATCGTAGCATAGCATATAAAATAAAGAATTGAAACGTGGAGTTTGTTACAAAGAGGATAAAGTATTTTCACTTCTCATGCTCGGAAAGTGCTTATTTGTGCAGGATATAGGCTGCACAAAATCGAATTTTGTGCACTAGTGCATTAACGTATCTACTCATAAATGTAAAATGAGCCATACAGCCAAACACGTTAAGAAGTTCATAGATAGAATTTGTTATTTTATCATATTTACTTTAATTTATTTGCCTTGTGTTTTTTAAGACATGAGAGATATTAAAATTTAAATTAAAGTACGGTAGGTTATTTAAACATTAACATTCAATAATTCTTCAAAATCAGCAATATTCATAAAGAAAATTTGGGACAATTGCATGTGTGAGAAAAAGATTATTAGATATACTACATTTAGAGGCATTGATATCCACTTAACTATCAACTTTTGAGTGTCAGGATTTTCAGGGGGTCCATATTGGCTCAACTAAAGTTCTTTACCCGAAATTGTTCTTCCTAACGATTTGTAATCCGAATGATCACTCTTCCTAAAATTTTTCATCCTAAAGTTTTCATTCATACTATTTGTAGTGCTACCGGCGATGTTCATAACACTCATGTTTCCGAAAATTGTAATTAATAATATCATTAATGTAAATATATTTAAACTCCTACTGTTTTTTATCATAACGCTTTTATCCCTAAACATAAAGTTTATACCGCAGTTTTAACCGTACCTAAACCAATAACTATAGGACTGATTCGGTTCTGGCACTTCGCCGGCCGCTGCCGCGGCACGCTCGCTTCGCTCGCTCGGCTCGTGGCTTGTGGTCACAGTTCTAACCTAACCTAAACCAATAATTATGAATAAGACCGATTCGTTTCTGGAACTTGACTGGAGCGTGACTCTGGCTTCCAAAAATACACCAATAAAAGTGATTATTTGAAAGCTATAGCCGCTAATATTAAACTAATTTAATTGAAAAGTGTATTATGAAAACATGTATTTAACTACTTGTACTATGGTACTATTCTATACTATTCTTATTGTATGTTATGTGACAACAAAGTTACGCAAAATTAGTGTATATAATACTGATTATTATGAATAAAAAGAAATCTAAACAAAAAGATATGACTTTGAATAATAGTGTAAAAGATGGTTATGTTGAGAAAATATAGGAAAACAAATAAAAGTATAATAGATGTTTATTGCTACTGACATTATGAAGTTGAATGCTTCGGAATTATGAACATTAGAGACAGAGTAGTTAGGAATTGTGATTGTTAGGATGAAAAATGTTAGGAAGAACATTTTCGGATTTCCAATTATCGGAGTTGAAAATTTAGGTGAACTTTGGCGCACCCATTTTCAGGTTACCTATTAGTTAATTATTTAATCATGTAGGTATTTTAATATGTGGGTGTACCTACTACAGGTGCACCTCTGCCGAACCCCTCGGGGAAACAAGGCGTGATGTTATGTTATGTATTTTAATATCTATGAATATGGTGTGTAGGGAAAAGGATTATAAGAAAGCACATGGAGACAAGACTAGGCATTTATTTCAATTAGACTTGTCAATAAATAGGTATTGTTAATGAGAAAGCTAGTTATCCGTTCCAAATCTAGGTCTTCGTGGAGAAGAAGGATAAGAAACTCCACGGAAGCTTGTTTTGAAGCATTTTATCAACACATTTTTACATTAGCATTAGGTTTGTTATTACATTAATCTCTTGGACCATTTCTTAAAGATAATAACTTTATCAATAACAAATAGAATATGAATATTCCTTAATTCGATTTAACACTTATGTATCAATATTAGCAATATTTTAATACATACAGAACATCATAGTTATCAGCAATAATCAAGATATAATGACAATTTAACTTACATGAACATTGTAGTCAGTCGATCTTTCACCTGAAGTGATCTGATGATCCTTATTTCAATTCATTTTACAATAAAAGTAGAACTTCTGTTATGCAACATTATTTCCTTATATTAGCTTTTAGCAACTCAATATTACGGACATGGACACCACTCAGGGTCTGTTCTTAGATGTTAACATAAGCTTTATATTGTTACCAGTCCAATGACACGTACAGAAAAGAGAACAAGAATTAAGTTACACGACCTTTTAAAACATTTCAAATGACAGTTGTCTACCCTTACCCTATCTACAGATAAATTGAACTGAACTATTAGTACAAAACAAATACTTTTAAACTATAAACTGTAACAATGCCTTTACAAAAATATAATATATACGTAAACTAATCTCTTAGATATTCTTAACAAAATAATTTAATGGAACTTGTATCCTCAATCATTTAGTATTTAAATATAGGAACAACAAATAAATCAGTGTGACCCTACTACATAATTCGACCAAGATATTGGAGACAATAACACAACAGTTGAGTCAAATCAGTGTTTGCCTTATAAAAAATAAGTTTGTTATTAGATTCATTTAGTAAATTAACCATAGATAATAATTACATTTATAGGTATAACAAGTATACATTTTTAAATCATATTATTTATTTTGAGACACAATAATTACATTTATATAACACACGCATGACCGATTTGTAACTTAACTGACACAGTAAGGTTGGGATCACACTTAGCCTAAAATTACTCTTAAATCTCTAAATTCGGCGGGAACCTTTAAGGTATTTAGAAAAATAACCCACAGTAACTTGTTATCACAATTTAAACACAGCTCGTTTTTAAGTTATAAGTACTTTGGTTTGAGAAGGTACAGTCTTATTCAATAATAAGACTGTACCTTCTCAAACATTTTACTAACGACATAAAATAAAACGTTTTACTAACGACAGAAATGACGTTATTACGTAAAATTATAGTCCGTAAATCGACTTTACAGAAAACAGATTTTTTCTTTTTTAAAGTCATCATTATTCTCCTGCCCTTATCCCAATTTATTTTAAAGTATAGATACAAAAAATTAGCTAGGTATCTTTTTCAAACATTATAAAAAGCTTAGTGTGTCACTAACTTTTAGCTGTCAGTTACGTTACATTCGTTGTCAGCCGTATAATGTTACATTGCAAATTGTATCGTAACTGACGTAACAACATAACATTACTCAACTCAAAAATTAATTTTAGAATTTTTGTTTAACATTTAGCACTCAAATTTATACATACCTGTATTCTGCTAAAACTCGACTAAATTTTTGAAGAAAACCAACACCTTAGCACTTGTAACTTTTATAATAGAGCATAGACATAAAATTTGGCTAACAATCGTTACAACTTTCGTCTCGAAAGTTTTTGTCGTTACACTGATATATCTGACAGCAGAATGACTTCGTATTGGCTCGTTTATGGTCAAAATGTAGCCAGTTTTATGAAATGTAAAAATTTACGGGGAAAATGTTGAAGGTTTTCGTAAACTATCGTAACATACCCTGACCTGTCAGGTGTCATTCATATTTATTGAAAATTTCAAATTAATTTAAAAATTAGTAATTAAGATTATAATTGATATATTTTGTATTATTTAGAAAGCTAATAGGTCATTTTATCTTGGAAAAATCTAAACAACCTTAGGTCTTAAGAGGAAAAACGAACAATAGCCTCTTAAACGAGTTGAAAGTTTTTGGGACACTATGAAAACGAAAATATCTCTGCTTTGAAATTTGATTTTAAGCTATAAATATTTATTAAATCGTTTTGGTTAAAAATAAGTGGCACATAATTAAAGTTTACGTTCGTATCCTTAGTTGTCTTATGAGTACAGACGGGGCTAAAAAAAAGTAAAAATTATCTGGGACATTTCAATTTCACCTAGGTACACTTTTTCGCAAAAATGCCCTTAATAGTAAGTAGGCTGTATAGGTCTGCAGCCCAAGCCTAATATCAATGCCAGGAAAAACAATTTGCTCCAGTATTCAAAACTGTACTAATTTTACTTTGAATTTTAATTAAAGAAATTTTATGTTATACTATTGTTTTATTTCCTCGCAATCAAAGTGAAAAGCAGAGTTTATAACTCGTCCACAAAACCATTTTATCCTCGACATTACTATCAGCCCTCGCCTTCGTCTCGGGCTGCTAAGAGTCTCGGATAAAAATGGTTCGTTTTGTGCACTTGTTGTAAAATTTACTGTATTTTACGTTTTGACACTTTTGCTATCTACTTTGGATACGAAACACTTTGAGTACTGTTTTAAGAACGTAAAAATGCTTTATCCTCTTTGTAACAATCTCCACGTTTCAATTCTTTTATCTATATTTTCTATAACCCAGTAAAATACATAATTCAAAAAAAAGTGGGGATTCTTTTTTCTTTTTTCCTGATAATTTCCACAAGGGTGCTGTGAGCATATTTAGCTCACAGCACCCTCACGGATCGGACAGGTTTTTTTTTTAATGTTGTATGTTCTCGCTGCTGAAGTGAAAAGTTATATGTGTTACACGAGAGCAAAGTTATCTGCATCTTGTGTCTTTGAATCCCTCGCCGCGCTTAGGATTCTAACCTAGAATCACTCGCAAAGCTCGTGATCCCAGTAAGCAAAGGATTCTATAATTAATTATAGAATCCTTCGCTTACTCGGGATTCTAAATCAACACTCGCAGCAAAAAACGACTTTGCTCTCTTGTTGCACAAATAACTATATTGGCATAGCACAGGTTTTTATTACTTCACCAGATGTCAGGAGTAAAATGAAACAGTATTCAGATTGAATAACTTATATTTAAAACGCTAGATTATATATATATAACTATACAATTTTGTTATTTACTAATATGTAGGACAGCTATGAACAATTTAAATTGACCAATCTCCGATGAGCGGGTTGGTTTTGCTCACAGTAAAAATACCGCACGTCGCATCGCAGCTTGTTGCCTAAGGCAGCCACAGGAAATCTCGGTTAAGTAGGTAGTCATAACCTCAGCGGTCAGCTACGATATGCCCTATCAACAAAAAAAAACGCAGCGCGTTAGTTATATGCCCGCGCGCACAGCGCACGGACAATTATTATGCCTACTGCTACATAACTATCTTGACTTATCACACGAGGTGGTCGACATGTAAGACGTGGACTCTGCAATCAATATACCGATAGATGTTACGGCTAATGGCCTAATGACGGAGAGCGTCGACCAACACCTCCGGAGGCTCTCAGTGCGCGGCTGGATCAAGGGCTTGATGCAAAGTATTCAGTACTCCTAGATACCTACGGCACGCGTAGTGAGGGGGTTCCTCTCTCTAGAGCCCTGAACATCGGACTGGACCCTGTTCCTGATGCCAATTAAGCCACTGTTTTTGATATTAATACTTTTTTTTTTTCAATTTAATTACATTTTAATTAAAGTTAATGAGGTACCTATATGTTTAGGGTACGCACGGCTACACATCAAGCTATAAATTTCCAGTTTATGTTGATCTCGCATTCTATAGGATTTCCGTACATGCGAGGTCAGTTTATGCTGGAAATGGGTGTACAAAGAAATAAGCTTAACAGATATATTTTATTATTTTCAAATTACTTAGCGCTGAGATAGATTCTCGGTCGAAAAGTGAAGCTCTATTGTGTCACAATTTCCTTCGTATTCTCTGAAAAAAAATAAAAAAAATATTACTACATAAAACTGAAATATTGTAGGTAAAAAATTACAGCGGGCAGGACTTAATGAGTTTTAAAAGAGTTGAGATATGTTGTATTATAAAGAAAAATAGAAAAGAAGGGCTTCACTATTCTGCATCTTTATAGCGTAACACACGATCAATGACAGTCTGTTTCATTTTGACAGTTCAACAACATTCGTTGCGTTATTTACGTTGTTGAACAGACAAATTTTTCGAACATATGAAGCAATGGATTAGCAATATCCTTTAAAATTAATCAGATTATGATTAATCGTGTGTTAGGTATGTAATTAGGGTACTGAATTACTAAAATATGTTTAATGAAATATTTAATAAATAGTATGCACGGTGCCCATAATTAGGTAGGTTTTTGTGTATGGATGGATACCTAATTATCGACCCGGCAAATGTCGTTTGAACCAGCGGTTGTCCATAAAAGAAAAAATACACTCGAAACGACAATATATATAATCGTGAAACCGTTGAGCGCCTACATACAAACGGCTTCTAGTGGCGATCGTTTGACGGGTAGGAACATTCTAAAATACTTACATCATCTCGACGTTAGCCTCACGTAACATTCTCTTAGCAGCTATAAACTCCTCCTTTTCTGCTTTTTCATCAGAAAAATAAATCACTTTGGCGATGCCTGACTGGATGATGACCTTAGCACACTCATTGCACGGGAACAGGGTGGTATACATGGTGCAACCTTTCACATCGACTGAATTCCTGAAGAGAATTGCATTCGATTCTGCATGGCACACTGAAATAATAATCATTTATATAAACAGGTAAACCTACCATAGTCAAATAATACAAAAGTACCTAAACTGCATTATAATCTAAAAAGACTAATAACATTCTCACCATAGAAAAATTTACTATCTAAACGAGAGGGAGTGCCCTTGTCCCATGGCATAACTTTGTCACTACATCCAGTAGGCATTCCATTATATCTGTAATAATAAAATTAAAATATATTATTATTATTTATAATGAGGTATCTCTCCAAAGCAAAACATCTAAATAAACGACATTATATTGGCTGGTGAAATAATCCTGGGTATTTTTTTTTATAAAATGTTTTGTTGCAGACTAGTCTTTATCAAAATCGGCAAAATGTGGTGGTAAGGTAAACTTTTTTGTCTAATAACATGATAACTTCTTATATAATAGTTTTTACACAAATATTGTCAGAGTCATCTAATTCCGAGGTTCATGCACTAAGATGGAACGGGCTGGTACTAATACCTATTAAACAATATTTTCGGATTTGGCCAGCCATCAACATAACAAAAACATAGTCGAGTGGTGTGACCGTCGGACTGCCAAGTCACAGGTCTCAAGTTCGAACCCAAGGCACGCACCTCTGACTTTTCAGATTCATGTGCGTATTGTATAATTATCACTAGCTTGAAAAACGGTGAAGGAAAAATCGTGAGGAAACCGGCATGCCTGAGAGATATTTCTCGTCGGCATGTGAAGCCAAGTCAGAGGCCCATGGGCGGCTTTAAAACTCTGACACCAGGTTAGTCACTAACTATATGAAAAGAAGAAGAACATAAAAAATTCAGCCTGCACCTATCTAATACTATATCTAGCCTTTCTTAAAAATAAAACGCTGTAGGTACTACTAACCCAACACCAACAATTTTTTTGTCTGCATTGGTAATACAAGCTCCTACTTGGTAGTGCGGATCCTTGCTCCGTTGCCTCGCCAAAAACGCAAGTCCCATAAAATATTTGTCCCACGGTATAGAATTTTGGCGTGGAGTTGCACTGGAATCACAATGATTAATTATAGTACTTACGTAATGAAATCAGCGCCCCAATCGCGTGGGGTCCTATGTATCAGTACGTATTAAATACATTAATATATAACATACAATAAGATCATTTTGAAGGACATTCCTAATCCAATACTCAATACCTCATCGTCATCATCCACAGCCTGACTGCGCCCACTGCTGGGCATGGGCCTCTCTTTGCTGGTGCCAATCCCCACGCTCCTGTGCCAGCCTCACCCAGGTTCTACCCGCGATGGTAACAATATCGTCCGCTCTTTTCTCGCCACTAGACTGACACCTCGTCTTCCAGTCCTTGGACGCCACTCGGTCACTGCCTTACTCCACCTGTCACAGCGCCTTGCGAAGTGACCTGCCCAACTCCACTTGAGTTCCATAATTCGTTTTCCGATATCGAAGACCTTCGTAGTTCTTCCGATCTTGACGTTAGAAACTCGGTCTATAAGCCTTATGCCTAGCATGGAACGCTCCATGGCTCTCTGCGCTACTCTCACCCTGCCAAGCCGAAAGGCGCTATCTCAATCGCAGTAAGTTTTGAGAAAATTGACTTTTTGTTTGTAATCTAACGAAACATAAGGATATAAAAATCTTCTGCGTGGTTTTTTTAAATGTTTTAAGTTATAAAGCGGTATTTGGCTTATACCATTAGATGCGAAATTGTTATAGCTATTGAATGGTATAAAAAAAACTAAAAAGCCGTATCTCAGAGATAGCGCCTTTCGGCTAAGCAGGGCTGAATGTTAACTCAGGTAAGTAGGCTTACTAAGACATGACCACTGTGGCCCTCGGGCACAGCAAAGCAAGAGAGAGGATGACGAATATTCAATTTGACAAATTAGTCGTTTTACTACACATGCACGCTCATAAACTTACGCCTTGTTCCCATGGGGTAATAAACTACAGCTGACCTACACAAATATCACCGTGGATTAACCCGGCAGAACAAGAGAACCTGCTACGATCCTTACATACTCCTTTGGATTTATTCGATATGATTTAAAATAACAAAAAAAAATGGTACGTATATACATACCTAGTATGTATGTGTAGTAAGTATGTAAGTATGGATTTATACTATATAATAATATCATAGGTAGGTAGCTAAAAGGAAACCTAGGCAGCTATAAACTAATTTGTGCTTAATTTATTTGTGTTTATAAATTTAATTATGTTTCATGCTTTAGTCAAGTTAAGGAGAAGGAGAAATATAAATTGGTAAAACTCAAATTAAAATCGTTTGTGTACCTAAAATCATAAATGAGCTAAGTACAAATAAATATAACAAGGAGTGCACAATCAATTATTTGTTTGTTGAAGCATAAGCTTTGAAACTTTTTAGCAAGGAATACTTTTAATGAACTTTCTTTCACATGCATAAAGCTTGGCACCCATTTAGACCTTAATTCTTAGTTTATTGGCGAAGCTGGATAATCCTGTACCTACTTACTTTATTCCGAACTTGGTCACTTTTACTAATTCAATACTTTGGTAGGTAAGTAATACTCGTAAGTAAATAAAAAATGTTCGTAATTCTCGCAAGTCGCATAAACAAACCGCTAAAGATAATAAACTTACATTTTGGACGATAGTTGTAGTTTACGGCGCTACCCCGAGCTAAGTGGCGCCCTCATTGAATAAAAAATCGTAGCATAACATAGAAAATGGAATCTTGGAGTTTGTTACAAAGAGGATAAAGTATTTTTACGTTGTTAAAACAGGACTCAAAGTGTTTCGTATCCAAAGTAGATAGCAAAAGTGTCAAAAGCGGCCGTTTTAAAGGCATACCGTGGTCCCTGGCAACGTACAGGCAACTGAAGAAACACGAGTAGGTTTTAGTCAGTAAGAGTCTGACACGCCCTCCCGCTCCGCCTAGAGCGGGAGAAGTTATGTGACGATTTCCCAGCCAAAACAAAAGTGAAATGAAAATTAATTTATATGAAAAATATTTATCTTTGGATTTATAAACATGAAACTTGGCACGACTACGCACCAAAAAAGATTGATTTTATTAGTTTTTCAAAAGTATCCTAAAATAGAGGTGGGGTGTTAACGTTTGTATGGAAGAATCTTAAGGCACCGTCCGATGAACTTCAAAGTCAAAAAAGTCAAACCAGCCACCCTGCGTAGATCGTCGCTCCACCTAGCCTGAGGGCGTCCTACCCTACATTTGCCGATTAGCGGTCTCCACTCAAGAAAACCTAAGATTATTTAAATCATTCCCTAACGGGGTGAAAAGGTGGAATAAAGTGGAAAGTAAAGTAGTAGTGGAAAGTAGTAAGTGTTGGTGTGTAGGTGGAGTTATCTATCACTTATGTTGCACCTGCCATGTTTTGTCTCTGCACCACCCTAAGGTTGACTGGTAGAAAATGCCTCAGGCATTAAGTCCGCCTTTGTACAATATTTTTTTTTACTTGTGCATAAAGTTTTAATAAATAATAAATAAATAAAGGTAGTTTGCTTGAAAAATCGTATTCCTTCGGTTTAGAAACCTGATGATATGATGTTTGGCATACTTAAATAGGTACTTTTTCAGGGAAATAAGATCGATAAGCGCGAAAAGAGTCGCGGGTGAAGTGATAATTAAGTATAAAACGAACTTACCGTTGTGACGAGTGAGACGACATGTTGGCGGAAATTTTCTAAATGCCTGGTGTTTTCCTGATAACACTACTTTTATAGCTTATTTTTTATCAGCCGATCTTCTTCGATATTAGCTGTGATAGTGTATCGCTAGGCTTGTGCAGCGGGTTATGTAGGTATGCCTGAAGCCAGCCTGCAATAACTTGGCTTATTGGTTGATTCGCACGAATTCACTCGCCCAAAACGGGCCAGTCGACACTTTTAAGAACGTTCATTCTAAAAGTTGGTAACGTTGTAAATAGCTGTCAAATACTTACCTGTTTTGATTAATTTGGCAATAGTGGAGCGCTGGGGTTTTGACCTCTGACTTTTGTAACGGAATGAATTTTTAGGATCGACGTGGGATTTTGTTTTTTATACCTATTGCAATAAAATTAAAACTCAGCCGAGTGCTCAGGGGTCCGAGTGCTCACGGCCTCTTCAATGAAATCTCAAAACGGCTATTTGACACTTGCCGTGACCCAAGGGTTGGTTTTTACCTTGGGCAGAGGCTAAGCATTGCCATACAACGTGGCAATGCGGCCAGTCTCTTGGGTACATTACCAGTCGACAGCGATGCGGATGAATTTTTCGATGCTATATTTTAGTTTTTCAATAGTTTTAGTAAAGTTAGTAAATAATTTTGCTAATTTTACTAATTATTAGTTATAAGTTGTTAAATCCGATTGGAATGTTTTTTTTTGTACTTTTGATTTTTAGCATTAAAAATGCTTTTTCGATCTCTTCAGTAGAGTACCCGTTTTCAAGAAAAGTGCAACCGGGGGGGCTTGGAAATGAAAATGTTATCAAAAGTTGCGTTACTAAAAGAGCCACAATACTGGAAAAAAGCACATAAGGAAAATCAATTCGATCAAACGTAACCATATCAACATTTTCTTTCCGTAACGTAACAGTTTACACACAATTAGGTATAAACAAAGGTGGAGTTTGTAGCAAACTTGAAATGGAAGCCGACAAAGTTAAGAAACTGGCCCAGAAGCACCGGTTTATTTTAGCGGTAAATGTAAATATTAAACATTCGATAATAACACTGTTTACATAACAATAGGGACCCCTGCGAATTAGTTCTCGTATCATGTTATTTATTTTTGCATTTCGTGCAACAATCTAAGTAGGTACTTAAATTCTGAAAGCTAATTTTGATTATGATTGAGCTCAGCACACCAACCAATATGTGTTTGGCCAATTGCCAAATATGTATTTCGGGAAGCGACCGGCGAAAGCTAATTCCAAATTAGTCGCAGTTACTTGGCAATTTTTACTACACCATAAGCCATGGATATCCTACATTAATGATATGGCCAAACGTCAAACTCAAATGACATAATTATCATTAAACCTTGACGTTTAAAAGATATGATAAAACACTTATGATCTGGCATTCTGGCCAGACCACATCATGATGTGACCAGCGGTCGATGTTCTATTTCATGAAATGATCAATTCTAAGATCTGGCCACGACATGAATACTAAAATAACGTTGAATGAATCATTACGGATAAACTGCATCATGACCCGATTATGTTTATCGTCAGAATCAGATATCATACTGCAATAATGCATTTTTTTAAAGCTTATCATTGAGTTATCTTTGTTTTTATCGATTTTTCTACCCTTGGCATACCCTTGACCAAACTCACTGTCAAGGCCAGCTGCCTAATTGCGTGATGTCACATATCAGCACATGCAGGATACTTGGATACTTAGGCGCAGCATTCTGAAAACGGGGTTTTTTAAAGCAGTGTATCTCTTAAACCGTAAATAATTTTGACCAAAAAAAAAGAATGATATTTTCAAGTCTTATTTTAATACAGTGATGGAACTCAAATCATAATTAAACATACATTAACCTTTATAATACTGGTGTCTCATATTGGAGACAGATAACAATAAAATTCTATTGTGTCTGCTAATTGCGCGCGCGACAGATTAATGCTTCAAAAAAATCTTCAAACACACCTCTTAATTCTCTTTAAAAGCAGTTTATACCTTCACTAAAAATTATAATTATAGTGAAAAATATACCTTAAAATGTGTAATGCCAAGCTGCATTGAGTAATGGATTATGATGAGTAATATGAGCAATATGATGAAAAAAACAACGAAAAGCATTGAAAAAGTACAAAAGTTTGATTATTTTCTTTACTCTTCACACGTAAAGAAAAAGATAGAGACAAAGGCAAATGGTCGGTAGGCCCTTAAGTCATGCTATATAAATACTCTCTGCCTGCAACATATAAAAACCTATTTAATTACTTTTTGGAAATTTTATTGCAGTATCTATAGTAGTATCTAGTATAGGTGCCCCTTTCGAATCGGACTGGATCTTTGTTTCTCATTGTATAGGTACTTAAACTTTAGTCTCGAGCCTAGTTATACTCAAAGAGTTCTCGGAACTTATAATTAAGTATTAATTGTATTGATTATGTAATCTCTATTTGCCGTCATCTCAGATGTCCCTCAATCTGCTTTTTAATTTAGCTTCTATTAGACTTATTTTTGTCTTCTTTTTAAGTGTTTATTTTAAATTGATGTCCTGAAACACAGGTTTTCATAAACTTTGATCAGGCTTTTTTTTAAACTTGAATAGGTAAATTTTATTTTTATTTATTTTTTTACATGAAGACTTTCCACCCTGGGAAAGTTATGGAGGATTATAGACCTCAATATGTAGGTAATGGTGACGATTCTCTTGTACACCGAACTAAACTAACTAAATTAGGTATCACTAAAATTCCTTACTTTTGGCTATGAGAATCTTAAAGCTATTCTGCAAAAATAAATCGAGACTTATTATAATACGAGACTTTTAATGCTAGAGTAATGGTTGAGCACGCAAAAGATATAATATGTCATATTTATAAAATATTGACGCAGGATACAATTTGCCTAAGACGTCACATCGCGAAGGCAAGCGCATGCGCGCGACCCTCTATTTTTGACTGTATGTCGAAATACCAAATCGTATATTAAAAAAAACCGGCCAAGTGCGTGTCGGACCACGCACAATGAAGGGTTCCGTAGTTGGAATGAATTTATCGTAAGAACAAACTTAACTTTGTAATTGAAAAACATGTTCTCCCATACGGAATATATGGGAGAACATGTTTTTGCAACCGCAAATTTAAGTTGGTCGATTATTACTCGTAAACTTGTAAAGCCCACTTAAGTGTGAAAGTTTTCCTTTAAACTTCGTTATATGTAAGTACTAATGCCGTGACATTTGAATTTCTAACTATAACCGTTTAGCTGGTAGAGGGGGGGACACTTGACTCTAACGAAAATTGGTACTTTAAAGGTTCATACGTCAAGAACGGTTTACTTAATCAAAAAACGGTCTTCAGAAACCCCTAATATTTTTAAAAGACCTATCTAACAATATCCCACAATATGGGAAGAATGAAAAAAAAATTGTCTATCCCACTTTACATGTAGGGGGGGTGGTACCCTAAATAATGGTTTTTTTCAAAATTAATTTTACCACTTTTTCGGCGTCATTAACTTGTATACTCATGCCAAATTACAACTTTCTAGTACCAATAGTTTTTGAGCTAAACCGCGGACAGACAGACATACAGACGGACATGGCGAAACTATAAGGGTTCCTTGACTACGGAACCCTAAAAAAGGTGTTCAGTTAGAATGGTGATTCTGATGTCGTTGCCAAGAATGTAAAAAGAACTACCAGGACCTACAGATAAAACAAAAATATTTCGCAAAATAATATGAAGTTGACAATAGTAAAATAATTTCATATTATTATAGTCTCATAAAAAAAATCCCAACCAAAGAAAGTTTGTATTACAACGAATGCAATGAGATTAAAAAATCTAGTGCCGACCAAATAAAATAGGAGAACGGCTCTATCAGAAACCTTAGAAAATCTGTTGATGTCGTCTCATATTGGCCGTAAATTGCTCAGAACTGAAACATATCACAATCGAAGAAAGCTTGCATCATTAGGAATAGAATCTCCTCGGTGCCATCACTGCATCCACTGTCGCGAAAACACGGCGCAGCATACACTGGCAGAGTAGACCGCACGCATGGGAGGAGCCGCGCCACCGCCGTGCCCTCGTATCAGAAGTCGGAGCCGAACTGCAACTGCCGGCTGTCACTCGTTCGATGGTCGGGAGCGCCTAGTCGTGGGATGCGGTGATCTCCTTCTGTGAAACCGTTATTTCGCAGAAGGAAGCTGCGGAAAGGGAAAGGGATATTGAGACCACTCTCCTGATCCGTAGCAGGCGGACCGGGCGCCGGGAGTGCGGACAACCCCCGTAAACCGTCCGCCGCCCCCCATCCAGCAGGACCCGAGGTGTTCCACGAGCGCCCCTATTTGACGTCGCGGGGGGATGAGTCTCGCCCCCCTTACCCCCCCCCCCCCCCCCCCCGCGGGCAAAGGTGGCCACTGGAGCTGGTACCAGTCGGGGATCATGGAAGGCGCACAAGATCTTATGATGACCGGTCCAAGTGTGGGAAGGGAACACCGGGGTGGTTTTTAGTTAGTAGGAGTTTGACAGACCCCTAAACCCAACCCAGGGCGTAGGACATCCATGAAAAATTTCCAACCGACCAAAAAAAAAAAGTTAGGTTAGCCTAACCTAACTAACTGTTTTCTTTTAATATTTTGTACCCAATCACGAGAATACACAAATGCTGTTCATCATTGAGGAGTTCCATGTGACCTTCAAAATCCGAGATCCATTTATCACTGTTAGGTTATGTTAAGTCCAGGGGTGACGGCCTCGTGGACATCCGTCACCCCCATCACACAGGACCCGAGATGGCGGCGCGTATTGTTCCACGCGTGTAGTGTTGACCCTAAGACGTAACGCGGGGAGTTTCAACACCTCACTCCCCCTACGGGACGGGGCCCGCAGAGCGCGGGCCGTCACCAGTCCGGAGCAGCGGAAGTCGCAATTGCACCCGCAGCCCCCCGACGCAAGTGTGCGAGAGAACACCGGGGTGGTTTTAGTCAGTAAGAGTCTGACGGGGTTCATACAAAATCCCACATGATCCTTTCGCGTTATTTTTTATCGCAGTGCGGGCTAGGCCTTACTTTACCTACTTACCTAATAACCTACAGTGGAATGACTTTGAATTAATAAATAAGGGCAAACTAAATAATGCTCATATTATCTTATCAGAAGATAAAACTGTAGATTAGAATGCATTAAGTACCTACCTAAATGCATTTTAATCTACACTCCACATATTATCATGTATTACTGATACCTAATAATAGACCCTAATAATAGGTATTGATCTTGACTGACTGACGCACGTGTTATATAAATGTAATTATTGTGTCTAAAAATAAATAATATAATATATAAATGTAATTATGCTTGTTATACCTATAAATGTAATTATTATCTACGATTAATTTACTAAATGAATTTAATAACAAACTGTAGTCGGGGTGGGTCAGGTTCAATTAAAGGGCTTTGTTACACGGTAAAACTTTAATCATCGTTAAAACAAATCGCGCCATTTTTTACTTCTTCATCACCCTCTTATAGACTAAAACTACTTCTGACAAACGTCAAAGTCTGGGCCAATCGCAGAACAACATCCATTGCCCTTGGCTACCATTGGTCGAAGCGCGCATAGACAGGCATAGACAGCAGTCTGTCTATGGGCGCGTTCGGTTACACGCATCTAGTCATCCGGCGAGTAACGTTGAGGCGGAATACCTCGCCCTTTACGACCAGGGAGTTTAGGTACACTCGCTATACACTCCCCCTCGGGTTCATGAAAGTGTCCTCGCTCAGGAACCCGCTCTAAAACGTCAGAAACAGGCTGAATATGACGAGGCCGGCCTCGGTTACGCTTTGGCATAATCGGAAGAGGAGGCGCGTCATTTCTACTAACAAAACGCGTGAGTTGGGACGCGTGGAACCTACCTGAGATCTTATCGGGTGTATTAAGTTCACTAACTAAGTAAGTGGTAGGACTAGCTTTTTTAACGATCGTGTAAGGACCATCCTTTAGCAGCATTACTCAACACGTGTGACTTAACCAAAACTTGATCACCGACATCAAATTCAATTCTTCAGGTTTACGACCCTTGTCCGCGTAGTCTTTACGTCTGTCCTGTTCTTTCTCTACCTTGTCCCTAATAGAAACTAAAGAGTCTAAGAACTTCTTTAAATAAGGTGTGATCTGTGGGACAAAATTATCCTTTTCCAAGACGGCCCTAATATCAAAATTAACGTCTACGGGTGAACGGAGATCTCTAGCGAAGGTGAGAAAAGCTGGTGAAACACCTGTTGTATGACACAAAGCAGAGTTCATTGAAAACCGAACCGATGGCAAATGTTTAGGCCAAGAAGTGTTTACCAACTGTGCCAGCTGTACCTTAAGATCTCTGTTTTTTCGTTCGGCCGGATTTGCCTCCGGATGATATAAAGGTAACAAATCCTGTTTAATCCCCAAAATATACATGCACTGTTGCATAACGGATGAGATGAATTGCACCCCATTGTCCGAGACAATACGACGCGGTAGGCCATACCTGAGGAAGAACTCCTCTATTAGTGTACGAGCACAGGCTACTGAAGTGGCATCAACAAGAGCGAAAAGCTCGACCCAACGAGTAGCTGTGTCCTCTACTAACAAAACGTATTTCTCCCCCTTCTCTCCAGGAGGGAGCGGGCCAAACAAGTCAATCGCCAAGACCTCTCCTCTTTGTTGTAAAACTGGGGTCTGTAAAAGGCCGGAAGGCTTTAAGTTCGTTGACTTGTAGCGCTGGCAGGTCACACAAGACTTGATAAAGTCGGCGACAAACCGTCTCATTCCAGGGAAGAAAAATCGCTGTGAAAGCTTATGTAAGGTCCTATCAATACCTTGATGCCCAGCAATAGAAGTGTCATGGCATTCCTTCAAAATGTCGACTCGTAGACTCACTGGAAGAACAAGCTGTGGTTCCTCGACATCGACATCAGGGTTGTACCTATAAAGAACTCCTTGCTGCATAAAGTAACCTCGCTCGGACCAGCGTTTTTCTTCTATTGCGTCATTACTTTCAAGACCACTGATTATTTTTTTTAATTCCGGGTCATCCAATTGAGCAAGTCGCAGGTCAGCAGGACTTCTAGAGGGTAAGTCGACAATGACTGAACAAATACCACACTGACCTTTACTGTCTTCTTCGCAGGTAGGACGACTTAACGTGTCGGCGACAACATTGGCTCTGCCTGGAGTGTATTCGAACTGAATATTGAACTCCTGTAACTTCAGTGCCCACCGAACTAATCTACCAGACGGCGACTTCAAACTCAATAACCATTTCAGAGGCTGGTGATCGCTACCTATAACAATTTGTTGACCCTCAAGGTAACCTCTGAAACGATCGACTGACCAAACCACCGCGAGAGCTTCCCTCTCGGTAGTGCTATAATTACGCTCGGCTGGGTTTAAAAGGCGGCTTGCATACTCTATAGGCCTTTCGTCCTTTCCCTCACCTTGCAGCAGTACTGCACCGAGAGCGTAACTACTAGCATCTGTACGCAAGACAAATGGTTTAGAGTAATCAGCTTGGACAAGTATGGGAGCAGACGTTAAGCGTTTTTTTAGCTCCTGAAACGCCTGATTTTGCTCAGGACCCCATACCCAAGTCTGATTCTTTTTCAAAAGACGTGTTAAAGGTTCAGCAACTGCTGAAAAGTTCAAAATGAACTTTCTGAACCACGAGCAGGTTTGAAGAAACGTTTTGAGATGTCGTAGAGTACTTGGTGCCTTCATGTCGGCCACTGCGCGAACTTTCTCACGATCAGGCGAAACTCCATCCTGAGTAATGACATGGCCCAAGTATTTCACCTCTTCGCGTGTGAAAACACACTTTTCACGATTGGCGCGTAGATTGAACATACGCAACCTCTCAAAAACTGCACGTAAATCAGCCATATGCTGATCGAAACCTTCAGATATTACGAGTAAATCGTCCTGATAAGCTAAAAGTGTCACATTCTTAAGTGAGGCGCCTGTGCGCAGCTTATCAATGAGACGTTGAAAGGTGGACGGAGCGTTCTTAAGACCAAACGGCATCCTTTTGAAGCGGTACGTTCCGAAAGGCGTTAAAAAGGCAGTTTTGTCTCTGTCACACTCGCGAACAGACACGTTCCAAAATCCACTTCGCATATCTAATGTACTCATAATGCAATTGCGCTTGGTAGACTGTATTAATTCGTCTATAAGCGGCATTGGATACACATCGGTTTTCGTTATTGCATTAAGCTTTCGGTAATCTACGCAAAAACGAACTTGACCATTCTTCTTAGGCACTAACAAAGCAGGAGAACCCCATGCTGATTCGCACTCTTCAATGATATCATCAGCTAACATCTTTTCTATCTCTGAATGCATAACCTCTTTTTTTGCTGGAGTTAACCGATACGGAGGGACCGTGATAGGAGCATGGTCACCGGTGTCGATGACGTGCTCTGCAAACGTAGTTGGTTCGCCTTTTAATTCAAAAACGTCCTGATTTTCAGAAAGGAATTTAGCAAGAACCTCGCGCTGCTTGACGCTAAGCTGTGATGCCTCCTCGTCCCTAAGTACACTACTTATAGGCACATTTTCAACGTGATGTGCTGCTTTTTCAAAAAGAAGATGGAACCACTCAGAATTGTCAGCAAAGTGCCATTTCGCATTACCGAAATCAATACTAATATTAAAACTTATCAAAAAATCTATACCTAAAAGACTTTCGTTACCGTCCGCGTCCGGAAAAATTAAAAAATTTACAAGCCTGGTTCTACCTTCAAGAGTTACATTTACCTCGGTAGCAAGTACATTCAATAACCTACTTTTACCATCTGCCAGTTTTACATTTTCCATACGCGAGGACATAGGATGATCTTTGGCCTTCAGGAGAGCGTACAACGAATGGCCAGCTACACAGCATTTAGCTGCTGAATCTACCATCGCGGTACCGTTTTCTCCTAAAATACTAATTTTTAATACGGGCCGACAAAAAGATTGAACATCACTTTTATTCTCGGAAAAATGTTGAGAATCACTTGTAATTCCGCACAATTGTTGACAATCGCTAATATTTTTAAAACAATAATTAAAATCGGTAGTGTTCTCAGAAAAATGTTGAGAGCCACTGGAATTTTCGAAAAAATGTTGACTACCACTTGCAATTTCGGACACACGTTGAGGTTCGTTGGTTATGTTATAAAATGGTTTAAAATCATACATAGATCTGGAAATAGGTATAAAGTCGCGAGCACTAGATTTTGAACCGTCGTAATTTCCGGATAACGATTGACAACCATTGAACATTACCGACCGTAAACTACTATTATCATCATTCATTAACGGCGATGCTAACTCCCCCTGGTCGCAAGTGGCACAAACACACACATTAGTTTTAGTACATACACAAACATTTTCCTTATTTACGCAAAAATAACCATTTATAAGGCAACTATTTGGCGATATAGATGTAACACATTCACTGTTATCAACACAAAAATATCTTTCTAAACTATCATTTGAAGGCACAAACATAACATTAACATCGTTGTTAACGCAAGACATCGTTTGTGAACCAAAATGATCATTAAAGTTATTAGAACAAATAACACAGAATGTCTGTGAATTACGAGTTACTTTATCATGTAAACATTTACTATAAGGAACACTATTATCAGAATAGTAAGTATCCATAGCGACGTTAATGTTATCAGTTAAATTACAAACATTGTTATTAGTAACAAAACCCGCTGTGACATTCGCGGGGTTACCTCCGACTTTGTGAGAAGACGTACAACGTACGTTTGTAGACTCGGCGCACGAAGGAGCGGGCGCATTCGCTTTGCCTGCTAACATCACGCTACCTGGCGGTCGCGGAGTAGGCAGTAGCGGTGGCGCGGGCGGCGCGCTGTTCTCGGTGTGTTCGTCGCTGCGCCCAGGGCACGAGCGACCCGCTTCGATGCGAGTGACGGGTGCACGATGATCACGTGTTGACGTTAGGGAATAAAACGCGGAATGTTCACTATTTTTCCCGGTATTACCGTTACACTTCGCGCACTTCGATTTTATTACATTCGCGGCACCACAACCGTAACATTTAATGTCTTTTGAGTGTTCATTTTTGGAAATATTTTTGTTATTGTTTGTTAACTTTTCACACTTTTCTTTGGTGTGACCTTGGCGTTTACAGTAAACACAGAACGGCTTCGTATTCCCTGCTTTCTTCGTCGTTGAGTCGCCCGTGCGGCTACCGACGGCAGCGGAGGAGCTGGAAGAATAATTCGACGTGGCGGCGCGCGCAGGCTCGGCGACGGCGTTAGCAGCGCGAGAGCATTCTTCGCGGCCTGACGACGGTTTCTGAGCTCGTGACTCATTCAGAGAGTCTTCTATGGCTCGTGCTTTTTTCAGCAACTCGTCGAACGTCGAGACTTCGGTTCTGTCGACACGCTTGCGAATGCGGCGATCCAATAACCCGTATGCCATATCCAACTCGACCCGTTCGCATAGGTCTTCCTGTGGTAACTTGGCCAACAAGGCCGTATTTTCTTTGCCTTGTACTAGGGAGAACAACTCGACATAAATACGAAATGGTGGACGACGTTCGCCGTAGGTACTTCGTAACCTCATGATGGCGTCATCCCACGTTTTCGTTGTTCCTTTGACGCCTTGCCACCATGTTCCCGCCGATGAAGTCAGCAGCATAGACATTCCTAAGAGCGCGTTGGCGTCGCTTATATTCAGGCATGACTTATAAACTTCTATCGCATCTATGAAGTTTTCCACGGATTCTTCTGGATTTCCGCTGAACTTTGATGTGCACTTCGAGAAATTTGCTGTTGTAGACCTCATGACGCCCATTGCGGCGTTGGCGGCACAAGTACCTGCATCTGGTGACACGTGTGGCGTCGATGAACGTACTTCACGTAAGAGTTGATTGCAAAATTCGGCTTGCGACTGTTGGAGATGGAGAGTAGTAATCAGTGTAGATAGCGCTTCTTGAGTCATTGTTACGTTGCCTGATTGCTCCGATTCCTCGAGAATTGATTCGTCGCCTGCTTGCAACGACTTGCGTCTTCGCGGCATTTTGCAAACAAGTAGGTGAAACTTGAAACCTACGGTTCGTGGCTTTGTTAGCCAGCAAAATAAACGAAACTGAACGCAAGACACCTGTCTTGCGTTCAGTTTCGTTTATTTTACGACTACAGTCGACCTGGTCTGCCGTTCGCGCTGTCAGGTGACAGCGCGAACGGCAGACCAGGTCGACTGTAGTCTCCGTCGTATCACGAGATTCCGAAAACTTTTTGAACTCGCGACGAGAAAAAGTTCGATTCGCGCACAAAGACACCGACCCCTTGTTTTTAATATTACAAAACACACGTTGGGCGCCAAAATGTAGTCGGGGTGGGTCAGGTTCAATTAAAGGGCTTTGTTACACGGTAAAACTTTAATCATCGTTAAAACAAATCGCGCCATTTTTTACTTCTTCATCACCCTCTTATAGACTAAAACTGCTTCTGACAAACGTCAAAGTCTGGGCCAATCGCAGAACAACATCCATTGCCCTTGGCTACCATTGGTCGAAGCGCGCATAGACAGGCATAGACAGCAGTCTGTCTATGGGCGCGTTCGGTTACACGCATCTAGTCATCCGGCGAGTAACGTTGAGGCGGAATACCTCGCCCTTTACGACCAGGGAGTTTAGGTACACTCGCTATAAAACTTATTTTTTATAAGTCAAACACTGATTTGACTCAACTGTTGTTATTGTCTCCAATATCTTGGTTGAATTATGTAGTAGGGTCACACTGATTTATTTGTTGTTCCTATATTTAAATACTAAATGATTGAGGATACAAGTTTTATTAAATTATTTTGTTAAGAATATCTAAGAGATTAGTTTACGTATAAATTATATTTTTGTAAAGGTATTATTACAGTTTATAGTTTAAAAGTATTTGGGTTAAAATTTCCATTATGGGCCGTCGATTTAAGGGGAGGGGAGGGGAAGGGGGGAGGGGGGGGGAGGGCTACCCCCTGTCCCATTCCCACCCTGCAGAACCCCATGGTTATGGAGATATCCATGGTCAAAGTTTTGAGGTTAGGTTAGGTTAAAACACTAATTTCCATCAATTTGAACTCTAATTTCCAAAGATTTATGGGGCGGGGAGGGCGAGGATGGGAGGTGCCTACCCACCTGTACCAATCCCACCCCGCGGAACCTCATGGTTACGGAGATATCCGTGGTTTAAATTTTGAGGTTAGGTTAGGGTGGATAGTTAGAATAAAACACAAGGAATATTATTATTCTTATATTAATCATATAAGAATATCGAATCGTTTGGAGAAAATCTTTCTCCAGTTCCACATAGATCTGAAACAAATAAAAAAAATGATTTAAATTAGTAATTACTTCTGGGTAGTTGTTTGTATATTTTTTTTGTGGATGTTGTACTGTGTACTGAGTCGGACTCCGGGTGTGCTCCCGCCAAAAGCTCTCGATCACCCCTGAGTGTCGCTACAACACACTCGACCTTCGCATCGCTATGGAGGTCGCCGGCTCGCTACGCTCGCCACCTCCCCCCTTCGCTCTGCTCGGCCTCGTGTGGCTTGCTCCACTCAGGAGCTCCCTCCAGCTTCTGGCTCCCGCCTTTATAAATACACTCTAGGGGTAGGGACCAAAAGACTACGTGGGGTCGGGGTGCCCCGTGTCGGTTCTGAGGCTAAGTTCTGTCTATGTAGTAAGTAAAATAAAATCTTAACCTGCACTATATTTACTAACGTGAGAAAATCTGCAGATTAACAACTCACGCTAGCATATATAGGTACAATAATTAAAAACTTACCTTAACTCATCTGAGCAAAGATTCACGTTCCGTTCCAGTGTAAAAAAAAAAACGTTATTTTTTATGTAAAAAAGTCAATTTAATTGCATAGTACAGCGCGTTTTTGTTCACATTAATTACGTATCAAATTTACATTTTTTTTTTAAATTTAATTTGAATTTTCTATGTGAAAATATAAATATATTTAAAGTTAGAATATGATAAAATTGAATGTTACACACCTCCACCGTCAACGGAACGTAAAACGTCAAATTTGACATCTACCATGACATTGATAACTATCTAAATTGCGTGTTATTTTTAACTTTCTATGGAAAATTTAAAAAATTATATCTCGTAAACCGTGAGTATCTGCTACTTAAAAATTTGTGAAAAGCCTTCTGTTAATGAGTGCTATCTACAAAAAAAAATGAACTTCCAACTCGACGGCCCATAAAGGAAATTTTATCCGTTTCTTATCCTTCTTCTCCACGAAGACCTAGATTTAGAACGGTTATCTAGCTTTCTCATTAACAATACCTATTTATTGACAAGTCTAATTGAAATAAATGCCTAGTCTTGTCTCCATGTGCTTTCTTATAATCCTTTTCCCTACACACCATATTCATAGATATTAAAATACATAACATAACATCACGCCTTGTTTCCCCGAGGGGTTGGGCAGAGGTGCATCTGTAGTAGGTATACCCACATATTAAAATGCCTACATGATTAAATAATTAACTAATAGGTAACCTGAAAATCCTGACACTCAAAAGTTGATAGTTAAGTGGATGCCTCTAAATGTAGTATATTATCTTATAATCTTTTTTCTCACACACGCATGCTAGACGCGTGTACCTAATAGGGCTAGAATTCGTAGAGGCCCAGCCGCCCAATCTGACGATCGCGGAGGTAGTCACTATGCCTTACAAACATTATAACAACAAAACGAAAGATACTACTTTTGATGAAAACATTTTTTGGTGTGCATTCTTATTGACATTTTTATTTCAACCGCGTGTTGATCAAAATGTCCGAGTCAGAGCTACAAGCTATTTACGCCACGCGCCACAATAACCTTGTATTTGTAGCGGTCTTTAACTTCTTTATTACATAAAAATAATTTTTTGTTTGTTCGTATTATATTGCGATAAAATTTTGTCAACTTATTGCTTGCACTTGCTTGCTTATAAAAGAAACTTCACGCAGACGGAGTTGCGGGCAGTAGCTAGTTATAAATGCAAAAGTGAGTTTGTTACACTTTCACGCAAAAACGGCTGAACTATTAGGATGAAATTTGGCACATGGGTTGACCATGACGGTTAGAACATAGGATATTTTTTATTCCGGTAGTACGTTTACGTGGGATAATTTCCGACATCCACGCGGGTGAAACCGCGACCAAAAGCTAGTATACAGGGTGTTTAAGTAATTGCGTGCCATAGCTTAGGTGTAGGTTCAGTATCAATAAAGGAAGCCAGAAAAAAATATAAATACCTACTCGTATTTCTGTTGAACAACTAGTTAAACAAGATCTTTTTTGTAGGTTTAATTGTAATTTACGAACCATCGTAGCGTAAGGGCCCACATTTTGCGCTATTTGTCGAGAGCCTTTTGATTAGCAAATAATGCGCCGGCCCTTAGTATTCGGACGCGAGAAGTAAAGGACAAAGTGACAACGTGTTCGATAGTAGGTAAGTAATTAAAGCATTTAAGCAAATTAAATAATTTTAATTCTAAACGATTGTTTTAAGTTAGTAGGTACCTACCTATTTTTTATTTATTTTTTCTGACTTCCTTTATCGATACTGAACTTACCCCTAAGCTATAGCACGCAATTACTTTAACACCCTTTATAATAAAATTAACTTCATTTAGTAGGTACAGACTAGACGCCAGCACGTCAACATTCGCAGTCTAAACAAGAACTTTGATAGTTTTATAGCGGTCTTACATCTCCTTAAAATTGATTGTGATATAATTATATTGACCGAGTGCTGGCTAAAATCTGCTGTAATTCCTAATATGAATGGTTACAATGTCCACTTCACAAAAAATACAAAAAACCAGAATGATGGGGTGGTTATGTATATTAAGTCTTCACTGCACTGCTCCGTTTCTGAACCTGATATAACTGACGCAAACTGTCTGCTTTGCAAAATTGACAATGATGTTGGCATCTTAGCCCTATATAGATCACCTTCCTTCATCCATGTTGATAATTTTTTAAACAGCTTGGATTCCATTTTAAAACCCCTAATAAAATTTCAACACGTTGCCTTAGTAGGCGATATCAATATTGATATCAAGCCCAACAACACTGATAGACACTCATACGAATACCTCACCTTCACTGCCTCCCATGGTTTATTACCAGCGCACTTATATCCTACACGAGTAAGTAACTGTTTAGATCACATTCTTTTAAAAACTAAACAACCAGGAACATCCATTGTCATAGACTCACCGATTACCGATCATTTACCTGTATTCCTGAGTGTCAACCTAGATGTCCCTAAGCCCAAGCTCACCTACACTGCCAAAGTTGTCGATATTTCAAACATCCAAAAAGATATTGAGGGTACTGATTTCTCCCCAATCCTTTTTTCTAATGACGCTAATGAAGCAGCGGACACCTTAACAACTCTATTGACTCAAATCATTGACAAACACACTCGCTTCTCCAACATCTCACGAAAGAACCGTAATATCAAGCCCTGGATCACTCCTGGCTTACTTCGCTGTATTAGAAACAGGGATAAAATGCATCTTACTTTAAAAACACAATCAGAGAACCCTATCCTTAAAATAACGTATTCTCGCTATCGCAATTACTGTAATTCTTTGCTCCGGAAATTGAAAATGAACTACGAGAAAACTGAATTTCTGAAAAGAAAAAACAACTCCAAAGCAACATGGGATTTAATTAAATCCATAACGCACTCAAAATCCACACCCTTACCTTTGAAAGAACTGCAACAACTCGAACCTAACAAACTAGCATCAGCAAACAGAGTCAACAATTACTTTGTTAATGTAGGCAAAGACCTAGCTACAAACATAATACGGCAGTGTCCAAATATGCCAGTTCACCCATCAAGTTTAGCTTCAACGTGTAACTCAATGTGTGTCCTGGAAACCGACGATTCCGAAGTAGAGCGAATTATAATCAACTTGAAATCTAGTTCTGTAGCTGGAATTGACGGTATTTCTGGACATATATTGAAGTTAACGCGCAATATTTTAATCCCCTACATCACACATATCTGCAATCTTGCGATATCTACCGGTGTTTTCCCAGACGGTTTCAAAACAGCTCTAGTCCACCCTATTTATAATTGAGGGGACAGAGGCAGTGTCAAAAATTATAGACCTATATCTATTCTACCAACCATTTCGAAGATTCTGGAGAAGATACTGAACAACCGTTTGCTTAATTACATTAATGCTCATAAACTTCTATCCGAAAACCAATATGGCTTCAGAGTTGCGCCGACATTGCCCTACACCAGTTGGACACAAAACCACCTTCGCACAACACCAATTCACCTACCTCAGCTATATTTTATATAATAAAATCAATAAATTTCTCCATATCCACAGTTTAAATTATCACCAATGCAAAAGAGCAGTTTTAAAGAATGGCTAATTGAGAAATCTTATGAAGAGACCGAAAAACTTCTCTTCCCAAATGCTTAAGACAGATCTCCCTTTATTCAACTATTTTCACACACAAACACTCCTATACTCCCCCCACTTTCACACTTACACATACATCCACCACTACTACACCTACTAGGACACATTCACACCTTACATAAACCGCACTTCCACATTACCTACACATACACAACATTGGCTCAACTAAAGTTCTTTACCCGAAATTGTTCTTCCTAACGATTTGTAATCCGAATGATCACTCTTCCTAAAATTTTTCATCCTAAAGTTTTCATTCATACTATTTGTAGTGCTACCGGCGATGTTCATAACACTCATGTTTCCGAAAATTGTAATTAATAATATCATTAATGTAAATATATAAACTCCTACTGTTTTTTATCATAACGCTTTTATCCCTAAACATAATTACCATAATAGGACTGATTCGGTTCTGGCACTTCGCCGGCCGCTACCGCGGCACGCTCGCTTCGCTCGCTCGGCTCGTGCGTTGTGGTCACAGTTCTAACCTAACCTAAACCAATAATTATGAATAAGACCGATTCGTTTCTGAAACTTGACTGAATGACTGGAGCGTGACTCTGGCTTCCAAAAATACACCATTAAAAGTGATTATTTGAAAGCTATAGCCGCTAATATTAAACTAATTTAATTGAAAAGTGTTTATGAAAACATGTATTTAACTACTTGTACCATGGTACTATTATTCTTATTGTACGTTATGTGACAACAAAGTTACGCAAAATTAGTGTATATAATACTGATTATTATGAATAAAAAGAAATCTAAACAAAAAGATATGACTTTGAATAATAGTGTAAAAGATGGTTATGTTGAGAAAATATAGGAAAACAAATAAAAGTATAATAGATGTTTATTGCTACTGACATTATGAAGTTGAATGCTTCGGAATTATGAACATTAGAGACAGAGTAGTTAGGAATTGTGATTAGTGTTAGGATGAAAAATGTTAGGAAGAACATTTTCGGATTTCCAATTATCGGAGTTGAAAATTTAGGTGAACTTTGGCGCACCCACACAACATACCTACTGCACCTACCACGACCAACTCACCCTAACTCAAACACTCACAAACAGTTTTATTATTAATTATTTTTACTTTTTATTTTTTCTATACTCTTAAATAATAATTATATTGTTATGTCAACCATGTTACTGGTGAAAACAGTTTTACTAAATCATTTTGATCATCTACCCTTATGGAATCACTGGTCCCCAAGTCACAGGCTATAAACCTAGTTTGGGTGCCAGGAAATAATACTCAATGCACTTTATGTTGTACCATATTACTGTACTTGTAACCTTTGTAAACATTTTACTGGAAATAAAGATTATGATTATGATTTAAAAAAAAAAAAACTTACTACAAGCTGTCAAATTTCTTTAGATTAGATTGTCAACTTTATTACTAAACTATAAGGTTCAAAGTTGATTGGGAAAATTTGACAGTTTTGGGTAGGTTGACGTGCTGGCGTCTGTACCTACTTAAATAAATAAAAATCATTAATATTGCTAAAAACCCCGCCCTTATCATCGAAACAACTTGGCCCAAAATTGGGAAAAAAATACAGAAAATAGTTCAATAGATTACAGGAACACCTATAAGTCTTAAAATAACAATATCGGTAAATCTCCAAATATGATGCGTAAAAACTTACATATCCAGTTGGAATATATTCAAATTCAAAAGTCATTTATTCAAACTAGGCTGAGAATCAGCACTTTTCGAACGTCAAAATTACATAAGACAGTCCCCCAAAACGCCCATCCTTCACCACTTCCTAGTGCTTTTGCTGGGAAGAAGAAGTGGCGCAACAAACTCCCCAGCAGCACAGCTGTCTGTTCAGTTAGGAAAAAAAAATGATTATACACAATATATGTTTTTCAATTACAATGTTAAGTTTGTTCTTGGGATAAATTCATCCGAACTACGAAACCCTACATTGTGCGTGGCCCGACACGCACCTAGCCGGTGTTTTATCTTGAAGTTTTGACGACACGAGCTCAACACGAATCGAGCTCTGCTAGTTTCTTCGTGTTCGCAAAAAAAACCGACACCCGGTGGATCAGCACGAGTGTCAGTACGAGCGTTAGGTGTAATGTGCCATTGCCATGAGCTTGTTTGTAAATGAAACAGAAATGTAAATAAATTTGTAAAATAAAATTTTATTACTTTATGTACAAGATGACAGATACTCCGATCACACAACTTGAATACAAAAAAAATCAACATGGTGATTTATCAGTAACTTAATTGAACATATTTTGTGTCAAATAAACAGAATACGACTTCGTCCACTGAATAAAACATAATTGAAGATTTGAGAAACATTTAATAGACAAAATGTTAATTGTTTAGATCCCGCCCACATCCCGTGTAGGAGAGTGACCCAAGCCAGCTCATGATCGAAACAGAAGCTTTCTTCAATTATCACATACCAAATAAAGTGTTTATTACCCAACTGCGTAAAACAACACAAAGGAGGGTAATCTGTTTATCAGCCTATTTTAATTCAGTGGATGTAGTCTTAGAAATTAACTGTTCTAGCGTGTTTTACAACACAACAAAATTGCATGCAATTGTTACAATTTGGAGTATTCAATTATATAATTATTGTCCAAATTTTACACATATCTACAAAAAGAAAAAAAGTAAACGAAATCCAACAAAAGTGTTTACATTTGAGTCCATGTTCACCATTCGTACATATTAAACCTTAGCGCCGCATGCAGTCAATCAGTTTCGTCGACAAAGACCTCAGAACTAACAATATTGTACAGTACAAACTTAAAAGTAAGAATTATTTACAAGCGGCCCCTCCGTTCAGGGGGCGGTCCGCGCGGCCTTTGCTCAATCTGCCACACATTATATTTTACACGTTAAAAACCAGTCCTTATTTGAAATGTTAAATCCTAATAGTTATTCTGTTACGTGAATATTGTTGGGCCACATGATGATACTTCACAAATGAGTCCAAACGAGAGATTCACTTAATTTTAGAATTAGTGCTAAATTTTCATATTGAAAAATTTACCTTTGTTTAAAATTTTATTGTACAAATTGCGATGGGATGCCATTACAAATTTGGCAGTAAGAGGATCACAGGACTAGACATGGACATAAGAAACAACATGAAGCAACACTTTGATAAGTGTTTCAACGTCATCCATAACGGCTAAGTAATAATAAAAAACAACGAAAACGTTATTAACATTTTTGACATACCTAAATGATTTCACAATTTAATGTATGAGAAATTAGATTAGAAACATAAACGTAAAATTTCTCTCAAATGCGAACACTTCCTCAAAGGTAAGTGTGAGATAAAGCAAAGCAGTTTTGTTATGGGGCATTAAGGACATAAGAAACAATGTCTTACCAACTAAAAATATAAAGGAACATGTTTTTACACTTTTCATTGCAAATCGAGACTCTGAGTCATAATCAAACGAACTAGCCTACGTCTTTATGATACAGCTGTCGCTGGACATGAAGATTTCATCAGTAACAATTTTTTTTAACGTATTTTTACAATCTAGAAGTCAAGATAAGTAATTAAGTATGCTCCATCGCCGCTAATCAATTTCTCTACATAAAGTGCTACGTAACCCACAAAAGGATCGGGACGTGTCTAAAATAACTTCATTATTTGTGGGCAAGCTGAGATTGATTAGTTTAAACGGAACAAAAACTACAAACGTACTTTTGACGAAATTTCTCGATAGTCGTTTAAATTCCGTTCAAAAGTTTACGTGATGTATACAACTCCAAAATTCAAAGAAAATAATAATTGTATACAATGAAATGACTCGTAACTTTACATCGTTATGAGGCGAGCGATTTTGTTGCAATCGACGCCAGTTTTCTCGAAAAAATGTGAAAGAGTGATGCGATCTAGGATTGAAACTTGTTATGAGTAGCCACACACGTGAAACCGATTATTGTAGTTAGTTTTTTTTTTTAATAAAAACTATTAATTTTGGTTTAACTATTTTTGATAAACCCTGGCTAAGTTTGATCACTTCACTTATATTTTAGTAAATTAATAATAAGAATAACACAAAATAAATATAGTAATGAAATAAAATAATTTCTAATATATGTTGCATGGCCTGGGCAACGCCAATTACTCGCCAAATAACGATATATACTCATAAGAAATTTGAAGTGGTAGCATGTACATGTACGTCCGTATTTCCTGGATTTTGTTTCAGTACCTATATTTTACACCATAATAACCAAAATGCAATACGGGACTATAAAGCGAAAGACCAAAGGTAATTCAAGCGAATTTTTTGTGACACCGGTTGAGGCCGGCTGTGACCTTAAGGTCACGGCAACTCGACATACTTCGAGCACGAATGTGACCCTGCGGACACGCAGGTACACGCTGTTTAAATCTCTATTTTTACTATAAAATAAGGGCTAATATAGTCTGTGAATAATTTTACTTTATGGGCCTGACGGATAGAATAATCGACTAAGTCATTCGAACAAAAGTATGTCGAGTAAAACCGGCCTCGGAAAATAGGCCTCTATCGGTTAATTGAGAACACTACGTACCGAAACCACAGATTAATACAGATGAGACACTCCGCAGTTTAGGTATGAAGCTACAAGTACGGCGGGCCCGTCTTGCTGGGCCAATTCTGTGAGTGTAACGTAGTCCGAAGATCTAAGAGTCACGCGATAGAAAGAGAGGCAACTTCTAAGTAAATATATCTGTAGGTGACTAGCGCTGTGCGACCTGAATTGCACTTTATTGTGTCATAACAAGAGTCGCTTTTTATTTAAATTATTTTGCCAAGTGTCCCATCTGTATTAATTAAGCACATAACGATAGTAGATAATGTATACAAGGTCAAATAAAATTATCTAGCGAAGCTACGTGATGGGTATCGATATCTAATTAAACACGACCAAATAAAAAAGATTTGATGATTTTTTTTACTCAATGAGCGCTAATAGTGTTGTTACTTGAAAAGTGAGTTTATAAAATCTGTTTTATTGTGTTGAGATACCAACACCCTTTATGTCTATAATTTTTTTAGATATGTTTAGATATCGACGCCCATCGCATCTGCAGGGTTTCGCTAGCTAATTTGGTTTGACCCTGTATATTCTGTCATAAAGAATTATCAGTGAAACTAGATCTGAATTATTAAGTGCACCGAAACCAACCATCGAAGGAATTAGAATAAAATCAATTTTGTTAATATAACAAACATTTAATTATAAAAAACAAGTGTCTAAACCTATGCTAAATAAATTTTAATGCTAACTGAATACATCTGGAAGGTTAATAATCAAGAACAAAATTGATTTTATTAAAATATCCAAATAACGACTTTGTTGTTTGTAACAGAGCGAGTCATCGGAATCCTTATTTTTATAAATTTGTTTATCAGAAGTACTTACAAAACGGCATTTTAAAAGTATATCGAGATTAAAAGTTTTACATCAGCGACATTTGTCAGTCAAACTGGTCTCTATACAATTCGTAATGGGTAAAAACGAATATTCTGCTAAATAATTAAGTTGACCTTCAACATTCCGCTGAAAATGAACAGATCTCGAGTGAATCCGCACTAATTATTCATTTATACTATTTTATTGCTTACAATCTTCGCACCTTTACTATAAAAGAATTTAATAAGCGTTATCAGTGTGTGGTCTTTAATCCTAATTTGTAAAAATTACCTAACGAGGCTTAACCCACGACTAAAGAAAAAAACATTCGCAGTTTCCGGGGTTGTAACTGAGTATAATCAAGACGTTTGACTGCATAAGAGTTTATTATTAATTTAAAACCTATCATTAATTCACTCCACGCGAGTTATTATTTATTCATTTTCAGCAGAACAGCGCAGCTGTCAGCTAAGACTTTGGTCTATTAAAAGTGGTTCAAATAGCCATCTTTCCATCGTCCAAACTATCGAATACGTAGACAGATGATATATAATTTTAGACCGTTTTCGAGAAAGGAGTGTTGTTTGTTGTGTTCAGTTGTTGACGGCGATCTCTTTGTGTTGTAGCGGGGCGTCCTCGGCGGGCGCTGGGTTTTCGGGCAGGTCAGCTAGTTCCGATGCCGGCTTGAACGCGATGGCGTACGGGAACTTGGTGCGACACGCCTCGATATATTCCTCTATCTCCTTCTCGCATGGACCGAAGTCGCCTTCTCGCAGGCTCTCTAACACATCCACGCAACCCTGCAAACAAGAAAAAAAACATTAAAATCATAACATTAAGGGGGATGCGTTAAGGTTGCAGGTCTTTAACGAGCATCGCTCACATGGTAATCATTTTTTCAACTCGAGGATGACCCTTTTGAGCGCGTCGCCTGCGTCGCGCTGTGCGCGTGTACTGTACCTGTATGCAGGTGTCGCGGTAGTGCAGCGCGGTGGCGCGGGCCAGCGCGCGCGCGGTCCGCTCGGGCAGCAGGCGGCGCAGCGCGCGCGCGCCCCACAGCGCGTCGCCTGCGTCGCGCTGTGCGCGTGTACTGTACCTGTATGCAGGTGTCGCGGTAGTGCAGCGCGGTGGCGCGGGCCAGCGCGCGCGCGGTCCGCTCGGGCAGCAGGCGGCGCAGCGCGCGCGCGCCCCACAGCGCGTCGCCTGCGTCGCGCTGTGCGCGTGTACTGTACCTGTATGCAGGTGTCGCGGTAGTGCAGCGCGGTGGCGCGGGCCAGCGCGCGCGCGGTCCGCTCGGGCAGCAGGCGGCGCAGCGCGCGCGCGCCCCACAGCGCGTCGCCTGCGTCGCGCTGTGCGCGTGTACTGTACCTGTATGCAGGTGTCGCGGTAGTGCAGCGCGGTGGCGCGGGCCAGCGCGCGCGCGGTCCGCTCGGGCAGCAGGCGGCGCAGCGCGCGCGCGCCCCACAGCGCGTCGCCTGCGTCGCGCTGTGCGCGTGTACTGTACCTGTATGCAGGTGTCGCGGTAGTGCAGCGCGGTGGCGCGGGCCAGCGCGCGCGCGGTCCGCTCGGGCAGCAGGCGGCGCAGCGCGCGCGCGCCCCACAGCGCGTCGCCTGCGTCGCGCTGTGCGCGTGTACTGTACCTGTATGCAGGTGTCGCGGTAGTGCAGCGCGGTGGCGCGGGCCAGCGCGCGCGCGGTCCGCTCGGGCAGCAGGCGGCGCAGCGCGCGCGCGCCCCACAGCGCGTCGCCTGCGTCGCGCTGTGCGCGTGTACTGTACCTGTATGCAGGTGTCGCGGTAGTGCAGCGCGGTGGCGCGGGCCAGCGCGCGCGCGGTCCGCTCGGGCAGCAGGCGGCGCAGCGCGCGCGCGCCCCACAGCGCGTCGCCTGCGTCGCGCTGTGCGCGTGTACTGTACCTGTATGCAGGTGTCGCGGTAGTGCAGCGCGGTGGCGCGGGCCAGCGCGCGCGCGGTCCGCTCGGGCAGCAGGCGGCGCAGCGCGCGCGCGCCCCACAGCGCGTCGCCTGCGTCGCGCTGTGCGCGTGTACTGTACCTGTATGCAGGTGTCGCGGTAGTGCAGCGCGGTGGCGCGGGCCAGCGCGCGCGCGGTCCGCTCGGGCAGCAGGCGGCGCAGCGCGCGCGCGCCCCACAGCGCGTCGCCTGCGTCGCGCTGTGCGCGTGTACTGTACCTGTATGCAGGTGTCGCGGTAGTGCAGCGCGGTGGCGCGGGCCAGCGCGCGCGCGGTCCGCTCGGGCAGCAGGCGGCGCAGCGCGCGCGCGCCCCACAGCGCGTCGCCTGCGTCGCGCTGTGCGCGTGTACTGTACCTGTATGCAGGTGTCGCGGTAGTGCAGCGCGGTGGCGCGGGCCAGCGCGCGCGCGGTCCGCTCGGGCAGCAGGCGGCGCAGCGCGCGCGCGCCCCACAGCGCGTCGCCTGCGTCGCGCTGTGCGCGTGTACTGTACCTGTATGCAGGTGTCGCGGTAGTGCAGCGCGGTGGCGCGGGCCAGCGCGCGCGCGGTCCGCTCGGGCAGCAGGCGGCGCAGCGCGCGCGCGCCCCACAGCGCGTCGCCTGCGTCGCGCTGTGCGCGTGTACTGTACCTGTATGCAGGTGTCGCGGTAGTGCAGCGCGGTGGCGCGGGCCAGCGCGCGCGCGGTCCGCTCGGGCAGCAGGCGGCGCAGCGCGCGCGCGCCCCACAGCGCGTCGCCTGCGTCGCGCTGTGCGCGTGTACTGTACCTGTATGCAGGTGTCGCGGTAGTGCAGCGCGGTGGCGCGGGCCAGCGCGCGCGCGGTCCGCTCGGGCAGCAGGCGGCGCAGCGCGCGCGCGCCCCACAGCGCGTCGCCTGCGTCGCGCTGTGCGCGTGTACTGTACCTGTATGCAGGTGTCGCGGTAGTGCAGCGCGGTGGCGCGGGCCAGCGCGCGCGCGGTCCGCTCGGGCAGCAGGCGGCGCAGCGCGCGCGCGCCCCACAGCGCGTCGCCTGCGTCGCGCTGTGCGCGTGTACTGTACCTGTATGCAGGTGTCGCGGTAGTGCAGCGCGGTGGCGCGGGCCAGCGCGCGCGCGGTCCGCTCGGGCAGCAGGCGGCGCAGCGCGCGCGCGCCCCACAGCGCGTCGCCTGCGTCGCGCTGTGCGCGTGTACTGTACCTGTATGCAGGTGTCGCGGTAGTGCAGCGCGGTGGCGCGGGCCAGCGCGCGCGCGGTCCGCTCGGGCAGCAGGCGGCGCAGCGCGCGCGCGCCCCACAGCGCGTCGCCTGCGTCGCGCTGTGCGCGTGTACTGTACCTGTATGCAGGTGTCGCGGTAGTGCAGCGCGGTGGCGCGGGCCAGCGCGCGCGCGGTCCGCTCGGGCAGCAGGCGGCGCAGCGCGCGCGCGCCCCACAGCGCGTCGCCTGCGTCGCGCTGTGCGCGTGTACTGTACCTGTATGCAGGTGTCGCGGTAGTGCAGCGCGGTGGCGCGGGCCAGCGCGCGCGCGGTCCGCTCGGGCAGCAGGCGGCGCAGCGCGCGCGCGCCCCACAGCGCGTCGGCCTGCGTCTCCGCCGCCGAGCTGATGAACTCTTCCGCCATCTGTACTGCGCTACGACCGCGAACCATCTAGAATATATACGTTTAAGATACTTTATTTTACAAAAAAAAATACAATTGTTGACTTCTTTGAGGAAAAACATAAAAATTATTAAATTACGAGACGATTTTTCCGGATGATTAAACTAAAATGAAGTTACAAGAAACAGTTGCTGAAAACTTACAATTCAAACATAAAACATGGTACTTTAATAGCCTTTCGAAAGTTGGAAGAGATTTCCATTTCTTGTTCATTTTAGTTTAGATAATTGAGTTGCGCTCCTTCATATACATGAATCGTGGCTAAGCTACGCTTGCCGAGGTCGGTCCGTGGGTGGGTGACCGTCCATTACATACCCAGACCCCACGGAAACCACATTTAGTGATTGGTCCAGGCTTTCATTCTTAGTTATCTGTCAGTCGTTACGGGTAGTCAGAAACCCGGAAGTAGAACCACCAGTCTTACCCAGTAAGTTGGGTTGCAGAGGAAAGATAGGCATGTGAAATAATGGTATTCAGCTACACCCGGTTAAACTAGAAGCCGATTCCAACACAGTTGGGAAAAAACTATGCAGATGATGATGTGTAAAAACGTGGACGAAACAAAGCGATAGGCATGAGACGTCGGAAATAACCGAGAATTTATACGTGCATGTTTATATTGATTTAAAAACACATTCGTCGAAGAGTGTATAACATTTTTAAAATAAATCCCCATTATAAAGGGCGTTTTTTTTTTCTTCTTTTCTGAGCATGAATGAGTAGACTCAAGGATCGGACAGGATTTTTGTTAACCCCCGACTTAAAAAGGGGGTGTTATAAATGTGACTGCTCTGTCGTTCTGTCTGTGGCATAGTAGTTCACAAACGGTGGGTACGATTTCAATGAGTACTCTAAATTAAAGCTGGTGGTGGGTGGTTCTTATCTATGTTACATGAAAATCTGTTCAGCAATTTTTATAATAGTGTTTGGGCTCATCAATTGGCCTCAATGAGACTTAGAGATGGTAAACAAGTGAACATAGTCTGATGATGGAGCAGGAGTGTGGTCACAGGAACTCGTATTTGTAAATTGTAGCCTAAATGAGTAGTTGGTAGACGGTGAAAATGATCTGATCATGTAGGAGTTTGGTCAGAAGATGTTAGGTTTTAAATTGGAGACCTAGTCTTCCACTTGTTAGACTACACTTGCTGGGCATTGTTATATTCTAAAGTAAAATTCTTTTAAGCAGTAATATAAATAATGAAATTGTTATTTCAATTGCATGCATATTTTGATCGGGGGCATAAAACAATTTAATAACTTGTTTAAAAATAGTACATTTAAAAAAAAATGGGCGTCAGTAGGCATGCCAAAGGCTTTTCGTCGAGATTTAAAAAAGCGCACATCTCTGACTAGTTCAAAAGTTAGCTTACTTTCCCGCACTAGTGCGGGAATGCAAAGTAAAAAGCACGCGTGTTTTGTACACACTGCATTGTGAACCTAACAACAATACTGATTTCCTTCCAGACAAATGAGACGATTAAAAACACAACAAATTACAACAAGATGTTTACTTAATTAGACTAATAAACAATGCTATAGTGTACTATAAACTATCGAGATTTTGACATAGTGTGAGACCTCTATTCACATAATATTTTACAATATGAGGACACACGGAAACCACCGACAATGATGTACGAATCGTATCTTTTTATTAGAGAATAAAAACTTGCATTGCATGCAAGAGGAGTTATGATTATGTGCGGGAAAAACTTACTTGTAAGTATAGATAGTCGACCTCGTAATTGTTAACCACTTTTGACAAAAACGACGTTGACGTCGACGTTTTTATTTACTGGTAAATGAAAACGTCATAAGATAATAACTATCTAACCGTCGGCGTCACATTGATCTAAAAGCAAAAATAGACCTTGAAGTTTTATGAGGTGCAAGTGTCATTCAATTCATCCTTAGACTGATAAAGAAATTACGAGGTCACTCATACAAACTTTTTCAGTAGCTTTACATACAAACATATCAAAAAAGTTTGTGATCACTAGCTAAAGCATATATTTAAAAACATATATAACTTTATCAAGAAAGCGTTTACGTTTTATCTTTTTCAAATAGAAATAGGTCCTACACTGTTAGAAATTAAAAAATAAAACATTTTTTTATTTTTCAGTACTTAACAAATATTTTGTCATTCAATCCTAATTTAATTGTATATTTCATATTTATGTGGAAGTTTTCAGGAAAAAGGATTCCCCACATTTTTTTTTCAATGGTGAATTTTACCGAATCTTACGTTTGGTGCGGCGGCCATCGTAGTATGAGTTTTGCAATTTTTATGGATTTGGAGTAATTTTGGAACTAAAAATGTGAATTTTAAATACCAATAACTTTTTTACTATAAATAATAATAAAAAAATTACTCTTTTGTAATGTTACTGCAGTACCACATGCCCTTTTCGGATCGGACAAGGTTTTTTTTTACATAATCTTCATCACCTCGTATTTTGCAGCCACCATCTTGGATTTACATTTTGACCACACTATCGACTTAAGCACTCTCAAAACTATGAAAACGATACCCATGATAAAAACTTGAATATTTTCGCAGCCACCATCTTGGATTTATATTTTGACCTCACTATTGGCTTTAGTACCCTCGAAAACTATGAAAACGACACCCATGACGAAAATGTGAAAATTTTCGCAGCCGCCATCTTGGATTTTTATTTTGACTTCACTATCGGCTTAAGCAACCCTGAAAACCATAGTGAAACGATAACCATGAAGAAAAATTTGAAAATTTTCGCAGCCGCCATCTTGGATGTACATTTTGACTTCACTATTGGCTTTAGCAACCTTGAAAACCATAGAAACGATACCCATGAAGAAACATTTGAAAATTTTCACAGCCGCCATATTGGATTTAAATTTTGACCTCATTATCGGCTTTAGCGCCCTCGAAAACTATGAAAACGACACCAATGACGAAAAGTTTGAAAATGTTCATCATAATAATATGTCGTTGCCGCCATCTTGGATTTTCATTTTGACCAAATAATTCACACTTTCTCTCTTTCTTGCCAGCCTGTTACTTGTTCATACAATGTTCGTGATTGATCTCTTTGGTGATTGGAACTTTTACTATTAATATCCACATTCCAAATTAAAATCTATTTTGCTCCCTAGGGATAAAACAGCTATTTTGGTCCCTGTTTACGAAGAACAAACTAGCTCTTTTTGAATAGATGTGATGTAAATTCTATTTTACCTAACTTAGTATTTTTGGTATGTATATCACATTTATTATACATTTTAGTTTGTAAATTTTACCGTTTAACGCCTTTTTAACTCCCACGCAAAAAGAGGAATGAGCACAGGTATCGTGTTTGGGCTCATTGGAATGGTCTCAATGAATAGTATATAGACAGAATAGATGAACAGGGTCTGGTGATGGAGTAGGAAAGAGAAATCAGGAAATGTTTGTGTCGGGGTCTATTAAATTTTAATATAATTTAACTTGTTATTCTGTAATGTTGTACCAGAATAGATGAACAGGGTCTGGTGATTGATTAGGAAAGAGAAATCAGGAAATGTTTGTGTCGGGTTTTAACTGTTAATATAATTTAACTTGTTATTCTGTAATGTTGTACAATAGGTTGGTTGATGGCAATAGGGTCGCCTACTATTACATAGGACTTAAAAATAACTGACGAAATGTGGGTGTACTATACTCTTAGGTACACCTCTGTTTAACTGTTTGGGGAATAAAGGCGTCATATTATGTATGGTCTTACCGGCTCAATCTCTTTGGTGATGACAGCGGCGACTGATGGGTTCAGACTAGCCAGATTCTCGTCCAACCACCTCTGGAACCGTACCAGGCAGTCGTGGAGATGGTGGTGCGAACTGTCTAGTTTGAACGCGCGCTTTATGCTCTGCAGCATCAGCAGGGGTCTATCTGGAAACGGAATAAAATATATGAAATGGTTTATTCTGCAAAAAAAAACGCATTTAATGTTGATATTCCGTTCTAAAGTCTACCATGACCTGACTGCTGCACCCAGAATTGGCCCTACACGAAGAAACTCCTCAACGGTCAACATTACAAACACGAAAGTTTATATACGTTTCATGTTGATAGACCGTTCTTAAGTCTACCATGTCGACGGCGTTGTCCTCTCTCAGCATGTCCAGTGAGTGTCAATCTTTGCAAATCTCTCATTCGGTACTTTTAATAAACCTTACCTTTTCTAAAGTATATTTCGAAGGCCATTAAATATGTGTCTATCCTATCCGCGGCGAGGGTTCTTAGTGGTTGTAGGAACTTGATAGCTTGTTCTAGAGGATCATCGGCCTGTAAAATGTCAAAATAAACACATCATTATATTATTGAATCTAGATTTGTGCTCAGTTCATAGCAATCTACCAACTATTCACCTTAGTCTACTACCCCTTAGAGACATATAGGCGTGTTATTATATTACGTTTATGTAGATGAAAAAATACGCTATAGAATTAATTTTAATTCCTTGTTTGGCTACCCATATAACGTGATATCTCAATAAACTATAGTAAGTCATGCCTACAGGTCACGACTCTTAGAACAAGTTAAAAGTCAATTCTTTAACAATAACACACTTCATTGTCACTGACTAGTAAAACAGGTAGTGTTCGAAGTATTTTTAGCTTTGGTACTGTTATAAACAAATTAATTGTGACATTCTAATCAATCAGTGACTTATTTGATACTTACTTCCCTAGGAAGTAAGTTTAGGATGTGGAAACACAAACAATAGGTATTCGTATTGTTGTAAGAAATTGATTTGACTATAAACTTTATCAGATAAAATCAAATGCAATAACCCATATCAATGAGCAAATTATGTTGACAAAAACCTAGACACAAAATTGGTTTGTCAAACTGGTTCCTTGGTAAAAAATATAATTAAAAGTAGTAGAATAAGGGCTTTTTACATGTATATTTTTTTAAATAATATCATGTAATATTTACCCTGGCCAGTTTGTCAGGTACCAGTTCGTCCAACTGCGGCGCTTCAGGGTCGCCTTGCTCCTGTTGCTGTCTCGCCTTGTGGTGCTGTTCGCGCTTCACCTACAGAATGAATGTGCTTGAAATGAAATAAAAGGTGTGTGTATAAGAAGTGTTGTTCTTATACACACACCTTTTATTTCATTTCAAGCACTTACGGAGGAAAAAAAAGTAAATAGTCGGATCAACGCCATTTAAAGATTATTTTTTTTGGTGCTTATTACGTCGTTTGGTAGGTACTGACATCGGTAGACACCAAAAACTTTGTTTGAAATCATTACGGGTAGGTAACCAGCATATTATTTTAATAATTTCAAACTAAACATTGTTTTATTTTATGACGCTACTAAGTAAATATCCAAGAATAGTGCTTGCTGTACCCGTTCAGTAGAGAAAGATCTCTCAGTTTAAACTCCCCAATACACACAAATGTGTTGCCATAATTAGTCATTAGCCCTTCAGTCACTGGCTATTTAAAACCGTGAAAAATACTTTATCTCACATTTTAGGTATAAAAAAACAATGACAGAGTAGAGGGACCCGTTATTTTAGCTTATTATTTCAGATGACCTTAATGAACCGTTCTCTTTTCCAATAAACAGAACATACTGCGATCATTAACCTTAGTCCCTGATAGAACAGGCACCATTAAGGGCGCATTTTACCAAAGAAATTGAACGCGATCAGCATTTCTAAAAAGCGTTCAAGAGCTGTCAGTGTCAAAATTCCATAACAATTTTGACACTGACAGCTCTTGTACGCGGTTTAGATGTGCTGAAAGCGTTCAATTTCATTGGTAAAAGCCGCACTAAGTAAAATGGACGTACCTGTACCTGAGCCTGTAACGCGCTTTCCTGTTCCGCTTTGCGCTTCGCCTTCCTCTGTTTATTTCTAAGCTTCTTCAACTCCGACGGCGCCAAATTTTCTGTTGACAACGAAAAAGAAACCATGTTAGGAATTGCTTTACCATTCCTAGGTGTGTTTAGGCACAAGTGGTTGGCTCCCGAAACCACTCCACATTTGCTGAGGATGGTCACCACTTCACCAGGGAGTTTCAAAGAGAGAAAAAAATATGTATCTTGGTCTCCCCATTATACGGATTGATGATCGGGTTGTTTTTATTGCATTCTTACAAGAGGAGCGTAAACCCAGCGTAAGTTACGCTGCTCAAAGTGAGTCGCAAAAACTATTACGTTACAATACGAAACTGCGGTATCTATGCGCCAAACTTTAGGCAAAATAAGTCCTCGAAAGTGGAGCAAAACGAGTCTAAAGAAAATTCCTACTGTTTTTCGCCTCATCCTGATCAGATCAGCTGGTAGTTACCTAGTTCATAACATTATATTGAAATAATCTCAGTGTCGCCAGCAAAAAAGGATCGGCGGTCATACCTGCATAAGTCTCTATTGCCAACATAAGTAACTCACGTAATAACGCATAATCAAATCGCGACTCTAATACGAATAATCGATAATGATCGTCGTATTTAAATTCATAATGGCGAAGCGTGTGAATTGTGCGAAGGTTTCCTAAAGCAAAGCGTAGTTTACATTATGAAACTAGTGTCGTGAAACTAGCTTGACTGTTCTGGTTCGGGCTATAGCTAACACAAAAATGAGACATGGCATCAGTTATCAGTTTTTCAAAAACTGTGTGCAAGTAAGCTATAGCCCGAAACAGAACATTCAAGCTACTGTTCCATGACACTAGTTTCATAACGTAAACCGCCGCCGCGCCGTCATTACGGAACGAATGTTTAGTTTTGTCACGCAATGCGTAAGAAAGTAGTACCTTCGCCATATAACAATTATTGTGGTTTAAGAGGGAACAGGGCCCGCGATTCTACATACAAACGTATCTATTCCCCGTTTTTCTTCCTGAATAATGCCTCTAGAGGTATCATTTTTCTCTATAGGCATGTCCCTGTCATTTCCTTTTTTTCAGCAATTAGTAAGTAAGGAAACTATGACCCTCCAAAAATTACAAAAATGCCCCATTTTTACCGCCGTGATTAGAGGACTACCAGACTAATTCGGAAAAGTTTTTAGCATAAAAGAAAATAATAGGAACCTAGACATACTCTTTCTTAAAAATTTTATGTAAAAAATTATTAAATCGGCTAAGTTTTCGAGGAGAAAAAAGGAGAATGCCAAACGTCGTTTTCGTCAAAAAATTTGTGATATATTCGGTCTGAGCTGCATTTGTCCCTATCGCACTTTACGGGGTTTAACTCGGTTTTTCGGGCGCAGCGCGACGGCAATAGTTTCTTCAAAGACCTATTTTTCAAATTCCTCGCAACCCCTGTTCCCTCTTAAGACTTTTGCTACGGGAATATGTTGCGCCTAGCAGTGAAAGGCTTACAGCTGATTATTGATATTTATTTCTGACCTCCAGAGACTGGAACCAGACTATAGGGAAGACTTTTCCCCAGGAGAAAGATAGTAAACAAAAAAATAACCCGTATCATCCCAGTGCCTTGGTACTTGGGCTGATTGACATCTGTGATAATTTTGAGCGAACCGTTAGGTTGACTTCAATCAAATGTACTATCGAAGAAATTCATATCTAAGTAGTTTGAAAACAAAATCCCGTGAACACAATGACCACATCTGATACCGCCCCGGTTCTATAGCCGCCGAGCGCTGCCAGCAGAAATAGTCCTTACGATGTATAGACATGAAGTTCTTCGATGGTACATATAAGGGGACATAGTTACTTTATTCCATAGTTCAAGGAAACAAATCCACTATAGCCACCCAAACTCATAGTCCAATGTTTTGTTTTCATGTTCTACAATTAATAGTCCTCCACCACCCGGGGGTTGTCCTTGGGTGCACTTGCATAGTGCATACAGGGATAATCGTCGGTTGGTGCCTCATTCCATTTAAAATTGTCTAAGGGGCGCCTCTGCGAGTTGGCTTCGAACCCTCGCACGCCTTCCAAAAGACTGGGACCCCATGGTCACGAGATAAGTAAACATATAAAAATAATATAATAATAATAATCGTTTCTCGCACACGAAGGGTTCCGTCCCACCGTACATTATTTAGCAAATAAATGAAAATACTAAACGAAGAATATTATTATTTTTCAACTTAATGAAAATCGCAGATAAATTTGTATTTATTTGTTTCCTCGTTGGTCTAGTGGTCGCAAGCGCTACTGCTGAGCATGAGGTCCTTAGTTCGATTCCCGGATCGGGCAAAGATTGTTATTGGGTTTTTCTAACTGGAATTTCTCCGTAGCAGCCCGGAGTCTGGATTTGTGCCCGGTTGATGGCAATAGGCTCGCCCCCTATTACATGGAACTTAAACATAACTGGCGAAATGTGGGTATACTATAGGTACACCTCTGCCTAACCCTTCGGGGAAACAAGGCGTGATGTTATGTTATGTTATGCTATTGTACAGAAACGGGCCTAAGAATGTAAAAACTCTTTCTACAAAGACATGTTTTGAAGTTGCATTAGATGTGCATACTATATAATGTCCAACCAATGCTAAGCACGGCCAAGAGTTTAGAGATAATGGCACGCACTCGCACAATACCGTAGTTAGGAAACGTAAAAGATGTTATCTATTTCAATGTTCACAGTTTCACATACTGTAATTATCCCATTCTGCATACAAAGGGCAAAAGCAGTGTCCAGGGCATTCTGAACTAGCGAGCTGTCGAACAAGATCGACTGATAACAGATAAGGTGTCGGAGTGTCGGCTGCGCGTGAGGCGTGAGTGAACGCAAGGGTCGCGGTCGTGCGCCGCGCACACTACATGTCATGTCACAATTTGTAATTATGCCGCTACCTATGTCGAATACATTCGAATCGAAAAGGTCTTGTATACCTCAACAATCCAATAAAGGAATTTCCAGTATTCCTGGCTTAGACAACGTTTAAAATGAGACAAAACGAACCAAGGTCAAAATCATTTTTACATCGTTACTATGTTATACCTAGGTAGATAATTTATTGGACAAAGTTAGTAATATAAAGCAAACATATTAATTTGTGCCTTGGAACATTTTGGACCAAATGTATGGAGCAGGAGTGCCTTATTTTTTCTTAGTGTACAATATTATAACGTTACTAACGAAATATTGTATTACGGTAAGTATAGTCACGGACTTTAATTGATGAGCCACTTTCAAAATGTCCAATTTTGCAGTTTTGTTCTTAATATTTAACGTTATACGATAATTATTTCCGAAGCTAAAACATGTTATAAACAAACATTATTATACAATGTGGATCTGGACTTACGACATTAAATTAAAACGAGCATAGTCCATAGAAACATTTTAAAAGACGAAGATTAGTAGTTAAAGGAAAATTGAAAAATTGCAATTTTCAAATAAAATAAATAGCAGAATCAACTGCATAAAAAGTAAACACGCTTTATCTACGAAAAGTCACTAACCCGTTGCGCGGCCCGACGTGGGTAGGTAGTTTAGTCGGAGAACAACAAATTAGCGGCATAAACTCACTAAGTTGCGCGTTGTTAATTAAAAGATCACTGATTGAATAATTAATCACATAATATCACATCACAATCAGAATTTACATCAATAGTCAAATTTATAAATTTTCAAGGTATAATGAACAACGGTGGAACCGTTGTTCATTATGCACAAGCGACATCGATACCTAATATTAAACTAACACTGAACAATAAGTCACACTAAATCGTCTTAATCACAAATAACAACTAAATTTTTTCACAAAATCACAACAATGCGCGCGCGGCTCGTCTCGTGATAAAAAAAGTAGGCGTGTGCGTTCAAAGGGCGCCGCCTGACTGGAGCGAGTCCCGAGACTTTTTGCCGAAAAAATTCCGCTCACACACACACTCGTAATTGTCTATGCACCACTAATGCATAATTTGCGTAAGTAATATTTCTTTTTCTTTCTAATTGTAGTATTATTTTGTGGGACTGGGCGGGGCGCGTCAGAGTGGAATCGTATGACACCTTTCTCTGTCTCTCAAGCATATTGAGACGTAGAGGATAGAATCGTACGTTTTGCACAGGTTCTTGACCTTACAATGTTTACCTATTATTACGGACTCAGATCTACATCATGTAGAAAAATAAGAAAATGAAAAATAATTTCCTGTGGCTAAAGCATTCATTGGATTTGATTGATTTTTTGTATACGGGTAAAGAACATGACACTCTTTATGTGGTTTTATGGAATGTCAATCGTCCTGCTCCACATTGTATAGGACTGTATTTTCAATCGCCTGATCACTAGATTCGAGAAATATTGTTGTTTTTTAAATACAATTTATCGTATATGCACGCCACACTTGGCAGAATGTGATGATACCATTTGATTTGACTAATCTTTAGATCATATTATAATACCATCAGCGCCTCGCACTTTCGCCCGCATAAGTCTCGATCGCGTGGGAATATTGGGATAAAAAATCCTGTGTTAATCCATAAACTATCTGTGTGCCAAATTTCAGTAGTGTTTACGTGAAAGAGTAACAAACATCCATCCATCCTTACAACTTTCGCGTTTAATATTAAATATTAATACTACGAGGGGGCGTTTTTAAGTTCGCGGAACGGAGGGTGAGAAGTGAAAATAAAAATACTAAATTCTTTTTCTTTTTCAATATATTCACCTGCTACCCTTATACATTTTTCAGATCTTTCAATTAGCTTATGTATACCTTCATAAAAAAATGTTTTGTCTTTATCCGAAAAATAAGCTGAAACCGCGTCCTTCACTTCTTCATCAGTTGAAAATTTCTTCCCACAAAGTTCTTTTTTCAGTTTTGGGAAGAGGTAATAATCACTGGGAGCCAGGTCTGGGCTGTAGGGTGGATGGTCTAAAATATCGAAGCCCACCTTATGCACGGCAGCCAACGCAACACGGCTCTTTTGAACAGGCGCGTTGTCGTGAAGAAGAAGGACACCTTTTGTCAATTTACCCCTCCTTTTTTCTTTAATGCTTTCTTTCAACCTCTCGAGGATAGAAGCTTAGTATTCTCCGGTTATAGAAACGCCTTTATCTTTATAATCGGTCAACAGGATCCCTTCTGAATCCCAGAGGTCCCCTCCTGAGGTCCAAAAACGTGCGAGAACACTCCACGCGGTGTTGTTTTTGAGGCGGCGCGGCGGCGTGAGCATTCTTGGGACCCATCTTGCACTGACCCAAATTGATCGTGTAGAATTTTGAAAATTTTCGTATCCGATACTCCAACCATTTCTGCAAGCTGTTTCTTCTTTAGTCTGGCATCTTCCAATATTATTTTTTCGACTTTTTTAATGATATCCGGAGTAGTCACCTCGATCGACCGTCCGGGCCGTGGGTCGTCTTCAAGTGAGGTCCTGCCTTGTTTAAAGACACTGTGCCACTTGTAAACCATGGTTTTACCCGGGCAAGAGTCCCCGTAAACGGATTCCGTCTCTTCCAGTATATTTTGAACTGACTTTCCTTGCTTGGTAAGGAACTTTAGTACGGCACGGTACTCGATTTTTTCCATAATTCACACTTTCTTCCCGATTGAGTTGTTTGCGTGACGATAGTTCAAAGACTAATGATCCAATTAAGTTAAAACCTGGTATTTATACTAATATTGAGTGGCTGAAGTTATGGTCATCCCGATAATGACCTATTGTTATCCCATTCCGCGAACTTAAAAACGCACCCTCGTATATTATAATAGGATACCATATTCTGACAAATAAGTGATCATGATTACTTACGGAAAAAATTATAGATCTGATCAATCATAAATAAGTAGAATATCAGTAGCTTTGGGTCTTATGCAAATGCTTGCCGCCTTGAAGAAACTTGTTGTTCATGTTAATTACACTGTAATATCTTTTTTTTTTTTCGTAAATAAACGTTCAACATCTTGTCACAAACTCATCTCTGTGACAAATAATGTCAAAATTTTGTAAAAAAATAGTTATTTTTAACAGATTAAGACGAAGTTGATATTGACCCAATCCAAGCTTTTCCAAGGAATAAAAACGTAAAAGTGCGAGCAAATATGCGCATACTTAACAGGGTGTATATTAGACGAAATGCCGCTGCATCGTCTGCATAGGTACACATTGACCAACATCCCTACATCAGTTTTTGCAAGAGTTTTTCGTTTCCGTCTTCTACTACTGGTAGTAGAAAACAGTCGCCGTAACTAACGGTTGTGTTGCGTTCGCCTGATATCCGGCGCACCTTGCCGCATTCCCGAGCATTGCGGCTCTTTGCGGACAGGCAAAACGAGACAGCGCTAGTTGACGTGACATGCTCGAAAGTACTATGAAATAGAACAAATTATAGTGCTACAACGAGGGCATGGTATAGGAATATAGCAATAATACCGCACTTGCGAATAAAATTATGTTTACTTAGAAGGTAATGCTCATCAGAATAATCCTCCTTTTACTACCTCTGTGTGGTGTTCTGGACCAGCTGTCTCAGACCCACAGGTGCCGAGTTTGATTCCCAGTGGGAGCAAAAAAAAAACTGCTCGGTTTGGTTGGTTCTAAGTCCGCCTGGCTAGCTACCACCATCTTATCTAAGTCTGTCGCCATAGCAACAATGTTGATAGCATGGTTGTCTTTCGGCAGTTAGAGGTAAGATAGCAGTTCCTCTGTGGTTGAGGATTCCGGGTGAAGCTCGCTTTCACCTACGGCCTGATCATAACTTTCCATCAGGTGAGATGCAGGCCAAGAACTTCTACGTCATGGTAAAAAAAAAAACCTCTTGCACTTATCCTAATTTATTTGAGGTCGGCTCAGTGTGTATGAATAGGTGTATATATATAAATCAGACGTCATCTCAGTATTCACTTCCTTCCTTGGCATAACACTGTCTACACAACTTATACATCTCAACTAAAAATCTCACCGTGAAAACTTGGACGAACTTGAAGTCAGCTGGAAGTGAGCTGTCAATCCCTAGCATCACGTGGAATGACAGCTCTTTCAACCAAGTTTTCAGCTGTTCATTGGTTTCTATATTATCCACATTCCGACGCTAATCATTTATACAAGGGTAAGCAAGTCAATGGTTACTCGTTGGGCATAAGTTATCGGGGACTCAAACGTGACGGGTTAGCCAACAGTACTTTTGCAGACTTACATCCATATAGGTTAGGTTGCTACGTGGACGAACGCTACGATGTATAACTGCCCACACATCAAACAGAATTGAATTGGTTTAGCTTAAGTCTGATCATCATCACCTGTCTAGCTTCCTCTCACCTATGCTGGGGTCGGCTTCCAGTCTAACCGGATGCAGTAATAGCAGCTGACTACCAGTATTTTACATGAAGCGCCTGCCTCTGACCTCCTCAAACCAGTTACTGACTGGTTGTCAGATTTTCGGGCTTCTGACTACCCGTAACGACTGTCAAAGATCTACAAATGACAGCCGGGACCAACAGCTTAATTAAAGCGGCTTCACGGCTTGGTTTAGCTAAAGTTCGATATGAAACGATAAATAATATCCTGTTGGATTTCAATCAGTGAGAGTGACAGTTTAGTTAAGATAATAACAATTTATTCTTAAGGGCATTACGGTAAATATCAGCTTTGAATTACGACTAGGCTGAAATATATAGAGATATGAAGTAAGAAAACGTAAATTTTTTGCAAAGTTCAAGGAGTGACAATTTCTACAAGGCAAAGCTTGAAACAAACCATAAACTTCGCTCCTTTAAATCCATTTATTACGTGATACTCTAAGAATTCGTCGTATGGATGGCATAGTGCCTACCCAATAAAAATTAAAACATGTTATTGTAGACAGTAAAGTACATAGTACCGTTGGTTTTATTCAAAAGGAGTATGTGAGGATCGTAAAGGGTGACATACTCTAGTTTCTGCCTGCCCCATAGGAACAGGCGTTCATGTATGCATGTGTAGTTTTATTCTATTACAAAACTCTTAAACAAAACAGATAAGCCGATCAGCCCACATAAAGAACTCAACACATTGCCGACGACAATATACTCAAGTGCCTATTTACGTAAGTATATTGTGCCTTAATACGTCTAGGACACGTCGCGAACACAAATTACTGCTCTAATTCACGAGAGGTTTCGTAAAAGTAATGAAACTGTGGCCGTGGGGGCCGAGCGTCGAGGTCGGGGAGGTCATTTCTATAATTAAAATCTAACATTTTGTAGACATAGGTATTTGTGAATTACAGCGTACAGTGGGGGTTAGGTTACAAATAATGGTCCCAGAAGTTCTTTTTTCAAAATAAGACCATTTAGATACTGTATGAAAAGATGACCTAACTAAGTTCTTTCTCTCGCAATGAAAATAGACACAATATTTTTAAAGAATTCCGATCGTTTCAATCAGTAAAGCCTGCATGAATAGGTATCTTCTAATTTATAAGAATATATGTAATTCATTCATTCTTTCACTAAAAGAAAACGCACAACATAAACCGCTGCACGCGCTTGGTCTAGCAGTATGACATTTTGCATAAGAGTTCCATACATACATACTTATATTCTCATACGATACCTACATAAATAAAGTTCAATGCAATATGAACCGTAGCTGCATAGAAACAACACAGTTTTGATCATCACTAGGATTTGGATCTTGAGGTTCAGAGTCCCGAGTCCTTAGAGCACCAATGTTGTGGTATGGTGTGCTCTTGGGAATTAAAAGCTTTACTTTCTAATGACATGAATAAAAGATAAGAAGATAAGATATAAGGAAAGAGCCATCTCTGCTTGTTTCTAAATACAACTCAACATGAAGATATACATGCTGAAATATTGTCTGATTCTTGAATATTTCAGCAGCACTGAAGCTACTAGAATCTGGACTGCAGTAAAAAACTTATAAACACTTCGCTTAGAACATAGAGAAACACAGTATCGGCCGCCGTGCTAATGAAAAGAATGGCAGGAAATGGACACAGATAATGTATTGAAACTTTTTTTTGTGGTGTTAGTTCTAAAAATCACATCTCAGTTGCCTGCCAGCGTCAAGGCACTACCTATGTTAATAGTATCTTCGAATGAAGTACTTAATTCGTAAAATAATGATCGAAATTCACAACAAGTATGTTCGTTTGATCACTTATTATCGGTACCTAATTTCTGTTAGAGCTAACAATATCGCAACAGCCACAAATTATCAAAGCAGCCCTGACGCAGGGCTCATGTCGCAACGACCGGACTTGTTCGTGCGACGGGCGTGCGCCGGCGCAGCCGGTCGACTTTAGAAACTGGAGCACTATTTATAATGCAGCACTTGGGTGTTTTAAAATATTTAATATTTTAATTCTCACGAATGTCGATTTTTATTTGATGCCCTTAATTAAGGCCGTATACTTATTAGTGTTATTGCATTTTTTTTTGTGTTGAACTTGATAGAAGAATATGACAGTTGTAACGTTTGGGAAGTAGTAATAAATAGTATTTTGAAAGATTATGTTGGTTAGTACTCCTTTTTATAATTATTTATGAGATGAAACATGACAATTGTGACATTTGTCACTAGATTTTCTGATCAATCCCTTGATTGGGCTTTAAATTTTTAGTTCTATGAATGACAGACAATGCGAAGGTTAAATCCACAAAGATCTCTCTGCAAGAGATTCATGGAATTGAGAAATCATGTTTCTTAAACACGCAGTCTTTTCCAACAGTAGGTACAGTTACGTAGTAACGTAAAAACGTTCTTCATTGTTGAAACGTCGACCCTAAACTATTACTTAACTGTCCTACGGTATTTATATAACAAAAAAATGTACTAAGACATGTTATAAATCGATAAAATAAATGGTTTTGCTTTGAACAGATGAAATGTAATTGCAACGAGTTCAATGTTTGCTCATCAGTCAACAGTTTAGCACCTGTCGAAACTCTTCTGCTTGATTCTAAACATAATGATCATTAGTCATTCTTCTTTAATTAGGTAACTCAAATGTATTTATTAATAACTAGCTTTTGCCCGCGGCTTAGCACGGGTGGAGGTTGGAAATTATCCGGGGTCGGGAACAGTCTGTTCCTTTTTTGTTGTTTTCATATAAATCTATTGGTTTAGGTACGCGGCGCACGCCAGTAAAGCTCACAGTCTGCATGGTTTTTTCCGATATTATTTCAGCCAATTTATACAAAACTTCAATGATTATGCACCTAAATCTTCTTCATGAATCACTCCGTCCATTGATGAAAACCGTATGAAAATCCGTTCGGCACTTTTTGAGTTTATCGCGTTCAGACAGACTGACAAACGCGGCGGTGGGACTTTGTTTCATAATACGTAGTGATGGCGATAAGATTGTACAACAACAGATTGAACGGTGTCCCCCAAAACTAGGCATTTGCCTGTTTCTTGGGGGTCAGAATTGAGAAACATAAATAATTTAAATCATTGGAGTTTATTTATTGACGTTACTTAAAGTTAAGTTATTTTGAACGTCTGCTTAAACATCAATTTCTTTAAGTTTAATTTTATGTCGCTTAAAATTTATGTAACGATTAATATAAGCTATAGTCAGAACAATATTTAGAAACCACTGTCATCAATTGATTCTATTCTGGCATATAACAACACTTTCAGAATTCACAGGTATTAGCAAATCTATACAAATTGTAAAACAAAATCGTTTTTCGCGTTTGTCTGTATGTCCGCGTTGTTCTACTAAACCACGCAACAGATTTGAATGAGGTTTTCAACATCGTTTAGAGATTTTATTCCGGAAGGTTTATTGTGTACTATATACAGGGTGATTGGAAGATGGGTACAAAGCTTTAAGGCGAAGATAGTACAGACCATTTGGAACCATTTAAGCCATGGTTGTCTCAGACGAAGTCTTACCATTTTTTTTAACCTATTATTTGATTTTTTTTTCGGAAATTCTCAAAATTTTATGTAAGCTGCATAATTATGGCCAAATTGAATGATATATGAGTTCATTTTTTATTTATTTAATCAAAGTAATGTGTAAGCAATCAAGCAAAATATTTTTTAGGCTTCTGTGAACATTAGACATTTTTTACAGACATTTAAAGTTCAGAAAATTTGTATCAATACGTTTTTTGTATTGTTTCCTATTACCTTAATTTTTTTTTCTCTTTCTACTTGTGTGCCTGTTAGTCTGTGCCAAATAAATGTATTTTCTTTCTTTTTTTTTCTTTTTTTAAACTTATAAAAAAAATGGTAAGACTTCGTCTAAGACAACCATGGCTTAAATGGTTCTAAATTGTCTGTACTATATTCGCCTTACAGCTTTGCACCCATCTTCCAATCACCCTGTATAATACGTTAGTATTAAAGTAACGTTTAACTATGAAACCTCGATGTTTTGACAAGTCGTAAAAACCGTACGATCGCTAGTCTATAATAATAGCACCAAACATGTTTCTGATCACTATTTACTTTATTTTTTACAAAAGGATCAATTCTGCTTGGACTTACAACAGCAAAAAAAGCAGAAACAATTTTATTTGTTGGGGAATGTAAAATAGAGTTCTCAAAAGCATAATCAAGACAAAATAAAGGAAATTTTCTTTAGTGCTCGTAGATTATAGCGACACTGATCGGTAAAAAACGGAGAAATAAGGAAAACATCACTAAGGTTCATCAAAAAGCAGCAGCACACAAAAACATAAAGTAACAAAATGTTAGTGTGTTAAAATTTGGCGATTTTATGTTTTTGTTATGTGATTATGTAACCTATATGGAGATTTCTCTGAAATAAATTAATAATAATTATTATGATTATCAAAAAGCTAAAAAAAACCTTTCAAATATTACAACCACTAAACCATTGTTCTGTACCTATATCCATTAAACTTACCGCATTCATTTAGATGTTCTAGTTCAAATCATTAAAAACGTAAAGATTAATTACATTTAGTCGCCTGCGCATGCTCTGGTTGTGAAAGCGACCACGTGCCTCCGAACAATGCAGGGGCCGATATAGTTGAACTTTTGTTCCTATTAGTTTTGTAAACTCAATTTAAGTCTATTTGCTAGATAACAACCATGGTCTTATACGAGAGCTGCACTAATAGTATCGGGAATGGAATATTTCCACTGATCCTGTCCTATTAAAATCTTTTTAATTGAAAACCCCTTGGTTTTAAAAATCGAATACCATTTATTTATTTAAAAAAAGATTCTCGGTCTTGTCACAAGGCTTTGTCAAACTTGTTTAGTCGTTGAGAAAATGGAATTGACTCGAAAAATTCAAGAGCGATGATTTATTAGGACTTTCGAAGTGGTTTAACACAAAAACAGTGTGTTGACCGGATGATTTCTGCATTTGGTGATGAAGCCCCATCCAAAACCACAATTTATCGCTGGTTTTCTGAATTTCAACGTGGACGTGTCAAGCTCAGTGATGATCCCCGTCAAGGTCGTCCAAAAACTGCAGTCACCCAAGAAAACGTTGATGCTGTGCGTAAGCTGATTGAGGAAGATCGACATGTGACATACCGCGAAATTCAGGCAACTTTAGACATTGGCATGAGTCAAATACAAATAATCTTGCATGAACAATTAGGTGTAAAAAAGTTGTTTTCCCGATGGATAACCGCATTCGCTCTGTGAAGAGCAAAAAGCGGCTCGCGTTACTTGGTGCGTCAGAGCTCTCGAAAGATTCCACGCACGAACCTCAAATGCTGTATACAACATCGTATCAGGTGTCGAATCCTGGATATACGCGTACGAACCCGAAAGAAAAAACCAGTCACGAGTTTGGGTGTTCGAAAATGAGTCAAAGCCAACAAAAATTGTTCATTCACGGAGTGCTGCAAAAAAAATGGTGGCCACGTTTGTCTCCAAAACCGGCCATGTTACGACTATTCCTCTTGAGGGACAAAGAACGGTTAATGCACAATGGTATGCTAGCATTTGTTTGCCACAAGTCGTTTCTGAACTCCGTAAAGAGAACTGCAACCGCCGCATCATCCTCCATCACGACAATGCGAGTTCTCACACCGCGCACAGAACAAAAGAGTTTTTAGAGCAAGAAAACATAGAATTATTAGACCATCCGCCGTACAGCCCCGACCTAAGCCCTAATGATTTCTATACTTTCCCTAAAATAAAGAATAAATTGCGTGGACAGAGATTTTCATCACCTGAAGAAGCTGTGGACGCCTACAAAACGGCCATTTTGGAGACCCCAACTTCCGAATGGAATGGTTGGTTCAATGATTGGTTCCATCGTATGGAAAAATGTGTCAAATTTCGCGGAGAATACTTCGAAAAGCAATAAATACATTTTTCACCACTCCCGCACGAAAGAAGTGTCTTTCCTCTACGAAAACAGTGAGGAAAGTTGGTTTTTCCTCACTGCTTGAACAGTGAGGAAAGTTGGTATTTCCTCACTGTTTGAACAGTGAGGAAAGTAATGATCCCGTTCAGGAACTAACCTTGCCTGATTTTTTTATGTTAAGTTTTAAAAATATTTTAAAATATTAAGAATTTTTTTGATTTGCTTTGTGTCTATTTAATTTATTTACCTATGATGGCTGAATACTTTCTTGCTGGGAGTGGTGAAAAGTTTTGTATGCAACTTGTGAGCAAGTTCATTTGCTATTCGTTTTGTTGAGTCTTGAGCGAACGAAGGATTGAAAAATAGAATCACGAGCGCAGCGAGTGATTATAAATTTCAATCCTGAGTAAGCGAAAGACTAATCAAAACTCATAGGAAAAACGAACTTTCCTCACATGTTGGATAAATAACTATTTCACCACTCCCGCACGAAAGAAGTGTCTTTCCTCTACGAAAACAGTGAGGAAAGTTGGATTTTCCTCACTGCTTGAACAGTGAGGAAAGTTGGTTTTTCCTCACTGTTTGAACAGTGAGGAAAGTAATGATCCCGTTCAGAAACTAATCTTGCCTGATTTTTTCATGTTAAGTTTTAAAGATTTTTTAAAATATAAAGAATTATTTTGATTTGCTTTGTGTCTATTTAATTTATTTACCTATGATGACTGAATACTTTCTTGCTGGGAGTGGTGAAAAGTTTTGTATGCAACTTGTGAGCAAGTTCATTTGCTATTCGTTTTGTTGAGTCTTTCGCTTACTCAGGATTGAAATTTATAATCACTCGCTGCGCTCGTGATTCTATTTTTCAATCCTTCGTTCGCTCAAGACTCAAAATCAAAACTCATAGGAAAAACGAACTTTCCTCACATGTTGGATAAATAACTATTGAAATAGTAATGTTGTGTCACTACCTTGATTTCCGAATTTTTCAGTGCCGCCCTCGTATATACCAGAGTATTTGTACGTGCTTGAAAGCCTTGCACAGACTGGCGCGACGCGACACCGGTAGAACAATTTCCGTGCAGTTTTCATAGAAATTGAACCAGAGTCGCTTTTTAACCGACTTCAAAAAAAGGAGGAGGTTCTCAATTCGACGGTATGTTTTTTTTTTTTTTGTATGTTTGTTACGCGCTTACTCCGCCAATTATGAATTGATTTTGATGATTCTTTTTTTGTTTGGTAGGGCATACTTCAGAAGTGGTCCCATATAAATTTGGTCAAGATCTGATGAAGGGTTTTTGAGTTAGCTTCAATAATACATATTTTTCCCACCTAGCATATGTGGATGATATTGTAATAGTTCCTGTCACTGTAATTTACTTGGTATTCAAATTTTTGTGGGGGTTTTGTGTAGGTACCACAACTAAAAAGTGAAAAATATAAACTTTTTCACAAAAAATAAAACAGCCTTCCCAAAAAAAAAAAAAAAGGTTTTATTTTTTGTGAAAAAGTTTTTTAAGTCTTGACAATACATCGAGATTTCTTAGGTACCTAAACATAACTTTAATATTAACGTATTATACACATAAACCTTCCGTAATAAATTCTCTAAACGATCGTGAAAACCTCATCAAAATTTGTTGCGTGGTTTAGAAGAACAACGCGGACATACAGACAAACGCGAAAAGCGACTTTGTTTTATAATATGTATAGAAACTAGCCCAACTTTATTTAAAACATGCAATAAATCTATTATTTATGAACAAGACTACCGCGTTGGCGCCAGGCAGCCATATTTGGGTGACCACAAACGACCAACAGCTTTTTGATGGCAGTTTAAAACTATTGTTGATTCGTAATAAATGTTAAAACTTCCTTAGAAATGGGCATGAAGACAAGTTGGTCGTTATGCCCAAGTCGTAAATTCAAATTACGGCAAATCGTTAGCTTTATTGATTTCTAACAACGCAGCAAATCGAAGTCGATGCATAATGATCTGTGCTAATAAACATAAGTTTGGTTTTGGCAACATTTTGTTTTATACATAGATCAATCAGAACTTCAAGCTAATTTTGACTTTATGTTGAACATATTATGAGAATAATTTAGATGTTTTATTGTTTCGTTTGTGGGTTACCAGTGATTCGGTTACTACACTAGCAACCTAAATTCTATAGTAATTGCTTTCATTTGGACGTCATTAAACTTTTTTATCATAGTTTGATACAATAATGGTCTTCATTTCCCGCTGCTTCGTTTGATATGCTCAAACGAAGCAGCGGGAAATGAAGACCATTATTGTATCAAACTATGATAAAAAAGTTTAATGACGTCCAAATGAAAGCAATTACTATAGAATTTAGGTTGCTAGTGGGGGACACTTCAGAATATTTGTATCTGCAACACTTTAGCGCTATCTAGAATACTTGAAGACATATTTGTCGCATTAGATTTATGATCTGTAATGGCAAAGGAAACATGTGATAAATAAATAAATAAATAAATAAACATATCTCGCTAATTCACGTCAGGCGGCAAAAATAAATAGCCTGGATACGCGCAACATGTCATAGCCAAGTAATTTTCTCACCAGAGAGACCTTTAAATGTTCCAATTATCATCAAACACACTTGGCGAGTTAAGTAGTAAAAAATGCACCTGTTACGATCGTAGAATTTTTGCTGAAATGTAAAATATTAGTAGATAAAATTGCTGCATGGTAAGGTACAGCTTTGACATTGAAGAATCCATTAATCAATTAAAGAATTTCTGAAAGAGAGTTAATTCTAAAGAACAGTTTTAAATGCTCCTTTTTTACTGTTTGTATATCGTGTGCATGTTCCAATAAAATAAAAAAATGGTTTCTTCGGTTCTTTGTTTCTTTCTAATTTCTTGGGTCACAAGCCATGCGCCTGATGGGATTTCCCAGCGACAAAAATTACGAACTATTGAACACCCTCTTTTTTTTTGGGTGGGAAATCATCAATTGACTTCTCCTGCTCTGGGCGGAGCGGGGGGGCGTGTCAGACTCTTACTGACTAAAACCCACCCGTGTTCCTTCAGTTGGCCAGGGGCCACGGTATACCTTTCGGACTTTCCCGCAACCCCGGCAGGCATCGGTCCCATCGGACCCCTTCACTTGCTATTGAACCCCCTTACATGACTTTTCTATATTTTTTCCTTAGTGGTAACCTTTGTGATATAAGGAACTCTTGTGCGAAATTTCACGCTTTTACCCCCACCGGTTTAGGCTGTGTTGGCTAGCTGGCGGTGAATGAATGAATTTACGATTTTTATTAAGGAGATGTTTGTAAAGGCTTAGGTTCTTTTAAAACACTGAGGAGCATTACTAAGGTAAAAGTTGAAATCTATGACATACAAAAGCAATGTGAATTCAAGAGCAGTACAGATAGTGCAATCTACGACGACGCGCCCCACTCCGCGATTACTGTACTGTAAGCTGTACTTTAGTACGGAGAAGAGCGGAGAGAGTGGGGCGCGTCGTGGTGGATTGCACTATCTATACCTATAATTGACGCGCAATCACAGCGGACACAGGGGTCTGACATTGACAGGCATACGGAAACCTCGTGACAAATTCATCTATACTTAATTGCAACCTGCAATATGCTGCCGAGTGCCGAGGTGAGCCAGTCAAGCATCCGTATCCGATATCATACATAATATTTACGTAAACGTTAATTGAAGGATTTCTATGATCTCCGAGTTTATTTAATGCTTGTGTAATATTGGTTGACAATATTAGGTATTCTCAAACGTAAATTGGTTTCATTTGGTTGTCAGTGTCTTAGTGGGATATCGCACCTCTGACTTTTCGGATTCATGTGCGTATTGTATAATTATCATTTGCTTCAAAAACGGTGAAGGAAAACATCGTGAGGAAACCGGCATGCCTGAGAGATATTTTTCGACGGCATGTGAAGCCAAGTCAGAGGCCCATGGGCGGCTTTAAAACTCTGACACCAGGTTAGTCACTAACCACACGAAAAGAAGAAGTGGGATATCTGATTATATGCCCATGATGCAGAAATCTTGTAAAGAAAAGGCGAATGTATACATGCTTCTGAAGAGCAGTGCGAAATTATATGACACTGTGGGTGCTTGCATAAAGAAGCTAATTTTCAGGGCCGACTCCCGGTACAGGTCGCTGCAGGTTAACTCGGAACCACAGAATAAATTAACGGGACTACATCTCACGCACCAATCGATACTGACTTGTCGTTACCCTCCTATCTTTATGCCAGCACCCATAGTTATTAGATCCATAACCGCGTCGCTCTTCATGGTTTTCAGGCTTCTTCTACGCCTTTTTCCACTATGCACCATGTATCTCCAAGAAAGATTCCCCCTGACTATGTAGGTAGACCAGCGGGGTAATTGCGTAATACACCTATGTCTTTAATTTTGACAATGCGACACCATTCAGTACGTTACTCGTATTTGCGTTGGCAAACAACCGAATTTTTCAAACATATGAATCAAGGGTTAGGAGTTCTTTCAAAACCCTTCGGATTGTGATATAAAGTATATTACGTAATTGTCATGCTGACCTTTGATGGAAGATGCGTTGACCTCTTATTAAACTAAGTATATGGCGACGAAATCTTATTTGACAAAGGCGAATAAGCGAGGAGAGGCTTATTAAGAAGAGTCTTACACCCACGATAAGCATAGTTTTGCCACGATATACTTTCTTAATTTTTTTCAAGGTAACTTGCATCTTAACTCAATATTGTTTCCCTACTTCCACGTAGACGGAGAAGCACAGCTACCACAGCTCGTCGTTTAATAACTCTATGGCTCCAGATGATGACACAGACATAGATTTCTTTCATTTGGAAAGCTGTCCAACTCAAAGTTCCATTGAAACTTAACCAGATCAATTTTTTTTTATTTAAACTTGAATTCCATGGAAAGGTAACAACACATATTATGGCTTGTCTAGGTTACTTTCATTCAGTAGTTACGGAATGTTTCGTATCGCTTGGCCTTAATATGTGAGAGACAAATATATGTCAGACCCGTACTTTAAGCTCCTTTGAAAATAAATGTCGGTAGTAAATATCAATTCGTTTGCTACATAACAGTTGTGAGCCTGAAAATAACATATGATAGATCAAATAATTCCACAAGGAACAGTTCGGACAAAGAGCAGATTCTCCTCAATAAGCTTTCATCAGCTTTCAGAGAAGTACCTAAATGTTATTTCCACCACCTTTAGAATAATTTATCATTCCTTAATTTTTTAATACTTTGTATTCGTATACAGGGTGTTTGGCGCATGGACCGACACAATTTTTTCAGGGATTTGGGAGGTCATTAGCTAGGTTCTACCCATACACCCTTTGTCCCAAATGTCACGGTTGGTAACATATGATTATTTTTTTAAAATGAAAAAAAATCCCAAAATGTGTCCTTTAATTTGAAATAACTTTTTTGTTTGTGGGTGTAGTGGCACAAAACAAATTTTGTTGCATTCTCCAAAGTCCTTTAAATCTAAAAACATCTTTGTTTTATACAACTGGTTTCAAGAAAATTCCTTACAAGCTTCCAAAGTTAATTTTTGTATTTAATGAATGAAATTTTACAACTTCTAAATTAATTATAAAAAAAACTAAAAGCTATTTTGAACTTAGCTAGAACCTAGCTAATGACCTCCCAAATCCCTGAAAAAATTGTGTCGGTCCATGCGCCAAACACCCTGTATATCTATTTTTATTTAAATATAAAACTGATTTACATCCGTAAGACGTCCTCGTAACATAAGCACCAGTTGAAAACCAGCGTCAGACACTAGTTGTCTGACATTTATGCTGAACTGGCCCTATTTGGCGCAGCCGTGAGGCACACAATACTATTTTAAGTTAATTTTTATTTATTGTTTTCTGTTTTTTTTTTTTTTGTTTTTTTGTGTGAATATTGTGTGCCTTATCCTGAGTCACTCAGACTGCCTCGTTGGTCTAGTGGTCGCAAGCGCTACTGCTGAGCATGAGGTCCTGGGTTCGATTCCCAAGTCGGGCAGTGTCATTGAGTTTTTCTTTCTGGAATTTCTCAGTAGCAGCCCGGAGTCTGGATTTGTGCCCAGTTGATGGCAATAGGCTCGCCCCCTATTACATGGGACTTAAACATAACTGTCGAAATGTGGGTGTACTATAGGTACACCTCGGCCCAATCCTTCGGGAAATACAAACATGATGTTATGTTATGTTATGTACAGTCACGAGCTTTAATTTGGGACCCATTTCCGTTAAATGTTGTTAGAACAATCATAATGCAATAAGGTCGAAACTTTGAAACTTTGCTTTAAGGTTGAAATGTTGAATGTCAAGTTAAGACATAAAATGTCTTATCTAATCGACCTATGAAATGATAACCTCGTTGCAAAAAGCTATCATTACGATTTTCTAATTACGAACATGTGTCAGTGTCATTTATGAAAATAGTTTAATGTGATATTTTCACAAAATATAATTTACCAATTAATAAAATGCTTGCGGCTAATCGTGACCAAATAAGGCTCCAAATTATTGATTTGCACGAACAAGGAGTAGGCATTCACGAGATAATATCGCGACGAATAAATGTGACAAGAAACACAGTTCGCCGCTGGGTTCGACGCCACGGGAACGAGGAAAATATTATTGACTTACGACGAAACAACCATCACCCGCAAGTTATAACACAAGAGCAGAGCCGCTTGATGCAAAGGCAGTACCTGATGAATGGATTTACGCCAACGAGGCATTTTGCGGAAGCGTTTGAAGTCCACCCTTCAACAGTTAGAAGGCATCTTAAAGCTATGGGACTGCATCACAGGCGGCCTGCAAAAAAAATTGCGTTGACGGATGCCCATAAAGCTGCTCGACTTATTTTCGCACGTCAGTATCTAAATTTTGATTGGACGACGACGGCTTTCATCGATGAAAAGACTTTTCAATCTTCCCAAACGGGCAGACTACATTTGTGGCGAATTGACAGGACGCGATACACGGAAGACCACGTCATAGCTAACAACGCGTCTGGTCGCATTACAGTTAACATGTCTGGCTGGATTAGTTCAGCCGGCATTGGAGAACTAATAAATTTACCACCCAGGGCCACTGCTCAAGATTATGTCGATTTATTAGACGAGAGTGTCCTTCCAACATTGCAACTATATTATCCACAAGAAGATGTTGCTCCAATAAACTTTGTTCAAGATAACGCAACAATTCATACGGCAAGAATCGTTAGAACTTGGTTCGACAATAATAGAGCAAATTTAAATCGTATTCCGTGGCCTGCAAAGTGTGCCGATTTAAATCCTATAGAAAATTTATGGGGCTTAATGGTTCAAAAATGGTCAAATAGAAACGAAAGAACTAGAGAAGCACTTATGGATCACTGCCTCACAGTCTGGGAAAGTTTAAGGGGTACTGACATATTGATTGGATCCATGCGTAACCGGCTCCAGGCTGTGATTGACAATGAAGGTGGATATACGCGGTTTTGAATATTTATGATAAAAAAATTACTGGAGAGATTTAAATTAATTTAGTCGTAGCCTTCGGTGATAAGTGTTTATTTTGTGCACCGCTAACCATGCTTTCTATATAATTGTGTTAAGATTGAGGTTTGTGTCATAAATGTCTTAATAAATATAAAGAATAAATAACTTTGTTTTTCTAAAGATTTTATTAATCAATATTTTAGCTGAAATCTTCTAAGCCCCCATAATCATAAACGGCCTTTAAACCTATTTTATTTTAAATATGTTGTTTTGGTCCGTCACTTTGATATTTATGTTTGAGAAAGAGACAAAACTTTTTAACTAATATAGGTTTGAAGAATAAGCGGGTTAGTTGACTAGCTATCATATATTGACAATATAATTTTGTTCTTTTTTATTTGTTTCTTTTTTCTTATGGGACCACAGGACCAAAAAGTAATTATTACTCGGAAATCGGTAATGATCGTTTGCCCTCGCTCCAGTTGACGTTAGCCCCTAGAAACGTAAAGTTGTCGATGGTAAACATTATGACGTTTATTGTTTGTGCAGTGACAGCGTTAACATAATAGCTCTAAATGGGGAAAGTTTGCTACACGATATTCAACCTTAGGTGGGTCCCAAATTAAAGCTCGTGACTGTACTGCAAAAAAAAAAAAAGAGTAACTATGAAGTTTCTTGCCCCTGCCAAGAGGTAGTAGGTTAAGAATGGATTCTCCATATGAAACTAACGTTAGGAAGAGGCGAGAACCAATTCTATTTTCATGTAAATTCTGACCTACAAAAAATTATCCGCGATCGCATGCATCTACACCTACAAAATTATAATGGCATGCGACGTCGGCTTTACCCTGACCTTTTTTGTACCTATGATTTGATTTCTGTCTGAAATATTTTCATATTTCATAATTTTTAGAGCTTGATTTTTCAGTAGGCGGGTTTTAGTTTTTGAACTTACTTTTTATTTAAATTATTTTGCAGTTATTTTTTATTTTCAGTTTCGTGATAGAGTATTTGCAGAGCCGCTTTATTTATTTTTGTTTAGTTTTTATTGTATAATAGATTGATTATAAAATAAAGCCGCACCGTACCTACGTAGCAGTCTCACTTTTGCTTCTTTTTAACAATTAAAAATATTTATTTATAAAGACGTGAGCTCGTCAAGTCCTCTCATTTGATACACAACATGGCAATTTTTTTCATTACTTTATGTCCTTTAGACGGCGCTATATTGAAATAAATGTGACGTCACATAGCATAGCTATAAGTCTATTACCAGCGGACAATTATGACGCTTCCAACTCATTTGTCAGTTTATGATCAGTAGTTTAGAGGTTATGAGGTAACAGATGAACATATATGTACATACATATACCGGTTAAAATCATAACCCATCTTTTTGCTTCGCCATAGTAGGGTAAAAAGTGAACGACCTACTCTTTCAAGTAGGTCGTTCACTTTTTAACCGACTGAATGATTTGACTTTAATAACACAAATAACGCATGATGAGGAACTATTCAAAAAGGAATCTACATTTTTAGCATTCCTCCCATTTAATAAAGTAAATACAAGTTATCAGCGACCCACTGGCACCGCAGTCAGATACATAATGCGTGACGTAATTATTTATTGTTACTCATCGCAAACAACACATTTAGCGGGCATTGAATTCAAATACATAGCTATTCGTGTCATAACACGCCCTAGTTAGTGGTGCTTATAATAAGTAGGGAAAATATTAATAAAGTAGCTTCTCCTCGCGACTTTGTCCGCGTGTATTAACATAAAATATATATGCTTATGGAACTCGGCAATAGCGTAGCTTTTCATCAGTGAAATATTTTTTTTACATCGGTTGAGACGTTTCGGATATTACCTCCTAGCCCTACATACAAACTCACAAATACCTGTTTATATTATTCATAATATTACTAATAGTAAAAGGTGTCTCAGCAAGAATTTGAATTTTGAATCGCGCGCCATTTTCGACTGTCAATTGTTGAGTCAGCCATATTTGGTACCTATTTGTTTATTTAAAACTTAAGACATTTACGAAAATGGTGCTTTACAGCTTGGAAGAACTATAGTTAATAGTGAAAACCCAATATAAAAATGGGGAAAACTGACGAGGAATTTGAAAACGAAATCATCTTTAGTGACAAGGCTCACTTCCACCTCAACGGCTTCGATAACAAACATATAATTCTCGAATCTGGTGATGAAAATCCACATGCCTTTCAAGAACTCCCGTTACATCCTCAAAAAAGTGACAGTTTGGTGTGACAGGAGGAATAATCGGACCGTACTTTTTTTTAAATGACAAATATGTAGGTACCAACAAAATATCGACATCAACATTTAACCGATATTTTGTTTCAAATTTTCATTATCACCTTTATTATTTTAGAGGCAAACAAGCATGTAGGTAGACCACCTCTTAGTACGTGGTTACTGCTGCTTAGAGACATCTGTAATGTCAGAAGTTTCAAAGGATCGTTCTCATGCCAGAGACAAACCTGTCTCATATGTCTGTAATGTCACAATTGCCTGGCTTACACTATCCCTATCATATTATATTGTAATTTTTATTGAGTTATGTGACATTTATAGCAAAAACTGACTGTGAATGTGAGAACCATGCAAACAAGATTGAATTCATGACTTCATAACTGTCTGGCGGTTTTGAGTATTTTGTATATTGTCTAGGTACGCAAATGTCTTGCAGATCTGGTAGCATCGTGTGACGGGTCGTTGAGCTCCCATAACATAGCGTTGAGCTACACGATGACTGATGCATGCATGCCGTCTGCTGGTACAGGTTAACTGAAAACTGCAATGGCTCTTTCTTCAAAAGGCCTTTCCAGATATGTTAGACTCACATAAAATCCTAATAATATATTTTTTGGATTTTAAAAGAGACCAAGACCTTTAATTTAATAAAAATGTGCCTTAAAAAATCGACTTACAGAAATAAACATTCATTTCATTATAATCAATACCACGGCTGGTGGTCTATATGAGCAAGTAAGAACAAACAATAACTTGTAAGCGAATTAATTTAAATCAAAAGCTGACAATTTGAAAAGAAATTGATTAATGAATCGTTTTGAAAGACAAGATAGAGAGCAACAACAATTATTTATTTATTTATAAATACTTTATTGTAGAAAACACAACAAAAAAATAAATGTCTACAGAATCTATCTTATATTATATAAAATTCTCGTGTCACAATGTTCGTTCCCGTACTCCTCCGAAACGGCTTGACCCATTCTCATGAAATTTTGTGAGCATATTGAGTAGGTCTGAGAATCGGCTAACATCTATTTTTCATACCCCTTAGTGATAAGGGTTGTAAAAAAAAAAAAAAGTTACAAAACAACGTTGGCCGGGTCAGCTAGTTATTTATAAAAATCAACAAAATCTATATTTTTTATTTCTATTTCAAGTTCTAATCATGCAAGAGGTACAAGTAATTCTCTAATTGCACCTTATTAACAGCGAATAATAAGTAGGTATATCCTAAAGACTAATTCCCGTGACAACGTTCAAAATGTAGTTGCAATCTCATCTGTCAAAAATGTAGGTTAATTAGAGGTATTTTTGATAGATTTAGTTTAGATTAGAACGCGAAAGTTCTTAAAAATACGGGAATTGTCTTTCTGGTTAGTAATCAACAAGCAAAACGAATCGAATCTGCAACATAAACGCTTTTAAAGTAGTCATTATAAGCTCTAAACGTTTCACTGTAGTTTTCCTGTTGGCATATCTCCAATTTAAACGACAATACTAAATTGAGAGATAGGTTCTTAGAACGGCTATTGAATTGCCTCTATCAATTGCAACTAGTGGTTATCCACTCAAAGTAGTTAAGGATAAATTCTTCTCTAACGACATAATGGCTTTTACTGAACCCAAGCAAGATTTAAGAAACTTAAATCTTAATAATGAACCTGGTTTATAGTATAGGAGTAGGATTTTTAGGGGTACCGGTTCTTTTTTTCATTGTCTGATATCTAAGAAGGAATCATTAACCAGGTCTTATTCTAAACCTCCGTTACGTTTTCTCCACCAACTGTTAGGTTGGATCCGCTTTGTTTAAACCGTAATCATAACTAGTCCAAAATCAGGACAAGCGACTCTTTATGGAATTCCCAAAAATATTAGCAAAGTAAACATGAGATTTCCCAAAAAAAAAAAAATGGCGATGGAATAAAGAACGGGCATTACTTAACGGCATTTTGCCCCATACCTAAAAACGCTCTAGCTTGCTTTTTTAAATATAAATTTATCTAGGCGCCGAAAAATTAAACCAATGCAGTTAAACCAAAACTATACTATTTAGTTATGATGAAGAAATAAAGTAAACACAACCGCGCGTGGTTTATCTAATGCTGCGCATACGCACGTTAGCCTACGGATATCTGTGAGAAAATATGTAATGTCATCAGCTTCCAAGTCGACCAAGGGAATGCTTATCCATTGAACATTATTATACATATAATAATTGTGTAAACTTTGTTTGTAGGGCTGATTTTGGTTCAGAAGGGTCAAAGCTTTTTGTATAACATAAAGCATGAAAAGGCTGATATGGTTCTCAAACAGTAGGTATTCTTTACTTTACCGTAGGTATTGAAGACATCAATTAAAATTTTCCATCCCATTAACCAAAAACGAAAACGTGAAACGAAAAACGTGATTCTTTCGTGAGCTTCCTCTAACAAATGAAAAAAATACACGTAAATCGGTCCAGTAATCACGGAGAAGTCGGTGTACAGGCCGCACATCAACCTACTACAATGTGTCAAATTTCTTTAATAGATTTTCAACTCTATTACTAAAGCATAGGTAAGGTTCAAAGTTGATTGGGAAAATTTTACAGTTTCGGGTGGATTGACCTGCTGGCGTGTCTGTACATACATGAAAAAAAATCCCGAATAAATAACCTCCTCCTTTTATTGAAGTCGTTAAAAATGGTGTCAAGATCACAACTGATTCAAAAGTATTTCTGTGTGTAGAAGCCGACAGCTGAATACAACTCTCCTATAACTAACTAGTCATCCAAATTTTATTAAATTTCTATTTATAACTGTGCGAATTTACACCTGGAAATGTTAACCCATAACAGGTATTGAAACTGGAGTTGCAAGTGGTCCAGTTTTCGGTATAAGCAACTACATATTTGAGCCATAAACCGGCATTGTTGTTCCGCGTCGGCGGTACACTTTACAACGGCCTACTAAACGAAATATAAATCAGATAAAGCTTGAATTGCACTTGCGTAGACGCAAATGCCTTTTGTTGGACCCAGAATAAGGGAAAATTGCTTGGTAGCGATATCAGAATTGAGGCGTTGTTCCTTTGTTAATAGATGATTAAAAATCTATTTTATTGTCGCCGCGCGACTGTTAGTCACCGCCTGAGGTAAGTGAACGGTGAGACGGGGGAGGGAGACAGAAGCCATGCTAACTCAACTCTGCCAATTTTGTCAATGGCTTCCTCCCCCGTCTCACCGTCCACATACCTCAGGCGGTGACTAGCACTCGCGCGCGGACTATAGAGACGAATTTTATTATTTTAAACTTATTTATATATTTTGATATACCTTCGTCAAGAACCAATAAGTGCTGCAAATGCTCTTAGTATGTTTTTGTTAAAGGAAATACTGTTTATCTGCATTAGGTACAACGCCATATTATGTTAAATCGGTAATTTAAGTTTACCGCGACAATCAAATAGTATCATAAACATAGTTATTTCACAAAATAGGTAACAGACTATAAACACGTTTACATTGAAGCAATCGCAGTAAATACTATCAACTTGCTATGTCCAGCTCTTTCTTGCCTGTACCTATTTCTCGTATAAAATTATAACAAAGTTCAAGGTTGCAAAATGTTAATGTAATGTCAACTTCCTTATGCACCCAAACACTAGGAGTGTTGAGGATGACTCACGCATTTTTAGACAAATCTAAATAAGTATTTGGCAAACGCTCACTTCTCTGAAATTATCTCAATAATTAAATTCTAATAATTAATCGTGAGCTCATTTAACAAACGGGTGATCGCAGTATACCGATGCACAGTCTGCATACTGGATAATTTCCGAACTGGAGTTACTGATGTGGCGTACAAAGATAGCAAGCTGAAGTGGGTATGAGCCGGTCATGTCTGTCGAAGGACCGATAGCCGTTAGAGCAGACGACTCCACGAGCTGAGACCGCGTATCGGCAACCACAGCGTGGAATGTCCCCCAGTGTTAAGTGGACTAACAACCCGAAAATGGCAGTTAGATTAGACGGAACTTGGAAGAAGCCTATGTACATATACCAGTGGACTGCCAAGACTAAGTAGGACGATAGGACCCATAATCCTACATTTACGATACCCCTGCTCTTGACTGGGAATCAAAACGCACTGGCAATGGCTTTCATGACTGGTGTCGAAAAACTTTTGAACTATGTCGTGACATCGCGAAGGGCGCCCGGCTGTTACTAAAACTTACGTCAATTACGCACCTGGCAGCAGTCGAGCACCGCCCTGTGAACTTATTGGTAACAACATAAATTCTACTGTACAGACTTATCTGGTACAATAAATCTAATAATACGTGGTCGGCTGTGTAATCAAAGGTTTCATTTGAAATAATTCAGAAATCAAAAGCTTATTTAGATTCAATCTCATTATGAAACGGAAATGTAATGTATATCAACATTAATTTTTGCTGTTTCAATATCCAGGATTGTGGGTTATTTTTAGTAAACCTGACTTCATTCTCATTTAAATATACATGGCACATTACGAGCACGTCCCAAAAAAACCACGGCGAACCACGATCCGACGTCACGTATCGGTCAAACATCACGATTAGCAGCTACCTAATCCGTACACATCCGTTACGCATCAAATTCACAACCGAGGATCGTTATCCTACTACGTAAACATTACTGAGAAAAACCCACTCGATTCCTGGGCGTGACGGTCAAAGCACGGCGCACTTGGAATGACCAATACGTGTAGCTGGTGCCTAATGTAGGCACGTACGATTGCATGCGTAGGAGAACGCACGTGCTGTGCATCAGGACGAGTCACAGCGAATCGTCAATTGACCGGAGAGGTGACGTAGACACGGGGAAACGTTAAACTTTGTGCCTAAACTATACATCACCGCAAACGTCTGTGAATATGCTAAACGACCGGTTCGATGTCAAGACAAAGCCCAATCAAACTGTGCAGTCAAGTCGTCAACGGCTACGTAATTAAAGGACACATCCCACAACACTTGCTAAATCAACAATATAATGCTGCATGGTGTCAGACACTCAAAACTTGGCGTATTTTGGTTTAATGACGAAACCAAAGTAATTATAACACCACGATTCATTGCTGAACACACAGACACCACAATGACATCATTCTCAAGCTCTAAAACTGTCACAGAAACGTCACGGCATACCTATATGATGAGCGACTGTCAAACCAAACATATAGAGTAGTAAGCACACAATCACACTGACTCATGGCGATTTATACAATTTCATAAACGAAGGAATATTCTTGGGCGCTGACCGCAGATGACTAAACGTATCTGTGTCCCAGTATTACGGTGACTACAGATAATCGGGCAGTATATAAAATCGTGACGAAGGGCCGGCGACCCCGGACGCTAATTTGTGAATGAAAGAGTTATTTTCATCCGGTTGTAAATATTTCGCAGAATAATACTAGCACTACAAAAACACTGCGCTATGGTGATCTAAATTCTAGGAACTTATTGTGATTAACTTGTTCAATAAACACCATAAATGATCGTTTGCATCTGCATTTAGATTGGAACTAAACAAATTAGCATCAATTGTCATACTTGATCACCTTATATATTATGGTCCAGGACACAAATTTTTACATCATCTAATTACTTCTAGTGAATGATGATGAAGCTGTAGCAGTATATGACAGCACAATGATGACAAATTGAATTGACCATAAGAGTTAAGCACGTGTAAGTTGGAAATAATCACTTATTCAAGACATTGGACTGTAAGTTGTGTATTTGCAAGTGAAACTATAAGGACAAATAATAAAGTGGAAAATGGTACGCCCGCTGAAGTTGTACGGCGATCAAATATGTGACTGAACGTCAATATATTGTCAACCCGGAATCTCCCATGCATCTCATCAATATTTACATTGTTGGACGACTTAATATCGGTTCGAGGAATCTGATAATTGTATGTGTCGAGAATAACACATTATTGCTGACGATTGTTATTACATGAAGTTCTAGCTAAAGAGATCTGTGGGAACGAATAAATCTCTGGTGACAAGGCCGAAGCTAAGTTTATTGTTAAAAACATTGAAATGATAATGGGTTTTCCGATGTAATCACTCATTTGCATGAAGTGCGAGTTTATTATCCGACGAAAATGTAAAAAGTTGAAAAAACCCGGCTGTTAACTGATGTATTGTTGTGCCCCTTGGCCCATTGTTGTGCTGAAGTGCGTCACGCGTACACCACGTATACAATCTTTTACTTTTGATGTAAGTACTAAAACTAAATGATGCTCTGTTTTGTAAAGAAGACGTTTAAATAAATAACTATAAGTCGTTAATTCGTAAGGTCTAACCAAAACAATTTTTAGTATTTTATTGGTGAAAATTAGAATATGTAGGTAGATATTTTAGAAGTTTTCCTATTTAACATAATACACAATGATACGATTCAATAACTACTCTCTGGCGTGATTCTTATTGAAAGGTCAACGACATAGCTATTCATGAATCACGCTACATTGTCCAGTCCATATTGAGTGCTAATCACATCTTAGCTGGCGCTTGTGACTGACACAGGCGGCAATTTGTCAATTCGCCATGCGTTAGAGTTACCTTGGAGTCACGCTTTGAGGTCGAACTTCGGAACGTAAACAAGTTAGGTGCCTGCTCGTTGTTGTGCTTTGCTGTTTACCTGTTTAGGTTAGGCACCTAAGTGGTGTCGTCAGAAACCTGACTATTGAATGCGTAGGCAGAGTCCCGCCTCCCCTTTTTAAGACTCATGCATGTGGTGACAAGTTGTTACAGCGTCATTTGAGAATGTCATAGTAATGGATTATTCTACGATGACGTTCCATTCACACAGATTTATAATTTTATGGTCGGAAAGAAAAACACGAGCGAAAATAAAATGTGTTAATCAATGAATTGTATCAAAATCTTAATGTTAGTGAAGTAAAAATGATTAGGATATGTAACAATTCGTGAGCATTACGTAGATTTGTAAGTTACATGCTATTGTAGTAATTCAAAGAAAGTTTCGACTGTTACGGTATCTATTAGCAATACAAATCCATATTATTATTGATTATACTCTTGAGTCTTGTACAGGCTTTCTTAAATAAAGTAGGGTAAACCAATTTGAATGAAATAAACTTTCCAGTGTTTTACTTTCATATTAATTTCTATTATTATTGCGGGTAAATGCATAGTGTTAGGCTTTCTTCCACCTTTAAAACTGCAATAATGTTTAACTAAATAAATATACTCTTCAAGGCACTGATTGCCATGTGTCAGATGACTTCATCGCTTTGCAGGGGTGCGTAAGCGTTTAGTCAGTAAGAGTCTGACACGCCCTACTGCTCTGCCCAGAGCGAGAGACGTCATTTGATGATTTACAACACAAAAAAAAAAAAGCGTAAACGACAAATTAAGAGCGTTTATTCTGAAAGTGGATAACGTCGCAAATAGATGTCAAATATTTAGCTGTTTTGATTAATTTGGCAATATTACTGTATGGACATATGAAATATGGCTAAGTAGCAAACTAAAATATTGATTATGAAATGCATTATCGTAACACCGAAAATATATCTCTCTGTAAAAACGGTAACAACATCAAATTCAGTGCTATAATTGCAATAAATTTTTAATATTCTAACTTCTGACTAACTTTTCGAATGAACGCTCTTCGTCTTAAGACTCCTATTACATTTTTGACGCAAATTCATGATTTTTGACGTTGTAATTTTCAGCAGCAGTAAGATATTTGAATTATTTGATTATGAATAACGATAGTGCCATTCTCTTTATTGTAAGTTGGAGTTGCACATTTTAACTTTTCTTGTCGTGTAATTTACTATGAATATTTTACGAACTCAGTTTACAAGGAAAAACGTCGGCAATGGAACTTTGACGCTCAAATTCACATTGTTTCATTCAGTTCTAATAAAAGCGAAAGTTACTAAACGATAACTTGAATGTTTTACTTGTTTATTGGAGTTCTAGAATTTCTTTAAATTCCTTGAGTTTTCAGGGAAAAGTCGTAAAGAAAACCAATAAATGTCTTGATTTTCATGTCCATTATATTCCAAATAAACACAATTAAATCAAATAAACTAATATGATATAAAACTTCGATCTACAGTGAATACGTTTCATTAGTTTTTGTTTCTCAATATAATAAGAAAGTTACAATAAATTAAATTAAAGTACTATATATTCCGCGTCAATTCAGCAAATTACACGAAAATAATGTGTAACTCCAACTTACAAGAAAGAGAATGGCACTATATTTATTATAATCAAATAATTAAAATATCTTACTGCTGCTGAAAATTACACGGTCAAAAATCATGAATTTCCGTAAAAAAATGTAATAGTACTCTTAACAATCAATTGGAGGATAAACATCAACAGAAAATTGTATTCTAATAACATTAATTTAATGTTAACGTTTAATTTCTTTAATTTAATGATTTGTGTTTCTTTGTTTTGTAATGTTTATTACTTTGCATACTATTAAGGAATCAAGTTTTTCTTACTTAACAGACAGTTGTGCTGGTGGAGAGTTTGTTGTGCCATTTCGTCCCGGCTTAGCACTAGAAGTGGTGAAGGGTGGGCGTTATAAGGGACTGTCTTATGGCACTTTGATGATCAAAAATCTGATTTTCAGCCTAATTTTAATAAATGGATTTTGAATTTCATGCGAAGATTCACCAATGGGACAATGTGACCAGATGCGTGGAGGTGCCAAACAATAGATACTCTGGTAAATTTGATCTACCATGAGTCAACGAGCGAGCTTGATGTATCGTAGCACATTATTTATCATAAATATCATGAGGTAAAAATAATTGTTATAAAGTGTGTATGCAATGTAAAAATGTCTATAAGCATTATAGCCTGCCAATCTATAAAACCTTTGCTTATACTACAATCGTCTTGAAACAAGGAATGGAAGCAGGTCTATATCACTTTGTAACTATCATATTCATTAAGTCATTGCTTTTATCTTTCTCTTAATTCTCAACTTACAAACATTCACTAAACAAACAAGCTCATTGTTAGGAACACTCGACGCATTCAATTACATTGTTCAGTTTTCTTAGTTTTCCAAAGGGCAAGATCAATAGTGCAGTAAATATTCAATTTACGCGTTTGCCGGGTGACAATAAGTCGTTGACCAGCATTAAGGAATAGTTCTGATGGCGACGGCACACCGCTGACAGCAGCAGCAGTGCCTCCCAACCGCATACCGCAGCAAGACTAGTTTCTATGTATATCCACAAATTAGATAATAGTTACTACTACTATTTATATGAAAATGCTTTCGTAGATGACGCCAGTGCCTGCTGCTGCGGTCGAGCGGTGACTACAAACAGCATACTATAGTGCTGTTAGTGGCTGTCCTGAATACGTTTAGTAAAATGGAAGAAGTGCCGCTGCCGTCGTAGATGTGACATAGCATTCAGAACCAAAACTGCAGCAGCACTGCACCTGTTTGTCAACCCCAAGTTTAGCAACGCTACTGCCGTCTGCGGTCATTCGCCGCCTTCAAAATTGTACCTTAAGCTATACGTAAATAAAAATGGTGGCTTCGATAAGTGATGGACTGCATTAACGATGGATTGCTTTGTATTAGGATTGACTTTTACGAGAGATAGCTGTAGAAAATCATGTTGGCTATTGATATTCTTCATTGAATTCGTCTCATCTACGGTGTTAATTTAATGTACGATTTCACTATTCGCACATTCGTTTTTCACTGTTTGTAAATTAAATTGATAATTGAAAGCTTACAAAAAGTCAATGAACCTACACGGATTCATTCTCAATAAGTTGTGCCACTATTGATTATAATCACTACTGTAATGATTAAATATGAATAGTGGCAGTAGGTAGGTGTTAGGGTCAGTCCACACCGAGACGTGACGCAACGCGACGATGCTTGAAGAGGCCAGTGGTTCCGCGCTGCGCAGCGCAGCACCGCTAGATGCGGCGCCGCGAGTCGCAGCGCGACGTCGTCGTCGCGAGGAGCATCGTGAAGTCGCAGGCAGCCCCACGCCTCGCTGCTTCGTGATGCGTCGAGGCATCTTGAGGCGCAGCGCGAAGCCGCGAGGCATTTTCGAATTACCTCTTTATCTTTTTGAGAAGTAAATCAAATTACATTTTGTATCAGTATCTTAAAAAGTGCGCGCACCGTCGCTTCGCGTCACGTCTTGGTTTGAACTAACCCTTAAGTTAAGAACAATAGTAAAGATTACATAAATCACGTTTCAAGGGCAGTAAGCCACATTACAGAGACGACGTTTATTTTAATCTTACGTCTAATATCGCAGCTGCCGCAGTCAGTACGTAATTAATACCATAGCCACATAATTATCACGTGTGGCTTAATGATTGATGGCGATGCTTCAACACATTGATTAGTGGTTTATATACGTCAAGAGAATTCGCTATTTACATGTCTTTACTACACGGATGTCCATATGAACACGGATATGATAAGGCACCTACAGTAAAGGTGCGATAATACTGAAATTGTTCAATTCTGAGCAATACCTATTGGTAAAATACCGCGACAGCATTATTTGCTGCGATGCCAACATGTAGCAGTATTGTTACTAGAGATAAGTGACGTAACTGAATAAGCTCAAAACATTTACTTTTTGGCAAAACAGAATATTTGAAGCAATTAGAGGTGAATTGGCCTGTTTTGTCCCACTGCAGGGCAAAGGTCTATCTCCCTTTTCACACAATTCCGTCTTTTGAGAGCTTAACTCCTACCGAAAGGACTGGCCGGCCTTTCGGTAGGAGTCAAAGACCTTTCGATAGGAGTCGAGATCCTCTGGCCATCTTTGCCTTGATATTATTTCTTTTTTTCTGATTATTGGGTCAAATGACGACGTTCGTTGTAGTTAAACTTTTTTATGACAAAATATATAATTTATCTGTCCATTTTTTTGCCACCACAATGTCAACGACCTGGGAGCACATTCCATGGGCTTATTTGGCACTTTTCATATCCCCTTATTTGGTTTCGCGTGATGGGTGGCGCTCCCCACCTAAGAATCACACAAATGATGTCTTTATTATGGATTACCACGAAATTTTTAGAGGAAAAGAAATTGTAAAATGCTAAAAGTAAGTTTGAGTCGAAGGCATTTTATTTTTCCCGTAAGTATAGTACTTAGTCATTTTACTCATTCCTAGTAAACAACAATGCATAATCAAAACACACGCATTTACTTCCTACGTCGAAATAAAGCCTTTTAAATGGTAGGTTACGTGTCCAAAACAAAATAATTGCATGGTAAAGTGTTTAAATAGTTATGTTATGTTCTGACCTTGTGTTATAGCGTGGGTTGTATTGTAATAGCACCCACACACTTCTCAACAGCCGGTAAATTCTCTAAAATCTCTTACCGTAAAGGTGAAATGAGCTTAAACTTGTGTGAAGTGAGCTGTCAATAATGACAGCTCACTTCACACATGTTTTCATGGTGTGATTTTTACAGAATAGATAGCTGCCTTTACTTCGGGTAATAAAATGAATAAATACAGCTCTCAACGTACATACATTTCTCATTGCAGGCCGTTTGAAATTTTACTAAGTACAAAACTGTTAATTGCATTTATGTAGAAGTTGTGTTTTTATGGTGAATCTTAGAAAATTTTCCACAATAACATGAACATATAAAAATAGCAATTCATAATAGCACCAATAAGTAAACAGGTTGCTCTAAAAATATAACGAAAACTTGAATTTTATTAATACCGACACATAATTTGACTAAATTATTAATTGAAATGTTATTTAACCGTTCGTTAATTAAAATTTACACTTCTTATTGCTCATGATTCGTGCAGTGTTACGGTCATTTGATTGCATATTGTAATGATTAAGTTGGTGGTAATTAAATGGAATAATACTGATTTATAATGACCTGCCTGGCTCGTTAGTGTAATGGTCGCAAAGCGCTACTGCTGAACATGAGGTCCTGGGTTCGATTCCCAGGTCGGACAGTGTGATTGGGTTTTTTCCATCAGGATTTTTTCAGTAGCAGCCCGGAGTCTGAATTCGCGCCCTGTTGATAAGCTCGCTCCCCATTAGATGGGACTTATAGATAGCTGTCGAAAAGTAGGTGTCCTATAGGTACACCTCTGCCTAACCTTTTAGAGATTACAGGCGTGACGATATGTTATCATGACCCATTCGTATTATTGGTTCCGGTTGGTGGTACAATTATCATCGGTGTGCCTTTTGCCTTTAGTGCTGTTTTAATTAAGGGCATAAACTACCATATGCAATTGCAAATTGCTTAGCACGATCCTCCGTTATATCCAAAATACTGCAGCATTACCTTTGAAATAAATATATGTTAAATTTGCGAAAAATTAACAATGGATTTAAGGGAAGATATCCAAATAATTTTTATACGCAGTTTATTTTTTCTTTTTTTTGATATTACATTTTCAAAAGGCTAAACGTAGTATAGTAGCTATTTATCTTTACTCTCTAGCTCTATGTTTATTGAACTACAATTCTAGTACCTCCAAGTTACTGCTCTCGTATGTTTTTTTTTTGTTTTTAATTACGTTCCATCCGAATCACCTTTTATCCTAATTTATACAAATTGTAAACTAATTATGTGTAATAGGTCTAAGTAAACATCCGACAATGTCCTCAATTAAAAAAATCATGTATTGTGTGCCCTTCGGATTATTTTAAGTAGTAAAGCGGGAATTACTACAGAATTAAGTAATTTATCGACTACTTCCTATTGTACTGAGGAATTATATGTCTGTAAATAAATACTCAGCTGTCCCATACATTTGAGTCGAGTAGGTATTGAAGTTTTGTATGGGACGGCTGATATTTATTTCTCGATTACGATGTTGTTCCCATGGAGAAAGTTGTTTAGTTTGATAGTCTCGTAGGTTAGGTCACTCACTGACAAAGCTTTTTAACACCCTTTGTAAGACATATACAATTAATTCAAAAATTCAACGATTATAAAATATATTCCTTGCTTGGAGCTGTTACGGTAACAGAGATTTCTAGAACATACCGCTAAACGGATTGTTACATTTTCAAAATGGTCATTGCGTGTATACTTTTCGCAAATAGGGCCCCCTATTTGCGAAAAGTATACACGCAATGACCATAGTTTAAGTACTGCTCAAGGCTCAATTGGTCACCAAAATTCGAACAATAGCTGAGATGTTCAAGTTTCTCCTAATTTGATAACTGAAAACTGATGTTTATTTCTGTAAGCAGGTTCATATAATAATATTTTAAACTAGATAAGGTCGTGTTTTTGCTGTCATGATTTTTTTTCGACAACTCTAAGAAGACTCACCGAAAGAAACTGATAGGTCACAGTCTGTTTTGAAGCACAGTTGGTTTTAAAACAGTTGTTATCCCATTTAAACTCAAAGCATTTATTTCAATTAAACCATTTACAGGCAGTCAGATATATGAAGCTAGTTGCCCATTCCAAAGCGTAGGTTCCTATGGAGAAGAACGGGCAAGAAACTCCACGGATACTCTTTTAATCATAATATTGTTACAAAAAACACTTTGAAATAACCGCATACCTTAGTAAGGAGTAACTTAGTCACCATAAATATGCTAAAAATATCTTATAATACGCTCAACGTAAGAGCCCTGATCTATTAGAAGCGGATAAAGATAGATTTAATACATAAATAATATCTAGTTAGTTACCAAACAGGATATGGTGTGGTGAATATTATTATAATTAAATATAGTACCGGTATATAAATTGTTCGTAATAATCTGTGGTAATAACAATACATACGTCTTCAATCGTGCATGTGTTTTATAGCAGTGATCTACTTATGGAGGAAAGTGAGGATTAATTTTTAGTATTTCCAATTTTTTCCCGAAGGGTGCATCCAAATTTCGTCAGTTATTCTCTGGAGGGAGTCTATTGCCATCAACCGGGCATAAATCCAGACTCCGGGCTTCAACTGGAAAATTCCTGTTGGAAAAACCCAATAATGGGACGCTTAACACTGCGCAACCTGGGAATCAAAGCCAGGACCTCATGCTCAGATTAGCACTTGCGCCCCCACCCACTAGACCATTTTCTTGTGTATTAAGAGGTAAGGAAAATAAAGTTACTTCTACTCGAAAAATAACTTTACCAATTGAATCGATTTTAAATGGATTAGTATTCTAGACCCGTAACAAAAAGCTCTTTTAAAATGAAAATTAAATCACTAAGTACTGTAACTTATCGACTCTGTTAAACGAATTAAAACTTAAAAGCACTATATTACGAATTAAAAAGAGGTATCGTATTTTTTTTTGGCAGTTTGCCACGAGAAGCATGTCTTTGTATACTTTAAGTACTAGAACCTACTTATTGTGAGTTAAAATTAAATACGAACGAAGTAGATAATTTTAACAATATTTATTTCAATATCATCACAGATTTAGTGTTGAAGTTTCGATCAGGAAGACATATCATTCCGTAGGATGAAACAACACTACATCTGACGACACTTACTGAATATGAATATGATGGTGATGAAAACTGATAACATGACTGTAAGCTACAGCTCAGAAATACAGGGGTTCGCAATGGAAAACTAAACACATTATTTAAACACAAACATATTTAATTCACGATACAAGCTAACACGACGGTACTATTATCTGTTTCAAAGCCAAGATCCTCTTAGGACTACAAAATATGGGTTGAAATATCTAGGTATACCTACATAAGTCGATCTTCGTGTCTGTCTTTGTAACGCCGTTGTTCTTGTTAACCACGTAACGGATTTTGATTGGGATTTCATCATTTGGTTAGATCATTTATAACGGAAGGGTTTATGTCTATAATACACCATTATTAAACTTACATACTATAAAGAAATCTCGATGTTTGTCAAGTCATGAAAACCGTGCGAAGCAGGGGCGGATAGTTCTAGATAAAGAAAACATCCTGGAGAACTACGCGGCTAGTGGCCATGACATGCCGGACACAAGAAAGCAGCAAATTATTTTAATCACATCGCTAACATATTCAATCGCGGAATCAGTTGGCACATCAAACACCTCAGTACATCCGGCTAACACTCTGAGGCTATTATTTATAACTACCTGCATCGCTGCAGGACATATCAATGCGTTGTAAACAACCATTTTATTTTCATTTTACACTGCATTTTACTGGAATTTCTCAGTAACAGCCCGGAGCCTGGATTTGTGCCCGGTTAATGGCAATAGGCTCGCCTCCTGTTACATGGGCCTTAAACATAAATGTTGGTGTACTATAGGTGCACCTCTGCCTAACCCTTTGGGGAATACAGGCGTGATGTTGTGTTGTGTCATTTTACCATCGCTTTTTCTGTCATTGGTTTACATAAATGAATCTTGTTATTAGAACTCCGAGAAACGTGGCACTTGCGGTCTTAAAACTTGTGAGTAGGACGGCAAATATTTAGAATAAGGTTTTTAAAAACTTCCTACTGTATCTCGCTCCCACGACTTATGACCGCAGCTGCCATGAACGTTGGCATATTATGCAGTTCAGTGTCAATGTCTGTAGTGCAGGGGCCCAAGTCTGCTATTTTTATAAATTCGTCATTCCAACAAGATCCCATTGTCATTTTGCTAAAAGTTCGCAATCTGCTAAATTCATAATGGTCGATCATTGGTTGATCATTGTATTCAACAAATACGATACTCATAACGAATTAAAAGAAATGACTGCACAATGACGTTCTCATGGTAGGTCACTGATCAAAGGAACTGTCACAATTTTAGTAGATTACCGCTTAGGTCAGTCATTCATTTTTCATTATGTACGAGATTACCAATAGATGCCTTTTTTTTTCAATGGAGTGTCAGTGGCTGACCATTGGAAAGTCATAATGACGCCAATATGTTAGTAGATTACCAAACTTGTCAAAATCAACAATTATGAAATCAATGATAGACCACTCTGACACTATTGTAATAGCAGACTTGAAAGAGAGTAGTTTGACTGAGTGATATCTGGTCTGACCATCGGCATCGTATCCTTTTCGGACACAATGTTCTTGCATAATGGATTACGCTTAGTCCGGTTATCTAATTAATTAGCAAACAACAAAAAGAAAGAATGTTGAATTACACAACTCAATTAATCTAATTATCGGGTTTAATAAAAACTAATGAAGCTTATCAGTCTGTCTTTCATTTTCTGTCTATCTGAAGTAGTAATAAAACCTGAAAATGATGTATTATACAATAGGGATGAAATCTGGGTAACAAAAAAGAAATTCTATTTAGTCCGTCAGTCATATAATAAAAAAATTACACGTATTTTTTGCTTTATAATATTAATAAAAAAATACTTAGATAAAACGCATTAAAGTTGGGGGGCTCGCTACGTCACAGTGACAACACAAACATACATAAACATAACATTAGGCGTTGTTTCCCCGAAGGGTTGGGCAGAGGTGTATCTGTAGTACACCCACATTTTACCAGTTATATTTTGAAGTCCCATCACAACACAACTCAGTAAAAAATCTACCAAGGCGTGACGTCATGCCACATTTTAATTCAATGTATCGCCATAATCTTTTGATTACGTAAAAATAAATAAAAATACGTGTCTAATATTTTTTAATAATCTACCTGACGGACAAATCATACCTATGGATATGTTACTGTTACTGTTAGCCTGTATCATCCAACTACTGAGCAAACGCTTTTAACACAAAACTGATTCAAATTGCTCTTAAAAATAATCGTTCATTGAAAATAGCCGAACAAAATACCATAATAGGCAATTGTTCTGTAGACAGTTCAAATTAAAGCCTTTTGCTAAATATACACGAACCACAGATAAAGAACTCGTTACGAAATTGCAATCATTCTGCCTAGCCCTTTGCCAACTATTTTGGGTTATGCTTCCAATATAACACTATTTTACATGGAGCAACTGTATACAATGATATTAGAAGTAAAAAGACGTAGATAGGTTACCTACCTAACATTCTATCTTCAAAAACGGCACTATGTCACACTATTATATGACACGTGGAAGTAGGATGGCATGTCGTATCTATCGGGAGCGAAAAAGAGACAAAACGAAGAAAATGTGGCTAATTAGCCAACTTTTGACGTGCCACTTGCGGAACGTTTATAACCTATCTACCTCTTTTTACATATAATATCATTGACTGTATATCTGAACTCCACAACCCAGTTACTGGGTAACACGATACGTCTTGGTAAGACTGGTTGGCAGACTTTCGGGCTTGTAACGACCCATAATCGGCTTAACGTGCTGAGGGGTCTTGGTATGTAAAGATTCACCTACCCACTGACCGACCGTGGCAAGCGTAGCGTAACCTGATCGATGTACCCCCCCCCCCCCCCCCCATTAATTCATAATGAAATATAATCATGGTAGAATTATAGTGGGCACTGGTAGTATCCCAATAAGATTTATTTCTGTATTCATTTGCTAATATTGTGCACCCAGGTTTGAGTTTGTCGTGGCACACGCTTTGCATTCTAAAGTTTCAAGGTTTCTAATGTAAGAACGAATGCAGTTTGTTTTGAATCTTTTGTTACATGATGCTGATTGAAATGTGTTACAGTTATTATACTCGATCTTCGGAGTCCTATATTAATAAACGAGCAATATTTGTATATATGTAATCGAGCTCTCGAAAACGGCTCTAACGATTTCGATGAAAGTTTCAATATAGGGGTTTACGGGGCGAAAAATCGATCTTGATAAGTGTCATATCTGGGAAAATTCGTTTTCTCAGTATTTTCACCTGAGCAGAGCTCGGTCGTCCAAAGTTTAGAAAAAGCTACCTTAGAATAATGACATGGAAGCATGGAATTAGTAAGTACCTACTATCATGGCAGCATGGAATTAGTATGAACTATCCTGTACTGTTAAATGAGCATTATCTAATTCGCCAGTTACCCAGGTATAGTACTTACTATTTAAGCTTACTTCTTTTTACACGACTACCTACGGTAGAGCGGAAGGGTTATGTATCTTCTGGCTTTGGGTAAATTAGGGTTTATTTTTAAAGCGATCCACCTAAAGTATTTAGTTTTGAGTTCGCACTTCAAATGCACTTTCTCGGACTAAGTTGGTGTAGTTATCTTCACAAAGTTGTATCGTACAATCTGTAGCATAATATGATTCTCACTTACCATTATACCACATTTGTAGTAATGGAATAACTTGTCTGTCTTAAATTAGGTATCATAAAGTTTCCTCATCACCATCTTACCTGTAACAAATAACAAACTGATTAATAAGGGATTTTACAAGGTTGATGGAACGATAGGTTTTACAGAAAAAATATTATTGTGCAATCCGTTATATTGCAACACAAATATAATAAAATGACTAAGGTAGCCTATATTTCTTGCAAGAGGTGCAAAGTTCTTGAATTGTATTTTTATTTAAATGGCCTCTTCCTTCGGGCAGATCAAAACCGAAGTCGTAATCAAAAAATATTTTTATTTGGGATAACAACAGTTGTGATTCTTAAAATCCAATTAATAAGATCCGTAAAAATAAGAATTTCGGCGAACACTAAAGAAAATAATTACAAAAATAAACAAAGCCTTCGTGTAAGTGATGTGAAGAAAGGAAAAAATAAGGAAAAGATAATACGTTACATCTTGTAAATGACAGTGTAAGTGCGACTCATCTCGTCTTTACTGTGTCATTATATATTTTTATTCCTTTAATGGCACTTGCAAGTCACCACCGATATTAAAATTAAATCATGAATTTTAGAAGGAAAGGTAGGTATGTCGAATGAAACGTTCGTTTTACAAATGATGTCATCATCATCATAGAGAATGATGACTTAATTTGTAAAATATCGTTTCTTTGCCCCTTTCTCCTGTCGTCGGTGCAACATGTATTTTTCTTCCATACTTCTCTATTAGTCGTCATCACCGTAGTCCTTTCTAGCCATATCATCTTCTTTCTTTGGTCTCTACTCTTATAGCCATCCACATTCATATTCTTTTGCAAATTAAATCTTTAAATGAAAGATAATTTTATCAATTTTTAGGTTCTCAAGACGTAGGCTTATACTTTTTCGTAGATTTAACTCACCCTTGACCCCATACTACTCATTAATTGAATCGGAACCAACATTAATCCTTGGATATAATGTTACGAAACTTTCCAGTGATCGTGTCATCCGTAAGTTACTAATAGGATGTGTCACCAACGCAGAACATTTATGTTCGAAGACCCAGAATACAAATCGATCGTGAAAGACAACATGCATTTTCGTAAAAAAAAAAAACAAGTTTACCCAGAATTTTATTATTCGGCATGTCTGCATCAGTTTCAGAATACACTACAGTGGGACTAGATAAAAAAAACAAAGATTCCAACGAATTTCTCATAAGTCCAGCTAATCTCAATGACTACATTGACTACAGACAGTTTATGGACTTCCAGTATATTCAACTCCACACGATTTCCTAGTATAGTTAAGTACTTACATAATGAGCAGTCTGAATTGCCGCATAGGAGCACAGTGAAGTGCTAACAGTTATCTAGAGCCGATAGCCTATTAATGAGCCATTAAGACGCGTTCTGACGGCTATCGAGGAATTCTATATAAATTGTCTGCTAAGGTGGCGCGCGCCCCGGTCACGATCCTGTCTGCCATGATAATGCTACAATGTGTACCTACTATTTGCAATCTGATTTGTCTGAATAGCACTGTAGGTATACCTACTAATGTATCGTATGCCTTGGGGTATCCTTATTGATCAGACAAAAGCTTTCGAATGTGTAAATCATGAAACAATTCTTCTTTTTCTTCTTGTTGCGAAAATTCAAATATTAAGTTTGGCCCAAAATTCAGCCACGAGAACTTTATTCGCTGACGCAGTCATAATACCCTCAAGTGCACAGGTGACAGGGCATGCGGCGCAAGATTGAAGGTGGGCCATATGCGTAGAATCGCAGATACACTTGAGGTCCGAGACGTCTATAAACCCTTTGGAGATGTTCTTTGCTACGGCCGACTAGGGTTTGTAGTCTATTTAGGAGTTCCCAAGTCGACCACAGTAGCGCGTGGCCAGGTGGAAGGCTCTCAGGTGGCTCTATAAAGCTGTCAGGGGGTTTATGAAACAGTTGTCCAGATATATGCATCACGTTAGAGGCAAGCAGTCTTAGGAATCATTGACCAGGGTAAATTAATACTTAAATTAACTCTCTGTAACATAAGGTTACCTCACGACAAATCAAAACCGAACCAGAATTCAAAAGGTCATTCTCAAGATGCGTCTGTAATTACAACACTATATAGACGTACAATTATTCGTGTCAATGCGTTGAGCTGATGATGGTACATTTGCAAGTAATTGATCAGTCATTCTCGTCGCACCACGCTCCGGTATGCATGATGTTAAAGCAAATTAAAAATACGCTAAATGCCTACGTGAATATAGACAGACAGACGGACAAAACTTATGTGACCACATCTGCATTCATGTAAATAAAAACTGTGGCATCGCAACTTATCAAGATCCTGATTAATGCCGAAACTGCGTGGAATATTGAATGGTGTATCGTATAATTATGGTAGGTACTTTACAACACAATCGCAATTTATACAGCGTGTAACAAAAGCCCTGCCCGATCCGTGAGGGTGTTGTTAAGAATCTACTTATGTGGTAGTTTTCTGGAAAAAATAAAAAATAATTCGCAGTTTTTTTTTTTTTTTCGATGGGTAATTTTATCGGGTTACATATAGGGCACGGGCGGCCGTAGTTAAGCGGGTGTGTACAAACTAACTCATAACTTATGACTTCTGTAGAAAATTTACTAATTTACAGTGAAACGGGGTATCGTTTCACAGTAAATTAGCAAATTTAATGTTGGTACTAAAAACCTGAATTTTAAATAGCAATATTTTTTTTATTTTGACATCTGTTTTTTTAACACTTTTTGATAATGTTATTGCGGTACCAATGCGCTCCCTTTCTGATCGAACGGTGTTTTTGTTACATGCTGTATATTTTTTTTTAAATATATTTATATGCGTTCTTAGTCGAAAGTCACCTTTGTTATTTATTATAGTTTCTGTTTGACCACTAACTGACCTGATGTTACGCGATGACTCGGTCGACGATAGGTCACGCTTGTCTGTTTGGATCGTTTACCAAATTCTACCACAAACTTCACATTATTCAGGTGTGTCTGGACACACCTGAATAATTAGGGGTTTATTTATAAACGCTTGTTTAATTACTACTATTTATTTACTACTAGCTTCTGCTCGCGACTTCGTCCACGCAAAATTTCTTGTTCCCCCGACCCACCCCGTCGCGTCGCGTAGCCCGTCCGCGTTATTGTGTACCTACTTCATTTTCGCTTAGCGTTATTTCTGACTTTTTTTTTTAGCGTGATATAAAATAGTCTTCCTCGAGAATTGAGCTATTAAATGCAATTATTTTTTTTAATTTCGATTGGGCTAAGTATTTTTTTAATTTTTTCATTACAAATAAACGTACAAAACATCAAATCTTTTCTCTTTATAATATTAGTTTAGATTAAATGTGAATGGGTTGTTTAAATTGGATATTATTTAAAGTCTTACGTCGAAACAGAGTGTCAGTTAAACAAGTTATACCCGGTTTCTGAGTTGAGAATTTGAAGTTGAGAACTAGTAAAACTCTGCGAAATAAAAAATGTCTCCAAAACAAGTAACAATTTCTCAAATTCTTATAATAGAGTAATCATCATACGATTTTGTGAATCTATCATCGGATAAATATTAAAATAACTACGTATATCTTAACATATCATATCATCATATCTTTTTTTATTTTATATAATTTTGTTATTTTTTTTTAAATATTATTACTGTTTGTATTTCCTGTGCGTGTCCCAAATAAAATATTTTTCTTTCTTTCATATAGAACATGACAATAAATAATAATGTGTAATGACTTGCTTACACTGTATATAACACAATTATTAGATGTTGTGGAAAATCTTACTGAATAAACAAATCTGGCGAAAAAATTGTTGATCTAAAACAAGAATGGCATTAATTGCTGTGTATTAACCGGCATTATTTATGTAAAATCAGATTTCATAAAAACCAAATAACAAAACGTTTTGTATTGAAATGCGTTGCATCAATCCATTGTTTTATTTAATTAATAGCTAATAGGTAACATCACGCTATTATGTATGTAAATCAAATCACAAATTGCATGGCATACAAAGTGGTATGGCGGCTACTACGAGTAATCCTTTTATGCATACCAACCACCATGGTTTTTAACCCCCGTCGCAAAAAGAGGGGTGTTATCATAGATATCCAGAGATATGCCTTCATTGCGGAATAGTAAGGAATCCTAGTGCGACCGCTTATCTCCCACCAAAATAATTACAACATTAACAAATAGTGTACTTACGACACACACTTAAAATTTGAACTCGCACACTAAGAAGAAAGCAGCTACACAAAATCAGTTTCTAATAGCACACATACATAGAATGGGCGGGGCATTCACTTGTAAACACTTGCTATTTGCGAACATTCAATGCACACGCATGCAATTAGGGAGTCGAAAGCGATGGTCGATAATTTTTATCGATATTTATTTTAGCACATTCTTGTATTATTATAACTTCGTTTAATTTTCCATATATAATTTCTTTTTTTTATATACCTATCCGAAAATATGGGTTATTTTTACTAAAATAAAATAAGTTTTTTTTTTAAATATTGTATAACCGGGTAAAGGGAACCCTCTCTGTTAAATATTATACTATGCACGAGTAACTGTATTGAAATGACAATGTCTTTATTTGCTTCAAACAAAATTAAATTAATAACAGATTTAACTCTTAAACTATACATGTAATACGAGAATATCCATTGAGTTCTGTAAAAAAAGATTCGACTGCAATTATACGCATGTCGATAAAATCAGCCGCACGCACTCGATTGCACCTCTCTAAATCCAAAACGTTCGTTCCGTTCGGAAAGATTCGGGCTAGTTCTTGCTAGTTCGTATCGCTCCGGACGCAAGTTAGTAAATGATTTAAAAATTGATTTTAAATATTAAACAGTGACTTAAATGTTTATTTACCGGTGGTAGGACACGCCATTTGTCTTCAGGTTGATGTTACTAGACCTATTTTTACAAATTATTCATGCACAGCTCGGCATTTTGGTTTTTTACGCATCAATAGTACACTGTACGCAGTTGCAAAGCGACTGAATGAAGCGTACAGCCGCCGTTCGAACATAAGCCCAATTTAGCAATGTCGAGGCGCCACGTGCTACGCCTCCAAGGCATATCCCTCGATATCCGTGGGTGTTATAACTTATAACACCCCCCCCTCTTTGACATAGACACATAGCGGTATGTGTGTGTCTGTATGTGGCACCGTAGCTCTTAACCCGTCGCGCGCGCAATTAGCGACACAATAGAATTTTATTGTTATTTGCACACATGGGGTGCAATCGACATTTTAAGAGTTACGGGTACTCTAGTCGGTCATTCTTCTATACAATCGTAGTATAGTGATTACTCGTCTGTTTGATGGTGTACATTCAAAACTAAAAATTATATCAATTTGTCTTGTCATTATCTAGCCCTGTATGGAAGCAGAATTGGAAAAAATATATCGGTTTGGAAGTTACATATTCTATCATATTAATTTATTTAGTGAAATAGATGATGATTTATAAAAAAAACGAGCACGTAAAACTATATGGCCTTTGGGCGTATAGATATCATGAAAAAACTACTGTATTATTTAACCAAAATAAAATTATTTGCAATCAACCCCAATTTTTTTACATGGGACCAACTCCGAGGTATACCCTCGCCAATAAAACAAAAATCGTTCAAATCGGACTACTCAGTAAAAAGTTATGCGGGGTCAAACATAAAAAAAACATATATTTATACGCGTCGACTTGAGAACCTCCTCGTTTTTTTTCGTCGGTTAAAAAGGGAGTGAATGATAAACTGACAGCTGACAAAGAAGACTATAAGACCGCGCCGACTGCTAGAAATATGAGGCAAAAGACGATAAGGAGTAAAAGTATAATTCCTGATAACCTTTCTCCATCACGTGTATGCGCGTTTATGTCGTTTGTTCTCAAAAACGGCTGTCACTTATTAAAGTCGTTTTAGGATCTGTTGGAAACATCATAATAGCGCCTTGTGGCATTAAGAGAGATCCGCAGTAATAGCCCGCGAAAATCAAATTTTATTACGTTTTTTAAGTAATATTCTTTCCATATTTTCGCAGTGCAAGTACCCCTGATATGCGATTGACCGTACCTACATGAAGTTTAAATAAATAATTAACTTTCAAGATGTCACTGGGCTGAAAGTGAAAGGGAAACAAGATGATAACAAACTGAAAGTTTGTTTTCACCCTGTATACATTATTGGAGTCGGCTGGAACAGGTCGGCGGGCGTGACATTTCGATGCGATAAGATATCTGGTTGCATGTTCTGCGATGTTACTAGTGATAAATATGTCTGTAAAAATACCAGGCCGGCCGGCCTTTAGAAATTAAGAAGTCAAAGGAATGTACAGTCAAGTCTTTTATATCTTCGTCAGTTTTCAAATACTTTCCTCTAACAAATCAGGGCACTTATTACCTTTTGAAGCTACGGCACTGAGCAGATTGTTGCATAGAAAAATCAATCAATCTGCTTTTCCCAACTATATTTGGGTCGGCTTCCGACTGTTGCACAGAAACCGGTATATAATTACTTGGTTATAATTATAAAGATCAAAATAGCTTACGCCTTTGATCAATGGATATTTTATGTTTTTTTTATTGTTCGGGTCTGTAAGTGTCCCTTTTTTAATTCGGTCTGACATGTAAAGAAGATGGCTGAATTACATTCTGCGGTATTGACAATCCAACACAATACATAAATACTGAAGCAGATTCTATCGTCCAATGAGCTGACAAAAAGAGCCCGTTATTTGACGACCATATTTTGGTTATGACTGTACATTCCAATTTAATTTTTTGAATATAGTTTGTCAACAAGTAGTAAATAAACATGTCATTTCATGCATGAAACTTGAAATGCTCTGTAATACAGGTAATTGATATGAGAAAGAAAATAAAGGTGCAATCAGTTTGAATTCCCACGGTACTCTTAAGTACGCTAACAATACCTACCTACGTCAGTATTTCACTGCTAACGACGGTTTGATTAATAAAATTAGTTGAAGTTAATAACAGTAAAAATGGTAGTGACAATACACGAGGACAAAGAAATCAAAAATAATAGAGCTTGTAATACAAGAAACTATAGGTACGTTTTTCCCGCGGTTTCGCTTGTATTTTACTGGTCTGTTACGTTTGTATGAAGGCTTTAGCGTACAGAAACGTAGTTTGTACTTGCTTGCTAGATTTTTCTGAATTACGGCGATAACCAAAATGAACTTTTATGTAATGTAGTAAGTATAGAGCATGTTTTTTTTAAAAATGAATGTTTAATATTTAAATTTAATTAATAACATTTTTATTACGGGTTTTTATCAGTTTTGAATTTAAAATAGTTTATAATTTAAATGTATGAGTGGAAAACTATGGACTAGAATTGATGTCTGAAATAAATAAATAATTATTATTATTATTTATTATATTGTGAGCTCTCAAAATCCGTGTCGACAAACATTTGCATATCAAACGCGAATGAAGTAACTAAAACGGTACGGTATTACATTGCTGTTACGCAATGTTCAATTAAAAACTATAAATCGTAACATCACGCAATGTTACCGTTACATCAAAAACATGTCGAATAGATAAGAAGACAAGACATGAATAACAGCTCTATTAGAATATGCATAATGGTGTATTCGCACGGGTCGATTTTACCGCACGACTAGGCCGCACGGCGAAAATCGACCAATATCAATAGCAAATAGCAGACGACTAAAATCCCAACTTCGAGTAGGCTTTCACCGTGAAACAGACCGCATTCGGCGGGTGGCTAAAATGGACCGTGGATAGAGTTACCATGTGACAGGTATTTGCCGCATTTGACAGGCATTTTACGGTTAAGACAGGCGTGCGGCCGGAGCTAAGCTGAGACAGGCATTATTGAATTTCCCTAATAAATGCACAGTTGAGTAAAGAAAGTAATCGCCTGACAATAAATTCAGTAAAAGCATTATTAGTAACCCAAGAAAACTTTAAAAACGTTACGTGTGAAGATTTATATTATTATATTTTTTTCAAAACACAACTTTTGAAAAATATCACTAAATCTAGTAAGTTCGTTTTTTCTAGTAAGTTTAGTGCTCGTAAATTGTTCTTACTTTTCATTTTGAATAAAATTCAGTCTTTAAAATTATGTAAGTATCTGTTGCATATTATTTATCACGACTTAGTTTTTTTTTACAATAGACAGGCATATTTCTGGTAAATCAGGCATTTTGTACATCCTAGACAGGCATCCTCCCTTACATAGATGATACCCCTAACCTTGGATAGCCTCAGAAGAAGGCGAAGCAGTACGAAAGCAGTGGCGTGGAGCGGGGAGATGGCGTCACGCGTCGGTACGAAATTGTTCCGTCGCCACCGCTGGCTTAGTGCGCCCAGTCATGCTGCTGTTCTTCTTAACATTTCTAAAGAACATACATAGCATGTTAAAAACCATATCCTTTGGCTTTGCCGTAGTCGTCAAAAATACTATGAGTCCGACTGAGTCGCTTGCGGTTTCAGTCAACTGCTGTAAATAGGGTAGCCATGCGGCTTTGTGAGGTGAATTGGTAAGCGACTCTGTACGCCGAAAATCGACCCGTGTAAATCCCCCATCAAGAAACAAGTTGCGTCTGCCTGTGAAGTGTGTCTCACCTCTATTGTTGTGAAGATTCGGCAATTAATTTCGTATTAAATACTCTGTGTATGCGGATGAAGTGCTAATACGCAATTAGACGTAGTTTGTTGTGGTAATATCGCTAATGGATTCTTTGTGGACCGTAAAACTGAAATAACCACGAGTATTTAAGAATACACCGCATTTATATATAATTTTTGGTTTAAAACGGTTTGAGCAATTATAGTTCTCATAATTTGCTAATTACAAAGGTGTCAAGACGTCTAGTTGAAGAGAAAACACGTTCTTACGGCGACAATACCTGTGAAAGCTAAAGTAAGATTGCTTTCATCTTATTTTAAACAAATACATTATTTCACCGCGACTTCGCGAGGAAAATGCACAATATAGCAGTAAACAGTTACCTTCAACGGTTGCGTTACTTTCTTTGGCAAGGAGACTCTTTGCATTCACAACCACACCACAAAGGCTTCGAAACAATAAGAAAGTTGAAGTAAATGCAAACTTGGAAGAAGATTTCACCTAAAACTCCCAAATGACAATAAACCAATCACAATGGATGTATAATTTACATGGAACGGAATGAAGAAATTGAACTCCCAGTATTGAATACAAAGTAAACAATTATTTGCATCATTGATTATCAATTTCAAAGGCATTAAAGGTTAGAATCGTATGAACTTGCTATGACAACAGGCATAATAGTATGCTATAGGCAAACATTGGAACAGCAATAACCTGACAAAACGAGAGCACGAAAAATAAAAAAAGGCAAGTGGTAGCCGGTCATGGCAGTCATGTGACAAGCGTTCTCTACATTCAGATTGTAGACTATATTATGTAGACACTGAAACTTGTAGATGAAATAGGGCTGCTCCCAATTGACGCTTGTTAGGGTTCCGTAATAAACAAGGGACCCTTATAGTTTCGCCATGTCCGTCAGTCTGTCCGTCTGTCCGCGGCTTACCTCAGAGAGTCTTAGTACTAGAAAGCTGTAATTTGGCATGGGTATAGGTACTAATCACGCCGACAAAGTGGTGAAATAAAATAAAAATAAACATTTTTTTTGAGGGTACCTCCACTACACGTAAAGTGGAGTTTTCACGTCTATCTCATGGTGTTGGGTGTCGTTGGAAAGATCGTTCAAAAATGGGTGGGTGTGTGAAAACCATTTTTCAATTCAGGGATCTGTTTGCGAAATATTCAGCTTTAAAGTGCTAGTTTTTGTTAGAGTAAAGTGTCCCGTGCCCTCCTACCAGCTAAATGGTTGTACTTGGATTTGTGAAAATATTTACAGCAGTAGTATATACATATAACTATGTTAAAAGGAAAACTATCACAGCTAAGTAGGCTTTACAGGTTAACGAGTAATAATCGACCAACTTAAATTTGCAGTTTAAAAAATATGTACGGGTGAACATGTTTTTCAACTATAATATTAAGTTTGTTATTGCGATGAATTCATCCCAACTACGGAACCCTTCAGTATGCTTAATCCGACATGCATTTGGCCGGTTTTCTTCTTCTTCTATCTGTCTTAATCCATGTTATTTATATCCATCAACATATTTATTTCTCACTTTCTGAATCATATATTATGTGTTCCACCTCATTAGGTACATGCATTGCAAAGTGCCACATAAAATCCGCCACTTTATCTAAGATGTAATCTGCTAAGAACCAGCTTTTTTCTCAAGAAGAGTCTCTCTCTTCACAATGACTTTACTTTGCGAAAGTTTTACCAAGAACCAAGGTAAAAAAAAAATATGGATGGCAGTCTTGTCGTACACAAACTTCATGAGACTGAATAATTAAGAATGGTTGTTTTGAAGACTTGAAACAAAGCTTATACAAAGCATCCGAGATAAACAATCCCTTAATTGAGTTAATAGTCATTACTATTGTTTTACTTCTGTTGTACAATTTGCCGTAATAGACAACGAAAGCTAAGTGACCAATTATTAGTAAAAACATATCGTGAGACAACCACTTACGTACCACGTCAGTATGATAAAATTGCGTCAATCAAATACATGGAACAGTAGGTTGAGAACCGAGACCTATCCCAACTGACTCTGTAACTTGTATACTACAATATAAGTGAATAATCAAAAAACAAGTTTTTCTTATCGTTTACTAATGCTAATAGGATATCGTGCGAACATTTTCCGCCATCTAGATGTTTCTACGCAGACTTCGCCAATTATGCGGCATTTAGTCCCAATCATGTTGAATTGTTGATTATCGACTGCAATGGGCATGTAACTAACATAACCGCGTCTGTAATTATTATTTACATGACGGACAAAAAGTCAATTTGCATTTTTTTATAAAGACGGCAAGTAGTTTTTAATAATGACAACTGTAGATATGAAGAATCTGTAATGGAATTCTCAAGTAAGAATTTAAATACAATCGTGAATTGGAATTGTTTTTAACATAAACAGTTAGGTATATTTTTTACATAAACTACAATAATGTACGTATTTTTGTACATAAGACGCTGACTATACCTTTGCTTTATATCTTCGCTGGCTTTTTCGTGCTTGAAATAACACTTACATATTTTTTTAAATCCGTTCCTCGAAGGAGCACGTTCTTCAGGTTTATATCAATCTTCGCAAATAGAATATTAATCAGGTACTTGAGAAGAGCATCAAAATATACTTATAATATGTGTCTGTCTATCACTTGATATATTAATTTTGTTACGCAACTGTTAAAAAATGTGCCAGCATACCATTACAGACTGGTTTTCTAGCTCATTACAATATATGACTCGGTATTTATGATCTAGTTTATTCGATGATTATGGGTAGTGATGATAGCAATTATTACGGATTGTATTTAAAGTTGTTAATTTGCAGCCTGCAATTAATTTTCTTTTCCTCGTTACATCATTCATGGGTTCGTCTTTGTTGATGTACTTTCCTAGATATTTCTTGCACGTACTAAATATCTCACAGTTGTATTTTAGCGCCTCTTATATAATCTTTGGGTATTATGTTATCTGTTTCCGAAGATTCACGGTCTAGATATTTTTCTCTTTACCAATGACGTTATTAATATGTTTTTTTTATCTTAATTAATAACTATATTTTATTCAGCTTTGAAAAATATGTTTTATAATTAGTTATGGCAAGATATAATCAATTTATAAATAAATATTTACAGGGTTAGCCACAAAGATCAAATGGATTTTTCAATGTATATCAGAGATTCGAGCTTTTTGTTACTAGATAAATATGTTTGCTTGATATTGGAATGCTGTCTCATAATTCATTTTACAATGTCCAAAATTACTTATTACCAAATAGGGAAAGATGTCGCAATTAATTCGACTAAAACTCATTCTGTTTCAAAATAAATTACTTACATGGCAAGCTTCATTATTCTGGCTAGATTAGCCGTTTATAAGACGTAGATTCGTATACAAATCAGGATTGTCAGAAGTTCTTTGAATTTGTTATTCTCTGATATACTAAAACATATAAGACGAACAAATCTCAAGGATGACAACTGTATTTCACAATAATTTCACCAAGACAGCAATCCGGATCAAAACCGCAATAAGATTCCCTGATACCATACAGAAGATGATGTTATTTTTCCGTGCAGATTACGGAAATAAGAAATTGCATAAATGCCAGTAATTTGCCTAGCTTAGAATCAGGATGTAACAATGGTGCGCAAACGCGGATATATGCGGATGCTGCACAGAACAGGAAGACCGGTGGATTATCTGTTGGAATACCTCGATAACTGTTACACACACGTAACTGTACGGTAACGCTTGGTATTAAGCAATTGCCTCTGTAAACCTAATGCGCTTTGGAATGGGCAACTAACATCATCTTTCTGACTGGTCGACTCCTTGACAATTCAAAACCTCTTGTAATGGGTTTAATTGAAATAAATGCATTGAGTTTGAAACTTAGGATTTACTTCGAAGAGTAATGACAAAGACTTAACTAGACACTGAGGAGACGCAAAAAAAATATGTAAATAACTTAAAAAGTTAAGAAAGATATTCATTATTGTACACTGAAAGGAAGAACAACAGGAACCAACAAACATTAGAACGGTACAGTCGTCGGTACGTAACTTGGCAAGGTTTTGGCGTATTGGGAGTAAGTTTGCGCAAGTACACTTAGTTTAACAAAAAAAATTACACCTTTATTGCATGTCATTATTCTATGGTTATTGCCATAAATCTGATCTACGACTCTTGCCAAGTTACGTGCCCGCAACTATACCACTATACCAACAGCAATACGTTTTTTTTTTTTTCAAACAACCACGGGATGGCGAGAATACAGCCCGTACAGTTTTTGCTATCTAACTACTCTCTTTTGTTGGCCTTATTTACCTATGTTTTAGGCACTTATAAATAAGTGTAATTCGATTTTAAAAAATAACCAATACAATAACATAGTGTCAAAAGTGGAGTATGGTTTGTATTCACAACCACAATCACGTATCAATGTGGTTTTCCTCAATATTGAAATGAATGAGCATGGAAGAATTCTGTGTCCTATATTTTTGTGAAAACATTTTTATCGGTTTCTTAACACGTAGTATTCGAATAAAAGAACTGCCAAAATACTCGATTTCAATATTATTATTTTAAAAATTGGAAGTATATGTAAAAATTGTGACAAAAACAGTTCTGTGTAGAAAAGACTATTATTTCTTTCCTACTCTAACACCAGACCCTGTTCATCATCTATATTTAACCGATTCATTGAGACCATTGGAATGAGCCCAAACACGATATGACGGAGTTAGGTATCCTGCAAATTCCAGGTCATTCAGTTCAAGATTACTATGTTGTTCTAATATAATTGAAGTAACAGAATACCAAATTTAAAATCGATCAAACCTGTGGAAGACGCTCATATCCATTCATCAGCTAGAAAACAACTGATAATCTTCAAAATCAAGTACGTTTTAAAGTATTAAAAAAAAAACTTCAAAGTTTATTGATTCATCAGAAAGTGTTACAATAAATAGGCATACACTGGATCCCGCACTAGGATACCCGGTATCGCCAGAATTGATTATTTTAACTTTTTTAGATCGTTATTGATTCTTTTTAGTGAATTTCACTATCTGAATAAAGAATTTTCTTTAAATTTTGAATAAAAATAGAAAATTAACAATCAATCAGGATTCCTATAAAAGTGTGTAATAGCGTTTTTACAGAACCATTACAATTTCTGCATTAAAACTGAAAAAAAATGCATGGATATGGAGCGACGACATCATCTTGACACGAGAAGAGCTCCAAAGAAGAGCTTTGCCGAGTGTGCATACCCCAAAACAACTTTTTGACTTGTTAGAAAGAACGTGGGCGGCCATTCCTCAAAGTGATTTTAATGAACTGATTGTAAGCATGCCAAATCGCTGTGATTGTGTGATTCGTGTCAAAGGTGGAAACACAGGTTATTAACTTTTTTATCTTTACAATACTCCTAATGTTTCCCGTTTTTGCCTTTTAATTGACGACATTACAGTTCGCGTCAAATATCTTTGCAGCTCTGAAGTTAGGTTGCGCATGCGTGCTGGCATGCGCGCTACTGTTTTATAAGGAAGATTGACTACTGCGCAGTCATTTGTAGCCCTCTTCAGAGCGGTAAAGTTATTTGACGCGCACTGTAACTTATCTATAGGTACATTTCCCACAATTTGCAAAAATTACAATTTTTCTTAATTTTTACGAAATATAGAAATAAGTTGTTAACTTAGACATAGGAATTAAAGTAAAGAAGCCAGTCTGGAAGACTAGTTTTTTTTTTTTTTTTAAAGTTAAAAATGTGTTTGATACACTTTTTATGTGTGTATTTTCTTAAAACATGTCTATGAACAATCGCTAGAAAACCTGCTTTCAAATTTAAAAAAAACGCATTCATATCGGTTCACCCGTTTAAGAGCTACGGTGCCAGACACACACACATTGTGGTCAAACTTATGACACCCCTCTTTTTGCGTCGGGGTTTACAAATAGAAATAGTTTAAGACGAGAAAACCTTTTTATTTCAAAGATGTTATTAATGTTTTGATGCGTCTTATTATTTATTTTTCGTTTATTCATTTTGATTTTTATTAATTTCCATTTTTAAATATTTCTTAAAATAAAAAGATTTATTATACCGACTTTTGACCATCAAGTTTTTCTAATTTGCCAGATGTGTGAATTTATTGGTAAGTAATGCGATGCATCGCGCGCGACCTTGCAAGGTCGCCAGCGCGTGCGCAGCAGTCCGATGCATTCGTTACAAATTGGACTACTTCAACTAAGATGGTACACTTCGGTGCATTTGTAGACGCTATTAAGTAAATTTAACAGCAGCGTAATAAACATAAAACTTAAAATAGTATCTCCGCATTGTCTAAATTGACAATCTCAAGTTTAATATACCCACACAATACCATATATTTATGTGGCTTGATTACCGGAAAAAAATAATTTTAAAGTAATTTTCGCCCAATGTCGGAACATCGTTTATGACTATCCTATATTTCCTATCAAGAACCGTCATCGACTAACTATAAAAGGCTATGATATCGACACTACGACTATTCCAACTATGCGTGGACCTTCATATTTGCAAACAAATGGGCCTTGCACACGACAAAGTCGTGAACATACATTCGCCAGAGAAACATATTTATCATAGAGAACAAAGCCGAAATCGTGTTTCGGTGTGCAAGGCGGTGTGCCCCGCCCTATACCAATGCATGTGCAATGTGAGCAAAATAATCGGTTTCAGCGGAACAAAGAAAGGGCAGGTAAATTATTTTACCAGGTTCATGTATTTCCAATATTATGTTTCATGAGTCTGAATGAGACAAACAGATAATGAGACAGGACATGGAAATATATTAGCCAGTCAGCCGGGTGGTACTGGGGCTTAAGCAAGACCAGCATGTATTTAGTGTTCACCATAGGTTGACAACTATTTGAATATAGACATAACAGATCAGCAGATGCACGACTTAATATAATATATTAACTAAGGCTAGGAAGAGCGATGATCTTAGCCATGTGACAGATAACAACTGAATGTGTGTAGATAGACGAAGATATAATTATTTGAAAACCGTGGAAGCGTGCTTTTGGAGAATATGCCCAGCATTTGATAAACACAAGACGAAAGTAATCAACAACCCAAAGTATCAATAGAATAAATAACATTAAGGCGAACAACACACCATAAAAGAATCGCAAGTATGCCCGCCGGTGGCGCAGGCGCACACTAGACAAAGGCCACGCTTTCATAACCTTGTACACTGCTACCTACCCACCTACCACGACCCGACTATAATGATTCATGATTCTCTCGTGTAACTTGCTAATAAGAAACAATGATAATTTCAAACAGGAGTGAAGTGCAACGGAAAAATATTGACATTTTAAATGATGAAAAAAGTTTAAAGGGAAGTTTAAAAAAAACAGAGATTTTTCTGAAATGAAATCAATCCTTCTCCAAAAGTGGCCTTAATATAAAGCTCATTAACGTTACTCATTTTAAAAGCCAAGAAGTAGAAATTGAAAAAGTATTCAGTGTTCAAACACTTAATAAAGAAATTCAGCTCCGTAAATATTCAAAACAATTTCCATGCAAATCGACACGTGTTTCGTAACACATTATTCTTGGGAACACCATAAAAGAACCGATGTTACAGTTTCTAGGAAATAAGTACAGCTATGTCAACTTAATAACAAAATTCATATAAAATACACGTTCTGGTACAATAAAAATTAACAATGTATTTAAATTATACAATGAGGATCTTGGAATTAACGCGTGTTATTAAGTTACAATAAGTTAATAGGTTATTGATACACGTTAACTAGAATAGTGTGAGTAACACTGGCTGAGCTCAGTAACGCCAACAATATCATAACAAACAATGTTTAAAAGCAATTGGTCGTAGGCGGCAAGCAAGGTGTTGTGGGATAGAATGAAAATAATATATTAATAAAACTATGTCCTTCAATAAGTGTTTGATTTAAGATTAATCCGTAGGTAGCGAAATTATGTACGTCGAATATAACAATTAATAAACCAACCTGAAAGGACATTAATAACGCTATCGATGTAATATGTGACGTTGATACCGAACTACAGAATTAATGAACCCATGCAAGTAATCCATCAAATTCACAGCAAATAACAACTGAAAATAAATAGCTTGTCGAACCTTGAGCTTAGTTAAATTGAGTAATACAATACGAATTGCATCGATCAGATTATCTTAAAAGGTCCATTTATAGTCAACGCACATGCTGTACGAAATAATTACGCGAATCAACGAAATACCGTAACATTGCGACCTGCGCATGTCACGATTTTTAAAATCGCCTTTGTTTTGTGGGTCAACGACAAGCGAGGCTTCAAGTGGAAGAAATATTGCACGTCACGTATGCATTTGTGGCCTATTTCACATGACTTTTTTACATCATTCCTTTCCATCCGTATAAGGTTCGTAGTGACCTCAGCTGGAAGTGGCGAGTTGAGTTATAGCCCGCTAGCTGCACTGTCATATCTATTTACAATCTCCATTTGATAATAAAATTCTTTGCATTCATCGTCAAAGTACATATCGGGTTTTACCGATTCGTTCATCATTGATATTGACTTCTCAAATTCAAGATTCTCGATGCGATTTTTTACGTCATTGTGTTCATTTTTGCCATCAAGTAATTTATATTTTTTTTCTTTGTGGAGACGTCATAGTTGCATATTGTGCATAAAAATATTCTTTGCAGCATTATTAAAATGTCCATACAGATGTCAAAAGCATTCATAACCGCAAGACTACGTAAGTCAGTCCTATCAATGGCATTAATCAAAAGCACACAACGCCTACGATGTTACTTTGTCAGAGTATATTTAACTTCTCAAACTTGCGTAGGGTTTCCACCTCTTACTTCTCATTGTTGAATGTTGTTATCTTTATCGTGTTGTTAAGATTTAATGGATTGTGCAGTTCATCCTATCGTATAGATTTATCATCCACATGTTAGGATAAAATAGTAATCATAAAAATGCATCAGAATCGTCAAATCTTTAAATATTTAGTAGACCACATTGAACACCATCGGACATTGAATTCCATAGTTTGCGTTTGTGTGCATCCCTATCTTTACCTCCATAATTTAATTAGTCCATAACGTGTGGTCCAGCCAATTTGTCCGTATGCCACTGTGGACAGCTGCCACTTGTCATGTCTTACGGTAAATTGCGCCAGCAGTAAATATTTACAACAACATTTACTTTTCCCGGCAACTATGTCGGTTTGACTGTATTCATTGTGGATTTATACTGGATTTTAAGAAGTATATTAATTTTTTAAGACGTGAAATACCCTTTTTCTGACTACAAAACGCAAACGTTACGCACTACAAAACACACTACGACGCAGTATACAGGGTGTTTGGCGCATGGACCGACACAATTTTTTCAGGGATTTGGGAGGTCATTAGCTAGGTTCTACCCATACACCCTTTGTCCCAAATGTCACGGTTGGTTACATATGATTATTTTTTTTAAATGAAAAAAAATCCCAAAATGTGTCCTTTAATTTGAAATAACTTTTTTGTTTGTGGGTGTAGTGGCACAAAACAAATTTTGTTGCATTCTCCAAAGTCCTTTAAATCTAAAAACATCTTTGTTTTATACAACTGGTTTCAAGAAAATTCCTTACAAGCTTCCAAAGTTAATTTTTGTATTTAATGAATGAAATTTTACAACTTCTAAATTAATTATAAAAAAAACTAAAAGCTATATTGAACTTAGCTAGAACCTAGCTAATGACCTCCCAAATCCCTGAAAAAATTGTGTCGGTCCATGCGCCAAACACCCTGTATAGAAATGTGCCAATTTTATATATGGGAATGAACAGCTAGCAGCAGAAACTAGAACACTCGGAAACGAACACGTTTGGCAAATACAAGAAAACTGTATAAACATGTTAACATAAAAGTATATGTTCAATTTGTTTACAGTGAAGTAGGCGACCCAGTTGCGACGACGCAATATGGACAGACATAATATTGAAAAGCAAGAACGTAAACAGTAGCCATATTACCTGAAGTAAACAATTGATACTTGCCCTATAGGTACCATAATTTAGCAGACAGTTTTGTCTTTAATATCAGTAGAAGAACGTAAGCTCACATGAATAATATCATGTACCTATTTGGTAAACACCGACGTGGTTGCACGACATCCTGTTTACGAACACGCTGATTCGCTCTTCAAATAAAATAAGAAGTCAAATGTTACATAACAAGTGTAATAATACATAACAAAGTAAAAATAACAGAGATCAAGATCATTACCCGGTCGCTGAGCGGTCAGATGATGCTATCTATTTCAAAATCATAGTATACGAGCCATGTTTAGAGAAGGCTGACCGGCGCGGGCGCATCCGTCGAAACGGTCAAGTTCACGGAGAACGCGCACGACCAAGTGGAACTCTTGCGCATCGCGCTCGACCGCATCATCATTTCAAAACGAATTGGAAGATATGATTGCTGAAAACTGTTATTAGTGTTATTACTAAGATCAAAAGTTATGTTGGTTTGAGATGAAAGTTGATGCTAATAAGCAAGAGGGAATGTCGCAGGAAATAAAACAGGAAAAGATCGCATTTCAAAAGATTGCTAAGCCAGGCGTCGGATATTGGCGTTGCATTTGACTACGAACAATTAGCTATTGCAAAACATAAATGCTGCACTTGCTTATTTATTACTAATCATGGCACTTCCTGAATTGCAGCTGCTTAGCTTTCGTTTAATGACACTCGTACATCAATTATACAGGCGTCGAAAGTTTTGAAAGAATCATTAAGTTTTGATTTATGCTTCCGTTAAAGAAACCCGGGGTCACAAGACTAACACCTGGCTCTAACACGGCGTACTTTTTGCTCGTAACAATTAATTAAAAAATAGTTGATGCTACCAATTATAAAATAAAAGCAATCAATATAAAAATCAAAGAGACCCCGGCAGGTCAAACGTTTGAGAGACCACAAGAAACAATATTTACGGCCACTTTGTCTAAGGCTATAATTTCGTCTTTATGTTTGAATATTATAAACTTTTGAAGGTCGGCTGATTGCAGGGTCAAGTTCGAGAGGCCGGGGCATCCGTACCACATTCGCGGCACGCTTCGCTGGCCCCAGCATCCATTGACCCGGTGGCGTGGCCGACATATCTAGGACCGAAGACGATTGAAGATTTAGATGTTGAACAAACATTGATACTATAACGTTTGGTTTTTTATTAGGATTCGAAGGATTGGCGATCTTTAAAATTCTTAAATCTTCTGTATTATTGATACATATAATGAGTTGACTGTATTAAAACAATCTCTAGTATTTCATATTAGTCGTTTGGTAAATTCAACGAAATATTGGATCTGGGTGAAATTGCTTTAAATATTGTGTGGATATTATGACCCCGTTACTTAACAATGTAGGACGTTTTTTTTTTTTTTTGCAGATTTGGAATTATCAATCGTCCTCAATCTTGATTTCACATAATTTTCTAATTTCATTAGAAAGTTTCGTTTGCTTGCAATCCGTCATTTAAAATTTATATGACCATACAGACTGCTCAAAATCAAACATGTTTTAAATTAACCACTTTTTTTTGTATCTATTACTATCTTGAATAACACAAATTATGATTAATCATTGAAGAAAAAAGAAAAGAATGAGTTTTAATCATCAATAACCTCGTCAATTTCTTTAAATTTTCTTTTGTGTGTGATCGTATTCGATTAATGTAATTTCAAACTACATACCTTTGTTCAATCGAAGGTTTTGTTCCGTCTATGAATGGATGGGTCAAGGTTTTAAATTTACACATTTATATTTATATGTATACTACAATAATGTAATAAAGTGAAGCGTTTTTTGTTTGATTGATTGTTTTAACGCGCTAATCTCTAGAACTACCATTTCCATTTGGGAATATTTTTTTTGCATTTGATAGCCCAATTCTTTAGGAAGATTATAGGTTATTTTAAAATCACGCTACAATCCTTAAAAGAAAAAAATCAAAAAGAATGCTAAGCGAAAACGAGGCAATTCATAAATTGCATTTCCATTACTTGAGGATACAATAATTTTCCTCAAAGGCATTAACTATTCATAAGTAATAAGTACTTAGATAATACAAAGTAATTGGTTTCTAAATAGGGCTTATCCTTATGGGTTATAATTATAATCGTGGCGTAAAGCTTCTGCGGTCAGTTATGGACAACGTGACAGACAAAAGTGATATAAGCAAACATGGTTATGATAGAAGATAGAATTAAAATGACCGCTTTTATGGTGTCCTATAATCGTGTGTATCGTCACGCTCTGATTCTTATTTCCTTACCGTGTCGGACTGTTCGCGATGACACGATTACACATTGCAGAATGGATATAATAGGTTGTAAATGGGTCATGCGTGCATAAAAGCTACGATTCGAGATATTTACTGTAGTCACAAAAAACTGATGTAAAATAGCAAACTAATATACACTAATAACGAACAATAACTAAATAGACATAACACTAGACTGGACTGACACAAAATTAATAACGAAATAGACATGTGAAATAGATGTCAACTGAAAAGAAGACGAAAAGGTTTGAAATAGTAAAAAACATTGAATGAAATCTAAACTTATCCTTAAACATCGACCTTCCAACTACCTAACTTGATGTTGCTCATATTTTAAAGCAACTGTAGAAAAATTATATTATCCACAAGTGAAATTATATTTAAAATAAAAAAAAACCCTCGACACAACATATTTCACATCACATTTCCTCATTTCTCTTTCCTACTCCATCACCCGACCCTGTTCATCATCTATCTAAACCTATTGATTGAGACCATTCCAATGAGCCCAAACACGGTACCTGTGCTGTAAGTTGGTAAGAGAGTTGGGTATCCTGCATTTCAGGTGATGCTGCAGCATCAGTTGAAGGTAACTATGTTCTTCTAATATGATTGAAGTAACAGAATACCTTTCAAATCGATCAGACCTGTGGAAGACGCTCACATCCATTCATCAACTAGAAAAGAGCTTATAATTTTCAAACGGCTGAACCGACATTGATAAAACAATAACCATGGCTAGAAAACCTGCTTTCACATAAAAAAACGGAATTCAAATCGGTTCACCCGTTTAAGAGCTACGGTGCCACAGACAGAGACACGCGGTCAAACTTATAACACCCCTTTTTGCGTCGGGGGTTAAAAAATTAATTTAAAGCGTTTATACTATTCGAGAATTTCAGCACTGACATCAATATTACTGTTATTATGCATGTCCACATATATCGAACAATGCATTCACATTATAACACCAAATGTTTTTCCGTGACCGTGACATGTTTAGCCATGTTTTACTATAGCAAACTATAAGCATAACAAAAGAATCGAGGACCTATGCGATCTAGCGAGTGTTCTATTGTTCGAATTTAAAATCAATGTTCAGTGACAATGGCCTCATATGTCAAACTTGATATTAGATCATATCCACCAGAATAGATCGATAGATCACTATCGAGACTGCGAATGATTTCTTTAATGTATTTTTAATTTAATCATATTTTTGATTGAGTTTGTTGTCAGAGTGTATATGAATGTGTTATGGTTTGTGCAGTCATTGTTTTAATTTATTAAACCCTCAGTTGGCTTACATATATAAACCACAATCTTCTTTGCTTTGAGTTTCACATCATTATTTTCTTTTCCTTTTTTTACTATATTCAATCATTCTATTTTCTGATTAAAAATAAATATATAAAATCTTTTATTTGACACTATGAGGTAAAGACAATAAATCCCAGCCATATTCTAACATTTATATATTCTATTGCAAAAACCCAATGCTATTTTGGGAGCTAGTGAGGGCCAGGATATGAATTATTACAAAAAATTCTCATTAACATTGTTGACATATTTTTTATTAAATGTGTATTTATTATGTGTTTGTCAAATTTTAGGTTATTCAACGGAAAATGAATTGAACCTTACACACAGTGCGTACAGAATTTAAAATTAAATGGCACCTAAGAATGCTGTGTTACGTTCCTTACATACTTTTACTTCGTTCATGTTATCACTATTCGATGTTTTTTTACCTACACATGGTAACCCATTCGTTAAGTCGTTGGTCCCAGCTGTTATTTGTAGATCTTTTTCAGTCGTTACGGGTAGTCGGAAGCCCGACAGTCTGATATCCAGTTGCCATGGGGTATCGTAACCAGTTGTCCAGTTACTGGGTAGTGACTGGGTTGTGGAGGTCAGATAGGCTATCGCTCCATGTAAAATACTGGAATTCAGCTGCATCTGGTTAGACAGGAAGCCGACTCCAACATAATTGGGAAAAGGCTAGACATAATTATGATGATTGTAACCCATTCATTCCGTGATACATTTCCATGCAAATGATTAAATTCTGCCTCGTTGGTGTAGTGGTCGGAAGCACTGCGCATACTCAGCAGAGTATTAAGTCCAAGGAGCGGAATTTTTCCATCGGAATTTCTCAACAGTAACCCGGACTCTGGATGTGTGCCCGATTGATGGCAATAGGTTCACGCCCTATTACATGGGACTCAAAACATAACTAGCGAAATGTGGGTATAACTGTAAGTACACCTCTACATAACCCTTCGGGGAATACTGGCGTGATGTTATGTTGTGTGATTAAATTCTACCGCCTATTACACAATAGCCAATTGACCTTTACGGATTATTGTCTAACGCTACATGTTAACATGAGCTATTTTTATACCCAACAACCTATAATCGTGCTAACACCACCTTTATTCCGCATTGATTAGGTCCATTTTTTTTACATGATCGTGAAGTATCAAGTACCTGACTGTAAAGAAGGAAGCAATGATCAATTATCCAATAACGATTTATCTATTGTATGAACACTTTATTTATGAAAACATTAGCACTTCACCCGCGACTTCGTACGCGCGGATTTCGTACTTTCCGTTACGAACTTCAACACCCGCTCTAAAGAGTAGCTTTGGAAGTGGGATGTAATCTACCACGGCGGCGGTAGCCGGGTTGGTAGATGTCACATGTCTTCGAAACGTGATTTTTCAGACAAATTGTTTCCCCGCTTTTAACACCGACGCGACGGTTTAATTTTTGAAAAAATCGTTTAATACGTTACCATTACTTGACTTTATGATTATTTATTTTCGAGTTAATCGGAGCAATCAGTCCAAAAAACAAGTTTAGCATCTTATCTTCATCTTATCGTCATATCTATGTTTAGCAGTTTGAGCTGTGCGAGAGCCTTACGAACATACCTTGTTATTTATATATATTTAAGCTTACAACTTACTAGATAACGCTTATAATAAATTTTCATGAGATTATCAATTATTCATTTTTATGCTAATTGATGGAAGTACGTGTAATGTATTATTTGCTAATCTTCCTGCATTAGGCCGTTACAATTTCAAAGTACAATTTATTGTAGGTATGAGAGAAAAAGCTGTTTTAGCTTAATAACCATTGCAATAAATGAATAAGCCTTTAGTTCTGCTATTTCTTACATAGTAGATGACACTTTAAATAATATAAATGTTAGAATGTAGTTTAGTAGTTTGCATACATCTAGTTGTTAGTATTATTAGTTTGAATTTTCAAGATTTGTGTTTGAGATATGGAACCCATCATGATTGAAGGCCTCCACAATTTTCCATTTAGTTTGGTCTTTTCCTATTTCCATCCATCCTGCCTGCTATTTATATGACATCGTCGAACCATCGTTTATTAGTTCAACCAGCTTTCCTCTTTCCTTCTGGTCCTTTTCATTGTGTGGTTTTTATGGTCCATCTACTGTTTGTTACGACGGGCAATATGTCACCAGCCCATTGCCACTTCATGTTTAGTGTACGTTTTAACGCATCAGTTACCTCCGTCTTGTTTTTTATCATTTCTACTGGTATTGGTATGGTATGGTTCCGTGTCACATACCATAGCAATACCATTCCAATAGAACAGGTTTTCGCCCCAAAAAGATTTTCATAAAACATAACAAACATGTTACACACAAAACATCTCGAAGAAGACACAGTATTTCATTACGTATTCATAGTGTTTATGTACAAATTGACAAGTCACGTTTGCAAACCATATAATTTGTAGTAAACAAAAAATATAATAACTAATACCCACATCGTAGATATGAATGTAAATGATCACCGAGGTGTGAGCAGAACAAAAACGTAAATAATTATATCTACATAAAAATCACGTCGTCAAAACATAATTATTTGTTCATGTATCTTATACCTACCTCTAAAAAGAGTAGAATATTCAACCTATAATGTACCCACGAGAGGAGAGGGAGTAGGCCTTACGTAAACTACCTCGCGGGCCCAGTGCGGGTTGGTTGATGTCACTATGTCTTCAGTTTTTGGTTCTAGGACATGCCGGTTTCCTCGCGATGTTTTCCGACACCACCGTTTTGAGATTAGTGGTGATGAAATAATTTATACAGAGTAAAGCGTCTGTCTGAGTACGAACCTACGTCTAGTCAAGTCGTTGCCGTTAGCACTAGACAACCACTGCTCTTTCTCAATAACACAAATCTTATAAATTTCATCTTCTTATAGGTGACGACAATTTTGATCGTTTATTTTGTAGATACAAATACAGATTTATTACCATATTTACCTTATCGCTTCTCAAGATGAATATAATATGTCCTACCGTGTGAATTTCATTGTTTATTTTATGGACCTTTAACAAATTGATAAGGATAATGCTATTAATTTCGATCGGGACAAATAAACTTTACCTTTTACCGGGAAAGTTGATTTTCATTATTTATCTGCATAAGGTATAGGAAACCTCCTCCCAAATCAATAAGAATAGGTAATAAAGTGATGAAGTGAAAAGATCAAAATATTTGCTAGTCTAGTCGACTAGCAAATATTTTGATCTTTTCGCCAAGGTTGTAGCGGGCCGAGTATTATGCCCAGGATGCACCGTACGCGAATGTAAGTATAACCGCCCGCGGAAGCTATTTTAACCTTCTCGACTCAATACTCGATATATCAATGTGAAATTAGGTGATAGGTTTTAAAAAGTTCTGATCATTGTGGGCAAAGCAAAGTAGGAGGAAGAGGGCTTTAATAGGGATGTTGAATGGCGAAAAAAAAGATAATAAGAAAATATGAAATACGTATTTTTTGCTTTATCATATTAATAAAAAACGGTTTAGAAAAAGCGCATTAAAGTTGGGGAGTGGGGGCTCGCTACATCACAATCACAAGTCACTATAAAATCTAACGGGCAGTGACGTCATGCTACATTTTAACGTATTGCAGTAATCATATTTTTTAATTATCTAACTGACGGACAAAAAAAAATGTTTACCAAGTATCTACTCATATATTATTTATGTAATTATTTTATATAAAACATGTACAATCAGTACCTACCTGGGCGACCGAGCTCTGCTCGGGTGAGAATACGGAGAAAACGAATTTTCCCAGATAAGAGACCTAGCTAGATCGATTTTTCGCCCCCGTGAACCCCTATATTGCAATTTTCATCGAAATCGTTAGAGCCGTTTTCGATGATAACAAATATATATAGGTATATAGATATTTATGTAAAAAATTATGCTCAGTTAATAGTTTAGAATATAGCATATTTAGCCATGTACAAATATATGTAGGAACTCTTTTTCTCTGTCCTACTCCATATAGTCAATGTCAAGGTCGTTACTGATTACAATAAAAAAGGGGAACGCTCATTATAGGTTTAAATAATTTTACCTACGTATATACGTACCGCACATAATATTTTATTAAACACATACCTACAATACTTCGTCTTATTTACGAATGTTTAATAATAATTGGGATATAAATAAAATACTTGTAGTTTAGAGGTTTCACGTGATATTAGAAAAACTGCAAGCAGGTTTTCCCAGCGGATGTTTAGAGATAACCCTTTTTTATGTCAAATATAATATACACGATTAACTTCTCTCTCTATAAGTAATAGTATATTGTATAGTAATAGTAGTTATATCACTTCAAGCCAGTTTTCTAATATGATAAATCCAATACATTAAAATTGCAACCAAATAGACCACCCAGAAACGTAACAATTTAAAATTCTGTAGAATCAGAATCTGGTAATAATAATTATATTATTCAACTGCCTGCAGCTACAACTATTGACGAATACAAATCGTTACACTCCCTACACACATCTGCATAGACCTTTAATCGTTCACGAACGTGATCAGCCCCGCATTCTACGTTTCAATAACCGAACAATTGTCTTACAAAGCCATAAACACAGACGGTTTACCAACTAAAATATCAAGTTAGTTGCACAAAAGCAACCAGTACAAGAAAACCCGTGTAGATTACACAGTATTAGCACACAGCGTAGCATTACCGGTAACTAGTAACAACGAACAGGGGAAATGCACGCTTACTGTAACTATTAGATGATGAAATGTTTGTAACAACACCAACACCTGCTCCAATAGCTGGTTTGTACGGGAAAAAACATGTTATTCCTGCTTTTATGGAGTTATGGATAAGTGGAAAAACGAAAAGTGGAAAGCGGTGCGTGCGACCCTCTCACGACCGACACGTAACGAGTCGGCATCATCGGTAAGAACTGTAAGAAGTGTTGGACATAACATAAGTACTATCTGTTACGCGGTGGACAGGCAGATATCAAGCTGTTCGAGGAAAACTATCAGCGTGCAATTATTAGCCGGTTCATTTCCATGTTTCTGGGAAACGCATGAATGCATACAATGTAGCGGCTGTGGGCAATTATCTGAATTTTTTTAAATGGCCCTTCCTTATTTATAATCAGCTGCTATGGAACTTCTTACATTGCAAAAATCTATTGTTACCTTACCATGACGGTGGATTTTGCTACGCATTCCTGCTATTGAAAAATTCTACTTATTTCATGACGGAAAAATGTTGTTTACCTCAAATAAAGACATAATATAAATGTAAAATACTAAAAACTACTTAATAAATATGGCAATCGCTTCTGAATATTATAGAAATTATTATCGATCTATTTTTATCAGCAAAATTACTAACATTGATTATGTCCAAAAACGTGCGAGACGGCGGCGGCGCCACATTAACATTTTTTTAAATACAAAGGTCCGTATGTCAAGTTAATTCAGACTAATAATATGTCATTAATATCAGCTATTAATATTAAATGTGGCAATAAATTATCGAAAACTATCAACATTTAGCTATTAGGTTCAGATTAGGTGGGTATTAATGACTGAACGACAACAAAATGCACTACGCAGAATGCACTCCCGGGGGTCAAATAAATTAGTTCAACGAAAACATTCATTTTTGATTAAATGTGTACGCGACTAAATTAAAATTTATAACAAGAAATCTTTAAGAACTGGTAGTCGGCGCCAGTCGGTAAATAAATTTCGAGTATATGTTTCCATTTAGGATACAATGTTTACAATTTTAATGTAAACATTGGCGATTCCATGTATTGGACACATTTGTCTTCTTTTATTTTAGAATATTTCTAGTATTATTTGGCAAGTTTAAATAAGGCATGGACAGGTTATCTATTCTTGGAAACAAAGTTAACATTTTAATATGAATTTCGAAATGAGACTCTAAGCTGACCTTTAGGAATTAATAATCGGTAATGAAACTTCAGTTTTATAGAAGTTTAAATCCATACTAATATATTATATTAATAATATTATAAATGCGAAAGTAGTTACGTCTGTTCTTTCGACGCCTAAACGAAATTTGGCACACCTATGACTTTTTAATCCCGGTAGAACGTTCAGTGGGATATTTTTTGACCTCCACGCAGGCGAATCTGCGAGCAAAAGCCAGTGGATTATAATTATCAACTTCAACAGCCCGAAATTACCCACAACTGGACATACATCTCTCTTTATTTGTCAATCTCCACGAGATTCTATCTTGAGGAGAGATAGAATCCCGGCCAAAGCCAAAGCCCTGTCAAAGTGCCTCTATTTTCTTTAGTCGTGTCTGAATGCTGAACGAATGAGGAACGTCATCATATGTTTTTTATTCATTGTCGAAATGGAAGACCTCTTGTCAAAGTGGCGCCAACCGATGGCGTGAATTTTCATGAAAACCCTCATTTTAAGTTTCAGACACCAATTCTTATTGCAACGTAACTTTGCACAGATAGTTGCGTTGCGTAACCTTTGATAGCTTGGTTTGAAAGGAAATGGGCTTGAAAGTTTAACTCGTGCTCACCTAAGCCACTTAACGACAATACATCGGGACAAGCACAGCTTACATTTAATTGGCCGTAAACTCTGAAAACTGTCTCCCTGAATATTTTATTAAGGAAACCATGTTCTAGACCACATTTAAATAATATGAAAATTAAATTATTGGAACTCCCAGCTAAGCAGCTTTACATTTCTTATTTCCAATTATTTATATATCAAAGCTACTTCTGATTAATTTCAACAATTCAATCAAATCAATTTTTGACTGTTTTACTTTATGACTAGCTGATATTAACCAATCATAATTTCCTTAAATGGATGGGTAAAAATCGATTGCGATTCGATACATATGATTACGCCTAATCGATTTTGAGCATCTCTATTAAAACTACTCGTAATTTTAAAAAAAACGGAATAAAAACTGTATTTATTTAATGTAAGTATATCAGACAAATTTTTACAGAGATTTCCGCGGGATTTAGTGTTGGCGAGCATGCATTGCGTATTTGCGTCGTTCGCGCGCTTATCATGAGGCGGCCATGTTGTGGGAAGGCGCGGGAAAGTGGAAAGTGCTCGGGTTATCATCTTATTGTCAGTGTCTAGGCCGCATCATTGTCTCTGGTCGCGATATTCTCTTCCCGTGTGAAAGCTAAGATGTAAGTGCAATGGAAGAAGCCTTTTGAATTAATTATACACTTGCGTAATATTATTTGAGTTTAGTACATAAGACCTTAGCTGTTTTATAATACAGGGCTAATTAGGTCACTCACCAAAATATTCAATTTTAGTACAAAGAAAATGTTTGCTAAGTTTGTTTTTTGTAACAATACAAACATTAAGTTGTTTAGTTATTAAAAATAAACAGTAAGTTACCAAGCAGAATAAGAACAAAATCATAACGAATAAAACTTTTCATTCGGTCAATTAGGTATACAAAACAACACAAAGAATATTTGCAAGGTGAAATTAGCTATTATCAGACGACAGCATACGTTGTGGGCAAAACCATAACGACATTATGTAAGTTGATAGACTGCATATTTTCCTATTTATCAAAGTTTATCTAGCCTACCTATATCCGCAAAAGCCGGGCATTTCACTAGTAAGTTCTCATTAATTCAAATAGATGCGCGATTAGAGAGAAAAAAACTCAACAATTTTCATTAAGCACACAATGGCTATCGAAAGTGAACTCCCGCGCGTCTTTGATCTATGATCTAGATCAATTACTTGTTTCGCACAAGGTGACGGAGGAAAACGTCCTTGACACCTTGATTATACGCCATTATGTTAATTAGAAACGATGTACAAGAAACAGCCGGAGCTTACAATGACTATCATATTTACATCTTCACAGAATTACTCATCATTATTTTCATATTAACAGAACTCGAGAATACCGAAGGTGATCTTAGTTTATTCATATATACACACATCAACACGGTCTAGGGATATTTTTAAAAAAGCGAATTACTATCAATGTGTTAATTATTTATATGACATGTATATATTTAAAAGATACGTTATTTAATATTCTACCATTTTTTTAATAATGGTTAAGGTACTTAGATTAAAATTTCAGGATTTTATGGAAAAAAAATGAAGCATAGACGGAAACCGTATATGAATTAACTTTTAATTTGTGAGTAAAAACTGAAAAAAATAGAAAAATCATTTAATTTGTGTTTATAAACTTGAATTTAGTAGTCTGAGAAAGCGCCCATAATGTTCATAACACATCGGCAACGATTCGGCATGCTCAGAACAAGGTTGTCAATGTCTTGCTGCGGAATATTGTCCCATGTCCTTCTGAGGTGCGCAAAAAGTTGATCTTCTGTAGCCAGATTTTCAGGAACTTCCTTCAGAGCTCTTCTTTGCAGCATATCCCACGCATGCTCAATGGGATTTAGATCTGGCGATTGAGCAGGCCAGTCTAAGGCCCTAACATTATGTGTATGTAACCAAGCTGCTACCGTTCTCGCCGTGTGTGCCCGGGCATTGTCGTGCATGAGCAGGAAATCTTGCCCCATTTGTGTTCTGTGGGGCAACATTACGGGCCCCAGCACCTGTTGGACGTATCGTTCTGCCGTCATATTGCCCCGCACCCAAACGAGATCCGTCCGTCCTCCAAGACGAATTCCTGCCCAAACCATAATTGTTCCTCCTTGGTATGGATGAACTTCCTGAGGGTTCTGGAGACGGCTCCATCGTCCAGGAACTCGCCAAACACGCGTCCTTCGTGAATCTGGATGGAAGCCGAACCTGGATTCATCCGTGAACAGCACATTGGACCATTGCTCACGGCCCCAGTCCACGTGGTTCCGAACCCATTCTAATCGTCGTCCACGATTGCCTCTCCGTAAAGGTGGGACCCGGAGTGGTCTACGAGAGCGTAGATTGCTTTCATGCAGTCGCCTTCTTACAGTTTGGTCACTCACAAGCACTTGGTGTTCCACTCGCAGCCTTTGGACCAATTGAGTCGCCGTTGCATTTGGTTGAGCTCGCGCAGTAATTTGCAAAAATCGGTCTTGTCTGGGGGTAGTGATGCGACTTGGCCCCCGGTGCCTCTCCGCTACTTCACCTGTGGCACGATAGCGTGTCCACGATCTTGAAATTACATTTTGATGGGTCCCTATGGCCTCAGCAACATTACGCTGAACAGATCCAGCTTCCAGCATTCCCACAGCTCGTAACATCTCCGCCCTCGTCAAATGTCGGCGTTGCATGGCTACAATACCTCAATTTTAACTTTATCTTTCGTTTAAAAATGAAAAAAAACTGTAACTAAACGTAATTCGTATTGTATTCTAAATTTCGCACAAATGAAAATTCCCTCTCCTATACATCAAGACATTTTTATGCCACCGAAACAAAAGAATTTTCAAAAAATTTAATTTGGAATTAGTCTGAGATAAATTACAAACAAATCGGTGTATAAAAGATTCCAATGCGGCCAGTACTTTTCGAGTTATTTAATTGAGTATGAAATATCCCTAGACCGTGTTGATGTGTGTATTTACGAAGCTATTTTAATCGAATGACAAAGTGGCAGCTGCATTAATTGCAGGAAAATCGTGTTTATTTTTACGTTGGTCATAATTTATCGGCGAAACGTCCAAAAACCTAAAATGCATTTATTTCAATCTATTATTTTTGCAGCACTGCCTTTCGACAAATATCTCAAACATTCAAAGGTTATGATCCGATTTTATCCGCTATTTTTATCGGACCCCACACGGCAAACCGCGTAGGAGTTTGTTTATACCCATCTTCGGAGTTTTCGGACCAGTATTTTAGTCATTGGAATTTTTACGATTAGATATGATATTTTACGGATGTTGAACGGATTTTTCTCTAATACTTCGTTAATTATTCCGTCAATAACAATGAACGCCGAAGTAAACAGCCATTAAAATATTGTCGCCGCCGTACCGTTCCTAATGGTGATTTGGCTCGGTTATGCTAATAACGAAGACGGGTCGGTAGAGCCACAACTAGAAGCATAACGACTTGTTTATAATCTTTGGACTTTAATCTCGTTCACGGTCATACATATTCGTAACAGCCGAGATCCCATTTGTTGGCGCCAGCTATCAAATCGTTGTAAAAATACCTTCGGTAAAGTTAAGAATGGCAAATATGGTCAGCTTCGCTTAGCGACAGCGTTCGTGTGTCATCTTTATAGTAAGGGAGATGACTCCGTTTATGGTAACATCGACACACCAACATGGGTTTGAGTTCGAAACAATGTCGGCATAAAAATCTTATTTGGTGTTGATAGCGTGAAATGTGAATTTGATTATCTTTCGTTGTGTTCTTTCTGAGTTTATCTTGGACTTTTCTGACATAGGTGAATGAAAAACATCGTGAGGGAACCTGGACTTGGCTTATAGTTAATATCAGTCTGAAATCGCCCACCCGTCTTGAGCAAGCGTGGTGATCAATACTCGTGTCTTCTCTGTATGAGAAGAGGTCTTTGCCCTGCAGTGAGACTATAATAGGCTGATATTATTATTATTATTTTTACCGTTATCTTAAAACTGCAGTAATCTGAAGTAATCATTTGCCTAGCCTTTTCCAAACTATGTTAGGGTCAGCTTCCAGTCCCGGATGCAGCAGGATGCAGGATGAATACCAGTATTTTACAGCGACTGCCTATCTTACCTCCACAACCCAGTTACTGGGTAATAAGATTTCCCTAGTTAAGACTTTCGGGCTTCTGGCGACCCGTGACGACTGTCAAAAATCCACGAAGTTCAACCTAAAATAATAACAGAGTTTATGAACGCTGCAAATTCATTTGGAAAAAAAAACGCTGCGTTATTACAATAATTTCCGTCATATTATGGACTCGGAAATATCAGCGAAATGGTGGCTATCTCTCTTTCTATAAAGTGTAAATATTATTATTCTCGTATCAAGACGAGTTTGATGGGAATTCCGTTGTGAGTCGTATGCGCATATCGTCGGTCGGAATGCGGAGATGACCGCTTGCGCGCGCGCCGTCTTTTCGACGATTCGCCATTCTCATTACCATAAAAGAATCGAGTATTAGATTGACGTCCGACCTTTTAATGTACACGTACGTTCAATGTCAATGTCGTTGGATATTACCATAATGACAACAATAATAAGATTGTTAATTATTGAGAGCTTCGTTAACGAATGTAGCACCCGACTGAGAATAATGTTGTGTAAAGGCTCGTGCAGACCAGCGCGACGCGACACCGGCTATTGGTATACCGTGAAGTTTTCTTAGAAATTGTATTGTTCGAGTCGCGTCGCGCCGTCGCGTCGCGCTGGTCTGCACGAGCCTTTAAACGTGTTACGTGTGATGTTTTGAATGACTTTTTAAATAATTAAGCTGACTTATGTATACTTATATTTAAATGACTTGGGGATTAAATAAACTGCGTGGCATATTAATATGAAAATTAATTTCATGCAAATCTTAGAATGATAATTTTAAAGAACAGTTTACAGAATTTGTAACAGACAGTATGACCATTTTATTGTTGAATGATAAATGTACGGACATAAGTGTAACTTTAGTCATGGCCAGTATTTTCCACGTATCTCGTAACTTTATACATACTACCTGGGCGACCGAGCTCTGGTGAAAATAGAGAATGCTTAGGTATTTAATAGTATAGGCAAGTTCACACTAATTCCATGCTGCCATGATAGTAGCTACTTACTAAGTGCGGATTTCACCAATGAAATTGAACGCGTTCATCACATCTAAACGCGTTCAAGAGCTGTCAGTGTGTTCCATAACAATTTTGACACTGACAGCTCTTGAACGCGTTTTAGAAATGCTGATCGCGTTCATTTTCATTGGTGAAATCAGCCCTTAGTCCATGCTGCCGTCTCATTATTCTAAGGTGTGATTATTCTTGTTCTAAATACGGAGTAGAGAATAAAAACACGGAGAAATCGAATTTTCCCAGATATGAGACCTAGCTAGATAGATTTTTCGCCCCCGTAACAACTATATTGCAACTTTCACCGAAATCGTTAGATCCGTTTTCGAGAACGTGATTACAAACCAAATATATATACAATTATTGCTGATTTAATAGTACCTATAGGATAGGTATGTAGTTTATTAGTAAGCCCCTCCTCACGTGACCGTTAACTTAACGTTTCCATTCGTTACGTTTTAACGTGACTCGAGCTAACGCAAAACCGATACGGTTATTTATAGTAATTAAGCTGTTAAGGCTCCCGCAGACAGGCACGACGCGAGGCTGGTAGAACAATATATTTTTTATGAAAACTTCATGGAAATTCTTCTACCGGAATCGCGTCACACCTGTCTGCGGGAGCCTTTACTCGATAGTAGGGCCTGTGTTCACCAACATTTATTTATAACCAACCGTTTAAATAAGTTATAGGCATTCACAGTAACAACAAACGAATGTCATGCAAACTGCATAAATAAATACATTAAAAATAAAGACAAACAACATTCTTTTTTCAAAAATATTTAAAAGTGGAATGATGGGAAGGAAACATGGGATGTTTTAAAAGGAAATAACGGTTTTTAATAAGGTAATTTTGCAGATAATATTTGAGCAGTGGTTATCTGATGGACAGAGTTTATTATGGCCATTAATTTTTTTGTATGATCCGTCAAGTGTTTACCGCCCACGGCGCAATTATGGAGTTGTTGCCTCAAGTTAAAAGCAAACGTTGCTAGAGATTTTATTCCGTTAGATTATGATTACATTGATTTTTCTTGATTCCCTTGCGATTATTGCATATAAGGAAAATATATTGATAACTTGAAAAGTATTATTTATTACCATACTAATAGGTATAAAGCTAAGAATTTCAAATACCTTCTCACTATGTGTTTTTCCGACTTAATTAGCGCTTACGTTGAAAAGAGAATAATTAAACAAAACGGGCAGATCATTCCTTAGTTAGAACAGTTAGAAGGCAAAATCTTAATTAGTTTACACGATGAAAACTGGTCGTGTAAAATGCTCCATATTTAGACGCCGTTACACATAGCCAATTAAAATAGTTCAATGATTCAATAGATTTAGACGCATACAGCGGATGCTTTGAACTACTTAGAGCAATGAGAGCTAAAATTGATCCCTTTCCCTTTTAAGCGACATGTATTTTCCACCATACCACTTTCTACATAAGAGTTACGTCCGCAGGAACCTGGCTCGTCTCGCGTCCGTTGCGTAATAAGCTCTCTATTCACTGGCACCAATCAAAACTCTTTTGTTATTGTCCTCTTGTTTATATTTCCGTAATATTTGTTTAACGTCTGTTACGCAACGCTGAGTTATTCTGTATGTAAATAAATTGCGAAACTGTCTCACGTAGTCTGTATTTTTAATTGTTTTTTTTTTCTCTGTATTTAACCTCAATGCTTTTATGTATAACAATGCTTGCTCTAAGTCCTTAGCAGCAGCAGAAAGTCTCTCAAGAATGCATGCTTTATCTACAGCACCGTATTAACGAAAAAAAGTAGTAAAATTTTTATAATACTTCCAAATACGCGTAATACTGGCAGCTTATGGCGACCGCAGACGCTATAAATTAATGTTCGGTAAAAAAAAGCAGATAAAAGGCGCCAGTGTCGCGTCGCGTCGCTTGGTCGGGATCCGCGTGAAACCCAGTCGTTTGCATTTTATACGTTAAGTATATGGACCGCGGGCCGGCCGTCCAAATCCGCAATCTCGGCAGTACGACGACCTTGGTCTTTTGTGAGCCGTTATGAATAATTCGCAAGGGCAAACTCTGTAAGGTGAGAAGGACAGTGGGATTCACGTGCTTTATTACTGGGCTTTGTTACATTTTAAGGATTTGTGGTGTCGCGTTGGAAAAGGCCAAAACTACATCTTTAGTCATACTCAACATTGAATATTTAAGTACCTACCTAAGTACCTCTGGTCGACTCTTCACATGACCTGTGGGCTGGCCTATTTTTACCCAACTACGGCAAAGCCAAAAGGAAGAGTTATGATTTAAGCAGTCTATGCATGTATGTTTGCTTTTACGTGTGTTCCACCGTAGCGCCTAAACTACAGAACCGATTTTGATGAATGAGGTATCAATAGGTTTGTAATAATGGTCCGGGTGACATAGGCTAAAACTCCCTACATATAATTCTCCCTAAATTTAAAATGGTGGACTTTACACGTAAATTTCTAACCTCGAAAATAAATAAATTGAGATAATGATGACATGTTTGGTATCAAAAGAAAGGTCTTGACAAGCACATTACAAATATGTATATTTCACATAGTCAAAGTAAATAAATATGTCTAAATTGTTAAAAACAAGCAAATGTTAGACTGCGCTACGTCGACGCGAGTTAATCAAATCTTAATAGGTAAATAGTAACGATTTGTAATGCCACTCAAACAAGGACAATAAAGTATTTCTCTTTTGGATTTCTTCGAAACTCGATAGTGTTGGGCGTCGAAATAAATCGCGCTATGGTTTCGTTCAAGGCTGAAGGCACTATGCACTGCTTTTGGAATTTAAAATAGGTTAATTACTGGTCTATTGTATTACTCTTATTTACGTTGTCGTAACGTTTATCAAGCGTTAAAACGGAAAAGTATATAATTAAAAAAATAGTTTTAAAAACTGTAACCAGACTACGGGGAAATAAAATGATCTACAATAAAATGAAAACATTTCAGAAAGAAATCAAGACATAGGTACTGAAATGGTCCAATACACCCGTAGTCGGGTTACAGTTTTTTAAACACAATGTTTTTAGGCCACAGAATCAGCATTGCCATCCAACGTGGCAATGCTGCCCGCCTTTTGGACACTTTTCCCTTTGACAGCGATGAGGACGAATTTATTGATGCCCAATGAGCTTTTACCTTTTTTTTATATACTTGTGCATAATATGTATTAGATTGGGGAAAAAGTCTTTTCGCATTATAGTATGTATGAACTTGTAATAAAATCTCTTTGGCTATACTATTTGTATCTGGCTGGTTTTGGTATAATTGAAAGTTTAAATTTTAAAGAACATAATTCCAAATTCAAATTAGGAAAATGTGTGATTTTCATTTATTTTTCGTACCGTCAAGATGAGTGAATCTAATGAAGAAATTAGATACATTTTAAAATTTTACTACAAAAAAGGTAAAAATGCAAAGCAAGCCGCGAAATTTTTTTGCGATGTTTATGGACCTAGTGCAGTGTCTGTGAGAGTAGCACAAATTTGGTTTAAGCGTTTTCAATTCGGAAATTTTGATGTCAAAGATGCACGTCGCTCGTCGCACTATTACGGATAAAATGGATGCCATTTTTGAAAAAGTGGAGCAAGGTCCGGCATATCAGTAGTTACGACGTAGCTGAAGAACTGGGAATTGACCACAAAACAGTTTTGTCGCATTTGAAAAAAACTGGGTACACAAAAAAGTTCGATAATTGGGTACCTCACGAGCTCACTGAAAGAAACCTAATTAACCGTGTACTCATTTGTGATTCTTTATTACGACGTAATGAAACCGAACCATTTGTGCAGAAGCTGATAACTGGTGATAAACAGTGGATCACGTACGATAAGAACGTGCGAAAAAGGTCGTGGTCAAAGGCCGGTCAGGCTTCACAGACTGCGGCGAAGCCCAGGTTAACTCGCAACAAGGTGATGATGTGTGTGTGGTGGGATTGGAAGGGCATTATTCATTATGAGCTGTTACCACCAGGCAGGACCATCGATTCTGAACTCTACTCGGAACAACTGATGAGATTAAAGCAAGAAGTTGAGAGAAAGCGGCCGGAATTAATCAACAGAAGGGGTGTGGTTTTTCATCATGATAACGCTAGACCTCACACATCTTTAGCCACTCAGCAAAAATTAAGAGAGTTTGGCTGGGAGGTGTTAATGCATCCGCCGTATAGTCCTGACCTTGCACCTTCAGATTTCCACCTGTTTCGGTCTCTTCAGAATTCCTTAGGCAGTGTCAGGTTAACATCACGAGAGGACTGCCAAAACCACTTGTCGCGGTATTTTCATCAAAACTCCCAAAATTTCTATAGCAATGGCATCATGTCCCTACCTAAAAGATGGCAAAAAGTTATCGAACAAAATGGTACCTACATACTTTAGTAAAATGTAAATAAACTACCTTAAAATGTTTATAATTTTCTTAAAAAATGCGAAGCAACTTTTTGCCCAACCTATTATACATATTTGAGTGTTAGCAAGTATTCGTAAAATACAGCGCCAATTTTAATACAACAGTTTTCGCAATATGGGTTAATGACTTCCGATTTTGTCAAGCAAACAATTCACAATGCAATAGTTAAGCATGTATGTGGAACGGTAAAAAACTAGTTAAAAGTGTATATTGCAATATATTATACTCATTATAGGGTGCTCAAATATGTTAACGAAAACCATCTACTTGTCTACGTGGAATGATCCTCATGTTTTCCTAAGTAATTTTATAAATGCGAAAGTTTGTTTGTTTGTTTGTTAGGTTTTTCACGCAAAAACGACTGAACGGATTTAGATGAAATTTGGCACATGGGTAGACCATGACCTGGAGAAGGACATAGGATACCTTTTATCCCGACATTCCCAAAGGATCGAGACTTATGCGGGTGAAACCGCGGGGAGCAGCTCGTTTTAAATAAAAGTGTTTTATTTATTAAGAACTAATTGACCCGACAGACGTTGACCTGTCCAAATTCCAATAGTTCGTACAAAAATCCCTTAGAAAAAAGAACGTTCAGTTGTTTCCCGAATTTGAATTTTTTTCGGGAATCTTTAACACTTTTTCTTTCTTCATCGGACTATTACGAAAATTTTCAAACAAACATCCAAATCGGTCCAGCCGTTCTAAAGTGATGCGCTTCATTGTGTGAATAGCATTTGATTTATATATATATATAGATATAAATGACAACTAATACCATGATGTTGAGTGTGCTATTCATCATCACCGACTTAAATGTCGCATCCAAACCAGATTCCGACGCGTATGATCAAAATTCTTTAAGTGGTTCACATACAAAAATAGACATGGATAATAAAATCTTTCTAGAATTTCAAACACGACTGCTACTGATAAATTGACGTCTAGTTTTTTGTAACACATGCTTACTTATAGGTTTTAAAGATTGCTTCTTAATCTTTATTATATAATATATTTTATATTATATATTTTATTATAAAATATGTTATTTAAATGCAATTGAATCGATATTAATGGCAAAAAGCTAAGTGTACATTGCACACAAATGGCCAAATGATAAGAAACAAGTTTTTAATTGGATTATCGAATGGTACTTAAACCTAGGTTATCTGATTAGATCAGGAAAAATAAATAATTTCAACTTACTTCACCTTTTACGGAATTTGACCGATATTTTTTAGTGCCAAAACATATGAACTACTGCTATAACTGCAATATAAGTACCTTATACGTTTTTATGACAAGAATGGTAGAAAATATGAAATGCTGTATTGAACAGGTGCTCACTGTTAACATGGTCAAATGTCAACTCTTCAGCTGTTATGTTATTAATTATTACGTAACAAGAACATCTGTCGCCAAAATATGCGAATAACAATAAACTTTACCGTAGTGGTGAGCACAAATTAAAATATTGTGGGTTTTTTAAAATCGATTTTTAATTGGTGAGCGAGCGAGCCGATCACGTCTGCACTGCCTGAAATTACCCTTAGTGGGTGATTTAAGGCGGAGCTTGGAGAGCTTGGAGTGTAAACAAGTTGAAGTGGCAGTGGGCTGGTAATGGTTTTCGAAGGTCCGATGGCCGGTGGAGCAGACGAGTCCTGGAGTGGAGACCGGGTATCGGCAAGGGTAGTGTGGGACGCCCCAAAGCTAGATGGACCGACGACCTTCAAAAGGTAGCTGGGACAGACTGGATACGGAAGTCGGACGGCAGGGTGTTGTGGCGCAGCCTGGGAGAGGCCTGTGTCCAGCAGTGGACTGCGATAGGCTGTGCTATCTATCATTTGTCAGATATCCAACATCAAGTTGAAGAAGCAAAACACATCGCAATTAACATAGACAATTAAGGCTCGTGCAGACCGGCGCGACGCTACTCGAACAATACAATTTCTAAAAAAACTTAACGGTATAACAATAGCCGGTGTCGCGTCGCGCTGGTCTGCACGAAGCTTTAATCGATAAATGCAAAAAAATAAAAACCAATATTCATCTTAATAATATTGGTATTTTGTCAAAACATAAGAAATCAATCAAAACGGTATCTCGACAGGTGTACTTATCCAAGTAATCGAATAGAAACAACAAAAGTGGCACAACGACCTATGACCATAAAAATATAGGTGGCGTCTAACAAATTAATATAATATTTTATTCTGAGTTAGGCAAGCAAGCAACCAAGCATCTAGCCTTGCAACACAAACAGCCGTTGTGTAGACTCGAAAAAATGTATTTCAAAACATTTATAGCTGTAAATATTTTAATGAGAATGTTATTTTTCATGTCAGAGTATGTACTGTATGTAATTAGGCAAACATACCATAAAATAACGGGTGTAAAAAGACGCCTAAGATTATTATAATTAGTATGATAATTGTATGGAGAGTGATGTTATTGAAAACGTGATGAAAATTATAATGATGTGATAATTACTTGGCGAGGTGTGGTCTTCCGTTCTTTTAAAAGTTTCTACACTACAAAAAGCCAAATATCAAAACGTTCGGTTTTATATTTAGGCTATGCGGGGTGTTTTATAGACACAACACGAAGCTGTCATCTACGCTGAACTAAGTATCTTGGTGCAAAAATAATTGCTGGGATACTACTTTGATTTTGTGTGTGAATAATTGCTGTTTACCACATTGTGCGCATGCGACAATTTGAGTAAAAAAACGTCAAAAAAGTTGGAACTTTGACCTTGAATATCTCCGTAACCAGAAGGTTCACAATATCCTAGTATTCAAAAAATTGTACAATGTCGGGAAGAACATGTGACTCTCGGATTAGTTAAGCGCCATTTTAAAATATCAATTAACGATACGGTTTTTTGCCAGTACGCATATGCGGAATCATAATTCTCCTGCCCTTCTCCAAATTTATTTTTGGTGTCTTTTTCTTCCATACTTCTCTATTAGTCGTCATGTTGGTAGTCAAGTCAAGATTCCTCATAAACGTTTTTGAGGAATCATGCTTAAAATGGTATTTTAAGAGCAGTATGCTCCATTTTTTTTAGCCTGCTTTCTTTTGCGTTGTTGTCCCTGTCATAACGAACCCAGGCCGATTACTTTGTGTAAATAACTTCATCACCACTGCTCTCAAAACGGTGAAGGAAAACATCTTGAGGAAACGCGGCGTGTCCTAGAACCAGAAATTCGAAGACATGTGAACCGACCCACACTGGGCCCACGTGGTTAGCTAAAGCCCACTCCCTCTCGAACAGAGAAGGCCTGTGTCCCAGCCCCAGCAGCGGAGACATTACAGGATGATTATGTATGCTCCATTTGGCAGTTTAAGATACCAAGAAGACTATTAGCGTGTCTGCAAAGCATAAAGATCTCAAATTATAAAAGGCTCCTTCCAACATTGGCGAGAAAAATATTACGTACTAAAGGGCCCATTTAAAACCTCCGAGGTGTAAATTTGACTTGCATAATAAAACCGCGAGTTGCAACGTGCTAACAGATCGGAACGTGCTAAAATATCGGAGGAGACTAATTGGAACAAGGCTTTTTATTGCGAAACTCCATGAGAATATGTTTGAAAACTGAACAATTGAATTAGGCATGTATTTAATCGAACCACAAATAATTCCCATTTTGCGCTCCAATAATTATTATTGAGCACTCTAATATAATGACTGCACCTCTTTTTGAGAACCTCAAATAATTGATATTTTGGGGTCCTATAAATACTAAATAGTCAAGTAGCTGCGACCAACTTAGATGTAGCGAGAGAGATGAAGAGCTGTTCCTCACAGTTCTAACCTAACCCGTTTGGTCGCGGTACCCGAGTTTAGCTATTGCGACCAACTGCGAGAATAAACCAGAAAGTTAAAAAGATAGGTACTCAATTATTTTAAAACAGTGGGCAACATTAGAAGGTCAATAAGTTTTTAGAGGGTCAGCTAAATATATCCCATTGAATTAAACGATTCCACAGCAAGCATCGAGAGGGTTCAATGTAAAGTTTGTATATAATTGGTTGATTGATAATAATTAACACTCCGCATTCCGGCAGAAGATGATATAAGGGAGATAATTGAAGTTTTTAATTGATCGTAAATGGTCGCCAATTATTTATATCTAAAGATAAAAATCATTGAAAATAATTAACAAAACATATTTGCGGATTCGTTATGGATTAAAACTTATATTTGATTAAAAAACTTTTAACTTTTTAATTTCTCTTACTTATTATTTAATTTTCTCGAATATTAGGCTTTTGGCAACTGTGTATTCGTGAGAGTATATTTATTTATTTATTTAACCATTTATGTACACACTTATAAAACAAAAACACAAAGAAAACACACAAACAGACAAGAAGAAAAGAACAGAAAAATAAATACAAAGTTGATGCTTATTTCTAAAAAATCTCTTTACTGTGTTTAATGAATCTTATTTATGCAGAATAATGAAAATCTATTTGTTTTCATATTATTAAAATACCATCGTATTTTATGACTATAATTTAACGCCGAATGGAATTTACTGTCTTGTTGTCAATTAATTATCACAAGTCACAGTTACATGGGTATTTCTCAAAACGATGAATCCGTATTCTTATACATATTTTATGCGTCAAAATACAAGAATTCCAACTATTCGAAATAACATAAGTCTTAAAAAAACACCTCCAAATTTATGTGTTCATTAAAAAATAACAAGTTCAAATAAAATTAATAGATCAGTCATGTGACAGACGTCACGGAATAATTTTATAGATTTTCCGTATATTTAATGTGCCAAACAGAAGTTTTGGAATGATAAACAATAACACGATCGAACATCATTAAAATAATGAGATCTGTGAAAAAATTTGAATACATTTACATGTTCTCTATAAAATATTAATCAAGCGAGCAGATACACAGAAAGTAAAAAAAAAAAACGATTTCAACCAATTAATTCGAATACCATCGATTTGAGTACTAATAACTAGGACATTGAGCACCACCAAAAATAGAATCAATATGCGCCAAATAAATTGTTAGATTATAATATTATCTAAAATCTTTATCAACACACAACTGACTTTTAATAGCGTCTCGACCGAAACAACGGATACAAAATTATGTAACTAAAGACCCTATATTTATACAACCCATAATAACAAGGCGCTACGGATACAAGCGCGAAATCGATTCTGATATCGATTAAACTGCCCATTGATCGATTACAATCGAACTATATAATGAACGTATTGATGTTTCTGTCCGTCGCAAACACCTGCATGTGCATGATAAATTGTAACACAACAGGTAGCGTAACTTCCATTAATTGGTGCTCTTCCGCCTAAATCGAATAATTATTTATCATCTCTTCAATGACAACTTGCACGTAAACTGCTGCTGGAGCAGTTGCTAACCGAAAGCTGGGCGGAAAAAATTGGGCGATAATTTTATTCCTAGAATCTCGGGTTCCCAATATTTCATCAAAACTCAGCCAAAATTTAATATGAAACCAAACCTCATAAATCGTCTTTAAACAATACGAAAAACCACAACAGGGGCCGTGAAACACGTCTAGTTGTGCTAAAAAAGCAATGCAGCCACAAAAAGACATCATGAATATTCGATTACATAATTTAAGCGGAGACATGGAGCCGAATTTTGGCGGGCGCGGGATCGCCGGCGCCTCTGCGGATGTTCTCATCTTACTATCGTATCACGAATTTGAGAGGATGGAGGTCCTTCGACTCCATGAAGGACCATTACCACGAAGAGAGGCTTTCGGAAAGAATAGGGATGTTGACGAAAAATGTTTTTTCCTAATATAGACAGATAGATTATTAAAAAATATCGGATATGTATTTTTTCTTCACGTCTTTTTTTTACGTAATCAAAAGATTACGGCAATACATTGAGTTCAAATGTAGCATGACGTCACTCCTCGGTAGATTTTATACCGACTTGTGACGTAGTGAGCCACACTCCCCGATTTATTAATATGATAGCAAAAAATACGTGTCTAACATTTTTTTATTATCTGACTGACAGAGTGAATTGTTTTTTTTTTTTTTCATTCAACATCCCTATTATTACAATAATCCGGTCAGTATACTCCAGTTAAAGTATCATCACGGCCTAGCCGTAGATATGCCTATACCATCAACTACGAATAATTTCAGGTTTTTCTTACGCTTTAGTTCCACCGTTGACAGAGCTCATTTTGTCGTCATTTGAGCTATTTAAATACATATTTTACACATTTTTTAGACAAGATCCGGGTCAAGAGATGCATTTGCATCCTGGTTCCAAAATGAACAGAATCTAGTTTGATTTATGGACATTCAGCTGACGACAAAACAACATTTCTCTGCAGGTGCAGGAAATTATGTAGTTATTTCAGTTGTGCATGATAAACATTGCTGAAATGATTTAGGTAATTTGCTTCAAATGCAAGACTTCTTCTAAATGAGGCGAAGTTTATCTTGACATATGACGGCATAATCATTTAGTCTACGAAACGGGAGACGGTGACAAATTTCTGAGCAAACGCAATTGGCTTACGTTCAGGAATATTGTCCAATTTCATATGAATGTCTTCTTCAAAGACATAAAACCACAGCTGTTAATTCGTTCGAAATACAGTAACATGAGCAAAGTGAGTCATGAAAACTATATATCGAACGTGACATGCGTGGCATAGATCGTACGGTACAGAATAAAGTGTGACTTAATCTCGAATCGGAATATTGAGAACCTGTGGTAAGGTCCCCAGAGTTATGAAGTGGTCAAACGGTCAGAGCCAGCAAGCGCCGCTGTGTCGCGGAATGTTGTACGGACGCGCCGCGGACAACACCACCTAAACACGATTCCGAGAAAAAAATATATAATGAAAATAACAAATGACCATCGCGAATCGCTCCCAAATCTCGACGCTCGTGGATTGTACGAGTTGATAGAATTCCACGAGATTATTTATATTGACCACCGTGTAACTACGACCAAATATTTTAAAGTCTAGAAATATTTTCTTTCAAAATGGACAAAGTGCAACTACTACAACACGGGATGGAACATTAAATTATTTGTGTGATTGTTCCGTTTCTTGCGCTAACGCATATCCAAAGAGAAGTGACATTAACTGTTGTTTTAATAATAATGACACGCAATAAATATGGCAATGGTTTTCAGTCATTGACAGCACACGTAAGTAGCTATTCTATTCATTTACTAAGAAATATATTAATTTTGATTCGGTGTTAGAGGTTATCTACTATTGAATGGTTAAATCGAATAATCAATTAATCATAATATTTTTTTCTGTTGATTGATGACATATTTGTTTTGGTAAACGCCATATTTTATAAAAACCAATACCAAATTACAGTAAATAAAGTGTGTTAACGGCACACGACGACCTCGTACATCAACATTATGAGACCACTAAAGAAGTGAACTCAATAAACCAGTCAGCATAAATAAGATATATCTACACCAGCTTTTGCAACATAAAAATGGACCCCAGAACTGTATTTCCTACCCCTTACTTTGGGAAAAACCGAATCTCCAGTCAAGCTACACAAAAAAAAATCAAACCAACGACCTTTTTAAAAGCTAGATCCGGCACACACACAGCAACGCATAAATATGTTGATACACAACGTTGATAAGATTTGGTGAATATAATATTATGGTAATGTGGACGGTCCCGTACGGGGTCCGCCCGCGACCTTCCGAGGACGCGCCGGTGTCGATGACTCGTGCGCTTGCGCAACATGCCGAGCGCCGCCGGCTCGTGGATGACCGCGGACTAAAAGGCGGATCTCTACATTAAATTCGGACTTGACATAGAGCTGCAGTTTGACCGTGTTTATCTTGTAATGTGAACTAGCCTAGGGTCAAGGTCACGCGGCTATGATCAATTTAAGATTTGAAGAAAAAAAAACTTTTTTTTTGTTCTGTTCTCCAAAAAAGAGGTTACAAATTCGATTGGATGTTTTGTTGAAAAGATACACAACCTTATATCGCCGAACATTTCGGCAGACAGGAAGTGCAGTAAATTTCTGGTCAGAGGTTAAGAGATGCGGAAGTAGACAAAGTAATGTGACATCACATCCTTCAAGCCAGGAAAGGGCATAGCCTCTTTACATTAATAGCTGCCAAGAGTACGATTCATGCTGCGTTGGGTTCCAAGAAAATTTATTTATCATAAGTCTGCGTCCCTGTTGAGTAGATGACATACATACGCATGACACTTGGACCCTATGACACTCGGGCCTATGTGATGTCACATGGAAATAGAACTTAGTCATAGAACATCGTCATCTATTGACCACAGTTAAATAAGACAGTCCGGAGTTTATAAATAGCCAGCTACAAATATAGCTTATATGAAGAATGTCTTGTTGTTTTATTTAACGTAATGCTGCGGCCGCATCTGCGTCTATCGTGACGTGACGAAGCTTCGCACAGTGATAGGATACACGCAGATGTGACCAACCACTATCGGCTATCGTCGCGATAGTTCGGGCTGCTTAGCACTTATTGCTAGGGTACACCAAAGGCCCAGCGCACTAATTAGCGTGGCGCGTGGTCGGACTTCCGACTGGACTGCGTAGACGCTCTGTCGAAATAATGGGGAGACATCTATATTGCACTATCATTCGTTAAAATTATGAAGCCGCTAATGCGACATCCGCATTAGCGAGCTAAACATACGAAGCTTCGGCACGCATTGCTTCGTCACGATAGACGCAGATGCAGCAGCAGCATAAAAAGTATTTTCCAAGATGGGAGATCCCTTGGATCGATAGGTAGGACTGAACTTAAGACTTGGGTTTACCCAAAGTTTCAACATTCCAAGGCAATGACAACTTTATGAGAAATTCTAGAATTCTCAATTTTTTATGTATTACTTGTTTTAATTAATTAATTGTTATATAGTGCATGCCGTGCTTTTCTATAAGTAATGAGGCGCTTAGACTTAAGTTTGCAACGTACAAATTGTAAAATAACTCATTGTTGAAAATCTTAAATATAAATAAATTATTCAGAAATGCAATACCATATATTTCTGTTTTCATAATATTATGTATTTCAACGCTAGCACTGAAATAACATAAGTGGCAGACGCTGTTTTTATTGTGTCTGTGTTTATAGCATCATATCATTGCTAGTAGTCGTGTTCGATTTTTTGTATCTAATGTATTGTTACATAATGGTTGTGATTACGCTAGGAATTTAAACTTGACCTCACCTTTGTATGCAAAACAGTGTATTTATGTAAATACAAAGAGATTATTATACATATATTTAAAACGAGATTATGCATTATCAATAAATTCTCAATTAAAAGGACAGATTAATTCAGACCTAAATTACATGTGAACTGCTCATAATTCAGTAAGAACAAACAATTCAATAAATAATTAAATTACGTAGTGTCAGAAGTACTTATCTCCACATAATCCTAAATTATCCACATTATGCATATCGTAAATCTGTCACGTCAATCTCAGCTCTTCGTGTTCAAGTTTTTACATATAATTGATCAGTTATCGATTAACGTTAATCGGATAATTCGGGTACTAGTGGATAAAGTATAAACAAAACAATCTTACATCACGGATGATTAGAGGCAGGTGTATACGTGATGTCTACATCCGCATGTACACGAGGGTATCAGGGTTCTCCCATCAATTTCATCTCAATAGACGTCATTAGAGGTCTGATCGGCGCATCGCAGTAGAGGTGCGCGTCACGGTGGTGTCGCTACAGTGTGACACGGCGCAGTGTGTGTCGCGGCGCGGCGGTGTGCGTAGGCGGCGCGCACGCGCTACGGCGGCGTATTTACACCGGCGCCCCCTACCACCGCGGCCACTCATGCGCCGCGCGACCTGCCGAACACACGTGCACCCCACCACTGACCGGCGCGGTGACCCTCGGGACATAACACTACCGACATTCCACCGCTAAGCGACAACCGTGACACTACACCCCCAGTATGTGCAGTGACTTATCACCAGTGAATTAGAACAAGAGTGAAGTGACTTTACAGCGCCGTCGTGTGATGTGCGACTGAAGACGAAGAACAGTGTATACAGCCGCAGCCTCAACCGTTAACAGAAAACGTAAGATTGTGTTTGTTTACAATCTTTATAGTAATAAACATAATAAATTAGGCGCATTTGATAGTAAGCTAGTGAGCGTACGTATGACAATCGCATGCATCCAGTCAGGTCCCCGACCCAGATCTCACGGGCTAGACGGTGCGCCGGCGCACCAACAATAAGCGCGACTCCAGAAACAATGCAGCCGGTATCACGACACAAATATTAAAGTCAAAGTTTCACAGCGACCAGCCTTCGACATAAAACCCAATGACGCCACTACAAACACCTGTGAGAACATTTAAACAAAAGTGTTTCAACGTTTTATGTGAGTAGTGTTGCCTAACAACCTTAAAATGTGGTCCTGACTCGACCAAATTAAATATTCGCTTCTAGTTCGCCTACTTGCGCTGTAATTACAAAGCTGGTTATTGTATAGCTTGAACTGGCATCTGAACACCTACGATCCCAAAACATGACCCACGCCATCAATCGTAAACAATTTCAGAAAGTTATGGATGAAATACATTTCTCGTGAAACGTTGAAAATTCTAAAATACATATTACGTGAAAACTAAGATGCAATAATGGTTTCTTCCGAGCTTAATGGCGACGATGCACAAGAAATACAATCATCCTTGCTTAATTGAATTGCATCAACGCGAGCTTAAGAACACATTAGTCATAGTCTAAGCAAAGGCGTTATAATGAGCGAAGAATATTCGGTATTTGGGTAATTCCGAGTATACAAAGTACAACATAATAAAATGGTTAGACGTGTTTAAGCGATCGATCAATGGCGATTCTGATGTCAACAGTGTGTTGGTAGTTAACGGAACTCCCAGCCGGACCTACATTCGTACGCGTGCAAAATTTATAATCAATGATTCGTCAACGTCATTACGTGACTATTTTATATACCTACCATTAAATAAACCTCTAAAACGGTCGATGTTGTCTCGTTTCGTTATATCACGTACCGATTGGTTCCTAATTGGTTTTCCAAGAAAAACTTCGGCGCGATAAAAATGGATTTGTGTGAGAAAACTTATTCAAATGCAATGTAACATCTTCGCTACTTTTATTTTTAATCTCGTTATCAAAATATTTACATTGTGTATATCATCCATCCCTAATCTAAATCATCGGTTTTCAACTTTTATTTGTTGATTTCCTTATTACAGCTGCAATGGTATGGTATAACTTTGGTTACTAACAAAAGATATAGAATATGTAAAATCAAGTGTTCGTGTTGATGATCCGTTATATCACAACAGACAGACAAATAGCTGTCTTCCGATCGTAAGTAGACGTACTGTAAAAGCGGACGAAAGCGGCGTGAGACTATGAAACTCGGACGTGGACTTAATATGACATAACAAATTTGTAACAAACTGCAATGTTCAGGAAATTCTACATATAAATAAACGCAATCTTACTCGAATGATAGCCGGACAACATTTATGCTAATGAGCACGCTAATGATCCCAAAACTGCGGAAATCACATACAACAGTCGTCTCAAATACACGGACTTTGAAATAGTCGATGTGATCAACTTAAATCATAATAAATGAGCGCATAATCACCGATCCGGATAAACCGTGTGAACGAGGAACAAACGCCAATTAAAACACGGACGTAAACACTAATATCCATGAGTTTGTAAAATAATCACATTTAGATTAACATCTTATTGGGGCAAAATATTAATATTTCCGGCGTAATAAGAGTTACAACTCAGGTAACTTTTCTAGGTGAGAAAAAGTGTGTTAAAAAACTTGCTAGATCTAACACTACCACCATTAGAAAGTAAACGTTACCGATACTTTGATATTGTACTTGTCTGACATATACGTCAACATATGCAAATAAACCTGCTGGTTCATTCAGTTCAGCATCATTTGAATAACGTGTTCGATCAACATTGTTACATGGATTACGCGATTTATCAATTAAAATGGTATTTGTGTGGAATGCAGACGCAGATATGATCATAACTTTAGAAATATTCAGCCGATTTAAACAAGATACAGGTTTATAGACTAGTCAGTTAATACCTTATATTAAAATTGTATGCAAACGGAAATAATAAATAACTTTGAGAGCGAGTTGAAGTCAAGTGTCAAATAACATACAGGCAGGCAATGTGAAGGTGTTAGTGCAGTTTATAGTACCTAAAGGTCCTATTGCATTACGATGACACATCGGCACGAAGCCAGTTTACCTTCTTCGATCCCGGAATGCCATACCCAGCAATCTGCCTTGAGTTTATTTCTGTCTATCAGTTTCTCGAAGCTTTGTCCAATAATCCAAGAATACAAATACGTTACTTGGCGTAAGGTTACATTCTAACCATCAAAAAGGCGTATTGTAATGACTGTTCATTTATATTGATTTAACGTCATATTGTAAGTCATTCCAACTTTCTAAGCTAAAGTTTTATTGCAAATGATTCGAAAGCGAAAAATAAAACACCGCGTCATATACCATCAAACATTATTCTCCATTCTACATAATTTTTTCTATTTAAAACCATATGGCCAAAAAATGAAATGGCCTCGCTCCAATTGAGATATCTTGTTAACATTGCTTTTCAATACAGCAAAAGAAATATTTCTATTGCGGAACTGAATGCAGTTTCAACGCACTGTCAGCGTCAGGTGTTGTGAAAACATTAAAGTAAAAATTTCCCTGTGCTTGAAATTGATTTCAATGATGATAATATAAACATTAGATTACGTCATGAGCTCTTATGATCGTCAACAAAAAATTCGCATCCGGCTCCAAACGATGAAAAGTCCACGATAATACTGCAGCAAAAAAGGGGCAACACTTGTAAGAAACCGGTCGACAAGTATCTCGATGCGAGCAAGGTCTACGAAAACTTAGAGAGTCGAGAACAATGACAAATTGTTTTGTATGTAGCAACTCTGAATGTGTCTGGTGTGACATGTTAAACAATAGACGCGCTCTCAGCAATTAGTTGCGCCCGCGCATCGTCAGCATCATCAGCACCAGCATCGCTAATAGCCGTGACGAATATAAGTCGTCATTACCGACCCTTTGTCACGTAACGCGTAAACTAAGCGGAGAATCGCCTCCGAGGTAATCACCGGCACCGATAATCCGATAGATTCGGATTAAGCGATCGCCGCCATTGCAAAAAGTATTACGAAATTCGCTATTAAAATATTCAGCTTTTCCTCGCACGACTCCAAGCGAAGGACTCGGGCGCAATCTAAGGTTGCCTATTATCCGCCACGCTCCGAAAACCACCAAAAGGTAACACAAGAACAGCGGAAAAATTTTGAAACTTATTGCACAAGAGACGCCTCATATTAAACAATAAAGGAGTAACTAATAACGTCGATTATCTATCTGAAATCAGTTAATTGATGTTTACTACACCGGTAGTAGGAGCGCAATAGGAGAACCGCCCACAACAGCCGATCCGATCTAACTCACTCTACAATGTTACTTACCGAAACAGCGCAATCGTTGTTAAGATATGAATTCTTACCTGTAACAAGAAATAAAAGGCATCGTTAAGACACAGACACAGATAAGCAAGTTCAAAATGTTAACAAGGCCCACGTATTTGCATAGTCCTAGTTACTATAAAAAACAAAACCTCGGAAAGTGCACAAATATAATGGAGATGCGGTAATAGCAATTACTGATGACATGTAAACGAATAACGAGCATTACGTTGAGGATTACATACGAACAGTCATCGGGTTGGACCACGCCAATTACGAAACAATGAACAAGAAAGTTTTAAAACAAAGAAAGGAAAGCGCTTGCGAATACTAAATGGTATCACGTACCGACTTTGAAAATCACATTGAAAACAACAAAATACAAAAAAAAAAACATAACAATTTGAAATGTTGCAATATTTTAATAAGCAGTAATAATATAGATCACGTTTTAGCTAGATCGACTTCCTTCATCTCAAGGACTGTTTGAGATAGCCACGTTTGGATAAAACATATAGACGTAACGCGACATCTTTGGCCATATGGACCGAGGGGAACTTACTTGGCCAGGCTATGCGGAAGCTTCGGACATATGATCTGTGTGAAGGTTATTTTTATTCTCAAGGGTGGGATTAACATTGTATGCATAAACTGTATTTTATCTGGAAAACGTGAGGGCGTGGAGTGATAATAAAAGATTTACCATTAAACGAAGTATGTTGTTAGTCTAGTGCTTACAAGTCCCTGGTGGAGATCACCTTCAATCAAGCGAGAAGTTTCTAGATTATTGAATGTTTTCATCTGAGATCACCACTATATTTGTAGTATTATTTTTTTCAATTTACAATATCGTGATTTTTGAGTAGATTCAATTACTTGCCCTGACCTTATCGGGTTCTAAGTAACATATGTCATGTTAGCCATAACTTACACAATATAGAGCAAAACTATGAACCTTGAAAGAGCTATGGGCATAAATCATAAATCCGCCAACAATAGTCTACATGGCAGTACACTTAGTTGAAATAGTTTAAAATATTTCACTGTATGGCCCCGAGAAATCGGCGCGTGCGCTCTCCACGACCGCAACCGGTCACGATTTAGAAGAATCGATTTTTCATAAAAATTGTGACCTTAAGATATTTCAATGGTAGAGACAAATATTTGTGACCAAATCTAGATTCGAATCATGTAGACATTGGATTTGGAAACCTAGTTGTACACTAAAAAATTATGTTAGTTTTACACTTATATATGTATAGAGTACGATAAGATAAACAATCGGTGATCGAACAATAGTTCAGTGCAATGACTGAGTACCTACACAGTAAACATTAAGTAGGTAGAACTTATAACCCACGCAACTAGGATCATAGACATTGTGCAATCCACTCGCGGAGATATTTTGCACAAAGTAAACATTTTATTACAGCAATCCGTTTCTAAATAAAGATAATCTAAATTGGAACTAACAAGTAGAGGAATGCATAAAAGAATTCCCACATTAAAATGCAAGGTCTTTTAATAGGGAGGCTTTGATCATAATAAGGCACGTCTAAGAATAGTAATACACAAAGCTCGTGAGACATTAGCCTGGTACCTAATAATTAATTCAAAAATGAGCTAGATAATTGACACAAATAAAACAGGAAACCTTATGATGACGTAAATCCAGCCAGTTTTTATATAGTTCTTGATAATTGTCTTTTTTTTTTTATAAGGTACATTTAATTTTAACGTTACTGCTTATTAGTTACTTAATATTGAAAGCTTCCGTCCATTTTATATGCATAATCTTTAGAATTTTTATGCTGGAAAATTCAAATCGAAACGAAGTTCAGAAAATCTTGCATGACTGAAGTGGTAGCTATAAAGATAAAAAGTGTTAAAATCCTCAAAATTTATAGAAGCCAAATCCATTGATAAACAAATCAAAACAAATAATACATACAAAGCATTTAGATGACATAACACAATCCAAGATGGGTGCATTTGATAAAACAGGTCTTAGGATGGCACCGCCTTGACCGAGCGACTTGTCCACTATATAGTTAATTGCTATAAATTCGCGCCGTGACACACATTAACATTTCTCGTAGTTCTCGCATACCTGAACGTAACTTCTGACATTAAAGGAATAGAGCTTATAATAGTCTTAATACCACGGATTGATATGCTGAATTCCTTTGTGCTTGCGATAATGTTTTATAGGTCGTATATAACATGGAATTGGCTTGTTGCAGTGGTTTACTACAACTGACACAGTGATTACAGTTTTCTCGGTCATTATTCAAGCATAATATAGGTAGCTACGTTGAAGAAAATTAACCATAATTGAAACTTTAATGATACCATAATAAAACTCACTGTTCATTCGCTTTAAAATCATTAATATCATCTAATTAACTGCATATCATTAATATAATTTGCGCAAGAGTATAATGATTTGTATCTGAACAATGGTCCGGATAATCATTAATTTTAATTGGAACAAAAGGCGGACAATTTTAGCTAAGTAGTTGGGGTCTAAAATAAAAAGAATTGTAATGAACCGGTTGATCAATCAAACGGCACGCGCCAGCTTGCGCTTGCGCATCAAATTAAGGTTGCCACGAACCGGAATGTATGATTAAAATAAAATATTTCAATGTTCAAGTGCAATGTGAATTTCGCAATATGCATACTATTATAGTAGTTAAATTACAGAGTAAACCAAAACTGACTAGTTCAATGCAAAGTTTTCGCGAGACGCGAGTCTGAGTAAATCTACTGCACACTCGACTCAAAATTAACAGAAAAACTCATAGCCACAACCTTATTTAATATCTTGACTAATGAAGCAAGAGCGCATCCTTTTACTGTCTTGATCTATAACCTTTGCGGTTTTAAATCTCTTAAGATTAATTCCAAATATATATCATCAAGCGCACGCGATCGCCCGGTGATACGCCAATTACTTTCATCTTGATAAAAATGTCTTAAAGACAGACTAGTAACGTTATAATTTGTGACGCTCGGGGGCTTCAGCGCAGACGATGCGATAAAGTTTCATAACCCTGCGACAAACCAGAGCAGCCAATACCGTAGCATACATGTAACGTTTTATTGATTGCCGATCGCAACTGTTATTATTATACATTGCGCAATTTGCTGGACACAAGCGTGCCGGACACTAAGGAGCGGTCAACAAACAGTTATGTCGCAAATAGGCGGTTATAGTTAGTAATAAATAAACGCCGGCCAGTTTTCCGTCGTTCCGCAAACTCAAGGAGATCAATGCATGTAATTACCTGCCACTACAAACGTATACACTTTAATTTGTAGGGGACTTATCTCAGTGATTACGTAAATAAGCAGCCTTCGTACGCACTTTGAGAATTAGTTGAGAATAATCTGACGATCGCATAACAAGAACATAAAAGGCTACAAATTACAGACATATTAAAGTTATTTGCTTAAGTATTGGAAAGTGTGGAGGAGTACAGTGAAACGTGGCAATCGGCGTGTCCTGGCGGTTAAACTCGAGTCAACACAAACAAAGGCTGATGGAAAGTTAGCCGAGCGCACGGACCGAGCTCTGAATACAAATCGTCAACAATACATCAGCCGAGAGAATTTCCCAACGCTCTGACACCGTGAAACTAGAACGCGAAGAAAGCTTTTTTATTCACATATGAAAAAGCCTATAAAACAATTGTCGTGCCGCGTTCATTCCGCGGGGCGCGCCAGCAAGGTTGGCGGCATTGTTGAAAGCACCGACCACCGTGACACTCCCAGTCAAGTCGTTGGTTAATCACTTCACGTTTTGTACTGACCGCAAAAAAATCGGGCACCTTGCGGAGCAAGGCCATGCGCTTGTCTTAGTTTCCATCGCTCATTTTAAATAATTACGCCAACAATGCACACGGTCTCGAAATAACGCAGGGCTTAAACAATCGCGACACAATTTTTATGAAGGCAAACTGGGTATCGCAAACGAAAGGATGCAACCGCGATGAGCCTTAGCATCGCGGCCAAATGTCAAGTCGGTGTATTCGCTGTGAACTTTACGGCTCACCTGTCTGTTGCTACGTGCAGTCAATTCAATCGGCGGGTTGTTATGTTACAACTTATAGATATCTGAAAGGAAAGAACCGGTGACTGTTACGGCAAGTATTGCTCAACCAGACTTCGCGCGACGCCAGTAAACGTACCAAATGATCATAAACTGAATCAAGGTTATTCATTATGAATCACGTGGCTAATGAGCCTAATCGTTTCCCTCTTTCACGAGGATAATCTGGACAAACCTTCTATAAATTTGAGGTAGCTTAAATTGATGTTGAGCTTTGTCTAATTTTACGTAAGGAAAATATACAGAGAGTGACCTATTGTAGTAATATTATTAGTCCGACTGCACAATCGAATCCAATTAAAACGTCGATGGAGTATTGCAAACGTAGTATTGCAAGCTGCAAGGCGTCAGCGCACGGCGCACGGTGCCGCCCTCACCGCTCTATGATCTAGTACAGGTTCGGTGCATAGCTTAGCACAATTACAAAGCGGGTTAGGCTCGTGTTTTATCGAAGGCGAAATCAAGTTGGGTGACCATGCCTTTCACGGAGCCCGGCCACGCCCACCGGACACCACGGGCGACTTTGCCTTCACTGCCCTAATAGTTCCATATCTAGTTCGGCCATTATTCGGTTCGGTATAGTTCAGCCCGACGCTTTCGTTCCAATTAGACCAGCTCTATTTTGTACCAACTAAGTGGCAGTAATTTCTCACCCACAGCGACCGCACTAGCTGACATCTTCATTGTTTTAAATAAACGGCTTTACAAATAATAAATATTATATGAATATAATTTCGTGACTTGACGTGATTTCGTTACGGAGCTCGTGACGATTCAAATTGAAAAAATTATCCGATCATTGTTTCAAAACTCTCGAAGATTTCTATGTCGTTAGCGGTTGCAAACTAGGCTAATGAACATTTCTCCGGTGAGGTTACACAGCCACTGAAGAACAATGAAGCTCCGGCCTTATATCTACAAACAATACGTAAATAGAGCCAAATTAAGCGCGACACTTGTATTTTTTCGTATTTAGGCCTCGCGGCCTTCCTGTCTCGCGGCGGGCGTTAATTCGCCATTCAATTTCCAATTAAGCGCTTGATTCTCAATGCCAGCTGGGTCGGAGGTGGTTGCTCTACAAAACTTAATAAAAGGCGGGTGGTGGCGCGCGGCTCGCCAGTGCCCGAAACAGCGCCACTGGCCGACGCTTTTGTCTCCTTCGGTCCTTTCACTTTGCGCGCTCATGACCGACTACGTAGCGTACACGATTAACAAAGAAAGCCCGACTTAGATAAGTTTATGGATTAACGTGTTTTGTTTCAAGTGTTTATGTATGTGCAATCAAACTAAGAAGTGATGTTTTCCAAACTTTCAGATGGTGAGAGGGGCGGCCCTAGCGCTGGTGCTGGCGCTGACATGGGCGTGCGCGCTTGCCAGCGTGCTCGTGCCCACGTACGTGCTGCCGCCTGACTCGTTCGTGCGCGATCAGCGCAGCCTCGGCGTCGCGCCGCACGACAACGATCACGCCGAGTCACAAAGAACGATCAAACGACTCGTCGGCGGACACCTCAAGATTAAACCCGAAAAAGAATACGGCACCGCGAAAAATTCTTTAATCTACAACGAGAAGAGCGCGAGTGGTAAATTCGCAGGCGTGATCGCGCCGGACCAGTCAGGCGGCAACGTGGGTTGGAATCAAGGGATATGGGATGATGGCATGCTCATGTCTAGCGCCGGCGAAGGAAAAGACGCTCCGAAGACAAAGGAGGTTGATGAAGATAAAAAGACGCTAGCAGATCAGGTGGCTGAAGGAAAATATGGTCTAATTCAGAATGAAATATTCGCCAAAGCTCCTAAACGACCTGGAATCGTGAGCTACGAGCCAAACGCGGAGACCAGATCAAAAGATAACCTTCAAAGTCTCGGTGGACTCAAGAAAGATGAGATTTGGCTCGCAGAGGATCACCTACTAGTTTTAAAAGGGGGATCATTCCCTGAGCGAACTAAAGAGACTGAAGGTAGACCATGGCCACCGATCGACGCCTACGAAGCGCCTAACAGGCAAGTAAAGTTACCGCAGAAACCCAAAGTGCCACCGCCCTTTCCGGTACGACTCTCCGACAACGGACCGCTCGTTTTCCTCACGCCAAACGGTAGTGTCCCTGCGTCCCTTTTCCCTTCCTTCTTTACAGGAGAGGGCGAAGGCCCTCTTTCTCCTCCGCCATTCCTCTTTCCATCGGGAGCGCCCTACCCCTCGAGTGATAATCAAGGAAACGCTACTTCCGGGGGAGCGCCGCAGCCAGGTCCTCCGTTCCCATTCCTTCCCGGGAATGCGAGCGAAGGAGCATTCCCTTTCCTCCCATCCATGAACGGCTCTTTTCCAGAAGGCTTTCCACCGGGCGCAGTGTTTCTACCACCACCGAGCAACCAGTCAGACCTATACGACGAAGACGACCCTTCGATTTACTATCCGCCGCCCTACAATTTTTCCTACCGCGCTGACTACAACAATAAAGTGCCTGCGGGCCCACTAGTACCTGGAATAGTACTGCCACCTCCACCAGACTTCTTTGCTCCATTGGAGGAGAGTACGACGGAGGCTGTTAAGACTACCACCGCTAGGCCGTCCACAAGGACGAAGACGACCACGAGACCGACGCCCACGCACACAGTGCAGCGAACCAAGTACAAGACGCGACCTACCACAACTGAGGCGCCGAGAACTACTGAAATACCAACAACGATAACGACACCGCCACCAGTCGAGATCGTGACTACTTTGAAAACGAGGAAGCCGCAACGCATACCGTCGAGACATCCCGTAAGAGTTCATAACTTGCCAGACGAAAATACAACAAGGACGAAAACAGACAAACCTGTTTATAAATCACGAACGAAGCTTACATCAAAGCCTCTCTCCGTGTCCGTAATTTACGATTATCCTGAAAACGCATATGAGAACAAAGTACCGACGACATCGGAGAAACCGTATATACTATACAACGTGCCACAGAGACCTACAATAACCTCGAACGACATTTCATCAACGCAAGTGCCGCTGAGAGCACATTATTCAAATGTACAGAACGACGTGCCTACTACAAAACTGCAACCTGTCTACAACAACAGGAAACCAAACGAAAATGCGTTTGCGTCGTATTATTTCTACGATGAGCAGCCAAAGACCTCGCCTTCTCCAGCCACATTTTTCGATGGCAGGAATTACTACAAGACGGTACCAGTCAACCAAACTCCTTACCCACAACAGCAGAATTTCAACACTCAGACAGGCTATAACCCAGCGGTGGATATTTCATACGGAGCTATCGACCAAGCTGATGCACTATTCCTGTGGCCACAAAAACAAGGACCACGAACTCTCACACAGGAGTACTTTAGTATACAGAAACCCAGAACACAGCCTGTCTATTTGCAACAGCAGAAACAGAGGCCAGAAGCATTCTATCAACAAATCGCTGATATCCAACAGACTATTGATTTCTTTACGACGAAGAGACCCAAAGTGCACTCTCACAGACCACATACTCACAAACCAAAAGCTATTACTGGGAGACCAGTCTATCAGTTTAGCTACCAAAACCAGCCGAGGCCTGAGCAATTGCCCTTCCGAGCACCTAAATTGGATCCGGAACCTTTCAGGCCTATGGTGAGCTACAGCAAACCTTTTAATGTGGCAAATGAATTCAACGCTATAACACCGTCAGTGTCACCTGCTTACAATCAGCAATACCTGGTCGAAAACGTGCAAGTGACGACAGAGTCGCCGACTTCCAGCAGATACTATCCTACAACGAAAACATACGATGAAGAATATGATGACGCTCAGTTCCCGAAGGATGTTCGGAATAAGAAAAACAGACACCAGTTTCAGATACAGAGCGACCAACCCGCGCCTGTTCATCATGTGTCTAGGTACCCCAACACTACGCCGAACCCGATCAGCCAAGGTTACTACACGAAACAGGACGAGACCTACTTCGATGACATCACAAAGAACTCGTTTGACGTGTTCGGTAAGAAGCTAGAGGACAACACTCACGACGTAAACGGATTAGCAGTGACAGCTCCGCTTGACACGGTCAGGACGCCGATAAACAACAACATAAACCTGCAGTACGCCTACGAGATCGTCGAGAACCAGAGCCCAAACCCACCGTCTTTAGACAGAGATACTCTGGTTAACTATCATCTACCGAGGCCTACAATCAACCCGGAAAGTGAGCAAGTACCACAAGTGAACGCTGAGCTGGTACAGCAGAAGCCACCCTCCCTAGAAGACGATACGTTAGTCAATGATCGTTTTCCACGACCGACAATAAATCCTGACAGCGAGTTCATCCCCATAGCGAACCCTGGCTACAGGACACCACAGCAGTACAGAGCGCCGACGCAGGTGCAGAGGCCTCAGTTCACGGGCGAGCAGTACGACTTGAACAGGCCGACGCTGGTGGGAGACACGGCCGTCAACTACAAAAGGCCGCTGCCGCCGGTCAACCCCGACGCGGAGTGGATCGGGCCGGTGAACACGGCGGGCGAGGGCCGGCCGGGTTCATTCGTCTCCTACAGGCTACCTGGAGAGGGAGCCCACGTGTACTTCCTGACGCCGCAAGCCGCGGCGCAGGCGACGCGGGAGAGATACAGATCGCCGGGCTACGGCCGGTGAAACCAAAGCTCTAGTCTGAACTGATGACGTCGCCCGCACGCGACGTGCCGTGTAAATAAAAGCGCAAATGTGATGTTAAAGTGTCCTAAGTAGTATAAGAGACTAGCGGGATGGCCCGCGTTGCCATAATATTTAAACAGCGAGTTTTAGCTTTATGTGAGACACGTTCTCAATCAGCGGTGTTGTGAAACGGACGCTTTACTTTTGATACGTTATTTATTAAATTATTTCTAAGAGACTGGTGCATGCATAATGATAGTTAATTTATTTATGTCAGTATTCAACGAACTATAAGGAATGATGTGATATGTGTGACGATGATTGTGGCATTGTTATTAAATGTAATGATGGCAGCAATTGTTAATTATATAAAATTGTTATTTAAAAAGTTGATGATGTATCAATGTGATTTTGTATTGGATTTTTAAAACAAAGAATTTGAAATAAAATAATACAAAATGTTATGATAAATGGTGTTTTTGTTTCCTCTTCCCCTTAAGACGTAATGCGTAATAGGCACTCAGTAAAATGCTAAAAACTAAGACAAGTAATAGATGCAAGAACAGATTGAATACTGTTACTCAACGAATGATAACCAAATCAAATCATTCGATGACGTAAAAGTAGTTCAGGTCAATTTTTTAACAACGTTCTTCAAACATTGAATGATCACTTGTAAACTAAGCCAGGGACAAAAACTGCTACTTTAGAACAATATTACTTAGTTAATGTATATCATAAAAATGTTTAGAACTTGACCTAGCGCGGGCACACAAGGTCATTTAGTCACTTTCTCTAAGATATTGCGCTCCTAGATACTATTACTTGTTAGGAAAGTCAGATGCAGATAAATTACTGTTTTATTAATAGTCTAGGAGATAAAATATAGTATTTATAGGTGGTTATTTAGTTCGATGACCTCGACCATGTAAGTGACAGCTGACTATGAAATGAAATGAAATGTTTATTTCTGTAAGTAGATCTTTTAAGACATTTTTACACGTCAATATTTTAAAACTAGATGGCGCCGGTATTTCCTAGAGGTCATGGTCGCTTTTTTAAGTCCAAACATTATATTATTAGGATTTAATGTGAGTCTAACGGGTCGTCCATTAATCACGTGATATTTTTTAGCAACTTTTTAACCTCCCCCTGGTGATTCATGGTGAGGTTTTAGACTACACCCCCAAAAACCACGTACATTTTTTTTTGGTGCAAAGTATCTTGAAAGTTTTCCGAAAATTTAATCTTTATATACAGGTATAATCGTTGCCTGGCAACGGCGAGTCAAGATCACGCGCCGTTTTTCGGTTTAGAAACCTAACAAGACAGGGCCAAGTCAGGAAGGGCCTTTTGAAAAAAGAGCCATTGCAGCTTTGAGTTGACTTGTCCCAACAAACGGTATGCATGTATCAGTCATCGTGCAGCTCAACGCTATTTTAGGGAGCTCAACGACCAAATAATAAATATGATCTTATGGTCTTGCTACGCAATCAAACGCCAAAAAAGATAAGCAACGTCTTACTTGAACAAATTCTAGTTATTTAAATGGCAAAATCTTTATTATGTATGACGAAAGACCTTCGAACCGTTTGCTAGACATTTTTACGAGCCTTATTATAAATAGTAAACTCTAGTGAAATGCTGAAACTCTGATAACTGGTAAAACAATTGCTCAGTAATTGGATAGCAGTGGTGGCCCAGTGGCCAGTGGTAAGGGCCGCGACCGAGTTGAAGGTCGTAGGTTGGAACCCTGACCGGTGCTTTACTTTGTGTAAATTATTTCATCACAATCACCACTGCTCTCAATACGGTGAAGGAAAACATAGTGAGGAAACCGGCATGTCCTAGAACCAAAAGTTCGAAGACATGAGACGTCGACCAACCCGCACTGGGTCCGCGTGGTAGATTACGGCCCACTCCCTCTCACAAAGAGGACTCCCAGCAGTGGGACCATTACAGGCTGATTATGCTTATGCAATTGGACAGCAGAGGTCAGATAAAGGTTGTTTCCAATATAATACAGATTTTTCGCATCTATTCAGGCTGAAAGATAGCACATCTATACATATCTATTTATATAAAAGAAAGTCGTGTTAGTTACACTATTTTAAATAACAGCTCAAGAACGGCTGAACCGATTTGACTGAAAATTGGTGGGGAGGTAGCTTAGAACCAGGAGACGGACATAGGATACTTTTTATCCCGGTAGGGTAGGTAGGTAGGGTAGGTAGGTAGGTAGGATATTTAGGTAGGTTAGGTAGGAAGGTAGGTAGGTAGGGTAGGTAGATAGGTAGGGTAGGTAGATAGGTAGGGTAGGTAGGTAGGGTAGGCAGGAGGTAGGGTAGAGAGGTGCGCCGTAGATAAGTACTTAGTGCTACCCGTGCGAAGCCGGGGCGGACAGCTAGTAATAATATAGAATAAGAACCAAGTCAAAACTCTACATTGAATATTTTTGAAAATATAAAAAGCTCTGGAGACGAGTATGATACCGAAAATATAGTTTTAGAATTTTTGCCCTTTTGTCTAGTCTAGATCTGTGTTCCTGATTGACGCAAAAAGGGCAGAAAGGATTTGAATGAAATTTGACACACAGATAGTATACATATAACCTAGATTTACACATTGGGTACTTTTAATCCCGGTAGTACGTTCTCGTGGGATATTTTCCGACATTCACGCATACCGCGGGAAAAGTAAGTTTGTGAATATAAAAGGATGATCAATCTTCATAATATTCAACAACTTGTCTATTATCCTAGAAACTAACCTTGTTGTCACAAAGTTATTTAGTCATTCTTTCCAAACATATTCAGACAGAAACATGTGGGATTCATAACAATACAGGTTACATACAAAATTAATTCTGCTTAGTCGCGTGTATCGTAGAACTAATGAATATGAATGAATGATATTCATGAATATTATGCTGAACTTCACTTGTAAAGACGCTTAGCTTAAATTCAACAATATGATGATTATTATAATAATTAATAATATACAGGCACTTGGCATGGCACTGACATCGACGTGAAAACTTACCATGGATTCATATACATAATTCTGAATCAAACGAACTAAATTTTTAGTTAGTTTTTTTTTTTTATCTACTGTTTCATAGAAAAGTGCAATAGGTACCTACGCGGTCAAAATGTATGGAGCAGCAGATTTAAAAAAAAATAACAGACGACAAATTTCAACGCCCGGGTTTCAGAATCACGTATTGAATCCATGGTAAGTTTCCACGTCGATGTCCCCTGCCACCCTGTATTACATTGGTATGTAATATATTGTTTGTTTTTAGGGTTCCGTACGTCCGAATGAAAAAACGGAACCCTTATAGGATCACTCGTGTGACCGTCTGTCACAGCCAATTTGCTCCGAATCTACTGGACCGATTAAGTTGAAATTTGGTGCATATAATATGTATTTCTGTGACCCAAATACGAACGTGTAACGTAAATAAATAAATTTTGAATATGGGGGTCAGTATTGGGGGGCAAAAAAGAAAAAAAAAGGTTTAGCAAACTATACCGTGTGACGTATCAATTGAAAGGGCTTAATGTGAAGGTTTCATTTTTAATACAATTTAAAAATAATTAGCTAAATAGTTATTTAAGAAAAATAGATGAAAATTGACCCCCCCACCCCCCTTATCTCCAAAACACTGAGGCTAAAATTTAAAAATGGTTTTAAAATACCATGGCAAATCTCTCAATATTGTGGGTACAAACTAACATTTGCAGTTGGAATGTATGGGAGAACATGTTTTTCAACTACAATTTTAAGTTTGTTCTTCTCTCAAAAACTAACTTTGAATTGTATAACTTCAATCTCTTAGTATTGTGTAATTGCATAGCCCATGTGTGAGCACTATGACCATGTACCTTCTATAAAACTACCATTTACTGGGTGTCTTTTATTAACTTGAATGTGCCCTGGCGGCTGAGAGTATTTCATGCTCACACAAGTCTCGCTGGTGGTGGCGTGTGTGTTAAATCGTTAAGTTCCTTTCAAAATGGTTGAGCTAAACGGTGCTGATCCATGCGTTATGTTCGTGAACTGGCGCCGTCAGAAGGGACTGGTCATCTCTTATCTGCCACGGCTTATTTTAATTTTGAATTGTTTTTATCTTTTTATTACGGACGCTTTTTACGTGCACGTCTTTCTACATTGTTCTTACATGTTTCAACATGAATGATGTAAACCAATATTTTGTAACAATATGTGGAGTATCTTACCAGTTTTTCTCCATAGGAACCTACGCTTTGGAATGGGCAACTGGCTGCATTTTTTTTTTAAACTTTGTCTCCTGTATTTTGGGTGCGTTTACAAACGTTTAAATTCACATACACAAACAGCCAGACCCGGAACAACTACTAATAGGTCATACAAATATTTGTTCCGTGAGGGAATCGAACCCACGACACGCAGCGCAGCAGTCAATCGCTTAACCACTGCGCCAACCGTGCCGTCCAATATATTTCTGACTGACTGGCCCCTTGACAGTTCAAAAGTGCCTGTAAATAGTTTATTTGAAATATAAAAGGTTTGAGTTTGAGCTTCATGTGATAAATTCATCCCAACTACGGAACCCTACATTGTGCGTGGTCTGACACGCACTTGGCCGGTTTTTTTTTTCGGAACATGAATTTCTCTTTTATACAGGGTCCAATTTTACTAGTGAAACTTCACAGACGTGACGACTATGCATCAAGTTCAAAGCGTTTTGTAGTTAGGCTAGATTTTAACGCAGTTAAATCATCATTTTCGCTGTCTTTCCACTGAAATTATGATGTTTTTTTTTACTTTGCGGTTTATACAGGATCAAATAAAATTACCTAGCGAAACTCAACAGACGTGATCGGTATTGACATCTAAACACGATAAACCAAAAAAAAATACGATTTTTGATGAATATTTTTTGGGCCTTCGACCCTAGCTATCGTAGTTACTTGAAATACACACATCAAAGTCATCATCATCACTTGATCCCTAGACACTTCCCGTACTTACGTTTTAGAGTATCGCCGCAATTGAAGATTATTATTTTAACTTTTTTGGATCGTTATTGATTCTTTTTAGTGAATTTTACTATTTGAATAAAGAATTTTCTTTAAATTTTGATTAAAAATAGAAAAAAATCAACCGTCAATCAGGATTTTTATAAAAGTGCGTTTATACAAAAACATTACAATTTCTGCATCGGAACTCCAAAAATTGCATCGATATGGAGCGACGACATCATTTGACATGAGAAGGTGGCTTATGACGCTCCTTGCGCGTGACGCTCTGATGACGCTCTGTTCGAGTCGCGCGACACGCTATCGTATCACGGGCAGCATGGCCGAGCGACATGGAGGACGATCTCGCATCACCACTCGCAGACAGGACCGGTACATCCAAATTACTGCTCGACGGAATCGTACCATGACCGCCATGATGTTGACTACGAGGCTCCACAGCTCTTCAGGCTTGCTAATAAGCGACCAAACCATCCGAAATCGTTTACGTAAAGTGGGTCTGCATTTTCGAAGGCCGCTGAGAGTTCCACCTATAGCACCCCGTAATTGTAGGGCCCATTTACTATTGATTCAAATTCAAATTCAAAATTCAAAATCATTTATTTGCTAATATGGGTAATTACATAAAGGTGTTAAAAAAAATTAAAAAATAGTTCAACCATATTACGCCTTGAGGCATGCAAATCTCAAGCTTTGACTATGTCACAAGCACAACATTGTTATTTATTATACAATTCATTGCAACAATCATTTATAATTAATAGCATAATTTTGGCAATTTCACCGTGGCAAATAATAATGAAATATTAGCAAATAACAATGTCACTAGAATAATTGAAAATTAAAATAATAAGAATGTCAAGATAGATTTGTAAATTAATGTTAAAAATAATAATAATAGATAAATAATTAATCAGTGCATTAATCACATGTCACATCAACAAAATTATTTTTGAGTACAATTTGTTCTTACATCCTCTACTAAATAATCCTGAATACTATAATAACATTTGAACAGCAAGAATCTTTTTAATTTCTTTTTAAATTCATCGATGGATGGAGTATCTAGTATAGACTTTGGTAAGTGGTTGTATATACGCGGTGCCATACTGAAAATGCTTCTGGTATACAAGGCCGTCCTGCTAGATTTGCTACAAATTTTATCACCATGCCGCTTACTTCTATACTTGTCAAAAAGATGTTTGTTAGTTCTTGCGAAGCTAGCAATCTCATAAATGTAAACACATGGCAATGTCAATATATTATATTTGACAAAATATGGTCTGCAGCTATCAGTCTGGTTGATATTAAACATGCCCCTAATACACCGCTTTTGCGCCTTGAATGCAATGTCCTTATTGGTGGAATTACCCCAGAATATAATACCATACTTTATCAAGGACCCCACGTAGCCATGGTATGCTACAAGTACAGCAGAAGTGTCTACCGTTTTTGCCAGCATATGAAGAGCGTATGATTGCTTATTTAGTTTTTGAATTAAAGAATCAACATGTGTTTTCCAATTCAAATTATAGTCAATTGACATGCCTAAGAATTTAGTAGTTGCTATTTCATCTATTTTGTTGCCTGTATAATCTATATTAATGTCAGTAAATTGGGCTTTACGATTGCGAAATATCATAATTTTAGTTTTGTCAAAGTTCATTTTTAAATTGTTATTAGTAAGCCATTTTATAATATCACTTAGGGTCCTGTTTATGTCTTGTTCTAGGGACAATTTATCATCACTTGTGAAAACAACAGTACTATCATCAGCAAAAAGTATAGTGGGATGATTAGTTACTTTGGGAAGGTCATTTATATAAATGATGAATAGCAGAGGGCCCAAAACACTTCCTTGTGGGACGCCTTGTTTGATTTCTCTATATTCTGAAGTGTAGTTAATTTCTGTACTTGTTTTGGTGCATACTCGTGTAACTAATGTGGACTGTTTTCTGTTGGTAAGATAAGAAGCTATCAGTTCCAATGAAGTGCCTCGAATGCCATACCTGTACAATTTATTTAACAGAATTTGGTGATCCACGTAATCAAAGGCTTTACTAAGATCCATATACAATGCGCACGCCGGAATTTTATTGTCTATGCTAGTCATAACTGTAGTCAGAAAATCATAGACGGCCATATTAATGGTTTTATTTTTCCTAAAACCTATCTGTTCTTTAGCAAATAAATTGAAATTTTCAAAGTAGTCATTTATCCTGTCATAAATAACTCTTTCATAGACCTTAGAGAGCACCGGTACTAGTGCTATAGGCCTATAACAATTCATATTGTAGGGATCATCTTTCTTGAATAGAGGTTTAATGATTGTTAATTTAAGTTTATCCGGAAAGTGTCCATTTAGAATCGACAGATTAATGACATGACTTAAAATGCAGGATATTTTAATTGGCAATTGTTTTATAATTTTAGTCGATATACTGTCATATCCAGTACTGTTGGTATTTTTTAAGTTTAATATTATTTTATGAATTTCCTGGGGCGCAGTTGGATACATGAATAATGTTTCCGAGTGATTAGGAATGGTCTCTGCTTTATTAGTACATCTTGAGTTATCTTGTATTTGGTCTATAAAAAAATTATTAAAACAATCCGCAATGGTCTGAGGAGCATCAGTACAATGTTTACCGTCTATATTAATTTGATTGATTTCGGTTTTTGGCACATCACACATTGTCTTACTGATAACGTTCCAAGTAGCCCTACATTTGTTTTGAGCTGTATGGATAAAGTAATTATTTTGAGATTTTTTTGTCAGTTTTATAACACGTTGTAATCTACTCGCAATTTTTTTTAAATTGGTTTTGTGTATGATATTTCGATTTTTACGATACTTCCATAATAATTGCTGTTTACGCTTGCAGCATTTTTTTATTCCTTTAGTCATCCACCGGGGTCTTATTTGAGAATATCTTCGAATTCGAATGTATGGAAAACATAAATTGTAATATAAAGTAAATAAATCATAAAAAATGTCAAAAGCTTCCTGTGGGTCATTATTTTCAAATACGTCACTAAACGAAGTCGAACTTACACAATCATTAAATTTTTTTATATTATCTTTACTGTAATCTCGTCTGTTTACATACCAATGTTTTAGGGAGCAGCTAAGTTTCACGGGACAGGTTAGTAATTGTGCCTTGTGATCAGATAAGGCAAACTCCATTGTTTTACATTTACATCCACGAATGAATGAATTGACTCGCGAACACAGAAATTAGAAGGTAGAAGACTGGCGTTGTGTTTGCTTTTCCGATGAATCTCGTTTCGGTATGAGGCTCTCGTTTCGGAGGAGCTCTGGACGTCAAGAACGTTTGAAATTTTGTCCGGAAGTTCATTCATATGGAGGTGGAACAATAATGGTTTGGGCCGAACCAATCTCATTTGGATCTGGGGCAACCTCAATAATGCTCAAATTTATGCGGAGAGGATTGTTTCATACGTGATCATCCCTTTGCGAAGCCGGTTAGGTGATTCGTTTCGACTAATGCACGACAATGCATGTCCAAACACGGCTAGAGTCGTAACACGCACTCTTGCCGATGCTCGCATCAACGTTCTGCCGTGGCCTGCTCAATTGCCAGACCTCAACCCAATTGAGCACTCATTGGATATGCTCCAAGGAAGAGCTCTGCCGAGTATGGATGCCGTGCATACCCCAAAACAACTGTTTGACTTGTTAGAAAGAACGTGGGCGGCCATTCCTCAAAGTGATTTTGATAAATTTAAACATGCCAAATGGCTGTGGTTGTGTGATTCGTGTCAATGGTGGAAACACAGTTTTTATTTTTTAATAATAAATTAATAAATCCTCATTTTTGCCATTATATTGACGATGTGAGAACTTATCCTGAGTTAATACTCAGGATAAGTTTTCACAACTTTCAAAAATAGCAACTTGATTTTTACAAAATATAGGGATAAGTTATTAACTTAAACAGGAATTAAAGTAAGAAGCCAGTCTGGAAGACTAGATTTGGTAAATATTTATTGGATATTTTTTTATAGCTTAAAATTTACTTGATTTCTAGACACTTTTGATGTGTGTATCAGTTTAAAAAATCAGGTCTTGTGGGTAAACTTATGAGTACCGATATGAGGACAGTATAAAACAAAAAAAAAACTTTTTTTTCTAACTTCGTTCCTCAAGTACCAGCAAAGGTCATCGACTGAAAAAATAAGTTGTTGTTTTGTGTTTTTTTGTTTGTTAATATTGGTACCCATCACACTTGTGGCGTTTCGCTAGTTCATTTAAAATTTGACCCTGTATACTGAAAATACAGCTCATAATTTCAATAGACTATAATAAAACTGGAGGAACTGACCTGTATCGGGCTCCTGAGTCTGCGGCGCGTCCTGCAGCGGCGCGGTGTGCAGGCGCAGGTACACGTCGATGGCGACGCGCGCGCAGCGGAAGTAGAAGGGGTGCGCGCGCAACACGTCCTCCAGGCGCAGCAGGCCGACGTACGAGCGGAGGGTCATCTTGCGCATGCAGTACGAGTGGAAGTCGAACTGGTCCTCCATTATTTCGGAGAAATGCTGTGAAAAAATATGATACAAGACTTCAGACTCATAACAACTAAGTAGTTTTATACATGACATAATTATGTATATGCATAGTATGTTTTATATAGGCGTATTAGTCTACAGAAAACTCCCAATCATTTATTTTATCAAAATCAATATGTGACATACCCTATCAACTTCGTGCGCCTTTTTCAGGGCTTCGCCCCATTGCTGCGAACGCTTATACGATGCTGCAGCCTCAGTCTGGAACCACATGCATTGCATCTCGTTCAGATTCTCTGTCGCCGGTACACCTGAAACGACAAATTTATTTTGTAATATAAGTATCATTTAGATTGCTTCTCACTACAAGGTAAGAGGCTCCCTTTTCTCTTTTCAAACCTTTGTATTGGAGTAAGCGCAAACCGAGGTAGTGACGGCGAAACGAATAATAGCATATTCGGGGAATGGATTTTATTAATCAGATTTTTCGAAACAAATAACAAAAATTAAAAAGCAAAAAAAAATTTTTTTTTTTTTTCAAAAGAGAGATGTATTAATGAGTATAATTCTGTAAATCCGTATTTGTTATGGTCGCAAATCATATATTGAACAAGATATGTGAGCACCATGCATCTATCACATAATTAATTTATGTCATTCCTTCATTTTTCATTCTTTTTACCTATCGTGGTATAGTAATCTTATTCTAGGTGCATCGTCTTCACATATAATTATATAATTAATGTATACAGAATATTGTGAAAATATTTTAAAAGAGTAACGGTGGAGTTTCTTGCCCATTCTTCTCCATACGAAAACGACCTTTTGGAATGGGCGACTAGAATCAATTATTATATCTTTTTTTTGTAAATGTTGACGTTCATAAGTGCCTTTTTTGTGCCTAAATGAAATAAATTATTTGACTTTGATACAACCTGACGCTAACGTGCAAATTGCAAAAAACGTATGAAAATTTGAATTTTGCAGAATACCACTGATCCACCTTAAACCAAGCGCACATTACAGGTACAACCGGCAGCAGCGCAACGCATTGTGCGGCCTGCCTGTAGTGTGCCTTGGTTCATAGGAAATGAAGAAACTGATGTAGGAGGATTTTTACAATGCGTTGCGTTGCTCACCGCCCCAATCTGCGCTAGCCTTTATAGCCATTTCATACAACTGCCAAACAATGACAGTCGTGATTGGAATATAATTACAGACCGTTCGCTATAACTTGTCCCTTGCCGTAATGTACGCACCATTGCTTGTCAAGCTTAATATCATTGTAATAGAGTTCAAAATAGCGACTGACAGAACAGTACTACCAATCACATGCCCGCAAAATTCAGTGCTACCAATCGTGTCACGGGTCAATTTATAATGAACGCACTGTAACTTCCCTGACTTTTATCTACGTCAATTCTTTCTCACCTTCTCTAGTGAACTTGGCACACATCTCCTCTGCCCTCTTAACGTGTCCGGCACGTAACATGTAGCGCGCACACTTGCTGTTCACGTAGCGGTCGGCCGTGTCCATTGCTTGCGCTTCTTCTAGCCATTGGTAAGCAGAAACCGGATCACCAGCATGCTGTAATTAAACTCGTGTTATTGTAGTTTATGTGGCGAATAGTTGGCCTATGAAAAGGTTGATCGTGCTAGTGATGGAAATTAATTGCTACAAGGATCTTTTGGATCTTAAAGGACATTGACAGACAGGCGTTGTTGATAAACATTTCTGAAATTGTATTGAAAAATCAAAATGGCGGCGATGATTCCGATTTTGGTCACGCGCCAAATGATTTTTGCTATACATTCGGACTCCCTCCCGTTTCAAAGAACTTCGACATGAAAGAACATGATTTAGGGCTCCAGAAACTTACAAGCGTTGCGATTGTCTATAAAGGTTCTATTACATCTAGATGGGTCCAGCATACATTAAACGTATACAGATAGTGCAATCCACGACGACGCACCCCACTCCGCGATTACTGTACTGAAAGCTGTACTTTAGTACGGAACGGAGCGGAGAAGGCCGCGTCGTCGTGGATTGCACTATCTATAAGCACTTACGTAGCGTAACGTATGAATTACGTAGAACACTAGACACAAATGCCCAATAAGACATAAATACCAACCTTAAAAATCCTTCCTTTAACAATAAACAACTCTATAAGTGTAGGCGTATGTTCGATGGCCGCGTCAATATAGTGAAGCGCCCTTTCAGTCTCCTGCTTATGATCAAAATGTTGCGCGGCGTAATAATACGCCCATAGCAACGCGCTGGCCGGCTGCTTAGTTTCACTGGCGTCGGGGCCAAATGTGCCGTTTTTGGTGAGGTTCTCCATATATTGAAGTATTAATTTCTCTATTGAGTCTGCTTTGCTCTTGTCCTGGTATAACGATCTGGAATTATTGAAGGAATTATTTAATCAATAATAGCGAAAGCATCTTTTCCCCCAATTTTTTTTTTTTTTTTTTAATAAGTATAATCTGTTTTTTTTTATCTTGCTAAATCTGGATATCGAACCGACTAAAATTCGAGACATGACATCCTATATTTAGGTCACCAATCGATAGGATTGATTTGATCAAAATCTCTCTCATCTTCAATTCAAGAAAGGCAATTAAATCAGGTGCCCTCTTCCATGTTCTAACATAACACACACAACATAACGCCTCATCCCCGAAGGGTTAGGCAGAGGCGTACCTGTAGTACACCCCCATTTCGCCAGTTATGTTTAAGTCCCACGTAATAGGGGGGCGAGCTTATTACCATCAACCAGGCATAAATCCAGACTCCGGGCTGCTACTGAGAAATTCCACATGGAAAAACCTAATAACACTTTGCCCGACCCGGGAATCGAACCCAGGACCTCATGCTCAGCAGTAACGCTTGAGCCCACTAGATCAACGAGGCAGTCTATAGCAGTGCAACTTATATTACTTAAAAATCAAGTTTTAATACCTCAGATCAACAAATAGCGGAGGTATTCCTTTATGCAGTCCGTGCCTGAGGTATTCGTCGACTAATTTCTCGAAGACGGGCTGCGCCAGCGCTTCCGTCAACTGTAGGCGACGAGGTGCTATCGCTCTAGGGAATTCTTTCCTGGAAATGACAAAATATAAGTTTATAACATGTGTATCTATAATATTATCTAGCCTGTATTTTCCCATCTTGTTCTAATTGGTTTGGTCTTTCGTGCATTCGACTAGCGTTCAATAATAATACCTACTCGACAATACTTTTAACAACCGTTACAACATAGGCCTCATTAGTTGAAATATCTATTTATTTAATCGACACAGAACACTTTAAAATCGTCGTTGATACAATGCACACGCACAGCCTTAACGTCTGCACAAAGAATCATGCAACGTTGCTGTACGGTTCCGCGACGTATATCCATTCCGTGAATGCTAAACGCACACAACGCTTTTCTTGAATTTAGTCCAGCAGTGCTATTCTGTATCCATCTCACCTTGAAAACTTAGGTGAAGTGAGTTCGGAGTGCGCTGTCAGTCCCTAGCAGCATATGGAATGACAGCTCACTTCACCTAAGTTTTCACGGTGAGATGTTTACAGAATAGCACTGCTGGACTAGACCTATTCGCTGATGAATGACACTGTTAGAATGTCTGGCGATTTGCGATGACTAAGTCAAAGGGTTAAACAAAACTATCTAAATTAATATTACAAAGAGAAAAGATCTGATTGATGATGAAACGACCTTTTGGAATGGGCGAATAGAATCTTTTTTTTTTTTTTTTTTGTAAATGTTGACGTTCATAAGTGCCTTTTTTGTGCCTAATTGAAATAAATTATTTGACTTTGACTTTGATTTTTTGTATGTTTGGTTGTTTGTTAAGCTTTCACGCTAAAACGGCTTAACAGATTTGGATGAAATTTGGCACATGGGTAGACCATGACCTGGGGAAGGATACTTTTTATCCTGATATTCCCACGGGGTCGAGACTTATGCGGGTGAAACCGCGGAGCACACTAGCACGCTAGTTATTTATATTATTGCGTTACCTATATTATGACAATATTTTTGTAATGTCGTATGCCTATTTAATGTGTAATACATAATTGGTAATGTGTCTAATCAGTGTAATTGGATTTATGTTGTCCTGGTTAAATAAATAAATGGCAAGAAAAGTATATAATACTTTCTTAGTACAACTCCACACACTAGTTTGTGTATTACTAAGTATTTTTAACACAACCCCTGCCAAGGTTCAAAGAGAGAGCCGAGATTTATAAGCGCAAAATCTGACGCTAAGTGGTTCCGAGGTTCACGAAAAAGATAACATCACGCCTTGTTTCCCCGAAGGGTTGGGCAGTGGTGTACCTGTAGTACACCCACATTTCGCCAGTTATGTTCTTAAAGTCCCATGTAATAGGGGGTGAGCCTATTGCCATCAACCGGGCACAATTCCAGACTCCGGGCTTTTCCTTTCCTGAGAAATTCCTGTTGGAAAAATCCAATAATACTTTGCCCGACTTGGGAATCGAACCCAGGACCCCATGCTCAGCAGTAGCACTTGCGACCACTAGACCAACGAGGCAGTCAGAAGATATCGCTCCCAAAAGATAGTTCATGTTGCCAAAAACAATAAGACATCAAACACAAGGCCTTGTACCACATTTAAGAACCAATACATACAAACAAAACACTTCTATTATATCTATTAACACTATCATTATCGATCCGACGCACATTATGTAACTAGGCCGCTAAATATGTAACGTTATGTGTAGCTGAAGATAATGCGCTCAACGCATACATAATATAGCGGGCATAGGGCATGTAAATAGATCGATAATATCGGAATTAGATTAACATATTTATTTATGGAAATGATTGTGAATTTGTGATAGAAGAAATACATGGTTATTTATTTTCGTATGTAGTAGTAATGTGTCGTTAAGGCTTTTTTTACTCAATACTCAAATATTTATTGCGAGGGGCTCGTGGCTGATAACATGAAATAACAGCCGCGTGGGTCGATACATCAGGTTAAGCTACGCTACGGGGTTGGTCCGTGGGTGAGTGACCATAATTACATACCATGACTCTCCGTGCCTCGGAAAGCACGTTAAGCCGTTAGCCCCGGCTGTCATTCGTAGATCTTTGACAGTCGTTACGGGTCGTCAGAAGCACAAAAGTCTGGCAACCAGTCTTAACGTATTACCGAGTTACTGGGTTGTGGCGGTCAATCATTAATCAAAAATCATATTTTTTATCATTTGTCATTTAGATAATCATTCTTCTTCTTAGATTTATTAGCATTTAGATGATTGAAAATGTTCCAAGTTTATTTATGAATCTTATACATTTTAGTTATTTTTTAATTATTTCCGGTTATTTATTTATCAAAGTCAAAGTCAAAGTCAAATAATTTATTTCATTTAGGCACAAAAAAGGCACTTATGAACGTCAATATTTACAGAAAAAAAAAATATAATAATTGATTCTAGTCGCCCATTCCAAAAGGTCGTTTTCGTATGGAGAAGAATGGGCAAGAAACTCCACCGTTACTCTTTTAAAATATTTTCACAATATTCTGTATACATTAATTATATAATTATATGTGAAGACGATGCACCTAGAATAAGATTACTATACCACGATAGGTAAAAAGAATGAAAAATGAAGGAATGACATAAATTAATTATGTGATAGATGCATGGTGCTCACATATTTACAAACATTGTAAAATTATACGATATTCTTAACATTTTAACACGTACTACTAATAATAAGTCAGTGTGTGAGTTCAAGTAATCACAGAATATAAAATTAATGTTTAAAAAAATAATAAGTATTATACAATTAAATTGGCAACCAGTTTGATTTTGTCTAGATTCTAAATTGTCCTATGGAGCAGGACCTGCATGTTTCCAAGCATTTTTATCTTGGATATAATCCTCTAATTTGTAATATGCTTGTTTACAAAGTGTACTTTTTATATGAGTTTTAAATTTTCTTTCATTTAATTCTAATATTTCACAAGGTATTCTGTTGTAACATTTAACACAGTACCCCATAAAAGATGTATTTACTTTAGATAGTCTGAAAAATGGTTGATCTATTTTATCTTTATTTCTAGTATTAAAATTATGTCTATCACTTATTTTATTAAAAAGATGTAGATTTTTTCTCACATACATAATATTTTCATAAATGAATTGGCAAGGTACCGTCATAATATTAATCTTTTTAAATAGTTCCCTGAGAGATTCGCGACGACTTAGATTATAAATGGCTCTGACAGCTCTCTTTTGTAAAATAAAAATGGATTCAATGTCAGCAGCCCGACCCCATAGTAAAATGCCATACGACATAATACTGTGGAAGTAACTAAAATAGACCAAACGCGCGGTTTCTACATCTGTTAACTGTCTTATCTTTCTAACAGCATAAGCGGCCGAGCTTAGCCGCCCCGCGAGAGATGTTATATGGGGTCCCCATTGTAATTTCTCGTCTAGCGTGATTCCTAGGAAAACTGTTTGATTAATAAATTCCAGTTTTTCTCCATTCAATATGATGTCACATTCGCTGCTTCTAACATTTGGTAATTTAAATCTAATGCATTTTGTTTTTTTATTATTTAGTACCAAATTATTTACCGTAAACCAATCTTGGACCTGAACAATACAGCTATTCACGTCGTCGAGATTTTGTGACCGTCGGTTTATTTTAAATATCAATGATGTGTCATCTGCAAATAACACCATCTTTGGTTGATTTTGAAATAATTGGGGTAAATCATTTATATAAGCTAAAAAGAGGAATGGACCCAATATCGAACCTTGAGGAACGCCCATTACCATTTCAGACCCTAATGAGTTTGTGCCGTTGACTTGAACTTTAGCCTTTCTATCTTTCAGGTATGATCTTAGTAAATCAAGAGCTGTATTCCTAATCCCATAGTGCTCCAGTTTCAGCAGAAGTGTCTCATGGTCTACGCAATCGAAAGCCTTCGAGAGGTCGCAAAAAATTCCAATGGCATCTTGTGCTTCTTCCCAGGCGTTAAAAATGTTCTTTATTAGGGCGACACCGGCGTCAGTGGTACAACGCCCTTTGGTGAAACCGTACTGTTGATCATGAAAGATGGAATTTTTATTAAAGTGCCGTAACATTTGGTTGAGAATCAACTTTTCAAACACCTTACTGAGAACTGGCAGAATTGACACAGGCCTATAATTGTTGGGTTCCTTACTATCACCGGATTTGAACAAAGGAACTACTTTACTATGTTTCATGAGATCCGGAAAGACGCCTTGGTCTACACTAGTGTTAAATATGAAAGCTAAATAAGGCGCAATGGTTTCGATGACAGATCTACAGACTTTATCGTAAGACGAGTGCCGCCTCTGGCTATATCCTAAGGATCGTGACGACAGAAAATAATAATACAAAAATCGTACTGTAAAATTATTAAGGCGGAAACTGACATGCAACATTTGTTCGTAGTTCATGTATCGAGTACCGGGTCACAGTAGTCAGTGCAGCGAACCGAGCCGCTCAATGCGAGCGCCGGTTCCTCCACTCAACTGTCGGCTTTTTCGCGAATTCCTTTGAAACGAAAATTTCATTTGCTCGAAGCGAGCGATCGACGCATTTTGTGTATCGCCGTTTTGAAACCAAGCTCACCTCGAATGATACATTACAAACAAACATTGCAAGTCAGTCTCCGCCTTTATGGACGACAATTTAGTTGTGCCGTGGTTTAAGTGAATCGATTCGATAAAATATACAAGTCACGACACTTTGAATGTGTCAAAGTGAAGAGCATGCCTAATCCAAGGACAGTAGAAAACCATTCCACTAATACCTGCTATTACAAGCATATTTTTTGTAACTGGAGGGTTTAAAAAACGATGGTTGGGCTGTGTGAAGGATGATATGGTCAGACAGGGGGTGACTACCGAGATACTAATAGAGATGTATGGAAGAAAAAGACATGTTGAGCCCACCAGAAATAAATTGTGGTAAGGGCAGGAGAATTATAATGATGATGATAATAATGATAATGATGATAGTGATGATGATGATAGTGATGATGATGATGATAGTGATGTTGATGATGATGATGTGGAGTATAGTAATGGTCCACTACTGTGTCTTATTCCTATTCTTATTTACAATACTTATTCCTACTGATACTTTTTTTTAACTAGGTTTTATATGCATTTCAAGTATTGTGGGATTTGGAAATGACCTATATTTCTGGGGGATTAATCTAAAAAGTATTAAAGAAACTCTTATCACTCAGCGATTACCCATTATTTCCCCAAAAATTGTAGATTACGATTATCTTCACATTTGGTTTATGGTCAATTGGTAGTATTAAATATCACAGATAAATATATATATTTTGGAACACCAAATCGGTATTATAAAAAGCTTGAAAAATCCCTGAGCTGTCTATCATTCATATATTTATATGGGCGTACCATATAATGATAGACAGCTCAGTGTTTTTTTTTTTTATATGATAAAGTGTATCCTATCTGTCTGATACTTCGGGATATGGATAATTATACCAATTTTATCCAATACAAAACGCAAAGCATTTAGCAGTACGATGCTGGCATAAATACTTGTGAGTAAAGGTAGACCTTTAGGCACTGAGCAGACATTCGCGACTATAGAACGTATGGAAATCTAAGCAATAACACACTCAGAAGACTAAACGACCATGTGCCAGATGAGCTTTCTCGCGGCCATCGCAGTCAAAATGACCGTCGTCGTCTGCTGAGTGCCTTATGTTATCGCCTCAATTTATAGCCACAAAAATGGCAATAATCGTATTTTTACTCACTTATATACATCAAAGAAGGCCACTTTTTCATCAGGATTAGCAAGTTGTTTAGCTTCTATAAGTTTTTCATAATACATAACATTCTCAGGATTTCTCCTCAACAAGTCTTCGTAAACTGCTTCTGCTTCCTTAAACCTGAAAATAATAAAATATTTGGTACAATATAGATGGAAATAATAATCATAAGATTTACACCTCGTGTACTTCTTACTTGCTTGCAGTTCGTCTATACTATGGTTTGATTGGCTGTCCTTTTGGCTATCATTCAGCAACTCTCAAAGCAATCAGAGACGGAAGATCTTGGTTTAAAAAAACTGGTTAAAAACGGCAAGTAGGACTTATTCTTGCAGAAAGCTCGGAATACGCTATTCCTGTAACTGTGGAGATGTATGTATGGCTAAATAGCAATTTTCTACTGGAGCAAAAATAAACTTAGAGCAGTGTGTAACGGCCGCGTCTTACAAGTTGTAGGTCGTAGGTTCGAACACTGACAGGCACTTTACTTTGGGTAAACTATTACATCACCACTACTTTCAAAACTGTGGAGGAAAACATCGTGAGGAAACTGGCATGTCCTAGAACCAAAAATTTAAAGTCTTGTGACATCTACGGACCCGCACTGCACCCGCGTGATGGATTACAGCCCTCTCAGCCCGCTCACAGAGTGGAGGCATTTGTCCCAGTAGTGGGAAGATTATAGGGTGATTATGCAATTAAAAACTTGTTGGTCTCTCTGTAGTCTTGATGTGATAAGAATCTCATTGATCACTACAGCATAGCATTAGCATGAGCATTTATCGTCATTGTAGCGGTTACACCGTCATATACGAACTACGCATCAAAAACAAGACGTCACACAAATCCTGCATCGCGCAATTAGAGTTTACCGCGCAAACGACATTATATAAGATTATCCGACATCAACAGTCGGGCAGTCGGCCTGCCAGACACAACACCCGTCTGGTCGGAGGATCCTACCTTTTCTATGGTGGATGAGTGAACTTTACACCCTATTCCTCATGGCCCTAAAGTCATCATTGAAATACGTACGTACAAAATAGTTTGGGAGATTTTCAACTGTTTTTTCTTCTTCATACATTATGAAAAATAATTACTAACCTTTTCAATTTCAAATAATATTCGCCAGAGGTTTCCTTAATGGATAACTTATCGAGGATTTGGGCTGAGAACTTGTGTAGATGTTGCAAGGCCCTTTCATACTGTCCAGACTCTGCCAGCACCATATTCTGGTACAGGAGCAGTTCTGAATGCTCATAGTCATAAGGCCCCTTCATCTGGTTGGTGCGGAAAGCGTCCAGGATGCTGTTCGCCATCTCGTAGTCACCAAGGAGATGGTAACTCATGGCGAAACCGATCCACGAAGCTCTCTGTGTTGGTCTGAGCATGAACAGCTGGTAACGAGTATCCTGGAAAGATTGGGTAAATTGTAAATGAAATATTTTGTTTTTATGTCAGCTGCGCGCCTTTTTATAAGGCTGCGTTAGACGTAGACGAAAATAATATAGCATGGCGAGCCCTTAGGCCGACAATTCATGTACATTTTGGGCTGCTTAATCGTAATGACTCTATAATAGAATAATAAGCGGATTTCTTGTGAGGAGTCTAACACCGCGTCATAACCAAAAGCGAACGTCGCGGGAGTACGCGATCGACGCATTCGTTTGTATGAATTTCGACGTACAAACGCGATTTGATTGACCGACTATGTCAGCTTAGTCTTAATCATTTACTAAAAATCAGTTAGGCAATTAGATAGCAAGCAGGTCTACCTGTTTGCAAAATTTCATTGAAATCCGTTCAGCCATTTAGGCGTGAAAAGGTACAGACAGTTACTTTCGTATTTATAATATTAGTATAGAATGTTGTGAGTACTGGTGTATGCAGGAGATTTTTTTCCAAATAGAATCCAATTATTTTAAGGCAGTGTATAGAGTGTCGCTAGCGGCATAATAGTGGCGCAGCCTCGGCCCGGATAAAGTGCCGTAAGCATTGTATTGTCATTGTCACTGTCACTGAGTCACTGTCACTTGTTATTTGGTTTGATTGTTGAGGTTAGTTTGCCGTAAAACACCACATTCTAGATATGCTACAATTTTAGATAGGGTACCACATTTCCAAAACATTACATTCTCTTGCCTAAACGGACTCTGGACCTGTTGTGTGGTCACAGTTCTAAAATAACCTACCTCTCAGCCATTTTCATTTGCTACTTAATTTTTCGTAAATTCAGTCATTGTAATATACCTACTAAAATACTAACTTACTTTACGTACTTTTAATATAATTATCTAAAACAAATACGATTAATCAATACAAATGGCGGCGAACTAACTCAACAACTAACCTCAACAATCAAACATAACAACAAGTGACAATGACAATGCAATTGAGGCAGCGCCACTATTATGCCGCAAGTAGCGGTACTTTATCCGATAGGGTTAAAGAGCCGATAACAGCACTATACACTTCCTTATTTCAATGCTAAACCAGTGAAGCCAGCCAAAATAAAATTACTTGTGTTATAAATATAGTGCCCCCACTTCTAGAGGACATGTTTAGTAAACATTTTCTGATGACAAATTAAATGTTTGCATGTACAATAACAACAAATAAATGACATAATGATGACTGGATTTATGACATCAGAATTCAAAGCATTTTGAGACATATGCTATGCAACATACAATGTTTTAAGAATCATGAATTACATTGCATTGATTTTTATTTTATTTTATATTTCTTTAAGTTCTGAAAGTAATCAGCAAGCAGCAAACATACTATACTATTCCATTGAAGTTTTTTCTTCAAATAAACTATGGTGTTGCCATAGGACTCAAAAGAATTTGCTTAGAGGAAACAATGTTTAAGAACCGTTTTCAAATAAGTGTGAATGTCACCAATGAAACTGAACGCGATCAGCACATCTAAACCGCGTTCAAGAGCTGTCAATGTCAATATTCCACAGAAAATAATGACATTGACAGCCCTTAAATGCAGTTAGTATGTGCTGATTGCGTTCAGTTTCAATGGTGAAATTCGCTCTAGGACTTCAATATCAGCAGTATCTCAATTTATAGGATGAACTTGTATAACTCATTGTGTCAATAACTAAATGCACAACTCACTTTGTAACCTTCCAAGTCACGCATCTGAATTTGCAACAACGACAAATCACGAAGAATCTGAATGTTTTCCTTCTCCCACTTGAGGGCATTACGGTAACATTTGATGGCCTCATCATACTTCTTGTCTGAACGCTGGAGCAGACCATACACATGCCAACAGACAGGAGACTTGAGGTCATTGCGGAGTCCTCGGCGTACATACTCATAAGCTTCATCTTTGCGACCCAGGCAATTTAGAGTCAATCCTTTCATAGCCAATGTTTCTGAAAAAATATTTAATTAATAAGTAGTCATAGACTTCACAAATTGTATTTGTTTTAGTCAATGTTTTAAGGGATTTCATATATGAAAAAGCCCTGTATTTAAGTTTCGAGCAAGCTTAGTTTATAATATATCTAAATAACTATAATTATGAAGGAATTCAGTCTCCTAAGGAATAATTGAAACAACTTCACAAGGTAAACACTGACACACATATGTTTTGAAAACAATTTTACAACTTCATCACTCCAGTAAAGACAAAATATGTGATATTTACTTAAGCTAGTGTTACTTTACTTCTATAGGAATTATAAATCAATGCACTACTAATCAAGCCGCCTGAATATGAATCAAGCTTTTTCAAAATGATTAATTGGTTTATGTCATTTTTTTAGTCAAGATTTTAATAAGGCATTAAAACTTACCTCCATGCTCTTGAAATTTAGGGTTAGACAGTATCTGCTTGGCAAATTTCAACCCATTTTTATATTGTTTATGTTCGTAGCAGCGCTGAAAGATAACAATACACTTATCATTGAGTGTTTAACCTCTATTATTAGATGCACCCAAAAGAGGGCTAGCCTAGAACATTTTGTAGTATAGTGTATTAATGCTACTATGATTCACAGCCATATAATACTGCTGTAAATATTTTCATACAAGTTTCAGCATCACGAAAGAGCTTTAAAATACTCAAGTTGTAATTTGCATTATTTTATAAATTAAAGATAGTCGCCAAAAATGACAAGCAGCACCAAACCGAATTGTATGTTTACAATCGTACTTACCAAAATTCTTTTGAAAAGCGCATTTTCTTTAGGTGGCAAAGGATTACTAGGTGGCATTTTGTTCGAATAATACGAAGTATCTTTTTATTATTTCAATAATAAATTGAAATAATTCTAAAAACCTCGTGGCTATAAACCAAAGAAGTCGATGAAGGATTGCTGTCTATGGGCAACAAGAGCTGGTCACGTGACCAAATTGCCAGTACACAGATACAATAACAATTTATACTTTTTGAGAAGGAATTACTTGAAACGAAACAGAATTGTACAATTATTACATTAATTATATTGTTTGGGACATAAGTATCAACATTATAATTTATCATAGTCTGGTAGATTTTCAATACACAGGATCATTATCAAAGTCGTTTCACCGGTAGTGTTTGTGGTGAAGTGCATTTATGAAATGTGTTATGAGAAAAATACTTCATCAAAGAAATTAGTTTCTTAAATTATGTGAAAAAATAGTTTTCACTAATTCAAGTATTTAACATCCTTTACTTTAAAGCCAAGACCAGCTCATTTTATACTAGCAAAATTGGACATACCACAACGCTAGTTTTATGAACGTGTTTTACAAACGATAACTGCGTTCACAGAGTATATAAATTTGCACTGGCGAAACATTCACAACAAAACATGTTGAACTCATTCTCTATCTACGTGTTGAACACAGACTACAATATGATGTTGAAATATTTAGTTTCTGTCAAAGTTCCATACATGTCCACAGCTATCTTTTTAGGGGCGCCATCTATGAACGGATTTCCAAATTAAGGCAAATAATTTACATAGGATGTACTAGATGTCTCTGAAAAACGAGCTAAACTTAGTTGTTGAAAATTGCTATTTCTAATTTATTTTCGTTTTTTTTATTTAATTTTAAACAAATTACGGGCTATTATATATTTTTTGGTTTATTCATTTCTTTTATCGATTTGCAATCAATCGATATCAATAAGATATTAAAATTCTAAATTATCAAAAGAGAATGGCTGATTTAACAATCCATTGGCTATAAAAATATTTTTACCAATTTTGCTTATTTGGCGTCTTTTATTTTGGGTATTTGACTAATTTATTTTTAATCTCTAAGGGGGGGGGGGGGGGGGCAGCTGCCTCTTTTCCCCCTTGGCGACGCAATTGTCTAGAATAGAATACTTTTATAAGATAGAATATACTACAATTTTACATAACATCTAGTCTTAGTAGGTACTGACGCAGATTAATTAAAATACCGCATGGAGCTGCATCCACCTCTGCAACATCGGGGAATCCCATCGATATCAGAACACACTAAGAATACTGCAGTGCTATTCTGTAACCATCTCACCGTGAAAACTTAGGTGAAGTGAGCTCGGAGTGCGCTGTCAGTCCCTAGTAGCAGGTGGAATGACAGCTCACTTCACGTCCACTTCACCTAAGTTTTCACCGTGAGATTTTTACAGAATAGACCGACAGTTGTGTTGTTGTGTGAATTATTCATGCATAAATGCATTATTAGTACAGAAGCCAGCATATCAACCTACTACAATCTGTCAAAGTTTAATAGATTTTCAACTTTATTAGTAAAGCAGAAGGTTCAATGTTGATTGGGAAAATTTGACGTGCTGGCGTCTGTACTAACAACAACCGCAATTTAAAAGAGTAGTATGGGGTCGAACGTATCAGAAAACAATGAAAAATCTTGTTTTTAGATTATAATACCTATTTCATATTACTATTCCCAGAGGCATCAACCCCAGTTGCATCTACAAGAAGCGTGAACCTGCTATCTAATTCACCATGTACAGACGCCAGCATGAGGAGTTCGGGGCTAAGTAATAACTGCCACACTGGTTGATCCATTAGGTTAAGCTACGCTTGCCAGGGTTGGTCTGTGGATGGGTGACCATCTTTACATACCGAGACTCCTCCGTGTCTCGGACAGCACGTTAAGCCGTTGGGCCCTGCTGTCATTCGTGGCTCTTTGACAGTCGTTACAGGTCGTCAGAAGCCTGAAAGTCTGACAACCAGTCTTACCAAGGGGTATCGTATTACCCAGTTACTGGGTTGTGGAGGTCAGATAGGTAGTCGTTCCATGTAAAATACTGGTATTCAGCTTCATCCGGTTGAACTGGAAGCCGACCCCAGTATAGTTGGGAAAAGGCTAGGCAGATTGAGACGCCAGCATGTCAACCTACTACAATCTGTCAAATTTCTTTAAAAGTATTCAACCTTAATACAACTTTATTAGTAAAGCAGAAGGTTCAAAGTTGATTGGGAGAATTTGTCAGTTTCGGGTAGGTTGATGTGCTGGCGTCTGTACATCGGTTCAACTTTCAGGTAAATAAGTAAATTCTATGTGTATTCATTACATCAATTCTATTTCCCAGGTTCAAGGACCAAATTGTCATCAGTGCGGGTGGAGTTTTATTAAAATAGGTACTCCAAAACAACTTCGAAACCTCAGGAGCGAAATATGTTGGCTACGGAAGGGGGGAACCCCTTCTGTAGCAAACTGCAGATTTAAGAAGAAAATTATAGCATTGCAGACTGCGAAAAGCTGAAAAATTGTGCATTATAGTTATAATTATAATTCTTCTTCTCCTTCGACTTATAATCGTCATGTTTCGTCGTTTTTCGTCATGCTCCCTTAAATGTCACTGCTCGCGGTAGCGTCGGGGGTTGCCTCCTTCCTTCAAATATGGCGAGAAGGGTAATGGCTGATCTTTGCGTTAAGCTCGTGAACGGGTGCTGCTTGTGACTGGTCGTCTTGCTGATCATGGTTTTGTTATTGTTATTAGTAATTAACTGTTTATTTATTTTACCTCGATGGTCCTAGTTTATCATTTATAAATTCCAGTTACAGCTATCTCTACATATAGCTATATGTAAGCGGGCACGCCCTTTATGACTGACTGTAGGCTTTTATTTAGATAGTTTACGTTTATTTATTTTTTCTGCTTGAGTACAGTCTTGATATTTTTGTTTGGTATATTGGCGTGTGCTAGCTGACATATGGCTATTCATCTAAAATTAAATTATGTTTAGTGTTGCATACTATAAATAATTTTGCATATTACTTTTATATCGAATATTTTTGTTTTTTCCTAATTGAACAGACAACTGTGCTGCTGGGGAGTTTTTAGTAGTAGTTAGTAGTAGATATTCTTCCCAGCGAAAGCACTAGGAAGTGGTGAAGGGTGGGCGTTTTGTGGGACTGTCCTTGTAACTTTGACGTTCGAAAAGTGCTGATTCTCAGCCTAGTTTGAATAAATGAATTTTAAATCCTTATTCAGTACCAACTATTTATAAGTATTATAAGTGTTTAGATTGTTTTAGTGACAAACAAAGACCAAATAAAAAACATAGTGCTGTCAAGAGTGACGTAAAGTTTTCGTAAACATGTGTGCACTTTGTGAGGTAGTTTCATTGTAAAAGTAGGAAATATGTGCGTGTAAGCATGTATGCACAGTGGAATGTAGTTTTGATATGCTTCACTGCATTATGCGCAGCGCTATGTCTTGGTTTTTTATTTGGTCTGAGGTGACAAAACAATGTTTAACCAATATTAAACATTAAGTTAACTAAAGGAGGGCGCTCCCGTTAACCCGAAATAGTATAGCCACAAATTATAAGATATATCACTCCATAAACTTACGCGCGCTAACTACCTACCGGCCGCCGGGTCGCACGCGAACCATTTCTCAGTAGTTTGTCGACAGCCGTGAGGGGCCTACCTACGCATATATTTCGGTCGACCTGACGTACTTTGTTTCAAATTCTTATGATATGGCTGGTTCTGGTGTATTATGTGCAGTTGATGGATGTAGACCCAGCAAGAGAAGAAATAAAAACTTATCTTTTTTCAGTTTACCTGCTGAAATGTCAGTATCTAATTTGTTTTACTAACGTTTTTAAAATAGGTAAATTGTTTAAACTTGCATGTTTCGTGTTTTGAATTTTATTGATAAGTACGTAATTGCTTCTAACACGCAATCAGTGTTCCTACTATGCGTCTGAGATAAGAATATAAAGGTCAATGACCTCCATTTTCCAACTGTTTTTTTTTTTACAATAAAATTATACATGCTAAAGCATTAAATAGCATTTTATTTTATTTCTTAATGTACTACAAATACCTACTATAACTTCTTTATCGAATGAGACAGCCCTGGCAAATCACAATAACCAAATTCATGAGAAGCGGTTTTTACTTTCAAACGACTGTTAATGACACGCTACCAAACGGTTGGTTTTACCTACATGAATCTTTAATTATGGGAAATACAATAGCTGGATGGATTTAGGAGCATGAGGAACAGGGTGTAAAGTTCACTCATCCACCATAGAAAAGGGAGGATCCTCCGACCAGACGGGTGTTGTGTCTGGCGGGCTGACTGCCCGACTGTGGATGTCGGATAGTCTTACGAGTATATATATGTCGTTCGTGCGGTAATAAACTCTAATTGCGCGAAGCAGGATTTGTGTGACGTCATGTCTTTTGATGCGTAGTTCGTATGTGGCGGTGTAGCCGCTACATCACTCTCCTCCGGAGACCGGAGGTCGATAGTGGGCTGAGTCTTGTATCTTGCGATGCTTCACAGTACCAGTGGAGGTTCCAGTGAGTCGGAACCGGGTGCCGCATAGTTGGCGGTGAGTCGGAACTGTCTGCGGTGATTCCCCAGTAAGTCGGGGTGGCGCTGCGTCACGAACCAGTGAGTCGGATGTGGTATAGCGCCAGGTTGTAGCTGACTGCTAGCATCGACCAGGAGATGGTAGAAAGAGCTCTGCTTGTGAGACCAGCTGAAAGTGCAGGTGCTGTGCCAAGGTTGCTGATGAGGCTGAGGGTGATGACCAGGAATGTGCGTTCGCTGCATGCTGGTGGTCAGGATACCCGTTGAAGCCATGGGTGCTGGCTGTCTGTGTGACTCGCCTCACGAAAGCTTGCGGGAGTTCTGATGGTGACGACGTCTCGCTTAAGTAATGCACGAAGGCTGCGTTGACGTTCATCACGTCGGTGTCACCAATTTTAGGGGCGTCAGGAACAGGGTGTAAAGTTCACTCATCCGCCATAGAAAAGGGAGGATCCTCCGACCAGACGGGTGTTGTGTCTGGTGGGCCGACTGCCCGACTGTTGATTTCGGATAGTCTTATATAATATATGTCGTTCGCACGGTAAACTCTAATTGCGCGATGCAGGATTTGTGTGACGTCATGTCTTTGATACGTAGTTCGTATGTGGCGGTGTAACCGCTACAGATATGCAAAAGCAACCAAATGAAAATGAAGGATATATAATATACTCGTAGGTATATAGAATGAGGTTAGTTAGAGAGCACCATTTTCAGATGGCGCTACTCGTGATAAAAATCCCTAGAGATGGCAGTGGCACTATACCAGTATTTTATAGTGCTCTGTGGTCAAATCATCTGTCAGTGTCACAGACTAGTCAAATGAAATAGCTGTCCTGTCCCGTCAAACTAAAATTTAATTTGTTGATTGAGGAAAAGATTTAATAGGATTTTCTCGCCACGGTGTCCTTGGATAACACGTGTGTTTAGAATTTTTAGCTGTTTTTTTGAGTGATTGTTGATACTTTTGTGGACTTGTTACTATTAAGTGTATTGTTCTTGTGTCTGTAACGGTTTGTATTGTGATTGTCCTTTTTTAAGCCTCGTAGCATCCAAGATGGATGAGAATAAACCCCCTGATCCTGACCCCCCAGATATTTCAAGTTCCTTAACTCCCATTTCTCCGAATCCTCTTGCTCAATTCGCAGATGTTGTCTGTAGCGTTACGGAAATGGATGTTACACAATCCCAGCCTATCTCACGCAAACGTCCGAGTGATGAAGAAACCCTGACACCTACCTTTAAACAACAAAAAACCCAAATCGGACGTATTAAATACTCCGTTTTGGATAAGGCCCCTTACCTTGTCCACGTTTCTCGTATAGAGACTCAACCAAATGCTGGTACCACCCTACATCCCGTTAATTTTGGCAAGTTCCTTATTAACAACAACATTGCGAACATTGTTCGTGGTGGTGTTAACAGAGTTGGTAGAAACCGTGTATCTGTAGAATTTACTTCCCCTCAGGATGCTAACTCTTTTTTAGTTAATGATTTATTATTCAAATATAGTTATTCTGCATCAATCCCTACTTTTAATATCACAAGGATGGGTGTTGTTACCGGTGTTCCCTCAGATATTACGGAAGAAGAAGCCATAACATATTTAACTGTGCCTTCAGGCTGCGGTAAAATACTGAAAGTCCGACGTATTAATCGCAAAATTCAAAAAGATGGGATTAATGAGTGGAAACCCACCGAAACATGCGTTCTGACGTTTGACGGACAAGTTCTACCAAATAGGATTTACTGCTGTTACACATCCCTCCCTGTTGAGCAGTACATATACCCGACAATTCAATGCCGCAAGTGTTGCAGATTTGGACATGTGGCGAACGTTTGCAGGTCTAAACCACGCTGCAGTAAATGTGGCCATGATCACCCTGGTGATGGTTGCAACATTTCTGAGGGCGAGGCCTTCTGTGTGCTTTGCTCGGGTAATCATTTCGCTAATAGCAGGTCATGCCCCGAGCATGGTAGACAGAAAGCCATTAAGACTGTAATGGCTGAAAAATGCATTCCATATATTGAGGCTAGCAAAATTATTCCTACAGCTTCCCGTAATTATGCCAATGTCACCAAGACTCCTATCTCTCAGTCATATCGCAAAACTGTGACACTTAAACCCAGGACCCATGCCCCTCTTTCCCCATCTTATGACAAAGCTGCTCATCAGCAAATAGTTAGTTCTCCTCAACCTTCACAGCATAATGGCTGCGCTCTGAATTACAATAATGTGTCTTCATATAATACCAGTTCTATTATTGATCTACTTATACAACTTTTACCTACTGTTATTTCTTCTTCTTCTTCCAATTCCCAAACACCGTCCAACGTTGCCGATCAACTTATTTCTCTACTCATTCAATTTAAAAATGGCGTCTCGCCAAGTATTCCTTCAGTGGAATGTGAGGAGCGTGTGGCATAAAAAGCACGACCTCATATTTATTTTAAATAAATACAAGCCATTGGCTTGTTCCATAGCTGAGACTTGGCTCACCCCAAGTCTTAGCTTTCGTATGCCACACTTCAATATTCTCAGATGTGACAGATCTGATGGCTATGGAGGATCGGCTCTCCTAGTCAACAATCGGGTCCCTCTTTTGCCCTTCCCTTTACCTTCGCTCACAGGTGACATGAGTATTGTAGCGGGACGTGTGGAAGGCATTACAGTGTTTTCAATATACATTGCTCACCCTCATCATGACTTTTTTGCTATTTTAAAAAACTTACTATCTAATGTACATGGACCAATTTTGGTCATGGGTGACTTCAACTGCCACCATTACAGGTGGGGATCAGAACGCTGTGATGCCTTTGGTGCAGCTTTGGTTGAGATCTTGGATGATCTGGATCTCTGCATTCTGAATAATGGTTGCCCAACACGTAGATCTCCACCCGGTCAACAAAAGAGTTGTGTTGATCTAACTTTTTGTTCGGTTGAGTTGGCAGCTTCAACCCATTGGGAATGTACAACCTTGTCGCATGGTAGTGACCATTACCCTATTGTCATATCTTTGGTTAATAAGACTTTTTTAGAGAAAACTTCCCCTCCACTTTTGAAATATAACCTGTCCAAACCAGATTGGTCAAAATTTGGTTCATTAGTGGAGGAGAAAATTGATGTTCTTCCAAATTTAAACTCAAATTTATTAGATCCTTCTGGTCACTGCCATGCCAAAGGCTGTTATGAAGGATTTGTTACTGCCATTACCTCCAGTGCGGATGCCTGCTTTCCACTGAAAAATAGTGCTCGTGGCAAAATACCTTCACCTCCATGGTGGGATCCAGAGTGCACTTCTGCAATCAGGGATAGAGATGAGGCCGAGGAGTGCTACAATGCAGATATGAGCACCGAAAATTTATTAAAATATTTGCGGCTTAATGCCAGAACTAAACGTCACCTTCGCAAGAAGAAACGTACTGGTTGGGTCAGGTTCTGTACCTCCTTATCTCCCTCTACTCCAGTCTCGGTGGTCTGGAAAAGCATCAACAGGTTTAGACGCGGGTGCTCCTCATCAGTCTCTTCACCAATCTCTAGGGAAACAGCTGACCTTTTTTTTGACAAAATTGCTCCACCATACGTTCCTCTCTCTTCTGAATGTCCCAATATATCCTTCCATAATGTTTCGGTTTCGGAGGATCCTTTTGATGTGCCATTTACTTTAGAAGAACTGAATGTGGTACTCATATATGTCCGGGACTCAGCCCCTGGTATTGACGGTGTGCCATATTCTTTTATTGTTCACTCTGGAGATAAAGCTAAACTCTACTTCCTTGATATCATTAATTTCTGTTACAGTCATGGTTGGGTTCCAGATCAGTGGAAGTCACAGATTATTATACCTTTATTGAAGCCAGGCAAACATGTAGATGATCCGAATGGCTTTAGACCAATTGCTTTGTCCTCTATCTTGGCCAAACTAATGGAACACCTAATTAAAAATCGTCTTGAATGGATAGTCGAATCGAGAGATCTACTGCCGAACTTTCAATTTGGTTTCAGGAAAGGGCTCGGTACCATGGATAGTGTTGGCGTTTTAATTACGGATATTCGCTTATCGTTCTCCAAAAACGAATCCGTTGTTGCCGCTTTTCTTGATATCTCCTCTGCATACGACAACGTTCTTCTTCCCGTACTCAGGCAAAAACTGCAACAGCTGAGTCTCCCGGTGAGGATGATCGAATGCATCTGTGGTCTTCTTGTGTCTCGCTCCTTGGTTCTGAGGGTCCAGGGCGAGGATTTCGATGAAAGGCAGACTTGGAAGGGTCTCCCACAAGGCTCGGTACTGAGCCCCCTTCTTTATAACTTATATACAGTGGATATTGGCTCCTGCCTGAATAATAACTGTCACATCCTCCAGTATGCCGACGACTTAGTCTTGTATGTGTCAGATATCTCCATCGTAGACGCTGCGTCATCTCTATGCCTCTCTCTGGACTCCTTGAATCAATGGCTTTTAAGCCACGGTTTGTCGTTATCAGCACCAAAAAGTTCGGCAGTAATTTTCTCTCGAAAAAGACTGATCCCCTTCATCTCATTGGACATTTTAGGTCATAATATCCCGTTAGTTAATAAAGTAAAATTTTTAGGCGTTTTTCTAGACTCAAAATTAAGTGGTAAACAACATATAAATTTATTAATTAGAAAATGTGAAAAAAATATTTCAATTTTAAAAGCTCTCGCGGGTGTTTGGTGGGGTGCCCACCCATATACTATGAAATTGGTATATAACGCTTTAATTCGTAGCGTTTTAGACTATGGTACGTTCCATCTAGTTCCATGCAACAAGGGTGCTTTGGCTGGTCTCGATAGAATCCAGTCAAAGTGCCTTCGGATCATCTCTGGTTGTATGAAGTCTTCTCCCGTGAACGCGTTGCAGGTTGAGTTTGCTGAACCTCCCCTAGCCCTAAGACGGCAGTACCTGGCCTCACGTTATGTGGCTAGGTTAATATCTAGATCTTCTCATCCTCTTGTAGCAAGATTGATCGAGCTAGATGCCATTTGTAGAAGCTCAAATTTCTGGAGAAACAAAGAAATACCCTTAACTTTAAAAGCATTTCGCCAAATTCAAAATTTAGTTTGTCCAATAGAACAGTTTCCCAGATTACCTCTTTTTAACTTTTCCTATGAAGTACTATGTTTCACTCCTAAAATTTTCTTTGACATTGGAATCTCCAAAAAGTCTCCTTCAGCGAATTCGGCTTTCAATGCGGTGGTGGGAGAACGATGGATTGGCTTTCAAAGGTTTTTTACAGATGCTTCAAAATTTAACGACCTCAGTAACACTGGTGCTGCGGTTTATTACCAAAGCTCCAGTATTATTTTACAATACAAATGTCCTAAAGAGTCTTCTGTGTTTACAGGCGAGTGTGTGGCTTTATTGGAAGCTTGTCTTTTTATAGAGTCTCACCACAATATCGTCAAAGCCGTAATTTTCACGGACTCTCTTAGCTGTTTGCAGGCTTTAGTTCAAAACCCCTTCAAAAGTAAATTGCACAGCTCCCTTGTTTTAAAAATTAAAAAGTCCCTTTTAACTTGCACTAGCAATCAAAAAGAGGTTCAGTTAGTTTGGATACCTAGTCATTGTGGCATTAGGGGCAATGAGTGCGCTGATGCTCTGGCCAAAGACGCTTGCTCATCAACAGTAGCTGATCTCACCCACAATACTCATCAGGGGTATGACTTGCTAAGCCTCCCACAAACTAAGCTCCAATCGACATGGCAGGAACAGTGGAATAACTCTGGAAGAAAAAAGGGCAGGTTTTATTATGCAGTACAACCAATAATAAAGTCAAAACCTTGGTTTTACAGTTACAAAAAAGTTTCCAAAACAGTTATATCCGTCCTTTGTCGTATTCGCCTGGGGTTTTGTTGTACCCCTGTGTTCTTGCAAAAAATCCGGGTCAGGGACTCCTCTCTCTGCGAGTGTGGGTTGGAGGAGGGCTCCCTGGATCACATTTTCTTTGAGTGCACAAACAACATTCCACCTCTAGATCTCTATAGCCGTCTCCCTAAATTTAAAATCCCTCTTCCGACTAACTTTCCCTCCTTGTTAACTCATTGTTCTCCAGAACTGCTCGTGGCGCTGATGACTTTCATCCGTCACAATAACTTAAAACTGTAAATTATTCTGTGTGTGGTATGCGTATATTTTATGTTTTAACAATTACAATATTTATTTATTTTATTTTTTGTTTGTTTCAGTCCCGTACTAACCCAACAAGATCTACACTGTGTTCAAATGTATCAACAGAAGAATTTGACAGAATTTCACTTGTGTCTTCAGTTATTGTTTTTCTTTTAATTTTGTCTCTTATTTTTATATTCTTTTTCTTCATGCACACTTGTTTTTCCAATGCACTTTAGACATTGGCAGAATAGTCGACATCGGCTTTGCTTGCCATTTAATAAAAATAGAATAGAAGATTTAATAGGTAATTGTTAAATTAACCAGTCAACGTTACATAATTTGTTTTGTCCACTTAAACTCTATTTTATCCTGTAGTAACATGGGCATAGAAAACATGCGTCGTTGGCCTATGTACATCATATTTGCCGTCTGCATTTTAATGTTACTTTCACTGATCAATAGTTGGAGTGCGGAGACTGAATTGCGAAACAGAGTTTCGGAAATAAGTTCACAACTACAGGAATGCTCCAAGCAGCAGACATCATGCATGGAGGAATCTTTAACTTTACTTGAACAGCGTGACGGATACGTGATGAAGGTGAATGAATTAGATAAACAAAAATCTAGATTGGTGGACGATGTGGATGACTACAAGAGTAAACTTTTAAAATCTGAGGGTCAAGTGAACCACACGAAAGTAGACGTGGAGCTTTGCAAGACAGAGCTACAGTCACTGAAGAACTTGCAAGTGAGTAAGTCTGCTATTGTGGAAACACTAAGGTTAGAGAAAGATACACTGACTACCCAGTTAGTTGAGAGGAAGCAGAAGGTTGAAGAGCTACAGAAGGAGATTGATAAGCTGAAGTTATCACTGACAACAAAAGCATCCAATCCATCAGTAGCACCCAAAGTCACCCCTGCTGCTCAGCCACCTAAGATGAGCGCAGCCCTTAGTGCTCATAACCCTATCAATGAACCAGTATTAGAAAATAATGATGCTAAAGAAGAGATAGAGGACACTAATGCCTTGAATGAAGGCAATGACTTTGATCCTCAGATAAAATAGCTTTAAGTAATAGCTCATAATTTGGTGGCCCGCTAGTGTGATATTATTAACACGTGAGGCTGATAGTAGAAAGGCTGTAAGCTAAATAATGTACATAAAAAATTCACTAACTTTACTAAAATTGAAAAAATGGATGGATGGACTCGAAATAAAAATTTCACTCTTTATCTTCCTTTTTAATGAAAAAAAACCTTCCATTTTGATTTCATTACATTATTTAAAATGAGAACACAAAATGGAGCAGAATTGTTTGCATTGCAATTATGATAAATTATTAATCCCTTCTTCAAAAAATATTGTACACAGAATTACTCTGATATGATAATGTTATCATTTTGTTTTAATCCTCAGTACTATTATTATCTGAATGTATCAACAAAGATATTTATTTTGGAAGTCTCAACTTTTTGTTGTTCATCTCAATTTTCAATGGGAGGTTATATCTGAAGAATAAATATGGCGATTCGACACATTTTGTATAAAAATGTAACAGATGTGAGTGGGAATGCTCTGAGGGGACTTCCTACAAGGGCATATAGTGACCTTATTAGTTACGTTCTTCAGAAAGGTCAGGTGTATAGTACTTACAACCGGAGTGCTTGTATGACCAAATGTATGAATTAAAAAAAACCAAGGGTGGTATGTAAGGCTCGTAGCAGGTGGCATTTTGTAGTTTTTGTCTACCCCCAAGGGAAGGTGTTAATTTATTTGTAAAAGCTGTGAAACTGTCATATTTATTCCTTAGTTAAAATTAGTCTGATAATTTAAATTGGTCATTAGCTTCAATCGATAATTATTGATCGAAGGCCATTCATTCAATATTACATGTCATACCCATTATTTCAGGGTTGTACTTTTCTAAAGATACAAGAGGTATGAAGAAATTATTTATGATATGTTCTAAAATAAGGTACGAGAATTGTTCATAATCCTTGTCTGTTATTTCGCCTATGAGATGGACAGTGTTATCTTTTTTAAATTGTAATATGTGGTAATAAGACCATTGGTCTTCTCAAGAAGTACAGCCACACCCTGTGCATTTACATTAATGACTGGTGTTACTATATGCCTTTCTACTGTTGAAGTTCCAATAATGCATTTGTTTTTTTTATTATTAAATTCTATTACTATGAAATAATAAAGAGGTTGAGAAGGATTGAACTTATTAATTTAAGTGCAATTTCAGGTAAAGCCATTAGCCATAATTCTTACTCGATTAGCAATAATTTTAGATAATATTTCATAAATCACAATTATTGTTAGTATGGATATTGGTATTAGCTAGTTAGTAAAAGCCATGATGGTGCCAGAAAAGAGTATTTAGATCTGACATGTAATTTTTATTTATTTTGCTCAATTTTCGAATTTGAATCCCATTTTCTTGACAAATTATTAAATAAATATTCAAAATATTTGATCCTTTTATGCATCCTTAGAAATAAAAAAGTGTAAAGTTAATACCGAAATGTTAAGTGGCCTTCCATAAATTACGTCACACTTTAAGAGTCCTATTACATTTTTGACGCAAATTCATGATTTTTGACGTTGTAATTTTCAGCAGCAGTAAGATATTTGAATTATTTGATTATGAATAACGATGGTGCCATTCTCTTTATTGTAATTTGGAATTACACATTTAAACTTTTCTTGTCGTGTAATTTACTATGAATATTTTACGAACTCACTTTACAAGGAAAAACGTCGGCAATGGAACTTTGACGATCAAATTCACATTGTTTCATTCAGTACTAATAAATGCGAAAGTTACTAAACGATAATTTTAATGTTTTACTTGTTTATTGGAGTTCTAGAATTTCTTTATATTCCTTGAGTTTTCAGGGAAAATTCGTAAAGAAAACCAATAAATGTCTTGATTTTCATGTCAATTATATTCCAAATAAACACAAATAAATCAAATAAACTAATATTATATAAAACTTCGATCTACAGTGAATACGTTTCATTAGTTTTTGTTTCTCAATATAATAAGACAAAACTATAATAAATTAAATTAAAGTACTTTATATTCCGCGTCAATTCAGCAAATTATACGAAAATAATGTGTAACTCCAACTTACAAGAAAAAGAATGGCACTATAGTTATTATAATCAAATTATTAAAATATCTTACTGCTGCTGAAAATTACATGGTCAAAAATCATGAATTTCCGTAAAAAAAATGTAATAGGACTCTTAATAAAGGGTTCCACAAACTGTGACATGGGGGCCTGAGTCATACGCTTCATGATGTCACATGAATAAATCGATTTTTGTGTCTACAGTGACTGGCCTTAAACTTCAACCCTAACGAAAAATTTAACAATATTACCAATTCTATCAGTATTAACTTTATCAGTTTAAATTCCATGAGTTCAAAATCCATGGACATGGTGATAAAATTTGCATTGTTCATTTGATTTGTTGCTCTATAAAATTGCTAAAATGTTGTATTTATTGTTTATTTTATGAAATAAAGGTTTGAATCTATTGTCATAAAATACTTTTGAAAAACTATGCGACGTCACGTAACACCGGGGGACAGGTGTCAGACGTCACACCGTCACGGGTCACGAAAATAAGACCACCTGTGACAAGGACGTAGGGGGGCTCCAGTAAGAGTCTGACACGCCCTGCAGTTATTTGATAATATACCAACCAAAAAAAAAAGGAAAAAAATGGGGCTCCAGAAATCATGAAATTCGTGTGACGTAATATAAAGATGGCCCCTCATGTAAAATGTTGTAGATAACAGCGTCCTGTTTGTACACAAGGCTACACATCAAGCTATTCCAGTTTATGCTGATCTCGCATTGTATAGGATTTCCGTACAATGCGACGTCAGCATATACTGGAAATGTATAGCTTGATGTGTAGCCAATAGCCATCCGTATGATAATTATTAATTATTATGAGTAATGTTAGTACCTACTGTATTTTTTCGGAATTCTCTATTATAATATAGTTGTGGAATAAATTGTATAGATTTTTCCTATTTTTATTAGTTCTCTTTTATTGCATCTAAATCATTAAAATGAAGCATAATTTGGCAACCTCACCTAATTAAGTTATTAACGCTTAAAAAGAAAGAAGAAAATTTGCTATTCATATCGCCTCTATATTTATTCTAAAATGTACCTTATTTCGTACAGTTTAAGGTTCAATTTTCATTCAAGTCTCCTTATTAGGTGAAGCAGTTCTATTGTTATATTAGCAAGCCGCTGGCTCTATGACCACAGCCTTAGGGCCTGCGCAGGCTGGTGGACGGGACTGCAAAGGATTTTTAATTTATCAATTGAATTTAACACTTATTCAATTGAAATAAGGTAAGTACCCATATAGTTCAATGCTCGGTGATCGAGCTTGGAGCATCGCAAAAAGTACCATAAAATTAAATTATATGGGCTTTGGTATTATTTTCAAGGACAATTTGTAGGGGTAGGGTAGGACGTATTTAGTAAGGTGTTTCGCCACTGTAGAAAAATCCTGAAAGCACCCACCGCCTGTAGTGTGCAATGTTTCATATAATATAGATAATTATATGAAACATAGACATATTTATTTATTTATATATACTTTATTGTAGGTACACCACAAAAACACATAAAAAAAAAGTAACACTACAAAATATACAATGGGCGGCCTTATCGCTTTCCGCGATCTCTTCCAGGCAACCTACACAGATTACATTATTATATAAACAAATACATATTATAAATTCAAGTGGCATTTCGTGTCTGTGTGGTGTGACCGCGTTGTTCTTCTAAAGTATGCAACGGATGTTTATGCGGTTTTCAGCATCATTATTTTAGGGAGTTTATTCCGGATGGTCAATATGCATCATGCATTAATATTAACTTACACATAACAAAGAAATCTCGATCTTTTGTCAAGTCGTAAAAACCGTGCGAAACACGGGGCGGTACACAATCCTACCATATAATATATACGAGCTTTTGCCCGCGTGGATGTCGGTATCCCACGGGAACGTACAGACGCCGCCAGCACATCAACCTACTATACAATCTGTCAAATTTCTATATTTTCAACTTTATCACTAATGTTTAGGGTTCAAAGTTGATTGGGAAAATTTTACAGTTTCGGGTAGGTTGACGTGCTGGCGTCTGTACTTCCGGGATTTCATATCTAGGTAATAGCCGCGGAAAAGGTTAATTGATTTAATCTGTGGTATCTTTTAAACTGTTAATATATGATATGATGTCAAGGCATATTTTAATCTGAATTTTAGTGTCAAATTTAAGTAACATAAGTATTGTATTGGATAAGGATTACAATATAATACCGGTAAAAATAGCTTCGAGGACAATGAAGTTTTATCAAATTCTGAAATATAAAAATGGTGAATGTGTGGGACATCCTTAGGATTTAGACTCTTTTCCTTAGACTTTTTGTTGAACTTTTTAAGATATACAATCCTTTAATAGAACATACATTTTATTTATCTCTCACAATTTACGCGGCATAAACGCCAGTAAAGCTCCCAGTCGGCATGATGTTTTCCAACATCTTAGAAAATAATCGTCTTATTATTTCATTTTCAGCCAATTTACACAAAACCCTAAATAATTATACACTAAAATCTTCCACATGAATCACTCCGTCCATTCGTGAAAACCCTTTGTTTACTGTTTTTTTGAGTTTATCTCGTTCAGACAGACAGATGTGGGGCGGAAAACACGATTAAAAATATAAAATTAAAAATAAGCCCTGGCAGATAAGAGATGACCAGTCTCAACTGACAGCGCCCGTTCACGAACATGACGCGTGGATCAGCACCATCCAGCTCAACCATTTTGTAGGGAACCGAATGATCCAACACACTCGCCACCATCAGCGAGACACTACTATATATAGATACTATAGTTTGCAATGTACCTATTTGTAACGTTTAAAGAATTTTACCACCAATCAATAAACTGGTGTCTACGGTGATTGCGGCGGTGTAATCGCTACATCACTCCCCTCCGGAGACCAGCAGTGCTATTCTGTAACCATCTCACCGTGAAAACTTAGGTGAAGTGAGTTGTCATTCCAACAGGGTGAGATGACACTGACAGCTCACTCCACGCTCACTTCACATGTTTTCACGGTGAAGTGGTTACGGGAATCGACATGCAGAGGTCGATAGTGGGGAGTGATGTAGCGATTACACCGCCGCAATCACCGCAGACACCATTTTAGGAGTATGAGGAACAGGGTGTAAAGTTCACTCATCCACCATAGAAAAGGGAGGATCCTCCGACCAGACGGGTGTTGTGTCTGGCGGGCCGACTGCCCGACTGTTGATGTCGGATAGTCTTATATATGTCGTTCGCGCGGTAAACTCTAATTGCGCGATGCAGGATTTGTGTGACGTCAATATACATTGTCTTTGATGCGTAGTTTGTATGTGGCGGTATAACCGCTACAGATGATTATAAAACATACCTACTCTCATGCTAACTTAACAGCCACGTGTATAATAGTTTCATATTCTTTTAAAATAATTATGTTAGTTCTTTGTTCGTCACTGCTAATAATGAGAAAAAAATTAATTGTGCAGTTGCTAAATGAAAAAACATTTCAGTTAAAAATTATCAGGTACAATCACGCCTGCATTCCCCAAAAGGGTAGCAAGAAGTGTACAACATGAACATAAAACAGAACATCACGCCTGTAGCCCCGAAGGGTTGAGCAGTGTATAGTCCTCCAAACCGTATTTCGGCCACGGCGGCCAATCTCAACGGAGACTAGCCTTCGGCGCGGGAGATACCTATTATAGTGCACAAGTGTGTGCGCAGACACAAGCACAGAGTAGGTAGGTACATTTTATATTGGACACAAGTGTACTCTCTCTTTCCTCACTCTTAGTCTCACAGACCGGAGAGAGATCAGGCGTAGGACCAACGGCTTAACGTGCTTTCCGAGGCACGCTCACACCGCCAACTTCCAAACTCCGGGCTGTTCTAAGAAATGCCTAATGGAAAAACCCAATAACACCCGACCCGGGAATCGAACCCAGGACCACACGCTCAGGGCCTCAAGTCTGCTATTACAATAGTGTCAGAATGGTCTATAATTGATTTCTTAATTGTTGATTTTGACAAGTTTGGTAATCTACTAACATAATGGCGTCATTATGACTTTCCAATGGTCAGCCACTGACACTCCATTGACAGAAATGGCATCTATTGGTAATCTCGCACATAATGCAAAATGAATGACTGACTTGGCGGTAATCTTCTAAAATTTTGACTGTTCCTTTGATCAGTGACCTACCATGAGAACGTCATTGTGCAGTCATTCCTTTTAATTCGTTACGAGTATCGTGTTTGTGGAATACAATGATCAACCAATGATCGACCATTATGAATTTAGCAGATTACGAAATTTTTGCAAAATGACGATGGGATCGTGTTGGAATGACGAATTTATTAAAATAGCAGACTTGGGCCCCCGCAGTCGCGCTTGCGATCACGAGACCAACGGGGCAGTAACAGCAGTAGTATCTATACCCAGACTTCGCTAATTATGTTTAAGTTATATATGCAACAGGGGGGCGAGATTGCCATCAACCCGACAAAATACAGGCTCCGGGCTGCTACCAGCTAGAAAAACCCAATAACACTGCCCGAACCGGGAATCGAACTCAGTACCCTAATTACGTAATACGCGATCAATTAGAATCTGAAGTTTTGAAACAGATTGCTAATTCATTGCTTCATAAGTTCGAAAAAAAAATCTTCTCAACAACGTAAATAATGCAATGAATGTTATTGAACTGTCAAAATGAAACAAATCAGTCGTAATCGTTTACGAAAATGTGTTACGTATTTAGATAGCGGGAGCTCATGCATCATTCATTAGCGCTTGAGACTACTAGACCAACGAGACGGTACAAATTGTAATTAGTAAATTAAATTCACATTTCCCCAAGTTAAACTTGAACCACGAAAACCCGTGATGAAAACATTCCCAACCGCTATGATGACAAAGACGTTGTGAATACAAAATTGGTAGGTACTATGAAAGTGCCATTCCAACCAACCAACCCAACCAATACCTAATGATCGACGTCCGCAACTACACGGCCAAACATAAATACTGTAAACTCTAGACAGGATAATTTGTGTGAAAAGAAAGTCGTCAGTATTTCTAAACAAGTTTTATTTACCTTAAACATCTCTAGCATAATCAAAACAAAAATATTCCCATCGCCATTACTTCACAAGTAATGAGTTAACAACATAAAACTTAAAGTAGTTAAAACTAACAATGCACAATTGGCAATCTCATTTACAATCCATTTGCCGAATTCCTTAGGTCAAAATCATAATAATATAAAGTAAATAGTCGTACTGTTTACAGTCTGTTGCAGCTCATTAATGTTTATCATTTACACAGAAACAAAGCAACACTAAGTAGGCTCAAGACCATTGAAATATGAACTTTATATCGTGTGTCGTACAGCATCATTTCTGATGGCCTGAAGTGTAAGAAGGGTCGGCTAAAGGCATCATGACTACAGCGACTTGACGCCGCGACACGTCGCGTGAAGTTGCTGCCTGCTGTCGGGTACGGAATGGTACCTTGATCGTCTTCGACTACAGTTATTTAATTTTGGAAATGTTACTATATGTTCCACGGTATAGAGCTCACATTTCAATGCTATACTTTGGGTGGAGTTCGTGTAATCAGATTACCATGATTCGTTTAACTAATTTGATCATTTCATGAGATTATTTGACGCTAATACTGTTCATTTCATACAGTATTGGTACAAATTTTGGCATTATTTTGCTAACACAAAATTAACTTTATTGCAATTACCTTAAGATATATTTCGTATTTTCCAAATAACGCGACTGCTCGAACAAATATGCCAAATACTACACCGCGAACCAGACAGCCAGCGTAAAATCAAATTAACAATGTAATTTCGATGTAGCGTTGCTATCACAATTGCAAAGAAACAAACCATCCCAAAAAGACGTGGATGAAGATTCTAATATTTTAGGTCTTTTTAACATGAACAAGTTTGAGTCACAATTTTATGTTAAGTTCTAGTACTACGCTAACATTCGTAATTATAATTAAAACTATCCCTAATGAATACAAGTTACAAGTCGGTGGTAAAGAAAATAGTGGAATTGACAGAGATCGCATTAAAGGCAATGGAAACGTCATTTAAGATTACTAATTAAATAAAGTTGATAAAGACCATTTTGTTATTAAGCTAGGGTTTCTTAAGATTGCGGTGACCGCCGTATATCGTCCGCAATTTACCGTCGAATGTCGTCACTGAAACGATATAATGAAAGAAGTTGGGTGTTTCCCTTGAGGGATTTTTGTCACCCTAAGTCCAACATCATTTTCATGACGGCCGTTAAGTGGCGACCAACGCTGTCGTGCACCCCTACATGCCAAGATTTAGCAGTCGCGGTCATAAAACGTGCGAGTAGGATTCTGAATACTTAGCGAGGGATTTCTAAACATCTATGCAAGTCTCGTGCCATCTCGCTCTCGCTTTATATGACCGTATGTATGCTTAACTAAAGTCGCATCTTAGTTGCATGCAACTTCGAAAAAGAAAATGGTGTCGATCAAATCTACTATCATTCTGAAAATCAAACGCAATAGTATTAAAAATCAAAACTGACGGTTTCCTGTTTTACAATAGATAGACATAAAAAGAAAAATAGGTTTTCTGAAATTCATATCATGTAACATTAAATGCCTGAATTGATGGAGTATTTGAGAGTGCAAAGAAATAATAGCATTAATGTGGTTGGGAGTTCGGGTTACATAATTTATATTTCATTTATAAAAACCGTGGTTTCATTTTATAGGTTGAAAATTACAGGATTCTTACGATTGTATGATCTAAAATAAAAAGTCAATGCAAAGTAGTTTCATGTTTTTGTCCCAGTGTCCATCCGTGTCTCTTGGATACTATAATAGGTCAAGTAGATGCAGTCACTATATGCATTGACTTTCTTTACAAAGAAACTTAAATTGGGTTAAAAACTTTGGTCAAGTCTAAAGAGTACAGTAATAAAATATTTTTTATAAAATTATTACTAGCATGACAAATTCATAAAGTCAAGAGGTCAGTTGGTCACGTTGTAAACAATCAGTATCATAAACATACATAAAAATAAATGCTATAACATAGAAAAATACAATATCTTCATATCACATGGTTACCAAATTGTATAAAATTACTTCCATTCAATGGGTTTTTAGTTAATTTTTCTGTCAAATTCATTTATTTTAAGTGCATTGGGTTTAAAAAAAAAGAGTAGTAAAAATACCAAAATAAGGAACATGCATTAAAAATTACCGTTTTCTTGTGCTTAAATTATGACATAACTTTATTTAATTGAAGTACCTATTTTCATCAAAAAAAACATTCAGAAAGATGCTATGCATACAAAATTATCCCTAAATAACATACAAAAGCAAATAGTGAAACTATTTCATGAAAATTTGCAACTTGGCAACATTGTGCATACTGTATTCTATTAATTTCAACATAATGAATTTGACAGCAAAATCGATATTTAATTCTAAACTTTCTTGAGTTCCTCTTCCTTAGCTACTTCTTCAAAAGCAGCCAACAGATTCCTCCTGCACTTACTCTCATCTGTGTACCGTAATGCCCAAATAATATACTCTCCAACATTCAAAGGGTCTTCCGAATAACTAATTTGTACTTTACACTTTCTTTCCCACTTCATCGCGTCAGTGCTTCGATTGTTCCGAGTTCTAGTAAATTCTATGTAACCATTACATTCTACAGCTAATTTTGGCAACTGAGAATTTAGAGCATCATGTGACCTATCAGAGTCTGTACCACTGGTGGAGGGAAGGCAATCGCCTTGTCCTAATTCAGGGTTTGGAGGTGTGACCGGGACACACTTCCTCTTCACTTTGTGTAACCCATCACCTTGGCTACTTATCTCAGAATCTTCATCTGGGTATGATCTTTTCAATGGATTATGATCTGTTTTGTTACCATTTTCTTCATCAGGCCCAGTGTTGTCAGTCTTTTGTTTTTTGTCTATGCTAATTTCTTCTTGAGGCTGGCAACCCTCAGCCCACTCTGGACTGTTGCAGTTGGACCTGAGCTGTCTCCTTTTGTGACGTCTGTCTTTTGTTCTTATAATTTCAGGGGAGTTGAGTGGACTAGCCAGGATAGAATCATCTTTTCTGAAAATGATAAATCATTGATGAGAAACTATTCTCCCTAGCTTATTGCAGGAGTTAAAGAGCGATTATATAAGTAAATAATTTGTTGTAAGAGTAACATTTGACTTTTGGTAGTGTTATAATTTATAGAAATTCAAATTAGTGTGATTTCAGGGTTCCCAGGTAGAAAATACAAAAAAGGGAAAATAAAGATGAGATAAACTAGAAGCTTTTCAATTTTTACTGGGAATTCATCAATAAGTCAGCAGGATGTAGGTAGGTAGAAAGCAGGGTACGGGAAAAAAAAACAAATTAAAAAAAGCACCTATTTTAATCAACATCAAATGTATACAAACCTTTGCAGTCTTTCATGCCTGCTCTGTATCTTATCTATGCTTTCAACCGTAGTAAAATCATGGCGAGAACATTGCATGTCAAATTTTAGGAAGGCTGTAACTTTTTTTCTAGTTTTAACTGTTCGCCCAAACCATTCCAGTGTTGCATCATCAGATAGGTAGAGTGCCAGGTTGGAACGTTCATGGTCTATCATGCGTTTGTACCATGCAATGAAGGTACGAGCCTGTTGGCGTTCAGAGAACTTGTTGTTTGTATTATTATTGTTTTCTTGTGATGTTTTGAATTTTGATTGGGCGTTACGTTTGCGAGGAGTGTTTGGAGAGGACATTTTCTGAAATAAAATAAAAACTACATGTTAGTTTTGATGCATGTCGAGCTAGGTAAATGTATGTTACTCATAATCTTTTGGAAATACCAAGGTACCTTCATTACCATGTCTTTAGAATGAAATAATAAGCAAGGGATCCAACAGTTTTTGTTGATTCATAATGTAAACAAATTTAGTTATAAGTACTTACATTTATCAGATAATATTTCAACAACTTTATGAGAACTCTTGGCGTCGTTTGCTAAGTCCAGGCGAAGCCCTGCAAGACGCTTCTTGCTCTCTTCAATGTACGCAGATAATGACAAGTTTATTTCTAATAGTTCCTTGTGTAATGACGCTATGTTATGGTTGTTCGAAGATATATTTTCTGCAAAAACACAACATTGCAAATAATTGTCATCCAAAAAACAATTGAAACATGACAAATTTCGATATTTAAAACATAACCTACTTAAACACTTTACTGCCTCAAATGTTAACTGTTCACGGGTTAAATCATCAGATATCGTCGAATAATTCATCTTACGTGATACAACAGCGTTCGTTACGATTAAATTCCGTAGTTTATTCCCAAAACTCGCTCAGTCACTGGTATAACACAAATTCTCATTCAGTAACAGAACAAAAGCAAGCATCATTTTCGCCAAACAAAATGGCAACCATAAACTATTTCGTTTTGACATACTCATCAACACAGGTTCGAATGCATTTAAGAATATCATCATCTCACACTAGCTTTGAGCCGCCTCGTATTTCTAAAGGGTAGAATAATAATTTTCATGCTAAACATCAATATTTCTATCCGACTATCTCTGGAACACTTATTAAATTCAAAACAGAATTGTGTCCATAGACAACAAGAACAAAAAACGTTGTTCTTTTTGCTCGAGTCCAAACCAAGTCCAATGAAATTATAGTGTAGTGTGTAAAAGCATATTATATGCTCTGTGTGTAAAAGTACCTAGAACTATGCAGGCGCCAACGATAGTATAAAGTTCTCAGTGGCGTAGGCGTGCGGCGGGCGATGCGCCAGCCCGCGTCGATATGCTGAGCCTTGCTTAAAATTTTAATTTAATATTATACCCTTGATCCGTCCCAACTTTCTGTCCTCTCCCCAACGACGCCCTAAGCCGAGGTTCGTACCCCACTGGGGGTGCCCTATGCGAGCGCTCACCTAGTTTAAAATCAGAATAGTTTTTACCCCTGACTAGAGGCTTTGAGTGTAGAAGCTTAAGGCAGCCGTAAGAAAGTGGTTAATTAAGCAGCTACGACGCTCTTCTGAGGTCAGCTGCAACATCAACAGTCGAAAAAAAAAAGCATATTTAAGTTATTTTACGCACTGCTGGAGGCTTTGTTAGTAGCTTAAGGCAGCCACCAGGACAGCCCGGTTTATGTAGTAACGATCCTCAGAGGTCAACTACGAGATGCCATATAAAAAAAAAGGCGGCGGCATGAGCCAGCCCTTTGCCACGCGCGTTTTTCGTCGACATGTTGTATTTTTATACTTTAGGCCGGTTACCCACCATACGTACGAGATGACGTCACTGAAGCAATACACAATTCCGTAACCGACAAATGCCTGTTTGTCTACCGCACCGTGAACGGGATGTCAACGAGAAACGAGATTACGCATAGTATTAGCACTCTTATTTATTCTGTGGCCATAGTTATGCTGAAGCTACATTGTCGCGTTATCGCGAACTATACTTTGCGCGCTCTGTGTTACTCAGAGAGCGACGAGACAGCAGCTCATGGTGCTGTTAAACTGCCCGGTGGTCGCCACTTACAGGGCAAAGTACTTCGGTAACCCAGGTACCCTACGCGAGATTGCCAATAATACCAAGGCGTTGCTGGCATTCTTTGAGGAGCTGGGGTGGATTGAATGACCGATTTTTCCCACCCGTACGCAAAATACGCGCTTTGACGTGGAGTTGCGGAAACCAGCCCGTATTACCGTATTACCTAAGTCAATGGTCTCACTGAGCAATACAGAGCGCGCGAAATATAGTTAGCGATAGCGCGACAATGTAGCCCAAGCCTACCTATGGCATCAGCATATTTTATGAGTACTAATACTAAAGTAAGGCCGCGTAATCTCGTTTCTCGTTGACATCCTGTTCACGGTGCGGTGAACAAACAGGCATATTGTTTGTGCAGTACCAATACCGTGCCAGTTGTCCAGTTGTAGGTATGTACTGTACACCGTACCGTACCGATAAAACGTAGATATTTTATGATAATTATTATGTAGCGTAGCGAAAGATTTGAGTCAAATCATGAAACATAATTCGGTACGGTTTTGAAATAATAAAATTGAAAGATTTCTTGAAATAAAAACAGACAGAGTGCGTGTCGCACCACGCATAATGGAGGGTTCCGTAGTTGGGATGTTATTTACGCATGCAATCTGCCTATCCTTTTCTCCGGTTCTATCTGGTTAGACTGGCTACCGATCCCAGCATAATAAGCTGGGATCGGCTGCCAGTCTAACCGGATGCAGCTGAATACCAGTATGCTACAGACCTCCACAACCTAGTCACTGAGTAACATGATAGATAGGTACCCCTTGGGTATCATGGTATGGGTTCCTTGTTTTACTATGGTACCCTAAAAAAGCGACCCGTACTAGCCCATATCCCACCGCTAAAGCCCCACCGGCATTCCAGAATATCCCCATCTTTATCAGTAAGCTCAAATATATGCCTTATTATGTTCAGTTCCGTAATATATAGCTTTGCCAGTTGCCTGCGACAAGAGCATTGTTAAATTACATTCATTTTCGTCAAGACTGGGATTGTATAGAAATAACAGACAAAAATCTCAATAGTCACAATAATATTTTTTTGTGTTTACCTTTATCGAGATAGGCTAATGTCTACCATAGACAATGTAATAATTACGTGAACGATTGGATAGCTGAGGGAGCGCGCTTCTTTGGGAGTGGTAATGCGCCGAACCAATCTACTGCGTTCTCTCGATCATTGACTTCGGCCATTGGTCTATCTTTTGTCAACCAATCATCGAAAAACCAGTGAGGACCCAATGTAAGTTTACAATTTATTTTCGCCGAATATTCTCTCGGGATGGCTGTACCGGCTAACGTTTGGGAATACGCGAAATCTATAGGATTTCAAGTAAATGTTACAATAATGTCTGACGAAATTACGTGAAAAGTAGCAGCCATTTTGATTACGTTGCATTCCTCGGCCTCGTAGCAGTGACGTGTTGATTTTTCCTGTGATTTTAGTGAGTTACACTTCGAAAGTTTTCCATTTGGATATTAGTTTTACCTTTACATCATAGCCGATAAGTCAAAGGCAATATAGCTAATACTAGACCCAGAACGAATCGACAAGAACAAATCTCCTGGAGCACTATCGTGCAACCTTCACGCTTATCGAAATGACAGTGCGATGCATTGCATGCATATCCCTATCTATCGGAAATCAATGATATTCCTCTCCTCAGTGTACTTAGAGCATCATTGTTGGGAATGACAGTAAATTAAAAAAGCATTAATTGATTTTGGATCTTAGTTTTTGAAGGTCAAAAATTATTGAAAGTAATGGGTCCTTCTCAACAAATATCAGCTGATCTACAAGGCCAAATATAGGCTTGATAAAAAAGTGAAATAACTTTTTATTTCAAGTAATTTCGAGCAATCCTAACAGCAACATTCTTAACTAACAACAAGGTAAACAAGTAAACCTTTCCATTCTCAGAGTGACTCACGATGGAGCACGCACAGATCCAGAGCTCTGATGGAACTCAGGTTATGACAATAAACGGGCAGCAGTTGCAAGTTCTACAGATGAACAACTCTCCGCATATGATTCAGGGACCCAACGGACAACAGATTGTTGTGCACTCTGTGCCTTCCAATGCAGCGTCTATACAGGTTAAATTACAATTTGTTTATTGAGGACTATAAGTCAAAGATGGCCACAGCATGCACTAAATTAATTATCACTCATTTATCATTTGATTAAAGGGTTTATGACTGTGTTAAAATTAATATAAATATTCAATATTAAATCAGTTATGGTTTTATTTTATTGTGGGGTAAAGAAATGAAAAAACATTGTTTGGTATTAACTATTAGAATGAAAATTCTTTTTCTTTGATGTCTATTCAATAGTCACCATTATTTCAGTTACAACTTGTTATAATTTAGCGTACAGGTTTTAAAGAGCAAATGACTCCTTATTTTGATATTTTATTTTATTGCATAATATTATTAAAAGTAACGAGAGTTTTGAGCCTTTGTATTATTGAAATTTTAACACATTTTTAATTGTACATGCATCCAGATTGGGACGCCACAGATCCAGGTAGTAGTATCATTCATAATTTCTCTTAGTTAGAAAGCATGAATCGTCATACACATTACATAATCCAACCTCTGTAATATACAGACTCAGTTTATCATAAATAGGTTATTTAAGTAAGGATTTCTTATCAAGGTTTTTATATTGTTTTCTGCAGGTAGCCACACAAGGCGGTCAGCAGCTTCAACAGTTGCAAGTAGTCCCTATATCTAACATTCAAGGTAGGTCTAATTTAACCTATTTTTTGACTTAACAGAAAAGTAGCTTATGCCAATAAGGGTATGCTACTTGGTCATTCGTCCATACAAACGTGGTATGGTAATAACTCGTTTGTTTGAGTGTACTGAACTTTCAAAACTAAAATTTATATAAATTTGTCGTGCCATTATCTAGCCCTGTTTTGAAGCACAAATGGAAAAATAATATTGGTTTGGAAGTTATGAGCGTCGATACTTCCATATTTCAACACTGATTTTAACTCGTCTTTGGGCGTAAATAAATAACTTATATAGTAAAAAATTTTTTACAAAATATAAACTGTACAGAGATAGATAATTTATCCAAAATTTCAAATCATTTTAGTTTACTTAGCACAGTTCGCTAAACCGAACCCTCGAAAAATCCCATCGATTATAGCAGTAGTGCTAATTAGACCAACTCCAAACCAAAAACCTGTCGCATCTACGAGTAAATACATCCAGTAGTTTTTCCATAATAAACGCCTAAAGGTTTGCTCATGAAATTTTACGCACTGTTTTCGTAATAAATCATCGCCTATTTCACTAAATAAATATTCAATAAATAATGAGAATGCATATTAGTCACGCCCACCAACGATTTAGAGCCGTCGACTAGTGCACCCTTAAAAGCATTAGCTAGCCAGCTAATTGCCCGGAGAGTGACATACTAATATTCAAGCATGATTGCTTATAGAGGCTACAAATGCCTTAATAAAAAAAACAAATTAAAATCGACCACAACAGCAAATCATTAGACTGATCAATCAATCAATTCTGTTTATTAGTATCACTATCTGCAAATAGATCATTTATCTAATTCTAATCAAGAATCGGCTCATTTTGAATGACAAAAACATTACATATACATTAGACAGTCCCTCAAAATGCCCGCTCTTCACCACTTCTTAGTGCTTTAGCTGGAAAAAAGTGGTGCAACAAAGTCCCTAGCAGCACTGACAGCTGTTGGTTTAGTTAGAAGAACCTGATTCTATTCAATGTACTCATGATTAATTGCTTTATACCTTATTTTAATATATTTTCTACTTTTTTCACAGCAGGTGGAAACATACAGCCAATGCAGCTGGTTCAGACTCCTGATGGACAGACATTCATATACCAGCCAGTAGCCACAAGTGCCCAGCCTACTATTGATCAACATCAGATTATACACCAACCTACCAGTAAGTTGAAATCCATGGGTCCTAAACATAACTGGCGAAATGTCAGTGTACTACAAATAGGTACACTTCCGCCTAACCCTTTGGGAGGTTTTCAATAGGGGGTGATGTTATGTATAATTAAGTAAATAGCTATAAAATTGTATGTTTCCTTATGACCATTTCTATGGCATCAGCAGCAGATAGGAAAACAGATTTTGATTCCTTGATCAAGCTGACAAACTGTCTTCACTTGACTGACGGGTAAAGCTTAGACTTATTGTTAATACTTTATTCTTTTTTACATTCTTATTTGGACCCAATCTTAGAAATCAAAATGCATTGAAACATATTTTTTGTTGTATTATTTCAGTGATCAATCTAAACGGCAATTTGGTACAAGTGGCGGGCGTCGGTAACGCAGTGCAAGCGCAGCAGATCGTCAACCAACCTAACATTGTTATGGTAAGTCACATTATGCCGTATTCAAAACTAACTCTACGTGAGTTGCGGACACCAGCCCGTCTTACCAAGTCACCGACCTTTTTACTAGATTTTGAAACCCAAATATTGCTAACTATGCTGTATCACCATCACCATTCGGCCAAAATACGTCCATTGCTGGGTGTGTCTCCCCCAAGCACCTTCACAACGACTGGTTCTGTCTTATGCTGAATACAATAGTATAATTGTAAAGAGTACTTGTCAGATTTAACGCCAATTGTCTTTATGTATTCATCAAGAAGCACATGAGCAATAAAGGACATCTAATGACATGCTTATCAGCCAATTAAAACATATTTTTAAACATTTCAGATGGTCAACAGTGGCAACAACAATGCGAGTGCTAGCACATCAATGTCTGAAGGTGCCAGTTCTTCAGCAGCCGGGTCTGATGAGGAGCCACTTTTGTACGTGAACGCGCGGCAGTACAAACGCATCCTGAAGCGACGCGCCGCCCGAGCCAAGCTACACGAACAAGGGAAGATACCTAAAGAGAGACCTGTAAGTTTGAATTTGTTATACTTATAAACTTTTATGTAAAACCTCAGTCGTACTTAAGGCCGAAGCGCCAAAGAAGCCCGCAAAATTCATTTACTGCAGGCAAAATTTATGTATGATTGTATTTACAGAATTATAATCATTAAAATCATCAATAAAACACTATAATTGACCTATTCAATGACATTTTCATGAAATAATGATGTTTTAGGCCAATTCTTATTTTTAATAATTATGGAATTCTAAAGATTATAATCCTGTAAATACATATTAGTACAGATAGTGCAATCCACGACGACGCGCCCCACTCCGCGATTACTGTACTGTAAGCTGTACTTTAGTACGGAGCGGAGCGGAGTTGGGCGCGTCGTCGTGGATTGCACTATCTATAATATGGTCGAGAATAATATTTAGGTCAATATACAACCTTATACTGATCTAGTAGTAGCATACATAAAACTATAATAATTGAAGCAAAAGCGGTGCAGCTCAAGCAATATAGAAAAATCACGAAGGAGAGGGCATATGTATACATTGTCTTAGAACTATACACAAGTCCATCTACAATGCTTTAAGTTTGTAAAGCATAAATGAACATAATTATACTATCGCCCTCAAACCAGAACATCCTTTCTTTGTACTATTTAGAAGTCGTCAGTTGGTCTTGAGTTGCAGGACTGGCTGGCATGTTGCATGTGGTTCCACAAGTCACATCTCATGCAACGATTATATCACACTACTGATGCAAGGATTACACAAGTTGTTCTGACCATCTAAGTATACTAATGTTTAGTTATTTGTATTCGCCTTTCAGAAATATCTTCACGAGTCGCGACATAGGCATGCGATGAACAGAATACGCGGTGAAGGCGGCCGATTCCATTCAGGCAGCAGAAAGTAAGTTAATAATGCCATTTACCTTTAGTATTTCCATATTGAGTAATTTTTAATTAGACACGGGTCATAGGAACTTTATATTTATTTGTTTGGAATGTGTTGACATTACAGGAATATGGAAAATATGGAGCAAATCAGTGAGGACCAGAAACTTTTAGAAGACATCAAACCAGATACGGTTTCAATAACAATCATACAGGTAATTGTGATTAATATTATAATTGAAAGAAACAGACTAATACCGGCCAAGTGCATGTCGGACCACGCATAATGGTTCCGTAGTTGGGATGAATATATCCCAAGAACAAACTTAACATTGTAGTTGAAAAACATGTGCTCCCATACATTCCAATTGCAAATGTAAGTTTGTACGTACAATATTTATTTATTTGGACTAGGTTTTATTTATTTTATTTTTTATATTATGAGACTTACCATGTTATTTTGAGACCATACACTTCTTATAGGTTTTCCTGTAATCTAAAGTATAAAACTATATTCTGTATTTCTTCAAAATTTTTGGCTCAGTTGTTTTGGAGATAAAATTATTGAAAAATACACTTGAGACACAGTAAGCCCTTTCATTTTTTATGTCCCACAGTACAGTGAGCCAAAATTTTTCTCTCAAAAATGACCTCCCATATTCAAAATTCATTTATTCACGTAACACATCCATGTTTGGGTCACAGAAATTGATACCTATGTGTACCAAATTTCAACTTAATCGGTCATTATTAGATTCGGAGCAAATTGGCTGTGACAGACGGACAGACAGACACAAGAGTTATTTTATATGGGTTCCGTTTTTTTCCTTTTGAGGTACGGAACCCTAAAAAGACTATTTCTATTTCCGGAAAATTTACTAACAGATTACTTTTTCTCCAGGATGACGAGGGTCAAGAGCAGCAGCCGACACAGTGGAGGCGACTAGCGCCACAGACTCTTCAGTCCACGTAGCAGTCGTCTGACGAAGATGAGAACTAAGGACACTATCAGTGACTTAGTGACCAACTGATAAAAAACGATGTGTGGGTGAGACTTGCTATCACGGGATCTAGACTACACAATGAAGTTCAAGTGACTGTGTCTGTGTGATATCAATAAGTAATTGATCATATAACTTTGGACTAAAATGCACATCAACCTACCCGAAACTGTCAAATTTTCCCAATCAACTTTGAACCTTAAGCTTTGGTGATAAAGTCGAAAATCTATTAAAGAAAATTTATAGTTTGTAGTAGGTTGATGTGCTGGCGTCTGTACTGTAGATGTCTTGCCTGGAGGTTTACCATGCACTCAATATTAGACGAAAAATGAAGTGTCATGCGATTTTGAACCATGTGTGCCAACTATTAACTGTCACCTTTACTTGCCTTGCAAGTGGATATGGCCTTTCTAATGTCAGAAGGATATCAATTAATTTAATAAAAGAACTTCATAAAGGCTGATGTGAATATACTTTGTATGTTAGAGGCTAGCTCTTAATATTATGTTGATATAACAAGTTATTGGATTAGTAGTGTCGTGATTTCATGGAATTTGTTAACCGTTTTGATTCCAAAATTATAGTGTGATCGGTTTATTATTTGTTGACTTTAATAGATGTTAAATTCTCTTCACTTTATTTGAATCTGTCACCACTAATATTTCATTTTTGTACATTCATCTTAACACAGATTTATTATTTCATTGTTTATATTAGAAAGCCAAAGAGGTTCCCGTTGTTCTACAGTTTGTTGATAAAAAAGTGTTCAGACGACTTCTTGTATGTATGTAAATATTTATTAGTGATACAATTTAAGACTATAACTAAGGAATTTTTATAACGCAGTTTAAGTACAAAATATATATTATGCACTTATAAAAACCGTCTTTTATTTGGGTAGAATTGTTATTAATTTACAAAATACAATATGAGTTCAAAAATTTTATTATAAAGAGATTCATAAACAAGATCCGAAATACGTCAGGTAGATAAGTTGAGTAAACTACAGTAATTGGCATCAAACATTATTTTGTACCTATAGTAAATAACCTAATGTAATCTTACTTAGGTCACAGATTACTATGGATGGGACACTCCGCAAAATCATTTAAATAAAAAGCGACTCTTGCTACGAAACAATAAAGTGCAATTCAGGTCGCACAGCGATAATTACCGACAGTTATATTCACCTAAGTTGCCTCTCTTTCTATCGAGTAACTCATATCTTATCTATCTTAAAACATATTTATATCTTAAAACGACCCATAATCATTTACTGTCGTTATGATTATGGGTCGTTTTAATAGGACCATTTGCTTTTAGGACGTTTTGATACGGAGGGGTCTTTTAGGACGTTTTGATACGACCCATAATCATAACGACACTACCATAATGTCCTATGAGCAAATGGGCTTAAAAACAAAAGAACGGAAATAGTACAGTCATACCACACGTAAATATGAGATTTGTAAAGGAAATATTATGTATCGTCTTCTCGAGACACACTAATTAAACAAACTTAAAAATTAAAAAAAAAACTTGAACTAAAGAAAAAAATCTAAAACTTACTTTAAAAAAACCGGCCAAGTACGTGTCGGACCACGCACAATGAAGGGTTCCGTAGTTGGAATGAATTTATCGTAAGAACAAACTTAACTTTGTAATTGAAAAACATGTTCTCCCATACGGAATATATGGGAGAACATGTTTTTGCAACCGCAAATTTAAGTTGGTCGATTATTACTCGTAAACCCCACTTAAGTGTGATAGTTTTCCTTTAAACTTCGTTATATATAAGTACTAATGCCGTGACATTTGAATTTCTAACTACAACCGTTTAGTTGGTAGAGGGGGGGGGGGGACACTTGACTCTAACGAAAATTGGTACTTTAAAGCTTGATAAGTCACGAACGGTTTACTTAATCAAAAAACGGTCTTCGCAAACCCACATGTAGGGGAGGTACCCTAAATAATTGTATTTTTCCAAATTTTATTTTACCACTTTTTCGGCGTCATTAACTTGTATACTCATGCCAAATTACAACTTTCTAGTATCAATAGTTTTTGAGCTAAACCGCGGACGGACAGACAGACAGACGGACATGGCGAAACTATAAGGGTTCCTTGTTGACTACGGAACCCTAAAAACCCGCCGAGTGCGGGTCGGACCACGCACAATGACAGGTTCCGTAGTTAGGTTGCATTTTAAAGGTTTTTATCCCAAGTACACATTGTAGTTTCGGAAATAAGCTAATGGTAAATTTTCGTCTATTTTCTTAAAATAACTTTAAAACAATTTATTTTAAAATTATCGACTTCACATAAACAGTGGGAAAGCGTTTGTAAAATGTATCAGATTATAATTTGTATGCCAATATTAATTCGGTTTCGGTCATCTAATTACGCAACATATTTTCGTAAACGATTACGACTATTCTGTTTCATTTTGACAGTTCTATAACATTCATTGTGTTATTTAAGTTGTTGAGCAGATTTAGAAGTAATGGGTTAGCAATCTGTTCAAAATTATTCAGATTCTGATTGATCATCTATTACGCAATTGGGGTACTCGTTTGCGGCTAATGTGAAGTAGAAACCGATAAAAGGGAAGTTGTAACAATCAACTCATTTTATTAATCAAACAGAGACAGTGGTTCACAGAAATGTTTATTGATATTTTGTTTATTATATTATTTGTGATAAAAAGTCTTCAATTTTTGGTGATGACATGCTTGTCCCTTCTTTTTCCATTATAAAGGATTTTACGGTTTTTTTTTTTTTTACTTTTTACGCAGTCGGGTTTTTGAATTTTTATTTTACACTTTTTAGTTAGGTTTTTTTTTATAATTCCTCATTCCAATTTAAATTTTAACATATAATTTGAATATATTTTTGTCACCTTTTAAAACTCATCATTTTGATATCCCATTCGATGGGATTGGGAGTATTCTTTTTTAAACATACGTTTTGGCGGTTTAACTTTCTTATAATTTTGATATACCCAGTGACACTAGCGCAATAAAGACGAATTTGACGACTTATCACTCATCAAAATAGGTTCAGCCGTTTAGTAGTTGCGAGGGAATGGACATACATACAGGTCAAACACATAACCCTCATTTTTGGCTTCGTCTCAGTCGGGTAAACACCGATAGTGATTTTTCAGTGTTACTGTACTTTACAAGTATAGGACGTTCTGCTAATAGGACATTTTGCTAAAGTCTCGTTTTAATTATGGGTCGTTTTGCTAGTAGGACCATTTGATTTTAGAACGTTTTGATACGCAGGGCATCTGACTACGTTATGCCTACTGGATTCGACAAGTCGAGCTCGCTGCGTACCTACTTGTAGCTTCATACCTAAAATTCGGAGTGTCCCATCTGGGAGAATGTTACGGGCCTTCGTTCTCCGTCTAACTTACGGTATGTCCGTAAGTGAGACAGAGTACGAAGCGCCCGTAACACCGGCTGAAACTACGGATTCCGCTTAGGGAGTAGACGCCCTGTTTTCAGCTGTGCTTTGGTGAATTACTTAGATTGTATATTTAGCTAATATTGATTTTCTTCTTAAATCTTAGTCGTAATGTAATCAAAATATCTGTACATCAATAATAATAATTCACAATAATAAAACAGCAGCTTGATTACTGTCAATAACACAGAGTAAAATAACAACTGAAAATTTACGATTGTTAACAGTGATAAAATCATGAAAATATCAAAAACAAATTTGTATAATTATACCATTTCAACAATAAAAAAAATTAAGACAAACAGAGATTCATGATAATAATAATATCTATTCTTAATAATTGCACTTATAGACTTATCTAAAACGGTTCAATATCATCTTGCTTGTGCAACTCATTTGTTGCATGAGTAATATTTTTTAAGTGGTGAGCTTTATTTCCCAACCTAATTATAACGATAGAAGTCGATTTGTCTAAAAATATCTTATAAACGAAGTTCCTTATGTAATAACCAGAGATCGGATATTCGGATGCATATTTACCTAAAGTTAATTTTTGGCTAAGAAATTATGGAAGTGGCTTCTTCATTTTTTTCTTAATATAATTCCCGGAATTCCATAAAATCCAGGTGCACAACTAATCGGATACATGGTGTGAAAGCGAATTATCAGCCCTCTTATGAAGGTTAGGTACTTTTGCGGTGATAACATAAAAAATTATATACTTACTGTAAACATTTTTTAACGAAACTCAAGGCACCGAGTTGTTTGTCGCTATGTGCTATGCCAATGTGGCAACCTACTTTACAACATCAGCTAGCATTTCTATAGCCAAAAAGTAGTAAATTTATCAATTCCGGAATCGCGAGATTTTTGCGATCGCTACAAAAGTGCATTCCTTATAAGCCAACACCTGAACGTAAGTAAATATACATTCGATACTATAATCAGAATTTTAAATTGTCGATCCCGGAATCCCGGGATGTTTTCCATACAAAAGTGCATTCCATAGTAGCCAACACCTCAACTTTAGGTAAATATGCATCCGAATATCCGATCTCTAGTAATAACACTCATCCTTATTAGCTATTTTTCTTGACTTCAAACATGATTTATCCTAAAAACTAAAAATTCATCCATTTGGCTAGGAGTTAGGTTTGCTGGCAGTTTCCTTGATGCGCTGTATCTCCGTCCTAATGGCCGATATTAGGGGTATTGCTGGGTCTTCAACCTGCAACCTGCCCTCTGTGGTGATCAGCGCCGGGTTGACGGTCGGCCGAGCACCTAGGGACTACCACCGTTAAATTATCATGGAGTTGCCGTCCCATAGCTGTGTGGAAGGAAGTTGGGTCTGGTGATTCAGGAGTTGTTTTTTTTAGAGCCTGTGTTATAGACTTACGTGCTTGGTTAACACCCCAACACCAGCTGTTTAGGTAAACTTGTTGGATTAGTTACAAAACAAATATTTTGAGCATTGATATAATCTTGGATTTTGTAAGATCCTTATGCTATGGCTACATTGTCGCGATAAAACGAACTACACTTCGCGCGCTCTCTGTTTACAGCGAAAGTGTAGTTCACCTTATCGTGACAATGTGCCCGCAGCATTATAGCCATTTTAGATTTTCAGTGTTATTGGGTTTTTCCATCTTGAATTGCTCAGTAGCAGCCCGGAGTCTGGATTTGTGGATGGCAATAGGCTCGCCCCCTATTACATGGGACTTAAACATAACTGGCGAAATGTGGGTGTAACTACTACAGGTACACCTCTGCCAAACCCTTCGGGGAAACAAGGCGAGATGTTATGTTATGTAGATTTTCAGTATTTTATGTAGTCAAGAATTTTTCCTATATCTTGTGGGTTCTACATATTATATCAATAATTTGTTCTATAACTGATGAATTACTTGTCTTTAGATGACTACGCTCATCGCAGAGGTCAGTAATACTATAGACAGAGTACTCATCAAAACTTTAGCAAGACAATCTCTTCATCAATGTCTTTACGTTTTCTACACATAATTTCGGCGAATTGAGTTAAATACTTGAAACTACCCCTTATATGGTGGACCATGTTAATAGGAGTAGTTTCAAGTATCCGAAATTTTGAGTTCGGTCTCTTTCATTCTCACTGTGCGATAACACGTCCATATTTAGAATATCCAGACTGTACTGTATCTGTTATTTTACCTCTGACACCACCACCTCAATAGAGACTTTATTGTAATGAGAATAAAGATCACTGTAATTTTGACAGACTTGGCAGTGGCAGCAACCCAACAGCGACCTTATTTTCATATATTATATTCACTGTGGCTTTGAATGATACAAAATCAGAGGTAAAATGTGAAAAGACAGCAGTAGTTCTAAATGCAGTGGGAACTGTATGTTACCTGTGGCGGCGTGTGTCCCCAGGCCCTCGCCGGGGGAGGGACCCTCTCGGCCGCAGCCCTGCTGAGCGACGTGCGAGGGCGCCCGCCCTCTGCTTGCTGCACCGGTGTTGATGTGCTGGGGCCAGGTCTGCTACAAAAGATTGTGCTGTATTTTATAAATTCTTTTCTTTCATAACACCACGTCTGTATTTCTGAAAGGTAAGTACTTAGACAAGGCAACACACAAGGCAGACTGGAAAACTACAAGAGAACCCTTTGCAGCATTCTGAAAACTATGGCAGACAAGTCGGACAGCCCAATACTGGCACATTGAATAAGGATACATATGCCACTATGGCGTAGTAACACAAAATACATAACAGTACAAGTACAGAAGATTCACTCCGCGAAATCATTTAAAGAAATAGCGACTCTTAAATTGCTACGACACAATAAAGTGCAATTCAGGTCGCACAGCGCTAATCACCTACAGTTATATTCACCTAGAAGTTGCCTCTCTTTCTATCGCGTAACTCATATATCTTCTGACTATGCTACGCCACAGAAAACATAATAGTGAAATAGTTTGGGCTGTTTCTCTGGTTGGTTTATTTTATTTTATTTATTTGGTTCACATGATACATCCAAGAGACTTATAAACTAGTGTACAAATTTCTTATAGGTAAGCACATCATGCATAATTATTGATGTTGAGGGGTTACAAAATTATGTGAGTATACTCACACAAATTCAAAATTTAAAGCATTATTATTAAAATCATTATATAAATTAAAATGCAAACAAAATCAAAATTATTACTTTTATGATCAACATTTATATCAAAACGAAAATATTTTTACAAGTGTTTGTGCATAATACTTCTGAACCAGCCAAGTGAGTCCGAGTGAATGTCGATAAGGTCACTGTGGCTATTTAAAAGCGATCATAACCGGGGGATTGGAGAATTAGCACCAAGGACAGTTCTGCGAAGAGGACACAAGGGGGTTATAGGAGCTCGTGGACTTTTTGTGGGTACCTACACGGAAATTGATCCTACTCAGCAATTGGGGACAGTCAATTTTGCGTCTCAGAATTTTAAATAAAATAACGAGTCCAATAAATCTCTCCTCTTTTGTAGAGATATCACATTGAAATGCAAGAGCCTCTCCTTATATGAACGTTTCCTCTTAGCTATCCCGGAGGTGTATGTTAAGTGCCACAGAAACCGTTTTTGTACCCTTTCCAACCTTAGTGTGTGCGAGGCATAGTGCGGTCTCCATACAGTGCTGCAGTATTCCAACGAGCTACGAACTAAACAATTATATAATATAATTTTAGTCTTATTGCGATGAAAACAGGTAACATTTCTAATGACAAATTCAAGCATTCTAGATGCTTTTTTAACTACATTTTCAATGTGAGGTACAAATGTTAACTGACTATCGAACAAAACTCCCAAGTCTTAATTTCTTAATTTTGTTTTCCTGGTGAATTTCACATGGTAGCACTTGCTGGTATTTAAGCTCATATCATTATCATCACACCACTTCACTACCATGTTAATGTCTCTTTGTAGCAACTCAACATCGAGGTTTGATTCAATCACTCTGCAGAATTTTAAGTCGTCCGCATACATGTAGCACTCAGAATACTTCAACTCATTGGCGAGATCATTACCGAATAGGTTAAATAAAACTGGGCCAACATGTGATCCCTGCGGGACACCAGATGTAACCTTGTAGGATTTCGATTGGTAGCATTGAGAGCAACAAAGAAGGAACGACCATCAAGATATGATTTGAACCAATTAAGAAAGAGCCAGTGATGCCGTAAGCAGATAATTTATGCAGAAGTATATTATGAGGGACGCGATCAAAAGCTCTGCTAAAATCAGTATATATTACGTCCACCTGTTTCCCACAGTCAATTGCATTCGTCAGGGTCTCAAGGTCCGTCAGGGTTTTAGTACTAAAACTAATTTCTAAGTCCTTATGGACTATAAAGGTCTGAAAATAAAGTTTTTTTTTGCTGAGCAGTTACAGAACAGCTAAATAAATTATATTTAATTTTTTTAAACCCCCGACACTAACATTTCCTCATTTCTCTTTCCTACTCTATCACCAGACCCTGTTCATTATCTATCTAAGTACAACCTATTCATTGAGACCATTTCAATGAGCCCAAACACAATACCTGTGCAAGTTGGTAAGGGAGTTGGGTATCCTACAAATTCCAGGTGATGCTGCAGCATCAGTTCAAGGTTATTATTTTCTTCTAATATCATTGAAGTAACAGAATACCAAATTTAAAATCGATCAGACCTGTGGAAGACGCTCACATCCATTCACCAGCTAGAAAAGAGCTGATAAACTTCGAACGGCTGAACCGATTTTGATAAAACATGTCTACTAAGAACCATCGCAAGAAAACCTGCTTTCAAATTAAAAAAAACGGGTGAACTCATTTGAATGCTCAAATGAGTTCACCCGTTTATGAGCTACACACATATAGACACACACACATAGCTGTCAAACTTATGGCGATTAGGCGATTAACACGGCACCGCGCACCGCCGCGGTAGGCGGTGAAGCGGATCTCATGTCGCATTGGCCTCTAATAAATCCCTAGATGCCTAACACACGTACACTGCCCGACCGCGCGGTCGAGCGGTGCTCGTTTCTACCGCAAACTGCTCCTACCGCGCGGTCGAGCGGTGCCGTGTGTTAATCGCCTAAGACACCCCTCTTTTTGCGTCAGGTGTTAAAAAAGCACTACACTTACACATATAATTAATACGAAAAATAGCCGAAAATGCGAGTTTGTAATAATTGTAGTTATGTGGTTTTGGTGTTTTCAGTCATTCCAAAACCGCCTGCAAAAAAACATGTTGATTAGGTACCTAAGGGCCGCCGCCATTTCTCAATCGTCATTCTAGACAGAATCAAACTGGTTGCTAATTCAATTGTATATTGTATATATTAAAAAAATATATATATGTTACGTTGATTTTACATTCTGTGACTACTTCCTCTCACACTGACATAATAATTGTACTACTTTTACAATGTTTGTAAATATGTGAGCACCATGTATCTAATGTATCTATCACTTATTTAATTTATCTGTTGTTGCTTCATTTTTATTTTTTTACCTATTGTGGTTACATAGTAATTTTATTCTAGGAGCATCGGCTTCACATGTAGTCATATAACTAATGTACCTATTCAAAATATTGTACAACATTTTAAAAGAGTAACGGTGGAGTTTCTTGCCCATTCTTCTCCATGCGAAAACTACCTTTTTGAAGGAGCGACTAGAATCAATTATTTTTTTTTGTAAATTTTGTCGTTCAAAAGTGCCTTACAAGGGAAGCGCCTATTTGAAATGAATTAATGATTTGACTTTGTCAGATAACTTTTATATGAAGAACAAGCTGCAGCCCACGTGGACATCCTTTTTCTATATTAATAGTAGAAATAGGAGGAGTATTTCGATTTGGAAAACATTGGGGGAGGCCTATGTTCAGCAGTGGACGTCCTATGGCTGAAATGATAATGATGATGATCATGAATAATAGTAGCTCCTTATAACATCAGCTATCAGATCTGCCAGTGAAAGGGATTTATTTATAAACGTTGTTTAAAGTTAGTAATGAATAAAGCGACTGTATAACCATAAATTTTTGACGTTTAAACGTCTCTTAACTTTCAGAAACATATATTTATAGAGGTTTGGCGTTGACGTTCAAAAAGTAGAATAAGTAGTACTAATGTTACCCAGGCCCCGCAGATCTTCCCCTCAGTGTATCCATGGCGGTGTACGGCGAGCCGGGAAGACGCACATTGTCGTTACGAGCCTGAGCCAACTGCTCGCCCGAATCTGAAACACATTATATATCATGACGCTTATCTAATCCCCGAAGCGTTAGGAAGAGATGTATGTATACCTAGAGTGTCCCATGTAATAGGGGGCGAGCCTATTGCCATCAACCGGGCACAAGTCCAAACTACGATCTGCTACTGAGAAATGTCTGATGGAAAAGCTCAACATCACTGTGCGACCCGGAAATCGAACCCAGCTATACATATAATTCCTTAAAATATTTTTTGATTGATTACGACTAAACTGTTTCATTTTGACAGTTCAACAACATTCATTGCGTTATTTACGTTGTTGAGCAGATTGTTTTTACGAACTTATGAAGCAATGGATTAGAAATCTGTTTCAAAACGATTCTGATTATGATTGATCGTTGTCGCAATTAGGGTACTGGACTTCACGCTCAGCAGTATCGGATGCGACCACTAGACTAACGAGGCAGTCAAGAATTTTGGCTATTGTCTGCTTTCAAAATGACATTCAACTGTTACACTAGTAGAAGACACCAGGGGCCTTATTATGAAGTACAATGCCATCATTATTCCACTGCGAAAAAAGGATGGTTCCAACGGCCTCATATAGCTCTCACTCACACTGGAATAATGGTGGCATTAATACGTCATAATACGGCCCCTGAACAAAGTAGGAAAACGATAACGCAAATCCAGTCTGGTTTGAAGTATCCTGAATGCCTGTTCGAACAACAATTTTGGTGTCGGGTTGCCAAAATTGTTCTTCACTTAAATACGCGAAAGGTTGCCAGACAGTTCGCCAACCGAAGATATACTCGTAATCACAGCCCGTCTTAACCCACTGTTGGGCATAAGCACTCCTTGACTGCCAGTCTCAGCATCGCACTTAGACAGCTGCAAGCTGCGACACCAAGAATTGTTAATCATTCGGTTGTCTTGAAAATGGTTGAGCTGAATGGTGCTGACCCACTCGTCATGTTCGTGAACGGGCGCCGTCAGTTGAGACCGGTCATCATCATTTTTGTTCGTGTGACATTGTTCTCACATAGAAGCAACAAGAATAATGCATCCAAGATTTTGCATTATCTTGATTGAAAAGAGTGTCCTTGGAGTTTGTTGTCCGTTCTTCACGATAGAGATCTACGTTTTGGAATGGGCAACAAGCTTCAACTTTCTGACTAACTGACCGACTCTTTGACAGTTCAAAAGTGTCTGTGTTTTAAGTGAAATACTTTGAGTTTGAGTTGTGTCTCCTACCTGTAACTCTTCGTTCCTGACCTGGTTTCTTGTCCTTATCTCTAGAATACCGTTCCTCCACAGTGTACGTGTCATGTGAGTTGGGGCTGGAGTTCACGCTACCGAACAGCGTGAAGGCATCGTCCATTAGCTCGTTGAAACGCTGCCGCATGCGGGACGGACCCGGGTCTTTGCGGGCGGAGGCTGTTGAACGTGCTGGACTGGATGGTTTTGAAGCTGAAATATGTCATACTCATCATTCTTCAGCCCTCATCCCAATTCATTAGTTGTCGGTGCAAGATGTCTTTTTCTTCCATACTAATTCTCTACGACTTAATAAGTCGTAATTTCGGTAGTCACCTCCTTTGTGACCATATTATCTTTCAGACAGTCCATCCATCGTTTCTATAGTTAGTATTCTCCTCCATGTCTCTCCCGCAATCAGTTTCAAGTCGTCTTCCTATCTTTGAAATAGTTTTCCTGTTTATCCTCTTTCCTTCTCTGGGATACCATGGAGGGAGGGACATGGAGGAGAGCTATGGAAAAGACTGGGGGAGGCAGTGCCGGTTTTAGCATTATTCGGCGCCCAGCTATCTAATTACGAAACACATTTTCGTAAACGATTACGACAAATTTGTTTCATTTTGACAGTTCAACAACATTCATTGCATTATTTACGTTGTTGAGCAGATTTTTTTTCGAACTTATGAAGTAATGGATTAGCAATTTGTTTCAAAACGATTCACATTCCGATTGATCGCGTATTACGTTACGTAATTAGGGTACTGGTCGTGGTTTCTATGGCGGCTCCTTTCTACACTCCAATTCACTCATGTGAAATAAAATCTCCTATCGGCAAACTCTTATGTTTTCTGCAATTAATGCAAGTAAGAACCTATAATATTTGCGCATTTCTAAGAAAACTTTACGGTAGAACAACGGAGTCGCGTCATGCGTAGCGTCGCATCAGTCTGCACAAGGCTTAACTGTGCTTTCGTGTGTTGTGCTATTTATTTTGTGTGCACCAAATAAATGGTTTATCTAGTTGCACCGGTGAAGCGTAAGTTTTTGGCTGAATGACGCGGATTTATTTGTGCAAAGACAGTTTTGTGTTGGTTCGTAATTTTTATTTTGTAATCGCCTACTTTTCTGGGTCCAACAACTCAATAGGTATGAAGCAAATTATTGAACACTGAGTCTTCTTTAACTACGAGTAAGTATACGAATTATAAATACAGTTTTTTATCGTGTCCGTCTATGTGGCCACGTTGTTTTTCTAAACCAAGCAACGGATTATAGATGCGATATTTTCACCATCATTTATAGAATTTATTCGGAAAGGTTTATGTCCATCATTTATATTTCGTTAAAGTACAGAAATCTTGTTTTTTTGACACCTCGCAATATTTATAGATAGCATCCGTGCGAAGCATGGCCCAAAAAAGAAGGAAAGTGCAAAGGAAGTGTTGAGACTTACCATCCTTAATCCTCTGACAATGCAGATCCCAGACCAAAGGCCCAATAACCCCGGGATCCTTATCAATAGTCCCGAGCCTGACCAGCTGGGATGCCATCTGTCTGCGAGGCACCACATCCTTGGTTTTAGCAGGATCTAGCTTGCTTTTCTTTGGCGTAGATGGTGGGGAGTCGATGTCTAAGTGGCGAACTGATACTGGTTCTAGGATACGGGATAGTGGCTCTACTATGTTGCCTCTAGAAATTGGAAAGACCGTGAATTATTATCAGCAACTTATCGTATAGATTGGATATGCCTTGCCGTATTGCAAAATAGTTTATTTAATGATAGTCTGAGGCAAATTGTTCGATGAAGAAAACTTTTTTTTAAATTTTTTTTTATTCTTTTTTTTTAAGGACTTTTATGAGAAGAAAACTTATCACTAAAAGTGCTAAACTACAGACTTGTGCGAATGCTGTTTGTTGCCTGTATCCGAGGGATATGCCAATTAGGTACAGTCACGAGCTTTAATTTGGGACCCATTTCCGTTAAATGTTGTTAGAACAAACATAATGCAATAAGGTCGAAACTTTGAAACTTTACTTTAAGGTTGAAATGTTGAATGTCAAGTTAAGACATAAAATGTCTTATCTAATCGACCTATGAAATGATAACCTCGTTGCAAAAAGCTATCATTACGATTTTCTAATTACGAACATGTGTCGTGTCAGTGTCATTTAAGAAAATAGTTGTTTAATGTGATATTTTCACAAAATATAATTTACCAATTAATAAAATGCTTGCGGCTAATCGTGACCAAATAAGGCTCCAAATTATTGATTTGCACGAACAAGGAGTAGGCATTCACGAGATATCGCGACGAATAAATGTGACAAAAAACACAGTTCGCCGCTGGGTTCGACGCCACGGGAACGAGGAAAATATTATTGACTTACGACGAAACAACCATCACCCGCAAGTTATAACACAAGAGCAGAGCCGCTTGATGCAAAGGCAATACCTGATGAATGGATTTACGCCAACGAGGCATTTTGCGGAAGCGTTTGAAGTCCACCCTTCAACAGTTAGAAGGCATCTTAAAGCTATGGGAATGCATCACAGGCGGCCTGCAAAAAAAATTGCGTTGACGGATGCCCATAAAGCTGCTTGACTTATTTTCGCACGTCAGTATCTAAATTTTGATTGGACGACGACGGCTTTCATCGATGAAAAGACTTTTCAATCTTCCCAAACGGGCAGACTACATTTGTGGCGAATTGACAGGACGCGATACACGGAAGACCACGTCATAGCTAACAACGCGTCTGGTCGCATTACAGTTAACATGTCTGGCTGGATTAGTTCAGCCGGCATTGGAGAACTAATAAATTTACCACCCAGGGCCACTGCTCAAGATTATGTCGATTTATTAGACGAGAGTGTCCTTCCAACATTGCAACTATATTATCCACAAGAAGATGTTGCTCCAATAAACTTTGTTCAAGATAACGCAACAATTCATACGGCAAGAATCGTTAGAACTTGGTTCGACAATAATAGAGCAAATTTAAATCGTATTCCGTGGCCTGCAAAGTGTGCCGATTTAAATCCTATAGAAAATTTATGGGGCTTAATGGTTCAAAAATGGTCAAATAGAAACGAAAGAACTAGAGAAGCACTTATGGATCACTGCCTCACAGTCTGGGAAAGTTTAAGGGGTACTGACATATGTGACAAATTTATTGGATCCATGCGTAACCGGCTCCAGGCTGTGATTGACAATGAAGGTGGATATACGCGGTTTTGAATATTTATGATAAAAAAATTACTGGAGAGATTTAAATTAATTTAGTCGTAGCCTTCGGTGATAAGTGTTTATTTTGTGCACCGCTAACCATGCTTTCTATATAATTGTGTTAAGATTGAGGTTTGTGTCATAAATGTCTTAATAAATATAAAGAATAAATAACTTTGTTTTTCTAAAGATTTTATTAATCAATATTTTAGCTGAAATCTTCTAAGCCCCCATAATCATAAACGGCCTTTAAACCTATTTTATTTTAAATATGTTGTTTTGGTCCGTCACTTTGATATTTATGTTTGAGAAAGAGACAAAACTTTTTAACTAATATAGGTTTGAAGAATAAGCGGGTTAGTTGACTAGCTATCATATATTGACAATATAATTTTGTTCTTTTTTATTTGTTTCTTTTTTCTTATGGGACCACAGGACCAAAAAGTAATTATTACTCGGAAATCGGTAATGATCGTTTGCCCTCGCTCCAGTTGACGTTAGCCCCTAGAAACTTAAAGTTGTCGATGGTAAACATTATGACGTTTATTGTTTGTGCAGTGACAGCGTTAACATAATAGCTCTAAATGGCGAAAGTTTGCTACACGATATTCAACCTTAGGTGGGTCCCAAATTAAAGCTCGTGACTGTACTACCTGTAAGTACTGGTCAAAAAAACCATTGATTCGGAAATTTGGCTCGATAAAATCTTAACAATATCTGAGGAGCTCGTGGCTCAGGTTGCCCATCTGGTTCAGCTACGCTTGCTAGGGTTGGTCCATGGATGGGTGACCATATTTACATACCGAGACTCCTCCATGCTTCGGAAAGCACGCTAAGCCGTTGGTCCCGGCTGTCATTCGTTGATCTTTGACAGTCGTTACGGGTCGTCAGAAGCCCGAAAGTCTGACAACCAGTCTTACCAAGGTGTACCTATCGTATTAATTAGTAACTGTGTTGTGGAGGTCAGATAGGCAGTCGTTCCATGTAAAATACTGGTATTCAGCTGCATCCGGTTAGACTGGAAGCCGACCCCAACAAAGAAGGGACAAGAAAACTGTATATTTTTTTTACCTAAGACCCTTCGTTAACTAACCCGAAGAACTGGCCAAAATGTCTGTGTTTCAACATACATACCTTGGAAAAGCGTTGACTGAAGGCATGGAGAGATACGACGTGGGTGTGGGTGGCGCTGAAGGTTGTCCGCTGTCGGAGCTGTCCAACCCAGCAGCTTCTAGTAAGCTGTCAGTAGTGCCCACTGGGGAGAAACAATGTTAAGCTGTCATCATTATCAGTACTTACTTATATTATTATTTTGTTCACGATGCAAAGATGCTGATTTTGGTTATAAGTAGTTTAACATAACACATGATATCACGCCTTTATTCCCCGAAGGGTTAGGCAGAGGTGTACCTACCTACCTACCTATAGTGTGTTTTTTTGTTTTTCTTATATTTTATCAATATCTTAATGCTTTTACTATTTTGTGAATGTGAGAACGTTGTAGGCTTCGATTTGTTGAGTACTTTCTATTTTGTTAAATATCTACCTAGCTAGTACTTGTTGACAGGCCTACACTGTCCTCCCATACCTACGTACATACCATACTTATATACATACTGTAATATGAAAACATTGTAAAAGCCAATTATTTTTTAAAGAGTAACCGTGGAGTTTCTTGCTGGCTCTTCTCCATAGGAAATGACCAATTGGAACCGTGCACCTAGCTTCTGACGTTTCATGTGCCCATGTATGTTTATAAGTGTATCTAAGTAATATAATATTTTTAATTTGATGATAATTCGAAATACGTCAACTAGGGTACCGTGTCTAGTTTCTGCCATGAGTCGGATTTGTTTTTGAGGAAAGGCTGCCTCCTGCAACGTGGCCCCTGTCTATAAAATACGACAATTGTAGAAGAATTACTACCTCTCTTCTTCTGCGGCATCCTAAGAGCATGTGGTTTCTTCTGCCTGCGACGAAACGCTGTTGCCACCTCGGATACTCCAGAAGATGTGGTTGAAGTGCTAAAACAGTAAACAGTATTAACTAAAATACGATTTAAAAAAAATAACCTTCTGGAGCTGTCGGGAAAAAATACAAATTTAACATAGGTATCATGTATAGTAGATTTTACAACAAGTGCACAAAACGAACCATTTTTATCCGAGACTTTTAGCAGCCCGAGACGAAGGCGAGGGCTGATAGTAATGTCGAGGATAAAATGGTTTTGTGGACGAGTTATAAACTCTGCTTTTCACTTCGATTGCGAGGAAATAAAACAGTAGTATATTATAACATTTCTTTAATTAAAATTCAAAGTAAAATTAGTACAGTTTTGAATAATGAAGGAAATTGTTTTTCCCGGCATAGTAACGGTATTTTTCTGAATTTTACGACATTGTTATTAGGCTTGGGCTGCAGACCTATACAGCCTACTATTAAATTAATTTTGTATTAATAATTTTCTTAAATTAATTAAATAACCTACCGTACTTGAATTTAAATTTTAATATCTTTTATGTCTAAAACACATAAGGCAAGTAAATTAAAGTAATTGTTATAAAATAACAAATTCTATCTATGAACTTCTTATTAAGTTTGGCTGTATGGCTCATTTTCTTTGCCTTAATATAGATACATTTATGAGTAGATACGTTAATGCACTTGTGCACAAAATTCGATTTTGTGCAGCCTATATCCTGCACAAATAAGCACTTTCAGTGCATGAGAAGTGAAAAAGCTTTTTATAGGAATTTCTTGTTGTTTTGAAACTGTAATTATCTACATAATACTACGTAATTTTATATTATTCGATAATTTCGAAGTTTTAAACAAATTGTGATCCATAGTATTATGATTATTTGGTAGATAGTTTCACTAAGTTATAAATATAAATTTTGAAACAGAGGAGTAAATTGAAGCAGTACTTTTAGGAATATTTCTTTTTCCAGACAGATTCATCCTTGTTTCTTTGGCAAGTAATATCCCAATGTACTGTTCCTAGACTCCTAAATATTTAATTTCTAATTCTCATCCAAGAACCGTGCAGACTATTTGAACATCTTTGAAATACAGTTGTTGACTTTAGGAGTCTCGAATAAATGAACATTTTCCATTTAGCTCAATCAGAACATAAGATCTTTAACAAAGCTACAATATTTTAAGTCTTAAGTTGTATTTTCTCTCACAATGGTTTTCATCATCATCTAGATACAGCGAAAATGATCAAACCACTTTAACTGTAGGTAAATCGATATCCTTTCTAAATTCACCATCTCCATGTATTTGCATTTGTTGCAGCACGTCTTTTTCTTTTATATCTCTATTAGTCATCATCTCAGTGTTTCCTTCCTTCCTTCCTAAGTAATCACATAATATTTCACACAATCCAATCCACCCATCTGTTCTATTGTTATAATAATAATACCAGCCTATTATTGTCCAATTGCAGGGCAAAGGCCTTCTCACACAGAAGGCACGTCTACGAGCATTGATCACCACGCTTGCTCAAGACGGGTTGGCGATTTCAAACTTATATGAACTGTAAGTTTAGGTTCCCTCACAATGTTTTTCCTTCACCGATATCAGTAATGTCCCAGATAAACACAGAAAGATTATGAATTGAAAAAGTCACATTGGTACTCGCTGGATTTAAACCACTAGCTAGATAGACCCTCAGGACATTCTATGTTAATAGTGTTATAAAACATGACATAACATCACGCCTGTATTCCCCGAAGGGTTGGACAGCCGCAGAGCAGAGGTGTAACTATAGTACACCCACATTTCGCCACTTATGTTTGAGTCTTATGTAATAGGGAGGAGCCTATTGCCATCAACAGCACAAACCAGACTCCGCGCTGCTACTGAGAAATTCCAGTGAGTGAGTGTTATCAAAATAAATCAATAATTGGCATGTAGCTGGACGTACCTGCTTGCAGCACTAGCTGCTCTATAAATTGGTAGGAGAGTACTGCTTGGTCTCGTTCTACTAGGAGACACCACACTGATTAGCTGAAAAAGATAGTAATTATACGTCTGTGAGAATGAATGTCATAAGTTGAATCGCTCTCTTTTAAGTAGGTCTTTAAAGTGAGAAGAACCTCTAAAACTTATTTTCATAATTTTAGAGGCAAATAACATTTTTAAGTCCGACGACCAATTCATCAAGAATTCATTCATTCATCAATTCATTTAGAAATCGTTTACAAATTCAAAAGGCTACATTTAAACTGCGAATTTTTATCCAAAGACAAAGTCATGGCAAATGCAAACCTTAGATAACAGTGTCGTTGGCTAGAATCTCTCTATATGTTTCTTTGTTTTTGCCATGCTTACCCTTCCATCTTTCTCTTCGTGAACTTGCTTCAGCTGGTTCCTCTCCGTCTCTCTTAACAGCTCGTTTCTATACGCACGAATGGATGCTGCCGATTTAATTGCTTTTTTCCTTAAACATAGATATTAAATGCGTTGTATTTTTAGTATCACTATAATAGTAATTTATACAATAATATAAACGTTTATTTTCTCTACACACGGTAATGCTAATCTTTGATAGTAATACAATACATAGAAATACAAAAAAATAGTGGAAATACCAGTGTGTGTGTGTAAACGGAGAAAGTCTATGAAAGAGATTTTAAGAGATGTAAGAGCCTATGTGAATCGGAGAGGTTGCTTGAGTGAGTGAGATGCGAGTGTGATTAATGGTATGTAGGTAGGGATATTAAAGAGTCTTAGCAGTCACCTGTGAGCAAAACACAACAATGCTAGTAACACGAGCAGCAGTAGAATCGCCACAGTGGCTCCTACTGCCAGTGCCCATAGTTCAGTGCCGTGCACCCCACTCCCTGCTTCACCCTCCAAACCCTCCGCTGTTTTCAGGTACGCTGCTAAAGAGAACGGATTTATACTTGGTGACAAAATCTCTTCAACGTCCTGGACACGATTATACCTATTACTATCTTGATGTCTAAAATAATGAGTGTTTTAAGAAGAAACTTTATATTAACAATTTTTTATTCTGCAAAAATCAGCAACTCGTCAATAATCAAAATCATACTCACGCTCAGCTTTAGTAGTGACAACAGCTCCTAATTCTCTTGCAACTTCAGCATCCCTAACGAGCCGCATGTCTCTGGCTGCCACTGCTGCCGGAACTGCTCTTCCACCAACCAGCACAACGTACACTATCTGAATGCTACCCGTCTCCGGAGACTGATGGAAGTAACGGTTAATAGCATTGTTTTGGATTCGGACAAGGGGTATTACCAACTGGCAGTCAAGGCTCGTTGGTTTAATACTGGAGATTAAATCAGTAGTTTCATTTTGAAACGATACATTGTATGGTTTTATATCAACAAAAGCTACTAATTTTTATAACATTTTTGACAGTTTTCGTTGATTTCATCATTTGAATTTATTCCTAAAATTGGTACTATACATAGATGACATAATAATTGGAGCACTTGTAAGTTGTTATTGTCAGTCAAAATTAAATAGCTGCTTGCTTAATTTTTTATCAATAAAATAATAAACCATTTACCTCTGTTATGTTTTGTATATGAACTTGCACTGGTGGCTGCTGCTCTGGTTTCAATATTTCACGTTTAAACAACATTGTTTCATTGCCTTCTGATTCTAAAGGTATATCTATCGAATCCTCTCTAATCTCTTCTAATTGTTCTCTATCAGTCACTTCTCTTTTACGAATAATAACAGTTGGTGTGGCTAATATCCACGATTCTACTTCATTCAACTTTGTAGCTTTTATTTCTGCATTTAATGAGATGGTGTTCGTGTCTACTGAGAACATTTCTATATTTATGGGGTAAACGAAATCACTAGATGAATCTAGAACATGTTTACTATCATTTTCAACTTTTTTATCTAACGTATTAGCAACTGACTCGCCAGGAGAAACCATAGAACTGGCAATATCTAGATATTTATAAGGTGAGTTGGTACTTTGAGGACCTACTGGACTGTTATTATTGTCTTTGTTAACTACAAAAGAATGAACATCATGTTTTTTGCGAGCTGGCGGCGCGTCGAGAGATTTGACGATGCCCAGATGACGTTCTTGCTGTCTGGAATCAATATAAATAAAAAGATTGAAAGCGTAATAATAAAGCCATAGAAATCGAGCCAAATAAGCTTGTTTCTAACTACCGTTTTATAAAGTGGACTGAAGATGCAGTGGTTTCTAATAAACAAAATGAAAATAATAGTGGTTTCTAATAAACAAAATGAAAATAATAGTGGTTACTAATAAACAAAATGAAAATAATAAGTAACATATACACATATATGGCGAAATGAGTTTGATGAAAAGATAGAGCGAAGGAAGCTTGAAAGAAACTAGAAACTTAAGGGGAACATTGGTTACCTCAAGAAAGCTTTCTGGTACAACCTAGCGAGTCTCAATTGCAGGCTATCTGGAGTGGATCCCTGAATGACAGTGAGGAGCCAGTACCTTCGATCATCGGGGATCTCTGGTTCCAAGCTACCTGGCACGCCAGGGTCTCCACAATTGAGCATGCATTCGCCAGTCGATCTGTCTGTCACCGCCTGCGACGAACTTAAAACTTTTAGCAAAAATAAGTAAGAAATTTAAAATCCTTGTAAAAAATTGCATGTCTCTAACATATTAGCATAGCAAGACTCAAATTTCAACTACACAAAGAGTGGGTTGAACGAAAATTAATGACTCAATTATGACTATTATCCCTAAAGTTAGGGGAAGTTTGAAACTCGTGGAGGTAAATGCTCAAGTAGTTAAAATTCGTACGTCCATAATGAATTTTAAACTAAGTTAATTGATAATTGTTAGAACTCCTTCAGTTAGAACAAAAAGGCAAGAAGATCATGATGGAGTGAAGAGTCATAAAACATTAGAATCAGTTATCAATAACTTACTTGTGGTGGATAAGAATCCATATACACAGTAGCAAGGACAGTGGTGGTTCGTACCACTGGTGTGGATGGCTGGACCGGTGCTGGTTGTGGTGCATCTGGTGGAGGAGGTGGCCCATCTCCTGAACCCGTCCAGAAAAAGTCCTCCAGGCGGGGAGTGAGCTGATGTTGGTCTTGAGATACCAGCATATATACTGGAGATAAATTCAAGTCTAGAATGTTTATCTGTTCTTATACATGGAATTATAATAAGAAGACGCGTTGTTTTTGGGTTCATCCAAAAACAACACAATCCATGGAAATTCCATAATTTATGTTGACTATATACTTGGATCGTATTAATATTATGGTATCCTATATCATGACTTCACTTCTGATTTTACGGCTCAGCTGAAGACTTATATTATTTATGATATCGTTTATTTGACTGTTAAAGAGAAATTAAGTCAAGGTCTCATGCAAAACGTTAGAGATGACTAATTTAATGACTATTTCTGTCAATTACTAGAGTTATCGTTCTTATCTAACTTATGATAGTAGCTAAGCAATTGCCGTAAAAACAGGACGCAAAAATTATAACAAAATTACCAAATAAAATGCTGTCTATCATGCTATACTTAATTGTTATCTGTGCAAGGTTTGACATTTGACCTTGCAGCCGTTAGTCAATAAAAAATAATTGACTAACTGTTCAAATAAATACAAAAAACTAAAGGACACTTCGGCGTCGAAGTACTCGTCGGCATCGCTGTCATCCGAAAACGTGCCAAGAAGACTGACAGCATTGCCACGTAGAACGGCAATGCTAATTCTTTGGCCAAAGAACGAGCCAGACTTCTGGTCACATGTAAAAATTTATTGTGTGGATGGAAATATTTCACTTATGATACTTTACGTATCGGCTGATACGTAAAAGTTCTACAAATATCGGAAACCAAACTATCATCCTCATTCATTCACTTACTCGTAAAGCAGTCAAAGAGAGACATAAAAAATCTATTTTAGCAGTTGAGAATTTCATAGTGCAGCAAAGGAATGTTATTAATGTTAGAAAGTATTTGCATGTGAATATAGGGAGAGCATGAAGTACTTAATTATGTAAAGACTATGCAAGCTGATGCATCTAATTTTATAAATCAAATATTTGCGCTCAAATTGGAATAGCCGAAATGGCGAAGTAAGCGGAGGTAAATAAGCCGATGTAAACATGTCTGGGTTTTGTAACATCGCGTGATCTCCCGAATAAATGAGGTTTACAGTTTATTGGCCCTCCCTGTAACTTCAGTTGCTCGGAGTTTTTTCATTAAATTCAAGTGATAGGATGCTAGCGATGAATAAATCTAATCTGCCTTTATTACAAAACAAGGGTTATCTTTAGGCGCAGGTTTAATTTAAACCATCGAGTATTTTTTTTATTTGTAAAATAAAACGGTGGTTGTCGATAATACGCAAAAAAAAAACAAGCCATGAAATTGTTAAAACACAAATTAGTATTTTAATCAATTACTTAAGACAAAACACAACACATATTTTTGATTATAAAACCAAAAATATGCACGTGCATTTTTCGAGACCACCAGACCCAGTTTCAGACTCAAAATGGAGCCTCCCATAAGCCGAAAACAACACGAGGTCGCCACTCGCCAGACACCAATCTTACTCAATATTATTTTGAGCTAGGCCTCATCCTTCGTCCTTTCAAATCGCTATGCGCTTATGACTTGCAGAAGCCCACGACACCAGGATTAGCGCCAACCCGTACCATGCTCCAGAATTTATACCACACGGAACGCATTTCCTCAATATTATATCTATGTATTATATAAGTAAGTTTATAGTGGATGTTTATCTTTCGTCCATAGACGCAGTATGTATGTAGGTATGGTAATTATGGCTGCGTTCGACTGCAAATCGATTTTGTAACTAGACCTTACTCATTTTAATTGTAATTTTGTGTAGGTACATTTATGTATGTTTTTGTCAAAGAAGTATGGAGAGAAGTTTATTAAAAGTTAAAAGAATTCAGGAAATATCGCTTACGACTTTAAGAAACAAGACAAGGTTACTGATGTTCTGTGCCACTGTAAAAAACTAAAGTGACGCTGGGCTGGTCACGTAGCTAGGTTGACAGATAATCGATGGACTCACAGACTAACATCTTGGAACGGGCCATCAGGGACTAGGAAAAGAGGCCAAGCTAATGACCGGTGGGTAGAAGATATACTTATTACAAGTGGCTGGCGAACAGTGGATGATCACAGCGAAGGACAGGGAAGAATGGAAATCTCTAGAGGAGGCATCCACAATCAATTAACCGAGGGGTTCTTATTAGAGCTTTATACCTATGTATAAAAATAAGTTAACTTTATAGTATGCATAGACGTATAAAAATATACGACTATGAATGATAGTATATTATTATAAGAAATAGCTACGTGTTAGGAAAAGTATGTTTTGTAAAAAATTGTTAGAAATATAAGGCTTTTTATTTTATTTAAATTTATGTAAATTTATTGCGTCACCTTGAAACCGCTGTAGATTAGGTTAATTATAGTCAACTGTACCTTACACTATATTTTCAGGTTTAGGAAAACTTGAGTACTTACTACATTTTCTCTACGTGTAAGGTTAGAGCCAACAATGCTAACTAGCTGTCATAATATGGCTATTAATTTATAATTTAAATTATGTTTTGTTTTGCGTAATGTAAATTATCTTGCATAATTATATAGAATCATTTATTTTTTCTAACTGGACTGACAGCTGTGCTGCTGGGGAGTTTGTTGCGCCACTTCTTCTTCCCAGCTAAAGCACTAGGAAGTGGTGAAGGGTGGGCGTTTTGGGGGACTGTCTTATGTATTTTTGATTTTGATTTTTCGAAAAGTGCTGATTCTCCTGATTCACCTAGTTTGAATAAATGACTTTTGAATTTTGAATTTGAATTCTTCTAACCTGGATCTATATCAAAACCAAAAGGACGTCTAAATAACAAAAATATTAAAATAACGTACTAACACAATTTATAAGTACCTACTGAACATTTTCCATATACAGGGTGTTTGGCAGAACGTTGAACATACGAAAATGGTGGATAGGTGGGGTCATCTGCTACTTACTCAACCCATTTTTTTTTTTTTAATGCAAGTTGAAATTTAGTTTCAAGTATTTTTTTACATATTTCTGTAAGTTTGAGGACTTATAACTTTTTTTCTAGCTAACATCTGAATAAAGCAATAGTTTTATAAGAATCTACCAACATTAACGATAAAAAAAAAATGCCTGTTTTATCCATTTGTGATAAAAAATACACCCTAAAGTTAAGAAAGTGGTGAAACTAGAAGAAAGCAAAAAAAAATTGTTTTTAATATCCTGGGGTCCAGGGCCAATTAAATTAGGGCTGAGTAAGTAGCAGATGACCCAATCTATCCACCATTTTCGTATGTTCAACGTTCTGCCAAACACCCTGTATTTGTGTAGGTAGCCAGCAAAACTATTTCAGCATTGTAGAAAAATTGCACAACCAACCAGAAATGAGTGAAATATTAGGGCAATATGGCGGAAAACGCGAAAAAGGTTCAGTGCACCGAATGGCACCGGAATTATGGAAGTGGTCACGACACGGATATTGAACAGAGCCAAACACATTTTATAAAACAGAGTTATAATATCTAACTTTGCGCTGCTGGGGTTTGATAATCAGTACCCTAATTGCGTAATACACGATCAATCAGAATCTGAATCGTTTTGAAACAGATTGCTAACCCATTGGTTCATAAGTTAGAAAAAAATCTGCTAAGCAACGTAAATTGTTGTTGAACTGTCAAAACGTAATCGTTTACAAAAATGAGTTACGTAATTAGATAGCTTAGTAAATAGACCAGCCCGTCTTCATGTGGGTATCATGAAATAAACTTTTTCGATCATCCTCATCTTAGAGGTAGTAGGTGTTTAAAAGGCTACTCTTTTCAAACCTCTGTTTTTTGCGCTAGTGAGCTAATCTGCTTCAGGGTTTTATTACCCGACCGCGCAACAGCAAACTGAATACCTTCATCAGACTGCTTGAAAGGTGAGCGTAGGCTTCCATAGGAAGTGGCGGGGATCTCTCGCGTCCGGCCCTGGTCCAGGCCATGGTACGGAGCGAGAGGGCATGGGAGGCCATCACCTCCTTCTGCGAAGCAGTAATGCTCGCGAAGGAGGAGGCGGAGCGCGTGAGGGAGAGGCAAAATTCGCGGCCTCACGCCCCAAGCCGCCGCAGGAGGAAACGCCCTGGGCGTCGGGAATACATAGCCGATTCTCGGCCACCGTAAGCGCGGGCTCGCGGACGGTGAGCAATGGGTAGCTTGCCGTCCGGTAAGGACCAGGCCCGGGTCGACGGTGCGTTGTGTTCCACGCGCGCCTCAAAGAGATGTCAGCGACTGAAGGGGTCCGATGGACCATTGCCTGCCGGGGTTGCGGGAAAGTCCGAAAGGGATACCGTGGCCACAAACACAAACATAGTTGAAATAATCTATACAATCTATAGGATTTGTTTGATGAAGCTTGATTACAGTAAATCAAGATTATCTCGAGCTCTAAATATCCTAGTGGAGTCTTCGTAGATTGCTCCGTACCTAGTTGACTGTATAATTTATTATACTCAGCCAGTGTAACACAATATGAATCGTCATTCATATTGTGTTACACTAGCTGTCGTACCAAGTACAAGTAGTACTTAACAATGGCCAACTTCGCTAACATTTGACCATCTACGAGCATTCAGTTTCATTAAAGGCCGACGACGCACAGAAATAGGTACTCCATTCACCACCCACATTGAGTCATGTAGGTCTGTGGAATTTGAGAGCACGCATCCTGTCAGTTACCAGAATTCATTTCCAACAAAAAACTAACAAAAAGGCATATAATAGCATCGTAATAGCGGCGGTTACGCGGGCACTGCGCGCACGCACCTTTTGTGTTCCATGTCACAGCGGAAACGCGGGACGCGGTCGGCTGACTGTGATGTTGCCTGTGCCTTGATTGATGATTATTATAATTGTCTATGTCATTGTACGTGCGGTATGGGAACTGTAGGTATTTACTTGAATCGTTATGAACGAATACGTGGACATTACCATTACGTGAAACGCGGCCTTTCTTAATAGTTAATGATGACATTAATCAGACAGGTTAATGCTGGATGAGATTGAATGAGCTTTGTACCTAATCACCATACACAATTGCATTATAAACTCTCTAAATATATTAGCAATCGGCCTCGTCCAGCGTGGTGGAACTGACAAGGGTTTTAGTAGGTATTTAAGGCCTGGTTGGTTATCTAGAGGACTCTCTTGTTAGGTCATGGAAGATGCTATAATTAAGCGAGTTATTTCCAACACAGATTTTTGACTTCTAAGTTCTGACAGCCTGTCGGTTTCTTACTTCTTAGTTCAAAGTAGGTACCTACCTATTATTTAAGATATATATCTAAGGTAGGTTTAGGTATGTGTATAAGGAAAGGTCTGATTTTCCACCTTCGGCTAAGTTCTAATAATTAATTTACTTGGCATACAAATTCTAGTTTTTTTTAAAATATATTATTGATAATAATGCAGATAAACCAGTGGTGATGAACTGCCCCTTAGCTTCGTGGCCTGTTTATCCCCAAAGAGCTCCGATACGTTAGTACCTATTATTATATTTTATTCTGTGGCTCAGAGAAGTAAGAATTGATTTAAAAATCAGTGTACTACTACTTAACTACATCATTAAATAGGTAGGTACGTAATTTTAAAACGTTTTTTTATTTTTTATTAGGTAACTTTAACTATCAAAAGTCGCACGTTTAGCTTTTCTTGTACTTAATCTATTTTTACTCTATGACTGAATTTAAATAAAATGTTTGTGCCTATTTAATTAAAGCAAAAACCTCTAACAAACGGGCTGTTAAACTGTAAAGTAAATAATGTAAAATGCATTAGGTACTTAATTACTTACATTTATCGTCACTTTCATAATCTTCAGCAAACGCAAAAACGATATAATTGAAGCACAAAAACTGAATATTAATTTTAACCATGCTGTTTGATAGATATAGTTTTCTGAATCACATTAATTTAATAAAAAATGCATTAAATAACCATCACAATCGCAATATTTACGTCCGAAAGATATTTGAAATTGTTTTTGTCATTTTTTGTAATCAATTTTTACAGGATCTTGTGCCTCTAAATTATTATTTATTCATCAGGACATGAACCCACACCGAAAATCGGCCAAATACAACTGGAACTGTGCTTTTAGGAATATTATCGCGTTGCTTAGCAACATTGAATAACGCGCGTATGGCCATAGACAATTAATTTAAGAGGTTATTTATCGTGTCAACTTTATTCGTTTGCCAAATATCAAAGTTAAAATGGTTAATACAAAGTATTATGTTGTTTTAATTTTTTATGAAATATTACTTTGATTTATTAGAAGCACTTAAAAAAACACGTAAAATAAAGAGTTTTTTATAGTCATTTACAATAGTCGACACCTAAACAACTTACAGTGTGTCTATGGTTAAAAGTAATACCCAGAAATAAAATTTCTAACTCTTTAGTAGAAATTCTCACTTGAGTTGAAGGCGATTTTCTACCAATTAATATTGTGTTGAATTTTTACTACAAGAAAAGATAGTTACTAAGCTAATTACGAGGTGCATCTTCGCAGTGGGTCAATCGTTCAAATTGATACAGTGTGGTCATAAATAAAATAAACCGGCCAAGTGCATGTCAGACCACGCACAGTTAAGGGTTTCGTACGTAGTCTGGTTGGATATTCACGCATGCACGGTATTGTTTTTATCGACCGCAATACCTATGGAGATGTTATAGTACTGTACTAGTAAAGTGTTCATAGAACTTTTTCAAAAAAAACGGGGGGGAGTAATCATTTTTGTTAGACTCGAGAACTCTAACAAAAATGACCACTTCGATATCGCAAACACGGGATCCGTTTGCGAAATCGAAACCCCACATAATTAAATACACGAGTAAAAAAAATCATGCCCACTACCGGAAAAGGAGGTACAGAACTGTTTTTTGGTGTACAATAAAGCATTACTATCTATCTCTATTACGAAATAATGTTAGTCTTCGTAGTTTGTATATTATTTAGTATGGCAACTACAACATTTTCCGTGGCACGCAATCCGCAGCTCCATTCGTGTGAGTTCGTCGCTTTCGTCCGTCAGGGATTTTGTGCGACGTAAACGGGTGTGTGCGAAAGTATGAAGTGAAATCGTACATAAAAGTGTGTGAGATGTTAAGTGTTAGTTTTTATTGTGCGTTAAAAACAAACATGAGTGCGAACGGATAAGCCTGTTTTCTTATTTGATCCCCATAACATTGTACGCATCGGTACACGTAACATTTCGTATGAACGGTTTCAAAATGGCTGTGTTTTGAAGGACCCTTTGTCCGCTTTCGTGTGCTTCTTTCAGCATGATAGTGGGATCGTACTGTCAGAAAATTATCTTAGAGAGGTGAGGAAGGCTCTTGCTAAGTTTTAGTGGTTCTTGTGTAGAAACGCGGAGTGGAAAATTACTGGTTCCCGCCGCTGAACGGAGTCGGTTGATTGCTTTCTATGCGAGCGATACCCACGAAACGTTCGCTAGCAACGTGTGAGTTTCTATTAACCTTTTTATTTTCTCGTTTGTGTGCTGATAGACCTGGTGGAGGTATGCGGGCTGGCTTCAACGCAAGTTTATAATTAGTTTGGTGTTGATTTTCGTGCCGTGAAACTCGTGGTTTGTCGGTACGAGGTAAACATATGACACGACTAAAAATAAACTGTTTCCATTTATACACGTCCTATTGGAATACTTTTTGTACCAGTCACGTGTTTTTGATGAATGAGGAACTTATCATGGTGTTATCATGTGAAAAGTATTTGATAACTATTGTGAGTGCCTGATTTCAGGCAGGAAAAAAGAGACTAGATACAGTCAGGATCCTAGTTGTATACAAACTAACTGGCCAGTGGCTCAAAGTTTGAAGTTACTAAGTTTACAGTTGGTTATAATAAATACCTAAGTATTTCAAACAAAAAATGTGTCTCTTGCTGTATAATTTATGTTTTATTTATCAACATGAAAACAGTCTTTTTTTTAAATTTTGTAATAATATAAAATGTATTCAATAATTTATGTTGTTCACATTGAAATAGCTTTAGAATAGAAGTGTATTTAATAATAATTGGCTGTCCATATTAACCATTTTATGTTATTTAAGGTTATCATGGATGTATATTTTATGATAAGAAAAATCATGAAATGACACAAATGAATTATACTATGCATACCATGACATGGCATTCAGAATTACAATGAATAGGTACATTCTTAATTTAAATAGCTACATGTATATTTTAAACTTATCTGCCGTTTCACTAATTATTTTAAAAGATGATAGCTGGAATCAAAACTGATGAATACAAGCTATTTAAATGTCTTAGCATAATCAGGCTACTGATCTGTTCCCGCTGCTGGGAACAGGCCTCCTCTCTGTAAGAGGGAGTGAGCAGTAATCCACCACATGGGCCCAGTGCGTGTTGGTAGTGTCACATGTCTTCGAATTTTTGTTTTTTTTGTTTTTGGACATGCTGGTTTCCTCACATTGTTTTTCTTCACCGTTTTGAGAGCAGTGGTGATGAAATAATTTACACAAAGTAGAGCGCTTGTCAGTTAACCTACAACTCTTAAGTTGCGTTTCCGTTTTTGGGCCAACACTATTTAAATTGAAATGTCTTATTGTCTAAAAATGTAAACTAGGTGTTAATATAGTATAGTTGTCCTCAAAAATAATGACAATAATCCATTTATATAACTAATTTAATTTTAATATTCAGTTAAATAATTCCTTAAACTAAGTTGACTGAGCTCCCTTTAGCTCCCAAGTAAGAATTCAGGCTATTGTATATTAGCATTTAAAAGCACTAAGCCATACATTTTAATATCCTGTTACCTTTAAATCATGTAACTGGTTGAATCCATAATGTCTAATACTTATGTATGAATTGTACGTAATCATCATCAGCTATTTTTAGTATACTTCATTAATTTAGTCTGAGCGAAGCAGTAACCACTACAACAGTTGTAGGTACCTACTACTTAGTACTAATTAATATAGGTACCTATGTGGTGATAACAAACCCACAAAACCATTTCTATCCTATTGTGACTAATTATAAATAGGGAATGTTTTTCTAAAGAAAAAGGAGTTTATCAGTATATGAACAGTTTTAGAACCTTACCAATTTTTTTTTGTGTTCATTTAAATTCTCTCTTTTTAAACAAAGAAGTTTTTTTTTCTTTTTTTAATCTGTGCAGTAGCAAATCCATTTTCGTCAAAAAGCGCTGCGCTCTCGTACCTATGTGGTGATAACAAACCCACAAAACCATTTCTATCCTATTGTGACTAATTATAAATAGGGAATGTTTTTCTAAAGAAAAAGGAGTTTATCAGTATATGAACAGTTTTAGAACCTTACCAATTTTTTTTTGTGTTCATTTAAATTCTCTCTTTTTAAACAAAGAAGTTTTTTTTTCTTTTTTTAATCTGTGCAGTAGCAAATCCATTTTCGTCAAAAAGCGCTGCGCTCTCGTCTTTGTACCTGCCGGAATTTCCCTTAGATAGGGATCCAGAATTCCCTATTTTGAATCAGGCTTGGACAAAAATGGCTCGATTTGCCTGGCTTATAAACCTTATAACGAATCTAAAGGTAGGTTTAAGCTCGGTTCCTATAAACTAAAACGAATCGTTTTGATTATCAATGTTAACATTTCTTATTGCCAAACTGGGGCCCTGGGCATATTATAAATAGATTAGGAAGCTAATTTTACCTGTGATAGCTACTTCCATATGGGAGGGTCTACTATGCAAAACTATGAGGCCTTTGCTTCATTATTGGTAAAGATAAAACAGTCTTAATTTTAACCAATAATGGTCCGTAAATTATAGGAATCGGCCATTACTCAAACGAGCGTCTGTTCATTCTGTCCCTACTTGTATCAAACTCCCGTAGTCCCGTGTTAACAGAGACAAAGCATTCTTTCGATGTAGTATCTATGCGAAACAATGCTCTTAGGTAATCTTGCTCCGGTTCTATGTCCGTTCTAAACCCACCTTAATATGTATCAGACATACAGTTGTAGCTGCTAAACAAAGGTCACGCCGCTCAAATCCTCGTCGTATCGTGAAATGTCGCAGCACCGTTACTAGTCGACTATTGTCGGCAGAAAACCGAAACGCATAACGGCAACCAGTCATTGTTTGTTGCGCGCACGCACGCACCGAGGCTGAGGATGAAAACTAGATATTTTTTGTGTTCTAAACAGATTATGAAGATACAAGAAAAGAAGACGGTACCTACCCTCTCTCTTGGTAAAATATTGAAAATTGTGCTTATTTTGACATCTCTCAAGATGTCGTTTTCTGTTTCAAGAAACAATAATAATAGAAATAAAGTTTATTTTATTTTATTGTGCTACAAATAAGACGCACGTCATAAAATAAGGCAACGTAGCCAAAAGCCTCTATATATTTATTTAATTTGACAACATTGGTCCACTTATTCAACATTAAAGTAACATTATACAAAAAGAGAAATTAAAAAGTTAAAAGTTTTACAATATTGAAGATTAGATCACGATTTTATATCTATAGCGTTGTCAATCGTTTTAGTATTTATGATTAACAGTTCTGAAGCGTATTTTCGATTCCTAATAAGAAATTGATTCAACAACGTCAGAAGCACAGACATAGAGAGCCTTGGTCAGAAGTCAGAAGAAAATAAAAGGACACACAAGAAACGAAGTACAAAACATCTAAGTTTGATTCCTATGGTAATAAAACATTTGACCTTTGTGGTTTTGGCTGACGAGCTGATTTAAATCTGATTGTGATTACGTAACCAGCAAGAGCAAGATAGTACGTTTTTTATCAGCTAAGAGACTGATGACTGTTGTAAAACTTTTTGAATAAAAAAAAAAAGTACTAAGTAGGTACATGATTATAAAATCTTAATAAGTATGTAGGCCAACTAAGTAGGTAGGTACTTACCTACTTATACGAAAGTAGGAATGGAGTGAACTGATTATCCGATAGGATCAAATAACATGCGAATAATCACATTTTATTCCTCCACTGGTTTCTGCCCGCGATTTCGTCCACATGATATTTCGAACTCCAATCCACTGCATCGCATCGCATCGCCCGCCCGCGCGCTAATACTTCGGTTTTCTCTTAGCGTCCTTTCTGACTTTTTTGTTTTTGCTCAGCTCTTAAGGGTCGGAGCGTGATGTTAAATCAGGAGGTCTACTCTCTAAGTCCGTCAATGAATATACGGGCCCGTCCGAAAGTAGTTGACCCGTCTAACGAGTGCCAAATCAAATTTTTGGTCGGGCAAAACACGCCGGGAGTAAGATCAACTGTCAAATCGTGTTGTCATTTATTCTTAGTCCGGCCCCAAACTAATCTTATGTCCGTAATTGACACGGAGTATGAAATTCCCGTAACTTCCGGCAGAAATTACAAATTTCGTGCTTAGGGAGTAGGCCCTCAGAATGGGGCTATCAAATGCAAAAAGAATTTGTCAAATCCGACTGGTAGTTGCAGAGATAAGTGCATTCAAACAAAATAAAAAACATTGTGTATATTTATGTAAAGTAAGATTTAAGGCTCGTGCAGACCAGCGCGACGCGACGGAGCGACGCGACTTGATCAATACAACTTCTAAGAAAACTTCACGGTATAACAATAGCCGGTGTCGCGTCGCGCTAGTCTGAACGAATCTTTATATATTAACAAGAGCCAGACAATACGTTATTCAATTTTAATTTTCAATATCCGGTGTTTTTTTCTTGGCCACTTCGTGCAAACGTGACTAACGAACGATACTGAAACCTTGAGGTACTCTCGAATTGTTGAAATACATCGAGACAGCCACGTTAAAAATTAATTTCACTGAAAATGTTAAAATACTGATTGGAAATATTGGAATAGGGCCGGGTTTCTGAGGACCTCAGATTAATTCTCAATATAATAGAATGCTCTCTCTATACGTACACCAGAATTACAGAATGTAAAAGTAGACATTTTACAGGTGACACAATTAGCGGTCTTATCCAGGGACTGAAAGCGGTTACGGTTAAAGGTAAAGATACCTCAAAAATATACCGGTACCGGTTTAAAATACAGGTTGAGATATACCGATACCTTTAAAAATAAAGGTTGGGCTTAACCGTTATTTAACCTTTACACGATTTCGGTATCAAAAACATGCGAGACGGCGCGTCTTCGAACACTTTAGAACTTGTGTACCTATTTTGTAACAATCGGCAAGTGAACGACAGACAGAGTAGCGAGGCGGTGTGTCAAAGAAAACCCCTATTTATTAAGGTTTAGGTACTGCTACCGAAACATTTATAAAGGTTATAGTACTTCTACCGAAATATACCGGTATGCATATCCAACCTCAAAATTCCGCTACTGAAAAAAATAACGGTATCGAAATATTTAGGTAACCTTTATTTAACGGTATGACGTCATACTGAAATTTAAAGGTACCTTAATTTTTCGGTAATTCAGTCCCTGGTCTTATCGCTAAAAAGCGATCTTTTAAAGATAGGTATAGGGTGGATTAATAATAATAACTATTGATTCGACAAATTTATATCGAAAATCTTCCTAATCTGTTCAGTTCAGTATGTCAAGAAATCGTAACAATAGCATTCTCAAAAAGTTAAATTCCTGTTGAGAACACCTTATGAACCTGTACCTTAATTGCGTAATACACGATCAATCAGAACCGGAATCGTTTGAAACAGATAGCAAAAAAATCGGCTGAATAACGTAAATAATGCAATGAATGTTGTTGAACTGTCAAAATCAAACAGATTAGTCGTAATCCTTTACGAAAAATGTGTTGCGTAATTAATTAGATAGCTGGTATATTAAATACATATAACATCACGCCTGGTTTCACCGAAGGGTTATGCAGAGGCTTACCTATAGTACTTACTGTACTTAGATACACTCGCATTTCGCCAGTTATGTTTCAGTTCCATGTAATAAGGAGCGAGCCTGTTGCCATCAACTGGGCACAAATCCAGACTTCGGGCTGGTATAAAATCACACCATTATGACACTATATTTTTTTTATTCGTTTCATTTCACAGACTGAAATCAGAACCCATTTATTCCTGAACCCATGACAAAAAGACAAAACAATCTTTCCTTGTCGGTGTGTTGAACTGGTGTCAGATATAGAGGTGAATGCCTGGCAAAGTGGCAACTTGCGTATCGAGTTGCGCGAATAGTTCATGTTCCAAGCGATACGTTGCGTCTCTTAGGCGGTTAGGCCTTGGGCAAATGGCAACAGTGGTAGATAAGATACCATGCTTACGTGATTTAGCAAGAGCCTGATCAGTTTATCATGCAATTTCTGCGTTTGAGCCGAGATTCAGTATGTGTCATCAGTCTGGAACTAAATTTTGCGTTTCTATAATTTCTAACGTGAAGATATTATCGCCGACGTCCACGTCACGGCATCACGATAACACAAGGATGAAAAAAAAAATGAAAATATATTAAGCATCATTAATTTCACTTCGTTTAGTTGTAAATGTAACGTGCGCGTATTTCCAAGTCCATAGGTTTCGAGTTCAAAACCAAGGCACCTCTGATGTTTCGGATTCATGTGCGTATTGTATAATTATCACTAGCTTCAAAGGAAAACATCGTGAGGAAATCGGCATGCCTGAGAGATATTTTTCGACGGCATGTGAAGCCAAGTCAGAGGCCCATGGGCGGTTGAAAACTTCAGGTTAGTCGCTAACCACCCGAAAAAGAAATAAAGACGTATTTCCATACATTTGATGGACGTGGGTGGGACTGAGGCGTCCATGATAATATCGTGAAATTTGAAATTATAAGCCTTCGATCAATTTGGTCGAATATAAAAGCGCACATTTTTAGTCTTCATGATTGTTTACGAAGCTGCTAAGCTGATTAATCTATTTACAATCGTATTTACTGTAGCTATTGAAATAGGTTTCCAATCATGTGCTTTTAATTTAAATCTATGCGTATTTTCGACTTACCTTGACACCGACACAGTTGCACGTTTCTGCACGAATATCGTAGGGGACTCGTCTGAATACGCCTTTATCTCTTGGTAATATCACCGATACTTACTATCTTTTAAGAACTTCGTTGCTCCACTTACCAATTTCGTTTCGTGTTACAGCAATAGGGATGATGCTTGGGTAAAAAAAAGATATTTTATTAGTCCTTCAGTCAGATAATAAAAAAAAAAATTGACACGTAGTTTTAGCTTTGACATATTATTAAAAAACTACTACTTAGATAGTGGGGGTCGCTACGTCACAAGTATAAAATCTACATACTCGTGACGTCATGACACATTTTAACGCCGTAATATTTTGTTTAAGTAAAAAAAGAAAAAAATATGTGTCTAATATTTTTTAACTAACTGACGGCCAAAAAAAGTTGAAATCATTCCTATTCAGTTGTTTTTGCCAACATTGTAAACATCTATTGCGTTACCCGCTGTCGTATACGCAGATATTATTTGGCAGTTATTAGCAAATATATTCAGGTGTTCTGACTCCATTTTGAAATTGACGTAATTTTACAGCTGAACTACTGCAGTTAACAAACATGAAAAAATATCATTATTGGTGTTACAGGCTCATTGATTTCACACACCTTTACAATTTTCGAATGATTTATGTAACTTACTTTAAAAATAAAATCAACTTGCCTTTATTTAAAATGCATGAATACTTTAATACGAATAATACGCTGTAAGTAATAGATCTAATTCTGGATAATATTTAATAGGGATGTTGACTGGGAAAAAAAAAACTACTTAGTCCGTCAGTCGGAAAATAAAAAAAATATTAGACACGTATTTTTTTCTTTATCATATTAATAAAAAATGGTTTAGATAAAACGCATTAAGCTTCTATGTTCTAACGTGAAGTTTTCTTGGAAATTGTATTATTCGAGTCGCGTCGCGCTGGTCTGCAAGAGCCTTTAAAGTCAGTATAAAAACTACCGGGGAGTGACGTCATGCCACATTTTAACGTATTGCCTACTCAATGTATTGCCGTAATATTTTGATTACGTAAAAAAGAAAAAATACGTGTTCAATATTTTTTTATAATCTACTTGACGCACAAAACAATATTTTCTGTCGACATCCCTATTGTCTATCGAATTCATTTAATAAAACGTAATATTTTAAAGGACCGGTAGGTATTCCTGCCTCACGTGCGCTTGATCCTAGATGATTATTATTCTTTGGTCCTAGTGTTCACATTCGCAATTTCAAAATGATTGGCGTCTACGTCTATACAAAATGTTTGCTTAAACGCCAATGTCTCAACTTTATATTATTTTTATTAAAGTTAACATACCGAGTGCGTAAATTGTGATAGCTACGCACGTGCGAAGATAAACTGCGAATATATTAATACTATGTAATACAAACATAATATGAGCAAATGGTTTTATGCAGGGACTGAATTTCCGAAAAATTAAGGTACCTTTAAATTTCAGTATGACGTCATACCGTTAAATAAAGGTTACCGAAATATTTCGATCCCGTTAATTTTTTCAATAGCGGAATTTTGAGGTTGGATATGCATACCGGTATATTTCGGTAGAAGTACTATAACCTTTATAAATGTTTCGGTAGCAGTACCTAAACCTCAATAAATAGGGGTTTTCTTTGACACACCGCCTCGCTACTCTGTCTGTCGTTCACTTGCCTATTGTTACAAAATAGGTACACAAGTTCTAAAGTGTTCGACGCCGCGCCGTCTCGCATGTTTTTGATACCGAAATCGTGTAAAGGTTAAATAACGGTTTAGCCCAACCTTTATTTTTAAAGGTATCGGTATAGCTCAACCTGTATTTTAAACCGGTACCGGTATATTTTTGAGGTATCTTAACCTTTAACCTTAACCGCTTTCAGTCCCTGGTTTTATGTTTATTATAATACTGTTTTGTTTCTTCCCTTCTCTGACCAGCACGCGTAGTGTGACCACCGTAGATACGGGTTTTGTCGACGGAAGAGTAGACAAAATGACAGATAAACAATCACAATCTGTCATTTTGTCTATTCTTCCGTCGACAAAACCCGTTTCTACGGTGGTCATGTTAAGCGTACAGATAATGAAGGAAAACAGAGCATAGTTAGCTAATACGACTAAGTACAAAGATATATCCCAATTTATGTATATTCTTAGTATTGTATTGTCGTGATAACATCATTATTCTTTCATCTTAGAAATATGAAATCACTTTTTTGCATATCTATACCACGTTCTCTCTATTACACAGAAAGATCGTGAAAGCTCGAGCACTCACGAGCAATTTTTCAAGTCGATAATTATCCCATGAAATCTTTATGTCGTACATGTCATTTGTATGTCACGTTTTCGACATAAAATGTGATTGTGCTATTTACGATAATACGTTAAGTAATAATTACTAAAATCACCTATCAATTTGATTGAGCTCATTTTCTATAGCCTCTTTTACATGTCGGTAAATTACGGGTCTTATTCGTATGACTGTGTATTGTCTTGTAATCTTAACATCACTAAATAGACGTAGGAAAAATAAGTTTCTTAATACCTAGGCCCTCAGTACATGTTCTCAGAAAATCCACACGTAACAATAGGCTATTTAGGTGCAATAAGCCGGATTAAATCAAATATATAAACGTATTGTGCTACTATTAATGAACAGTTGGTTTGTTCAATTGCGGCCTAAGCTCATAATTCAGGACACGTCAGAATAAACGTGTTTAACAGCTTGTGCTGTTACAGAGTGACTTTCTGTTTACTGCAGCTAATCGCGAACTTATGGGATCATTATCTAAAAGCCGACTACGTGGACACACGTACAAACGTAGTAACGACTTGTTCATTCCTATTTAAGAGCCCAATTTACCATTTGTAACATGTCCGGCCGTTTCACCGACGCTTGCCTTTAGAAAGTCGATGGGAGGCGCGATAAATACTTTGGTTTCGGCGCCGGCGGTTCTCGCATTGTTCTCCGACCGCAATAGGATTATAGGATATGACCGTAAAGCTATTTTCACTTCCGCACGACGAGGATCTGGTGTGGCGTTTAAATATGCGGCTAAACCGTTTTTAACTCGCCAACAGCCGGTTTTACTTCAGAAAACGTGTGGTCTGTTGTGATGTTGCATTTCGCCATCTAATTTTAGAGAAAAACGACAACTTTGTAAGCGTTATTGACTGCTCCAGTGCGGTGCAGAGAAAATAAGACAAAATTACACAACAGATTGCGCTACTTAATTTTGTACTCAATGTCTTTTGAATAAAGTTAACTTCTCGTTTGGGAGTGAATTGTGAAAGGATGCCCTTAGAATCGAGGACGACAGTACTTCCATAGTCGAGGGTTACTATGGAAGTAGCGAGTAATTAGTATGGACATTTCGACCCACCTAGGAATAAGTTAACACGATTGTAGATTTGGAAGTTTTTAGTTTTGTCTGTCATGCTATTTACCCTTCTGACCACGACCTCGATATTTCTTTAAGAGTAACCCTATGTTAAAATCTGTAGTGTTTAATCTTATCTTTATCTAAAATGTTCTAACTTCTGAGGGGCATTTGCCAAAAAATAATAAGATCTGTGTACCCTAATTGCGTAATACATGATCAATGAGAATCTGAATCGTTTTGAAACAGATTGCTAATACATTGGTTCATAAGTTAAAGCTGCTCGTGAACATAAATAACGCAATGAATGTTCTTTAACTGTCAAAATGAAACAGATTAGTCGTAATCGTTTACGAAAATATGTTGCGTAATTGGGTTACAGTTTTCTTTGGCGATTTTCTTTGTGAGACATGAAATAGGTTGCATGGTGAATGGAAAGAATCACGAAAATTCAAAGATTTGGATATTAGACAATCGGCAGAAAGTACCTAATTTCTACTTGACTATTTTTGAAAGCCTAGATTGTTTTTCGGTAAAACAGCTTGCCCCTTGTATTGTGATCATTTACATTTTTTTTTTTTTCCCTTTTATAAAGTATCGTAGCTGATGATACTTTATTTATATTACAATCTAGCCAATTCAGCTAATAAGTAAATTAAATATAACCTAAACTACTAAGTAACTATAAAATTAAGAAATCGTACATCATAGAGTCTTATATACATATATATCAAATAGATTGTTTAGAATAAGACAAAAAAATGCCTATTCAGACCTTAGGCAAATAAAAGCTGGAGTACCACAAGGTAGCGTACTAGGTCCGGTCCTGTATCTACTATACACCTGTGATATTCCTGAGCTAGAAAATAATGTCATTGCAACCTTTGCTGACGACACAGCTATTATGGCTGTTGGAAATAGTCACGAGGAAGCTGTAGATAAGGTTCAAGAGTCCATAAATCGTGTCTATGAGTGGACTGCAACATGGCGTATCAAACTCAATGAAAACAAGTCTATCCACATTGACTTCACCAATAAAAAGCCACAATACTTCCCGGTATTCATGAATAATCAACAAATACCATACGCCAATACTGCTAAGTATCTTGGCATGACACTGGATGCAAAACTGCGCTGGAAAGAGCATGTCAAAAAGAAAAGAGCCGAACTAGATATTCGATACAAAAAAATGTATTGGCTACTTGGTAGACAGTCGCCATTGTAAATATCCAATAAATTGTTGTTATACAAACAAGTTTTAAAACCTGTATGGACCTACGGTATACAGCTGTGGGGCTGCACCAGCCAAAGCAATCGTCAAATCATACAACGTTTTCAAAACAAAGTACTAAGGGATATAGTCAACGCACCCTGGTACATTAGAAACAGCGACATTCACCGGGACCTCAAGATGGATGTCGTAAACATAGTAATAAAAAAATGTGCAGAAGCTCATGAACACAGACTTCATCATCATGTGAAAGTCGAGGCGATCCAACTCCTTGACACAATTATTGCGAAGACTAAAAAGGGTAAAACCTTTTGAGTTAGTTTAGTGCAGTATGAGTGAACTTAAAAACTGCAGTGCAAGTGCTGGCGATCAATACATGATGTTACTAAATCAAAATATTTATTCGCAAACGTAGTTAGAGATTTAATTTATTTGTCTCCTCAATATCAAACTTTAAACGCTCTCGTAACGGGTTTCTAACTAACAAGTTTAATTAACAAACGCTAAATCTGTTTTGCTATGAACGCTCAACGAGCTAGCCAATACCCGTGTGGACCTAGACCGGAACACCCTCTAACATGGGGCCACGATCATTCATTAGTTTTTTTTTTTTTAAATAAATAAAGATGTCGAATATTGATACAGTCACTATAAAATGTTAATAATGTTAGTTAACCAATTAGGTAATAATTTATGACAAAGTTGTTGGATAGATGCTTCTATAGATAGGTACTGAATAAATTAACCGACTTGGTTTTACATATTAGATTTCACAAGTTTTTGCGGTAGAAGAACTGCGTTGCGGGCATTTTTGTACATGTTTTTGATGGAATCCAATTTTACATCTAATAGCTAACCAAGTTCAACGCCCCAAACCTAGTCTTCAACTATTAATAGTGGTCAGAAATAATACGGAAACGCCTCATTGTAAAAGATAATACCAGACATTGCTGAATACTTAGGGAAACCTTGTAGTCTGAGATTTTATTATAATAAGCGGATTTCACGTTCAGTCTCGGCGGCTCAACTCTGTCGCGGCTGTTCAAGGAGAATCGGGTTTCATTGTAAATCTATATTGTTTTACTCCTCTCATATTTCTTTCGCCTTTCCGTTAACGCAAATTAATATAATAGAAGTTATAGTCAACTAGGTTAATGACCATCCAAGGAGAGATGTTATCATCGTTACAGTTAATGTCGCCATCTTAGGTTACATGTTTAGGAAAGGCTCCTCAATTTGTTAATGAATGTGCCTTCTTCGTGTTAGCGTCGTCGGTTTCCAAGCCGAGGCCTTTACGGTTCGACTTCACGGAACGGGGACATGCTTCACGGTAATGGTGGCTCTTAGCAAATGAAAACTCGATTTTTACGACGCTTTCTGCGAAATTACTTGGCTGTAAAAGCCGAAAAATATTAAAATTGCGCCGGTGGTGCTGGTGTCTCGTGAAGTCTTTAATTTCTGGTCGCTTGACTTTTATTATTGAAGTTTCATTATCAGAATTTAATAAATGGTTTTTGGGGCCAAGTCTTTGTTGTATTACAATAGGTATTTCGTGTCAGGTCTAACAAAGGTGTCAATAAACTTTTAATTTTTACTTGTTTAACTTTTTATTTTATTTGTTTTCTTGTGTCGTCTTTCTGTGTATAACGTATGTTATCATTGTTGGTAGGGAATGCATGTCATGTACCCGGAGCCGGCTTCGCAATACCACAGCAGTCAGCCTCCGTGCCCGCAGCCTGAATACCGACCGGCAACATCGCCGGCCTTTCAGCAACCAGCAAAGAAACGCCGCGTACTGAGCCCCAAACAAACGCAACAACATAACGGAATACCACACGCACAGCTTGACAACAGCGGCTACAAGGTGAGAACTAATACACGAACAAGACAATAAGTTAACTGTTTATGATGACTAGAACACAAGACTGGTTATGGCCGTCATAATAGGAATACTTTGTATTTAATCGCAGAGAAATTACTCCAATACTGGTATTGTCAGTGATACCAGCGAATACCTCAGTCTTATATGTATGAACTCCTGTGAAACATTAAAATTATCAAGAAACAGTAAAATTATCAAAATACTTTACTTGGTTCAGTGACAAACCAATAAATAATATCTTGTTTTTCCTTTTCCGCTTCATAATTAAATGTCCCTTTTCCTTAGCACAAGTATTCTGTTTTCGTCACCTTCGCAATTACGTATTGCAATCAGTCGTTAAAAAGTTCGTTCTTTTAATTAAACAAGAAATGACAAATTGATACTAACTCGTCAAGTGGAATGTCATTTTCTTATTTGTATCAAAATATATTTTTTGTTTCGGGAAAAGCATTATTCTTGTTATATTTTTAAATCTATTTCTTGGCTAGACTTGTGTGGAGTAAAATATTGTTGCTGCATTTGCATTCTTTAACTCGGCCATAACTCAACTTTGCATTTGTCGTCGCACACAAATCTCTTCGGCAGTGTCTTTGTCTTGGGGAAAATGTGAGAACATAACGTAACGGGAAAGCAAAGAATTAACACTTTCTACACTAGTAAGATGATTTCGATTCACGGAAAATTCCACATATACACGTCTCATATATTGCGTAGAAAAGGTTACTTGGAGTGTTTCAACATTTAATATCCATGCATGTAACAACATCAAACCAGCGCTCACAGTCACCTCTACCAGTCGATAAACAACTAGTTTTATCGATAGAGGATAACTTTGCTTTACTAAATGTTTTCGATTTAATTCAATATGAAATCTGCTAATGTAAAATTCAATTTTTTGTGAACAACTCCACTTTGGGAGTCATTTAAAGCCTAACCCTTTTACATCAGTACTCAGAACACCGTTCCTCAGAAACCAGCAATCCTTCGTAGGAAAATTCCTTACTGCCCTTATATTCAGATTTCATTATTGCTCCACATAACGAATCGACGTGTCGGCTTCATCGATTGAGTTCATAGCACGAATATATGAATAGATAGCGTATCTTATATTGTACATGCGTTTGTCGAATATGATATCAAAATTGATACAAGAACGCGAATGTCACATCAAGGAGTTAATTTCGCGTGACGCAGAGACCGACCATCTGATGAATATGTAATCGCGTCAACACTACAAAGGAGGGTTCGGAGCCGAACCATACGTATTTTTGTATATGGCTATAACGATCCTGTAATGGAATCATTGCGTTATTTACTTTACTATCCTTTATTTTAAAGCATTTGCTAACCTTTGGTGAGGGAATTGGCTACAGCAAAGTGACGTTTTGACGAGAGGAAATTTATTGCCAAAACAATAGTCGAAGTGTTTTACATAGTTATTCTCAAACAGTTCCAGAACTTTGGCTGCTCTTCGGTCTTCATGAAAATAATGTCTCAGGATAAATTCTCCATATTTACTCCAAGTTGCTGGACTTTATAGCTGGACGAACAAGCCCTCTTTCATAATAAATATATGAAAGAGGGCTTATTCGTCTTGGACGTCTTGCACACGCACAATATTGGGTCGACATGTGACCTTCATTAATAAAGGCCTAACTATTTCTTTAATAAAACCGAATCCGATGATGATATCTAAAGGTGAAGGTAACCTTTGGGATATTCTATGACTGGTTTGAAGTTTCGTCATATCCTCGCGTCTCGTACACAAGGGGCCTTAATGACCCATTCTTCGAGAAAACAATTCCCGTGTAACGATTTTCCAAAACAGCCGGCGGTTATTTTAAAACCGCCTCCTTTTGCGAACTTCACAATATGCAGTGGCGCATCTGTCGCGAGATGGTCTTTTTACCGTTAATCAACATCTGGGGCACTTTTGAAAGTATCGCCCGGCATGCGGCTCGCTACAAGACGCAACCGAAATTGGTCTGCAGTCCTTTATTGTGTATTTAAACTTAATATTGGCTTGTCTTGAGGGGTACGACTCCTTCAGAATTGTTCAATTCAAATTGCAACTTCTTTTGTTGCCCCAAATTGTAAATAACCACCTAAATATACGTGAAAGTTTAAAGAATATGCATTACGAAAACTTCAGTGCCGTTGTTGTTAAGTACATAAAATCGCACAGGGTTACGAAACTCGGTGCAAATTGCCGTTCTCAATTTGCTGCAAAAGCCAAATAGCTTTTGTTTAGCCTATGCATCTTTGCTTGCGAGCTGAATCTCATTTCATTCTGTCATGTGATCAACTCGCTTGCGTTTAGCGTGTTGGTGTTGCTAAACAGTGTGTTACCAATCAAAGTTCATTGAAGGTATTCGATTGACAAGTTGTTACTGAAAGGTCTTCCTCGCCAAATGCGCAGTTATTTGTTACGTAACATTCGTTTATTTTACGAGTAGCTAATCCTATAATAGACATGGACAAGGAAAACTCACGACCGAAACCTGTGGAAGGGTCTAGGGGTGGCTTATAATGGAAAGCAAAACAAACTCATTCGATGCTAATATACGTACAAAATTTATGGCGCGACCCAACACCGGTACAACAACTTCCGTGAAGTTTTCATAGATTTTTTACCACCAGAGTCGCGGCGTGCCTGTCTGCGGAAGCCTTAAAGCTATTTGAATCGACCAATTAAATACATATTTCAATTTGCGTGAGTGTCGCTGTAGATTTTATGACGATTCAATTGTGTTTATACTGAAATAACAGTGGCGGTATTCCGATATGAAAAATAATAGAAATGTTTGCGTAAGCGGCCGGCACGTGGACGGGACGCGAGCCTCGTGATGGCTCAACGTGAGCCGGTCGCCGCGGGAATTTACAACTGAACTAGGACTTACTGGAAGGGGGACATGTCACATTGGAACTTGTGCTTTTCAAGAAATTCATTTCGACCAACGAATATTTCGAGGTCGGCTCGTTAGTACGATTAAGGAAAAACGTTTGGAAAAACATGAAAGAAAACTTAATTGGAAATTACTTGATTTTTACTATTGTAGCTTAATATAACGTCACGCCTGTTATCCCCAAAGGGTTAGGTAGAGGTGTACCATCGAAGAAGTTCATATCTATACACCGTAAGGACTATTTCTGCTTGCAGCGCTCGGCCGCTATAGAAACGGGCGGCGGATGTGGTCATCGTGTTCACGGGATTTTGTTTTCAAACTGCTTGGATATGAAGTTCTTCGATAGTACCTATATAGCCTATAGTAAACCCACATTTCGCCAGTGATGTTTTATATTGTAGGTTAGCTACATAATATTTAGTAATCGAGTTGAACGGCGTACGATTGGAAAGGCCTATGTGCAGCAGTGAGCTGTTTTGGCTGATGATGATTTAGTAATCTACGAATGATATTATACGCATACACCATCGATCTTGATTACCTACACTTACCATATTTCAATGTTTGTTATTACTTGGGGTCAGTGCTCGAATGGTGCAGTACTTACGATTCTATTCTAACTAACCACTTCTGTTAAAACAAGCAGTCGTGTTTCGTCAAAAACACTTAACACGAAATGAAATCCAGTTCCAAATTATTTTACATATCAAAAATTTCGTGAACAACAATTTAATCAGTACTAAAGCTATCGATCCATCCGATATAGGACTTTACGCCGCTAGTGTTTAGGTGTAGGTTGGTGTGTATCAACGAGTGACGCAATAGTGTTTGTTTACGTGGAGCAAAGTAGCTACGTGCATTTAGCGAGCGGCTTGTCCGACGTTGCCAAGTCGTGCTTGTGCCCAATTTGGCATCGCGATGATGGTTGCCTACCGAGGCTCGTAACGGCATGACCATTTTTTGTCAAGAATTGAGGCACAGCACCAAATCTTGATTTTGATCTGATCAACTCAACTGGGGGCCATCCACGACCTCTTTATGCAGTATTATTTTGATGTTACTTCAGTGCGAGAAAGAAGTGGAGCTATACAGGACGTCTAGCTCCATTTCTTTCCCACGCTCAAGTAAGATTTAAATAATACTGCTAAAAGAGGTGTTGGCAGGGCCCCTGAACAGCCGCCTGGAGAGAAAGGTAACATGAACACTGTTGTTGATAAATCTCAGATTCTTTGCAGAGTTGTTCTAATGACGGCACAAACTTATACCCTCGTTGAAGCTATTTCAGGTCTTTATCAATGCAATTATTTGCTGTTGCAGAGCTCGCTGCAGTCGTCAAAGTGAATAAATAAATGGGTCCGACAATTGAATGTCACGATTATCTTATTGTTGGAGCGACGTTGCCACTTCGCAGACCTCTAGTGGCGATTTTGCGGATGGCTGCGTTTAAAAAAATGATTCGCATCTCTTGCTCTTGCGCATTGGTTTTCGCGAAGGAGGGAAAACGACAGAGTATGGCAAGTCACGGATGTTGCGACAGACTCCGACAATCTTGTTTTTTTGTACTCGCATTTCCTGTTTATTCATATTATACTGTTTTAATTGGAAAGTCCAAGCGACAAGTAGACTTATTGTATTTATTTATAATTACTGAATTTAGTTATTCTACGTTGACCCATGGACGCACATACCAGTTCGTTGAATTCAATGCTTAATGGGTTTAGTTAGACCAAACGAAGTAGAAGCAGAATAAGAACATTCTAGATGTTCTTAACATTTAAGTATGGGTAGAATAACGAAAGAGTCGTCTTTCACTATGTCAAAAATAATTTGCTAGAATGGGGATAGAAAGCATATTTGTTCGTTTGGTCTAAACTCTAAACCGACCTTGATAAAGATGTTTCTTCTACGAATTTTGATATCAGCTATTTTCTCAATTATCTTACTTTATCTTAGTTGAAGATATGTGGCGATACTAACGTTGTCCAAAAAAAATCTTCTCGGTGAATGTGTGATCCATGTGGTTGCTTGCATTTGCATTGTACACAAGCTGAAGGAACATTATGCCTTGACATCATTTGCAAATTCAGCGCAAAGGATCGCTTGTTTTTGTTCACAACTCTGCGTTGCATCGTGTTTGTGCAATGAAGATTTCGTGATGTGATGTGATGGGCGAATTGGCACCGACGGACCATACAGGTCAGTAACCCGGCGGTGCCGCTCTCCCCGCGTCCCTCACGTTACGTAACACCCGCGCTGTTGCCACACCGACGACGACATTGCCAAAGTCGATAGCTCCATGCCGATCATTCGCGCCGGGTAATCTGTCTTATCAAAAGTCACTGCCCGTTTCGATCGTCCAGACCGGTTTATCTACAAAATTGCTTTGCATAATAGAAACTGTTCTGATATAATTTAAAGCAGCACTAGAAGTCCGCAAAGTTTTCGTGATTTGCCAGGCGATCAGTAAATCCACAAAAAACGGCTGAGCTCCATGTCACATCGATTAGTCAGTGTCACAAACTTTCACCTCCATGCACCGTAGGACATTGTATCTCCGGGTCAGAAACGTTAACTTTCACGGTCGTTACTGATATAGCTTTTGTGCTTGTTCGTGCGACCCCGTCAAATGAAAACCATCAATTTGCCCGGTGCACTATAACAGCACGGCATGAGCTAATGTTCGCATGTTAGGGCTCATTTCCAAGGTAGATGCGTCGACACCGACCCGGCTCCGTTTCCATCGATGTCAATTGATACATTCACGACTGGCTTCGAAGTGTGTCGTTAGCTTGCGAATGGCCTACCTATCGACTAATATGACGAAGTTGTTGTACACCGAGTGCCCGCGGTCGGTGCTTGTTGGGCACTGATTTATATAGTCCTACTCATTTTCGCCATATAGATGTTCCCAGCCACATGGAGGTACCATTTATATCGCACAGGCGTGATATGACATGAAATGAAACCCTTGGCAAACAGACACTACACCAAACGTAACAATAGGTAGGTAGGCTCGTGTAAAATGAAACTTCTTGAACAAAAGTTCTCAGTGTCATCATCACAAACGATCGAGGAAACTAGAACAACAATTATAAATAATACAATAATAAACAAGACGAGTATTCCTCGAACTTGAGCGACCTTCAGTACCGATTGTAGCTAATTAAAAAACTTGAAACGTCCGTTTTCACAAATAAAACTTAGTCTTAATTATAATGAAAATTCAAGTAACATTCCACATTCCACGCGTGTACGTCTAATTAAATATGGCGCATTAAATTATCTTTCATTATGATCTCATTGCGTTTGTTGTCATGAAAACATAATACTACTGCGCAGTGTTCAGTCGTGTGCGCAGAGTTGCGGTCGGAAAATCTATAGAGCAAATCTCAAACTACAGAGAGTTGATGGTGATAGTGTCGAGAGGCACACAAAGATGTCACCAACAAGTACAAAAGATCTTAGGGCTGGACACAAACGAAACTGCAGTGCTGAAGGTGGAGTATTATCTAGGTACAGACGCCAGCACATCAACCTGCTACAATCTGTCAAATTTCTTTAATAGATTTTCAACTTTATCACTAAAGCATAAGGTTCAAAGTTGTATGGAAAAATTTTACAGTTTCGGGTAGGTTGACCTGCTAGCGTCTGTACAACTATTGATATAAAAAAAAAAAAGAATGTCGTTGTCCTATCTAGTGCCGCGCCCAGTAGTAGTACCAATCTACTGGGTAATGCCCCTTTAACGCGTACTTAGTGTGTACCTCATAACGTAGCAGACAGCATAGATATTTTTACTTGTTCTCTGAGTGAGTTTACAAAAACTACGATGTACAGAATACGTGATAAATAATAAAACTGTAATTATGGCCACACTATTGAATTAGGAAATTCCTGTAATGATAGTGATGATGAGTTAATAAATAAATAAATCTATGTCAGAATATTAAATTTTCCAACTGTAGGTACTGACTACTTGATAGCACTAGACATTTCCATGTTACATTGTAAATAACAATGACAAACGAGATAGTATAAATGACTTGTCTACATCCGTTAGCATTAACGTAGGTACTCTCACAATCTCAAGGTTTTAAGAAAACGTTGCAGTTTTCTAAATAGATGCTCTTTACGAGCCATTATTGCGCTTAAGTGCAACATTGAGTCATAAAGAATTTGCATTTGAATACACCACTGAAATGAACACGTCCTATTCAAATCTGATCAGCTAAGACGAAGTGATAAAATTTAAATAGTTAAAGCACATGGAAGTTATGTTTAAGTTAGTTGATCATCATCAGAGAGACAGCTTGGCACAGACATGAATATATTATATGGTTAAGTGACACTTTTCATTATTTCCACTTCATCGGATAGTGTCATTTTATCTTGCATAATATTGTTTACTCTTTCAGACTGTTCCATTTGGTCGATTATCAACTTTATTAATGCATTTATTTTTACTGCTTCTAGAAACGGCAACCATTTTGGTATGTCCCCCGATACCAAGTCTGTTTGTAAATGGCTTTATTAAGAAACTAAGTACTTGCAACACTTTTATGTGCACAGCATCCGATGTTTGTTTAGAGTTTAGGCGATAACCACAGTTTCGAGCTGCTTCTATTCTAAACACATTCCATGTTTGATATTTTTTGTAGGTGGCTCCCAAACTATGGGTCTCGAGCGAATTTTGGGTGGACCAAGAAATATTTTTTTTAGGAATTATTCATATTAAAACTAACTACGATTAAAAGTAACTAAAATTGAAGTTGATGCTAAAGCTATGATGACAAAAATATATCCTTCTCATTGAAATAGCGCTCCTTGTATTTAATTAAGTATTACAATTTTCGATTGTAACTGAATATTTTTTTCTTATTTGAACAGTCCTTCATTCAAAGTTCATTCATATAATTAAGTATGCCCTTTTTTTCATCATGACAGTCAAGAGGTCCCGAATTTGGAAGTTTTTGTTAAGTGGTTCGGAACTTTGGGAACTACTGAGGTAGAGGTTTTTACGATCACACGCAATGGTCTTTGGTTAAGTATGCAGTAAAATCAGATTTTATCTGTCCAATATCTTTCTAATTTGTTTCTCGGCATAATTTTCGGATATCAAAGTTCCAAGAAATAACCTCTCTTTGTACATTATCGCTTATCTCATAAGTCACCTGCTAGAAATAGTCATAAATACTGCCATTGAAAGCTAAAGCACTTACCCATCAAGAACGGGGCATACGTTCACTTGCTTGATACAAGATACAACATAAGTGCAAGTTCTGATCGCCGTTACGGGATGTTTTGACGTCCATGCACTCGAGCGTCGTGAGATAATATATAAACATCCAGCCAGCGACGCTGTTATCCTGTTATGTTATTCATTGATTGTATTAAATGTTTATTAAGCATCTGTCAAGTATTCATTAAATCTGTATCAGGAATGATTATTGAAGCTGTGATCTTTAAATTGTTTCACGGTGTGTCTAGTTGAATAACTACCGTTCCTGTTAATGCTTTTTATTATGTTCAATATTCTTAGAACTTTTCGAATTGAAACCGGAACAAACTAATGAGCGACCAAATTAAACCAATCTGAATTGCTATTAGAGTCTAGAAAATAAAACTGTTCAGTTCTCAAACGTAGTAGGTTAAATCAATGGCAAAATATAGCGCATTATAGTAGAATTTGTAAGCAGATCTAATCGAAGCATTTTCCGGTGAATTTCCATTTATTTTAGGCGCTGATATCAGCATAATAAACCCCGTCAATCATGCATATCTATCTGATACAGTGTTTAAAATCCGTCAACAAAAAAATGGTAGACTTGAAAAAAATAAAGCGTATAGGTATGATACGAATACAGCTGCGGTTGTGGTTTCAGAAACTTCATTTTGGTTGCGGTGTGAACTGTTTTCACCTGGAATAATCAACTGAGCGGTCACTGCTTTGCTTTTACTTATTAACTATCTCTTGAAATTAACAACATAATAGTTGACCACAGCTGCTGAATTGCAGTTTTGAGATTAACCTTTTCAGCGATAGAATCGAAATGGCGTGGTGAAGATTCTCACTGAGTGTGGTAAGTCACTTCAGAGATACAAAATAAACTTTAACAAGATATGACATACAATAGCACATAAATTATGCTGGTTATGGTTATGCTATCATATTTATGCGTTTCCTTAGGGTGTTGATAGTAGAAATTGCAGCAAGTTACACAGACGTCGTTGGTTATAAATTGACGATGTGCGCTCTTTTCATTGATGGCTTCGTATATTGGTGGTGTACATTGTTACTAGGGCTGTCAATAACTTGTAGTTAACTGCAAGCAGAGAAGTTGGTTATTACTTTGAAGATTCCGAACAATTACATCTTCAGCCTCAATACGTAGCTTCGGACACAAGAGACGGAGAACCAAGTGTTCTGTCTCAATAACAATTGGTACAGAAATGACACAGTGACTGCAATCGCATGAGTTAAAGTATAAGGCATTACCCCCAGCAAAGTTGGCGTTGCCCTTTAATTTTTAGCTGGCCAACCCTGTCCCAGCATAGCATTGTTTCGATGTATGTCGACCGTCACATCTGTATGGGACCGTTTCGTTTGTATGTCGTTCATTTGTATGCTATTGGCAGACAACGCTGTGTTATCTATTGTGTAAATGTAGACCGTAATGTCAATAACAATATACGAGAAGGTTCCATGTTTGCGTAAACCACAGTCGTTGTGCGGAGAAAGTTATTTTTTTACTAAATTGGACACAGTTGTAGACTTGGGGTTTTCGAGTAAACTGATGTATGTTATTTAAAAATATTCTTAGAAAATAAATCTGATCTGAACTATCAAATACCACAGCAAGCGAATGATTATAACTATGTATGTCTTATTTCCAAGTGCGCCTGTACCCAGTAGGAATGTGATATTATGATGTTGAGACGATGGATTCTCCTGCAAAACATTATTATGGCAACATACGCTACGCTAACGTGGTCCTTAGAATTGAGATTCCATGAAACCAGACTGTGGGCTGAAATTGATTTAGTATTTCCTTAGTATTAATCAAGATTAATTCTCAATCACGATCATCACCGGCTTTATTCAATCACTGCTGAGTATAGGTCTCTCCTCTTGTGCTCTGCGTCTCTGTTCACAGCTCCTAGACTGATCACGGATCAATTCAAGTGTTTGGTCACATAAAAACAGGAGATCCTGGGCCTCAAGTCTGCTATTACAATAGTGTCAGAATGGTCTATCATTGATTTCATAATTGTTGATTTTGACAAGTTTGGTAATCTACTAACATATTGGCGTCATTATGACTTTCCAATGGTCAGCCACTGACACTCCATTGAAAGAAATGGTATCTATTGGTTATCTCGTACATTATGACAAATGAATGACCGACTTAGGCGGTAATGTGCTCAAATTTTGACAGTTCCTTTGATCAGTGACCTACGATTAGAACGTCATTGTGCAGTCATTGTTTTTAATTCGTTACGAGTAGGTATCGTGTTTGTGGAATACAATGATCAACCAATGATCGACCATTATGAATTTAGCAGATTACGAACTTTTAGCAAAATGACAATGGGATCGTGTTGGAATGACGAATTTATAAAAATAGCAGACTTGGGCTCCTGGACTAGAACTGTAATCAGTTGTACATTTTTCACTTTCTTTTCTCAAAAGCACTGCTGTGACAAGACTAGTGCGTTGTGCCGATTTCATATAATAATTGTACGGGTTTTGTACCCGTGGCGTAAATCTCCTCGTAGTCTAATACCTCCCTGCAGCTTTGGCATCCCACCGGCTCATTACGTCCTTTTATTTGACATTTATTGTTAGCCCTCATAAAACCTTAATTAATTCGACGGCTCTTTAGTTTTACTGGTCGTAAAACGCGAATTTCTCTTTACTTACAATGGAGCCATTTTCTTTAATAAACTATACGAAATTTCTTTTTAAATGCTGTTTCGTTTCTTTCTCGTAGTAATTGAATTTTAATTGTTTCTCTGACGAATCCATATCAATAGATTAAAAAAAAATGCAACTTTTTCTAATTTTCTCTCTCGAGACAATATAAGAAGTCCGATTTGATACACTATCAAAATACTTTGTGAAGAGATGGCAAAAAAAAACGGTTGCTTTAAAAACGGATTCTCGAGATCGATTTATCACTTAATTTTTGTGATCGACCATTTTTGTCCCAGTTGGTTATTTTATTAATTTCTCTTGAATGATATTCTTTGTAGTATTGTCATACCTTTCCATCATAATTTTTAGTTTCTTTTTTTTTTCTTCAAAATTCCAAGAATTGAATATTAGGTTAGATTTGAGATTTTTTTTCATAATTCTAAGAATTGTTTTTAAAGATGTTGCACTACCATCATATAAGTTTGCAGATTTAAGGGACAAGTAATTTACGCACGGTGGGATATCATAAAGTATCGATATTTTAGAACATCTATTTAAATATTATATTCCATCAAAAAACGGTCACAACACTACGGCAACGAACCCAAAGACGTGACATTGTAATAACGTCCTAACGATTAATTCGTATTTTTGAGTGCATTTTTCCAATGAAAAGTGTAACTTGGTGCTTACGAATGATACTCATTGTAATCGTGTATGGATAAAATAGTAATTAATTAGGATTGTGAATTTGATTTTTCGATTTCTTACTTAGACGTTCATACAAAGAAACCTCGCTCGCGTGTCCTGTGTGAAGTCGTTCTGCCCATGCAAAACTGGTGGATACAGCTTTGAATGAAACATGACCATCACTGGTTGCCTAAAACCGACCCCGGTACAAATGCTGTATCCACTACCAGGAATAGCGCCACCAGTGGTTCGCAGAGCGGTGGCAGCCTCCAGTGAAAGAGCCAAAATGGTCTCCGACTCACGACACCCTATGCACGGCAACATCCTTGCGCCACAAAGGCTGAAAAGCCGAAACAGTTTTATAAAGTGTGTTGTCCCGCTCACAGGCGAACGATCCGAAGAAAGACTGAAGCTGTGGCGAGCCGGTGCTTCCTTACCAAACCCATTTGTTCCACCCGCTGAAGACCTCCCGCCTGGACATGAGTTACCTTGGGTAACCTGGAAGCCTTTAAACAGACTTCGGACCCAGGTCGGCCGAAGCAAGGAAAACCTGTTCAGGTGGAGATTCATAGACGACTCCGCCTTGGAATGTAAATGTGGTGCTGTTCCAGAAACGATGGGACACTTAATATCGTGTCCTGCGTGTCCTGTCAGCTGCACGTTACAGGAACTAATGGACGTTGGAGATGGCGCCAAACAAGTCGCCACTTCTGGGCCGAGTCTATTTAGATTGCTATCGACACGCTAAGAAGAAGATACAAAGATATCGCGGCATGTATAATGAGAAACGTCAAATCGGGCCTCTTAGATTGTCGCGAGATTAAGTTATGGTTTTCAATTCACTTTGATCTTACCTATAACTTTTGTCAGTTTCTCAAATTTAATGTTTTTCAGATTCCGAAAGGTCAAGTCAAATACTTATCAGCAACGCAATAATAATATACCGTAGTGTAATGTAAGCCGTACTTAATATAAAGTCTCATCATTTATTTAAATTGTTTGTATTCATATTCACGAACAGCATTTTACAAACAGAATGAAATCGAAGTGAGATTTACATCTCCATAGTAGATCCCGGCCTTAGCATCAATAACGTCGCAGATCGTTCTGAATTCAAACAAGGTGCTTATTAAAGACATTTTCTATCTGTATTGTAGCGGTGTTTACATGACGCATGTCGACGATGCGGCTGCATTGACTGAGTGCATTGCACTCTAGTCCGCGAGTATTTGCCTATTTGCACACTCCTAAGATAACAATTGACGTTGGCGTCAACCATTGTTCCTCAAACGTATGCCTGTTTAACTCGACCGGCACGAAATTTACCGAAAATTACAAAACACCATTGTTCCGTAGTTCGACTCGTAACTTTCACCGAACACATTTACTCTAAAAACTTTTTGCCAATGCGTCGATTAAATCGTGTAGAACATAGTTTGATTTTAAACGCTACAATTTAACAATAGCCGTTAAAAACGTTTCTTGCCTGCCTAACAATAAAGTTAAAATTCGTCTGTTAATGACTATGTTGGAGTAAAAGTCAGTGTTTGAAACATCGATGTTTCCTACACTGTCACATCGTGGGAGCGATAACATCGATACGTACCAGTTTAGATCTCGCTCGCAACTAGTCCATTGTAACCAGTTGCGCGGGCGCAGAATTAACATCTCTAATGAACTACAAGGAGCCTTAAGGAAAAATCTATATCAGGTGGGTGTTTTCCTTACGTTACTGGGCCAGAACAAAAGTGAGTCAAGAATCCTTGAGTTTAAATGACTGCTTCATTGAGATTGAATGGCTTGAATACATTTGACGACTTGCCTAAGTTTGTGGAATGAATAAACCTTTTGAAGCTACAGTTGTTATTGCAAACTTAGCATTTTCCTCCTGTAAGGCCTGAAATGTTAATGTCAAGATAGAAAGCGATCCGGTACAGATCTGTTCCTTGATAAATTGTATTGCGGATATTCATATAGGAAAACGTGTAGCTTAAAGCCGTTAAACTGGAGGTCAGTTAATTACAGTAATCTGAGGTCACACGTGTGGTTGACGTTTTTAAGTCACTGATTTTGGTCTGCGTTAGATTTTAAGAGTTGAATAAGTACCTACTATTAAAATAAACAGTTTTCCGAATCATAAACTAACTTGATTTTCTACTTTGAATGAAGTAAACCAAGCAAAAAGTTTTCACTAGAGCAGTACCCTAATTACGTAATAAACGATCAATCGGAATTTAAATAGTTTTGAAACAAATTGATAATCCATTGTTTCATAAGTTCGAAAAAAAAACTGCTCAACAACGTAAATAACGCAATGAATGTTGTTGAACTGTCAAAATGAAACAAATTTGTCGTAGTCGTTTACTAAAATGTGTTGCGTAACAAGATGCTGGTCATCCAGATAATATTATCTTTTTAAAAATTTCAATAAAATTAGTTCAATTTTCAGTGCCAGTATCAATTTTGTAAGCATAAAGTCTCAATTTTCCGTCATATACGTCCTGCCTTCTATGCAAAACGTAGATACTTTTGCATTCCCGTCCAAGCGACATTATTATGCATTGGGCGAATTTCGTCCACTACCAATGTTGCCAAATACTAGTCGAAATAATTCACTGTACCATACCAAGTAGATTGACTTAGGCCATAAATGTTAAGTGTATATTTACTTTAGTGATAATAAAATGAAACAATCCTCATCTTGTGTTCACAAGGTCGAAGACTTGAAATTTCATGAAGTTCGACGTCTGACCTTGGTAGAAAATTTCGATTGAAAATTCTAATGAATTGTAAAACATATTCTGAAAAGTTGTTGATACAGCAACGGTATTTTGCCGTGAACGAAAATAACGAGTATGAACAGTTTAATCTTGATACTTAATTTTTAGTTATTCGCCTTGTTCCCTACTACGTATGTTTACAGTTCACCACAAACACTGCCAATAGCTTGTACAAACACATCTATAATTCCAATGCTAGAGCCACCTTGTAATCGAGTTGCGTTCGAGTTCCAACAGTAGTGGCCAGTGTCCGTTCCTATTTTCTGAGTTCGTCGGCCGGCTCAAGGCTCACAAATGTATTATTTCATAGCAAGACTTCACATGCTTTGTTTTGAACGCACCATTAGGAAAACGTTGGCGTTATTCCATGCACAAAACGAATATAAACGATCTTGTAATAATTAAAATTATCATTGAATTGGTATTGCCAAAAATATTTTTGATGGTTCTTCAAATACGTAATATTATGTAATCCTTAGAGTCTGAAATATGAATTTCATTTCAATCTGTGTATGTCATGATAGTCTCCTGTATATACTATAATTGCGAATCTTCACTACATGCATATTGTTTCTAAGAATTTATCAAATTAGGCTTAGTGTTATTTGGGTTTCATTATTTAGTTTTTATACTGCGACTGGGGGCAATGTTCAAGTTAAATACAATTTAACGTTGTGTATGTTACAACAAAAAATATTATTTCATGCATTTATTACCAAAGAGAAGGAAAGTCTAGCCATCAAAAGCCCACAAGCAGTGGACATAATCTGATCATGCCTGGCAAGGGAAAATAAGAGATTGAAGATCTGTAATCGGAGCCGGAAGAGCTCGGAGTAGCCATTAATAGCCACTTTGTCTCCCGACTCTTTCTATTAAAGAGAGGCTTCCTTTGGATTGCTTTTGAATCTGCCATACCCATATGAGAATCCCACTTTTATAAGATCCCCGCCATGCATGATCCTATGCAACCAAAAAAAGATTATTTTTAGTGTGAAAGAAATTCCGCCGTTTTAAGGATCGTGCAGACTAGCGCGACGCGACTCGAACAATACAATTTCTAAGAAAACTTCACGGTATAACAATAACCGGTGTCGCGTCGCGCTAGTCTGCACGAAGCTTTATCGTCGCTCCGTTTAGTTTCAAACGACCTAACTTTATATATATTTTCAGTTTCTAAAACGTTTCCAATCTAAGAATGTATCTTAATCCGACCAAACCCGTACCCTAATTGCGTAATACACGATCAATCACAATCTGAATCATTTTGAAAGAGATTGCTAATCCAACAACGTAATTATCGCAATTAATGTTTTTGAACTTTCAAAATGAAACAAATTAGTCGTAATCGTTTACAAAAATGTGATGCGTAATTACTTAAGCAGACCAACATTTGATATGAACAAAGGGGTGAAAACTTATACTTGGGTTTTACTTTCACTGCCCTTCAAAGTTCTAAAATTCAAGACAGATATAAAAATAAAAGGTCGTTACAAATTCACAAAAGATTCTTAGAAACTTTTACACTTGTAGAAAGAACATTCGGTCAATGTAAATAAGTAATACATTTCGCATTCTGAAACGAATGAGCGAACAAGTTTCGTTTAATCTAACTGGGCCTCGATTGTAAACATCGTTAGTAAACCCTTATGGCTATCGACGAAAACCAGGCCAGGCCGTGTGTGCTCTTCGAAGTGAATCATTGAATTAGTTAGGATTTACTGGCTTTGTCGCCCCTCAAGACATGTCCTGTCGACGGACGTAGGATTAGGATTGTTTAGGTAAATTGGCAGATGGTCTATCGTGGTAATTCGTTCTGCCATAATATAATAACAGGCTTACTATCTTTACACTTATTAGAGTGCTACAAGGATTGACAGCGGGGCGTTGTTGGTAAACATTTGTGATATTGTCACAGAAATTGTTTGGCAAAACAAGATGGCGGCTTTAGTTCCGTATTTGGCCACGCGCCAAAAAACCTTGTAGCGTTGTAAGTGCTAGGATACTCAGTTCCATTCCAAATCTCATGTACCTAGTGATCAAACGAAGATTTATATATTTATAAATATTTAAGAAACATCCCCAGTATCTTAAATATTTCAAAACGAGTTTATCGCAAAACCACGTCGTTCATGTTCTTGAACGAGGTTTAAAGTGTTGCAAACCTATTCAGTGCAAGGACGTGACAAACAGAAATTAGCATTAGTAGCAAACGTTTGTTTAAGAATTTACGATGCAAATTGCTATGCCATCAAGTGTCATTACCAGACAGAATCTCACGTTGGAAAGTTTTAACATTCGCTTTGCTTACTGCAGTTTCTGTTCATTATTCAATACTTACTTTTCATTCAAGTGTACAATGTTTGTGAAAACATAAACTCCATTCTATAATTATAGTTCTGTTGTATTTTTACATGTTTACTGTTGGAGTTAATGATTAATTTGTTCCACTTGATATTGTCCCCTAAAGGGTATGTTATTAAGCTTCTACCATTATTTATTCAAGTCTAAATCGACATGTTTATTTTGTTACAGGTAAACAAAGCAGCAATTACGAATACTTTTAGCTTTGAATAAGGTTAGTAAACAATACCGAAATGTTGTGTTTCAACGTAATTAAACTTGTATATGATGATCATTATTATAAGGCCTCACCATTCCGTCTATGTAATGTAACACGAGGTCACCACTCTGCCTAGTTCCTTTTGGAAAGTTGCGCAAGCGTATCTGGTTTCGGTGCTACGCTCTACCTGGAAATATATCTAGTCGTTACTAAATCTAGAACTAACTTGATCAAATATATTTGGCATTCCACTGGTAGAAATTTTGGCAAGTTCTTATTACTACTTACTAATAATTTATAGCTAATCAATTTTATGTATGTCGCAAATGGATTGTGGAATCCGCTATTTTACAAAACCGCTAGTTGTTTTTCATTACAGCTCCGTTTTCTAAAACACCTGAACGACTTTCAGCGTTCAGCATAATTACCGAACTTTAACACGCTGGGTATAAACGTTTTGCATTTATCAATGCAGAGGGTCAACAATTAGACGTTATGTAAAACAGCGTGAAATCAAACGTCAGATTGTAGATGTTAGCTAAATTTTGTCGCTGGTAGCTCTGTGCGTCATAACAACAATAATGGCGTCCACCGCGATACAGAAGTAAATAAAACGAGTAAATATGAGTGCAAACAGTGATTTTAAGGAAAATTTTATCATACAGTTATCAAAGTTTTATGAGTCAGCCATAAAAATACGAAACAGCCAAGTAACTGCGATCAAGTTGGAAGTAGCGCGGTTGGTCACTGTTCTAACCTAACCTTAACCAATTTGGCATTAGTATTGCGACCGATTCGGCATTAGAAGCCACACCAAACGCTTATTGTGACTAGATAAGCCATTCTGCATTAAGTCTAAACGTGGGTAGCTGTTTTGTAAAAACGTACTAACGCAATGACAATCCAGCTCAACGTCGCCGTTCAGTTGTTTTACAAAACGGAGCGCTTATGTAAAACAACTAGCGGTTTTGTAAAACAGCTGATTCTACAATCCATATGTCACAGCTACATCATTATTCAATCTTCAAATAACACGATTCTAATCTCAGCATTGTTTTCGGCTTTATAATGAAATATGTTATGGTTGTAGTTGTAGTACAGTTCGAGACAAAAATATAATTTGTGAATCCAATCCGGGTCTCCCTTGTTTCATCGAAAAGAAATTGCCAAATTATCACTTCCCAAACAATTTTTCGCATAATTTCATTTGCCAAATTATTACTTAGCAAAAAATCTCTTTACAAATAATTGTAACGCAAACCTAATGTTTAGCATGTGAACGTTTATACAATAACTTGTTTACCAACTAGAACTTTTACCAATTTTTATGTAGTCAAATATTTCAGTTCGAATTACTCATTTTACGCAAAAAAAAAATTGCCAAATATTTAGTAGATTTTTTTTAAATAATTAATTTCGTGTAACTATGTAGTTCAGTTTCGGGTAGCCTGTTTTTTTCCATAGTTTCTTTCTATATAATCTAGTCGTTTTTGGCACTCGCCGGCCGCTGCCGCGGCACCGCTCGCTTCGCTCGCTCGGCTCGTGCGTAGGTCACAGTTTTAACCTAACCTAACCTAACCTTTATATTTTTGTCATACCAAATCGTATGACGAAACGTTTATTGTCTAAAGATTGTTTGCTGTAATAAATAATTATATTAAAGACCAAATGCCTAAATGACATTATGCTTGATAATATTCTGCCAAGTAAAAATTTGACCAAATGAAAATGTGCTTACTAAAATAATTCCAAACATTGCATTGGTATAAAAAAAAGTTGCAAAAATTTGTTTGGGTAGTGATTTTTTGGCAAAATCTTTTCGGCAAAACGGCAGGATCCCATCCAATCCATACAGTTCTATTGCTGTAATATTTGTTCTTAGTTTATTGCTTGAATAGACTTGTGGTACTGAATTAATATCAGTGACTTTCATTACCCATTCGTTAGATTCATAATTTTCCATTTCATGATATTCGTTTTCTCAATTTTGTTTTCCTCTATAGTATTAATGCTTTCTTTACTGCTAACATTTTCCTCTTCATATTAAGCCGTAATGTCTACGTCAATTCTTCGGTTTCTAAACCATGCCGTTGGTTTCTCAACGAAGTCTTTGTGAGCCGTGGGAGAATACGCCATGTGCTACAAATGCTTTTTCGTTTTTTTAAGCAAACATGAAACGGCTGCGCTGAGATAAAACGCGAACGCTGATTCAGTGAGAACTCTTGCTAATCTATTAATCTCTGCTTTAGATTTAAGAATATTATATTTTAGAAAACCTATGTCCAATGTTTCGTCTCGTATTGCTTTATGCTTGCTTCAAGGTCTAGTAATTTTATGTCTTCATGAACTATTATGAACGCGACTTCGCTCCCGTGGTCTTTCCCGCGGGACCCGTTATTTTTCCCGGGATAAAAAGTAGCCTATGTTACTCCCTGAAAACTAAGCTTTCTAATTATAAAAGAATTTTTCAAATCGGTCCAGTAGTTTCGGAGCCCATTTTATAATATTAGTATAGATAGATTATAGAGATAAGTGAAATCCTATCTTAAAAGTATTTGATGTTCAAAGATTCAAAAGATTTTATTTTTACTCAGACCAAATTTAATATGTTGCCACCAAGTGTAGTAAGAATTTTGGTGGTCATAAATCAGTATTCTTTGTATACTTTACTACACGTTCCTGGCATTCAGACTACACTGACGTCAAACTTTAATCGTTGAGCTGAAAATCTCTATCTGCAATCAAATATACTACGTTGCAGAGTAGTGCACTTTTAGTAGTGTTTATTATTAAAAACTGGATGACCTGGTGAACTTCGTACCAGGTTTTGGGGTTTTCCTAATTTTCTTTTTTCCTAAACCACCCCCTTATAGAGAAAAAAACAAATCGGTCGAGCCATTTACAAGTTCTTGCGAGACTATCGCACGGCAATTGATTTTTTTATATACTAAAGATAAAATTCTTTGTTCAATTTGCTGCCCGCGTAATGACGTGGACCACCTTGGTTTTGTTGCCAATCTTCCGCATTCTATCTAATGCTTTGGGCTTAACAAAACATACACATTTTAGAACTAGAAAAGCCACGATATTTAGTCGGTTCTGTTTATAAAGAAACTATTCGGGCGTTGACATCCAATGCCCGGGAGACGAAACAAGTTACTTTGGAAACACAAAGTGACTTGCTTCGTCTTAAAGGAGGGAAAGGGTAATGCCTGTATATACAGTCATTACCCTTTCTCTCTTTTTAGTATAAAGACTGGCTTCTCCATCCCAGACTATTGATGAATCTATTTCCCAGCTCAAACGTCTGCCGCCCACGCCTTGTTTTTTCTAGCGATCAATGTTTTTTTGTTAAAGACTTAAAAACATGTTTGATTTTTACGATGTAGTTATTAATTTTATGTTTGTTATTTAGTTAATCTAATGATATGACCAATCAGCCCCTCTGAATGTCTGTAAATTATGATTATATTAATGTATATTTTGTCCCAAATTACTTCTGGTCAGGAGTCCAACCACCACCTCTTCAAGCAGTATTATTTTAATGTTACTTCAGTGCGAGAAAGAAGTGGAGCTGTACAGGACGTCTAGCTCAATCTCTTTCCCACGCTCAAGTACGATTAAAATAATATTGCTAAAAGAGTTGGTGGTAGCCCCAGTTCGTGTAAATATATGCCCGCCATTACAATTATTATAACAATAACGTATCTGGCGATTACAAGCACGGTGAACAAACCAAACAACACACCAATTAGGAAGATAGACAAAATTATCCATGACAGAGAAAATATACTCCTCGACAGCATGTTTTACCGTCATCGTATCACTGAAAATTGCGTTCATTCCCAAGTCTTGGTCGTGTGGAGGGTTGGGGTGGGGCGTGACGTCAGTCCTCCCGGCAGGGCCACCCCTGGCCCCTAAAAATAGATCTCCGAGCCCGGGAGTCGTTCAATGGAGGCTCGTGGGAGAGGCCCTGCGCCCTCAACAACCGTATAGAATGAACACCACATACAGATACCGACCTTTTACTTTACACATAATTTAATATGAAACTCTGAATTTCTGTTAACAACACCATTTTAGTTTTATTACTTTTGCAAAACTTTCTCCATTCATTAAGGCAGCGAAAACAAACACCGTACGTTTTCGCAGACATGTTCGAACAAAACATTTCGGGAGCTTTCCTATTTTATTCATAGTTCTGAGATATACTCCGAGTTCTGCATGCAAACTTGTGAAGATAAAATGATGAACGGCGATTACACTGGGAAAAAATTATGGTATGATTTCCGCTCGTATGAATACCACAATATTCCCAATTTATCATATACGTCGCCACTCTGAAACGATAGACTCCCGGAGACAAACATCGATTAGTCTATTTATTTCTGTTACTGCAAATAGATTCCTTGTAAGTCAATAATTTTATTCGTATCACGCAATGCCCCCGTCACGGAGCTAAATAAAAATAGAACTTCAGGAGTGCGGCTCAATGGGCAGGACTTTGGAGTCATGTTACCGTGAGCATTAAAATATATTTAAATGACTTTTTGGTTTTTCTGCTTATTGTTGTGTGGGTTTTACTTTTAAGGATAATATTTTATATTTTCATTAACTACAGGTTTTCCCATATAATTCAAGGCCGTTTCTTAGCAGCAGTACCTACGCGGATTTTTTTATTTAATTCATTATGTAGTATGTTACAAATCTTTTCAAAATTGAATTTCAACAAAAACACTTTCGGCTAAAACAAAGCAATAAAACCACATTTCATCAGGCAAGGTCTCGGAATAACTGAGAGGGGGATTATCGTATTACTGGGGACAGCTCGGGTTTACATCAGCATATTTCGGAGCCTAATGCCCCGGGGAGCCGCAACCCCAGCGACTCATTATTGCTGCTATTTTCTAGGAACAATGAAAAAATCCGGGCGACTTGCATATAACCACCCCTGGAATATTACAGTTGCTTTGCATTTGAAAATATTCCCAGAAATTAAGCTGCGGAACAAAAATATGGACTTCTTTTGTTTTGACTCAAAACAGCTCCAGCGCATGGGGGATTTTTCGCTATTCCGTTTATGCATATAAAAGCTTTGGCAAAAACTTTAACGACCGCGAATTCGAGTCCTCAATTATGCAGCATTTTCTTGTAACTAATATTGAAATGAATGGGTCATAGAACAGCTTCAAAATTCTTTCAAAGCAGAAAATATTGCCGTACTCCATACGGCCCTACATAGTCATAAATCAAAGAATTTCCATATGTCGTGCTCGGTACCGGTCCGAACACCTGTCCTCATCTTGTTTTATATCATTTTTCAAACGCTCTTGCATTTTGTATGAGCATATTGTCTCCACACAGACGCATCATGAATGTATCGGAGAATTTAGTCTCGATTTTGCAATTGGAGATATTGAAACCAATGTACATTTTGTAAAGTTAAGGCATTGAGGCAAAGGTGAAACCTGATTGTGCGGCCTCGTCTAGATGCTTATTGGGTAACATTTCGTGCTTCCGTTTCCAATGAAACGTCGCCTACTTCTCTGTTGGAGGACGCCGGCGGTTGCTACAGTTCAATAAATTGTATGTCTTGAAACCTTCAATTACGTTTTTCGTTTCTACAAAACTTTGTGTTCCAGCATTATCTTATGCAAATCCAGGAGCACATTGTTTATGTTAATCGTTAAGTTTTCGTTTTTTGTTCGTCCTGGCTTGCGTCCAAACACATTTTGATAAAAATCGCAAAAATGAGGAGTAGTTAGTTTCAGTCATATTCTTTGTATATTCGTTGTTTATTTGGTTTTTGCTGATTCACATGAACATCGGTTTGACACCTACTTATTAAAACCAGGCACAAGACAATTTCCACCCAAGCTCCGCCCCATGCACCCCGCGACTCCACTATGTGCTAAACTCTAACATATCAGTATTAAAGTAGAATATCGCGTGTTCTCTTCGATCGTGTTCAAGCACGGAACTAAATGGCGTAAGTCTCAATTCTTATTTCGCTTATAACTAAAGTAATAATTGATCCCATCAAAAACAGAACAAAGATGTGAGATCTAATGTAAAACAAAGTTTGTTAATTTATTCAGTACCTATTTCTCATCTTTATTTCTATAAGAAATATAATGACTTGGCCATCTCTTCTCTATTCTTTATCCACAAATAAATAAAAGGGGGTCGAAAATGTCCTGAATGGCTTCGAGAAAAGATGGTACGGCTGTGCCTTTTTTGCTCGACTTGGCACTTCCGTGCCCCCCACCTAGAGAAAAAATATCCTATGGCTGGATAATAAACTATATTTTCTTACTGTGCATACTTATTTTAATCATACAACCCTAGTAATCTTCATTTTTTTTAGATAATCTTTAAAATATTTATTATTTTAGATTTTCGAATAAAAAATTAATCGAGCGAATATTTTACAATTACGTAACTGTCTTGTCTTGTACATGGAAAGAAAAATATCCAATAAATCATATACTAAAGTTCCATTTTGATTGTATACGTGAGTGTTTGAGAAATTTAATGCTAATAAACATAAAATTTAGGGAGCCTGCTCTTAAAGTTACAAGTATGTGCTTGTACTGATCGAAGCACTTTGTAAATGAATCGTTAACATATTCAAATTAATTAGGTACGATATTGAACGCCTCTATTCAACTGTTTTCTCATTATTATGTATGCTTGCAAATGCATTCGTACACCACACATAATAAACAAAACAGTCTTATCATTTAGGTATCCGTGGTCCGATACGCCTGACTGATAATAATAGTTGATAACATTATCTTACCGCAAGTGATGTGTGTGGTAACCCACACTCCACACCCTCAGTATATATTGTATAAACTCTATGGTATTTTCCAGTTCAATGGAGGCTCGAAACCGAACTAAATATAGAGTTGCTCAATCGATCACCGAGACGAGATTGCAGGGTTGTTTGTTTCTTAAACCATAAAGGTTGGGCGAGTCGAGTCGAGGTTGCTACCTAAACATTAGCGAGGCACGTGTAAATTTCTTTACAAAATGTTAGTGTGAGTGCGTGCTCATTGAGAGGCGTGGTATCGACGCAGCCGCTCGACGAGGGTCGGGAGGGTTCGGCGCGACCGACCTTGGCCGTGACTCTCCCGGGTCACCCCGGGAACAGCCCCGCACCAGCCCAAATTGATTTTAGAATTTCGCCTGGTATTCTCTTTTGAAGTGTTCTGAAATATGTACGACGCTTTTATCGATACCTTTGCGGTTCACATTACTACCGAAGCGTTAGTTACAGCCTTCGTCATGCGTAGGTGTGAACTTTGGTAGGGTAGATAATAATCTATCAAACTGTGGCAGGCCTCGTTTTGTTCTACTGTATTTTACTTTGTTTTCTTTCTAAACAATTCTGTGACTTTAAGACTCAAACTCAAAGCATTTATTTCAATTAAACCATTTACAAGCACTTTTGAATTGTCAAAGAGTCAGTCAGTTAGTCAGAAATTTAAAGCTAGTTGCCCATTCCAAAACGTAGATCTCTATGGAGAAGAACGGGCAAGAAACTCAAAGGACACTCTTTTAAATATAGAAATAACAAAATCCTGGGTACATTACTCTTGTTGATTCTATATGTGAGAACAATGTAAAAATAGAGATGACCAGTCTCAACTGACGGCGCCCGTTCACGAACATGACGCGTGGATCACCACCATCCAGCTCAACCATTTTGTAGGGAACCGAATGATCTAACACACTCGCCACCATCAGCGAGACATTAAGTGAGCATGACATACTCTCAACTACCCTGCTCTTAAAAGTCAAAATACAACATAATAACATAGTAAACGAATCCATGGTACTCCCATTTACAAAAATTGAAAAAAAAAACATGCGTCGTAAGTTATACAAAACTATAATTTGCAATGTATTTGTAACATTAAATGAATTTTAACATCAAAAAGAAAGAAAATCAATATTATCTATTGGAGTATTTAACAATTAAAACTTGGTTAAATAAAAATAAACATTATGTTCGTAGTCAGAAAAGATAAAAAAGGGGAAGCAACTCTACCATTTTTACTACGTCTCTATTCCTCTCATGGATCGTATGTTCAAGTTTAATATTTCAGTACTATTCGAAGGAGTAGTAAAACATTCAGAATTACTAACAGAACCTACTGTTTGTATTGAGTTAGTGACCATTTCTGTACATCATTTATTTTATGTGATTTTTATCTGTTGTGTAGGTACAGTAATAAAATACAAGCCTAGAAGGCTTCATCTGAGTTGCAATTTATTTTATGTATTTTCAATTTTCTTTTCATTATTTAATATCTTGCTTAGAGCCTACACGGTATGAAACGTCATTATAGTTGATTCTTTTGTACTTCCTAAATAAGTACTAACTTGCTAATTTTTTATTCGCCTATCACTATCACTACAAATCATTAAAAAAAAGTCATCTCGGCACCGCCAACCGCGTTTGTCAGTGTGACTGAACGCAATAATCTCAAAAACTACCGAACGGATTTTTATATATATTGGCTGAAATATGACGATGATTGTTAAAAAGCTTTACTGGCGTGCGGGCGCGCCTCATCCAATAGTTATGTGAAAACAATGTATTACGGAATAATTCCTCTTAAAAAGATCTATGTCTATCTGCATTTTTCATTTCTCTCTGGACCCAATTCTGAAGTTCACGCAGACGAAGGCGCGGCCAGAAGCTAATATATGTATGTTAAGATACACACTGGAAAGTAATGCTTAGTAATGGACGTGTTCGTTCATAAATCAATATTAAAGTTAATAAATACCCAGCAAATTGTGCCAAAAGGGCTTCGCCAGGTACGAAGATTCGGCTATTTCTTGTTGTGAGAAAAAAAATATAGCTTCAAAAATGTATTAAGTAATTGCTCGTAATATTTCATCCGAATTAAAGTCTACGGGAAGACATTCGTTAAATTAAAGATGGCTGAACATTAAAGTAAGACAGTAATTGCTATTTTACGTTCTTGCTTTTCCCATCTATTAACTTGTTTATGCTTTTGCGTATATATCCAGGCTCGACTGTGATTTCGAAGAGTTAGGCAGAAGATTTTAATTATCAAAAGGTTATAATATCTTCTTGTTACAATAACAAAATAATGTTAAAAAAGAAATACGAGCACGGCTCTTTAACTCCAACTTACAAGAAAGAGAATGGCACTATAGTTATTATAATCAAATAATTAAAATATCTTACTGCTGCTGAAAATTACATGGTCAAAAATCATGAATTTCCGTAAAAAAATGTAATAGGACTCTTAAGATAAAGTCGCTTTTCGTGTGTCTATGTGACCGCTTAGTTCTTCGAAACTACGCAACTGATTTTGATGAAGTTTTTACCATATTATAGAGAATTTATTCCGGAAGGTGTTATAATTATAATTGTATGTAAAATTTATAAAAATAGAGAAACCGTTAAGTCGTATAAATCGTGCGTGCAACCCTGGCCAAGACGTCATGTACATAGTATCTAATGCATAATATGTAATGTTAAAATGACTGCTGACCTAGATTTTTGTAATTGAATTGTTAATGTCGTAAGTATTTTACACATGAAACCGATTTGGAAATGTATACATTGGAGTATTGACCCATGTGTAAACATATCCACGTACCTATGTATGTAACGTTACATACATTTAATATACGTCCTAATGTGAGATTACGTTGAAATACATAGGTTGTCTGGGAATTTTAAGCATTTGATATTAAGGGGTTTGGTAAGCACGGCTGGTTTTTCACAATATCCACCCGTGGTTAGTGGTTCACGAGACCGTAAGAATTCGTGACACAAAGGAATTGATTGCAGGAATCAGTCCTGAGTCTGATAGGTCAGGTAAGCTGTCTTTCTCCTGGAATAGTGAAGTAACGACCGTTATAACATTTTGTGAAGATAGATTTTTGCAGATCCAGCATTATTATTTAAACCGGCTATTTTTTAAAGATGACATTGATTTCAACCGTTTCCGAAAGGAACTACATAGTCTTATACTTCATCTAAGCAGCTTAATGGTTTATTTATTTATACGATAAGAACCGAAATGATTGACATTCGTTTAAAGATCTCAATTTGGTGTCAATCACAATGATGGATGTTTGACACTCTATTTGTTTAACGTGCTATTATTTTTAGATCCAATTAAAATTCTTTGGCTATGCTATGCTTAGAATCTTTAGGCACCTTATCAGTACCAGATATTATGTCTCTAAACAATATTATATAGAATTCTTGAGCCGACTCTATATGTTGTGGATAACGGTGTGAGTTTCGCATTTATATAATATCTTTGTTTATATTATTTGCGCAGATATAATGTGTTAGTTACTGTTTGTTTGTCCCAAATAAATAAATAAATAGACTTTTAATGAAGCACTCACAATCAAATTGCGCAGTAACACCAGAATGTTTTCTTGTATGTATACATACGCTTATCCTTTCGTCTCACCCTTTATGACGAAGATTGTCTACATGACGATGGATAGTCTTAAGTTCTCGACCCCAGTAATTCACGGGCTAGTATACGGCAGCCAAGTCATTTGTCAACGTTTCTGCATGGTAGTGCTTGCTTAGGCAATTTATTTATATACTAGCTGCTGCGTTACAAACAAATGAACTCAGTTTTGCATTTATAATAAATTAGTTAGGATGTCATTGCTAAAGTTCTTCTGATGTAATTCAGTAAGGAAGAAATGGTAGAGTAACTTACTAATTGCATTTGCAAAACAAGGTAAAATGTCAGCATGATAGGATATTTTGCCGTCTGGAGATAATTAGGGTTATCTGTGACATACTGTCAAAATAATACCCACTGATACTTAGAAATACTGTACAAGACTGCTATATTTATAGGTTGCATCATTGTGCAAACTCATTTATTTAAATTAAGTCGCACTTTCATCATATCTATTACGCGAAGTTTGCGCACACAAACATACATGTTCTCGTTTTTTTTTTAAACTGAAATGTAAAGGGTCAATGAAAAAAAATATCTAAACTGCTTGTGTTTCGAACGTATCACCCGGCGTGGCCAAAACTAAAATAGATAGAGCCGTATCTTAGTTGGAGGCCGACAAGAATAAATTCTGGTACTATTATTAGGCGAATGGCGTATTCTGGCTAGTGGCTCTTCACTTCCACTTGGTGTTGGAGTACACTTATCATGTGCCACCATCTCCGTGCCGTCTGGAAAGTTTAAATTTAGGACTCTTTGTTACGGCCTCTGGTTAGAACTTCGAAGTTTGGCACGTTTCTAGCAGTCGTCGAAAATTCCATTTGATTTTTAGCCGTGCTTCGTACGGTTTTTACTTCTCGAACAAACATCGAGATTTCTTTACACATAAACCTTCCAGAATGAATTCTCTAAATAATTGTGAAAACCACATCAAAACAAAATCCGTTGCGTAGTTGAGAAGGACAACGCGGTCACACAGACTGACACAACCAGCGATGTTAATTAAATAATATGTATTGATTAATAATGATGTACCTACTAAGTCAAACTTGTACAGTATTCCTGCAATCATTTTACGATATTGACTTGCATTCAGAAACTTTGTGGGAGTATGCTTCATGTTTTTATTATGATATCGAAAAATATCTCCAAATTATATCATGCTGTTCTTATTACATAATAAGATTAAGTTTATTGTCCACATAAATAACTTGTTTATTACTCATGGCTTCGTATGCAGTCAGCTGATATTGTTTCGCAATATCTCGTATTTCATTGATGCGATGCTGGAGATAATTCTCGGTAAATAACTCAACACAGCACAGTTGTCTGTAAGTTATAAGCATTCTCTAGAATTAAAATATCTGAGCAAATTTGTGTTGCATCTTACAACGTTTGGCCGTGCGGATTTTGACAAGGGATTTGGATAGCAGGCTCGAAAATTGGAGAAATAACTGCAAGCATGGTGTGAGAAATAAAAGTTACAAGGGCTAAACTAGTGAAGTTGTAAGACATATAAGTATAATTAATGATCAAGAAATACGTCCTAGATCCTACTAAGTTTTGATCCTTCGAAATGGTATATTTATAAGAAAAATAATAAACTTGTTTTCACGACTTGTCCTCGTCAACTTAATAACAGTTCCAGTTTCCTTATGAATATGGAGTGCGATAAACTAGAAATTTTATAGATAGCTATAATATTCATAGAGGTATATGATCACGCACGTTTACAACACGTCCACATGTAGACACTTCCACGAATTCAATTTACTGAAGGCAATGCGTGACCTGTAACTGCTTCATACAAAGTTACCTACACGCGTGTACGATACGATATCTCTATTACAAACACGTTTGCTAATTAATTATCTCTTACACGACCATTTCTAACAGAAGAATACGTAAAACAACCTACTTTTACTACAGAACTTGGACAGGTACTAATTAATCAATTCAGCTCTTGATAGTCCGAATGACACAAAATTATTGGCTCCAACTCATTTACACCGTTAGTAAATTAAATATTGACTTTCTAAGTGGCAAAAACAGTTGCTGAGCTTCCGTTGGAAGTCTTCAACAGTGTTTGGCCTTCCCCCTCACATACAAAATATTACTATCACGCATTTATCGCAGCCTTGTTCGGCCGGACCGACTCGGAACCGGTTGCAGCGAGGTTGATCGACACAACGCTGGTATAACCTGGTCTGCCACGCCTCCTACAAACATACTTTCGACCATGAAAACAGAAGCAAGGTGGTATTGACTGACGGGTCTTAGTAAAGTGGTAATTTCTTCACATGACGGCCCGCCAGCCAACACGCACCAGCACATGCGTGTATGCGGGCGACTCAGATCGCTTGAGGAACAAAACTCCAGTTTTTAAACGTTTTTACCAATGATTTTTTGAAATTGTGTGGGAAGGTTCCGAAGGTTGTCTGTTTCGAAGCATATTTCAATAATATATTGCATTTAACGGTAACAAAGTTTTTGTGTCCTTTTTAGACGATTATCTTTTCGCCAGAATTCTCAAAAAAAAAATTGTGATGTCTTCATAACCTCGCAAATAATTTCAATAACATCGATGCAGTTGAGGACAAGTGGATTCGACGCTTTAACCGAATAGCGTCTACGCGAGGATAATATTTATTGTTGACCTCACGGTTTATTTGAACAAAGATAAAGTTTTAATTTCAACCTTGAACCAAAAATATCAATAGAATTCAGTCAGGCAAATCGTTCATTAGGAACTTTCAAATTAAACAAAAAGTCAGGTTATGAGGTTACACAATAGAGTTGTGACTAACGGTTATCATATTTAAATTTTATTACTGGTTTGCGCTGGGTCGACCAGGTCCCTATTTCAGTTTTAATCAAGCATTTCTTTTCACAAACAGAGGTCTTGATTGCTTAGTTGAAACTCGGTCACGGACCCAAGAATTTTATTTTTATTCCGTCGACCTTAAAATTTTAAATCAAATCTTGAGTCAATCGGACATTCACTTCCATTTCCCTCCTCATTAAGGGCTTTAGTTTCTCCGTTAAACACTTTGACCCTTACTAATAACAGCGTTTAAAGAATTAGCTGAGCACTGAACTGTAACTGATACCTTAGCATCAACCTTCGCTGCCTTTCATGGTCTGACCGTCGATGACGCAGACAGGCGTTATGCCAAGATTTCACCAAAGAATGACCCTCATTAACATTTTGACAAACAACGCCTAGACGAGCGCTCCCAGATTGAGCCATCAGTGCAATTGTAGAGAATTGCAGCCAATCAGCGTCATCTGTGTCAATTGGTGGCACTGATACTAGAATATATTGTTGCAGTCGTCTTTCAATCTTCATTGGGGTTATGTAACTCCGTGGCTAGCTAACAATCTGGTTTTTTCCTCTCCTCAGACAGATAGAACAGTCCTCATATTTGTATATCGACTGGGGTGCTCACAGGTGTTGAGCTACCTAATTATTAATTTTGGGAGCAGTGGGCCAAGCAAGTGGCATGGATTATAGTCTTACAATTTAAAATTAATGTCATCTGTTTTTTTCATAGTTCTATCAATGTTAATATTCGATATAAGTAAAGATTACAAGGTACAATTCCACAGCATATTTATGGTAAGTGGTAACCGTTTGATAGTGACAGCGCGGTAACAGAAAGGGCACTTTGAGCGATATAGTCGATATGCAACAGGGTTTTAAGTTCTTCAATTAACGGCGGTTCTAAATAGTCTCGATCGGTATGCAGACTACCACCGGGTCTAATATGAGATCATGCAATATGACACGTGCGCGCGTATAGGTATTCGCGTCTGCGTTCTAGTGCTCAGTTATAGTCGCTTATTTGGTTTCCCGGTCTATTTTCGATAGGTCGGCTCCCTGACGCTGTGAACATCCACCGAATTACTGATGGAAATATTTTGCCTACTGGGAGATAAAAACTGATACAGTTTAATTAATATGAGCTGGTCATGATCATGACCAGCTGCGGTTAAAAGATCGTCAGTTTCCAGGTTTTCGTTTTGTAAGTGTACAATGTTGATGACTCGAATTTACGTGTATAATACCTGCATATATATCTTCTAAATACCCGTTCAATTATTGCTTCTATTCAAAATATTATGATTTTGTAACGCGAAATTAATTCGAAGGCAGACAACACTGACCAATATGCATGCGAGCTAGATACATGATATGGCTGCATGCAATGCGGGGTGCACACATGCTCATAGTCGCACTAAACCAACTGGTTTCACTAGATTGTTGTGATTCCACATGTATATGTATGGATCTATGATGTATTGCGCAATACTACATGATTAACGCCAGTAGCACACCTCCACAGCGAAACCGCAGTAGTTATATTCAACTGGCTCGTGTCTTGTTCCGCAACTAGCATCTGATTTGACGCCGGTAGCATACCTCCGCCGTGAAACCATAGCAGCGAAGCCGCAGAATGGATGCCAGTAGCGGAAAATGACGCGAGTCTATTGTTTTCGCAGCGGAGGTGTGCTACCGGGGTGAGTAGCGGAACATGACGCGAGCCAGTTGAATTGAACTACTGCGGTTTCGCTGCTATGGTTTCGCCGGTGGAGGTGTGTTAACGGCGTCAGTTCGAGAAATATACCTAAGACATAAATGACAGTATTTTAATACTTTTATGACCTTCCACTTTTGTCAACACAGAAAAGGCGTGACATGAACATAACAATTGTCGCTCCTCCTGAAATATTATTTGAAATCGGTTCGTGTTGGACACTCCAATTGCTTAAACAACATGTCATCAATACCTCGACCCTCGGTATCTCAGTTAGCACGGTGTCTCCTCACTAAAATAACACGGCCGTCTTGCGAGCACAAATGCCGTAAGTGTCCAGTGCGGATACGGCACGGCGGAGTACGGAAAACGTGGCAACACTGGTGACTCAGTTGACCACTACGGCAGGTGTCCTTGTGACTAAGACCTACCTCAAACTGCGTGCTGGTGATTATGCAAATTCAAATTTTTTATACAGCTTGAAAATATCGATCGAGTTAACTTATAACTAAGGCGATGTAGAACCTAAATCTGAGGCCAAGCAGTAACTTAGTATTGAAATACATCGCATTACCACATCATTTTTCAAATTCTTTCCACGGCTTTCTTGACAATATTCGCCTGAAAATAAGTACCAGCATGATTGATGTTATATTCATGAACGTACGCTAAAACTTCTTAGGTAACGCAAGTCTAAAATTACTTTAGCCTCCCGTAAACAATATGAAACGTACTTAGTTTACGACTCAATTTGTGGCGGTTTCTATTTGGTTGTTGGACTGACCTCTCAATGTCGACCATAAAGTTCTCCGAATTTTTAGGCGCAGTCCAATAAAGGCACATCGTAGAGGCCACTTAAAAATTTATACTGAGCGAGGTAAGCAGAAACTACTTACCGAAGTACATTTTATTGTTAAAAGAAACGTGGAGAAATTTTCTTGGAATTATCTTTACTGTTCGGGATACCCTTGGAAAGGTTATCCAGCTCTTCGCAGCTAGAAAATAGAATTCTCGACGTCAAAAGTTGTTTTGTCTGAAAACTTTTTGTTGATCCAAGTTTAGATAATGCCAAGCTTTATTTTCGATAAATAACAAAATAGCAGATGTTGCTTAGAAGTTAATTCATTTAATTAATGCCGATTCTCTTGTACACCGAACTAAACTATCACAAAAATTCCTTACTTTTGGCTATGAGAATCATATAGCTATTCTACAAAATAAAATATCTAAATTTAAAAATAATTTTGACAATTAAAATCGTTTTTGACAATCCACGTGCGACTCCACGTGGTACATGACATACTTGTTTGCCCTACCTCGTGATTTTTTTTAGAGCCGGAGGCACGCAGGACAACGTGTTTTATATGAAATTTTTCACTTTTTATATGGAAAATATAAACAAAATGATTGCCTACATGTTGAGTTTTAGGGGTTTACGGGGGTCGAAATTTTCATTTATTTTTGCGATAGGACACCATTTGCGAGATATAAGCAAAAGAAAATAAAAAAGATATAGAACTGATTTTGCTCCTGAAGTCGAGGCATTGGTGTGAATTTTAGTTCATGAAAACTAATTGTATTCCACACCATTTTTAATCGAGATTAAAAATAGTCAGATTAGGTTAGGCGTTAGACGGTCAAAATTTTAGGTGAAAAACGTCAAATTCAGAATAGCAAAATTGTAATTTTCACTAAATTAAAAACTCAGTGCCAATCTTAGTGCTGTCAAACTAAAATATAGTTAAGTTGTGTCACTTTAGTCTATTTCAGAATGGGAAATCGTCGTTTAACAGGAATAAACTAAATTTTGGTGATTTTTAGTTTAGTTTAGAGTCATTTGTGACAAGAGAATCGGCACCATTGTTTAAAAATATATATGGAAAATTTATAACTAGAAATTTTAATATAAAGTGCTTTAAAGATCTTTGGGCGCTTGAATGACATTGACAGGGGGCATTGTGGGTAAACATTTGTGAAGTTGTATGGAAAAAAACAAGATGGTGGCGTTTTTTTTTTTAGCTTCTTGTCTCGCTCCTGGGCAAAGGTTTTCCCCATACTTTCCAGTTTTGTTTATGTTGTGCTCTCTCCGGCCAATCGGCCAGGATGGTGGCGTTGTTGCCCCGCGCCAAAAGATCCTTGTACAGTTGTTGACATTGTTTACAAGGAAAAATTCCAATTAAAAAAATCAATAGAAGAAAAAGTTATATTTCTCTTTGACCTATTTGCGGCCAGGCCACTAGAAAGTGGTACACCATATTGTGACGTTTGATTTGATCGATAGTCCGTGTTGTGGCGTAGTAGCCTTGGGCGACTCCACTAATGTATATGATATGATATGATAAGTTCAAGGTTCAACCAGTGACGGACTCATTTTTAGTACGGACCTTGTTTAGGCATTCAGGGCAAGTCATGTTCCTTGGTAAATTGTTAACGATAGTTTGAGGCACGAGCTGGTACCGTTACCGAGAATTGGTTCTATAAAGTATATGACTGTTGTCAAGCCTTCCACCACCGCTCGTAATTATTTCTCGACAATATTTTCAAGCTAAAGAAATGGCCCTGAAAAAAATAAAAATAATTTTTCCCATTTGAGCCTACAGACACATAAATCCTAATCTTAATGCGACAAAAACCGACTTTCAATGATTTTATGCTGAAGATCACGTCTAAACTAGTAGTGTTAAAGATTTGGAAAGAAATATATGTTAAATTAGAGCATTTTCTTAATACCTTAATATAATATGAATATTTTATGATTACATAGTGAAATTAATTTGTAAAGTTATGTCTAACGCGGATAAAAAACTGAAAATCACGCAAAATCTTATCAAGCGTATTTTTCTGAAACCTTCACCTTTTTAAAGATAATTTAATCATTGATCTTTTAGTATACGTGTTTTATTAAAATACCTTTTGTTTTATGTATAATAAATTAATAATGCGTTTAATATAAGACAGCGTTCCTTGATGGGCGAGTCCTATTACTGGCTGGACGTACGATGCTTTGCGTGAGCTCAGTACAGAACACGTAAGCTGATCACTCAAGGTCACTGGCATATATTTGCGTCTTAATAATTGATTAATTTGTATTGATTTACATTTGATTAATTGAAGTTAAACTGTATTTGTCTGCTTAACCCTTATAAATAACAAAAGCAAATTACCATAGTGTAGTACAAATAATGTCGCAAAGCTTGCGTGCCGCCCTGGTACTAATATCAGCCATCATTTGGCACTCCTTCCGTAGACGTAGTGCCAACAATATCATAAATGGACTCGGTGTTTTCCAATGCTTTGCCTTAAATTTCACTTATCACGACATGCCATAGGTAATAAATAGCATGTCGTGATAATGTTTACGTTTTGGGAACTGTACTTATTTACTGGCCTCGCCGTATGTTGAGGTGAAGTAATTTAGTTTGGGTATCAGGAGTTTCACAAAATCGAGCATGTACTTATCTATTCATTATGAGGATCTCAGTCACATAAATAATACATTGTTAACCCTTTGTCTCCCCTTATGTATTAAGGCTTGTGAAACAAACTACAAAAAAAAAGAAGACATTAGTGACTAATGTGTACTGTGTGTAATGTGTACTTGTTCTGTTCAAAGAAGTCTTTGTAACTGTATTTGATGATACATGACAATGAAATACGTCACGGGGGTCTAGTGAAAGTATGGTCTTTACCGCATTAGGATAAATATTTATTTTATTTTTGAAGTAATTATAAACCTTGTTTAGGCGAATTTTGCGCTCTTTTTGAATAATGAACGAAACTGAACCGTCACGTAAGTTTTCACTTCTATCGTGTAGTCATAAGCAGGCACTGTTTGTAACTGATTCAAAGAGTATAAATTGGTGCAATTATATTTGTGTACTCTGAAGAAAGTGTTGTTTACTTGTGGCCACTAATATCCATCCTGCACTTGCAAGGGATGATGTCAAAAAAATGTTTTTTTCTGTAATGTAGATGATGAAAAAATAACGTACATGTATTTTTTTCTTTTTTTACGTTATCAAAAGATTGCGGCGAAACATTGAGTTATAATGTGCCATGACGTCACTTGTATGTAGATTTTATACATAATTGTGACGTATCAAGCCCCACTCCCCAACTTTAATGCGTTGTATCTGAGTATTTTTTTATTAATATGATAAAGCAAAGAATAATAATACACATTGTCATTTTATTAATATGATAAAGCAAAAAATAATAATACACATTGTCATTTTATTAATATCATAAAGCAAAAAATAATAATACACATTGTCATTTTATTAATATCATAAAGCAAAAAATAATAATACACATTGTCATTTTATTAATATGATAAAGCAAAAAATACGTGTCTAATATTTTTTTATTATCTGACTGACGGACTAAATAGTTTTTTTTTTTTTGACCCAGGCATCATCCCTATTCGGTCGATACAAGATCGGATTGTAGCTTACACACACCGAAAGACCTTCTAAAAGGAGGAGGGTCTATGTTCTTCTGTAATTGTCTTTTTTATGTATTTCCATCGATATTCTCGTCAATTGTGAACCGATAAAAATAAACAGTCTAAATTAAAAAAAAAAAACAAAATTCAAAAGTCATTTATTCAAACTAGGCTGAGAATCAGCACTTTTCGAACGTCAAAATAACATAAGACAGTCCCCCAAAACGCCCACCCTTCACCACTTCCTAGTGCTTTTGCTGGGAAGAAGTGGCGCAACAAACTCCCCAGCAGCACAGCTGTCTGTTCAGTTCAGTAAGAACATTACGCAGAACACAATTTAAATGATAAATAGCCATCTAAGCCAATATACCAACCAAAAACATCGAGAACTATACTAAAGCAGAAATAAAAATAACTAAACGTTAAACAATATCTAACAAAAAAAAAGAAAATAAAGCCTCCAGGCATAAAGGGCGTGCCGGTTACATAGAGCTGTAACTAGAAGTTATAATTGATAAACTAGGACCATCGAGGTAAAATAAATAACTGTCGAGGTCGTCGCTAGCTAACCATATATTGCAATACAACTGAACATACAAGTACAAGCCACGCACAATGAAGGGTTCCGTAATTGCAATGAATTAATTTTATCCCAAGAACAAACTTAACACAACTTCAATAGTTGAAAAACATGTTCTCCCGGGAATGTATGGGAGAACATGTTTTTCAAACTGCAAAATTAAGTTGGTCGATTATTACTCGTTTACCTGTAACTGTACTTAGCTGTGATAGTTTTCCTTTTAACTTATTTGTATATAGGTACTACGGCTGTGATTTTTTTTCACAAATCCAAGTACAACCTGGCAGGGGTGGGGGGGTCATGACTAACAAAAATGTGAACGTTAAAGCTTAATATTTCGCAAACTGAACCCTGAATTGAAAAATAGTTTTCACACACCCACAATATTTTTGAATGACCTTTCTAACGACACCATGGGATAGGCGAGAAAAAAAAAACATCCCCACTTTACGTGTAGGGGAACCTATTTTTTTGTTTTTAATTTGGTTTTATTATCACTTTGTCGGCGTGATTTATATGTATACCCATGCCAAATTACAGCTTTCTAGTACTAACAGTCTCTGAGCTAAGTAACAGACAGACAGACGGACATGGCGAAACTATAAAGGGTTCCTTGTTTACTACGGAATCCTAAAAACTTGCGCGGTGGTCCCATATAAATTGTATTAACTTTGCTTTGGTAGATTTTGAGTTAGCTTCATTAATACGTATTTTTCGCACTTAGGCTATGTGGACGATGATATAAAATTACATAGCAGGTACTTATTAAAATTTGTGCGGGGGGTACCTAGTGTTTTTTTTTTAAATCTGTTTTTTTATTTTTTTTAAATTTTTCTTTTGAGTCAACTCTAGATGCGTATAATCAATCCATTCACTATTACATTGTATTACAGATTCTAAACGTTTATCTGTCTAAACATCATATTAATTTCTAATTGACAGTCTATTAGCTGTCCATCGGCTATCAATTATAAAGTTATTAGTTTATTACCTACATAGTAATTACACTGGGTTGCAAATGAACGGCAATACCAATCACTGCTTTTCAAGCCAGTAAATTAATTTGATAGAATCACGAACTGTTTTAATAAAATGTAATGACTGTTTATCCAGGACAACTGGCATACATTAGCATTGCAATACTGACCAATTAGATGGCGAGACTGTGGACTTTGTGATAATAAATGCAATTACTAGTATTTTAATTGCATTTGATTATTAAAGACAATTTGTAGAAACAATTTTTATTGTGCTTCGTTTGTAGGTATTGGATGTATTGGTAAACAGGCTTTGTAGTGTTAAACTGGTCAGAGTTAATTACTACATTTTTAGGAAAAAATCCAATGAAATTAGCCAAGTTTTTATACCTACGCAGAATATGCACTCAAACTAAAGCATTTATTTCGCTGCGCCCCGCGGTTTCATCCGCATAATTCTCAATCCCGTAAAAATATCGGGATAAAAAGTATCTTATGTCCTAATCCAGATCATTTTCTACCCATGTGCCAAATTTCATCCAAATCTATTCAACCGTTTTAGCGTGAAAGCTTAAGAACAAACAAACTCACTTTCGCATTTAGGTATATTATTTGGTATTTATTATTCACTTTGGAATTGTCAAGGGGTCAGTCAGTCAGAAAGATAAGGCTAGTTGCCCATTCCAAAGCTTGTGAAGAAGCCTGCGGGGTAATTGCGTTACAAACTTACAATGATTACTTTAATTTTGATAATTCAACAACATTCATTGCGTCATTTCGTTGTCGAGTAGGCGTATTTTTCAAACATAATGAGGCAATGGAATAGCAATTTCCATCATAATCCTTCGTTGCTGCCGTGCTGGGAATGTAATCTTATGAAAACCTATAGAAAATGTATGGGGACCAGTAGTGACGCGGCAGCGTTGTTCGGAATCATACCTTTACGAAATTAATTGCAGTGTAACAAAAAATACTTCAACGTTCAAAACAAGCTAAGCAAGCCGCTGACGCATCTCAAAAAGCTTACTTAAAACCACGTCCAGACGGCTACCGCAACGCGGAACTGGTAATTGTTCTACCATGAAGTTTTCTTAGAAATTGTTTTGTTAGAGTCGCGTTTGTCTGTTCGAGGCTTTAACGCACACAAAAAACTGAAGCTGAATTTTATGAATAATACTAACATTTAATAATAAAAATAAATATATAATTTAATAAAATCAATTACGAAATCAAATGTATGTTGTACTTAAAGTATTTATTTGACATACAAAACATAAACACCGTTGCAAATTTCTTGATTATGGGGTTGTGCAATAAGGTAATGTTAAATGTTGCATTAATTAGGTATGTGACATAATAACAAACAATGAATCAATTATGAATGATAATTAAAATGTACAGAGTAAAGACTCATTGAACAAAAGTTGAGACACTGAATGTGTGCAACACTGTTTATTTATTTATTTTATTTATACACTGTTCTGTTTTGCGAACAGCTTGTTTCAACACATAACTATGTTATCTCTGACAATTATTATGTAGAGAAACATCCCAGTGCGAATTTGCTGGATTCATTCTCTCCTCTACTCAAACTCAAACAAATTTACAGGCACTTTTGAATAGGGATGATGACTAAAAAAATGTTTATTGTCCGTAATGTAGATTATGAAAAAATAACGTACACGTATTTTTTCTTTTTTTACGTTATCAAAAGATTACGGCGATACATTGAGTTATAATGTGCCATGACGTCACTTGTATGTAGATTTTATCCATACTTGTGACGTATCAACCCCCACGCCCCAACTTTAATGCGTTGTATCTAAGTCATTTTTTATTAATATGATAAAGCAAAAAATACGTGACTAATATTTTTTTATCATCTGACTGACGGACTAAATAGAATTTAGTTTTATTGACCCAGGCATCATCCCTATTGTCAAGGGGTCGGTCAGTCAAAAATATGAAGCTAGTTGCCCATTCCAAAGCGTAGTAGGTACCTATGGAGAAGAACGGGCAAGAAACTCCACGGACACTTTGAAATAAAAAAAAAATATTGGTTACATCATTCATTTTGAAATTATGCATGTGAGAACAATGTAGAAAGACGTGCACGTTCGTAAAAGCGTCCGTAATAAAAAAATAAAAAATAAAGAATCCTTCAAAAACTTAAAATAAATTAAAATAAGCCATGGCAGCTAAGAGATGACCAGTCCCAACTGACGGCGCCCGTTCACGAACATGACGCATGGATCAGCACCATTCAGTTCAACCATTTTGAAGGGAGCTAAATGATCCAACACACGCGCCACCATCAGCGAGACATTTGAGTGAGCATGACATACCTGCTCACAGCCGCCAGGGCTATTTCAAGTCAATGAAATACTACATATAACCCGGTAAATGGTAGCTCTTTAGTACATAGTACTCACACCTGTGCTATGTAATTATATAATACAAAGGAAATTGAGTTTATACAATACAAGATGGTCTTACAATCTTCAGCAGCTCCAACAGTATTTTCAAAATGTTAATCAGTGTGTATGTCAATTAGTTTCTACCTGTACCGATTGTTAGTTCTCCTGACGAAGTTTATTTTGTTTATGTGTATGTATCTATGTATTAGTATTTATTCTTGTATATTATAATAGTTATTTTCGTGCTATCTATCCCGTATGTTGCGCCTGCCATGTTTATTATCTGCACTACCCTAAGGCTGATTGGTAGAAAATGTCTCAGGCATTTAGTTCGCCTTTGTACAGTATTTTTTTACTTGTGCATTTAGCTTGACTCTAAAATGGTGGCCTAAACAAAAAATATAAACCTTTTTTTCCGGAAGGGTTGGGTAGAGGTTGAAGTCCCATGTAATAGGGGGCGAGTCTATTGCCGTCAACCGGGCACAAATCCAGACTCCGTGCTGCTACTGAGAAATTCCAGATAGAAAAACCCAATAACACTGCCCTACCTGGGAATCGAACCCAGAACCACATACTCAGCAGTAGCGCTTGCGACCCCTAAACCAACCAGACAGAAAGAATTTAATCTGTTTATTAAAACGATAGAGGTATGACGTAATGATATTATCCTAGTGGCCAGTAATATGGCAAAGTGGTATTGTTAGGCAACAGTAGCATAGGGTGCAATAATGTGAACCAATGTCCATTAGCTTAATAGGCATTTTAACCCGCATAGAGTTTAATATTGCTTATATCAATCTTCTATTAAAGTTATTATTGTTTGGTAGTCTTTTATCGCTATGTACTGGACATTAATATGATAGATGTGTATGTGAACTAGTAAATAGTGGAGTTCAAACTGATTAATTTAATCAGATGGAACTAAATGTCATTTCTATTAAGTATCTGTAGCAGCCTATGCAGTGTGTTCTTCTTTGTTGGTCGAATCATGTCTGTGTGTATCACAGTAGTTAAAGTAATTAATTATATCACTATTATGTCACCAAGGGTTGAAAAAAAAAACGATGCACAAGCGTTGGATCCAATTAAAAATATTATGTTTCTTTCTTAGTCATTTTTTTATTTAAGTAAATTATTCGGTTCGGTCACAACCGCAAAAATAACTTTGTTTATCTATAGTTTTTCCAGCAATACTATGAAATACAGTCTTGCGGTCTGTAAAATCAATACTGTGCATGCGTACCTAATTATTCATCAGAACCTTTTACTGCTGCACGGACACGTACATGTCCGGCTTTTCGTAAGTAGAGCGATATTTCCCTAACTTTGGTCATCAAATTCTTCAGACATATTATGTGATATGAAGACAAGACAAGTATTCTTTAAACAATAACCACTAAACAAAGAAAATACAAATAATTAACATGATTAGAACATCCGATTCATAGCAAAGAGCTACTTCATTCATTAGAACAGTTAGTAATACTATTTTAATTTTGTACGAAACCTATCGAATAACGGTTAGTTATATTTCGCCCTTTTTGCTCGCTTAGATAATTTTCCGCCCCATTTCGATCAGTATCTACAAAAACGATCTCAAAAGGGTTTTCCAAGAGTTTTGATCGTTTGAGCTTCGTTTTGAACGTAGTATACCTACAGTAAAGTCTTTATTGCTGGTCGGGTCCTAATTGTTTCCAACAAACTCTTTAGGGATAGAAACTATTCTTAATTGCCTTTTACTGAAATTCACGTTAAAATTCAGCCAAAAGTTACATAATAAGTTCTAAAATTCTCCTTTATATGGCAACCGATTGTCCTTGTCTGCTCCAAAAACAGACAAATATGAAAGGGAGGAAAACTGTTTTAGAAATAACGTCAAATGGACAATTTATTCAAAAGCAATTTCGTGTTTTCCAGGTAATGAAGACTCTTCAACGTGTATTTTGAAAAGAAACTGGGAATTTTATGAGAGGTAAATGATGAAAAATAAATATACTAGTACTTACAAATGCTAACGATTGTTTTTAGCTTAAAATCACGCTAGTATTTAACGCTATCATACACCACACAATTAACAAAATCACGTGTACGATAATAATAATTCATCCAGTGGGCCACAACCACACTTTATAGTTTCTTAGTTCGCACTTTTCACTAACGGGTTTAATTATCTGATTTTATCGCCAAGTCTTGTATTATACGTATAATTCTGTTTATATTCAATTCCTTATATATCAAATTAAAAACTATTACTTTTTAGAAATCGTTCTGCTACTAAGTAAACCAGATATAGTTGTTTTGCTACCAGGTTTTACTTCCGCGCCAACAAAGTTACGACTTCGTGCAAAATTCTATTCAACTGATACAATTTTACTGCATCTATCATGTTAACTTTATTATTTCCTGGCGCCTAACTTCATTGTTAATAAACATTGGTGTGGCAACACTGACGAAATTCTGCCTAGAAATTGTATCTCGCCCGTGTTGAGTCACTTAATTGTTATTTCAATTAAAGCCATGTTTCCTTTTTTAGTCATCACCGTTCTACTCTCTGTTACGTTGAGTTTGCTTCCATTGTCTTTGTCTGGGTACTGTTTAATTTCATTACGATCTATCTTGGCGTCTCCTCATTTGTCTATATCTTTATTCCCTAGTTAGATGTTGTTACCAAGTCCTGTAGTCAATAACACTGCTCATCAGCTTTATTACATTGATCTGTTTTCTGATCAATGAAGGCTTTTATTCATTCTACATTGATTTTTGCATCTCAATCAAGATGTTGTTTTAAAACTGCATATCATAGAGTTCTATTTTGTAGTTGATCGATGCAATAAATTCTCATAAACAGTTCCATTCGATTTCCCAACACAAGTTTGTCGTTGTCGCGTTCACTTGGCTGTTGTTCTTGTTTTGTTTCACAAATACCGTTTCAGTTGCTTTTCTTTCTCACATCCTTAAGGCCATTGTATGCTTTTTTCCTAATTAACTTCGCACTGGAACTTTAACAATGGTTTGTTTTCTAGCATCCTTGCCACGTTCTTAATTACTTTGCTTAATTATTTTTTAGTAGGTTTTTTATTATTGACGGAAATGTTCAACGAATTTAATTGACATAGATTCTTAATTATTATTACTGTGATGTTAATTTGACAAAGTTTTGATAGATGGGGTCGAACGAAAACGTTAAACTTATTTTTCCATGGCTTCGCACAAACCGTAGAAAATTGAATTAATGCAGTGATTGTTATGAATGCACTTTGGTACTTCGTTAAACATTTTATTGACTTGAAGCGATACTCTTGCCAACATTGGTTTTCAAAAAATCCGTGATAAACCTGTTTGAATATTTGGCGTTAGAAACAGCCGATGGCGTACTTTAGAGTTTTATCATTTTGTGTACATAATTTAAGCTGCTTTACGTACCTACATTCAATAAAGGCTATCTAATTTTTTATTTCTGCTCCTTCATTATATTTTAATGACCAATTTGAGATATCGTATTATATTCGTGTGTTGTCTCATGTTATTATACATTGTTATTTTCCACATCGGTACATATTGATAATGTTCTATACAACGAACCCACCTCGCATTTATTAACTTTATACCGGTTTTTATGGTCCTTATCCAGCACTAATAAGGTTGTTATTCGTATGGATGTTTTATGCGAATGGTGTAACTGTCTATTGGCATTCGTTCAAAGAGTTGTGAAAACAATGCTTGCCGCTATCCAGGTGGTCATTATAAGTTTATCGGTCTCATTTTGCCCGGGACGATAATATAGTTCTTTATATACCATTGTCCTTCCTTTAACATCCAATTATTACAGTCCAGTTGCTGATAAAAATTTAAAACCTGAATTATCAGTCTGTGCGGAAATTCCGTATAATTCTGTGTTAGTTATTTAGTGCTGTTTCTGAAATCGATTCGGTAACTAGAAAAGATTTATTATCAAAGATGCTTAAAAAAAAAGATAAAATTAAAGTCTTAGCAAAACATGATATACTCGAAACAAAAATACATAAAAATTTAGATTAATTACTGATATTTCTTGGCAAGTAAATCCAGCTCGACTGTATTCGCGCAAAGGGCTTATCCGTCCGTAAAACTAACGTTGATAAATCGATAGACGCCTCCGCAGTAATGAATGGTAGGCGATTAAATTCACAAGCGTACTCTCAACACAGCAGAACTGAGATAGTGATTAATTACACAGCACCAATAACAAATTGCTGGCCACTTTATAATTACGCCTTTGTTTTCTTACCCGAGTTAATCCACGAACACCTAGCCCACGATGATTGATTCGTATCTGAGTCTAATTTAACTTCTCCTCTGTCTGTCTAATTTGGTATTTTATAAAGCCCACTGGGAGCTTCAATTTTCTATTTCTGTTTCTCCCCCCTACAGAGATAACTTCGTTTTATTATCTGACAAGGTTTAAAACGTTGCTGATTAGTTTTCTAGAAAAACTTATTGAATGGAAATAAACGTTTTCCAGTTAAATTAAATTTTCTGCTTGCACTTTGTCGGTTAGAGCCTTGGTTGCCTTTTATAGAGTGCTCAAGAAATATGGTTCGCTTCGTTTATAGACGCATTAGATTATATTAGCTGTTTCCTTATATGAAATACAAGAATATTAGTATCATATTCCTGCATCCGTTTATTCAACCTTAATGTATTTAACTTTATTACAAAATTGCTCAATGATTATAGAAGCTTCTTGTGGCCCGTCATAATTCTGGTTTAAATAAACTGACTTCAATTGAATTCAATTTTATTCAGGAACAATTCACATTGTTTTTGAAATCATAAATAAAAACATGTTCATTAAAACTATACAACTAACTCATTCATAATACAATATATATTTAAAAAAAATCAATAACGTTACAAATTAAACTTTCAATACAATAAAAAAATCAATAACATTACATACTAATACTAATAGTCTCACATTAACTAATATTAAAAAAAAAAAACTTGGATATATCATCGTCCATCGAATACAGACATTAATTCTCCAATAGGAACGCTCTGAGTCTTGACTATGAGCTCTTAGCTTCGGATAAGTGGTATGGGACTTTCGACCTTCCGAGTCCACTGGCCTATACTTAATACGATCGATAAAATACCCAAGGTTTTCAGCTTGAAAGAACTAATGAAATAAAAGTTTCAAGGCATAGATTAGTTTGTTCGAATAACTCGCATAGTTTTAAGCTAGCCTTTTTGAAGTTAAGACCAGTGGAATCTCTATAAGACTATGTACTTAGAAGGCTTCATTATAGTTTTTTTTTTACGGTAATTTTTCAGAAGCTCAGCAATGTCTTTTTATAAGGCATCTTGTGCTAATTTCAAACATGCTTTCATCTCATTTAACACTGTATGTAGCAAGAACACGAAAAGTGAACGTTGCTGTCCATTGTTGCTCAACTGCCCACCCAAATATTATATTAGTTGGAGGCCGTTATTTAACGAAAATAGACGGACTCTTGACACACGTGGGCGTAAACCACACGTGTCTGAATTACTTCTACCGTAGTGTTTACTGACCACAATCATTAGTTGGCTCTTCTATATAGATATATAAATATAATAATAATTATACAATATAGATATACAATAGTAACGAAATCAAAACTGTGCACTGAATAATTATGAAAAACAAATAAAATTATTTGAGGTATTGGAACTAGTCTGATCTGAAAATATAGTTTTTTTTTTGCCCGTTTTTGTATGTATGTTCCGGATTGGCGCAAAAACGGATTCGAATGACATTTGGCAGACAGATAGTTTTCACTTCTCATGCTCTGAAAGTGCTTATTTGTGCAGGATATAGGCTGCACAAAATCGAATTTTGTGCACTAGTGCATTAACGTATCTACTCATAAATTTATCTATATTAATGCAATGAAAATGAGCCATACAGCCAAACACAATAAGAAGTTCATAGATAGAATTTGTTATTTTATAATATTTACTTTAATGTATTTGCCATACGTGTTTTTTAAGACATAAAACAATTTCCTTCAGTATTCAAATCTGTACTAATTTTACTTTGAATTATAATTAAATAAATGTTATGTTATACTACTGTTTTATTTCCTCGCAATCGAAGTGAAAAGCAGAGTTTATAACTCATCCACAAAACCATTTTATCCTCGACATTACTATCAGCCCTCGTCTTCGTCTCGGGCTGCTAAAAGTCTCGGATAAAAATGGTTCGTTTTGTGCACTTGTTGTAAAATCTATTATTATAAACTGGTTTAACATTTTAACACATAGGGTACTTTTAAACGGTAGTACGTTCCTGTGGGATATTTTCCGACATCCACGCGGGCGAAGCCGACGGCAAAAGCTAATCCAGAATATAGCTAGAGTTGGACTAATCGATAATATACTGGTATTCAGCTGCATCCAATTAGACTGAAAGCCAACCCCAACGTAGTTGGGAAAAGACTAGGCAGATGACAAGTTGACTATTTGATTCGAAAATTTAAGGGAACGTTATTCTATAACTACGCATTTGCGTGATTGATTTTAAGAAATCCCTCGTTGGTCGTGGGCTTGATTCGTGAAGACGGGCAAAGTGCTATTGAGTTTTTCCATCTGGAATTTCTCAGTAGCAGCCCGGAGTCTGGATTTGTCCCCAATTTATATCAATATGCTCGCCCCCTATTTTTTGGGACTTAAACATAACTGGCGAATGTGGGTGTACTATAGGTACACCTCTGCCTAACCTTTCGGGGAATACTGGCGTGATGTAATGTTATGTTATATAGTTGTAAGAACTGCGCCCACGCTGCCCTTAGCAATAACGTTTCTTTAACCTTTGAAATACTATATGGTAGTTTACTAGAAACATTTAAATATTAAACAACTTCTACAAATCTTTAACGAAACTGTGGTTATCAAATCAATATTCACAGTCAAAGTTCACCTAGAGACGATATTTAATATCTACACCCGAAGCCATTTGAAATTCCTACAGATAATCACGCCTATGGGAATAAATAATTATCGTACTAACTTATCTGCTTTATTCCTGGATATTTTTTAACCTTGAAACGAGTCGGTTTTGTGTAAATTCTCTTGTAACATTTCGATCATCCCTATTCGATGGTAAGGTCAGATTATTCCCATGCATGCGTTTGTTTCTGTTAAAAGGACGTATTCAATAGAAATGACTAAGTTAGCCCTCGTTTAGATGATGCTATTTTGCATAAGTTAGACAGCATGCTGTACGAAAAAAGTGAAAAAACGCATAGTATGGTATGGAGTATGGACATCACCGTGCTTTTTGAAGTGTCTTCAAAAAGTCTTCAAAAAGCACGGATGCAATGTCGAAAAAAATAAAAGTTATTAAAACTAATACCCAACTACGACAAAAACGACAACTAAAAAGGTATAAATAAGACATCACAGACAGACAAATTAAATATCCGGAGTCACATATAACTCGAACATAATTAGTACGTGTGAATTTTTTTTTTATTACCCGTAATATAGCATCAACGTGATGACTTTGACGCCCTTTGTCGTGCTGATTTGACAACCTTAATAATACCATCATCTCCTGCGGTTTAAAAGCCATAAAAGGTAAGTCACGATCAACACTTCCTTTAACTAAATCAAGCCGAACATTACCCGGTCATCATAACACCATTTTAGAAACCCCGCCGGCCATGTTGCCTTTACTGCCCATATCTCCTAAACTAGCAGCTGCCCTGAGTGATAGCAGTGCCCTCTATTACCCTCTCACAGATAACATGAAGCACTCACAATGTATAATGTGGGTAATGTATGTGAACCGAGAACTGGCAAGTATTTTGGGATACTCTCCATCCAAACCAACTCAAATTGGTTTCGGAAAAGATCTGAAGATAACATTTCAAGAATTTATTCAGATTAATGGACAGTCTAAATTCATATTTTAACCTAGATGTTTTTTTGTTTTTTGGGTCTTCTTTTGACGAAATTTCAATGTTTTAATAGGCTCGCCTCTTATTACATGGGACTTAAACATTTTTCATGTAGCGTTGATTTTCCTGCCGTCTTTACTTGGAATTTATATGAAAAAAAAGAGAATTTTGTGTTTGACTGCCATTCAACATGAGTGCATATTTTTCCATTGATCGATCTTATTCTTAGTTTCGTGTACCGCAGTGGGCGCTGAAACAAACCGTACAAAAACAATGCATTCTTTCGCAGAGAGGTAACACTAGTAGCGAAAACAGTTTCAGATATTCCAGATAAGCACTCGACTAGAAATCGAGAAAGATTGATAGAATCGATTACGTTGTACGTAAGTATTTAGCGTTCGTAATTCATTTCGCAACAGACTTCTCTTCTACCGAGTTTGTTTAATGTCTGAAAATTATTTATCTTATACGATTTCTTCTTTCGACAGCCTCGTTGGTCTAGTGGTCGCAAGCGCTACTGCTAAGCCGGGTCCCGAGTTTGGTTCCCCGTTCGGGCAGTGTTATTAGGTTTTTATCTGGAATTTCTCAGTAGCAGTCTCTGAGATTTGTGCCCTGTTGATGGCAATAGGCTTGCCCCTATTAAAAGAGACTAAAGGAGTCGCCCATTAATGACGTAATGTTTTTTTTTGCAACTTTTTAACGCCCCGTCTCCCCTGGTGATACGTGATGAGGTTTTAGACTAACCCCTACCCAAAGCCACGAGTATTTTTTTGGTGCAGTTTCTTAAAAAAATACAGAATATTTTATCTTTAAATAGAAACAAAGAAAAATATTTTTTTGGTGGCCGCTTTTCGGTTTAAAAATGCGCGTTAAACGAAATAACAAATACACGTTATATCTCACTACACCCCCCCTCCCCCTTGTGATATTTCGTGATTTTTTCCGAACCCCCTCCCCCCTTTCGAGGCTCTCTTGATTTATGGCCGCCCCCAAAAGTTCTCTGCCCAACCCTTTGGGGAATACAGGCGTGTTGTATTCTTCTTTTCAGCTACTTGGTTTTCCTTTCCTCTATTTTTATGTAAGATGAAACTATTATACCTACCTAATAATACCTTTCATTATGTGTTTTCTTAAGTGGCTGTTGACGACTTTTATTCAACAAAGTTGGAAAATTGAATGTATTAATATTTTATGACAGTTACTGCGTTAGTTATGTTAAGGCTTAATTAATATTAACTTCGAATTTATTGTTCAATAAATTTAATATAATGTTCAGTTTAGATGTTGGTTAAAAGTTTAATGTCATTCTAATTCTAAAAACATGCTGCGACCACGTTCTATTTATCAAACGGGCAATCGCAGCATGTTTTTAGAATTAGAATGACATTAAACTTTTACTACTGTGCATCTATATTTGAAGTATTATACAGGGTTGAAGTTGAAGTATGGATCAAATCGAATAGGGGCGTGGGCAAGGTCATTTCCAAACTTTTATACCCTGCGAATGTTGGTACATTTTTTTACGGTTCAAAAATTATAACCAAATTTAGTTTTTTTAAATCACTTCGCATAGTGCTCAATGTAAAAAATCATTAAAAAAAACTATCAGAGCAATTTTTTTTTTTTTTTTCAGAACTTTGTAGAAGGCCTTTTTTGGTAATACTTATGCGCAGCTAGAAAACATTTGTGTTTATTATGAAAAAACAGTTACAGCTAAGTCTTCGGTCTGGCAAAAATTTTACTCAATTTTCGAGCGATTTTCAAGGGAAAATGTAGCGAAAGTTGACCACGTATTAAAACCTTTTTGGGCAGTCGTGTAAAAACTGGTCCAAGTCATAAAGATTTTTTTGGAGGTTAGAATCACTGGAATATTCTTAATAGTTTCACAGCTAGAGAATTTTAATAACAAGGAGGTCGTATTTTTACAATTTTCTAACTTGGTGGCAAAATAAAATAAAACAACGAAATTAATATGCAAATGTATTATTAAATTGAAATTACAGCAGATGTTCAAAATTCCTTCCCCTTACTCTCAAACACAACTGGCATCGCCGAATGAAATTTGGTATTAAGGCTCGTGCAGACCAGCGCGACGCGACTCGAACGATACAATTTCTAAGAAAACTTCACGGTATAACAATAGCCGGTGTCGCGTCGCGCTAGTCTGCACGAAGCTTTATTCGTCTAAATGCACGGGAATTTAATTTAATTATAAATTTATTGATTCTTAGGGTTCCTTAGGTCCAAATGAATAGGATCACTCGTGTGTCTATCTGTCTGTCCGTTTGTCTCAGCCGATTTTTAAGTAAATGTATTTTGAACTTTTGGGGGAAAAATGAGAAAATCAAAAAAATAAGTTTTTCAAACTGTTTAATATATACCGTGTGACATATTAAATGAAAGGGCTTGTTATGAGGATTTCAATTTTTTATTAATAGTTTTGATTATTAAAGAAAATATATGAAAATTGACCATTATCTGCGAAACTGCTGAGCCTAAAAGTAAAATAAAAATCAGAGAATAGTTCTTTTATTTATTTTATTTAAAGTTGGAATGTATGGGGGATAGTTGAAAAACATGTTTCAACTACTATGTTAAGTTTGTTCTTAGGATAAATTCACCCCCATTCAACTACGGAACCCTTCATAGTGCGTGGTTTTACACGCACTCGGCCAGTTTTTGTTAGTAACTTTTGCATATTAAACGCGGGTGAGATTCATTTATAATATTATAATATCCAAAAACATTGTTAGGGGATAAATATTTACAGTGTGTTGTTTTTGCACACGTGATGAATTATCCTTGTTTATGTCACCGATACCTACGGCCAGTTGAGTTAATGATTTGCCGAGTCTTAATTATGCCACCCTGTTCCTATAAGAAGTATGAACATGAATTTACCAAACAACGCATTAATTATATCACAACGACAACAACGAATTAAACACATGAAATAATAATTTATTCAGCAACACACGTAGAAACCAGCTACCAAAGTAATTTTAATCAAGTTACAATTTGAAATTTCTGTAAAATGATAATTTATAACGTCCGAAGTATCAGCGCGACAGTTTGAAAATTGCCAAAAATAAAATACACCTCATAATTATTTCGTTCAAAGTAAACCAGGAAAAATGTCTACGTTAACAATGTTACTTGTTTAATGTCCTCATTTCAAAATGTTGTCGCTCACTTTTTAGCTTTCATTTCGTAAAAATGCTAAATTTATTTTGGTACGAAAATCTACGTTTTACAGCTCCGAAACGATTTTATTTTGTTAGCGTCTGGCTTACCTCGAATCGCTTCGAAGCCACTAACGTTTAGCAGTTATAACTCACGACTATTTGTTTCTCAAGTGTATTTTGTGTAAACTTTTCCTAATCGTGTGGTGGAGGAATCTTAGGTTCTTGTAAGTGCCCATTAATGTATACTTTCGGGGAAGTCTAAGCCCAGGCACGCAAGAGCGAGTTTTTAACGCGATGTTTTTTTTTATGACGCACTGGATTTTCAACTCTCGGTGTTGAGCCGAGCATTGAGGATCCAACAGAGTACATCCCAGCACGTCAAACAAGAATCTGTTGAATATTAAACTCTTGGCGCTAAGCAGTGCGCAGTAAAAATGGGTTAGTAGTCGATTCGCACGAAAATTATTCGTACGATCGTGCGAATCGTCCCCTTTCAATAAAAATATTTTTTTAGTAGGCGATTCGCACGGAAGTATTTAAATTGCGTGCGAATCGACCCCTTCAAGAATTAGTAGTATGCGATTCGCACACTTAACAAAATGTGCGAATAATAAATCTAAGTACAGTCATGTACAATATTCTAGAATATTAATATTAAAATTCAATAATTCTCTATTCGCATCGCAGTCAGGCACAAAATACTAGTTAAGAGGTAAGATGAAAAGTTTTGTCAGTATTTAATATGAAAACTTATAATATGAACACCATAAATGAGCTACATAAATAAATAATAATGTTACATTTTTAAGAACTTTGTACCTATTAATACTACAGATTACTCTGTTTAACAAACTGTGATTTTGTGATTGTTTTAACTTCCAGTGATGCCAATGCTCCTATCATCGTAAAATTTTTGTGTTAAGAAATATTTATAATATTGTTGATTAGTTAAGTGTTACATTTTTAAGAACTTTGTACCTATTAATACAACAGATGACTCTGTTTAACTGTGATTTTGTGATTGTTTTAACTTTCAGTGATGCTAATGTTCCTATCATCGTAAAATTTTTGTGTTAAGAAATATTTATAATATTGTTGATTAGTTAAGTGTTACATTTTTAAGAACTTTGTACCTATTAATACAACAGATGACTCTGTTTAACTGTGATTTTGTGATTGTTTTAACTTTCAGTGATGATAATGCTCCTATCATCGTAAAATTTTTGTGTTAAGAAATATTTATATTATTATTGATTAGTTGATTGTTATTTTTTACCTATTAGAGCAAAATATTGTTGTTATAGTAACTGTGATTTTGTGACTGTTATTTTATTACATTTACTATAATACTCCAAAATTGTACTAGTTAATACTTAATAGAGAAAAAATATTTTGTTTTTGTTTATTTAATTGCCACATTTAAAACCATACCTTAGCTAATTAAAACGATTTTTATATTGTTATTACGAATATTTAAAAAGATTTATATATTTATAGTTTCGTTATATTTTTCGTTGTTTTTAAAATTAGCTTTTAGACCATTATAACGTTAATTATTTAATTTTGACTTACCTTTTCTAAACAACATTATTTTTAACAAGACTCAGGGGTTCATAAAAAGTTGATTTCGGTAAAAACTCTAATAAGTAGTAATTTGTGATGATTTAAGGTAAATGCAAGTGTACGGAAAAAGAGTACTTACTTGTAAAAATGCAAAACCAAATATTTGATTATAAATCGTACCTACTAACTGTGATTTTATTTGTAATCTTGGTTATAATTATGGTTTTAAGTTATTTAAACTGTGAATGATGTAAAATCACTTTCTGATAGATACAAAGTAAAATATAAAAACTTGATTTCCTTAAAAATCGTTTTATTTGTGTCCTGTATTAAAAGAAAGCATTTTGTACGTGATAGTACTTTTTTCTTGAAACTTTTCGATAAAGTATAGGTGTGTGCGAATCGCATACTACTAATTCTTGAAGGGGTCGATTCGCACGCAATTTAAATACTTCCGTGCGAATCGCCTACTAAAAAAATATTTTTATTGAAAGGGGACGATTCGCACGATCGTGCGAATAATTTTCGTGCGAATCGACTACTAACCCGTAAAAATTGCCCGTGGGTACGAGGCCTTATAGTAAGTTTGCCGTAGACTTTCATTCGCATTTGAATTCCTTGGAAATTAAAGACTGATTTACCTATAATTAACAGTATTCTACAGTATTAGTCATGAGGAACAGGGTGTAAAGGTCCCGTCAAGACGGGTGTCGTGTCTGGCGGGCAACTGCCCAACGACTGATGTCGGAAATTTACATATATATATATATTGATCGCGCGGTAAACTGCTTGCGCGATGCAGGTTTTGTGTGACGGCAGGATTTTGACTGACGACATGCCTTTAAAGCGTAGTTCGCATGTGGCTATGTAGATGCCGCCACAATAGTATGTTATGTGTTGCTAATTGCTATTAATGTAAAGGATACCTACAACTGCAAATACAATTGACGTAAAAGCCTTGTCACTCCGCATGACTCAGGTAAAACCAGGCACAACACTACATGATGTGCATAATCAATGTAAATTCAGAGAAATAAATGGTTGGGTAAATGGATTACCAACTTATATTTTCCGTATATTCAAATCACAACGTTGTCAGTCTTTGACTTTTGTGTGAAATGTTAAAGCTCCAGCAGGCAGGCGCGACGCGACTCTAGTGGAACAATTTCTATGGTAACTTCATGGAAATTGTCCTACTAGATTCGCGTTTTTACACGATAATTGCCGTTGGGTTTCAATTTGGCAAACAATTAAGTTTACAATCCAACATTAAGCAGCATGAAACCTTTCATATAATTGCCACTGCAGGCGACTCCACCAGCCAGGGTTATTATCATATCATCTTATATAGCTTGAAGCGGAGAAAAGCACTACAGTTCCCCATTCCCCACCTCAATGGCCCTACAAAGAGAGATGGCTCATTAAATAAATGGAAGTTATACTTGTTTCAAGTTTTCCCTGCTTATTGCGGTGTAACCGACGAGTTTTGTTCAAAACTTATACATTTATGGAATAAATAACTTTATGCTGACGTCCTTCATGTGTCCCTCGGTAAATATATGGGCAGAAATGAGATTAGAAACTCACATGGGTACATTAGTGTGGGTCCTCCACACTAATGTACCCACTCTTTTCAAAACACATATGTTCGGGCCGACATTCGATTCGGCATATTATATCCACAATTCCACATTATATTCGATTTTAAAGCAGTGTCAAATTAACTATTATTATTATTTGGCAGAATAGGTAGCTTGGTTTCTGAGGAAACATGCGCTTGCATGACTAATAATGTTGCGGCTTCTAATCGTAGCGTGTAGGTCAGTTATTAATTATTCTGAAACTGACGTCAATCACCGTAATTTTACTTCTATATGCCCCTGCTGAAAGGCTTGAGTTTAGTAGCTTAAGGCAGCCGCAGGAATGTCCGGTTAAGTAGTCATCACCTCAGAGGTGAGCTAAGAGATGCCTTAGTAAAAAAAAAAAAATAGCTATTCGTGACTGTCAGTGTGACCGCGTTGTTCTTCGGACGCAACGGTTTTTGATGCAGTTTTCACTCAGAGAATTTATTTCTGGAAGGTTTATTAATATATATTAATATTAAACTTACAAATAATAAAGAAATCTTGATCTCGGGGCGGTACGCTAGACCTATTAAAAATAAATGTTGCGGTCTAACTAAAGTAAATCCAATACAATAATTATGAGGTCGAATGCTAATTATTGTATTAGATTTAATTATCAATCTGTTAAGTAAGAGGACATATTTATGATGATTATAGTGCCTTTACGAAGAGATCTGAAACTAGCTAACTAACTAGCATTTCTCTAATTTTCAAATTTACATAAGTTTACATAAATACGTACACTTTCCTCCCCTAATGAGCGTTGGAGTTCTGATATTTCCGGACTTGAAAGAAAGAAAAAAGCCACAAATTCAAATACCTTTAGTTTTAACATCAAAGAAGTTCCTAGTACTGTTATTTGCAAATCCCCATGTGTTGGAGCCAGTCTAATTATGTTTGTACCACTTTCGTGTTAAACTCAGTTTATAATAATAACTGAGATATTTCTGCCATTAATCATCATCAATTTTGCTCAGCAGTCGGATCTGGCGTTTATGTTACAGCTGTATGCTCGAAATTACATTTAAATGTTTGAGTTACATTTAATTTTATTATGTTGGTTTTTGAGTATTTCTAGAGGTCGTTGAACAGACGCTTAGGATTTTAATGTTTACTAATATTATGTCGAATTGTTCGTTGTTAAGCTGCAAGTTATACAATTTATAAGTCGTGCGAGCGATGGGATTTACACACACAGACTTTCATCCTCTATTTTAACCCCTTTAGGGGATTATTTTCAAAAAATCTTTCTTAGTGCTCACCTTCGTCAGAAAAGAGTCTTGGGGCAAACGTTCATGCTCCTAGACTTCTGGTTAAGACTGTGCGTTGTCTATCAGTGTTTTTTATTTTTATTTCTCAGTAGCAGCCCGGAATCTGGATTTGTGCCCATTATTACATGGGACTTAAATATAACTGGCGAATTGTGGGTTACCATAGGTACACCTCTGCCCAAACCTTCGGGGAAACAAAGCGTGATGTTATGTTATTTAGTAGAAGATTCAGCTAGTATTTAAAACGAAAGATAGCATTGTAACTTTGTGGATGTTCGATTTAAGCTACGTTCAGACTAACGCGACGCGACACCGGTTATTGTTATACCGTGAAGTTTTCTATGAAATTGTATTGTTCGAGTCGCGTCGCGCTGGTCTGCACAAGCCTTTATGCGAAATCTGTTTACATAACATATGACTCAGAACTTGTATACAACTTTCCGACAGCCATTGAAAATACATTACAAATGATTACTATTTACTACGATTTGAACATGATGGAGTTTCTGATTGATATGTGATAATTGCAGCTCTGTGATAAGTTCGCTTATTACTTCAACTTCATAATATTACTGCAATCATAGAAAATATTATGTTTTAAATTATCATTGTAACTAGTTAAATGATCGTATTGATATAAGAAATTACTTGTACATAATAAATACTTGTATAAATATCACATATGATCGTTATGTTCATAGCGCGCAGAACTGACGGCCGATGGGGCAGAAAGGTTCTGGAATGGAGGCCACGTACCGGCAAGCGCAGCGTAGGACGTCCACCCACAAGGTGGACAGACGACCTAATAAAGGTCGCTGCTGGATGCAGGTCGCTTCCAATCGGCCAAATTGGAAATCATTGGGGGAGGCCTATGTTCAGCAGTGGACGTCCCATGGCTGAAATGATGATGATGATGATGTTAATATCATCATAAAATAAGTAAATAAATTACTTTTTATAAGTTTAATACAATGTTTTATACATATAAAATTTTCGGAATAAATTCTCTAAATAATGGTGAAAACTGCATCAAAATCCGCTGCGTAGTTTAGAAGAACAACGCGGTCACACAGACGGACTCGAGAAGCGACTAATTTTATGATATGTCTAGAGACATAGAAAACAAGTTACGCTCGTTTTTGACAATGTAACAAATTGGCAATTGTGTTAATAATTAACAAGTCATGTATCTGGTTACGTGAAGTTAATCAAGCTTTTTGTGGTAATTACGGTCGGGTTGGGTATGTGGCGTAATGGCGTCGCGTCATTTGGACTGACACAAATAAACATGTTTACTCGTGTCCATTGCGTCCGCAACGCTAACTCTATACCAACTGTGCAGGGCTGCCACGGCTTTGATGAGAAATGCACCTTTACCTTTGTCTTGAAAAAAGAAGCAGGTCACAGTTTGTCTAGATGAAAATCAGCGCAATTTTTTAAGGTTCTGTTAAAAACAGTATCTGTTTATTGCTGAAACGAACTTATTTGGCGCGGCCGTGGGGCACACAATGATCCTATTTTTTAATTTTATGTTTGTCTTTTAATTTGTACAAATGTGTTACTGTGTTAAATAAACGATTTTCTTCATCTCTTTCTATTTTTCAGAAGTTCCTCCATCTTCCGTCTGACTTTTAAATACGTTTCTGGGTACCCCCAGAGGCTTTTTCCATGGCTTTGTCTAATTGCAAGTTCGTATTATGTATAATGAACTGAATGTCCAGGTTAACTAATGACTTCAACCTTATCCTTAAGTATATACGTTTTACAGCTAAAATTAAGTTAAGTTCTATTGACATAAACATGAGCATACATACATCACATTTTAGAACGAGTAGGTAGTATGGGACCTCACCACTTTTTGTGGTACCATCCCTTAGCTTAGGAAGGGAAATATACCGGGTAAAAATATAACTAAATAACATAACATCACGCCTTGTTTCCCCGAAGGCTTGGGCCAGGTGTACCTATAGGACACCCACATTCCGCCAGTTATGTTTAAGTCCCATGTAATAGGGGGCGAACCTATTGTCATCAACCGGGCACGAATCCAGACTCCGGGCTGCTACTGAGAAATTCCAGAAAGAAAAACCCAATAACACTGCCCGACCTGGGAATCGAACCCAGGACCTCATGTTCAGCAGTAGCGCTTGCGACCACTAGACCAACGAGGCAGCCAATAAATACTACGTAATAAATAATAATACTGATACAAAGTAATTATAATATATAAATATATAACGTAAATATACAGTAGGTACATGTATTAGTGTTTTAATGGATAAACAGACTCCCACTGATAACTGATTACCGCTGCATCATGTTGTTATCAAACTGAGAGGTTAACACATGTAGGTTACGAGTTACTTGTCCTATAATTTAACTTCAGTGATCATAATAGTTCTGTTTTTAATTAAAACTTAAGGCTCGTGCAGACCAACGCGACGCGACTCGAACAATACAAGTTCTAAGAAAACGTCACGGTGTATCAATAGCCGGTGTCGACTAATTGTCGTTTATTATGTATTTTGGTGTAATTAGCATGGTATATGTCTGCTTTTGCGTAGTACTTAAATATTTAATGAGTCTGATTTTTAAGCCGGAAATGTTAAAGATTCAAGTTGATATCATACTTTTATCGCTTCAATTCTTCCAAAATCGTGATTTATCGAATAAATATTATTAAAGACATACACCTAGAACAGTAAATTCTTAATATTTGACAGTAAACAGGCTCAAGCGTGAAGCATTATTAATTCAGTTATGTGCAAGTCCCACGCAGACATGTTTGTACGGCATTGTAATTTCCGGCATTACATTGCGACGCGTCTGCTTGTACATACAAACATCCATACGCCTCACAAACATCCAAACAGATTGCTCTACATACACTTACAAGCTATTCATTCGAAGATACTGACTTTGCCCATTAATTAGTCTTTATGGACCCATACAATTTGTGTTCGCTTTGATCGTAGCGCCTCTTGAAAAGTGTTCAGGCATTTTTAAGTCTGGTCCTATTGATGTTTGGTTTTTCCATTATGATTTAGGATGTATCGTTTGAGGAGCTCGTGGCTAAGTAATAACTGCCGCACGGGTCGATCCATCAGGTTAAGCTATGCTTGTCGGGGTTGGTCTGTGGATGGGTGACCATTTTTGCATACTGAGACTCCTCCGTGCCTCGGAAAGCACGCTAAGCCGTTGGTCCCGGCTGTCATTCGTGGATCTTTGACAGTCGTTATGGGTCGTCAGAAGCCCGAAAATCTGACAACCAGTCTTACCAAGGGGTATCGTATTACCAACTTACTGGGTTGTGGAGGTCAGATAGGCAGTCGCTCCATGTAAAATACTGGTATTCAGCTGCATCCGGTTAGACTGGAAGCCGAACCCAATATAGTTGGGAAAAGGCTAGGCAGATTGATTTATTTAGGATGTGTCGAAAGACTGAAGATCTCAAATTCAGCTTCAACGCTATATTAGTGAATATTGAAGATAATCGACGTAGCTAAAATTGTAAGTGAAACCTGGAAAGATTTTTTGATTATACAGGGTGGATTTTCTAATCCAAATAATCTAGGTTAATAATTGTAATATCGACATAAACCTTTCGGAATAAATACACTATAAATGATGTTGAAAACTGCATCAAAATGTGTGGCGTAGTTTAGAAGAACAACGCGGTCACACAGACAAACCCAAATTTATCATATGCACCTATAGAAGAAAGGAAAATAAGTGCATTATACAGGGTAATTCGACCTGTTCCTGCAATGACCTTGCAAGGAATGTGTGGCATAATATAAGCTCTAGTTTAACCCACTTAAAGGAAAGGTCGAACGAATAATAACCTTGTATTTGCCAAGCTATATTTATTGTTCGCCAGGTCGTTATTAGCAGCGTAATCTAGTCTCACGTTATTCTTATTTGCTTCTGTTCGAAACTTCGAACTTCCTATCATTATTTTTGCCAGACGCCTGCTATTTAGATAAGATATTTTATGTAGTGAATATTATGACTCAATATTTAATGTACTTATTGATTTTTAGATATTGAAAGTTGTTTCAAGCCCAGGCTTTATTTGTATGCAGAAAAATAAAAAAATGGCTGCTTCAACAATGGCTTAAAACTTTTGTAGAACCATGTCTTGGTCCTTAGATTATTGATACTGCAAAGAGATCCAATCATACCATAAACAATACGTATCTGTATATTACCTTAGCAGCAATCCTCAATGCCGAAATGGTAGATACACCTTTCCATAGGAATCCTCTGACAGGTCAACACGACATAAGGGCATCGCTCGTTCAATACTCCAGTACATAAAAAATACTACATATTACTAGGAACTAAGTTTTCACCAGCAGTAATTTCACAAAACCTACAACAACCTACTGGGGTAAACAAGGCATTATGTTTTGTAATTGGTGAACGCCTCTCAACCAAACACGAATTGATGCAAACCGACCAGTACTTGGATATCGATTGGCATCCATGCACTGAGCCCCGACGGCCGGCACATAACTCAATCGGCAGGCAATCTGGTGGAGGCGCCGTTCCCCCTCTAATTACACCGCATCAACTGTAGAGGCAGATAAAAATGCGTTTTTAGTAGCTGGGGTACGGGGGTGGGGAAAATGAAACTGTTGGGAGCGGGTTTGTTTGCAAGTCTCGTCTGGTCCAACCTTTAAAATTTTATCCTAAGTTGAAATAGCATTGTTTTTGATAAACTTAACGTGCTAGACTCCTTTAACAAAGACTGTTTCTTAGTCGCCTTACATTGAGAGAAATGGATACTTAGAGAGAAGAGGCGTTTAACCTGAAGTGGGAGAATACGGGCGCTTAATAATAATAACGTTCTCAGTTCCATGACCTCGCAGATATCGATTATTTAGTTCTTAACGAAATGATGGCATAAATAAAATAAATAATTTAAATATCAAAAACTTTTTAAACCATTTTATTATTCCTACTTAAATTTAAACATAAATAAATTATAAATATAGTTTTGTAATCCCCTTTTAATTTCCTTTATTTTGACACCCTATTCGATTGATAGTGATACCTATCGAAGGCCACTTGGGTTTTTAAGACGAATAGGTATAACAATAACAGTACCTTAAAGGCTCGTGCAGACCAGCGCGACGCGACTCGAACAATACAATTTCTAAGAAAACTTCAGGGTATAACAATAGCCGGTGTCGCGTCGCGCTAGTCTGCACGAAGCTTGACTGTCGAAGTCCATCCAGCCGTTTGGAAAATACCAGGTAATAAAGAAACTTACATACAAGATACGCGCGAAAAACATAAGCTTTCCTTGGCAGTCGGGTAATAAAAGAAAACGGATCGCTTCTATGTGAGACTGGCGAAGATGTATCTAACAGGATGTATCAGGTTTGAATAGATGAAGAGGTTTTAGTTTTATAAATTGGTATAAATAGATACTAATTCAATCTCATGCTTGCCTATCAAAAAAAATTATTTAAAAAGCAGAAATGCATGTTTAATCAATATCACTTATAATTACTGTATGTGCTTTTGATTAAACATGCATTCACGGAAATTGTAAGTCAAGTTAGAAAAATCACGATTGGTTTAATCAGCTTCAAATCAGGCAAATCCATGTTAAATATTAAAACATAAATTTGCAAGAGCTATATAAATAATGAATAAATAAAAATATATTGATTTTCTCTCTGTAAACGTGTTTTTCTGATTTTCGTGGTCTTTGATATTTATAGATCAGATAAATGAATTTTGTTATCTCTAAACAAATTTTGAAATGGATCATTGAATGCTTTTGTTACTAGAGATTAAAATGACAATGTACAAAGTTCGATGCTATTCTCAAACCACAAAACAAGCGTCACGCCATGATATTGTAATTGAATTGCTCATTGTGTTATAAAGTAAATTTAGTTTTCTCTAATGGCCATAACTATAGTTTTAAAACCAATCTGTCTTTTTTATTTACACTAGAGATAATCAAACACGCCAACGAAACTGTACAATTCCATGAAAAAGGATATAATTTTCCATCGTCTAACGTAGAATTTAAAAACGTCTGGAATAAACGACAGCTGATGCAAATCCAATCTTTCGAGCTGCTTATCATTAATGTATTCAATTTACTTCAGGATTTACATAATTGCGTGGACATAGATACATACAAACACATTGAACATGTACCAAATCAAATTGGAATTATACGGTTCACACATCCATCTGCCAGCAAATCTTGTTAGCTCGCAATCCCGCAATCCCGCTGTAATGTAAAATGTTCCCGTAATTCTGTTGGCGGGGTTGCGATTCATTAAGCTTTAATATTTATCGCCTGGGATACCAATACCAAGGCGAGTCTTATTACCGGGCTGGTAAAAAAGGGACAGTGACACACCTATTTGATTTTGTCTGTCTGTCTAGCTAGAGTAGCTAGGGCATGTCTCATTGCTATGGTGCTGTTGTCAGCATGCAGTTTTCCTGGGCTTATAATAGAAATTCGAATACTTACCGTTGTATTTTCAGTAACTCTCAGATAGATGATTTTGAGAGATTTCGCTTTATTTATTTGGATATATTACATTTCTATCTCGTCTTCTGCTTCACGTATATATATCCAAAGGCGAATCTTCTTTATTTAGTTCAATAGAATCAACTGACAATTTGGCCCAACAGATATCCCGATCCAAAAATAAACTTGTAATAATTCCAACACGTATGTACTACTGCTGCTCTGCGTGAGTCAACCATGCGCTAGACGGGTTTAACTTTGTACCAGCAATGTGGGACGTTTCGAAAGTCGCTGGCGCCTGCCAAACTTTGATATGCGTTGCCAACGTCGTAACGCAGACGCACGGCCCGACCACTTTCACAACATGTTCCGTTTTAGTTCATCATTGCTAGTTCTAGAACTAGTACAATCACGAACTAATTACTACGTTAGAGAGGAGTCGCTAGAACATGTCTCGAGAGGGTTAAATGCCAAGCAAATAACGCTGGTAACTTTGTTGTGAGGACTTTGACTGCTGAACGAGTGTGCTATGCGAGTATGCGACCCAACTCATATGAACACCTAACCAAGTTATGATTACAAACTGCGATCATCGCTGACATTTGATTTCTCTGCTTTAATCGAACTGTCAAGTTTGTCCAGTGAAGTCTCTTGTGCGTTGCTCTCATTCAGTCATTCCATTAAATTCCACGAAAAATATAATTATGGATCATCGTGACACTTCTTGTGATTCTTTAAATTCTAGCAGTTGCCTTCAAAAATATGCCATAAAAATATCTGTCGTTCATAAAGTAATAAAAAGTATTAACACTAGAATTTCCTAGTTCGATAGATAGGCTGCGGTCACAACCGCGTCGATGTGGTCACGCTTCGTTTCGCACCGATCACGACCGAACCGGCGACGACCGCTGCTCTCGAGCCATTCGCCGCCTTTATGACATTCTTTCACTTGAATCCCTAAACACCAACTCAGTTAAAATTAAACGACATTTCCGAATTGAAAATTCCAATAAAAGCGCTTATCGGTAACTTTGTAGAAATCGCGAAATGTTTTGTTAACCAGCCAATGTTTACGCTGACTAAGTTAACTTACCGAATCAAGGAATAAACGCTGATACCAATATTTTCGAATTCTTAAAACTATGGCCGTGACTAACACTGGCGATATTGCTCGAATACTAAAAAGTACGTAAAACTGTGGGTAGGCTGAATGACGCATTTCGGGGAGGTAAACAAGACGTTTTACGATACTGCTGAGACATTCATATTGCTACTGTGTGACCGTTGGCTTAGCTGTTGTTGGCTTACAAGACCAAATGTTTTGTCTGCCCTCTAACTTTAAGGACGAAACTCAACTGTATGTAACCTTCACGATATGTATTTAAAAGAAAATACAATTCATGCATAGCTAGGTTATGAACGGAAAATTCCGTTACGCTAATCTTAGCAGTAGGTATATTTCGTAAATATAGCCTACCTACTTTTGCATTTTTGCTAGGATTGTCGGAGTCTTCAAAACACTCGATAAGACGAAGAACATTACATAAATGGATATGTTTTATCACAAGCAGTCGCATGAATGACTGATAGGGAATGATAAATATTGTTTTGATTATTATAGTCCAAACCACAATATCATTTGGACGGACGAACTTATCAATAATTGTGACAATAGTGCTAGCCTGTGGTTTAGAATGGCTATTTCGGGTTGAATCGTTGACTGTCATGTCACCTACGCATAATAATGAACTGTTTATTTGGTTCGAAAACCTAGAATGAATCTAAATGTTCGTGTAAATATGAAAGTGCGTCATTCAATTTCTACCATATCAAGCCAACGCAGTTTTATCATTATTTTGTACCTACTAAAGTTATCAATATAGATAACAGTGATGTAATTATTTTCGGCGTTATATTAAAGACTCTTATCAAACTACAAATTCCTCAATACTTACTCCAGCACGCGTAATATGACCACCATAGAAACGGGTTTTGTCGTCGGAATAATAAACGACATGACAAATTGTGATTGTGAATTTGTGAGTTCGTCATTTTGTATATTCTTCCGTCGACAAAACCCTTTTCTATTGTGGTCATGCTAGGCGTGATGTTGAGTAAAAACGCAAACGCAATTAAAGCACAAAAAAATATTACTGCGGTATCAGAATCGTACAAAGTGACCTGTCTCAATGAAATAATCGTAACCTCAAATGAGAACAATATACAAAGAATATTTCATTAAAAGGAAAATAGCGCAACTGATATCTAGATGGTGATTAAACTCGTATAACAATAGATTTGAGAGCACCGGCAACTGGAACGGTAGAAACTCGGCTGGTGCCGACTTGCCGAGTATTGCCGAGGTCGGGCCAGGCAGCGCAAACGACGATAATGGACGGCTTTCTCACACAGAAAAAAACTTGTTAGTGGTTGCTGTGAATGTCTCAAGGGACCAACCGCTATTGGAATTGGAAAACAAACTGACAATAACGGCAATTACGAGAATTGTGACTCTTGCTTTACAAGGAATTTTAACAGTCTTGAAATACTCAATTGGTTTGCTGGAGTGTGACGTAAAAAAGTTCTTCGTGCTCGTGCATTGACTTGGTGCTTACTTAACTGCTTGGGCAGTTGCAATTTGTTACCCCTTTTGAAGTCATTGATTTTCGTTCGCCAACTGTCAATCGAACGCATTACAAATAATAATTAATAAGCGAAACTTATAATAACAGTATATTTTATGTGTAAATACTACCCGCATCGCGTTATTATTGAACACTCGTCCACCCTCGCCATCGTATCAAAGCAATTTGTTTAAACGACCGCAAGGTCATACAGTCGCTGTCGTAAACCCAACTCTTGAGCCAACTGCCTGGCTTCAACAATACTTCAATAATTGTTCCATTACATACCCACTCTAGTCTATACCAAAGTTTCCAAGCACGTTTAATAAATCATCACCTCTCATAGAATGTAATAAAGCCCCGGCTTCAAATACATAATCAGATTTAGGATTCATAGAAACAGTATTTTTGTACATCCAGTCACATCTGCTATGAACGACATCGACACTTAGCATATAAAAGAGAATATGCGTGACTCAAAGAGGCTCTCTAATTTGAACTCCAGCCAGCTTTCTGTAGCAAAAGATTGGATTTCTAAATTCGCTAACTTTATAAAGAGATTTTCCTTCGCAAAAAGATGAAGATGATACTTTGGCGTCTAGAAAACGTTTCCAAACATAATCTCGATGAAATATAGAGCATACTTGCGTAAGAGGGGTACGTGAAGGTGAATAAATTGGATGTTCAAATAATTGCTTATTGTCTCCACTTAGAGTGCGTCACACGCTCCGATAGACGAGCCGGCGACGCTCGGCTCAATTCTCGTAACGGTGTTAGCAACAAGGACGGGACAAATAAAGCAATATAGACAGCTGTATTTGGAGATTCAAGTATCTCGCCTGCAAATTATACGAGCGACTCGAGCGACCCATAAACCTACCGCCATAACGAGCAAGACCGCTTTGAGGTTGTATGTTCGCATCGCACAGTTTGGGCCTTTGATTTATAGTTGTCACTGCCCTATTTCCAGAAATAGTAAAACTTATGTTTCTCTTATTTGCTCTTGCGCACTAAGTATGTCTATGTTTACGACTTCTATCTTCAGTTGCTAAGCCAAAACATTATTTTTTAGGGCTAACAGAAATAAATCATGCCTAAACGACATCATGATCAGTGTTATGCAATGGTCTTTCCGAATTTTTGTAGCACCCGTGAATCTGCCACAAACACATGTACGTTTTTGTCACGTTGTCGTCTACCCACAAAATGCTGTCTAAAATTCAATTAGCATCATGTTAATTAAACCCGGTATCATGTTAATCTCGCGCCGAGCGTACATTCCATAGGTATTCGGTGTGAAGCGAATGCTTTCCGGAAATTCGCGACGGTTCACAAGCGACCCGTCCGTCTGATGTATTTACAATATTTTGCTGCCTGCAGCGCGCAGCGGTACAACAAATATATATTTCATTTTGAATCAAGAAAAACGCAAAACAAAGACCACTTCTAAAAACGTTTCGGAGACTCATTTGGCGTGGGCCTGGAAAGAAGAAAGAAAGAAATATAACGAAAATATTATTAAATTATGTCTTCCTACGTAAGACTGCGACTAACTTGGTAATAAGTGTAGGAGTTAGGTAGTTAGTATCTGGTAGACTTATTTACTATCTAACTTAGGCAGGGACTTGAAAAGTTACTCAAAATAACGATACGGGTAGTTCCCGGTAACCATAAAGGATAGTTACAAAATTAGTTCCTTGGCTTGAACGGAACGAAATCTTAAACTGTTTAATAACAATATTAACAATATATCGTTAGTAATATATTGATATAACGAAATAATAACGTTACAAAATGATTTTGTAACGTCATTACAAGCGGATCTAAGCATAATGTTACTGATACCTATAACATTTAGCGTTTTTATTTTTAAAGTTATTGTTTTTTTTTTTTTTTCTAGTTTCGTTACAAACTTTGGAACGTTATAAGATTATATTTAGTGTAACGAAACGAAATTAATTTCGTTTTCAAGTCCCTGAACTTAGGTACTGTTGCTGTACGGCAATGGGGGCCCGGTGATAAAGACTGCGACTTACGAGTTATAGGTCCGAACCCCGACAGGCGAGTACCTAAATCATTTCATCACCACTGCTCTCAAAACGGTGAAGGAAAAATCATGCAAAAGCAAAAATCCTAAGACATGCGGCATCTACCAACCCGCACTGGCAGCCCGCGTGGTGGAATACAGCCCAGTCCCTCTCACCGAGAGGAGGGCTGTGTCCCAGCCCTCAGTATATTATAGGCTGATTATGTAGGTAAGTTCTGTTGCAATTCAAATACTGTTTCAGTTACTGGACTTTATAACTCCTGAATAACTATTCATGAGACTTAAGATATAGGTAAGACAAACAACATGAATACTATGAATAGTGTACAACGGTTACGAAATCTGTTTGATATTCTGACACAACGGTTGTGATCCATCTTGAAGATAGCTTGGATTTACGATTAGAATCTTGGTTATCATTCCATAACTCTTCCTATTTATGAACTTATCGTGTAGGACGGAGTCTAGTTGATAACATAAAGACGATGTCCGGTCAGGAGTATACAGCGTGTAGAGATATAAAATATGAGAATATATTTTGGGGTTATTTTTAAAACCATAACAGCTGCGTTACGCCATGTTAACTAATAGTGTATCTGCTTATGACTTTGACTGGAAATAAATATTTCACAATGATTTCGTCAGTTTCCTAAGTGTTCGGAGCAATCTCCAAAGCTAAAGACTAGAGCCCATTGTCCAAAAACCTTCCAATCCTTTTTCTATACGCGTCGAATGTCGAAGGTAACTCCACTTCCGCACAGAAAGCAATCATCAAACTGATAAACTAGTTTTCCTATAAAAAAAACAGCACTTCGCTTCGAAAAAACAACTTGTGACAAGGAAATTAACTGCGTTTACCCCGGCCTCCTTGGGAAATTCTTTCGTCCAGACGGATATGAGAATCAAACGGAGGGGGAGAACCAATCAATGGCTGACGTCAATAGAAAAATTACACGTTGCGTTTTAGCACGCGATTTAGTTCTCAAGCAGAAGATGCTTTACGACAATAAATGAAAACACTGGCAATACTAATGCATAAGAGTATTCTGGAACTGCCAAATAAACCCTTAAATCGAATTTAAAAGGGATTTTTTCAAACAAACTATTTATTCATAGTAGTAGTAATGGGTCGACTATTTATAAATCTGATCTATTGGTTATCCAATAGATCAGATTTATAAATAGTCGACCCAAATCGAACTAGTCGAAAATTCAATCAAAGATAATTATTTATATTTGATTGAATTTTCGTATGCGGACTGGGAACGTCATTAGATATACGCAGTTTAATTTATTGTCGTATTGACGTCTCCATCTAACATAGCAGCTAGTGTGGCTACGTCACAGCATGATTATTATACATGTCTTACATAAGAAATGAGCTGCAAAGCTTATTACAGCGCTGAAACTACTGTTAGACGCTATGACGTCACCTTACTGTGGGCTTTCCTCGCGTAGTGATTCATAGAGAGGGCGGGGGCGTCTGTCGCGGTGCTTCGGCTCTACTATGACGTCACTCGTCTTGATACTATGATAATAATGTTCTATTTTAAAATTAAAAGATGATATTTGTCACTTTTAGGCGTTTCCTATTCACAATACTTTATCTGATGACGAGCAATGTCAATAAAATGTTTCTAATTATAACCACCACGCAATCAAAACGAATAAACAAATAGGTATAGAATCGTGTTACCCATTAACATGCTCTACAATCACGGATATTTTTGATGCCAGACAAGAAACATTCCTTTGGGTTTAGCTTCCGACAATTTTCAAGGAGTATCATCTTTGTGATAATGGAGTGAACTACTTGTGATTTCTTGGCTGAAATGTTTAGAATAATTAATCCCAAGGCTCGGGGATTTTTACTGCCTCCTTTTGCCTAATGATTCTCAAATGATTTTCTCAAATGATTTTAATTTGCAAACAACGCGCAATAAACTTATTGATATTGAAAATTATTGTATCAAGGTTTTATTTATTGTATTGATATATGAGTAACAAAATTATTTCGGCCTTGCAAAACAGTGGCGTCTAGTAATGAGTCCTATCTACCCACAGGTCTTGCTAAAGTGCATTAGCCTAGGCTGCCTACATAATACAATCATTTGCATCAAGTTTCAGTCAATACTGACGTAATAAACTGACGAGAGCATTTTAGTATCCGAAGTGAGTCAGAGCAATCGCGAATGGTACAAAATGATTCCTGGTTTAATTATAAACTGTTCGTTTTGGATCGGCGCAGGCGCCCTTATACGCGTGACTAAGACACGGTATACGATACTTTGGAAGTAGCCTTTTAGGACCACGGTAAATTTAGTATGTTGGGTAATTGAGAACGTAATGTATTCTTAAGTACTCGAGTTGGGAAAGGTGAGAGGCGTCGGGAGATGCGAAAGGAATGAGGTATAAATACAGTTTATGTGGAAGCGTAAGCTGGATTTGTTTTGACAGATTTATTACCTTCAGGTCTCGTTTTAACCGCATCTTTTATTTAATCTTTGCATTTAAAACGGATAACAGATTTATTAGTCTACATGCTTGTGTTACAACATAACTACTGCGTAATAGTTTTACCAAGTCCAGAAAACACATAATTGAAAATGGAACGTCAAATAAAAACTCAATTGAAACCACTAATGAAACCAAACACCGTTCTTTGTGCTATTCAATTTCAGAAACTAATCAATTGGACACAAGGATTTCAACGTTTCTCACAGCACAGTATTGTGTCGCCACAGTCCACGTTATACAATAATGCATATATGGTGCAATATGCCCTTGACATGCAACTTTAATGCCGATAATAATATTATTCATCAAAACTTAATCTAATAATCTTGTCGATTTAATACCTTGACTCCGTTGGTACATAGTTCAGTTTTGATTGGAACTGACAAGGTTTTTATGACCTTTGCCTTAATTCTGCTCACTCTGAATTCAATTTAGTTCTCTTCTTCTTAAAATTAATAATAACATAAGCTGTATTTCTACTATCATATCGTTGCAAAAACTTTGTTCATAAACTTGTCTCTAACAGAAGGAGTATTCCCAAAACGTCCGAAAAGGTCAATTGTCAAACCTCTTTATAAGAAAGGTGTAAAAACTGACATGAGCAATTATCGCCCAATAACTTTGATCCCAATCCTGTCCAAAATCTTTGAGAAAGTTATGTGCATTAAAATAGAAAACTTTTTAACAGCATGTGATGTTCTTAAAAAAAGGACAATTCGGTGTTAGGGCAGTTCCACTGCTTTAGCATGTTTTACGCTAATGAAACACATAACTGAAAGTTTAAATAAAAAATCTAAGATAAGCATCAGCATATCCTGCATTCCTGCCATACCCTTTTTTTTTTTTTTTGGATGGGAAAATCATCAAATGACTCCTCCCGCATACCCTGGGGTATGGCAGGATATGCTGAAACAAAATTACTGTAACCTTATACACCATATTCTAACAAATAAATATTTTTGATTTGATTTGAGTTGTGCTTCTTAAACTATTTCATTGTTTTGATGTAGTTCTATGAGCTTACTGGCTGTTGCCCGCGACTTCGTCTGCGATCCAAGATGAAAAGTATCCTATGTACTTCTCCAGGTCATGGTCTACTCATGTGTCAAATTTCATCCAAATCCGTTTAAGCGTAACAGACAAGCAAACTCACTTTCGCATTTATAATATTAGTTAGAATAAATATGCACAATATTTTTTTTTTAATATTAAGTATAAATTTTCCTAAAAATTGTTTATTTTTGTTTCTAGGTAAGCAGACCTTCGAACTCGAACCATAACTGCGTAAGTTATTAAATATTAATTAACGTTTTTGTGTGGCACTGATTTGTCATGACCACAAACCGTCAGTATACATCACCAATGCTATCTATCAGTAGCACTATCATTTGGTCATCGCCTAACAAAACATCCTGTATATCAAAAGGTAGTTAGAACCTCACTTCTTTGATTTTCAATTAAATGATTTTAGTAACTAGGTATAATAACACAAAGCATCTCGCCTGTTATTCCCGAAGGATTGGGCAGAGATGTACCCGTGTATAGTACACCCACATTTCGTCAGTTATGTTTAAGTCCCATGTAATAGGGGGCGAGCTATTCAGATCAACCGGGCATAAATCTAGACTCCGGGCTGCTACTGAGATATTCATGATGGAAAAACCCTATAACACTACCCGACCCGGGAATCGAACCCAGGACCTCATGTTCCGCAGTAGCGCTTGCGACCACTAGACCAACGAGGCAGTTACGCAACGAACCTTTGAATTAAGTTTCAGCTAAATGCTATTTAGTAACTAGGTATGATAAACTCTACATAAATGAAAACTTTAACAATACCTAGTCCAGCAATATTTGCAATAACGTGTACTGGACCTCAATCACTGTCACAGAAATGGGTCGTGTCCCAACTGTCCCAAGTCTCAACAATGGCACACAGGAGCCGTGCCGCGGACAGTCCCGTGCCGGTCGTGTCTGTGGCACCGTGACAGCGTGTCACAGGACCTGTTTTATTCCATTATTATTCTTGTTGAATAAAAAATGGTGCTTTTAGAAAGTTTCAAGGTATTTTCCAGTTGGGTTTAATACTTAGTTTAAATGTCATTATACTCTTGCCTCTTCTCAAAGCTGTCATCTCAGTATTTACCGCCTTTCTAGATCGCTTTAGTCACGGTAAGTGATGTAATGAAATCCAATTACTGTGACATTTTCGGCAAAGAAAGACTATCCGTTGATGCAGGCTGTAAACATTTGACAAGCTTCGACAGCGTCTGCAACGTATACTGCTACAAGCGTAGATAGAGAATGAACTATAGATTCGCTATCAGCGTGCACCGACATGAGATGGCTATAGTCTTATGACAAATAATAAAAAAATAAATGGAGGTTGCCAGCAGAATAATTTTACCCATATTTATGGGTAGTCGACCTTTTACCCATACTCATATAAAACGAGATCTGTATGTTTATTAAAAAAATAGCCTTTTATGCTTAGACGCAATTGGGTAAAAATAAAATAAGACAGTTGAAAGAAAAAACGTTTATTCAAAATACATAGTTACTGACCCTTAAATAAAACTTATTTGTTATAATAATTTTGGACCTTGACATCCTCTTCACACTTTTTTTTTGTTGCGAAATGCATCTTAACTATCAAGTATTTCATGTAATTTTTTTTTTTATTAGAAGTGGAAACTGGCAATCCAGGAATGATTGATTTTGGAAATGTTGGGCAATTTGACAAAATAATCTGATGGACAAGCAATATTCTTCAGACTTTTGCAAAATACTGTGAAAAATGTTTTTCTCGCTCAAGCTTTTTTTTGTCCAATAAGGAGAATTCACTGATTTCGTATTCTTGGTTTTTTTGGGAAACTGGTAAAAAAGAAAGCGTTATTATAATAAAAAATTGATAGAAATTTGGATTTATGGGTAAACTTGCCGAGCACTGGTATCCCTCAAACTATCAATACACAGTAGGTAAAAGAATATTACTACAAAACTAATGAAATAAAACAGTTTAAAACACGTTTAATTTATCATTACATGTGATGATTACGTGTTAATATAATAAATGACGAATTCTATAAACGTTATTAAACGTAAATACTACTATTTTATTAGAAAAACTAACTCACTTACCGATGCAAGGTTATGTCTGCATTTTTTTGTTCTGGTCGATTTTTACAACATAATACACTACAGCGCTCCATATTTTAGGTAATTTAAATTGTATTCTGCAACTACACATTCACACAAATAAAAAGAAAGCGTCGAAAACACAGTTTTCCAAAGATTTTTTATCACGATGGCACTGACATTGACAGTTGTTATTTGTTGGGAGCCAAACTAAACTGGCTCCAAACAAAAAAAGGTGAGTCGCAAAAAGGGATAGAAAAACCCTATATCTGTCATGCTTCCTCTTACTACTGCTTTAATAAATGTGTCCCGCTCTGTTTATTATTGTTATTTTAGTGACCAATCTATAGTTCATTCTCTATCTACGGCTACAAGGATCTTTTGGCTCTCGAATGACGTTGACAGGGCGGCGCTGTTGGTAAACATTTGTGCAAAATTGTTTTGTCAAATTATTGAAAAAATAAGATGGCGGCGTTAGTTCTGATTGTGGCCACGCGCCAAAAGAAGCTTGTGGCGTTATAGTAGATAAGGGCTTTGGTAGTCTCTAGTATCAATCAGCTTTGACACTAGACAAAGTAGCCAACATCCCACGGATCCACGAGATGAAAGAGTACACTAATGAATGATTCAATTAAATATAGTCATAATAGAATTTTCATTGGTAGACTCGTGGGGTTTGGCTCCAACCGATATAACTGATCGATTCAATAACAAACAAACTCATTGGATGAATTCAAACGAATTATATCTGTCAATACACTCATATTACTCACAGTTATTTCGAGTATCTGACTTTCTTCGTTTCGTCACTTTGAGTCTACGACGGCCAGCTTGCTGAATAAGTTTGAATTTAAATTACGTTGCTCATACATATACATAGTAGGTGCCAATGGCCCGCCTTTAGCAGTAGCCTCCGCGTACCCCATCGTATTATAAGAATTAATAATCGCTTCTACAACACAAAATCATCCTGGAAACGGTCAAAATCTAATTTTGATACTAGTGCATAGTAGGTGCTTTGACACCGAAAGGTGACATTCACAAGGAAAAATTGGGTGCCCTCTACTTACTATTTACACACAGAATGGATATTAATGGACGCGTTACATACAAGCAATGATAACTCGTGTATAAGTGGCATATGATTGACGTATGTACTCGCATATTACCTATGGCAAACAGTGAGCTGTATTTAAATATAGATATCAAAATGTTGTCCATTATTTGTATTGATACTAGCTTTAGTGGCCTCGCCCGCGTGGAGGTCGAAAATTATCCCACTGGATTAAAAGTAAGTATCCCATGTACATATTGCTTTGGATTTACATTTCCGTAGAGCTCTGTCTATCCATTCCACATACTATTGGAATTACCTCACTATTTCAGTATTTTCTCCGTCAAATCCATAGGAAATTGCTACAAAAAACGAGGCATATTTCACAGCAAACCGAATCTATTTCCAAGCAGTAAGTTATATACTCGCGTGGCAATATATTGTGTAGCGAAGGCAGTTGTTCAATACTGTGAGGGTTCTTATTTCCGTCAGGCGGTTGCCATTGCGTTATCTGCGAGGATTTGTCGTCGCCGGTGCCTTCGCATCCGGCCCTCGGTGCGCAGAAAATGAACGAAATAAACAAAACAGTACTGGGTACACATCACTACCTCTTGATCTCGACTCCTATAAAGTAAAAAGATAACGTTTTGGAGACATATTTGCTGAAATGTGCAAGTATTAGGACCCGTTGTGTTGATAAAACAATAGTTGCGTTTGTAACTTTAAAGTTGTATGGGGATAGAAGAAAACACAATGTAAGTACAGCAGAATCAGAAGATGTGATCAATGTTGATCTATTTTAGCAATGATTGGTTACGTATATTACTAGCCTAAAGGTTTATTTTATGTGTGAGTCATTCAAATTGATTTAAAGCAGCAATTTTTTCCACACGCCACCTAGTTTTTTTAGTAAACCCTACAAGATTTTCGAGAAAAGATTTTTATGTATTGTGATTGAGAATTCAGTTGAGTAGCTCGTGGCTAAGTAATAACTACCGCACGGGTCGATCCATCAGGTTAAGCTACGCTTGCCGGGGTTGGTCTGTGGATGGGTGGGTGACCATCTTTACATACCAAGACTCCTCCGTGCCTCGGAAAGCACGATAAGCCGTTGGTCCCGGCTGTCATTCGTGGAACTTTGACATTCGTTACGGGTCGTCAGAAGTCTGAAAGTCTGACAAACAGTCCTACCAAACCAACGAGTATCACCCTGTAGTAGTATTACCCTGTTACTGGGTTGTGAAGGTCAGAGCGCCATGTAAAATACTGGCATTCAGCTGCATCCGGTTAAACTGGAAGCCGACCCCAATATAGTTGGGAAAAGGCTAGGCAGATTCATTGATTGAGAAGCCAATTCGTCATACCTGCTTAGTTCTACGTCTCATTACTTTTTAGTAGGTACTTATATTGTATACAGTTTACCTCAAACAAAAATAAAACAAAAACGGGTTGCACTCCGGGAGTGCCGGCAGAAGTGAAAACTTGATTATAAACGTTGTGCATTTTTGATATTTTGGAATGGTTAGGGAATAATTTTGCACCGGTCTACTCTCCCTCCGTCTTACGAATTTTCAATCAGGTCACGTGTCCTGACGCGAGTTTAACATTTTTTACCCATCACAAAAAAGTGCACAACGCCGCTAAAGAAGTTTTCACTTCAAAAATATTTTTCCGGTATGTATCATACCGAACAGTTCTTGCTTATCAATGCATTACTCAGAGTTACGTTAGTGATAGGCGTAGCCTTAGCAACGTTATACATACATACTAAACACGCATTTTTAACATATGCCTTACATGCTACTCGAAGTTACAAGCAAGCTAAAGTACTAGACATAAACCCTAACGTAGTAGTACCGTAGAGAAACACTCTTAAAGGTTTTAGTGATATTGCAAAAGAAAGTATATCCATATATGCAGCTAAATATGGCAGTTTCGTTGGAGAAAACGTAGATCGCGTCGCATCTAAAGCAGTTATGAGGTCAGGTGCCGGAGTCAAGTCTTTCTAAACACGGATTGTCGAGGTGGATGCACTGCAGCGTGTAGGGATCCTTGACACGGTTCGCATGGCCTTCTGTTAGTCACACTATATGGAAATACCCGGTGGAATTACTTTTTAGAAGTAGAACTTGCTTTTGAAGGGACAGACAATCTTCAAATGCCAAATCAATGGATGTGTCTTCAGTAACCTGTAGCCTAGATTTGGTATCAAAGATCTGGATCCTGATAATTTTAAATTGTACACAAAGTGGAGTTTCTGCCACGAGCCTTTTACTTTGTCTACAGTCTTTTACTGAATCTAAAACCTTGACTTGTTTTTGCTCATGTTAGTTTTTTTATCATTTTACTTTGAGATCAGTATTCTCTGACTGCAAAAACGTTAGTGCCGAGAAAAACAATAAATTGTTTCAATTTGATCTTTGTAGCAAAAAGATACATCTTTGAAATCTTTCAAGCGCAAGAAATTCGAAAGCTCTTTTTGGGAAAAAGGTTGAGTAGTAATTCGTTACCCGATTAATTATTCTGAAGATCTAGCGTGAAATTAGGATGTCTGTAGACCGTTAGACTTATGTCTGAAAATCAAGACCGTATTTTCAGCGCTCTTCGCTTGATTTCTATTGAGAGAAAAATAAGTTTGTTAACAACATGATTGATTGCATTAGATTCAGCATCAAATCATTATGGAATCACTGTCGATCGTTATTCACTCTTTATTGGATCACTTCAAACCTCATTATATTCGACAAATGATATAACTGCATCACAATTTACGTCATAATTACAATCGAAGTTTAATCTAGTTCGATTGAATTTGCTGATTGCGAATCAATAGATTTTATTGGTTTTATTTTATCTAATACTTTTTGTAAGTGTTCCAATGTAGCAATCTATCTAGATTTTTGTAATGTTACCTATTTAAGGCTATTGAAGCAATTAGTTGGGACAAATCAATTAAGTTTATCTTATTTTGATTGCGTTTTGCAGAATACTTTCGCCAATGTCGGAACCTAAATCCTACCTTTAAAAACACAATAGTTCTGTCCACCAAATAAGGGAGGCGAAAACTTATCATACACTTGTATCGATCACGTATGGTACGCCTACACCTCAACCTCAATTCTCCAAGCCTCTTTTGTGACTAAGTAAATGAATTTTCATATATCTCGAACAGGTTTCCAAGTAGTGGTACCCAATTATCATCTCGCTCTATTCATAAATATGTGCCGGAGTGGGCGACACTCGAGGACCATCCGACGGATCTGGCCCACGTACTTAGACTTAGTGCACCCATCCGTCCGGAGTCCCAACGGATGTGTTCCAGATTTCGAAAGAGATAAAGAACGTACAGAATTTTCATAGATCCTAGACTTAGGCATTGGTGAAATTTTGAATGGTTCACTTTCTTTTGGATAAAAATGACTGAGCAATGAAAAATTCTGCACAAATTCTTTATCTTTTCCCATTTTCCGGATGTGGCTTTCTAGTTATAGTCTTATCTAAAAATAACTGCTATCTATTTGATTATGTGATAGTCAACAATAGTGAACTGAGTCTAATTAATACCACCATCACAGTCTTTAGCTTTGTAGTATGAGTTTCGTGACCCCCAAATACTTTAAACATCGTTCAGCCACATCATATTTTACGATTTCATTACACAGCCTATATGTTCCAATATAAAAGTATTAGAAAATTTCAAATCCACATGATGCAATTTTCTTTTGTAACGCCTAGTTTGCAAAATCACGTATTGTCCTAACTACCATGTTCTTCTCTTATCTAACGTTACGTGTCTAGAAGAAGTTCTTAGTTACATCAGTGCTATTTCTATTCATTGTTCGGCTCGTTATAACGGGTTCGTCTTGCAATGTGCTGCTGTAGTTAGATTTCTAAGATGATATCGCTCGCTATTGCATTGATGTGTTCTTCTAATATGCGCTGCAATGTAGAATTTCGATGGATTATCAGTACTTGTAGATTCAACTGATTGTAATTTCAAAAAAACGTTTGCTGCTCCTGCTTGAATTAAGGCATGTATTTAATCGAACCTCTAATAATTCCCATTTTGCGCTCCTAAAAATATTATTGAACACTCTTATACCTATAATGATTGCGCCTCTTTTTGTAACCTAAGAAAAAAAAGGTGTCTATCATTAGAATTTCAATAATTTTTTAGAGGATCAGTTAAATATTTCCCATGAATTAATAGTAATGCAAGAAGTAGTTTCAGTACAGTACGTGGCCGTTAATTTGTCATATTGAGTTGAAAAAAGTTCGGCTGTCACTCATGCCTGTGTGGCAATTGATTTTTAACCGACTTCTACAAAAGGACGAGGTTCTTATTCGTCGGAATCTTTTTTCAAAAACTCGATGTGTCATTTCATCGTCCGGGTTGTACCTAAGTAGTGTTGTGTGAAAAGTCCTTGTATTAAAATTAGTTTTGTTTTTTTCGGAATGCCTTTGACCCCTGTATATTAATAGCTTGGCTTTGTATACAGTTTGCGTCAATACTAGCTGTTGCAGTGACAATCACTGTGTTCAGATTCCAAAGGCGCTACACTAAAACTGAAAGTCATTGCCGTGCATCAGTGCGTACTGTATGCATTTATGATTTTCAGGACAAACGTAGTTGCATGCTCATTAAGGCAGTACTTTTTGCTTTGAGCACGTTTCGAAGAAAGTGCGATGTATGTGTAATTAATTAGTATTGATTTTATCAGTTGTGTGTACATGCTTTGGTTTTAATTAGCATAGAGATTATTTGCACTTATATTATATGTTTTTTTTACCACCAAATCTACTTGCATGTAAATTTATGTAGTCATCGCATCTTAAGTCTTAATAATTAGGAAACATTCTCACTTGTTATAGTAACCATATTGTATTACATATACATAATTGATAAGGAAACACACAATCAATTGCTATTTCATTAACGTGTGATGACAATGTATCACAATTCACAAGACTAAGTAATGACGGGAACGACAAGAATATTACATATTCTGACTCAACGAAGCACCTTACACAGTAATTGCTAGCTAACCAATGAAACTTTAATGAAGCCATGTCGAGCTTACCATCCATCGATTGACTGCCAGATGGTCACAACCCATATACCATAACACGAAGTAAAATTAATGGAAAATCCACTACGTTTCTAGAACTAGCAGGCGTAGGCCCGTAGTTCAGGTAAACAGCAGTGGACTGGGTACAAACGACTGTTGCCTAGTTCTCATTGTACGGAGACTAGTTTGCGTGTTTCGTCGCTCGATTTATAATTCAAATGCAATCCTTTCGATCGTTGCTGAGAACTGTTAGGCAGAACGGGTGCACATGAAATTATTTGAATTTTCTTTATCATTTTCTGGAAATGTTTTCTCATGCCATATAATGTGTATCTAACCTGTAATTTATAAAAATATTGTCACATTTACTTTCTCCTTTCCTTCACCTGGTCGACTGAGCTCTGCTCGGGTATAAATAGAGAATGCTCATTTAATAGTATAATTCATACTAATTCCATGCTGCCATGTCATTATTCTAAGGTAGCCATCTTGTTCTAAATTTTGGGCGACCGAGCGCTGCTCGAATTAAAATACGGAGAAAACGATTTTTCTCATATAATATGAGAACTAGCTAGATCGATTTTTCGCCCCTTAAACCCCTACACTGCAACTTTCATCGAAATCGTTAGAACTGTTTTCGAGAACGTGTAAATATATACAAATATTGCTCAAATGCTCATTTCATAGAAATACTAGATTTGATTTATTTTTTGCTTGAATCGAAATAAATGACATGCCTCATATAAATCCTCTAAGTAGCTTCTAATACACCATCCTATTTCACACTAGGCCTGTGCCACACAGATAGCGAAGCGAGGCTACGTCAAGGGCAATGGCGTGAGAATATGATGGATTCGCTTCCAGATGCTAGGCAACCCTCATCCGTCATACTGGTTCGCGTCGTAGGCGAAACTGTTTTGAGATATTGGGTAGCTAGATTGCGTTATACTTGACTACGTTTAAGTGCCTTGTTCTAGAGAGATATTGTGTTGCTTATCGTGGCAGAAAAGTGGTATAGGAAAAACGAGAAAGGAAGGAAGGTTACGTGGGAGTGATGAAATAGGTCAAAACGAATGGTATAGTTTTTTATTGTTAATAAGTTTTTATAGATTCTTAAAAGAGCAGTCCTTATAAGAGAATCATTATGAGGCACACCCTCTTCTTAGGTAAAAAGTATATGTAGTTAACACGGTTTTAAATATAAATATAAAAAAACTGTTTTTGTCTTCTTGAAATTCAGTTCAATCTAACAGGAAAATCGATCAGACAACCATCCAACTGATACATATGTAAATGACTCGAAACAGGGACAACTAAATTGTCAATATTATTCAGTCCGCTACGAAAACATATTTCGTAAATACGTTCAATACAATAAAATTATCATAATCTTATAGTACATTCGTGGCTTGTCTCGCCATTTGCCATGAACTCGGTTCCACGTGTAAGACTGTTGGTTTTGTCTGTGACGCTAAACTGTTCCTGTCTGGGTTTACAAAATGCAATATGGCTGTCCATATTGCATACTGTCTAAACTTCTTATCTAATAATATTATAAAGATTTTTTTTATGTTACGCTTTTACGCTAAAACAGCTGAACGGATTTGGATGAAATTTGGCACATGGATAGACCACGATCTGGGTTAGGACATAGGATACTTTTTATCCCCATATTCCCACGGGGTCGAGACCAATGCGGGTGAAACCGCGGAGCGCAACTCGTAGTTCGTCTGTGGCTGGAAATAGGTTTGTAGTAGTATCAATTAGTCTGTAATGCAGATTGGACTTGAAACTGATCTTCACCTTCCTGCCCTTATTATAGTTGATTTGGGAAAGTGAATATGGCTTGTCGTTGACATTTATCGGCTTGCTTGAATCTAAGAACACTATTGTAGTTACAAGTTTACAACACTGAGCAATACAGACAAAATGTAGGATCAACTTAGAACCTACAAAATAACTTGTTTCTAAGATTACATTATTGCGTAACCTGCGGTGACAGGTTGCACGTCTGCAACCATCATAGCATTTACTTGACACTTACACAACGAGGAAAATAAGACGACTCTTACAGTTACAACTTCCTTGTACATAGGAATTATTTTAACCGAAGAAACAAATAACTTCTAATATCTAAGAGGTAACATTTGTCTGTAGGGCTAGGAGGTAATCTGCGGAAGTACCAGTCGGATATGAAAAAATCTTGTTGCATTGGATAGCCCAATTCTTGAGGAAGGCTAAGCCGGCAGAAGCTAGTTAAGGGGCCTGCGAAGCATGCGTTGTTCATACAAACGTAATACCAAAATAATTTGTAAATCAAACATATTCTTAAGGTAGTGTGTATTTATTCCGATTGGATTACAGACTATCTAGGCTTCCAAATATATATTTTGAATGGACACTGATATAAAGACGAGATATGAGGAATTTAAAATTTCTATAGAAAACTTATTTTTCTCTTATCTCGAATTTAAATCAGTGTCCATTAAAAATATATATTTGGAAGCATAGATATTCTGTAATCCAATCGGAATAAATACACACTACCTTAAGAATATGTTCGATTTACAAATTATTTTGGTATTACGTTTGTATGAACTACGCATGCTCCGCCGGCCCGTTAATTACTAATATAAACAAAGACAGTGGTATTGAAAGTGCGTAATAAGTTAATTGGTTTGTCTACGCAACCCTGATTAGCATAGGTCGGTCGTTTACGTCCAGAGGTCATTTCATCATAGTTTTACATTATAAGTACATTCATTGTAACGTGGGTGGGTATGCATCAGAAGTTGTATGTGAATGAACGTTACACGTCTGTTACTTCAATATTACTATTTTTGAAGCATTATTATACGATAGCGACGTAAAGAGTCTGAAAGTAGCACCAGTGACTGAAAAGTTGTGTGGATTTTGGATGTCATGGAATAGGCATGTGATGTGGAGGAAAGTTTTAAGTATGAATGCGCTGCTTTACGAGTAGGGAAATACCAGAGAAACGATGGAAGGACTGTGTGAAAGATGATAGGTCTAGAAAGGGGGTGACTGCCGAGGTGACGAGAGAGTGTGGAAGAAAAATGTATGTTGCGCCGACCGCAAATAAATTGTGGTAAGGGCAGGAAGATGATGATTCAATCGTTAAGAGGGAACAAGGGGACAGAAAAATTGGTATTTGAAGAAACTATTGCCGTCGCGCTGCGCCCGAAAAACCGAGTTAAACCCCGTAAAGTGCGATAGGAACAACTGCAGCTCAGACCGATTATATCACAAATTTTTTGACGAAAACGACGTTTGTCATTCTCCTTTTTTCTCCTCGAAAACTAAGCCGATTTAATATTTTTTTACATTAACATTTTAAGATAGAGTATGTGTAGGTTCCTATTATTTTCTTTTATGCTAAAAACTTTTCTAAATTAGTCTGGTAGTCTTCTAATTACGGCGGTAAAAATGGGGCATTTTTGTAATTTTTGGAGGGTCATAGTTTCCTTACTTATTAATTGCTGAAAAAAAGGAAATGACAGGGACATGCCTATAGAGACCCTGATTTTATACAACAAAAAAAATGACAGCTCTAGAGGCATTATTCAGGAAGAAAACCGGGGAATACGTTTGTATGGAGACTCGCGGGCCCTGTTCCCTCTTAATATTATCTTTGTTCAATGTACGTTTGATCAAAGAAATTGGACGAGTTACTATACCGTTCTTTCTGGATACTTGATCATTAGCAACATTCCACAAGTTGATATTATTTTACCAAATTCTACCCAAAAGATTTTTAGAATTAGTAGTCTCACTCTCAGTCATTTTTAGAATTAGGCCCATTAAGGTCCCTTATTTTTAATCTACTAGCTGAACAAAATACGTATTTGCCCGTTCATGCTATATATAAAGTGAAAGTTGTAATTAATTTGAATCCCATAGGGATCCTTGTCATTCGCCTATCTGACGCTTGTTGTGGTTATGTTCACAACTTTAAATTGGTACGGAGCTCATAATTAGTTTGGGTTTCACTTTTTATTTTATTAACTAGGTATAGGTATCCACTTTTTAACTTAACTTTACTTATATTCCGTCCTAAGTCTTTGTATAGAAATGATAAGCCGTGCTACTTCGGGACTCACCATTCAATATTTTTCCTCTTCGTTTATTATATCTTTGAAAGGATATCCTCCCGACGTTCTTCAGCGTTCTTTTACTTCCTTTGGTGTAAGTGCCGTAACCCTGTCAATGAATAAGACATTGTTTTCTTTATAATTAAATGAAACATAAATGATATATGATTTATTACTGTGAGTAGGTTTGTACACACATTTACACGTCTATAATATTAAAAAAAACTAGATGAAGTCAACGTTTCCTATTCGACAACTCTAGGAAGAAAGACCGCAACGAGGTCACAGTCTCTTTTAAAGTCCAGCAGTGCTATTCTGAAACCATCTCACCGTGAAAACTTAGGTGAAGTGAGTTGTCATTCCAACAGGGTGAGATGACACTGACAGCTCACTCCACGCTCACTTCACATGTTTACACGGTGAAGTGGTTACGGGAATCGACATGCAGACATAATCGTATTCAGATCATGCGAAGACCATTATCGATTCGTGTCTGAAATGGTCTTTTGAGGAAATAACCACACCGATTTGAGTGGACCTGTCTAGTCAGTGCACGCATTTGTCAGTAATTCGTTTATCACAGTCTCACAAAAGGATATTGACTCAAAGACCAGAATAAAACAGTATTATCGGATTCCTGATCATAGAAATATAGAACAAACACACAACAATTGACTATGCTTAGAATTGAGCTGTCCTTCACGGGTCGTTGACACCCAATGTTGTTTGTTCTGTTTGTATGTGTGTATAGGTACTCGTATGTACCGACGCATTTGATAACAACTACACACATATACTAAGCAAACGCGGTTATTTACTATGATTGTTGTTAATTAAAGACAGAACAAAATATTTATGAACTTTTCTGACGCCAGTATTCACACCTCTGCCGCGAAACCGCAGTAGTTTGGTTCAACTGGCTCGCGTCATGTTCCGCTACTCGAATCGCACGCGAGTCAGTTGAATTGAACTACTGCGATTTCGCTGCTATGGTTTCGCGGCGGAGATGTGCAACCGGGCGGCGTGAACTAGGAAGGCCATCGTCAATGTAATAGGCTAAAGTCTGTTGCGGTGTTGCCGGATCTTCTCCAATAGAAAGCTAAAAAATAATGGGTAGATGTTTATCCTGTTGTGCATTTGAAATGGCGACTCGACTTGGTTATCAGTTTGAGAAAAGAAAAGGCAGGATGTAAGAGCCATTTAATTCATTTTTAGGGTACCGTAAGGCTGTGTGCACTTTGGATGCGTTTTCATACGAATTTTACTCGTGCGAACACATCAAACGAACACGCACGAAAAATCCCGAGTCCCGACCTTCCAAGTACTAACAGAGCGCGCAGACTGAGTGCGAGTTAGACGTACGTATAGTTCCGACATCCGAATACAATCCGAACTTATTGGGACTTTCGTGCGTTCAATGCGATATCACCGGAACACTACTATTTGACGGAGAAAAACGTATTCAGTGTGTGTACTCAATTTGTTCGACCACGATCATACGTTTACGTACGATACAAATTAGTGTCCAAAGTGCGCGCGGCCTATTAATGTTGTCATGTCAGTTGGTCCGTCTGTCCGCCCGTTCGGATGTTACACAGCCATTTTACTCGGAGAATATTTATTTCAAGTAGTCTCCGAGTAAAATGTCTGTGTATAGTTTTTTTCGAAAAGTACTATAAAATACTAACAAATTTTTGCGGTCGATAAAATTGATACTGTCCATGAGTAAATTATTCATCCCAACTACGGAATCCTTCACTGCGCGCGGTCCGACACGCACTTTGCCGGTTTTTCAATTATTCCATTGTTGATTGTGTTGTGCAGTTAGCAGCTATTCCACCTTCTGACACACCAAGTCTTCTAGAAAGATTTCTCTCTCACATTGTTAACTTCAAATCAAACTAGATGATACCCGCGCGTGCTAATCGTAATTGTATCCGCCTCTCATTTATTAAAACGTGACTTAGTTTGCGTGCGCAAGAGTCGCCCAACTACTAAATTGATTGATGGCGACTGCGTCGCAACAATTACTGAAGAATTTATTGCTAGCTACAGTTTACTGCTATTCGGGATTGTGGCAGTTGATGAAATTACATGGATGAGCTAATTAGTTAACATAGTTATAGTTGGTAGGTAATTTCACCTTTACCCCTTGAAAAGCTTATATCATTCTGAAACTAGATTAAAGAGTGTACTAATATGAAACCTTATACTCATGCGCGGGCCACACAGAGACAAGAACGGGACGCGAGGCGCGTCGCTTTTCCAACTGCATACTATTGCTGCGTCTGCGTCCGTCCTCTCGTGTCTTTTCAATGTGTCCCGCGCCTAAGCGACTGTGAGCAAGCGTTTCGTACGAATATCGTCATTAAACTTACATTAATACAGTTCACATTTATATGAGACGCTTACTTGCTTCCCTAAAGTGTTTCTGAGTGAACAGTTTAAATAATAATGATGTAATTTTATTGAAATCAGATTTATTAACGCCGATGTGCCGACGATAAAAGTGATCATAAATATTTTATTGCCGACTATAACGTTTCGATTTAAACTATCGTAGTTTCATAATATATGTAATACTTAACTCTTATACAACAACGACGAATTTACCGTAAATTTCTAAAACACTGTCTGAAACATCGCGTGCGCATTAGCTCGGTCATCTTCGGCAGCAGTCGTTCATCGATCGATAGTCCCGCACGAATGCCACTTGCCATCGAAAGGCCATAATGGCCATAGCAGCATAACAGTAACATTACGCGAATAGATAGAATAAGACATGAGTATATGTATAAGAGGAAGTCTGAGAGTGGCACCGGTGACTGAAAAGTTTTGTGGAAGTCGGTTGTCGTGGTATGGCCGTGATGGGGAGGAATCAGGAAAATTTGTTGAGAAAGACCAGAGAAACGATGGATGGCCTGTGTGAAAGATAATATGGCTAGAAAGGGGTGACTACCGAGATGATAAACTAATAGAGAAGAATTTAAAAAAAACCGGACAAGTGCGCCTTGAACTCGCGTGGTGAGGGTTCCCTAAGATAAATATGTTATCTACCATGTTTTTTATCCCAAGAACAAACTTAAAAATGTAGTTGAAAAACATATTCTCCCATAAATTCCAACTGCAAATGTAAGTTTGAACGCACAATATTGAGAGATTTACCATGTTATTTTTAGACCATAGATTTCTTATAAGTATTCCTGTAATCTATATGTTAAGAACATCAGTATTCTTTTTTCAATCAATTTGCCCCGAAATATGACTCCCATATTCCAAATTCATTTGTTTACGTTACACGTCTGTGTTTGGGTCACAGAAAGTCATATGAGTACCAAATTTCAACTATGTAAATTGGTCCAGTAGATTCGGAGCAAATGGTCTGTGACAGATATACAGACAGCCAGCCAGACAAAGAGACACACGAGTGATCTTATAAGGGTTCCGTTTTTTCATTCGGACGTACGGATCCCTAAAAAAGACTTGTTGAGCCGACCCCTATTAAATTGGGATAAGGTCAAGATAATGATGAGTGTCTACACATAACAGTGCTATACCCAATCCTTGGTGCATTTGGTATAGCACTGTTATGTGTGACAACGTGACAACCATAGAAACAGCTTTTCTACGGATTTTGTCGACGAATAGACAAAATGACAGATTGTGATTGTTTATCTGACATTATGTCTATTCTTCCGTCGACAGAACCCATTTTTATTGTGGTTAAGCGTTCTGGCCTGGAACCTGGTATAAGAGGAGGCTCCCTAAATTGTACGTTAACTTGCATTAATATTCTGAAACAGTCAAGCATACAATCAAAATGGAACGATTTATATTGGATCTTTTTTAACCCCCGACGCAAAAAGAGGGGTGTTATAAGTTTGACCGCTATGTATGTGTGTCTGTCTGTCTGTGGCACCGTAGCTCTTAAACGGCTGAACCGATTTTAATACTTTTTTTTACCAACTTACAGCACAGGTATCGTGTTAGCCCAAACATTGCAATGGTCTCAATGAATAGGTTATAGATAGATGATGGGTCTGGTGATGGAGTAGGAAAGAAAAATTTGTGTCGGGGTTTTTTTAAATTTTAATATAGTTTCTCTTGTCTTTACATGTACAAGACAGTTACGTAATTGTAACTTTTTCGCTCGATTCATTTTTGATTCGAAAATCTTTTTTTTTTAACCGACTTCCAAAAGGAGGAGGTGATCAATTCGCATGTTCATATATATATTTTTTTACGTATGTTCGGGCGTAACTCCCGTCATAATTATATAGATGGATTTGCAAAATCCTTTTTTTGTTTGCAAGGGTATATTTCCGAGATAGTCCCATTGTCATCAGGTCAGGATCTGATGATAGGATCCTGGAGAAATCGAGGGAATTCTACAAATACGATTTGGCTCACCTATAGCGATTGGGGTATTTTTTTATAGTAACTCGTGCAGCTGCTTTAGGAAAGCACCATTTGGTGAAGTGAAACTGATGATGAAGATCACAGATGGCCACCGGAACTGCTCAATAATAAGTATTTCACGGGTTGCGATTCGATTACTTTAATATGGTTGCCAAGCAATTTATGCTCGTCACAATGCATATTGAGAAGTGGAGCTGATGGTGAAATACCAGGAGAACTCCTCAACGATTAACGTCCGTGCATCGGAAAAAGAAATATTTTGTAAAAGGTGATGAGTAGGTACTTAGTTGTCATCAGGCTTTTGTAACTTAGATAAATTTCAAACAAAGAAATAAAAACTTTTTTACATACAAAAAAAAAAACAACCGACTTCCAAAAAAACACTACAAAGTGAAAAATTACTTGAAAAATACACCGACTTCCGAAATTTAAGTTATTTTTCACTTTGTAGTGTTTTTAAGGGAGTCGGTTGTTTTTTTTAAATATAATAATAATTGAGACCATAGATATTATAATAAAGAAGTTTTTACTGTTTTTAATATTTCTGTGATTGAGACTTACGCTATTTAGTTTCGTGCTCGAACACGATCAAAGAGCGCACGGGATATTCAACTTTATTACTGATGCGTTAGCGTTTAGCTCATAGTGGAGTGGCGGGATGCATGGGGGCGGAGCTTGCGTGGAAATCGTCTTTAGAGTGCCTGATCTATAGGGGGAAGGGGTATAGAAATGATATCATAAACTTATCATTCCACGCAGTCGGAAGAACAAAGGTAAGCTGTGTCGCTTGAAGGTTATCAACCTGTCACTATTACTGCATTTTTTCGTTAGGAACAATCCTATGCCTTTGAAAAGTACTCGAAATACATACAACGGTAGGTATTCCGAGTACTCATCAGCTTCGCCTGTAAATGAAATGAAATGAAATTGTTTATTCTGTAAATAGGATATTGGAATCACTTTTACACGTCACCTTTTAAAAATAAAAAAATAAAATTAGCTAGATGAGTTCGGCGTTTCCTATCTGACTACTCTGAGAAGAAAGGCCGAAACAAACTCGAGAGGTCACAGTATCTTTTAAAGTCCAGACATAATCTTGGTCAGGCCATATGAGGACCATTGTGTACATTAGTCTGAAATGGTCTTTTGAGAAAAGAACCACACAGATTTGAGTGGACCTGTCCTGTCGGTGCAAGCATTTGTCAGTAATCGTGGAGCTCAACTCAGAACTTAAGGAGCTCAACTCGACGAACAATACAAAGGACATTTGGGTAGGCCGTATAAACTACTCAAACTGCCAGACCATTATTAAAACTAACTGAGAAAGAAAAAAAAAAAATATCCATATAGTCCTCACATTCACAAATTTTTTAATAATATAATACTTTACAAAGTAATCTTGTCATTTTGTATAATATATTAAACAATGTCAATGTTTATGTAATACTGGTATATTTTGAATGCGTGTCTAGGTGCCTGATAATGCGGTAATTATGTCTGATGGCCATACGAGTATTAATCAGATATTTGCATGTGCCAGTTGATTTGTATGTGGATTGTGTACTGCTTGATTAGCAGGTTGGTCGAAGAAAGTTTGAATTGATTCAATTAGTGACGATTGAGTTTAGAAAATGCCTGGTTGGTCTAGTGATCGCAAGCGCTACTGCTGAGCATGAGGTCCTGGGATCGATTCCCGGGTTGGGCAGTGTTATTGGGTTCTTCCATCTGGAATTTGTCAGTAGCAGCTCGGAGTATGGATTTGTGTCTGGTTGATGGCATTAGGCTCGCCCCCTATAACATGGAAGGTACTTAAACATAACTGGCGAAATGTGGGTGTACTATAGGTACTATCGAAGAACTTCATATCTAAGCAGTTTGAAAGCAAAATCCCGTGAACACGATGACCACATCTGTTACCGCCCCGGTTCTATAGCCACCGAACGCTGCAAGCAGAAATAGTCCTAAGGATGTATAGATATGAAGTTCTTCGATGGTACACTGCTTAACTCTTCGGGTTATTGTTATTTTAAGTTCAAATTGTAGGTAAACTTTGCGCTCATATTTGAATTGGGTGATGATAACTAACTGTAGCTTAATTTCTATTAAATGATATACAAAGCGGTACAAAGTGTAAACCTGTGTACCTTACTTACGTAATACACGATCAATCGGAATTTAAATCGTTTTGAAACAAATTTCTAATCCATTACTTCATACGTTCGAAATAAAAATCTGCTCAACAACGTAAATAACGCAATGAATGTTGAAGAACTGTCAAAATGAAACAAATTTCTCGTAATCGTTTACGAAAATAATATGTTGCGTAATTAGGTAACTTTTCCGGTATAGTCCTGTAGCGGTTACACCGCCACATACGAACTACGCATCAAAGACATGACGTCACACAAATCCTGCATCGCGCAATTAGAGTTTACCGCGCGAACGACATAGATAAGACTATCCGAAATCAACAGTCGGGCAGTCGGCCCGCCAGACACAACACCCGTCTGGTTGGAGGATCCTCCCTTTTCTATGGTGGATGAGTGAACTTTACACCCTGTTCCTCATGCCCCTAAATTGGTGACCCCGAGTATGAACGTCAACGCAGCCTTCGTGCAACTACTTCAGCGTGACGTCATCATCATCATCACTCCCGCAAGCTTTCGTGAGGCGAGTCACACAGACAGCCAGCACCCTCGGCTTCAACGGGTATCCTGACCACCAGCATGCAGCGAACGCGCATTCCTGGTCATCACCCTCAGCCTCATCAGCAACCTTGGCACAGCACCTGCACCTTCGACCGGTCTCACAAGCAGAGCCCATTCTACCCTCTCCTGGTCGACGCTAGCAGTCAGCCACAACCCGGTGCTATACCACATCCGACTCACTGGATCGTGACGCAGCGCCACCCCGACTCACTGGGGAATCACCACCGCAGACAGTTCCGACTCACCGCGAACTATGCGGCACCCGGTTCCGACTCACTGGAACCTCCACTGGCACTGTGAAGCATCGCAAGATACAAGACTCAGCCCACTATCGACCTCCGGTCTCCGGAGGGGAGTGATGTAGCGGTTACACCGCCACATACGAACTACGCATCAAAGACATGACGTCACACAAATCCTGCATCGCGCAATTAGAGTTTACCGCGCGAACGACATAGATAAGACTATCCGAAATCAACAGTCGGGCAGTCTGCCCGCCAGACACAACACCCGTCTGGTTGGAGGATCCTCCCTTTTCTATGAGTGAACTTTACACCCTGTTCCTCATGCCCCTAAAGTCCCATCTATCTCTCAACGTAGTTGTCTATGTATGTATAGCTTCCCGAAAAGTTTACTGCAACAATTTATATTGAGGTAATTTTCCGGTTCTCTAAAAATATCGTAGAACCATAATTTTAAAGAATTCTTGAGATTGAGGTTAAATCTTATCTAAAATCAGGCTTGAGCTTGACTGACTTGACTTTTAAATCCTGTATGTATTCAAATTACCTCTACCTTATATAAAACTTACTAGGTTAACGTTTACAGACTCAATTTTTGGTTTCCGTAGCAAAATGACGAAGACTAGCATATTGGCACTATGACGATGAAAATTCGAATGAAGGTGTAATCTGTATACCGTTAAACAATGGTGTAATAAAATTACGAAATAAAATACAAGGGGTGGAGTCCACATACGTGTAAACCTCGGGATAAAAAAAATCATCCCGACTTCGATACCCTTTACTGTGCATGGTCCGAAACACACTTGACCGGTTTTCAAGAAAGGCCTCTTTTAACAATAAAACACTAGATATGATCACTATAAGAAGTAATAACTATTCAGGTGCTAGTTTAGCACAAGTTCTGGTAGAAAACGTTAGTCGGCTGTCAGATAAGGCCAGTTATCTAGCTCGATGTGTCGCCCAGACTGGTTCGGAACCGGACCACACTTGCTTGTTATTGCAAGGTTCACTAGATGTTAGAGATACTATGACACATACATGTAAATTGTTGCTGATATTTATTTAAGAGGTAAGAAATAGGTTGAGTAAAGGGGCTATCTGTTTTTGTTATATAATTAATGTATACAAGATATTGTGAAAATATTTTAAAAGAGTAACGGTGGAGTTTCTTGCCCATTCTTCTCCATACGAAAACGACCTTTTGGAATGGGCGACTAGAATCAATTATTATATATTTGTAAATGTTGACGTTCTTAGTGCCTTTTTTGTGCCTAATTGACTTTGACTTTGACATTGTTATTTTTTTGAATAATGATAATATAACATCACGCCTGCAATCCGCGAAGGGTTAGACAGAGGTGTACCTACAGTTTCACCCACATTTTGCTACTTATATTTTATTCCTATTGTAACAGGGGTCGCGCCTATTGCCATCAACCGAGCACAAAACCAGAAACAAACCAACGAGTGCCATCAAAGGCAAGAATTGTAGAAGATTTACAAGCACCGGTTTTTTTTTGTTTAGTGAATCATAGACACTACCTAACTAGATTTCAACAGACCTTTGAAGAACGGCTTGGAATATGCCTACGCATAATTATATTATTTACCCTCTGCGAACAATAGAAAGTAATTAACGATACCCAACAAATTCTTATAATTAACTCCGTAACGCGAATTAACGCTATAGAGTTGTTACGTAACGTTTTCCCTTTATTCCCAGATTAGGTTTAAGTAAACACATGCTGTAATTATTCGAGGAATTATAACTAAATACATGTTATGCGAATATTTCCACTGTTTACATAAGCTTACAGCTTGTTATGTGTTGGTGTTGATGTATGGATTCATTGAAACTAAGGAGGTAATTAAACATGCATACACTTAACACATTATTGAAAACTAGACGTATAAGGCCCTCTTGCGCGTTAGCAGCTAACTCAGAGTTAATCCAATTATTCTCTTTGGATTAAAACTGAGTTTGCTGTTAACTGCGAGGTATTTAGCTAACCCATGACGCCAGTAGCATACCTCCGCCGCGAAACCATAGCAGCGAAACCGCAGTAGTTCAATTCAAACCAAGAGGGTGAACGCGCAACCCACTTGTCTGATACGAATAAAATACAATTCGCCTGTATCCCCAAGTACACCCACATTTCGCCGGATATATTTAGTTCCCATGTAATATGGGGCGAGCCTATTGCCATCAACCGGGCTTCTTAAATCCAGATTTCGGGCTACTACTGAGAAATTACTGATTGAAAAACCCTTGACTGACCTGGGAATCGAACCCAGGACCTCATGCTCAGCAGTAGCGCTTGCGACCACTAGACCAACGAGGCAATAAAAGACTGAATAATGGTTGTCAGAAAATAAAGATAACTAATGCACTGTTCGGTTCCTATAAACAAGGAACGAGTCGTTTACCCTACCAACCAATGGTAACATTTTTTATTTCCAAATAGATTACGAAGCAAATTTTTCCTGTGATAGCTACTTCCATATGGGAGGGTCTACTATGCAAAGCTATGAGGCCTTTGCTTCATTATTGGTAAAGATTCAAGAGTCTTAATGTTAACAATAACGGTCCGTAAATTATAGGAATCAGTAGAAGTATTAATGCCATCATTATTCCACTGTGAACACAGAACACACATTTTACCACTTAGGAAGTGTCTCTCTACCTCTAGCAAACTATTCAGTTTACAAAAAAAAATTATTAGAAACCTCAATATCATTTTTGAAGACCTATACATAGATAGCCACACGTGTGGGTTTGATGAATTATTTTTTTTGAGTTTCAATTCTGATTATGGGGAACCCCCAAAAATTTTTTTTTTTGAGTTTCAATTCTGATTATGGGGAACCCCCAAAAATTTATTGTTTTTTTTTTCTTCTATTTTTTGTGTAAAAATCTTAATGCGGTTCACAGAATACATCTACTTACCAAGTTTCAACAGTATAGTTCTTATAGTTTCGGATAAAAGTGGCTGTGACATACGGACGGACAGACAGACATGCCGAATCCATAAGGGTTCCGTTTTTTGCTATTTCGCTACGGATCCCTAAAAATAAAAAGGATGGTGTTAGCGGCCTTGTATAGCTCCGTCTCTCACCCACACTGGAAAAATGATACGGTCCCAGCCATAAGTAATGAAAACCTTTCTTCATTCCTAAAATTTCACGCGGGAACATAAAAACAGTTATTTAGATAACAATGTAAAAGGTATTTAGATAACAATATAAAAGCGAACAACATTTCATACGAAGTGATTTACGCGAACGGAGTTAAACAAAACTAATAGCTGGCTGCGAGCCATTTTCTGATAACTTTTACTTGAAAAATATACCTCTATTTACGATGTAAAAAATAACCGAAAACGGAGCTAACTGAAAAGCGAGTAATTTCACAATAATGTATTCAACTTTGACGAAACCTTTAATAAAAGGCACGTTTTCTACACTTTGCTGAACATCCTAACTCAATATTATAACTGCGAAAGTAAGTTTGTTTGTTACGCTTTCACGTTAAAACGGCTGATCCGATTTAGATGAAATTTGGCACCTTGAACTGGAGAAGGACATAGGCTATACTTTTCACCCTAGATCGCAGACAAAGTCGAGGGCAACAGCTAGGAGATTTATATTTAAGCATTAATTTGACGTTCATGTTTCAATATTAACACAGACTAACATAATTATAGGCTTCGTTTAATACATAAGCTTAAGCGATTCGCTAATTTGCACTTAAAGTGATTAAGAAGTTGAGGCCATTAGTGAAATTCTGAGAGCTTAGTGACAGTAATTATGTCGACTATATTAAGACTTATACTTTTTAAAGCCTCGTGGCAAAATTATAACAGCCGCACGGGTCGATCGAAGGCTAGGTTACGTTAAGCTTGCCGCGGTAGGTTCTTGGATGGGTGGGACCATTCATTACATATTGAGACCCCTCCGTGCCTCGGAATGCACCTATAGTTTATCAAGCAAATATTCAGAGTAATTCAGACATACTGTAATATGCTTTATTTATCAATTAAACTTTTAAGTTGTTTTTTTAACATAACGGGCGATGATGCCTACATTAAATATTTAGATAGGTGATTGTATACACGGAGTCATGCAAAAGATACTGTTATTTAAAAGAGTTCTTTTATTATCAGGACACCAAATTTTATTAATGTTTCGTTTACTTTTATGTTTTTCAAAGGAAGTAATGTCTGATCTTACAAAATTAATGATTTCATAATAAATTTTAAAATGATAATAAATTTGAAAATTTCTGCCATTTTGGATTTACATTTTGACCTCACTATCGGCTTTAGCGCCCTTGAAAACTATGAAAACGACAATAATGACGAAAAATTAGAAATTTTCCGATTCTTGGATTTACATTTTGCCCAAATTCACACTTTCTCTTGCCAGCCTTGTTGTTTTGTTCATTAAATGTTCGTGATTGATATCTTTGGTGATTAGAACTTTTACTAACAATATCCACAATCCAAATTCAAATCACTTTTAGTCCCTAGGGATTAAAAAGCTATTTTAGTCCCTGTTTATGAAGAATAAACTAGTTTTTTTTTTAAATAGTGATAAAAACAATATTTTGATTTTATTTTTTAACTGTTACTTATCCGTGCATTTAACTACACACATCTAATTACAGTAGATAGAGGTAGTAATTACCTCATTCATTATTGAATTACTGTTTAGCTCGAACTACACATTACCACTAACTGACTTTAGTTTAATGACTGGTATAAGCAAATTACCCATTGCTATTGTTATTTGTGTTTGAGTAGACTGAACCTAGATACAGAATTATGAAGACGACTACGATACCCAACTCACCAAAAATAGGAATGGCCTTTTTACCAGTTCCTTATTGCACCGGTTCACTTATCTGGCAGATATTTGGTTATAAATTAATTGAAATTTCACTCCCTCTGACAGAGAGGAGACCTGTGTCCAAGCAGTGGGAATAATATTATAGGCTGATTATAATTAAGAATTTATCCTGGTTGGTAGTCCCGGCATCCACACTCGAGTGCCAATTTCATAAATGAAACTGGACACGCTCACCACATCTAAACTTCATTCAACAGCTGTCAGTGTCAATATTTCACAACAATAACGACACTAGCAGCTCTTAAACGCGGTTTAGATGTGCTGATCGCGTTTAGTTTCATTGGTGAAATCCACCCTGAAACAGCCTGCCGTTCGGCGAAGTGTGCCTACTAGGCTCAATTTCCTGAAATACCGTGCTGTAGTCAAATCAATAAAGTAGCTATTTGTCCTTGCAGAACAAGTGGTGGTCAGGCGTCGGGCCGGGCTGCTGCACCGCGCCCGCCGTGCCGAGTCGCGCGTGCGATGCGGAGCGGTCCCCGCCGCCCGCGCCTCCTCCCGCTCCACCTGTGCTTTGCGCCAGACCCTGCTGTCGCGACGCCACGTCAGTATACTCACTTAAAAGCTTTATTCCCTTTCAAATATAAGAGCGCTATTGGATTTTCGACTTACAGAGCTGGAGCCGAGCGTAGAAAATCCAACAGCGCGTTATTTTAGCATTCTTTTTTTTCTTCTATACTTGTTAACCCTAGGAGCCACTTACCGCTCCGCCTCTGCTTTATACTCCTTGCCATCACGAAACTACGTACTTACTACCTTTATTTTCTATACTAAGTTACCCAGGGCCCGCTTCCCGCTCCGCCTGTGCTTTGCGCTCACGCAGTTGTTGCGACGCTACGTCAGTATTCATACTAAATTTATTTACTATACCAGATACTCTTGAAAGCTAGATTTTCTAAACTCGATACCTACTTTTATATCAACTTGTGAACAACAGCACAATCCTCAGTGCCTTGTTAATGAAGGATCGCAAAGACCCGACGCCATTTTAATTTTGGCAAATAACGGTTAGCGTCAGACAATAGACGATGCTGATTATAGGGACGGTCAGAATGTTAATGATGTACTTACATAAAAAGCTAAAGCATACTAATTACAATTTTGCTTTGAAATACAAATACTGGTCACCCTAATGTGATGTTATTCTTCGAATCACTAAAGGGTTAAAGCCTGTGAAATTATTGTAATCGCAAATAAGAATCGAAAGGAAGTCCAACACAAAATTTTTAAAAGTTTAATTATATTCGGACTTGGTATGGCTAGTTTTACAATGCGAATGTCGGGGGAACTTTCTACACTCAGTAATTTTGAATGCGCCCCTATGAGCGTTCTTTTTAGGGTTCCGTACCCGAAGAGTGCCAAATGGAACCGTATTACTAAGCCTCCGCTTTCCGGCCGTCTGTTTATCAGCGGGCTGTATCTCTTATACCGTAATTTGCAGACTGTTGAAATTTTCACAGATTGTGTATTTCTTTCGCCGCTATCGCTATAACAACAAATAATAAAAATAAAATCAAGTTCTAATGAAAGGGGGTCGCCATAAAAGAAACGTGTTTTTTTCGGCGTTTTTGCTACATATTGTACGGTGGCACGGAACCCTTCGTGTGCGAGTACCTACGACTCGCACTTGACCGGTATTGTTTTTTTTTTTTCAATCTTTTAAAGTTTTAACTTTGGCTAGCCAAATGGGTAGTATACGGCACGTAGTAGTAATGGCTGGCAAATCATTTTCATGAAGCCAACCAGGGGAACTTTTCTAGGATTTATTTTTTGCGAAATAAAACTATCAAGTAATTGCCAGAGCGCTCTAACATAATTTTGAGAGGAACTGCAGCTCTGCAGTTGCCAGTTGAATTACGTAAAGTGAATTTCTCTCGCAATTTTTCAGCTCACATTTCGGAATGTTCATAGAGGTCTGTTTGGGCTAACCCACAACGATAGTCTACTTTCAATAGACTGGAACTACGACACTATATATGTCGTTAGAAAACAACTGAACAATTCATAGCATCAACATCTAATTTAAAAACAAGCAAACATTTCATACAATAGTTGTTGCGTTGCCACCGCGCGCGTACGCTGCTCAAGCGCAGGTTACCCTTATTATTGAATGGTGCACACAATACGGGGAATTTGGGTGTCGAGTCCCCTCGCTACCTGGACCCCCCGCTACCCTCAGCTACCCTCGTCCCTTCGCGTCATTCGGGCCCTCAACCCCTACGATGCGCGCACGCATACTTCCACGACTCGCAAGTTTAACACCATTTTTAAAACTAGCATTTTTACTGGACTGGTTATGATATTAGTGAAGTTTTGTACAGTGTAATATAGTGAATGTGTAGATATTATAGTTATAATGGATCTGTCGATACCCAGACTGAAATTTGAGTGTGATGACGAGGGATACGAGGATTTTGATCTCGGAGCGACGTAAGTTGAAGATCTGATTGTAAACTGTTGGAATCCCACCTACCATAAATTAAGTAAACACTCTTCTATACCTTCCAACGTGCGCTTTGATTGCATCTTTGTATGTATTTGTAAATTGCAGTTTTCAAGTGTTCATTAAAATGTCTAGTATGATAATTACGTCCCCGTTTCACTTAACATAATTGCATAGTAAATTACTTGATAATTACGATATTTTCTGTATGCAAAAACACACGTTTACACACGTAGGTTTTTTATAAAGAATTTTTCAACCTTTTGAGTGACTGAGCTTCAGAAATATTAATCCCGTTAGGAGTTAATTGTTTTAAACAGTTCTCAGAATCTTTTATCCTTATGCGTGCAGAGGAACATGTATACTATAGTTGGATGTATTGGATTGGATATTATTTCACAAAGACCAAAGAGGCTCTCGGCATTTACAACTTATCTGTAAACTGTACTTTCTCTTAACTCGCAAAAAGTGTTTCACTTGCATCAGTGCCCATAAATAATAATAATAAAACCCGTCCCTTACTTTCGACGTTATTTCCAATGTTATTATAAAATTTTTAAGTAATTTCATACTCTACTCCCCACAAAATAGAGTCCAAAATCTCATAAACCTATTTACGATTTATCAGAATTGGCCCCAAGTTAGGCCCGATTGCAGACATGCGCGTACGCCGAAGGGATTTTTTCTAACGGGAACTTCTGCGTGGGCTCCCTTTATTTTTTGTGGCTATATTATTTTTGGGCTTAGCAAAAAGCTGTGAGCTCCGTGTAAAGTGAAATGAAGGTGCATTTTGATAAAAAAAATGTTTTGGAATGTTTAAGTTCACTTGTGGCGGAAGTTTCCACCTGGGTATTATAGAGAGACTGGGTTCGATTCCCATGTAGAGCAAAACGTTATTGGGTTTTCCCATCAGGAATTTCTCAATTGTAGCCCGGAGTCTGGATTTGTGCGTGATTGATGACAATAGGCTCGCTCCCTATTACATGGGATTTATACATAGCTGTCGAAATGTTAGGTTTACTATAAGTACACTTCTGCTTAACACTTCAGGAATGACAGGCGTGAAGTATGGATATAACATACGTCTTGTTAACTAGATTACAAATACATTCATCATGTAGCTAGCTTATCAACTACCTGGAAGTGGGTGGTTAACTGGTTATCAAACTACTCTAAGCAAGGCGCATATCCAACTGAAGACTTCGAAACGTCACATTTTCATCTCATCATCATCATGATTGTCTTTTGGCCTCAAGAAATAACATAGTATTAAGTGCTGCTAACACCTATTGTTGGCCACAATCATTGTCTAATAAATATACTATGTATTTCCTTTATTCAAACATTGTAAATACCATTTACTTTTAAAAGAGTAACCGTGGAGTTTCTTGCCGGCTCTTCTCCATAGGAAACGACCAATTGGAACCGTGCACCTAGCTTCTTAAGTGCCCATGTAGGTTTATCTGAAATAAAATATTTTGAATTGAATACACATAAAATACATTTTTAAATATTCTTCTAAACATCGAAAAATAAACATTCCACAAATATTTAAAAAAAAAATGCCCATCGGCATCAGGAACAAGGTTCAAGGTACCGGTGGTCTGAGGTCAAGAGACAGGAACCTCCTCACTATGCGTGCCGTATCCAGGAGTAATGCTCTCTGCATCAAGCCCATAAACATTAAACAACCGCGCAATGAGAGCCGCCTGACCTGAAGTGTTAGTCGAGGCTCTCCGCTATTCGCACAAGATCTCATGATCCCCAGTCCAAGTGTGGGAAGGTAACAAATAGGTGGTTTTTAGTCTGACCCTCCCAGGGCGAAACACATCCATGAGGATTTCCCACATCGGAACAATTAGGTCGTTAACCGTAACTATTATCGGTAGCTATTATATTGATGATTGTGATTATTATTTATTATATATCTAACCATTTTCTTTTCTATCAACAGTGTCGCAGATAGCATCGAACAACGTCGCGTCGTTGAACAAATCGGCAGCGGGGGAGGCGCGGGCGCGGGCGGCGCGCGGCACAAGACGGCTCCACAGGCCGCAACGACGACGGCTCACAGCAAGCAGCTGGCGGCGGGCGGGGCCAACCACCCGCCCCAGCCGCAAGGTAACCACAAACGTAATGCCTTTGTTGTTATACTCCTTTTAAACGCTGAGCAGACGGTGGACAATTTGTCCGCGACGCGACGCGACGGTCGAGAGAAATCTATGCTGGTCCGGTTGACATCATCACGTCAACGCCGGCTGTCGCTGAAAACCAGCGCTGTGGCTCTGTCACGCATAGTATCTCTGTGTTATGCTGAGCGATAGCCGTTTTGCGCGGGTGCGACACCGCATATTTTCCTCCAACTTGTTTTTTTCTTTGCGTAATTTTTCCCTCTAATAAATGTATTTTGTTTCTTTCTTTTTTATGCAATAACTCACACGTAGGACGAAAAGACAGCCGGACATTTCTGGTATTTCATTGCGGTAATTTCTGTCCAGCGGACAAATAGTCCATCGTCTGCTCAGCGCCTTACATGCACTCACACATGCACACTAACTTACAAAGAATTATGGACAGTTTGAGAAAGGGTTATTTTGAAGAGTGACCAGTCAAAGCAGTATGAGATAACACAAACATAACTATAAAACCAGTACAAGTAGCCTAGCATCTATTGTTTAATCAGATCCAGCCTGTCCCTTGCTGTCCTCCCCAGCGACGCCCTAAGCCGAGGTCCGTACCCCACAGGGGATGCCCTTAGCGTGAAGTCGCTCAGTTTATAAGTTTTATGCCCTGGCTGGAGACCTTAATTTATTGAGGTTCCTACAGGAAAGTCCATTTTACCGGCCGACAACCTCCTAGGGTGACCTGCGAGAGGACATAAATTTGCATCTATAATTGTTACATTATAAAACCATGATAAAATTATGAAGATGTACCTACTAGAAACTATAAGTTATTAAAAAAATGCAATAGTGCAATACTACTTTCTTAATTTCTTCGTATTTTCGTAAACTCATATCAAATGAATCGAAAAAATTCAACAACGCGTTACTTACGCAATTTCTAAGGCTTCAAATATAATTAGGGTTTTTTTTTTTAATTGGGCATACCATTAAATGAGACCAATAACAAGATTCAGCGGGATTCATTTAAGAGTCCTATTACATTTTTGACGCAAATTCATGATTTTTGACGTTGTTATTTTCAGCAGCAGTAAGATATTTGAATTATTTGATTATGAATAACGATAGTGCCATTCTCTTTATTGTAAGTTGGAGTACACATTTTAACTTTTCTTGTCGTGTAATTTACTATGAATTTTTTACGAACTCAGTTTACAAGGAAAAACGTCGGCAATGGAACTTTGACGCTCAAATTCACATTGTTTCATTCAAGTTACTAAACGATAATTTGAATGTTTTACTTGTTTATTTGAGTTCTAGAATTTCTTTAAATTCCTTGAGTTTTCAGGGAAAAGTCGTAAAGAAAACCAATAAATGTCTTGATTTTCATGTCCATTATATTCCAAATAAACACAATTAAATCAAATAAACTAATATGATATAAAATTTCGATCTACAGTGAATACGTTTCATTAGTTCTTGTTTCTCAATATAATAAGTCAAAATTACAAAAAATTAAATTACTTTAGTACTTTAAATTCCGCGTCAATTCAGCAAATTACACGACAATAATGTGTAACTTCAACTTACAAGAAAGAGAATGGCACTATAGTTATTTAATCAAATAATTAAAATGCTTACTGCTGCTGAAAATTACATGGTCAAAAATAATGAATTTCCGTACAAAAATGTAATAGGACTCTTAAAACTTACTCGGCTGTTTTAATCAATCCATCCAAATCTGTTCAGCCATTATAGCGTGAAAGCGTAACAAACAAACCAACTCACTCGCATTTATAATATTAGTTAGGATAGTTTATTTTGTGGTAGGTGTTATCTGAACTGAACTCTGAACTTTTTTAGTGATGCAGAACTAAATAGTCTTCGCATATTTAATTATGAATTTATGAACAAATAAATAAAATATTGAGTCATGTTAATAAAACATACCAACACTTCGCCTACCCCTATGGGGAATGGCGTGAGTTTATGTATGTAGGTATTTACAAAAAAAACTCATAAATGAATATAATATTGTTTAAATGTTTGCTTGAGACTGGACATCAGAACATCACCCAATAAGAATGCACTTGACATTTTAAATGCTACAATCAGATTATCCAACTTTCAAGATTTTATTACTTGCACTTTTGGCCAACCTTGGCATTATAACTTTTAATAAAACTTTTGTATACCACACCGTCTGTTTAATACTGTCGTACAAAGCTGACAATAGCCAACTTTTTTTTTATAATGCTACCTGTACCTGACCTGACAAGCTTTGTCCTGTCTAAATTTCAATAATTCATGAAATAATCTCAGAAAAAATAATTTTAGGATTTCATTTTTATTATAAAGTAATAAAAATGAAATGAAATAGTGATGTGGTGTAGTATTCATTTCAAATAAACAGATAAAAGGCACTTTTGAACGTCAAAATTTATATCGTTATAAGTAGATAGATATATAAATTAGGTAGGTATACATGTGTAGTTTTTAAATTCTTAAACAGAAATTCAACAAATTTAACAGGACGTTTCAATACCAAGGGTTCCGTGGGAACCGATCTGTAGTTTGTTTGAACTTTCATGCACTATCCTTTGACAACTGCACTCAGCATAAGTGTTTAGGTTGATACAGCAAACAGTACCTTTGTACACATTGAGTAGGCTCAAGCTGAGAATATCCCATATACTCAATCTTTACTTATCTTAACATAGATCGATTAACATCTTTGTTAACACAATAACGATGGCTTGAGCGCATTCTAATGTGTACCATATTAATATACTTCATTTGTCTTATTTCTCTTTATTTTTACTTGTATTAGTTTCCGTGTCATGTCTTTTAGAATTCTCCACAATTCTTTGGACTTCTAAAAGGTTTTTAATTTTAAATAACACTTTATAATGTCGGTACTAAAACCTCACAACAGCAAAATGTTATCGTCACTGGAATTAATGTATGTATTTCCAAGTGTTAATAGATCCGCAATATATTAGACGGTAGACGTTGTAATCAAAGTCATTATGTCTTTAATACCAAGAATGCTTACATTAAACCACAGTTGTCTTATTAAGCAAGTGTCGGGACCCTATACATTTTAATGAGTCTATTACTATCGCCACTCCGTCTCCGAAGGCCGTTTTGAATAAATCATAATTATAAAGCCCTTCAAAGATGACTATTAAGCTGTTGCTTTGAATTTGAATAGAAAATTTCACAATTTTGCAATGCTTTCAATGGGACTCGTTCATAGTAAGTAGTGTCGAGTCACAAGCTTGTCGCTTTGAAAATAACTTCTAAAATAACCCCATTTTTTTCAGTTGACATGCACAACTGGGGGAAATGACATTCAATTGACAAAATCCTGTCTTTCTTTCTTCCCCAGATCAACAAGGCAACAAAAAATATGATAATTCTAGAAGACCTACAGCTCGAACAAAACGTGAGATATAGACACACATATTTTATAACATAACCTTTTAGAAGTCCAAACAAACTTATCATAAGTATCATTGTTAAGCCACGTCGCTATGGAGGCGTTTACCGAAACTGTTCCGATTCGTTTTTACACTGCTGTACTTTCAAAAATAACCTTTCTAATGAATCGAGCAATTTCGACAAATGTCTTCATAGTGCATTGGCATCAAAGTGTATTTAGTAAGATATACGCATGATGCTAATATGTCGTTATTCAATATCTGTACATGCGGATGCGGCTGGCGGTGCGATTAACGCTGCGACACGACACGACACGACACGACACTGCTGCGACTACAGGCTCCGGCTGCGGTGGCGATGGCGACTACCAGCTGGTGCAACATGAGGTGCTCTACTCCTCATCCAATAGGTGAGTTACAACAACATTATCAATATGACTGTGATGTATGAGGCTTAGTTTACAAACATACCTAAATATTTCTGCTGGTAAATCATTCGCCACGAATATAGGTGGTCAGACTGAAGATTAGCTTGTGGTTATACTCGTTAATAGCCTCTCGGCTTTCCCGGGCGGATTGTACCTACCTACCATTACATTACTTACTATTTTCTTCCATATCAACTATATGAGAATATGGACGTAGGTAGCAAAAATATAAAGTGGAATGGCTGCGGCGCTGACCAGTCAGGGTCCAGACTCCGTGTAGCCTATTTTATGCCATACTTGTGAGGATTCGCGTCACCGTAAGGCTCTAGACAGACGGACTGCATTAAAACTGCAAATTTGCAGTTGAATTGCAGTCCGTCTGTCTAGCTCTAATGCCTAAGAATCCCACAGTGAAGAACTATCCCTGCATAATATAGTATTTATTTAATGTGTGGACCAAAGTTAAGTAAGTACATGGCCTCGTGAGATCCTCGCTGTAATTGGCCGTAGGTACTCGTCCACCGATAAGATCGCAGAACAAGGCGGGACTGTTTATTATACAGATTGATCTTGATTAACCAGAAGTACTACAACCTTCCTCGCAATGGAATTATTATAAATATGGCTTCACTTCGCTGTGTAAATGTTATTGTATAACATTGACTAATGTTATTTTATTTCAACATCACTTTTGCAATGGATTCTATACTAAACATTGCTAAACGGGCTACGGTAAGCTGCCCCAGTCAAGTGCCTTTCTCTGTAACCACAATGATACGTAAATCTCCCATAGAAAAGGCCATTACTCATGGCCCATAACGTATAAAAAGCTACTACATACCGGATGTAATCTGCCTAGCCTTTTCCCAACTACGTTGAGGTCGGCTTCCAGGCTAACCGCAGCGACTGCCTATCTGACTTCAACAACCCGGTTACTGGGTTACACGACACCCCTTGGTACGACTGGTTGTCAGACTTTCGTTCTTCTGTCGACCCGTATCCATCTGTCAGATCTACAAATGACAGCCGGGACCAACGGCTTATCGTGCTTTCCGAGGCACGGAGGAGTCTTGGTATGTAAAGACAGTCACCCATCCGCGGACCAACCGCGGCAATCGTAGCTTAACCTGATCGATCGAGCCGTGCGGCTTTTATTACTTAGCAACAAGTCTACAAGTCTACATATAGGTTGGTAGTACGCTAATTCTGTTATCACCAATTCTTCTCTTAATATTAACTGACTGCAGTAGCAATTTTTTTTTTGGTGAGGGTTCTTTTTGTAGGTCTATGCAGATCTATCAATCAACTCAGACTGAGTTCGCAGTCCACTGCTGCACATAGGCAGATTTAATGCTGGGTAACTTTAGTGGTCTAATTCATTTAAACAGAGTGATTGCTAAACTGTAGCCATTTTACAAAATGTTTTTGCAAAACCCTTTTTTACGCGTCAGCAATTATTGCAGTTGCGTTAGTTCGCACGGGCGTATTTTTATCACCGCGATTTTTTGTCGCGTATTGGATTTTCAACGCTCTGCTTAGAGCCGAGCGTTGAATATCCAATAGTGTGTTTTCTTCACGCGTTGGGATACGCGCTGGATGCGCTTTGTTGCACTCTCAATGCTCGGCTCAATACCGAGAGTTGAAAATCCAGTGTACGAAAAAAAATCGCCGCGGTAAAAATACGACCGTACGATTTAGTAGAAATCCTTGCGCTCGTTTCATTTATCAAGAGTCCTCGCATTCTTTCTCAAGTCTTCCAAATACATTATTCATATTCCCTGTTACACGATTTTAAATTTTAAATACCTAAGCGTTTTTATCTACGTTTCATTGGCACTGATTCAGACCGGTAATTGGGTTTTACTGTACCGAAATGTCCGGAATCTTGCACCTAAAAAATTACGAAAATTCATACCATACCAGACTGTGATTTTCTAAGTCATCTAGCTATGCAGTTACATTATTATAGTCACAGTTTTGTAAAACTGCTATAGTAAACCTAAGAGAATAACGCAGTTGTGCATTTTGGTTAAAAGACCTATCATTTCCTATCGTTGTTACATTCATTCTTACATAAACAGCCTATAATTTTCCTTCTGCTGGGAGTCGGACCTCCATAAGGGAAAGAGATAAGATCATACATTCTTAGTGGTAACTAAAGCCGGATTCGTATTACTGTGTTGTGTCGTGTCGTGACGCCTTCTGACACAGTGTTAGCCAACCAAAACTCTTTGTTATTTGACGTAGTCCTGAACATATTCGTTTGATTGGTGTATCCCGCGTCACGACACAAAACGACACAGTAATGTGTAAGTAGCTTAATTGATGCAATCGATTATTAGGAAGGCGACCGAGTATCGAGTTAGCTGGTCAACAAACAATTCTGTAGACTAATGATGATAATGGAAGGTTCCTCATAAAATCCCCAACATAGCTCTCAGACAATGAAAGAATAAAGAACAGAAACACAGAATTGCAAATACAACAGTCAGGATAGGTAAATAAATACACCAACGGCTGAAGGGTATCACCGTACAATATTTTCCAAAAAAAAGCCAGAAAAAATAAAACGATGAAAAATATTCGAGTTTGCAGTGTTAGCGGGACTAACTGTCCTAGGTTGCGCACCACGTTGTTATAAAAATTAAATATTAGGCAAATGTCCTACCAACTTAAATTGTCCGCATATTCAAATCACAACTGCCATTCTTTGTCAGTTGTAGGAAAGAGCTATAACACGGCAAACGGACATAGGGTGTCAATTTGCTTAATAAATAATTTCCCTGACTGTACACTCGTGGAGGCTTAGCCTGTGATGGCATGTTATGTTAAAATTGTAAGCTAATAATAATAATGTTACGTTTATTTGTGTTATAGGTACGAGGTGCTGGAGTTCCTCGGGCGAGGTACGTTCGGGCAGGTGGTGAAGTGCTGGAAGAAGGGCACCAACGAGATAGTCGCCATCAAGATCCTCAAGAACCACCCTAGCTATGCTCGCCAAGGACAGATTGAGGTACATACATACATTCATTCATTTTCTTCTTCCTGTGAAATTGTGAAAACTCAGATACCGTGTATTTACAAACTGCTCTTACGCGGTCTTGTTTACACCGACGATAATTATGATATGTGTAGGTAGACCGAATTGTTGATGCTATGTTTAGTCTAAGCCACACACCTCTCGTATACTGTAAGGATCTTTATAGTCATGAAGATTTGTTGCATTTATCGGACAATAGAGAAGTTTCCGTTGTGTATATGACCGTGTATCCTCAGTTTTACCAACCAACGATGAATAAATGTCTGCAGCCGCGCTACATAGTTATGGAAGGTTAAAAATATATTCTGAATCTTTTCCAATATCTACCGGTCGCCAACTAGTCTGTAATAAATATAGCAATAATTCATTTCACAATAAATGTCTATAATTACTGCAATGAGTAATAAGTACACAGGTAATAAATACACAAGTAATAAATTTACTTCTTCGCCAGTCGGGGGAGTCAGTAGTATCAGCTTGACCTTGAAATATTTTTTATTCAGTATCTATTTCAATGCAGTAAGGGCGGTTTCGTAATTTAAAAATAGTACTACTACTAACGTCTGGTTGACTGTACAAAATTCAGTTTTTGAATAGTTGCCAAGTTCGCCACTAATATTATTCTGTGTTTGTAAACCCTTTAAGTAGGTCAGACTTGTATAGAATACTTTGTTTGAAACTATAGTAAGATAAACAGAAGACAAAGAAACGTAATTACTTTGGTTTTCGTCCAAGTCTTGTAGAACAAAACGTTTTAAATCATCTAGGAGCTGAAAACAAAGCATTTCATATAATTGTTATCATTTTGAAAAGGTACATTCAGACGATAGGACCGTCAGATAAAACACCTATTGTAAGGACAGACTTGAATCAATCGTCCTAGCATTTACCCATCTATTTTGAAGTCGGCTTCCAGTCTAACCGGATGAAGGCTGAATACCAGTATTTTATCTTTACTTTTTATCTCTACAACCCAGTTACTTTTTAACATGATATCCCGAATGAGTATATTAGAGGAAGTCTGAAAGTTGCGCCACTTACAGAAAAGTTGAAAGGGAATCGACTGTCTTGGTATGGGCATGTGATGAGGAGGGAAGAATCGCATGTGACTAAAAGAGTGATGAATATAAATGTTGAGGGATGGAGAGGGAGAGGAAGACCAAAGAAACGATGGATGGATTGTGTGAGGAGTGATATGAAGGAAAAAGGTGTAGATGATTGCGTGACGGTTGACAGGGGAGAATGGAAGAAGAAAACGTGTTGCGCCGACCCCAAGTAACATGGGATAAGGGCAGGAAGATGATGATGATCCCTTAAGACTGGTTGTCAGAATTTTAAGCTTCTGACTCCTAGTAACGACTGTCAAGGATCTACGAATGACAGCCGTGACCGGTCTTGCCGTGGCACGGAGGGGGCCTTGATATGTAATGGATGGTCACCGATCCATGATCTGACCGCGGCAAGAGGAGCTTATCCTCCACTCGACCCGTGCAGCTCTTATTATTTGACGAGCCTCTCAAATGAATATTCTTGTAATTAAATACAAATGGCGGGCGCCAGTGTCATTATTTATGTTTGATGGAAAGCTAGCAAGTCTCGATCCATTATAGTGAGGTTGGCCGGGCTCCAGCCGCTGTTTGTGTTTGCCCACCGGAGTGGTTTCCACCTCCTTCCTATACAGCGCGAGTTTTTGAAATACAAAACTTTGAGAAAAAGAGCAATGTATTTTGAAGAACACTAAAATTTATTTCCACTCAGCTTCAGCTTTTTTAAACTGAATCTGAACTGAAGCTGCCTTATTCATTAAAGGCAAGAACCAAACCAGGTCGTTCAGCAATAAAATACCAGCCTGTATTATTGCACTGCGATAGTGTTGCTGTCGCTTGTATAGGTATTAATACTGCAAGGAAACTTAATATGGAAAATCAAAAGAAAAGGCATTATTTTCGAAAAATCAAAAGAATAGGGCCTTTTCGAAATAAAATTCTTGACCCTGTATAAAATGCTTGATGCAGTGACGTGTCGGTGTTCGGCGACCTCCATTTTCATGTTATGACAGGTGAGATATTGAGAACTTGGGTCAGCTCGCCATTTCCTACGAATACCGGAAAGTATGTAGAACAATCATGAAATTGCAAATATCCCTGTGAATGTACATAATTTTTTGTAGTAGAACATGTAATTATAAAAAAAAACAGAATTCACTAAGCATTTCAAAACCACTTTGAAGGATTTTCATCACGTTAACATCATCATTTCGAAGTTGCGCTTGCGACGCCTAACACTATGTAATAGGGGTATGCACACAATAATAAAGTCTCACAACAATAATAAAGACTCGTTTCTTTTGGTGCTATATTACGTTTTTTTTTTTTTTTCAACTGTCCCACACTAGGAATTACTCCTGTATTGTGGGTGCGATTACAAACATTTAAACTCACACACACAAACAGCCAGACCCGGAACAACTACTTGTAGGTCATACAAATATTTGTTCCGTGCGGGAATCGAACCCGCGACACGCAGCGCAGCAGTCAATCGCTTAACCACTGCACCAACCGTGCTGTCAAAAAAACATTATTGTGCATTCTTCAACAAAATACCACTTCATCCTATAACATTCTACTGCTGGACGTAGATCCTTCCAATTACACGCCGTTTAACTGCCAAGATAGATACGTATATCACCTGACCCCTCATAAAAAGAAGATGATAGAAAGAGGGGTCAGATATTGCAGGGCACTGAAACTAACAACGTTTGCTGTTTTGCGTCTCCACTCTAAGAGCATGTCTACCACCAACGTTTCTATCACCATTAATTTATTTCTAATTAACCGTCTATCAATTCCAGGTATCAATCCTCTCCCGCCTCTCCCAAGAGTCGGCGGACGAGTTCAACTTCGTGCGAGCGTACGAATGCTTCCAGCATCGCTCGCACACCTGCCTGGTGTTCGAGATGCTGGAGCAGAACCTGTACGACTTCCTCAAACAGAATAAGTTTTCGCCACTACCGCTGAAGTACATCAGACCTATACTGCAGCAGGTTCTCACGGCGCTGCTTAAACTTAAAGTAAGGCGTTTGTTTTTAGAAACTAGGTTTGGTCTATAAATGTTACAAAACATGTGTTAAAAACTAGTCAGAAAACTATAACTATCAAATCGGTTTATTGGTTCTCAAATGCTAAGCGCACGAAAAGATGAGACACCGTTATATTTTCAGATATGACTAGCCTTAAGCGTTGCAATGCCTTTATCATTTGTTTTTTGTTTTTTCCAGCAACTGGGTCTGATCCACGCGGATCTGAAGCCTGAGAACATAATGCTGGTGGAGCCGGCGCGCCAGCCGTACCGCGTCAAGGTGATCGACTTCGGCAGCGCGTCGCACGTCAGCAAGGCTGTCTGCAACACTTACCTGCAGAGCCGATACTATAGGTACAATATACCTACAGATATACCAAGAAAAGTATGCTCTTAGGGAATCATCGTCCAGACGTTAATACGAACGCGCGATGATGTGATCTGATGTGGAGCTGTTACAACTTTAAGGGCATGAGGAATGGAGGGTGTAAAGTTCACTCATCCACCATAGAAAAGGGAGGATCCTCCGACCAGACGGGAGTTGTGTCAGGCGGGCCGACTGCCCGACTGTTGATGTCGGATAGTCTTATATGTCGTTCGCGCGGTAAACTCTAATTGCGCGATGCAGGATTTGTGTGACGTCATGTGTTTGATACGAAATTCGTATGTGGCGGTGTAACCGCTACACAACCATGGAAATACTTGCCTTTGTATTACCACGCTTACAAAATTATACAACTCTATGCAATTCCAAAAAAAAAAAAAACTTTTGAGAGGTAGATGACGATCTGCGACCGGAGTAGGTAACCCGACAGAGATAAAACTTCATACGAACGCATAATGACAGTACAAAACTTAGCAGCTTCTGTGGGGGGTTCCCCTGTGGCACGGCGTTCGTGCTAATAGTTTGGCTTAGTCTATTAAGAAAAATATAGTAAAAATATTGACTCATGTATCATTCTTCTTCTACAGAGCACCAGAAATAATCCTGGGCCTGGCGTTCTGCGAAGCTATCGACATGTGGTCGTTGGGCTGCGTGGTCGCAGAGCTGTTCCTGGGCTGGCCGCTTTACCCCGGCTCGTCAGAGTACGACCAGATCCGGTACATCTCGCAGACTCAAGGCCTGCCCACGGAACACATGCTCAACAGGTCAGTACTGGCTAGAAATGTGGCTCTAATATGGACTGTATTTCAGATCAAAAGTTGATGTTGTCCAAAGACAAGAAGCGAATAATTTACGACTGTTCGCTAGACTAGTGGCGCGTCTTATAATTTTATTGTTAAATGTTGCACACACTCGACGTAAACTGCTATGTCAACGTGGTGAAAAAAAAGAAATAACTAACTTTAAGTGTAAACTACTGAATTTGATAGGTTTATTGACTTTTTTCCTTGAGAAGCAACGCCGTTCATTATGACTCATATGAATGTCACACTGTTTGCGCGGAATAAATGTACTAACACTAGTGTTTATCATACACGTTGAGGTTCCCTCGGCCGCAGTACCTACATACAACGCAGAACTAGGCATGGATATACCTCCTTTCCTTCAAAATAACCTAACAATCTGTAACATAATTTTAACCAAACAATTTCTTTTGAACAGCGCAAGTAAAACAGCGAAGTTCTTCTACCGCGACACGGACAGTACGTACCCGTTCTGGCGACTGAAGACTCCCGAGGAACACGAACTCGAGACTGGCATCAAAAGCAAGGAGGCTAGGAAGTATATCTTCAACTGCCTGGACGATATAGGACAGGTAACCTGTTGTATGAACTTTATAATTGAAGCATTTTGTACAGTACTCGAGCTTAAACATGAGACGTGGATTTTTAGAAGACGATTTCCTCTACTCCGTGTTAGTGGGCACATAGAGTCCGACCGAAAATGCATTTTCGTTTGGGCCAAAAACAACGAAATCGGCCTGATTCTTAATTTTCGGCCAACGGAAAACGTAAAATAAAAAAATGTTTTCTGATAGGTATTTCTTTGGTAAAATTAAAAGGAATGCAGTGTGAAGATTGACATTACATTTCTTTTAACGGTGAACCGTTTAAACAAATCGTACGACACTTTACACTTTTCCCGAGAGACAAAATTATTAATAATCAAACAAAACAAAAAAAAAACTTGTGACTGAATATTTTCTGATTATTCAGATGAATAATGAATTGAAACTTTATTTTTCGCCGTAAATGAAAATTGACTAGAATGGATTTTTCTGCCAAAAATACCCAAAAACCTAAAACGAAATTCGGTCGGACTCTATTGTCGCGTCAGATATTCAAATTACCCGACTGGCAAAGCCATAAGGAAGGGTTATGATTTTTTTTCATTCCGTTATCCTGGAGAGTTAGCTGACATTCACGGGGTCTTCAGTATAGGATTTATAATAATGGGGTATTTGACTATATTATATTAGATTACTCTAACAAAGATGGGTAAACAATAGTTTATTTTTTAATATCTCAAAGTAACTGGCTAAGTTGGAAGCGTTTATGTCTATGCTAAAACGCTTTGAACTTAGCCACACGAGAACTTACGAACGCCACAGTAACTTCGCGCCATTCAGTAACAGTGATTGTTTTGCGTGACAAGGATAGAATAATAACTTCAAAAGCATGCTAATTCTCCATTTTTCCAACAATTTTTATTTTTTGTCACATGATATTTTTTTGCATACTTATCTACTTTTTTATTTTTTTTATTCTCTATATTTAGCTATTATCCAAAATATACTTGAATTAATACCTGTATATCCAACAATATGTAACAAATTAAAAAAAGATTTATAGTAACTTAGAAATTCTGGCAAAAAATTGTGCATTATCAATGGACCTTTCTGAAAATAGATGGCTTATTTAGTGTGGGTTTCGTTTATTACAGTCAGTCGCGTATAATACACATATTTGTTGCACAGGTCAATGTACCAACGGATCTTGAAGGCGGCCAACTGTTGGCCGAGAAAGCAGATAGAAGGGAGTTCATCGATCTACTCAAGAGGATGCTCACTATGGACCAGGTTAGTTGCACATAATATAGATGAAATAACGATTTGACCGTAATTGTTGACTGTGTTTGTGTAGCTAATCGTGCCAAGCGCGACTGCTGAGTTTGAATGGCAATGAGCCTGTCTCCTTTTAAATAAATAATTGGAATCACTAGAATGGACACTGGGATCGGACTATCTATCCTGCGTTCACTATTTATTTTCTAAAAATGTGAACAAATATGTGTTTTAACAAAAAATATTTTAATTCCCACACATAAATGGTTCAGTTTGCGCTACAACATCAAACATTTTATGACGTTTTCAATAGTACTAGATATTCTGAAGTCACCTTAATTTACCCTTAATGTACCCAGGATTTTGTAATTTCTATATTTAAAAGAGTGTCCTTGGAGTTTCTTGCCCGTTCTTCTCCATAGAGATCTACATTTTGGAACGGGCAACTAGCTTCAACTTTCTGAGTTGATATAATATGTTTCTGTGAAAATAACATGAATTGGAAACGAGGTTTTGAATATGGAATAGATCCGCGTGTGCATAGAAACCCTCTGTTAATTGCTTGCAGCTTTTCTATTATTTGAACATTTGGTTTCATATCTCTATAACAAATATTATTGCTTTCGCAGGAAAGACGAATTACACCGGGCGAGGCGTTGAACCACGCGTTCGTGACACTAGCTCACCTCGTTGACTACGCGCACTGCAACAACGTCAAGGCCTCCGTTCAAATGATGGAGGTAAATATTGTCCATATTGTAACCCTTTATACTTTTGAAAACCAGAAGAAGCGACAGGGGCAGGCCTTTCACCAAGAATAGGGCATTACAGTTTAACTCGCTATTAAAATAAGAACATCTCGAATTCGATTTCTTAAAAGTCGTTAATATATCCGCATTATAAGATTACAAATTTTGATTTAAAAAAAGCTACTATAACTTCCAGGTATCAATCAAGCATATATTGCTGTCAAATCTTTCTTAGGAGTTGATTTCTAGATAACAATATTTGTGATTTAGGAAACATCCAATTATTTCAAAAAAATTACAGTGATATTTTCTTCAATTATTTATTCTGCCTGTTAAAGTTAATAGAGTGTGCAGTTCCAGTAAATATTAGTGTATATAACTACGTATGTCACTTTTCACTGTCGGAAAAAATAATCTAGGTAGGTATTCTACTTAATAAAAATCTTTGATTCTTTCACTGACAGACAACATACAGCCTAAACTGCTCGGTCTAGAAGCTTGAATTGTTTTACAACAGATCCTTATTTATCGAAAGTGAAAAAAATGACAAACACCCCCTGAAGGGGTTAAATAGAGGATGGGAGTTCTTCAGTTTTGTCGATGGGATACCACCTCAGTCACATGGCTTGTTTTAGTAAATGAATGTTCTCTTTCCAGGTTTGCCGTCGTTCCGGCAGCGGCGTCGGCGGCGTGAACGTGGGCGGCGTGGGCGGCGTGGCGGGCGTGGGCGGCGCGGCCGAGTACGGCGTGGGCGGCGTGGTGGGCGGCGCGGCGCCCGCGCACCACCTGGCGCTCAGCATCAACCAGCAGCGCCTGCGCGCCGCGCCCTACGACAACCTGGTACGGGCCCCGCCTTGGCATGTTATTGTCGTACAAAGAAAATCGCGACGTCAAAAACGATGCCTATACCTCGCAATAATCATGTGGAAAAGAGTTTTTTTTGGGAAAATTTCCAAAAGCGACCAATCGTGATGGTACTCTATCATTAAAAAGGCCAACTGCACTTCCCTATATGTATATTATTCGGGCCGGGATGTGCACAATCTGAGCTGAGGTCCTTTTGAAATTATAAGCATTATTTTCTGTCTGTTTTTATAGTGTTTTTTGTTTTAATTCCAATTAACGTCTTTTTCTTTCTGTACAACGAGTAAAGAAAGAAAAATGCGTTAATTGGAATAAACATAACCATGGTATTCAGTATCTCACAGTAAATTCGGAACTGATCAGTCATCTTACACCAGTGTATTGAAGTTAAATATTATAACCTCGTCGCCAGAAATAACTTAAAACACGCATAAATATATCTCCAATCTCACGATTTGTTGCAGAAGCAAAAATATGTCCTATCACTATCTGTGGCTGTGGCTTATAATTAATATATTGGTCGCAAAAACTTGTTTAACTGGCGAAATGTGGGTGTACTATAGGTACATTTCTGCCTAACCCTTCAGGGAATACATTACATGCGTGATGTTATGTTTTTTTATGTGTATTAACGTCTGTTTTTTATTCATCCACAGTACCAACTCTACCAAGGCGGCCGCGTCGCAGTAGGCGGCGCGCGACAGTACGCTACTCGCGCCGCTGAACCGTTCCCACATCAATTTGTGTCTTCGATACTCTGCCAGCCCGCTTATCAGGTAAATATCAATTAAATTATTGTGCTCATTATTGTTATGCTGGGTGGAAACGATAGTAGGTACCTTTTATACATCGTTCTCACTTAAATAATTTCAACATTAATGCATGTAACCAATACTTTGTAATAAATATTTTGATTTGAAGAGTGTCCATGGAGTTGCCCGTTCATCTCCATAGGAAGCTAATATGCTTTGGAATGGGCAACTAGCTTCATCTTTCTGACTGACCAACTCCTTGACAATTCAAAAGTGCCTATAATTGGTTTATTTTAAATATATAATTATATTGAATTATTTTTTCCTTCATTAAATTATTTACAAAAAAAAAAAAAAAAATTGATTTAAAAAAATATAAAAACATTTAAAAATAAAAAAATATAGTAGCCCACTGGTATCGGGAACCGAGTCCAAGCTACCGGCGGTCAGGGCTCCAGAGAGAGGAAACTCCTAACAATGCGAGCCGTGTCCAGGAGTACTGCTCTCTGAATCAAGCCCTTAATCCAGCTGCCCATTGGATAATCCTGGCTATGGCTACAAGGTAGTGTCTATGCAAGTACTCTTCGTTAACTAGACGAGAACAACCGGAGATAATGTGTCGGATTGATTCTCCCGGACGGTGGCATGCCCGACAGATGTCAACCGTCCCGTCTTTCACAATGAATCTCCGGTAATTGTTTTTCATCATAACTTTGTCCATAATAGCACAGACAAAACCTTCGGTTTCCCCAAAGAGGTCACCAAAACGCTGCCACGCTACGGACGCTAGTAAATCTATATCGGGTCCATGTAGGGCTCGGAAGTAGCGTCCGTGAAGCTTCTTACTCTCTGCCATACCTCCTTGCGATCGTTAGTGTCAAGCACTACAGGCTTGGGCCAGTTCTCTTTAGCCAAGGAGAGCGGGGTGAGACTCTTGTACACCGCGACCACATCTTGATGAATCCCCACGTCGGCTTCCAGGAAATATTTCCATGTTTAAAAAGCCTCGACCTCCACACTTTCGCGGGCTAAACAGTTTCATTACCGATGACCGTGGGTGATGCATTCGATATGGAGGGTTCGTACGCTGCTGACTCGGGGCGTCGAGTTCGGTCTGAGTCCATTTGAGTACGCCGAAATAGTACATCAAAACAGGCATGACCCAACCGTTGATCGCGCGCACCTTGTTTCCGCCTGATAGAATACTATTAAATCCTTTCTTCAGGCGGCCAGAAGAAGCGCTCCTTCAACGAATGCTTCATGTCAGTAACATTGATGCCCAATGCTTCCGACATACCCAAATACTTATAGGTATAGGAATACGGATGCGGAGAGGGCTCTAAGGTTTATGGAATCCGCGAGTTGGGTTCCCACGGATTCCACAATCTCCTCGCTTTACATGCATGACCGCACATTTGTCCAAACCAAATTCCATCCCGATGGCTCTACTGAAAGTTTGAGTTACTTTCAGTAGCCCCATCAGTTTCAAATTGTTGGGGGTAAAAGAGTTTTTCGTCATCCATGTCAATATTGAATTTTTTGTTAGAAAAGATTATAGTAGTTGAAATAATTTACAGTCACTTGTTTAAATACTACCCGTATTTAAATGAGTGACTGTAAATTAAAGTTTTATGTGACAAAAATAAGGAATTAACGTTATAGTATTACTAAGTGAGCGACTGACTGCGAGTGACGAGAAATCAACAGAACAGCAACTTACAAACACTAATTTGAGTTACTTAAAATACAAAATGAGTAGCTTCATAATATTTGAGCGACTTAATATTTGTTTGAGTGTCAACGTTACGTCCTGGATTTTTTTCTATATTTGGCAAATGATTTATTTATACTGAGCGGTGGCATTGTATCTTAAATAAAGTGTTTCGAATAAAAAAACCACTTTGAAAAATACCACACTGGACCGCAAAGAAAAAGGGTCGGTTAGAAAATCTTCAATATCTTCAAAAATACCTGACCTAGCTTTATGTAATAAAGACTAAATTAAAGGACTAACTAACTAAAAATATCTGAACATTTACAACCCAGATGGGGGTGGTCTTAAATATCTGAGCAGTTGAAGAAAAATTTCAATAGGGAGTGCTTCCAACTTTACTATAAATACAATTTAAATCGGAAGTCTTTTGCTATTTGTTATTCTCTTTTCATCGTATTTATACCACAGATAGTGTTTGTTTTTGGTTCGTCCTTTATATCACGCAGTAACGAATTAGGTAAGCTCAGTGTTTATCTGCGTAGATACACTTGACGTTGTAAGTGTTCAGATTTTTTTGATTAGTTCTGTATAGAAATTATTGACTAGCATCTGCTCAGATATTAATGAAGTAATAAATATTCAGATATTAATGGTAACTTGTAGTGTATGGAACATATTGACATTTTAAATTGTTCAGAAGTACAGTTCTCGCAAAACTTTATGAGCCCTCTGAACGTAGGCCCGAGTACTAAACCGCGCAGGACACAATGAGTGCAAAATCATTGAATGTAAGCTGTGAAACATTTTTTACTTACTGCGCAGCCACTCGCGTGCAACTTCCGAGAGCTCAAAAAGTTTTGCGCATACTGTATTTGGTCACCTTGTCTGCTACAATATATCTGACGGCGACTGTACCATAACTCTAAGGTTATATGCTATAAGTAAAAATTATACAAAAAGTCCTAGAACAAGTGTTCCAAAAATACATAGTTTTGAAGTTAAATACGAGTAAATAATTTTCATTCAAACCAATTATAATATTTAAAGCTAAGAAAATGCGACGTCGTCATAATTTTATTTATGGACACAAATAGTCCGAATGAAATGTTTTTTAGTTTTATATTATTTATATCTTACTTATGGGTGTTATAAATAATCGTGACATTGTCGAATTATTTAGTATGAAAAATGAAAAAACGAAGACGAAAATAATAAATAATAATATTCATATGCCAGTTGATTCTTTGACATGGTCTCATTAATAGAGTTATGGAATATCAAAAGGAACACGTATAGGCATTGTAATAAAATACAGAATGCTAATAGGGATGATGCCTGGGTCAAAAAAAAAAGAAATTCTATTTTTATCCCGTATTTTTTACTTTATTATTATTAATAAAAAAATAATTAGATAAACCTCATTTAACTTGAGGAGTGGGGATTGATACGTCACAAGTAAGTATAAAATCTACATACTCGTGCCTCATGGCATATTTTAACTCAATCTGTCGTCGTAATCTTTTGATAACGTAAAAAAAGAAAAAATACGAGTACGTTATTTTTTCATAATCTACAAGAGGGACAACATTTTTTTTTTGTCATTATCCCTATTCTCGCGTTACAGTTTTCCGATTCCTGGTTCGTACCAGCAATTATAAATATAAATGTAATTTTTATTATATGTATGCCGTAGGGAATTAAATCGGACCATTTAAATCAGGCATAAGGGTAATTTTCAACTGTTACCACCGATGGTGCGGTTGACTGAACTTTTCTTAGGACGCAGCGTCAGTTTTCCACCCAGCATAAACACAAGTAACCAAAATGTATATTGAAATCGTCGTCCCGCAAAATCGACCCTAATAACATTTGATAAAGTATGACATCCACCAGGTGCAGCAACTAGCCGCCGCCGCCGCCGCCGCCGCCGCCGCGCACCACCAGCACGGCGTGGGCGGCGTGGCCGGCGTGGGCGGCGTGGGCGGCGTGGGCGACGTGGGCGAGTGGCGCGCGCCGCTCATCGTGGAGCCGGCGCCCATGCCGGAGCCCGACGTGTGGGACGCCTTCCATCCGCATCACCCGCAGCACCATCATCCGCATAAGAGGTGCGTTCGATCACAGTTACTGAGATACTGGGGATATGTCATGATATGGAGAATAATAGGGTCATTTTAGTTAAAGGTTTGTTGATGTTCGTTAGACTGACTGTCGAAAATTGATTTTGTCAAAAAAATCCACAAAAATAATAAGTGGATAGGTAAATGGTATTATTTTTCTATTTTTTTTTTAATAAACCAAAAATGCAAAAAGCCAAAAACAAAAATGCAATTTTTGATGTTATATGAATATACAGGGTGTTAAAGGAATTGCGTGCCATAGCTTAGGGGTAGGTTCAGTATCGATAAAGGAAGCCAGAAAAAGAAAGAAAAAGAAAATATAGGTACCTACTAACTTAAAATAGCAATCGTTTAGAATTAAAATTATTTTATTTGTTTAACTGCTTTAATTACTTACCTACTATCGAACGCGTTGTCATTTTGTCCTTCACTTCTCGCGTCCGAATACTAAGGGCCCGGCGCATTATTTCCTAATGAAAACGGCTCGCGACAAATGGCGCAAATTGTGCGCCCCTAACGCTACGATGGTACGTAAATTACAATTAAACCTACAAAAAAGATCTTGTTTAAACCTACCCCTAAGCTATGGCACGCAATTACTTTAACACCCTGTATAGACAAATATATCCATCGGAATTTCTTTAATTAAGAATATATTTTATTCTTTAACAGAGAAATATAAATTGTAGCAAATCATTCTACGAAGTGACCACATCAAATCTTAAAAGAAAGTCTGTATGGGGAACTCTCAAGTCTAAATAATTTTAAGTATAAGGGTGTACTAAAAACTGGTGTTATCGACAGATCAACAAAGCAGCAGACGACGGTGCCGCACTACCAACCGCATCACCAAACGCATCAATACAGGTACCTATCATATTAAATACACGTACTCACATAATTTGAAGTATACAATATTTAGATGTCCCTCACAATAGCATAATGTATATTACTTATACCTATCACATGCACAACATCAAATACCTTCCCCACCGACCCTTGCTCGCAGAAGCGCCAGCCCGCGTTTTGCTGAGAAATGTAGACTTAAATTCCCCGATTAATAATAATGAATCATCTTTGATCCAGCCTGTCCCAACTTGCTGTCCTCCCCCCAGCGACGCCCTAAGCCGAGGTCCGTACCCCACAGGGGGTGCCCTTAGCGAGCGTTCGCCTAGTTTTAATTTAGAATAGTTTTGCCCCTGGCTGGAGGCTTTGAGTTAGTAGCTTAAGGCAGCCGCAGGATTGACCGGTTAAGTAGTCATCACCTCAGAGGTGAGCTACGAGATGCCATAGACAAAAACAAAAAAAAACAAATACTTGATAGCAAGTTCGCCTCAATACTATAATAATAATCATATATTTAGGTACATGAAGGTTTTGAAGTACATCAAGGTCTTACAAAGTATGCGTTATTAATAAGATGGTATAGGTACAATGAATTGTTGTGTTGGGTGAATCACTGCTCCCCTAGCTAGATCACAGAATAATCTGTATTTATCTTAATACTAACCCCGTAAGATTTATCCCGTCATTCAGGCGCCAAAATATCCTTGTATAGTTGACCGATACCGCAGCGCCTTAGGTATATCCGCGGCGAAACGGGGGAGCACTGCAGGCCGCTCGTTCGTCATAGTTCACGGCGTCTCTCCCTCGGCGCAGTACTGCGGTCTCGGTCAAACTATAGCATTCTAAAACAACCTAAAAATAATATTCAAATAATTAACATATTTACATGATACACAGTATGGCAAGCAGTGGCGGTAAGAAGGAGCCGACGCAACTGTCGCCGGTCAAAAAGCGGGTCAAGGAAGGCACGCCTCCCTCGAGGCACAGGCACCATCATCATGATCACACGTTAGTATACTTTGTCAGCCGGAATTACACCAATCTAAAAGAAACAGCTCTAACATCAAATATAACTACAATACAAACAAATTGCCATTCACTTTCTCCTCTCACTATAAATAGGTATAATTTTGTACCCTTTATTGGAACCAAGTTCTTTAATGTGGCGTGCGGTAGGAGAAAACTTGGCAGAAGTCGTCACGTAACGAAAAACTCAGTTTCAAGTGTTAAAATATTTTGTTTTTTAACAGAGCTATCTAGCGTACGTTTTTATTAAAAAACAAAAACTTTTGAAACTTGAGACCATACTAGATGGCTTTGTATTGATTAATACATAAATATAGCTAAAGGAACTTCATTCCAACAGGCTGTCACACGGCACCTCCCTACCTTCTTTTCTTTTTTCGTTTACCTCCGGGCTTATGATATAAATTGTCAGACATATTATATCTAATGCTCATGAGCATGTGTAAAGCCTGATTTACATGTTGCCATTTGATTGCCTGTGGTTTAGCATAAGTTGAAGCAACAATAAAAGTTGCTCCATCTAAACAGTGTTTAGACGATCCAAGTCATTTTATTGTTTGTCACAGGCAAGAATCTTGCATCATTTAGATGGGGCCTCTTTATTCTGAATTGTTTTTACTCTGTTGTATGTTGTTAGAGTATATCTCTCAATTCAGAATGCCTGTTGGCAAAGGCATCCTCTAGCTGTTTCCATTAAATTTTATCACGAGCCACTCTCCTCCAGTTAGGGTCCGCTGTAAGTTTTCCCATCTTCCTTGTTGTTTTCCTCTTTTCCGTCTTTTTTTCTGGGATACCAATCAGGTATTTATTAATTTACACCTTTTTTCGGGTTTTCTCTCATCATGTGTCCAGTCCAACTCCATTTTTATTTTGCTGGTCAATTCTGATTAAGATGTCTATTACTTTTGTTTTATCTCTTAAATATTCATTTCTTATTTGATTCCTTTTACTTGTCTTGCCTGTCATACTAAATTCCATAGACCTTTGGCAGTATTGTAGATTATTTTTGGATGTTTTGTAAGTGCCCGTATTTCGCATCCATATGTTATACATGGTAATAACACAGGTGTTACATAACAACATTTTAATTTGTTGTTTCTTTTTGTTTATGGATTGAATAGGAGTAGTACTAAATAGTCTATGTTTCGTTGCGACTTTCAAGGGGTATTTAGTCTTCTACCATACTAACCAACACCTACACAACCTAACCAACAGCATCATCGAATTCGGCTCACACGATGTTACCTCCAACAGCGGCCGGACGCAAGCCGGCGCCAGTTGGGAAGGCGGCGCCGCGCACACCATCACGATCCGCGACACGCCGTCGCCGGCCGTGTCCGTCATCACCATCTCCGACTCCGACGACGACGCCGACACGCCGCGCCGCGCGCGCCACGCGCTCGCGGGCCTGCCGCACCCGCCGCACCCGCCGCACCCGCCGCACCCGCCGCACCAGCCGCACCAGCCGCATCAGCCGCACCAGCCTCACCAGCCGCACGCCGCGCAGCCGCATAACAATCAAGGTAACTTATAATGTCCTCCGGCCGACCGACTTTCTGTCTAGGCGGCCAATTTTAACGGAGATTTGCGAAGTACGTAGGAGGCACACGGTACACTCTCTCTTCCCTCATTCTCATAGTCCTTAGGGACGGCAATCCGACCCTCGCGGAGCTGTACCAGGCGCAGGAGCAGGCGCCACGTACGTGAGGCACTGGGGTGTCACTCCGCCAACTTCCAAACTCCGGGCTGCTACTGAGATAACACTGCCCGACCTGGGAATCGAACCCAGGACCTCGCGAAAAATGGGGCGGTTACTACTACTGCTTTGTCGAAATATATGAATCCTAACGATTGTGTTCTGCAGGCGGCAGTGGCGAGTGCGCGCCGACACAGGCGGCGGGCGGCGTCATCTGCGCGCGCTCGCCGCGCGACGACAAGCACGTCAAGCACGAGCCGCACCAGAACTGTCACCACCACCACCAGGTACATGACACTAATAGCTGTACTAAACGAACGTTCAGGTACAGCCGCACTAGGTCCCTTGACACTTTAGTAGGCCTATAGTTTGATCTGTCAAGGCAATATTAATCTTCATGGGAATGCAATTTTTTTACAAATTAAAATTTGGCACTACATCCGGGTATACTATAAACGTCCGGTAAACGATACTGAAACCAAACTATAAGCCGATTAAAATTTGTCCGATGTAGTGCACGCTTGACATTCATTTATTGCAATGAAACCGTTGCTGAGTGCCGAAACTCTTTTAATTAAAAAAAAAGACTATACATCACCACCTGGTATTTGACTTTTTATCAAATTATTGGACTATGTTACTTATTTTGAAACCTTTTTTTAGCTGCCACGTAAATGACTAGATATTAATAATTGTCATCATAGAATTTAAGTATTAGACCGATTTTTTTTTCATTCTTAAAGAGTACTCTGTCTATGTCTCGATTTTCAGCAACAGCAGCAGCAACAACAACAACAGCAACAGCAGCAACAACAGCCAGCCCCCCAGCAAGCTGTACCACAACAACCGACCAATCAAACCGCTCGAAACAACAACGTCACAACCGTGGCGACGCCTCAGAGCCAGAAGAAGCGACTGCTGGCGCTCGCGCAACAGGAGGCGCAGGCGAAGCGGGAACATGAACATGCGCACGCGCATCTGCCGCCTGTTAGTATTGTGTTACTAATAAAAGAGTTCTATTTGAGAGTTTTCTCGTAAGTGACTGGTTTTTAACAAGATAAAAAAAACATACACAAAACATCATGCTGTATCATGCTATAGATAGTGCCATCCACGAAAACGCGCCCACTCTTCTTCCTCAACGCGATTACTGTACTGTAAGCTGAACTGACAAACCTTTCAGAGAATATTAGTTTCACAGAGGTGTTTAGCCACCCATTTCATAAGTTAGGTTTAAAACCTATGGAATAGGGCCCTTATAAAAAAAAGCCTAGTGTTTTTTTTTTGCGTCAACTGAATATAAATACCACAATGAAGATACCATTAATCCATGTTATTTTAGATGGTAACCTATTTGACTGTAACAATCTACGTTGTATTTTAGAACGGTATATCTAACGTGTCTGTTATTTTGTATTGCAGAGCGGGTCGACGGTACGCCAAACGAACGACTATCAATGCAATCAGTACGTGCCGGCGCAACATAATAAGAGGGATAGCGTAAGTATTGTTTCGAATTTATTTTAACTTTCTGTATATTACAACTACACAAATATACAAAACGTAGTCAGAGAACAGAATAATGAAAACCCACGTAAATCTGAAAAGTGGTTTTCGAGTTATAGGCATATTAAAATCTGTAAGCTTATAGACATAACTGTAGTTCACGCGGTGTAGCATGGAGCGGGTGACAGGTGACAGAAAGGGTAAATTTACTTAATTTACTAGTTATTACTAAGTCCTTATTATGTACACAATCTGTATGTAGGTACGGATCAGTCGTAAAATACAGAATCAGTAAAAATAAGTACATTATATTATATTGCCCCGCACCATGCTACACCGCGTGAACTATAGATTGTGTTTGATCAATGACATTGACTGTTGTCGATTGTCATGTAACTCGAATAGAATTGCCAACATAAACTGTGTAAAATTCGGAACACAAAACTAAAAAACACATGATTGGTTACAGAGCGGCGGTTGTCGCGAGTACCTAACCAACGCCGGTGGCGTGGGCGGCGTGGCGGGCGTGAGCGGCGTGGGCGGCGTGAGCGTGAGCGTGAGCGGGCCGCCCGCGGCCCACAAGCACGCCGCGCCGCACGCCTGGCACCACCACCCGCACGCGCACTACAAGTTAGTACACTCTACAGATTGTTTAGGGCGGAAGCTCCAGGGCAAACCGCGATATTACAATTTTCTTACTTTTTTACCATTCGAAATATAGCATATATAAGATTACGGTCTCGAATCATATTTAGATCAACATACAACCAGGGGCTCAAGTCTGCTATTTTTATAATTTCGTCATTCCAACACGATCCCATTGTCATTTTGCTAAAAGTTCGTAATCTGCTTAATTCATAATGGTCGATCATTGGTTGATCAATGTATTCCACAAACACGATACTCGTAACGAATTAAAAGAAATGACTGCACGTTCTCATGGTAGGTCACTGATCAAAGGAACTGTCAACATTTTAGCAGATTACCGCCTAAGTCAGTCAGTCATTTTTCATTATGTACGAGATTACCAATAGATGCCATTTCTTTCAATGGAGTGTCAGTGGCTGACCATTGGAAAGTCATAGTGACGCCAATATGTTAGTAGATTACCAAACTTGTCAAAATCAACAATTATTAAATCAATGATAGACCATTCTGACACTATTGTAATAGCAGACTTGAGGCCCTGATACTTACCTGCAAATTGTAAAAAGCAAAAGAAAATTTTAATTTTGCGGACTACCTTATCGCATCCCTCTTAACTCCAATTTACTGGTGGTCAAGTAATTTCATTTAAGTACCGTGCATGTTTATTTTGTACGAAAATTTAATGCAAACGATATGAGTTCATTTTTTTTATTTATTGTATAAAAATTGGCGAAGTGCATATTGTATGAATAATAAATGAAGGGCTGATTTTTCTTCGTCAGATATTTTAAAACCAATGAATTAAATTTACTTTTGAGTTTGATATACAAATTATCAGAAACATTTAAAATTAGCCTTTAGTAAAAGGTAGGTTTGTAATGTAAAGACAAAGAATGATCAGCTTTTCCCAGTCGGTAAAATGCATAGCGCAATTCTATCTACTGCTTATCGTAGTTGTATCATTAAGTTGAAGTAATAAGGTTCAAAATGCAACAACTATATGATTCCACGTTCTATACAGACCGCCCGACGTAGCACACAGTTCGTCCCTCGACGGGATACAAACTATTATGATGGAACAGTTGATTGCCAATAGACCATTGAACGCTGAAAGGACGAACATCGCGGATTACAGGAACCATACATTGTAAGATAATACTGTCGAAAACATATTTTGAGTCAGTTTTTTATTTACTTATTTGTAATGGCATGAATTCTCGCTATTTCTCCCGCTAGCTAGGTAGATTTAGATAAATTTTAAATACATCGTCTTCAATGTAGGTATGGAAATGTATTGTGAGAGGCGACCATATGCGGCACATTCGCAGTCGGCAGTTCGCATTTCGCAGAAGTCTTTCCCCGAACACATTTATCTACACTAGCTGTTCTCACGACTTTGTCAGCGTGTATTTTTTATTTCATCATTTTTTTTATACAAATGTCTAGAGTCTGGCTAACGAAAGTTGGCCCCAGAATATTGGCGGCAAATTTAAAAAATACATGCATGACAACACTAAAATTATACTATGAAAATTGGAATAACCTACTTTGATACTTGGTAATTCATTATTAAAAATATCATATATATAGTTTTTCAATAAGGACGCTCGAACTTTAGCAGCGCATAGCGGCCATTTCGGTAATGCGATTGCTACCAAATTTGGCATGAATATATATTTTGTCGTGACATTTCACCATGGAACGCTACACGCTTCAACAACGCATAGAAATTGTGTAAAATTTATTATCAAAACCAGTTGTCTATTCGCCTACGTTCTGTGCGTTGTGTTCAATTTATGGCGTTCATCGTGTGAGTTAACACCGCTCGATTACTTTCTGTGGGGTTACATGAAATCTTTAGTGTACGCAGATAAACCACAGTCAATTGTTGCCCTAAAGGCCAACATAACTCGCGTTCTTCGTGAAATTGACCATTTATGCGAAGACGTCCTCCAAGATTAGTCCACCAGAATACGCCATCTACAGCGGAGTCGCAGTGGCCATTTGGCTGATATTATTTTCCACACATAATGTCATTGAATATTCTTTAAAATGTTATAAAAATTGTAGTAATATCACTTAAACAGGTTGTTTTATTTCATTTCAAAGTTCGAGCGCTCTTAATGAAAAACCCTATATATAGACAGTATAAGAACATTATGTTAGGGAAATAAAGAAACAGAATTTATCTACACATGTATTAATTTTTGATATGTATCAGGTTTGTAACGGGATTTTAAGGATTTATTGATCTGGTATAGGTAACACCTATACCAGATCAATAAATCCTTAAAATCCCGTACCGTACCGTATATGAGGTAAATATGAGCGGAATCCGAAAATAAATAGACAAATAAAATACGATAATATTCCATACATAATAACTTAGTTTTATTCATCGTAATCAAAATCAGATTCTAACACTTCAATGCCAAAAGATTCATCACTGTCACTAGTATCGCTGTCTCCATCATTTATAATAAAACTTTCTAAATTTTCTTCTGTTATTTTATCACGTTCTTTATATTTATTTTCAACATGTATTACATGATCAGTAATTTTCTTCCAATCCTGTGAACTTACGTTTTCAAATGAATCTTTAATTATTTCTTCTAATGCAGCTGTAGTAACTGCAATATTTTTGTTAGCCACTTTACGTTTTGCCAAACTCCACACAAGCTCGATCGCATTTAAATCACAATGGTAGGGTGGAAGTCTCAACACCTCATGACCACATTGATTTAAAATTTCATCAGCTTCATATATTGGATTAGGCGTATTTCGTTTTACAATACACAACAGCTTGGCTTTCGTGTGGTAGTCCTCATATTGAATTCCATTATCACGAAGCCACTCTCTTATATTACTTTTACGTGTTTGTGTGTTCGGAACCTTATTTATAATTACCGAATGGTAACTAGCATTATCCATTATGATTACACTTGGTTCTTCCAAATTTGGTATAAGTTTTTCTTTAAGCCATTTATTAAAATTTTCAGCATTCATGTCATGGTGATAGTCAGCATTTTTTTATTTAGTACTAAACACTAACAAAGAGTTTGGTACGGGGCCTTTCTCTGATCCAGCATGAACTATAATGTACCTTTTCCCGGTCGAAACATTTTCAATTGCACTACTAGTTGAAGGACCTTGCCATGACTTCTTAGGCTTGTAGTTTCTATGGACATAAGTCTCATCTAAATAAATGATTGGCTTGTCTTCTGCACGTTTTCCTGCTATAGTTCTTAAAAATCTATGTCTCCAAGCAGATATGTCATAGCGTTCTATTAATACAGAACGCTCATTTTTATTATTTTTAAATTCATAGCCATTGGCTAATAACAAGCGGCGCAGAGTTTCTCTGCATCCGTTAAAATCAATACTTTCTTTTAACTCCACCAACAGTGTCCTCAGTGTAGGAACTTGTTTTTTAACAATATAAAATTCGTTTATCTTGTTACGCATAGCATCTATGTCAAAGTTATCTAGGTTAGACACAGTAGGTTTCCGTGGGCGTTTCTTCCCCGGGCTACTCCAGACACCTTCATTTACTGCACCTTCCCTTTTTACTCTCTTTAGTGTTCTGACACTCACTTGTGCAAAGAAGATATACAAAATATGTAATTAATTCTTGGTTTACGTAAATGCAAAGGTTTTTTTCGGCATAATTTCAAAACACCAGTGTATAGTAAAAACTTACCAGTCATTGAAGTTATTTCTTCTAAGTACTGATTCTGGGTTATTATCCTATCTTTCTGCTCTAATTCAGTGAGATTTTCAATAGTTCTTACTATTTCATCAACTCCTTCGACATCTTGCAGATTCTCTGTTAAAGAAAGTTAATCGTTTTAAAATTACCATTGTATGTATTTTAATTGTTTTTTTTTCCTCTGTTATATATCGTTTTGTATGTACAATAAAGCATATAATAAATAATAAATTACCAACAAAAATACAGCAAAAATTCATTATGAGTATATACGTAAAACATAGGTGATGTTATTAAAATGAATACGTTGACTGATGCAATGTACGAATGAATATAATTAGTTTTATTCAATACGAAAAAGCGAAAGTAACTTATTTGTAAGGATACGTAAATTATAATCAAAATTTTATTAAGACGACTGGATAGGTAGGTGTTCAAAGTATCAAAATAATATTGTCTACTAACCTATGAAATTCAACACCACACGTAGACAATCTTGTTTTTGTTTAAACTCGGCATCACGCTGTTGTTGTTTTTCGTTGAACTTGCCAATCATGCAAAACAACATCTTTCGTACACCACTTTTGATAGATTTGTTCATTTTAAACCGTAATTAGAATCACAATTTACACAAACGCATACAATTTGACACCAGAGATACCGAACGACAACCTTGTCAAATTGACGTTGACGTCCATACAGAGTTGCTATATAAAAAGTTCGTTAGCCAGACTCTACCTACCTGTTCCATTTCATAACGTTTGGTTTAGGCGTGAAAAGGTAACAGACTGACTGAGTGACTTTCCCATTTATAATATATTCAATGTTGTATCACCCCTCAGGATTTTGTGCTCGATTTTTCAATATGTTAAAAACCTCGACGAACTCTTAGGGATCTCGCGCACTAGACGGCCTCGACTCCGGCCAGTCGTGGCAGTCGTGGCCATCTACTGTTATTGTATGGTGTGCGGCTAGTTGGCCGGTGCGACTAAGTGCGTGATTCTTATCGGTTTCTATAGTTTACCTGTTCGCGGTGGTGGTCGTGACCGGCTAGTGCGAGAGATCCCTTAAGAGCCATTTTCCATTTACTTATTTGTATCTCTAGGAAAGCGAGGCTTCGATAATTTACAAAGTTGTGGTTAGAGTAGCGCCAAATGGTGTCAATTTTTAGAGTTACTCATATTATCCATAAGCTGATATGGTGTCAACATGTAGACCAGTCACCGTAGACACAAAAGTCGCAATTAAGTCTTTAGTATTTTTTTGCGTAGGTCGCAAAAAAAATGCACTGTAGATACTGATTTTTTGGGATGTTGTTAGGATAGATTGTTGTTACAATAGTGTAAAACCGAATTTGCAGCTTCAAAAGACCTGTGCTAACTGCGTGGTGCTCGAAAAACCTCGAAATGTTCGACTTTTTTGACTTATAAACTTCTACAAGTTGCATCCTACGGAAGAAGTCATCTTGTACTATCGAAGAAGTTTATATCTATACACCGTAATTTCTGCTTGCAGCGCTCGGCCGCTATAGCACCGGGTGGTAACAGATGTGGTCATCGTGTTCACGGGATTTTGTTTTCAAACTACTTAAATATGAAGTTCTTCGATAGTACATTTTCAAGTAAAAAAAGTTTGCTTTCAAGTAAGCTGCAAACTCGGATTTATACTATTGGTATCTATCCTAACAACATATAAAAAAATCAGTACCGTGTAATTTTTTGCGACCAACAATGATTTAAATGGATGGGATACGTTTCATCCCCAAAAAAATACACAAAGATGCAGGATAAAATCAATTAAATTCGGTTTGTATACCAAATAGGTGATAGTGTTTGCGCATGACAAGAGTGCCCCATATTAGCTCCCATTCTAGTTAGTGGAGGGCAAATACATATTAAAACTCACAAACACAAACCGCAGTTTACACTAACACTGACTATGGTTTTCTCAGAATGGCGTTGGGTCATCCTCGTAGACCCCAAATATGTTACGTTACGCACTCTAAGCCACTCGTATTTGTTCCCACGTTTAGTAGTCGTATTTCTATTTTCCTATGGCTAACACAATTCATAACATTAATAATGAACTTGTTTTTTTTTCTTTGCTTGCGTCATATTTTACCGCAAATAAACGTTTTTTCTTTCTTCTTTCTTTCTATAACATAAACCTAGGGAACTCCTTCTCCTGTAATCCTGATGACTGCCATAAGTATATCAACCCAGCTGACAGTAACTTCAACGTATTGCATATTAACATACGAAGTGTCAACAAAAACTACAATCAGCTTCAGGTGCTGCTAAATTCAATAAATATTGACTTTGATGCGGTCATCCTGACCGAATGTTGGCTTAGTAAAGTCAGCCATCTACCAGTTTTAGATGGCTTTAAGTCTCACACAACAGTATCCAACTCTAATCAAAACGACGGTGTCATACTATACAATTGATTAGGACTTCAAAGTACCGTGTGGGAACCTGACTTCGAAGGAGGAAACTGCCTAATATGTCAGATAAATCAGAAGCTTACAGTGGTTGTTATCTATTGATCCCCATCTCTTAACTCAAAACACAATTTTGAAAGTTTTACATCTAGCCTGAATAATGTATACCGAGCAATATCCTCTTGCCTTAATATTGCCCATAATGGTGATTTTAATATCGATATAAGGCCGGACAACATGAAAGACCGGAGTTTTGATTACCTTACTCTTAGTGCCTCTCAAGGTCTCTTGCCAACTCACCTCTTCACCACTTGCCTTGAACACTGTATTGATCACATACTTCTCAAGTCTAACCTCCCATCTACAACACTTGTATTGGGCTCGCATATTACAGATCACAAACGTATCCTATCTATTACTCACGCCAATCCAGTACGTAAAGTGAGTCATGTTAACACTTGTCTAGACAGAAATCATCTCAGAGCTGGAAGAGAGGGACTTTTCTGTAATATACCACCTCGAAGATGTAAACGCATGAATGAATTTATAAACATAATAAAATGAGCCATCTCAAAACACTCAAAGCAATTCAAAGTTCCAAGGCGTAAAAGAACCATTAAACCATGGATGACTCCTGGTCTCCTGAGATGCATTCAAAATCGTGACAAAATGCACATGAATTCAACCGAGGACCCTCACAATGAAATTCTTAAAACCACCTACACTCGCTACAGAAAGTTCTGTAATGAAGTTAAGAACATCTTACGAAACGAATGAGCTCGAAAAAAGCATAAATAACCCTAAGAAGCTGTGGAAAACAATAAAAAAAATAACCAACACACAGAAAATACATTGCTCTCCCACTGAACTTGAGTATCTTTTTAGACCGTGAAAGGTGGGCGTTTTGGGAGACTGTCTTATGTAATTTTGACAATCGATATTCGATAATAGTTTGAATAAATGACTTTTGAATTTTGAGACCTTTCCAAGGCATTTGACACAGTTTATATTCCCAAACTTATCCTTAAGTTGGAGTCAATAGGCGTACGTGGTAAACCTCTCCAGATTTTCACTGACTACTTAAATAATCGTTATCAATGTGTTAAAATTAACAAGTACATTAGCAATGAGACAACTGTCACTTAAGGCGTTCCACAAGGGAGCATCTTGGGCCCACACACACTTACACAGTTCATTGTAAGTTGCAACTACCAAACTGCAAAATCTATGCCTATGCGGATGACACAGCAATTCTAGTCAGTGGGCCCACATGGGATGTTGTTAAAACAAAAGCAGAGGCAGCTCTATCTGTAATAATGCAATGGCTTAACTCAAATTTACTCACTCTCAACTTGCATAAAACCAATTACATTCCATTTGCAATATGTCGTAACACTACACCGCCTCAAGACTTCTCTATAACATCTCACTCTTGCCTGAACTCAACCGGACCCTGTGCCTGTCCCACACTCATCAGAACCGATGGTGTGAAATATTTGGGTGTACTAATAGATGATGCGCTAAAATGGGACAAGCAGATTGATGCCCTCACCACCAGAACTCTGCGACTCATACACATCTTCAAGTCGCTCAGGGAGTCAGCTAATGCGGATACGCTTAAGATGGTCTCCTGCGCTCTTCTAACGGTCCGGCAGCTCTTTTTGCTACGATCGGTCCTAAGGAAACATGCCTGCCTACCACCCTATGATTGCAATAAACGAACACTTCGTCTCCCATGCATTCAGCACAAAATCAGTTTTACTAAGTGCTTTGGATGTAATATTGGTGATATCGATATTTTCATTAGCCTAGTCAATATCGACAAAGAAATGCAAACATCGCCAACGCGCATGTAACTACGATTCTTTTATATGTTGTTAGGTTCCCTGAGAGGATTTTATTACCCTGAAAACCTTGTACTACTCCCATGGTGCTCGAAAAACTGCGACATTCGGGCAATTGTTATTAAAATATGTCTTGACATCATATCATTTAAATGAATATTTTAAAAGATATCATAGATTCAAAATTACGCGTAACAAAATAATCATGGTTGACGGCATTGCCAACGCGAGCGCAGCGGTAGTAATAGAGTCAATGACCTTTTCCTTGGCTATTAAGTATGTAATCCCGGTAGTAAGTTTCCGTAGGATATTTTCCGACATCCACAAAAAAGCTAGTACATAATAAATCTAATAATCGATGGACATGGAAATTAGCATTCCTTCGTATTCGGAAATGCGATGATTCCCGAGGGACATTAAGAAAATAGTTGTAGTGTACTGTACAGACGCCAGCAGGTCAACCTACCCGAAACTGACAAATTATCCCAATCAACATTGAACCTTATACTTTAGTGATAAAGTTGAAAATCTATTAAAGAAATTTGACAGATTGTAGTAGGTTGACGTGCTGGCGTCTGTACATTGATTTACACAAATTGCAAAACTTATTGTTATGTCATGGATTTATTTTATTCTTTTCGGGAATCAAACACTAAAATAAAAACGAAAAAGGTTGGCACAAAATACTAGGAAGCTTTTCTCCAACAAATAAATAAATCAAAAAGTAAATTAAAAATAAATACATAGTTAAATGTATATTTGTTCTAGGACCGGCAGTGGCGGTGTGCTGTCTCCGGGAGGCGGAGTGTCGCCTGGCTACCTGCCGCCTCCACTCTACGTGCCCACCTACCACTATCATACGTAAGCTGCTACATATTCTACAACGGTACAACGACCTTTTGGCGCTCGAACGACATTGACGGGGCATTGTTGGTAAACATTTGTGCCATGTATTGAAAAAACAAGATGACGACGTTAGTTCCGATTTTGGCCACGATCCAAAAGAACCGTGTAGCGTACATTCAAACATGTTTTTGTTTTGTTGCTTGGTAACCGACATATCCGATTTATCGAATTTAAGTGCTAGTGGGCGGGGTCCGAAAGGTCTGGAGTGACCGTGTACGGGGAGGTGTATATTTTGATTTAAAAGAGAATCCATGGAATTTCTAGCCGTGGGCATTTCTAGAATGGGCAACTAGCTTCATCTTTCTACGTTTAATTGGATTAAATGCTTAAATCCTTGCCTTGTGATGTCAGGGGCGGAGCGCACGGCGTGGCGGGCGTGGCGGGCCCCCCGCCGGCGCACCACGCGTCGGGCGCGCGCCTGCCGGGCTACCTGCAGCCCTACTCGCCCACCTACCTCGTGCCGCCGCACCACCAGCAGCACCTGTGGTACACCGACTGAGGCGCGCGCCACACAGGACTGCGGGCGTGGCGGGCCCGCCGGCGCACCACGCGTCGGGCGCGCGCCTGCCGGGCTACCTGCAGCCCTACTCGCCCACCTACCTCGTGCCGCCGCACCACCAGCAGCACCTGTGGTACACCGACTGAGGCGCGCGCCACACAGGACTGCGGGCGTGGCGGGCCCGCCGGCGCACCACGCGTCGGGCGCGCGCCTGCCGGGCTACCTGCAGCCCTACTCGCCCACCTACCTCGTGCCGCCGCACCACCAGCAGCACCTGTGGTACACCGACTGAGGCGCGCGCCACACAGGACTGCGGGCGTGGCGGGCCCGCCGGCGCACCACGCGTCGGGCGCGCGCCTGCCGGGCTACCTGCAGCCCTACTCGCCCACCTACCTCGTGCCGCCGCACCACCAGCAGCACCTGTGGTACACCGACTGAGGCGCGCGCCACACAGGACTGCGGGCGTGGCGGGCCCGCCGGCGCACCACGCGTCGGGCGCGCGCCTGCCGGGCTACCTGCAGCCCTACTCGCCCACCTACCTCAACACCTGTGGTACACCGACTGAGCCCGGACGAGGCGGCTCGAGTGCTAGTGTTGCCCGCTCATGAGAGACATTAAGCTACCGAGCTGCCTGTGCCGCTCCGCGCGCCTACGGGCGAGCGGGCCGCGCCGCGCGGTTGGCCGGCGCGTCCCGCCCGCCCGTAAGCGCGCCCGAGTGGCCGAGGAACTAAACTCGACTATCACACTGCAATTTTTAAATAAATCCATGACTAGTGTGAACCTAACATGTTCCTTAACAAAAACTCACGTTCAACGCTATACGATAGTTGAAACGATAACTTTCTTGTACAAATTGTGATTTTTATTTCTTATTATTATTACTTATAAAGATGGGTTTTATATTTTCCAGCGACCTACAGCAGTAGTCGTTCTATTCGAGTTATACTTAATCGAGTATAAAGTATTTAATCATTATTTGTTTAGATATGTGTAATTTATTACATAATAGCGTTATGTAAGCGCTTATAAATGTATGTATAATAGGTTAGTGTCGCATTATTTTGTATCATTTGATGTCCGTACGGTCACGTAGACAACAATTTATTCACATGTATTATATGGATTGTAAATTTCGCGTTATATTTTGCTGATAAAGCGAGTAGGTTGCATTTACTAATATTTTATCATAGTTTAGTGTTTGTACCAAATCATTTTAATGGGGAATTTATTGATATAGCGATTATATTATGTAACGAGTATGCGTTTGCTTGAGCGGAGGCGTGCGTGGCGTTCCTGACGCGCGACGCATGCGCAGCACGGTTTAGTTTTACGTCATAGTTTTTGTCAATTATAACGTTTGATTTTACTTGTACGTAGAGAGTATAACGCTTTAGATATATTGAGATTTTTTTCATACATTTGTTACGTTCCATATCAAGTGACACAACTGTAACACCACGAACATTTATTACTTTTTACTATCGTATATTCAAAATTAAAGGGTTTTATATTACGTAGAGATAATTAAATGTGTAGGGCGCGGTGATGGACTACCTGTATAGATGTAGATTCGAGTATAATAAACGAAATAAAAAAAAACTATCTAAGATATTTTATAAACATTTAGTACACACTAATGATTAACTAAGATTGTAATAATGCATGTATAATCACTTTAGATAGAACGAAATTGTTTAAAAAAATATAATAATGTCCTTTATAGAAGATGAAAAAAAAAATGTTATGCAATTATTTTTATGACTGTAATTGATTTTAGTTTATTATTTTGATAAGTGTTTAGTGACACAAGAGCTACTATTATTTGCTGACTCGATACGCGTCGATATACGACTGGGTATTTCAGTTTTGCAGTGTTTTAAACATAATATTGTAACATGTCATCGTCCGGCGTGCGGCCCTCGCACAGCCCTCGCCGCGCCGCGTTGTACATAAGTATTAAATAAATAAGTCATATCGTACAACTGTCGTAGTCATTTAAAGAATAGATCGGTCGATCGGCTGCGCGGGCGGCGAACGGCGCGCGGCTTTACGCTTAGCATACGCTACGGAATACGGCAGAGTATGCATCGGTTGCTAAAATAATATATTCATTATATCGTATTATAAGATGCATCACTTTTAATATATAGCATAAATTAATTACAGCGATCTTTATTAGAAGTTTAATGTTACGCTTCTTTGGACAAACGACGAATTCTCTTTAGAAATGCCTATTTATATGATCTTAATAAATATAACTTTGATGTAGCGTGTTTTTATAGAGCTTTTGGTGTCAGTAACGGCAGATATCGACGGATGTGCTTATGTGTCTATATTCTATTAATTATTACGAAATTGTACCATTCTGGACCTTAACCTCTTTAACAATTCTAGAAATCATTATGAATATCGCTGTCTCGTATGCTTCCCGTAGCGTATACTAAGTTTTTGATTTAACATATTTGGTTTATTATCATTTAGTATTAAGTGTTTAATTTATAAATATCCACCATTTAATCGCAAGATTCTATAAACCACTGCATTATGTTAAATTCATATTAATAATGTTTTATATGACAAGACTATTATGTAATATTATTAGTTTTTATCATAAACTTAGTACATTAATTTTGCTGCCCGACAATAATTATTATGTTTAGTTTTGTATTTCTAACGGTTGTAGTTATATCTATATGTATGTTACTTTATTTTGTTTTATTCTCAACTACTTAGTTGATTTCGGCCGTCGTAATGAATACGTCGATATTTAAGATTCACAATTTTCTAAATTGTCGAATCTGTTTTTCTTTTTCCAAAACCCTTTCTAAACTTATACCTCTTTATTCTAAGTATTTCTCACACCCATTCATAAAAATATAAATATAATAAAAATAGTGTGTCTTACAGAATGTTTTTACAATCGACGAGGAAATTGTGTCTTTTTCATGTCCTTTGTATGGGGCATTCTGTACCCGAATACTTAATCATTACGACGTCCGATGTGACGCGGACTTGCGAGTGACCGGGCCTTTGTCCACAAACTATTATAATTACATATCTATAAAATATATTACTATGTATTTATATGTGTGATTCTCCAAGTATACTATACTGATCAATTTATATTCAAAATCAGAATAAATTATATAATAGAATTGATAATGAATAAATTATTTGGTTGGATTAAATAATCGAATATGAATGTAATAATTTAATTTTTTGTGAGTCTTTTTTTTCTATGAGCATATTGGTATAAAATATGATAATAAGTCATGTTAGTTCAGTACCCGGCCATTCAAATAGCACATCGAGTTTTAGCAAAAGCTCAGCTTTGTAAAGCATGGTCATTGCCAATCATACCAGCCACACAGGTACAGACCTACAAGGATATTTTGGCACTTGACTGACATTGATAGGATGGCGCTGTTGGTATACATTTGTGCAATTATTTTGTCAAATGTATTGAAAAAACAAGATGGCGGTGTTAGTTCCGAGTTTGGCCACGCGCCACAAGATCCTTGTACAACTATATGATTGATAGAGAATATGAAGACATGGAAGATACTGTTACAGTAACGGTCGAAATAAGCTTGATGTGCCATAGTAACGCCCAGGTAGTGTTAGTCGGTCACCCAAAGGCCCGCCCACTCGCTGCGTCCGCGCCGAAGAAAGCGAGATTGCCCCTCAACCGAGGCTTTAGTCAATGATCTCTGTTGAAACGTGCACATATTATAACTATTACCCCTACGTATCGATGTAGCACGGCGTTAGTTCGTCTCAATCTTTTGTTTTAGTGATTTTATTATTTCTAAGCTTTTATTGGAGTTTTGGGGTTTATTTTTAAGAGTATTAACATAATGGAATGTTAACACATTTACTATAATAATTTTGTCCTAGTTCATTATACGTCTGCTTACGGTATTGTTTGAAATTGCCTTATTATGTTTTAGTGTGTATATGGGGCATGTTGTCGCGGCGCATTCGACCCATTATATCGCATACAATTTAATTGTATCGACTTACGATTTACTCCACTCGCTAAACCGTCGATGATCTATTCCTAATCAGACGAGCAGTGGACTCAGTCGATGCATCTAATAAACAAGATAACTGACTGTTTGTCGACGTGTTTCTGTGATTATTACTCATTATAATATTAGTTCGAAAACTGTAAATGTTGGGTTGTTGCAATAAGTAAATTCTTTTGTGTGTATAAAATTGCATTTTGCGAAGCAGCTGTAGGAAATGCCCCGTGTATATTTAGTTTAGTTGTGTATGGTTTCACCAAAACACGATACCGATAATATTTATAGAGGAATTATACGAAAAAAAGTCGCGATTAGCTAATTCGAGTGTCGACAATAACTTATTGTTCTAAATGGTAACAATTAAATGTACAAAATACTCCTTGTAAGATGGTAATAACCTGCACCAGCTACAGATAGTGCAATCCACGACGACGCGCCCCACTCCGCGATGACTGTACTATAAGTTGTACTTTAGTACGGAGCGGAGCGGAGTGGGGCGCGTCGTCGTGGATTGCACTATCTATACCGCTATCGATATCATAATGTTGTTTCGTTATAAGTTCGGACATTCTATATTCCACTGTGATTATGTTACGTTCAGTGAACTGTATCGGTGAAACTGTTGGTAGACTTACGTTTGGTTTAATTCATGTAACTTTTAACTACGTACCTGTCGGTACCAGCTGAGAACTAACTCTACAATAATGGGTATTTTTATGTTTTAATTTAGCTTATACGGGCTTGTGTAAACAAGTTGATACTATTAACATGTTTTAAATTCGATATGTGGGTGATCAGGGGATATAGCACTGATGTTGCTTAATTTTCTCTTCAATAATAATCAAATAGTTTATTATTAGATGAAAAATTGTAAATAAACATCCAAATATCCCTTATTATTTTATTTTTATTTTTTCCCGTTCCTTATTTTCCTTTTTTTTTTTTGTTTTTGGCGTATCTGTGGGCCTGTCTTCGTGCATCGCAAGTAGAATACACGTGCGTCGTCGTTGTCTCATGCCTCAACACTTTGTAACGATTGTAACATAATTTTAATCATAATATTATATTAGTGGAAGCAAGCATTGCTATACGTTATTATCGTCGGTGTAGTAGTAGTGGTGGCGGCGCGAGGCGACGGTGGCGCGCTCTATAGTCAATAGCGTGGCGAAAGACGCCTGAGCTGCTGTCTCGACAATAACCCAGTGTCAGACAATAATCATTCTTATTATTTGCCATTTAGTAGACATTTTTGTTTGGCCCCTTTATTAGTGACCATAGTATCTACGTGTGTACGATTAAATAGGTTTTTAGAATGTAGCGTGCGACATGTTTTAGTAGAATTCGCGTCAACAGATAGTGAAATTATTTCACAGTACGAAGTCTTTTCCATAGCATATCTTATAAATAATTACGTATATTTGATGTGCATTAGAAATCCATTTTAATATTATATTTGAGGCGTGGGTAGTAGCATATTATCGCAAGTTTTATAAAGAGTCGAGTACTTTACATTACAAATTAAAAGCATAGAATACTCTTTTTATATGAAGTGAACTTATCACTCATTTTCTACAGCTAGCACTTATCTTAATAATGTTTAATTAATAAAAAACGATTCATCATTATCTTTGAAGAATGTATTCCTTATTAATATTACATTTTAATATAGGTATATTCCTTATAAGGCCCAGAGGCCAGTATAAACAATTCAAATAATATTTTAAGTTCAAATCAACAAACTTAAAATTAATAAGATAACACGATTCTAGAGTGTATTATTACAAACTTTATTGTTCATAAAATACATAAAATTAATTTTTCAAATTATTCGTTGTAAACTTTTACACATAAATCTAATTGTATAAATAATAGATTTTCCAAATCGACTGACTGTTAACCATTTAGATTATAATAAATCGTTATTCGTGCTTAGTCCGCAACTTGTATCCGATGGTAGCAGTGCACAATGCTACCTACGTAAATAACTTCAATGGACTCTTAATGTTATTACGATTTTAATGTTTCGATGTTGAGCACCGCGTTATTTAAGGTATTGATATAGTAGCTACAAAGTTTGGCGACGACCGGCCGCTCGCGGCGCCTGCGCGGGCGCCGCGGCAATCCTCATAGGGTGGAAAGGGATCAAGTCGCTATTTGTATTTGGCATAACATAAGATTATAAACTCTAATTTTACAAGTCTGACGTCACAAGTTTGTTGTTACTAGGTATAGTTGTGCTGCTGGTTAGGCTCTTTAGTATTAACTTTTGTATATTCATTCTATATCTACCTAATAGGTAAACTATATGTGTGATAATAACAATAAGCTTTTCAACTAGATGGAGTACAATGAATTCTAATGACTAACTCATAGGCCAATGTTAATAAACATTATTTTTACACTGTCTATTAAAAATGAATGTGATTTTGTCTGTAGTGAGTAACGTTTTAGATAATGCAGTCCAGTGTCATGTCGCTTAGTTACATAACTCCTTCAGAAGACCCGGAACGTTCGGAGATTAACTTTATCCTATGCTTAGGTGAGTGTCGTGTATATCGTGTTAAGTCAATTGTACAAGATTTTATTATGATCAGCTTCAGAAACAGTAGTTGGTCAGGTAGTGCACCGTTTACCAAAATGTTTTGCCGTCCAATGATAACAGTACCTTCGCGAGTACATTATGGCAGCTGGACTGTTCTTCGATGTATTTCGTTAACTATAATCGCATATTTCGACACCATACCGACTATATTATAGATGTCTAAAATATTTTATATTTATCTAGAGCTTATAGAATGATTAGGGCAGTAGTAGTATTAAGTGGCAGCGGACTGCGTGTCGCGTGATAGTCTGATTTTCATTAGAGGATATTATGCGCACACGCAGGCCGCTGCCCACAAAAGAATATCAGGGATGTATAGCGGTAGAGACAGCTTTTTAACTTAGAAAAACTTTATCAAAGATTTATACAAGCTATGGGTGTAGTATCTGCGTAGGTTTAGGTAAATGTCTGCATTTTATCTGTGATTGACTCGATGACAACGAAGGCTGACCAATGAAGATTTTAAGTGTTTTACTGGAGCAAACAAAAAATTACAGGAATTTCCTCTGCTAAATGTACCTGAATGAAACTCAACTCTATGACAGATAATAAACGTTCACGGTATAAGAACTTGGGAGTGGCCCACGCACGATGTATTCATTCTAATTGCTGACTGAGTTTTCATTTCGCAAATAACGCATCAGTTCTTAGAACTACCCTAATAATTACTTTATACGTACTATCCATGATTATTTTATTCAAGTCATCGAGATTCTTTATAATATTGATAGGAGCTAGGATTCACTTAACAAGTCGGTTGTGTCCCCGTCGGAATCCGTTGTCGTCGAGCTGACACAAGTATCTTAGATGAGCGTCATTTTCTAGATTAGTTATTGTTTCGATGTCCAAATTTATTCGAGATTTACTGAATTCTTATACTACATTTCATAACATAACGATAAATGTTTAATGTATGTCCAGCAAATACATATTTGAGTGTGTCGATGTTGCGCATTAGAGCGTGTACCTATTGTTACGAACTAACACCTATTTTATGCTAGAATAGAGTTTCAGTAACGTAGGATTACGACCAAATTAGAAATGTAACTTTAATATATCCTAAAACACAAATATAGGTACCTTATATAATATAATAAATAATGCTACTGATTAATCCCGTGGCGGGGGGACAAATAAAGTACAAATTTATCACTAAATCCCCGACCGTCGCGATGGCTTTATACTCTTTCCTTGTATAGTTAGCGTTCTACGAGAGAAAGATGTTGCATTTATTGTTTAAAATTAATATTTCAAAAATTAAATGAACGTTGTCGTAGTTTACTCGTATTCTCAATTCAATTTCATTTTTTAATTATTCTAAAATCCTTGTAAGTACGTTTTTTTCTTATGATAATCTAAATCCGACGTAATTTATAATCACATTACGTGTACTAGTTCGTGGTAGATTAGCTAATATCGACGACAGGATCACATTTTCGAATTAACAAAAAATTGTATTTTATAACAATTGATGTGCCTAAGTGTAATACTCTATTATTGTAATTGTATATAATATTATGAATAGTTATCGTTCTACAAGTCTCAGGAACGAGTCGCATAGTGCTCGCACCGTGCAGTCGTATGTTCAAAATTAACCAACCATTATAATTCGTGTTTATGGAAACGCTGCATAACTCCAAAAAATCGTAAATAATGAGACAATAATTATTTTGCATTAATGCCATTTTGAAAGCACTTTTTAAATTCAAAGTAAATTGTTGTGAAACTTAAACTTTACCATATTTTTATTATCGCTTGAATTTAAATTGTAATTCCACTGTTGTGAGAATCTCCCGTGTATTTGTCACAAATCAAAATAGTGTTGTACTGACTAGCGAGTAATTTTCTATCGGTAGATTTTCTTTTCTCGTCACTAACAAACTATTGTGAACACTAGTATCAACTGTCGTGGTACACTAGAACATAGTCGTTATAGATTTTATAGCACGCCAAAACGACCTTTTTGCATTTAATCCAGGTTAATCACCGTTTCATTGGGTATTACAAAATTGTATAAGTAATAGATTTATAACATTTTATGGTAGCGACGTCGGCATTGTAACATTTGTAACGGCGTTTGAATGTACTAATTGGTAAAGTGTATCTTTGTGTAAATCATCCATACTCGCCGTGTACACGAATATGATGGGTAATTAATTGGGTAGTGTTGTAGACTTGATTGTGATATCAATAAACATTTTCATACGAGCATCATGTGGGTTGTTTTATTTCAGCGACTATTATTACCTATGTTTACTCTTTAGTGAGAATATAACCGTTATCTAAACGATTTATCTATTGAAAACAATCACGCACCACATCCTTATCTGTTGTATGATCTACCTACTTTTATTTTGTGGAGAAAATATTTGTTATTTTTTATCGAATTTAGCGACTACTTTAGTAACTAATACATTTTTTATTATAAAATTCTTTTGCACCACTAGGATTTTCTCCTGTAGTCCTGTATGGTGCGTTAACAAACACAAATTACACATGGATAAAATCAAACCCTGGGCAAAAGTGCCAGTGGAACCGAACCCGCGAAAGAGCGCAGTAGCCATGTTGATCAACCACTGCGGGTTACAGTAAACCTTAATAAAATTATTATGCTATCATTGTGAGTTGTGAGCAGGAACTAAATATTGACAGAAGTAAAATTTTAAGAATAATTCATAATATATGAAAAGCTAAAGAGCTGTTTATCGAATCATTTTGTGTTAAGTGACAGTGGTAATGGACTTTTATTGCTGACCGTGCCTAACTGTTGGAAGTTTTGACAGCCGTTCAATTCCTGTCGAGTTCATTTGTTCGTCTGTCTTTGTATCACAGATAGTTAGATTAAATAATAAAATGAAGGATGGGCACCTCTTTGTCTAGTTAAAAAAATACTGTAAAAAATACAAAGTATTTATTATCTGCCTCGTCTGTCTAGTGGTCGAAAGAGCGACTTCTGAAGTACGTGGGTCCTAGGTTCGATCCCCGGATCGTGCTCGTGGCTACTATGTTATTGAGTTTTTGGAAATTCTTAGAAGCAGCCTAGTCTGGATTTGTATGCAATTAATGACAAAGGGTCGCCCCTTAATAAAAGGGAGTAAAAACGAAAGGGATGAAAATATGTGGCTGTTATTCGTGCCGTGCCCGTACCTACAGTTTTCTTCCACTTGCGATGCTTAGACAGTGGTTCACATAGCTGCCGTCCACTAACTAAAAAGCCGTTAAGCCACAGTTGGTCGTTTTTCACTTTTTAATGTAGTCTTATACAACTTTCGATGCTCTATCTTTTGGTGTAAGAATCATTTTTCTATGATTTATAGTTTTAGAGATACAGAACATTGCTGAGCAGTTAAACCACATAAATTTCGTTACTTCCTTAATTAAAAAGAGGCTAAGCCACAATACTTCTCTAGAAAGACGTTAGCATACTTTAGCGGCAAATTTATGTATCATTTTTTCTAAATTTACTTAACTAAAAGTACGTTATCTAATCATGCTTGACTAAAAAGCAGCTAAGCGTCTTTAACTACCTTCAAGTATTGTGTCATACAAATAACCATCTGAACATCGTGCCTTAACAATAAAGCAGTTATAAAGAAAAACTACACTAGAAAGCAGTTATACCTACGCCAATAGCGGCTCTTAAGTTATGTATTGAAATTAGTATTAGCTAAATATCAATCGCTAGAGAGCAGCTAAACGACAATACTAGACTAAAAAGCAGTTAAACGCTTGTGATTTGCGTTTGCGTTTGACCAGCTCAGGCTATAATTCCTTTCTTTTCACTTCGGGTGCTCGTAGCGGACGGACAAAATAGGCAAAGGTAAGCTGACATTATTATTTCATTTATTGTAATAAATAGCTATTTGTAATATTATTATAAATGCGAAAGTATGTTTGGATGTTTGTAACTCTTTTATGCAAAAACGAATGAATGGTTTTAATTTATCTAACTTTATAAAATTAAATGCCTGTTTTTGTTACCATACATTTTCCTGTATTCCGCAATACCTGCACAGGCAAAACGCGTGCTGCTAGTTTTCATTATGTACCTACCTATTGCAAAAGGGTTTTAAAGTACCTACTGCTTCTAAGTTCATCGTAATTGTTGTTTTAGGTATCTGTTTCGATTGTCGATTGTTTTAAACCTACTAGTGCGAAAGAGATGTGTCGTATAATTGGTTCATTAGTTAACTGATTATATTTCATTGTATTTTAGACGTTCCTGTATATCATCAAAGATCCAAACTATGATGAACAGTGTGTTGGTGGACCAGGAATTTCCAACTGCACAACGCCTTGACACTAACAGCATGCCATCTATACGCATTTCCACTTGCTCTAATATTAGCCAAAAAGAATCAAAGTACGCCCGCATGAACAATAACGATTTAATTAATCTTCTCTACCAAGAACCTTACCTACTCGATGATGTCATTGAATTTTTGAAACACTTGTGATGTGTGTTCAAAAACACAACACAAGTGTTTCAAAAATTCAATGAAACACAAATCACATATAATTACAGCCAACCAGAAGAAACTCTGAAGCTTACAACAGAAACATTAACTCAACAGCTTGAAACACATTCCATATACTGCCACGAATCGATGCCCCCTCCTTCCCCGGTGCCATCTTCTCACTGCATTATACCAGAAAGATTAGATTATGACAGTGATGACTCCGTTAAGGATAAGGACTACCAAGAACCATGTGATGAAGTTTTTAGTGATGATACTGAATATAGTTATGACATGCATAGACAAAATACAGTTTCAAACCCTAAAAGTAAACCAATATTGAAGAGGAAAACATCAATAACTAAAACGATACCCAAAAAATTAAAAACGCGACGACATGCTCAATAATTTACAAGAACAGAAGAGATGTATGATGAACGTAACCGATGTCCAATACATCGGTTACCTAAGAATACGTACATCTTTATCTATTTTTGATTGCTCTATTTCTACAGATTTAGTAAATTTAGCACCACCATCTTCCACAAAGAGAAAGAATATGATACCAGCTTGAAAGATAGATTAGTTGAGAAAGAAAAGGAACGCAGAAGCAAGTACAATGTAAAAACAGGCTGTGATATGAAGTGTACAAAATGTTGTTCAACTATATTTACTCCCGAGGAACGCAACAAGTATTGGATGATGACACATTCTGAAAGCAGATTATGTATAAGATGTAATTATAGGGTAGCAGTTCCTAAGAGAAAATATGTTCAGGAGCCTAAGAGAAATGTAAAAAGAGCATTTACTTTACAAAAGAGTGATGGAGTTTTAATGAAGGAGTGAAAAGTATTTTTCTTAACTACTTTAGGTTACTGCAAAAAAAAAGATAAAATATTGCTTAATTCTCTTAATCCTGACAAAGATATTGGTAAACGGGGCATGCACGTAAAGACTCCAGCTCTTAATATAGATATTATTACGGAACATATTAAATATTTCAATCCAGCTGCACCGCACTATCGTCATGAACACGCTCCTCATCGTCGTTATTTGCCCAGTGAAATTAATATTACGTTTATATATTCTGCCTTTTGTTCGAAATATCCAGAATACAAAAAGGGCTATGAGTTATACCAATCACATCTAAAGAGTCTAAACATATGGTTCGCTCGACTTGGAAATGAGGAATGCGAAATATGCGAATCTTACAGATTTCATAGTCTTGATACAAATCGTAATGTTCGCACGCAAGCTATACCTACCTGATTGTAATGCATGTTCGACATGGGCAAAACACCATGACAAGTTTAAAACAGCAAGAGAGTTATATGCTAGTTAATATGTTTTCGGTATTTTTATAAAATAATTATAATATAATTTTTCCTATGGTTTCGCGAATACTGATTATTATTAAAGATGTAATTGTGATCTCATTTCTGAATAAGATTTGTAAAAGTTTGATTAAACTTGGTTTTTCTATTTTATATTGTTGAATTAATAATAAGCTATTTGTTAAGTTCCTATACAATTTAATTAGACGTACTGATTGTCTATTCTTTATTATTTATAAATAAAGTTCTGATTTTCATAAAATTGTTTTTATCTTCTCAACTTTTTACCCGCAAGTGCTTACTTAAAAGGCAGTTAATTGCGAGCGAGATGTCTTTAACTGCCTTCTAGTTAAGCAATTGGAGAACCAGTATAAAAATATGTTTTACAATACCGAGCTTAAACGCGTTTAAAATCCCATAACTGCTTTCTAAGTAAGCAAAGTTAGTCTTCCAAGTGTTAGTTACTAGGCTTTAAGTCTGTTAAAATCCTTTAACTGCTTTATAACTAAGTATATTTTGATATTTTTTACTATAAGTACAAGACGTGGCAGCTACAAGAAATTGCTTTGCTATAAAGCAGTTAAGGTATGGTTAGCGGCCTTATAGTGCAGTGTATTATATAAAAATGAAAAAAAATGCCTTTGCTAAAAGTTAGAAAATGAATTTAAATAAAATGTGTTTAATATAAATGAATGAAATATATCACATATTGTGCGCAAAGACTATGCCTACATATATAACTTGCAACCTTGTTCCTAGGTAGCATACTTTTCAAGAGACATCAATTCCCACTTATTTTTGCGTTTTCTCGAAAACTACTTTTTGGGCTTAGCGGCTTTTTAGTTAGTGGACGGCAGATAGGAGGTAGGGACCTACCTCATGCCCGTCTTCACTAACACTGCTCTGAACCGAGCGTTCAAAATAGGACATTGCGCTTTTATCATTAGTCTTATTAGGGCATTAGTCTCTAGGCAAAAATCTCACATATCTAAACAGATTTTGACATCACTAGCGAAAAATCGGCGGTCAAAATCTATGTGTGGACGTGATATTTTGTCGCCAGCGAGTCGCTGCGTCTGTATCCAGTTTAAGTTGCCTTTTACGAGACCTACACTGGTGTCAAGTGCTTCTGTTTTTTTTTACCATCATGATCATGATACTGTCAAATGGCAATTCTGTAGTTTCTGTCAAAGTTCCATTCAATATTTGACAGGAACTGGAGATTTCAACATGTTTTGTTGTGATGTTTCGCCAGTGCAAACGCACAGTTACACGAGATAATTAATCTTCTCCTCAGACTCCTTTGTACAGCAGACGATCATATTTTTTATTATGTTCAAGTTCACACGGGATTGCTCTTTTGCAGATAATTGTCCCTTCAAAATTTTTTACCGATCATTTTTGTAGCATATGCATAGTCATATATTAGCTTTTTTGCCATTTGAAAATCATTCTAGAGTTCATACTTACATGTACCCTGTATACTTTCCATGAATCAGCAACTGTTTTTATTATCTTTTCATAATGTAGGTATTTTCAACTTTTACCAGGAATGGGTATAATGAAAGAAAAAACACAAGATATCGAGCGAAAGAAGCTTTTTTTCAACTAAATTTACAATACACAATGTCTAAGAGTTCACATAGTATAAAAATTATCAATTGTTTTTCCGTTTGATATTTACATTTGTTTCAAGAAATGCTTGCATTGTGTTGTGATTAACAATGTGTCATTGAGAACGATAAATAAATTTATATTCGCATAACAATCTGTGAGTTGTAGTTTACACTTTTCCGGATAAGTTTTGCTGAATTCGAATAGCACCAAGGAAACAAAATTTTTGGTTGGTGCTACTCAAAGTCCAGGTGTCAGTGCCCAAATAATGACAAATAGTAACTTATTTATCGAACACCACATGTCTGAGCTCACAAACCAATCAACACTATACACAGTGGAATATTTGGCACATAATTAAACATTTGCCTCTCAACTTTCCAATAAAATAATTAATCGTAGTAATATATTACGTTAAATATTTATAGTATCCCTATAATTTCCTTTTAACCTACGAATATGTTCCGCCGTAAATAAATACATACTAAAGTGCACTTTATTTACAGTGCAGCAAGAACGTAGCACATTGTTACGTGAACCATCTCCTTTCCTCCGACCCATACATAATATTATGTCACTCTAATAATAAATCAGCTGATGTATTAAATTATCTCTCAATACAAACACTCCAGGGATACAAGGCTGTTTCTTTCCACCTCAGACACCGGAACTAACTCTATTAAAATAATTAAATATGAAGGTAGTAAAATTATGTTTCGAGATCATATTTAATACATCACAGGTGTTAAAGAGAAAAAAATATTAAAATTATAATACAAGTGTCCTTTAAATGTTTTGTTTGCAAGTTATTGCCGCTAACTATATTAATATGTAGATTGTGGTTCTGTGCTATTGATATTGCAATACGTACGCAGAAAAGTCATGATTATAAATTGGAAAACAAGTATTTTGAAAGTCATTAGCATCTGCCTGCCTGTTCCCATCTATGTTGGGGTTGGCTTCCAGTCTAACCGAATGCAGCTGAATATCAGTATTTTACATGGAGCGACTGCCTATCTGACCTCCACATCCCAGTTACTGGGTAACACGCTACCCCTTGGTAAGACTGGTTGTCAGACTTTCGGGCTTCTGACGACCCGTAACAACTGTCAAAGATCTAGAAGAGGCAGTGAGCTGAGGGGTCTTGGTATGTAAAGACGGTCACCCATCAAAGGACCAACCACGACAAGCGTAGCTTAACCTGATCGATCAACCCCTGCGGCTGTTATTACTTAGCCACGAGCCCCTCTTTGTCCCTATTTTGAAAGTAATATGACAAATAAAAGAGAAAAGGGTCCATTTTCTTTGGACGCGTCCGATATGCTGTATAATGTTTATAGTTGCAGAAACATTTAAAGGACACTTAACTTCTATATATTGCAGACAGTCGTGGCCCAGCATGGCCAACAATCCGAATCGAACAACATAATTATACGATATCTGATGTGGTCTCACAAACAGAGGAGTCTTCTAGAATCAGCTATTGAAGATAATATTGGGTGAATGCAATTTTCTTTTGGAGAGACTCTTGATAAAACAGCGGGATGAGAAAGTTATGGATTGAAGAAGTGTGTAGCTAAAGCTACAATTCGATTGCAGTAAATGCTGTTAGTTAAAGTTTGAAATTATTGGGGACAGGAAAATGGTATTCTGTAAACAAAATATTTTCAAAGACTCATCGGTTCTAAAGGCCACATGCAAACACAAAAATTCATAAATTACGAAAGTCAATTTTAAACAGGCAATAAGCTACATCTGTAGTCACAATATACCTTTACAACAATATAAAAATTATTCATTATTTCTCCGTCAAGTCATAAAAGTTCATTTACTTAATTTCATTGTGTGAATCGTCGCGATAATGTACACCGGCTTTGGCTAGCTTTAAAAATGCTTTACAACTGTCGTTGTATAGAAAAAATAAACATACACGATGTATGGTATATCCGAAACTTATCATAAATGTTAGAAAATTAAACTTAAGATGAGTAATGATAATGATACAAATGGTACCTATGTCTTTTTGCTGCGACCGTGAGCCCTCGACCTAAACCTGATGAGAAAATTTGTACTTTCACAAAGGGCCACGGTTAGATAAATCCAATTGAATGTTACTAACTGTGAACAAAATTTAGAATACCAATATTTCGAAAAAAAAAACAATCTTCAATATAATTATATTATAATTATAAACCATTAAAATACAACAACAAAACAAATATCCTAAATTTGCGATACGAGTAGTTATTACTGGAACACAAATACTCAAACTCAACTGTATTGAACTACTTAAACTTTAAAATTGCAAAAACTGTTCCAGTGTAGGTAACACCAATGTCTTTTATAATTGAGTATTTGTGTTGTCTTATACTATAACGTCTATGTGTTTGTGATGACTTTCGCAAATTCCCCGCGATGGGCGATGGAAGATTAGAAAGTGATCCACGGAAGAAGAATGCGTCAAAAATGCTCCGACTCTTTGCGACGAAAATTTAATTTCCCCCGCTGCGTCGTAGCACTCCCGAGACATTATTATTGTGACTGCGTAACCTTAGCGTTTCGACGTAAAGTGTAAATATTCTTATAATTAAACCGAAGCTATATCTAAAAATAACTTAATTCAAAGAGATCATAATTCATATAATATAATCATAACTTATTTCAAATTGTCACGGTTTGTTCAAGTTTTGTGAATGTCTGTTGTAGTGAGAATGGTAGGAAGCGCCGTTATAACGTCACATATGTGTTAGATTTCACTTTCTTGAAGAACAGCATTAAAGGAAATAAGATAAGGCTTTAATTTATACAAACAACGTCCCAAAACATTGCAATGGTGTGAAAAAAATATAGAACTGTAAAAAATCATGGTTGTTGAAACATTTACGTGAGCGAAATTCTCGTGAATTTACGTCTTGTATTTTTAAGACACTAGTGTTCTAGAAGATCAAGTATAATACTGACACATATGTGATGTAAACGGAACATTACAAAATCTGTATACTGCGTAAGCATTGAGCAAAACTTGGTCTGTGATGTTCAGTGACATATTGTATGATATATTAATTGTTGAACTAAAGATATTTCCTAAGCTAACTTACGCATTACTTAACATTATTAGTAATTTGGAAACGGTATTACAATAAATTAATAAAACAAAAATATGCACAATATGACGAGTGTGGCAAAATTGAACAGTTTCGAAGACGGTTCGGTAGGCGCGTTGGTCAGTCAAGTCCTTGGTACCAGATAAACACTTGGGGATCCTGTGTTTAAGAGTCCCATTTGTAGGGTGCTCTTGAATTTGAGATCCGCATGTCTGTGGGATCCTGTCCCGTTCATTCTGTTTCTAGCTGCCGAAGCTGTTTGTTCAATTTTGTGTTGTCACTAGTGTGGGCAGGGCCTAGCTGGTGCGCTTAAGATGCGCGGGCGCAAGTCGCGCTACTTTCGGCGGGCGGATGTGCGCGCCGTGCCCGCACTCGTGCTTGTGCGCGTGCCCGGGGGACTTCTTGCCGCTCGTCGATAACCGCTTTCGCGGTTTCAGGAAATCTGGAAAGATAGAGATATGGAAATTAGGCTTTGTTTCATAAATGGCGTTTTATGTGGCGTGGAAGAATGAATTCTCTTTCAAACAGCAGCTTATAACAATGGCAATGCTGATTCGATGCTGAGAATAAAAAGCTCCAGACGGTCTCGAATTCGGTAATAAAATTCAATTCGAATTAATTTCGTTCCTGTTGTGTTCATACATAGGTTATTGACTTACGCACGACTATGCCGTGATAAAACGCAAGGTGAAAGCGGTTTACGAGTCTTGTTAACATTTCTCTGAGAAGGGTGACGTACGCAGCCGCTACGATGCATAAAATCAGTCGTAAAACATTATTACAGGGGGCGTGGCCCGCACCATTGTGGATGGGGAAAAATTTTATGACTCTCAAACTGAAAGGTTCGTTAAGACGCCCGGAGCCCCGAGCCCCGGATGCAGCGCCTGCGTCCTACGGGACCTTACCATATTTTACGACTTCATCCAGAGGATCGGATTGTAAAAAAGCAGTTTTAGAGTACTTAAAGCTAAGGAATCCTTTTTTCTAAACAAATCCTTGGGCGGCGACGTCCTTTGTGACCATTTCTTATTTTGAAAAAATATGGCCTTAATAACTATAAAATTTTACGATCTTTTTACTACTGTTTAATCTGCGTTATAATAGTTGACTTGTGAGTTACTGGTGCGAAGGTTGCCATGGAGCCCGTAGACTTTTTTATAATCACACCAATAGCTCTTGTTAAATACGAAATTATTACTCGTGAACAAAATTTAAGGGATTTGGAGCGTAAAGATGATAAAATAGATAGGCTCCATGATGCAAATACTGTTGAATCTGAAGATTAAGAGATAGTGTATGTATCCGTTGCATTTTAATCACAAAATGGTAGTTCGGGGAACGAACATGAAAATAGTTTAGGATAGTTAGCATAAAACTGAGTAATGGCGTGGAAAAACAAAACAAAAGAAAAAACAATAAGTAATTACTAGTATAACAATGCAACAACAAATCCTTTAACTCAATTAGAAGGAAAGCAGATATGATTCCAAGAATCAAACAGATAATGTTCGTAAACTTGATGCGATAGAAAAAAACTTACAATTATTGGATTCCAAGAGCAAACGGGAGCAAACAGTAGTCGGGAACAATCGTACGCTATGATCATCTAAATTATCGGAACGGACAAAAAATGGCGTTTTAACCGTTGGTATCAAGGTCGAATGAAACTTGCTCCAATGAGTCGCGTTTTATCCTCCTGATGTTAGGTCGAAAATCTGAACCAATCATTTTGTTTCAAGTCTTGGTCTGTTTTTTAACCAGTGTATCGTTGTATTGTATATCTTGCTTGGTCAATATACTCGTAATATGCTTGGCTTCATAGTGATTAATTGTTAAAAGAATTTCAAGCATGTGTTTATTTTCCTGGTTCACAGATATTTTCAGATCTTTTGTTTACCTAGATTTATTTAAGCGTATATTTGGTCGAAAATGACCTTAGCACTTAGCACCATCTACATTATCTCTAAAAATTTGAATGAGTTCAAATGTATCATCAGGGGGACTGAAACTGGTAAACGTAGACTTTAAAAATGGTTAATTATCCAAAATGGTCATAGGTTATCTTCGCAAACTTCGAGGCAAAATGTAGAGATACAAAAACATTGGCATTATCGCTCACTTTAAACGATATTGAAAAGTTAACTGCGTAAAAATCATATTTATCATCGAAAGAAAGCAACGAAATTAGGTTTGTAATGTTACACGTTCGATAATTTTATGTAAAGTAGATTCTTATGCAGCATTTTAATAAAATCAAGGTGAAATGTCAAGGTGAAGACACAGCTTAGCAACAAGTAAAGACGCTATAATTATAACGTTCGACGTAAAAGTCTCGTTTGTAATAATAAAATTGTCTGAATCATGGTAAAAACGAGGCTTGGTGTGCAAGCGGGAACTATGTCAGTGACGTCATGGAGCCAAGGTCGACTGGTGGTCGCCCAGAGGTTCCCGCCAAATTCATCAACACGTGGATTTATAGGTTATGTTCATCATAACAATATAACCTATAAAATGATATTTACGTAACTGCTTATCAGACTTAAAGTTAGAAGTATTGTGATACGTTAACAAAACTGACCACATTTATTACGGTATAAAAATATTGATTTCACGCGTTGGTAATAAATACATTCTAATAATTAACCTTTCTATTAGTAATAATTAACCTTTATATTCGTTATAGGTGACTATAACTTACAATACGTTAAAAATAGCAAATTATAAATACATCTAAACGCGCTACACTGGATGCAAGCGCGAGAAAATACTTTCACGTGGTTACGCAACGGTTTCCCGCCAAACGTTCAATGGAGCGTTTCGCGCCATTTTCATCTTGATATAACCTGACTAATTCGCAATGTGATTTGTATAGTATTAGTGTGTTTACTAGTGTGCCCTATGTGTGTTGGCCGTGTATTATATTGGGCACGCGTAAACATGCGGGTGTATGCGTAAACAAAATGGCCTTGGAAGGCGTGCGCGCGCGCACAGTCTCGGCACAAACAACACACACGGTTATCGTGGACTTTATCAATCTTTTATCATATAGTATGTACTAGCTAACTGTGGCATACTGAGTAAATTTTTGATAATTCATTAAAATAATGCGTATAGTCAACGTAATCCATGAAGTTATGTTTAACCTTGAATTGATAAGGTCGCCACTTTAATTGACAGTGCGTTGCGCGTGATTCTAATGATTGTTAGTTGACCGAAAAGAAACACATTTGGTGATGATTGGTTTTATAATCAAATACAACGCTGCTATACAGCATTTGAACAGTAGTTTTAACTGGCGTCCGAGTGCTGAGGTTATTTTGGTCGACCTAAATATCGGCGCGGGCGCACGAACTCTACCTCTTTTGATGCGGCTATAATTTACGTGTTTACAGCGCAAATACGATTCATAACACGAAACCAGTATACAAGAATAATTTGACGCAATTCCAAGTAACCGACATCGCTGATTGGCATTAAGTATTCAGCGTGTTAGTAGAACTAGCAATTTGCATATTTTGAAAGCCGTTTATAGGTAGCGTTTGCGATTTGAATGTTTTAAATCTTCTTTAGGTTACTGAAATCGATACTATGTCGTTGCTACGGAGATGCATAAGTATTTCTTATATTGTGAGTGTGCCAAGTTTGCTCTGGTTAGCAACAGCGCTGTAATGCAATCCACGTGCACCGAAGGCCGGCCGGCCGGGCTTGCATCCGTCTGCCAACACCACTAGAATCTGTGATTGCATGGGAATAAAAAACAAAAGGACATAATTGGAAAGTGAGAAAAAATGTGATATTTCCTGAGATGCGTCAAATTAGCTTTTTACCCGCGACGAAGGGAGCACGTCGGGGGTTGTCACCGGGCTTTGATCCTGCCGCCTACACCAGAGCGCAGGAAACAGGGCGCGCAACGGGAATAAGTAATTGAGGAGCGTGGCTTTGTGATATTCAACATTAAACTCATGGTACATTCACTTCACCACCATTACAAAAATCTCCAAAAAATTACATCTGGCGAAAATGTAAATTGCGTTATTATGTTTATTGTTGAAGAGCGTGCCACAAAGGACTCCTGCTTCACAAATGCTGCCCAAATGTTGCTCGCGCGTGGGAAGGGGGCCGGTCACGATCCTGGCATCGAGAAAACGTTTCAGTCATTACAGTCGGAGAAAGGGACTCGAGAACGACCCTCCTTTTGTCCCTCGTAATTACAGGGACGTGGCTTGTTCAGAGTACCTCTCGTCTTTTTGTGCAGAATTGAGGTAAACATTATAGTGAGCGTAATATTACGTGATCCAGAGATCCAGACGCAACGATAGACGTTGCCCAGTGCCTACGCATCTGGACGACACATAAATCTTGTTGAAATAGCTTTTGAGTAATTCAGCTGAAAGTCTATTGCATTTTTTGTTGCAAGCGTTCCATGAAAAATAATATTATGCAACGTCAACGTTGGAACGGTTACCGTTATGCGTCCTCGTCGAGATGCATGCCGTAAGTAAGTCCATTCCGTAGTTTTTGCTTAGGGCCTATCAGATTTTCGGAATCACCCATCGATGAAACGAAACAACTGTCGAATCGATTTCCCAGAAAACGTGTCCAATGTTTTCCTCTTGGTGACGTAGCATTGTAGGGACTTGGGGAACAAGTCCGGACTTGATCGGACGTGTTCGTGCTGTAATCGGTGTGTGCTGCGCGCGCGCCGATTTGTCAGGCGTGGGCGGCGCGTCCCGCTCAGAACAGGTTGCCGTGCACGCTCCCGCCATCTTATTTTATTCATTTACACCTTAGGGTTGGTGATTAATTCTCTTGTTTTATTATGTTGGTCAATATTTTTACGTATGTCATGATAAATTGATGTGGTTAGAAAAAAGTTGTACTTATTTAAATTCCCAAGGGATTTATTTATAGTAAATTTATCTTATGTTGCATTAATCATTATTAGAACCTGTTTTGAAGTTTCTGATTTCTAGTTAGATGAACCTCAACCCACAATTAACATAGAATTTTATTTAGGGCTGTTGAGCTCAAAAACTGGAATCCTTTCGTTAGATTTTTCACAGCTGCACAGGAAATACATTGTTACAGCAATGGCGACTCGTTTGTTGGGTGCCGGCGAGTTTGCATTGTGATTACGAACCAGTTCCGAAATATCTAGGCCAAGTGAAAGGCGATTCGATGTCAAAATGGCGTACCTCGTTGCGCATACGACGCGTTTTTGTAATTATACAAATGAGAGGTAATTTAAAAGTAAAAAAATATTTTTGAGTACGGATTATTTCAAATTCAGATTTTGTAAAGTAGTAAAAAAAAACAATTTTCAAAAACAAACAAGATAACTTTGCAACCAAAACAAATGACTTTTTCTTAGTACTGATACCTACTAAAAGATTGGGAATAAATCCATCGCACAGCCCTAGGCAAAGTTCTATTACAACTGGACGTAGCATAAAAAAGGCAACAAAAACTAACCCTCAGCATATATCTGTATATTTGTATACGTTTGGTCGCTACTGGTTTTGAGATGACTCCTAAATAAATACGTGACACTACCAGGTAGCATTGTATCCTCCTCTTAACACTTGTTTCATATTATCTGATATACCTATACTCTATTATTCTGTTTTGTTAGATTTTTTTGAGCTCTCCTTATCGGCTTAAGTAGAGTTGAGAAATGGCTGCAGTTTATATTCGAAGGTTAATTTAGAACAAGGACCTATTTTTGTATACCTAGTAATTTTATTTTATTCTTCAAATATATTTATATTATTAATGTATGGAAAATATTGTAAAACATTTTAAAAGAGTACCGGTGGAATTTCTTGCCCATTCTTCTTCATACGAAACTGCCTTTTGGAAGGGGCAACTACCTAGAATGAATTTCTTGTAAATTTTGACGTTCATTAGTGTCTTTCGTATTAGTGTTTTTTTGAAATAAATGATTTGACTTTATGACCTTTTTAAACTGGATTGTCAATTATTTAACCAACATTTTACGCGATAGCGAGAAAAACTAGTTTACTGTTTTCCTTGTACTTAAACTGATAAGATTTCAGTTCTTATCAGATTGTAGTGATAGAAAGAAAAATTATACAGCATGGCCAAGTATCGATTATTAATAATACGCAACACCTAGCCGTGTTGTATTATTATTTTGAATTATTAGAAACTTGCATATTAAAAAGCAGTAAAGTGCTTTCAAAGCGTTAATTAATTATCTTCTGAATTAAATAGGTACTAACTAACTAAGTACTTTATAATTTGCGAATTAATATAACATTAATTATTACCGCTAACGTTTATGACTGTTAAAATCATGTAAATGGTTTAAATTCGATTTGAATTTGACTTGAGTTTTAAATGAAGTTTTAACTCCAATATTTAAGAAACTCGCAAGACTAGAACTATGTAGTTCTATTTTATATCGGAATTAAGGTTGATTGCTAATTGCAAAAGGGGATCCAAAATGGACATTGCAATGCGATGTTGCCATGTCTAAACGAAACAGGAAACGGCTTTGTCGGTTACTCAGTGCTATTAGTCATACCGTTTACAGGTTAATTGGTTACCCTACTTTTTCAATGGTGACTGAAAAGACGTAAAGTCTTAGGTCTTTTATGGGGTTAAGTACTTAAGTGGTTGATGGTGATATAGAGGAAATGGTGACTTATTTTTAGCGCCAATATGAGCGCCATTTTAACGTGTACTTATGTTATACAGTTTTTAGCGACAGTTTTTACCACTTGAATGATCGAAAAGTTATGTGAAGTGAGATTGAAGTGATCTGTACCAATAACAATAACCAATAGTGTAAATCACTGGCAGTAGGAGGAATGACGGCTCATCCCGGGTCGACGGCACGTTGTGTTCCACGCGCGCCTCAAAGAGATGTCAGCAGAACAGAAGGGGTCCGATAGGACATAGCGTGCGATAGCGTGGCCCTTGGCAACGTTGCCTGTACGCTGAAGGAACACGGGTAGGTTTTAGTCAGTAAGAGTCTGACTCGAGCCACAGACAGAGCGGGAGAAGTTATTTTATAATTTCCCACCCAAAATGCTCATTTCATCTAAGTGTCCAAGGTGAGATTTTTACAAAATAGACCGTCTTTCAGTTGCAAGATTGAGTTTAAAATAGTATTCCTACCTTTTTGAAATTTCACAACATAAAAACGAATTGCATAGGTATAAAACTGACTCATAAAATGGTATCATTCCAACTACATTTTATTACACATAACATGATTGCAGCTAAAATTGTCTAGTAATTCTAAGCTAGACTAGTCTGAACTGCTTCTCTTTAGGTTGCAATTATTCAGATTCGATCTACCAAACAGGATGTCGTAAATACATGGTCAGATTGCAAACAGAGTTTGGAAGATTTTTTATAGGTTTGCATGAGAAAATCAACAACTTGTAAAACAATCTTACTATTTGCCAGTTAATACTTACTAATTGGCAATTGCATACCAATGGCATTGGATTAGAAGCAATTGAAGTATTCTAGAAATTGAAGGATAAAATCAGGAATGAAATTATCCGGAAAAGGACCGGAGTTGCCGACATAGCTTGCAGAGTTAGCAAACTGAAGTGGCAGTGGGTTTGGCCATGTTTGCTGAAGAGCCGATAGCCTGTGGAGCAGACGAGTCCTGAAGTGGAGACCGCGTATAAGCAAACGTAGTGTGGGACGCCCCAAAGCTAGATGGACCGACGACCTTCAAAAGGTGGCTGGGACAGACTGGATGGGAAAGTCGGACGGCAGGGTGTTGTGGCGCAGCCTGGGAGAGGCCTGTGTCCAGCAGTGGACTGCGATAGGCTGAGTGATTGAGCAAATTAAACCAACATGACACATACAGCGATGTATCTTTTGAAACTGTTTGCAAAACAACTTACTTGCGTGCATATTGTTTTGGAAATATGTGGGCATTGCTAACATCAACACGAAAGCTAAAATATTATGTTAACAGAAGTGTTTTAACACTCTCTAGCTAACTTATTTCAACACCTTTATGACTTTAGACATAAAGTTCATGTTCCTACAACGATTATAAGCAATGTATGCCTTAATTGGCTGTCGTGTGAAACTTAGCAGTGAAATGACAACATGGCAACGCGTTTACATAGAAAATAGCGGTGTTGGGGAAATGATTGATGCAGGCAATGATAACGCTAGATTGATAATCTGACGTCAAGTGAATGGCTCTTGAATCACTTTGAAGAGTTTTTAGATTGAAATAGAGCGCTACTTTTGTTTACTAACAAAATTTCCTATGATGATGTATTAATCAATGGAGTAGGTACTATAAAATTTATTTTTTCATTGTTTCCAGTTATTAATGTAAGGGGTAGTAACAAATTTTAATTCAACACGCTGTAGTCTGGCCTATTTTTAAGCCAAAACATCATTATTGCCATCCAATGTGGCAATGCCAGCCTTTAGAGATTTTCCCATTGACAGCGATGCAGACAATTTTTTTATGTCCAATGAGGTCTTCCCTTTTTTATAGTTTTGTGTTAGTAGTCGAATTATCTACGACTTTAATAAAAATAAGCTATGCAACTCTTTTAATACTCCGGTTTATCTGAGCATGTATTAGCAAAAACTTGCACGTATTTAAGCTTAAAAACCAGTCTAAAACCTGCACAGGACATGTTCAATGTCCAAGTAGCATTAGAAAACGTTAGTGGGCGAACTACGCTTGATTGTGAAAGTAAGAGAACCAAGCGAAGTTCCATTGTGGCGTGTCCAATCCGCACACAGATAATAGCATAGCTAGATCTATTCACAGAGAAAATTGCACGTGTTGCGTCAGTTCCGCCATAAACATAGGTTTTACATGTGCATTATATACAGTGAAGTATCCATAAATTGCAGAAAAGGTAATACAGTGGGTTGAACCAACTGAGATTGTTCATTTCCCTCCGATTCTAATGACAAGTTAAGTGATAGTTCACATCATAAATTCAAGACAGGCCTTTCACACCTTTTGTAATTTTTATTTATACAAAAACAACAAAGAATCCTTGATTAAAATTAACAGACAATAAAAAATTCTTTGTACGTCCGTTTATTTATTTGTCAAACAATCTTTTTTGAATACGGAATGACGGACCGCCCGCCCTCAAACACGACTGTTGACGCAGTTTTGACGGGTTGTTTGTCAAAGTTGTTTGATAGTGTGCCGCGTTCCCAGTTCCCAGTGAAATTTACTGAATTATTTGGTTATTTATTTAGGGGTTTATGTCAGATTATTATTGTTTAACCTTTAAGCCTTTAAGACAACGTAGGACAGCATAGGCAAAGGTATTAAGTTGATAGTTTTGTCGAGTGAATAGCAACTATCATTAGGGTCAAGAACATTTATTAGCTAGCTATCAACAGTTGCAACAAAAAATAATGATCATTAAAAATCATAATGACCATACTGGGTATACAATTTAGACGAGAGTTCGCAGTGCTCTCGAACCGTAAAATGATGAGATAAATCATGACAAAAATTGCAAACACTTGCACATTGCGGTGCACGGGCGATGGGGCGAAGGTCACCGCACCGCGATTTTGAATTTATTCATACGATACAGTTTGATTAATTGTGCAAAAGTGCCTTGTGATTTCAGGCATTGTTTAAGATTTTTAAACAAAAAAAAAAACTCCATACCTAATACCTGCTCTGTATAAACCATAATCTAACTAGAAATAGAATTACGGAACATAGCAACCGATACTTCGTTAAGTATTAGCTAGTTGCTAGTTTGCTGCCGATGAGGCATTCTGGTAGCTAAGGCATAATTATTTATGATGCATTCTATAATTAACAACCACTTCAAATTACGGCCTGTCAACGTGTGCGTTGTTCGTACCGGCGAACAAAGCCATAAAAAGTTGCGTTTTTACAAGTAACAAGATTTTCTTTCTAAGAAACATTTTATATTAAAAAGTTACCATCGGTAATATGTTTATAAACATCGCACTGGCACTTTCTTAACAATTTTATTGCACTGGCAATCCCGAGATTTAAAAAGAGAACAGAATAAAATCCAATTCATTGACGTTTCTTGGCGGCCATTACGTTTTTTGCAACATATTCTATCGGGAGCGGGTGGATAACCCGGGTGCGTTGACTTATGCCCAGACGTGCCCAGCCTGTGCCCAGTACCCAGTGCCCAGGTGTCGTTAGGTAAGCCCACGGACGGACGAGTAAATTGCAGGGAGCCGCGAGTTACTGAAGATATTGCCTCACTACGTGTCATTATGTCGAGATTTTTTTTCCTATCGTTGGTATTGATTATTGAGATATGGGATTATAGTGAGTTTTATGATTAATGGGTTGGGAAGGGATGCACTTAGGCCACTTTGAGTGCATCTGGGAACTTAGGTAGTTAGGAGTATGTACTCGAGATTACTTTGAGGTGTGGAGTAAATCGGGGAAGTAATCAAGTAACTTCTAACGTATTTTATTTTTTTAGTTCTAGTTATAAATCAGGTAGGTAATTACGATAATCATTATCTGTTGATGCGTTGTTGTTTTTGCAATGTTCACATGACCGATAAAAATAATGCAATCAACATGTAAAAATGTAAAAGTTGCATCATTTTTGAGGAAAACTGATTATCTTTAGTGCATTGTGCAACTGACTTAACAAAGTTTATCATAATTTTTTATCAACGATTTTATTAATACGTAGGAGTAGCATAATAGATTGGAAAATTATCTTAAAGTCAATGACCGACCCACCCTTTTAAAAGACTGCAGGTCCTATTCAATGTGTTCAAGACGCAATACGAATCGTCCCTCAAAACTAAATAAAGGGATAGTAATCAAAAAATCTTTACAGCGCCATTGGGAACTGGGCACCAAAAAAAATATTTTATTTATTTGTCGATTCCATAGATGTAACTTCATCCCGACTACTGTGCAGGTATGAGCTAAACGATGGGTCCTAATGAATGTTTAATAAAGCGCGCCCCGCGGGGGCGGCGAGTTCAAAGGATGCGCGGGCGCACGTCGGCGATCAAAGCCGCCGTTATCGAGCACTCGAGCTATCGACAGATACCGCTCATTTACAGAACATTGCTACTGGGATACGCTTCTCGATTATCTCAGGATTATCTTTGCATGGCACCGTTTTGAGAGCTTGAAAAGTTAAAATGCATTAAAAATTTAAAGTTTTGTCAAAAGTCGCGGCGACCTTAAAGCACCTTTAAGTGTAATTTTAATGGGACAGAGCAAAAAGCGTTTATTTTTTTTCGATGTAAAGTTTCTCTCCCAAACATCGAAAATATTTCAAAACAAAGATGTGTTTCAACGTTCCCTGGACTATTTTTGCTGCAGCCACTGGAATGGATGCATAAACCGCATTCTCAGATTTTATGCGAACATAAACGTAAATCATACTGGGTCGTCGCGGGCGCAGCTACCGAAACACGCGGCGTAAGACAAAAGTTCTGAATAAAGTACGGGATTTATTATTCTGAAATGCAGTTCGGCTTCCTGAATTGCAATTGAGTTTCAGCTTGAACTTTGCCTCTAAACCTGTAAATATTAATGGTTCTGTGATTTACAGATGACTTGGTAATCCTGAACCTGTCAGTTGTAATTGTAATCTTCAAAATGGTTCCCATGAACGTTAATATTCAAATGTTCACATAACAGGAGCCGCTCTATAAATCGGCAACACAAAGAGATCGATAATACCTCCAATAAAGACATGTAACGGCCTAAAACGGTAGCTAAATATCGTAAAAGAACAATGACGCCATTGTCCAGCCTCATTGTCCTGAGATGAGTCCTATTGTGGACAACAATCCGAGACAAGTACACGATTCCACGAGCGGCCTAAACATCGGTCGGACAAAGGTAAACACGGTTCCTCGCATTGTCAGGTATGACCTAAGGTCGCGCTAAGATGTGTGACCTCTGGACCAACCTCGGTATCTCATATTGTGTGGGACAATGCAAGAGAAAGGATGAGATTACGAGGGGTGATGCTGCCGCTAAGTATTACTTCAACAATAGACACAAAGCCTGGTGTGTGTTTACCCATGAATATGTGGAGTATAATGCACAATAGCCGGTGCTTATAATAAGATGCACACAACAGGTTAACAGCGTATTTTCTCAAGATAAGCATACTTGTATAACGAATTCGCGTTTCATGTTAAATCGTGCATATTTGGGGACCGGCCGGTGTAATCCCGTTTTTTAAACGCACTATTTAGATGTTTCTGCTAACTGTAATAGCTGTATTGTTAAGTAAATTAATGTAATTAACATTTTCGTCGTGATTCAGAAAGTTTATCGTGTACCACGTTACGGCCGTTCGCGCAGACACAATAAACAAAAGGTAATTTGTCGGCTAATTAATAAAACAAAGGTTGTGTTCGAGTTCAGTGGAGTAGGAATGAATATTTTCGGTTTCGGAAAATGTTTTTGGGAACAAAGATTTTTTCGAAAGTGCATGTTTTGCGTTTGTGGTTCGGAGAGTCATTTGGCAGATGAGAGACTAATTGGGCAATCATAATCGGTGTAGTGGCTTAGAAGTCCGGGGCAAGCTGGCGGGCGGCTGGCGGCGGCTGGCGGTCACATCTGGCCTGGATTAGCTGTGCTGAAAGCTCTCACTCGACCTATTGGGTTGCGGTCTCGCGTTACGCACTCGAATTACTAGTTTCCTTGAACTGCTAGAGTTTCTAACTAGAATGGAAAGTCGTACCTTTCTGTTGAGGCCGCTTGACATTGCTTTTAAAATGTATAGAGTTGATTAGCAATCATTCGATTGTGATGTAAGGGTGGGAGCGAAGGTTGAGTTTTAATGTTTTTATTAGTATTTGGTCACGTTGCAGGCGGGACGTAACAAAAAAAATAATGTGAGTTGATACAATCGTGTGTCGGGGCGCGACGGACCACCCAAGCCGGCCCGAAGATCTATTTCACTAAAGTGATTCCAAAAAACTGAGTAATCTAATCAAACACGAGTTTTTTAAACGTCACGAAGTTCTAATTGCCGTGAGTCATTAATGCGGACGATTTGTTACGCTTAACGATACTGTTATATAGGTTCGTAAGTAGAGAATGGGGATCGTAAATAATTTTTAAGTCGTCGATAAAAATTAAAAAATGGAAGAAAATAAAAGCAGTAACTCGAAATATAATTTTTGACATAAATATAATTTTTACGACATTATTATACGAAGCTTGGGTGCGTAAATATTTTTTTTTCTTAACGAGCGTTTACGAGCTGACCGGTCGTTCAAAATCGACAAATTCCAAGTTTTAAAACGTGTGAAAGTAAAACATTGAAGGGTGGCCGTTTGACACTGGCTATAAAGGTGTATAATAATGGCCGTCCGGGTCATGTCGTAAAAACGATTGGTCAAGCATTGACGGATCAAACGTAATAATTATGTACTAAGAAAACTTTAAATATGGGTCAGTGGCGGCCTTGGGAAAGGAAATGCAGACTGGGCAACGACGGTTGAATTTTATAGCTTTTACTGTGATGAAATTTGATGCCTTAAAAATACATAAAACGATGACAAAGTATTCCTGATAGCGAGTAATAAAATAGATGTTAAAGCATACAATGAGTTGGTTTTTGTTGTGTACAAATTGAGCAAAACGTGGTTACTTCGTCACGAACAGTTAGCAGTAGGCCAATAAGAACGTGGGTTGCACAGTAATCTTTAATGGTGCAGGCGATTGACACAATATACCATGCATTATAATGAGCTTGATACCAAAATATTATGATTTGTGAGTCAGGACATTATTGAAAAGATAATAAATAAACACACCAGTAGATTATGGAGCTAGGGTAGGTATCTACCAAATAAATTATAAACTAGAACAGAATGATCGTGACATTAGCTCCAAGTTAAATTAACCAGAAATTAAACCCGGAGATGGTGAAACCGGCCCTAAATATTGACACAATAAATTACCACAAACAATATAGAAGGAGAGATTGCCATATTCAACCTTTTATAAAATGGCTGGTTTGTAATTTTTGTTTTCCCTTATTAAATGCGAGTACCCGATTTAATTGACGTGCTGATATTAAAAATATAATGCATATTCTCCGTGGGAATGGGCAATGCATGTGAACTAAACTTACCAGTTTATCGACTAACATCTATGCAAATTTTTGTGGATTCGTATCGCACTGGACCGATAAAACTGGATTTTTAATAAATTATACGTAGTCTGTGGTGTGGTGATTTTTATTATCTGTAGTTTGAGGGATGTTGGAGGGCTTTTAATTCTCTTTGCTATTGTTGGTTTTTTTTAACATTTTTTTTTTGCTATTAGATTAATTTTGTTTAGTTACTAGCTTGTGGGGTTTATACAATATAAACTTTGATTAAAGTTAAGTAATGATTAGAGATTGTTTAATAATAAATTTTTAACGTTTAAACGTCTCTTAATTTTATCAAACGTTTATAAATAAAAGGGCTTATGTTTTTTGTTTACAATTTTCCGTTCGTCAAGATGTTGATTACGTTTTATTTTTGCGATAAGTATGTAAATTATTGTGACTGTTAATTAGCTTTATCTATTACTTATAATGAGATTTAAACAATTTCTGACCGATTAAATGATGCATTTTCTTTGTTTTACCATACCATATCTTAACTTTTAAATCCTTCGATAATTATTATTCCCGTCCGTTCTTCTAAAACATTTAGCAACCAAATAGCGTTCCCACAAGTAACCACATGCAGTTTCAACATAACGGGTGTTTCGTTTAAATTTGCATACATTAACATGCATTCATATAAACAACGAGGCGCACTTGTAACAATCAAAACAATGTACGACGAATAAAGCAGAAAGAAATCATTAACGCCTCGATAGATGTCAACAATTTAAGATAATTAAGGGGTTTGTAATATTCTATTGTTTTTGTAAATTTACATAAGATATATACGTTTTGTAACGATTTTTCGACCCTTCAGTTGAGACAAAGGGGTCAATTTAAACGGAGGGTTACTTTAAACGACAGATTTAAATAACTGTCGATCAAAATGGAACAAACATTTTAAGAAACATACAAATTACACCAGAAAGGTGTGGTCAAATTGAACTTCGTGGTACAGACCACCAAACTGAACAATCTTGTCCATGGGACCAACATCGTAACCGCGAAAAAGTATCAACTTACATGCTTTTGATACAGGCAAAACTAAAATGATTTCAGCTACATACAATAACGTCGGTAATTTCTAGTTATCGAGTAAAATTGCCAACAAAACAAAGGCACTTAGTAACAATAACATAACAATGCAACAAGTATTACAATGCGTGGAATCCAAGGCTGTGCTTATCGCCACTGCGTGTAGAACAATATTAATCATGTTATCGCTTATAGATATATGAACATTTAAAGTGGCTACAATAGTTGTTGAATAATTCATGGAATATCATACAACGTGTAAGACCGTAATTAGCACGTTTTGGAGTAAGTAAATTGTTGGATATTCAGTTATTCGTTACATTTTAATTGGTTAAATTCTCTCGAGTGATGTTTTATCATTATTCTCTCGCCCTTGTCCCAGTTCATTTGTAGTCGTCGCAACATATATTATCTTTTTCTTCCATCGGTAGTCACCCCCTTTCTAGCCACTTCATCTCTCACACAGCCCATCCATAGTTTCATTGGTCTTCCTCTACTCCTAAAGCGTTTTCGCGTCCGTTTCGCGTGGATTATGTGACGCATTTTTCCCTTTCTTTGTGTTATGTGGACCGCAAATAAACGTATTTTCTTTCTCTTTTTCATCTTCTTTTTCTCTCCATCCACATTCCTAGTCAAAACGTTTTTTTTTTCCTCACGACTATTTCCTCGTGACTTTTTATCAATCGTTTTTAAGAAACGAATTAGAAAAATGCTCATTGTTGCACGTTGGATTCCTGAACAATATGGCAGTTCCATTTTGATACGCTCCAACAAAATAAAACAATAGATACATAATCAAACAAAGACAAATCAAGAGTCACCGGACCGTAACTTGCAGTGGTTCACACGAATCAAAATCACCGAAAAACCTCTCAACCCCGAATTGGGGGGAGGAACGTTTAATTAGAATAGGCAAGTGAATACAAAATGTATGGGAAACGATTTGGCTCTCGATGACAGTGTTTTGTTAATTCAAATTGCCGGTTATTTTCGTAAACCGTTCGTTAAATTTTGGGGGAGTCGGACCATAAATGATTTTGTCAATTGTGTGAAAAGTGAACCGAGCTTTTTTCTCACATTATCATATTTTTCCATCTTCAACTCACTAGTGCTTTTAATAAAAACAATCATTAGGAATGAAATAAACAACATTCTGTGAACTCCAACATGTGCTATAACATGCGTAATTTCTAAATTACTTGGCAACTCAAACAAACGGACAATTTGTATATTATTCTGACATGAGAAATTATTAGAAATGCGCACTGAAACTGTCACCACAATTTTCCCTTGGGCAAACGCATGCTTTTCTCTAGTCTAGACAAAGAAACAAACAAAACGCTATTAGCATATTATGTTCGCATGCTTACCGGCGCGTACGCACAGACATGATCCGTGTAAATCAGGGCTGCCATTCAGAATTATGTTTTGTGATGATTCCCACGTTTTTTGGTTGAAATTATGTTTAGAAATTGATACCATAAAACTGTTTACTTTCTAGAAGTTACTTGAAAATTTCTCTTATTTCTTGCAAAATTCTATAATTTCTTCTACCAACAACATTTATTTTTTCTCAGATATTTTACAAATTTAGAAAGTTTTTTTTTTCGTTTAAATACATCAGAAATTGCTTCTGGAATTGTAAAGGTATGTTTTTTTTATCTGTCACTTAAGTATTAAGTAACTCAAGTGCCGTGCCAGTTCCACAAAAATTGCATATTAATCAGTTGATAAGCGAATGTTTAGCCCTAGTAAACTGAGTTTACCCAAGTATAACAACGCCACTTTGTGCAATTTAAACGTTCCGTCAACTGATAACCGATGCATATTTACATTTTCAGGTAACAAAAGTGAACGAGAGCCTCTTAGATTCGGTGCATCTGTATCAATATTGGTGTTGTCAAATCGCTTATCTCTATTTACTTTTAAACGTTTAAAGTTGTTTTGAAAAATATATAATATGCGTCTTCCGAAAACCGTTATGGTGTTGGGGACGTAGTTTAAAAAAAAAACTAAGATCAAAGCTAGGTTCCACAATTTGTTTGGCAATATTAGACTGCCGCGTTTGTCTATTGGTCGCAACTTCGCAAGCGTTATTGCTGAGTATGAGGTCCTGGGTTCGATTCCCAGTTCAGGCAGTGTTATTGGGTTTTTCCATTAGCAGTTTCTCAGTAGCAGCCCGGGGTCTGGATTTGTGCCCGGTTGATGGCAATAGGCTCGTCCCCTATTACATGGGACTTAAATAAAACTGGCAAAATGTGGGTGTACTGGTAGGTACACCTCTGCCTAGCCCTTTCGGAGATTTTATGTTTTATATTAGACTGCAGTTCAGACTTACTGCACGTGGGTTTTTTTTCGTAAGCAATCCACATGTTTGAATCCCTATGGACCATTTTTAAATTCATAATTCAAATCGGCATGTGAACAAAGCGGTCGCTAATTCTATACCCGAAGATTAGAACCAAGTTTCTTTTGTATACTTTCAAGTCGAATTACAATATAAGACATGGTCTTTGTACATTGTTCGCTATTGTGCGGGGTCCTTACAAAGGGCTGGTCTTTGACCCCTTGCCCCAATTACGTGCTCGACTCTTGCGCAAGTTGATAGTATATCAGTTGATAGCGTAGTAAATAATGCGTACGGACCAGACTGTGTGTCTGCGCGTGAGTGTAGATTTCGCTAATTATCTACAAATATTTGTAGTAATTGATTAGTTGGTTCATTTTATTATGAGTATGTTGTGAATTTCAGTTGCTTGAGTACGTTACGTTCAAGGAAAACATCGTGAAGAAACCGGCATGTCCTAGAAACAAAAATTCGAAGACATGTGACATCTACCAACCCGCACTGGGTCCATTCCCTCTCACAAAGAGGAGGCCTGTGTGAGGGAACATTATAGGCTGATTATGCTATGTTTGGTCTATTGAAATGTTTGTTTTTGGTCTTTGGTTTGGTGGTCCTATGAGCTACACTTTGGCCGTTTTGCTAAGTGGATCTAAGCCATGATCTCCGACAAACATGTGTGAAATTCTTTGTTTACCTTATTGCTATCGTTTGAATATAGGCGTTGCTAATCGCAGATACATTTATTTCGTTACTACGCATTCAATTCCACTATCTTGGACATTCGATACTTGACCAGCAATATAATGGATAACAGGCAATATTTATTCTAATTTTAGTTTTCATATCTATGCAAATGTGGTAGGTCTATAACAAAGTCTACATTAAATGATAAACTAAACAGTTATTACTAGATGAGTTTGGTGTTTCAAGATTGAATACTCTGAGAAGACAGAAACAAACAGAGATTCAAATTCTAATAAGAAACCAAGGGCGTTCTTAAAAAGTTCATTTTCCACATGGCCGTGAAAAACTTTGTTAGACAAACGTTATAAAAACCATCTTTGTCGGTATATCGTTAAAAAGCACACGTGTTGTTAACAGGATTCCTGTAAAGGCGTAATTTTGACCTACCGCGCCTTGCGGTAGGTCAAAATATACCTAGTAGAATATTTAGAAAAACGTTATTTTCGTTCATTTGCTTTCTGATAATTATGTGGGATACGAGCAGTGTATTATTGTTCTCTGTTTGTCAACTTATTAGCGTGGCCGTATCATTTGACGTGTTCGCCCGTGTTGATAATGTTTTGTGTTTTTGGAAGTATTGAATCTGTTGTTTTTATTATCTCTGTACATCACATAAACATAACATCACGCCACGCGCCAGTATTCCCCGAAGGGTTAGGCAGATGTGTAGCTATAGTACACCCACATTTCGCTAGTTTTGTTTAAGACTCATGTAATAGGGGGCGAGCCTGTTGACATCAACCGGGTACAAATCCAGATTTCGGGCTGCTACTGAGAAATCCCTGAACGAAAAAGTCAATAACACTTTGCCCGACCTGGGAATCGAACCCAGGACCTCATGCTCAACAGTAGCGCTTGCGACCACTAGTAGGGTTTCCAAATTGTTTGATAGAAACAACTCTATAATCATTTCCAAAGGCTAGGAGCCAATTATTTTCAGATTAACCTTTTCTGTAGATCAAAAAAGCATATTAGAGAAAAAGCTTAGTCATTGTAATTTTCGCGCCTTATTCCCAACCCTAATCTAGCCCAAAGCGATCCATCATTCTGCCTATTATAAACTCAATTAAATCTCATTTGCATAACCTTTGCCGGACTAGAGGCTCCCTATTCTCTCGTCTTAGAGATGTCACCACCTTTGTTCAGCGGTAACCTACTCCTATTCAAATGGGACAACTTAGCGACAAAGCAACGTTTGACCCTCAATGGATGAGAAAGGCATTATTTGTGTATTTTAAGCAATAAACAGTGCATTTTATGCGATTGTGAGCTGTTTTTTAAATTTAAATTAGAATGGCTGAATGCACATTGTCCGTTGCGTGAGCTCGTGGACTGCAGTGCGCAGGTACCGTTGATGCATAATCATTAGAAATTATCGAGCCGAGCGAGAGTAAGTCAGCTTTGCTCTCGACTATTGCATGGGAATTACGCACCGATCGCGCTTGGCGGGAAAAGTGACGTTTGCGAGTGACAGGTGAGTGTGACGGATAACAATGACAGTTGCAACTTTTTAATTTATGATATCAATGAATTAACTCATAATGCCTCTTGTTATTTTTGGCGAATAAAAATAGCGTTGCTTTTTTTGAACTCATTATATTTCTTTTATAATTTTTGACAAATAATAAAAGGTTGGTCCATTTTTTAAGGCTCACAATGACGAACGTGTCGCGATGTTGGGAATCAGAATAAAAGAGTGAGTTTAATCCTCAAGTGATGCCTAATCCTTTTTAGGAACGCCTGAATGCATTGTGTGTCGTTTGTAAAGATGCGAGGCAAAAACGAGGACATAAAATTCGTTTAGAAGTTTCGTTGAATGACGATGTATAGACGCACAGGCACAGGTATGTATTATAGTATACAAACTGGCAACGTGTCAGAGAAAATTAAACTTCTTTAGATATTCCATATGCATCACTTCAAAGCATGTAGCGTATACTAAACAATAACAAAACGCATCAAGATTCAGGATTAGACGCACACACCCACGCGCATACACACAAAAAAAGGATAACAAACAGTAATACAATCATTTTTATTCCTTTTCTGTGCGTACGCGCATCCTATCTGTTGCACTCGCGCATGTCATGCTATCCCGCTCGCTCACCCCGGTCGTTGACCTCACATCTCCGACGAGATTGCATCTAGTGGCCACACAGCTTCCCCCAGATAGACGCAGCACAATTTCTGGCCAATTAAAAGATAAATTTTAATACGGCAGCTGTATTGGGCCAGATTTACTAGCATTTGTACAGTTTAACAATGTTTTACTTCTAAAGCCGCTTGCGAAACATTCGATTAAGTTTGACCTAGTTACTAGTATTGTACTTCAGATAAGAAAAAAATTCAACGCAATTTTTCTGGCGTCGTCTCGTATGCGCAGCGATATTGGTATCCTGGAGCCGGCGAAGCGTGGCTACGTTGACCGTTGGCTCGGGCCAAACAAAATTTGAATCCCGACAAAAAACTTCAACCGGTGTAGTAGTTTATTTATGACATAGTACAAAATCTCCAACAAGACGAGCGTAGTTTTTTTTGTATACCACAAGACCCCGTGATGAAAAAACCAAAACAATTTTTTGTCGAATCCAAAATCGTTTTACGAGCGCCCTCGAATAGTAAGCAAGCGGGACGGGGATACGGTCCATCTCTTTCCTTCTCTGGAGTGGAAAGAAACTGACACTTTGGTTAATACGTCTTTTGTAAGGTTTCTAAGAACACGTTGCGTTGGCGTGATCGCTCCCCATCTAATAAGACACCTCGATTAAGACAGTCGTAATTGTGGTTCGTGGAACTAAGACAAAGTAAGCGCAGTTGACTTTTGATCGTTAATTGCCTGTGGACTGTACTAACGAAATGGAAAAGAATAGAATCAGCTGCATTACTTAATTTCATCATCGATCGATGCTGTTCGCTCACAGAGGAGGCAATGAAAACTGAACCATCAGTGCATTCGTGAGCGCAGCGTTTTGTGCAGTACCTAATAGATTTATAATCATGGTCGATTTAAATAATGAAATGTCTATTAGATTGTGTACAATGACTCCAAACGATATGCCGTCATAGACAATGAATGATATTGCAAGACTCCGCGCCATAGACTATCTGCATGTAATGACTGCTATTCGATATTATTCTTGAATCATTCAATTTAAAATACATTACTGCAGTAATAAAAACAAAACAAACACTACCACTTAATAAAAACATTCGCCGCACAGAAATTAGTTCATTTGCTTTCACTTGTTTATAATTGAATCTTGCGCAACTTTTTTTATAAAAAGCTGTTTTATGGAAGACTGTTGAGGAAGGTCGCATTCTGGACCAAATATTTTTAAACTCGAATTCCCGTGTTATTTTATTTTAAAGAACAGAAAATAATGCCTTAAGGCAAAGTCATTTGGGTTCATTAGAACATTTTTTCGTGCTCCTGGGCATAATGTCTAAAAGATTACATAATGGTAGTTACCACAAGGAGAAATTCTTATCGTGTCATGGGATTTTTAAATGAGGTTAGTGGAACAAAAAATAATCATAAATGCCCTTCATAGTAATGGTAACCCACTTGTCTGGGAATGCGATAGCCCTTGAACTTACTTATCAGGCTACTTTGGACAGAAATAGAACAGGGATGAGGAAAAAAAATCCTTTAAGTGACACTTTATCGGCTTAGAGATTGGCACTTAGAAAATTGAAGGGTCATAAAAGTTCGTACTACAAACTTTTTTGGAGTGTGTGTAGCAATTTAAGAGGCCTGAAACTAATCGTATCGAACCACATTAGGAGGCTAGGAGCACACTTAATGACTTGACCCAAAAATTATGTTTATTAAACAAGCCCTTTTCGTTTCACACAGTCCTGTGTTTGGACAGCCGAAAGAAACAAAAACCCACTAAGTAGTCCCGTAGAAAAACGTGGTAGTCATAATGTGGATATTACACATAGGTTACACTTTAAATTGGTTGTGCAAACTGAGAAATACTTAGTAGCTGTTCAGTAAAAAAAGATGTTGATCGACAAATAAAAAATGCTCTAAATGATCCATTTTTGACGTGTATTGGGCAATGCCGCCTTAGACGGAAGGAAAATTCTCAGGATACGTATTGACAGAAGAATTTTAGTTTGTTTTCTTCCCATTCGCCTTTGAAATGGCCCACTGTGTGCCCAAGAAAAATCCTATCTCTACATAATATACCCCTGGACAAAATTGAATGTTTGGGTCAGCATTAACTTTCCATACAAATTACAAGATTTCTAAGTCCTGAAATGAAATTATAGTGATAGTCATGATTATTTTATTGCCCGTCATTTATTCAAATTGATCAAATTATGTTGGAATCTACGTTCAATGAAGATTGTGGTGGTTTTAGACCGATTTGAAGAAATTATAGAGGGGTTGGGAAAAGAATTAGAATATTATGGTATATGTGGCTTTGCTATTAGATTTTCTCTATAAATGTAGAATGCAGCGACGCGTTTTTTGTCCTAATAGTTCCAATTGATCTAATTTGAGGTTTGTTTCCCCATTTTGTCTTTTATTAGGACAAGCTGAGGTTTTGGGCCCTCCCGCGATGTCTCCCGCCTTAACTATTTTAATAGCTTCTATCTTATAATAATAAACTAATATACATACCAATCTGGAAAAGTACCATTACCATAAATTCGAGAGGCTTACCTGAAAAAAAAAGATCATTTATTAAAATCTTATAAATTGTGACCTTATCATAAATTGTAACAGTCGTAAAAGCAAATTATTGTCTATGCTTTTATTTGAAACCGTGGCTTTTGAGCAATTATCCTTAGGACAGAATGACCGCTTATTAAAATAATAGTCCAGTGGACGAACTGAACGCAATCAAGTCTAGCCTGATTTCCAATCCAGTTTGTGTGGGCGCGTGGTGGGGACATAATAGTTAAATGGCGTAATGTTTCTCAGAGTTGAACTATTAATTTCTACTGTTTTATAGGCAAATAGAATTTGTTGCTGACTAAATAATTAGTTTCCTTTCCAACAAGGCTTTATGAGCGGGCAGAAATTCGAGGCGATAAATATATTCTATTGGAAAAACAAATGAATTGCGACTTTGTTCCAGTGAGTTAAGTATTCACAGAATTTAAAAAAAGCGTCTTTAATAGATTTACGAGTAGATAAACTGAAAAAATCGTTCTAGGCGATGCAATTCTTAGTGGAAGTCATTACAAATTTAAGATATTGCTCTTGGTTAGTCACACAGCTGAAGTACTCAGAGATCAATTTGTGGAGTAAAACAAAAGAGATTTTATGATGCATCGCTAGCCGCCTAGCAAGGACGCCGTAATAATTTACACTGACGTTTTTAGGGTTCAATACCCAAACAGTGCCAAGGGGACCCTATTACTAAGGTTCCGCTTTCTTTTGGACCGTAATAGGTAGGCACTTGAAATTTTCACGGACTGTGTACTACTATGGCCGCTATAACAACAAAAAATAATAAAAAAAACAAACTTAAGAATTAAAGGGTTTACTTTAGTAAAACAAAAAACACGAGGTTCCCATAAATATAAGAAACTTGTTTTTTTTTTTTGTTACAATTTTGTTTATTAAAAAATGTAGTGTTATTGTGACGGATCCTATCGTGTGCGAGTCCGACTCGCACTTGGCCGCTATTTGACAGTTTCGGCACGGGTTGTTTATTACAGCAAAAAGGCTGTTAAGACAATGTCAGGACCGAGGCTAAAGATTCAGAAAAAACATAATCTTGTCTCTGGTTTTTATTGTGCGTCCTCATCTATCAAACGTAGTGTTTAATGACTAGGTTTTAAATAAGGTTTAAAGATATTTTTGCGTTTTTTTGTTGGGTTAAATATAGCTGGGTAAAATCTGGATTGGAAGCTAAGTAGTTATCGAAAATAGACTCTATTTTGCAAACATTAAAGTCTACAATTATTAGTATGTATGTGTGTGTAATGAAATTGCATGATATTGAAATCAATGTAAAAACAATCCATCGCAGCGATGAAAATTTAATTGACATAAAATTATGTAATTTTCTTATCGCTGAGATTAGTAACACGCTAGAAATAAAACAGTTTACGCAATTATTTTCAGGAAGGCAGCATGAAATCGGTACCAGATTAATATTAGAATTTATGTAATTATTTCAGTGCACCAAATGAAATTAGTTCATTATTTTATTAGTTGAAATTTTTAGAAATTATTTTAACTTTTGCGTGGGATTGTTAATTGTACCACTGTGCGTAATTAGTTTGAATTCCGAATAGTCACGTAATTGGACATGGCCACGAGTGCGAGTCGTGCCTATCTGTCATATTCATATTATTGCATCTAATGCTTCCGTAGTTTATGCTTTTTTGTCTCTGGCAGCACGTCTAGTAACAAAATTACTTATATGCAATACCTGTACATTTTAATGGGAATTCCTTGTTAATAATATCTTCAATAAAAAATAAATTACTCGTTTTTATTTTACTATTTTGTTCACTTAGCACGCCAAGTTATTTATTTAAAGACAGTAAACTTAATTTAGCGATAAATTAACTTGGTGGACGCTTAAGTGATAATAAATTGTTAGTCTATTCCTAGGAACATAATTTATTAGGCAACTGAACGGTATACTGTTAGTCATACTATCATTAACCTCATCGGTGTAAATAATTACTTATTCACGAGAGTTTAGTGTATAAACAAAAGAATACAGCACACTAACGGGTAACCGTAAACACGTAACGTCCACGGGTAAATTATCTCAGTTTTTTTTTTGATAATTGTTACGTTGTCAATGGCCCCAGCTTGCTTCGTATAACGGGTTCAATAGTAGTGAAGCGAGCCAAAATAAATCTTGGAAAATATCTCGGTGTATAAAAAAAAACATTACATTTTTTCACGGGTTACAACACCAATAAATTCTTTTGACACATCGTCGTACCGTTATCGTTTTAAATAGTCGTGCGTTATTTTTAGTCATTTATATAAATAAAATAAGAGCATTTATTTTGTCTCCACTATCTTGACGCAATGACCACTGTGTATATTTTGGTCGTATACTGCAATTTTGCGCGAAATTATCTAGGAAAATTGCAGTGCCGTATTTTTTCACGGCGAATTTATTTAGAGGTTGAATAACCTTTTCTGGCCGCGTCCTCAAAAGCTTGGTTTTATTTCTATCTCCTTCACACTTACTAAGCTTGAGTGCGACGAACTCTGTTTGTTTGTAAACCGATATATTATACACATTTCCATAAAGTTTAGGATGATCTAGCTAGCGTTATGAAGAAGTTCAAGAAACAAGGTTTCTATTTTTGAAATGCTAAAGATAAACTCTCATGTCCATTTGGATTCAAATCAAATTAAGAAGCAATTGGTTTTTAATAATTAAAATGCAATATCCATTCTTAATTAAAATCATGGAACTTAAAATAAAAACCGTTTCTGAGTCACGAAAATTCGTGAGAATCTTTTCATAAAAAAACAGTAGTTATTATATAAATATTTACTACGTATATTAATAAACACTTTATTGCAACAATATTCTCGCATATCGAAAAGTAGCACTATTTGATATCGTTATCGGAATCCGACAAACAGCACGTGCGTATGAGTGGTATGTTCACAGCAAAATATAATATTGGAAAAAAAAAGCCACATAGTATTACGCGTAGATACCGGAGTAATTATATACAAGCCAAATTAAATGATAATTATCGTAAACTGTTGCAATACGCGAATACTGTGAAAAACGCAGTTCATTCAACTCACGCCTACAGTTCTAGAGTATAACTAGCGTTCCAAATTGTTTTCAGTTTCCGGTCTTCTAGAGCTGCGCTTGAGACTCGCGCATATTTTCATAACAAACTTCTATATTTTTGTCTATGAATTTTAGTGTTAATTTTTTTTTAATTCGTTAGTAAGGGCTGCTGGCATCAAGCAATAAATAAAACATAATTTAGCATGTAAATAAATCGTTTGTTTACCAAATTGTGCCGTAAGAAATATATTCAAAAGAATAATGACCGTCTTATTTTTTGTGCACCACAAATTGCTGTAAGTAATTTATTTAAAACGACACAACAAGACAATTGAACAGGCGTCAAATAAAATCGTAATAAATTGTTGATCAAAACACTTTTGTTTGTTGACAGAGTGCGTACGCGCGCCACTATTTGAATTTAGAATGAGGCTTTGCGAAAGGAGTTGCTGTCACAGTACCGTTAATTTGAGCTACTGCGGTCGTGAGCTTTTAGGCAGTGGACACACAATGCGTTTGTACACAAACCGTAGAAATTTCATCATGTAGGTACTCGAGTTTCATAAGTGAACTGTTTACACACAGAATTTATTTTGGTCGTGGTGTTGGTGTGATATCATTTGTGCAGTCAGCTTTGTTTGTTAACTTTCTCTCTATTGTTTATTCATTAGACGGAAATTAATGTACGAATTATGAATGCCATGAATAGCCATGATTACTCAGTGGAGTTGGAATCTCTGCGGTTATTTTTATGTTTGTAAGTTTTGTACTTTATCAGAGCTGCGTTTTAATTCATTTCGCTCTTAATGTTTTTTTTTCTTAATGCGATATTTGTTTTTTTTTTATATTGACGCCACTTAAAAATAAATTGACGGAAACTCGATTATTTTTTTGCAAGTTTAAATTGGAATCGTCTAGTGAAACCGACGCTTTGTCTAAGCAAGTTCAGTAGTCACTTAATACCTATTCAACACACCGAAATGTGTCCGTACGTACTACGGTGTGTATGTGTGTGTGTTGTTATGGTACGTTCAATAACACCGTGGCGTCGGGTCAACGGCCTCAATGCGCCGGCGCGGCGCCGCTTCAGACACGGGGATGCGGAAAGTTGGCGTTTCGCGGATCTAACGCAGCCTTTATTGTTTGCATTATTTAACCAAAAACGTATGTTTAATTACAATTGCTGTCAATGCCCCCAATTTGGACCACGATAGGTACCAGTAGCTAGCTCTATTTTGGTGTTTTTTTTTGCTAGCTCCTTTGTTTGATGACATTGTATGCAAATTAATTATGCAGTCATATAGTGTGATAGCAAATTGTTTATTAATGTTATGTTATGTTACTTCATGTATGTGCCTTTTTTATTTGACACGATATAAGATTATGGAAACGAGTTTGCCAAAGCTTACAGTTATTGGTTTTAAATAGCTTTACACGACACGATAATTTATGATTAGCTAATAAATTATAATCGATGGTTTTATCGACAACCTTGGCCCTTGTAAGGCCTTCACAAAAAGACAGAACAAATCAACCATGAAAAAAAGTTATTACGTTCAAGATTTCTGAAGAATTATTTAATTCCTATAAGTGCAATAACAAGTCTTGAAAAGAAATCGATAAGTGTTTAGAAATCTCGAGTGCTACAATCACTGGTTCGTTTGTCATGGTCAATGGTAGCACCGTTATTAATGTTGTAAGGTCGAACCAAGAACCCTTTATGGCCCCTGTAACGGCACCTTGGTTCGACTCGCGTAATCTAGTTTGTAAGTAGGTATGTAGGTACCTACCTAGTGCGACTTTTTTGTCGCACAGTGGGATTTACGTATTTTTTCTTGTTGGATAATTTGAGGTGGGTTTTCACATCGCTTTTTTTCCAACCCTTCGTAGGAGAAGGCCTTTCTTCTTCGTGTGGTTAGTAACAAACCTTTTTTTTTTTTTGGCTGGGAAATCATCAAATGACGTCTCCCGCTCTGGGTGGAGCGGGATGGCGTGTCAGACTCTTACTGACTAAAACCCACCCGTGTTCCTTCTGTTGCCTGTGCAATGCCAGGGGGCCACGGTATCCATTTCGGACTTTCCCGCAAGTTAGTGACAAACCTGGTGTCAGAGTTTTTATGCCGTCCATGGACATCTGACTTGGCTTCACATGCCGTCGAGAAATATCTCTCAGGCCGGTTTAGGTAAGAACGATGCTAGCTAAACACTCAAAATATGTTTTTTTTAAGACATAACATCACGCCTTATTCCCCGAAGGGCTAGGCAGAGGTGTACCTATAGTGCGACCATATTTTTTGCCAGTTATGTTTTAGTCCCGTGTAACAGGGGTCGGGGGTCCGCCCTTTGCCACCAACCGGGCACAAATGATGGAAAACCCAATAACACTTGACACTCTGTTGTATACCTACCTACGTAAAAACTTGATTTTCTATAATTTATATAACATCACGCCGGTAATCCCCGAAGGGTTATAATTAACATAACATCACGCTTGTAATCCCCGAAGGGTTAGGCAGAGGTCTCCCTACAGTACACCCACATTTCGCCAGTTATGTTTAAGTCCCATATAATAGGGGGCGAGCCTATTGACATCAACCGGGCACAAATCCAGGCTTCTGCTGAGAAATTCCAGGAAAAACCCAATAACACTGCCTTACCTGGGAACCCAGGACCTCATACTCAGCAGTAGCGCTTGCGACCACTAGACCAACGAGGCAGTCCATATAAATACCTAATTATATGTACCTATTACCATATTATCAACTGACATTATTTTATTAGAAGACGTAAAGTATTATTAACTGTTTTGTATTGTAGTACCTATATGTATATAGTTTTGTAGTAATTCCTCTAAATTAATAATTTTAATAATTAATTTTAATCACTTTCTGCTATCGGTAAGTACTAGTATTCGTGACAGTAGGTGAACAATGAATGTCGTGATGAATCTAAACGAGGCCTAATAATGGCTAATCTTACTTGCGATTATGCTAACGAGATACCTATTTGCAATGTAAATTAATCAATTCAAGCTCTTGGTGTAATCAGCCAGTGATTATGATTACTATTTTTATTATGAACTTCGTTGTATTAATTTTTAGATGATTTGATTATCCTATCCATTGTTTTATGTTTTTCCATCTGGAATTTCTCAGCCCGGAGTCTGAATTTGTGCCCGGTTGATAGCAACAGGCTCGCCCGCGCTTACATGGAACTTCAAAAATAACTGTTATGTTGTTTTAAGTTCATTTCGAAATCAGCATTCGGTAAAAATTTGACCATAACAATAGAATTTCTCAGTGCTGTCATCAGGATTTCAACGGTCATCGTGTATGGCATGGCAACATTGTACGTCAATCATGCTTCCTTTATGCAATCCAATCATATCCCCTAATTATCATAAATATTCATTTTTATTACAAAGTACGGTTCACACACAATTAGCTACATTATTCCATTCAATTCACACTCGCCATCAAAATACAAACAAATTTAAAATTCAAATTGTAATTCTATATCAGTAATATAGTATTCTTGTCTTTGACAATAGCGTGAAATATGAAATTCTTATTTCAACAATTCAATATTATCATTGTAGTGGCTCCTGAGATGACGTTTTTAGAGTTCCGTACCCAACGAGTGCCATCGGGACCCTATTCTGTCCGTCCGTCTGTCGCAGGGCAATATGTAGTGTTAAATATTGTACGGTGGTACGGGTACGGGGCCCTTCGTGTACGAGTCCGACTCGCATTTGACCGCTTCTTAATGCATTCTTTAGAGAGAATATCTTAAGAAATGGTTCGTTATCAATCAAGTGGCAGTGCTATTATTAAAAAGTGTCACGGACAGACAGCTCAAAGAGTAGTTATGTGACCTATTGTAAGGAATCCAAGGCCATGTTTACTTAACTTTATTTGTTTGTTTGAGTATTTTTTTCGTTTACATAACAATAACACGGAAATTATTATCGTATTGTTGCCAGTGCTTTCGAAAATTAACAGTTTTCCTCTTTGTTATGTATTAATTAATTAACGTATTTTTGTTTGCGTGACCCATTTGTAATTGCGCAGTAAGCAAATGTTTTGTCAATGCAGGATTAAAATGAATAGGTACCTACATAACTTTTTTTCTTTAATGAAAAACTACGTCGATCTCAGAAACTTAATCGAAAGGTGTGAACACTCGAAAAGCATTACTATGTATTTATTCAATATTAATTAATTCCAGTATTTTTGTTCGTGTGATCAATTTGTAATCGGGCAGTAAGCAATATTGTTTGGTCAATACAAACATTCAAATCATTAACAACATTTTTTTTAGGAGAACATATACATCATCTCAAAAAGGTGTGAATACTCGAAAACCATTACTATTTATTCAGACCTACTCTCGAAGAAATAATTATGACGAATTAACATTTCAATTTAAAATTAACATAGATTCTTTTCATGCGCCATCCATCACTCCAGGGGAATCTGATGGATGTCCTCTTAAGGAACATTTGTGACACTTGAATTGTTGAATAGAATAAAGTCTTGAATGTGAATAGAATTAATGGAATCGAATTGTGTATGGAGTTGAAAGTTCACACGTGTTCCTTTACCTTTGGTGTCAACAGAGGGGGTTATTTTGACCCCAACTTTGTCCCGACCTCTGGGATTTCGACCCGAAAAAACCCTCCTACGCTTAGTGAAACCGTTTCCTATTCATAGACACGTCTCCTTAAGTTCTTATACAAATAGGAAGAAGTAAACATTTTGAAAATTCAAGAGCTTGTCGATATTGAAGAGCAGTTTGTTTGATCTGTTCGGAATTAGTCGTGTGGGCTCGGTTTAGGGATGGCACTGCATCTCATTTGCTTGTTTGTCCAACAAATATGATGGAGAAATTGTCAACGTACTCATATTATGAGGTCGATAACCTCGATGAGTAATGTTTGTCTATGACAGGTATAATTTCAAACAATTATGCAACGACAATAGACGAATTTTGAATGTAGACTGCATTTTTAATTAAAACATCTCCGCTTGATTTTCCGTTGGAATTTATTACGTGTCAACGTTACCTCGATACTTAAAATCTGCATTATTAAAGAGATCACGCCTTATAACAGTACTTCCCCTTCAGAAAACATTAAAATGTAAGACGAATGGAGCTGTCTAATCCGACCACGTTTCGAGTGCCCTTTAGAAATAGGTGAAAATAAATGTGTTGATGACCGTTGATTTATTTCCCCTGGGTCTTTGTCATCAAGGCGTGATTCCCCTGTATGTTTCGACAATCGGCTATACTTGATTTGCATAATGATTTGTTACCACCTGGACAAGATCCAAGATCGATGTTCTAATTTTGAATATTTGTTTTGATTGTGATCTGAACAAGGTTCATAGGTGAAGTGACAATTCTATTTTTGAACTCATTCTTTTTTATGTGTTCCAGTTACTTGTTGTATTTTTTCTTACAACCATAGAATTTCATTACCCAAGTAGGTATACCTACATCCTCTTTAAAGAACTCTGTTCTCCTTATTTAACGTTCTAGTAAAGAGTCTATACTTTTAACTTATTTTTGCCATGAATCACTCGTAATAAAGCCGTCGAAGTCTTTGTTCTAATAAAATAGAACCTTATCCTATAATCTACGTTCACATTCCATAATTTCAAGGCAAAGTTCCCATAGAATTTCCCACATAAACAAAGTTATGATGCCAGCTCGTCTAGCAGTGTGTATGAATGTTATCGAATTGGTCCAAGGCCACATCGCTTATCTGCCCACTTGTGCCGTATAATGTTTCGTGATTTGGTATTTTGAAAACATAGTAATTTCATAATTCCATAAGGGAATTAGTAGGAATGTGGAGCTGTTGTGTGGAAAGAGATTAAAATTGTTAAAGTGCCTAATTGGCTTGATCAAGATTGAAATTATGCAAAAAAAAAAAACTTAGCTAGCTAGCTGGTACCTACGTCAGAACTATAAAATAATTAAACTGTATGAAATTCATTCATGTTTATTTTTAATACTAATTACTAAGTAGGTACCTATCTCTCAAACGCTACTCCCCTATCTCATAAACATTTTTTTTTCTTACTCCCCATAATTTCTGACACGATCTGTCCTCATCAGTCGTCATCTGTTACGATAACACCATTCATAAAACATATTATTCAAAAAAAGAACAACCAAAAACAAAAGAAAGTGACACTTGTTTATGGGAGAATAGTTCAGGCGACGTCATTAGGACATCCCTTAATGTGTTTCACTCATGTTTTCGTCCTTGGATAGTTGCTTTCCCACGGAGGATGGTCGGTTACTATACTTCCGTAAGTTGCATGTAGCCACAAGTGTCCCTAAGTTTACACAACATGTTACTTAACTGACAACGAGTATTTGTATGGTCAATAGTAGGAAACGTTCAGTGGTTACGTTATGCTAACGACATAGTTATGGAAAACCGTTTTACAATATCTTAATTGTATGTGACTGTAACGTTTTCTTAATTAGTTCACTATTGAACCGTAACATATGGGCTTAAAGGTAACAAAAGCCGTTACATTTAATCAAAATATGCATTGGTAACCCTGCAGCTGTTATCTGCGCGGGCGCACAGTGCGGAACATTACTGTTTTTATTTAAATTCGGACACAAAACAACGACCTTTTAGTGTCCAAAACAAAAGAAGATTTTAATAAAAATAAAACATACAAGAGTTCACATTCAAACATTCGAAATACGAATATGTTCGTGTTCGCGACTTTTTAAATAAAAAAGTCACGAGTATTTTTAATCGCGTTGCATTTATTCTCCCGAGACAGCTGTCAGACGAAAAAAAAAAAAAGAAAAAACGTACATTCCTAAATTGAAACTGACGCGTTCCATTTAAAACAATAATGAAACGAAGCACCAAATTGAAAATAATGAAATCAATTGAGAAACTTTATTCGATAGTAAAATTGCAATTGTGATAAACTAAAAGATGATTATCTATATCGAAAGATACAATAAGAGCACAGAAATCTCGAAGTTGCCAATTCGTAAAAAAAAAAGATCTATCTAGGTCTCTTAACTGAGAAAATTCGTTTTCTCTTAATTTTCACCTGAGCAGAGTTCGGTCGCCCAGGTAGGTACTAGGTTTTATAGGCGATCAGATATAGGCTGAATTATTATTAGGCCATGAAGAGACTAACAGAAAAAAAAATAGCTCACAGTACACGCTAAGGTCATATTCACACGGGGTTAAAAAGCCGTAATTATTTATTGATCCGGTGCAAAATAAAAACTCGTGTGATGAAAAAAATCCCCCTTCATTTGTTTTAACGGATACGTATTCCTGTGCATCTGCGAGGGGTAGTCCGTTACATGCATTGCTTGAAATTAATTAATAAAGACTAGTGACAGATAAAATAATCATTACGGGTAGTCAGACGCCCGAAACTGCGACAAACAGATGTACTATGGGGTATCGTATTACCCAGTAACTGGGTTGTGGAGGTCAGATAGGCTGCATGTAAAATATTGGTATTCAGCTGCATCCGGTTAGACTGGAAGCAGACCCCAACATAGTTGAAAAAATGCTAGGGTCTAGCATTCCCTAGGAATCTGCCTAGCCTTTTCCCTCATCATCTGATGAGTGATAGATAAAATACCTATTTAAACAGAAAAGGAATATCAGAAATATCGACGCAACCTTGACAATCGAAAGAAAAAAAAATTGTCATAAAAATTATAAAAAAAGAAAAAACGGCAACGAAAGAACTGAATGCGATTCACACAATAGTATTCACAATACGATGTTTTATTAATAAAAGGACGATTGTTCTCATCTCAATCATTGTTTAACAATTTTATTATAAATAACAATGAGAACATAAATTAAATGCATTATCTATACATTTATCATAAATTTAAGTTGCTTTTCGTGTCTGTCTGTATGACCGCGTTGTTCTTCTAACGCGCAACGGATTTTGATGCCCATTTCAACATCATTTAGAGAATTTATTCCGGAAGGTTTATGTGTATAATAGAGATATTAAACTTACATAAATATAATAAAGAAATCGCCATGTTTTTCAAGCAGTAAAAACCCTGATCGAAATTTTACATAAGTTACGAACATAAGGTCACTCATACCGTACAAATCGATGACTACCGTAATCATCGGTTCTTTTCCCATTACATTATGGGAAAACGTTTAACAAGGGTGATATATCGATAATATCAATTATCTACCCTGCAGTATTGGTGCCCTTCCGATAGTGACTTAAAAGGCTCATGGGAACCAAGGTTGACTGACCGTTAGAGCTTCGAGGGCTCTCTATTATCAGGTCTGTTTTCACTTCAGTTTGATTGACTATATCTTAGTCATAGTCATTAGAACTGCCTCGTTCGTTTAGTGGTAGCATGAGGTCCGATTCCCATCGATTCATCTAGAATTTCTCAGTAGAGTCTGGATTTGTGCCCGGTTGATGGCAACAGACTCGTCTTCTATAACATGGGATTTAAAAATAAATGGCGAAATGTAGGTGCACCGCCTATCCCTTCGAGGAAAACAGGCGTGATGTTATGTTAGTCATTAGAAGCTCATTATTACTGAACGTCAAACATGCTCAAGTTTCTTCAGCGAAATAACAGTTGCAACACAAGCAAAATACGCTCTAATAACCCTCCTTCGGCTTAGGCGTAGTTTTAAAAAGTAAATCATTAAATTACAGTCACATTGCATAACCCATTGCTCACTAGCAAGTTGTTGCAAGATAATACTAACTTACACAGTGGTTTCACACGTTCAATAAAACATAGGTTTTATGCATTCTGCGCCATGCACTCGCATGAGGTGTCTTGTGTTTATGTTCAAGTTTGAGACTTTTGATGTTTTCACTCAATAAAGGCATGAAGTGACGGTACGACGCGATTCTGATAGAACAATTTCCATTGATTTTTCATAGAAATTGTTCTACTAGAGCCGCGCCTGTCTGCTGAGCCGAGCTGAAGTAGGATCATGCTGTAACTAACGGTTGAACGGATTTAGATAACAGACAATCACCTTGATAAAAACATAGGATACTTTCCATGAGCATAGAGAAGTTTCTCTCGGAAATGGCGAATGAAACCGCGGGCAGTAGCCAGTTTAAAAATAATATCTTCACACGGTTTATTATTAGTTTTTTCTGTAGAAAGTAAAAGTCTAACACCACTTTCACTTATAAGGAACAGGAATGATTCGTACATTTTACGGTCAAGCGAGATTCCCATGGAAGAATCCTCAAAGTTCGTCGAGCGGAACAGGGCAGATTTATCAGCTGTTTTTATGTGGCAGCCATTTTTTAATCACGTAATTGCCAAGGGGTGGTAATGAACAACGTGAGAAGGTGATTTTTCGTCAAAGGAATGACATCGTTTTGTTGCAGTAAAACATGTTTTTTTGGGAATTGTTGTAAGTTACTAGACAATTATTGAGTGAGTTATTTTATATTTTACTTTATTGCTGTTCTAATTAAGATAAAGAGTGTTTATGCGGATAAAACTGAGTGTAATAAGTTATTTATAAACTATGTATAAGGTAAATAGGAAATAAACGGAGGACAATACAGTTTAAATGAAACCCCTGATTTACGGAAAATAATAGCATCGATTATATGCGGTTTGAACAAATGTGCATCACTTGAATACCTAAACAAAAAATATAGTAATAAATTATTATTTTCCTTCCTATGTATCAGCTCGATAGTAACTGGTAATAAAGCAAATTTTTACATGAACTTAAAATATTAAGCTAATATTTTACAAATTAAAATGTGTCTTTATAAAAAATTCTAACACGCGCGTATTTTTTGCACATGCAATAAATCTTATCATAATGAGATGAGGCGACATCACAAGTGTTTCCATGTGTAAACATTTTACGTTTTCGACTATAACAAAAAAATGGCGGTTAGCTGGCGAATTGTGATGCTATCGTGCCTCACTGCAGTTAGAAAGTATGCCGAGAAGTTATTTCGTTTAACTGTACTTTTTTTCGCTTGAAGACCTTTCACAGTCACTTGAGTAGAGGTTTGAAAAATTTAATGTCACTATATTAATTTCTCTAAACTTCTAGATAATAAAATAGACGTAAGTGCAGTGCTGTATTTCTAACAAGCTACAGACTGCCCGAGACTTCGTCCGCTTAAAATTTATAGTTTTCACATCAAATATCTTAGCTTCCCATTAGTGAAATAATTTTAGCTTTCATGCAAAAACGGATCGTTATGAAATTTGGCAGATAGGTAGCCTCGGACCTAGAGAAGGACATAGGCTACATTTAATCTTAGATCGCAGACGAAGTCGCGGGAACAGTAGTATGAATATAGATAAGAATTAAATATGAAGACAGAGATTAATTAGAATTGTTTAGTAGAAACAACGGTACAATATTTGGTAAAAAAAAAAACGCTATGTTCACTAAAAACGATGTATTTAATAGCCAGTAGGCGTAAAATTGCCAGTACCTATAACGGCACCAAGCCAAATTAAGGCTGAGACAAAAAACAATTCATATCTCCCAAAAATAGCTTCACAACTAATTAAGATTATTAAAGTAATAAATAGAAAACCAAATAACTAGATGTCGCCATCATAGGGTTTCTGTCCTTGATCCAAATTCTTTATTTGCTTAATTAGCCATGTGCGTACAGGAGCGACTTATGAAATAGTGGGCAGACATGTTGCTTGAATGAGGCCAAACAAATAAAGCTAAATATATTTAATTGATGGAGATACGTGCCTATTATAATTTAATATTGCGAGATTGTAAAGCCAGTTAACCCCGGGGAATTCAGAGCAAAAAATCTGAGGTTGTGACCAGTGCGATCAGAGTCAGTTCTTGATTTTCTGGATGACTGACACAAACCTGTGAAAAGTCGTTTTTTTATCTCCTGTGCAGAACAGTCGTTACGCGCATTGAACCATATCTTACATGGCGTTTCCTTAGGGTCGGTGCGCACCCGCAACGTGAGAACTATAACGTACTCCTGCGCATTAGTCTCGTGTCGCTGACTTGACCAATTACATTTCTGCATTAACAAGTGCAAGGAATGGGCGCGACCCACTCGTATGGTCAAGTGTACAAGTTTATTTAATTGCTGGCCAGAGGTGATTAACTGTGCTGCCACGTTATAAAGACATGGAGTGGTCAACCTTCGTCGTACAATTTTCTTGATATAGGTGATTAATGAAATACCATTTTGAGCGGTATTTGATCTGCAGTTATCATGCCACTCCGGAGCACAACATTTTATCGCGTGATCGAATACTGCATTTCCTGAATTAAACGATTGCTCCCAATAAATATTATAACGATCTCCCTAACATATGTTAATTGGTAACAACGCTACTCAATTTACAAAAACAAAATTGCATGCAGTAACGTTATCCCATAACGATCTGTTTCACCAGGACCAGATGATGCCTCCGGTCATTTGACGGGGGATATGCGCTGGCGCAGGGGGTGCAAACGCGGGGGTAGCACGCAGATGCCGTGAACTATCCGCGACCGTTATTCCCCCTATCTGTTGAAATTTTGAAATTTGAACACGTGTGTTGACAACTTTTTTTATCACCCGCATGGTATGGTTTTCGCAATCGCTTTTATTTCCGAAATTTCGTTTTTTGAAGTAGGACAGTTTAGATAATGCAGGTAATTTGATAGTTTAGCAACGCGTTTGATCAATTATAGACAATAAATAGTTGCCCTGACCGAAAAACGCTGGTAACTGTTTCTATCAAGTGTTAAAATTGTGAGTGACCATGAGGAGCGAAATAGACGTTCAAACACTACAAATCAAATAATGTTCCTTAATCAAATTATTATTAGTCCGTATTAATACTAATAACATCAAACACATAGGGAAAGTGTCAGTTAAAAAATCAATATAACCGTTACGGAGTCAGTGTCCGCGAGGGTGCGACACAAAGGGCGGTGTGCTGCGCACGCGCCGACGTTATTGCACCGCCATTATGACAATCACAACACAATGCAGATTTATTTTGTGCCGTTTGCAGGGGTGACACTGCGATTTGTTAAAACTCATTAATTGAATTTTCAGTGCAGTTTATCAACGATTGTTTGGTACCGAGAAATGAACCGTAGATCATTCGTTTGTTTTCATTTGGTTGTGTATGATTTGATTATGAACGCATCGCCTGCTCAAGCATGAGTTATTAATGAGAGCGTTAAGAAGGTAATAATAATTTAATACCCTAAATAAAAATGCATGTTGCAGTAAAACAAAAATAATACTATTCTGATGATTTAAATTGCAAAGTAGAATTGTAATTGCAAGAGGGTTAAGAAATAACGGAAATAAATTAATCTATGAAAAGAACGTCTTGACCGGATGCAACATTTGAAGAAACCCTATACAGTTGCAACTATTTCTAACATTGCATGGTGAAGCATACAATTATTATGGGATCCCTGCAGCTACGTCCACTTACTTTCCCATAAACCAAAACATATCAAAGTTCAACGACACAACCAAGTTGTAATTATGAAAGGGAAGTAAGAAATTGGGTGACCCGGTCCCCTAGGCCCCCTACGAAGTAACTACGGTTGGTCAGTTTTAGACAATAAAAATTCATAACATTTGAACGTTGGAGAGCTCTTAGAAAGCTCTTAGATGCACATCTGGTGAAATCTAATAGTGTACTACAAATCGGGTCATGAATGTTTGTGTAAGTTGTCAAATATACGATGCGGGAAACGGGGAGGCGACGACATTTAAATTTTTAACGTTGCCGTAGACATAATTGAAAAACAAAAAAACAATTTCTCAATTTGTAGACTTAATATCAAATATTTTTTGCGGCTATTATACTAAGGGATAAGCATAAGAATAAGGGTTTTTATATAGGTATGTACACGGTTTGAGTGAGCTACCGATTGCCGAGTTAACAGGTAGGTACATTGCATTGTTAAGATGTGCGGAGCGGCTACAAGACGAACAAAAAATAAAAGCGATTGCCTATTCAGGTTCTTTTGTGTGAAGGTTTAAGTTTGTATATTCGTCTAAGAAAAAACAGCACAAGACTCGGATCAAACAATGAATGGGTAACAGGCACAAATATGTATAAAACAAGAAAAAGAAAAGTAGGTACAGAAAAAATAGTGGAGAGCAATATGATGGACCAAAAAGACGCTTACGATTGAACTAAGCGAATGCTAGGGATTTATTTTTATTTCGGCCACCTCGACGTCTTGTTTTATAACACCCGCCGAAAATGAAAAAATAAATATTTAAATAATAACTTTACGTTGAATAAAGCCGTAGGCACTAAAAAATAAATTGACACTTGAGAATATCACACAGACTGAAACAGTATTTAAATTAAGTGATGACAAAATAAGATGTTCATTTCGATCGAATATAAAGGCCGCCATTTTGCAATCAGTGAGTGAGTGAGCGTGTGTGCGCATGCGTGGATGGTAAGTGAGGTGACGCGCCGCGCGAGCGCGTCACCGCGTGTGGGTGCGACAAGGATACCGTTTACTATACTAACAAACGTAAGCTGTAGATTATGTGTATTGCATGTCGCTACGCTCGCTCGGTATGAACGAGAAAATCTTGAACGTCAGTTCAGGAAACTTTCCCTTCATAGATGGTGAAAGAAAATAGGCAAGATTGTAATTGAGCGAATTCCTACATTGACCGCAACGTTTCCGAGTTTGTGATTGTTGAGAATCTAGCATACCTACATTTGGTGGCATAATTCTAAGTGTATCGTGTTATGATAATAAAAGTAGCAGCGTTGTTTTAAAAGTACTTAGCATTATCTACACATCATACATTATGTATTTGTGTGACCTAATTGATATAAATTACGTAAGTTTCTATGAGAGATCTCATATCAAAAACATCGGTAATGTAATGCATTACCGATGTTTTTGATTTGAGACCTCTAGCATCTAAGCGTATTTTATTGTTTTACACTGCATTGGAACATTTGACTAAATAATAAGCACAAAACTTCTACAAAAAAACATTTCCTACCTATTTTGTAAAACATTCGTGATGTCAACAAACTAATTTAGTTAGGTATTTCGATGACCTATTTTGAGGACTTTCACTGAAGGTTACGTGCTATTACTGTCCCCAAATGACGTAACGTTAATGTAAATATTGACATGACGTCAAAAGCAATTTGACTCTTACATTCATAATAACAGTGTTGTCCAATGCCACAGAATAAAAAGAGATTACGGTGATGCGGTCATTAGAACTACAGGTACATATATTTGATTTTACAGGATTTGTGGTTTTAAATGTTTTATTTAACATAATATACCATTACGCTTTATATCCCCGAAGGGTTGGGCAGAGGTCTATCTATAGTACACCTACATTTCTCCAGTTATTTTTAAGTCTCATGTGCGACCCTATTGCCATCAACCGGGCACAAATCCAGACTCCGGGCTGCTACTGAGAAATTTCAGATAGAAAAATCCAATAACCCTGCCCGACCTGGGAATCGACCCTAATGCCCAGCAGTAGCGCTTGCAAACACTAGACCAACGAGGCCGTTGTTTATTAAGTATATATACATATTGGTTGTATGTTTGTTACGCGATTACTCCTCCAATTATGAATTGATTTTGATAATTCTTTTTTTGTTTGGTAAGGCATACTTCAGAAGTGGTCCCATATAAATTTGGTCAAGATCTGATCAGGGGTTTTTGAGTTAGCTTCAATAATACGTATTTTTCCGATCTAGTATATGTGGACGATATTCTAATAGTTCCTGTCACTGTAATTTACATAGCAGGTAATGGGTATTCAAATTTTTGTGGGGGTTTTGTGTAGGTACCACAACTAAAAAGTGAAAAATAAAAACTTTTTCACAAAAAATTAAAACTTTTTCACAAAAAATAAAACCGACACTACAAAGTGAAAAATAACTTTGATTTCGGAAGTCAGTGGCAAAAAAACGAAAATAAAACCCCCAAGACACCGACTTCCGAAATCAAAGTTATTTTTCACTTTGTAGTGTTTTTTTTGGAAGTCGGTTTTATTTTTTGTGAAAAAGTTTTTATTTCTCTTAGAAAATAGACTTGATAAAACTGTATTTTTGATCGTAGCATCAAACTATTGTTTACAAATTGTAGCCACACATGTGTCATCTAAAATGGTACAAGTGTGGGAGGCTTGCCATACTACGTGTTAACACTGAGCACTGTATCAAAACAAATGAATCTAGGTCAGTATTCGTGCTAGCCCGATAATTTGGACGAGCCGTTATAGCTTTGTTTATTTTTTCTCCTTTTAACGCACGAAACCAGACCGTGGTCTCGTATAACAAGAGATGAAAAACAATTTAATAAGTACTTAAACCGATTTTTTATCAGAACACCCCTTCAATTAGTAAAAAAGTCCATTAGAAATCCACTAAGGCGACTTAATTTTTAATTATGAGGCTGTAAATTATTTAATGAAAGCTTAGCCGGACCCTTTATGAGGTTTTTCGCACCTTCGGCGGATAAGTTTTTGCACATCTCTATAGAATTCTTTTGATGTCCAATTATAATAAGGGTGCCACCCATAGAATTCTTTCATAATCTATGGAGCCAGCATAAAAGGGTTCTGAGATATCGTATTAAGATTGAGCAAAGGCGTAAATGTTAATTTTAATTTTATTGTTACGTTAGTGGGTTACACGTTTTATTCATCTCCCGCTTAGAAGTCGTAAAATTTTGACGTAGTAACTGACATCACCACACAACTACAGACTCTCAGGAACAAATAGGGATGATGACTAAAAAAATGTTTTTTGTCCGTCATGTAGACTATGAAAAAATAATGCGTTTTTTTTTTACTTTATCAAAAGATTACGGCGATAAATTGCCATGACGTCACTTGTATGTAGATTTTATACGTACTTGTGACGTATCAACCCCCACTCCCCAACTTTAATGCGTTGTATCTAAGTCATTTTTTATTAATATGATAAAGCAAAAAAAACGTGTCTTATATTTTTTTATTATCTGACTGACGGACTAAATAGAATTTCTTTTTTTTGACTCAGGCATCATCCCTATTGAAAGGTCAACACAACATTCATCAATAATTCTATACTAATATAATTATATTAAAAGTTTTTTTTTATTCCAACTTTTAGTTTCAGTGATAGCATGTTCAAACAAAAAAAACTCTTAAACTAAATAGAATTTCTTTTTTTGAATGTTGTGTTGACCCTTCAATAGGGATGATGCCTGGGTAAAAAAAAAAAAGAAATTCTATTTAGTTTATGAGTTTTTTTTTGTTTGAACATGCTATCACTAAAACTAAAAGTTGGAATAAAAAAAAACTTTTTGCATTTGATAGCCCAATTCTTGAGGAAGGCTATTTTACATCACGCTACAACCTTTAGGACCCGAGAAAAAAGTCAGAAAGAACGCTAAGCAAAAACGAAATTATTTGTGAATAATCCGGTTTCTTTTAAATTAAACGGCGGCGGGTGAAACCCAGCAAAAAGGAGGGTTAAGATTTTTAATTCTCGAGTCAAGGGTTCAACCGGCATCATTAGACTCATATCAATAAAATACTAATCACTAAAAAGTAGCTGGTAATAAAGATGACTTTTAAGAGTAAAACGATACGTGTATTTTGTTCCAGGTGTTATGGCCACTCAATTAGTGTCCTATAGCAAATTGTGATCCATATTCAGTTACACGACGAACACGACGCCATACGAAGTGACATTATTATTCAGCAGTTCTTAATATGGTACCTATAACTAGCGACTTGCCCCTGCTTCGCACGGTTTACGACAGAACAAAACATCGTTTCTTTATTATACAGGCTGAATTTTGAGTCACCGTCCAAATTTTTTCTAGGCATTAGTATGATTATCTAACTCCTTTTTGAAAAAAAAAAATCGATATGAAAATTTTCATATTAAGTAAATCATTTTCTCGAAAGAATTATCCGCTCTGCGTGGTATAATAATAACTTTGTGATGTGATATCTCAATATTTTTGTATTGAGTGATACTAAAAGAAAAAACACGTACCTATTCAATGATTTTCGCCAAAGATTAATATATCAAATATTGGATGGTGACTAAAAATTCAGGCCTTATGTAAGTTTGATATACGTTTAATAAACACATTAAACTTTCCGGAATAAAATTATCTAAATTATGGCGAAAACTGCAAAATTCGTTGAATTATTTAGTAGAATAACACGGTCACTTAGAGACACACCTAGCGAAAAGCGACATTAATAATTATATTTATAAATATCAACTAGACATTGTTATGACTGTAAGGACATGGCAACTGCTACTTTACGACTTACGAGTTGTAGGTCGTGTCTTCGAACCCCGCCAAGCATTTCACTTGGATTTAACTTCATCACTACTGCTCTCGAAACGGTAAAGGAAAACATCGTGAGGAAACCGGTATGTCCTAGATAGAACCTAAAAGTTTTCTTACAACTTCTGTACCTAGTTTCATATTTATTTATTTAAACATCATAGGTGTTATTTAAACGATGTACAGTATTATTCAATGTTCTTATTGGAAACGTGAATGGCAATGAATTTATTTGAATATTAAGTAGGCGTGTTTCGTAACACTGTTGTCCTACACCTTATTTATTATTACATTAAATATTGATAAAGGCATTTATACGGTTGTATTTAAGTACTAAGGCACATTGTTAAGTAAACGATCATGTTCATGATCGTCTATAGATTCTTTAGCAACCTAAGAAGGTTAAAAAAAAAAAAAAAAACTTGATGATGTGTCTATGTACAAGAATATTTTTACGACTTGACAAAACATGGAGATTTCTTAATTATCTATAAGTTTTTATTAATGTATTATACACATAAACTTTCCGAAATACATTCTCTAAGTTGTGTTGAAAACCTCGACAGAATCCGTTGCGTATTTTAGAATACAGACATACAAACGCGAAAAAGTCTGTTTTATAATACGATTCTGTATAGATTAAGTACCTAGGTACCTATTTGTATACGAGTTCAAAATTACGTCAATAAATACGGTTAAGGTTGAAAATGCAATTTGCTAATGATGTTTGCATAGAAGTTGTGTTTTACTACTTAACATAAATTTAATTATCGCCAAGTACTAACAATAATTAAAAGTAGGTTGATAAATTATTGGGTAAATAAATATAACAATGTAGGTAAGTACATTAATCCAGTTCATGTGGTATACCTATTTTGATGCCAACGTAAATACCTACAGCAGGTATTAGCTCAGATGAAGTTGTTTTTTTGCTATTAATTACCTTCTAAATAATTATGTTGATGCTGTACTATGCAATTTACCTAAGAAATCGCTAGCATACAGGTACTAACACACAAAGTAAAACTACCACCTTTCTAGACATTTTAGCAAACACCGCAAACAAAACAAATGGCCGCGACATAATAAACAAACATTTTTAACTGTACATGGAAACAAGCGATCATCACCTAAAAATAAATTAAGACAAGTGTCAAATCAAAGTGACCTAGGTTTGTTATCTCTGTGGCATGACTTCACGAGATAAACTTTAGGTACACGAATATTCTCCCCGAACCGCATCCAAATTAAAGTTGCACTGATAATAACCTTGTTTACTCTGTAATTACTTGACTAACAAACGATTAATTGCACAGTTCAAGAAGTTGAGACATTTTGATAACGCTAAATGGAATTCCATTTTTAAAATGAATCAGACAGGTAAGTTGTCAGTTCAGAGTTTACTATGCATTTGCGAATAGATCTATGAATATACGCGTGACTAAGATATTATTATGAATGAGGAGGAGTCCCGTTCCACCACTCGCGTTTCATAGGTTAAAACACCCAATGTTGACATTTTTAGCGTAAATATTACGCATTGTTGACGCTAGTTTACGCAACATGAAATAGAACGCAATTTCTTAACCTTGTTTGTCAGTGTCAAATGTGAACAGCACGAAACATAATTGTTACATCTAAATAATCAATCAAACTTACCTGTTATTCTTTTCTGTGTCTTGCTGTTCTCAGGACTGGAAACTTTAGCCTCCTGCCTTGGTGCGCTCGCTGCAGGAGTTGTGATCGTGATCGGTGACCTTCTCAGAGCAGCGGGAATCGTAGACGCGGGAACGAGTTGCCAGGCGAATCGCTGCGAAGTAGGCAGCGGTTTCTCGTTGGCGAAGTCGAAACCCCATCTCTGGCTGTCCAATTCCAATTGGCGAGCCAACTCTCTCTCAACATATCTTCTGTTTTCCTCTCGGTCTGTACAACCGAACAAGTTTCTTCTGACGCCTGCTAGTGCGGTGACGCCTCGCACGCGCAGAGTTTTCGGGTCCAGCACCGTGGTGGTCTGCAGGCCCGGCGCCCTCACACTCAACGTAGACATCTCTTCTACAGAGTCCGAACAGCAAAACACAGCGCACTTCACAGATAGCATCCGCGCCGTATCCACCTAGCGCAAACAAGGTCAGTATTCAGTAACAGCACGCGATAGAATTGTATTGATTTAACAAGCGTATAAGTGTTTGGTTCATCACGCACCAATAAGAATTCGTATTGTTAGTTAACTGAGTGTAAACAAGTCGTAAATGACGCGACGAGACACGTGACGCAATACGTCCGCACGGTAAAAGTACGTACGCCGACTGGCGACGCGCGCGGCGGCAGGAGGAGGCGACTGTACGGCGTGGCGCAACAAAGCGACGGCGAACGCGAGAAACTACAGCGCAAGCGACTCTTTTTAGTTCAACTTTTCACCACCGCATGGCGCTCGCATCGCGTTCGGTCAAGTGATCAGTGATGTGATTATGCCGTGCGCGTCTCCCTACTTCATTTACCCATATTGAAAAAAAACAATTGTACCCGCGACAATTTTTTTTTTATAGTATCGTATTTTATTTGTCGGCTTATCAACAGAAAATAAACCGAGCATTGATTCAGGGTTTGATCTACTAATAAATAGATCAAACCCTGATAGTAATTATTTTAGTTTCTCATATTTTATTAAATTTGTAATCTTTCATACCTATTATTAATATTTTTGAGCCTGATGGATTTTTGAAGGGAAAACTTCTTTAGGCTCGTTAAGCGGTTTTTGATGGGGAATAAACATAATAGATTCGCGTCACCGACATGCTAGCGCCGTAGTGTTGTACTATAGAATATAGATGTCGCTATTACCAGTTTTACGTTTTCACTTCTGTCGGCAGTCCCCATGACTGCCTATTTTTTTTTCAAGTTTTTTTTATTGTGTTGTTTTATAACGTTCCTTTAGATTATCAAATAAAAATATAATTAACATTTTAAAAAGTTACATTTAACACATTGCTTGTGTTTTAGGACATACTAATTCATAAATAGTTTTAACAGTGACTATTAAAGCAAACGGGAAAACCCTAAAACTAAATGCTCCAAAGAAAATTAATTTCTGGTCTTTACTCTTTACACTTCTTGTAGAAAAATAATGCGTTCATTTAATTCTGTTAAAAATAATTTATTTATTACAATATCAATGTTGTTTAAAATTCCCTGAATTATGGGTAGAAAAAACATTATTGTGGCAGCACTGCGAACTGACTTGTTTACGAAGAACGAAGACGTGTCTAGTTACCTACGTGTGTAGCATAAATTCATACTGTTTATCAAAAGTATAGCCGTCTCTGTCTCACGCGCATTTGTACGGCCCATCATAAAAAGGACAGAAAATGTATTAATAGCACAGAGCATCGCCGCCATTTTGCCGAAACACGACTGACTAGATTTTTGTGTTGGACTGTTGGTACGATAAATCTAGACATTAAAAACTAAAACAAGGTTACTAATATATTAGTAATAAAAACGATTTAATTAAATAAACATTAATAATATTATGTAATAACAATGAATCGGAATGTTAATGATTAGTAATATTCGCTTTCACAACTAATTAATGGCAATAAATTGCGAAATAATTTTGACGTATCGTTAAAAACTTAGTGACAGATCGAATAATTTTGAAAATTTCACATTTGTGAACCAAAATTATGATAAAGTACTCACCTATGAGTATTTATTTATTGTTACACGGAAAATTCTTCGATTTGCGGACGGGATTCATTCACTACACTGCCGCCGTACTAATTTTCGAGATATGACAATGACGCGATGGCGAGAGCGCGGGCTCGACGCTGATTGGTTAAAAATGGCGGCCATTTGTCTCATTGGCTTGGAGGATTTTAGGCGCCAAATTTCGGTTGGTCGAGACGCCGGATGGCGGGAAATAAATGAAGCACTTTCCGGTGCGCGTGAGTTTTGTTACGGAAAATTGTGTTTGCCGCGTTTAGCTTCCGTCTGTTTCATGCGAATAATTAAAAGAGCGACGCATTTTCTTCGATTTGGTGATTTGTTTTCATTCATGCGACTTTGTTGTGAGGATAATGTTGTTGCAAAGGTTCGCGTGCATTTTCAAGATCTTTACTTTTAGAAATATTTATCGTTTTAATTTTGTTCAATGTTTTATATAGTATATATTATTTAGTGAATGTTTATATTTAAAATAAAACGTGATTTGTTACACATCAAAAAGTCAAAGCAACATACAGTAGGTACGGTTTTGAACTTTTGAACGATTTTTACTATTGTATTTCTTTTATAAATAATAACTAAGCATTTTTTGATGCAGTGACTAAAGCAACAAAATCCTTTATTAATTTAATCCCAATAATTAACAATATGTGTACCGTAACATACGTGGTATAAAATAAAGTTAAAACGAAATTAAACTTTTCACGTTTTACAAAATTAAATTCTTAACGATTTTTTAAAATTATTATTTGGTAATTCAATACAAAGTGTGACCGCCTCTGTTGTTTAAAACTTGTCGGCAACGATTTTTCATTGAATTTATAAGGTTGTTTATCTGATCTTGCGGCAATCGCTCCCAGTGGAATTTTAACAAGACTTTCAGTTGTTGGGTTGTCGACACTCCGTCCAGGTCTCTGCAGCATTTCCCATGCGTGCTCGATGGGATTGAGGTCTGGCGATTGTGCAGGCCACGGCAATACCCGGATGTTTTCCATTGCCGAGTACCCTCTGGTCCTCCGAGTTGCGTGCGAACGCGCATTGTCATGCATCAGCGTGAAATCTGAGCCAATACCTACTTTGTGCAAATGGGTGAACATAAGGCCCGAGGAAATCTTCAACGTAACTTTCAGCGTTCAGATTGCCATGTACAAAAACGAGCTCATGTCGCTTATTAAATTATGAGCTATTTTAGATTTTATAAACAAAAAAAATAAAAAATGAATAAAATTGTTTTATAGTTATAAATTGTCATTGTTTATACAGGCTGAATTTTTAGTCACCGTCCAAATATTTTCTAGGCATTAGGTAGGTATGATACACTAACTCCATTTTTGAAAAAAAATCGATACGTAAAATTTTCTTATTATATCATTTTCTCGAAAGAATTATCCGCTCTGCGTGGTATACAAATAACTTTGTGATGTGTTATGTAAATATTTTTGTATTGAGTGATACTAAAAGAAAAAACACGTATTTAATGATTTTCGCCAAAGACTAATATATCAAAATTTGGACGGTGACTAAAAATTCAAGCCGTATATAAGCAAAATAATGAGGTGGTACCTAATTGCTTTGGTTAAAAAATAAAATTCAAGTTTAAGTAAGTAGATTTTTTAATGTAAGTATTTATTTTACAATAACTTATCCTCCCAAGAGACGTTAGTGACTTATTGACCTATTTATAACGGAAATCAGTTGCGTTCGTTTGCGGTGAACACAAAAAGTGTTTCCGTTCGAAACAGATGTTCTGTTAATGTTTTTCTAATAAACACAAAATGTCTACTTTCCCTGCAGGTGCATTTAAAAATAGAATACAAGGGAGCGGTTAAAATCTTTTGGAACCGTTATAATGGGCTTGTCTAATTTAATTGTATCGTAATCTTACTGTAATCTTATTGGAATGGAGGTTTATCGCATAGTGAGACATTTTATTTGTTATATTAGAAAACCCTTATATTTTTAGGAATTTTATTTATCATCATTTTGAATGGCAAGGATTCATAAGTAATTGCAAAAACATTCTGTGATTATTATAAGGAGAGAGGGTAATACATTTTCTTTTTTGGTTTTTTTAAAGAACGCAGTTTGAATTTTCCCAATTTATCATTTTTTTTGTAGAATTTCTTGAAAGTAGAATATTTTTTTTCTGAAATATAACCAACAAATCATTATGTTTGACAGTGATTGGTTGGAATAGGTATTTAGGTTGATGTTTGATTTTACATCATATTTACTTACACGGAATTTTATGTTAAGTAATTTTAAATTTATTTGCGACATCAATTGGAATAAATGCGATCTATGAAACGTGCCGCCATTGCATAACATGGATACGAGGGTAAATAAAAGACGCGAATGCTTACATTTACATAACCTTAACCTTCAGACTAATATCGCCAATTCGCCATCTGCGCTTGCGCAGTGCAAAATAGCGGCCATTTTCAGGAAGTCGGTATTTGTTTGTTTGGTAATTTGTGGAGAATGTTTTTGCTTGTAGTCATAATAAACATTTAGTTGCGTAATTATATGATGCGGTTTTAAAAAAATAATTTCATGGATTTTGAATGGAGTTTTGGGAAAATGTTGATGAAAAAGCTGAAAATATTGTACTTATCTGTGTATTTCGTAACTTTAAATTTTAATATTTATATACTTATATTGGTATATTGCATTGATATGATAACTAACATTAATATTTTTATCCACTTTTCGAGGAGAACGAAAATTAATAGGTTCGCTTCTATTTTGCAGTTTTATTTTGTCTAATATAGGATACCTAGCGCAAGCGCATTTGACTGTCGAACCGCGCTAAATATACCTAAAATTCTTAATTTCAAGAACTGCATAACATCCTTTCCAGTAAATTTCAACGTTTGTTTACCTACTAATTGGAAACTAGTGGGTATTCTGCAACCGATTCAAGCCTCGTTCAGACCAGCGCGACGCGACGGCGCGACGAGACTCGAACAATACAAATTCCAAGAAAACTTCACGGTATAACAATAGCCGGTGTCGCGTCGCACAGTCGCGTCGCGCGAGTCTGCACGAAGCTTAAAAAGGCTCGTGCAGACCAGCGCGACGCGACAGAGCGACGCGACACCGGCTATTGTTATACCGTGAAGTTTTCTTAGAAATTGTATTGTTCGAGTCGCGTCGCGCTGGTCTGCACGAGCCTTTATTATCCTATCCTTAGTTAGACTTATGATTTATTCAACTCAGTATTCATACAGAACAAACATCTGAAGATATGTGGTAAAGAGAAGAAGTCTGCTTCCCACAGACGGGACATTAAAGGCTGATTTGTAATTAACCTAAGTATTATTCAACTACAGGTAATGAAAGATAAAGTTATAGGAAGGCATGACTACGTTGTGCTCTGATTTGTTCGATTGCGTTGAGGTCGGAGTACGGTTGCGCACGCGCAATTTCACTCAGTTCTGTCTCGTTTGTCGTGAATAACATTACTTAAATTAAACGTTGAATGGTTTATGTTTATTACATGTTTTATTGAATGGTTTATTAGTAGAATTATATCTAATGGTCTGCAATAAAATAATCAAAATAATCAACAAAATTATTTTTGTATGTGTTCTCACTTATTTCTGAGATTGGTAGCTTAGTTAACCTATACCAAATACAGAAGCTGTTGGTATATCATTATATATATATATATACAGGGTGTTTGGCGCATGGACCGACACAATTATTTGGGGGATTGGGAGCGTCATTTGGGAGGTTTCACCCAAAGACCCCATGTCCTAAGTGTCACGGTTATTGAGATGTTTTTTTTTGTTTTTTTCACAAAATTACCCGAAATCTCGCCTTTAAATAGTCATTACTTTTTTGTTTATTGTTCTAATTGCACGAAATAACTTTTATTGTATTCTGCAATGTATTCTTATTCTAAATAAATAAAGAACTTTTTTAAATAAAACTATGTTCATAATTTTTGGAAAAAATCTAAAAAAATCATATCTTATTAACCGTGACACTTAGGACATGGGATCTTTGGGTGAAACTTCGCAAATGACCCTCTCAACTCCCCAAAAAATTGTGTCGGTCCATGCGCCAAACACCCTGTATATATAACCAAATTTATTGAACAAGCAGATCCTGCAGTGAGCAGACGTGGTGGTAATAGTTTCCTTTTCTGTTTGAAAAGTAATAGACTGTCCGTTACAGCAGAAAATGTTTTTCTTTTCAAAATTTCTCCTTGAGTGGCAGTTACGAAGTTGATGCATGGTCAGCGTTCACATCACTAGGCTGTTAATAGCTAAAAGTAGCTAATCTATTGTAAAACTGCGCTGGTTTAAATCGTTTCTTTTGAGCACCAAAAAAACTCTGTTATAATCATTAAAATGAACATTTGTTGCACGTGGCTGTAACACTTGGGGATCCTTGTATGGAACAGATATGAAACCATAAGGTAGGGAAGCTCCTGGCTGTCAAGAATCTTCTGTCACACCCCCTTTGAAAAAAGTGAGGTTTGCCATATGGCCGGGACACTCAATGTAGGTAGGAAGCTGTCTCGTGCAAGTATATCCGTTGTTTCATGTTTGTTTATTTTGTGTGTACGTAATATCTGCTGATTTTTTAAATTTAACTGTGTGTATTCATTATAATTACTTAGATAGTAGTTTCGATGGTGACCTTGACAACACTAAACGGGAGTATGAAAGCAATGTTATGTAATTTTTTTAATTTCGAACGCAAATTTTTGGACTAGCATTTCAATTTTGAAAAGAAGGTTTTTTTTTAAACTTCCGGGAGTGATAAAATTTTCTTCACTTCCATTTTCGAAAATTATTATTTTTGTTCTATTTCGGGGTAAGGGAACGTTACAAAACTGGCAATACAGAACATTTGAATTACACAAATGAAGCAAGGGGTAATTGATATCAGCTGTTTTCAATGATAAAAATAAATAAACATGGAGGTAATTCAGTTTCGCTTTTTAGTCGCAAGGTCATCTTCATGCTACGATGATCATGCAATTAAATCATACAATAGGTACTGGATATAAATAGGATTTGTCATAATTTTATTAACCTACATAAATTGAGGCTCGAGACTAACGCTAGACAATTACTACGTTGGACAATGGACAATTGAACATTGGCTAGAATAGATAAGCGGTCGAAAATGTATAATATTAATTACAGCGATGATCCTTCAAAACTTACATATAAGTAAATAAATCCCATCACTATTTCTTGTTATATAGATCAGCGACCTTAACCTTTATTCTTTTTTAATATTTTGTTTGTCTACATAAGAAATGTCTCAAGAATTAAAAAGAAAAAAAACGGAATTAAATACAGGACAGGACAAACGGAATTATATGCAGGTAAGAACTTACATACGTGGAATTATTTTGATAGTTCTTTATTTTAATTCTTCTGATAGGCTTTTAGTGAAACATTATAGATTAGTGAAACATTTTATATCAGCGGGGTAATTGCGTAAGATATGTACATAAAGTACAGTAAGTACAGTTCAGGAGGAAAAGGATCAGTCAGGAGCCCATGAAGTGCGCATCTACACAGACGGCTCAAAAACACAAAACGGTTCAGGTGCTGGCGTACACTCCCTTGACCTCAACCTTAACATTCACATACCACTAGGCACACACAGTTCGATATTCCAATGTGAATGTGTCGCCTTAACACAAGCCGCAACAGCAGTAAAGCGCTTAGGCATCCGGGACTACGGTATTAAATTCCTATCCGACAGCCTATCTGTGCTCAAAGCTTTAGAAAACAAACAAACTAACAATAAACTAATTTATGAGTGCCATTTAGCTCTGGAGAGTTTATCGAAGTTTAATCGCATTACCCTCCAGTGGATCAAAGAGCATAGTGGATCCTTAGGCAATGATGCCGCTGATGAACTTGCGAAGAGAGGCTCTGATATGGAAGTGCTAGGCCCGTATCCACTTCTCCCTCTGCCTTTCTCACAATTTCGTGCATGGATTCGCCAAAGATCGACCGAACTCCATAACAACAGATGGTCACGGGCAACAGACTGTAGACAGTCAAAATTGGCTTTACCAATTGTAGACCCGCGATTAACCAAACAACTTCTCAACCTGGGTAGAAATAACCTTAGAATAATTATAGGAACAATTACGGGCCATAACCCCCTCAACAAACATCTTTTCAACATAGGCGCCACAGATAGCCCCCTTTGCAGGGGCTGCCTTGACGCCGAGGAATCAGCCGCCCACGTTATCCTGGAGTGCGAGGCTGTGGCTTCTCAACGGGAAGAAATCCTCGGAACAGTGAGGTCGCTCCGCGAAGCCTGTGAAGCCCCCAGGAGGCTTCTGTGCTTTTGGGCGAAGCTAGGCGGGCTCTGTTAGCCAGTATCCCCACGCACAACGGACCAAATGAGAGTCTAAGTGCGAAAAGGGAGTCCCATCATCATCATAGGTACATAAAATGACAATTGATCACAATGGGTTACATTTTAACCCACGTTAATTGCGTTATTTACCTACATTGTTGAGTCGACGAATTTTTTAAACCAATTAAGCAATGGATTAGGAATATCCTTCAAAACTCTCGGGTTGTGATTGAAAGTGTGTTACGCAAATTGCACCTGTACAAAGATCTGTGGCAAAAATCCCGATGCTTGGCCGATGGGTGAGACTGCACACACAGGTCGGCTCTAAGTAGATACGGGCATCTTATTTATTTTATTATGTTATTGTTCATTGTTTGTTTATATGTATTACTAACAATAGTTGAATAAGTATATTTCATGTCACTACTAACACTAAGGACTTCAAGGTATATTATTATTATTAAAAATCGGTAGTAACGTCGCCATCTTGTTTTTCAATACAAATTCACGTAGTGCGCAATTTTTCAAATGTTTACCAACAACTCCGTAACGCCTGAAAATGCCGTTCAAGGGTCAAAAGATAACTAGGTACTTGTAGCACTATAAACATCTTTTGTGAACTTATGAATTGAATAATATACCAATATATCCATTTAATTAAAATATTATAAAGAACACCGATCGTCCGGATGACTGTATCAAATGAAAAAGCATCGATTACAAATCAGCTGTGTTAATTTTATGAAACGCCTTGAAGAGCATATGAGATTTTTAATCGATGTTTTGAAATCGAGAATGCGTATCGTTCGATACGGTAATCCGAGGATAAGGTCCGAGTGTTGATTCGAAAGTGTTAATTGATACTTATCAGGGTTCATGTTTTAATTGTGTGATGATGCCAGTGTGAAAACTGTTTATTAAAATAATAATGCTCAAAATGGGTCATGTTTTGTCATTGTTATTGATATTCAACCGATTGCAGTTCCCCAAATCAGAACCAATTTTATTTTGTAATTAAAAAAAAAAACATTAGATAAATGAAAACCCATTTCTGAAAGACCAAAATAAAGCAAACAAGTGATAGGTACTTAAATAAAGGTAATGTATACGAAAAAATACTCACTGTTATGTATTTTCCTATTGGTTCCAACTTTTCCGGGACCATTCGTTTTATTTCTTCATAATCCTATCACTAACGTCACATCTTTCGAAAATGGATATTGCACAAATTCAAGCATCCTTCCTTTCTGTCGGTAACCTCATTTGGCTGGGGTGTCACATGATTACTCACAGTCCATGAACCTTACGGTGTGATTGATGTCAACCACATGAACCGCATTTGGGGCAGCACCACAAAAAATACAACGCCACCTGGCGACTTAAAACCACAGATTTTACGCATTTCCGATTTGTGGATTTTGTAACTTTTGCTGCTTATTTATGAATCTTGGTTATTTTGAAATTGTTAGCAGTAAACTTACAAACTTACTTTGCTTGTTAAGTATTTCATTTCTGATTTAAATTTTTACTTATTTTATGGTACTTAGTCACTGCCACCGCACCGTGCCTCTGAGGCTCTGACAGCACGTTGGTCCGGGCTGTCATTCGAAGCTGTTTGACAGTCGTTACTTGTACCTAGTCAGAAGCCCAAAAGTCTGACAACCAGTCTTACCAAGGGGTATCGTGTTACCCCGTAACTGGGTTGTGGAGGTCAGATAGGCCGTTCATGTAAAATACTGGAAAAAGCTGCATCCGGTTAGACTGGAACCCGACTCCTGACCTTCACTGAAACATTTGAAAGAAACCCCAGGCTTTTCTGGAGAACTTAAAACCCTACTCACTTTAAAAGCCAGGTTTTCAGAGCTGTTATATCCTGAAAAGTTTATTTCTAACCTCACTCGACTGGCTGCACAAAATTCGAAAGTGACCTCATTTGTTTTTAAATAAATCATCGCGGTTTCACCGAGACACCGTTCGGATTTAGAATTGATTTTCGGAGTGCAGTGTTGTCAGTATAAAAATTCTGAATATTTTGCATTAAGAATAAGAATAGTAGATATTTAGGAACCCACCTAGTTTTTACAGAATGTGATCACAGATATTTAATTGACTCAGGCGTGACTTTGCGGAAATCCATTATAAAATCCAATAACCTAATCCGCTTAGTAAAGAACCGTGTAAGAAATCGACCTCTCAACGAGGCATCCACAAGATGACGATTGACTTGTCGCGAACCCGAACACGACGTGTTGCCACGCCAAGCGCCGAACGCAGAGCACTCTGGGCGGTGAGCGCTCTGCGTTCGGCGCAGATTGGCGTGATGATTGCGTTGGCGATTTCTTACAGGGTTCTTTATGAATCTTTAAGAACAGTTAAGACGGATTAGTTTACTTTAATATGCGTCGTCTATTGTATTTTTTTGAATATTATCAAATTAAATAGGTACTTATCGTAAGACAATAATAAGTTACTCTAAATGTATGGAATGCTTGTCCTTTTTAACCTTCGATTCAATTGTTTCACGTTCGATCAATAATATTACTTGCCAATCATGACATTCTTCTAATGGAACGTGATTTGATTACTAATGACTATCACAATAATGTTTGTATAATTTATTTATAATATAAGTATGTAAAGCTAGATATAGCGAGGAGATATAAAAGTCATGGGTTGAGCATTGAAGTTGGAAGATATGAAGCAGATCATCATTGGCTATGACTATGTTAATAGTATTTTTTTTTTTAAATTTGACTTGGAATCAAGAAAGGCCAACTGGTTTTGTAAAATAAAAATAACCCTTCAGAATCCAAAATGTTATTTTCATTTTTTAACCCACAACCACCGTCTCCAGTGAACCGGCAAAAATCCAGGATTTGGAAGGGCAGTCAAGGCAAAAAGTGGTCCACTTACCCCACGTTGATTACTTCGTATAACCACAGACAAAAAAAAACGATTGTTTATTGTTTAGTGGTAGAAGTAGTGAGGGGGGTGGAGCGAGGTCTCTGGACAATCGATTCGTCCTGTCGGATCCTTTCGTAGGAGCCTGTATTAGTGACGTGCGGCCACGCCAAATCACCGTGTAATTACCTCGTGACTAGGTCGCAGGGTAGCCGCGGACAAAAGTGTTTTTGGACGATTTATTTGAACCATTTTTGTGCAGGCAAAAAGTAAATTTAAATAAGTAAGTAGCTGGTTTGGAGATTTAAGTACTTATTTTAAATATTTTGAGTTACTTTTCATTAAATAACATTCAATCAATCTTTGCGTTTTTCCAACTATATCGGGGTCGACTTCCGGTCTAACCGGATGCAGCTGAATACAATTAATCAGAAAATAACATTAATCAGACAACATTCTACTTGTTCAGTTATGTTTCTCAGACTTAGTACATTATCATCATTTGTCCCAATTTATAATCAAAAATTAAGCAATCACAACTCATTATGTAAAGAACTTATAATAAAAGAGTAATTTGACGCATACCAATCGTTCATGTCATGTCAACATTTGCCTCAATCATATAATTTCGAAATGGTCTTACGAAAGTTATATCATTGGTCGTAACAAAAATAAACATCATTGTTTATTATCACACAATGTTATTGAACTCAAACGACCTAATTACTAAGGAAATGTGTTTCAATTCAATCTTTGTTTCCGGTTATAATGATAGTGTTGTATCTCTGTTAATGACTTTAATTGTTTTTTATTGCTCTAATGTTAGCGTATGTAAGTACCTTAGTACTGTTATGTTACGCATTTTGGTTGTACACATATCTAACGGGTTGTCTGGTCAAGGACAGTTTTTAGCAGTTTTGAGAACACCAATAAAATGTAGCGATATCCGTTCGGCCTTGGCCAATTTTTTGGGGCGATAAATAAATGCTTCGCACAGAAACAGTCAAAAATGGAACAAAGAAGATGTTATGACGACGAATACTTAACCTATTATTGATAAAAAGCTTTTTGAGATGTATAAATAGCCATTTACTCGTTATTAATATAATATTGCACATTTAAAATTAAATTATGTAGGTACTAAATGAAGTAATTTAAAGGCACTGTATGATATTTTTTTGCGAATGTTGGACCTGCTAAAGAATTAATTTAATTAATTACGTGTAATACATTACTAGTCATAACATAATCGATCTGACTAATAATAAAATCTAAAAAAAAAAAGAATTGTTAAGTAAGTAAAGTTCTCTTCACTTCTGTCCCCGACTGTACTCAAGGACTAGTGATGTGTTCACGCTAGATCGATTTGAGCGGAAAGGGTTCAGAATAACATTGAATACTAAAAAATGCTTTAGTCCCGCACAAGTGCGGTGCAACCCTAGGATAATGTGGCCGCATTAGTAAAGATTTCGTGGTTTCGAAACTATTATGGTCACTTCCTTACAGATAAATGAGACCCTTCGCTCCGATAAGATATAGGCCGGCCACATACATACGGAATTACGTTTCGGCATTCCGAATTCGAAGCAAATTTCAAACGGAGAACTACGGTACGTGCGGGATAGATCTTTGATTTTGTATGGATTTGATACTTTCGGAATTCCGAATCGTTATTGCGAAACGAAAATTCCGTAATATATGTGACCGGCCATACTTGTGTATCTCATCCATTGTGTTGTGCCATTGGCACGATGGAGAAGAACAATGTGAATAGGTATGTCATGTGTCGATTGGATGTTTTTTATGGTACAAATTGAAATGATTACTATCCATGATATCTTTACATACTGATACTTCTCCGTGCCTCGGAAAGCACGTTAAGCATGTTGCACGTTGGTCCCGGCTGTCATTCGTGGACCTTTGACTGTCGTTACGGGTCGTCAGAAGCTAGAAAGTCTAACAAGCAGTCTTACCAAGGAGTATCGTATTACTTACCCAGTTACTGGGTTGTGGAGGTCAAATAGGCAGTCGCTCTATGTAAAATACTGGTGTTCAGCTGCATCCGGTTAGACTGGAAGCCGACCCCAACATTGTTGGGAAAATGCTAGGTAGACTGAGTAGAACTCAATTGTCTATTAAAAACTTAAGTAAGCTGCTGCTTGGTTGCTGATTTATTTCGGTCTACATGTTGTGTACACCGGAATTAAAAGTATCCTATGTCCTAACCCAGGTCATAGTCTACATGTGAGTCAAATTTCATCGAAATCCGTTCAGAAGTAACAGACAGACTTACAGACAGAGTTACTTACTGTTGTTTTCTTATAAAATATAACCTACATAATTTATAAACAGGGTGACTGAAAACAATCCACAAAATTGAAAGGGGTCCTCTACCGGTCCCATAGTAAAAGTTGTTTATATTTGATGGGTAGAACACCCCCTTGAATTTTGTTAATTGTCTTCAACATCACCTGTATAAGTTTGCCTGTATTAATGAATCTCTGCCTAGAGTGCCTAGGTTATGCAGTCCAAAGGTTCTCATAGGCCTCATATACGTTTCCGACTGCACTAAAACTGTTGATTAGTTTACGACAGAATGATACCTGTAAAGTTCACTTCGAACCTCATGCATTGATGTATGCATTGTGTGCGGCAGCACACACTTCAAAAATTCTTCTTCGCGCAGACAGGCGCGACTCGACGGTGCGACGCGATTCTTGTAGAACAATTTCCAAGATAGAAATTGTTCTACTAAAGTCGCGTCGGGCCCAGTCTGCGGTAGCCTTAATATCGTTTGAATATCAAAGTCGTTTTTTCGGAATGGAATTATCATGATGGCCCAGTTTATATTGGACATTACTGACATCGGTGAAGGAAAACATCGTGAGGAAACCTGGACTAATAGTTAACATAATTCTGAACTCTGAAATCACCAACCCGTCTTGAGCAAGGGTGGTGATCAATGATCGTGCCTTCTATGTATGAGAAGAGGCTTTTACCCGCAGTTTATTATTTACAGAATAAAGGCCATTTCAGGTACAAGCGACATTGCTGTCGCGCTCGGTACGCGATATTGAATCGGTATGTGATACCTATTTGGTACGCAATATCGCCAGACGGCGCGGCGGCGCCTCGGGGCGGTCGATTTGCGATATCGCTTATAATCTGAACAGGCTTTAACACTATGTACTGGGCTCATTTTCCAACATAAATGCACAACTTACTGCAACTCCTATTAAAGAATCTAAGCCTAATAATTTGCAAAGGTCTCTGCTCCAAGCAAATACGTAGACTAATGATTTGTGTGATTACATAGGCGCGTTGTATACTTATGTACGACGAGGCAATAATGTGGATCGTGGCCGACTAGCGTGGCGAGGTTGACAGGTGCCAATCTTGGACGTGCGCAGGAGCATACGCTGTGTCTGTGCGCACGGGGCGATGTTTTACCAGTAGCGATGATGTAGGTAGTAATTTTAAAAAGTCTGTCCCATAAGACACTTGAATCTGGCAGGTCTGGCAGGTAGGACTGCGAGAAACCAATTCAAACGGACTGGTGATTGTAGGAAGTCTTAAGGTTACGGTCTACTGATGTTCATAACATTTTTCCTCTAATACCCTAGCCTCTTATGGCCTCTATTGGCCTAGTGTTTAAGGCCTCGCCTCTCATGCACGAAGTTATTTATTTATTTATTTACATAACATAACAATCACGCCTTGTTTCCCCGAAGGGTTGGGCAGAGGTGTACCTGTAGTAGGTACACTCACATTTCGCCAGTTATGTTTAAGTCATGTAATAGGGGGCGAACCTATTGCCATCAACCAGGCACAAATCCAGACTCCGGGCTGCTACTGAGAAACGACCCGGGAATCGAACCCAGGACCTCATGCTCAGCAGTAGCGCTTGCGACCACTAGACCAACGAGGCAGTTGTATTTATTTATTTCATGGAGGACTAAAGGCTCGTGCAGACCAGCGCGACGCGACGGTGCGACGCGACTCGAACAATACAATTTCTAAGAAAACTTCACGGTATAACAATAACCGGTGTCGCGTCGCGCTAGTCTGCACGTAGCTTTACAGATAGCAAAAACATAACAAAAAATGAGTACCAATGTGACTTTTTCATTTCATATGTCCTTTCTGAGTTTATCTTGGACATTACTGGACATTACTACTTAAACCTGGACCTGATCAATGCTCGTGCCTTCTCTGTTCGAGAAGGGGCGTATGCTCTGCAGTGGGACAATAATAGACTGGTATTATTAGCATTTTAGGGGCATGAGGAACAGGGTGTAAAGTTCACTCATCCACCATAGAAAAGGGAGGATCCTCCGACCAGACGAGTGTCGTGTCTGGCGGGCAACTGCCCATGTGTTGATGTCGGATAGTCTTTTCTAGGATATGCAAGTCCCTATCACCATGAATAGGTACTAACCTATCTAGAGGTATTTGAACTTAATCGTTTATTCATTCATAGTATTCCTATGTATTGGCTGCTAACCCAATTTTAGAACAATGTGTAGTTCAACCAAGTTGATCACCATACCTAATTGAATAATGTCATTGCCACAGTCAAGGTCACCAGTCTCACTACCAGTGTGTGGCGGGCCTAACAAATCAGTTCAGTCGTCACAGTCGCCTGCGCAGTGATTGCGGGAGGATGAGGCCTATTACAGGACCCCTCACCACACACCCTGCATGCGTGACAACTGAATTTTGGTCAGAAGTACAAGTATAAGAAGTCCGTGCCTCGGAAAGCAAGTATAGCCGTTGGTCACGGCTATCATTCGGAAATCTTTGACAGCTTTTACTGGTACTCAGAAGCTCACAAAGTCTGACAACCAGTCTTACCAAGGTTATCGTGTTAGCCAGTAACTGGGTTGTGGAGGTCAAATAGGCAGTCGCTTCATGTAAAATACTGCTATTCAGCTGCATCCGGTTAGGCTGGAAGCCGATCCCAGCAAAGGCAAGGCAGTTAAAAAAAAAAAACCAAATTCATTTATTCAAACTAGGCTGAGAATCAGCACGTTTCGAACGTCAAAATAACATAAGACAGTGCTTTAGCTGGGAAGAAAAATTGGCGCAATAAACTCCCCAGCAGCACAGCTGTCTGTTCAATAAGAAAAAAAAATTATTATATTTAAAAGTATGCAAAATTATTTACATTACGCAACACTGTTAAACATAATAGCACACGCCAATATACCAACTAAAAACATCGAGAACTGTACTCAGGCAGAAATAAAAAAAAATAAAGACTAAACGTAAACAATATCTAAATAAAAGCCTCCAGTCATAAAGGGCGTGCCCGCTTTTAATACCTGTAACTGGAAGTTACAAATGATAAACTAGGACGATTGAAGTAAAATAAATAAGCAGCTAATAATAACATCGGACATCTAGACGCACTGCAGGTTACCATCCCTACCTAGTGGATATTCCACCAACTCGCACTAAGCGTTTTCAAACGTCTTTTATAATGCGCACAGCAAAGGAGTGGAACTCTCTGCCTGCGTCTGTGTTTCCGAACGCATACAACCCGAATATATTCAAAGTGAGAGTGAACAGGCTTCTTCTGGGTAAGCTCACTCCATCGTCGACTTTGTCTCTGTCACCTCTGACCTAGACTAGAGTCAAGAGCAAACCCATCGTAAAATAAAAAACAATAACAAAACCATGATCAGCAAGATTGAGTACAAGTACCTACCTATGTGAAGTAATTGAGCTGTTGTTAGCGACTTCACTTGCATAAAACATTAACCCGGTTTTAATAGCTTACAGGTTTGGTAATAAAAGAAAAGATTCTTGGTGCACCGCTCCACACTCATGATCCTAGCCTTTTCACAACTATGTTGGGTTCGGCTTTCTAGTATTTTACATGGAGCGACCTCTACAACCCAGTTACTGGGATTAGTAAGACTTTTATATTGACACCTCTGCATTTCAAGTGCAAGCGAAGTGGCGCAATCACAAATATAGATTGTCTATCTGAGAGCAGCGGTGGCCCAGTGGTAGCGGCCCCGACTTACGAACAGTATGTCATGGGTTCGAACCCAGACAGGCGCATTACTTTGTGTAATTTATTTCATCACCACTGCTCTCAAAACGGTGAAGGAAAACATCGTGAGGAAACCGGCATGTCCTAGAACCAAAAATTCGAAGACATGTGACATCTACCAATCCGCACTGGGCACGCGTGGTGGATTATAGCCCACTCCCTCTCATTGAGAGGAGGCCGTGTCCCTGCAGTGGGAACGTTATAGGCTGATGATGATGATGATGATCTATATCTGTGGGCGCAATAAACTCCCCAGTAGCATAATTAGCTGTCTGTTAAGTAAGAAGAACTTGATTCTATATTATTAAACAGGAGCAGTCCTTCTGGTCTTTCCCGTACTATGGCATAACCATATCTCATTGCCCTAATGTTACTGCCATGCTATTGCTGTTCAACGAACGCTTCCTTTCGACATATTAAAACGACTTTTAATAAAAGTAACGATGTATGATGAAGTTTTAAAGTAGGCAGTTGAAACGACGGCCGTTTTGTGTTTAGCGGCGTTTTGAAGAAATGGAGTTATTGTGCGAAAGGATGCGTTTAATGTTCTGGTTTGGTTTCATTTATTTTTTATATGTGGAGCTTTTAATATTAATTATGTTTCGAGGTCTTTGCTTGATAGGTGTTGGTCTAAGATCCGATTAAAGACGACATTCACCCATCTGCTTAATTAATTAAAAGTGTTTATAGGCAATACCGCCGCTAGTGCCGCTAACGGTACTCTATACACCTCTTGGATAAAGTGCCGGTAGCGGTATAATAGTGGCGCTGCCACGGCTTGACTAAAGTGGCGTAAGAAGTACAGTCATTGTCACTATCACTGTCAGTTGTAATTTTGTTTGATTGTTGAGGTTAGTTCGCTGTAAAACACCACTTTCCCAAAACATTACATTTTTCTTGTGCTTAAGCGGACCGTGGCTTTCGCCGGCCGCTGTCGCGGCACCGCTCGCTTCGCTCACTCGGGTCGTGCGTTGTGTGGTCACAGTTCTAACCTAACCTACTATTCAGCCATTTTCAATTGCTACGCCAAGAGGTTATGGCTACACTTAAGTTTAGCCGGCTATAGTTGAAAGAAATTAACATTAGCCTTTCCTCAAAAACAAAATAACAAGTGACAGTGACAATGACAATGCAATGCTTACGGCAGTTTAGTTTAGGCCGAGACGGCCCTACTAATATGCCGCAAATAGTGCCGCTAGCGCACTCTACACACTTCTTATTTTATTTCAAATTTTGTTTGTATGTTATTTATTTATTTGTTAGAGGCACACCAACAACTTATTTACAAATAAGACATGTAACAGACATTTGCGATGGGATTATGTGTAAATAAGTTACTTGCACATCATTCACAAAAGAAAAGGACAAATCTGAATTACAATTGAAATAATTATCGAGAATAAAGAACACAAGGAAAAGTTAAATTAAAAATATAAACATAACTTAATTACATTGATATTGTTTAAATTAAAATTAAATTAAGTACTACTAACTAAGAAAGTTTTTTTTTTTTTAATAAAAAATAAAACATTACTATTAAAGTCGACAAAAACATTCCTATTTTAGTCACACATTTGATAAAGGTAAGTACAATGTGAAACTGAATTAATGCACTTAATGAAAGTACTATTTCAGAATCGATTACTGAATCGATTTCTGTCATTTATAATAAAGGTAATTTTTTATACCAATAATAATTATAACTACGTAAATTCACACTTCACACTTCCGCTGTACAGTCGAAACAAACCAAAATGGAAATAAACGTGCGACTGTGTGCGTGCATAGATTTGTGATGTGACCACAATCAGTATAACTAATATTATAAATAAACAATGTTTTATACATAAGGCCGTGGGGTCCGAGTGCTCACGGCCTCTTCAATGATATCTCAAAACGGCTATTTGACACTTCCCGTGACCCAAGGGCTGGTTTTTACCTTGGGCAGAGGCTAAGCATTGCCATACAACGTGGCAATGCGGCCAGTCTCTTGGGTACATTACCAGTCGATAGCGATGCGGATGAATTTGTCGATGATATATTTTAGTTATTCAATAGTTTTAGTTAAGTTAGTATAAGTTAGTTATAAGTTGTTATGTGCCCCATCGATTTTCTTATGTATTCTGGTAATAAATTGAGTAATTACCGTTTTATACATAATAGTTATAATTATAACATGTTATTCTAATTAGGCTGTTTGGGGGTGTGCGTTAATTCCGGGACACGTTGTGTGTTATACATAAACTAGCGAAATGTGGGTGTACTTATAGATACACCTCTGTCCAGCCCCTCGGCAAACAAGGCGTGATGTTATGTTGTATGTTCCTTTGTGTGTTGGGTCCGAGAAAGACCTAGTTGTGGTGAACTGATCAGTCAGTCAGACAGCAAGGTGATCTGTTAGGTGTACCTAGGTCAATCGCTGATTCCCGGCCACCGCAGGCGCGGGCTTGCGGACGGTGAGCAATGGGTAGCTCGCCGTCCGGTAAGGACCAAGCCCGAGTTGACGGCGCGTTGTGTTCCACGCGCGCCTCAAAGAGTGTCAGCGAGTGAAGGGGTCCGATGAGACCATTGCCTGACGGGGTTGCGGGAAAGTCCGAAAGGGATACCGTGGCCCCCTGGCATTGCACAGGCAACAGAAGGAAAACGGGTGGGTTTTAGTCAGTAAGAGTCTGACACGCCCTCCCGCTCCACCCAGAGCGGGAGACGTCATTTGATGAATTCCCACCCAAAAAAAAAAAAATAACAAATGGTGTACCTAGGTATTCTTTGCAACAAAAAAGTAGGAAAGTATTTGTATTGCATCAGATCGTTGGATTAGTGGTGGCAAGCACTACTGCTGAGCATGAAGGCCTGTGATCGATTCCCAGGTCGCGCTGTGTTATTGGGTTATTGTCTTACTATAGATACATTTCTGCCTAACCCTTGCAGGCGTGATAAAATAATACTATTATTCTAATATCTAGTTCTATATTAATACTACGTACCTATTAGAGATTTAGAGCATCGAATGATGTCAAACTTCCTACACGCCTCTCAAGGTCTAATATAATCGTATGCCCTACTTATTAAGAGAATTCACACACATGGACAATTAATTAACGAACGGAATATTTTTGTATTTTGACTATTCACTTATTTACACATACATCACGCCTGTATTCCCCGAAGGGTTAGGCAGAGGTGTCCCTATAGTACACCCACATTTCGCCAGTTATGTTTAAGTCCCATGTAATAGGGGGCGAGCCTATTGCCACCAGGCACAAAACCAGACTCCGGGCTGCTACTGAGAGATTCCAGATGGAAAAACTCAATAACACTTTACTCGACCCGAGATTCGAACCCGTGGATTTTATGCTCAGCTGTAGCACTTGCGATCACGAGATCAACGAGGCAGCCCCAGCTCACTTGTACAGTTAACATGAAAGTACCATGTAAAGTACCAGGTTACTACTGTTCTTTCTATAGACTGTGGGCATAGCTAACTCGAACTCGCAGAGTTAGGCGCTGTCCTAATTGGCAACGCTCGCGCGATGTTGCGAAGCGATTTCATCGTACGACGAAATTTTAAAGAAATAAAACCGGCCAAGTGCGAGTCGGACTCGCACAAGAAGGGTTCCGTACCATAAATCGATTCAAGTATTTAATCTTGAAAATTACTACCTAATCTCATACAATACTAGGAACAAAAAAAGAAAAATAAGAGGGGGGACTTTAATCTTGGGGCACATAGACAGAAATGTGGAAAATATAGATTTTATAAACAAATTGTATAAGACGGAAGTTTTTGAAGTTTGTTGTATTAAGGATACTAGTACTGGTCTATACTTGTGTTGCTGTTAACGCACCCCTAATGTTAAACATTTCGAACATTTTATGATAAACATGGAGAAGTTGTTGGAATATTTGTTCAATAGGAAAAGCATTATTTGTGGTGATTTTAATGTGGACTTAATGGTAGAGAGCAGGAACCGGACTGAATTCATTAGTTAACTGGCATGTTATAATTTCCGACTGCTTATCAATACACCTACGTTTATTCGCAACGATTGCGCATCTTGTATAGATAACGTTATAACAAATCTGCCAGATGATTATGTGGAACAATGTGAAGTAGACCACAATGGCCTGGCAGATGGACACGGTGCGTTATTGGGCGACTTTTTGTTAGATAATTTAATTGATAATTCAAATAAAAATAAATATATAGTTGTAAGTAAAAGAGTCTTTAACACTAAAAACCGCCTAGCTTTTAGACAAAGAATTCTTGAAATTGACTGGAGTGGTATGGGAATGAACATGTTTCTGAAGACATTTGCTACAATTTTTGGAAATTGTTACAGAAGGAGAGAACAAAAAATTTAAACTCAAAAATGGATATAAAATAAGGTGGATGACAAAAGGCATTAAAACATCAAGCCAAATGAAACGTTTGCTGTGTGCTGGTTGTACTAATAAGCTGGAAGACAGTGTTCAGAATTATAAAAATAAATATATAAGAATATACAGAAGGCTATCTAAGGCCAAAAAAATGATAATAACTGAAACTATTAACAAATGTTGTAATTTGGGTAGAGAGGTTTGGAAAGTCATAAATTGAAGCAAGAATAAATTAAAAGCACCACATTCTTCAATTCTTTTGCTTAAATGTGAAGGTAAAATTGTAGATAATCCCTTAGATGTTGCAAACGTATTAGTGAATCAATTTAGCTACAAATGTATTTTGAGTAATGTTAAGAATCTGGATCCCCATATATTTCTTGAACAAAGAACTAAAAGGGTTCAAAATGACATGGTTATTGCGCCTGTTACTCCAAATGAGGTAGTGAAAATAGTTAATGGTATGTAAAATAAGAAATCATGTGGCTACGACGACATTCCAATAGGAGTTATTAAAGAAAACTTAGATATATTAGCTGAACCTTCGACCATTTTTTACAACAAATGCATCTCAGAGGGTATTTTTCCGGAACAATTAAAAATTTCAAAAATTATCCCACTTCACAAAAAGGTCTCTAAAACAGATCCAAGAAACTATTGATCTATCTCTTTACTCCCTGTTATTTCCAAATTTTTTGAAAATAGGATACCAAAAAAATGTCGGAACAGGGGACGCTATATATGTATACATTAGTGGAGGATATTTTAGGTAAATTGAATAGGAAAAAGAGGGTAGCTGGCAATTTCCTTGATTTAAGCTGAGCCTTTGATACAATTTACCACAATTTACTCATTGCAAAATTGGAACATTATGGTGTGAGAGGCAAAACTTTGCAACTATTCTCATATTATTTAAGTAACAGGAAAATGTATGTGGATATTAGTAATATGCATGTTACTGGTAATAGAAATTGCAATAAATCTTCTATGCAAGATATAGTAGCAGGCGTACCCCAAGGATCGATTTTGGGGCCTATGTTATTTATATTATTCACAAATGATTTAATTAATTACATTTTTTCAATATTTCCTGACACACAGCTGACGGTTTTTGCAGATGACACCAACGCAATAGTTGAAGCGGACGACATACAAGAGCTTTCCGCCAAGGTTAATGCAGTTTTGACAGTTTTTAACTCTTGGTTTGAAAGTAATAAGCTCATAATAAACACTGGAAAAACCAAAATAATGTTATTTAGTACAACAGCTCGTAATAAAGACAACATGACAATCGCACTTAATGAATTTAAAATTGACATAGTGAATGAGGTACAGTTTCTAGGGGTATATATTGACAAATATTGAAATTGGAAAAGGGAATTGCAAGCCATTGATTCGTATGTTTCCTCGGGCGTGTTATGCCTTACGCAGTCTTAGGGATGAAATAGACATAAACACCTTAAAATGGTATACTATGCTCTAATAGAATCAAGGTTGAGATATAGTGTTCAGTTTTGGGGGAATAGTTTTAAATATAACTGCCAGAGAGCTTTTGTACTCCAAAAGAGAGCCATACGAACCATGGCCCGGATATCACAAATAGAGAGCTGTCGGCCGCACTTTACAAATTTAAAAATTCTTACTGTGTCGAGCCTCTATGTTTTAGTATTGTTGGTGAATTTAAAAAAATACCTGCGTAACTACGAAACAGATGAGGAGAGACACTTGAGGGAAAGTACGCGCAGGAAAGATTTTAAAAGCAAATTAATACCCCAACTTAGGATTGTTCAACATAGTCCTCAATATCAAGCAGTGCGGATTTTTAACAGGTTGCCATTGGACTTAAAATCTATAATTTACAAGAGCTCATTTAAACGAGACTCAGAGCGTTCCTATTGGAGAAATGTCTGTATTCGATAGACGATGATCGATGACATATCCACGTTTTGAAAATTTGCCTGTAATGTTAGTGATTTTTTAAAATTATATTGAATGTGTAATTTGCTATGTTATTGAATTTATTTTAATTTTATTTTGATTGTCGTATTTTCTATAATTGATTGTATTATGTATGACTGTTATGAATGTGTTATTTTTATTGTATTAATGAACGTATTTTTAGTTATTTTTATATGTTTTCAAACACAATGTGAATTGTTCCTGAATAAACTGAAACATTATCTATAAAAACGGCAAAAAATAACATGTCTGTTGTGTGGGAGCCCCCCTTAAATATTTATTTTATTATGTGTTTAGTATTTGCTGTTATAGATATCAGTAGCTATGTTCGATCGCACACGCATCTTTCATTTGATCGGACGCACGCATCATCGCACGAGCGGTGGTGGGCTCGTGCAGACTAGCGCGACGCGACACCGGCTATTGTTATACCGTGAAGTTTTCTTAGAATTTGTATTGTTCGAGTCGCGTCGCGCTGGTCTGCACGAGCCTTTAGGACGGTGCCATAAATGATATAACGTAACGTAAATTCGAACGATTATAAAATTGAAAATACTCAGTTCGCACCCAATATTTACTTGGTTTTAAGTTTATTCATATGGGGGATACTGCGCTTGCGAATTTATGTTACGTTTCCGTCAAGCGATCGGGCATTATTTATTTATTAAGTATTAGGTACTTTATTGAACACCAGAAAATACTTAACAAAAAAATCTGTTTACTAAGGAAATGTTGACAGTAGGAATTTTATTAACACTCGTATCTTTCTAGTACAGATGCTAGCACATCAACCTACTGCAAACTGTCAAATTTCTTTAATAGATTTTCAACTTTATCACTAATCTATAAGGTTCAAAGTTGATTGGCAAAATTTTACAGTTTCGGGTAGGTTGACCAGCCGGCGTCTGTTATGTACCTACATCTTACAATGTAGTTAGGTACATAATGCACGATAATCTAAAGAAAGGCAAAACATTATACACAATTTGATAAGATAATGCAACCACAAAGTATAATAAAAAGAAAGTAACTGATATCAATTTTATCAATTATCTTGAAGAATTAATCGCGACAGACTGACGGACAGACAAAGTGCCACTTGAGCCACTAAAGATAGAAATATGAAATTCGGAAGATAATAATGTAAGTACCATATTTTTCCTACCAAGTTCCATTTTAGGGCAAATTCCAGGCTCATACTAAGTACTTTATATTTCCTGTGGGGATGTCAGAGTTTTTATTCCACCCAAGGTCTTCTGACTTCATTTCAATATCTCTCAGGCATGCGGCGGTTCCTCACGACGTTTTTCCTTCACCGTTTTTGAAGCAAATGATAATTATACAATACGCATACATGAATCCAAAAAGTCAGAGGTGCGTGCCTTGGGTTCGAACTCGAGTCCAAATTTTGACTATGGCACTCCGACGGTCCCACCACTAGGCTATCACTGCTGATCATCGCTGTTATCAGGCTCATACTGCCAAATTCCTAATGAAAAACTCATTACCAATTTTCCCGACCTCTCATTCAAACTCAACATAATCAGCCCATAATGATCCCACCGCTGGGTCACAGCCACACAGCCCTCCTCTCGTCGAGAGGGAGTGGGCTGTAATTTACCACGTGGGCCCAGTGCGGGTTAGAGATGTCACATGTTTTCGAATTTTTACTCAAACTGAAAGGATTTATTTCATTTATACTCAAACTCAACTCAAACTCAAATCATTTATTCCAAATAAACCAATTACAGGTACTTTTGAATTGTCAAGGGGTCGGTCAGTCAGAAAGATGAAGCTAGTTGCCCATTCCAAAGCGTAGTAGGTTCCTATGGAGAAGAACGGGCAAGAAACTCCATGGACACTCTTTTAAATTAGAATATTGTTACAAAACATTGGTTACATCATTCATGTTGAAATTATACATGTGAGAACAATGTAGTAAATCGTGCACGTTAAAAGCGACCATAATAAAAATATAAAAACAAAAATAATTAAAATAAGCCATGGCAGCTAAGAGATGACCAGTCCCCACTGACGGCGCCCGTTCACGAACATGACGCATGGATCAGCATCATTTAGCTCAACCATTTTGAAGGGAACTTAATGATCCAACACACACGCCACCACCAGCGAGACATTTGAGTGAGCATGACATACTCTCAGCCGCCAGGGTACATTCAAGTCAATGAAAGACGTACTCAGTAAACGGTAGATTTAAAGTAGGTAAACAGTGCTCACATATGTGCAATGCAATTATATAATACTAAGAGATTGAATTTATACAATGTAAATATAGTTTTTCAATCTTCAGCAGCTCCAACAATATTTTCCAATGCTAATCAATTAGTTTATGCGCCCTTGTGGAGCTGGACCAGCGTTGAGCCAAGCATTTTTGTCAGCGATGTAATCCCCCAACTTATAATATGCTTGGCAGCATAGTGTGCGTTTTATGCAAGATTTAAATTTCGTTTCATTCAATTGGAGTATGTGGGGAGGTATTTTATTGTAACATTTTACACAGTACCCCATGAAAGATGAGTCTACTTTAGCCAGTCTGAAACCCGGTTGAACTAATTGGTCCCTACTTCTAGTCCCATAATTGTGTCTATCACCTATTTTACTGAAAATACTTAGATTTTTCCTTACGTACATGATGTTCTCATAGATATATTGACAAGGTACCGTCATAATGTTAATATCTTTAAATAGTTCCCTTAGGGAATCGCGTCTGCGGAGGCCATATATTGCTCTGATGGCTCTTTTCTGCAGAATAAAAATCGATTCGATATCTGCAGCCCGTCCCCATAGTAAAATACCGTAAGACATGATACTATGAAAGTAACTGAAATAGACTAGCCTCGCGGTATCTACATCAGTAAATTGACGGATTTTTCTCACAGCATATGCTGCTGAACTTAGCCGTCCTGCAAGAGATGTTAAATGAGGACCCCATTGCAGCCTTGAGTCGAGCGTGATCCCCCAAGAAAACAGTTTTATCGACGAATTCTAGTTTCTCGCTATTCAATACTATTTCACTAACACTACTTTTAACATTCGGCAAAGCAAATCTTATGCATTTAGTTTTTTTCCCATTTAATACTAAATTGTTAGCAGTGAACCAATTTTGGACCTGCAGTAGGGCGTTATTTACGTCGTCAAGATTTGATTCACGTCTATTTATCTTAAAAATTAGAGAAGTATCGTCAGCAAATAACACCATTTGTGGTTTGTTTTTTAGTAAATGGGGTAGATCATTAATATATACTAAAAAGAGGAAAGGACCCAATATTGAGCCTTGTGGAACACCCATTTTTACTTTTAGACCGAGTGAATTGACACCGTTAATTTGAACTTGCTGTTGTCTATCATTTAAATAAGAGTTTACCAAACTGAGCGCAAGCTTACCTAGTCCGTAATGCTCAAGTTTCAAGAGCAAGGTTTCGTGATTTACGCAGTCAAATGCCTTGGAAAGGTCACAAAAGATTCCTATGGCATCTTGGGCCGCCTCCCATGCTGTAAATATGTGTTTTAATAAGGCGACACCGGCGTCAGTCGTACAACGTCCCTTGGTGAACCCATATTGTTGTTCGTGTAAGATTTGGTTGGTGTTAAAATGATTAAGCATTTGATTGAGCATTACCTTTTCGAACACCTTGCTGAATACTGGCAGCACGGATACTGGTCTAAAATTGTTGGTGTCTTTACTGTCCCCAGATTTAAAAAGTGGTATAACCTTACTGTATTTCATTAAATCCGGGAAAACTCCTTGATCCACGCACAAATTAAATACCATTTATATGCACTTTTTAACTGTCACAAAGGAGTCGGACCTTCAGATAGAAAGAGCTAGTTGATGGAATCTGGGAATCAAACCAGTACTCGACCAATTTTCCGAATTTTCTTACCAACTATTCTTAGAAATCATTCTTTGAAACTTTCTGACAAAATCTAAAGTACCTTTATTTCTACATTGTATTTATTTATTTATCTGGTCTGGTCTGACAACCAGTCTTACCAAGGGGTATCGTGTTACCCAGTAACAGGTTGTGGAGGTCAGATAGGCAGTTGCTCTAAGTAAAATAGAAGTATTCAACTGCATCCGGTTAGACTGGATGCTGACCCCGACATAGTTGGGAAAAGACTTATTTATTTTACACAAAGCTACAGACTAAAGCCTTGTCCAGAATGGCGCGGCGCGACTCTGACAAAACAATATCTAAGAAAACTTCACGTTAGTACAGTTACCGGTGTCGCGTCGCGCCGCCCGCCACCGCCGCCGCGGTCGCGTCACGCGATTCTGCACGAGGCTTAAGACTAGACTTAACGGCAGATGTACAGATGGGACACTGCACTTTAGTAGCAGGAATCTACAAGTAGGTACGCGGCGGGCCCGTCTTGCTGGGCCAATTCAGTGAGTTTAACGTAGTCCGAAGATAGAAAGAGAGGCAACTTCTAGGTGATTATAACTGTAGATTGTGGGAGTGTGGGATTGTGTGTTGCAAGAGTCACTTTTTATTTAAATTTTGCGGAGTGTTCCCTATATTAATTTGTGACTTAACCAATGAGTAAGTACATAATCCTGATAGGTCGCAGCTACCTTTTTTTTTTGATTTGACAGTTGACTCTCAGATTGAGGTCGCAGCTGCTTAACCGGATTAAGCTACTAACTTAAAGCTTCCAGCCAGGGGCTTAAACTATACTATGTTATACTAAGCGAACGTTCGCTTAGGGCACCCCCTGTGGGGTACGAACCTCGGCTTAGGGCGTCACTGGCGGGAGGACAGCAAGATGGGACAGGCTGGATCAAACAGATATTAATATTATTATTAATTGGGGAATTTAGAGCTACGATTCTCAGCATTACGCGGGCTGGCGCTTCTGCGAGCAAGGGTCGGGGGGAGTTGCAGCTACCTTACTTATAACTATTTATTTATACAGGGTCAAATGAAAAGAGATAGCAAAACTCCGCAGACGTGATGACCTGAACACAAAAGAGAATTAAAAAAAATGACTTGTTTTGGGTAAACATTCAAAATTCAACATTCAAAAGTCATTAATTCAAACTAGGCTGAGAATCAGCACTTTTCGAACGTCAAAATTACACGACAGTCCCCCAAAACGCCCACCCTTCACCACTTCCTAGTGCTTTTGCTGGGAAGAAGAAGTGGCGCAACAAACTCCCCAGCAGCACAGCTGTCTGTTCAGTAAAAAAAAAATATTCTATACAGGGTGTTTGGCGCATGGAAAGACACAATTTTTTCAGGGATTTGGGAGGTCATTAGCTAGGTTCTACCCATATAATAATAATAGCTTTTAGTTTTTTTTATAATTAATTTAGAAGTTGTAAAATTTCATTCATTAAATACAAAAATTAACTTTGGAAGCTTGTAAGGAATTTTCTTGAAACCAGTTGTATAAAACAAATATGTTTTTAGATTTAAAGGACTTTGGAGAATGCAACAAAATTTGTTTTGTGCCACTACACCCACAAACAAAAAAGTTATTTCAAATTAAAGGACACATATTGGGAATTTTTTTCATTTAAAAAAAATTATCATATGTAACCATCCGTGACATTTGGGACAAAGGGTGTATGGGTAGAACCTAGCTAATGACCTCCCAAATTTCTGAAAAAATTGTGTCGGTCCATGCGCCAAACACCCTGTATAATAGTGTGCAAGAAATTTATGTCATATGGCTATAAATTAATAGCCATTTGACAGCTAGCACACGCCAATATACCAACCAAAAACATCGAGAACAAGCAGAAATAAAAATAACTAAACGTAAACAATATCTAAAAAAGAAACAAAAAGTCTCCAGGCATAAAGGGCGTGCCCGCTTACATATAGCTGTAACTAGAAGTTATAATTGATAAACTAGGACCATCGAGGTAAAATAAATAATTGTCGAGGTCGCTAGCAAACCACATATTGCAATACAACTCATTAAAAAAAAAACATTGTTATGAGTAAATTATGTCAACAATAAATTAAAATAAATTGACTTATAAAGTAAAATTATAAACAATTATATAAACTCATATAACCTGTCAGTAGGTAAGCTTATTCTGGAGAAAGAACATTTAAACATTGTCTTGAGTTAATCACAACGACCAACCAGCGACCAACCAGTGCATTTAAGTAGTCGTTGAACGTTGATAGAATAGTATGCCTTTGAACTAAGGTTGGATTTTACTTTAGTTTTAAACGCATTAAAATGCAAATCTAGCAAAGAAGAGAGTAGCTTGTTATAAAAGGTTATACCAAGCCCAACAAACGAATTATGATTTTATGAACCATAATGAAGCCGGTGAAAGGGAGCACGTAGTTTATCCTTACTTCTAGTGTTAACATTGTGAATATCACTGTTTTTAGTGTTTAAGTGTATATTGTGTCTAATATATAAGATGTTGGCGAAGATGAACTGTGATGCCACTGTCAGGATACCGATATCTTTGAAAAAATCTCTCAGAGAAACTCTGGCACCTAGCTGGTAAATTGCTCGAATAGCTCGTTTTTGGAGGACAAATATACTTTGAATATCAGCAGCTTTGCCCCACAGCAGAATACCGTAGGACATAACGCTATGGAAATAACTAAAATAGACTAACCGAGCTGTATCAACGTCAGTGTATTGTCTTACTTTCCTGACGGCGTAGGCGGCCGAACTGAGCCTTCCCGCCAGGCTCGATATTGTTAGCCCCACTGGTAGACGTGGCAATAAAGAATTTATTGCTCGACCTAGTATGGAGTCCACAAGTTAAAATATAAAAATTATGTTTCCTTTATTACAATAATTTTAGGAATAGTTTATTTGTATTAGGTACTTTTAAGGAAATGTGAAAATTCTTTATTTGGTCAATAAACGATTTTATTATTTAAAAAAAAGATTTCTTAAATTCATACAAGTAACTTGAATAGTTGACAAAAACCATTAAATCAATTTCCATCGCTGAGCGGTTGGTAGACTGTTCACGTGACAGAGGGCTGGCCAATTCTTAGACCAAAGAATCAGCATTGCCGTCCAACGTGGCAACGATGCCAGCCTTTTGGGTACTGCCCGCTGACAGCGATGCGGACGAATTTTTTGATGCCCAATGAGCTCTTCCCTTTATTTTTACCCGAAACTGTCAAATTTTTCCAATCAACTTTGAACCTTATACTTCAGTGATAAAGTTGAAAATCAATGAAAGAAATTTGACAGATTGTTGTAAGTTGATGTGCTGGCGTCTGTACATAATATATATATTAGTTTAGATATCTATGGTTTATACATAGTTTATATAAAGTATAATCAATTTTGTTTGTTATAATTTAGATATCCCATCCCATCACGTCCGAAAAGTTTCTCTAGCTAATTTAATCTGACCCTGTATAAACTATACTTTTAACTTTTAAATGTCATGTGCAACGTGCAACGGAAATTTAACAAAGAACTAAGTAAAGTCAGGAATAATTATTGTTATTATATTATGATACGTTGATGATTCGTCATTTGGCTGTCGTCATTTTACGAAATTATCGTATCACAGCGATGTGAATGTGACATGCTGATGTGCTTGTGACAGACAAATTGGGATTTATTTAGTCATTTTATGTTATTTATTATGGGACAATTATAACAGCTACCTACAATATAAAATGTTTACAAATAACAATAATATAGGCTCATGGAGTATTAACAATATTGCAGCCCACTACATTATCCGGATGTTAACTAAATTAAGTTAAGGTAGAAAGTGCTACTAGGTTAACATTACTTACTCAGAAACTTAAAATAAAAAATAATTGATTGATTGATACAATATATTTAATTAATTTATTTAAAATTTATTTAATTATTAATTTTTGGATAAAATAAAATAAATGTGATTGTTCCATATAATCTTATTGTTCTTATTTTAGGTTGCAGATAATAAATATAAATAGTTACCTATGTCATAATTATAACAGGAGCTATTTAGGTATATAAATAACATAACATCACGCCTAGTTTCCCCGAAGGGTTGGGCAGAGGTGTGCTTATAGTACACCCACATTTCGCCAGTTATTTATATGTAGTATATGCTTAGAGGAGCTCGTGGCTAAGTAATCACAGTCGTACGTGTCGGTCGAACAGGTTAAGCTACGCTTGCCGCGGTCTGTCCGTGGATGGGTGACCATCCATTACCTACATAACGAGACCCCTCCGTGCCTCGGCAAGCACGTTATGCCGTTGGTCCCAGCTGTCATTCGTGGTTCAGTGATACTCGTTACGAATCGACAGAAGCCTGAATATCTCGTTCATTTTCATTTTACAAAAGAGAGTAATCCGCGCTATCTTAGAAAGTATTTTGTATGTTCGCAAAAACTTAGGACTTTTCAAAATAAGAAGCTATTTCCATAATATAAATACACGTAGTAGACATGAAATTGTGATACCCAAGTTTAGATTAACTAAAACAAGCAAGTCATTTCTTATAAACAGTATATCCGCTTTTATAACAAGTTGCCTAAGTCGGTTACAGAACTTAGCGATGGGAAGTTCAAAACCCACATTAAACGCGTTCTTATCAAGAATGCATATTATAAAATTAAAGACTACGTTGAAGACACGGAAGTTTGGCAATAATTCCTTCTGCACATGTGGCTTCCCTGGTAGCTCATTAACGGCAAATTGTATAAGAGTCTATTAACTGCTCCCAAATTACCATGTTTATATTTTTATTTTTACATTTTTCCTTGACATAATCACGCTATTATTAGACATTATATACCTATAATTTAATTTCAACTCTTTATTGGTGGCTTTTGTGAACATGATAATTATTCAGATTTGTTACAGCTGTAATAGCAATCACGTCATTTCGTTTAAAATACGTTTTTATTTGTATTAATTTATTTATCTTTTTATAGATTATTTTCTATTTTGTGAATGTGAGAACGCTGTAGGCTTGTAGTGGACTGTAGATTTGTTGACCATCATTATTCTGCTAAGTACCTGGTACTTGGTTGAAAGACCTACACTGTCTGCTAATAACACTGTTATTTAAAAATATTGTAAAAGCCAATTATTTTTAAAATAGTAACTGTGGAGTTTCTTGCCGGCTCTTCTCCATAGGAAACGACCAATTGGAACCGTGCACCTAGCTTCTGACGTTTCGTAAGTGCCCATGTAGGTTTATGTGAAATAAAATATTTTGAATTGAATTGAATATCTGACAACAAGTCTTACTAAAGAGGTTTCTTATTATACAGTAACATGGTTGTGTGAGATTTTTATTTGTCAACATATTGCTATAAAGGAACATGCTTTAATCATCATACCTATAAAGATAAGTCATCCTAAACAAATGGAAGTCGAACGGGTTTCCTCGACTCAGCAACGCACAGGGAACAAATCGCGCTTCGGATTTAATAGACCCATACCGCACCAACTGAAAGACATCGACTAACACAGTGAGCGCACCTTGGAAATTGCGTTCGTTAGATCCCTTGCTGCATCGTTATTACTTAACCTTTAGTTATGTAATTAACCCGTCGCACGCGCAATTAGCAGACACAATAGAATTTTATTGTCATTTGCACACATGGGGTGCAATCGACATTTTAAGATAGGATTCAATCGTACATTTCAGAAACTAAATTAGTTGTTGTTTCCTCGATAGAAAAAAAAAACCGGCCAAGTGCATGTCGGACCACGCACAATGAAGGGTTCCGTAGTTGGAATGAATTTATCGTAAGAACAAACTTAACTTTGTAATTGAAAAACATGTTCTTCCATACGGAATATATGGGAGAACATGTTTTTGCAACCGCAAATTTAAGTTGGTCTATTATTACTCGTAAACTTGTAAAGCCCACTTAAATGTGATAGTTTTCCTTTAAACGTCGTTATATATAAGTACTAATGCCGTGAAGTTCGAATTTCTAACTATAACCGTTTAGTTGGTAGAGGGGGGGGGGGGGGACACTTGACTCTAACGAAAATTGGTACTTTAAAGCTTGATAAGTCACGAACGGTTTACTTAATCAAAAAACGGTATTCGCAAACCTCAAATATTTTTGAAAGACCTATCCAAAGATATCCCACATTATGGGAAGGACGAAAATTAAATTATCATCCCCGCTTTACATGTGGGGGAGGTACCCTAAATAATTGTTTTTTTTCAAAATTTTATATTACCACTTTTTTGGCGTCATTAACTTGTATACTCATGCCAAATTACAACTTTCTAGTACCAATAGTTTTTGAGCTAAACCGCGGACTGACAGACAGACAGACGGACATGGCGAAACTATAAGGGTTCCTTGTTGACTACGGAACCCTAAAAAACCCAAAGTAATCTCTAAGAAGCAACATAAACCCTTAGGTAAGTACTGCGTAAATACTTACTCTTACTACTTCACGGAAGGTCATCAGTTTTTTAATAATAAAAAAACTAAATGCTTACTTAAACGTATACATTTTACAATATCAAAATGTGTATTTGTTTTATTAACTAATACCACGGAAATACCTAATACCACCCATCCTTTATTCCGCCCATCCCGTTCATTAGCGCCAGAAGCTCGGGCATAAATGCTTTGAGTTTAAGTTTGAAAGGTCATTTTCCACATGGCCGTGAAGAACTTTGTTAGACAAAAGACGTATACATTAAAACAAGCCAGTATATCGTAAAAGCCACGTGTTGTTTACAGTATTTCTACGAGTACCTATAGTCACAATTTTGACCTACTGCAAGGCACATCATAATAATTATTTAGAAAAACGTTATTTTCGTTCATTTGCTTTCTGATATGTGGGATACGAGTAGTGTATCATTGTTCTCTGTTTGTTAACTTATTAGCGTGGCTGTATAATTTGACGTGTTTGCCCGCTTTGATTATGCTTTGCGTTTGAGTTTTGAGTCAAACTGAAAAGGAATATCGCGGAATCTAAAATCTTCGTCATAGGAATCGAGTTGGAACCCAAGGCCTCTGTCTGTTCGGATTCAAAACAGGTGAAGGAAGAAATCGTGAGGAAACCGGCATGCCTGAGATATATTTCTCGATGGCATATGAAGACAAGTCAGAGGCCCTTGGGCGGCATAAAATCTCTGATACTAGGTTAGTCACTAACCAGTAATCACACGAAAAATTTACAAAGACCAAAATGCAGCGGTTATACGTGATTATCTGTCTTCTGTAAACCGTTCCCAAATCACACCAGCTCTTCAAATTCATCATCATTCTCCAGCCCTTCTCCCAATTCATTTGTGGTCGGCGCAACAGGTCTCTTCTTCCAAACTCCCCTATTAGTCGTTAGTCACCCCCATTCTAGCCATATCATCCTACACACAGTCCATTCATCGTTTCTTTGGTCTTGTTCTTCAAATAAAGAATTACCTAAATAAGTAACAGTCGTTGACTATGTTACTTTGTTTAGTCCTTAATCTTAAAGGCGGTAAAACCTGCCAGAAACGTCCGATTCTCCCTTTACATACCCAAATAAATCTCAACACTAAAAAAAAGCTGTTGTTACACTTCTTTTCAAACACGACAATAGTTATCCCTTTTTCTAATCCGGTCATCTGAAGCTCAAACGCGTACAATCTTCAGACAAATGATCAATGAGACCGAATGAATGTTTCTGTCGTACGGAACGAATGGCGGGGTCGCATTGTTCGGTATTGAACATAAACAAGTGCACTGTTCGTTCAAAGAGGGTCACGCGAGGTTAGGGAAGGAGTGGAGTCGCTTTTCAAAAGGTTTTTTTTGTCACTTTCTTAATTTTATTTTTATTTCGACTTTATTAATATTTTACAAACAAATGGATCATTAGGTCTGAAAAATAAATAAATAATAAAAATAATAAATATACATAAACAATTTAGTAAATCGCTGACAGACACAAATCCTTTTCTATGAATTCTATGATGAATGTGTTCAAAGCAAACACAATAAATTCTTAGGGACAATTACTTAGACCGAGAACTACTATGAATATTTAAACGTTTAAATTCCGTGTTGAAATTGACCCATCTCTTTTCATTACTCCTAAAAATAAGACAAGTAATTAAATAAATAAAAAACAATATTTTATAATTTTCATGGAGTACACCTAAGTTAGTAAGCCAACCTGAGTGTGAAGGACATCCATTTATTGTATCTTATCTGGCCGAGTTCAATGCATGTCTGAGATAATCTATTATACGATTGATGACGTTACTTTAATAATATTGTGATGCAGTCCATTTCAGATATGGTAGGACGAGCTGGACTTATAAGCTAGAAATTAATGGCCCAAATAGCTTAAAGTCGTAGGAGGAGACCTATATCCAGCTGTGGACGTCTCTAGGCTGTGTATAAGGAAGAAATAGCAACAAAAAAAATGTATCTTAGTGCGACTCTACTCCGCTCCCTAGTCCACCGATTTAGAAGCCCTCCTCACAAAATTTAGAGTATAGAAAATTAAGAAAGGAGTAGATCGGACAAAGATTCGGACAAAGAAGTTCACACGTGTGTCCACACGTGGGCATAGAGGTCAGTGACCCGATGTAAACAATATGGACTCATTACTGACGAGGGAGATTCAAAGAAGTCTTAAATTGCGTTTGTTTTGTTTAATGCAGCTGTACGGAAGTTGTGATGGTCAGGTTTAGTTTTTTATTCATAATAAAAAATGTACTTACCTATTGGTCTTATTATTCAGTTTATCAATGAGTGCCCTGATGGACATGGAGAGTTTCGTTTCAAATAAGTTTGACTTGGACAGCGTAGATTTTACAGATATTTTTAGAGCAGGACACATTCCACCATAATATAATAATATATAACCCACCCGTGTTCCTTCTGTTGCCTGTGCAATGCCAGGGGGCCACGGTATCCCTTTCGGACTTTCCCGCAACCCCGGCAGGCAATGGTCCCATCGGACCCCTTCACTCGCTGACATCTCTTTGAGGCGCGCGTGGAACACAACGCGCCGTCGACCCGGGGCTGGTATAATGTGTCATCCTGGAGTTCCTTTACCTTCTTCAGGTATCAAGTAAGACATTTTTCCATATAATGTGCATAGGTAGTTATTCTTAGTTCTTAGACCCTCTTTTTAACTTAAGGAGGATCCGCGGTAAAGCGCGAAATTCAATCTTGTAATTCTGTAAATACATATTTGTTATGGTCGCGAATCATATTTTGATCATGATACAACCTGACACTGAAAACGACTGAAGACGTGCAAATGCAAAAATCGTAAGAAAATGTGAATTTCGCGGGCTATCACTGCGGACCTGCACTATCAATGTTGGAAAGTACATAGTTGCGGCAATGTGTTGGGTCTAAACATAACAATTGTTTAATTCATGATGGTTTCCTGTTCCAATGAATGTAGGTAATGATGCCTGCTACTTTTGTTTGAGCAGACATGGAGCCAACTTTCGAGAAATTGTAAAAATGGAATCTTTGGAGAAACAAGACAATTCAGAATGTTGTCGGAGTGAAAAATCTTGTAACAACAGTTTTGACACTTTTTCGAATTAGATAGTTCCCTACATCTTGATTTGACATCATTAATGTGGAATAAAGAGATGTCATGTTATAGGAATCCTATCCATATCCAAATTAACAGATTGTTTTTGAAACACGTAAATTGTCGGATTTGTACGGGACTGGACTAAATCATCTGCAGCCCATCTCGGTTGTCTAGTGGTCGTAAGCGCTACTGCTGACCATGAGGTCTTCGTCGAGTTCGATTCCTAGGTCGGGAAACGACGTGTTGTTGGATTTTTCCATAAAGAATTTCTCAGTAGGAGCCCGGAGTTTGGATTTGGTGCCGGTTAGTGGCAACAGGCTCGCCCCCTATTACATGTGACTTTTTACATAACTAGCGAAATGTGGGTTGTACTATAGGTACACCTCTGCCTAATACTTCGGGGGTTACAAGTATGATCTTGTGTACGGACTAAATAAATTCCGAGCACGGGTTCAGATTATCTGTCATTCTCCTGATATAATTAAATTTATAGCTAGGATCACAGCATACCATATCATTGGAAACGTTCATTCAACTATGATGTCTATCTAAAGAATTGGCGTGAAGAAGCGTATGTAACATCATGAAAAGTGGAAACAATGTGGGAATGCAAAGGTTTCCCTTTGCTTAGAACCGAGTCAGTCCAGGAACTGTATAAATAAGTAACAGTATTATATCGGCAGTGACCTTGAAATAATTACCTACGGCCGCTGCGAAAACCTTCCGCTTCCGTGCGTAACTGCCGCACAGTCGATACTGTTGCGTACTGATATACCTACACTGAGATTTCTAACCGCGTCGTTTCGGCAGTTTTCTATTAAGATATAATACTGATACTTATTTATACTGTGGTACAGGCTAACATAAAACTACAGTTTATTAAATATTTACTGTGCATTGGACTCCGTCACCACCAAATAATGAATATTCATCCCACCCGAGTGAATCCGGGCACACAACTAGTATGTTAATAGGTCCTTAGACAACATCCTTTTCTTCTTAATAAGTTCCCTTACTCAAGTGTGTAAAGGGGCCACCAGACGGTATTTAGGGCTTGTTAGACGGTCAAGGACGTTATGAGGATGCGGGCATGAATATTACATTAAACATTCTGTTGTCTTGTCTCACAGAGATTTAAACAGTTCTTTAAAATTTTCTACGCGTAGACATTAAAGGGAGTATTTGAAAACATGCTTGTTTTGTCTGAGATGTTAAATTGTTAGGGCTAGCTTCGGAATTATAATAATTCAAGGAAAAAACGCGACAGGTTTTCCAGACCTACAATGATGCAAGGCTTGTTAGTGTGGCACTCTGACTTTTCGGATTCATGTGCGTATTGTATAGGTAATTATCACTAGCTTCAAAAACGGTGAAGGAAAACATCGTGAAGAAACCAAGTCAGAGGCCCATGGGCGGTTTTAAAACTCTGACACCAGGGGACAAAGTCTGCTATCCCCATTGCCATCCCCATTGTCATTTTGATAAAAGTTCGTAATCTGCTAAATTCATAACGGTCGATCATTGGTTGATCATTGTATTCCATAAACACGATACTCGTAACGAATTACAAGCAATGACTGCACAATTACGTTCTCTTGGTAGGTCACTGATCAAAGGAACTTTAAAAAATTTTGCAGACTAACTCAGTCATTCATTTTTCATTATGTACGAGATTACCAATAGATGCCATTTCTTTCAATGGAGTGTCAGTGGTTGACCATTAGAAAGTCATAATGACGCCAATATGTTAGTAGATTACCAAACTTGTCAAAATCAATGATAGACCATTCTGACACTATTGTAATAGCAGACTTGAGGCCCTGGTTAGTCCCTAACCACACGAAAAGAAGAAGAAGGTTGTGTCTAGCTATTTAAGCCGTAAATTAAGTTACAAATATACTTAATTCTTTCTCAATTAATATTATAAAGAGAAAAGATTCGATTTTTTGTCTTTGTTTGGTATGCTATCACGCTAAAACGGCTGGACGGATTTGTGTTATAATTATAACTAATAAATTTGTAACATGTAACGTTGTAGAGGTTCCCGAAGGGTATGGCCCTTTGTACGCAGCCGTAGATTAAATAAAATAGAACAAGGTCGTATCAACTTCCGTATAATTTATCATTAATTTAATACATACATAACTGGCTGAGCTGAATACAATTCCATCGACTCGAAAAGAAGAAGATAGGTATACATATATTGCAGTAATCTCATCTCCAGGCTACTTTATTACGGCTTTTAACAATTTATAGGCTTTTCCAGTATAGTATTTTAATCTCACAAAGCGACGCGCGCTTTACTTGTGCACACACACATGCAAACGGACACACACACTTCTGACTTCGGCCGTGTCTCGAACAGTATCGACAGCTCCTGCACACACATTCACAGCGTGTTTGTACACTTGATAACCACAAGTAAAGTGCGCGTCGTTTCGTGAGATAAAAATACTTGCACCTACTTAGTTCTCACTATGCGTTTGCACCAGAAAACATTCAACGTGTAGATGTTTCGAAACTTGTCACATGAAACAAATCTCATAACTCGTCTTGTTGAATTTGCGTTCGCACTGCACGCAGCATGATAAGTGAGTGCCTAAGTTTTAAGTTTGAACGCAGCTAACAACAAATCTTGAGAGATAGCTCTCTCTCAAGGGCTGTCTCTGAATATTATGTTGTTAGCTGCGTTCGCACTGTCTAGAAGCATTCAATAGGCATGTTTTTTTTTAGAGATCTGTCACGTTTGCGTTCGCAGTGTTGTTTGTTTGTGTCTCAAAACTTGACAATATTTTGATGGCACGATAGGCGCAGTGGTTAAGTGCGCTGCGTGTCGCGGGTTCGATTCCCACACGGATCAAATATAATTTATGACCTACAAGTAGTTGTTCCGGGTCTGACTGTTTGTGTATGTGAGTTTAAATGTTTTTAAACGCACATACAATAGAGGCGAAATTCCTAGTGTGCTTGTGTATAGTGCAAGGTTTAGTCTTTTCCAAATGAAAAGGTAAAGATCGAAACATGTAGTGGACAACATATTACAAGATTCATTCATTTTTTTAAGCAATTTGTCTGTAAAAATGTCAACTGATGTGAAACGTTAAACATGTTTTGCGTCAACAAGTTGCGTGACAATGCGAACGCAAATGGATAGGTACCATCGATGAAGTTCATATCTATACACCGTAAGGACTATCTGCTTGCAGCGCTCAGCCGCTATAGAACCGGCGCGGTAACAGATGTGGTCTTCGTGTTCACGGGATTTTGTTTTCAAACTGCTTAGGTATGAAGTTCTTCGATAGTACATTCACAGAAAACAGAGTTTACAACATGTTTTTATGTGAATGTCATCCTTATAATCCACTGTATTATTACCTCGCCTACAAAACGGGATAGCTTAACCAGCATATTCGATAACCTCTTCACCTAAGCTCACGCTAGGCAACCCAGTACATAAATCACCGATAAGGTTTGAACCTGTGACCTTTGGACAGGTCGTGTGCACCTGTACCGTATTGAGTTACGAAGTAAGTAATCTATTACATTACATCATCTTTAAGTACTATTAGATACTGCTAAGCACAATGCTGAGCTGGTGTCCATTTGGCCCTTTCATCATCTAAACTATAACTATAAAGAGAAAAGATTTGTTTTTTGTATGTTTGTTTGTAAACTCAAAAACTACTGGGCCGATTTAGAAAAATCGTTCACCAGTAGTATGCTATATTATCACTGAGTAACATTTATAATTTAAAAATATATCACGCGGGCGAAACCGATCGCGGAAGTATCCTATCCTTAGTCACACTAATATTATAAAGGCGAAAGTTTGTGAGTGTGTATGATTGTCTCTTCTTCACGCTAAAACTACTGAACGGATTTGGATAAAATTTCGCACACAGATAGTTTATAACCTGGATTAACACAGGATAATTTTCATCCAGATATTCTCACGGGATCGAAACTTACGTGGGTAAAACCGCGGGGCGCAGCTAGTAATATTATAAACAGTTGAGTTTGTTTGTTCATTTGTTACGTTTCCACGCCAAAAATGTTGAACGGATTTGGATGAAATTTGGCATATGGGTAGACCTGATCAATTTGAATAGCAGCCCAGTAGAATAAAGTTGGCCAAGGTTAAGCAATAGTAAACCAAGGACGTTCAAAAGCACGTTGGGCCGACGATATCAAACAGAGACGCAAACACAATGAAAGACGCACAGAACCCGGTAGTATGGCAGAAAGGTAAGGAAGCCAGCACTGGGGGATTCCAGGGTTATATGATGATGAGCTGCCTGCCTAGCCTTTTCCCAACTACTTGTACGTTGGGGTCGGCTTCCAGTCTAACCAGATGCAGCTGAATACCAGTATTTTACTTACATTGCATACCTACTATTGTACAGAATCAAGTTATCCTAACTGAACAGACAGCTGTGCTGCTAGGGAGTTTGTTGCGCCACTTCTTGCCAACTAAAGCACTAGGTATAGTTAATGCAATCCACGGCGCGTCGCCGTGGATTGCACTATCTGTAGTGGTGAAGGGTGGGCGTTTTAGGGGACTGTCTAATGTAATTATGACGTTCGCAAAGTTCTGATTCTCAGCCTAATTTGAATAAGTGACTTTAGATTTAGTTTTTTTTTTAAGGTTCCGTACCTCAAAAGGAAAACGGAGCCGTTATTACTCGATTAACTGGCTGGCTGGGTGTCTGTCCGTCTGTCACAACCGATTTGCTCCGAATCTAATGGACCGATTATGTTGAAATTTGGTACATAATTATTATGTATTTCTGTGACCCAAACACGGACGTGTAACGTAATAAATGAATTTCACTTTTGTGCGGAGAAATATGAAAATAAAAATAAAAGTTTTTCTAACTGTACCGTGTGACATATTAAATGAAAGGGCTTAATGCGAGGATCTCAAATATTTTTTTTTCGTAATTTGAAAATGAATACTTTTAATTATATTTAAGAAAATTTCTGAAAATTTACCATGCCCTCTTATCTCCAAAACTATTGAAAAAAATACAGGGAATAGTTCTTTACTCATAGATTACAGGAAAATCTATAAGAAGTCTATGGTCTTAAAATAACATGGTAAATCTCTCAATATTGTGCGTACAAACTTACATTTGCAGTTAGAATGTATGGGAGAACATGTTTTTGAACTACAATGTTAAGTTTGTTCTTGAGATAAATTCATTCCAACTACGGATCCCTTCATTGTGCGTGGTCCGACACGCACTTGGCCGGTTTTTTTTTTAACCGACTAACTTTTGACGAAAATCTAGTTTATCATGTCTCATCTAGGTCAATCCTAACTTTAACTGTAGTAATTATGAATATTTCCTACCCATTTCCCATCATTCCCACGTGATCCTGTAACCAAAGCCTATAACCAATCCTAGTGGACCACGCCTTACTAACAAAAAACATTTTGATAATATATTACATCTCAAAATTCTCTCACGAATGCTCTCCTATGATTCAAAACACGTTTGTAGTTGGGTCAGATGTCTCAAAAAGAGGGCCGACCCTCAGGGCAATGCCCCTTAGTTCCTCTTTTATTATTTTTAGAGTTCTGAGTACAGCCCTTAGAGTCCTTTTGAAATGGAGTAAAAAAGGATAATGTGTAGGGTCTAATGTATCTTTATGTAAGGATTGTTGACCGTCTGTGTAAGCGGAGCGTGACGAAAGGGGCTCGGTTTTGAGTTTTCTTTTTGGAGCAGAAGGAAAATAATGGTGGTTCTATATAAGGTCAAAATTCAGAGATTTCGGATTTATTTACGCCTTCATCATCATAATTTTCACTAACTGATGGGAATAGATCTGCCTCTATCTTCTTATGTTAATCTCCTCTCTCCTGGGGGCCAATCACCACCTCTTTAAGCAGTATTATTATAATATTACTTCAGTGCGAGAAAGAAGTGGAGCTATACAGAACGTCTAGCTCCATCTCTTTCTCACGCTCAAGTAAGATACCGATTGCTATACGACTGAATTCGGTCGCAAAGTCCTAATGGCGTCCTTATACGGGTAAAATTGTTTGACAAGCACGAAAATAATCACGTGCTTGTCAAGCAGTACCCTAATTACGTAATACACGATAAATCGGAATTTGAATCGTTTTGAAACAAATTGCTAATCCATTGCTTCATAAGTTCGAAAAAAAAACTGCTCAATAACGTAAATAATGCAATGAATGTTGTCGAATTGTCAAAATGAAACAAATTTGTCGTAATCGTTTACGAAAATGTGTTGCGTAATTAGATAGTAGGTCGCGCGCGTCTCGGGACGCCATTAGGACTTTGCGACCGAATTCGGTCGTAAAGCGATAGCTATCTATGTCGAGACTGCAGCCGTCGTGCCAGTCTCGTCTATACTCCATAGGTTTAAGTAGTTAAATGGAGGTAAACAAATCGTAAAAAGGGTTTTTATAGATGACACTTTCTTGTTTAAAAATACGATAAAACCAAATTAAATTTGTTTTATTTATTTTTATAATAATAGTTTAAGAGTAAATGATGAAACACATCATAAACTTACTCTTAAACTACTCTCGTAGATGTAACTGCTTGAGCACAATTTTTAGTTAGATTTATAATAATAATATAATATTGGCAGCAGCACTCTATACACCTCTCGGATAAAGTGCCGTTAGCGGCATAATAGTGGCGCCGCCTCGGCTTGACTAAAGTACAGTAAGAATTGCATTGTCACTGTCATTGTCACTTGTTATTTTGTTTGATTATTGAGGTCAGTTCGCTGTAAAACAACACCACTTTCCCAAAACATTATATTACACTATCTTGTGTCTAAACGGACCCTGGCGTTGTGTGGTCACAGTTATAACCTAACCTAACCTACCTTTCAGCCATTTTTATTTGCTAAGCCAAGGGGTTATGGCTACACTTAAGTTTAGCCGGCTATTAATATATGAAAGAAATTAACATTAGCCTTTCCTCAACAACAAAATAACAAGTGACAGTGACAATGACAATGCAATGCTTACCTACTGCACTTTAGCCGGGCCGAGACAGCATTACTAATATGCCGCAAATAGCGGCACTTTATCCAAAAGGGATAAAGTTCTACTAGCGGCACTCTATACACTCCCTATAATTATTTTGTAATCTGTCTCTTTTAAAGAGCCTAACCACTAAAATGTCAACGAATTATAACGTTGCTAAATTGAAGAGTACAACTGTGACGTAGCATGACAACTGAAGTGACAGGTATTACGTTTAATCGGTTAATTGACAGCTGTCACTTCACGTGATTTTTTTGATTACTTACCATTATTTAACTACCTTATCCTATGAAGTATAGGTTCTAAGTCGCGATGGCAACAATGTCATCCGCCCATATCGTCGCCGCCGCGCGCCGGACGACCGACACCTCTAAGATATTTCTTTATTACGTCTTGGGGCTCAGCTAAATGTCTTATTTTTGAGAGCTGCAGCTATGATGACTCGGTATCAAAAGTTGTATTCTGAAATAGTTCATAGTTAAGTATGTACATAGACTATGCTTCTCTCATGTTGCCGTAACAAACAGGAATACTGAAACACTTCATGCAATTTTTTAATATTTTTAATTTAATTTAATTTTTTATTTGATTTACACGGCTTAGGAAACCAATTACATAAATCAGAGTATATATAATAAATATAAACATAACACATAACGAATAACAACAATTAAATACTATTATTCTCACAAAAATGTAGGCACATAACCATTAAATTGGCGAATTTATTATGAAACAGATCGCAGTCCGGATTGGCTTCCACGAGCTTATTTAGTGCGGTCAACACGCGCGGTACGAGACGCAGCACGGGCTGCTGTCCGACGCGAAGGCACGCTTAGCAGTTGATGTTTTCTGCCACGGAGATAATTATTCCGTGTATAGAGCCGAATCAGTTCATTATGTATGTCAGGCGCATCCGTCATACCCTTCAACAGTTTGAGCATAACGCCTACCTGGCCACATGCCCTTCTGGCATAACCCAGACATCCTAAGAGGAACTTGGTAGGATAGAGGTAGGGATAGTAACCGAGAGTTCTTCGGTAAAGAAAACGCAGGAATTCTTTTTGCACTTTTTCTAGAAGAAGTGTATACTTTGCCTCGTGCGGATTCCATACACTAGAACTAGCTTCTAGCTTGGTTCGGACAAGTGTGCTGTATAAGAGCCTTATTACATGCTCGTTGCGAAAATCACGGGCATTCCGGAGAAAAAACTCTAGCCTTTTAAAAGATTCTTTGGCCACTGTAGAAATGTGGTCTTGAAAAGTAAAGTAAGCTTCTGGTCAATTAATGTGACATCCAAGTCCTTCATGTTGGTTGATCTAGTTATTTTAGTACCATTTATTTTGTATTCAAAATCAATTGGGTGCCGCATTCGACCAAAGGTCATCACGTAGCATTTGGAAGAATTGAACTCCATTTTATTTTGAACTCCCCATTCATGTATGGCGTTTAAATCGTTTTGCACAGCTTAGCAATCCGATACGGTGTTGACAGCACTATACAGTTTGAGGTCATCTCCGTGAAGGAGACACTGCAAATTTTGCAACGGCTGGTAAGTAATTTACCATGAGTAAGTTTTATTTACCATAAGTATACATTTTTATTCACAAAAAAATATAAACTGACAATAAAAAGTTATACAGAATGGTCTATACAAAAGATAGGTAATGAGGTCAAAAGTCCAATAAAGGTACCCTGCCCCCCAAACTAGGAAAATCCTGTATCTTGGGCGGCAGTGTCTTCGAGCGATTATTGTGTGAGCGTACAAGTAAATTTAGAATGAGATATTGTCAAAGATAATGTTATAATAATGTTCCCACTAGTACTAGTGGGAAGAAAAAGAAAACGTAGTGTAAGTACAATATGTTTTCTTTTATTATTGACTTAATCTACTCTTTACACTGTTGTTTTTTTGTTATGAGTTGTATTGTAATATATGGTTAGCTAGCGACCTCGTAAATTGATCATATTATTCTTGCCAGAGCAACCGGCAGCAAGTTCGTCATGCTCCCTTAGATGTCACTGCTTGCAGTAGCGTTGGGGGTCGGGTTGCCTCCTTCCCTTAAACATGGTAATGGCTGATCTTAGCGTTATGCTCGTGAACGGGTGCTGCTTGTGGAGACTGGTCGTTTTGCTGACCATGGTTTTTGTTGTTGTTATTGGTAATTATAGATAGTGCAATCCACGACGACTCCGCTCCGCTCCGTACTAAAATACAGCTTACAGTACAGTGATCGCGGAGTGGGGCGCGTCGTCGTGGATTGCACTATCTTTAACTGTTTATATATTTTTACTTCGATGTTCCTAGTTTATCATTTGTGATTTCCGAGTTACAGCTTTAATAGCTCCATGTAAACGGGCACGCTCTTTATGCCTGGAGGCTTTCATTCGGTTATTAAGTTCTTTTTACTTTTTGGTTGGTATTTTGGCGTGTGCTAGGTGACATATAGAAAATAATTGTGTTGTGTAATGTAAATTATTTTACTTAGGTACTATTGTATAAAATCAAGTTTTTCTAACTATTCAGACAGCTGTGCAGCTGGGGAGGTTGTTGCTCCACTTCTTCTTCCCAGCTAAAGCACTAACTAGGGAGTGGTGAAGGGCGGGCGTTTTTGGGGGACTGTCTTCTGTAATTTTGACGTTCGAAAAGTGCTGATTTCTCAGCCTAGTTTGAATAAATGACTTTTGAATTTTCAACTTTACGTTTGATGTGTATGTTAGTGTATTTTGGTGGTTGGTGATGTATGTATTTATGTATGTTTTGTGTGTGGGGTGTCGTAGCGTGTTATGTGCATAAAAAGTGTTGAGTGTACGTGTGTGCGTGGAGATGAGAGGGGTGGCCGTCACGTCGTTGGGAAGATGGAATACTAAAGTAATAGAATCGGGTAAAGCTAGTGCTTGAATATTTATTGGTTAAAGTGAATCTGTAGTTATCGAAGATGTGCATTCTTCAGGTTTTTATACGAAAACGTTTTGATCATACCTACTTATGGGATTATTTTTATTACGAACAAGCTGTTACCCAAGGCTTCTCGCGTGGACCATAATTAATTTTCTAAAATAACTGTTATCACATTAATAATAACTGTTATAACTAAATGTTATCATATCCAAAAGCAGATTGAACTGATGAGATATCCAGATGAATACACTTCTGATCTTTCATTTCCGTGTGGTTAGTGGCTAACCAGCTATCAACACATTTTCATGAACGATTACGACAAATTTGTTTCATTTTACGAGTTTCACAACAACATTCATTGCGTTGTTGAGCAGATTTTTTTTTCGAGCTCGTGTAGCTATGGATTCAAATTCCGATTCAAAATTCAAAAGTCATTTATTCAAACTAGGCTGAGAATCAGCACTTTTCGAACGTCAAAGTTACATAAGACAGTCCCACAAAACGCCCACCCTTCACCACTTCCTAGTGCTGTTGCTGGGAAGAAGAAGTGGCGCAACAAACTCCCCAGCAGCACAGCTGTCTGTTCAGTTAGAAAAACTTGATTCTATACAATAAGTACTTATGCAATTGATCGTGTATTACGTAATTAGGGTACTGGTGTCAGAGTTTTAAAGCCGCCCATGGGCCTCTGACTTGGCTTCACATGCCGTCGAGAAATATCTCTAATACAGGCATGCAGGTTTCCGGTAGAAGAAGACACTTTTGATTGCTTATTTCTGGCTGCATGTTGCCTCTATGGAATCGAGCCCAATCACGCAAAATTACCAACCAATATTTATAATAACAGCGTAGTATAATGATTACATTGGCAAACTGTTTATGTAAAGGAAGTGAGTAACAATGCATTATTATTATATATAGTTTAGTTACATAATTATGCACTTTACACGTGCCACAACAACGTTATCAATACGGCCTTGCACATGCAAAAATTACAGTTAACGAATTAATCAAATTGTTTTTTTTTGGGTTCCGTACCTCAAAAGCAAAAAACGGAACCACTAAAATATTTATTTTATTCTGTTTTTAGTATTTGTTGATAAAGCGGCAACAGAAATACTTAAATCATCTGTGAAAAGTTTCAACTGTCTAACTATCACGGTTTATGAGATACAGCCTGGTGACAGACGGACAGACAGACGGACAGCAGAGTCTTAGTAATAGGGTCCCGTTTCACCCTTTGTACGGAACCCTAAAAACCAAGACAACGCTGTCAACAGTGTCGTGGGGTTGGTTTCATAAACATTTGTGTGCACTTAGTGAGGTGTAGTTTGATTGTAAATGGTTGTAAATGTGTGCGTGTAAGCGTGTATGCACAGAGCGGAGGTGTAGTTTCCTCCTGTAAGACCTCTTTCCTGAAATCTTTTACAAAAACATCGGAATTCCAAACATTCCTTCAAACTAAACTATTATTTGTCCCTCTTTTAAACAATGAACAAAAAACGCTAATCACTCCAGTCAATTAAGACAAACGAAATTACTTAAACACTTAAATAATTTTTATTGGATCCACCCCAACGCCTAATGGCGGCTTATTGAGACCACCATGACGGTACTTAACCAAACGATGGATCATTATCATTAATCTTGTATATTTTATGAAGAGATTAATTTAAAAAAAAATTAGTAACGGTCCAGAATTGAAGAAAATATCGATGAACACATTTGAATTGTGGACCGATTTTGAAAACTCTTTTTTCATATGGAAGCTTGCGCGGGGGTGCCATCGTGCCATTTATTTATGTATATTATTGACTTTGCCTGGATAGTTTTTAAGACGCTGAAAACAGCTAGTTTGACAGCACTAAGATGATACTGAGATTTTAATTTAGTGAAAATGACAATTTTGCTATTCTATTAGGGGTTAAAGTATGAAATTGCCGATTTGTACTGAAAAGCTGAAATTCGTTTTTTTTTTTAAATTTAACTTATTTATTTAATCAAAATAACATCACGCCTTGTTTCCCCGAAGGGTTGGGCAGAGGTGTAGGTACCTGTAGTAGGTACACCCACATTTCGCCAGTTATGTTTAAGTCCCATGTAATAGGGGGCGAGCCTATTGCTATCAACCGGGCACAAATCCAATCCAGATTACGGGCTGCTACTGAGAAATTCCTGATGGAAAAACCCCAGAACACATTTTATCCATTCCATTAACATTAATCAAAATAATTACTATTATTATAATATACATTGCTGCCATCTAATAGGAAGGTCATTTATGCCTTTGCGATAGAACTCTCGTGATCTAGATTCGACAAACTGTGTGAAAGCATTTTGTACTGCCTCCTGAGAAGAAAGTTTTTATCACGTAGAAAATTGCCCAAACAACGAAAAAATTGGTAGTCCGTTGGAGCAAGGTCTGGCGAATACGGAGGGTGATGAATGGTTTCTAATTGCAGTTCCTGTAGAGTTAAAACGGTTTCTCGTGCTGTTTGAGGTCTCGCGTTATTATGGAGCAATAATGGTGAAGATCGATTCATGAGTCGGGGCTGTTTCACTGCTAGTTTTGCTATCATTGTTCTGAGTTCGGCACAGTAGACATCTGCCGTTATTGCTTGACCAGATCGGAGAAAGCTATAGTGAATAACACCATGCTGAGACCACCAAACAGTTACCATTACCTTTTTATTGGTAAGCTTTGCTTTAGGACACTGTTGCGGCGTTTGACCTGGGGTCAGCCCTTGCTTTTTCGCTTACGGTTATCGTAAAGAATCCACTTTTCATCACATGTCACAATTCGATTCAATATTCCTTATTTATGTATCGATTCAACAAGGCAACACAAGTTTCAACATGCGTTTCTTTCTAAAGATCACCCATTTCTCATATATTTTTTTATTTTATTGATTTGACGCAAACGAGTCAATATTGTTGGTAAGGTAACGTTAAACCATGCCGCTAATTCCTGGGTAGTTTGGCTCAGATCTTCACGTGGTTCGTTCTTCAAATCAAAGTTTCCATCACGAAAGCGTTTTTTTAAACCAAAATCGCACGGTGCGTTCATTAGCAGTCCCCTCTTCAAATGCAACATTGATATTGCTAGCTGTTTCTGCCGCGTTTGTTCCGCGTCGGAACTCGTATTCAAACAAAACTCGAATTTTCGAATTATCCATCTTTATTGTCTAATCTGAATAAAAAGAACAACTGAAAGTCCATAATCGAATGTTGTACATTTTTTAAAAGATGAACTTCATAGGTACCATGTGAAAAAAGTTTCACTCAGAAATCTCAAGCCATGAAGGTTCTATGCCAATTCGAAGTACCTATTACAATAAAACGGCAATTTCATACTTTAACCCCTATTACATAAACAGGAGGAAGAAAAAAGGAGGAGGTTATGTGTTCATCTGTATGTATTTCAAACATACAGATGAACACATAACCTCCTCCTTTTTGACGTCTGTAAACAATTTACTACCTACGTCAATTTGTCGGGCCGTGGATAGAAAATATGGACAATCATAGCCCTAACTTTACTAGAGATGCTTGAGGGAGTTTTAGTTTCAGTGCATAAGCCATTGGGATATTTCCGCTTCTATGGGATACATAAAATATACTAAAGACACATACAAGACGATATTTAGTTATGTAGAAATTCTTAAGGTCCAGTGATCTTAAATATTAATAATTGGTGCCTTGTGTTTTTTTAGCACCTCTTTTATTCTATTCCGAGTCTTTAGCGATGTCGAATTTAGTGTCGTAACAGAATATCGATACAGTTATCTTGAATATATTTAAATCGGAATAATGTAACAAAAATGTAAAAGAATTGCCATTTCTGAGCCAAGTCCCTTCCTTATTGCCAACAAAACAAAAAAAATACTTGTATTGTGGTTCACATTAAGTCAATAAATTGTATTGAACTCGACCCTTGGACAAGCAAAGAGGCGATAGTGGAGACCAGTGAACCGACCTGAAGAGTCAATGCACTCTTATCGCGTGCATTTCTCTGCTAAACAAAGTACATTATGAAATGCTTCGCGAGAATTTGTGAATCACTGCAGTGCAACTGTTGTTGTATTTACAAGTACTTGTATCTTTAAGAAAAATTTGAACAAAAGAACGACCAAAAAGGTAGGTACTTTTTGGTCGGGGGTGCGGTGTATGTGTGGAGGGCCAAGTTTCTCCCGGGTCTCCAACTCATGGTTGTGGAAGGAACCGTGGGGTTTTAGTCGATAGCATAAGCATAATTAGCCTATATTTTCACTGTTGGGACATAGACCTCCTCTCTTGGATAGGGAGAAAACTCAAACTCAACTCAAACTCAAAGCATTTATTTCAATTAAACCATTTACAGGCACTTTTGAATTGTCAAGGGGTCGGTCAGTCAAAAATATGAAGCTAGTTGCCCATTCCAAAGCGTAGTAGGTACCTATGGAGAAGAACGGGCAAGAAACTCCACGGACACTCTTTTAAATAAAATATAAAATTGATACAAAATATTGGCTACATCATTCATGTTGGAATTATGCATGTGAGAACAATGTAATAAGACGTGCACGTTCGTAAAAGCGTCCGTAATAAAAAGAAAAAAAATTATAATTCAAAAACTTAAAATAAATTAAAATAAGCCATGGCAGCTAAGAGATGACCAGTCCCAACTGACGGCGCCCTGACTGCAGGGACTGAGAGGGCTGTATACCACTACGCGGGCCCAGTGCGGTATGGTAGATGTCTTCGAATTTTTGGTTCTAGGACATGCTCTCTCACGAAACTCAAAACTCAAAGCATTTATTTCAATTAAACCATTTACAGGCACTTTCGAATCCAAAGCGTAGTATGTACCTATGGAGAAGAACGGGCAAGAAATTCCACTGAAACTCTTTTAAATAAAAACGTTTGATACAAAATATTGGCTACATCATTTATGTTGCAATTATGCATGTGAGAACAATGTAGAAAGACGTGCACGTTCGTAAAAGCGTCCGTAAAAAAAGGAAAAAAAAACATACAATTTTTTTTTTAATAAGCCATGGCAGCCAAGGGATGACCAGTCCCAACTGACGGCGCCCGTTCACGAACATGACGCATGGTTCAGCACCATTCAGCTCAACCATTTTGAAGGGAGCTAAATGATCCAACACACGCGCCACCATCAGCGAGACATTTTTGAGTGAGCATGACATACTCACAGCCGCCAGGGCACATTCAAGTCAATGAAATACATATTACTCGGTAAATGGTAGCTCTTTAGTACATAGTACTCACACCTGTGCTATGCAATTATATAATACAAAGGAGATTGAGTTTATACAATACAAAGATGGTCTTACAATCTACGAATACACATGCAATACAAATCAACGATGTTTTCCTTCACCGTTTTGAGAGCAGTGGTGATGAAATTACACAAGTAAAGCGCCTGCTTGAGTTCGAACCCACTATCTACAACTCGTTAGTTGATGGAGCCGTTACCACTCCAATGGGCCACCACTGATCCCTTAGTCGGTAGGAGAGCGACATAGCGATAACTTTCCGTTCTCCATAGACGGAAAGTATGCATGAGAACTTCCCCACAAAAAAAAAGATTCGTCCTCATTTTGTTTTTTTAATTAATTTTTATGCTTTTTGCTTAACCTGAGTCAAATAGATTTAAGGCTCGTGCAGACCAGCGCGACGCGACGGCGCGCCAAACTCGAACAAAACAATTTCTATGAAAACTTCACGGTATAACAATAGCCGGTGTCGCGTCGCGCTGTCGCGTCGCGCTAGTCTGCACGAAGCTTTATTTTCTTTTTTTTCTTTGGGGATATCCTCATCGGTACTTTCCTTTTTTCTTATGTTGAGGTAAATAATATTAACCTCTAGTTCCACGTTTGATAACGATTTCTAGGCGTTGAGTTGTGTCGAGTCCATGGATTTATTAAGAAAACAACTTACCTTTAAATGTAATCCTACTAGACTTCGATACCGTAATCAATCTAAATTCCCTGATGCCTATTTTATCCCTAAAAATATTTATTTATTTATATTATTATATAAATAAATAAATATATTATATATTATTTATTTATTTTATTTATCAATTTATTATAATAAATAAATATTTAAAAAATAAACAAATTCAAAATGATTAATATTACAATTTACAAAACAGATTTAACACTTTCACGGACGGGACGGTACGTGATTGTACGTCATAATGTATGATTTTGATATGGCACAACGTACCTATCACGCCGTTAAAAAATAAAGATCAGCCGGTCTATTCTGTAATAATCTCACGGTGAAAACTTAGGTGAAGTGAACGTGAAGTAAGCTGTCATTCCACCTGCTGCTAGGGACTGACAGCTCACTCCGAGCTCACTTCACCTAAGTTTTCACGGTGAGATGGTTACAGAATAGCACTGCAGGTACGGCGGAACGTTCATTTCCGATGAACTTTGGAATAAGAACTATGATGTGGACCTTGCGTCACAACATATCAAATACTCTGAACATTACTGTCATATAGAATAAGTTTTTGACCATTACAAAAATGTGTTCCTGGCAACGTGTAGCAACGCTAAACAAACGCGCAACGTGATTATACGTCCCGCACGCCTGCCGCGTCCCTACATTTACTCCGACTGTGTCACGAACTCACGAGTGACGCAGTCCGGAGCGATTCGCAGTAAATTTCGTCGAGAGATTTTGTCTCGCGTCGTAAGTATTATTTATGTATTTTTTTAATTGTTGCTTTGTTGTGAATTATATTATAAACAACATTGCTCTATGAAAATGGTGCCTTACTGGCTATTTTTACATTTTTTTAGATGGAAAAACGCAAGACAAAGCGGATGAGGATTTTTGAGGATTCTGATAGTTTAACCGCGGTAGATCTGTTCCAGGACGATGATGGCAACTTTGTATCGGATAAAGATTACGACCCACGTGGAGACTAAATAAAATCTAAACTAACACATCTTATTAGTTGTACTAATTATGACAAAACGTATGTACCTAAACGATGACGTGATAAAACGTTTCTGTCATAAAGTCTTCAAAACATGTAGTATTAAGCTTCGTGCAGACTAGCGCGACGCGACAGCGCGACGCGACACCGGCTATTGTTAAACCGTGAAGTTTTCTTAGAAATTGTATTGTTCGAGTCGCGTCGCGCTGGTCAGCACGAGCCTTTATGCAGCACTACGTATTTAAACGTCAAGTCTATTTATATGGAAATTTATTGTGTCATTCTAGAACACAGATTCAACTGGTACCGTCCGTGAAAGTGTTAATAAGTAATCATTATTAACATTTTGGCATTTTAGTTTTTCTATCTATCTAAGTACTTTCTGTCTAGCTTTCACTGAAATACTCGCAAAACTTTGCGGTATAAGGCGAAAGCCGCAAAAGCTCGAGTGCTCGACGCAACAGTAGCAGACTCATTAACGTTATCAAGATTGTCTGATACCAGTCGTGTTACGGAGTAAAAAGTAAGTACTCACTGCTCTGCTGAAACTTGCGATTCACTTTCACTAAACATAGATACACATGTAGGTAAGTACAAATTTTGTCTGAAGGATTTTTATAGATTCTAATCTACCTCTGAAAATAAACGAAGTTGATGTTTCAAACAAGCTGATGCGAAGCGGAAAAAAACCTCCTTATAAGAACAGCTATCTGCCAGTAAAAGTCCCGTCAAAATCGGTCCAGCCGTTTCGGAGACTAGACTGAACAAACAGCCAGACAGATATTTTTTGTTCTAAGAACCTACCGTATATTACTCCATTTAGTTAAAAGCTGTTATTTTACTTGGTTTCACAAACAAACGCTTCAATTGTATTTATTTATATTGTATATTGTATTTGCATAGATAAAATATGTAAAAATAAATTGGAAAGTGAGTTCACAATCCACGCCCACTAAACAAAACTCAAGCAAGTACCAGTCCTGCGTGGTCCTCTCATTAAACAAACTCATAACCCTTCTTTTTTGACTTCGCTGCAGTTGGCGAAGTCAAAAAAGAAGGGTCTTAAATCCAACAACAAATATAAAAAACAAAAACCAAAATCAACAAACCAACTTTCGTTTCAAGTCATGTAAAAGCTCAAAAATAATAACATTGCAATAAAAGCTTTTAAAAAGAATATATTTCTAACTTTCAAAAGAAAACGTATCGTATAAGAATCTGGTTAGCAACAAACAAAATAATACATTAGCACTAGAAAAACAAAGAACATTAGCATTTATAACGTTTTTATACATAATTATAAAGGGAGGCGATAATGTTCCTCGGCGTCACGGCGCGCGCGCAGCAACAATGATCTGGGAACGAGTAGTCCTGACTCGAATCCTGCGCAGCACAGGTAACATGTAGGTATCTAAGCCTGTTCCAAAAGTATCTGTTAAAAGTTTTAACAAACCTTGTTCAGGTTAAATTACTCACTAGAGCGAATTAGTAACACAATTGGTATTCAGAAGGTAATATCTCACGACTTTTTCCAAGAATTTTTGATTTGATCATTAATAAATTGTTATTGAAAAATTAATGGCGAAAACTGAGGTTAAAAAAAATAGCGCCAATTGTCAAGTGAAAAACATATGTCAGGTGATTTAAAATTAGAATTTCGGGTTTAAGTAATGAAATAATCAAATCAAAGCACTCAATTTGGAAGTCGTAGGTACCCGTTAACTGCAGTAACTTGGCCTGGCACCCTATCTTTGCCCTATCTTTGTTTTTTTTTATAGGGCGCCAGGCGAAGTTAGGGCAGTTGACCGGTACCAATTTTCATTTCATACGTTTTTTTATCCATTTTTTTACGTTTTCTTTAGATATTTTTTTAAACAAATCATAGATAGTAGCTACAGTCCTTTGTGGCACTGATATCATCTGGAATTCTGGATGTGAGTTTCGTCATGGTTGTCTCCGTATGGTGAAATTTACACATTTAAATACAAATAATAGGTTTTAACACCTTTTTCATGTAAGTTCTTATAATTTTTTATGGTCTGCAGTTTTGTGAGCGATAATGTAAATTTTTTATTTTTATAAAAAATCGTTTTTAGGAATTTCTCCTGTATCGTGGGTGCGTTTACAAACATTTAAACTCACTTAAACAAACAGCCAGACCCGGAACAACTACTTGTTCCAATTAAATTAATCTATTATTTTTAAAAATTGATTATTAGTATTCGGTTTCTATTTTTTACCGTCGGATTTATTGAAGATCGTATCTTTGCAAATATCCTCTACTCTTCGTAATTGTAGACCACATTCATCCAGTTCATTCTTATGAATAGTTCCCCAGATCCCAAGATTATCATACTCTTAATTCTTTCACAGTCTTTTCAGTAGTAGACATCGTTTTTTTTACCTCAACGTGGAACCTTTTGGCCTTCATCTCACTTGATGGTAAGTGATAATCTTGCCGAAGGTAGAATCGAGCTTCACCCGGAAACTTTTATGGCGACAGACTTAGATAATATGATGGAACTAACCAGGTGGACTTAGAACAAGACTCTGCTGGGAATCGCACCCAGGACCTCTGGGTCTGAGACAGGACGCCTGACCACTAGACTAAAGAGGCGGTTGGATTCTCAAAATAATTTAGATTACAACGATACATCTGCCATATAAAAAAATATCTTTTAAGTTAAGCTAAACACAGTTAGCAAACGGGAAACTATTACGCTGTTCATTACAGTAATTTCCTAAGCACAGAACGCCTTTGTCCTGTAGCTCATCTAGGTCTAAGTTCACTTGCTTACGACAGACCTTCATTCATGCAACCACAGACCCAGTACGGTAAGCCGCAAGTCAGTTGTAACAAACCCACCTACAGGTGAGAAAAAAACCTTATACGAATTCTGTACATAAAACTAAGTAACATTGAGCAAAAGAGTTCAAAAATCAAAAACTCTAAATTCAAACTAGGTTGAGAATCAGCACTTTTCGAACGTAAAAATTACATAAGACAGTCCCCCAAAAACGCCCACCCTTCACCGCTTCCTAGTGCTTTACGTGGGAAGCGGTGGCGCAACAAACTCCCCAGCAGCACAGCTGTCTGTTCAGTTAGAGAAATAAGCAGATAGATAGAGAATAGTGCTTTTGGGTGCATACAGGGATCGTGGGAGTATTTAATTGTAAGTTATTACATTTAAAACTTGTTTTTATAAAAGAAAACGTCAAAAAAGTTGACTTCAACATCTCCGTAACCAGAAGGTTGCCCTTGCCAGTAAAACACATGATCATAAATAACGGGAAGAACAAGTGACTCTCTGCTTCGTAAAGGGTATTTTTACACCCGTTATGAGCTGGCCTCCTATTGTATTGCAACTCCGTACTAAGCTAAGCCAGCACTGACGTGTGGTCTACTGTACTAGAGAATAGATAGCCGTTGTTACTGGGAGCTGCGGGAGCTGCCATACGATCCTTGAGGTCATTGCATTGCTGCCACAGTTGGGAAGTTATAGCTATGGAGTGTGTGTACTTAGTATTCTTAGTTATGAATAACGATTTACAGAATTGTAGAGAAATCAAGATACTTTGCTCCCTAAAGCTGGAAGGAAGTTTCACCTCCCTAATGTTGTCTTCTATTTTAGGATACCAATCCCGTGCCGTTACTTTCAGGGTGGTACCATGCAAAAATAAATAAGTTCACAAAAACAAAGAGATACTATGGAATAGCAGTGTTCACTTTGACTTAGTGACAAATTTGTAGTTCAACTCCTCCTTAATGCACAGGAACCAAAATTATTACATTTTTCGAAAATTAAAATACTCTCACAGTTGATTTAGAAAAAGGTCCCTTTTTGCAAAAGTCGACTTGACGGTTTGAAAAAAGCTTGCAACATTTTGATCTGAAAATTTAACTGTAGTTAGAAGGCTACAAAAATGACATCATATAAAAATTTCAGTTCTCTATCACTTCCGAAACGCGAGTTGTTAAATTTACAAGATTTGCAAAAATAACGTGTTTTTTTGCGAATTGCGGGCGATCCTCTGAACCGATTTTACTCTACTGAAGCTCATTCTGTTTGTTTTTTATTGCGCACATTTGTTACATTTTACTTTTTGTTGTCCGAGCTGTAGTTTTTGCTCTAGAAGTATAAGAATTTACCATTTTTACCATTCATTTTTTTGTCACCCTGCCTCCCTCTATTCACCTATAAGTTTTATTGGAATCAATTCCTGACACTTGAATCTTCACAAAAAAAAACCGGTCCAATAGGAATTTCATGGGCCAAAAAGCTTATTTTATCTGACTTAGGATTACATTTAATTACTATTATCAAAAATAATTAGGTTAAAATGTTCCAGTTCTCTAATGTAAGATGTAGGTATGTGTCTGTGTTTAACTGAACTGAGCTCAAGTTATCGCTTTTTAAATATAAAAAAAGATGTAAGTAACTGTAGTCGTAGGTAACTACCCAATGAATTCTTTCGAATGTATGCGAAGATTTGACAGTGTGCCCAAAAACAAAATCTTAAGAACTTACGTAACCAACAAAATCTTAAGAATTTCATAGTTACATTACAAATAAAGATAATAAAAATGCCTTTGTGTTGGCTACTTTACTTCTCATCTACTTCGGAATGAAATCGAAAGGATCTGATCATGACAAGCGTATTTTTTATCCCAAAATCGAATCTAGACAGGATTGTATACTGTCGCTCTGGGTTAATCATATTTTTTTACATGGACGACATTGCCAGTTGTTTGTTGTCATTTTAAATACTGAAGTTGGTACAAGAGAGTACGTTCTGAATGATTAAATTTATTAATGATAAACGTGTCGTCTGCATAATGACTAAGAGTTTCAATAATAAACGTTCTGAGACCACCGATTCAATTGCTACGAGTAAGTGTAGTGATTCTAGAAGCTAGTAAGCTTCTCTCGAATATTATTAGTAATTTACGGGCAATGGTCGGTTACCAGTTCAGAACTAGCTACTGATCCAGATTTGATTTGAAATCAAGATGCATCGCTCCCTAAAGCCGGAAGGAAGTCTCACCTCCATAATATTGTGTGTTCTATTTTCGGATGAATGTTGTTCCGTTACGTTAAGGGTGGGCTGCAAAAAATATCGTTCCTGGAAGCCCAGATTTACGTCCAAAACCTGAAGATCCAATTGCAAAGCGTCTTTTCGTCGTCCAATCATTCCCTTCAGTAATTTTTGGGCTATGTCAGAAGTGACACCCATCCAGTAGTTAGCCAACCCATCTTCAATTCTTGCGACATCTAAGTACTTATAATAATATAGAAAAAAGATCACGATCATTATATCAGATTCTAGATAGAAATCAATACTTATTATAGCGGTATTTCAGATCAAGAATGCACCCAATCCCACGCAATTCGTAAAATAATACGCATGCCTACACATTGGACAGTAACAATAAAATAAAAGTATCAGGCCATCCATCTAATAGGCACCTAGTTACCAGTTTACCACACTATGTAATTCATTGAATAATTCCATTACATCGATGCAAGCATGTCCAAAGAGCGATGTTATTTGAAATTTCAATTTTAATGCAACGAAAACGAAGTGAAAATTCCAACAACATAAACATTACTAACAGAAATGAACTGTAAAAGAATGCAGATAAGGTGCATTATGATTGTGACAGTGTGCGTTTGTAATCAGCTGGTCGACTGCGCAGGAGCATCTGAGTCAGTATTGGCGCGAACGCAGCGCGCACTCGCTGGCCCTCGCGCACTGATTTTCTACCCTTTTCGAAGAACGCACGTAATCCTTCACGTAAATTAAACAATATTATTTCCTTCTTAGTTAAGTTTGGAATCCGGTTGAACAAAATCCGTTTGGAAGTGCACAAGAGAGGATTTATTGAACTGGTAAGTGATAGATCAGATGCATTTTTAATGCATTTTCTTAGTGTAAAATTTTTGGCGCGAAATTTGTGATGTCATAAGTTTCTGTTTTGGTTTTTATTTCGGTTGCCATATGATCTGATGATTGGTAACCAAAAATTGGACTGTTTAAGAAAACTGTACAGTGAGTTTACTGAAAATTATTGAAAAGCTTCTGAAATTCAGAAAATTTGGTGACGTCATCTTTTAGGTTTGGATTTTAGTTTGATTGGTCATAAATACATTATAGCTTGGACTTATCACGAAAACTTAGAATACTTATCTACCTATCTGAAAACTACTGAAAATATTGTAAAAAAAAACATTAATTCTGTGTTCAAAGTTGAATTGAATTGTTCTTATCTATCAGTGATTTTTTTATGCCGCCATTTTGAATGCATTTAAGTATCTAAGTAGGTATCAATGTAATGTCATGAAATCGAAGTTACCAGAACAATGCAATAATTATGTCACGCGATATTGCGTTGGGCATTTTTATATGCAATTCGTATCAAGAAGATAACGAATAAAAGTGTTCGAAAATAAAAATGAACAATGAGAATTTCGATTCGTCCTTTTCGCCGAGATGTTTCACAATCATTTTGATATCTTCAAAAAATTACAAGTTATCTGTACCTACTTAAAATTTGGGGTTGAATAAACTGCTCATGTCTTTTAAGGCTTTTTTTTAAGGTAGCTTGACACTTCCCGCGACCTAAACTTAAAGGCTACTTTTCACTTGGGCCAAAGGATTAAGAAGGCCATGAACATCTCAAAAGCTGATAAATTAGAACCTGTTTAATGGAGAGGTAGATTTAATAACGCTGGAAATGGAAGATTTACATGATAAGTGCGACGTAGATTTATGCATTTTTTTTTAAATTACAGAAGTCTACAAAACTAATGACACATGCCTTATCATAAATTCATGATATTACGTGATGATTGAATCGTAGGCTGCATAATTAATTAATCGAAGGATTGTTGACCATTGATCTACTGCGCAATTACGATGATTTGGATTTATACCTGGCTAATGTTTTTTTTAGCGTTTTAGAAATGTCATAAGGTGTTTATGTTCGATGAAAAGGCTGTGTAGTGATTGTAATTATTGAGTCTTCTGAAAAGCTAGGCCCTGAGAAAGTGATCTAGTCATGGGATTGATCCTTATGTAAGCATTCTCTATTTAAGGCTCCTGCAGTCTGGCGCGACACCGTTAATTGTTCTACCGTAAGGTTTTCTCAGGAATCGTTTTATTACAGTCGCGTCACGCTGTCGTGTCGCGCCTGTTTGCGAAAGCCTTTAATCTTGGGCCTCTGCGCCCCTGTACTAATACAGTACAATTTCCCTAAGCAGTGATCCGGCTCAAATGTGATGAATAATTTCAAGTACCTACTTAGGTATTTAATATCGGAATCCTAAATTATTTTGTTTTTGACCCAGTAGGTACTTATAACGTCACTACACTACATGGAACTTCCCATGAAAAAATCAGTGTGGTCATAGCTTTTGATCCTGAAACTGGATGTAGTTTGTGTGTAAAAAGTGGAACCAAATGATGTGTGGTGATCCCTTTGTTCTAAGTTTTAAGGTAGAGTATTATTTTTCTAGAATATTATTAGGCTTATACCAACCCGCACTGGGCCCGCGTGGTGGGTTATGGTCCACTCCCTCTATACGATTCTGTAATATGTTTCCTTAGCAACATTTTATTAGCTGCACACATCACTATTTTTGATAACGTCACTTGCAGGTGTAGATAAAGACAATTTTTGCATATATATAACAATGCAATAATTGTTTTTTTTAGGCCACCGGTTATCAGTAATACCGAATTTTATCTGTTCGAGATAATATAGCTTAGTATCCTTTATTATAAATCTTATCATATCCTTAAAGTTATCAAATTATTAAAAAAAAAACTTTTGATATTGTGCATGAGTAAATAATCAGCTGATTAACAACCAGCACAATTTATTACTTATGTAAACCAGTAAAGGCACAACAACATGATAGTACATTACTGTCGCGGTCTATAATGACTACTTTGCTGGTCGCGCTGATGATGGCCGACAGCGCAGCGTAGCGCAGCTCCAGGCCGACACAGCGCGGTCAGCGTGCTTCACTTGATGGACGAGCTGAGATAAAGGCCGAGACCGTGGCCTTTACAGCGAGGACAGCAAGGGCTGCAATGATGGCCAAGCTGGAAGGCCTAGAGCGTAGCTAGGCTAGCTCGAGGCAATCATAGCGTGACCAGCGAAGCAGTCATAGTGGGCCAAGGCTTGTAGAGTGCTTTACTCAAAAATGCAAGTACCTAATCTAAATAAAACCAGCAATTTCAATAAAATATATAGAAACGTTAAAATAGCGACCAGCAAAACTTTGCTGGCCGCTCCTTGAAACAGAACGGCAAGGTCGACTTTGCTCAAATAAGGTTGTCAAAATAATGACCACAATACATGCATTTTTGAGTAAAATTTATTTTCTTCTATTCTCCCCTCAATAAATCTGCCAAGCCTTTTCCCAAATATGTTCAACTATGTTGGGGTCGGCTTCCAGTCTACTCGGATGCAGCTGAATACCAGTATTTTACATGGATCGACTGATTATCTGACCTCCACAACCCAGTTACTGGGTAACAGGATACCTCTTGGTATAAATACTGGTTGTCAGACTTTTGTGCTTCTGACTACCTCAATGTTTTGACTGTCAAAGATATACGAATGACTTGCTGACAGCTCCGCGGGTCTCGATATGTACTGGATGGTCACCTATCTACGGACCGACCGCGGTAAGCGTAGCTTGACCCTTCGATCGATCCGTGCAGCTGTTATCATCTAGACACGAGCCCCTTCCAATCTCCCCTGTCAGCCTCTTTCACGCCTTTTTCATTCATAATATCATCCACAATACAATCCATAAGCATCTTTTCTAATAAATTTTGCTTGCTATGTTAATTCACTTTATACTTCGTTTCATTGAGCTTTCATTCTCAATGTCACAAAGTATATCTATGTAGTCTGTGATGTCACATTGTCAATGTCCGTCATTCGCGAGTGCTACAAAAATCTTTTGGCGCTCGAATGACGTTGACATGGTGGCGCTGTTGGTTAGCATTTATGCGATTGTTTTGTAAAATGTATTGAAAAAACAAGATGGCGGCGTTAGTTCAGATTTTTGCCACCCGCCAGATTTTAATCTGTGCTTTAACTTTAAAAAGTTTTTCTTTCACTTCACTTCATAACGGGTGTAAAAAGACGATTAACGAAGCTGAGAGTCACTTGTTCTTCCCGTCATTGTGATAATTTCTTTGTACTGAAACGTATCTGAGTAACAGCGATTTTTCACACAGCAAAAATGAAAGCTGTTTCTTACTTAGTTTAATGTACCGAATGCGTACCTAGTTGGTGGGTCTTTTTACACCCTGTATTTCATGTTTCTTTGTCTTGTTTTGTTATATCAGCCAATACTGTCCCACTGTTGCGCAACGCCTCTCTCCATTCTTTTCACTTCTCACGGCTGTTTACAGTTGTGGTCCAATTCCTCTTTAAGCAGACTAATTCGTCTCGCCATCTTCCACTTTGGTCTTCAATGGCGTCGCGTTTTCTCCTTTGCCAACCTTTAATGAAACCGTTATTATTTACCGATTTTTGTACTTACTTGAACATGAGGGAACACCTTCACTTCTATACTAAAAGTTTAGTCTTAGTTAATTTGGAGAGTTTCACCAAAATATGTACCAAAAGCCTCGGTCACACAGCGAATTAATTCGCTGCTTGCCTGTCACACACAGCGAGTCCTAAACGAGAATTTCGACAATCTTCGACAACACAGTCGCAGCGGGTACCCTGTCAAACACAGCGACTTCTCGCGGTGATTCGCAGAGTAAAATTGAACATAGTCAATGTATAAGTAAGACTTTAAAAAATGTTTCTCATATTTATTACGTATTATTTTGTTAAGACTGTAAGACGCCTTCTTCACAGGTGAAAAAATTAAGACTGACGATTGCAACAGGTCCTACAGTGCAGTTCTAAAAATCACATGTTTTGCTGTAAAAACCCACGTTTTCACATGACTTTGTGGTAGGTCAAGCACTTATTAGATTAGATTGGCCTAAAACTGTGAAAACATATTTATTGCATTGTTTTTCAGAATTGCATTTATCTAAAGTGCACGTTGCATGTAGCTGACATTATCTTTATTGATTCAATTTACTATCATGTTGAATATCCGACTTTTATCATAATTATCGTGTGTTTTACCTCAAGCAGGGGTAGGGCCAATCTCCCTCCCCCCTCTTCTGTGAAGGGGATGATAAAGTCGTGTTAATGCTTTGTAGGATTACTGGTTAACGTGGCATGACACACGCAAGTATTTCCCGAAAAAGGCTAGGCAGATATATTATTCACCACTGCCAAATTGCACCCACATTTCCACCAGTTACATAACACAACACATAACTCACGCCTTAAATTGTTCCCCGAAAGGCAGAACTGTATCTATAGTTCCCACATTTCACCATTTATGTTTAAGTCCCATGTAATAAGGGAGTCTTGATTTACGCCCAGCAGGCTTGCCGTTTAGCTGGGCACAAATCCTGTCTCCAGGCTGTTACTGAGAAGTTATTTCTGACTGACAGTAACAAAAACTATTACAATCTAAGTATTTGCATGTTGAAAAAACCTGGACGTGTACCTAAATATAATCAAAACATAACAGCATTCCGTCTGTAATCCACAAAGGGTTACGCAGAGGTGTACTTTTAGTACACCTACATTTTGGCCAGTTATGTTTAAGTCCCATGTAATAGGGGGCGGAGTTATTACGTGTGTATTGGTCTGAAGTTTTTGTTAATCGCAAGCGTGGCGATTAACGCTGCTGTAGCTCGTTCATTTTCTCTGCAGTGGTATAATTCCACATGTACTATGATACATTGAGCTGATTTCGAACGGTAACCCAAAGAGGGAGTACCGCTTCATTGGAAACGGGACCTCTGGTTCCTAGAATTGTCTTGCGGACCAGCTGGTATACTAAGCAGTTAGCTAATGCATCATTTAGTAAAGTTCCGCCTAGCGGTTTCTTAGCTTTGCTTAAAGAAAAGTCATGCAAACTGACTTGGATAAGTACAAGTCGTGTGCTCGATGGAATTTCTCATCGGGAAAAATGACAAACTTCTATTAAATTCTTTTCATATAGGTATCTTAACCTCCTTAGGGGATGGATTTAAAAAAAACCTTAATTATATAGCTTGTCCTAATAACTCTGAGACTTTCAATTTAGAGATTTTTGGCCAACAGGCGTGAACGGGCGTTTGATGAGGTATAGTGAACTGAACATTATCGTAAATCGTGTCATACGTTTACAAACCTTAGATTTTACTGAAATCTTGATTCTAAGTGTAGGAAAAGCTTATTAATATAATATCCAGCATATGCTAAAAAAAAAATAACTTTATTTTAAAGTTAGTTTTTATCATAACACAAGTCTTTACACAGGTCTTTACGAAGGTATTGAGCTAAGTAGCTAGAATCCACCAAAAATAACAGCCTTTCTCCCTAAAAACAATTAAAAATGCCAAATTAAGATCATTCCCGGAAATCCAAGTGCTAGTTCAATGTCCTCCTAGAGCGAGATGCGTATACGCAACAAAACAAACAAGTTTCCCTGAGACAGATGTGTAGGTGATGATGGCACTTGATGCGAGCTCAATGGACCCGTTTGAACGCTACTTGTCTAAACTTTTTATGAGTAGAATAGTTTGTTGTAGTGATTTTTATTGTTCGTATCCTTTAGTAGATAGCTGTTGTGATGGGCCGAATTATTGGGGACTGTGATGCTTCCGATGTAGTTGGGGAAATAGATTTTGAAGGCAATCAGTAAAACTGTTATTTCAATGCTGGAAAGGATACGACTACGAAGCCAATGACGAAGTACTCAAGAAAAGATTGAAAGAAAATAATTTTACAAAATATAGAAACTTGGTTTATCTCGTAAGCTATTCGTGTCAATGTAGATTGTGAGGACCAAAATGGAGTGTAGACAAAGGAGAATTAAAAAAAAAAACAAAATTGATTAGTTGTGAAACAGCTTTCACAACTAATCAATTTTGGTTTTTTCGTTTCAATTTCGTCTTCTCTCGAGCCTCGGTTGATATGAGTGTTCGGGGATATCTCATGTCATATTTTAAAGATTATGACACTCAGCAAGGTTAATATCGGTGTTAATCGTAATGAGACACACAGCTCAGGGTACGTTGTGCTTTTGCAACTTTATATTAAAAAGAAGAAATCGTCTCGGTTTAGATTACCAAAAATAAAAATTTGGTCACAATTTATATTAAGTGCATAACAAGTGCATTGAAATAATTATGATAAGCCAAAATGGCCTCGAATTTCATGAACACTTGAATACCGAAAAAAACAGATAAGCGTTCGATGCATTACTTATCTTATCAATACATCAGAATCGAAAGTGTAAGACTGCTTGCATTTAATTTTGAAGCTATCAAATATTAGGTATTTAGTAAAGTGCACGTGACTGAATCACATTTTTGCGGACTATTATATTTCTTTTTTTATTAAGTTCTTTTGTTATTTTTATTAGCCTTTACTGTTCCTCTTTAGAGCTAAAACATCACTTGGATTTTCCACCTATCCCCTATCTAACATCATCATTCACAAGAAAGACGTTCTCTGCAGGCCAGGTTTCACCACATCGACGGGACCTATGCTTTTCGCATCCACCATAGACCGTCTGATCTCTCTGGTTGTATCGGATTGCCGTCCCACCTGACTATGAGAGTGCACCTTATGCACCTGTGTCTGCGTATACACTTGTGCATTTATTTTTAAATGTTGCAGCATCATGCTGAAATAGGAGCCTTTTGGCCTCGTACAGGACTTCCTGCTTTTATTTCAATTTTACTTTGTTTTTTATTTATGTTTAGTGTGTTTTTAGTTTAATTTGTGATTTCCTGTGCGAGTCTCCCTAAATACATTTTCTTTCTTCTTTATTTAATTCGCATCGCATACATAATGACTACTTTACTATTGTAGCAGCAGGTGTAAGAACTAGTCGGAACATGTCACCGCGTAATTTTTATGCGGTGACATGTTTCTGCTTGTTTATAACTTTGTACGAGTATAATGTGCGATTGTCTTTGTCTTCCTCGATGACATCATATGAAGGGATATTGTATAAAGATGACTTCGAGTTCGAACCTCATTCATGTCAATCCTAACTATATTGTATCCTTTTCCTAACTATGTTGGGGTCAGCTTGCAGTCTTACCGGATGCAGCGGAATACTACTATTTTACATGAAGCGACTGTCTATCTGGCCTCGACAACCCAGTTACTGGGTAACACGCGAACGATATCGTGTGCCTCTTAGTCTCTGCTAAATAAATGTATTATCTTTCCTCTTTCTTTTCTTTCAGATGATGATATTGATGTTGAGGGAATAACACTAGATAATAGAATTCCTACCAGTTAATGGTCAGCACACGTATCATTGTAAATGGCTCCTTTAAATCTTAACACCATTCCCCATTTGCAGCTACTTCGAAACCAATTTGTAACTTCACGTCAAAAATCCAGTGCATAACCGATAAAACAGTTGTCGAACACGACTCTAATCATACTAAGTGACTTTTAAGTGGATTTAAATTCCGATGTGGAGTTTTTAGATCAACTCCCGCGCCGACACTTTCATTTTCGTCAGGTAAAAAAGGTAACTTTTTGTAAGTCTGTGGCTTACTTTGTGGTCGTAGACAGGGAAAGGATGGTATCATTAAGTTGGTAATTTAATAGTCTTGTTTTCTATGATGCATAATATGGAAGGTAATAATGCAATGGCAATATGTCCCCAAATTACGACCGCTTTCAGTTTTAGGTAGTGTTGGCAATGGTTTCTTTATGGTTAGGATGATGCTCTTCGTGCATTCTGAAAAACGGCAACGTCGCAAATAGTTGTCAAATATTTTGCTGTTTTCATTAATTTGGCAATATTACTGTATGGAAATATGAAATACGGCTAACTAGTGAACTAAAATATTGCGTATGAAATGCAATAATTAATATCGTTACACCGAATATTTAATTTTAGAAGTAAACAAAGTATTTGGAAACTTTCCGAACGCCTTTTTTTAGGTGTACCTACTAAAACGGTTACAACATCAAATTCAGTGTTATAATTGAAATTAATTATTAATATTCTATTTCCCTAGTTAGCGATATTTCATACTTCCATAAGGTAATATATTCAAATTAATCAAAACTGGTAAGTATTTGACAAGTATTTGCGACGTTGCTGACTTTTGGAATGCTCGCTCTTGAGCCATAGTGTAAAGCATCATCCTAACCATAAAGTAACCCATTGACACCACAAGCTTTTTTGTTAGAAGTTCCATATATACTTTCATATTATGCACTAAGTAAAAAGCTGTTATTTTGTCATTACAAACATACACTTTAATTTTATTTATTTGTATAAATTAATGGTTCGTATAAATCCTTAGCAGGGCGATGGATTCCTAGATGATTCTTTGAGGCAATAGCTATATGCTTTGGCATGTTGTGTGTTATTGTAGAATTTACATAATATTTATTACATACATGACGTTATCCTTTCAGCCGAAAGACGCCCACTGCTGGATATATGCCTCCCCCAAGCACCGCCACTTTGACCGATTCTGTGCTTCCCGCATTCATGATATAAGTACCTATCTTAATTTTTTTAGTTGGGAAGGTAGTACGTGTTTGTTGTTCTATATGGAAACGTTGCGCTTGCAGTTTCCTCATCAGCTCCACATCAGCGTTTACATTGGAAATCCTTCAATCAACCTAAAACAAACATTACACATGCCAAGGAACTCTGCAAATAGCTCCCCGAAGGCCGACCGTGCCTTATCGCCGCGTGCGCAGCAAGGTCGGTGCAAGTGCATGGTCGCACGCGCGGTGCGATTTAGACTAACTAGATGACGTAAGGGCTACTGTTTAGAGTTATAATAATAATTATATATATCAGACTATTATATTATGATGATGGACGGGTATATTTTCCTGCTTCTAGGACGTTTATTGTGGTTTTCTCGTGTCTGTCTTCTCGTGTGTCGTTATTGGATATTCTCATGAATGTATACCTGAATTCCGGGAGGAGCTCGTGGCTAAGTAGTAACTGCCGCACGAGTCGATCCGTCAGGTTAAGCTACGCTTGCCGGGGTTGGTCTGTGGATGGGTGACCATCTTTACATACCGAGACTCCTCCGTGCTTCGAAAGGACGTTAAGCCGTTGGTCCCGGTTGTCATTCGTGGATCTTTGACAGTAGTTACGGGTCGTCAGAAGCCCGAAAGTCTGACAACCAGTCTTACCAAGGGGTATCGTATTACCCAGTTACTGGGCTGTGGTGGTCAGATAGGCAGTCGCTCCATGTAAAATACTGGTATTCAGCTGCATCCGGTTAGACTGGAAGCCGACCCCAATATAGTTGGGAAAAGGCTAGGCAGATTGATTGTATACCTGAATTCCTTAAGTTCTTGAGAATTGAGGTTATTTATTAACTCATGAATATATGAGATTTTTTCTTTAGTTTTTATTTACCCTAAACCTCTAAAGAGGGAACAGGGCCTGCGATTCTCCATACAAATGTATTTCTCTTTTTTCTTCCTGAATAATGCCTCTAGAGCAATATTTTTGTTCATAATTCTCCATACAAATGCCTCTAGAGAAATATTTTTTGTTCAAAAAATTTATAACGATGTTATGCCCATTTTCAGTGACATTCATGTCAAATCTATCGGCCTAAACTTTTGCCAACTATGTTGGGGTCGGCTTCCAGTCTAACCGGATGCAGCTGAATACCAGTATTTTACATGGAGCGACTGTCTATCTGACCTCCACAACCCAGTTACTGGGTAACACGATACCCCTTGGTCAGGCTGGTTGTCAGACTTTCGGAGGTTCTGACTACCAGTAACGACTGTCAAAGATCTACGAGCGACTTTAATGTATTGCGCAATAAAAGTGCACTGTTGGATTTTCAACTCTCGGCGATAAACCGAGAGTTAAAAATCTAAAAGTGTACTTAGTCCAGAAAATAACTAATTACAACAATACGACGATACGTGGATACACACACATCCAATAGAACTTATTATATTATCAGTGTCAGTAAACAGAAACATTGGACGATGACCAAATGGTTGTCAAACAAAATACTGATAAAAGTCATTCATCTTATTTTGATCAGGGTTGTCCTATAGCAAACTGGTGCTTGATTTCCACTATTCTATGTTTTTTACCACATATTTCTTCCCCCGGATCCACACCCTCCAGGAAGCAAGACGAGGTGAAGCGAGCCCGATAGTATGGATGGCGCCCTCGCCTGCTCTCGTCGTCTTTCGCCTCACCTCGTGCGCGCTCCGCTCGGTGTCGGGTTTTTTGACCGGAGTCAAAGGACGCGAGGCGCGAGGCATGGCGGGTAGCTGAATAAAACTAGTGTGGATGGGTAGCACTCGTGTAGCCTTCGCTTGCCGCAGCTCGTACAAGAGCCTCCACGAAGCGCACTCGCGAGAGTGTGGACCCGGGGTTACTGGGTCGGCCAAAGTGGTACTGACTGAATTTTTCCATCTGGAATTTCTCATTAGCAGCCAGGTTGATGGCAATAGACTCTCTGGCTCGTCCTCTATTGCCTGAGACTTAAATATAACTGGCGAAATGTGGGTGTACTATAGATACACCTCTGCCTAACACTTCGGGGCTTATAGGCGTGATGTTATAATTTATTTTATCAATAAACTTCTAGAAAGCTTAAAGTTTCGAAGATCAAGTGGAGGGTTTGCATCAGGGGGAGGCTTTCATCCCACCGTGACATTAATCGCTTATTTAGCTTGTTTTGAGGTCGCTTCAATCCTGAAATTCAAAGAATTTCATTACACAATCATTTCTCTTTGGAGAAGCTTTGGAGTCAGTAAATGAATTTTCACAAGAGGTTTTAAAAAAAAAACGCACACGATGGGTTCCGTACCGTATTAAGATCGAGCAAAAACCACTTTTCTGGGATATAAGATTAAAGAGGGTCCCCATACATGTGGACCCTTTTTAACTTGATTAAATTTGTAATATTTGTTCTTATAGCGGCAATATAAATTTACACAATCTGTGAAAATTTAATCTGTACCAATTACTGTTCATGAGAAACAACCCGCTGACAGACAGACGGAGTAACGGACAACAGAGGCTTAGTAATATGGTTCGGCTTGGCACCCTTCGGGAACGGAACCCTAACACATAAACATCGTAACAGGTGAAGTTAAATAACAGCTGAATTATATCTAAGTTAATAAGAACGATGGTTTTATTATAGTTTGTAAGATCTCAAAAAAAAAAAAACTTAAAACACAGCTTAAAAAAAACCTTAATTAGGGTTTTAGTTAACGTTAGCAGCAGCCTTAAATCGTCTCTGATAGATGACATACTCGTAATAACAGTTAAAAGAATTTGATGTATTTTCACTACGATTATAGAAAATTATTATAAAGTAAATATTGCCAGGAAAAATGTACGGCTATTTCCACACATTGTGGAGATACAAGAAAATCGTGAACAGCATTCTGTCCATTCCGACATTTTATATAAAAAAGCTGATAACTTTTTACCTTTAGCGTATATTCTGATTTGTATTATTTTTCAATTATAATCTTCCTAGACGACCCTGCACTTCAATCAAATATGGAATTATATCGACCGCGCATGCGTGATTCGCGCGCATGCGTCAAAACATTACCCGCCAAAGTGAAGTTACCACCCTGTCAGCTGTCAAAATATTTTGCTCTCTTTCTAACATGTCCTGATTCAGCTTGCCAGAGCGAGATAAAGTTTTAAAATACCACAGTAACCCTGCTTTGGTATTTTATTGATATATTACATTTGTCTCTAGTTAAGTCACGTTGAGCAGCATTCGCATTGCAAGCTGTGTGTTTTCGTTTTGTGATTGTTTACAAGTGTTTAATAAGTGATTTTTATTGTTCCAGTGTTTCAACACTTGGATACGTTAATTCCGGTAAGTCTTGTAAATTTTCCTACTATTTAAACCATAGAAATAAGTCCTTAATTAAGGAAATTCGTAGCTTTGTCTTAGATGCTGGTAATGTCAAAATATTTACTTTTTACATGCCTTTTTCTATTATTGCATTCGTTGTACATTTTCAGAGCTACTTAACAACAAAAAAATAACAAATTCTACATAGTATCTGTCCCTACTACAATATTGTAGTTGCCTACTTCAGCGGTAGAACTGGAAAATGCTGAAAACCAATGACATACTAAGTAAAATGAAAACTAGTTTATTCTATAATGGTTTCCCATTTCCGGCGTAGCTCTCTCTAGGTATTCTAAAGGTAAAGAAAAGGGTTAGTGGTATAGGAGACCTCAGGCAAAACGTATTTCATACTTTGAAAAGTAGATACTGTTATTAATTAGGTAACTTAAAAAAAGTTTTTGAATAGAGTATTTGATGTGATGGGACTTATCAAGTTAAGTGTTTTTGCAAAAAACCTAAGTAATTTTGTATTTCGTTGACTGCATTAAAGGAATCATATAAGAAATGTTAAAGTACAGCTAGACAAGTTCTGAACTTATAATTTTCAATTTAAAAACCGGGTTTAAGCATCGGATTAAGGGAACAGTAACAGGTAGTAATCTGTAGTAACTGATGAAATGTCGAAGGCTGCGTCAGTGCGTAAAATAGTTAGTCAGCGAAGTTGGTAACATGAGGCTCTTTAAATACTCCACAACATAATAATATGCTGCGTATGATGCTGGGACAATGGCTGGTACTGTCCCACTGCACGGCATAGGCCAGCTATCTAATTACGCAGCACATTTTCATAAACGATTACGACAAATTTGTTTCATTTTGACAGTTCAACAACATTCATTGCGTTATTTAAGTTGTTGATCAGATTTTTTTTCGAACTTATGAAGCAATGGATTAGCAATTTGTTTCAAAATGATTCAGATTGTGATTGATCGTGTATTACGCAATTACGGTGTAGGTTTCCTCACGATAACGAGAGGGTAGACTATTCGTTTAATATTCGCCAATGTAGACAAGCTGAGTAACGGTTCATACAAGGATTTTTTGGCGCGTGGCCAAATTCGAAACTAACGCCGCCATCTTGTTTTGCCAAACAATTTCTGTGACATTTTCACAAATGTTTTACCAACAACGCCCCGCTATCAATGTCATTCAGGCGCCAAAAGATCCTTGTAGCACTCTACAGCTGTGATTTTCTCACGCTGCTTGTATTTCTGTAGAGCAAAGGTAGCATTCTTATTCAGCCAATGAATGCATGTCTGCATAATTTTGTATAACTTTGATTCACATGACCTAGATATTTTAAATTCCAAGTTTTCGTATACAATGGCCTATATAAAGCGTTTTTAATGAATGCCCATTGTTTTATGTAAATGAAACAATTACACTCGTTTTGGTTGTTTCAACTGTCGAGAAAAAAAAGTTTTTCTATTTATTTTAAAAGCTTTAGTGAGACATATTGGTGTATAATTCGGGAGCTCACTTCCAAATTCAAATTCAAAAATCATTTAAGTATTGGGCTGAAAATCAAAATCAAAGACTTCTTCTCTCTTTCTTCTTGAAAGATCTTAAAATCAAAATCAAAGACTTCTTCTCTCTTTCTTCTTGAAAGATCTTATCTTTTTGAAAGAAAAGTTACAAAAGACAACTCTGTTCGAAAGTCAAAAGTTACAAAGGACAAAAATGTTACTGAAGTTACCTTCACCACTGCTTAGTGTTTGAGCTGAGAAGAAGTGGCGCAATACGAGTACACTCCTCAGGAACGCTGCCTATGATCCAAAGCCAAATTTAATAAATCTCGTTCTTCCATAATATCCATAGTTATAATATTATAAATGCGAAAGTACATTTTTTCTCTGTAACCATTTCACAAAAACGAAATTTGGTACACAAGTAGACCATGACTTGGTTTAGGATAAAGGACACTTTTTATCCATCCAGTATTGTAGGGTCCTATGGGACAAGTTCCGACCTTCACGTGGGCTAAGACGTGGCTAATGTGATCATAAACCCAACTCAAACATATTCAAATAATAAAGGGCTTGACGTCATTCAAAACATGCGCATACGCCGCTTTCACTATGAAATGAAAAAAGAAAGAAAGCCCATAGGAATGTATGTAACAACCGTTAGATCGGGCAAGTTCTCATAGCGGATGAGTTTATTGCCTTTTGGGCTATAAAAAGTTTGGGATACCATCGAATAAAGTACAAACATGGTATGATAATCTTGTTGAAGCTTAAATTATGGTACTTTAGGGGCATGAGGAACAGGGTGTAAAGTTCACTCATCCACCATAGAAAAGGGAGGATCCTCAGACTAGACGAGTGTTGTGTCTGGCGGGCAACTGCCCAAGTGTTGATGTCGGGATAGTCTTATATATTATGTAATTCGCGCGATAACTCTAATTGCGCGATGCAGGATTTGTGTGACATCATGTCTTTGATGCGTAGTTCGTATTTATTTATTTATTTATTTAGCTACAACGGTTACAACCAATTACAGTAACAAACATTATAAAAACAGAAGAGACAATATTATAAACCACATTATAATATACAAAATTTAAACATGAAAACATAAATAAAATAAAAGAAGGTTAACAACACTGTCATAAATTGGCGTATGTGGCGGTGTAACCGCTACAGTACTTACGTTTGGTAGTTTCAGCAAAAGATAGGTTATAGGCTTTGTAATCAAGTTATAGTTACTCATGATCATCTGCCTAGCCTTTTCGCTGTGTTGGGTTCGGCTTCCAGTTTAACCGGTTGCAGCTAAATCTGTATTTTACCTGGAGTGACACGCTATCAAGCCTCCACAACCTAGTAACTGGATAACACAATAAATACCCTTTGATAAGACTGGTTGTCAGACTCGGCTTTCTGATTATCTAACGACTGTCAAAGTTTGATTAGACTTAGGCCGTTTCCTCATTGGTCAGTGCGGTATCGTTTCAGCATAGTATGCCCGTTATATCTAAACGATACCGCACAGTTTTCATTTACGGACCCGACTTTATGTTTTCGGTTTAATTTGCGCAGTACCGCTTAATTCATTGAAATGTAGGCACTCGGTAAACTTTCGTACCGAGTATACCGAGCATAAAAAAGTAAAACGCGTGACGTGAGCGGGTACCGCACTGGATGTTTCTACCGAGACGTGGTAAACCGAAACGATCCCGCCTCGTTCCCGCGTTACCGAGCCAATCAGGAAACGCTCATTGAAATATAGGTGTTCGGTAAGCTTTCGGTACCGAGTATACCGAGCATGCTGATCCCGTACCGATGACGTACTGACCAGTGAGGAAACGGCCTTAAGGTGCAATTCCTAACGCAGGCAACAGTTACAAAAACTTTCTAAGGATATTTAAATAAGCACGCTTTATGTTGATAAGTCCCCTAGCACACGAGACAATATAAATGAACGATAACACCTTCCCCTCATTCTTTGTGACCTCATGCGGGTCTGTTAGCACTTACATAATATAAACAAACCGATAACAGAGCCGTCCAAGATGAGTCGCGTGCTCATCTCTTATCTATGCACCTTAAACTAAGGGGAACGGCCGATTACCGACGCGGGCCACAGACCACAGAGTCACCTCGGCGGCTGCTAGAGGCGGCATTCTTTACTTTTCATACAAACCAAGCGAGTTTGCCTGCACTACCCGTGCGTTAAGCGCAAACTTCTGTCGCAGACCATCTTCAAACACGTCATTTGTGTAGGCACCACGAATTTTATTAGTACTTTCTAGCTAGACGATGCCGGTGCTCGATTCCCTGCTCTGCGCGAGCTCCGATAGTACAGTACCATTTAAGGTTTGTTTACATTGGTGACATGAAGACATCCTCTTCCGGACTCAAGCATAATAAGTGTTTGGTGTGTCGTTGGTAGATGTTATGAAAGAGCTTTTGAACTTTTGATTTATTATGAGTTAGCGGAACGTGTGAAAGCTCGCAGATAAGAATTATTGTTGATAATGCGTTCCTAGAGTGTTAGAGTCTCTAAACTTTTGGCTATAGAAAAGTGAGCGTTTAAGGACAGTCTTGTTTGCAGCAGAACCTATCAATTTTGCACCAAAATACGAAGATACTTCTTTCCCTATGGCACAAAAGGCACAAAACAACCCTTGGTGGAGACACTAGGGGCTTTACTATCGGAGTTGAAGCTTAATAGAAGTATTATAGAATAAGTATGGTCTACCAACCTACTTCTGTCTATCTGCTCGGTCATGTTTTCTTCTAAGATAGGTAAGAAAAGAGGCAGAGAGGCAGGAAAATAATAATGATGAAGATACTAGCGAATCCCGTTTCTAACAATTCCGGAAAGCCTACATTTCTACAACAATACACTTTGCTTTCACAATTTTACTACGGCTTGCTTCCATATATTATAGAATTACCATGTGTATAGGGACCCGTGATAATATGTAGGCAGTTTGCAGTCATTTACATAAGTTAGGTGACAGAAAATGTTTGTGGAATGCGTTGGGTAGGTTGCTGCACAACTTTACCTATTGCTAGAAAAGTTGGAAAGATTGTGTGATCAGAGGAGAGCAGTGGTGGCCAAGTGGTTAAAGCCGCTACTTACGAGTTGCAGGTTGTGGGTTCGAACCAGGCAAGCACTTTACTTTGTGTAAATAATTTCATCACCACTGCTCTCAAAACGGTGAAGGAAAACACCGTGGGAAACCCGTCATGTTCTAGAACCAAAAATTCGAAGACATGTGACATCGATCACCAATCCGCACTGGGCCCGCGTGGTGGTGGGCACCTCCCGCTTAAAGAGGGGAGGCTATTTCCCAGCAGTGGGATCATTTTAGGCTGATTATGATATATGAATGAAATGGGAGTGAATGATAGCATGAGAATGTGGGGGAAAGTTGAAGAAGACCCCAAGCGCTGACCCCAACTAGCATGGGACCAGAGGGCAGGAAGAAAAAGTGTTGCCTAGTTGCTAAATCCGACATCAGTCTTCACTTGTCGTTCACTTTTGCATTCCATTCCGCATTTTTCACTCGAAGTAAAACGTCTGAACACAAAATGCATCGAAAGTGAAAAATGAATTCATTAGTGAACTAATCTAACGATATTAGATTTCGGCATATTTTACTCGCCTACAGAATAATTGAAAAGTGAAATGAAAGGAGCCGGTTGAACCGTTCATTTCCTATATAATTTTGTCGGTGTCGTGTGAACGTGGAATTAAACAAAAATTAACCTGCACTAGAGTGAACCATTCATTCGCGTGAAGCGGCTGATAGGCACAATGGCTCTATTTGCCTAAATAATACCTACCTCTGCTACAACCATCATAATTATTATTATAACAGTTAGAGTGCTAACACACTGGTACACCATGGTGACGTCGCTGGCTACGTAGCCATGGCTTTGGCTACCTCTAGCTACCTACGTAGCCAGTGACACGCGGGCGTCCGTCCTGGCGATCAGTTGGCCACTGAGTGAGGGAGGGGTAACTTACTTGTATACAAAATACTGGCGACTTTGCTACGCGTCGCCAGGTCGCAGGAGTATCCAGCACCGTAGGGCCGGTCGGTCGTGGCTACGCTTCCAAATTGGCGACGTCGCCAGACCGTAGCCAGGTGACTTAACTGTCATATATTTCAATTCGAATTGTTTGGATACGTAGCTGGCAACATCGCCATGGCGTCCCAGTGTGTTACCGCTCTTAAAGATTTGGCAACTTCATCTTCAAAACCACAATCAAATTAATCAATTTCTATGTAGAATATTAAACATTTCCATATTCCCGAGGTGGTTGTGTTTAACCGAATGAGATGCAAATGCAGTAGACAGCATTCCATTAAGCCGCCCACAAAGAATGCATAATATTGACTATCAATCTACAGGTTGTCTGTTTGTCTGACACTATATATTATGCTTATGAACTTAGGCAATGCTTACATAATGAGTAGTACTAGCTTTCGGCCCGTGAGTTTGTTGGGATTGGATATTAGACTTTCTCCAAAAAAAAAAACAACACACCATTTCACCCTTTGCCCGTAGATGATTTCCTTCCTTAGGGTTTCAGCTAATATATAGTTTATTTCGTATACATTTTATTTTTCATAATCAGCATACTAATTGCGTAACAGACTTTCAGTTACCATCCGAGAGTTTGAAGGATATTGCTAATCCATTGCTTCATAGGTTTGAAAAGTTCGTATATGCTCAACAATGAAAAAAACGCAATGAACGCGGTAAAAGACTTGGAAAGAACTTGGACTTGAACCCGATAAGTAGTAATAGGCTTGTTACATGGAGAACTGTGGGTAACTAACACCTCTGCTTACCCCTTCGATGAATACCGCCCTGATTTTAAGTAGTGAACAGAGCCGTCGCTCAAAAGCTCTTAAATAAACAAACACTGAAACACTTCAAGTTAGTCTGACGTAATTTCCAAGCTAACTCTACAATCTGTCAGCATATAAATATAAGCTGTCAACAGTTTCAACATATCAGACGGCACTGCCGCTCTTGAATGTTCGTAGAAAAGGGTGGACGCCACTCAGAAGGTTGATTAACAAATGACAAATCGTTGACTGTGAAACAATGGTAAATAAATAACGGTTTAAGTGTTGAAATATAGTAGTATTAGACATCATTGGGTAGAAAGATTTCGTTAACCAAAAAAATTAGACAGTTCTTGCCTCTTTATGGATATCCCCCTGCCCCTTTTCTTAATTGCTTTAGGGTCGACGCAGCATGTCTACGTTCCATACTTCGATATTTCTCAGTACTAACCATTAACCATACCTAAATATCTTTAAGACAGTTCATTTATTGCTTCTTTGGTGTTCCCCAACCTTTATGAAAATTGTTTGGCAAAACAAGATGGCGTCGTTAGTTCCGGCCAGCCTATTATTGTCCCACTGCAGGCCTCTCTTCTCATACAGAGAAGGCACGAGCATTGATCACCACGCTTGCTTGACTTATATTAACTATTAGTCCTGGTTTCCTCGCGATGTTTTCCTTCACTAATGTCCAAGAGAAACTCAGATGAATTGAAAAAGTCACGTGGGTAATTAATTTGGGTGCAAAAGTTAACCGTGTTAATCCAATGTTCATTTTCCAGGTTATCTTTTCAAATACACTTTACATCTTCTTACAAGCTGACATATTAAGAAATATGTAAACTAGGTAGTCACATTAAATATCTAAACAGGCTGATTTGTTATACAAATGAAGGCTGCCTACAGCTGGTAGGTACCAACATTGAGACCTAGATAGATCGGATTGCCTTGGTTAGTAAGGAAACTGATATCCCATTCATTTTAATGTGAATAATCTGTGTCTGCTGTATTCATTACTATTTACTTGGTTACTGCATTATTATTATCTAGTTATTCCGAGGTCTTGCATTCAACATCAAGTTATAGAAGAAGTGTTAGCGACAAAATGTTATCTATGTTTTTGGCCTCCCTTACAAAGTAGGTAACCACCATCCACATTTTTCCAACTATGATTACTAGAATTTCAATTTGCGCTTTCGAAATGGTTTCCTGTAAATGGGTAGGCCTTTTCCAAAGGGGAACTTATAGAACACTTCGTTTTAAGTATGGACAGTGGCGTCACGACAATAACAACAAACTATACCTACCAACCTGTCTGTCACTTGGGTAATCGTAGCAATGATACTATACCTCTTTAGAGGCCCATATTCGGCATTAGAAGTTTAACGGTTGATACCTTGTGCGTTTGTTTATGGTGAGACGGTTTAAATTACTTATATTGGACACAGGTACACACTTTCTTCAGTGTACAACTATATAAGTAAACAAAGTATAATAAAGTTAGAATTTTACAAAAACCGAGCATAACACCAAAGGGTTTTAATCAGGTTACAAATCATAATTGGCCCATAATATAAGGTTGCAGAAGACAGTAATTTAAGACCATAATCTCAGGGAAGAAAGCAGCAATCAAGCAGATGATATCAAGTGAAATAACGCCATGTTTGTACTTGAAATAAAAGTGTAAGTGAGAGAGAGGGAACGTTCAACGTTCCCTATTATTGAGGCGTTACGCTCCAGATACGGTTTTTGCTCCGTTTATATTGAATTTTATAACTTCTGTCTGCGGTTGAACCATATTTTTTCGATTACGGGAATGGAAAAAGAAAGGGTTACAGTCAAGGCTGCAGACTGGTATTTTTTAGGGTTCCGTAGTCAACAAGGAACCCTTATAGTTTAGCCATGTCCGTCTGTCTGTCAGTCTGTCCGCGGTTTAGCTCAAAAACTATTGGTACTAGAAAGTTGTAATTTGGCATGAGTATACATGTTAATGACGCCGAAAAAGTGGTAAAATAAAATTTAGAAAAAAACAATTATTTGGGGTACCTCCCCTACATGTAAAGTGGGGATGATAAATTTTTTTTCGTCTTTCCCATAGTGTGGGATATCGTTGGATAGGTCTTTCAAAAATATTTGGGGTTTGGGAAGAAGCTTTAAAGTACCAATTTTCGTTAGAGTCAAGTGTCTCCCTCCTCTACCAACTAAATCAATAGGTGTAGTTAGAAATTCAAATGTCACGACACTAGTACCTATATATATAACGAAGTTTAAAGGAAAACTGTCACAGCTAAGTTAGGCTTTACAGATTAACGAGTAATAATCGACCAACTTAAATTTACAGTTTGAAAAACATGTTCTCCCATACATTCCGCATGGGAGAACATGTTTTTCAACTACAATGTTAAGTTTGTTCTTGGGATAAATTCGTCCAAACTACGGAACCCTTCATTGTGCGTGGTCCGACACGAACTTGGCCGGTTTTTTTTGACAAATAATGTAGCTTCAATATCCGGAAAAAGCTTAATTATCTCAAGTTAAACAAATTTTCTTTATAGTATAAAAGGTCAGCGATAGTAACTACACAACAACCACGGCTCCTTGGATTAAACCAGGATAGGACAAACATGACATTTTTTACCACAAAGTTTATTTCACATTCATTTAGAAATATAGCTCGTAACCAGATTCTTTGACACAGAACATACAAAAAATAATAAAAAATAAAGTAAGACTTAATTTAGTAAATAAGTGGGTGTACTATAGGTAAACCTCTGCCTAACCCTACGGGAAATACAGGGCGTGATGTTATCTTATGATAAGTTAATTCAAAATATAAAAGCTGGTAGATCATAACCGCCACTCATTCCGTATAAACAAATATTACCATTCAAAGAACTAAACACAAACATAATTTATATATGTTTGTCACGTTCTCTCATTAAGAGATAAACATAATGTTTTTCTTAAGCACAGGAAGTCGTGACGAAATTGAAAGTTAAACATTAACATGGTACTTATAGAGGATATCAAAGAAAAAGTCCTTTTGTTTGTTCATAGGATCTTTGATGTTGTTTTATATGGGAATTATGGTAATAGATATCTTTACGACTTATCATTGAATGTGAAGGAGGACGTAAGCCGCTCCCACGTTCACCCGTTGTTGTAAAAATGAAAGTCTATAATATTGGAAATTCAATACAATAAACTTGTGTATTGCAGAAAAATAAATTGGCAATCCACATAAATATATCCGACTATTTTCGATAAACTATACTGTATACCGTATGGCGCAGAGTAAATATCAATTTGCCTAGCTTTTACCCAACTATGTTGAGGTCAGCTACCAGCTGAATCTGGCCACCTCAACCCAGTTACTGGGTAACGCGATACCCCTTGGTAAGACTGGTGGTCAGACTTCCGACTAACCCATAACGACTGTCATAGATTTACGAATGACAACTGGGACCAATGGCATAACGTGCTTTCCGAGGCACGGAGGAGTCTCGATACGTAATGGATTGTCACCCATTCACAAACCGACCACGGCAGGCGTAGCTTAACCCTCATTATGGTTATCATTTAGCCGCAAACTATTTGGATTATTTTAAAGCTTAAGTAAATAGGGTCCTTCTCAAAAAAGTGACACCGCTGGAATAAATTTATCATTTTAAGAAAATTTATCAAATATTTAGTTTTTTGTACAGAAATCCATTAACTGTATTTCTATTATATCGAATTGTTCTAAGGGAATGACATTTTCTCATAAATAGACAAAATATAGCTTTAAGAAAAAAATGCCAGACAGGTTAAAGAGATATCGTACAGGTTACTGAGAAAATGTTACCAGGCTAAAGAGAATCAGTCAGGTTACTGAAAAAAAACAATGTAATCATGCAGCTTTTATTATCATTAACTGCAAACAATACCAGTTCGGTACATTAAAAAGAACGGCTTTTAAACAAAGCAAACACAAGATTAGGATAAACATTTCTTGAAATAAAATACTCAATATTAACACAATCATATTAACAATATATTCTGAGCTCTAAGAAATTAAATGGAAATTGTCTTCTTAAAATTATTAATCAGTCTCAAACAATCAGTCCGTTAATTAAAAATAAAAACAATTTAACAAACAAAAAGTAACTTCTAAATAATATTTAATCTTTGGAACTTTACTTTACTTTTGAGTTCTGGAAACCATCAAATTAACTCAAAGATTTTTTGTTAAAAGATGCAGTAGTCGGAATCACTATCGCTATCAATAACATGCTTAATCGAGTTCAAAGAAGACTCAGTTACGTTTGTAGGCCCTTCATTTAAAATCATATCTAAAGTACTTCTTTGTAGTTCCGGAGGCAATTCCATTTCAGACAGTGCTGAAAATGGTGTAGATCTATGAAGAACAGTAACGGATTCACTTAAATTTAAATCTTCTGCAACACTCGTACTAGGCGCAACAAAACTGTCGTCATCCAAGTCTTTGAGCTCCAAGCAAGACTCCAAAACTCGAGCAGTTGTCACAGCAGAAGCTCTTATTGCTTTTTTGCGTTTGCGATTGGGTGTGCTGGCTTGTTGTCTCATAACATCATGAAAGCCAAGGTGTTTACCGTGTTTACAATATTCGGCTTTAGTTAAACACGTTTCTTTGGCACTTTTTGTATTACACCATACAATTTGGTGAACTTGCTGCGTTCCTTTGAATGGCAGTAATGTATTTGGCAGTAGCATATCTTTTTCAAAGATCTTATATTCGGAAATAGTATCTATTACGATGTTTTTCAGTTTTTCTTTTAACAATCGTGAAAAGGTTTCGAAGTCCGGTACGTCAGCGCCATAATTCACACATGCATCAGCAGTACGCTTTATAACGGCTCCAACCCCATCTGGAGCTCCCTTCCCATGGCCGGATTCAGAGAAATTCCAAGTGACACATCTAAGCTGAGGATTGTTCCATCTTAGAGCTGTTATAACAAGATATATTTTGTAATTTCGATATTGACTACTTGCGGAATCCGAAATCACGTGAAAAGTTTTTGCTTGAGGAGAATGTATTTTTAGGAAATCCAAAATTGGTTCCATATGCGCCCATACAGCTGCTGTATCATGTCTTAAATTTGGACTGAGAGTAGCAAAACATTGTGATTTTTTCTGCCCATTAACATCGAAAAAATAAAGCACGCTTGTGTGAATAGTTATTTGTGGCTTGCTGGCACCAAAATGGGCATATTGAATTTCTTTCGAGTATGCGCACTTATAATTTTCCGAATAATCAACATGAATAACAGCTTCGCCGTGTTTCAATTGATCTTTTATCTTTTTTATTGCCTCTTGTTGACTAACCATTCTCCCACAATGTTTTATATACTTATCTATCATTTCTTCGCAGTGCTTAATGGCTTCTTTTGGTTTTGTTACTATTTTCTCCTTCTTAACTAACCAAATAGTTTTATCACATCCATTTTGAACTATACATTCAGTCTTAGAGTTCCATGTCCAATAGCAGAAGTCAATAGTATTGTCATATACCAAATATTGTATAGTTTTGTTTTTGCAATTTTCGCAATCACGGAGTAGGCATTTAGCATCATATACGTTACAGCAAATAGTTTTAAGAAGATTTGTTGAGTCTTTGGGCTCAATTATGTTATACTTGTGCAGTGCAGATACTAAAAGATGAAAATTTTCGTGAATGACGCAGAGACACGTCTCTCGTGGTCTTTTAGAAGCTGGCAAAATCCAGAAGGGTCTAAATCGACAAAAAGTTGCGAAACTCAAGGTGTATGTATGAGACGAGTTAAATTTCTTATGTAGATTACCAAGAGAATCGTTCAAATAACGCTTTTGTACCTTAATACCTTCTTTCTTTACGTATTCCTTTTTGCCAGCTACTATTTCCATCATCTGAAAGAAAGGTTTTCACGTCGTTTTTTTTCTGCATAACTGACGCGTTTTTAAGGGGTACATTTCGTCTTCTAAACATACTCTGGAACCTTCTCTTTAATTTGCTGGCTTGAAGGGATGTCTCCAAATGCGGTTTGAGACTATTTGAAATAATTTGTTTAATTTTATGCGATTTGACACTATTGTAAGAACGTAATACACTTTCGGCAATGGAATTGTCATCACTAGTACAAGGTCGAACAAGGAGAGGTTCTTTAGAGAGTTGGATGATTGAGTTTTCCAGGTGAGTACTGTCTCCAAGGTTGGTGTTCTCGAAGTTTGTTGATGAACTCCGTTTTTCTTGCAGTGGTTGTAATCTTGAAATTCTTTTGCGATAGGCATCATTTAGTTTTGTTACTGATTGTAATTTAAGTCGTAAGGATGTTATTTCTTTATCTTTTTTATAGCGCAACTTTCTCAATAAGCGTTGGGCATTGGGTGATACGATCCCAGAATTTACTGAAGAAACTTGCGAGGTTGCAGGACTAACTTCTCTTGACCTGGAGTTGGATCTAGTAATTCTTCTGCACTCAGAACTACCCTGTGCAAAGCTTAATGGTTCTTCTCTATCGCCACCAATTAGATTGTCAATATTATCTAGATTGATATTTTCGATATCACTGGAAGGTGGACGGTTACATTCAATAAAGCGTTGTATTCTTGCTTTTGCTTCCTTTTTGCGTTGATAGGACTTTTTTGCTTCTTCTCTCCACTTTCTTATTAACATTTTCTGATCTCTTGGTGTCAAACTGTTTACAGACACTACTTTTCCATCATTTTTTCGTTTTTGGTACTTTGCTTTATCATTTTCTTTATATTTTGCATACAGCTCTGGATTATTTTTTATTTTTTCATATCTTTTTTTTTCAAGTTTTCTTTTCCGAGCTAAAATATCTTCTCTTTTCTTATTTTTAGGCATTTTAGCTAAGAAAAATAAATAAATAGGTTTGAATGCACAAAAAATAGCCATTTCCCAACAAAACTTTCAAAGTACCCCAATAAACGAACTAAATAAACTTTTTTTATTATCATGGTAAATCTTAGGTAAATATTTTTAGTGTTTACTCCAATTTGTAACTTGGTTTTTCTAGTAAAACGAGTTTTGTTAAAAAATTACAGTCAAAATATCTTTAACCTGGTCACAATCTCTTTAACCTGTGCATTCAAAACAGGTTAAAGAGAGTCAGGTTAATGAAAAAATGAAGATTATGATCTGATAATAACAAAACGGTTACGTTTGTGAAGTTAACACGTATAAAATAATAAATAGGCACTAAATTACATATTTTAACATTTTCTTTCGTAAAGCAGTTTAACTACAAATAAAAATATTTTAGTCAGATTAAAGATAAATACCTGTTACAAACTCCGATTGTGGCACTTTGACGTAATTTCTTAAAAAATGGCGCGAATCTCAACACATCTTTCCTTGGCAGCGGTTAGCCCGATACTGTCGGGCCATTTTAGTGCGTGCATGGGATTTGAGTACGTAATAGTATTTGTGTGATGCTCGCTAATGTGCAACTACAGGTTAAAGACAAAATCACACCGGACACAATTTGAACATGAATAGCTCGAAAATTATGGTTATTATTGATGTATCGGTTAAATAAAGTTAAATTTATTAATATAAAGATCTGTATTTAAATGATTTTGAACTCATATTTGAAATATTTATTTTTTTATTGCATCTCGAAGTGTTTCTTGTTGTGTTTGGACAAAACAAGTTACTGAGAAACAGATATTACAATATTTTTTTGTTATAATTGTATTACTTTACTTTTCTTATTATTACTCGGCCTCTATGTGAAAAGTCTCTTTAAGTACAATATTGTACAGAATTTCATAAATAGCATTTAAAAAATCACACATTTCCACAAAAAAATGCATAACAGGTTACAGAGCCACTTTTTTGAGAACAATCCAATACGAATTGAACACCGTTCTATTGAATAAATCGATATCTACCCAGAAATACCTACTACGGACGAGTTATCAACATTGCTGGTAATCGCTACCAACAAAGCGGAATCCACTAGGATTCAAGCTGTGAACTACTAAGGGGTGGAAAGACAAAACAATCCCCCTTCTGCTTACCCACCCTCGCCCTTCGCTTTAATAATAAAAATAGAAGGCAGGAAACTATACTTCCCCGTCAAAAAATTTCAAACTTTGTAATCCATTGCCTCTTTACACTGACCTTGATTTTAAGATAGTCAAACAATACCGCCAATGGATAGAATTCGATAGACGCAATAGGGAGTATAATGAGGGGACCAGGATTATCGACCTAACAGATGTGCAAGGGGCGAAAGAAAGACAATATCGATCTTTCAACGCTGCGCGTGCGCTTATTGATTTTAGCGTGAGTTCGGTTTGGGGTTACCATTGAGGGGAGATTGTTTGAATACTTTGATTCAATGTGTTGTGTTTGGAATATGAATTAAATATATGTAACAAAATTGGGTTGGAATTTGATGTTTGAATATCGTGAAAAGTAACTACGAGTAATTTTAGGTTTTTTTTTTGTATTGTGGATTTCTTGTGGTTTTCCCGTTACTGGTTAATATGTAGCTATAAGAACTCAGCACTCTTGTGGTTACGCTAACGCGTCAATAAAAGACGTATTATATATATATATAGATTGGACTTATTTTCCTGTTCTTTTAAATAAAAAATAGCGTGTATCTCTTAATAAATTTATGCCATTTCTAAACTATTCGTAGAGGTTGGAAGAGCAAGCCATCCAGGTTTAAACCTAAAGTTCTTTTAAAATCTAAAGACGAGAATTTCCATCATCTAAATTGATCTTGTTTGGTAAAAACGGTAGACACCCACTTGACCCACGAATGGATAGCATGCGAACGCTTTTCTTGATTCAAAAAGAGTATAGTTAGTTACCTTCAGTTTTCACCAGACACAAATTTGTGGTACTAAGGTATTAGAAGATTCTTTATTTTTTGTTTCTATTTCATAGTCGTTTGAGGATAAATCTGAACAATTGGTCAACTCAGATCACAAATAGGTCAAGGCAAAACAAACGTGACAGCGCTGTCATTCAAGACAAATGCGGCTGCGCATCAAATGTGCAAGCGCATAAAACGGTCATAAAATTTTATTGACATACAGACACACATACACGTGGACACGATTCTCTGTTGCTATGAAAATTAAAGAAAGACGCATATCATTTTCATTCAATTCGTTAATTAAGTTTATTCGATATTTTCATCTATTGATGGGTGGGAGAGGTACTTAAATTGCATCATGATATTCATACATAACACAACTTCTTTTTCATCTTATTCCATCCCCTTTTTGGCACCCGATTTGCTAAACGCATTTTGGTTAATGCGCTCATTAATTATCAAGACACACCTCTTTCAAACAATTTTCGTTGATTGTGTCATTTCAGCAATCCAAGAAATTAACGCGTGTTTCGGTACTATATTAACTATATAATTATTATAGTCATATTAGCCGAAAGATATCAGTCAGGGTAGATTCGAAAACTGCCTATAAACATAGCATTCACTATTGATATTTCAGACTTACCTTCTCTCAATATATCATCTTGTTCACGGTAAATTATATCTACAATTATATTACTGTATCCGTTTTCACTATACATATACAGTTACAGGTATGAAGGTAGCTATTATAAGTTCTGTAATAGCTCATTTAAATATCCCATAAACTCACAGGCACAGGATTTTAACTAAGTACCTAATCATGGGTCCCGTTGTGGAAACCTGTTGCTGATAGTTACCTACCGACTACGGTTAGAGGCAAAATATAATTTGCCTTGTGAATCTAATAATGCTGGTTTTCCTGTTGTTGATGGTATCCATGGTCTGTTCTAAAATATCTGGTGAAAAAGTAAACAAATCGATCACAAAATGCAGCTGTGGATGGAAATTTGTAGTGCCACTTATAAATTGATTATTTGAATACTTACTTAACCGAAATTCTAATTTTAAATCAGCTTAATTAAAGGTGTTTTTCATTCGTCGATGACTTTTCAATCACAATTTAATAATGTTAGTCAAACAATAATTATTGGAAAAAGTGGTGAGATACATAAAAAGTTGAAACCATCTAAATACATAATGAATGTGTAACTAATTCCCTTTAGTGAGTCATTGTGTAAAAATTTAATGCCAACAGGGTTTGTTTGCACTTAAATCAGGTACTTTTGAAACAGACTATAGCTAAAATATCTTGATGATCTAGAGTTCTATACACAAGTTGTGTGTCTCGAATTTTGTCAGGTTATGTCCAACGTGCGTAGCATGTCTTCGTACATCATATTCATCAGCCCTGAAGCAGTCTACTGATGGATATAGGCCCCTCCCAAGATACATGCGCATACAATCAATCTAAAGTTGATGTTAGCTATGCTATATTTGATAGTCCAACCACTGACTGAATCTACAATCAAATTAATTACGTTTATTTCTACATAAAACTTAAATCCGAATGGCGCCGCTTAACGCCAGGCGTACCCTATCTCAAGGATTAGATTTTACTGTCTTCATAACCTGTTAGGGTTAAAGGGGACCCCAAAAGAAAGGCTGTTCTAAATATTTCAATAATACGTTTATTATCCTTATGTATTGGAAGGTGTGGTTTACTAATAATATTACGTGAGACGTGACATTGAAAGTCCATTCAAAGAAATTAATTACAAGTAAAGTTAACATCACTACGTCAGTAGATAAATACGTAAGAATCCGTCATACCAACCTCTGCTCCATGCATTGATCTCACCACAAATCATTTGCACATAAAAATGTGCTTCCTAAAGAAATTACCACATACCTACCATGAACAATGCACATTTCTGCGACAAGTGAAAAACCTTGAACTCCGGCGCAGTCATACACAATTATTGCACTTAACTATACGTTTATTAGACTGCACTGATTACTTACTTGTAAAGCTGCATTCATGCAAATATCGGCGTCGGTGGATAAATTTGTCGTGGAAAACGTTTAGAGCGTGCATTTGTGTAGATTTGTAAATGGTATAAGTTTCAATGTCAATTCGTAAAGTTAAATATTATTTGACTGCTATGCGTCTTCAACTCAATAAATACATACATTTTTGTAACTTGTCTTAAGTACAGGCGAAGTAATAGTTCATGGAACGAGCTTGCGCGTCTCGTTTTTTGTGAATGCTTTGTATAGTTCGTCGCGAAGGACCAAGTTTTCTTTGATGTTTTTCCTTGCAGTTAGCACATTAAGGGAAAGAGAGATACCCACCCTTAACAATCAAACTTCTTTGTCTATCTCTGTTAAACGTTAGAGATCATTTAGAAATCAGACGAAGCAAGGGTCATAATTGTGACATTGTTTATTCTGCACAGACAAGAAGGAAACATCATTAATACAAAAAAATTACACACTAATACAAACTAGAGAAAAGAACCGCTCCTAACTAGTAGTTTATTTAGTTGCTAACTTCTCTTTCAGAAGTGCGCTTGTAAACACGGCCTTACAAATGTCGCCCGTCACACTGCCTAGCTCAGTAATGACGAGAGATAAAACTTGTGTAAAGCCTAATGTGTGTGGTCGACAACTTAGTCATCATCATTAGGAATATCATCAGTTTCTTCACCTTACCACTCCAAAAAGTCATGTTTAACAAGCTGTGTCTTGAAAGTCCCTTTGTGTTAAAAATTTCATCGTTGTTTTGATGAAAATTCTAGTCCAATTCGTACGTATTCTAAAAATGTAAACTGAGGATATATGCTTCCTAACGAACGATAAGAGTTTTTTGATCCTTATAAGAAACAGGATCAATTAGCAACAAAAAAAGTTTTTTGCGAAAACTGCCTATTTTCTTGCTGACTGTACTTTTTTTTCAAAATCTGTGAAAGCAGATCAAAGTTTCTCAAAGAGTAAAGGACTGTCTCCTAAGACCGTTTTCCTCAAGACCGTTTTCTTCTGGCTACAACGGTTAAGGTAGGTAGCTGTCCTTATTGCCCCATCTTAAAAATCCATGTAGGTATGTTCCTACAAATACAGAGCAACCTTTTATTTTGGAAAACAGAATGCTTGCTTTTTTAAGACCCGACGTTTTGAGTTGATAATATTACCAACACAATTAATCAAAGCAACTGTTTTATCAGTATCACAGCTAAGCTTATTATTCAATTTATCAGTATCACAGTCAGCTGTAAAGTCAAAAGTGTCATGTCCACACAATTTTAATCACCATCTACCACACGCCATAACAATATTTCGAAACTACCTACAATATGATTTAAATTATTGTCAGTTGCGTGCTTGAGCTCATGTGCCCTTTATTACCCGATGATCTCGGATGATTCCCGATCATAACCGAATGTAATCGTCACCTCAAATTGACTATAAGGCGCGTGCGCATTGAGCGATGCGTTACTAGAAACGATTTCTTTGTCGCTGCCAGCTTCAGGAATGCGTGCGAGATGCATTATATCTGGTAGATTGTGACTTGTGAGGTAATTTCCGTTACCGATAGGGTTGGTGGTTGCGTTAAATAATTTAATCATGTGTTAGGAAGATTCATTTTTGAAGGGCAAAACCTGGTTATCAAAAAGGTGAAGAAGAAGAAGGTGGGTCTCTTCACCTTTTGGGCTTTGTAACAACTTGATTTAAGAGGCTTACAACAGCTAAAGCGCGGTCACTGTCGGATTGCATAGAAAATCAAGAGAAGAGAAGCGGTAATTTATTGTAAAATATGAAGCAATTATCTAGTTACAAAAAAAATATTGAATGGACTGAAAAATAAAAACACTGTTATGGTAATACGATGCTTGTAGGTTATGAGTCTTCCTGTTTTTTTTCTATCATATCAAAATAGTTGTATTTTTTTTTTCAACACACTATTTTACTATCATTTATATTCTCAAGAAATCATATATTTTTATGATTTTGTTTAATGCAGTCGATCATATACTTTTAGGCATTATACTTACACTTGCATTTAGGCAAATTAAGGTCCTGTCGTCTCCTTAAAAGAATGTCTTCGGAATTTCATGCCCGTTCTTCTTTCTATCTACGTTTTAGAATGGGCCATTAACTTCAACTTTCCAACTAACTGACCGATTCCTTGACATTTCAAAAGTGCCTGTAAATTGTTTAATTGAAGTAAATGCTTTGAGATTTTGTAGTGGAAACCCAGACGCTCAGGATTTGTTTATTAACAGTCTTTAAAGCCACTTAAAATCATCATTATCAGACCGGGACCATTTCTGTATTGGTCTTAACAACTAGGTACTAGGTACTTACAACCCTAGTCAGTAGAATGCACTTGCGCTAGCGCATCTACTAGCACGTTGTGTAACGTAATGTGGTGGATCGCAATCTGGCTCGGATGTAGCAAAAATGAAAGGATTTGCACGTACAAGCCTTTTTTATATCGGAAAACGTATCGTTAGATATTACAATCATTTGCTTGAGGATATTGGATTTCTCTGTTGCCTGTAGAAATTTCCGAAAGATACCGAAGTGAAGGTAATTTTGTTCTGACGATCCTTTTTTATTTTCGTGATTTGCTTGGTCTACTACACATAATTATCAGCTCTAGTAGCTATATTGTCACAGTAAAAAAATCTGAGATATATAATTCTATTCTATCAATCAATCAATCGAACCAATCAATTTCAATTGTCAATTTTGGGCCATCTGTGTTGCAAACCGAGCTATTTTTCTTGCGGCCACTTATGAAATCGAGAGTGGTCAATCGGTTCAATACTGGGAAATTGATAATATGTCAATATTTTTTTTATTTTTTTTGACATTTGCTTATTGGTTAAGGGGTCATTTGGTTGCAAATGACCTCTCCTACATCCCCTTACCGACATATTACAAATAAACCCTGTATATTAAAGATATTTACATCATTTCGTACGGTTACGAATTGGAAAACACCATATTATATATTTATATTCTCCTGTTTTGAGGGTTCCGTACCTCAAAAGGAAAAAACGGAACCCTTATAGGATCACTTCGTTGTCCGTCCGTCAGTCTGTCGAGATCCACTTTCTCAGGAATGCGTGGAGATAACAAGTTGAAATTAATATCAAATACGTATATCTATGTTTCTTTGGAGCACTCAAAAAAACAAAACCTATCACTTCCCGCTGACAAAAAGTCATGGAAATTTGGCAGCATGCAACATCTCTCAGCAAATTTTTAATTAGTAGTTTTGTCACTTTTTTTTTTGCAATTAATCTTACATTTGCAGTTGGAGAATTGACCGTGACGAATATCGTTGTATGGGAGAACATGTCTCCGAACTACAAAGTTTGTTTTTGAGATAAATTCATCCCAAGTCCCAACTACGGAACCCTTCTTTGTGCGTGGTCCGACACGCACTTGGCCGGTTTTTTTCTAGTTGCCTTACATTAGTTTCACTTTCATTGTTTCTGCTTTAAGAACATTTATTTTTCAAAACACAGTCCACTGCCTTTTTTAACTTCCATCGTCTAAACACGTTCGTGTCGTTTCATACTAACGAATATGTGTTTTGCGAATTTGATCCTTATGATCTACTAGAAATTGTCAGGAACGCATTATCCAAACGGTCGAACTGTAGTTCACTCAATGACCCATAAAAACCATATCATCATCAGAACTGAACCCCATAAGACAAGACAATGCATGGAATCACGCCATTTACTCTCATTAACTGCCAACAAACTGTCATTGTTGGCATGCTGTATTGTCTGCGGCTATTCGAGCGTCGCACAGGAATCGAATTGCTACCGACACCCATTGAGGATGTATCGGGTCACGGTGATTTGATTTCCGGGTAATGGTTCATTGTAACAGGGTGATTGGCGTTTCTGTGTTTGTTAGAAAATATGTCTGAAGTTTTTGTAGGCGTTTGGGTATAGGTTAACCTAAACTCCGCTCGAAATTTTGTTTCCAAACATATAAACAAACAAGTGTTTTCGAAAAACAACTAAACAGTAAGTAAGAGAGAAAGTATCTAAGTTTTTCACCAACCATGATTTTTTATTTCAGCTTTCTATATTCTCACACGTAGGTATCTAAGATCTTTTTGATGTGTCTCTTATCCCTGATATAAGTCATCTATATTAAAAGCCCTCAATAGTCTATATCAAAAATCATACCTCATATTATGTCTAATTCAATACTACTTGTTTATGTCAGATTCGAGACAAAACTCCGAGAATACACACTAACATGACACCAACTTAAGTTATTATTACTTAGTTCTAACTTTTACTGTCATAATTGCAATCTCTCTGTGTTACTAGGTATAAACTCACATTTAATCATCTACTTAATTACTTGTAAATAGCCCCAAGACCTTATTATCTCGCCCAAGTGCAAGTTAAGTTAAGTTAATACATACAGCGTGTTTCAAAAATGTGTGGTCACATTTAAGGGTGTAATACATTTGAGTCGAGTAGGTATTGAAGTTTTATATGGGTCAGTTAATTTTTTCGCGTATATGATATTGGTCCCATGGAGAAAAATGTTGTTTGATAGTCTGTAGTACCAACCCTTAAATATGACCAAACATTTCTTATACAGGCTGTATAGTAAAGTGGCTGCGGATGTTATTAAATCGCGTCAAGTTAGATGAGATACGTCAGTAATTACTTAGTGCTTGGACCTACATAATTGACTTGACAGGTAAGTTGGTTTTGTAAAATAAAAGCGAAAACATCTTCGTGGAAACAAAATGGGACACAGATAATGGCGAGAAAATTTTACACTTTATTTAGAGTTTAAATAATAACATAACATTACCCAAACCTAGCAAACCGACGTATTCAAACCCGAAGAACCCCGAATTTTCCTGAAAATGGACATAATTATACCTAGTACCTATAGGTATATTATAGTTTTGTGAAAATAAAAAGTAAGAAAGAAAAATTGTTTTATTCAAATAAATAAACCTAATACTTAAATAAGTAAGTAGTAAGAAAACTTCTTTAGCGGCGTTGTGCACTTTTTTGTGCTGGGTAAAAAATGTTAAACTCGCGTCAGGACACGTGACCCTCCCGCCTCCTTGCTGGATTGCCGCCATGGGATCTGGAGGCAAAAGTCCTCGCGCATATTTGGGAGTGGCGCGAGGAGGCGAAACGCCGGGGCTTGACTCCGATGCCGCGAGAAATCGCGGCACAGCGGACAGAGCTCCGACGGGATCTCATGTCGGCATGGAGAGTGCGATTGTCGCAACCCAGGTCTGGGCACGCCACTATTGCGGCGATAAGTCCCCTCTTTGAGGAGTGGCTGGAGAGGCGCCACGGCGTCCTCACCTTCCGCCTGACGCAGGTCCTCACCGGACACGGCTGTTTCGGGAGGTACCTGTTTCGGATAAGGTGGGAGGAAACGCCCGGGTGTTATCACTGCGTGGATCGCCCGGAGGACACGGTGGAGCATACGGTGGAGGTATGTCCGGCTTGGGCAGAACACCGCCGTGTCCTCGTGGAGGCGATCGGTGGCGGGGATCTCTCGCGTCCGGCCCTGGTCCAGGCCATGGTACGGAGCGAGAGGGCATGGGAGGCCGTCACCTCCTTCTGCGAAGCAGTAATGCTCGCGAAGGAGGAGGCGGAGCGCGTGAGGGAGAGGCAAATTTCGCGCCCTCACGCCCCTAGCCGCCGCAGGAGGAGACGCCCTGGGCGTCGGGAATCGGTTGCCGATTCCCGGCCACCGTAGGCGCGGGCTTGCTGACGGTGAGCAATGGGTAGCTCGCCGTCCGGTAAGGACCAAGCCCGGGTCGACGGCGCATTGTGTTCCACGCGCGCCTCAAAGAGATGTCAGCGAATGAAGGGGTCCGATGAGACCATTGCCTGCCGGGGTTGCGGGAAAGTCCGAAAGGGATACCGTGGCCCCCTGGCATTGCACAGGCAACAGAAGGAACACGGGTGGGTTTTAGTCAGTAAGAGTCTGACACGCTCCACCCAGAGCGGGAGGAGTCATTTGATGATTTCCAACCCAAAAAAAAATAAAAAAAAAATAAAAAGGACACGTGACCTGATCGAAAATTCGTAAGACTGAAAAATGCACAACGTTAATCAAGTTTTCACTTCTGACACTTCAACCCGTTTTTTTTTTCATTTAGATCTGGGAATGTTCATAGGTTTAAAATAGCTTGGATTAATTCACCACACGTTCGTTTGAAAGTTATTCATAAGACATGGATTTTACGTAATGTTTTTTTAAAACCGACTTTGATTTACATAAACTGCCCACGTTTTCCTTCAAAGCCAAGAGAAACCGTCACGAAATCTTTAAAAAAACTTAATAAAAACGGTTAAACAATGTGTAATTGTAATTAATCCGTTAGATGGCCAGACAATAGGGCTGATGACAAACCAGTATTGTCTCCTGTCATATCCTGTCACATTGTTTTACTCAACCCAGCCGTGAACACTCGTCTCGTATAATGCTAGTTAGGGGGAATTTTAATTTTACTGTCAAAGCATAATTAATGTGAAGACAGGTCACGTGATTCTTGAAGCCTTAAGTTTTTGAGGACAGTAATTTGATTCGTCGACATGGAAAATTACACAAAAAAGATGTAACTTTGGTAACTTTTTTCCAATTGGTAGGAACTGTCTTCAGACTTACAGGTTGGTACTAATAGCCTAGTATACAGAAGGCAGATCTTCCAAAAATGTTATTTTAATATCTAATCCCTGAATGGTGCGTACCAACCAACGTTCCAACTACTGCAGACTATAGTACTCCATTTGAAATAAGATTAGACATTTAAACAAACCTTTTTACAGTCCGTTCAACCGATTCTGACATCTATACCGTAGGTATAAGGATGGCATTAAAAGCAACTGTTTACTGAAGCTGCCATTTGTAATGCCACCAACGCAATAGAAGTCAAAATCGGTTGAACGGACTGTAAAAAAGGTTTAATTTAATATCTAATCTTATTTCAAATGAAGTAAAGTTTAGTCTCTGTTTTTTTTTCGAATAAAGTTGATTTTAAATTACGTAAAGAATGAATCAAAAATTAAACAAAATCAAAAGTCATTTATTCAAACTAGGCTGAGAATAAGCACTTTTCGAACGTCAAAATTACATACGACAGACCCCAAAACGCCCGCCCTTCACCACTTCCTAGTGCTTTAGCTATCAAGAAGTGGCGCAACAAACTCCTCAGCAACACAGCTGACTGTTCAGTGTGAAAAACTTGAAAAAGGATGAGCATGTCAACAGTAAAACTAAACGTATTGTCTGTCGGTCTGTCACACAGGAGTGGCCATAGTTTAGAATGTTCGATTCGATCATCCATGACGGACACATCCGATTGCGGAAGGGAGCGTCCTGCCTGTCAGTTCATATTACATACCATTTGATTGGTTAACTACCGAAAAAGTATTAAGGTTGGTAAGGTTAGAATTTGGGATACTCGGTAACACGTTCTTTTTTTGGCATCTAACACACAGGTCTCGTCTCGGTGAGAGGGAGTAGGCTGTTATCCACCACGCGGGCCCAGTGCGTGTTGGTAGATGTCACATGTCTTCGTATTTTTGGTTCTAGGACATGCCGGTTTCCTCACGATATTTTCCTTCACCCTTTTGAGAGCACCACTGCACCCACTGGACCAGCACAAACTATCATCCTCAAGATATTATCTCGACTCTGTCCCAGCAGTGGGATTGTTTATGGACATCTTTCTAGTAAATGGTCTTAAGAGACTATGTTTGCACATACAGATAAATTATAGTTAGTAAAAGACCACACACACACAATTAGTTTATATGAGCTTTATGAAATACTAATATTGCGTACAGAACGACTGGTCTTTATTGCCTAGGAGTTATGTTAATAAACTAGGCATTGACACATATTGCTCCTACCATGTTGTAAATGACAACTTAGTAGTATTTATTACAATGTAAATTAGTAGCTACATATAAATTTCGCGTGTCTTCGTTTTTTTTGGACATCCTCGTTATTATTATTCTTTGAGAAAGGAGGGTCAGAGGTTCTTCTAGAGTCTTCTCTGACCCTCTGTCACAAGTGTAGAGGGATACTAAAAGACTTGAAACGTCCAGGAAAATCCCATTTCTTCTTGGTTGCAAAAAATGGCTGCTATCTCAAAAATACTGCAGCTTTTCACTGTTTTGGTTCTAGGACATGCCGGTTTCCTCACGATGTTTTCCTTCACCGTTTTGAGAGCAGTGGTGATGAAATAAATTACACAAAGTAATGCGCCTGTCTGGGTTCGAACCCACGACCTAAGTTCGTAAGTCGGGGCCGCCACCACTGGGCCACTGCTGCTCTCGCCACTGGGCCACCGCTGCACTCAAGAAATAGCTATGCTATATTTCTCAAAGAAATTAGGTATATAGCATAGCTAGATTCTCGCGTGAGAAAAAATAATATCAAGTTAAAACGACGTAAACAAGTAAAAAAAACTACAATTGTTTAAATAAAACGGTCTGAACTTTACTTCCTATACAATGACATCTATTATGGTAAACTGCTTCCTATCTCGAAGAGCCGCTAAAGTGGCTTATTACGAAAGCTCGACAAATGTACTGCGTGGCTGAGATTCCATTAGAGTCAATGTGGACGACGCGCGTCGTTGGCTCAACGATTATAGTAAGGGAGTATGTACAATGGTGTGCTCTAGGTGTTTCAGATGTAACTGGGTATGGCTTTTTTCTTGGGTTTAGGGAAAGCGGCGGGATTATTCGTCAAAGCTAAAGTCAAATCATTTATTTCAAAAAGGCACATACACAGTACTTTTGAACGTCAAAAATTACAAGAATCATAAATGATCTTTTGGTTTTTCCCAAAGTTAGTTTCGTATGGAGAAGAATTGGCAAGAATTTCCGTAGTCCGGTTTTTAATGGAATACGCTGTTATAAGTCTTGGGTTTTATCCTGAGCAGGACAAATAACTTAGTATACACATTCAAATCTGTTTCATGAAGTGAAATTGAGATGGAACTATTACTTCTTTTTCAATGAAACTTTGTAAATAGTTCGAAGTTTCGACAATAAGTTACAGTCCTTATTTATTTAGCTACTATTCGAATCTTCTGAACATATTACATAACTAAGTCGTTTTCTGCCTTTTATTCAACCTAGAACTTACCAAACCCCAGGAAAGGGCTGAAAAAGAGAAAGAAAAAAATATACGTTTATTTGCCGACTTTGCCTTTTATTTTTAATCAGGTCTTTTTGGATACAAAATACATGTCACATAAGCTTAGTTTAAATGGTTCTTCTGTACCTAAAAGTACAAAGTTAGTCCATTGAATATCGTTTAGCTGTATAATTTTTATAGAGAAGCTTCCTATTCATGTAGACTCACAGATGATTCGATTTATTGCCAATTTTATATTTTGTTTAGTACCTGGAACTTTTTGACAGGCCTACACTGTCCTCCCATACCGATTAACACTGTAATTTGGAAATATTTAAAATAATTGTACCTTTGGAGTTTCTTGCCGGCTCTTCTCCATAGGAAACGACCAATTGGAACCGAGCAACTTCTAACGTTTCATTATGTGAAATGAAATATTTTGATTTTGATCCAAAAACTTGATCCAAAAACTACAGTATACACTCGCCCTAACCCCATAACACCGTGATATACAACCGACAGTCACGGCTGTGACATTGACCTGTGTGACGTAGGTTATGGTCCCAGATCTGTGTTAATGCCATACCATGAGATAGTTTAATTACTGACGCGTTTTTATGGGTTTTTAACCGTTGACAGCTTATATTGTAGTTATAGAAAGATGACGGGAATGGTTCATAGGGGTTTTGTAGCCATGTGTTGACTATTAACTATTGTCAGACTGCTTCGTTGGTCTAGTGGTCGCAAGCGCTACTGCTGAACATGATGTCCTAGGTTCAATGGCAATTACTGGTTGCTATTCTTTGATGTTGATTTTAAATCTGTAAAATTAGAAATCCGTAGGTAGCTAACATTGTCCCTGTCTCCTATAGACTATTGATTTTAAAGTAAAAGTATACGTACCTTTGCAGTTGGAAGGTTTAGTAAATAACTCCCTAAATTATAGCCGTCCATTTATCTGACGGAAATCTTATTATTAACTTCTACTGTGCAGTTAAAAGTAGCTATTATATGACGACGAAAAAAATAGATCTATGCTACCAATACTTCAATCCGTTTAATAAACTCAATAAATCCTAATCACATACAAGGAAATAATTCACACAGTAACGATATATCCCAGCCAAGTTACTAACCAATAGCCAGTCGGTTCACACGCCAATGCCAATAACCCTGATGTGCAGGCGCAGCGTATCTGCAGTTGTCGCTAACCATAGAGTCATAGACCATGCGACCATGTGGTTGCAACCGACAACCAGACCGCACTTCCGCGATGACATTCCCGTATGGTTTGTTGTCTTATGTGCCGGGATTATGTTCGATAATGTTACATAAGTGGCTTTTGTCGACCGAGAACATACTTACATCTTATGATATTTTCGTCCAGCGTAAGTAATTTAGCGTCAGTATATTACCTCTCTTCTAAATACATAAAATTGTGACAATAACTCCAAATTAGTCTTTCAGATCCTTAGTACTAGTAGGACCCACTAAAATTCGTGAATCATGATTTAAAATCTGCTTTGGATTTGCTTTGAATCTCCTATCTATCAATCAATTAATCAACTCAGCTTATCGCAGTCCACTGCTGGGCATAGATCTCACCCAGGGTGCGCCACAAAACCCTGTCATTCGCCAGCCGTTTCAAACCTTTAAGGGTACCTACTTAATTTATTTCTCGACACAACTTTATGAGGAATGAATGAATGAATGAGTGAATTAAATGTACCGAACTCAGCGTAGTTGTAAATCGAATGAGCCCCAAGATTTGCACTAGCCCCTGGAGTCTCATGCAGAGGCCATTGCATATGAAGGAGTAGACTGGGGGCGCGGTAATGGTAAGGGAAGATATGAAAGGATTTGCGAGCCGTACCGGATATGATATCGACAAATCCTTATGAGGTATGTCAAATTACGGTATTTTTATTTTTTTCGTAAAGTTTTATCATAATTGTCGTATGAAACTTATCAATGCATGTGGAGTGCAGATAAAACCATTTTAAAAATCAATGTATTTTGGTGGCCGTGATGAAGTAATCTTAAATTGTTTGCACAGCAAAAAATAGTAATTGACCGATATGACCTGAGTGTGTGTATAAGAAATAAACTAAATTACAATACATCACTGTCATTGCTAAAAATAAACGTTTTAGACCCGATTTCACCAAACAATTCTTAACGAGCCATCAGCAAATGCTCTGTTAAAATTGACGTCGACGTCAAAAAGTTTTACGTTCTATGGAGGGATCTTAACAAGGCGTTGCTAAATCAAACATCTAGCAGATGTTATCTATCATCGAGTGAACAAAAACGACCGGTCTGACTTTTCATTCACTCTCGTTTTTATGCAACCAAATTAAAATGTCATGGCGTCTAAGCAAAACGTTCTATAAACAGTGTAATTCTCTATTAGTCGTTTTAAACGTCAATTCATAAAAATGTTTTCAAATGATTTTGTTTTTTGGTATTTTTTGCTGGCTGAGCTTGCTAACAATGAAACTAAGATATCATTGTAACACAGTGGTTTAATAAAGTACATTTTATTATAACATAAATTAACTTCATTTGTAAAACACAGGATGACAGAAACAACAGTTGCTAGGCAACAACTAAAGAACACTACTCTTAATTCATAGTGCATTATATATAACCTTTATGGTACTTACAACAATTTTTGATTCTTCTAAATTGTAATTTTTACTTATTTTGTGTGTTAAAATGTCGAAAAAAAGTCGCCGAGAAATTTTAATAGGACTCATTACAAAACATAAAAATGTAGTTGAAAACGAAAAAACAGATGCAGTGACGATTGCTCATAAAAATTAGGATTGGAAGGTACTCTCTGTGATGATGGGGCGGTCCTATTACTAGTGGGAACCACTGTGAGCTTTTACACTACGTTAGGTAACAAACATTTCTAATAATATTAAACATCATGGGTGGGTACCTACTTACGTAAGAAGTTGTAAGTCGAATCATAGGCATATTTTTATTACAATTCACATACCTAATAAGGCAATTTTAAGGTAGGTACTAACCGATTTGATGGAAATTGAAGTTTATCTTCAATCATTTGCAAGACCTCTATAGGTATGTACAAGATTCTTTCGATAAACGAAACCTTGTCCTGAAATCTAGATCGTCATATTCTTCAAAATATAAGTCACGTCGATCTTTGTATGTTTTAGGACGTTGAACTTTATTGTCTAAAAGTTGTAAATTTTCGAAAATATCATCATTTCCGTGTTCAAAAATAAAATTTTACGCTGCTTCCATTTTATTTGACCAACTTACAACCAATTGACAGCCGTTAAAAGCATTAACGGACCTTTGGAGCAGTGATTAAGTTTGACGCCTTGTTAAGAGTATTAACGATTCGTCAGTACTTGGTGAAACACTCACTACGCTTAACGGGCCGTTGTCTATTTAACGGGACGTCAAAACTAACTAACAGTGTATGGTGAAACTAGGTCTTATACTTTTTGATTTTTTAAACGTTTTAAGTTTCCAACTGGAAATCATTGGGGGAGGCCTATATTCAGCAGTGGATGTCCTATGGCTGAAATGATGATGATGATGATGAAGTTTCCAACTTCTAATGAATTGTAGCTTTTCTCATGTTGGTATTGTAATCTTTTTTAGGGTTCCGTACCGAAAGGTTGACAAACGGAACCCTATTACTAAGTCTCCGCTGTCCGTCCGTCCGTCTGTCTGTCAGCGGGCTGTATCTTATAAACTGTAATAGTTAGACAGTTGAATTTTTCACAGATTGTGTATTACTATTGCCGTTATAATAAATTAAAGGATTCCCATACAAGAAACGTGTTTTTTCGGCATTTATTGTTTGATTTAATACGGTACGGAAGCCTTCGTCTGCGAGTCCGACTCGCAATTGGCCGGTTTTATTTTGCTGTCCCACTGCTGGGCAAAGGTGGAAAATTATGGGGGAGCCATACTTTTCTAGTTTTCGTAATGTTGTGCGTTCTCCCGCCAATCGGTCAGGATGTTTAATTAATTACAGAGAGCACTAAAAGTTCTAACTAATATAGGTACAATATGTAAAAAAAAACTCTATATTATCCGAGGTAGGCAAATAGGTAGGTACTGCAATAACATTACCAAAAATAAATATTTTTTATTATTATTATTGAAAATAAAAATAAAATTATTATTATTTAAAATTCAAATTTTTATTACCTTATTTACCCAAAATCCATTAAATATTAGAAAATTTTCAACAGGGGTCTTTAGTCATGACTTGCAAACACCCGCTAAATGCTGGCCGCTCGCGCCCCATGTAATAACCCGCCAAAATTCCCCATTGGAAAAAAAAATTGTCAAATTTAAAAAAAAAATCCCTGAAAATTACGAAATAAATAGACTCTCAGTATACGTACTGAGAGTCTATTTCCGATCCGTGTCCCTGTCCGATCCGTGAGGGTGAGGTGAAGGTGGCTATGTATTATACGTAATACATAGCCACCTTCACCTCACCCTCACGGATCGGACAGGGTTTTTTTTCATATATATATATATATAATTATATATTATAAAACAAAGACGCTTTTCACGTTTGTCTGTATGTCCGCGTTGTTCTTCTAAACCACGCAACAGATTTTGATGAGGTTTTCACCATAGTTTAGGGAATTTATTCCGGAAGGTTTATGTGTATAATACGTTAATATTAAAGTTACGTTTACCTAAGAAATCTCGATGTTTTGTCAAGTCGTAAAAGCCGTGCGATGTAGGAGCGGGTCGCTAGTGTTGTATTATATAACTATCGACATAATTTGATGCGGTTCCTAAAGTCGATGTACCTAATTCAAATTGTAATAAGAAAACATCGAACGAATGATGTTTTCTTAACATCAATCAAATGCCAGCGCCTGTTTTACATGTTAGTCAGAGCTGTAACTATAGTTCACCCACGTTTCAAAAGTTATGTTTAAGTCGCATGTAATAGGGGTCGAGTCTGTTGCCACCAATCGGGCACAAATTCATACTCCGGGCTGCTACTGAGAAATTCAAGATGGAAAACCCAAAAACACTGCCCGACCCAAGAATCGAACTCAGGACCTCATGCTCAGCAGTAGTGCTTGCGACCACTAGAACGTCGAAGCAAGATTTTATATCTAACTGCTAAAATTACCAGGAAAATCTCGGTAAAAAATCACAGTAATAAACCTGTTAGCCACATCCCTATTCCTCATATAACGTATCAACTCGATGCGACAGCAAACTAGTATTTATAAAAAGCAATTCAGTCCTGTATAAAGGACGGTGCCCACTAGAGCGTAACAATTTGATCAATGTATGTGAGACTCGAATGCTCGGCAATTCAATCTCGTGTAATGGACGGATATTAAATTGTATGCTGATTTCAATTTAGATTTATGTGAATAAATAGGTTTATCAATAGTTTGGAAACTGAATTAACTTGCACAAATTACAATTGACGTCAAACAATCAACTATGTTAGAGTCGGTTTCCAGTCTAACTGGATCCAGCTAAGTACCAGTATTTTACATGAAGCGACTGCCTATCTGACCACAATCCAGTTACCGGGTGACACGATACTCCTTGGTAAGACTGGTTGGCAGATTTTTGGGCTTCTGACTACCCGTAACGACTGTCAAAGATCTACGAATGACAGCCGGGACTACCGGCCTAAGTGCTTTTTGAGGTCTCGATATGTCCACGAACCGACCGCGGTAGCGACCCATGCTATCTAATTCCTACGTATTTTTAATAAAATTGGTAAATTTAACACTTATGCTTCACTTACCTACTTGTTAACTATAGTTACCGTTTTAGCTAATTATTTACTCATTTCATAAATGACGTACGCACAGGATTAAGATTAGATTGCCGTCAAGTGTAGCTATTTAAAAGCTTCACTATGCTCTTCTATATCTCATCCACATTGTCTTGCCCTATTCTCAATTTATTTAGGCAACATAATGTATTTTTCTTCCAATATGTCTCTTTCGTCATCTCGGTAGTCACCCCCTTTCTAGCCATATCATCTCACACACAGTCTATCCAACGTATATTTATTACCAGCCATACTCAAAACTTGGTATAGTCTTCGAGTATCTACACTACAAAAAAAACTCTTTTGAGGACCTTGAAATTATGGTACTCAATATTTTCACTAAAGAATGCTTCACTCATGGTTTTACTCTTCCTCATAGGACCAGCCACATCCCACTTTGATTCAAAAAGCTGCTGCAAAATTATTATCTAAGTACACTAATCATAAAGAGGTAAAATTTGTGGGTTTGTATGTCCCGGGTATCTTCGGAACTACTCATCCGATTCCGAAAATTCTTTCACGAATAGCAAGGTACAGTATTGAAGAATGTCATATGATATGTATATTGTGTTAAAACAAGACATTCATAAATAATTTAAATAATTCAATAATGTAGAAAAATAGTAAAACATGCGTCTAAAAAAATATATCCACCTTTTATATCATGATGACTTACAGTTGCCACCCAAGTCCAGTGCACTTAAGCCTCTTATTTAGCCATTACCTATGTAATAACTTAGTCATTGGTCGTCAGTGGTACTCAGTGGCACTCAGTGGTCGGTCGATGCACTACGTTACAAGTATGACGCTTCGCGGACGCTACATTCTGCACTTTTTGTCCGAGTGAATTTATATCTAACTGATAGGGTTTGAAGACCTTCTCTATACCGGCCTAGTGGGTGTGATTCCTTAAGTTGAAGAGCGTAATTAGTTTTTAGAAATGGTAAAGAAATAACTTTTCTCGGATTGTTATTTAATTTTATTATTTGTTGCATTTTAACATGTTTAGAAGGCAATAAGGACAATTATTAGTTTATTTAAAGTGGTAAGAAGCTTAATTATAATGCAGCTCTGTTTTTGTTAGTGTTTCAGGGAAAAAATTGTAAATAATGAAGCGAAATAGTTCCAATACCTACATAATAGGAAATAGTTTTGAAGTTTCATTTTCAACCAATACCTATTTATTAATTTTCTTAATAAACATGTTGTCCATGGTGAGAATATTGGTAGCATATTACGTGAGTATGATACCAATATTCTTAATACGACTATACACAATTTACATTTACAAATACTGTGTGACCAAACATCGCATGCACTCATCACAGTCATCACTCATATATCTTTATTTCCTTTAAAGTCTGATATAAATAAACATTGCATGCAGCTTAATATAGAATCATTTGTTTCCTGTTGATGTTGTGTTTATGGGAACTGTGACTCAATCTCATAGTTGAATCTAGGGTTTGATAAACAGGATATTTCATGCTATGGTTACGTTTCTTAAAGGTGGAAATTGACGATTTCAAACCGCACCTACTCAGGTTAGTACATAAATTCGTGAGGTTATAACGTGAACGAGTTATTTCAACGTAATCGTATACTATGAAACTATTATTTGTGAAATAGGTAACATCTTGAATTTATGCTAGCCTAGTACTTTTTGTTAGGTTACTTCTCAGAACTAAACTTGTGCGTATCGTGAACAGAATACCATCTTGAATGTATGCAAGCCTAGTACTTACTTTTTTTGTGCCTACTATGTTCACCATAGATATCCAAGATGTTTTTAGTAACTATCGTTGGAATCCACAAAATGCAGTCTTCGAAGCAGAGAATAGTTAAACAATTACATAAGCTTCTAACCAAATGTGGTTCTTGGGTGAAGCAAAGAGTAAATATATTAAAAGATACAATTGTATATCTTCAAAGATTTAGTTTATTCGAGAAGACCAATTCCAGTAACTAGTGCTCCAGTGGTCGAACTTCGGCCATTATTGATTAAAATTTTAAGTTTGTTAAGATAGTTTAGGATCATCATCATCATCATTTCAGCCGATAGACGTCCACTGCTGGACATAGGCCTCCCCAAGCACCGCCACTTCGACCTGTTCTGTTATTTTAGAATAGTTCATACTAATTCCATGCTGCCATTAGGTATAGTACATACTAATTCCATGCTGCCATGTCATTATTGTAAGGTAAGCCATCTTTAACCATAAACAAAAGAGTGTGTCTGTATCAAACGCGTGGTAGTGTGTGTAATGTTTTTTTAAATTAATTTAATTTAAATATATCTAATAAAAATATTAGCTTTCTTCTCTCAAAGTCAAATTATTTATTTCAATTAGGCACAAAAAAGGCACTTATGAACGTCAACATTTACAAAAAAAAAAAAAAACTAATAATTGATTCTAGTCGCCCATTCCAAAAGGTAGTTTTCGTATGGAGAAGAATGGGCAAGAAACTCCACCGTTAATCTTTTAGAATATTTTCACAATATCTTGTATACATTAATTACTCCTTATCCATATAAACTTTGAACTTGTGCCAAATTCGTAAACAGGGGTAGAAAGTTATTGCATTAGGTACGTATATTTATAAATATTAACGTTCAAAATCTACTCACAATCTCATTTCAGCGACAACCAATGTCAAAAACTTGTCAAACATTATAGGGAAACAAGAGGTATTTTAGACAGATTGAGACTGCGATTAAAATGCGAACGTTCCTAAAAATACGGAAATTGTCCCTCTGTCAGTCACGGAAATCTAGTGAACATCCATTCATAATAAATAAAACTAAAAAGTATTTACTGTACTTCACGTCGGAACCCCATTACAATAGATTTATCTGAACAGATGCAGTACATCTCACACATTAAAATGATTTACATCCAGATGATCCGATGATCTGCACGTAATAATAGTTCATTATAGTTTTTATGTGATTTCTCACGAGGATGGCTGGCTTCTTGTTACATATCCTGCCACCCTCGGGGATGCGGTGAGAACTGGTCTCGTCTATTTTTAGTATTAATTTACTGTTTTATAGGATAGTTCAAGATTCAAACAGGAGGTTTGGTAATTATCTTGATTGTGCGCGGTTTTTGGCGCTTGATTGACGATGATAGGCGCTGCTGGTGTATGTCCAATAAATATGTCCGTTTTTTTTAAATAAAAAAATAATAAATAAGGTGGTGGCGTTAAATCCTTGTACAGCTATTTGTAACACCATAAATATATGTATCAATACTTTTAGGTCAGTAATTTAAAACATCGTAGCGTAGGTCGCAAAAAAATGCACTGTACTGTCATGTTTGCAGCTTCGAAATACCTGCGCTTACTTCGTGGTGCTTGCAAAACTTCGAAATTCTCTGGTTTCAGTTTTTGGCTTATAACTTCTAAAAAGTGCATCCTACGTTTACGTTTAAGTCAGCAAGGCAGTAATACATTTTTAAAGTATACACAAAGTTTTCTACATTTTGACCGAAAATAGTTCTGTACTTTTCAAACATTAACCATTGTTCAAAATTATACATCGGCTTAAATACTCATCCTACGAGGAAACTCATGTCAGATGATGGTGTAGAGCAATTGTTTAGGATTGTAAAGTGAAGTGATGGCGGGACCTCAGCTGACTCCTGTAAATTCGTTTTTATTACCTATAATAAACTAGCTGCCGCCCCGGCTTCGCTCGGGTAGCACTAAGTACTCATCTACGGCGCACCTACCTATCTACCTACCCTACCTACCTTACCTACCTTACCTACCTATCCCACATACCTACACCTACCTACATACCTACCTACATACCTACCTACATACCTACCTACATACATACCTACCTACCTACCATATCTTCACCTACCTATCCTAAGAACCTCGTCAAGAGAATACCGAACACAACAAAAAAATAATTATCGAATTTGGTGCAGCCGTTCTCAAGTTATAGCGTGACCGGAAAAATAGGGATTCAATTTTATATACAGATTACAACGAAAAGGTAGGTGTGTAATATAAGGCTTACCGTTACGCACTCAAAATATAAAAAAAAATATTTCACATAGACCTAGCAACTAGCTTCTGACGTTTCATAAGTGCCCATGTGCACATATGAAACGTCAGAAGCTAGTTGCACGGTTCCAATTGGTCGTTTCCTATGGAGAAGAGCTGGCAAGAAACTCCATGGTTACTCTTTTAAAAATAATTGGCTTTTACAATATTTTCAATTAACAGTGTTATTAGGTATGGGAGGACAGTGTAGGTCTTTCAACAATTACCAGGTACTTAACAAAATAATGATGGTACAATTCTACTTAGTGAGACAGTCTTGTTATTTTGGAAGGCCCAGGTTCAGACGGCTCTTTTTGGGGCTCCGAAGACCTGTCTACGGTGACTGGCATATGTAGACGAATGCTTTTGAATCTTACGTACTTAGTTAGTGTAAGGTATAAATGCTTGTGACGAGAAGTTTATCCGTAGTCGTTTAGAAGCATTATTTTGAGATCGTTAATTTTTACCCCAAAAAATATTACCCAAAAAGATGCGGGCAAAACACTTTTCCACGATTCTTCCAAGTGGCATGACGAACCACCAGTACACTCGTATGTAAATTAATAACATATTAGAGACAATTTGTTCTAGAGGGATGTTGGGACAGACGGACAGACATGCGGGCTTCGCTCACTAATTCACGGCTGTTCGATTAAGTAATGGCAGAGAATTGAACATCAATTTATCAGTTAAAGCCGTTAATAGGAGCTTTTTGTTCAAGCGGTTTTTCAGCGTTTTCGATTGATTCTCTGATGTATTGAACCGAGTGTTAATAAATATAGATTAAGCCCAGTTAAGATAATTTGTGGTGAAATGTTTTGTTTTTGTATGAAGTGAGCAGTGGTGGCGCAGTGGTGTCGGTCACGATAGGCGCTTTACTATGTGTAGATAATTTCATTCGAAGACATGTGACATCCGCCAACCCGCACTTGGCGCGCGTAGATTACAGCACAGTTCCTCTCGAAGAGAGGAGGCCTGAGCAGTAGGAACATTATAGACTGATTATGCAACTATCTGGGCTGATACTATAAAGCCCCATTTCCAATGCAAGGTTCTTGCTTGTGGATAAAATTGAAGCAATAAAGTACTTGCATCGTTTAAACACTGTTCGACGGTGCAACTTTTATTATTCCTTCAACTTATGGCATGACGCATGCAATTATATCGCACCATGTAAATCAGGCTTTAGGCCCTTCACGATGTGTCTTCGTACATACTTATGTAGTTAATATTTTTGAGTTCTATTTATTACCTACCAGTGACGGTTGTAGGATTCTACTGGATTTGGGCAGCATTGCACCAGTCGTTGTGTGAATCCTTGGGGGAGATAGCAGTGGACGTCTTTCGGCTGAAATGATTATTAAAATGATTATTTTTACCATTTTATTCTTTCAAAATCTACCAACAAACAGACTTGGAACTAATATGTTTCTTTCGTGGAGTAATAGTGCATTCTGGTCACATCAAAATTTCAAAGAATAGAATAGTTACTCATTATTATGCCTGCCTATCCTTTTCCCAATTATTTTGGGGGTCGGCTTCCAGTCTGACCGGATGCAGATAAATACCAGTATTTTACATGGAGCAACTGCCTATCTGACCTCCACGACCCAATACGCCTTGGTAAGACTGGCTGTCAGACTTTTGGGCTTCTGACTACGAATGACAGCCGGGACCAACGGCTTAACGTGCTTTCCGAGGCACGGAGGGGTCTCAATATGTAATAGATGGTCACCCATCCACGGACCGACCTCAGCAAGCGTAGCTTAACCTTTGATCGACCCGTGCAGCTGTTTCGGTTAAAATTTAGTATCCGGTGGCACGAAAACGAGGGTAAGGGGGAGGGGGGGGGTACCCCTCCCACCTGGTACCACTCCCATGAAAGGAGGACGCACCATTTTTGAAAAAAAAAAACAAAAAACGAAGTTGCTTCTGCACGTCTCCAGCGCTGCGGGAAGTGCAGCTCCTTCGCCCTTACGTAACAAAGGATAGGCCCCATGCTCACCTCCGCGCCTCTGGATTTTTATATACACTCTAGGGTACAAAATAGGTCGAATCTATCCCAAAATCGAATCGGGGCGATTCGATTTTAGTACAGATTCGACCTATTTTAACCATAATACTAAAGTCTGCCATTGGATACTAAAGTCCGCCCACTGTTTCTATTTATCCATGAGCCCTTCCATAAATAATAAAGCATAATACTCTTTATTATGTAGGTAAACCACATAAATTACAGATATTAATGTAGAAATTATACGGTGATCATAGAGTATCAAATTATACTTAGGGCTGATTTCACCAACGAAACTGAACGCGATCAGCATTTCTAAAACGCGTTCAAGAGCTGTCAGTGTCAAAATTGCTATGGAATATTGTACACTGACAGCTCTTGAACGTGTTTAGTAGATGTGCTGAACGCGTTCAATTTCAATGGTGAAATCGGCACAAAATTATTTCGATCTTATCTTTTTTATATGCACGTGTTTCTGTGACAATAGAAAAAAAAACTGCCTTTCCTTAAATTATAACTACTTACTTTTCCCATAACCAAATCACAATCGCCATTTCTACAAATCTGCACCTCAATTAAGACCACATCTTGTATCCTGCATTAAGTCTGTCTTCACAATTAGCTGTACCGCCTTATTCAAAACATAGATGATGATAAATGATGTTTTGCACTGCACTCTCGACATATTACTAAAGTGCAGTTTAATTGGCGTAATTATTCCGCCCTAGAAAGACCTAAATGTACCTTTGTTTCAGTTACTATGCAAGATTGTTGAAGCTACTTACATTAAAGTGGCTCCAATGATACTAGGTATATAATTAAATAAAAAATTATAAAAACTTGCATTTATAATGTCAGTTCTAAAACTACTTTTATTTACTATTTGAATTGCGTTTATTCTAAAAATTGGCAACGTCGCAAATAGCTGTCAAATATTTACCTTTTTTGATTAATTTGGCAATATGTATGGACATATCGCTAACTAGTATAACTAGAATATTAATAATGAATTGCAGTTATTTTATTTATTTATATCATCACTTACAACTATTATTAAAGGTACAACCCAATGCAATAAGTGCAGCAAACATAATAATAACAACATATTTTCTAAAACTTATTACATAAAATGAACACCGAATTTGAAGTTGTAACCGTTTTAGGTGTAAAAAAGGCATTTGTAAAGTTTCCAAATACTTGTTTTACATCTAAAACTAAATATTCGGTGTTATGATATTAATTATTGGATTTCATATTAAATATTTTAGTTCACTAGTTAGCCATATTTCATATTTCCATACAGTAATATTGCCAAATTAATCAAAACAGCAAAATATTTGACATCTATTTGCGACGTTGCCCACTTTCAGAATGCTCTTAAGGGCTATTTTCCACATACCAATGCATCTCGATCGCGTTCAAAAAGTTAGCGAGCTGTCAGTATAAAAATATTTCTTATCAATGAAGACACTGACAGCTCTTGAACGCGGTTTAGATGTGCTGATCGCGTTCACTTTTGACAATATACTTACCAAAGCTTAAACTTTGATTTACAAAAGTACAAAGTACAAGTAAAGTTAAGATTTTTAGTTTTAGTTAGGTAAGTTAAGAACAAGATCATTCTACAGTCGTTGAGTATTTTTGTCCAAACTACTTGAAACAGACGCGCTGCAGTAAAAACAAGTAAATCTGTAAAGTGCATTTTACGAGTTATGCACCGGGTGTGCGCCTGCGCCTGTGCCCACGCGCCGCTGAAAACGGGCTATTTACAATATTCCCCTGCCGAGCACTGCTTTTGATCTTTGTTTGCCTGTTTATACTAATTTTAAACGTTTGTTCTTTGTTTTTTTTTTTTATAAAAAAACGGTCACAGAAAGGAGTTTTAAACAGCAGTTTTAGAACTCTGCGATGGTCACCGTATTGCGTGCACGCATGTTTTATTTCGGTTGTCTTCAGGAATACTTACTGTCACACAATGTAACACTGATATTTTTATAATTTACTAGCGAGCCGCCCTTGCTTCGCCCGGGTGCAATGGTGACATGTCAAAACAAAACACATTATACCTAAATGCGAAACTGAGTTTGGATCGGATTTGGCACATGGGTAGACCATGACCTGGAAAAGGACATAGGACCTTTTATCCCGATATTCCCACGGGATCGAGACTTATGCGGGGTGCAGCTGGTATCTTATATAATAATTATGATTATGGTGAAAACTGCATCAACATCCAGAAGGTCAAGGCACTCACACAGACAGACACGAAAAACTATTTTTTTTACTATGATTGATCTGTTATAGCTCATAATCCTATTCTATCCTTTTTTAAATTGATGACATGACACCAAGGCTATATTAAAAATTATAAAAGTCATACTGAAAGTATTCATTTAAAATAAACACATTTGGATTGTCAAGGGGTCGTTCAGGCAGAAAGATGAAGCTATACAGGGTGACTTGTAATTTGACATGATAGTGTGACCCATTTGCAACAATTAAGCACCCTATATACCCTAGGCAAAAATTGGAAAGACGACATAATTTAATCTATTAGAGTATGTACGTGCACTGTATGTTTAAATACACGCAAACTAAACGACGACTGAACAGTGACCAGAGAGTAGATCGATTGTCATGTTAAAAACTCAAAAGCCGCCCCACGGCTTGTGTGACCTGATCATGACGACCTGGGTGCCTAGCGTGGGATGGCACAAAACAAGTTTATTAATACAATTTATTTCAATATTTCAACAATTTTCAAATTCTACCTTTGTCAGCATTATTGTCATTTTCTTCGGCATCTCTAAATATTCCTCTTTTTTAGCTGATCAAATGAAGATGTCTTATCCGTAATTTGAATGGTTAATGTAATAGTATTTTTTTTAGATAACTGGTGTCACTGTTACTGGTTCAAGTAGGTAGATTATTTTTGAAAATGGTTAATAAACTTCTTCCTTTATTTTTTAACTGTTTGATGTTTTAGAAAATTTAGATAGGTACATCGAAAGGATTATTAAAGTACCCAATGGTATCACAATGAAGGCCATTATATTTTACAGCTCAGAGAAAAGTGATGTTTAGTGACAAAAAATGGAAATATTACAAAAATACTAAAAAATAGATTTTTTTCGAATCCCATCAATTTTTGCCTAGAGTATATGGGGTGCTTAATTGTTGCAAATGGGTCACACTATCTCGTCCTGGACGGAATACGTCAAATTTCAAGTCACTCTGTATAGTTTGCCCATTCCAAAGCGTAATAGGTACCTATACAGAGAAGAACGGGAAAGACATTGCACGGACACTCTTTTAAATAAAAAAATTGTTATAACATAATTATTGGTTTACATCATTCAAGTTAAAATTATACATGTGATAACGATGTTGAAAGCCGTGCACGTTAAAAGCGTCCAAATTAAATAATTCAAAAAACTATAATATATGTCATGGTAGATAACAGATGTCCAGTCCCAACTGACGGTCACGTCAACGTCTGGTCACGAACCCGACGCATGGATCAGCACCATTTTGAAGGAAACCAAATGATCCAACACACGCGCCACCATCAGCGAGGCATTTGAGTAAGCATGACATACTCTTAACTGCCAGGGCACATTCAAATCAATGGAAGATGTACCCAGTAAATGGTAGGTAGCTTTATAGTACATGGTACTCACACATGTGCTATGCAAATTATATAATACTAACATTAAAATCAGTTTTGGTGTCAATAGGGAATCAAATGTTACGTACAAAAATATCTCGTTCAAATCCACACACTGCTAGTCACTACCACACAAAAATAGGCATTATTCAGGAAGAAAAAAGGGGAATACATTTGTATGGAGAATCGCAGGCCCGATTCAAACTTAATGGCGGCTCGGAACATGAGGCGAGTCGCTGCGCACTAACAAATTTACGGGTCAGCGGGGGTGAGGGGTGCAATACTGCGCAGCGAGCAGCTAACTTCTGAGCCGCCATTAAGAGGGGACAGGGCCTGCGATTCTCCATACAAATGTAGGTATTCCCCTTTTTCTTCCTGAATAATGCCTCTAGAGCAAACATTTTTTTCATAAAATCAAGGTCTGCTGAAGACACGTCCGAGTTATTTCCTTTTTTTCAGCAACTTCGGAACAAATAAATTCGGAAAACTTCAAAAATAAATGAAAAAGTTAATTGAGTCGGCAATGAAAAAAATAATTGAGTCGGCTCAGTTTTGGAGGACAAAAAGGGGAATACGAAACGTCGATCTCGTCAATTTTTTTTTGTGAAATAATCGGCCTGAGCTTCAGCTGTCCCTATCGCACTCTATGTAGTCAGACTTGAGGTAAGACAACGGCAATAGTTTCTTAAAATACCTATTTCTCGAATTCTTCGCAGGCCGTGTTCCCTCTTAAGTTTGAATCGAACTATAACACTGGTTCGAACACTGTCTAGTTTTCTCGGGTTACATACCAGACCAAAGATGCTAAAAAGTTATAGTAAGTATGTATATGCTTTTTGAATGTTTGATAGAAGCCATGTTAGTAGTTGGAATATTTTGGGACACTATAAACACGCACTCACGTCACTAGTAGAAACATTTTTGAACACTGAGATTTTCGCAAAATTGAGTGATATCAGTTTGCAGGTTTGATTTGCCTCAATGTTTACTCACAATGATATGATCAATACCTACTGGCACATTTATCCACGATAAAATGTTACAAGACGATCCACCATACTAACAGGTCATTCACCTAAAACTTGAGGTATCTACAGATTAGTATAACTCTTATCTTTATCTAAATCGTGAGGCAAGATCGATGCGGCCGTTAATTGTTTGGGCCAGCCCTATATTTCGAAATTGGGTATGCCCAGTGTATCTTGATACTCAAAATGGGGAAATTAATTTTGATGTACCGAATTTCTCAAAAATTGCACCGATGACCTGGTGACGGTCGTGAGAATCCGCTGAATGCGAGAAACACAGAATGTGGCGACGCTTGGGGAGGTCGAGGTATGTCCAAAAGGGGACTTATTTCAGTCGAGATAATGACACGGAATTTGTGGATAGATTGCTTTTTTTTTCTACTTGTTCATGTTACTTGAAGTCGTCACAAACTGTTTTCTTATTCCATTCTCCATGTTAGCTGTCACGTTATTATTCACTTCCTTTTCATTAATTTCATCTTTCACACAACCCGACCATTTTTCTTCTTTCTTGGGACTCCCTTTTTCTCATCATCTTTCGTTGTATACATAATTCTTTGAGTCAACATTCGAGTGTATACGAGTACTTATAATTTTGGGCCGGTTTGAAGGGTAGGATTACAGGCACATGACATAGACATTTCAGCTGTGTGACACATAATAATTAGTCTCCTTAGTTAACAGACTACTGTTCAGTATTCTAACCTTAGTATATAAGTATTCTTCTATCTTGAAGGCTCAAGATAATCTGGCTTTTGTTAAATTATTTATTCCGTTGCTATGCCTTCAAACAATACCATAATTAGGAAAACAATAGTATTAGATTATCTGTAATTTGTATCAGGGCATTTTCTCTTTTCTGTTCGAATGATTTTGTGGTATGTGGGTTATGTAGGCGTAATAATAAATCAAAGTTGATAAATAAAGACAACTGTATCGTTTGTTTAGTTTTTAAGACTGTCGTTGATAGTCGCAGCTGAGTTATTGAATAGCAATCTGTATGAAATTGTAGGGCCATTGGTTTCCACAAATATACGATGTTAGGTATAAAAAGTTGCCATAAAATTACACCTCAGAACTTTCCCAAGGTAGTCATCAACACCGTAGTGCCAACTGCTGCAACTCGATCCAGAAAAAAACCAGTCCGGTCAAATTGTCGAGTATCAATTTCGGATGCACTTGTCAGTGCTCCTAAACGGAAGCGGTTCGTTGAGCCGCCATTTTGCATCCGTGCGGCGCGTGCGCATTACAATTACGACTCTTGCGCACCCCACGTTTTAAATTTAGAACGCTTCCGCGCGATCCCTTGACGTGTGACAGTTTGTAAACTATGGGTTTCAGGAAACACTGCTTCTATGAATCGCAAGTGGCGTTGTAAACTCGGGTTTGCTTACATTTATACTTTGTGTTTGATTGTAAAGTTTTCTGTTTACGTTGTATTTTATGATAGGCTCGTTTGGCTTTATAGGTTGAGCCCCAACTTATTTCTCTAACCTGATACTAAAATGAAACATGTGGCCTTATACACAACATCAAAATCAACGTTATCTGGTGAAACACAAGTTTTCAGGTGAACTCCCACTCAAAGGTTTTTGAAAACGTCTTCCCTGCCAAGAAAGTTCCATAGCTAGAATAAGCCTAACCACTTCAAGTTTTGCTGCATATTCCGAATTGTTATCGGAGGAATCTGTAGCTTACTCCATCCTTATCGCGGATTTATTCTCTTACTTCGTCCCATGTCCAATCATTCTACAAGACCGACACGTGAATCCTCTTTCTAATAAATATCTTTCCGTCGGATTCACTTTCTCGATTAAGATTTCTCCACTAAGTTCCACATTTATCTCTCTATAATAAAGAATGAGGTGAATACCGTGATGTTACTGACGGCAATCTACCTAACAACGCCATAACTTTCGACTGCGGGTTTCAATAGTAAAAGTACGTTAAATAGAACGCGCTGATGCTATAATACGTTACATTTTTATATCCTTCTACAGTCGAGTAGATTAGGGTTGGCAGGGATGAGAAAATAGATTTTAGCCAGCTTTAACTAATGTTGAGCATGCCAAAGTAGACATGCAGTTAAAAGACAAGAATATTGAGCATGAAGCATGAGCACTTGAAAAATAAGCACAAAATTCAGAGAAAAGTGAGAAATGTGGGACCGATAATAAGCTACGTGGTAGCCGCTCCATCAATGAATATGACTTTGTCCGAGACAACCATGGCTTAAATGGTTCCAAATGGTCTGTACTATCTTCGCCTTAAAGCTTTGCACCCATCTTCCAACCACCCTGTATATATAGATTTTCATCAATTTACCAAAGCTTAACTAAAACGTAGCCATTCGTCACTACCATTATCATCAGCGATAGACATTCACATGTTCTTCTTCGAGCCTTTTTCAAACTTACGATAAACTAACTGCGCCCCGCGGTTTCACCGACATAAGTCTCGTTCCCGTGAGAATATCGGGATAAAAAGTATCCTATATCCTAACTCAGGTCATGGTTTACTCATGTGCCAAATTTCATACAAATCCGTTCAGCCGTTTTAGCGTGAAAGCGTAACAAGCAAACTCACTTTCACATTTATAATATAAGTTCGGATGTTAAATGATTTTATTTCTGTAAGTAGGTTTGTAAAAATACTTTGACACGTCATAACTAGATGAGTTCGGCGCTTTCTATCCGAATACTCTGAGATAAAACACTGAAACAAACCCAAAAGTCAGTCTCTTTTAAAGTCCGGACATTATCTATGTCCTTCTTTCCAATAATTATTACACCGCCATCCAAATCCAAAAACTTCTTCATGCCAGCCCTGTCCACTCTCCCTTCGGGCTCTCCAGACTGTGACACAGTAAACTTTAACGTCATGTCCTTCACAAGAACACCATTTAATAACCTTAACATACACGATCACCCATGACTTATTACACGTTATCATTATGGCGTCTAGACGATCGTGTGAAGATTAGATCTATCTTACGATGTGGGTTAGACGTTGTGGGTGAAGGGTTTTAGCACTCTTCCTTTCGATTGTTGTAATTTGCAGAGAGCTGATTATCTAGAAAGAAAAAATAAAGAAAGAAAATACGTTTAATTGCGGTAGGTACATATGACGCAAGCAAAGAAAAAAATAAACTCGAAAATAGCAATTTTTGGGAAAATATGCGTCACATCCACGCAAAACGGCCATCACTCAGCATAATGCTGGGACCCTATGCGTGACAGAGCCCCAGCGCTAGTTTTCAGCGACAACCGGCGTTGATGTGATGACGTCAACCGGTGTTTATAGAGAAATTACAAAATAAGACAAAAATAAAATAAACACAATAGTTAGTCCGTCTGTTCTGATTGAGAAAGTGAAGAATATTATTACTTCTCTATTCTTGTGTGTGCATGTGTGCTTTCCTATAAGGCCCGGACTGCATCAAAGGAGATGGAGCAGATTCTTTTTCGAACTTATGAAGCAGTGGATTAGCAATTTGTTTCAAAACGATTCAAATTCCGATTGATCGTGTATTGCGTAATTAGGGTACTGGTCTGCAAATTGGGTTTAGTCCATGTTCTACCCCCATTGCGACTGTTTATGTGTCATCTTTTTTCTAGACTTCTTTTTAACCAACCATAATCCTGCTTCTTACTATTCAATTCATTTGGAGTTTGACGCAGCATGTCTTCTTCTTCCGCCAGTTCATCTATCACCTCAGTATTCACTTCTAAGCAATTCTCGTTTTAATATCCGTCAACACTTCACATCACCACTCCATGATCCCATGGCAGTTTGACGAATACTTACAAAACTACCACTATCAAATCAACACGATCAATTTCTCGCTAACCTCCAAACAATAGGTCCAAACAATTTGTAGTAACCAACATAAAAATCTGTATGTAGTCATTAATCCTTTCGGGTGCGCAAACGCAGGGAAGTAGAACGCGTGAAGATCTTCGATAGGACCCTTTGTGGTGCCCTTCATGAATATGGATGCAACGCACTTATTCTGGAGGTGATAACGAGCTGGTTTCCGTTTGGGGTGCGTATGTTTATACGCTGAGGATTGAAAAGGAAAGGCTGAGGAATTTATTACTGTTTTAAATGTCGGTAGTTGATTGTTAGATTTTAATGATTATTGTTGATAAGTGCAAATAAAGTTGGAAATTTATTTATATGCAATGATGAAACGATTTTATGACCCAATTTATTTTGAATCCTTTACAAAGATTTAGTAAATGTTAAGTAAAATTATATTAAAAATTTAAAAAAACCCGGCACCAAAATTTCTTCATTTCTCTTTCTTACTCCATCACCAGATCCTGTTCATCATCTATCTATAAGCTATTCTTTGAGACCATTGGAATGAGCCCAAACACGGTACCTGTGCTGTAAGTTGGTAAAGGAGTTGGGTATCCTGCAGATTGCAGTTGATGCTGCAGAATCTGTTCAAGGTTACTATGTTCTTCTAATATCATTGAAGTAACAGAATAACAAATTTCAAATAGATCAGACCTGTGGAAGACGCTCACATCCACTAGAAAAGAGCTGATAATCTTCAAACAGCTGAACCGATTTTGATAAAACATGTCTTATAACCATTGACAGAAAACCTGGTTTCAAATAAAAAATACCGCATTCAAATCGGTTCACCCGTTTTAGAGCTACGGTGCCACAGACGGACACACAAACATAGCGGTCCAACTTTTTGCGTCGGGGGTTAAAAATAAATGACGTAACATAACACGCCTGTATTCTCTTTAGTAGGTACATATATAAGAAGTCAGTTATAATTCGAGATCGGATATTCGGATGCATATTTACCTAAAGTTGAGGTGTTGGCTATTATGGAAAGCACTTTTGTATCGAAAAAATCCCGGGATTCCGGGATCGACAGATTTAGAGTTCTGATTATAGAATTGAATGTATATTTACTTACGTTCAGGCGTTAGCTATTATGGAATGCACTTTTGTATCGATCGCGAAAATCTCGCGATTCCGGGATTGATACATTTTGTAATTTTTTACTATAAAAATGCTAGCTACTGTTGTAAAGTAGGTTGCCAAATTGGCACAGCACACAGTGACAAACAACTTGGTGCCTTGAGTTTCATTAAAAAATGTTTACAGTAGGTATATAAATTTTTATGTTAACACCGCAAAAGTAACCTTCACAAGAGGGCTGATAAGTCGTTTCCATACCATGTATCCGATTAGTTTTGCACTCCCGGATTTTATTGAATTCTGGGATTGAAGTTAAGAACAAATAAATTATGAAGCCACTTCCATAATTTCTTAGCCAAAAATTAACTTTAGGTAAATATGCATCCGAATATCCGATCTCTAGTTATAATACTATAGTATTTCATCCGTTAGTTTCACTTAACTAACTGAAACTGATGCCGTGTTATATTGGGGATTCCTTCAGTTCATTTCAGTATGTAATGACAAAGCATTGTATTTATTTTATTTTACTCGTTATCTATAAACTCAACCGCTTCACTTTCTCTAAAAAAAAAACTACATTAAATACTAACCATATAATCGCATATGGCATAATAATCACGTAATTATCTACAATGTGGGAACGCAGATATCTATAGCAGCATATAAAAGTGGTATCAGTTTATAATCTTCACTTGACATGTCAATAGTGTTGCCACATAAAGGTGTAAAAAGTGTCACAATAGGGGATTATACGCTGATAATGATAACACTAATACGGCTGTAAAATAGTCATGTTTGCATTTGATTCTGATAGTAATAATAGACGGGTGTGTGTAGGGTTGCCAACAATGCTATTAAAAAAATTGTATAAATGCATTTTTTTACTCTTGAATACTCTTAACTGTTCTATAAAAGTAAAGTATCCAAAATACTGTCTTTGACAACTATTCAAACTCAAACTCAAAGCATTTATTTCAATTAAACCCTTTACAGGCACTTTTGAATTTTCAAAGAGTCGGTTAGTCAGAAAGTTGAAGCTAGTTGCCCATTCCAAAAATCAAACTATTCCTAGTAGACATTTTATTATTAATCCAAATTGAGCTTCACTTCGGGTGTAACTATGCCATATTTTGCTTCGTTACATTAAAAAAACCATGTGAAACTATTAGGTTTCTTAGTTTCGCAAAAGCTTTAAAAACTAAATAAGGCAGGGGATTTACACAAAAAAAAGAAAACAAAAAGAAAATCTGTCTACTTCAGCAGGAACACATGTTTTTTATAGCATTTGTAAAAAAAAATTTGGTAACCCTAGGTATGAAGTAGCACATTTGCTGTGTTTCTATATATCAAAATAAACATTTTTGACCACTAGCACAAAAAAAAAACGGCGCTATAGTCACCCTGGCGCCATTGATTTAATATAGAAATTATTAAAGGCAGTTGCGTGTTTTTTATTTAACAAAAAAATATTTTGACAAACAAATATGTATCGGGGTGTATTAATAGATAAAACCTTTTTGATAAATCCTAAATGAAACGGTTTTTTTTATTTACAAGTAACTTAACATCACGCATTGTTTCCCCGAAGGGTTAGGCAGATGTGACCCATAGGACACCTAGATTTATGTTTAAGCCCCATGTAATAGGGGTCGAGCCTAATGGTGCTTCTGAGAAATTCCAAATGGAAAAGCCCAATATTAACACTGCTCGACCTGGGAATCGAACCCAGGACCTCAATTAATAATGAAATACAATTATAAGGCGAAGTGATATTGGTTTTTGAAGTGAAAACTTCTTTAGCGGCGTTGTGCACTTTTTTTGTGATGGGTAAAAAATGTTAAACTCGCGTCAGGACACGTGACCTGATCGAAAATGCGTAAGACGCAGGGAGAGTAGACCGGTGCAAAATTAATCCCTAACCATTCCAAAATATCAAAAATGCACAACGTTAATATTCACTTCTGCCGGCACTCCCGGAGTGCAACCCGTTTTTTTCAATCTGGAATTTCTCAATAGCAACCCGGAGTCTGGGTTTGTGTTCGGTAGATGGCAATAGGCTCGCCGCCTGTTATATGATACTGGCGAAATGTGAACAATATGTACTTACAACTCTGCCGTAACTGTCGAGGAAAGAAAGCGTGATGTTATGTTATGGTAGCGAACACAAATATAAAGGCTTTTCTTTTATTTCATTTGTCCGAACTGACATCTTATTTTTGAAGTAAATGAAAGTTAATTATTTTAATTACAAGTTACAAGGTTATTTGCAACCTTTGTACTCATGTTAATTTATTTTACTTTTATTACTTAATGTTCAATTACATCTTAAATGCATCCAGACTTGCTATAAATCTTATCAAAGTGTAAAGTTAATTGCAGTCGAAAATTGCTCCATCTTGTAAAACATAACCCTACTTTACAGTCGGGTAAAAAGGGCGTAGCAGTTATCTTGCAAATCTTCATGCCCATAATATACGTTTTATTTTGGAGTAGGTATTTCAAAATAAAGTTAACCTTTACTTAACTTTATTGTGCGGGTAAACAGAATAGTACCTACTTTTGATCTCTTATCTCTTTAAAAGTGCTTTAGAAGAAGTGTGAATAAACTTAACGCGATTAGATTTCCTTTATTTCTTTCTTGTTTCATAGTTAATTTAAATGATTATCTTTACGGACTTTCGAAACGATACACTTTAATACAAGTTCAAATTTACAGGTCGACTTATAAAGTATGACGTGGTGACTTTTGGAACTAAATATTTTACTTCAAGAATGCCTATGATGTTGGCACTTGGCACTACTTTGCCGTCAAGTGCTAGTATGGTTTGAGTCACCCACAAGCAGCGTTATTAACAATTTGTTTAAATTATTTTACTCATTTCCCATTCGAAGTCACCTAAGTGCGATAGTAGCGCCCTCATTTCTTCTAGATTCTTTTTTACCAAACTGTACATACTTAAAAAAATATGGGTTATCCGTTATTATACAGGGTCATATTAAATTAGCTAGCCAAACTCAACAGCCGGGATGGACATCTAAAAATGATAAACAAAAAAAAACGAGCGAGTGTTACGTAGTCGCATATAATGTGTAACAACTGACATATTGGCTGACGAATATATGATATAAACAATATTCATCGTTATCGTCATTATCATCATCCTGTTTACGACCTCTCGGAAAATGGGTTGGTACCATCTGACGGCCAACTCTAGCACCGCGCGCGCTCATTGGTCAAATCAAATAGCGCGCACTTCCCGGCTTCATGTTACACAGTTCCGTCCCTTTTCACGAAATCACTCCCTCAGATTGCAGGGAAGCGAGTTGCAGTAAAAATGGATATTTTTTTGCAGTGAACGACCGCTAGTAGTGTAGATACTCACGATATTACGTTGCAGAATTTTGCTAGCTAATATAACTTGACCCTGTATAGGACATAACGTGTCCTACCTACAACAACCGTTTCACGGCATCGTGACTATCAATCCCGTATAATTTTAAATATAAAACTTTAAGTGTAATAGTATCACAAGAAAAGATCAGATAACCAATTCTCGCACTTAAAAAACGTTCACAATTCAAGTCGTAATCTGTCAAACTTGTCAAAATTGTTTGTATTTTTTGACAGAATGCGAACGTTCTTAAGAGGGAACAGGGCCTGCGAGGAATTTGAAAAATAGGTATTTGAAGAAACTATTGCCGTCGTGTTACCTCAAGTCTGCCTCCGTAGAGAGCGATAGGGACAGCTGCAGCTCAGACCTATTATATCACAAAAAAAAATAGACGAGATCGACGTTTCGTATTCCCCTTTTTTCTGCTAGAAAACTGAGCCGATTCAATTATATTTTATATGAAAATTTTAAGAAAGAGTATGTTTAGGTTCCTATCATTTTCTTTAACGTTAAAAACTTTTCGGAAATAACAGGGACGTGTCTACAGCAGACCTTGATTTTGTGAAAGAAAATGATTTCTCTAGAGGCATTATTCAGGAAGAAAACAGGGGAATACATTTGTATGGATAATCGCAGGCCCTGTTCCCTCTTAAACATTACGGGAATGGCCGCTCAGTTTATTTCAAGTAGAACCGAAAAGGCTTAAACTTAAACTAGGCGAGACGAATCAATGAAGATAATACAACCGCAATGACCTATCTAAAGTTTATCTCAACAACTTTCCTATTCTACAGACATTGTTGTCAAATAAAAAAGCGTAAACAACAAAAGTGAAAAGTGTAAGTGGAATGAATCACCGGCCTGTACAAATACACGCGATGTAATGTTGCTAACAATAGGATTATACGGACAGACAGAACGACGGCATTTGTAGACTGTGACGCTATCTGTTACGCTGACCCTGTCTGTTATGGATAGAGGAACTAAAATAGCTGCTTTTATTTTTTGTTGGGAAATTATCAAATAACTTCTCCCGCTCTGGACGGAGCGGGAGGGCGTGTCAGACTCTTACTGACTAAAACCCATCCGTGTTCCTTTGCCAGGGGCCACTGTATCCCTTTCGGACTTACCCGCGCAGGACTAAAATAGCTGCTGACATGCTGATATTGCAATGGCCTATTGCAATATCAGCAATATTATGTGTGATTATTATCATCAAAATGATATTGGCCATCAAAGACAATTAAAACAACTAGGTCGTCCGCCGCGCCGGCTTAGTACCTGTCCTGCGTTCATCTTTTCCTCTAAATTTTCATCAGAATCTAATCATCTCGTGGCTAAGTAATAACAGCGGCAGGGGTAGATCAAGGTTAGGCTACGCTAGCCGAGGTCTATCCGAATGGACCCCTCGACCCCTCCGTGCTTTGGAAAAGCACGTTAAGTCGTTGTGTCATTCTGTGCCGTGTACCGGCATTGAAAAGCCCGAAAGTCTGACAGCCAGTATCACCAAGGGAATAGTGTTAACCAGTTACTGGGTTGTGGAGGTCAGATAGGCAGTCGTTCCATGTAAAATACTCGTATTCAGCTGTATCAGATTAGACTAGAAGCCGACCTCAATATTGATGGGAAAAGGCAGATGATGCTGGTTCAAAAAACTGGTGGGCCTTCCACGCTATACTTGCCACTCCACTCAAGAATTTGAGGTACGGGCTGAAATTGCCTACACGCAGTGAGCTTGCATCTTTCCTTTTTTGTATGAAATGACTATGAGGCAGCCCTATACTGAAACAATTACAGGCTGCTCTTACTTAAACCGAACAAAATAGGAATATTCATATATTTTCGTGACAATAGCATAGCACAGACAGACAGACGCTGATTGTGACATACGGGTGTTTCACACTAACACTTGTGTAACTGTAGACTGTAAGATTATCTTTAACCTACTTTGTAGGCTAAAGGTGCGTTCTGATTAGCGGGATTGCGAATTAACTAGTGGCGATAAATTAAATGTGTCTGAGACACCTTCAAACAAATCAATTCCTATTCTTTATTTTTATACCAGCATGTTAAAAATAAAATGTGACCCTCATAATTTGTGTTGCAGGATAATTGTTATTTTTTATCTTTGTACTTAACTGAGAAGCATTTTCGTAGAAATACGATCTAAAATCAGAACTTTTGCAAAAAACTATATTTATCAAATACAAAAAGTTACAAGCAAAAGACGCGAAGAATCAACCAAAGTTAAACTAAAAGCTATTCACAAACATCACAATAATATAATTCGCCTCCTAACAAAATGCAAATGTAATAAATCAGTCCTGACCGCTCGATCTCATGAGATGCGCGTACGCATTCAATTGTGTCTCACGCGCATCTGTCATTCAGTACCACGGCTAAATATAGATTCTAATGTAGGCCAAACTGTTGTTGCTAACTCGCTCGGGACTAGTCGAATTGGTTGGTGTTATTTTGGAAAAAAATATGCAGTTTTATTGGGTATTCTTTCATTGTTAATTGTCGGCAATGTGTGATGTAATTTAGACGTTTCGTTGATTGAGGTCATTAACTCTTGATGCGTCAACTATCGGTCTGACAGTTAAATAAACGAAGATTGCAATAGAAAACTTTCATGTGGTACCTATACTTGTCTGGATAAAGAATTAGTTGATTCCCGCGATTCGTTCGTGAATTCGGGGTTGGAGTTTGGAATAGTCCTTTCTTTTATTTCTTAGTGCACCTCTTTACATCCTCCAAAGAATACATAATGAATTTGGTATATATGTCTATTTTTTTAGGTTACCTAATTGTACGTACCTATTTGACGCAATCAGTCAATTCAAATTGCATAAAGCGCTACAAGGTTATTTTGGCGCGTGGCAAACTGGGAATTAACGCCGCCATCTTGTAAAAAACAAGATGGCGAGTTTATACAATTTTCAAAATAATATCACAAATGCTTACCTGTGATAAATGCGCCTTCTGACAACGTCAATCGAGCGACAAAAGATACTTGCAGATACTTCCGTGATTTTAGGCTCTGAGTGGTCTATCAATCAACCACCGGCGAAACTGTTACATAGCTTTGATTTGATGATCGCTTCCTTTTTTTAACAGCTTATCCTGCACCGCCTGCATTGACCCAGGATTTCGGTATTTCCTCTGTCGCATTCCCCCAGGATCCGCCGGAAAATGGCCATTCCATTCCAACAGGGGGGGATCTTGTGACGACCTGCGGTTGATATGTGGGTTAGTCATCTGAGAATGACATTCCGAATTTGCTGGTGCATGTAAGTTATTGGAATGGAATGTAACACCATCTAGTGGGAAGCGGTGGATTTAATCTTGAGTTCTATGTTTGCAAAAGTATTCTAACTTTGTGTCATATCCACCAACCCGCACTGGGCCCGCGTGGTGGGTTAAGACCCTTTACGTCTTACAGAGAGGATTCCCATTCCCATTGTTGGGACACTGGCCCTACAATGGGAATGAGAATATTATAAGGCTGATTTAATACCATTCCTATCAAAATCGAGCCTATTCACGTCCGTTTTTACACTAGTAGGAATTCGTACATGGGTTATTTTTCTGTAACTGTGTCTTCCCTTCCGGAGAAGTTTTGATGCAGTGCAGTATTTTCACATCGCTGTAAAACAGTAATTAGTTTACACTCACACTGCTTTTGGGAATTGATGATATCTACTCCATTTTGCATTTACCCATTCTTCTTTACCCACCCACTTTAAGGGGGCAGTGCTTTCATCGGTACTGCCCACTTTTACTGCCTACCTTTCAACAATAACCACGTCAGAAGCTGCTCAAAATCATTCGCAGAGGAAGCCACGAAGTATTCGCTGAGCACGTTATGTCCATTCTCGCCCTCCGTTGCAATCGTCGGGTATTGGCTAATGTTTACATTCCCGGCTATTGTCCGTCATCGCCCGGCCTGTAAACTAACCGATGTGTGAAGAGATATTTTGTTTTGTAAACACTGACCGTGGCCATTGTAGTTGCGAATCAATTGTGTGAAAGTTAAGAGTTGCAGAAAAATGGGTGATTTTGATTGCTAATAATAATTTTACTGTAGGCCTTTTAATAGAGTAAGCTAACGGTCAGTGGCTACCGGGAAAACTTTTTGGCCATCTTAAAAAACCAAAAATGTTTCAGATGCTTGTGTAAATGTGAAATATATAAGATATTCACTGTACTTTCGATATTATGCAATTTTATCTCATCAACTTCGAGCAATAATTTTCATTCCCAATTTCGTAAATAAACTAAAAAATGAAATTATCTGCATAAAGGTAATGCTTTTTTAAACAAATAATAGAAGCTGCATTTACTTGGCGCGGTGTTAGTAAGATAATATAGATATATCTATTCACTAATTAAGCGTTCGTTAACACGACGCTTTAGCGAGTCGACGTTTGTGCAGCCAAAACCACTGGCTATTGACAGTCAGGGCTGTCCCACGGAGAGAAATAGGAACCAGCTGAAAAAGAAAGGTCAAAAATGAAAATCACAATACCTTAAGAAAGCACACTACACAGTTTGAACTGTAATTCGTCGTATTCCTTCCAGAACTTGATAGTGACTGAGTGACTTTCCCTTTGGAACTCCATATATACGAGTAGGTACCCTTAGCGAAAACTCATGGGATTAGAGAAAATTCAATATTTGTGTGTTTCGTATTTTTCTTCAAAATTCGTCATTCAATAACTGTTTTCTCTAAACTCTCAAATTGAATGGACATCAATGCTATTTTATTTTGGTAGCGAATAGTTTAACAAATTTTTCGATGCTAACAAGTTTTCTAAAATATCAAACAGTTAAAAGATACTAGGCTGTTCTAAAAGTTATGATAATGGCCAACAACCACCTCTTTATGCAGTATTATTTTAATGTTACTTCAGTGCGAGAAAGAAGTGGAGCTATACAGGACGTCTAGCTCCATCTCTTTTCCACGCTCAAGCAAGATTAAAATAATACTGCTAAAAGAGGTGGTGGTAGGGCCCCAGGTACACTCTTGCCCAACCCTTCGGGGAAACAAGGCGTGATGTTATGTTATGTTAAATATTTAATTACGGAAGTACAAGTAGACGCAGGCCATAAAGTCAGGAAAATGGGTCCTTATTATTTTTAACAAATTTAGAGCAGCCCTTGCGCTTGCGCATTCAAGCTCTCGCATACTTGCTAATTAGGTAGCACCGTTACTGTACCCGCGAATTACTTGTAGGAAGCACAATACACACCTTTACCGACCCGCCAAGCGTTTAGCACCTTATGCAACGTTTGTTTGTTTGTACCTATGTCTGTTTGCCACTTTCTGCTTTCGACAAATGAGTAACGGGTTCCGTGTACTTTTTTAAAAGTTGTCTATGTATGTTAAGCTGTAAAGTAAATAATATAAAAAAATAAAAATAAAGCCGCTTTTCATGTCTGTCTGTTTGACCGCGTTGTTCTTCTAAACCAAGGCTCGGAACCGGTATAAATAATACTGGTTGATACCGGTTTATTTCGGTTATCCTCCGAACTTTTCTTAAGAACGTTAGGTACGTTTTAAGAACCTTATTTTAACCTAAATAAACCGGTTTACTCGACGAGCGGCATGTCGGTAAACTCGTTGCAACTTATGACTACTTGTAAGGATGCCGCGCATAGCGGCGCGCTACGTAGTCGTACCGATTAACCGGTTTTTGTTGCTCTTAACCGTTTAATCCGAAAAAACCTTTATGTAAATGCTCTTTCAAATACCGGTTAAAAAAACGGTTTATGCGAACGTAACCGAATGTAAAGGTCAAGTACATAATAACGGTTTGAAAATTTAACCGGTATCCGAGCCTTGTTCTAAACTACGGATATTGATGCGGTTTTTACCACCATTCAGATACTTTATCGGAAACTTTATTTGTTTCGTTAAAACCGTGCGAAGCAGGAGCTGTTAATTATTATGTACTGAAGTATCGAATTTTAGGACTAGCATTAACCAATGTGGTATTTATTTTGTGGTGATGAACGTTATTTTTTTTATTTAACCACAACGAGGAAGATTTTGGCCTGCATCTCACCTGTTGATAAGTGATGATCAGGCCGAAGGTGTAAGCGAGCTTCACCCGGAATCCTCAACCATAGAGAAACTGGCTATCTTACCTTAAACTGCCGAAACACAACCATGCTGTTAGGATTAACATTGTAGTTTTTCTTGTACAGATTTATTTTCACATAGACCTTGCAAATACATTCAAAGCCAGAGATCATTTCCAATTCATAATTTCCTATAGATGAAAACTAGCAAGAAACTCAACCATATTTAGATTTGGTAGCTAAAGTTAGTAAGACAGAACAATATATAAATAGACCATGGACATTTTTTTACTACACTTTGAAATTGTTATAATTATTTGTATGGCATATTGGAGGAGCTCGTGGCTAAGTAATAACTGCCGCACGGGTCAATCCATCAGGTTAAGCTACGCTTGCCGGGGTTGGTCTATGGATGGGTGACCATCTTTACATACCGAGACTCCTCCGTGCCTCGGAAAGCACGTTAAGCCGTTGGTCCCGGCTGTCATTCGTGGATCTTTGATAGTCGTTACGGGTCGTCAGAAGCCCGAAAATCTGACAACCAGTCTTACCAAGGGGTATCGTATTACCCAGTTACTGGGTTGTGGAGGTCAGATAGGCAGTCGCTCCATGTAAAATACTGGTATTCAGCTGCATCCGGTTAGACTGGAAGCCGACCCCAATATAGTTGGGAAAAGGCTAGGCAGATGATGATTTGTATGGCATATTGCAGGTCAACCTAAGATAAGATAAGGCCCCCCAGCCAGGGCATAAACTTATAAACTAAGTGACTACACGCTAAGGGCACCCATTGTCGGGGTACAGACCTCGACTTAGGGCTTCACTAGGGGAGGACATCAAGGGACAGGCTAGATCGGATCGTACTTTTGAAACGTCTCCCTCACAAATTAAATACTGGACCATCTTACAAAGATGCATTATTATTGCAAATGATTACACAATACACAAGTAGATTGGTGATCTCACTATTACGTCAGTTTTGTAATGAATGTTTCTACTCATTAACCTTATTTGAGCAATGGATGCAAATGTAAAGGCTATTTATTTAACTGCAACGATTATGGCCGCTCGCCTACAATTGTTTTAAAAAAAATTGGTACTTACTTGCGAGTCCAAAGTCTGGTAATTGTGTTTCAAGATAGACTATTATAATAATAGTAGCCTATTATTGTCCCACTCTAGGGCAAAGTCGTCTTCTCAAAAAGATCATTGATCACCACGCTTGCTCACGACGAGGGGTTCACCGATGTTAGTCGTAATATCCAAGATCAACTCAGAATGTATCTGCATATGAATTTCAAAAAGTCATATTATTACTTGCCCCAATTGGCACCCAGAACCTCGGTCATGAGAGGAGAATATTGCCTTATAAAAAAATACTCATAAATCTTCGTATATTTGTAAGTATAAGATTTTAAAATAATGACATGAGCACTAAACTTCGTTCAAACTATTCTTGTCAAAATAAAGACAAATACGTTCACAAAATCCCGGTGAACTATTTGAAGAATTTGCTGTTAGCACCAGACAATTTCGAGATCGTATGCTAAACAAATTAGAATGCACCGCGCAATGTTAGTGCGGTCGATTTCAAAATACTTTACTGCACTGTAAACCAACGATTCCGATACTTATTGCACATTTACCTATGTTCTATAAGATTTACGTAATCTTGGATGTAAACTAGTATTAGGATTAACGAGTTTCTGCTAGTGTTAGTCATTAAAATATTATTCTCCGAATTTTCAATAGCGGCGGTGACTCAAAAATTTTCATTGCACAAAAGTATTTGACTTTTAAACTTGAATTTTTAAAAGACCTAGAAGTCGGTTGTTACCCGTATAAGTCCCTGTCAATTTAAAGTCTTGTTAATTTTTGACTGACCAATTTTTTTTCTTCTTTCACAGACTACCTCAATGAACCAAAGAAAAATGTTCAGGGTACCCAGAAATCACAATGTGGTGAGGCGCCTCGACTTTGGAGGAGACAAAGATGATCAAGCAAAGATAGACAACTTCGCCAACAGAATGAAAGAATTAGAAGAAAGAGACAGACAAACGATGAAAGCAAAATATAACTTCGACTTTAAAAACGAGGTCGCACTCAAAGGAAATTGGGAATGGATGAAAAGAAGTGGAGGTGAATGGGTCCTGATGGAGGTCAAGGAAAATTTTGCCGTGAATGATAATGAAAGAACGCCGATACATTCAAAAGACGCCGCTGAGCGTGCACCACCTACAAGAAGGAGGAAATTGCCAAGGGATGATAAAGGAATTTCTAACAATCATGTCAAGAAGAGGTTGACGTTGGAGTAACGTCCTACCGAAAACTGTTGCCCCCATACTAATCAAACATGCAATCTTTTCTATCTCTGACGATTGGATCCCTGCGTAGTGCCATCTATTCCGCTACATCAGACAATTTGAACTACGTAACCAGACAGCGGACTGCAACTTGTAGGTCGTCGGTTGTCGTTAAGACAACACCTGACGTCTTAATAAACGTCGTGACATATCGTCTAATTAATGTTTATCGAGAGATATGTCTGTGTATGGCCACCAGACATGATGACAAGGCCCGTTTGGTCGGGAACCTTCCTTTTCAATGGAGCACCTTGTTCCTCCACCTACAAATTTGTATTAGGTTAAGTAAGGGCCTTATCATAATCATCCCCATCATCATCATCTGCTTAATTAAAAGGCATTTTTTCTTTAGGGAAACCCTTTTGACTGATCGCTGAAATTATTCTAAAATAGCCTTTAAGACGGTGCCCAACGGAGGTGTATACCACCTCCATTTTTCAAGGATGCATCAAGCTGTAAATTCTAATTATAATGGAGGCGTTTAGTAAGGACGGGTTGGAAATAGGAAAAATGCGTATTTTGGCTCTCCATTAGACATTGCATGGTCACTTTTCGAAGTTTTGATTGCTTTTTACAAAAACTAGTCTGATTTAAATAACTGTTTAAATCTTGCCGCGGCGATGTGCAACTAGGATTAAAGGTACAAAATTATAAAGTATGAATATTTTGGGTTTCGTCTTAGTATTCTTTTATTTAACTGCCAAAGAGATGGTATCAGTCGTCAATCAATCAAGGAAATCAGCCTATCGCAGTACACTGCTGGACATAGGTCTCTCACAGGCTGCGCCACAACATCTTCTTCTCCGCCTTCCGCATCCAGTCTGTCCCAGCCACCTTTTTAAGGTCGTCGGTCCATCTAGCTTTGGGGCGTCCCACACTACGTTTGCCGATACGCACTACCTACGCCTATAGGACTCGTCTACTCCACCGGCCATTGGTTCTTTGAAAAACATAGCTAGCCCACTGCCACTTCAGCTGCAGCACTTCGCTGATTTTTTTCGGAAATTTAATTTCTGATTTTCTTCTTTAAAGAGACTCCGAGCTCCGAGCATAGCCCGCTCTATAACGCGCTGACCACCTACCAGTCATATAGAATAAAAAATAAATACCTACCTACTATCTACTTACTTTGTACCCATTTTTTTTATAGCGCGCTTCTAACACGTTCAAAGCGGGTACGTTAGCATTACTGGAATCTACAGGAAGTATTGTTTCTGTATCTGAACAGGTAGAGTACATAGAAAATAAAAATGAGATCTACGTCTAGAACGGGCAACTAGATCCAACTTTCTGATAGTCCTTGACAATTCAAAAGTGCCTATAATAAATTTATTTTTATTGAACGCTTTGACTTTTCCACTGCTGCACAAGCTGGGACACAGGCCTCCTCCCTGTGAGAGAACATGGTCTGTCATCCACCACTCGGGTCCAGTGCGGATTGGTGGATAGTTGGATACCCAACTGCATACGAGTGGATTATTACAGTTTCTTTTTTTTCTAATTCCTTTTCCCCCATCTTGTACTGTCAATCTTATACTGAAACCCAAAATTTCGCTTTTTGTACCATAATACGCTTAAAAAGTGCCACAATTAGGCTATATAGTAAGTATTAGATTTATTTTTTAGTACCTATTTTAAATATAATTGTATTATATCGGCTCACCCTATACGTTAAATACTGTTTAAGATTTATTTATATTTTGTTAATTTTATTTGTAAATATTGGAATTTTCTCATTTCTACTACTAACATCACATAATGTAACGATCATGTCCACGGTTTTGTAATTCTTGGAGATAAAATTTAACGTATTTTAAGACTTTCTTTACTTACATTAAGTCTATTCCACGGCGTTAGCCGTTGTCCTAACATAACGCGATTTCGCAACCACGCTTATATATTTTCCAACGCGACTATATTAACGTGGACGTCCACGTCCTTAAAATGAATGGTAATACGTGCACGTTATAACGTCATCTTGGACGGAAATTTAAAAGCGTCTTCATATATTTCCATGCATTTTACTTCCCTGTGTTATTTGCTCACGCGACGAGTTTGAGCTTGGTACGAACAGTATTCGCGCGAACTTGCGATGGTGGCGTAATCATGTTTTATTAGGACATTGCACTACATTGTCGACAAGACTAATGTTTTCTTTTTAGTGTTTAAAAAGTTTTTTTTTTTTCTAATGGACGAATGTGATCACCGATGATTTTAAAATGATATAAGCGTACCTACTTTTATTCAAAAAGTGATACTTATTTAGTTGTTGCGCGAATGTATTTCGACCAAAACTTTCTTTTGACTGAATTTGGGCAGAAGACATGCCAATAAAAAAACTATTTGATGTGATAATGATAATCTCGACTTTTGATATCTGGATCTCTATTTTGTATGATATTGGTTTGAAATATATTCGCTCAGCCGTAGTGTAAACTAACTCGTAGTATACTAGCGGAGTAAAAAGCGTAGATAAAATTGTATCGAAAATTCTGAAATTAATACTCTCTTTTATTTCAATCGTGATCTCGGAAATTTAATGGACATTTATTTATTTATTTATATATAGTATATTGTATACTACTACTATATTGTGTACTTTCATACATATGCATAGAAAATATGTTTCAGTGAAAACGAAACGGGGTCCCTAACGACATTGTTAAGCTTCGTGCAGACAAGCGCAACGCGATAGCGTGACGCGATACCGGATAATCGGCTTCGCGGTTCTAACGTGAAGTTTTCTAAGAAATGGTTTTATTAGTCGCGTCGCGCCTATTTGCACGAGAGTTTATGCATCAATGCGAGATAATATCGCGATTTTGATCACTGTGATCGCTTTCGCATGAAGTCCTATACCGTAATTGCGTAATACACGATCAATCAGAATCTGAATCGTTTTGAAACAGATTGCTAATCCATTGCTTCATAAGCTCGAAAAAAAATCTGCTCAACAACGTAAATAACGCAATGAATGTTGTTGAACTGTCAAAATGAAACAGATTAGTCGTAATCGTTTACGAAAATATGTTACGTAATTAGATATCTGGGTTCAATTCCCAGGTCGGGCAAAGTGTTATTGAGTTTTTCCATTAAGAATTTTTCAGTAACAGCCCGGAGTCTGACTTTGTGGCCGGTTGATGGCAATAGGCTCGCCCCCTATTACATGGGCCTTAAACATAACTGGCGAAATGTGTTGGTACCTACAATGGGCACACCACTGCCTAACCCTCTTGGGGGAAACAAAGCGTGATGTTATAGATATGTTATGTTACGATCACGTTCGCGGCACAAAAGTGACACTTTCGGGGCGATTTTGAACGCGTTCGGCTACCTATATCTTTTTTATTTTTTCTTAAACCTATCAAATCAATTAAATCATCTCATTCATACTAACATAATCGTTACGCGTTATCTATATACTTACTAATAATTAAGAGTTTGTTTGTTTGTACGCGCTAATCTCTGGAACTACCGGCCGGACTTGTATTTTTTTTTGCATTTGACAGCCCATTTATTGAGGAAGGTTATGGGCTATGGAACATCACGCTACGCCCCTTAGGAGTCAAGCAAAATGGAAAAAAGTCGGAAGGAACTCTTAGTGAAAACGAAGTCAATGCGCGGGCGGGCGATGCAATGCGACGCGGGGTTGCGAACCGTGGGCAGAAGCTAGCTAGTTTTTAATATAGAGGAAACCTAATTATATACAAAAATCTATGGGAAATTTAGAATTATGAACCATATCTGGTGGTTGCACATAAAAAAAACAACATTTGGTTTTTATAACAATTGGAATGGAATTTAGAACTTACTTATTCTAAAGCGAATTACGTTCAGGTTTTCGCTATACTTTCTTACTAAAAATAAAAGTGCGCAGTGAAAACAAAAACAAAATATATAGGTACCATGAAATTAGATACATAGCAAAAGGAGCAAAATTTATTTTTTCTTTAATCAAAATGATAAAAGATTAATTGAAATGTACTGAAATAGTATTTTTTGTAATAAATTAACCATGACTATCTAGTTAGTTTTTCTACTTTCTTTGGTAACTGAGTTTAATTAACAACATACCTATAAATAATAATGAAAAAATATTTTAGGGTCAATTCTCACTAGAAAACCGATACCGATACCGATACAAATTGAAAACGTAACGCTCGGTTAAGCTACGGTTTCCTAGGAGAGCGAAGGCCGTCATACATTATTATAACGACCCGACATGAAAATCTGTAATTTTTCATTAAGTTGTAAAAAAAAGCTCTGTATTTGGACAACCGTTATTATGAGACCGTTCATCGCTTTCTTAGGATACAAAGCTTTTGGGTACTATAGTGACAATTGACATTTGATGAAATATATGAAAGGAAAAGGAAACGTTTAAATAGTAAGCTGACAAATTATTATTTAATTCTAATTGTTTTATGGTGGGTACTTAATTGTGTAACATGTGATGTAACCTGTCTTGTAATGCAACGCAAATCTCTAAAAAAAAACACAACGCAACAAAACGCGACAAAACAAAATTGACAGGAAAATTTAACACTATGAAATAACCTTTGATTATTTATATGTCTAAATAGAATGTCGCGCCGCAAAACAAACAGGCCAACTTTTTTATGCTGGTGTGCGTGACAGCTATGTCTTACACTCGCGCCACGTGAGTGTGCTGTCATGAGTTTGCGTGCATTTAACGGCCAACTGTTGGACGCTATTTTTTTCGACAATTTCACAGCTTTGACTGTCTTTCTAGACATATTTATTTCTTTGGCAATAACAGTGTTCACCTTCATTGCTACAAGTAAGTATACTGTTAACATTAGTATGTCGGTTCCGCGAACCCATAAGATTTTCTCCTACTGAAAACCGCTTAACGCGTCTAAAGAACTTCGTCTAAAGTACTTTCAAGGAGGACAAGACATTTTGTGAAATATTCTAAGATGCACGTTACATTGCACGTTGCACTCGTCTGTACCCACCCTTACATGTAAACTTATCAAGCAGCTATATTCCAAAGTCCACGTAGGAATGCCTAGCTTCACATAGTGACTACTAGAAACACCTAGAAACACCTAGAAACTTATGTACTTATTTTAGATTAATCTTTAAATAAACTACTTTTCGACATTTTGTACATAGCCATTGTGATAAGTATTATTTATAATTTCTACGTATTTATTAAATTATTGTAATCAATTGTTGTAATTAAATCAATTTCTGGTAAGTATATTTACATTTTTTGTTTTATTTTGAACCTTAAAATTGCTTATAGCATAAGAATACGTTCTAACCAAAAGAGACCGGCGAATCGGCGAACCGGAACGCGTGGTCGCGGCTACAGACAGCGCCTTCCGGTTTCGCGAACAAAATGTGTGATATGAAGGCGACGATCGCTAACTCGCGCGACGATTGCTTTTGGTTAGGTTAGTCACGGCTGGGGCGACGGATCTGGAGAAATCCATCGCCCCCTACTCCTTAGGACACGAGATGGCGGCGCGTAGTGTTCCACGCGCGCCTCTCTATGATGTAAGGGGGGAGTTTAACACCTCACTCCCCCCAAACTCGAGGTGGCCCACAGAGGCGGGCCGGCACTAGCCGGGGATCGCGGAAGTCGCATTAGATCCCGTGATCTCCAGCGCAAGTGTGAGACGGAACACCGGGGTGGTTTAAGTCAGTAAGAGTCTGACAGACCCCTCCGCCCTCCCCAGGGCGGAGGACATCCATGAGGATTTCCCCCCGTAATAAATAAAAAAAAGGTTAGTCACGGCTCGGCACACGCTGGCAGTGTGCTGCTTGGGAGGAGCCTCGCCGTGCCCTCATCTCAGGTGTCGGCAGCGACAGGTCACTGCCGTTGCCGACTCGATAGTCGGCAGCGAAAAGTCCTGGGACGCGATGGTATCCTTCTGGGAGGCTGTGGAAAGGGAGCGGGAGATTGCTTCCGCTAACCCGATCCGCAGCAGACGCACCGGGCGTCGGCGGAGGCTGCTAAATGGGTCCCGGGGCGACAGATCTGGGGAAATCCGTCACCCCCTATGTTCCACGCCTTCGATCAATAATAGCACTTCCACGCGCGCCTCTTTATGATGTAAGTTGGAGTTTAACAACTCACTCCCCCTAACACGAGGTGGCCCGTAGAGGCAGAGCCGGGGATTGCGGAAGTCTCATTAGATCCCGTGATCCTCAGTGCAAGTGTCCGTATCCCCGGAGGACTTTCCCCCCATAATCAAAAAAAAAAGATTAAGTTAGAACGCGATTTTTATCACAAGTATTATTCTGACCGAATCGTTATACAAAAGTGCATATCTACTCCAATGCTCACTGCTGACAGCACGATACTGCTAAAACCTTGTTATTACCTATAACTAACATTAAAGGCGAGAGTTTAAGCTCTCGTTTTTTTCCTATCGGTAAGCAGAAACTACAGAACGTCACCTGGCTACGATCCATACATACCTACTCCTTTTGCTTCTTTCACGTTCATACGTCTGGTCAACATAATAATATGTATAGGATGCTGCTTTTAGTCGCCTTTTCTACTGCTGTGACGGTGTATCGTGGTGTTAAAGACAGGCGAGAAGTGAGTAGAGCTAGCAACTAATTTAATGAGTTGGGTTCGCGAAGGTGGCGAGCGATTACCCGCTGGTATGCCTATCCAATCTCTTGGTGAGTATTCTGCTCGCCAAGCGAGCGTTGCTGAGCGCCTATATCTTTGATAGCTCTTGTCGTTGCAACAAACGAGTACTCGTTGGCAGTGTGAACAGTCAGCGATCAACTATTGATAAATGTAAGTATCTCTTTTACTTAATTAAATTTAATAAGTAATAATATTTTTTATTGTTCCAAAAGCAGTGTTACAGATAATATTTCCACCAGTTATTAAGCAAAACCTATGCAATACCGTACTTAACTTTAGTGGAAAAGGACATCTGTACCTAATCGTAAACGAAAAAATCGTTGAAAGTGTACGATTTATAGAGTGAATCCTTAAATATCTTACATATTAATTTCATGACTAGAGGATAAGAAATAAAGACGCAGCGTATCGTTTTCTGGAGAAAGTAACTTACCATCGTCGTCTTCTTTCTAGAAGCACTTACCATCATAGTTTTACTTTCATCCGACAAAGGGTCTGACTTGCGAGTCTAACCCTATTCACTAGACCAAAACAGGAAACAGTCGGATTTCCTACTCATTGAAATGCATGAGATTCCATTTTGATGCTAATATGAATAGTTTTTACTTTCATTTCCGATCTAAGAAGTAGTTAAGGAGTATTAAAATATAACCCTCTTGTTTGTAGGTCGTTCTCACTTTTTTGTGAATTATTAATTAATCTTCAAGGCTACAGTGCCTAAGATTTTTGCCGTCTCATAAAAGATAGTTAGTAGATTCATATGGGTCTAGAATCTATTGGCGTGCAGTAACAGATTAAAACTCTGAGCTGCTACGGAGAAAAACTCCTAATGAAAAAAAGTAACCCACCCGATCGGAAAGCTATCCCAGGACCTTACTCTCAGATGCTGCACTAGAGACAACTATCAATTTGGGTCTTTCATATTCGTTTTTTTTTAACCTTGTTTTTTTTTAAATTTTATTGCTACATTGCCTTACCTAACTTAGGCAACCGTCTCCCACAGTATAATTTAAAACTGTTATATATTGTTCAATGATCATTTGAAAATGATTTTTATATTGTGGTGAGAAATAACATCTCATCTTATTAACATGAATTATCACGATTTAAATTAATACCCTGATAATATCCACACTCAATTTTCCAGCTTAGGTAGGTATAACAAATTCCTTGTTCACAGTTCACTACTCAGAGATTGACTATCGCGTGCAGCCCTCAGTTTTCCCACGAGCCCTTTGCCCAGGACATAAAGTCGACCGTCCACTGCTACGCAGGATGTGCACGCAGAGCTTTGCCACGTTAGCTGTGCGCGGTATTTTTTTTTGTTTTCCAGCCACGCATGCGTGCCTAGCGCGGGTCACAGTGGACGATCTCGTCTACATTTACTAAAGCTAAGTTTTTGTCTTTCATCGGCATCTTTCACTCGAAGTGAAACGTTTGTATACAAAATCAATCAAAAGTGACAAATTTTATGAATATATTAGTGAACCGATCCAACGATGTTGAATTGTGACATCTGCACTGCCACCGACGACGCTGTGGAAGTAGCGAAGATTTTGGTCAGCAAAATTTGAAACACTGTCGTGCCAGTGATTCCAGGAAGAAGACGTTGAATTTGACTCGCCTATCAAATGATCGGAAAATGAAATGACAGGAGTTCATTCCATTCGTCCCTATGTAATTTTGTCGGTGTCGTGTGAACGTAGAATTAAACAAAAAATAACCTTCACTCGAATGAAGCGTAAGCGAAGCTAAATACTTAGCGCAGCTTAGCCATGGCTGGTGTGGAGCAGCGCCTTAAAAATCCTTTTTTACTAGCCTCTTCCTTCGACATGATAACTTTCCCATCGTATCCAAACATGTGTCAGTTTTTATGTCTCTTTTGATTGCTGTTATGAGCTTTCGTTTTTGCTTGATTCATTGTTTTAGACTTCAGTTGTAATGAGGTATTTATATGTCTGTAGCTTGTAGTGCGATGGGTATAAATCTTGGAAATAAGTCTTCATGTCCTTAACAGGAACATCGTTTTATCGTTACCTCAAGACACTACTAAATATAGGAAGATAGATCAAAATTCTCACCTCACCAGATTTACGCAAGCAGGGATCGAACTGATGAACGAGCCTAGTAGCTTAATCTCATTAACATTATTTGTAGGCATTGGGCCTATAAACATCCAGTCTACAGTAATAAGTGAAACAACTGTGTTAATTGCTTACATGTAGGTACAATGTGTTTCATGCACAATCGAATCTACAACGGGAGCTCAGTAGTCGATCGATCTGCCGCTGTATTCAGCGAACCCTAACCTCCAGCAATGCTTCTCGTCTTCTTCCATAGTCATAGGTGACCATTTTCCATAGTGAGCCGCCTGCTTCCAATTACACTTAGAGTCTCACTAATCCGGCATTTCAGTACCTCGGCACATCCAGTCGTGCGCCTCCACCAGCTAACGTTTTTAAATAGGTTGCAAGATATGTAATTATTATAAGAAATATGTGGTACATAAATACCCATTAAACTAGCAGCAACCGAACTCTGCTCGGGTGAAAATAGAGAAAACGAATTTTCCCAGATATGAGACCTAGCTAGATAGATTTTTCGCCGCGTAAACGCCTATATTTTATTTTATTTTCATCGAAAACGTTAGAGCCGTTTTCGAGAAAGTGATACATATATCTATATAAATACAAATATTGCTCATTTAACTGTATAGAATCATGAAATGCTTAATTTTATTTAACTTGATTTTTTTATCGTTATCAACTTCATCAGCTCACAGCAGTCCACTGCTGGGACAGGCCTTTCCTATTCCACGCCATACTACTCGATTCTCATCCAGCTGCTACCAGCCACCCTGCGAAGATCGTCGCTCCCATTTTTCTATACAATCCAGTAATCCGAACATTCCAATAATCCGGAATACTGAATACACTAGAAAACCGTACTCTTGAGGTCATTCCTTATGGATGGCCGATTCTTATAATTTACGAACCGTTATTGGTAAAATTAAGACTTGTATCTTTACCAATAATAAAGGCTACCGCAAACAGGCGCGATGCGACAGAGCGACGCGACTCTAATAAAACAATTTCTAAGAAAACTTCACGGTATAACAACTAACGGTGTCGCGTCGCATGACAAGTCCCGCCAGTCTGCACGAGCCTTAAAGTAAAGACCTCATAATTTTGCATGAGCCTTAAAGTAAAGACCTCATAATTTTGCATAGTAGATCCTCCCCTATGGAAGTAGCTAATGTAGCTATCACAGGTAAAATTTGCTTACGAATCTATTTATATGCCCAGTTTGGCAATAAAAAAAGTTAGGTACTAATGACATGCAAAACGTCATTTTTGTTTATAGGAACCGAGCATTAGCCGACCTTTTTTTTTTTGGGTGGGAAATCATTAAATGACTTCTCCCGCTCTGGGTGGAGCGGGCGTGTCAGACTTTTACTGACTAAAACCCACCCGTGTTCCTTCTGTTGCCTGTGCAATGCCAGGGGGCCACGGTATCCCTTTCGGACTTTCCCGCAACCCCGGCAGGCAATGGTCCCATCGGACCCCTTCACTTGCTGACATCTCTTTGAGGCGCGCATGGAACACAACGTGCCGTCGACCCGGGCTTGGTCCTTACCTGACGGCGAGCTAGTATTAGCCGACCTTACGAAGACTTACAATACCCACAGATGCTAGTCCTTTTCACAGACTCAAAAACCTCTACAGGGTGGCAGGGACATCATGTGTTCCATACATTATTTTCTATGAAACAGCTGTTTTTTTTTTAATAACCGACGAAAAATTTCAACGCAGGGGGTTCAGAATCATTTACTGAATCCTTGGTGACACTTTTCCCGTCGATGTCCCTGCGACCCTGTATAGTCGGTTGAGCGTCTCACCTACGTCCTATCGTGCTCGTCTGCAGTCCTCTTTTAAGGTAAAAGCATGAAGATAAAAGGGAAAATTCACGCTACCTTGTTAACAGGATGCTAGGGTGCATACATTATGCGTACGGCCCGAGACATCACGCACGCATGACGTGCACAGGAAGATGTCCCGATTTTGAATGCATTTTTTTATAGGCGTACGAAACGTATCACTAAATATTACACTGTGAATGATACAATCTTTATGGTTGTTTTCCTTTGTATGGTTAGCAGATTTTTTCATGTTAATAAGGACAGAGCAAAGAGCAATTACGTTACGCATGAATTTTATTGTATCAGTTCGTACGCCCTTCGTTTGGCCTAGAAAGAGGCTTGAATAGACGTTAGTAAGGGAATTATTCAACTTGCTAAGTAATACCACATACCTACTACAACTACGGATTGCTGTAGAAAGGCTCTTTTGGGTAAGTACAGCCAGGGGAATATATTGTTAAGCAAATTAACACCCTACGTTAATTTTCCGTGTTACACTTAGCGCTGATTTCACCAATGATTTGACGCATTTCTAAAACGCGTTCAAGAGCTGTCAGTGTCAAAATTGTTATGGAATATTGTACACTGACAGCACTTGAATGCGTTTAGATGTGCTGAACGCGTTCAATTTCATTCGTGAAATCCGCACTTAGTAATTATGAACAACTGTCAAAGAATGAAAGTTGTGATTTGAATAATATACGGACAATTTCAATCGATAGTTAATTCACTTAACGATTAATTTTCCTCACTTTACCTAACACCATCATACCTGCATTGTTGTGTTTTTATGGGGTAGCCACAAGGTGGGTCATTTAATTAGACTGTTCGTCAAACTATTACGCATATAGTTACCTGACTATTATACCGCAACTGTAGCGAAACTTAAGAAATCCAAGATGCATAATTTCTCGGTGTTAAACTTCCAAAACCATAGTTACTAAAAAAGTGAAAAATAAAAACATCCGACTTCCAAAAAAAACACTACAAAGTGATAAATAACTATTTCGGAAGTCGGCGTCTTTGGTTTTGAATTTTCGATTTTTGACGCCGACTTCCGAAATAAAGTTAATTTTCACTTTGTAGTGTTATTTTTGGAAGTCGGTTGTTTGGTTTTTTGGATAAATGTTTCTATTTTTTTATTTTAAGCTGTGGTACCTAACCTAATAATAAGTAATTAAGTATTATTGAAGCTAACTCAAAAAGTACCCAAGCAAAGTTAAAACTTATATGAAACCACCTCGAGAGCCCTTTCAAAAAATAAAGAATTATGCCTCCACTTTTTTCTGAAGTCGGTTAAAAAAAATAAGCATCACCTTTGTACGTATTTTTCTGTTCTTTTCATCTTGTCTGTTTATTTATGTGTGTACATAAATGGTTAAATATAAATAATAAATAAATAAATAAAGGTCAGCTATTAGAAAATAAACCTTATTTTATCTAGACTACCTACAATTCCAAGATCAGCAATATATCCTTACAACACGAGCAGAATTAACAGGTAAGTAGGTATGTAATGTACCTACAAGTACAGTAGGCAAATTGATGCGCAGTATTTGCAACCAGCGCTTGGACCCAAATGGAGAAGTTTTAAGGTTCGTCATCTACACACAGCTTCATCAACTGTGCACGCTCCCATGAACTAGTTAAATTCTTCTGAATCGCAACGAGCTCGGTAGCTTGGTTAAACTGCAGAGATTGAAGCCGTGGTCTTTTTGAAAGTATCCGCTAAGATAGTCGTAACAAATTCAATGTTATAGCAGTATAATATTTAAAAACTTGAGGGCTCCCCACTCAGACCAAATAAAAAACCAAGAAAGAACGCTGCGAACAAGATCCCCCGAACCTTGCTCGTTGATGCGCCAGCCCGCGTCGATGCTGAGCCAGTAGCTTTAAATTCCCCGATTAATAATAATGAATTATCTTTGATCCAGCCTGTCCCAACTTGCTGTCCTCCCCCCAACGACGCCCTAAGCCGAGGTCCGTACTCCACAGAGTGTGCCCTTAGCGAGCACTCGCCTAGTTTTAATTAGAATAGTTTTTGCCCCTGGCTGGAGGCTTTGAGTGTAGAAGCTTAAGGCAGCCACAGGAATGTCCGGTTAAGTAGTCATCACCTCAGAGGTGAACTAAGAGATGCACTAGTCAAAAAAAAAAAAAAGCTGCGAACAAGACAGTGAAGCATGCCAAAACTACACCGTCGCTCTGTGCATACACGCTCACACGCAACATTTACAACCTTTTACAATGACACTACATACAAACTACACCACATTAAGAGCACACATGTTTACGAAACCTGCTTCACATCAGAGTTGACAGCGCTCTGTCTTGGTTTTTATTTGGTCTGAGGGTCCTCATATTGAAACGCTGTCTGTACCTATTAGCGTCCTATCATTTTCTACCCCATGTGAGCTTATCTACGTATTAAAGGGACAGTTAACAAAAGAGAAAGGAATATAAAGCTATCTACAACTATTTATCAGCCCAATGCATGTGTTGAGTAGTCAATTATTTGTGCCTGCGTAGGGTACAAATGTTCATTTCAAAACTTTACGAATGTATGTGGTTATATGACAAGTTCATTTTCGCCTAAAGGAGTGATCGTCCTTACGAATTTTGCCAATGCTACATCTAAGTTTTGTCGTACTGTACCTACATATCTGACTCTGTTGTGGACCGTACACAGTACCGTTAGCAACAGGTGTAACAAAATCAGTTCCTTGTCAGTGATATGCCATGGGTCGCGGTTGCAACGGTCATGTCTTGGAATCGACAAAGGTGGATATAAATACAATTATTATTATCATTTGTCCATCTAACATTACGTCATGCCTGTATTCTCCGAAGGGTTAGCAGAAGTACACCTATAGTACACCCACATTTCACCAGACTTAAGCATAAGTCCCATGTAACAAGGGGTGAGATTATTGCCGTCAACCGGGCACAAATCGAAACTCCGGGCTACTGCTACTCGTACTGAGAAATTCTAGATGAAAAAACACAATAACACTTTACTGGACCTGGGAATCGAACCGAGGACTTGCGAAGAGAACGAGCGATCGTATTTAATTGCGGCATTGTGTACGCATTGTTACTTAAAACAGTTTTAAACTGAATGCTTGTTATCTCATTACTATAAAGTTTATATCGCGTAGGTAGACCGTGTTTCGACCTACATTATAAATTCCTTAAATTATACGCCAAGTCACGAATACATTGCAGAACGAATAAATTCTCAACAAATTAATTGAAATCGTAACTTTACGTCATAAAACTTTGAAAATGTTATAAACTTAAACGGTTAATCAGTGTTAAATTAAATTAAATTGTAAAACAACTTGCATTAACCGACCGTTATTCTTGTTGTGGTTTGAAAGTTGTTGACACGAGTTGTATGTAGGCTAACTAACTAACAAAACCTAGCATTATTTGGAATTATACACAGGACGTATCAGAAAAGTATGGTCATATTTAAGTGTGTAGTAGAGACCATTAAACTGTTTTTTTTTTCCATGAGACCAACATCGTGATCGCGAAAAAGAAAACAACAGTCACATAAAACTTCAATACTCACTCGACCAAAACGTATGGGACAGCTGATAACTGTGTATTGTTTCTCTCTTTCAAAAAAAGAAAGAAACTACAAAATGTCCATACACCTTTAACTGCACAGCGAATCTAAATAATATTGAGAATAAATACCTAAACCAGTAATAAATAAGACCATTCATCTGCATTCTTACTTACCGCTCAAAGGGATCGGGCTCATTAGCGACGTTGCTATTCAAAAAAACTAAACAATTTGTGAAATAATCGCAAATTCTTGGCGAGCCTATTGCCATCACCCAGGCACAAATCCAGATTTCGAAAACCCAACAACACTACTATACCCGACCTTGGAATCGACCTCATGCTCAGTGCAGTAGCACTTGCGACCACTAAACCAAGGAGGCAGTTCAATCCCAGTATTTTATAAAATTCTATTCCAGTATTTACGAATCCTTGTACTACCAATGCGGGTGATACAATTTGATCGTGAGTAATTTATGTTCCACCGATAATACCGATACCACGTTATCCGTAAATGATGGATAACTGACAATGTATTTTATTGTTTGTTGTAATCACTTCAATGTGTGTAAAGCGCCTATCCCACCCGCCAGGAAGCGACTAGCTATCAACGATTTACACGCTCAAGAAACGTACAAAAGACTGGTCCCGTGTGATAACTCAACACGTCCCATTATGACCTATGCGGGAGCCGTATTTGCACACGCAAAACCCCGCCATATCCATAGGATGCAAACGCTCCAAAATAGATTCCTCCGTAAAATCACCGGTGCCCCCTGGTACGTTAGGAACGAGATCCTCCAACTCGACCTAAAGATCCCCACAATCCACCAATTTCTCAAACGCAATTCCAAGCGTTTCTTTGAGTCCGCCGCCAAACACCGCAACCCTCTGGTTGTCGAGGCCGCCAACTAGTACTAGTAGCCCTAGTAGAATCAGTCAGATCCGCCGCCCGAGGCAAATCCTTACCGACCCAGACGACCCCATAACCCTCCTCCAGGAGAGCAATAGGGCCACAAGTACAGTGCACAAACACAGACACCGACCCGCATTCCGACCTCGCCGCCGAAGTCCTCCGCGATCGCGACCCGCCCGAGTAAATAATATTCCCCCCCGACCCTTGCCCATTGATGCGGCAGCCCGCGTCGATGCTGAGCCAGTAGCTTTAAATTCCCAGATTAATAATAATGAATTCTTTGATCCAGCCTCATGATCATCCCAACTTGCTGTCCTCCCCCCAGCGACGCCCTAAGCCGAGGTCCGTACCCCACAGGGGGTGCCCTTAGCGAGCGCTCGCCTAGTTTTAATTAGAATAGTTTTGCCCCTGGCTGGAGGCTTTGAGTTTAGTAGCTTAAGGCAGCCGATTGTCCGGTTAAGTAGTCATCACCTCAGAGGTGAGCTACGAGATGCCCTAGTCAAAAAAAAAAAAAAGATAACTCAGCATTTACGAGCATGCATTCTCAAAGTGCTGAGTTGCTGCTGCGTGATTGGCTTCTACTCGTAAAATTTTCATATAGTGATGCTGAAAGTCTTCTTATTTGCAAATCTAATTATTACCGATATAGTTCTACAGTGTAATCTGTTCACTCATAGGCACTCACACACACATCACACTGACACACACACCACCCGTTACTTTCTTTATTACCAACTTGTTCCTACTTTTTATGTAAGTATCTTTTTATTACATATTAGCTTTTTCCAACAAACATCGGCTTTTATATATTGTAAATACGCTGACTCGTCTTAAACGGACGGCCCTGTCTCCTGTGATAAAGTTTTTTTAAACTAATACAGGATACCTACTTGTAGTTTTCTCTATAGAAAAAAAATCAAAATAATCTCTTTAAAATTAAAATAAACCCATAGTACGGCGTAAATACTTCACAGAAGGTCATCAGTATTTTTTTTTTATAAAAAATCTAAATCTTTCTATAACGTAAACATTTTACATTTTCAAAATAAGTAGGATTTGTTTTAATATCTAAAACAAAGGAAATAAAGTAAATTGGCACGGTAGTAGCCTATTCTTTATTCCGCCTATTCCATTCATTACCTAGCGCCAGAAGCTTGGTGGCTCCTAACCATATGAACAACCACGGTTACTGTTGATAACCGTGGTTGATCAGGTTGGTTCAATTTTTGAGTTTATTTTATTTAAGAGTGCTCTCAAAGCTGATTTACAGATAAGCTTTTTTTAAACAAGAAAAATCTACCTATAGTGAAAAATCAAAAAATCTTTAAGAAGCTAAAATAAGGCACAAATGTTATATATCTATGTATAAAATTATTTTCTTAATGTTACTATAAGTATAGGTATTTCAAATGACTTTAATTAATATAAATTAAATAAAATCCTCCTCATCCTGCCTCGTTGGTGTAGTGGTCGCAAGCGCTACTGCTGAGCATGAGGTCCTGGGTTCGATTCCCGGATCGGGCAAAGTGTTATTGGGTTTTTCTATCTGGAATTTCTCAGTAGCAGCCCGGAGTCTGGATTTGTGCCCGGTTAATGGCAATAGGCTCGCTCCCTATTACATGGGACTTAAACATAACTGAGAAATGTGGGTGTACCTACTACACTTCTGCCCAACCCTTCGGGGAGACAAGGCGTGATGTTTACAAAAGTTACATGTACTAATACTTGCTGCGCCCTAACAGGGTCATGTACTCATACGTTTTAGCTTAGCCTGTAACTATGTGTATATTATGCAAAATAAATAAATAAAAAGTTCTTATTATTTGACCCTCAAGTATTTTGTTAAGTAAATCTTCAAATAATTAGGTATTATTAAAATTATAATTATAACTATAGAAGAGCAGTGAACGCCCAGTGTTAAAGGCCCCGACTTATGAATTGTAGGTCGTGGGTTCGAACCCAGGCAGGTTAATAATTTCATCACCTCTGCTCTCAAAACAGTGAAGGAAAAAAAATCGAAGACATGTGACATCTACCAACCCACACTCTGGCTAACATTTTATGATAATTATGCTTTGGAATATTGGAACTCCGGGATGCAAATCTCCTAAAGAAACACAAACACGCCGCCCTTTATTAAAATTCGCTGCTCACTATCAAAAAACAATTCCACAATTGTATCAACGAGCCGCGGCCATTTTGTGAAAGTAGGATGTGCAATAAAAATAAAATTTTATGCCTTTTACATTGGTTATGTGCACCCCACAAGTATGCAATTGTTAGTAGATCAATTGATATCTCTGGATAAATTGATAACGGACCCCTATTATGGACTTATTTTAATTTAATTAAAAGATGTGTTTTAGAAACAACGGTTGAAATATAAAATGCGGTTTGAAAACAATTACTACTTAGTAAGTAAAAAAAACATTACTCTCCATCTCAGGCAGTCGAGTAATTATGTAATTTTAAACAACCCTTTTCGTTAGTTTCCATACGCATTAATTACCTACATGGGTACTCAAGAAATTAATGCAACATTAGAATGTTTTTAATAAATTTTACCTATCAATTTCCACTATAAATGAACCTACTTAGATGAATTTTTACCTGTTAACAATAATGAATCATCGATTACAATCGGAAACCAAACTCGCCAAAATCGGAACTAACGCCATCTTGTTTTATAAATACAATTTCTGGGGCAATTTCACAATTCGGTATGTAAAGTATTTGTCAGTTATTTTTTTATATTTTTATTTTATAGATATGAGTATTTGAAATATATAATTTCAAGTTTTTGTTTTTCAAGCTGTAGTTATTTTTTATATTTTTTTAAAGTTTTGTTCGTGCTGACGTCATAAAGTAGGCTGAATAGCTTATGATCTTTGCCACGTTTAACACATATAATTAAAACTAAACTTGAAAATTCAGTAAAGTCAAACTGTCAAGTTTGACGGTTAATATTAATTTTTCATAACAGAGCGATTTTTATTTTTACAGTATCCGTACCTTATTGTAAAGATAAAGCTTATTAATTATGAATCGATCAAAGACTAATTGTGCTAAATGCTTCATACCGTCATGTAAAAACACCATAACAAATTGTTTGTGTACTGAGGTCCTTATTTAAAACAAATCCAAAGGGTAGGCAAGCAGTTCCTTATAACAAGCAAATGATCAATGTAGCAGTAATTATCGAAGTCCGAAGGGAAAGCAAGGGTTATAGTGAAATTAATTAGGTAACTTATCAAAAAATCAAGGCACAGTACGCTCAACGAAATTAAACAGCTAAATGTAAACTTGACGTTGACATTGACGCTTGACACGTACAAAATGTTATTACAAGAGGCACTGAAAGTTTCCTATACAGGGTAGTTTATGACGTCATTTAGAGGTCAAGTAAAAGTCAAGTGAACTTAAGAATTTTTGTGAAAATAAATACGATCTTAAACTTTTAGGACCTAAAAATAGAAAAATAAGGTTTACAAACCTAAAATCTCGAAATGGTTTTGGAATCAGCTTAAGTTAATTTTTACTTTACATACCGAATTGTTTACCAACGACGCGTCGCCCCCCTCCCCTGTCAATGTCATTCAGGCGCCATAAACTCCTTGTAGCACTCTAACTCGAATTTTGACATATTTAACTTAAATATAATGTCGTAAACAAAACATGACAGGTGACTTACGAATCCGTACAAGAAGCATCCTTCCTCGCACCATTTGCGAAGTATCCGGTTCGATTCCTGGCGGAAGTATAAAGTGTCGGTCGTTATTTTATAAAAATGTATCTTCACGCTTGCTTTCATTTATAGGGGAAACAGTGTTGTCGTCTGCGGTGTTTGTCCGTTACGACGAGGTGAGTTTAAGTTCATACAGTCAGATGTTAAATCTCTGGGGCCCAAAACCAGTAGCGTTGAAGGAATAAAAAATGAATGGAGTACACTGTACAGGACCTTATAGTAGACATTTCTTTGTAATAGGTACTTACTCGTGATACAAGCAATTCCTTGCTAAAAGGTGATCTCCAAAAATATGTACCTATCTAAATGCCTATTGTTATTGAAATAAACGTTTTTTTATTTTTATCCTTATCTTTTTGGCTTAATTGCTGATTTTAGTAGGCAAAATGTTATAATAATAATAGTTACGTAGGTAGTACCTACGGTACGACACAACTTAGATGTAGCATCAGCATAATTCGTAAAACCAATCACCATCCGAACTTCGTGCGCCTTCAAAATCAGCACCCATCTATATTACCTACTGCTTGAAAACGCATTAACAATTTAAATTTTAAGAATTTAAATTCTCAAATTGATGCTACATCTAAGTTGTTTCGTACTGTACCTACCCTAGACCGTAATATTACCTTTTCCAAATTCCTTTTAATTACCCATACCAAAACAGAGTCACGGTCACATCACTAACAACATTACCACGCAGGCACGCACACAAGGACCGTACAATTCCAACACTAACATCAACATCCCTAAATCCGGCCAGACACATCGGCGACACGCATCCACATCTATTAGACCGAAATATCCTAAAACCGTAACCAATCAATTTGTAGACGTGAACTTGTAGTTTTAAAATCGGAAAAAGTATCGATAATTTGAGAAGTGTCGATACTTCAGTACGATGCTATACTAAGGGTCTGTGTCACCATCTCCTGATCAGTCCCGAGTAGCCAGCAGATTTTTTAAATTAATTCTATTTCATATTTGAATTTTATTTATCTCTTGATCAGCCCTGTAGGTACAGACGCCTTTCCCAATCAACTTTGAACCATATACTTTAGTGATAAAGTTGAAAATCTATTAAAGAAATTTGACAGATTGTAGTAGGTTGATGTGCTGGCGTCTGCACCATCGAAGAAGTTCATATCTACATATACACCGTAAGAACTATTTCTGCTTGTAGCGCTCGGCCGCTGTAGAACCGGGTCGGTAACAGATGTGGTCGTCGTGTTCACGGGATTTTGTTTTCAAACTTATGCTTAGACATGATGAAGTTCTTCTATAGTACATGTCCGTGCACTGAAACATTTCTAGCATTCTTTATTCGTCACTTTTCAAGGGATACTAAAATAAAATAGTATTGATTCATAATGCAATTCTAGCTGGAACCTAGATTAGTTACCCAATGATACAAAAATAATAATAACTGAAAGGTATAAAAAAAATATTCTTCACAAATTCAACGCGCAATACGAACTTAAACATAACAAGAAAAATACTTTTTATTAAAAAATTTAAAAAAAGCACACGATAAAGTTCTGTAAATCTTTGCCTCGGTGATACCGTTTAGAGAGCATTTACACCATTTATATCGATAATGTTGATTCGATCCCTATTATATCCTCCTGCCACACACTATTATGGGGTTACCTTAATGAAGTTTTAGGGTAGAGAGTACAATGGTCGGTCGTGATGAAGGATTGTGGTTTCTGATTTATGAAGACGGATGGTAGAGGGTTAATGTCTATTATAGTAATGCAGTTCGTGAGATACATTAGGATGCTGTGAAGATTTAGGCGTGTAAGTTTTGATACATGGGGTAAGCATAATTCCTGAGATTTGATTAAAGGTAGGTAAGTATAGATTTGGCTTTAAAAAGTTTAATTTTTTATCTTATCTTGGTTCAGTTTTGGCAGCAGATACGATCTCTTCTTGTAAGTAATTAAATAAAAATAAACGTAACGTACGTAAGGTAAATCTTTACTGGTTCTAGGTATAGAACTGCCAGCAAATTGCAGCAAAACACGACCTAAACACGACTTGATTTTGTGCATCTACAACTTAGGTATCTATGCATGCAAAGCAGTTCTGGTGCGTGCCTGATTGACAAACAACGCATATTGCATAGCGTAATCGATTGAGGATAGACTTATAACATTAGAAGAAAAAGTAGTAAAGTCAGGGAAATTAATTATTGAGGAAATTGACGAAACAATCTACTTTGTCCGTATATTTAAATCACTATATTTGATGGTTGTATGGAATGGAAAAAACACAAATTGACCTAGGGTCTCAATTTGCAAAACAATCAATTCAAAAGCGCTCCTCACTTTTAATAATTTCAAACTTTTGTTCTTTTCAAAGTTCTCTGCTGCCTCACACTGATTAAAACCATGAAAATGCCACAAAACAAAAAAACAGCAGCATATTAAACCTTATAGAACATTACCCAGATGTTTGAAACACGAGACATGGCATGTGACCACAGTTTTTACATTTAGACCCGAAATAAAAAAATGCTGATAAGTAAACGTATGGTATTCACCATGATTTATGTTAGTGCCGAAGGAAACGGGACTGTAAGGAAAAAAAAAAGTTTGTGTTCAAAAATTGTTTGTGGTTTTTCTGGTCATTTGTTTTGTTATGGTCGTAGATCATTTTAAACTGAGATCTGTAAAATTGACCTGAATTTTTTTGCAGGTTAAAATATTGTAGCATATTATCATAATTTTTAAAATACTGCTGCCCTCCATTATTTAGAAGGCACAGGCTGTTTGCCGTGCCTCCATGTCGTACTGTTGCACGTGCTAAGTCGCCAATTCCTCGCACTCTGGCCGCGCTTAATGATCTCTTGGATTCTAACCCAACAGGCGACCTGTTTGCGGATGGATGGACGAAGATTTTTTTGGTATGTCAGAAGTACTGTGAGAGGAATTTATGACAGTGTTGTTAACCTTCTTTTATTCTATTTATGTTTTTATTTTGTATATTTTAATGTGGTTAATAAATTGTCTCTTTTGTTTTTATAATTTTTGTTACTGTAATTGGTTGTAAGTAACCGTTGTAGCTAAATAAATAAATAAATCTTTAACTTGAGATAACTTTTTCTTATCCTCTTGCCCTTCTCCCAATTTATTTATGGGGTCGGCACAACATGTCCTTGTCTTCCATACTTCTCTCTTAGACGTCATCTTTGTAGTCACCCCCCTTTCTAGCGATTTCATCTTTCACACTGTCCATCCATCGTTTTAGCTCGAACAAATAACAAAAACGTGTAAAAAAAATACAGCAATCCGCAAATGCTGTGTAAAAATAACTAACAGACATCGAAATATTATCCGTTACTGACCTACAGAATGGACATGATAATATTTATAATAAACGTGGTCATCATCGCTTATAGAATTTGCCCGAAAAAACGTAAACAATCCATTATTTACGTCACAACACTGCTTCGAAACGCCATCTATTGCCGAGTAGTTGAATCTTTCATCATTTTGGGCTAATATTTTCTCCTTTTTTTTTTTTCATGGAATATGTATCTTTAGGATTTACGTTAAGAACTTTTTTTTAATAACAACATGTTAAAGTAGGTCCGAAAAGAACCGCTGGACAAATTTTCAGCAAGCATGTTGGTACTGACACCATAATACCTACAAACACTACTAAGTCCTGAATGTTTTTGTTCAGCATTAGTGTAATTAAATAATCTACTAACTTATAATGTTCTAACTACTCTTCAATTATACGTTTGGTTCAAGAAAATTCAATTCGGGAGTCCGGGTATTTGCGCTAAATCAGAACGTTTAACTCAAGAATTGGCGTCTGTTGCTCCCAATATAAATCAAATAATCATAATTATCACAGTTCACAGTCCCTATACTAAGAGTAAATTGTCTTAGGACGTTGGTCTAGTGGTCGCAAGCGCTACTGCTGAGGATGAGGTCATGGGTTCGATTCCCAGGTCGGGCAGTGTATTGGGTTTTTATATCTGGAATTTCTCAGTAACAGCCCGGAGTCTGGATTTTTGCTCGGTTGATGGCAATAGGCTCACCTAGCGAAATGTGGGTGTACTATAGGTACACTTCTGCTTATCCCTTCGAGGATTACAGGTGTGATGTCATGTTATGTTATTGTCATAGATCGACAATTTAGAATAGGTGTCACTCCTATAAGCATAAGTAACTATTTCCAGCCCTTTACACAGTGGCCTGGTAACCCATTTAGTTCAATTGAATCAATTTAGTTGATCTATTTATTGGAGCAGTAGCTAATATACATAGGTTATTTACTCTTGTTGATTTTGTCCCTTATTTTGCTTCGTCAGCGCTAGCTTTTGGGCTTTTGTTGAGGGTGGACTGTCTTACAAGATGGATGGATTTCCATGGAGTTTCTTGCTCATTCTTCTCCATAGAAACCTACTAGGTGCGCTTTTGTACGGACAACTAGCTTCATCCGACTCCTTAGACAATTCAAAGTGCCTGTAAATGGTTTAATTGAAATAAATGTTTTTACTTTGAATTTGAGTTTGATGCGTCTCGCGGAGGCTTATTGGTGATTCGCCCGAATTTACTCGCCAGAAACGGCCGAATCAAAACAACAATTTATTTGTAGGCGAATCGATTTCTGGAGTTGTCGATTCGCCTACAAATAGGTAAATTAACTTCGTGTGAATCGCCTCTGTATTATTATTGTTATTTTCGGTTCTTTACGTTTCTTCTCATTTAAGAGAGGTTAAGAAAGTTAACGCACGGGTCGGGAGCAAGTACGAGTACCTATTCGTATGTAAGGCAAAATTTAGATAAAAAAGGTGGATGACAATATAGAAGAAGTCTGGAACTTTCGGATGATGTGACAGGTGTTAAGAATGGTGGCTTTTTGGACCAAGTAATTTTTTTTTTTTTTCATCCTCTTTCGGGTGAGTAAATTCGGGCGAATCACCAATAAGCCAAGAATAATATTTTAACGGGTGACTCTTGTTTTTTTAGGTTTAGCTACTACATTTCTTTCAGTGTGTTTTGAGTTTGATATAATTATAATGTTTTTATTTATGTAAACTTTCTAAAACACAAACTTACTCTGTTTGCTGTAACTTTCTCGAATTCCTACTACATTATCTTAAAATTATGTCCTCATTTAATGTACCAATTCATAATACCTAATTTATGTTCTTCCATACTCTGGAATTTTTGGCTATAATGTGAGTATAAATTATTGCCAAAATCAACCTTAAAAAGCATAATCGACGCAATTTATCAAACTCGGTGATTATTCTAGCAGCCTCCTCTCCATCGGTTTCGGTATCCCTCAGGGCAGTACACTCGGTCCAACTCTTTTCTTACTGTACATAAACGACATCTTAAATCTTTCTCTCACCAATGCTGAAATAAACGTGCGACTTCCCCAGATACCAATCTTCTCTATAACATTGATAAATTATGTCAATCATGTCTGTAACAAAAGGACACAACCCTACCACCCCGTATGCGCCCGCTTTTTATCACAATTAAAAGTAAATGAATAAAAATCTCCTCTCAACAGTGTCGCCATCTATACGGGCATATTTATCATTAAGTATGTGGGCTTTGTTGTAGCACTTGCCGTATTTAACACCAAATTAGAGGGGTGATCAAGTGATCATTAGGGACATTCTGATTTTATATTATACTGTCTTTTTCCCGCGGCTTCGCCCGTGTAAAAGTCGGAAATTATCCCTCGTGGACGTTCTACCGGTTCTATGTCATCACAATCAGTTCAGCCGTTAAAGCGTGAAAAGGTAAGACAGACACAGTTACTTTCACTTTTATAATATTAACAGCAAAATACGAGAAATTCCTAGTGACTATTCAATTCAAATACCTAATTAACTTGAGGTTTTTTTTTAAAGTTTTAACATAACATCACGCCTGTATTCCCCCAAGGGTTAGGCAGAGGTGTTCCTATAGTAGGTACACCCACATTTCGCTAAGTCTATGTAATAGGGGGCAAGCCTATTGCAATTGCTATTTATTTATAGTGAAAAAAAGTTTTAATTTATCATAATTCAGTATACTTACACGGGCAGATAAAGATCTATGAAAAACAATTTATTTTCATACAAAAATGATTTAAAGAAAAAAAATACTAATTTCTTTTTAACCAAACGATTAATTGTAATCGACGGATGCATTGTGCTTTAACCGACTTTGTGTTTTAAAAAGCGTGTGCTGTGTTACGTTATTTGGATGATTGTTACGGTGCGTTTGCGATATTGTTATAAATGACGTAGGTTTGGATGTGAAAGAAAACTCTAGTGATGTTAGGTACCAGGAGTAAAAACAACGAAGTACCTTACCATTGTATAATAATATAAAGAAGAAAGAAATAAAATACGTTTATTTGCGGTACATATGACGCAAGCAAAGAAAAAAAAAACACAAAATAACAATTTGGGGGAAAATATGCGTCACATCCACGCAAAACGGCCTTCGCTCAGCATAATGCTGCGACATTATGCGAGACAGACCCCCAGCGCGGTTTTCAGCGACAACCGGCATTGACGTGATGACGTCAACCGGTGCAGCTAGAGAAATAACATAGTAAGACAAAAAAAAATAAACACAATAGTTAGTCCTAAATATATAAAATATGGGTAAGGCCGCCAAAATTGTCAAATACATCACAAAAGTAACACAACAGATTTTGTGTTACCGTTACACAAAAAGTAACACATGTTTTGGGTAAAGGTGGTTTCATAATGGTTAAATAAATAACCTAAAATAACAATAGATAAAAAAAAAAATTGGACGGTTTTATGTAATATTTGAATATCGGTAATACATTGATTGGGGTTTTTCATGGCGTGTTGTTGAGATATTGACGGCGCATTTTCTTTTTTTTTGATATCGTCTCCATTTTTTTCGTAATTTATCTTTCTGTTCTTCGTTGTAATTGGCTACTTTATTTTTATATTGACGGTAATGTTCTTTCAGTATTTTTTCCTATGGTCTTGAAAATTTTCAGGATTCGTACTTTTTTTTCACGATATCTTTTCTGTAGTTCAGCGGCAGTTAACGGCATTGTCATATTATATGCGATTATATTTCAATAGAAGAAAAACATACTCAATTAGTAAAACATACTCAATTACTTCACTTGGCAGGTTTTCACTATTAAAAAGTAGGTATGTAAGTACTGAGTTTGTCATACCTACAAAATCAGTACAAATACCACTATGCATGCGGCTTTATAGATCTACTGTGTTACGTAACACATACTTTTGTGTTACAATAACACAAATTTAACGCAAAAGTGACACAAATGTAACACAGGCGTAATACAAATGCAACACAAAAGCTAAATTTTTACAACAGTTTTAGATTATATTTCGGTTATTTATTACAATTAGGCACTAATCGGCGGTTCTAAGTATACTTTTAGCCTCATCGCTGTCAAATATAATACAATAACATTAAAATATCTGTTTCTTACTTCAGAAATCACACTAAATCATTTTTTTTTTCACAAACAAACAATAACGTGACTCGCACTTTAAGCTTCTTTACTGGCGAAACAATGACTGCTGCATTTTTTTTTTCATTTTTTATAGATTACGGTGTTGCCACATTAATACTGCGTTTTGCACTTAGGCACTATAAATAGTAGCTTTGGGGTAAAAATTCGTCACACAAATAAATCGTTACACAAAAGTAAAAGCCAATGTTATATTTAAAACTATCAAAAAACAACTCAGTTCAAGGGTTTTCGTAACAATATTATTATCATAGCCGGGGTCTATCATCTAATTCTTCGACGGTATACATATAATTCAGATATTCTCTACAAATTATTGAATAATTTAACCAAAAGTTACTGCAAAAAAAAACGACAGAAATGTCACACAAAAAATTGACAATTTTGGCGGCCTTACCCATATAATATTTAAAATGGCAACATTTCGTAGCGTTGGCGGTACTTCGCCAGGTAAATTCCAAGACACAGTGGTCACGTGGGAGACACAAGTCTACGTAATCACATCTGTGTTACCAGTACTGTGTAATAATAACTCCCCAACCACTTTATTACCTGTGCGAATCTGATAAAACAATGAGGTTTTAATTAACAATTACGTTGGTATATTATGTTTAAATTGAATTGTTTCGTTTGATTAGACAAACGAAACGACATTTTAAATGCTTTGTATGTATTTTTTAACAGAATGGTGACTGAAATTTTTTCCTGGATTCGTGTTTTGTTGCAATAAAGCGGCCACTGGGTAGTGACGTAAGCATGTGTCACTCCCGGAATGCCAGACCTTGATTTTTTAGACCATGGATGTAACATAATATAACATCACGCCGGTATTCCCCGAAGGGTTGGGCAGAGGTGTACTTAATTAAGTACACCCACATTTCGCCAGCTATGTTTGACTCCTTTGTAATAAGTGGCGAGCCTATTGCCATCAACCGGGCACAAATCTAGACTCCGGGCTGCTAGTGAGAAAAAATTGTGCCTTTTTTCAGTGTCTCATTCTTGGCATTGTACTAGCACTAGGTAAACACATTAGAAAACCTGTTTTCAAAGCAAACAGCAGGTGAACAATAAATAACTCGAATAAAAAAATATCTGGACATCTAAATTATATTATACCTACTGTCAATACAACAAGACATCAACTTAAATTGTGCAGCAAGTGTATTGCCCACATCCCTAGTTCTAGCTATAACGTCGTTTACCAAATCGTGACCTACAATAATGTTACAAATCAGTCTAATGTACTGCATCCACATAAAGTGTTGACATAATACCACTAGCCGGTATTGCCAGTAATATGAGGAAATAATAACAACTAAGGCAAAACGAATCCAACAATTCAAGTAAAACCCGTGACGAAGTTGTGAATGAAACGAATTTGTTCCATTTTCGTTTTTACTGCATTTCTTCTAGTTTGTTTTACTGTTGTTTGGCTCTATTTTGAGGTTAATTTTGTGGCTGGTTTGATGAAGATAAAATGATGAAAGATTACGATCCTACGTTACTAAATAAATATCTAAGAAATATATGTGAATAAGGAAAGTAAAAAACTAAAACTCAACTACGACAAAAACGTCAATTAGGATTACCTATAATATACAAAACATCGATGTCGATTTTGTTTCGGTTTTCGTATAGCCGGAGTCACATCTAATCTGTGCGTAAGATGCTTTAAATACATACATGACGAGACGATTCTATTCCTTCGACAGTTCAAGCTTTCATGGCTTTGAGAATTTTTCTGTGATACATAAAGATCTAGCACTTATTTCTTTTTTTTTTGGAATGTAGCTTAGGTTATTGATCAGATGTTATCAACATTTGTGATCGTAATAGAAGTGTCCAAATTCCTACCACAATACAAATTAACGTAATTTCTGTAAAGATAATGTCATTAACATAAAACAATAGGAGGGTAGCGACAGATGCGCCCTCATGTTGATACGATCTCAGTTGCGTACGCGCACGCGTTCGAATGTCAACTTGTTAAGTGGAAGCGCGTTGGAAACATGTTAGCTGAAACTGTTTGCAGTTATTGGTTTCTTATGTTTGTGTTTTGTTTGGCAAGTGTCAGAAAGCTTTGCTTAGATGGATATTATAAGTTTACTGCCCTTCAAATAATATTATTATATGAGAACTCATCTCTGCAATTGATGAATTTAGCTTAGAATTTAAGTACAAAAGTCGTATCACTTTGGGCCACAATTATACAGGCTTACGCGACAGGGTGGTTGTCACGTAAGCAAACTATTAAAATGAATTCAGTATTAGGTTCTAGGTCCAACAACCACCAGTGACAGTTGGCTTTAGCATGCAACCATGCCCTTAACCGAACGCACGGCGCGTGCCGCTCCTGCGCATACTCCGGCGCCCCGCAGAGGTGTCATAATATAATGACATCTTAATTTATGCGGAAACACACTCGATAACATGGCACGATCGTATTGATAGCACACGAATCTACTATTTATTGTATTAGACGTATGCTTACAAAGTCCATTAGATTCCAGCGTGCAATTTTTCCAAAAAAACCGTTACTTACAAAGATGTTTCCTGCGGGTATATTGTCGGGTCGGTTGTGCTAACATCTCTTTGAGGCGCGCGTGGAACACAACGCGCTGTCGACCCGGGCCTGCAGTGCTATTCTGTAACCATCTCACCGTGAAAACTTAGGTGAAGTGAGCTCGGAGTGAGCTGTCAGTCCCTAGCAGCAGGTGGAATCACAGTTCACTTCAAGCTCACTTTACCTAAGTTTTCACCGTGAGATTATTACAGAATAGACCGGCTGGTCCGATACCCATCATTGCTCACCGTCCGCAGGCCCGCACCTACGGTAGCCCGGGATTGGTCTGCGATTCCCGACGCCCAGGGCGTCTCCTGCGGGTATTACACCATCCTCAGTTTATTTTACAAGCGCTTATTTAATTAAAAACCCTCCCTCTCTCACAGAGGAGGCCTATGTCCCACCAGTGCCCACATTATAGGCTGCTCATGCTTACTCTTAATTAAAAAGTTGGCTGCTTTAGTAGTTAGAATTTTGTATTTTATAAGTGGTTCTGTTTTATTTCAGTACCTGAAAGACTGCTTGAATGTTGGCCGTGTCGGTAAGAAAAGAACCCAGTGGCCAACGTTAGTTAGGGGTTAGTCTGGGTCATTTCTTTTTTCTTTCTGAATCCCTAGGATGCTACCATACATAGATTAATAACCATTATGGTAAATCGACACACTTTCACTCGTGTAAAGCTCAGTTGTATTAAATACCAATTTTTGGCCGATCACTGTCTCTTAAGATACAGGCCTCCTAGTAGAGACAGGGTTCATTATTATTTTTGTAAACATAGACTATTTTTGTAGACTTAAATATTGTGTGCTCAAAGCTAATTATGTATTATGCTCAGTGTATTTTGTGCTATTCCTTTTTCCTTTGAACTGTGTCTGTGTGTATTATTGGATAAATAAACAATTTTATTATTCTATTATTATCTATTATACAACGTGTATAAAGCTACGAGCTTGCGCACGGCTTTAACCGCGTGGAGGTTAGAACTTATCCCAGAAACACATAGGCTTGAAACATTAACAGACAGTCAGAGTTTTAGGAGTATGAGGAACAGGGTGTAAAGTTCACTCATCCACCATAGAAAAGGGAGGATCCTCCAACCAGACGGGTGTAGTGTCTGGCGGGCCGACTGCCCCACTGTTGATTTCGGATAGTCTTAACTATGTCGTTCGCGTGGTAAACTCTAATAGCGCGATGCAGGATTTGTGTGACGTCATGTCTTTGATGCGTAGTTAGTATGTGGCGGTGTAACCGCTACAGAGTTACTTTCGCATTTAAAATATTATTAAAGTATGAATTTAGTCAAAGGCGTTCAGAGGCGGAATGAGCATTTATTACCTTATCACTTAGGTTTGTGATTCATCATCATCATCATGTCAGCCGAAAGACGTCCACTGCTGGACATAGGCCTCCCCCAAGCACCGCCACTTCGACGGGTTCTGTGCTTCCCGCATCCAGCGGATTCCTGCGACCTTCGTGTTTGCGATTTTAGACAGTAATTTTAGGTGTCTTCACGATGTTTTCCTGTAACATAATTCAGTGGTCTCAAGTTACTATCCTTAAATCTATAACCTTGGTATGTACACTTTATTTATTATTTAAATAAGTAGTAAACAAACGTGGCGGTACAATATCGCATCGCTGATCTAATAAATAGCCGCCATTGTATGCAGATGCGCGCGCGCAGTAATTTACTCGTCGCATTTACTTGCATAGCAAATGCTAATTCAGCAATGTCAATTTATTTTGTTGATGGATGTTTGAATATTTTGATCGATTTGAATTTTTATTATAATTAAGTAAGTATGTAATTTAACAGCTATACGAGTACTTATATACCGACTATGTACTTATGTACTTATATGTACTTATGTACTTATTAGTACTCAGTAACTGGGTTGTGCAGGTCAGATACTCCATGTAAAAAATACTAGTATTCAGTTTCAGCTGCATCCGGATAGACTGAAAGCCGACCCTTACATAGTTGGAAAAAGGCTAGGCAGATTGATTGATGTAGTTTTACAGCTCCTTAAATTTGAAGTAACTTCGAGTGCCATTTGGAAAACGTATTTAAATCAATCCTGTTTATTAAATTTCAAACATTAATCTCATCCAAAAATTGAAGAATTCCCAGTGATTAAAATAGTTGGCAGTCAGCAGTGGTAACGGAGTGTGTTAACGGCGCCGACTTACAAGTTGTAGGTCGTGGGTTCGAACCCGCGTAGGTGCTTTACTTTATGTGAATAATTTCATCACCACTGCTCTTAAAACGGTGAAGGAAAACATCTTGAGGAAACCGACATGTCCTAGAACCAAAAGTTCGAAGAATTGTAACATCTAACAACCCGCACTGGGCCCGCGTGGTAGATTACAGCCCACTCCTTCTCGAAGAGAGGAGGTCTGGGTCCCAGCAGTGGGAATATTATGGGTTGATTAAGCTGTTATGCTAAAATAGTACAGACGCCAGCAGGTCAACCTACTACAATCTGTCAAATTTCTTGAATAGATTTTCAACTTTATCACTAAAGCATAAGGTTCAAAGTTGATTGGGAAAATTTGACAGTTTCGGGTAGGTTGATGTGCTGGCGTCTGTACAATCGAAAAACTTCATATCTAAGCAGTTTGAAAACAAAATCCTGTGAAAACGATGACCACATCTGTGACCGCCCCGGTTCTATAGCGGCCGAGCGCTGTTAGATATGAACTTCTTCGATGGTACATACCTACCTTTTTTTATAAATCGTGATAATAGTATTTGCTTACCTAAGTTCTATATTGTGTTTAAAATACGTAAGTATTTTATTTTTAAAAAGTCAAAATTTTATTTAAAAAAACTGCTTTTATTTTGTTTTCCTGAATCGTGGTTATCTTTTCAGGCTCTATGCGCAGAAGCCTATTACCGAATCACCTCGTTTTAACAGACTACGTAACTTTAACTACAGAACTTCCTAATTAATTAATTACCATAGAATAGGACTCAAAATTACTGTAATAATAATGACACACTCCATAAAAATGGAGGGTCAAAAATAAACGACCATAATGTCCTTAGACCATACCGTCACCTTAAACATCGGGTGTCCATCGTATGGTGCAATGTCATGCTAATTAAGAAGTCTGTTATTTATACGATTGTCATTAAGAACTTTTAGGGGAAGTAAAGGGGTGGCAAAAGCTTAGGTAGCTAAGGCCTCGAGCGATGCGACTTGCATCAAGCGACATGCGCGTGCGACGTCCGTCGCTCGGCAAGTCGCGTCGCGGTGACTAAAGTAAGGCCATTTTAATAGGTAACATTTGACGTCTGTCAGTTTAGTGAAAGCAAATCGTAAAATTACTCGTATCGGTCATTATTACAATAAATATGTAATCGTAATTGAAAAAGGTTAAGCAATTGTGCAGTTCTAACAAAACGAAAATAGTTATTTGTTATACAAGAGTGCAAAGTTGCTTTTTAACCGCGTGTTCAATTTTGATGACCGAGCAAGCGAAGGATTCTAAAATTGAATCACGAGCGCAGCGAGTGATTCAAAATTAGAATCCTGAGCGTTAGCGAGGGAATCAAAAGAGCACGAGGTGAAAAATCTTTGCACTCGAGTGCAACACGTAACTTTTCATTCCACCTCAGCGAGGAAATGACTAAATGCAAAAAAAAAAACGTTTGCGCATTATTAACAGTTTCAGTCAATTCTGTTGGCGTCAAGCAAACTTCCTCGTCGCTAGAATCACTCATTTTAGTTTTTTCACTTGTTTTCAAGTTTCTTGTTTTTAATATACCTAAGGTTTAACAATGACGTGAAAAAATGCCGCGTAAAGAACCGCGTACAAAGCAAATTGAAAAAAGAACACCAAGAAGGTTCCGAGTCTGAGTTTTTAACAAATTAAAAAAAAGTTGTATGATATATTCGGCACCATAGAGGTAGCAGTAAATAGGTTTAATGTTTTTTTTAATTCACAAACTTAGTGCACACGATGTTCTAAATTCAATTTACTTTATCCTCTAGAGAATAAAAACGGCTTTTCCACTCAGATACTGAAGATTAAAAATACTCTTTCCGAGATGGTGGGATGAAAAATATATTATTTTATGCCCGGCGTTACAAGGTTACTTGTTGAATTTTGATGAATTGTCACATGTTACCTATTAAAATGGCCTTACTTTAGTGACTTGCTCTAAAATGCCGCTTGAGCCTGTAGCTCGTGACCACGGGATAAAACTCGACGATAAACTTCATATTATAAAGTTTCCATTACAAAATAAAATAAATTACTAATTAGTTTCTTTTCTTCGTGATTTTTATGTTAGATAAATCAGATTAAATGTTAAATATAATTTAAGCTCATCTCTGAGATATTTCGTGTTAGAGATTGAATGGAGACGACTAAAGTGCTGTAACTGTATGCAGATTTCGCAGTCTAAGCAATGTTTAGACGATGCAAGTAATTTTTTGCTTCAATTTGATTGTATGCCACAGGCAAGAAACTTGCATCGTGTAATATAATATAATAATAAAGTTCACTTCGAGGCTCACTCACTGGACTCACTTTTTTTTTTTTTTATTCTTGTAGTACACACTCTCCACGGGATAAAACTCGACGATAAACTTTATATTAAAAAGTTTCCATTGGAAAATAAAATAAATGACTAATTAGAGTTTCTTTAAATATTTACAATATTATTATCAAATATAATAATATTAATTAATTATATTTATATTATTTATACTATTAATATAATTTATACTACCTACAACATACCTAGCTAGTAGAATAACTTGCTAGTAAAAAAAATATCCGGCTCATGAGGTCGGGTCAGGCAGTCTTATTGGGTTTTTCATCAGGAATTTCTCAGTAGCAGCCCGGAGTCTGGATTTGTGCCTGGTTGATGGCAATAGGCTCGCTCCCATGGGACTTAAACATAACTGGCGAAATGTGGGTGTATTAGAGGTACACCTCTGCCTAACCCTTTGGGGATTTAATCGTAGCGTGGTAGCGTGAAGTTATGTTATGTTAAAAAGATTTATATATTATGATTTATTCGATAGAAATGGACATACAGTCATAACATTACTGAAACAAATTTTCTGCCAATTACTTCTGACACTTGAAATCGCATGTTTCCTCTACTTTCTAAGTATATTCATTAAAGCATTCTTCAAATATCCCGAAACCGTCGGTGCAAGCCTTCACACCGAGTTTCTTACGTATCTTGTCCTTTCTATCTCGTAAACTATAGTTATTTGTTTAAGCGGTCTCATCTCCGCGATATTTCGCAAGGAAAGTAGACAACGAACCAAGTCAATCAAGTCATTTGTTGCTACAACACCCATTTTTGGAAAGTGTCTCAATTAGATTCTATAGTGCTAATGAACCGAAAAAAAAAACCCAATTTTTTTATTCAATCGAATTTAAGTGCCATAAAAATGCATTTAAATTTTGCATTTTCAAATGCCTTTTACAAAACCGTCCTCCATGGTATTATTTCAATAAAAATTACGTTGGTTACGAAAATAATAAAAATCCTTTAGAGATTAAAGGTACGCTGATAGTTGACAGTTAACACTTTCTAACTTTACATATCCGTATGACGTAATAACACGGCGACTACTATTTAGTGGTGTTAAGAAGCTGAACAAAACCTTTGAATTGAATTTTAAAATTTAGTTTGCTATTTTATGAACTAAAACTAACATTTTCCGACTGCTTTTTGCCAAAGCTATCTCAATAATATATGTTTAGATTCTTTCTCATATGGAGTAAAACACCCTATTTGATTGTAGGCCAGATACTTGCATCGTGTAAATGGGGCTTAAAATTTCACTTCGAGGCACACTCAAGTGACCAAACAAATCTTAAAGGGACTCATTTGTTTTTTTTATGTTTTCAGATTCACACTTTGACACACATTCTCGACATAGATTAACACTGACTGAGCAATAACATCGAGAGGATTGGCAGCAGCGCCCTACTGTCTGGTAATAGAAAAGAATTGCGATCTCCAACATAGGCAATGGCAAAATAATTGTAACTGTAATTAGCGCTAAGAAATGCCGATTGAGGTATTAATGAGTTCTATGTTCTCTTGATTGTATTTATGTTGTGAGACCTCATAATCTGCTATCTAATTATGCAACTCGTTTTCGTAAACGATTACGACTTTGTTTGATTTTGACATTCATTTACATTGGTGAGCAGATTATTTTTTCAAACTTATGATTCAATGGATTAGCAATTTGTTTCAAATCGATTCAAATTCCGATTCCGATTGATCGTGTATTACGTAATTAGGGTACTGGTCTGCAAGGATTAACAGTAATGTAATTTCTTATCTTTTCACGCCTTACGGGTACGCTAGTCGGCATAGATATAATAAAGAAGTTTTTAATATTTCTGTGCTAGTCGATCATTCTTCCATACAAACGTAGTATGGTGATTACTCGTCTGTTTGACGGTGTCCGTTCAAAACTAAAAATTATATCAATTTGTCTTGTCATTATCTAGCCCTGTACGGAGGCAGAATTGGAAAAAAAATTGGTTTTAAAGTTGTGAGCGTTGCAACTTCCATATTTAAACACTAAATTTAACTCGTTTTTGGGTGTATATAAATAACATAATTATGTAGTAAAAAAATGACCAAATAGAAACCGTACAGGAATAGATCATTTATTCGAAAGTACAAATAATTTTATTTCGAGTAAATACATCCAGTAGTCTTTCCATAATATCTATACGCCCAAAGGTCTGTTCATGAAATTTTACGCGCTCGTTTTCGTTATAAATCATCGTCTATTTCACTAAATAAATAAATAAATAATAGCTAGATAAATAAATACTAAATAAACAAAACTAATAAATAGATAATTAGAGTAATTAGCATGCATATTAGTCACGTCCACCAACGAGTTCGAGCCGTCGACTGGTGCGCCCTTATCGTACAACGAATGAACGCATTTCGAAAAGATTTCGCATAAAACTATACCATGACCTGGGTTAGGATATTGAAAACTTTTTATCCCGGTTGTACCATTTCATAATTTCCGAACTCCTCGAGGGCAAAAACCTGGTTATTAATATAATTATATCTCATGGATAAAATGGGCATCGTTTGTCCTTCACTCAGTAAACTAGGTCAACTATAAACAGATCAAATGATTCCTGCGAGTCATTCGATCCCGATTCACTTGTAACTTCACGATCTATATGTACAAAAATTATTAACACTTCCACTTTCAGAGTCACTCTCACTTTCCGAACCCTTTCAAGGATGACGGGATTGGGAAAAAATGGAGGAAACGCAGAGGAACGGTGGTCACGAGTTGTCCAGTGAAACGGATAGACATCACTTAGGTTATTTTTGCTTACCGAGAGAAGAAAAAGAGGCGATAATGCGACTAGTTATTTAGATATTACTGTTACCTCTTCGGGTTATGGGGTATAGATACTAGAAAGTGCTCTGAAAAATTTGTCTTTAGTAAGTACTATGGGTTAGTTACCTACTTACTAGTATGAGCTGTTTGAAAACGAACACTATGGTTTACCTGAGTATTTACATCTTTGTATCATCGTCTTTCTTTTTTTTTATCATCTTTTTTTTGACGACATGGTTGGCGCAGTGGTTAAGCGATTGACTGCTGCGCTGCGTGTCGCGGGTTCGATTCCCACACGGAACAAATATTTGTATGACCTACATGTAGTTGTTCCGGGTCTGGCTGTTTGTGTATGTGAGTTTAAGTGTTTGTAAACGCACCCACGATACAGAAGAATTACCTAGTGTGGGGAAAGTTTAAAAAAAAAAAAAAAAAAAAAAAACGCAGAAAAGAAGAGGCAAAAGGAATAAGTGTAAACTAAGTAGTAATTCGCTCTTTCTGCTAGGGACACTGTAAAAAGGGATAAAAAAAAATTGTTGATGATTTTTGGGAGAGAATCTGCACACATGCAAGAAGCACAGGACCGGTCGATGTGGTAACGCTTGGGGGAAGCCTTATGTCCAGCAGTGGATGTCTTTCGGCTGAACTGATGATGATGATTTTGGTTTTCCACTAAATAATTGCATGTCTTCCCCAAGATCAAACCCTAAGTTCTAACGTTAGTCAAGTCAAACTATACTTACGTCAAGTAATCAACCGTCTAATACAAATAATAACACAACACTCCATCATTTCAATGAAACCACCTATCAAAAACCTAATGTCACCAATAAATACTTAATTTAAACATAGGATGCGCTTTGCGGCGCGTGCGCTTAATAATTAATTCAGCGGTACGCCACCAGGTGGCGCGGCAGATGTTGCTGTAGGTAGATCATTTACATTTCTAATACATATGGTTTCTGATCGATGATAAGAGTCCAGAGGGCATGTTGTGGTCATGTTTTGGGCACGATGCAGTAAAATAATAGAAACTGAAGATTCTAGCAGAAACCATTGAAGTTACCAAACGATTTTAAATCTTTAAACTGGTAATCTTCGCAAAAATTGGAAATACATGTCTACACTAATTTGAATTTTTTTTTTACCATTAGAAAGCTTAGTTTTCAGGGAGTAACATAGGCTACTTTTTATCCCGGGAAAAATAACGGGTCCCGCGGGAAAGACCACGGGAGCGAAGCCGCGGGCAAAGTGCTAGTAATGAATAAACTCAAAAACTACTGGACCGATTTTAATAATTCTTTCACCATTAATATGCTACATTATCACTGAGTAACATAAGCTATAATTTATAAAGACATCACGAGGGCGAAGCCGCTGGCGGAAGCAAGTTTTATAATATGAACAACTCTGCGTTAATATTTATTCCATTTACGATTTTATGAATTCGTATTCATATCCAGACAATTTCTAGATCAGTGGTTATTATCCCACTATCAGCCTGTTGGTAGGTGTTGGTGTTCTAAAGGGTAGTTTAAGAATACATCTGTTTCACCCCCAGGAACACCATCTCGATTTATTTTTAGCATTGCTTAATAATAATAAGGCAGTGCTAAAAATAAATCGAGGTGGTTCCAGCGTAGAATTAAAAATAACCTTTAGAGAACAACCCCTAATAATCTAATTTAATTCTTTCCATTTTTAGATCTGAAGACTAAGTCTAAAATAATTATTTAATTGAGATAAGCATAATTATAATGACAGGGTCCGTTGGTTAGGGCCAGGGGTAACAAATTGGGGTGTAATATGATTGTCTTACTGATAGCAGACTCTTGGTAATGTCGGTTTTATTGAGAACATTAACGGTTGGGATTTTAACTTTTCTAAAGCTCTCCTATCGCTTCTTTTTAACTTAAAGTTAATAAAACAATTTCTATGACAACTTCACGGTTATTGTTCTATCGATGTCGCGTTGGGCCGTCGCGTCGCGTCGAACCTTAAAAGGGAGAGATTACCGATTACTTACCGAGATATACCCCTCTTTGCCTCGGAAACGATGTCAAGCCGTTGGTCCCGGCTGTCATTTGTAGATCTTTGACAGTCGGTACTATTCAGAAGCCCGAAAGTCTGACAACCAGTCTTACCAATGGGTATTGTGTGACCCAGTAACTGGGTTGTGAACGTCCGATAGGCAGTCTCTTTGTCGACTGGTAGCTGACCTCAATATTGTTGGGAAAAGGCTATGCTGCATATGATGATGAGAGAGGGAGAGAGAGAGAGCCATCGGATTGCCATGAGATCGATTAAGTTGCATCGTTGCCAAAGGAGTAGGTAATCTTCTCCAACTATGTCTATGTCATGTTCGAGAACGGCCGCCGTCAGTAGAGACTGGTCATGACTTAGCTGCCACGGTTTATTTTTTTATTGAATTGTTTACTATGGACACTTTTGACGTGTACTAAATCGTTATTTCATGTATAATTTCAAAATTAACGATGTAAACAATATTTTGATTAAAAAGAGTGTCCAGGGAGTTCCTTGCCCGTTCTTCTCCATAGGAACTTACTACGCTTTGAAATGGGCAACTAGCTTCAACTTTCTGACTGACCGACTCCTTGAAAATTCTTATGTGCCTGTAATTAGTTTAATTAAAAGTTTTGAGTTTGAGAAATGAGAAATCTTAGTCTACAATCTTCAAATCTTGTAGGCTAAGGTTGTGTTGTTAATTTTAGCGAAAGTGGCAATGGAAATGAATAACTTGTGTCGAGGGTGCTTGGGGTGATAACAGCAGTAAAAAAAAATTGTTTGAATTTGTCCAACATGACATTATTAATTGGTTTTTTTTAAACTTTACAGCCTTTCTAATCCTATGAACTTACCGTTTGGCCGCTTTTTTAACTAAACCGTTTTATAAGTTAAACCCCTTTTAAAATGGACGTTATTAGGGCTATAAATAACATTTAACGATGCAATATTGTGCCTTACATCTTGCAGGGTAAGCCACACTCCAGGTGTTGGGTAAATTGGACAAAAAGGTAAATTTAACCCTCAGCCCCCTCGAAGGCGCGGTCGTAATGAAGACGCGACCTTTGAGTAGAGTTAAGAATCTATAAAGAAAGAAAGAGGTACGTATAAAAAAATTAAATAATGGGAAATGTAATTTTTAAGATTAGGAATAGTAGAACTGAAAATGTTTCTTTGCATATAATGTTTAATTGCTCACCTTCGTTATGAAAGACTTCCTTTTATAACGAAGGTGAGCAATACGGAAGGATTTTTGAAAATTCTTCTCCAAAAGGGGTTCAAAGGGGATGTATAGCAGTTCGTAATTTTCGCCAAAAGGGTTTTTGACAATTGGTTTTATTGAATTACATCCGATGAGACTCATCGGATGTAATTCAATAAAACCATAGTATTATTTAAAATCTATTCCGTGTCAAACAATTTGCAAACCAATAAAATACATCAAATAGATTTCTGATCATTGATCAACCAATATTCGGTTTTACCTTAACAAAGCCGTAGCTAACAACCCTTTTGTTCATACCCTATCTAACCCTTCACCGCTCTATGTCCAGATGCATGTGAGGGTGTAAGGGTCACGCCAGGTGTAATACCATAGGGTCCGGTAGACCATTGTCTTAGATATACTTACTGATAAAGACAATTACAAGGTTCGTTATAGACCTTGGAAATAATTATTGGGAACTTTTTTTGGTTAAGAGGTTTTGATTGTCTTGGTTGTTGTTATTGGTGATTTATTAAAAGTTTGGTTTGGGATTATGGGTTTTTGTTCGATCTGTGTGATTCTACAGGAAATAGCTACCAGTTTTAAAAAAAATGCCAGCCTGTCATCAATAGCTTTTTTATCAATTAGAAATTATAGAAAAATGTTGTAAACGTACCAACTTTATTTTAACTAAAATTGCTACACACAGATATTCTTTTTTTGTGTCTATACCAAACAGATGAATAAAGTAAAAAAAAACACTTCCAAACATAGATATCCGTGCTTCCAAACAAGACCCATCCCTGATTCGTATTAGAAACATCATCATTTTCTACTCTCACTAATTTCTAATTTCACTACTGGCAAGAATACGTTACCAGGTGTATTCTTGCCAGTAAAGGCTCCACCAGGTGTGAGCCAAAGTGCGAGGGTCGAATCGACCGCCCATCGACCGGATTGTCTTAAATACAGATAGTGGCAATTACAGGGTTCGTTATAATGACATGGCGATTATTATATAAGGTTATTTTAAAGGGATTGTTGTGAATGGGGAAATTACTTTAATATTGATTGCAGTTCTGCTCAATACCTACCTACCTATTGAAGTAAAAATTATTAGGTAAGTACTTATTATCCGATACTATTAAATGAGCAATATATTTTTTTATTAAAATATTTGTAATCACGAAAACGGCACTAACGAACGGGTCTCATATCTGGGAAAATTCGTTTTCTCTATTTTCACAGCCTCGGGAATGTGATACAACGTCGGAAAACTGGACGATATGTAGATTAGTGTCTGAAATTGTATTTTGAGGAAAGAACCGCACAGATTTCATCAGACCTGTCCAGTCAGTTTAGTCAATTTATTTCCACGTATAATAATACTTACCTAGGTACTGTGGCGGTATCTACAACGCCATAATTATGGGAACTACGCATCCCAGTGACGTCACGAAAAATCCTGCATCGCGCAAGCAGATTCTACCGTGCGACGAGTATATACACCGACCTGAAATCAATCGTCGGATGGTTGCCCACCAGACATAACACCCGTCTGGTCGGAGGATCCTCCCTTTTCTATAGACGATGAGTGAATTTTAAACCCTGGTCCTCATACCTCTATAGTTCTGCCTTAATTATAATTACGATTCCGAAGGTCAACTAAACATAGCCATTACTTCACTTTACTTCCTTAATTGGCTAAAAGGCTTACCATATATACACGCCGCAAGCCGCAACTACCCGTCCTGTATACCCCCTTAGTCTTGAAGCGTTAAATTTATGCAACGAATGTATTTCAAACAAGGGGAGGATATTGTTTTCCTTGTCTTTAGTACTATCGGTTAGTTACTTACTAGTATCAGCTGTTTGAAAACGGACACTATGGTTTACCTGAGTATTTACATCTTCTTCAGATTAGGTCATCATCATCTGCCTAGCCATTTCCCAACTACGTTAGGGTCAGCTGCCAGTCTAACCAGATGCAGCTGAATACCAGTATTGTATATGGAGCGACTGCCTATCTGACCTCCACAAACCAGTAATTGGGTGATACGATACCCCTTGGTAAGACTGGTTGTCAGACTTTCGGGCTTTTGACGACCCGTAACGACTGTCAAAGATCCACGAATGACAGCCGGGACCAACGGCTTAACGTGCTTTCCGAGGCACTGAGGAGTCTCGGTACGTAACGATGGTCACCCATCCACAGACCAACCCTGGCAAGCGTAGCTTAACCTGACGGATCGACCCATGCGGCAGTTACTACTTAACCACGAGCTCCTCCCTTCTTCAGATTAGGTATGAAGTAAAAAAAACGTATACAGCGAAAAAAACACATACAATTTCACATCTTTAAACTTTGTCCCAAAATTCAGCAAGGCTAATATCGTTTGCTGACGCGGCCATTAGATCCTCACATGCGTAAGCGGCATGCGGTGATGCCATGCGGCGCAACCAAACAATTTATATACTAGAGTCAACATACAGCATAGGTAGTTACTCTACAATGATTTATTCATTGTAAAATCAGGAAAAAGAATTGTTATAAAAATTGACTATTATCAACTTAAATAATTGTCCGCACCTTTAGTGAAATCACTTCCCGCCCGTTGATGCGCCAGCCCGCGTCGATGCTGAGCCCTGAGCTTTAAATTCCCCGATTAATATTAATGAATTATCTTTGATCCAGCCTGTCCCAACTTGCTGTCCTCCCCCCAGCGACGCCCTAAGCCGAGGTCCGTACCCCACAGGGGGTGCCCTTAGCGAGCGCTCGCCTAGTTTTAATTAGAATAGTTTTGCCCCTGGCTGGAGGCTTTAAGTTAGTAGCTTAAGGCAGCCGCAGGATTGTCCGGTTAAGTAGTCATCACCTCAGAGGTGAGTTACGAGATGACATAGTCAAAAAAAAAAAAAAAAATGTGATTTCACAAATCATCAGTAAAGTCTCGGTTACACATAGCGAATACTCGCTGCGATTAGGCACTCGCAGCGGGAACTCGCTGTGTGTGACAGGCTATTCGCTGCTAATAGATCGCCGCGATTTCAATTTTATTCTCTACGAATGCATACTACTTAATAATCTAAATTGAAAGTACCTTCATAGATTATTCGATTAAACCCTAATTTTAGGAGTAATTTGAGTAAAACTGATTGCAGTGTATGGAAAAATATAGTAAAAAAAATGTTTTCCTGCGATTCCCGCACGTTTTTCGGTTTTACGGTTATAATATATTTTGCATAATAATTTGGAGATTTCATCCAAACATATTTATGTCCCCCAGTGTCCGCCCTTTTATTTTTATTTTTTGGTGGGAAATCATCAAATGACTTCTCCGGCTCTGGGTGGAGCGGGAGGGCGTGTCAGACTCTTACTGACTAAAACCCACCCGTGTTCCTTCTGTTGCCTGTGCAATGCCAGGGGCCACGGTATCCCTTTCGGACTTTCCCGCAACCCCGGCAGGCAGCGCTCCCATCAGACCCCTTCAATTGCTGACATCTCTTCGACCCGGGCCTGGTCCTTACCGGACGGCGAGCTACCCATTGCTCACCGTCCGCAAGCCCGCGCCAACGGTGGCCGGGAATCGGCAATCGATTCCCGACGCCTAGGGCGTCTCCTCCTGCGGCGACTAGGGGCGTGAGGGCGCGAATTTTGCCTCTCCCTCACGCGTTCCGCCTCCTCTTTCGCGAGCATTACTGCTTCGCAGAAGGAGGCGACGGCGGAGGTGCCCTCTCGCTCCGTACCATGGCCTGGACCAGGGCCGGACGCGAGAGATCCCCGCCACCGATCGCCTCCACGAGGACACGGCGGTGCTCTGCCCAAGCCGAGCAGGCCTCAACCGTATGCTCCACCGTGTTAGTGTTCGCCCTTGAAGATATACGACAAATATATGATTTTAATTTTTTGTATCAATAACTCGTTGTTGTTGTTATACTGATTTTAGTCCGAATGAGGCAAAAATTAAATATAAAGCTATTTTTTGTAACAACAATATGGTTCCCTTTAAGTTTTTTCTAAGAAATATATCCCTGTTAAAAAAAAATAAGGCCCACTGCCAGCCACGCCGCGCCGCCGCGACGCCGCCGCCGCTGTGGTAATATTCAGGCCACGCCGCCGCCGTGGAATTGGCCATCGGCGCTCATATCTAATGCACACTCGCCGCGAGAATTCGCTGTGTGTGACAGGGTACTCGCTGCAGACTATACGCCCGTGCTACAGGTTGTTTCGCCGTTGAATTAAAAAAAAGGGTAATTAGAAGCTCCAAACCGTTCTCTGTATTCAATCCATTTACGAACCCATTTTCGCTTCTTATTAGTTACTGTTGTGAGCTTAACCAGCATTTAGTTTGCTAACTCTGTATGTGCCAACCGAATACACTGTTTTTACGTGTGCGACGAATAGGCGACATATTTGTATTTCTGGCATCAACAGACTACGGACTTCAATTTTTAAAGGCGCTTGAAGTCTTTAAGCAAAATTTAAAATCCCCAAAATAATGCGTGATCAATCATACAAAATCTGCCTCTTCACAACACAAAGCCACTTAAACAGCACACCTCCTTGAGAACTAAAGCGTGATAATATAAAATATGTCCGCGCTAATCTCACCAGGGGTTTACTTCATATTTGTTTACCTACTTCATTTCTAAATACGTACTAGAGAGCCCTCCCGTGGTGACAGGCCGAAACAAGGGTCGATGATCCGACAAGTGGCGACATCTGTTGGCGAATAGGGGCAATTGACATGTCTTTTTTTTATTTGGATTTTCGAGTGCGTGAAAAAAGTCAAATTAGTGCTGAATTTTGAATCAGCGTACATATTTTTTTTTTAAATGTGATTTGGTGAGAATCAAGGTGTGATTTATTTAGCTATTTTATGAAGTCTTGTCTATAATGGTTGCTTTTAGACTTTAACTTTGTATAATTATTTTTTTAAATACTGAAGCGGCACCACATTCGTTTTTTTGTTGTTGTATTAATTGATATATTGGATATATTATACCTACCTACGTATTTGTAACAGTATTTACTAAGTTTGGTCGTTATCTCATCTAACCTAGGATTGATTCTGAGTTCATCTTAATTTAGGAGCATTAGCTTCTACCAACTTACTAAATGAAACAAGAATTTAAAAAATCGTCCTAAAAGTTTGCATCGCCGCTGTTCCCTGAAACACAAACTGCTTGCCGCCCTCGAAATGCAAACAATATGTGTGAAGATAAATACCCTCAAAATATACCAACAAACAACGAATCTATTAAAAACATATCAAAATAAATATCACATAAATCTTTATTACAACAACAAATATGTTTTGAAACTTCAATAAAGCGAAATGCAGATGCAGCCAAGCTGCGCAGACAATAGCCAATCAGGGCCCGTGCCCCGCGCAAGCGCCATCACTCATCCACGCATTCCTAATTCAAAATTTTCATATTGTATTAGGGACGCCAGATGTTGTAATTTCGCGGGATTGCCTCGATTTTAGTTTAGGTCAGCATTAAAGATGGCGACCTAGTCAAAAGAAACAAGCACTGCCGGTCTAACATGCAAAAATTACGCCTTTTCACAAGTTAGGTGAAGTGATCCTGAAGTGAGCTATCAATAATGTCAACCCCAGGCATAGACAGGACGCAGAACGGATAAAACCTCTTTTATATGTTCTGTGGACATAGAGAATTGGACTTAGCGTTAGCCTCACAAAAGTTTGACTACTCTCTAGAAAGAGACAAAGCGACTGCGCATTATAAAGTACTGGCCGCAAATTGAGGAGCTCGTGGCTAAGTAGTAACTGCCGCACGGGTCGATCCGTCAGGTTAAGCTACGCTTGCCGGGGTTGGTCTGTGGATGGGTGACCATCTTTACATACCGAGACTCCTCCGTGCCTCGGAAAGCACGTTAAGCCGTTGGTCCCGGTTGTCATTCGTGGATCTTTGACAGTCGTTACGGGTCGTCAGAAGCCCGAAAGTCTGACAACCAGTCTTACCAAGGGGTATCGTATTACCCAGTTACTGGGTTGTGGAGGTCAGATAGGCAGTCGCTCCATGTAAAATACTGGTATTCAGCTGCATCCGGTTAGACTGGAAGCCGACCCCAATATAGTGGGGAAAAGGCTAGGCAGATTGAACTACTGGCCGCAAATTTGCTTCGTCTCTGGTACTTTTCGGCATTTATTCTGCACAACTGATTTATGAATACGGAACGCTCAGTCCATTCCCTATATCTATGATCTTTAGCATTAAATGGAATGACAGCTCACGTCAAGCACATCTCACATCTCTTGTAGGAACTCTAGTCTTTCAGGTTTTTATGATGCAGTTAATAGTTAGAATTAGGTACTTATCTGCGATGATTTTTGGTTAGTAGAGCTTCATTTTCGTATGTTATTTATTATGTACAAGAAACATCAAATGCTCATTGTTTGGCGTATTCTTATAAAAAATAAGTTCGATTGAGATTAACGTTTTTTAGGTGCTTGATTAATTACCAGATTTTGCCCCTTTCATTTAGTTAAGTATCAGAAGTTTTATGAACTGGTAAAAATGTTTGATTTTCAACCCATAGGTACTAAAACTTAAATTTTATGGAGTCCATTAATGATGGAACCATTATCTCTATTTAATCGCCTACTGTTGAACGTTCAATAATGATCATAAAATAACGCTGTTAAGGGAATTATCTCTTTAACATTATCGATGAGATGCTATACCACTTTAATAGCTTTAACATTAAATGAGCTTTTACAGCAAACAACGATACTTCGATGCGTGTCTAACAATTTATTTATATGGCTCTTGTAGTTTTCCAATACCTAAGTAACCTAAGTAAGTTTATGTATAAGTAATAATTTACCCACCGATCACCATCAATCTACCAAAAACAATTTAAAAGCCACAGGACAACAGACTTAATTGTTGGTGAAATAGGTATCAACTTTGAACGATTTTCATTCGAAAATACCAATATCCAATAGCATTTTGGTTAGTATTTTTGTGTCAAACAAAATTTGTATCACCCATATTATATGAATGAAGTCTTAAAACTAAGTTAATTTGATGTGCGAAACGATTTTAATGATTGTAAAATCGTTCGAATTTACAAATTTCGCGCTTTTTTTATGTAGGGGTTCTCGTAGCTGACCTCTGAGGTCATGAGTACTTAACCGGGCTAACCCTATAGCTATCCCCGCCAGGAGTTCTGCGCGTTAGTGACCCATTGACTTATGTATTCCTGACATTTTAAAATCACACGTGGTGGTCCTACTATCTGTCAGAAATTACAACTCCTTTTGTATGCACCTTGACAGAAAGTATTACGCCATTTTGCATCGAAATAAAGGTGTTAATTTGCCTATTGAAGACGTTTTATTTGAAAATAAAGGGCTTCAGCACGAGCCGAGCTTTACAAAAGGAAAGAAGACAATAGATTTAAATGAACTTGTTGATGACAATACAAATATGACGTATTTTTTACTTTGTATAAAACATGGTTGTGTCTTGTCTTCCATAATATTTTGGGGTCACGTTCCAGTTTAGCCTGATGGGGCTGAATATAAGAAATTAACAAAGAGTGATTGTACATTTTGACCTACACAATTAAATTATAATGGATGCTAATAATATCATAAGGTCTCCATTTATATTGTACGCTAGCTATAAAGTTGCAGTTTGGACGAGGTTTTAGTGCAGTTGACAAGACTGCATCGAACGAAACTGCCGATCAACTGCGTAAGTGCGTAGCCTTAAGTCGTTAGAACTGCACCCCGAATGCACATACGGTCTACAATGTCGAGGTAACTGCGTCGACTGCACATAAATCCACAGCTATCTACACTGCACTGCAAGTTTGCAGTTAGCTTGCAGCTCAAAGGCAGGTCGTTTGAATAGACCGCAACAAAACAATCTATGTTTTCACTTTTGTGATCTTTCATTTGCATGTCAGGAATGAAGCAAGTTTAAAAATACTTTATTTAGAAACTTGTTACTTTGGTTGGAGTCTGGCGGTGTGCCCTACGACTCCATAGCGTGTGCAACAATACCCTTTGTTGATAGTCATTATTGTTAATAAAGCAACATTGTTGCTAGTATAAAGGTGTCTTGATTGACCTATATTTAGACATCTCCCCAGTCAGCCCCCTGTTCTTCAATGACTGGTTTGGCGTGTGTTACGAAATAATATACCTTTTATGGTAACAACAAAAAGCAATTCGGCTTGTTACAGGATAAAGTAACCCCAAATGACATAGGGGTTAAAAATTACAACTTTACGGGGTTGGTATGGCGTGTGTTGCACCCATAGATATCCGTGGTTACACCTCTATAGCGCAATCAGCATTGTTAAGTTTTCAAGTAACTATGGATGACTTCACGGTAATTTAAATAACAATCGAAAGATTTCAAAGATTACCGACTTATAGACATGTACCTAATAGTAGCTAAGGATCTGCTATTGTAAGTTAGCTCATGGTGATAAAGCCTTAGAAACTTTCTTATCAGTTTATCCTTTTACTGTAGTAGTACCTAAATGTGATCTTACTAAGTTCTATAAGAAAGTAAGTAAGAACAAGAGACGCCTTATAGTTTTCTGTGGCGGTAAAGTAAAGACGTACGCTTTGATTGCTAAGGCGCTGTTGTAAGGCGCGAGTTTATTTTTTTTAATATTCATACAGACAAGCCAAATAGGGTATTAAAAGTTTTAATTTAAAACTAAAGATGTTGTTAAAATATGTATTGCTATTTAAAAGCTTGCAACATAAATCTGCTTTACTTATTTTATTATTTATGTATACAGTAAAAACAATACATTTAAAATAACTTTTGAGTACTTAAAAGTTATTGCATGAGAATATTTGTTCCAGTAGACCTGCGAAAGGATAAATTAAAATGCAATGTAAACAATAATGACCTAATAAGGAAGAGCTCTTAATTTTCTGGGTTTTCCTTCTTACTTAAATAAACACAAGCTCGAAGTAGTGACAACGCCTTAAGCTTTCTTAGCAACCAAAGACGTTTGTCTTGGTTGCTATAAGACTTTTAATAGGCACTGGTTAAATGCGTATCAGCTATCAGCATGCATACCTACAAAAAGTGCCTCGGAAAGCACGTTAAGCCGTAAGTCCCGGTTGTAATTTGTAGATCTTTGACAGTTGTTACTGGTCGTCAGAAGCCCGAAAGTCTGACAACCAGTCTAATCAGTAACTAGGTTGTGGAAGTCAGATAGCCAGTCGCTCCATGTAAAATACAGCAGTGCTATTCTGTAACCATATCACCGTGACAACTTAGGTGAAATGAGCTCGGAGTGAGCTCTCAGTCCCTAGCAGCAGGTGGAATGACAGCTTACTTCACGCTCACTTCACCTAAGTTTCACCGTGAGATGGTTACAGAATAGCACTGCTGTTATTCAACCAAGCAGATACTGAATGTATAAATTCAATCTAAAAAAATTGAAGCTTACTAAAATAAAAATACTACAATATAATTCTATAATATTAGGTAAGTACCTACCTACCAGAATGTTGCGGCATTAGTTACTTTGATAAAAGTATTTCTAAAGAATCATCCAGCTAGTCGGAAATTTTGAATTCCTAAAACTGTGCACGGGTTCCAGAAAAGATGACACATAATTATACTCCCGAAGGGGAAAGAATCCACAAAATAATGATGATGTTTCCAATTCCAAAAATACTATCTAAGAATATACTCATCGCCACACCTGCGCAGTATTCCAGGAATGGTACGTAAAAAGTTAGTTAATATTACATCATCGGATTTAGTCCATATTGTACATTGGTGCCGATTCTCTTGTACACCGGACTAAACTAACTAAACTATCACTAAAATTCCTTACTTTTGGCTATGAGAATCTTAACGCTATTCTGTAGTAAAAAGTCTCTAAATTTAAAAAATATTTTGACACAACTAAATCGAATTTGACAATTGCGACTCCACGTGGTACATACTTGTTTGCTCTACCCCGTGATTTTTTTTAAAGCCGGAGGCGTGCAGTGGGGTCAGCCTCGACGTGATTTTTATGGAATTTTTCACTTTTTGTATGGAAAATTAAAAAATATATTACCTACGTGTTGAGTATTAGGGGTATATGTGTTTCATAAAGGGGGTCGAAATTTTCATTATTTTTGCGATAGGACACACCATTTTCGAGATATAAGCAAAAGAAAAGAAAAAAATCCAGTACAGTACTGTTTTTGCACCCGAAGTCGAGATGTTTGTGTGAATTATAGTTCATGACAACTAATAATACTCCACACCATTTTCAGTGGCGATTAAAAATGGTCAGAATTAGTTAGAAAATTAAAATTTTAGGTGAAAAACGTCAAATTCAGAATAGCAAAATTGGCATTTTCACTAAATTACAATCTTAGTGCTGTCAAACTAAAATATAGTTAAGTTCTGCCACTTTAGTCTATTTCAGAATGGGAAATCATCGTTTGACAGGAGTAAACTAAATTTTGGTGATTTTTAGTCTAGTTTAGACGCATTTGTGACAAGACAATCGGCACCATTGTCATCTTTACCTTGATATTTTAATGAGTAACCCCAACTAGAAGATGAAGGGACGAACTTGACTCCTACCGAAAGGACTAGCCCGCAATGGCAGAGGACAGACGACAGACGTGTATGGAAAAGGGAGCCCTTTACCCAGCATAGCATAATCAATAATAATGACCCCACTGCTGGGACCCAGACCTCCGCTCTTCGTGAGGGAGTGGGCTGTAATCTATCCACCACGAGGGCCCAGTGCGGGTTGGGGACGGGGATGTCACATGACTTCGAATTTTTGGTTCTAGGACATGCCGGTTTCCTCAAGATGTTTTACTTCACCGTTTTGAGAGTAGTGGTGATTAAATTATTGCCCAGCAGTACGGGTTAAATAAAAAGATAGGACCAACTTACTAGTCCCACTACTAGTTCACCTAGAAAATACTTAAAAATAGAATTCTGGAATAAAATATAGACTGCAAATTAAATTGCAAGACTGCCCCGTAGTTGTGCGACTTTAGGGGTATGAGGAACAGGGTGTAAAGTTCACTCATCCACCATAGACAAGGGAGGATCCTCCAACCAGACGGGTGTTGTGTCTGGCGGGCCGACTGCCCGCTGTTAATGTCGGATAGTCTTACATATGTCGTTCGCGCGGTAAACTCTAATTGCGCGATGCAGGATTTGTGTGACGTCATGTCTTTGATGCGTAGTTCGTATGTGGCGGTGTAACCGCAACACGGCCACTAAGGGGCGTACTGCGAAGCGTGACTGCAGGACCTGCTAAGGAAAGGGTTCTGCAGTCAAACCCAGGACGTGCAAGGAGTTTTATGATTTATAGGAGTTTCTTTGTAGCAGCACGGAGCCTGGATTTGTGCAATAAGTAATCGCTTCGTCTGTTACATGGCAGCATAAAGGCTCGTGCAGACCAGCGCGATGGCGCGACGCGACTCGAACAATACAATTTCTAAGAAAACTTCACGGTATAGCAAGAACCGGTGTCGCGTAGCACTGTCGTGTCGCGCTAGTCTGCACGAAGCTTAATACTACACATATCTAATTGTAAAATGTGAATGCTACCTGTGTGTTTGCTTCTACCTATTCTTTGTTATGTTATAGGGACCAAACTGTAAAACGCGATAGCCTAGTTAAATAATAAACAAAACAAAATCGCATCTTTCCATTATTACTCCGAAAATTTGCCCAACACTGGTTCAAGCTTATTACAAAATGACCAATATTACGAAATGCGGTGTTAGGTACCTAGCAACAGAGTATCCAATGACTCCATGAGTCAGCCGCAGAGCATTCCCGTCAATCTGTGACTCACGCGCACCCTCAGTGCAACGTTTTTTAATTTACTCTTTTTAGGGTTCCGTGTGGCACATCAGTCATGTTTCTTCAATGAGTAATACGTGTATTGTGGAGAGGAGTAAGGTAGGAATGTGAACATGACATGAGCTGTTATATTTTATTTGTTTATTTTTTCTAAATTTTTGTTAGTGTTAAGTTGAATGATATTGTAATTGAGAAGAATGATTTTGCATTGTAATAGTTTTTATAGTGCCAGGTATAATTGGTTCCTACCTACCTAGACATTTTACTGTTACATTCATTTGATTCAGTGATAAATTTATCCGTCTGCTAATGGTTGAATAATGACCCCTCAGTGACTGCATCTTTGATGTATGATCTTAAATTATATAGGAGCAAAATGATCAAATATCACCTCTGCTTATACACATTGATTCTCGAGCTAAACGGCATATGCATTATCCAATAATAATTCACATAAGACTATACTGAAATTAAGCAAACAAAAAATATTTTTAACTTCTCATGCTCTGAAAGTGCTTATTTGTGCAGGATATAGGCTGCACAAAATCTATTTTTGTGCACAAGTGCAATAACGTATCTACTCATAAATGTATCTATATTAAGGCCAATAAAATGAGCCATACAGCCAAACACAATAAGAAGTTCATAAATAGAATTTGTTATTTTATAATATTTACTTTAATTTATTTGCCATGTGTCTTTTAAGACATAAAATACCGTTAATATGCCGGGAAAAACAATTTCCTTCAGTATTCAAAACTGTACTAATTTTACTTTGAATTTTAATTAAAGAAATGTTATGTTATACTACTATTTTATTTCCTCGCAATCGAAGTGAAAAGCAGAGTTTATAACTCGTCCACAAAACCATTTTATCCTCGACATTACTATCAGCCCCCGCCTTCGTCTCGGGGTGCTAAAATTCTCGGATAAAAATGGTTCGTTTTGTGCACTTGTTGTAAAATCTACTATTCCCATACATCGTGTGCGGTAAAAGTAATTATACAATACATAATGAATAAAGATAAGTTTCCATATTTGCAGTAATGATGCGGAACCGTTTTTCGAATGCATCACATATTCCGTTGTTGTTGCGTGGGAGAGCGCCCAAATTTTGGAACCCATGGCATAAAGGAAGTCGAATGAGTGAAGAATTTCGGGACTCTGGTTTAGATTTTTATTTTAAATTGGTTTATTCGATGTAAGTTTAGATTGTAGATTATAAAATCTGGTACAAAATAAATGTGTGAATAGGGTTTTTACACGATACAAATGAATGCCTGTGAGTAAATGCGGGGTATGGAAATACCCTGGCGAAGAAATTGTCAAGTAACGTCAGCAAGGGGTTGCTGACGTAACTTGCATTCATGTGTCGCCATATATTTATAAGTTTCTTAAGAAAAATCTTAAAACTAGGAACAATGTTGGACTTGTAGCGGTTACACCGCCACATACGAACTACGCATCAAAGACATGACGTCATACAAATCCTGCATCGCGCAATTAGAGTTTACCGCACGAACGACATATTAGACTATCCGAAATCAACAGTTGGGCAGTCGGCCCGCCAGACATAACACCCGTCTGGTCGGAGGATCCTCCCTTTTCTATGGTGGATGAGAGAACTTTACAGCCTGTTCCTCATACTCCTAAAGACTAATAGAAATATATACTTACAGAAATGCAGGATGACTTGTAATTTGACGTATTCCTTCCAGGAAGTGGTAGTGGGTCACACGTCCACGTCCTGGAAGGAATAAGTTTTTAATTTGTAACAAGTAAGCATGCCATAAAGCCTAGACGAAAATTCAAGGGATTCGATAAAACCCAATTTTTATGTATATCTATTGAAAATTACGCAGAATTCGTCACAAAAATTAAATATCACTTTCTCCAAACTTTCAAATTTAATGACCTTCATTGCTGTTCCATTGGATACCATAATACTTTAATAAACCTTTCCTATAAGTTAAAGGAAAAAGTTTATTAATCATTTTCCAAAAATGTCTACGTACATGAACTTAGACACCAGTTACCTATCTCAAAATTGTATTATTTATTTATACTTTATTTCAGACTTGGTTGTCCATAGAGTGTTAGTAATACAATGAAACTTATGAACTATGTTAGTGATACACACATACAAAAAACAAACTATAACAATTATCCTATATGTAGGCTAATCCAGTGCTTCCAGATAGGACTCTCAATGTGTTCAGCAATGACCTTCAGGTAGCCGTTAGGACTGTCCCTCACTCTGCGCATCAACGATGCTGCTCTTTTTCTAATTATGGCATAATATCCATCTACATGTGATTCTGCAAACATCGCTGATGCACTACAATAGCGACATCCCCATCAACACCCTGAAGGCATTGTTATACTGAACTCTCAGAGCACTCGCGGCCCGCTGCGTGCAGCTGGCCCACAGGCTGCAGGTATAAAAAGACTGGCAAAAGGCCCTAAACAGCGTTGTTTTGACTGCCTTTGAACACCTGGCAAACCTGCGGGCAAGCATATTACAGCGAATCGCGAGCCCCCTTTTTTTTTTTTTTTGGGTGGGAAATCATCAATTGACTCCTCCCGCTCTGGGTAGAGCGGGAGGGCGTGTCAGACTCTTACTGACTAAAACCCACCCGTGTTCCTTCTGTTGCCTGTGCAATGCCAGGGGGCCACGGTATCCCTTTCGGACTTTCCCGCAACCCCGGCAGGCAATGGTCTCATCGGACCCCTTCATTCACTGACATCTCTTTGAGGCGCGCGTGGAACACAACGCGCCGTCGACCTGGGCTTGGTCCTTACCGGACGGCGAGCTACCCATTGCTCACCGTCCGCAAGCCCGCGCCTACGGTGGCCGGGAATCAGCAATTGATTCCCGACGCCCAGGGCGTCTCCTCCTGCGGTGGCTAGGGGCGTGAGGGCGCGAAATTTGCCTCTCCCTCACGCGCTCCACCTCCTCCTTCGCGAGCATTACTGCTTCGCAGAAGGAGGTGACGGCCTCCCATGCCCTCTCGCTCCGTACCATGGCCTGGACCAGGGCCGGACGCGAGATATCCCCGCCACCGATCGCCTCCACGAGGACTCGGCGGTGCTCTGCCCAAGCCGGGCATACCTCCACCGTATGCTCCACCGTGTCCTCCGGGCGATCCACGCAGTGATGACACCCGGGCGTTTCCTCCCGCCTTATCCGAAACAGGTACCTCCCGAAACAGCCGTGTCCGGTGAGGACCTGCGTCAGGCGGAAGGTGAGGACGCCGTGGCGCCTCTCCAGCCACTCCTCAAAGAGGGGACTTATCGCCGCAATAGTGGCGTGCCCAATCGCGAGCCCCCTGCGTTCCCGTTCCAGATCTAGGTCATCAGTCAGGTTCTCATTCACTACATGTCCTCGGTACACAAACTGAGAGACTCGTGTTAGCGCAACCCCACCTAGTGTCACGGGCGGTACATAAGAAGGATTCATTTGCCCCGCCCGAAACACCAGCAACTCACTCTCACTCTTGCTTTTTTGACGTTATACGTCAATCCATGTGTTTCAGCATATGACTCACACACACCTAAGAGCCTACGCAGGGCACTTATCGATGGGCTCAACAACACTATGTCATCGGCGTAACTTATGTTGTTGACTATATGACCATCTATTGAGCAACCTACACAGGTGTTATTGAGCTCACGGACCAGCTCCATAACATATATATTAAATAACGTAGGAGAGCTCAGACCCCCTTGTCTGACTCCACAATTTAATCGATACGAGTCAGACAGGCTACCTCCCCACCTTACAAAATTAGTCTGGTGCCTATACCAGTACTCAAAAATACCCGTTACACCCTCTGGCAAACTATTTTATCTCAGTTTGGCCCACAGTTTGTCATAATTGACCAAATCAAATGCCTTTGAGAGGTCCAAAATGGCGGCATACACCGGCGTTTTACGGTCAGTATAATACTTGACGGAGTGCTTAAGAACCAATATTGCACTCTCAGTCGAGAGACCCGCCCTAAAACCAAATTGAGCGTCTTCAAGTGTCACACACTGGGCAAGATAACCGTTCAGCACACCGTGAAGCACCTTGGCCATTATGGTAGCCAGTGTTATGGGTCTATAGTTGTGTTTATCACTAATATCTCCTGTTCTGTCTATGGCTTTAATCGTACAAATTGCGGAGAAGACATCTTCATTTTATCAGCTATCTAACGAGGTACATAATAAATTAAAAAATATTAGGAGGTGCCAATGTAAAAGTCGATAAGGTAAAGGTTGAATTTGCGAATGGTTGAAATATTTGAAATGGAGTGATAATTGAATTATTTAACTGGGGCCTTACTCCCGACAGCTTCGAATTCTGAATCAATCGAATACGATTTATATTATATTTACGATTTATATTCAAGTACCTAGGACACATGCTTACCTCCGACCTCAGGGACAATGAGGACATCGAGAGGGAACGGAGGGCGCTGGCAGTGCGAGCGAACATGATAGCCCGCAGGTTTGCACGTTGTTCGACAGAAGTCAAAATTACACTTTTCAGGTCTTACTGTACATCATTCTACACGTGCAGCCTGTGGGCCGACTATACTCAAAAGTCTTTCAGTGCTCTCCGAGTCCAATTTAATAATGCGTTCAGGATGCTGATGGGGCTGCGGCGATTCTGTAGTGCATCAGGGATGTTTGCTGAACATCGTGTAGACTGCTTTTACGCTACTATGCGTAAAAGATGCGCTTCCCTGGTGCGTGGAGTACGTGGCAGTGCCAACAGCATCCTTAACATGATCGCGAGTCGGCTGGACTGCAGTTACATCAGTCACTGCATCGCCATTTGTCATGGGATGGCGCAGCAGTGATTGTTGTATTTACTTTTCTTATCACTGTGTATTTACTAACACTAGTCTATAAGAACATTGTTACTAACAAAATGGACACCATGGTCTGAAATAAATTAAATTGAATTGAATTGAATTAAATGCCGATTCATACTCTTGAATCCGACACTAGCGCACGGTCGTGCGGTGGTTCGAAGCGAAACTAATTTTAATCGAAACATTCTACGTACTCCACACGCCATTTGACAGTTGATTATCGAGTTTTTGGATCGAAATTAAACGTCGAATTACACGATGGCAAAGAAGCTACTTTATTCAGATCGAGTGAGGTTTTTTACTGCTATATTTCTTTAAAAAAAATATTATGGCTCGCTTTGCGTCGTTTTTCTATGTTCTTGAGGAAGCGTATGGATATTCGTGCAAGAAGAAACATGCATTTGGAACCCCTTCTACCAAAAGTACGTAGTTGGAATAGAAAGAGTCCAGCGCAAGTACCTCCGTGCTATGTACTACAGAATTTATGGGACTAAGACAACTCCCAACTACTTGATAAGTACAAGCTTATCAGCTTGGAGAACCGGCGCAAGTACTTGGAGGCCAACGTACTTCATGATATTGTTCACAATAACTTTGATGCCATTGATCTAACGAGTAAGCTGTGTTATTCTGTCCCCCGAACAGTTCATGCGCGTCAGGTTCGTGCACGTACTCTGTTCGCGCTAAATTCTTGTCGTACAAACTCTGGTTTACGCTGCCCTATTCATAGAATGTTGGAATCCTATAATTCAAATTTTATTGATATTGATATATTTGCATGCTCGAAAAATAAATTTAAATCAAATATTATAAAAAAAATATCTTAATTGTAATCTTATTATTATTTATTTATTTCTTGCATTATGTAAGTTAATGAAATTGTATATGACCCGATTTGGTTTTGCAGCTCTAACTATCTTTTAGTAACTAATTTATTTACCTCAAAATATTTTTAATTTTGGTAATGCTCGTCTAGTGGCAACCACTGATCTTTAAATTGTCTATCTGCGGATAATGCAGTGGACTGCAACATTACTACTTTAAGTTTTGTTAACCGTATGTTATTATATATGTTGTAGTTGTTTATTATCCCTCAATAAATAAAATAAAATAAAATGCAAAAGATTCGTCATTTTAACACCCGGGTATATGAAATTTTGGAGAAATTATTTTTTCGCGAAAAAGTTGTTAGATGTGTTGGTAGAAGATTCAACACCATACATGAAGAAACCAACCAAACGAAGTGACATTTCAAACTTTATGTATGTTTTAACCAAACTAAATGTAGACCATTACCATTCATTCGGATAGCATAAATATTATTTTAAATTAAGTATCTCAAGTGTGTTGAACACTATTTGAATCCTGCCTTTACTATATTTTGTAGGGAGAGGCTCTGTGAGATTCGTTCGAGTTTGTTTCGTCATTTCTTCTCAGGGATCAAGTTAGTAGTTTTAAAATATTGACCAAAAATTTACTTGTAAAAGTGACTTTTAAGATATTGTTACGGAAATAAACATTTCATTTTATTTCAGGTCAACATCTAAATAGTCAAGTCAACATGTAATAATAAATCATTTTATTACAGGAAGTAGGTATAACCATACAATTTTATTGCTAGATTCTCAGTATTTATTCCGAGAGTAAAGAAATACTGTGATTACAGACTGTAGTTCAGTCTAGACAGATAGCTAGCTACCTGTTTCTGAGACTATGCGTCATCTGGTATCTGGTATCGATCGAAACATGTTATTACTGTCTACGTGTCTGTCAGTTCCTTTGAGAGAATACGTATTTTTTGTACTCTCTGTTTATGAAATTATTGGTATAAGAAATCAAGATTGATTTTCGTTCGATTATGGTTGTTGCCACAATGGTAGCCTGTAGGTGCCTATTTGTCTTATTCATATTAATTTATTTGTTGTTTGTCACGGGTGAAAAGACAGTTCTTACAATTAGTTTTATTGTATCACTGTAACATACCCATGGGTGTACAATATTTATGTGTCAATATTATATTAACTATGTTAAAAATAATTAATAATAAGTCAACACGTCTGAAGTTTCATATCCTATATTATTTTCCATATTTACTTATTTCCTCAGTCGCATTCCCCAAAAATTACGAAAAGCATAATAACACCTTTGGAATAACAGCACAATAATAAAAAGACACAAAAAAACAAAAAAAAACAAAAAAAACCAAAGAATAATCAAAAACAAGAATCACGGCTGTCAAAGTCGACCTACAAGGCTACAATGAAACGATGATATGAAACTCATCCTTTCATTGTAGCCGATTGTAGCCTTGTAGGTCGACTTTGACAGCCGTCATTATTTCACGTTTTCTCTTAACACATCTGACATTGGCAGAATTGTCGACATCGGCACCATTACCATAAAGAAAAATAGAATAGAATAGATATGAAACTCAAGTAAAACGCTATGTTGACTAGATCAGCAACGAGACGAGCACGCCTACCACCTCCGGACTCGTCGCTCAGCTCCGCCTCGCCACCGCCGGTACCCAGCCCCACTATGAGCGCTGGGACGACACCAGCCGCGGCAGTTGTGTCGAGCTGACTCGAGCTGGAGCAACGAGTCTTTCTCCCCGCCCAGGTCGCCACCACCTGCTCGTCGACGGAGAGGACGCCGACCGCCCGGACGGCTTAGGACCTCGAGGCCCCCCAGCCTCTGATAGGATCCCAGCTCCCAGCGGAAGTGTGCAGCGCATGAGATGGACACAATCCATCAACGAAAACGTCATGCGCTCATACTATGGGGCTACAGAGGGCGGAAACAACCTGGCCGAGTACCGTGTTCGGATGCTCTCTCTTTTTCAGATGCTTGAGCCAACTGTCAACGTTTCGGCACAACGACTGTCGGATCAGGTGCGGTCATCCAACGTAATCACATGTTGGATGACACTGTACTTGATCGCCTACGAAGTGAAATGCGGAGTAACCATGTCATCGCCCCCCCCGTCGCAGAGTGTTATAGTACCACCACAGGTGACTACAAGTCAAACTGACGAGGGGATCGATGACAGGGCTACAAACGTAAGTAGGTACCCAGTGCAATGAGGAATTGAGGAGTGCTTTGGAGGGTGCGATTCGGGAATATCGGTTCATCCGAACTTAGACCACGCTTACCTCGTTTGCCCATGCATAACAAAAATAGGGCGCTGGTGACGGCTCTGGATTCGCAGCAAACTATTTTGATAACTGCAAAGACCTCACCGATACTCATTCGATTCTGTACTACGTCGGCTGTAGCGGCATGTCGTGTAGCTCACGTCAAATTTGCAAATGACTCTAGAGCTACACGACCGAAACCAGCCGTACCAGCTTGGCAGTGCAGAATTGAGCGCCGTATTGTTGGGGCCAGAGCGCTCATTGGCAAACTTATTCTGCTTCAGGGAAGGCAATACTCGCCCTAGAGTAATGCGCTTTGTGAGACGTGCGTTCTCAGGGACTAATATCGGCCCTGAGGACTACTCCCGTATCACAGAGCGCATCGACTTCCTGAAGCAGAAAGTGTATGCATGGGCGAACCATATTCGTAGTCGTATAAGCGGCGAGTAGAGCGATACACTCAGAACCGCACCTTCCAGAGTGATGAAAGGTGGGTTTATAGGACTTGGGAGCGACCGGACCAAGGTGTGATTGACACGCGCCTTCCGGATGATGATGCGAGGATCTGTCGACATGTTGGATAGATTATAAGAAGGCTTATGACTCGGTGCCACATACATGGCTCATGAGGGTACTGGAGTTGTATAAAGTAGATGCAACTCTGCGCACCTTCCTGATGTCGTGCATGGGGCAATGGAGGTTGGTCCTTCGTTATCCAGGATATCGAAATATCCAGAGGAATAGCGAACCGATAAGGATGGAGCGAGGCATATTTCAGGGCGATAGTTTAAGTCCACTTTGGTTCTGCTTAGCCCTGAATCCTCTTAGCACGCGGCTCTTAGCCGATAGCCTTGGCCTGAATACCCCAGCAGAGTATTTAGGCCTAGGCTATCGGCTGAGGAGAGGTGGTCAGGTTATATCTCACCTCCTTATATCTACATGAATGACCTAAAACTCTTTGCCCCCAACAACTTGCAACTGATGGAGCTACTAAAAGTAACTGAAACTTTCAGTAGAGCCATCAGGATGGAATTTGGTGTGGACAAAAGTGCAGTCATGCATGTAAAGCGAGGAGAGATTGTGGAATTCGTGGGAACCCAACTCTCGGATTCCATAATCCTTAGAGCCCTCTCCGCATCCGAAACCTATAAGTATTTGGGTATGTCGAAAGCGTTGGGCATCAATGTTGCTAACATGAAGCAATCGTTGAAGGAGCGCTTCTTTGGCCGCCTGAAGAAAGTACTTAATAGTCTTCTATCAGGCGGAAACAAGGTGTGCGCCTTCAACGATTGGGTCATGCCGGTTTTGGTGTACTCTTTCGGCGTACTCAAATGGACTTAGACCGAGTTCGACACCCTGGATAGGAGGGTCTGTACGCTGCTGACTGCATATCGAATGCATCACCCACGGTCATCGGTAATGAGACTGTATATCCCGCGAAAGTGTGGAGGTCGAGGCTTTTTAAAAGCTAAGACCCTCCACAATCGCAAGATATGCAGTCTCAGGGAATATTTCCTAGAAGCCGACGTGCGGATGCATCGAGATGTGGTCGCGGTGGACAAGGGCCTTACCCCGCTCTCGTTGGCTAAAGAGAACTGGCACAAGCCTGTAGTGCTAGACACTAACGATCGCAAGGAGGTATGGCAGAGTAAGGAGCTTCACGGACGCCTTCCGGGCCCTACATAGACCCGATGTTGATTTATTAGCGTCCGTAGCCTGGCTGCTTTGTAGTTTTGGTGACCTCTTTGAGGAAACCGAAGGTTTTGTCTGTGCGATTATGGACGAAGTTATGATGACGAACAATTACCGGAGATTTATTGTGAAGGACGGCACGGTTGACATCTGTCGGGCATGCCACCGTCCGGGAGAATCAATCCGACACATTATCTCCGGGTGTTCTCGTCTAGCTAACGAAGAGTACTTGCATAGAAACAACCTTGTAGCCAGGATTATACATCAGCAACTTGCTCTGAAATACAGCCTTGTGGAATCGGAAGTGCCATACTACAGGTATGTGCCCGACCTAGTTCTCGAAAATGGAAATATCACATTGTACTGGGATCGATCCATCATCACTGACAGGACTATTGTTGCCAATAAGCCTGTTATAGTGGTGGTGGATCGAGGAGAGCGGCGCACAATGATCATTGACATAACGGTCCCGCATGACGGGAACCTCGTGAAAGCCGAGAAAGATAAACAAAATAAGTATCTTGACTTGGCTCGCGAGGTTGTCGACATGTGGGATGTGGACTCAGCCATCATTGTGCCGATAGTCTTATCAGCCAATGGCTTAATTGCCAAGAGCTCGACCAACACCTAAGGAGGCTCTCGTTGGGCAGCTGTATTAAGGGCTTGATTCAGAAAGCGGTACTCCTGGACACGGCTCGCATTGTTCGCATTACAATTACAATGGGAGATAATTTTGGTATTTCATAAATGCATTGCATAATATTGGCCATAATTGTTGTTTCGAACTGTTGAAAGCAGGTAATCCGTCTATGTTTATGTTAAGTGAAATTTTATCAGGTAGGTTAAAATGAATTATTTGAAAATAGTTCTTCAAAGATTTTGTCAATCCGTTATGCCAGTTTTCATAGGAATAATTGTTTTTGTCGTTGACGTATTGAAAAGAGTTCGTGGATCTGTCGGTAATACATTTGGATTTGGAATTCTATTATTTATCACTTGAATTATACTTCTTATAGCGTCATGTGAAATGTTAAATTCAATAGCCCAATTCTTCAGCCCATCGCATAATTGCTCGTTTTTTTCTTCAGTATCACAACTTGAGTATTCAGATGAACTTTCATCTGTATTACTGTAATCCATAATGGCACTTGAATCATTTACAATCTCTTCGTATGCATCCAGATTTTTTTAAATGAAGTTTTTAATTTGTATCGAACCATTTTACACTCTTGCATTTTCAACTTGACTTAGATTGCTAGCAGTGGTTCCGATATTACTTGACATACTCGTAGATGCTACCTGTTTGTATCGCTTCATCACTTCTCTCCTATAACCTCCACTACTTTTATATCTTTTCCACGCTGTTAAACCCTTAGCATTATTTTATAAATTATATTGTCACGATATGATTAATACGCAGTTACGTATTAAAATGGAAATGCTAACTCTTCTTTAAATCACATTAGTTATTTAATAGTATTCGTTTGCTTCCTTTATGAATCGTTATGATGTTGTAGTGGAGAAAGAAACTCTAATATAAAATTACAGTGCATTATAGGTATCTAAAAATCCTGCTACATAATAATTCTACTAAACAGGTGTCTTCGTAACCAATATAAAAAGGTTAATATACCGGGGTTTTAAAAACTCATAAAGCGTAAATTTATCACATAAGGAGTAACACAAAACTCAGTTATATCACCAAATTGCTCTATTTTTGAGCAGCCGTGACTATTAAAACACTTTGCACTATAGTACATACATAAAACCACACTATATCACCAAATAGTGGTATTGCCGAATTTCAATAATCGTTAATGAGCCAGGCCTATAACGGTAAATATATAGATAGATAGATAGATAGAATACTCTTTATTGTACACCATAAAAATTACAGACATAAATTAACAAATAAATAAGTAATAGTAGTATTTATTATTAATATATAAGTTTTACAGATCAAATTAGACACAAAAGGGTAACGATTAACAAGTTTATAGATCAAATTAGTTCTATACATGTTTTCTTTAAGCCTTAGTTAGTACATGTTTATAACAGTTGTATAAAATGATACTGTAAATGTTTACATCACTAGCTTATAGAGCGTTTTCTCTGTATAAGCAAGCTTATAGAGCAAAAAAGTCTTGTTAAACGCCTTTATACAACGTGCTTTTTTGCGAAATAAGCTTTGGTTATAGTACAATTTTGCTCGAAGTCCGTAGTTTCGGCCGAAGTTACAGACGCTTCCCTCTCCGTCTCACTCACGGTTTGTCCATAATGTAAGACGGAGAAATAGGCGCCCGTAGCTTCGGCCGAAACGACGGATATCGCTTAGGGAGTAGACCCCCTGGGTTTGATTCCCGGGTCGGGAAAAGTGTTAATGTTTTTTCCATTAGGAAATTCTTAGTAACAGCCCGGAGTTTAGAAATTGGCGTTGTGACTTGTGATACCCCCTGGTCTCGGGAAGCATATAATAATAATAACCAAAGTACTAAATGCCAGTCATACTAATTAAAATGCCTAGCTCATAGCTAGCCTGCTGGCTGATTGCCAGCTAGTAACTACAAGGTCACCTAGTTCCCTCCATAAATTGCCACGTTTGACACCCCGGATTCCTGCATGTATTTATTATAACACATACTCGTATTAGAAATGTGTAATTATTGTAGATTGGCTTTTAGAGTCTCACGTGAACGCATGCAGACGCTCAATCGATCGACCGGGCGGCTGTTATTACATAGCCACGACCCCCAGACGCAGACGCTAACTGGCGTTATCTTTATCATTCAGGACTGCATTTCTTGAAGTGGTAAGCAGAATTGTAAGCGTACCAACATTGTATCCGACATATTTTGAGTTACCTCGTTGCCTCGTTGTTCTAGTGGTTGCAAGCGCTGCTCCTGAGCATTAGGTCCTGGATTAGATTTCCTGGTCATGCAAAGTGTAATTGGATTTGTCCATCTGAAATTTCTCAGTAGCAGCCCGGTGTCTGGATTTGTGTCCAGTTGATGGCAATAGGCTCGCCCCCTATTACATGGGACTTAAACATAACCGGTGAAATGTGGGTGTAGTATAGGTAGATTGGTACGCCTCTGCCTAACCCTTCGGGGAATACAGGCGTGGTCCCGTGAATGTGTTTTGAGTTAAGTTCCGTTTAGTGGCGTGCCTATTGCCATTAATTGTGCATAAATCAGACTCCGGGCTACTACTGAGAATTTTGTTATGGAAAGACCCTAAACACCGACCCGGGAATAGACACCAGGATCTCACGCTGGCTTAGCAGAAGCGCTTGTTATGTAAGTAAATACCCACAGTCATTTAAAAAAGGAACCATCCATTGGTTTAGTCAAGCAAAATAATTTTGTAAGGGAACACACTCGCAATGATTTGGCACAACCATATCTTCGGAAGGCACAGTGCAGATGTGGTGTGAAGACGACAACGCCCTGACCTGGCTGACCCAGAATGTGCCCAAAATCAGACTCCCAGACACTGACCAGACCCTTACCGTAATGAAACAGACCGACGTGCCCACCCGAGTCCGAGCCTCGCTATTCTTCCCTCGTTATAGAGGTGACGTGGCTAAGCTCCAGAGTGTTCTGACCCGTCAGAATACTTGGTACGATATATCTAGGTGGTCGTTGTACAGAGCAACTAATGTCGGTGGCGACCGCCGTGGGACTTACCTGAGGGCTGCCACCGGAGGAAGCTGAAAAGGTCCTGGGACGGGAGCGACGGATATCGTAAATACTAGGGTCGATATACGTGCGCTTCTGGCCCACGACCCGACCCTCTGACACCCAGACCGACAGCACAGACGGGAAGACGACAGCACAAACGTGAAGACGACAGCACCGACGACTACACAGACGAGCGACACTGACTTTGCACAACTTGAGGAGGTCATGGCCCGAGCGGCAATGGCCGACGACGCCGATACGTTGCCGCCCGCATGGCGTCGCACCTGGCTGGAACGAGCAACTCCTTGCCTCTTCGCCGGGCGATCGACACGACGACCAGCCCCCCTAGCCAAGTTGCAAACGATAAACGTGAACGCTTAGTAATCTCCAATAGATTTTCAACTTTATACCTAAGAGCATAAAGTTGAAAATCTATTAAAGACTACTGAGCATTAGCGACCGGAACGAACGAAAACACTATGTAATCTTCAATAGATTTTCAACTTTATATCCAATAACATAAAGTTGAAAATCTATTAAAGACTACTGAGAGTTTACGTTTATCGTTTGTGACTTGGCTAGGGGGGCAGTACAGATTGGAGGAGACGGAGAGACTGTCCGATGGATCAATATTCAACTAACTCCACTCCACCGCCGTCACCACCCTTAAACATCATCCAAACCAACCTCCAACATAGCCAGACTGCCACGGCTAGTTTACGTAGGGCACTGGAGTAAGCCCCGAACCATCGCACTGATCCAAGAGCCGTGGATCAGGAATAACAAAATATGTGGCTTCGATAACATCGGAGGTAAGATAATTCTCAACACTCACACATCAGACAAACCAACAAACCTGCGACTACAAACCCAAAGAAATCCCTACCACACCACTCACCCAATTCTGTTCCAGAGACCTGACAGCTGTCAGGCTCCAGACCAACGGCGTCCCAGATGTTGTACTGGCCTCGGAATACATGCCTGGCGAGGACGCAGACTGCCCACCAAAACAGATGGCCGACCTGGTATAACACTGCGAGTGCACCAATTTGGTCCTGATCATCTGCACCGACACGAATGCCCACCACCCGCTCTGGGGCAGCGACGCACCGAACTCCAGAGGAGAGGTTTCATCATCACATCATTAACCGCGGCTCGGAACCCACATGGGTCACGGTCCGAGGACAAACATATCAGAATACCTAATCGAAGCATACCACGCATGCTGCAAGCTAAGAGCGCCACGAACCAGGAACGAGAGGAACTCGTGGTGGAATGCTGATCTTAGTAAACTCAGAGATGCGCTGAATAAGCAATTCAACAGAGCCAAAAACACTAGACTCCGGACGACTGGGAGATATACAAAAATACCCAATACACATACAAAAAGCAGATCAAAACCGCCAAGAGGACAGCATGGCGTAAATTCTGCGAATCTATCGAGATTTTGGTGGCATGAGGAACAGGGTGTACAGTTCACTCATCCACCATAGAAAAGGGAGGATCCTCCGACCAGACGAGTGTTGTGTCGTGCGGGCAACTGCCCAACTGTTGATATTGGATAGTCTTATATATGTCGGTCGCGCGGTAAACTCTAATTGCGCGATGCAGGATTTGTGTGACGTCATGCCTTTGATGCGAAGTTCGTATGTGGCGGTGTAACCGCTACATCTCTCCCCTCTGGAGACCGAAGGTCAATAGTGGGCTGAGTCATGTATCTTGCGATGCTTCACAGTGCCAGTGAAGGTTCCAGTGAGTCGGAACCCGGGTGCCGCACAGTTCGCGGTGAGTCGGAAGTGTCTGCGGAGATTCCCCAGTGAGTCGGATGTGGTATAGCGCCGGGTTGTGGCTGACTGCTAGCGTCGACCAGGAGAGAGAAGGAGCTTGTGAGACCGGCTGAAAGTGCAGGTGCTGTGCCAAGGTTGCTGATGAGGCTGAGGGTGATGACCAGGAATGCGCATTCGCTGCATGTTGGTGGTCAGGATCAAGACCGAACTCTAGGCGCGCTTAGGAAACCCGACAACTCATACACATTAACTGACCATGAAACCAGTAAGATCCTTCTCGAGACTCACTTCCCAGACTGTAGTCTTAGAGGACAAGACGTGGGAGGCTGAACCAGAATGGACCCCAACGGATCAGGACTGGTCAAGAGCCCGCATCATAGTAACAGAAGACCGAGTAAAGTGGGCTATCAACACCTTTCAGCTGTACATGTCGGCAGGGCTGGATGGCATCTTCCCCGCCCTACTGCAGTGGGAGGTAGATTGTCTGACACCATGGCTGGTGGAGATTTACCGAACCTGCATAGCACTCAGACACATATCCCTCGTATAGCGCGAGGTGAAAGTGATTTTCATACCCAAACTTGGCAAGACTGATTATACACAACCCAAGGCTTAAATACCCATAAGCCTCACATCCTTCCTACTGAAAACCCTCACACACACACACACGCACATCCGGGACGGACCTGTCCGGGTAAAATCACTTCATAAACAACAACATGCGTACTCCACAGGCAAGTCAACAGAATCAGCGCTGCTCAGCGTGGTTTCTAAAATCGAACGTGCAGTGGACCACAAAGGCTCAGCACTAGCTGCCTTCATTGACATCGAGGGCGCCTTTGACAAAACAATGTTCAACAGTATAAACATGGCCCTCGACAGACACAGCGTAGACTCGAACCTGAGTGGCTGGATCACCAACATGCTCAAACTGAGCGCTGTACAAGTCACAGTAAATGACACTACGTGAGCCATCGTTGCGAAAGGCTGCCCGCAAGGGGGCATCCTTTCGCCGCTTCTATGGAACCTAGTAGTAGACAGCCTCATCAAAACACTCAATGACAAAGGTTATTTCACCATAGGTTACGCCGATGACATAACCATAATAATCAACGGGATCCACGAAAACACCATATGCAATCAATAGAAGAGGAATGGTGCAACAAGCACCAACTCTCAGTGAACCCAACAAAAACCGAACTGATTGTCTTCACAAAAAAGAGAAAACTAATGACACTACAATTACCACGATTCTTTGGCACAACCCTAAGCCTCTCAACTGCAACCAAATACCTGGGAATCTATTTGGACAAACAACTGAACTGGGCAAAACACACGAAATATATCATTACATAAGCCAGCATATCCCTGTGGCAGTGCAAGCGACTGCTTGGCATTTGCTTGGGATCAGCCCCAAAGTCACCCACTGGTTATTACACCACAGTCAGACCAAGACAGACCTGAGCACAGCCCAGAGAGATCTCGAGAAATTGCAGCGTTTTGCTTGTGTCGCAATCACTAGCAGTATGAGAACTACCTAACCTCCGCCCTATGCCGGCAATGCTAGGACTGCCGCCTCTACACCTAATCGTGCGGGAGGAAGCGGCCCTGGCCGCCTTTCAGCTCCATTTATCGGGAACCCTAAGTAATGACTCCAGAATTAAGCACACACGCATAAAGGAGGATGCGATCAAATGAAAGCCAATGATGGCATAACCCCGCGACAAAGCCACGAAAACAACCCATTTTCAAAGGCACTACAACATAATACTTACAGAAGAACAGTGTGACTACTCAGGTCCAAAATAAATGAGAGTACACACCGACGGTTCAAAGACCGACTCCGGTACCGGAGTCGGAGTCTTCTCACACGACCTCAACATAAATACAAGGTGGAAGGGACATCGACCGACGCGAAAACTGATACCATGGATTCAGTACATGATTCTGAAACCCCCTACGTTGAAATTTTTCGTCGGTAAGTTTATTACTAAAAGCATCTCTACAAATGAATATATTAATTTGTTTCCCTCGGTTGCTAGAATAACTTTAAAGCAATTACAGTTATGTTTACTTCAAGTGTAACAATTCTATTAACTACTTTTTAGTCTTTAGATCCAGAAGGGGCAACTACAGTAATTTTTAATACACAGCTATTTATGCAGTATTCTGAGTAAGAAGTTTCTTCTTCAAGTAGCTTGCAGTTGCATTTACTAGCGGCCACATAACCACGTTTTCAATGCAATTGAAACTGAGGCGCTGACCGACTAGGTCAGCGCCTCAGTTCTCCAATCCTCAAAGCTAACACTAGAATGTTACAATGTATTAGAACAAATAACGGTCTATAGGCGCAACACGGTGACACTGCAATGATAAAAGGACACAGCGGGTCGCTAGGTAACGACGCAGCTGACGAACTAGCTAGACGAGGATCCAGTACCGCAGTCTGTAGACCCGAGCCTATTGTACCCTTCCCCTTCAAACAAATACGTAGATGGTTACAGGACCTCACCCACACACAAGTGGGGCAATGGTGGACCTCGACACCGGGCTGCAGGCAGTCAAAGGAAGCTATGCCATCCTTGGATAGCAGGCTGACCAGGCGTTTATTACGCCTGGACAGGAACGGCCTGGTGACGGAGACCATCACGGGACACTGCTCGCTAAACAAACACTTCCACACAATAGGCATAACGGACAGTCCTCTGTGCAGGGCGTGTATGGAGGCTGAGGAGACCGTTGCGCACGTGCTCTTTGAATGCACTGGCGTCACCCAGATCAGAACAGATACCCTCGGGTCACCCAGATCATACATAGATCATACATGTTCTAAACAAACCAGGATACCTAATTACCTTCTGGAGGGAGGTGGGCTGATTGGAATAACCACCAAACGGCTGCTATGGCCCACGCACAATGGTCCACCTGACGGACTGAGTGCGGAAACCAAACCACATAGAACATGATTGAGCGAGGGTAAATACCGGACGGACATTGCCGATCGGCACAAGTCGAATGATAGCCGAACATGTCATTGTGTAGTAATTGCTTCTGGCATGTGTAGTAATTGTTTTTGTTGAACAAATAGGGCCGAATGTGCTAACAAGTGTATATCACCCAGAAGGGACCAAAGGTTGTGTACCTACTAAAGAAAAACAAGATGTAAATTCCATTAGTTTATTTATTTGGACACACAAAAAATTAACTTTTGTCACTAGTCACTAAATAAAAAACTTTGCTAAACTATAAACTATATTACACACTAAAACTAAAGGACAGATTATTAGGAAGCGAGGACCACTGAGAGCGGTCATAGACAAAATTATTGCAGAGATCATAGACTAGATTCTACATCAAAATACACTTAGCATAATATTATAGTTTATTTTACAAAAATATTGACCTTCGGCACTCGTAGCCAAATTCTGGGCCGAATCAATTTAGATTACCATTGACAAACTAAGATGAAGGAGATAGGTGCAGACGGCAGCACATCAACCTATTACAATCTGTCAAATTTATTTAATACATTTTCAACTTTATCACGAAAACATAAGGTTCAAAGTTCATTGGGAAATTTTTACAGTTTCGGGTAGGTTAAAAGAATGAAAAGTATAGTACAGTCGCCTACCTTACACCTACCACCACCTACCTTACCTATACAAATATACTTAAAATAATAATTATACTGTTTTAATTATAATTTCTCAAATAATTTTAGCCTCTAATTATCCAAAAGTATTTTACACTTCCAAACCATATAATAACCATATCTATTACCTACATAATTCGTTTTTTATATTTTTTAAATTTAATTTCGAAAAAAGTCACTAGTTCTACAAAAGTAAAATATGGAACACTGGGCATCTAAAATTATTGCTAATATTTTTTTTTTTATAAAATGATATTTAAATAATTTTAAATTTAAATTTGATATTTTAATAATTTATAAAAACGCATGCTAAGTTAAGCTAAGTTTAAAATTAGTTCATAACTTATAATTTAAGTAGATTTTTAACTAGTTTTCTTTGTCACTAGACGCACCATCAGCATGTTTTCTTAATGTCCAATAATCTGTAAAAGAAGAAAAACTAAAATTAGTAGGTATAAGAAACTAAAATTTGAGAATTGATTACATTAAGTTCTACTATTAACTAATTTATCAGGGTTTTTTTCAGGCATTTTACTTTCACGTTTTTGAGAACATGTTAGGTACTCTCTAAACCTCCACTGCTAAATGTAGGTATTTACATTAAATCCCCGTAGGAGGATCCCAAGAGGAACTTTCAAACCATGACCGTCAAGTTTTTCGACTCTACGGTAATGGACCGTAATCCTTACATTTTATCAATTCAATTACTCTTAACCCCAAACGTAGATAAAGGATATATTTTATTAGTATACTAGATTAATAAAACTATTAAATATCCAAGGTTATTGGTAATAATATGTCGGCAAACCAATAGGGAGATGTAGGAGAGATCTTTTGGAACCAAATGACAAACGTCAACCATTTTCAAGTAATTTAACCTTTTATATTTTAAAATGAATGAAATAAAAATATAATGACAAATTACTCGAAAATGGTTGACATAGGAGTCACAAGGGGTCATTTGGTAAATGAATGTTTAAATAACCTCTCCTAAATCCCCTTAAAATGGATTGCCGACATATTACCAATGACAATAACCCTGTAGGTAGGTACCACGCAAAAATGGCGTGTCAAGTAAACAAAATATGCGCAGAAGCATGTTACAATATCCACACAAGGCACCGATGATGGTGTCGATTTCAAGCGATATTTAAAACGCCTTGTCTCGGGAACAATAGGATCGCTTATTTGCGTTATTCCCGTTTCTTGTGTTACGCGTATTGTTGCGTTTCGTTACTGTCAGCGTTTTGTTATTTGAGAATTGTGTGAGTTGGGGAAGATGAGCTTACCATATTATGGAGTGGGAAAATTATAAAAGGAGGCCTGATGGATCGACTGATTTAATGTTTTTTTTTTAGAAAGTTTTAGCTAATTAAGGGTGCTACTGAATGCGGTCCTAAGTTTAATGTTCAGAGACCCAAGGGACTCAAGTTTTCAGTTTAAAAATTTAGGTTCTGGACCGTTACAGCTTCAGTAGGCTTCACAAGTAATTTCTAGGTAGTGAAACTGCCATAATCAGTTTCTGTAGGTGCAAAAAAAGGTAGTGAGAGATTAGACTGAAATCACTCCCAGAATGAACCACCAGTATAATATATATATATATTTTTAAATGCTAATAATACGGTACTAAAATAATCAGATAACAAAGCTTCCTCATCACCAAATTGCCTCTCAATATATTATCATCGCTCCAGTCTTTAATTGGAGAAGTGTGAACTGGCTACTCAAAAACAAAAAAGGATCTAAGAAGCAAGAAAGAGACAGCACTATTCGCAAATAAAAACAGGTTTGGTCCCACTGTGGCTGACACCGAGTTGTAAAAAAAAAAGAAAAAAGTACTACGGACGTATTTATTGAGCCCAGGCGGACAGCTACCTGGGTTACGCGAACCTAACTTTGTGAGTAGGGTGGCTACACCAATTATCGTCTGTTCGATTATTTTGGTGTTAGATTTTTTTTGACGACAATGTTTTCTTGGGGTTTGAATTACGGGTAGGGGTTTTTTTTTTTTTGGAAAATAATGATTTGAGATAATGTTGATTGTTTTCTAAAAGTAAGTACAGGACAATTCAATATTTGGATAAACAGTTTTTTCTTAAACAGAATTGTATTTAAAGAAGACTGTTTTCCTTAACTTACCGTCTGATAACAGGTTATTTTACCGTTCGTTTAATTGCGTGGTTTACCAGTGTTATTGTTTATGTATTATTTTTATGGTGCCTTCGCAATAAAAGACTGGATTTCTATACATTTTCTTGTGAGTTGCATCTCTGGTAAAAGCGATACGTCCCATATAAGAGAAGGTTACGGAAAAAGATGATACTTTATTTCAAACGTTGGGTCTTTTACAGGCTTTTTCTGTAATTTTAGTAGTCGTTTCATAGAATTCTTCTAAGGTAAGTGACTTATAGATTTAATCATAATTCCGCGTAGTAGTTTTGTAACGGTATTTATTAATCAAATGGTTTTCCTAGGAATCACGTTAGACGGGAAATTACAATAACATCTCTGGCGGGGTGGCTAAGCTCGACCGCTTATGCTGTTAGAAAGATAAGACAGTTAAAAGACGTAGAAACCGCGCGTTTGGTCTATTTTAGCTTCTTCCACAGCATTATGTCTTATGGCATTTTACTGTGGGGTCGGGCGGCTGACATTGAATACATCTTTATTTTGAAAAAGAGCCAGAGCCATTTATAATCTACGTCACCGAGAATCTTTCAGGGAACTATTTAAAAATATTAATATTATGACGGTTCAAAATTCAAAAGTCATTTATTCAAATTAGGCTGAGAATCAGCACTTTTCGGACGTCAAAGTTACATAAGACAGTCCCACAAAACGCCCACCCTTCACCACTTCCTAGTGCTTTAGCTTAGAAGAAGAAGTGGCGCAACAAACTCCCCAGCAGCACAGCTGTCTGTTCAATTAGAAAACAAATAAATAATGATTCTATGCAAAATTATTTAATACTACTATTACGCAAAACTAAACATAATTTAAATCAAATTTAAATGATAAATTAATAGCTAGCACACGCCAATATACCAACCAAAAATATCGAGAATACCTACTCAGACTGAAATAAAATAAAAAAGACTAAACGTAAACAATGTCTAAATAAAAGCCTCCAGTCACAAAGGGCGTGCCCGCTTACATATAGCTATATATAGCTGTAACTGGAAGTTATAAATGATAAACTAGGACCGTCGAGGTAAAATAAATAAACAGTTAATTTCTATTAACAATAACAAAACCATGATCGATATATAGACGACTAGTCACCACAAGCAGCACGCGTTCACAAGCATAATGCAAAGATCAGCCATTACCCACATCGCCATATTTGAGGGAAGGAGGCAACCCGACCCCTGACGCTACCGCAAGCAGTGACATCTAAGGGAGCATAACGAACTTGCCGCCGGTTTTTCAGACAAAAAATAATATGATCAATTGTCGAGGTCGCTAGCTAACACTTATTGCAATACAACTCATGAAAATCATTCTAATGAGTAGATTATGTAAAAAAAAAAAATACCTTAAAAAGTCAAATAAAATAAACAATTATATAAACTTATGCCTTTGTGGTACCTTCCCGATTCATTTATGAAAATATTATGTATGTAAGAAAAAAATGACATCGTATAAAATAAGTGATAGACATAATTTTAATACTAAAGATAAAATAGATCAACCATTTTTCAGATTATCTGAAGGACATAGGTATGTACATCTTTTATGGGGTACTGTGTTAAATGTTACATCAAAATACCTTGTGATATATTGCAGAAAATTTAAAACTCATATTAAAAGTACACTTTAAAAACAAGCATATTATAAATTAGAGGATTATATCCAAGATAAGAATGCTTGGAAACATGCTGGTCCTGCTCCATGGGATAATCTAGAATCTAGACAAAATCAAATTGTTTGCTAATTCAATTGTATAATTTATAGGTATATATTTTTTTTTTTATATTACTTCCTCACACACTGACTTACATATTGTAAAATTTTAGGAAAATCGTGAATTTATACAATGTTTGTAAATATGTGAGCACCATGTATCTATTAATTTATCTGTTGTTGCTTCATTTTTATTTTTTTACCTATTGTGGTATAGTAATTTTACTCTAGGAACGTCGTTTTCACATATTATAACGAATGTATATAAACAAAATATTGTAAGACATTTTAAAAGAGTAACGGTGGAGTTTCTTGCCTATTTTTCTCCATGCGAAAACAATCTTATAGAAGGGGCGACTAGAACCAATTCAATTTTTTTGTAAATTTTGACGTTCAAAAGTGCCTTACAAGGGCCTATTTGAAATAAATGATTTGAGTTTGACTTTGAACGTAGGTTTTTCGGTGATTTATGCTTAAGTCAAGCGTGGGAATAGAGAATGATGAAAATAAAGTGATATATTACTTTACTTTTATAAATCTCTATTACCTACTTGGAAACGTTTTTAAAGAACCAGAAAAATACAACGATTTTTTTACTCTACTAGCTTTTGCCCGTGACTCTGTCCGCGTGAAATTTGTTGTTTCAACATAAAACATATCCTATGACACGGCAATATTGTAGCGTTTCATTAGTAAAAGGATTTTCGGAATAGAATCAGTAGTTTCAAAGATTACCGCCTAGACACAAACTCAGAATTTTAACCGCTATATTAGTATAGAAACTGATATTACATGCACTGTTGGTTATTTATTGGTTTAAAATATCCCGATTTTATTTTACTTCATAATTATTATTTATCCTGTCAACACCAATAAGTCCAATAACTTTTGTAGGAAATGTAATCCCAAATCCCAGCAACTCCACAATTACTCTTATGTAGTAATAAAAATACTGCGCTAATTAAAAGCACGCAGGTAATTGGTGCAGTTTCCTGTTTCCTGCGCCGTAACAGATAGCTTTAAGATTTTTTATGTAATTGTTTATTTCTTGTATTATCACGCGACTGCTTGTGGGGTAGGCAGAGCGCCTGCGATAACCAGTAACGTCAATATTTTTTTATCTGCCTAGGACATATCATTTGAGTTTAGGTGTAAGTGTGCGAGGTAAAGAAAAAATGAACGATCAAATAAAAATACGTTGGTAGGTGTATTGTTTTTTCTAGTAAGGACACGAATGGATGGACGCCACATAGCTACTAGCAGTGGGAAATAAATTTAATTCAGAATAGGCTTGCAAAAAAGGGGTTAGATGGAGTTAACATATCCAGAGAATAATCATTTTTGTGATGACAAAATTCTTCTTATGTCTATGTGCCAGACGAGTTCTAACACAATACAAATAGTGCAGCAACCCAGACGCCAACCAATACACTTGCGTGCAAAAAAAAACGATCCATCCTGTTCACTCTACGATTTGAAATTATAATCAAACAAATTTAATTAACAACAACTTAATATATTTTTTACTAAAACTTTCCTGAATTTAAGTAGATTACGTTAGTGAAAAAAATATCAAAACTGATTCATTCGTTTATTAGAAAATCACGAACATTCAATTCGAATAAAAATTCAAGTTAAATGATCAAGAAACGAATAGTATAAACAGAATTAAGTTTTAGTCAACTTCACAGAAAAATAATGTCACACAGTTCTTCCAAACAAAAGTGAGGGTCTGAAGGAATCTGAAGAATCAAGTCGATCTTGTCAAGAATATTGCTTTTATCAAAATATACAGTATGTGTAAACATATAAACATTATCTTACCATACCAACCTTCACACAACACAAAATTATTAAAATATTCATTAATATTTTTATTATTTTAGATATCGTCTCTCAAATAGAGAGCATGGATGGGGTGGGCCAATTTTTTGCACGCAAGTGTATAAATTGCGCGTTGTTTACTCTACTATACCACTCAAAAGTCAAGTTAATGTCAGTGCTCAGCTAGACAGACGTGTCATTATTTGTTCAAGCACACTTTTAAGCAAACATACGCCGAGAGGCTAAAGTTTTAGACTAACAGCAGATAAGTAAACCTAGCTTGTGTCTAGCAAAAGTAGCTTTTTGTAGGTAAATAACGCCATTTTGCTTCATCTGAGGATTTTGAAAAAATCATGAGACTAGTTTTTGACATTAGCTCTATGTAGATGTGAAGGACTTTGGGGATGCTGAAAACTGAAATACAAAAATAAGGTTAAGTTAAACAATAAAGCAAGTTGATCTAAGTAAATATGTTACCTAAATGGATAGGTATCAATATAAATAACAATTAAATTCTGTTCCTTGGTAGGCGCATCACTTGCGAACGGCTGAACCGATTTGGCTATATTGTTGAATTGTTGATGTTAATAGTCTGAATTAGGTTTTTATGGAAAGAAACATTGGAAACGGATCGTTTGTTGTTCACAAAGAATTTTTTTAAGTTTTGACAGGACAGCGTCTGTCGCGTCAGCTAGTTTCAAATAGAACACGAAAGTATGAATGGTAATGAAAAAACAATGAAATTGAATCACTTCTAATGTAACATAAATTAGGTAATGAAATGCAACCACGGTTTACTAATTCAATAACATCTAGATTGAAGATCACTTTAACCATGACTAATCAAGGAACTAATTTAAATTAAGAAACCATAAAACAAGATGCATTCCATTTAAATCATGTGTAAGTCAGTGAGAATCAGGTAAGATAGTCTCAACGTAACAACGTTAGTCATAAACTTGCGCAGGCGCAGGCAAGTGTTGCCAAACGTTTCCTGGAAGGGAACCACTGTGTTTTAAAATTTGAATTATGGCTGTGGTAAGGGTATGGACACATCTAATACGTTTTTATAAAGGCGGAAAACTGCTTATTAATGCTGTTAATTTGTTTTATATGTATGAAATTATGTCTAGTAGGTTGAGGCCTTTCCTGAAAACATTATGCCCATTTTGAATATTAATTCGATCAATGCCGTACCATATTACGATCGAGCAAAAACACCGAAAAAAAAGCACCCTAGACACGTGTTTTTTTCCTCTGTTTTTTTTTTTAACTTTATTACGTTTTTATTATTTGTTGTTATAGCGGCAATAGAAAAACACAATCTGTGAAAATTTCAAGTGTCTGTCTATTACAGTGCATGAGATACAGTCCGCTGACAGACAGACGGACGGACAGCGGAGGCTTGGTAATAGGGTTCCGTTTGGCAGCCTTCGGTACGGAACCCTAATAAAACAATATAGGAAACGAATAATGCAAGAATAACCTTTCGCTGCAGGCTGCTGCAGTAAAGCTGCTATGCTCAGTAACTGGCTCGTTTCTGCGGTAATTCGCTACTGATCGTGCATGTAGTGCATGCTGTAAGACCATAGCCTTAGTTTCTGCGAACCGTGCTCGTAAACCGATCCGAAATGCTATTTGATTTTTATTCGGGACAATACGTTGTGTGAGCATTGAGCATGAGATTATTTTAATCTTTACGATTAGCCCTTTATAGTAACAGCAGAGACGGAAGTCTTTTACGAGTAGCTGCTTTACATCATATTCAAAATTCTCAAAAAAAAACTACGTTGTTTTGTTCTGGATTTCTGCCAAAGTCAATTTAGTCTTGGGAAATACTATTTCGATTTGAATTGGTCACAATGATCAATCCTGTAAATGAAACGGAGAAGGTACCTATCTTAGATTTTTCGCTTTATTTTATGAAAATGATAAGGATACGTATAGATTTGTACGTAGCATTTGTAAAGCCTTTATAACTTTCCTCAACAACATGCCATTTTGACCCAAGCTTTTCTCCGTAGAAAAAGCATTAAGTAGGTACCTAGCCCATTGTTATTGCGAACAGTTCCGCACAACTTGCACAAAAGTAGGTCATTTAGCTACTCATGCGCAGTAGTAACTTGACGTAGGTACTTTTTATTAACTTTAACTCGCCGTATTAGCTTTTAACGCGGTCTTAACTTGAGCTTTCGACGACTAAAACGTTAAGAATTTAGGCTTACCTAAGTTGCCAACAACACGATTGTGATAAGACCTTTTTTTAAATTTAAAAGTATATTCTACTTAAAAACTTCCCAGAAAAGATCTCAATTTTTTTTTTACTAGAACTAAAACTAGTTTAAGCAAGTTTTTTAGTCTCGCTAAATTTACCATACATCTACATACGCCGGTTGTTCACCCTAGATCCCGTTAGGAGTAAGATACTCGGCTCCGAATGTTAGTAAACAAAATACAAAATAATACGTCGATTTCTTCGTAAAATGATTCAGTTCTCAACAATGTTGTAACTTTCCTGAAACGTAATGTAGGTTGGTTGACGAGTTTATAATGAGAATATGTGTTTAAATGTTGAAATTTTCTGTGTTTTCGGTGCATCCTAATCGGTGATAGTGGTGCCGATCTCTTGTCACAAATGCCTCTAAACTAGACTAACATTATTTCTGTCAAACGACAAAAGACGAAAAAGACGAAGAAATAGACAAAAGTGACACAACTTAACTATATTTTAGTTTGACAGCACTAACATGAAAATGGAAATTTTGCTATTCTGAATTTGACGTTTTTCACCAAAAATGTTGATTTTAAAAAACCAAACCTGACTATTTTTAATCGCGATTAAAAAGGAAAGATGTGGGATAAAATTAGTTGTCATAAACTAAAATTCACCAACGCCTCGACTTCAGGTGCAAAAACAGTACTGTATCTTTTTAAAATGGTGAGTCAGCTATCGCAAAAATAATGAAAATTTAAACCTCAACATGTAGGTACTACACGGTTTCATATTTTCCATACAAAAAGTGAAAAATTCCATATAAAACACGCCGAGGAAGCCCTCCATGCGCGAAAACGGCTCTAAAAAAAAATTCAAGGGGTAGGGCAGAAAAGTACCACGTGGAGTTGCGATTGTCAAATTCGATTTTAGTTGTGTCAAAATTATTTTTATATTTAGAGATTTTTGCGATGTTGCCAACTTTTTTGGATGAACGCTCTTAAACACCCGCAATTTGCAAGCTGAAGCTAGTTTCGAAGTACATACAAACTTACAAATTTCACCTCTATATAATATTGGTAAGTATACTAGATGATATTCTGGTCCATTTAATTAAGAAATCTTGTCCATCACACCTTAAAAAAAAGGATATCTAGTGTACAGACGCCAGCAGGTCAACCTACTCAAAACTGTCAAATTTTCCCAATCAACTTTGAACCTTATTATTTAGTGATAAAATTGAAAATCTATTTAAGTAATTTGACAGATGTGTAGTAGGTTGATGTGCTGGCTTCTGTACTTTACATAAAATATTATAAATAATTTTAGACTCATGTAAAAAATAGTCATGACTAAAATATAGCAGACTAAAACGTGACTAACTGCATTTGAAAGCAGGAAACAAGCCATTTGGTATTACTGTCATTAAACTCAACTCAATCCGGTTTGATGAAGCTTAGCTAAGTCATAATTTGTGTATTTCTTTTTTGTTATTATTTATTAATCAAAAACAATAAAAGTTTACATTCATTTGTTTAACCTTTAAACATACCACACAAACCATTGGGGGTTTAACAGCGGTATGGCCAGACGCGGCAACTCGGTGCCACTACAAAATTAATTATTAATCAATTAGGCCCAGAGCGGGAGACGTCACTTGTTGATTTACCACACAACAAAAAAAATAAAAAAAATAATTGGTATTTACCTACATAGTTTTTTTTTCTAGATTGCAGCGCGATATATTTTTAATACCTTTGAGCAGTTCTTCGCATTTACCTATTACATTTCAGAGTTCCATTATAGTGCGGTTTATACTGTGGCCGAGTTATAATAATTAAAAGCGACAACATTAAATAATTCATTATTTTTCTCTTGTTCTCACAAACTATTGTCTACATTTCTTTTTCATTTCTCGTTAATTTATTAATATATACTTTATTGTACACCAGAAAATACATAACAAAAAAAATATAATTTAATGCTACAAATTGTACAATGGACCATGGCCATAACGCTTTCTGAGATCTCTCCTTTCGCAGGTCTGCTGGGGCCCTTATTATGAAGTATTAATGCCATCATTATTCCACTGCGAAAAAAGGATGGTGCTAGCGGCCTCATATAGCTCCGTCTCTCACCCACACTGGAATTTCTTAAGAAACAAGCAGAACAAATAATTGAGTGTAAAATCGAATTAATTTGTATTGTCTCATTACTTCATTAGTTAGTTTTATTGTTTGTGCCTGTTTTGTTTTCAAAGTGAATCGTGGTCCAGTAGAAATCTTAAAGTAAAGTTAACTTCAACTGAACCTTAATTTGGATTTTCTAACTATACCTAGATACTTAGTTATCTAAAATTATATTTAGTCAACTAAAATTTAATTGAAAATAAGATAAAAATCTAATGATAGTTACCTTTTTTGGTTGAATATGGTCAATTTTAGGGTACCGCAGCCAAAAAGCAAGAACCCTGATTATTGTTTAGATTTTGAACGTACGAGAAAAATACGAAACTTTTACTTACTTTGTTATTTTTTTATAGGGTCTTCTAATTATTTTTGTCATACCCTAAAAGGAGCTAGTGCTTAAAATTCTTTAATAAAAAACGACCGGGGTCAAATCAGCTTTCATTGTTTAGCATTTAGAAACGCAATTACCACAAAATAAAGACCAAGCACTACCGATATTTTATTATTCTGGCAGTAATAATAACTGATTGTTATTCAGCCTACCATGGTTTAGTTGAAATAGAAATCGAACCACCTACTTATGTGTGAAACCAGCGAGCGAGCCGTACCTTAAATTGTGAAATGACGCCCTAAAATTAATGTATGAATAGTGTGCAGAACCAATGTATGGCGAAATTGGTATAGGTGAAATTGGCGAAAAGCAGCTGTCGCTGAGGTACAGCCCGATTCAAATTTAATGGCGGCTCGGAACATAGGCGAGTCGCTGCGCAGTAACAAATTCATGGGTCAGCGGGGGTGAGGGGTGCGGTACTGCGCAGCGAGCAACTAACTTCCGAGCCGCCATTAAGTTTGAATCGAACCATACCTTATGAATTCCTGTTCTTTTACGGTAAACAACTTATTACCTATAATGGGTAATAAATAGAAGCAAAACAAAGAGTAGTTGGTCATTTGTAGGTATATTATTTCCCTTTGTCTTGCTCAAGTGTGGATGTTAGCAGTGCTGCCACCTTCTTTGACGGGGTTTCGTAATTACTTGGAGCTTATTATTAGATAAAAATACAGCGAGGAAAGTGGTTGCACTTCAAACGACGAGAAATGGTCTAGGTTTTAATGTTTAACGCTGTGCTTGAAAAGCTCCTTAAGTTCTTTAGGCACTGCAGCACTGGCTTAAATATTAATTTCAAGATGTATGCCTAATTGTAATATACCTAGGCAATTTTAGCTAAACTAATTTGATAATTTTACAGTACTAACTAAAGACATGGTTATTTTTACCTTCCCACGAAGGGTTCCATCCGTCCAGATTTGTCTGGCTGTTGGGCCTCCCGTACATACCTTTTCCGGACTTATGTCTACATAAGGCAAATTTTTTATTTAAAAAAATTATTGCAGATAAAAAACAAAAGTACAAAATTTCGAAAAATCGGATTTTTTTGCATATCCAACTTTTTGTCAGGACTTTTCAAATTTCGAAATTCGAAATGGTAACCCTACTCCCAACCAGCTGACAGTCCGCTAGGTATATGGAGTGCCGAGATACTGGCCACACTATAATCTTAAATATGATCTATGTAGAGAACCAGTGTGGAGAATCAGTTTAACTAGATGGTGTGACCGTTGGCACGACGAATGAAGAATGCAAGGAACCGTGCCTTTCTTGGGTGTGGAATGGATTACGATTGGATGCCTAAAGCACGAACATACGAGCAGCCTAATATTACTTTGTGTTCTGGGGTAAAGGTGCCATGAGGAAGTGAGAATTGAGGAGTTTGAATGGTGAGGTCTTGTTACTACGAGTATGAATTTATTTTGTCTTAAAGCCTTAATCTTGATATGGCAAAACCTCAGTATATTTAAGGCAATGGCGATAACTGCTCGGTAGATTTTAGTGTGACTGTAGCTGATAAAAGAGCGGTTTTCCGGGTTCATAGCTTCGCTGATTTCATTCAACGCATTAGTAAATTCCGTGTAATATTCCTAATTGAAAAGCTTATTTGGTATATTATTTCTTTAAACAGAGCTTTAGTATTATTTACAAAGTCGGAAATCCCTCTTGACTCGTGTAGTTTCAACCACCACCATAAAAACGTATGCATCCGCATACAAATATAAACTAAGCCCAATAAAAGAACATCCAAGAGTAATTCAAGATAAGATATGATAAGATAATTTTATTTTGCTAATATGGGTATAGGTACATGCACTATATAGGTTAACAAAAATAATACACGATCAGTCATATTTTACCATAAATGTAGGCATGCAAAAGATACACAAAAATATACTAACTAGAAAAATATTTTTTATTAAAAAAACTCCTTCACCACTAAAAAGCCTCGTAGTGTTTTTTTTAATAAAGAAATCGGCTACTCTTTCTAACTCTTCGGTATTTTATTAAATATGACTGGAGCCATGCAGTAGACATAGATTGCTCATTTATGTGCTGTCTTGGTTGATTGTAGAAATAGCACGCCATAAATGAAAACCATGGAATTCCTCCATTCTTATCCCAAATTGAACCAACTTTAGCTCCTGTTATTCAAATAAACCTTGAATAAATGCGACCCATACATTTTGCATACAGTATTTTACGTATAATATTATTTATGTATGTATGTATGGAGGGTGTTTTCTCAACGAATGCCGAGTCATTGTATGTTATCGGATAAACTCAAACAAGGAAACCGACAGTTATCAGGGCACGAGCGGGCATTGAACCCCGACAATACCTTTCACCAGGTCCTGTGTTACATGAACAAGAGGTCACAGCGATACGCCCTTTAGATATTTTGTCAATGAACTTATTTGGATGGGAAGAGCTTTTAAATGTTTAAGTTAAATATTGCACTGAAAATTTTACACAATGATTGTAATTTTAGCATAACTAACTTGATAATTTTGCAGTACTAACTAAAGACATGGTTATTTTTGCCTCCCAACGAAGGGTTCCATCCCATCGTCTAGATTTGTCTGGCTGCTTGGCCTCCCGTACAGACTTTTTCCGGATTTTGGCGATTTTTATATAAAAATGAAACTTAAAAAAATGCCAGAAAAATTACAATCGTTTTAAAAACTATCAAAGTTTTTTTTTATAACTTCAAGCTTTATTTACACACACGTATTTACATGATTAAAAACTAACAGACTTAAAATAATAATTAAAATATATACAAATATATAAATAAAAAGGGGGAGGGAGGGGGGGGGGGAATAATTATAGGGCGTCAAAAAATTCGTCCGCATCGCTGTCAACAGGAAAAGTGCCCAAAACGCTGGCTGCATTGCCACGTTGAAACTTTTTGATTCGATTCAATAAAACTCCGTATCCTTTTATTCAGATTCAGGTCTCAAAAATCAAGAAAACCCTTTATCCGTACTAATAGTTTAAATACCAAAGTAAGTCTCTCTGTCTGTTATCCATTCACGCCTTAACGGACAAACGGAATTGGATGAAATGGCACACGGATACAACATGATTTGGGATAGTTTTTAATCCCGGTAGTACGATAATCGATCCCTTCGGCATTATTTCCGACCTCCACGCAGGCGAAGTCGCGGGCTAGCGCTAGCTATTATCCGAATACAGCGGAGGGTTATTATAAGTGTACCTATATCGTTGTCCGAATGAAGATCATACTTCTCCATAAGCTCCTCGCAATTCTACATACCTACTGTATTGCATATTATATCTTCAGCCTCATTAATATAAGTATTGAAAATATAGCCGCCACGTCCCGACCAATTACTAGACTATAATCGGTACTATAATAATAACCATATTGCTTACATTATCGATATGCAAACGATACGTTCATTTTAGTTACAATATCAGCTTAAACATGTTTCTTGTTGTTCACCTTTTTGTTAAAGACGATGTTCAAAATTAGCTTTAAATTATTTTTGTTGTAGGTACCTAATTTAAAATATTTAAAACTTTTGACTAAAAATCTAAGTTTAGTCTGTTATGGTAGCCACACACGTTACTGTGTGTACTTGCGCAAGTTTAGACTTGCGTAAGTATACTTTGGAGAATATCCAGTGTTTTCAAAATCGTTAAAAAATTACTCTAAAAGTTCAATTACAAAGTTAGCCCCAAAACTGAATGGGTTAACTTTGTAATTGCACTTCTCTTTTATTAGGTACACTAATCACACAAGTAGAAATTTGCGCAAAAATCTTCCAACTCACGTTACTGTATACTTGCGCAATTTAGTAACTTGCGCAAGATATGACCTGTTAAGATTTTAACTTTAATTAGAAACCTACACTAACTTTAGGCCCTAATATTAGTGTACCTAATAAAAGAGAAGTGCAATTACAAAGTTAACCCATTCAGTTTTGGGGCTAACTTTGTAATTGAACTTTTAGAGTAATTTTTTGACGATTATGAAAACACTGGATATTCTCCAAAGCTTAGATACTTCTAATTTAAGCCAAGTGCTTTTGAAATGAAGATAACATTGGACGTCCAACAATATCCGGGGTCCTAAACATTGACCTATAAAAGCCTCCTTACATCAAATAGAGACACAAGCAGATATAGATAGTAAGATATCTCAAGCAAGCGTCAGCGTTCTTCTCAAATTATCTCTAAGTTCCGGCGCACATAATGCGATTGGATCCTCTAAATTGTTCTGTCGTGTCAAGTCGTGTCGCATGTTCAGAGATACTTAAATATTTAGCAGTAGAATGTAGGTAGTGTCATGCCCGTATGGGATAATGGCATGCATAGCAGTCAAAAAACGGGACGTGTATAGCTTTTTGTATTCAGGAAATCGGGAGTCATGCCTACTTGATTATAAAGTCTGAATGAAGTAACGGGATTTAATTTGGTGAATCTTTAAATAAATTATGCACATACCGATCGTATTGTTTTTTATTCATCTTTGGACGATTTCAAGATTCTGTGTCAAAACCTTTTGATAAATAAGTAAATTAACCAAAAAGCGATAATTTTTAATAAATATAATGACTTGGCAATCGAACACGGCAATATAATATACATTCTACATACAACAAAATCTACCTAATATTATCGCTACGGTTTTTTAACAAATATATTAAATAGTAGATTATGTTGCCGTGCGATGGCCAAGTCATTCTATTCTATTTATTAAAGAAATAAAGATGACAAATAGATATACCTAGATAGTGCAATCCACTGAGACGCGCCCCACTCCGCTCCGCTCCGTACTAAAGTACAGCTTACAGTACCTACAGTAATCGCGGAGTGGGGCGCGTCGTCGTGGATTGCGCTATCTGTAGATACTGATAGAATACATTAACAGACTTGGTTTTACATTATCTTTTTGCGGTAGAAGAACTGCGTTGCGAGATTTGCATTTTTTTACATGTTTATGTTTTTGATCATATGCATCTCAGTGATTAGGTAAGCAGCATTAGGTAGCATTCAGCTGGTAAAATATATTTTTAAATCGGTCCATTTGTTTTTGAGTTCATTTAGGTATTATACTCGTAAACAAAAATACAAACGTACAAAGGTACTAATCTTTACTTTTTTATATCATTAGTGTAGAAGTGTAGATGGTATGGTACCTAACCCTATCCTGCCATTTCAACATCAGCGTTTAGCTTACGATGACATAATACAAGATAAACTGGTTCATTGCACTTCTAAAACGGTCACGTGACTCGTCTGTCTATTATAATAATGCAATGTATAGATAATATATACAGCTAGGTATCAAACTGCAATGTTTAGCATCGAACATGAATATGTTGATATGCAATTTTCAACTGTGAGCCATTTTAATAAGATTCGATTTTGTTTGGAGAGGTAGGATTCTTTATTGCAAGTAGGTCTAGGCAACTAGATTTTAATATGCTTTTTATTGACTGCTACGTGAATTTTAGATTGTAATTTTTGATATATTGGCGATACAATCTACGAAACTGCGTATACGCTGCAGTTTACATAATACAAAGCTGAAACTTGTTTCACTGGAGTCCATATAATGAAAATAATTAACTATGCGGTACTTGTGTTTGTGTAACATTTCAAATTGAAAATTTATAGAATCCATTCAAATATATTGAAGAACCAAGTGTATCGTATCTCTGAAGAGTTTAATGATGATGAAGGGATGGTACGACGACTCACCTTCGCTACCATCATAGATGGCAGAACGTATGATAAATATAGGTAAACGCTACAGAACTAAAAGTAATTGCAAGAAGTTTTAAGTTATGTTCCATCTTCCAAGACCAAATTTCGTAGTGTCACCTGATAACAAACCAAAGCTTTCTATATTAGGGAATATTTCTTGCAGTGGCTTAAATATTGAAGATAATATTCAATCGACTGTTCAAACCATTGACATCTAACGTCCAAAAAATGCGGGTGTTTCGAATTCCAGACACTGGGTAATAATAGTCCCTATTTCCGTAAATAATAATAGTACCATCAAGTGCTCCCATAGGGCACGGTTGGATGCGTAGGGAAACCGTCACGGTATGCCTGTTCTGGTTGAAGTAACCACAGAATTTTAATGCTTCATTCTTATTATTCTCGATGAGAAGCTTTTTGAAATTTAACGGTCAGACAACGAGGGAATGGACGTCATTGGTTGGATGTGAAGGTGTTAATGGATACGAAGACCTGATTGACTCAACGGTCGTAGGAGTAAATTCATTGGATTTGAAAGTGTCTGGTGAACAAGTAAATGCCAGCCATGGTCAATTCCAAATTCGATAAGAGATTAAAATTTTCTTGGGAAGTGACTACAGGGATTTGATATCATATATGACACAGGATTTTTGAAGGAGCATTTTGAGACCTCAAACATTATTTATGATCTTGCCAGTAGCGTTTTAAAATATATTCTCAGTTTTTCATAATGTTTTGTCACCTGCTAGTCTCACCCCAGTTTAAGGCAACATTATGCTAATAAAGCCAAAAATATCTGTCGTGACGACAGGTGCAGTCTTAGAAAATTCATGAATCTTAAAAATTTGGGACTGACAAAAGAATGTATAGTTTATGTATATTACGTCTTCTACCATGTTCGAAGCCGTCAAACTGTCTATAGTCTACACATTTATATCAAAAGCCGACATGCACTTCCTGATATTGTTCTATTGTTAACAGGACCACATATTTCTCTAACAGTTTTTGTATTTCGTGAACTGATAGCATCGGAGCCGTTTCCCTTTGATTTTAAACATAACATAACATCACGCCTTGTTTCCCCGAAGGGTTGGGCAGAGGTGTACCTGTAGTAGGTACACCCACATTTCGTCCTTTGATTTTATGATCAAATTGTACTGTCGTGGTTATTTTTTTTACTAATTCTTCTCTTTCTTTTCGTGTGGTTACTGACTAATCTGGTGGTCTAGTGGGTTTACTTAGATTTGATTTTGAACTAAGTGTGAAAGGAGCTATTTTTGTGGAAGTTTATAAGGAAGTTCCTTTCTGAGATTATCTGAAATTTTGTGGCTTACAAAATATTTGCACGACCATGACAGTATCATTATCAATTGTTGCGAGTTACTTGATCGAAGGCCTCATTGTCTTTCATTTCAGTTCACCATCACACGGTACACCTAGCAATCTCATTGCCGTTACTTCTTAATTACCTGTTTTAAACTGAACTTATTTAATACTCAACACTCAATCATTTATTGCCTTTCACAATATGGACTTCTAAGGTGGTAGCTTAAAATTTAATGAAATCATTGTGGACCCTATCGGGCACTGCAAAATAGTATGACAGAGGAAGCTTTAAACTTATGTATTCTTAACTAAACATATATACATCAAACTTCTCGGTTAACTCGAAAGTATCATTAAACTTTACTACCATCGTTAAAGCAAAGAAATTCCTCAAACATTATTATCGATGACAAAACCGATGATCTAATGAAAGATTCCTTTTTTGCTTCATGAGTCAGAGTAGAGGTTTGAACTAGTTCGAACAGGTGACTTCGGTTTAATAGTTTCGTTGTGAGACAGCGAAGAGTATGATGTAGTTTTTAACGACTTCAAACCATAGAAAAGCGCTGATGAAAGCATTTTAAAAGGTAATGAAGACCAAGCTATAATAGTTTTGGAACGCTAAAACGATGGGGACAAGTCCATATATGGATTAATTTTACATTCTTGATTAATTACAATTTCTAGGGATTCTATTATGATTTCATTGCATTCCTAGTAAGCTTGTGTGAAATAACTACACGCATGTGGAACCGCTGACATATACCGTTATATTACAAAGCAACGGGACATCTAGATTCAGCATAATTTTAAGGATTTTTTTCGTAGTCATCCGTCAGAGACCATCATACGCACCTAAAAACTTGTTCCTAAAATACTCCATGAAGAGCATTAAGGATTTGAGGTACTACAGCACATAGTAAGTACCTCATCAGTGAAGTGCCACTTTTTTCACATATTTTACAAGAAAAGTAAAATCAAATAAGGTGGTGTGACATTAGGCCCTACCTACTTGGAATTGGCAACTGGCAATCGATTGAGGTCAAGAAGCAGACACACCCAGAGCACGTCACATGTTTGTTTGCTTTGGCCTGTACAGGACAAATCCTAAAGTTGTTGCAAAAGGCACACTAGAAATTACTGATTATAAGCTTTCGCTCGAAGAAGGTACGGATGGAACGAAAAATGTCGCAAGGAAAGCACATGCTTATATTATATTATATATAAAACTAGATGGATATAGTTAGCAGGGATTTATAAATGGATATTTTTATGGCCAAAAACCCCCAACGTCCTGGCGACAAATCCCACTCTCCAATTGGCCCACGATATCGGGCGATTTTAGTGTCGTGGACCAATCGTTGAGCCATTTATTCCACCAATCTACTTATATTAAATCAATGGTTGACATTCCCAAACAATAGAAATGAATCGGTTACACAATATTCCTTTGATAATATGTAAAACATATATTTATATAAAACAAAAATCCTAACAAAATTAACTCTTTTAAACAATAATAATATCTTTCAAAAACATAAGCCATAAGTTTTATTAAAATGAACAAAACCTAACACAAATAGTAAATGATGGTCCATGATTTAACAGTATCCATGTGATTTCAAGAGAACTTATTTGTATAATTGATTAAATTGTTTGGATCATATTTCGTAGCATCCTGTTAACTATGATTTTGTTTTCCTTCGCCTTATTTATGTACGCTTGGGTTCCGTTATCTTGCTGTGTATCCAGGATCGTATACAGTGGCCCTTTTGCACCTCACTGTTTGGTGGTTTAACCTACTATGAAATTTATCAATAGTAAATATTTACTTTTTTCTATAAAACTTGACTTATTGCGTTTTATCTGTTCAGTATTTAGGTTAGCTGATCAGTCATTTTCGTATCTGTCTGATGTTTGTTGTGTGTACATCTTTGCTTTTTATTTTTATTTGTTGTTTAAGTTTTTTAAAGTAGACTATAGCATTTATTAAATGTATTAGGATTTTCATTTACATGTATCTGTTAAATGCTTGCCTACCTGATTTTTTCTAGCTTCATCTTGGCTTTCTGGCTATGCGTTTTCATAAATATCAGCAATAAGAAGCATGGAATTATAATAATATGTAGTAGAATACAGTACCGTACCAACTGTTGTTATTGGTTCTCTTTTATTTTATAAGCCCATTACAATTCATTCAACAAACATTGGCACTTTATGATTATTTTATTACCGGCTAGCTTCATTGATATGTTAAATAAAAACTTCAATGTCGAATAGTTTAGATGTTAGCTGGTGATAAACAGGCCTGTCTAGGAACCTAGACATTTGCATGACTAGAGTCTAGACGAATCGTCTATTGTCGCCTGAAATAGATAGGTAGTAAAGTTTTAAACATGCTGCGCCTGTAGCCGGTTTCATATCCGCTGCAGTTCACATATACGAAATAATTAGATATTCAAATACTAGGTCACTGGTCATACAAAATTTCGAAATTAGCAAAAGTCAATATGACGGTGTCGATCAACTACAAATAATGTTAGTAGATATGACGAAGAAGAACAAAAAAAATACGTGTCACGTAAAGGAAGAAACAGAAAGGTTCTGATAGCTCAATATAATCTAACAAGTCAGACAGTACCTAGAGATGTATGTGAAGCTCTAACTGTCTAGAGTGCTACGAAGATCTTTCGGCGCTGATGATGTTGACGGGTGGTGCTGATAGTAAAACATTATGATATTATTTTACGAAATGTATTGAAAAACCAGATGACGGCGTTAGTTTTGACTTCTTTTAGCCACGAGCCTGGATCTATAGGCACGTGGCCAAAACACGTACAGCTGTTAATCAATATACCTACATGAAACTAGGGAACTTTATAGTTGGATACTAAATTTAAGTTTGTTGTAAAGAAAGATGACTTCTAAAATAATAGATGATCCATAAAGACACGACACACGTGTTCATTTAAGTAGCTTGCCACTTAAAACTTAAGATGGAGGAGCAACAAAAAAGTTCAATTACCTTCGGTAACTCATAAGATGATCTATCATATGGGTCATTGACTTTATGTGTAAGAAAGTCTGTTCAAATTGTTGGGCACTCCTCCTATATTTTTTTAATAGGCTCTGCCTTGTTTCGTCGATTTTTTGTTTGAAAGTAATTGATGTTACTCGTAATTATTTTTTTGTGCTGTTAAACATATTTTTCGCTGTCTTCCATGGGTTCTAGAACCTGACCCGTCTCATTTCACAATTACTGCGCAAGAGTTGGTTGGGTGATCATTTCTCGTTTATTGTCAATAAGTTATAATATAGTTTTAAATTGAATTGAGGAAAAAAAAAACTTACAATAGCTATGTTAAAGTCAATAAGATATGTTGGAATGTTACATAATATTAAGGACTTTGTTGCTTCAGTGACCAGCATTATATTCAGATGCATGGACAAGATCATAATAATAAATATGCTCCTAATGATGCTTAATTTTCAACATTTCAAGTACTTACTAAGTTATTATCGACAAAAACTCAAGTAGGTACAGTCCAAAAGCTCCACTTAGCCTTTCATTGGCTTATAATAAAGTCCAAATTAGAGCAACAAAAATTTTATTGTCACAATAAATAATTTTGTCGGATGGTACCACGGGTGAAACAAAAAATGTTGGGCCATAGATGACGTAACGGGTCAAGGACCTCGGACACCATGGACTGATCGAATGCCATGACTCGAATCTTTGATCATTGTGTAGAGAGAAGATATGTTTTTGATCAACACGGTCGTTCGTAGACCCATGGGTGAAAAAAGTGGTTAAGTAACTTTACGATCTACAATATTGGCGAAATAATGATCTATGTAAAAGAAGGCGTGGAAATTTATGGGGGACTGTGCATCAGTGGGATGATTTAAGTACCTAAGTTTAAAATAAACAGCGATGGAAGAGATACAGCACTCAGATAAAAGGTTTTAGTATATATGGCGCAATATCCAAGCTACCGTTCTAAGGACTCAAGTTGGATTCCCATATTATTTGGGTTCAGTTCTGTACGTGGATGATTATAGACTGTTTTTGTATGTGACTTCTGTATATTATGTCAAGTTACTATAAACTGTTGTAATCCAAGCTTGGGGTTTCCCCTTTTCTCTGAGCAATTTCTTAACCATGGGATTATTTTTTATTTTTTTATATCTCATCACCATCTTAGCATCATAACTGGGACTATGAATTAATTATTAACTTGGGAATTATCATTATCAGTATGATATTAGTTAAAGAAATATAGCAGTCCCTAAAAGCCAAAACAAAATTCAATGAAAAAGCAGACCACTTGGACTTTCTAATTTAAAAGCTTGAACCGGAAGGTGCGTCGTGATTCCCTCTAATAGTCCCTCGGAATACCCCGGAAGAAGCGACGCGTGACGATTTTTTTAAGTTACTTTAATGCCTTGTTCTTCTTTTATTTTAACTCCAAGTACTTATATGAGGATATCTTTATATTGGAAGCATCTTGGAGTAAAACCAACCCTACTCCTGCTGATGGGTTAATTAATCCTGTACCAATTATTACAATTATTTGGTATGTTTTAACGGGTTCTTGCATGAGTTTAATTTTGCAAAGTTTAAAAGAGGAAATGCTTGTTTATCTTTTAGAACTTTATTGCCAACAAGAAATGGACATGAACGGAAACGGAAATGTAAAACTAATTTGGATCATAGTGGACAAATAAATGAATGAAGAAACCAGAAGTTTAAAGAAAGAAAGAAAGAAACAAAATAAATTTATTTCAATATCCAACGTAACATAAAGTTTCATTCATTGGATTCAGTTTCTTAACCATTCTTTTCTTTAATCAGGTATGTTTAAAAATGTTGTTTTAATATCATTAACTTATAGGGAAATTTTATTAACCTAATCAAATCATAATCTGCTATAAGACCTATGAAATCGTAGAACGCACACCCACCGTCGCTGTAGCCGGTTATTCTGATTCTGACTCTTAGTCATAACATAATCATGTAGTTCTTTTTGTTCACTTGCTCATATCTAACTAGTTTTCTCTTAATATGGGATGCCAATTTGGACATAATGATTAATTACCTTTGTTATTACGTCATGCAGTCATGCTCTATCAGCAAATGATGGACAAAGCTTCTGATATTGTTCTTATATGCTTTTGTGTAAGTTCATTAGTTTTAAGACTACTGGTGTTTCTTCATCAAAGACAAAAAGGAACGTTAAAGCAAAGGCAGTAAGGTTCCTTTTTGTCTGTGACTTATCTGGACTTAGAGTCTTTTGATTCTATGGTGATTCTGTTTAGGTTATCGCTCAATGTAATGAATAGCTCTGCTGCATCCATAAGATGTATTGATTTATCTAAGGCATAACTTTTGTCTACCAAAATTTTACTATCATATAATACACTGTTTGGTAATATTTTGTCTACAGCAGCTACAGCTCCTGTTTTATCATTCGTATTATATAAGTTTCCCTATTTGGGTTTTCCAACTTCTTCTTCATGTATACTTTATTTTTATTTGTTCGATGGATGAGTAATGGAGGAATATGTAAATAAAACACCTCACGTGGTACCAAAGATAAGTGTTTAGGTAGATTTCAGAGTCACGTGTGCCGTGACGTGTTCTGTATAAGGTGATCTGTTTCAACCATGATAATTTTATATATTCTATATTTTCTCATTATTATATTCCCTTTATTTTCTCTTATCTTACTTAGCATGTAAGTATTATTAATATCTGTTTTAAGTTTTTATTTATAGTACTATAGTTATTTGTTTGATTGTGTAGATGCAGAAGTAGCATCAGCAGAACAACAAAGGGCGTTGACCCCATTGGAACTCATATAAAATATAGTATCCGTATTGGGTTTAAAGATCATATTATGTTTGGATGCAGTTATGTAATAATGAGAAATAGATTATTTCGTTCAGAAACAGTAATTTCCTACGGAATGTATATGGACATATTTGTCATCCATAATGAGGGCTACTGAATAATGATACCGGTATATAATGCTGTTTAAAGGTCAAATTGACACAACATTAAATGTGGCATTCAAGTTTGGGCAAGTTACACTGTGAAAGTGGACACACAGCATTTTATGGTGATAAATTACTTTCACTCAATAATGATTTGGCAAGAAACAAAACAACTGAAAATGATCAACTAGACGTTTAAAAAAAGATAGCATTAATAGAAGTCACAGTATTCACAAACGCAAAATACACTTAGTGTGTAGTTGGAAAATGTATTCTGGCGCAAAGCCAGGACTACATTAAAATGTAACGCAGACCAACAGAATAACTAAGGAATTTATTAATATTACCTCAGGCGTAGTGCAGAAGCCAGTAAAATAATCAATAGCTATCAATATTGATTAAAGTTATTTGAACAATTCCTACGATAACACAAACCTGGCCCATATTTCACAATTATGATTCCCTCTGCAAACATGGCCCCATAAAATAAAAACGCAGTAATCAATCCCTTGGCTGGTGCATTATGCAAGACGATGCCTGAATACGAAATGATTTGGTCAAGATTGACACGGGATTATAAATAACGAAGTGAAAAATTGCCTCAATTGATGCCTCTGTAAGATTAAAGTAGTTTTTAAAACAATAGTGTGTGCTGACCTGTCATTTGCAGCTGTCTTCTGGACGCGGGGGTGCGGGGCGTTCGCGGGGTGCGTGCGGCCCGGGGCGTTCTAGGGGTGCGGGGGGTACGAGGTGAGCTCGTAGAACTACCAGCACTCCTTCTTGATGGAGACCCCAAGACCCTCAGGTCAGTAGTATTCCCAACACACGCCAGCGCTTCCGTAGCTATCCTTACAGGACTTTCCGCGTTCTCCTTATCCTCTTCGCAAAATTTGACTGGAGAGTCCAATTTTGCGGATTTGTACGTGCATTCTGTCTCAATGTCGAAATTGAAGCGTCTGATGAAGCGCTTCCTTTCTCTGGCATATTGCTCGGCCATTAGCCGTCTCGTCTCGTCCCTGTCCGGTGCGCCAAACAAGCACTTGCAGCTCCCTCGCCTTCTCCTCGGAGTATTGGACGTCCTCAGTGCCATTCCCGCTGACATCTCGAACCTCCTCTGCTTGGGTGTACGTCCTCCGGCTGCCATAACCGTATCGCGCGTCAGGTGAGCACTGACTGGTTAGCGAGAAACATCTGACTAATCTCCCGAGAGAAAACAGCTGTCCGCAGGTAGCGTGCGAGAGGGAGGATATGGCTGTCGGTGAGTTAGAGTGGGTGAGGGTCGCACCTGGCGAACGCGGGACGCGCCAATTCTAACCTATAAGCGCGGCGTGGCTAGCGTGTGCGCGCGCGCTCCTCCCAACTACGACTGACGCTCGGTCTTTTCCCGCGCATCGCCGCGTGCGCCGATTTTGGCAGTCACTTGGCGCGCAAACCTTAACAATGAAAGCAAGGACGCTTTTTGTATAGGGATACAGGTGGACTCTTAAAGGGGAAGAAAAGAATAATCTATAGAGCAATTTATAAGAATTTGCTTTTGAAATTATGGTCGTTTTGGGAATTGGTGCGAAGTTTCCCGCGCGATTTATTTATAGTTGTCCATGACGTCCTTATCTCGGTCTTGGTCAGATAAAGTGGACATGACGTACCAATTCAATTTTTTGATAATTATATTCTGGTGTATGGGTTAAGTATTCAACAGGTCTTAGTTCAAATTCAAGGTCAATTTTTTTATAAAATGTTGGTTGCTATTTGTGTGCTTGGTTTTAAGTCTCGACGACCGGCTACGGGTTGTACTAAAATGCACAGGTAAAATCGATTCTTGTTATGTGCATTTTATGTTAACATTTCGTGTAAATGCTATAGACATTAATTGGGTACTTCATTGCACTGGAGTTTGACAAAATGTCAATAAAATAATGGGTTTTAGCGCATGTTACAATGTCGATGACAGGTATATAAAGAGTGAATAGGAATTACTTATGTATAACAAATAAGGTACTTACATAATGTAAATATGTAATTGATATCCTGAGTTATTCTTTTTCCGACATAATTTTGTCTTGTTTGATAAAATATTTTTACGATTTACCGAATGTTTAACATTTGACAATAATAATCTTTCTAAGTATTTCAAGGTTAATTACTGTTAAGAATACTGTTGAATTTTAATTATTATAATTACATCTACGAAACACCTAACAGGTGTTCATGGATATTTAAATTGATCTAAATGTCGACAAAACTACTATGATTACAGTAAGTTACGCATAAATTGTTTTCGTTCACATACATAAATTGGTAGAATAACACCTTATTATCTTGCAAAATTTGGGCCCCAAAATATATGAATAAAAAACTGCTTGACTACTACGTTTCTATCTATGGACAGCCAAGAGATAAAATTATGGCGAGACAATAGTAGCTTGGCCATAATATAGTTTAGGAGCCACAAGGCCAAATCGTAACAATAACTTTGAAATAACTACCAAAAACACTACCATAGGTAGAAAGGTACATAATATAGTATTAACATAACATAACATCACGCCTGTTATCCCCGAGGGGTTCGGCAGAGGTTTACCTATAGTACCTACATCCAAATGTCCCGTGTAATAGGGGCGAGCCTATTGCCAACATAGTAAAAATGTTTATAAAATCCTTAAGTATTTACTGTGAAGCCATAACTCAGACTGAAATTTTCACCAAGACAGGAGTAACTTCAGAAGAGACCGAACTACCGAAGCCAGCAATTTCATTTATTACCCATTGTATTCTGCAGAATAAGCTATTGGGCATAAAAACTCCAAATAGCACGCTTGTGGTAATACAAGTAGTGATTTTCATCAGTCATGGGTGTCTGTAAAGGTGCCTTTAATGTATTGAACTCCTTGAATAAGCCGCTGCAACAAATGATGTAGGAGAAGTATTCGGATATTCTGAAGATTTGGACAAAGCAGTATCAGTCAGTAGTCACATCATTATTTTCAAATCTACCAAAAAAGCTTAAACTCAGTCTATAAACACTTTTGTGTACATCTAAGGGACGATAGAAAATCTTAAGGTGATACACGCAGTTTCACAAATGAAAAACCGATGAACAGGCGCGAACGCACAGACACGCAAAAGGCGGGAAAGTGATGAAAAATAAGGTATAACATAATGGTCATAGATTTATTATTTATGCTAATCCAAGGTCAACAAAACTGAACTTAAACATATCTTGTCCAAGTTCTACATAAAGAAGCTTGAATTCATTTATTAGTAATTAAAACAAACTTCAATTGAAGTTATAATAGTTATAGAAGGCCTTGCAATTCTCCCGCCAAATCAAGACTGAATGTTTCCCGCCTACCTTAAAATTGTAACGAACTTTATTATGACTCAACCTCGCTAAGCAAAGCTGTGGTCAACAACTAACGTTTTAACGAACATTTTTGTACAAATACAGACCTGAATCCACATATATAGAGCCGTAAAATGCCTATATAAATTTATAGCATTTGTCATAGCTGTCACCAATGATAAATGGATTCGTAGTCGAAAGTAATATTTTAGCTAAAGTTAACAACAATATTTTATCGTCCTCTTGGTTTGTTTTATTTTCTATCTCAATAACATTGCGATTACGATACTTTTTCTTGAATCCAGAAAGAGCTTTTTCCATGGACCACGGGTACTGTGTTACTATGGACTTTCTTGCCAAATCTTCTCCATAGTAATCGGCAAATTCGAACCATATCACCAAATTCTTACTTTTTATATCTGTACAAATGTACATTGTTCTATCTACATATCCTTTAAATGTTTTCTAATTCTAATGTTCTCCTACATTATTATATGAATCAGTTTTTGTACAAAACAACTCGTAAAACATATTATCGGCTTCTAGGCTTACGCCAAGGAACAGGTTTCTACTGCTGACAGCACAGACGGAGTACCTACAGGTAGGTAGGTGTTTTTTTTGTATTTATCTTGACTCTGACACTTCTGTAATGGAAGCCAATATTTTGTGTAAACAGAAACTTCGGGAATATACAAGGGGTTTCCCAGGGAACTATACTGGGTCGGTTACAAAATTTTACTCTAGTTTACCCTTTTTTCAAAACGATAGCTATAATATGATAGAGCATAGACTAGTGCAGTGTATGTTGTAGAAAGATCTCTCATTTCAAAGCATTTGACTATCACTTGCAAAATTGGGCCAAGCTTAGTATAACAAAATATGTTTAAAACGACACATAACTTTGGAAAACAATATCGACTGAATAATTCGAATGAGTTTCTCTCATAACTTTTCTGACTATGCCCCTGACATCAATCACAAACCCATAACCGCTTATCAAACCATAGAAAATTGAACTAAACGGTCAAACAGAATTACCAGTTAATATAGCTAAGACGGTAGGTGTAAATACAACAGGGTACCAATCAAGCGACCTCTAATTGCTACAGACAATAGTGACGAAACTGACGGCGGGTGTAAAGACAATTGTTTGAATTTTATGAGTCGACCAATTGTCTACTGAAGTTTTATTAGCGTTGCACTTGCGTCTGTATTTGTCGGTGTGTAGAGGTAGTATGACAAAGTCATTATTAGAGTGTGATGTGGTGGATGACAAACTTTTTTGCAGCCATATGGGGCAATTAGGCAAGCTACTTTGTAACTTTTTGGGTATCTAAGTACTTTGCACCTGTGTCTTTCTCAGAACGTCTCGGAGGAGGTTCAATTCATATACAGCCATCGATTTGTTTTTAGGGCCTTATCGAAGTGGCGATTTGCGAGTTAGATATCAGCGAGGTGATTGTTCAACGTGCTCGCTGCGTGTGAGTAGCGACCACGCCACGTGTGCGTAGCGTGTGAGAGCGATTGACGTGAATGTACAAGAGAGAGCGAGACAAGCGAGTGTACAATATGTGGAAACGCGGACAACACGTCGCGTAGACGCGGCTAGTTTGCTTTGCACCCGCGGAGAGCACGTTCACAAATTGCCTCGATGGAAACATGCTAGCAAATCGTCAGTGTGATAAGTCTTTTAGTCAGCAGACGTATGCTTGTTCCACTCCAAATCTATATAACACTCTCCGCCTTGTCTAGGTGTGAAGGCTATCCATGAGGATATCTTTACGAAAAATATTACATTCTCTAAGATATTGTGCAATATTCGGAGCGTTTGGAAATGTATCAATGGACTGGCCAATAAGGTATTCTGGAATTCACGACAAAAATATCTCACTGTATCAAGTAATAAGGATAAGGACCAAATATCTTTTATCACACTGATTAAATCGGGATTTGATGTCACAAGACGACCTTAGCGTAGGTAATTTAGATACAAATTGCCGGATTATGTTGATCTGAGAGAAAAAAAGTCTGTACCTACAGCTACAGTTTGTTTAGCTACATGAATATCTTTAACAGCATCGATATAACATTTTGAATCAAAACCATGGATCAAGCTGTGGTAAATTCAAAATTTTGAAACTTCAAAACTTTTGTCGCCATGATGTGAAGTTTTTGGACTCTTTAATACGCGGGTTCTATTATGGAGCAACCTTACTATTGGTATGGTCTAGGAGTTTATATAAGAAGACTTGTTTGTAAATTCCCAGATCGGGCAAAGTCTTCTTGTGTAAGATTTGCTTGGTGGGATAACGCACACGTGTTATTGAGTTTTTCTTCTAGAAATTCTCAGTAGCAGCTCGGAGTCTGGATTTGAGCTCAGTTGATGGCAATAGACTCACTGAAGCGGAGCAGTGCAGAAATCATCCAATTACAGACGAGACGAGAGCCGCGATGAGGATTTCAACCATTGTGATTGGTTGACTCCTACAGCACCCTAATTGCGTACCTACCACACGATCAATCACAATTTATTTTATTTTGACAGTTCAACAACATTCATTGCGTTATTTAAGTTGTTGAGCAGACAAATTTTTCGAATGAAGCAATGGATTAGTAATATCCTTCAAAATGATTCAGATTATGATGGATCATGTGTTCACAATTAATAGGTCTCCGCTCGGCTACGCTCGTTTCCACTTCAGTGGAAATACATCCCCTTATGGCTCGTCCTATACGACTGTGGTTTATGACCAATGTAGGCTATAAACTCACCAGCGGGAGACAGTTTAGTACAATGTTGAACCGGAACAATACATCATAAGCCTTATATTGTCGCGATACAATTATTATCACTGATTGTGTCCTCGCGCAGTCGCACAGAACTTATGCAAGTGCTTACATTGTTTTAGCTTAAATAATTATTCTTTAGTGCATTGGGATATGTGGTGTTACGCGAATGGATAGAATAAGAAATGAGTATATAAGAGGACGTCTGAAAGTGGCACCGGCGGGGACTGAAAAGTGGTGTGGAAATCGTTTGTCATGGTATGGGCATGTGATGCGGAGGAATGAGGAACATGTCGTGCGGAGAGTGTGAATGTAGGCTATAAAGCTGCGTCCATATTTTTTTTGTCCGTACCGTACCTCCGTTTCGTAGAGGGTAGGGTAGACTGGGTACGGTTGTGACAGGGTACGGTTGTGACAAGCGCAATATTAGCGAAACTATAAAGAATACCGGGAAGGGTGTAAGGGGAGAGAGGAGCGCCATGCGGGTCTGAACGTGTTTCACAGTATTGCGTCAGCCAACGCGCGACGTTGACGTTAGCAGAGGCCCTCATTACTTTTTATCGGTTAAAAGTAAGTATTTTTATTCGATTTCTTTTAATGATTGTTGTTATATGTGTACAGCTACAGTAATGAATGTTCTTTTTCATTTATAGTTAAACATTAGTGGTTTAATAGCAGTGCTTACTTTGTACGTACCTTATTTTATATTGCTATAGTGATTGTTTTTTTGCGAAGGAATGCTTTGGGTACGGTTGTGACCAAATTTTTGGGTACGGTTGTGACAATTTTTTTTTTGCTTTTAGATGCCAAGAAAACGCATAAGAAAGACGGAAAGAGTTAAATGTGAAATATAAATAATATACAATGCACAAATGTTTGATTTTTTTAAAGAAGTTGATTGTGATATAACTATTATTAGTGATTTAGTTTGTATTTTGTCATTGTTACCGTATTGTATGATTAGAATTTTTTAGTTAGCTTTTTGGACTGATTGTAATTTATGACTGATTAAAGTACTAGTTATAAGCAATCAGACTGCTATATGAAGATTTATTATAATAGCTACCTGTAGATGCTAAAGTGCCTTATTACTTACTTATAAACATTAAATGTTCTTTTGTTACGTAAACGTTAATTATTTCGAGAAGAATGGATATTTTGTACAATAAAAGTGATTGATGACCATTTTGGTGTATTTTTGAACCTGTCACTACCGACCCCAAGTACTGTCACAACCGCCCCTGGGGTGTGGTCGGTTGTGACATTTTCTCTTTTTTTTCTAACTTGCTCCTGTGAGTTAACCATAGCACTTAGAAACACAATTTTAGTATTTATATGTAGGCAAATGTACTCTTCACAAAAGAAAACTTATTTTGTACAGCTAATTGCCACACTGACAGAATTATTGGTCGTCAAATGAAAATTGTCACATCCGTACCCAGTCTACCCTAAGTCCAGGATAGCTGCCCCACTTTTTGATAGGAAGCCATATCTTGTTAATTAATAATCTATTGGCAATACGTCTTTTGCATATGGTAACTTTGATCTTTAATCTATGATGGTAGGTACCCCTTTTGTTTGTACATAAGTTTCATAGATTTTGAGGAAATTATGTCTTTTTGACCCTCTCAAAAGTAGGATAGATGCCTACCGTGAGGGATAGAAGACTCGTAGTAAAAATGCGTCAAGAGATAGAAGCCTACCGTGAGGGATAGAAGACTCGCTGTATAAATGCTTCAATATTAGATGCTAATTGAAATAAAACAGACTAGTTTCAATGTAGTCAGTTTGTATTCAATGTTTTAACATTAATTTGTGACATCTTTTATAATTATAATAATCTATATAGACTTCTCCAACAAAATATTATTTTTTTAATTCTTGTGTAATTATAATCATCTTATAACGCAATCAATATACTTTTCAGAACTAACATAGATAATTGTATCAGTCTTATTCTTCTTCTTCTTTTTCTTATTATTCTTCTTAATTATTCTTCTTCTTATTAATATTCTTAATTATTCTTCTTCTTATTATTTCTTAATCATTTAATGCCTAACACATAGTATTAAGTTATAACATAAGTTCAATCTGTGATGTATCTAACAGCGGCGGTTTTGTCAAAAACTAACTAAGGTTAACTGTTCCTTGTTATATTTAACAAATCGTCTTCTTAATGTCCGAGAGGGTATTCTGTAAGTTCTGGCTATTTAATTTACACATTTCTCATTTTTGGTAATTTCTTGAAAAGCCACGCATGGTTTTCTTTCATATTTCCGAGGCATTTGTTCCACCTGCGATATGAAAACAATAATAGATATAGTAAGGGATAGATGCCCCTAAGGGCATCTATGGCTACAGCAGATGGGGCAACTATACTTTTGGCACAGGATAGATGCCTTTTTAATTTAAAAATAAGATAAAAATAAATCTGTTTAAAGCATTATCATATATCATTATCTTTATTTATAACTGTGTAAAAAGATATTCAATAGTAAGTACTTACGATTATAATTTCAACGCTTGCTGAGGTCTTGCCGCGGAAGATTTTTACACACACGGACGGTTGTTGTGGCTCTAGGGTCTGCGGGGCGATGCTTCGTATTGTATAGTACGATTTTAGCCTACGATATTTCTAACATTGAGTATTCAAAGTCGCGGCACCTATCCCATTGGGGCACCTATCCTGGAATTACCCTAGGGATCCAAAAACTCCGGACGTCGCCTTTGAACGGAGCGAAAAAACCGACTCCCGATGGATTGGAGCGTATCCGTATCGAGACGCCCGCGCCCGCGCCGCGCTGTAGATCGATTATAGGCTCTCGAAAACATTGGAGCTTAAATAAAACGTCGATAAAATTTTCCGTAACCACGTTGCGTTGGTACATCACGTCACTACAGTGGGTGGGTAATCTTAGTCATAATAGGTATCCTTAGGTTAGGAATGCCGAAACAAACTCAGGTCTCTTTTAAAGTCTAAACATTATTATTAGTGGGTGGGTTTAAAGTTCTTCAGAAAGGCCAGGTACCTACTTAGTACTCGCTACCGGCGGCGTGCGTGTATGACCAGCAACCTAAAATTTGCACTTTCAATCGCAATCCGAGTTTTGTTTTAGGATATTGCTAATCCATTGATTCATAGGTTTGAGAATTCGTCTGCTCAACAACGTAAATAACGCAATGAATTTGGGTGAACTGTCAAAACAGTTAAACCCATTGCGATCAAACGTAATTTTATGTGTGTTACGACATTGGGGTACAGATGTATGAACGTAAACGAAACAAAAGGAGTATGTAAGGATCGTAGCAGGTGGCGTTCTGCAGTTACTGTCTTCTGCCTGCTCCCAGGAGAAGAAGGCGCGAGTTTATGAATGTATGAGGTTCGTTATCCGTAAATGTTACTACCAACAGAACCATCAATTTTTAAATTATAAAACCAATCGCGTGCCATAAGTTACGAAAACAATAAACAAACAAAAACCGGATACACTGTCATTACTCTCTATAATTAATATAATGTCATATTGAACAGATTGGGCGCCCTATTGGACCCTAATTTCATGGTAGTAGACTTCAATCATCGGTTTGCAGGTATCAATTAATAAATTTCGCTGTGTAATGATTTCCGATACAAATTAGTTGGTTGAAAAATATTGTTTATTAATTTTAGAGTTGTGACACGTGCGTGTGAGTGGCATGTGTTTTGGGGTAGACAGAATTGTTGGTGGTAATGAAAATTGTGAAATTACCTACTGGTTTGTTTCGTATTGGGTTTAATTGGTTGATGCAACAATACGGCTTGGTGTTATTTGGGCAGGATTGGATTACAGATAAACCAATCACTTTTTAAAAGGTTAATCCTGCTGCCATGATCTCTGTATGATTAGGAGTAAGACTTACATAAGATCACGCCTGTATTTCCCGAAAGTTTAAGCACTTGTGTAAAATCTATTAGTATTATTTTATATTTATTTATTATTTTCTATTTCTGCTTACAGCGCTCGGCGGCTATAGAACCGGGGCGGTAACAGATGTGGTCATTGTGTTCACGGGATTTTGTTTTCAAACTGTTTAGATATGAAGTTCGATACATTCATTCGTTCTACAGTACACCTTTATTTTTGCAGTTATGTTTAAGTAATAGGGGGCGAGCCTAGTTGCCATCAATCATCCGGGCACAAATCCAGATGCTGCTACTGAGAAATTCCAGATGGAAAAACGCAATAACACTGGCCGACAGCAGTTAAGTGCCTGCGATCTCGAGACCAAAAAGGCAGTAAGTCTATTAGTTTGTCTTTAGATTCATCATCATCATCATTATTTCAGTCAAAAGACGTCCACTGCTGGACATAGGCCTCCTCCAAGCCCCGCCACTTCGACCGGTTCTATGCTTACCGCATCCAGCCGATTCCTGCGGCCTTCATAAGGTCATGGGACCACGTTGTGGGAGGCCTTCCTAAGCTACGTCTTCCTGTTGTGTCATGTTCACCCTGGGTCGGAAGTTCAGAACCTTTGGCATGACCAAAAATAGAAAAGAATAGTGAAAAGTAAACCCACAGCAGCCTACTTGATACCTATTGGATTGCCCTTTAGACACACCATTGTGTGTGACAGCATGGTCTTTATGTAACCATCATTAAAAGATCAATGGAGACAACAGCTGGTCAACTTGTAAGAACAAACGGTAACAAGCACCAGCTCCTTCATTCATAAATCTTCAAAGAAAATCAAAACAAATAAAGCAATTCAACTAAAGTGTTATTGTTATTACCTACTTACCACTACATTTTAGTTACTCAACAGCCTTGAGAACTTAATGAATAGGAACCTCTAACATTTAAATTTACAGCATCTATATTATGATCTCCTATTCAACAATAAATTTCGGAAATAAGCCGGTGACCATTTCTTCTCTCAAAAAAATTGTTCGCATTCGTGAATTCGTATTGCATTTATCTGTAACATTGGAGGGTATTATTTGCGTATTTTTTTCTACTTCATTCATCTCGCGGAGAGGGGGCGTTGCGGATGGCGGAAACGGACACAATGAGTACTTACACCGCTCCGACTTCCGATACAGGCGTGCGGAGAAGCGTTAGTTTGACACCTGCTGTGAGATTTTTTTCAGTTGGAAGTTTAGGGATTTGTGGGCTTTGATAGATTCAGGATTTTGTTTGAGGTGATTAATAGTTATATAACACGTGAGTGTGTATGAACTTAGGCAATCGGAGTCCACTGATGGACAATAGGCCTCTCCCAAATTGAATAGAAAGTGCGTTTGTTTGTTTGTTTGTTACGCTTTCACGCTAAAATGGCTGAGCGGATTTGGATGAAATTTGGCACATGGGTAGACCATGACCTGGAAAAGGACAAAGGCTACTTTTCATCCTGAATCGCAGACAAAGTCGCGGGAGTAATATGATAAAAGTACTACCATCTGTAATAGCATAGCTTTCTACTGTTACAGTAGAAAGTATACCCCAATTGCGTAATACACACTTTCAATTACAAACCTACGAATTTAGAAGGTCATCGCTAATCTATTGCTTCGTATGTTAGAAAAAATCGTCTGCATGCCCGTTAACACAATGAATGTGGTTCAATTGTCAAATTCAAAGGCATTGTAAGTGTGTTACGTAATTATCCCGCAGTTATTTTCAAAATGGCTTCCTACTGGTTATAAGACAACCAACACTGATAGTTTTAACACCGTTATACTGTGGTTTTAACTATTCACATTCACTAACACTTGTGTGCCAACCAGTACATAAAGTTTTACCTGCAAACATTGTCAGAATCGGAAGTGGTGGCGTATTGTCTCACGCCCCACGCATGCGCTATGGTGTGCACTTTAATGCTGAACTTAATGGTGTTTTTGTACTCCATTGTCTCTGTTTTCGCAATTTAAAGAGAACTTTATTGGTACGAGTAAATGGAATCATAAGGTTCCGGGATGTTGCAATTAGTTTTTTTTAGCTTCGTTTCAGTAGTGTTTGAGTTGTTGTTAATTTTTGTTTTATTCATACTTATTTGGATATACATTAAGCAGTCGGACCCATATCTTGTTTATTGAGTTGTTCAATGTAGGTATTTTTCTCCAGTTATGTCGTGATGGCCACTGTTTAGACTCGTCTTAATAACGAGGTTGAGTTCAAATACGGGAAAGTACCAATGTGACTTTTTCAAATATCTACCTTCTAAGTTTATCTTGGACATCACCAACATCGGTGAAGGAAAAAATCTTAAAGAAAACCAGCTATTTAACAGTAGCGCAGCTACTAAATCCTTTAGAGGAAAGCCGAAGAAAAAGTTGTTCAGTTCTCATAAACTCAAGATAACATCAAAAATATTACCTTAAAAATTGAAGTTATTCTTTTTTTTTATTTAACGCCATCTATGGTCAAGTAGTAGAACCAAAGAGACGTACTACACAAACAAAATTATCAATGTTTTACAGAAATAAAACTATATTAGGTATTATCGATGATAATATGTAGTTTAATTTCTGAAAAACAGTCTGTTACAAATAGATTATGTTATACGTTTATAACGAATAAAATGCGAGGGAACAGGAATTTATCCGTCAAGAAATTAACACAACAAATTGAAATGGAATAGCTTTTTATTCTTAGCAAAATGACGTTTTATACCACCACTTTAAACACAAACTATCTTAAATCAAAATATGATCACTCTATGGCACAAATCACGGACTTTATTTATAGCAAACGTGGTGATCAATGCTCGTGCCTTCTCTGTATCAGAAGAGGCCTGCAGTGGGACAATAATAGGCTGGTATCCTATACTATTAAATGAGCAATATTTGCATACAGAAGGTTTTTTGTTTGATATCCTAGAACTCTTTTCTAATTAATTTACACATTAGACATAACTTTACAAATGTTTAATATATATAAAAAATTAAAACTAATATATTATTAGGTATGCAAACTAAAATATAGCTTCGAAAAATTCATCCGCATCGCTGTCGACTGGTAATGTGCCCAAGAGACTGGCCGCATTGCCACGTTGTATGGCAATGCTTAGCCTCTGGCCAAGGTAAAAACCAGCCCTTGGGTCACGGGAAGTGTCAACCAGTCGTTTAGAGATTTCAGTGAAAAGACTATGAGCACTTTCTAATAATTGTATTTGTATATATTTGTAATCACGTTCTCGAAAACGGCTCTAACGATTTCATCACGTCTCATAAAAACCGTAGCGTGATGTTAAATAGCCTATATTTAAAATATAACCTTCCTCAAGAATTGTGCTACCAAATGCAAAAATAATTTCGACTTCGACGAAAATACGTCTGGCAGTTCCAGAGATTGGCGCGTTCAAACAAACAAAAAAATTAACTTTGCAGCTTTATGATTTAGGTACAATTCCGTAGCCGACTGCAGGCTGGTTTCTATGTATTTATATGAAGTCGCCTGCTGCTGCTGCCTGCAGTCGGCTACGGAATTGTAACCTTTAGATAGATTAGTATAGATATAGATGTATTAAGTTCCTTGCTACACCCCTGGCTGGAGGCTTTAAGTCCCCTGGCTGGAGGCTTTAAGTTAGTAGCTTAAGGCATCCACAGGATAGTCCGGTTAAGCAGCTGCGACCTCAATCTGAGAGTCAACTGCGAGATGCCATACCAAAAAAAAAAAACCTTGTTACTGAAAAAAATAAGCAAAATTTAAATTAATGCATCAGCCTTCACTTCACACAACTTTGCAATAAGAAATGGAATGTAAATTGCAAAGATTGATTTCAATATTTAATTTCGCAACTGTAGGTAGGTACCCTAATTGCGTCTTCCGCCTGACGCAGGTCCTCACCGGACACGGCTGTTTCGGGAGGTACCTGTTTCGGATAAGGCGGGAGGAAACGCCCGGGTGCCATCACTGCGTGGATCGCCCAGAGGACACGGTGGAGCATACGGTGGAGGTCTGCCCGGCTTGGGCAGAGCACCGCCGTGTCCTCGTGGAGGCGATCAGTGGCGGGGATCTCACGCGTCCGGCCCTGGCCTAAGCCATGGCACGGAGCGAGAGGGCATGGGAGGCCGACACCTCTTTCTCTTTCTCCCTCGCGAATCGCAGGCCGATTCCCAGCCACCGTAGGCGCGGGCTTGCGGACGGTGAGCAATGGGTAGCTCGCCGTCCGATAAGGACCAGGCCCGGGTCGACGGCGCGTTGTGTTCCACGCGCGCCTCAAAGAGATGTCAGCAGAACTCAAGGGGACCGATAGGACCGATGCCTGCCGGGGTTGCGGGAAAGTCCGAAAGGGATACCGTGGCCCCTAGAAATTTACAGGCAACTGAAGGAACACGAGTTGGTTTTAATCAGTAAGAGTCTGACACGCCCTCCCGCTCGTCCCAGAGCGGGAGAAGTTATTTGTTGATTTCCAACACAAAAAAAAAACCCTAATTGCGTAACACAGTTTCAATCACAATTTGGATGATTTTGAAGGATATTGCTAATCCATTGCTTCATATGTTCGAAAAATTGTCCACTCAACAACGTAAATAACGCAATGAATGTTGTTGAACTGTCAAAATGAGAACCATGCGTGTGATACGCAATTACTCCGCTCTTCCTTAACAGGTTTAGGGGTTTATTTATAAACGTTTTGCTTAAAGTTAAGGGACAAACGTCAAAAATGTATGGCTAAACATTCGCTAATCATAACATGCGACGAAATACGGGGAGCATTTTCTATCTGTCAAACGTTTTCAACTAGATTTAGTCTGTTTCAAAAGTATTTATATAAGTGAACACAAACCATGTCCAGGGCCTCAAGTCTGCTATTACAATAGTTTCAGAATGGTCTATCATTGATTTCATAATGGTTGATTTTGACACAAGTTTGGTAATATACTAACATATTAGCGTCATTATGACTTTCCTATGGTCACCCACTGACACTCCATTGAAAGAAATGGCATCTATTGGTAATCTCGTAGGTACATAATGACAAATGAATGACTGACTTACCTATACGGTAATCTGCTAAAATGTTGACAGTTCCTTTGATCAGTGACCTACCATGAGAACGTAATTGTGCAGTCATTTCTTTTAATTCGTTACGAGTATCGTGTTTGTGGAATACAATGATCAACCAATGATCGACCATTATGAATTTAGCAGATTACGAACTTTTAGCAAAATGACAATGGGATCGTGTTGGAATGACGAATTTATAAATTCTTACGCAATCATTCACTAAAGCGAATTAGTAACACACCCATCATTTACATAAAAGGTTCGGAACAACTTTATATCTCACCACTTTTTTCAAAAAATATTTTTTTAATAACATTATATTTTTTTATTGAAAAATCAACCTCTTTTTCAATTAGAATTATTAAAATAATCAAATCAAAGCACTGTGAGTGGAACTACAAATTGGCATAGGTACATACGTTTTCTGATTCATTTATTTATATTTTCATCAGATACTACCTAACAATCATTTAATTTATTTGGACAAGTAGGTCCCGAGATGATAATTCTATTGTCTCATTAAATCATTTACGTTTGGCAATAATTTGGGCTATGTCGGTTACTTTGATCTCTTAATTTCTGATTAAATCACGTAAGGAAACGTAGGGACGGTTCTACCGCGTACCGGTAGATGTAGTAGCGTTGGGAAGGTGAACCGATGACGTGGTGAAGACCGCGGGATTTCGCTGGATGCGAGAAGCAGAGACCTGGTCGGAGCACGGATATCAAGTGACGATGCTTTGGGGAGGCCTGTGTACAGCAGTGACATCTGTTGGCTGAAATGATAATGCACTTGTCTATCAAAGAATCGAAGCCCAAGCTCCGATGCAGACTGGACTATATCCAGTCGCACAGTTATTTATTTTTAGCTCATTATAATGGTCGGAACACAGGTAGGATCGACAATTATAACGTGCTCAATCAATAGTCCATATAGTTACCTATATCCCGTAGTAGGGTATCCTGTTCTATAATAGGATGGTCGACAGATGTCCAGCCTCGGTTTCCTTTACAACCGGTCTCGGTAATTAAGTTATTAAATTGTCAATATGCTTATTATATTTGTGTTAATATATTGAGATTGAGTTTCGATTTCATGTGAATATGCTGTGAAGAAAACAACTATGAAAGAAATAAAAATTAGGCAAGAAAATACAAGAAAGACAATGTCTATTTGGTGTTGGATTTGAGGTGGGGGCATGTAACAGTATCTTAGCGTTCCCGAGGTCAGAGGAGGCTAGGATAGTGTGTAGCCTATTATCGGTTATCTACCGGGATGTATAGGCCATTATGTCATTCTTTTGATGATTTAAAATTTATGATAATAACTGTGTATTACCCATTGTGTTAGATTTAAGTTATTGATTGTTTTCCTCAACGGGGGTGACTCTATAGTGACAAAACGCCTTTATTTGTGAAAAGTAAACATGACGCAAAGAAAGAACAAAAATACACGAAAAGAACAATTTCAGGCTATGGCTATAAGAGACCAAAGAAACGATTTATGGACTGTGTGAAAGATGATATGGCTAGAAAGGGGATAACCACCGAGATGATCACTGATAGAGAAGTATGGGAGAAAGGGATATGTTGCGCCGACCACTAATAAATTGGGATAAGTGCAGGAGGATGATGATATTCTAAGGAAAATTAGTTTTGAAATAGTTAACATACCGTTCGTAAGCTAGTGTGATGAAGGATCACGATCCTTCTCTCATTTAGTAAGAGTACTTTTACAAAGAGTATTAACAACTCTATAAACTTCCAGTGCAAAGGGCAACTGATAGAATCCGATGAAACACGAAGTTTGCCGAGGTACCTACATTAAGAAAATAGTTGTACTGTACTTATCTTTGAGAAAATGGCTTAGCCGTGCTGTAGGTCAATAAGAGACCATTTTCTTTCATATTTCCTCAGAATAGAATAGAGAAGATCGTGGCTAAATAATAACAGGTAAATGATAGAAGGTTAAGCTACACTTGCCACTGCCACACACACTTCTTGGATGGGGGACCATCCATTACATAACGAGACCCTTCCAAGCCCCAGAAAGCACGCTAAGCGTTGTGCTCAAAAGTTTGACAACCAGTCTTACCAAGGGGTATCGTGTTACACAGTTACTGGGTTGTTGAGGTCAGATAGGCAGTCGCCCCATGTAAAATACTGGTATTCAGCTGCATCCGGTGAGACTGGAAGCCGACCCCAATATAGTTGGGAAAAGGCTAGGCAGATTGATTGATTTGAGGAGAACTAGTTTTGAACTTGTTAACACACCGTGAGCTAGGGTGACCCTTCTTCCTCATCTCATTCAGATGGGTAGGTACCATCGAAGAAGTTCATATCTGTACACTATAAGGACTATTTATGCTTGCAGCGCTCGGCCGCTATAGACCCAGGGCGATAACAGATGTGGTCAATGTGTTCACGGGATTTTGTTTTCAAACTGCTTAGATATGAAGTTCTTCGATAGTACCTATCTATATCGATATTGAACAATAAAAGGCCAGTTATTTTTCAAAATTGTTCAGAATACACATAAGCAATATGTAAAAAAAACCCTGTCCGATCCGTGAGGGTGTTGATAAGTAGTAGTGAGAGTATTAATATCTCAGATGGAGCTATAATATATATTTCTAGTACGCACCAAAAACTACGCAAAAAAAAAGCAAAAGCAAACTATATTAATATATATTATAGCTACGTCTAGCTTTTATGAGGAAAATTGCCACATTTTTTTTCAATGGGGAATATTACCGGGTTATTAGGTGCTCGTATTACATTGGGCGCGGGCGGCCGTCGGTCTCTAAAAGTCATTAACTTATGACCTCTGTTGAAAATTTGCTAATTTTTAATGGATTTGAGCTAATTTTGGTACTAAAAATGTGAATTTTTTTTTTTTTTTCAATAAAACAAAAAAAAAAACTAGCTATGTAAATACAGTAGGTACGGTCTACTTATGTGCCCCTTTCGGATCGTGCAGGGTTTCTTAAAATATTATATTTACTTTGAGAATGTTTTAAATTACAGACGAACTCCAGATCTCAGGGATATAGGTAGGGACAGCATTTTTTTTTCCGATAAAAAATAAAACAGCTGTTTTAGGACCCGCTGTTGCCTGCAAAAAACATCACGCTGTATTTATTGTCCCGATAGATGTGTTCTCAGGGTAGGTATAGTCAGAAATGTTGTGGCTCGAAAATAATAGGAAATTTCATTATGTAGCAATTCTTCATATGAGATTAATATGCCTTTCCTGCAAAATAGTGCTTGCTATTAAATTCAGCTGTAGATTTGTAAATGAACAATATTATAGACTAGCTTTACCAGGCCCGGCTTCGCACGGGTAGCACTAAGTACTTAACTACGGCACTCCTACCTACCCTACCTACATACATACCTACCTACCTACCGACATACCTACCTACCTATTGAAATATGTACTATCGTGAATTCATGCAAGCCTAGTACTTTTAGTTACAATATTACAATATTCTAGTTAGCTAGATAACATTTCTTATTTCCATACAGGTAGGTAATATTGCCAAATTAATCAATACAGCGAAATATTTGACATCTATTTGCAACGTTACCCACTTTCAGAATAAACGCATAATGAGTCTAGTCGCCCCTTCCAAAAGGTAGATTCATATGGAGAAGAATGGCCAAGAAACTCCACCATTTATTAATTACTCTTTTAAAAATGTTTTTAAATATTTTGTGTAAGTTATAATTATATACATAATAGGGTATTACATCCATTTTTGAAAAGTGTCTCAATTAGATTCTAGTGCTAATGAACCACTAAAAAATTCACAAATTTTTTATTCAATCGTTAAGTCGATCGTTTTTTTTTTTTTTTGTATTTGCATTTTCAAATTTTGCGCGTAATTTGACGAAAACGCTGGACGCAGTGGACGCCATATTACTCTGTGGTCATGACGTCAATTCACTATGTAAACAAAATAGATTAAAGGTACGCTGATAGTTGACAGTTAACACTCCTAAGTTTATATAGCCGTACGACGTAATAACATGGCGACTACTATCTAAAGGTGTTATGAAACAGATTAAAAAAGCTGAAACCTTTGCATTTAATTTTAAAATTTAGTTGTCTATTTTATGAACTAAAGCTAACATTCATTCATCTCAATAATATATTTTTAGATTTTTTCTCATATAGAGTAAAACACCCTATTGTATCTGATAGGATAATTGTAGTGATAATAATAGAAAGTGGCAGCTGATTCAATCGCATATGATGTAACTTCCGAAAACGTGCCTTCCATACCTATAACCCAATCCCACACTATTTCGGCAAATCAATCACTATTCGATAGTTCAATGATTCATTCAACTCTACACATTACACATCTGGCCAAAAAACCCTACCCACTATCACAGAGCAATAAACATTAAGATGTACTTTGCCAACAGTTCGTTCCTTCCCAATTCCTGAGTATTTCTATGTATAAAAGATTCCATGATTTATGGGAATAGGCCGTAGTATGCGGGCTCTTCAAAGTTTAACGGATTATTCACAGATGTTCGAGAACACCTTTGGCTAAGGTGTTGAATTTGAGTGGCTGCGGGATATTTGTCTGTTTTGAATGTAACCGACATTTTGGTCAAATTTCAATCAAATTTTCAAGTAGATAATGTTCCTAATGGACTTTTGTGCGCTGTAATACATTGCTGTATTTAAAGTTAGCAAATAGCAATGTGGGTTGGGTATTGTTACCAATGGGATCTATTTTTTTTTAAATATTTATTTACTATTGCCACATAAATTTCTAAATTATAATGCCACACACACTGACACTCCATACTATGGAGTGTGTTTGTATCATTGATAATTTTGTTATGGAGTCTATACTACACTACAGTAATAGTGTATTATTGAGTATGTCATGCTCACTCAAATGTCTCGCTGATGGTGGCGCGTGTGTTGGATCATTTAGCTCTCTTCAAAATGGTTGAGCTGAATGGTGCTGATCCATGCGTCATGTTCGTGAACGGGCTCCGTCTGTTGGGACTGGTCATCTCTTAGCTGCCATGGCTTATTTTAATTTATTTTAAGTTTTTGAATGATTATTTATTTTTTTCTTTTTATTACGGACGCTTTTACGATCGTGCACGTCTTTCTACATTGTTCTCACATGCATAATTTCAAAATGAATGATTTTAAAAGAGTGTCCGTGGAGTTTCTTGCCCGTTCTTCTCCATAAGTACCTACTACGCTTTGGAATGGGCAACTAGCTTCATATTTTTGACTGACCGACCCTTGATAATTCAAAAGTGCCTGTAAATGGTTTAATTGAAATAAATGCTTTGAGTTTGAATAATAAAAATGCGAAAGCATGTTTGTATGTTACCTTTTCATGCCTGAAATTTGGTACACAGATAGTCCATGACCTGGGTTAGGCTTGGGACATACGATACTTATCCCGGTAGTAACTACGTTACCGTGGGATATTTTTCGACCACCACGCCAAGCCGCGGGCAAGAGCTAATTTTATAAGCCGATCAAATCATGTTACGTTATCTGTTATGCAGCTATAGCCTACAGATTGCTACATAATTCTGTCCTATATTGTAAGAGTGAGCTATCACTACATTTGACAGGCATTACTAAGTGAAGCGGAACTACCTAATTACAATGCACGACCTGAAGTTTCCTGCACGGGCAATGTTGCCAAATATGGCACGAAATTGAAACAATAGGTACCTACACAACACACTGGTACACTGGCGGTACTAAAAATAGTATTTAATTTATGTGTGACAATTGTGACATCGCTGTTCGGAAGTTCTGTCGATGTTTCCTTTTTATAGTTGTTGTTGGTTTGTTTTAAATGTGTTAAGTACGGTATGTGTTATGCTTATTGGATAATTTTTGGAGTGAGTGTTTTTAAAAGTAAGGTTTGATTCTGGAGTAGCCACGCCACGACTAAAGCTACGGTTGTCTAGAAGAGCGGTGTACATAACGGCCCCAGTGACAGCTGTCATGAAAATAATGACTGCGGGATTTAACTTTACGCTGTTAAAAAACGTTCTCTAGGGAAACACACCACAACAACTTACTTTCATAAAAATAACTCAAAGGGCCTCGGTCATAATAACTAACTATTGAGTCGAGCATCTTCGCCAATTTACTTACTTATCTTACTAGGTACGAATTTTATTACAAAAGAACATTGGTGGGATCGGAAATAACCTTAGGCATTTTGTTTGTTTTTTTTCTAAACTGGTGGATGCCAAGCTTCACAGCTTGGCTCATCGCCGCAAGGTTGCCTGCTTGTCGGTCTTCTACAGATTGTACTTCGGCGAGTGTGCCCATGAACTCCACGACCTCATTCCACCAGCCCCCTTCTACCATCGGACATCTAGACGCACTGCAGGTTAGCATCCCTACCTAGTGGATATTCCACCAACTCGCACTAAGCGTTTTCAAACGTCTTTTACAATGCGCACAGCAAAGGAGTGGAACTCTCTGCATGCGTCTGTGTTTCCGAACGCATACATCCCTAATATATTCAAAGTGAGAGTGAACACTGAACAGGCTTCTTCTGGCTCACTCCATCGTCGACTTTGTCTCTGTCACCTCTGACCTAGACTAGAGTCAAGAGCAAACCCATCGTAAAAAAAAAAAACTTCTGCAATGTATTTATCTAATCATCGCTGAAAATTCAGAAAAACAAAACTTATCATTTTGTAATTTTCATTAGTGTTTTAAATACTGAAAGTGGGCAACGTCGCAAATAGCTCTCAAATATTTCGCTGTTTAGATTATGTTTGGCAATATTAATGTATGGAAATAAGAATTATGGCTAACAGTGAACTAAAATATTGATTATGAAATGCAATAATTAATATTATTATCATAACACCGAATATTTAGTTTTAGATGCAAAAAAAGTATTTGGAAGCTTTCCAAATGACTTTTTTACACCTAAAACGGTTACAACATCAAATTCAGTCTTCTTCTTCTTGTCGTGTGGTTAGTGACTAACCTGGTGTCAGAGTTTTAAAGCCGCCCATGGGCCTCTGATTTGGCTTCACATACCGTCGAGAAATATCTCTCAGGCATGCCGGTTTCCTCGGGATGTTTTCCTTCACCGTTTTTGAAGCTAGTTATAATTTATTATACAATACGCACATGAATCTGTAAAGTCAGAGGTGCGTGCCGTGGGTTCTAATTCGAGACCTGTGACTTGGCAGTCCGACGGTCACACCACTAGGCTATCTCCTATCAAATTCAGTGTTATACTTAATTGCATTTCTTAGGCTAGTAAGCTTATGAAATGCAATTAAGTATAATATAGTAAGCCATATTTCTTATTTCCATACAGTAATATTACCAAATTAATCAAAACATGAAATATTTGACAGTTATTTGCGACTTGCCCACTTTCAGTATAAACGCTCTCATGAATTACATTCGCGTACACTACTGCAGAAAGTTAATATTTTAAGGGGTAAGCAGAAGTGCAGAACGCATGTTTGGGTCACCAAGATACAGGCTGTGCCTAGTTTGAGACCCGCTGTTAAATCGGTCTCAGGGGCCGTATTATGACGTATTAATGCCACCATAATTCCAGTGTGAGTGAGAGACGGAGCTATACAAGGCCGCTAGCACCATCCTTTTTTCGCAGTGGAATAATGATGGCATGAATACTTCATAATAGGGCCGGCTCGTATTACAGAACCTCCCTCAAGACTCAACCATTACTTAAGACTAGTTTCAAATAATCAAAAGGCTTTTGAACGAGATTTAAGTAATGCTTGAGTTTTGAGTGAGGTTCTGTAATACGGGCCTAAGTCTTCTGTTACTTAGAATTTTACACCATAATTATAATATGTTACTTGTATACCTATTGAACTGTGTAAGTTAAATAAATTAATTTGAAAAGAAAGTAATTACTCTACAATCGACTAGACGATTTGTAAAATAACAACTTGTGATGATCCCTAACTGTTAGGGCCACTAATAAAATATTAGGTGCCTACCTAAAATAAACAAAGGGTGCGATATCAATATCAATTTCCAAAATAGGTATAGGTACATTAAAACAGGTGTCACAAGTTGTGATCATTACAAAATCATTGACCGTGAAATTACAAGCTTACTTATAATAAAATTACATGGGAAAATATACTTTAACTGTATAAAATATCAGCGAAAATGCATTGGCAAGTTATTTTCAACCAAATAATTAAGTAGAAAATAAGTAATCATCGTGATTACCTACATATTATTTTGATTATTAATGACAATATGGGACACGGCACGCGACCATAAAAATGCTGAGTTTTATTAAAAGAATTATAATGATCACTATGATTATTGCAAAAAAAACATACCGGGCATAATTATGGTATTGATTGGTGTACCTAGCTACCGTTTTTTTTTTAACACTTACTATCTTATAAGTAGTAGGTCGGTATATCGCGAGCAGACTAGCCTGCTTGTGTGTGAATCGCTGCTGCAAGCTTTCCTCATCGGTGTTGAGCTTGTAGCAGGGATTCTCGAATTTATAGGGCAGTATTAGGCTAAATGTACCATTCCGTACCCGACCGCAGGCAGCAACTGCACGCGACGTGTCGCGACGTCTTGTCGCGGTGTCATGTCGCTGTAGTCATGATTCCGAACCCGACCGCAGGCGGCAGCAGCTCGTATTCCAGTCGGTAGATTGAAGAAAGAAAAACGTGTTATCGCTCGAGCGTTGGCGGCACTAAATGGTCTGCGGTCGGGCTGCATGTGTCGCCTGTCACTCGCCCGTAGCTGCCAACGACGTGTCGCTAGCTATGGAAGGTATTTCATAGAAATTCATAGAAACCGGTCGTGTCGCGGCGACACGTCGCGTGCAGTTGCCTCCTGCGGTTACGGAATGGAACCTTAAGTGTCGACCCACTGACCGTGTTGTCTCCACAGGACCCCAATTGGTTCAATTCCCAGGTCGGGCCATTTTATTGGACTTTGCCATGTTACAGCCTGGAGTCTGGATTTGTGCTTGGTTGGTGACAATAGGCTTAGTTTCTGATTCACCTAGCCCAGTGGACGGCAAACTCATTAGTCAATATAGCCAAATGACAATACTGCCCACCAGAGACTAAAGAGCAGTAACAGCCCTTTTGTGATTTTTCGTTTTATTAGTGATTCTGAAAGCGGGTTTCTTAAGCTTTCTATTGAATTAACTTACTTATTTCTAAGACTATTAGAATGGTTTTTATTTAACAGTTTTCACTTACTGCAAACGAAAAAAATTAACAATTTGGCGTGATTTCCCAACTAAAATACAGTATAAATTATACTGCAGATTAAATTTTAAGGTTTCATAACTAAAATGCAGTAAGCAATATAATTTTACAGTTCTTTAGATAGTTTTATATTTCTGGAAAAAAATTAAAAAAAAAATTAATACGCAGTAAAATTTACCGCCATACAAGCTATTTTTACTGCAAATTAAGAAAATACAATTTATTGTCACGAACTCCCAACTAAAATGCAGTAAAATCAAAGCTTGTCGCATTTTAGTTGTGAATACTTAACATTCTTTTATCATTATAAACTGACTAACACGCAGTAAAATACAGCATTACTGCAGATTAGTTTGGATAGCATAATGACACAGATATGATTATTCCTAGCTAAAGTGCAGTTAATGTTTTAAATACTATTTATTATTTTTGATATGTAAATTTTACATAAGTGAGTTGAATTAGAATAGAATCACTAATAAAACGAAAAATCACAAAAGGGCTGTTACTGCTCTTTAGTCTCTGGTGGGCATGTGATTAAATAATAAGAAATAAACGGTCTTTAAAATGTGAACTAGCTATTTTTCTTACTGCACTAGTAAATTGAACACTTTTTTCTTAAAAAACTAACTAAAATGCAGTATTTTTTTGACCTTACTGCATGTTAGTTGGGTTTCTTGACAAAATAACTGATCCAAACGCAGTAATAGGGCTTTTTGCTGCATTTTACTAAGTTTAAAATGGTATTTTTTACAAAAAAGGCTATGCAGTAATAGGCACCAAAAAGAATAAATGGCCATAATAAATTCAGTTATTAAGATATATTTTTTTTTATTGCTTTAACGTGTGAACCTATGCCTTTACAACCTTTCTGCATTCAAATTTTTTTGCTTATACATTCTGTTGATTTTTTTAAATCAATTCTTAACTTTAAATGCGTTTTACTCGAAATCGTGATTTTGCTGTTACTGCACTTTAGTGTATGGTGGGCAGAATACTATAACGACTAAGATCGTATGAGAGCCTATCCTTTCTGTGTGTCCAAACTGTCTCAATACACTTTTCTTAATCCTTAGAACTCCCATCCTCTTTCACTCCACATCGCTTCCTAAAATTGACTTGCTACGAAGTAGGATGCCTTCAGCATCATCATCTTAACGGCGGATAATAATTGTGATGAAGGCATCATACTTATTAACAAGTTAACCTTGGAAAACCTTAAAAGGTAATTTATAGCTGGAGAATTCTGTTGATCCCGTATTTAAGCTGATTAAATCCCTACATGGCTCTGCTTTACATTCAACTGTTTCCCGCCATTCGTGGTGATTGACAGTTGACATTAGTGACATCTATCTCACTACTGAGGTGCATGTGCATGAGTTAACGTTTACATAAAGGGATGATGACTAAAAAAATTTTTTTTGTCCGTAATGTAGATTATGAAAAAATAACGTAGGTACACGAATTTTTTCTTTTTTTACGTTATCAAAAGATTACGGCGATACATTGAGTTATAATGTGCCATGACGTCACTTGTATGTAGATTTTATACATACTTGTGACGTATCAACCCCCACTCCCTAACTTTAATGTGTTGTATCTAAGTCATTTTTTATTAATATGATAAAGCAAAAAATACGTGTCTAATATTTTTTTATTATCTGACTGACGTGACGGACTAAATAGAATTTCTTTTTTTTTGACTCAGGCATCATCCCTATTCCAGGTTGTAAGTAGTACCTACCTACCCATTGTTGTAAGTACCTACCTAGGATGAATGCAGGCCATTCTCTAGAATAGCCCTGCATGCATCCTAGGTAGGTACTTACAACAAGAAACACCTTTTTTCTAAAATAGGCACATTTTCAGTACAAGCTACTGGCAACTTTAAGTTCATGTACTTAACACCTTTCCAAATAAGGATCAGAAATCGCAGGTCCGACCAACAAAGGATCAAACACAGCCACATTTCTGTATCATCAATCATGCACATGTCAAGGTCTTAATATTTGGCAAACGGCGTAAAGAGAGCAACTCTAAACCCTTGCATCCTTTGTGATGTCAGTCATGGGACAGATGTGCTCCGGACTACAATCCACCGGTTGTGCGGCGAGCTTTTGTTAAAGTAAGAGATGTGTGGACATGGCTTGGACATCGAAGGGTTAATTTGAACAGTTGAGAAAAAATTCAGACGATTCCCTACTTAAAATAAATTTACGCCTGTATTTCCCAAAGAGAAAGGCAATTCAATTCAATTCAATTCAAAATATTTTTATTTCACATAAACCTACAAGGGCACATAGGAAACGTCAGAAGCTAGGCGCACGGTTCCAATTGGTCGTTTCCTATGGAGAAGAGCCGGACAAGAAACTCCACGGTTACTCTTTTAAAAGTAAATGGTATTTACAATCTTTTCAAGTTACAGTGTTTATAGGTATGAGAGGACACTGTAGGCCTATAACAATAATGTAAACACCCACATTTCGTCAGCGTTATTTTAAGTTTCATACAATAGGGAGCGTTCCTTTTGGCATTAGCAGGGCAGTGGGCACAAATATAAACTCCAGGCTGCTAGTGAGAAATTCCTTATGCAAAAACCCATAACCCTGGTCCCACGCTCGGCAGTAGCACTTGCAATCACCGCGTAAAGTGAGCAACTCTAAACCCTTGCATCTTTTGTGATTTCCGTCGTCCGTCGTGAGGAGGATGTGCTTCGGCCAGCAAAGTATTCTAAGAGAAGTGTGAATATGGCTTAGACACTGAAGGGTTAATGTAAATAAAATGGAGAAGACTTTCCGACGATTATCTACTTACATACCTAACATTATCCAGACTGTATTTTCCAAAGGGAAAGGCAGAGGCGTAGATTTTAAGGTACCTATAGAATACATTTCGTCAGTCATATTCGTAATGCAAAAACCGGGAAACATTTTGACCGTGGACCCACGCTCACCCTTGCACTTGTAAGCACTAGCTAGACCAACGAGGTAGTCAATATTTGGCGAAACGGTATAAAGAGAGCAACTCTAAACCCTTGCATCTTTTGTGATGTCCGTCATGGGACAGATGTGCTCCGGAGTACCTACAATCCACCGGTGTTGTGCGGCGAGCTTTTGTTAAAGTAAGTAAGAGAAGTGAGAACATGGCTTGGAACTTAGAAGGGTTAACTTGATAGGTACCTACGGAAATTGAAATAATACATGAATTTCCATTTCTGGAAAATATGGACACCTTTGCTGACCTGATAATTATATTGGTCTATAAAATAAGCACAACTTTTTGAGCTAGAAATGAAGTACCTAATCTGTCGAAAATACTTATACTTTTGGTATGATCCAACAAGCAAAAACAACTCCATCTGTGCGAAACCAACAAGTACCTATCACGAGTTCAATTATTGGTTTCGATATTTGAATTTATTAAGGTTCAGGTTTGTGCAAGCAAATAATTGACTTGGATGCACAGTTTGGATGTTATAAGAGCCAACCTACTTGCTTCATTTCTTTACTAAAGAAAAAATGGCGCATCCACACTAATCCATCGACCGTTAGAAGCGCAGGCGCAACAGGTGTCGGCACAATGGCCGATATTCGCATTATTCGCGCCATGATCTGCCATTAGGTATGTTATTATTATTGAGTGAATTATTTTCACTTGTTACGTTTAATTTAGATATTAGGCCTTTGCCTGCAGTGGGACATTAATAGGCTGGTATTATCCTATGCTATTACGTGAGCAATATTTGTATACATAAACAAGGTTTTTTTTTTTAGATATCATAAAACTCTTTTCTAATAATAATTTGCCTGATTATATTGCCTTTTCTAATTGTATTTGTATATATTTGTAATCACGTTCTCGGACCCAGTCAGGGTATAGTAAAAAGTAACCAGGATTTTGTAATATCTTAATTTAAAAGAGTGTCCTTGGAGTTTCTTGCCTCTTCTTCTCCATAGAGATTTACGTTTTGGAATGGTAACTAGCTTTCTAACTGACAGACTCCTTGGCGTAAATGGTTTAAAAGGAACGCTTGGAATTTGAGTTTGTGTTTTAATATTTTCTTTCTACGTTCGCACACTGCTCTGCTGCCAAAGTGGCTGATTCCCTGATCATCAGGGCATGGGTAAGTCTCGTGCAGAAACAAGAGAAGGTTGCTTCTGTATATGGTAGATACACGGTTAGGCTGCTGTTGCTATGGATGCGTTTGATATCCACTAATCAAAGAGGTTATATAGGTAGTTACAGTTTGACTACGAAGAATGTTAAAATTCCTCGTGGTCAAATCAGTTTGACTACTAAGTTTGAACACGAGGAAGGAGGGTCATATTCATTGGTCCACATAGTATAGCACTAGTGGAAACGGGTTCAACTAAGCTATGTTTTTTTATTAATTATAACGATGCCTGCTCTGGATGCGCGAGTGGTGTAGCAATGAGCTATGTGAGCGCGAGCGCCTCTCCCCTCACCGCACCGCAGCCGCTCCCCGTACCCTCCCTTCTATCGATGCATCGCATATCCCCGCGCATTTTCATAGCACATCTTACTCGCTCCGCTAAACAGCTTAGCATTAGTTGAAACGGTCACATGGTTTCGTAGCTTAACGCTCACATCCTCGCAGCATACCACATCACTAGTGGAAAATCAGGCTAAATCGTAGGTGTTCCTTGCCAAACCATGTGTAAAACAAAAAAAATTGGACTCTATTTCCAATACTTTTTGGGTACAAAATTAAGATTTCTGTTTTCTTTGTGCTACGAAGGCACGACTCTCGATAAAGGTTGGTTTAAATGAAACAACAGCATATTTTAATAAAAACATTGACTATTAAATGCATAATATATTAAACATATTCACAGATATATAAACTTTTTTAGATTCCATTTGCGAGATAATCGCCCACAATTTCTTCAGAGATATTTATTATTATTTAGTGATATAAGAACATCTTTGATGATTTTCTTTTTAGAGCAAATCCTTGAACAATTATGTAAAATATGAACAAAGCAGCTTATGTAACCAATTGTAAAATGTATAGTTATGACTTTTAGACGTGAAAGAATCGGTTTTTTTACCATTTATCTTGTTTGTTTGTAGCATGTATTGTCAAGATAATGGCAGCTCCGAACAACAGATTCCGAAGAGTGTACTATGAACAGATGCTGAACACGGGGATGCTGTTGAAGAGGCAGGCAAAAAAAAAATTGCGTATTTAGCATCAAAAGCCGTTTGTCCACCGCACTTCGAACGTGACGTCAACACAGCAGCAACACGTCAGCGACAGTACATTTACTATTGCTAGCACGGTTCACGGTGGGGTATACAAACAGTGTAAGTACCTCAAAGTACGAATAACAAAATCAATTATCTTTACAAATAACAATTGTTTATAAAACCGCTTTCTAAACTTTCAAACATTGACGAATAAAATTTGAACCGTACAGATTAGTAACAACATTTTAACACAGAATATCACAAATGTAGAGTTTATTATGGTTATATTTAAACAGCTCCTATCTGTAGTATCGGCAGCGCCAGTTGGAACGCGTTCTGGATGTACGTGGAACTGTTGCCTGCCTGAAAATATAAATAAACATCATCAATTATAGTATAAAAGTCGGCGATTTACTGAGTAAACCTAAGTGAGTCTGTAGTACACCTACATTTCGACAGACAGTTATGTTTAAGTCCCATGAATTAGGGGGCGAGCATATTGCCACCATTTTGTTTTTCGGTGTCTTAAAAGACCCTCTTTATTTTCTTTTGTTATGCAAGTATAACGAAAATAAAAATTATGTGTGTCCTCAGCCAGTGAGTGTTTCATAACGAGAAGCTCGTGGAGGTTTAAGAGGGAACAGGGCCTGCGATTCTCCATACAAATGTATGCTCCTATTTTCTTCCTGATTATTGCCTCTAGAGCAATATTTTTTTATAATAAAGTCAAGGTCTGCTGTAGACAAGTCCCTGTTATTTCCTTTTTTCAGCAACTTATTGGTACAGAATATATGACCCTCCAAAAATTACAAAAGTGCCCCATTTTTAGAGTACTACCAGACAAATTCCAAAAGTTTTTAACATAACAGGAACGTAGACATATTCTTTCTTAAAATTTTAATGTAAAAAACAATTAAATCGGCTCAGTTTTCGAGGAGAAAAAAGGGGAATACGAAACGTCGATCTAGTAATTTTTTTCGTGATATAATCTGTCTGAGCTGCAGCTATCCCCATCGCACTCTACGAACGCAGACTTGAGGTAAGGCGACGGCAATAGTTTCTTCAAATACTTATTATTCAAATTCCTCGCAGGCCCTGTTCCATCTTAATGATATTTTTTACAGTTTACAGTGGTATGCGGCCTGTGTCAGACGGTAAGGATAGCGCAATGCGAAATATTTCTTGCGAGTCCTTTCGAAGATTATCGCATCACTTATCTTCAAATCAAATAATCATTCAGTTATTCCAAATAAGCTGCGAATCAGCACGTTTTGAACATGAAAATTACATAATTAAACGAAAACGCCCACCCTTCACTACTTCCCAGTGCTTTAGCTGGGAAGAAGAAGTGGCGCAATAAACTCCCCAGCAAGGTTGGCTCAAACTGTACTAGGCCGTTCAAAAAGTGGTAATGATAATCGGTTCATATTTTCTATACTTATAATAAAGCTGAAGAGTATTTTTGTATGTTCGAACATGCTAATCTCTTGAACTACCAGTCGGATTTGTAAAAATCTTTCTGCATTTGATATCCCTGGGCCTGGCTCTACCACCACCTCTTTTAGCAGTATTATATTAATCTTACTTGAGCGTGGGAAAGAGATGGAGCTAGACGTCCTGTATAGCTCCACTTCTTTCTCGCACTGAAGTAACATCAAAATAATACTGCTAAAAGAGGTGGTGGTTGACCCCCTGTTCTAGAGAAAGGCTACAGCTTAACATCATGCTAGAACCCGAGCAAAAAGAAAAACCACCGATTATCATTACTTTTTGAACAGCCTAGTATGTGCCAAGCAAAATATTGTTTTCTAACACTTCTCAGTACAGAGGTTCAAGCAAAATTTTAAAGTACGGCGTACATAATACATTGTATAATTTGTATAATCGTCATTTCAGGCGTTATACGTCTACTGCTGGATATAGGTCTCCCCAAGCGTCGCCAGTTTAGTAATAATTACTGTAATTTTGTTTCCATATCTTTACAATAGTCCTGCACCAACCGGGGGTTGTCTTTGGGTGCACTAGCATAGTACGGTACAGGGATAATCGTAGGTTGGTGCCTCGTTTCATTAAACACGTCTAACGGGTATCTGCGAGTTGGCTTCGGCCCCTCGTACACCTTCCAAATGACAAACTGTAATATCAATGATTACGAAGACTTACCTCTAAGAATATATTAGTGATATACGTGTTGGCTTGCTCCTTATTGTCTGAAGGTAGCGCGTTCAGCTTCTCTGTGAATAGTGTCGCTAGCTCGCTGATGTGCTTTGTTAGTACCACTGTCATTCTGAAACAAATAAATAAAAATATCTATAAATATTGTAGATTTTTTGGCATAACTTGTGCCCTAATCACAAGTTCAAGTCTGCTGCAATAGTTGTTTACCAACATTAGACCAGCACATCGAGTTGCCACATGCAGTCTGTCAAATTTCTTTAATCGATTTTCAACTTTATTACTAAAGAATAAGGATCAATTTTGATCGGGAAGGTTTGACGGATTAGAGCGGCTTCATGTTCTGTCTGTACTTTAATTGTTTAATTGCTGATTGTTCGGTTTCAAGTAATCGATATGTTATACAGGGTGATTGGAAGCTGGGTGCAAAGCTTTAAGGCGAAGATAGTACAGACCATTTGGAACCATTTAAGCCATGGTTGTCTCAGACGAAGTCTTACCAATTTTTTTAACCTAATATTTGTTTTTTTTTCGGATATTCCCAAAATTTTATGTAAACTGCATAATTATGGCCAAATTGAATTATATAGACTTCATTTTTTATTTATTTAATCAAAGTAATGTGTAAGCAATCAAGCAAAACATTTTTTAGGCTTCTGTGAACATTAGACATTTTTTACAGACATTTAAAATTCAGAAAATTTGTATCAATACGTTTTTTAAAACTTATTAAAAAAAAAATGGTAAGACTTCATCTAAGACAACCATGGCTTAAATGGTTCTAAATTGTCTGTACTATATTCGCCTTAAAGCTTTGCACCCATCTTCCAATCACCCTGTATATCTGTGGAGCCTTGTTATTACCAACTTGATGTTTTGTTGTTACCTATTATTTGTAATTAGTCTGTAAGCCTTCTCAAAAGTAATAAATAAATTATGATTGCGCTACTGCTGAGCATGATGTTCTGCAGTGTTATTGGGTTTTTCTATCTGGAATTTCTCAGTAGCAGCCCGGAGTATGGATTTTTGCCCGGTTGATGGCCATAGGCTCGACCCTTATTACTTGGGATTTAAACATAACTGGCGAAATGTGGGTGTACTATAGGTACACCTCTGCCTAACCCTTCGAGGAAACAAGGCGTGAAGTTACGTTATAATTTGTATGTAACGTAATCATGATGGCAATAGCTTTTAATTCTACAATATCCATTGCTCGACATGATTGGGAAATCAATCTTCTTGATGCGCCTCTGATCTGACGTTAAAATGAAAGAAGTTTGGTAAGGAGTCATCATCGTCAGCTTTTAGCAGTCCACTGCTGGAGATAGGTCACTCCAATTGCACGCCATTCAGCTCGATTCTCAGCAGCTCTCATAAAGCTGCTACCAGCCATCCTGCTTAGATCGTCGCTCCACCTAGCCCGAGGTAAAGAGTACGTTACTCATATTCATGTAGTATAATATACATCAACGTAGTAGTAGACTTTTTTACCACACATTCAGAGTATAACCTGTTCTAATAAAACTTAACGCTTTTAGCCAAGTTTGTAGACTGCATAACTAATGTTTTTGCCAATAGCCAACTCCGTCCCCAAAGTTTATTTCAACCATGGTATAATAATATACTTCGCCAGGTATAGCATTCCGAGACAAAATGGTCACGTGGGAGACACATGTCTACGTCATCACATCTGTGTTACCTACTGGTAACACAGATGTGATCATACATAACACATCTGTGTTACCAGTAGTGTGTAATAATAACTCCCCAACCACCTTTATTACCTGTGCGAATCAGATAAAACAATGAGGTTTTATAACAATTACGTAGGTATATGTTTAAATTGAATTGTTTGGTTTGATTAGATTAACGAAACGACAATTGAAATGCTTTGTATATATCTTTTTACAGAATGTTGGGTGAAAATCTTTCCTGAATTCGTGTTTTGTTACAATAAAGTGGCAACTGGATAGTGACGTAAGCATGTGTCACTCCCGGAATGCCAGACCTTGTTTTTTTAGACCATGATTTCAACAGTATATGGCAGTAAAAGCAGCAAAAGGAGTATGTAAGGATCGTAGCAGGTGGTGTTCTGTAGTTTCTGCCTACTCCCATGGGAAATCGCGCGAGTTTAGCTATCTATGTATGGTAGTATACTTCTTAATCCACCAGTACCTACAGGTGTCCGCGTTACTTACTGTGTGAGTGCGTCCGCTTCTTCAGCAGTGGATCTCCGAGACTTGACTAGTAACATCTCGGCCGCCTTGTGGACCTGTTCCACAGGTAGCGCAGTCTCTGTGCCAGTCTTCACTGACTGATATTAAATTAGAGCCGCACGGGTCGATCCATCAGGTTAAGCTACAATTGCCCCGGGTTGGTCCGTGGATGGGTGACCATCTTTACATACCGAGACCCATTCGTGCCTCGGAAAGCAAGTTAAGCCGTTGGTGCCGGCTGTCATTCGTGGGTCTTTGACAGTTATTACGGGTCGTCAGAAGCCCGAAAGTCTGACAACCAGTCTTACCAAGGGGTATCGTATTATCCAATTACTGGGTTGTGGAGGTCAGATAGGCAGTCGTTCCATGTAAAATCAGTATTTTACATGGAACTAGCTTCCAGTCTAACCGAATGCAGCTGAATACCAGTGTATTCAGCTGCATTCGGTTAGACTGGAAGCTGACCCCAACATAGTTGGAAAAAGCTAGGCAGATTGATATTTTGATATTTTTATTACTACACGGGTAGGCTACTTACTGTGTGAGTGCGTCCGCTTCATCAGCGGTGGATCTCCGAGACTTGACGAGTAACATCTCAGCCGCCTTGTGGTACTGTTCCACTGATAGTGCAGTACTCTGTGCCAGTGTTGACACGCCTCGCTTGTATACAGCCTTCACAGGGACTTCGGAGTCAATAGATGATATGTAGTCGAGGATTTCTTTGTATTGTCTGGAAAGATAAGTATGTAAAGTTAGTAAGAAAAGAACGGATACAAAGAAAATGAAATCATCATTCTCATGTCCTTCCAAATGGCAAACCTATACGACAGTGAAGTTTACGATAGTAATATGTTGTTTTTTTATTATGATTTCATTCGTGCCTCAGTGAGCATCATTAATTTATTTTATTTTATTATGTTTTATTTTATTGATGGCTTACAGCTATCAATACAGAAGTAACAGAGAGGTAATAGGGAAGATGACTAAAAAAATGTTTTTTGTCCGTAATGTAGATTATGAAAAAATAACGTACACGTATTTTTCCTTTTTTTACGTTATCAAAAGATTAGGGCGACACGTTGAGTTATAATGTGCCATGACGTCACTTGTTTTGTATGTAGATTTTATACATACTTGTGACGTATCAACCCCCACTCCCCAACTTTAATGCGTTGTATCGGAGTCATTTTTTTATTAATATGATAAAGCAAAAAATACGTGTCTAATATTTTTTTATTATCTGTCTGTCGGACTAAATAGAATTTCTTTTTTTTGACCCAGGCATCATCCCTATTGACGACAAGCCTCCACAGTTAGTATAGACTATTGGTGTACAAATTGACTAACTATTGGTAAATTATAACACTAAGTGCAGATTTCATCAATGAAATTGAACGCGTTCAGTACATCTAAACGCGTCCAAGAGCTGTCAGTGTACAATATTCCATAACAGTTTTGACACTGACAGCTCTTGAACGCGGTTTAGAAATGCTGATCGCGTTCACTTTCATTGGTGAAATCAACCCTTAGTATAACTGTCTGTAAACGTTTGACATTGACAGTCAACGCTTTGGGATATCTTGACAGAATCTTTGTATGACCCAAAGAAGCCAGCTGGGATCGATCAAACGCGAAACTGTTGTGTTTGCCTTTATTTAGGCTGCCTACGTCAATCAAGAAGAGTTATAAAACGATTTCTTTTTATTGATTCCGAACAGATAAGCTAGACTTACTAGGCCAGCGGCTGGACCTGCAACTTAAGACCTAGGTCTTGTGTAGCGGTCTGCAGTCGCTCTTGGAACGCGTCAGACTTTGAGAGGTGTCACACAGAACGAACGTATTATGATATGAATATTGATTGAAATAGATGATTTTACAAACTTACTTGACCAGCGGTTGGAACTGTAGTTTAAGACCTAGGTCTTGTGTAGCGGTCTGCAGTCGCTCATGGAACGCGTCAGACTTAGAAAGGTCTTCGCTTGGAGATTCTTCGTCTTCCTCATCTTCTTCTGGCATTTCACATAGTTCTGTCGATGGGAACTATGGTAAGTATAAGTTTTGAAATCAAATAGTTAATTTATCAACCACATATTTCAAGTGACTTAACTGTGAAGTTTGTGAAACTCATGTATAATCTGTGACCTATTAGATACTAGACAATAGAAAAACTATAAATTCAGATTTGAGAACCATTATTTAGCTGATGTGTGATACAAAAAATAAAATGACCCTTTGTTCAGCAACCTGTCTGCCAATCAGAATTATACTGATACTTTTTATAAGTTGGATTCTCTCTGTACGCCTTAGCATGGCCACAATAGAAACGGGTTTTGTCGACGGAAGAATAGACAATATGACAGATTAACAATCACAATCTGTCATTTTATCTATTCTTCCGTCGACAAAACCCATCTCTATGGTTGTCATGCTCCGCGAACTGGACATAATATTAATTTCAGAATTAATCCATTGCACCTTTACACGTTGTCGTCAAAATTTCGGGAAACGCCAGGATGAGAGGGCCACACGGAACCGGGAAGTATGACAGGGAAAAGGGGAGACCTATACGCAGCAATGGCTGATTCCGGGCTGAAATGATGATGATGACCTAGGCTGCGATAACGATGTCCCGTGAATCGTCATAGATGACGTCATGACATGCGCCATCTTGCGATAACGCCGACCATGCCTTTTATTAATATCACCGGGAAAAAAATGCGCTGTCAAAAATCACAGTTGTGCTGTTTAGTTTTGAGTCACATCATATCTTTCAACTAACGTGGCATTTTAGAAATTGGGCTTCTGGCTACCGTTCGCCATCTAACCAAAGAAGAAGAAGAAATTTGTGGTATATACACAATGAAATATGATACGCAAGTTTTGTCGAGCGATCACTGTGAACGCGTTCACGATCGTTCAGAATTGTTGACAGCCCTACCAAAATCGTGATAACTAAATCGGAACGCAAATTATTGATGTCAGCGCTGTGAGCGATTATGTTTATATTCGGAAAGCGGCCCTATACGCGGTCGGTACGGTACGGTATCAACTTAGAACATGGGTTATAAGATATATAAGAAATATCTTCCTTCTAGCTTAAACATAATTATACTGGTATGTGCTTTTATCCAACATACAAAAAGCACTCATTAAACTATTTAAAATTAAGATGTCGGTAGGTGTCGTGGGATATCCGGTTGGAACGAAGTTCCTTTCGTTGTATATTATTTATTAATACAGAGCCATCTAGTATAAGTTTTTATAAGCTAAAAGCTTATAATAGATGGCTCTGTATGAAAAAACTTAAACAAGTCTTTGGGGACTGCCGATGGAAGTGAAAACTAGCGTGCGGTGACAATGACGCGAGTTTCACGCTTATTGTTCACCCAAAAAGTACACATATATACACAGTATACATATAGCTCATGGAAAGCGTTCGGTTACGATGACGCGAGTTACATGATGTTTGTTCACCCAAAACGTCCTCAACGCGCCTAAAGAAGATATCTCTTCAAAAAACCTTTGACACTTGAACATTGCAACTGACTTTTTCAGACAGCGCTTTTTGGTTACGTGACGATTTTTACCAGTCAAAAAATCGTTCCGATAAAGTTCAAGGTAAATCATACCAGCAACTTGCTGAAGTGTCTCCTTGATATCCTGCCTCTTGTCGGCATCGACGCTGCGTATGCGCTCCTCTATACGCATGCTCACTTGCTTCGATAACATCTCTAGAGCTTCTAAATGTACTAGGCCTGGAATTAAAAAAAAAATGGTTTTCAGTGGTTTCAAAACTAAGTTCGAGGCTTGTATCGCAGAAACGAATAAATCGTAATAAAAAGGTTTATCATACAACTCATACACAAGTACTAAAGTAAATAAATCACAATACATAGTAACAAATAAGTTATTTTTATATTTATTTATGAATATCTTAGGTTGTCTGGAAGAGATAAGGCCGCCCATTGTATGTTTTATATCGTTAAAATTATTCTGGTGTACAATAAAATATACACTCAGGGGCACATTTAACCGTCCACTCATTCGAAATTCCATATCGTTTGTTTATGTTAACTTGGGCTTTGACTACTAGGCGTAACTTTATAAGTGGGTATATCTGACATAAAGAAAACACATATGCCCGCGTTTTTTTTTACTTTTGTGGTTTTTATTCAACAATAATCAGTTCAGTAGAAATTTGACAGTCTCGCCTCTCGTTTTGTGTGAAGGATAAATTTGTTTTACAACGTTGTCTTACCATTGTTTCGAACAAAACCGAGGTATTGAAGTACTGTGACCTTATTTACACTAAAATAATGCCACTAGACGTAGCTGGAGCAGCTAGGGCTGTGGCACTTGCAGACGCTGGGTTCAGCCAGCGTCGGATTGGACGAATGCTTGGATACCCACGAAGCACTATCCAAGATGCTATCCGGCGTTTCAGAGAGACCGGTTCCTACACAAGGAGACCAGGACAAGGTCGTAGACGGTGTACGTCAGAGAGAGATGACCGTTACATCGTCTCGAACGTTCTTCGAAATCGGTTCACAACGGCTTCTGAGGCTCGTAACCGCTTATTTGAGGTACGAAATGTAAGTGTGAGCCTAAGAACAATAAGAAGAAGGTTAGCAGAGAGGGATCTGGGATCATTTCGACCGGCTCGAGTACCACAGCTAACGACAACTCACAGAAGAGCGAGACTTGTTTTTGCTCGAGAACATTTAAATTGGACGTCAGAGCAATGGAAAGCAGTTCTCTTCTCTGATGAATCAAGAATCGCTTTACGAGGTCCTGATGGACGTCAGCGGGTGTATAGACGCCGTGGTGAAAGGTTTGCTGAATGTGCTGTGGTTGAAACAGTGGGCTACGAAGGAGGCTCGATTATGGTGTGGGGTGGCATTTGTTACGAGGCCCGTACAGAGTTGGTGGTCTTCGATAGAGGCAGCGTAAATGCTCATAGGTACGTGACAGAAGTCCTAGAACCACATGTGATGCCATTTGCTCCATTCATTGGCGATAATTTTGTTTTAATGCACGACAATTACGCTCGTGCACACACCGCGAGAATTGTCACAGAGTACTTGGACGCCATCAATATTCAGAGATTACCATGGCCAGCTCGGAGTCCTGACCTGAACCCGATAGAGCATGTATGGGACAACCTAAAAAGACGAATTCGGAGTCGAACACCAGCTCCTAGGACCATCAGTGAGCTGAAAACTGCAGCTGTTGAGGAGTGGAGGAACATTCCACAAAGCGACATCCAAGACATAATGGACGGGCTTACAAATCGATTACAAGAGGTGATTAGGGCCAGAGGAGGAAATACACATTATTAGTGCGATAATTAAGAGCATACTTTTTTTAAATTAAAATTTTGCTAAATGTCGTTTTTGGTCAGAAGACTGCATATTCGCATTTTGAAATTTTTTGTCTTGATTAAACCATTTCACAACTTACACATGTTTTATTTGTGTTCTCAAAGATTCACCCAAAGTAATTTTATAACAAAATTAGTTAAAATCCGATACAATTTTGAAATAATCGACAAAATGTAGGTGGCCGGTTAAATGTGCCCCTGAGTGTATTTTATAAATAAATCAATATTATTAAAATGGTCGGTTATTGGCACTGAGGAGCCTTGCATCTAAGAGTGGAAAAAAAACTTCCTATTGCATGGAATTAAAAATTACAAATCTCAAGAACATGTTTATCTTTTCTGAGGCTATAATAGAAATAACATTAAGAATGAATGGGAGATAAAGAATGAATTCCCTCAAATTATGAAAACTTATTTGTAAGTAAAAGTAAGGAAGATGCATAAGTAAAAAAAAAACTTAAGAGGGAACAGGGGCTGCGAGGAATTTGTTAAATAGGTATTTGGAGAAACTATTGCCGTCGTCTTTCCTCAAAACTGCCTCCGTAGAGTGCGATAGGGACAGCTGTAGCTCAGACCGATTAAATCACAAAAAAAAAAATACGACATCTACGTTTCGTGTTCCCCTTTTTTCTCCTTGAAAACTGAGCCGATTCAATTATTTTTTACTAGGGATGCATCGATACGCCTTTTCGCCGATACGATACCGATACCGATCGTCTTATTAAAATATTGGCGATACCGATACCGATACGCTTACTGTGAATTGTGAATTATCAATTGTGGAAATTTCAAAATGATTCCATATCGCACTTTTGTGTTTTGAAGTTGACATGACTGCTGATTAATTTATTTCACTCAAACAACACGAATGTATGACAAATTCTAAGCGCGGCAACGGTCAACCTAGCGAAATATTACTGATTAGCATATCAGTAATATAAAATATGTGCGAGGCCAAAGCGGGAGGGAGGAACAGGACACAGGGTTTCCCCGAGCATAGTTCGTGCCTCGTATGCAACGAAATAGACGCGAGGCCAAAGCGGGCGGCAGAAACAAGACACTCACAAGCGCGTGGTTTCCCCGATCAAAGTTCATGCCTCGTTTGCAACGAAATGGACGAGACAACACGCTCGTTTACACTACATTTTTAAATTTAAAAGTATCGTTGAATCGGTCATAAAAATATCGTCGATACCGATATATCGGCTAACCCGAAGTATCGCCGATATATCGGTATCGGTATCGGTATCGGATGCATCCCTATTTTTTACATTAAAATTTTAAGTAAGTAAGTAAGTCTTTATTTGCCTTAAACATGGTATAAAAGGTGTTACAGTTTGGTAATATAATATAGTCCACATGTTTAGCTATACAACATCGTGTATCAATTGCATGCAAAATACTTAGAATTAATTAGTAAGTAGAAATAAAATGTCAAAGCTATAAAACATTCTCCACAATACAATCATCATAAGAAAGAGTATGTCTAGGTTCCTATCATTTTCTTTTATGTTAAAAACTTTTAGAATTTATCTGGTAGTCCTCTAATCACGGCGGTTAAAATATAACATTATTTAAAATTTTTGGAGGGTCATATTTTCTTTACTAATAAGTTGCGGAAAAAAAGGAAATAACAGGGACGTGTCTACAGCAGACCTTGATTTTATGAAAAAAAAAAAATATTGCTCTAGAGGCATTATTCAGGAAGAAAACAGGGGAATACATTTTTATGGAGAATTGCAGGCCCTGTTCCCTCTTAAATATTAATTTATAAAAGTTAGAAACACGACTGCCCAGTGCCCTGCCAAAAAAAGAACCAGAAAGTAAATAAAAACCAAGTGGTTTTTAGTTAATCTGTATATACCAAGCGAAAGGTCACTCACGCCTATGTCACTCGAGATGATGTAAGGATTCTAACGATACCCCATACATCCAACGCGAGGCCAAAGCGGGCGGCAGAAACAAGACACTCACAAGCGCGTGGTTTCCCCGATCAAAGTTCATGCCTCGTTTGCAACGAAATGGACGAGACAACACGCTCGTTTACACTACATTTTTAAATTTAAAAGTATCGTTGAATCGGTCATAAAAATATCGTCGATACCGATATATCGGCTAACCCGAAGTATCGCCGATATATCGGTATCGGTATCGGTATCGGATGCATCCCTATTTTTTACATTAAAATTTTAAGTAAGTAAGTAAGTCTTTATTTGCCTTAAACATGGTATAAAAGGTGTTACAGTTTGGTAATATAATATAGTCCACATGTTTAGCTATACAACATCGTGTATCAATTGCATGCAAAATACTTAGAATTAATTAGTAAGTAGAAATAAAATGTCAAAGCTATAAAACATTCTCCACAATACAATCATCATAAGAAAGAGTATGTCTAGGTTCCTATCATTTTCTTTTATGTTAAAAACTTTTAGAATTTATCTGGTAGTCCTCTAATCACGGCGGTTAAAATATAACATTATTTAAAATTTTTGGAGGGTCATATTTTCTTTACTAATAAGTTGCGGAAAAAAAGGAAATAACAGGGACGTGTCTACAGCAGACCTTGATTTTATGAAAAAAAAAAAATATTGCTCTAGAGGCATTATTCAGGAAGAAAACAGGGGAATACATTTTTATGGAGAATTGCAGGCCCTGTTCCCTCTTAAATATTAATTTATAAAAGTTAGAAACACGACTGCCCAGTGCCCTGCCAAAAAAAGAACCAGAAAGTAAATAAAAACCAAGTGGTTTTTAGTTAATCTGTATATAACAAGCGAAAGGTCACTCACGCCTATGTCACTCGAGATGATGTAAGGATTCTAACGATACCCCATACATCCAAATCTGTTCAGGCATTTAAAAGTTATGGTGGAACAAAGAAACTCACAAACAAACATACATCCATGAACCCTGGAAACATTACAATCCATTTTGGGCAGTCGTGTAATAAAAATAAGGAATAAGAGAGATTTAATGTGAGGGACAGAGAGATAATAATATATCTTTCTTCTCTGTCATGTAACGAAATGTGTCTAAACGTGACGCGTCCTCTAAATTTCACTCTCAAAATTGTCGTCCAATTATCGAATCGCCGCCTAAGAATATTCTCTTAAAAAAAGGACATTCTTCGACGTAGTTAAGAAATTTACGTGCTGTTTCCTAAACGTTCTTGTTCTAGAGAAGAATCCTTTAAAGTTATTATTATTTCAGAACCTTACCTTCAAAATCATCAAACAGGTTCTCATAGTGCACCTCCTTGGCTTCTCTCTTCTCTTCCCTCACCCTGTCATCTTCATCAGCCTTGGCCTTGGCTTCCCTCAGGACTTGGGACAGTACTGGTTTGTCTCCAGCTCCCAGGCCAAGTAAGGCACGTTTCTTGGCCAACCCCGGGTCACCATCTTGGAGCACTTCCATGGTTTTCTTGCCTATGGTTTCCAAGGTATCTAGGCCGCCGTGTATTACTTTAGTGCCTGAACAGTGAAAGAGAACAATAGACAGAAAGAAAGAAAATAAATTTATTTGACTCAGGTCCAGGCACACAATATTCACACAAAAACAAAAACAAAAAATAGAAAAAAATAAAAATAACTTAGAATAGTACTGTGTGCCTCACGGCTGCGCCAAATAGGCTCAGTTCAGCATAAATGCCAGACAACTAGTGTCTGACAATATTAAAATACTTAGGTTTATTTGCATAAATCGAGCCTAGCCTTTTCCCAAATATGTTATGAGTCTGTTTACAGTCTAACCAAAAGCAGCTGAATTATATGAATAATATTTTACATGAATATCTATTTAAATATTTGGTAAACTAGTTAATATTACGACATGGTTGGCGCAGTGGTTAAGCGATTGACTGCTGCGCTGCGTGTCGCGGGTTCGATTCCCGCACGGAACAAATGTTTGTATGACCTACAATTAGTTGTTCCGGGTCTGGCTGTTTGTGTATGTGAGTTTAAATGTTTGTAAACGCACCCACAATACAGGAGAAATTTGCAGGTGTGGGGCAAAATAAAAAATTAAAAAAATTAGCGATTAAAATATTGAACTTTGCTCCGCAACCTAATTGGGTAACACACTGTCAATCCGAACCCGAGTTTGAAGGATATTGCTAATCCATTGCTTCACAGCCTTAAACATTCTTCAGCTTAGTAACGTAAATAACGTCATGAGCGTGGCTCAACTGTTAAAATGAAACCCATTGCGATCAATTGTCATTTTATTGTGTTATGAAATTACCTCGCTGCTTGAAAAATTAATCCATGGAAACTTACGCTTGGAAAAAGAAAAATCAAAACACGTTTCCACAGTACCATTTTAGAACATAATTTACGCGATAGTTTAGATATTTCGTATTTGAGTCCTAATAGCCAAGGATGCCCTGGAAGGCCAGTAGAATGAATCCAGCAATCTTTAAAATCGGAATAACTCACATTTGACTAATTTTTTTTGAACTTCCCGTAAAAATAGCAAACACTTGCATCCAGGCACCATTCAAATTCGTTCAAACTGAAAAATAAAACACAAACATTCCTTACCAGTACTTTCAACAAACTTAGTAACACCAGAAAACAGGCTGGCAAACTGGAATGCCTCCCCGGGATTGGCCCCAACATTGGCCTCAGTCTCCTCCCTTCCAACCACAGTTATTTTATCACCAGTTGGTACATTCTCAGACTTGGTGACTCCGGTCTCGTTGTCTTTAGATGTTCTCCTGGCTAGTTCTTCTGGGTCTGGAGCACCTATACCGGTTTCCAGGACTGTTGATATGCCCTGAAATATGGATAAATATGTGTACCTTAGGAATTTAAAACATGATGGAACCCATTTGTACTGAATACCGAGTCATTCAATTGTATACTGCTGATAAAATATTGGGAAGAGGTATTGATTACTGACGAAATGTTGCAATTAAAGATCACAATTTTTTATTATGTGTGTTAGTTTTGGGACCTCTTGAGCACTATAACTCAAAACCAATGTTTGCCACTGACTGAGAGATAAAACACAGCTTAAAACACTAAATAAAGAAAGTTTCGTGAACTTCTTTGATGTCAGGTTTTTATTTACTTATTTTTTATTGTACAAAAATGTAGTCACTTGACTCATACAGTAGACAGGGCAGTGTGATGACCCACTAAGATTCCAGTAAAGAGTAAGTAAAGACTATTATTGTTAACAGACTGTTGGGAATCGAACTCAACACAACACCTTGTACGCGCTCTGCTTGCAGCGTGATCAGCGCCTCGTCGGCTAGCTGAGGCGTGGAGCGGCGGCGGCACTGCTCGGCCCGACGACCACTCGCTTCAACAGACTCCACCGCGACGGACGATATTCCTCTCATATTTAATTATTGTTTGTCCGAGAAAGTTATAATTTTTTAGTAAGAACGGCAATATACCAAGCCTTATATTAATACAGTCTACTCTTTTATTGCTCCCTGCATTAACACAGACACTATGGAAATGATGACTTACCTGTGACATTTGGCTGGTAATATTACTAATACCAGCCGTAGCAGAACTAAGACCAGCGGTGGCAGAGCTTAGCAGAGAGTCCACACTCCAACCCCAACCCCACCCGCTGCCACCGGCTGCGGATGTCGCTGCCAGCCTGTCTGTGACTTCTTGGATGTTAGGTTCCGGTTGTTGGGTTATTGGTTTTGATTGGACTGCCTGTGGTTTTGGTGGGTCCATCTGCAATTGTTGAGTGTGGTTTTAAGAGTAAGTAATACGATTGTAAATGTTTTAATGACTACATTGGCATAATCAGCATATAATATACCCAATGTTGGTGTTGGGACACAGGCCTCTTTTTTGTGAGAAGGAACGGGCCGTAATCTACCACGCGGGCCCAGTGCGGGTTGGTAGATGTCACATGTCCTCGAATTTTTGGTTCTAGGACATGCCGGTTTCGTCACAATGTTATCATTTTTTTAGAGCAGCGGTGGTGATTTAATGTACACACAGTATAGCGACTGTCAGGGTTCGATCCTACGACCTACAACTCCTAAGTCGCGGCAGTTACAGATAGTGCAATCCACGACGACGCGCCCCACTCCGCGATTACTGTAAGCTGTACTTTAGTACGGAGCGGAGTGGGGCGCGTCTCAGTGGATTGCACTATCTATACCACTCGGCCACCACTGCTCTGCACTGTCTACATTACTTACATGTTTATCAATTGTTTTTTTTTTCGTTTCAACAAAGACAAAATGGATCAGTAAAATTACACAAGATTGGTTCCAGTTAACACAGCAGACTAGATATTATATGCATTGGGAATACTGTGTGGAAAATGCTTTTTGAGAAAATGTTTTTTACTCTGAATCAATTACTTTTATGCAACACAAATCTTGTTGCTTACAAAGTTGGTATGACTGAAGACTTTTTTAAATAGAAAGAAGCACTTTTAAAAACAAAAGTGATTTAATGTCTACTATACATTGTACGGTGTACCACAGCGAATCAATTTTCACTCCTCCTCCTCAAACCTAGGCCATTTTTTTTTTATATTCGAGAAGCTCATGAAGTCATGAATGACATAAAGAGATGCCATAAAAATTATAAATTAAAAAAATAAAACGTATGCAACAACGCAAAATTTCACGGGTAATCTGATTGTAAACAAATGAAAATAAAACTATTTTGGTCACACCAGTATTAAAATACCAACAAACTTCTAAAAATACCTTCTGAACATCACCAGACACATCTTCAGTTCCCCAGTCATCAAACTCATCCCAGCCTGTATCCTGAGACTTTTGACTAGTTTTTGTAACACTAGGCTTATCCTCTGGTTTACTCTTAGTTTGCTCTGGTACGCTACTTTTGGTGCTTGGTTGTGGTGCTATAGGTTCAGCATCTTCTATGTCAAAATCGTCCCAACCCTCAGTTTCTTTCTGGAACAATGAATTTAAATTAGGACTGCATAACATAACATAGAGGGGCTCTTGGCTAAGTAATTATAGCCGCAAGGGTCGATGGATCAGGTTAAGCTAGGCTTAGGTAATAGGTAATACGGGCTGGTTTCCGCAACTCCACGTCAATGCGCGTATTTTGCGTACAGGTGGGAAAAATCGGTTATTCAATCCACCCCAGCTCCTCAAAGAATGCCAGCAACGCCTTGGTATTATTGGCAATCTCGCGTAGGGTACCTGGGTTACCGAAGTACTTTGCCCTGTAAGTGGCGACCACCGGGCAGTTTAACAGCACATGAGCTGCTGTCTCAATCAGTAAGCTAGGCTTGCTGCAGTCAGTCCGTGGATGGGTGACCATCTTTACATACCGCGACCCCTCCGTGCCTCTGAAAACACGTTAAGCCCAGTACCGGCTTAAGTCCCGGCTGTCATTTTTGGATCTTTAAGTCTTTAAGGGTCATTAGAAGCCCGAAAGTCTGACAACCAGTCTTACCAAGGGAGGAGGTCAGATAGGCAGTCGCTTCATGTAAAACACTGGTATTCAGCTGCTGGTTCCGGTTAGACTGGAAGCCGACCCCAACATAGTTGGGAAAAGGCTAGGCAGATTGATAACATAAGATTATTCCAGTTTTCTCTGTGGTAGGTAGAGCTGTATTATAGAATAGCTACAGCTGCATTACATCAGTTATGACTACCTAAGCATGAGCAGTTACTTGAGGTATGAGGAACAGGGTGTAAAATTCACTCATAAAGGGAGGATATTTCCGACCAGACGGGTGTCATATCTAGTGGGCAACTGCCCAACGATTGATGTTGTGAAGTCATATATATGCTAATCGCGCGGTAAACTCTGCTTGCGCGATGCAGGATTTCGCGTGACGTCAGTGTTATGCGTAGTTCGAATGTGGCGATGTAGATGGCGCCCGAGGTTATTTAATTATTTAATTGCCAATGTCTTCATCTGTCTCTTAAAAGCAGGTTTTTGTTGAAGTGTATGACGGCTAGTAGTAGATATTCACATTAAGATAGGTGTTTTAACCTTCTGCTATCTGGAACCCCATGTTGAGATTAAATTACATGAGTTGGCCCAGGAATTAACTAACTAGTGTAATTTCTCCTAAAATTTGTGCTATCAAATTTATATCACATGTAGTAAAGTTAGTGCCATCCATGAAGTCGCTCCCCACTCTGCTCCACTTCGTACTAAAGACAGCTAATAAGTGGTACTGTCTTTGAGGATGGCACTATCTGTAATATTTATTTATTGGATTTATTCTATCTACAAGATTGTTACACTGTTCAACCAAGTAATATATAAGCCAAGTGCACAATATTGAGCAATAGACACAGCATGCAATAGGTTTTGTAATGGATGGGTTGTACATGAGTGTCACATGTGTTGGGAGCTTGCCCAATTTAATAAAAATGTGTAAAGTTGGTGTGTTCTCCTATAAAAAAAAAATACAAATTAAACAATACAATAATTTCGGGCGCCTTGGAGATGCACACAATATGTTTTAAATAAACCAAACTTGCCAGATAGAACACTTCGGAGAGTCAGACTTTTAATCTGCCGGTAGGTAGCTAATTAAATGAATAAAAGAATGGAATTTCCTTTGCTAATACCTTGTTTAATGAATTGCCAGTAGCTTCAGAGTAATAAAATTATGAAATTAAATACAAAAAAAAAGGTTATAAATACTTACATTATTATCATTGAATTTACAATATTATTATTATGGAACTTACATTACTATTGCATCTTTGTTGATAAAAAAAAGGTAGGTAGTAAAAAAAAGAAATGATTAAATAAAACGGTTAAATAAAACCTCTAGGATCGTGGCGTTGATGGTAGGGATAAAAATATCCCTTGTAGAAATATATCCAGTAAAGAAAATAAATCGAAAAGAAAAGAGAAGAAAAAAAAAAAAACGTCGGGACCAGGTTCGGTCAAAATCCGGCGTCTTTTCCAACAAATGGCAAATTTAAATGCACCACAAAATTCAGGCGGGCGACAAATCACTTAAAAGCCAAAGAAATGAAGGATTATTCCTACGTCACCACGTCCTGAGGGAAAGTTTTAGAAGTTTACGGCATCAATAGGCCGCCAATACCCAGGATTTATCCCGATTAAAAAATGTCGTTAAAATTCAATACTGCATCAGGAATGTTCGTCGCAAAAGTGATCACGTCAAAGTTGACAGCTTCCACCAAACACAATCGATGACAGCAAAAAAAACGTTCCGAAATCGACTAACTGACGAGAAGCATGTAACGATATTTTAAACTCGTTACATTACATCCCTCCCCGAAAAAATAAAAGAAAGCAATTTCTTTTATGCTAAAAAATAACAAAGGCAAAAGAAAAAAAATTACAAAAAATAGGAAATATAAATTCCAAATAAAACAAAACAAAAAAATACCCTATAAAAAGATAGGATTATTAGACCGCAAGGAAGGTATCCGCTAAGTCTAACAACAACTAAACAAAAAAATAGTTTCTATGACTATTTCTTTAAATAACATGCATATAAAAACAAATAAGTCAAGCGAAATAGTCGCTGATCAATATTGTATAAGAGCACAACAAGAGTATACTGAATTGAGTACGGTTAGGCACCATAGCCACCGACTAACATACAGTATAACTAGAAACAACAAAAGAAAAAAATACCAATTTCGAGTTCGGTTAGGCACCATAGCCACCGACTAACAAGTATATAAACACGATAAAAATATTAATTTGAGTACAGTTAGGCGCAATTGCCGCTGTCTAACGAGAATAATCCAAAAAAAAATCTTTATGAGTGCAGTTAGGCACCATCGCCACTGACTAGCAAGAACAAATTATAACTGTGAGACACAGTTTAAAATCTCCACATCTCTACAGATACAAAAAAAATAAAGAAGAATGTTGTGATCGGCACAACTCCACCAATTTTCCGAGCACGAACACCTTCGAAAATAAATGCATATTGTGATCGGCTCAACACCACCAATATCCCGAGCACAATAGCAGAACAAGAGATGCATATTGTGATCGGCTCAACTCCACCAATTTCCCGAGCACAATAGCAGAACAAGAAATGCATCCTGTGATCGGCACAACACTACCAACCTTCCGAGCACAGTAGCAGAACAAGAGATGCATATTGTGATCGGCTCAACTCCACCAATATCCCGAGCACAATAGCAGAACAAGAAATGCATCCTGTGATCGGCACAACACTACCAACCTTCCGAGCACAGAAGCAAAAAAAAACAACGAAATCAAGGAAAAAATATACCGAGATCCGTAAAAAAGTAGGTTAACCTCTGCAAGTGAAAACAAAGTGTTCACAAGCAGTGGGTAACAACTAAGAAATTTTATACAAGAATGTATACCTACATAAAAATTGTATACAAGACTTGTATAAAAGAATAATAATAATAAGATATGTATAAAAATAATAAGATACATATACAAAATATTAATAATAAGAATAAGATCCTTTGATATGAGAAACGTATTCGTGTGGGTAGAAAAGTTATTAAAAGGTCCTAAGTTGTATTTTAGAAAGTTAAGAAATCAAATTCAATAAATTTATAAGAAGTTAACTAACATACTCTCATTCAAATCGCTGATAACCTATCATCCATCCCATCATACATCACACTATCATAAGCGACCTTCAAACAAAATTATCAAAATCAAGACTTACACTTGGAAACCAAATTAAAATTTAATTATATCCTTAACATGATAACGTCCAGCGGTACCCTTATTAAGGTCTTTCAGATTATAAACATTATCAGAGATCTTTTCAATAATTTTACATTTAATAAACTTAGGAGCAAGTTTTGCTGAAAAATAAGTAGGTGCATGAGATTGAACGAAACTCCTTCTCCACACGACATCACCCACATCAAAAGAAATGACTTTGCGACCTTTATTATAATAGCGAGCATTACGCTGATAAGCTTTTAATAAATGAGTTTGAACTTTAACAAAAATTTCACTAAGTGAATTAAGAGAATCAGCATAGTGAGTTCTATGGGAAACTTCCAGTTCATCTAAATTATCTATAGAGTCACTTAAACGATGTAAAGAAGCATCAAAAATAAGTTCCCTTCCAAACGTCAAAAAATTAGGTGTGAAATCTGTGGCTAGATTCACACTATTATTCAAAGCTAGTTGAACATGAGGTAAATATTTAGACCAAGTTCTATGATCATCTTTAACAAAACAAGCAATGCAAGTTTCAACAGTTTTATTATATCTCTCAACTGTATTGTTTTGAGGCGTGTATAAAGTATTATAAAATATTTTTGTGATATTATAACCTTTCAAAAATTCTACGAAATGTTTAGAAGTAAATTGTGTACCATTATCACAAACAATTATTTTAGGACAACCAAATTTAAGAAATATTTCTTTTTCAAAAAGTTTATTTATTACTCTAGTAGTAGCATTTATCATAGGAAAAATCCAGCAGTATTTAGTGAACACATCAACAACCGAGAGAATATATTTATGTCCAGAATAAGCTTTAGGTAATATACCTATAATATCCACTGAAAGCATTAGCATAGGTCGATCAACTTTTTTAGGGTTAACCATAATACCAAAAGGAGGTTGTGTGGTGTGTTTATAAGCTTTACAAGTATCACAAGCTAGAATATATTTTTGAACATCATTAAACATCCCTTTCCAAAAATAGTGTTGTTTTAATTTATTTAAAGTTTTATGGATACCAAGATGACCAGAATTAATGTCATCATGATTAGAACGAATTGTATCTAAAATATGTTCTTTAGGAATAACTATTTTCCAATTAAGATTACTATTAGGATCAAACTTACTTTTACAAAATTTATATAAGGTTTTATTTTCTACTCTAAAGTTCTTATATCTGCAAGGAGACTTTTGACAATTAATAAATACTTTTTTATACCATGGATCATAAATATCATCGTCTGGCAAAACTAAATTATTTTGAGAGATTTCTATAGCGGCGACTTCAATACGAGATAAAGCATCTGGAACTAAATGTAAAGATCCTTTTTTATGAACTATATCAAAAGTAAATTGAGAAATTCTAGCAGCCCAACGTGCTAAGCGTCCACTAGGATTGCTAAGACCTAAAAGCCATTTTAAACTAGCATGATCAGTTATTACAGTAAACTTCATTCCTTCAACATAAGGTCTGAAATGTTCTATTGAAGCTAAAATAGCAAGTAATTCACGTTCTGTGGTACTATAATTGCGTTCACATTTATTGAGTGATCTAGAATAGAACGCAATAGGATGTTGATCTTTATTATCATCCTCTTGACTCAAAACACTACCAATGCCAACAGAACTAGCATCACAATGTAAAAAGAAAGGTTTTTCAAAATTAGGGCATTGCAAGACAGGAGCTGTAATTAAAGTTTGTTTCAACTCATCAAATGCATTCTCAGCTTCATTGTTCCAACAAAGTGATTTTTTAGAATTCTTACTTCCCGCTGTTAATTTAGTTAAAGGAGAAGCAATATCAGCAAATTTACTAATGAATCTACGATAATATGAGCATAAACCAAGAAAACTACGAAGTTGTTTAACAGATTCAGGACGTGGGAAACTTTTAATGGTATCCAATTTAGAAGGATCGGTATGCAAACCATTACTGTCAACTATATAACCCAGATAGCGGAGTCTATCTTTACAAAAATTACACTTTTTCAAATTAACCGTTAAACCAGCCTCTTTCAGTATATTGTAAATTTTGTGTAAATACTCTATATGTAAATTAAAATCTGAATTTACACAAATTAAATCGTCTAAATAACAAAACACAGTATTATCGAATTCAGGACCAAAAAGTTTATCTACAAGTCTCTGCAACTCAGCTGGTGCATTGGTGAGACCGAATGGCATACGAACAAATTCGAAAAGTCCTTTTCCCGGAACTACAAAAGCAGTCTTTTCTCGAGAAGATTCTTCCAAAGCAATTTGCAAAAATGCTTTAGAAAGGTCAATTGTACTAATATATTTGGCTCCCCCAAGGTTATCTAATATTCTAGAGGTATAAGGAAGAGGGTATGAATCTTTAATAGTTACTGAATTTAAACGTCTTGAATCTAAACATAATCTAGTACTACCATCCTTCTTTTCTACAGCTAAGACAGGTGAACACCAAGGTGATTTAGAAGGTTGAATGATTCCTTCTTTTAATAAGACTTCCACTTCATCAAAAAGTTCCTTTTGCTTTGCAGGACTTAAAGGCCAATATCTTTGTTTAAAAGGTTCGCTAGTAACATTAATTTTATGTTGAACGAAATGAGTAAGACCTAAGCCTCTCTTTTCATAAGAAATATCTTCAAAGAGTGAAACAGTATCATTTAATTTTTGTTTCTCAGAAGGAGAAAGTTCACTGGCAGAGGTGACTGTACAAACTTGAACTGTATTGCTTTTAACATAAGTTATATTTTTCCATAAATCTTTAGCCAAATTAAACTTTAACCAAAAATCAAAACCTAAAATGAAATCAGGCTGAAAAGAAGGTATAATTAGAAAATTAATATTTTTAGTTAAATTATCACAAGTAACAGGTAATTCAATGGTACCAATAATTCTCTGTGAAGAACCATCAGCTGTATAAGCGGCACTAGAAACAGAATAATAATTTATTTTATAACCTAAAAGTGGAAATTGTTCATGACTATTTGAACCCAAAATACAACCATTGGAACCACTATCCAATAAGCCAGAAAAAGTATGGTTACCTACGGAAAATTGTAAATACGGTCTAGTATCATTATCTTTAACAAATAAAACAGGAGCTGATCTATAAATTTGGAAGAATGTTTTTAAATAGTCTAACCAGTTTGCAAAGTCTTTGTTACGAGTAGCATCATCAGGTTTGTGACATTTAGCAAAATTTTCTTTCATCGAGACACTCGCGGTTATATCAATAACAACAGGGGCTCGATGCGACCTAATTAGTTTTTTGACTCGCTAGAGCTCTTTTTCTCTAAATTACAAACATCACAATTCTTAGATGTGACTCCAACCTTTTGACATTTGAAACAAATAACGCCAGGTATGGATGTACAATGTTTAAAATGATGTCCAGGCTTTTTGCACTTTAAGCAAATTAAAACTGCATTAGACTTTACGGTAGGTTTTTCAGTTTTAAATGATTTATGGCTGACGAAAACTTCAAGTTCCTTTGCAAGAACAAGAAATTGTTCTACAGAATCAATATGCTTACCAAATATAAAAGGTGTGTAAATAGGCAACATGTTGTGTTTAATAATAGTAACCAAAACCACATCAAACATTGGCGAAGAAAGACGACTAGCCATGTCCATTATTTCAGTAATGAAATCTGGAAGAGATTCAGATGTCTTCTGTTTCCTCGTACGAAGGTCATGTTCCAGCAAATAGTCAAAATCCGGCCTGTCAAAACGTTTAAGAAGAGCAAGTTTAAGTTCGTGCCAGGATGGAATACGAAAGCGAACTGTGCGAAACCATTTCAATGCAATACCATCAAGCAAGTCCGTAAATGAACCAACCAACAAAATTTCGTCAAAGTTTTTGTATAAAAAATATTCCTCAACTTCCATAATAAATTCTCTAACACAAGATTTCCCGTCGAATTTAATTCTACTCCTTTTTAAATCGGGTAACTTAATTGCAGAAGGCAAATTCTTTTTAATATGTTCATTAACTAAAACATTCATAGAATTAAACGAAGGCAAAGCGTGCATCGCAAAAGCTGAAGAAGAGTGTGCAATTCTGTCATTATGATCAAAAGAAAGTGGTACTTCTGTCAAATTAATCATGTCAGGAGCAACAGGTACAACATTAGGAACTGTGCATGCACCATCAGATTCCATGTTATCCTTAGCAAGAGGCAGAGGAGATTGATCTTCTTTATCCATTATGAATAAACAATACGATAAGAAAAGCAGGGCAAAATATCACAAGTTGTAAAATATTTGAGGTTAAAGTGAAAAAATATTTTTTAAGTTACCTACAAGTTGATTTTTATGAAAAATTTCAAAGTGAAAAGATGCAGTAATAATTTACAGGATAAGCTTATATCACTTAAACTATGATTAGGTATTACTTAAGTTAAACCAAAGTTTGTTTAAAATCTAATATGAAACACCGCACTTAGTTTTACACCGTTGAGTCACTTATACAAAACAAAACTGTCTTACCATACAATATGTTGATTTTGCAAGAGTATAATGATATTGCTGTAACCATAAAAGTTAAACACACAATAGTACAATAAAGTTGTTAATAAATATTGTTTACTTACTAGGAAACATCAAGAAAACTTAGTTGTAAATTACAAAATTCCAAAAAAAGTGTATTACAGAAACTATGTAATTTGTTCTGTAAACTATACTACAAAATATAAGATGCAATAATAATTTATAAGATACAAGGAAGCTACTTCAAGTCCCTGTTCGCAGAGCGACAAATGTAATGGATGGGTTGTACATGAGTGTCACATGTGTTGGGAGCTTGCCCAATTTAATAAAAATGTGTAAAGTTGGTGTGTTCTCCTATAAAAAAAAAATACAAATTAAACAATACAATAATTTCGGGCGCCTTGGAGATGCACACAATATGTTTTAAATAAACCAAACTTGCCAGATAGAACACTTCGGAGAGTCAGACTTTTAATCTGCCGGTAGGTAGCTAATTAAATGAATAAAAGAATGGAATTTCCTTTGCTAATACCTTGTTTAATGAATTGCCAGTAGCTTCAGAGTAATAAAATTATGAAATTAAATACAAAAAAAAGGTTATAAATACTTACATTATTATCATTGAATTTACAATATTATTATTATGGAACTTACATTACTATTGCATCTTTGTTGATAAAAAAAAGGTAGGTAGTAAAAAAAAGAAATGATTAAATAAAACGGTTAAATAAAACCTCTAGGATCGTGGCGTTGATGGTAGGGATAAAAATATCCCTTGTAGAAATATATCCAGTAAAGAAAATAAATCGAAAAGAAAAGAGAAGAAAAAAAAAAAAACGTCGGGACCAGGTTCGGTCAAAATCCGGCGTCTTTTCCAACAAATGGCAAATTTAAATGCACCACAAAATTCAGGCGGGCGACAAATCACTTAAAAGCCAAAGAAATGAAGGATTATTCCTACGTCACCACGTCCTGAGGGAAAGTTTTAGAAGTTTACGGCATCAATAGGCCGCCAATACCCAGGATTTATCCCGATTAAAAAATGTCGTTAAAATTCAATACTGCATCAGGAATGTTCGTCGCAAAAGTGATCACGTCAAAGTTGACAGCTTCCACCAAACACAATCGATGACAGCAAAAAAAACGTTCCGAAATCGACTAACTGACGAGAAGCATGTAACGATATTTTAAACTCGTTACAGTTTTTAAGGAAAAACATTGAATAAACAGCCCAAATTATCACTGAATTTATGCATAATTAATGTTAATTAACATAGCATAATTTAAACTTGGGCAGATGTTCCAAATAGGTTAATCAGAAAACCAAATGCATCGCATAATACTATTCATTTTATAACTATTGTTCTGTTTTAATAATAATTTGGTGTTAGTATACTATCTAATATTTAGTAGTCATATATCAGCATTTAATATTCGATAAGATATGAACAAAATTCAGTATGAATTAGATTTATCTAACGCATTATAAATTATGTGGTACTTTTACACAATATTGGCGTATGTTATGCGCTGTTGGACCAACTTGGAAGATGAGGCATGTCCAACAGTGGCCTGCTATGACAAAATTTTACATGGCTTATATATTATTTTTTCTGTTGCACTTACCACAGTTTCCACTAACTTTTGATCATTGTTGGAACTTGTTTTAGTATTCAAAGGCTTTTGTTCAGTTTCCAATGCATTGTCGCTGTTATTTGAAGACGACAAACGTTTCTTTCTTTCCTTCTTATCTGGGCTGCCATGGCCCTCATCAGCACTTTCGAAATCCTCACTGTCACTTGTAGGCATTGTTATATTATTTATTTTATAGATGACCAGCTGTTTTACTTTTTAAACCTGTTAATTACAAGGAAAATAGAAATCTTGCTTACATATTACGTGTTGACAAAACTGCCAACAACACATGACATTGACAGTTCGTGTATGATCACGTTCCGTATCCCAAGAATCATTAATTAATGTATCGTTTTCTGTCTTGCTCCATCTAAATAAGTTAGAGCAGTAAAGAGGATTACACAGTATATCAATATTCACTTTTTGTATATTTGCACATTTTGCACACTTATAACAACTAGTTTGTGCACAAACAATATAATTTACTTACAAGAATACTTTTGAACTCTTTTGTTTTATTTATATTTAACCGTTACTAAAAATAAAATAAAGCAATTTTAGCTTTTGTGAATGTCGTTATGAGTAAGGCTGAATGAAAAAAACAATAGCGTGTAGAAGAAAAAAAAAAGTGAAAAGAAAATAATTCAAATCTACAAAACAAAATAAATACGTTCTCTCAGTTCTCTGATCTCGACAAAGCTTTTCGTTTGATAATTTTAAATGAACGTGCTTGATTTAATGATTCGGACAATTATTCTAGTATTGTGATATTTTGAATGTTTGCTTGTCGGTGATATATTAATAACTTGCATGCTCGTTCTTTTGCTAAAAGAACTTACTTCAAGGCTTCAAACTGCTAGACATAATTCGTCTGTTTTAATTTGTTACTTACTTATTTTAAACCGATTTTATTTGCACGTGTATTTGATATTAGGTATTGTGTTCCAAATATGGATAACTAGCAATTTATTGTCGGGATTTCATAACCACAGAGAATAACCAGTGTATTTTCTGAACTACGGGTAAGATTAAAAATTTACTTACTTGCTTACTTCTTTTAAGTAGGTAACATATATAAACCCATAAACGTACCTATTTATGTACTTAGCTAAATTCTTTTATTTAAGTAATTCCTAACCTATTGGCTTCAAATAGTTGGCGTTAATTGCCAATATTATTGTTCCGCTATAGCTATGGGTAAAGAGATCATTATAGTCATTAATATTCTTTATTTGCATTAGGTACAGACGCCAGCACATCAACCTACCCGAAACTGTCAGATTTTCCCAATCAACTTTGAACCTTATGTTTTAGAGATAAAGTTGAAAAAATATTAAAGAAATTTGACAGATTGTAGTAGGTTGACGTGCTGGCGTCTGTACCTATTCAAGTTAAAATTCCAACCTTGTACCTACACTTAGTAGTACCTACTTACCTAGGTAGGTACTTACTCTAAGTAGGAGCGAATTCATTACGTTTAGTGATATTGACATAATTATTTTTGAGGATCGGTAGGTACAGTTCTCGCAAAACTTTATGAGCCCTCTGAACGTAGGCCCGAGTACTAAACCGCGCAGGACACAATGAGTGCAAAATCATTTATTGTAAGCTGTGAAACATTTTTATTTACTGCGCAGCCACTCGCGTGCAACTTCCGAGAGCTCAAAAAGTTTTGCGCATACTGAACTCTACCTACATGTCGTACACAACAAAATCTTTTTTCGTTTATAACAGAAGTTACAATAACTTTCGGGGGCAAAAAAATATTCCGTACCTACTTATTAAAATAATGTTTTAAAAATCTCATTTTAGGCTAGGGCAAGTCGACAGCCCGGCGATAAGCAGTCCTTCTGTTCTGGTGGGGAAGGCGGGAAGCTTTAGAAAAACGGCGAAGCTAACTACAGTCCCACCGTCGAGAAAATGCGTTCCTGATGACAACTGTCAATTGAACAATTTCTAGGTAGTGATAACCGTGCGTTTGCACTGGCGAAACATCACAACAAAACATATTGAAATCTCTAGTTCCTGTCAAATATTGTATGGAACTTTGATAGAAACTAACAATTTAACATGTTTTGTTGTGAATGTTTCGCCAGTGCAAACGCACAGTGAGGATCAAATTCACAAAACATAATTATATTCGTTATTATAAAACTGACTGAAACTGACTGGTGTCAAGAACGGCGTTCTCTACCGCATCAAGAGTAAGTCAACATAACCTACCTACCTACTTTTTTGTGTTTACCTTTGAAGTTTACGTGAATAGACGACCGGAGCCTGTTTTCCCGAGGGTGTAGTAAAAGGGCATTTCCTTTTGCTACGATAAATACCTACCTACCCACTCCTTCCATTTTTCGCGAGCTCGCGCGTCCTCCTGCTAGTTTTGGCGGAACTTATCCAGTTCGTCCCGCAATCTATCTTCGCACTGTCTCAGGGCACCAGTTTTTTCAATTGGGTAGGTACCTACCTAAATCTCTCGTTATCATTCGTCAAATTTTAACTTTCGATAAGTGATAACTAATATCACTTGGTATTTGTCGGCACTTGTGCATAATTTACGCGCGTCATGACAGATCGATAGTCACCGTATTATAACTGGTCTGGAATCTAGGTACGGACAGACGCCACCAGGTCAACCTACCCGAAACTGTAAAATTTCTTTAATAGATTTTCAACTTTATCACAAAAGTATAAGGTTTAAAGTTGATTGGGATTTTTTTACAGTTTCGAGTAAGATGATGTGCTGGCGTTTAGGTTAGGTCATAGAGTATAGTAACTAAAATGGGTTAGGTTACCTACGTCATGTTTTATTACGGTAAGGTATGTTGGGTTAAATTCGGCGCTGGGTGAAGACCGTAGGAATCAAACTGCGCCATTTTATTCTGCCCCGAAGGTTGGAGCAGAATAAAACACAGTTTTGTCAGCACTCAAAAATATTGCCTTATTATTTTTGAATTTGATTAATACGGTGGTTTTTGGCCTTATCCTAGCAAAAAAAGGTAGGTAAGTTCGGCACTTACCTTTTTTTGTTGTTCCGGGGTCGAAAATCTTCATGGATGTCTTCCGCCCTGGGGCGGGCGAAGGGCTCTGTCAGACTCTTACTGACTAAAACCACCCCGGTGTTCCCTTCCCACACTTGGACCGGGAATCATGAGATCTTGTGATCCCCGAAGCGACGAACTTACCTAACTTACCTCAACATACTCTTCCTACTGATACCTACTTGCTATTTCTTCGCAGGAGCGAAATTATTGTCAAAACGCTTGCTGTCTTTTGCACTACTTTATTAGTTTTTTATTAATTTATGCAGTCAAAGTCACATTATTTATTTCAAATAGGCCCTTGAACGTCAAAATTTATTTAAAAAAAAATGAATTGATTCTAGTCGCCCCTTCCAAAAGGTAGTTTTCGCATGGAGAAGAATGGGCAAGAAACTCCACCGTTACTCTTTTAAAATGTTTTACAATATTATAGATAGGTACATTAGAATATAAATGTGAAGAAGATGCACCTAGAATAAAATTACTATACCACAATAGGTAAAAAAATGCATACAATGCATCATGTTAGTTGAAATAGCGCTTGCGACCACGAGACCAACGAGGCAGGTAGTCAATTGGTATACCTAAGGCATTATAAGAGATGAAGAGGAGGTATGATAAAAGATGAAGGGTGTTGTGTCATGTAATAGTGGTGGTGGAAATGGCCGCTACATACGAGTTGTAGGTCGTAAGTTCGATCCCAGGCAGGCAATTAAGCATAATCAGCCTATAATATTCCCACTGTTGGGACAAAGGCCCCCGAGAGGGAGTGGGCTGTTATCTTCCACGCGGGCCCAGTGCGGGTTGGTAGATGTCACATGTCTTCGAATTTTTGCTTCTAGGACATGCCGGTTTCCTCGCAATTTTTGTGCAGGCACTTTACTGTGTGTTAATTCTCTCTGCTCTCAAACCGGTGCCGCGGTGAAGGAAAACGTAGGTACCTAGTGAGGAAACCAACATGTCCTAGAACCAAACATTCGAAGACATGTGACATCTACCAACTCGCGCTGGGCTCGCGTGGTAAATACTCCCTGTCACTCCCTCTCACAGATCCTGAATCCCAACAATGGTAACATTATTCCTAAGCTGAATAAGCTGTGCTTTCTTGTGTTAGTTCTCGCGTTCTCAGTCTCTTCACTTTTCAAGAGACGACTCGAGTGTGAGATCATATTACCACTAATGGGAATACTGTGAACCTATTCGCAATTAAGTGACTCATGGACACTCATGGTAGGAATCGAAAAACACCTACAGATCGGAAGGACAGCGGCGTAGCCATTCCTTAATGGATTCCCCGTGTATTAGTAAGCGGAAATGTATATTTTTTTAACAGGACCTGCAAAATTGAAGGAAAATTGGAATTTAGTCGAAATTGTTGGGTACAGACGCCAGCACGTGAACATACCCGAAACTGTCAAATTTTCCCAATCAACTTTGAACCTTAAAGTATAGTGATAAAGTTGAAAATCTATTAAAAAGTAGGTTGATGTGCTGGCGTTTGTACATTGGGTTTAATTATGTAGAACTTTCCAAGTGTTTCTAAGGGTTTCCGCTGTAGTGAACGGCTTCAGTGCTAACGGCCCCGATTTACGAGTTGTGTAGGCCGTGGGTTTGAACCCAAGCAGGCGCTTTACTTTAATTATTACATCACCACTGCTCTCAAGACGGTGAACGAAACCATCGTGAGGAAACCGGCATGCCCTAGCTAGAGCCAAAAAATTTAAGACATGTGACATCTACCAACCCGAATTTAGCCCGCGTGGTGGATTATGGGCCGCTCCCTCTCACAGAGACGAGGCCAGGGCAGAGTCGTACCATAATAATAATAATGTACCTATAAACTGATAAATACAAATAAAGAGGCAATCAGCCTCTTTATTTGTACCAATCATTAAAAACTTGTTTACTTGATTATTAACAATGGTGTGGTCCGTTGTTACTCTTTGGTTATGATGGGCATGGCAAATTATTTAACAAAGGCAATTAAATTTGGAAGCATGGGAAAATAATCCCACAAAATGTTTGTGGTGGTGTTTTCATGGGAAAATTTCATTATGTAGACAAGTATACTGTGTTGAGCTGATTAATTAACGTGGGTAACCATTTATTAATTATTATCAAACTAATACTTAATCATAACTGGAATTGAGAAGAAGCTTGAAATTGTATTTGGGTGAATAGAGACTTACCTAGAAATTGCATATTTAAATTTACTTTGTTTTTGTAACCCCGCGTTTGCATCCCTATTGATAATAATGTTGTGATACTTGTGTTTTCGACAAGTTTTGAAAACTTTTCGTGTATTGTTAACTATTTTGTTCACCTTTTTGACAAGTTTTCTACTAGTTTTGCAACTAGCCCTTTTTTTTCTTTGGTGGGAAATTATCAAATAACTTCTCCCGCTCTGGCGTGTTAGACTCTTACTGACTAAAACCCACCCTTGTTCCTTCAGTTGCCTGTACTTGCCAGGCACCACGGTATCCCTTTCGGATTTTCCCGCGACCCCGGCAGGCATCGGTCCTAGCGTACCCCGCCAGTTCTGCTGACATCTCTTTGAGGCGCGCGTTCCTTATTGGACGGCGAGCTACCCATTGCTCACCGTCCGCAGGCCCTCGCCTGCGGTGGCCGGGAATCGGGCTGCGGTTCCCGACACCCAGGGCGTCTCCTGCGGCGACTAGAGGCGTGAGGGCGCGAAGTTTGCCTCTCCCTCACGCGCTCCGCCTCCTCCTTCGCCAGCATTACTGCTTCGCAAAAGGAGGTGATGGCCTCCCATGCCCTCTCGCTCCGTACCAGGGCCTGGACCAGGGCCGGATTTACAACTAGCCCTTACAATTCGTTCTATGTGTAAAACGATAAACGAAAATAGTAGACAGCATATAAAATACAGGTTTTATACTTTCGTGTAAACACGGGGTAACGGACGCGGTGCCAAAATGTCTGTACTAGTAACGCAACGAATACGAATATTAGCATTTGCCGAATACCATCAATTTACCGAATATTCGAATTCGCCGAATACTTACATGATATTCGTAGAAATCTCATGTAGATATTGGCGCGTGGCGTTGGGAAATATTTCTCGATAAAACCTTGCACAGTGGCCTCAGAAAGGCTATTGTCAACAGCAGGAAATAAACCGAAAATAGGTATCGTTTGTCCCAAAAAACTTGCAAGTTATAATGTTTTTAAATGAAAAAATAGGTTATTTTTATTGATTAAATTACATGCAAATACTTATTTAGCGTGTTTAATTTCCTATCACCTTCTTTAACTAATAATTGCGTGCTATAGTAGAATCAGGTATTCGTATTCGGCGAATAGTACAATCGGTATTCGTATTCGTAAAAGTAGTATTCGTTGCGTCACTAGTCTGTACCTTACTTAATCCCGAACTTATTAAATAATCATAAGGAATATTAGGTAGTCAATTGCCATTGTAAATGCTTTTATGGTTGAAACTAATTGAAGAGGGCGTTTACAGCACAAAATTAATCAGTTTTATGTTTCTACGATCCTTCACGTATTCGATCTCATATCGATTGGCTAAACTAATAAAAGTACAGAAATAATTCTACTACGTATGAAACAAGAAGAACATAGCTGAGGAATTTGTGAAAAATAAACAATAACTGCTTCGTTGGTCTAATGGTCGCAAGTGCTACTGCTTCATCATGGTCATGGGTTTGATTCCTAGGTCGGGCAAAGTATTATTGGGTTTTCCTTCCTTTCCAAGAATTTCTCTGCAATATGGTGAACTATAGGCCTAACCCTCCGGGGATAACAAGCGTGAACTTATGTTTTTAAACAATACTTGGCAGTTGGAAAGTATTTTTGTAAACGTTGATAAGAGCAAAAATGCTACTATTTTTTTTGACAAAAGTTCCTTGTTGTATTTGCTAGGGGATTAGGACTTTGTTTGTAAAACAAAAGAAGACATACTTAAAATAACCTTTGTATTGTTTCACTTAAACTCTTCAGAGAATGTTAACAGGTAGTACCTATGTTAAACCCAATCGCTTTGATGCTTAAATATTACTTCCGTTGAGGGAATGTCAGTAGTAGTACCTACCTAACCATGTTTCTATGGTCTTGTGTTAGATCTTAATTATTAGGTCACATAAAACTACAAGATAATCATAACACAACACAGTAATTGCATATAATATGGCAACAATTTTATTATAGCGACAGATAAACATACTAACTTACTTGTACATATCAGTAATTTGTATGTTTGCCCGTATATATATATGTACATACGTTGTGGAATGCGATCTATACGTAGGTATACACGATCGTCTATACAAATTTATACAGCAGAATCGTAAATAGATTGAATGGGTATGTACCTACCTACTTTTTGCTTACATTGCCAGTTCGTTTCACAGTCTCCGCACCGTACATAGCATCAGTCAGTCGGCACTAGTAGACCATGTAATGTAAACATTAGATGGTCGAGGAATGCATTTAGACAGTAGGTGCTGGTAGTGAATATTATCATGTGCGGTGATAACGTGGCTGCGAGTCGGCGGGGTTTAGTCGGCGACGCGGGGTCGCGTGGTGCGGTCGCGTGTATCGTTCCTATCGCTCGAGTGACGTACGGAACCGCTTCGTGTGTTCGCGCTCGCGTACGCGCCGCATTCCATCGTGGGGGCCCTTCGCCGCTATTGGCCGATCCCGCGTGACGTCACACCTCGTAATGAGGTATTCAACATGGCCGTGTAGCTAGTTCGCGAGTGTGCTTCGTTACTCGTTTGAATGGATTTAATCAGTGAAATATGCCAAGGAGACGAAACGGTGAGATACCCTTGCCCGACGGATGGGATTACGCGAGGGACTTTGACGGAAAACTGTATTTTATCGATCACAACAGTAGAAAAACGACGTGGATCGACCCGCGAGACAGGTAAGTTTTCCAAAGAGAAGTGTTAACCCGTAAGAGCCCCATGTCAAAACTTTACATTCCAATGCGATTTCTAACGTTTTCTGATTGAATTTGAGTGTTGTGGTCGTAAATATCGGGAGTGCACGTGATATAGTTGGCTCTGTTGAAGTTAAAAGTGTTAAACGCAACTTTAAAATAAAATAAATCGTGAAAAACAAACTGTTCCGTCGTCGCGACGCTGCTGCTCTCTAGTGGTAAGAATGCGCGGCAACCTCGATTTCACACGACATTCCACTATTTAGTGACAACAAATGAGCTAAACACAAATTACTTATGGTTATCATTTGTTATCCTTTGGAATGCCTACTGTGGTCTTGTTTTCGTATGGGTTCGTTTTTTGGTGAGCGGAGCAGCCGGTACGCGACTAATGAGGCCACAGAACTGGTTCATAGCAATGTTAGTGGCTGAACTGGCGCAGAAATAATTCGATGAAACGTTTGTGTTAGGAATGAATGTGGCATGTTGTCTAGATGGTGGTGCGGTCGGTGGTTTCGTAAGGTGCGCGTGTGTGTATGGTGCTGATGCGTGGAGAACGCGGTGGGAGATGGAATGCAATGCATAGGCAAGTTGCGCGGTGTGAATGACAGGCCGTAGAATGCGGCCCGGGCCTGCGGCGATGGTCGCGCCTTTCTAAAGCGGCGCACTCCCCCTCCCCACCGCCCCGCCGTCTCCCCACACCCCTCTTCACCACCTCAGCAAGCTGCAGGTGCTGCACAACACATCCCTATTAAATACCGATCATGTCTCTAGCCGTATCTATTTACCATAGTTAAACCGACACCTGCACCATTGTTTTAAAAGTTAACCTTAAAAACTGTACACCTGCACTTGAAAATGCATGGTTACAGTTAAAACCGGTCAATTATCACTTTGGTGATGCTAAACGGCGTAACAATTAGCTGTAGTGATGTGATGGCTGTTCCATTGGGAAAATGAGACATCCTAAAAGGCTAACTGTCAGTGTCTAATGGTGTTGTATAACGGGTTAATAAGATTTACCATAAAGTCTTGTAGGATAAAAAACAAAATACCGTTAAATGTTTTGCAGATTTATAATATAAAATGCAGTTTTAATTGCAAATGAACTTACATCGCAAACTTGCAAATGGACATTCAATGTAAAATTCTCAAGTTAATGATTTAACCGGGACGAATTTATACAATTGTTATTTTTTGTTTAATTTCAGACCTATAGTCCTACAGGGGAATCTCGGTTATATTAAATTTTATAACCGACTTAAGTATTGAACAAATATTGCATAAAAATGCGAATGTGGATTAAATTGATTCGAGTTAAGAAGGCACTTGAGAATCTGGTCCCGGTACATTGACACCACAATAAAATTCGCCGCTGACACAGGAAACATAAAGTAGTATTTTTATTGAACCTTTTGGCAAACTGCATTCCATACAGTCGACTTTACAGTATGATATTTGAGTCCTGGTTACCAACTTGGCACTCGAAAACATACGACGATTTGGCTTTTCTGTTTGTGGTCCTATGTGATCAGGCTTGGACGTTGAAGCGAAAAAAAAATTGGAAAACTCGAGATCCAAAACTTGAATTATTGTTACAAGAAAATTTGGAGTTAATTGAGGTCTAAAAGCAGCTTCTATCGCAAAATTGCCCACTTAGAACATTGTTTTGAAAAGACCAAGTGAATAGTAAAAGAGCAACGGCGGTCAAAATTGACCTAGAATTTGGTGTGTGGAGCGGAGGTACCGCGGATGTCACTCTAACGCGACATCTACTTGTACGAAACGCGCACACAATAAACCGAGCCACTAAGCCAATTTATTAATGCTAAAAATAACCCGGCCACGTCTCGGGCGCATATGACGCTAATAACCGTATACGGAACCTAAACGTTGTACTATGAAAAATGTGCCCTCTCGTCAGTGCCTTTGGCAGAAATTATTTATCTACCATAAGAATGTTGTCAGTTTAGAGGACCTGCTTCTTTACATGATCGCCGTTTATAACGAAATATTTGCCCTTGAATTTCGATATATATATATGGCTGTTTTGACAAGATAAAGATCTGTATGGTGTCGTTGGGCACTGCGACATTTACGGTAATAAGTGGCTTCTCAAATGCTTCTGTAACGAGATGTTGCGTGCGAATGAGCATTTTGCGGTTTTCGCAGATCTCAAAGACAAGTGTGATACCCAACTAGATGAGCGACGTAAATAGTTGTGGAAAAAACTAAACTACATACCAGTGTTCGACAGCTACGCTTTGTGAACTGAGGAAAAACTACTCATTGTGTCTTTAAGCAAGGAAGCGGCGAAGACAATGATAGCGTCGATTAACAAGCGAATGGGAACTTATACCTGTGTTTGCCGGTATTTATTACTTTAATTGTATCGGTTGAATGCAGTTTCACTAAGCCAGTACATTGTTTCTGTTGCATACCAGTGTTGCGTTCAGTTGATCGTTAATGCATAATTCTATGTTGCGAGTGAAATCTGCGTTAGGTGTCTATGCGTACTCGCTTCGGTGCAGGCAAATTGTATGTGGGAAATACAAGGATGCTCGCGTTGGAATGTTTCAATGCGATCTGCATGTCTGCGGTCGAGTTGATGGCGTGATGGCTAATTTTATAATGTAATTGTTGCTTATACGCTCAACTTTGTTGAAGAAACAATAATATGAATCTAATATTCCTTCAATAACAATGGCTACTACTTACTCATATCTTTAATATACCTATCTATGGCTAATACAAATCTCATACTTTGTCTAAACGGTTTTCCAGCAAGATTTTAAGTATAAAATCAATCGTGTTTAACGAAGGTATCTTCACAAGATTGTGTAACCCAAGTATGTGCTTCCCACGCAGTGCACAAGTTCTGAGCTCCCTCATGCGTAACGATGAAGGGGCTGGGCATTTTCCGTTTCTTGACTTTAATCGACTGCGTTTAAATAGGTTTATTTGTTCACTTTTGGACCTATTCAATTTGATTAGGTGCAAGAATTGTATGTATGTTTTGCAAAGAAGATTTACAAAACATTTGTTAGAGTGTGTTCATTTGTGTTCGGCAGGGTGCGGCGCGTGGCGGCGAACGGACGCGAAATAGCGTACAACATTGTTTATTCTACGCATTCCTCTGAGATAAATATGTCCTTGGCGATTTTATACACCCAGACGCGCGTCGACACCGCCGTCGACACCGCCGCCGCCGCCACCGACTTCACACTGCAGATTTATTTTGATTCCAACAACTAATAAGACGAATGGTCGTTTAAAAAGTCTAGAATCTGAAAGTAACCAATATAAAGTCACTTTTAAATCCAATTAATTTATGACCACCTGGCATCCAAAGGAAATGTAATAATTATTTCTAATAATGGATATATATATGCAATCGTTGACTCCTACTACTAATGTAGTGAATATGTTTCGAAGTCGAATTCGTTTAGGTAGTTTATCGTTATTAAACGAAAATGTGTTTAAAATCACGCATGTTTAAAAGTTATCTATGTGAGTATGCGATAAAAGCTGTTCTGCTCTCGTTTCTAATCAAAATTGGCATTCCTCTCTTATCTACATGCCGTCATAAAGCAGTTGTTTACCTACTTGTAACGACTTTTTCATTGTTGTGCACATCTATTTTAGTTCTCATATCTTTACAACCTTACACCTTATATTTAGTTTTGTCATTCGGAACTCTATAAATGGTCTAAAATGTATTTGTATAGTGGGCCCGCCCCATAACTTCATGAAGTTAGCATAAGCAATGATAAACTTGCAAAATATGGTGTGTCGACATAGCGGGCCTCGGTATGGTCGGATGGAATTTCTGCGTGTTTGTTCCCCCATAAAGGGAGTGATAAATTGACGATAGTCGTCGCTCATAAAATCGTATAACTACACTACTCATCAGAAAAGTTGAAACACCTTGCAAGTTTATGTTTTGAAAGGATTACCAGAAAAATGTGTATCATCGTTTAATAGAGGATAATATGAGGTTTCCAAATCTTAATGTTAATGTTCTAAATTCAAATTAAATTTTCATAGGTTTCTTATTTTGTTTAACAAGTCATTTTTATCCTGTATGGAGTATGAAGGAAATTGATAAAACAACACATGTAAATGAAAAAAAAAAGCTAAGAAACGTTTATTTAATAACTTGTATTCCCTCCCCGAGCTCTTATTATTACTTCCATACGGTTCTTCATAGATCGGATGAGAGTCACGATCAAATGTTGTGGCATTCCATTCCATTCCTCTTGGATTGCATTTTACAGCTGGCTAAGTGTTTCTGGGGCAGGATCTCTTGCACGAATTCGTCTCTTTAATTCATCCCATAGATGTTCAATCGGATTCATGTCCGGGCTTCTTGCTGGCCATTCCATAATGGAGATACCGAATTCGGTAACATAATCTCGCACGACGCTCGCGGTGTGAGCCCTAGCATTTTCGTGCGTGAATATGAAACCGTTGCCAATAAAATGTGCATAGGGCATCACGTGAGGCTCAAGACACTGTTCGATGTACCGATGATGTACTGCAGGCAGACGTGGCCCAGACACAAAGACAAGCTCTTTCTTACCGTCGGCGCTGATTCCTCCCCAAACCGTCCACGAACCGCTACCATAGCTGACCTTTTCTTCAATGCAGCATTGTGCAAAGCGTTCTCCATCTCTTCTGTAGACCTTGTTCCTTCCGTCGTTACCATACAGCATAATTTTACCCTCATCAGAAAAGAGAACTTTGTTCCACTGGAGGTATGAGCAATTTAGGTGCTCACGTGCAAAGTTAAAGCGCGCTCTTCGATGGTTTGCAGTTCGGCCCATTTGCTGGCTTGAGCGGTACCAGTCCACGTTCCTTCAAACTTCTTCTAATTGTAGTCACTTGCAGCCACCCTACGTACAACATGAAGCTGCTGCTACAGTTGAAAAGCATTAAGGCGTTGATTTCGTAAAGAAGTTGTTACAATAAATCGATCATCCCGCTCCGAAGTGACCCGATTCCTGCCAGATCTTGAACGGCGCGTGATTAAACCAGTCTCCCGATAGCGTTTGTAGACTCTATGAACAGGCGACAGGCTTAGATGCTATCTTTCAGCCACAACACGCTGACTAAGTCCAGAATCCAGCAATGCCAACACTTGGGCGGCTTCTGCGGGCGATGTATCCATATGTTTTAGATAAAAAACTTTTTCAGACGTCCCAAAGTCACAGTAAACAAATAAAGAACAAAAAGTTTTAAGATAAGCGCTAATTTTTAGTTTTCAAAGGTGAAATGTACTCCAACGTAAACACATTTGTCTCAAAACAGTGAATCGTTTCATTTCAATCTGCCTAGCCTTTTCCCAACTATATTGGTCTCGGCTTCCAGTCTAACCGGATGCAGCTGGATACCAGTATTTTACATGGAGCGACTGCCTATCTGACCTCCACAACCCAGTAACTGGGTAATACGATACCCTTGGTAAGACTGGTTGTCAGACTTTCGGGCTTCTGACGACCCGTAACGACTGTCAAAGATCCACGAATGACAACCGGGACCAACGGCTTAACGTGCTTTCCGAAGCACGGAGGAGTCACGGTATGTAAAGATGGTCACCCATTGACAGATCAACCCCGGCAAGCGTAGCTTAACCTGACGGATCGACCCGTGCGGCAGTTACTACTTAGCCACGAGCACCTCTACTTAGCCACGAGCACCTTAATCGTTTCATTTATAGGATTAAAAAATAAAATTCTAATTTTGAATTTAGAATTTTATCACTGTAATGACCAAACTGCCAGCTATATAATCATGTGATTTTTTTCATGGAATGAAAACTCTTTTGTGATAAATTAGGACAGAAACCATAAAAACGGAAGTGTTTCGATTTTTCTGATGAGAAGTGTATTTGCTTGATTTGCATAAGAAGAGTGTTTGATGAGCCACCAGAGGACGCCCAGACGTCGTTGTCTTAAGAATGTTGCCTATTTAATATTTCCTTTATAAACGTTTGGGACGATTTAATGTCCACGGTAAAATTGTACGATTCCAATCTGGCGAATGATGGAACGAAACTGATACTTTACCGCTATTCGACTTAAAAACGTCTAATAAAAATTAATATAGTTATTTACGGGCGTATTAATTAAAGAAAGTTCTTTTTTATGGGAAAGTAATTAATGGTGCACTTAATAAGGTGAACAATATTTCGTTGATTATGGTATTTATAGGTTAAATTCATATAGCCCTGAGTCCTGACATTATCACTGATTGTAAAATTCGCTGCCATTCTCTGCAATAATTTGGATAGATATAAATCAAGGTTTTGATATATTATTATCAAAAACTTATGCAGATTCAAGCAGGTGTTCTTTCTCTTAATTTATTCCGAGTTATTTGCTCCCAAATTGTATGGTCTAAATTTTTTATAAGTATCCTATTGGCAATGTTAATACCGAGAATGGTTTAATTTTTAGATGTCCATAAATAGAGGCACGGTGAGGCGAACTGGCACAAATCCTTGATTTTGAATAAATTGTTGACGACCCGCCATTTGGGCGTGGGCGAAATATGCGACAGACTATAATAAACAATTTTCTTGTTCCAATATGTACCTTGTTCCTTAGCAATACTAAGCTATTTGGGTTTGTGAATTTGCAAATGATCGTAAGCGGTGTGGTATGCGAAAACACCTGTATTTAATAGCGATTAGGTGATAGTGTTCTGTTTGCGTCGATGTTATTGTGTTTACAGTTTTACCTTTGGTAACTTTTTACCTTTTGATTTAGTTAAGTAGCAGCTCTCTTGTTTGTACCTTTATTTGAGTTTGATAGATGATTTAGCTTGTTCTATGTTTTCCCATACTGCTGTAAAAACGATAAGTCTGCAGATTGTGAATATTTTACTGTTTGTCAGCACTTCGTTTTCGCTGTATTACCATTTGCAATGGATACTTCTATTCGCCTTCATGCATAACAGTGCTGAATACATTTTCCTGCTGCATTTTATTAGCGTATTACTAAAGAAATTGGCAATAGTGTGTAGCAGTAAAAATCGCAAATATTTCCGCGACCCCATTCCACGCGGTCGATCATTCACGAAACAATGGAGCGAGGAATTTTGTTCCTCAACAAACATTCGCAGAAGCCTCCCATTCATTGGCGATGCACATTGATATCTGTTTGTTTGGCCTCTGTTTAATCCATACTTTCCGGTCTTGACACCGCTCTAATAACAACGATATGTGAATGGAGCCGCTTTGGTGCCATTCCTACCTAATGTTTGACTTTCTACCGCTGGGAAAGTATCATTTGTGCAGTCGTGAAGTTGCTGGCAAACATCGTTACAAGCCATTAGCAACATTTCTGCCATACTTCGAGGGCAGTATTCGAAGTTGCAAAGAGCAACTGCTTGTGATTGCTTTTCTACATTCTGTAACTATTGCATATTTGCATAATGAGAAGATTTGAATGCCACAGATATTGTTAAAATTTGTGTATGTTTGTGTTTTCTCAATATTAGACGTTCCCTTCTGTTTTAAGTATGTAAATCTCAGAACCGGTCAGTCAAGCCGATGAATGGGGAGTTTTTATAACATTCACTTAATTAATTAGCATGCATCGTTAAAAATAACTAAAATACAATAATAAATTACGACGGTCATAAAGTTTTGTTCCTGCGAATTAGAGTACACACGGCTACACAGCAAGCAACACATTTCCAGTATAAGCTGATCTCTCATTGTGTAGGATTTCCGTAAAATGAGAGGTTAGCTTAAACTGGAAATGTACCTATAGCTTGATGTGTAGCCGTGTGTTCAAGCTGATTTACTACGACAATTTTTACAACGTCGTGTCTCAGTTGTGCTGAGATTTATAGCGTTTAATCTCCTTCATCAGACTGTAGGTACTTATTACTCAAACAAGCAGCAGAATGGGAGTGACCACAATGCAGTATCAATTAGAAATTCCTGAGTCTTGGCGATATTATAAGTGGCGCGGCCGACAATTCGTCATTCTGTATAGACATTATTTAGACTAGGTATCGTATTATCGAATGTTTGTGAGCGGAGTCGTGATACTCATGATATTGTGTCGCACGCGCCGCCTGCCGGCGTGACGAAGGCGGCTGGTATGCGGCGTGATTCAAACGGAAACCCTATATATTCAGTGTTTATGCAACCCGCTGTCCGTCCGTCCGTCACTTCTACAGACAGCATGCAACATTGAATTGTATAAATTACGTTCGATGTGCGAGTTTTTGTTTTGATTATACACTTCAAATTATTTCAAATAGTAGATAAAAATTGTCTTAGTACCCGATGAAAAATAACCTCATAATGACCGCTACCTACTTCTTAACATTACTTGAGATATGGCTAATTCAAATTCAATTATATATTTATTAGGGACAACTAGATCCAAGGGTTAGTTACAACGCTAATGAAACTCGTAATTCATTAAAATAAGAAGAAGGATTTCGAGCTTTTAAAGGCAGTTAGTGTCAAAAGATCTTTATTATTCAGATCGGAGCACTTCATGTGTGTATATTCTCAAGTCTCAAGAGTCAAGACGAGCATGAGACCTTGATGGTAATGACGTGACGTGCGTTTCAACAACACAGTTCACACTAGGCGTTGGAATGTCGTTTGTCAATGATCGAATAACGTGTGACGTCATAGCGTCACATTAGCCTGCTGCGTTTACCATCTATGTATAATTATCACTTTCTAACGATTGCTGAAGCAATTTGGTGAATAAGTTTGGTGATTGGTCGTGACTAGCGTTGCCAGGTCCTCATACCGAAAAGCCGGACAGAGCTGTGAGTTTGGCCTAACATTTGGGTCAAAAAGCCGGACATCCTGCATTTTCAACAATTTTAAATATTCGTGTAAAAAATATTTTTTTTTTTGGCCTAACATTTTGGTAAAAAAGCCGGACACTGCATTTTAGGGGATTTTTTGGTATTAATGTAGAAAATTAATGAAAACCAAGCTTTTTTGATAATTTACAATAAAACTAATTTCAAATTAGTCTAAAAGTACTTTATTATTAATCAGTCTCAATAATTCTTTCCTTAATTCAAATTAAATGCAACATCAGTCTAAATTATGTGTCTTAAATTCTCAATATATAAAACAAAACAGAACTTATTCTGTAAATAATCAAAACAAAACAAAACTTCTTCTCTTAGTAACCAAAACAAATCTCTACTCTTATTAATCAAAACAAAACTTCTTTAAATAATATAAACTCGACACTTCTTCTCTTAAATAATCAAAACAAAAAAGACTTCTTATCTTTCAATTAGACATTAAACATTATTCTAAATATTTTTGGTTTGCAGTAACAAGCTTTAAAAGTTCAGTTTCTTTTATTATGCAGTTGTAAAAATCCTTGCACGATAAGTGTTTTAAATTGTATTCTACGAGTAGCATTTTAGCAACTGTATCTACGTTAAGTCTGTTGCGCTGTTTTGACCATTGTTGACCTATTAGAGAGAAAACTCGTTCCACGTTTGCATTGTGGCCTGGAATCGCGAAATAAAATTGGCAAATAGTTAGAAATTCTGAAAAGCTTTCTTCAGAATTCATTGATTTAAAATATTGGACCCATTTTTTGTGGGCTAACTGTTTCTTGAAATCAACATCCTCTTTATTATTAATTAAAAAGCTTTTCAGGTTTTGCAGTTGATCAAAACATTTGCTGTCATCAATTTTGACGTTGTTTTTCGTTATGATACTTATAGTATTGGAAACTTGATTCCATTCAGGAACATCTTTTAAAGACATCCATGAAAAATGTTTTGTCTCTTTGTATAGGTTTTCAGTCCATGATTTTAAATATTGTACTGCAATTGTGTACATGTTTTTAATATTTTCTTTGAACGCAGTCACTTGGTCAACATTCTTGTCAATGTCATTAAACTTACGTAAAATAGAAACCACTTTTAGTGGACAAAAATCTTGTTCAATCCTTGCATTTATGCTGTTCATTATTTCAGAACAGTTTTCTAATACCTCATTCACTGAAACATCAGCCTTCTCTGTATTTTTGATGTAGTTTTGATATATGGCCATGAAAGAATGAACAGCCCAAAAATAGCCTTCGTTCAGATCATTTTCGAAAAATTCTCTTAATGTTCTTGATGCATTATTCCCGCTTGTCAGAAAATATGACTTCAGCGGGTCATACATCTGTAAGATTCTTTCTATCGCTGGGAACAAACTCAGCCAGCGGGTCTTTGAATGATATAGCATTTGTTTAAAATGAACGTCTAATTCTGAACTAATCCTTTTCAGTTCCTCTGTGCGTACTGTAAATGTAGCAAAATGATTGTGAAGCTGCATGACAATACTTTCAAAGCACAATGGCAACGAATCGAGAGACCTATGGACGGAATTATTGAAAATATGCGCAACGCAACCGACTCCAACTATATTTTCATTATTCGTTAGAGATTTTAGTAGGCAAAATACATTATTTTGTCCTCCTCTGTCTTTGCCGCCAAAATTCGTAGCAGCATTATCAGCCGAATAAGCCACTAGTTTGTGCGAGAGGTTTTTGTCGTGCAGAGAATCGTAGACGTAATTAGATATCGTTTCGGATGTCTCATTTTGTTGAGATTGTAGGTCTATAAGGGAGACCTGAATCCCGTCTTTCATATAATCAAAATACTGAATTAACAGCGGAAATAGCTTAATATTCCCATGATTGCTTGCATCGGTGGAGGCGCTTATGTATTTTATGTCACACAAATCGTCCAATGTTTTTTTTAAAACATATGGAGCAAGAACATTTTTCAAAATTGCTTCTGCCTTTGTCCTGGCACAGGATACTTCTTTCGCAATATTTGAATCTGCATAAAGGCATTTTTGAAGTGGCACTGTACAGTCTAGTGAGTTAAACGACTGATTGTGTTGTACTGTATGAAAAACCAACGTAGCCTCAGCTGCTTGCACTTCACGTTTTGGTCCTGCTTGTATAGTAACGAAACTATCCGTTTTTGATGAATAGGCAGAGGTCCTGATATTTTTTCTATGCTTTTCTGTAGCCAAATGTTTTTCCAGGTCATATTTTCCTTTGCTGGCTATTGATATGATCTGGTCACATACCTCGCATTTAACCTCCCATGGTTCAGCTTTCGGGCCTGCCGACTTAAACATTTTCAAGTAAGAGTTTTGTAACTCTTCCGAAAATATACATTTTCTTTTTGGCATTTTGTTTGAGATCTGAAAATAATAAAACGTTTTATTTACCTATTTCTTACAGCATCACTCACATACACTACACTCAACTCAACACATGATGGTTTATTAAATTTAAGTAACACAGAGTACTGTACAAATACAAAACTTACCAAAGTTCTTGTCGCTAAATAAGAAAAACAAGAAAGCGACGTGCATACACACGCACGCGCGCGCCTCTGCCACCGTTCGCTAGCGACGGCGACGTAGCGACTGAGCGTTAGAATGTGTGCAGTGGCGCAGGCAGGCGACGCAGGGGAGCGGGTGGGGGGGGCAACAGCGCTCGCTAGTGATGGAATAATTAGCATTCGCATTCATTGTTAGCATGCGATTGCTAATATAGCATATAGCAAATGAAATGTTGTTGCGAAATTCTGTGAAATGCTAAATTAATTAATCGCTTCTTCGTATTTTTTTATACTATCATACGTCAGAGCGTCGACGCACGCAGCGGTAGCGTGCGAACTCCGTCGCACCCACGGGAAGTCGGGAATACTAAATCTATCGGTTTCACTTGACCGTTTCTCGTGAATTCGCAAGTGAAATTTATTTATTTATTTTATTATTTATGTACACACATAAAAATAGATACAGATAAGACATAATCATAATTATGAGTACAAAGGTACAGCAGGTATTAGCAGGTTCTGCGAATTTGCGAAGAATGGGTTAAGCAATTGTTATCTTAATGAATTTGATTTGCGCGTACTTAGGGTTGTATATTGAATGAATGCTTGTGATTGTATTATTATATTTAAATTATTAGCATTAGCAGATTTAGCAGGGTGCAGGTGCGAAGATTGCTGTTTAGCAATTATTACCTTATTGTCTTTGATTTGTTCGTACTTAAGGTCGTGTATTGATTGAATGAATTCGTGATTATTTAATAATATTTGGTGTGACACGCGCTTGGCGCGCGTTGTTTTGTGACAAAGTTCAGTACGTTTTGGCAAGTGATAGTGAGAGTTTAGTTTACGTATTCGTTAATTTCGTTATACAGTAATTAAATTATTTCGTCTTGTGCTTATTATTGTACTTATATAGATAATAGTGTGAACTTAATATCTACCTATAAACAATAGGAGGTAATAGTAGAAGTATTAACAAAATTCGCATACTTAATTAATATCAATTATCGTCATATTAGCAAATAGCATAGCAATAGCAATTAGCATGCTAAGACTCAAGAATTCACATGCTAATGAAATTATTGCGAAATCGCAATAATTGACATTACTAGCGCTCGCCCTCGCTCGGCCGGCCGGCGATGGCGCGGCGCCGGCTTCTTTCATTCGCGAATTCGGTCTCGATGCGCGCGAATTTTGAAATCTAAAAAGCCTAACAAAAGCCGGACAGGCCGGACGACGCTTATTTTGGCCGGACAGGCAATCGAAAAGCCTGACTATGTCCGGCTAAAGCCGGACGCCTGGCAACGCTAGTCGTGACGCAAGACGCGAACAATGTTTATATGTGTGGTTAGTATAATGCATGGTTCGATTCAGACACAAATTTTATATTCACGCATTGGATCATCCGGTCGGCATGCTTCGACGGATTCATTGCAAGTGGTGTTTAATTCAATTATAACGTTGTACGAATGTGTCAGCCGAACGGAATGCGAGGAAAGGAAATCACGTTGACCCCTAACACGATTCCTTTTTTGGCCATCGGAAGGTTTGTAATCTTCCTGTCCGTGAGTATATTTCAACAACACATGAGGATTTATTTAAATAAGCACATAGAATACGTGACATCACGCCGCCCGCCGTTGGAATTTACTTTAAACTTTGTAAGGAACAGGTTATTCACCTAACATTATTATCCTTAGCCGTGTCTACTGACACAGTTTCGTATGACATATTATCTTGTGGACTAAAATCTAAGTGGGGCAATGCCCTCTTGGAGTAAAGGAGTAAAAAAATCGAGATTGTTCCGAAGCCCAAGGAATGTGCATTAAACGGGCCATCCGGATTAAAATATTTCCCTGGCGGTATTTATAGAGCATTAGTAGGTGTGCGTGTTCGTCTGTCGGTCGGTCGATATGTGTGAGACAGCATGGCACCGCCTCCCACCAGACGTGCTCCAAGTTTGTCGTAATCCAGGATTTGGTCATTGGACTTTCGAAATGATACTTGGATGACACATGACTAATAGTCTAATCATTTAGATTTACGGCGAGCCCCTTGATTCTTTGAGCGTGTTGAGAAGACATTAACGGTGTTTGACTGATATATTGTTTTGAAATAACGTTTGCATTTTAAGAAATGGGATCATTTGAGAGGTTTTACACCTGCAATGGCGTTGAAATCTGCAGGGGCATTTAACTAAATAGTCCAAAGCGGGCAGCAACCTTCGCGTTTCTATTTGCGGCTGCTGAACGGCGGCGGTACATTGGCCTTCTCCCGCGCTATTTTCCAATGAGACTGTGATGCACTGGCGGCATATCGCACGGCATAGCTTGTGGATTTATTCGCATCGATTACGCGATACAGCTGTGTGTGAACTCAATTCTGTTGCGAACTGTATTATATGTGAAAACTTGTACTTACGGAGAGAGGTAAAGTAGAACAAATTATATAATTGTGAGTCGGACGTGATTGCAAAAAAGAGGACAATGTTTTTTCTTATTCATAATATTGTGTACAGTTGTGTTTTATGCGTTCATTTTGTATAATGTAGGTATTACAATATTGTAACTCATATAAAATTCTAACTTAATGGACTCTAATTATTTCATCAATTAAAAACCAAAACAAGACATTTAGTTTTTTTATTGCCAGCATAATTGTCAGTATGTGGTACGTTATTGTTTTGAAGTTCACTGTAGCGATTAATGCATCTTTCACACTGTCTAAAACTGGATATATTAATTAAGTCCTTATAATGGATTTAGTTTGTTTATATGTTCAACCGTCTGGTGAAAATAAACATCACAAAGTTTATGCGTACCTCTTTCCTCAAAGGCCTCAATTTCCATCAAATTATTGGTGATGGTTCTTATTGACTTCTGTTTGAACTTAGCGCGCAAGACAGGTAGCAAACTTAATTCGGTAGATGGCGTTGTCTTAAAATAACGCCTAAACCCAATCCAGTGTTTTGTGTTATTAATTAAAACTACACTAGGAATAGTTTTCGTTTTCTAGACAAGTGCTTCCGACATTTTTTGGAATTCCATTTTAAGATAATGCAGTGTTAAAATCTTATCTACAAAGATTGCGCTAAAGCCTTCCATTTCTATCGAAAAACTGAACACAACAATAGTACATACATTCATTATCATTGATAAGTGTTTTTTCAATACTATCTAAGGAATGCCACCTTAAGTTATAACAATGAGTTGTTTGCTAACCAACTGCAACAATCTGTGTAAAGGTCTTGGCGGATTTTCTGACACAGAACCAGAAACAAATAAATATTTATTTAGTATTATAGCACCAATAATTCTGTCGCAGCGGTATTTGATTGGAGTCAGTGTTTCGTTTACGTGGGCTCGGGCGCGTGTGTGAAAGTATGCCTGTGTGTGCGGCTAGGGATTCCGTGACACGGGTCACCGTTTCCGAGAACTCGACTCGTCTTGACGTCCCGCTGACAGGACTGGTTTTGCCGTTCTCCCATAACGCAGCAACATTGTTTCTCTATTTGTCCCGCTCACTTTTACTACTCTTGTATCTCCTTCTTGCTCCCACATCGATGCATTGGATGCGCACACGCACGCGCCCTCTATCCCCTCACCTCGATAAGAGTGATCGTGTTTTCAAATGGACGCCGCATTCGGTAGCTGTGCGGAAGGAGTAACGAATTCCCATTGAAGATTTACCCCTCTCGACTTTGGCTCAACAATTTTTTTTTAACAAAGAAAGGATGTACTTTTAGCGTTTTTGTAACTTGATTTCTAACAAATATTTTTTGAATGAATTCATGAATTAATGTGTTTAAATAGTTGTTCAATTGAGCTGTAAGGTGTTTATTATAATTGCATGTGAATATAACCTTACACGAAGTTATACGCACTCATTAAACAGCCTTTACTTGATTGCTTACTGTAAAACAACCAGCAAACGGTAAAACAGAATCACGCGAACATCGAAAACGTCGATTTCAAAAGTTGCACGTACACCGAACTGGACATAAACGTGGCCAATTAACCGAAGAATCTTATTTAATAACCGACTACCGTATAAACGCCATATTAAAAGTCACGAAAACCGTTAAGTGGGATGCGTATGAGACGCGGCGTTCGGTTGATTTCGTCACCATCGGAAATGCGAGTGTCCGCTTTTTGTTGGTGAACTGGTTGTACGTGAATCATGATCGAAATTGTAGCAGCAGTGGAGCAGGTCGCCGGCGCCAGCGCACCACGCCCTGCGCGCGCCAGCTCCCGGGCACCCGCATCGCCCATCATTAATTATTCTCATGCCACAACCTGCCTGCATTATCTGCACGCCTAGGCACAACTTGAATCTAGAAACTTGCACCTGTTTTTTGTTCGATACTATGTTTTATCTATAATTCCATCGAGCTCGAAACATTACATTTTGAATCAGAAAATCTTTAATGTAAAATATTATATTCTCGCTTGTAATTCTCACGGCGATTTCTTCGTCCTATACTATGCATCAATTTTTAACCTAATTGCTTCTATTTTGACGATTTGATTGACTAACGAGGTGCTATTTCGACTGGTATAAATCCAATGATATTGACCGCGTCCTCTTGATCCCGTAACTTCTAAATTGATTGAAGGCTAAACGATTTGAACGGTCTGGTGATTAATCTATTTTCGAACTGGTAGCTCTTAAAGACATAAGATATCGGTGTCGAATTTTTGTGAGACGTCTAAAACAAAATTGGTTGTTTTAAAGGAGGCAGAGTAAATACGGAATCGCTCCAACCAGTCCACGTTACCGAATGGCCAGTGAAATTATCCAGTCGAAAGATTCGAAATAATAACTGGAGCTTATTATTTTGATAGTTATAGAGGCGCAGTAATAGGCTCGCCCCTGTTCGTGGGAAGAACGAACTGTGGGTTGATGTGAGACCTTCTATGGGAAGCTTTTTTTGTTTGGTATTTAATCGAATTTTCTAAATCAAACTTGAGCTTATAAGAAGTGTTTTTGTTGTTATGGATGATAGTTCAAAAACTAAGATTGATTTCGGTTTCAGGAAACTCACTACTACTTAAAAAAACTTGTAACAGAAAACAGAACCAACCAATATCTGATTAAAAATAATTTCCTGCGTCACAAAAAGCACTCATTAAATTTTCACAAAAACACATTCCCCTCAGCCTCAATTCTAGGATCACAGTACACAAACGTTTCCTAGACTCAACAAAAAACGTTTATTGTTCCAGATATACCAAGCCGCAGACATTCGCGGACTGCATTGGCAATGAGCTGCCTCTTGGATGGGAGGAGGCCTACGATCAACAGATTGGACGCTATTACATCAATCATGTCAACCGTAAGTAACACCTGCTGTTTGGCAGTTTTTCCAACAAAACAGATCCCTAATCTGTTCTCAGTATTTTGTGGAGTAGCATGTGTTTTGAATATTGCGATTAATCGTCTTTGGGAATTTTTAATATGATGTTAGTTATAGAAATACAATATTACTTATACGAAAAATTCACCTACTAGTATATTGTTAATAGTTTCGTCATTTGGGAGAGTTCAATGCATATTAATATGAAAGTATTTTTAGACATTGATAATATCTTGAAAACCAGTTGTATTGGTAACAAGTCTATCTAATTTACGTCCGAGAAATTTACCTATATCAAGATTAGCATACTGAGTAGCGAAATAGTGTACCTGTATAAACAATTCAATAATTCATTTTAGCACATTGAATTGTTTGTACCGGTTACAACATGCTAAGCCTTATTTATTATCCCGTGGATTATTCAGTATGTCGAGTGAAAAATGTACTACGCAGGGGGCTTATGAAGTACCACGGTGCTTTAGTTATTCCCTATGAATTATTGAACAGGTTGATTCATGTCTAGCCTCTAGAATGTTGCGACTGTTGCGGCCACCATCTTGAATTCGATATTTGAAATCGAAATGCGCAAGAGTTTTAACGTCACTCCACGAAAAATAGATGGCGTTGCGCGTATGTTCGGATACGTCCGTGCAGTCGTGACTCTTGGATATATTATGTTTTTATGTGAATCCTTAGATTATTCTATGGAGGAGCACTAAATAAGTCGTGTTATGAATGGAATGCTTACGTATCGTTTATTTACGCAAATGCATCTTCGTGAGTCGTATTGAATTGATTAGTCGTTGCATAGATATTGCTTTGCTACCGTGTAATCTCACATGCAGATAAAATAAACGTGTTGTTTTGAATTTTTAATACATTTCTATAATGCATAATGCCCAGTATGAATATTATGAATAAAGAGTTCCTACAGTAGAAAATCTGTTTTTGTATTAAAATTGCCTAGACAAAATTTAAATAACTGTAGCGATTTTATTAAAAAACAATTCAGAACGAATAAGTCATGACCTGAAAACTAGATGCCAAGGTTCTAAGTTATGGCTAAAGTAATATTTCTGTAGATGTTACTCACTAGGATACCGCACATATTTATTTCCACCTTTTAAAGCAATGGAACTCACTTTAACTCGGCAATGTCAAACAAATAAGATAACCACATTTACAACAGTAAATTATTCCTAAAGAAGCAACTTAAATCCAGTTTATAAATGACTTCTAACAAGCTTTATGGTCAGTGTCGAAAACTTTCAACTCGACAATTTAGTTACCTATCTACACGATGCTATAAAAGGTAAAAAGGCAATAATGACCGCGCTATAAGATGGAAAACGCGCGATATCTGACGACCCGCGAACACCCGATAACGGTGTGCGCAAACGCACGGCGTACATTTTCGCACGACGCTCACGCATTCTTATGCATTATTTATGAAGACCGTAGAACTTTTCCGCCATTTTCTTACATTTTTTTCGAGACCACCCATCAACTCTTGCTGATCGGATCGGCTTTTGATCGTAGCTTGTTAGTTTTTATGTTTTTTCGGTGTTAATTTCTGAGTCGCTTGCGCTGTGCAATTTTCTACAGTAATGATCGCTAGCGTTGTGAATTTGCGAGTCGACGAAGAGAGACCGTTTAATGCGCATGAAAAAACTGAAATGTTATGTCATCTAATTTTCACGGACGTCAATATTACTCTTACTACCTACGTTAGTACTTGATTAAAGTACGTCATGAGATATAATTAATCAATGTTATTATGAATTAATAGATGTATGTAGTATGTAGAATATATAAATATAAATGTGAATAAGACGAAGGTCATGGTGTTTGAAAGAGGGGAGGATGTATCGGTGTGTGATATGACTGATATGAAAATAAATGAGAAGAGTGTGAAGCAAGTAAGTGAGTTTGTATACTTGGGGAGTCTGTTTACAAGGGATGGGAAGATTGATGAAGATGTGGAAAGGAGAGTAAATGCGGGAAATAAAGTGAATGATGCTAAACATGCGGTTGTGACCAACCAGTTGATGTCCAAAAAGGCTCGACTGGCTGTTCGCAATGGCTTGCTGGTGCCCACGCTTATGTATGGAAGTGAATGCTGGGTGAAGCAAAAGAAGCATGAAAGTAGGATAAATGCTGTGGAAATGCGTTCCTTGCGAAGCATGTGTGGTCTAACTATGAATGATAGGCTGAGGAATGAGGTGCTAAGACAACGATGTGAGTTAAAAGAAGATTTAGTGAAAATTGAAAAGGGTATGCTGAGATGGTTTGGTCATGTTGAGAGGATGAATGAAAGGCGACTAACAAAATGTATTTACAAGGCAGATGTGACTGGAAACGCAGGGAGGGGACGCCCTAGGAGGACATATTATTATACTGACCTTATTGGTGATGTTCTTCAGAAAGGACAGGTGCGTACGGCGTGCGTGTATGGCCAGATGTATGAACGTAAACGGGGCAAAAGCAGTATATAAGGATCGTAGCAGGTCATTCTGTAGTTTCTGCCTACCCCCATGGGAAGAAGGCGTGAGTTTATGTATGTATATGTATGTATGTATATATATGTATGTAGATGTGTATGCAGCAATTATATATTGTTAAAGTACAGTTTGCAACGTAACTTATCATTGACAATGTTTATTCTGATAAGATTAAAATATTTTTGATAAAATTCTCCGAATTTTTGTGACTACCGTACGCTTTTGAAGTAAATAATGTCTACAAACTTTTTTTTAATAGACAGATTGACGCCTCTGAGACTTGAAAGAAGAATTTCTGGTATTGTTAACTCAACGTATATGCAAATCTTCTGATAGAGATCCTTTATACCTACTTATTCAAGTTGGCTGGCTAATGTTTTTGTACAAGTAATTGATTTTCATGTTTCTTGAAATAAAACCAAGTAACTTATGCTCGTAAAACCAAGTAACAAAGTTACTTGGTTTTACGAGAAACAATATTGACTTTCCGAAAAGAAACATTGAACTGAAACCTGCAACGGTAAATATTTGCTTTAAAATCTGCGTTTTCCCTGATTCCCATCACTTTAATGTAATGTACCTACTAAAATTAATCTGAAACATTTGTCAAGTACAGTAGCAGCTTCGAAAGCCGTGCTGCCATCTATGTCGTAGACTGCAAAACATATGTATATTGAAGCAAATAAATTCTCGGAGCTCATTAAAAGTATTTGCTAGGCAATGTTACACGAACTGGAATATTTGTCTTCAGCTAATTTATACATGGGCATCCAGAACAAATTATGCAAAAGGATTCAAATAGGTTTCATTACTGTTCATTTTATTAGATCCTATCACAAAAGACGAACAGGCTTGTGCGCTTTTTAAATTATACGCGATTTAAACAACCATTTTCTGTACGTTACATAAGTCATTACTAAACTGATTACAGTTTAGCTATTTTAATTTTATTTAAACATACTGGAAGGAAATTACTTAGATGTTTATTTAGTGTGTTGTGTAGTGTGGTGCTATTCTCATAAGTTGTTGGTTGCATGCGTCGGCGTTGCTATGCGTCACATTTACTATTATGTCGTGTTGCATAGGGTTGCTATAGCAACTAATGTGGTTACTGTTGTTGTACATGTTCTATTCTAGTTATTAGTCAAACAATTCATACAATACAGTGAAAAAAATGTGCAATGCGTAATAAACATTCAAGCGAAATACCAGATTGAAAGGTAATTCGAGGCAATAAAACAGAATTCATATGTTTAATTGCATTCGTTTTTTTCCTATGACGCACACAGAATTATTTTTAATCAATGAAAACTAGAATCAAATTCGCAGAACCATTAAGTAGGGACATAGTTGATCAAGCAAAAGTAAACCCACAAGAATAACTCCCGTACAAAAATAACTCAAAAACGCTTTGTATATTCATAAATTCCTGCACAGTAGCCCTACAGTGTCCATTTGCAATATTCAATACAAAATGCAAATGGCTCCCAACTCGTTTATGGTACTATGGTGTTTTACGCGTGTAGATTTGTCGATAGCTTACCCATAGCGCCAACGCCATCGCATAAATTCTCCTCCATGTTAATTGATAATTAACACTATTTATTTGATTGTATTTTTAATAGGTATTACTGAGTTACTCATTTTAAGATGCTCTTCAGTTACAATTTAATGTTCGGTCTTAGTTATTGCGGTAGTTTCGTTTGTTGTTAGTGTAATTTCAACGTTATTATTACATGTAGGGTTGATTAAGTTTACTACAGTCGTTTGTGACAAATTTTAAGAGAAGTTGATACAGGACATCTAAATGCTACTTTAGGAAGTTAAAGTATATTAAGTGGAAATACGTAACGGTAGCAATAAAATCGTTATCAAGGAAATTCACATTAGACTATTAATCGGCAGAACCTCTATGATCAAACTGCTTCTCATAATCAACATACCCCAAGGAATTTATCGTAACATTACTTTCCTTATAATATATGCCTACAGTTAAGAAATTCCAGATAAAACAGTAACACGTACAGAATTATATCTCCTTGGTAGTTAAGCACGTCGCTATTATAGCGAATTATATTCGAAGTGGCGTAGTAAAACGGTTAAATAATGCGGTCAAATTAGATATGAAAATGCAGGACGTTACAAATGTTTCGCCCATCATTTAAAAGCTCATTTCTTTAAGAATGCCTCGCGGATAACATTATTCATCACTAACGTGGCCAGTCGTTAGCGTAATAATGAAAATAAAAGCCAATTTACATCGAAGCTCCTCTAGCTATGCATTTTTCGCATTAAATGTTGTAGCGTTTAATGTATAAATAGGTTTACGCTGGTTTCAAGTTTCCCAGTATTCAGATGGGATCTTGATAGCTTTCATTCAAATAATACGTCTCCTTTAGTTTCAACGTGCCTTGAAACATTTCTCCTTTCAATTCCTACACAACGCTTTAAGGATCCTAGTTTATATTTCTAGAACCATATATATTTTGCGCTGGTGCTGTTAGATACTGCATACGAGTCAATATAAATTCACTGGGATGTTAGAACTTGCAAGAGAAAATTTAAATTCCTAATGGAATTTATTTCCTACACGCATACAGTGTTAAAGTAACTAAATAATCCTGCAAAAGGTATAATGTTAATACAGAGAATTCAAAACTTGCAGATAAAAACAAAGTAATAAAGTAATTTTAATTTACAGTAAGTAAAGCATTGATTGCAAATGAAAGAGCACAGCGAATGAGAAATAATTGGCATTTAAGCAACATCCATAACCGAGACCGACCAAGATTATCACATGGAGTTTATAGCATAAATAAAATAAATATTAGCAAGCCGATTCATAGACAAATTGGCAATGAAATAATCTTACAAGATCAACAAAACATTGACACACTCATTAATGATCTTATCGTTCTCAAAAGAAAAGGACAAGCAATAATGAAGTTGGAACTCGTTTAAAATGCAGCAATTAATTTTAATATTTTTCTAGTATTTAAGTCTTTGAACCTGGTGGTTTGCATACCGGTGTAAATATGCATAATATGTTACTTTGTTAATGCCTCCTCCACTTTACATATTTAGTTTACAGCATCCATGTTCTTTATCAAGGTATGCGATCTCCCCCATACCTATTTTCTGCATAAGCCCGCAATATTTATACGCTTCATACCAGCTTTTATTTTACACCGCGCTGTGTTGAGAATTTCATTTGATACTTTGAGTTGCTTTCTTGGTTAATTGGAACTGAGTAGCAGGTATTCAATTTTGTTGCAAATATTATTATTTATAACGTGACCATTTTAAATGACAGGAATTAATTTATTTTAATTGAATTCCTCAATGTGTATGATTGAATCTTCATTTATTGCTTAATGATTATTCTACAATGGTGGCATTGCTTTCATTTGCATGTTTGTTTAGAGGTGTTACTTCAGTCACATAGATTTATAGATGGGTCTACTTCGTGTCGTTGAATATCAATAATTTGGGCTGTGTGTGGTCAATTTCCACCGTCAAAAGAATCAAAGTCACGTGTATTGTTTATGGTTCTTCGGGTTTGATGTAACTTTGATATTGTTTATTAACGGTTTTCGAAAGGAGCTCTATGAATAATTAAGTGCGACGTGACTTTGATTCCTTTGTTCACACCATGAAATGTGTTTTATTATAATGTTTTCAGGACACGTTTTGTCTGTGTTTTTTCTCGCCAGACATAGGGACGGATAGACACTAATAGAATTTATGGAAATTCTATTAGTGTCTTATTGATTTATGTGTAGCAAACTTACAGTTGATTTCATGTGGTGGTCTGCGGGAGAACGTATTCGAAAGTTTATGGAAACCTTTCTGCTTTATGTCTAGTCATTAACCAAATAACCATTAGGTATTTGTCGACCGTTTTAAATAATAACTTTAATCCTTAAGATATAATCTTAACCATGAGTTGCCTATTTGTTACCTATTTGATTAACCACTATCACTTTACCTTCATCGCGAACAGTAGCCAAATTACATAGCAATTTCGACGGCATTGTTTCTCTAATCTGATATAAAGTGAGTAACAATCTGTCCGTAGAATCGTTCCGGCCTTGTCGGGTTCAGAATTGAGAATAATAATTGAAAGATCGCCGCATGCGTACTTTGGATGTCACGCGGTGTGCGAATGATGGCGGAATGCAGCTGCCCGATGATGACTGACTCTATGATTGGTTCCTGTCGCTATGTTCTTTATGACTAAATGTGGATCATTTGCTTAGTGTAGGTCATTTTATTTGATACATCTAGTAACAGTAGTTATATTTATTAAGATGATTTGTCACACACTTAGTAGATGGAGTACCTACAGCTACGGCAAAATGATAATAATCTGGAAAAAACATAGCTATCGTCAAAAACAGAATTGGCTTCCAAAAACACTTGTCTTGACAATCAGTTTTTCAGTTAAACGACCGTGAATTACAATCACGCCAAGCCTCGTCTCAAATGTCACTATCGGCTGTAAAAGCGATCGCAATCACTATTTATTGAATGCCACCAGTATCAAACACTACCTACCTCGGTCTCGTCATTAATCGGTCGGTAATCGGCAGCCGTATCGCATAGTTTCACGATGAGTAATTCTTCAGCCTTAATCTGGTTCACATATTGGCTTGCGGTTGCTGCTTATTTGTCTCAAGTAATTGAGCACGGGGAAAACGGATTTATTAAAATTCCATTTGCTTTGAGTAATTTCTGGTCAATAGGTTGAGATTTTAAGAGTTTTTTGTTTTTGAGTTATGTGTAAGACTTAGATAAACAATATTGGGTAAGGTTTGACCTTTACGACGCGACAGAAAACGAGGTCTATCGTCAAATGTCGGCTATACATAGTCATGTAAAATTGAAAATTGTAGAACAACATACGCTTCGTAATGAAACGTGAATTTTAATTATAAAATAGGAAGTTAATATGAAAGAAAGAAAGAAAATTATTATCAAATTATTGTTACAGAGGTGACGCAGTTGGAAGACCCGAGGTTAGAATGGCTCAGCATTCAGGAAGCGATGCTGAGGGAGTACCTCCACACAGCGCAGGAGGCTCTCGAGGTTAGTACTTACATTTACTACTTACATTCGTTAGTGAAAATAACTGTAGAGAGTGAGTACAAATTAGAAGCGAAAACGTTAAAAAAGAAAGAACAAAAAGGATATACTCGTATTGAAAACCCTGTTGTACGCTAGCAAAGATTCTAAACAATTTGCGTAAACTATATAAAACTGTGTTCTAGTTAGTCCAAGCTACAAGTGTCATTATCCAAACAAACCAGCTCAAAATAGTTAAACCAACATGAAAACCTACGAATTTATTATCCTTTGCTCTGCATTTACATATTTTTAACTTAATCATACCTTGAGCTACTAAAAATTAACTTAACATTACCAACAAGTGCATTTTCCGCGACAATTTGCCGTCCATGTCTCAGAGCACTTACTTTGCATCGATTAATGATTTATCTTGGTTCATCAATCGATCAGTTTCATTTTAATGTGCTGATACGAAGGCAATGTTGTCGATAATTTCAACTTGACTTCATCGTCTATCGAGTGCAGCTGTTACTTATCGGACATCCATCGATAAACGCTTTAGCTTGTATCAGTGGATCGATGTCATTGGATTTAATTTTAACTCAATTAACTTGTGACGTTTGTAGTCTTGCACTAGATGGCTGCGAAGTTGGCGCGTCTTTTTTTGTTTTTTTTTTTTATGTTATCTTATCTTGGGGTGTACGATCAATGTGTGGTCAGTCCACATGTCTGTTAATCGTAGATGTGTTTGATTTAATTGAAATAATTCAGTATAAGTAGTGAAATATTAGTGGATTTGTCGCTCAAGTTCTTAGTACTTGACCTAAATCTTTAAGAAAACAGTATTTAGAGTATGAAAGACACAGCTGAGTAACATAAAGTTCTACCCACTCGCGGGGGAGGAGCATCTGTACTTGTACAGTACATGAATACAATATATTGACAGCGGTGGGAATAGAAAACAGAATTAGCCTCGTTTTGCGTGTCATTTGGACTCTCTGTAGCGGTACACGACCATCAAGTTCATGGATTTAAATGTCATTTGGCATTGCCGTGACCTTTTTATTTATATTCACCGTAACATTACCTACTGTTGTTGCTAAATGCACCTCGATGATTTCCATGCCGCTTAACTTTTCGACACTTGATGTAAAACGTGGTGTTTTTCAATAAACCATTCAAGTGTACTTTAGTTCGAGTGTTTCCTGTAATGAGAGGCTTATGAATATAAAATTATTCAAGCACCGTATTCATTTAAAATTGTTATCTAGAGTGGAAACGTGATAATATCGCTCTACTGTATATTATGCAAGTTAATAGTTAACAATACATACAATGTATATTGCCATTGTCAAAGGTTGAAGTCTTATCTCTGTAGAGACGTACACGAATGAATATTGTATATACATAATTGTTCTAAGTAAGTAAGTAGGTATCAGTAATATTAATCCAGATGTGAACGAAAAGCAAATTGATACAGAACTTTTATGCCCCAGAATTTGATGATGATAATGATTCAGTTATGTGAATCCATATAGAACGGGGAATCAAAATCACAAGCAAAGATTTAAACTAGTAATTAAAATGTGATGAAATTAAATGAAACTCGGCTATCTATAATTAATGTGCTCAAAGGCACATTAAACACTCGTTTAGTGGCTTCTCCGACAGATAACGATGGAATGCGATCGTGCCCTGATACAGAGATAAGAGATAAGTGGTTGCGGTATTGTTTCGAATTGAGCACGCAATGAGACGAGACTTGATAGATCAAAGTTCACTCAGGAAGTGAAGTTGGACGCAGTTCAGTTTTAATTTCTCGTCGTTTGGATGAAAGAATAAAGAAAAAGTGGGGTAAAAGATGTTTGTCATGAAAGTTGATAGAAGTTAATTTGGGAATATAGATTTTTCTGGAAGATACTGTGTGTTTTGATGCAATTATCATGAAATTAATCATTCGCGCATGGTTGATGTTGTTCTCGTTTAATATCTTGGGTGTTAAAACTAGTGTGCAAAAGCAACGATACACCTAATTTGAGTCCTTTATAAACAGAACGCTTGAAATGTTGGTGACGTTGGTGTACCTATTGATCATACAAAATGAACAAATATAAGAATTTAAAAGTGCTCAAGTTGACGCATATGAAGGTCAAAGTCGTTTGTTGGTCTAAGATCATAACACTTAAATGAATAACAATAATAAAAGGGTTTTAAATACAATTATTTGTCTGTATCTATAATATTTATCGCGATTATAATGACAAGCAAAGGTTAAAAAGTATTTCCTTACTTGCTGATTGTAATTTTGATAATAACAACAAAATATTTTTCGTGCCGTAATCAGTGTTAATATATTTCGTAGTTTAATTTCTGTGTCATTGCAACTGCATTTAAAATTCTTTGGTATGTGCTTGAATTAATTTCCAAATTATTGTGTGGGCTTACATAAAGTAATTCTGATTTTTATCTGGCCTTTAAGGGTAAGAATGTTTGGTTCAACTTTCTCAGGTTTGGCGTGAAATCAGAGAAAATGATAAAACCATATAGGAGGCCATTTCAAATGTTTTCTGTTACCTACGGATACTAGGTTATGGACTTCAAACATCTCACGTCCACATTCGCACTCCGAATACCGTTATCACGACGAATCTGCATTCGTTTAGCGAGAACATACGTGATTTTACCTTCGCATTAGACTTTTGAGATTTTTATTAGGAACCAGAGCACAGGTTAATACCAGAATCGTGATAGTCTCAGAAAAAACTTAATATCTACAGTTTGATCAGTGTTGCTTTTGCATTTAAAATTAAATTGTCTAGATTCAGAAGGCGATATAAATTATGATCCATTTAGGTTAACTACTACAATTTTAGGAATTTGTTTTCCAATTAAACTTCGATTTTATATAGGACTTCGACCGAATTAACTTAATTCAACCTACTAACAAAACTCGAGTACTGCAGTATGAAGGAAATGATATTTAAAATAACACAGTTTCAACGAATGAACCTTGATATTTAGCTCCAATTAGTATGCTCTCAACTGTCAAAATATTGAGGCTGTTGTGTCCGAGACATTTCAGAATTTGCAACTACGTAGATATAACTTTAAAAGGTGCCGAACGCTTTGTTTCTTTTTTCTATGAAATTAAATTTACCTGAATATTTCCGGGTACAGAGTAAATTTTATATAACGTTACAACTTACAATCTGTCTATTCTTAAAAGCAAAACTGTATCTAACAAAATCAAAAGTCATTTATTCAAATTTCCTAGGCTGAGAGTCAGCACTTTTTGAACGTTAAATTACATAAGACAGTCCCTAAAAACGCCCGCCCGTCACCACTTCCTAGTGCTTTAGCTGGGAAGATGTTGCGCAACTAAGTTCACGACAGCAACAGACGTCAACAGTTTTCATATACCTACGTGTATTTCAAATACCTACCAATCAGCACAGCATGATAATCAAATAGGAATGCGACAGACGTCACAGACGTTAGATAGACTACCAGCAGTCATCAGAGATAACCTTCAGTTCTGCCAATTGACGTCAATTGATTGATAACTCCGGTGCAAGTAAACAAAAAGATACATTAGAGTGATCAATTACCGTAACCCGTAACCTTAGACCTGTGCGCAAGCGCAAATTGATGTGGATCTGTTCGGAGTAGAGAGATTATAATGTAGGTACCTATTCTGTCATTATTTTCATGTCTGTTATATGGTGTTTGTCAAAATGTCATTCGGTTAAAAGTTTCTCTGTTAGCTTGATATTGGATGAGTGATGTGGAATGAGTGGGTTACTTTCTTTGGGTTTTGTTCCTTATTTTTACTTACGAATGTTGAAGTTAATTAGTTATCTTAAGAAACCACATTTAGTTACATTCTTTCCCCTTTCGATTTCATTTCTGCAAAGTCCTCATATTACCTAGAAATGATGACATCTGAGCTTATAACGTGACTCAATGTTTTCTAACAATAAAACGATGTTGTAAAATGGTTTGTAGATATTCTATCTCGCTAAAAAGCTCGCATAACACGTTTGCATAGTCATAATACCAAGAAAATGGCATTCTACCATAATTTATGTAATCCCCACGTGTTTTGGTGCTCAAACATATGTAAACAGTAGATGTCGTAAGTTGGGCTATGGCCGGAAGAGGTACGCATACCGGTGTTAACGCGGAATTAACTTTACAGGTTGGGTACATACTTAAATCAGTTTTGTTGTAATTATGGAGTTGTGAAAATGAATAAGGATATTACGAAAGATCTCTAATGTGAGGATTTGCTTTTACCTTAGTAGTTGTGAAGAGAAAGAAGTCCTCTTCGAAAAAGCATCAGTTACTTGTACAACAAATTTAACCATCTTTAACTTTAGCTATGACTAGACTATGTTTCACAGTTTCACTATTTTAATATTAATCTCTTTTAGATCGGAAAATATCTGCCCAGGAAATTGTTATACACAACGGTATCTCTTCTCAATCTCATAACTCTTGATATTAGGTTAAACCACCTGCATGAATCATATGTTCAAACACGCTGTAAAAGCCAGCCACATCAGGACATAGTGGTCAAGGATTTATGGCCGACATGTCCGTCTTGGTCAGAGTTTGCTTTAGATTAGGATATTAACTGCTCAGCTTAGAATCTTTAGCTTAACTCATTTTGGCTGAACTAGAGAAAATGAATTTAATACCTACTGGAAAGTTATTTTTCTTCATTTAATGATTATGTGATAAATTTACATCCCGAATAACAGGCATCTTCTGGGCATATTAGTTCATTCGAGGTCTAAGAGTGGGCCTTGCTCTTTACTACTTTAATAAAAAATACATCATTAGTCTGGACTTAAGGCAGAAGAGAACAGTAAAGCAGATAAAGTTGATGTAGGCACAAAGAGATTAATGCTGGTTTGAGTCTCCAAAATGACGGTTTTTATCTTCTGCAATGGCCAAATACCTTAGTAACACGTTAACCACGAAATTGTAATAAACATTGCGTGCAAACACATTTAACTGATCGGATATTGCGTTCCGATGCGTGAGTCAATCTTTCGATAGGCGCTCCAATTCTGCGTAGCGAGTTGTTCCGCGAATAGACGCATGCGCAGGTTTTCGCGTCTGTTTTAATTTTGGTGTAAAACATGAGTTTTCTTTTTGGAATTGTTGGGAAGAATCAAGGTTAACTTGGTTTCTGGTATTTGGGGTTAAAGTTTAGTAAGGTTGAAGTATTAAATAAACCTAAAGATACGAATAGAAGTACAATGTAAAGAGAAGGTGCAGGAGGAGGTAATGCTTTCAACTTAGAGTGAAAAATAGAAACGAGTGTGTACTGCAAAAAAAGATAGCATAGCTTGATCAGCCTATAACACGTCCATTGCTGGGACACTGTCCTCCTCTCTATGGTAGGCCGCGGATCCACTACGCGGGCCCAGTGCGGTTTGGCAGATAAAATATATTTATTTAAAAACATTAAAAGAAAGTAAAAGAATATTCAACAACTATAACCGAGAGCCTCTTTTATGACCTCATATACTATCGACACATCGTAAATCGGTATAGACACTTGATGCCCCATTTCATACTTTTAAGATAACAAAGACATAAGCAGTAAAGTTGTGCATATTGTACGTTTTACGAGAGTTTTATCATAGTAGATAGCTTCAACAGGCCATCAAAGTCACTTAGCTGCAGATAAGAGACGTCTAGTCAAGTTGCAAATCGTCTTAGAGCTTTGAACCGATAATGCTGGACTATAGCTTTTAGAGATTGGTTTTGTTATTTCTGTTAGTTTCTTCGATATTATGTACCTAGTCATTTTAATCAAGCGTTTCTTGAAACTCTTGAATCTTTTTGACGTATAAAGTGTTACTTTGAATGTTTCCATCAATTACATTTTGATAGTAGTTATCATCTATAATCTCCTTTCACAGTAAAACTTGTATTTCGAATGTTACAACCAACGTTATTATTAATAAAGTAATACAATTCTAACATGGCAGACAACATGAGAGTGGCATATAAAAATTCGCCGACTTGAGTGTAATAAATAGTACAGAAGCCTCGCCACTATAGGGACGTGCAAGCATGTGCACACAATTAAAACAAAACATTTTACCACCAGACAATATACACTCCAAGCAAAAACAACCTTTACTGCCCGAAGAATAGAAAGAGCCTTATATTTTACCAACAGAAAATTACTGTTTGCCCAATCGTATACATGCTTAAGTGTAGTATGGACGCGTTTACGCAAGGAAGATGTGACTAGCTCTAGCTATACCCAAAGAGTTTAGCAATATGAATAAAATCGTGCTTACTAATTAGCAAATAAGCTTTCGTATAGAATTTTAATTGGGACGTCCGCGTCGCCTGCGTAACCTAGAAACTGGCTGCGATAATTGTTCTTGTTAAAGGTGATAAATAATAAAGTAACGGATTAATCTTTGTTGTAAGCTTGATCGACGATTGTATTTTGTGCACGGTAAAAGGCCTTAATGAGAGATAAGTGATAAAACCTATTTAATCGTGTACTGTGAAGGAGAACAATGCTTAGAGTGAAGTTATATTACAAGAAATGTAGAGCAACATATTCAAAACCTGGTAGAATGATTGAATGCAAAATTAGGGGAGCATTTTCAAAACCTCAAACCAAATTTAGCTACAATTCAGTACGACATTCTGCAGATTTTTCCTGTACCTTGTTCTGGACTCACAGTTTTTTTTGCATACACTCCAGGTATTTCCGTCGTATCGTGCGATTACAGAATTAGATTTGGTCTATAAGACTTCAGTCCTTCGCAGAAGCATAAGATTACTCGTGTCGTTTCCTAGAACCTACTCACGCCACTAATTTTGTAACAAGGAATTCGGTTGCGTGAGGCCGAGGAAAAATGTACCTATCACTCTTTTGGAAATTAATATTCTAGGTGAATTATTTCAGGTAGAATTATATATATTTTTGCATGTTATGAATCAATTATTTCTGCTCGAAATATATTGAGGTCTTACTATGAATATCTACCGGTTATGTGAATAATATCTATCGTCCGACATACTAAGCTGTTGTCTGATTCTTCATTACTACAATTTCATCAAGTTATCCAGCCTCTACCTCTCACTGCTAAATTATATCTAAGTATCCACCAGAATGCACCATATTTTTTCATCATTTAACACTTTTTCCGAGCCAATAACTTAGCTTCTTTTAAATAATATTGTTCCACCTTATCCTTAGAGAGATAATATTAGGTAGTCAAAAATATTTCCGGGAAGGATCCAGCTAGATTTGGCGTGTTCTCCGAACCGTGCGCGTGCGCTACTGGTCGTGTGCTACTACGCTATCCGATTACAAAGGACCTTAATACTTGAAGTTATTAGCATCACAGGTGCTTATAACAATTCAATAGAAGACAATGTTTATTCATTGTTTTTAGGCCTAATCTTGTTGTAAGTAAGCTGTTTGATTAGCAATCGGGTAAGAAGATTTCAATCCTTATAGTAAAAGCTATATTAACGTCTGCTAAAAGTTTTATTGCAAGAAACTGCATTTCTAAAAGCCAGGTCTGATAAGGCCTCACATAAAAAGCTTCATCAAGATTTCTCAAAGTGAATACTGAAACACGTTTCCATATTAGGAGCTATAGCATTCCTGTCTATTACAGCATTCCGGCTTAAGCCTATTGTTTTCATATCTCGACTTCAGTAATTCGATCATCCAGCTTCACTTTCGGTACCACCATGATGTCACCTTTGTTTAGTGTTACGCTAACAATAGAGCCCATGTTTACTTTTTATCTTTGTCATTGTGGTCATTGTAATATAATTTTCTTTTAACCTACAACAGTATCATTAACTGTTGTCCGTTATCTTTTTTAGATGGAATGCCTTGGCTATGTTAATACAACATTGTTTAATTTAATCTTGGTGTAGATTGATGTGCAGATGGATGATACGAATTCCATTCTTTGAATTTACTTATTTGATTGCCATCGGAAAATAAACAGTTTCCCATACTGATCGAATTCCATTTTTATGTTTTTGAAAATTGTAATCTAGATTCATTCCTTCTTATCGTAAATCGTTTTATTTACAATTTTTACCAACCAAATCAACATTACGAGTGGGTAGCAAAGCAACTTACTATACAAAGCCCTTCTAATTGCCTAATTGAATAAAGATTTAGAGCCGAGCACAGCGTGAAGAGTTGTCTAATTAATACAATTACATTCTCACATGCAAGTCCACGGATCTTTGTTCCCTATATTTACAAACTTTGCCATTCAACGAAGACTTCTCCTGGCTTCATTGTCAGCATGCAACTGCAAATTCTGTTTAGCATTGCATTTATTCAAATGCTGAGCGTTAACACACGCTAATACATATTTAATTGGGCACGCCCTGTAAATTTTATATGCGCCGTAACAACTGGTTATGTGCCACACAATTTTTTAATAGAATTTTCGAAAAAGGTCTACACACATCTTTTGGGCGAAAAGATGCGAGTACAAAACTCGAAGAGTTTGCGCCACCACTAAAGTCCATATGACGCAGCGGCGCTAGTGTTTATGTCATTGCATCACATTGCATTAAAAAAAAATTAGTTCCACAAATTTCCGCCGGCTTCTTTCGTGGCGAATATTAGGCCTCGGTCTCGAAGACAGCGATTGCGGGGCGGGGGCGGCGGCGGTGCGGGGAGCAACTCGGCAACGCAGACCCGTAAACGAAGTCAGCGGACAGATCGCGCGGCGCTAGAGCCGCTAGAGCGACGTAGTGTTGCGTTAGGAAAAAATTGTGTTTTTGTTCGCGAACGAAATGTCTAAACAGCGATGTCACATCTTTTTGATACAAAGCAAAAAATTAAATGCACAACACTACGTCAATGCAGAAGCGCGGGCACCGCCATCGCCAGACTGTTGCGCATCGCTCGTACGCCGCTCCTCGCGCCGCGGCCGCTGCCTTCGAGGCCAGTTCCATAATATATAAATGTATGCATTGAAACATGCCGCTACCCGCGCCGCCGCCGCCCCGCTGCCTTCGTGTCCGTAGCCTTAGTCTATGGGGTTTATTTATAAACGTTGCTTGAAGTTAAGTAATGATGAGCGACTGTTAAACTATACATTTTTGACGTTTGAACGTCACAACTTTAAGCAACGTTTATAAATTAATCCCTATGTGTGTTGGCAAAATTTAGAAATGAATATGCATTCAATGTAATTCCTGTTGCGATAAATTGAGTTGCATTGCAACACCAACAGAGAGAAGATGGAAGATATTGAAACCTTCTTCAAACTAATACGCCTCACCCGTTTTGATACGGAACCCTAAAAAGGGATACGTATAATTTGTATTATTTTGATTGTGATGGTACAAAATTGATGGTTGCCGCGAACGGTTATTATTTTTGACCCCGGTCGTTCCTGGAGCCAAGGTCGACTTGAACCACAGCCCCAGGCACCACAGATGAGGGGGAGGGGCACAGCTTCCAGATCTTTTTTTTTTACATAGACAAGGTTGTTTTGAAGTTTCGGATGTTGGGAATGCGGGTTTATGGTAGCTTTGTTTAATGAACCATAATTATATGGTTTGGAGTTGAAGGCATGTTTGGGTATAGTCTGATGTTGATGGCAGTGTACCAAAACCTGTTTTTCTATGAAATTGCTGTGAGTGAAGCTGACTACATTTTAACAGAGTTGAAAAAAAAACGACCCACCGACGTGATACCTATGTTTGCAAGGCGTTCCACTTAAATCCGAAACATGCAAAGTTCTTGAACCTGCCTCAACGTTTTCATGAAAAACATACATTACATAAAAGATGTCCGCTTTGCATTTCCTGTGTGAGGCACCTCTGTCCACATTCTCGGAAACGCCCGATTACGGTCATTATCATTACAGACTGACAAATGTCAACATACTTACGTGGTTAATCTTGAAAGCAAGGCCCTAAAACAATGTCGGTGTCCTATTTTTTCGGCCTTAAATGTGTCAGAATTTGTTGAGAAACTATACCAGGATCTTTGACTTATAATCCTTAGCCTTTCTAAAAGTTGTACTGATATTACCTGTGAGACATGGAATTTAATTAGGTACTTAGCTTAGTATTTCCATGAAATTGTTGAAGCTGCGTCATATTAACCAGACGGCATGTCCTACACATGAAGGCGTGTACGCACGAACGAACAAAAACGTGGTGAACACGTACATCGAACACTTTGTGCGCAAGTGCGTACAACTGACGAACATCAAACACTGTGTTCGTCAAAAATGTTCGTGATGGCGATCCAATTTCGAATCCATGGCTACTAAAGAGAGCGGAGCATTTGAGCACAAACACAAGTCGAACTGTGTTCGTATGGTGTTTCTTGTTCGCTTTGTTAGTTTACTTCCACACGTACGAACCAAATGTGCCGTGTTCGATGTTCGTGTTCACCATGTTTTGTTCGTTCGTGCGTACGCCTTTAGATTCCCAAAAGGAACGCTTCTCTAGATCATATTGGCTCATATACTGAGTATGACCAAGAACATAAAAAGATAAATGTTATGCAAACACAATTCTATTTAACTGCGTAGCCACAGAAATATAAAATAACAGGAAACACTGACATTCCATAGGTACTCATCTTTGTCCAATGAGACAGAGTGGCTGTACCTACACGAACTTTGATAAATTCTCTATTTATAACTTTCCACAAGTCTACATGCGTATGTTTATTGCCGATGATAGCATTAGCAATTATAAGCTTGAATACATTTAAGAAATTAATCGTCACATCTGTGATACTGAAGGAGTTTCTTCAGAAGTGAATTGCCTTGTATGCTTTCCATAATCTTTCTATCTATATTTGATTGATATCCTTGGAGCCATCATGAATCCGGATTTCAGCGTTCCGGGAAATTAATCAAGAGTCACAAAGTCAATTCCTATAATGTCTAATGATGGTCAACGCTTATTTCAAACCATGGCCGAAGGCAGTGCTGCTGCTCAAAACCAAAATCGTAAAATAAGTAGTAATAATTGCAGGCAGATGTATAGAGTAAAAAGTTACAATGTTGTGTGTAAGTTATAATGAATATATTGAAAATAATTCTTTACCTTATTGAAAAATTTATTCGTGCTCAAAGCTGCTTTCATGTAGAAAAATTGTATACAAAAATACTTTTCTCCAGATATTTTTGGCCAACATTAACGTCAGCACCAACAAAACCATCACCCAACTCCACGCCAGCATAACCGAGACGGGCAGCGATTAAACTGAAGTGTGCACGGCAGCGGCCAAGACTCATCATTACACTAAATTTAAAACGAAACAAACCGTCCATAAATAATAGTTATGATACAGCTACCAGATTACGCTGCAAGCAAAAAGTATGAGAGGTACGATGGAGAGCCGCGTGCGAGGAACACGGGGCGATGTGGCATGCACTTTATTTTATCAGGCAAATGAAGGAATTGGCTTGTGATTTGTTAAAAGGACTCCGCTGATGACGGAGGAATGCAATCGAAGGCTCTACTAACGATGATGATGGAAATGTAAGAAATTAATGAATTAGGTGCTAACATAGAATTGAAGGAATGGTTGAATCAAAGGATTTTTTTTGATATGTTGAATTTGAGGAAAAGGGACGACTAGAAATCGGGGGTGAATTCAATAAATATTAAGATGAGTTAAAGAATTATGGAAATGTTTATCATTTCATGATTAATGTATATTCACAAACTGTGATGACAATTAATCTGTACATATAAATTAACGTCAGATTTCACGTGTGCCTGTGACCGCGTTGTTCTTCTAAACTACGGAACAGAACGGATAGACTATCATTTAGAGAAGGAATTTTTTCCAGAAGGTTTTTGTGTAAAATAAGTTAATATTAATAGATAAATCTCGATGTTTTGTCAAGTAGTAAGAACCGTGCGTGGCAGTTCGCTAGTTATAAATATAAAAACTTTGCTGAAATTTCGTTACCTTTCACTAAGTTGTTTTTAACACAATCAGTAACATAAACGATTTAGTCGTCGCGTGCAAGTAAATCACAAAATAACCCTTTGTTTTTAAACCAGAATTTTCGCGTTACCTCGGATTTCGAACGCAACAGCAAGCAACAGATACACATCTTTGCCCGACAGCTTTTTATCACCTCTACAATGTTGCCGGTGATAAACGACACAGTCGATGATAATTTATCAGCAGTATTGCTTTCAACCGAAGAATTCCAATCCGCATTCGATTTTGGGTCTCGAAATATTTTAATTGAAAAAACAGTAATGTTCGAGGTGTCGCCCGTATATGAAATATATGCTTTTTGATGTAATTTAAATTTTGTTCGCAACATTTTTGTAGACAAGTTTGTCTACATTGCAGTATTTATGCGCGACTGAGGTCATGATTGGATATGTCGCTGCTGAGATGAATTCCTTCGCATCCTTATAATATTTTCCTGATCATAAGTTATGCCATGTCTCACTACAAAACATTGGGTCGTAACTCAGAGCCATCGATTGGCAAACATTCACCTACCTTGACATATGATTAAGTTTGCCCATCCTGTAAAGAAAACAAGCAGCAAAGCAACATAATACATTAATATGACACATAGGATACTTAATTTACTGAGGGGTAATCAGAGTCCCATGTCGTAACGGTTCGAACATGCGATCAACCGGTTACAGGACTCACTTCATTGGTCCTAATTGCAGAGTCTATTCCTAGCACAGGCAATTTTAGAGGTTTAAAAAGAAAATTAGCATCGCAACAAGCAATTATGTAGCCTTTTTATGAAACAAGGTATTATTAGATCCTAACAAATGAGGCTGTATTTTGAAGACACGTATTGCCGGTGGTTGAAGACAAGAACCAAGATAATTGTAAGGCTTTGAACATTTAAAAATAAAATGTTTTGAGCAAATCTTGATCAACTAAACAGGTCTAATACAGTGGGAAATCCGTAGAAAATCCCCGTCTGTCGTAAGACATTTACTAGAATTCCAATGATTGGAAATACAACAAATTCTAGTTAATCCAGTTTTAGTTTTATTTATGAGTATCCAAATGGGTATTCCTTGTCGACTTTGAAAACTTTATTACAGAAATGTCTTCAAATAATACGCTGTCTGATTTATTTTGGATTCTCCCATTATTCTACATGAAGTAATGGTTTACTGGTTATAATATAACATTATGAAACGATTGGTCGATAGATAATGTCGCCTTTCTTGTGGGATGGTACCTACCTACAACGCGGTAAATGCCAACTACTTGCCTATACATTTGATTAAGCACCCACTTCCTTGTATGAAGGACATAGCTGTAATAGCCGCCTTGTTTGACAATAATTGATTTTGATCCTGTAAAAATATTAGAAATTGTATCCTCAAATTGATTATAAGGAATATATTCAATTACTTTTATATTGGACTGTATCAGTAAAACAACAGGTGTTGATTCTACCATGTTTGTAGCAAATGATAAGAAATTAATTGTAGCATTAGAAACATGTTTGTGATGTATGATCTGGAATGACGCTCGTCAGTTTTATTCTACGTCAAGAGTCTGTCAAACAATACAAACAAGAGTATGATGCGATTATGACTAAATGTTGGTGCATCATTGTTTTTAGTTATTATTAGTCGTGTCGTAATCCTTTTCATTAATCTCATTCAATGGCATTATTTCTGCAACGACAGTAATTAGCTTTATAGGCTAAAATTAGTTAACTGGCTTAGATAGAGGTGAGAAGTTATCAAAATAATCCGTGGTATTATTTTCTCTAGCTATATCATTGAACAAAGTTAGAAGAAACTTGTTATTGTATTATTCTTGAGTAAGCATTGTCAATATAGGTTAGCCTATACTTTTAACAGTATCATCTACAGTGTAATAATTATATATTATGGCTTCCGTCTACAATGCTACTTCGTCTTTTGTTCCATTCATAACCTTCCCAGGTCGCAAGTCCAACATCTTTGTGCATCATCAAATAATTTCTCCCACTGACTCATACGTATTGAAAACGCTTAGAACAAAGAAATTTTCTCTCTAACATTACTATTATCGTAGCACATTACGATACGCGATAAGCCATTTTTAGACCACGTCAATCCTCATAAAATATGTTTACGCAATCAGTATTAGGTAATAATAAAGTAACACATGCGTGGTAAGCTCGTACGGTTCACGTAAAATGTATGACGCCATGATCCGTCGTAGTTTAACTGGATTTGGTAAATTTTTTTCTCTGGCAATTTGGGGAATTCTACTACAGTCTTTTTCTCTATGGTGCGGGCTTGGCATTGCCATGTCTATCTAACAAATTGTAAAAAAAAAACATAGGAAAAGGTAACTTGACGATTGGACTCAGTTTTGTCAACTACACTACTAGAATTAACTTTAAATCAAAACCTCGTATATGATTTAGTTTTTTTTTATCTAAAACCATATCTGTAGGCTTCAAAAATCCAGTTACTTTTATTATATAAACGAGCATCCGGCAACCAGTGGCCAATCTATCCAACCAATAAAATTTCATACCGTTTAAATTCACTCATTTAAATCAGCTAATATATTACAGTAATTAGTAATAAATTCAATCATTTTCTCCTTGTGCCTCTTAAATCGATTCTTTCTAACGAGATGTTAGATAAGCTAGCTGTTTCGATCGATGTATATGTACTACGTAATGATTAAATGAATATTAAAAATGTTGGTAGGGATGGACAATTAATAAATAAGACTTTCTTTGTTGACGTAAATTACAATATATCTCATAAAAATAGTAATACGAACGACAAAAAAGAGGTAAAAAATCATGCTGCGTCTGTTTATATTGCAAAATTAAATACTAATGATATTAATACTATCTCAATAAAATATATGAGAAACAGCAAGTAATACAATTAGTATTTAATATCCATCGATAATGATAGCAAACTTGAGCGCAAACGGACTTGTATCAAGCCGATCTATATCCCGACTTGCTCTAAAAAGTCGATCTGTATGCGGTCCCGCGACGACGTAGGTATCGCCCATCCCTAATTGGCAGTAATAACCATGACACAGAAATTGATGTACCTGCTAATTGGATACAGCCGATCTTGGTCTTGTCCATCGGAAATCGTAAAGAAGAGCGCTGTCGTAAAGTTGTCAGGTTGACAGGCTGGTCGATGGTACACATATATGTCTGTTGCAGCATCATGCATAAACTTTCTTAGGCGTTATTCCTTACCATGGGCTAACATTTCTTTATAAATCTAAGTCAGGTAGGGATTAGCATTCGAGATTAAAGAAGCATGTGGACATGTAAACCAGTTTGTAGTTATAACTATCACCATAAAAGACTAAAATAAGCCAACATTGAAATTAATAACCTAGAAATAAAAACAGCACAGGCAAAACGATAGCCAGACACTAGCTGACCATAAAACAGGCCAACACGTAATTACAGTGGATGTACAATATCGCATAATATTTTAATAAAAGGCCGCTGAGTTAGAAACGGGTCGTTTGTTAATGTAATGCAACGTTGGGCTACCGTTCGACTGGCTACCGCCCAGATAATATATTGATTCTAGATGCTGGCTTGATTATGATATATCTGCCGTTCGTATTACACGCCGCCTCGCCCTATACAGCCTTCGGGCTGTAAATTTACGAGGATGCGTGGGTTATTACGCCAATTTCATGGTCCATGGCCGGAGAAAATTTTAGTTAACAAATTGCCCAGGTCATCCGATAGCTACTAAATTGTACAATAATAAATACAGATATCAAGTAGAAAGTTTAAAAGCATTATTTTAATACGTCCCATAATAAATGGACGTTCTCTGTAGCAGTTGACAACGATACATCTAGATAATATGCAAAGTGATTCTTCCATTTTTCATCTTAAACGCACCAGTGCACTAGGGGAATTCATTAAATCCATTAAAATACAGTCGATATAAATCGTCTAGGTTTACGCATTTGTCATAAGAATCCAGTGACATGTATTTTAATCTCCACGCAAGCGTAATTTCGCTTCAATGTAGTCAGTTTTGAATATTTGATTATAATCTATGATATGAAAATATTTAACCTGAATTATTGAAATCATTAGCGTGGATGAACAACTGTTTTTCTCTTGACTGTACTTACCTGTCAAAAAGACTAAGGGAATCAGACCGGAATGAAAAAGTTTATAGTGAATCAGACAGGAATTAAAACGTAATAATTACCAACAGGGTATTTTAGATCAGCGGATCCGACCGGAATAACTCGACTAATATTTATATTGTTGGTTTTATGTTTCATAATTCTTTTAACATATTCAATTTAGATTAGAGTTCCATAATTTCGTCTCTTATACGTGTTACCAAGTACATAATATTCTTTATCATAAGTATGCGAGAGTTATATTAATTATGTGACTGTGCTTCAATTCAATCTTCACAGATCCAATTCTTTGTGCGTCACAGTCAACCATATCATCTTTCTACATCGAGCTGACAGTCTCACAAAAGACCAACGAACAAATCCCCCTTCATATTCAAATACCATTTCCAATCCCTTGCAGCCATTAAAACACGTGCAACATACAGTCATACCCTTGGAATGTTCAGAATGGGGATCAGTTGTACAATAAAAACCTCGAAAGTACTATACGATGACAGAGCATCCAGCGGTAATATTTTTCTTTGGTATTTTTATTGTAACGTTTTAGTCTTCAAAGGTTTATTACATAAATTAAGATCTCTCTGAAGTGGCAGTACGATTGCTACCTGTTTGGTTTTCTGTTTCCATGTCCTTTTTATATCCTTAATTGATTGTTATATTTTCTTATTTGATATAGTATCCATGTTATATATAACTTTCAGAAAATAATACATAATACATCGCTATCTTCTGAAGTAAAAAACCATAGCGTAACTTTTTCAGCGTCGACAAGCATTTAAAACTGTTTTTTTAAGGTTCTTTCTTCCCAATTATGCCAATTTCCAACACTATAACTTGTTAAACTTATTTTAACTTTCGTCCCATATTTTTTCCTGCAAACTTAAGTGTCTTGTGCAATCAAATATAAAAGGCTTTTGTTTAAAATCCACAGTTTTATCGTTGGCTCGTATAAAACATGTAACGGCCATAACATTAACGAGTAAAGCCATCGTTATCATGAGAATGTTGGAATTTTAAGAAGTACCTTTCGATACAGTCGTGTGGACCAAGATGTTTCACCCGGTAGCGTTTTAAAATTCACCTTGTAATCGTGAATGAATATTTTTGGACCCGAAGTTGTGGTAATGGCTTACAAGAGAAATGTGATCGATGCATTCGAGATAAATGAAATATGGGAATCGTATGTTTTATTTTACGAGCTGATTGGACGCTTGCGATCAGCGATCGATGTTAAAATTAACCAGAATTTTGGTTTTTAATTAAGTTGGTTGGTTACTCCTTGTACGAAAATGAGCACATGGATAGTAAAACGATATTTTGCTCAGTATACCAGAAACATAACTTTGCGTTTAAAAATTCCATTGGCACTTAAGCTTGGTATTAAAATCCGATTGTCATAAAAAGACTTAAAGACGTATAAATCTATAAAAATGTTGACAGCACCCAGGTCGTTGGGGTCACGAGTATATCGCATTCCACTCGACAATACTTGTAACATACTGTATAATTATAAATTATCTTGGACGAGATCTACTTCGGAGTTTTATGGGAAAATTCCAACATAGTTGATATGTTACGTTTATTGACTGCTGACGTAACTTGGATTGAGGTTTAAAATTATCTCTAAGATATAATTACAGTGACTACTGCTTATAGAGAAATATTTGAATCGTCTTTAAGGCATGGTATTTACAACCGGCTTTATGTGTTAATAACTACTGTTGCACAAAAGTTTCCCTTTACCCCTGTTTTTGGGGAACAGTTTTAATTAAATCAATAGCTGGGTTTCTATGGCAAATCAATGAAACAAGGTGTATCCCCCTTCCTTGTATAGTTCCTTACCTTTGAATTTGAATACAAACATTTACGAAAACGTTTTGTTACATGTTCTACTTTACGACCACACGTGTTAAATATCGCGTGTTTTTATTCACATTCAAGGACTATGGCATGAGTAATACAAAATGGCATGTAAGAACAAAGTAAAATAACTTAAATGACATTGAAATCTCTACCACCAATACTAAGGATACATACAATTTCAAGAGGATTCTTGCCGTCCAATTTACATGGGCCGGTATTTTTGAAATATTTAAAAAATAATTATTACGTACGTGCAGGCTACTGTAGATAAATTACGGGTTGTTCTTTTCCCAATAATTGTAGGTTGGGGTATGAACAGAAATGTTGCGCTAATATTATACCTGTTCGGCGCATCTGGTCCGTCTCGTCGAAGATTTAAGAGCTGTTCGGAATTTTCTGGGAGTGTTTTGTATTTTCAGTCTTTATGAAAGTCTTGGTAGATGTTAATATTAGCGGTAATAATTTCAGTGTTAGGTGATTTCTTGTCGACACCAACATTCTTGTTTTTATGATAATATATAATTTAAAGACGTTTTTTTTTTGGGATTCTGATGACAAAACTTCTAATGATGTTAGTAGGTAATTCTTAAGCTACCTCAAACTCATCATTCAAGTCCAACCCTAGTCGTAAACTAAAGAATTCTCTTGATAAACATTCCATACGTTTTATTTTAAACCATTGACATTACCACACTCTTTTGACCCGATGCGTTCATGCTTCATTATAATTATAGACGCGTTCCTAACTTTTTCGTGCATATGAGCCGGTGCAGTTAATGACACCATCTGTCAAAGCTGTACACCGTTAAAGGTCACGCTGGTCCATACGATTATTTTGATATTTCGTAGGTAAAAATAGAAATGAACATTTTCCTTATTGAAAATATGAATAGTTTTGTAGAAATTGTTGTTAGTAGTAGCATCTTTGTTGCATCAGTCATGCTTGGCTGCTACGTATTTGTTTAGCCCGAGGCCTTTGATGATCTCCTATTTTAATACAAAGTGAAAGTAAGACTTTTATCAATTCCTTATTGAACAAAATGTGAAATGGTAATTAATTATGTAATCTTACTATCTCTTAAATTGTGTAATTACATTGCTTATTAAATATAGATTACTAGAGATGGAATGGACTGGCGCCTTCGCATGCTTAGAATAATGGACACCTACTACTAAATTCACCCGATCGTTACATCACTTTTTAATATTGAGTTAGTAAAGACCACACGAGACATCAAAGTACCATTTTTAAACATAAAACAAATGTAAAAATCAGTCTTCATAATATCAAAAATACTGTAAATTTAAAAAAAAATAATCCCAAAAATCCTAATAAGCTTACACAGTCAATATCATAACTTATTGATAGCAACTTATATGGTAAAGTCATAAATAACAAATTTTAACAGCTGGTAGTTTACACAAAGGATCATTTAATATTATCTAATCTTGGCGTAACTCAGTAGTCGCAACACATTGTCCTTTTAAATCTCTGTTATAAAAACAAAACAAGTTTGACCCGGTATGTAGAGCCGAGCCCTCCGGTGATGTTAATGAACCATTTGTAGAAACTATAAAACTTATGGTATAAAATATTGAGATTTTAGAGCCCTTCAGTGGTAAAAGCAATACATTTATAGATGATGGCTGCATAGATTAACGATTCCAAATGACTTTGAAATGCAAATCTAGCTGCTTCATGTAGAAATTCTAATATATTGTGTCCATGAATATAATAGACATGCTAGGATGGGATCTTCAAATCTCAAAATATTTCAACTTTCAAAGTAATTCATATTCAACGAGACAAACATGAAACTTTACAAGAAATCATTCATTCAATGTATTCCACTTCTACACAGCATTGATCCCAACATAAAATTGAACAAAAAACAAAAAAAAAATACCCATGTCCTATCTTATTTGTATTCACCCATAAGACGTCGGTCGTGCATCAACGATGGAATGCGTCCTCCCAATCATAAGCAGATGACATGAGTCCCCGGGCGTCGCATTTTTAACTAACACTGTAAAATGTTTCAACACGAATTGAATTATGGACATTATTCTGTTACGTGACTGTCTTTTGAGTCACATTCTCATTTTGAATTTGAATTACAGTGCTTCTTATGGGTTTATAATTTCCATCGGTATTTGAATTACAATTTGTCTTTTGAGTACCTACCTATTGCTTGGTTACATCTTTGTTTTTACTGGATTTCTTAATTTTTAAGATTTGGTTCCCTATTTCAAATTTAGAAGATGAATAATGATCCCTTGCAGAATCAACTTTCAAATCTCCTGTTTCAACCGGCTTTAAAAGTTCTGAAACATAAATCTTGCTTGAGCCTAAATATTGAGCTTATGGCTATAGGTCCGTAGCAACACGTACAATAAAGCGGGCAGGGCTGAAGGACGGGGAAGGCTGTCCCGGCCCGTCCTCGACCCGGCGAGCGACCTCAGCGCGTGCGCCCATTGTTTCACCGCCCGGCTAATGTTACACCCGTCGTAAACTTGCGTGCGCGCACCGTGACCAACGCTCCCAGCCAACGTGGACACATTTTCACATTTTATGAATTTGCATGCCTGTTTTTCCAGTAATCTGGAATTATTACACTTGGTTGTCGATCCCGTTTGTTGGGTTAAAGTCTCAGGACTGGAACATGATGCCGTCTTGAACCATACATGAATGCTTAAAAAATATTTTGTTTGTTGGTTCCATTCCCACCGGCTAGACAGTAGACAAAACTATTAAAACAATTTTAACGTTGTTTACAGAATACTAATGCATTATCAGTAATCAAACACTTGGTAGATCAGATTTGCTCTACGTGTCCCACGTCATGAATACAACACATGTTTCAGAAAATGTTTTCACGAACGAAATTTCGCCTCCGCATTTTCGGACATACATTTTTTGCACGGGTGTATCAAGGTGGATGTTAATCGGGCGAGTTCGTGTCGACCGAAGGTACTTCGTGCTCACACGAGCTGGCTGCTCGTAACCCGAGATTGTTTTCGAAGCGGGAGACGCGTGCGCGCAGGACGACCTCCGCACTGGACCTTGGAATAGGGTTACCAGAGAAATTGTTTCTAAAATTGTAATTTTGTAGTCTTTGTATCGAGTTTTACGCATACATTATATCATCTACGTAGACAAATAGATTTCAGATATTTAGCTATAGGACTACCGTAAATCCTAGACATAAAACTTGTATGTCATTTTGAAAATACTTGGTTGAATTTGAAGTACCAAAACAACGAAAAAATTTTTGTGCCATTCTGAATGCAATTCAGAAACTGGCTTTACTTTCAGGCTAAGTCTTTTGTCTGGTAACCCTACATTGGAGACTGACGCACTCGCAATTATGTGTATTCATGTCTTTAACCGCGTTTGCGTTACGCGAGCTATGCGCATGTGGGCAGTATTTAGTACAGCAGTATGAATAAGTATAAACTTGAAACGTAACACAAATAATGCCAAGAAGAATGTCCTTAATTCTGGCTTTACTCACAGCATTTTGTAGGTCTTTGCCTCCTACGTTTGTGCGTTTTGTTAAGGTTGCCTTGCTTTAAAATTGTCGTAAAAATAATGTTTTTGGAAGTCTTAGATTATATCGGTTTCAGTTTGATTGTCAATGAGGCGTTAATTTATAACGCACCTCTTTTTAGTTTTTTTTCTAGTTCCAAGTATATGCGCATGTAGTTTCTTTTGAATACTCTGTACATATATTCGAAAAAAAAACCTCCTTCCACGTATTGATTGTCTTTGTATGAGCAGCTCGGAGTGATCTTAGGTCTATCACCATCGCAAGTACGTAGTAACTACGGCCTCATAAAGGGATGCTTAACGCAGCCTGGAGGTACAGCATGTGTTCGTCTTCGCGTGATTTACGAGCTTGTTACCCGTAGTATAATTTGCCTGTTCCAAGTAAATTGTTATTTTGTTGATTTTCTATTTTAGTTGAGCAAAATTGATGATCGTGGAAACAGTGTTCCAGGAGATCAATCTTTCGAGTACACATACAATTATGAACGCTCGCAAAAAATTTAAGATAATGTAGTGCCCGATTCTGAGAAAGCATCAAACAAGTTTTTTAAACAATGATAAGTAAACCCGACAAAGCGAAACAAAAACAAACCTAGGAATGTTCATCATCTAATTGAAACTCCAGCGGTTTTTTCCTTGCATCTACGTCTCCAGCAGGCATTGGTGCGTTATTCCACACAACGGCGGTGCCTGCGCTATGAACAAACGTATTTATTGTATGGATGGCACGCGAATTCCTGGAACTCACGATTCCCATCCACGACAAAGGATCTCTGTTTTTTTTTCAGCCATTTCTCACGAGGGTGTTCGCTCGTTTGTTGTTTTTTCAACAAATTCCAGAAATGTTTACGTTATGAAGGTCGTAGGTAGATTGCATCCCGGCCGTATATTTTTGTTTAGTGTTTCCCCTTCTTACTTTTCTTTTTTGTTCAATAAGTGTGAGGTGATTTGTACATTATTGTACCGTTTGCTACCCACTTACCCTGTATCCTTACAACTTACAATTCTTTAAAACTGTTACTGGGGAAATACCCATCTCCTTTTTTTTACTTCAGAAACCAATCAATGGTTTTTTTAACTGGGATTAATCCGAATTCATGTTCATCAAATACCCAATGTTTAAAATCAAAAACGTTACTTTAAACATATTATCATGAAGGTCTTTAGTTGTTAAAACGCCTCCCAACCTTTGTAAGGGCTGTGATGAATGTCATTTCATAAAGTTTAGTGCGTGCGATTATCTAGTAATAGCCACTTTGCTGGCGGACTTGCGTTCCAACCTGATAGGTTGATTGCTATAAAAATATTTATGGAATTGATAATAGGCGTTTACTATTAAATGAATTTTGTAATAGGGTGCATTGAACTACGGTGTTAAGGGCTTAGCAACTTTGATTGGTTCCATGGAAATTATTCCTTGAATTAATATGTATTTGTACGCGGTCTGTTTCAATGTAGCAGTTTTCAACTCTGTACCAAGAACATGATATATTGATATAGTATACGAATCCAGAAATTATTCATATCTTATCAGATAAATAATATGTATTTAAGTTCTTAGTTACAATTTAAGTAAATATCCTGTATTGGCGTATCGTGCTACTTTCCTCTAGTAATTTCCATGAATTCGATTTACTTATCAACATTAAGTGTGTCAGCCATCGCATAATTAATCTATACATACTGAAAATCAAAAACGATAAACTTAACTTATAAAATATTCCTAACTAAATAAAATCCTGCCGCGTCTGCGCGAGAGTTCAATCTATGGCGCATTCCACGCCCGTAACACCGGGAGCGGTTGGACCCAATAATAAGAATATGAGCGTAAAAAACGAATACGTCAAACTGCGTGTTTCGTGCGCCCGCGTACCTCGCTTCCCCTTCCACCGCCTTCTGTCATATTGTTTTTTATACCATCGTTTTTTCTTTTCCCCCTGGAAGGATAATCGTGTATAACGCTAGACCGCATTCGACTCGAGTTTATTAATATGAATATTCGGTACATTCTTCTCTTTGTACGTACGTCTGTATGTATGATGGATGAGATTAAACTCGTGAATGCGTGTCCTTGATTTTTTATTGTATTGATAGTAACATGACTTTTTGTACCACGGTCTTACGAACGCTTTGTATTATTATTTTTCCTCATGAATTTAATGGTGTCCATTTTATATTTCGTGTTAATAACTTGTACAGGGAATTGCTAATTACGACTATTTAGTCGTAATAAAAGTAAGTATTTGACACTTGATCAATCTATCAAATTAAACTTTGTATTGATTGAAATATTATTACTAAAGTAGGTTTTTAGTACAGCTCTTGAGTAAATACCTTATTAAAAAGTAATATATTCATCGCTAAATTTATTTTCATTGGTTGAATGAAATAATAATAATGTATGTAAGTATAGGCAAATTTCAACACATCGTTGATAGCGTAGATGGCGGTGTTGTAAAAGCCTCGACTGCGCGTCACTTGGTCGTGAGTTCGATCCCGGCATGGTTCCACAGACGGTGTGCTATGTAGCTACAGTCTTCTAAGAACATGCAATAGAAATATTTGTGTCTCCTATTAAGATTTCTTCTTCCATAGAAAATATCTTAGCGGGGCACAAATGACATTTTTGAAAATTTCAAACAATTACCACACATTTTGGTTTTGAAGATTACTTTTTGTTACTTTTTGGATTTTTTATCTTTGTAATTTTAGTTATTTTGTAAGAATAGTTAAGTTTTTTTTTTTGTCATAATAAAACATTTTTCAGTAGGTAAACATAGTAAGGAAAATTATTAAGTTAATAAAATATTATTGCGGTAATTTGCGTAATTGTCGCTTCATTAGTCATCATATTTTTCTTTAGGTATTCTACAAACTATACCTAGAACATTGTAGTTTATTTCTTCATTACCTATTAATTTATTATATTTTAAAATAATTATTATTAACAATCAGTTTTCGTAGTCGTGTCAGACGCGTCGCACCACAGCGTCGTATAATGTTGTAATGGTAATAATTTCTGTAATATGGTAATGCCAGTGCCTGCCCGTGGGCTTGCTTCTTACAGGAGATTGCTCTCGGAGGGGCCCGTGGCAAGTCTCGCCTTTATAATGTTGAGACAAGACAACATTATATTTACTATCTTTTTATTTTATGTTTGCTTTTTTCACATTTGCTATAACAATAGTCTTTAACATCGAGTGCAAGCTGCAACAGAACAATTTTCTTACATTTATAAATATTTATAAAAACATCACTGATTTATCCTATTCTTTCCATACAACTCTCTTCTTTATAAACGTAAATAACTACTATGAAGCGTGGCTACAGACACCTGGTTTCCTGCCTTGTTTTATAAAAAGGTACATTTTTATCAGAAAATCAGCAATTTGTTAGTACCGAGTAACAATAGCGTAGGAAAGTTACGCGGCTTGTCCGGTCTATGGTCATCGCAACGCCCAAGGGAAGGCAGGCGTGAGGTATCTCAGGAATTTTAATCGCATCCAAGCCCCCGGCCGCTGGCCGCCATCCGAAAGTAATAAAAACAAAACTTGGAGCCTCGGACCAACTTGAATTTTGGATATGAACAGACATTATCTAGCAAGACCTTCAGTTTTAAACTTTTAAATGATGATTCTAATATTGTGCTTCGTGAACAATGAATTTATTTAGCGTTAAATTAAGAAAAAATGTTCCGTGTGCTAATTTTAAAATGTTTTGTGTTTGGGTTGGTTTAATTAAAATATTTTATTCACTGTTTAAAAAATAAGGAAATAGTTTTTTTTTTGTTACCTACTAAATATGTACAGTATATTTACTGTAAATAATGAATTTGTTTATAAATTTAATTTAAATAAAAACAGAGGGAAAGAAATCTCGAATTTATCGTTCGTTTACAGCAGATAGCCAACGAGAAGAAAAAGACGTAAAATTAGTTCCGTAGGCTGCAGGTGTGATAAGGACAGCTCTATAAGTAAACTTGTGTAAGAAAGAAAGAGATGCAATTATGGCAGAGTGAGTCGAAAAGCAACCGGTCCAGGGGAGGCAGATGCTCTCACTAGAAACCCCCACGGCAAACTTACAGATTCCAACAATAAGAAAATAATTATTAAAAACAATTCCAGTAAAGCCTTTATCCAGATTCTGACTTTCGCATGGGAAATAAAATTACCTCTCACGAAGGTTTCGTACGGAACTTTATCTCATATAGGTATAGTACTCGTGGATATGTAAGTATGCATATACACCGCATGCCTATAATGCCTATTATACAATATTGTACTCAAAAAAGTAGCAATATAATTTTTTTTGTTACTTTTCTATGCAAAAGCATTTCATCTCAGATCTCTCTTGATTGATCAAAAATAAATTGAAAGATTGATAATAACATGCCACAAATAATTCAAGGAGATCAAGCTTTCTCCTAAACAAGTTCTACTTTACAGAAATATTAAAATAATTTTAAGTAGGCAAATGCACTACAGCAATATGAAATTGAGTTTCATATTCCTTTCTATCATAATTACGTTTAATTTGTTGACTCATAATAATTTTATGCTGCGTTCCTAAATCTTCGTGTTGAACCACGAAATTCCTATGAATTTCGACTTCAGAATTAAAACTAGTAATCGTAGATACATTATCCGTGTTATTTACGTCATTACCTGAAATTTTACCGGTATTTGTTAGCAAAAAACACATGGTGCTATTAGTCGTACATACCGCACGTTGGAATGTAGGCACCGTGCCAAATTACCTGCCTGTAGACCATCATCTCGTTATCGTTGAGTTTTATGAATTAAATTGCCTATTTTGTAGCTCTTGCTGACAAAGCGTTGTACTTAACTGCGGTTTATGCTGCACAGCATTGAATTTTAATAGCGTCGAAACAAAAGGACGTAACAAGAATACCCTTATGGAAGTTATGGAAGAACATTTTTAAAATATTTGCATTGTATTCAATTCATGGTATGATATTCATAATGAATTTTACATAAAATCACATTACAACGTGCTCGCGTGTCTATTGAAAAATCAAACATGCGGCGCGCACATGTGTGGCTCTAGAATTTGCGGTTAGTTAGCTAGAAAAAATGTGAGCTATTCCATCGAACCAGCGTGAGAATAGCAGGCTGCAGGCTGCAACGACCGATCGGAATACACTTTACGTGAATTCACTTGCTTTTAATTTTTTTCTTACTTCCGAACTTCGGGTCAATACGAAGGCTCGGAGTCGGGACGGGATTGCAAATGCGTGTCAAGGAATTCCGGAACAAAAATGTGTGCGTCTACCTGCAGCCGGCAGATGCGCCCCGAGCCCCCCCGCGTACCTCCCCCTCGCATACCGCCATTAAACCATGTAAATTGATTACGTGGAAAATCTGAGAAAATCGCGCGCTAAGTACTGCGAGCGCGTGACGACTACATGGCCAGTGTCACATGTGAAATTACTCAGTTTTTTCGCATTCCACAGAGCTGTTGTCGCCGCGGTCGTCCGAGGATTGCTGCGATTACGATTGTTTATCGCCCCCTAGTTAACGAGCCTAAGCTGATTCTGAATAATTAAACAACTGTTACGTTTAGGGCTGCCACTTTATTGCCATTATTAAAAAACATTAAGTGTTTAGGTTTTATGATGCTGAAATAGGAAATAAAGTAGGAGTTAGCGGATGTTTTATTGTTTCATCTTGATTTTAGTTGCAGTTATCTCTTTATAGTTAATGGCGATTTCATATAATTTACAATTTGCCATTGCCTGTGGACGGACATGGACAAAAACTGAGGTCTTTAAATTAAATTGAATTGATTAAATTGAAAATCGAATAAACCAAAATTGTGAAAACGATTTCGTATGAGGGGATGAGGTCAGTGTTGGTCCGTTAGTGCGTCGCCGTGCGCCGACACCTTGGCGGGCCGTGTATTTCGATTCGACGAACTTATTACGACAGATGGCCGCGGTCAGGGAGGCGGGAGCGCCCGCGGACCCCGGCCCTTCGGAGAGATCGACCTCCGAAATGCGCCCGAGATTGCATTCTTTCGGCGGCGCGGGCGCATTCCACTGCGCGCCATCCGAGCTCCGCGCGCCCGCGCCAGTCGACGCGCGCCCTTTTGGGGGTTAAGATGTGTCCGTTGCGGCGAGCGCTCACTATGTGGTCCCAGCCGCCTCCCCCTGAGCCCGAAACGCAGACGGTCCGTGGGCGCGCGCACACCTGGTGCCGCGGTTGTTTCGGCAGCCGCCAACTCGCGCGCATGGTCCGCCAGCCGCCTGAGTATGGCGTCCGCGTCGAACCTACGTCCGTCCGACCCGCCGGCTTGCGTGTACGCGACGAACCCCAGTACCAGAACATAGACGAGATGCGCAAGCGACCCGAGTACGCTAACCTCGACGAGATCAGTCGCGAGTTCGGCTACCGGCTCTGCCCCGAAGGTCAGAACCTAGAGGACGAAGCTATTTACGAAAACATACTATCAGTGCGTCAAATACGTTCCGCGGAAGTGCGTTTAGTGCCTGTGTCCGAAGTGGCGTACTACGAAGGTCAAGGTTACGTGGCCACGCAGGTGCTCAGCAGGAATGGAACCTTCCCGCAGTGTCCGCCGCACACCTGGAGTCGGCTGCAGCAAGCATACAGGCCCAATGGATCGCTGCGACTTTTCACCGTAAATGCCACTTGTTTTTCCACTCAAAATATGCTCACACTACGCCTAGCATTTGACGTCATTGCTTCCAATACAATGCTCATAGTTATTTTATGATTTTTTACAGAACAGGATATAACCGTACGATAATTCGAAGGTGTTTTTACACGGATTCCAAACTAAAAAAGTCATTGCCCAATTTATAATACCGTATTTAACTCTGGGAGCAAAAAATGCGTGTTTCGGTATTTTGATCTAATGACTCGTTACTTTTGTAAGTGACTTGATGAATTTCGTATGGACTTGCGATTTTAACCTTATCTTTAAGAATTATTACGTTTTTATGATACACGCTTTAGCTCATGTCTTAAAACAAATATTTTAGGCCAAAAGTTAAGTTGAATAGGAAGATTTTGCGCTATGCAATAGGATGTAAGATTAGCGTTTTGTTCAACACGTAGGCAGCTTACCAAAGTTTATTTTAGCAGGTTACACTATATTTTACGATTTTGTTAAATATTGATCGGGCTGTCGAAAGATGACTGGCGGGTAACACTTTTAAGTTGTAAGGTATGTTTAACCGTAAACATCATTAAACCTGCGTCAAGAAGTAGATAAGTAAAACCATTTTTCACAGTCGATCAAACGTTTTATAGTAATAAAATCTGACGTAAAACATCGTTGAGCACCAGTAGCAAAATAATTAAGTTTTTATATGTAGCTTTGTCTCGTAATTCAATCAATTTTTATGTTACCAACAAAAACTTCGCTGAACAACTCATCAACATAATTATGTACCCTTTTAAAATCAAATGTGCTCAGTATTTTCCTCTTAAAGAAATTATTGATGAAATTAAATTGTTTAGGCGCTTGATTACAGCTGCTGAAATTGATTTTAGTTGGTGGAACGTAAGTAAGTTTAAGAATTCGGTTTAGAATTTTCTAAAGCATTGGAAGCTGACTATAGCCAGATCTTTAGTCAACCGCCTTTTGTTTCCTTGATGAAATCATGCAAATAGAATTGATTTGCAATATTAATCTGTACGGCACTAACATCCGCGTACATAAGTCTTCTTAATTTATGTTTCAAATCTGATCGATTGACTGATGGATTGGCCAATACTGCGTTGTTATTCGGTCAGTAGGATATTCTGTTAGTGGGTTAGATTTAAATTAGGATGTGGTTTACGTTAGGTTTCCAGCTATTTTCCTAAAACTACTTTCCGTTTTTCTTTGAAACAACTTTGTCTTGTATCTTACCTCGTGGTACCTACTTTATAAAAAATACTTCAAGTATAAATTATGTATTCACTCTACGATCGTAGACCAGTATAAAAAACGAAAGCAGAGATAGTTATGTAAAAAAAAACTATTAAAAGCCCCACTAATTTCAAGTTTAAAATATATATTCTCATTATTTATACGAGTATTATCATACGACAATGTATCCAGTTATTACAATATGGTAATATGGTATAGCTTGATACTCGCATTATAAAGTCGAAAATTAACTATGAAACCAATCTATGATAAGGTGCAAGACGATGTTGTGACTTCAACATCCTCTAGAATTGCCTAAAAGAAGCTGCATGGCAACACCTCCGAATTTTATACTTATATCTGTCTCTTTTTGTCCACAGGCGAAGAAGGAGATGTACGATGTGAAGAAGCAGAGGTTGTGTTTAGCCCAGGATGAGTATAAGCATTTGAACAATGCGCTCTCCACGCTCGCAGCCTCTAGGACTAGTCGTATGTATACCTAATATACAGTAACTCTACATAATAAGTAAAAGTTTGGCGAGTTTAGAATTAAATAACGTCTGTTTTATAATATATATTTAAAAAAAAAAGTATAACTCTCTTGATAAATTTACGCGAAACGGTTATAGATGACCAATAGCGAATCGTTTTGCTTGCCAGTCGTAAGTTTGGGTGCTTAATACATTACTCGAATGAAAAAAACTCTTATTTGAAATTTTAGAATATTTTTCGGATATATTTTACAAATTAAAATGGTTTAGAAATCGAGGATTGGTGTTCTAATGTTCTATTCAATCTAGTTAGAGCCTTAAATAGGTAAGAACTGAAAACATAAATTCCAAATCCTTTTATGTAAAACGCTTTCCGAAGACCTAAGCCACTTAACCGTCAGGCATATCGACCGATGGTTTATAAATTAATAATAATTATGTAGAGCTTTAAGAGCTTAGCGATGTCGTATTCTGAACCAGATAAATTATTGTTATCAATACAAAAGTACTTAATACGTTTGCATATGCTCAAGAAGGGTATGTGGATAAATTGAAAATTATAATTTTTGTCCCGTTCCGCCGATTGAGGTCTTCTTATTTTATTAGGGATCCGTCGGATGTGAGAACGCACAATCTCACTTTACTTGAGATGGTTTTGCCTGTCCTGGGTTGCTACTTGTGAAATTAGAATAGTTAGGGATATTGTCTACCAAGTCAAAACATTTTTTTTTGTCCAAGGATAAAAAAAATATTGCACGGAGCTTCTAGAATAAAAATCAATCGGTCTTTTGTTTTATTTTTATTTTCATCAAATGATACTAGTATTTCTGTCAAATGCAATGTCCTTACCTTATGATATGAAGCTTTATTTTTTATCTGATTCCATAGATAGTCCACATTTTATCGCAAAAACTTGCCTCTTAATGTCTATGCTACGTCCGTTTATTGTTTTTTTTTTTTTATTATAGTCCAGACCGACGACATTATTTTAGTTGTATCTTTTATCTTTTCTTGACGCTTAATCCTTGGACTTGGATAAGTTCATTTATTTTATGCAATTTGGGCTAGCATGATATTATAATTTTTGAGAATCACTCCTTTCATATTGATCCTCCGCATTCGACTGAGCTCGGAGACCAAATTCTCCTGCCTTTTTTCCTAATGTTCACCTATCCGTTTAATCGCAGTGTGTTCATCAACAACGTCGATGACAACGACGTCAACCACTTCCCGGCACGACCCAGAGCTTCTGAGGTCTGAGGTGACGCAGGCGCGCGGCCGAGTAGCCCAGCTACGCAAGGAGCTAAGGCAAGCCCGAGCTGAGGTCGCCAGTGCACGCCGCGGAGTCGATACGCTTGCAGAGTTAGTATGCTTGTGTGGGACTGCTTTAGGTTCTTAGGTGGAGAAAACAGGCGAAGAGGACAGTCGGGAGAAGGAAGCTGATGGGTTTATGGGTGAAACTATGGTAAGGACAAAAATAAGCACTGAGCTTTGCTGAGCAAGACCACGTGATGGTAAGTATAAGCAAGTGCAAATATTTTGCATGGAACTAGAGTTTAGACTTCTCCATCTTCGGTGATATCAAGGTTTGTAAAGAGAAAGTTGTAGTTTTACACAATCTTTACTGGGTAGGTAACGAGGACGTTCATTAATTTAAAATTTTCCTATTACAGAGTAGAGCAAAAGATCAGTGCTCAACAGGGCTGCTACAACATCACTGAAGCCCAAGCAATCATGACTGAATTGAAAAACATTCAGAAATCACTCAACTCCGGAGAGAAAGAAAGGGCAGACCTTATGCAGTCTTTAGCCAAACTCAAAGACGATTTAACGAGACTGCAACTTGGGGACGCATCACCTGATCTATCAACTCTCTCACTCCCTCAGGAGAAACTAAGCACTGCTTCCCAAACTGATCTTTGTGCTGACTTAGTTCCCATCGGCACCAGACTAGCAGAAATGGCGCGGGTTCGCCTACAATATGACGAGGCGAGGAAGAGAATACAACAGATACAGCAACAACTCGCTGACTTAGAGGACAAAGTTCAACCTGGACAAGCAGAATCCGACAAGGATAGACTGTTACTCTTCCAAGAAAAAGAACAGTTGCTTAGAGAACTCAGGAGTATAACACCAAGAACAAGATCTAAACAAGAGATGACGGAAATCCAAACGGAGTGCAAGAGATTAGAACAAGACCTGAAAAACGCCTTTGAAATGTCGAACAAGTGCATTGCTGACCGACTGAGGTTACACGAAGAAAAACAACTGTTACTCCAACAGTTGAAAGACGCGTTAACATCAATGACGACCTTAGAAGGACAGTTGAAGACGCTATCAGCAAGTACGCTCTCAGTCTCAAGCAGTTCAAGCTTAGGGTCCCTTTCTACGGCCAGTAGTAAAGGCTCTCTAAGTTCCGGCATCAGTTTTACCGATATTTACGGTGGACCACAAATTGCGACATCGTTCTCAGCTGACAAGCCTATCGATATGGTCGATTTGCATCGAAGAGTTGAAAAGTGAGTGCAAAATACTTTTTCCCATTCAAACGTCAAAGTAAATGATTATGAACACGTTTGGCGATACATCAAGCATATAAAATTTATGCGTGATCCGAATAGGTTTATGCTAATTTCTCGATTTAGGACCTTTATAAAGTAGGATTATGATATAAATTTGAGCTTCGGACAATGGTTTGAACTTTCTTGGTTCGATTCTACTTTCTCAGCCCAAATATTTGCAAGCGCAACCTTAAAAGTATCGTGTAGTGCAATGTTACTTTCTCCTAGGATTACCAAATCATTACATTGCATATCTTTACCTGTCCTAACTTCTATGTAAGGTTAACTGACACAAATTTTGACATACTTACTGACTATTGTTTTATGAATTCTCATGCTTTGAAAGTTTGCAGGTAGTTTATGGTCTTGACTAAATCATTAGTTTTGTAAATGTTGACTTTTAACCTAGGAATAATTCGTAGCTTTTGACACTGTAAGCAAGAGTAATTTTTACAACTACATACATATTTTTATCTACAATCTACTGTTCATTATAGTACATCAGGGTTTTATAAAAAGTTTGACTTTATTGAGCGTAGTCAGTGTTTCACATACCCGTAAGACAGTTTCTTTAAAAACTCGAAGTGCCTTTACATTTTACTTACAAAAGCAACTTCAATTGTTATAGTTTGACCGAAACCACTGTGCTGCGCTTTAGGTATGTGTGCGGCGAGTTGGGGTGGCAGTGCAGGTCGCTCATTCGTCAACGCTCACGGCGTCCTGCCCCCGCCTTGACGTGCATTCTCAAGGCGCGGTACAGCGGTATCGGTCAAACTATAGCTGGTTTTCATGAGTTTTCTCCATAAATAACATCAGGCTGTCCTAGCAATCCACTTCAGAACAGGACTCCCCAATAGCACGACATTGACGTCGATCCTGGACTATTCTCATGCAGCGACTACCAGCTTCTAAAAATCAATCCATTTCATCAGGTTACTACGCGGCACAAGTTACAACGCGGAGAGTGCAACTCCTGGTGCCAGCAGTTCTCCATCTCAGCCTTCCTTGTCTCCAAGAAGTAGCCTCTCTTCAGCCAGTCCACCACCGCCACCACCTTCTTATAATCAGGTATGTTATCGATTATGCTTTGTCACTTATTTGACAATTGTCTCTTAGATACTTATGTGAATGGAAGATTACGAGGGGCTTCTAGGAAATTGAGAATGTTCTTATGTATGGGTACTTATAAGGAATAGAAAGAATTAATGAATGAATAGAAAAAAACATTTATTCGATATAAGGCATAACGCATTCAGCAACAATGAAAGAAGTAAAATAAAAGAATTACAAAGAAACATGGTGGAATTCAATAACTCCAATAACTGTCGATGCAAAGAAAAATAAAAGTTAAAGAACATTTAATTCTACATAACATAACACCACGCCTGTAATCTCTGGAGGGTTAGGCAGAGGTGTACCTATATAGTACACCCACATTTTGACAGTTCAACAACATTCATTGCGCTATTTATTTGATGAGCAGTTTTTTGTCGAACTTATGATGCAATGGATTACCAATCTGTTTCAAAACGATTCAGATTGTGATTGATCGCGTATTACGCAATTAGGGTACTAGGAATCGAACCCAGGACCTTAAGGTCAGCAGTAGCGCTTCTTCTTCTTCTACATTTCAGAAAAAAATACCAAAACATAATATTTGTCCATTTTTTACGTAAACAACCTTTTCTTAACCTTAAAGATGAAAGCGTGTGTAATTGTAATTGTCACACGATTGTAAACACTTATCGGTGTTCGTCACCTTCTGGCCAATCATGACTTTGCCTCAGTATGACGAATGTTTCTTCAGGTGTACACACAGCGTAAGCGCATGTAATGTGCATGACGTTTTGATTCTGTGACGTAGAACGTCTGCAGTGCAATGTTTTGCCTAAAGTCGTAGAGTAGTTTTCCTTTTAACATGGTTATTTATGTCACCATTGAAAATTATGGCTTCTTTTACTTGAACATCATTTTAGACGTCTCAATTTTAAACCCAAATGTCAACTCAGAAAATGCCACATGTCATTAAGCTTGCTTGGACTACCATGTACTTATAAATATAAATAAATACAAATAAAATCACGCCTGTAATTGCCGGAGGGTTAGGCAAAGGTGTCCATAAAGTACACCCACATTTCGCAAGTTATATTTAAGTCCCATATAATAGGGGGAGGGGGGGAGGTAATTTCCAAAAAAAATGTGGTAATTTAATATACAATTTATGCAATGACAATCCTTAGCAACCTGTACGTATTTCTGGTATTTGGCCAACATTAAAGATGTACTAAACTTCATGAGATGTTTTTATGCTAAATCATATTAAACGCCCCGGGCTCGTATGCCACTTGCTTTCACTATAAGAATGGTGAATAGATGAGATTAGTGTTTATTTCTTGTCATTTAAATGTTGTGTGTTAGTTTAAGAAAGTATCTTTGTATGACATAACCATCACACTTGTAATAAAAATGTTTATCAATAGACTTACGGCCGAATACACAAACTCAAGTCAAAGCAGCAGTTATCTCAGATCTCACTCACTCGTGCTTTCATTTGAAGGTGTATTGTAGATACAAGAAGTCATAAAAATAGTTGCTTTTGAGAATTCTGGTGTGTGTATCAAATCTAGAGAAAAGTTGGTCGGTGTTACAGACCCTAAAAACTCTGTCTACCTGAGAAATGAGGTATTTGACGATATTTTTTCATCATTAGTCTTGTACTGCTGCATTTTGTCCGGTTGCGCTTTAGATATTCATACGATACCAAATTGTCCGCGGACAGTGCCTATCGTCTGCTCAGCGCCTAAAGGTTTTGTTTTGTGATTATTCTACTTCAGATATATAAATGATTCTGAACCCCCCTGCGTTGCGTGCTACCTTTTGGAAGGGGCGACTAGAATCAATTCATTTTTTTTGTAAATTTTGACGTTCAAAAGTGCCTTATATGAAAATTTTCGTCGGCTATTAAAAAAAAAATCTGCTGTTTCATAGAAAAGTGCAATACCTACGCAGTCAAAATGTAAGTATTGGAACAGCAAATTTTTATGGTTCAGAATCACGCACTGAATCCATAGTAACAGTTTTCGTGTCAATGTCCCTGCCACCCTTTATGTAAAGTGTGGCCATTCAAAATCATCTTCTGAATGGATTATCCATTTGTCTTTTCTTTTCTAGGTGGAAAGGCAAAGACGGCAGCAGAGAGAGTTGGAAGAAAAGTTAGCAGAAATGAGGATAGGTGTCGCCACTGGACTGAATGAAGTCACAGGACTCGCTACAAGTAAGTTTATTTAAAATTCTATCAAAATTTCACTGTATTAAATCATGATTCTGTTTTATAAACAGGTAAAAGTCTATACCTACCAATGAAAAATAATGATTCTTATTTTTTTTATCAATGACATTATCAACAAAAAAATACAATTTAGTGTTTTGATTACTTGTGAGACTTTTTACCTAATATTTCCAAAGTACTATCGAAGAACTTCATATATGTATAAGCAGTTTGAAAACAAAATCCTGTGAACACGATGACCACATCTGTTACCGCCCCAGTTCTATAGCGGCCGAGCGCTGCAAGCAGAAATAGTCCTTACGGTGTATAGATATGAACTTCTTCGATGGTACATACTAATTTCATGGTTTTCCTATATTGATGACCCCTGTACCCTTTTCACAAAAAAAAATTATTTTAATACTAGCTGTGCCCCGCGGTTCCACACGCATAAGTCTCGATCTCATGGAAATAATAGGAAAAAATAGTATCCAGGTCATGTTCTATCCATGTGCCAAATTTCAGCCAAATCTGATCAGTCGTTTTAGCGTGAAACCGTAACAAACAACAAACAAACTGATTTGCATTTATAATATTGGTCAGAATTATCTGACGTTGAAGACACATCCACACAGACTCGAAATCATTTCATGCCTGTAACGCTACAAGGTTCGTTTCGCGCGTGGTCAAAATTGGAACTTGCGCCGCCATCTTGTTTTTTCAATACATTTCTACAAAACAATTGCACATTTTTTTACCAACAGCGCCCCCCTGGCAACGACTTTGGAGCGCTAAAAGATTCTTGTACCAGTGTTTATGATTACTTGAAGTAAGCTAACTATTATAATGTATGTTTAGTTCCAGTACAGTTGCAAGGCCCGGGGCGGCCGTGCGAGCCGCTGTCGCCCATATCAGAGACGCCTCCACCGCCATCGCCCAGAACTCCCTCGTCTAGTGGTAAGTGTTACACCCATAGTAAATTCCATTTCACCTCTTACGATGTCTCCTATGGATCACCAGTATGGGTGTTGATTACCCCTCAAAGAAAATATTTGACAATATCTTAGCAGACAAAGTACATACTTCTAATAACATTTTACTTCATTTGCAGGTACAAACACTAGATCAGTATCAGCGGCAGTGAGCGACGAATCAGTGGCGGGCGACTCTGGTGTGTTCGAAGCGGCGCAGGCGGCGAACGATCCTTCTAACGCAGGTAATTTATATTGTACCTTATTTCGATAGGGATGGGGTTTCAGTTGTTCGGTAGGGAGGTATAAGGTTTAGTTTTGCTTAAAGATAATTGGAGAGATTTTGGCCGGTATATTGTATAATTCTTTAAGAGTTATGGATTTGTTTTTATTAGTTTGGCAACTTTAATTTAATTGATACAGTGGGTAAAACACAGTATCAAGCAAAAAACGCAACACAAAATACACTGTCAAATATTCAAGATTTTTTATAAAAAACCTGTGGCTCGTGATACTTATAATTCAGTAAAAATTAACAATAAATGAGTAGTGTCGATTTTTACTGAATTAAGTTTCTGTTCATAAAAATCGGTAATTTCTTTTTTTATTTAATTTTTTTCTAATATTCTATTTCAATTTACAGTGAACAGTGCCCAAATTGAGATCAAATTGCGCTACTGTGTAGAAGACAGCGCGTTGGAGATTGGAATCCTGCGCGCGCGCAACCTGCACGCGTTGTTCATTGATATTGGCACTCAGGTGTAAGTATTATTAGTTATTATAAATGATAATGATTTTATTTCTGTCAAATCACAGTCTCTTTTAAAGTCCAGACATAATCTTAGGCACATCGTGTGAGGAACATGTAGAGTAGTGTCTGAAATGGTCTTTTGAGGAAAGAACACACAGATTTGAGTGGACCGTCCAGTCAGTGCACGCATTCGTCAGAAATTGTGTAGCTCAATGATTCGACGAATAATATCAAAGAAAGGACATTTGGGTAGGTCGCATTGATTACTCAAACTGCCAGAACATAAATAAAAACAAAATGAAAAAATAAAAATGACTCACATAATTACATTTATATGTACGCATATTATCTTTACTACACCATTCAAAACAACAAATGAATGGTGTGATGCAGAATGGATGCAGATAAGTGTGCACCTAAGCCTCTTAGAGAGGTGCGGTTGGCGCCGACTAGTCGATTCAAAAAGTAATCATAATCAGTGGTCGATTGATGAACGTAATCTGGCTGCTATATATCACACTGTATCGATCTGAATGATCGATTTCATAAATCTTGGGTGTTACTAAGATTTTATGCAATTCTAGCAAGTTAATAACATAATAAATCCTTTGTCTTGCGTCCTTTGTCATTTAAGTATTGATACTGTTTGGGGTTGATTTTTTCAGTCAGATATCTTTTATCTTTGGAAATAAATTACGTCTGATAGTTGGTCTAGGAAAAGATATCGAAAATTCAAAATTATTCGGTGGTGTTGTGAATTACAATTTGTTTATAATTGAGTAATCGCGTAACAAACAAAGCAAAAAACACATTTGAATTGAGAACTTCCTTTTTTATCTATGAAGTTGGTTAAAAATATTACATTTAGTAGGTTAGAGATAGCTACAGTCTAATATTGTTACTGTGTCAAAAGTTTTTCGCAGTATTTTTATAGTTATTTATTTTAATTCCTCTTATTTATTTATTTGGTACACCAACAATAGTATATACGAAGAATTAACAGTAATAAAATAAAAGTATCGATATGTATACCTATTATAGGTACTTTATACAACACAGCATTCACCAGAAGACAGCAACATGAACATTATACACGCTGAATTTTTAGTCACCGTCCAAATTTATTCTAGGCATTAGGTATGATTCACTAACTCCATTTTTGAAAAAAAATAAAAAAAACGGTACGTAAAATTGTCATATTAAATCATTTTCGCGAAAGAATTATCCGCTCTGCGTGGTATATAAAAAATTTGTGATGTGATATCTCAATATTTTTGTATCGTGTGATACTAAAAGAAAAAACACGTATTCAATGATTATCAAAATTTGGACGGTGACTAAAATGGATATTTCTCTTTGACATCTGAGAGGTCCCAATCCTTTGACACAGTATTTATTTATCATAAGCACAGTCACTTACAATTAAATTAAAATAACATCTAAAATTAGCATTTCAGTAACCATGCAAATGACAGGGTATGCATGACATTCATATATGAAATTTAGACCCTTTAAAAACAAAATAAAGTGTGTCTAGTAGACATAAATCTACAACACTGCAAAAACAAACCAGTATGAGCTAGATAGACCGACACTCATCACACTGTTTAAATAGGGAGCGTCTGTATGAAGCGACAGTCATGGAGAAAATATCAATAGGGTAATCCGTCAAATTGGACCTTTCATTATATTGTCTTGCCATAAAACTCAAACTCAAAGCATTTTTTTCAATTAAACCCTTTACAGGCACTTTTGAATTGTCAAAGAGTCAGTTAGTCAGAAAGTTGAAGCTAGTTGCCCATTCCAAAACGTAGATCTCTATGGAGAAGAACGGGCAAGAAACTTCAAGGACACTCTTTTAAATATAGAAATTACAAAATCCTGGGTACATTACTCTTGTTGATTCTATATGTGAGAACAATGTAAAAAAAATTATAAAAATCGAAAACGATTAAAAATAAGCCCTGGCAGATAAGAGATGACCAGTCTCAACTGACGGCGCCCGTTCACGAACATGACGCGTGGATCAGCACCATTCAGCTCAACCATTTTGTAGGGAACCGAATGATCCAATACGTGTAAGGAGGCAGTTAAAAATGTAGTATTAAAAGTGGATGTAGGTAATTCAAAATACGATGATACGCTTACTAGGCCTAAAGTTAAAATAGTTTATTAATTGTGTAACATGTAAGTAACGGTTCGCTTACCCAGCGGCGTGCGCTGCGCGCTGGTGGTGGGCGGCGGCTGCGGCGTGGCGTGGGGCGCGTGCGGCGCGGCGTGGCGCGGGGCCGCGCTGGCGTGGCGCCACGCGCAGCGCGCGCCGCTGGCCGTGCGCGCGCTGCGCGCCGCCACGCTGCAGGTCAACCTCACGGCGGGCGCCGAGTGCCTCGTGAGTATACTACGAACTTCCAACCTGTTTCTATTAGTCACAGCTCTTTTTTTTTCAACTAGCTACAGATAGTGCAATCCACGACGACGCGCCCCGCTCCCTACTAAAGTACAGCTTACAGTACAGTAATCGTGGTGTGGGGCGCATCGTCGTGAATTGCACTATCTATACGACTTGGCTCACATGACTGTATTTTTGACTTTTCATACAATGGAAACTAGAAATTAGGTTTTTTTATTAAAAAAATCTGCGAATGTTAGTCACGGTACATCGATACCTTAAAGATGTAAGTTTTTAAAAGCCAACATGTTGAATACTTACATTATAAAATTAATACATTGTGCAATCTATAAGAAATGGATTCAATACCACTATTTACGCATGATGTATTACAAAAATTTCATTAATGTTGTGATCATTGAACTAGTTAGGTGATTCTAGTATTTTTTTTAAAATTAAATATAATTGATTATTTTTATTTGATTTAAAGTTAAATACATTACCTAGATAAATTAGGTATATTTACAAATAAATTTCGTTTTATTCTTTCCATTACAGTACATAATTAAATAGTTAATATATCCAACACATAAAATAAATTCTACCAAACTTAATTTTCATAAATATTTTAAAATGATGACAACTAGCCAAATTTGAGTATTCGGCTTCAAGCCTCGAGTGCCATGTAAATACCACACAAGGCGAGAGCGATTAACTTCTGACAAACCTTACCCTTTACTCTTCTTACTTTTACCCTTACTCAAACTAACCCTTACCCCTTACCCTACAGGGCTGTGCTCAAGTGAGTCTAGCAGACTTCGAGCCAGATTCTGTGTCCCAGAAATGGTACAACGTGCTTAGCTTCAGATGTATGAGAAGAGATGAGAGCTCTGATGAGTCTACTGTTATATCGTCACAGACTTCCACGTTGACTAGGAATAGAGGTAAGCGAGTTTTATTATCATTGTATTAATCTAGGATTTTAGTTTGGCTATAAATACATCTCCACTGTAAGTTAAATCAATTTTAAATTCCAATTTATTTATTCAGTAACTATTCACATTGCGTTCGAACATAATCCTGAATGTAATACGTATTAGATGTGTAATTAATAAAATTAAAAATCCAAAATGCATCGTAATTACATTATTAATTAGTCTGACTTTTATCATTCGTAGAATAGTCTCAATTTATTAAAGAGTCATTGTATTTGGGCACCTTTTGTGTACAAAAGCCAGCAGATCAACCTACCCGAAACTGTCAAATTTTCCCAATCCACTTTGAACCTTATGCTTTAGTGATAAAATCAAAAATCTAGTAGTAGGTTGACGTGCTGGCGTCTGTTCATTATATTTATAAAATCACCAATACTTTTGCTATTGAGTTGTCAAAATATTTTTTTTTAAATTACAAATTGAATCGTGCGTAACAGCTGTATGAATAATTTTCTGTATTTTATAGGACCAGAAAGTATGACGGGTGCGGAATGCAACGTTGATTGTGGTGATAATTCAGCATCGGAGGACGAAGAGTCTAGAGAGCCACTGAATCAGGTATGAAAACAAAACAGAAAAAACAATTAAACATTAGAATTAACCAGTCAACATTGTTTAACCCCCGACGCAAAAAGAGGGGTGTTATAAGTTTGATCGCTATGCGTGTGTGTCTGTCTGTGGCGCCGTAGCTCTTAAACGGGTGAACCGATTTTAATGCGGTTTTTTTTATTTGTAAGCAGGTTTTCTAGCGATGGTTCTTATCAAAATCGGTTCAGCGTTCTGCCGTTTGTAGATTATCATCAGCTCTTTTCTAGTTGATGAATGGATGTGAGCGTCTTCTACAGGTCTGATCGATTTAAAATTTGGTATTTTGTTACATCAATGATATTAGAAGAACATAGTAACCTTGAACTGATGCTGCAGCATCACCTGGAATTTGCAGGATACCCAACTCCATAACCAACTTACAGCACAGGTATTGTGTTTGGGCTCATTGCAATGTTCTCAATGAATAGGTTATAGATAGATGATGAACAGGGTCTGGTGATGGAGTAGGAAAGAGTAAATGGTTGTGTCGGGGGTTTTTAAAACTTTTCTTTGCTAAGTGTTATGTTAACTAAGAATATTTCTTCTCTCACAGATAGTGGAAGAGGATTCATTTGAGGACTACATTCCGGAAGAAGACATTGCTTTAGAAGAGGAATACCTTCACCCCACCACAGCCGAGAAAGAGACCAACACTGAATGTAACTTCTGTCCCGAAGGAGCGAGGCAGTTGCATAGACGGTACGTAGCTATACTGTGCCTCGGTGAGAGTAACTTTATAAGGCTGTGCCTTTTTTAGAGTAATTTTAGGGTGAAGTAGATTTTTGTTGGGTAAAGAGGTATTTTTATAAGGTGTTGGTAATTTGACTAAAATGTATATTTATGTTAGGTCATATTTTTTTTGTAGTTTTTTTGTAGCTGTAAATTGCCTCAGTTGTATTGGTTAAGAGTAATTTCAATGTTGTATGTTGTGTAAAAGTAAAATAACTATCACTTTTGTCTTAATTTTCACAGTTATTTAAATCGAGGCGATCTTAATGCCTCGTTTCAAGCAGGTGCCTCTTTTACATAATTAATTTAATATAGTGACTTCCAAGTCAACCTTGGTATCGAAAATCTAGTGTTTATATTAGAGACACTGTTGACTTTAGTCTGACCGAGACCGCTGAGTTTTAGGAATGCGCAAGGAGGCGGGAGGGGGGGGGCAGCGTTGACTTATGAGCGGCGGGGACCCCATTAGCGTTGACGAATGAGCGGCGGGCCGCCGTGAGCGTTGACGAATGAGCACCCCCGTGCACATACCTAAGGCGCGATTCAGCGGTCTCGGAAAAACTATACTAGATCAATTTAAATCCTAGGTTCTAACCTAAGAGGTTCTTAGTACCAATTTTGAATTCCTAAGTGTAGTTGAGGCTTACTAACCTTGGTGTCGGGCTACAATGTACGTTTTCCTCTCAGATATATGAAGTTGAGACGCGCGGCAGGCGACGGCCGGCCGCACCACGCGCCGCTAGAGAAATAATATATAGCCCCTTGTGTACATAGTTGTATATAGGTATGTTTACATTGTGTCGGGTTGCTTTCTATAGCCGTAACAAAGTATTGGGTTTTTGATTAATATGGGTGATGTGCTCAATCGTTTTTTGTGAAAATATGGCTAAATACTCAAACGAAACTCAATAATAAGTCGTCGATTTAACCAGTTTTGAAAGGTTCCACGATCAATGGGTGTCGGAGTGTCTAACTTAAGTGATTTGATTGGCTGTTATTTTATCAGTAGTAAACAAGGGTTAAACATTCAGCTTTTTATAAATCGACTGATTATCTTTTGCTCTCGCTGTTACTGACTGTTCACTATAACTGGTACCTTGCCGTCGTGTTGGCAGCATTGCTTGTCAAGCTTAGTTTCAATACTAATAGAGTTCAAAATGGTGACTGACAGAACAGTACTACCAATCGCATCACGAGTCAAGTTATAATGAACGCACTGTACTTTATGGTGTGTTGTACTTAGTGGGCAGGAAGACTTAAGAACATTGAGTGTCGTTTGAGAATTCTGGGGCAAAACTAATACAATGAATATTAGTTTTGGTGTTATTTACAATATAAACTAATTGTGGAGAGATACGGACATTTTTTGTCTTTTTATTAAGTTTTTCGAGTCTAAATTGCCTGGTATTTGTGTGAAAATTATAATAATTAAGTAATGTATTGGGTATGTCACCACGCATGTTATATTCAAATGATATTACCGTACACAAGTGTTATGTGCATGAAATAGCATGAAACGTGGCACAATGTGGATGTATCTTAAATGGTTTTCAGCATTATTTTATTCAATTTCATCAACGTCAAAAAACTGCCTAGAGCAAGAAAAAATATGTAAATACATACTTTTCGACTTTGTGAAGGTCAGATAGGCAGTCGCTCCGATATTCAGTTGCATCCGGTTAGACTGGAAGCTGACCCCAACATAGTTGGGAAAAGATGATACTTTTCAAATAATATTCTTTTTGGTAATGAAATTGACTAAAACAATACTTTGCACATACTAACCACCACTCCAACTGGGAATATTTCTACAATATAGTTATATTTTCTTATAGAAAAAGCCAGCAAACGAACGCCAGCCTCGCCGAGCCCCTGGCTACCATCAAGAGGTCCCAAACGTTCTCGCCACAACCACAGAGCATCGCCAAAGCCCAGTACATTTGCAGGTCAGTACTAGAATGTTCTAGAGCATTGCCTCAAGTCAGCTATTACAATAGTGTCAGAATGGTCTATCATTGATTTCATAATTGTTGATTTTGACAAGTTTGGTAATCTACTAACATATTGGCGTCATTATGACTTTCCAATGGTCAGCCACTGACACTCCATTGAAAGAAATGGCATCTATTGGTAATCTCGTACATAATGACAAATGAATGACTGACTTAGGCGGTAATCTGCAAAAAAATTTACAGTTCCTTTGATCAGTGACCTACCATGAGAAAGTAATTGTGCAGTCATTTCTTTTTATTCGTTACGAATATCGTGTTTGTGGAATACAATGATCAACCAATGATCGACCATTATTAATTTAGCAGATTACGAACTTTTAGCAAAATGACAATGGGATCGTTTTGGAATGACGAATTTATAAAAATAGCAGACATGGGCCGCGAAATTTCGCGTTGTTGCATAACTTTTTAATTAGTCGAGATTTTTAATTCATATTTTTTATGGCACCTCTATAGGTCATGAGGTATCCAAATATCAAAAAGTATTTGGCCTAGATCTTAAGGGGGAGGCGTGAAATTTGATTCGCTGTTACAATGTATGGTAGATTTTTAGTTTTGCCCAAATATTCAACTTCAATAAATCAATCGACTAAGCCTGCTAATAGCGACGAAGACTAAACTCTTCTTAGCACTGGGTAATTTATTTTTATTTTTACACCAAAATTAGGATTACACAGTTGCTGTGATAACACAGAATATAGTTAGTACAGAAGATTCATTTAAATAAAAAGCGACTTTTGCTACGACACAATAAAGTGCAATTCAGGTTGCACAGCCCTCATTACCTACAGTTATATTCACCTTGAAGTTGCCTCTCTTTCTATCGCGTGACTCTTAGATCTTCTGACTACGTTACACTCACTGAATTGGCCCGACAAGTTTACTCCGCCGCGTACAATGTAGCTTCAAACTTAAAATAAGGAGTGCGTCTTCTGTACTATTCTGTGGTGATGTTTGGTTTAAAAAGTACAGGAATATGTAGTGACATTGACTGGACAGAAGGAGGTTCAGGGGCTTTAATTTCTATGCTTCTACATTTTGTTTGTGTTTTCTGATTCGTCTCAGACCGAAAGGTACCCAGTTTCCTAAGGATGGAGATTTATTTATTTGTTACAGTCGTTTTTCAACCTTATTTGAAGTACTAAATATTTCGTTTGTCCTCAGACTGAACCGTTCGGAGTCGGACTCGTCGATGGCTGCGTACGCGCGTCGTGTGACGTCACACCCGCCGCCCCCCTCCGGCATTCCCTTCGACCGCAGTGTGCGCGAGAGACGCTCACTTAGGTGTGCACATTTTTGTTTGTAACGTAAAAATACAGGTCGCGAATTGCTTCCTGATCCACTGAGTGTTGTAAGAACTTAATTCATCTTCGCTTCACTGAAGTTTTTTTTTGTGGAGACAAGACATGAGTCATTTTTTTTTTTATTAATAATAAATTGACTTTCACAGATGGGGCCGCGCGGGCGCGGGCGCGGGCGCGGGCGCGGGCGCGCGCTCGGGCGGGCGCGCGCGCTGGGCGGCGGCGCGCACGTCGCTGGACCTGGCGCTGGACCTGCGCGCGCAGCACTCGCGCCTGCACCACCTGCGCACCGACATCGCCAACCTCAGCGCGCTCAAGAAGAGGTGAGCACCGGGCACAACTTTACTGATCAATAGAGTTTTAAATGTGGATAAGCAAATAATAAGACTGGTTCGCAAGGATGTAATGATGATGTTTTCGTGCACTGGATTTTCAACGCTCTGCTTAGCGCCGAGAGTTGAAAATCCAACAGTATGTTTTTTCAACGTGCTGGGACGAGAGTGCATTCGATGGTATGCACTCTCGTCCCAGCACACGATGGTGTTGGATTCTCAACGCTCGGCTCGACACCGAGAGTTGAATATCCAGTGTACGAAATAAATCGCCGCAATAAAAACACGTTCCATACGAACCTGGGCTTACACTGTTTGTTCACCGCACCGTGAACGGTACGAGAAACGAGTATACGAGATAGTAAATGTACTATCGCCACTTCGGCGTCGTTATCATGTTCTCGTTGACGTCCCGTTCGCGGTGCGGCTGACAAACGGCCTAACAGTAGGAACCTAAACAAAAAAACTCTTAAACACTAAAAACTAATTCATTTCACTAAAACACAGTTCATAGGCAATTCTGCTGAAATAAATTCTTCAAATAAGTCCATTTTTAAAACTAACTAGCATGGCTGTCTTAAAATTCTATCGATCGCTAAGTCAAAAATATAAAGGAACCTGTACACTCACCGGTTCCTATTTAAAATTAAACAGGTAAGACAGACACTTACGATTCTTCATCTTTCCAGATTAGAAGAAGCCTGGACCCGTGGCGACCCAGCCGTAGCCGCGTGGGTGGCTGAGGACGAGACATTACGTCGTCTGGTAGCGCCGGACGAGCCTCCCGCAGACAGAGCCTCTCGCCTACTCAGCCGGACCTGTCGCGAGATCTACCGCCTCAGGAAGTCGCGCCAAGGCGGCCGGAAACCTGACCTCGTCACCTTCAAGTGAGTATTTAAATTAATTATCAATTTACCAGCCGAAAGACTTCTACTGGTGGACATGTAGGCCTCCCATAATTAACCGCCACTATGGCGAGTCCTGTGGTTCTTGCATCTTTAGGATGCGCACAGCACAGGACTTGAATTTCCTCACCACACGCTTTTCCTCTTAAATTGTTGCGTGACTGACTGAATAGACAACGCACGAGACATTATCATCTGCCTATAAAGTCTATCTGATACCAGCCACACTTCGAAAATCGTTGCTTCAACTAGCTTGAGGGAGTCCTACAGTACGCTAATCATTTGGGCAGTTTCAAAGCAATTCGTTATTTTTGCCGGGAATCGGTATTACTCCACTAGTTTGGACTCAAACAGAGCCCATAATCCGGTGAGGTCCCAAACCAAACCTTTCCGTTATCATCTATCATGTAATCGTTAATCTCGTTCCATCATAGAACTCATCCATCGCTTTCCATCAGGCGAGACCGAGGTCAAGATCAGGCACATTCTGCAAGGAAAATAAAATAACAATATAATTAACAGTGAAATTTCCCTCCTCAGAGAAAAGATGGCCTTCTTCACTCGCACCAAAACCACAATCCCCCTCCTACCGGGAGAAGATGGCGATGAAATACTATCAGAAGACGATTGGGAAGAAGACTTGGAAGAACGACGAACACCCGACGGACGGTCTTCTAAAACATCTTACGAGCTACGTAGAGACCTCCCAGCGACTACGCAAGAGGTGGCAGAAGTGGTTGAGTGCAAGAATCCCTGTTTGAACATTGAGGGGCCGACAGAGGCGAAGGATGACACTAAGACTGATGAGGTGAGGTATGACTTTGTGGTTGATAGAGTGCTGGGTGTACAGGTTTGAAAGGTGCGGCGTTTTACACGGTTGGTTGGGGCAACTTGGGAGTGGGTGCGCGGGAGTTGCGATGCAGTTTGTAAATATTCTCTTGATTTGAGCAGATGTTGTTGACTTAACAATTAGTAAAAAATAAATTGCTAATTTCTTGGCAATTTATTTTTCAACGAAATAAATCAATCTGCTCCGCAACTCCTGCGCAATTACTCTCAATTATTACTGACCTTACAGTTTCACAATCAAAATCAATTAAAAGAAACATTTATTTAAAACCAACCGATGCAAAACAGCTCTAGTATGGCCTATGGCAAAATATGGCACCATTAAACATTTGAAAATAAACAATATTTAAATATAACTGTGATCATTATTGCCTATTGAGATTTTCTGGATCGAAGACTGAGCGAGAACTTATAAATGTGTTATTGGTTATATAATATATATCCGGACTCTAATACATGTGCGTATATGTGCAAATAGAGTGCCATAAAATTAAGATTACATATTGAATCTTATTCATTTTTATACCACTTATTATGTATCGTATTTTATGTACAAAGTAAAGAACAAAATTTTGAATGTTAGAAACTCCTGAAAACAAGTATGATTTGATATAATCCCGTCCATAATAGGTATACTTATGTATTTAAAATTGTATATGATTAACTAGTAATACAAAACGTTAAATTTTGCAACACATTTCTTATTGATATTACAAATGTAGCCAAGTCAAAAAATAATTATGTTTCTTGTAGTTCAGGGGTAAAATTGTGCCTTTTAATTATTGGTGCCTGATATTGAAGCCTGCGATTGTGCCATATATGGCATGCCAGACGGGGTAAATAGGTACAAAGTAGTTGTATGATGAGTCACAAAATGTATGCCAAACATATTTTTTTATTGTAATTAGAACATAATGTGGGGTTACGGTCACTTTGTAAATAAAAATACGTAAAATTGCGGACCCACCGACTAAGTTCATCTGTAGATAAAATAAACAAAAATAATTTTTGCAAAATTTTAAAATTATTTCTCAAATTACCAAGTTTATAATTGCAATTTGCCTAACTGCATTACTTTTTAATTTTTGCAAAAGTTATATCTGATTAGGGTTCTCTCCACCGAATAAATAGGACTTGAAAGGCCAAAAAGAAAGCTTTGTACATAAGGCTTTAAATATGTGGAGTACTTGCCCTACACAATGTTTTAAACTCTACTGACCTAGAAATTATTTGAAATTACAAACACTTGAAATAAAATTCAATAATTATTATGTTCACAAATATTCATCATTTATTATTTAAATAAGAAGTTGTATTAAAGGTACAATTCCGTAGCTGACCGCAGGCGGCAACTGCAGGCGACGTGTCACCGGGACACGACTGGATTCTGTGTACTCTTATGTATTTCTATGAAGGCGACATGTCGTATCGTGTCGGTAGTTCATAAAAAATCATAGGAACCAGTCGTGTCGCGGCGACACGTCGCCTGCAGTTGCCACCTGCGGTCGGCTACGGAATTGTACCTTCAAAGTACGTGCCTAATAAATCTAAGATAAGTTATAATTTTCTAGGTCTCTCACGAACGTACCCGGGCACATTTTCGTTTTAAACGTGCAATTATACAACGTAATATCAATAGCTTATAATTCCATGTGTGTTAACAGATCTGAGTTTGTACTGAACATTTTTTGTCTCACTCATTATCATTCTTATGTTTAAACTACGCCATCTTTATTTATAAACGTTGACACTTTGGGGAATTTCCCTAAAACTCTCCTTTCTATTTATTTGTTATTCAAATTCATCAGCAAAGGAATCTTAAATCAGCGTTCATAAGTAAAGACATTATTTTTAGTATTTTGTGAACAAAAATACATCAACTTTTTAACGAATTACATTTTGTGGTTACACATTCAAAATTACAAAAAATGTTTGGTTTTTTTAAATAAGTTGATATATTTTTGTACTCAATCTTGATGTAAGCATTACTTGTACATTTTGTACATATCATATTTAATATTATTATTCTAGTTTAAGAAATCTGTGTAAATAATCTGAATAAAAAATACGTTTTATAAAAGAATTTGCATATCTGAATTTTGACTTTATTACTATTATTATTTCTAATTAATTATTTAGCAATATTAGTCGATGTTAAGTATTTTTATAACAAGAATACAATAGTCTCTTAGCTGTAATCTTTACGTAATGTTACATTTTTGTAAAAAATGTATATTTTTTATTATAATTATTTACTTGGAGTTTTTATACATAGTGTAATTGTTACTGAGGTGAATTTGGATTTGCCAAATTAATATAAGCCTTGTTTTAATTCTTCCATTAAAATAAAGGGGTCATTATATTTTGTAAAAATGCCAATACAATTCATACAAATGAAAATAAAAATTATAAATTAATATTTCATTGTTTGATTTTAAAATAACTTTCCTAGTGAAATGCAGTGGCGGAATTGTCACTAAGTTATCCCCAAAATCGATCACAAGAATGGTTAGGTAGGACCTAGGATATAACTACCTTAAAACGAAACAAGAGAAACACAACACACATACATACATAAACTCACGCCATCTTCCCATGGGGGTAGGCAGAAACTACAGAACGCCACCTGCTACGATCCTTACATACTCCTTTTGCCTCGTTTACGTTCATACTTCTGGTCATACACGCACGCCGGTTGCGAGTACTACGCACCTGAACATTCTGAAGAACACCATTAACAAGACTGTCCTTCACAAAGCGTCCCCTCCCGGGCGTTCCCACATGAGAAATTATAAGTGAAGAAGTAGAAGTGACGGCACGGTTGGCGCAGTGGTTAAAGCAATTGACTGCTGCACTGCGTGTTGCGGGTTAGATTCCCGCACGGAACAAATATTTGTATGTCCTACAAGTAGTTGTTTCAGGTCTGGCTGTTTGTGTATGTGAGTTTAAATGTTTGTCAACGCACCCACGATACAGGAGAAATACCTAGTGTAACGGACGCGACTTAGGAGATGTAGGTCGTAGCTAGCTTTAACTTTCTGACTAACTGACTGACTCTTTGACAATGCAAAAGTGCCTGTAAATGGTTTAATTGAAATAAATGCTTTGAGTTTGAGTAGGTTCGAACCCTTACAGGCTCTTTACTTTTTGTAAATGATTTCATCACCACTGCTCTCAAAACGGTGAAGAAAAACATCGCGAGGAAACCGGAATGTCCAAGAACTAAAAATTCAAAGACATCTGAGATGTACCAACCCGCACTGGGCCCGAGTGGAGGATTACGGCCCACTCCCTATCAGGGAGAGGAGGCCTGTGTCCTATTAGTGGTAACAATAAAGTCTGATTATATTACATAATCACGAGTCACGATAAATTCCCTAATTCCACATGCAAACCTGTTACGAACAGCAAACATTACGAAGCAATCCAAACTGAAACACAATCTAAACTTACATAACCTCAGTTCGAGATCAATCAGAGATAAAGCGACATTTGTTCTGCACAAACACTAACTGCGTTTGCATACAATAATGTATGCGATTGCAGTAGATTGCCTTACCATGGTGATAGAAAGATAATAATATAATCAAGCCTCTTTTTTCCATAATGAAAAAAAGAACAGAAAATATTTATTGTTCAGGTAAGCAGGTTCAGAGTGAGACGATTTGAGTAGTTTAAAATATTACCTACACCTAGGTATACATTAAAATATTATTTGCCAGTGAGCCCCAAATGAGACAGTCTGTATCTTGAGGCTCGAGGTACGAATTCCAGAGTTGAGACCAGAGAGGAGATTTCCAGAGAGGTATTTTATATGTGTAATTTGTGTGGCAAATAAAAAAAAATAACTATAAAAAAAATTGTTGAAATTAATTTAAGGAGGGATCTTTGGGGAAAGGCCTCCTCCCTTTCTTGCCACTCTTTTCTGTCCTGTGCTGCTGCAGGCCAATTCTGACCCGCTACTTTTTCGATCTCGTCGACTCATCTTTTTTGATGGATAGAAAGATAGCCACGTAGTCACCTAAATTGGTTGACTGTCTTGTTGGTCAACTTATAATGCTAGATAGCCGCTAGGGTGTTATTAAGTTTTTCATAATTAAGATGGAATTTCTCAGTGAAGTGGTTCAAAATTAATCACTCAGTCTATCGCAGTCGACTACAGGACACAGGCCTCTTCCACGCTGCGCCACAACACCGTGCCGTCTGACTTTCGCATCCACAAAGTGGTGAATGCATGGCAATAGGCTCAAAGTCAAAAGTTAATGTCAAATCAGTAGGTATAAGACACTTTTAAACGTCAAAATAAAATAAAAAATTATATGATTCTAGTCGCCCCTTTCGCATGGAGAAGAATAGGCAAGAAACTCCACCGTTACCTACTCTTTTAAAATGTTTTACAATATTTTGCATAGGTACATTTTGTTTTATAATTATATGTGAAGACGATGCACCTAGAATTAAATTACTATACCACAATAGGTAAAAATAATTAAAAATGAAGCAACAACAGATAAATTAATTATGTGATAGATAAATGGTACTCACATATTTACAAAAATTGTAAAAGTAGACGATTTTATAAAAAAAATACAATTAATAAGTTAGTGTTTGAGGAAGTAATCACAGAATTTAAAATCAATGTAATATATAAAAAATAAAATATACAATTGAATTAGCAACCAGTTTGATTTTGTCTAGATTCTATATTACCCTATGGAGCAGGACCAGCATGTTTCCAAGCATCCATATCTTGGATATAATCCTCTAATTTGAAATAATATGCTTATTTACAAAGTGTGTACACTTTGTATTATATTGTGAGTTTTAAATTTTCTTTCATTTAATTCCGATACAACACAAGGTATTTTGTTGTAACATTTAACACAGTACCCCATAAAAGATGTATATTATGTACTTTAGATTGTAGCGGTTACACCGCCACATACGAACTACGCATCAAAGACATGACGTCACACAAATCCTGCATCGCGCAATTAGAGTTTACCGCGCGAACGACATAGATAAGACTATCCGAAATCAACAGTTGGGCAGTCGGCCCGCCAGACACAACACCCGTCTGGTTGGAGGATCCTCCCTTTTCTATGGTGGATGAGTGAACTGTACACCCTGTTCCTCAAACTCCTAAATTGGTGACCCCGAGTATGAACGTCAACGCAGCCTTCGTGCAACTACTTCAGCGTGACGTCATCATCATCATCACTCCCGCAAGCTTTCGTGAGGCGAGTCACACAGACAGCCAGCACCCACGGCTTCAACGGGTATCCTGACCACCAGCATGCAGCGAACGCGCATTCCTGGCCATCACCCTCAGCCTCATCACCCCGACTCACTGGGGAATCACAGCAATCATCTCAATCAGCGCAATCACCGCTATCACCGCAATCACCTCAATCACCACAATCGCCGCAATCACCTTAGCTGGCACTGTGAAGCATCGCAAGATACAAGACTCAGCCCACTATCGACCTCCGGTCTCCGGAGGGGAGTGATGTAGCGGTTACACCGCCACATACGAACTACGCATCAAAGACATGACGTCACACAAATCCTGCATCGCGCAATTAGAGTTTACCGCGCGAACGACATAGATAAGACTATCCGAAATCAACAGTTGGGCAGTCGGCCCGCCAGACACAACACCCGTCTGGTTGGAGGATCCTCCCTTTTCTATGGTGGATGAGTGAACTTTACACCCTGTTCCTCAAACTCCTAAAAGATAATCTGAAAAATGATTGATCTATTTTATCTTTATTTCTAGTCTAGCTCGAATTTAATATTAGGAGTACCTCATTCATAAAATGTACCCGTGTAATTACTATTCAAATAAACCTCTGCCTATCTCTTTGTGGTTACAGTCGTGATGCTAAACCTATGAGCTGGTGACAATGTGAACCAGATTCATAATAATTAACTGTAGGTACCTAAGCACGGGACAAAGACAGAGCTAAGGACAGGTTGACATCAAACAGCAAAATTCTAGAAAAACATGAGCTCAAGTTTTGTACAGGCTGTCCACATTAAGAGGTATATTTATGAACGTTGCTTAAAGTTATGTAATAATTAGCGACTGTTTAACCTTAACACTTTTGACTCCACCCATTTTTAATAAGAGCTCATACGCCATGTCGCCATACACATTGCAAGTTGACTCCAGGAGGGTCACCGGCATCACGTTTGCGCTAAAGTTAACCCTCGAGGAGTGTCACCGGCATTAGGTTTGAAATCTTGTTAAAATATACAACTGATTTTATTTTAAAAAAAAGCAACGTTTATAAATAAACCCCAAATTATGCAAACCTTAAAGGCTTGATTGCTAGCCGTAGCTTAAAGCTTTGCTCTAAGCTGCAAGCTTAGAGCAAAGCTTTTACACCTTATTCAAAATAGAAAACTCATCAGTAATTTCACCCACGCAAGCGAATCCACATTAAAACTCAACATAGAAAGCCGAAATTTCAGAATCACAAAATTACAATAAAAAAGGAAATTAATTATGTAGCCGAAATAGCAGAAACCCTAATACTTAGCTATGTAGTGCTTTCCGCACTACGATGAGGAGAATTTGGGCCTTTATTTCGTGGCAATAAGGGAGGATTTCGTAGCTTTTCTGACGTGCACTTAACTGTACGGGTCAGCGCTACACGCAAAGGGCCAATCCTACAATCTTTGCTTACCATCGCTTAGATTACACTTGAAACTAACGACGTATGGGCTGTACGACTGAATATGGTGCACTGATTCCATTTAGTTTGATGAAGGACATATTTTGGTGAAGTGAATGCAAAAAAAACCGGCCAAGTGCGAAGCGTTCCGTCCCATTATCTATAGCAAAAAAATCATATCTGTTGTATTCCCTTAAATATTTATTTTTATCTGTTTTTAGTCTCTATCTGTTGTTATAGCGGCAACAGAAATACATAATCTGTGAAAATTTCAACTGTCTAATTATCACGGTTAATGTTAAACAGCCTGGTGACAGACGGACGGATCCCGTTTATTACTCTTTGGGTACGGAACCCTAAAAATGGTGGAACAAAGATCATTAATAAATTGCTATGATAAGTTCCGAACAGGACTCATGAAACCACAGCACAGTATAAACCTGAGCAGAAATACGCAGTAGGACAGTCTGCACTTGATTGATAGTAGATACCGACAGATGAGATAGACATCTGCCAATAGTTTAGAAAGTTATGTGGGCCGATCCCGGCGGCACTGCAATGCCGGGCCGACCCGCGACGGGAGTGGAGCGAGCCCCGAACATCCCGTCAGCATACAAAAATCAGTTTAATATACTGGTCCCTCAGTGAGGGAACTTTCAGATATTAAGCTGAAAAGAACAGATACTACACTTTGATCTTAGCCAAAAGGCCGAGAAGCGATACTGTGTAAGCGAAAAATCAGGGGGGTCATTCACTCGCGGAGAATCTCAACACCGCGATTCAGAAACGTGACGTTAGCGCACAGTGACATCTATCGGTCAGCGAAACTACTAAATATCAAGTGGGTGACGCACTTCTTGGTATCAATGATGCGTACCTATTCAAAATAAACATTGTTGGAGTTGGCCCAGTGGGTGAACTAGGGTTGTCATCATCCCGGAACAATTCTAGGATAACGGCGTCGAGTCGTAGTAAAATATATGAAAATAATTAAGCTTATGCCTCAATAATGTTTTTACTTGTGTTTTTTTGAAGGGTAAATTCAAAATGGAAGTAGTTTTCAAATAGGTATAATAATTCTTACTTTAAGTAAGTTAGGTAGGCTTTTACCTGAAATACTTACCTCAAAATACATAATGTTTTTTTTTAATAATATTATAAAAACATAACCAAAATTGAGCACCTCGCTTGGCTTATTGGTGATTCGCCCGAAAATACTCGCCTGAAACGGGCGAATCGACACTTTTAAATAATATTATATTTATTGAGGCGGTTCGTATGTAGCTAATTTATTTGTAGGTGAATCGAAAACTTTAGAAAACTATTCGCCGACTATTAAATTAACTTCGTGCGAATCAAAAAAAAAAAAAAAATGTTTTTTACGGATCGCGGCGTGCCTGTGCGAGTCATCGTGAAAATACAAGTTGGTGTTCGTAATCCGGGACATTCAGACTAATTACTGGACAAGGGACAAGACGCAAAAATCCGGGTCATTGCCGGATTTCCCGGCCCTCTGGCAACCCTAGGGCAACTTAAGACGAAAGTTCAGCATAACTTGGTTTAGTTAGATTAGCTTTTCAGCCATTTTCTGTAAAGCGGTGAAGTCTACAAATTTTGTTACGAAGAATCGTTTTCACAAACTAAATAAAATTAAGTATTCCTCTTTGTCTCTGTGGTGAAAACTACCATTCCGACCACGTACAACAATAATTCGTTAGAATCACCAAATAATAAACTCCCCACTGTAAGAAATAGAATTTGCGGTGACATTTACTGTAAGGAAATTAGCCATTTAACCTAGCTGTTATGTAATAAAGCAGTAACCACATCTTATTAGGGTGATTTAAAATAATATGACAGTTGGAATTATGACTAACTGGCGTCTACTAGTAAATGGATGGTAATTTCAAATGGATAGTTATTATTTTGCTTGTAAACTTGTCTTGTGTCGTAAATCTGGTGAGTATCTCCGGTAACAAAGTTACCTACAATTCCTGTAAGTCTACGGGAATTAGGATTGTATTTGTTTGTTAGTTATAAATAAATAAAACATCTGTATTTACTGTTTTTGTCGTGTAGATCGCAGTGTACGTCTACGATCCCTAGAACCGACTTCAGGGTTATTGACTTTTTCCATTAGGTTCAGTAGTGGAATGTCTAAATTTCTGCCTAGTTAATGACGGAAGGAAGCAACTCTCACGTTACTTACGTAAAGTATGGGTAAGGAAACATCCCTGCTTATACTTTCGGGAAATACAGGCGTGGTGTTATACAGGTTGTCAAAGGACCCGTCATAGCACCATTCTGTACATAAAACTAAGGTAACATTGAGAAAAAGTTATAGTATAAATTATGAAACGACTTTTATTTTTGGTGCGTTTATCGCTGTCAAACTCAAACTCAAACTCAAACTCAAATCATTTATTCCAAATAAACCAATTACAGGTACTTTTGAATTGTCAAGGGGTCGGTCAGTCAGAAAGATGAAGCTAGTTGCCCATTCCAAAGCGTAGTAGGTTCCTATGGAGAAGAACGGGCAAGAAACTCCATGGACACTCTTTTAAATTAGAATATTGTTACAAAACATTGGTTACATCATTCATGTTGAAATTATATATGTGAGAACAATGTAGTAAATCGTGCACGTTAAAAGCGACCATAATAAAAAATATAAAAACAAAAATAATTAAAATAAACCATGGCAGCTAAGAGATGACCAGTCCCCACTGACGGCGCCCGTTCACGAACATGACGCATGGATCAGCATCATTCAGCTCAACCATTTTGAAGGGAACTTAATGATCCAACACACACGCCACCACCAGCGAGACATTTGAGTGAGCATGACATACTCTCAGCCGCCAGGGTACATTCAAGTCAATGAAAGACGTACTCAGTAAATGTTAAAGTAGGTAAACAGTGCTCACATATGTTCAATGCAATTATATAATACTAAGAGATTGAATTTATACAATGTAAATATAGTTTTTCAATCTTCAGCAGCTCCAACAATATTTTCCAATGCTAATCAATAATTAGTTTATGCGCCCTTGTGGAGCTGGACCAGCGTTGAGCCAAGCATTTTTGTCAGCGATGTAATCCCCCAACTTATAATATGCTTGGCAGCATAGTGTGCGTTTTATGCAAGATTTAAATTTCGTTTCATTCAATTGGAGTATGTGGGGAGGTATTTTATTGTAACATTTTACACAGTACCCCATGAAAGATGAGTCTACTTTAGCCAGTCTGAAACCCGGTTGAACTAATTGGTCCCTATTTCTAGTCCCATAATTGTGTCTATCACCTATTTTACTGAAAATACTTAAATTTTTCCTTACGTACATGATGTTCTCGTATATATATTGACAAGGTACCGTCATAATGTTAATATCTTTAAATAGTTCCCTTAGGGAATCGCGTCTGCGGAGGCCATATATTGCTCTGATGGCTCTTTTCTGCAGAATAAAAATCGATTCGATATCTGCAGCCCGTCCCCATAGTAAAATACCGTAAGACATGATACTATGAAAGTAACTGAAATAGACTAGCCTCGCGGTATCTACATCAGTAAATTGACGGATTTTTCTCACAGCATATGCTGCTGAACTTAGCCGTCCTGCAAGAGATGTTAAATGAGGACCCCATTGCAGCCTTGAGTCGAGCGTGATCCCCAAGAAAACAGTTTTATCGACGAATTCTAGTTTCTCCTTATTCAATACTATTTCACAAACACTACTTTTAACATTCGGCAAAGCAAATCTTATGCATTTAGTTTTTTTCCCATTTAATACTAAATTGTTAGCAGTGAACCAATTTTGGACCTGCAGTAGGGCGTTATTTACGTCGTCAAGATTTGATTCACGTCTATTTATCTTAAAAATTAGAGAAGTATCGTCAGCAAATAACACCATTTGTGGTTTGTTTTTTAATAAATGGGGTAGATCATTAATATATACTAAAAAGAGGAAAGGACCCAATATTGAGCCTTGTGGAACACCCATTTTTACTTTTAGACCGAGTGAATTGACACCGTTAATTTGAACTTGCTGTTGTCTATCATTTAAATAAGAGTTTACCAAACTGAGCGCAAGCTTACCTAGTCCGTAATGCTCAAGTTTCATGAGCAAGGTTTCGTGATTTACGCAGTCAAATGCCTTGGAAAGGTCACAAAAGATTCCTATGGCATCTTGGGCCGCCTCCCATGCTGTAAATATATGTTTTAATAAGGCGACACCGGCGTCAGTCGTACAACGTCCCTTGGTGAACCCATATTGTTGTTCGTGTAAGATTTGGTTGGTGTTAAAATGATTAAGCATTTGATTGAGCATTACCTTTTCGAACACCTTGCTGAATACCGGCAGCACGGATACTGGTCTAAAATTGTTGGTGTCTTTACTGTCCCCAGATTTAAAAAGTGGTATAACCTTACTGTATTTCATTAAATCCGGGAAAACTCCTTGATCCACGCACAAATTAAATATTAAAGCTAAATATGGTGCTATAGTCTCGATTATGGATGTACAAACTTTGATAGATAATCCCCATAGATCTTCAGTCAATTTGATTTTGATTTGCCGAAAAGCTTTTACAACTATCATAGGGTTTATATGTTTAAATTGAAATTCAACCGGGCAGCCTGTAACGTTCGCTTTTAATAAATCAATTGAGACATCGGGTGAGGAATTTAAAGCTTCCGTCGTTTTTGATGGTATATTAGTAAAGAAATTTACAAATTCTTGAGCTACTTCTAAGTTAGTGCTTATGGGACCACGTTCAGTCTCCAATGTGTACTCAGTGTTTCGTATTTTTTCCCTGTTAGTTTCATTATTTATTACTTTCCAAACCGTTTTTATTTTATTTTCTGCTGATTTGATCTTGTTGCTAATATACAGAGCTTTAGCTGTCTTGCAGGTATTTCTAAATATTTTCGAATATGTGGCAACATACTTGTTGAAAGTTTCTGTGTTAATGTAAGGCTTAAGGCCATACAGCTCGAACAGTCTTTCCCTACTTATCCTAATACCTCTAGTTGCCCAGTCACTAAAAATAAAATTAGGGCAAATATTTTTTGTTTTCTTTTCAAAAGTTTGATTGAATTCAGTGTGCACTATTGAAAAGAAATCCTCATACAATTTATTTGCATCGTCCATATTATGGCCCAGAGCATTTAACTTATTATGTAGGGTACTATTGAATCTATTTAATTTGCCAGTTGTTATTGGTCTAAATTGTATTTGCACTTTTTGCTTAACTGTTTTAAACTTAAAAGTTACCGTTTGTCCACTATGATCAGACGGCAAATAATTTACGATGGATTTATCTAAATAATCGCAATCGCAGAAGACATTATCGATACAAGTAGCAGAAGTTGGGGTTACTCTAGTTGGTTCTGTAAAAACATTAGACAAATTGAACGATTTAAAAAGGCTTAATATTCTACTGCTATTTGAATTATTTTCTAGAATATTTATATTAAAATCACCACAAATAATTGTGGCTTTGTTACTTGATGCAAGTTTCGCTAGGACATCTTCCATTACTGACTCAAATAAAGAAAAGTTCAGATAATTAGGGGGTCTGTACACGCACACTACAACATGCTTATCCAGCTCAACACAGGACAGTTCGATGCAACGTTCAACTGATAAACCAACTATGTCATTACGTTGCTTAGATTTTAAACATTTTTTTATCAAGATTAGAGAACCTCCACGCAGCATAGTTTTCCGGTTAAAACAACTGCCCACACTATAGTTCTCATAATTAATCAGCATTTGGTAATCCTTTAACCAATGTTCAGTAAAACAACAAATGTCAAACTTTGTTTTTTCTAAAAACATTTCTATTTCTAATAATTTTGATGAAATACCTTGAATATTTTGATGAAATAATTTCAAGGCATTCTGCTGATTTCCTTTTTGATAATTATTTATTTTAGAGCAAGAAGACACCTTGTTGTTGTTAGCAATAAGAATATTCTTACTGGTACCTTCTGTTGTCTTACACACTAGTTTAAATGACTATCCGGAGTTAACCCCAAGATTTCAATGGCATCACTAGGCAGTGAGCTCATAGTGAGCGAGGGACATGGAACCTCCTTCGTACAATTTGTATAAATATTAATAGCATTTGAGCTACATTTATTCTGGTACACCACCTTATTATTAGTATTATTACTAATCATTGTGGTGTTAATAATACAAGACTTCGACATACTACCTATGTCTGAGTTTATATAAAAAGCTAATAGCCTTGCTATTATGTGTCTAAAACTAACAGGCAGATACACAGTATCCCTAGTCGATTTTAAAGTTTCCACAAAACTGTTGGTGTCAAGAAATACAAGCTTATCACTATAATGACTAACTAAAAAGTGCATATGCTTGTTAAGCATATGAATATAATTGTTTTGTCTTTTTGTCAATTTTTCAAAATATGGGAAAGCACACAATATTATTTTACTACAATTTAACTTTAACAATTCAGTTACACTGTCAGTGATTTCATCTTTTTTGACCTTAGAACTATTACCTACAAATACAGTAATATTGGTTTTAGGATTGTATGCATTTGCCACTACTGATGCCATTATTCGTTTGTAGGTAGACCCTGGCATACAATAATTTTGCGTAGAGTAACACAGGTTGTTACTAATTAATTTACCTATACCTCTTCCTATACTATCTGAGAAAATAACTGAATTATAACAATCATGACTACTGAAAGATGGACAACTACCAATCTCAGGCTGTACCTCTTGAGATAGATCTTGCACAATACCAGATATATCTTGGTTGAGGATACAGCCTTGAGTCAAACTCTCAGCCTGGGACGGGTCCTCCGTTGCCTCAGGCTGGACAGCATCAGGGTTTGAAACCTTCTGACAAGTACACTGACACATAACTAACTCATTAGCTGCAAGAATATGTTCTTTAATTTGGTTCTGAGAGCCCACATATTTAATGTAAAGGGAACCAAGTCTTCCCTCAAGTAACTGAATGTCAGACTGCAAGCGCTGTGTATCAATTTCATATATTTTTTTGCTGTCTTCCAATTTTATTTGATAATTGTTTAATTTATTGAGTAGATCAACACGTTCTTTCCTCCGTGGAATATTTTTGGAAAAGTGTTTTTGTTGCTTCCTAATTTGATTACATTTTTTAATTATTCTATTCAGTTTTACATATTTTTTCATTTTTTTATGACTAACTTTATAACTATGATTCTGTTTCAGCATGGAATCTTCAGTAAGGTCAATATTTAATATGGAATGATGGTTACAATTAGTATTTAATAATTCATTGTATAATTGGTTAGTTTCTTGAACCTGAGTACATTCTTTTTCTTTCTCTAACCGGATAATATGACTATTAGCATGAATTAATTCATCTTCTAGGTCCCTAACTTTGCTTAAAGCCTCCTCATACAAGTTACAACAGTTGCTGAAACCATCCGTGACCACTTTTAGTTGATCGCGTTCATCAACAACATTCAGGTATTGGTGATGTAGATCTACTAGCTCACGTTTAAGGCTTGAGTTTTTGTTGACTATCTTTTTGACTTCCTCCTCACTTTCGTCATTCTCTTGTAATAATTGTTTACATTGTAGTTTAGATGCTTCAAGGTTTTGGAGGGCCGTTCTCAATTTGAGTTCCATATCCTGAGCGGTAGCCTTACGGGTCATCACAGGCATGGTTTCAGGATTTGTTACTGGAATTAGAACAAAGAAACGGTGAGAACAAATATGACAGACAGATAATTTAATAAAGGTGGAAATGTGGTGGAGAGGAGAAATGAGGTAGGCTACTGGATTGGCTTAAAGAGCTATTCTATATATATATTTATCAAAGCTATATTATCAAATTGAGTATAAAGTTATGATACTTTTATTGCCTTTTGTGAATTTACTTTTCCATAAGTGGGTAGGTTGCCTAAATTTAAAGTTAATATTTGATATTAAAGTATAACGACAATGCAAAAATAACGATCATGAACGATTTCAATGTCGTATATTATATTAAAGATCAGATTGAGATTAATAGAATCTACGCTAAGTTACGTATTCTACTATATTAACAATGCGATTCAGACCGAATGCAGTGCTAAATTAGAGAACTATTTATGTCAAGACTTAACGAGGACGTGTAACATAGATAAAGTGACGATTGTGTGCTATTATAAAGTAAAAAGTAAAGCAATACTCCCCGTTTAAATCCGTAGTTCGATCGTCAGCTGTTGATTTTAGGTTACCGGTGTGTAACCAAACACCGAGTTTTACTTCATATATTTACAGGAAAACAACAATCCTGAGTATTTATGCAATTATATTACGTTAACACATAATATTACACCTTAATTTTACTTAATTACTAATTTAAAATAAATTAAAATACGGAACAAAAATTTGACATGTCACTCGGGCAGTGTTGCCAGTTCAATCGCTGCTATAGCTGTTTAAGGCAACTCGTAATTTAACGCACGCAAAACACACAGCTAGTAGTTTTGGATGCAAACAATGGTACAGGAGTTGTGGGGTTAATGTAAAGTTTTAACGATTTTAAAACTTGTTTTCCTAAAAAAGTTGGAACTGACCTTCAATAATGTACGTAACCAGAACGTTCCCAGGTATGGTCCAGTACAAAAAAGAGTACCATGTGACTTTCGGCGTTTTTTTGTAGCCGTTATATTAACCATCTAAAAAATCGCACTCTTTACCCCCGAATAAGTAATATCGAGCGGCCGAACACACGCACGCCGCCGTCCAGCACAGGATACGGTTCATATAACCCAGATTGTAACTTCAAGCTATAAGAATTTATATTTTTTACCTCCACCACCTTGGGGTGAAACTAATTAGGAATTTTCGTCCACTTACCGCCACGTTTAATGCGTAAAAGAACAACATTAATCATAACTAAGGGTTCCACTGTATTTTGCTTTTCGTAATAGTCTTGGAAGAAAATCATAAAGCTGGATTTTTGGGGTAATAACTGAGTTTCATTCACGCAACTCTGACATAATTGGTGGTGTCATAAAAATGAGGAAAATGATTTAGATTCCTGACGATGATGGTCCAAAATCATAATATATCTCTGGAGCAATCTACACTTACTTATGACGGAATCTTATGTGTTAAACGTTAGTTAATTCCCTATGGTTTTTGCTTCGGACAGGAATTTTTGAGAAAAAAAAAACCGGCCAAGTGCGAGTCGGACTCACACACGAAGGGTTCCGTGCCAATGTTAAATATTTAGCAAGAAACATGGTTCTTGTATCCCCCTTATTTTTTTTACTTTATTTTATTTTAATATTTTGTTGTTAAAGCGACATTAGAAATACACAACAAACATGTGAACATTTCAACTGTATACCCATTACGGTGCATGAGATACAGCCTGCTGTCAGACAGATGGACATCGGAGGTTTAGTAATAGGGTTGCGTTTGGCACCGTTCGGGTACGGAACCCTACAAAGGCTGCATGAAACTACTGAAAGCCATGAACGACCCCTAAACAACGAAGTAGGTAGAAATTAGCTACCTATAAACATGTACTTTTATTTTAGAAGGGTGGATTCGGATCCATTCTTACGCATGTAACCTTTTACAAGGACATTTCATAAGGTCAGAGCTTGTCCTTTTTGAGCGTCCCTCCACAGCTCCGCCAAGGCAAATATTATTTATCGAATTTTAACCTGGAATGGGAAAGTAGTTATATTTTCGATAGGTAGTTGAAGATCAACAACAAACAAAAACAAAGATATTTTTTATGTCAGACCAATGGTTTTTGTAATTTTTTTCATGATCTATCATTCCATGGTTACAAGTGGGAATCCTGCGCATTTCTCAAGACGATAGCGTGAAGTAAAGAAATAAAAGATGTGGAAAAGGGCGTATAACAAAGGACGAGTTACGTATTATTACTGTGCGTAAGTTATAAGAGGCTGCTGGTTTTAGATAATTACGAAGAAAATCCATCAAGGTAAATTGAGTTAGATGAGCACCTATTAAAACTCTATTGTTTTTGGCAATTAAATGGGTGAAACTGAAAGAAGATCACACTAAACCATTTATTTGTTAATTATATTAAGTCTATGCACTAAACATTAGAGTGGTACAGACGCCAGCACGTCAACCTACTACAATCTGTCAAATTTCTTTAATAGATTTTCAACTTTATCACTAAAGTATAAGGTTCAAAGTTGATTGGGAAAATTTGACAGTTTCGGGTAGTTGATGTGCTGGCGTCTGTACAAGGATCTTTTGGCGCCTGAATGACATTGACTGTGGTGTATTGTTGGTAAACATTTGTGAAATTGACACAGAAATTGTATTGACAATACAAGATGGCGGCGTTAGTAACAATTTTGCCTACGCAACAAAAGAACCTGGTAGCCTTGTACATCATGTTGACTAAACTAATATATTTCTCAAAGAATTATTAACTTCAAAGAACTCTCAAGTTATTTTACATACTTTTATTTAAGGTTAAAAACAGGTGGACGGGCCCCTTCCGCCTTTAGACACCTGCACATCAATGTGTGTTCACTGTTCACTGATGCGGTACTAACCTTAGACAGCGTTAAATAGTTTCACCTCAGAACCATCAAACTGGAACGCACCAATGCAGCTTGGCAACGGAAAGAAGTAAGAAGTACTTCCTGAGATAAGCCCTTCTATATGCCAGCGGCTTTGCCTGCGTGTATGTCGAAAATTATCCCACGGGAACGTAATACCGGGATATAAAGTATCCTATATGTTAATCCAGGTTATAGACTATCATTGTGCGAAATTTCATCCAAATCTGTCCAGCCATTTTTGCGTGATTGAGTAACAAACATCCTAACATACAAACTTTCATATTTAAAACAATAATAGTAGGATAGGATAAAAGGATTACTAGTTAGGAAGATTTACAGACATACCATATCTTCTAAGCTGAAACGCAGCAATGTTATATGACAATAAATATACGTATAGATAGTGCAATCCACGACGACGTGCCCCACTCCGCTCCGCTCCGTACTAAAGTACAGCTTACAGTACAGTAATCACGGAGAGGGGCGCGTCGTCGTGGATTGCACTATCTGTAGCATTGTATATTAAAAGCACTCCATCCCTAAGATGACCCCTGACCGAGCTGACAGGAACAGCAAGTAACCAGCGGTAGACACTAGTTGTCTGACGTTTATGCTGTACTGGCCCTATATGGCGCAGCCGTGAGGCACACAATACTATTTTAAGTTATTTTTTTATATATTTAATTTTTTTGTGTGCCTTAACCTGAGTCATATAAATTTATTTTCTCTCTTTCTTTCAAGGCGTTGGCATGTCTCCTGGATGTAGAAATAGCTACGATGGTACCACTTCTAAATAAAACCCTTCGTTTGCTTTACAGAAAGAGCTTGAGCTCAATGTGCTATCCACTAAAGGCTGACACAGATTTGGCCGGGCCGCACCGCATTGGGGGATTTTTGATCCTCCTTCTCGATCCTCACTCCTTGATCATTTTCTATGAACCATGACGCACTACAGGCGGGCCGCACCGTATTTTTTTTTTCGTTTGTTTCGTTTTAACCGCCTCTGTGGTTTAGTGGTTAGACCACTTGTCCCGGGTTCGATTCCCAGCGGGGGCAAAATTGTCTGCTCGGTTTGGTTTATTATAGGGCTTGTTCAAAGTCCTCCTGGCTAGCTACCACCATTTTATCTAAGTCTGTCGCCATAACAACAATGTTAACAGCATTGTTGTGTTTCGGCAGTTAGAGGTAAGATTTCCAGTCCCTCATTGCAGTGGTTGAGGATGAAGCTCGGTTCCACCTGCGGCCTGATCATCACTTACCATCAGGAGAGATGCAGGCTTTCCCGTTGTGGTTGAAAACAAAAAAAAATGCGTTGCGCTGCGGCCCGATGCGGCTGTATTTTGTGCTACATCATTTTATACCTATCCATCCTCTCTCAGCGACTCCGCTGTCTCCTCCACCTTGTACCACTGCAGTGCGTGACCACGGCGTCACGCGCCGCTTCGTCCGGAAGTGGCCGCGGGTAGGCAGCGGAGGGGGGGAGGCACATTTTATACCGAATTATGGAAATTTCGTAACATTACTGCCCTGACCAGCGGCTTATGGCCCAGTAATGGCTACTGATTAATGTAGCTAGATATTTGGTTAGTTTTTAGTTATGTTTATGGATGTGGTGTGTGTAGCTGTGTAGAACTAGGTAGTAGGTAAGGTTTAGGCTGAATAAGCTGGTAAATCCTAGTTCCTTTCCTTTTATGAATGAATATAACCTCTAAATCCACCAAACTACGGTACAAATATGCTGATACCTATTTCGTGCAGGTATTGTATCTTCATTCAAACCGATTCCTTCCTGTAACCTGAGTTTTCTTGGGTCGGTTTATCTTGTATTTTCTCGGTCGTGGAGTCACTTATTATGACAGGCAACTCTATAAATAATGTCGATGTTATAGACAGAAAGTTGCCAAACCAGCCTCGTTAGTCTAGTAATTACAAGCGCTACCGTTGAACATGAGGTCCGATTCCCGGGGCGGGCAAAGTGTAATTGGGTTTTTCCATCTGGAATTTCTCAGTTTGCATATGTGTCCCGTTGATGGCAGTCTCGCCCTCTATTACATGGGACTTGTGTAACTGGCGAAATGTGGTTGTAATATAGGTATACATCTGCCTAACTCTTCGGGGAATACAGGCGTGATGGCGTTATGTTAGATATTGCCAAATCAGAAAGATGGGAAAACGACAGACAAGATTATCCAACCACTTAGGTACTTTTATGCCCTATTCCTTATTCCAGAAACATGAACACAGGAACATGTAATAACTCCCGATGGACTAACGGTCGTAAAGTAAGGTGTATGTTGGCCAACAATGGCCTAGTCACACAATAGCGTGGCTTATGTCATGTGGCCGCTGTGCGCTGAATGACAATGTCGGCGGCGCGGATCGCCGGCGCCTAAGGATAGGGGCGCAGTTGTGGCGGTAGAATAGATTAGGAAAATCTCCTCTCAAATGTTTTCCCGTCTTTGGGCTCTTTCCTCACTGGTCGGTACGTCAGCAGTGCGGGATCAGCATGCTCGGTATACTCGGTACCGAAAGCTTACCGAGCGCCTATATTTCAATGAGAGTTTCCTGATTGGCTCGGTAACGCGGGAACGAGGCGGAATCGTTTCGGTTTACCGCGTCTCGGTAGAAACACCCAGTGTGGTACCTATACCTATACCTACTCAGTACCGAAAGCTTACCGAGCGTCTTTATTTCAATGAATTAGGCGGTACTGCACAAATTATACCGAAAACATAACGTCAGGTCCGTAAATGAAATTCCATCCACCGTAAGTGGAACTTTTGCTAGTTGAATCAAGGAATCTAACCAAAAGTTATTGAACATGACTAAGCATTGGAAATAGCATCGTCTACAGAGAGTGAATGTTTCTAACCTCCACAACTCAATTTTATCCCTCGTGATGGCTAAACTAAAACCTAATGCTACATAAGATTGGGTGTCACTTTTTTCAGCCGTCGACCTGTCTAGTATCTAGTTTCATTAGGCTTGAATCGTTAGCCCTACAGGGTTCCAATCCGGTGTTTGTTTTTATCGATATGTCGCAGTCATCTGGTTAAATTAGCCAGCTAATTGGACGCCTAGGCCGTTCATTAAAAACCGGCATCCAATTGGATGCCTAGGCCGATAGTTAATTGAATTAGTAACATTCAACGTTTAACAACTTAGCGTATTGAAAGTCAGCCCTTTGAAGATGACTGACCGAGACTCAGCCAAGTGATTCAAATAGCGAAAAAAATTCTACCAAGTTGCTACTTGGAAATAGCGCTCGCTCGGCTCACGCGCGGTTGGTCATAGTTCTAACCTATTTCACCCAGTTTAACTAAATGACTACACGACATTCAGCCATCTGGTTAATCGTTGTGCTCAATGACTTGGCTAGTTGTCTTTCAGCTATTTAATTGAATGAACGCGCTAGTCCTTCAATCAAATAGCAGATTCAACCAGATGACATACTGACTTTGATTGCTATAAGCAACCTACTTGATAAACACAATTTGGATTATATTTATTTTATTTATTTATTTTATTTAACTAGCTAAATATGTAGAATTCGCAGCAGCTCTCAAGCCCACCACACCCCCTCCGGTAGGAAATCTCACGTGCATCTCATTTTCATTCGCTTCACCGTCTGCTGGCGGCTGTTATCAATAATGCCAGCTATTGTATGGATATTGAGCATTACGTGTAATGTCGATTTTGCTGGAAACTGAATTTAAAGGATATAAATATTATTAAACTTTTGATTGAGACTATGTCTGATTATTACGATGGCGAATCAAACCAGGTAGGTTAGGTACTTGAGAGATTTTGGTAGATATATCCTAAGATTATTCAGTCGTTGATCAATATTGGGTCTGTTTGAACGCCGGCTGTCGCTGAAAAGCAGCGCTGAGGCTCTGTCTCGCATAGGGTCCCAGCATTATGCTGAGCGATGACCGTTTTGCGTGGATGTGACGCATATTTCCCCCAACTTGAACTTTTTTGCTTTGTGTTCTTTCTTTGAGTCATGTTTTTACCGCAAAGAAACGTATTTTCTTTCTTCTTCTTTTATACAAGTTGCTGTTTTTGTTTTGTCACAATAAGTACGAAGAGTAAAATGATGATAAGAGTGAGTATTTATATACCTATAGTATGTATGTTTATATATTTAAGCTCTATGTATTTATTTAAGTATATGTTAATTTATTACGTTATACGTGTAGGTTTATTTCAATATTTTAGTTTAAGACTTCGCATATTTATAATTTTTTCTCTTCTTGTTCTCACACACTATTGTCTACATTTCTTTCTCATTTCTCCTGTCGCAGGTCTGCTGGAAGAACTTTCTTAAGAAATAAGCAGTACCTTTGTACTCATAATTATGATTATGTCTTATCTGTATTTATGTGTGTACATAAATAATAAAATAAATAAATAAATAAGTTGATATTATGTCAACAATGAAGAACAGCTTTTAATACCAAATTCTGAGAGGCTAGAAGTGACTCGGAAAGTCAGAAGACTTTAAAATAACCATTTGCTCGCATCAATCAATTAACCGTTTTAGTCAACCTACTATAAGTACTGCCCTGTTAAGCCGTTAGGCGCTATCTCTGAGACTGCCTTTTAGTTTTAATATCATTCAATAGCTAGAACAATTTCGCATCTAATGGTATAAGCCAAATAGCGCTATCTAACTTAAAACATAGAAAAAACCACTAAGAAGTTTTTATCTCCTTAAGTTTCCATAGATACAATTTACAAAATGGTGTCGATTCCCTTGTTCACAAATTAAACTAAATTTAAGTTCATTGCATCTTTTTCTTTCTATTTAATTAAGAAAAGGACAGAAGATACATTTTAGTTTAGTCCTGTCAAATTAATCAGCCCCTGACACTAATCCATACAAGTTTTGACGTGATTAAAACTTGCCCACTAAAATTACGTCAATTTACGTCAGGCGCTGATTAATTTGACAGGACTAAACTAAAATGTATCTTCTGTCCTTTTCTTAATTAAATAGAAAGAAAAAGATGCACTGAACTTAAATTTAGTTTAGTTTGTGAACAACAGAATCGGCACCAATGTCAATTTTCTCAAAACTTTCTCCGATTGAGATAGCGCCTTTCGGCTTCGGAGGGCAGTATAAACAATGCTGAAACGTCTAAGATTTAGAACAAGATTAGGCCTAAAATAGCTCATACTCCTAAATAGATTCTAAAGCAAAATCTACCGCGAAGAAACAGACAACATTTCCTCTATTTTTATTTCAACTTCGCTATTATCTTTTATAAATAAACATTTCACTCAACACTTTTGTTACAGTTTTTAGGGTTCCGTATACAAAGGGTGCCAACGCAACGGAACCCTATTACTTTAAGGCGCCGCGCCGCTATCCGTCCGTCTGTCACAGGGCTGTATCTTTTAAATCGTAATAGGTAGACACTTGAAATTGTCATAGAGTGTGTACGACTATGGCCGCTATAAATAATAAAAATTAAAGTAAAAAAAAAGTTTATTTTATTTTTTGTAAATATTATATAGTGTTAATAACAATATTTATATTATGCGGCGATACGGAACCCGTCGTGTGCGAGTCCGAGTCCGACTTGGCCGCATTTTTTTAAAATTCAACTTCACTATTATTAAAGAAACATTTCACTCCAACGCTTTTTGTCAGAAAATCGAATCGAGAAACTGTTTCAGTTTTTCTTACGTTTCCAGTTAATACGGTTTGTAGTTATAAGTTGGTCAGTAAGAACGCTTGTCCGTGATAGAATTGCAAAGAAAATGAAGTAAATTGTAATTCTAAATACTGTTATGTAGTATCTGAAATGTTACTTTAATGTGACTTGCTGTTTGAATGAATTGTTTTTATTTTTTATTATTCAATAAGACCTTGAATTGGTTCGGTTGGTAAATTAATTAATTCCCCTAGATATATGAGGAACAGGGTGTAAAGTTCTTCATCCTCCATAGAAAAGGGAGGATCCTCCAACCAGAAGGAATGGTGTGTCTGGTGCCTTTTTATTTTTATAAATGGAATCTAGGCTGACCTGCGATACCTATGCCATTTATTAAAAGTTTAAAAAGTCGACAACCTCCTGGTTGTCGGCTCAATAAATTAGGGCTCATCATCGACGTGACGGAGGCGTCGTCGCGACGGAAGGACGGCGCCGGCGGCGGTCGGATTTTGTATTTACTGACACTACTGGTGGCTCTACTACGAGTAGGTACTATCCTGCACGCATAGCATCACCACCGTGGAAACGGGTTTTATCGGCGAAAGACTAGACAAAATGACAGATTGTTTATTTATCTTTTGTCTATTCTTCGGTGGTCATGCTGCACGTGCTGGAAGAGGGTTGTGGCGTCGTCGGGAATGCTCGACGGTTGATGTCGGGTTATATGCTAGACGTGTTGATCTTTGATTTTGTGTGACATCAATGTGATGTGTAGTTCGCATGTGGCATGTGGCTATGTATGTAGATGCCAAACCAAAATAACGAAACCTTGGTAAAGAGGTGTGGCCTCTTTACCAAGGTTTCGTTATTTTTAAACAAAACAATCAAACCAGCTGTAACTGTGTGAAATTTGCCGACTACCAATTCAACTTTACAGACCTAATATAACTACCAACTACATTTTTATAACTAAGTAGATAATAATAAAGCGGGTTTATGAAACAGTTCCAATGATTGACATACGACTCACAACCATAACGACTGAAGACACAAACATTTTAAAGATAATGTTACTTACACCGTAGAGGTGCACTGAGGGCACGCCACTATTGCGGCGATAAGTCTCCTCTTTGAGGAGTGGCTGGAAAGGCGTCACGGCGTCCTCGCCTTCCGCCTGAAGCAAGTCCTCACCGGACACGGCTGTTTCGGGAGGTTCCAGTTTAGTTTCAGGCGGGAGGAAACGCCCGGGTGTCATCACTGCGTGGATCGCTCGGAGGACACGGTGGAGGTATGCCCGGCTTGGGCAGAGGCGGTGCTCTGCCCAAGCCGGGCATACCTCCGGGGCGCCGGCGAGTTTATCGTCGCAGATGGGTTTAACGCTCACCACCGCAGCTTCGGCTTGTGCAGCACGGCCGCGGCGGCGAGTGTTACAACCACCAGCTCCTCAGCTCGCGGACGCCTCACCCCTCCGCGCCTACGCGATTTTAAATTACACACTAGGGGTAGAGCAGAGAAGACTGCGTGGAGTCGGATTTACAGCGATTCGTTTCTGTCACTAAAACCTTATTTTTAGCAAATGTTTTCGGACTAAAAAAAATATTATAAAATATGAACATTCGGAATAATACACATTATTTAACACAATACTTAGGACATACGACTAGGTAATGTACAATTAGGAGGTTCAATTATTATAGGTAGTACTCGATGATAAGAAAGAATACTTTTAGAACCAAAGATAATTATGTTAAACAAAATTTCGGGATTTTGAACCTTATGGTTACTGAGGTTTATAGCAAACGTCTTATGGATAATGATTTTCGGACAAACAATTTTAGGAGAAGAAAGGGAGTACCCACTAGGAAGGGGTGAAGGGTGGGCGTTTTGGGGGACTGTCTTATGTAATTTTGACGTTAGAAAAGTTCTGATTCTCAGCCTAATTTGAATGAATGACTTGAATTTTGAATCAGTTTGTCTCTATGTCCTACTCTTATAGCGATTGTCCACCGGCACCCTCAACGAGAAACGAGATTATTCGAACCGAACGTGACGTCCCGGTGACAGCGATCGTTTGTCCACCGCGACCGAGCTCGGAAGTTCAGTATGTTATGATAGACAAAACAGCCGGACGAACGGCATCGGTGCGACGACAAGATCAAACGTGTTTTGTATTGCCGGAACAACGGCACGTCACAATCCCGGGCCAATTAATAGCGTTCGCGATGAACTACTCGAAAATTTGGGGGCCGAAATTCCGGGGCTCGGGTACGAACGCGCGGTGGACGTGCGGTAGATACGCGGCCATTGTAAATGTATGTATCGCTACTTAGGCGCCGTCATCTCGGACTCGATGACGCCCAGTTGCCGGTGACTGTGGACAAACGCTCTTAGGCTGCAACCCAACGCAAGCGCAAGCGTATACGCGATCTTCGCGTTAATTTTTTCGGCGAATCCGAACGTCTGGTCATGGGCAGAGGGCGCTTACCCGTTTTCCGAATAAATGAATGCCATGAACGCGACGATCTTTATTCGCGCGACTGATCGCTTTAGTAAGGACGCGGGGTTAGCAACAGGTACACACACCCGCGTTTTGAAGGTAATATAATCTACTTGTTCTATATTCATAGAAATGGTCACATCATGTATATTTGAGTCAGATCATAATAATAACGAAAGCTGTCATTCCGGTTACACTTGCAGCATTAGGTAGGCTGGTTAATAAAGTATTTTTTCAAGTTGCGTACACGGTACCTACCTGGTTATTTTTTTACATTCTGAGAACTTCTATTTTCGCCTACAGCAACTATATACTTAGTATAAAGAAAAATGGTATTGGGAAAAATTCATAAAACTGTATTTTTTATCAGTTCAATTCAATTCAATCCAGAATATTTTATTTCACATGGGCACATGAAATGTCAGAAGCTAGGTGGTTGATCGTTTCTTATAGGGAAGAGATTGCAAGAAACTTCACGGCTTATCATCTCAGATGTCCACTGCTGGACACCGCCACTTCGACGGGTTCACCGGAAAACCAGTTAAGCCTCGTTCAGACCAGCGCGACGCGACTCGAACAATTCCAAGAAAACTTCACGGTATAACAATAGCCGGTGTCACGTCGCGCTGTCGCGTCGCGCTAGTCTGCAGGAAGCTTTATTCTTTTAAAAATAAAACTTCCGCTTAAAAGCTTAAAAGTAATTGGTGTTTCCATTTTTTTTTTTAATTACACTGTTTATTTATTCTTCAGAAAGCTTACAGTCTGTAAAAGTATGGGGGGAGGACAGTGTAGGCCTATCAACAAGTAGGTACCAGGCACTTAACAAAATAGTAAATGGACAACAATAGTTATTTGTGCAACAAGAGAGCAAAGTTGTTTTTTGCTGCGAGTGTTGATTTTGAATCCCGAGTAAGCGAAGGATTCTATAATTGAATCACGAGCGTAGCGAGTGATTCTAGGTTAGAATCCTGAGCGCTGCGAGGGATTCAAAGACACGAGATGCAAATAACTTTGCTCTCGTGTAACACATACAACTTTTCACCTCAGCAGCGAGAACATACAACATGTAAATAAAAACCTGTCCGATCCGTGAGGGTGTTGTTAGGTATCCTACTGTGAGCATATTTATGTGGAAATTTTCAGGAAAAAGGTATCTCCACGTTTTTTTTTCAATGGTGAATTTTACCAAATTTTACGTTTGGTGCGGGCGGCGGCCGTCGTAGTACGAGTTTTGCAATTTTTTTATGGATTTGGGGTAATTTTGGAACTAAAAATGTGAATATTAAATACCAATAACTTTTTTACTATAAATAATAATAAAAAAGTTACTCTTTTGTAATTTATAGCAGTACCACATGCCCTTTTCGGATCGGACGAGGTTTTTTTTTACATAATCTTCATCACCTCGTATTTTGCAGCCACCATCTTGGATTTACATTTTGACCACACTATCGACTTTAGTACCCTCGAAAACTATGAAAACGACACCCATGACGAAAATGTGAATATTTTCGCAGCCGCCATCTTGGATTTATATTTTGATCTCACTATCGGCTTTAGTACCCTCGAAAACTATGAAAACGACACCCATGACGAAAATGTGAAATTTTTCGCAGCCGCCATCTTGGATTTTTATTTTGACTTCACTATCGGCTTAAGCAACCCTAAAAACCATAGAAACGATACCCATGAAGAAAAATTTGAAAATTTGCGCAGCCGCCATCTTGGATTTACATTTCGACTTCACTATTGGCTTTAGCAACCTTGAAAACCATAGAAACGATACCCATGAAGAAAAATTTGAAAATTTTCGCAGCCGCCATCTTGGATTTACATTTTCACCTCACGATCGGCTTTAGCACCCTTGAAAACTGTGAAAACGACACCCATTAAGAAAAATGTGAAAATTTTCGCATCCGCCATCTTGGATTTCCATTTTGACCAAACTCACAGTTACTATCTCACTCCGTCTTTCTTTCTCTTTGAATCAGAAGAAGACGGCCGCAAGCCTTTTCCCGTGACGAATTCTGCCAATGCACTCTTACCGCAAGCCGCATATAGAAATTCGTTTTAAAAAAAAAACAGAATTTTAATAAAACCTTATCAGATAATTTGGAATTTTAAGGTTATTATGTGAATCCGAACGTTTTATTGTTTGTTTCATTTTAGGGCCTACTAGATACGGAATTTTGAAATCGAACTTCGAATCGACTTGTTTCTATCTCTCGCTTTTTTCGTATCGAAGTGAAAGTGACAAAACTAATTGAAGTTCAAATCTTTAGAATTCTGTGAGTAGACCCAACACTGTTCACGGCATTTAAAAAAAATAATTAAAAAGTTACTTTGTCTCTCGCTCGCAGCAAAATCGAATTTTGCTCACTGTTTTTTGACAGCAAAACCTGCTTGTTTGAGGTGCTGAGGTGAAAACAGTATTTTCTACTTACCCTAATATTTATACAGCCTTCGTCCAATACATTTTCCATTTCCTACATACTCTTTCAAATCATTTCTATTCAAAACATGGTACCTACTTACTCAATAAAATTACAAAAAAACTTGAACAGTAGGTACTTACATAAAATGTTTTAATCCATTAAATCCAACAAATGTATAGAAAACAACATCAAATCAAGGTGCCAGTTCACTCCATAGAACGATCCAACAATAGGTATCATTGACCAAATCGGCTCATGTATAATTAATCAAAGTTTGACAAAGAAAATCCTTGTAAAGGCGTTGGAAAGCAATCCTGTTAATAATTTAGTTCCAAAACTTTAATTGTACGTACATCATTTGTTATCACGGTTGCTTTCCTTTGACAGAAAAGTCATTAACGTAAAAAATATCTACAAATTATCTTGTTGCAATCCCGTTAGAAATATAAGTAAAAAATAATGGTTTTTACATATATTTCCAACGTGTAAACTTTCCTTCGAACAGAACTTAATGAGCTGAAATCAAAAGCAAAGGCGATCCATGTTTTTTCTTACATTCCTACTTGCTTAAAATTACTGTGTCTGTGAGTGATATGGCGGCCTCTACAACGCCACGTGCGAACTACCCATGAAAGACCTGACGTGACACAAATGCTGCATCGCGCAAGCAGCGTTTACCGCGCGATTGTCATATATATAACTTTCCGACATCGTAGTGGGCAGTTGCCCATCAGTAACGACACCCGTCTGGTCGGTAGATCCTCCCTTTTCTATAGAGGATGTGTGAACTTTACACCCTGTTCCTTATACCTCTAAAACTGTATGCGGCGAATATACAGGATAGTAAGGGTTGTAGCAGGTGGCGTTCTGTAGTTTCTACCTACCCCCATGAGACAAGGCGTGAATGTATGTAATTTACGAACGCTAATCGGTAAGACTTGCGGGGCTAATGCACAGCATGTATTCATTAGAAGTCTATTTATCACAATTTATATTCAACGCTGGTGCGAGAATTTATTTGAGAATTGGGTTATTCTCTAGAGAGAGAGAGGGAGAATAACCCACCTACCTCAGCATGGTAAGAATATTAGTCACTCAGCTAGATCATGGAAGCGGGATAGAAAGAGGTGCATTTGGAGGTAGCATTACAATCAGAAGAAAATCCTTCTATACCAGCCTATTATTGTTCTTCTGCAGGGCAAAGCCCTCTTCTCATACACAGAAGGCACGAGCCAATGATCACCGCGCTTGCTCAAGACGTTGACGATTTCAGACGTATATTAATTATAAGTCCAGCTTTCCTCACGATATTTTAATTCACCGATGTAAGCAATGTCCAAGATAAACTAAATATGAATTGAAAAAGTTACATTGGTACGTGCCCGGTTTTGAACCCACAACCTCGTGCATGAGAGGCGATGATGTTTAAAAAAAAAATGTTTATCTTATTCACGTTTTCAATCAGAGGAGTAAAGCACCATATCGTACGTCCGGTCACGGTCCGGTGCCGTACGCCCGGACAGCCGGACCGTGTAATGATCGTGTGTGATTAGCGTTAGGCTACACTGGACACGGTTTTGTTATCATTACGATGCTTGTTTTATTACCTAAACTAACCTTTGCTTGCGACTACACCCACATGGAGGTCGGATATTACCCCCACGGAATCTTACCTACTACCGTAACGCGCACGGCAGTAAAACTCCCAGTAAGCATGATTTTTTCCGACACCTTCAACAACCTCACAACATCGACATCTTTGTCATATTTCAGCCAATTTACGACAAAAAACTTAATGAATTATATTCCTAAACCTACCTCATGAATCACTCCGTCCATTGGTGAAAACCGTATGAACATCTGTTCGGTAGTTTTTGAGATTATCGCGTTCAGACAGACAGACGCGGCGGGACTTTTTTTATAATATGTAGTGATGTGTTAAAAGCAAGTCATCATGATGTATGGTACCAAAAGATTTGGATTTATAATTGAACACTGTTTTCGAGGCATTTTTAAACCAACTTGCCTAACATAATAATTATTCCGGCCTATTATTGTCCCACGTAGGGCAACGGCCTCTCCTCATACAGATAAAGAAAAGAAAGAAAGAAAGAAAATAAATTTATTTGATCCAGGTTAAGGCACACAATATCCACAATAAAAAAAAACAGAAAAAAAAGTATTATAGCATTTATCAACACGCTTGCATATAATTTATCGTATAGTTATCCTGAACCCCATCAAATTAGTAATTAAGCTTACCTGAAGAGGTTTAACTTCGCTAGCTAATAAAGATTTGACCAAGTTAAAATCGCTCGATCAGATTAATTCGAGCAAAGAAAATATATTATTATTTGGTTACAACACAATAGCAGCTAATTAGCTGATGTATGTGTGCCCAATGGTAGTCCCTTTATTATCCTAAAATTGTTTGTCCGAAAATCATTATACAAAACAACACGTTTGCTATATAAACTTCAGTAACCATAATGTTCAAAAATTCGAAATTTTGTTTTACATTATTATATTTACTTCTGTTACTGTTCTGTCATAATATCGAGTAGGTACTATAATAATTGAATCTCCTAATGTTGCATGAAATAAAGTAATATGTCCTAAGTATTGTATTGTATAATGTGTATTATTCCGAATGTTCATTTATAGTAAATTTGTTAGTCCTAAAATATTTGCAAAAAATTAGGTTTTAGTGACAGTAAACGAATACCTGTAAATCCAACTCCACGTAGTCTTGTCTGCCCTACCCCTATAGTGTAATTTAGAATCACGTAGGCGCGGAGGGGCCAGGCGGCCCGTGAGTTGAGGAATAGGTGGTGAGCGTTAAACCTTAAGCGACGATAAGCTCGCCGGATCCCCGCAGCGCCGCGCCGCCGGAGCCGTGACAGAAACCATGCCTGCTGCATGTTGCATGCTCGCTTGCAGGCTACATGTTGTATGCTCGCTTGCATGCTGAATGCTTGCTTGCATCCTCGCTTGCATGCTGCATGCTTGCTGCATGCAAGTACAACAAACTGCACAACAAGTGAACTCTATACGTAACCCCCAGGATGGGGGAGGGGGCGAACGTCCCCGAGTCCACCGTCCTTTCACAATTGTTTACGGGGGCTGGAAGAGGGCGTTGTCCTCCCTCCGCCGATGCCCGGTCCGCCTGCTACGGATCAGAAAAGTGGTCTCAATCTCCTCAGCCTCCTTCTGTGAAATATCGGTTTCTTCTCACAGAAGGAGATGACCGCATCCCACGACTCGGCGCTCCCGACCATCGAACGAGTGACAGCCGGCAGCGGCAGTTCGGCTCCGACTTCTGATACGAGGCTACGGTGCGGCTCCTCCCAACCTAACCTAACTCGTAACTACTTAACGTCTGAGAGAAGTTCATAGCAATGGCTATGTAAAATACGCTAAAACGCTACGCTTTGTAAATAAGCTTTGTAATTTGTTACATTATACGCAAATTCATATTATTATCTTTTGTTCTCACACGCGAAAGGAGAAATGAGAAAGAATTGTAGACAATACTACATTTCTTTCCCATTTCTCCTTTCGCAAGTCTGCTGGAAGAAATTTCTTTTAATTTTATGGCATGTTTATACTATGTGACATTAAGTTCGGGCAAGTAATCATTCGGACAAATGACAATTAGGAAAAAAAACATTATGGCACTTTAGATTATGGAGATAAAGTTAGGGAACACAATAGAGAAACGTATCAAATACCTACCTAGCAAATTTTTTTTTTTCAGTGGGGAAATGATCGAAGCTCAGAGCTCGTTGTCTTCGATCGGTTCTGTCGGGCTAAAACCCCATGGTTCCTACTGCTACTATAAGTACCTACCTACCTAAGGATTTCAATGTTATGGCATACTCCTTAGGTAGGTACTTACTGCACCCCGAAACATGCAAAGAAACCCAAAATTGATCAAGGCTAATGGTATAACGAGATTCCGATTTTAGCCGAAAATAATAACATAACATGACGCCTTATTTCCCCGAAGGGTTGGACAGAGGTGTATCTATAGTACACCCACATTTCGCCAGTTATGTTTAGTCTCATGTAATAGGGGGCGAGCTTATTGCCATCAAACGGGCAAAAATTCAGACTCCGGGCTGCTACCAAGAAATTCCATATAGAAAACCCAATAACACTGCCCAACCTGGGAATCGAACCCAAGACCTCATGCTCAGCAGGAAGGCTTGCGACCACTAGACCAATGAGGCTAAAGCTATTAAAATATATTTTATTTATTTATTTTATTATTTATGTACACACAGAAAAATAGATACAGATAAGACATAATTATGAGTACAAAAGGTACTGCTTATTTCTTAAGACATTTCTTCCAGCAGACCTGCGACAGGAGAAATGAGAAAGAAATGTAGACAATAGTGTGTGAGAACAAGAAGAGAATTTTTAAATATGCGAAGTCTTCAACTAAAATATTATACACGTATAACGTAATAAAATAATTCTTCAGATGTTCAAACAAAATTAATCAGTTCTTAAAAGTAATTAGTTGGCTAAACTCGTCCGGTTCCGTTAATTAATTAAACGGCGGAAGCATATTAAAACGTTATAGAATAGGTATTTCTCACCGTGAAATGTAAGTATCAATATGAGACCGGACAGCCGAGTCGGTTGGTGGTGTGAACGCTTTCATTTTCATTAGAAAACTTAGCGTTATGCTTGTGAATTAATTCTTAATTTAAAAATGCTCGTTCGGAATAATAGGTAGGTACTCGTACTTACTGCCAACATCGCTATTTCTATCGCTAAGAGGTATTGCTATATTATATCGCTATTGTTTTTGTTAAAATTCAAATTCAAATTTATTTATTTGCAAATATGGGTAATAATGTGCAGATGTCAGATCAAATTAAATTTGTTTTCTTTGGTTTCCTTATTTTGCCTTATGACATGTGTCAAATAAAAATAATTTATTTTGTTTAATAAAAAATATAAAAAATTGTTTATTTGCACCTTCAAGTAATACAACATGGTTGACAATGAAAATAGGCCCTAAGGTAAGTAAGGTTGTATGTTAGAGTTGTAGCTAAGCTAAGCTAAGATAACTTAATATCTTGTATTATTATTTGACGCAGTTATAAATCACTTGTTTTCACCCGCATAAGTCTTGATCCCGTGGGAATATCGTGATTAAAAGGTATCCTATGTTCTTTTCCAGGTCATGGTCTACCCATGTGCCAAATTTCATCCAAATCCGTTCAGCCATTTTTAACCGACTTCAAAAAAAGGAGGAGGTTCTCAATTCGACGGCATGTTTTTTTTTTTTCGTATGTTTGTTACGCGATTACTCCGCCAATTATGAATTGATTTTGATGATTCTTTTTTTTTTGGTAGGGCATACTTCAGAAATGGTCCCATATAAATTTGGTCAAGATCTGATGAAGGGTTTTTGAGTTAGCTTTAATAATACATATTTTTCCCACCTAGCATATGTGGACGATATTCTAATAGTTCCTGTCACTGTAATTTACTTGGTATTCAAATTTTTGTGGGGGTTTTGTGTAGGTACCACAGCTAAAAAGTGAAAAATAAACGCTTTTTCACAAAAAATTAAACCGAATTTAAAAAAAAAACACTACATAGTGAAAAATAACTTTGATTTCGGAAGTCGGTGGCAAAAAAAAACTAAAATAAAAAACCTAAGACACTGACTTCCGCAATCAAAGTTATTTTTCACTTTGTATTGTTTTTTTTTTGGAAGTCGGTTTTATTTTTTGTGAAAAAGTTTTTATAGCGTGAAAGCGTGACAAACAAACTCCCTTTCGCATTTATAATATGGATGGATGTTAGAAGGGTGTCGGTGGTCTGCTGGATAAATAACCAGCATCGGCATTATAACTTTGTACCTAGGTGGGCTTAGCAAAAATATAATCACGCGATAGCATGAATCTTCGATTAAAACTATGTCTCTAAAAAATAAAACCGACTTCTAAAAAAAACACTACAAAGTGAAAAATAACTTAGTTGTGTTTTTTTTGGAAGTCGGTTTTATTTTTTGTGAAAATGTTTTTATTTTTCACTTTTTGTTGGGGGTTGAATTCCACTACCTACCTGCTATGTAAATTACAGTGACAGGAACTATTAGAATATCGTCCACATAAACTAGGTGGGAAAAATACGTATTATTGAAGCTAACTCAAAAACCCCTCATCAGATCTTGACCAAATTTATATGGGACCATTTCTGAAGTATGTACCCTATCAAACAAAAAGATTTATCAAAATCACTTCATAATTGGCGGAGTAATCACGTAAAATAAAAAAACAAATACAACCGAATTGCGAACCTCCCCCCTTTTTAAGTCGGTTGAAAAGTAGATGCTACGTTACCGTTTCTTCAAAACATTTAGGTGGCAATAGTCCTGTGGGAAAGGAAAGATATAATTATGATTATAAAACAGTTAGAAAAATTATTAGAAAACCAAATTGCAAGCATTCTTAAAAAAATCGTCCAATTTTATAATCATTAAGGATTCAAGGCCTGACCGACATACTCGTAATACAAAAATAATGGTTTTAATAATGATATTGTAACCAAGTTGATAATAATACTTCCCGTCTGTAACCTTTGCTGACGGAAGAATGCAGTACTTTTGAGATAAGCGCAGGAGCCTGCAAATTGAGGATATGTCCAAGTGACAACTGTCTGACTGTTATGAACATAAGTTTTAATAATACATCTATGGTTATCATCATCTGCCTAGCCTTTTCCCAACTACGTTGGGGTCAGCTTCCAGTCTAACCGGATGCAGCTGAATACCAGTATTTTATATGGAGCGACTGCCTATCTGACCTCCACAACCCAGTAATTGGGTAATACGATACCCCTTGTTAAGACTGGTTGTCAGACTTTCGGACTTCTGACGACCCGTAACGACTGTCAAAGATCCATGAATGACAGCCGGGACCAACGGCTTAACGTGCTTTCCGAGGCATGGAGGAGTCTCGGTACGTAAAGATGGTCACCCATCCACAGACCAACCCCGGCAAGCGTAGCTTAACCTGACGGATCGACCCGTGCGGCAGTTATTACTTAGCCACGAGCTCCTGAATATGAAACTTTATTAATTATATTATCACGCTATGCACGGATTAATCTGGAAAAAGTCGTAAGAAAAGCTTCGAGTATGAATGTCGATGGCTATAAGATTAGGGGAGGACCAAAGAAACGATGGAAGGACTGGAAAGGGAGGACTGGAGGAGGGTGGACTGGAGAGGGATGTGAAAGATGATATCGCTAGAAAGGGGGTGACTACCGAGAAGACGACTAAGTACTAGAGAAGTATGATATAGGAAAACATGACGGGAATTCACGCTTGTCGCGTACCTGGTTAGGTTGCTTCGGGGCATTGAGCCATAACCCAGGACATTATCTACGATTGGACCATAAGCAGTCATCCCCATTCACTAAACTCTGCCTATATCATTCCACTGCTGGAACTGCCTTTCCCAAGTTGCACCCTAACACCTAATTCACGGCCTTAAGCATCTCGTTTAGTAGATATCACTCCACTACCAGCTTGTATGATTCCGAACAACGCTGCACACTGCAGTGTTGCCGAGTCACTACTGGTTCCTATACATATTCTATAGGTTTATATGAGATTTTATTCCGAGCACGACAGCAATGCTGCGACGGCTTTGCTGCGCGGCAGTGTCGACCTGCCGGCCGCCGCGGAGACCAGTATTGCAGCGGTCATCATAGCGATAACACGTGGATGTTGAACTGTAAACCATGAACAGCAGTGCCGCGCAGTGGTGCTCGGAATCACGCAGCAGGCAGCACTACGTGCATAAATAGGTACCTAACACTTACACAAGATTCAAATGGGACTTTCTTGTACAGCATTGATATATTATTTTATGTTGAACATAGAATTATCAAAACCATACGAAATACAAGTAAGTCTTTTCACAAAAAAAAAAAAAATTTCAGGAGAAAAACATTGAAATTTTGAAACTTTTTTATTTTATGCTCGTGACCGTTATACTAATCCAGTTGAGCAATATCGCTTTTCTATCCTATTACCTGTAGAAATCGATTCATAATTTACTTGGTAGTAAGCACCAGCAAACGATTGTAGATTTGAATAAATATAATATATAAGTTTTTAATTAATTGTATATAATTATTATGTTAAAGATATGCTTTCAAGGGTATCCTTGAAAGTATGATTAACTATGACCCTATGGGTTGCCTGTCTCAATATGATAATCACATTTTTAAAGTAGCTCAGTCCCCCATACCCGCTTTCTAATATTATTTACCCCTGATCCCAACATAATTTTATTCTAAAAAAGTTTCTATTCACACAAAAAGCTTGATAATTAGGTAGTTTCCGCTACATCCCCTGCTTGTGGCAACCCCTGAACTAAAGGATCTACGCTAGAGCACGCGCCACAACAGCTGCGTACGCGCACCTGTTGTCTCTTATCAACGCATTGACGATACTCTGTTGTTTGTTGCGTAGTGAATAATCGTGTTTAATATTTTAGGTCTGGTAGTAAAGATACTTCGCTTAGAACGGACATCAAGTAGATATGTTGTTCCATTGAATGACTCTTAAAATCATAACATTTGAGAAAAAATCTAACTTAGAGAGCATAATATTATGATGTGAACATCTGACATATTGGTTGACGAATATAGTTAAATAAATATTATAAAATAAAGTCACTTTTCGCGTTTGTCTGTATGTCCGCGTTGTTCTAAAATACGCAATGGATTTTGATGAGGTTTTCAACACAATATAGAGAATGTATTCCGGTAAGTTTATGCGTATAATACATTAATATTTAACTAATTAAGAAATCGCGATATTTTGTAGAGTCGTAAAAACCATGAGCTCATTGGTCAAATCAAATAGCGCGCGCTTACCCGGCTTCTTGTTACACACTTCCGTCCCTTTAAAAAAATCCTTGACAATTCAAAAGTGCCAAATGGTGTGTCAAATGGTTTAATTGAAATAAATGCGTTGGGTTTGTGTTTGAGTTTGAATCACTCCAATAGATTGCAGGAAAGCAAGAGAAAAGATGTTACACTTCAAAAACGTAAGCAAATTTGAATTTCGCGGGCTGTCACTGCGGATCCACCATAATAACAAATATCACCCTTTTCACTTCATCTAACTTTCTCACTGCACTCAATTAACCAACCACTGGTGATTATCAATTCTCTCCGTCACCGATGTTGGATTAAACGTACATTAGCCTGGTTTGTTTACACAATGTGTTATAAAGCGGTTAAAGTTGTTACACGGGCAATCCGCGTAATTTATTTCTAAATAGCGAGCTGCCCCTGTTTCGCACGACTTGACAAAACATTCATATTTCTTTATTACTCGTATATGTAAGTTTAATATTAATGTTTTAATACATCAACCTTTCAGAATAAATTCTCAAAATGATGGTGAAAATCGCATCAAAATCCGTTGTGTACTTTAGAAGAACAACGCGGTCACACAGATAGACAGGAAAAGCGACTTTAACTTTTATTATATTGGCTCGTATTTTTTTATGGAAACTGTATGGTTTTAAGTGGGGTACTGGGTTTTATTGTATTTCCAGTGATGGGTTATTGGCTAGACTGATTATGAGAACTGTGTGGAATTACGGTTTTTGAAGTGAAAACTTCTTTAGGCGCGTTGAGTGATTTTTGGTAGGGGGTAAACTTATGGATTCGTGTAGTGTTGGGTTATAGTATATAGATGGCGCTAATACCAGTTTTAAGTTTTTAATACTGGTGTTAGCGCCATCAGGGCAACATAATGATGATGTTGATGAATGTTTGGTGAATGAAAAATTTAGTACCAATTTCAAAGTCAAAGTCAAAGTCAAAACTTTTATTGCGAATTAAGTGTACAATGTTGGTGTTATGTTATCTTAGTATTATATGACTTAGCAGCCTTTTAGAAGTATTGCAATTATGATTCGCATTTAGGGCTATCTTCTATACTTAATACAGGGTGTTAAAGTAATTGCGTGCCATAGCTTAGGGGTAGGTTCAGTATTGATAAAGGAAGCCATAAAAAAAAACAACAACAACCTATAAGCACCTACTAACAAAACTTTTTCACAAAAAATAAAACCAATCAAAGTTATTTTTCACTTTGTAGTGTTTTTTTGGAAGTCGGTTTTATGTTTTGTGAAAAAGTTTTTATTTTTCACTTTTTTGTTGTGGTACCTACACAAAACCCCCACAAAAATTGGAATACCCATTACCTGCTATGTAAATTAGAACTATTAGAATATCATCCACATATACTAGATGGGAAAAATACGTATTATTGAAGCTAACTCAAAAACCCCTCATCAGATCTTGACCAAATTTATATGGGACCACTTCTGAAGTATGCCCTACCAAACAAAAAAAGAATAATCAAAATCAATTCATAATTGGCGGAGTAATCGCGTAAAAAACATTAAAAAAAAAACAACCGAATTGAGAACCTCCTCCTTCTTGAAGTCGGTTGAAAATAGCAATCGTTTAGAATTAAAATTATTTTATTTGTTTAAATGCTTTAATTACTTACCTACTATCGAACGCGAATCGAACTAACGCTACGACGGTATGTAAGTTTCAATTCGAATTTTCCCTTCGTACGGCGATGCGATGATATTTTTTTTTATTTTTTATTTCTGGCTTCCGTTATCGATACTGAACCTACCCCTAAGCTATGGCACGCAATTACTTTAACACCCTGTATAATATTATATACAGAAAATGTTTGCTTAATTGTTTGTAACGAATAAGCTCATAAACTACTGGGCCGATTTTAACTTTCACCAGTAGAATGCTACATATATTATCGCTGAGTAACATTGGCTATAATTTATAAATAAACACACGGGCGAAGCTGCTGGCGGATGCTAGTCTTTTATAAACTTTTTCAGTAAATATGCAATACATGTATCTTTGAGCAGTAGATTTTCTCGTTAAGTCATAAAAGTTATACTTACAGAGTAGCTTACCAGATCGGAAGTATTAGGTGCCCGCCTATGAAATCAGCTATTTCTATGGATAATTTTAAAGAATTTGCATTTTTCAAACTAACATTTACTTAATTTATTTAACAACCATGAACACTACTAACGTTTTAAAACTTTTATGCACTGATGTTGAAAAACTAAGATAACGTATGCCACTTAGATTAAGCGACAAAAATTAATTTTGGCTAAGTTTTAAAACAAATAGTGATCATTTCTGCTAACAAAAAGAGGAGTCATTTTTAAGGTATTTTTTATGTTTAGAAAATTACTTAATAATAAATAATATACCATTTATTTCAGGCGACACATGCCCATAGAAAAAAACCTTAACCTAAACATACCTACATATTTTAATAACAAAACTTGTGTTAATAAATAAGGCTTACACTATGTTAGTAGCACTTCACTTTGCACTAGCTTGACTGTGTGTTGTCCTGTGGAACTTGTCCGCGGAATCGACGGAACACCACGTCCTGCGGCCAAAAGTCTTCTTCCATGACGATGGGCAGATAACAGTTCGGTACTCGCACGACGAACCTATAAGTAATAAGGTTTTTTTTACTATTCGTAGTTGTCTATGATGGTCAATATTCGATATAATATCAAGCAATTGATGAATATTTTAAATCACAGAAGTGACGAGGTTCTCTATTTGTTTGAAAAAAAACACCAATTTCATAGGTCAATAATATTTGGATTCAGGATTTCTTGATCACAATTCTAAGAGATATTATGAATGCGATAGTGAGTTTGTTTGTCTGTAAAGCTCTCAAAACGGTTTGGGTTTGCTAAAACGGATTAACGGATTTGGATAAAATTTGACAGATAGGTAGCCTGGCATCTGGAGAAGGACATAGGCTAAATTTTCATCCTGGATCGCAGATGAAGTCGCTGGTGGTGGTATACAAGGTGGAAGGGACATCGACGTGAAAACTGATAGGCATGGACACACATACACATGATATACATGATTCTGAACCACCCTCCGCTGAAATTACTCGTCAGGAATTAAAAAAAAAAAAACATTTTGACCGCGTAGGTATTGAACTTTTCTATGAAACAGCTGTTTTTTTTTTAAATAACCGACGAAAAATTTCAACGGACGGGGTCCAGAATCATGTACTGAATCCATGGTATCAGTTTTCGCGTCGATGTCCCTTCGACCCTGTATATAAATTGCTGTGCTAATGTCTATAATTCTGTCGAAAACTAGCAAACTTAATAAATCTTAATTAATTTAATCGATTCACATTGCCAATCTTAAATTAACGCAAATAAAAAAAACCGAAACAGCAGCTAATTATGTTTAATTTAATGTTATTTGATCAAATATGCTAATACCCTTCGATTATTATGCATATATTTTATTTATAAATAAATTAAACTTAGACGCATCATTTTTATTTTGTACTAGCTGACCCGACAGTTGTCGTGTCCAAATTTTAAAATCCCATAGAAAATTGGTCAGTTTTTTATGTCTAATTAATTATTGCATATTTTTTTATTGTTTCATTAGTGATCTGGACATTATTAATGGTGATTTCGACATTATTATTGATTGTTTTGACATTACTAGTAATTATGAACAAAATGGAAAGGGCTATGCTCGGTGTTTCTTTGCGATATCGAATCAGAAATGAGGAGATCCGCAAACGAACTAAAGTCGCTGACATAGCCCAACGGATTAGCAAGCTGAAGTGGCAGTGGACGGGGCACATAGCGCGCAGAACTGACGGCCGATGGGGCAGAAAGGTTCTGGAATGGAGGCCACGTACCGGCAAGCGCAGCGTAGGACGTCCACCCACAAGGTGGACAGACGACCTAATAAAGGTCGCAGGAAGCTGCTGGATGCAGGTCGCTTCCAATCGGCCAAATTGGAAATCATTGGGGGTGGCCTATGTTCAGCAGTGGACGTCCCATGGCTGAAATGATGATGATGATGATGATGAACAAAATTTGACAAATATTATTATGTACATACCTATTTATGTACTGACACTGGTATTTAAGATGGTGTAAGTAATTACTGACAAATAGGATTGTATGTTCTGGAAATAAAATGATTTGATTGATTGATTTTCCCGAATCTAAAACTTTCTATTTTTTCTTACCTTTAAAAAAATAGCCTAATCGGTTCAGTCGTTCTCAAGTGATGTGCTTACCAAGAAACATCTTTTTTTTATAAAATAATGTATCATTCCAGTATTCCCAGAAAGGCAAGGCCGCTAGGTAGAGGTGCTATAGTACACCCACAATTCGCCAGTTATGTTTGAGTCCCATGTAATAGGGGGCGAGCCTATTGCCAGCAACCGGGTGCCACTGAGAAATTCCAGATGGAAAAACCCAATGACACGTTGCCTGACCCGCGAATCGAACAATAGGACCTCATGGTAGCAGTATAGCGCTTGCGACCACTAGATCAACGAGCTATATAAATAAAAATCTGCCGTTTAAACTTGAAATCGCGAAAAAAATCTGCTGATCCCTACATTACGAGTTAAGGCTCGTGCAGACCATTGCGGCGCGACGCGAAACGAACAATATCTACAATTTCTAAGAAAACTTCACGGTATAACAATAGCCGATGTCGCGTCACGCTAGTCTGCACGTAGCTTTATGCGAACATTAATGTAGGGAATACCAGTATTTTTCCATTTTTGGTCCCATAATAAAAGCTGTTCATACTGATGAGGAAAGTCACGTGTTTAAATAGCTGTCACTAATTACCAGTCACGCTATATTTGACGACATGGTTGGCGCAGTGGTTAGGCGACTGACTGCTGCGCTTCTTGTCGCGGGTTTGATTCCCGCACGGAACAAATATTTGTATGACCAATTAGTTGTTCCTGGTCTGGCTGTTTGTGTATGTGAGTTTAATGTTTGTAAACGCACCCACGATACCGGAGAAATTCCTAGTGTGGGGAAACGTTTCTATAAAACTGAATGAATGAAATGATATAGAGATAGAAATCCAATACAATGTTTTTGGAGTTTTGATGTTTAATTGCTGTTTACGAGTTTGTCTAGTCGTTAGACGATGACCAAAAAAATATAACCCAGTATAGATAGAGCCAAAACCGAAACTTGAGATCTGAAGAAAATCGGTTAAGCGATGGTCATTGACTTAATTTTGGAACAAACTAAAATTACATTTTTACTTTTATATTTATGAAAAGTTCCTAGCAGCCGGGAATCGAATCTACTGTTTTATCATGTCATTTGGAACAATTTAACAGTTGTTTTCCGGTCTATTTTTTTTCAAATCTGATTCAAGTGGGAAGATGAACTCCAACCTGCTAAAGTGGGGTTACTTCGGCGGAACGCCAGCAAGATGTAGAGCTGTGTCACAAACTATGTTGTACCTCCTATCTTGTGTCCCAAAACATGCAGTGAAAGTGACCTCTGCGCTGCCACCGACGCCGCGCGACGCCGTGGTGGAAGTGGCGAAGTATTGGGCCAACAAGATTTGAAATACTGCCAGGGACACGAAAAGAAGAAGAATATTTTTGGCAAGAAACATCGAGTTCAATTTCTGTTCATCCTAATAAGTTGTTCAAGACAACATCATATAAATATCTATACTAATATTATAAAGAGGAAAGATTTGATTGTTTGTTTGTATTGAATACTTGGGCTCCAAAACTACTGGACCGATTCGAAAAATTCCTTTACCATTAGAAAGCTTAGTTTTCAGGGAATGACATTGGCTACTTTTTATCCTGGGAAAAATAACGGGTCCCGCGGGAAAGACCACGGGAGCGAAGTCGTGGGCAAAGTGCTAGTAATATTATAAATGCGAAAGTAAGTTTGTTTTTTTGTTTGTTACGCTTTCACGCTAAAACGGCTGAACGGATTTGGATGAAATTTAACAAATAGGTAGCCTGGGACCTGGAGAATGACATAATTTTTAACCTGGATTGCAGACGAAGTTGCGGGCATCAGCTAGTCCATAATAAATAAAACCACCATTTCCTTACTAAAGAATAAAGAAAAACTTAACCTTTCATCAGAAATCCTGCTTACCAACTCCAACAAAAACTACAGCATAATCATATATTAATAAAATTATAATTTAATTAAGTTCTGCAGTAGATTACGTATAAAAAATGTTGCTTATCATGCTACTTTATCTTAAGATACCGGTAATCATTGCTTAACATTACTCGGAGTTAATACTGAGACCACACGTGAGTTACTTAGAAATAACTTGGTTCAACTTAGTTGCCACATTTGTGCTTCAATGAAGACGATAAAAAGGAGAAAAACACGTTAATTCGAAAAAAAATATCTTTCGAGCCATGAGTTTGAATTTGTGGTTTTTAATTAGATTTGGGACTAATATTGTGCTCTTCCATGTAATAATAATATTTAAAATAAATACATAATTTAATATAATTACCTACTCAATATAAATGAACGATGTCATTTCGTAGAATGAAACCCATCAATTAACGATATAGGTATAACATTGTAAAAAAATATCATAATTTTAAAAATACGTCACTAAACTTATTTTAAATAATAATTAGGTAGACAAAAACGTTTAAGAAGATAATTGATTTAATGTTTCACACTATATAATTACATAATAACTCAAAGGCAACAGGTGTTTTGTCCACAAATATTTGAATACCGACACTTAATTATTTGATTAAACTCTTTAATAACATTAATAATTTGGCTTATAATATATAAATATGACACGCTTATAATATATAAATATCTAAACATGCAATTTGCATCAAATATTTTGATTACATTTTTTTTATAAATAAATCTGGTCTGTATATTTATATTGTAAATGATATAGATTATTTATTTATAATAGTTTCTTGTTAAATTAGTTTGTATTTGAAAAGAACTTAGTTTATGCTTTATTGGCCTGTTTTTGACAGGTTTTTTTAAACTAATAGGTGCTAAAAATAATTACTTACCTACAGAATTATGTCGTTAGTTCTCTGATGAACATAACTGTGTTTGTGTGTTTTTGAAATATGAGCCTTATTATATTTTGTATGCAAATATGTGACTAATATTCATATATCTTCGTCAGAGTTCAAAAACTCATTCATTCTTTCGTCCACGAGTTCGTGGCTAAAAACATAACAGTCACACGGGTCGATCGAAGGGTAAGCTTCGCTTGCCGCGGTCGGTTTCTGGATGGGTGAGCAACCATTACACATCGAGACTTCTCCGTGCCTCGGAAAGAACGTTAAGCCGTTGGACCCGACTGTCATTTTAGATCGTTGACAGTTATTAAGGGTAGTCAGAAGCCCAAAAGTCTGACAACCAGTCTTACCAAGGGGTATCGTATTACCCAGTAACTGGATTATGGAGCTCAAATGGTATGTATTCAGTACGGGTATTCAGCTGCATCCGGCAAGACTGGAAGCCAACCCCAACATAGTTAAGAAAAGGCTAGGCAGATAAATTTCTTTCGTCCACAGTAAGTTTACGCAGAACGATTGAGTTTTAATTTTCTCATTCGCTATTAACGCTATAAATTTTTACTTTGATGACGAAGTGTCTTAATTCTAAGCTTATATGTCTTGTTAATTTTTTACCCAAATGCCCCAGAAGAAGGGTAATGTTTTATTACATAGTAATTGAAAAGTAGAAGATCATCTTGGACATTCCCTGGCAATGCAAAGGAAGAGAGGAAATCTCTTGGTACGACCTCTCTATCATTTTCTCCTATTTAATACCATTCCCCATTGTAGATCTCATTTAGCAATATTTTTTTCTGCTCGGTTTTGTTTGTAGCTACCACCGTCTTATCTAAGTCTGTCGCCACGATAATCATAATCATAATCATAATCTTTATTTCCAGTAAAATGTTTACAAAGGTTACAAGTACAGTAATATGGTACAACATAAAGTGCATTGAGTATTATCTCCTGGCACCCAAACTAGGATAACAATGCTATCACCATTGTTGTGTTTCGGCAGCTAGAGGTAAGTTAGCAAGTTCCTCTGTGGTAGAGGATTCCGGGTGAAGCTCGCTACCACCTTCGGCCTGATCATCACCTACCATCAGGTGAGATGTAAGCCAAGAACTCCAACGTCGCGGTTTTAAAAAAAAAAACTACCATACCCTACTAACATAGTTTATAAGCTCCTGTTGTTACTAACCATAATGGATATCTGACAAATAAATAAATGAAAACAATAATAATAATTAATCTACCTAGGGGGTGACTACCAAGAGACGACTAATAGAGAAGTATGGAAGAAAAAGACATGTTGCACCGGCTACAGAGGGAACAAAGCCTGCGAGGAATTTGAAAAATAGATATATGAAGAAACTATTGCCGTCGTATCACCTCAAGTCTGCCTCTGTAGAGTGCGATAAGGACAGCTACAGCTCAGACCGATTAAATCACAAAAAAATTGACCAGGGGCCCAAGTCTGCTATTTTTATAAATTCGTCATTCCAACACGATCCCATTGTCATTTTGCTAAAAGTTCGTAATCTGCTAAATTCATAATGGTCGATCATTGGTTGATCATTGTATTCCACAAACACGATACTCGTAACGAATTAAAAGAATTGACTGCACAATGACGTTCTCATGGTAGGTCACTGATCAAAGGAACTGTCAAAATTTTAGCAGATTACCGCCTAAGTCACTTATTAATTTTTCATTATGTACGAGATTACCAATAGATGCCATTTCTTTCAATGGAGTGTCAGTGGCTGACCATTGGAAAGTCATAATGACGCCAATATGTTAGTAGATTACCAAACTTGTCAAAATCAACAATTATGAAATCAATGATAGACCATTCTGACACTATTGTAATAGCAGACTTGAGGCCCAGATCGACGTTTCGTATTCCTCTTTTTTCTCTTCGAAAACTGAGCCGAAACAATTACTTTTTACATTAAATTTTTAAGAAAGATTATGTCTAGGTTTCTATCATTTTCAAAACTTTTCGAATTTGTCTGGTAGTCCTCTAATCACGGTGGAAAAAATGCTGAATTTTTGGAGGGTTATAGTTTCTTTACCAATAAGTTGCTGAAAATAAGGAAATAACAGGAACCTGTCTACAGCAGACCTTGATTTTATGAAAAAAAAAAAAATTGGTCTAAAGGCATTATTCAGGATGAAAAAAGAAGAATACGTTTGTATGGAGAATCGCAGGCCCTGTTCCCTCAGTGACTACTGATCATGAATCTACCTATTTCATGACTAAGTAGGTATCAGGTCGTTCTTCATTCTACCGATTCAACAGTGGCATGATTAATGCTTTATTTTTAAGGTTCCGTACCTCAAAAGGAAAAAACAGAACCCTTATAGGATCACTTCGTTGTCCGTGTGTCTGTCAAGACTAAAATTTTTCTCACGAACGCGTGGAGATACCAAGTTGAAATTAATATAAAATTTGTAGGTCTACGGTCCCTTGGAGCTCTAAAAAAACAAAGTTTGTATGTTAACGCAATAAAAAACACGGCCATATTCATGTGACATATTTTGTTACTTTTGTCACAAATAAACCTATAGGTACTTCTCGTTGTCCTAGAATCATGAAATTTGGCAAGAGCAAGGTCTGAGAGCACAAGTAAAGTAAAAAGTTCGAAAAAAGTTAATTTGTAGTTTTATCATATTTTTTTTGTAATTACAAACTTACATTTGCAGCTGGAGCTGGCTGGATTGACCGTGACGTATATTATCGAAGTAGGTGAGAACATGTTTTCAACTACAAAGTTAAGTTTATTTTTGGGATAAATTCATCCCAATTTAATTCTCGATTTAATTTTAATTTTCTAGATTCTTTATTTTATTAATTAAAAATGTATTTATATTACGGAACCCTTCATTGTGCGTAGGCCGACATGCACTTGGCCAGATTTTTGTTTTTCTGTGCGTTGATGAAGACAAAAACTGAAATCATCTTTTAAAGCCATTTTAAACACACCTTTTTGAACTTCAAAGGTCATACGCGTGGTTCAAGTTTCAAGTCAACCCACATTTTAGAACATTTTTCAAGTTAGTAACTAATGGACTATGTTTGAGTGAATTATAGAGTCATTAACCATTTGAGTGGTAGAGCGAGACCTCCATTGTGTTGTCAGTCAAGCAACGCGTAGAGTCATTCGGAGCTATGTTTTAAGTAATTACTTAACTAGTTTGTCTACGAGAGGTGTTAGTTTTGAGTACCTATATATTATTTTGTAGGCTCTTTCAATCTACTTGCTTTTATTTCACGGGTTTACTAACTTAAAAAACCGGCCAAGTGCGAGTCGGACTGTTGTATGGGAGCCCCCCTGAAATATTTATTTTATTGTTTGTATGTATTTAGTATTTGTTGTTATAGCGGTAACAGAAATACATCATCTGTGAAAATTTCAACTATCTAACTATCACGGTTCATGAGATACAGCCTGGTGACAGACGGTCAAACAGTCACAGTAATAGGGTCCTCCCTTGGTTACGGAACCCTAAAAAGGTCTTTGTATTTTACCGGATACTGTATGTACTTCGCGCTGTTTTCGCGGATTTGTTACTCACATTAATCGTTAGTGTAAGCTTGTAATTGGCCATCTTTTACACACTGTACTAGATATTGAAATGTATTAGCTGTAAGCTTACCGAAAATTACTAAAATAAAATAAAATATCGGATACTTGGAAAATATGGTTTTCCAGAATTTTAATTTCATGCGTTTTCATTTGTGGCGCAATAGAATTGAAGAAGTTTTCGTTGTTATACATCACACTTGCATTCCCTGGAGGGCTAAAGTCGGAGGTGTACCTATAGTAAAACCCACATTTCGCGAATTATGTTTAATTCCCATGTAAAAGTGGCGAGTCTAATGCCATCAACCGGGCACAAATCCAGACTCCAGGCTGCTACTGAGAAATTCCTGATGGAAAACCGAATACCACTTTGCCTGACCTGAGAGTCGAACCCAGTACCTCATGCTCAGCCAGTAGTGCTTGCGTCCACTAGACCAACATAACGTTGTTATAATTTCGCATTCTTCTTTTTCAACATCACTTTAGTAGAGTAAAAAGGACAGTTTATTTTTCAAACGTGAGAACTAATTTGAATGGAGCTTACGAGAATTTAAAACGTTCTTATGAAGTCTTTAGCTTACTCTTCAAACCCCTATAAGCTGCCGACAGGAAGAAATATGGTATCCTATCATTACCTTCACGCCATTTAAATAAATTATGCAAAAAGCCTCTCTATTGACAACATTATAGGGTATTTAGAAGCCTTAGGGAACTTAGTCTTGATCATTTATGTCTGGGGCGACAGGTGGTAGGAATGTAATGGAGTATAAGATCATTACAAATGTTTAGAGCTACTGAGAAATGCGTAGAAGATGTTTTCACAAATTGACATTATAAAGTATAAAGTTAATATGTAAACTAAACTGGTAAATAGGTAAAGGTACTATGTTTAAAACACACAGATATTTAAAAAAAAAAGAACGAAATAGAGGAAGGCAGAGAAAACGCTGGAGTGACAAACAATGACGCGGAAAATTATGAACTCGAATAGCAGTAGATAGAGAAGGAGGAGAAAATGGAAGGAGATGGAGGAGTCTGTGCCAAAGGGCACACAGACTTAAAAATCCGGTAACAGCATAGATTTATTTAAAAAAAAAAATTCTGTTATTATTTACAACTTGTTAATAATTTTATTTTGGTAGTAAAAGTTTTGAATAGTCTGAATAAATGGCTTTATTATTATTTTGAACTCTGACTTTGCAGATACTAATGACCCAATCCTTAGAGGCTTTCAGCTTGGCTGAAACAATAATAGTACTGGTGCTGGCAGTGATAGTTTCTTTAGGTTGCTTTTGTTTAGTTGGTGGCTAAGTAAGTAAAAGTACAGTACAACTATTTTCTTAATGCCCCTAATGTCAATATACTTATAACTCGATTGAGTGTCCGGTCTGCACCAAGTGCAAAGGCAAAGAACTGATAGAAATCCGGCGACTGACAAAACACGAAGTTTGCTGAGGGACATTATGAAAATAGTTGTACTGTACAACTATTTAACTATTAACAATTACTTATTAATATTTAATATAATATTAAAACTGCGAAAGTTTTGTAACTCTGTCTGTCTGTAACTAGTTAAAAGCTAGTATTCAATAATGCTGTTATGTTAAGAACACTATGTTAATACGTACGAAAAGGACGTAAGGATAAAATATGATGTATTCTCATAACGTGTTCTGTTACAACCTTAAACAAATGACCTACTCAATATTATTATTGAACTATGCACTCTATATGGCTTTAGCCTTAACTCCATGCTACTATGTGTATTGTTTGCCATTGTTTTTTAGTGAGACAGGTGCGCGGCCATACCGCGCTTGCGCACCAGTCTCTAACCAACTTGCGCGGGAGTTGGTCGCGCGCCGCCGCAACCGACCAATCACGTGAACGTATTTTTGAAAAATTATTTTTTCAAAGTGTCTGTGTTTGTGTATTGTTGTTGTACGAATTATACAAAGTGTGTGTGAGCCTGTGTTGTGAATCGTAAATTTTTGGATATTTCTACGAATTCGACGAAAATTTTCGGATAAAATTCGGTGAGTTATTATATTAAGCTAGTTTTAATTGGGTGTGCTTTATTGTTATGGTTTCGTCACGACATGAAAACTATTCAATGCTTGAATTATAGATAATTCGGTTTTTTGTATATTGTGTGCGTTTCGATACTAATAGTAAGAACTTGTTTTTCTTGGCTCTAGGTATGTTAGTCGTGTCTAATAAAAGGAAAATATTTTTTCCTTCGAGATAATTACTCGTATAATTGTCGCGCCCATGAATAGGCTAACTCAATTATTTTTATGATGTCAGTATTGTCCTCGCGATATAAATAGCGAGGCTAATATTAAGAATAGTGTTTTATAATACTATTCCAAGACGTAAACAATTAATTCTCACTTTCACAATCAAGTTTTGAATATAAACCGAAGTTAAACGTAAACTCAGCGATGTGTTTTGATAATTACGACAGGTTTTGAACTATTGTGGTGAATAATGGTGGAATTGTTCGCTAGTTTTATAAATGTTGTGTGATGGTTGACTTTATAGGTCTCTGAGTACCGTGGCATAGGAATTTGGACCATATGAAATTAGTGTTTTTATGACACTTACCCGTATATAAATTACTTTTATTAATATCACAATAATAAAGCCTTTTATTATGCATATTTTACGAACCGAAAAACTTAACTACGGGAAATTTTATAGTGAAACTAATGTACCTCACACACACAAAGTGATAATATAGGTAATAACAATAAAAATGATATTGCAAAAAAATATTACAAAGGGTTTAAATTGGCCCCAAACTAGGCAAGCCTGTATCTTAGGCACCAATATGAAGAATTTATTGTCATTGTATTAATTAGTTAATCGACTTTTTATAAGGCCTCCTCCTATTTTTCAAACGTAAGGTTGAAAATAATTACCTTAATAAATCTTTTCACGAAACGATCATACCTATATTGCCATCAATTTGTATTGTAGTAATATTGTCTAATTGTTCTGTTTCAATTGCATTTGGTAGACGATCAATTTGCGTATCAATGTTAATACACATCACGTAAAAATTACAATTGAGCGTTTCATCCCGACCCTTAAATATAAAACTTTTCAAAATCCTATAACGTTTTTGAAAATCAATTGTCTGTATGATGTGATGACTCACACATCATCCTGACGTCACACAAAATCCTGTATCGAGCAATTAGAGTATACCGCGCGTACGACATAATATAGGTATACAAGCTCTTCACTTCAACAATTGGGCAGTTCCCCGCCAGACGCGACACCCGTCTGGTTGGAGGATCCTCCCTTTTCTATAGAGGATGAGTGAACTTACACCCTGTTCTTCATGCATCTAAAACTCTAAGAAAATAAATCCAACTTTTAATTTGATAATTGACTTTTAATTTGATAATTGACTGAGAAAATAATACCAATAAAGGTTATAGCCTCAGGGCTTATCGATCAAAGTTCAACATAAACACAATGTAAGTACCATACCTGCCTGCGTACCTTCTTTACATTTTTATCTATACTATATACTTTACTATAATAAAATAATATAATGTATTGTAATATATAAAAATATTATAAACAGGTAAAATTTGTTTGTATGTAGGGGGTAATCTCTAGAATATACAGTCGGATTTGAAAAATTCTTTTAGCATTGGATAGCCCAATTCTTGAGGAATTACTGACATTAACGATCTCGCGGACGAAGTCGTGGGCAGAAACTAGTCAATTATAAATGCTAATTAATTGTCATATTCACGTTTGCTTGTTTTAAAAGCATAAGTAACTATAGGTACCTCTGAAAAGTATGAATATTGTAATTTAACTTTGGCTCTCCAAAAGTTAGTCTTATTACCTAAACGCTCAATCTTCTAACAACTCATATTTTCTGGTGTATAATTGATCACCCATTAATCAGTCCGGTGGGTCACTCCCATGGACTTCCAAAATTCAAGATGTTTCTCTATATCATCAAAACTGTAAATTGTTTCTAACATAAGCATCACATCAAGTCTGGAGAATCCCGAAGGGCTACGCAGAGGTGTGCCTATACGAGTAGTACTCGTACACTCACATTTCGCCGGGTATGTTTAAGCCCCATGTAATAGGGGCAGACTATAGGTATTGCCAAATTGTTTCTAAGTAAGTTCTAATCATTTGTATTTAGAATTGTGTTTGTAGTCACTCCTTGCAGTCCTTGCTAGCTTTACGATGTCATGAGTCTACCGATAGGTAACAGATTTCTTGTTAAAAAACACATTAAAATGATAATTAGCTAGTGTCTATCTTCAAAGTCATCAATCAATTTACAAATAAAAAATCATATAAAATTAGGATTCGAACTTATGTCCACGTAATGGACCTTCACTCCACAGCGCCCACAGGTCATCAACACACCACCAACATTAAACAACAAACCAGTAATTTATATTTTTCCTATAATTCTCAAAACAAGAGCAGAAACATGATTATAGTACAGAATTCCGTTTTTATTTTTACACGGATCTAGAGGGTCGTTTATTTTTTCCCGTATCTAAATGGGGGTAATTTGAGACAATTATGATGAATGCCCGCTGAGTCACTGTATGTGCTACGGCCTTGCGCTGGTACATAAATAAGTAGTTTTAGTATTAACTTAATTGATGATATTTCGGTTTGTCCTTCACTTGTTGAGTTGTAGTTGCTATGTGGCTTTAAAGTTTGTAAGTGGAGACGTGTTATGAAAACATATTAATAAAAAAATGTTTAAAATAATATAGAATCGATTGATAGACAAACAAACCATAGTAAATTCAGAAACAATAGATTTTGGGAGGGTAAGTTTAAGTTTAGACTTCCAGGAGGAAAGGCCGGAACACTGGTAAATAAAAAGTAAATTACTAACTTAATCAGCAACAATCCACTCAGTAAATAAAATCATTATGCAGTGCGTATTGCAAGACTATTATATCATTTTAATTATTTCCAAACAATAGTACCTAAATATATGCCAAATAAACATTATCAGTCGGATCTAGCAAGTTATTACAACTTTAATTGACTTGAGCTATTGCCATTTACAAACAGAAATAGATACAAATATAATCTTTCATTATATGCATTGGTGACATTTACGATCCATTAAATTAGCACCCACGAGTAAATGTTAAAAGTACCTACTGCTCACCCTCAAAAATCAAAATCAAGTCATATAATTAAACTTATAAGTTGAGAATCAACACTTTTTGATTGTCAAAATTATACGAGACAGTCCCCCAAAACATCCGCTCTTCAACATTTTCTAGTGCTTTAGCTTGGGAAGAAAAAGTGGTGCAACAAACTCCCCAACAGCAATTCTGTCTGTTCAGTTAGAAGAACTCTGAAAGCTCACCCCATTACCACATTGCAACTGAGCAATTTTTAGCACTGACTGATCTATTCCCATATGGTTGGATACGCGATTAATCAGAAAAATAATGAATACATTAATTAATCAAATAATAATTATTACAATATTAATGTAAGTGATTTCCATGGATTTTCCATTAACACATATCGCACACAGACTCACTTTCGCACACCCACGATTCAATCAATCACTCACCAACTTCAAGGTGACAGAAAATATATCAAGAAAACCCGCGCATTTGAAATTATAATTTTAGACTTAGACCATAATGCTTACAGAGTACCTGTCGGACTAGATTGAACTATAGGCTGAACGTGGCTACTGCTTGTGCCAAACGTTTTACAAGAAGATTTATGGGATCGATTTAGAATAATCTATGGTTTTCTGTCACTTCCTTTATCATTGGTTAACTTGACTCTGGTTTCTAAAAATAATTCTGCGAAAGTGCCTTGACAAGTGATTTGATTGGTTCTTTTTATTTCCGCCAGCCAATCACAATGAATAAAACGAGATTCATCACGAGAGAGAGAATACTATTTTTCTATGTTGATGTAATTTAAATGTTGTAATAATGTTGTCACTTTTAAATACAATATTATTATTACATGTTTAGAGATTTTAATCAGGGTTCCGAAGTGAATAAAAATTCACGAAGAAATCCTTCATGATGACAAAAGTTTTACCTACAACAAAATCGTAATATTAGCTGGTACAATATTTGATACTTAATCTATTTTATTAAGTTTAGTTTTATCCTCCTAACACCAATATCTGGCTTCACGAACGTATTTTATAGTACATAAATAATAGGCTAAATTTTGGTGTAGAAACATAAAACAGAGCCTTTCGAAAATATTTAACAGATTGGTAAAGATCATTGATTTAAAGCACTTCGCGTGAAGGTTGCCTCTTCTAGGTCAATGGGTTTTACTTAATTATTTAATTGTTTCGTTTATGTAACTCAGCGCCACATAAAGTATTGAGTACGAGAATTGATTAATTTCATTAAAAGATCCTGTTCCCTAGGTCTAAGCCTTACTGGGGTGGCAAAGCTTGTTGAGGAGATCTTAACATAATTGTTGCAGAGCAGTTATTCTTAAGTATCTGCCGATATTGATATTCTGATTTGCCAACTGTATGTCGGAACACGCACAATGAAGGGTTTCATATTTGGGATGAATTTATCCTAAGAAAAAACTTAACATTGTAGTTGAAAACCATGGTCTCCGATACATTCCAACTGCAAATGTAAATTTGTACGCACAATGTTGAGAGATTTGCCTTGTTATTTTAAAACTGTAATCTATAAGTACCTATTGAACTATTTTATTTAATTTTTTTTTGTCTCAGTCTTGTAGTTTCGGAGATAAGGGGTCAATGGTCAATTTTCATTTATTTTCTTAAACAACTATAAAACTATTTATTTAGAATTCATATGTGTACCAAATTTCAACTTAATCGGTCCATTAGATTCTGAGCAAATTGACTGTGACAGATGGACAGACAGACACGAGTGATCCTATAAATATACAGTTTTTTCATTCGGACGTTCGGAACCAAAATTCCGAAAACAACATCAACACTGATGTCACAGACGCCAGCACATCAACCTACCCGAAACTGTCAAATTTTCCCAAACAACTTTGAACCATATACTTTAGAGATAAAGATGAAAATCTATTAAAGACATTTGACAGATTGCAGTAGGCTGACGTGCTGGCTTCTGTACAGATGTCTGGTAGTAGCATCACAAAACAATAAAAACATACTGTTGGTGAGTTTATTGCTAATATGGGTTGGGTTTGCCAAATATTCGTGTTCATTCGAAGTGATAGCAATAGAATTAATGAACATGGTGATATCAAAGGCAGATAATTGCTCAGGCATTACAATTCTACAAGAAAGGCAACCAAAATGTCTAGTTCTAGATCTGCAATCAAATTAGGCATTGCCTTTAGTCACCGTGCTAGGTATGCAGCCATTTGGCAATACCACCTTTTTTGGGGTACGTTATGTCCTGTAGCTTATGATAGGCACTCATAGGGTTCAATTAATGGTAATGGACCACAATCTTACGCCGGAATTGCATGGTTTACTTCTGTTTTTGAATTTAGATGAAGCAACTCAATTTAATCCTGCAAACTTCAATGTATATCATTCAATGAGGCCATAGGGTATGGTATATGGTAGGGTATATCAAAATTAATCGATTTCATTAAACTGTACACTTATGTGTATTATGGGGATATTGGGATTAATTGTCTTGGTGTTTTTAGGCAATGAACTAAACAAATGAGGGTCTCATCTTTTTGAAATTCGAAAGGTGTCTCATTGTTAATCCCCGATGACGGCATTAAAAACAAATGAGTGTGGTTATTTGCGTGCACTTTCTAAAAAAATATGGATTATATCAATCAACTCAGCCTAGTGCAGTTCACTCCTCAGTCTCTCCCAGGCTCCACCTTCCACATCCAGTCCGTCCCAGACACCTCCTTAAAGTCCATCTAGCTGGGGGGCGACCGGCCATCGGTCCTTCCATGGCCAGCCCACTGCCACTTCAGCTTGCTTACTCTGCAAGCTCTCTCGGTAACTCCGCTTCATCATATACCATCTTATAATCCATTAACGACTACTCCTCTAACATTTAAAACTCGTTTACACTAGGTTACAGTTTTTACGATAGTTTCTTACCTTGTGACTCATTACTTTATGTTTTACTATTGTAAAACAAGTTGAACCTGTCGAATGCACCTGTTACTATGAACTGGACGTAATAGGAGTGCGTTGTCATTAGTCGTGACTGTAATGACATACTTTGAAGATGAAAGGGTGATTAGTATTGTGGTGGCTTCAATCGCTTTGTCATAGCGTAGTAACTTTCGTCGCGCATCTTGCGTCTTAGGTGAGGTTACTGCATTTAATCGAAGTTCTTATAGGAGTCCGTATCAATTTCCGCCGATTTTTGCTCGATTCAAAAGTCTAATCTCTAAATTGTATAAAACATAGTCAGTTTTCGTGCCTATCCGCGTAATCTTCTGTGGATCAGGTTTTCAGCATAATTTACGTCAGAATATATAAAGGGATATAATACATTATTATTAAACTTAGACAGATAGCATAGAAATCTCGATGTTTTGACATGTTGTCATCGCACCACGAAGCAGGGGCGGATCGCTAGAATTATTTAAATAAATAGACAGAATATATATATAATATAGAAAATACAAAATGAATCACAATAACAGATGGCATTTATCTTAAAATCATATCATTACGAACTAAATTATAATAACTCATACTGATTTAAAAGTATTTGCCATTCAGTAACTTTCTAACTGACATCATAACCATTGATAAAACAGCAGATATTTATTAATATCAAAATTATAGAAGCATCTTTCGCCTGCATAATAATATAAATTATAATCTGCATAATGCAAATCCAATATTTCTATACATTTTATTACAGCGCAAAATCGTTTTTAAATAAATGTATAATTTCGTTACTAACAAATGTTGGTTGTTTATGATAATACCTGAGGCTAAACTGCTAAGTATATTATACCTAAAGATTTCGACTTAGGTCAAAAATCTTAAACATTGTATTTTTTCCGTGGGCGTCAATTTTGCTGTCTTGCTGTCGATTCGATAAAATATGTATTTCTATTCTTTATATTGAGGTGTGAATGTGGTAATAAATCATTGTGATTAGGCTTTGCCAATCTCTGGTACAATAGCTTTGTTATAATTTCTTGTTAGATCGCTGCAGGCTATAGGCCTGTCCAAAAAAGGTGTAGTAGCACTGGTTTTGTTAGAACAGCACCCGAATTGAGTTTACCCTCGAATTCGTAATAACTTACATTGCATATGAAGCTATCCAGTAATCTTAAACCATTGGCTGTTTTATAACAAACTTCTTTCACAATTTATGTATTTGGGACAAGCTGTGTGTTCGATGGGATTTTCCATCAGCAAAAATTACGGACTTTCATACAAATTTTCGTCTCTTATTTAACCCCTTTAGGGGATGATGATTTTCAAGAATCCTTCATATACCTCCTTAATCATACCCTCATATTAAGAGGCACTCTCGTGCAAAATTCCATGCATAAAGCCCCAGCGGTTTAGACTGTGCGTTGTTTGACAGTGAATGAATATATATATCATATTTATGTAGAATTGGAGCATGCAGAAGATTTCATCCATATCCATACAAACAAAAGAATTTGACTGGAAAAAATAATTTCCCAACTATTATTTTTCTCTCTGTACTGGAAACAAAATGTGGCTAATTTATGCTTATGCTGCGGCTGCATCTGCGTCTATCGTGACAAAGCAATGCGTGCCGGAGGTTCGTATGTTTTGATCGCTAAAAAGTTATCGCGCTACATTGGTCACATTAGCGATTTTGCCACGTTTACTATGTACCGCCACCCGGGCGATACCTTAGTGCTAAGCAGCCTGAACTATCGCGACGATAACTGATAATGGTTGATCACATCTGCGTGTAGGTATCGTATCACTGTGTGAAACTCCGTCAGCATTATGCTAGGGGGCATGTCTTTAGATAATAACCTCTTTTTCACGAATGATGTGGTATAAAACAAGCATTTTCTACACAAAAAAAGGGAAAGGCCTTACATCATCGTGCCACGAGTGTGGAGCGAAGTCACGACTTCTTGCTTGTCAATAAGAGCCATAATCGTTGAGCTATTACCGCTTATAAACATCGAAATTGCTCATAGAAAAGACAATACAATACTAATAACAAAACAAATCAAAGCATAATGACACAATAATCAGAATTGTAGGTATAAACTTCTCGTAACACACGACTGTTTCAAGTTGATATTACGATTATTTCAACACTAGCCACTATCCGCGACTATACCCGCGTGAAATTTCTGTTTTTTAACATAAAATAATGACATATACATATCCTTTATCTGTGTCCCGTTACTTTTTTCGCTAAGCGTTCTTACTGCCTTTTTTTAGGGTTCCGTAGTCAACAAGGAACCCTTATAGTTTCGCCATGTCCGTCTGTCTGTCTGTCTGTCTGTCCGCGGTTTAGCTCAAAAACTATTGGTACTAGAAAGTTGTAATTTGGCATGAGTATACAAGTTAATAACACCGAAAAAGTGGTAAAATAAAATTTTGAAAAATACAATTATTTAGGATACCTTCCCTACATATAAAGTGGGGATGATAATTTTTTTTTCGTCCTTCCCATAATTTGGGATATCGTTGGATAGGTCTTTCAAAAATATTAGGGGTTTGCCGAGACCGTTTTTTTATTAAGTAAACCGTTCGTGACTTATCAAGCTTTAAAGTACCAATTTTCGTTAGAGTCAAGTGTCCCCCCCCCTCTACCAACTAAACGGTTGTAGTTAGAAATTCAAATGTCACGGCATTAGTAATTATATATAACGAAGTTTAAAGGAAAACTATCACATTTAAAGTGGGCTTTACAAATTTACGAGTAATAATCGACCAACTTAAATTTGCGGTTGCAAAAACATGTTCTCCCATATATTCCGTATGGGAGAACATGTTTTTCAATTACAAAGTTAAGTTTGTTCTTACGATAAATTCATTCCAACTACGGAACCCTTCATTGTGCGTGGTCCGACACGCACTTGGCAGGTTTTTTTTACTCGGCTTCTAAGTGTCCTAGAGTGATGTTAAATAGCTTCCTCAAGAATTGGGCTATCAAATGCCAAAATCCTACTGGTAGTTACAGAGTTTAGTGGATTCAAACGAATAAATAAACCTTTAGCTTCTATAGTCTCTTTAGCTGTTTGTCTAAAGCGGTTGGACAAATATTTAATTGATATGTCAGAAGTACTGTGACAGGAATTTATGACAGTGTTGTTAACCTTCTTTTATTTAATTTATGTTTTTATTTTGTATAATTTGTTGTGTGTTATAATTATAATTGTCTCTTTTATTTTTATAATTTTAGTTACTGTAATTGGTTGTGTAACACAACCGTTGTAGCTAAATAAATAATAAATATTAGTATAGATTTATCGATCGATGTTATGTATTGTTTAAAACCTGTATTATGGGATGAAATATTGTGACAGGTAAGAGTTGATATCTTGTTGGATTTACGAGTTTTATACTCAATCATTTATTGCATTATTGTTTTAAAGGTATTACAGGTAGGTATTACAGCGATAAGTTAAGAAGAAAAAGACCGATGTTTTCAACTTCCTTGCAGCTATACTGTGCTCAACACAGACACCATAAATATGGGTTTGGTTAGAAATTATTTTATAAATGATAAATGATAGGTATTTACGCTTTTTAAAGAGCAGTTTTGGCCCAGTGGTAACGTTGTTGTCCCGACCCAGGCAGTCGTTTTAATTTGTGTAAATATAATGTCATCACGTCTGCTCCAAAAACGGTGAAGGAAAACATCGTGAGTAAACCGGCATGTCAAAGGGCCAAAAATTCGAAGACATGTGACATCTACCAACCCGCACTGGGCCCGCGTGGTGGATTACGGCCCACTCCCTCTCACAGAGAAGGCCTATGACCCAGCAGTGGGTACATTATAGGCTGATTATGGTTATGTTAAATGCTGTTTATTTGTTCTTTTTATATTGTTTTTTTTTAATCCACATCAAAGAAGCTCTTGGCTTGTATCTAGAGAATACAATCCCGGGACCCCGCCCGTTTTCTGATCCCGTAAATCCCGGGACTGTACTTGATTATCTTGGGATTTTCGGGATTGCCACAGAGACAGGTCTAGTTTGCATTCCGTAGTCCGTTGCGCCTTGACAATGACCTTGCCTAGAATATATTAATAGACCCTACATACCCTAGACATACCTAAAACTGGAAGCAGAAAGGCTGGAAAAATGGTCTATAATAGCATTTATTACATAACAACATAAAAAAACAAGCCTTAGATACGTATACAGGTACAGCTTTAATAATATGTTTGTCGTAGAACTTAGATGGAAGGGACTTCCCCGCTCGGAATACATCAATACAACTCACTCACACACTCTGAAAATCATTTTTTAAGAATTAACTCATGTTTTTAATCATTTGAGCCCAATTAGAAGCCACATAGTCTGATCCCGAGACAACCCCGGGATAACGGGATTACGCATAAAAAATCCCGTAATCCCGGGATTGATAAACATGCTCGGGATTGTATTCTCTACTTGCATCTAACCGTGTAAGTGATAATCAGACCGAAGGTGTAAGCGAGCTTCACCCGGAACCCTCAACCACAGAGGAACTGGCTATCTTACTTCTAACTGCTGAAACATAACAATGCTCTACATTGTTGTTATAGCGACAAATAGATAAATAAGACGATGGTAGCTAGCCAGGCGGACTTAGAACAAGCCCTACCACCATCCAAAACGAGCAGAAAAGTTTGCCCCCACTGGGAATCGAACCCGGGACCTATGGATCTGAGATAGGAGGTATAACCACTAAACCACGGAGGCGGTTAAACGGTGACGACGGTGGTTGGTTTTACACGTCAAAAGTAAATTATGTTTTAAAACTAGATGAGTTCGGTGTTTCCAGACTACTCTGAGAAGAAAAACCGAAACAAACTCAAAGGTCACAGTCTTTTTTAAAGTCCAGATATAATGGATCAGGCCTTAGGATCCCCCCCCCCACTTTTTATGTAATATATACTTGTACATATTATTAATATTATTATTTTAAGTCTGTTAGTTTTTAATTATGTATAATCTGGTGTAAAATAAAAATCAGGCCTTATGGGATCATGCAGATTAGTATCTGAGATGGTGTGGTGTCTATCTTCCCTAGATTTAGGGTCCATGAAAATTCTTTAGCCCAAACGACATTTTTTGATTATTAAAACAAATTTGTTGATTATTTATTACCAACTATGAAAGCACACAAAATTTCTAGCCCTTTCCCAAAGTACTATGCCTTCGTCACGTCATCTCATCTCTGTTGATTACATCCAGTATCATGCTGTATGCCAACATATTTTTATACTTCTAACGCTGCGAATTGTGAGCTGTCCGTCATTGGTATTTGATCATCATCAGCTTACAACAGTCCACTGCTATGGCCTCTTCAATCGCACGCTATTGTAACTCACCCGGCTGCTACCGGCCACCCTGCGAAGATCATCGCTCCACCTAGCCTGAGGGCGCCTTAGGTACCTTAAATTTGCTGATTCCCGGTCTCTTCTCAAGAACATGTCTACCCCAACTTTTATCGATCTACGGCTAATATGGCCGACCCATTGCCACTTCAGATTTCTTATTCCTTGAGCTACTCGTATGTCGACTAGAACTTTGTGTCTCTGCCATTATCACCTCGTATTTGATAACATGCTACATTTTATCTATGATTCGTCATACATGACTTTAGATATAAGATCTCCTAGGCCACAAGCCAAGAAATTTAATACATATTTTTCAAATAAAATAACATTAAGATAACTATTTAAATAAATATTATATTTGACTAGGTGTCAAATAAATAAAGATAATCATAATAATATGACAGTTATAATAAGCTCGTTATGTTGTTTGATTGACAACGTACTTTATGAATTAACAATAGCTTTGATTAAATTGTGGTTTGTCTAGTTCAATGCTTAAGAAATTAAATTATAATCATGATAATGTAGTTTTATCGAAATGTCAAAAGTAAAAGTAACCTATGATATCGTTGATGTCTTTTCTTCGTCTAATCTCACTTACAGAAAGTTTTTTTTTTTCGAAAATATTTATTATATTTTATTCAGTTTTATTTTCAAAATTACGTACTTACATCATTTTCAAGGACTGTTATTATAAGTCCAAGAAAAAACTTAAACCTGACAAAAAACCACGACCACTTAAAAAAAAACTAATATGTTTTCCAAGAACATTTTTTATTTTAAGTAAACCCACTGTTGGACAAACTAGGTACACGTTTGTCTCATTACTCGGTACAAACGTGCTACAATTTGGGAATTCCATTGTCGTTGCTACCACACCAGTTTTGTTTGAGTTATCTATTTTAGGAACTGGCTACACTGGAAGAGGAAAGCGATAGATTTATGTAGCAACAAAGGTTTAATTTTACAGCGCGTGCTTTACGGCAGTAGCTCAATAGTGGAATATGACGCGAGGCAGTTGAATTGAACTACTGCGGTTTCGCTGCTATGGTTTCGCGGCGATCTGCTATCGGCGTTTATGCAGGCTAGTGAAGAATGTCAAAGCTGTATAGAAATCAGTGATTTAAAATCTACGAGCGTTGTCAAAAGTGATTATCGCGATTTTTTGGCACTGATTGCGATCATAAAATCGCCCCACGGTTTCACCCGCATGTCTCGATAAAATACACATTGTCATTTTATTAATATGATAAAGCAAAAAAATACGTGGCTAATATTTTTTTATTATCTGACTGACGGACTTAATAGCTTTTTTTCCCAGTTGACATCCCTATTGTTTCTGCACTGGGGGCCAACCACCACCTCTATAAGCAATATTATTTTGATGTTACTTCAGTACGAGAAAGAAGTGGAGCTATGCAGGACGTCTAGCTCCATCTCTTTCCCACGCTCAAGTAAGATTAAAATAATACTGCTACAAGAGGTGGTGGTAGGGAGGGCCCCTGTTATGTGTGTTTATTAGAATTCCAGTCATCTTATTAGGCTAGTATATTAATAAAATATAGCATAGCTTCCTATGTGCACCTATCACGGCCAGCGCGGGGGTGCTGCGCGTGAGTGGCGTGCGGGGTGGTGAGCCAGCAGGGGGGAAGGGGTGACGGTGTCCCGCGCGTGCGCAGAATGTTAATGCGCCGCGCACCGTGCTCTATGACTTGATATGAATGCTTGTAACTTTATTGTATACCTACCTGGTACAGTCACAAGCACTAATATGTATAAACTTAGCAACTTAAAAAAAATATAATTTTATGTTTTAATGAACATATTATTTTGGAACGCATACTAATATGAAACAGGTCGTATCTGCAGTCGTTATTCTATGAGAAAATAGCTTTTTAATTTTGCTTATCGTATACATTTAAGACCTGGATGAAAAGGAGGAGGCCTATAGTCAGCAGTGGGTGAATCAAGGCTGCTAATTACTCAATACATATTATTATTATTTTTTATTTATTATTTACTCAATATTTACACACTGTATTTATTTACATTTATTTACTGGCTTGATTTCCGTACGCTGTGGGTCCCCCATAGCACATCATTATGCTGAGTGGAAGCCTTCTTTTCACAGTCATGACGTGCAGCTGCCGAATATTTCTGTTATGTTTATATTATTGTTTTTTTTTGTTTGAAAAAAACCTATTTTTCTTTCTTTCTTTAAATTATGATACATATTTGTGCTTGTGACTGCACTTGTAAGATAAGATGACCTAACATAAACAAGTTTTAAATGTGTTTATGTAACAGGTACCTTAGCTTAGGGCTGTGGTGTATTGTATCTGTCAAATTTCAATTCGGATACCACCACTATTTTATTTATTTCGATAGCAGAAATCGGCAACACAATGTAAATATAGAAAAGTTCCCTATTTAAAAATAATATAAAATAAAAATGTTTATTTTAATTAACATACTTTTAAGCAAGGTTTGGCTTGTAGTAGGGAAGGAGACTCTAACAATAAACAAACTGTATTGTAGATGCTATTTTTCACGAAAAATACTCGATTAAATGTGTGTAGAGTGACGAGGCGACGAGGTTTTTAAATCTTTAGTGTCTTACCTGTTTAAGCTTTGCTTACAGCTGTAAATCTTAGTCACCTTTCAAAACTATTTTTCATTTATAGAGGTTTTGCCGCGTCTTCGCCCACGTAGAGTTGGAAATTATCCCACGGGAACGTAGTACCGGGATAAAAAGTATCCTATGTCATAACCCAGGTCATGGTTTACCCATGTTTTTTTAAAATTTTATCCAAATCCGATCAGCCGTTTTAGCGTGAAAGTGTAAGGAATAAACTCACTTTCGCATTTTACAATATTATAGTTAGGATGTTAGCAATACCAAATCCGAAACATAATAAATTACATGCACGGTGCAACTAAAAACTGTCCTTAAGATGCCTAACCTTTCCATTCAATGACTGTAAATAAAAGACGACCTAATTTCCTCATTACAAAATTATATACTAACTTAACTAAACCGATTGAAAAATAAAATAATATAGCGTCGAAAAATTCATCCGCATCGCTGTCGACTGGTAGTGTGACCAAGAGACTGGCCGCATTGCCACGTTGTATGGCAATGCTTAGCCTCTGCCCAAGGTAAAAACCAGCCCTTGGGTCACGGGAAGTGTCAAATAGCCGGCTCGATAATATAATCACCTTATTATACAAAATTATGTCAACAATAAATTAAAAATTGTTAAAGACGACCTACGTTCATAAATCATTCCTATACGGTACACATCTATCCATCTCTGCGTACTCTCTTCATAACACAGTCTGATGCCCTCTTCCGTTATCCGACACGAGTCGACACGACACGCCAAGACGGTACAATCGAATCGTACACGAATACGATAACTGTTCGACAAACATACTGAGATTATTGAATTTACTCGTTTGGACACTTGACACTTAGCGACATACGGTTAGATAGGATGGTGAGCTTGCTCGAACAGCGAATAGCGAATGCATTGCGCCAGGGGCTTAATTATTGAGCTAGCTACAATTTTGGGCATTGGAACTACGGGTAATCGATGGGTTTTAACTACCACGATGTTCTTATGAGTTGGTTTAATGCCTTTCTCTACACTTTTTGGGATTATTAGCCAAGGTTGTGCATGGACGTGTTTTTATCGCGGCGATTTTTTTTCGTACACTGGATTTTCAACTCTCGGTATTGAGCCGAGCATTGAGAATCCAACAGAGCGCATCCAGCGCGTATCCCATCGCGCCAAGAAAACACAGTTGGATATTCAACTCTTAGCGCTAAGCAGAGAATCAAAAATCCAATACGCGAAAAAAAAATCGCCGCGATAAAAATACGCCCGTGCGTACCTGGGCTTATGGTGTAAAAATAATTTCTTTGGCAAGACAAAATACCTATTAATTAATATTACATTTTCAGTCATGTACAGGTGGTACAGGGGGTGAGCTAATTATGCGTTATTACTTATTGTTGGTGTTTATTTGCGCCAATATTCCTGAAATGTTGCCCGGCAAAATATTAGTAGATAATTGATCTAATGTTCACAATTGATCTCCTCCCTTAAGTTTGATTACACCAATTGAGAATTTGTCAAACTACTTTAGCATTATTTTTAGGTGAACATCCGTGTTTTTTTTTTGCTAATATCTTATTAATTTAGCGGGCAGCATTGTAGGAATCGCCTTAACGCTGAAGTAGACAAGTTCGCTACTTCAAAATGTCAATTCAGACTTCGTTCAATCTTGAATCCACAATCACCAACGGTCAGACGTCCTGTTCCTCTCTATGTCACAGCAAAGAGGTCATGCATGTGAAACTCTAATGTAACTATAGTAACAGCATGTTGCAAGTCACAAACCACCACAAAAAAGTGTAAAAAGTATGAAAACGCAGTTGACTTATCATTTCTACATAGCTTTCCTTTTTAAAACTAAGCCGTGAAGTTCTAAGTATGAAAACGTTTCATATTTTATTTTTAGAATTTTAAGTAGTGTTATAAATTATATTGGTTGCATGTGGTATAAGTTTTATGGCACGTAATTTTAATGTGAGTGTAACGTATTTAAAAATTTACATACCTTGAGAAATATAGCTGCTTTTGACCGTTGGTTTGGTTCACGCACATAACCGTGACAGCTATTTTTTTATACATGGGCATGTGACCGCCCGTGTATTTTTCTGAATATTCATCTCTTTTTTTTTTCTTATCTATGTTTTTTTTTCGACGTCCCATATGATTTTATGGAGTTACACTTGTGTTATTTAAATAAATATATATTTTTTTTTAGAAAAAAATGTCTACTTCCGTTTTTTTTTTCAAAGTCGTCAATTTTTTATAAAAAAATGTTAGTTAATCCGATAAAATAACTTATAAGCTTTTAGAAATAATAAACAGAATCCAAACCAAGCCGAATGAATGCTAACACCGGAGATATGGCACACTACACAAAAAAGAAATTGAATAACATTAAATATATTATAGATAATTTTTGATGAATATTCAGAAAAATACGGGCGGTCACAAGCCCATGGGGGACATTGTATAATGTCTACGCTAATGAATCTTCATCTTCTTCTATTCGTTTCAACGGTACATCTATACAGGCACCTACTGGTCCCAGTAGGTGGCAACATTTATTGCGGCGTCAGAGGAGTTGTTGAGATCGTCAAAGGCTAGTGAATCTAAATAATGTAGTATCATGCAGAAGAGAAATAGAGGGTCAAGGGTCCGGGCCGCGCGACCTTATATGGAGAAGAACTCTTCTAGATTAGGAGATAATAATTGTAAATACTGCACCCATCTATACCTAGTCTTGCCATAAATATTGTCACGAAGTTTTTTTTTTTTATTGCAAATAATATTTATTACTTTTACAGTGTGTTAGTTTAATACATAAATGTAAATCAATTTAAAATATAAAAAGCTTATTCGAAGTGGTCTCCATTGGCTGCAATACAGTCCTTTAAACGTTAAAGATTTTCCATGGGAAAATTCTTCACTGCCATGGATTGTTTTAGGGACTCCAAATTATCATGGCGTTTAGAGCAAGCCGTACCCTCTAAAACTGACCATAAATCATAATCCAGCGGATTAAGATCGGGACTAGACGACGGCCAGTCTTCAGCTCTGATGAAGTCCGAAACGTTCACTTCCAACCAAGACTGCGTGGACCGAGCTTTATGACCCGGCGCCGATTCTTGTTGGAAGGACCCTACTTGGTTATTGAATATGGTGTTGTTAAGGGGCTTAACTACCTTCACAAGAATGGTATCTTGATACACTTGTGCCGATGTTTTGATACCTTTTTCACAAAAATATGGGTCTGTCACTCCTTCATAGCTAACACCCCACCAAACCATCACTGAAGTCGGATAATGCCCACGTTGCACTCTGTCGACTAATTGGGAAGCTTCCTTAGAGCTTTGAGCATAAATACGGTCATTTTGTTTGTTAAAATGTTGCTCAATTGTAAAGATTTTCTCATCTGTAAACAAAAAATTTCTGTGAAGGGAGGTCACAGAAAATTTTTGTTTACAGATGAGAAAATCTACCGCGTACCGCTTCCGTAGTTGTTTCGATTTTACCACCCTATTCTTTTTTAAATTATCAGTTAAAAAATGACCAGCGCGTCTCTTATAGGCTGCAAGTCCTAAGTCATCTTTTAAAATACGCGACATGGTTCTCCCGAGATAAAATCTTTTGCTTTCGGACAGGATTTCTTCGAATTCTTTCCCTTACTGCTTTGACCACCTTTTTCGTACGAACACTACGTGGACGGCCAGATCTTTTTCTGACACAAACAGAGGAGGTCTCATTGTACCTATTAATAGCCCGGTCCACAAACATTTGACTAATAGCAAGCGTATGGAGAGTTTTAAAAATTGCATTTGGCTCCATACCAACTTTGTGTGATGCAATCACAGCGATTCGGTTCTCTTTGTCACCCCACTCCATTTTAATATCGCAAAATATTATGTATTGTACAGTGTATTGGCGCCAAAATTAGAAAATTCAATGAACAATCGTATAAAAATGACAGATTCCAAATTCAAATGTAATATCTTTCTTATTTTTAATTGTAACAGTATTTATGGCCAGACTAAGTATGTACTACGCACTACGTCCTTATAACTCTATGACTGCACCCAAAAGAACAAAACCATCAGTAAAAAGTTTCCTCTTAACACATCTGACATTGGCAGAATTGTCGACATCGGCACCATTGCCATAAAGAAAAATAGAATAGAATAGATCTACATGTTATCAAGCAAAGTCGCTTTTCGTATCTGTCTAAACACTTCGTTATTCTAAAGTACACAATGGATTTTGATGTGGTTTTCACAATCATTTTCGTAATTCATTCGGGAAGGTTTATGTGTAGAATATTTAACTTGAGACACCCCGTGTCAAGATGTTTTGACATATATCATCAGAACATGGCACCGGACGAAGGAGAGGCGGCTTGTTACTAAGGTTTTATACCTTTCCAACGACTGTTTAGGAATAATCAAAACATATAGAATTTTATTTGCATTAGCAACATTTATAATTTTAGCACTAGTTTTTGTGTACTGGTAACACTACTTCCAGTAGAATTCTTCTCTCTGTGACATTGTGTAAAATCAACAAAACTATTTGGAAATAAATAAATAGTTCACTGCTAAAAATCTACAAGCATTTTATTATACAACGACGATTGTAAATTTTAATACCTAAACGTCACCCTTTGAGATTTTCATTCTATGACATTACCACACCACATAATAAAATATCTAACAATAACATACCTATCTCTATAATCATAACCATAACCACCATCGGGCATATCTACATAACCATAAAGCTCTTTACAAAAGAGGCTGGGCAGTGGGCGTGGTGAATCATACACTGGAAGAGAAAGTAAAGTCACTTTCCATTTTCTAATTGTTTTAGTATTGTGTGCTAAACGAATTTAATTAGTTGTTGATTCTTTAGAACCGTGGTAATTGTAATTTGTAATTACTGTATTTTCTAAACGGTTAGATGGTTTTTTGAAGGCGGCTCTCCTTGTTTTGGAGAAGCTTTGTTTTATTGCGTTTACTGTTTTTATTTGCAAAAAGTAACTGAAGTTTATTAATGTCTATACACAATGATTACACAAGGCACTATTTACATTAGATACTTAATTAAATGACTAACTGTACAAATAAATCAATCTGCCTAGCCTTTTCCCAACTATATTGGGGTCGGCTTCCAGTCTAACCGGATGCAGCTGAATACCAGTATTTTACATGGAGCGACTGCTTATCTGACCTCCACAACCCAGTAACTGGGTAATACGATACCCCTTGGTAAGACTGGTTGTCAGACTTTCGGGCTTCTAACGACCCGTAACGACTGTCAAAGATCCACGAATGACAGCCGGGACCAACGGCTTTACGTGCTTTCCGAGGCACGGAGGATTCTCGGTATGTAAAGATGGTCACCCATCCACAGACCAACCCTGGCAAGCGTAGCTTAACCTGACGGATCGACCCGTGCGGCAGTTACTACTTAGCCACGAGCTCTTCATAACTATACAAATAAATACAAAAATAAAAGGACACTCAGGCGTTGAAGTACTCGTCCGCATCGCTGTCATCCGGAAACATGCCAGAAGACTGGCAGCAATGAATGGCAATGCTAATTCTTTGGCCAAAGTACGAGCTCAGCAGTGCTATTCTGTAACCATCTCACCGTGAAAACTTAGGTGAAGTGATCATGGAGTGAGCTGTCAGTGTCATCCCACCTGATGCTAGGGATGACCAAGCATTACATTTACAATCATAATCGAGATTTTAATTACATTTTTAATATAAAATTGAGTTTCTGACTGATTATCTGTTTTGCTATTTTATTTAATACCTCCTTAGATAACAATGTTTAGATAATTAAATACTTACTAGCTTTTAAAATGTTTAATATAAAATTATCAATAGAATTAGCATAAAAAATTTATTAAAATCTCGATTATGATTGTAAATGTAATGCTTGGTCAATCCCTAGCATCAGTGAGATGACACTGACAGCTCTTCACACTTCTCGCAAGTTTCACGGTGAGTTTTTTACAGAATCGACATGCTGGTGTGGAAGCATCCTCCAATCAGCGACAAGTTGTTTGTGAATTCTCATTGTACCTACATCATTTTAATAGCTACCGATTAATATGACTGTAGGGGTGTGCTAACCAGTAAATAGTGCAAGAGCGAGGTGAAAAACTGAAAGATTTTTTTTGAAGAAAAGCTTTCATTTTTAGGCATAAGTTGGTATGCCTACTTGTTTGGCGATCATGTGCCGGTATCTCAGGCCGGGATAGATGTGAAATAAATTCATAATTTCGTTAAAAAAAACCCCCATAAAACACACGTTTCTTGTATGTACTAATTGTTGTTATACCAGCAATATAGGAACACACAATCTGTGAAAATTTCAACTGTCTACCTATTACGGTTCATGAGCTACAGCCCGCTGACAGACAGACGGACGGACAGCGGAGTCTTAGTGATAGGGTTCCGTTTGACACCCTTTGGCTACGAAACCCTAAAAGAGCAAACACTACAAAGATCTTTTGTAGATTCTGTTTTATCCTCTTCTGAGTACTTACTCTTTCAGTTTACTTTTTGCTGATAATATGTAAATATGTACCTACTATATTATGTTGTGCACATGCTATAACTGAGCTGAGAGCGTCAGTAGCGGGGACAGTTATGTATTTATACAACAATATTCTCCTGAACGTTACTTCACGCGGTTATCAACATACTTGGCATAACTGTCGTGAGTACTTTACGCCTTACCGACATGTTTCGCTTATGCCAGATTATGAACGTCTCGCTGACCGTTATTGGTTTAAATTGACATTCTAGTTTCACAGCAGTAAAAACTACTGCAATTTTCATATCTTATTATTATATTATGGGAGACAATTCTAAAACAACAACACAACAAACAATAATAACAACAATTCGACTATTCTATTGGTTATTTAAAAGCATATAAAAAGGTAGAATTGCCTTCAGAATACTTCAAATGATGGAAGTGTATAGAGTGCCGCTAGCGGCACTTTATCCCTGTCGGATAAAGTGCCGCTATTTGCAGCATATTAGTAGCGTGGTCTCGGCCCGGCTAAAGTGCCGTAAGCATTGCATTGTCAATCTCACTGTCACTTGTTATTTTGTTTTTGAGGAAAGGCTAATGTTAATTTCTTTCATCTATAGCCGGCTAAACTTAAGTGTAGCCATAACCTCTTGGCGTAGCAAATGAAAATGGCTGAAAGGTAGGTTAGGTTAGGTAAGAACTGTGACCACACAACGCCAGGGTCCGTTTAGGCACATAAAAATGTAATGTTTTGGGAATGTAGTGTTTTACAGCGAACTAAGCTTAACAATCAAACAAAATAACAAGTGACAGTGACTATGCAATTCTCACGGCACTTTAGCCAAGCCGAGGCAGCGCCACTATTATCCCGCTAACGGCACTATATTCGTGATGTGTATAGCGTGCCGCTAGCGGCACTTTATACACTGCCTAGAAAATATAAGTTCCGATCGATAAAAGTAGACTCATTTCGGGTTTCAGCTGGACAAAACAAGGTGAGATAGATTACGTAGTCCGACCGTTGGGAGAATATATTCCTGACATCTGTCAGTTGGACTATTTCTAGTAGTAATAAGGATCAAATTCGCAAAACACATATTCGTTAGTATGAAACTGACAGCTGTCAAGGACGGCCGGACTGTAGCCATTCTAGCCTCCCTTCGTGACTTATACAATATTATTATAAGCCCATAACCTAGTGGCCGTTTTCACACTGCGACCGTAACGACACCGACTCTTCTATATAATATCATCAGCTCGAGCAGACGACAACGATATCGTCTGACGATATCGGTATGCGACCAACACCTTATTTTCAAGCGGTATGCCACAGAAGTCTCGAATAGTCGTGTTGCTCCAGCAAAAGCTTCTATCGCGGCGCGATTCCAAAAGTGTAATAGTGTATTCAAGGTAATAATGGCAGCAGTGAACAAGTGCACTATGTCGTCTGCCAATATCGACACGACACAGTCAATGTCGGTGACGATACCGTTGAATACCACGATACAGTGTGAAAGCGTTTACCTACTACCAGTCCGACCATATCGTGTCGTTATCATTATCGTCCAATGTGAAAGCGGCCATTAAAAAAAAAATAGCTTTTAGAGTAAAAAGTGTGTAAACGCTCCTGTCCTTTCGGTCCTTATCGTGCAGAACTAAAGCTAGCAAGCTGGGTGGTTGTCCGACATCCACCAGTCATGGCATTCCTTATTCTTGTAATATAACCAAATAATTCACAGCTGCAATTGAGCCTTTCAATCCTTGGAACACATGGAGAGCCTGAAGGACCAATTTCGACGTTTTGATTATATTATTACCAAATTCCTTCTCAATTTAAATTCTGGGTCAACAATACCTAATAGTTCCCTCAAGGTACATTCTTGAATACTTCAATGACAATAATACTCAAGGAAAAGACATTTGCTCACGTTCCCCGAATATTCTTCCTTCGCCTCTAGCGAATTTCTCCACCATTGACAGTTATATGTATAGTCGAGTCCAATCAATTCTTGCTCAGTAATTGTCGAGAAAAAATTTACATACGCCGCGAGCATTCGGCGTCTTTCATCACAAGTTAAAACGTACGCGTGTTAATATGTGTTGGAGATAAATCGTGAGTTTCCTAAAGATTCGGATGCCTAAGGCGAATCGTGGGCGTCTCCACTTCCCGCTGCTAATAATGGCTGATTGGGGCTCGAGTTTGCAGATAGGAATGTTTTTTGATGACAAGAAGAGACCCGCTTTCTGCCTACACTCAGACTTCTTGATCTTCTTGCTGAAAAAGGATAAGGGATAAGTAAAAGGACACTATATGTTTCTGAGACATCAAACATACTTCTGAACAGGTTTTTAGTAAATGCAATGTCATAGGTTTTGTCTTGGTCAGGAGTCTAGTGTATGGCGGTCAAAATAAAGTCACAAAATATTCACATTAAACCTTATTTCGCACAAATAAGGAACTGAACTGAACGATGACCTTGTGAAGGCCGCAGGAATCCACTGGATGTGGGAAGCACAGAACTGGTCGATGTGGCGCTGCTTGCCGACCTATGTCCAGTGGACGTCTTTCGGCTGAAATGATGAAGAAACTGCAGCAAAGAAAGATTACTTTATTAGACCTACATAAAATTACCGACTAAAGCAATTCCAAACTATAATGACTTTGACAACAATAATAATTGCCTTTTATAATGCCCTTTCTTTAATGTATTATATAGACAAACTATGATTCTTTGAATTGTGTTTGTAATGATTATATTGTGCCATAAAGTTTACGACGACACTTAACAAGTAATAACTTCAAGTTATTATTACATCTCAATTGTGTGCAGTAGGCATCTGAAAAGCATAAATACTCGTAAGTATGCTATTAATGTAGGTATCTGCTTCTTAAGGCACATCTTTCTTGTCCCAACACTAAATACTAAATTCACTCAACAAAACATGAAAAATAGCTTATCAAAAGAAGTCAATAAAATTCACAGCTACCTGTCAATTATAATCCACACAATAAGGCCATAAAATGCTATAACCTGGCAATTAGTATCGCCCACAGTCCACAGTAGCGCTCAGGTAATAAAGCTGTGGCGATCAAGTACATACGGATAACATCAAGCTATACATTTCCAGTATAAGCTGACCCCGCATTGTACGGAAATCCTATACAATGCGAGATCAGCATACTGGAAATGTATAGCTTGATGTGTAGCCGTGTGTACAATGTGTGGTCAGAAGGACTAGCGGGGTAATTACGTTACACACTTAAAATAGCAATTGATTGCAATGCTTTTCATTTTGACAGTTCTTTCACGTTCATACGTTATTTACGTTGTTGAGTAGACGATTTTTCTTAACCCAATTAGCAATAGATTATAAACCTAAAAATGTATTTCAAAATGATAAGCATTGTATTAACCCCACAGTTTCTTATTATGATTTCTATTTGTGGTCCTTGGGCACGGTGATTGAACGGATTTGCTTTTTAGGATAATAAAGAAAGAAATAAAGAAAAAGTAAAAAAAAATAATGAAAGAATTGAAAATTTTAAATAAAAAAAACAAAGTAAAATTAAAATACAAGCAGAAAGTCCTGTGCGAGGCCAAAAGGCTCCTATCTCAGCATGATGCTGGGACATTTAATAATAAATGTCGCTGGTATTCTGAAAAAAAAAACAATATGAATATATTAATATATTAATTCTAATAAATGTCTTCTTCAGCATGTTGGAAGTGTATTACTGGACATAGGGTTCTACTAAAAGCTAAAACATAGTGCTGTCGATAATTGGATTAGAAATCACAGTTGGGTTCGGACAAAAGGATACTGGTAACACTTTGCCAGACTTCCTTCCTATTGCGACTAAAACTGGTATCAGTCGGGCCATTTCCGTATTTTTAATAACATTCGCAATATTATCTCAGACTAAATTTGTCAAAAAAAAACTAGCTAGCCTTAAATTCAGTGGTCGCATATATGATGTGTAACATCTGACATCTTGGCTGACTGTACCAACCTCTCGGAAAATGGGTTGGTACCATCTGCCGGCCAACTCTAGCTCCGCGAACGCTCATTGGTTAAATCAAATAGGGCGCGCTTCCCTGGCTCCCTGTTACACACTTCCGTCCCTTTTCACTTAGACTTTCCGTTAGTTTGTAAATAGAATATTCACGTTTCAATTACGGATATTATCCTTTAGGTCTATGATTATTTTGCAGTAAAACCATACCAATTTTCCAATAAAGATTGTCATATTCACCGGAGTTCTACTCGTATTTCATCTACGTGTTACAGTTTCACATTTTCTTGTTTGACAGGTTTCTATATCTCCAAGTACTTATCATACCATAAAAGGTGGAATCTAAGTAGCACAGTTTTCTGTGCACCTGTCGTAAATATACACTTGGTTACTTGCGTAATGTGCAACAGTGTACTTCACAAATTAGTGAGTCTATAAAAAACCGGCAAAAGGTGTGTCGGAACACGCACTGTGACGGGTTCCCTAGTTGGGATAAATTTTATAAAAAAAAAAAACACAAATCCCTTCGACTGTGGGAGGTCCGCGTCGGACCGTAAAAATTTGGATACCCTCTGTTAAAGGTCCTTTCGGGGTCGCGCGTGATTACGGCGTGTCTGGTTAAAACGACGATATCTCCGAAATTACGTTAGTTAGCTCGCTACCAGTTATATTATTGGAATCGTTATTAAATTAGCTTACAAGATATGTATACATTAGTATAGTTTTGCCTTGTAATGTATTAGTAATTGTAATGTATGTTCAGTGTGAGGGAATATTTCCCAGTTTTTCGTGTTAGGGTCATTATAATTAAAAAAATAAACCATTACTTTAAAAAGTGTTTGTTAAATTTCGATAAATACACCCTATTTCACATAAATAAAACAAAAGAACACACCATCCTATACATTTTTTTCATGCCACAAGCAAAACAAAAGAATGACGTAATTTGCACGTGCGGCGTTCCGAACAAAACAATGGGTATGTTTACGGTTCTATTCTGAGAACGCGATAAACCTAGTGGCTTGGGTTTGTTATTTATAATAATGTTTGGCCCTTAAACTTATTACATTCAAAGTCTCAGCTGTTTGAAGTGTTTAGTTTAACAGTATCGGCTAACCGAACCCAACACTAAAAAACGGGCGCAAAAAACACCCACTCAAACTTTGGATCACTGTTTAAATTCTGTTGCCTAAATTTGAAATCTAAATCAACATTCTACATTTTGAAGATATTTACAAATCGATAGGCACATAAAAAAGGCATGCTGCCTAATAAAAAAAATACACAAATCAACAATCAAAACGAACAATTTCAAAAAAAGAATCACAAAAAACACAAGTACTTAAACAAGGATGATGGAAAATATGGATGCGGCCAATACTGTCACATTTAAACAAGAAAAATATAATTTTAAATCAAAAACATTTTACGTACTTGTACATAATATTATTATTATTTTAAGTATTTTAGCGTATATATTATGTATAAATTAGGTAAATAAAAAAAATAAAAAAAACTTAAAAACGAAGCAGTCCTCGTTGTGGTCTTCGAGTGAGAAGAAAAATTAAAAACATGTATGCCTTTCCTGTGACAGACAGACAGACAACGAAACAACAAACAAACAACCAATCTTATGTATATATACATGCACACACGAACACACACACACCCAGCTACTATATTTTCAGTTCCAATACGTTCAACAGTCAGACTCGATTTCAACCTCCTTTTTTGAAGTCGGTTAAAATCACGAATAAAAAAAAAACTCAAAAATATAAATATATAAATATAAAAAAATATTCGAATTCAAATCTCGGATGCCGCATCCATATTTTCTATGATCTATAAAATCGTACAAGATGGTGGTTTATCCCTGTTCGTGATTGGTCCGTTCGGACCGATGACTAAATGAAATTTTCATTTCAATAATTTCGCTACTAAAATACTTTAATATTATAATTAAACGCCTAATATCAATAATACGATACATAAACACATACGTAACAACCATATTTTGCATTTCTGCTAATAGTAATACCGCGAAAATACCACGAAATGTTCGTCGACCACGCTTCAAATGTTTTCCATGTTTGTTGAAATGACTATTTCTGCCCGAAATCTTTATGAATTACACTGTTTAAATAATCAAAAATGGTTATTACTTACCCAGGCATGTTATATAACTCGCAAACCACACACAGTACACTCACAATAAAATATTTTTAATATTTACGTAAACACGGCGCGCGTGCGAAATCTCGACTGCGGAGCGGGTGCGGGGCTCGTATGTTGTCAGTTGGTACCGCGTCATTCGGTATGTTACAGACTTGGACGGAGTTAATATGTCTTTCTCATTTCGTCTTCTAGACTCTGTGCAAGTTTAAACGAGATAGGCACAGTTTTAATATGCCATTTATGTCAAAATATGGGACAGATAAAAACACGGTCCGCGTCGGACCTGCCACAGACGATACCCAAATTTTTCCGCCCGACGCGGACCTCTAACAGTCGATGGGCAAAAAATATTACAAATAAGTAGTAAACAATTTAAAAATGATAATTAAAAAATGATCATTCAAAATTACCACAGTCGTAAAAAACACAGGTTCTTTTAAGAACATTCGATTGTATCGATTGCAAAATTTAGTTTGTATGTATTTCATAGTATTTCTCGAATTATATAACTAATAGCTGCATACCGCGGTTTTACCCGCATAAGTTTCGACTCCGTGGGAATATCGGGATTACAAGTATTTTATGTCCTAACCCAGGTCATGGTCTTCCTATATGCCAAATTTCATCCGACTCCGTTCAGCCGTTTTAGCGTGAAAGCGTAAAAAACAAACAAACTCACCTTTGCATTTATCATATTAGTTAAGATGAAAAATTAAGTTATTTCTGTGGTTGTAACCGAAGATATGGAAATATCTTTAAAAATATTCTTTTAATATCAAAGTCATTTCGAAACATCACAATCTCTTTAATATTGGGATCCAACAATATCCCAAACACTTCAGTGCATTGTTTTTTTTTATCCTTTGGTAACTTAAGCGGAGTGCCAAATTATTTACTCGTAATTTCACTAGGTACATTATTGTTTAGCGGTGCACAGAATACAAGTTATTTCCAATTTTCATCGATATAGTGCAAAATATAGTCTCCGAGGAAAATTACTATGTGACAGACGGACGGACAAACAGATGGAAATGACGAAATTATAAGGGTTTTCTGCCATTGGCTACGAAACCCTAAAAGGCAGCGTGCGCGTAGGCAGAAAACAAATATGTTGTTCACTAGCTACTCTTTGTCTGAGGTCAGTAGGCCACAATATGGCGCAGTAAGGCCTATTTCAGACTCGATTAGGTATATTCAAAGGGATGGTAAAACTCTGTTACATACAATAGTGAACCTTGTTTGTTCATGGCATGGGTTGGATTTTAATTGCTGTGTATAATAAGACCGAATATTTATTTTTTGGCAAATTATTGTAAACTATTAAATCAATTTTTCACTTCTCATGCTCTGAAAGTGCTTATTTGTGCAGGATATAGGCTGCATAAAATCGAATTTTGTGCACTAGAGCATTAACGTATCTACTCATGTATCTATATTAAGGCAAAGAAAATGAGCCATACAGCCAAACACAATAACAAGTTCATAGATAGAATTCGTTATTTTATAATATTTACTTTAATTTATTTGCCATAAGTGTTTTTTAAGACATAAAAGATATTAAAATTAAAATTGAAGTACGGTAGGTTATTTTAATTTAAGAAAATTATTATTATAAAATTAATTTAATAGGAGGCTGTATAGGTCTGCAGCCCAAGCCTAATATCAATGTTGTTTAATTTCACTCTGAATTTTAATTAAAGAAATGTTATGGTACGAGTATACTACTGTTTTATTTCCTCGCAATCGAAGTGAAAAGCAGAGTTTATAACTCGTGCACAAAACCATTTTATCCTCGACATTACTATCAGCCCTCGCCTTCGTCTCGGGCTGCTAAAAGTCTCGGATAAAAATGGTTCGTTTTGTGCACTTGATGTAAAATCTACTATTATTTAAAAAAGGAAGTCGGTCAATTTGTTTTGAATATTTATCGAATTTTCCTGCTGATAGAAACTGTCGGTCTTTCGACCCATTTATTCAAAATGCATTTCTAAATCCTATGAAACAGCCCTTATGTGCTGTCCATACATTATTGTATAACGTGTGTGGTATCGTTTCGTCGAGATCTCGATACCCGGCTGCAATCGGTCGATACTTCAGTACAGGGGTGGTGGACCTTTGGTTGATACCTAATAAATGTTTTATTTTTCTGTATTGTAATCCTAACTAATATTATAAATGCGAAAGTGAGTTAGTTTGTTTGTTACGCTTTCACGCTAAAACGGCTGAAGTAATTTGGATAATATTTGGCACATGGGTAGAACATGACCTGGGTTAGGACATAGGTTACATTTTATCCCGGTATTATGTTCCCGTGGGATAAATTCCGCGGGCGAAAGCTAGTATATAGCTAGTATAAAGCTATAAATAAATATAAAGTGGCTCTGATCTGCGATAAGCTGATAATTCAATTAAAAGTAGGTACGTAATTTAATTTTCAATTTCACGTAAGTCGGTTCACGATCCCTGCTTTAGGTACAAGTACAACAAACTCGGTTGGTCCGAGTCGCGAACAAATTGTAAGTCGATCACGTCATGGTTTTTAATTAATATTTAGTCCATTTACATAAAACAAATTATGATAATTATTTCTTATTTTAGAAAATGAAAACAATATTCTAGTAGTCGAAAGATCAGCTCCAATACTATTCACAAATATACAGGGTCATATTAAATACAAAGTCAAAAATTTATTTCAATTAGGCACGTACAAGGCACGTGAATATCAAAATTCACAAGAAAATAAAATTAATATTAGTCACCCCATCCAAAAGGTAGTTTCATATGGAGAAGAATGGGCAAGAAACTCCGTGATGAAACTTAACAGACATCAGACCATGTAGATTTACAGAAATGAAAGAAGTCGCAATAATGATGAATGAAGAAGCACAAATACATCCTCAAGTTGGAAATAAAAACAGCACAAATGATATTCCCTAGAAAGATCTCGAAACAAAACAAAACAATTCAAATCAATCCGAAGAATAACTTTTTAATCCAACTAACAACAATGAGCTACCGTCTCGTAAACCCGTTATCCAGTGAGGCGTAATTTATAATAACACACTGGCCACCAGCCAGCTAATAAAAAGGTGAAGAATTATGAAGAGCACGCGTGTATGCTCTTGACTCCAACGATACAATAATAATAATGGTGGTACGTCTTAGTGGGCAGAGGCATTAATTTGTCTTTGTCGGGTTTGAATTACGTAGGTACTTAGATCAAGAGAATTTGTGTGCTTTGGTTCATTGGGTTCCTTCGATATTTTAAAGGCAACTCGCTCGCTCGCTCCCCGCGCCGCTGTCATCGAGAAGAGCAGTGCTATTCTGTAACCATCTCACCGTAAAAACTTAGGTGAAGTGAGCTCGGAGTGAGCTGTCAGTCCCTAACAGCAGCAGTGCTATTCTGTAACCATCTCACCGTGAAAACTTAGGTGAAGTGAGCTCGGAGTGAGCTGTCAGTCCCTAACAGCAGCAGTGCTATTCAGTAACCATCTCACCGTAAAAACTTAGGTGAAGTGAGCTCGGCGTGAGCTGTCAGTCCCTAACAGCAGCAGTGCTATTCTGTAACCATCTCACCGTGAAAACTTAGGTGAAGTGAGCTCGGAGTGAGCTGTCAGTCCCTAGCAGCAGGTGGAATGACAGCTCACTTCACGTTCACTTCACCTAAGTTTTCACGGTGAGATTATTACAGAATAGACCGGCAGGTGGAATGACAGCTCCCTTCACGTTCACTTCACCTAAGGTTTCATCGTGAGATTATTACAGAATAGATCGGCAGTTCCATAAAAAACTATGCATTTGTCGCCGCCGCCCATACTAACAGCCGCACCCGTGAATCGAAGTATAACCAGTGGGTGACCTTGGGGCTGATCTCCTTATTCCGACCAAGCAGTCGCTTGTACTGTCATGGGGATATGCTGGCTTTTGTAATGATATAGTTTCATGTGTTTTGCCCAATTCAGTTGTTTGTCCAAAAAGATGCCTAGGTATTTGGTTTCAGTTGAGAGGCTTAGGGTTGTTCCCTAGAATCGTGGTAATTGTAGTGTCAGTTGTAGAATCAGTTCGGTTATTGTAGGTTTAAGCTACGCTTGCTGCGGTTCATGGGTTCCCTGACCATCCATTACATATCGAGACTTCTCCTTGCCTCGGAAAGCACGTTAAGCCGTTGGTCCCGGCTGTCCTTCATAGATCTTTGACATTCGTTACGGGTAGTCAAAAGCCCAAAAGACTGACAGCCAATCTTACCAAGGGGGTCTTACCCAGTAACTGGATTGTGGAGGTCAGAGGCAGTCGCTCCATGTAAAATACTGGTGTTCAGCTGTAAATGGTTAAACTGGAAGTGGATCCCAATATAGTTTTTAAAAGGCTAGGGAGATAAATTTGATGATTATTTCGAAGAATGTTTGACGTAAAGCCTAGCTCGATAAGTTTATGGCACATAGTTATGTTAGACAATGAACAGCTGACATGTAAGTATCAAATAATTAATGATATATGTGTGTGTGTACACAAAAGGAGGAGGAGCTCGTGGCTAAGTAATAAATAACTTCCGCACGGGTCGATCCATCAGGTTAAGCTACGCTTGCCGGGGTTGGTCTGTGGATGAGTGACCATCTTTACATACCGAGACTCCTCCGTGCCTCGGAAAGCACGTTAAGCCGTTGGTCCCGGCTGTCATTGGTAGATCTTTGATAGTTGGGTCGTCAGAAGCCCGAAAATCTGACAACCAGTCTTACCGAGGGGTATCGTATTACCCCCAGTTACTGGGTTGTGGAGGTCAGATAGGCAGTCGCTCCATGTAAAATACAGCAGTGCTATTCTGTAACCATCTCACCTTGAAAACTTAGGTGAAGTGAGCGTGGAGTGAGCTGTAAATAGTGTCAATTCCAAGCAAAAACAAACTCACTTCACCTAAGTTTTCACGGTGAGATTTTTACAGAATCGACCGGCTGGTATTAGAGTGTGGGCGAGACTTTCTTTTGAGGCTCAGTAATAAAGGTAAATAGTAATTAATTAGATGACATCAAGTATTATACTAGAACTGATCCAGTAGAAGCACATAATCCTCATAAATTTGACGATGAAATAGAAAATGAAATAGCATATAATATAATCAGCAGGCCCCCTTTCTTCGAGAGCGGGTGAGCTGTAATCCACCACGCGGCCCAGTGCGGGTTGGTAGATGTCACATGTCTTCGAATATGTGGTTCTAAAACATGACGGTTTTACTCACGATGTTTTCATTCACCGTTTTGGGAGCAGTGGTGATGATATTTACACAAAGTAAATCGTCTGCCTGTGTTGGAACAACATGTAAGTCGTGGTCGTTTACCACTGGGTCACCATTGCCCTTTAAATAGCGTATGATGTTTTGAAAATAATTAAACACTATAAAGAGTTTGAAAAACTCAATAATGAAGAAGACGTAATAAATAATAGGTAGGCAGGTACACATATGAATAAGCAACTGAATAAAGGTTTTCGTAAAGAAAAAATAAGGTGAATGAACGTAGGTAAGCAAACGTTACAGACAAAGGATCTCTAAAAACGGTTCTTTTCATATAGGAGATTAATCTCAATTAATGAGAATTTGTTTAAGCGTAGACAATGGTTAATTTGACGCTAAGAAATATTACGATGATAATAGCTTCTATTTTTACGTTGATTAAAATACTTACATGGAATTTTAGTAGGTACTGGTTGAGGCTTACATTTTGTTGAAATACAAGCAGTTTGAATTAAAGTTATTGGACAAACAGTCTTTTTAATTTCATACACACCATATTCTGACGCCCTCTATCGCCCTACCTACTGGGATCCAATTGGAAGAAACAGTCTTCTAAAGTCTGCAAAGTATCGCTATTCGTTGGGTGTTGGAGATGTCAATTGGCGGTGTTCTTTTATCATAAGAGCGGCCATTGGTCTGATCATCAACCCCAGAAACGATAAGACAAAAGAGTTGATGGACCAGTATCCAGAATTTGGATATTGTACCACTTTGAAAGATTTCTGCAGAATAATGTGAGCAAGGGAGGCTGAGGAAACGCTGGCGTGATAGCTTACAGGCTTTTATGGGAGATTAGCCGGAGTATACAATACACAGTGAGGACTGGAAACTGTGGGGGCGACCTTTGCCGCGGTGGGACAAAATATGATGGAAAAAAATGACCACAAAAGTATTTAAATAAACATACGGATTCACATATCATCAGATATCATGCTCTAGTGAATAATGATGATTCATATCTATTATTTGCGCAAGTGTTAAAGAGGCCCTTAAAAACTGAAGTGCGATCACATACTTCAGATCCACACAGATCCATCAAACGCAATGGTTGAGATAATTTTCGCCAGTTGACCGTTCAAATTGATATTTTTAAGAGACAATGAACAAACTAGAATACGACAGAGTAAAAAAAACTGGCCAAAATGCGAGTGGAAATCGCGCACCAAGGGTTTCGTACCTCAACTTTCAATCAACTCAGCCTATCGCAGTTCACTGCTGGATATAGGTTTCTCCCAGGCTGTGCCACAACACCCAGTCACCCGGTCCTCCGCTTTCCAGTCTGTCCCAGCCACTTACTCAAGGTCGTGGGTCCATCTAGCTGGGGGTGTCCCACACTACGCTTGCTGATACGCGGTCTCCACTTTAGGACTCGTCTGCTCCACCGGCCATCGGTCCTTCGACAAACATGACCAGCCCACTGCCACTTCAGCATGCTTACTCTGCAGGATCCTTTTTTATCCTTCAAAGAAACTCCAGCGTAGCCCGCTCCACAGCTCTCTGAGCGACTTGGAATTCGTACCTACTATCACCAAAACAATTTACAGTAAATAAGGTAGGAACAGCCCTGTGTAACACATCAATTGACGAATAGACAGACATGCGGCGTTGGGTAGTATTGAATCCCGGCTTCACCTTTTAAGTAGGTACGGAACCCTAAAAAACAATAACTACAAAACAATACCAGAATTTAACACCTCGAACGATCAATCTAATCCATATAGATAACCAAACGGAAAACATGCGCGTACGCATATTAATAAATCGTTGTTAGCACGCGCGAGGTCATGATTCCGTTGACCTGTGAGTCACCGCTACCGACTCATATGGCATGAGGTTTTTGATTTGACTAGGAAACTTATATATTTTCATCTATTGTTTGAAGAATGTCTGTCTGCCTAGCCTTTTCCTAACTATATTGGGGTCGGCTTCCAGTCTAACCGGATGCAGCTGAATACCAGTATTTTACATGGAGCGACTGCCTATCTGACCTCCACAACCCAGTAGCTGGGTAATACGGTACCCCTTGGTAAGACTGGTTGTCAGATTTTAGGGCTTCTGACGACCCGTAACGACTGTCAAAGATCCACGAATGACAGCCGGGACCAACGGCTATTGTTTGAAGAATGCTGGGAATCTTAGTCATCTTAACTTTTGGAGTTCATTTTCGCTCAGAGGATTTGCAGACTTGGGTTTCAGTTTCAATTCAAGTTTGAACCAATATATGCTTATTAGAAAAATCTAACATATCGCTGACTTCCGATGAGGGAATTTATCGTGAAGAAAAGTAGTTAGAAACTGCCAAAATTCAGTGAACATGTGTTGTAATTCAAGCTCGTTCCTTAGATCCGAGGTGATCAAAACTCGGTTCTTCTCTGAATTACAAGTCTCTTTGTCCCCAGTAGGACAGAGTTTTACGCTTTTAATACCATCGTATGCTCTTTATTACAAATATAAATCTGCTGATAAAGAAAATAAATGTTGCTAGGGTTAACTTACCGGGATCGATGAATGACTATGGACGATCACACCTTGTATTGGGTCAATCAATCAATCTGCCTAGCCTTTTTCCCAACTAAGTTGGGGTCAGCTTCCAGTCTAACCGAATGCAGATAAATGCCAGTATTTTTATTGGGTTTAGAGTAAAAGTATATTTTGTAATTTTTTACCCACTCACGTGTCATTAATTAGGCAATGTTATATATTCGCTGTATACAGGGTGGAAGGGACATCGATGCGAAAACTGATACCATGATGGATTCAGTACATAATTCTGAACGACCTTCGCGGTCATAATGTATGGAACAGCTGATTTTTTAAAAATAACCGACGAAAAATTTCAACGGAGTGGGGTTCAGAATCATGTACTGAATCCATGGTATCAGTTTTCGCGTCGATGTCCCTTCCACCCTGTATATTCCATATCTAAGTTTTTACAAGTAAAACACATAAGTTATCTAGAACTATAAAGAAAAAGTGTCAGTAGCCTTAGTTACATGGAGGCATGTTTCTAGGTGTTAAAAAGGAAAATAATCTTAATAAGAATCTGTTACAAAAATGGAAATAATTACTGGGCGGCGCGCGGCGCTACTATACTTAACACCTTGATGACGTCATTGTAACAATACTTGAAGTATTTCCATGGAATGGAGTAGGGTTTCCATGTGACTCCTGAAAATTAGGACATAATTTGTTTTCGATTTTTCGGAAAGAATTGTGTACTAAAAAGTATTTTGTATTTACTGTAATGTCATTTATAGAAATAAAATACGTCAGGCTTATTTAAAAATTGTAGACTTATTTATTTAATGTTCTGTATTTTTTAAACATCGCATCGCATGTGACTAAAAGAGTGATGAATATAAATGTTGAAGGATGGAGAGGGAGAGGAAGACCAAAGAAACGATGGATGGATTGTGTGAGGAGTGATATGAAGGAAAAAGGTGTAGATGATTGCGTGACGGTTGACAGGGGAGAATGGAAGAAGAAAAAGTGTTGCGCCGACCCCAAGTAACATGGGATAAGGGCAGGAAGATGATGATTTTTTAAACAACAAGGTTGGTTTTCAAGTTTTTTGTTAACTTGTTTGTTCTATTTATTGGTAGTCCAAACTGTTGGTCTAACGTTTATAATAGTATTGTATCCTTTCACAGTACCATGCAGCAGTTGGGAATAACAAATGTTCAGTAAGTGTAGTTTAAATGGAGCTAGACACAAACATACTGTCTGGTTTTTGTATTTTGTTTGCAAGAAAGTCGGTATAAACTATACTACATAAATGAGGATAGGTTTCTCGTTTTAGATAAGACTTTATTCCTTTTTTGGCAACACGTGGGAGTACAACAATAAAGTTTTTTTTAGTTTAGACATTTATGTATATCTAAAGGATATAAAAAGTTTTGTTCAACATTAAAATCTATGCCAAAAGAAACTTTAATATTGATCTTAACATTTTTATGATTTAATTACTCTGTTAATTTTTATTCTTGTCGTTTTTATTTTATTCAAATGTAAAATACGTTCTGTTTTATTACATTTTACATATGCTTGTTGTAAAATTTAATTACTGCTATAAAATTATAATGAAATCCAATATTATAGAGCTCAATCAGTAGTATTCAATATTATAGCACCAAATGATGCCTTTTTCATTTATTTTGACTTAGTTAGCTTTATTTATACTACATTTATGAATATATAAATCCTTTAATTTAAGAATAAAAATGGGTTTCTTTCTACTACCTAAGCAGAAAGTACTCCTATTTTTTACGTTTTTAGTTATAATCCATGTTTCAATAAGAAAATTTAAAAGCAAATAACTTTAGTAGCTTGGCAGGTCTTAATAGGTAAATGTCACAAAAAAAAATAGAACTTATCCCGACCAACCCTAAAAACAAGCCTACCCCACAGATGTATGATTTTATTATTATCTAAGAGCGTCCGTGTGAACTGTTTGTTTGTTCGTTAGTCTGCTAGCTGGTTAGCCAACATAGGCATACCTTACTTAATTAGCTCATTAAGAGGGCGCCATATTGAGACACGAGGCAACAAAATTCGATCTAAAGAAAAGCGGCCACATTCCTCTAGATCGCATTTTGTTGCTACGTGACTCGATATATAACTTTATAAAAAGTATTAGAAAATTCTAGACGCACCTACCTTTTTTTTTTTTTGGTGCATGAGGGGCATGAGGGCGCGAAATTTGCCTCTCCTCACGCGTTCCGCCTCCTTCACAAGCATTACTGCTTCGCAGAAGGAGGTGACGGCCTCCCATGCCCTCTCTCTCCACACCATGGCCTGGAACAGAGCCGGACGCGAGAGATCACCGCCACCGATCGCCTCCACGAGGACACGAAGATGCTCTGCCGAAGCCGGCAGACCTTCGCCGTATCCTCCGGGCGATCACATAATGATGACACCCGGGCGTTTCCTACCGCCTTATTCTTAACAGGGACCTCCCGAAACAACCGTGACCGGTGAGGACGTTCGTCAGGCAGACCGAGGGTCCTTACTAGCCGTTATTCATATTTCCTTCTCAGTCACAAGATAATATTTTTTTAAAGGAGTGGCGCTAGTGTACCGTTAGGCGCCCCCTTAAAGTGAAGTTTGCGTCTGTGGTTTTTTAATCATAAATAACACAGTGTATCTAATATTCCTGTTTTAAGCAGTGTACCTACCGACGCTTCCACATAAAATAGTAAAGTTAGTATACTTTACTTTGTTAGCAGGTAGTTAAACTACTGAGTGATGTAAGTTAGTCTGTCATAAAATTTTAATAATTTATGGCGTGAGGCGAGCCTATAAATTAATCGCTTTACGTATTTTGTTACGGATTTTGTAATAAATGTCATAATGAAACACATAACATAACATCACGCCTGTATTCCCCGAAGGGTTAGGCAGAGGTGTACCTATAGTACACCCACATTTCGCCAGTTTTGTTTAAGTCTCATGCAATAGGGGCAATCTTATTGTCACCAAATGGACACAAATTCAGACTCCGGGCTGCTATTGAGAAATTCCAGATGGAAAAACCCAATAATACTTTTCCCGACCCGGGAATCAAACCCAGGGCCTCATGCTCGGCAGTAGCGCTTGCGACCGCTTGCAAATCTTAATTAAACACATAGAATATTGGAAAGCAAGCACGCATAAAATCCAGATTCCGGACTGCTACTGAAAACACAGGTAATTAAAATTTAAAAAATATATTACATATTAATATATTTTAAAGCCTATAATTAAACACACAAAAAACTTAACGATTCAGATTTTATTTAAATCTACTTTTATACTTGTCAAACAACCAGGAAATCTACAAACGTGTAGAATTAATTAATTTACGATTCCATTCATATAAAAACAAAAGTTTGTAGTTGGAATCATTGTCAAAATATTCACTTAATTTATGGTAGTGTTAGCATTTTTTACTGTCATCAATAAAATTAATAGGGATTTGGTAAGCAATACGAACTTTCCTGCTGTGCGAGAGTTATTTAACTAGCTATTGTTGTAGACTGTGGCTTGGCTAGGTTTTACCCGCGATGTTGTTTATTTATATTAAGATTATAAACAGGTACAATTTGTGAATTATTGATCCGATTCCAAAAACTCACAAATGGGAACTGTTAGGGACCTAAGTAAGGACTAAAATTTAAATGCAATGGACTGTAATTTCATTGAAATATATTCCATACCCGTGTGGTCCCGTCACAGCCAGGGAAGACCTTGATGACACGCCCCAGCGGCCACACCAAGGTCTTCCCTGGCTGCGACGGGACCACACGGGTAGTGGAGTTGAAGACGAAGAGAGGAACGGTGGTGCGGGCTTACAACAACGTCTGCCCACTTCCTCTCACTTGAACATTTCAACCCGGGGAGGATGTTCGAGCGCCTCCGACCACTCGGCAATCTTCGGGTGCTGTCAAGGCGGCGAGCGGCGGTGGCGGCGAGAGGTGCGGCGTACGGGTCGCGGGCCTTCGACCACTTCGCAACCGATCTCCGAAGGCACCTCTCGCCTCCTTGACAGCACCCGAAGATTGCCGAGTGGTCGGAGGCGCCCGAACAGGAACAGAGAAGCTACAGTATGGTCGATTGTCATTCTAACTAATATTATAAATGCAAAAATGAGTTTGTTTGTTTGTTACGCTTTCACGCTAAAACGGCTGAACGGATTTCGATGGAATTTGACACATGGGTAGACCATGACCTGGATTAGGACATAGGATACTTTTTATATGCGGGCAAAAGCCAGTTTAATCTAATATAAATAAGTGCTAATGATCAAATAGGCAGTATAATTATTTATAAAATTAAATACTGGATTTACTACTGGTCTCATGCTTTCAGAGATATTATTCTTAATCTCTCGTGAGATATATCTCAGAGAGCAGGTCCGAATCTAGAAGCTAATTATTTTAATGAAATAGGCAATGCAATGTATTAGTTTAGGAATTGAGAATATTCCTACTGTATGTTTTGTGACAGTGAGGTATCATTCACATTCTTTGCTGAGTAGGCAGATATTAATAACGCAAGACATGTTCGATATGTTTGCACCCCAAGAAGTGACACATCTTTTTCAAGCCGATGCAGCGCGTCGCTTACCTCGTCAGATAGTTTTAGTTTTCGTTTGATGTTACATATTTGTGCTGGCACTTGTATATGCCTCTGCCTTCCTTTCATGAAATCAGATATTATTGCCGAGCTGTCCATAGTAATATATTTATGCTCGTGACTGTACACTTAGTTCTTCCCCGTTTTTGTTTGATATTCCGGCCCGAGTTAGCAGTTTAATTAAGTTTATATAGTTATCGCCAAACGTTAACCTTACGACAGGCTTTTCTAATTTCTATAGATATAAATAGCCCTCAAATACCATTAATCAATAAGCAATAAATTACCGTTTCTATTTACCTTGGAAACATGTAGGCGTTAATCAAATAAAATAAAATATTGACATCTATTTCGAGTATAGGTATTTAATCAAGCTCGTGTAATTCCACAAGGTCCGTTAGTATTTGTTTTGTCAAAAAGCTTTTATTATTCAAACTAGCTGTGCCCCGCGATTTCAACCGCCGTTTAATTCAAAAGAATTTGAAAGATAGAAAGAAAAGAAAGAAAATAAATTTATTTGACTCAGGCCAAAGCACACAATATTAAAAAAAAACAGAAAAAACACTTAGAATAGTACATAATGTGTGATAACACGTATGCACCAAATAGGCCCAGTTCAGCATAAATGCCAGACAACTAGTGTCTGACGCTGGTTTTCAACAATAATCAAATTAATAAATAAATAAATTAATTGGATTATTTCGTTTTTGCTTAGCGTTATTTCTGACATTTTTTCTTTTTGCGCGGCTCTTAACGCCACGCGCTATTTAACGACCGTAGCATTAAACGTAAAATATAGCCTTCCTCAAGAATTGGGCTATCAAATGCAAAAAGATTTTTTCAAATCCGACTAGAAGTTTCTGAGACTAGTTCGTTCAAATAAAAAAACAAACTCTTCAGCTTTGTTATGGTATAGATTTAATTTCGATGAATTTTCCTGGCTACACATCAAGCTATAAATTTCCAGTTTATGCTGATCTCGCATTGTACGGAAATCCTAAACAATGCGAGATCAGCATAAATTGAATAAATATTGTATGAAAGACGAATTGTGCGTAAATTACACGTCTTGGAAACATGTTCTGTGTGCTAATAGGTAATTTGATGGGGTTTTAGTTTAGCGGTTAATTTAGAGGCCGCTAATGTCAATAAAGCTAAAATGATAAACTAATGAATATCAAACAAGATCAAAGAAAATGTTGTATTCGTTCTCTATGAAACGACTGAAATAATTTTTATTATTTTCGATTTCATTTAAATATTTATGAAAAAACATCAATTAAAATCGTAAGAGTTTACACAGACATCACAGCTAAAAGAAAGAAAGAAAAAAACGGGTTGCACTCCGTAAGTGCCGGCAGAAGTGAAAACTTGAATATTAACTTTGTGCATTTTTGATATTTTGGAATGGTTAGGGAATAATTTTGCACCGGTCTACTCTCCCTCCGTCTTACGAATTTTCGATCCGGTCACATGTCCTGACGCGAGTTTAAGATTTTTTACCCATCATAAAAAAAGTGGACAAGGCCGCTAAAGAAGTTTTCACTTCAATAATAAATATACTTATTTTAGACATGTCAAAAGTACCCACATAATTTAAAAAAGAAAAATACGTTGCCATTTTATTAGCACCCAAGTTGTACCGAGTACGTCCCTGCACGATAAGCTATGATTAGTGCCTCGCCACAATGGCTACCTTCTAAAAAACATACATAAACAATTAATTAAATTTACACATTAACATTTTTATTGATTACACTTAAATTTACTTTATGCGTCATGCGAGTTGCCAAGAACCCCCCGTGGTTAATACAAGGTTTTTGGAATTAGATTTGATTTGTTTTTTTTTAATAAATAATAATACATATATATAATCTTTACATCTTTACATACCTATTATAAAACAGTCTCCCGCCGCGTTTGTCTTACTGTCTGAACGCGATAAACTCAAAAACTACTGAACGGCTTTTCAAATGATTTTCACCAGTGGACGGAGTAATTCATGCGAAAGGTTTCGGTGTATAGTTCATCCAGGTATTGTAAAAATTGACTGAAATATGACGATTATTGTCAAAAATGTCGGAAAAAATCATGCCGACTGTGAGCTTTACTGGCGTACGCTGCGTAAACCGTAAGAGATACTTAAAATGTATGTTCTACAGGATTGAAGATCTAAAAAAGTTCAACAAAAAGTCTGAGATAGCATATGTCTATCTTATAAGGATGACCTAAAGTAACCATTATCATCTTTCAGAGTTTGATAAAAAAAACATTATTATTACAGACGCTATTTTGACCGGTATCATATTAATCCTTATCCAATAAAATGTGTTATTTAAATCGGGCATTTAATTAAGATTAAAATATGCCTTGCCATCTTATCATTTAAATTAATAGTTTAAAAGATATCACAGATTCAAAATTACGCGTAACAAAATAATCATGGTTGACGGCAACGCGAGTGCAGCATTAGGAGTCAGTGACCTTTCCCTCGGCTATTAGGTATGTAATCCCTTTAATACGTTCCCGTGGGATATTTTCCGACATCCACGCGGGCGAAGCTGCGAACAAAAGCTAGTATAATTATATAATATACATAATATTTTTATAATGGTCCTTGTCACACTTCGTAATTAGTATAATAAGGTGCTTCAAAAGCACGTTATTAATAAAAATGGCTACGAAACAATAATGTATATTATTATAATTTCTAACGTGACGATATTATCGTGGACGTCCGCGGTATCACGATTATTTAGGAACGTAAAATGTATGGAAATAACGTGTGTATATAAAAACGCTTTTAAATTTCGACCCACGAAAAGTTCGTATCAGCATTAATGCCAGACAAATGCTGTCTGAACGCTGGTTTTCTAATGAACCCCTATGGATAAGTGACTAGAAGTACCAACAGTTTCAACATACCCAATACATGTGACAGATGACAGACAGAATTGTGTATTAACACTTTGAGGGACACTAAAGGCCCATAGGCGTAACATAACAATAAAACTTATGTGTCCCATTCCACTGAAAGACATTTCTTTGAATGCGTTAAATTTATGGTTAGTGCTAAGCGCATTTAGTGATTTGTGATGCAAGTGGCCCTAATCATGTCATCTGCCTAACCTAAACCCCAATTATGTCCCACTCTAACCGGATGCAGCTCAATACCAGTATTTTACATGGAACGACTTACCACAGTTAATATGTAATACGGTACCACTTGGTAAGACTGGTTATCAGACTTTCGGGCTTCTGACGAGCCGTAACGACTGTCAAAGATCTATGAATGACAGCCGGGACCAACGGCTTAACGTGCTTTCCAAGGCACGGAGGAGTCTCGGTAAGTAATATATGGTCACCCATCCACGGGCCGACTTCGGCAAGAACTTTCGATCGACCAGTGCAGCTGTTGTTACTTAGCCGCGAGCTCCTGCGGTGGTCCTTAAACTTACTCCTAGCATATTTAAGTACGAATTTCACCTGACACTGAGCGCGATCAGCACATCTAAACCACGTTCGAAACCTGTCAGTATCAAAATTTTCACAGGAAATAATAACACTGACAGCCTTTAAACGTGTTTTATCTACGCCCATGCTGTATATCCTCTATAAAAGTTTCTGAAACAGTTAGCTTATTGCCAACATTAAAACACCCAGCGTCATAGTAACCATAATAGCATCCAAACGGGAGTTATAATGTTGTACTGAATTTAATTATGCATCTCCTTTTCAAAAATAGAACATTGTCATGCCCGCGCGTTTCACAACCACAGCGCCATAATTAAAAAAAAAAAAATGTTTATTCGAATTAACGTCGTATCCCGCCATTTGTGTTCAATATCGATATTGCAAAAAAAAAAAAGTACTTTGTACCGTTTTTTTTTCTTTGTTTTGGTTGTTTGTCCTATACATAGTTTGTTTGTAGGTATTAGATACTCAGCAATTAAACTTTCCATGAACTTACATAGAGTTCTTACAATACTGTACAACACCCTATGGTTTCAGAACGTTTTATAGAGGATTCATAACATGGGTGTAGATAAAGTCTTATATGCAACTGTACATAATTAGGTATTAAAATACTCATGTGATACTAAACCCACATTCGTGTTTTAATACCCCTTATTATACAACAATTGCATAAATAACTATTATGTGCTGATCGCGTTAAGTTTTATTGGTGGAATTCGCCCTGTCAACATTCTTGCCTAAAAAAGAGTGGTTTCATTAATTCTTGATTAACATAAGTGATTGGATTGATAAACGATGTGTGTTTTATTGTATAATTAAACTCTAGTCTAACATTAATGAGCTGGTAAAGATTTATGAGCTTTTTCTTAATTCATTGTCTATATAAGGTACGCTTTTAGTGAAGTCTAATTTCTATTTCTTTATCTAAAACATGGAAACCAGTTTCTCCGCAATCGATTTGTCAATAATTTAATGCGTGAATCGATTTAAAATTATATCGTCATGCGGAATATCGGTAAAGAATATTGGACACCCTTAATGAAATTAAGAGTCTATTTATCCGTCTAGCCTTTACCCCACTATGTTGGGGTCGGCCTCCAGTCTTACCAGATGCAGCTGAATACCAGTTTTTCACATGGAGCGACTGCCTATCTGACCTCCAAATCCAGTAACTGGGTAATATGATACCCCTTGATAGGACTGGTTGTCAGACTTTCGGGCTTCTGACGACCCAACTGTCAAAGATCCACGAATGACTACCGAGACCAACGGCTTAACGTGCTTTCTGAGGCCCTAAGAAGTCTAGGTATTTAAAGATAGTTACCCATCCACGGACCAACCCCGGCAAGTGTAGCTTAACCTGATGGATCGACCCGTGCGGCTGTTATTACATAGCCTAAAGCTCCTCCTCTGTAATTAAGAATAAATATTAGAATTAGATGTTTTCCCCTTGGGTTTTGATTTAATTATTTGTTATGACCAGACCACAGTAATGGGTAAGTAGGTATTCTGTGATGTAATTTGATTATTTAAGTTAAAAAATATACAACATTGTGGCAGAAATACAGACGGCGTTGGTTCAGTAATAATAATAAGGTCCGGGTGGCATCATTTCGTTACGGAACCTTAAAAATTGAGCCGTTACAAAATAAAGATGACTTACATTTATCTCTAACTTAAAAATACACCAAAACTGTTATGCCACAACAAGTTGGTACGATAAGCACGACTCAAACTAACTTAACTCACACTTGGACATAAAGATTTATGCTAGTAATGGTGCTTAAAATACTGATATTGGTGGATAAGTGACACTTAAGTGACTAAGCAGTTATGTACTTAATCAATATGAATGTTTTAACTTAAAGTGGGTGTAAATGACGGAAAATATACCTTGAAATGTGAGGTAAGTTGGTGTTAAGTCTATTTTAAGGAGATCTTTCGTGGTTCCGAAGAATATTGCTCTTAAAATTCGTTTTAAAGGGCAATTCAATGCTCTTTTTCAGGGAATCTGCTTAGCGTTTTCCCAATTATGTTGGGGTTGGCTTGCAGTTAACCTAACCTAACCTAACCGGATACAGCTGAATACCAGTATTTTATATGGAGCGACTGCCTATCTTACCTCCACAACCCAGTGATTGGCAACACGATTACTCTTGGTGACACTGGTTGAGTGACTTTTGGAATTCTGATAATGTTCAATGTTCTTTTTCTTAAAACTTAAACTAGGTACCCCTAAGGGCTGATTTCACCAATGAAATGGAACGCGATCAGCATTTCTAAAATGCGTTCAAGAGCTGTCAGTTTCAAAATATTATACACTGACAGCTCTTGAACGCGTTTATATGAACGCTTTCAATTTCATTGGTGAAGTCCGCACTAAGAACGATAGTAATTTAAGTAACGTGTCATGTTAAAAGTAAAATATCGGTATTTACGACATGAAAATATCTTGTCCAAAACATTAATCACAGCTGTCTTTCTTTACAAAGCAAGCAAAAGATCAAAATCGCGTAAGTAAGCATATGATCTGCCCAGCCTTAACCCAACTATGTTGGGGTCGGTTTCCAGTCAAACTGGATGCAGCTGAATACCAGTATTATGCATGGAGTGACTACCTATCTGACCTTCACAACCCAGTAATTGGGGTAACACGATACCCATTGGTAAGACTGGTTTTCAGACTTTTGAACTTCTGACTACCAAAGATTAACAGTCGCGACCAACGGCTTAGCGTGCTTTCCGAGGCACGGAGGGGTCTCGATATGTAATGGATGGTCACCCATCCAGGAACCGACCGCGGCAAGCGTACCGTGAAACGATTTTTACATGGACACGTAAAAAAAAAAAAAAACGTTTTTCCTTCGTCAGCGACAACTGTAAGATCATGTGCATGTGTTTATTTACTTTTATTCAACATTAAATTCAATATTTATTCGATTTTGTTGGCGGGAAAAGTTATGTGGACTTTTAGCAAACTGCCCACATTTTTTTTTTATGCCTAATTATGTCCTTTATGCAGATGACATAAAAACCAGTAGAAGAATTTTGGTAAAGATGGCTTTTACTTTAGGAATGTAAACGACATTATGAAAAGATTTTTACTAAAATGACTGAGCAATGTTACCCTGACCTTGAACTAAAATTTGCCCGCTAATACACGCACCTCATTCGACGAGTTCCTACATGCTACTAAGCGAAGTTATCAACAAAGAACAAACACGATACTTATAACCTATTTTCCACCTAAGTCAATAAATGTTGCCATAATATTAAGATATTTGCACATCAAAGATATGCTTATAAATGGTTCTTCGGGCAAAGTTTCCCTTGGGGGCAATGATGGCATATTTCACGGTAGCTTAAATTCTTAGATCGACACGTGCGGCTGTAATTATTTATCGAAGACCTAATCAATCAAAACTTATAATTACACATATATAAACTTATGGCTTTCCTACCCAGGCAGACACTAAAGAATAACACCTACGATTTTAACATACTCTTCTAGCTCAAGTTCATAATCTTCCTGTAAAAAAACGTATATTAAACTACAATAGAAAGTATTTTAACTTACTATCGTTACTAAAAATCTTCGAACTTAAGTACATGGACCAATGTAATGTATTTTTATCATATATTGTGGAATGACGGAATGACGGACGGCCGGTCGATTTGTAAGGGAAATAATTATGAATATTTCATGAGCTTTTCACTTTATTTGGGCTAAAATAAACAGGTCAAGTAATTTTGTGAAGTGTTGTGGGATGCCGTTGTTAGGGGTCGGTATTGAGGTGAAAATTGGGTCAGGTTTTAATAAAGAACCGAGATATTATCGATTTGGAAATTCTAATTGAGTGTTTTGTATATGGTCGACGCCAATGTCCTGCAGATCTGGTGATGATCTGGTTGGTGTGATCTGGTGGTGTGGTCCTGTGGGATATAGGGTTGAGTTACACGATGACATCACAGGTCAACTCAAAGCTAAAATGGCTCTTTCTTCAAAAGGCCCTTCCAGGCATGGCCCTGCATTTGTTAGACTCACTTAAAATCATCATCTACTTCTTTTCGTGTGGTTAGTGACTAACCAGTACCCTAATTATCTAAACCACGATCAATCGGAATTTGAATAGTTTTGAATTAAAATGCTAATCCATTACTTCGTTCGAAAAAAATTAGCTCAACAACGTAAATAACGCAATGAATGTTGTTGAACTGTCAAAATGAAACAAATTTGTCGTAATCGTTTACGAAAATGTGTTGCGTAATTAGATAGCTGGTATTAGTTTTAAAGCCGCCCATGGGCTTCACATGCCGACGAGAAATATCTCTCAGCCATGCCGGTTTCCTCAGGAGGTATCCGAAAAAAAAAATCCTTATAATATAATATGTTTGGACTTTAAAGGAGACCCGGACATTTCAGTTTGTTTCAGCATTTTTCTTCTCAAGGATCATTTCATTTATAATTATCGTGAATCTGAAAACCCAGACATCAGTAAGACTGCCAATTCGAAGTACATTATAGCCAGTGAAGTGACTTTTTGCGATGTCATATTATTGTAACGATTAAAATAGGTGAATATTTAAATGATCCTCTAAAAACAAATCGACCATCTAATGGTGTACGCTTTTTTAATTAAAGAGGCATAGTTATTAAAATAGAGTGACTAGACTAGAATGACTTTGACTTAGGTACTTATGTAGAAAAAGAGAGACTTGCTATCGGTTGGGAGAGATTCCCCACTCCGCGATTACTGTACTGTAAGCTGTACTAAAGCCCGGAGCGGAGCGGAGTGGGGCGCGTCGTCTTGGGTTGAACTATCTATAGTCCAGTTTGCTGACTAAATACCAAAGATAATAAGGCTGGCAATATTATTCGATTAGAACAATATATATTTATATATATAAAGCGTTTTTTATGTAGGTAGCATTTAAAACATTTCCAAAATGTAATGAAAAATATTAAAATAAAGTGTTTTTTTAATGTATTTTTTATTATGTTCTGTTACATACTATATATATTTTAGTGTTAACTTGTATATTGTAATTAAGGTTTATAACTGAATAATAAAATTTGTTAAACGGCATAATATTAAGAACTTAGATCAAAGGTGAAAATTGACTACCTCATCAACCGTTTATACCGCACATTATAAAGAAGTTCTATACGCGAGTCGATAAACTTTATTTTCATTAGTCGGCTCAAGAAAATAGCCGTTCGTATACGTTCTATAGACTTTCGAGAAGTAATCGTAAACGCTAATTGCTTCATCCTTTACTTTGTAAGATGTGTTTTAACTTAGCACGTGTTTTTGTAAAGTTGGGGTCTGGGTCGAATGGGATGATCCCGGGATATGGGACTTTCAGGGCCTTTGCACACAGCGTTTTTTTTTTACGCACCGGGCGAAGCGCGTATTTGCGCCGCAAACGCAAATAGTGCTGTATTTCAATGCTGGAAAAGGCGAAGTTTTATATAGCAGATTTTGAGTTTTTTTTTTTGTAAAAAAAAATATTTTAATCAGAAACATAGAGTAGTCACATTAAAGAGTTATTAGACTTATCGTAATATAACAAAAAATGTTCGCGATATGATTTTGTTGTTGTTGTGATGATTTTCAATCACATAGAACTCAGAAACATTTTTACAAAATGAAGTATTTACTTTTTGTTTTATTTTTTCTCTCTGTCAAAATCAAAATATTTTATTTCACATAAACCTACAAGGGCACTTATGAAACGTCAGAAGCTAGGTGCACGGTTCCAATTGGTCGTTTCCTATGGAGAAGAGCCGGCAAGAAACTCCACGGTTACTCTTTTAAAAATAAATGGTATTTACAATCTTTTCAAGTTACAGTGTTTATAGGTATGAGAGGACACTGTAGGCCTATCAACAAGTACCAGGTACTTAGCAAGATAGAAAACGATCGACAGATCTAAAAGTCGGTTATGCCTACAACGTTCTCACATTCACAAAATATAAAAGAGAATCTATATAAAAAAAAATACAATTAAAAACCTATTTAAACTAAATGGCATGACTGCCACTAAAGCTGTAACAAATCTATAAAAAATATAGTATAGTGAAGTTATATAATGTCAAATAATGAAAAGATTATGTCAAAAAAGTACGTAAATGAAAAAAAAAAGAAAAATAGGTAAAATCAAATAATCATCTTAATTTGGGAGCAGTTAATAGACATAATTACATAGTAATGCCGTTATTGAGGTACCAGGGAAGCCACATGTGCAGAAGGAATTATTGCCAAACTTCCTTGTCTTCAACGTAGTCTTTAATTTTATAATATGCTTTTTTGATAAGGACACGTTTGATGTGGGTTTTGAACTTTCCATCACTAAGTTCTGTAACCGACTTTGGCAACTTGTTATAAAATCGAATACTGTTTATAACAAATGACTTACTAGTTTTAGCTAGCCTAAATTTGGGTATCGACTTAATCTAATGTTAAGTTTGCAATGTTTAATAAAATATCTATTTATTTATTTATTGCGAAATGAGCCTGATCTCAATCCCGCCTCATGGAAAGCAATGGATGAGCTCCGGCTTTTAGTTTTTTCACCTTTCTATATAAAGCAAAATCACAAAGTCATTAGTCGCGCAATTTGTTACCCCAATGTTTAATGTACCGTGTTTTAGCTTTTGTTTCATGTTTATTATCCCGCATCCTACTAATTCTACTATAATATTTTTGGATGTTTAGATGTTTGTTACTCAATCACGCAAAAACGGCTTAACGTATTGGGATGAAATTTGGCACACAGATAGTTTATAACCTGGATTAAATTTTACACTGGTATTATGTTCCCGTGGGATAATTTTCGCCATTCACTCGAGCGAAGCCGCTGGCAAAACCTATAGTTATTTAATAAACTAGCTTTTGTTCACGGCTTGGCCCCGGATGTCGTAAAATATCCCACGGGAACGTACATACTACCGGGATTATATACCTAATGGCTAATAGCCGAAGAAAAAGTCATCGTATCCTACGGGCTCGTGTACACGGCACCACCGCCGCGCCACCACCGCGCCATGTCCACTTGATTTTGCCTTATCACTTATAAAGCGCATGGATTTTTGCAAGCGGTCTTCGCTGGAATAAAAAATCAGTTTAAGCAGTACTAGCGGTGTAGAGGCGGCGCGGCAGCGGCGCGTCGGCAGTCTGGCATACACAGATTAGAGTCTTCAAGAGAGCTTCGGAAATAACAATGAAATTTTTATCAAATTCTGAAAGATAATAATGGTTACTGCGGGTTATCCTTAGAAGATAGACATATGCCAGCGCGTACTTTTTTATTGAACTTTTTAAGATGTACAATTCTGTCGAACATAAATTTTAAGTATCTCTTACGGTTTACGCGGCGCACCCCAGTAAAGCTTCTAGTCAGCATGATTTTTTCCGACATCTTCAACAATAATCGTGATATTTCATCCAATTTACACAAAACCTTAATGAATTATACACCGAAACCTTTCTCATGAATCATTTCATCCATTGGTGATTACCGCTTGAAAAGCTTTTCAGTCCTTTTTGAGTATATCGCGTTCAGACAGACAGACGCGGCGGGGGATTTTATTTTATAATATGCAAGGATAAGGATGAAGTTTATTGCAATCCCGTTTTTCCCGGGACTGTCACAGTTCGAAGCGACCTTTACACCTTAAATTCCCTTGTATCATGATTGTCCCACATAACCACGCCCTTTCCATTGGCCATGACAAACACATTTGATACAAATGTATGAGACAGGTTAGCTCTTATGTAATCTAGGTAATCGTACTTGTACGTTGGTAAGATATATTAAATTACTATGTTAGGTTTTTATTGGATTAGCTGGGTTAAGGTCTGTTTGTAACATACTTTAGTTGAAGTATTAAAGCTGTTGGTTACTCTTGTTTGATCTGAAAGTTGTGCAGCAGAAACCACTTCAGTGGATTGATCTTCTTTATACGATCACCTTTTTTCATCTATTTAACCTAATTATCTACTTATATATTTATACGAATAATAGAGCTGAAGAGTTTGTTTATTTGAACGCGATAATCTCTGGAACTACCCGTCGGATTTGAAAAAATCTTTTTGTATTTGATAGCCCAATTCTTGAAGTAGGTTATGAGGTTATTCAACATCACCGAAATAATAGCGCGGGTGGGCGATGCGACGGGATGCGACGCGGTGGGTCGCGGGCCGAAGCTAGTCATTCATAAACTCAAGTCTTAGTATAAATCTAGTAGGATAGGTACCTTCAATAATAATCTCAAACTCAAACTCAAACACAAAGCATTTATTTCAATTAAACCATTTACAGGCACTTTTGAATTGTCAAAGAGTTAGTCAGTTAGTCAGAAAGTTGAAGCTAGTTGCCCATTCCAAAACGTAGATCTCTATTGAGAAGAACGGGCAAGAAACTCCAAGGACACTCTTTTAAATATTGAAATGACAAAATCCTGGGTACATTAATCTTGTTGATTCTATATATATGTGAGAACAATGTAAAAAAAAAAATATAAAAATCAAAAACGATTAAAAATAAGCCCTGGTAGATAAGAGATGACCAGTCTCAACTGACGGCGCCCGTTCACGAACATGACGCGTGGATCAGCACCATCCAGCTCAACCATTTTGTAGGGAACCGAATGATCCATCACACTCGCCACCATCAGCGAGACATTAAGTGAGCATGACATACTCTCAACTACCCTGCTCTTTCAAGTCAAAATCAACATAATAACATTGTAAACGACTCCATGGTACTCACATTTACAAAATATTGAAAATAAAAATGCGTCTAAGTTATACAAAACTATAGAAATGATATTTGATAATGTTCCCACTGTTGGGACGTGACAGGCCTTCTATCTTAGAGAGTGGGCAGTAATCTACCACGCGAGCAGAGCGCGGGTTGGTAACTGTCACATGTCTTCGACACATCAATACCGTACCTTATGACTCTAATATTCCCGAGAGTACCTCGGGAAAAGGGTCTTAAGAACCACATGCAAGTAAGCTAAGTTTATACCTTTAGATAACTAGACCATCTATTGGATTTTGTAATACCCACTGTTTATTTAACGAAAGCGTCTTAGGGATTATGTTCAGGGCGTGAGCAATATCAACCTATCCTTAAGTACATACTACGATTGTTATCCGTTTGAAAACACTGTGGTTAAGACTCTCACTGTTATGCATTCAAGCGCACTACTGAGAAAGGCTTTTTTTATCTAGGTACTTGTTTAGGGATCAGCAGTGCTATTCTGTAACCATCTCATGGTGAAAACTTAGGTGAAGTGAGCTCGGAGTGAGCTGTCAGTCCCTAGCAGCGGACGGATTGACAGCGCACTTCACCTAAGGTTTCACCGTGACATTATTACAGGATAGACCGGCTGGTTTCCAGTTTAAGCCCAGACTTTAGAGTGAATAAAAACATATCGTGTGATCGTGAATTAAGTCCCTGAGGCCTTGTCCTAATAGAAAGCGAACGTCGCGCAAAAATGCAATCATTTACATTCACACACACACACACACTTCACATTCATATCATCATCATTATTAATCCATTTTTTTTTAAATTTTTATCACATTTTGTTTAGAAACCTTGAACACGGCCGCCCTCTGGAGGCGTCCAGAGGGCGACGCGTCCGAGCTTTCTAAACAAATCGTCACGCCTGACCAAGCATTCGCGTTTTCCAAAATGGTATATGTGTATAACTACTTTAAAATATTCCTCAATTTCTCGTAATTGCACCTACTTACCACTGTTTGTCTCTGCATCACCCAAAGGTTGACTGGTAGAAAATACCTAAGGCATTAAGTCCGCCTCTGTACATTTCTGTGCTTGAAGTAATAAATAATAATAAATGATCGCTACGATTGCGTATTCGCGCGACGTTTGCTTTCTATTAGGTGGCGGCCTTACGCACTGATTACGTGGCAAAATCGATGCTCGATCCTTCTCGGAATGAGAAAAACTCTAGTCTTATTAGTAAGGAAATTACAAGCACATCATTTTTATTTGGTTTAATAATAAAAGCCGCACGGGTTTATCGAAGGTTAAGCCATGCTTGCCTGTGACCATCCATTACATAATTATCGAGATACCTCTGTGCCTCGGGAAGCACGTTCAGGCGTTGGTCCCGGCTGTCATTCTTAGATCTTTGACAGTCGTTACGGGTAGTTAGAACCCCAAACAGTCTAACAAGGTGTATCGTGATAATTGGGTTAGGAAAAGGCTAGGCAGATTAATTTTTATTTTCAACGCAACTCTTCAACGCGACTTCAAAAAGGAGGAGGTTCTCAATTCGGTTGTAAGTTTTTTTTTTTTTTTTTGTATGTTTGTTACGCGATTACTCCGCCAATTACGAATTGATTTTGATGATTCTTTTTGTTTTTGGTAAGGCATAGTTCATAAGTGGTCCCATATAAGTTTGGTCAAGATCTGATGAGGGGTATTTGAGTTAGCTTCAATAATACGTATTTTTCCCACCTAGTTTATGTGGACGATGTTCTAATAGTTCCTGTCACTGTAATTTACATAGCAGGTAGTGGTATTCAAATTTTTGTGGGGGGTTTGTGTAGGTAACACAACTAAAAAGCGAAAAATAAAAACTTTTATAAAAAAAATTAAAAAAAAATCGGAAGCCGGTGTCTTTACTTTTTTTGCCACCGACTTCCGAAATCAAAGTTATTTTTCACTTTGTAGTGTTTTTTTTGGAAGTCGGTTTTATTTTTTGTAATAAAAGTTTTTAATATGTAGAAACCTATGTTCAATTCTTGGTCCCTTAAAAAGTAACAGAGACGTACATTAGTTGTACACCATCATTTAAGGATGGCTTCTAGTTTCCGTGACAAATACACAGTAACGGAATATGAGAATTCCCCGTTCATATTCAAAATGTTGCAAGATAAAGCCAGAACACACGAGCGTAACGGTAAGCTGCGTACAGTGTAATGTGTCTATACAAGGCAGGTGCACATGCACGGCTGAAAAGGCATTAATTATAATGTGTGTTTGTGACGCAAATGTTCATATTTTGAGGTTTGTGTGTTTATGACATTAAGTTATGGGGAACTGTTACCAAGAAAAGTGTTCACAGTTTGAGGTTAGTAACGTGATTCTAGCCTTTTGTTTACACAGTATTGTGTTGGAGAAAAACTTGAGGCAATTTCAGATTGCCTCAAGTTTTCTCCAACAATAATAAGAAATGTGTAATTTTAAAATTATAAAAATCTTTTACTCGATTTGCCAAACATGGTTATACAGGGTGTCCAAGAACCTGGCGTCCAACTGGATTTCCACGATGCCCCAAGTTCTAACAGTACTCAGAAAAATATTTTAAAAAATCCACCCCATGTACTTACAGAATTATACTGATTTCAAAAAAAAAGGGGAAATGAGCACCCTGTGACATACTTTTGAATGCTGTGACTGCTAATGCTGATAATTTCGATATTTCTTGGAGGTTTTGTAATCTAGGGTATTGCTGTGTCTAAATAGAATGTAAAAATAATGTACTTATTGTACCATTTTAAAATAAAATATTATTTTAACTAAAGGTGATATGGAAAACTATTGAATTTCGCAACTTTGACCGACTGTAGTGTAAAAAAAATGTACCAAAATAGTATGGCAAGTGACGTCAAATTTTGACGCGTTTATTCCTCTTTTTAAAAAGGTATAATACTTACACATTAATTTGAAAAAAAAATTTTTTGATAATATTTTTACTCAACAACCCAATTTTTACGATGTCTTACAGAATTCTTAGAAAGAAAAATTTACGACGAATTGAATCTAACCTCTAAAGAATTACTATTGTATGCTCATAAAAATAACAACAGGCCTCTCAAAAAACAGGTTAGACCGTAAGGGACGGTATGTGCATGCATCTCACCATAGTGATTCGTTATTACAACAGGAGGGAGCAAGACAGAAACTATCTTTGCGATTTGCTGGTTCTTCTTTATGGTACCCCATTATTCAGGTAAGAGTGAGGGAGAAAAAGGTTAGAGGTGCGAGTGAGATAGATAGTGACGCTATCTGGGATCGTGCTATTTAGGATAACAGTACGGTCAGTACGCGTCACTGCCTCCTGCCGTTACTACGCACCTCTCTCTTATTGTTACCATTGATCACGTACTACGATTTAAAGCTTTGTTTATTGGACTCGATTACTCTTTGTGCTCTGGACTTTGAAACGAACTCTTTACGACGACCTTTGCCTGTGTTTGGACAGTTTGTGTTTTGTGTGTGCTACCATGGCGACCTACACTCCGCAAGAATACGCAAATATGCACTACATTTATGGAGAATGTAGAGGTAATGGACGAGCTGCAGCGAGACTTTACAGAGAAAGGTATCCGAGGGCTACGCGATATCCCGACCATCGAGTTTTCATTAATGTGCACAGATCACTATGTGACGGGCGGTTCCCCAATCAAGTAGCTGGTGAAGGACGACCCGTAAATGACTTCATACGCGATGAAGTTTTAGAGGCGGTGTCGGCAAATCCAAGCATCTCTGTGCGAGGAATAGAAGCTGATACGGGGATACCGAAGAGCACAGCACACAGTATTCTCCAAAAAGAAGAATATCATCCGTACCACGTACAGCGAGTGCAAAGTCTTTTACCTCGAGACTATCCGAGCCGAGTCGCGTTTTGTGAAACAATCCTGCAAAAACATCGAGAAGACGAAAACTTTATCGACAAAATTTTGTGGTCAGATGAATCAACATTTAAGAAGGATGGCTACATGAACCTACACAACTTGCACGAGTGGCATGTGGAAAATCCGCACTTGATGCGAGAAGATAGATCCCAGTACCGGTTCAAAGTGAACATGTGGACCGGTATTCTCTGTGGGAATATTATTGGTCCATTTGAGATGCCCGAGAATTTGACTGGCGAATCATATTTAAATTTTCTTCAAAATGATTTGCCAAACTTACTAGAAGAGACCCCACCAGATATGTGGTTCCAACACGACGGCTGTCCAGCACATTTTCGCGTATCCGTTAGAGAGTTTTTGGACGAGCAATACCCGAACAGGTGGATTGGGCGATCAGGAACAATCCCGTGGCCAGCCCGCTCACCTGACTTAAATCCGCTGGATTTTTTTTTCTGGGGAACTATGAAGGAGCTCGTTTATGCGAAGCCCATTAATGACATCGCTGACCTTCGTGAGAAGATAACACAAGCAGTGCAGGTGATACGTCAAAAAAGTTACTCGCGAAACATAAAGCGGTCCTTTTTAAGGAGAGTGAGAGCTTGTATTGCCGCGGGTGGTCAACATTTTGAACATTTATTGTAATAAAATATCTTTAAACTAACATTCTTTGCTTTTATTCTACTGGGAACCCATCTACCTGTGTGTATTTCCTTCTTGCTCACTCTTGGAACCGAAGTAAATAATAGTAGTAACATAACAGTTTCTAAGATAAGAAAGGGTCCGACAGTTACCGTTAGTAGGTAGGCACTTCGTAAAAATTGGGTTGTTGAGTAAAAATATTATCAAAATTTTTTTTTTCAAATTAATGTGTAAGTATTATACCTTTTTAAAAAGAGGAATAAACGCGTCAAAATTTGACGTCACTTGCCATACTATTTTGGTACATTTTTTTTACACTACAGTCGGTCAAAGTTGCGAAATTCAATAGTTTTCCATATCACCTTTAGTTAAAATAATATTTTATTTTAAAATGGTACAATAAGTACTTTATTTTTACATTCTATTTAGACACAGCAATACCCTAGATTACAAAACCTCCAAGAAATATCGAAATTATCAGCATTAGCAGTCACAGCATTCAAAAGTATGTCACAGGGTGCTCATTTCCCCTTTTTTTTTTAAATCAGTATAATTCTGTAAGTACATGGGGTGGATTTTTTAAAATATTTTTCTGAGTACTGTTAGAACTTGGGGCATCGTGGGAATCCAGTTGGACGCCAGGTTCTTGGACACCCTGTATAAAGTGTTACATCTATTAGGTATATATTCCATTTGAAATAAGATTAGACATTTAACTAAACCTTTTTTACAGTACGTTCAACCGATTTTGAATTCTATTGCGTTGGTGGCATGAGAAATGGCAGCTGCAGTAAACAGCTGGTATTGTAACAACTTTTTTGCTTTGAATGCCATTATTGTGCCTACGGTATAGAAGTCAGAATCGGTTGAACGGATTGTAAAACAGGTTAGTTTAAATGTCTAATCTTAATTCAAATGGAGTACAGATCCTACACTCGAGAGCAATGAATCCGGGTCACTTAAAGAATGTTAAAAATCTCGGAAACTAAAAATGATAGGTTAATGCAATAAATTGTATTTAATAGACAATGTAATACTCCTTAAATGAAAGTAAAAAAAAATATGAGTCACCATACATTTTATTAACACAAAATTACATAAAGAAATAAACTGCTGATCTCTCCTTAAAACAAAAATAGGAAACATGAAATTTTTGAACTTTATTACGATTTTCTTGAATTTTAATACTTTGTATTGCCTCCTCGTGCTTCCATTACTGCGTTTACGCGGATTGGCATGCTGTACACCAAGTTCCTTATACGATTTTGGGGAATATTCTCCCATTCCTCTGTGAGAGCAATTTTGAGCTCACGAAGCGTGATTGGGGGAGGGTTTCGTTGTTTTACGCATCTGCCTAGCTCGTCCCAAGCATGCTCGATCGGGTTGATATCCGGGCTGCGCGCTGGCCACTCCATACGAGTAATGTTCATCTCTTGAAGGTAGTCATTCACAATCCTACCTGTATGAGGTCGGGCATTGTCATGCATAAATATAGCATCCTCACCTAAATTTACCATAAATGGACCAACGTGATCATTGAGGATTTCTTCCACATATCTTTCGCTAGTTAAAGAGCCGTTTTCTATGATCACCAGCTCTGTGCGACTTTCAGAAGAAATTCCGGCCCACACAAGTACAGACCCACCACCGTAGGCTACTTTTTCTTCGATGCATGCTTCTTGAATCTTTCCCCTGGTCTTCGATACACTCTGTGTCTTCCATCGTGCTTGTAGAGCATAAATTTTGATTCGTCGGAGAACATAACTTTTGACCAATCTTCAATACTCCAATTTACGTGGCTCTGGGCATATCTTAGTCTTGAAATACGATGCCCACGCTCCAGTTTAGGGCCGTTTGCAGGTCTAAGGGGTTTTAAGTTAGATTCAGCAAGCCGACGTCTTACTGTCCATGCACTTGGGTTACTTCCTCCGAGGCGTCGAAACTGATTTGTGAGTTCAGTTCCTGTAAGAAAGCGATTTCGAAGCATGGTGTTCACCAAGTATCGGTCTTCTCGTGCTGTGGTACACCTGGTTCTGCCCGTTCCTGGTCTGCGTAGGTTAGAACCAGTTTCTTCGTAACGTCGGAGAACTCTTTGTACTGTTGACAGCGACACACCGACAGTCCTGGCTGTATCGCGCTGACTCCGGCCGGTTTCCAGCATTGTAAGTATTCTGGTGCATTCTTCAGGCGTAAGCGACATAATTTCAGCTTGAATAATGAATATAGAGCACTATCAACATGGTTTATGTACCCACATAAATGACAGATTACAAACAAAAGCAAAACCAAATGCTGTAATTTCGTAGTTCCATCTTCGAAAGTGGCCCTTTTTCAAATTTGATTTTTTTATGATATAACTTTACAATAACTAAGAAGTTTTAATACCTTCATTTAAGGAGTATTACATTGTCTATTAAATACAATTTATTGGATTAACCTAGCATTTTTAGTTTCCGAGATTTTTAGGATTCTTTAAGTGACCCGGATTCATTGCTCTCGAGTGTATTAGGAAAACTATTATACGTAAGATAATCCTAATTACTTTTTTCTGACGCCTCATAATCGTGTGTTCTCTACTTAAAACAGGGCGAACAACTTGCTAAATGCTAGATTCATATTCGATATGCATGTTAACATACAGATAATTGTTATTGGTAAGATCCTTTGCATCACAAAATAAGAACAGAAGGTTTATTTTGCCTAATGTGTGTTTCATAATGAAAAATTATCTAACAGTGTAACCTGCGAAGGATTTTAGGAACGGAGACTCAAGTCCTGAGTGAGTGAGTGTCTCGAGTGAAGGGGTCCGATGGGACCATTGCCTGCCGGAGTTGCGTGAAAGTCCGAAAGGGATACCGTGTCCCCTGGCATTGCACAGGCGATAGAAGGAACACGGGTGGGTTTTAGTCAGTAAGAGTCTGACACGCCCTTCCACTCCACCCAGAGCGGGAGAAGTCATTTTTTTGATGATTTCCCACCAAAAAAAAAAAGGTCTGATAATGGACTGATTCTATGTCAGGTTAGGTTGTAGGTAACAGGTACCTTAGTAAGGTTAAGCTGCTGGTGATGAAATGGCCATAAGAATATGTTAAAGCAGATGGGTATGTGCCTGCTGATTTTAGGGCATGTGTATTTAAGGATGATGCACGAAGCTTTCTTTTCGGGTCAGAGACAGCTCGGCCCGAGTCAACTCAACCCGAATTAATGATACCAGAAAATCGATGATAAAATTATGAAGTCACGCCTTTCTCGCTTTTTCGTTAAGAGTACAGTTACATACATTAGCTTCTTAAGCCTCGTGCAGACTAGCGCGGCGCGACAGCGTGACACGACTCGAACAATATAATGTCTAAGAAAACTTCACGGTATAACAATAATTGGTGTCGCGTCGCGCTGTCGCGTCGCGCTGTCGCGTCGCGCTAGGCCGCACGAAGCTTTATACTTTCTCTGATCTGGTGATTTGTGTGGTCTGATAACAAAGTTCTTAAAATAAATCATTGCGAATTTAATTATGTTTTCCGAAGATTTTTTTATTTTATTTACATACAATGCACTAAAACATAATTATCCACAACGCCTATTTTTCACGGGTTGTTCGCAACAATCTTTCTGTTCCATTCTACTTAGTGGCAAGGCTCTCTACACTTTAAACCAGGAGGTCTTTCGTTTCAATCGTTATGCTAATGTTTAGAGGCTCAATGTTCCCGTCGTTATTAAATTATGCATTAGAGTGTGTTAGTAACATCATCTTAAATTAGGAACTGTATAAGGCGTTGTGTTATTTGAAATTATTTATGTAAAGATTTGTTATAATAGGATTATGTTATTTGATAGTCTCCTTTAAGACTTTTCCTGTTTGTTGCACAATCTTTTTCATCGATTTTGAGATGTTTTCCGGGCAATGTGATTAGCAGATATTGTATTAAGCTTCGTTCAGACTAGCACGACGCGACAGCGCGACGCGACACCAGCTATTGTTATGCCGTGAAGTTTTCTTAGATATTGTATTGTTCGAGTCGCGTCGCGCCGCCGCGTCGCGCTGGTCTGCACGAGCCTTTACTCGTTTGACCAAATTTTTGGTAGCTCATGATTATTCTTTATATAGGCAGATGTCATAGAATGACGGGCTATTGTCTGATGAGTTCACTCGCAAATTCTTATGGCAGAATCCTATCTTGTGGTTGGGTCGATCAAAAAGTTGGCAACGTCACAAATAGCTGTCAAATATTTACCTGTTTTTATTAATTTGTTAATATGTGTGTCTGTATTTAAATATCGCTATAAAGTGACTGCTAATATTAATAATAAAAAAATGTTAATTGCTTTTTTTTTACAATAATTACAAAAAAGTTACAACTTGTAACCGTTTTTTTACATCTAAAACAAAATATTCAGTGTTACTATATTAATGATTGCAGTCATTCCATCATCTATGAATGTCCTTTACCAAGTGCAATAAACTTTAAAGATGCACCGGATTGACCAATACCATTACAAACTGGAAATATTTTATCATCATCACGTCTGCTTATAAACGTCACCACAGACCCACCCGTTACAGAAGTCCCTATCATATTTTATGTCAACCATAAAGTATCAAACCATTACTATTCAAGAGGTCAGGACTGGGCTATCCTCTTTACCATACAGAGGTACAGCCTCATCACTCTTATTGACCCTAGCTGGAACAGGTTCAAAACCAAACTAGACGAATATAACTAACAGTTACTGCTGAGATACCAGTTATACTGTAGCCTGCAATTTGGTAAGCTGTCAGCTAAATTAGCTATAACTTTATACATTTTACTCCATTCAAAACTACCTCTGACATGGAATATAGGTAGGAGACTTGGCAAAATGTAAATGTGTCCACTATCTGTGTTTAGGATCGTATATTTTAAGTTCTATGGTGTATAAGAAGACCCACAGGATTGCTTAGTACTGTATTATTGGGCGAATCTGCCCACGAGTGCCCGATTGACATTTGTTTTGCATTTTATTCAAGGAGTTGGGTGTACCGTTGCAGATAACACATGTCATATGCTACCGCATTGCCAGTTTGTTAGGGGCATACTATGCGGTATTGCAATAAGGTTGTATGCAGGAAGTCTGGATTTGTGCCCAGTTGATGGTATTAGACTCGCCTCTTATTACATGGGATTTAAACATATATCTGGCGAAATGTGGTTGTACTATAGGTACACCTCTGCCTAACCCTTCGGGGATTACAGGCCTGATGTTATTATGGTAATTAATGGATCAGTTTGAAATGAAATATAGGAGAACTGAAGGCAATTAAAGAATACAATAAAATACCTATATCTAAAGTAGGATTAACAGGGATGATATTTTTAGGTAAATAGTCCATTTATTTGGTTTGTTTTAAATTCTTTTACGCCACGTTCGAATGAATTTCATAGTTTTTTTTGTTTGTTTATTATATAACGTTAATATAGTGCACATTGGTAGGTTGTATGACTAGTTATTAATCAAACATTAAAAAACTAAATGCAATAACAATAATAAAAGAACAAAATACATAAAAATAAACACAACAAAAAACACAATAATTTTTATTAAGTGATGATTAAAAAAAAATGTATCTTTTTTTTACGGGTTTTCAGCGTGACCTTTTCATCCATACGTACCTATACCGGTCACTCTGCATACGTATTATTGTTAGAGCGCTACCCCGAGCTAAGAGGCGCCCCATTGAATAAAAAATCGAATCATAACATAGAAAATAAAGATAAAAAAAATGAATCTTGGAGTTTGTTACAAAGAGGATAAAGTATTTTTACGTTGTTAAAACAGGACTCAGTGTTTCGTATCCAAAGTAGATAGCAAAAGTGTCAAAAACGGCCACTTTTGACACTTTTGCTATCTACTTTAGTGTTAGAGTGTGGGGAAAGTCGTTATCCGAAAGCCTAAAGTGCTTCGGGATTTTGCCCGTGGCGATACTGTGCTGTGTCTATAATAATGCTTTTGCTTCGAGCTAGGCTTATAGTACTGATTTCATTTCAATAGGCTGTTTTTGTGCAAAACCGCGGCTTTTCTCTTCAAGGCGCTTTCTAAACGACAGCTGGTCAATGGCTGTCATTTAAAATTACATTATGCTATAATTTGATGAGGGAAACTATCGAAGCTGTGATTTGTAAGTACATAATTATTTCCTGTTGAGTTCGTGGGAAGGGCTGTGTCTGACTTAAAATTACTTAGATTCAGTAATCGTTCTCAGATTATAAGGGAGTAATCAGAGCACAGATGGAAAGTACCTGTCTTGTGCAATATTTATGATACTTGCCTAAAACAAAGTAGTTTTTGCTTTTTTTTTTTACAAACCAGAAAATATATATATATTTTTTAATTCATAGAATATTAGTCTTCCAGATTGAATTTCGGCCATGGCGACAAATTTCAAAGGAGACCAGCCATCTGCGCGAGATATTATAGTGAACTAGTGTGTGCGCAGACACAGGTGCACTCTCTCAAACAAACAATACATGAAGTATTAAACCCATTTTTCGAAGATAAAAGGAAATAAACTTTAAAAATCCCGCCTCCGAAGCGATAGATAGATTACCTAGACTCTTTATTATGTAGGACACAATATTATTAAATGAAGAGAAATTAAATACTAATTACGAGAAATTATTAAAGGTGTAGCAGTTACACCGCCACATACGAACTACGCATCAAAAACATGACGTCACACAAATCCTGCATCGCATTATAAGACTATCCGACATCAATAGTTGGGCAGTCGGCCCGCCAGACACAACACCCGTCTGGTCGGAGGATCCTCCCTTTTCTATGGTGGATGAGTGAACTTTACACCCTGTTCCTCATACCCCTAAAAAGGGTTAGAGCCTTAGAAGGAACAAACTGAACGAATGCCCACAATATTTAGGGTAGATCAGAATTGGGCAGGCCACACCGAAACGCTTTGCGAAAATCCTACTAGATCAGCTGTCGTAATATAAAAACATCGCTCACTACAGGCGGGTTGCATCTGCAGGGTTTATTGCGTAACACACAAAATGTGAATTGATCGCAACAGTTTGACAGTTCACTCACTTTCATTGCGTTATTTACGTTGTTGCGCGGACGAATTTTTCAAACCTATTAAGCAATGGTTTAGCAATATCCCTCAAAACTCTCGGATTTTGATTGAAAGTGTGTTACGTAATTAGGGTGCGGGATTTTTTCGTTATGCGACGCGATGTGGCACGTTACGTTTGTAATATTCGCAAGCCTCTAAATAGTCAATAATGTAAATGTAACGTCGAGGATTTTTTTTACATCACACTATTTAAAACTACATTCTAACCCGAAGAGTCAGCATATTCAAATCACAACTGTAATTTTTTGACAGTTGTATAAAATGGAAAATTGACACAGGTTGTCAATTTGGTTATTAATTATTATTACCTTCCCTGACTGTATGTAGGGCAGACATAACAACCTTAAAAATCATCGTACTTCGTACATTTCAATATTTATACAGCATAATATGTTGTGGTAGAAAGTAAGTATAGAACATTAAAAAAATATTAACATCACACTTTCTAACAAATAAATAAATTCTGATTCTGATCCATCAATATAACCATGAATAATCTAGTTCTAACACCGGAATCTGATCCGCTACCTCACAAGGCGGAACTGAGTTAAGTATACAGTAATTCAACGAATAACTTAAGTTCTAGTTAAGTTGTGCCTGTAAAGGCTGTTAATTGAGGATGGTGACCGTTAGCCGTAGGGAAAATACCTAGGTACATATTTGAATAAGTATGCTTGTTCTACAAGACAAGATTATGTGAAGCCATTATCACTATAATAAAGGGAAATATTTAACTGATCCTCTAAAAACGTATTTACCTTCTAATGATGCAAGCCTTTTTAAATTAACATAACAGCACGCCTTGTTTCCCCGAATGGTTGGGCAGAGGTGTACCTGTAGTAGGTACAACCACATTTCACCAGTTATGTTTAAGTCCCAAATAATAGGGGGCGAACCTATTGCCGTCAACCGGGCACAAATATAGACTCCGGGCTACTAATGAGAAATTCCAGACAGAAAAACCCAATAACACTTTACACCAACACGATCCCACTGTAATTTTGCTAAAAGTTCGTAATCTGCCAAAGTAAGAAATGACTGCACAATGACGTTCTCATGGTAGGTCACTGATCAAAGGAACTGTCAAAATTTTAGCAGATTATTGCCTAAGTCAGTCATTCATTTTTCATTATGTACGAGATTACCAATAGATGCCATTTCTTTCAATGGAGTGTCAGTGGCTGACCATTGGAAAGTCATAATGACGCCAATATGTTAGTAGATTACCAAACTTGTCAAAATCAACAATTATGAAATCAATGATAGACCATTATGAAACTATTGTAATAACAGACTTGAGGCCCAAGTGTTAAAACGGTTTCATTTAGAGATTTTATTCTGGAAGGTTTATGTATATAATATATTAAACATACATATAATAAAGAAATCTAGATGTTTTGTGAAGTCGTAAAAACCGTGAAAAGCAGAAGCTGGTCGCGAGTATTCAATAATCTGGTAGCCGTTACCATTTTCAGTAACGCAGCTTGTAAAGCACCAATCTTCAAAATAAAAAGCCCTCAATAAATAGGTCTTATAAGCTTAAGAATAATGCAAATTACTGTTTGAGTATCTCACAAGTTCATGAGAAAATAAAGGTGTGAACAACACTAATAACGAAACGACACATTAATAATTTGAGTCCATAAGTTGTTTCTCACGAAGCAACAGTGGCGGTATGACGTTTAAATTAAATTCAATTAACAGGCACCTTGATTCATTGGAAGAGGCCAATGGAATATTGTATTTGAATTTGGCCTATGTCCAGCGCTGTGAGTGGCCTTCGGACTTCATTTTTGAGGCTCTAGTGTGAGTTTCTTTTAACCATCTTGACTTTACGCATCGACCGCGTTCGGTGCTCCAATTGGCCCTTCACTGGTGAAGGCCGGCCGGCTGCCAATTGGAGCGCCGAACGCGGTCGGTATGGTTAAAAGAAACTTACACTAGGACCTCCGAAGCCAAATGGCAAAAACGGAATCCTTATAATTTCGTCATATCCCTCCCGCGTCGGTCTTTCGAATGTGACTGTAATTTTTCTCGGATATTATTAGCACTATATCGATAAAAAATTGGAAAGAAGGTATATTCTATATACCGCTAAACAATGGTGTAGTGAATTTATGAAAAATAATCGACTTCAAAAATAAACAACCGACTTCAAAAAAAACACTACAAAGTAAAAAATAACTTTAATTTTGGAAATCGGAGGCAAAAAATCTAAAATACAGATACAAAGGCACCGACTTCCGAATTTAAATATATTTTTCACTTCGTATTGGTTTTTTGGAAGTTGGTTGTTTTTCTACGAGTAGGATATGACAGTTAGATAGTTTCAACCTTCGTAAAGTTTCAATTTAGTGGGAATCGTTGTCAAAAGTGGTATAGCAATAACGAGGTTTATTTTCCCCCATTCAAAAATAAGGAATTGAATACACTGGGTAGCCGAGGTTTATCACCCACTGCGCCAGTCACCAAGTACTTAACACAAATCATAAAATGTAACGACGATAGTGTTTCTTAAGTGTACTACAACAAAGTATTATAACTACACGATATTTACGCAAGTAGGTTAGTAGTATTCAGAATTGTTCACAAGATTATTTTATGTATGTATTTGTTTTTATACTGTGTACATGTTGTAAGCTAAATGGTTAAGGGTAATGCGCCAGGGAAGCCCGTGAAATTCAAATGTTCTTTAGTTTTTGCTATTTACAGGGCACTGTCAGGTTGTATGTTGATTAAAATATGTTTCACGACAAAAAGCAACAAATTCTTAAGTTAGCATAATGCTTAAATGTCATGATTTCATGAGATAGCCATTCAACAGGATTACATGAACTTAGAGAGGTGTATTGCTCATTTTATGATTATAATTCTATAAATAAACATTTGATACGGCGCGAATCATATGTAGATCAATATGCAACATGATACTGACCTGAAAATTGCAAAAAAACGAAAGAAAATTTGAATTTCGCGGGCATCCTTGACGCTTTCGCCTTAAACGGATTGACGAAGAATATGCAAATACGAGTGGCTACTTGCATTCAATGAAGGAAATAGACTTTGTATATTTATGTCATGTCTATATGGATTAGATATTATTAGTTTTCTCAAACATGCTTGGAAATTCGAACATTATTTTGACAACCTCTTTCAAGATAAATCGAAAATGCTGTACATGCGAGCGCCTAGGCGGCTGGAAATATTTGTATGAAAATCCATATCTGTCGTGTTTAGCGGCCGAGTAAATTACTATGAAAACTCCTAACTGTCGTGTAATTTAAAAATGGAACAATCTTTTTACTTCTACACATTACATCCAAGGAGGTTTTAATTTCGATTAGGCTTGCGATTATAACTGTTTAAAGTAAAAAAGAAACAAACGAACATTATTAACGCGTGAAAAATTATCGATGTTTGTCATTGATTCTGGAATTTATATTTAATTTTATAAGTTTGAATTTCTGCGCATTATTTGAGAAATGTACTATACAAGCCTTGGCCGCAACCAGGCATTGATGGACTCATGTATATGTTTTCACTTTTATCCATCAAATGGCATTTTGCAGGCCGCGGCAGTAATGTACTTACTATTTCAGTAAAGTGTAGGTATATTATGTAGTAATTTTAATATCGCTTTATCTCTGTGTAAATAACCTGAATTAAAAACATGGTAAGTCTAAACAGTAATTAATTTTTATGTCTGTCTAGGAAAAGACGTTTTCTGTTGACTGAGACTCGATTTTATGGCATCTTACTAATCCGATTTTGTTACCAAAAAACAAAGATTATTGAGATCATAAATGCTTCTTTTTTTAAAATTAGTAACCGCAAAGTCACGCCTTGCTCTTCTTATGCAAAACTATTAGTTTCAGTACATAAAAATGTTTTTTTTTTGTTAACGAGCCTACAATGGCGTTAGAGTCCGGTTCATAATAGTTTATCCAGACAGGCGCGACGCGACTATAATTTCTATGAAAACTTCATGTAAATTGGCTTAACAGAGTCGCGTCACACCTGTTTGCGGGAGCCTTTAGGCATTTTGGATTTTTGTTATTCACACACGCAATTTTTACACCAAGGACAATGGTCTGTGATTCACTCTAGGTATTCGTCGGCTTACGAGAATGAATGAAAACCGATTTAATTTTATTAACCGTTTTAGGTTTATTTTTGAAATTCAAGGATCTTGAAAAAGTTATTTGCCCCTTTTTATTGAAGCAGGGATTGAGTCATGACTTTGTTGCTCAGAAATTCGTGGTCATAAGTTTTTCGCATTTTCATGTTGTCTCGTCTACTAGATTTAGTTACGAACTATTTTATTTTTCTGTGAAAGTTTCTACCTAAGGCATGCTACACACCTTGTTCGAGTCGGCATGACGCGGCACAGCCGGGCGGCAAAATATATATTCGATTTTGGCGCCCGACTGTGTCTAATCAAGTGTATTGCATCCCAACCCCCCATAATCCTTTCAACAAATACGCCACGCGCTGTCTCTTTTCACAAAGTAATGCATAGTTTTTTTCCACACAATGACAACATTACGGTTGCTTTTAGTTCATTATTTTCCGGGGATAATAAATCGAAGTACCGTCCCATATTATTAATTTCAGACACTAATCTACATGGTCCTCATATGGCCTGACCAAGATAATATCTGGACTTAGACTGTGACCTCTGTTTCGGTCTTTCTTCTCAGAGTAGTCAGATAGGAAACGCCGAACTCATCTAGCTATTTTTATATTATTTCCTATTTCACGACTAAACTCTAACTTTTAAAATTGAAAGTAAACAACAAATAGTTTACCACAGCCGTTCACTAGATACCTACTCACGACAGACTGTTATATTACCAACTAGACACGAAGTCTATACTTTGCCAGTCCGAGCAGTATGGCTGATAAGTGGTTGTAGGATCTAAATATGTACCGTCAACAAAACAGATGGGAATGAGGCGGCCATATTACCCGAAGACCAAAAGGGTAGATGTTGTTTTCTTGAGTGGAGAACGAATCGATAAATGTAAGGTAGGACGTTTTATTGACTACCGACTACCATGTTAATCAGCGTGCGATTGGAAAGGCCCCCAGGCAGTAGACCTAGACTGCTGATGAGGACAAACAAAATACATGCATTTAATAGCAGTAGAGCTCTGTTTGTGAAAGAGCTCGTCTAGGGTAGTCACGACCCCTATCTCTGCCGCCAAGCAGCGTTGCTATGTTTCGGTATGTTCTTATGTAGACTTTGCATTATACGCGACGTATTTTTATCGCGGCGATTTATTTTTGTACACTGTTTTTCAACTCTCGGTATTGAGCCGAGCGTTGAGAATCCAACAGGGCGCATCCAGCGCGTATCCCAGCGCGTCAAGAAAACACACTGTTGGATATTCAACTCTCGGCGGTACGCAGAGCGTCGAAAATCCAATACGCGAAAAACTGGGTTTAGTCCTCGGTACCGGGACGAATAAAACACTTCTTGTGGAATAGGATAATTATTCCTAGAATTGGAGCTTTTACATTATTATATTTTATATTCTATAGTCTTCGCCTGACAGCCAGCACAGGGCTGACTTTCTACTGTTTTTTCCTATTCTTAATATAAAACTAATATTTGTCTCGTATGCGTGCCATTAACTCGCAAACCCACGGAGGTTGCATGCTAATCCAGATATTATGTTCTTTTGTTACGGTACGGTGTATTTCCGTTCGGTACGGTACGATGAGACCCCGTATTACCGTACCGTACTGAACGAGCGTCGTAGCGTTCTTGGATCGCTGATACGAAATGGAGGTACGGTACGGACAAAAGAACATATCTGGATGCAGCTATAGATTACAGCCTCTACAGTAAATTATATTTTAGTGTAAAATTAAAGCCATATGAGACATTTCAGCTTGGTTTCTTGGATGGCAGATCTCCTGCTTGCTAGCCACTCAGTAACGGCAGTTAAAATCAACTACTTCTTAACCATTCAATTCTTCGACATCGGGTAGTACCTAGGTAGTACAAAGTTGTTTATATGCCATAGGTAGAGAGGTACAGACGGTCCACCTAATAGTAAGTGGTCACTGACCTTGGACATTAAGCTTCTCTTGTGGTATCCATCGGTAAGGCCTTTGGAGGAAGCCTTGTAATTTTGGAATTTTGTTGCCTGTACCCGCTACTCATGACGTAATGTGGGAAGCTAGAAGTTGCAAGAAATAAGGTTTATTGGCAGAATTAATGATGAGAAAATCGTTTCTGGGATTCGTAGACAAGCGTTACTGAATTCTTGAAAGGTTTCGATCAGAACTTCAAACTTAGAAATGGCGTGTCATGTTTTGATGCGTAGTTAATGCAGCAGGTTGTTTTATTCACAATTTTCTCAGTAAGTACACACTTCAGTAAAGGTTCAATGACCTATAAGCTTTTGGTATAGAACTGCAATGGGCTAAGTATAGATTATTGTTAAAAACAGTGTACATGATTTATTATGAAAAAAAACTAACAAAAAAAAAATGTCTGCACAAAGCCTGGAATACACATTGCTATGTAGTAGCACAAAAGCATACTAATTGTGAGCAGATGCTACTCAGTAGTACAGAATTAGCATGTGTATACGAAAACAGTTTTTATAGTTAATTAAGTACTTATTAGCAAACTAGCATGCTTTTTAATAGCATAGACTATTACCACTATTCTATTACTATAGAGGATCTATAGAAAAGGGAGGATCCTCCGACCAGACGGGTGTCGCGTCTGGCGGGCAACTGCTCGACGATTGATGTCGGATCGCGCGGTAAACTCTGCTTGCGCGATGCTTGATTTGTGTGACGTCAGGTCTTTGATGCGTAGTTTGCATGTGGTGTTGTAGATGCCGCCACAGTCATTTGAAGGTGCAGCAGTACTTAATAATGATGACTTGAGATCATGAAGAGTATATTATATTATGAAATTAAAGACTAACTTGAAGACAAGGAAGTTTGGCAATCATTCCTTCTGCTCATGTGGCTTCTCTGGTACCTCATTAACGGCATAACTATCTAAATATCTATTGACTGCTTCCAAATGACGATGTTTTTTTTTCGTTTTTTTTTTTTTTTACTTACATACTTCCTTGACATAATCTTCACATTATTTGACATTATATGGGTACCTACAATTGTTATTTCATCTCTTTATTACTGGCTTTTGTTGACAGGATAATAATTTAGTTTAGTAACAGTTGTAATAGCAATCATGTCATTTGGTTTATTGTATAGATTTTATTTATTATAATTATCTTTTAAATAGATTATTTTTTATATTTTGTGAATGTAAGAACGTTGTAGGTCTTGTGGACTGTAGATTTGTTGACCATTTTCTGTTTTAATAAGTACCTGGTACTTGTTGACAGGCCTACACTCTCCCATATCTATCAATACTGTTATTTGAAAACATTCAATTAACCATTAGTCTAACCAGATGCAGCTGAATACTAGTATTTTACATGGAGTTTCTGCCTATCTGACCTCCACAACCTAGTAACAGTAACCTAATGGATCGATCCATTAGGTTACTGTTGTTACTTAGCCCGTGCGGCTGTTATTACTTAGCCACGAGCTCCTCTGAATTTGAAAACATTGTAAAAATATTTCTAAAAGAGTAACCGTGGAGTTTCATACATACATAGGAAACGACCAATTGGAACCGTGCACCTAGCTTCTGCGTTTCATAAGTGCCCATGTAGGTTTATGTGAAATAAAATATGTTTATGACGATTTATTTTCCCATGTAGACCAACAAGAGTTACCAATCCTCCATGCCCCATTGGCGCCATTACGAAACCCAATTAAACCGAATCATTTCGCTAATCAAACGCTCCTCCACCATGTTATGCACCATCTCATATAAAAATCGATATGTCACGCCGACATATCCAAAATAATGGTGAAATATTTAACGATTCGTTCCTTTTAAGAACGCCGGGTATTTCAACGGAACGGTGTACAACAAGACTGACACGCAATGGTTTCAATGGAAGGAAATATTTTGGTATTTTAAAGGCATAGTTCCTGGTTATTTGGTGGTTATGTTTCTCATGGGATTTATGAAGTGTTATTGATTGTGTTAATCAATTATGGAAAAAATTATCCCAACGTATCCGAATCTGAGAAAAGTTTACAGGGTGGTCATTTTGATGAATAATTGTTATAAACGCATGGTCATAGGTAGAGATAAATCAACAACAACTTCTTCATATCAAAAACTTTTATTGTTAATGGGTTTAAAACGAAGGCCATCATTCCACAGATCACTTTAGGCACAGTATAAATATGACCAGTATCATTAAACCTAATTCAGATAATTATACTAATATTATTGTGTCTATGAGCGTTTATCCTAAAAGTGGGCAACGTTGCAAGTAGACGTCAAATATCTCGTTGTTTTGATTAATTTGGCAATATTACTGTATGGAAATAGGAAATGTGGCTAACTAGCGAACTAGTTTTTGGTGTAAAAAAGGCATTTAGACAGTTTCCAAATATATTTTTTACATCTAAAACGAAATATTCGGTGTTACGATATTAATTATTGCATTTCATAATCAATATTCTAGTTCGCTAGTTAGCCACATTTTATATTTCCATACAGTTATATTACCAAATTAATCAAAAAAGGTAAATATTTGACAGCTATTTGCGATGTTGCCAGCTTTTAGGATAAATGCTCTTAAGGGAGCGATCGCAGAAATGTATTCTTTGCAACTTGTAATTCACTATGACTACTTAATTATTCCTTCGAAATAACGTCAATTCCTTAGCTAATCACGACTTCTGCTAATAAAGTATTTACTGACACAGTAAACGTAATCGCGCAAAATGAACGCAAAGTTGGCGTGGTTTGAACAGTCAAAATACAGCTTGACTACCGTACGTACGGAATCATTATAGTTTCGATTATAGGAAGACTGTGTTTGGGTTAAATTAAGCAAAACTTATGTTGAAGAAGGTAAGAAACATCAATCAATCGCGTGATTTCATAATGTGCCATAGACAATTTGTCTTGGACCCTATAGAATATGACATTTCGATTCGTTGCCGTTACATGGGTTTCTACAAGACATGATACTGACGTGGTTTACATGTGGTAAGATATAAGAGGGTAACAATCATTACCATATAGAATCGGGGCCCTGGAAATATGGTTAGAACTTCTTCACCGTAACTTATTACCGAAGTAGCTGCGCCCCGCGGTTTCACCCGTGGGAATATCGGGATAAAAAGTATCCTATGTCCTAACCTAGGTCATGGTCTACCCATGTGTCAAATTTGATCCAAACCCGTTCAGCCGTTTTAGCGTGAAAGCGTAACAAACAAACATACCAAAATCTAATATTTTCTCTTTATAATATTGGTTTAGATACAGTATAAAACTATAACTTTTAATAGCCAAGGGATTTTGGAAATTAAGTATTTAGAAATAAAGAATGGTTTTAGATTGTGTTATTTCAATATAGCCAACCTCTATGTCGATAGAATTCATTGTCATGCTAATTCATTTCTGCGTCGGGTTGGTAGCTGTGATCCGGGTGAAGTTTAAATTTAATGGGAAGCTATCGTTTTCATTAGTACTCGTTGATTGATGATGGCGTTAATATTGCCTGACAGACCAGAGATACAGGACACATCCTATAATAGTTTGGGTGTCAGGAGTTTTACAAAACCGAGCATCTACTTAGTCTTTCTATGAGGATCTAAGTTACTGAAGTAAGTAATCCATTGATAAAGCCCATTTTCTCTCGTTAGGATTATGAAAAAAAAAAAAAAAAACGGCCAATTGCATGTCGGACCACGCTCACAGAAGGGTTCCGTAGGTGGGATGAATTTATCCTAAGAACAAACTTAACATTGTAGTTGAAAAACATGTTCTCGACAACGACAACAACGTTTTTCCACACTTAGAGCCTTGCGATTAAGGGGCAAAGTGATGCTACGTATAGGTACTTTTATTTATGGAAGATTCCCCCAGAGCAGTATTTACTGTAACAGTATTTTCTTTTCAAAAAAGTATTTATGGTAACATGATAACTGCGACCATGCTGTTTTGCTTGATATTCGTGCTACATACATTTATCTACTACATTCTGTTCCTATCGTCCATTATTACTAGTACTAGGAACTTGTCGTGCAGTTGGTAATGACTTCCTCTAACCGAAGCGAACCCTGGAAATATGCCAGGAACCAGGTTAATAAAGTATTATAAACTAAAACACGACTGGAACTACCGCTACCTTACTGTGGGTAAGTCAGTATGAACGATCACGTTACAAAAAGGGATCCGTTTTTCAATTCGGACGTACAGAACCCTAAAAACGTTGATCACATTAGGACTTTGTCTCATTCAACTCGTTACTTGATTATTGTACAATAGAATCCGCTTTACCGACTCGATATTACACTTCTTTACACGTTAGACCGAAATTAAAATGTACACTAACAGAACTGTTTTTTTTATTTCCCTCGCGATTTACTTTATCATTCAGCCTGTTACTTGTTTATCTAACGTTCGTGATTGATCTCTTAGGTGATTGGAACTTTTTCTAACAATATCCACATTCCAAATTCAAATCACTTTTGGTCCCTAGGGATAAAAAAGCTATTTTGGTCCCGGATTACAAATCAAACTAGCTTTTTAGGGTCCCGTACCCGAAGGGTGCCAAAAGGAAACCTATTACTAAGCCTCCGCTGTCCGTCTGTCTGTCAGCGAGCTGTATCTCATGAACCGTAATAAGTAGACAGTTGAAAATTTCACAAATAATGCATTTTTATTGCTGCTATAACAAAACATTATATAAATTAATGGGTCTACCAACAATAAACTTTTGATTATGAAAAAAAAAACCCTACCATGTGGGGTGTCATTGTCTAGAATTCATCGAGTAGAGAAATATATTATTTTTTTTCTTCAAAAATAATGATTTAGGAGTCCTTAAAAGTTATCACTTTTAGACCATTTTTGTACGAGCTCTATCTCAACAACTGAACAAGTTGCTATATATAATCAACAAATACTAAAAACGCCGATTCATAAGGTTATTTAAATATGGGTGATTTTCTGCAACTGTAAAAATAATTTTGTAATAGTATATACAAAGGACATTGTAAAAAATGGCCTATGAATCAACACGTATGAAACCTTTGCTATAATTACTAGTTTATTTTATAATTTAAATTTAAAATTATTACTATAAAACGGACACTTCATAATTTCGAAAACATTTTTAAAAAGTAATCACTGGTTTTATTCCCCAGCGCCATTATTTTTTGTTTCAATTTGAGATTTTGAATAGGCTCACTCAGCGCTTGATCTATGAATAAGGTTTTTATTTACCAACAAAATAAAGCGGCTGAAAGCGCTGTGTGAAACGAGCAACATCGACTGACAGTCGATGAATTGACAGATGACACTTTGACATTTGCTAGTAATGACAGTGTCATCACTCAGAGTACATTTTTATATTGGTCATAACTACAAATAAATTAATGTAGAAAAATAATGGTTCGGACTCGTTCTAATGTAAATGTAAATCCAATATATTTTCCCAAATAATCTCTAAGTTTATATGTTTCTATTGACCTAATTATAACCCCAAAATCCGAAAGTGTTTTAGATTTTTTTCAATCGAGTATATGCGTTATTTAGAACACAGAAAGTAAATACACGTGTCTGTTGGTTCTTAGGCGAACGATGTATGGACGTCGAACAATGTCCTTTATCTTTTCGATTTTCACTAAGCTGAAAAATAATAATAATTATTCTTCGTTTAGTATTTTATTATTTTTGCTAAATATTGTACGTTGGTACGTAACCCTTCGTGTGCGAGCCCAACTCGCACTTGGCCGGTTTTATTTTGGATAGATGTGATAAAAAGCTATTTTGTGTCCTGACTTGTTATAGGAAAGAAGTTGAAAACTGACGTAGATAATATAAAACACTCGACTGTACGTCTTATTTTCAACGTTGCCGTTTACTTCCTACGACAAGGTTTTAAGTATGGGTAAGGTTTTCCGTAAGTCGACCGTACATTACGTGTGTACATAACTACTATGTTTAAACTAGCACTCTTTCAACTTTTTCTCAACTCCTTTGTTAAGGGACCTGCGGAGCATGCGTTGTTCATACAAACGTAATACCAAAATAATTTGTAAATCAAACATATTCTTAAGATAGTGTGTATTTATTCTGATTAAATTACAGAATATCTAGGCTTCCAAATATATTTTGAATGGACACTGATATAAAGACGAGATATGAGGAATTTAAAATGTCTATAGAAAAATTATTTTTCTCATAACTCGAATTTAAATCAGTGTCCATTAAAAATATATATTTGGAAGCCTAGATATTCTGTAATCCAATCGGAATAAATACACACTATCTTAAGAATATGTTTGATTTACAAATTATTTTGGTATTACGTTTGTATGAACTACGCATGCTCCGCCGGCCCGTTAAACTCGAAGGGAAGTTTCCATAGCCCTTTCATTTTTCATAAGTGTTTGCAGGCAAAATTTTGTGCAATATAAATTTCCCTAAAAGCACAACAAAATGATTCGCTTTTGAGACTGAGCCGAGCGTTGACTTAGGTCAGTAATCGCATAATTATTATAAACTCAGTCAGTAAGCAATATGGCGACCCTACCTCCCGATGATGACGGCTCGTTATGGCGGCCGGAAGTCGGGAGGGGGGCGACCGGAAGTGACGTAGCGTGCGCGTGCGCTCAACCGCGCAGCCCCGCGCCTGCGCCACTTGCCGACATGATTATTTTTATAAATTTATCACTCTGTAACGGTTTTTAGGACATTTAAATAACTGGACTTTTACATTTAGATTTTTTTTATGTAAGTGTTGTGTGTGAATGTTTAATTGAAGTTTTTTTCTGTTTGGACGCTTTTGAGCTTCGCATCCACTATCCAATTAGTACCTAGTTATAGTTCATAATTATTTATTAGCAATATATCTGCAATGAGGTAGATATAGATGAAAAAATAAACTTAGGGACATTTAATTTAAACATTGAACCCTTTTCAATTTTGAAATTGAATGTCAGAACTTTTAGGTAACTAGTGAAGCGAAAAATATGGTGTTTGAAACACGTTCCGCTGGAGGACACGTTAACAGGAATTCTGAACGGATTTTAGGAATTTTCATTCAGATATGTTAGCTAGAGATTATTTTTATTAGTACTTATGTACCTAAAAACGCGAGCACAACCGCAACTAAAAAAATATAAAATAAGATTGGTACATAACCCAGCATTTCACCTCATACATTTTACCCTGCCCAATTAAAACAATACTATTATAAATCATGTTATCGTTTCCATCAGAATATAGCTCAGAAGGCATTCTCTCGACCCAAAGCCTTGAGGGGTTTGATTGTGGTCGGTCGGGGTCCCGTAATTGCCTTCGGGACGTCGCATTCTGGATCTTGTGAAGCTGGGGGGGGATACTGTGAGAATCTGTGGTATTTATAATCCAGGTTAAATAACTAACAGGTGGTCTCTGGATCGAGAATCAACACATTAAAAAAAAAAAAAAGATGTCAAACTCTTGCCAGCTGCTGTGATTGGTTGAATGAATTATCAAAGGCCAATCAAGATCACTTGACATATTTAAATATGACATGTCGCGGTCGTTAATATTTTATAGACCAGAGGGCTAAGATAAGTGACAATTGCTTTTAGCCGACGTTCGCACGGACTTAATAAAATCGCGGTGATAATTTTTCGTGCACTGGATTTTCAACGCTCTGCTTAGCGCTCAGAGTTGAAGTGAAATAGTCAAGTTTTGAAAAGAACCTCCTATATTATAAACTTACTTAATATTTCAACTAGGTAGACCCATAATGTGGTTAAAATAATGTTGAAAGGGCTAATATTTCAATACTTCTTTATTATGCATTAAAATATAGCGTACAATGTATCATTAAATAATAAATTACTCCTGAAAACTAACGACCTATTATAATAATAATACCACTGTGTAATTTAATGCGAGTTCTGTCATAAACATGTCATATGTCACTACATGGCACCAATACACACACGTACGCATACATACAATACAAATTCACACAATACTCGCGAACACAATGAAATTACGTATGACGTAATGTAGTCATTATAACTTTATTTTGTAATATTTCATTGTAGTGTGAAAATCTTGTGATTGTTAGATTTTTCTTTTGTGTGGTGTTCATGGATAGAATTTGATTTATGGTTTACGAAAACTATCAGGAAAACGTGTATTTTCTTTAGACACGAGTTTCGGAAAGCTTTTGCTAGTCCCATTAGATAAATTAACTTTTTATTGATAGTAAGCAACTGAAAAATAATAACGTATTAGGAAAAATAAAAGAAATCACACATAGGTACCTACATAATAGATAATATGTAATACGGACTGGTATCTTCTCTTATCTCTTGAGAATAGAGTTCAATGATTTTTTGTTGATATATTGTCGTGAGCTAGGTGACAACATATAGAAAATAATTTAATGTTTTGTGTACTATTGTATAGTATCTATCAAGTTTTTCTAACTGAACAGACAGCTGTGCTGCTGGGGAGTTTGTTACGCCACTTCTTCTTCCCAGCTAAAGCACTAGGAACTGGTGAAAGGCGGGCGTTTTTGGGGGACTGTCTTATGTACGACGTGCACGTTCGTAAAAGCGTCCGTAATAAAAAGAAAAAATAAATAATCACTCAAAAACTTAAAATAAGCCATGACAGCTAAGAGATGACCAGTCCCAACTGACGGCGGCGCCCGTTCACGAACATGACGCATGGATCAGCACCATCCAGCTCAACCATTTTGAAGGGAGCTAAATGATCCAACACACGCGCCACCATCAGCGAGACATTTGAGTGAGCATGACATACGCCACAGCCGCCAGGGCACATTCAAGTCAATGAAATACTACATATTACCCGGTAAATGGTAGCTTTTTAGTACATAGTACTCACACCTGTGCTATGCAATTATATAATACAAAGGAAATTGAGTTTATACAATACAAAGTCTTACAATCTTCAGCAGCTCCAACAGTATTTTCAAAATGTTAATCAGTGTGTATGTCAGTTAGTTCTGGAGCAGGACCAGCAATGAGCCAAGCATTTTTAACAGTGATGTAATCCCCCAACTTATAATATGCCTGCCTACATAGTGTGCGTTTTATACAAGATTTGAATTTCGTCTCATTAAGTTGAAGTATGTGGCGCCTTGGTTTAACTGACAATCCGACGTAGAAGTACTTTGCCCTGTATGTGGCGACCACCGGGTAGTTTGGCAGCACATGAGCTGCTGTCTCTGCTGTCTCCCAATGCAGGCCCTGCACAGCGGACTGTCTGTGACACCTATGACAAAGAGGTGTTTATTTAATTACCCATGGCCAGTTACAGCTGCTGTAACGTTGTTTCGTTCGTCGATTAGACATATTTCTTTATTTATTTGGATCTTCAACAAAAGGTATTTCTGTCCGCAACTTCGTCCGAGTCAAATTTCTTGGTCCTTCGCATCGCCCGCCTGCGCTGTAACGTTATTCTCGCTTAGCGTTCTCTTTAACTTTTTAACTTCTGCTCCGCTCCTAAGGGGCATAGAGTGATGATAATCAACCTTGATTATGATAGTATTTATTTGGATAAGGATTAATATCCATCCATCCATATCCATTCTACCCGTGTTGTGATTGACTAATTTGAACAAAAAACGGTTATTGTGACTTAACTAGAATAGTTTGACATAATTATAACCTCGCGGACTTTTTTTTACGGGTAATGATGAATACTATAAACATGTAGTAGGTACATTATTTTATGTATCATCAATAGTTTTCGCAGCGCACGCCAAATAATGACTTTTATAGGCAATTTTTTATACCCTTTTTTTTTTTTTTTTTTTTTTGGGTGGGAAATCATCAAATGACGTCTCCCGCTCTGGGTGGAGCGGGAGGGCGTGTCAGACTCTTACTGACTAAAACCCACCCGTGTTCCTTCTGTTGCCTGTGCAATGCCAGGGGGCCACGGTATCCCTTTCGGACTTTCCCGCAACCCCGGCAGGCAATGGTCTCATCGGACCCCTTCACTCGCTGACACTCTTTGAGGCGCGCGTGGAACACAACGCGCCGTCGACCCGGGCCTGGTCCTTACCGGACGGCGAGCTACCCATTGCTCACCGTCCGCAAGCCCGCGCCTACGGTGGCCGGGAATCCGCGATCGATTCCCGACGCCCGGGGCGTCTCCTCCTGCGGCGGCTAGGGGCGCGAGGGCGCGAAATTTGCCTCTCCCTCACGCGCTCCGCCTCCTCCTTCGCGAGCATTACTGCTTCGCAGAAGGAGGTGACGGCCTCCCATGCCCTCTCGCTCCGTACCATGGCCTGGACCAGGGCCAGACGCGAGAGATCCCCGCTACCGATCGCCTCCACGAGGACACGGCGGTGCTCTGCCCAAGCCGGGCATACCTCCACCGTATGCTCCACCGTGTCCTCCGGGCGATCCACGCAGTGATGACACCCGGGCGTTTCCTCCCGCCTTATCCGAAACAGGTACCTCCCGAAACAGCCGTGTCCGGTGAGGACCTGCGTCAGGCGGAAGGTGAGGACGCCGTGGCGCCTCTCCAGCCACTCCTCAAAGAGGGGACTTATCGCCGCAATAGTGGCGTGCCCAGCACTGGGTTGCGATAATCGCACTCTCCATGCCGCCATGAGATCCCGTCGGAGCTCTGTCCGCTGTGCCGCGATTTCTCGCGGCATCGGAGTCAAGCCCCGGCGTTTCGCCTCCTCGCGCCACTCCCAAATATGCGCGAGGACTTTTGCCTCCAGATCCCATGGCGGCAATCCGGCAAGGAGGCTCGCCGCCTCACCGGAGACCGTGCGGTATCCCCGGACCAGCCGGGTGGCCATGACCCTCTGGGACGCGTTCAACCTGCGGGCAGGCCGCCGCCTCAACGAACGCGCCCACACCGGTGCCCCGTACAGGGCCATGGACCGCACGATCCCCGCGTATAGCCTCCGGCAGGAGGCGTTTGGACCCCCTAGATTGGGCAGGAGCCGCTTCAAGGCAGCCCCGGCCCGCTCCAGTCTGGGAGCCAAACGTCGGAAATGCTCCACGAAGTTCCACCGACTGTCGAGGACGAGTCCCAGGTACTTCATCGTCGACTCGACGCCGATGTGAACCCCTCCTACCGTTATTTGGGAACCCGACGGTGGCGCGTTCCGAGGACCATGAAAACACATGGCCTCGGAATTGTGCAAGGCCACCTCGAGTCCCAACTGCCGGATTCTGGCCACGATTGTCGCAACCCCGTGTGTCGCTAGTTCGGCCGCCGCCTGGTGCGACCTCCCCTGCGCCAGGACCAACGTGTCGTCAGCGTAACAAACGACGCTGACGCCATTGGGGAGGTCTGCGCGCAGCACCCAGTCGTATCCGATGTCCCACAGATGCGGCCCCAGGACCGATCCCTGTGGGACACCGCACGACAACTCTCGCCGGTTCCACTCTCCCTGGTGACCGGGGTAGATGATGGCCCTGTCCGTCAAATAGGCCTCGACCACACGACAGAGGTAGGTCGGCATCCGGTGATACCGGAGTGCCTCCCTGATGCAACTCCAGGGCAGGGTATTGAAGGCGTTGGCGATGTCTAGACACCGCCAAGACGACCCCACCCCGAGCCACCGCATCCCCCGTCGTGAGGGCTCGCACGCGCATGATGGCGCTCACCGTGGAGCGCCCCCTGCGGAAACCAAACTGGCTCTCCGCCAAATCCGGCCTCACCCGCACCAGCCGCCCGACAAGGCGGTCTGCAATTACTCTTTCAAAGAGCTTGCCCACCTCGTCGAGCAGCACGATGGGCCGGTAAGCGGACGGAGAGTCCGCAGGGCGCCCCGGCTTCTTGATTAGGACCAGTTTCCCCGTCTTCCAACGAAGTGGAAACTGGCCCCTCTCCATACATGCGCTTAAGAGCCCCCTTAGTCGAGGCCCGAGAGCCTCTGAGGCCAGGACCCAGGCTTTCCCAGGTAAGCCGTCGGGTCCTGGGGCGGTATTTCTGGCATGCAGCCTACGTACCGCCACCCTCATCTCTACCTCGGTCACCTCCGGAACATCGTCGTCGTCGTCGGCGGTGTGGTCCGCATCAGGCACCGCAGTAGGCGGAGCCATGGGTGGGGAGGCGTGTTCCCCTCTCGAAGGGAACAGAGCGCTCACCACGTCCCCCACAAGCTGTGGCCGGAGACTCTGCGTCAGCGGGGGAGCCCATGGGCGGAGTTTCTCCCGCACCATCTTGTATGGGCGTCCCCACGGGTCTCTGTTCAGAGTCTCCAGCGACTCCTCGCGGGCCAGTGCCCTGGCCCGCAGGATCTCCGCTTGGAGGGCGGTCTTCGCCGCTCTGTACCCCTCGTACAGCTCCGCCTGAATGGCCTCCGTATCCGGAGGTCGAATACGGAGCCTGCGGTGCCTAGTGTACCGGCGTCGCGCAGTAACGCACGCATTGCGCAGTGTCGTCAGCTGACGCGACCACCAGTACACCTGGCGCGAAGCACGTCCGGGCTGGACCCGGGGCATTGCCACGTCGCATATCTCGGACATGGCCTCCCGGAACCACTCCGCCTCGTCATTGATGTCGGCAGGCCTATCCGGTGATGACACCCAGGCCTGCACGATCGAGGCTTCCAGGAGGAGCTCCCGGTCCAGCTGCTTCAGCGCCCACCGCGGACCACTCGGGGCCTGTCGGACCGGCGCGCTCGAGGTCTGGGCGGAGACGTCAAACCGGATGTACCGGTGATCGGAATACGTCTCCACCCCCTCCATGACGCGCCAGTCAATGACACGCGGCGACAGAGCGGGGCTAGCGAACGAGATGTCCACCACTGATTCACCCCGCATCCGCACACACGTGGGGACAGAACCCCGATTAAGGACGACCAGGCCTGTCTCCAGCGCCCAGTCTTCCACCATCCTGCCCCGTGTGTCCGTATACCGGGAACCCCAAGCCACATTCTTGGCATTGAAGTCCCCGAGGACGAGCACGGGGAGGGAACAGAATCCGACGACGACGACTCTCAACTCCGCAAGGGAGTTGTGGAACTCGGCGAGAGTTCGGTTCGGGGAGAAGTATGAATTTTTTATACCCTGGGTTACAATACTAAAATTTTCGCAGGGATCTGACATCTGATTGATGAACTAAAACTTTTACGAAAAATAAAATAGGTTCATGTTACTCGCTGATAATGTAGCTTCCTAAATCTGAAATAATTGTTTTAATTGGTTTAGTATTTTTTGAGTTTATCCATTACAAACAAAGAAACAAACATACAAAAAATCAAATCTTTTCTATTTATAATATTAGTTTAGATAGACTTATCAAATAAATAATAGGCGACAATAGGTAGATTCAATAAGATGAAAATAATATCGGTACCTACTATGAAACGTGTTCGAAGCAAAACAAGTAACGTTTGGATCGTATCGTGTTTATACTTTCTGCCTAATCATATGGCGTGAGTTATTAATTCATTATGTATCCATGTACAAAATTAATAGGTTTTTCTCAAACATGCTAAGAAATCGAGCATTATTTTGACAACCGTGAGATAAATTCATAATCCATTAACTGTCGTGTTTAGCGGCCAAATAAATTAGTATGAAAACTCATATGATCTGTCGTGTAATTTAAAAATGGAACAAACTTTTTGCTTCGACACAATGGCAACCAAGGAGTTCACTTTTTAAAAGATTTTATTTAAATTTCGATTTAGCTTGCAAATCGAGCTGTTTAAAGTGAAGAAGAAACAAATGAACATATTGGCGCGTGAAAAACAATTATTTATTAATTTATTAAAACTTTATGCACAGGTAAAAAAAAATACTGTACAAAGGCGGACTTAATGCCTGAGGCATTTTCTACCAGTCAACCTTAGGGTGGTGCAGAGACAAAACATGGCAGGTGCAAAATAAGTGTTAGCAAATTTGAGCAAATTATCGTATTTCGTCGTTGATTCTGGAATTTATAATTAAATTACTTAGTTTGAATTTCCATGCATTATTTGAGAAAAGTACTATACAAGCCTATGCCGCAACTATATAGGCATTGATGGGCTTACGGATTAGTGCCTCAGCGTCCATCAATCCTCCTGTCGCAGGCCGCGATAGTAATGTACTATTTCTTAAAAGTGATTGAATAAAGGAACAGGCTCTTAAAAAAATCCGTTTGTACACGAACCATTACCCCTTTATTTCACAGTCGGCTAAAACAATCCCGACATTAGAAAATCACATGCAGCAAGTTTTCCAGCCTACGACCACCGACAATAGGAGATGTTGCAAACTATTCCATTCAAATGTTTTCACTTGAGCGCTTCAGCAATGGTGGTTACGGTATGTAGCTATGACTATGATCTTGTTGGGCAATTATTCTGACCATATAGTAATTTAATGCTTTTTTATTTCCTTAGCCTTTATCAGAGAGTTAATCAATATATATTATCTCTATTAATACGAGTACATGGTATTAGATCCTATATCTATTTACGCATTTATAATACTAGTTAGGATTAATCATGTTTTTTTTTTTTTAAAAAAAAGGTCATTGACAGCTGTCATTTTGACAGCACATTTTACTATGGCCGCGTTTCACGTTTCACAATGACGTCACGTTCACGGTGTAAACAGTGTAAGTCCAGTGGCCGGCTTTGGATTTCATCTAGGTGAGTTTCTTGGACGCAAAGAATGTCACAGTGATATTTGTGGAAGCCATCATCAGGATGATCAATGTGATCAACGATGCTCGTTCCATCAGTAGATGAGAAGAGGCCACTGCCTGCAGTGGGACTATAATAGGCTGTATTTTTTTCCAATTTAACAATACCTGGTTATTTTATTTTTGCTCGTTTAAGCCAGACTTATATTATTTATCCTCTGAATCATTCAGGTTGACGGTAATCAGCATGGCGGCATGACAGCAGCTGTCACCTGCTGATTCTCAGGTTATATCCCGTAATAACACACGATCGATGACATGACGTAACGTAGAAGTCAGTTCCTGACATTTTTATGTTCTCCTTGTTATTGTTGATCAGTGCCTAAGGCCGCGTTCTAACAGAAAGCGAGTATCGCGCGAATACGCGATCGTTGCGCTCCTTTTATAAATAGGTATAATAACTTCGCGTCGCGAATGTACTACCTACGTCATTATTTATTCAGGTAAACCATCATGTATGTCATGCTCACTTAATGTCTCGCTGATGGTGGCGCGTGTGTTGGATCATTCGGTTCCCTACAAAATGGTTAAGCTGGATGGTGCTGATCCACGTGTCATGTTCGTGAACGGGCGCCGTCAGTTGAGACTGGTCATCTCTTATCTGTCAGGGCTTATTTTTAATCGTTTTTGATTTCTATTTTTTTTTTACATTGTTCTCACATATAGTATCAACAAGAGTAATGTACCCAGGATTTTGTAATTTCTATATTTAAAAGAGTGTCCTTGGAGTTTTTTGCCCGTTCTTCTCCATAGAGATCTACGTTTTGGAATGGGCAACTAGCTTCAGCTTTCTGACTAACTGACTGATTCTTTGACAATTCAAAATTGCCTGTAAATGATTTAATTGAAATAAATGCTTTGAGTTTGAGTTTTGAGTTGACTTTGTAATCGTGTATTTGTGGGACAGGCATTTTCGGTTAGGACGAGTATTAAAAAAAATACTTTTTTTATTGGTTTGAGTCGAGCTTACGGATAAATGCAAATTAGTTTTCTAACAACCCGCTAAAGATAGTTGCAGAACACCGTGACGTTTTAGTCAGCATGAGTGACAGACCCGTCCAATATAGGTACCTACACGTGGATTCCCAAACGCAATAAAAATAATTACACTTTCACAGTTTTCGTTCTTTTAGCCTGGAGTGCTTAGAGTCTGTCGGACCACCGATCTTATTTAAACTGAGTATCGTAAAAAAACATACTAATTTTGCATTTGAAATTTCTGATCTGAAAGTTCTGTAATTTTCTTTAAAGATAAAATATCCATACCTAGTACCTACCTACCTAAACGTGAACTATTGAAAATGGGTCTCCTTATTATAATGATAGCTCTTATCTTTGATTGCCATGCAAAATGCCATATTCACGATCAATAGCTGTTATCACTAATGGGCTCACATTTCTCATAATTTATGATTTCACTATACTGAAATGTAGGTTATCCTGTAAAGTTTACTTCGAACCTCATTCAAGTGACCGCACAAAATTCGAAATGGCACTCTTGTTTTAAACATTTTGTTATAAAAGTAAATTATCGCGGATTGACATTTCGACACCGTTTGAATTTCGAAATTACATTTCAAGAAAAACAATCGAAGAAGCATAGATAAAAATCGACTGGCAAAGGAACATACAGAACAAAAACAAACGCCAAATACTAGACTGACTTTGTAAGTCCTATCCTACTATAATATTATGGATGGATGGATGGATGTTTAACAAACATCCTCTTTCACGCAAAAACTACTAAACGGATTTGGATGAAATTTGGCACACAGATATTTTATAATCTGAATTAACACATATAATATTTTTTACCCCGATATTCCCACAGGATCGAGACTTATGCGGGTGAAACCACGGGGTTCTACTAATAAGGGCATATAGGGGTATCTTTAATTCTATGACCCATTTCTGTCCCTTGCATCCCCGAGGATTGGCATCGCCTTAAAATACCCTAAACACGAAAAGGTTGATGCATGTATGACGTCATTTTATGGCGACACGAGGCTTTAGGGTTCGCCCTAAAGTGGGTCACGGACTACATAAATATATGTAGGTTGTTTACGCATCATTTCACCTGTAGTCGAATAGAAGGCTGAAGACTGAATGGACAGTTTTGAAAGCAGGACAAATGACTGAAATCTACCATTTGATCTGGAAATTTACAAAACCTAGAAGGCCAATGTGCGCTTTCATAATTTCTAACATAACGTTACTATTGTGGACGTCCATGGCATTGACGATAACACGATAACACAGGGAAGCAAAATGTGTGGAAATATAAATGAAGACTCTTTTTTCTGTTCACGATAACGTTATATCGTGTACGTATTTCCATACATTTTATTGACGTAGACGTCCACAATAATATCGTCACGAGTTAGAAATTATAAAAGCACACATTGGCATAATAATATGTATGAATTCCTGTGCGCGAATAAATATTTCTCGTTCTTTATTATTTTTATTCGGATCAAAAGGAAACGTAGGAAGATGAGTCAAATTATTCAACTTGTGGAGAAAATCTAGACAAGATTGGCCGAAGAACGGCATTGAGGGAGGAAGCTTATTTATTGCTCGTGTTTTAATCATGAGTATTATTTTCGTAAATTTCCAAAATGAAATATCGCGTGAATAAAATCGTTAACTTTTCTGAATGTGCGTCACGAAAGTTATGCTTATTTTTAATCATAACGATGCTCTTGTATTCTATACCCATATCCATGTTACATGTAATCAAGATATTTTGAGACACTACATCTGTTCGATTGACAAAAAGACCAACCGCCATTAGCACAGGATGAGGCCAGGAAACGTAGCGGAAGCTCGTAATTGTCGCGTTTCTCGTGGCCACGTTGCGGTGAGGCCATAATGCTCGTCTGCCAATCATCGCGAGTACTGAGCGTAGCGATGAGAGCGTATCTGATAGATGCAGAAAAGTGCTTTTTGATATTACGTAAATTATTACTGTGTTGAAATATTTTTTTCAATTCTGTGGGTTGTGATGACGGTAAAACAAGAGCCTATAAGAACACTCTTTTGTTAGTATCACGACTTATTGCTTGAAGTCTGTAAATATTTGATGTGACTTTTTAATTTTAGTCACTTTTTGTTGACCATATTAAAACTTTTTGTTTTAAAATAAATTGTATTGATTTTCACTACATGTAGAACAGCTACCTAATTACGCAACACATTTTCGTAGACGATTACGACAAATTTGTTTCATTTAGACAGTTCAACAACATTCATTGCGTTATTTACGTTGTTGAGCAGATTTTTTTTTTCGAATTTATGAAGCAATGGATTTGCAATTTGTTTCAAAACGATTCAAATTCCGATTGATCGTGTATTACGTAATTAGGGTACTGGCAGGCAACTCATTCTGCCAAAAATATGGCATTTATTTTTTCTTCATTTACACACACATACACATAAACTCACGCCTTTTTTCTATGGGGGTAGGCAGAAACTACAGAACGCTGCCGCTACCTGCTGCTGTATTTACCAAGTTACATAATTAGATCCATTTACGTACATAACGTTGTCAAAATCGATTCGATGGTACGTAAATCTATACTAATATTAAAGAGTTTTTTGTTTGTTTTTACCGAATAGGCTCCGAAACTACTGGACCGATTTGAAAAATTCTTTTACCATTAGAAAGCTTAGTTTTCAGGGAGTAATATAGGCCACTTTTACGTATAAAGTATTAGGTACAAAACCACTTTCGTATTTTTTACATTAGTACTTGTATATGAATACATTTTGAATCCTTGTATGGATTCCCACCGTCCAGTTAACAGTAAATCTTCGTCAGTTCCGTTCGAAACGTAGCCACAAAAAGTTCAAGCTTTAAAACATAAATTGTGCATCCTTTAACACCGATTGACTTCCAACTTCCAGCATTGCAATACAGCTGTTGAAAAAATAAAATAAAAACATAGTAAACCTATACAAAGACCTAAAAATATCGACGCTTGGAAACCTTAAGAATTAAACCACGGAAGTGACAGATGGTAAGCGCTGTTCTCATGGCCACACCGTGGTAGGGCCATAATGCGCTGCAATTTTCCTGTGCAGCGAGCGTGATAGTTCTATCCCTGTATTCATCATTATTTTAAGTATTTTTTGTATTTAACTTGAAAATAAAAAGTTTGTTGTGATATTACTTCGATTGTGTCTAATAATTGTGATTCTCCTGCATCACTGTTTTCTATGTATTCGTGAGGTGTATAATAATTAGTATCTTATCTAAATGCTCTTTTTCCCTTCAACTAAGATTAATAATAATGTGATTGTGACAGGAGTGGGTAACCACAAGAATAAGGCTATGCAGATCAGACTATTTGTGAGAAACTTATTCTTATACGTTGTGTTTGTGTACTGATCCGCCCCTGCCACAAAACATCGAGATTTTTTGATCATATCCAACTTTAATAGAATTATAGGTACACATAAACCTTCCGGAATAAAGTCTCTGAATGATGTTGAAAACCGCATCAAAATCTGTTGCGTAGTTTAGAAGAATAACACAGTCACACATACAGACATGAAAAGTGACTTTATTGTAATGTGTATTGGAAATTAGATAGCATCAAGTCTTTTACCTGCCTATTTTACTTGGGGGAATATTTTTTGAGGGTAAGTGAAGGGAGTTTTATTCATTCCATAATATTAAAGTCAAACAATAATAGTACAACGGAAGTGACAGATGACAACCGCTATTTTAATGGCCGCACTGCGGTGAGACCATAATGTACCAATCATCTGGTGCAGAGACCGTGATGATGAAGATCATGGACTATTACAGCATGTACTAGAGAGCATAGTTATTTTGATGTATATTTGGTAGTTACTTGTTCAGAAATTCTTAGCAAGGATTATAAAAACACATATCTCATGAATTTTAATAGAAAATTGGAAAAAATGTTCCTTCCTCCATGCCTTGGAAAGCACGTTAAACCGTTGGTCTCAGCTGTCACTTGTAGATATTTGGCAATCTTTACGTACTCAGAAGCCCGAAAGTCTGACAACCAGTCTTACCAATGGGTATCGTGTTACCCAGCAACAGGGTTGTGGAGGTCAGATAGGCAGTCGATCCATACAAATACTGGTATTTAGCTGCATTTGGTAAGACTGGAAGCAAACCCCAACATATTTGGAAAAAGGATAGGCAAGAGAGGAGAGGAGGTTTGGTGAGAAAATGTAGGTTTTGGTGGAAAACGTATAATCACCATTATCATTAAAACTTGATAATAATCTTCAAATTCCATCATAAATTAGGAACTATAATAAAAATATCAAAACTTCACAAGCACAGCTAAGGTTCTCAAGCTCAACCATATACCAACGAGCCTTAAAAACAACAATATCACGCACTGTGCTGCGCGTGAGTCGATCACAATTCACGAAGTCACTGACCCCTACTAATATGGCTAACGACTTATGAATGGGGTACCTACCATCGAAGAACTTCATATTATCTATACATCGTAAGGACTATTTCTGCTTGCAGCGCTCGGCCGCTATAGAACTGGGGCGGTAACAGATGTGGTCATCGTGTTCACGGGATTTTGTTTCCAAACTTCTTAGTTTTTCGATAGTACCTACTATGTATTTTAGATGCGTCTTTATTTAATTTAAGCACTGTTTTTGGTTACTCTTGTGTGACATATAAGTTTTATGATCGTAGTTGAAAGAATTTGGGAGGCGGAGTTACGTAAATTTTGTGACTTAATTAAACAGTAGCAGTACCTACCATTAGATCATACCTATACCAGGTGCCACGAAGCATCTAAATTATTTGTTACTGGCAGGTAGATCCTAGTATTTGTTTGTTACTGTCAGCTGGCAGGTAGTTTTTTTTTTTTTTTTAAATTAATCAAAAACAGTTTACATGTAACTTTTAATTTATACATACCACACAAACCATCGTGGGTTTAACAGTGGTATGGTTGGTAGTGGTAGATCCTAGTATTTGTTTGTTACTGTTAGGTGGCAGGTAGATCCTAGTATTTGTTTGTTACTGCTAGGTGGCAGGCTGCTCTTAGTATTTGTTTGTTACTGTCAGGTGGCAGGTAGATCCTAGTATTTGTTTGTTACCGCTAGGTGGCAGGCTGCTCTTAGTATTTGTTTGTTACTGTCAGGTGACAGGTAGCTCCTAGTATTTGTTTGTTCCTGTCAGGTGGCAGGTAGATCCTAGTATTTGTTTGTTACTGTCAGGTGACAGGTAGCTCCTAGTATTTGTTTGTTACAGTCAGGTGGCAGGTAGATCCTAGTATTTGCTTGTTACTGTCAGGTGGCAGGTGGCTCCTAGCATTTGTTTGTTAATGTCAGGTGGCAGGTAGATCCTAGTATTTATGTTACTGTCAGGTGGCAGGTGGCTCCTTGTATTTGTTTGTTACTGTCAGGTGGCAGGTGGCTCCTAGTATTTGTTTGTTACTGTCAGGTGGCAGGTAGATCCTAGTATTTATTTGTTACTGTCAGGTGGCAGGTGGCTCCTTGTATTTGTTTGTTACTGGCAGGTGGCAGGTAGATCCTAGTATTTGTTTGTTAGGTTCAGGTGGCAGGTGGCTCCTAGTATTTGTTTGTGACTGTCAGATGGCAGGTAGCTCCTAGTATTTGTTTGTTACTGTCAGGTGGCAGGTGGCTCCTAGTATTTGTTTGTTACTGTCAGGTGGTAGGTAGATCCTAGTATTTGTTTGCATAAAGGCTCGTGCAGACCAGCGCGACGCGACAGCGCGACGCGACACCAGCTATTGTTATACCGTGAAGTTTTCTTAGAAATTGTATTTTTCGAGTCGCGTCGCGCTGGTCTATACGAGCCTTAATGTGTGTGTCATTTTGAATGAATTTGCTTGTTTATTTCGACGTAAGTAGATGAGCTCAGTATTTTGTAATACTATCGTGAACCAATATCATTAAGTTGAAAACAGATTACTACGATAATTATTATGAACGCGAAATAAGGCCGAGATCTATAAACGCAAGCATTTTTCAGTCACTGTTAAACTCCAAGATAGAGACGGGAGCGTTTCAGAGAACGTTTATAGGTCTCGGCCTAAGTTTCTAAGTAACTGCTTTTGCTGTCTTGACATTGTAAAGTTTATTCACAAAAAATGTATAACCTTTTCAAGGTTTTGGCCCTTTAAATCAGGTACGTAAGTTTCTAGACGAAAAACGTTGGTAAGGTAATCGGACAGTCGTAGATATGTACTTGTTTGTTAAAAATACATCCAGCATATGATGTGTCCATTCATTCTGCATACATTTGTATGTTTTGTAAGATAATATCGTCATTGTTAACAGTGGGAAGTCGAATGCTCAGACTGTGAATAATGCTATGAGTAATAGTGAAGAGATACAGTCGGCGATGTAATGGCTTTACCAATTTTGACACTATACTTGGACTTTTAATTGTATTTAGTAAGTTGTTAACGTAACTTTGTAGTGTACATATATGCATGGTTTTCATTGAATTTAACAACTTACATAACTAAAGCAATGATTAATGACCTAATGACTTATTTATTTTGCTCCGAACTCTCAACTTACTGAATAGTGCCTGTAAATGGTATAATTGAAAAAAATACTTTGAGTTTGAGATTGACAACCACTTCCTGTAAATTAAAACTCTAAAGTGCTACAAGGATCTTTAGGTGATTGAATGACATTGACAGGGTTGTTGGTAAAAAAAAACAATTGTATTGAAAAAACAAGATGGCAGCGTTCCGACTTTGACCACGCGCCAAAAGATCCTTGTAAATCTATGTTTATGGTTGAAACTAACATGTCAAAAGTATTTTATTGTCACATGTATTGTAAGCAAAAATAGACTGACATTTTATGACGAGCATTGTGACTATCAACTTTTAGGATGGTAAACCATTTCTATGGTCGATTATACATACTGTGCGCTTGCGTCTGTTAAATCCATTTTTACTACTGTGATAGGTGTAAAGAAGTTTGTGTGGGTATTGCAAAATGATCTGTTGCTGATTTTAAGTAATGAACTGATATTATTTTCTTCATTTATTGCTAGCTTTTGTATGGTTTTTGTTCTGCCAAATTCAGTATAGTAATCTTGATAAAGGTTATTTTAGTCCAAAGACTTCCAAACATGCTTTTATGTAACACCCCTTGCAGTCAGGCCTGGGGGCCAACCACCACCTCTTTTAGCAGTATTATTTTGATGTTACTTCAGTGTGAGAAAGAAGTGGAGCTATACAGGCCGTCTAGCTCCATCTCTTTCCCACGCTCATGTAAGATTAAAATAATACTGCTAAAAGAGGTGGTGGTAGGGCCCCAGTTGCCACCTTTGGTGACTGACCTAATTTATCTAAAACTAGCGACCCGCCCCTACCCCACATGCGTACAATGGCGACATGTCAAAACATCAAGATTTCTGTGCTGTATCTAAGTTAAATTTTAACCTTCCTAAAATACTCTAACTAAATGACGGTGAACGACGCATCAAAATCAGTAGTTTAGATCTAAGCGATCAGACGGAGACAAGAACAGCAATTTTGTTTTATAAGAATGTGTAGATCGTATAAATAGAAAATGATTTATCCTCGTATACCTCAAGCCGATAGGGAAGATGATTGAGTGGTGTCTTTAAACATAGCAAAAAGACTGGCTAAATAAGACTCCCAGTTGTAATATTTTTTTTACTTACCAGAACTTCTTGTAGGTACTTACCCACCTTGCACAACCAGAATCTTGTCTTAAATGTAGCGTTAAATCTTATCCTATAATTTTAAACCGCTCTTCATTTGTTTGCATGTCTAAAAACTCGCTTTTACCAACTTTTTCGTTGTTAACAAAGTCATTTCATGCCTCTTTATGCGTCCGCCGACTCAATGAACAATTTTTCTTCTCTAAATTATTTTTAGGGTTTCGTATCGAAGGAGCGCCAACGGGACCGTATTACTAAGACTCCGCTGTTTGTCCGTCCGTCTGTCACAGGGCTGTATCTTTTAAACCAAGATAGACACTTGAAAATCTTACAGAATTTATACTAGATATGGCCGCTATAACCACAAATAATAAAAATTAAATAAAATTAGAAATTAAAGGGTACGGTTGTATGGGGAGGGGACCCCCATACAAGAAATGTGTTTTTATTAACAAAAGTATTAAAAAAAAAATGTAGTGTTAAATATTGTATGGTGGTACGGAACCCTTTGTGTGCGAATCCATCTCGCTCTTGGCCGCTTTTTTAGGTTACGTACCCAAAGGGTGAAAACGGGACCCTATTACTAAGACTCCGATGTCTGTCCGTCTGTCACCAGGCTGTATCACGGTTCATATATATGAATCGTGAGTTAGACAGTTGAAATGTTCACAGATGATGTAGGTACTCGTATTTCTGTTGCCGCTATAACAACAAATACTAAAAATAGAATAAAATAAATATTTAAGGGGGCTCCCATACAGCAGATATGATTTTTTTGCCGTTTTAATAGATAATGGAACGCAACCCTTCGTGCGCGAGTCCGACTCGCACTTGGCCGGTTTTTTTTACTGTTACTGAACAGCTTCAAATTGATTGCACGCGGATAAAATGTTAATGAGGCAATTTAATTAAAATGTTTTCGTGACATTGTTTAGTTTTAATTACTCGGCATTTATTTAATGATTCGGTTGGGTAATTTAAACGGTGATTTTCTATTTTATTTTGATAACAAAGCTGCTCATCGATTTAGGTCAAACTGAACTCATTTTGATTTGAGTGCACCCGCACCGAATGGTTTCCTACGGATAGATATTAGGGAAAGGGCAATGACCGCTATTGCCATATTAAAACGCAACAAATGTACACTAAGCCCAGGTAAGCACGCGCGATTTTTTCCTGCGGCGATTTTTTATCGCACTTTTGATTTGCATCGCTCTGCTTAACGCCAAGAGTTGAAAATTCAACAGTGTTTTTTAGACGCACCGGAATGTATTCTGTTGGATTCTCGGCTCAACACCGAGAGTTGAAAATCCAGTGCGCTATGAAATCCCGCCGCGATATTTTTACGTCCATGCGAACGTTAGCTAACAGGCACGCACATTTTTAACCGACTTCAAAAAAAGGAGGAGGTTCTCAATTCGTCGGTATGTTTTTTTTTTTATTTTTTTTTTATGTTTGTTACGCGATTACTCCGCCAATTATGAATTGATTTAGATGATTCTTTTTTTGTTTGGTAGGGCATACTTCAGAAGTGGTCCCATATAAATTTGGTCAAGATCTGATGAAGGGTTTTTGAGTTAGCTTCAATAATACATATTTTTCCCACCTGGCATATGTGGATGATATTCTAATAGTTCCTGTCACTGTAATTTACTTGGTATTCAAATTTTTTGTGGGGGTTTTGTGTAGGTACCACAACTAAAAAGTGAAAAATAAAAACTTTTTCACAAAAAATAAAACCGACTTCCAACAAAAACACTACAAAGTGAAAAATAACTGATTTCGGAAGTCGGTGGCAAAAAAAACTAAAATAAAAAACCCAAGACACCGACTTCCGAAATCAGTTATTTTTCACTTTGTAGTGTTTTTGTTGGAAGTCGGTTTTATTTTTTGTGAAAAAGTTTTTGATCGAAGCCGACACCTAATAACCTTTTCTGTTTCGTCGCCTCTCAAAAGAAAATAGCCTTAAGTACCTACCATGCCTAACCATATTTCTAAAAGCCCGCACATTTGTTCAAAAAGCACTTAAGTGACAACAGAATTAAGTGACCCGTTCCTCCTTGAAACTTAAAGACGAGCGCCTGTTTTGAAGTTTAATGTTATACGGTGCTGACTTGCACGATGCGGTTACCGTTTACTATAATTATTATTATTATTTATTTATTTCAATCGACTTTGGATCATAGGTACAATTGAACAGAATAAAAATTATAAAATCATCAACACAAATAAAATCAACATCACAATTAAAATTAAAATTTTAACAAAACTAAATCATATTAATTGGTTTACGGCTGTGTCAAGTTATAAACAAAAAAAACGGCCAAGTGCCAGTTGCACACGAAGAATGAAGTACTACCGTACAATATTTAACTCTACCTACATATTATATTTTTGTTAACTACTTTAGTAAAAATACACGTTTCTTGTATGGAAATGGGGACCCCTTTTAATTTTTTACTTTATTTTTATTATTTGTTGTTATTGCGGCCATACTTATTACGGTTCAAAAGATACAGCCCTGTGACAGACGGACGCACCTTGGCACTCTTTGGGTAGGTGTACCTATGAAACGCTAAAAGTGTTTATTTTATTTTGAATGGCATATTTGTTGTTCGTAATTTCGTGGTAATTAAGTGATTGAGGTATCCTATCATAATAACTTTATATCATATATTACATATTGTCTTTTGCGTGATTTCCGGAAGAAAAAACTCTTAAAAGCCGTTTACTGATGCGATTTTATCTTCTTGTAAGTGCTAACAACTAAATGCACTTACATAGGTACCCGTTTTTCTAATGTTCCGATTATGGCTATTCCTTTTTTGACCATCCAATACTAACACTACAAGGTTCTTTTGGCGCGTGGCTAAATTCGGAATTAACGCCGCCATCTTGTTTTCCAATACATTTCACAAAGTAATTGCACAATTTTTTACGGACAGCGCCCCCTGTAAAAGTCATTCGAGCGCCAAAAGATCGTTGCAGCAATGTATCCTGAGCCTATTCCTCTTTGAAGATCTTTTGCAACTCAATTCTTTATTGCATTCCTCAATGTAGGCTTGGGTGGTAAATATTTGCCAAAAGAAACAATCATGGACCCTGTCGGTCACAGCAAAAGAAAGATATCTGGAGAAGAGTACTTATCATTTACATAACTTATAATCTAACTTATTCTAGACACATTTTTACAAAATAATTGTTTTTTATAATAATAATAATTTAACATTTAGCTTACGAGTATTGTAAAATTATGGCGGCATGTCACTACCAACTTCTTTACTTGTGCAAATTGGACCATACAAAATAGGCCACTCCAGTCCTTGTGTGGTCCGCATTTGAACAGGACCATAATATTGATAAATAAACTCATCCTTCCCTCTAAATATATTTATAGAGCAGTTTCAAGACTATTTGTGTTTGGAAAGCAAACTATTTAGTCAAGTGAAAACTCAATATATGAACCACTTGATTGAATCTGAAATATGATTTGCTAAGCCATTACTAAGGAGTCAGTTATGCTTAGTATACCTACTTAACATAACATAACGCCTGTATTCTCTGAAGGGTTGGGCAGAGGTACTATAGTTCTCTATAATTCGTTTTATAAAATCAGACGGAGTTTCTGGCTAGCCCTTCTCCAAATAAGTCGGCCATTAGGTTAGCCACAATGAATTTTCTAACAATAATTCGTAAACAAAAATGTCTTCCCAATCCATCGCGAAAACAAAGATAACACACTATGTGTTTAATTTTTTACTCCACTGATTAAGGAGAGCCTTCACAATACGATAATGTACAAGACTCGTCTTACTAACGGTCCAGGAGGTTTTACTGGTTAGGACAAGTCCAGTCAATCCAGTTAGAGATGTTCTGGATCAAAATAAACATGGCTATTTAAGGGTTCTTTGTTAATTCATTGGTTTTATGGTTGACTTTCGAATTAGAAATCTGCATTGATTAGCTGGTAAAGCAGGAAGTAATCAGAAATAATGAGTGGGCTCTTGCTATTCAAAATGAACCGATTTTTACTTAAGATTTTCCTACAACATAGCTGAAACATGACACTTTTGACCAGGTAGGCGGACCTATAGAAGATCGTGGGGAAGACCTGGATGAGACTCGGACAGACCAGGGCAGTGTGGCACAAAATGGAGGAGGCCTGTACTCACTAGGCCACTAGTGGGTGGACCAAGGCTGCCAATGCTAATGATGACACTTTTAGGTCTAAATGATTTATGAAAATATACGGATTTATATCTACTCGTAAATTGACCAATAACAGACGCGCTTTAAAATATTGATGGACTGAAGAGTCAAGAAGTTTGTTAGGTACCCAGTATTTTGGGCTTTCGTCTAACATTTTCGGTCATCATCATTTCAGCCGGAAGACGTCGACTGCGGGACATAGGTCTCCCCCAAGCAACGCTAGTTTGACTGGTTCTATGCTTCCCGCATCCAGAGGATTCCTGCGGCCGTCACAAGGTCATCGGTCCACCTTGTGGGAGGCCTTCCAACGCTACGTCTTCTGGTACGTGGTCGCCACTCCAGAACCTTCGGGCCCATCAGCCATCTGTTCTGCGAGCAATGTGCCCTGCCCATTACCACTTAAGTTTGGCAATTCTTCGGGCTAAGGTGTTTACATTGGTCCTCCTGCGGATCTCTTCATATCTGATTCGGCCACGTAGAGAAACTTCAAGCATAGCCCATTAGCAGATAGCCCAGCCATTGCATTTTCGGTCATTTCACTCCAAAAAAGCTATCAATTATCTAGTTTATTTATTTATTCTTATTTAAGTAACGCTAAAGTAAACATGTTTTAAATGTCTAGTCATACACCCAAACACAGAACATGTAAAAATAGCCCACTTTTTTACTAATGCCAATTTTGTACAACCCGTTTGTCCGTAACAAAAACACACAACAGAATCGACTCCTGCTCAAGTTCCCATCAAACGGGTGTCTACCGGATAATGATCAATACTTGTCTACAATCTAAATAAAAAAATACTATAACGGGTCCTCGTTGTGTATGATGGATACTTTGTTTATAGGGCTTTTAAGACAGGGAAAAATGTAACTGTTGCAAGATTTTTGTTGATAATATCCTGTGGTTGGAACGTTTAGATGCTTGAGAAGTTACTCTATAATACTTCTTTTTTTGGTAAAAAATCACCAGATTTTCTCGGAGCTGTAGAAGTTTACAACACTATGTAAGGCGACTTATGCGTAATGATTATCGAAGTTCATTTGTTTTCTCTTGCCAAGGAATGGCATTTAGGCTTACAGTGACCAAGTATGGTAAACGTTGTAGGATGGAGATAAACAGATGGACGTGTTGTGTGAAGGATGATATGAAATAAAACCGGGCAATTGCGAGTCGTACAATATTTACCATAAAACGCCGTTTCTTTTAAGATTTTTATCATTTGTTGTTATCAAAACTTGTCTATCGTTTTTTCTAGGTTTTATTTTAAACAACCTTATTTTTAAGTGTCAGAAACGTATTACCCGTTGCACGCGCAATTAGCAGACACAATAGAATTTTATTGTCATTTGCACATAATTATGGGGTGCCATCGACATTTTAAGAGACAAATTGATAAAAACAATAATAATAATGATAACAATTTGTTAATAATAACAAATTTGTAACACTTTTTTACATTCTCAAGTCAAAAAAGACCGGTACACAATTTAGTTTATTGAATTAAGTAATAAATAAATCTGTATAAACGTACATGCAACTTAATAGCTATTTATGTAATGTATTTAGGGCATACAGTAGAGCCTAATGTTGCCTTTATATAGAGATATATGCGTGTCTAATGGAGTTACTTTCATTCGAAGTATACGAGAATACTTTGATCAGAATTTAGGTTACGTAAAATTAGGTATGATTGATTGGTCATGGCATCTGACTTAGGACTAATACGGATTATAAAACCTAGAGTCTAGAATAGTGATATCGTCAAAAATTGGAGTTGATACTGTCTTGTCTAGAATTATTTGTGTCTAAATATTAACATTTTTTTTTTTTTTCAAAAAAGTGTTGGCTTTATAACGAAAATCAAAACCAAAAGACACCGATTTCCGAAATAAAGTTATTTTTCACTTTGTAGTTGTGGTACCTACCCCACACAAATTCGAATACCACTGCCTGCTATGTAAATAACAGTAACAGGAAATATTATAACATCATCCATATAGGCTAAGTGGGAAAAATACGTATTATTGGAGCTAACCCAAAAAGTACCCAAGCAGATTTAATAAAATAAAAAATATGGAAGTACTTCGAGAGCACGCCCTTTCAAACAAAAAAAGAATTTTGCAAATCCGTCTATATATGACGGAGTTATGCTCGAAAATAGGTACCTACATTAAAAAAAATATGTAAACATTTGATTTTAAAAAAATAGTTTTTTTTAATTATTTTTTTTGGTTCTCAAGTCCAAATTGAAAACCTCCTCCCTTTTTTTAAATCGGTTAATAATAAAAATGTCAAAGAGCATTCTTTGAAAAACTGCAATTTGTTCAGTGGGTAATTTTCATATTATGATGAATTTATGTTTTGGTCTACACTGTGTCAATAACCCAAGTGCTAATTCATTCATTAAACGGTTGGACAGTAAAAAGGAAACTTGAATTGAATGAATTTATTCATTTGGACGAATTTAGTTGTCTGACCGACTGACATAAAAAATGTTTGTATGTTATGCTAACACTATGGAAAAATCCTTGTGCATCTCCACACATGCACAAAGATTTTTTCTAAATCCCTTGAGCCCCTGAAAATCCTTGTCTTGAAAACCCGAAATCTACGCGGATAAAGTCACGGAAAATAGCTACTAGAATTACATATCCAATATAACTTTATTCGCTCCTGTCATAATATTAATCGACAGACCTACCTACATACCCAGTAACGAGTGCCCGTCGCGCGTCGGTTCATTCACTACGGCGGCGTTAGTAATCTCAGCACGCGCCGGTCGCCGTCGGCTTGAGTCGTCTATCTGTCACCTATCATACATTGTCCACCGTATACTGTCTGGCCTGGATTATTATACATTTTACAAAAAAGAAAACGTAAATTAGACTGAGGTATACAAGCCGGAGTGTAGCCTGGTATTGTAGAACAGCTTGTCAATGACTTTGTTTCATTTCATTTCATTTATTCATAACAATTTTTACATTGTGTCGAATATTAAAGGCTGGTTTGCGAAAATTCTACAAAGTCTGCCGTTGAACAGCATTCCAGCATTTGAACTGTATTCCGGATCAAAGCACGCGAGGTTATGAGATTGGGCAACAGATTATAATGTAGAACTCATCGACAAGGACATTCGTAATGTATGAACAATTGAAGATCCCATGTAACATGTTTCTGGCAAAGAAATTACTTTGACTCTTTTTTTGAACTTTGTCTCTGTAAAGGGCAGGTCATTAACCGACTTCAGAAAAAGGAGAAGGTTATGCATTCCGTCTGAGTTTATTTTTGGTGTGTTTTTTTGCTGAATGTAGCCTTTGACTTAGTCTTTAAATTTTTAACACAGTATGGGTTATAATTTCGTGCCGCTCCAAGTGAAGAACATTGCTTCTCCTGGCTCATAAAATGGTTCTTAGTCTCTTTGAGCATTTCCGTCTGAATGTAAATTAAAGAGCCTTCATGAATAACGGAAATTATGTACCTTAGAGTGGGCAATCGACCAATCAAAGCACGCTACAATAATCAATCAGTATTCTGAGTAAGCGCAATGATTAATTACAGCATTATCAATGGTAAGTCAATGTTTAAGTTAGGAAGTGTACATTGTGTACAGGTTGTTATGTACCAAAGAACTACTACTTTAACTTCAGCTGACTTCAACATTTTTAGTACAGAGTTTGAAAAATAAAAGAAGTTTCATAGCTAACTTTGCCTTTTTATTTTTTCAGGTAATCGGACTAGCTAGCGGTACCAAGTAACGGCAAGTATTCGTTATTATTACTTAGTTTATTTTAGTATATAAACCCAATATTTAACTGTGTACTAAATTATTACCCAAAGTTTTGTACAGCCTCTTTTATACTGTGTGTTTACAGTTCTACTAGGTGGCGCTTATGTGCTTAACTCTTGGGACGATGCTCTTATTTTTGAAAATGGAATTTTTAGTCATTGTGACTTCGAAATTAGTGAAGTACCTACACAAAAAGTAAAATATACATCGTAAAATCATGGTTCGCTCTGCAAGGTAACATCGTAAAAGTAGTGGCGAATCTATCGCCAGAAGTACTGAGAAAAGTAAGGCAAGATGCTCTAAAACGTGCCAAAATGTGCGTCAATTCTGGCGGCGGCGGCCAAATTGTAAGTCCGAATAAACAATACAACAATAACCAGAACGATTTTTCTTATTTACAAAAAAAGTTATAGCCTTAGGAAATGAGGTGATTACTTGTGTACTACTTACTATATATAAGTATTTTAGGGTTCCACTCGGGTGGTACCGGACTAAAATGGAGGCCCTCATAATTACGGGATAAAATGCTCACCAATCGAAGTTTGTTTTCAAGTGAAAATTTGGGAATCCTCTCATCTATCTTGTCACTCAAAAAAGTTCCATATAGTCACCTGCCATCTGACAAGATATATATTCATTATCAGTGGTTTAAGTAATACAAATAATAAAAACGCTTATATTTTAGCTAAGTCATAGACCAAACTATCTAAAACTAATCTACATAGATGACTAGCCTTTAGCATAAACACCACGTTCTAAGGTGACAAACTGTCGGTCATTGGAAGGTGACATCGATATTATCGTTTCCCAACACTAGTTGCCTAGCAACGTGCGGCTATGTACATGCAAGGACGTGATTGTAGGCGAGTCGTAGTGCAGCGAGTTCAGTAAGTCAATTGGTTATTAAAGAGATTGGATAATAATGGACGTGGCAGATTAAAGAACAAACATTAGAATGGATCTTTTGGCGCCTGAATAACACATTAAACATTTGTGAAACTGTCACAGAAACTGTATTGACAAAACAAGATGGCGGCGTTACTTCCGAACTTGACCACGCGCCAAATGAACCTTTAACCTACCACATTAACCTACTACAATCTGTCAAATTTCTTTAATTGATTTTCAACTTTATCACAAAACTGTAAGGTTCAAAGTTGATTGGGAATATTTGACAGTTTCGGGTAGGTTGACCTGCTGGCGTCTGTACTATAAATATGACAAGTTTTTTATATCTTCCATTTACTTCCATCGCCGCCATTACATTCATTTAGATCCGCGTCGTACCATACGTCAATGTGGTGTCGATGCAAGTATTATAGATGCAGATGCAAGAAATAAACACAGTCATTTTGTTGTTACTACGTAGCTTTTTTATCATTCAGTATTTTTGCCGTTTGACACCAAAAACTCATTAAAATCCTGATTAGTGACATAATTATTAGTGTGTGATTTAGCCGCGATGTAACAAAAACCTTTACCTAATGTTAAATTTTTGTTTAGATTTCTTTGAAAATTCGTGTTCACATACAAATATAAATCATATGTGAACCTAAACTAGGAAAGGAAAATCGGGACACTTTCAAGAGCTACACAACCTTAGCCTACTGTCTTCATTTCACTATGTCTTGGCTACCGAAGGCGTGTGAATTAGTTTTGGTGAAAAAAAAAAACTGTTTGAGTCGTCGCCAAATAGAATTGATGATGATCTTCAATACGTTTTTAGTACAGAGTCAATGGTTGTCAAAAGAAACTGCTGCTTTTAGAATTTAAATGACTTTCGTGTGAATAGCTAAAAGGAATATTTTAAATAAATAAAACGATTTTAATTCTTTCTACTTACCTACTTCTATGTTCTATGTTATGGGGTTTGGTTTCCGCACTCAGTCCGTCAGGTGGACCATTGTGCGTGGGCCATAGCGGCCGTTTGGGGGGTTATTCCAACCAGCCCACCTCCCTCCAGAAGGCAATTAGGTCTCCTGGTTTGTCTAGAACATCTGTGTATGATCTGGGTGACCCGAGGGTTTCTGTTCTGATCTGGGTGACGCCCGTGCATTCAAAGAGCACGTGCGCAACGGTCTCCTCAGCCTCCATGCACGCCCTGCACAGAGGACTGTCCGTTATGCCTATTGTGTGGAAGTGTTTGTTTAGCGAGCAGTGTCCCGTGATGGTCCCTGTCACCAAGCGCAGGCCGTTCCTGTCCAGGCGTAAAAGACGCCTGGTCAGCTATCCAAAGTTGGCATAGCTTCCTTTGACTGCCGGCAGCCCGGTGTCGAGGACCACCATTGCCCTGCTTTTGTGTGGGTTATTTCCTGTAACCACCTGCCTATTTGGTTGAAGGGGATAGGTACGATAGACTCGGGTCCACAGACTGCTGTGCTGGATCCTCGTCTAGCAAGTTCGTCAGCTGCGTCATTACCTAGCGACCCGCTGTGTTCTCTTATCCATTACTTACCTACTTACTTGGAGGTTAAGTAAACTGGATTGGATTAAGTTTTTGTATGTGTAGTGGAGTGGATTCAATACTGTAATAAATAAAAACATTTATTTCCGAATAAATTCCATATTTTTTAGTAACAGTGCAAACTTATAAACTAGTGTTAGTAAAATTATTTATTATACAAGCGTGAGGCTCGCCGATCCTGGGAATGTCTACTTGACTGCATGCAGTCGTATCCACCGCCCCAAGATCGGAGAGTCCCACCTGTCAGCCAACGTTTTGAGAATGGTGTTGGGGCTGGCGCGAACACGGCGTAGCAGAGATGTACAATATCTCTTACGCATGATGGCTGAGAAACTATCCACATCGGCGACGGCAAACATGCCGGATGCGCTACAAAAACGCGGCAGCCCCATCAACACCCGGAACGTGTTGTTATATTGGGTGCGCAGGCCATGGATTTTTTATACATGTTACATGTATGTGAATGGTTTAGAAGTGAAGTTTGATTAACTGTTCCATTTCTCATCATTAAAAAGCACGCTATGTTTGGTAAGGGTAAAGGTAAAAGGGGTGAAGGTAAAAGGGGAAGTTAAACAGTGTTAATAAATTTGACTTAAGTGGATACCGGCCACTGTACTCCTAAACCTATTTAATAAGTATTTATGTAATTAGAATAACACAGTGAGCCGCGAAAGCATTGTTTACTTATTTATTTATTACATTAGGGAAAACAAAACAGAAAAATCATAAAATTAAACATAACAAATATACTACCCACAGTAGGTACCCACAACATTTTCCATTGTATTACAAACTATTAACTGTAGCAGGTCTAACATAATGAAAAAAAAAAAAAAAACTAAAAAGATAATAAAAATATTTGAGGAATATTCTATAGACGTAACAAACACAAAAAAAAAAACTTGCGTGATGTTTGATGATGCAGGAATTAATAATAGCCAATATTAATAATGATAAAAACCTACATTGCGTATAACCTATGGAGCTTACTGCTGTTCCTTTAGAATTTTTATTATATCTTTTTAAAATTATTATTAATTACTGACATTTTTTTTTTTGGACTTCTAAGTTAACTACATAGATGCTAAGAATAATATGTTACGTCAAACATATGGCCAGAAAAAAATCAAGTTACCCCAAATTATTTTAAATGGAATTCTAATATTCAACGTGAAAGTTGAAATGTTCTAAATATTTCGTTCCAGTAAGGTAAATCGTAGGACGTTACATAAAATTCCTCTTAGTACATTTATTAAAGTAATTACGTACCTATTTATTAGAATTAATTAATATAAATGGCGGAAACTTGGCTCTTTATAAATAGTTTCAAACACCAATGGAAACTACTATGAAAGGAAAATGTCACACGTTTAGGTAATCAATCGGTAACTGGTACGGTCAGTGAGTACCTAGTTCGTAGGGAACGTTTGTGAAATAAAGTCCTATTAAAGTAAGGCCATTTTAATAGGTAACATTTGACGTCTGTCAGTTTAGTGAAAGCAAATCGTAAAATTACTCGTATCGGTCATTATTACAACAAAAAAGTAATCGTAATTGAAAAAAAGTTGTAGGTACAGTTCTAACAAAACGAAAAAATATATGATTTTATGCCCGCCGTTACAAGGTTACGTTGTTGAATTTTGATGAATTTTCAAAATGTTACCTATTAAAATGGACTTACTTTAGTACGTAAGCCTGCCACGTGAATCTAGAACAAATCTTTACCTAAAAGGAAATTATTTTTGTAAGACAACTGAAGTCATTTATTGATTTGACTTGGGAATAGAGTTTTCTTTTACTTCTATGGAAGATGACCGCCTCATTGGTTTAGTGGTCGCAAGCACTACTGCTGAGTATGAGGTCATGGGTTCGATTCCCGGGTCGGTTAAAGTGTTATTGGGTTTTTCCATATTGAATGTCACGTTGTTATGTTTTTATTCTTAAATTTAGTGCAATACTTTTTCCTAGAGAAAATCGAAAAGGACCATCCGCGCGAAATTTTAAATTTTGGTGGGAGTAATGAAATCATTAAGTGGCTCGTATAGAATAAACCCAGAAGGACGACACTACCTCACGTTCACTTTGTTTAGCCAGGAGCTCACAAGTAGCAGTGACAGACTTGTGCGATCCTGTTGTGATTTCCCTCTAAAATCGTAAATAAGTATTTCGATCGGACAAAAAACCTGCAATTATGGTGTTAATGTTTTAAACAGTTTTATAACTAAATCGGTGTTGTAATATATAATTTATAATAAAACTGTTTGGTACTTTCAAAATGATACAAATATAATTATTATCCTCTTAGTAGTATTTTTTATGAACATATTATACTTACAATGTTCTAATTTTGGTGGCGCAATTTTGGTGGTCTTTTACCAATCACAATATACCAAAATCTGTTATAAGAACTGAGCAAAAATGGAATCCTTTTATTTCGGTTGAAGATTGGATAAAAATAAATGTTAGGTATTATTTGTATTCCAGCATGACAAAGAAAAATTCAAAATTGATAAACGCAACGCGAAAGAAAAAAATTGGGATGATCCCGTCAAACTAGAGATTGTGAAGAAAAGAAAGATAAATTTGTCATAAAAAAAGCTGAAGAGAAAATCGATCTTTAAATATGATCTCATTATGTTTTTTTTATCATATTAATAACATTTATTTACCACAAAATAGGTTTTATAGTTATTTTATTTATAATTTGGTGTAGTAAAATAATTTAAGTGTCGGCTATCAATTTTGATGTCTTACCAATTCTGGTGCCCACAATATATTCGAAGCTTTTAGGATTAAATCAATTTCTAATTTGAATTATTTAAAAAATCTGAAACCGAAATATCCACCAAAATTAGGTAATAAATCAGTTGTTGAAATTCACCCAATTCCTAAACCGTTAAAAGTCACGCATTATGGATAAAAATAGATGTATTTAATAGCACTTTCAATTTAATGAAAACAGCTATCGAATTGTATATCAGCACTTTATAATAATAAATCTAAAATTTAATATTATCACTTTAATAAACATGAACTAAAATAAATATACACTTTAAAGAAATAATTTCATAAACAACATAAATACCTACAAAAATAATGGTTTGCACTTTAACTGTGTCAAAAACCAACTCCGAAACCTTATATACATAGTTCATAGTTCATTCAATTAATTTTAAAGTTAAACATTTTAAAGTGCGTTTATATTCCCTATAGCAATAAGCTTATTATAGGGCTATAAATAGCGCTAGCTAGAAAATACCATAGGTCTCTGCCAAGCAACGACAAGCTTCCCACATCCACTGGATTTCTTTCCATTTGAAAGGACCTTCAATCTGTCACACTGGCCACCTTGTGGGAAGTACCCACGCTGCGTCTGCAGAAAGAAAATTTGTTTATTCTACACAAACAAAACTCAGTTTCCAAAAAAAAAAATGACGAAATACACACACAAATTAATACAAAGTAGCCAAATCACCACTGGGCCATATCAATAATCTCAAAAATCTATCCAACACTAAAAAAGACCCTTTTAAATCAGCTTACTGCACAACACAGTCATGCAAAATCACTTAAAACCTAATTAAGCCCATACAACAGTGACCTTGTCAGGTCCATTCAAAAAGACAATTGGCCGGACGGGCTATGAGAATATGGCCCCGTCAGACACACAATACACCATCGAACTATGGTAGTTACAACATGAATATTCAGCGAGACATACCGGCGTAACTTCACGCTCTTTTATGGTTGATGGTGGGCAGAGTTCCAAACGGATTAGACGTGGATAAGTAGGGATAGATCTATCGATTCATTGCTACTTATAGTAGCGGTCGAGATCCCTGAGTTTTTTTGGCCATTCCTTCGCAGGGGTTGTCAGATAGGTACTAATGAGCAAAGGCTTCCCCCAAATCCTTCCAGGCATCCTTTTCGAGAGCCACCTGGATTCAACCCTTGCGGTACGCGTCTAAGTCATCACACCACCTTTCATCTTCAGACACCACCAAGTTTATATATTTTTTATATGACGTGTAAAGGTGATTCCGATGTCCTATTGATAGAATAAACAATATTTTCATTTACTGTGTAAGCTCCCCCGGGGAAGTACTAGGTACCTCCGTATTTCTATTTCTACAGCCAAACTGCGTTGCTGGGTTCTCGGTTCAAGGTTATGGATGCGAGTCTACAGCTTTGACTTTCAGATTTTTCTCAGGGATGGCACAGTATCTGCGGTGCCTCTGGTATTGTAGTGACCAAAGGCGTCGCTGGCCACTTACCATCAGGGCTCCTTAGATGCTGGGACCTGGGTGCTCCTACAAAAATTCATGGCAAAAATTGACACAAACTTTGATTAACGTAGGCAGAAACTAAAGTTACCCAAGACAATAATTAACATAACATAACATCACGCCTTGTTTCCCCGAATGGTTGGGCAGAGATACATCCACATTTCGCCAGTTATATTTAAGTCCTATGTAATAGGGGGCGAGCCTATTGCCATCAACCGGGCACAAATCCAGACTCCGGGCTGCTACTGAGAAATTCCAGATAGGAAAACCCCATTAACACTTTGTCCGACACGGGAATCGAACCCAGGACCTCATGTTCAGCAGTAGCGCTTGCGACCACTAGACCAACGACTTAGTCAAAATAATTAACTATGTTGAAATAACTGATTAACATAGTTCACTAGGATCAAATTATCTGACCATAATATATCAGCTATAGTAAACTGGGCATGCCATTTATTTTGACATAAACACTATAGTTTCAATTTGATTAGAACGATTTTCTGAACCAACTATCATATATCAAGAATTGAATTCATGGATCATTAAGTAGATATAACTATTGAACCATTGTCTTAGAAAACGTCACGATTATGTTAAGGAAACGGATAGGCAGAGATGTAGATAATGTCGATAAGGCAGATGAAGTCAGTTATCGATAAAATGATAAGGATCATGCTGCAGCTGAAGCTACTATTAAAATAGGCCCGTACTTATAATATGAAACTGAAAGACAGATATTAAACAAAATAATGTAATTTACGTACTTGTGAAATGAAGCTAGGTCCTAGGATAAAGCACTTACATTTTTGACTATGTTGTTTGGGTTGTTGTTGTTGACTATGTTGATCTTTACCTACATTAGCTTTTCAATGTACAACAATTAGCGGACAGAGTCACTGAAAATTATTTATTTAGAAGTCGAAGGCACTTGCCATCTGTCAATCTACCTGAGGGCCTAGAGAATGGCAATCGCTTTCAAAACGTTTCGTATTTCTACAACGCATTTTAACAGGATTGACATAGCGTCTCAGAAGCTTGTGTCAGTCCCATACATATTTGACTTCTCAATATCGCTGATAGAATGACACAGTTTCTATTGACCCTCTGGTACATCTACCACTTCAAAATCCTTAATACCCGGAATTCAATTTATGCCTCCTAAAACCAGTACAACCTATGGCTATTGTTTGTTGATAATGGGTACAATAACTCACACGTAGGTAGTTTCACTTTTGATTTCTTAGTACCATTAATTAGCAGGCGTTATGTTGGTAGACACTTCAATGGTGGCCACGAGACAGGAGAAACTGGGAATGTGTTCTTTAGCGTTTGTTTAATAAGTATAAAGATGGTGTTTAATTTTGGCAGCTGGTACAGTCAACCCATCGCCATTTTGATTTTTGTGAAAAATTGCGGAGCCCGATGAAACGGGTGTGGATTTCGATATTCTTATTATTTTCGGGAAACTTACAGCTAGTGTATACAGTGTTACAGTGTGTGTTTATGGATAGAAGACACTTCAACAAACAATGATGCTGTGGGACGTGGTCTATTGCAGTCCCCTGCTGGGTTTAGAACATTATAATTTAAGCCTAGTTATGAAGTTATACTATTGATGTGAGCACTGTTTACCTACTTTAAATCTACCATTTACTGACTACGTCTTTCATTGACTTGAATGTGCCCTGGCGGCTGAGAGTATGTCATGCTCACTCAAATTTCTCGCTGGTGGTGGCGTGTGTCTTGGATCATTAAGTTCCCTTCAAAATGGTTGAGCTAAATGATGCTGATCCATGCGTCATGTTCGTGAACGGGCGCCGTCAGTGGGGACTGGTCATCTCTTAGCTGCCATGGCTTATTTTAATTTTTTAATTATTTTTGTTTTTATATTTTTATTATGGACGCTTTTAACGTGCACGTTTTTCTACATTGTTCTCACATGTATAATTTCAACATGAATGATGTATTCCGTTGGTTTATTTGGAATAAATGATTTGAGATTGAGTTTGAGTTTGACTAGCTGCATCTGTACCCTAATAACGTAATTCACGATCAATAGGAATCTGAATCGTTTTGAAACAAATTGCTAATCCATAGTTTCGTAAGCTGGAAAAAAAAATCTGCTCAACAACGTAAATAACGCAATGAATGTTGTTGAACTGTCCAAATGAAACAAATTTGTCGTAATCGTTTACAAAAATGTGTTGCGTAATTAGATAGCCTTTGCCTTCCGTATATTCTATTCTAGCTCAGCGTTGCCTACCTTCTTAAGGCGTCGTTTTTATCTGGCTAGACAAAAACGCCAGGCCATGTTTGCTTACTACTCAAAGAGTCGTTTCAACTTAACTGCTGTCATTATCGTTCATTTTATTTTTGCTGACCGTTACCAAGCTAAATACCAGTTGAGGTTTATGATACCAGGAATACTGTGACAAACTGGTGACTCTGCCAACAAATTCAATTTAACTCATATGACTGGTGGAATTTTATAATAACTAGGTTCTGCTCGCGATTTCCGTCCACGTGGAAGTCAACTATACCATGAAAACTATCCTTCCTATGGCACTCGACAATACGTGTAGCTTAGGTTTCTATCAGTCAAATATTTTTTGTCAGCACTTCCAGAGATTACCTCTCACAACCAATCAATTTTACGTATTTATAATACTAGTTCAGGTAAAAGCTTCGAAAACCAATTATTTCTTTCTTAAAAAAATTGTTTGTTAAGTAGAATATCTATTTGGGTGTTTTCTCATGGACCTACTTTTTGTACTACCAGTAAGTCCACGTTTAGACTCTTGTTCATACCCACACTATATGTAGCCATTTAGCCATTCATCTTCTAGCCCCAATTATACGTTTCCCACTGCAAACATAATTAAATCAACTAGACACACTATATGAACCGTATTCATTGTTAAAAGTGTTGTTGTTTCAAATAATTTTTCGTATAAGGTTACTAATTATTCCGATACCATCTACATATGTGTTCGCACCTTTACGTGAAAGGTACGTGGGAACAATCTATTGTTTTACATAGGTATTATGTACATTAGGTATTAATATATTCGTGTACGAAAATGGGTAGTTTGAATTTTGTGTGACTCAGGAGATGTGAATCAGAAATATCTTTGACTGTCTTTGTTCGTTTCATTTGTTTTACTTTTACTTCATAATTATTTTTTTTACTTAATATTTAACAGACATAATGTTTCTCTATTTTAATTGTTTAGAAAGGTTGGTTATTAAGTTCTTTCCGTCAGTTTAACCTGCTCTGCAGCTGTCTGCTGCTCAAGATGATCCTTATTTCAGTATCATTTTTACGCTGGACTGCAGCAAAATGATCATTCCTACGATCTGATTAATAGCAGCAATTGATTTGTATTCTGCCTAACTACTCGTACATCTCCATAAAGTATCATAATTTTAACATTGTACCAAAAATAGCTCCTTGCGATACGCCATGCAAACTCAGCCTAAATTCTAGAATTTTCGAACCGACTGCATGCAAAATACAATGCCTCATACATTTCAATACTATATCTTTCCCTTTCATCGTCATGAAAACACAATTATAACGCGAACATTCACTAAATCACTCATAATTATAAGCAGATCACGATCAAACGCTATAGTTAGTTCGTTTCCCGATGAACGAACACATTTTACTCTATCACGAATCTGGTTACTTCATTTAGTATCATGGCGTGGCGTGCTGACATGGCTTGCAATTAACTGGATTTTGTTACACCGGAGGTATCAAAATATGTTTATGATAGAGAGTTGAAAAAAATATATTTTAAATAAAATGGTAACAAGAAAAAAATATTATATAGCCTATTCTTTTAGGCACTAACGGTGGTGGTAAAAAAAGTCGGCACTGGGCAATTGTCTTGCCAAAATTAGGAATAAATAAGTAGGTAGGCGCTAGCTGCTGGCTGGACCGACGACCTTAAAAAGGTGGCTGAGACAGACTGGAAGCGAAAGGCGGAAGACAGGGTGTTGTGACGCAGCCTAGGAGAGGCCTATGTCCAGCAGTGGACAGCGATAGGTTGAGGTGAACAAAGTAGGTAGGTGAAAAGGAGCCTAGTAAAATTATGCACGTTTTTTGAATGAAAATAGCTCAATTAAATCAGAAACTGAAGCAACTTAAAAATAAAACAAGGTTAAAGAACCAGGCCTCACAAGATCAGATATCTATAAATAAATAGATTCCTTATAAATAAACGTGAATTTAAATCGCTGACTCGCATATATGCTTGCAACGTACGCCGAAAAATTTGTTGTTTTCATGTAATTAATATTCAAAAGGTGCAGTATTTCGCTCATAGCTGAATATTAAGTGATTCGTTTGTTATTTCATTCATGTTAAATATTTATTAGCAATTTAGAGTACGTTATACACATTTGGACACGTCGTAAAACAATGGAACTTGTCGTATATGCATGAGATCGTTCTACACACTTTCTTTTCTTGGTAGCAGCGTCACAATTATCATAAAAAGCTACATGATTGTCATGTTCAAATAGAGTAAAATACCGATAGTGTTTACAAATAGGTTTCTTATATTCACAAACGCCTGAAATATAAACATATTTTGACCCTATCAATCTATCAATATTGCTTGGATTAAATGAGAATCAAAGGGACCTCTAAAATTCAAGAAAAGTGTTTCATCAACGTCATAATAATTATATGTCAACTATTCCTCAAATACTACCTCTGCTACACACAGTCTTTCTCCAAAAATCGCCAAAAATAACAATCGAAGCTGGTTATATTTTAAAATAATTTCCATTCGTCACGGTGTGAGCAGCAGCCTAACATTTCATAGTTCACATTACAGTATGCTCGCACAATTACAATATTCAGTGTGATGTCCGCTGCGTCTGCGCAACACACGAAGCTTATATTCAAATGATTTGTGGCTTAGAAAGTTAGCCATTATAATATATTTACGCAATTTTCTAATGCTAAGCAAATACCAGTGAATATATGGCAGACGTCTGATGATCGTTAAATTGTAATTACTTATTTTATCTATAGGTCTTTCTGTGAGTGTCTAATTAGGTAATTTACTTATATATATATTACTTCTTCTTTGTTTGAATTTATTATTATTATCACTAGTGTTATGTAGTTTCTGCCTACCCGCATAGGATGTGTGTGTGGGTGTGAATTTTTGTATGTATGTAAAAATATTAGCAGTTATTAAGTGCGAGTCGGACTCGCACACGAAGGGTTCCGAATCACTGTACAATATTCAAAACTACGTTTTCACTATCGTACAAATAAAAAAACACATTTCTTGTATGGGTAACCCCTGTAAATAATAACTTTATGTTTTTTTTATTTGTTAATACATAATCTGTGAAAATTTCAACGGTTCACCTATTACGGTTCATGAGTTACAGCCCGCTGACAGACAGACGGACGGACTGCGGAGGCTTAGTAATAGGGTTCCGTTTGGCAAGCTGCTGGTTGGTTTTGGTGCGGAACCCTAAAAACGAAGCTATTATATTTACTTTCAACATAAAGAAAAATAATTTAGGTACAAAGTTTAAAATTGCCAGTTTGAAGAAAGAAAGCTTGCCTAAAATAAATTAAGAAGATTACTGACTATTTGTTTGTCAAATTTTGACAAACCAATTTTCGGAGTTAATAATTTTACCCACCACATGTTCGTGAATATAATTCCAAATATCCTGACTTTAACGATAAAAACGAGCACATTACACAGTTCGCACATAGTTCTCGGTGATAGATGGGCGAAGCACACGCGCATTGATGTGCGCCAGAGCGTACGGGATTACGTCATCGGTGACGGCTGCGCCGGAGTCGCGCTTTGAGCATGAAAGCGATAATGCTGGTGGAATTTACAATAACATTGTATCATCATCATCAGAGAGAGTTATAAATCGATTTCAATAGCGTTAGTTTTAATGCCTTCAGTAAATAGTAAGGAAGAGTACCAGAGATACTATCCTCAACTTAAAGTTAAAAGAGCACCTACACCAACAAAATAATATAATAATTTACGTGTGTATATAATTTTGTTGGAGACCATAAATAAATAATCACTGATTGTTTGAATGGAATAGAACGGAATATTACATTTTTTATTTAATTGATGCTATTTTGGTGAATGCCAACAGATGACAGGAGATTTGCCAGTACATTTCTATTATTCAGAAATCGATGTCTTATGTAATTTTGACGTTCGAAAAGTGCTGATTCTCAGCCTAGTTTGAATAAGTGACTTTTGAATTTTGAATTTTGATCAGACAATCAGTCTTTAAACCTGGGAAAAGTACATAATTATATTCATTGTGTTAATTATTTGTTTATATTTTTTTTTTCTTACCGGGTTCCTACTAATCAATTACAATCTAACCTTTAAGACTAATAAGCAATTTTAATCAAACTTAATTTATTACGTGATAACTATTTTAAAACTTAGAATAGTGTTTATTGCACTTTACACGAGTCCGTTTCACTTTTTTAGAGTCTGATATAATAATAATAACACTTTGTTCATGTGTTGTATGTGTGTCATTGTCACTATGTATTTCTACACTTTTTACACTACACTAACTCAAACGGTTTTGATCGTTTTAGTCTTCACAGTCTTCTTCAAGACTAATATATGTAATTGATTATATATATTTTATTATTATATTTCTATGCAATAAAGAATGAATGAATGCGACATAGCGCCCAACCCAATGGGTAGATTATTAAGTTCGTAATATTTTATAAAACATTATTGTACCTATTACCAAAAAAGACTTTGATATGATTTGATTTGTTGCAAAGATTATGGAGTTAAGAAAACCCAATTAAAATTCAAGAATTAAATGAAAAGTAGTTGACTGCAACAACACAGTAACCACTCCAGTAACAGGTTGTTAGGCACTCGTTGGTAATTATTTCCGACACTCGACTTTTATTGAGATAAACTGATCTGGTTGGTACTTGATGAAGATAGTTAACTGTGGTCTGTCACAGTACTAAAAGGATTGGGTGGAAAAGTACTACGTAATGCAAAAATGTTAGTTTAAAATGCAGTCGAGGATGGAAATGCAAGTAGCTGACTTGGATCATTATTGTAGGCTAATATCATACAGATAAATTTGCCTATGAATATAATATGATGGTTATATAGGTGTCAAAAAAGAGTGGGATGTGGGAAGTCCAAAGCCGGGAAAAAATATTTAGAGAGAAAGGGATTGTAGAAAACAGAGGGAAGGTAGGTAGTAGGTAGGGGAAACCGGGGCAATGTGGGCCCCTTAAGGGAAATCATGAATAAAATCTGAGAAAAAAAAGATAATGAAAAAAAACAACAGCCATTTATTAGTCTCATTATTCCTTATTATCATTAATCTTTAATAATTATCTAAAGCTCTTGCAGCACCAGTCTTTGGTGCTAATAGGACTTAAAAAATAAATAAAAAAATGCCTGTTTTTTCGGGCGAGTAAATTTGTGCGAATCAACCAACAAGCCATCAAATCAAGCCTGAAGCGTGGTTACTCAAGTTACGCTCTAAAAATAGACATTATCTACCTACACTCAATTCCAACCCCAAAAAGACTCAAATTACAAAGCAATAAACTAAATACACTAAGTACCTCTTTATATTCTGAAGCCGATCTACAAAAATCTCAAGGCCACCTTTTCCAAGAAGGTCGATGTGAGAAGGAATACATTGATCAAAGCCATGGGAACGTGGAGGCTCATTTAAATATTCATACTGTTGCTAGAATTGGTGTAGGCTGAAGTGGAGGAGGACAGGATGTCGAAAATATTAAATTAGGATTAGTGGTACTTAGAATTTAACAAGTATTAATATTAATAAGGATCGATTATGTAAATGTTTTTCGACCTCGTAATCACGCAATTCCGAGGTAATGCAATTGACATTAAACCTTAGGGTGATAACGCTATCAACCTTTTTTTTTTTGGGTGGGAAATCATCAAATGACTCCTCCCGCTCTAGGTAGAGCGGGAGGGCGTGACAGACTCTAACTGACTAAAACCCACCCGTGTTCCTTCTGTTGCCTGTGCAATGCCAAGGGGCCACGGTATCCCTTTCGGACTTTCCCGCAACCCCGGCAGGCAATGGTCTCATCGGACCCCTTCATTCGCTGACATCTATCGAGCTACCCATTGCTCAGCGTCCGCAAGCCCGCGCCTACGGTGGCCGGGAATCAGCAATTGATTCCCGACGCCCAGGGCGTCTCTTCCTGCGGCTTCTCCTCTCGCTCCGTACCATGGCCTGGACCAGGGCCGGACGCGAGAGATCCCCGCCACCGATCGCCTCCACGAGGACACGGCGGTGCTCTGTCCAAGCCGGACATACCTCCACCGTATGCTCCACCGTGTCCTCCGGGTGATCCACGCAGTGATGACACCCGGGCGTTTCCTCCCGCCTGATACGAAACAGGAACCTCCCGAAACAGCCGTGTCTGGTGAGGACCTGCGTCAGGCGGAAGGTGAGGACGCCGTGGCACCTCTCCAGCCACTCCTCAAAGAGGGGAAACGCTATCACCCTAAGTTTTAATATCAATTGCACGCCATAAAACGCCAAGTTCTATTATTACTATAAGACCAGATATTTTGATAGTTTCAGCCTGTTGACCAGTTTTACTTTACGAGTTCGACTATAGTGATGAATTATGATAGTGACGGAAAGTTTTTTTAAAGGCAATCAATTGGAAAAGTTCTTTAGAAGAGAAAAATGAGAAATCAAATAAATCATTTATTTCTTTGCAAACATGGCTATAGTACATAGGTGCGTTACCGTCACCTGGGCATTCAAAGGTTAACAATTCAAAATCTAAAATAAGAGGCAAGATCATCCGAAATTACAAAAAAAAAATGTCTGTGCTGACAGCAATAAAAATATAAAATAAGACTATATAATGTCAAACGGAAACAAAACGTAAGTGAATCACAATCATAATAAATATTTTAATCAGAGTAACAGCATGTCAATCAGTTAGTGAATCATCTCGAAGAAAATCGTCAATTGTGTAATAAGCTTTCATAATTAAAATTTCGTTTAGCGCCCTTTTAAATTTTAATGTAGTCATATTTTTTTTTAATAAAGTACCTACCTAATATTATATAAGAGAAAGGAAATGTAAGGGGGAACGAGGAATGTAGGTACCTATATGTAGGTAAATAAGGAAAAAGAAATTTGCTAGTATAGAATATACTAAACTAAACAAAGAAGAAAGAGACGATATTGGAAAAAAACCAACACCGGAAGATACGAAAGAAGGTAATTAAAGAAATTATCCAGAAAAACAATTCTAGAATCAAATTAACAAAGTTGGTCAATGAATTTGAAATGTGCTCAAGAAGTCTATTTTCAATAAGGTCAATCATTAAATCAATACCTACTTATATTTTTATTAGACTGCCCGATAACTTACTATAACGTAATTTATTTGACCAAATGACTACATTGAATATAATCAAATATTTACTATATATCAGGCAAGACAGCCATCAGAACGATTCTTCACCAAAACGGTTTGTTTATCAAAAGATGATTTTATGTACTTATCATTTAGATCTGTTTTTTCAATTAATTTTACCTCTTTTTTATCGGCTATTTTAAATCTGGGGACCTCTTTGCCTATATATGCTTCTAAAAGATGCTCACTCTTATTTATATCTTACTAGATAGACGTAAATACGAATGAGCATCTTCTCAGCGATTTTTCGATGGAAACTCTACGACCAACCGCCCCTAACTACAAAGTCGGGGTCAAAACATTAAAGAGTTCCTAAACAAAAAACCATCAAATACCCATACAGCTATAACTGCCTAAAATAAAAGTAATCACTAAATAATGTGCTGAACCAATCAAGTAGTAATTGCCCTTGTAATATTAATCAGTGTTTACACAATGGGTTTCATCCGATCAATATTGTTAATGGTACTGTGATGGACGATACCGGCTTAGTGGTTGAGCTTTATTAGTAACTTGGCCCTGACTACGAGTACTCGTATAGTACTAACGATGACTAAAGGATCAATTTCAACATTGTGATTTTTCCTCATTTCGTTTTTTTTTGCAATTCAATGTTTTATTATTTGTGTTTAACTATAGATTGTCCTACATACTATTTTAATGAATGTATGTTAGATAGGATCAAAATATCGTAAGAAACATACGAGTTTTTTAAGATAAATTTTAAATGCCACCGAAATGATAAAACGATCCATCGAAATTATAAAATTTGCCACCGAAATTAGATTCAGGTTACTGAAATGATAATGTAAACACAAAGAGAAACAGCTTCGTGACATAATGCCACCAGGCACAAGGTGCCTTTTCGAATAACTCTTACGAATAAAGAACCTTTCGCAAAATATCCATTTCGTAAAACAAAATCAAAATTTCGGATTAGTATATAGTCGATCCCATTCGCTAATAGTCACACTTTCACATTTTTGTAATACGATTAGTATCAAGCATGCATCCCGCCTGATGTTAAGTAGCAAATGCAGCTTAAACGCGGATGAGGGATCTCTGTCTCTCACTCATCATCATCAGCATCTGGGACGCAAAACTTCCACTGCTGAACATAAGCCTCCCCCATGGATTTCCAGACCAACCGGTTGTAGGCGGCCTACATGCAGCGACTTTCTGTAACCTTTAATAGTTGGTCTGTCCACCTTGTGTATCTTACACTGCGCTTACCGGTACGTGGTCTCCATTCGAGAACTCTTCTACCCTATCGGCCATCAGTTCTACGCGCTATGTGCTCTGCTCACTGTTACTTCAACTTGCTAATACGTTGGGCTATGTCGGTTTATTCGCCGTGTGTACGCACGGTCGTGTTTTCTACGGCGCGGCTTATACTCCGTGTGTAGGCACGGTCGTCAGTGTTGTATGGATCACTATGGAAGAATCTGTCAGTAAGTTTGAATCGAGATTCATACTTGGGCATCGTTTAGAAAAAGGCTTCGAGCCAGTTCACAATTCCCTTTTGAAGACTTGAACGTAAAGACGGCGCTCATCGCAAAGCATTTTCGCACTTACATTTCGTTGCTATCGTCACGGTGGGATCGCACTTGGGCATGCTTGGGCTATACAAATGTTAATGTTTTGCCGTGCCATGCCGTGACGTGGCGCCTAGTAAGCCTTAATTATAATAGTCAACATACTGGACATAAGTTTACCCCAAATTGCACCACCAGTACGTCTTCCACAATCTAAACGTATCCTATGTCTATCAAAGATTATACAGGATTACTGGTAATTCGACGTATATACGTCAGGGGCTGATAAAGGGGGCCAAATGCAACAAATTGAACCCCCCATATGTATGGCCGAAATTCAATAGTATTCGAGATATTTGAATTTTAAGGGTTTTTCGATATTTACCCAAAATTTGACATTTAATTCCAAATAAAAAAAAAACTACACATTTGAATGGGTACCATTAAAAATCATGTTGTAGCTAGCACTTCAATTAAGCTATGGACATAGTTAAAACTACTTAATTTAACAAAATAATTAAAATAATGAACGATATAAGAATAACATCTTACCAATATTTTTATTTTACGCTTCAAAAATGTTGCCTCCTCACAAAAATTTCTATGACATTAATCGTAAAAATAACTAGAAAAACTTGCCTATTCTGTAAGCTTTCCAAAAAGGTATAAAAATCAACTTTAAAATACATAATTCGTGGCATGGCATGTGTTTGAACCGGCGCGGGGAGAGAAATAATGTGTGTTTTAGTTTATGATCCTTGCTAAAACAACTGATTTTACTGGCGGAATTCTTCGTGATGGGGCGGGGTGTGAGGGTGGGGGAGCACACGGCGTCTGCTGTGCTCGCGTCGCCTTCCTTAGTAAGTTTCGACTCTACGCCGCGCAAGCACGTGTGTTGTTATCTTGCTATTAACCAATCTCTCATCGCGTAAATTTGTTATCGATCATTATTGTTAATTCTTGTTTCTCTTGTTATTATTTTTGTTATCATTGTTATTTCGGATACCATGGCTTCGTATGCTAATAACGAATACGCAGACATTATGTTTTGTTATGGTTTTGCCGATGGAAACGCGGCTGCGGCTCGGCGAGAATACCAACGCCGCTTTCCCGATCGTCGACTTCCCCACGTTACTGTTTTCGGGAGCACCTATCGACGATTGTCTGAAACTGGCAGTGTTCAGAGAGCACAATTCAACGCTGGCAGACCTCGACGGTATACGGCTGACGAAGAGGACACCATTCTTCAGTGTTTTATTGATGACCCAAACATCTCAACGAACATTGTTGCAAGACAGCTCGGTATGTCCCAGTGGAAAGTGTGGTCGGTAGTACATCTATCAGGTAGACACCCGTACCATTATCAACCTGTCCAAACATTGCACGAGGGAGATCCTGCCAGGCGACTCGAATTTTCTCGGTTTATGTTAAACGCTGACGCTGACCAGGAACATTTCCTAAGAAATATTTTGTGGACTGACGAGTCAAAGTTTGACCGGGATGGTATAACGAATTACCATAACTTACATTTTTGGGCACCTAAAGCAGGCAGGAATCCAAAAAAACTAAAAGAAACTGCGTCGCAAATGAGATTTTCCCTGAACGTATGGATGGGTGTCGTTGATAATTATTTGGTGGGCCCTCATTTCTTGCCCCAAAATTTGAACGGCGAAAATTACGAGGAGTTTTTGAGAAACAACCTAGACGATTTGGGTGCCCAGCACATTACCGGATTACTGTCCGACAGTGGCTAGATGAGAGATTTCCAAACCGATGGATTGGGAGGGGAGGGCCAATTCCGTGGCCAGCACGAAGCCCTGATATCACACCACTTGATTTTTACGTCTGGGGTCATATGAAGGAATTAGTTTATGTGACCCCAATAAATTCAGTCGAAGAACTTCGACAGCGAATAATAAACGCGGCGCAACAGATGAGAACAACGTTTTCATCAAGAGTGACGAAAACCGAAGTTAGGAAAAGAATTCGAACTTGCATTCGTAATAGAGGGGCTCATTTTGAACAAGATGTGTAAAATTTTTCATAAAATTTGACGTACATTTTTGAATGCATTTTATTTCATACAAATACAAATTCTCTCCCCGCGCCGTTTCAAACACATGCCATGCCACGAATTATGTATTTTAAAATTGACTTTTATACCTTTTTGGAAAGCTTACAGAATAGGCAAGTTTTTTTAGTTATTTTTACGATTAATGTCATAGAAATTTTTGTGAGGAGGCAACATTTTTGAAGCGTAAAATAAAAATATTGGTAAGATATTATTCTTATATCGTTAATTATTTTAATTATTTTGTTAAATTAAGTAGTTTTAACTATGTCCATAGCTTAATTGAAGTGCTAGCTACAACATGATTTTTAATGGTACCCATTCAAATGTGTAGTTTTTATTTTATTTGGAATTAAATGTCAAATTTTGGGTAAATATCGAAAAACCCTTAAAATTCAAATATCTCGAATACTATTGAATTTCGGCCATACATATGGGGGGTTCAATTTGTTGCATTTGGCCCCCTTTATCAGCCCCTGACGGATATACGTCGAATTACCAGTAATCCTGTAGACATTTTTAGACTAAGATGGAACTTTGTATGGGCAGTTAGCTGTCTGTCTGATAAAAGATATATTATGTTTTATAACCCTTTAAAGTAACTGGTGGGGACACTGTCCTGCTTATGTCAAGTTACTGGCCCGATACCCGTACCCAATGCAAGTATAATGAGTTCATTGCAAACATACATTACGCGCTTTATTACAAGGTGCAACAGAATCTCTCGATTCAATCAAATAGGTTCGATTCTGCCAAGAATTATAAGCTTAAGATTACATTCATTTGTAGCATCCTGTTTGGAGGCAAAGCAATTACACATCAGGGCCTCAAGTCTGCTATTACAATAGTGTCAGAATGGTCTATCATTGATTTCATAATTGTTGATTTTGACAAGTTTGGTAATCTACTAACATATTGGCGTCATTATGACTTTCCAATGGTCAGCCACTGACACTCCATTGAAATAAATGGCATCTATTGGTAATCTCGTACATAATGAAAAATGAATGACTGACTTAGGCAGTAATCTGCTAAAATGTTGACAGTTCCTTTGGTCAGTGACCTACCATGAGAACGTCATTGTGCAGTTATTTCTTTTAATTCGTTACGAGTATCGTGTTTGTGGAATACAATGATCAACCATTATGAATTTAGCAGATTACGAACTTTTAGCAAAATAACAATGGGATCGTGTTGGAATGACGAATTTATAAAAATAGCAGACTTGGGCCCCAGTTCTCTTGTGTTGCTTACTACCTTGAGTACCTTTGGCCCACGCCACTTTTCCTCCATAATTCGTCACTAATCCGTTTATTGGTTTTGGTAATATTCCCGAATTCAAGAGTTATTGCAGTGGCATGTTAAGGACCCTTCACCATATATTACAATATCTTCTAAATACAAACATGCAGCTGCAAAGAAAAGGTAACGTGGTTTGTAGCATAGGTATTTTCACGCCCATTCATCATCGTCAAAAGACGTCCACGGCTGGACAAAGGCCTCCCCACGCACCGCCACTTCACTTCACTTCCACCGATTCTGTGCTTCTCGCATCCAGCGGATTCCTGCGGCCTTCATAAGGTCATCGGTCCACCTTCTCGGAGGCCTTCTAACGCTACGTCTGCCGGTCTCGTCTTCCGTGGTCATCTTTCGGCCCCATGATGTGCCCTGCCCAGTCCCATGTAGGTCCCATTAATTTCTACAAAATCACCAATGTAAACAACCCTTTTTTTTTGCGTGTGAAATCATCAAATGACTTCTTCCGCTCTGGGTGGAGCGGGAGGGCGTGTCAGACTTTTACTTACTAACCACCCGTGTTCCTTCTCTTGCCTGTGCAATGCCAGGGGGCCACGGTATCCCTTTCGGACTTTCCCGCAACCCCGGCAGGCAATGGTCCCATCGGACCCCTTCACTTGCTGACATCTCTTTGAGGCGCGCGTGGAACACAACCCACCGATGTAAACAACCCTTAGATACTAAGAACTCAGAAAGCCATAATTACCACAATGTTACGATTACATAACTGATGTACACACACTTTACGAAATAACGTTTTCATAAGTTTCCTTCAACTTTACGATGCGTTGCGTTTGCTGTCAGCGGAGTAAGTGCAATTTTCACAATATAATAAAATCGTAATGCAAGTGAAAACGCGTTTTGTATTGCTGTGTTATTTTATTGTTTGCGGCGCTCAATGATAGGTTTTTCGTGTGGAGAAATAGTGTTTTTTTACATGGTGATGTATGAGGAAAATAAGTTGTTACTTTTACCGATACTCCTTTCTTACTTTTGTTTTAAGATGTGGGGACGGGTATTGTTAAATACAAACTAAGACATATTCTAATCGCTACAGACGTAAATTATCTTGATAATAACATATCCGATTTTCATAAATTTTATAATCTTCACACCACCTGATCCGATTCCGCAAAATTCTTTCACTAATGGGCAGCTACCGTGTTGCCGAGTGTCACATGATAGATATTTTATGTTATAACCAGAAAATTCACGCGGCAGAAAGTCGCGAGCAGAAGTTAGTTTTCCATATACGAAGCGCTGTGTGAAGTGTAAATAGCGCTGACAACTAAAACTGTGAAATCACTAAAAGCTACCAAGGTACTATATTTTATGGTCGTTTAAAAGCCTCCAACATAACTGACAGATTAAACTAACGATATTGGTTGAGATAAGTGCACGAGTCTTTAAAATATAGCTGTCATCCGGTGTATCGGTCACCCATCTAATGAATAACCTAGTTACAGGTTGCTTAACTTTACTAAGTGAAGGACGTAAACTATGTGCTTAATGAGGTTGGGGTTTGGAATGGTACCAAAGATAATAAGATCCTAGAGTTTCCTATAATGTAACATTTCAACGAAAAAGGACTTTTTTTATCCAACTATGGCGAAGCCCGAAGGAAATCCATAAATCGTACAGATAACGTGTGACTCGGCCTTACGAAAATTAAAAAAAAAAACGATATTGATGTCTTTGTTTATACCGTTTCTGTCGTAGTTGGATTTAAGTTTTTAATTTTGTTTTTCTTCAGAAGTGAATTTTTGTTACGACACATTCAGAATCTCCTTTTTGAAAACGTTCAAATTATGTCTTGCCGTAGCTTGCAACGGATTTCTTTTTTTATACATTCAGTTTGAAGTACATCGCCATTACGAAAACTTTTACTAACAAAATTATATTTCCATTATGGAAATTCCTCTACCACAAAGTTAAATTGGTCAAACAATCCAAGCTTAAAAGATAACTGTCTATCAACTACGAATCAAAATCATCATCATTATATACTCTTATTGTAAAATCAACTCTATGCATTCAATAATAAGGTCTAAATTCGCAAAACATGGCAGTCTGCGCACGCGCCGTTGCGTACGCGCATCTCGGGACCGCATCTCCGTTTTTCGCAACGACACACAATCGTTACGGTCGGGTAGTATACAATATGTTGCATAGAAATTGTATTTCTATTTTGCTGTTTTGTAACCTGTTTCCATTATTTGTACATAGTTAAATAGTACCTATATATGTACAATTTATGTATTATGCGGTGACTGTATACAGATGGGTTGTGGTTTTTGGATGGCAGTATCTATTTGTTTTCTATTGATATTATGCTATTTGTTATTTGAATCGTATGTCATGTCATTCCAATTCTCGTTACTTCAGCTCTTACTTGAAATTTTGTTAACTTGGGGTATCTTCAAGATTTATTAGAATATTAATATAACCACCTATGTAGGTACTCGTACAATCTAAACTCAACTAGCATGTCTACACAAATCGTGCTTTATGATCTTTTCAATAAACTTCGCATATAAAGTAATATTTGTAAGTAAGTATAAATTAAAAGAATACAAGTGGCTGTAGCGGCGGCTGCTAATTTATTTGCCTTTAACCATCAGTACGACATTTGCTGAAGTGAAGGAATTACTGATGATAAAAACCAAGGATTTCTTGCACCTAATACATATCCAATGAAAAATGTTATCAGAAATGAAGAAACTCCTTGGATGAGAGACCAACAAGACATTTGCAAGCTGAATACAAACTTCATAATATCGCTAAAGACTACCAACGATTAGATTACACAGAATTCCTTCATACAGATACATAATGCCCATACGCAACATCCTGCCAGCGCTATCCATTCGTTCCGCCAGTGTGTCTCTGCGCAAGTTACAATATTGACAGCCTCATTATTTGGCTTATTCTTAAGGAATTTCTTAGTTGCAGTGTGGATTTTTGTCCTATTGGTGGCAGTACCACAAGGTGCTTCGATGACCTGGTGAAGATCGCGGGAATCCGCTGGATGCGAGAAGCACAAGATCTGTTGAAGTGGTGATGCTTTTGAGCCAGTGTGTGTATGTCCAGCAGTGGACGTATTTCGGCTGAATTATGATGATGAATAGCAATGTGCTGGCCACAATTACATGGGACTCAAACATAACTGGCGAAATGTGTCCAGAATACAGGTATGTATGTACAATGATTTTGCAAACAAAGCTATACGCCACATCTTCCAGCGCTATCCATTCGTTTGCCAGTATGTCACAAATTGTACTCCATTTTGGTCTAGATTCCCAGGTTGGGCAAAGTATTGTTGGGTTTTTCCAACAGGGATTTCTCAGTGGCCGCCCGGAGTCCAGACATTTGTCCAGTTAATGGCAATAGGGCAGGCCATGGAAATAGGATATTAACATAATTGAAATAAGTGTTTGCACACGTCTGCCAGTCTCTAAATATACGCGTGAAGTTACACACAACAGTAATTATTTCAGACACATACACACAATGGGCCATACGCAACATCCTCCAGCGCTATCCATTCGTTCCGCCAGTGTGTCACTGCGCATTTCATAAGGTTGTCGCGGCGTCACGCGAGGCTGCCATGTGGAGCGCCAACGCAACATTTCCGTCTATTGTCACTGAGGATCTGCTGAATTACTGCCTGTAAATTACTTTTACTATCAACGGTAGGTGTGATGGGGAGTTTTACTCGTATGTTGTTTTAGAGATGTGCTTTGTCTATGATTATCTTTGTTTGTTGATAAACAGGGTCAAATGATTACTTTAGGATAAGATCTCCGATTTTTCATCTGGTTTCAACTTATTCATCCGTTCTCAGAGATTTTTTCTCTGAATGATGATCGGTTAGATTCGTTATATAAATATTATGCTTCTGGTATCTTTAGCCATAAGCAAAACTCCTCAAAAAGGTTTACCTATATACATAAAAAGTATGACACCTTTTTTTTTTTGGATCGGAAATTATGAAATAACTTCTCCCGGTCTGGGTGGAGCGGTGTCAGACTCTAACTGACTAAAACCCACCCGTGTTCCTTCAGTTGCCTGTACGTTGCCAGAGCCATGGCATCCCTTTCGGACTTTTCCGCAACCCCGGCAGGCATCGGTCCCATCGGACCTGTTCAGTTGCTGACATCTCTTTGAGGCGCGCGTGGAACACAACGCGCCGTCGACCCAAAGAATGACACCTTATTGCGTGATTATCCATTCATAATTATATCAGACATGATGACGGTAGTTAAGGACAAAATACTGGTAATATTAATAGTTATAATAAGACCAGTACGAGTGTAGGTAGGTAAGATCCTAAAATAAATCGTACGAATATAAATTGTACCTTCAGACTGGCAAAAACAATAAGGTAATCTGCGTTATCAATTAATTGGCCAAACATGTAAACAAACACGAGTTTTAGGAAAAACAACTGTAATGCCTATATATAAAGTTTGGTTTGCGCTACAACTACATATTTTTTATGACTTTTATCAAAAGTACTAGTCAGTCTAAAATCAACTTTATTTACACTTGCATAAAGTTGATGTGTGGAAATAACATCAAATGGAAACAAGAATTTACCTTAGGTGTATTGTATTGCGTATCTCTATTCTAGCTACTTGGTCAATGGTCATAGTCTACACAACCCACAACTTGACGAAGCCCAATAGAAACCTTTTCGCATTGTCACCATCAGTGGAGAAAGTAAAATAACTGCGAGATTTCTGTACATGGGAATTTCCTTCACTCACTTACAGCGTGCATAATTGGAAAAGTCTGTTCATGAAGGAAGCACTTAGCATTTACAAATGACTCCGGTAGGTTTTATGTTTTGCAAAGGATGGAACTTTTTATTTTTTAAATGTCTGAAGATCTTCTAGCAAACTATGAGATAGGTTACTTGTATATTATCTACCTCTACTGACTACTACCACTTGTAATAGGTATAAGAGTCGGAAATCTGGGATCTTGTAGACTTGGGATCTCCAAATCAGTAATGTCATAATGTGGAGCGTGACCCGCTAGTAAACTGAAGAATAAACCATTAAATTGTTTAAGTAATAGGTCTATTAAAACAACATTACTAATAACTCACTCACTAAGAAAGTAGATAAGGCAATTCTTAATTTAAAAATGACACGGGCAATAATATAAGGTCATAATCTCTCTATTTGTTTCGGAGATCCCGTTCAGTAAAATCTTCAAATAGGTTCAGGTATAACAAGATGAGAAACGGATACCACTGTCCTAGAAGCACCGACAAGGCAAGAAAAATGTATTTATCAATTTTTGCGGCAGGGTGGTCCATTCCCTCACAGACTTAAAACCGTTGACCCAAAAGCCATGGTAATAGTAAAGTAAACAGTTTCGTAAGCGGAAACGCGTCGGGTTCCGCGAATTCGTTACTAGCCACCGAGCCTACTTTAAATTCATTTGGCTGTAAACAATGCTGACTGTTTCCTGCCTTTTCTTAGATGTTACTATTGTGTTAGTAGAGTGCTTGTACCTTCTTTTTGAAACGTAGGAAAGTTTTAGGGTCAATGTCTCTTTTAAGTTTGACAGCTGTCAGTCGGCCATTTTTGAAAAGTGACATAAATAAGGGGAAGAACAAACGGCCACATTTCTAAGCTGCCTTGGTGCTCACATTCGCTAAGGCATTTTTTTTGCAAAATTTCAAGCATCTAAACACTTTAAACCTATGTATTTCCTTCAGTCCCTAAAAGTGAAAATGTCGTAAAGTCATCTTAAGTTCTCAACAACAGTAATGTTTTGCATATTATTGCTTTCATCAAGATTTTAATATTAATTGCAGTTATGCAATGTTCCTCTTTATTCCTAAGTAAAATATATAGGTAATATATGCTTCACCACGCTTTTGAGTTGATTGCGGTTAGAATAATTATTATTGGTAGCCATGGATAAATTACCTATGCAAGAAAAGGCATTACATAACTTTTATTGCCCAAAATTCTTACTGTTCACCATTCCAGTCACAGTGAAAAACATTAAAATATAGCAAAGAGTACCTATACCTTCTCTAAGTAGTAGGCACACTGACCAATGGAAGTCGGTTTATGGTACATGTTGGATTGATAGACACTTACATCGCTATTGTTTAAAAGTTTCGTAAATTTCACTGTAGATTCTTTCGCAGATCAGAGAGAGAAGGACTCATTTGAATACCTACTATGTGATTTCAACTTGTACATACGGCAAAGATGAAACAAGATTATAATGGGATTAAGTGGAGCAGCCTTAAAAAGGTGGCTGGGACAGACTGGATGCGGAAGGCGGGAGAATAGACAAAATTACAGATTCACAATCACAATCTGTCATTTTGTCTATTCTTTTTTTTTTTTAATTTTTTTTTTATTTATTTATATATATATATATATTCTTTCGTCGACAAAACCTGTTTCTATGGCGGTCATGCAACGCGTGCTGGGAGAGGTCTATGTCTAGCAGTGGACTGTGATAGACTGAATTGAATAAAAGTTTTTTTTGGAAAGAAATGTTTTTTTTTGATTTTTTATATGGCATCTCGCAGTTGACTCTCAGATTGAGGTCGCAGCTGCTTAACCGGACTATCCTGTGGATGCCTTAAGCTACTAACTTAAAGCCTCCAGCCAGGGGCATAAACTATTCTATGTTATACTAAGCGAACGCTCGCTAAGGGCACCCCCTGTGGGGTACGAACCTCGGCTTAGGGCGTCGCTGGCGGGAGGACAGCAAGATGGGACAGGCTGGATCAAACAGATATTAATATTATTATTAATTGGGGAATTTAATGCTACATTTCTCAGCATAACGCGGGCTGGCGCTTCTGCGAGCAAGGGTCGGGGGGGAGTATTATTTACTCGGGAGTGTCGCGATCGCAATGGACCTCGTCGGCGAGGTCGGAATGCGGGTCTTTTTTTATTGTTTTGTCACGTGCTGGTGTCCCTATTGCTTTCCTGGTGGAGGGTTATAGGGTCATCCGGGTCGGAGAGAAAATGCCTCGGACGGTGAATCTTACTGATTTCAGAGGTGAAAGAAATGGATGTTGCTGTCCCTTCTTTTATAGGCGAGATACTTTTTACTAAGCATCTACGGCCTGTTAATAATATCCAGATTAGACTTGGGTTGACTATCATTTGCCTTACAGTGCAGGTAAAATAGGTCATGGGCCTTTTCCCAGCTTTGCTTAGTATCAGTACTGTTAACCTGTATCTATTCCAAAGCAAACCTGGACAAAGGCCCATGACTTTCAATGCTTAGGATCCAGTGCTAATGTGAGCCACTGGACGTTTGTTTTGTCCATATCGTCCCGTCCATGTCGTCGTTCTACGGGTTCTGCCGCGACGCTTTCTAGCTGTCTAAGGCACCGGCCACACAGAACAGACGCAAGGCACGGACCCGTCGCAGTCGCGGCGCCCGTTTAATCTACTTGCATATAAAATGTATACAGCCGTCGCGACGTAAAACATACAGAAAAGACGGGACGGTGTCACGACGTTAACTCGTCGGCGCCCTATTGGAAAACATATAGAAAGGACAGGGCGCGGGCAGGGCGCGGGCCTGCACGGGCGCAAGCGGGGGAGCGGAAAGGGCGCGGAGGGCAGGTTCTCACAGCGCTCGCCCGCCAAGTGCCAATACATCTTCATCTTCAGAAGAAAACATGTTGTTGTATCATAATCGGACGGTTGAATGCCGGGAAAAGCTTCTAGTGCGCGCCATAAAAAGTCGTGATGGCGCCCTGTCTGCGACGGGTCCGTGTCTTTTCTATATAAGTTAAAAAGTCGCGACGGCGCCCTGTCTGCGACGGGTCCGCGCCCCGCCCTCGTCTTGCGTCTTTTCTGTCTGGCCGTTGGCTTAGGCACCGGCCACACAGAACAGACGCAAGGCACGGACCCGTCGCAGTCGCGGCGCCCGTTTAATCTACTTGCATATAAAATGTATACAGCCGTCGCGACGTAAAACATACAGAAAAGACGGGACGCCGTCACGACGTTAACTCGTCGGCGCCCTATTGGAAAACATATAGAAAGGACAGGGCGCGGGCAGGGCGCGGCCCTGCACGGGCGCAAGCGGGGGAGCGGAAAGGGCGCGGAGGGCAGGTTCTCACAGCGCTCGCCCGCTCGCCATTGTGCATCTTGCGTCTTGCGTCGCCAGTAACGTCTAACCCTCTGCAGATTAGCGAGATATACCAGTGCCAATACATCTTCATCTTCAGAAGAAGACATGTTGTCGTATCAAAATCGGACGGTTGAATGCCGGGAAAAGCTTCTAGTGCGCGCCATAAAAAGTCGTGACGGCGCCCTGTCTGCAACGGGTCCGTGTCTTTTCTATATATGTTAAAAAGTCGTGACGGCGCCCTGTCTGCGACGGGTCCGCGCCCCGCCCTCGTCTTGCGTCTTTTCTGTCTGGCCGTTGGCTCAGGGTTCCACATAGGGTTTTATTTTGGCCCACAGCTGACTGAGCAACGTCAGTAATCTGTGTTTCGGAACGCAGGTAAAATTGTTCGCATAAATACTGTTGATGATATTTTTTTACTAGATGATGAATAATTTATTCACATTTCAGTACTAACTTTAATAACAAAGTTTCGACTCAATCACATACCGTCACAATATTAAAGTTTTTGTTAATGCAATTTATTCACGATATTTATCTCAATAAATCTCAGTAAATTAACATTTTGCAACCAACTTGGTTTAATTTAACCGACCCGTTATGTTCGAGGTACACGAGGCTAGTTCCTCAAGCCAGGATAGTAAGCTAGCAAGCTAGTAACTCTGGCTTCGTGTGTACATATTCAGCTTCATTTCTAGGCTAGTTAGCTAGTGATAAAGCTTGTAAGTTAGTGTCTCAAGCTAGGATAGTTTAATAGGATGGAGTTCTATTTTTTGAGCTAGTATCACCCCCACCACTGATTTTACTATCCTGGCTTGTGTACTAGCTTCATGTGGCCGGCGATGGTAGTATTCGATTGGCTAGTGTGCAGTGACTACGCGTTTTGTTTTTCTGACTACAATCACGTGTTGTACTGTACTGGATTAAAATTATAGGCCTCTCATGTAAACAGCAGTAGCATATGCCAAGCCAGGATCGCAAGCCAGGATTGTGAACCGAGATTCTAGTTTGTTATCCTAGCCAGTGTCGCAATACATTACCTACGTAATAAGGAATGTAAACTGTCTTTGGTCTCTGGCCCTGACATCAACCAATGGACAAAAGTCAAACTTTTAAATATTGAATACCGAGGCTTTTGACTAAATTCTAAATAAGTACCTATTTTATGTATTTTTTTGTAATGTGCGTTTCGTTTGTGCTAAATAAACAATTCTTCTTTCTAGCTTTATTTATTTATTTGGACCTCCAACAAAGGATACACATACACAATATAAATCATAATATCAAAAACTGTTTTTTTACGTGTGCTCCTTCAAATACAGGAGACCACAGCATGCACATATAACTAGGTTTAAACAGGATAAAATGATGAGGAAATAAGTGATGAAATTCCAACAAAACAAATAAGAATTAACATGTCAGGATTGAGCATTCATAATTATTACAATTGTTTAGTATACTTTTATTTTTTTTAATCTTAAATATTTAGGAGGCTTTTATCCACAGTACATCACTGTGGATAAAAGCCTCCTAAAAATTCAGCCTCATCATAACTTAAACTATTCTAAACTACATCTACATATACAATATACATTATTAATTTCTAAACAAATCAGTAAGTAGGTTTGCTATCTCAGGTGAAGGTTGCGGTCCAATATCATATTCGTTTACTTTTATTCTGCTCAACAGTGTCTCTCTTTCATTCTTTGTCTTACTACACTCCATAAGTAGATGGTGAACATCTTTAACCGTTCCGCATGTTTCACAATTGGGAGAATTCACTTTCTTCATCAAATATTTTAGTACACTTAATAATTATTATTTCACATTTATTGACTAGGTATTGGGAGAGCTTTGAAAAACTAGCCCCGTGTGTCTCGGGCATTACGCTGTTTTGATCGTCATGTACGTACCTATTTTGTATGCGAATTGGATCGAAGGACCATATTTGGAGCAGTAGGACCAAATTACTGGGATTTAGGCGGTTTATCCGCACAATACTTGTATGAGTGGGTATCGAGATTGTAAGATGAAATAGCGGTCTATTACGATCTTAATCTTTTGGAGATTTATCGTTGATTGAAATGCCAAAGGTGATAAATTGTTTCCAGACAGAATTAAATACGTTACAAGGCGTGAGGGTTCGTGAATAATCAGATCTATCTGCAAGGTTAACCTGTAGTTGCTATTGGTGCTTACTCTTTGGGCGGTATTATCATTTTTCATACATCTGAGCTCAATTCAAAGGGCACGCTTTAAGTTAGTTCTGATCTATAGTTAACTAGCTGTGCCCGCGTGATGATTGGAAAGTATACCACGGGAACGTACTACCGGGTTAAAACACATTCTGTCCTAACTCAGGTCATGGTCTATATGTGTGTCAAATTTCATCCAAATCCGTTCAACACTTTAGGCATGAAAAGGTAATAGACAGACAGACCGAGTTACTTTCGCGTTTGTTATATATTAGTATGGATCTTTACGACTGCGACGTCTAGTCGTAACAAATACGAGTACTATTATTAGAATTTTTATTACAGTTATATAGGTACCAGCCGTTAACTGGTTATAGGCAATGCTGACAATGTCAACTGCTATACTGTCTTAAAATAAAACTCATTCATAATTAATCTCACTTCTTAATCCTCATCCACAAAACAATACAAAAAAATAAACTACCATCACGCCTTGTTTCCCCGATTCGTTGAGCAGATGTACACCTGTAGTACACCCACATTTCGTATGTCATGTTTAAGTCCCATGTAATAGGGGGTGCGCCTATTCCCATCAACCGGGCACAAATCTAGACCCCGGGCTACTGAGAAATTCATTCATCGAACCCAGGACCTGCTCGGAAGTGGTCGGAAGCACTACTGCTGCCATGCTCAGGGCTTCCGACCACTAGACCAACGAAACAGGTACTAAAAAAATTCAGGCATTTTTCTTATGTTGGTAGAAACAGTTACAGATAGAACAACCTAGAATAAGGATAATAGTACCTATCTATCTTCTACTATTTAATTTCACTAAGACCAGTCTATAACCCATTAAGAATCGGAAATCAATACTTGAATTAATTTACCTACAGCTAATATCCATTCAATTAACTAGCAACAAAAACAGAGCTCATAGCAAAAAAACTCTAAATGCAACTCTAATTGAATCACATCAAATCAACGACGTAATCTATACATACGTATTAAATTGAATTCGTTTTTCGTGTCTGTCTGTATGACCGCGTTGTTCTTCTAAACTGTGCAACGGATTTCGAAGGGGATTTTCACCATCATTTAGATCATTTATTCTGAAAGATTTATATGTAGGTACAAATACAATATTAATATCAAACTTATATACAATGTGTAACTGTCATAATGCACATTATGAAAGCTGTTTATTCTGAGTCGAGTTTTGACATTTTTAATATATCTACGTAATTTTTTATCCCAAAAATAATTAAAACTACGTAAATTACAGTCACACTTCCATTTTACAGTCGAAACAAACCAAAATGGACGAAGTACCTACTACGTTAGACACTTATACGTGTGAGATTGTGTGCGTGCATAGATTTGTAATGTGACCACAATTTTTCCCTACAGTCTACAGTAAATTTGTCTATTTTAATAAAATAACAGTGTTTTTTTTATATAATATTAAAAATTCTGTGTTGTTATGATTAATACCATAATATTCTAATTTGGGTTTTTGGTGGTGTGCGTTAAGAGTCCATAATACCTCAGCTCAAATTCACTCCTTATCTCGCTCGCACGATTCTGCTCGCGGACTGAGTGAGAGCGAGACCGAGCGCCGGCAGAGGCTCCAAGGCGCCAATAGTTTACGTATTTTTTTACATAACCTCACATAACATCACGCCTGTATTCCCCGAAGGGTTAGGCAGAGGCGTATCTATAATACCTACACCCACATTTCGCCAGGGGGCGAGCCTATTGCCATCAACCGGGCACAAATCCAGACTCCGAGCTGCTACTGAGAAATTCCAGATAGAAAAAACCCAATAACACTTTGCCCGACTCGGGAATCGAGCCCAGGACCTCATGCTCAGCAGTAGCGCTTGCGACCACTAGACCAACGAGGCAGTCTAAGTAATTTCTTTTTACGGCGAAAATAAAACATTGTATCTGCTTTATAGTTAGTTCAGCTATTCAAAAGTTCATAATCTAATTTGAAGAGATTTTTGCGGTTTGTTGTTCGGTTCGGAGGTAACTTTGGATTTTTTTTCTATAAAGAAAATTTTATGGAATCGTGCGTTCAGTCAAACATAGTAAATTATATTAATCCTCAACTTTACCATGATATTTATTTCAAAATTAATGCTGCAGTATTTTCGATATAACGGAGGAACATGCTAAGCACTTTGAAGTATTATACTCTTCATTCCGGGACATGTTGTTTAAGAGCGTACCGACCATTAATTGTCTGTCTTTTTTTTTACGTGTAAAGAGTAAAGAAAATAACCACACTTTTGTATGTTTCAATGCTTTTCGTTGTTTTTTCCATCATAATGCTCTGAAATAAAAAAAACTATCGCGCATAAAAGCTCCAGTCATCTATGAACTTTATTTTAGTAAATTAATCATAATAAAAAAATACTTTAATTATATTAAAAAAGTAGTAAAATAGAGGAAAAAATTACTCGATAAGAGGTAACTTTGCCTATTTATTCTATCGAGGCAACTTTATCAAATCGTGTTTCCATCGCGCCTATTATCTAGTTTAGATCCCCAATAATACCAATATGTTTACCTACTTCAAACAAACTTAATAAAAACATGTTTGTTTGTAAAAAAAAAGCTCGGTGCCCTCTTAATAAAGAAATCCCAGCGAGGCAGGGTCAGGTCGCTAGTATTAATCTGAATGAATTCCCACAGTCTTACCATAATTCATGAGAGAACGCTAAGCTATAAATGTATTCATTGCTATGTATCCGGCCGTTAATGAATTTGTCGCATATGAATATATATAAACTGTAACTATCTATGTTTTGATTGTAATTCTGTTAGCGGAACGGGGAGAGTTTCGTTCGGTGCTAGGTGGCGCAGAGTATGTATTAGTATGGTCGTCTGATTTGGAATTGGGTCTCGACAAATTAAGGAACTGGGCTGAAACCGGGTCTTATGGCGTGACTTAGTACCCAGCAGTGGACTGCGTCAGGCTGTTTAGTAAAAAACACTGCAGATTGAACAATAACTTTAATTTCGGAACTCGGTGTATATGGATCTGTTTTTTTTTTGTTTTTGCCACCGACTTCCGAAAATAAAGTTAGTTATCACTTGGTTGTGTTTTTTTTTGTTGGAAGTCGGTTGCCAGTTTATACTGGAAATGTATAGCTTGATGTGTAGTCGTGTGTAACTACTCCATACCTTGTATTATAATATCATCAAGATACACAAAGTGGATCAAATACATATTGTCGAAGCTAAGCAAGGCCAAGTTATTACAATTTATATGGGACCACCACGCAAGCTTCCTCTAACAAATGAATCATAATTGACGAAAATATCGATGAAATATATTTAAAACAAAAACTTAAAAAAAAACCGAACAAAAAAAAAAAACAACCGAATTGAGAACCTCCTCCTTTTTTAAGTCGGTTGAAAATACATGCAGCCGAAGATTTATAACCTGCTCCTTTTTGAAGTAGGTTAAAAAGGAATACCACAATGCACTGGGCATTATTGCAGGTATTTCCTTTAAACGTAAATTCTTATTGAAGTGGCCAAACTTTCTTCTCGGAATACATTCTTTCACAATAAGCTCTACATATTGCTTCTCCATTTTTAGCTTAGTCTACTCTACTTTGCTCAATTTTAGACTTTGCCAACTGATAGTCCACTGGTCCTTACGTCATTTTACAAAACATCAATCGAATACTACTTTTGAAAATAAATTTTAAACGTAGTCGGAATCAGCCTATAATATTCTGCTAGGAACATTATTAGAAGTTTTTGGGTCTCGGACGGTTTCCTCACGATGTTTTCCTTCACCGTTTTGAGAGCAAGAACCGTTTTGCAATGATCTTAATAATCTAGATTACTTAGGTCCAGGCCACAGTCGTTATACTTCTTCTGTAAATACAGCAGATAATTATGTGATCATTTCTAAATTTTCCATTCGTTTATATATTAAAAGGCCAATGTTCAAAAACGAAATGAAACAAATTGAAACACTTGTCCCTCACTAGTTATTCATTAGGTTACACCTAAAACTATTAAATCTAGTTAGCAATAATTATGCAAAATAAACGAATAATTATTTTCCAGCTTGAGTTTTATATGACCATAAAGTAGTGTAGTGAAGCGCTGAGTTTCGGTTTCGGCTGATACCAAATTAGTGACCGACCGATACCAGTTTCATAAAAATATCATAGTGGAAAGACATCACTAAAAACAGTGCATTGACCTGTAGTCATAGTAAAACCCTTTTTCTTTTTAAAATACAGTTGTAATTATTATGGTTTTACCACTGATAATATTTATGAACATACTAAACCATTTCCTTTAAAAATGTTTTATGGGCAAAGATTAAAACAGTACAGTTACAGTGCTTGCGTAAGTATTCACTTATTACTGCTTTTAAAACATTTAAAGTTATGGAACATGGCTTGCTTTTGTTACTATGAATATAACTAAAGTTAGAAATACAAAGGAATGTTTGAATAAGTCAGTTAAAACATGGATTCTCGTCCGATAAATCACATCGATTTTCAATTCATTTATAGGATCGATATTTTGTTTATTCAAACAATCGAACTAGTTTGGTTTCTAATTAAAACTTTGAGCTGGTATCATATATTATATTAAGCCGATACTAAAAACTGTGCCGAGGCCGAGTGTGTCCGGTCTCTACCGAGTTTCTTAGAGGGATCTTAATTAATTTGGACAGGCGTCCGTTCATATGAATGTGTTCGGTGGCAATCTCGTATCTAATGTGCTGTTAATATAGGCATCAACGTGGTGTGGAAAGAACTTTTACGTAATATTTTTCATTTTACATGTAAATTGAATGTCTAATACATTCAATTTTGTTGATGTAAGGATTGCACTCTATGATCTTTATAATATAGTGTTATTTTGGCATAAGCGAAAAAAAACAGACTGACAAGTCGTAGGTCTCGAGTTCGAACCCAAGGCACGCACCTCTGACTTTTCGGATTCATGTGCGTATTATATAATTATCACTTGCTCAAAAAACGGTGAAGGAAAACATCGTGAGGAAACCGGCATGCCTGAGAGATATTTCTCGACGGCATGTGAAGCCAAGTCAGAGGCCCGTGGGCGGCTTTAAAACTCTGACACCAGGTTAGTTTACTAACCACACGAAAAGAAGAATACTAAAGCTTAAAGTTCAAAGTTGATTGGGAAAACTTGACAGTTTCGGGTAGGTTGACCTGCAGCAGGTCAACCTACCTAAGGTGAAATGGGTATTGTAAAGCTAAAAATTGGTGAGCTGGCGCCTGTACAATACCCATTTCACCTTGAGTTGTGTTCCCCAACAATAATTTTAGATTAAACTAATAGATATAACAAATCAAAACAAAATACATTACAACTCAAGATATCACTTAGCCTCTCAATAAAACTAAATAATTCATAAACAAAACTCAACATTTTCCATACACCTAATAAATAATTAAAATTTATTCTCGATACTGGTATTTATGAATGCAGAGTCTGTCTCCGCACTAGCGAGCTATCGACAGAATGACAGGCCAAGCAATATTTGATAAGAAATTCATTTAAATGAAATCATTTTGATTAACATTATATCATAGGCCGGATCGTAATACCGATAGTGTTTATTGCAATCAGCTACTGGTCGTGAAAACCTGTTTTTTATATCAATTTCGTGTATCAAATTATGTTTTGTTAATGAATACATGTGTTATTTGTGGAACGGGGTTGTAATTTGTTCGTGTAAGCTTGTTCTTGATATGGGTGTGAATAGACAAGTAATATGGTGTTACGTTATCTGTATTAGACATACAATCCTTTAATAGTTAAATATAGAAACGATGTCTTGTTTAAAATTACCAGTCGTGTATGTGGCGAAAAGCCTTAAAGGTATTGAAGGCAATTTAATGAGGTACTTATTAAAATGTTAAAAGCCCTATAGCATGTTAGGGTCTTCTATTATCTAAAGCTTAGCCCACACTAGAGCATATTTTGTATCGTATACATACTTTAGGAACACTAAATTTGATGTTGTAACCGTTTTAGGTGTAAAGAAGGCATTTGGAAAGTTTCCACATACTTTTTTTACATCTAAGACATTTGATATTCATTATTGCATTTTATAATCAATATTTTAGTTCACTAGTTAGCCATATTTCATATTTCCATACAGTAATATTGCTTAATTATCATCGAAATATTTGAGAGCTATTTGCGACATTCACCCACTGTCAGAATGCAGGCTCTTAAGAATTAACGTTTTTTTCAAGATAGGTTGTCAAGTACAACCTTATCATCATCATTTCAGCCTGAAATCACCATCTGCTGGATACATAAAGGCCTACCTTCCTTTCTGCCATACTTCCCGCTTCTGTGCTATCCTGATACCGTATCAAAATGTTTGAGCTGAATGGTGCTGATCCATGCGTCATGTTCGTGAACGGGCGCCGTCAGTTGGGACTGGTCATCTCTTAGCTGCCATGTCTTATTTTAATTTATTTTAAGTTTTTGAATGATTCTTTATTTTTTTCTTTTTAGTATCAAATTTTTTATTTAAATTAAAAGAGTGTCCGTGGAGTTTCTTGCCCGTTCTTCTCCATAGGTACCTACTACGCTTTGGAATGGGCAACTAGCTTCATATTTTTGACTGACCGACCCCTTGACAATTCAAAAGTGCCTGTAAATGGTTTAATTGAAATAAATGCTTTGAGTTTGAGTTTATCATAGTGATAAAATTATTGTTAATTACTCATTAGGTATATCAGGTACCGTGGCTAACTAATAATAGCCGCACGGGTTGATTGAAGGTTAAGCTATGCTTGATGCGGTCAGTTCGTAGACCATCTATTACATATCCAGACCCCTCCATGCCCCGGAAAGCACGTTAAGCCGTTGGTCCCGGCTGTCATTCGTGGATCTTTGACAGTCGCTACGGGTCGTCAGAAGCCAGTCTTATCAAGGAGTGTCGTGATAGGCAGATAGGCAGCTCCTTCATGTAAAATACTTGTATTCAGCTGAATCCGGTTTGCCTGGAAGTTGACCCCAAGACACTACAAGCTTGTAGAAACGAAAAAAAACTATATGTATTTTCCGATCTATTTTTTTACGTAATTACCTACTTCATGGAATCACCAAGTATAGTGCAGTCTAGATTCCAATTAGACCTAGGTGTTTCCTGGTCTCAGGCCAAACTGACTTTGATAGATAGATGCCTAATTCCTAGGCATCTACTGCGTTTTTTCGTTGGTTAAAAGAGTGGCATTTACCTTTTGTATTCAATTATTTATCATAAAAAAATCTGGCATTCAGCTTCACACGGTCAGCCTGGAAGTCGACTTCAACATAGTTGGGAAAAGGCTAGGCAGATTTTTTACTCAGTAAGTAACAATATTTTCATACGAATCATTCCACTTTGACCACCAAGTTGCCGCGTTTTGCAGTGGAATCTGCCTCACTAGTTCGACTTGGTGGGGCAGATTCTACTACTCAAAAATCTTGTGGATTCTGCCCCACTAGGTTTGGTACCTTAGAATTTGTGTGAGGTAGGTATGCTCGTATTTTATATTTGTTTAGAAAATATCTAAGTAAAATGTAACTAGTGCTGGTAACTAGGACTTACATTAGTACGTAGGTAGTGTTTTTAAATAAAAGTACAGACGCCAGCAGGTGAACCTACCCGAAACTGTCAAATTTTCCCAATCAACTTTGAACCTTATGCTGTAGTGATAAAGTTAAAAATCTATTAAAGAAATTTGATAGATTGTAGTGGGTTGATGTGCAAAAATAATTGTTGAGGTGGCTTGGTAGGGCATAGTGGAATGATTCTTTCAAACCTTTTCCATAACTTATTTGTAACTTAGAATTGAAGTTTAACATTTAAAGGTTTAAGTTTTTATCGTAGCCGTTTGAAAATTTATTCGGTATCACTTTACTAAAGTTACAGCTGTACTAAAATAGATAAAACGTCAGATAACTAACTTGCACCTTTATTAATTAGCTATAAAACTTTAATACTTCGTTTATTTTCATTTTATTAGTAAAATAAATATTGAAAAGGTTTTGTTTAAAAATGTTTGTTGTCAAACGTAGGGACTCACTATGGCGTAACATAGAAGAGTATATTTCAATCAGTATTTGATTAGATTTACTTCCGAAATCTTTTACTGGGACCGATGTGGATCACCATAATAAAAGATAATTTTGGAAATCAGATCTCGTATCTTTTTTATTTTTATTAGCCGTTGTTGACCCACTGCTGGGCAAAGCCTCTCTACTCTCCTTTAAATTCTTTCCAAGTAATATCTATAGACTCAAAAAAAATTGGGCCATGAAGTAGACTTCAATCCTATCTAAATAAATAATAAGTATGTATACTCAAAATGGTGAACGGAAACATCGTTCTAGAATTAATAATTCGTCGATATGTGACATCTGGGCACCCGTGGACCCGCACTGAGCCCGCGTGGTACATTCTTTCTCGAAGAGAGGAGGCCTATTTCCCAGCAGTTGCATCATTATAGGCTGATACTTAAAAACGTGCTCGATACGATGAACGTAACATCAAATACAGATAATAGTTTTACAACGAGTGCACAAAACGAACCATTTTCATCCGATACTTTTAGCAGCCCGACACGAACGCGAGAGCTGATAGTAATGTCGAGGATGAAATGGTTTTGTGGACGAGTTACAAACTCTGCTTTTCACTTCGATTGCGAGGAAATAAAACAGTAGTATAACATAACATTTCTTTAATTAAAATTCAAAGTAAAATTAGTACAGTTTTGAATACTGAAGGAAATAGTTTTTTTGGCATATTAACGGTATTTTTTGCCTTAAAATAACAAATTTTATCTATGAACTTCTTATTGTGTTTGGCTCATTTTCTTTGCCTTAATATAGATACATTTATGAGCAGATACGTTAATGCACTAGTGCACAAAATTCGATTTTGTGCAGCACTTTCAGAGCATGAGAAGTGAAAAAAATATTCACACCTTATTTCTTAAGAGTAAGGAACGTTTTTTAAAGAACCAGTAACGACTTTTAATTACTTTGTCATGGATTAAAACAATTCTGTCAATGCACTAATGGCTCTCAGAATATCGGTTTCATTAATGAAAATTGTAACCTCATTTAGAATCCGTCACTTACGATCTGATGTTGTCAACGGGTAGTAAGCAAGGTGTTGTTGATAAACTCGTTCTTCTCTGCTTTGCCTTGGAGTTGAATAAATGCAGGCTGACTAATAACAGCCACACGGGTCGATCCATCAGGTTAAGCTACGCTTGCCGGTGTTATTCCGTGGATGGGTGACCGTCTTTATACACTGAGACTCCTCCGTGCCTCGGAAAGCACGTTAAGCCATGGATCCCGGCTGCCACGGATCTTTGACAGTTGTTACTGGGTTGTGACCTACCAAAAAAAAAGAATCATCAAAATCAATTTATGATTGGCGGAGTAATCGCGTAAAAAACATGCAAAAAAATAAAAAAAACAGTCGAATTGAGAACATGAGAACCTCCTGCTTTTTGAAGTAGATTAAAAACAAAACGATCGGATGGGTACACGAAAACACTCTACATTCCTATATAAACATTAATTCCACATTTAAACCAAGTTCATTCTTAATTCAGATATTCCATTTAAAAACTTCTTGATGAACAAAAACGAAATTAGCGATTCATTAAATAGTGATACTTAATCGTGGATTATTTAAATGAATTTAATTAAGGTGTGAGTATATGATGGCAGGTGGAGGGACTTTTAGGGTAGGTTGATTCTCGTGAGGTGAGGTAGGTGGAAGAATGAACGCATTGCTGCGTCTGATGTATTATTGTTTTTTTTTTAATTGATAAGATTCTACGTGAGGAAATGTCTCGTAGATTTTTTCACGTAGAAACTAGAATCTTAGAAAGTGACCAGCTACCTAATTGCGTAACACATTTCCATAAATGATTAAGGTTAATCTGTTTAATTTTGACAGTTCAACAACATTCATTGCGTTATTTACGTTGTTGAGCAGATTTTTTTTCGAGCTTATGAAGCAATGGATTTGCAATCTGTTTCAAATGATTCAGATTCTGATTAATCTTGTATTACGCAATAAGGGTGCTTACTAATTTATGGCGAAATGTGTCATTCATTACACTAAATATGTATGGAGCTACCATCTTCTGTACCACATTTATTGCAAATAAATGACTGACTATAAACTGCTACAGGTGTCTATAAATGCAGATTTTTCAATGTAAATGCCTTAAATTGACGAAAAGTCTAATCCCAACAATAAAAACAATCATATCGTAAGTAAAGCATTTTTTAGGTTAATGTTAAACGTTATACAACAGTGCACCAACACCCTAACCTATTTATTTAATCCTCTGCTTATATTTGACCGCACATCAAAAGCCGCCGTCTGGTTAAGATTCAATAGTTAACTTACAATGTTAATCAGTATGCTCATCGCAAAAAATAACGCTCATATGATAATGAGCAGACAGTAAAGCACGTACGTTTAATGTTATATAATTGTGGAATTATTCGCGAGAATGCTCATGTTTAAGTTTAAGGTTTTAATTTAAGTAAGAAAATGTTATGGTGAAGATTTCTTATGCAAGTAGGTAAGTTATATATAAATTCTATAGTATGAAGGGCTACGTTTATTCGGAATTCCAATAATTTTGCACGTTTTATTTTTTCTTCAATATAGCCTATGACACTCAGGGATAATTTAGCTTACCATTAGTGAAAGAATTTTCAGAATCGGATTCTGAGGATTACCCCCTTTTTTTTGTGTGTGAAATTCTTAATAACTTCTCCCGCTCTCGGTAGAGAGGGCGTGTCACTCTTACTGACTAAAACCCACCCGTGTTCCTTCAGATGCCTGTACGTTGCCAGGGGCCATGGTATCCCTTTCGGACTTTCCCGCGACCGCGACCCCGTCAGGCATTGGTCCTAAAGGACCCCGCCAGTGGTGCCGTCGACCTGGGGCTGGTCCTTATCGGACGGCGAGCTACCCATTGCTCACCTTCCGCAAGCCCGCGCCTACGGTGGCCGAGAATCGGCCTGCGATTCCCAATGATACCCCTTACATACAAACTCACAAATTTTACCTCGTTATACCCTACCTACCCTACCTACCCTACCTACCCTACCTACCCTACCTACCCTACCTACCCTACCTACCCTACCTACCCTACCTACCCTACCTACCCTACCTACCCTACCTACCCTACCTACCCTACCTACCCTACCTACCCTACCTACCCTACCTACCTTACCTACCCTACCTACCCTACTTACCCTATCTACTTACCCTACCTACCTACCTACCTACCTACCCTACCTATCTACCCTACCTACCTACTTACTTACCCTACCTACCTACCTACTTACCCTACCTACCTAAACTACCTACCTAAAACCTTGTCCTGAGAATAACGAAAACAACAAACCTACCCTACCTACCCTACCTATCTACCCTACCTACCCTACCTACCTACCTACTTAACCTACCTACCTGGTTATGACGTGACCAAGGGAATTCGTATACCTACTGGATTTTCAACTCTCGGTGTTGAGCCGAGCGTTGAAAATCCAACGCGTTTGGAAGCACTCTCGTCCCAACGCGTTGAAAAAACACACGGTTGGATTTTGAATTCACGGCGCTAAGCAACGCGTTGAAAATCCAGTGCACGAAAAAAAAGCGCCGCGATTTTATTACGTCCGTGAAAACGTGATCTAATAGTTAATTATTGTTTGTTGTAACTTTGGTCATGCAATCATAATAGCTAACAGTAAAGACACCTCGTTTACCTACTTGCAAGAGACTTAATCAAGCATATCTAAAGTTGTTAACGCAAGCACTTTCAATTAATTTTTATCATCTTTGACATTTCCCAGGACCCTGGGGTCTCCGACCTTTTGAAGGCGCACGAGGGCCCGAAGCCAACCCGCAGAGGCCCGGATGAATGTGAATAAGCTCTTTCGTGAAAGTGAAATCCATAAAAAAACCGGCCAAGGGCGAGTCAAGCCACGCACAAAGAAGGGTTCCGTAGTTGGGTAAGCTGGAATGAATTTATCCCAAAAACAAACTTAACTTTGTAGTTGTAAAAATGTTCTGCCATACATCGATATACGTCACAGTCAATTCTCCAACTACAAAAATGCAAGTTTGTAATCACAAAAAAAAAACTTTTTAACTCATTAGATAAGACTAAAAACTTACGATGTTTGACTTTTTCCTTTGCTTGTGCAGTTTACTGTAAGACCTTGCTTCTTGCCAAATTTCATGATTCTAAGTCTATAAGTTTTTATTAGAATCATAAAAATAGTTACATACTGTTACACACCTGCCAAAAGTGGAAAATAAATACTTAAGCATTCGAATTTTCCATTGCCCAGTGATATTTTTCCTACTTCTAAAGTTCAATCAATATCAACATCAAAAAAACATTATCCTTAACCACAATCAACCTTGACCAATACCTACACCACAAATTATACTCAAAACATTACACAATTTATCGATAACTAGAAAAAATACAAGCGACCCATAATAATACCCCATGTTTTCTAGGAACGGATAAAATCCTTTGACCTGTTTGCCGCAGTGCGCTTTTAGACGCCGCCCACAAATACAAATTGTGACTTTAAAACTATATAATTTTAACTCGATATGTTATAATTGACACGGAATAGTTTACAAGGAAAAAAGCTTGTTTTGGTAGCGTTAATTCAATGACGTCACAAAATAAAAATCTACATGAGATTATAATCATATCAAGCTACGCGAAAACCGAACTGAAAAGTTTGGAAATTCTAATTATGACGTCTAACATCCGCCATTTTGAATTTTCTGTCAGACTATTCAATGTAAACTAGAGTAGACACCGCGAGCAAAATTTTTGCGCAACACGTTGTAGTCCAGGGACCACAAACGTCTCAGTCACAACCTGACGTTTACGATGGCAGGACGTGACACATAAATAACTTTTGAAAATGCCTTCTTGTGTGATGTAACATTGTTTCCATCACTCGAGAAAATCAAATAAAGCTCAAGTGTGACATTTCATCGCAAAAACCACTTGTTTTTCACTCGTTTTTCATTCAAAATAAATAATATTTAACAATGTCATCCATTTTCAGATAATCAGAGATTATGGAAAATAAACGGAACAGACGACATATTATCTTACCGTATGATGTAAATAAAGTCTGTTAGCAGATGTACCTATGCAAAAAATGATAAGGTGAATGTATCTATTTTAAAAAAATATTTCCAAATTATGGATTCTCCTTCTTTACAAATTAAGGGTAACGTTAAATGATCGTCATTTTGAAAAATGGCCCGTGAAAATGCGTCCTCAATAAGCTAAAGATACTTTCTAAATAAAATACGCTTAATTTGAAGGAAGGCACATTCTGACCATTCAAACTGGGAACGATGGATAATATTTGTGCAAAAATATCGGAATAAGGTAACGTGGTTGCCAAGTGAACAATCCCGCTATATTCATCATTTACAATAGATTTTAAATGCAGTTAAAACTGTGTTAGGTATCAAGTAGGCAGAATAAGCAGATTGTGTCGAATCTGCGCGTACGGATTACTCTATGAGAACCTCCCCGCACCGCGCATACACCGCAGTTGTCACATTTGACATCCAAGGGACACATTTTTTGTTCGCGGTGTCTGCTCTAGTTTACATTGAACTTCAGGTCAAGACGAGTCCAATTTCAGAGATCTATGAGTCCAACATCATCTCAATTTCAAATTGTAGATTCTTATTTAAATATTACCAATCTCTTTACACATTATCTCCCATTCATAATTTACAGTATTCAATGATCTACCTAATCAACATAAAAGCATGGAGGAATGACTTTATTTGTAGTACCTGATTTACTCTTCAATCGTTCATTTTGGCGAAGCGGTCTTTTGTAATATACAGCAGGTAATTTAAGGTTTAGATCTTACATTTTCCGATCTGCTTTTGTTGCCTAACATACGTAATTACCTACTTCATGGATTCACCAAGTATAGTGCAGTCTAGATTCCAGATAGACCTAGGTGTTTCCGGTTCTCGGGCCAAACTGACTTTCATAAATAGATCCTAAATTTGTACAAGATTTGTCTTTACCTTTTGTAATAGATAATTTGTCATAAAAAAATATGGCATTCAGCTGCATCCGGTTAAACTGGAAGTCAACCCCAAAATAGTTATATAAAGATTTGGCAGATGATTATAATTATTTAATTTGTCCTTTTAAGTCCCGAATTGATAAACAGATCTTATTTGTGAGCTGAGTGTCTGATATGACTGGTTCACTAGTATATTACTGGCCTGCATGAGCTAAGTTTTCTTGTAAACCACTTCAATAAAAGGACGAGGTCATGCATTTGGTGAGTTTTTTTTTTTTAATATGGTTTGCGATTTATACGCTAGAAAAAAAGGGTACACAATGAAGGGTTCCGTAGTTTGAATGAATTTATCCCAAAATCTTTAGCATTGTAGTCGAATAACATGTTCTTCCATAAATCGATATACGTCACGGTCAATTCTCCAACTGCAAATTAAGGTGTCCAAATGCAAAAAAAAAAATGTGCTAAAAACTACAAATTAACGATTTTCGAACTTTTTCCTTAAGATACATGTACCTTGCTTCCTGCCAAATTTCATGATTACACGGGAAGTACCCTATAATGGGCGTATTTTTTTATTGCATGACTTAGTTAGATGCTTGATTTTTTTAGAGCTCCAAGGGATCATAGACCTACGTATTTGATATTAATTTAAATTTGATACCTTCACGCGCTCCTGAGAAAAAGGGTCTTGATAGACTGACGGACGGACCTAAGGGTCCTATCAGGGTAGTCCAATAAGGGTACCGTTTTTTCCTTTTAAGGTACGGAACCCTAAAAAGTTTCTACTTAACGACTTTAAAACAGGAGATGTTTTTAATTCGAATGTTATTTCCACAGACTAATTTTATGTCGTTAAAATGATTTGAGTGTAAAGAAACAGTTATTCTTACAGTCAGTGCCCCAAAGACTTTATATAAAATCAAAAGCATTCATTTCCAAAAACTAAGAAATTTCTGTTTTCAAAGCGATTATACTTTAGCATTTAAACCAATGATATTATATGTAAAAAGAGGTAGATAGGTTATAAACGTTCCGCAAGTGACACGTCAAAAGTTGGCTAATTAGCCACATTTTCTTCGTTTTGTCTCTGTTTCGCTCCCGATAATTACGACATGCCCTCCTACTTCCACGTGTCATATAATAGTGTGACATAGTGCCGTTTTTGAAGATAGAATGTTAGGTAGGTAACCTATCTACGTCTTTTTACTTCTAATATCATTGATTTAAACCTTATTTCTTGTCATTGGTCCTGTGGGTTCCAAACCCGTGGGAATGACAAAAAATTCAAGACCAAACGCCTACCGACTTCGCCAACCCTCTCGGCAAAATTACACCAAGTTAGGTAAAACGGTTGCATGCAATGATATACTACTGTATTATATAAACGGCTTGCGGGTACAGGGCGCCACTTTGTCGCCCATTTACTAGGAAACTGTTGTGAATACCATGTGAGGTATAATCGATGAAAAACTTGTCGCATTTGTACATAATGTCAAACTAGTGAATTTGTGAATGAAAACTGATAATTTCAATTAAAAAGTGGGTCCTATGATATGAATTAAAATTCCGTAAAAACCTTCGAATTGTTCGCAGGCTTCTTCATAAAACCTGCGGATCGGACAGTCTGGATCATCATCATCATCATCATCATCAGCCCATAACGTTCCCACTGCAGGGACACGGCCTCCTCTCAATGAGAGGGAGTGGGCTATAATCCACCACGCGTGCCCAGTGCGGATTGGTAGATTTCACATGCCTTCGAATTGTTGGTTCTAGGACATGCCGGTTTCCTCACGATGTTTTCCTTCACCGTTTTTGAGAGCAGTGGTGATGAAATTATTTACACAAAGTAATGCGCCTGTCTGGGTTCGAACCCACGACTTACTGTTCGTAAGTCGGGGCCGCCACCACTGGGCCACCGCTGCTCTCAGTCTCTATGAAAAAAGTTATTTTATATGCTTTTAAAAGTATTTAAAAACTCTATAATACAGAGAGCAGTGGTAGCCCAAGTGGAAACGGCCACGGCTTACAAGTTGAAGGTCGTAGGAATTATTTCATCACCACTGCTTTCAAAACGGTGAAGGAAAACATTGTGTAGAAACCAGCATGACAGAGAACCAAAAACTTCGAAGACATGTGACATCTACCAACCCGCACTGGGCCCGCGTGGTGGATTAAGACCCACTCCCTCTCACAAAATTATACTGATTATGCACATCAATTTTTAGATGAAGAGCTTAAAATGTTAACGAGGTATTTTAAGGTTAGTTGTTACTGAATAATAAGGGAACATTAACTTGACATTTATTTTCTTCAAATTATCATCTTCACTCAGGAAAAAATTCGATAAGGTGGTCGGTATAACCAAATCAAATCAAAATCCAAATTTCGCATAAACCTACATGGGCACTTATGAAACGTCAGAAGCTAGGTGCACGGTTCCAATTGGTCGTTAAAAAGCAATTAAAATCTGGCAACTTCTGGAAGCTTTTAAACCCATTAAAAAGCTTAGCCTATTGTTACCTATTTTCCTTTCGAAACTTTAAAAGCATTAGCATATTAAAGAGCCTTCAACACCCAAAAATATGTAGTAAATGAATGCCCCAATAACTATAAAAGAAAAATACAATTTGAACTCAACAATATCGATTCGTGGCACTCACTCGATTCAAAGACTCGATACTCAGAAACCTTCGTACAAACTTCGATCAGGACAATCCCTATCAATCATTCTATGTACTACATAATTAATACCACAGCTCAAAAATCACCACCCACCGGCAATTTGTCTACCACGCCGTGAATACAGCTTTTATCAGTTCATCATGGAAATAGGGGTAGAAATAATCAATAGACTCCTGCCCCACCCCTTAAAGCGCATGCGTGATGGTATTCACCTGGTGGTGGTGGTATCACCCCATGGGATCGTTCATGCCGTGGTATTAACCCACAGCTCATTCTTGTAAAAGATGGCTGGGGAGCAAGACTTGTTCATGTTTGGGGCCGACCGTTTTTGGGACTACTCTTCAATACCACCATGTAAGTTCTAATTTTAAAATCTTAAGTCAACCTTCTTTTAAATTACGTCATATTTTGTTTGTTTTTATTTTTATGGTTTTTCTCTATATATTTTCTTCAGAATCAGGCCATTTGCAATTTAAATTAGAAATTATTTTTTTAAATAATTACGTTACCTACTAAAAGGTGTGTGCGCAGTTTTCATTGGTGTCGCCATTTTGAATTTACGCTCGTGAACGGCGGCCAATTTAAATAAATGTATGCTAAATAATAATTTTGGTGATTAAAATAAGTATTTTTACGAAAGTTTAACCGAATTAAGAAACTTATTCAGGTGTTATTTTCCTATCAGAAAAAGATTATTATTTTATTAAAATGGAAAAATAAACGGTTTGCTTTTAGTTTAATCTCAAATCTAAGAGAAGCTACCTAGAATTCTAGTTATTAGTATTATAGGCATTTAATTTGAAAAGCTGAAATGATCTAAAAAATATTAAATAAATATTCCCATACAAAATACTAGAGTGACTATTCCAATTCTTGTCCTACCGATTTTAAATTACTCTATGGTCAACTGAATAAAACAGTAACAGTTTTCAATTGTTTTCACAGAAAACCACCCAAGCCTGACCATGGAAAGCGGTAAGATGTGTTTAGAGATAGTTTCCATTGCAACGGATTTGCGACACGACTTATCGTTCAATAATCGTGCGAGTCGTGCGCAATGACGTGAAATACTGTTTTTGTAAAAAAAATACTGATTTTAGTTTTTATTTTTTGCACTTTTTTAACTGTTATGTTGACGTGTACATTCACTCTATGTAAATATATTCAATATCAATAAACAAGCTTCATAAACACACACACTATTTTGTTTTGCCTCACCTATCCGCATTACGCTTTAAGGGGTGATTCCATTAAAGCGATTATTGCAGGCTTTTTATAGTTTTGAAATACAACCCCAGGTAGTGGAGATACCCTTTTAGGGTTGGTCACCCTTTTATGGGGCGATAATTAAAATTACAGTGACTAATCAAACATCATTACTTAGGGTTGGATACTTACCTTGTGTCTATTTTAGAATGAAGAATGACTCAGGCGGTACTAAAATACATTAATATGTGTGTGTTTTTAAAAATATTTCGTAACGCACAATGCACAACTTAAACCACTGAAGATAGACAAATGAAAACCGGCAGATACGTTCCTAAGAAAACCTAGTGATTCACTAATAAAATAATCATTTTTTTTACTTAAAAACAAAGGGGTTTGCCGAGGATGGATGTCCAAAAGCGAATACAGTCGCGTCCAACAGCTAGGTTTTACATTTTCCAGTCAAATTCTGATTTCACCAAACAAATCGAATAAAATTAATTGACTAAACTCTGATAAAATTATTTACTAACTGCAAAACCCTTAAACAAGTCAGTTTAGAACTGAATTGCTAATTAAAATGTTATGAATGTTCTACAAATACTAACAAATCGATTAATTAGTTAAAACAACTCGTGATTTTAGTATTCTATGTCTATAGCAAAGATAACTGGAACAGAATTTTAGTACCCGAATCAATGAAGCTGTTTACGATCAAATTCTAGCTTTGGTTTGGAAGTATTCGCATATAAGTACGAGCAAAATTCTAGTTAATAATGGTGCCGATTCTCTTGTACACCGAATAAACTAACTAAGCTATCACTAAAATTCCTTACTTTTGGCTATGAGAATCTTAAAGCTATTCTGTAGTAAAAACGTCTCTTTTAAAAATTATTTTGACACAACTAAATCGAATTTGACAATTGCGACTCCACGTGGTACATACTTGTTTGCCCTACCCCGTGAATTTTTTTAGAGCCGGAGGCACGCAGTGGGGGCAGCCTCGACGTTTTATATTATTTTATATCCTCGTGTTTTATATGGAATTTTTCTCTTCTTGTATGAAAAAAAAAAATTACCTACGTGATCAGTATGAGGGGCATATAGGGGTTTCATAAAGGGGGTCGATATTTTCATTATTTTTGCGATAGGACACACCATTTTCGAGATATAAGCAAAAGAAAAGAAAAAAATCCAGTACAGTACTGTTTTTGCACCCGAAGTCGAGATGTTCGTGTGAATCTTAGTTCATGACAACTAATAATATTCCACACCATTTTTAGTGGCGATTAAAAATGGTCAGAATTAGTTAGACAATTAAAATTTTAGGTGAAAAACGTCAAGTTCAGAAAAGCAAAATTGTCATTTTCACTAAAGTAAAATCTCAGTACAATCTTAGTGCTGTCAAACTAAAATATAGTTAAGTTGTGCCACTTTAGTCTATTTCAGAATGGGAAATCATCGTTTGACAGGAGTAAACTAAATTTTGGTGGTTTTTAGTCTAGTTTAGACGCATTTGTGACAAGAGAATCGGCACCAATGTCTATTTCTGTAAGTTTTTAACTAGCATTAAAATAAATTAGCTCATCAAAAAACTGTACCTAATTCTATAAACGCAAAATGACGACTAAGGTACAAGAAACCGCTTGACTTCTCATACCTATTAGTAAATCAATAATGAAAATAAAGACTTTTTTTTTTTAATAAGTATTAGTTATTTACGTAATTAACCGCGTAAGTTGGGGCTTTGTTTTAGCCTCAACTTACGAGTCATGGGTTTGAACCTCGGTAGGCGCTTTATTTTCTGTAAATAATTTCATCACCACGACTGCTCTCAAAACGGTGAAGGAAAACATCGTGAGGAAACCGGTATGTCCTAGAACCATGTGACATCTACCAACCCACAATGGGCCCGAGTGGTAGATTATAGAACTATATCAAAGAGGCCTGTCTCTCAGCAGTCTATAATGAGAGAAAACAAAGCATAATCAGTCTATAATGGGGAACCCCATTATAGACTGATTATGCTTTGTTTTCAACTTTATGTCTACACACAGCAAATCATTCAATAAAGCATCCAACATTTCTGATTACGGCAAGAAAAGTCCCAACCAATAAGTTTAAAAAAAAACAGTCTTGATCAGTGGCTAATTCTACCAAAATTAGATTAAATTGAGTATAGGCGTTCTCAAACTCAAACTCAAACTCAAGCATTTATTTCAATTAAACCATTTACAGGCACTTTTGACTTGTCAAAGAGTCAGTCAGTTAGTCAGAAAGTTGAAGCTATTTGCCCATTCCAAAACGTAGATCTCTATGGAGAAGAACGGGCAAGAAACTCCAAGGACACTCTTTTTTAAATATAGAAATTACAAAATCCTGGGTATATTCTTGTTGATTCTATATGTGAGAACAATGTAAAAAATATATAAAAATAAAACGATTAAAAATATAAGATTAAAAATAAGCCCTGGCAGATAAGAGATGACCAGTCTCAACTGACAGCGCCCGTTCACGAACATGACGCGTGGATCAGCACGATGCAGCTCAACCATTTTGTAGGGAACCGAATGATCCAACACACTCGCCACCATCAGCGAGACATTAAGTGAGCATGACATACTCTCAACTACCCTGCTATTTCAAGTCAAAATCAACATAATAACATAGTAAACGACTCCATGTTATTCACATTATTACAAAAATTGAAAATAAAAATGCGTCTAAGTTATACAAAACTATTGTTTGCAATGTATTTGTAACCTTTAAAGAATTTTACCACCAAAAGAAAGAAAATCAATATTATCTATTGGAGTTCTCTCTTTTGTACCTTGCTTCACTGAGTAACGTAATATTATAGATACTACTACCTACTTTAATATTATAAGGAGGTAAAATTTGTGAGTTTGTATGTCTGGTAATCTTCAGAACTACTGATCTGATTCTGAAAATTCTTAATGGGCTACAGTATTGCCAAGTGCCATAGGATTTATTTTACGTTTAAACAAGACTTTTCACGCGGACGGAGTCGGGGGCAAAAGCTAAAACTTTATAAAAACGTAAACAGAACGTTTTCATATATTTTTATAATACTCACTTAATTTTCGCTGAAGTGGCAGTGGGCGGGGCACATAGCGCGCAGAACTGACGGCCGATGGGGCAGAAAGGTTCTGGAATGGAGGCCACGTACCGGCAAGCGCAGCGTAGGACGTCCACCCTCAAGGTGGACAGATGACCTAATAAAGGTCGCAGGAAGCTGCTGGATGCAGGTCGTTTTCAACCGGCCAATTTGGAAATCATTGGGGGAGGCCTATGTTCAGCAGTGGACGTCCCATGGCTGAAAATCTGAAATGATGATAATGATGACTTAATTAAAAATTATAAAACTATCAACGGTTTTTATGACTCACGAACAAAGCGTCGTGAAATCTATAGAATAGTTACTCGTATGTATCAACAATTCAACATAGCTAATTTATAATATGGGTGGGCGGCGCGTGCCGCACGTGCGGTATTTTATGTTTCTTTTGATTTACGTCACAACGAGATTTCGTGTAGTGTGCCATGGGTCGAACATAATGGCGTGATTTAACCTTTTGAGAGCCAAATACCTATGCTTTTTAATTAGGCGGACGATACTTGGTTCTTTCACCTTACGTTTTTGGCTTTCTTGGTTGCGTCTTACTTTTTATGTAACTTCTAATAAATTGAACTTCATTTTTAGTAGCAAATTAATCGAAATAATTTTAATAAAGATCTTTAACTTATGAACAAAATCTATCTAGTTCCGTCTAAAGATAAGTTTTGAAAAAATCATTGACTATTTTAAATAACACCTAGATTACCTAGGTACTTGTAGTAGCCTACATAAAGATGGTGTATCTACCTAATTTATTTATTTTCTTTTATTTATTCTGTTTGAGAAATTTACATCTCAACCTTAAACCTAGCCTTAAATCTTATTACAAATATGAAATTGAAACCATTTACATTACAAGTTTTCACTGATAAACACTAAAATAAAGACAAAAAAAATCGGTACAAAATACCTATAACATAAAATTAGACAATAAATATTACAGTGACCTGCATAGCCTGACCCCTGTTACCCGCTTCTTTTTTGTACGAGGGGTCTGCATGCAGAGTACTGGCCGTACCTACACGATCGAATAATACAAACTGCGGCCCTAGTGTGATTTTCTTTTAACTATCTCAACTTTACGCATCGACCGCGTTCGGCGCTCCGATTGGCAGCCGGCCGGCCTTCACCAGTGAAGGGCCAATCGGAGCGCCGAACGCGGTCGATGCGTAATTTCGAGATAGTTAAAAGAAACTCACACTAGGGCCACAGATAAGCGTTGAGACGCAAACAATTACTTTTCGCGAAGAAGCGTTTTACCAACAAATGCTTAAGCTAAGAAATACAGCATAGCACAGCGTAGCATGTCAACCATAGAAACAGGCTTTCTATTGGTTTTCTCGACGGAAGAACAGACAAAATTACAGATTCTGATTGTTTATCTGTCATTTTGTCTATTCTTCCGTCGACAAAACCCGTTTCTATTGTGGTCATGCGTGCTGGTGTTGCATAATACAGGGTGTTTGGCGCATGGACCGACACAATTTTTTCAGGGATTTGGGAGGTCATTAGCTAGGTTCTACCCATACACCCTTTGTCCCAAATGTCACGGTTGGTTACATATGATTATTTTTTTAAAATGAAAAAAATTCCCAAAATGTGTCCTTTAATTTGAAATAACTTTTTTGTTTGTGGGTGTAGTGGCACAAAACAAATTTTGTTGCATTCTCCAAAGTCCTTTAAATCTAAAAACATCTTTGTTTTATACAACTGGTTTCAAGAAAATTCCTTACAAGCTTCCAAAGTTAATTTTTGTATTTAATGAATGAAATTTTACAACTTCTAAATTAATTATAAAAAAAACTAAAAGCTATTTTGAACTTAGCTAGAACCTAGCTAATGACCTCCCAAATCCCTGAAAAAATTGTGTCGGTCCATGCGCCAAACACCCTGTATATCCAAATGTTTAACTGTCTTCAAAAACTAGATAGCTTTAAGCCCTAACTGTTAATAGTTGCTACAAATATTAATATCAAACAATTTAATAAACCTTACTAGCTGACGGCTGGCGGCTTCAAAACCGGACTCTCATTAAAACCAAACAGTCACCTGTCATAGATTACAAATCGTACCGTGAGAAACAATAAACAACAAAGATATAATAATAAACAACTCCACTTGATACGACACTCGCTAATCTATGTCAAGGGTGGTCCACGTCCATAATTTATAATCCTATCTCACGCAATCTTTGTGCCTTTTAGCGAGTAATTATTAACACTTCCAGTAGCCAGTAAGTACAAGTCATTTCTCATATTGGAAAAAATAACCAATGGTTTCTGATCTCTGCACAGAGAAGTGCAACATTTTTTCAAGTGTCAAATTAAGATGGATAGTTTTGACATAATGTTTGATAGCTGTAGGACAAAGATTAAAAGATTGGAGAGAGGACTATTAAGTGACAAAGTTGGTGACTATTTACTGCTGTCGTAAAATTACATAACAGCTATTTGATTTCTTATAAAGTTTCTAAATACGGAATTTTATAGCTTACTAGATAACTTTATTAAATATTATTTGCCTTTTAAAGTGCTTGTTATTATATTCCGTGTTGGATTATACGATTTTATATCGTTATAACTTGGTTTAACAATGTACGCTTATAGTAATAAAAATAATAGTAATAATAATAGTAGATAATAATAGTGTCATTCATAAGTTTTATTTATTTATTTTATTAGTTTTAAGAAAACTTAAAGCTAATACATTCGAGTCAGTGCTAATATAATAGAAAACAGCCAATTACAAGTTTCCAATTATATAAACTTATGTATAAAATTGACAAAACGGTACAAACAGCGTGAGACTAAAGCTTCGTTCAGACTTCAGACGCGACACCGGCTATTGTTATACCGTAAGTTTTCTTAGAAATTGTATTGTTCGAGTCGCGTCGTGCTGGTCTGCACGAGCCTTTAAACATAGAATTATAGAGAATAAACAAAAACAAAATACATTACGCAACAATGTTACTCTTCAAAGAAAAACTTACTTATATTTTTTTTAAATTTCTGGACACTATTCGTAAATAAATCAAGCTGAACATCCACCTTAATAAACATTCGAAATGCTCTTAAAATATGTTTTGCCTATAGATAGTTTTCACAATAGGTACCTGAAGGAGATGAAGTCTCCGAAGAAACACAGACGGTACACGAAGTCCAATCCGAGACTGGTCATCTCTTATCTGCCAGGGCTTGTTTTTAATCGTTTTTGATTTATATATATATTTTTTTTTTTTACATTGTTCTCACATATAGAAGCAACAAGAGTAATGTACCCAGGATTTTGTAATTTCTATATTTAAAAGAGTGTCCTTGGAGTTTCTTGCCCGTTCTTCTCCATAGAGATCTACGTTTTGGAATGGGCAACTAGCTTCAACTTTCTGACTCTTTGACAATTCAAAAGTGCCTGTAAAGGGTTTAATTGAAATAAATGGTTTGAGTTTGAGTTTGAATCTTGGCCACCAACTTAGTGACTTCAGTAGACCCGTTTATTATACTAAATAGGAAGGCAATATCTGCATTTTTTCATAGAATAATATCGTTAGGAAAATCAGTATTTGCTCGTTATTGAGTGCACTTTCAAGGCGATTAATATAAATAAACACTGTAATTTGGATTCCAAATTTGAGAGGCATATTCAAGATGGATACGGACAAAAGCATCTGCCTAGCCTTTTCCCAACTACGTTGGGGTCAGCTTCCAGTCTAACCGGATGCAGCTGAATACCAGTATTTTATATGGAGCGACTGCCTATCTGACCTCCACAACCCAGTAATTGGGTGATACGATACCCCTTGGTAAGACTGGTTGTCAGACTTTCGGGCTTCTGACGACCCGTAACGACTGTCAAAGATCCACGAATGACAGCCGGGACCAACGGCTTAACGTGCTTTCCGAGGCACGGAGGAGTCTCGGTACGTAAAGATGGTCACCCATCCACAGACCAACCCCGGCAAGCGTAGCTTAACCTGACGGATCGACCCGTGCGGCAGTTATTACTTAGCCACGAGCTCCTCCGATATGGATACGGACAAAAGCACAGTATATAATTTACATGGTTTTGACATTCTTAACTCAGAGGAGACCCTAGTTATGGGTAAGAACTATCTATGCTAGGCCGGCTAGTGGAATGTGTTATTTTGTTAGCTCGAATTTATACAAGTATACTCGCAGAACACATTATCAAAACGTTAAAAAAAAAACTGACTTCTAAAAATAAAACACTTTTTTTTTAGTTTTACCTGCCCACGCATATTCGTTTACCACCGCTTACTATGTTAATAACAGTGACAGGAAATTACGAGAATAACATCATGAAAGCGCATAAAGTGGTTTAAATACCTACATGTTATTGAAGTTAACATAAAAACTTCTAAATCAAAGTTAATACGATTGATATGGGACCATCGCGCGGGTTTTCGCTACCAAATGAAATGAGAATCACGCAAATCGGCCAGAGAAACGGCGGAAAAATCGTGTAAATGAAAACAAAAAACTCGCCGTATGCATAACCTCCTTTTTAAACTCGGTGTAAAATGGTTACTAAACATTAAACAACAAATAAACGCAAAAAGCTACGTATTGAAACTAGTTATTTATTCCCAATCACATTTACCATCAGTCTTATGCAAGAAAAGCTCGTGGCATCATGCATAACTCTAATTCAAATAAAACACAATATTAATTTCAAATCCCCAGTAATTTAATACTAACATAAACCGTTTACACGGTCCGATTATAGTCGAGAACTCGCCACCATAGTTACGCAATCGAATGAAACTTGATATCGAACTCGACTCGTAAGGGCTTGGGCACACTCGTTTAGTTCATAGCTAGTAAAAAGCTGGTGAAGGTTTAAACTGCCATTCACGATGGTAATCTTCTCAGAATCAGATTAATGTTAGGGAAAATGACTACTAACTTTTATTGTCCGTATATTCAAATCACAATTGTCATTTTGACAGTTGTATGAAATGGCTCTGTCACGGAAAATTGACGTAGGGTGTTAAATTTGCTTAACAATTAATTTTCCTGACTTACAGACTGTTTGATAGTTTGATATAAGTCTATTGATTAGATTTTTCTATAAGAAGTCACAGTTCTAATAACTCGACAAACGCTCGTTTTGTGTTAAATAAATTGGGAAGTGCATTAAAAATTAAGCAGTTTTGTTGAATATGTCAAATTCTCCACCCTTAGCGAGTGGGTTGCGTATCGAAAAATCAATGAAGTTTATCGACTAAACAAACATTCGCGTAAAACGTCTCACTGGTCGTAATTCCCTGTTTAGTCAATAAAGCCCCCACAAAGCTTTGCCGATTTAATAAATAATTTATGAGAATACTAGTTCAAAGACCTGCCGATCTTGTTATTTATTTACAGTTTGATATTCATTGTGAAATTAAACAAATTAATATTACCGCAACCCTTGTCAATATTACTTATTTTTTGCAAAATAAATCCAGCTAGATAAAAGTTCTGTTTTTTTTTTCTTTTCGTACTACTATCGACTAAACTGGTAGTGTGGCCAAACCCTTAATCGATATAAATTCGAGTAGAATCGAGTAATGAGCGTGTCGTCGACGACTCCGAAACCTATTTACCGGTGCGCTGTCGTAATCTTTATTAATTAGTTTAATTCTGGCGGAAAAAGTGCGGTATTTCTACATTGCACGAGACTGGCGTGGCGTAGGAGTAGCAAACCAATTATACTAAAAGCTTATAATTTAAATATTTTTTAAATTATTTAAAGATGTCCCTTTTAACGGTCGTGTTTTTTTTTTATCAATTAGGCCGTGTTTTGCTGTAGGTAAATGAGAGTCACAATAATCCAAGGAATTGTTATGCCACCAGCTTTCTAATTACGCAACATATTTTCGTAAACGATAACTACAAATCTGTTTCATTTTGACAGTTCAACAACATTCATTGCGTTATTTTCGTTGCTCTGCAGATTTTTTTTCCGAACTTACGGAGCAATGGATTAGCAATCTGTTTCAAAACGATTCAGATTCGGATTGATTTTGCATTACGTAATTAGGGTAGTTCTTGTTTGGCCGATGAATCGACGATCTCGATTTTGTTGCTAAAATACGTCGTTTTTGTTGGACATTTTTGATTGTTGCCAGTATTTTTTGCAATGGCAATCTATCTTATAAAATAATTTCCTGGTCATGGGGACAGGACAGGAAATTGTGTAGGCTAGCTTGTGCATCCCTCTGAATATAGGAACACACCTAATGACTCAATAAATATAAGTAAGTAGAGACACTCACTCTGAGTTTTAATGCTGTCGGTACAAATCGTTAGAAAATTAGCTAACTGATTTTAGGATAGATAACCTGAATGATTTTGATGGATATTGCTATCTCATTGCTTCATATGTTCGAAAAATTTGTCTGTTCAACAACGTGAATAACTAAATTGTGAGTGAAGCCCTACTTCACCTGGCGCCTATTTTATAACCCACGCTTTATACATAACTAGTAATCACAAAAACATGAATGTAATAAATCTTTCAATTCAATTAAACCCATTGATTTTATCAATTTAATTGGAAAATCTTTTATTAATCACTATTTCCGTTAGACTTGGCAGGTGAACGGAAAAATTGATATTTACTTTGCAAATGGAGGTCGCGAAATTACAGTTAAAATATCAGTTAGCACTTGATAACTTCATTAAGTTTATTACAGTTGCTGGTGATTGCAGGTGATTTCTCATTGATTAGAAGTTGTCGTACAATGTCGATAAGGCCCTTTTTTTTTTTTTTTTTTGGGTGGGAAATCATCAAATGACGTCTCCCGCTCTGGGTGGAGCGGGAGGGCGTGTCAGACTCTTACTGACTAAAACCCACCCGTGTTCCTTCTCTTGCCTGTGCTATGCCAGGGGGCCACGGTATCCCTTTCGGACTTTCCCGCAACCCCGGCAGGCAATGGTCTCATAGGACCCCTTCACTCGCTGACACTCTTTGAGGCGCGCGTGGAACACAACGCGCCGTCGACCCGGGCTTGGTCCTTACCGGACGGCGAGCTACCCATTGCTCACCGTCCGCAAGCCCGCGCCTACGGTGGCCGGGAATCCGCGATCGATTCTCGACGCCCGGGGCGTCTCCTCCTGCGGCGGCTAGGGGCGTGAGGGCGCGAAATTTGCCTCTCCCTCACGCGCTCCGCCTCCTCCTTCGCGAGCATTACTGCTTCGCAGAAGGAGGTGACGGCCTCCCATGCCCTCTCGCTCCGTACCATGGCCTGGACCAGGGCCGGACGCGAGAGATCCCCGCCACCGATCGCCTCCACGAGGACACGGCGGTGCTCTGCCCAAGCCGGGCATACCTCCACCGTATGCTCCACCGTGTCCTCCGGGCGATCCACGCAGTGATGACACCCGGGCGTTTCCTCCCGCCTTATCCGAAACAGGTACCTCCCGAAACAGCCGTGTCCGGTGAGGACCTGCGTCAGGCGGAAGGTGAGGACGCCGTGGCGCCTCTCCAGCCACTCCTCAAAGAGGGGACTTATCGCCGCAATAGTGGCGTGCCCAGCACTGGGTTGCGACAATCGCACTCTCCATGACGCCATGAGATCCCGTCGGAGCTCTGTCCGCTGTGCCGCGATTTCTCGCGGCATCGGAGTCAAGCCCCGGCGTTTCGCCTCCCCGCGCCACTCCCAAATATGCGCGAGGACTTTTGCCTCCAGATCCCATGGCGGCAATCCGGCAAGGAGGCTCGCCGCCTCACCGGAGACCGTGCGGTATCCCCGGACCAGCCGGGTGGCCATGACCCTCTGGGACGCGTTCAACCGACGGGCAGGCCGCCGCCTCAACGAACGCGCCCACACCGGTGCCCCGTACAGGGCCATGGACCTCACGATCCCCGCGTAGTCGATAAGGCCCTGACTCAACCAAAACCAAAGCGCCAAAGCCAAAGCGGAGATGTCCGAAGCGGAGACGAGAAGAGATGTTTTTCAGCTAGACTGTATCCACCGAAGCTGTACGGAGATGCGTACTGGCTAGACCGGAGCAGAGATGTGTACTGGCTAGAGTGGACGGGCGGGTTGTGCGACGAGGGGAAACTAGCGGAGCCGCTCACATCTCATCTCGTGTCCTCTGCACATCGTCGCCACCTTGTAGTTTCCTCATGATGTTTTCCTTCACCGTTTTTGAAAATTATACAATACGCACATGAATCCGAAAAGTCAGAGGTTGGGTTTGAACTCAAGACCAACGGCAGTCCGACGGTCACACCACTAGGCTGTCACTGCTGTTGAGATGAACGTACATCTCTTCTCGTCTCCGCTGTGTACCGCCGCCCAGCTCAATCTCGGCGAGGCACAGCTCACATCTCCGCTTCGATCGCGCCATATAAATATGACACATCTCCGCTCAGTGGTGTCCACTGACGCTGAGTGAAGACGAGATGTGATAATAACAAAATTCTATTGGTTGTTCTAAACACATCTCATCCCTTCTCATCTCGTCCCCGTTTTAGTGAAGTCCGGGCCCCAGTGCTGCAGTTTGACCCGCCTGTATATCAAGGTACCTAAATAGGCCAGGAGATTTAGTGATCAAGGTATGGCTTTCTAAGAGATAGCTATACTTTAAGAGCATATTCATTTTCCCTCATTTACTTCTTTCAAACCGCAATTAGGTATTCGATATTTTTGACAGACCATAGTCTGATGGTCCAGTGGTTAAAGGTTGGGTTAACCTCTCATGCATGAGGTTAACCCACAAGGGTTCAAATCCGGGAATGTACCAAGGCTACCTTTTTTTAATTATTGTGCAGTTTCTAAGTTTATTTTGGAAATTACTGACACCGCTGAAGAAATAACATCGTGAGGAAACCTGGATCTTTATATAAGTCTGAAATCACTAGTCCGCCTTGAGTAAGTATGGTGATCAATGCTCGTGTCTTTTCTGTATGAGATTAGGCCCTTGCCCTGAAGTGGGACAGTAATAAGCTGGTATTATTCATAGTCTAATCAGTTAGCCACGAAGCCCGTTTGTCCACCGCACCGTGAACGGGATGTCATCGTCAACGAGTACTAGTTAACGACGCCGAATTAGCGATAGTACATTTACTACGGCCGCGTAGTCTAGTTTCTCAGTGACGTCCCGTTCACGGTGCGGTGGACAAACAGTGTAAAGCCTTCCTACCTCATTTGGAACTAAAAGATCTTTCTATCGAGAGAGAAATAAAAATTCTTAAAATACTTTTGATCTCGAAAAGTAAGACCTACCTACGTAAATATAGGTTGCAAATAGGTACATTAGCATAAAACTAATGGGAATTTTCTCTTGTCCACAGATTACTCTTGATAGAGCTACTGAAAATGTTCCCGTGAAGCAGTGCCTAGTGTGTCAAGGTAAGTCACATTTAAAAAAAAAAAAAAAAAAAAAACAAAGTTTTCTTTTTTCGTATTGGACTCTTATAGAGTGATTACAAATGATTGCTAATAAGCATAAATTATTGCAACTAACTTTGCATAAAAAGTTAGGCCTTCAATAACAGCTGATTTGGGCCACAGATAATGTCTCCGAGTTTGTTTTTAACACAGAGATAGACACGTTGATTATAATTATTATGTAGCTAGTCAGTATAATAATTATGTACCTACGCAATATTTAGATAAATTTCGTATTTTTTTATGTAATAAAACACCAAGGTGTTTATTGGGTGTGTATAGGTGTTGCGAAAATAAAAGGATTGAGTAAACTAAAAATAGTCAGAAAAGGGTTGCGCCTGCGCTAAAATATTCAGCTTTGCTCAACGATTTTTAGTTGCACTGAAAAATGCATAGTTTAGTTCTGTGCCGTTGACCTTTGAGTCGCTTTTTTTTTTTGGGTGGGAAATCATCAAATATCTTCTCCCGCTCTGGGCGGAGTGGGAGGGCATATCAGACTCTTACTGACTAAAACCCACCCCTTTCAGACTTTTCCGCAACCCCGGCAGACCTTTGGGCCCCTGAACCATTATTTGCAACAAGAATCTACTAATCTGACTTCATTAAAAACGTATTCATAATTGCTTGGGTAAATATCTCAATCTCAAGTGAATTGTTCTCAATACTTGAATTTAAAAACCTTAGGTCGTGACACAGGTTTTTGTAAATAAACATTGTCTTTTTTTTTAAACAAGTTTTTCTTGTTGTGTTTTCTTAAAACACAGCAAGCTCAGGTAAACAGGGTACAAAAATATCCCATTTATTGACAACGACCGATAAAGATTTAGTGTCAAGTAAGTTTGTTTTTATTGTTTTTGTCTGCGATACTAAAAATCGATATTTTACCTGTTCGTGAGAAAAGGTTGGATTGGGTATTAAAAAGCTATTAAAAGAGCTCGTGGACGTCCACGTTCACGACACGGCATCACGACAACCCAAGGAAGTAAAATCTATGCAAATATGAAGACGCTTTTAAATTTCCGTCCACAATAACTTTGCACATGACATATTTCCATACATTTTATGTACAGACGCCAGCACATCAACCTACCACAATCTGTCAAATTTCTTTAATAGATTTTCAACTTTATCACTAAAGTATAAGGTTCAAAGTTGATTGGGAAAATTTGACAGTTTCGGGTAGGTTGATGTGCTGGCGTCTGTACGTGGACGTCTACGATAATATCGTCACGTTAGAAGTTATAAAAGCTCACAATAAGTCAACATAAATAAACAATTGTTGTATTGTTTCTTGAGGAAACCTGAAGTTTGAATGCTCTGAAGTCGTTAATCTCTAAATTCCACTTTTCTGTTTGAAAATAATATGTATTAGCTCTGTTACAACAAGCTAGTGTAGAAAAAAAAATTGTCAGGCAGTGGGACAGAAACGACTATAAAAAAAAAACATATCTAATTTTTTTACACAATTACCTGGTCTACTACTTCAATCTGCCTAGCCTTTTCCCAACTATATTGGGGTCGGCTTCCAGTTGAATACCAGTATTTTACATGGAGTGACTGCCTATCTGACCTCCACAATCCAGTAACTGGGTAAAACTATACCCCTTGGTAAGACTGGTTGTCAGAAATTCGGGCTTCAAATGACCCGTAACGACTGTCAAAGATCCACAAATAACAGCCAGGACCGGCAGGAACGGCTTAACGTGCTTTCCGAGGCACGGAGGAGTCTCGGTATGTAAAGATGGTCACCCATCTACAAACCAACCCCGGCAAGCGTAGCTTAACCATCAGGCTGCTATTACTTAGCCACGAGCTCCTCAACACAACAACTTATTAAAAACAAACCGATAACATGAACCGTACAAATCCCGTTACCAATAACCACTAAAAATTAAAAACAGAACAAAGAGTTACGTATCTAGATCAAGTCGCACAGTGTTCAAACCGGCGTGGCGTGGACAAAAAAATGTTTATTTATATAAACACCGGTCAAGTACGGAGCAACGTGCGTCAAGTTAGGGCAGGGCAGAACTGTGCCTACAAAAACTTGCTGTCAGTAGGGATGTCCGAACTGTAAAAAAGTATCGATATTTTTTAAATGTATCGATATCACTGGAATATTTAAAAAAAAACCATTGTAACGGCAATATTCTGTAAGAATATTGGTGTTTTTACCGACTCTCAACTGTGAAAGACAAGTTGGAGGAGGTGCGCGTGTGGATGTTGTATTTTTTACGGATCTGAACTCCCAAGCCATTCTAGCTAGGGTGTTTTTTGAATAGTTGTACAGTGTATAATTTTTTATAAGTTTACGATACTCGGTAATATCGATGCATCGATGTATAAAATATCATCAAAAATATCGATAAATCGATAGTTTTTCTTAGTCTCTTCTTTAGCCTACCGGGCAGCTCTGGGATGTCTACAGTATGTTACTGTTATTATTTTTGCGTAAACATCAGGCAAATGATCATCAGGTAAATCATAAATTTTATCTTATGTTTCAAAAAGGCTACTAAATATTATAATTACTTAAATAAAATTGACGATACCTAAATCTGTCTTATTGGTTCGCCCGAATTTACTCGCCCAAAACGGGCGAATCGACCCTTTTAATTTTTTTTTCTTAAGCGTATGCGAGTAAATTTGGACGAATCACCAATAAGCCCAAAACTAGTTTAAAATACCACTACACAGTCGTATTTTTTTATTTACCCCAACAGGCAACATTATTTCGTCCTATAATATACAAATAGGTACTCGTATGATCTATTGTTTTTCGAAGAACCTCCAATAAATCTCACTTTTAACATCAACTAATATTTCTCGACACTTAAAAATCGGAGAAATTTATCTGAACGAATTTAAACGTTTTCAACGGGCATAAAATATAGCCTTATTTAAAAAAAGCCTGTGTCCACAATAAAATTGATCAAGAGGTCGTCACGCCTAGTGAACTACTGCTCGGCGAAAATTACCTGAAGCCGTGTAACTAGGTGTGTTGGGCCGGTCAATTAGTATGCATCTTTCATCTTTTGCGGTTTACCGTCGGATGGGTCGATTGACTACTTAATTGGGTAAAAAAAATCCTTTCTTTGTTTCGTGTGTAGACGCAGTAAGCGATTCTGTGTCTTTCATGTTGTACTAATATACATGTGTTTACTAATATTTTTTGGTTAATTTTGTTGTAAATTGTAACAGCCTTAATTCTCCCGATATCGTTTGTTTAGTGCTCGCCTGCAAATTTTTAACATAATGTCATTTAAAGGTCATGAACGACTATCCTTTATTGTGCCTCATACATTGTTTTGATTGATTTCATGTGTACATGCTTGCTTCGGTTAAGTATTTCCTAATCTCATCTATCGATGTCCAAATTCATACAACAACATCAGGGACTTCTCATGTTTACAAAACGCAGCCTTGAAGGGTGGATATTCTGGGATGTCCATTTCAAAAAACTCTCAAATAAAGACAGTTGTGGTTTGAATATAATATGGATAATTTAATTTTGTAGTCAATTTGCTTAACTACTCTGACTACATCGATGACCAATGCCACACCGACCTAAATAATACAAATTACAACAGTTAAATCCAAGGAGAATCCGCATAACCAGCAGTACGTAATGGTATGAATCAATGAGAGGTCGCAATTAAGAAAATAAGCGACTAATCACCTCTAATTAGTGATTTATTGCAATGTTACCAGTAATTACTGAGGCCATAGCTATTCAATGAGTAACGATTGTCCTGTCTAGAACAGAACGTTTTGTTCACTACTCACTCGTATGGACCTCTATGGGATAGAATTTTTATTTTATAGACATTGGATTAGGAATGTTGAGCCAAAATTAGCCTCAATATTATTATGTATTTTATATAATTATAATGAAGAAATAAGTATAGGATTCTGAAGGGTGATTACCAATGCTTACCGAGGAGCACCACGATTAAAATATTCACTGGATCTGTGGCTGGATTGTTGGACTCATTTAATATTTTTTGGCCAAACTATTAGATTCTGTAACAGTGTGATTAAAACAAAATAACGAATTTTCGGTTGCCACTTCAATTAATTTAAATATGGCTCTTCTGTATGAGCCGATTATTCGGGCAAAGGTTTTCTATCTAGAATTTCTCAGTAGCAGCTCGGAGTCTGGATATCTTTCCGGTTGATGGCAATAGGCTCGCCCCCTATTACACGGGACTTAAACATTATTGGCGAAATGTGGGTGTACTTATGTAAATAAGTATTTATACTCTACCTAACGAGGATTACAGAAGTGGTGTTATGTTAGAAGTGTAGAATCTGTGGAAACGCAAAACATAAAACTTGTTATAAAAAATACTTCTGACATGGTTAAAAAGAGTCCATTTGTTGATTCAGTGTTCTCCCAACACGGGCAAATATGTTGGTACTTTATGGCCAGCTCCACTGTGTTATTTGTCAGGTGTCAAAGTTGGCCCAACACCGACAAATAACATAGGAGCGATGACAAATTCATCTTGCTCCTACATGACTTAACTATTGACAGCAAAATTGACTATACCTACCTACATGACGCACAGCTGTTTGTACCACTTATATCATTGGCTTGAACATAATTGATCTAGTTATCGACACCTGCATGCATTAAGCTGTAGGCTATAAGGTGACAGCAATCTGTCTTTGTACCTTTACTTTAAGCTGGTCGGCTACCTGTGTTACCAGATGTTATGTTTGAATGTGTTGAATCATTTAGCTCCCTTCAAAATGGTTGAGCTGAATGGTGCTGATCCATGGGACATGTTCGTGAACGGGCGCCGTCAGTTGGGACTGGTCATCTCTTAGCAGCTTATTTTAATTTAATTTAAATTTTTGAATGGTTCTTTGTTCTTTTTCTTTTTATTACGGACGCTTTTACGAACGTGCACGTCTTTCTACATTGTTCTCACATGCATAATTTCAAAATGAATGATGTAACCAATATTTTGTATCAAATTTTAGATTTAAAAGAGTGTCCGTGGAGTTTCTTGCCCGTTCTTCTCCATAGGTACCTTTGGTACTACGCTTTGGAATGGGCATGCAACTAGCTTCATATTTCTGACTGACCGACTTCTTGACAGTTCAAAAGTGCCTGTAAATAGTTTATTTGAAATAAATGCTTTAAGTTTGAGTTATTAATTACAAACACTAATCTATTTTGTAATGAGGCACTGTCGTGACTTAAGAGGGAACAGGGGCGTTTCGTATTCTCCTTTTTTCTCAATTAATTTTTTATACATATATTATAGTAACATTTCAAAGAATTAATTCAGCTAAGATATCCTTATACATATAAACACTTACTGCCTTACTAATAAACGTATTATATCGGGTGAATAGTTACACACCGTTTTCTCTCTTTCAGTCGTCAGTAATTTGACTTTCGAAAGAAGAAGACAAAGCGTTGTGTAACTATATAGACGCTATACAACGTTTATTAGTAAGGAGGTTAGCTTCAAATAACTCTTCTTAGGTCCAAAACGACTATCAGTATTTAGACCAGTGTAATTTCGAGATTTCTGCTAATTTGTTTCTTGATTTAAGGCGAAGACTACACTTGCAACACGACCCTTTTCAATTGACGTCAAAAAAGGAGGAGGTTCTATGTTCGTCTGTATCTATTTTTGAAGTGAAAACTTCTTTAGGCGCGTTGAGCACTTTTTGGGTGAAAAATCATAGAACTCGCGTCATCGTCACCGAACGCTTTCCATGAGCTATATGTATACTGTGTATATATGTGTAGGTACTTTTTGGGTGAAAAAAGAGCGTGAAACTTGCGTCATCGTCACCTCATCGTTTTTTGATTCAAGATTTTTTGTCAATACGTTTCATTCCTCGTCTAACACCCCGTTTCTGAATTGAGAATTTGACGTTGAGAATTGGTCGAACACTTACATAAGGTGATTCCTTCATTGTGGCCAGCGAAAGTCAAAACATATTTACTAAAAACGTAAATAATTTGGAATTTCGTGTGCTACATTGAAGGTTTCACCTAGCTAAAGCTAGGAACTAACCACATTGAAGAAATCACACCTTAAGGACGCTATCACATTTTTCTACAAACAACGCTGTAAATCAGGTAGACTATTAACTTACTGCAAGGATATCATGTCTCAAATTGAATATAATATTCATATCCAGAATGACCCCATAAATTTACCTGGTCTCAAGGAACTTTCTCCTCTCTCTTTCTTCCTTTTGGGATCTCCCATTTTTCTTGACGGAGTGCCAGAAGCCATTTCCTCCCGTAAACAGCTTCTACTCAATGCTCGGGAACATCTCAAGGATCTTTCCGCGCACGTTGCGATTTTGTTGTTTCGCATGTGTTTTGCCTTACCCAAGATTACATATCTCTTGCGGACCGCTCCCACCTGGCTTTGCCCTGAGGAGGTATGTTCTTTTGACTGTGTTTTAAAATCTTCGGTTGAGTCGATCCTGAATGTGTCTTATAATGATGCGCAGTGGAGGCAGGCAGCTCTTCCTATCCGGCTCGGGGGTCTTGGGGTGCGGTGGGTGCATGATGTGGGCCTGTCGGCTTTCCTGGCGTCGACTCATGGGTTGGCTGACCTCGTGTCTGTTATTTTACATTCCAATGGCGATGGGGCAAACATACCATTTATGCTGGATGCCGGGTCAGCTTGGTCTGTTCTCAACATGGGTGCAGCAAGCCCCGACGCAACGCATGTTCAGCGAGCTTGGGATGACGTCACGTCTAAGCTGATCCAGGAGCAGATGTTGGTGGGTTCCTCGGGGGCTGATCTAGCCAGACTCAGGGCTGTATCGCAGCCAGAATCGGGAGCATGGTTGCACGCGCTTCCTTCGCCTCACCTGGGCACGTTGCTTGATGATGACTCTTTGCGTGTGGCGGTGGCCCTCCGCCTGGGCTGCAAGGTGTGTGAACCCCACAGATGCACCTGCGGTTCTATGGTGGAGGCCGATGGCCATCACGCTTTGAGTTGTCGTCGTTGCTCGGGGAGGTTCCCGCGTCACCATGCGCTCAATGATATTGTGAGGAGGGCATTCGTGTCGGCAGATGTCCCCTGCGTACTGGAGCCGCCGGGTCTGTCCAGGACTGACGGCAAGCGGCCGGATGGGCTGACTTTGGTGCCTTGGAGGAACGGCAAGTGCCTAATATGGGACGCAACTTGCGTCAGCACTGTTGCGGCCAGCCACCTTGGTCACGCACGTCGTCGTCGTCGTCGTCGTCGTCGTCGTCGTCGTCGTACGTCATTTGGCACGGTCGTCTCGCCGTCGGTTGCAGCTGAAGACGCTGCTGTAAGGAAGAGGGTGAAGTACGCTCCGTTGGCGGAACGTTACCTTTTTGTACCCGTTGCCGTTGAGTCCATGGGGTGTTGGGGCACTGAGGCCAAGAAGCTCATTAATGATATAGGGCACAGGCTCCGTGATAAAACGGGTGACTCCCGCTCCGGATCGTTCTTGGTGCAAAGGTTAGCCATTGCCATCCAACGTGGTAATGCTGCAAGCGTTATGGGCACCTTTGCGCCGGGAAAAGTTAGGGGCGGGTTATTTGACAATTTTTTTGACTTGTTGTTGTATAGTTAAGTAATTAAATAAATATATATATCAATAAAAAACTAAATTTTCACACAATTACGTTTTGACATGTTTTCGACATCGAATTCTAAATTCAGAAACCACCCTAATTACGTACCTAACACACTTTCAATCACAATCCGAGAGTTTTGAAGGATATTGCAAATCCATTGCTTCATAGGTTTGAAAAATTAATTTACTCAACAACGCAAATAACGCAATGAACGTGGGTGAACTGTCAAAATGAAACCCATTGCGATCAATTGTCATTTTATGTGTGTTACGCAATAACCCCGTGGGTTAGTACCTTGGTACTTATTGACTTACGACGTCATGAACGTATGACGGAGGAATAAAATTCGGCTTCGATGTTACATTTTAAGCGATCAAGTAAGTTATAAAATGTTTAAAGTCATAAAATGTGTTATAAAAGGTGTATGCCAATATTTTTTATGAGACAACAGGACATAGTGTTTAAAGTGTGATTTTAATTTGGCATCGTAAATAATGGTGCAACGACATGTTAAATTGAGGTATTCGAAGTTAATGGCTTTGGACCAAGTTTATGCAGTGACTTTGTAACGCGAACGTCTGGTCTTGGATGCTAAACATGAATGACGTGAGTATAACTCTGTAATATGGAAACTTGGGTTTAAACTCGAGACCTATGACTTGGCAGTCCGACGGTCACACCACTAGGCTATCACTACTCCTGTATATTATGTACTTAATAACAGTCAAAATTGAATAAACTAACAACGTTTAGTAACTAAATGAAAAAAGGAAACACACAGGTACTACAGCAGGTCGGTTTACTAGCTCTCGTTCGCCAAGCGTGCAGTACTTGTAACGTTCGATATGGAACTTTATTCCAAAACTGGCATACACTTTTAACAGAACAATCTGATAGGTGACAGCTAAGTTAACTGGAACCTCTAACACCGGAAATAATCAGGGATTTCCCTAGTGAGGTAGAACACCAAACCAAGCCTAAGTATAGGAAATGGGTAATAAAGAAAATGCATGTAAAGAAACCACTTTTAATTTTTATCTCTGTTTGCATCAAACAAATAAATCATAATTATTAGGAACATGCATCGATCACTCACTGTTCCGACTTTCCTTGAGTTTTTAATGGCAGCATTCCGTGCTGTAACATATTGGCGTGATGACATGTGAGTTGGTTCCGTAATAGCTATTTTGATATGTGGCCGCCATCTTGTTTTTATGTCACTTTTTTATTATAGGTATTGCAGTTTTCCTGAATGTGGATTGTGTGTCTAGATAGTAAATAACATGAAGTTAGAGCCCATTCGCCCATTCAAGTTTTTTTTTTACATACGGTAAATTATTTTGTGATTCAAAAAGGGATAGTTCTGAGTCCATATTATAAATAAATGCATTTTAATTTGGAATAGGTAATACGTTTAAGGCCAGCTTTGGACTGCAGTTTAATTAGTAATGACTAAAAATGAAAAAAATTAAGTATCAAGATCACAGCTATTGACAGCGGAAACGAAATGAACCGTTTTTCTCAGTATTCCCCTTAAATGCACTCCTATTACGTGGACACGTAAGATAATTAAGCGTGGTTTATTATTATTGACAGGCTACTAAATTATCGATAGGAAACACATGTCAGCTGAGTGCTGCGCCCTAAATTATACGGTGCGCCGGCGCGAGGTTTGACGACAAACTGCAGATTACATGCAGTAGGCTAATAAAATATTCTAGTCAAAAATTTTCTAGTCATTGGTACCGAAATGTCCGCTGCAAAAGGTAGATTTAACTTATGATGATCTGATGACAACAAGTTTTTCAAAATAAATAGTCAATTTCAATTTCAGGACAAGTATTTTTTTTTTTTGTTTTGAGATAAAATAGTAGCTAGGATTAGGTTTCTTGTGTACCTACTCCTCCACTTCAGTCACAAAAGTCTGTTTATTTTATGAAAATTTTAAAGCCTGGGGCTACCCATAGCTTTTCAAACGGTCAATATGGCATGTCCTCGGCCGTCAGAGGACGTGCTATATTCACAAACACTACGCAACACTTAATTAATGTAGGTATTGTTGGATTTTCAATTCTCGGCGCTTAGCCGAGCAGTTAAAATCCAACACTACCCTTTTAGGGATCTCGCGCTCTAGGCGGCCACGACTACGAGTCTACAACCAGTGGTTGCACCAACCAGGTAACCTATAGAAATCGATACTAATCGCGCATTTGGTCGGCTAGTTGGCCGTGCGACCACGCTTATTAGACATTACTTTTAGATATCGCATGGAGTGTTAGTGACAACGGGCAGTCAATTTAAACTACTGCTTAGTTCTTGCACAGTAACCTCTCAGCCTCTTATTAAGTACTATGAGTTTGTTGAAATAAATAGTATCAATATATTTCTGTGCAGCGACGGCGGTCGTACAAAGTAGATCTCAGCGGCTATTAGCTATTAGATCAAGGATGTGACTGCTACTGGACGATTAGATACGACTTCTAGTCGTCATTGAATTCTATGGCGTGTATTAATCCAAGATGGCGCTTGATAGTAAAAGCGCTGTTGCTGTCAAACGATAGATGTCATCTAAGGTTTATTCAAATCCTCATTTCGAATCAATGTTATTTCCTCTTAAACAGATATAAACTTTAAGCTTGTGTACCAGTCATCCTAGGGGTATCATGTTACCCAGTAACTGGGTAAAGGTCTGGGGCGCTCTATGTAAAATACTGGTATTCAGCTGCATCAGGTAAGACTGGGAGCCGACCCTAACTTAGTTGGTAAAAGGCTAGGTCGATGATGAGATTAGTGTATGTAGGTATCTAAAGCAGTTTGATTTTAGTATGACTAGTAGGATAAAAGTCCTTTACAATGTTGAAGTTGTAGCGCAAACTGAACTTTATTTGAAAGCATTATAGTTAACTTTCCAAAAAATCGTATTTGTTTACATGTTTGGAAACTAAATTGCGAACGCAGTTTAGACAGGAAGAAAAGTTATTTTACACAAATTACTAATGGTTGGTCTATTGGTAACAAGCGCTTCTTCTGAGCATAAGGTCCTGGTTTCGATTCCCAGGTTAAGCAAAGTTTTATTTGGTTTTTCCATCAGGAATTTCTCAGTAGCAGCCCAGAGTCTGGCTGGTATTTCAATAAGTTTTTGCCTGATATGCATGGTTATGAAAAAGAAATAACGAAAAATACTCAGCAATTCCATGCATTTTGCGAGAGCCTTAATTATTATAGCTACAGTAAAAAGCATTGTCTTATCCAAACAGGCAACACAATAAATCAATATTTCACCAACAATTCTCTCATAGATATCAATCATTCAAACATTTCTGTAACTGCAACTTACTTGTTACTTGTAAGCTTGTCCAACCGTCGGCGACTAGCGAGAAGCGAGTAGAACTAGCGATTTATTGTTTGATTCACACGAATTTACTCGCCCAGGCTCGGCACATTTTGAATTTTGAAAATAAGTACACTTACTTTACTGCATTATAATTCAAAATGTGCCTATTTTGTATTTCTGGAGTTACAGAAAAAAAAATGTTATTTTAAAGTGTCGATTCGCCCTTTTTGGGCATGATAATTCGTACGAATCGAAAAATAAACCGAGCTAGCAACTACTAACGAGTTGGCGAGCAGCCAACAGCGAGTAAAAACCAAGCATGAGACTCAGCGAGTATTCTGCCCGCCAAGAGTGCGTCGCTAAGCGAGTACTACTCTCTTTGATAGCTCTGCGAGTTCACGCCCGGAGGTGTGAACACTGAACAGTCAGCGATCAACTACTAATATAAACATAACATAACATCACGCCTGTCTTTACCGAAAGGTTAGACAGAGGTGTACCTATAGACATAGTACCCCCCCCCCCCCCTTTCGCCAGTTATGTTTAAGTCCCATGCAATAGGGGCCGAGCCTATTGCTATCAACCGTGCAAAAATTCAGACTCCGAGCTACTACTGAGAAATTCCTGAATGAAAAACCCAACAACACTACCCTTTTCTGTGGGGAGAACGGAAGATTATGTCGGACTCCTAACGACTAAAACCTCACTGCTCCTACAATACAACTACCATGTGTCGGGAGCCCGGGAGATTCGCCGCACCCCCGATTGGTATCAGCCCGCCTTGCCTAGCGGGCCCCATCACCCAGTGCAACCGATCGCACGACCGCACGTCCTCCCATAAAGGCTCGCATGGAATACTGCGTGCCCCCTCTTTGGGGCCGACTGTTCGGGCAACGACATAGCTTAAATTACGCCGCAAACAAGCCCCTCCTTATGGTGACCGGATATCGTAAAGCGACTTTACCCGACCTGGGAATCCAACCCAAGACCCAGCTCCAGCTCAGCAGTAGCGCTTGTGATTCAAACTCAAACTCAAACCATTTATTTCAATTAAACCTTTTACAGGCACTTTTGAACTGTCAAAGAGTCAGTCAGTTAGTCAGAAAGTTGAAGCTAGTTGCCCATTCCAAAATGTAGATCTCTATGGAGAAGAACGGGCAAGAAACTCCAAGGACACTCTTTTAAAAATAGAAATTACAAAATCCTGGGTATGGATTACTAGACCAACTTATGAATCTCTTTTACTTACAAGGGGTATGCAATAATTCCTACGTTTCTTGAGCGAGAATATCCTTGATATCAGTCGCTTATCTCGTGTACGGTGGGACGGGTACCTTACGCAGGATGTTTTATACTTCTAACATAATTTCCCGTACTTGTAACTTACTACTAATTGCACCTAACGGTTCACAGACTTCATTAAATACTTTAATAATCTGATTGGAACTTATGAACAGGATGTTCGTATCTAAATTAAATATACGATTTACCGCTACAGAGCCACGTAAAGTAATGTAGGGATTATAGTGTAGGGAGTGGTAAGTTATCATCTTTATACCCTTTTGGTAGCGTTGAATTTAAATTATTCTTGCAACATTGATGTCAAATCACTGTACCTACCTGTAATAAACGCTATCCCAAAATACTTAAGAGTCCATAATAGCTCAAATTCACTCCTCATCTCGCTCGTACGTTACTTCTCGCGGACTGAGTGAGAGCGAGACCGAGCGGCGGGAAAAAGGTTCCAAGGCGCCAATAGTTATGGTAATTTCTTTTTACGGCGAAAATAGTGGTAAAAGATAAAAACACATAGTATCTGCTTTATAGTTACTTTAGTTATTATGAAAAGTTTCATGATCTAATTTCAAGTTTTTTTTTTTAATACCAGTGATTTAGTGACTTTAGATATTTTTCAATCGAGGCTATTTTATTGAATCGTGTTTTCGTCACAGTCGTTAGTACATTAAAATACATTCGTCGCAAATACGTGACAAGAAGATGCGAATTATAAAATACTCGGAGCCTCAGCGGTCACCATTAATCCTCAACTTTACCATATATTTATTTCAAAATTAGTGCTGCAGTATTTTCGATATAACGGCGGATCATGCTAAGCATGTGAGGTATTATAGACTCTTAAGTCTATATCCTATCTAAAATTGAGGGCTCCTCAAAACGATGAAGATGATGGTGGAGCCAAGTGAACTAGAAAAGCAAGTGGACTTAGCGCCTTTTTTTTTTTTTTTTTTTTTCTGGGATCCCCTTTGTGTTGGATTCGTATTGACCATAAACAGAACAATGCAGTTCAAATTATTTTAATATTAGTTTGGATGGCCAAGCTTCCAAACCAATGTTAACATTGGGCTCTAAGTTTTTGTGGAACAAAGTTAGCTACAGTTTCAGCACCCTGATTGCCTAATACACAATCAATCACTATCTAAAACTTTTTGAAACAGATTACTAATCCATTGCTTCACAAGTTCGAAAAAAAAACTACTCTACGTACCTAAATAACGCGATGAATGTTGCTAAACTGTCAAAATGAAACAGATTAATTAGTCTTAGATAGCAGGATGAATGTCTTCCTTGACTTTTACTAGCTGCACCCCACGGTTTCACCGGGATAAGTGTCGATCCCGTGGTAATATAGGCATAGAAAGTATATTTTATCCTAACCCAGGTCATAGTTGACCCATGTGCGAAATTTCATCCAAATCCGTTCAGCAGTTTTAGCGGGAAAGCCTAACAAACATACAAACATACAAAAAATCAAATCGTATCTCTTTATAATATTACTTTAGACTACTTTGTTACCGTAAAGTTTTTATTTTTACGGTCCAATTTTATGGTGTCAACTAAAAAGGTGCAAGATAATTTACAAGTGTCAAACTTTATTTGTTTTTTATAACTTTATTATAACTTAACATCACGCCTGTTTTCTCCGAGGGGTTGGGCAGAGGTGTACCTGTAGTACACCCATATTTTGCCAGGTATCAAGTAATACGCGAGGTTACCATCAACCGGGAGCAAGTCCAGACTCCAGGTTGCTCCTGGGAAATAAATTATGTGTAAAGATGACGGCACTCATCGATATAAGTAACGTTTCATACAAGGTTCCCAAATATAAATTATTTACAAAAATAACGGGCAAGATACTCCATTTTATAGGACAAATTGTCCAGATACCAGAACCTCTAAAACAGAAGCAGCTGCCGTAAAAAAAACGGTACAAAATATTCTGAATTAAATGTTACTTGTTCACAGATGATCTGTGACATGTCCCAGACATTATGTAGGTACAGTCAGTCGCACATCTGTAAATGAAATGACATTTCCAGCGCTGGGGCTCTGTCTCGTATAGGGTCCCAGCATTATGCTGAGCGATGGCCGTTTTGCGTGAATGTGACGCATATCTTTCCCCAAATTGTTATGTTCATGTTTTGATCTTCCCTTGCGTCATGTGTACCGCAAATATATGTACGTATTTTCTTTCTTTTCTTTCATTCTTTCTTTATTTATTTCTGTAAATTGGATAACACGTCAAAATTAAATTTTGTTTTAAAACTGGACGAGTTCGGTGTTTCCTATCTGACTACTTTGAGAAGAAAGGCCGAAACAAACTCAGAGGTCACAGTCTCTTTTAAAGTCCAGACATAATCTTGGTCAGGCCATATGAGGACCGTGCAAATTAATGACAAAGATGGTCTTTTGAGGAAAGAACCACACAGATTTGAGTGGACCTATCCAGTCAGTCCAACAACGAAAATCAAACTTACTGCTTCGAAATGAAGACGTTGTCATTGTGAAATTATTAATATGGAACTGTGGTTGACTGTACCTGTAACCCGTTTTAATTTTAACACAATTTCTACAGAAATATATTTTGAGAAACATCTGTTTTCTTGTGAAACATGTACGCTTAGTGTAAATTGGTTATTTTGACGTATGAAGAAGCAGCTGGTGAGTTATTTTGGTGTATTAATACCCAAAAGATAAGTCCCTCGTATACATACATAAGTTATAAATTAAAGTCGATTTTCCTATCTACCTGAATGACCGCGTTGTTCTTCTAAACCACACAACGGATTTTGACAAAGTTTTCACCATTATATTTTCCGAAATGTGTGTACTTAGGTAATTATGATAAATAATATTAAACGTATCTACCTATAATAAAGAAAACTCGATTTTGTTGTCAAGTCGTAAAAGGGGTCGTGAGGACGACAAAAACAAAAAGAAAGACGTTTTTGCTTGAAAATAAACTTACTCAATTATGTTACTATCTGTCCAGTGATAGCTTATCAATATTCATGCAGATAAATATAGGTTATTATACCATGAATACACAGGCACTTAACTGTTGATTCGCCTTAATTTAATAATTATTATTTGTTTTATTAATGATCGATCATTTTAACACACTACACACAGCCGAAATAGCTCAGTTGGGAGAGCGTTAGACTGAAGATCTAAAGGTCCCTGGTTCAATCCCTGGTTTCGGCAGAACGCTCTTTTTGAAGAATAAATTATTGCCTTAAAAATCAATAGATTAAATTAATAGATAATTAATAGATTTGAATAGATAAACTTATTTATTTATTTATCTATATGGTTTCTATAACACCTTTACGACTCATCCAAGGTGTTATAAGTCACCATGACTACCTACACAAATTTACAAAAAAATCAAATGACTTGACATGATAAGTAAAGTTGACGCTGCTTTTAAATTTAATCTCCTTGACTGACACAATTAGTCGCCATATGTGTATAAAATCAATCAACATAATTCCTTATTTAAATAAAACCATCTGATCAGAAAACGCATAAAAAAATTCATTTCCCATAGCAAAATAGAACCGTTAAAAGTTCCCACAGTAGTATTAACACCCACCCTTTGAGTAGGTAATTAAATAAAAGAATTACCCTCCCCACACACGCGAGTAACGGCTAGTTACACATTATAAAGAAGTTGCATAATATGCCTATAACAGTCCAACTGCCTGGACACAGCATTACGCAGTTACGTATTACCCTAGTACATTACAATCTGAATAATTCACATGACATGGACATCGTAAATGAATTTTGTTGAACTGTCAAAATAAAAGCCATTGCTACTGTAAGTGTGTTACGAAATTATCCCGCAGGCTTCCTCTCTGCGTGAGGGAGTGGGCGATAATCCCGGTGCGGATTGCAAGATGTCATAAAAAAAATAAAAAAATAAAGATTCGAAAACGTAGGTAATAATTACAAATGTCTTCGATTTTTTTTGTTCTTGCTTCCTGCAGGGCTAACATGACAAGCGCGAGAAAGCTCTTTTTCTCGTTTTGTCGATATTTGTCTACGATTATGACGTCATTCTAATCTCTAACATGACCGTAAACGACGAGATATCTCGAAAAAGGCACTTTTACACTTCTATATCTCGCGACGAGAAACCGATGTTGCAAGTTATTAAAAACAAATTATTTTTATGATAGCAACATCGGCTTGAGATTCCGTTTCATTCATTCAATGGTGCCGATTCTCTTGTCACAAATGCCTCTAAACTAGACTAAAAATCACCAAAATTTTGATAATTCTTGTCAACCGACGATTTTCCATTCTGAAATAGACTAAAGTGACACAACTTAACTATATTTTAGTTTGACGGCACTGAGCTATTAATTTAGTGAAAATGGCAATTTTGCTGTTCAGAATTTACGTTCTTCACCTAAAATTTTGACTGTCTAAGTATTTAATAACGATTAAAAAAAGAACTAAAATTCACACCAACACACCCCGACGCGGCAAAAACAATACTGTCTTTTTTTCTTTTGTCTTGCTTATATCTCGAAAATGGTGTGTCCTATCGCAAAAATAATGAAAATTTCGACCCCCTTTATGAAATCCCTAAACCCCTAACACAACATGTAGGTAATATTTTTTCATATTTTCCATACAAAAAACGAAAAATTCCATATAAAACACGTCGTTTCAATATAAACAGTAGTTTAAAACTAAGTATTTTCATTATTAATATATTGTAAAATAAAATGGTGACTTATAAAAGTACAATTATGAAACTGCCATGTTATTTTGGAGTTTTTTTTTTGTATCATAATTTTGCTACTCTTCTCGTCAAAATCGACGACGAGTAAATACGACTAAATGATAGAAAAACCGGAGATTATCTCGTGTTGAATTGTCAAAAATCAAGATAACTAAGGTGCCATGTTAGGGTTTGTAGAGAAAACATCAATTTTGACAGGAGGAGTCGACTATTTTGTATGGACGCGCTGTCAGAAAACGAGAAAGTGACCGAAATAGACAAAAATTACTCACGCGAGAGCGAGTAACTGTCGCGTGTGTCATGTTAGGCCTGCTGACGATGTCTTCCTTCTCCGTGTTATGAGCACATACTTATCCTTAAAGTTGGCAACGTCGCAAATAGCTGTCAAATATTTACGTGTATTCAATAAGTTGGCAATATTACTGTATGGAAATATTAAACGTATCTAACTAAAATATTGATTATGAAATGCAATAACTGATATTTAACACCGAATATTTAGTTTTAGATGTAAAAAAAAAGTATTTGGAAAATTTCCAAATGCCTTTTATTCACCTAAAACGGTTACAACGTCCAATTCAGTGTTATAATAAATATATAATTGCAATTCATTATTAATATTCTAGTTCACTAGTTAGCCAAATTAATAATTATTATTGCCAAATTAATCAAAACAGCGAAATATTTGACATCTATTTGCGACGTTCCACTTTCAGAATAAACGCTCTCAAGTGTAGTGGTAATGATATAAATTACGTAAAGTAAAGCCTACCTAACTTTTCCATACATTATCCATTGAAGGCCCTCTAACAATTAAAAAAAAACAAACTTCTTCACTGTATAAATAGACTGACGGCCATCAAAATCAGGCATCGTGTAAAAAACACATTTATTTCAATTATTTTTCTAACACTATCACTAATGTCAAGCAAAGGTTAACGGTGTTGCCATTAAAATAAATTAACCTAAATCACGACCAATGTTTTTTTAATAACGCAACAATGTTTGAGGGCGATGGGTGACCTATAAAGTCACCCGATGGTGTTAAGGGGGTGGTCTCTACTTCCTGTGATTTCGAACACGCGAGGTTTTTTAGTTGTATGTTTAGTGAAAAAGCTTGTAGAATGATTGATGAAAAATGTAAGGAAAATCACGCCTACATTATTTAAAGGGACAGGCAGAAATGTAACCTTTAGTAGGTGCACCTAATGGAATGAAAACGAAATTTTCCATGACTGTATGTAACTGCAAAATGTAGTGAAAACATTTTGACTGAATATTGAAATAATTTACTCTTCAAAAAGAATGGTCTGCCGAAACCAGGGATTGAACCAGGGACCTTTAGATCTTCAGTCTAACGCTCTCCCAACTGAGCTATTTCGGCGCTGAAACCAATGCTAAAATTTTATACCATTACTTAAACTTACTGAAAAACCGAATTTAGCACTTTACTTGAGCTCAAAAACTGTTTATTCTGCACAAAAAAAAACACACACATTACAAATGAAACTAGAACACATACAAAGTAGTCAAAAGCCTCGTATTCAAGTAGTAGTAGAAGATTAACAATCTTAAAATCCAAAAAGAAAAAAAAAGCAAGCCATCATTTAAAAATAGATCTTTTCATTCTCTACATGCATTGACGGCTATACAAATATTAATTACCTACCTACAGAGTACATTTTATATACGTCCTACCTATAGTTTTTATCGCAAACCAATTGCTAAAAGGCGTATTATCACAAAAAGAGCATTTTGCCGAAACCAGGGATTGAACCAGGGACCTTTAGATCTTCAGTCTAACGCTCTCCCAACTGAGCTATTTCGGCGCTGATATGAAAGTTAAAATTTTATAGCATTACTTACTGAAAAGCCGAATTTAGCACTTTACTTGAGCTCGGAATTAAAATCATGGTCTTTTAGCTTGCTAGAGACCGTTTTTAAAGACCCAAAATTATGTCACTGGATTTTTTTTAAGCTAATCTCTGTTTAATTACATTTTCGTAAACGTTTTTTCGAACTTATGAAGAAATGGATTGATCGTGTATTACGTAATTAATGTAATGATTATTTTTTCCTCTGACTAACCCTTCAGGAAAATATAGGCGTGATGTAATGTTAATTTAATTAAAATACTTACTACCAACAAGTAGGCCTAAACTTTTTCATATCTACGAAGCAGACAACGCGAAAGGGGAAGTTCTATACCAAGACCAACCAAAATATTACCTAATATATTTCCATTCAAACATAACCCATTAAAATGTGTTTATCAACCATCAGACTTGTCAACAGTAGCAAAACCTTATAAAAACCACTGAAATTCAAAACAGAATAAACCTAAGCGACTACCTGATTCATACATTGTTTTTTTATCGTCGGTTACCATGGAAACTCGGTGACAACAAACCCACATACCTCCTCATACGACTATGCTTGAAAAAATGAACTTTATGTTTTAGAAATAAGGTTCGGTTTCGATTTGGTAAAGGAATTTTAATTCGTGTGATTGCTTCCTGGACAATGCGCGTGTATGAATATTTTATAGCTGATAATAGTATTGGACGAATTGTATGGAAACGTGAAAGGTTTTCTTGTTATTAAATAAATAAGTAATTCCCTTTCGTTTGAATTCAAGCATTATGCTTTTGGAACCAGTCAAACCATCCAAAAGCAGTGGTGGCTCAGTGGTAACGGCCCCCCAACTTACGAGTTGTAGGTCGTTGGTTCGAACCCAAGCAGGTGCTTTACTATGTGTAATTTATTGCATCACCCCTGCTCTCAAAACGGTGAAGGAAATCATCATCGACATGTCCTAGAACCAAAAAAAAAAACGAACTCGACTTCGACTGGGCCCACGCCGCGTGGTGGATCATGGATTCTCAGAGAGACGAGTTTTGTGTCCCAGCAGTGGAAACGTTAAGGGCCGATTATGGAAACCATCCACCTTTTTGAGAGGTATCTACCCACCCCTATCTAACATCCATTAGAGCAAGCGTAGCGTGACACTTCTGTCTGTATAGTTGTACAAGGGTTATTTTGGCGCTTGGTCAAACTCGGAAGAAACGCCGCCATCTTGTTTGTTCAATATTATTTCACAAATGTTTACCAACAGCGCGTCCCTTTCAATGTCATACAAGCGCCAAAAGATCTTTGTAGCACTTTAGGTTCTTTAGGAAGAAGACACAAATCTTTTTCTATACGTAGCGCCGTAGAAATCTTTGTACAATCTGTCATTATGTCATGCTAAATGCGGCCCACACCTGCGCACGAACACACAATCCAACCTTTTTTTTATTTTATTTCTTTAAGAACATTTATAGCGCCTGACCACTTTTCGACCTTATCGTCTAAGCAATAAGGTCGAAAAGTGGTTAGGCGCCATTGTCTGCGATGGTACCTATAGGTAGAATAGAACGGAAGAATAGAATAGAATAGAAAACATTTGTTCGACACAGACACAACACAACAGGTCATGTTATGGTTATAAGATAAGGCAATCAGTTGTCAAAGTAATTTATTTGCCAGTTACGTTATTATTATTGGATGTCCTACCTATAAATATAAAAAATAAATAAAGAAAAATTGTTTATTCTGCACAAATAAAACGCACATTACAAATTAAATTAAACATGATACAAAGTAGCCAAAAGCCTCGTATTCAAGTAGTAGTAGAAGATTGACAATTTATCTTAAAAACCAATATCGTAAAAAAAAGCAAGCAATCATTTAAAAATAGATCTCATTATTCTCTACATGCATTGACGGGTATACAAATACTAATTACTACCTATAGTTTTTATCGCAAACCATTATTAGCTATATACCTATCATTGCTAAAAGGCGTAGTATCACAAAAAGAGCGTTTTGCCGAAACCAGGGATTGAACCAGGGACCTTTAGATCTTCAGTCTAACGCTCTCCCAACTGAGCTATTTCGGCTGTAGATTTCAGACTATAATTATCGATCTAGAATTTATTGAACTAATTAACGACCCGCCCCTACTTCGCACTGTTTATCAAAATCCGTTACAAGAACTTAAATGTATAGGTAGGATATTATATGTATGGTAATTTACGTTAAGGTAAACCTAAAGTAACTTAAATTCCATTATTTTAATTGATTGACACGGTCCACCTAAAGTTTACATTTTAGGGTCATACTTCTAAGGTCTTCATTCTCCTATAGGTCAACCGAAAAATAACAAACATGAAGAAGTAAAAGAAAACACAATATTTTACCTACGTCATCAGTCATTCTATAGAATAGCGCCCTCACACAATGAACCGCTAGCCACCCCCCCCCCCCCCCCCCTTCACGCCCCCCTCTTACGTTAATTTGATGGCACAATGACGCATGAACTTTATAAGAGGGTGCTTTCATGTAACTATGTACATAAGATTATTCATATACCTTAGTTCGTAATAAAAGTCCTGCATGGTTTTGGGTCGTTAGGTTTCTTTTTAACGTATTTAACTACCTATGTAAAGATTGAATCTTTACCAAGTCTCACACCTGATTTTCGAAGGCCTATTTTATTTCAAAACAGAACACGGTATGCATCAACAATATTAAGTATCTAATAGATAGTGCAATCCACGACGACGCGCCCCACTCCGCTCCCGAATAATGTATCACTTGCTTCTAAAACGGTGAAGGATAACATCGTGAGGGATATTTCTCGAATGTGAAGCCAAGTCAGAGGCCCATGGGCGACATCATCATCATCGGCTCTCACGAGAAGAAGAAGATGTGCCGTACGTAATCCACCACGCGCGCCCAGTGCGAGTTTGTGAAGTAACATAATTTTTGGTTTTTAATTATGTAGGTAGGTATGTTTCCTCACGATATTTCCTTTACCGGTTTGAAAGACCTTTAACGTGGTGATGAAATAATGTCCATAAAGTTAAGTGACTCCCTCTCATAGAGGGGAGGCGTCCCAGCGATGGGAACATTATAGACTGATTATGCTATGCTTATGCTGCCTGCCTGGGCTTGAAGCTACGGCCTACAACTCGTAAGCCGCAGCCATTTCCACTGACTCACCACTACTCTCAGTAGCAGCTTAGGTACATGAGATTTATCAGTAGATTTACTAATGTAAGTGCTCAGATTTTCAATAGTTTTCTTATTTATTTAAGAGCCCCCGATCCTCAGTGATGAAAAAACTGATTCGCGACTGACACTTGCACTCGAAAATCTATCATTTTAAATTGAGATTCATGATTGATTAATTATCGTTCGATAATACATTTCAATTAAACCACTAACAGGCACTTTTGAATTGTCAAGGAGTCGGTCAGAAAGATGAATCTAGTTGCCCATTCCGAAGCAGAATAGGTTTGTGGAGAAGGAAGGGCAAGAAGCTCCATGGACACTCTTTTCAAATCAAACCGTCTTCAAACTATGATTTGTAATATAAACCATAGTTGTCCCTCCCAATATAGACTACTTTCCCTCGTTCTGTCCTTTACAAGAAATTATACAGGACACTCAAACCACTATTATACAAATATGAATAGTTCAAAATATACAAACGAGTATAGATTTAATTTGACACTAATGACTTTGTAAACGTGTCTCATACATATTTATGTGAGAAACCCATAAATTATATTGATAACGCGGTACTCTGAGAGGTAAATACGGTTATTTGAAAATAATTGCTGCCGTGTAGAGAATGTTGGTCGATGTTTGTTTTGAAGGAGTTTAAACAAGAAAGATCCGTGTTTCTAGCCTTTCAATTCAGCCAGAGTTATATTCACAGATGAAGTGAGTTTGAAGAATACCTAGTCTCATTCCACCTGATGCTTGGGATTCACACTATTGACAATTCTCTTCAAGCTCACTTTACCTACAGGTTCTCCCTCACCGGCAGCGTTCACTTATAATGTAACGTTACCGATTTAATTTTGAGCATTACGTTACAATACTGCCTCCCTGAGTGACGAGCATTCGCCTGTAATGTAAAATTTCAGATTAAATATTACAGACATTGCGCAATGTAATAATGCTCGGTTCTCCTCCCTCACTGATGTAATGCTCAAAGTTGTATCATTACAGGTTGCGCACTGTAATGCTCAGTTCTCCTCCCTCACTGATGTAATGCTTAAAATTGTATCATTACAGGTTGCGCACTGTAATGGTCGGTTCTCCTCCCTCACTGATGTAATGCTCAAAATTGTATCATTACAGGTTGCGCACTGTAATGGTCGGTTCTCCTCTCTCACTGATGTATTGCTCGAATTGTATTATTACAGGTTGCAAACTGTAATGGTCGGTCGGCAGGAGTTAACAGCGTTTGTAAAAATTAACTGTTTCTGATAAATTACTTCTTTTGTTACAGATATTATCAGCAACATAAAGCAGTTACGTATGAGGTAAGAATCTTTGATCATCAACAACAACATCACCTCCTTTTACTGTGGAGCAAGCCTCCAAATGGCTTGACGTCAATTACCTCACTATTACTTCTGAATTGCTAGCTGTAAGCCACCCAAACTAAAATAAAATAAAATAAATATGCGTATTTCAGTTAGGTACAATACCACCGAAAAGAAAAATGCCCTTAGTCCTACTAGTAGAACTACGCAGTCGAACCACGGGCAATAAACGGTATTTACTAATTCCATGCTGCCATGACAGTAGGTACTGCCCCATCTCCAAAATCTAACCTGTATACAAATATTGTTCATTGAATAGTATAGGACTTGAGACGAATTTAAAAAATCTTTTGAACGTTGACTGAAAGGAATTATACTCGTAGTTAGGTAGAAGAATGAACTCCACCATAACAGTAGTAAGTAATCATTTATTTATTAAAAACTTAGCCTAGGTAACATCAGTGTTATTTAATTATGGGATGGGTAGGTATGGATATAACAATTAATTACCCCTCGATTGGTAACTTTGTTATTGAGGGTTATTTTGATAACATAACCATCTTTGTGAAACGTTCATACTTTGGAAAATGATAACATATTGCCCACACTGAGTTTCTTCCTATGAGTTTATTTGACCTTCGCACAGGTCAAATAATAGAAGAAACGAAACGACATGTAGCGCAAATCGCTAAGCCACTGTGACGTCACTTTGAACCAATGATGTGCATGTTTCATAGATATTTTTTTTTAAATCCCCATAAAATTAGATTTATTTTATATTGAAGCAGTAGTCTACCGATACTTGTTCCATATTTCGATTAAATTGACTACACTATATTCTAATGCAGCACCACTTCCGATCCCATCGATGTCAACCAACCGCGGCCATGACAGTTTAGACGACCTCAAAAATGGCGGAACATATCGGTGTTCCAATTGTGCTCTCAGCGGATGATACGGAAATTTGCGGTTACCCACTGAATAACCGTAACTGATTGCCAAAAGTGTCACGGACAGACATTATTAGGCTCTAAAAATACAATTTACAGTAACCGCAACTTCAGAAGAAAATAAGTACACCAATAATACTGTAGGAAAACTCAACATGGATCTTACTTCTCTATCCAAAATTAGAAAATAAACAATATTATTCGAAATATTCGAGAATACCAGCTTGGTATACTAGAATAGAGAGACTCTTTTCCGAATTGTGTAAATAAAGATAATCATTTATACCACGTCCTCTGTCTTATTCTGGGAGCAGTGGAGTTGACAACCCAAGGTGGCACGACGTATTCTTGTATGGCCACTAGAAAAGGCCATTAGCTCCGATGGAGTCCGAAGTTTTATAGTCCAATCTAGCCCTCTAGGAGAAAATTTTGGAGTGAAGAATCAAGTTCCCCAGAAGACAGAAGTTAAGAAGACATGACCGCGTTGGGCCTTGGCACTGGGAGAATTCACAGGAGTTTTGAATACACCCGTGAATTTCCTGATGCCTCAGCTCAATGCGGTCTCTTTCAACTAAGGAGAGAAGGTGACAGAAGACTGAAGAAGATTGTATAAGTAATGTAAATAGATATTAAGGACCTGTTTCTCCACCTTCTAAGCTCTGGTTAACTTTGCAGCCCATCATGTTCCATTTTTTCAGTGAAAACTTCTTTAGGCAATCGTTGCGCTCTTTCTGAATATAACTTAAAAAAACAAATAATCAAACTGAACCGCCATGCTCGGGTCGATGACGGTGAATCGTATTTACTCGGCTCCAGTCGGTTTGTAACGATGAATCGTGTATACTCGGCGCTGAATCGCGTATGCTCGGCTCCAGTCGTAAGTCGTCATAACCACACAACATCTTTTTTTATAAATTAGGTATTTCGTAGAAAATGTATGTAAGTTCCAAACTAATTGATCCACCAAGGATAGTGTGAAACATACCCTAAGCATTAAGAGTGCACCGAGGGAACGATACCTAATTGCGAAATTTGCGTTCGTTTGATCTTGCTGCATCGTTGTTACTTAACCTTTAATCATGCAATTAACTCTTAAAATGTCGATTGCACCCCATGTGTGCAAATGACAATAAAATTCTATTGTGTCTGCTAATTGCGCGTGCGACGGGTTAAAGATTCACTCTATAAATCGTACACTTTGAAAACACGATTATACTTGTAATTTCCAATATAGAAAAAAAAAACAAAGTTATCTTTAAAAAACAAAATAAACCCTTGGCATAAATAAGTCACGGAAGGTCATCAGTTTTTTAATAATAACAAAACGACATGTTTTCTAATACATTTTACATTTTAAAAGTGTGTATTTGTTTTATTATACATTTTGGAAATACCTAAATAAACGCGCGAACCGCTCATTCTTTATTCCGCCCACCCTATTCATTAGCGCCAGAAGCTCGGTGCGCTCTTAATTATTTTTTGTTTGGAACAAGCATACATTTTAATTTCATTCTCAATTCACTTAATTTAATTAATTAAGTTAATGTTAATTAATTTACTCGTTTCTCTAGGTCACAGATAATGCCACGTAATTAAAATGGAACACGTACTAAAAATGTGAAAAAGATTACATTGTGAATGTAGTTATTAATGACTGTGACGCATTGTTATACGTTGCGTGGCAAACTCAAACAAAATTAATTTTATTTTGTTGGCCCGTGGTACCCAGTAACTGGGTTGTGGAGGTCAGATAGGCAGTCGCTCCATGTAAAATACTGGTACGCTGCTGCATCCGGTTAGACTGGAAACCAACCCCAACATAGTTGGTAAAAGGCTAGGCAGATTGATTGAATTTGTTGGCCAACAGTATTATATTTATAAAAGTCGGTCATAAAAATAAAAAAATCGGCTGGGTAGACCGTTGTTTCTGTCATAAAAATTTTCTTATTGTTTGCCAAATAATAAATATGCAGCACCCAGGCCTTAATAAAACAGATCGAGGTTAAAAAAAGACTCATTTGCCTAGCCTTTCGCAGTTGAATACCAGTATTTTACATGGAGCGACTGCCTATCTGACCTCCACAACCCAGTTACTGGGTAACACGATACCCCTTGGTAAGACTGGTTGTCAGACTTTCGGGCTTCTGACGACCCGTAACGAATCCCACCCCGCTTTAGAAAGAGACTGCCACGAAGTGCGAGGCAACGGTCTACAAAGCTGAACATTTTCTTAAACTCGAACAACTTGAACACCTCCTTATTCTAGTGGTCGCAAGCGCTGCTCAGCATGAGGTTCTAGGTTCGATTCCTAGGTCGGTAAAAGTGTTATTGGGTTTTTCCATTTGGAATTTCTCAGTAGCAGCCCGCAGTCTGGATTCGTGCCCGTTTGATGTCAATAGGCTCGCCCCTTATAACATGGAACATAAAAATAACTGGCGAAATGTGGGTGTACTATAGGTACACCTCTGCCTAACCCTTAGGGGTAACAAGGCGTGATGTTTATGTTATGTTGATGTCACATATTTAAGACCAAATATATTACTTATCGCTATTCCGTTATCCTCTTCCAACTATAGGCAAAACTCATTTTTAGTGCGAGCGAGTAAAGACTTTAATGACTTATGCAAACAGCTTTCTAATTACGCAACATATTTTCGTAAACGATAAAGACCAATCTGTTTCATTTTGACAGTTCAACAACATTCATTGCGTTGTTCAACAACTTAATTACGTTGCTCTGCAGTTTTTTTTTTCGAACTTACGGAGCAATGGATTAGCAATCTGTTTCAAAACGATTCAGATTCGGATTGATTTTGCATTACGTAATTAGGGTACTGTTCTCTTTTGACTTGTTTTCAACGAAAGGCTCAAGCGTTCGCAATAGGCTAAACCTTGATTTCTTCAAAATTCATTCTTAATGTTAATTTAGTTCTGGTACATAATTTTATTTAATTTTATTGTAGTTTATTCCTGTTGTGTGTTTATGTTTGGCATTACCGATTTGATGGTTGGTGCGCTTGTGTTCTTGATATAATTTGCCGCATAAAAGATCTCTTACTGTATTATTGTATAGCTAGCCGTGAAAACCTATAATTGGCTTCATGTTTCTTATTCCAGTGTTTTTATTGTATTTATGTTAAGCTGTTGGTTTTCCATGAGATAAATAAATATAAAACCGCTTCACACAAAAATACTAATAGCTTACAAGTTAATCCCACAATAGCATTGTTAACGTGATTACATGCAAATGTCATACAATTTAGTGAATATTGACAATCCGTGCGACCGCGGGTAACTTATTGTCTATATATGGTTGACTTCCTCGCATATTGTCTTCCGATAGAGAAATATCTTATTTTTGGAGTCCGAGTTATAGGAGAAAAGCGATTTTACTGTTTAACGTAAAACTTTTATACTGCTGACTTTTGCTGGCGTGGTCTGAGCTACTTGAAGGTCCGACTTGCATAGTTATTCTTTTTTCACTGGTCGGTGTTACAAACAAACAGTAACGGTAGATAACAATGACTAAACTGATTTAAGTAACTATCTAGTAAAAGATGAGAAAACTTGCATTAAAAAAAAACAAGAAATGAATAAATAGGTAGTAATAATAAAGTATCCTATATAGTTTCCAAATCAAATAACATAACATCACGCCGGTATTCCCCGAGGGCTTGGGCAGAGGTTTACCTATAGTACAGCCACATTTCGCCTGTTGTGTGAGTTATTTTTCAAATTAGTACTGTAGTAAATATGGGTTAAGAGGGAACAGGGCCCGCGATTCTCCATACAAACGTATTCCCCGTTTTTCTTCCTGAATAATGCCTCTAGACCTGTCATTTTTTTAATATAAAATCAGGGTCTCTATAGGCATGTCCCTGTCATTTTCTTTTTTTCAGCAATTAATAAGTAAGGAAACTATGACCCTCCAAAAATTACAAAAATGCCCCATTTTTACCGCCGTGATTAGAGGACTCCCAGACTAATTCGGAAAAGTTTTTAGCATAAAAGAAAATAATAGGAACCTAGACATACTCTTTCTTAAAATTTTAATGTAAAAAAATATTAAATCGGCTTAGTTTTCGAGGAGAAAAAAGGAGAATGCCAAACGTCGTTTTCGTCAAAAATTTTGTGATATAATCGGTCTGAGCTGCAGTTGTCCCTATCGCACTTTACGGGGTTTAACTCGGTTTTTCGGGCGCAGCGCGACGGCAATAGTTTCTTCAAATACCTATTTTTCAAATTCCTCGCAGCCCCTGTTCCCTCTTACCTAACTTTGATATTGTATGTAATCTACACTGAGCAATATAAAAAAGCCACTTGCAAAATGCCAAAAATTTCGAAAAAACTTGAAAACAGTTGAGGTGTGCTATGCGCTATTAAATATACTTGAATGTTGCTTTTTCCTTCAAGAAGCTATCTTGCGTGGTTTCGGAAATATTTCATGATAAGGCAGTGGCTTTTTTATATTGCCCGTTAGTGTATTAGGTTTTTAGTAATTGATTATTATCTCTGTCCAAAAGCATGCATACACTGACGAAATAATTCAAGAATACCATACGCAAATACGGGTTGGCGATTGTAGACTTACCTACATCTATACATACATACTATAAAACACAGTCGCTTTTCGCGTTTGTCTGTATGTCCGCGTTATTCTTCTAAAATACGCAACGAATTTTGATGAGGTTTTCAACATAATTTAGAGAATGTATTCCGGAAGGTTTATGTGTATAATACATTAACATTAAACTTATAGATAAATAAGAAATCTGGATGTGTTGTCATGTCGTAAAAATCTTGAGAAGCAGGGGCGGGTCACTAGATAATTATAAGCACAGGTTTCCTCACGATGTTTTCCTTCACCAATGTCAGGAATGTCCAAGATAAAGTAAGAAAGTATGAATTGAAAAAGGCCGACTGGTACTTGTCAGGATTTCAATGTTCGTGCCTTCTCTGTATGAGAAGATACCTTCTCTGTATGAGAAGAGGCCTTTGTCCTGCAGTGTAACAATAATAGGCTGGTATTATATATACGTAGATAAGTACAGCCTGTAAGTAAAACCTGCATAAAGTTAGCTCGCTTTTTCCTATAGATTGCACCACACAAAACAGATGCTACAGTTACTCACGAACCGATTGTTACCCTATTCAACGCTAATCGTCGGTTAGGCTCCTGTAATCCATATGTAACAGATGATCTAACGTTACTGCTAACGGATGGTTATTGTCTCGGTTTTTGCATGATGTCGACCGCCCGGAAATGTAGCAGTTTAGTTCAATGTCATGTATTGAACTCTATTATTAGATAACTGCATCGTTGATCGGTGCTACTGCTGAACAGGATGCCGTGAGTTTGATTCCCAGGTCGGGGAAGTATTATTGGGTTTTTCTATAAGGAATTTCTTAGTAGCAGCCCGGAGTCTTGATTTATGTCCAGTTGATGGTAATAGGTTCGCCCCCTATTACATGGGCCGTAAACATAACTGGCGAAATGTGGGTGAGGCATACCTCTGCCCAACCCTTCGGGGAGACAGGCGTGATGTTATAGATAACCTATACTTTATTTTTCCAAATGAGTACTTGGAATGCAATAATAGATAATTACTTATCTGGGCAGCCAGTCATATAATAATTAGTCTCTTTATTATGTACTAGCATTTGCCCGCGACTTAGCCAACGTGGATGTCAGAATTTATCGCACAGAAATGTGCTACCGGGATAAAACTATCCTATGTCCTAACCAAGGTATCGGTCTGCCCGTGTGCAAAATTTCGTCCAAATCCGTCCAGCCATTAAAGCGTAACATACAAACAAATACAGTTTCACATTTATAATATTACTAGCACTTTGCTCGCGGCTTCGCTCCCGTGGTCTTTCCCGCGGGACCCGTTATTTTTCCCGGGATAAAAAGTAGCCTGTGTTACTCCCTGAGAACTAAGCTTTCTAATGGTAAATGAATTTTTCAAATCGGTCCAGTAGTTTCGGAGCCTATTCAATACAAATAAACAAACAAACAATCAAATCTTTCCTCTTTATAATATTATAAGTATAGATTAGTATATAGATGATAGGATACTATGGTACCTACTATACATAGGTACACCTCTGCCTATCCCTTCGTGGAATATAGGCGTGATGTTATGTTATGTTGTAGTTAGGATATGTAAATGACGTAATGAATGTTGTTGAATTTTCAAAATGAAAGGCATGGCCATAAATTATGGCCTCGTGACCGTGAAGTTTTAAAAAAAATTGTATTGTTAGAGTCGTATCTCGTCGAGTCGCGTTAGTCTGCAGGAGCCTTTACGCAATCACCCCGCAGTAAGCTTTACCGTTTTTGGATAGGTACCTATAGAATCTAGATATTCATAGGTGGGCTATGTTTAGTTTTTTCCAGAGAATTTTTGATATGATTGAATAAATAAAATATAATTAGCAAAACCAGATGTTCCCATAAAATCGGCTAAATGTTTTAATTAAATACGAAAACCAATAAAATATTAAAAAAAAAAAAAACATTTTGTAGTTTAACGATGATTTATGGACGATGCAATCATGGATAGTGATTTAATTAACGATAACTATTAGTTAGTTATAGATATTATCTTTTTTTTTTTTAATAGACGCGGATAATATTGATTAGACGAGTAGCAGCCTAATAGGTAGGTAGGTACGCAATTTAGGCTCATAAAATAACTTAATCGAGAAGAAATAATTGGAATAAACAAGTGGGATATCCTAGGAGATAAACTCACTGATGGTACTCGTATTTAGGAACTCGATTTTGTGTTCGAAATTTCAAATTGCAAATTACTTTTAGTCCCTAGGGATAGAAAAGCTATTGTAGTCCCTGTTTACGGAGAATAAATTAGCTGTTTTTGAATAAATGTGATAAAAAAGTCTTTTCTTTTTGCTTTCTCATGTTTTGATATTGATACCCATTACGTCTGCGGAGTTATTGTAGGTCACATGGCTGCCTAGCTTAAGGGGGATGCACTAAGTAAGCCCGCGAAATTAATTTTTTCTTACGTTTTTACGGTTCCGTACCCGAAGAGTACCAAACGGAACCCAATTTCTAAGCCTCTGCTGTCCGTCCGTCTGTCTGTCAACGGGCTGTATCTCAAGAAATTGCTATTACGTTTAGTTAAACAATTTTCACAGATTGTGTATTTATATGGCCGCTATATCAACAAATAATAAAAAAGTTAATCAATTAAACGGGGTCCCTATAACAAGAAACGTGTTTTTTTCGGCTATTTTTGCTCGATCTTAACACGGTATAGTTTTTGTTTTTTGCAATTGGCAGGGCATGTCAGGTTGTATGTTGATTAAAATATAATTCGCGAACAAAAAAAAAAAAAAAAAATGACAAAAATGGCTTTACAGAATTATAGAATCAGCAATAAAACTCCTTATGTTAAAATTGGTTTCAAATTTCTTACCTACATTAAATAGTCATTCAATAGGGTACCTACCTAATATGAGAACTTATGAGTTTTTATTTTTTATGATTATAATGTTAGAATATTTGATACGGCCTCGAATCATATTTGGATCAACATAACGTGATAAACTGACCTGCAAATTGCAAAAAAACGTACGAAAATTTGAATCTTTCGCTGGCTGCCCTGACGCTTCCGCCTTAAATGGAATTGGTCTGGCGACATCTGTCGCATGCCGATGGAGCTATGGGCTAAAATAACAACACATTGGGTCCCAAACAGGAACAAACGGCAACAGGCCCAGAAGGAGATGACGGGACGTACTAGACTTTTCTCTTAAGGATTGGCAGCAAACAGCAGTAGAGAGGGTGGAAGGAGCGAAGGAGGTATTTACCATGCAGTGGAACACAAACGGCTGATAATCTTTATCCTTATAGGAACTATAATAACTTAATAACTAATATTATAAATGCGAAAGTAAGTTTGTTTGTTTGTTTGCTACGCTTTCACGCTAAAACGGCTAAACGGGTTTGGATGAAATTTGGCTCACGGGTAGAACATGATCTGGCTTAGGACATAAGATACTTTTTATCCCGATATTCCCGCGGGATCGAGACTTATGCGGGTGACACGGGGCGTTATACCTAGTAATAATCATAAGTGGGATATACCAAGAGTTTTACGGTTTTTAGGGGTATGAGGAACAAGGTGTAAAGTACACTCATCCACCATAGAAAAGGGAGGATCCTCCGACCATACGGGTGTTGTGTCTGGCGGTCCGACTGCCCAACTGTCGATGTCGGATAGTCTTATATATGTCGTTCGCGCGGTAAACTCTAATTGTGCGATGCAGGATTTGTGTGACGTCATGTCTTTTGATGCGTAGTTCGTATGTAACCGCTAGAGGTTTATTTCACTCGTGCAAATTTCTAGTTTCTAAGTCAACCGAACCATAGTCACTGGGCGAAGTCCTCAACCAAACCCACAAACGTCAATACAGCCAAAAAAACACTAAAAAACGTGAATTTTTCTCACAAATTAAAACAATGGAACAAAATATTTTGTTCAGCAGCTCCTCAATAACTACACTGTAAATTAGAAGAGTCCATGGTTCCTCACCGAGGAAGTATCAGCATTCACTTCTTAGTCATATTGTTCATAATACAGATAGGGAAGTGAAACATGGTATCGATGAACGCTATGTCTACGAAAAACGAAGTCATCTGTTGATTGATGGGAGTGTGGGGCTGTGAAAGAAGCGGTTCGAATGTGGTAGCATTTTCTTAAGTAGCGTCTTACTTGGAGGCGGTTGAAGTGTTAAATAACAGTCTACTGCAAAATTCATCTATTATTTTGGAAGTCATTTTTTATTGAAATATAATGTGCTAAGATATCTATGTATTGTTGGATATCTACATTATTTATTTAATAAAATAATATGCTTGATAAGTATATGTTTTTTTATCTAAAATTATGAACTTAAAGTGGTCTTTCCCTGGTAATTTTTCACTTTTGGAAGAAAAAATAGTTTGGCACATATTTCTGTGACATATTGAAGAACAGAATTTTGGGGTCTACGCCGTAGCCGATATCCGTTGCTGCTACGAAACACTGTAACCTTATCAAATGTAACAAATGCGTAGGTAAAACTTTTCACTTACACACTTCATTTCATTTGGCAAGATCGTCCCTCATTTAGAGGCCCAACGCGCCACCTTTTTGTAAGTGATCGCTAGACGGATGGGAGTCAGTTTAGTACACAATGCTGCGACTTCCTTATATCTTTGTATCAAAGCGGTTAAGTACAGTTGGGAGGTGAGATAAGGCCCTAATGACGATGTAATGAGAATTCGTGGGAAAAGGTCGATATCGGTAAAAAAGTGGCGTGTCACATCACTAGGACAGGTTTATTTTGGGAAAACATTGAATGCGTTTCAATTTCCAAATTTTTGGTACTGTTATATAATTTCTTTTTAGTAGGTAGGTACCTACTGCTGTGTTTTTTTTTAGTTATAGGAAAAAAAATCTTAGGTCATGTTATGCAAGGATCGGACAAAGTCAAAGTCAAAACGTTTATTGCGAACTAAGTGGACAATGTTGGGCAAAGAATTTACTTTGCGGCTCTCGGGAATAGGTACAGCTTTAGTGGCAGTCATGCCATTTAGTTTAAATAGGTTTTTAATTGTTTTTTTTTAATATAGATTCTCTTTTATATTTTGTGAATGTGAGAACGTTGAAGGCATAACCGACTTTTAGATCTGTCGATCGTTTTCTATCTTGCTAAGTACCTGGTACTTGTTGATAGGCGTGTCCTCTCATACCTATAAACACTGTAACTTGAAAAGATTGTAAATACCATTTATTTTTAAAAGAGTAACCGTGGAGTTTCTTGCCGGCTCTTCTCCATAGGAAACGACCAATTGGAACCGTGCACCTAGCTTCTGACGTTTCATAAGTGCCCTTGTAGGTTTATGTGAAATAAAATATTTTGAATTGAATTGAATTGAAGGTAGGTACATTGATTCTTATATAGGTATTTTAACGCAGATCAACGAGTACCTAAGTAGGGTTATATAAGGAATGAATGAAATTGCAAGGAAAAAATGCAGATTAAGATCTAGCACGAAACCTATAGGTATAGTTTTTAGGGTAGGTATGTAGTAGGCAGAGTAATAAATTAAAGTCAATCTGCTAGACACTGTTGTAATGAACAACACACAAACATTATCATTTCATCTAGATCATCATCGATTCTGCCGAAAGATGTCCACTGTTGGACACAGGCCTCCCTCACCGCCACTTCGACCGATTCTGTGCTTCCCGCACAAGCAAGCAAGCATTATAATTTATTATAAAAATATATATTAATAACAACATTAAAATTTAATAAATAAATTTAATAAATATTATTATTGTGTTTGTATATAAATATAATGGGTAGTTAGTGGGTAGTTTAGTTTAGGTATAATATGAACTCGTATGAAAAATGAAAAATAAATAATATGGTAGCTATATACCCCACACCTATACAATCATACCTAGAACGGTAAGGAAATTCCTTATCTTGTACCTACCTAACACTGCTGGCGGTCCATTTAGTAGTTTGACCTCAAATTTATTTTATTTATTTAACCATTTATGTACACACATATATAAACAGACAAGAAGAAAAGAACAGAAAAATACGTGCAAAGGTGATGCTTATTTCTAAAGAAATCTCTTCCAGCATACCTGCGATAGGACAGAGGGTAAAAAGAGATGTAGACACCGTGTGTAAGAGTAGAGAGAAAGTAAAATACATAAAATCAAAACAATTCACTCAATAAAATAAAACAAATTATATGAGAATATACTTACTAACATACATAAAATCATACATACTTCTAAAATAAATACAAAATAAGTACCTACGCAACTATGACGAAGTGGAAAGATAGTGTTCTTTCAATCTTCTTACATTCTTTTTTGTTAATAACTTAATTCGGTAAGTAATTATAGAATAGATAAATCTAAAATAACATTTTTAGAATAAAAGCTTGTTTGAACAAGCAATAATTATTAATATGGTTTGGAATTGATCGTAAAACTGAGGGGATGAAACTTTATCTGGCAGTTCGTCAATTTTGTAAATGCAAAATTCCATCGGGAACACAGCTTGTCAGCTAATTCCATACGAATTAAATAAATGAAAATCTGCACTCAATTCAATTGTAATGGAACTGACAGACTAGGTATGTTTTGCCGCAAAGAAGAGTCCCCAGACTTCTACCACAACCTTTAAAAACAGCTTAGGGAATACCTTCATAATTTCATAATTGACACAGACAGAAGCAAAAGAATAACGCAGCCACTCAGCCGCAGGTACCTTAAAAGAAATAAAAACTGTCTATCCAATCAGTAAAGCAGTTATCTCCTAAATCGTTCCAGTTCTCAGAAGTTTATTAGCCGCAGATCATTTTGGCTCGTGCCAGCTAACACGCAATTTACTTAAATTGTTACCGGTTCTCGAAAAAGGAATAGTTCAAGCAAGAGGTAGTGTGCTAAATACGTATTTTTACAAGCAAAAAAAACAAATGGGTAATTCGCTTTAAATACAAAACCACTTATTAATATAAAAAAATCCAAGATGAGGGTTTTTTTCCGCGTTTTTTTTTTCATTTGCCATATTTTGGGTTATTGACAAATCTGGCAAATAAAGTGGTAAAATATATATTAAATAAGCAGTATGCATTGAGCTTTTGAAATTCCTTGGGTACATATGTAGGTACTAGTTATTATACCGGTAGATAAAGACATTTTCACTTCTCATGCTCTGAAAGTGCTTATTTGTGCAGGTTATAGGCTGCACAAAATCGAATTTTGTGCACAAGTGTACTAACGTATCTACTAATAAATGTATCTATATTAAGGCAAAGAAAATGAGCCATACAGCCAAACACAATAAGAAGTTCATAGATAAAATTTGTTATTTTATAATATTTACTTTAATTTATTTGCCTGTGTTTTTTAAGACATATAAGATATTAAAATTTAAATTCAATTACGGTCTTCTTCTTTTCGTGTTGTTAGTGACTAACCTGGTGTCAGAGTTTTTAAAGCCACTCACGGGCCTCTGACTTAAACACGAAGTACGGTAGGTTATTTATTCAATTTAAGAAAATTATTAATACATTTTAATTTAATAGTAGGCTGTATAGGTCTGCAGCCCAAGCCTAATATCAATGCTGGGAAAAACAATTTCCTTCAGTATTCAAAACTGTACTAATTTTACTTTGAATTTTAATTAAAGAAATGTTATGTTATACTACTATTTTATTTCCTCGCAATCGAAGTGAAAAGCAGAGTTTATAACTCGTGCACAAAACCATTTTATCCTCGACATTACTATCAGCCCTCGTCTTCGTCTAAAAAGCTAAAAGTCTCGGATAAAAATGGTTCGTTTTGTGCACTTGTTGTAAAATCTACTACACGAAAGCCACGATTTATTAGTTACGTACTTCCCTAGACGAATAATTTCAATTATTCCAAATTCATTTTTAGACTTTATTTATAATTTTATTCTCAATTTAATTAAATTCTTAATTGAATTTCTCAGTAGCAGCCTGGAGTCTGGATTTGTGCCCGGTTGATGGCATTAGGCTCGCCCCTATTACATGGGACTTAAACATAACTGGCGAAATGTGGGTGTACTACAGGTACCCTCTGCCCAACCCTTCGGGGAAACAAGGCGTAATGTTATGTTATAATAAATATAATTTTAAAACGCAGGAAAACGCTAATAATAAAAACACTTACTAACAGAAAGCTGAAAGGATACAAAAAATACCTAAGCATCGAGTTTTTACCTCATTTCAAAGAATAAAAGGATGTATGCTCACAGGATACATCTGCTACCGATCACACAAATTGTACATTTACCCAAGAAGATTATAAACTCATATTCCTTTGTTTACAATACTTATTTTGTTGCGTACAATACGGTTGAAAAGATCATCAAACAAAAGATATTGGTTACACATATTTAACTGATCCTCTCAAAACTTAAAATTGCACACTTTTTTTTTAATGAAGCAGCTTCTTTTTAACTTTCTGGCCTTTTCTTATAGTTGGTCGTAGGTTAGGTTAGAACTGTGAAACCCAACGCGCTACATCCAAGTTGGTCGCAGCAGTTAATTTGTAGGTCTCCAAAATAGGACTTATGTGCGGTTCAAAAAAAGAGGCGCATTCATTATATTACAGTGTTCTAAGAATATTTTTAGGAAAGCAAAATGGGAATTATTTGAGGTTAAATACATGCCTAACAATATTAGTAAAAACTTCGTTTCAATCCTACTCCTACATAGGCGAAAAGGCTCGTAACGAAATAATTATTTTAGTTGTAAATGTAGGTAGTCTAAAAACGAGTTTGTATAACAGTCGCTAAGTAATTGGTATATGTGTATGAGGTCGCGAGTTCAATATCAACTCGTATCAATTATTTTTTTTGCTTACAATAGATACCTACCTAGTTGTTACTGGTTCTGGGTGTTAATTAAACTAAGATAATCGATGAAGCGACAAGAATAGACCTGCAAGAGTTCTATAAGTCATTCTTTTAGCCAGAGAAGTCACAGTCATTAAGTTAGAATGGGAGCGACCTCATTTTAAGGTTTCCATAGGGAAATGGTGCAAATGGAACCCTAAGCTGCGGGACAAACACAATGGGTGTTGCGCCACCCCTTTCATATTTTATACAAAATGTATAGTTATAGTGTTTAAATGTAGTTCTGTATGTTCCGCGCCACGTCGTTCCCTATACATTTTGTAAGAAATATGAAACGAGCGGCGCAACGCCCGCGCTACACCGTGTATGTCCCGCGCCTTATAATTTCGTTTTGTCCGTCTTGTCTGTCTGTCAGTCGTTGTATAATGCTTGGAGACTGCACTCTATCGATTAAAATAATTGGAAAGAAGGTGTTCGTTAAACAATGGTGTTGTAGAGGTATGAGGAACAGGGTGGAAAGTTCACTCATCCTTTTTAGAAAAGGGAGGATCCTCCGACCAGACGGCCGAATATATGATGTTTCTAAGAAACTTTGCTATTTAAGACAATGGTTTTTGAGATAGGGATATTTTCGGTTACAAAGCGTAATAACTTATTTTTACGGTCAATAAACACACTAGAGGACATATTCATTTCGACTACGGACCCTTCATTGTGCGTGGCCCGACACGCAGTTTTTTTGAAGTGAATACTTTTTTAGGCGAGTTGAGCACTTTTTGGGTGAACAAACATCATGGAACTCGCGTCATCGTCACCGAACGCTTTCCATGAGCTATATGTATACTGTGTATATATGTGTCCTTTTTGGGTGAACAAAAAGCGTGAAACTCGCGTCTTCGCCACCGCACGCTTCTCATGAGATATATGTATACTGTTTTCACTTCTATTGGCAGTCCCCAAAGACCGCACCGCATATTTTTTTAAATTAAGTCAAATAGCAAAGGCTACATGACTTTTTTCCTGAATTGATGATTTACACTTGTAAGCATATTGACAAACAAGGCACCCCTTACGCAACTATTAATAACCATTACGGTTGTCAATTTAGGTAATTGGTAACCACATGGGAACCCCCAATTATGTACTCGTATCAAGTTTCTTGCCGTAAAAACTATCATGGCGTTTGAAATTGTTTTTCTATTGAGGTCGATTTTGCGATGGAAAAGATTGTAGAGATGAAATAACATTAGGGAGGGTGTTATTTTGTTAGTAAGTCATACATATTCATTTAGGTGTCGCCTAGAGTCAGTGAAAACGGGCATAAGTATTTTAAATTTTACCGATTGTCCAAACTCATGTTCATAGATTCGGTGGAATTTTTCTGCATGTAATTCAGTGAGCATAATGTAGTCAGTGAGCATATAAGAGTTACGCGATAGAAAAAGAGGCGACTTCTAGGAGAATATAACTGTAGGTACCTAATTAGACCTGAATTGCACTTTATTGGGCCGTAGCAAGTCGCTATTTATTTAAATGATTTTGCGGAGTGAATCTTCTGTACTTGTTATTATGTATTCTGTGGCAGAGTCTATTCGATTTTCAATTTGGTTACGGCTGTGCATTCTAAAAGTTGACAACGTCGAAAATAGCTGTCGAAAATTTCGCTGTTTTTATTACTTAACTATTCAATATGATGTGTTGCACTAAAATATGAATTATCAATTGCAATAAAACAATAAATAACACCTATTCTACAGACGCCAGCATTTTTTTTTTGAGTTTTTTTGCCAGCACATCAACCTTCTACAATCTGTCAAAAATAGATTTTCAACTTTATCACTGAAACATAAAGTTCAAATATGATTGGGAAATTTTGACAGTTTCGGGTAGGTTGATGTACCTAACAGTTTTAACACCTAAAACTAGATATTTTGTACCGATAGTTATTTTCAAGTTGGTTATCCAATCACAACATCTAAATCGGGCTTTCAGGAACCAGGGTAAGATGGGCTTTACTAATACTGGATATACTTCGCAGATTGGTTGTCCCAACTAATAGTCTGTGTGTAGAACATAATTCAGTTCGTCCTTGCGTGCAGTAGCGGCGGCGTTCGCTCTGTTATTACGGCGAGCAAGGACTGCTGATAATTTACACAGTAGTGATGGGCAATGTCGATAAGAAAAAAAAAAGGTAGGTACTGTTTAGTACATACCTATATTTTTTTTCTAATCGACATTGCCTATCAACATCACTGCCATCATTGCCATCACTTTAAAGCCAACTCAGTCACTTGTTTTAAAATTGACTTAGGTCAATTTTAAAACAAGTGACTGAGTTCGCTGAGTTGGCTTTAAAGTTATGTGATTCAATGAGAAAATTATAGAAAAGCTAGATAGGTACTTCTTCTTTTTGGGTTGATAGAATTTATGTAACTACTAATAAATTGTATTAGAAATGTGCGTTGGTACCTTATTCGTTGCTTATGCCAGGGATACAGTTGAGGGTAGATAAAATTTTCATTTGAATTCAAAAACTTTTTTGAAAAAGCGTAGTGCGTTATCGCGCATCCCGCCTTAATTCTACTGACTAACTTGATATCCCAGTAGTGGAAAACGATGCACAGAAAATCTTTTAAATATCGCATTATAGATAGTGCAATCCACGACGACGCGCCCCACTGCGCTCCGGTCCGTACTAAAGTACAGCTTACAGCATGTCGATTCCCGTAACCACTTCACCGTGAAAACATGTGAAGTGAGCGTGGAGTGAGCTGTCAGTGTCATCTCACCCTGTTGGAATGACAACTCACTTCACCTAAGTTTTCACGGTGAGATGGTTACAGAATAGCACTGCAGTACAGTAATCGCGGAGTGGGGCGCGTCGTCGTCACTATTTGTAACACTTTCCGGGGCATTAAACCAGACACGATAGAAGTTTTATTATTATGACGTCTATGGGCGTTTAGTGTCCCGGAAAGTTAAATATAAATCCATGCTCATTTATCGATATATCGACATAAAGACAGCACCAGTTACAGGTAATAGCAGTGGGCGTTTTGAGCTCACCGCGGCTCGGTTGGTTGGCTACTCCTAAACTTATGTTAATACATCTATTACAAGGTATTAATGCTGTTGAAACATTGTAGTTTTAATTACTTAACTGTCTTTAAATGTACCTATGTATGAGTATCTGTACCCTGGGGAATTCCGGGCAGCTGAGCTCAAAGTTTTACCTTTTAACTTTTCCCAACTATGTTAGGGTCGGCTTCCAATCTAACCGGATGCAGCTGATTACGTATTTTACATGGAGCGACTGCCTATCTGACCTCCACAACCCAGTTACTGAGTAACACTATATAACTAGTAAGCTATCATGTAGGTAATATTTTCTATTTAGGTGCTATTAGGTAAATCTAAGATACCTAGCTGACTTACAGTTAAGCAAAAGAGAGTTTGGATTTACGCTTTTATTTATAAACGTTGTTTAAGGTTAAAAGACGTTTAAGCGTCAATAAAATTATGTTTGATCAGGCGTAATCATTACAATTTTAAACAACGTTTATTGTAAAACAAAAACAGCTTAATAAAAATAGGATTGTTAATCTATATGATCTATAATATAAAGAGGAAAGATTTGATTGTTGGTTTGTTACTCCGAACTACTGGACCGATTTGAAAAATTCTTTTACCATTAGAAAGCTTAGTTTTCTGGGAGTAACATAGGCTACTTTTCATCCCGGGAAAAATAACGGGTCCCGCGGGAAAGACCACGGGAGCAAAGCCGCGGGCAAAGTGCTAGTGTTAAAGATAAAATTGGCAACATAAAAATATAACATCACGCCTGTAATTCTCGAAGGTGTAGGCAGAGGTTTACCCACATTTCGCCAGCTATGTTTAAGTCCCAAATAAAAGGGGGATTTCAAAAAATTCCTAACACTTAATGAGCAAATGTGCTGATCAGACCTCGTTCTTTTTCTACGGATAGAGTTATTTTCCCTACAGTTCTTCTCACGTATTGGCACAAGTTACAATTCCATAACCTGTAACAAACAAATCAGGTACCTACCTACCTATGTAAGTTTTCCACCAACATTATAAGCCAGGTCGACACGGCGCCAAAAATGCAGACACCCCTTAAGAAAATATTTAACATAAAAACATCGGGCATCGCCCTAAATGGGGCTGGGAAACAGGGGCGGCACGGGGTGGCGGAAACCCCTAATGGTAGTTTGTCACGAACCACCACCCAAATTACCACCACAGAGTTCCTAGAAATATATGGAAGTATATGGGTTTTTTTCGACTACTGCCATAACATTTAGTGTTCGTAGGTTTAAGCTGTTTTGACACGCTATTCGTGATTTAGGTTACAATATCTGAAAAGCCTGTTAAAGGTGGGGTAGGTGATATTTTTAAGTAGGTAGGTACTGAAAGGCCACTCTCTCTTTGGACACGAATTTGTATCGTACGTAAACGTATGACCGTGGTCGTACTAATTGAGGGCGCACACTGAATACGTTTTTCTCCGTCAAATAGATAGTGCTCCGGTGATATCGCATTGAACACACGAAAAATCCCAACAAGTTCGGATGGTTTTCGGACGTCGGAACTATACGTACGTCTAACTCGCACTCAGTGTGCGCGCTGCTTGGAAAGTCCGGATTGTTCGTGCGTGTTCGTATTTGTTCGTACGAGTAAAATTGGTAAGAAAGCATCCAAAGTGCGCACGGCCTAAGTGTTGGTCGAAGTCGAATTGAAAACTAACTTACTGGCTAGCTAGCTCTTTCAGGTCGCCGTCGACCCCTGGGGGTCGATATAAACCACTTTGGGACTCACTGCCTTACACTATCACCACACTAATTACATTTTCCAGTAGCTTCCTAAATTATGTAGGTGTCTATGGCTGTTTAAGGAATTAGCAACAACTGCTTGTGAGAGATTTGTTTTGTTAAATTGAGGGTTTTGTCCAGTGAAAATACAAGGAACAGACAGAAAGATAGTACTGAATTACCGTTTATAGCTAGCACGTCAATTTGAACTTTGAAGCCATTATAACTGACAGCCTGCAAAGAACTTCTGTCTAGACATTTCGATTACCTGCGTCGTTATGACTATCACCAAAACAAATGTTCCGAAATTCACAAGAATCCTCGCTGAATGTTGCAACAAACACTATTTACCTGCAACATTCATTTAGGCGCTGAGCAGATGGACCATTTGGAATCGTATGGAAATCTAACCCTGACATAGGACGAAATGCCGTCCGCGGACAAATGGTCTATCGTCTGCTCAGCGCCTAAAAAAGCAAAAACCATCTAGACCTGCAAACACGGCGAAAATTTCCTCCTACCCTCTTATTATGTAAAATACATTTCCGAAAACTAATCGACAGCCATTTTGCGAGTGCATTACATGCAAAACCGTCTAACAGAGCCGGTAATGGGCAGTTTCCTGGCAACCCACCCTTGTAGACTTGCCACCGGCTGGCACCAAAATTGTGCAAACTTATGCAATGTTACGTGTTACCTTTGAAAAGTTTGCCAAGCCATTATATTGTTCGTCGAGAATTTTCTGAGGGAACCGTACCTGCGGGTGCCGACTCCTGGGATGGTAGGTGTATAGACGTTTCGTTTTGTTTTATAGGTATTGTAAAATGGGTTTATTGGTGGATCGCTGGAGCGTTCTAGGGTTAGTATTTAGTGCTTTGGGTTGTATAAAGTCTAGGGGTCATTGGTAATAGGTATGTACGTTATGAATCAGGACAATATTTTTGCCAGTATTTAAACATAATTTGAAGTCGAATACTTTACTTTTAGGTATAGTATTTTTATCGCACGAAGACGATAAGTGACCCGTGCTTTACTTGTGGTACTCGTAACCAAGTGTACAAACATGCTCTGAATATATGCGTGAAGACGAGTAGCGTCAGCACATAGAACACACACACACTTCCGACTTCAATCGTGTCTCCGACGGTACCGAGAGCTTCTGCGCTTACACACACATCACAGCGCGTTTTTACACTTGTTTACCAAAAGTAAAGCACGCGTCGCTTCGTGAAATAAAAATACTGTACATGTATGTACCTATACTAACGGCTTAAAATCGGCTAATCTTCTAAAGTCAAAGTCAAATAATTTATTTCAATTAGGCACATAAAATGAACTTATGAACGTCGAAACGTCGTGCTAGATTTTAAATATGGCTAGTATCTATCCGTGTTTAAAATTAAATAAATAAATAATAAAATAATAAAATCTTTATTGAAATAATTTAAGTTACAAAACCTATGAAGCCTCTGAAACCCAAACTAGGACACATGGCTCCTCCGTCCGGACACCTTAAAAGTGGGGTTGGTTTAGGCCAACCTCACTTTTTAAACAATAATATAGATTTTAAGTTAGACACTCGATTTTCTATGAATTGGACAATTGCCAGACAATTACATAATCAGCCTATAATGGTACCTACCACTGCGAGGACATAGGCCTCCTCTTGGTGAAAGGGAGTGGGCCGTAATCCACCACGTGGGCCCAGTGCGGGTTTCATGCATAATCATGTAATAAATCCATGGTATCAGTTTTCGCGTCAATGTCCCTTCCACCCTGTAGAGGTATGAGGAACAGGGAATCCTCTATAGAAAAGGGAGGATCCTCCGACCAGGCGACCGAGGGTTTCGTTTCTGGTGGGTAAATGCCTGACGATTGATGTCGGAAAGTCATATATAGGCTGATCGCGCGGTAAACTCTGTCTTTGATGTGCATGTGGCGTTGTAGATGACCACAATGTCATATGTCTTCGAATTTTTAGTTTTTAGGCGTCAGGAATCGAACATACGACCTAAAACTCGTAATTTGCGGCCGTTACCACTAGGCTACCACTGTTCTCCAATTGCACAATTGCGCAACACTATTTGGCGCTGTACTTAGTCAAAATGATTTCTTTTTTTACCACAAAATTACCTAGGTACTCAACGTTACCTTGTCTTCTGAAAACTCATGTCCTCTTGATAAATAAAAGCCTTTCATCCATTTCAGGCCATAAGCATGGAAGGGTCATCATCAGACTACAGTGACGAGGAGGTGGGAGTCCTGGCGCGCGGTCAGAAGCTGTGGGTGCGAGGAGTCAGGTCCCACACCACTTGCGCAGACATCGTGAGGGCTTTGCAGGACACTCCCGAAGGTAAGGACAGGTTGCGACAAAAGTTGGGGTTCATCTTTTTTTAAATTAATAAATATACAGTATTCTAACTAACGAAGGGCGTTCCCGTTAACCCCCAAAAGTATAGCGTCCATACATGCTAAAAAAAATAGAAGCATTCTGTCTGTATACGTGCACTTGTCTTTCAACGTGGAAAGAAAGTGCTACAAGTGTTTATGTTATAAATGTATCACTTTAATATTTTTTGCAAATAATACTTACATGAAATGATAAAAATTTTTTTTTTTTTTTTTGTCGACTATAAACTGTTGCGTTTTAGCGGGATCACCCTTCGTTGATAAATAAAAGATTGTTTGTTTTTCGCCCTGGTTTTTAGATCAAACGTAGGTATTTAGATTCTTAACTTAATGAAATCAGTTCTTCGATCTTTTGGGTGGAGGTGGTTAGGTAGGTACCTACTCTTAGCTATAACTTCATCATCGTATCTATCAACTATCGCTGCTCAACTGAATCTCTTGATAATACACGCTACTATTTTTAAAAACGGCTTGTTAGCTTAACAAATCCAACTTTTTAAATGAACTTTCCTTAGAAAATAATTTTGTAGAAAATTCAAGTCATTTATTCAAACTAGGCTGAGAATCTGCACTTTTCGAACGTCAAAAATTACATAAGACAGTCCCCAAAAACGCCCGCCCTTCACCACTTCCTAGTCCTTTAGCTGGGAAGAAGAAGTGGCGCATCAAACTCCCCAGAACTTTTTCTGTAATAGAGATAATATGAAAGGAAAATTAGAAAGGATATTTTGATCTTTGATATCAAATCAAGTAATTAAATTAAAATCTATGCAACTCGTAGTCTGCCTCCGTGCCGTGGATAAAAAAAAGAAAAAAAAATGGAAAACTGACGAAGATATGAAAGACTTGAATGTACTATTGAAGGTACAGTACGTAGGTACTGTATCTTCAATAGGTACATTACCTAATTATGTTCTTAAAGTTAAAATATTTCTTATTACAATAGGAGGCGGAGTGAGCGAGCAGGGCGAGTGGGTGCTGGCCGAGAGGTGGCGAGGAGTCGAGAGACCATTACCACCAGATGTACCGGTGCTGCACGTGCTAGCAGCTTGGGGAGACGCCAGGCATGAGGTCTGTCCCTATACCTATTGACTAAGTAAACCAAACTGATCGGTATTTTATTATAGTTACATAAAGTTTTAAGGCGACTTCATTTACTCTGGTAGCATACCTCCGCCGCGTAAAATTCATTAGACTCGCGTCATTTTCCGCTACTCTCATCCGATTCGAGTAGCGGAACATGACGTGAGTCTATTGAATTAATATTAATATTATTCATACTACTGCAGTTTCACTGCTATGGTTTCGCAGCGGAGGTGTGCTACCGGGGTAAATCCTTTGTAGGTATGACCTAGAAGCGTCGTCCCAGGAACTAACAATAAAGCTAAGCATCAACTTAACCCGCATAGGGTCGCAGCGTTATGCTGAGCGATGGCCGTTTTGCGTAGATGTGCCGCTTCTTCTGTTTTGCGTTCTTTCTTTGCGTCATGTTCACCGCAAATAAATGCATTTTCTTTCTTCTTTCTTAAATATCGAATGAAGACACTCTTTTTGTTAGTAGTTGGTTTAAATTCTAACCATTTTGTAACCGACGAAAAAAGGAGGAGGTTCTGAAGTCGACGCGTATACCTATATGTAGGTATATATTTTATTATGTATGACCACGCCTATCTTTTTACACAATAGTCCGATTTTGAAGATTTTTTTATTGGAGATAGTGATAGGGTGTTTATCATGAAGTTGCTTCCATTTAGATTTAACCTCTAAGCTGAAGCTCTTAAATCAATGAAAATAACTTTTGGGACACCGGCGGCGGCGGCGCCAAACAAATTAATTACGTACCTACCTTGATTGATGTTCGTTGATTGTTTGTTTGCCGCTGCCTTCAAATTAAATCTAATTCCATTAAATTAGGAGCTTTTCCGTTTCTTTTTTCATCGGTTTATTTTTTGTAACAAACTTTAATTTTGCATAAATATATTCACCGTTAAAGAAAACAGACGACCTGATGATGTTGCAAAACGTTTTCATGTAATTAATTAATCTTTGTGACGTTATTTATGCCACTAGTGATAGATAACAAGTTGACCAGCAGAAAAAAACTTTTTACAAAAAAGTTGAACCGACTTCAAAAAAATCTACCCAAGCAAAGTTAATAATTTCATAATTGGCGGAGTATCTAATCGGGTAATAAACATACTAAAAAAAAACACAAGCGAATTGAAAACCTCCTCCTTTTTGAAGTCAATTAATTAAATTGCAAGCAACTCGCTTTTTCTTTCGGTTTAATATTTCATCACCACTGTTCTCAAAACAGTGAAAGATAACATCGTGAGGAAACCGGCATGTCCTAGAATAAAAAAATCCAGGGTTTAAGACATCTACCAACGCGCACTGGGCCAGAGTGGTGGATTACGGCCCACTCTCTCTCACAGAGAAGAGGCCTGTGAGCAGTGGTGATAAGTAACTGTAATTTACCTCTATTTCACAATCTTCCTCTTTTTTCCAGGTTCGTTTAGCCCTTCGTCGTGTTTCAAGTGGTGGAGAAGACGACTCTGGTCGAGACAGTGATGGTGGAAGTCGGGGTGGGGCGCGACGGCGAAGAATACGAGGCCTGAGGGCAGCCACTCCCCCTCCCAGAGCCAGGAGTGAGGATCCAGCGGCCAGACTTGTCTCAGTCATACACCATCAGACCAGAACCATACACCAGCAGCTTGATAAATTAAGGTATGAAATAATATGAGCGAAATCTTTTTTTGTGCTTCGACAATCTAAAGAAAAGCATAAATTAGTGATGACAATTGAAGTATTTTAAAGAAGAGAGCTATTGCTTTATTCTTGCCCAAAATCCACTTTATTTTAGCCGAATTTTGATCTTGTAAAATTCAATTTACTAATAATTTGATATAGTTAAGCATCACTTAGATAATTATTATTTTGTTTACGTAGAAAAAAACGCATTCACTTCAACAAATTTTCGTTTTGCATTTACAGAGAACAAGAAAAACTCATTGACCACCTAGAAGACCAGACCCACAAGAATCGTATGGAGAAACATGGCACCAATTACCTTCTCGAGTCTTACCTCCGAGACCTCGGCAGGTGTAGCGAAGTCAATGACAGCCAAGCAGGAAACAGTGACAGCGGAGTAGGCGTAGGAAGCGGCACCCCACCAAGACGACACACCAAACACAAATCGAGAAGAGAGAGACACCTCATGAGAGAACACTACTTTACTAAAGAACTAACAGACATATGCCAAGTTAATTCAGAAAGGCTAATGCAATCACAAAACGATACAGACTCCGAAGCATCAGCCGATGAACTATCCAGGATACGAGAAGAAATCGAAATGTTGGAGAAATTAGCAATAGTAAACAAAAGATTACACCGAGAAGAGGAACTAGTAGTAAGACTGACAGCTAAAGTCAAACGGTACATGGACGAAAACAAGGCGAATAGCTGCGAAAACGCATCTCAAGTAACGATGCTGCTGGACAAAATTGACCAGGAGTTAGTAAATACGGCAAAAGAGATGCAAGACAACGCTGTAGAGTTGGCAAAGGCTGACAGTGAGATAGAAAGTAGAATGAAACTCCTTGATGAATTGACATTAGAATTAGAGGAAGAAGAACTGCAGAATACAGTTTTAGAGAGACAGCTAAACGAAGCGTCAAGTCGTCAACCTATTCTCCTGCAAGACAGCTACGTACCTGTTTTAGACCAAACAAACCTTAACCAGACGTTTAACTATGGAAACACTGGTTATGTCCTCGACACGTTGGTATGACATAGGTTTAAAATCGGAATTATTGTCCCAAAGATGTTATTTTCAAATTACCATATTGTAAGTAGTAGTAAGTGGAATCATGGAGAGTACATCAACTGTGAGATGAGAATTAGAGGCAAAAAAAGAAAGAAATACAATGTGGAGATGTCAATAGGACAAATGAAAAGACTGGCAAAACCAATGCATAAGAGTATGTTGGAATTATGAGATATATCCTAACATCGAAATTAAAAAAGTATTTTTTTTCTATCAAATTAAACAGCAGTGATGGGCCGACTATAGGCTTGTGCAAACTGGCGGACGGGACGGCAGAGTGTATTAAATGAGAAGTCTCATCTCCCATAGAAAGTTACCCCACGTTTGACAGCAGAGAGAAGTATCTAAAAAGATCTCTAAAATGAAAAAAAAAAAATATAGTTCCGGTTTTAATCCTTACTGGCTAACATACAAAAAAATTGGTTTAGGGGTACTATAATTATAAGTTAGTAAAATCTGCAGATTTTAGTTTTAGAACGACTAGAAATGCAATGAAAACATACTTTCGGTTTTGATCATACATACCTACATAACATCATGCCTGTATTCCCAGAAGGGTTAGGCAGAGGTACCTATAGTACACCTTCGCCAGTAATGTTTATAAGTCCCATTAAAAGGGGCGAGCCATCAACCGGGCACAAATCCCGACTCCGGGCTGCTACTGAGAAATTCTTGATGGAAAAACCCATTAACATTTTGCCCGACTTGGAATTTGAACCCAGGACCTCAGGCTCAGCAGTAACACCCAGTAGACCAACGAGACAGTCGTTCTAAAACTAAAATCTCCAGGTTTTATTAAATTATATACTACCCCTGAATTAATATTCAGAACATTTTTTTCGTATGTTAGCCAGTAAGGATTAAAAATTGATATATTTATTTTTACTAAGATATTTCTTTTTGCTGACAGACAGGGTATTTATGAGTCTTCTCCTGTATCAATTGAATTTAATACTTATCCAATGGAAATAAGGTATTAATGCTCGCTGCTCCAGAGAAAACTGCGCTGTGATGCTCCGTGATGCTCCAAGCTGGATTACGGAGCATTGAAATATATACCTTATTTCGATTGGATTAGTATTCAATTTAAAAACCTCTCCCCTGCCGTCCCCCAGTGTGCATAGGCCATTTAGATTTTGCCAATCTTTGACTAGCTAAAGTGACTAAACTAAACTATGTAACTATTTGGATATATTTGGTTGATTTTTTGTATGCAGACTGGGAACGCCATTATTTATGCAAAGTTTAATGAAATTTCGTAGTGTCCATGTCGTCTCCATTGTGTTTATTGTGACTTTCTAATATTTCTTTTATAAGACAAAAATGACACAATCAATTCAGTCGTAATGTATTGAGATTATGATTAAGGTCGGTCACATCATAGATAATATGGGCCACATAATACAGAATTCCGTTTTGAAATATCGATTCGGAATTTCGGAAGCAGCAAATCCATACAAAAGGTCGACCACATACAGACGGAATTCCGTTTCTGAATCGGAGAAAATTTTGAACAGTTAACTACTAGGTACTGTACCTACGTTACGTGTGATAGATCCTTGATTTTGTGTGGATTTGCTGCCTTCGAAATTCCGGAACGATATTTCGAAACGGAATTCCGTAAGGCCGGATATGGAATTCCGTTTCATAAGAGTATCTTTTATAATTTTAATTCTAGCAATGGTGCTGGAATTGAAACTATAAAAGATACTCTTAAGAAGCTGATTAAAAGAATAACAAAAACTCCCTCCAAGTTTACCTGCATCAAAAGATTAAGGTTATTTAGGAATTTCTAGATTATTTTAAACATTATTTACACACATGTATCTGATATTTTATTTTAATCGTATTTAAGTGACAATGACAATACATCAGTGGTGCTAAGACTTACCTAATGTAACCAAAATTAGGACTCGTTAAGTAATAAGTACTTAAAATAGATAATGTTTGTTTCTGAACCTATCTCTTTATACCGGCTTACTCCGCGTGGATGTCGGAAAATATCCAACTGGATCGTACTACCGTATGTATTAATCCAGGTTATAAAATATGTGTGTCAAATTTTATCCAAATCTGTTCCGCCGTTTTTGCGTGATCTAGTAACAAACATCCAAACATACAAACTTTCACATTTATAATATTATAGTAGGACTGTACGCAGTCTTTTGTTTTAATAAATAATTAAAACTATATTTAATTCGAATACCAAATATGTATAAAAACCACCAATCACAGTACATTTAACGTTAAGCCTAGTCAAATTATCTTCCGATAGCGACAAGTATGTAGAAACAATAAAATATTGATAAATATTTGACCAATCACTTTCCTTAAAACCTGAGCGATAAGCCTCTTTGACGTGATGATGTGGGCTTATATAATTTCTAACATGGTGTTATTATCGCGGACGGAAATCTAGAACACACAATCACGTTGACGCCGCCGATAACATAGCCTACCTCCGCCGCGAAACCATAGCAGCGAAACTGCAGTAGTTCAATTCAACAGACTCGCGTCATGTTCCGCTACTCTTATCAGAAGCTAGTAGCGGAAAATGACGCGAGTCTATTGAATATAACTACTGCGGTTTCGCTGCTATGGTTTCGCAGCGGAGGTGTGCTACTGGGGTGAACGAACTATTTATTAGCATAGCTCATGACGTGGTGCCAGTCAGTAAGGGTGTCATGGTGCGCTTCTATAATTTCTAACGTGACGATATCATCGTGGACGTCCACGGTATCACGGCATAACACAGGCAAATAAAATTTATTGGATAAATATGAAAACGCTTTTAAATTTCTGTCCACGATAACGTCATAACGTGCAGCGACGTTTTAACAGCAACGGTAAAATCGTAGACGTCGAGGTCTATTATAACGTGACGTGCAGAATTATAAAAAGAGCACATTAACAGCGTATGTGAGAATGCTGGATTTGGGCCAAATGTTATGCTCCAAAGTGAGTTATGGAAAGTGGAAAACGGCCATACAATAGCAGCTGCATTGCAAAGACATTTAAAAAAGAAAACTATTCGTTCTATCAAATTCAAAAAATATATATTTTGACACCTTTTTTGTGGCATTTTCATGACGGACGTTATAATATGACGGATCCTCCGTCCTAAGAAACCGTAGCATGACCGTAGCACAATGGATAGTTTTTTTTAAAATGTATTTTTATTGAGTTACATCACAGAACACGGAAACGCCTTGACGGCCGCTGCGCCGGAGCACCGATTGCGCGCTCTGTGGTTGAAAAAAAGTCGAGAGAATGTGCTATATTTTTTCTAAATTCAAAATGACCCCACGCAATTTTTTTCTGTGAACCATCCCAAATTAGTTGTTAAAAAGTATATAATTATTAATTATGTTTAAATAAGTGTACATAATAAAAATATACAACGATTATAAATAAGCATGTCTTTTATTTCAAAATACTTAAAGCTACTTACACTACTTACCTACTAATAAAAACCGATTAATGAATTCCACAAGTTTTCAAAAAATACTAGCCATTTGGTATAAATCACTACAATGAAAATAACAATTGAAAGCAAACATCCCTGGGGGTGTCATACAAGGGGGAGATGATTTCATATTTAATGTAGGTACCGTCCTAGGTTTTTTAATTATTTGAGAAAAACTTAAGAAGTAAGCGGGATAGCTTTAGGGATTCAAAATTCAAATTCAAAAGTCATTTATTAAAAACTAGGCTGAGAATCAGCACTTTTCGAACGTCAAAATTACATAAGACAGTCCCCCAAAACGCCCACTCTTCACCACTTCCTAGTGCTTTTGCTGGGAAGAAGAAGTGGCGCAACAAACTCCCCAGCAGCACAGCTGTCTGTTCAGTTAGAAAAACTTGATTCTATACAATAAGTACGTATGCAAAATAATTTACATAACGCAACACAAAACATTAAATTATAAATTAATAGCCATATGACAGCTAGCACACCCAATATACCAACCAAAAACATCGAGAACTATACTCAAGCAGAAATAAAAATAACCAAACGTAAACAATATCTAAAAAAAGAAAATAAAGCCTCCAGGCATAAAGGGCGTGCCCGCTTACATAGAGCTGTAACTAGAAGTTATAATTGATAAACTAGGACCATCGAGGTAAAATAAATAATTGTCGAGGTCGCTAGCTAACCACATATTGCAATACCTACAACTCATACAAAAAAACATTATAATGAGTAGATTATGTCAACAATAAATTAAAATTAAATTAAAATAAATTTACATAAAAAGTAAAATTATAAACTTTTATATAAACTCATATAACCTGTCAGTAGGTAAACTAATTCTGGAGAAAGATCATTTAAACATTGTCTTGAGTTAATCACAGCGACCAACTATTCTTTTTTAAGTAGTCGTTGATAGAATAGTATGCCTTTGAACAAAGGTTGGACTTTACTTTAGTTTTAAACGCAATAAAAGGCAAATCTAGCAAAGAAGAGGGTAGCTTGTTATAAAAGGTTATACCAAGCCCAACAAATGAGTTATGAACCTTATGAAGCCAGTGAAAGGGAGCACGTAGTTCATCCTTACTTCTAGTGTTAACATTGTGAATATCACTGTTTTTAGTGTATACCTAAGTGTATATTTTGCCTAATATATAAGATGTTGGCGAAGATGTATTGTGATGCCACTGTGAGGATACCGATATCTTTGAAAAAATCTCTCAGAGAAACTCTGGCACCTAGCTGGTAAATTGCTCGAATAGCTCGTTTTTGGAGGTTCTTGGTTTTTGGCTTTGCCCCACAGCAGAATACCGTAGGACAATAACGTTATGAAAATAACTAAAATAGACTAACCGAGCTGTATCAACGTCAGTGTAGTATTGTCTTACTTTTCTGACAGCGTAGGCGGCCGAACTGAGCCTTCCCGCTAGGCTCGATATATGTTGGCACCACTGAAGTTTAGCATCTACTGTTATGCCCAGAAAAACTGCCGAGTTTACGTTTCAAGCACCTCTTTATCTAAGATGATATTGGGTCCTTTTTTTTTTTTTTATTGGTTGGGAAATCATCAAATGACTCCTCCCGCTCTGGGTGGAGCAGGAGGGCGTGTCAGACTCTTACTGACTAAAACCCACCCGTGTTCCTTCTCTTGCCTGTGCAATGCCAGGGGGCCACGGTATCCCTTTCGGACTTTCCCGCAACCCCGGCAGGCAATGGTCTCATCGGTCCCCTTCATTCGCTGATATCTCTTTGAGGCGCGCGTGGAACACAACGCGCCGTCGACCCGGGCTTGGTCCTTACCGGACGGCGAGCTACCCATTGCTCACCTTCCGCAAGCGGCGTCCGCGCCTACGGTGGCCGGGAATCGGCAATCGATTCCCGACGCCCAGGGCGTCTCCTCCTGCGGCGGCTAGGGGCGTGAGGGCGCGAAATTTGCCTCTCCCTCACGCGCTCCGCCTCCTCCTTCGCGAGCATTAATGCTTCGCAGAAGGAGGTGACGGCCTCCCATGCCCTCTCGCTCCGTACCATGGCCTGGACCAGGGCCGGGCGCGAGAGATCCCCGCCACCGATCGCCTCCACGAGGACACGGCGGTGCTCTGCCCAAGCCGGGAATACCTCCACCGTATGCTCCACCGTGTCCTCCAGGCGATCCACGCAGTGATGACACCCGGGCGTTTCCTCCCGCCTTATCCGAAACAGGTACCTCTCGAAACAGCCGTGTCCGGTGAGGACCTGCGTCAGGCGGAAGGTGAGGACGCCGTGGCGCCTCTCCAGCCACTCCTCAAAGAGGGGACTTATCGCCTCAATAGTGGCGTGCCCAGCACTGGGTTGCGACAATCGCACTCTCCAAGCCGCCATGAGATCCCGTCTCGCTCTGTCCGCTGTGCCGCGATTTCTCGCGGCATCGGAGTCAAGCCCCGGCGTTTCGCATAAAATTCTGAAGCTCCGCACGATTGGGGAGATAATCGAAGTGGAACCCATATAAACCTACGTAATAGTGACAGTTTCTATCATTCACATAATTTACTATTAGTAACAAGTCGAAATATGTAGGAGCCGGCGCTCCATGCCAGTGATGCCGCCGCAATGGCGGACGATGTTTGTTGAAATTACCATTTATGTCCGAAATCTTTATTCATTACACTTAAAACGCATTATAATGGTTTATTACCTACTTACACAGGCATGTTGTGCAGGTACTAAAAGGCACGTAAAACATTCACAAATTCACTAAAATACACATAATAACTCCGGTGTCGCGCGTTGGTGGCGCGTGCGAACACTCAACTAACGATGTGCTAGTGTTTCGTTCAGAACGAGTCATCAGTTCATTTTAAAGACGTGACAGCGACAGTATATCTTTCTTGTTTTGTTTCCTAGACTCTATGCAAGTTAGAACAGGAATGATACAGTATTAAAAGTAAATCAAAATTAACGGAAGGCACGGTGACCCGAAATGGGCGTCGACACCAAAGTCGTTTTTTGACGTAAGGCCTGAAACGGGCGTCGCCACGCCTCGTACGTCACTCAGAACGTTTGTCATTGTGAATGTTTGTTTTTTTGAGCTGTAAAAAGTTTACCGGTCTGGCCACGTGGTTTAATATTGACGCGAGCTATTTATGTCACTTTCAACATTTTTCGGTGTTACCCATTGATGTATTAAAAGGAGGAAGATATGTTACGCGCTAACATCACAATCAATAAACTTGGGCTCGGCGCACGACTACATGCACCGAAACTCACACATCTGTGATCAGTGTCATCTCACAGTCGCAAAGCCACAGTTACCAATGGATGAGGATAGAGATAGGAGACGGCGCTGACGTGCGAGTGAAATCGCGTTAGCACCTCACGCATTTTGTGCTATCGTGTTTTAGTTAGTTATAGTAGGAGCCGGCGCTCCATGCCAGTGATGCCGCCGCAATGGCGGACGATATTTGTTGAAATTACCTTTTATGTCCGAAATCTTTATTAATTACACTTAAAACGGATTATAATGGTTTATTACTTACCCAGGCATGTTATGCAGGTACTAAAAGGCACATAAAACATTCACAAATTCACTAAAATACACATATTTTTTTACGTAAGGCCCGAAACGGGCGTCGCCACGCCTCAGGGGTAATACATCCATGGTGTTACCTGTACAGTAATATTCTGATTACTTTTGGTCTAATTGACGAGAATATCCGTCAGACCATAGGTTCAAACAGCACACAGACGATAATACCTATTATTTAGCAGTAAAAGCCGCGTGAGTCGACCGTAAATAATTGGTCGCAGTGGGACTTTGTCGCTATTGGTTTAAAAAAAAATCGCATAGATAAATTGTTTATTTTTATATATATTTGACAGTTATCTTTATATGTGTAGTAGTCAAGTTGTTGCAAGTTGTTTTTGTTACTATGCATTTGCACTGGCGAAACATTCACAACAAAACATGTTGAAAGAACTCTTTAGTTTCTGTCAAAGTTCCATGCAATATTTGACAGGAACGATTTCAACATATTTTGTTGTGATGTTTCGCCAGTGCAAACGAACAGCTAGGTAGGTTTCGTTAGTGGTGGACATTTGCAAGCCCCATTCATTTTTACCCAAAACCCTTTTACAATCGATTTTGTGGAGTTATAAGTAGGTAATATTTTCAATAACATTAATAGCGAATGAAACAAGATATAGATAGTAAAGCAAAAGTTTTATTGAATATAAATTGAAAAAAGAATAAAAATGCAACTGTATCATTTATTGTGCCTTGGCCAGTGTTTAGGAAAATAACTTAGGAAAATGTTGCTAGTAGGTATATTCTTTTTTTCTAGCTTCTCCTAGCAAAACAACAGAAGCATGGGTCGATCGATCACGGTTAAGTTACTCTTTCCGCGGTCGGTCCGTGGTACCGAGTCCCACCGGGTAGGTACCAGTGTAACAGGTGTAGCAGGTCTCCATAAGCACGTAATGCCGTCGGTCCTGGCTTCGTAGAACCTAGTCAGTCGTTACGGGTAGTCAGTAGCCCGAAAGTCTAGCAACCAATCATAACAAAGGGTAGGTATCGTGTTACTCAGTAACTGGGTTGTGAAGGTCAGATAGGCAGTATCCCCATGTAGATTAGACGGGATGCCGACCTTAACAAGTTGGAAAAGACTACGAAGATGATGATTATTAATGTTATACCGTGGATTTATTAAAGTACGTTTAGCAACACGCTCCTAAATTAGAACTTAACCCAAACACTGGCCAAGGCCCACCTTTAAGCAAGCAACGGGAAGGGAGACGCTGATTAACAGTGTCTTTAAAAACGACGAGACAGGTGTTGCCATGGCAACGAACAAAACAGTTGACGGTTCCGTCACTCATGGTAACGTCAGCACCGTCGTCACCCTGAAGACGCTCTTCGTTTACTCCGTATCCATTGCCACCTGAAAAAATACAGAAATTCTGCTTAGTAACCTGTTTTATCGACAAGGAAACTGTGATGAGAACCCTTATTGCGTAACACACTCGGAATGACAAGGCCTTTCATTTTGTCCATACATCTACAAATAAAATCGTTTATGTGTAAACTAGCGACTGGCCCCTGTTTCGGACGGCTTGTACGACTTGACAGTACAGCTGGATTTCATACACATAAACGTTCCGGAATAAATTCTCTAAATGATGGTGAAAATTCTCTATACCAACCGCTTTCATATAACTATATTAGTGTGCGTTACCCCAGCCAGATAATGTCGAATATCGTCATCTAAGTGCAATAGATAATTAGAAATACAGCTTCTGTAATTGGTAAGCAGATTTTTAAATTTGGTAAGCTGATAGTTTTTTAATTATTTGATAAAAACACTTCCGGCTGGAGTAACGTTACCCCAGCCAGATCTTTTGACTTCTAATGGATATTATATGGATATTATGAAATAAATTTTATCTGAATAATCAGATATCAATTTTAAATAAATGGTACAACTTAATTTGTATTTGCTATGGTTGGAAAGATATTTAAAATCCTGCTGGAGTAACGTTTGCACGATTGCTGTATCTCGGAATTGACTTTACGGATGATTGTAGTATTTCTACATCAGATCTGGCTACTTAGTTATGATTTGTTACGCAATAAACGAATCCACTGTAATGCACCGTTTTGAAGATATTTTAGTAAATAGAAATCATGCTTTAATAGGTCCTAGCACTTCCTTTATGCGCCCCAAAGACTAAACTTAAACGTTATTATATAGGTAATTACTGTCTATAAATGGTACTGAAGTTTCATTAGTATCCTATACGTAATTAAAAAGTTATGATGATGTTCCGGCCACGGCGTGTAGCTGAGTTATTTGACCACCGATTAACTGAGTTTACTGTAGTAGTGGTAACTGAGTTTTACATCAATAATTAGAAATACAGTTCAATTATATACATGTGAAATTTTAGACTTGTACACTAATTAATTAACGAGATAATCGAAAAAAATGATGTATGCGTGGTAACCCGACCAAATCTAGAATGTTATAAAAAAGCGGCCGCGCATTTTACCAACCTTCTAAAACTTACAGGATAATACGTGAGAATAATTACGTTTAGTACAGACGGGTAAACAAGTGGTAAAGTAATACATATTTTGAATGGAATATTCATTTCAAAAATAATAATGCGTAGGTAATAACAAAATGCAGTATCTAACTATGTAGATGATGATGATTCTATGCAGATAATTATTTTAATTAAGGTAAGTAAGTATATAAATTTACTTCAAAAATAATCACAGATATTTTTTTATGGACTAATATGCAACGTCGCTTGCTTATCTGAAATTAAAATTAAGAACTGATAAAATTCAAATACAAATCAAAATTAAGTTTTATTGTACAAAATCACAGATCAACAATAATAAAATGTAATACGTTAATAACATCACACTGCAGTAAGTATTAACATATTATAGAACTTCACAGAAGGTAGGTAGGTAGGTTCTACTGATTTATCTAATATGATTTAAAAAATCACAAATGTCTTACATTCTTAATTCAGTTTTATTGTATAAAAATAATACATTTACAATACTAAAAATAAACGACATAACAATGCAGTCAATTTTTTCTTTCTTCTTCTATTGTGTTTATTTTATTTTATTTTTGTATTCTTTTGTTATTTTTGTATATGCTGCACCGGTTTGACGTCATCACGTCAACGGCGGCTGTCACTGAAAACCAGCGCTTGGGCTCTGTCTCGCATATTGTCCCAGCATTATGCTGAGAGATGGCCGTTTTGCGTGGATGTGACGCATATTTTCCCCCAAATTGATTTTTAGTGTTTGTTCCTTTGCTTGCGTCTTATGTACCGCAAATAAACGTATTTTCATCCCACCATCTCGGAAAGAGTATTTTTAATCTTCAGTATCTGAGTGGAAAAGCCGTTTTTATTCTCTAGAGGATAAAGTAAATTGAATTTAGAACATCGTGTGCACTAAGTTTGTGAATTAAAAAAAACATTAAACCTATTTACTGCTACCTCTATGGTGCCGAATATATCATACAACTTTTTTTTAATTTGTTAAAAACTCAGACTCGGAACCTTCTTGGTGTTCTTTTTTCAATTTGCTTTGTACGCGGTTCTTTACGCGGCATTTTTTCACGTCATTGTTAAACCTTAGGTATATTAAAAACAAGAAACTTGAAAACAAGTGAAAAAACTAAAATGAGTGATTCTAGCGACGAGGAAGTTTGCTTGACGCCAACAGAATTGACTGAAACTGTTAATAATGCGCAAATGAGCGTTCTCCCTCAACAATCACGCGAGAAGTATTTAAAACAGTACGATATGTTCAACACGTGGCGACTAGCAAAAGGAGCCAAAACTTTCTCAGAAAACGTTTTGCTGGCATATTTTATAGAATTATCCGAGAACAAGAAAGCAAGCACTCTATGGAGTACGTATTCGATGCTAAAAGCAACAATAAAGATGAAAAAAGACAAACATATCGATACCTATCCTAAATTAGTGGCATTTTTAAAAAGAGCCTCATCTGGTCATCAACCAAAAAAATCGAAGGTTTTCACAGTATCTGATATTGAAAAGTTTCTTAACGAAGCACCCGATTCCGTATATTTGGCGGCAAAAGTAAGTCAGTTGCACATTCAGTATCTACTTAAGTATATTAATCTCAATTAAATAGTATACTTAGTAGATGTTGATAGGCATAATTATGCGTTCATATCAATTTTATTCATTTATCTACTACAATACTCTTTACGTTACAGGTTGTTCTTATTATTGGAATAAACGGAGCATGTCGAACTAATGAACTAACACAACTTAATGTCAAAAACATTGAGAAACATTCAGATGACTTACTATTAATTAATTTACCTAATACAAAGACAAAAAGAGACCGCAACTTCGTCATTCGCAAGGAATACGTAACGATTGTTGAGAAATATCAAGCCTTACGCCCGCCTAACACTCCAATCAATCGATTTTTTCTACAGTATCGCAATGGAAAGTGTGTTAGACAGCCTATGGGTACTAATAAAATTGGCAGTATCCCACGAGAAATAGCAACATTTCTTGAACTTCCAGAACCCCTGTTGTACACGGGTCATTGTTTCCGACGAACTTCAGCCACACTTTTGGCTGATTCCGGAGCTGATCTGCTGTCCCTTAAGCGCCACGGAGGCTGGAAGTCCAATGCAGTTGTAGAGGGATACATAGAGGATTCCATCCAAAATAAGTCTAAAATATGTGAAGGCATCGTAGGAGCCATTACACTGAAAGAGCCTCAATCGGATCCTTGTACTGGCCCTTCTACATCAAAAATAAGCCGTTATGAAACACCTAACCATCTCCCTCTCTCTCCAACATTCACGCCAAGGGAATCCGATGAATCGGTACAACTATTAAGTATGACAGATAGTTTACCGAAAAACAGTACACAAGTGACTAACACCAATATTACAGTACCAAACAAAAATATTACACTCAATTTAAATAACTGTAGCAACGTTACTTTAAAATTTTCTTAATTATACCTTAGTATTATTTTGTTATAATTTAAAGATTATTCTGTAATACTTACCTGTCATAATGTAGTAATTAATACCTAAACTGAAATAAAAGTGTACCTATCTTGTGATTGTAAACGTTTTTTTTTTTGCATTTAGTCATTTCCTCGCTGAGGTGGAATGAAAAGTTACGTGTTGCACTCGAGTGCAAAGATTTTTCACCTCGTGCTCTTTTGATTCCCTCGCTAACGCTCAGGATTCTAATTTTGAATCACTCGCTGCGCTCGTGATTCAATTTTAGAATCCTTCGCTTGCTCGGTCATCAAAATTGAACACGCGGTTAAAAAGCAACTTTGCACTCTTGTATAACAAATAACTATTTCTTCTTCTTCTTTCTTCTTAGAATATGTACTTTTTGACTACGTCTTATTGCATGTAAATCACAGATCAATTTAATTCGTGACTGTACCAACTTTTAAGGACAAATTATGCTAATAATTTTAGAAGGTTGGTGTAATGTATTCAGCCGCTTTTTTATAACATTCTAGATTTGGTCGGGTTACCACGCATACATATTTTTTTTCGATTATCTCGTTAATTAATTAGTGTACAAGTCTGAACTTTCACATGTATATAATTGAACTGTATTTCTAATTATTGATGTAAAACTCAGTTACCACTACTACTGTAAACTCAGTTAATCGGTGGTCAAATAACTCAGCTGCGCGCCGTGGCCGGAACATCATCTTATCTTTTTAATTACTTAAAGGATACTAATGAAACTTTAGTACCATTTATAGACAGTAATTACCTATATAATATCGATTAAGTTCAGCCTTTGGAGCGCTTATTGGAAGTGCTAGGACCTATTAAAGCATATTTTCTATTTACTAAAATAACTTCAAAACGGTGCATTATAGTGGATTCGTTTATTGCGTAACAAATTATAACTAATTAGCCAGATCTCATGTACAAATATTTCAATCATCCGTAAAGTCAATTCCGAGATACAGCAATCGTGCTAACGTTCCTCCAGCAGGATTTTAAATATCTTCGCAACCATAGCAAATACAAATACAAATTAAGTTGTACCATTTATTTCAAATTGATATCTAATTATTTAGATAAAACTGATTTCAAAATATCCATTAGAAAACAAAAGATCTGGCTGGGGTAACGTTACTCCAGCCGGAAGTGTTTTTATCAAATAATTAAAAAACTATCAGATTACCAAATTTAAAAATCTGCTTACAAATTATAGAAGCTAGCTGACGATTTTTGACATTATCTGGCTGGGGTAACGCACACACTATATTATAGTTATATACATATGGATATAACTATAATTATCATGGCTATAACCATCTTACTGCGACATATGGATGGCAAAAGTAAAGCAATGAAATAATTAATTACTTTATCTTTAAGTAGATACTCTTTTTACAAGATTTTTAATCAATTTATGTAGGTACCTAATATTATGAATTCACTTTGTTAAAAGTATGCGCCGGCTATTGCCCTCGTATGTTATAGTAGGGGAGACCGGGGCTGGTTCTAACGGGGGTAAGAATTAACTTGAATATTCCCGCTAAACGGTAAGCGTTACAATCATAATACTCGGTTACCCAGCACTATTTACGCCGCCAAACGTGTCACGACTCGTCAGTCCTCGGCCAATCGCCTCTTGCGGGAGTTGTGAGCAGCGAGCCCGGATTGCCAGGTAAACGAACTTTTCGTGGTTTGCAATAATTTGACTCAAGATGTAGTTATTCACTCAATCGAATATAGTATTGCCCAGAACGAAGCTTAATTTTATTGATAATATTACTGTGCTATGCGTATGTTATTATTCCTATTGATTGATTTTATGTGATTAACTTTGTAAAAAAAGTGACATTGGGGCTAAAACTAACAAATTGACCGGAGTAAATATTAACATGTTAAAACATACCCCGTATGTGGGGCAAGTATTAACAGATGATTGACGAGCATAATACCTAGTCGTGTCTTTTTTAAAGAATGAGGAACTACAAAAGGAAAAGGTACAACGTCCTAAGAAGTATTTGAGTCGGCTGCTCAAGAAATTATAATATAAAGAAACAGAGAGTACAGAGCAATTGCCAGAGAATACGATATTTGTCATGTGACACTTTTCACGTACGTCAAGAAGAAAAGAGAAGGTATTTCTGTTGAAATGGGTTATAAGAAAAACCGTTTAGTATTACCAGAACAAGAAGCTATGATGGCAGAATACCTAATCCATAGTTACTAAAATCTAATCATCGACAGATATTGCTAATTTGTTATATTATGCACAAATTGTTATATTTTCATACAAATTAGCTTTACTTTGACTGATTGAAGTAAGTTCCTAAAGACATAAGTAACTTGACTAATAATATAAGACATTATATTTGTTATAATGTCAGTTATTTTACGAGATAAAAGTTGTTTAATTATTTTTAATTAGCTCTTAATGCTGCTCCTACATTTTACATCTTCATACAAACTCAAAATCGCTCAAAATTAGTAAAATTAGTGTTTTTTGAAAATGTCCGTAATTTAATATCTTGATAAATGTGTCTTCCTCATGTATGTAAAGTTTCATTACTGTCCGCCTTTTTATTTTTAAGAAATTTTATGATAAAGTTTGTATCGGGACGCAATATGTTCGAGCAGCCTTAACGGAATAGATTGTGCAACTTACATTTTGAATCTGTGATTGAAAATAGGTTAATTAAAAATATTTATGAATAAAAATGGTGATTTTTTAGAATTATTTAATTGGAAAAGTCCCATGTTACATCTTGCGTTAATGCCTTGCGTTAATAACCTCAGCCCTGTTAAAACTTACCCCCAATACGGGGTAAGTATTAACAACTGACTTTTTTCTTTTAAATGCATGTAATTCTGAAAGTATCCGTCTTATTCACGTTTTCTGTAACTTTATTAATAGCTGAATAACTAACGTATGATATTAATCCAAAACAATGTTAAAAAATCTATTATGATAGAAAATATAAACCAAAATACAAATTTTGTTAGAACTGGCCCCGGTCTCCCCTACATTACTGCCGCGGCCTGCAACAGGGTCATTGATTGACGATCGTGATAATAAGCCAAGGCACACATACATGAGTCCATCAATGCCTGCTTGCGGCCCAGGCTTGTATAGTACTTTTCCTAGGAAGATATGTAGGTAGATATGGTAGATAGGTAAGGTAGATAGGTAGGTAAGTAAGTAGGTACGTAGGTAGGATAAGCAGGGTAGGTAGGTAGGATAAGTAGGGTAGGTAGATAGGGTAGAGTACATTAGACATTTTTTACAGACATTTAAAGTTCAGAAAATTTGTATCAATACGTCTTTTAAACCTTATTAAAAAAAAAAATGGTAAGACTTCGTCTAAGACAACCATGGCTTAAATGGTTCTAAATTGTCTGTACTATCTTCGCCTTAAAGCTTTGCACCCATCTTCCACTCACCCTGTATATAAAAGAAAGTCGTGTTAGTTACACTATTTATAACTCAAGGTAGGTAGGGTAGGTAGGTAGCGTAGGTGCTTGCCTATATCCGTTTTATCTAAAATAAAAGCAATCAAATGCCTTGTGAACGAACGGTAAGTAAAAATAAATATATCTAAGACACTCACTACTAAATTGATTCAGCAGTACCTACCGGTACTAATTCACCGGCGTAGTAGGAATAATCACAACAGTATTGGGATCTGGGGTTGCATCGCTCCCAGGGTCCACTTCCGCCATAGTTGTCCTTTTAATATCGTCCCACTTTGTAATGATCACCGGCAAGTCTTCAACGTCAGGAGCATTCGCCCATTTTCTGTATAACTCCTTGGCCATAGTCAAAGGTTTAAAAAGAGGCTGTCCAAAACTTGTGTCTACAGTTCGACCAGTAACAAATGGTGCTTCAACGTTAGCTGTCACAACACGCTGGGTAGCCTGTTCATTAAAATGTTTGCGAGTTTGCTTCGCCTCCAAAGTGGCATTCAAAAACATTGACCATCTTGGATAGTAATAATATCTGAATAACTCAGCCCATTGCTTACAAGCATAATCGGAAATCTCTCCATTCGGTCCCCAAAGAGTGATCTGGTTTCGTGCGTTTAACTCGTATAAGTCAGCTTCGTCAGGATCAGCCCCTAAACCCCTTGCTTTTATTAACCATTTAGATGCACTGAAATGTTCGCTTTCATACAATATTTGACTGATATCGTTCAGTGCATCGAGAAAACGTTTAATAGACGCGCTATATACGAAAATGTTTGTAGATCTGTCTTTGACAACGTTCACATAAAGCTGTTCTGCTCTGTATTGTAAAGCTTGCCGCGTCACATCCACTACGTCATATTGATATCCTTCAGTCTCAGTACACCCGTGAACGTTGAGGAACACGAGCTTTCTAAATGCTCGGAATAAATCATAGCTTTTATACCAAGCCCAAGGTTTCATTTTCAAACTAGGTCTTCGAGTTGTGACGTATTTGCCTCCGACTCTATTTAGGCCGTCAAAACTATAAACACTTTTGAGCAAATACTTCCAAGCTTCTGCGGTGGCGTTCCATCCATATCTTCTCTCAGCGTAGTCAACAACCCATGCTTCGAGATTCTGTACTGGAGATTCGCGCCAGGCAGACTCCAACATCAAATCGTACACCACATAGTTTTGGTTGATACCTTCAGGAGTGAGGCCTATCCCGATCATGGTGCTGTTAGCTCGGGATCTCGTTTCATACACATCTTTGTTTATGGTCACCATGTTACCAAACATGCCCAGTGTTCCACCGAAGTTGTGTAGCATGCACCAGATGAAAGGTTGACCAAAATACATTTGATACAAATCGTACAGGGGCCACCGCTCTGATTGCAGGTCGAGTATGAGCATCCTGCCATTTGGTACAGAATTTATAAAACCTTTCACCCTATTGACTGGCCATGCTTTCGGTACATCCATAAACATCCAATTTTGAATCAGCCATACTGCATCTTTATCAAAATCTGCAAGTGTGTAAAATATATTTTTTGCTGTTTCATGAACAAATCGTGTGGATAGTAGCTTTATATGGACTTCATTGAAGGGATGGGCAGTGTAAATGTGACTTACAGGCGCTTGTATAGTGACTTGATCCAGAAACATTTTCCCAATAACGGAAAACAAAGGGTCAAATGGGTCCAAGAAAAGGCCGCAGCAGTACTCGTTTTCGAATGTGTTCCACTGATCCACTTTATGAAACGTAGTATTGGGGAATAACTTCGCGAATGACACTGGGACATGACCATTGAAAGCTGGTAATACATGAACCATGCCGAGATTACGCATTCTATTGATGATATCGTTTTGTATGTCGGTTTGTAAATTATGCCAGGACTTTGGCAAGGGACCTCCCCAACCGTGGACGTTACCCATTCGCAGCCAAGACAAAAACGCTGGTCCGGTGAGGTGTTTGTCTATTTCTTCTTGCGTCATGCCCATCTGGCGGTAAACTTGCACCCACGCAGCTTCCTGAGCTACTGGTGCCAGTGCCAAATTGATTCCATTGAGCGCCATCCATTCTACATGTTGTCTCCAGTCATAAATGTTCCACCAGACGAAACTATACGATGCGGTACATACGTTTTGGTAGTATCGGAATCTGTCATTAGCGACCACTATTTCAGCTACTTCTGGTAGCGGATCAGGTATATTTACGTGCTTGGTCTGCCACTCAATTTGACTCTTGCAATATTTCTTGAGATAATAATTGAAACCCCACACTGCCGCTACGCCTGTGCTGGCTTTGATGTTCAGCACCCCTTCATGTGTTTTTAAACGGAATGAGTCTTTGTTATTTTTGAATAAGAGAGGATCTATTTCGACCAATACGTTTGGAGAATATTGCGAAATGATTTCTAATGCTGAACGTTTTTGAACTTCAGTTGGTACCACGGTTTGTAGTTTAACGGGGTCTAAGTATTCTAAGTTTATTGCCGACGCGAGAGCTCCTAATAGGAGCGTTGGTACGATGGACCGCCACATGACGAACGCGAAGTCTCACTGCCGACCGGCTACAGATGTGTAATTCACTCTTATTGTATACGTTGAAGTTTGAATATAAAATTGTATACATCACAAAGTATCCGGACTGATAAAACATAATTCATCAGGCTCGCACATTGAAATACTTTCCCATATTGATCTTTATTTTGATTGTGAATTGAACGGTTGTTTGGTTTTGGCCAATTAGGCTGCATTATATATAGTTTTTGAAATATATTAGCACAGAAATTCACCGAATGGTCTAACCTGAAAAAGAATTCTAGAATTTTTGGAATTATATGATGGATACCAAACGTATCTACTAATAAGGTAACGTCACTGAGAACAATTGTCTAATGAGGATGAGTGAACCTTACACCCGGTTCCTCATGCCTCTTAACAAACAATATCGCATGCAGGTCAATAAGACAAAAAAATAAACTTCGCATATCTAACTAAACCTAATGGCATTCCAAGATTATAAATACAAATTCAATCAAGTACAACAACCTTATTGGGACCTATATTTTTGAGCCGTTTGGAGTTGAAGCAGCTAGGGCCGTGAAGTCAGAGTGCTCATCGAATATTGCAGGACATCGCCAAGCGGTTGGTCGACTCTTCACGTGACAGAGGGCTGGCACAAAGAATCAGCATTGCCATCCAACGTGGCAACGCTGCCAGCGTTTTTGGCACTTTTCCCACTGACAGCGATACGTACGAATTTTTTGACGCCCAATGAGCTCTTCCTGTTTCTTTTCCTTCATATACTTTGTACATGATATAAATATTTTAGTGTTATATTTTTAATTATAAAATTCTAGATTCAAAAGTCATTTATTCAAACTAGGTTGAGAATCAGCATTTATCGAACGTGAAAATTACATAAAACAGTCTCCCAAAACGCTATATATTTGTGAAAACAGAGTTAATAAATAAATACTTATCAAATCAGCCACTACTTCACTAGTTAATCAGTGGCTAGTCTGCTGATTGGCAAAATTCGGTCCATTACTATTATTTTGATTGTTTGTTTTCTTTTCTTTTCAATTTGTTTTTTGGATTTAGGTATTTGGAGGTTTCACACTAATATGTACTTATATTATTGTCATTGTTTTCATTTATTGTCGTACCGCATGGTATTTTATGTTAGAGTACCCGCCCCAGCTTCGCACGGGTGCAATCTACATGTGAAGACGGTATTCTGTTCACGACACATAAAATAAATACTTAGCTGCTTACATAGCTGTGGTTCCGGAGATTACCTACCACATAATATACACAAACTCACAAAATTCGCTCTCTCTCTTAATATTAGTATAGATTTGCTATTCTTACATCTATGAAGTGTAATCATTGTTCTGACAAAGTTTATGGTACTTAACACTTGTTTACCGAACAGTATATTCAAGCCCAGACACTATGAAACATTCAGTTTTTTTTGTTTGACTGTAACATCTATTTGTGTTTAAATTGACGCTGATAGTTTGATAGCCTTCAAGCGCGGGGGGGTAAATAAATGTGTAACTGTGTCCCTGTGACAGGGGTCACAGGGACACAGTTAGGTATTTATTTACGCACAAAAATGAGTTAAAACTAGTGTTGAAATATGGAAGTTTCGACGCGCATAACTTCCAAACCAATTTTTTTTTCCAATTTTGCTTTCTTATAGGGCTAATAATGTAATAATAATGACAAGACAAATTTATATAATTTTAAGTTTTAAACGTACACCGTCGAACAGACGAGCACCATACTTCGTATATCAGCATGAAGCATGATCGACGTATCCTTAATGATGAACGCTGAAGAAGTATGCTACCATATCTTCATAGAAAAAGAATAGTAGTGCAAGTCAGATAATTATGGGAGACGATTCTTATCTGAATGGTCCATGTGCCCCTCCCAGAAATAATCCTGGATCCGCCCCAGATAGTCTTGTCCCATGTGGCGATATAGGAACACCAGTTACAAGATTGGTTGATAAACATTTTAATATTTCGAGTTTTTATTTGCATTGCATTAAAATTAAAACACTGTAGTGCTTTAATTTTTAGTTCTAATAAAAATAACATAATTAATTATCCCTACATGTTTCACATGAAATATTAAAGTATTGTGGTTATATTTGTTATTGTAACGCCGCGCGAATGTTACTACCACTTGGTTATTTTATTAGCAAAATAAATTGCCAGTACCTTATAGATTTATATCATAATAGGGATGATACCTGAGTCAAAAAAAAGAAATTCTATTTAGTCCGTCCGTCATATAATAAAAAAAAAAAAAAATTGAATCGTATTTTTTGCTTTATCGTATTTATATACTTAGAACGCATTAAAGTTGGGGAGTGGGGGTCACTACGTCACAAGTATGTATAAAATCTACATACTCGTGACGTCACGACACAACTTTTTTGGATTCATTCTACGCTCGGCACCGGTCGCGGACGGACGTGCGCTGCTGTGTGTTCCTGAGTTCCTGTTTGTGGTTCCTGCTGTGGAATCCTGATATCGTCGTGCAGAGCGACGAACTACGTAGTCAAGGACTACCGACCGCTATTAATTGTCTGTCTTTTTCAAGACACAATTAATAAAGTTTTTCTGTTTACAGAGATAAGTCAAAACGTAGCGCGTCATTGGCCCCTTCTGGGTAAAACCACAGTTTCGTGGTCCTCGGTGGATACCATACGGTGCCAACGAAGCCGAGGGGGTGTTGACCCAATCACACCCGCCGAACCCCTTCAGGGCTAGGCAGTCAGTTGGACGGGTCCCAGTGTTCGGCCTTGGGGGGTCTCCTAGTCGGCATTGGTGACAGTTTTCCTTCAACAGCTACACACCTAGTGTCGGTTGGGTGTGTCTACACCCTTCGCACTAGACTTGTAGGACCCTGTTGCACATTAAGATAGGCAACGGGCAAAAATCAAGCTTAGGGCTCACCCTTAGGCACACAACCTCCCTGCCTATACCCGGCAGGGAGGGTTTTACACATCCCCGGTAGTCCGCCCGGGGAGTTAGGTATAGGGAAAGATAGGAGTTATTTATTCCCAAATTTAAAATCCCCTGTTAGATATGGAGGACGCTCTGACAGCGTTCATCAAACTCTTTCAGAGAGTCCTCGATGATGAGCCCCGGCTCAAAACCAAATGGGGTGGGCATTTCGCTGCTTTACAGCGAACCCTCCCTGGTCCCTCTGACCGAAACGTCACTACGTTCAGTGACGCTTTAGACATCCCTGCCGTCGCGCGGGATAGCCCGCTCAGCCCGTCAGTGTCCATGGACACAGACGAGCCCATCCCCACCGCTTCAAAGCGCCCCGTTTCCCCTTACCCGTCAGATGAAGAGGCTAAATTCTCTTCTTCCTCTTCCTCCCATTCCGACGACGACGGTTTCATCCCCGTCCAAGGTAAAGGGATGAAAAGGAAGAACAAGAAGCAGAGCTCCACCCAGGCCAACAAGGTCGTTGCGGTAGAGGACTCTGAGTCGCTCCTCCCTTCCCTAGCCCTACCCGCTACTTGTGCCCCCGTAGCTTCCCCCTCCCCCGCCCCCCGCCCGATAGCGTCAACCTCCGCGCAGGTTGCCCCCACCCCACCTACTTCTGGGCCAAAAAAGGTCCCTCCGCCACCACCCGTGTTCGTACAGGACAAGGGGAAATGGACGGATATCTCCAAATGGTGTTGCGATCAAAAGATCGCATACACTAGCGCCAGGAACACCCAGCAGGGTATTAAAGTTACAGTCCCTACGTCCCGTGACTATAGGGCTTTTACAACGCTACTGAGAGAGAGACGAGTGTCATACCACTCGTTCTCCCTCCCAGAAGAACGTCAGATCCGCGTCGTCATCAAAAGGATCCCGAAGGAAATCCCCCCTTCGGATATCCTAGCCGACCTTCAGTCGCAGAAGATCCCCGTCGATGAGGTCCACCGTATGCACCGCGGCAAACGCGGTGAGGCATACGACATGATCCTCGTTGTTTGCTCCCCAGTAGAGGGTCACCACCCTATATTTCAATTGAAATCTTTATGTTCCCTCGTGGGTTTCTCTATTGAGAAGCCCTGGAAAAGCGGTGCTATTGGCCAATGCCACCAGTGCCAGCTTTACGGCCACTCGCAACGGAACTGCCACGCAAAACCCAGGTGCGTCAAGTGCCTGGGCGAGCACGGCACTCCCGAGTGCACCCGGCCAAAGGACCACTCCCTATGTCCCGACCCACCCAGCTGTGTCCTCTGCGGGCAAGTAGGCCACCCGGCTAATTACCGCGGCTGCCCAAAAGCCCCCAAATCCACATCCCCCAAACTGACCAAACGTTTCGACGCTCGTCAGCAAAGGGAAGCTCCTTCAGGGTTTAAAGTACCCTCAGCTCAGATGCCCCAGCGACTAAGCCCTCAGAGGCCAAGTCCGTGGAATTACCTCCACCACCAGCAAGCTTTCTCAGCCCTGGCCCCCTCTCAACCCATAGGCCCCTCTCAACCCGTACCCTCGTCTCAACCCATACCCCCCTCTCAACCCATACCCCCCTCCCAACCCATTGCCCCTACCCCCCCCCAAACCACCACCATCCCCCGTCTCATGGACCCCCGCATTCGCATCACCGCGCCCCTCGTCAAACCCGCACCTGCTCCAGTAGCATCGCGTCCCCCAACCTCAGCCCCCCCCACAGTCGGTCCTAGCATGGCCTATAACATTATAAGTTCGACTTTTATAGCCTTCCTCTCCCCTCGCGCTATCCAAATGGCCCAGGAAATCCTGGCCGCTCAGGCCGCTGGCGACCTCTTCAGGTTGCAGGCCATCTACAATGCGTATCCCGAGATCACGCAAGCCCTGACCTCCCTCAGCACCCCTACTAGAACCCATAATGTATAACACCATCAATACTAGGTTCAAACCCCGATCCCTCAAGTTAGGTTTTTTCAACGCCAATGGCATTAGAGGCCAACGGGATGAGATCGCGACTTTCCTTCGCGACCATCAAATTGACATCCTCCTTATCCAAGAGTCTTTTCTCAAGCCATGCAACCGCGACCCGTCAATTGCCAACTATCGCATAGTTCGCAATGACAGGACGCGATGTCACTTGGGCGGCACCCTCATTTACTATAAAAAGGATCTATATTGCATCCCAATAGACCCTCCTCCCCTCTCACGATTAGAAGTCTCAATCTGCCGCTTAGGCATGACCGGCCATCAGCCGATCTCACTAGTATCGGTCTACATCCCACCCCTCAATACTTCGGAGAACTTCCAACTCCTCTCAGACGACCTCTCTATCCTACTCGGCATGAATGACTCTGCTATCTTAGCGGGCGATTTCAATGCCAAGCATCCCGCCTGGAATAGTTCCAGAACCTGTACCAGAGGGCGACACCTGTTCGACCTCTCTAATTCTCTCAATTTTGACGTCATCGCCCCGATGACCCCAACTCACTTTCCCCACGTTACCCATCATAACCCCGACGTCATAGACGTGGCGCTCCTTAAGAACGTCGCTCTAAGGTTAGAATCCATAGAAACGGTGCAAGAGCTTAACTCTGACCACCGCCCAGTAGTCATAAAAATGGCCCCCCGCATAGGTCTCCCCGACCCCTCTCAACCCGCTCTCACCAAAAGGGTAACGGACTGGAAGAAAGTAAGCACTCAGCTGAAATCCAACACGTCCCCCCAATTGGACGCCATCCCCGACAAATTCGACTCTATCGCGGACACGACGGCCGCGATCGACTCACTCACGGAGCACGTACAATCAGTCCTGAGCGACTGCTCTAGGGAGGTTTCAGCGTCGGGCGACCCTCGCTGGAGCCTGCCGGACGATGTACGCGCGCTGCTGACTGAGAAGAACGCGGCCGTTCGTGCCTACAGCAATTTTCCCTGCTCCGCTAACAAAGCCCATATGCGCTATTTACAGAGAACTGTAAAGACACGCATACAGGAGCTGCGTGACACGGGCTGGGACAAGATGCTCAGCGAACTAGAGCCCACCCACCTGGCATTCTGGGAACTTCAGAGGAAACTCAAGTCCCAGCAAGTGGCCTCCATGCCCCCCCTGACCCGTCCCGACAAGACCATCGCGTTCGAGGACTTAGAAAAGGCTGAATGCCTAGCAGACAGTCTAGAAGCTCAATGCTCCCCTAGCTCCCAACCGGTAGACCAAGCTCACCTCCTAGAGGTCGACGCCGAGGTCGAACGTAGATCCTCTCTCCCTCCCGTTGAAGACCCTGATAGTCCTCTGCCTCCCGTCACTCCAGACGAAGTGCATGACATCATCAAAGGTCTGAAAACCCGCAAAGCCCCCGGCTCAGATGGAATCACCAATAGGGTGATCCAGCTATTCCCTGCCCACCTGATAATGCTATTGGCCACCATCTTCAATGGTGCCCTAAGCAATAACATCTTTCCCCAAGCATGGAAAGAAGCCACGGTCATCGGCATACCGAAGCCCGGCAAGCCCAAGACCGAGCCGTCGAGTTACCGCCCCATCAGTTTGCTCAAGGTACTCGGCAAAGTCTATGAGAGGCTTATTTATAAGCGCCTCAGAGATTTTGCCGAAACCAAGGGCCTCATCCCCAACGAACAGTTTGGGTTCCGAACCCAGCACTCTAGCGTGCATCAGGCCCACCGGATTATTGAAAGCATATGCGCTGGCTTCCAGCGCGGCTTGATAACCGGTGCAATATTCTTCGATATAGCGAAAGCGTTCGACAAAGTCTGGCACAACGGCTTATTATATAAGCTCTACAAACTCGGTGTGCCGGATCGTCTCGTGCTCATCTTACGGGACTTTTTGTCAAACCGCACCTTCCGCTACCGTATCGAAGGAGCGATATCCTCCCCCCGTCCTATCCGCGCAGGAGTCCCTCAAGGCTCTGTGCTCTCCCCCCTAATCTTCACGCTTTTCACCAGCGATATCCCAAAGAGTAAAAGGGCGCAGTTGGCTCTGTTCGCAGACGATACGGCCATTTACTACAAGGGAACCAGCACTGACTCGATAGCCCACACTCTCCAGACCTTAGTCGACATGCTCGGCACCTGGTTTAGAAAGTGGAGGATCGAAGTTAACCCAGATAAAAGCCAAGCGATTCTCTTTAGGAAACCGCGCAAAAGGTTCAAACCCCCCCGACCCATCACCATGTTCGGCAAGCCTATCCCTTGGGAGAAGCGAGCCAAATACCTAGGTGTCGTCCTAGATCAGCATCTCACCTTCAGTGAGCACATAAAGCAGGTCCGCTCGCGAGCCGCTTTCGTTCTCGGTAGACTCCACTCCGTCCTGAATGCACGTAGCAAAATGTCACTTAAGTGCAAATTGCGTACGTACACGGCGTGCGTTCGTCCCATCATGACCTATGCGGGAGCCGTATTTGCACACGCAAAACCCCGCCATATTCATAGGATGCAAACACTCCAAAATAGATTTCTCCGGAAAATCACCGGTGCCCCCTGGTACGTTAGGAACGAGATCCTCCATCTCGACCTAAAGATCCCCACAATCCACCAATTTCTCAAACGCAATTCCAAGCGTTTCTTTGAGTCCGCCGCCAAACATCGCAACCCTCTGGTTGTCGAGGCCGCCAATTATGTCACGAGTAGAATCAGTCAGACCCGCCGCCCAAGGCAAATCCTTACCGACCCAGACGACCCCATAACCCTCCTCCAGGAGAGCAATAGGGCCACAAGTACAGTGCACAAGAAACACAGACACCGACCCGCATTCCGACCTCGCCGCCGAGGTCCTCCGCGATCGCGACCCGCCCGAGTAAATAATACTCCCCACCGACCCTTGCTCGCAGAAGCGCCAGCCCGCGTTTTGCTGAGAAATGTAGTCTTAAATTCCCCGATTAATAATAATGAATCATTTTTGATCCAGCCTGTCCCAACTTGCTGTCCTCCCCCCAGCGACGCCCTAAGCCGAGGTCCGTACCCCACAGGGGGTGCCCTTAGCGAGCGTTCGCCTAGTTTTAATTTAGAATAGTTTTGCCCCTGGCTGGAGGCTTTAAGTTAGTAGCTTAAGGCAGCCGCAGGATTGACCGGTTAAGTAGTCATCACCTCAGAGGTGAGCTACGAGATGCCCTAGACAAAAAAAAAAAAAAAAAAAAAACGTCACGACACATTTTAACTCAATGTATCGCCGCGCCGTAATCTTTTGATAACGTAAAAAAGAAAAAATGGTGCCGATTCTCTTGTCACAAATGCGTCTAAACTAGACTAAAAATCTCCAAAATTTAGTTTACTCCTGTCAAACGATGATTTCCCATTCTGAAATAGACTAAAGTGGCACAACTTAACTATATTTTAGTTTGACAGCACTAAGATTGTACTGAGATTTTAATTTAGTGAAAATGACAATAATTTTGCTATTCTGAATTTGACGTTTTTCACCTAAAATTTTAATTTTCTAACTAATTCTGACCATTTTTAATCGCCACCGAAAATGGTGTGGAATATTATTAGTTGTCATGAACTAAAATTCACACGAACATCTCGACTTCGGGTGCAAAAACAGTACTGTACTGGATTTTTTTCTTTTCTTTTGCTAATATCTCGAAAATGGTGTGTCATATCGCAAAAATAATGAAAATTTCGACCCCCTTTATATAACCCTTATACCCCTAATACTCAACACGTAGGTAATATTTTTTTTTATTTTCCATACAAAAAGTGAAAAATTCCATATAAAACACGTCGAGGCTGCCCCCACTGCGCGCCTCCGGCTCTAAAAAGTATGTACCACGTGGAGTCGCAATTGTCAAATTCGATTTAGTTGTGTCAAAATATTTTTTTTAATTTAGAGACACATTTTACTACAGAATAGCGTTTAAGATTCTCATAGCCAAAAGTAAGGAATTTTAGTGATAGTTTAGTTAGTTTAGTCCGGTGTACAAGAGAATCGGCACCAATACGTGTACTTACGTTATTTTGTCATAATCTACATGACGGGCAAAAATCATTTTTTTAGTCATCTTCCCTGTTATTGTTACTAATTATGTTATTCTTCTTATATTTTAGACCTTTTATGTACCATATTTTATACAAAATAAAGAAATTCTAATTATGTACTAATTAGTGACTGCCTTATTGGTCTAGTGGTCGCAAGCGCTACTCGTCAGCATGAGGTCCTGGGTTCGGTTCCCGGGTGGGGAAAAGTGCCATTGGGTTTTTCTATCTGGAATTTCTGTGGCAGCCCGGTGTCTGGATTTGTGCCCGGTTGATGGCAATAGGCTCGCCCACTATTACATGGGACTTAAACATAACTGGCGAAATGTGGGTGTACCTACCTACTCCAGACAGGTAAGTACTCCACTCTGCCCATCCCTTCGGGGAAACAAAGCGTAATGTTATGTTATGTTACTTTACTACTTTTAATTTCAATAATTTCCGCTCTATCTACTTGTATTTTTCAAAGTGATTGAACGACCCATTCAATCTTATTTATTCAAATACTTTTTAAGTCAAGCAAATACGCCATATATAGGTACATTATTTATGCGATTATTGTTCAGAGTTCACAGCAATTCGCCTGCTACTCCGATTAGTACGTCCTTGATACCAATGACAAGATTAGGGGAAGTCCCGCTTACAGATAGAAACAAACTATGAGACACAATCCACGACTGACAGTATTAACTGCGCAATCTCAACGACCATCAATGTCAAAAACTAATTTATTAGAGGTATTTATGACAGATTGAGACTGAGTTTAGAATGTTCTTAAAAATCCGGATAATGGTGCCGATTCTCTTGTACACCGAACTAAACTATCACTAAAATTCCTTACTGCTATGAGAATCTTAAAGATATTCTGCAAAAAAAACTCTAAATTTAAAAATGATTTTGACACAACTACAATCAAATTTGACAAGCGCGACTCCACGGGGTACTTTTTTGCCCTACCCCGTGAAGTTTTTTTAGAGTCAGTGGCGCGCAGTGAGGTTCCATACAAAAACTGAAAAATTCCATATAAAACACGTCGAGACTGCCCCCCCGTCTCGACGTGTTTTATAACACAGACAGGAATAATCGAAATTTTGGTGAATTTTTGTCTAGTTTAGAGGAATTTGTGACAAGAGAATCGGCACCAGTGTCTCTCTAAGTGTGCGTTACCCCAGCCAGATAATGTCGAAAATCGTCATCTAAGTGCAATAGATAATTAGAAATACAGCTTCTGTAATTGGTAAGCAGATTTTTAAATTTGGTAAGCTGATAGTTTTTTAAATAAAATCACTTCCAGCTGGAGTAACGTTACCCCAGCCAGATCTTTTGACTTCTAATGGATATTTTGAAATAAATTTTATCTAAATAATTAGAAATGAATTTGAAATAAATGGTACAACTTTATTTTTATTTGTATTTGCTATGGTTGCGAAGATATTTAAAATCCTGCTGGAGTAGGTAATGTTTGCACGATTGCTGTATCTCGGAATTGACTATACGGATGATTGTAATATTTGTACATGAGATCTGGCTAATTAGTTATAATTTGTTACGCAATAAACGAATCCACTATAATGCATCGTTTTGAAGTTATTTTAGTAAATAGAAAATTGCTTTAATAGGTCCTAGCACTTTCATTATGCGCCCCAAAGACTAAACTTAAACGTTATTATATAAATAATTACTGTCTTTAAATAACACTGAAGTTTCATTAGTATCCTATACGTAATTAAAAAGATAAGATGATTTTCCTGCCACGGTGCGCAGCTGAGTTATTTGTGCACCGATTAACCGAGTTTACTGTAGTAGTGGTAACTGAATTTTACATCAATAATTAGAAATACAGTTCAATTATATACATGTGAAATTTCAGACTTGTACACTAATTAATTAACGAGATAATCGAAAAAAATGATGTATGCGTGGTAACCCGACCAAATCTAGAATGTTATAATAAAGCGGGCGCCCAATACATTACACCAACCTTCTAAAACTTACAGGATCATACGTGAGAATAATTACGTGTTTAGTACAGACGGGTAAACAAGTGGTAAAGTAAAACATATTTATAATGGAATATTCATTTAAAAAATAATAATGCGTAGATAGTAAGTAACAAATATGGAGTATCTAACTATGTAGATGATGATCATACGCAGATAATTATTTTAATTAAGGTAAGTAATTAAGTATATAAATTTACTTTTAAATAATCACAGATATTTTTTATGGAATAATATGCAACGTCGCTTGCTTATCTGAAATAAAAATTAAGAACTAAGTTTAGTCTTTGGGGCACATAATGGAAGTGCTAGGACCTATTAAAGCATATTTTCTATTTACTAAAATAACTTCAAAACGGTGCATTAAAGTGGATTCGTTTAATGCGTAACAAATTATAACTAATTAGCCAGATCTCATGTACAAATATTACAATCATCCGTATAGTCAATTCCGAGATACAGCAATCGTGCAAACGTTACTCCAGCAGGATTTTAAATATCTTCGCAACCATAGCAAATGCAAATACAAATTAAGTTGTATCATTTATTTCATATTCATTTCTAATTATTTGGATAGAATTTATTTCAAAATATCCATTAGAAGTCAAAAGATCTGGCTGGGGTAACGTTACTCCAGCCGGAAGTGTTTTTATCAAATAATTAAAAAACTATCAGTTTACCAAATTTAAAAATCTGCTTACCAATTACAGAAGCTGTATTTCTAATTATCTATTGCACTTAGATGACGATTTTCGACATTATCTGGCTGGGGTAACGCACACTCTCTCTAATCAGTAATTTTACAATAAGCTGACATGATTTTGATCATTCAGGGGTTTGACAAAAATCTAGCTTGCTGGAAATTTCTCTCAGTGCACAGTCCACACTGCATAAAGCTGACCATACACGGAGAGGCCGAACAGGCAAAAATGGTTCAGTCTGGCCTTACAGCTATCTGTCTGTTGAGTTTTAACGATTTCCTTCAAGCAGTCGTCGCGCCAGCGGCCGTATACCTTGATGCCTCCACATCCACGGTTCGGTTTTTTCTTAATGATGCACGGAGAACGGTGTTGTAGTCAGAGAAATTAATTGTTAAGCCAATTGACGACTTGTTAGTAAACAATTGGCCGTATATTCAAATCACACCTGTAATTTTTTTACATTTGTGACACGGCAAATTGACGTAGGGTGTCAATTTGCTTAAATTTTAATTTTCCTGACTGTACTTACTAAGGTCGTATTATTATGTCATAGAGCCATCATTGTTCAAGGGCAAGAGAGAGATGAAACTATACAGAACGTATTGTTCCTTTGCAATGTCAAAGTCAAATAATTTATTTCAATTAGACACAAAAAAGTCACTTACGAACGTCAAAATTAAAAAATATGGTTCTATTCGCCCCTTCCAAAAGGTAGTTTTCGTATGGAAAAGAATGGGCAAGAAACTCCACCGTTACTCTTTTAAAATGTTTTCACAATATCATAAATACATTAATTAGGTAAGTATATAATTATATATGAAGACAATGCACCTAGAATAAGATTTCTATACAGATACGATAGGTAAAAAGAATGAAAAATTAAAGAATGACATAAATTAATTATGAGTAGAGTAGATGCATGGTGCTCACATACTTACAAACATTGTAAAATTATACTATATTCCTAACATTATAACAAGTATTACTAATAATAAGTCAGTGTGTGAGTTCAAGTAATCACAAAATATAAAAAAAATGTTTAAGAAAATAATATTATACAATTAAATTGGCAACCAGTTCGATTTTGTCTAGATTCTGAATTGTCCTATGGAGCAGGACCAGCATGTTTCCAAGCATTTTTATCTTGGATATAATCCTCTAATTTGTAATAGGTATGCTTGTTTACAAAGTGTACTTTTTATATGAGTTTTAAATTTTCTTTCATTTAATTCTAATTTAACACTAGGTATTCTGTTGTAACATTTAACACAGTACCACATAAAAGATGTATTTACTTTAGATAGTCTGAAAAATGGTTGATCTATTTTATCTTTATTTCTAGTATTAAAATTATGTCTATCACTTATTTTATTAAAAAGATGTAGATTTTTTCTCACATAGGTACATATTTGCATAAATGAATTGGCAAGGTACCGTCTTAATTTTAATCTTTTTAAATAGTTCCCTGAGAGATTCGCGACGACGTAGATTATAAATGGCTCTGACAGCTCTCTTTTGTAAAATAAAGATGGATTCAATGTCAGCAGCCCGACCCCACAGTAAAATGCCATACGACATAATACTGTGGAAGTAACTAAAATAGACCAAACGCGCAGTTTCTACATCTGTTAGCTGTCTTATCTTTCTAACAGCATCGGTCGAGCTTAGCCGCCCCGCGAGAGATGTTGTATAGGGTCCCCATTGTAATTTCTCGTCTAGCGTGATTCCTAGGAAAACAGAGGTCGGCGACGTGGAGGCCTGACTCGAGGCCCTTTTCTGCACAATCTACGAGCCTCTTTTCTGCACAATCTACGAGCTTCTTTTCTGCACAATCTCTGTTTGATTAATAAATTCCAGTTTTTCTCCATTCAATATGATGTCACATTCGCTGCTTCTAACATTTGGTAATTTAAATCTAATGCATTTGGTTTTTTTATTATTTAGTACCAACATTATTTACCGTAAAGCAATCTTGGACCTGAAGACCAAAGACCAAGACCTTTTGCAAAAAAGGTATGAACAACAGTAACAATACAATGCTGGCTTTGACACTTTGTAACATGACACCATCTAAGTACGCTACACATTTTCGTAAACGATTACGACATATTTGTTTCATTTTGACAGTTCAACAACATTCTGAATTGCGTTAATTACGTTGTTGAGCAGATTTTTTTTTCGAACTTATGAAAATGCATTAGCAATTTGTTTCAAAACGATTCAAATTCCGATTGATCGTGTATTACGTAAAGGGTACAGATCATAATATTATTGATGATTGCAAAGCACATTTTAATCTTTACATTTGATGGTATATGGCTTCTGTCCGCGACATTACTTCATTTTCGCTTAGCTTTCTTTCGTACTATTTTTCTTTTTGCTTGGCTCCTAAGGGTCGTACCGTGATGTTACATGGCCTTTGTTGGCATGGATTGTTCCCTTTGCTACATAGGTTAATAAAAAGTGCTTTTGTTTCTTTTTCACTACATTTTTTAATAACCAACGACATACGTAACGACTTTTATAATGGAGGAACACTGACAGTCACGGGTATAAACCTAGTTTGGGAGCCAGGGGACAACCTATGTTTATGAAACTTCTTCTGTATGTTGTAAATGTCTGTAACAATGTTTGTCACTTTTTTAAAATAAATAAATTTTAATTTCACCTCAGCACCTCTGTTAAGGAAGCACACTAAATACCTATTAAACTGATTATTGTTAGTAAGTACATCTGCACATGTTAAAATAGGATCAAGTCGAATCATGTGTAGATAGCAATCAAGTCGGGACATGAAGTCCAATAGGTAGCATCAAATCTGGAAAGTTTTGGTCTAGTTCTAACATTTGAACTAATATAGAATGTTTCGAATGGATAATCCAACAAGTTGGAACAAGAAAATCTAGTAAAATCAAAGATTCCTGACACTAAATCAGGTCTCTAGCAATAACCGATGTACCTATAGACACCGACTTAACTAAAAGGTGTGTTAGACATTCGTCCGTGTCTACAGGTAACTAAAAATACCTTATTTTCTCGTGTTAACCTGTCCTTATGTAATAAAAGGTATATAACTCCGTTGTCAGTCATAATACAATGTTTTAATTATGACTACAACATTGACTAGACCATTTCCCACCTGAATACCTATTTAAAACAATGAGAATACCTATCTGTGTTTAAAATTACGTAATCCATTGTTCTAGAAGTAATTATCATGTCATAACTTGCACCTGCGCAACCCTGCCTCCCTCATTCGTGTAAACACCCTCGTCATAGCAAAATCGGAAATACCCAAATAAACCCCGACCCTCTGTCGCGTCCCTGAATAGCGAACTGCCCTGATGTATAGGAGCAAATTATTGTGTTTATACAAAAGGTACCCGCTACTTGCCCTATAGTAAAAATCTACTTAAGGTATCGGGTCTAATTTTACAATTCTTGTCCGATGAAGCGCCAGCCCGCGCCGCAGCTGAGCGCGTAGCTTTAAATTCCCCGTCTAATAATAATATATCCGTGATCCAGCCTGTCCCATCTTGCTGTCCCCCCCTCAGCGACGCCCTAAGCCGAGGTTCGTACCCCACAGGGGGTGCCCTTAGCGAGCGTTCGCCTAATTTTAATGTAGAATAGTTGCTCCTGGCTGGAGGCTTTGAGTGTAGTGCTTAAGGCAGCCACAGGATTGTTCGGTTGAGCAGTAAATACCTTAGTGGTATACCTGCGAGATGCCATAGTTAAAAAAAAAAAAAAAAAAATTACAATTGTCCCATCAGTTTGCTCAAAGTTCTCGGCAAGGTTTATGAGAGACTTATTTATAAGCGCCTCAGAGACTACGCTGAGACTAAGGGCCTTATCCCCGACGAACAGTTCGGCTTTCGAGCCCAGCACAGTAGCGTGCATCAGGTCCACCGCATCATTGAGGACATTAGTGCTGGGTTCCAGCGCGGCTCGATGACGGGTGCTATCTTCTTTGACATAGCGAAAGCATTCGACAAAGTCTGGCACAACGGCTTATTATATAAGCTTTACCAACTAGGCGTGCCAGACCGTCTCGTACTCATCTTACGGGACTTTTTGTCGAACCGCACATTCCGCTATCGCATCGAGGGAGCGCTCTCCTCCCCCCGCCCCATCCGCGCAGGAGTCCCCCAGGGCTCCGTGCTCTCCGCTCTCATTTTCACGCTATTCACTAGCGATATCCCTTCTAGTAAAAAGGCGAAGTTGGCTCTGTTCGCAGACGACACGGCCATTTACTATTCAGGCAAAAGCCCCATAGCGATAGCTCACACTCTCCAATCCGAAGCCAACCAGCTCGGATCCTGGTTCAGGAAGTGGAGAATCGAAGTAAACCCCGATAAGAGTCAAGCGGTCCTTTTCAGGAAACCGAGACTCCGAAGAAAAATCCCCCTCCCCCGACCAATCACCTTGTTTGACAAGCCGATCCCCTGGGAGAAGCAAGCCAAATACCTAGGTGTCGTCCTAGATGAAAAACTGTCATTTTCAGAGCACATAAAGAAGGTCCGAACGCGAGCCGCTTTCGCTCTAGGAAGACTCCACTACATGCTAAATGCGCGTAGCAAGCTGTCACTTGGGTGCAAATTGCGAACGTACTTAGCGTGCATCCGCCCTATCATGACCTATGCGTGCGCCGCCTGGGCACAAGCCAAACCCCGACACGTGCATAGAATGCAAACTCTTCAAAACCATTTCCTACGAATGGCAACGGGAGCCCCCTGGTACGTTAGGAACGAGATCCTCCATCTCGACCTAAAAATCCCCACTATAGCCCAATTTCTAAAACGCAATTCAAAGCGTTTCTTTGATAAAGCCGCCCTTCACCGCAACCCTCTGATTGTTAAAGCGGCCAGTTATGTCCCCTCTAAAATCAGTAAGATTCGCCGTCCGAGGCATGTTCTCTCCGACCCAGATGACCCTATAACCCTCCTTCAGGAAAGCAACAGGGACACCAGCACGCTACAAAACAATAAAAAAAGACCCGCATTCCGACCTCGCCGACGAGTTTCATTGCGCCCGCGACACTCCCGAATAAATAATACTCCCCCCCGACCCTTGCTCGCAGTAGCGCCAGCCCGCGTTACGCTGAGAAATGTAGATTTAAATTCCCCGATCAATAATAATGAAAATTTGATCCAGCCTGTCCCACCTTGCTGTCCCCCCGCCAGCGACGCCCTAAGCCGAGGTTCGTACCCCACAGGGGGTGCCCTTAGCGAGCGTTCGCTTAATTTAACATAGAATAGTTTATGCCCCTGGCTGGAGGCTTTAAGTTAGTAGCTTAAGGCATCCACAGGATAGTCCGGTTAAGCAGCTGCGACCTCAATCTGAGAGTCAACTGCGAGATGCCATATAAAAAAAAAAAATACAATTGTAATTGCCTAGTACTCTCTTAGAGTCTCAGATTCTTAGTCAGTTGAGCTTTAACTTCGTTCCTACAAACATCTCGCTACTTGAGGTATAAATTCGTGCTGAATATAGTATTAGATTCGGATTACATCTAGCTCTAACTTTATCTCTGTATTACTGTTGTGTATTTTAAATATATTGTGTGTGTGTGTTTTATGTGCAATATACGTGGAACTATTACATTTGCTGCTTGTGGTTTTTCTACTGTGCCAAACCTTACAACAAACCGCCCCCCTCAAACGACATTAGCTGGTCGTTTACAACCTCAAACAAGCAGGTTTTGCCGTCTAAAAACAGTGAGCAAAATTCGTTTTTGCTGCGAGCGTGAGACTAAGACTAACTACTAAGACTTTTTAATTATTTTTTTTAAATGCCGAGGGCAGTGTTGGGTCTACTCACAAAATTCTAAAGATTTGATCTTCAATTAGTTTTGTCACTTTCACTTCGATACGAAAAAAGCGAGAGACAGAAACAAGTCGATTCGAAGTTCGATTTCAAAATTCCATACCGTGCCCACCTAGTAGGCCCAAAAAAGAAACAAACAATAAAACGTTCGGATACACATAAAACCTTAAAATTGCAAATCATCTGTTAAGGTTTTAATTATTTAAATTCTGTTTTATTATATTTTTTGGAACGCAGTTCTTTAAGCGGCTTGCGGTAAGAGTGCACTGGCAGAAATCGTCACGCGAAAAGGCGCTTGCGACTATCTTCTTCTAATTCAAAGAGAAAGAAAGACGGAGAGATAGAAAGTGTGAATTTGGTCAAAATGAAAATCCAAGATGGCGGTTGCGAAAATTTTCACATTTTTCGTCATGGGTGCCTTTTTCATAGTTTTCAAGGGTGCTAAAGTCGATCGTATGGTCAAAATGTAAATCCAAGATGGCGGCAGCGAAATTTTTTAATTTTTCTTCAAGAGTATCGTTTCTATGGGTTTCAAGGTTGCTTAAGCCGATAGTGAAGTCAAAATAAAAATCCAAGATGGGGACTGAAAATTTTCAAGTTTTTATCATGGGTATCGTTTTCATAGTTTTGAGGGTGCTTAAGTCGATAGTGAGGTCAAAATGTAAATCCAAGATGGTGGCTGCAAAATACGTGGTGATGAAGATTATGTAAAAAAAAAACCTTGTCTGATCCGACAAAGGGCATATTATTATGGTACTGCAGTAACATTACAAAAGAGTATTTTTTTATTATTATTGGTAGTAAAAAAGTTATTAGTATTTAAAATTCACATTATTAGTTCCAAAATTACCCCAAATCCATTAAAAATTTGCAAAACTCTTATGTTATGACTTTTAGACACCCGCTAAATGACGGCTGCCGCTCGCACCAAACGTAAAATTCGGTAAAATTCACCATTAAAAAAAAATGTGGGGATTCTTTTTTCATTTTTCCTGAAAATGTCCACATAAATATGCTCATAGTACGATAGGTACCTAACAACACCCTCATGGATCGGACAGGGTTTTTTTTTACATGTTGTATGTTCTCGCTGCTGAGGTGAAAAGTTGTATGTGTTCCACGAGAGCAAAGTTATTTGCAACTCGTGTCTTTGAATCCCTCGCAGCGCTCAGGATTCTAACCTAGAATCACTCGCTACGCTCGTGATTCAAAAAAACACTCGCAACAATAAACAAGTTTGCGCAACAAGAGACAACAAGTTATTTGTGCAACAAGAGATTGTTGCACAAATAACTATTATTATTTTTTATTACTTTTATCCTTCGTCAGGAACTGGGCTATCAAATGCAAAAAGATTTTTTCAAATCCGATCAGTGGTCAATTGGCTTCTAGCGAGAACGGTCGCGTCATACACGTTCTTGCACAAGTTCGCGCTCGTGTAAATCTGTTGACGCAGCAACATACTCCGGCGCGTCTCGACACGGTCGCCGCGATGACCTACATACCGCCCTAAGTGAATCATGTGTAATTGTGCAAATAAACGATAAGTTATAGTTTTTAATATTATACTACTCAATTATGTCTTCACCAAACAAAATAGTTCTCAAAACTGAACTCGAGCATAAGTTGTACAACAGATACATCGAGGAACAGAATGAGCGCCTCGAACTACAAAAACTAGTGAAAGACCTCAGTGGTCAGATAGAATCTCTGCAACAACAGCTGAAACTCATCCAGGAGCAAAAGAATGTTCCTTCACAGAAGGAACAGTCAACGAACGACAAGCCCCAAAATGCAGTCGAATATGGGACTGACGAGGAGGAACTTGCCCGAGAAACCGAGTGGGTACGACAAAAAAGTAGGAAGAAAAGGAAACTGAACACTTCGCTATCTCCTCCTTCTCAAGGAGGAAACTTAAATGAATCTCAGGCCGGCACGAAACCCGAGAAACCAAAAGAAAAGAGGGCACCACAACCTCCACCAATCATAGTCGAAAACATCAAGAACTACCAACAGTTCTACGACCTTCTTTTGACTAGTCTAAACGGTGATTCATTCATTGTAAAAATGATGAACGGGGAAACGGTTAAAATAAACGCCAAGGATGAAGACTCATATCGAGCGGTATCAAAATTATTGTTGCAAAATAACTGTCTCTGGCACTCGTATGAGAATAAACAGGACAGACCGATACGAGTTATGGTCAAAAACCTGCACTCATCATGTCTGCCGAACAGAATAGTCGAAGAGCTGAATGCTAAAGGTTATAAAATTCAGGATGCCGTAAATAAACTAAGCTGGAGGACTAAGGAACCTCTTAACATGTTTATGTTATCATTCCAAAAAGATGAGAACATAAACAATATCTACGGTATTAAGGCCATATTAGGTTGTAAGGTAGACGTACAGCCTTTAAAAACATCAAATTTAATTCCTCAGTGCAAAAGGTGTCAAGCATATGGCCATACACAAAAATATTGTTCAAAGGAACCAAGGTGTGTGAAGTGCACTGGTAAACACCTCACCAAGGACTGTACAAAATCAGTAGATACAAAACCTAAATGTGTTCACTGTGGCGAGCCTCACCCGGCTAACTATAGAGGATGTATTGTAGCTAAAGAACTACAACAAATGAAAAATAAAGCCTCCAAAAGAAAAGTAGCTACGCCTAACATCCCGGCCTCTGGTGCTGAGAGACAACAACCATCACGTTCTACTCACAGAAAGGTAGCAAATAATGTGTCCTTTGCGCAAATGACAAAAGGACCGCAACCACAGTCACAGCCAACGGTGCTCCCAAATTCTGTAAGTACTAATACAGATGAAAATATTAATAAAATTTTAAGCATGTTAACTTCTTTTGACCAAAGGTTGAGGAACATAGAAAGTAAACAATTACCTACTCATTCAAACCAAAAATGAAAAACACACTAAAAATTATGACGTGGAATGCAAACGGACTCCTGAAACACCGAAACGAGTTGCAGGCAGTCTTAACAACAGAGCAAATTGATGTATGCCTCATTTCAGAATCTCATTTTACGAGAGAATCTTTTATTCACATAACAGGCTATAACATATATCACGCACTGCATCCCAACAACAAAGCGAGTGGTGGCAGTGCCGTCATTATTAAAGATAACATCTACCATTACTTGGAACACAAATGCGAAGAACAATTTGCACAAACTGTAGCTGTTGTGGTCAGAACCAAACATCATGATATTACCATATCAGCTGTATATATTCCACCTAAGTATGCGCTGAAAACAGAGCAGTACAGGAATCTATTGAAAGCTCTAGGAAACACATTCATATTTGGAGGTGACTTTAACGCAAAGAACACACATTGGGGGTCTAGGCTAACTAATACGAAGGGTAAGGAATTGCTATGTGCTATCAGAGAAATCAAGTGCAATGTGATTTCAACGGGCAAACCCACTTACTGGCCTACCGATATTAGAAAAACACCAGATTTGATAGACTTCTTCATTTATAAGAATTTGTCAGCTGCATACCTTAACATAGAAGAAGGATATGATATGCATTCTGATCATTCACCCATTATCTTAACTCTAAGCGAGACAATAATACAAAAAGAAAGCAGTCCAACCTTAGTGAACAAAAACACTGACTGGGAGAGCTTTCAATTTGATTTAGACCACTGTATAGACCTCAAAGTATCCCTCAAAAACAAACAGCAAGTAGATGACGAAGTAGCAAAATTTATTACCGACATCCAACGTTGTGCCTGGCGAAATACACCTGACATGAAAAGAAGAGTTGCAACTCAAAGATATCCACTGGAAACTAGAAATCTAATAGCCATAAAGCGAGTCCAGCGACAAAAGTGGCAACAATTTAGATATCCGCCTGATAAAACTCTGCTAAATAAACTCACAAAAAGGTTAAGTAGAGCAATTCAGGAATTTCACGATGAGACAACAAATGATTACCTTAGTCAACTGTCAAGTAATGGCACATCTGATTACTCACTATGGCAAGCCACTAAAAGCTTAAAAAAGCCTATCAATCACGTTTCACCTATTCAAAAACCAGATGGCGAATGGGCCAAAAATAATGAACAGAAAGCGACTATATTTGCAGAACATCTAGAGCAAACTTTTCAAACGAACAGCGAGGAAAGCTCTGAAAATATAACACTGGACGCGACTCACCATGACAACATAGAAATAAAACTTGTTACTCCAAAAGAAGTTAACAACATTATCAAAAATTTGGCAAAAAGGAAATCTCCGGGATACGACCTAATCACTGGAGAACTCCTACATAATCTGCCACGTAAAGCAATTGTGAAACTTACAACCCTTATCAATGCCACATTTCGGTTAAAACATGTGCCTAGTATGTGGAAAGTTGCTGAAGTTATCATGATTCCTAAACCTGGAAAACCACCTCGAGAAATAACATCATACAGGCCCATATCACTCTTACCAATTATATCCAAATTGTTCGAAAAACTACTACTCAGGCGTTTAAAACCTATTATAGAAGACAGAGAACTGATTCCCAACTACCAATTCGGTTTTAGAGAAAAACACTCCACAATAGACCAAATACATAGGATAACCAATGTTATTGAAAAAACATTAGAAGATAAGAAAGTTTGTTCTACAGTATTTCTAGATGTAGCTCAGGCATTTGATAAGGTATGGCATGGAGGCCTAATATATAAGTTAAGTAAAATGCTCCCAAAACAATTTGTGGATATTTTGGAATCCTATTTAACTGAGAGGACATTTAGAGTGAGACATGAGGATGCTTATTCAGATATCAAACAAATAAAAGCTGGTGTACCGCAAGGAAGTGTTCTTGGACCTATCCTGTACCTATTGTACACCTGCGATATCCCTGAAACCAATAACAGCGTCATTGCTACTTTTGCAGACGACACGGCTATCATGGCTACAGGTGTCACTCACACAGAAGCAGTGGAGAAGGTACAAACTGCCGTTAATGCCATCACCGATTGGACAAAAACATGGAAAATCAAATTAAATGAATCTAAATCGACACATATCGACTTCACAAACCAAAGACCTAATTATACACCAGTATATATTAACAATCGTGTAATACCACACGAAAATACGGCAAAGTACTTGGGCATGACGCTAGACGCAAAACTTCGCTGGAAGGCTCATGTCAAAAAGAAACGCCAGGCGTTAGACCTTCGCTATAAAAATATGTACTGGCTACTTAGCAGACATTCTAACTTGTCAGTGTATAACAAAGTACTTTTATACAAGCAAGTACTCATGCCAGTATGGACATACGGCATTCAACTTTGGGGATGTACAAAACGGACTAACGTTGATATCATACAAAGATTCCAAAATAAGGTACTTCGGGCTATAGTAAATGCTCCCTGGTACGTCAGAAATGATGACATCCACCGAGACCTTGGAGTGGATCTTGTAACTGAAGTTATAAAAAAACACGCCGAAGCACACGAGCAGAGGCTTCTTCATCATGTGAACGTCGAGGCTATCCAGCTACTTGACACCACAGACATAGTGAGAAGACTAAAAAGAACTAAACCATTTGAGTTAGTTTAGTAAAGTTAGTGTAATGCAGTGCAGTGCAGTGAGTGCTTCGCTACGTTTAAAGAACACGTGAACAAAGTGTCTTTCAACTTAATAGAGACTATAAGAAAAGTGCCAATGGACACATTCTTAATTTTGTATAAGGTTTAGCAAATTAAGTTAAATTTAAATTACTTATTAGCCTCAAGGTCTAGATTGTAATTGTATGAGTAACCGTTTATTAGCGAGTACTTCATAATGAAAAAAAAAAAAAAAAAATCCGACTGGTAGTTCCAGAGATTAGCGCGTTTGAACAAACACACTCTCCAGCTTTATTATAATAGGTCTTTACCTATGTAATTGGAGATTCTATAACCAGCATTTTCAGATATAAGTATCTGTGGATTAGCGCGCAATTGGAAATTCAAATGAATTTTATTCGAAAGACATGTTAATTTAATTTCAAATTCAGTCATTTATTTTTATTTAGTTTTTTGTTTTTGTGACATTGTGGTAGTTTTTGGCGCCATGGATAAACTGAAAATTCGTACAATTTTCGAATATGAGTTCCTACGTGGAAATACCGCTGCGCAAACAACACGAAACATTAACGACGTGTACGGGCCTAACACTGCTTGCATATACACGGTCCATTATTGGTTCAATCGTTTTAAATCTGGAAATTTTGAGTTGAAGAACGAGGCTCGCGGTCGGCCGGTAACCATTGTCGACAACGACGAATTGAAGGCGATAGTGAACGCGGATCCAACTCAATCTACGGCTGAGCTTGCTGCGGGCCTTGGAGTTAGTGTCAAAACAACATTAAAGCACTTGCGTCAAATCGGAAAGATAAAAAAGCTAGATAAGTGGGTGCCACACGAACTTAGCGACCAACTACTACACTACTGAATCGGCATAGAAACGAGGGAATTCTTAATCGAATTGTTACCTGCGATGAAAAGTGGATCCTGTACGAAAACCGTAAGCGTTCGTCTCAGTGGGTGGACCCGGGTACAGCACCTAATCAGTGCGCTCAAAAAAGATTACTCATAGGAAGATGATGGTGACTGTCTGGTGGACCAGTGCCGGACTTGTACATCACAGCTTCTTACCGAATGGCACAACAGTGACGGCAGATGTCTATTGCCAAGAGTTGCAAACAATGATGGAGAAGCTCGTAATTCAACAACCAAGACTAGTCAATCGCTCTTCCTCATTGCTTCTCCACGACAACGCACGAGCTCACACTTCACGACTGACCAATGCATAAGAGTATGTTGGAATTATGAATTAAATCCTAACATGAAAATTAAATAAGTTATTTTTTCTATCAAACTAAACCGTAGCGATGGGCCTGCGCAAACTGGCGGACAGGACGGTAGAGGATTTTAGTGGAGAAGTCTCTTCTGCTATAGAAAATTACTCCCTCAAAAAAATGTCTTAATTTTTTTTTTTTTTTATGTATACTTCCGGTATAAATCCTTACTGGTTACACACAAAAAATTAAAGGGGGTACTATATAAAAAACAAATAATGTGTAGTGTGCAATATTGTATGGTGGTACTGAACCCTTTGTCTACGAGTCTGACTCGCACTTGGAAGCTTTTTTACTTTTTAGTCATTTGGGCAGTTGCATAAAATTAAGTATTTTGTTATGTTAATAAGCTTAAATATTTCTTTACAGACAATGCTGTTTCCGATCATGCCTATGCTAAGAAAAGGCAGCATGAGGATCATACCTACTGTACCTTTGAACCTCTAAAGAAACAGAATGACTAAAACTAGTAAGTCACAGTTTTTCTTATTTTTTGGTTTTTAATATAATAATTACTTTATAATTTGTTTATGTAGGTAGTCTTTTGACGGCATTTTTGCGTAATTTTTTTGGCAATCAGTCCATAATAATTGAAATATTATTTACAATACATACAGGCGTGATGATATTCCAATATAATTGAATATTGAAGGTGTATGTTAAAGCTATCATTATAACATTCCAGTCATTATTTCCAGATGATATAATAACCATCAATGGCCACTGATGATACATGATCCACCCTACCTAATAAAGGGGGAAATAATTTTATTACCAAAAATATAAAATATCCAAATGGAATGATTTCGTGGATGTCTACAAAACGGACTGCAATCATGCACAAATGCGATTGTTACACAAATTGAATGATGAAAACGTAATTCCAGGAAAAATTAAGTTAATTATTCTAAATCCATTGGCTTGGACCTTAACCCATCAAAATGCGAAATTTTCCTTTCTGACATTACCGACAGACAATTGACCCTTGAGAAATTTAATGCAATAGCCCCACAAATCAAAATTTTAGAAGTTTAGTTCACTTCAGCTCCTAGGTTCCCCAATTTTAGAAGACAGCTTTCCTTTTTTCATCGACGAAAAAATCAAAAACTTCAACGACATTTCGGACAGACTCTCCAAAATTAATTTACATTCGGTATTCACCCTGATTAGATACTGTTGTTTTGGGCCAAATTTTATATATTTTCTACGCTCTTCCCCTTTATGGAAGCAGTCACACCTCTTGGACAAAATTGACCAAATTATTCGCAGCACATTAACATCTATTTTAAATGTGGCCTTGGACGACCGTGCGTGGCTGCAAGTCACACTACCCATCCGTTTTGGTGGCCTCGGCGTCCGCAAAATTACCAGTATATGCTTACCCGCATTCCTGTCCTCTGTCCGCAGCACTGAAAAGTTTACCGGGAAAATTTTAGCCCTCTGCCTGGTTTACTCGAAGTGCCTTGCTTGATCGACGCGGAGGACGCCTGGAAAACGGCTTGCCCGAATACAGATCAGCCCGTGAACCCATCTTCCCAGAGGCAGTGGGATGAGCCGCTCTGCAGGTTGGTACGGAATAATCTTATTAATACGTCCACCAATACTGCTGAGCGTGCCCGCCTGCTGGCTGTGAGTGAGTGGGAGTCGGGCCTCTGGCTTCAGGCGCTACCGTCACCCAACATAGGCACTATGCTGGGTGATACCACTTCCGGCTCGCTACCTGTCTGCGTCTGGGCGCTCCTTGTGTGGCTCCGCATCGCTGCCAATGCGGTGAAGGTGTCGACTGTCTCGGACACCATGGCCTATCCTGCAGTAAGAGCGCAGGCCGGATAGCACGGCACGCCAGCATCAATGACATCATCCGTCGTGCTCTTGTCACCGCCGGAGTGCCAGCTATTTTAGAACCCAATGGCTTGGCACGCGACGATGGGAAGAGACCAGATGGAATGACCATAATGCCTTGGAAGATAGGTAGACCTTTGGTGTGGGATGCGACGTGCGTCGACACCCTTGCGCCATCCCATCTTCCAAGCACGGTGGGCTGTGCTGGGGCTGCTGCAGGTGCAGAAAACCTCAAACGGCGCAAATACTCCAATCTTATTGGGACTTATATGTTTGAGCCGTTTGGGGTTGAAACATTAGGGCCATGGGGTCCGAGTGCCCATTTAGTTTTTCAAGACATCGCCAAGCGGCTTGTCGACTCTTCACGTGACCAGAGAATCAAGAAGAAGAATCAGCATCGCCATTCAACGTGGCAATGCTGCCAGCCTTTTGGGCACTTTTCCTGTTGACAGTGTAGTTGTTATTGAATTGAGAATGTTACTGAAGATGGTTGTTTAAGGATACCTAGTCTGTACGGTTTAATCACAATAATCATGCATACACGGCTGTACCTACTGATTCATAGGATTAATGTTATTTATCAATATTTCAAGGTGTTTAAAATTTTGTACTTATAATACCTAGTCCATTTTATTGCAGGTTAAGAATTGTGTGAGAGTGTTCAGCAAAACAGTGGCAGCTACTCTTCCATACACTACTCAGTTTTGTAAGTATTTTGCTTGCAATTTAGTTTTCTCACCGACTGCAAGTTCTGTCACTTATAAGTATACTTAAAGCATGTTACTTTTTGTTGCAGCTCATTAAGCTGATTGCAAACCAGTGAGCCCAACTTTAAGGAATACGGCAGAAATGGTATAGTTGTTTGATGATTTATTTGATTCGGACAATGGAGCCTGCCTTTCAAGTACCTAAGAGGAATAAAGGTAAACCTTTCCGGAATGCAGTAACAGCCTCGTCTCAGCACCACAGATTTTGGAGCGAGGCTATAAAAAAGCTACAAGGTATACAATTTGTCGAAAATAAAAATAATACAGAGACAGAGATCAGTGCACTCGCTAAAAAACTGGGTAGTTACGCTGAAAAGCCATCAAAGGTTGTGGCAATTTTTCAAGAATAAAAATATAAGGATCTTGAGACCAAGATATTTCAACTCTGATCTTTAGATACTTCCGTAATTTTTATGATAAATAGACGTGCATCAAAATTAAATGTTTAAAGTAGTAAATCTTGTATAAAACGCACACTATGCTACCAGACATATTTTAAGCTGGGGGATTATGTCGCTGACAAAAATGCTTGGTTCAACGCTGGTCCAGCTCCACATGGGCGCATTAACTAATTGATTAGCATTCGAAAATATTGTTGGAGGTCCTGAAGATTGCAAAAACTATCTTTGAATTGTATAACTTCAATCTCTTAGTATTGTATAATTGCATAGCACATGTGTGAGCACTGTGACCATGTACCTTCTATAAAGCTACCATTTACTGGGCACGTCTTTCATCGACTTGAATGTGCCCTGGCGGCTGAGAGTATGTCATGCTCACTCAAATGTCTCGCTGGTGGTGGCGTGTGTGTTGGATCGTTAAGTTCCCTATGGTTGAGCTAAACAGTGCTGATCCATGCGTCATGTTCGTGAACGGGCGCTGTCAGTAGGGACTGGTCATCTCTTATCTGCCACGGCTTATTTTAATTTAACACTATGTTCCTTATTTTATTATAAATTGAATGGCTGTTTGATGTTGTCCAATTAGACTAAGCAATATAGAATATTGTCTTTGAAATATTATATTACAAGGAATAGTATACTTGGATTTGTCGAGACTCTCTGACGGATCCCTCCAGTATCTCTAAGTAGTCTGTGGATCCCTCGAACGTACTCGTACGTCACTCAGAACGTTTGTCATTGAGAATGTTTGTTTTTTTGAGCTGTAAAAAGTTTACCGGTCTGGCCCCGCGGTTTAATATTGACGCGCGCTTTTCGTCACTTTCAACATTTTTCGGTGTTACCTGTAATTTTTTGATTATTTTTGGTCTAATTGACGAGAATATCCGTCAGACCATAGGTTCAAACAGCGCACAGCCGATAATACATATTTAGCAGTAAAAAATAATGATTTAAGCCATGAAAGTCGACCGTAAATAATTGGTCGCAGTGGGACTTTGTCGCTATTGATTTAAAAAAAAAATCGCATGAATAAATTGTTTTTTTTTTTTAAATATCTATTTGACAGATTTTTCTATATGGGTGTAGTAGTCAAGTTGTTGCAAGTTGTTTTTGTTACTATGCGTTTGCACTGGCGAAACATTCACAACAAAACATGTTAAAATCTTTAGTTTCCGTCAAAGTTCCATACAATATTTGACAGGAACTTGAGATTTCAACATGTTTTGTTGTGATGTTTCGCCAGTGCAAACGAACAGTTACGTAGGTCTCGTTAGTGGTGGACATTTGGAGCAAGCCCCATTCATTTTTACCCAGAACCCTTTTACAATCGATTTTGTGGATTTATAAGAAGGTAATATTTTCAATAACATTATAGCGAATGAAACAAAATATAGGTAGTAAAGCAAAAGTTTTATTGAATATAAATTGAAAAAAGAATAAAAATGCAACTGTATCATTTATTGTGCCTTGGCCAGTGTTTAGGAAAATAACTTAGGAAAATGTTGCTAAGTAGGTATATTCTTTTTTTCTAGCTTCTCCTAGCAAAGCAACAGAAGCATGGGTCGATCGATCACGGTTAAGTTACTCTTACCGCGGTCGGTCCGTGGTACCGAGTCCCACACCGGGTACCAATGTTACAGGTGTAGCAGGTCTCCATAAGCACGTAATGCCGTCGGTCCTGGCTTCTTAGAACCTAGTCAGTCGTTACGGGTAGTCAGTAGCCCGAAAGTCTAACAACCAATCATAACAAAGGGTAGGTATCGTGTTACTCAGTAACTGGGTTGTGAAGGTCAGATAGGCAGTATCCCCATGTAGATTAGACAAGACCCCAACAAGTTGGAGAAGACTACGAAGATGACGATTATTAATGTTATACCGTGGATTTATTAAAGTACGTTTAGCAACACGCTCCTAAATTAGAACTTAACCCAAACACTGGCCAAGGCCCACCTTTAAGCAAGCAACGGGAAGGGAGACGCTGATTAACAGTGTCTTTAAAAACGACGAGACTGGTGTTGCCATGGCAACGAAGAAAACAGTTGACGGTTCCGTCACTCATGGTAACGTCAGCACCGTCGTCACCCTGAAGACGCTCTTCGTTTACTCCGTATCCATTGCCACCTGAAAAAATACAGAAATTCTGCTTAGTAACCTGTTTTATCGACAAGGAAACTGTGATGAGAACCCTTATTGCGTAATACACTCGGAATGACAAGGCCTTTCATTTTGTCCATACATCTACAAATAAAATCGTTCAAGTGTAAACTAGCGACCGGCCCCTGTTTCGCACGGTTCATGAGACTTGACAATACAGCGAGATTTCTTTACTTTGCGTTAGTTTAATATTAATGCATGTCATGCTCACTTAAATGTCTCGCTGGTGGTGGCGAGTGTGTTGGATCATTCGGTTCCCTACAAAATGGTTGAGCTGGGTGGTGCTGATCCACGCGTCATGTTCGTGAACGGGCGCCGTCAGTTGAGACTGGTCATCTCTTATCTGCCAGGGCTTATTTTTAATCGTTTTCGATTTTTATATTTTTTTTTACATTGTTCTCACTTAAAGAATCAACAAGAGTAATGTACCCAGGATTTTGTAATTTCTATATTTAAAAGAGTGTCCTTGGAGTTTCTTGCCCGTTCCGCTCCATAGAGATCTACGTTTTGGAATGGGCAACTAGCTTCAACTTTCTGATTAACTGACTCTTTGACTATTCAAAAGTGCCTGTAAAGAGTTTAATTGAAATAAATGGTTTGAGTTTGAGAATGTAATTATACACATAAACGTTCCGGAATAAATTCTCTAAATGATGGTGAAAATCGCATTAAAATTCATTGCGCAGGTAAGAAGAACAACGCAGTCACACAGAAAGGCAGGAAAAGGGGCTTTAATTTGTAATAATTAAAAGAAAGAAAGAAAATAAATTTATTTGACTTAGGTTAAGGCACTCACAAAAAAAAAATGTGTGCCTCACGGCTGCGCTAAAATTACGTATACGTCGGTACAAACCGCTTTCATGTAACTATATAACGGTATAGGGCTATAGATAGTGCAATCCACGACGACGCGCCCCACTCCGCGATTACTGTACTGTAAGCTGTACTTTAGTACGGAGCGGAGCGGAGTGGGGCGCGTCGTCGTGGATTGCAATATCTATACAGGGTGTTTGGCGCATGGACCGACACAATTTTTTCAGGGATTTGGGAGGTCATTAGCTAGGTTCTAGCTAAGTTCAAAATAGCTTTTAGTTTTTTTTTATAATTAATTTAGAAGTTGTAAAATTTCATTCATTAATACAAAAATTAACTTTGGAAGCTTGTAAGGAATTTTCTTGAAACCAGTTGTATAAAACAAAGATGTTTTTAGATTTAAAGGACTTTGGAGAATGCAACAAAATTTGTTTTGTGCCACTACACCCACAAACAAAAAAGTTATTTCAAATTAAAGGACACATTTTGGGAATTTTTTTCATTTAAAAAAAATAATCATATGTAACCAACCGTGACATTTGGGACAAAGGGTGTATGGGTAGAACCTAGCTAATGACCTCCCAAATCCCTGAAAAAATTGTGTCGGTCCATGCGCCAAACACCCTGTATATTCCTAGGGATATAACTATAATTATCATGGCTTTATCCATCTTACTGCGACAAATAGATGGCAAAAGTAAAGCACTTAAATAAATACCATTTGGTAGTATTATAGATACTCTTTTTACAAGATTTTTAATCAATTTATGTACCTAATATTATGGATTCACTTTGTTTAAAGTATGCGCCGGCTTTTGCCGTTTTATGTTATAGTAAATTACTGCCGCGGCCTGTAACAGGGGCATTGATTGGACGATCGTGAAAATAAGCCAAGGCACACATACCTACGTGAGACCATCAATGCCTGCTTACGGCCAAGGCTTGTATAGTACTTTTCCTAAGAAGGTATGTAGGTACGTAGGGAGAAAGGTAGGGTAGGTAGGTAGATAGGTAAGTAAGTAGGTACGTAGGTAGGTAGGTATGAGAAATAGGGTACGTATTTAAAATATTCATCAATTGCTTGATATTATATCGAATAATGACCACCATTGAGTTTTCTAAACATAAAAAAACTTTTTCACAAAAAATAAAACCGTCTTCCAAAAAAAACACTACAAAGTGAAAAATAACTTTGATTTCGGAAGTCGGTGTCTTTGGTTTTTTATTTTCGTTTTTTTGCCACCGACTTACGAAATCAAAGTTATTTTTCACTTTGTAGTGTTTTTTTTTTTTTTGGAAGTCTGTTTTATTTTTTGTGAAAAAGTTTTTATTTTTCACTTTTTAGTTGTGGTACCTACACAAAACCCTCACAAAAATTTGAATACCCATTACCTGCTATGTAAATTACAGTGATAGGAACTATTAGAATATCATCCACATATACTAGATGGGAAAAATACGTATTATTGAAGCTAACTCAAAAACCCCTCATCAGATCATGACCAAATTTATATGGGACCACTTCTGAAGTATGCCCTACCAAACAAAAAAAGAATCATCAAAATCAAATCATAATTGGCGGAGTAATCGCGTAACAAACATACAAAAAAAATACAACCGAATTGAGAACCTCCTCCTTTTTGAAGTCGGTTGAAAAATACCTTAAAAATGACCCCTCTTTTTGTTAGCAGAAATGACCGCAATTTGTTTTAAAACTTAGCCAAAACTTATTTTTGACGCATAATCTAAGTGGCTTATGTTATCTTAGTTTTTAAACATAAGTGCATAAAACATTGGTGTTCATGGTTGTTAAATAAATTAAGAAAATGTTAGTATGAAAAATGCAACTTCTTTAAAATTCTCCATACAAAACGCCAACTTCATAGGTGAGTGAACCCAATACCTACTTAGTAGTGATGCAACAAATACGAATTATTCGTATTCGCCGAATACTTTCATGACATTCGTAATTTGTGACTTCCTAGAAACCCTACATAGATATTGCGTTGCGACCGAGTTGACAGACACAAAGACACATTTATAAAATCATGAAACTTTCTTATGTTTTGTTTACATCCACAAATACTAAAAGGAAATATTGAGACAGAAAAAAAGGATAGTTTTTCGGAAAAAAACTTGTTTTATGTTATTATAATTTTAAATAAAAAATATCTTATAGTTAATTTTAATTATTAAATTACATGTAAATATTGATATTGAAATTAAACACGCCGTTTATTTGCCTTTCCCCTGCTTTGACTAATAGATAAATGCGTGCAGCTATAGTACAATCAGGTTTTCGTATTCGGAGAATAGTACAATCGGTATTCGTATTCGTAAAAGTAGTATTCTGCATCACTAGTATAAGTACTAGTGATGCAGAATACTACTTTTGTGCTACCTGTGTGAAGCCGGGCCGGGTAAAGCTAGTTAATTATAAATTCCAGAATCAATGACGAACATCGATCTTTTTTCACGCGCCAATACTGTACATTTGTTTCTTTTTTACTCAAGCCAAATCGAAAATTATAAAAATCTTTGGTATGTTACCTCCTTGGTTGCCATGTGTCGAAGTAAAAAGTTCGTTCCCTTTTTAAATAAAAATGCTTGCCTAAATTCGTTTTATCTAAAATAATCGCAGTCAAATGCCTTGTGACCGAACGGTCAGTAAAAATAAATATATCTAAGACACTCACTACCAAATTGATGCAGCAGTAGCGGTACTAATTCACCGGCGTAGTAGGAATAATCACAACACTAGGGGGTTCTGGGGTTTCATCGCTCCCAGGGTCAACTTCCGCCATAGTTGTCCTTTTAATATCTCCCGACTTTGTAATGATCACCGGCAAGTCTTCAACGTCAGGAGCATTCGCCCATTTTCTGTACAACTCTTTGGCCATAGACAGAGGTGTAAAAGACCGTTCAAAACTTGTGTCTACAGCAGTTCGACCAGTAACAAATGGTACTTCAACGTTAGCTGTCACAACACGCCGGGTAGCCTTTTCATTAAAATCTTCGCCAGCTTGCTTCGCCTTCAAAGTGGCAGTCAGAAACGTTGACCATCTTGGATAGTAATAATATCTGAATAACTCTGCCCATTGCTTACAAGCATAATCGGAAATCTCTCCATTCGGTCCCCAAAGAGTGATCTGGTTTCGTGCGTTTAACTCGTATAAGTCAGCTTCGTCAGGATCGGCCCCTAAACCCCTTGCTTTTTTGAACCATTTAGTTGCACTGAAATATTCGCTTTCATCCAATATTTGACTGATATCGTTCAGCGCATCAAGAAAACGTTTAATGGACGCGTCATAAACGAAAGTGTTTGTAGATCTGTCATTGACAACGTTCACATAAAGCTGTTCTGCTCTGTATTGTAAAGCTTGCCGCGTCACGTCCACTACGTCATATTGATAGCCTTCAGTCTCAGTACACCCGTCAACGTTGAGGAACACGAGCTTTCTAAACGCCTGGAATAAATCATAGCTTTTATACCAAGCCCAAGGTTTTATTTTCAAACTAGGTCTTCGAGTTGTGACGTATTTGCCTCTAACTCTATTTAGTCCGTCAAAACTATAAACACTTTTGAGCAAATACTTCCAAGCTTCTGCGGTGGCGTTGCATCCATATCTTCTCTCAGCGTAGTCAGCAACCCATGCTTCGAGATCCGGTACTGGAGATTCGCGCCAGGCAGACTCCAACATCAAATCGTACACCACATAGTTTTGGTTGATACCTTCAGGAGTGAGGCCTATCCCGATCATGGTACTGTTAGCTCGGGATCTCACTTCATACACATCTTTGTTTATGGTCACCATGTTACCATACATGCCCAGTGTTCCACCGAAGTTGTGTAGCATGCACCAGATGAAAGGTTGACCAAAATACATTTGATAAAGGTCGTACTGGGGCCACTGCTCTGATTGCAGGTCGAGTATGAGCATCCTGCCATTTGGTACAGAATTGATAAAACCTTTCACCCTACTGACTGGCCATGTTGTCGGAGCATCCACAAACATCCAATTCTGAATAAGCCATACTGCATCTTTATCAAAATCTGCAAGTGTGTAAAATATTTTTTTTGCTGTCTCCTGAACAAATTGTGTGGAAAGTAGCGTTATATGGACTTCATTGAAAGGATCGGCAGTGTAAATGTGACTTACAGGCGCTTGTATAGTGACTTGATCCAGAAACATTTTCCCAATAACGGAAAACAAAGGGTCAAATGGGTCCAAGAAAAGATCGCAGCAGTACTCGTTTTCGAATTTGTTCCACTGATCCACTTTATAAAACGTAGTATTGGGGAATAACTTCGCGAATGACACTGGGACATGACCATTGAAAGCTGGTAATACATGAACCATGCCGAGATTACGCATTCTATTGATGATATCGTTTTGTATGTCGGTTTGTAAATTATGCCAGGACTTTGGCAAGGGACCTCCCCAACCGTGGACGTTACCCATTCGCAGCCAAGACAAAAACGCTGGTCCGGTGAGGTGTTTGTCTATTTCTTCTTGCGTCATGCCCATCTGGTGGTAAACTTGCACCCACGCAGCTTCCTGAGCTACTGGTGCCAGTGCCAAATTGATTCCATTGAGCGCCATCCATTCTACATGTTGTCTCCAGTCATAAATGTTCCACCAGACGAAACTATACGACGCGGTACATACGTTTTGGTAGTATCGGAATCTGTCATTAGCGACCACTATTTCAGCTACTTCTGGTAGCGGATCAGGTATATTTACGTGCTTGGTCTGCCACTCAATTTGACTCTTGCAATATTTCTTGAGATAATAATTGAAACCCCATACTGCCGCCACGCCTGTGCTGGCTTTGATGTTCAACACACCTTCATGTGTTTTTAAACGGAATGAGTCTTTATTATTTTTGAATAAAAGAGGATCAATTTCGACTAATACTTTTTGAGAATATTGCGCAATGATTTCTAATGCTGAACGTTTTTGAACTTCGGTTTGTACCACGGTTTGTAGTTTAACGGGGTCTAAGTATTCTAAGTTTATTGCCGACGCGAGAGCTCCTAATAGGAGCGTTGGTACGATGGACCGCCACATGACGATAGCGAAGTCTCACTGCCGAGCGGCTACAGATGTGTCATTCACTCTTATTGTATACGTTGCAGTTTGAATATTAAATTGTAAATATCACAAAGTATCCGGATTAATAATTCATCAGGCCCGCACATTGAAATACTTTCCGATATTGATCTTTATTTGATTGTGAATTGAACGGTTGTTTGGTGTTGTCCAATTAGGCTAAGCATTATGTCTTTGAAATATATTAGGATGAGTGAACTTTACACCCTGTTCCTCATGCCTCTAAACAAACAATATCGCATGTAGGGTGGGGACGTCAATACGACAGTAATTTAAACTTCGCATATCTTACTAAACCTAATGGCATTCCTAGATTATAAATAAAAAATCAATCAAATAGTATACAACAACCTTATTGGGAGCTATATTTTTAAGCCGTTTGGGGTTGAAGCACTAGGGCCGTGAAGTCAGTGCTCATCGAATATTGCGGGACATCGCCAAGCGGTTGGTCGACTCTTCACGTGACAGAGGGCTGGCTTATCTTTAGGCCAAAGAATCAGCATTGCCGTCCAACGTGGCAACGTTTTTGGCACTTTTCCGACTGACAGCGATACGTACGAATTTTTTGACGCCCAATGAGCTGTTCCACTTTTTTTTTCCTTCATATACTTTGTACATGATATAAATATTTTAGTTTTATATTGTTAATTATAAATTTAGAAAATTCTAAATTCAAGTCATTTATTCAAACTAGGCTGAGAATCAGCACATATCGAGCGTCAAAATGACTAGTGACTGATTTGATAAGTATTTTTTAATAAATAAATACTTATCAAATCAGTCACTAGTTAATCAGTCGCTAGTCTGCTGATTAGCAAAACCCTTACTCGGTCCATTACTATTATTTCGATTGTTAGTTTTCTTTTATTTTCAATTAGTTTTTTTATTTTTTATTTAGGTATTTGGAGGTTTCACACTACAATGCACTTATATTAACGTCATTGTTTTCATTTATTGTCGTACCCACATGGTATTTTATGTTAGAGTACCCGCCATGGCTTCGCACGGGTGTTCTGTTCACGTCACATAAAAAAGTAGCTGCTTGCATAAATTCAAGATATTGTTAAATTAATACGAGAATTATTAAGTACTCCTTTTATATAAGTACATATATTTAAATATTAGGTTGGGGAAAATCTTTTCGCATTATAGGTATGAACTTGTAATAAAATCTCTTTGTCTATACTATTTGTATCTGGCTGGTTTCGGTATCATTGAAAGTTTAAATTTTAAAGAACATAAATCCAAATTCAAATTAGGAAAATGTGTGATTTTCATTTGTTTTTCGTACCGTCAAGATGAGTGAATCTAATGAAGAAATTCGATACATTTTAAAATATTACTACAAAAAGGTAAAAATGCACGCAAGCCTCGAAAAAAATTTGCGATGTTTATGGACCTAGTGCAGTGTCTGTGAAAAACGCTTAAACCAAATTTGTGCTCCTCGCACAAATTTGGTTTAAGCGTTTTCAATCCGGAAGTTTTGATGTCAAAGATGCACGTCGCTCTGGTCGCCCTATTACGGATAAAATGGATGCCATTTTTGAAAAAGTGGAGCAATATCGGCATATCAGTAGTTACGACGTAGCTGAAGAACTGGGAATTGACCACAAAACAGTTTTGTCGCATTTGAAAAAAACTGGGTAAGTACACAAAAAAGCTCGATATTTAGGTACCTCACGAGCTCTCTGAAAGAAACCTAATGAACCGTGTACTCATTTGTGATTCTTTATTACGACGTAATGAAACCGAACCATTTTTGAAGAAGCTGATAACTGGTGATGAAAAGTGGATCACGTACGATAAGAACGTGCGAAAAAGGTCGTGGTCAAAGGCCGGTCAGGCTTCACAGACTGTGGTGAAACCCAGGTTAACTCGGAACAAGGTGATGCTGTGTGTGTGGTGGGATTGGAAGGGCATTATTCATTATGAGCTGTTACCACCAGGCGGGACTATCGATTCTGAACTCTACTGCGAACAACTGATGAGATTAAAGCAAGAAGTTGAGAGAAAGCGGCCGGAATTAATCAACAGAAGGGGTGTGGTTTTTCATCATGATAACGCTAGACCTCACACATCTTTAGCCACTCAGCAAAAATTAAGAGAGTTTGGCTGGGAGGTGTTAATGCATCCGCCGTATAGTCCTGACCTTGCACCTTCAGATTTCCACCTGTTTCGGTCTCTTCAGAATTCCTTAGGCAGTGTCAGGTTAACATCACGAGAGGACTGCCAGAACCACTTGTCGCGGTATTTTGATCAAAAGTCCCAAAATTTCTATAGCAATGGGATCATGTCCCTACCTACAAGATGGCAAAAAGTTATCGAACAAAATGGTACCTACATACTTTAGTTAAATGTAAATAAACTATATTAAAAAATGTTTTGAATTTTCTTAAAAAATGCGAAGCAACTTTTTCCCCAACCTATTAATACTAGCTTTACCGAGCCCGGCTTCACACGGGTAGCACTAAGTACTTATCTACGGCGCACCTACCTACCTACCCCACCCTACCTACCTACCTACCTACCTATTGAAATAGGTACTATCGTAAATTCATGCAAGCCTATTACTTTTTGTCAGTTAGGATCTAAACGACGGCTAGGAACAGTTTGTATAAGAAAATAAAATTGTTTTTTTTACTATTTTGATATTTTCCTTGCAGTTTTTCCACATTTTCTCAACGTTTAAACCTACCATGTCATGTACTTCCACAAATTTTTCAAAACCAAAATTAGCCAAACCGGTCTACCCGTTCTCAAGTTTTAGCGAGACTAACGAACAGCAATTCATTTTTATTGTAGAGAGAAGATAGAAGAAGATATTGCGTATGTCCATCTGGAATAATGTACCTTTCAAATGGTTAAAGAATTTTTCAAATAGGAGCTGTGGTTCCGAAGATTACCTCCCACATTAAACAAACTCACAAAATTCGCTCTCTCTCTTAATATTAGTATAGATTTGCTATTCTTACATCTATGAAGTGTAATCATTGTTCTGACAAAGTTTAAGATATTTAACATTTGTTTACCGAACAGTATATTCAAGCCCAGACACTATGAAACATACAGTTTTTTTTGTTTGACTGCAACATCTGTTTGTGTTTAAATTGACCCTCGTCTCAAGTCACTCGATAACATACGGTCAAGTAATTTGTTTCGAGTATCTCTTATCGCTTTCTTTATTACAAGCTTATGCCGGATACGCCTGTCTATTATTGGTTTTGTTCACATTTTTGTTTGATAATTTAATAAGGGCGGATCTTCTCACAGTTATTTATTTACGCACTTAAACGAGTTAAAACTACTGTTGAAATATGGAAGATTCGGCACTCATAACTTACAAACAATTATTTTTTTCCAATTTTGCTTTCATAATGACGAGAGAAATTGATATAATTTTTAGTTTTGAACTTACACCGTCAAACAGACGTTATCACCGTCACGTTTGTATGGAAGCGTGATTGACTAGCGTACAGTTTCATGATGAACGCTGAAGAATTATGCTACTTCATTGAAAAATAATTATTACCAAAACCAGTAGTGCACTTCAGATATGGGAGACGCTTCATAACTGACTGGCCCATGTGCCCCCCACAGAAATAATCCTGGATCCGCCCCAGATAGCCTTCTCACACGTGGCGTTATAGGAACACCAGTTACAAGATTGGTCGATAAACATTTTAAACCTTTCGAGTTTTTTATCTGCATTATAATTAAAACACTACTTATTGTACAATGTTTTAATATTTAGATCTAATAAATACAAAATATTATCCCTACATGTTTCACATGAAATATTAAAACAATCATGTTTAACGTAAATTCCATTGTGGTTATATTTGTTATTGTAACGCCGCGCGAATGTTACTACCACTTTGTTATTGTATTTGAAGCAATTAAAGCAATACATTACCAGTACCTTCTGGATTTATATCAAAATTACTGTTACTAATTATGTTATTCTTCGTATATTGAAGACCTTTTATGTACCATATTTTATGCGAAATAAAGAAATTCTAATTATGTACTAATTAATGACTGCCTCGTTGGTCCAGTGTTCGCAAGCGCTACTGCTGAGCATGAGGTCCTGGGTTCGATTTCCGGGTGGGGCAAAGTGTCAAAATTCAAGTAATTTATTCAAACTACACATACATGGCAAAGTACTTCGGTAACCCAGGTACCCTACGTCGGATTGTCAGTAACACCAAGGCGTTGCTGGCCTTCTTTGAGGAGCTGGGTTGGATCCAATAACCGATTATCCTACCCGTACGCAAAATACGCGCTTTGACGTGGAGATGCAGATAAATTCAAATTCAAAAGTAATTTATTCAAACTAGGCTGAGAATCAGTACTTTTCGAACGTCAAAATTACATAAGATAGTCCCCCCAAAACGCCCACCCTTCTCCACTTCCTAGTGCTTTTGCTGGGAAGAAGAAGTGGCGCAACAAACTCCCCAGCAGCACAGCTGTCGGTCCAGTTAGAAAAAAAAAATGTTTGTAGACAACAGTTTATAAGATAATTTACATTACGCAAAACACAATTTAAATTATAAATTAATAGCCGTATGACAGCTAGCACACGCCAATATATGTGCCAATATTATATGTGTCATTATGTTTTTCTATCTGGAATTTCTCAGTGGCAGCCCAGTGTTTGAATTTGTGCCCGGTTGATGGCAATAGTCTCGCCCACTATTACATGGGACTTAAACATAACTGGCGAAATGTGTATACCTACCTACTACAGGTACTCCCCCCTGCCCATCTCTTCGGGGAAATAAGGCGTAATGTTAATTATGTTACTTTACTACTCTATTCAAATACTTTTTAAGTCAAGCAAATACGCCATTAAATTTATATACACCTTATGTATGCGATCATAGTTCAGCGTTCACAGCAGTTAACGAAGTTCATTCGCCTGCTACTCCGATTAGTACGTCCTTGATACCAGTGACAAGATTAGGGGAAGTCCCGCTTAAAGATAGAAACAAACTATGAGACACGATCCACGACTGACAGTATTAACTGATGCTACTGTCAGCAGGTCAATACTTCCAGTACTTAAAAACGTTCATAATCTGGTCGCAATCTCATGGTATCGCATCAATGGTATTTTTGACAGATTGAAACCGAGTTTAGAATGTTCTTAAAAATCCGGATAATGGTGCCGATTACGTACACCGAACTAAACTATCATTAAAATTCCTTACTTTTGGCTATGAGAATTTAAAAGCTATTTTGCAAAAAAAAAAAAACAAAACTAAACTATCACTAAAATTCCCGTGATTTTTTTTAGAACCGGAGGCGCGCATTGTGGGCAGCCTCGACGTGTGCGGTGTGTTATATGGAATTTTTCACTTTTTGTATGGAATAAGTATATGAAAAATATTACCAACATATTGAGTTTTAGGAGTTTATGAACTTAATAAAGGGGGTCGATATTTTTGCGATAGGACACACCATTTTCGAGATAAAAGCAAAAGAAAAGAAAATAAGATACAGTACTGTTTTTGCACCTGAAGTCGAAGTGTTAGTAGGTATGAATTTTAGTTCATGACAACTATTGTATTCCATACTTTTAATCGCGATTAAAAATAGTCAGATTTAGTCAGACAATCAACATTTTAGGTGAAAAACGTCTAATTCGGCAAATAGCAAAATTGCCATTTTCACTAAATTAAAAACTCAGTGCCATCTTAGTGCTGTCAAACTAAAAACTAGTTAAGTTGTGTCACTTTAGTCTATTTCAGAATGGGGCATCGTAGTTTGACAGGAATAAACTAAATTTTGGTGATTTTTTGTCTAGTTTAGAGGCATTTGTGACAAGAGAATCGGCACCATTGCCTCTCTAATCAGTAATTTTAGGTCTTCACTTGCAAACTAACTATTTTCAATAAGCCGACATGATTTTGATCATTCAGAGGTTTGACAAAAATCTAACTTGACGGAATTTTCTGTCAGTGCACAGTCGACATTGCGTAAAGCTGACCATACACGGAGAGGCCGAATAGGGGTATGCGATATACCTAACCGGATGCGAGCACATAGGTACCATAGACGGAACGATAAAACTGTTTAGTTTTAACGAATTGCATCAAGCAGTCGTCACGCCAGCGGAGATATACGGATATCTTGAGGCCACACCGAACGTGTTGTGTGTGGAGTTCTTGCCCGTTCTTCTCCATAGAGATGTATGTTTTGGAATGGGCAACTAGCTTCAACTTCATGACTAACTGACTGACTCTTTGACAATTCAAAAGTGCCTGTAAATGGTTTAATTGAAATAAATGCTTTGTGTTTGAACGGTGTTGTAGTCAGAGAAATTATAAGCAAATTGACCACTTGTTAATAAACTGAAATTGGACGTATATTCAAATCACAACTGTCATTCTTTGACAGTTGTGTGAATTGGCTTATAACACGGCAAATTGACGTAGGGTGTCATTTGTTTAAAATGTAATTTTCCTGACTGTACTTACTAAGGTCGTATTATTATGTGATAGAGCCATCATTGTTCAAGGGCAAGAGAGATGAAACTATACAGAACGTATTGTTCCTTTGCAAAAAAGAAATGAACAACAGTAACAATACAATGCTGGCTTTGACACTTTGTAAAGTTTGCCCTTTGAAAACAAAATGTGTAAAGTTTGCCCTCCCAAATGTTAGAAATCTAGGACCCAACATCGTCTTAGATAAAGAGGTGCTTGAAACTGTAAACTCGGCAGTTTTTCTGGGCATAACAGTAGATGCTAAACTTCAGTGGGGCCAACATATATCGAGCCTAGCGGGAAGGCTCAGTTCGGCCGCCTACGCCGTCAGAAAAGTAAGACAATACACTGACATTGATACAGCTCGGTTAGTCTATTTTAGTTATTTTCATAGCGTTATGTCCTACGGTATGCTGCTGTGGGGCAAAGCTGCAGATATTCAAAATATATTTGTCCTCCAAAAACGAGCTATTCGAGCACTTTACCAGCTAGGTGCCAGAGTTTCTCTGAGAGATTTTTTCAAAGATATCGGTATCCTCACAGTGGCATCACAATACATCTTCGCCAACATCTTATATATTAGGCAGAATATACACTTATACACTAAAAACAGTGATATTCACAATGTCAACACCAGAAGTAAGGATATACTACGTGTTCACCGGCTTCATAAGGTTCATAACTCATTTGTTGGGCTTGGTATAACCTTTTATAACAAGCTACCCTCTTGTTTGCTAGATTTGCCTTTTAATGCGTTTAAAACTAAAGTAAAGTCCAACCTTTGTTCAAAGGCATACTATTCCACGGCTGGTAATCTCGGAACAAAAAAGCCTGGCATTAATAGACGTATTTTGTCTATGGGTGTAACGACTCAAAGTGACAATCGCCCCTCGTCCCTTTCCCCTTTGTCGCCCATGCAAGGGACGCCATATTTGTTTGTTGTAAGTCTATCATAGTCTATCAGACTACTTAAATGATAAGAATAGTTGGTCGCTGTGATTAACTCAAAACAATGTTTAAATGTTCTTTCTCCAGAATTAGTTTACCTACTGACAGGTTATATGAGTTTATATAAAAGTTTATAATTTTACTTTTTATGTCAATTAATTTTAATTTTATTTTAATTTATTGTTGACATAATCTACTCATTACAATGTTTTTTTTATGAGTTGTATTGCAATATGTGGTTAGCTAGCGACCTCGACAATTATTTATTTTACCTCGATGGTCCTAGTTTATCAATTATAACTTCTAGTTACAGCTCTATGTAAGCGGGCACGCCCTTTATGCCTGGAGGCGTAATTTTCTTTTTTTAGATATTGTTTACGTTTAGTTATTTTTATTTCTGCTTGAGTATAGTTCTCGATGTTTTTGGTTGGTATATTGGCGTGTGCTAGCTGTCATACGGCTATTAATTTAAATTGTGTTTTGCGTAATGTAATTATCTTATAAATTATTTTATAGAATCATTTTTTTTTCCTAACTGAACAGACAGCTGTGTTGCTGGGGAGTTTGTTGCGCCACTTCTTCTTCCCAGCAAAAGCACTAGGAAGTGGTGAAGGGTGGGCGTTTTGGGGGACTGTCTTATGTAATTTTGACGTTCGAAAAGTGCTGATTCTCAGCCTAATTTGAATAAATGACTTTTGAATTTTGAAATTTTGAAATTTTGAATTTTGAATGTTTGTAACATGACACTATCTAATTACGCAACACATTTTCGTAAACGATTACGACATATTTGTTTTATTTTGACAGTTCAACAACATTCATTGCGTTATTTACGTTGTTAAGCAGATTAGCAATGGATTATTAGCAATTTGTTTCAAAACGATTCAAATGCCGATTTATCGTGTATTACGTAATAAGGGTACAGATCATAATACTATTGATTGAACACATAATCTTTTAATCTTTACATTTGATGGTATATAATTATACTAGCTCCTGTCCGCGAAAATTAATTAATCGCTCGCCCGCGCTATTACTTCATTTTCGCTTAGCGTTCTTTCATACTATTTTTCTTTTTGTCCGGCCCCTAATCGTACCGTGATGTTACATGGCCTTTGCATGGATTGTTTTGTTTGTTCCATAGTAGAAAAAAAAAACATTTTTTAATAACCAACGACATACGTAACGACTTTTATAAAGGAGGAACACTGAATCCCAAGTCACAGGTATAAACCTAGTTTGTGAGCCAGGGGACCTATGTTTAAGACACTTCTTCTTTATGTTGTAAATGTCTGTAAATGTGTGTCACTTTTTTTTTAAATAAAGGAATTGTATTTATTACTTTTAAACCTTCCTCAAGAATTGGGCTATCAGATGCAAAAATATTTTTTCGAATCCCATTGCTAGTTGCAGAGATTAGCGCGTTCGAACAAACACACTCTCCAGCTTTATTATATTAAGTATAATATTCGCGGCTCGTCTGATACGCTACTTGAGTAAGCGGAAACCAAACCATTATTCAATATTATGTGGCACGCAGATAGTGCAGCCAAATGCTCGACCAGTTTGTCATTGATTATTAACTGAATCACAACTAAAATACAGTTCAAAATAGCGTGCACGATAAATATGATTTCTGTGGCGTTTATTGGAACACACATACCACACAAACGTGGATGCGCAAAAAAAGTTAATACAAAATTAATATTCCTTGTTATAGCGGCATTAGAAATACACTATCTGTGAACATTTCAACTGTCTACCTATTACGGTTCATGAGATACAGTCCGCTGACAGACAGACGGACGGATAGCGGAGGCTTAGTAGTAGGGTTCCGTTTGGCACCCTTCGAATTTACGTTACGTTTACTACGCGCTATTGTGTTAGGACCAATGCTTCATTATATGCTGAGTTGCTGAATCATAGCTTTTTTAGCCTCGTACGTCTTCTTTTCCCTTTATACGTTGTTCATTTTCGCTTTAGTAATTTCTTACGTGTCCCAAGGCAAATTGGCGATTTCAGAATTATATTAAACTATTGACCGCCCAGTCGGATTAATACGACAAATGTTTTCGTGTCGGTGCCGCCTCAGTCGGACTAATACGACACGTTTTCGTGTCCGTTTTTTTAACTGGCATCTCACAGGTGACCACTAAGGTGTGGCTGCCTTAAGATTCTACACACAATGGAGGCATTGTGTGTAGAATCTTAAGGCAGCCAGGGAAAAACTATTCTAATTAATACTAGGCTAGCGCTCGCTAAGGGCACCCCCTTTGGGGTACGAACCTCGGCTTAGGGCGTCGCTGGGGCGAGGACAGCAAGATGGGACAGGCTGGATCAAGGATATATCATTATTATTAGACGGGGAATTTAAAGCCACAGGCTCAGCTTCGGCGCTTCATCGAGCAAGGGTCGGCGGGGTTTCGTGTCCGTGCCGCCTCAGTCGTATTTATACGACTGAGAACCTATGTTAGTTCTGTGTTTTTTATGTCATTGCAATCCACAAATAAATTCCTACGACGAATATGGTCGCCTATTCGTCGTAGTTATTTATTTGGCGATTTATGAGCTTGGCACTGGGAACACGGCAATTGAAATAACACCAAGCGGTCAATAATTATAATTCCGGGTCATTCGGGTTCTCTCACAATGTTTTCCTTCACCTATGCCAGTGTTTCCCAATAAAAACATTTCCATATTCAAATAAAAATAAATCTGTCAAGACTTACGGCGACCTGTGGGTCGTCCCCCGGTGCCGCATCCCTGTCGCGGTCGGAGGGTGCGCCCGCGTCTCCTGTGGCACTAGCAGTGCCACCCCTCCTCTCCTCACCCTCCACGAGAGCTAGGTACCTCACCAGTTCCTCCTCATCAGCTATGCGTAGATGAGTCTTCGGACCCACAATCGCTATGGAGACGTTCTGTAACAACATTTAAAGTTTTAGGCATATGCGATATAGCACAGCTGGATTTGCTGTAATGAACCCAGACACAATAACACAAAAACTGGTAAGGTAACTGTCCCAACCTCTATCTGTTCAAGAAATGAAGGCATAGTGTTGTGATGGTCTGTCAAAATTATCCAAAGAAGATGTAAACAAATGGATCAGAAAATTTATCTGTGGATGCCAATATTTGTAGTACCACTTACAAATTGAGTGATTTGATTTGTATATTTAACCCACAAGTAAAAACATTTCAAGCAAAATAAGTTGCCAAGACTTACATAACGCTTTCACTGTTAAAAAGTTATCACAACTAATGTGACCAAGTCCGTAACTCAACAAACTTTAAATCATCTGTTTCGCGGCTGCCACATAAACACTCCTTTTGGCTTATTGTAGGTAAGAAATTAAAATTAAGTTACTGGTCTTTAATGATGTGTCATGTAATAGTTCAGTGGAATGGCTAAGCCATACATTTTTACCAAGATGTAAGATTTGTGGGGGCTTTACATTAGAACTTATAACTATTTGAGTGAAAACTCTATGTAGCTAGTGATTTCGTAAGAATTTTACCTTTTTTTGATGTTTACACTTTCGGAACAGATTTTATGTATCTTTATAAATCTGGAAGACAGAACAATCCCAGAATTAAAGTCCTATGCTGTAGCCATAAACATTATAATGATATTAAATCATACCTTAGTGTTAAGATCCACTTCATTCGGCAGGGTATCCCTGAGGGCACGTAGACCATGGGCCACCAAGTCTTGGAGATCACAGTCCATGAAAGTAGTAAGATGCTTCTCTAGGTAAGTACGGGCTGACTGGGAACGGGCACCGATGGCCATGGCACGGCAGTCGAAGAAGTTGGCTGAGGGGCACGTCTGGTAGATATGGGGACCTTGGTCCTATAAAGAAGAATATAGTAGCATTGAATAATAAAAACTGTTAACGCCTGCGTTGATGTGAAGTGTGCATACACTCTAATATTTTTTGTGCTATATGTCATATTTACTTAAATTACTTTACCTCAATGGTTGAGGGTAGGAAGGAGGAAATATTGTGGCTTCAACGAACTTAAATTGAGTTTAATTTAAGTTCATTGAATCCCCAACAGTTACTAAAACATTGTTTCTTCTTTGTCAATACTGTAATTACATTACAGAAACATGTTGCTATGGAGTTTGTTGTTACTACTCAATCAATGCAATAGAGAGAGAGAGTATTGGGAGCGTTTGTTATTAATTTTGATAACAATACTTAACAAAACAACATAACTCAACAATGTTAAAAATTTGATTTTAGGGTAAAATTAGAAGTAGTTTATTGTGAGTTTGTTTGTAACTATTTGAAAGATGAGTGAGCGCAATCATTGATTTGGAGATTTCATGATGAAAGGAGACAAATCTAAAGAGGTCAGGTTATAAGTTCTATTCAAATACCTCAGCAATCAAACAGTTATTCGGCCGATATCGAATATTACCAAAATGGCCAAGTATGCCGAATACCAAGTAATAAACGAGTACTCCACGCAGATGCATGGAGTACTCGTTTACTTTCTAGCATTCTAGCAAAATTGCCAGTGACATGACAAACATTTTGATACTAACATCATAACCAGCAACCAGCAGACCAACTCCAAGTGGTCTCTTGTCGTATCTCTGTGTACAGATCTGCATTTTGTTGCCAACTAGACCAATCAGCCTGCCAACAGGCATCGGTGCGTCGTGAGCATACTGGTAGTTCAGGCATTCAGTGCGCATGAAACGGCTGTAAATATAATACAAGCATACATTAGAATATTAATGGTTTGGACAGGCGCTTTACTTTGGGTTAAATATTTTTCACCACTGCTTTCAAAACCGTGAAGAAAAACATTGTGAGAAAACTGGCATGTCCTAAAATCAAAAATTCAAAGACATGTGACCTCTACCAACCCGCACTGGGCCTGCGTGGTGGATTAGAGCCCTCTGCCTCTAAGGAGGAGGGAGGCCCAGGAGTGGAAACATTACAGGCTGATTATGTTTAAGCAAATATTAAAATGTTTATTTATATATTAACCTCCTTACTAATAAACATTGTATAGCGTCTGTGTAGTTACACAACGCTTTGTCTTCTTCTTTCGAAAATCAAATTACTGACGACTGAAAGAGAGAAAACGGTGTGTAACTATTCACCTGGTATAATACGTGTATTAGTAAGGCAGTTTGTAAATAAACTCTGTATCAGGTTTTTGAGTAAAATAAAAATACTGTATTCATTCTAACATCATTCTGCCTCACAATGGCAGAGGAGAGATGTATGTAGAAAAGGGAGAGGGAATTTATGAATAATACATTTAATTGACATTATTTACTCGAACGTGACTGTATTGTATAGATTCAGACTTAATACTAAAAAAACTAATATCTGTACATCGATTTCATTGGTAAGACAGAGCTCGACTAAAATGTATGCATAAGACCTAATTTATAATGTGCGTCTTATTTGTGAAGATAAACAAATTTTCACAAATTTTTAAACAGTCTCATATTTACCTCAACATTCTAGCGTCAGCAGTCAACCCAGATATAGAAATGCCAATATGCTCATCAATTGCAATAACCTTCTTCTGGTAAGCGGACAATTCACTCACGGCCCTCTTCAGGGCAATAAGAACGGCAAACTGTTTGTTCTTCAAACCTACAGTAGCTGAGCCAAGCTTCACAGCTTCCATGGCATATTCCACCTGGTGGAGACGACCCTGGGGACTCCATACTGTGACGTCACTGTCATACTGGTTTCGGAACTGTAAAAAGGTTTTTATAGTTGAGTATCATAGCAGCCTGTTTGATGAAACCTTTGCTTGGATACTGTAGTATGGATTAAAACTTGAAAATTACACAAAGAACTTTTAAAACTGTTTATTTTTTCATAAAAGATGTGCGAATAAACCAATATGCCAAGTTTTAAGAACTAGTTTTTCAAGAATTTAGGTTATTTTACAACAAAACAGAACTATTGTTTGTTGTAAGTCTTTATTTCGTGTCTTCGTCAACACAAAGACTTCCGAAGAACTTTACAAGATGCATTAGATATGAAATTAGACGGAAACATCGTATTAGGGTATTTTTAACGCTTTTAGTAACGGCAATGACTGAGCATAATCGATAGATTTTGAGTATAAATGAGTCAATTTTAACTTAAGTCTCGCTGCTGAAGGCACTAGTAATAAATTAGAAACTGCTTACCATGTTGAAATTAACTTTTCAATGTAAATTTCACAAAATAATTAAGTTTTATTTGCAGAAAACGAAGCCGACGATGACTATGAAATTGGAAATGTCAAAGTATTTTTTTTCTGTCAGCCAGTTTGTTTTTGATCCTCCGAGTGCCTGACTCTGTGGCTTTTGTCCATGTTTCCTGTTTATTTTAGTTTCCTGTTTATTATTCCTGTTTCCGAATTTATTTTCATTGGAAAAAAAGAAAATAGTTCCAGAAGTACGAATGGGCAGATAAATAAATTGTAAGCAAATGGGTAAATAACCACAGACATGAAACAAAAGTAAGTTTACATGTAATTTTAAAACTTACAAACGTGCAGACATTATCTGATAATGCTTGTTTGTTGCCATCACAGAATATTTTGTAATAATACACTGAAATAGACACCAATCTTGTTCCGTGGAACGGGGTCATTAGCGTTCGTAAAGAAACTAACGCCATCTGATATTCATAGTTAGAACTACACCTTTGGATAAGACACCGGTATGTTATAGCTATATAAAGAATGTGTACAGATGTGGTTAATTGTAGCCTAAGTATATATTCTGTAGTATTTTAGTGTTCATTTCAAGGATTGATAAATGAAATACAATTTAGAAATCACCTTTAAATTACTATGTCCCAAAGTAATTAGAAGAATCCTATCTCAAATTTAACCCTACACAGGAATCATATCTCAATTTTGACACAACCACTCATGAAATCACTTTCTGGTCACAAATACGGATTAGTTGGACGAAGTTTCGCTCAACTCGAACGCACAACATAAACACAGAAATATCACAAAAATAAACAAAATATCATAAAAAATGGCAAGCGTCAGTCAGAGGACATTTGTATTGGGGCTATCAGAGATCAGAGACGCTAGTGTCCCTAGTGTATTTCTTAGGGGGATGCGCTAACGTAGCCCACGAAATTAAGTTCAAAATATCTTTATTTTTTGCAATTTTCAAGTCAGCATCGGTTGTATGTTGATTTAAAGTATGATTGGCGACCGTAACAAATATGGCTTTACAGAATTATAATCATTAGAATCAGCAATACAACTCCATAAGATCATAATCCTCAAATGTCATAATTTCGTGAAATAATCAATCCATAGGATTACATGAAACCGCCTGAAACACAGGATTACCTAGTTCAGGCACGTAAGTCTTAGGATTATAATTTACATTTAAGCAAAACTGTACTAATTTTTATGCCTTGTAATTTTTTTGAATAAATAATTATTATTATATTATGAACTTAAAAAGTTGTATTGATGATTTCTTTGATTATAATTCTTTAGATAAACATTTTTACGGTCGCAAATCATATTTAGATCAACGTACATACAACCTGATACTGACCTTCAAATTGCAACAAACGTAAGAAAATTTGATTTCTTTCGCCTTAACCTTATCAACTTTACGCATCGACCGCGTTCGGCGCTCCGATTGGCCCTTCACTAGCCTTCACTGGTGAAGGGCCAATGGAGCGGCGACTGTTTATTGTTACGAAAACCACCAAGGCCAATTATTTACTATAGTGAATATTGGTGCCGATTCTCTTGTCACAAATGCATCTAAACTAGACTAAAAATCACCAAAATTTAGTTTACTCCTCTCAAACGATGATTTCCCATTCTGAAATAGACTAAAGTGGCACAACTTAACTATATTTTAGTTTGACAGCACTAAGATTGTACTGAGATTTTAATTTAGTGAAAATAACAATTTATTTTGCTATTCTGAATTTGACGTTATTCACCTAAAATTTTAATTGTCTTACTAATTCTGACTATTTTTAATTGCCACTGAAAATGGTGTGGCATATTATTAGTTGTCATGAACTAAAATTCACACGAACATCTCGACTTCGGGTGCAAAAACAGTACTGTACTGGACTTTTTTTTCTTTTCTTTTGCTCGTATCTCGAAAATGGTGTGTCCTATCGCAAAAATAATGAACATTTCGACCCCTTTATAAAACACAACACCCCTAATACTCAACACGTAGGTAATATATATTTTTAATTTCCATACAAAAAATTAAAAATTCCATATAAAACACGTCGAGGCTGCCCCAACAGCGCGCCTCCAGCTCTAAAAAAATTCACGGGGTAGGGCAAACAAGTATGTACCACGTGGAGTCGCAATTGTCAAATTCGATTTAGTTGTGTCAAAATAATTTTTAAATTTAGACTTTTAATTACAGAATAGCTTTAAGATTCTTATAGCCAAAAGTAAGCAATTTTAGTGATAGTTTAGTTAGTTTAGTTCGGTGTACAAGAGAATCGGCACCACTGCTTCAGAGCTGCCATCTCTTATCTTTAGTTGGTGAAAACGTCAAAATTCAACAAAATTAAAAAAAACATAATAGGTATTTAAACTTATTTTGTACAGGGCCTACATTACTTCGTGATTGTGCATCATTATACCCATTGCTGTCCCCAGTTTTTTGTACTATACTGAACGCCCTGGTTTTCATCACGCGAACACAGAACACACTAACAGGGAGCGTTGTACTACTGAGGCAGTAGGTGTCGCTGCTTAGTTCAGTACCTAGAGTTCGTACACAGCGATGTAGATGGCGCAACACGTCACTGGATACATTTAGGTTCTTGACTCTATGCATGTGGGTAGTATCCCGTACCTAATTGTAGGCACAGACGCCAGCAGGTCAACCTACCTGAAACTGTCAAATTTTTCCAATCAACTTTGAACAATTAACTAAATTTGACAGACTGTAGTAGGTTGATGCTGGCGTCTGTACATAATATGAATGAATAATAATGATGTCGCAGGCAATTTGTATGATTCCGCTTTTTACAACAACAGCATCGTCCGTTAAGGCGCTACCCCGAGCTAAGTGGCGCCCTCATTGAACAAAAAATCGTAGCATAGCATAGAAAATAAAGATAAAAAATTGGAATCTTGGAGTTTGTTACAAAGAGGATATAGTTATTTCTGCAACAAGAGAGCAAAGTTGTTTTTTGCTGCGAGTGTTGATTTTGAATCCCGAGTAAGCGAAGGATTCTGTAATTGAATCACGAGCGTAGCGAGTGATTCTAGGTTAGAATCCTGAGCGCGGCGAGGGATTCAAAGACACGAGATGCAAATAACTTTGCTCTCGTGTAACACATACAACTTTTCACCTCAGCAGCGAGAACAAATTGGTATTTACCATTGACAAAAAAACTGTGGGGATTCGTTTTTCTTTTTTCCTGAAAATTTCCACATAAATATGCTCAGAGTACGATACCTAACAACACCCTCACGGATTAGACCTGTTTTTTTTACATGTTGTACGTTTTGTATACAACATGTCGCTTACTCAGTAAGTCGCTTACTCAGGATTGAAATTTATAATCACTCGCTGCGCTCGTGATTCTAATTTTCAATCCTTCGTTCGCTCAAGACTCAACAAAACGAATAGCAAATGAACTTGCTCACAAGTTGCATACAAAACTTTTCACCACTCCCAGCAAGAAAGTATTCAGTCATCATAGGTAAATAAATTAAATAGACACAAAGCAAATCAAAATAATTCTTTATATTTTAAAATATCTTTAAAACTTAATTTTTAAAAATCAGGCAAGGTTAGTTCCTGAACGGGAGCATTACTTTCCTCACTGTTCAAACAGTGAGGAAAAACCAACTTTCCTCACTGTTCAAGCAGTGAGGAAAAACCAACTTTCCTCACTGTTTTCGTAGAGGAAAGACACTTCTTTCGTGCGGGAGTGGTGAAAAGTTTTGTATGCAACTTGTGAGCAAGTTCATTTGAAAAACGAACTTTCCTCACATGTTGGATAAATAACTATTTTACGTTGTTAAAACAGGACTCAAAGTGTTTCGTATCCAAAGTAGATAACAAAAGTGTAAAAAACGGCCACTTTTGACACTTTTCGACGGTAGCGCCTTAACAAAAGCTCGCAGTTATAAAATATGCCGAAGGCAAAATGTAAGTAAATTGCCTTGTCCTGTAGTTTACAAAATGCTGCGGCAAATTGAAATCGCTAAGGTGTCCATGGATTCGGGTGGTCGGATGACTCCTGCGGAATATAATTGGTATAAAAACTGTCGTAAAATTGTGAACTGAAACAAACCATTTTACAATAGGGATGATGCCTGGGTAAAAAAACCGGCCAAGTTCGTGTCGGACCACGCACAATGAAGGGTTCCGTAGTTTGGATGAATTTATCCCAAGAACAAACTTAACATTGTAGTTGAAAAACATGTTCTCCCATGCGGAATGTACGGGAGAACATGTTTTTCAAACTGCAAATTTAAGTTGGTCGATTATTACTCGTTAATCTGTAAAGCCTACTTAGCTGTGATAGTTTTCCATAAAACTTCGTTATATATAGGTGCTACTGCCTTGAAATTTGAATTTCTAACTACAACCGTTTAGTTGGTAGAGGGCCACACTTGACTCTAACGAAAATTGGAACTTTAAAGCTTGATAAGTCACGAACGGTTTACTTAATCCATAAACAGTCTTCAAAAACCCCTAATAGTTTTGAATGACCTATCCAACGATATCCCACACTATGAAAAGGATGAAAAAAAAATTATCATCCCCACTTTACATGTAGGGGAGGTACCCTAAATGATTGTATAATTCTAAATTTTATTGTACCACTTTTTCGGCGTTATTAACGTGTATATTCATGCCAAATTAAAACTTTCTAGTACCAATACTTTTTGAGCTAAACCGCGGACAGACAGACAGACAGACAGACGGACGGACATGGCGAAACTATAAGGGTTCCTTGTTGACTACGGAACCCTAAAAAAAGAAATTCCATTTAGTCCGTCAGTCAGATAACGAAAAAATATTAGACACATATTTTTTGCTTTATCATAAAAACTAATAAAAAAGCTCCCCGTGGTTAAAAAAAACCGACGCGATGAACCTGCGACCATACAAAGTAGGAAACAATAAACTGGGCTAGTTATCAAGGCACAAAATTTAGGCGTCGGTAAAACGAAAGTGATATAAAACTAGAGGCGAAAAAAAGGAATAGATTTTGGAATAGCCTGAGTGTAGCTTGTTACAGACGGTAAGACGAAGCGCCGCTGGAAGACGCTGAGGGGCTAGCTGTCGTGGCTGACTCTATCTCGCCTGCAGAACCGCCCGCCTCGCCACAGAGGCGCCAGATCGCGGCACCTGATTCCGCGCAGATGGCGATAGCGCAGGATCTGGCAATGCGCAGACCCCTGGTGGTGGAGGCTTAGGCGGTTTGGCGGTGGGGCCAAAACGGCTTTTCTGTTTGGATCCGAAATAAAGAACATTTTAGACCCGTAAGAAAGGTGAAATTATTTAGGGGGGCTGAGTGATAGATAACTGGAATACTCACATAAGTATAGAACAACCAAAACAAAACACTTGAATTGATTTTATTTTAAAAACTACAAGATATTAACTTTACCGTGCTTGTACATATTAGAAGTGGCTGTGTTTGTTAAGTCGAATCCGCATTACTATAAGCGTCTAGCCGACATACCTAGTCCCACGCAATAGACGTGACAATGGTCAACTTTGTCTCCAATCCTCTAAGAGGACCCTAATGCGCAAAAGTGTATACTGTATGGCTCCAGTCATTTATAACAAAGTACCTAAAAGTTGGAGAGAACTACCTCAATCTATGTTTTAAAAAAAACTTCGTACTTTTTTGACCGCCAGAGCATATTATAGCGTTACTGAGTTCCTTAATGAAAAGGAATTTGACTTGACATTAATAATTAGATTCATTTTTTTTTTGTATAATAATGTTCATTTACTCTCTAATTTTAATAACTCATTAATAATTAAATATGACAACTTTTAATATTTGTTAAATTGTATAAATCTATTATTTTGCACGTCACGTAGTGACAAACATGTTTGCACTTAATTTACCTTCATTTATCATCTTGTATGCACTTTCTATGTATGTACACACACATGTTTATGCAAATAAAATTATTATGAATTATGAACAATCTTCTAGTACCAAAAAATAGTGGCACGGTAGGTACTTCTCTAGGCAGAAGAGTATTGAGTATTATATATTATTATTATTGTGTATTAAAAAATTACGGATAGAAAAAAATATGAAATGATGGTCCAATTTTTTTTTCAATACCTACTTTTTTACGTGTAAAGAGGCCTATCTGGCAGCGGAGTGCTGCTCTATGTATAGTGACGATTTATACAATCTGCCTGCAACAGATACAAATAGGTACCCTCTACTCCCTACTGGTAGGTCGCACTCTTTGACAAAAGAGTGCGACCTACCGTTAGGTACAAGGGTGCACTTCGGTATACAAAATTTTGGCTTCTAGAAACTTCACCTACCGGTGAAGTTTTAATCATTGTAGGCCTATGAATGTCGGTTAGAGAACATTAGATGGTCAAAATAAAGCCAAACATAAAGTAGGCCGCCAGTAAATCAAAGAAAGAAAGAAAATACGTTTATTTGCGGTAAACATGACGCAAAAAAAAGAACACAAAATAAAAAAAAGAAACAAGTTTAGGGAAAATGTGTGTCACATCCACGCAAAACGGCCATCGCTCAGCATAATGATGCGACCCTATGCGAGACAGAGCCCCAGCGCTGGGCCTCAAGTCTGCTATTACAATAGTGTCAGAATGGTCTATCATTGATTTCATAATTGTTGATTTTGACAAGTTTGGTAATCTACTAACATATTGGCGTCATTATGACTTTCCACTAGTCAGCCACTGACACTCCATTGAAAGAAATTGCATCTAGGTATTGGTAATCTCGTACATAATAAAAAATTAATGACTGACGTAGGCGGTAATCTGCTAACACTTTGACAGTTCTTTTGATCAGTGACCTACCATGAGAACGTCATTGTGCAGTCATTGCTTATAATTCGTTACGAATACCTATCGTTTTTGTAGAATACAATGATCAAACATTTCGTATTTAGCAGATTACGAACTTTTAGCAAAATGACAATGGGATCGTGTTGGAATGACGAATTTATAAAAATAGCAGACTTGGCCCCAAGGTTTTCAGTGACAGACGGCGTTGACGCCATCATGACCAGCTTACCGAAGTTCACTGCTGGACATAATAGATATCTCTAATCGCACGTGCACTCAACCCTCGAATCTGCTTCTCTCATTCCGGCTGATACCAGCCACCCTGCAAAACGGCGTAGGCTGCAGGCGTCGTACCGTATTTGCCGAATCGTGGTATTCACTCATAGTCATAGCATTTATTTCAATTAAACCATTTACCTACAGGCACTTTTGAATCGTCAAGGAGGAGCTCGTGGCTAAGTAATAACTGCCGCACGTGTCGATCCATCAGGTTAAGCTACGCTTGCCGGGGTTGGTTCTGTGAATGGGTGGCCATCTTTACATACCGAGACTTCTCCGTGCCTCGGAAAGCACGTTAAGCCGTTGGTCCCGGCTGTCATTCGTGGATCTTTGACAGTCGTTACTGTATATGTCTGACAACCAGTCTTACCAAGGGGTATCGTATTACCCAGTTACTGGGTTGTGGAGGTCAGATAGGCAGTCGCTTCATGTAAAATACTGGTATTCAGCTGCATCCGGTTAGACTGGAAGCCGACCCCAATATAGTTGGGAAAAGGCTAGGCAGATTGACTTTTGAATTGTCAAGGAGTTCGTCAGTCAGAAATATGAAGCTAGTTGCCCATTCCAAAGCGTAATAGGTATCTATGGAGAAGAACGGGCAAGAAACCACTCTAATAGATGCAGATAAGAGTGTGAGTGACGTCACAACAAAAAAAAAATCTATGAAGTCATGTTTTTGAGCTTTTTTTCGTAGGTAGGTATGTACGAAACTAGGTACATCAGTTAGGATTGAGCATGACAAGTCTTACTTTTCATTTGACGCGTCGTACGTGAGAAGTCGCTTGGCGTCACAGTCACCATTGTGTGGTAGATCCTGAGTAATGAACAGAAAGCTGGCACAATGTGTTACACGAAACGAATACATAATAACGTGCTTTCATAACTTTTAAAGATGATAAATTAAAATAATTTAGTCAGAGTACCTATGAAGGTTATCTAAGGCCACATCGATCTCTAGAGGAACATCCACAAAACGTGATGACGGGTTTCCAGCTGATTAAATCTTCTGCGAAGTACGGTACAACTACGACCCAAATCAAACTTCTGGAAATAGGCCTTTGCATTTTAGACTTAGTTATCAACGAAACCGAGAAGGAAACCAGTATGTCCAAGAAGACAGGCGCCCTTTCATAGGAAGGGAGGTCTCAATCCCAGCAGTGGAAACATTGTAGCAGACCAGAGGTCCCCAAACTTTTTTATGTTGTGGACCACTTGGCTTACCATAATTATATTGCATTTTTGCAATATATCAATTTCAAATGTGTTTTAAAAAATTTCTTGTGCCAAGAATATTTTCTTGAATCAAGATTAAACTACAGTCAAGATTTTCAGTTTTTCTGTGCTACTGTAATATAATATCCCTACTTCACTACTAATATTATAATTGCGTAAATATGTTTTTATACAAAAACCTTAGTAGTAAGCTAGGTCTGTTTATTAAGTTTTCACGTAAAAACTTAGCAACAAATGGTGATCATCTCTTGCACAGATAAAGTTGGAGTTCTAGCTAGTAAAAAACACACAGGCTACATCTTACCGCGGAAAAATATATTTTACAAAATAAAAAGCAAATCCGGCCAAGTGCGAGTCGGACTCGCGCATGAAGGGTTCCGTACCATTATCTATAAAAACGGCAAAAAAATCATGTCTGTTGTATGGGAGCCCCTCTTAAATATTTATTTTATTCTGTTTTTAGTATTTGTTGTTATAGCGGCAACAGAAATACATCATCTGTGAATAATAAGAATTTCAACTATCTAACTATCACGGATCATGAGATACAACCTGGTGACAGACGGATGGACGGACGGAAAGCGAAGTCTTATTAATAGGGTTCCGTTTTCACCCTTTGGGTACGAAACCCTAAAAATGACACGCACAAAAAATAAAAATGTAATATAGATCTGTGATTTATGTAAGTATATATTTATAAGAAAGTATTGATGAAGTAAATAGGTACCTACTTATTATTTGTGTATAAATATGGATTAGTTCATCATGGAAAGCCGAAATTAAAGTCACGACCTGCTTAAATGAGATCCAATATCGTGGACCTCCATTTACATCTCACGGACCCCCATTTTTTTTCTCGCTGACGTGGACCCCATTCCGGTCGTAGTCGACCGCTGGGGGTCGATATAGACCACTTTGGGTATCACTGTACTAGACTAATTATGTTCAAATCAAATCAAATCATTTATTTCTTTGTAAACATGGGTAAAACATTTGTAATCATGTCGACATGTTGGATAGACTATAAGAAGGCCTATGACTCGGTGCCACATACATGGCTCATTAGGGTGCTGGAATTATACAAAATAGACGTAACTCTACGCACCTTCTTGATGTCGTGTATGGGGCAGTGGAGGACGGTCCTTCTCTATCCAGGATGTCGACAGATCCGGGGGATTAATGAACCGATCAGGATTGAATGCGGAATATTCCAGGGCGATAGTTTGAGTCCGCTTTGGTTTAGCTTAGCCTTGAATCCTCTAAGCACACTTTTGGAGAATTCAGGTCTAGGCTATCGGTTGAGAAGAGGAGGTCAGGTGATATGTCACCTCCTTTACATGGATGACTTGAAACTCTTTGCTCCTAACAATTTGCGACTGATGGAGCTACTGAAAGTAACAGAAACGTTCAGTAGCGCCATCAGGATGGAATTTGGTGTAGACAAATGTGCAGTCATGCATGTAAAGCGAGGGGGGATTATGGAATCCGTGGGAAACCAACTCTCGGATTCCATACACGTTAGATCCCTCTCCTCAACCGAAACCTACAAGTATTTGGGAATGTCGGAAGCATTAGGCATCAATGTTGCCGACATGAAACAATTGTTGAGGGAGCGCTTCTACGGCCGCCTGAATAAAGTGTTTAATAGTCTTTTATCAGGCGGAAACAAGGTGCGTGCCTTCAACGGCTGGGTCATGCCGGTTTTGATGTATTCTTTCGGCATACTCAAATGGACTCAGACGGAACTTGACGCTCTGGATAGGAAGGTCCGTACATTGCTGACGGCAAATCGGATGCATCACCCACGATCATCAGTGATGAGACTGTACATCCCGCGGAAGTGTGGGGGTCGAGGTTTCTTAAATGCTAAAACCCTCCACAACCGCGAGATCTGCAGTCTCAGGGAATATTATTTCCTTCAAACTGACGTGGGGATGCACCGAGATGTGGTTGCAGTGGACAAGGGCCTCACCCCGCTCTACTTGGCGAAAGAGAACTGGTGCAAACCTGCTGTACTTGATACTAACGATCGTAAGGAAGTATGGCAAGGCAAAGAGCTTCACGGACGCTTTTTCCGGGCCCTCCATGGACCCGATGTTGACTTTTTGGCGTCTGTATCCTGGCTGCGTTTCGGCGACCTCTTCGGGGAAACCGAAGGTTTTGTCTGTGCGATAATGGATGAAGTTATCATGACGAATAATTATCGGAAATACATTGTCAAGGACGATACGGTTGACATCTGTCGGGCATGCCACCGTTCCGGTGAATCAATCCGACATATTGTTTCCGGTTGTTCTCGTCTTGCTAACGGCGAGTACTTGCACAGACACAATCTAGTGGCTAGGATTATCCACCAGCAACTTGCCTTGCAGTACAACCTTGTGGAGTCCGAAGTACCATACTACAGGTATGTGCCCGACCCAGTTCTCGAGAATGGTCATGCCACATTGTACTGGGATCGATCTATTATCACTGACAGGACTATTGTAGCCAATAAGCCTGATATTGTGGTGATAGATCGACGAGAGCGCCGTGCAATGATTGTTGATATCGCTGTCCCTCATGACGAGAATCTCGTGAAAGCTGAGAAAGATGAAAAAATCAAGTATCTTGACTTAGCACACGAGGTTGTCGACATGTGGGACGTGGACTCTGCAATCATTGTACCGATAATTGTTACGGTTAATGGCTTAATAGCGAAGAGCCTCGATCAACATCTCAGGAGGCTCTCATTGCACGGCTGGGTCAAGGGCTTGATTCAGAAAGCAGTACTTCTGGACACGGCACGCATAGTGAGGAGGTTCCTCTCTCTAGAGCCCTGACCACCGGCATCTTGGACCCTGTTCCTGATGCCGATGGGCCACTATTTTTTATATTTTTAAATGTTTTTATATTTTTTATTTTAATATTTAAAAATATAATTTATATATGTACTTATGTAGTTAAATAAAGGAATAAAAGTAAATCAAAGTAACAGCATGTCAATCAGTTAGTGAATCATCATTAAGAAAATCGTCAATCTTGTAATAAGTTTTTATAATCAAAATTTAGTTTAGTGTCTAGTGTTTTGTTTATGTTGTAGGTATTACATTTGTATGACATGACCATTAACTTATCTGATTAGTTCAATAGCATAATTATTATTGTCTAACTAACCTTTAAAGTTTTATTTTATTTTATTAATAAAACTTAAGAGGTTAGACGTTGTAATCGTACCTAGTCTTTCATTTTCCACGTAGTAAAGAATTAATAGGCCTTACTATGGTGTTGCATTCTATCAGTGCCTACCTAGATAATCCCTACTTTTAAGCTTTTAAATTATATATGTACTGTACCACCTTACACCTACCTATAACTATTTCAAGCCGACCTTTGCGCTATGGAATAAATTATTCAAAAAGTTCATGTTACTTATTACAATTATAGTGTTTCAAGCAACCATTGGTAGTTTATTTTTAATGATTTTACTCTAAGTAGGCATGAAATTATGAATACTTATACGGAATACTTATTCAAATTTTAATTAAAATTAAATAGGTGCCTTTTGCTATGTCGACCGGTGCGGGCCCAGAAAGAGATGGCGGAATGAGCTCGACTCCTTACAGGATTGGCCCGCAATTGGCGGGATGATATTTGGCACATGGGTGACCACGACCTGGGTTAGGACATAGGATACTTTTATCCCGATATTCCGACGGGATAGAGACTTATGAGGGTGAAACCGTGGGGTGCAGCTAATAAATAATAAAGGTGTCTTTTTAAAATAAAGTTTATCGATATTTCTTTTAATAAAAGAAAAAAAAAACATTAATTTGATAAGCAACTTATGTAGTGGGTTAGTTAAAAGAAAGAAAAATCTTCGGGATCCGTTTAGTACCTATGTGAGTAAAAACTTATACCTACCTATTTAGTTATCTCACGAAGCGACGCGCGCTTTACTTGTGATATCTAACCAAGTGCACATTAGTCGTCTTAGCACAACTGCTGTTAAACGATGCAGTGACAAAAGTTTAAAAGAGTAGGTACGCTTAGATAGTTTGGTCATTTTGAGAGGATGAATGAAAAGCGACTAACTAAAGGTTGGAAGTGGACGCCCTAGACGGAGATAATAATATAGGTACAGGACCTCGTTGGTGATGTTCTTCAGAAAGGCTAGGTGCGTACTCGCAACCGGCCCGCGGCGTGCGTGTACGACCCTGCAGCCTAATTCCGAATCTGTTCCATTTTGACAGTTTAACAACATTCATTGCGTTATTTACGTTGTTGAGCAGAAAAATTATTCGAACATCAGAAGCAATGGATTAGCAATATCCTTCAAAATGATTCAGATAGTGATAGAAGCAACAGGAGTATGTAATGATCGTATTAGGTGGCGTTCTGTAGTTTGTGCCTACCCCCAGGCAAGCTTGGAAGAAGGCTTGAATTTATGTACCTATTTATGAGCGTGCGTTCCCTTGGTAGGAGCTCCCAAATCGTTTTCACCCGCATTGCGTTTCGTTTCACAGAATCCTGGAGCCACCTCACTGACCTATTTTTTGTGAGATATCACTTAGCTTTAAAAGTTGATTGATTGATATTTTGATATCTTAGTTTATGCGTTATGTAGAACGTTTGCCGTTTCATTTGTTTATGTCAGTTGTATTAAATAGTTTTTCCCGAACAACATACGAACGACGTAGAATGTATCGTCAACAAAACATCTAGCTCTATGTAGGTAGGTACTGCAGATACTCTGTGGCCCACTGTACCGGGATTACATTAAATAAAATACCCTTTGGCGATATAACTCGAGTAATTATTGATTCTAAGAATTCAATTATAAGAGATTAAAACATATCATATTTTTCTTCCATTCGCTTGACAGCCCAGGGGCTGACCCCCTATTAAACAAAAAACCACATTCCTTTTTTATTTTAAATTCAAATTATAAAGCTGGGAACACATTATCGGACGCGTCCGTAAGCCGCGGCTGATAGTCGCGACCGATGAGTGTGCACGTTGTTCCCAGCTCTAGTCGGCCAGATTTATATCAGACGTCCGAACGCTCAAGGACGGCCCAAGGTCACGTCTGCGACTTACTACCGATGTACTATCCAGATACAAATAAGCCGCGAATGTCAGCCGTGGCTTACGGACGCGTCCGATGTTTTCGCTGTTTTCTTAACAGCGTGTACCTAACCATGTAAGGTAATAAGGTTGCTTATCGCATAAAACCTTACAGTACTTATAATAGGGCGGGGAAATTAGGTGTGAACCCTGCACACTAAATTCTTACAACGATTTTTTTAACTTAGCTCTTCAAATAATATTATAAAAATAAACATTTTCCAGGACCACATCAAGGTAAAAAGAAAAACAAAAACGCGATTTTGTGAATAAAAATTGAGGCTAAATAGTTAACAGGAAAATTTTGGTTACATTATGTAAAAACTTGGTAAAACTAATATATTATTTACTCCACAAATAAAAATAAAATTACAAAATGTTAACAGCGGTGTTATTGCATTAAATTACCTAGTTGTAGTTAAATATTTTTATGTATTATCCAGCAAAATTAAACATACTGTAGGTACAGACGCCAGCACATCAACCTACTACAATCCGTAAAATTTCTTTAATAGATTTTTAACTTTATCACTGAAGCATAAGGCTCAAAGTTGATTGGGGAAATTCGACAGTTTCGGGTAGGTTGACCTGCTGGCGTCTGTACTAGCGCAAGATATTATGAAAAGGTTTTTTGCAATAGCGGTTCAGGCAAAAATGTAACTAAGTTAAATTTAGTTTAACTTTTATTTTTTGTCCAGGTTTACGTAGCAGTTTCACTAGGACGCGAGTAAAACCGCGAACAACAGCTAACTTAAGAAAGTATTAGTGATCAATTAATTCAAATATCTAAAACACAAGCGAAGGCGTCAACTAACTAATATCTTTCAGGTTTAACCACCCTTAACCACAGTCTTCGGTTAGTTATGTCTTGTAAACGGACACGAGTCGGTTACCGACCGACAGGCGCCGTGAACTCGACACTAACGGTAACTTATGACGATTATGTCTCTTCGATTGTAATTTAGAACACTATTGTAATTGGACGCTGGACGTTAGGTTGTTGACGAACGGGACCACTTTTGTTGAAATAGTTTTGGAAGGAATTTTTTTCTTATTAATTCTAACTAGTTTTGCCCGACCCGGCTTCGCACGGGTAGCACTAAGTACTGTGAGGGTTTAACCTCACAGGGGGTTGGTAGCTATGGAATAAGATATGCGGAGGTACTTTAAGAGGTCCAGAGGACCGTTATATTATAAGCTCACAAGTAAATTTTCATTATATTTTAATAGTCTAAATGTCTAAATGTAAATGTGTGTCTTTGTGTCTATAGTCTAAGCGTTTGGTATTGTTATTAGAATATAAGTAATAAATAAGTTAGGTTTTAACCATGTAAATATTCGTATGCCGCTTTTAGCGGCGGATGTGCCCTGAACATAATTACTTCACTTAAACAACTTGTATGTACCATATCCGACGAATAAATATCTTTATCTTTATCTTTAAATACAATATTAGAAGCACGCTTGTACGAGACGGGGCCCTAGCACGATCTGTCACAAGACCAAAGCTAGACACGTAAATATTCAAAAGTAATTCTAAGTTTAAATGTTGGAATGTTGCCAGTCATACAAACAGCCAGCCACTAAAGCACTACATCAGCTACGCCTCCCTTGAATAAAAGGAACATCGTACTCCGGAACACAAGTGACTTTTTTCAAATTAAGACATTCCAACACTCAAAACATCCCTACCTAAACCTAAGATAATAATTACCCGGCGCCTCCACCAAAATGTGAGGGTTTAACCTCACAGGGGGTTGGTAGCTATGGAATAAGATATGCGGAGGTACTTTAAGAGGTCCAGAGGACCGTTATATTATAAGCTCACAAGTAAATACAATATTAGAAGCACGCTTGTACGAGACGGGGCCCTAGCACGATCTGTCACAAGACCAAAGCTAGACACGTAAATATTCAAAAGTAATTCTAAGTTTAAATGTTGGAATGTTGCCAGTCATACAAACAGCCAGCCACTAAAGCACTACAGTACTTATATACGGCGCACCCAAACTCCAACTCGAAGCATTTATTTCAAATAAACCAACTACAGGCACTTTTGAATTGTCAAGGGGTCGGTCAGTCAGAAATATGAAGCTAGTCGCCCATTCCAAAGCGTACCTAGTATTTACCTATGGAGAAGAACGGGCAAGAAACTCAACCTATACACCTACCTACTTACCCTGCATACCTACTACCTACCTACCTACCTAAATTTTATACCTACATACCAACTTCTACATATAGATAGTGCAATCCACGACGACGCGCCCCACTCCGCTCCGTTCCACTAAAGTGCTGTACTTTAGTACCTACGGAACGGAGCGGAGTGCTACGCGCCCCACTCCGCGATTACTGTACTGTAAGCTGTTTACAGTACAGTAATCGCGGAGTGGGGCGCGTCGTCGTGGATTGCACTATCTATATGTACCGAGATATTTATCATCAAAAAAGCCGTTTCACACAAAATGTTTGAGAAAATCAATTTTCTTCGTAATTTTTTATATCGTGATTTTTCCGATGTTTTAATAGTTATTCTACTATTCGGGGCGGAAACAAATCCAACAAATAAAAAATCATAAAATTCGGTCCAGCCTTTCTTGAGTGGTGTAAGTAACCCAATTTCTTTTCTTTTCTTAAAACTCGAAAATGGTGTGTCCTATAGCAAAAATAATGAAAATTTCGACCGCCTTTATCAAACGCTTATAATACTCAAAACGTAGGTAATAATTTTACAAATTTTCCATACAAAAAGTGAAAAATTCCATATAAAACACGTCACGACTATCCACAGTGCGCGTGCGCGCCTCAGGCTCTAAAAAAATTCACGGGATAAGGAAACAAGTGTGTACCACGTGGGGTCGCGATTGTTAAAATTCGATTTTAGTTGTCAAAATATTTTTTATTGCAGAATAGCTCTGCTAGATTCTCATAGCCAAAATTTTAGTGATAGTTTAGTTCGGTGTACAAGAGAATCGGCACCATTGTCTAATAAGATTCGTGTTAAAATAGTAAATCGTACCTACTGGTACTGGTTCTAAATCTGGTATTGTTCAACCAGCTAGAAGTGACCTACTGAAATCTTCGCTTCAAACTCAAACTCAAAGCATTTATTTCAATTTAACCATTTACAGGCACTTTTGAATTGTCAAAGAGTCAGTTAGTCAGAAATATGAAGCTAGTTGCCCATTCCAAAGCGTAGGTTCCTATGGAGAAGAACGGGCAAGAAACTCCACGGACACTCTTTAAAAAAAAAAAAAAAAACTTACAAAATATTGTTTACATCATTCATGTTGAAATTATACATGTGAGAACAATGTAGAAAGACGTGTACGTAAAAAAGCGTCCATAATAAAAACATAAAAACAATTCAAAAATTAAAATAAGCCGTGTCAGTTAAGAGATGACCTGATGACGCCCGTTCACGACGACGTTCGTGACGTTCTTCATCGGCTCGATATACACACAACACACATGCAAATACGTATCAATGTGTATTTACCACAGATTTTGTATATAATTAAGTTAATTATTGTAATAAACTAGTCATCAAGAGAGGAGTTATAGGAGATGAATCAGACTCGACTCCAGGACACTGTGGCCATGACACCTTTAGCCATCACCGGTCCTATGAGTCTGTGGGATCGGCAGTGAGAAAACCATTTCCTGTGTACATTGCACGACGTACACAAACCCCTGTTCCTACCCAACTTCCGTCTGTTACCGTAGGTCTCCTTGTAACTTGACTTCCCGCACGTTAACCAACGTAACCTACGTTTGGTATGGTTTATATGGTAGGCTAGGGCTGTAGGGTAACTATATAATAGGTTGCTAAGTAATTTCTATAGGGCTAGGTTTGTAGTCAGTAGGGTCTTAGGTAGATAGTAGGTACAGTCCATACCAGGCTCAATTGTCTCGAACGTAGTATAGAATTGTATATAATCATTTTTTTTTTTCTAACTGAACAGACAGCTGTGCTGCTGGGGAGTTTGTTGCGCCACTTCTTCTTCCCAGCAAAAGCCCTAGGCAGTGGTGAAGGGTGGGCGTTTTGTGGGACTGTCTTAAGTAATTTTGACGTTCGAAAAGTGCTGATTCTCAGCCTAGTTTGAATAAATGACTTTTAAATTTGAATTTTTTGAATTTGTAGTTACACTGTACGCATTTGGAATAACGGCCGTACTAAGCTGTAAGTGCCGGAGCGTACAGGTATTTACTCCTTTCTCAACAGCTGGCCTCATAGTTATGTAGGTACGCTCATATCTCAATTCAGGTACTTATTTGATGTGATCATATCTTCACTGTGGTGTTTATTTTAGAAGACCAGCTTATGTGTCAGAAGTCATAGGTGACTTTTTAAATTTAGGTCTTTGCCTCACTGGTCGGTACGTCTGCGGTGCGAAATTGGTATGCTAAGTAAATTCGGTACCGATAGCTTACCGAGCGCCTATATTTCAATGAGTGTTTTCTGATTGGCTCGGTTTACGCGGGAGCGAGGCGGAATCGCTTCGGTACCGCGTGACGTCACGCATTTTACAGCATGCTCGGTATACCCAGTACCGAAAGCTTACCGAGCGTCTTATATATAATATTATAAATGTGAAAGTTATTTGTTTGTTCGTCTTTCAGGCTAAAACGGAACGGAATTGGATGAAATTCGGCACACGGGTTGACCATGACCTGGATACACATAGGACAACACATACAAAACACTCACACACATACATCAATAGACACACACTGGACGCATAGGATACAGCGGGGGTGGGGGGTAGATGCAGTGTATAGGATACTTTTTATCCCCTAGTTGGTACCTACCTTCACATGGGATGATTTCTGACATGCGCGCGGGTGAAGCCGTTGGCAAAAGTTAGTAAATTATACTATAGTGAGAGCCCACGACTAAGATCATGTCATGGTTTTATGGCCAAAACCGTATAAAATCATTAGTTTTGATGATTTTGAACCCGACTCGGTGGCCAGTACCGATCAGAAACGTCACAGTTTTATAGGAGCCCATTTCTTCTATGTCAAAAAAAAAATGGGTTCTCCTTCTAATATTAAAAATGTACATAGATTTCGTAATTTTATTACAAAAAAGTTTGTTATCAGACATTTTACGTGTGAAATGTGACCTGAGCGCATTTTCAAAAATGACAAAATATCTAACCGATCTGTCTCATAGCTAACTGGTTCAATTTTTTAAATCTCTTGTATAGTTACCGGGGTTACTAAAAACCTGTTTTCAGACATTTTAAATGTCACTTATAATTATTCCAAAACCCAAAATCAAATAACACGACACCGGTGATGAGTCCGACAGTGATTAAAAACGATGAAATTTCCGAATAAATTGTATTTTTCAAACGTTATCCCATTCTCCTTTTAGTTCGATGGTTTCGGGTAAGCTCTTTATTTTTCGTACGTAAAAACGCCGTAATATGATTTATTAATAATTTCTGATTATCGAATAGTTGTCTGATTAGTAACGTGAGACATTAAATTTGTCTGATATAATTTTTCTCTTCATCTGTGCAACCTTTTTCACTATGTCCAATAAATTTGATAATTTCAGACAGAACGCTGTTACCGATCGGTAAAAATTTTCAACACGTTTTATTTATATGGTTCCAGCACGGTGCTCACGTTTTCTTCTGAAACATTATTTATTCGCATCAAGTGACCAATGTTCACCTGAAAACCAAATTTTCAGACGGGTTGCTATGGGTTTTATTTTTAGCCTCATTTTTAATTTTCTTAAATGCTCTCCTGGGTACGTGTGACGCTATAGGTTTCTGAAAATTGTGTTTCGGTATCAAAAATTTATCGTTCAACTACATTCTGAAAATCAGACAGATTGCTTTGAAGCAGTTCGGTATTTTTTTTGACATAATTCTTTAAAATGCGGCGAGATCAGACGTGACGCGGAAATTTTCTGAAAAAAGGATTTTTTGAATTCGGAATAACCAAATCTATTGATTTTATACGGGTTTGTTCATAAAACGACAAGGCAAAATTTTGGTCACGGGCTCTCGTACCAATAGAATTAATACTTGAATTTGGAATCCTAAATGAAAGCAGTGCGGTACTGTTTCCGTGCAGAGCATACTATACCGTACTGCTGCTTACCGACCAATGAGGAAACAAAAGCAGTGCGGTATCGTTTCGTTATTATACCGAACCGATACCACACCGACCAATGAGCAGACGGCCTTATATGAACTGAGCTACAAATATAAGCCAAAAGACAAAAAAAAAGCATATAGAGCAACAACAATATTTTACTGGTCATCTCTTAGCTGCCATGGGTTATTTTAATTAATTTTAAGTTTTTGAATGATTCTATATTTTTATTACGGACGCTTTTACGAACGTGCACGTCTTTCTACATTGTGCTCACATGCATAATTTCAACATGAATGATGTAACCAATATTTTGTATCAAATGATTGATTTAAAAGAGTGCTCGTGGAGTTTCTTGCCCGTGATTCTCCATAGGTACCTACTACGCTTTGGAATGGGCAACTAGCTTCATATTTCTGACTGACCGACCCCTTGACAATTCAAAAGTGCCTGTAAATGTTTTAATTGAAATAAATGCTTTGAGTTTGATTTTACTAAAAGTTGTAACGTCTGTGGACCGCCTATTTGAGTGTACCTAATCCATAATTTGAGTCTTCTTACAGTCACATCGTTACTACGAATTAGGGCAAAACTAACATGAGCGTTTATTTCTGCGAGATTTTTAGAACTAAAATCGTGCAACTGACGAGAGAAACAATCTTTTTTTTTTCTTGTCTTGTGTTAATGACCCATTACCTGCATATACTTGCATTTTAATAGAAAGAGCAGTATTTGCATCACTAACATAAAATATGTAACTTCACACCCTAGCATAATCGGCCTATAATTTTGCCACGGTTGGGACACAGGCCTCCACCACGCGGGCCCAGTGCGGGTTGGTAGATATCACACGTCTTCGAATTTTTGACTCTAGGACATGCTGGTTTTCTCACGGTGTTTTCCTTCACCGTTTTGAGAGCAGTGGTGATGAAATAATTTACACAAAGTCAAGCGCCTGTCAGGGTTCGAACCACAGGCTCACCACTGCTCTCGGTTACCATTGCTCCCATGCCCTAATTGTCATCAACCGGGCACAAATCTAGACTCCGGGCAGCTAGTCTGTCTGACTGCGGGACGACACCCACTCGAATGAACGATCCTATAGCTAAAATCAGCTTTATTGTTACGCTAATTGACCACCGATTATTACTATTGTCCATATGTATTTAAACACACACTGTCATTCTTTGACAGTTTTTTGAAATGGCTTTAATACGGCAAATTGACGTAGGGAATCAATTTGCTTCACAATTAATTTCCCTAACTGTACCTAATGACTTTTACACAAAACCCCATCGTTATCGATCCAATGTAGACCACTGACCAGCGAGATAAGAATTTTGTTATTTTTTGCAGTACCTTAAAATGTACTCTTATCGAGAATATTTTTAACTAGGGGCCTGCGAAGCTTGCGTTGTTTATACAAACGTAATACCAAAATAATTTGTAAATCAAACATATTCTTAAGGTAGTGTGTATTTATTCCGATTGGATTACAGAATATCTAGGCTCCCAAATATATATTTGAATAGACACTTATATAAAGACGAGATATGAGGAATTTAAAATTTCTATAGAAAACTTATTTTTCTCTTATTTCGAATTTAAATCAGTGTCCATTAAAAATATATATTTGGAAGCATAGATATTCTGTAATCCAATCGGAATAAATACACACTACCTTAAGAATATGTTTGATTTACAAATTATTTTGGTATTACGTTTGTATGAAATACGCATGCTCCGCCGGCCCGTTAAGACACACTCATCGAGTATTTCGGGACATCGCCAAGCGGTTGATCAAATCTTCTCGTGACTAGAGGGCTGGCTAATTTTAAGGTCAAAGATCCAACGTGGCAATGCTGCCAGCCTTTTGAGCACTTTTCCCACCGACAGCGATGCGGACGAATTTTTTTATGCCTAATGAGGATGTTCCTTCTTTTTTATACTATTTTTTTTGCCTCTGTATACTTGTACATAATTTATATATATTAGTGTTAGATGTATATTATATTTAAGATGATAAATGAAATGAAAAGGCACACTTAAATTAATGTAAATTGAACTGACATTTAGCTACAATATTACTGATAACATAACAGCACTCATAGTAAGAATCAGCCAGTCTTTTGGCACGACTCCAGGTCTGGTCGTGAATGAACTACCCAGTCTGCCCACACGTTCCGATCTGTCAGATTCATCTACGCCACGTCAGCTTACGTAAAAAAGTAGATTTTGTGACAAATACATTTGATGTATCACCACTTTAATCTCTACTGTAGCAAACTTACGCAAAGTTTTGAAAATATGTAGGTACTATTATTTATCAATTTACTTAATGGGGCTTAAAACGAGAAGATTTGTTTGATTTCCAATAAACAAGATCAGCCTTAACGACATTATTACAAAAATGTAGGTATGATAAACAACTATCTTATCATATAATCATAGTGGCAAAAACGTTTTTTATAAAAAAAATACTACAAAGTGAAAACTAACTTTAATTTCGGAAGATGGCATCTTTGGTTTGGTATTTTCGTTTTTTGTTAAGTTAAAGTAATTTTCCACTTCGTAATGTTTTTATTTTGGAAGCCCGTAGTTTTTTATCTAGTATTTTACCCCAAAGTCAATGTCATTAATATCAACAATCATATAGCATAAAGTAAATTGCACTTTCTTTCACTGTACTAAATCCAGCAGTACTAAGAATGTCTTAAATTGTTTTTTAGTCAAAACTGTAGTCTCTTTGCTAAGGAGCCGCCATCGATGTTTTCCAAAAGCTTTCTTTTGAGTGATGGTTTATCAGTCTCTATTCGAAGGCATGGGCAGCTTGGATCCTACCGAAGGAGCTGGTTTGTTGCTAAAGTATGACATCTGCAACGCCTGCGTGCAGTCGCACCTACTGGGAGGGTACAGAGCCAGGAGGCTCTCCATCAGCTGGATCAGATCGTCGCACGCAGCACTGAATATGTGACGCAGCTGCTGCGGCGGAAATACCTTGAACTGCACATAGTCTGTCAAGTTTTTCATTCCAGGCCAAGTTTCTTCATTTGGTGTGCCAAATACTTGGAAGAGCCGCGACAGTTGATCTAGGTCTGATTCTCCAGGTAAGAAAGGCACTCTCAGTAGTAGTTCCGCTAATATACAACCTATTGCCCACATGTCAACACCTGTACCATATTGTCTTGCTCCGAATAACAGTTCTGGTGACCTATACCATCTGGTTACTACTTGATGAGTGTTAATTCTGGTTGGAGACCCAAAAGCCTTTGCAAGACCAAATTCACCAATCTTCAGAATACCCTCCCGGTTTATAAGTAAGTTGTTTTAAATCTCAGAGCAATATCCAATTTTGATGTAAGTATTCTTAACCTTTTAAAGTCATAATCATGTAAGACTTAACATTAGCTGGAGTGAGTACAATATTATTGTCCTTAACAATTATTTCTAAGTCAGTGTCCATAAAGTCAAACACTAATGATACATTTGATTTCTGACCGAATACATCTAATAATCCAATGAGATTGATGTGCTGTAACTCTTGCAACAGTTTTATTTCTCTCAGAGCAGTCCGATTGATGCCTTCCTGTGCTTCGAGATTTTCTTTGATTTTCTTTACAGCAACTATTTTATCTGTTTTCACGTCTCTGGCTTTGTATACTGTTGCGAACTCTCCGAGAAAGACAATTTTCTCATAGCGAAGAATTGGTTCTTCCATCGTGTATGTATTGTATAAGTTACTTCGACAAATAGCACGTAAATATTAAACTTCACCGGCACCAATATATTGAATCATAACGTTCTGTTCCACACGTAAGTTATAAAAAGATTTAAGACAAAATTATTGTTAACTTGGCTCCCGTTTGTGTGGATTTTATATTGTTTTTACTTTTTGTTTTTGTAAAAAGTTTTTAATAAAGTGCCTGTAATTATGATGTTGAAATAAGAACTTGCCGAATGCTGAACCTCCTTTTTTGGAGGTCAGTTAAAGAGGGTTGGTTTCGTATGGGGATCGAACCTAAATCTGTGGCTATACAGAGCATTCTACGGTACTTTTACAATTTTTTTTTTTTACATAACTAGTGAATTAAGGAGATAAATAATATGTGTAGTCCATGACTTGTTTGAAAGTCGTATTTTTTCTAGCAGTGGGCGTTGCAGATATTAGCTACCTAAAAGTGAGTGAGTCACGGGATACCATAATAAAGTCATAAATATATTTCAAATATAAGATTAAACATTGCGGGGTGTAATTTAAATAACGCACAAGGCGCTCTTAAGGCGAATGCGTCAGGGTAGTCCGCGAAATTCATTTTTTTTTACGTTTCTTGGAATTTGCAGGTCAATATCAGGTTGTATGTTGATCTGAATATGATTCGCGGCTGTATAAAATGCTTATTTATAGAATTATAATCATAAAAGTCATCGATACAACTCTCTAAGCTCATGTAATCCTATTGATTGACTATTTCGTGAAATCGTGACATTTGAGGATTATGCTAACGTATGGAGTTGTATTGCTGATTCTATTGATTATAATTCTATAAAGCCATAATTGTTACGATCGCGAATCTTATGTAGATCAACATACAACCGGACACTGACCAGAACATTGTAAAAAAACAAAAGAAAATTTGAATTTCGCGGACTACCCTGGCGTATTCCCCTTAGTTCAGAGTTGTTCACAATGACCCCTTCATTGTGAACCACTTTTACTATGGGAACAAACCCAAAAACGCTAAAAATGTTCGCATAACTCAAAGGTACATCAGTTTTTTTTTTCTGTGAAACATTATTATTTTTATATTACTTCACATTGATAAAGAGATGGAGCTATACGACCTGGATAGCTCCATCTCTGTTCACACTGAAGTTAGATTAAAAGACATAACATATTACATCAGCCTTGTTTCCCCGAAGGGTTGGGCACTGGGCAGAGGTGTACTTGTAGCAGGTACACCCCACATTTCGCCAGTTATGTTTAAGTCCCATGTAATAGGGGGCGAGCCAATTGCCATCAAACGGGCACAAATCTAGACTCCGGGCTGCTACTGAGAAATTGTATACAGTAAAACCCAATAACATTTTGCCCGACCCCAGGACCGAACCCAGGACTTCATGCTCAGCAGAGGCGCTTGCGACCACTAGACCAGCGAGGCAGTCAAGATTAAAAGAATGCTGATAAGAGATGGTAGTTGGCCCCCCGAGAAGCTTGTGCAAACATTGCCAATCCAATGCTAGTTAACTTTTTCACTAAGCTTTTTAAATGCGTGTACATTTACGTATTTTTAAGGTAAATAAGTTAAAACCTACTATAATTTCAGGTTTCATAAGGTACACACGGCTACACATAAAGCTCCAGTATAAGCTGACCTCGCAATGTACCGAAATCCTATACAATGTTAGATCAGCTTAAACTGGAAATGTATAGCTTGATGTGTAGCCGTTTGTACCATAGTAGCCAGGAGATTTCGTACTATAATAGTTACAATACCTATCTATTTCTAAAGTCATGCAATAGTACTGTGTTCCACTTTAAGGAAATTGCAGGATATTGTAGTAATAACATGGGATGGTAAACAAATTAATACACTGTGGAAGGGGTCAAGGGTCATCATAACGAAAACTCACCATGGATTCAGAAGATGATTTTAAATCGTTAGAAAGTTTAAAAATAAATCCCCTGTTTTATAAAAGTTTAATATATAAACGAGCAAACTTTATGGAACAACAGATTTTTTCAACCTTTAAGGCTTAGTTTTGAGCGTCGTTTTCGTTGAAGTCTTTTACAAGGCGTACGGTGAAATTTAATTGAGTAAAAATGCTAAATGAACCAAAGGATGTTATTCATAAATTCTATTAACGTTAAAACAAGACCTTTTAGCATTTTTAGTACCATTTAACTTTTTTCTCTTAGAAGGTGGGTAGCAAAAGGTTGGCTACATGTTCTCCAAATGACTTTCTCTCGCGATAGTACCAAGACATCACAAACAATAAGTTATGTGTGCAACTGTACTCCCATCCCACGTCCCATGATCTGTAGCAAAAATGACGTCACGGGTGATCACAGCCACCACATAAAATGCTACGCGCGGCCGCTACTACACCAAAACCGTAGAGCCACCGCTACGGCGTAGACGCGCTACGCACCATCCGCGTAAACTTCGTTCGATCTCAAGTGTATTTTTCGGGTATGTGATTTGTATTTTTATTGTGTTTATTTGTATATAGTGTACTAACAGTGGTTTAACTTAAAGTTTTTGCATCTGAATTAAACAATTTGGAAGTTATCTTCGTCAAGTAATTAAAGGTTTAAATGCAGGTTGAGGTTTTAAGTCATGAGTTGTAGGTCATCATAGAATCAGTATGATTTTAAAATTCAAAATCTTAAAGTTTCATTATTTTAATGAGAATTGCATAAAATATTTTTATTACACTGTTATTTGTGGAGATCACCTAATAATGAGCTTTAAAATACATTAAAATCATCAATAACACATAGGTAACCACAAAAGTACAGCTTAAACAGACACGAGTAAACCTAAATATAATTATCAATTTGAAAATAACATGTTTTCATCGAAAACGGCTCATTAATTAATACATCTCCTAATCTTATGCTAATTACGGTTTAATAGCCTTTATTTTGACACGATGTTATAATCTACTGTTTAATTATTGTTACAGACGGATAAAATTCTATAATAACTCATATACATATAATATTAATTATTTCATGTTGCTAGGATATCATTAGGCTTTGGTGGAATATTTTCGTCATCATAATTTATATAAACATATCTTATTCTTTTTTCAATTTTAACCTTTATCGGACCTTTATTGCAAGCACGAAGTTAATGATGATGGTGGATATGCTTACCAAAAAATAAGATAGAGCGGTAACAAAATCATAATTAGTAGTTTTGATAATACAGGTACAGATAAATAAATAATCTAAAACATTTAAGTACATTTTGCAGATAAAATAGTAGATAAGCAAAATATTTAGTATCTTATTCGCGATCTCCTAACTTTCATTATAATATGTAAATTAAAACTTGTTCCCACAAAAACAACTTAATTATCTCGTAAAACAGGACTTCCTCTCTGCTACCCTTTTGCTGTGTCTAACAGGGTACATAATGATCTAAATTATATAGTTACCACTTATGTACACATTATGGTAAAGCAATAAAGATATTGAGTATTGATTGAAACCAGAGCAAAGGATAGCTACTTAATAGAATTTAGAAAAGAAAAACTTACGTGATATTGGTTGAACTTGAAATGCATTTAGAAATCTTTTAAACGATTATCAAATCTTCATATAATTACCAAAAAACAACATAAAAAACAAAATGCGTTCGTCTTTGAACTTTAATGGAATCTTCTGAATAGCCACTTAAGGATTAAATTATCCATTCGACAATTGTCGTAAAATTCAAATAAAACACAAGTTGTCCGCATAACCATCGCCCTGTGTATTTATGTAGCAAGGAAATTATGATTGGCTCATAGCCAATGCTAAAATTCACGGTTTTAATACATCTCTCCTAGATTTTATCAAGGAGAAACATATTTGTAGAATTTAACTGGGTTTCGACAAGGCCATTAATAATTATAATAATTTAGTCCGTTACAAGCCGTGTGCCCCATGTAATTCCTTACAACATTTCATCCCTTATTAAAGCCTTTAAAGGAATTAATGTTTGAAAATCCATTCATAATGCTCAAATTCCTTGATGTAAGGAATCACCACTGCTCTGAAAACTGTGAAGAAAAACATCGTGAGAAAACCGGCATGTCCTAGAATTAAAAAAGTCATGTGACATCTACCAACCCGCACTGGGCCCGCGTGGTGGGTTACAGCCCAGTCCCTCTCACAGGGAGGAGGCCTCTGTCCCAGTAGTGGGATAATTATAGGCTGATTAAGCAAGTAGATTGTCACAATGCACAGATTAGGCACAAGCTTTGATCACTATGATTGAGAAATGCCGATTTTAAATAATTTTGCCAACAGTGATAGCCTAGTGGTATGACCGTCAGACTGACTAGTCGTAGGTCTCGAGTTCAAACCTAAGGCACGCACCTCTGACTTTTCGGATTCATGTGCGTATTATATAATGGTCACTTGCTCAAAAAACGGTGAAGGAAAACGTCCGTCGTGAGGAAACCGGCATGCCTGAGAGATATTTCTCGACGGCATGTGAAGCCAAGTCAGAGGCCCGTGGGCGGCTTTAAAACTCTGACACCAGGTTAGTTACTAACCACACGAAAAGAAGAATGGTTTCCTCGAGTAGTGACCATTGATCAAGTCACACAGGCATAATATTATTATGTCACGCTTTAAAGGGATTTCCGGGTTAAGTCAAAGACGTTTAAAAAAAATACCGATAATTTTTTGGTATTCCGAGCTATTATACTAGCCCTCCTATTATACAGGGAAGGCAACAAAGCACTGCAGATGTTATATATTATATATATATATATATGTAACCCATAATAATCCTATCCTACTAAAAGTGAACGTTTTTATGTCTGTATGTTCGGTGTGATGATATCTATAATTTTATGTTTTATCGAGTTTAATATTATATTTTTTTACACATTTAGCTATTTTTATTTAAATATAAAACACTTACACACTATAAAACTGATTTACATCCGTAAGACGTCCTCGTAACATAAGGTCCAGTTGAAAACCAGCGTCAGACACTAGTTGTCTGGCATTTATGCTGAATTAGGCCCAGCTAATTGGCGCAGCCGTGAGGCACACAGTACTATTCTAAGTTATTTTAATATTTTTCTGTCTTTTTTTTTGTTTTTGTGTGAATATTGTGTGCCTTGACCTGAGTCAAATAAATTTATTTTCTTTCTTTCATTCTTTCAAAAACGGCTGAATGGATTTTAATGAAATTTGGCACACAGATAGTCTGTTTATCGCCTGGATACTTTTTATCGCGGTAGTAAGTTCCCGTGGGATATTAACCGACATTCACGCGGGCAAAAACTAGTTTAATCTAATACAAATAGGTACCAACTCTTTTATGTTCTTGAAGGTGTTTTTGATGCAATATCAACATCCATTTACCAAACATCTCAAATTCAAATTCAAATTCTTTATTGCAATCCATAATGTACATATACAGGTGTTAAAATACAATTAGAAGAAACAATTATGGACCCTGTCGGGCATAGCAAAAATTATAAAAATAGGTAGGAGAGAGGAAGAGCGCTTTTATCAACTTTCCATAACACTAAAACAATCAAATCTCCAAGCTGCTATGTTCGCAGCTCCCAACTGCACTAAATCTTCTTACTTTTTGGCACTTAAAACAAGATGATCCTGCTATTGGTAACATTTTACCGGTGAACCGAAATTCATTTAAAGCCAGTTTTTGTGAGTACGAAACATCAAAACTTTTGACTATATCATTATGCCTTTTACAAGATCACTCAATTGAAAATTGTCCACTCTGAGTGATCCATATAAACCGTTATTGGCTTTGAAACGAATCGAAATTTTGTTTAGCAGCTTTCATAAATCCTTCACAATTAATTAAAATGCAAATTATAAACACATAGGCAGTATATTCTTGGATACGCGTTATGGCTTTTTCTTCAGTTGTCCAGATTGAGAGATCCAGTTAATGAGTTCTAACTTCCTTTGTTTAGGTTTCACAAATTTTATACCTTACCATGAAGTTTTCACAATTACATATTTCCTAAATCTTCTTATAATTTGGTTGGGATTGGAAGAGTTTTTCGAAAAGATCTCTCAATCCACACGCACATTGTTTTTGCGTGCTGCGTTTAAATTAAATAATGACTGATTCTCGGAGAAAGTTCCAAAGAGGCTTTTAAAGAAATAAAACAACTGTAACATATAACTGACTAGCGTCTGCAGCGACTTCGTCCCCGTATTAGTCAAATATAGATACCTAGATACCATAAAACATTATTCTGATGACACTGAATAATAATGTAGCTTTCTGACAGTGAAATAATGTTTATAATCGCATCTGTGCTTCCAGACATTTGTTCTAACAAGAAAACAGTTTTACCTCTTTACACTATTAGTTTAGTTAGACAAATATGAACATACTCTTGGCCCTGCATTGCTAGGCTCTCAAATCTCATCTGTCGAGCTAGATGCAGCTGAATACCAGTATTTTTCATGGAGCGATTGCCATTGGACCTCCACATCCCATTTACTAGGTAAGACGATACCCCTTGGTAAGACTGGTTGTCCAACTTTCGGGCTTCTGATGACCCGTAACGACTGTCAAAGATCTACAACTGACTGCCGGGACTAACGGCTTAGCGTGCTTTCGGAGGCACGGACTCTCACGCTAGACTGCAATATCTTAATAATTATAACGTTTCGACTTTCAAAGAGACCTCTGTGTTTGTTTCGACATTTCATCTCAGGGATCAGTCAGCTAGGAAATGATGGCAGTATCTAGTTTTAAAATATAAAATAACATAACATCACGCCTGTAATCCCCGAAGGGTTAGGCAGAGGTGTACCAATAGTACACCCACATTTCGCCAGTTATGTTTAAGTCCCATGTAATAGGGGGCTAGCCTATTGCCATCAACCGGACACAAATCCAGACTCCAGGCTTCTACTGAGAAATTCCCGATGGAAAACCCCAATAACACTTAGCCCGATCCGGGAACCAAAAAATCAAATTTAAAAAATTTACTGAGAAAATTGACGTGTAAACATCTATATGAAATAAAAATCAACGTTCATTCAGTGCCCCAGCATCGTATAATGATGAGGATATCATTGAAGGTATCTCGCTTGGTAGATACATACATATCAAACATATAAGTACATAAGCATCATATATAGTAGCAGAAGCGCTATTGCCCTTGACAAACCCTTGGACTCATTGGATATTAGTGGCTTTTGTGGACATGATAATTATTCATATTTGTTACAGTTGTAATATAAATCATGTAATTTCGTTTAAAATAGGTTTTTATTTTTTATTAATTAATTTATCTTTTTATAGTTTTTTTTCTATTTTGTGAATGTGAGAACGCTGTAGGCTTAGTGGACTGTAGAATTGTTGATCATCATCTTTTTGTTAAGTACCTGGTACTTGTTGAAAGACCAACACTGTCCTCCCATACCTAATAACAGTGTTATTTGAAAATATTGTAAAAGTCGATTATTTTATAAAAGTAACCGTGGAGTTTCTTGCCGGCTCTTCTCCATAGGAAACGACCAATTGGCACCGTGCACCTAGCTTCTGAAGTTTCATAAGTGCCCGTATAGGTTTATATGAAATAAAATATTTTGAATTGAATTGAATGACTTGCACAGATCTATTGTGTCATCAAACGGGATTATTATAATCTTTGGTAATGATAGTAATATACTATTAAACACAAAGTGCAACATCATGGTCTTCAATATGTAAACTTGATATGAACGTTGACGAAGGAAAGAAATGTAGTAAGGAAACCTGTGGGGAAAAAGGCGTGAGTTTTTGTGAAGTGTATTAAAAAATTTACACGTTCAGTGCCGGGAGCCCTCCTGGAGGGGTTCACCTAGTTGCATATGGGATGCCAGGAACCCTCGCGGAGGGCTCAGGTCATTTTAAATTTAGGTTTTTCTTAGCGAATACAGTATTATAAACCGTGATAATCAAATCTGATGTATATTTTAACAAGATTTATTAGTGTATGCGTTGGTTTTAAAATCGAAGCATTTAAATATTTATTTAACATTTACACGGTTACTAATATTCACATAAAAATTAAAGGGTTGGAAACTACGTATAGCGACAAGACCCCCTGAAAACACAATTTAACTTCGTTTTACAATGTTTTATAACACGGTTTTAAACCTAATGCCGTTGACCGTCCGCTATGGTTAACTCGGAAACTTAATCCCGGCAACCTCCGGAGGGTTCACTTTCAATATGTATGGCGGCATGGCGTATGAGTTCTATGAAAAGTGGATGGAGTCGAAAGTGTTAAGCAGAAATGAAGTGATGAAATAACAGGTACATTTCTAATTCAAAATTAAAATTCATTTATTAAAACTAGGTAGAAAATCAGCAGCGTTCGAACGTCAAAATTACATAAGACAGTCTCCCCAAAACGCCCGCCCGTCACCACTTCATAGTGCTTTAGCTATTAACCAATTAACACCTGGATTCTGGAACGAAAATCTACGACGCGGACGTGTCAAACTTAAACTCATGTCAAGCGATCTGATTGACTGTTGTCCAATCACAGCCGTTAACCTGCGTTTGACAATTTGTTAGCTAATTTTTGTGTTGATTTTCTTTTGTGAAACCATGTAGGTATTAGTCTCTTATAACGTTAAAATCGGAAAACTTGTAGGTTCTTTTTTTTCTATTTATTTATTTATTTATTTTATTATTTATGTACACACATAAAAATAGATACAGATAAGACATAATCATAATTATGAGTACAAAGGTACTGCTTATTTCTTAAGAAATTTCTTCCAGCAGACCTGCGACAGGAGAAATGAGAAAGAAATGTAGACAATAGTGTGTGAGAACAAGAAGAGAAAAAAATTATAAATATGCGAAGTCTTAAACTAAAATATTGAAATAAACCTACACGTATAACGTAATAAATTAACATATACTTAAATAAATACATAGAGCTTAAATATATAAACATACATACTATAGGTATATAAATACTCACGGTTGAGAGGAAAGGTAATGCTCTTTTACTCGATATTTGAAATGTGAAACAGTTTTTAAGTCACGAATGCTAGGCGGTAGTGAGTTCCACAACCTTACTGCATGGACAGAGAAAGAATAGGAATAGTAGCTTGTTTTATGAGGATGAGATTTAAGGAGGGATCTAAGGTGTGATCGACACGGTGCGTCGCTAGCCCTAGCATAAGAAAAACGCTCACGCAGGTAGGAAGGATAAGACGGGTTGTGTAAGACGTTAAAGAGGAGACATAAGATCCGAGTGTTCCTGCGAAGGCGGATTGGGAGCCACTTGAGTTCCTTGCGAAGATGGGAAACATGGTCATATTTTCTAAGTCCGAAAACAAAGCGAATGCACAAGTTTTGCAAGCGCTCAAGCTTGTTTAATAGCTCCTCAGTAGCATCCAGGTAGCAGGAGTCGGCATAATCTATGATCGGCTGAATAAGTGTTTGTGCCAAAGAAATTTTAGTCTTCAGGGGCAGGAGACTTTGGAGGCCTTTCAACGAATGAAAGGAGAAATGTACCTTTCGACTGACCTCATTCATGTGAGCCTTCAGTCTGTACCTATGCCAAAAACATTACAAAAATATCTTCCAAGTGGAACTCGGACTCGCAAACAAAGGGTTCCGTACAGTGTACATTATTTAGCAAAAAATGCCGAAAAATAAATGTTTCTTGTATACCCCCTTAAATATTTAACTTTATTTAACTTTTATTATTCGTTGTTATAGCGGCAATAGAAAACCATAATTTGTGAAAATTTCAACTGTCTACCTAAGTATTACGGTTCATGAGATGTCGGCCCGATTACAGACAGACGGACGGACAGCGGAGGCTTACTAATAGGGTTCCGTTTGGCACCTTTCGGGAACGAAACCATACAAACAGTTTATCTTCTAAAGGCCTTGAAAAGCTCTTGGCGATCCAGAAATATCTAATTTACCTCAAATCACTCTTTTTCTTCTTACTTCAATTAAACTTCTAATAATTAATTCAACACAGTTACTTAAAACCATAATTAGTATTTAGTTCTTTTAATGCTGTCTCAAAGTTAAATTAGAAACAAATTATTTATAGTTTTTTTTTTTGACGTTTTTAGAGAACGGAGCTCATAATTTGACCGTATTTTTGTTCTGTGTACATTTCCGTACCTATTTCATTACACATTTTATTATTATTTTTATGAATAAAAATAAAATTATGAATAAAAATAAAATTAGGTACTGTTCGGCAAGAAAAATTGGGAAAGTATTCCGAAAAATTTTCAAATTCTGGAATGAACGTTCTTTTTTCTATGGGATTTTTGTATGATGTGAAGATCATAATTTAAAATTTTGACAGGACAACATCTGCCGGGTCAGCTAGTCACTTATAAATATATTATACATTATTTTAGTCTGTTTTTACCGTTCAATATTCCATCAATTTACTAAATAATTAACTTAAGTTGGGCTTCTCAAAAAATATAGTGTTTCCTGTAATAAATAAAGGTTTTCAGACACAATACAAAGTGTTCCAAGAATAGTTCTGAAGCAATGGAATGTACCCCATTAAGTACTTTCGTCCAACATGAAATATTTTACTGGGTAGTACATTGTTGAAGTACAACTAAAATTCTATTAAAGTATTTGAGTTCTTTTCTTCATCGTCAATTTGTTCTTTAAATTCAGTCCTTTCACTGTAAAAGTATTTATGTTTTTTCGTTTTTTAACATCACGCCCGTTGTTTCCCCGAAGGGTTGAGCAGAAGTGTACCTATAGTACACCCACATTTCGCCAGTTATGATTAAGTCCCATGTAATAGGGGGCGAGCCAATTGCCATCAAACGGGCACAAATCCAGACTCCGGGCTGCTACTGACAAATTCCAGATGGAAAAATTCAATAACCCGCATTACCCATTTATTATGAATTGGTGATTAAATGTAAAACCCCAAACTGCTGTCAAGCGTCGAAATAAGAATAATAAAAACAATTGAAAAAACATTACCTAATAAAGAAAAGAGTAAATACAATATGAACTAAAGTTGATTTTTAATTGAATTTGAACTAACTAAAAGCATTGGTGACCACTAAACCATTATAGCAGTACCACAAACAAATCAAAATATTCTTCTATTGAACCTCTGCCAAATAATGACGTCACTGAAAGGTCGCAAAGGTTCTAATACCCTCAAGCAATTTATGCTTAGAAAAGGTTAAGCAATAGAATACATTGACAATATTATTATAGTGAATACATAACGAATAATAAACATAAGGAAAATACAACCGTTTACATAAAAATGTGGTCTTACGATCCCTCTGATACTTGTGGGTGTCGTATGACGGCTAAGGGACTTAATTAGACGAAACTAAGTAAAATAGTGCTTATTCTGTGGTACGGTGACTTAGTAAATGTTAATCTTGCTGTCCTTTACTTTGGAGCAAAATAAGAAAGCAATTTAGAGTTGTCTTACACACTGACTTATTAGTATTACTTGTTAAAATGTTAGGAATATCGTATAATTTTACAATGTTTGTAAATATGTGAGCACCATGCATCTATCACATAATGAATTTATCTGTCATTCCTTCATTTATCATTCTTTTTACGTATCTTGGTATAGTAATCTTATTCTAGGTGCATCGTCTTCACTTATAATTATATAATTAATGTATAGAAGATATTGTGAAAACATTATAAAAGAGTAACGGGTGGAGTTTCTTGCCCATTCTTCTCCATACGAAAACTACCTTTTGGAAGGGGCGACTAGATTTTTTTATTTTAGCGTCCAAAGGTGCCTTTTTTGTGCCTAATTGAAATAAATTATTTGACTTGGACTTTGACTTTGTCAAATAAGCTTCTATAGTGACTTTTGTATAAAATAATAATAATAGTAGAACGGAGACTTCGTCGCGGGAGATATTATAGTGCACAAGTGTGTGCGTAGACACAGATGCACTCTCTCTTCCCTCACTCTCATGGTCCGATGCCCGTTGGTCTCATGGTCACAAGCTCAACTACTGAGCGTGGAACCTGCACCCTTGCGTAATACACGATCAATCACAACCTGAATCATTTTGAAAGAGGTTGCTAATCCATTGCTTCATAAGTTCGAAAAAAAATCTGCTCAACAACATAGGTAAATAACGCAATTAATGTTGTTGAACTGTCAAAATGAAACAGATTAGTCAGTAGAAAATGTATCGCTATTAAATAGCTGGGTTCGATTCCCAGGGGGCCAACCACCACCTCTTTTAGCAGTATTATTTTGATGTTACTTCAGTGCGGGAAAGAAGTGGATCTATACAGGACGTCTAGCTCCATCTCTTTCCCACGCTCAAGTAAGATTAAAATAATACTGCTAAAAGAGGTGGTGGTAGGGCCCCTGGTCGGGCAGTGTATTATACTCTTATTATATTAAATATTTATCTTGTTTGCTGTAATTTCTGGGTAATGCATTAGTTTCCTAAGACAGCTGTGAACGGTCTCACAATAACGGTTGTCCAAACACAGAGCGTTTTTAGACAGCTTTAAGTCAAATACTGGTGAATGTGATAGATTTTCATGGCAGCCGTTATGATATCACAGAACCGGAGTAGATATTTAATCGTTTCATAGTGTCAAAAGACAATTATGTATAATTGGATACTTACTTCATGAAGGCATTATCAATAATTCAAACAATATGCTTACTAAATCTACTACATTATGGAGGCCACATACTTAGCGCATATTGCTTATACTTGCGCAAGTTTAGACTTGTCTGCGTGACACCGGATTGCTTGGATACTTGTGCTAATTCATCCCACACACGTTAGTATATACTTGTGCAAGTCCAATTTTGCGAAAGTATGGCGAGACTTATAGTTCATATTTCCCGAACGAGTAATAAAATGAAATGAAATTAATTGTTTATTCTGTAAATAGGATATCGCAATTAATTTCACACGTCATTTTAAAAATAAGCTAGATGCATGGAGTTGACAATTCCTATCTGACTGAAAAGAAATTGCGAAATAAACTCAGGGGCCAAAAGTATCTTTCAAAGGTAAATCAAAAACAAAATAAAAATATTTCACCTACATGGGCAGAAGCTTGGTGCACGGTTCCAATTGGTCGTTTCCTATGGAGAAAAGCCGGGAAGAAACTCTACGGTTACTCTTTTAAAAATAATAGGATTTTCAATTAACAGTTTTATTAGAAAGGGAGGACAGTGTAGGCCTTTTAACAGTAGGTAGGCAGTGGTGGCCCAGTGGTGGCGGCCCCGACTTACGAACAGTAAGTCGTGGGTTCGAACCCAGACAGGCGCATTACTTTGTGTAATTTATTTCATCACCGCTGCTCTCAAAACGGTGAAGGAAAACATCGTGAGGAAATCGGCATGTCCTAGAACCCAAAATTCGAAGACACCAACCAACACTGGGCACGCGTGGTGAATTCAAAATTCAAAAAAAAAAAACAAAATTCAAAAGTCATTTATTCAAACTAAGCTGAAAATCAGCACTTTTCGAACGTCAAAATTACATAAGACAGTGCCCCAAAACGCCCACCCTTCACCACTTCCTAGTGCTTTTGCTGGGAAGAAGAAGTGGCGCAACAAACTCCCCAGCAGATTATAGCCCACTCCCTCTCATTGAGAGGAGGGCGTGTCCCTGCATTGGGAACGTTATAGGCTGATGATGATGAGGCAGAGGTTGGTGTGTTGCATAACTTTGTATCCATTGATCATATACTCCACTAGCTAATATGACAGCTAGTAGTGTCTTCAACCACGCCATTCAATTTTGGAGTATAAACACAAGAACACTTTTCACTTTGTAACTTTAGTTAGTGCTTGACATCGAATCTAACTATGTAGTACCGGAATTCCGATTCATCTATCACTAGTGTAAAGCTCCATTTCCACGATGCAAGTATCTTGCCTGATGTTGTTAAATAGGTTAGGTTAGGTTAGAACTGTGACCAAACGCGCACGACCAGTGTCGTGGCAGCGCCCGGCGAGCGGTACATCCAAGTTGGTCGCAGTTACTTCACTATTTAATATGTTTACGATCCTTAAATAGGAATTATTCGTAGTTCACAAAAAGAGGCGCAATCATTTTATTAGTGTTCAATAATATTTTTTGGAGTGCAAAATGGGAATTATTAGAGATTCGATTTAATACATGCCAAATAAAATCGAATTAAAAAATGAATTGCATCATCTAGACACTACACACTAAACACCGTGTTAATCAGGCTTTATTCTCTAAACATCACTTCGAAATTCGAACGGTGTCGAGGTGTGAATCCGCCAGAATTTACGTAGGTACGTTAAAAACAAATGAGTTCGATTTCAAGGTTGTGTTCAGTCAATTGAGTCAGGTTCAAAGTGAACTTTGCAGAATATCAGTACTAATTGTTAGTTAGAAAAAAAAAAGACAAAAACAAAAGACAGTGTTATTTGAGCTTATAGCATCAAATGAGCCTGCATGAGTAAAGACGCGTCCTTAGCTCCTTTAACGATTACTTACTGGTACGTGACTCAATTATACCAAGTAAGTAGGTAATTACTAGCGTGAATGTTCCAAATCTTTTTGTTTTGGTAAAACTGACTTGGTTACGCCAAAAAAAGTCGTGGGAAAATGTGGACACACTAACTGGACTGGACTCTGAATTAACTTAATCGTCACATAGTCAGCAAGTGAGGTGTTCAATGCACTTTCCTTAGAAACCAGTTTACCTGTTGAGCTATAAACGATTATCTCGCACAAAAAACGTACAAAAGATTGGTACCGTGTAAATAAGAGAGATATAATAGTTGATCGCTGACTGCTAGCACCGCCGGAGACTCGTTTGTTGCAGCGACAAGAGGTATCAAAGACAGTACTCGCTCAGCGACACTCGCTTAGTAGGTAGAACTCTCGCAGAAAGAATCACGCCTGGTACAGACGTATATCAGCAAGTAATCGCTCGTTGCCGTAGCGCACTCGCTGCTTATTGCTCGCCAATTCGTTTTTGTTGCTAGATTTACTCGCTTCTCGGTGGGACAGGTGCCTAATCTGCATTAGAAGAGAACTCTGCCCTGCACAGGGTCAGTTACTGACCGTTATATCTACCAATTTACAACTAAAGTTAGTTCAGCAACTAAAACAACATGGTGAAAAGTCATTTCTGTTCTAATTTTGATCGCATAGTGAGCGTCTTTCAACCACTTTACGAATTGGCCTTTAATTTATCAAATTATTGGCAGATAAAAGGTCTGTTTTCTTTTGTTAGAAAACTGTATTAATTATTACCTTTGATCGGCTAGCTTTGTCTGGCCGGTAATTATTTTTATAAATTATAAATTAGAAAATTAGAATTAGTAGACCGGAGTCTGGATTTGTGCCCAGGTTGCCAATAGGTTTATTGCTATTACATGACATTATAGAGGCATGAGGAACACGGTATAAAGTTCACTCATCCTCCATAGAAAAGGAAGGATCTTCCGACCAGACGGGTGATGTGTCTCGTGAGCAACTGCCTGACGATTGATATCGGGACGTTGTATAATATAATAATATACTCGTAAATCTGCTAGCGCGATGCAGGATTTTGCATGCCGCCACAATTCTATAAGAAAATTCTTAGTTGCAGACCGGAGTCTGCTGTCTGAGTACTTGTGCCCAACCTGGGCACAAATCATGGCATTATCATCATTCATCATACATAGACCGACTTTACCCACTGCTGGGATATAGAATCTCTTTGTTTTATCAATGACTAGTTCTGCTCGCGACTTCATCCGCGTAAAAGTTTGGTCTCCGATCCACCGCGTGGCATCGCCTTTTTTTTTTGGGTTGGAAATCATCAAATGACTTCTCCCGCTTTGGGTGGAGCGGGAGGGCGTGTCAGACTCTTACTGACTAAAACCCACCCGTGTTCCTTCTGTTGCCTGTGCAATGCCTGGGGGCCACGGTATCTATTTCGGACTTTCCCGCAACCCCGGCAGGCAATGGTCTCATCGGACCCCTTCACATGCTGACATCTCTTTGAGGCGCGCGTGGAACACAACGCGCCGTCGACCCGGGCCTGGTCCTTACCGGACGGCGAGCTACCCATTGCTCACCGTCCGCAAGCCAGCGCCTACGGTGGCCGGGAATCGGCCTGCGATTCCCGACGCCCAGGTCGTCTCCTCCTGCGGCGGCTAGGGGCGTGAGAGCGCGAACTTTGCCTCTCTCTCACGCGTTCCGCCTCCTCCTTCGTGAGCATTTCTGCTTCGCAGAAGGAGGTGACGGCCTCCTATCGCTCCGTACCATGGCCTGGACCAGGGCCGGACGCGAGAGATCCCCGCCACCGATCGCCGCGTGGCATCGCCTGCATGTGATATTACTTTGTTTTCACTAAGCGTTCTTTCTGACTGTTTTTCCTTTTTGCTCAGCTCCTAGGGGTCGTAGAGTGATGTTACATAGCCTCCTCCTCTTCCTCAGCTTCCTCAAGAATTTGACTATCCAATGCAAAAATAATTTTTCAAATTCGACTGGTAATTCCGGTGATTTAGGGGGTAATCTCCGGAATTACCAGTCGGATTTACTTATCATACAAACAATCATTTTACCTCTTTATAAATTATATAAGAATAAGTATATATACTTACGCACCTACATAAAAGCCGCATGGGTCGATCTGTGGCGGCATCTACATCGCCACATCATCAAAGACCTGACGTCACAAAAAATCCTGACGTTAGCGCAATTAGAGTTTACCGCGCGAACGAAATATTTATACAGGGTGTTAAAGTAATTGCGTGCCATACCTTAGGGGTAAGGAAAGCCATAGGAATAGCCAAAAGGATAAAGGAAGTCAGAAAAAAAAATGGAATTGTACGTCCCTACCTAGTTACCTATCCATCACCCGGCGTTGTATTTCATTGCGTTCGACAGTATGTAGGTAACTCTAGGAAATTATTAATTAGCATTTAATCAAAATAAAAACATTATTATCGCATCGCCGTACGAAGGGAAAATTCGAATTGTAATTTACATACCGTCAGTTCGATTCGCATTCGATAGTAGGTAAGTAATAAATCATTTAAACAAATAAAATATTTTTAATTCTAAACGATTGCTATTTTAAGTTAGTAGGTACAAAAAACATTTTTTTTTTTCAGGCTTCCTTTATCGATACTGAACCTAACCCTATGCTATGGCACGCAATTACTTTAACACCCTGTATAATACTATCCGACATCAACCATTGGCATAAATCCCGGTTAAGTAGTCATGACCTCAGAGGTCAGCTACTGGGCACGCCACTATTGCGGCGATAAGTCCCCTCTTTGAGGAGTGGCTGGAGAGGCGCCACGGCGTCCTCACCTTCCGCCTGACGCAGGTCCTCACCGGACACGGCTGTTTCGGGAGGTACCTGTTTCGGATAAGGCGGGAGGAAACGCCCGGGTGTCATCACTGCGTGGATCGCCCGGAGGACACGGTGGAGCATACGGTGGAGGTATGCCCGGCTTGGGCAGAGCACCGCCGTGTCCTCGTGGAGGCGATCGGTGGCGGGGATCTCTCGCGTCCGGCCCTGGTCCAGGCCATGGTACGGAGCGAGAGGGCATGGGAGGCCGTCACCTCCTTCTGCGAAGCAGTAATGCTCGCGAAGGAGGAGGCGGAGCGCGTGAGGGAGAGGCAAATTTCGCGCCCTCACGCCCCTAGCCGCCGCAGGAGGAGACGCCCCGGGCGTCGGGAATCGATCGCGGATTCCCGGCCACCGTAGGCGCGGGCTTGCGGACGGTGAGCAATGGGTAGCTCGCCGTCCGGTAAGGACCAAGCCCGAGTCGACGGCGCGTTGTGTTCCACGCGCGCCTCAAAGAGATGTCAGCGAATGAAGGGGTCCGATGAGACCATTGCCTGCCGGGGTTGCGGGAAAGTCCGAAAGGGATACCGTGGCCCCCTGGCATTGCACAGGCAAGAGAAGGAACACGGGTGGGTTTTAGTCAGTAAGAGTCTGACACACCCTCCCGCTCCACCCAGAGCGGGAGACGTCATTTGATGATTTCCCACCCAAAAAAAAAAAAAAAAAGAGGTCAGCTACGAGATACCCTAGAGTGCCCTAGACAAAAAGAAAACCATTTGCAGTTACCCGCCAGACACGACACTCATCTGGTCGGAGGATCCTCAATTTTCTACAGAGAATGAGTGAACTTTACACCCTGTTCCTCATGCATCTAAATGTCATCAGGTTAAGCTACGCTTGCCAGGGTTGGTCCATGTATGGGTCTATCTTTACACATCGAGACTGCTCCGTGTCTCGGAAAGCACGTTAAACCGTTGTTCCCAGCTGTCATTCGTAGATCTTTTACAGTAGTTCCATTTACTGGATTGTGGAGGTCAGATAGGCAGTCGCTTCAATTAAGATACTGGTATTCAGCTGCAACCGGTTAGACTAGAAGCCGACCCCAACAGTTAAGGAAACGGCTAGACAAAAATATATACTTAAGAACCTATAACATATCTTAAATTAACTACCTACACGGCTACATGTTCTCTACCTACATATTCTTGGAAAACACAGCCGTGACATTTTTATCATCCAGAATCATGTAGAAACTTCAGTCCTTCGCAAATCCTTGTCATAAGTCAGTCACGTTACAAAGGTATTTTGTTTACATAATAGCTTTCACTCTGCGATGAAAGTGAAGATAATCTAAACAAAGTGACGGATCTCGAAGTAAAAAGAGTCAAGTTACATACCTACCTGGAGAAAATATAATATGTAGATGTGCTTTAATTCTGTATTCAAATAACAAAAATGATTGTGTTTCAACATCGTTTTCTTGTTAGTTTGTGGATAAGAGTTGTTTTTGATATCAGAGATTAGTTACATAGGTAGGTAAGACATATTTTTTCATGAACCGTAATAGGTAGACAGTTGATATTTTCACATTTCACAGATTGTGTATTTTTATTGAAATATTGTACGGAGGTACAGAACCCTTCGTGTGCGAGGCCGACTCGCACTTGACCGGGTTTTTTCTTCCATTTTCCGCTGGCAGCACCATTCACTCCCTATTCAGTCATAAAGTCTCACTCAAATTGATTTGAATAAGTTCCCTAAAATAAAAGGTTCTTGTAAAACAGTGGAATGTCACAATATTAAAATAACGGTAAGCTTTATGCACAGGTATTTATAGTAATGCCATTATTTTGCTCACTTCTCCGTGATAAGACGGAGAAAAGTAATTTGCCTTAGCTACCCAAAATTATATGAAAAATAATGAACAATGGACTTATTAAATCCGGGTTTGAATAATAGCTATTTACGGTTTTATCTTGTAACACCATATAATAAGAGGAAGAAAACTGTGGTCTCTAAATCAGTTTTTTTTTTTTTTTTTTTTTTATTACTTTGATAAAAATCGTTTCATTGTTCAAGTAGTTTTTCTAAGTTAATGTTAAATTAGTTGAAAAGTTTAACTATATTGAACGTTCCTGAATAATTTAACCAATCTACTTAACTGCCTAAAGATTATTCCGGAAAATGACTATCATTTTCCGGAATAATCTTTAGGCAGTTAAGTATTGCCTGTCATTTTCGTGGAAAAGTCCTAAATCATCTGGTTTGAAAGAAGCCAGAGTCATTACTATGTTATTATGTTGATTTTGACTTGAAAGAGCAGGGTAGTTGAGAGTATGTCATGCTCACTTAATGTCTCGCTGATGGTGGCGAGTGTGTTGGATCATTCGGTTCCCTATAAAATGGTTGAGCTGGATGGTGCTGATCCACGCGTCATGTTCGTGAACGGGCGCCGTCAGTTGAGACTGGTCATCTCTTATCTGCCAGGGCTTATTTTTAATCTTATATTTTTAATAGTTTTTAATTTTTATATATTTTTTTACATTGTTCTCACATATTCTATATGTGTCAACAAGAGTAATATACCCAGGATTTTGTAATTTCTATATTTAAAAGAGTGTCCTTGGAGTTTCTTGCTTGTTCTTCTCCATAGAGATCTACGTTTTGGAATGGGCAACTAGCTTCAACTTTCTGACTAACTGACTGACTCTTTGACAATTCAAAAGTGCCTGTAAAAGGTTTAAATGAAATAAATGCTTTGAGTTTGAGTACCTGACTTTTCATATAAGCGTATACAATGTGGAAAAGACAGATAAGAAGACGGAGAAACGACAATAAATAAATACTGGCAATAACATAGAAATATTCAGGAGAGTTATCAAATAAATGCTAACATTGAAATTAAAATACGGATTTTCTCAAACAAACTATGAGTTTTGCCAATTTTTGACTATAGATTTACCAAGACCGCTGTTCCACGCCTTAGGATTGCGAGGCGAGGCGAGAGCGTTGACGAATGAGCGTCGGGTCAGCGTGAGAGTTGGCGAATAAGCGGCCTGCTTTGCCCCTCTTCTCTCGGAACAGCAGTCTCGGTCAAACTATAGCTATAGTGACTTAACTATTGCATATCTTTGATTGAATTTTCGTCTGCAGACTGGGAACGTCATTAGATAATACACAGTTTAATTTATTGTCTTATTGGGTCTTTGACAGTCGTTACGGGTCGTGAGAAGCTCGAACGTCTGACAACCAGTCTTACCAAGGAGTATCGTGTTACCCAGTAACTGGGTTGTGGAGGTCAGATAGGCAGTCGCTTCATGTAAAATAGTGGTATTCAGCTGCATCCGGTTAGACTGGAAGCCGACCCCAACATAATTGTAAAAAGGCTAGGCAGATTGATGGTCGTCTCTCTCAAATGTGAGTGCACTAATCATCTCTGCCTACCCTGTCAGTAAATGTACAGGCATAATGATATGTAACGTATCAAGTAAGTACAGTTTCAAAACACATGCGTCAACATCAAAATATTTTTCTAAGTAACCTATAATCACATACGTTGGAGAGCTGCCGAAAACTTTTGATAGATGGCGCTCTAAGCATATTCCTAAAGGTCGGGTCGTAAGTTTCGAAGTCACTACATCATGATAGAAAGCATAAACTATGTTTTGTTCTTACTATGTACTTCTAAACTAAAAGGATTACTTTGACTAGTTGTTGCCTGTGACTTTGGTCGTAAATTAATTGTTAATTCTACGTTCAACAGAACAAGAGTGGATTTTCGGAAAATGATTTGTTATAGTGCACCATTACAGGCACTAAGAAGTAATTGATTTGTTTTCAGTGGGTTAGACCACCGCCTGACTTACTGACCTGCTACCAATCCCGTCTACATGAACCCACTGACTGGGTTCAAAATTCCGAGTTCTGGTAAACCAGGCATAAGGTCTAGTAGGTAGTTCTAGTACACTGCAAACTGTTAATAAAATTGCCATAAGCTGAATATTGAAAAAGTTCTGCCGGATTAAGGAGGACATATTTTAAACAAGCCAAAGAAACTCTTCATCATAAATATTCACAAAACAGTCTACGACAGCAAATCCCGAAGATCCTGTACGTAAAACCGCGGTCCATCAGGTACCCAAATAAGACTTAATCGTTTTAATCCGAAATGTCCTCATATGAGGACCGTCTCCTATTTTCCCTTACACAGACATTTTCATTGAAAACATTTTATGATTAATATTGAAAAAGGCTTATGTTTCTAGTACTTATGACAAGAAATCAGTTTACGTCCATATTTTTGTGACGAAAATACTTATTTATTGGGGGTTTTTTGGTACTAGTTTTAGTTACTTGTCGTTTGTTTTGTTGTGCAATATATGTATAACATTTTATCAACTTTAAATTATTGCAATGCTCCAATCATAGCATCTGACCGATAACACATAACATCACGCCCGTATTCCCCGAAGGGTTAGGTAGAGGTGCACCAATAGTAGGTAGGTACACCAACATTTCGCCACTTATGGTTAAGTCCCATGTAATAGGGGGCGAGCCTATTGCCATCAACCGGGGCCAGATTCAAGGCTGCTACTGACAAATTACAGACGGAAAAACCCAATAACACTTTGCCCGACACGGGATTCGAACCCAGGATCTAATGCTATGCGTGCGACGTTATTTTCAAAGAGCTGTTTCACTGCTGATAATCTGGACGTTGGAACTATGTAGAATGTAGGTAAAACAGGAAATGATACCTTCTTCCTAAAGTATAGGCACAATATATGGAAATTAGTAACATTTTCAGCGTATACCGAAGAGGAAAAGTACGTTTTTAGAACAATTCGATAGCATTATGATAACTATCAATAAAACCGGTTATTATTCTGTAACAGTTACCGATGTATTCAAATAAGGTTATTATGCCTTTACGTGCAGAGCACATTTTGATCGACCCAATATTTTTTATATGGGTTGTACAATTTTTTTTTTGTGTTCCTCTATAACAATTTTCTCGACTATAATGTTGCTTGCAAACGCGACTGCTGCCCCCGCTCAGCAGTCCTTGGTTCGATTGGTGCTTGGTTTTTTCTTGGCAGTGTTATTTATTTTGTTTTATTAGGAAATTATCAGTACCATCTTGGTATCTGAATCTTTACTGTGAAGGCAGCAACCAACCTCCAAGTTTTTATTTTTTATATTTTTTATTATATGTTTGTTTAATGAGATAAACACTATTTAAAGTTTGGAAGATTAGAAAATAAGAGAGACTCAACTTGAAGAAATAGAAATAACGATGATATATTAGTGGCGGCATCTACAACGCCTCATGCGAACTACGCATCATACACTGACGTCACGCAAAATCCTGCATCGCGCAAGCAAAGTTTATCGCGCGACGAACAACCTCCCGACATCAATCGTCGGGCACTAGCCCACCGGACACAACACCCATCGGGTCGCAGGATCCTCCCTTTTCTATGGAGGATGAGTGAACTTTACACCCTGTTCCGCATACTTCTATAATCATATCCAACCTGCTATGGGTCTTTTGCACTCATGGAATATCTTATAGAAACCCCTGCCGCACCAGGGTGAGAACTGTGATATTACGAGAACTGAGTCGCTTTTTTTTTTCTTTTGGTTAGGAAACCATCAAATAACTACTCCCGCTCTGGGTGGGCGTGTCAGACTCTTACTGACTAAAACCCACCCATGTTCCTTCTGTTGCGCGTTGCCAGGGGCCACGGTATCCCTTTCGGACTTTGCCGCAACCCCGGCAGCTATGGCCCCTTACTGTCCCTATGGAACGTGTTGATACTTTATGTAACACCTTTCATTGATAATCCCACAGCATTGTGCGATGAGTGTAGTGTAGGAACAGTCAGTACTCTGCATTACCTGACCCCTCTTTCAAAGAAGAAAACAAAAAGGTCGAGTTATGCAGGTCGGTGGCTGTACTAGATGCAGTCCATCGTAATGGTCAGTTAGCCTAACAGATTAAAAGTCCTATCAACTTGTTAACATCGGTTCCTTTCCACTATAAAATGTCTTGGTTTAATCCTTGGTTTACAGATACAAAATAACACTCACTATATTCTGTGACATTTGATTGAAGGACATAATATTGCTGTTATGTTGTCTTTCGAACCACTGCTAAGTTATAGAAAAATAATAATAAAAAGTCCCCCTTCTTTGACACTGCATATGACATTTGTCACAGCAGTCACAGGTATCTTTCCGCTCTACATATTTTATTTTGCAAAAACATGAAATCGTTTCACTGCATTGCACTCGAATACTTATCGTGGTATGTTTATTTTGTCAGGACTCATGACATCTAGTTATACCTACTTATATACACGTCTTCTTGATAGGTCTCTGTATACCAATTTAATATAATATTCATACATACATAAACTCACTCCTGTGTATTCAATTCAATCTGTGGTAAGCTAGAAATTCAAGTAGGAACTTGACTGGCTGTTACAACGTGAATGAGTAACAAAAACCGTTTTATAGCAGTTTTAGAAACTGTATACATTTGTCGATTTTAGATTTGGAACTTCTCAGTAGCAGCCCGGAGTCTGGATTTGTGCCCGCTGGATGGCAATAGGCTTGCCCCCTATTACATGGGACTTACTGGCAAAATTTGGGTGTGGTACCTCTGCCTAACCCTTCGGGGTATATTGTCGTGATATTATGTGTTATATCATACAGTTTTAAATAAGGGCAGAAAGACAATGCATTTATTAAAGCTTTACGTTTTTGCGTCTTCAATAGATTTGTACTGAAATGAGTTATTCACTTGTTTACTTCCATGTGGGCGAATGATTTGTATCATAACATAAAATTGTTGTTTTCGTCCTCATACGGAAATACTTTGTCAAAGAAATCTATAGATCCTAACTTTATATATAAAATTATAAATGCGAAAGTGAGTTTGTTTGATACGCTTTCACGCTAAAACGGCTGAACGGGTTTGGATGAACTTTGGCACAAGGGTAGACCATAACCTGCATTACGACATAGGATCTTGTTATCCTGCAAGTACGTTCCCATGGGATAATTTGCGACGTGCACGCGGGAGAAGCCCCTGGCAAATGATAGTAGGTAGTTGTAAAATCTAGAATCTCTGTACAGCAATAACTCAAGGTTTATGTGACTTCTCAAAATATTTATGCGTTCTCTATAAGTTTTATGGTAGCCATGAAATATTATCAAGTTGTTCTTTATCGTTTCCTGAAGATTTGACATACAATCCATGTATAGCTCATGGTTATATAACAATATTCTGAAGGTTGCTGTGATTATTTATTTTTTTGAAAGTAGGGGTTTCTACGGAATAAAGGGTTCCACTATTTTATATGAATTTGAAATAAATAGATAACATAGGTTATCAATCAGTGGAGGGGCTCGTGTCTGGGTCATAACAGCCACACGGGTAGATCGATCAGGTTAAGCTACGCTTGCCGCGGTTGGTTTGTAGATGGGTGACCATCTTTACATATCGAGACTCATCCGTGCTTCGGAAAGCTCGCCAAGCCGTTGGTCCCGGCGGCCATTCGTGGATCTTTGACAGTTGTTACGGGTCGTCAGAAGTACGAAAGTCTGACAACCAGTCTTACAAAGGGGTATCGTATTACCTAGTATCTGGTTTGTGGAGGTCAGATAGGCGGTCGCTCCAAGTAAAATACTGGTATTCAGCTGTAGCCGGTTAGACTGGACGCCGACCCCAACTTAGTTGGGAAAAGGCTACGCAGTTGCATGGCTATCATTCAAATAAGCCTATCGCAGTAGAGGATTGCTCCAGTCGGTGCTGCTGCTTTGAAGCGTATGTCCACATAGGCTTAAAATAGCATAGAAAAAATATTTTCATTAATACATGGTACCATAATGGTTTTAATATAGAGTCATGTCTTACATCGCCATGGACTGGGATACAAATATTTTAAAGACAACAAGTTATAATTATATAGCATCAATAATAACAGTGTGTTCAAATAGTCGTTATAAACTATTTCTACCAGGCTGCGCCACAACACCCTGCCCCCCGTCTTCCCCATGCAGTCTGTCCCAGCCACTTTTTTAAGGTTGACATAGCCCGAAATCGGCTTTGCCTAGGCACAATTATTAAATACTAAAAGTGGGCCTAACATCATCTTTTATATCATCATTATTAGAATCTTACTAGGGATAGCTTGTCCACTCTGAAATGACGCTTTCCACTACCGTAGTAGGTACCACATTACCGTGTGCGTAAAATGCGGTAGAGGGGCGCGTCATTTCTAAATTGACAAAGTGGGTAGGTGTTAGAAATAGTTGGAGTTAGTTATACTCGTACAAGACGAATATAGAACCATAAATTTTACGCAAAAGCAAAACAAACTTCATTTATGTACCCCTGAGATATTTTTGGAGGTTAACAATAACAGATCTTTTGATCTTTTGATTATTTCTTTATATACATAATTATAGCTAATTATTGTTCGTGGTTTGTGGTCACAAACCACGACAAAACATTCAAAAACACACAGACCTTTAAGATTAATTGTGGAAGCACGCGACACGGTTGATGACCACGACAATAAATTATGCTTGCGGTCTTTTTGACACTCGCACGGGAGATAATGTTTTCTTCTGAAAACATTATTTCCCCTATGCCTTCTGACGGGACGTAGTAGGTATGGACCAACATGTATTTGTAAAAAATATGTATATAGCCCAGTCAATATCGATACATAAAAATGCAAACGTCGCAAACGCGCATGTAACTATAATTCTTTTATATGTTGTTAGGTCTCCTGAGAGTAGTTTATACCCAAGTTTGCAACCCTGAAAACCTTGTACTAGTCCCATGGTGCTCGAAAAACTGAGAAATTCTAGCACTTGTTTCAGTTTTTTTTTAAGATATACCTATTTTGTTTTTTTATTTTTTATTTGAGGATCTCGTGGCTAAGTAATAACTGCCGCAAGGGTCGATCCGTCAGGTTAAGCTACGCTTGCCGGGGTTGGTCTGTGGATGGGTGACCATATTTACATACCGAGACTTCTCCGTGCCTCGGAAAGCACGTTAAGCTGTTGGTCCCGGCTGTCATTCGTGGATCTTTGACAGTCGTTACGGGTCGTCAGAAGCCCGAAAGTCTGACAACCAGTCTTACCAAGGGGTATCGTATTACCCAGTTACTGGGTTGTGGAGGTCAGATAGGCAGTCGCTTCATGTAAAATACTGGTATTCAGCTGCATCCGGTTAGACTGGAAGCCGACCCCAATATAGTTGGGAAAAGGCTAGGCAGATTGATATACCTATTTTATTTATTTGTATAGAAAAGATGCTTGACAGCAACCCACACAATAATATTTAACTCACCTAAAAAATATTATTCACCTTTTATACCTACTCAGTCTGCAGAATCTAGGGGGCTAGTTCCGCCATTGTGACGTCATCCGACAAGCAAAGACGTTGCATTCACATTGTGTATTACGATGCGGCCCGTCTCCGGTTCACGGCATTACAATAACCGTATCCGAACCGCTTTGTTACCGATTGTTTTTGTATTTAGAACAGTGACTTTGTTTTGTTTTAATCGATTTGTGAGCTAAATGAATCGAATGTTTAGACCTAGCGCAATTTGTTTGGTAACACCTCGATTGCATGTCATGTATAATTTTATTTTGTATTTTGTGTAGATATTAGGTACTAAAGATAGAAAAATATTCCTTATAAGGTTTAGAAATGCACTCTAAGAAAGGAATTTTGTAACGGAGCAGAAGTATATTTACGAACGAACTCACGAGCATAATTATAGAAATGGCTGAAACAATTATGAAATCGCAATTCCAAACTGGTATAATGGTAATCGTCTGTGTAACTAGATTCACACACGATTAAGCCCTTTTGAATTCGCTCGAAGAGTAATGAATCAACACGATGAACGCACATTCAATTTAATACACTTACTTGAGGTATTCCTGTCACTTCTTATCTGCCGGGCTTATTTTTAATCTTATATTTTTAATCGTTTATGATTTTTATATTTTTTTTACATTGTTTCACATATAGAATCAACAAGAGAAATGTACCCAGGATTTTGTAATTTCTATATTTAAAAGAGTGTCCTTGGAGTTTCTTGCCCGTTCTTCTCCATAGAGATCTTCGTTTTGGAATGGGCAACTAGCTTCAATTTTCTGACTAACTGACTCTTTGACAATTCAAAAGTGCCTGTAAATGGTTTAATTGAAATAAATGCTTTGAGTTTGAGTCACCATTTTCAACTTATTGATCTCAGCAGTTCTGAAATTTGAGATTTGATGTCGACAGACAGGCTATTCTGATGATCGAAAATTCAAAATACAAAAGTCATTTATTCAAACTAGGCTGAGAATCAGCACTTTTCAAACGTCAAAATTACATAAGACTGTCCCCCAAAACGCCTACCCTTCACGCAACAAACTTCAGCACAGCCGTCTGTTTAGTTAGAAAAATTTGATTCTATATAATTGTATGCAAGATATATTACAATACGCAACATGCATACCGTCCGTCTTTCTGTCAGCGGGCTATAGGTAGGTATCCCATGAACCGTAATAGGTAGACAGTTGAAATATTCACAGATTGTGTATATTGCCGCGATAACTACAAAAATAAAATAAAGTACCTAAAAAATTAAAAACCAAATAAAAGAAACTTTTTTCAGCCTTTTTGCTAAATATTGTACGTTGGTACGGAACCCTTCGTCCTAGTCCGACTCGTACTTGGGCGGTTTTTGATGTATTCTAAATTTTGCCAAATATCGTTAATTTCAAATGACTACATTTATCTTCTAGGATATCACTATGCTCTGTGCTCAAATCCACACTAAAATGACAAAAAAGAAAATGTTACTTTAACAAACTCTACCAGCAAATATTTATGCTGTGACATTTACGAAACCTTTATATTTATTCAAAAGCCTGCTGCCACAAACGCCCTTTATACCTTTTGAAGCAATTCACTGTTGAAACAAACCTACATTCGACAAACCAAAAATAAACGTTGAATTTCATGGTGTATGTACCTACTTATATTGAAACGTTGTATTTGATCATGTTTCGCCTCTAGCCATGCCTAATACCTGGCTCAGACACAGAGGCTCAAAGAAAAACGTGAAAAAAAAAACCATTTTGGAATCAAACGCAAGGAAATATTAAATGTCTCTTTTTAGGGTTCCGTACCTAAACGACGTTCCGTACCCCAACGGGACCCGGTTTTGAGATAATTTGATTCTGAATGAGCAGCTGATTTGCGCGAATAATATTCTCATGTAAGCAATGTATTTTATGAGAACGTAAAAGGTAACGATGGCTTTATAAAGATAATAAAGGTACACATTATAATTTTAGAAGATGCTTTTATGGGAGATAATGTTATGTAATTAGGTCGAAGCTATTGCTAAACCATCGTGGTTAACTTTCAAGGTGATATTATTGCTGGTCCTGCTCCACAGCCACTTGGGCTCACTAGTTAAAAATGAAAAAAATGGTAGAGTTGCTTCCTCTTTTTTATTTTTTCTGACTACGAACATAATGTTTATTTTGTTTTTTTATCAAACCAAGTTTTAATTATTGAATACTCCAATAGATAATATTGATTTTCTTTCTTTTGGTGGTAAAATTCTATACAATGTGAACTATAGTTTTGTATAACGACGCAATTTTATTTTCGATTTTTGTAAATGTGAGTACCATGGAGTCGTTTATGTTATTATGTTGATTTTGACTTGAAAGAGCAGGGTAGTTGAGAGTATGTCATGCTCACTTAATGTCTCGCTGATGGTGGCGAGTGTGTTGGATCATTCGGTTCCGTACAAAATGGTTGGGCTGGATGGTGCTCATCTACGCGTCATGTTCGTGAACGGGCGCCGTCAGTTGAGACTGGTCATCTCTTATCTGCCAGGGCTTATTTTTCTTATATTTTTAATCGTTTTTGAATTTTATATATTTTTTACATTGTTCTCACATATAGAATCAACAAGAGTAATTTACCTACCCCGGATTTTGTAATTTCTATATTTAAAAGAGTGTCCTTGGAGTTTCTTGCCCGTTCTTCTCCATAGAGATCTAAGTTTTGGAATGGGCAACTAGCTTCAACTTTCTGACTAACTGACTGACTCTTTGACAATTCAAAAGTGCCTGTAAATGGTTTAATTGAAATAAATGCTTTGAGTTTCAGTTTGAGTTTGAATACCTATACATAATTAATAATGATTATTTATTTAGTATTTTTTTATTAATTATTTACTTTTTATTATATTAATTATTTAATCATTATTTTTTATTAATAAAATTATAAATCAAAGTGTGACTGCCAAGTCATAGGTATCCAGTTCGAACCCAAGGCACGACACACCTCTGACTTTTCGGATTCATGTGCATAATATAGATATAATTATCACTCGCTTCATAAACGATGAAGGAAAACATCGTGAGGAAACCGGCATACCTGAGAGATATTTATCGACGGCATGTGAAGCCACATCAGAGGCCCATGGGCGGCTTTAAAACTCTGATACCAGGTTAGGACACTAACCACACGATAAAGAAGAAAAACGAAGACAAATTAAAGTCACTTTTCAATGAAAAGTTTTCATGTCAGTCTGTATGACCGCGTTGTTCTTCAAAACTACGCAACGAATTGAAATGCAGTTTTCACCATCATTTAGAGATCGTTTTCGAAAGGGTTATGAGTATAGTTCCTACATTAATATTGAACTTACAAATAATAAATAAATCTTGATGTTCCATTGTGCCAAAGGGCCGGATCCCTAGTTAAAAAAATAAACGATGGCCAACGACAACTGAAAATGATTGCGTCATTTTACCCAGAATTTCTTGATTACTGAAACTCGCTTTTGTGGAAGAGTCACCACAACTTTGCAAATATTAAACTATGCATAATAGTAGGTAGGTACTTACTAATTCCATGCTGCCATTTAATTATTCCAAGGCCATCTTGTTCTAAACTGTGGGTGAACGAGCGCTGCTCGGGTGAAAATACGAAGAAAACAATCTTTTCTAGATATGAGACTTAGCTAGATCAATTTTTCGCCCCCATAACCTCGTGACCACCCCTATATATATATTTTTTTTTTACCCCTTTCATCGAAATCCTTAGGGCCGTTTTTGAGAACGCGATTACTAATATACCTATATATTTTTATAACACAAACAAACAAACAACACAAATAACATATTACAAATATATATTATTATTATTATTTATTAGTCTTAGTATAGGATATCCTACTACTTTCTTTATTTAATCTTCGCCAGTAAAATATGGCAATAGCCAGTTAGCCACTATAGCTTAGTTTAATTTCTCACCTGTAAATTTCTTTACGAAATCAAGGCCAACACCCCAAAATTCAAGGTCATCTAAAATATATTTGCAAAGGTAATGTTCTCTTCATTCCGTGTAAAGCTTACCATTACGCTGATTATGTCCTCGCGTGACAACTAAATAGCATCTCAAGCACAATCACATTAGGTAAGCACGCCTCATTCTTTAGTTGGACAATTCCATGGGCCTTTTTTAGGGAAAATTATTTAGGAACACACTTACGGCCGTAGATACCCGACCGCCCAACTCTATTTTAAGCTGCCGCTGAGTCACGCAGTCTCTAAAACTTTTAGATTTATGTTGAAAGGGATTTCACTCATCGGGTGTTAGATTGTTACTTAAGAGGTTGACAACAGCTAAAGCGTGGTATATAGGACTGCACAGAAAAGAAAGAGATGCACGATGACACAACGCTGGTAATTTATTGGTGCCGATTCTGTTGTTCACAAACTAAACTAAATTTAAGTTCAGTGTATCTTTTTCTTTCTATTTAATTAAGAAAAGGACAGAAGATACATTTTAGTTTAGTCCTGTCAAATTAATCAGCCCCTGACACTAATCCATACAAGTTTTGACATGATTAAAAACTTGCCCACTAAAATTACGTCAATTTATGTCAGGCGCTGATTAATTTGACAGGACTAAACTAAAATGTATCTTCTGTCCTTTTCTTAATGAAATAGAAAGAAAATGATGCACTGAACTTAAATTTAGTTTAGTTTGTGAACAACAGAATCGGCACCATTGAAAATTGCAAACAATATTTTCTATTTACAACAAAAAAATGAGTCCAGAAGATTGGCGAGAATTATGTCATCCATTATCTACGGTTCTCTCCACCCGTGGGATACTCGCTACCACTCTGTCGACTTTGTCCTAAAGCCATCAAAGACACATAAACATCCCATTAGATTTATTTCAGTAGACAACCATAAGAATCGCATAAAATTAGCCCAAAGACGCGCTGAGACGAAGTGCTGTACATCTTTATTTGTAAGACTTTTATACCATTTAGGGCACCCTGTAGTAGTAAAGAAAGTAGGTCTGTACCCTTTACAGGCTGATCTCTTGAGGGTTGAGAAAGAAGTATTTAACAATTTAAGCGACGTATAGCGAGCGGTATTGGTTCAAATTATGACATGCAGGTCTGAGGTCCCCATAGTCTAGTAAAATTAAAGAGTTTCAAGGCATCATCCAAACTATAATATTATTATAAATGTAAAAATGAGTTTGTTTGTTTTTTATGCTTTCACGGTAAAACGGCTGAACAGATTTTGATTAAATTTGTCACATGGGTAGACCATGACCTGAATATAGATGCTTTTTATCTCGATATTCTCACAGGATCCAGACTAACGCGGGTGAAACTGCGGAGCGCAGCGAGTTCTCACATAAACTGAGCTTAAATAGGTCACATTCTAATAAATGATGCAGCAACTATCTTTAATTTATTGGTGAATGTTGTTAATTTTTATCTGAAAAGTCTATTTCAATTTCAACCAATTGTGACAGAAAAGGTGGTAGAAAATTACCTACTACATTGTGATGCCTACTACACTCACCACGCGTTGTAACTTAATACCAGTCGGTCTTTCTTTAAAAATCTTAACGGGCCGGCGGAGCATGCGTAGTTCATACAAACGTAATACCAAAATAATTTGTAAATCAAACAAATTCTTAAGGTAGTGTGTATTTATTCCGATTGGATTACAGAATATCTAGGCTCCCAAATATATATTTTGAATGGAGACTGATATAAAGGCGAGATATGAGGAATTTAAAATTTCTATAAAAAACTTATTTTTCCCATAACTCGTCTTTAAATCAGTGTCTATTCAAAATATATATTTGGGAGCCTAGATATTCTGTAATCCAATCGGAATAAATACACACTACCTTAAGAATTTGTTTGATTTACAAATTATTTTGGTATTACGTTTGTATGAACTACGCATGCTCCGCAGGCCCCTGTGAGCTTGTCAATAGTGTCAATTTCTAGCATTAGGTGGAATCACTAAGTTTTCAAGGTGAGATTTTTACAGAATAGGTAGACAGTTCGACTACTATCCAACAATATATAGCAGGTTCTATTGTTCAACGAAATCTCCAAACGGCTGGTTGACACTTCCCGTGCCAAGGGCTGGCTTTACCTCGGCCAGAGGCTAAGCATTACCATACAACTTGGCAGTTTTGGGCCACCCACACAAAGAAAATGCAATCTATTGTTACCTATTTGGCCATGTACCAAAACACATAACACAGGTTGCATTGGTCAAGATTAATCCAAAGATTTAAATCGTAGATTTGCCCTCACCGTACTATAGCACGAAAAAGTGTCTCCATGAAAATTCCAATTTCCAAATTTCTAGTGTGGGGTAACGTTTAAAAAAAAAAACAAGTCAAGTCTCTGTGACACTATGTGAGTCAAAGGTGTCAAAACACAATAAAACGCAACCATCTTTTGGCGTAGCAGGGCAAATCTCTGATGTTTGTTACTCTTTCACGCAAAAACTACTGAACGGATTTGGATGAAATTTGTAGCCTGGATTAACACATAGGATAATTTTCATCCCGATATTCTTACGGGATCGAGATTTATGTGGGTGAAACCGCGGGGCGCTGCTAGTCTGAATAAATAATGTAGTCCAGCCTTTTCTGTTGGAAAGAACCTTGTCCGCTTTATTACGTCGTAGTCCAAAACATCTAAATGCCGGATTGCTTTGCCAAAACAACTGTCGGTCAATGAAACGAGAATGACGTAGACACTTTACGAATAAAACAATTTTACTTAGTAAGGATGTGAGCCACTGTGCCGGTTAGTGTGCAGTAGATCAATATCGTCTCACTTCCTATTCTAATTTGACTAGCCCGTTTTGTCCCACTGCAAGACAAAGGCCTGCCTCTCCTGCTCTTCCACACAATTCTGTCTTTTGTTTTTTGTCGGTCAGGCCTTTCGGTAGGAGTCAAGCTGGTCTCTCTTTTGTTTCTTATCTATACGGTTCGAAATTCGAACCGACGTTGTGGGTTTGAATTTCGGACCGAAATAACTTCCTAATAGGGTTTTATTCTTTTGTAACTTTTATTAGACTATAATAATTCTACCAATCCTCTGAAATAAACACTTTATAAATCATCCCAAACGAAAACTACACACTTGTAGTGCCAAATAGCCACACAATGCCACACAATTTGACCTACCTCTCTCCTATAACAAATCTATATACTATATATACTCGTATACACTGACGGACTCATAAACTGCATCAAAGTTCAGGATTACTTTCGAATTAATATTTTTGAGTACCTATGCAAACTTTTTAGATTAATTCAAATGAAAATGTCGAGACTGTCCATTAATCATAAAAAAAAACAAATTTAAAAATAGAACTGCAGTAAAAGATAAAATTATAGCCGGAAAAAAAAATGCATAGTCTCAAATTCGACTAAAGTTTGAAATTAATTCTCTTTGTATTTTTTTTAATTTGCGATTTAAATTATTGTTACCTATAGTATTGATTATTAGTCTTTTTAACTCAACAAAAGTTTCGTATAATATAATAAAGCTGAATTGCGCTTGAACGCCTTAGGGCGTTGTAGAGAGATTAGTCTCTAGAACACCCTACCGATTTGAACGAAAAAATATTGGTGGCCAATTCTTGAGGAAGGTTTTAAGCTATTTAGCATCACGCTTCGACTCTTAGGAGCCGAGCATTTTAAAATAAAATTCAAAAAGAGACAGAACGCTAGGTAACCGTAAAAGAAGTAAAAGTGCGGGCGGGTGTTGCGATAAGACGGTGACACGGTGGATTAGAGAGAGGCCGAGAGAGTCTTATAAAAATGTGGTTCTTTTATTTTGGTATATTGTGTATCTTACGAGTACGATTTCCACGCGAATCAAGTGCGGGCAATAGCTAGTCCTTCTATATTTTATTATAACTATTCTCCTGACATAACTTACTGAAATGTCCTTGTGTGGTGAGTCAGACGTCCACCCACAGTGGCGCCTAGATGTCTACTGTCTCGACCTTGTGACTGCTATCATAGTATAAGTATCACTACTACTTAGGTCATGTTTATTTGCTTATCACGGGAACTTGATATGTCAGAGATTGAAGATATTGTGTTATTAGGGAGTACTAGGTTTTTTTTTTTTGGAGTAGGACAAGAAGATTTGTACGATATCTCTTTTTTCCGAATAGGTAAGTTCATTAAATCTGCTGCAAAATCATGGTTAATTAGATCAATCAATCAATCAACAAGTTTTGACAATAATTTAATTTAAACCCCTATGCGTTCAGTGACTGGGTCTTACCAAGAGGTCTAGTGTTAAGTACCTAGAAGCTGGATTGTGGAAGTCAGTTATGCAGTCGCTCTAGACTAGAATCAGTTATTTTTTTTTTGTTGTAAAGTTGACGTTCAAAAGTGCCTTTTTTGTGCCTAATTGAAATAAATTATTTGACTTTTTTGACTTTTGCTCCATGTAAAATAATGGTATTCAGCTGGATTTGGTTAGAATGATAGGTTGTCTGTAAATGATCAAGCTTAAGCGATAAGACCGCCCATTGTGTCACCCTATATAAAATTTCTAAATTTATGTCTGTAATTTTTATGGTGTACAATAGATAGATAGAGTAGTAGTTCTATATAATGAAAGCCAACCCCAACATATTTGGGAAAAGGCTTAAGCTTGTTATGTATAACAAAACTCTGATTGTTGGTACAGGTTAATAGTCCAACAAGAAGGCTGAGTTTAAAAAAAATGATCTTCAGTAGACTATTGTACCCGAGGTCATGATACTTTAAGGCTACATCGCTGATGTAACGACTAGGTGTCGTAATCATTAATTAAGTATCGGACATAAGGATTAACAGAAACTACTAATCTACTTACTGTACCCGCTTCAATGAATTTGACACAAGGTTTTGTGAAATCCGTTAAATAATAAAACGCATAGACTACCTACACAGACTGACTGAATATACTGCTCTTCGTAAGTACTCGAAATGTCATTTATTTTGATAATACACAGGGGGGCAGGGACATTGACACGAAAACTGTTACCATGGATTCAGTTATTAAAAAAAAAAATCTGCTGTTCCATACATTTTGACCGCGTTGGTATTGCACTTTTCTATGACATAGCATTTTTTTTATAATAACCAACGAAAAATTTCTACGCAGGAGCGTTCAGATTCATGTACTGAATCCGTGGTAACAGTTTTCGCCTTGATATCCCTGCCAGCCTGTGCTAAACCTTTCTCTAAATCTATGAGGTATGAAGGTCTGTCTACCCCACCACTCAATCTCAATAACAAACAAAACTTGAAAGTTTCCCAGATTTCCAAAATTCCTTTTCTTCAACATGGCTCTTGAAGTTACAAGTATATAAACCGTTTGTATTTCTATAACCTTTCAAAAATTTTAATTGGGTCTCCCCCTATTACATGGAACTTAAACATGACTGGCGAAATGTGGGTGTACTCTAGGTACATCTCCCTAACCCTTAGGGGAAATACAGGCGTGTTATGTTATGTTTAACCTTTCAGAATCAAGTTTGTTAAGTATAACTTTCATTTACTTTTTCACGTAGGTAGGTAGATACTCGTTCATTTATTCTCTTGTGTGCAGCTTAACGTGAGCTTACTGGAGTATTTTTCAAACGTTAGCACAATTTTTCAGCAGTACAGTCTTACCTATTTGTAGAAAACTAAAACAACGTATCTTCTTACGTTCAGAGATGAACAGACTATGGAAAATATTATGCTTTTAAGGTGCGTTAATAGCCCATTTGCGGCAGAGCATTGAAAACTACAGCGTCCATTCTTTGAGCGCACATGGTTTTTTTATCTGGAATTTCTCAGTAGCAGCCCGAAACCGGGATTCTTGCCCGGTTGATGGCAACAGGCTCGCCCCCTATTACGTGGGACTTAAGCATAACTGGTGAAATGTAGGTGTACTATAGGTACACCTTTACCAGGCCTTCTAGTTAAAGAGACGATAGATTTTTGTAGTCTTTCAACGTTTGTACAAACAATTATGTATAATTTTAGTATATCTACTACTATGTTCAACCTGTGTTTAAGTATTGATTTGGATAAATAAACATTATTTTATTTTTCCTTTATATCATTTTGAATACATATAAATTAAAACAGGTGCCCCTTCGGCATCAGGAACAGGGTCCAAGCTACCGGTGGAGAGGAGAGAGAGAGGAACCTCCTCACTATGCGTGCCGTGTCCAGAAGTATTGCTTTCAGAATCAAGCCCGACCCAGCCGCGCAATGAGAGCCTCCTGAGGTGTTGGTCGAGGCTCTCCGCTATTACGCCACTAACCGAAACGATTATCGTTTCAATGATTGCAGAGTCCACGTCCCATAAATCGACAACCTCGTGTGCTAAGTCAAGATATTTGATTTTTTTATCTTTTACTTCTGCCTAACCCTCTAGAAAAACTGGCGTGATGTTATGTTATGTTTATGTAAAACAGTTTCGTCAATGTTTATCTCAAATGCCGTTATTATACTTACAGATATTTTTAGCAGAAATTCGCTACTGAAAGCCCATAGGTATTTAGGACAACCTTCTTTTCCTACCAACATGAGTTTGTTGACCTCAATGGCCGGGATATTTTTCTTTTATTTTTCTCTTCCCTCCCTTAAGACCAGTTTGCAGCTAGTCCTGTGCAAAGAAGTCGTTGTCTAGTTAATATTGCTCATCTGTCTGTTCGATAGAATGAGAATGCCATAGATAGGCTGGGTTTTTATATTAGAGTACTGTAGTGCAATTCTGACTGCCTCGTTGGTCTAGTGGTCGTAAGCGTACTGCTGATTATGAGTTTCTGGGTTCTATTCCCTGGTCGGGCAAAGTGTTTTGGGTATTTCCATCGGCAATTTCTCAGTAGCAGTACGGAGTTTGGAATTGTGCCCGGTTGATGGAAATAGGCTCGCCCACTATTAAATGGGACTTAAACATAACTGGCGAAATGTGGGTACACCTCTGCCTAACCCTTTGAGGATTACAGGCGTGATGATGTAGTGCTGTTCTGTAAAAATCTCACGAGTTTAAAATGAGCTGTCAACACCTACATTCCTTAGCGTCAGGTTGGACGTCAGTTCACTCCAAGGTCAATCACTTCACCTTCATTTTCACGGGGAGATTTTTACAGAAGAGACCGGCTGGATCAAGAGTTCAAGACCGAAACTAAAACAATGATAGAACAATTACGATCCAAGGAGTGCATTTAAGGAGGTAAAGAGTGATTGATTTCCACGGAGATCGTGCAACAGCCTAAAATAGTCCCTGATTTAAAAATACACTCGAGGTGTCGTGAAACACTTGATTCGAACGAAGTTGCTTTTTCCACACTTGGCGAATTACTAGCCACATTTTTTTATCTTTTACTTCTGCCTAACCCTCTAGAAAAACTGGCGTGATGTTATATTATGTTTATGTAAAACAGTTTCGTCAATGTTTATCTCAAATGCCGTTATTATACTTAAAGATATTTTTGGCTCATAATTTTGCGTAACAGAAATTCGCTACTGAAAGCCCATAGGTATTTAGGACAACCTTCTTTTCCTACCAACATGAGTTTGTTGACCTCAATGGCCGGGATGTTTTTCTCTTCCCTCCCTTAAGACCAGTTTGCAGTTAGTCCTGTGAAAATGAGTCGATGTCAAGTTATAACATAATAGTAGATAGACGGAAGAAAGTGTAAAATTTTGATCGTCATGACACTTTTGTTAAGTACGTGTTTATCGTGCAATAAAGAACTTCGTTCCAAAAAACCGCACGTTTCTTTACATACAGTTGAAAAGGATTAAAATTTAAAGCAAAGTTGTTGTTCAAACCAAAGAAAACGATAAACTTTCGGATTTACTCTTGTAATACGACCTCATGACCTTGTTTACGGATTATACTCCATTTGAAATAAGATTAGACATTTAAATAAACCTCTTTTACATTCCGTTCAACCGATTTCGACTTCTATACAGTAGGCTTATGGATGGCATTAAAAGCAAAAAAGTGGTTACATTACCAACTGTTTACTGCAGCTGCCATTTGTCATGCCACCAACGCAATAAAAGTCAAAATCGGTTGAACAGACTGTAAAAAAACTTTATGTCTAATCTTTTTTAGAGGTAGAAGGTATATTCACACCTGCCTTATACCGTTACATCATAAATGTACATTGTATGATAGCAACGTCACAACAAAGGATGTCTAGTGAAACCATATATAATTATCTACCAGTAACTGTACGTGTGTCAATTAATTAGAAAACATAGAAAATAGTAGAGTTTATTTATCATTTTCATTCCACTAAATGTCCGCATTCTAGAACGAAATATTTCACAATCTCCACAAAAAATGTGGTTTCAAATGGAGGCTAAACATACCCATTTACATTTGGCTACTTTTGTATTTGTGTATTTTTTTTTTTTTTTTCTATAAATGTGCGTTTTGTTTGTGCAGAATAAACATTTTTTCTTTCCTTCTTCCATTTACACGATGCAAGTTTCTTACCTATCATCATCTGCCTAGCATTTTGCCAACTATGTTGGGGTCAGCTTCCAGTCTAACTGAATACCAGTATGTATTTTACATGGAGCGACTGCATATCTGACCTCCACAACCCACTTTCTGGGTAACACGATACCCCTTGGTAAGACTGGCTGTCAGACTTTCGGGCATCTGACGACCCATAACAAGTGTCAAAGATCTCCAAATATAGACAGCCGGGAACAACGGTTTACCGAGGCATGGAGGGGTCTTGCTATGTAAAGATGGTCACCCATCCACGGACCAACCGCTGCAAGCGTAGCTTAACCTGATCGATTGACCCGTGCGGCTGTAATAAATTAGCTCTAGTTTTTTACCTATGGCATATAATAAAATTGAAGCAACAAATGACTTGCATCGCACTGTTTACACGGAGTAACATCTACTCTTGCTTCGACTTATGGCATGGCAAGTAATTAAATTATAATCAGCCTACGATATACTCACTGCTGGAACACAGAATCTCCTTCTTCTGTCTCTGTGAGAGGGAGTGAGCCATAATTCACTATGCGGGCCCAGCGCGGGTTGGTGGATGTCACATGTCTTCGAATTTTTTGTTCTAGGACATTCCGGTTTCCTCACGACGTTTTCCTTCACCGATTTGAGAGCAGTGGTGATGAATTTAAATACAATAAAGTGCCTGCCAGTCTCGACCGTTACCACTGGGCCACGACTCCAATTAAATCCGAAAATGCCATGTTTTTTTCCCTCAGAAATAAACAAATGTCACATATATATATCAAATGTAAACATAAGCAATATTTTTTAAGTATTATATGGATTATTGTAACTGTTTAAGGAACTAAATATAATATTAATTGTATCGGCAATAACGCGTACATAAAATGCTTCATTGTATAGTTAGATGTTGAGATAGACTCATGATAGCACAAGTTTAAACCTTAGTGGTTTTTGGTTGCTATTCAATATGTAATCCTGTGTTCTTTTGTATAAATGATTTTAAAAAAAATTGCAAAATCGGGCTAACAAATGCCGTAAACACAAAATAAGTCTTCTTATGGCCATAAAAAAGCATTCTATGCGGAAATTAAACTCCAGTAGCAAAAACTCAGCAAACTATTCTTGTTTTTTACGACTGATTATCCTCCAACAACCAGCTGAATAATGCGCTAAAAAAGTGCATATTATTTTCCATGCAATTACTACGACAAAGGCTACATCTTAAATTTACAACCTCTCGATAGGTAATCAGATAGTAACATAGCTATTATAGCGGAAATTCTTTAATTAAAACAGTTTTTCCCGGACACGACTTTCATCGCTCGGCATTCCAGATACCTACTCAGGTTACATAGTGATCAAAGCGAAATTCCCGGGTTCTGATACGTGGAAACAATTTGGAAGTGTAGACGTTAATAAAACTGCTGGAACCATTGCCATTCTGTAATTACTACCACCGATTCACGGTGAAGATAATCGTCGCGCGTCGTGAAGAAAACTTATGGCGCGAAAACCAAAACCTCTTCTCGTACTGAGGGACTTATATCGATATATACTAATTTAATAAACCTTAGAGTTTGTTTGAATGAACGAGCTAATCTCTGGAACTGCAAGTCGAATAAAAAATAAAAAAACTTGCATTTGATAACCCACTTCTTGAGTAAGGTTATAGGGTATTTACCGCTACGAGTACGACCCTTATAAGTCGAGAAAGACGAAAAAACGCTAAGCGATGGCAAAGTAATAGCGCGGGCGATACGATGCGACGAGATAGGTTGGGGGTCGAAATTTCACGCGAACGAAGTTGCGGGTAGAAGCTTGTTTATCATATTAGTCCCCTCTTTCTACACGATGAGGTTTTAGACTCGTAATTGAACAGTTTTTTATTTCATATACTACCCCACAATCTCATTGCTGGTTAAAGGTCTCTCCCATAGACATCAACATCACTTTCTGCTCCCTGCTCTGGCCAAAACGTCAACTGACAATAACGTAATTATAATATCGTATAATAAAAAACCTGAAAGACGCAATTTACCTTATTTGCATGTTACCATTTTCAACAAAGGTATTTAGATGCGTCACAACTCAACCGCAAAAATAAACATAACATGATTCTGTGAGAAAGAAAATTCAGGATCAGTTAGTTCAGAAACCGGAAACAAACAAACAAACAACGCACTTGATGCTAATAGCGATTTAAGTTAAAGAAACACAGCCAAAGATACATAAAAAGACAATTTTGAACGCAAACGTTGAAGTAAAAGAACACAACATAACACAAAAACTTTACGTTGTAGATTGAAATGGATACTTAACACTTTAATCTCATATTAGAGTTACGTTATAAATAAAACCACTGCTTCTTCTTTTGCATTGGCACGAACTATAAGGCCCCGTTCACACGGTGATGCTTAGTAGGATATTTTACTGTAAAAAGTCAGAAACACACGTCAACATCCCACTGTTCATACGGTTAAAAACAAATTCGGTATCAGCCTACCATGTGATCCCAAAATTATACTGGTAAATATTGTACTGATCATCGCCATTGAGCATAGCTCAAGCCAATAAAATTAACCAGTCAGAAAGCTGAAGCAGAAGTTAATTTGAGTATCGCCAATTGTCTCCTATTTAAATGCATCTCAACTACAACGCCCTGGATAGTCAGGTCCGCTACAAATCTTACGGACTAGCAAATTTTTCCACCACGACATGTTTAATCACATTAAAGCTCCCTAAAAAAGAAGTTCTCTTCTGCTGCTAAAAATTTAATACTTCTCCTTCTTTTCAGTTTTCCACATCCAACCATGAGTTGTTACCGGACCGTTGCGTTGCTGGTTGCCTTGTGGCTGGTGGTGGGAGCCAGCTCCTCCCCTGTCAGAAGGTCCCCAGACCTTGAGGCGAGGCGCAGAAGTGCTATCGACAGGAGTATGATCAGGTTAGTGAGAATTGTAAAGAGAATTGTAAGACTGTTTTGTAGAATATCGGTGGCGATAGACTGGTAGCCCAAAAGTTAAGTCGTTGTAAGTCTGTTGTTGCCACTGTTGCATTACTAATTTGAATAACACAGTAACACGAATATTTTTTGTTGGATGAACAATGTGGGCTTTTTATCCCAAATTGTTAAAGTTGTCTCTTTCTGATAATATCTGACTGTTGCTCCTTACTCGTACGCCTGACTTCTTCGATCAATTCTTCTTTGATCACGTACATTATTTTGGAATTTGAAAGGGACTCCCGATAAATATGTATGTATCTTCTAGCTCCCTCTAAAATCAATCTCTGGCACTTTGATAACATCGTTTTCTCTTACAGATTCGGCCGATCATACCCCCAAGAACCATCAGCGGCTGACATGAGAGAAGCATTCCAGCGCCCTACACGGCGTGGCAACAGTTTTCTCCGCTTCGGCCGCTCCCAGCCCCTCACCCTTTCAACCGATGACCTGGTCTCCCTCTTGAGAGCATACGAAGAAGACTATGACACTCCTATGACCAAGAAATCCGCCAGCTTCGTCCGCTTCGGACGGGACCCTAACTTTATCCGCCTTGGACGTTCTGCGGAGGATGAAAAAAGCGCTATCGAGCAGAATTCTGAGCTGATGGTCAGCGGATATCCTCAGAGGAAAAGCCGAGCGAGGGATCATTTCATCAGGCTTGGCAGGGATAGCGAAGAAGTCAATGAGAATGAGTTTGAGGAAGCCGAAGAAAGCAGAAGGAAGAGGTCCGCCGAAGCGTGTCACGACTGCCAGTCGTAATCTCTTTGTTACGTTTACATTGCTATGCTGACCGCTGTATGAGATTTTTTAATGAGAACTTAGCAGGCATTGGATAGCAGTTTTTCTTTTAAATACATGGTTGTTGTAAACGATTTGCATACCTGATTGTTTGCATGAATTTTCATTTGTGTTTAAAGTATTTTAATTTTAAACTGCTGTCGGAAATGCCTGAATTTTATTCTGTCAATTTTAATACTGTAAATGAGGAGTACTTGGGCAGTGCATATCTCATGCTGCGGTTTTTCATTGATGTCTTAAATTATTTTCTTCTGCACAAATATTTTGGACGGGCTAATGTTTTCTAATGAGGCTAAACTAAGTGGTGCATTGATGTTTTAAAAAAATATATAAAAAATGGTATAAGTATTTATAGGTTTTAAAATTTTAGAAAAATACAGTTAAGCATTTTAACAATATTTTAATTATAAAAATATTTATCTCGAAAGCATAATACGCTTATAATATTTTGATCTCAAATATTTTATTATTTCTTTCTTGATAATGTGTAGAACCATTAGCAGCTGTAAAGTGGGTCTCAAATGTAAAAAAAAAATAAACAAATAAATATATTTATAAATAGTTACATTTATTTTCTCTAACTCGTTTCAATTTTAATCCTGAAATTATTCTCAAATGCAAGAAATAGAACTAATTTTTTTTCAGAAACTAATCATTGTTATGTCACAGTTATTCTCAATATTGTAAAAAATAAATAAAAAAATAGTACATTTCAAGTGTTAGCATCTGAAATGTAGGCTGGGTGTTAGTTCAATTTCGGATGCACACACTTATATAAAGTTACATTTAATTAATCAAAATATGTATTTAAAATGTTAAAATCGATGTTAATTAAATAGTACCTATGTATTGAATTGTTGCAATACTAAATAAAGCATTATTGTGTAATGATTGAGAATTCATTTAATATTATATTATAATAAATGGAGTTTATCAATAAATTTCTATTTCCCGGAAATTAAATCCCAAATACCTTTCAGTTTATGGGGTAAATAATTTAATTATTTACGAGAAAACGACTTATAAAATAATGGATAACATCGCTCTACTTCAATGTTGCAATAAGTTATGCCCAGAAGGGAATTATTGAGATCTTTTCCCAAAAGGTGATATAAAGTAAAGCTTGATAATACAAAATCAGTTATTGAAAGTAAAGTAAACGAGTGGGAATAATAATACATTATTTAACTCGACGCTGAGATTGAACCTAAAATAGGTCGTTATTGAAAACACACACACACACATGAATGCAATAAAAAAAATATTTTGAATTTGAATTTATTGACTTTTGATCATGGCTAAGTAATAACAGCCTCACGGATCGATCATCAATGATGGGTGACCATTTTTACATACCGAGAGGGGTTGGATGTCAAATATTTCGCTGTTTTGATTAATTTGGCAATATTACTGTATGGAAATATGATATACGGCTAACTAGTGAACTAAAATATTAATTATGAAATGCAATCATTGATATTGTAACACCGAATATTTAGTTTTAGATGTAAAAAAAGTATTTAGAAACTTTCCAATTGCCTTTTTTACACCTAAAACGGTTACAATATTAAATTCTGTAGTTTAATTCCAATTATATCTGCTCTTGTTGGTCCTGTATGTCGTTTGTAGATAGAAAGTTAGCCCTTGCCTTCTCCCAACTATGTTGGGGTCAGCTTCCAGTCTTACCGGATTCAGCTGAATACCAGTATTTTACATGGAGCGACTGCATATCTGACCTCCACAACCCACTTTCTGGGTAACACGGTACACCTTGGTAAGACTGGTTGTCAGACTTTCGGGCTTCTAACTACCCGTAACCACTGTCAAAGATCTATATACGAACGACAGCCGAGACGACGGCTTAGCGTGCTTTCCGAGGTACGGAGAGGTATCGATATGTAATGGATCACCCATCCACGGACCGAGCTCGGCAAGCGTAGCTTAACCTACGATCGATCCGTGCGGCTATTATTGTCTAGCTACTAGCCCTCGATTCTTTTGAAACAGACAGTAGTAAATCCTAACTTAATATTATAAAAGTGCGAAAGTGAGTTTGTTTGTTCGTTACGCTTTCACGCTAAACCGGGTGAACGGATTTCGATGAAATTTGGCACATGGGAAGTCTACCTGGAAAAGGACATAAGCTACTTTTCATTCTAGATCACAGAAAAAGTCGCGAGATACGGCAAGTAATTTAATATTTAACTATCTTTATTAGGTGACCTTTACGAAAAGAGGATATTTAGGTATCTGAACTGAGTAATAATAGTACATTATGTTACAAGTGTGCTGTGTAATGATCAATGCGCATGCGTTTCATACGACGTTTTTCAACACTTTTGCGAGGAAAAAAAACATACTTGTTGTAAGAATGTATGCTATAACGTAACTATAGAGATGATACATTTAGATTTATAAAGTTCAACTGACCTTTGTTGCCAGCAATGACTTTATACGAGTAGCCTAGCCAGCCTACTGACTACTTAGAGCTTCTTTTAAAAACTTTTGTACGTTGGTTGGTGACACTACTTTAGATTTCGTGTTTTTGATAATAACAAAACTAAAACAATAACACGACACGATTTCTCGCGGCATCGGAGTCGGAGTCAAGCCACGGCGTTTCGCCTCCTCGCGCCACTCCCAAATATGCGCGAGGACTTTTGCCTCCAGATCCCATGGCGGCAATCCGGCAAGGAGGCTCGCCGCCTCACCGGAGACCGTGCGGTATGCCCAGACCAGCCGGGTGGCCATGACCCTCTGGGATGCGTTCAACAGGCGGGCTGGCCGCCGCCTCAATGAATGCGCCCACACCGGTGCCCCGTAAAGGGCCATGGACCGCACGATCCCCGCGTATAGCCTCTGGCAGGAGGCGTTTGGACCCCCTAGATTGGGCAGGAGCCGCTTCAAGGCAGCCCTGGCCCGCTCCAGTCTGGGAGCCAAACGTCGGAAATGCTCTACAAAGTTCCACCGACTGTCGAGGACGAGTACCAGGTACTTCATCGTCGACTCGACGCCGATGTGAACCCCTCTTACCGTTATTTGAGAACCCGACGGTGGTGCGTTCCGAGGACCATGAAAACGTGGCCTCGGACTTGTGCAGTGCCACCTCAAGTCCCAACACCCAGTCGTATCTGATGTCCCACAGATGCGGCCCCAGGACCGATCCCTGTGGGACACCGCACGACATCTCTCGCCAGTTCCACTCTCCCTGGTGACCGGGGTAGATGATGGCCCAGTGATACCGGAGTGCCTCCCTGATGCAACTCCAGGGCAAGGTATTGAAGGCGTTGGCGATGTCTAAAGACACCGCCAAGACGACCCCACCCCGAGCTATCGCATCCCCCGTCGTGAGGACTCGCACGCGCATGATGGCGTCCACCGTGGTGCGCCCCCTGCGGAAACCAAACTGGCTCTCCGCCAAATCTGGCCCCACCCGCACCAGCCGCCCGACGAGGCGGTCTGCAATTACTCTTTCAAAGAGCTTGCCCACCTCGTCGAGCAGCACTATGGGCCGGTAAGCGGACGAAGAGTCCGCAGGGCGCCCGGCTTCTTGATAAGGACCAGTTTCCCCGTCTTCCATTCGTCTTCTTCTTTGAAGCGGGAACTGGCCCCTCTCCAAGCATGCGCTTATATAGGAGCCCCCTTAGTCGAGGATCGAGAGCCACTGAGGCCAGGACCCAGGCTTTCCCAGGTAAGCCGTCGGGTCCTGGGGCGGTATTTCTGGCATTCAGCCTACGTACCGCCACCCTCATCTCTACCTCGGTCACCTCCAGAGCATCGTCGTCGTCGTCGTCGGCGGTGTGGTCCGCATCGGGTACCGCAGTAGGTGGAGAGGCATGTTCCCCTCTCGAAGGGAACAGAGTGCTCACCACGTCCCCCACAAGCTGCGGCCGGAGACTCTGCGTCAGCGGGGGAGCCCATGGGCGGAGTTTCTCCCGCACTATTTTGTATGGGCGTCCCCACGGGCCTCTGTTCAGAGTCTCCAGTGACTCCTCGCGGTCCAGTACCCTGGCCCGCAGGATTTCCGCTTGGAGGGCGGTCTTCGCCGCTCTGTACCCCTCGTACAGCTCCGCCTGAATGGCTTCCGTATCCAGAGGTCGAATACGGAGCCTGCGGTGCCTGGTGTACTGGCGTCGCGCAGCAACGCACGCATTGCGCAGTGTCGTCAGCTGTCGCGACCACCAGTACACCTGGCGCTAATCACGTCCGGGCTGGACCCGGGGCATTGCCACGTCACATATCTCGGACATATGTTCCGGGAGGCCTCCCGGAACCACTCCGCCTCGTCATTGATGTCGGCAGGCCTGTCCGGTGATGACACCCAGGCCTGCACGATCGAGGATTTACCAGGTGGGTGCCAGAATTTCTCTGAGAGATTTTTTTAAAGATATTGGTATCCTCACTGTTGCCTCACAATTCATTTTCGCCAACATTCTATATATTAGGCAAAATATACACTTGTACACTAGAAACAGTGATATTCACAATGTTAACACAAGAAACAAGGACAAACTACGAGCTCCCTTTCACCGGTTTCATAAGGTTCATAACTCATTTGTTGGGCTTGGTATAACCTTTTACAACAAGCTACCCTCTTCTTTGCTAGATTTGCCTTTTAATGCGTTTAAAACTAAAGTAAAATCCAACCTTTGTTCAAAGGCATACTATTCTATCAACGACTACTTAAATTATGAGAATAGTTGGTCGCTGTGATTGGCTCTAGACAATGTTTATGTTCTTTCTCCAGAATTAGCCTACCTACCGACAGGTTATACAAGCTTATATAAGCTTAGGTAAATTGTTCATTTTATTTGACTTTATTTTAATTTTATTAATTTTTTGTTGACATAATCTACTCATTAGAATGATTTTCATGAGTTGTATTGCAATATGTGGTTAGCTAGCGACCTCGACAAATTGATCATATAATTTATTTATTTTTCCTGAAAAACCGGCAGCAAGTTCGTCATGCTCCCTTAGATGTCACTGCTTGCGGTAGCGTCGGGGGTCGGGTTGCCTCCTTCCCTCAAATATGGCGAGGGGGGTAATGGCTGATCTTTGCGTTAAGCTCGTGAACGGGTGCTGCTTGTGGTGACTGGTCGTCTTGCTGATCATGGTTTTGTTATTGTTATTAGTAATTAACTGTTTTTTTATTTTACCTCGATGGTCCTAGTTTATCACTTATAACTTCTAGTTACAGCTATATGTAAGCGGGCACGCCCTTTATGCCTGGAGGCTTTATTTCCTTTTTTAGATATTGTTTACGTTTAGTTATTTTTATTTCTGCTTGAGTATAGATCTCGATGTTTTTGGTTGGTATATTGGCGTGTGCTAGCTGTCATATGGCTATTAATTTATAATTTAATGTTTTGTGTTGCGTTATGTAAATTATTTTGCATAAGTACTTATTGTATAGAATCAAGTTTTTCTAACTGAACTGACAGCTGTGCTGCTGGGAAGTTTGTTGCGCCACTTCTTCTTCCCAGCGAAAGCACTAGGAAGTGGTGAAGGGTGGGCGTTTTGTGGGACTGTCTTATGTAACTTTGACGTTCGAAAAGTGCTGATTCTCAGCCTAGTTTGAATAAATGACTTTTGAATTTGAATTTGAAGTTTGAATTTGAGGCTTCCACGAGGAGAGCCGGTCCAGCTGCTTCAGCGTCCACCACGGACCACTCGGGGCTTGTTGGACCGGCACGCTCGAAGTCTGGGCGGAGACGTCAAACCGGATGTACCGGTGATCAGAATACGTCTCCACCCCCTCCATGACGCGCCAGTCAATGACACGCGGCGACAGAGCGGGGCTGGCGAACGAGATGTCCACCACTGATTCACCCCGCATCCACACACACGTGGGGACAGAACCCCGGTTAAAGACGACCAGGCTTGTCTCCAGCGCCCAGTCCTCTACCATCCTGCCCCGTGTGTCCGTATACCGGGAACCCCAAGCCACATTCTTGGCATTGAAGTCCCCGAGGACGAGCACGGTGAGGGAACAGAACCCGACGACGACGACTCTCAACTCCGCAAGGGAGTTGTGGAACTCGGCGAGTGTTCGGTTCGAGGAGAAGTATGCCCCTACCACGACAATCTCCCCAAACCGAGCTGCAACGCAACCCCGTCCTCTCTTAACAGCCTCGAGGAACGGGGTACCGGCGGCGGCCGACGAAATTAGGGCCACTGAGCCGCTCAGGTCCTCCACCAAGTCATCCCTGGGCGGGACAAAGTACGGTTCAGCGACCACGGCGATGTCAATCGACCACTACGCCATGCTCTGGAGCAACAGATGCTGAGCTGCGGCGCAGTGGTTGATGTTCGCCTGGAGGAGGCGAAATGGGGCCATTATTGGCACTCCATGTCAGCCCCCTCCTTAACCCCCTGTGAGGGCCCTGCTGCGGCTGCGGCTGCAGCGACGACGACGGCTGTGGAGGCGGCAACGGCGGCGATGGTGGAGGTTGCGGCTGTGACGGTGGTGGCAGAGGGCTTGCCTCTGGCTTTGGCGGGTGGGGCGCAGACCTTGCTCCCAATCCGGTGATTGGCCGGCTTGCCAGCCGCCGCACATACAGCGCAGTGCGGCATGGCGTTACACGAGCCGGTCTTGTGATGGCGCGCTGCCTGGCTGGATGGCCGCTAGAAATCTTCTATGGATGAGTGATGCGGTAGTATGATCTTTAAGTTTTGGTGCTATCGATGTTACGATTTTTTTAGTAGTTTTTCATTAGTATTTTTTGTAAAGAGTAACTTTCAAATAAAAAACAAATTTATTGAAATATGTTCCTATATTAAACCATGAAAACGAACAAGATATGAATACAATCTTACACCCGTTGCAAAACGCGTAAAACTTACAAACTATACACATGCATACATACACCTGCTACGATCCTTACATACTGCTTTTGTCTCGTTTACGTTCATACATCTGGTCATACACGCACGCCGGTTGAGAGTACTACGCACCTGTCCTTTCTGAAGAAGATCACCAATAAAAACAACACACTACAATCACAAACAAACTATACTATGCTACAAACTATAATCGAAACAAAATTTGATAAAAATATTGAAGACTTAAAAACATCACACTAGTGCGATAATATAAAATAAAAAGCACTTTACGAGCAAGTGTGTTGAAAATATATTTAAAGTTCAATTTAAATTATATTTAATTGCTTCGTAATGACCGTTAATGGGCGATTTGATATTTTGAGTGATTTCGGCCTTCTGGGAAAACTCTCATGAAGCAAATGCTATATTTATCTTATATTTTGGAGACGTAGTCAGTTATTCATAAAACATTACTTTGAAATTCGAAATTAATGTTAATGAATAAAAAGGATAAGTAATCCAGTTCCATTTTCATTTCAGTGCGGTCACTTGAATGAGATTCAAGGAAGAAATTCTACTGTATACCTACCTAGGTACACTCTACAATCTCTCAACTCAATATCGAATATGAATTCATCTCACGTCCATCTCCTTTACTAAGACCCAAGAACTATCGAGTTTTACCACAAAAAATCTATAATGAAGGGTCAGCAAAACAGCAAAAATCATTGATTCAACCACTTCTGCAAAGGACCATAGAATAAGAAAAAAATCACGCTCTAAAAAGTATAAAACAAAAATATATTTCAGACAGAGATCAAAATGGGCACCTACAAAATTATAATGGCATGCGATGTCGACTATACCATTTCTGTACCTATGTCTTGATTTCTGTCTGGAATATATATTTTTTTCAAACTTTTTAGAGCGTGATTTTTCAGTAGCCGGGTTTTAGTTTTTGAACTTACTTTTTATTTAAATTATTTTGGGGTTATCATTTCGTGATAAAATATTTACAGAGCCGCTAATAATTTTTTTGTTTATGTTTAATTGTATAATACGAGTAGGTATATATTTTACCGCCGCGCCGTACGTAGCACAGTCTCACTTTTGCTTCTTTTTAACAATTTATACATATTTATTTACTAACCTCCTTACTAATAAACGTTGTATAGCGTCTGTGTAGTTACACAACTTTCGAAAGTCAAATTACTGACGACTGAAAGAGAGAAAACGGTGTGTAACTATTCACCTGATATAATACGTTTATTAGTAAGGCATTTAGACACTAGCAGCTAATCCACTAACGTTCATTCCTGCCAGAATCTACAATCCTTAAAGAATGAACGCCAGTGGATTTGCAAGAGGGAGAAAGTAAAATCCCGCCTTCCCTCCCGTCGCGAAGGACGCGACGCGATAACTGATCAAGTAGTACATGTTTATTTGTCCGGCAAGATTGAGCGGTCTTTCGCGAACATTTCGTGTTCGTCTCCATTCCGGAAGCACAGTACTTATAAATAAGTAACAGTATTATGTCTCGGCAAGGACCTTGAAAAAATTGCCTGCGCCCGATCGGTAGATAAACCTTGCAAGTCCGTGCGTAACTGTCGCGTACTCAATACTATTGCGTACTGATATACACTCACATTTCGAAGCGCGTCATTTCGGCCATTTTCTATGAAGATGTATTATAATACTGTTATTTATTTATACTGTTCCGGAAGAATTAAATGGATTCCCAAGACAAGGGCGATAAATGTGATAATTATTCGATATGTGCCCAAGCACATTAAAAAATCTCACCCTGCCATATTGCAAATCAGAAATAAAGATTTATACGGCAACAGGACGCTAAAGTACAAAGGATATCAAGCCAAAAATAATATAAAACAAAGAAAAAAAAAGTTAAGTTAAGTTCCTTTTTTATATTGAATATAATCCATATGAATCCATAAAGATAATTCAAAATGACGAGCATTTCCTTTTAAAGACAACAATCTTCATATAATGATAAGATCATAACCATCCACAGACACGTACGCAATCCCATGGTTTGACGGACAAGATGCAAACTGAACAGGAATGTTCATAAACGTGAGTATGATGTGATGATCGAAGGATTGTTTTTCCTGTCGAACTGGCGTGTTGTGATAAAGTCAGGGGAAAGAATGTAGGATGGTGGTTTACTTAGTGGCTTCAACGGTTATATTTTATCCCTTCGCGTTTCTGTACAAATTGTCCAACAGGACAAGTCAGAAGAAATGAACGTTAGTGGATGGGCTGCTTTTACGATATATATCATTCTTGTAATGTGATCGTCAAGTCCTTTCATTTTTGATACTCAACAGGGCAAATTAAAAAAAAATGTTATGTCCTCTAGAGGGTGCCATTTTAAATTTAATGTGACGTCACATAGCCTATATCCAGCGGACGATTCAAAAGCTTCCAATGACACCTCATTTTTCAAATTATGATCAGTATTTTAGAAGTTATGAGGTAACAGATGAACATGCATACATACATACATACAGGTCCAAATCATAACCCTCCTTTTTGTTCCGCCGTATTCGGGCAAAAAATAACAACGGACCATAGAATACGAAAGAAAGAAAGAAAGAAAGAAAACACATTTCTTTAGCACAGACTAAAAGACACACAACACAACATACAAATAAAAAATGTAAAGTGCGTTGCGCGGCGCAGCGCTGCGCCAGATAGGCCCAGTTCATCAAAAATGCCAGACAACAACTAGTGCCTGACGCTGGTTTTCAACTGGACCTGAAGTGTGAGATTTCGGATCTAAATCAGTTTTATACTGCAATGTGTGCTAGAAACTCATGCCATTTCTCTATAGGCTGACGATATAATCACCTTCCGAGCGGTAGGTATTTATTAAGACTGAAGAAGTTCTACCTTCAGATCAACCAAAATCGGACTATACGTTACTATTACGGAGTCTCAAGAGCTACGCACGCCTGGACAGCTACTTGAATCAAACGGTTACATCGAAATCAGCACGAAATCGCCCCGACGGCATATATCGCGCCGCGTCTAGAGACGGCAGTAGGTACTACTTTTCAGATTTTTTTCATATTTTCTAAACTTATGGTTCAAAAGTTACACATTGTTTTTTACGAAATTATTGACATTATCAAAAAATAATTTTAGTAAACCCCTATTCATTTTTAAATACCTTTCCAACAATATATCACACGTAAGGGTTGAAATTAAAAAAAAAATCACTTCCCACTTTACATATAGGGGGGCTACCCTTATAAAACATTTTTTTCCAATTTTTATTTTACCACTTTGTCGGCGTGATTGATATACCTACATATTGGTACCAAATTTCAGCTTTCTAGTGCTAACGGTCACAGAGATTAAGCGAGGACGGACGGACGGACGGACGGACAGACAGACATGGCGAAACTATAAGGGTTCCTAGTTGACTACGGAACCCTAAAAAGGGTTTTTATAGAGGACACTTTCTTGTTTAAAAATACGATAAACCAAACTAAATGATTTTAGATTTTTACAATAGTTTCCTCTTTTATTAGTGTATGTTAAACTTTATAACATAACATCACGCCTTGTTTCCCCGAAGGGTAGGGCAGAGGTGTACCTGTAGTACACCCACATTTCGCCAGTTATGTTTTTTAAAGACGTCCACTACTGGACATAGGCGGGTGGCCTTTGTCCAGCATTTGACGTCTTTCGGCTCGGCCAAGCACCTCCACTTCGACGGGTTCTGTGCTTCCCGCATCCAGCGGATTCCTGCGACCTTCACAGGATCATCGGTGCACCTTGTGGCCTTCCAACGCTACGTCTTTCGGTACGCGGCCACCACTCCAGTACATTTCGGCCCCATTGGCTTACTAGCTTACACCATAATACAATGTTGTGTAACCTTTAGTTTCCATCGTCTTACAGAGCAAAGTAGCAGCAGCAACTCATAAAAATAATAAATAAGCGTTGTATGACAGCAGTAAAATAAATTGCGCAGTATTATGTCTCACTTAAAGGTTTAATTGGAGCGTTGGTTGTATAAATATCGTATAACATGCAGTTAGGAGTTTATACCGCTCTTGTCGATCGTTACACTAAATTGTTGCTAGGTCTTGAGGAGATTATTAGGAACTTTAAACATTCACATTTTTTTATAGCATATGAAAGTCATTTATAGTTTAAAGTTTTTCCAGTGCTGAGACAAGCCTCCGCTTTGAGAAAGTGGGTCATAATGTACCACGTGGACCCTTTAGGCGGGATAGAGGACGTTCCATTTTTAGCCGACTGCAGAAGAGGAGGTGGTTATATGATCGCCTATTTTTTATGTTCATCGATTTTTCCATTAATTGTGGACCGATTTTGAAATTTCTAGTAATTCTCTCTCATATTTTTATTACAGTTTACATAGCAAGTAATGGTATACGAATTGGTGTGGGGTACCTTAACTAAAAATAGAATAAAAAAAAAAACAATTTTACAACAAACAAAAAACACCTTTTTCTCTATAAAATGGTCTAAGATCTGATTAAGGACGACCTCCACCCATCTGGTTAATGAATGAAAAGTATTTTATATCAATGGAGATGCCCACTTTTTACGGACGTTGTTTTTTTATTCCGAGAAAAATCTAACCAGCATCAAACTATACGTAAATAACAGCGACAAAAATATGGAACTAGGAACCACTGAAATAATATTTTTTTTAAATCGCAGCCGGAAATAATCGCCCCTGCGTACCTGGGCTATACCGCCTGTATAACGACGCGGCACGGAGGCAAAGAGTGAGGCAGGAAAAACCTTAAATGTTGGTCATACTGAGTTTTGTTCATTAATTGTTTCTTGATCGTTATCGGCAATTGAGTCTGTTACAAAAGTATTTGATGAAAGTGTAAACAAACAGTGTTCAGGTTAAATTGTTACGCAATTACTATAATTGTGATTTGCGAGCGAGTTATCAGCGAGGCGATCGTTCAATCGTTCATCGCTGCGTGTGAGTATCGAGTACGCCACGTGTGCGTAACGTGTTCGCCGCGTTTGCGTAACGAGAGCGATTGACGTGAGTGTACAAGAGAGAGCGAGACAAGTGAGTGTGCAATATGTGGAAACGCGGACAACACGTCGCGTAGACGCGGCTAGCTCGCTTAGCTCGCTTCGCACCCGCGGAGAGCTCGTTCACAAATCACCTCGTTGGAAACAAGCTGGAAATCGTCAGTCTGATAACGCTCTTTTTAAAGGGAATGATTAACACATTCATTTTGTCTTTAGAAGGCTTCAACTTTATATCTCAGCTCACCACTTTTTTCAACAATGATTGTTTGAATAACATTATTTTGTAATTGAAAAATAATCGACGAAAGTTGTAAAATTCATCTCAATTGTCCAATGAAAACCTTTTTTAGGGTGATTTAAATTTAGAATTTCGGGTTTGAATATTGAAATAACCAAATCAAAAGGAGGATGGCGAGGTTGCATGTACAATGGGACCCATTGATAGGAGTATCGTACAGTATGGAAACTTATAACTAGTTGTAGAACTATATAAAACTACCAAAGAAGCAAATGGACAGTAAGTCGTAGAAGATGGGAGAAAAGAGATATGGAAGGGAGAAGATTATAACCTAAAACGAATCTAATAGTACTTATTAACATTTTTTTTAAATTCTATCATGTACTTATAAAAAGGTGTTCAATCAGAATATAAATATTTACCATCACTACCATCGAGGTTCTGCATCTCTCTGACCAGATATATATATATCCTACCTACAAAAAATAAAAAATACGTCTGGGAGCTATGAACTATAGTGCCTTGATCAAAACGAGATATGAAATACTGTTCGCATAGACTAGATTGATATAGGAAGGAACTACTCACATAATCATTGTTGACAAAAAACATAGCAGAAAGAAGCGTAAATATCTAGCAGAATAATTATGTATTTTTAAGGCTCCCATAGGTGCGACATGTATAGTTGCGATCGAGATTCCCTCCTTCTAAAGTCGGGTTGCACCTGCGTGTGGGAAGAATTCGGCAGCGATATTACACGTTACACCCATATTTTGCCAGTTACATACGTTTAATTCTGATATAAGAGGTGTGAGCCCATTGTAACTAACCGGGCATAAATTCAGACTTCGGGCTGATACTGCGAAATTGCATTTTTTTTATTTTCCTTGGATTTTTAAACAAGAGGTTTGTTGAATAAAACAATATTTATATTAAAAGAAACATTTATTTTGTTTGTGATCATAAAACACAGGTCGGGATAGCATATAGGATAAGGGCAGGAGGATGATGATTGTAATAAATACAGATACAATAATACTACTTCTGTATCTTCATTATCTTACTGTTCGTTCCTAGATAACTTGTAGATAACCTGTATGTTCTATGTTATGGGGTCAACATCTGTGTATGATCTGGGTGACCCGAGGGTTTCTGTTCTAATCTGGGTGACGCCCGTGCATTCAAAGAGCACGTCCGCAACGGTCTCCACAGCCTCCATGCACACCCTGCACAGAGGACTGTCCGTTATGCCTATAGTCCAAACCACTTGAAAATCGGAATCCAAAGGTACAAGCGGTATTCTAAGTCGATAAATAGCATATTCAGTCCAAAGGCCAAAGCTAAGTCGTCAAGAATCCACAAAATCGCATAGAAAATTATTTAAATCCCACGTTAGCCGTTAAAAACAAACAATGAAATAACACATAATGACTTAATGTTATTGACACTGACTGCCAACCCCTATTGACAGTGTAACGTTCCATTCTAAGTTAATACAAAATAGAATCGTAATAATTATAATATTGTACATTTTTAGTGTATTTTTAATATGATCTTATGTATTTTTTTCATATATAACAAAATTTGAATATTTAAAAAAAAATGACAAGCCTTAACGTCTACAAATGTAAGAATGTAAGTCATGTAATAAGTAGGTTGGAATGGATAAGAAACACGGTGCGTTTCATAACTGCATCATGACTAATTTTTTTGTAAATAATAATCTTTTCTAACTTTTAAATCCCACCTCCTAGTGACTCAATATTTTTTATATAATCCTCTTACAAACTTTTAATTATAATTAATATTAACTTGCAAGTGAATGACACTTCGTTAATTTATAAATAATGTGGGTCCAATCTCGCCATCCTCCTTTGTGGCACTACAAATTGGCATCCACAGGTTCGTTTTCTTATCCGTTTGTTCATATTTTCATCAGGTACTTTTGGAACAGACATTTACTTGGCTCAGTAAGGCTACTGAAGTCAGTGGATACGAAATAAGACCTTATAATTACCACTTACCAAATGAACGCTACGTGCTACGAGCATGGTACGAACTGCTACATACTTGCTACGAACGTGCTACATACTTGCTACGAAAATGCATACTTGCTACGAAATCTTTCTTCACTTAATTTTATTTATTTTCATGATTGTGGAATTCCACATTGATGTTATTTTTGCTATGCTTTTTGGGGGCTAGAGGTTTTTCAGTCTAATTTATGAATCGTCTAATAACTTTATTCGAAAAATCATTTTGTTTTTTTTTTACTAACGGCAATTTAATTCCACGGAAAAAAAATGTCCAACTATCACTTTTTAAAAGTGATTGGATATTACAAAATCAATTGTGTCCTGTTTTGGGGTTCCGTATGTCCGAATGAAAAAACGGAATCCTTATAGGATCACTCGTGTGTCTGTCTGTCTGCATAGCCAATTTGCTCCGAATCGAATGGACCGTTTAAGTTGGAATTCGGTACACCTATCAATAATTTCTGTGACCCAAACATGGACTGTTAAGGTAGAATATGGGGGTCATTTTTGGGAGACAAACAAGAAACTTAAAGTTTTGCTCTCTGTATGGTGTGACATATCAGATGCTTACTGTGACTCAAGTATATATTTTTTAATAATTTTAAAATAAAATAGATAAAGTTATTTAATGAGAAAATAGATGTATATTGACTACTCCTCTTATCTCTGACCCTACTGAGCCTATAAAGTACAGAAAATAGTTATATTTCTATACATAATTGATTACAGAAAAACCTATGGTTTATATTGTGCGAACAAACTTACATCTGCAGTTGGAATGTATGGGAGAACATGTTTTTGAACTGTAATGTTAAGTTTGTTATTGGGATAAATTCATTCCAACTGGCAGTTACAGAACTTCATTGTGCGTGGTCCGACACGCACTTTGCTGGCTTTTTTTAAAAGAACTCTGTTATTCAATTACCTACTTATGTATATTCCTACTGGCGATTATTTTTAATTAACAATTGATTCAATTGTCAAAGTGTTTATTGTTTGTCTTGTCTCGTGGGAAAATAAGTCGACCTTGACATACTTGAGAAATGGAATGGAAATGGTATCTCCTGTAGCATAACATAATAAAGTAACTGTATTATATGTCTCAGCAGTGACCTTGAAATAATTAACTACGGCCGCTCGGTAGAAAAACCTTGCGCGTTGGTGCGTAACTGCCGCGCAGTTGCGACTATTGCGTACCGGTATACACTGAGATTTCGAAGCGCGTCGTTTCGGTCGTTTTCTATGAAGATATAATACTGTAGCATATTAATACTGTGCCTGTAGGTAGGCAGTATTTACTAAAATTTAATTAAATTGTTTATTCTGTAAATAGTATACTTTTACACGTTATATTTGATATAGCCTGATGAGTTTGGCGTTTCCTATCTGACTACTCTGAGAAGAAAGGCCGCAACAAACTCAGAGGGCGAAATCTCTTTTAAAGTTTAGACATAATCTTGGTCAGGTCATATGAGGACCATGCAGATTAGTGTCTGAAATGATCTTTTGAGGAAGGAACCACGCAGATTTGAGTGGACCTGTCCATTGTGCAAGTATTTGTCGGTAATCGTGGAGCTCAACTTGACGAACAATACTAAAGAAAAGACATATGGGTAGGCCGCATAAACCACTCAAACTGCCAGACCATCAGTGAAATTAACTAAGAAAGAAAAAATAAATAAAAGAAGAAAAAATAAATGTCCACATAGTCCTCACATTCACAATAATTAAAATAATATAATACTTTACAAAGTAATCATGTCATTTTGTATATAATTTTCAACGATGTCAATGTTTTCAAAAAAAAAAAAACTAGTTTAAATACAATAAAACTGGTATATTTTGATGATTTTACATAAAAATTTAAATATCAAGTTTTATGGTTTTGTAACAAGGCTTAGAAGAGCGAGCAGCTCAATTCCAAGCTTCTTTATCTTCTAAATAATATGAAATTGAATAGTAAATGGTACTATAAATTTTTTTACGCTCTTTTAAATCGTATAATGGGTAAATTTCGAATGTCAATGGAAAGTTTGTTGTAAAAGTGTATACTTTGACCCATAAACGAGTTGTCTACTCTGTGGAGATGAGTACGATCGATGTACAGCAAGCTTGTGTTTATTCCTGGTATTTAAACTATGAACATCGGACATTTTCTTAAAATTTGATATATTTTTGTGTACATACAATAAGGTTTTCAATAGTAGTCAGAATATTTATTTCTTTGAATTTTTCTCGAAGGGTATTTGCACCAAGGTTGTACTTGGCTCGAACAGCCCTTTTCTCTAAATTCAATTCATATCATTTATTTCAGATAAATTACAATCGCTAGTAGAATTATAATCTTCCATACATTTTTACAATATAGACACACAATGACTCAATAATGGAAACATTAGATCAGGACCGCACTACTCGTACATGTAGTTTTGTCCAATATTCCATGAAGGAGCAATCCACATTCATTCTCCCTACAATAAGCTGCAGGAAGCTGTTGGGGCCGCCCCGTATGCGCTTGGAAGCCATCCATTTGAGCGTCTGCAAACATACCTGATGCTCTACAAAAGCGTGGCAACCCCATCAACATCCTGAACGCGTTATTGTATTGGACACGCAGGGCATTGGTCTTCTGCGTATGCTTCACCCATAGGTTGCAGATATAAAAAGACTGACAGTACGCCTTGAATAAAATTATTTTTACCTGTGCAGTACAGCGTGCAAACCTACGGGCCAGCATATTAGCTCTGACTGAATAACAAAGATACGATAATATAATATTTAGTATTAATGTCCGCACATGTTCCCCAGAGAAGAATCCCATGACTATGAAAATAACTAAAATATACAATTCTGGCTGTATCAACGTCAGTTATCTGCTTAATTTTTTTAACAGCATAGGCGGCTGAACGTGTGTGAACGACTGTCTCGTATAAGGTAAAACCGTATACGTGATCAAATCGAATCGTATAGTCACCGTCTGAACGTAGCCTAAGGTTTTCAAAATACAACAATAGATAACGAGTCGCACAAATAGCTTTTTCCCAACAAATTGGAACTTGTACAACGAACTTATAATTATGATCTTATGTTTCCCCTTATTTCCATAATAATGGATTTCTGTATGAATTGAATTTATTCAAGTTCCGAGTGTTGTTTCGTCCCTTTTAAGTACCTTTAATACCTAAGATGTGATTAAAATAATCCTAGCTTATTTGACTTTTTATCTGTAGAGGTTTAATGGCTGGCTGTATTATGACTGGCAGACATTCTAATATTTAAATATAGAATCACTTTTGATTATTTATGTGTCTAGCATTTGTTCTGTGACAGATCGGCATAGGGCTCCAAGTCGTGCACGTGCTTCGATATATTGTGATTACTTGAGTTTGAAATATAGCGGTCCTCTGGACCTCTTAAAGTACCTCCGCATATTTTATGTAATTCATAGCTACTAACCCTCTGTGAGGTTAAACCTGACAGTACCTACTTATAGTCGGTAAAACAAATATTTGTTTTATTCGAAGTAGTTAAATTTTTTTTTTATTTCATAAGACTGAAGTTTTATGTTTTAAGCAAGGTAATATTTACATAATATTGGTATAATAATAATATACAACGTGGCAATCCTGCCAGCTTTTTAGGCACTTGTCCTGTTGACTGTGATGTGGACAAATTTGTTGATGCCCTATGAATCTTTCCGCTCCTTTTTCTTATATATACATTTTTTTACACACATATAATTATTAAATTCATACATACATACATAAACTCACGCCTTCTTCCCATGCGGGTAGGCAGAAACTACAGAATGCCACCTGCTACGATCCTTACATACTCCTTTTGCCTCGTTTACGTTCATACATCTGGTCATACACGCACGCCGGTTGCGAGTACTACGCACCTGTCCTTTCTGAAGAACATCACCAATAAGGTCAGTATATTTATTTATTTTATTATCTTAAGAAAACTTACAGCTAGGTTATGCATATGTGAACAATAGTGAAAGAAGGCCAATTACAAGTTATCACTGACAAAATTAGGATAGAACAAGAGACAGTATGAGATAAATGTCCTCCTAGGGCGTCCCCTCCCGGGCGGCGTTTCCATTCACATCTGCCTTGTAAATACATTTTGTTAGTCGCCTTTCATTCATCCTCTCAACATGACCAAACCATCTCAGCATACCCTTTTCAATTGTTAAATTCAATTCAAAATATTTTATTTCATATTATTATAAACCTACAAGGACACTTAAGAAACGTCAGAAGCTAGGTGCACGCTTCCAATTGGTCGTTTCCTATGGAGAAGAGCAGGCAAGAAAAACCACGGTTAGTCTTTTAAAAGTTAATGATTATTACAATGTTTTCAAATTACAGTGTTAATAGGTATGAGAGGACAGTGTAGGCCTATCAACAAGTACCAGGTACTCTGCAAAATAGAAAATGTTCGACAGATCTACAGTCTGTTAAGCCTACAACGTTCTCACATTCACAAAATCTAAAAGAAAATACTATAAAAGATAAATAAAATAATACAAATAAAGGACCAATTTGAATAAATTCCAAATGACATCATTGCCACTAGAGCTTTAACAAATCTAATTTAATATAGAATATTGTAGGTTTAAAATGTAAAACAATGAACAGATTATGTCAAGGATGTAAAAAAAAGGTAAAATAATCATCGTAATTTACATAGCATGCCATGCATGCCATGACAATTGAAACAACAGAGTCATGCCGTTAATGAGGTACAGTCTGTTGTCAACATTATCTGACCCACCCTAAAAACAAACGAATTTGGACCCTCTGACATTAACATTAAAGGTTTATTCAATTTATATGAGCTTATCAGGCGAGTGCTAGGACTTGATGAACAAATACAATAATAATACAGACACGCAAATTTGATCTTTAAAACGTTAGCATTAGGTTTATGTTATAACTACTTGTTATGATATAATTAGTGTAATAGCTTATTTTAATAAATGTGTTCAAGTAAGTCTGGTCTCGTGGTCTGTGTATAAGACTGAGAAAAACAAGTTGCGAGATCAAATCCTGTGTAGAAGATATTGTTTTGCTTTCAATTTAGAATTTATTCCAAAACTATTTCTTGTATTATTGTAAAGAACTATAGACAGATAACCTTCAAATATAAACTTTCTAAAATGGTCATATTTTCGCATAACTTGTAATAAGTGGGTAGTTGAAAAATAAATATTCGTATTCATTATAAAACCTAAGTGTATGCAGTGACTACGCGCAAACATATATTACCTTGCCTTACTAAATTGCAAAAACAATGTCTCTTTACAATTTTTTATTTTCTATTTTATAGGTATTTATTTTTATTATCCTGGCTCAATGGGGTGATTATTAAAATACAATATAATCTATTTGCACGAGGAGAAGGTTGGCTGCTTGTGCTGTGCAAGAATAAACTTTATGAATGTAAACTATATGGTTCAAATTCTTTAGAATATTGCGTGTAGCATTACAACTAAGATCAAATTTCAATACGATATAAAAGAGTTGAGTTGGTCTTGTGGTCACTAAGGTTGTGCGATGTTCATCGTTATCTACCTTCGAACCAAGTTTAACCTAATTATAGCTTTTTGCTCAGCTGTTTTTTTTAATTATTTTATTACACTTTTTTTACATTTCTCTAATGGACAACGTGGAGTCTTGTCTTTTTAAACGGGCTGTTTGTATATAAATAAAACTAAACAATTGCAGGTTTAAAATGTTTATTATTTCATTATAACAAAGTTTGTAAGATAAAGTAAGTAAATGCTCATATATTTCCAAATTAATATACAAATATTATATTAGTATGCCATAATCAAATCTAACCATTTATAAACATTAAAAAAGGCGTGCTTATGCTTAAAAGTTTGCTATAGAGAAAATGAATTCACCTGTGAAATGCTTTACAGATTTAGGTATAGCTGCCTATATTAGTGAATAAACATGTTATTTAAATAGAAAAAACTATTTATAACAATAACATCACCACATAATCTGCAACATTCTAATGGTTTAACAATCAATCCATTGAGCATTTACTTACATGGTGTGTTTTATAATAAAAATAATAATAAATATAATTAAAATTTAAATATTCCTGGGCAAAACGGACCCTTTCTTCACGATGAGCAGGTGTCAATGCAACTTTCTGTTCCGGTTTATAATTCCTTATCCCAGCAGCGTGTGCCTCCTCACTGTTTCCACTGAAATATTGTGGTTTATTGCGCAAAAATGGATTTTCAACATGGCTTGAAACAGTAGCCCGATGGCGTTCGAATTTAGAACTATACTTGATGGCTTTAGCTCCTTGACGAATCCGCTGAATATTTCCATTGTCTCCATAACGTCTTAGCCTGACCGTATTTCTCTAAAACAAAAAAAAAACATTTTTGGAACCGTGTATGTAACTTGTAGGTAAGGAGTGAATGTAATGGTAAAACAGCCAACTACGCGTTCGTTAATCACATTCAATAAAATAAAATAGGTATTAAAAAAAACACTTACTGCTATATTAAATCGACGACCAATCTCTCTAATTCCAACATTCTGCTCATGTAAAAATATGATTTTATGTTTGGTATAGTCATCAAGTTGCGATATGATGCTTTTTTACACCAAATTGCTTAAAAATACTTAACGAGTTATGTGGAACGATTTACAAAATGTGTGTGCGCAGTCACTGCTATTAGGCGTAGTGTAACTATTGTCACTTAGATGAATTTATTATCTACCTCACGAAGCAAATGTATGTTTTACTTCGTATCCAACCATTCTTGGTGAATATAAATTCTAGTTTTTTTAATTTACCCACCTGTCTACGAGATAAGTTACTAGGCGTAAATCATATTGGTCTTTCTTTAATAATGCAAGCAATATTGTAGAAATGACAACAAAATTAAAAAGGAACTGATACTAGGTGGACTATTTCCGAACCCACATGTTTTTCGTTGCCAATCCAGCATCAAACCGCTAAGCCACGAGAACATGTTGGGAATAAGCGAAATTAAAGATTTGGTTGTAATTATGAAGTGTGACTAAAAGCTTTCAACTTTAATATCAACGAGATAATGATAAAAATAGCTTAACAAAATGATATATAATGCCGGTGGCTCCAACAATGTTGGGTGGGTTTACCTTAACGTTACGTGTTAAAGATCAAATTTGCGTGTCTGTATTATTATTGTATTTGTAAATCTGCACTGTCTGATAAGCTCATATAAATTGAATAAACCTTAATGCGTGTAAAATTAAGGTTTATTCAATTTATATGAGCTTATCAGACAGTGCAGATTTACAAATACAATAATAATACAGACACGCAAATTTGATCTTTAACACGTAACGTTAAGGTAAACCCACCCAACATTGTTGGAGCCACCGGCATTATATATCATTTTGTTAAGCTATTTTTATCATTATCTCGTTGATATTAAAGTTGAAAGCTTTTAGTCACACTTCATAATTACAACCAAATCTTTAATTTCGCTTATTCCCAACATGTTCTCGTGGCTTAGCGGTTTGATGCTGGATTGGCAACGAAAAACATGTGGGTTCGGAAATAGTCCACCTAGTATCAGTTCCTTTTTAATTTTGTTGTCATTTCTACAATATTGCTTGCATTATTAAAGAAAGACCAATATGATTTACGCCTAGTAACTTATCTCGTAGACAGGTGGGTAAATTAAAAAAAACTAGAATTTATATTCACCAAGAATGGTTGGATACGAAGTAAAACATACATTTGCTTCGTGAGGTAGATAATAAATTTATCTAAGTGACAATAGTTACACTACGCCTAATAGCAGTGACTGCGCACACACATTTTGTAAATCGTTCCACATAACTCGTTAAGTATTTTTAAGCAATTTGGTGTAAAAAAGCATCATATCGCAACTTGATGACTATACCAAACATAAAATCATATTTTTACATGAGCAGAATGTTGGAATTAGAGAGATTGGTCGTCGATTTAATATAGCAGTAAGTGTTTTTTTTAATACCTATTTTATTTTATTGAATGTGATTAACGAACGCGTAGTTGGCTGTTTTACCATTACATTCACTCCTTACCTACAAGTTACATACACGGTTCCAAAAATGTTTTTTTTTTGTTTTAGAGAAATACGGTCAGGCTAAGACGTTATGGAGACAATGGAAATATTCAGCGGATTCGTCAAGGAGCTAAAGCCATCAAGTATAGTTCTAAATTCGAACGCCATCGGGCTACTGTTTCAAGCCATGTTGAAAATCCATTTTTGCGCAATAAACCACAATATTTCAGTGGAAACAGTGAGGAGGCACACGCTGCTGGGATAAGGAATTATAAACCGGAACAGAAAGTTGCATTGACACCTGCTCATCGTGAAGAAAGGGTCCGTTTTGCCCAGGAATATTTAAATTTTAATTATATTTATTATTATTTTTATTATAAAACACACCATGTAAGTAAATGCTCAATGGATTGATTGTTAAACCATTAGAATGTTGCAGATTATGTGGTGATGTTATTGTTATAAATAGTTTTTTCTATTTAAATAACATGTTTATTCACTAATATAGGCAGCTATACCTAAATCTGTAAAGCATTTCACAGGTGAATTCATTTTCTCTATAGCAAACTTTTAAGCATAAGCACGCCTTTTTTAATGTTTATAAATGGTTAGATTTGATTATGGCATACTAATATAATATTTGTATATTAATTTGGAAATATATGAGCATTTACTTACTTTATCTTACAAACTTTGTTATAATGAAATAATAAACATTTTAAACCTGCAATTGTTTAGTTTTATTTATATACAAACAGCCCGTTTAAAAAGACAAGACTCCACGTTGTCCATTAGAGAAATGTAAAAAAAGTGTAATAAAATAATTAAAAAAAACAGCTGAGCAAAAAGCTATAATTAGGTTAAACTTGGTTCGAAGGTAGATAACGATGAACATCGCACAACCTTAGTGACCACAAGACCAACTCAACTCTTTTATATCGTATTGAAATTTGATCTTAGTTGTAATGCTACACGCAATATTCTAAAGAATTTGAACCATATAGTTTACATTCATAAAGTTTATTCTTGCACAGCACAAGCAGCCAACCTTCTCCTCGTGCAAATAGATTATATTGTATTTTAATAATCACCCCATTGAGCCAGGATAATAAAAATAAATACCTATAAAATAGAAAATAAAAAATTGTAAAGAGACATTGTTTTTGCAATTTAGTAAGGCAAGGTAATATATGTTTGCGCGTAGTCACTGCATACACTTAGGTTTTATAATGAATACGAATATTTATTTTTCAACTACCCACTTATTACAAGTTATGCGAAAATATGACCATTTTAGAAAGTTTATATTTGAAGGTTATCTGTCTATAGTTCTTTACAATAATACAAGAAATAGTTTTGGAATAAATTCTAAATTGAAAGCAAAACAATATCTTCTACACAGGATTTGATCTCGCAACTTGTTTTTCTCAGTCTTATACACAGACCACGAGACCAGACTTACTTGAACACATTTATTAAAATGAGCTATTACACTAATTATATTATAACAAGTAGTTATAACATAAACCTAATGCTAACGTTTTAAAGATCAAAGGACCATGGGCAAAAATGTATGAAGCCTGGGCTCACCCACCAACAGAGATGAGACCACTTTGAATATACTTGTAAAGCACTAAATATAAAGATTTAAACTCATTTTTGCGAAGAATCCATGGGGTTATTTTGCTATAAATATTTTTCTCCGACCATAAATAAACTAAAATTCTGCAAAAAGTAGTGCTGTTATGGCATTGTAGGTTTTGTTATTGAACATCTTTAACTAGTTTTAATTCCAGGTTTAATGTATACATAAAAAATAAAACAGCTGCTAACAGTTAACATTATTTTTATTAACATTTCAATCAATATCAATAATAATGTCGTCTAAATAGACGGGCGCCCGCGCAGGCGTCCGGGAGGTGTAAAAGGGATGGAGAGTGTTGTAAATCACACGGGCGCAGGCGCATCTATTGTTTACCACTATTTAAGCATTTTAAGAATGAATATATTGTTTCAATAAGTTTTACGACTCCTAACAATTGTCTTTTTCTACAAAACCTATTTAGGTGCATATCTTTTTTCTGCAATGGAATTGAAGGTGGTGCCCATAGTAACAATTTTAGTACAAACAAAATCCTTCACAATGGCGTATGCTATAACTCTGTTGGACACTGAGCCCAATTTGACTCATGGTCCTTTGCGTGTCTGTATTATTATTGTATTTGTTCATCAAGTCCTAGCACTCGCCTGATAAGCTCATATAAATTGAATAAACCTTTAATGTTAATGTCAGAGGGTCCAAATTCGTTTGTTTTTAGGGTGGGTCAGATAATGTTGACAACAGACTGTACCTCATTAACGGCATGACTCTGTTAATTGTCATGGCATGCATGGCATGCTATGTAAATTACGATGATTATTTTACCTTTTTTTTACATCCTTGACATAATCTGTTCATTGTTTTACATTTTAAACCTACAATATTCTATATTAAATTAGATTTGTTAAAGCTCTAGTGGCAATGATGTCATTTGGAATTTATTCAAATTGGTCCTTTATTTGTATTATTTTATTTATCTTTTATAGTATTTTCTTTTAGATTTTGTGAATGTGAGAACGTTGTAGGCTTAACAGACTGTAGATCTGTCGAACATTTTCTATTTTGCAGAGTACCTGGTACTTGTTGATAGGCCTACACTGTCCTCTCATACCTATTAACACTGTAATTTGAAAACATTGTAATAATCATTAACTTTTAAAAGACTAACCGTGGTTTTTCTTGCCTGCTCTTCTCCATAGGAAACGACCAATTGGAAGCGTGCACCTAGCTTCTGACGTTTCTTAAGTGTCCTTGTAGGTTTATAATAATATGAAATAAAATATTTTGAATTGAATTTAAGAATTGAAAAGGGTATGCTGAGATGGTTTGGTCATGTTGAGAGGATGAATGAAAGGCGACTAACAAAATGTATTTACAAGGCAGATGTGAATGGAAACGCCGCCCGGGAGGGGACTCCCTAGGAGGACATTTATCTCATACTGTCTCTTGTTCTATCCTAATTTTGTCAGTGATAACTTGTAATTGGCCTTCTTTCACTATTATTCACATATGCATAACCTAGCTGTAAGTTTTCTTAAGATAATAAAATAAATAAATATACTGACCTTATTGGTGATGTTCTTCAGAAAGGACAGGTGCGTAGTACTCGCAACCGGCGTGCGTGTATGACCAGATGTATGAACGTAAACGAGGCAAAAGGAGTATGTAAGGATCGTAGCAGGTGGCATTCTGTAGTTTCTGCCTACCCGCATGGGAAGAAGGCGTGAGTTTATGTATGTATGTATGAATTTAATAATTATATGTGTGTAAAAAAATGTATATATAAGAAAAAGGAGCGGAAAGATTCATAGGGCATCAACAAATTTGTCCACATCACAGTCAACAGGACAAGTGCCTAAAAAGCTGGCAGGATTGCCACGTTGTATATTATTATTATACCAATATTATGTAAATATTACCTTGCTTAAAACATAAAACTTCAGTCTTATGAAATAAAAAAAAAAATTTAACTACTTCGAATAAAACAAATATTTGTTTTACCGACTATAAGTAGGTACTGTCAGGTTTAACCTCACAGAGGGTTAGTAGCTATGAATTACATAAAATATGCGGAGGTACTTTAAGAGGTCCAGAGGACCGCTATATTTCAAACTCAAGTAATCACAATATATCGAAGCACGTGCACGACTTGGAGCCCTATGCCGATCTGTCACAGAACAAATGCTAGACACATAAATAATCAAAAGTGATTCTATATTTAAATATTAGAATGTCTGCCAGTCATAATACAGCCAGCCATTAAACCTCTACAGATAAAAAGTCAAATAAGCTAGGATTATTTTAATCACATCTTAGGTATTAAAGGTACTTAAAAGGGACGAAACAACACTCGGAACTTGAATAAATTCAATTCATACAGAAATCCATTATTATGGAAATAAGGGGAAACATAAGATCATAATTATAAGTTCGTTGTACAAGTTCCAATTTGTTGGGAAAAAGCTATTTGTGCGACTCGTTATCTATTGTTGTATTTTGAAAACCTTAGGCTACGTTCAGACGGTGACTATACGATTCGATTTGATCACGTATACGGTTTTACCTTATACGAGACAGTCGTTCACACGACGATCATTTGGATTAGATTCGCAGCTACGTCACAAGGACAGCTGCTTGCACGCGAGTGTTTCGAATATGAGAGAAAAGTTTGTCCGTGTGAACGATACAACATGAATATAAGCGCTACTGCGTGTCGTATTCAATAAAATCGTATCGAGACGTAGCCTTCTCGGTGGCAACTTCGGACGATATACGGGAAAAAATATTTCTCGAACACGATATTTTCCCGCATAGTCTCCGTGTGAACAATTTAATATTGTAGCAACCCGAATACAATCTCGGCCTGTCAGAGCGTCCCGTGGTCGCATGCCGTCTCGATATATTGTGTAAAATATATCTGTCTCTTTCCCTCGCCACCGGACCGCAGCGAGGGAAGGTGCGAAGGAAGGCACTTGCTTGGCGACGCGCGCGCCACCGTCCGCGAGTCCAGTCCGCTGCCCGCACGCTTACTGCGTCGACGCGTATTAAAAAGTACCGCGCAAGCCGCCACGTGCCTGCCTCGTGCCGCCATTGTTACGCGAATTAGTTTTTAGGGATTTCGTTCCTACTTTTGTTTTACCTTCCAAATATACTCTTCTACCGAAAAGGTGGTTTCAATGAGACAACCTAACCTCATAATATACTATTTTCTACTGCCACCGCTCTATTCGATTAAATCTCGTGTACGGTATACGGGAAAAAAATCGCCGTGTTAACGTAGCCTGACACGTAAATATAGTAAGAGACATTTTTGAAATATTCTTAACAAGTTGCACCCGCATACGTCTCGTGATATTCGGGATGAAAAGTATCCTACAAATTAACCCAGCTCATGATCTACTCATGTACCAAATTTTTAGCGTGAAAGCGTAACAAACAAACTCACTTTCGTATTAATAATATATTTAATTATGTTGCTATTTATATATAGTTATGTGGTTGTCCCATATTACATGGGACTTAAACATTGCTGGCAATATGTGGGTGTACTACAGGTACACCTCTGCCTAACCCTTCGGGGATTACAGGCGTGATGTTCTGTGTATGTGCTATTTAACTTTTTGTGGAAACAGTCTCGCCCTAGTTATGTTAAAAATTATCAGCCGTCCCATAAAGGGTGCAAAAGTTATTGAAACTTTATAAGGAAAAATTGTCATTTTTTTCGCGATTACGATGTTGGTTCCATGTAGAAAGTTGTTCAGTTCAGTAGTCTGTACCCCACGCTTAAATATGACCCCACGCCTGAACACGAACGGCCTGCGCCTGGTGTCGGGGACCATCACGGGACACTGCTCGCTAAACAAACACTTCCACAGAATAGGCATAACGCAGTCCTCTGTGCAGGGCGTGTATGGAGACTGAGGTCACCCAGATCATACACAGATGATCTAAACAAACTAGGAGACCTAATTGCCTTCTGGAGGGAGGTGGGCTGGTTGGAATAACCACCAAACGGCCGCTATGGCCCACGCACAGTGTTCCACCTGACGGACTGAGTGCGGAAACGAAACCCCATAACATAGAACATGAACCCACCTTTCTGATACACACTCTTTATAATATTAGTTTTAAACATTATCGATTATTCAATTATCTGCTTAGCCTTTTGCCAACTCAGCGACCAGTTTAACAGGATGCAGCAGAATACCAATATTTTAAATGGCATAGTGTAGCCATCGGTACCTATTTCAATGAGTATTCAATATTAAAATGCTAGCAATCTATTGTATGGACGAACACAGGAAGCTAGGCAGGAAATAGCAAAGGATGCTTGTGTCTACCACGTTCAATTGAAAAGTGTAATAAACAAAAGATTACCTGCAGGCCTAACATGACACACGCGACAATCGCGCATTACTCTCTCTCGCTTGAGTAATTGTCGTCCATTTCTGTCACTTTTCTCGTTTTCTGACAGCGCTGCCATACAAAATAGTCGACTCATTCTGTCAAACTTGATGTTATTTTGACAAACCCTAACATATTATGGCACCTTATTTATCTCGATTTTTGACAATTCAACACGAGATAATCTCCGGTTCTTCTGTCATTTAGTCGTATTTACTCGTCCTCGATTTTGATGATGAGTAGACAAACTATGGGAAGAGTAGACAAAATATGACTACTCTTTTGCAGAAAAGGGAGAATGTAGGATTCGAACATTTTTAAACCATCGTCTTGGCGCCCTTCTGCATCCTACATTTCCCCCTATTCCTCAAACTTTACTGCATGAGTTGACAAAATAACTCTTATTTCTGTATGAATGAATTTACATATCTGAGGAGGGTTTGAAATTTTCGAGCTCGCTGTGTTCCCCCTTGCATCCTACATTCCCTTATTCTGCATAAGAGTAGTGAGGGGCGCCAAAACAATCTCGCCCGGGGCGCCGGTAGTGCTAAATTGAATTAAATCAAAATCTTTTATTTCGGACCCATAAGTAATTATACACATTTGGTTAGTATACACACGACTTAGAAACTAGTGCAATAGTCTGAGCGTAAGTGCTAGTCACCGCCTGAGGTACCTATGTGAGCGGTCAGACGGGCGAGGGCGCCATTGACAAAATTGGTAGACTGAGTTAGCTTGGTCTTTGTCTGCCTCCCCCGTCTTACCGCTCACATACCTCAGGCGATGACTATCACTTGCGCTCAGACTATAGTACTTACATCTACTAGAAAAACAACACAAAGTATTCATTAATACGCCACAGTGGCATGTAGGCGTATCCAATGTCCCAGTATGGGGCTGTCCCACCTAAACGCAATAGTTTTCAGGATGCGTTTGGGGCTGGCGCGTACCCTGCGCATAATGGAAGCGCATCGCTTGCGCATGAAATGGCGTGAAAGCCATCTATTCTCGCCTCTGTGAACATGCCAGAAGCACTGCAGTAGCGCGGCAACCCCATTAACATCCTGAACGCATTATTGTATTGTACGCGCAGGGCGTTGTATGCCTTCTGCGTGTAGTTGGCCCACGGACTGCATGTATTGAACGACTTACAGTACGCTGCCTTTACTTCAGTCGTGCTAAAACCGTCACTGATTATTTATTATTATTAACGTTATCATAACTACGTAACTACGCACTTCCTAGTCTAAAACGGTACAAACTTCAAACGAGACGAACTTTGCCGATAATAGTTTATTTGACAGTTGAAATTACACTTCTTGATCAACTCTGTTAATGATTACTCTAAGATGAAGCCATTCCGTATCATTGACGGTTTTGATAAAAGCTTATAAGGACCCGAATTCAATATGACAAACTATTTGAAACTAAGCAAGTATTCGATATCATTAAGGTTACCTACTGACTCAAAATTAATCTGTTAACTGATGTTTGAAATGCCTCGTTGTAAATGGGCCTGCTGAGGCTATTCATACCACAAGCAAATCCTAAAAGCAACACACACTAGTGCGAGTTTTGCACACTTAAGCCTCGGTCACACTAAAGTCTCAGTCACACTTAAGCCTCGGTCACACTAAAGCCTCAGTCACACTTAAGCCTCGGTCACACTTAAGCCTCGGTCACACTTAAGCCTCAGTCACACTTAAGCCTCGGTCACACCAAAGCCTCAGTCACACTTAAGCCTGGGTCACACTTAAGACTCGGTCACACTTAAGCCTCAGTCACACTTAAGCCTCCGTCACACACAGCGAATACTCGCTGCGAATAATACATTTGCTGCATGTGACAATTTGCTGCCTGCGAGTTCTTCCTACACGAGAATGTTAATAGTCGATAGTTGGTGCCATAAATACAAATAAATCGTCTACTCGTCGCACACGTCTAAAACAGTGTATTCGGTTGGCTTGTGCAGGGTTAGCAAACTAAAGGCTAATTAAATCTGTCTGTCCCACAGCTCCTCGTATTTTCTATACACACCCACGAAACGAATAACATCGTAATTTCCCCACTTTAGAGAATCTTATTTTGGTTGACTTATCGTATATACACACAAACATATCTATTTAGCGACGGAAAGACCTGTAGCACGGGCGTATAGTCTGGAGCGGCGCGCTGACTAGAAAATGGGAAGCGAGTACCCTGTCATACACAGTGAATTCTCGCAGCGAGTGCGCATTCGCAGAGAGTACAATTGATCATGAAAAATTCAAATCGCGGGGCATTCAACTCGCGGCGAATGAATCTATTCGCAGCGAATAGCCTGTCACACACAGCGAGTTTTCGCTGCGAGTGCCAAATCACAGCGAGTATTCACTGTGTGTGACCGAGGCTTTACTCTCTAAAATCAGGGGTTTTTAAATGACTTATTAAAAAGACGACCCTCAAATTGACCAATTTTCAACGCTTTGTAGTGTTAGGAAAACACTACAAAGCGTTGAAAATTGGTCAATTTCAGGTCAGCCAGAGCCAGAAAGTAGCGCAACTAAACAAAACAATGCTGATTACCGCAGTTTCAACAAAACATTGTAGGTATGGGTAGATACCACAAACCTCTTTTTTCAAACGACTTCAGTAAGTGATTTTTACAACCAATTTACAGAAATAAAATATAATTTATCGCTTTGCAGTCACTTTTTTTGGGAGGTCGATTGTTGTTTTTTGTATTATTTTTGGCGTATTCACTTTAACTTAACTTAGTTTAACCACCTCTGTGGTCTAGTGGTAACACCACCTGTCTCAGACCCAGAGGTCCCGGGGTTCGATTCCCAGCGGGGGGCTACTACCATCTTATCTAAGTCTGTTGCCATAACAATTTAACAATGTTAACATACGGTGTACGGGGTATCGATGGCTAGGGTCACAGAAGTGAAGGACTGGGGTGTCCGTTTCACCACTGGACTAACGTTCCGTGATCGTTAAGGTATGCAAAAAAGCATATAGAAACTTTTGTCCTGAGAAATGGCTTCACAAATATGAAAGCTATAACGGCATTGTGAAAAGCTTTAGGAGCCAATTAGAATGTAATGCAGTTCTCTGGGCTCCGCTTGAAACTAAATATAGTCTAATGTTCGAGCCCGTATAAAATAAAGGACTATGGGCGGAATCGTCCCCACCCATCAACAAAAATTAAATGTAGCTAAATTGATAGATCTTGGCAAGATGATATTTTTTTACTATGGCGACATTGCCCAAATGCATGGGGTTCTCATGGTATCTTACGTTTAAACAAACATCTCGTTGACGTATTATTGATGTATGGGCTCCGTCCCCACCTACCAACAAACATAGAACTGATACCAATGTGTTCCTAAAGTGCTCCCTATTTGATTAAAATCCTTTGTTTTAGATAAATCAGTGGGAATATAAAAATAAAAAAAACAATTTTTTATTATTCAATAACGTATATTTTTATGTTACATTTGTAAGTTATTTTAACATTATGGTTATATTACAGTACAAAATATGATGGCGTAATTAAACGAAATATACAAAATGTATAGTAGTTTTTATCCATTATAAGTTTAGTTTATATATAAAAAAATAGTGAAGGCATGTTTTACAATCGCTGAGTAAAGTTCTAAATAAGCTACTTAGAAGTTATCTCATATTATATCCATTATATTATGGTACATTTAATTTTCATATTTTTCAATAATTATTTTTACTCGTCAATTATAATGCTGTCTAACAGATGCGCTGGCAGATGAAAATCCGAGGGACAACCTATTCCCATGTACCATATAATGGATATGATTTAAGCACAACTTCCTACAGTGCGACTGCCCGTCAAGCAAGTACAGTAATAGTGTGCAATACCATTTCTATCAGTAATATTCCCATCAATTAGCACATACGAATAATATACCTATGCGCGATCTAACATGTCTAGATTGTATTCGCGCTCTTATCAGCCACGCATTATTTATCATTATATTGCATCTTGGCAAGTCATTCAATTCATTTTCGCGATATAATTAATATTCTATAATCCATTTCGAAAATGTTCTGCACAGTAAGACTTAGCGAGTTTTAAATGATAAGTGCCTAGTGCTATTAAAATGACATCATCTTCGCTTAATCTCGGAAACTCTTCGAAGTGAGGTATTTGTGCTTCCATGGCCGTAAAAGTCGCTCTCTGACGATTGAGATTTTTTATTTCTACGTAATCACGTAACAAATTAGGCGTGCTGATTTTATCGTGTATGATATTCAGTATTTCTGAGGCAAGTCTGGTGTCAGTAGCAACGCGATAATATGCATTTATGATCGCTGCAGCGATTCTTAAATCAACGAACATATTCGGTAAAGCTCTGTTAAAACATGACTGCCTGTTTAAAACTATTTTTAAACTTTCCGTTCACAGCCTCTACCACCCATCGGCATATCGTTACTAACCGCGACTTATTTGCCTGTTCAGTGGTGAGTTGGGTAGCATGTCCGTCTTTTGTTGGAGGTATGTGAGCCTCATAACCAAGCGACTGGATGTCGTAAATGCTGTCTCTGAACCCTCTGTCTAATATAAAGACATCTCTTCTGTGTATGAGCTAATGCAATAAATGCTCGTCTTGGTTCATTATATTATGCATCATCTTCGCATCCGATGTCACAGCAGGATATGGACCTAAAACATCGATTATATAACCATCGCTGGTTACTAATAAAAAAGGCTTAAATACGTTCCTGAACTTGTGCAAACTATAACTTTTGTGTTGAAACAAAAAGTTTATTCAAAGAAATTTTTTCTACATAAATATACATATGTTCCGTCTGCTATTAAAATCAAAATAGTATTTTCCTCATTCCCAAAAATAGCTTTAGGTATCATAAGATTTCTTTCTAGAAGATCTCTTCTAGAAACATGGGCTATTCCAAGATGGTTTGGAACAAAACCTTGGGTTAGACATTCTCTGGCCATTTTTAATTTTCTTTCGAGCTCTCTGCGTAATGTTTTAAAAAGCGTCGCCAGTCTCGTTAGTTTAGTTACGTATACACCTAGAACTGTACGTGGATGACGGACCCTTTCTGATAGACTCGGTGTTACCGCCAAGATACCATCGAACTGTTCTAATGTCAAACCGGTCCAAAAATGTTATTCCTGTGCATTAAGTCCAGATTCAAAATCCAATTTTCGTGTTGCTTAAATGATCATGGCATAATCGTGCACTCGGTGGAATATACAGGCGATAGTTACATACCAAATATACTTTCATTGAAGTTGGGATTCGCCTAAGGTTTTCGTTTGTGCAGTGTCTGTAACAGCAGCTACGAGAAGAATTTGATGGCCTCACATAATCTCGAACGTAAAAGTCCTGTTCTTGAGTTGATCCATCATCGTTCAACATCTGATCTTGATCATCAACACCATGATGATCTTCCACAACGATATTTTGTACATTGACATCAACCGCGTTTCTTTGAATTTCTGGACCTGGGACGTCATTGTCTGCATTTCCGATGCGACTTTGTCGCGTAGCATTGCTAGCTCTTTGCCAGCATCTATGGCATACTGCCATAGTGTTATTGAATACAACCTGAAACAAAAAAAAAAAGATTAGTATTAGAATCTGCCTTCTGAACCAAGGGTCGCGGAGTCAAATCTCGTAGGGCACAAATATTCGTGTAATGAATATGACGTGTTTAGTATTAACAATAGTGAATACATAACACGTCACACTTTTTTTTCATGCTTTAAATGCAATTTTTATTATTGAAAATGAAGTACATATGTATTAAAAAAAAAAACGACCCGTATTACTACTAGCTTTGATGGGACTCGAACTCACGACCTTTCACTGCCCGGATCTATTTGTAATACGGGTCGATTTTTTCTAATACTTCATTAGGAGGTGGGCGTTAGCGGCTGTAATACAGTTAAATAACTTTACAGCCCCTACCGTACATATATTTTTTATACTGTGTGTTTTCATATAAATAAAAAAAATATTATTGTTTTCTATACATATTCAAATATTATGTAAGTGTTTCGTTTAGTTTGGGGCTAGATAAATAGGTGTAAGTATTCGCCGAAAGTGTAAGTATAAATGGCAATCAATGTATATATTGTAGGTGTGGCACAGGAGGGTCTACATTATTATAAATATTTTGCAGTGAAAAACACTTATTAGTTGGCATTACACACACACTGTTGGAATTATACATATTAGTTATATTTATTATTTAAATATATAATAAAAAATGTTATTTACCTGTATCAGCGCATTTTGTGAAATATGGTTAACTAATTCAGGTTCACTTTCAATTAACGCCTCTTGTAGAAAGTGCCACCTTTGTCGCAAAACAGATCGCGGACACATAATACACCGCCGTCCAGTTTCCATAATACACAGTATCCAATCCAGCTATCACAAAGTCCTTTATCGTGCCAGGATCAATGGAAAAGCTATCAATCAGTTTAGTAAACAAAAAGGGGTCGTAGTTGTAAAGTAAATACCGATAATATAGAAAGAAATAACACGCGAACCGTACACTGCAGCGAACTGACTGAGACTAAGGTTCGGGCGACTAATCCTAAATCTGATCCTCCCGCCCCTCCCGGGGATTATTTTGTAACCGGTTATCTTTATGTGCATGCGCCGCCCGCCACTGTGCACTAATGAATAGATAAATGAGTAGGTATTTTGGAATTATTCATCAATAATACGTCAACGAGATATTTGTTTATACGTAAGATACCATGAGAACCCCAAGCATTTGGGCAATGTCGCCATAGTAAAAAAATATCATCTTGCCAAGACTTATCAATTGAGCTACATTTCATTTTTGTTGATGGGTGGAGACGGAGCCCATACATTTTTGCCCATCCCCGTTTTTTATTAGATATATCAATATATGAGGGAATACGGGGTGTATCCATTTGATCCGTTGATGTATCCAACACTATTTATCTTAGGTATGGTCGGATATAATGAACTGAGGGTCAGGAGGCAACTCACACTTGTTACATAAATCTTCAAGATAATTAGAGGGAAGATACACAATGCGGATATATTGCGAAGGGTGGAACTAGTCGTGCCGAACGGGTATGTGGGTCGTCGTTGTCAACCGCGGTTGCTGGCGGTACCACGCGCGCGAACTAACTTGCTGCGTGAGGCGCCGCTGACGAGCGCGCTCCGCACTATCAACCTCATTGCTGATGACGTCCACATATTCTGTTGCACTCTGGGTGTTGTTATGGTACAAGCAGTGGAACTATTTCATTTTAATAATGTTGTTGATGTGACATGTGATTAATGCACTGCTTAATTATTTATCTATTATTATTATTTTTAACATTAATTTACAAATCTATCTTGACATTCTCATTATTTTAATTTTCAATTATTCTAGTGACATTGTTATTTGCTAATGATGAATGCATAAATATTTGCAAAATTATGCTATTAATATTATAAATGATTGTTGCAATGAATTGTATAATAAATAAAAATGTTGTGCTTGTGACATAGTCAAAGCTTGAGATTTGCATGCCTCAAGGCGTAATATGGTTGAACTATTTTCTATTTTTAACAACTTTATGTAATTACCCATATTAGCAAATAAATGATTTTGAATTTGAATTTGATTTTTTTAGTGTACTACAATATCGCATTAGGTAGAGCCTGTAAGAATATTTGGATCTCTCGAGTGAATAAAAAAAAACAGTATTATTGTGTTTCGGCAGTTAGAGGTAAGATAGCCAGTTCCTCAGTGGTTGAGGATTCCGGTTGAAGGTCGCTTCCCCCTTCAGCCAGATCATTACTTACTATCTGGTGAGATAAAGGCCAATAGTTAAAAAAACACACACATTGTGGTTAAAAAAAACTTATGGTTCTTATCGGACGTCCATAATTATGTTAATTTCATGCTAATGGTAAGTAATAGTACGTATTGCTCCACATACCTCTACAAAGTTCCCCTATACCTATGAGTCCCCATTGTAAAACATCGAGACCACGTTGATTAATGAACAGAGTTGAGTTCTGAAGCCTTTGATCATCTAATGACGCAGTATGAAGGTGAACTACTCATGCCTAGTCTACGCGCACGGAAGGATAAATCATTGTATGGGCATTGGTACTGTTCTCATACGTTACTAAAACTTGTTTGAGTTGATGTACCATCGATGAAGTTCATATCTATACACCGTAAGGACTATTTTTGCTTGCAGCGCTCGGCCGCACACCCTTATCCTCATACCTCTATAAAAAGCACATCGATCAGCCGAAACATATTGGTGCTGCATACATATACATATATAACTTATTTTCAGCTTTACAATAGATATCAATAAAGCCATGTACCTTACAGGTCGAAAATTGTTTAAAGCTTCTGATGAGAGAAAAGGCTTATCCAGTATGCGGTATAACACGAAAATTCTGGCCACCAAACATACTCCAAATGCTTTTCAACACTAATTAGACGATTTTTACCCAGTCATCTCTTACACCTAGTTATACTAACATAAGGAACTGAACTTTGCCTCTTCTGGTCTGTTACTAACAACCATATATTGTATAAGCCAACGCCTGTTAACTGGACGCACTGAGCTGAGATTTATATCAGGTATCCTGTAGCAGCTAAGGGTGGGAAAGATGCATCCTGAATTCGAGAAGATAAAATGATATCGATAATTGAGGATGTTTTATTTTTTCAGGGAGTCGGAGTGACATGGTCCTATTTAAACATAACTGACAAAGTAACATGTTTGTCAAAACATTACAATTGTCACTTTTTCACGACAGGTGCTGTTTTTTAAAACAGAAAACTATGAAAAAAATACTTACAATATTGTCGGATTGTCGCCTGTTACCTGTCGTCTGTCGGTTTTAGTTTAGCAGAAAAAATGTGTTATGGCATAAACGGTCATATTCAATATGGGTGCTCAATTAGAACTTATGACGACAATGATTTATATTACAACAAACAAAGTTTCGATACATACTAAAAAAAAACCTAATAATTTTAAGCTTTGTGTATCGTACCGGTAATGGAATTTGATATTTCTGTGCACAACACTATTTAAGTCCGAGCCACGCAAGTGTCTTCGAAGATATTGCATATAATATCTTCAGAACAAGGCGTGGTAAGTCTTAACAGTATTTATGTTTTGCAAAACCAAAATTAAACTAAATACCTGATGAACTTCCAGATATTTAAATACCTATTGAACAATAAAAGAAGAATCTGAACTTAAAAACTGACAAGTGCGAGTCGGACTCGCACACGAAAGGTTCCGTACGCACTATTAATACTTTAGTAAAAAACCGGCCAAGTGCGAGTTGGACTCGCGCACGAAGGGTTCCGTTTTTACCCTTTGGGTACGGAACCCTAAAAAAGGTTTCTTGTATGGACCGCCTTAAATTTTTCAACTTTATTTTATATTTATTATTTTTTGTTATAGCGGCAATAGACATACACAATTTGTGAAAACTTCAACCGTCTACCTATTACGGTACAAGAGATACAGCCCGCTGACCAAAAGGTGGACGGCCAAACAGCGGAGGCTTAAGAGGGAACAGGAATTAACAAGGAATTTGAAAAATAGGTATTTGAAGAAACTTTTGCCGTCGTGTTACCTCAAGTCTGCCCCCGTAGAGTGCGATAGAGACAGCTGTAGCTCAGACCGATTATATCACAAAAAAATTTGACGAGACTGACGTTTCGTATTCCCCTTTTTTCTCCTCGAAAACTGAGTCGATTCAATTTTTTTTTTTTAGAAAGAGTATATATATCTAGGCTCGTATCATTTTATTTTATGTTAAAAACTCTCTAAGTCCTCTAGTCATGGTGGTAAAAATGGGGCTTTTTTTTGTAATTTTTGGAGGGTCATATTTTCATTACCAATAAGTTGCTGAAAAAAAAGTAAATAACAGGGACGTGTCTTTAGCACACCGTGACTTTATGAAAAAAATATATTGTTCTAGAGGCTTTATTCTGGAAGAAAAAAGAGGAATACATTTGTGGTCCTGATCCCTCTTAAAAAGTGAACCCTATTACTAACCCTCCGTTGTGGAACGGAACCACGTATGGCACCTACCGGGTACGGAACCGTAACAAAATCTGTTTTTAAACATTTTACTATCAATAGGGTAATTTCACTGCTATACTATCTTCAGAAGAAACCCTCCTTTGCGAACCAAAATCCCAGTATTTAAGAAGCAATTTGGAGCCATCAATCAGCGCGATGATAAGCAACTATTTGTTAGAGATATCCACGGACAAACTACACTAGATATAAACTACATATAGTGATACTACAGTAACAAAATGTAAGGACATTGGGACATGTTACCTTGAAAAGTAGGTTATGAATAGAACAACCCCTAATTTTTTATGAGGACCATTCATACATACATAAATTCACGACTTCTTCCCATGGTTGTGAGCAGAAACTACAAAACGCAACCTACGTTCGAACCTTCTTTTTTTTTTGGGTGGCTTATTATCAAATAACTTCTCCCGCTCTGGGCGGATCGGGAGGGCGTGTCAGACTCTTACTGACTAAAACCCACACGTGTTCCTTCATTTGCCTGTATGTTTCCAGTGGCCACAGTATCCCTTTCCCGCGACCCCAGCAGGCATTGGTCCTAGAGGACCCCGTCAATTGTGCTGAATCTCTTTGAGGCGCGCATGGAACACAACGCGCCGTCGACCCGGACTTGGTCCGTATCGGACGGCGAGCTACCCATTGCTCACCGTCCGCAAGCCCGCACCTACGGTGGCCGGGAGTCGGCCTGGGATTGCCGACGCACCTGCCACGATCCTTACATACTCCTTTAGAGGTATAAGGAACAGGGTGTAAAGTTCACCCATCCTCTAAAGAAAAGGGAGAATCCTCCGACCAGGCGGGTGTCGTGTCTGGCGGGCAACTGCCCCACAAAGATGTCGGGGTAGTTATATAATATGGTGTTCGCGTAGTAAACTCTAATTGCAAATTAATGCAGGATTTGTATGACGTCAGGATTTTGTGTGACGTAAAGCCTTTGATGTGTAGTTCGCATGTGGTGTTGGAGATGCCACCACACACCCGACGTTTCCGAATAACATCACCAATAAGGTCACTATTTGTCCTAGGACGTGGTTGCGCCGTTGCCACTCACATATGTGTTTTTTCTCACCTTTTGTTTACTTATCGCCTTTCCTTCATCCTCTCAACATGACCAAACCATCTAAACTACTAGAGCCTAGATAAGAAAAAATAAGCTACGAGTACCTAAGCGAAAAAAAAATCAGCTGTTACCTTTTTTTTTTTTTTTTTGGGTGGGAAGTCATCAAATGACTCCTCCCACTCTGGGTGGAGCGGGAGGGGGATTACCTATATTTATGTTGGCATAACTCGTTAAAATGTAGGGAATAGCTGTTTTTTTTTCGCGATTTCAGGTTTGTTCCCATAGTAAAAGTTGTTCATTATGATGAGTAAAGTCACATGTTTAAGTTTGCGCTCTCGTTATTTTTTTCCTGTAGATAGGGGTAAAACCGGGATAGATGCCCCACTTTTCGAAACTGTTTCATTATTTGAATACCAAACATATTTGCTTAGATTGACCCTGTAATATAGTTAGTTTAATCATTCATAAAGCTTTAGAAACTGTATTTATTTACCTAACCATTACTGGTTTTGCAAAAATGTAATTCTTGCGAAACACATTTTTTGAGGATAGGTGCCTACCTATATGGATAGATGCCCCACTATGAAATCACTTAGGAGGATAGATGCCTGTGATGCGGGATAGATGCCTTTTTAAATAATCAACAAGAATACGTAATCACAATGTAATATTTATTTATTATCTTCATGTGTAGGTAATATAAAATGCTTAACCATAATTATATTTATGCATGTCTTTAACAAAAAATACAAAAAAACTGTTTAAGCGATAACATATTAAAACTATCATATAGAATCATCTCAAACGAAACATTCCCGTTTTAACGTAGAAATAATTATTTAACATTAAAAAAAAATCAACATTCATATGAATCTCTAACAAAATAAAAATTAATAATACCTCTTGCAGTATAGAGGGATAGATGCCCCTAAAGTCAACTATCCCTTGTAAACTCGGGCCAACTATCCTTTTCACTAGGGATAGATGCCTCTCATTATTTTTTATATAAAATAAATGCAAACATCAGTGATTGACTCTTAAATGTATTCTTAAAGAACCAATGTATTAAAACCATTCAAATAAAATGTAATCATTTAACTGTTTATAAAGATATGGAATAGTGAATACTTACGTTTGAAATTTTGAAGCGTTCGTCGCGTCCGCTGCGAATGTAATTCGACACACAAGCGAGAAACGTCCCTCTAGCACAACAACTCGCGCGTCACTGAGGTGGGGGGTGCATGTGGCGCGTATGTAAACAACGAATTTGCTGTTTCGTTCTCTGGTAGTTGAGTTTTTAGAAACGAGGCATCTATCCCAGCGCGGCATCTATCCCGGTTTTACCCGAACAGTTTTTTTTTCTAAAAACTTTGCCCCACACTTGGAATTTCTCTTGTATCGTGGGTGCATTTGCAAACATTTATACTCACATACACTAACAGCCCGACCCGAAACAACTACTTGCAGGTCATACAAATGTTTGTGCCGTGCGCGAATCGAACCCGCGACACGCAGCGCAGCAGTCAATCGCTTAACCACTGCGCCAACCGTGCCATCGATGTAAGTATACAACAACCCCTAGTTTGTTGAAGGGATCGTTCAAGGTGTTCAATGCAGAGATCTCAGAAGTCGGTGAATATCAGCTACTCGACATTTGAGTAGACACGTATTCAGAGGGGCAATTTCCGTATTTTTACTAACGATCGTATTTTACTCTCATTTTCAATCTGTCAAAATTATAATTGTTGTCGCTAAGATGACATGCGATAGATTGTGAACGCTTTTAATTACGGGAATTGGCCTTCTGATGACACATATTCAATGAAATGCTGCTATTCTATCAAACAAGAAGAGAAAAGATTTTAGAGTTCACATTCACATTATAATTTCAGTCTCAATCTGTCAATAATAGCCCTTGTTTACTTACCCACATTTTTTACAAGTTTATGGTATTGATTGACGCTAAGATGAGATAGTACCTAGATTTTGAACGTTTTTGTACGATGGGAATTGGCTTTCCGTTCTTACCCCAGTTATATGACCGCACGAAATTCGAAAACGAACTCCGTGGTTTTTAAAAACAAATCATCGCGGATACACACATCGACAAAGTTTGAATTTAGAATGTTGTCATAAAAAGAACACCCAAAGGCCTTATTACAATCATTTACAAAACAACTGATAATTATGCAGTACAGGGTCAATCAGTAATGCTGCGGCCACACCTTCGTCTGTCGTGACGAAGCTTTGCACAGTGACCGACGCAGATGTAACCAACCATTATCGGTTATCATCGCGATAGTTCGGGATGCGTAGCACTTATCGCCCGGGTGGCGGTACATAATAAACGTGGCGAAGCCGCTAATGTGAGCACCGCATTAGCGCGATAACTTTTTAGTTGAGCAAAACATACGAAGCTTCTGCACGCATTGCTTTGTCACGATTGACGCAGATGAGGTTGCAGCAATATAGGAATAAAATATTGTGTTGTATGGTGTTAGATTGCATGACACGTCACTCTTTGTCTAATGCTGCACGATTACTTACAAAATGCCTGCACTGACTGGACAGGTCCACTTGATCTGTGTGATTCTGTCCTCAAAGGACCATTTTAGACATATTATCAAGATTATGTTTAGACTATAAAAGAGTTCCTCTGAGTTCGTTTCGGCCTTTCTTTTCAGAGTAGTCAGACAGGAAACGACGACATGTAAAAGTGTTTGTACAAACATAACTACAGAAATAAAATCATTTATCATTTTTCAAGACACCTCTTTAGGTCACAAGCTATTCGAAAATGAAAAAATATTTGGCCTAGGTCTTAAAAAAGAGGCGTGAAAATTAATTCGCTGTTACAATAGATACCTACTAAAAGGGAAATGGTAAAAAAATATCCGAAAAACGTAGAAGATAGAATAGAGTAAGATACTTAGAATGTTAATAAACAAACTATCACATAAATTCTCCATTACGTAAACCTCAAACCGAAAATTAAAGTATAATTTTAGCAGAGTTTCCACATTGGTAAAGTGACAATAATCTAATAATAAGTCCTCCAGGCAATATGCGGACAATGTGAGGAAACATCGGCAGACCGAGCGTGTGTATCGCTCCCTCGGACACCGAGAAGGTGGAGCTCAAAGTTTTATAAAGGAAAATATTTTGTACAAGGTTTTCATTAGGGCCTTTTTATAAGGAGTGGTAGGTATTTGCCCTGCGATAGGTCATTTAACAGGGTGTATTTAAATCAATCATAACAATTTCAATCATATGACGTGATTTTTGATTCCCATGACACTGAACAATTTTTTTTTAAACCAAGTTCTGTGCTAAATTTGTGAAAGAAAATATTGTAACTTGTTCTAACCAAAGCAATCACTGCACGAACAGACGACCGTTCATTTTTGACGAACCTTAACGCGTCATTAGAGTCATTACTCCAACAGACGGCGCCTTCCGGTTTTCAGACCAAATGAGTGACCCCGACGTCAATAGTTTATAATAGTTCGATAGTGCGATCGAATAGTGCGATCGTTCGCCTCACACAGAAAGTGTGAGGCGAACGATCGCTTCCTATTGAAAACCGTTCGGAAAACCGTAAGGCGCCCTTGATCACTTTTTATTAGGACGCGACCTGACATAAGAACTATACTTTAACTTTAAAAACTTCTACAATACTAATTTTACATAGAGGCCTCCTTTTAAGTATGATAAATACCTGTGCTAGGAGACCTAGCTATTCTAAAACTAGTAACAATAATAATGTAGGAGTGTACATACAAAAAATAAATTCAACTTAAATCTAGGAGGGGTATGAGTGTGTGGAGGTGTGGGGGGGGGTTGAGTGTGTGGGGGTGTGTGTGTGTATGTGTGTTTATAGGGTGCGTCCGCGTGTGTATACTATAAAATTGCATATTCGCGCGACCGATCGCTTTGGTAAGGAGTAGGCTACGGGGTAAGGTAAGACTCAGAACCTACGACATTCCACTAGCCACAAAATCAAACCATGCCTTCGTTAGCCTCCTAACATAGATACATTACATTCACGCTACAAACACGATAACACCACACAATCTCCATTGATGGGTAACATTGACCACTTTGAGCACCAGCTTTTGTTATAATTAGCTTAAGGCATACCGGGAGGAACCTGGTCTTATATAAACGGTGTGGGGATTGTTCACAATCTGATTAGTTTGTATCTATTGTTGTTGCAGGTGTGGGAGTTGAGATGGAGGTGGAATGTTTTGATCTAGTTGAATGGAAAGTTTTGCAGTGACATCTTGATAGGTGCGGGCGATTAGACATAGATAATTGACTACAAACTGCCTGTAACTTGATGCGGCCACGTGAAAGCAGGGCTTTAAAATGCAAACTTCCATAAAATCTATAATTCCATACTTTGTACTATATTATTTATTTATTTATATATACTTTATTGTACACCACAAAAACACATAACAAAAAAAACAAAATTAACACTACAAAATATACAATGGGCTGCCTTATCGCTTTCCGCGATCTCTTCCAGGCAACCTTGGAATGGACAGTGATTTGCCTGGACATAAAACCTACCTAAAAATAACCTAATTAACCTAATTACCTATCTAAAAATAAATAAAATAGTCATGCGTGTATGACCAGATGTATGAACGTAAACGAAGCAAAATGAGTATGCATGGATTGTAGCAGGTGGCGTTCTGTAGTTTCTGCCTACCCACATGAGAAGAAGGCGTTAGATTATGTATGTATGTGTAATGAAATAGTAACGAAGAATTTTTGTCCATTTGTCTGTTTGTCGGTATGTATGTCGCAAAAACGGCTGAACGTATTTGTGTGATGTTTGGCACAAGGGCAAACTATGACCAGGATTAGGTCATAATAGGATACTTTTTATCCTGGTAGTACGTTCCCGTGTGATAATCTGACCTTCAGGCAGGAGAAGCCGGTGGCAAAACTAGTAATTTATAGGTCGTAGCCAGATCTTAGAATATTGATCATTTCATGAAATGGCCAGCTAACATTGGCCATATCGTTAAATCGTCAACGTTTAATGATATGTCAGTCGACGTTTGGCCATATCATTAATGTAGGGTATCCATGGTGTAGTAAAAATGGCCAAGTAACTGCAACCAACTTGGAAGTAGCGTTCCTCGGCCGCTGCCGCGACACCGCTTGCTGCGCTCGCTCAGCTCACGCGCGTTTGGTCACCGTTCTAACCTAACCTAACCCATTTGGTCGGAGTGCCACTTAAGCGGAGTATTTATTTTTATTTGTAACACTAATTTTAAGTGCTATGTTGGATTTCACGCCGTGGCGGCGACGCTTCTTCCAAGTTGATCGCTTTCCATATATCATATTTGGAACCCAATAAAAGACCATCGATTTTTTTTGGGTTGTCACCCTACTTTGTTTGATTTGTTGTATGTCGCCGCCATGATACACAACAAACACAGAGCGACATCAACGCCTCTACCGGTGGATGATCTAACTATTTTACGATATGATCACTAATGTTTGGCCACATCATGCAGTAGTCGGGCGTTTAACTGTTCATATCATTAAACGTTAAGTATGCAATGATCTCGCCAGGCCACTTCATGTCGTGACCAGTGGTCAATGTTCATTTCATGAAATTAGCCACGACATATATATTTGAACATTCAAAGCAGCTAGTGACTGAGTCTGATCAATTGCATACGACAACTGTCGCCTAGTAAGTGCGTTTCGGTTTTATGTTGCACTTATGGGCAAGAAGGGTGCATACATCAAACAAGTATAGGTACCTCTTAATTAAATTTTAGTTTAAAAGCACAAAGTCAGTGAGACAAAATAATTACCATTATCTGTTGTTTCTGTACAGTACAACTATTTTCTTAATGTCCCTCGGCAAACTTCGTGTTTCGTCAGCTATCAGTTGCCCTTTGCACTTGGTGCAGACCGGACGCTCTCAATCGACTGGAAGTATAAAGAGTTGTTAATACTCTTTTAACTTAATGTAATTTATTTTAAAAAATGGGAGGAAATCTGTTTGTATTTGGAAATGCGATGATGCCCGAGGGGCTTTAAGAAAACAGTTGTACTGCACGCAGACGTTCTGTAGCGACCACAGCTGTAGGAAACCGTAGCTTTAGGCTAGTAACGGTGTAGCTTGGCGTCATTGCGGCGTAGCTTGGCGTCATAGCGGCGTATCTTTGCGTCGTGGCAGCGTAGTTTGGCGTCGTCGCGGCGTAGCTTGGCATCGTAGCAGCGTAGCTTGGTATCGTAGCGGCGTAGCTTGGCGTCGTAGCGGCGTAGCTTGGCGTCTTAAAGGCGTAGCGTGGCGACGTAGTTTGAGGTTTAGTAATGTAAGGTAGTTTTGGGAACAGATTTGTTTATATTACACAAGCCTTAAGTCCGATGGGATTTCTCATCGGCAAAAATTACGAGATTCCATACACCTTTCATCCCTTATTTAACCCGTTTAGGAGATGAATTTTCTAAAATGTTTTCTTAGTGCTCACTTTCTATACAATATAAGGAACTTTTGTGTAAAATTTCCAGCTTTTAGAGCCAGCGGTTTGGCTGTGCGTTGTCTGTCAGTAAAATAAAGATTTAAAAAATTATAAAGTAGATAACAGCGTGACTGACTACAGTACTTGTATGCCTGGTGGGTACCAGGCATACAAGTATATTACGAGGACAAACGGACCAATGATTAGAGCATTGGTCCGGTTTGTGCACGTAAAAAAATACACACAATTATTGCTTGAGTGATCATTAAAAATAATTTTATCAGGTCGTCGACCTTTAAATCTCTTCAGAAAAATTAAATTAAATTATTAAAAGAAGATAGACTATTCCAATCAACTTAAGACGCTTTCATGATGAGCACACCAACTTTTATTAAGATTAAATTTTAAACATCTAACTAACAACTATTAGTAATTCAGGGATCCTGCCGTTTTGCCGAAAAGATTTTGCCAAAAAATCACTACCCAAACAAATTTTTGCAACCTTTTTTTATACCAATGCAATGTTTGGAATTATTTTAGTACGCACATTTTCATTTGGTCAAATTTTTACTTGGCAGAATATTATCAAGGATAATGTCATTTAGGCATTTGGTCTTTAATATAATTATTTATTACAGCAAACAACCTTTAGACAATAAACGTTTCGTCATACGATTTGGTATGACAAAAATATAAAGGTTAGGTTAGGTTAGGGTAAAACTGTGACCTACGCACGAGCCGAGCGAGCGAAGCGAGCGGTGCCGCGGCAGCGGCCGGCGAGTGCCAAAAATGACTAGATTATATAGAAAGAAACTATGGAAAAAAACAGGCTGCCCGAAACTGAACTAGTTACACGAAATTAATTATTTAAAAAAAATCTACTAAATATTTGGCAATTTTTTTTTTGCGTAAAATGACTAATTCCAACTGAAATATTTGACTACATAAAAATTGATAAAAGTTCTAGTTGGTAAACAAGTTATTGTATAAACGTTCACATGCTAAACATTAGGTTTGCGTTACAATTATTTGTAAAGATATTTTTTGCTAAGTAATTATTTGGCAAATGAAATTATGCAAAAAATTGTTTGGGAAGTGATAATTTGGCAATTTCTTTTCGATGAAACAAGGGAGACCCAGTAATTCAATATGCCTTCATAGTCTGGGACCTTAGTGATATAAAACTATTCTAAAGTTCTACCCTTATCAAGAATGGCGCAAATTGCATCAAAAAGTTTTATAAACCCGAGTAAATTAGATCATTCTGCGTGAAAAAACTAAAATTCTGATCTTCGATCAGTATTTTCTATTTTGGGTAGGATTTTCTTATACAGGGTGTCCAAGAACCTGGCGTCCAACTGGATTCCCACGATGCCCCAAGTTCTAACAGTACTCAGAAAAATATTTTAAAAAATCCACCCCATGTACTTACAGAATTATACTGATTTCAAAAAAAAAGGGGAAATGAGCACCCTGTGACATACTTTTGAATGCTGTGACTGCTAATGCTGATAATTTCGATATTTCTTGGAGGTTTTGTAATCTAGGGTATTGCTGTGTCTAAATAGAATGTAAAAATAATGTACTTATTGTACCATTTTAAAATAAAATATTATTTTAACTAAAGGTGATATGGAAAACTATTGAATTTCGCAACTTTGACCGACTGTAGTGTAAAAAAAATGTACCAAAATAGTATGGCAAGTGACGTCAAATTTTGACGCGTTTATTCCTCTTTTTAAAAAGGTATAATACTTACACATTAATTTGTAAAAAAAATTTTTTGATAATATTTTTACTCAACAACCCAATTTTTACGATGTCTTACAGAATTCTTAGAAAGAAAAATTTACGACGAATTGAATCTAACCTCTAAAGAATTACTATTGTATGCTCATAAAAATAACAACAGGCCTCTCAAAAAACAGGTTAGACCGTAAGGGACGGTATGTGCATGCATCTCACCATAGTGATTCGTTATTACAACAGGAGGGAGCAAGACAGAAACTATCTTTGCGATTTGCTGGTTCTTCTTTATGGTACCCCATTATTCAGGTAAGAGTGAGGGAGAAAAAGGTTAGAGGTGCGAGTGAGATAGATAGTGACGCTATCTGGGATCGTGCTATTTAGGATAACAGTACGGTCAGTACGCGTCACTGCCTCCTGCCGTTACTACGCACCTCTCTCTTATTGTTACCATTGATCACGTACTACGATTTAAAGCTTTGTTTATTGGACTCGATTACTCTTTGTGCTCTGGACTTTGAAACGAACTCTTTACGACGACCTTTGCCTGTGTTTGGACAGTTTGTGTTTTGTGTGTGCTACCATGGCGACCTACACTCCGCAAGAATACGCAAATATGCACTACATTTATGGAGAATGTAGAGGTAATGGACGAGCTGCAGCGAGACTTTACAGAGAAAGGTATCCGAGGGCTACGCGATATCCCGACCATCGAGTTTTCATTAATGTGCACAGATCACTATGTGACGGGCGGTTCCCCAATCAAGTAGCTGGTGAAGGACGACCCGTAAATGACTTCATACGCGATGAAGTTTTAGAGGCGGTGTCGGCAAATCCAAGCATCTCTGTGCGAGGAATAGAAGCTGATACGGGGATACCGAAGAGCACAGCACACAGTATTCTCCAAAAAGAAGAATATCATCCGTACCACGTACAGCGAGTGCAAAGTCTTTTACCTCGAGACTATCCGAGCCGAGTCGCGTTTTGTGAAACAATCCTGCAAAAACATCGAGAAGACGAAAACTTTATCGACAAAATTTTGTGGTCAGATGAATCAACATTTAAGAAGGATGGCTACATGAACCTACACAACTTGCACGAGTGGCATGTGGAAAATCCGCACTTGATGCGAGAAGATAGATCCCAGTACCGGTTCAAAGTGAACATGTGGACCGGTATTCTCTGTGGGAATATTATTGGTCCATTTGAGATGCCCGAGAATTTGACTGGCGAATCATATTTAAATTTTCTTCAAAATGATTTGCCAAACTTACTAGAAGAGACCCCACCAGATATGTGGTTCCAACACGACGGCTGTCCAGCACATTTTCGCGTATCCGTTAGAGAGTTTTTGGACGAGCAATACCCGAACAGGTGGATTGGGCGATCAGGAACAATCCCGTGGCCAGCCCGCTCACCTGACTTAAATCCGCTGGATTTTTTTTTCTGGGGAACTATGAAGGAGCTCGTTTATGCGAAGCCCATTAATGACATCGCTGACCTTCGTGAGAAGATAACACAAGCAGTGCAGGTGATACGTCAAAAAAGTTACTCGCGAAACATAAAGCGGTCCTTTTTAAGGAGAGTGAGAGCTTGTATTGCCGCGGGTGGTCAACATTTTGAACATTTATTGTAATAAAATATCTTTAAACTAACATTCTTTGCTTTTATTCTACTGGGAACCCATCTACCTGTGTGTATTTCCTTCTTGCTCACTCTTGGAACCGAAGTAAATAATAGTAGTAACATAACAGTTTCTAAGATAAGAAAGGGTCCGACAGTTACCGTTAGTAGGTAGGCACTTCGTAAAAAATGGGTTGTTGAGTAAAAATATTATCAAATTTTTTTTTTTCAAATTAATGTGTAAGTATTATACCTTTTTAAAAAGAGGAATAAACGCGTCAAAATTTGACGTCACTTGCCATACTATTTTGGTACATTTTTTTTACACTACAGTCGGTCAAAGTTGCGAAATTCAATAGTTTTCCATATCACCTTTAGTTAAAATAATATTTTATTTTAAAATGGTACAATAAGTACTTTATTTTTACATTCTATTTAGACACAGCAATACCCTAGATTACAAAACCTCCAAGAAATATCGAAATTATCAGCATTAGCAGTCACAGCATTCAAAAGTATGTCACAGGGTGCTCATTTCCCCTTTTTTTTTTAAATCAGTATAATTCTGTAAGTACATGGGGTGGATTTTTTAAAATATTTTTCTGAGTACTGTTAGAACTTGGGGCATCGTGGGAATCCAGTTGGACGCCAGGTTCTTGGACACCCTGTATACGGCAGAATTTAAATCATTAGCAAAAAATGATTGAAAAAGTCTAGAAGGTTATTTCCCGTATTTGAAAGACATTCAAAATCTAGTTGCAATCACATCACAGCGGCAATCAATGTCAAAAAGTTGTTTAAAATGTAGGTAAATTAAAGATATTTTGACAGATTTAGGCTGAGATCAGAATGTGAACGTCCTTAAAAATACGGAAACTGCCACTTTGGATTTTTCCAGGACTGAAAGGGGGTTTTTTTTTACATTTTGATGTTCAAAAGTGCCTTTTATGTGCCTACTTGAAACAAATCATTTGACTTTGAAACTAGTGCCGTGAAACAGTAGCTTCACTGTTCTGTCCCAGAGGGTCATGGCCACCCGGCTGGTCCGGGGATACCGCACGGTCTCCGGTGAGGCGGCGCGCCTCCTTGCCGGATTGCCGCCATGGGATCTGGAGGCAAAAGTCCTCGCGCATATTTGGGAGTGGCGCGGGGAGGCGAAACGCCGGGGCTTGACTCCGATGCCGCGAGAAATCGCGGCACAGCGGACAGAGCTCCGACGGGATCTCATGGCGGCATGGAGAGTGCGATTGTCGCAACCTAGTGCTGGGCACGCCACTATTGCGGCGATAAGTCCCCTCTTTGAGGAGTGGCTGGAGAGGCGCCATGGCGTCCTCACCTTCCGCCTGACGCAGGTCCTCACCGGACACGGCTGTTTCGGGAGGTACCTGTTTCGGATAAGGCGGGAGGAAACGCCCGGGTGTCATCACTGCGTGGATCGCCCGGAGGACACGGTGGAGCATACGGTGGAGGTATGCCCGGCTTGGGCAGAACACCGCCGTGTCCTCGTGGAGGCGATCGGTGGCGGGGATCTCTCGCGTCTGGCCCTGGTCCAGGCCATGGTACGGAGCGAGAGGGCATGGGAGGCCGGGGCCGTCACCTCCTTCTGCGAAGCAGTAATGCTCGCGAAGGAGGAGGCGGAGCGCGTGAGGGAGAGGCAAATTTCGCACCCTCACGCCCCTAGCCGCCGCAGGAGGAGACGCCCCGGGCGTCGGGAATCGATCCCGGATTCCCGGCCACCGTAGGCGCGGGCTTGCGGACGGTGAGCAATGGGTAGCTCGCCGTCCGGTAAGGACCAAGCCCGGGTCGACGGCGCGTTGTGTTCCACGCGCGCCTCAAAGAGTGTCAGCGAGTGAAGGGGTCCGATGAGACCATTGCCTGCCGGGGTTGCGGGAAAGTCCGAAAGGGATACCGTGGCCCCCTGGCATTGCACAGGCAAGAGAAGGAACACGGGTGGGTTTTAGTCAGTAAGAGTCTGACACGCCCTCCCGCTCCACCCAGAGCGGGAGACGTCATTTGATGATTTCCCACCCAAAAAAAAAAAAAAAAACCTTCACTGTTCTCTTCCAGCCTATAGCGAACACCCGGTTTTTGAAAAGCTGATAAATTCAACTAACACACTGTCCTATAGATAAATAATAATGATTAGGTACTTCAGCCAACTATGTAATCTAAGCAGTTAACATGAGATATGACAGTGTGTTTGTTAAATTTATCAGCTTTTCAAAAACTGAACAGAACAGTCAAGCTACTGTTCCACGATACTAGTTTCATAATGTAAACTCCCGCTTAATTTACACTTTTTTGCCTACTGAACTTTTGTAAACTTTCAATGCAGGAGACAGATAGGTTTCCGTTTTACATTAAATAAAATCGTGTTATTTTATGAATAACCCTCAATTTTAAGGAAGAATAATCAAAATACCAGTCTGTTTATTTAAAAGTACACGGTTTGCGATCCGTTAATTTTAAGAATTCCGTTTTTGTGAGTTTTAGCAACGAAGACATTGTATTTTGCAAAACACATTGTTGGTTTATCTCAAATTAATATTTTAAAAAGCTTCGACATTAAAACATGTACTGGTTACCCTCTTTCTATAATGGCTAGGTATAATGGAAATTCAGGAAAGCTGTATGAAAATTTATTATTTATTTAGACAACATTGATGCATTATAATAGTAAAAATAAAATGCATCAATGTTGTTGATGTTCACAAAATGCTGTTTGCATTACTTAAAGAACAGACAGTCATCACTGTCCACAATTACAGTCACGATGCTGTTGCTACTCACATGCACTTTGTGCAGCAGTGTCACCGCTTTGTTGCGTAAAGTTGCCGCGTAACCATCTGTGCGAAAAAAATTTGAGGTGCTGTAAAGCAGAGGGAGCCTTTTTTTTTGGGTGGGAAATCATTAAATGACTTCCATCGCTCTGGGTGGAGTGGGAAGGCGTGTCAGACTCCTGTGAATTTCCAGGGGCCACGGTATCCCTTTCGGACTTTCCCGCAACCCCGGCAGGCATCGGTCCCATCAGACCCCTTCAATTGATGACATATCTTTGAGGCACGCGTGGAACACAACGCGCCGTTGACCCGGGCTTGGTCCTTACCGGACGGCGAGCTACCCATTGCTCACCGTCCGCAAACCCGCGCCTACGATGGCCGGGAATCGGCTATCGATTCCCGACGCCCAGGGCGTCTCCTCCTGCGGCGTCTAGGGCGCGAATTCTGCCTCTCCCTCACGCGTTCCGCCTCCTCCTTCGCAAGCATTACTGCTTCGCAGGAGGAGGTGATGGCCTCCCATGCCGTCTCGCTCCGTACCATGGCCTGGAAAGCAGAGGGAGCCTGAGAAAAGTTTTGCACTCTCAGAGCATTGGCAGCCTTTTGAGTATATGCGCTGTCCACGGGCTGCTGGAGTAAAACGTCTGACAAAAGGATTTAAATAACATAATCTTTACCCTTCTTGAGCAGCGAACAAATCTGCGGGCCAGCATATCAGGCCTGACTGTAAACGGTCTGCGTTCCCTTTCCATAACATTTTTTATGAATTTGATTTACCTATTTATAACTGAAGTGGCATCAGAAAAGCTCTTTTGGATTACCAACAGTAAGTAATTGAAGTAGAAGCTTCAATAAATACCAAATTGATCAAGTCAGACCTAATTTTGCAAAGGTGATCCCACTAGACTAGATAAAAAGGCGAAGGGCCTGCAAGTATTTTAAAGCAATTACTAAGAAGATTAGTGGATTTTTCCATCTGCAATTTTTCAGTAGCAGTCAGAAGTCATCGGTGAAGTCGGAAGTGCAAACCACCTACACACTATTTTCGCAAGCATATTGGATGAACGGGAAAACACACACACATTGCAAGAAATCATAATCTCACCTCTCAAAAAAATGCTAATTTGGTTTTCTGTATAACAAAAGATTGTAAATTGATTATTGACGTGAATTAGGTTGCGAGTGTCTTTTGTTCAAATAAAGTAGTGGGCGGTTGTAAATTTTCTTTAAAATCATAGCAAAAATGTAAATTTTCTTACACCACCTCTGATCTCTATTCGAGGTTATTACCGTAACTGACATTGACGCATTCACGTCTAGCCGGTAATACTCGTACTTACGTGAGAGCAGACAATGACATTGACATGTGAAAGTCACGCTCTTCAATGTGAAGCCATATTCATGCATTTATGTGTATTAACAGCGAAAATTCTTTGAAAGGTTTTTAATAGTTCTTCTTAACTTTATTACAAATACCCACTATGTAATACTTTATTACATAAGTCCAAATGTTGTCTCAACGGATTTGCCGGATTGGGTTTTTTTCGGATGTGGAACTATGTAGGTATACAGGGTGATTACCCTGTATACCTACATAGTTGATCGGACCAGTTGACCAGTGATCGGAATAGGCAGAGCTATTTTGGTTCAATGACTGCTAACGTTGATGTTAATACGGACATTCCCCGGGATTCTAACTGAAACTCCGGGATTCGAAAATATAAATTATGTTTTTATTAACAAGGATAAAAGAAAGCATGTCTTATGTATTGGCAGTGAGCGCACGATGTTGTCAAACTAACATCAACGACGCGTTGCAAATTTTTTGCCGCTCAAGTGTAGCGCGCGACATAATAATATAATTTTAAGTCTAATCTTTGTAAGCTATTCAAAATAAAACTACACTATTGTATTAGGTAAGCCTGTGATGATAGTTGAATGTGAATAAATAAATAATAAAACATTATAAAAGACTAGAGTATACAATAGCGGGCTGTGCTACTAGAGGGACTTCATACTTGTCTATACAAAATTGTTACAATTTTTTATTTTATTTTATTTCTCATAAATGAAACGTGTCCATCAATATACTTACCCGTCGGGTGGAGGAATATGTGTTCGTTCATAATTCCTGATGTGAATAGCTTTTGACAAAGTAATTTCTAACTCCATAATGATATATTTTTCAAATCCCGGGATTCTGGGAGTGTCCATATTAAGATAACGTATCGCAAAGTACAAAAAATAGCTCTACATACTCCGATCACTGGTGATTACCCTGTACCTATGTGTATACCTACCTAGCTAGTCATATTTAATATTATGCTACCTAACCTTTTTCTTTTTAATTAACATAATTTCAAATTTAGTGAAAGTCGGCTAAGGAAATCATACGTTGCGACGATAAGTAGTTTCGTTTTGTTTTCTCTACATTGTTTAGCACCTTTTATGCACACTACTTACCAATTTCTTAAAGTCCAAATAGTAAGGTTTAAAACCTACGAAGACATTAATCCTCCAGTTTTAATTAAGTCCAAGTTAATTTGTCTCTTTAAAACAAAAGCATTTCAGAGAAACAGACCCACCCACAGTCACTCTAGTTTGTATCCCAAATTAATTTTGATAATTGACAAAATTATACGAATATCTTGTCTCAGACAAAAGCGGCCAAGTGCGAGTCGGACTCGCACACGACGGATTCCATACCACCGTAAAATATTTAACACAAAATATTTTTTTAAATACTTTAGTAAAACCGCCGAAAAATACTTATTAACTTTCAACTTTTTTATTTTCATTTGTCGATAAAGGAGCCATAGCAGTAAGTACTATCGAATAACTTCATATCTAAGCAGTTTGAAAACAAAATCCCGTGAACACGTTGACCACGTCTGTTACCACGTCTGTTCTATAGCGGCCGAGCGCTGCAAGCAGAAATAGTCCTTACGGTGTATAGATATGAACTTTTTCGATGGTACACACTGTGAAAATTTCAAGAGTCTACTAATTACAGTTCAAAAGATATAGCCCTGTGACAGACGGACGGACAGCGGGGTCTTAGTAATATGGTCCCGATGGCACCCTTTAAATACGGAACCCTAAAAATTGCCCCCTAAAATGACCACTTGATTTTTTTAAACCCTTTCGGAAAGAGTTTTTCGTCTCGCAAGAGTGGTCGGGTCCTATTCAAACACACTTTTTGTTATAACAATTTTAATGTCACTCTTTATAATATACAGAGTCAATGTTTTGATAGAAAAACTTTGAGAATATTTTTGCGATTGTAAGGTCGTCCGGGAAAAGTATTACCAATGTTACAGCCTCCGCATATAGCTTGGATGCTTTAGGATAATGGTTTGCCTAATTAAGTTAAGGATAAGAAAAGGGGTAATCTAAACAGCAGTGACAATCCAAAATTCCTTAATTTAATACACTTAATAACCTGACCTAGACCTGGTGTCCTAAAATACAGCTTAATTCAGGCACCAATCTCCCACAATATTAAAATATTGTCTGACTGATACCATGAAATAATTGTTTTTTGTAATATTGTGGTGAGAAAATAAATTCTTATCATAACTTATAAGTTACTAGCACTTTGCCCGCGGCTTCTCTCCCGTGGTCTTTCCCGCGGGACCCGTTATTTTTCTCGGGATAAAAAGTAACCTATGTCACTTCCTGAAAACTAAGCTTTCTAATGGTAAAAGATTTTTTCAAATCGGTCCAGTAGTTTCGGAGCCTATTCAATACAAACAAACAATAAAATCTCTCCTCTTTATAATATTAGTATAGATCAATACAGCTTGTTTCTCCAAAGGGTTGGGCAGAGGTGTAACCACACCCACTGCTTCCCCCCAACTTCCCCAGTTATGTTTTTTAAGTCCCATGTAATAGGGGGCGAGCCTATTGCCATCAACCGAGCACAAATCCAGATTCCGGGCTGGAACCTAGAACCACACATACCTACTAATCCATACTTTATAATACACTAATATTATAAAAAGAAATGATTTGTATTTTTATTTGTCTAAACTAATCGTAACTAATAATATTATACGGCTCGGCAGATTTGACCTGGGTTAGGATATAGGCTACGTTTAATCTCGGCAGTACGTTCCCGTGGGATAATTTCCGACCTCCACGCGGGCGACGTCGCAGGCAGAACCTAGTCAATCTGCCTAGCCTTTTCCCAACTATGGTCGGCTTCCAGTCTAACCGAATACAGCTGAATACCAGTATTTTACATGGAGCGACTGCCTACCTGACCTCCACAACCCCTTATATATAATATACCCCTTGGTCTGACAATTAGTCTTGTTATTCTTGGATCTTTCACATTCGTTACGGGTCATCACCTGTAACGAATGTCAAAGATCCAAGAATGGCAGCCGGGGCGAAGACAGAAGCTGCGAAAGTAGCTCTGTCTGTCTGTTACCTTTTCACCTAAACTTTATTAGGTTTAAAACCGAAAACACTGTAAAAAAAAGCAAAATTGTGTATTCAGGGGGACTTTTCGCTTTAAGTAGTTTCCAACCTTTTAAATTTATAGTGAATATTTTTAACCGTGAAAAAAATATATTTAATTTGTTTTTTTTTTTAAACCTACGAATGTACTTATAAATCTTGTTAAAATATACGTCAGATTTTATTTTCTCAATTTAGATTTTCAAATTTCTTCACAATTTTATTTTTCAAGAGAACTGTACGTCTGCAGTCCACGCACAATACACCCATCCAAAATTACCAAACTACGATTACTAAAAAGATTAAAAAAGGCGCATGGGTCGGTAATGGGTGGTTACATGGATGGGTAACCATTCATGACACATCGAGACCCCTCCGTGCCTCGGAAAGCAAGCACTTAAACCGTTGGTCCCAACTGTCATTCGTAGATCTTTGACAGTCGTTACGGGTAGTCAGAAGTCCAAAAGTCTGACAACCAGTCTTACCAAGGGGTATCATGTTACCCAGTAACTGGGTTGTGGAGGTCAGATAGGCAGTCGCTCCATATAAATTGCTGGTATTAGCTGCACCTGGTCAGACTGGAAGCCGACCGAAAATAGTTGGGAAAAGGCTAGGTAGATTGATTGAATACGGTAGTAGATTATAATTATTATTCCCTTTCCCTTTAAAAGGGATAAGACCCAAATACCAGTGTCATATGCCAAAAAGGAAAACAAACAAGGTAATCTTAGTTAATATATCAATTAATAAGCGATGGTGTGGTTGATAGCGATTCGTACACAAGCGATGTGGCGGACGGCATACGGACTTACATTAATGACATTAACTTTCTCTAGGGATGGGCTGCAGTGTTTGATTCATCGATGTTTTTTTTAAAGGATAAGGCAACGCTACGATTAAAAAGAAGATGTAGTGACAGTAAAAGAGTATGTTTAGATGGTTTATTCAAAATTCAAAATTTAAAATTCAAAAGTCATTTATTCAATATAGGCTGAGAATTCGAACATTTCGAACGTCAAAATTACATAAGAAAGTACCCCAAAACTCCCACCCTTCACCACTTCCTAGTGCTTTTGCAATCATGTTGAGAGGATGAGTGAACGGCGACTAACAAAGATATTTACAAGGCAGACGTGAGTAGAAACGCCACCAGGAGGGGACCCCTAGAAGGACATGAAGTGACCTTATTGCTGACTCGGTTGCATATTCACAACCGGCGTGCATAATGACCAGGGGCGGCAGTCGCTATCTATGTCGAGACTGCCGCCCCAGATGTATGAACATAAACGAAGCAAAAGGAGTTTGTAACGATTGTAAGTAGCAGGTGCCGTTCTGTAGTTTATATCTGTATGTATGTAAATTCGAAGTTTTTTTCGTAACAAAATGTCATAATCACGGTCTGGTTTTAATAAATAGTACGCTAGGATTTGTTGACAAATTCTAAATGGTGATGGACAATTTATTAAATTATATATAAGGACCTGCTGAAAGACCTAAAAGGACTAAAGGTATCAAGCCATTGAGTGTATGGTCTACCAAAAAAACTACTTAGCAGGCGTATCCATAGTGCCACTTACAAATATTTTTTTAAGACAAGGGCACAAATAATATGTAAATGTGAAACTAACACTGCCCTTTTTTTTTTGTTTGGGGAATCAATAAACGACTTCTCCCGCTCTGGGTGGAGCGGTAGGGCGTGTCAGACTCTTACTGACTAAAACCCACCCGTGTTTCTTCTGTTGCCTGTGCAATGCCAGGATGCCACGGTATCCCTTTCGGACTTTCCCGCAAATCCGGCAAACTAACACTGCCTCATTTGTCTAATGATTGCAAGCGCTACTGCTCACCATGGTCCTGAGTTGGACTCCCGGGCTAAGTGATATTAGGTTTTTCCAACTGGAATTTCTCAGTAGCAGCCCGACTTAAACACGACTGGCGAAATGTGGGTGTACTCGTACTATACTCGTAGGTATATCTCTGCTAAGTTCTGTTCTGCTGTTTCGGATAAGGCGGGAGGAAACGCCCGGGTGTCATCACTGCGTGGATCGCCTGGAGGACACGGTGGAGCATACGGTGGAGGTATGCCCGGCTTGGGCAGAGCACCGCCGTGAGGCGATCGGTGGCGGGGATCTCTCGCGTCCGGCCCTGGTCCAGGCCATGGTACGGAGCGAGAGGGCATGGGAGGCCGTCACCTCCTTCTGCGAAGCAGTAATGCTCGCGAAGGAGGAGGCGGAGCGCGTGAGGGAGAGGCAAATTTCGCGCCCTCTCGCCGCAGGAGGAGACGCCCTGGGCGTCGGGAATCGATTGCCGATTCCCGGCCACCGTAGGCGCAGGGTTGCGGACGGTGAGCAATGGGTAGCTCGCCGTCCGGTAAGGAGCAGGCCCGGGTCGACGGCGCGTAGTGTTCCACGCGCGCCTCAAAGAGATGTCAGCAAGTGAAGGGGTCCGATGAGACCATTGCCTGCCGGGGTTGCGGGAAAGTCCGAAAGGGATACCGTGGCCCCCTGGCATTGCACAGGCAACAGAAGGAACACGGGTGGGTTTTAGTCAGTAAGAGTCTGACACGCCCTCCCGCTCCACCCAGAGCGAGAGACGTCATTTGATGATTTCCCACCCAAAAAAAAAAAAAAAAAAGGTATATCTCTGCCGAACCCTTCGAAGAATACAGGCGTGATGTTATGTTATGTGTAAAATTAACATTTTATTGGAATTCTTTAAATACTGAAACATGCCTATTATAATACTAAATGATGCGCAGATACATCTGTTGCTTCAATCTGTTGAAATCCAAATTTAATGCAATATCATGGTTTAAACATTATGTTCTCGGCAAATAGTGATAACTGTTTGTTTAATTTACAAAATCCAAAACTAAAAATAAATGCTTTCGATATCCGACGATGATTTTGATGATTTTAAAATGTTTACGACTCAATGTAAAAGTGTTATTTTAAACATATGCAATGTTTCATTTATTGAATGTTTCTGACTTTCCATTTGTTTGGATAGAATCGACGGTAAAATAAAGTTTTTCGCTATAGTTTTTCTTGTACTGATCGATTAGAGGATTTAGATTCAATCTAGAACGATTGTATTGGTATTTTTGCCAAAATAAATATCGAGAACGTTTACTTCTTGACTCTGTAGGTAGTTAAAATAATTATGTTAGATGTTTTTACGTTATCGTGGTCGATTGCAAATGCAAAAACTACTCAGTTTAAATTAGCATATTTTGAAGAATATTAAATACCCTTACCATTTCTTATCCATTGAAAAGAAAAGGAACACCTCCATAACAATCCTAAAATATGCATCGACATTTCATCGACAGTTTGTCCCATCACTACTGGCGAGCCCTCTTTGAAAATTCGATTAACGTGGTGTATACTTACATTATTGTCGTCCAGTGTCCCGTTGGACTAAGCGACACGTGGACAGCCGTATAAACTTAGTCTGTGAGTGGATAATTCATCATGAATTTGTAAACCGAAATTCGAAAATAGATGGTAAGTTTTTTATCGATAAGTTTGTTTTAGAACTTAGTTACAGCTTTAATTATTTTGCCAATTTAAAACCCATTTTGCCAAAATCTGGTGTGCAAATTTCTAGCTAGCCTGTCCTTATACACAATATTTGTGATCAGCTATGGACAAAATTTAATAATATGTAGTTCTATCGGTCTTTTAGATTGAACAGAACAAACAGTCTTAAATGGAGTTTTGTGTACATGTGACTGTGAAAAATAGGGATTCGACATGACCTTGACTGTGTACTACCGAATTGGCAGGCTTCATGTCATTGTAAAACCTGGAATTAATTGAAATAAATGCGATTATGTAACCAGTTCTTCTGACATTGGCAAGTTTTATAACATAGTAACATAATTTTGAAATACTGAACAGAACAAGACATTTTTTATGTACTTAATGCATCTCGCAGGTAACCTAGGAAGTTGTAGGCTACTCAACACGTTGAGCGCCATGTGTATAGTTCCGGAATCACAAAGTATCTTCAGAGGCCGTGTGTTTCCTTTGGGAAACATGCGGCTCTATATTCGGAGGCCAGTGTATCCGCCAGAAAACACATTTTAATACATTTTACTATGAATTCTAATACCTCTGGCCTCCACGGTTTTTTTGGTCTATGTGGGTTTTTTGTACGACTTTTTGATCAAAAGTTATGTCTGAACGTCTGACGGAAATTAAAAACACGGTTTTTGGGCTTGGCGCTCCAAGTGTTAACAGAAACCTTGCGTAACTCTCGATCTATCATAAACTGTATAATTTTGAAGAATATTGCTAATCCATTGCTTTATAATGTTCGAAAAATTTGTCTGCTCAACAACGTACATAACGCAATGAATGTTGTTGAACTGTAAAAATGAAACAGGCTGGGATTTCGTAATTTAGTTTTCAGGACTATCCTCTGGTTGCCTTAATAAATTAAGGTTTCCAGCCAGGACATTTAACTTCAAGACTTTCACGAATTGAAAAGCATTATTATGACAACTACCGATCATATATTATGCCTAACTATGCACAACTTTTTACGAAGATAAGTAAGATAGATAGATAGAATACCTACTCTTTATTATGTGCACTACAAAAATTACAGATATAAATGTGCTTCGAAATTTTACATAGAGTGACACAAAGGGCGGTCTAACCGTTAAAAGCGATCTTTTACAGACATAACCTTTGGATGGGTTAGAGGGACAAGGAGAGACAATACTGAAGGTATTAAAGTTGTTGAGGTAGATATTAAGGTTGCACCTTGGACATTAGCCACTCAGCCTCGCTGTTAACCTTGATGAATATTTAATCATTTCAACACAGGCTATCTTCTTCGTTCCTGGTACTTGTTGAAAGACCTACACTGTCCTCCCATACCTAATAACGCTGTTATTTGAAAATATTGTAAATACCAATTATTTTTAAAAGAGTAACCGTGGAGTTTCTTGCCGGCTCTTCTCCATAGGAAACGACCAATTGGAACCGTGCACCTAGCTTCTGACGTTTCATAAGTGCCCATGTAGGTATATATGAAATAAAATATTTTGAATTTTTTGAATTTTGTTCATAAATTCATAATCCCGTAAGTACACTTATTTTATACTGACTCGAGATTTATGAGAAAAAACACTTAGAGCGGTTTCGCACTACGTCCGATCCGAATCCGAATTCAAGATCCGAGTTCAATCCGAAGTGGGTATGTTTTAGATTCGGATGGACAGAGTTCTGATCTTTATACAAATAGTACTAGGACTACTTCGTACCGACATTTCTCGGTTTTGGATCGGATGTAGTGCGAAACCGCTCTTATGATATAACTAATATTATGTTTAATTAAAAAAGTGTCCATCTAGTTTCTTGTCGCTTCTTCCCCATAGGAACCTAAACCTACTACGCTTTGGAGTGGGCAACTAGCTTCATCTTTCTGACTGACCGACTCCTTGATAATTTAGAAGTGCCTGTACCTACATGGTTTAATTAAAGTAAATGCTTCGATGGTGGAGTAAGCCTATCTGAGGGCGGTAAAACTAAATGGGCCTGCTCTGGTATGCAAAAATTTTGAGGATTATGTAATTTTGCGTAAATTTTGCATAAGTAGGAGCAACCACATGGAAACTGCCTTTGACAATTGAACATAATCAAAATCAAAATATTTTATTTCACATAAACCTACATGAACACTTATGACACGTCAGAAGCTAGGTGCACGGTTCCAAAAAGTACCTACTTCCGGAGGCCCGGGGCGGACCGCCCCTGCTGCCCCCCCGTTAGTTCGCCAGAGGAATACTTTGAGTTTGAGGCCGATGCCGTCGTGAAAAACGATACCTAACAGTCGGCTAGAGAGGCTTTTTTCATGAAGTGATGTTGCAACTGCCTCGTTGGTCTAGTGGTCTCAAGTGCAGCAGGCATGCGGCCCTGGGTTAAATTTTAAGGTCGGGCAAAGTGTTATTGAGGTTTTCCTTCAGTAATTTCTCAGTAGCAGCCCAGTATGGATTTGTGCCTGGTTAGTGGCTCGCCCCCTATCTGGCGAAATGTGGGTGTACAATAAGTACATCTCTGCCTAACCCTTCGTGGTATACATGCGTGATGCTATGTTATATGTTAACAGGCAGTACAGATATCAACTACACAACGCATATTCCTAATACAATTAATCCCCTATAGCCGATGGAAGGAGAATTTAATAGTATTTGTGGCGCAGTTCTGTTACTTTGAAGCGTGGCCTTGATAATTACACTAGTGGTCTAAGTCATATCTTGTATTACGTATTTTTATAAGTAAACTAAATATCTTTGACGTGTAACCATTTTGGTAAGTAGTATGAATACCGGGGCCCTATGGCCCGGGGCACAGTATGTTGTTGTGAATCGGATTTGAGTGTCGTTGGTTGTATGTAGTATGGTGGGTAAAATCACCGTTGACGGATGTAGGTGACTAAATCGCCACCCTGTATAAAGGTAGTTCGAATTAAGCTTTCTATTTTCGAAGCATTTCTTTTTCTGCATGTCCTTTTTTGGTAAGCCTCCCAAATATTTTTGATTCCTTAACGTTTTATTTCTTTAGGTATATATTTCTTACGAATGTATGCTAATTTGATATAATACAAGAAAACGGTGAAATATTCAAGCAAAGAGCTTCGAATCGGGGAATTTGGTTCGACGGCGGTGTGGGACAACGTTGGCTCTGATTAGATTACTTTCTTCTTTTTCTCGCCTACTTTATTTCGTCGAACGTTAAAATATCATATTTTTTGTAAACTTTTTAGGTACGAGTATGTAGTCATGAAAATTAACGTACAACTGAAACATAATAATATGTTGCAGTAGGTACAGTCAGCAAAAAAGACGATGAACACTGAAAAGAAATGAAATTGTTTATTCTGTAACTAGGATAATGGAATCACTTTTACAAGTCAACTAAACAAAAAAAAAACCTAGATGAGTCTTATCTGACTACTCTGAGAAGAAAAAAAATAAATAAAAAATAAGTTCATTTATTTCTCTCACAATGTTTTTGTGGCACTTTACAGTTTTTAAACTATATAAATTCACATTGTGAGAGCTGGTGCCTGAAGTAGGTTTTAGAAAAAACCTGTATTACAGGTCACCAGGCCCCACATGGCGGCATCATACAATTAAGCAGGCATAAGATGTAATTCCACTAAACAATTAAAACAAAAAGGAAAATTAAAAAAAATTAAAATAATATAAACAAAGAAAAGAAAGAAATTAAATAACAACAAAAGCAGCCCAAGGGTGTGTGGTGAATGTGTAGGTGAAAGGTGGTGAATGTGTAGGGGAATGGTGGTGAATGTGATGGTGAATGGTGGTTAATGTGATGGTGAGTGGTGCCGGGTGTATGTGAATGGTGGTGAATTTGTAAGTAATTATTTGAATAAAGTATTATTCAATCGAGTGCAGTAATTTCTCTGTGTCCTCATAAGAAAGAGTTTTCAAGAAGTCAGTTACTTTTTGCTTACAACTGGGTTTGTGTAGTGAATAAATATTTTGACCCTTGTTAATAACATTATACAGATAATCCCCTAGGTAACAGTAAGATTTATGGGACTGACGTAAACGGAAAAATGCTGTACTGCATACTGTACCCTTTTGTCGTTTATCTTTCATTAGATCCGGATCATAAACTAGCTGCGAGTGCTTTTTGAGGACTGTATGTAGTACGAAAGTTTGTCTTACAGACAATACATCCCACTTTTTGTATAAGTCGACTGTAGGAAATCGGAAGGGAAGACCTGCAGCAACCTTAAGTATGGCACGTTGAGCTCTTTCTGCCTCTATCAAGTGCGTCTTAGCAGCACCTACCCAGGAGATGATGCAATAGTCAACAAGCGACTGACACAAGGCATAGTACACCATCTTGATGGTACGAAAGTCGGCTACATGTTTTAGACTATTAAATATGTAAATAAGTTTGCGCAATAATAGAAAGGCCGAAACAAACTCAAAAGTCACAGTCTCTTTTAGTCCAGACATAATCTTGGTCAGGCAATATGAGAATCATTTAGATTTGTGTCTGAAAAGGTCTTTTGAGAAAAGAGCCACATAGATTTGAGTGGACCTGTCCTGTCAGTGAAGCAAGCATTTGTCAGTAATCGTGGAGCTCAACTCAGAACTTAAGGAGCTGACTTATACCTACATAATATTACAATCTTTACAGGCTGGCATCGACGCGAAAACTTTTGCCATGGATTCGGTGCATGATTCTAAATCCCCTGCGTTGAAATTTTTCGTCGGTTATTAAAAAAAAACAGCTGTTCCATACATTTACAACGCGTATTGCACTTTGCTATGAGACAGCAGATTTTTTTTTTGCAGAGGGGTTCTCGTCCATGTCTCTGCCATCCTGTATAAATTAAGAGACTGAAAATGTTAAGACTTAAAATTTATAGTTTTAATATGTTTTCTATTTTCTGTTCGACTTTTATTGCAACCGTAGGTACGGTCTGCCTATTGGATTTTGTGTGAGATCGGTTACCAAACTTTCAACCTTTTGATGAATGTATGACAACAACGCCGGCGGTACGAATGTAAAGAATTTTTATTGGTCACCCATCCAAAAACTGACCGTAGCAAGTGTAGCTTAACCTAAGATCGATCAATCCGATCCGTTATTTAGACATGAGCTCCGAAGTTAGGCATATCGTGCAGATGTACTTTTTATCAATTTTACTTAAGTAAAGTAGGTAATTGTATTTCACTTCCATGTCCCTATAGACAATTTTATGTAACCTTTGATATTATGCATTATTTTCATAAACTGTTTATAAGCAACCTCAGGGGTATTTGGACTATTTGTTTTTGCTAATTATATTATATTTGCAGTGAATAAGCTGCTCATTTATTGATTGAATGACTGACGGGCAGGTCTCGTGGGGTCCTACGGGGTCATTGCGGTCACACTGGTGGCGGTAACAACATTGCTAAATGTGAACTACACATCAAAAAAACCTGACGTCATACAAATCCTGCATCCCGCAATAAGAGTTTACTGCGCGATCGAGATATATACAAGCTCCCGACTTCAACCATCGGGCAGTTGTTCGCCAGACACGACACCCGTCTGGTCGGAGGATCCTCCCTTTTCTAAAGAGGATGAGTGAACTTTACTTCTCATACCTCTAAACACTAACAGTAGCAATGTCTTTCATTTTGACAGTTCAACACCATTCATTGCGTTATATATATGAAGGCACAGGATCAGATATATTGTAAAATAAAAGAGGTTCTTTAAATAATAAGAATTTAGATTTTCTTTTAAATTATTTAATCAATTAATTTTACACGAAACTACACTTAATCAGTTTCAAGACACAAATAGCCATGACACCCAGTAATAGCTTAGTTTACACAAAATAGTAACAATGTACAGAGAGGCAGAGTAACAATAATTGAGATCAATACAACCTGTGCACCGGGCAACGCCTGAAGGCAGAATGCCATTTCGCCGCCGTGCGGACTCTTTTATACGGTAGTATTGTAGGTGGGGCAACGACGTAGCGCGCTACGACGTAGCGATCACTAACTCCGCCCAGCAGCGAGGAGGTGGGAGAATGTCGTAGCGCGCTACGGCGCCATAGTGCGCCATAGCCCGATGCACGTGTTGTTTACAATGTGACGCCGACATATACGTTGTTGAGCAGACATTTTTTTCGAACATATGAAGATTAGCAATATTCTACAAAATCATTCAGTTTGTGATGGATAGCGTATTACGCAATTAGGGCGCTGGGTTAGATTTTTTTATATAAGTGCTCTAATGACACTCACACTCACTCACGGTGTGTCCAACACCGTGAGTGCGTGTGTAATTAGGGTGTATACACACTACCGTTTCAAAATATAAGGCGAAATGTTTTGTTGTTGTTTGAAAGAGGATATTATAGGTAGCTTTTGTAGTAAAAAAAGTATCTAATATAAGTACCTACGCTTCGTTACTTTATAGGTACAATTCTGAAGACCACCGCAGATCGCAGATCGCAGACCGCCAACCGCAGAGACCAGAGGCAGTGCCCTACTGGTTTCTATGTTTGATCTACGAAGGCGTTTTCATAGAGTTACATAGAAACCAGGTGTGTCGCTTCGGTCTGGTATTGCAATTAAGCAGGTTGTTCTAGGCGGTTTGTGGTATGCGGCCAACTTCAGAATTGTTCCTCTTAGCCGAAATTCTCTTTTTCCTTCGAGCACCCGGATTAACGGACACAGACGATAGAAAGACGTAGCATTTAATAATACTTATTGCAGATGGATGCGAAATAAAAGGCAGTCTTAGTTCAAGAATCAATTTGGAAAGTGCGATTAGTGCAGGGCTTCGAAAATAGTAACAGCTTTTCTTGATTTTAATAAATTAATAACTTTTATGTGACCTTTAGCTAGGACGTATTGCTAATTGACTGCAAAAAACAAGGTTGCCAACAACAACAAAAAAATACTTAGTCCGGTACCAGTCGCACCTTGCAACATTGCAATTTATTTTAAAATATCACTACGCATTGCCGACAGATGGCACTAAGAGACCTTAACTTAATATAATTTATCTTTAGCAGCTATAACATAAACAGATATTGGCGTGCGTCGTCCACAATCCGCCCCCTAGTGCTGAACTGAAAAGACTTAATCAAAATAAAACAAAAATATTTAGTAGCTAAATACAGATCTACAAAAGAAAAATAAAAAAAACAATAAGTTCAGTCCAGCACTAACATTCCGCTGGAAAGAGTAGGGCGACGCGCGTCACCGGACGCCGAATCACACCAGTACCTACGTGTGCGCACATCGACCACTCTGATGCGACCATCATCGCCGCCATGAGTCGCACTCACCACCCCGTGGCGCCAAGAACCTCGCTCTAAATTTTGTTCAACTAAAAGAACATAGTCTCCATTTCGCAACGCTCTCTGCTCTTTATTCCACTTATATCTAGGTAGCAAAGTAGGTAAATATTCTTTTATCCACCGCCCCCAGAACGCATCAGTTAAACGTTGCGCTATGCGCCATTGCTTACGTAAACATAGGTCGTCATTATTATAGATACCGAAAGCGGGACCGTTAGACGATGTACCTATCAAAAAATGATTGGGTGTTAGGGCTTCAGGAAAGTTAGGTTCACAAGATACATAAGTTATAGGTCGACTATTTACCAATGCTTCTACTTCCGCAAACAATGTAGCTAACGTTTCCGCACGTGGAGCGCGTTCCTTAAGTACGACCTTCAATGCTGTCTTCACCGTCCGTATCATTCGTTCCCAGGCGCCTCCCATCTCAGGCGCACCAGGAGGAATAAATCTCCACTCTATACCTCTTACAGTGCCGTCTTCCTGAAGTTTACTCCGATTGAGTTCTAATAAACTACGTTTTAATTCATTATCGGCACCTTTTAGGTTTGTACCGTTATCAGAATAAATAACGCTGGGCGTACCGCGACGAGATATCATCCGCCTAAGCGCCATAATGGCCGAGTCACTAGAAAGATTATCAGTTAACTCTAAATGAATTGCGCGTATCGTCAAACAAGTAAAAATGACACCGTATCTCTTTTCTCTCCTTCGGCCTATTGTAACCACCATGGGGCCGAAGAAGTCGACTCCCGTAAATGTAAACGGTCTGCGGTGGTGCTGCAAGCGCGCGGCAGGAAGGTCAGCCATGCGCTGCGGCTGCGGCGCTGCGCGACGGTACCGGCAGAATAAACAACGCGAAGCTACGGCGCGTACGGTCGGCCGTATTTTTATGATCCAGTATCGCTGCCGTCATTCATTTACGACCAGTTCGTGCGCTCCATGAAGCGCTTTCCTGTGGTAGTAATCTACCAACAGTCGTGTCAACTTGTGCTGACCATCAAGTATGGCAGGTCTCATTGTTGACTGTTCAACATCTCGAACTTTGTCAATTCGACCTTGAACTCGCAAAATACCTTCAGAGTCAATATAGGGCGTCAGACATAACAAGCGACTAGAAGACATTAAGGGCTTATTCTGTTTAAGTAGTTCAATGTCTTGCGCGAACGAGTCTTGTTGACACTTTTTAATTAAAATCTTTTCCGCTTCGTACAATAGTTGAACATTAAGTTGAGTGTCAATACGTCGACAGCGTTTTATAAATAATAATATTCGAGCGGTAACTCGAACGAGTCGCGTCCAAGACGAGAAATCGTCTTCATTAGGTAACGAATGTTGAATAACCTGTGACGTCATCACGTTAATGCTCCTTATCTCACATACCGCGTCATCTGATGACTTGGTAGACTTAAGATCCTTAGGCCATGTATTCTCTGGCTGCCGTAAGAATCCAGGTCCTTGAAACCAAACATTGTCGTACGTAAGTGGTGGCGCTTCTTCTTTGGTAGCTATATCAGCTACATTTAGTTTTGTGGGTACGTACCGCCATTCCGTTATTTTAGTTAGTTCGTCAATTTCACCCAGACGATGAGCAACGAAGGGTTTATAGTTCCGAGGGTCACTACGAATCCACTGGAGGACCGTGTGTGAATCAGTCCAAAAGAAGCGCGTATCGGTCTTTAAACTTGAATGTTCTCGCTGAACAATATCAGCAAGGCGTGAAGCTATCAGTGCGCCTTGTAGTTCTAATCTAGGTACTGATATAGGGCGGAGTGGGGTCACTCTGCTCTTCGCGGCTGCAAAACACACGAGCACGTTCCCGTCTAGCCTTGTTAAACGCCAATAAATAACCGCGGCATAAGCTTTAATGGAAGCGTCACAAAATATATGCATCTGTGTATCTACAATCGTGTTAACGTCTTGTGTACCTACAGTAGTTGAATAGCACTGAGTCCATGTACCTGCATTAAAAAACCAACGCGGTATTCGTAACAATTCTAATTGTCTTAATTCACCAAGCCATTTTACCCACTTGATCTGCTCGGCATGTTGAATCTGGCACTTCCAGTCGACATTAGATCTATGTACGTCTTGTAAAATGATTTTACTTTTTATTAGAAACGGTGATAAAAATCCGTGAATATCATAAACTGACATAATAATGCTAAGCATTTTGGCTTTCGTAGGTGGTACTGTTCCTTCTAAAATATCTTTAGGTATACGGTTCAAATTAATCCTAAAACCGAACGAATCATCCGCGTGATGCTGTAGCGGTTACACCGCCACATACTAACTATGCATCAAAGACATGACGTCACACAAATCCTGCATCGCGCAATTAGAGTTTACCGCGCGAACGACATAGATAAGACTATCCGAAATCAACAGTCGGGCAGTCGGCCCGCCAGACACAACACCCGTCTGGTCGGAGGATCCTCCCTTTTCTATGGTGGATGAGTGAACTTTACACCCTGTTCCTCATGCTCCTAAATTGGTGACCCCGAGTATGAACGTCAACGCAGCCTTCGTGCAACTACTTCAGCGTGACGTCATCATCATCACTCCCGCAAGCTTTCGTGAGGCGAATCACACAGACAGTCAGCACCCTCGGCTTCAACGGGTATCCTGACCACCAGCATGCAGCGAACGCGCATTCCTGGTCATCACCCTCAGCCTCATCACCCCGACTCACTGGGGAATCACCGCAATCACCTCAATCACCGCAATCGCCTCAATCACCTCAATCACCACAATCACCTCAATCACCACAATCGCCGCAATCACCGCAGACAGTTCCGACTCACCGCGAACTATGCGGCACCCGGTTCCGACTCACTGGAACCTTAGCTGGCACTGTGAAGCATCGCAAGATACAAGACTCAGCCCACTATCGACCTCCGGTCTCCGGAGGGGAGTGATGTAGCGGTTACACCGCCACATACTAACTATGCATCAAAGACATGACGTCACACAAATCCTGCATCGCGCAATTAGAGTTTACCGCGCGAACGACATAGATAAGACTATCCGAAATCAACAGTCGGGCAGTCGGCCCGCCAGACACAACACCCGTCTGGTCGGAGGATCCTCCCTTTTCTATGGTGGATGAGTGAACTTTACACCCTGTTCCTCATGCTCCTAAATTGCCATGTTAATCCTAAAGTGCGCTCAGTTGTGTTATTTACGCCATCTTTAAACTGTATAGCGCTGTGTGCTAACGCATCCGTAGGTATAGAATCTAAAACTCGTTTGCTATTACTAGACCAACTTCTTATCTCAAATCCACCTTTCCTATGAATGGACGTTATATCGTTCACTAATTTAATCGCGTTACTGTCGTCGTTAGTTGAGTGTAAACAATTATCCATGTAATGATCTTTTACTATTACGTCAGCGGCCTCCGAATTAATGTTTTTGTATTTTAGCGCGTTCTTATTCCTTATATGTTGCGCAATAAAAGGTGACATCGTTCCGCCAAAGATAAGGCTTTGCATGACACAATGCTTAATCGTACTACCTGCAGACTCTTGCCATATGAATCTACATACATGTTGGTCTTCTGGCCGTATCTTGATTCGTAAAAACATATCGCGTATGTCGCCTACGATAACGAACTGATTTTCGCGAAATCTAAGCATAATTCCGAACAAAGAATTGTACAAATCAGGTCCAGTCAATAAATAATCATTTAAACAAACATTATTAACCTTCGCGGCCGCATCCCAAACTAGCCTCAGTTTACCTGGTTTGTTTACATTTTGCACACCGAAGTGCGGTAGATACCAAACGTGATTAGCGGAGTGTAATTCATTGTTCTGTAATTCTCGTGCATAACCACTGTCAAACAACTTAGTAATTTCTTGTTTATACCTACTCGCGTAGTCACTAAGTATCTTTATTAAATTTGCGTAACAACATTTGATGACGTGATAGGGCATTACTGTACGAGTCGGGCATACCAAAATTGTCTTTTTTAAAAGGTAGACCTACTTCCCACTGAGTACCCACTTGACGTGCAGTTTTATCAACAATATCAATACATCTGACATGATCTTTATTCTCACGAGATAAGGTCGATATTCCAACGGAATCGAGATTAAATGATTTTTTTATCAGGTTCCCATTCTTGACCACTGTACCAATTTGGGAACACTTAATAAATGAGGGTAGAAAAAAAAAGTTTTGACAATAGCTAATATGTTGTTACTTTGTTGTGAAGTTCAGGGTGTGTTCTTTAGATAATAACATCGAATTATACTAATATGTTCAAAAAACTTTATTTTTGGATTCTCTGAATTTCGTTCTCTGGAGGACAGTACAGATAGGCGTACGTTTGTTATTATTATTTATTACAGATGATGAATATCGTGAATATTGTTTATATTTTCATAAAATAAGTAACTAACCTAACATCAAAAGTTATTTTATTGCAATTATTTTACATGTGTATAAAAATATAGTGACATAAATATTGGTGTGCCAATTTGGGAACAACGGCTACAAGTGTACAAAAAATAACCATTTTATTTATACAATCAATATGAATTGCAAGCAGTATTTTAGAGGCACTAATGACTTTAGGGGCTTAGGCGAAGCTATCAGCATAATAGCAGAGAATACTGACGACAACTAGAGTATGATTTAGCCATCATTCCACCAGAGCCAAGTGTCATGACTGACGAAGAAGAAGATCATAATGATGTGTCACTTGGTCACACCCTACTAAACGATGTCTCAGGTAATATCGAGGTATTTGTTCGGCCACGAGGGTACTCTTTCGGAATCCGAGGATAGCAGTGATGATGATAACCTTTGGCTTCTAATAGATCACGACCTTTCTTTAGATCGGACCAACCAGAGCAGCCACCTGTATCTGCGCACCAACAGTCATCCAGTCTCCCGCTTTAGTGAAAGTGTTTACCAAATTACTCAACAATCTTCAAAGAAACTGATGATATGCTAGGTCTCGAAAATAGCGTCAAGTAGGAACTAAAAGATTTGAAAACCATTTCAATATTTGAGAAGCTTTATGAAGAAGAAGTTTTTACAATGATTGCTCAGTTTAGTAACTTGTATGCTACCCAAAATAATCGGCACAACTTCAGTGTCACTGCTACGGAGCTGAACACTTTTTTGAGGATACTCATACTGTCGAGCTATCACAAACTACCTCATGAATAATATGTATTGTTCTTTAGATGAGGATATTGGCGTTGCAGTTATGTCAAAATCTATGTCCAGACAGACATTGTGCAAACAATTGTAGTGGATCTTATTTACTTATATGGTTGATATGGCCATGTCAAATGCATGGCGATTGCACGTAATCGCTAAAGAAGAATCAATGGACCAATTAGTATTCCGCCGAAGTGTCCCCAAACACTACCTCAAACTGTCACCCCAAAGATGTTCTGCTCACCCTTCATCATCCAATATTGTTATTTTACAGTTGGATCACGGCCCTAAAAAGCATCCAAAACGAGTGTGATGTGTTGTGTGTCATATCAGAGGTCGTTGGAGATGTAAGAAGTGCAAGAAAACCCTGTACATGAAAAATTGTGGTTCGCAAATTTTCACCCATATGAGGCCATTGTGCCAATTTGGGTACACCCCTGTAAAATCATGAACACAAAAAAAAAAATTTTTTTCGTTATTTTTATTTACTCTTGTAGTAAGTAAATTTCAATTAATAAAAGAATTTTGAAAATACGCTCACTGGTTTTGATTTGGCCACTAATGGGTTAAGTTCACTAATTATTTGCATGTTATCATTATCACTATCAGAAGAGCGAGCGAGATGGAAGACATTAAGTTCACTTACCGAAGAGTGAGTACGACCTTTGTGGTAGCCATGAATAGTCCATCCTAGCCTGCAGCGTGATCCATACAGCGAGTTCCTTCCCCCGTCAACAATCTCGAGAGGAGCTATAATAAAATAATTATCCTGACCTAACAATATTCGCGGCACAACATTTTGCGCGTCAATTAATGGTTTTATATGAGCTAAGTGGGCACATTCAACTTTGTTTACAAGTGACATATTTTGAGCACTTAATTTTAACCTATCACATTTCCGTAAATTAATGTCATAGAAAGCATTGTCCTGTCCAGCAATTTGTAGTTTCACTTTTGGCACTTCCGATTGATAAAGTTCTAAGCCGAACGCGTCAGTAAACTTTATAGGGCAAGAATTTTCACTTTTTAAGCCTAAATTGTCCGATAGTTCTGAGTCGATTATTGACACTGCAGCTCCCTCGTCCAATAAAGCGTATGTACTCACTACACCGTTAGGTCCGCGCACTTTTACGGGAATCACTTTTAGCAGCGCGAAGTCGTCCGTCGTCGACCTCGTGGATGCGTGAATGACATCATCATCGCGTGCGACGTGCGTTATCGATGCGTCGGGAGTAGTAGGTAAATCTTGTTCTGGGCTATCTCGGGTTATCTGCGGTGCATCAGCTGATTCTGACTTCGTTGAAGGTTTCGTCCAGTGCAGAAGGTGGTGATGAGCCATACCACAGCTGTTGACATCACATACAGGCGCAGGGCACACTTTACTACTGTGTTGTTTAGTTGATAAACAACAATAGCATAGTCTGTGCTTTTTGACGAATCTCCATCTGTCTCTTCTCATCGCACGTTTGAATACACGACATTCTGGTAGGATGTGAATCTCTTTAGAACAAAACAAACATTTCGTGTCTTCGACAGCAACGGAAGTAAACACAGAGCGGTGTCGAGTCTTGTCATCAGCTGTTCGAGCGATGCCTGTGTCAATCATTTTCTTTATTTCTCGTGGCAGAGTGCATCCAACGACTGATATCATCTCTGCCTCAGTTTTCAAAAATGTAGCCAATAACTCCAGCTTCGATGTTCCTTCTCCTAGATGATTATAAGCGAAATCTGTCCATTTACCTATCAGCGTGCTCGGCAATTTGGATACAACTACTGCAGCGAGCTCAGGGCTTCGTAGGTAGTCATGTTGGTCTAGGGCGCGTATAGTTGCCACGCAATTGTTGACCTTCACAGCGAAGTAGCTTATTTCGTGCTGATAATAGCTATGTAACGATGGTAACTTTTTCAGCTGTGTTGTTATATTGTAAACAATAGTGTCAGCTCGACCAAACCTCAGCTCCAGTGCATTTAGTACTGCCAATGGCGGTGTTGCCTATCAGTAGGTCAGTTACAGCTTCTTTGGCCTCACCTCGTAGTGCTCGACGGAGTCTGCACAAGTTTTCAGAGTCACTGAACCGACACACACGGGTTGAGTCTTCGTAGGCGTTTTTAAAATGTAGCCACTCTATGCAGTCACCACTAAAAATAGGCAATTCGCGGGGTGTAGCAAGCCGGCTGAGCAGACGATCCTCGTGCTGCGTGGCTGTCTGTTTCATCATACTTTTAAAGTGTGTGCCAGCTGTTGAATGCTGTCCTGAGGAGGCTGAGTAGGAGAACAGTCATGGTCCAGCCATTTCTCCACTTCATCTTGTTTCTGTTGATCCGGCAGGGATACAGAACAGTTCGTGCCTTGGTCTACATCATGAATTCCCTCTATGTCGGCGTGGTTTTCATCATCGGCGTCGACAAGGGCAAGGTCGGCTTCTAATTTCTTATCAATTAATTCCAATTGAATCTTAGCTTTTGCTTCAGCAGCCTGCAGTTCAAGCTGTTTGCGCCGTGCTATAGAAGAAGCTGTTGATTTCTTAGAACACACTGTAGTTTTCGAAGCGCACGTAGATTGTGGTACGGTAGCACGCGGTGACTGTTTTAATGTCGCCGGCGTCATCGAATAATTAAGTTCCCGTGGCGTTATGGAACAATCGCTGCCATGGGGACGAGTCCATACGTTAATCTTCATAGGTGCACTATCCAATTTAAGACATTCTTGTTCTTTTTTCATACGACGCGTCTGCACTGTCGGCGTTTTTGACCGGTCCGCCATTTTTTTCAACTCACGAGTCGAAGACATCACAATCACATCCGTGCTCGAAGACCATTTATTGCAGATGGATGCGAAATAAAAGGCAGTCTTAGTTCAAGAATCAATTTGGAAAGTGCGATTAGTGCAGGGCTTCGAAAATAGTAACAGCTTTTCTTGATTTTAATAAATTAATAACTTTTATGTGACCTTTAGCTAGGACGTATTGCTAATTGACTGCAAAAAACAAGGTTGCCAACAACAACAAAAAAATACTTAGTCCGGTACCAGTCGCACCTTGCAACATTGCAATTTATTTTAAAATATCACTACGCATTGCCGACAGATGGCACTAAGAGACCTTAACTTAATATAATTTATCTTTAGCAGCTATAACATAAACAGATATTGGCGTGCGTCGTCCACAATACTTATGTCAATCTGCTTAGCCTTTTTCCAACTATGTTGGGTCGGCTTCAAGTCTAACCGGATGGAGCTGAATACTAGTATTTTACATGGAGCGACTGCCTATCTGACCTCCACGTCCACAACCCAGTAACTGGGTAATACGATACCCCTTGGTAATAAGTTGTCAGACTTTCGGGCTACTGACGACCCGTAACGACTGTCAAATATCCACGGATGACAGCCGAGACCAACGGCTTAACGTTCTTTCCGAGACACGGGAAGTATGTAAAGATGGTCACCCATCTACGGACCAACCGCGGCAAGCGTAGCTTAACCTGATAGATCGGCCCGTGCGGCTGTTATTTCATAGCCACGAGCTCCTCCATGTAATAATATGTTTGTAAGGAAGATAAATTAATCATAGCATAAAACTATAAAACTCATAAAAACGCACATGTTTACGGAACGTCATCATCTTTTTATTACCAAGAGCTTATTTATTTTGTTATAAATATGACTAACATTCCGTGGCTTTTTCATTTTGCGTCATTATTTTCATTATGCGAGGAGCTCGTGGCTAAGTAATAACTGCCGCACGGGTCGATCCAACAGGTTAAGATACGCTTGCCGGGGTTGGTCTGTGGATGGGTGACCATCTTTACATACCGAGACTCCTCCGTGCCTCGGAAAGCACGTTAAGCCGTTGGTCCCGGCTGTCATTCGTGGATCTTTGATAGTCGTTACGGGTCGTCAGACCCCGAAAGTCTGACCACCAAGGGGTATCGTATTACCCAGTTAATGGGTTATGGAGCTCAGTAGGCAGTCGCTCCATGTAGAATACTAGTATTCAGCTGCATCTGGTTAGACTGGAAGCCGACCCCAATATAGTTGGGATAAAGCTAGGCAGATTGATCGTCATTATTTTCATTAAGTAGAGTATAGTTTACATTATTTTTAATAAATAGTAGTCTTTTAATGTTATGATTTCATTCATAATGCTGCAACAAGGGAACTCAGTTAACCCCGTTGGAAACGTCCCTGGCACCAGTGGCCAAGGCAAGGTAAACTATATCAAGGTGGAACTGAACTTTAGTAAAACTACATATTACCACAAAAAATATATTTAACAAAAAAAACCCGGATGGCGGTTAGCCCGGACAAGAAAACCAGACAAATAAATCAATGACCCGGAAATAGTCAGTCATACAGGTTTTGGGCTTCGAAGTAGTCGGGTATTACTTACTTACCCAAAATCAAAACCAAAAGTCATTTATTCAAACTAGGCTGAGCATCAGCAATTACGAAAGACACATAACATAACATCACGCCTTGTTTCCCCGAAGGGTTAGGCAGAGGTGTAGGTACACCCACATTTCGCCAGTTATGTTTAAGTTCCATGTAAGTGGGCGAGCCTGTTGCCATTAACCGGGCATAAATCCAGGCTCCGGGCTGGTACTGAGAAATTCCTAATGGAAAAACCCCATAACACTTTGCCCGACCTGGGTATCGAAACCAGGACCTCGTGCTCAGCAGTAGCGCTTGCGACAACTAGACCAACGAGGCAGTCACAAGAAACCACAGCAAAAAAGACAAGAAAGTCCCCTCAATCGCCCGCTTTTTACCACTTCTAAGTGCTTTAGCTGGGAATAAGTGGCTCATCAAACTCCCTAGCAGCACAGATGTCTGTTAAGTTAGACGAACTTGGTTCTATAATACAAAACATTACATTCAATTATTTAACATAATAATATGTCAGCTTGCACACGCCAATTTACCAAAACAGGACATTGACAAAACATGCAATTTGTAATCCAAGCCCGACCACTTGAGAGCTCTCCCTTCAAACAACAAATAGCCTACATTTGGAATACCGCCCAGCATTGATTTATGTATTTGAATGATAAATCATTGAATATTTATTACTATGGTTACCCACACGAGATGTTACTATAACGAACCGCGTAAACTACGAAATAGAGTCTAAATATAGAATTATTTAGATTTTGATACGTCATACAGTTGGCTCACCATGTGTTGGGATCGGAGTTGCGATTGCACAATAGTTGCGCGACGGTTAGGACTACAGCCTGTAAGGTAATTCTTGGACAATTCAGCGATAGTTTTATGTGCGTTCAGTGTGGTAAAGGTGGCTCTAAATAGTACGCAAAACAACTCTTGCCGATTTTCCAATCGTTAGACATTTTTTATCTGTAGAATAATTATGACAGTTTGACATAATCTATGTTCTATTCAAAAGCTGTCATACCGCATTTTTTATTCATCTGGGGCCGTATTATGACGTATTAATGCCACCATTATTCCAGTGTGAGTGAGAGACGGAGCTATATGAGGCCGTTAGCACCACGGAGCTAGCACCATCCGTTTTTCGCAGTGGAATATGATGGCATTAATACTTCATAATAAGGCCCCTGATAGCAGATATTTGAAGGTTTAAAAATCTGCCCATAGAATCGTAATGTAAACGAATGAAAAGATTTTTAACAAGATTTTTTTATTTAGATAAGTTTTATCATAAAAGTTAAATTGATTTCCTAGACACCTACTCCTATTAATTCCTGACAATTTCTTTAAGCTGTGCGACTGCAAACAATCGCAGTTTACAAAGTAGGTACAACGGCAACATTTTTCCGTCCCAACACATTCCGCCTCATTTTCGACGATTCTCTGAATTTTATACGTAAAGATGCATACAATTTAGGTTTATATTGTAATCCTAACGGTGTTGTTAGAACAAAAGAACTACAAAGACCATGCCAACGTCCAGCTGTTTTACCTAAAATTGAAGCCAAAGATGTAAAGAATTGGCACTGGAAAGTCCAGTACCAAGTCAGTACCAACTGATGTAAAAAGATGGTGGAAGGACTTCAGTCTTGAAATGTCACATCTCGATTTTCCGCAATTTTCAGTTAGGTATAGTGTTTTATCTTGATTGACGTTATTCATTAAAAATATTCGAGATTTTTTTTTAAATGATGTAGTTAATCAACAGAATGTATATTAATTAACTACATAATTATGGAGACAACAGAAGATTAACTCACTAACCACACCATTTCTGCTTGAACACATTGTTAAACAATTTTTTGGATGTTGCATCGTTCACTGGACTCTCTCGATTACTAGGTAATCATCATATTTTGTGCGAATTTTACCAATGAAACTGAACGAAACCAGCACATCTAAACCAAGTTCTAGAGTCAGGTCAATATTCCAAACAAAGTAATGACACCGACAACTCTTAAACGTGATTTGTGTGCTGTTCGCGTTCAGTCCATAGCGAGCGAAAACCTATTTGTATCCACTGACCACGACATGATTCACCGTCATAAGCGTAAGGCGTAACGTACTGGGAAGCTGCGTGGTTATAACAAAGCACGAAGCACAACCAATCACCTAAAGACCTGGCAGTAATCCAGAAACAAGGATGACTAATTTACTAGTAAAGAGAATTCACGTAAACGAACCCAAAATGCGTTCGAGTACTCTCATAAAAGTGACTGCTTTTTAGGTTCATCATCATCATTTCAGTCGAAAGACGTCCACTGCTGGAGATAGACCTTCCCCAAGCACCATCACATCAGCCGGTTCTGTGCTTTTCGCTTCCGGATTCCTGCGGCATTCACAAGGTCATCGGTCCACACTGTGGGAGGCCTTCCAACGCTACGTCTTCCGGTACGCGGTCACCACTCCAGAACCTTTTGGCCCCATTGGCCATCTATTCTGCGAGCAATGAGCCCTTCCACGCCTACTTAAATTAGGCAATTCTTCGGGCTATGTCGGTCAGCTAGGTTCTCCTGCGGATCTCTTCATTTCTGGAGGGAAACTCAAAGCAAAGCCGTAGTCCATTGCCCATTGGGTGATTTTTAACCTTCTAATAAGGCTCTTCACGGCCACCGTTGCGACCAGTTCTTAACCCCCGACGCAAAAAAGGGGAGTTATAAGTTTGACCGCGTGTGTCTGTCTGTGTGTGTGACCGTAGCTCTTAAACGGGTGGAACTGATTTGAATGCTGTTTTTTTATTTGAAAGCAGGTTTTCTAGCGATGGTTCCTAGACATGTTTTATCAAAATCGGTTTTGCCGTTTGAAGATTATCAGCTATTTTCGTGTTGATGAATGGATGTGAGCGTCTTCCACGGTTTTGATCGATTTGAAATTTTGTATTCTGTTACTTCAATATCATTAGAAGAACATAGTTCCTAGAACTGATGCTGCAGCATTACCTGGAATTTGCAGGATACCCATCTCCCTTACCAACTTACAGCAGAGGTGTGATGATGGGTGTTCGGGCACATTGGAATGGTCTCAATGAATAGGTTATAGATAGAGGATGAACAGGGTTTGGTGACGGAGTAGCTAGTAGGAAAGAGAAATGAGGAAATGTTTGTGTCGAATGTTACTGTCGAGGGTCTCTCCTGATTTTAAGTAGTAACCGCCACCGATGGATTACTTCTATACCTGAGCTAATGCGTTGCCATCCCAGAAAGAAAGCTAAAATATCTCATAGCCTGTATTACGTTTCACATCCATAACTTCCAACTGGAACAGAGGCAAAAGAAATAAAGAAAAAAAATTAATATATTTATTTGACTCAGGTCAAGGCACACAAATATTAAAAAAAATAAAAATAAAAAATACTTAGAATAGTACTGTGTGCCTCACGGCTGCGCCAAATAGGCCAAGTCAATCAATGAGACATGGTGGTAGCACTTTTCTAGAACGAGCTCCTTCACAGAGCTCTTCAACTATAACTTTTGCTTTCGGCCGCGGCTTTGGTCGGAAATTATCCCACGGGAACGTACTACCGAAATAAAAAGTATTCTATGTCTTAACCCAGGTCATGATCTACCCATGTGCCAAAATTCGTTCAAATTCGTTCAGCCGTTTTAGCGTAAAAGCGTAACAAGCAAACTCACTTTTGGTTTATATTCTTGTCTGTCGATGATAACAGAAAAGCCATGCTGGTTGTACTTTCCCGGAAGAGCTCGTTCACAAATGTAATGAAAGTTTTTATTTTTTCTAGTTTTTTTTAGTTTTTGTTTATTCTGTAAATAGGATATCGGAATCACTTTTATAAGTCTTATACACAAGAGGACGAGCTCGTGGCTAAAGTAATAACTGCCGCACGGGTCGATCAATCAGGTTAAGCTACGCTTGCCGGGGTTGGTCTGTGGATGGGTGACCATCTTTACATACCGAGACTCCTCCGTGCCTCGGAAATCACGTTAAACCGTTGGTCCCGGCAGTCATTCGTGGATCTTTGACAGTCGTTACGGGTCGTCAGAAGCCCGAAAGTCTGACAACCAGTCTTACCAAGGGGTATCGTATTACACAGTTACTGGTTTGTGGAGGTCAGATAGGCAGTCGCTTCATGTAAAATACTGGTATTCAGCTGCATCCGGTTAGACTGGAAGCCGACCCCAATATAGTTGGGAAAAGGCTAGGCAGATTGATTGAAGTCTTATACACAAAAAAAAAAGCTTAATGGATATATCTTTAGGGGTATGAGGAACAGGGTGTAAAGTTCACTCATCCACCATAGAAAAGAGAGGATCCTCCAACCAGACGGGTGTTGTGTCTGGCGGGCCGACTGCCCAACTGTTGATTTCGGATAGTCTTATCTATGTCGTTCGCGCAGTAAACTCCAATTGCGCGATGCAGGATTTGTGTGACGTCATGTCTTTGATGCGTAGTTCGTAGGTGGCGGTGTAACCGCTACATATCATATCTGGCACCCCTGAGAAGAAATGGCGAAATAAACCCAAGGGTCAGTCTCAGTCAAGACATAATCTTGGTCAGATCATGGTATAATAATATACTACGCCAGTTATGGCATTCCGAGACACAGTGGTCACGTGGGAGACACAAGTCTACGTCATCACATTTGTGTTACCAGTAGTGTGTAATAATAACTCCCCAACCACCTTTATTACCAGTGCGAATCTGAGAAAACAATGGGGTTTTAATTAACAATTACGTAGGGATACGTATGTTTAAATTGAATTGTTTCGTTTGATTAGACACACGAAACGACAATTTAAATGCTTTGTATATATTTTTTAACAGAATGGTGACTGAAAATATTTCCTCATTTCGTGTTTTGTTGCAATAAAAACACTCCCGGAATGCCAGACCTTGTTGTTTTAGACCATGGATCAGATCATGTGAGGACCACAAAGAGAAGTAGAGCTCTCTACCACTTCTATAACACTTCTAGTTGATATATATCCTTGTTTGTCGATCACGTCCAACAATTTGCGTCGTCTTTGATCCAGAAATTTGGCGATGCGCATTTGTTTATACTTTAAAAACGGATGGCCCCGGTCTTGGCTCTGGATGGATAATTTATAGATTTAGATATCCACTTTGCATGGTGATATAAAGCGTAAAAATGTAACGGATAGCAGTTAAATTAATGGTTCTAGTAAGGTTGATAAATTAATGTGATGTTGGTGATTACGGAGGGAGGTTGATAGATTGTGTGATGAGTAAAATATTATGATTAATTATGACATAACATGCAAAATTTCACACGATATTATTTCATGGTTAACGAATTGGTTAAACTTTCTTAAATTAATTAAAAATAAAATGTAGGAAAAAAGTAAAGAAAATCTCTTTAAAACTTTTCAACAAAGTTTCGTTTTCGTAACTTTTCTAAAATACCCAACATACGAAACAAATCAAGATCCGTTGCATTACAGCAGTTATACCAAAGCTAACAAACATTCATTCACAAATCCAGTTTTATCTAAAAATAGCAACTGATCGCATCGAAACTTTACCCGCCATTTAGTTTGGTACCATCCGCGAAACGCTTTGCAGCGCTCGGAAGCGCAGAACATAACACTATTTCAATATAAACAAATGTCAATAATTAGTGACGTGATTGAGTGAACGATTCATTGGTGATTTAATCGATTTATGCGAAGTTCGAAATTCGAAATCGGTTGTTTGGCATTCCGCGTTCTTGTGTTGAAAAGAAAATATTTAAAAAAGTTGAATTCGGTTTTTGAAATTAATTTAAATTTGAAGGTTGTTTTTATTGTTGCCAGTATATTAGGTTAAATTTTCTACTAAAGGTTAATTTATGTTTTTAAATTATAGACAAAAGGCACTTACTTACCTTTCTTAAGGTTTAGTTTTAACAAAGAAAAAGTTGAAAGGTTTTATACGAAACTTATTTTCAATATTTTATCAAAACGTTTGCCTTAAGTTGACATCAGTTATTCAAAACTGATAAATTAGTTTTCATACCAAATACACTAACTGCCTTACTAATAAACGTATTATATCAGGCAAATAGTTACACACCGTTTTCTCTCTTTCAGTCGTCAGTCATTTGAAATTCGAAAGAAGATGACAAAGCGTTGTGTAACTACACAGACGCTATACAACGTTTATTAGTAAGGAGGAAAGAGTTTTTAGAAAAATGAACAAGTGTCCCAAAATATTTTCCTAATGAGTTTAAAAAGTGATAACTTATGAAAGAATGAATGAGGAGTAAAGCAATGGGTTAAGTGAATGTGATCAAAGTGAACGAACAATGAGCAAAATAAAAAGACGTAAAAAAGACAGCAAGGTTCGTGTTAGGTTCAACATTACCAATGTGGTAAGTTTTAAAACTACAGTCTTCCCACAGTTAGATTACCTCTGATTCTGCATTACTGTCAAAATTAAAGTGATCTTTATTCTCGCTGCAGTAAGGTTGCGGGTGGGATGCTGTTTGGGTTGCTGTCAGAGGTAAAATAACTGTGAAAAGACTGTATATAAATGACTATTTTCCACCTGCATATTCGTCCGCATGTATGTCGATAAAAAGTAGCCGTCCTTTCCCAAATTTCATCAAAATCGGTTCGCGCTGAAAGCGTAGGAAACCATCAAACTCACATTCGCATTTTTAATATTAGTTAGGATTTTCAGATGATTTGTTTTTTGACGGCCTTGTTGGTCGATTACTGAGCATGGTGGTCCTGGGATCCATCTAAAAGACAGGTAGGTACTACCTACCTGTCTTGTTATTAGGTTTTCAATTACGAATTTTCTGAATACCTACCAGAAGTAGGAGTATGCTCACTCCCTATTCCGTGGACTTAAACATAACGACAGATGAAAATTTTATGTGGGTGCTCTTTATAAATAATATGCCGGATACCCCTTCAGGATTCAGGAAATATTATTCGAGGATCAGATTTCGTAGAATTCACAGTTTTTTTTTTGGGATTTTTGGACTAGGTTTGAACTCAACAGAGGTCCTGCTGCCTTGAGCTGGTCAGACACATAGTGTGATGGTATCAAACCGATGATGAGCCTACGTTTATTAAGAAAGATAATTAATTGCAAAATATTACTAAGCAGGAAGTCTTTAGCTTTTAACAAGTTGCTGATCATGGTTACCTCACCACAAAATATTAATAATATTGTCTAAGCGTTAGAACAGTAGGTAAGTTTGATCAGCGCGACCACTTCTATCTCTACAATACGAAGACAAAGCGACTTTTCTTTTCTTCATTTTTGACATCACACTGTAGAATTATTTCTACAATCTGTTATTTTGTCTTCCGTTTTGTACCAACTGTACACAAATGTGTTGTTCCAACCTTGGTTTTGATGTTTTTCCAGGATCTAACATTTCTCAACTTTTAGATATTTTTTGAAACGTTAATGGGAATTGTATTTTGTCTTTTACTATAAGTCAACATTCTCCTGCCCTAATACCAATTCATTTGGGGTCAAATGTCTTTCTGCAATATGTTTTTCATCCATACTTCTCTACTAGTAGTCATCACAGTAGTCACCCCCTTTGTAGCCATATCATTCACACAGTCCATCCATCATCTTTCCACAGTCTTCCCCTACTCTTATAGTCATATAGTAATGTGCATGGGCACATTCATACTCTCCTCACGACATGATCCTCATTCCTCCGCATCACATGCCCATACCATGACAACCGACAACCGATCACATTACTTTTCAGTCACTCAGTTATAGACAATGGTGCCGATTCTGTTGTTCACAAACTAAACTAAATGTAAGTACAGTGCATCTTTTTCTTTCTATTTCATTATGAAAAGGACAGAAGATACATTTTAGTTTAGTCCTGTCAAATTAATCAGCGCCTGACGTAAATTGACGTAATTTTAGTGGGCAAGTTTTAATCACATAAAAACTTGTATGGATTAGTGTCAGGGGCTGATTAATTTGACAGGACTAAACTAAAATGTATCTTCTGTCCTTTTCTTAATTAATTAAATAGAAAGAAAAAGATGCAATGAACATAAATTTAGTTTAATTTGTGAACAAGGGAATCGACACCAATATCAAACTGGTTGCTAATTTAATTGTATATTTTATTATTTTTTATCATTGACATTCTGTGATTACTCGAACTCACACACTAACTTATTAGTATTACTTATTAAAATTTTATAAATATTGTAGATATATATACTTTTATAATGTCTGTAACTAGGTGAGCACCATTTATCTATCACATAATTAATTTATCTGTCATTGATTCATTTTTAATTATTTTTACCTATTTTAGTATTTGTAGTAATTTTATTCCAGGTGCATCGTCTTCACATATAATTATATAATTAATGTACACAAAATAATGTAAAATATTTTAAAAGAATAACGTAGTTTCTTGCCCATTCTTCTCCAGTCGAAAACTACCTTTTGGAAGGGGCGACTAGAATCAATTCTATTTTTACGTACCTAATTGAAATAAATGATTAGACTTTGACTTCACCGGTGCCACTTTCAGACTTCCTCATAAGTACTCATTTTTTATACTATCCATTCGCGTAACACCGCACATCCCCTTTCTTCTTGTCTTTTTACGATAAGTATTTGCTAAAAAAAAGAGAAGCACAAATCTTATCCAAAAATCGGTTTACTATCATCCATAGCCATTCATTCTTCCCACTATATTTACAACAATTCGAGTTATTTCTTACTCTACGGCTTCCGAATCAAGTGGGTTAAATTAAATAAAACCTAAGAAAACAAACAGTGTTACCAGTGTGCAATAAATTGTATTCAACGGTAGACTGTTGATTCCTACTAACTTTATTAGTGTAGTGTTAAAATGTGGTTAGCAGTGCAGTCGTGGTTTTGCATCAGCAGTGAGTACATGGGATTTCTTGTTTTGAAAAAAATCGGGCTAAAGAAGTGAGGAACAGAAATAAAAAATTACATGAATTGTTTTAGTGCAAAGTAAAGGGAAGTGAGTGTGCACAGAGCGCAGATACTGTTCTTATTTTAAATTCGTGGCGCCGAAAGTGCGTGGAGCGCATAACTTCTGTCACGGACCGCCTCTAAAGCCGTCAATTTCTGTACGTCATTCATTAGTGTCGTAATGTGAGTAAACGGTGAAACGATTAGTTTTTACCATAGACTAGGTTTTGCCCTCGTGATATCTTTAATTATAGTCTATGTTACTCAGTGATAATATGTATTCTACTGGTGTAAGAATTTTCAAAATCGGTTCAGTAATTTTTGTGTTTATTCATTACAAGCAAACATGACGCAAAGAAAGAACAAATACATGAAAAAGTAAAAAAAAAAACGAATAAATGAAAATAAAAATCTTTTCGCCTTATAATAATTTGTATATAGTGTAGACATACAGAATGGAATATTCTTGGCTTAAAACTTCGCATATTTATATGTTTTCTCTTCTTGTTCTCACACACTATTGTCTACATTTCTCTCTCATTTCTCCTATCGCAGGTCTGCTGGAAGAAATTTCTTAACAAATAAGCAGTACCTTTGTACTCATAATTATGATTATGTCATCTGTATCTATTTTTCTGTGTGTACATAAATAATAAAATAAATAAATAAATGGACTGAGCGTTCTGTATTCAGTTGTACAGTGAATAGGTACAGACCGAAAAGTACGAGAGAGATAAAGCGCATGAACGCCCAGTAGTTGTCTCTTTCTGTAGTAGGTACTACAGATATTGGCTGCACAGTCGCCTTGTCTCTTTCTAGACAGTGGTCTCTTTGGTGATGCTAACACTCAAACAAATTCCCTATATCTATGGTTTTAATGGAGTATTGACAATGCCGCCCTTAGCAGCGACCGCAGAGACGTCTGCGTGCTCTGTGAGAGTGTTTGATTGGTTTACAGAATAGACCTAGCTTTTGTGAGATTTTAGTCATTAAAACTTCTTTTCTGAAGGCCTGTTCTTCTTCTTGGCCTTCTGTTTGGGGTTCTGTTTGGCCTTTTCTGAAGTGGCAACCGCTTGCAAAGCGCTCGTATTTCTACAGCAACTTTCAACAGCACACTAATTGCGGGAGTTTTAAAAGATATTGATTATCGTGTAGCGGTCACACCGGAACATACGAACTACGCATTAAAGACAATGACGTCACACAAATCCTGCATCGCGCAATTAGAGTTTACCGCGCAAACGACATATATAAGACTATCCGACATCAACAGTCAGGCAGTCGGCCCGCCAGACACAACACCCGTCTGGTCGGAGGATCCTCCCTTTTCTATGGTGCTTGAGTGAACTTTACACCCTGTTCCTCATAAACCTAAAATCCATTGCTTCATAGGTTTGAAAAATTCGTCTTCTTATCAACGTAAATAACACAATGAACGTGGATGAACTGCCAAATTAAACTCATTGCTATCAATTGTCATTTTATGTGTGTTACACAATTACCTCGCAGGATTGGTTTTTCGGTAGCTTACATAATATGTCTGTCCCATACATTTGTAACTTAACCATCATCGACATCGCTGATAGAATGTACTAATCCTAATCTTAATTAATTAATATTATATTAATTTATTATATACTAGCTGCGCCCCGCAGTTTCATCTGCATAAGTTTCGATCACGTGGGAATATCGAGATAAAAACCTATGTGTTAATCCAGATTATAAGCTATCCGTGTGCCACATTTTATCCAAATCCGTTCAGTAGTTTTAGCGTGCAGAAGAGACAAACATACACACTCACAAACTTCGCCTTTATAATATTAATAGGATTATAAATGCGAAAGTGAGTTTGTTTGTTTGTTACGCTTTCACGCTAAAACGGCTGAACGGATTTGGATGAAATTTGGCACATGGGTAGACCACAACCTGGGTAAGGACATAGAATACTTTTTATCCCGATATTCCCAATGGATCGATACTTATGCAGGTGAAACTGCGGGGCGCAGCAAGTTTTATGTATTTCACACATCAGCTTCTCCGCTTATCAGTAAAAACGATTTTATTTAAATTTTTCTTTCTTTTTTCTTTCATAATACTTTCTTGTTTTAAACGCTGGTTCACGTTTGAACCGCTATCATACGTTGAGTTTGGATGTTCCAAATCCTTTTTAGTACTTTCCTTAGGAACATGTTTTTTCGTGGCTTAGATTGTCTGTCAGTAATTCTGCTATATGTTTATAGCTGGTGTCTGACAACCAGTCTTACCAAGAGGTATCGTGTTACCCAGTAACTGGGCTGTAGAGGTAAGATAGGCAGTCGCTGTTGGAGTATAAAAAATAAATCACTCATATTTCCCCGCTTTAAATTAGTCTTTCTCATTGTAACTCAGTTTTTTTTTTTACCATCCGAGCCTGACCTTACCACTTGAATGAAATCCTTACTTTCTCATAGTGACTGTACTATTCTTTACGCCTTGTGTGGATCACACGTGTCTCACCTCACATAATACTAGTAAAACACACCTTCCAATATATAAAGAAAAGGATAATAAACGTATTATTAAAATCCTTAGAACGGCCTTTGCTTTGATGCCCCTTTCGTCCTTTAATCCTTTTTATTTTTTTTGGTTGGGATATCATCAAATGACTCCTCCCGCTCTGGGTGGAGGGGGTGTCAGACTCTTACTGACTAAAACCCACCCGTGTTCTTTCTGTTGCCTGTGCAATGCCAGGGGGCCATGGTATCCCTTTCATCGTCCTTTAACTCTAACAGTCGCTTCTTGTAAAATAATCGTATTCAGTTGCATCCGGTTAGACTGCAAGCCGACCCCAAAGTAGTTAAGAAAAGGCTAGGCAGATTGAATGTTTATAGCTGGTGTCTACTTTTCTAGTTATTAAAACGATACTTTACGATTATGATGCGTCATTTTTATATTCTCGAACATCAACCAGCATCATAGGCATAGATCACTAGTACAAATAATATCCCCAATGAATCATACAAAATTCAAGCAAGTTTTATTGAAAGCTTACTTATCTTTAAAAACAAGAGCAATAGAGCTCTCCTTCTATATTTTTGAAAGCCTTGAACTACATAGTACGTTATACTAGGTATATTATTGATTTCTTAATTCCAGGAAGAAATAAACTAAAGGGAATAAATAAGACTGCCAAGCCTTTTCCCAACTATTTCGGGGTCGGCATCCAGTTTGACTTTTAGGGGCATGAGGAACAGGGTGTAAAGTTCACTCATCCACCATTAAAAAGGGAGGATCCTCCAACCGACGGGTGATGTGTCTGGCGGGCCGACTGCCCGACTGTTGATTTCGGATAGATATCTATGTCGTTCGTGCGGTAAACTCTAATTGCGCGATGCAGGATTTGTGTGACGTCATGTCTTTGATGCGTAGTTTGTATGTGGCGGTGTAACCGCTACAGACTGGTACTGGTATTTTACATGGAGCGACTGCCTTTCTGATTTACACAACCAACCCAGTTACTGGGCAACATTATCATACCCCTTGGTAAAACTGGTTGTCATACTTTTGGGCTTCTAACTACCCGAAACGAATGTCAAAGATCTATGAATGACGCCAACAGCTTAACGTGTTTTTCGAGGTATTGTGGGGTCTTGATATGTTATGAATGGTTACCCAATTTACCCATCCATGAATCGTCCGTGGCTGATATCATTTAGCCATGAGGCCCTCCGGCTTATACCTTTGAGAACTTACAATAAATATATTTTTACTTAGGTACTCTCAGATTATATAAATTGGCGAAACAGTAGCCGGTTCCTATATCAGATAAGGAATCGTTATCTTGCCAATGATAATTTGTTATCGGTTTGTAGGAGTTTTTGTTACAATAGTAGGTAGCTATTATTCCCAATGAAAGTATAACCGCATAGACAGTTCTACTGTGCTAAGTTATAGGGCTTACGTAAAATGATATGGCACAATTTTGTATCCCGGTATGAAAAGTTTGTGGGCAAGATTTAAGCCATATTAAAAACGTTATCACACTGACGATTTGCGAGCGTGTTGTGAACGTGCTCTCCGAGGGTGCAAAGCCAGCTAGCCGCGACCTCGGGACGCGTCCGCCACGTTTTCACAATATTGTACACTCGTTTGTCTCGCTCTCTCTTGGGCACTCAGGTCAATCTCTCTCGTACCGCAAACGCGGCGCACACGTGGCGTGCTCGCTAAGCACACACAGCGAGCTAGTTTAAAAATGCCTCAATGGAAACACGCTCGCAAATCGCCAGTGTGATATGGCCCTAAGACTCTAAGGCGAAAGCGTCAAGATAGTCAGCGAAATCCAAATTTTCTTAGGTATATACCTTTTTTTGAAAGTCAGTATCATTTTATATAGTGATCTAAATATGACTCGCAGCCGTATCAAATATTTGTTTTAAGAATTATTATCATAAAAACCATCAATACAACTCCATAAGTTCATGTAATCTTATTGAATGACTATTTCATGAAATCATGACATTTGAGGATTATGTTAACTTAAGGAGTTGTATAGGTTGTTTTGCTGATTGTATTGTAATGATTATAATTATTCAAAGCCATGTTTGTTACGGTCGCGAATCATATTTTAATCAACATACAACCTGACACCTGCAGATGCAAAAAACTAAAGAAAATTTCAATTTCGTTACCCTGGCGCATCCCCCTTAACTCCATGGGTATCTAAGTCTGACAAAGCCTCCAAAATCCCGAATTGTAATCTACGGGTAGTCTTTATAGTGTCTAATATAAGGTAGAATTTTATTTTAGTTATACAGGCTGAATTTTTAGTCACCGTCCAAATTTTTTCTAGGCATTAGGTATGATTCACTAACTCCATTTTTGAAAAAAAATCGATGCGTAAAATTTTCATATTAAATCATTTTCTCTAAAGAATTATCCGCTCTGCGTGGTATATAATAACTTTGTGATGTGATATCTCAATATTTTTACTAAAAGAAAAAACACGTAAGTATTCAATGATTTTCGCCAAAGATTACTAAATCAAAATTTGAACGGTGACTAATAATTCAGCCTGTATAGTTTGACCTGTTTTTAATAACGGCCGCACGGGTCATTCGAAGGTTAAGCTACACTTGCCAAGGTCAGTTCATGGATGGGTGACCATCCATTAGATATCGAAACCCCGCTGTTGCTTGGAAAGCACTGGTTTCAGCTATCAATAGTGTATTTTTGACAGTCGTTACGGGTAGTCAGAAGCTCTAAAGTCTGACAACCAGTCTTACCAAGGGGTACCGTGTTACTCAGTAACTGTGTTGTGGAGGTCAGATATGCAGTCACTCCATGTAACATACTGGTACAACCGCAACATATTTGAGAAAAGACTAAGCAAATTGAGTTTGGCCTGTTTTTTAACCTTGACATGGAAAAATCGATCAGGTTCAAGATAATTATTGTGGTTAAAGCTTTATTTTACAAATTTTAATTCAAAATTCAAATTATGCAACATATATTTAAATTATAAATTAATAGGTAGCCATATGTTAGCTAGCACAGGCCAATATACCAACCAAAAATATCAAGAACTGTAATCAAGCAGAAAAAAAAAGACTAAACGTAAACAATATCTAAATAAAAGCCTCCAGTCATAAAGGGCATGCCCGCTTACATATAGCTTTATATAGCTGTAGCTGGAAGTTATAAATGATAAACTAGGACCATCGAGGTAAAATGAATAAACAATTAATTACTAATAACAATAACAAAACCATGATCAGCAAGACGAACAGTCAGTTACAATACTAGTTTGACAGAAATCGACTTTACTTCTTCGATTGGTTCTATTTCATATTAATATTACTCCTAACCACAGCTCGCGACCTGTGTAAGCTTCGTTTAGAGGAGACGGATTTGTCTTCAAATTATCTCAAAATGTGAAGGTACTTGGAGCAAACAAAGTGCAAAACTGAGTAAAATTGTTTAAAAAGTGCTACACGAAAAGTATTTTTTAAAACCTAACATAACATCACGCCTGTAATTCCCGAAGGGTTAGGCAGAGGTGTACCTATAGTACCCCCACATTTCGCCAGCTATGTTTAAGTCTCATGTAATAGGGGGCGAGCCTGGGCTGGACTGGGAAAGTCCAGATGGAAAAGGCAGTAGTACAGTACTCTCTTACTAATCCGTCACAGCAAAATCCTAACCTTTTGAGTTGGATCCCGTTGAATCCCAATTGCTGAAAACGGCGAATTATAGTATATAGGAACAACATTAGTACCAAGGTACTAATTACCCGAAACAACGTAGTTTTTATATCTCTTTCGTGACAATAGGCTTCTGTTAACCCCCATGGGACAAGGCAACGGCGTGAATTTATTGGGCTCGCCTATCGACATCATTATGCGATAAAATCGGGGGAAATAGATTTATTATGTGCCAATTTATTGTTACTTGTATGGTTTTACATTTCTTTAGATACAATAGTGCTGATCATAGGCAGTCTCCGTGAGACTCCATGTGATTACAGATTAGGAGCATTTATTTTGAAAGTGGGCAACGTCGCAAATAGCTGTCAAATATTTCGCTGTTTTGATTGATTTGGCAATATTACTGCATGGAAATAAGAAATATGGCTAACTAGCTCTTAAAATGTCGATTGCACCCCATGTGTGCAAATAACAATAAAATTCTATTGTGTCTGCTAATTGCGCATGCGACGGGCTAGTGAAAACCGTTTTAGATGTAAAAAGTATTTGGACGTAAATATTTGATAGGTATTTGCGACGTTGCCAACTTTTTGAATGAATAATATAATGCGTAAATTGTAATATTTCGCATTGTGTAGGTAGTACTTGAGTATTACGTACTCGTATTGTGTGATACTTGACCTAATTCAGCCGTTTACTGCTAATTATCTAGATTACTTAATCGAATTATTGTTTGGGGGCTCGTGATTAAATAATAACAGCTGAAGGGGCGATCGAAGGTTAAGCTATGCTTGCAGCGGTCGGTTCATGGATGGGTGACCATCCATTACTGTGTTACCCAGTAACTGGACTGTGGAGGTTAGATAAGTAGTCGCTCCATATAAAGTACTGGTATTCAGCTGCATCCGGTTAGACTGGAAGCTGACCCCAGCATAGACAAAAGTTGGGAAAGAGCTAGGCAGATGATGTTGACTATTCGTGCATCCATACTAATTTACTAATTACTAATGACTAATATTACTAATATACTAATAATATTATAAATTCAAAAGTAACTCGGTCTCTCTGTCTGTCTGTGTGTTACCTTTTCACGGCTAAACCACTGAACGGATTTTGGCAAGGTAATAAATGGTATCTGGAGAAGGACATAGGGAACTTTTGGTCTCAAAAATAACCCTTAAGGGAGTGATATAAGGGATGAAAATTTGTGGAAATCCAGCATTTCTTAAGTTAGGGATATGAAAATTTTAATTTATGCTTTTGGTAAGAATTATAGAATTACGAGTATCAGCGTAATGGTAAAATCGTCCCCCCAATGGGGTAAAATAGGGGTTGATTTTAAAATTCACATGTAATATTGTTTTTTTTTTGTGTTTTCTTTTCAATAGATTTAAGGGATTGGTAATATAGTCATAGTCCGTATCTTGAATTAACTTTTAGTCTTTATTTAATTAAAATCGGCCCACTCTGTCAAAAGTTATTACAATTTAAAGTCATAAACTATCCTTTCTAATATGTAGGTATTACGTGGTCAATGGTGGCACTGAGTAGGTTACAAATTAATGGTGATAATAATTAGTATTTTAAGGAATTTAGAATCATATAAACCGGTTTTATTTATTTGATATAACACCTCCCCATATACTACAACTAAATGAAACGAAATTTAAATCTTGTATAAAACGCACACTATGCTGCCAAGCATATTATAAGCTCGGGGATTATATCGCTGACAAAAATGCTTGGCTTAACGCTGGTCCAGCTCCACAAGGGCGCATAAACTAATTGATTAGCATTCGAAAATATTGTTGGAACTGCTGAAGATTGAAAAAACTATCTTTGAATTGTATAACCTCAATCTCTTTTTTATTGTATAATTGCATAGCACATGTGTGAGCACTGTGACCATGTACCTTCTAGAAAGCTACCATTTACTGGGTACGTCTTTCATTGACTTGATATGCCCTGGCGGCTAAGAGTATGTCATGCTCACTCAAATGTCTCGCTGGTGGTGGCTTGTGTGTTGGATCGTTGAGTTCCCTTCAAAATGGTTGAGCTAAACGGTGCTGATCCATGCGTCATGTTCGTGAACGGGCGCCATCAGTAGGGACTGGTCATCTCTTATCTGCCACGGCTTATTTTAATTTTTGAATTCTTTATTTTTATTTTTATTACGGACGCTTTTTTCGTAAAAGTCTTTCTACATTGTTCTCACATGTATAATTTCAACATGAATGATGTAAACAATATTTTGTAAGAATATTTTTTTTTTTTAAAAGAGTGTCCATGGAGTTTCTTGCCCGTTCTTCTCCATAGGAACCTACGCTTTGGAATGGGCAACTAGCTTCATTATTCTGACTGACTGACTCCTTGACAATAATTGTCAAAGAGTCAGTCAGTCACAAAAGTGCCTGTAAATGGTTTAATTGAAATAAATGCTTTGAGTTTGAGTTTGAAAAAACGGGACAAGGTGTGAGTAGGACTTGCGCCCTGAGGGTTCCGTCTCAAAGCTATGCTTGCTTGGCTGCCCGGATTCCCAAATCCGCTTTGAAGGACAAGGTTAACTTTACAATAAAAAACAAAAACTTGGAATAGATTGGAGACCTGTAGCGATTTCAATGAAATACACACTTAATGTTACTTCATGACGGCCTATGAATTTTTGATTCCAGATTGAAGAACAAACTTCACTTTGGAGTTAATAATAATAACTATAAATTACTAATTTTCGGATTTTTCTCTTTACTTGATCTTGCTTCTCGCCAATGTTCATGCTGTTGGGCCGACGGGAAGTACCAAATAGGCTTTGGTTTATTTGCGAGTGTCAAAATATGCTGCATAAATGGCCGTATTTTTTTTATTTCGTTGACTTGGAAGTTTTTTATATCTATTTCAACTTGATGCCTCCAGGCGTCCTTAAGAAAAAGGGTCTTGACAGACAACAAAGTCATCCTTTAAGGGTTTCAATTTTTCATTTTGAGGTACACAACCCTAAAATGTGCCTGTTACCTTTTCATGCCATGCATGAAAGGCATACGGATAGGCCATGACCTGGGTTAGGGCATAGGATACTCTGAATACCGGTAGTACGTCCCTGTGGGATATTTTACAACCTTTACGTGGGCGAAGCCGCGGGTATTAGGTAGTAATATTATATAGTAGCACTAAAAGATAAAAAGGTGGCTGGGACAGACTGAATGTTAAAGGCGGTGGACAGGGTGTTGTGACAGCCTGGGAGAGGTCTGTAACCAGCAGTGGAGTGCGATAGACTTGACGGCTTGACTTGCGATGGACTTGAAGACGATAGGTTGATTGATTAAATAGAAAATGGACTTAGGACTCACACAAAAACTAGACTAGTTTTATTTTCTCAGTTTCAATTACTTATCATGCTCATTACAACTATCCTGTGTGTAGTGCTGGACAATTGGACTAGGTCTCTTCAATAGCATGTCATTTGACGCGATCCTCATTCACTCTCCGGCAACATCATGGCCTAGCCTTCCACACTTTTCCGGGTCCTTTTCCTACTAATACAGTTATGAACTCTTCAAAATTTTCATGCCAGCATTACATGAAAACTCTCTTACTGTCCTAAAAACCACCCCCGTGTTCCCTTCCCATACTTGGACTGGGAATCATGGGAACTTGTGCGGCTTCTCATTTTCCCAGCTAGTGCTGGTCTTTGCGGGTCACCTGTGACCCGCGGGGGGAGTGAGGTATAAGACTCCCCTCGCGAATGCCATGCCAGAGTTTCCGAGGCCAGCCTCGGCAACGATGCCCATCTTCCAGCACTCACTTGACTGTAGGTAGCGATGATTCCTAAAGTGAGTATTCAATAATACCACAGTATTTATATATATTAAACATACATGTGAAAACTCCTACCACAGTTAAGTACAAACATTATTTAGAAATAGCGCAAAATATGTATTTCCGGATAGTATTGAATAGGTACTAAATCCATTTTACGTCAGAACCTGGGATGCTAACCGTCCTGGATTATGAAGCATTCATAGATCTTCTAAGTTCGTCTATATTATTTCAGCTCTACAGTATTCTGTTCAATCCTATAACCCCCTTCTATCTCAAAGAACGTTTCAAGTTCCTACATGACACACATAATAGATATCTGAGATCATCGGAAAACTTGAGACTAGAGATGCCGATGCATTCAACCAGCTTTTATGACAAATCTTTTACAGTTCAAGCAGTACGGTTATGGAATGCCTTGCCCGTGTCGATAAGGCGAGATCAATCCTTGCCCACTTTTAAAACTCTGGTAAAAAATCACTTCCTCTCTCCTTAAACATCATCATTACATTTAGTTCCTTGCTCTTGTTTCATGTATATAGATTTATATTATAAGTATATCTATGTATATATATTTATATGAATAAGTTTATGCTTTATGTATGTATGTACATATTTATTGCAGTATTACCTGCAGTATTGTCTCTCCTGTTACCTTTAATCCATCCAAAGGTTGTCTGTAAAAGATCGCTTTAAGCGATAAGACCGCCCATTGTGTCACCCTAAGTAAAATTTCTAAATTTATGTCTGTAATTTTTATGGTGTACAATAAAGAGTATTCTATCTATCTATCTATATTAAAACACACTTTTGAGATCTCTGAATCAGTTTTGGATTGGTGTTTGGAGTGAATACCCTTTTTTTTTTTTTTTGGGTGGGAAATCATCAAATGACGTCTCCCGCTCTGGGTGGAGCGGGAGGGCGTGTCAGACTTTTACTGACTAAAACCCACCCGTGTTCCTTCTCTTGCCTGTGCAATGCCAGGGGGCCACGGTATCCCTTTCGGACTTTCCCGCAACCCCGGCAGGCAATGGTCTCATCGGACCCCTTCACTCGCTGACACTCTTTGAGGCGCGCGTGGAACACAACGCGCCGTCGACCCGGGCCTGGTCCTTACCGGACGGCGAGCTACCCATTGCTCACCGTCCGCAAGCCCGCGCCTACGGTGGCGGGGAATCGGCAATAGATTCCCGACGCGCAGGGCGTCTCCTCCTGCGGCGGCTAGGGGCGTGAGGGCGCGAAATTTGCCTCTCCCTCACGCGTTCCGCCTCCTCCTTTGCGAGCATTACTGCTTCGCAGAAGGAGGTGACGGCCTCCCATGCCCTCTCGCTCCGTACCATGGCCTGGACCAGGGCCGGACGCGAGAGATCCCCGCCATCGATCGCCTCCACGAGGACACGGCGGTGCTCTGCCCAAGCCGGGCATACCTCCACCGTATGCTCCACCGTGTCCTCCGGGCGATCCACGCAGTGATGACACCCGGGCGTTTCCTCCCGCCTTATCCGAAACAGGTACCTCCCGAAACAGCCGTGTCCGGTGAGGACCTGCGTCAGGCGGAAGGTGAGGACGCCGTGGCGCCTCTCCAGCCACTCCTCAAAGAGGGGACTTATCGCCGCAATAGTGGCGTGCCCAGCACTGGGTTGCGACAATCGCACTCTCCATGCCGCCATGAGATCCCGTCGGAGCTCTGTCCGCTGTGCCGCGATTTCTCGCGGCATCGGAGTCAAGCCCCGGCGTTTCGCCTCCTCGCGCCACTCCCAAATATGCGCGAGGACTTTTGCCTCCAGATCCCATGGCGGCAATCCAGCAAGGAGGCTTGCCGCCTCACCGGAGACCGTGCGGTATCCCCGGACCAGCCGGGTGGCCATGACCCTCTGGGACGCGTTCAACCTGCGGGCAGGCCGCCGCCTCAACGAACGCGCCCACACCGGTGCCCCGTACAGGGCCATGGACCGCACGATCCCCGCGTATAGCCTCCGGCAGGAGGCGTTTGGACCCCCTAGATTGGGCAGGAGCCGCTTCAATGCAGCCCCGGCCCGCTCCAGTCTGGGAGCCAAACGTCGGAAATGCTCCACGAAGTTCCACCGACTGTCGAGGACGAGTCCCAGGTACTTCATCGTCGACTCGACGCCGATGTGAACCCCTCCTACCGTTATTTGGGAACCCGACGGTGGCGCGTTCCGAGGACCATGAAAACACAAGGCCTCGGACTTGTGCAAGGCCACCTCGAGTCCCAACTGCCGGATTCTGGCCACGATTGTCGCAACCCCGTGTGTCGCTAGTTCGGCCGCCGCCTGGTGCGACCTCCCCTGCGCCAGGACCAACGTGTCGTCAGCGTAACAAACGACGCTGACGCCATTGGGGAGGTCTGCGCGCAGCACCCAGTCGTATCCGATGTCCCACAGATGCGGCCCCAGGACCGATCCCTGTGGGACACCGCACGACATCTCTCGCCGGTTCCACTCTCCCTGGTGACCGGGGTAGATGATGGCCCTGTCCGTCAAATAGGCCTTGACCACACGACAGAGGTAGGTCGGCATCCGGTGATACCGGAGTGCCTCCCTAATGCAACTCCAGGGCAGGGTATTGAAGGCGTTGGCGATGTCTAGAGACACCGCCAAGACGACCCCACCCCGAGCCACCGCATCCCCCGTCGTGAGGGCTCGCACGCGCATGATGGCACCCACCGTGGAGCGCCCCCTGCGGAAACCAAACTGGCTCTCCGCCAAATCCGGCCCCACCCGCACCCGCCGCCCGACAAGGCGGTCTGCAATTACTCTTTCAAAGAGCTTGCCCACCTCGTCGAGCAGCACGATGGGCCGGTAAGCGGACGGAGAGTCCGCAGGGCGCCCCGGCTTCTTGATGAGGACCAGTTTCCCCGTCTTCCAATGAAGTGGGAACTGGCCCCTCTCCATGCATGCGCTTAAGAGCCCCCTTAGTCGAGGCCCGAGAGTCTCTGAGGCCAGGACCCAGGCTTTCCCAGGTAAGCCATCGGGTCCTGGGGCGGTATTTCTGACATTCAGCCTACGTACCGCCACCCTCATCTCTACCTCGGTCACCTCCGGAGCATCGTCGTCGTCGTCGGCGGTGTGGTCCGCATTGGGCACCGCAGTAGGCGGAGCCATGGGCGGGGAGGCATGTTCCCCTCGTGAAGGGAACAGAGCGCTCACCACATCCCCCACAAGCTGCGGCCGGAGACTCTGCGTAAGCGGGGGAGCCCATGGGCGGAGTTTCTCCCGCACCATTTTGTATGGGCGTCCCCACGGGTCTCTGTTCAGAGTCTCCAGCGACTCCTCGCGGGCCACTGCCCTGGCCCGCAGGATTTCCGCTTGGAGGGCGGTCTTCGCCGCTCTGTACCCCTCGTACAGCTCCGCCTGAATGGCTTCCGTATCCGGAGGTCGAATACGGAGCCGGCGGTGCCTGGTGTACCGACGGCGCGCAGCAACGCATGCATTTCGCAGTGTCGTCAGCTGTCGCGACCACCAGTACACCTGACGCGAAGCACGTCCAGGCTGGACCCGGGGCATTGCCACGTCACATATCTCGGACATGGCCTCCCGGAACCACTCCGCCTCGTCATTGATGTCGGCAGGCCTGTCCGGTGATGACACCCAGGCCTGCACGATTGAGGCTTCCAGGAGGAGCTCCCGGTCCAGCTGCTTCAGCGCCCACCGCGGACCACTCGGGGCCTGTCGGACCGGCGCGCTCGAGGTCTGGGCGGAGACGTCAAACCGGATGTACCGGTGATCGGAATACGTCTCCACCCCCTCCATGACGCGCCAGTCAATGACTCGTGGCGACAGAGCGGGGCTGGCGAACGAGATGTCCACCACTGATTCACCCCGCATCCGCACACACGTGGGGACAGAACCCCGGTTAAGGACGACCAGGCCTGTCTCCAGCGCCCAGTCCTCCACCATCCTGCCCCGTGTGTCCGTATACCGGGAACCCCAAGCCACATTCTTGGCATTGAAGTCCCCGAGCACGGGGAGGGAACGGAACCCGACGACGACGACTCTCAACTCCGCAAGGGAGTTGTGGAACTCGGCGAGAGTTCGGTTCGGGGAGAAGTATGCCCCTACCACGACAATCTCCCCGAACCGTGCTGCAACGCAACCCCGTCCTCTCTTAACAGCCTCAAGGGACGGGGTACCGGCGGCGGCCGACGAAATTAGGGCCACTGAGCCGCTCAGGTCCTCCACCCAGTCATCCCTGGGCGGGACAAAGTACGGCTCAGCGACCACGGCGATGTTAATCGACCACTGCGCCATGCTCTGGAGCAACAAATGCTGAGCTGCGGCGCAGTGGTTGATGTTCGCCTGGAGGAGGCGAAATGGGGCCATTATTGGCACTCCATGTCAGCCCCCTCCTTAGCCCCCTGTGAGGGCCCTGCCGCGACGGCTGCGGCGACGGCGACGGTTGTGGAGGCGGCAACGGCGGCGGTGGCGGCGGTTGCGGCTGTGACGGCGGTGGCAGATGGCTTGCCTCTAGCCTTGGTGGGTGGAGCGCAGGCCTTGCTCCCAATCCGGTGGCCGGCTGGCTTACCTGCCGCTGCACAGACGACGCAACGCGGCGTGGCTTTGCACGAGCCGGCCTTGTGACCGGGCTGACCACAGCGGTAGCAGTGACTGCTGCGGTCCACCTCCGAGGTGCATTTAGCTCCCACGTGGTTGCCCACATGACAGCGGAAGCACCTCAGAGGTCTGGGTTCCAGCAGTTTGACCTGCGCGGAAACCCAGCCCACCAATAATCTTTGGCCCTCCCCGGCTATCTTCTTGGCCGCCGACACGGGGCAGCTCACCGTTATGGCTCGCAATCCCGTGAAGTCAGGTCGGAGGGCGCCTGCCCTAACCTGCTCGGCAGAGCACCCCCCAGCCCTAACAACAGCGGCCACCACCTGTCCCTCCGTCACTGAGTCGTCCAGGCCCAGAATACGCATGTCTGCGCATTTGGTGGGCCTGGACACTCGGGCCTCGTCCGCATTTAGGGACGCCCTGAGCCTTTCGGCCAGAGCGTCAGTGGCCGGGCCGCTTGCCGCACCGGGGACCTCCAGCATCCGGGCCCCAGTGGCGGTGACCCTCACCCGGATGCCATCAGCGGCACCAATCTCCTTTAGGTCCACCGCCGCCCCCACCTTGGCGAGCACGTCACGGTAGGACACGCCCTTCTTCTCCGCCTCTGGCTGTAGTGTAATCACTACAGCTGCGGACTTCGGGGCGCGGAGCCTAGCCGCGACGCTTCGCTCCTTGCGCCGCTGCCTCCTCTCTTTTTTTTTGGCCGCCCTTTTTGCCTTACCCGCCTTTTCCTTTTCCCCGGCGACTTGCCATTCGGCGCCAGCCGGAGTAGAGTTAGGAGGAGGCGGGGGCGGCTGTTTCGCCGCCTGGGCCGGGGCCTTCGCCGCCTGGGCCGGGGCCTTTGCCGCCTGGGCCGGTGCTTTCGCCGCCTGGGCAGGTGCCTTCGCTGGGGCAGCTACGGTGCCAGCATATGTGGCCTGCTTCCGCTGGCCAGAGGCCGCCGATAGAGGAGGGCGCAGGACGATGGCTTCTAGCGCGGAAAAACGAGACTGCATAGAAGCCATCTCCTGCCTCACTAGGGTCAGAACCCGGTCCTCCGCAGGCACGGGCCGTCCCTGCCCTTGCTGCTCCCTCCCCTGCGGCACCTCACGGGAGCCGGCACTTCGGAGCCTGGCCAGGTCCGCTCGGAGCTCCTCATTCTCCTTTCGGAGAAGCTCCATGGCGGCTGTCAAGCGGGCGACCTCCACCCGCATCTCGGACATGCCGTACGACGGGGGCCTGAAGTGATAGGCCTCCGCTGCCGCCAAAATAGAGGCCATGGCCGCGGGCATGGCCTTGTCTTTAGAGGACTGAGTCCTCTTCAAGACCAATACCTTCATTGCGGCTGCCACGGCCTCCGCAAACCTGGCCGCTCGCTCCGAATTGGAGCCGCCAGCGGCATGCGGCTCACCACCTGCCGACTCTGTAGGGGCCGCCCCAGTGCTGACCCCTACAGGGTATTCTTCCTCCGTAGAGGGCCTCTCCACCTCATCTGGGCTGGCCGGACTCGGCTCGCCTGCCTCCTTAGTGGTGAGTCCTCTACCCACACCTTTTCCCCGGGCCGCACCCCGCCGACTGGAGTGGATCTTCCTCCTGCCTTGGCCTGAGACCCCCTCGTCGGCGGACGACCCCTGGCCATCCCCCGGTTTGGAGCGCTTCCGGAGGAACTTTTGGTTCCTCACGGTCGCGCCCACCACCACTTCGCGCTCCGAGCTCTGACCAGAGCTCATTACGCCAGACGCAGCGTCGGATTCCGACTCCGCATCACTCCTCTCTTTTGGTTGGTTTTTATGTTTTAAATTTTTCAGATTTGTTCCCACGAGTATATATCATTCTATCGTCTCAAAAATAGTGGTTCGCACTAGCGATTAATTATCAAATAGCTACCCATTAATCAAGCTTACAACCTCCCTCACGGTGCGCCGCCGCTTGGAGGTTTGGGGTAATTTTTTATAGAGGATTTCTTCCTCGCGGTCCGGGCGGTTAAGCCAAGACCCTCGACCCCCGTCAAGTGCCAGAGACATGACCTTGACACTCTTCGGGGCTACGAGACCAACGGTGGCAGAAGGCTTCCTCCTGCCTGCCCGACGGCAGTGTTAGTGCACGCCGGGCCCGTACTCGAACGCTGCTCAACGTGTGCTCTCTCCGAGCACACGTTAGAGCGTTCCTCCGACAGGATATTGGCATACGGACAACGGACCCCTTAGGCACATAGTACCTAATGGGGAGACATTGCCCGCATCCCAGGGTGCACCGTCCTGAAGACTGGCCTTCCCCCCGGACGCATCCGAAGGGAATTCCAGCCCACAGGCACATGGGGAGGTTTCCTGTCCAAGCACCCCTGGAGTGAATACCCTGAAGTGGCCAAAAAAGCTATTTTAACTTTGCTGCCATTTGTCACAACGTATCGTTGTGAAACAGGTTTTACAGCTTACACTTAAAGACCAAAAACCAATTCAGGTTGAGATTGGATGCTACCTCAGGTGCGCATAGAACTGTCGGACATATTACCCAACTATAAAGCAATTATAGATAAACAGTGAAACAATTAATTCTTCACAGTCAAAGTGAAAGTAAGGAATGAAAGAGTTTCACTTGTAAAATATTTCTAGTAAAAGTTTTAGTTCTTATTTAAATTACAGTGTCTTTGATTCGTATTTTTTTTATGGGGTTCCATAAAACAAAAGGTATTTGGTGAGTATTCCGTTACCTTAAAAGTTTAGGAACCCGTGGTATACATACATCCAATGTGCTTTAGTAATACATGCATAACATCACGCCTGTTTTTCCCCAAGGTTAAGGCAACAGTGTGTAGTTAAGTTAAAGTCCCGTGTACTAGGGCCCTATTTCCATCAACTGGGCACAAATCCAGACTCCGGGGTGCTACTGAGAAGTTCCGGGCAGAAAACATTCCTGAATTTTTCACTCTAACACTTTGCCCGACATAGTATCTGAATCGAACATAGGACTTGCTCAGCAGTCGAGCTTGTAGCACTAAACCAACGTAGCCTTCTACATTAATCATAGTTACTAGTACTAAAACAATGACAAAACATTAGTTAATAACTCACAAGGCAACTAGCGACTCCATTGGGACCCCGCCCATCTGTCTTAGACCTGACAGCGATAGTTGATGCAATGCCTTTTTAATTTTCACTAAAGCACTTAATGCACAGACAGTTAAGTAAATATCTATGGGTAGGTAGTTGTTTTGAGGAGCCTTTGAGTACTTTGTTTAGTACAACACAATAACCTATGATTAAGCTTTTTGACACTTACGTTTGTATATCTCTACATAATATAAAACCAAGTTGGTTTTCGCTTTTATCTGTATGTCCACGTTGTTCTTCTAAACCACGCAACAGATTTTGATGAGGTTTTCACCATCGCTTAGAGAATTTATTCCGGAAGGTTTATGTGTATAATACGTTTATATTAAAGTTACGTTTACCTGTAAATGCTGCGCATAACTACTTTGTACATTACTTATGGAAAATAAATAAATAATAATTATTATTATTGTTTATTTATTTTTCTAACATATAAAATAGATTTTTAAATATTTTTTTTAAAAGGGTATAAAAAACATTTAAAAATATAAAAAATAGTGTTCCGCCGGTGTCGGGAGCAGGGTCCAAGCTACCGGTGGTTAGGGCTGCAGAGATAGGAACCTCCTCACAATACGAGCCGTATCGAGAAGTACTGCCTTCTGAATCAGGCCCTTGATCCAACCGCCTAACGAGAGCCTCGAGAGATGTTGGTCGAGGCTTTCGGCCATCAGGCCATTGGCCGTTACGACAATCGGCACAATGATAGCCGAGCTCACATTCCACATGTCGACAACCTCGTGTGCTAAGTCGAGATATTTTATTTGTTTCTCTTTCTCAGCTTTCACGAGGTTCTCGTCATGTGAAATGGTAACATCAACTATCATTGCGCGGCGCGCTAATCGGTCTATCACCACTATATCAGGCTTATTGGCAACAATAGTCCTGTCAGTAATGATAGACCGATCCCAGTACAACGTGACATGGTCATTTTCGAGAACTGGGTCGGGCACATACTTGTAGTACGGTACCTCAGAATCCACAAGTTTATATTTCAAAGCAAGTTGCTGGTGAATAATCCTGGCCACTTGGTTATGCCTGTGCAAGTACTCGCCGTTAGCCAGACGAGAACAACCAGAGATAATATGTCTGATGGACTCACCCGGACGGTGGCATGCCCGACACACGTCAACCGTCCCGTCCCTCATAATATGTCTCCGGTAGTTATTCGTCAAGATAACTTCGTCCATAATTGCACAGACGAAACCTTCAGTTTCCCCGAAAAGGTCACCAAAACGTAGCCAGGATACGGACGCTAGGAAATCTAAACCAGGCTCGTGAAGAGCCCGGTAGAAGCGCCCGTGAAGCTCCTTGCTTTGCCATACTTCCTTGCGGTCATCTGTAGTAAGTACAACAGGTTTGCGCCAGTTCTTTATTATTATTATTATTACCTAAGAAATCTCGATGTTTTGCGAAGCAGGAGCGGGTCGCTAGTACAAAATCAAACAATAATCTTAATGAAACCTACTCTAGCTGACCCACCCTACAATCGTACGTATGATGACAAAGAATACACTTAAACCTTCTCCGAGAGACACTTCGTCATCCGAAACCGGTGTGCCTCGATCCTTCGTAGAATACTGACCAGCTCCCACAGCATCCTGAGATTGGTGGCATTTTCTGCTGCTGCATCACTGGATCGAACTTCTTATTACGTGGATAGTGTGAGGTCCGACTCAAGACTTAAGATTTCGATTAGGATCCTATCATTAGATTTAGTTTTTCTTTACTAACACTTTATGGATCTCTGTGGTCTGAAAATAAAGGTTTAATAATTATAAACATATAAATCAAGCTTTCTCCACATTTAATTGATTTCTCATATTACTTAGCACTTGGCAGGCTATTGCGATTTATAGTAAAAACTGAAAGCATCAGTTCTACGAAATATTTGGGTGTCTATGATTTGTTTACATTGTATATCGTGTTTGAAATGGCGTGGATATTAATGTTTTTTCTTTATTTTTCTTTTTCTATCCAATGCAATATCGCAGATGTCTACATCCATAAAATGTATGAAAATACGTGCACGTGGACAGAACGAAATTTAAAAGCGTCTTCATTGTATTTTCGTACACTATAATAATTATGAAAGCGCCAAATTAAATGTGGATATGGTTGGAAATATTTAAAACCTGCAAGACATCAACATCAAATTCACCGTTACTAAAATGTTATTATGTTATTTTCCAAACCAGGAATAGCCTAACTTCAGGCACTATATTTTAGCAATGCTAAGAAGCTAATGAAACACAAAAATAACTCAAAATTCTCTGCAATATTTGAAGGATAAAACTGCAAAAGACAGTGCAAAAAAGTCCTACCTTTCTATTCAAAACTCACAAACCTATCTTTCAGTCCTAGCAATTAATCAAACTAAATAAAATCAATCTGACTAGTCTTTTCCCAAACATTTTGTGGTCCGCTTCAGGTCCTACCGGATGCAGCTGAATACCAGTATTTTACATGGAGCGACTGCCTATCTGACCTCCACAACCCAGTTACTGGGTAATATGATACCTCTCGGTAAGACTAGTTGTCACACTTTGGAGCTTCTGACAACCCGTATCGACTGTCAATGATCTACAAATGACAGCCAAGCCAACGGCTTAACGTGCTTTCCTAGGCATCGAGGGGTTGCGATATGTAGTGTGGTCACCCATCCATGAACCGTCCACGGCAAGCGTAGCTTAACTCGAGCTTTACTCGAGGGGCTGTTATCATTTAGACACGAGCCCCTCCTAATATATCAAACTAAACAATCAATAAAAACCATTACTTTCCTTCGGGCTCTACAGTCGGGTAAATACAGTCGATGCGAAGTATAGAAACACTCCCAAAATACGCTTGTTTGTACAATATTTGTATATCATTGTGTTCTGTCCATCTATTTGTTGACATTGGCTACTAACTTAGTAAGTTCAAGTTACCTACAGCTTTTAGTGAGCTTTGAACTTCCGAACAAGTTAGTCCAGTTAACTGTGCTGTTACCTATAAGCTTAGATTTTTTTTTTGACATCATTTCTCGTGACAAACGTTTTTCGTCTTTTCTTTTGAGCTAACTGTAGTGATGCTGTCCAAATTAGGTTAAAAAAGTGACGAGATTTTTTTCATCAGTCTTTATTGACAAACTTATTGTGTCATCAGTTTTTTGAGCTGAATTTAGTGATATTTTAATTGGTAATCCAAATAAAGTGATTGATAATGGATGTACGTGTTCAGGAGTGGACGTGTACGCGCTGTAGAGTATGTAATATGTATTTTTAGTAAATCCCTTCCATTACTGTGGTACTATCGAAGAACTTCATATCTAAGCAGTTTGAAAACAAAATCCCGTGAACACGACGACCGCATCTGTTACCACTCTGGTTCTATAGCCGCCGATCGCTGCAAGCAGAAATAGTCCTAACAATGTATAGATACGAAGCTCTCCGATGGTACCTATGTAGTGATTTTGTTTTTTTATTCATTTTTCTTGCTTCACGCCCACTGAGACGAAAATACAGATAAATACAACATTGATCTTGATTGATTATTCCAGAACTAGGCATTCGGATGGTTTTAGAAACTGACTTTTTAGGGTTCCGTAGTCAACAAGGAACCCTTATAGTTTCGCCATGTCCGTCTGTCTGTCCGCGGCTTAGCTCAGAGACTGTTAGTACTAGAAAACTGTTATTTGGCTTGGGTATACAAATAAATATTAAAGGGGAAAATTAAAAGGGGAAAATTAAAAGGGAAAACTATAACAGCTAAGTAGGCTTTACAAAACATATTTATCAACAACAAAGTTAAATTTGTTTTCGGGATAAATTCATCAACTACGGAACCCTTCATTTTGCGTGGTCGGACATGCACTTGCCGGTTTTTACCATGTAGAATCTAGTAACAATCTTCATGATTGTATAATTGTATACATTCCCTCCATTTGGGGCAGGTGGGGGGGTTTTGTCGAGCTTCTAAGCTGACTGCACTAAATTCTTATTGTTAATTATTTTCTCTTATTGACGTGTAACATATTTTCTATCGCTTTCCTGCAATTAAAATCAAAATATAAATAATCAAATCTGTGGGAGTGATTTCGTGAAAAGCGACGGAAGTATGTAACAAGAAGCCGAGGAAGCGCGCGGTATTTGAATTGACCAATGAGCGCGCGCGGTGCTAGAGTCGTCAGAAACGACCTTGACGAGGCCCCAATGTTGCTTATTACCAAGGTGAGATGTCAGATGTTACAATATCCGACTACTGTTTTTTTTCCTTTTTGATTTGCCTTAGCTTTATCCCATTGTAAGATATGAAAAGCATTATAGCTGCGAATGAAGTCTGTAGTTACAAGAGCCTACTACCGTTCCACTAGAACAAAATAGAATAGCGTTTAACAAGAACTTGACACTGTATTCCTATGTGCGCCAATGTCAAACATTCATGCGACTAATCCACTTTCATGGGTCGTCGGTTACATTATCTAGTGTGGAAAATACGCGTGGCTCTTTGTTTTAAATTCCTGTAACACAAAGAGTATCCAAGAACGACATATATTTGCGGAACATCTTAGGGAGGTAGGATCTTTGACAGTCGTTGCGGGTAGTCAGAAGCCCAAAAGTCTGACAACCAGTCTTACCAAAGTGGTGTCGTGTTTCCCAGTAGCTAGGTTGTGGAGGTCAGATAGACAGGCGCTCCATTAAGTACTGGTATTCAGTTGCTTCCGATTAGACTAAAAGCCGACCTCAACAAATTTGGGAAAAGGCAGATTGATTTTTTCAATGTCTAGATAATCCATCTGTCTAGCATTGTCAAGGGTGCTGGTGACGATATTGTTATTTGCTTTGAGCGAGCCTTTTAATGCCATAATACATAAAACCACACTATAAAAAACCTTTAGAAAACTATCTCTATAGAATTTTACCCCAATAACCCCAAATTTCAAAGTCAAAGTCAAATAATTTATTTCAATTAGGCACAAAAGGCACATAGCGCGCAGAACTGACGGCCGATGGGGCAGAAAGGTTCTGGAATGGAGGCCACGTACCGGCAAGCGCAGCGTAGGACGTCCGCCCACAAGGTGGACAGACGACCTAATAAAGGTCGCAGGAAGCTGCTGGATGCAGGTCGCTTCCAATCGGCCAAATTGGAAATCATTGGGGGGAGGCCTATGTTCAGCAGTGGACGTCCCATGGCTAAAATGATGATGATGATGATGAGGCACAAAAAAGGCACTATTAAATGTCAAAATTTACAACAAAAAAAAAAAGTCACCCCTTCCAAAAGGTAGTTTTCGTATGGAGAAGAATGGGCATGAAAATCCACCGTTTTTAATTACCCCAAATTGCATCTACTTTACGCATTCGGAAGCGCCGTTTTATTACCTTACACTCCGGAGATGTACCTGTAAATGGTTTATTTGAAATAAATGCTTTGAGTTTGAGTTTGATCATCCATCATTATCCTCTCAGCTCGGAACCACCCACCCATAGGCTTCTCTTTCACTTCTACCACTCTATGGTTTTATGCAATTCACATCGTCACTTTGATGAAGTCATTCCCAACGTGCTTTCGATTCGAACGTCCAGGGTTTCTTTGACCTTGGTCACAACAGAAACTAACACTAGGACCACTAACACTAGCATCTGTTAATAACCCATTAGTTATATAACATAACGTAACATCACGCCGCAGAGGTGTGCCTATACTACACGCACATTTAGCCAGTTATGTTTAAGTCCCATGTAATAGGGGGCGAGCCATTGTCGTCAACCGGGCACAAATCCAGACTTCGGGCTGCAACTGAGAATTTCCAGATGGGAAAATCCAGTAACACTTTTCCCGACCCGGGAATTGAACCCAGAACCTCAAACTCAGCAGTCGAGCTTGCCACTAGACCAATCTGGTAGTCAATTAGTTATATTAAACTAAATAACGGAAGTCATAAAATAGTTTAAGTAAACGTTCCCGAAACCACTACGAGTATGGTACCAATAAAACAGCTGCTGCTAACAGAATTATGATCTGTTGGCAACACTCGTAAATGGGATCGTTTTGTCTATAAGTATTAAAATAAAATATACTTCCAGACCGTATTTCGGCCATGGCGGCCAATTTTCGCGGAGTGTGCGCAAACACAGGTGCACTCTCTGTTCCCTCACTCCCATAGTCCGATGGGGTATTTATTAAATAAATAATGAAAGTTTTAAATATCTTTATTATGTATTTTAAATGCAGAGGGCAGTCGCGCAAAATCAGTGAACGACTCATAAAACAGAGCCGATATCAGACGCTTCACTTTTTGTTCGTTTTCGCCTTTCATTTGGCGTCGTTCACTCGAAGTGAAACGTCTCAACACACAATAACTCAAAAATCAATCAAAGAACATTATTCATTAGCGAACCGATACAACGATGTTGGATTTCGACACTCGGCAATTTTCACTCACCTACCGAATGATCAAAGAATGAAATGAAAGGAGCAGAAGAACGTTCATTCCTATAAAAAATTTCAGTGTCGTGTGAACATGGTATAAAACAAAAATAAACCCTGAATGAATGAATCAGATATCGGGTTTATTAGGTTCAGTCGTGATATCGTCATCATCGACTTATAAAACAAAGCAAATTCTACCTATCTGTATGTACCTCACAATTCACTACTAAAATAGGTCACCGAGCAAAATCCTCGGCCACACTCTTCCATTAAATTCCTGAGAATTAGAATTGCCATTCACCAAGGCAATGCTACCAGTCTTCTAAGCATACTTCTGGATAACAGCAATGCGGACGATTCACAAAATCTTGACGACGTGAATAGCTGTATTGTTCAGGTCCAAGATTGGTTTACGGTAAATAATTTGGCACTAAATAATAAAAAAAAACAATTGCATTAGATTTAAATTACCAAATGTTAGAAGCAGCGAATGTGGCATCATATTGAATGGAGAAAAACTGGAATTTATTAATAAAACAGTTTTCCTAGGAATCACGCTAGACGAGAAATTACGATGGGGACCCCATATAACATCTCTCGCGGGGCGGCTAAGCTCGGCCGCTTATGCTGTTAGAAAGATAAGACAGTTAACAGATGTAGAAACCACGCGTTTGGTCTATTTTAGTTACTTCCACAGTATTATGTCGTAAGGCATTTTACACATCACATTTGTAAAGTTAGTAGTTTTTGTAATAATTGTATATAAGGTAAACCGAAAACTTACTTACTTACTTCCTCTCATTCGTCTAGATTATGTATATCGATTACTGATACTGTGTACTGTACTTTGACTCCCACATAAACAATTTCTGAAGAAAAAATTTAAACAATGTCGCTAGAACAAGGTATTTAACTTGCTTCAGTTACAACTTGTACAAAAATAGCTCATAGCGATGTGATACCATTACCTGGTCAATGAGGTAGGTACTAGTAGCAGGACCGTTTGCTCGCGGTATCCTGGAAGAACCTACATCACATAATAATCGTCACTTGTGAAGGCTCTATTAAAATACGATAGCTGATCCACGTTTCCTGTTTCCGTTATAGAAACCCCTACTTGCATCTTCTTCTTTTACCTTAAACCTTTCGAAGTCCACTGCTGGATATCAGTCCCACTCACCACAAGACCCAATTCTCCACTTTCTGCATCCAGTCTTTCCTAGCGATTTCTTAAGGTCAAATGCCTCAGACAGTTGTAAAAATTAGCAAGCTGATATCTGACAAGACTGCCCAAGTTCTTCATCTTAAGTTCCAAATATCCCTGTTACCAAAAACCTATCCACCAACTCAATTTAACCCTCTGTCACTAGAAACATACGACCAAACTCTACGACCCGGTCACCCAAAGCCAACTAACTACATTAACCGTCAATTTTCTTTCAGACCGGCATGAACCGAGGCTCCAGAGAGGAGCTGCTAGGCAGTTCCCAAGAGGCGCTGCGGAACAGCCACAATGACCTGCGGCAGGTCTACGAGAGGCCACTCACCAAGGAGGAGAAGACCTTCCTTCTGCATGCCGATAGAGGAGATTATGTTACTGTTAAGAGGTAAGTTCAAGAGCCTATTCGTTTGATTGGTTTACACACAATAATACCACCTTTTATTGTCCCACTGCAAACGCCTCTTCACAAAGCACTAACATTGATCACCACGCTTGCTCAAGATTTTAGACTTATTAACTCTAAGTCCAAGTTTCCTCTAGATCATTTTCCTTCATCGATGTCAGTAATGTCCAAGATAAACTCAGAAAGTGCATATGAATTCAAAAGTGACATTGGTTTGACCGGTTTTGAAACCACTATCTCATGCATAAGAGGCGAGGTCTACATATGTGTACAGGCCTCGGCTCTCATGCACAAGATTGTAATGTTCCCATACGTAGAACTCATGCCTCCTCTGATTGAGAGGGAGCCAGCCGTAATCAACCCAGCTGGTCTAATGCTGGTTGGTGTCAGTGCGATTGATTTTCGAATAAGGTTGAATTGGAATAAAAGAAAAAGCAAAGGTAGGTTGGAATATAACGTTACTATATTGCAATAGTTTTTTTGAGAAATGTTGTCAGAAACAAAGTTGTACGCTATACAGTTTAATAATAAAAAAAACATATAAACCGCTGCCTCGCTGCCTCGTTGGTCTAGTGGTCGCAACCGCTACTGCTGAGCATGAGGTCCTGGGTTCGATTCCCGGGTCGGGTAAAGTTTTATTGGGTTTTTCTATCTGGAATTTCTCAGTAGCAGCCCGGAGTCTGGATTTGTGTCCGGTTAGTGGCAATAGGCTCGCCCCCTATTACATGGGACTTAAACATAACTGGCGAAATGTGGGTGTACCTACAGGTAGACCTCTGCCCAACACTCCGGGGAAACAAGGCGTGATGTTATGTTATGTTATATAAACTCACGCCTTATTCCTATGGGGGTAGGCAGAAACTACAGAACGCCTGCTACGATCCTTACTTATTCCTTTTGCCTCATTTACATTCATACATCCGGTCACACACGCACGCCGGTTGCGAGTACTACGCACCTGTCCTTTCTGAAGAACATTACCATTAAGGTCCCAGAGCGTCCCCTCCCGGTATAGCAAACAAAGTTATGTTCTTGGAAAATAGAAAGCATCCGTTGAAATTGTAATAGAATTTGGAAGTCATTCAGAACTCTCCAATAATAATAAAAAGGTTATACATGAACGGCTCCGGCATAATACGGCTTATCACAAACCAAATTTTTCATCATAATTACTAAGCTTGTTTAGTTCATAGTTATCTAGAAAGAAAGAAAGAAAAAGTAATTACTGGGACAAGCACAAGAGATATTAATATAGCTAACACAATCATTAAAAATAAAAACAATACAAATAAAAACAAAGTAAACTTAAAATATAGCAGGAAGTCCTGTGCGAGGCCAAAAGGCTCCTATCTCAGCATGATACTGCGACATTTAATAATAAATGCCGCAGCGCTGGTATTCTGATAGGGCCCGCAGTGATGTCACGGAAAGATAAAAATACTTAATAAAAATTAAAAAAGTCCACGTGTCTGCATCCGATGTAACTTGTCTATGCCATCGTTATGACAAGTAAAGAGACGCATCGCAGACGACCATCGAGACGTAGAGACCATATATATCTCAATGTGATTTAATTAGTACAAATGTTGATACCGTCCTTCGACTTGATATAACAGTGGCTGCCCCCTTTAACGACCGCCATGGGGAGTGGGGCAAACAAGCATGTGTCACGATACCATCGATTTTTTTTTTTTTTTATTCTGTTGCGGAAACTTAATGAATTAAAAAGAAACAGCTAACATAATAAAGTGTTCTTAAAAAAACATAAAATCGAAGGCCATTTACCAGTTTCCGCTGATAATTTTGTTACTACTTTTCTTGGAAAATTAACGAATAAGAGGAAATACGCAAAAAAATATTGTTTAAATGTAATTAAGCATCACGCAAAAAAGAAGGAAGAAGAGGCAGACTTAATGCCTTAAGCATTAAGTCCGTCTATGTCTTAGGCCATCGCATTGCAACATATGAACCGGTGAATAATCTACCATTAAATAGTCCTAATTGAACATTGACAATAGCATCAGCGGGCCTTTATGCATACACAAACCTAAATAAAGCACTCAGATCGCTAATACTAGATAGATTTTGTTGAATGTAGATTCTATTGCCATGTGCGATGGCCAAGTCATTCTACATATTTATTTAAACAAATAAATATGGTTAGTTAACTAATTAAGTAAAAATGTATGACAAGTTGTTGTATAGATGCTGCCATAGGTACTGAATAAATTAACCAACCTGGTTTTACATTAGATTTCACAACGTTTTGCGATAGAAGAACTTTGTTGCGAGTCTTACATTTTTTTACATGTCATGTTTTTGATAGGATTACCTTTTACAAACATATTTAAACAAATCATTTTACCTCTTTTTCAAATTCGCGAATTTTGGAAGAATGGAGATACCGAAAGATGTCAGCTTCAAAACTGCTTAAAAACTTTTTCTCTGACTTGTTATTATTTTGATGTTTTAGGTGTATAAACATAAAAATGCACGGTGGCTCGATTTAGGAGTCTGGGAGTGTAATAATTTAGTTGGTGACGTTTTACAGAAAATACAACGACGATTAATAAGTATATATTATTATGTATAATTAACTAAACAGTATCTAAGGCACATAAAAATTTGTACATAAAAACATATCCGCCGAAGTGACCTCAAAAAGTTACAGAATCAATCTGCAGTATATTTAGGACGCTCGCCGCCGTTCTAATAAATAGGATTACTGAAGTCAAAGCCGGCACTTGTACTGTTTCACTATAATCGACTACCGTACTTAGAGGATAGACCTAGAGGCTTTGGAACGATTTCTGCAATTTTGAAGGTTTTAAGGCCATTACATTGTCTGTTTCAAAATAATTTTGTTTGATGATTACGACTCTTGTGTTTAAAGTAGGGAATAATTATTTAATTAATGACGATGATAATTGCATACGATCAAGTTCAACTTAAAATAAAAATAATAATACGTACATGTTTATAAAAAAAGAGGGAAAAGAATCATAGGGCATCAAAAAATTCGTCCGCATCGCTGTTAACAGGAAAAGTTAAGTTATTATTTTAAGTCTGTTAGCTAATAAATATTATAATCCGAAATTAACTAAAGCCAGTAAAGGATACTGGACGAAATATCATAACAGACAGATGTGTTTCTGGGGAGTTTGTTGCGCCACTATTTTTTCCCATCTAAAGCACTAGGAAGTGGGGAAGGGCGGGCGTTTTGGGGGACTGCGTTGTAGGGGAGAGTTCTAGGGAAGGAATCTGCAGCCGAAAAGGCCTACTGTGAAGAATATGGGTGCCAGTGAAAATACAGGCATATTATACGACTTTAAAGTCTTATAATATGCCTGTATTTCTTTAATACCTTTGCCTCTAATGTCGGTAATCTACGTTACAGATGTGTATTAGAACGGTAGTAAGTTCTCTATTCGATCAGTTGGACAAAAATTCCTGCCAAAAAGTCAATGGATACATAACTAGTATGTATAGTTTGACATAGTAGTACTAGGAATGAGCCGCCTGCACTGCCCATCTCGCCGCGGTCATACCTAAGGCGCGGTACAGCGGTAACCGCGGTAACCGTGTATGTTTCACTTACTAAACATACAATCAGATAGTTTATAAGCCAAGTACTACATATTTGTTTAATTGTTCCCAGATTAATAGAACAATTCACACCTCAGTCGGATATCCTGGACATCAACTGCGTGGACCCTCTCAACCGATCAGCCCTAATAGCGGCCATTGAAAACGAGAACATAGAGCTCATCAAGCTACTGCTCCTCTCTGGGATCAAAGTCAAGGTCAGTTCATGATCAAAGATTATTTAAGAGCTAAGCACAACAGGGGGCCAACCACGACCTCTTTAAGCAGTATTATTTTGATGTTATTTCAGTGCGAGAAAGAAGTGGAGCTATACAGGACGTCTAGCTCCATCCCTTTCCCACACTCAAGTAAGATTAAAATAATACTGCTAAAAGAGGTGGTGGTAGAGCCCCAGCGTACTCTTTGAGGAGTGGCTGGAAAGACGCCACGGCGTCCTCACCTTCCGCCTGACGCAGGTCCTCACCGGACACGGCTGTTTCGGGAGGTACCTGTTTCGGATAAGGCGGGAGGAAACGCCCGGGTGTCATCACTGCGTGGATCGCCCGGAGGACACGGTGGAGCATACGGTGGAGGTATGCCCGGCTTGGGCAGAGCACCGCCTTGTCCTCGTGGAGGCGATCGGTGGCGGGGACCTCTCGCGTCCGGCCCTGGTCCAGGCCATGGTACGGAGCGAGAGGGCATGGGAGGCCGTCACCTCCTTCTGCGAAGCAGTAATTCTCGCAAAGGAGGAGGCGGAGCGCGTGAGGGGGAGGCAAATTTCGCGCCCTCACGCCCCTAGCCGCCGCAGGAGGAGACGCCCTGGGCGTCGGGAATCAATCACTGATTCCCGGCCACCGTAGGCGCGGGCTTGCGGACGGTGAGCAATGGGTAGCTCGCCGTCCGGTAAGGACCAGGCCCGGGTCGACGGCGCGTTGTGTTCCACGCGCGCCTCAAAGAGTGTCAGCGAGTGAAGGGGTCCGATGAGACCATTGCCTGCCGGGGTTAACCCATAAAACACCCATAAAAAAAAAAAAAAAAAAGGGCCCCAGCGCACATTAATTAGAGTAGCGTATATTTAATTTAATTTGAGTTTTATTTTTGATTGTTATTTTAATTTAAAAATTATTTTATTTGTATATGTTATGCTTATGTTATTTTTGCAATTTGCAGGTCAGTGCCAGGTTGTATCTAGACCAAAATATGATTCACAACCGTAACAAATAAGTATTTACAGAATTATAATCATCAGGCTAAATCTGATCGTCTAGGTCTAGAGAGCAGTCTGGTGACAATTATTTTTGTTAAGGCGAACATGTACGGAGCGAATCAAATCCGCTGTCCAGTCCGACCCAAGATTGATCATCTGATTACTTTTACTCACTACGTGCGTATATATACGCGATGCGACGAAACCAACGATTTTTTGGTGCGAAGTTCTTTACCACGGCTTGGGTAGGAGTAAACTGGCAGAAATTGTCACGTAACGAAAAAGCGTTCAAGTTTCAAGTGTCAAACTTGAGACCATGCTAGATGACTCTGTATTAATACATAATATACACAGAAAGGAACTTCGTTCCAACCGGTACTCTAATTTTGTAATAATCGATTAATCATAATCTGAATCGTTTTGAAATCAACTGCGTTTCCATTGCTTCATAAGTTCGAAAAAAAAACTGCTCAACAACGTAAATAACGCAATTAATGTTGTTGAAATGTCAAAATGAAACTGATTAGTCGTAATCGTTTACGAAAATGTGTTGCGTATTTATATAGCAGGTCTCCTACGACACCTTTTTTTTTTTTTTTTTGGTTGGGAATTCATTAAATGACGTCTCCCGCTCTGGGTGGAGCGGGAGGGCGTGTCAGACTCTTACTGACTAAAACCCACCCGTGTTCCTTCTGTTGCCTGTGCAATGCCAGGGGGCCACGGTACTCCTACGACACATAACGACTCTAAAAAAAAATGAATTTCTATGTTTGTATTGCGCAACATTCCATAGTTTCATTAATTTTCCAGTGACAATGGAAATAATTTAATGTTTGGAAATTCACCAAATAAAAAAGTTTTCACAAAATGTAACACAGCCACATCATCAAACTCTTTTTCTCACAAAACACGTGAAACTTCACCACATAAAAAACTTCACGAAAAACACAAAAAAATCTATGAAAAATAGTACCTGTAGGTATTCCCCTTGGGAAATCAGGGTTCCAATAGTTTGCATGATGACATTGATCGTATATTTTCATAAAGATGGAAATAATGGCTAAGTTTCGAGTGAAGGTCTTAGGATAATGGAGGCAGTGTCAGGGTTGTAAATATTGAACTCGGATTTATCAGTTCCTAGAATTATTTTAATACTTAGTTGGCCCAGAGGTGAATATAACTTATGTATACATATTTGATGTGTTAATAATAACAGCAGCTATGAGGGGTTAATAATAACAGCAACATGGGTCGAAGGTTATCCATCCATTACATATCGATATTGTAAAATACTGGTATTCAGGTGCATTTGGTTAGACTGGAAACCGACCCTAACATGGGAAAAGTTGGTTCATCCAAATACTGTCTCTTTGTCCATGATCAAAACTACCTCCTTATGACGTCCATAGGCTGTTTTAGAACACTTGGTTACGTCGAAGAATTGATACAATAAATACAATATTTACTGATGATTTTTGGGAAATTTTACAGAAACACACAAATTTGGATTTTCTCGAATCCCGAGGATTTTTGGCTGAGCTTTACGGGGTGCAAAAATGTTGCAAAGGGGTCACACTATCACGTTCTGGAAGGAATACGTCAAATTACAGTTCACCCTGTATAAATCGCCTGCCCCACCGCTGGCGATTAACGAGAAGCGAGTAAATCTAGCAACTAAAAATGAGTTAGCGAGCAAATATCGCTGCGAGTGCGCGACGGCGGGCGACGACCGATTACTCACTGGTATTCGTATGTACTGTAAAGCTTACATGCAAAAGGCGACCTTATGTCGTACAGGCTGATAGAAAAAGATCGCATATCATTGAAGCGAATTTGGAATTAATTTAAAATAAAAAATAAGGTGAATCCGTAGTTGTAGCCGCGAAATTTAATTTTTCTAAAGTTCTTTTGCAATTTCCAGGTCAGTGACAGGTTGTATTTTGATCAAAATATGATTCGCGACTGTAACAGATATGTATTTACAGAATTATAATCATTAGAATCATTAATACATCTTTCTAAGTTAGATTTGTTCCATAAGAAAATTTTAGTTTCTGCGGATCGACCCTAATAGGCTTTTGTTTAAGATGAAACGAGTGTTAAAATAGACGCGTAGAAGAGTGCACGTTTCTCTGAGATAAGAGGACAAATATTTAAAAAAAAATCTTCTTTTGTTCTTCGCCGCCCCCACACAATACCTATTACTCTACAGCAAGCGATCTTCGAGTGCTATAGTAATAATAGTAATAACGTTTATTTGGACCAAATAATATAGCCTAATACAGAAATGTTACCAAGAACTAGTAAAAACATTTATATAACAAAGAATTAGGCAGCTAAACTAAATGAACTCCTGACTTCCGAACTAGGTTAATCCTGTATCTCAGAAATCAGGGCTCTTCCATGGCGGAATACTAATATAAAAGCTGAACATTACAAAAAAGACATTTACAACACTTAAGAAACTATTTGATTAGGCCAAACTAAGGGTGTTTTTTCCCTTTTCCCTAAATTTAATTTTGATAGAAAATTTAAGAAAACAAAATTAAGGTAAGTAAGATTTTATGTTGTATATTGTACTTGACAGATTAATGTTAATAAGTATGTATGTATGAATGTATGCGTGTGTATATATGCGTGAGGGTGTGAGGGAGTGTGTGTGACGGTGTGCTTGTGTTCGAGCGTGAGTGAGTGAGTAAGTGAGTGATTGAGCGTTATATTGGTTTGTGAATTCAGGATTATGAGGTAAAAGTGTAAGTTAATGCAAATTAGGTATAATCCGGTGACATGATTCTACTTTTGAATATTTAGGATTAGTTCCGTTTTGGTATAATCAAGTGTCATGAGCCATTTAGTGACTGCTTTTTTACATTTTTGTTTGGTTAGGGGATATATTTTTAAGATTTCATTGATTTTATTATACATAAGGCCGCCTATGAAATTGAAAAATCTCTGTGCAAAATGAGTGTGGCAAGCCTTATATATGCAAACTGTATGCTTTCTACGTTTCTGGAGAAAAGCTGTCGGGTTATACTTCAGGAGACCATGCATTCTGACAACAGTGTGAAGTACGTAAAGCTGTCTCACTGTTAATACTCCGCAGGTTTGGTAAAGATGAGTAGTAGGATGAAAGAATGGGAGACAAGCGCTTACTTTAAGCAGCGCTCTTTGTGCACGTTCAAGTTTCGAAATAATTGTTTTGTATGCTCCGCCCCAGCACTTTATACAATAGATCAATAGCGATTGGCATAGGGCAGAATAAATTGTTTTTAACAACTTTGCATTAGCAATATGTCTGAGCTTTTTAAATCTAAATATTAGCTTGCGAATCCTAGAAGAAACGAGATCAATGTGTGGAGCAAAGTTAAGTCTACTATCAATTAGGACGCCAAGATACTTGATAGTGCTCGTTTGCTCAAGCAGAGGGCAGTCACAGGGTGTAATGCGACAACAATTCTGGGAGTGTGCGATAATAGTACTCGTATCAGGATTATTTTAAGTTAGTTAGTTTAACGCTGAATAGCGTTTGTGGGACATTGCGGATAGAGAACTTTATAAATTTGGTTTTGTCTATATTTAGCGATAGGAGGTTAAATCTTAGCCACCGGTTAACTGCATCAAAGCCAGACTGAGCGTGTTGGAATGTTTCGTTCCATGAGGTGCCTTTAAATACGAGTGCCGTGTCATCTGCAAAAGCAACAATCTTTCCATTTGGAAGTTCAAGGTCACAGATTTCATTAATATAAATGAGGAATAAAGTAGGTCCAAGGACACTTCCTTGAGGAACTCCATAGGTAATGGGAAGATCACCACTTATCCAATCGCCAACTTTTACACACTGGAATCTATTAGAAAGGTAGTCAGTGAAGAGGTTGAGCTGTAATCCCCGAATTCCCATACCCTGCTATAGTACCAAGCGTGAGTCTCTGAGCGACTTCTGTCCGCCGCGAGTACTCTATTTGATAGCTCTTGTCGCTGTGACAAACGAGTGAACAGTCAGCGATCAACTATGCATTGATATACCTATCTCTTTTACTGACACGCGTTCTACAATCTTTCTTGATCGAGAAAATAGTTGACAGCTTCCTATTCGGCAGCGGTGGGATCGGTACCTATGTAATATAAATTTTAATTACACACCCAAAGTAAGTAGAGTGACGATGAAATAATGGGTCAAGGATCAATGCTCCATTTTTACGATTATGGGTTATAAAAATAAAATCCATTGTTGGGTTAAAACGTATAACATTATTTTAGTGATATTTTATAGGATGGTAGTAACTACTAGTGAAAACAATAAACTTCAAACTAACGACCCGCCCGTACTTCACACGATTTTTTCGGCTTGAAAAAACATCGTGATTTCGTTGGTTAATTATGTAACTTTAATATTAATGTATTATACACATAAACCATATCCCTATGGTGAAAACCGCATCAAAAACCATTGCGTAGTTCAGAGGAACAACGCGGTAACACTGACAGACATGAAATTTATATGCAATATGTATAGATATAAAACTGTGACGATGGTTGTGACTTCTCTATGGGTTCTACTTAATATTTTTAAATACCTACATTTGATGCCCAAAATTTGCCCATGTCGCTGTTGATCATAATTAAATAAAAATAAATAAACTATTTATAATTTAAAAAACATAATATAAAGCAATTTTTTTGCAGGTGTCTTTCAAAGTGATCTGGTTGGAACCACCACATCATGTTTTACGGTCATAATACCCAACTGTAATAACTGACCCACTGCCAGATAAAGGTCTCATCTCCAACAGTTAAATAGAGAGCATTAGATAACACAGTTGTAGCATTTAACAAAACAACTTTATACAAAATTATATGCAAATAGTTGTCTACAGCTGAATGCAACTTTTATTCAATACATATAAAATACCTTAATTATACTTAGGACAAGAGAACATTACCCGGTCGGCCACATAACCGAGATAACTAAGTGTGACGTGCTCGACTGGACCTCATACGAGTATAATTTTATTTCTTGCTTACGTAGGTAACTTAATTACATTATGAAGGTTGCAAAATTTGCTTATAACATTTTGTTGTAATTTTTGTAAATAAATATTGTTTTTTTTATTGTTTTCACACCTTTACTACTTTTTAGTCTGACAATCGACTGTAGATTATTGTCAAGATAAAAAGATACTGGCGTTAAGAAATAAAGCAGAAGCAGAAAAATAAGATAGAATTGAACAGAATAATTATTCTCTTCTCTCCCTTTAACTCTTCATTTCAATCGTGAATCTTATTTAATTGAACAAAAATACTGCTGTGCATAGGCTAGTTCGAGTACCTGTGCATAGGTCTCTAACGTCACCATACTGGACAAACTCATTCGCGTGGGTACAGCTTTAAACATAATGATACCTAGTCTAAATTTCAAACCGTTATAATAATCACACAACAGCTTCTACCAAAATAGATATCTCCTTCGCTTATAGCATAGCACGTAAAACATTTACAACTAATCATAGAAATAGAATCACACATCACAGTAATATCAATCCGGCAGATTTCAGAAGACAGGTTTACGATCTAAAAAAACACAGGTTATTGCTATACCTAAATCATTTGGGTCATCCCGAAACACACGGAGAAATATAGGTAAACATCGCGAAGTTTGAAAGATTCGGAAATATGGAGGAAGATTCAGATTTATTGGTTTCTATTATTTTGGTATTTGGTCTAATGGATTTTTGGATAGGATGGTGAAGGATTTAAACGTGATAAATAAAGGGGCTAAGGGTACCCATAAATAAATTTAGAATAACTTTTGGCATGAGAATAACTATGAATCCGTGGAAGATAATTCCAGAGATTCATTTTTAATATCACACTAGCTGCGCCCCGTGGTTTCACTCGCATAAGTTTTGATTCCGTGGGAATATCGGGATGAAAAGTATTCTATGTGTTAATCCAGGCTATAAACTATCTGTGTGCCAAATTTTATCCAAATCTGTTCAGTAGTTTTAGCGTGAGGAAGAGACAAATATACACACTCACATACTTTCGCCTTTTTAATATTAGTGTGATATAAGTGTGATTATTTCATCTTAGAATTGACCTGCATTGAAGGAAACCATATACCTAGTGTCGAATGGCAGGAATATTTTGACTAACGAAATCTGCCTAAAATAGCATATATCAAAGGAGCAAGTGTTTTGATCCTGTCTTACCTAATAAAAGAAGGAACAAAATACATTTATTTAGCACAGACTAAAAGGCACACAAGTAAATATAAATAAAATAAAAGGAAAGAATACAGAATATAAAGCGTAAAAGTGCGTTGTAAGCTACTGCTCCTTCCTTCTCAGAAGATGCCTCAGCCTAGCAGTCAGGTTTACTGAAAACAATTCAAATTCAAAATATTTTATTTCACATAAACCTACAAGGGCACTTATGAAACGTCAGAAGCTAGGTGCACGGTTCCAATTTGTCGTTTCCTATGGAGAAGAGCCGGCAAGAAACTCCACGGTTACTCTCCTAAAAGTAAATGGTATTTACAATCTTTTCAAGTTACAGTGTTTATAGGTATGAGAGGACACTGTAGGCCTATCAACAAGTACCAGGTACTTAGCAAGATAGAAAATGATCGACAGATCTACAAGTCGGTTATGACTACAACGTTCTCACATTTACAAAATATTTATGCAGAGAATCTATATTAAAAAAAAAACAAATTAAATACATAAGTATCATAAAATAATGCTGCCAGTCTTCTGGGCACGTTTCTGGATGAAAGCAATGCGGACGAGTACTTCGAAGCCTAACCCCAAGTCCTATTTAAAAGCGTCGCGGTCATAAATATGTAACTTTTTGTTCGGAAAAACGAAAAGCGTCCTCTGCCGGCGCGACCACGCGTTCAGGTTCACTGAACGAAAAGTGACATGGATGTGAAGATCGCGGATTCGCGTGACTATAGGACGCGACTTTAGTGTCCTTTTGTTTTTTATTTATTTACATATTATTTAGTTAGTTACTCATTTAAATTAGTACCGAATAAAAAAAAACGCAAGGGAGTAGGCTGCGATAGTATTGAGAACTTGGCACTACAAATTTACATTCCCAGTCCAAGACCCAGAGGCAGACCCAAAACAAGATGAAGAGCTTTAGTGCTAAAGGACATGAAAGTGTGTCAGGTATCCGAAGACGATGTCGATGATAGAAAGAAGTGGAAAAGAAAGACCAGGAAGACCCACCCCTTCACTATATGGGATAGAAAGAGAGAGAGAGAGGTTTTTGAACATCAATAAAATAATGTACCTACTTATTTAAATATTTCTCGTAATTTTAGACAGACGTGTAATACGCCCATATTTCACCAGCAATGAAATCAAATAGACCTTTTATCATTGTGCACGTTTTCTGGAATATAAATAGACTTGCAAACGAATTATGTAGTTGAACCTTCTCAGAAATCCAATTACCTACTATTTGAGGTCACGAAGGATTCAATAGTTAGGTCTTGGTAGCATTGCAAGATCTAATAATGTATTAGAGAACTGGCAGCGTAGAAACCCTGCCTACCTCTTTAGAACACGGTGGAACTTTAATATACATAACTTCAACTGGTTAAACTGGAACTAAGATAAAGAGGAAAAAAGTGGCTATAAGATTAGTGGGATAATAAACGCTGAATGGATTAGATGGCCAGAAAGAGGGTCAATACTGCGATGATCGCTGATTGAGATGTATGAGAGATGCTGCAGACCAGTTTTGTTTAACGGGGGCGAGCCTAATAGGTACAAATCCAGGTTACGGAGAATTTCCTAATGAAATAATCCAATAAAACTTTGTCTGACCTGGGAATCGAACCCACGCTCAAGAATTGCACTTGAAACCACTAGCTAACCAGTAAGGCAGTCCTGACTGAGGCACCTCTAATTTACTGCGTTAGCAACAAAGCTTCAATTACAAATTAAATTACTTAATACGAGAAGGGGATACAAACTGCTCCGTTACTAGATGCCTTTTTATTTCATTTAAAGTCGTAATTAGAGCGCTTTTGAATTTTAATTTGTGGATTATTTCTGCACATGTGGCTCCCCTGTGTACCTCATTAACGACATAATTATGTAAATGTTTCCAAATTACAATGTTCTTTTTAATTTAATTTTTACATAGGTACTTCTATGACATATTCTTCCCATTATTTGACATTCCTACCTACAAATCTAACTTAAACTATCTAGTGGCTTTTTTTTTTTTTAACCGTTGCCCCACACTAGTAATTTCTCCTGTATTGTGGGTGCATTTACAAACATATTAAACTCACATACATGAAGGCACAGGATCATATATACTGTAAAATAAAAGAGGTTCTTTAAATAATAAGAATTTAGATTTTCTTATAAATTATTTAATCAATTAATTTTACACGAAACTACACTTAATCAGTTTCAAGACACAAATAGCCATGACACCCAGTAATAGCTTAGTTTACACAAAATAGTAACAATGTACAGAGAGGCAGAGTAACAATAATTGAAAGCAATACAACCTGTGCACCGGGCAACGCCTGAAGGTAGAATGCCATTTCGCCGCCGTGCGGACTCTTTTATACGGTAGTATTGTAGGTGGGGCAAAGACGTAGCGCGCTACGACGTAGCGATCACTAACTCCGCCCAGCAGCGAGGAGGTGGGAGAATGTCGTAGCGCGCTACAGCGCCATAGTGCTACAGCGTAGCCCGATGCACGTGTTGTTTACAATGTGACGCCGACACGGCCATGCTGACGTGCGGACGTCCTCGCACGCTTAGCCCACAATGCCACATCTAGAACATGAAAAACTGATTAAGTACCGTTTGGTCATCCTGCTATTGTTTCTGGTCCGGTCTACTTATACCCTTCAGATATTTAACCACTTGGTCCAGTCAGCTATGACTCTACAAGGCTTGGTCCGGTCAACTTCTGACCCTCCAGATATTTGACCACTTGGTCCAGTCAGTTATGACTCTACAAGGCTTGGTCCGGTCAACTTCTGACCCTACAAGATCAGTCCCCTGGTCCGGCAATAGTTTTGCCCTTCAGGTGTATCCCTTCAGTTAAACTGGACCGGATCTAGCTAGGCCGAACAAGTATCGTTCCTTTAGCTTAATTAACAAATAGCTCAATACTTTGGTTGATGTACAAGTGCTTCTGTTACAATGTTAATTGATTCAGGTCCAATAGATTCTACTGAAACAGCACGTAAACCAGGGTTTCTACAATATTCATTACTATGAGAACTGGTAGATATAGTGTCACTTTTAGCAGACATGGTATCACTATTGACAGAGGTATCACTATTGGCAGACATGGTATTATTATCGACAGAGATAGTATCACTATTAGTAGACTGAATATCATCAAAGTTAATATGTTGCCTAGTCTCGTGAACAAGAACCTCTGTGTTGTTATTATCCGCCGACACGTCATCCTCATCAAAATTTTCTGTGATTTCCAAAAACAATGCCTGACCACGGGGTACTTCTCGCAAGTTTTCGTGAGAGTATTTGTAGACTCTATTGTTTCCATTAATGTGTTTTAATTCGTACCCATCATTTTCCAAAATAGCGGTTATTTTAAAGGGGCCTTTGCATTTACGGTCTAGTTTCGTTTGGTGTCTTTCTTCGCTTTTAACAAAGACAGAGTCACCTACTGAAAAAGGTTTAACTATAGCTTTACCCTTGTTAAATCGACCTGTGTCATATTGAGCCAACTTTTTATACTAGCAGAAGCATCGGATCGAATGGTTACGAGGTTTAACCTATCTTCATTAGGATTATTAGTAGATACTCTTGATATCCTTAATGAACTGCCCTTAATACCAAACATTAATTCCAAGGGCGTGAACCCTGTTACTCTACAACGAGTACTATTGAGAGTTAATTGGATGTCGCCTACATGATCTTGCCATAAGCTGTCCGAATATGTTTCAACTATAGTGAGCATACGCTGGACCTGACCATTTGCCCTACTGGAACCAGTGGCTATAATATGATATGATTATCATTACAAAAATTCTTAAATTCAGCATTGTCGTATGACCTACCACGATATGCAACTATTCTTTTAGGAGCGCCAAACAAGTTCACTGCATTTTTAAGTGATTTAATAGCATCAGATGCATTTGGGTTAAGGTATGCTCTTACAAGACGAATTTTGTAAAAACCATCAATAATCACGGAACAATACTCCTTACGCTCGCTTTTTCTGCTGAGTTTGCCAGTTAAATCCAAATGAATTGTATGCCATGGAATGAGCAATTTAGGGATTGGATATAGATGGTCCTGCTGGGCACCCGACGGACCTTTGGAAACCTTACAAACGACGCACGAATCTACATTTTTTTTTTTAAGTTTGAACATTTTTTGGAACCAATAAGGATCGTATAATTTATCGAGCGTTTTTTCATAACCATGGTGTTTTATTTCGCTGTGTCCATGATTAATCATTGATCAGGTTAAAGAGTGTGGCAATATTGGTAACCATTTAGTGGTTTTATTACGTTAGATTTTACGATAAAGTATGCCCTGTCTAATATCGTATCTGTGTGATATTTCAGACGGCAAGTAATTTGAACAGAATTTGGAAATAATGTCTGATATTTCAGAATCAGGTTATTCTATAGATAACCAACACCTCTCTAGTTCAGCCAAATTTACAATTTTAGCTGGTTTATGAATAAAAGATGTGTCAGCATGATTACGTAAAAGAAAGACTGCATGTGCTATATTTTTTCCCTCTTTATAAATTATATAAAAAGTCATACGACTGCAAAATTGCCCACCACCTGTGTATTCTAGGTATAATTTTCTTTTTGGAATGAGAGGCCTTTAAGGCGTTAGAGTCCGTAAAAACCGTAAATTTACGCCTATACAGGTAATGTTGAAAACGTGTGTTGTTCCACAGATTTAACTACGGCTAATGTTTCCAATTCATACGAATGATAACGACTTTCAGCACTTGTGGTTTTCTGACTAAAATAAGCGACAACATGAGGTAGACTATTTTTTTTTTTTTTTTTTTTTTGTATTACCCCATATCCTTCCCTTTTTGCATCAGTGTGGAGTTCGATGGGTAAAGGGTCAATTTTTTTTTTAACTGTCTCAGAAATGACATATTTTACTATTTTCTGATGTACATCATTATGTTCACAGGTCCAATTAATAGTAACCTTTTTGACCGCGGTTAGAGGATACAAAGGTTTCATCAATTTTGAGGAATTTGGAATTAATTGTCGAAAATATGTGGCCAGGCCTGTAAATTGATGAACCTGAGTAGCAGTGCTTGGAGGAAGGATATTTTTTAGGGCTTCAACCTTATGAGGACTTGCTCCAACCTCTCCAGAGGATATTACGATACCCAGATTAAAGTTAATCTATTTAAACGAACCAACCCTTCTTGAACGGTCTCTGATTCAGGAGGTTTAAGTGCCGTATTTATAGCCCTTTGAAAAACCTGTGGAGCGTTTCGTAAAACAAACGGCATGGTTAGGTACTCAAATTGACCCGAAGGTATAACAAAAGCAGTTTTCTATAGACTCCTTATGGACGCAAATTAGTGAAATCCAGTGGCCATATCCAAATTAGAGAAGAAACAGGCCCCATGTAACTTATCAATTTGATCACTAATTAGTGGTAGGTAAAGGATAGCTGTCTGGTCGAGTATTGCTATTAAGTTCCCGATAATCAACACACATGCGATCGCTACCGTCCCTTTTTTTAAATTAATAATATGGGACTCGCGAAAGGCGAAGAATTTTCTCGAATTATGAAAACATCTAGTAATTCTTGAACCTTGTTATTAACGATTCCTAACTCGGTGTAAACTTGTGTTGTCTTGTGTTCCTAAATAGCCTGTAAGGTCGCCTATGTACAGTTTTATTTGGATTTATGAGATCGATTTTAGCTCCTGGGTAATACGCGTAATGGGAAGATTTTGTATAAAATATGAGGAATATTTATTTCAATCAAAAGTTCCTTTTCTTTACCGGTAAGATCTGTGTCAATCGAATTAATGTCAAGAGGCATTTCCAATTTAGAGCTAAGATTTGAAATTTTATTATTGGAAAAAGTTAAGGCATCGTTACTAACTACAACGGATATTCCTTGCCCCAAAATTACGGGAGCTCATAATACGTTTTCATTGAGAAATTTGTCAGGCAAGACATGATATGATATGTTACATCGAGAAGACAGTTTTGTACCATGGTTGGGAATTTTATTTGGAGTGAGCAATTAACGTTATCAGAACCGATCGAATTGCAATTTCTCCGAAATGGTGTTGACGGACGGGGCATTTTAGTGTACGATTCAGACGTACCTGGTTCTTCAATTCTTCTCTTTAATGAGAAGCTGCGTAGTATGCGGAAGAGTTGATTCTTATCGTTTATAACGACAGAATTGAGTTTAGGTCAAATTTTGTCATCGCACTGTGACAGAATAGATATGCCAAAACCGGTTAGTACATTTTCCGGTAAATTCGCATTCCTGCCTCGACTTTATTATCAATTTTAATTTTGATAATTAAATCAAAATGATCTTTAATTGTCATGGATTTGGAAAATTTAAAGACCAGAATTTCCTTAACAACAACCCATGAAATATTATCTGGCTTGATTTTAACGCACACCAGTTGATCATGTCAGTTTCAGGTGCATCAGGATCGAAAGGAACCAGCATTGACTGCGTACTGGGTGTCATGTAGCTAGGTGTCATACTATCTGCATTTTTTTTTTTTTTTTTAATAATTGATTCCATACTAGCCGAAAAAAATTACATTTGTTCCTGTATTTAATTACTGGCAGTCCCAGATAAAGGTGGGAGTGGGTCTGATCCCACTTCTGATGAAGGCACAGGATCAGATATATTGTAAAATAAAAGAGGTTCTTTAAATAATAAGAATTTAGATTTTCTTATAAATTATTTAATCAATTAATTTTACACGAAACTACACTTAATCAGTTTCAAGACACAAATAGCCATGACACCCAGTAATAGCTTAGTTTACACAAAATAGTAACAATGTACAGAGAGGCAGAGTAACAATAATTGAAAGCAATACAACCTGTGCACCGGGCAACGCCTGAAGGTAGAATGCCATTTCGCCGCCGTGCGGACTCTTTTATACGGTAGTATTGTAGGTGGGGCAAAGACGTAGCGTGCTACGACGTAGCGATCACTAACTCCGCCCAGCAGCGAGGAGGTGGGAGAATGTCGTAGCGCGCTACAGCGCCATAGTGCTACAGCGTAGCCCGATGCACGTGTTGTTTACAATGTGACGCCGACATACACAAACAGCCAGACCCGGAACAACTACTTGTGGGTCATACAAATATTTGTTCCGTGCGGGAATCGAACCCGCGACACGCAGCGTAGCAGTCAATCGCTCAACTACTGCGCCAACCGTGCCGTAAATTTGTGGACATGATATTCATTCAGTTTTGCTACAATTGTAATGGCAAACATGTCATTTGGTTTAAATAGGTTTTTATTTTTATCATTTCATCTATCTTATAAACAGATTCTTTTCTATTTTGTGAATGTGAGAACCTGGTACCTGGTACTTGTTGACAGGCCTACACTGTCCCATACCTATTAGCACTGTAATTTAGAAATATTATAAAAGCCAATTATTTTAAAAGAGTAAACATGGAGTTTCTTGCCGGCTCTTCTCCATAGGAAACGACCAATTGGAATCGTGCACCTAGCTTCTGACGTTTCATAAGTGCCCTTGTAGGTTTACCGTGAAACATTGCCCACGTTTTTTCTAATAATTACAATTTTAATACGATTTTTCTATGGAGACATTGGAGACGTAAGTATTTTCCTTCATCAGCGAAAACTGTAAGATCATGTGCATGTGTTAATATCGCTAAATTTACTATTATTTAACATTGAATTCAATATTTATTCGATTTTGTGAGTACACGGTATGTGAATTAACATTTATCTTGAATTATGAACAAAAAATAAATAATTTTTGTATTTAAGGGTCTATAATAACTCAAATTGCTAATCACGATCCTCCGTTGTATCGTAAGTACTATGTCTGACGAAAACACTATTCCATAAAAATTTATCTATAGAAAAAAAAACAAAGTTACCTCCAAACCGAACAATAAACCGCTGGTATTCAAAAAATACTTCAAATTAGTTCATGAATCTTTGCATATTATCTAAACTAACTATAAAACAGATACTAAATTTATTTTTTATATTTATTTACCATAATTTTCACCGTAAAACGAAATTACCTAAACTATCGGCGCCTTGGAGTCGCGATCTCTCCGCGAGTCCGCAAGCCGTATGGTGCGAGCGAGACCTGCCTAGCCTTTTCCCAACTATATTGGGGTCGGCTTCCAGTCTAACCGGATGCAGCTGACCAGTATTTTACATGGAGCGACTGCCTATCTGACCTCCACAACCCAGTAACTGGGTAATACGATACCACATGGTAAGACTGGTTATCAGTCTTTCGGACTTCTGACGACCCATAACGACTGTCAAAGATCCAGACATGGTGCGAGCGAGATAAAAAGTGAATTTGAGCAGAGGTACTATGAGCTCAGACCAAATAAAAAACTAAGACAGTGCGCTGTCATCAGTGAAGTGAAGCCGGTTTCGTAAACATGTGTGCACTTTGTGTGGTGTAGTAGAGCGGCGATGTAGTTTTGGAATGCTTCACTGTATTGTTCAACGCTCTGTCTTGGTTTTCCATTTGGTCTGACACTTTGGGCTCTTAAGCCGCGAAGCTGATATCTGTCTATCGAAAAATACATAACTAAAACATTACTCACATCAATTTATTTTCTAGGGAACAGGTGTTCGATAGCAATAACTGTACTTGACTTTGTTTACATACACTGAAAAAATATTCGCTGACTGTAGTGTTTGTTCTTTTATTAATTTTATTAATAGGTTCGCTATTGGCCTTGATCTCGCTTGGTGGAAAACGATGGCTGAGGCCATAAGGAACATACCATAATAACATAGATATCAACCTCTAATGTGTTCACCGCTGGGAAACAGACCTCCTCTAGTGAGAGGGAGAGGGCTGTAATCCACCACGCGGGCCCAGTGCGGGTTGGTAGATGTCACATGTCTTCGAATTTTTGGTTCTAGGACATGCCGGTTTCGTTACGATGTTTTCCTTCACCGTTTTGAGAGCAGTGGTGATGAAACAGCGATAATAAAGTATGAATAAGCTTTAAACGGTTGACGAGTCATAAATAGTATACCACACAGGTACTCGCAGAAAGCTCCACACTTTGTCTTATAATTAATGATGCGGAGAAACACAAAGCGCTTGTGGGGACATCATCTAAGCAAGAATATTCGCAAGTGTAGGGTAGGAGGCCCTCAGGCCCATAGAATAGGTAGTGGAGCAACGATCTTAGCAGGCTGGCTGGTAAAGGAGACTGCAAATTCAGAACAGATATAATTTACTTCAATATTGCCGTATTTAGAAATTGATTTATTTTGCACGCTTGCGTTAAGAATCAGGACAATTTTGAGTAGGGAATATTTCAATGTTTGTGGTTTATCACGGCATAGGTACAGTCACGAGCTTTATTTTGGGACCCACCTAAGGTTGAATATCGTGTAGCAAACTTTCGCCATTTAGAGCTATTATGTTAACGCTGTCACTGCACAAACAATAAACGTCATAATGTTTACCATTGACAACTTTACGTTTCTAGGGGCTAACGTCAACTGGAGCGAGGGCAAACGATCATTACCGATTTCCGAGTAATAATTACTTTTTGGTCCTGTGGTCCCATAAGAAAAAAGAAACAAATAAAAAAGAACAAAATTATATTGTCAATATATGATAGCTAGTCAACTAACCCGCTTATTCTTCAAACCTATATTAGTTAAAAAGTTTTGTCTCTTTCTCAAACATAAATATCAAAGTGACGGACCAAAACAACATATTTAAAATAAAATAGGTTTAAAGGCCGTTTATGATTATGGGGGCTTAGAAGATTTCAGCTAAAATATTGATTAATAAAACAAAGTTATTTATTTATTCTTTATATTTATTAAGACATTTATGACACAAACCTCAATCTTAACACAATTATATAGAAAGCATGGTTAGCGGTGCACAAAATAAACACTTATCACCGAAGGCTACGACTAAATTAATTTAAATCTCTCCAGTAATTTTTTTATCATAAATATTCAAAACCGCGTATATCCACCTTCATTGTCAATCACAGCCTGGAGCCGGTTACGCATGGATCCAATCAATTTGTCACATATGTCAGTACCCCTTAAACTTTCCCAGACTGTGAGGCAGTGATCCATAAGTGCTTCTCTAGTTCTTTCGTTTCTATTTGACCATTTTTGAACCATTAAGCCCCATAAATTTTCTATAGGATTTAAATCGGCACACTTTGCAGGCCACGGAATACGATTTAAATTTGCTCTATTATTGTCGAACCAAGTTCTAACGATTCTTGCCGTATGAGTTGTTGCGTTATCTTGAACAAAGTTTATTGGAGCAACATCTTCTTGTGGATAATATAGTTGCAATGTTGGAAGGACACTCTCGTCTAATAAATCGACATAATCTTGAGCAGTGGCCCTGGGTGGTAAATTTATTAGTTCTCCAATGCCGGCTGAACTAATCCAGCCAGACATGTTAACTGTAATGCGACCAGACGCGTTGTTAACTATGACGTGGTCTTCCGTGTATCGCGTCCTGTCAATTCGCCACAAATGTAGTCTGCCCGTTTGGGAAGATTGAAAAGTCTTTTCATCGATGAAAGCCGTCGTCGTCCAATCAAAATTTAGATACTGACGTGCGAAAATAAGTCGAGCAGCTTTATGGGCATCCGTCAACGCAATTTTTTTTGCAGGCCGCCTGTGATGCCGTCCCATAGCTTTAAGATGCCTTCTAACTGTTGAAGGGTGGACTTCAAATGCTTCCGCAAAATGCCTCGTTGGCGTAAATCCATTCATCAGGTATTGCCTTTGCATCAAGCGGCTCTGCTCTTGTGTTATAACTTGCGGGTGATGGGGTGATGGTTGTTTCGTCGTAAGTCAATAATATTTTCCTCGTTCCCGTGGCGTCGAACCCAGCGGCGAACTGTGTTTCTTGTCACATTTATTCGTCGCGATATCTCGTGAATGCCTACTCCTTGTTCGTGCAAATCAATAATTTGGAGCCTTATTTGGTCACGATTAGCCGCAAGCATTTTATTAATTGGTAAATTATATTTTGTGAAAATATCACATTAAACTATTTTCTTAAATGACACTGACACGACACATGTTCGTAATTAGAAAATCGTAATGATAGCTTTTTGCAACGAGGTTATCATTTCATAGGTCGATTAGATAAGACATTTTATGTCTTAACTTGACATTCAACATTTCAACCTTAAAGCAAAGTTTCAAAGTTTCGACCTTATTGCATTATGATTGTTCTAACAACATTTAACGGAAATGGGTCCCAAATTAAAGCTCGTGACTGTACCTACCTATTTTCCATACCTTTTTCGTGTTACAACATTGTAATTTATATGTGGAAGCTTGTAATTAGCAATTGTCAGTTGTTTACTACTTCGTTACCATTTACGTGTATTAGGTATTAGTCTGTAAGCTTTCTTAAAATTGTATTATTATTATTATAAATAAATATTATTTTGTTCCTCGGATGCTCTTGAACAGCTATAATTAACTCAACCATTTGTTCCCAGGATGCTCTTCTGCACGCCATCAAAGAAGAGTACGTGGAAGCTGTGGAACTGCTTCTTCAATGGGAAGAAGACAACCATGTGCCAGGAGAACCTTACGTAAGTAATCTAACTTATTTGGTTTGGTAGGTACCTATGTTGATTGACACTGTGGCGGCATCTACCACATGCGAACTACACATTTCACTGACGTCACTCAAAATGCTGCATCGCGCAAGTAAAGTTTACCGCGCGACGAGTATATATACAACTTCCCGACATCAATGGTCGGGCGGTTGCCCACCAAACACGACACCAGTCTGACATAACCCGATTAATTCAAACCTATATTTTAAGTAATGTGCATGCTATTGTAATATGGCGGAATGTATCCAGGGGGAAATTGCGTAACACTTAATACCTATACAATGGCAATGGAACACAATGCCTTTTATTTTGACAATTCAGCCACGTCCATTGCGTTATTTAAGTTGTTGAGCAGATGATTTTTTATAAAACATATGAAGCAATGGATTACGAATTTCCTTCAGATAGTGATTGCAAATAAAAATACTATAATTACTTCCTACAGTACTTAATAAAGAAAGAAAGAAAATAAATTTATTTGACTCAGGTTAAAGCACACAATATTCACACAAAAAACAAAAAAAAAACAGAAAAAAAAAAGTAACTTAAAATAGTATTGTGTGCTTCATGGCTGCGTCAAATAGGGCCAGTTCAGCATAAATGCCAGACAACTAGTGTCGGACGCTGGTTTTCAACTGGACCTTATGTTACGAGGACGTCTACATAATACTCACTTGAAATATCAGTTTAGAAACACCGTTTTTCAGACGTGATGGGTATAAATGTCTAAACACGGTAAAACATAAGAAAACAGTTTTTCTCAATTCATACTTCAAGTAACAACACTAACAGCGGACGGTGATATACCATACCATGTGTTTGCGATGTTTACCTAACCAATTTAATGTAACCATGTAAAGGCGGGTTATTATAAAAATTTAATCCTACATCACATTCGTACATTTTGTACGAACTATTGTGCATTACAGCCGGGCCGCGCTTTTTGTATTGAAAATACGATGCGATGCAGCTGTAACGAGCCTGTTTTTATGCAAAACTGCCATATGTTAACATGTAGTATTTTTTTTTTGCTGAAAACTTCTTTGTTTTCCTACTGTTACAGGAATAGGTATAGCAAAAACTAAGCGCTGGCGACAAAGATAAAATATCATTTATTTGTCCAAAACTTGAGTACCTATTTTGTATTAATGATACAATCGCGCGAAATTGATGGTAGCCCATCCGATTCTCCTTCCACATTGTCTACACTAATAATAATCTGCCTAGCCTTTTCCCAACTATATTGGGGTCGGCTTCCAGTCTAACCGGATGCAGCTGAATACCAGAATTTTACATGAAGCGACTGCCTATCTGACCTCCACAACCCAGTAACTGGGTAATACGATACCCCTTGGTAAGACTGGTTGTCAGACTTTCAGACTTCTGACGACCCGTAATGACTGACAAAGATCCACGAATGACAGCCGGGACCAACGGCTTAACGTGCTTTCCGAGGCACGGAGAAATCTCGGTATGTAAAGATGGTCACCCATCCACAGACCAACCCCGGCAAGCGTAGCTTAACCTGATGGATCGACCCGTACGGCAGTTATTACTTAGCCACGAGCTCCTAATGTATAATCCTCCTCCATTAGGCTCCTAATATTAGGTATTTATTTGCTAACTTGTAAAAAGAGGAATGATTTGTATTTTTGTTTGTAATAAAATACTACTGGACCGATTTTATAAATAATTTCACCAGTGAAATGCTAACACTGAGTAACATAGACTATAATTTTAATTTATAAAGAACTACCTACCTTTTGCCTGCGCCTTGCATGCGTGTCGGAAAATATCCCACGGGAAAGTACTACCGGGATTAAAAGTATCCAAGTTATAAACTATCTGTGTGTCAAATTTCATCCAAATCCGTTCAACCGTTTTTGCTCCAATCCGGAACATACATCAACTAAACAGACAAATGGACAAAAATTCAAAAAAACTATATTTTCGGCAAATTACTCTTTTTCAAAAATATTCAATGTAGGTACAGTTTTGACCTTGTTACTATTTTAATTTATGTTATACATAATTTATGTTGAACATATTGAGGTTAATGACCTTACTACAATGTATTAAAATAGTAGGTACTGAATACAATATGGTTGAACGTGGTGATTATCCCTTTTCAAGATAAAGGTGATTATTTTAATTTAAGTTTTCAAAGTTGACCTTTTACTGTCTTACTAGTGAGGGAAAAGATAACATTTTTTTAAATAAGTATTTAACAACTTCACGCCCATTTTCTCAGATACACACAGACAGAAGTCCCCCCACATTTCGTCAATTATGTTTAAGTCCCATGTAATAGGGAAAGGAGCAAAATGAGTATTGGCGTTCTTTTGTTTATGTGTGGGGTGATAAAATAAGTGTATTTAAACCAATACTACAGTCACCCTATAAATAAGTTTATACGGACAAGGAATTATTTCATTGTCAACAACCTTTGTTCTACAACATTGTATTCACCGTACAGGTACAAAAGTATACAATTTATATTACCAAAACAATGGAAAATATTTTATCCCAAAACATACATACATCCTATGACCAAAACAAGGTAATCTACATTATATACATCTATTTTACTTGAATGAATCAATATTTTCTTCCACCAGAGCTGGGAGTCCGTAGACCCATCATCAGCGACCTTCACGCCAGACATCACGCCTCTCATCCTGGCTGCCCACAGGAACCACTACGAGATCCTCAAGATCCTGCTGGACAGAGGGGCCACGTTGCCTGTGCCTCACGACGTCAAGTAGGTATAGTACTTCGTTATGATTTACTAAGTATTTAAAGGCATTTATTTAACCGTATCCCAAATAATTCCCATTTTGATGTCCTAAAAATATGAATGTACACTTTAATATAATCCGCCTCTTTTTGAGGGTCTTGAATAATTTTATTTATAAAAGACCAGAAAGTTAAAAAACCGGCCAAGTGCGTGTCGCATCACCCATAATAAAGGGTTCCGCAGTTGGAATAAATTTATCGCAAAAACAAACTTAATTTTGTAGCTGAAAAACATGTTCTCCCATACATACTGTAAATACATACTGTATGGATGTATGATCTTTGCAACTGCAAATATAAGTTGGCCGATTATTACTCGTTAACTTGTAAAGCCTACTTAGTTGTGATATTTTTCCTTTTAATTTCGTTATAAGTACTTCTGCTGTGATTTTTTTCACATATCCAAAATAAAACATTTAGCTGGCAGGTGTTTGACATTTGACTCTAACAAAATGTTTCACTTTAAAGCTTTTATCTGCTAATTTGGAAATGCCAACAGAAGTTGTGAAGGCCTACGCGTCAACAGGGAAAATAAAAATATTTCGCAAACGGATCCCTGAATCCAAAAATGGTTTTTACATAATTATGTACTCAGTATTTTTGAACGCTTTCCAACGACACCCCCACACCATGAGAAAAAAAAAACATCCCCACTTTAAGTGTACGGATGGTACCCTAAAATTTTTTTTTCATGATTTTGGTTTATCTCTTTCTCTCTTTGTGATTAATTATACGTATAAATCACAAAGAGATGAGATAAAATCATGAAAAAAAAAAAAACATTTACCGCTTTCTAGTACAAAAAATCTCTGAGCTAAGCCGCGGAATTAGAATTAGAATGTAAGAATGTTTGAATGTCGTGATTGGGTTTTTCTATCTGGATTTCTCAGTAGAAGCCCGGAGTCTGGATTTGTGCCCGGTTGGTGGCAATAGGCTCGCCCCCTATTACATAACTGGCGAAATGTGGGCCGGTGTACCTACTACAGGTACACCTCTGCCCAACCCTTCGGGGAGACAAGGCGTGATGTTACGTTATGTTGTAATTTACATACTCATAGTATGGTGTTAAAATATTTTCTTTAGTTCTATATATTCCACCAAAGTATATGGTGTACAAATATTCAATTGTTATTCTTAACTAACTAAAATATTAATTTAATTTATTAATGAATGACTAGCTTCGCCCCGCAGTTTCACCCGCATAAGTTTCGATCCCGTGGGAATTTCATTAAAAAAATAAGTCTATCCCAGCCAGTCCTAAGCCTGGAAAAGTATGAAGGAATAGTTATTTGTTATACAAGAGTGCAAAGTTGCTTTTTAACCGCGTGTTCAATTTTGATGACCGAGCAAGCGAAGGATTCTAAAATTGAATCACGAGCGCAGCGAGTGATTCAAAATTAGAATCCTGAGCGTTAGCGAGGGAATCAAAAGAGCACGAGGTGAAAAATCTTTGCACTCTAGTGCAACACGTAACTTTTCATTCCACCTCAGCGAGGAAATGACTAAATGCAAAAAAAAAAACGTTTACAATCACAAGATAGGTACACTTTTATTTCAGTTTAGGTATTAATTACTACATTATGACAGGTAAGTATTACAGAATAATCTTTAAATTATAACAAAATAATACTAAGGTATAATTAAGAAAATTTTAAAGTAACGTTGCTACAGTTATTTAAATTGAGTGTAATATTTTTGTTTGGTACTGTAATATTGGTGTTAGTCACTTGTGTACTGTTTTTCGGTAAACTATCTGTCATACTTAATAGTTGTACCGATTCATCGGATTCCCTTGGCGTGAATGTTGGAGAGAGAGGGAGATGGTTAGGTGTTTCATAACGGCTTATTTTTGATGTAGAAGGGCCAGTACAAGGATCCGATTGAGGCTCTTTCAGTGTAATGGCTCCTACGATCCCTTCACATATTTTAGACTTATTTTGGATGGAATCCTCTATGTATCCCTCTACAACTGCATTGGACTTCCAGCCTCCGTGGCGCTTAAGGGACAGCAGATCAGCTCCGGAATCAGCCAAAAGTGTGGCTGAAGTTCGTCGGAAACAATGACCCGTGTACAACAGGGGTTCTGGAAGTTCAAGAAATGTTGCTATTTCTCGTGGGATACTGCCAATTTTATTAGTACCCATAGGCTGTCTAACACACTTTCCATTGCGATACTGTAGAAAAAATCGATTGATTGGAGTGTTAGGCGGGCGTAAGGCTTGATATTTCTCAACAATCGTTACGTATTCCTTGCGAATGACGAAGTTGCGGTCTCTTTTTGTCTTTGTATTAGGTAAATTAATTAATAGTAAGTCATCTGAATGTTTCTCAATGTTTTTGACATTAAGTTGTGTTAGTTCATTAGTTCGACATGCTCCGTTTATTCCAATAATAAGAACAACCTGTAACGTAAAGAGTATTGTAGTAGATAAATGAATAAAATTGATATGAACGCATAATTATGCCTATCAACATCTACTAAGTATACTATTTAATTGAGATTAATATACTTAAGTAGATACTGAATGTGCAACTGACTTACTTTTGCCGCCAAATATACGGAATCGGGTGCTTCGTTAAGAAACTTTTCAATATCAGATACTGTGAAAACCTTCGATTTTTTTGGTTGATGACCAGATGAGGCTCTTTTTAAAAATGCCACTAATTTAGGATAGGTATCGATATGTTTGTCTTTTTTCATCTTTATTGTTGCTTTTAGCATCGAATACGTACTCCATAGAGTGCTTGCTTTCTTGTTCTCGGATAATTCTATAAAATATGCCAGCAAAACGTTTTCTGAGAAAGTTTTGGCTCCTTTTGCTAGTCGCCACGTGTTGAACATATCGTACTGTTTTAAATACTTCTCGCGTGATTGTTGAGGGAGAAAGCTCATTTGCGCATTATTAACAGTTTCAGTCAATTCTGTTGGCGTCAAGCAAACTTCCTCGTCGCTAGAATCACTCATTTTAGTTTTTTCACTTGTTTTCAAGTTTCTTGTTTTTAATATACCTAAGGTTTAACAATGACGTGAAAAAATGCCGCGTAAAGAACCGCGTACAAAGCAAATTGAAAAAAGAACACCAAGAAGGTTCCGAGTCTGAGTTTTTAACAAATTAAAAAAAAGTTGTATGATATATTCGGCACCATAGAGGTAGCAGTAAATAGGTTTAATGTTTTTTTTAATTCACAAACTTAGTGCACACGATGTTCTAAATTCAATTTACTTTATCCTCTAGAGAATAAAAACGGCTTTTCCACTCAGATACTGAAGATTAAAAATACTCTTTCCGAGATGGTGGGATGAAAAGTTCATTTCATCGTATACTTAGTAAAGTTGATCGATAAAACGAATTATGTACTTAGCTAACCATTTACTACATTTGAATCGTTGATAGTTGTAAGAACTAACGAACTGCAACTATTTCACTCGACGAAAACGCAATTCTTTTTCCATGTTGGATTGGACCTTTAATAAATTAATAATAAACCAACCATGAACTTCCAATGAGTATCAATCGAGCTCTTTATGTATAATTATTTCATTATGTGGGCCGATCCCGGCGGCACTGCAATGCCGGGTAGACATGGGTGATAAATAACGTCACAGTGAAAAAATCATCGTGATCTGCCAACTGTGAATATCACAGTGACTTCTTAAGCATTATAGTCGTTCCAAAATAACGTTGTTCCTTTCCGTCGCATTTACTCCGTCTCACTCCCGTCACTGCGGTCACTGTCTCACTGACGCTGCGATATGGTTCGAGATGGAACGAGATTAAAGGAACGTCCGCTCGGCCCACGCGCCCGCTTTCGGAGTACTTCGGTAAAATTCGTATATTTTCGTGGGGTTGTGAATGCGCGACCAGAGAGGGATAATATAGCCGCGTGCGTGACGTCGACCTTTGACTCTGTTTACTCATTGTAATTTGTCAAGTGTACTTATTTTATTTGGCGCCATTATTTTCTTCCGTTTAAACCATAATTTTGTTAAGCGTATGCAAAAGTTCAAATTTTTAGAGCGGCAAACTTACATGACCCGAACTATACCCTGCATAATAATACGTATACCTGCATAATAATAATATCAAAATAAACGTGTTTTTTATTTACGCTGCATTACATCTGCAGGCGTTTATTGATGATAGTGAATTAATATCAAATCGTTTAAAATCACATTACAAGACGTTCCAAGTATTCGACGTCGTAATAGTGTACTATAAATATCCGACGTGATCGAAGTGACAAAGTCACGGTGATTTTTCACTGTGATTTTTTTGTAACCGGAACAACAGTAACGGTGATTAAAATATAACGACTTTGCCCATGTCTAATGCCGGGCCGACCCGCGACGGGAGTGGAGCGAGCCCCGAACATCCCGTCAGCTTACAAAAATCAGTTTAATATACTGGTCCCTCAGTGAGGGAACTTTCAGATATTAAGCTGAAAAGAACAGATACTACACTTTGATCTTAGCCAAAAGGCCGAGAAGCGATACCGTGAAAACGAAAAATCAGGGGGGTCGTTCACTCGCGGAGAATCTCAACACCGCGATTCAGAAACGTACGTGAAATGGACAACGCCATCTATCGAGTACGGTGGTAAACTTTAATGCTTTAACGTGGAAACGTTAGAGCATTAAAGTTTAAAGCCCAAAAATGGTCATCAATATATTGTTTTAAAAATACATAGGTACGTAATAATGACAGCGTAAACAGATCTTATCGTAGCTAAAGTGGCTAAATTGCTTAGAACTTTCGAACGATTTTTACTGTTGATTGTAAAAATAATAACAAAGCATTTTTTGATGCATTAGTGACTAAAGCAACAAAATCCTTCATTCAATTATTCATTTAATCGCAATAATTAACATACGTAGTATAAAATAAAGTTAATACGAAATTAAACTTTTCATGTTTTACAAATTATGTAACTTTTATTGTTTGGTAATTCAATATAAAGTGTGACCGCCTCTGTTGTTTAAAACTTGTCGGCAACGTTTTTTCATAGAATTTATAAGATTGTTTATCTGATCCTGCGGCAATCGCTCACAATAGAATTTTAACAAGTCTTTCAGTTGTTGGATTCTCGACACTCCGTCCAGGTTCTCTAGAACTCGTCCCTGGCGCATGTCCCATGCGTGCTCGATGGGATTGAGGTCTGGCGATTGTGCAGGCCACGGCAATACCCGGATGTTTTCCATTGCCGAGTACCCTCTGGTCCACCGAGCTGTGTGCGAACGCACTGTGTGTCATGCATCAGCGAAAAATCTGAGCCAAGACTTTGTGAAAATGGGTAAACATAAGGCCCGACGACATCTTCAACGTAACTTTCAGCGTTCATATTGCATCTACAAAAACGAGCTCAGTTCGTCTGTTCTTCATAATACCAGCCCATTACCATCACTGTGGAGCCACTGTAAGGGTGCACTTCAAAGATGCCTGGACTCAGCTATTCAGTATTTCCGGGACGACGATACACACTTACTCTTCTCGTATCAAGCTTAAATCCAAACCGGGACTCATTGCAAAATAAAATGTTATCCCATTGCTCCTGGGTTCATGTCAAGTGTTCCCTTGACCATTCGTTTCGACGGGCGCGATTCCCATGGCATATAGGTGGGCACCTAATTGGGCGTCGTTCTCGTAGGCCGTATTCATGCAGCCTATTTATCATGGTTTGGTGGCTAATAACAACACCGCTTGAGAATTGTAGCTTTAAACCTATCTCCCGGACGGTTAACATCGGCTGACGTCTTGCAGTCAGTATATAGTCCTGTCGAGCAGTTGTACTCTTTTCACGTTCTGGGTGCTACTCAGCAGGATCCTCCGTATTAATGTAACGCTGCCAAATACGACAAATCACGCTCGTATTGACACTAAAATGCCGAGATTCCTGGAACTGATTTCTTCCCGCTGCTTGTAGCATTCCTACAGCTCTCTGCATTTCATCAGCAGTCAAATGGTGTCACGCCATGACATAAAAAATGACTCACCACTCATTTTTTTCAAACACTGTATAACTCAAAATGATAAAAGTGAGATAAATTCCAAATTTATTAAGAAACGAAAACACATGAAATCGGGAAAAAATAATTAGCCTATAAATAAATGAAAACAAAACACAGTCGAAAAGTTTATATTTTTTTAAATCAGGCAGTATATTATGTTTTCGAGAACAAAAAGATTGTATACCAATCTAAGTACCTATACAATTTAAGAAACAAATAAAGTGTCAATTAATAAAACATGCAGTTTAGTTTAACTTTTTTGATGTGTGTCTGACTCGTACGAGTATGTATTTGACGGCACGGTTGGCGCAGTAGTTAAGTGATTGACTGCTGCGCTGCGTGTCGCGGGTTCGATTCCCGCACGGAACAAATATTTGTATGACCTACAAGTAGTTTTTCCGGGTCTGGCTGTCTGTGTATGTGAGATTAAATGTTTGTAAATGCACCCACGATACAGGAGAAATTCCTAGTGTGGGGCAACGTTTAAAAAAAATAAAAAAAAATTGAAACATTTGGGCGTGACTTAATATTGAATTGATGGCAAGCATAGAATGCATGATGTAGGTAAATGGTTTAAGGCAATCTAATGACAAGCATCATCAGCCTATGCATAATGTTACCATGCGGACACAGCCCTCCTGTCTGTGAGATCCCGGGAGTGGGCCGTAATCCACCTTGCGGCCCAGTGCGGGTTGGTAGATGTAACTTCGAATTTTTGCATCCATGTCTCGAAAAATACTACTAGATTTGGCTGACTCCATTTTTAATACATCATTTAAAAAAAAACTCGTATTATCTGAATCCTATTCATTTTTTTCCACCCAGATGCGGTTGCGACGAGTGCGTCAAATCTTCTCAAGAGGATTCTCTCCGTCACTCCCAGGCTCGCATCAACGCGTACAGAGCACTCTCGTCCCCATCACTCATCGCCCTCTCTTCTGCAGACCCCCTACTTACTGCCTTCCAGCTGTCCTGGGAACTGGGAAGGTTGAGCAGGATGGAGACGGAGTTCAGGGTTGAGTATAAGGTGAGTCCTTGGAACAAGATAGAATTTTCTGTGAAAATTATCATTTCAGCCGAAAAACGTCCACTATTGGACATATGCTCGTCGTCCAAACGTCGCCACATCGACCAGTCCTGTGTTCTTCTGAAATAAATCATTGAAAGTCTAACTTCTTCTAATACTATTATACACAAATACATACACACACACACATATATATACACTCACCCACTCACACACTTCCACAAACACTCACATACACACACGTTCGTTCACACTAAGACACAAACATACACACAAACACTCACAAACTCAATACAGGCTTCTCCTATCCGCTTTTTGTTGTTACCGTATTCTTTTTATTTTTGTTAATCTTTTTGCATAAGAGTCTGTAATATCTCATAATGGGACAGGGCACTGGCACTTCTAACACAGGTCTATCACCTAGCACAGGAGTCAGGGACTACACACTATTTTGTAAGCACTCTCTTGTGTAATAAAGATTATTGTATTGTACTATTGGGTCATGGCTTTATTTTGGCGAAATTATGATTTATTAATTTACGTTAATAGCAACATTAACCTGTCTGAATACTTAAGGGCAGATGTGGCTCAAATAAAATGTTGATAACTTTTCTAAGCGCTCCATAAACCGAAGTTACCGAAGGTACTCAATTACCTCTAAAATGGATAATAATTTTACTGCTACCTACCTTTTCAAAGCGAGAATCAGCAATACTGCTAAGGCCTACCCCTTAGCAGTATTGCTGATTCTTGGTTTTAAAAGGTTAGGAATAGTAGTGAGATGAGACAAAATCTAAACTACAAATTCACAATTGAGAAACAAGGTGTTTGCCTTTTCAGAAGACTAAATTTTATTTCGACCCCCAGGCTTTACGCACACAAACTCAAGAGTTCGCGACCTCCTTACTGGACCACACGAGGACTTCCAAGGAACTGGAGATCATGCTGAACTACAACCCCTGGGACATTGACTGCTGGGAGCCAGGGGAGAGGCAGACCCTCGGCAGACTGAAGTTAGCTATCAAGTATAAACAGAAGATGGTATGTGTTCCCTAGATTATATGTAACATAATATTATGTCTATTTATAGTATTACATCCAGATTTCGCCAGTTATTCTTATAGATATACACGGCGTGTGTACCATGTAATAAGAAGCCACAAATTCAACTCCCAGCTGCTACTGAGAATTAAATTCATACTAATATTACGCCGGTAGCATACCTCCGCCGCGAAACCATAGCATATAAATTCAATACTCTCGCGTCATTTCCTGCTACTCGCATCCGATTCGAGTAGCGGACCATGAGGCGAGTCTATTCAATTGGACTACTGCGGTTTCGCTGCTACGGTTTCGCGGCGGAGGTGTACTGGCTCGCGTCATGTTCCGCTACTCGAATTTCGAGTAGCAGAACATGACTCGACGCAGTTGAATGAAACTACTGCGCTTCCGCTGCTATGGTTTCGCGGCGGAGGTGTGCTACCGGCGTCAATGACTGACCTAATCTGCGTTCGCAATTTATTTGCCAAACATGTAAACAAACACGAGTTTTAGGAAAAACAACTGTAATGCCAGGTTCAGTTTGCGCCACAACTTCATATTTTTATGACTTTTTCAACAGACTAGTACTGTTGAAAAAGTCAGTCTAAAATCAACTTTATTTTCACCATGATAAAGTTGAAATTTGTTCAATTGAAAATAATATAAATTGGAAACAAGGTTTTAAATAGACCTTAAGTTAGGATAGGATACTTCTTATCGCGATAGTGCGTTCCTGTGGGGTAATCTTCGACATCCAAGCGGGCGAAGCTCCTGGCAAGCTAGAAATACAAACAGAAAAACCCAACCCACATTTGATAGCGTATTAGTGTTTTGAGATCAGAAACATTCCATTCTAATTGTGTACTAAGTTTAGTACATCATTAGAATCAAAAGATTGTTTATTTGAATTGTTTGGAAGGAAGGAAGATTGCTACCAAAATCGAACGACAATCTAGGAAATAATTATTAGAAACCAGAATTAGCTGTTTATCGCTCTAAGTTCGACGTCATGCGGTCACTTTATTTCATTACCACTGCGGAGTGCGGACGGAGCGCGGTGGTTGGAGTAAGCTATAATTTTACGGGTCTTTGACTTTCAGCTTATTACTGGAAGCTTGAAGATTTAGGTGTGTGCCACTGACGCTGCAGTCACCAATAATTTACACAAAATATAAGGTCAATTTAAATTAGCTAGTGAAACTTCGCAGATATGTACCGATATCTATGAGGATAAAGCAAAAGGTACTTAAACATTTTCTATAATCATAATTTCAAGTAACTACACTACAAGGCAGCCGTTTATCCCGTAGTCCGCTATAGTTATACTTCTTTGTAGTTATTTTTAGGGCTCCGTAGTAAGCAAGGAACCCTTAACCCTTACCCACATCACCTAGGATCCCATCTGTATTTTATGTCAAATAAATTTATTTATTATTATTTCTCTCGATATTACTTAATATCGAGTTTATTTACTCCTGCCCCACTGATAAAAAAATGCTGGGTACGCATTGGACCTAGGTATAAAATAAAATAATATGACTTACTACATGACATTTCCAAACTTTAAGTGGAACAGAAACAACGGTGGAAATTTCAAATGTCGTAAGAGACATATAAATCCAATGACCCTTAGGACATTTGAAATTTCCATCGACATAAATGATAAAATATCCCAGACAAACTTTCTCCCACTAAAACCCGTAACACACTTTTATAATCCTAGCATAAAAAGGCACATAAATACACCTTTTACGTCCACATTAACATGTTCAAGTCTCAACTTAACGGACGTACACTCAACAAGCGTCCATAATAACAACTTGACTTTCCCAGCCCTGTTATGCCGTAGTGTTAAGGTCGGATTTCCTAGTGCAAGTGTTACTACTGACTTGGTTGACAGTACATATCCATCTAAGCACCTGGACAAGAGCTAGTCTCGTCACTTCTCGTTTTGTTAACTACCTGAGACGTGTAATGATGGGGCCACACTATCGGCGCAGCAGAAGATAATTGTGGTTACCTACAATTGTAGTGGATGTGACTATCGGAGTACCGAGTCTAAGATTGAGATGGGTGAAGTGTAAGTGACACCTTATCAGTCTCAGGTAATTATTATTACTGTACCTAATGGTTGTATTATGCACACATTTATAATTATTTCACCAATATTTTTTACCAAATTTAATAATAGCAAGCACTGTGTTCAAATGTTACATATTTTTATAGCTTTCCGATAAACCTTGTTATTGCTACGTGACTTTCAGCAATACTAAGAACCGTAAATATGCCACCAATAATACTTCAATTAAATTAAATGTTTTTTTTTTGTTTTTACAAATTTTTGTGCTTCTTAATGCACAATCATTGTATAATGTTATTACATGAATACATAGTAGTAGTAGTTAGTACAGATCAATCAATCAATCTGCCTAGCCTTTTCCAGACTATATTGGGGTCAGCTTCGAGTCTAACCGGATGCAGCTGAATACCAGTATTTTACATGAAGCGACTGCCTAACTGACCTCCACAACCCAGTAACTGGGTAATACGATACCCCTTGGTAAGACTGGTTGTCAGACTTTCGGGCTTCTGACGACCCGTAACGACTGTCAAAGATCCACGAATGACAGCCGGGACCAACGGCTTAACGTGCTTTCCGAGGCACGGAGGAGTCTCGGTATGTAAAGATGGTCACCCATCCACAGACCAACCCCGGCAAGCATAGCTTAACCTGATGGATCGACCCGTGCGGCAGTTATTACTTAGCCACGAGCTCCTAGTACAGATACAGGTGCAATACAATAAAAAAGAAAAATATCAAATAATGTGTCCTTACCATTACAGTATTCCTGCTACTGATCATTTTTACCTATTTGGTGCGGAATAAAGTCTGCACGTTAGCTCTCACCGCATAAAAATAAAAATATAAAACAAAAATAAATATTTTCTCAAGAAAATGTGAGAATAACTGATGGAAGCCATTATGAATAAAAATACCTCACATTTATGTAATGCTTTTGGATAAATATTATTTTGTAAGAGACATTTTTAGTTTTGTCTCCGAGATGGCGACACACTGTGATGCCTCTGGTATTGCAGATGTTCACATGAACAGCTCATAAAAAAAAAAGTACAATGACATCGAAAGAACAGTATTTGGAATAAAGAAACAGTATGTTTTATTTTAATCTTTTGAATGACTAGTACATTTTTAGAGCTTTTGCGAAAGTTGAATTCAAAAACAATAAGTTTTAGGGATGGTTGCCAAAAACACTACATTTATGGAACAGTATAATTGAGGACAACAAAGTTTAAAACTGTATTTCACAGTATGAGTAGCAACCCCTCGTACCTATTCCATCGCCCTTCTCTTTCACAAATGCGAAACTCGTAACGGCATCCTTTTCTTTTTATGGAAACATAACATAATCACATTCTTACACGCACTTTTCGGCCCATACAAATATCAACTCTCTGAATGTTATAGAGTACTAATTCTATCAAAAAAGTTATATTAGATGATCAATAGCCATTTTAGTCGAAGCGTAAGTAGAGACAAAGTTGGTCAAATCTGATCTATTAGGCAAAGGTGATCCGACTGATTCGGTAAAAAGAAGGTGCGCCAACTAAGATTTAAGCACCAACAATGTATTCACATCATGCGTAGGTTATGAGACCGCTAACCACAGACACATAGCAACAAGTTTGCCCAGTGCTATGCCAATCTATAATTCAGTATCTACTGCATCAGCGTGTGGGGTGGGGTAGTGCTTTAAAGACTTAGTTTATTGAAGTTGAAAAAGCACAGAGAGTTTTAAGCCGTCTCTACTGACTTACTCTATCGTGAAACGAGTTCTCAGAGTCCGCCAGTTTTTTTTTCTTTCTCAGCACACCCGACTACACATCAATCGTAAGCACAGACGATTACAGATGGGCATTATAGGTATGAAGCTACAAGTACGTACGCGGCGGGTTCGACTTGTCGAATTTAGTGGGCGTCACGTAGTCAGAAGATATAAGAGTTACGCGATAGAAAGAGAGGCAACTTCTAGGTGAATATAACTGTCGTAGCGCTGCGCGACCTGAATTGCACTCTAGTGTGTCGTAACAAGAGTCGCTTTTTATTTAAATGAGTTTGCGGAGTGTCCCATCTGCATTAATCTGTGTCGTAAGAAACTTTAGAATCCCCAACACCAATTTTTTTTTTTGGGTGGGAAATCTCCAAATGACTTCTCCCGCTCTGGGCGGAGCGGGAGGGCGTGTCAGGCTCTTACTGACTAAAACCCACCCGTTCCTTCGGTTGCCTTTACGTTGCCAGGGGCCACGGCATCCCTTTCGGACTTTTCCGCAACCCCAGCAGGCATCGGTCACATCGGACCCCTTCAGTCGCTGACATCTCTTTGTGGCGCGCGTGGAACACAACGCACCGTCGACCCGGGCCTTTTTTTTTTTTTTTGGGTGGGAAATCATCAAATTACGTCTCCCGCTCTGGGTGGAGCGGGAGGGCGTGTCAGACTCTTACTGACTAAAACCCACCCGTGTTCCTTCTCTTGCCTGTGCAATGCCAGGGGGCCACGGTATCCCTTTCGGACTTTCCCGCAACCCCGGCAGGCAATGGTCTCATCGGACCCCTTCACTCGCTGACACTCTTTGAGGCGCGCGTGGAACACAACGCGCCGTCGACCCGGGCTTGGTCCTTACCGGACGGCGAGCTACCCATTGCTCACCGTCCGCAAGCCCGCGCCTACGGTGGCCGGGAATCCGCGATCGATTCCCGACGCCCGGGGCGTCTCCTCCTGCGGCGGCTAGGGGCGTGAGGGCGCGAAATTTGCCTTTCCCTCACGCGCTCCGCCTCCTCCTTCGCGAGCATTACTGCTTCGCAGAAGGAGGTGACGGCCTCCCATGCCCTCTCGCTCCGTACCATGGCCTGGACCAGGGCCGGACGCGAGAGATCCCCGCCACCGATCGCCTCCACGAGGACACGGCGGTGCTCTGCCCAAGCCGGGCATACCTCCACCGTATGCTCCACCGTGTCCTCCGGGCGATCCACGCAGTGATGACACCCGGGCGTTTCCTCCCGCCTTATCCGAAACAGGTACCTCCCGAAACAGTCGTGTCCGGTGAGGACCTGCGTCAGGCGGAAGGTGAGAACGCCGTGGCGCCTCTCCAGCCACTCCTCAAAGAGGGGACTTATCGCCGCAATAGTGGCGTGCCCAGCACTGGGTTGCGACAATCGCACTCTCCATGCCGCCATGAGATCCCGTCGGAGCTCTGTCCGCTGTGCCGCGATTTCTCGCGGCATCGGAGTCAAGCCCCGGCGTTTCGCCTCCTCGCGCCACTCCCAAATATGCGCGAGGACTTTCGCCTCCAGATCCCATGGCGGCAATCCGGCAAGGAGGCTTGCCGCCTCACCGGAGACCGTGCGGTATCCCCGGACCAGCCGGGTGGCCATGACCCTCTGGGACGCGTTCAACCTGCGGGCAGGCCGCCGCCTCAACGAACGCGCCCACACCGGTGCCCCGTACAGGGCCATGGACCGCACGATCCCCGCGTATAGCCTCCGGCAGGAGGCGTTTGGACCCCCTAGATTGGGCAGGAGCCGCTTCAAGGCAGCCCCGGCCCGCTCCAGTCTGGGAGCCAAACGTCGGAAATGCTCCACGAAGTTCCACCGACTGTCGAGGACGAGTCCCAGGTACTTCATCGTCGACTCGACGCCGATGTGAACCCCTCCTACCGTTATTTGGGAACCCGACGGTGGCGCGTTCCGAGGACCATGAAAACACATGGCCTCGGACTTGTGCAAGGCCACCTCGAGTCCCAACTGCCGGATTCTGGCCACGATTGTCGCAACCCCGTGTGTCGCTAGTTCAGCCGCCGCCTGGTGCGACCTCCCCTGCGCCAGGACCAACGTGTCGTCAGCGTAACAAACGACGCTGACGCCATTGGGGAGGTCTGCGCGCAGCACCCAGTCGTATCCGATGTCCCACAGATGCGGCCCCAGGACCGATCCCTGTGGGACACCGCACGACATCTCTCGCCGGTTCCACTCTCCCTGGTGACCGAGGTAGATGATGGCCCTGTCCGTCAAATAGGCCTCGACCACACGACAGAGGTAGGTCGGCATCCGGTGATACCGGAGTGCCTCCCTGATGCAACTCCAGGGCAGGGTATTGAAGGCGTTGGCGATGTCTAGAGACACCGCCAAGACGACCCCACCCCGAGCCACCGCATGTCGACCCGGGCCTGCAGTGCTATTCTGTAACCATCTCACCGTGAAAACTTAGGTGAAGTGAGTTGTCATTCCAACGGGGTGAGATGACACTGACAGCTCACTCCACGCTCACTTCACATGTTTTCACGGTGAAGTGGTTACGGGAATCGACATGCTGGTCCTCGACGCGGGCCTGGTCAATCCCCAACACCTGACGTCACCTCATTACTAGCTGAACGCTTTCTAGCCTACTCTCTCATTTATACATACAAAAAAATTAAGTCCGCAACTCTGCACAAAAAAATACACTGGCTCACTGGCAAATAGCAATAGATTCTAACCTAGATGTATGTAGTACTTTAAGCTACTCATGTCGTCTCAACTTGGTTTTAACCTGTGAACCAGCTTACTGCATTAAAATTACCTGGTCCATAAAGCATTCTCTATTTTCTATTTTCTGACTCTTTAATAAATCATTCAACTTCAAATAACTCATTTTATTTGTTTACTCCCAATAATTATCCCCTTTCTGTCCCAATACTCATTGCATTCACTCCCATATATAACAACATAAAACAATTCTAAAGTTATTCCAGCTCAGTAATTTCCTGCACCTGTTATTATAACATACTTTTTACAAAATATATTTACCTAAATCACGCTGTGATCACTTACCTCAATTCCGTTACGAAGTAAAAATATTAAAATCAAAGACATTAAGACTGTTTCAAATATAACTCGCAAAGTCATCATCGAATGACTTTATTTTCGTTAGTGAAAGTAATTTTGGATAAAGTAAATATTATTTGGATCATTCAAGAAAATTAAAATATAATTTCTTTAGATTACCTTGCTTCTCGCCAAACTTCATGCTGCTGGGCCAGCAGGAAGTATCAAATAGACTGGTTTATTTGCGAGTGTCAAAATATGCAGCATAAATGGCCGTATTTTTTTATTGCGTTGACTTGGAAGTTTTTAGTTCGTTACAGCTGTAACGAACTAAAAACTGGAACTCTTGAACTTGGAGCTCTTGGAGCTCCAAAAGTCCGTAGATCTAAGTTTTTTATATCTATGTATTTCAGCTTGATGCTTCCACGCATTCCTGAGAAAAAGGGTCTTGACAGACAACGAAGTCATCCTATAAGGGCATTTTTTTTTAAATTACGGAACTTTAATACAGATTTATTATCTGCCTATTACTTTTTCATGCCGTAACAGCTGAACAGATTTAGATGAAAGGCATACAGATAGGTCATCATGACCTGGGTTAGGACATAGGATACTCTGAATCCCGGTAGCACGTTCCACGTGATCCACGTGAGCGAAGCCACGGGCAAAAGAATATTTTATTATAAATGCGAGAGTAGCCTCTGTCGGTTCATCTCTGTTTGTTACCTTTTCACACCTAAATCACTGAACCGATCGTTATGAAATTTGACAGATAGGTAGCCTCGAACCTGAAGAGTGACATAGGTTACTTGTCATCCTGGATTTTGTATAAAAAACAGACGCAGACGAAGTTGCGGGCAACAGTTCGTATAGTATATTCTATCTATCTACATATCTATGACATCCCAAAACAGTGCACTATTCCATTGCCCGCTTCTTTTTCTTCTTAGCGTGTGACTACGGGTTCCGTTCAGTTCCTCTTTCGTGCAGATAACAGAACACACAGGACACGATATTAAGTGTCCCATTTTTTTCGGAACAGATCCTTATGCCATGACCTGCGTACATCATTGAAATAAAACGTCTGGAATGAGAAATATCCAGCTTTATGAATACTTACGAGAGTTACAACAACATTTTCTTTCAGTAAACCACATTAAAAACTGTGCTAATACTGTAATTCAATCATCAGACCTACTCAACACTGTTTTAAAGCTAAAACACTGCTCTAAAACAATCAACATTGGAGCTGAGAAGCAAACAAGTGTATTTAATGGTTTATCTGCAAAGTTTACACCTCTTTGCTTTCATCTGCCACCTGGGCAGTAGGCTAAACAGTTTAGAGTGTGACTTTGAGTTATTTTGGTGTTGATTTTGTGATTGCATGTCGACATTACAGAGAGGGTCTTCGCGTATCGACATGAAATAGGGGATCATTTTCATTAGTCGATAACTCGGTCGATATACAGCATGCGGGGCCTCCCCGCAGGCGGGGTAATGAGTAATGAAAGTCATAAGTCGATAGCGCAGTCGGTACATGGTCTGCGGGCGTAATGACCAATGAAATTCATCGATCGGTAAAAATCGTGTGGAGACTCACAATGAGTGATCTCATACCAAATTAGATCAATCACGTTTCAGATTGTCTTAAGTACACACTTCTTTTATGGGGTACTGTGTAAAATGTTATAATAAAATAGCACTAAGTGAGAAGAAATTTAAAACTTGCATTAAACGCACACTATGTAGACAAGCATATTATAAGTTGGATGATTATATCGTAGATAAAAATGCTTGGCTAAATGCTGGTCCTGCTCCACAGCCACTTGGGCTGACTAGTAAAAAAAAAAAAATTGGTAGAGTTGCTTCCCCTTTTTTTTCTGACTACGAAATAATGTTGTTTTATTTTTTTATTTAACCAAGTTTTAATTGTTGAATATTCCAATAGATAATATTGATTTTCTTTCTTTTTGGTGGTAAAATTCTTTTAATGTTACTAATTATAAATTAATTATCTAATTTCTAATCTAATTAACTAATTTCTTTTAATGTTACTAATTACTTAAGCATTGCATCATAACATTCAATGCGCCATGTTATAATTATAACGTAATCAGCCCCCCTAGCCAAGTTGCAAACGATAAACGTGAACGCTTAGTAATCTCCAATAGATTTTCAACTTTATACCTAAGAGCATAAAGTTGAAAATCTATTAAAGACTATTGAGCGTTAGCGACCGGAACGAACGAAAACACTATGTAATCTTCAATAGATTTTCAACTTTATATCCAATATCATAAAGTTGAAAATCTATTAAAGACTACTGAGAGTTTACGTTTATCGTTTGTGACTTGGCTAGGGGGGCAGTACTTTTAGCCAATACAAGTCAAAACATCAAACAAATCTTGTTTATGACAGCTGCACGCACAGATTGTATTAAGTCTGCGGCGCGTGAGTCGCTGACGATACGAAATGTTGCCATTTTAAATATTATATTTTAGATTAACTATTGTGTTTATTTTATTTTTGTCTTATTTTATTATTTCTGTATTATGCTGCACCGGCTTGACGTCATCACGTCAACGCCGGCTTTCACTGAAAACCAGCGCTGGCTGTCTCGCATAGGGTCCCAGCATTAAGCTGAGAGATGGCCGTTTTGCGTGGATGTGACGCATATTTTCCCTCAAATTTGTTTTTTAGTGTTTGTTCCTTTGCTTGCGTCATATGTACCGCAAATAAACGTATTTTCTTTCATTCTTTCTTTCTTAAATACATTGCAAACTATCGTTTTGTATAACTTAGACGCATTTTACATTACTGTCACATAGAATCAACAAGAGTAATGTACCCAGGATTTTGTAATTTCTATATTTAAAAGAGTGTCCTTGGAGTTTCTTGCCCGTTCTTCTCCATAGAGATCTACGTTTTGGAATGGGCAACTAGCTTCAACTTTCTGACTAACTGACTGACTCTTTGACAATTTAAATGTGCCTGTAAATGGTTTAATTGAAATAAATGCTTTGAGTTTTGAGAATGAGTGTTCATAGCAAACGTGTGGTGCAGGTTCTCCGTATACCGCAATCGTTCCCAATCGAATAATGAAGAGGAGGTCGACAAACAGCAATACGCATGCTGTTTATCGACCGAGTCATCGACTAATGAAAATGAGCCAATAGCCTGTCAGGAAGGTGGTCGTGAAGCAGATTTTTGAGTGTGGAAGCTAATAAATTATTATAAATATACAACCCAAATACAATAAACGTTTTACCGAAAATCCTTAAAAATATCCATTTAATTATTATATCTGAAATAGAACATTTTCCTGATCATTTTTAATTGCAGGTACTTTTTATAAATTTTAGAATAAATGGTCAGAATATTTTAATGTAATAAAAATCTTGTTTAAGAAAACTTTTTGTTTGATCACTTTCATTTTGACGAAAAATACACAATACCTACCTTTAATGATGAACATAAATATTGTTCATAAGTTAAAGTTCATCGTAAACATATTTAATTCTCCTCGTTGGACGAGTAACGTAAGCTTGACTGTCGATCGAAGGGTCTCGGATTCTATTTTCTATAACAGACAAATGAATCCGTGACACTTTTTGCTTCTCATAAAGAAGATTTTCAGACTGACTCCAGACTGTTAAGTTTAGTTTTTTGTTAAATTTATATTCATAGACTTGGCTTGGTTTAGTTTTGTTTTTCGAGGTTCGATTCCCAGGTCAGGCAGTGTTAACGGGTTTTTCTATTAGTGATTTCTCAGTATCAGCTTGGACCCTGGATTTGTGCCCGGTTGATGGCAATAGGCTTTCCTCCTATTTTCTACAAAGAATTTAAACATAACTGGTGAAATGTGGGTGTAGAATAGATACTATTGGTACACCTCCTAACCTAACCTCCTTATGGATGTCCTCTGCCCTGGGGAGGGCGGAGGGGTCGTTCAGACTCTTACTGACTAAAACCACCCCGGTGTTCCGTCTAACACTTGCACCGGGGATCACGAGATCTAATGCGATTTCCGCGATCCCCGGCTAGTGCAGGTCAGCCTCTGCGGGCCACCTCGACCCTGGAACCTAACTCTTGGCAGAAACAGGCGTATATTGTATTGTTTAATTTTGACTATACCTACCTAAATGTATTTATTTTCAGTTCGTAGCCCACCCAAACGTACAACAATTATTAGGAGCTATATGGTATGAAGGCTTACCTGGATTCAAGAGAAAAAACATCGTCGGACAGTGTATACAGGTATTTGAATATTTTCTGGCACCTCAAACAACTTTTATGATCAAAACATAATGGGCAACCGTGTTGATCAATGCCTTCTATAGGTCTCCTCCATTTTGTACCATGCTTCCCTGGTCTGTGCGAGTCTCAACCAGCTTTCTAATTACGCAACATATTTTCGTAAACGATAAAGACAAATCTGTTTCATTTTGACAGTTCAACAACATTCATTGCGTTATTTACGTTGCTCTGCAGTTTTTTTTTTCGAACTTACGGAGCAATGGATTAGCAATCTGTTTCAAAACGATTCAGATTCGGATTGATTTTGCATTACGTAATTAGGGTACAGGTCTTACCCACTATCTATTGCAATGAGGGTTTTCATTCTAAATATATTACATAATGTTTTGGAAATGTGGTGTTTTACAGCGACCTAACCTTAACAATCAAACAAAATAACAAGTGACAGTTACTCAGTGACAGTGACAATGACAATGGATATCTGACGGCACTTTAGCCGGGCCGAGGCAGTGCCACTAGTATGCCGTCAACGGCACTTTATCCGATAGGGATAGAGTGCCGTTAACGGCACTCTATCCCTATCGGATAAAGTGCCGATACTACACTGCCTTTTTATTAAGGTGATGGTAATTTTAATCATTATGTTTTCCGGTAGGTGGCGAAACTAGGAGTAATGTTCCCAGTATACTGCACTATTTACATGCTGGCTCCAAACTCAGAGTACGGCAGATTCATGAAGAAACCTTTCGTCAAGTTTATATGTCACAGCTCTTCTTATATGCTGTTTCTAAGTAAGTATTATTTTTGATGACAAATTAGAATACGGCCCATCTGATGGTCATCGACGTCTATGGACACTGGCTTCAATGACAGATGGATATTCTGGCCAAATCTCAATCTGGGAACACATTATCGGACGCGTCCGTAACCCGTGGCTGATAGTCGTGACCGATGAGTGTGCACGTTGTTCCCACCTCCAGCCGGACAGATTTCTATCAGACGTCCGTAGCACAGGTGTGAGTACTATGTACTAAAGAGCTACCATTTACCGGGTAATATGTAGTATTTCATTGACTTGAATGTGCCCTGGCGGCTGTGAGTATGTCATGCTCACTCAAATGTCTCGCTGGTGGTGGCGTGTGTGTTGGATCATTTAGCTCCCTTCAAAATGGTTGAGCTGAATGGTGCTGATCCATGCGTCATGTTCGTGAACGGGCGCCGTCAGTTGGGACTGGTCATCTCTTAGCTGCCATGGCCAATTTTAATTTATTAGTTTTTGAATGATTCTTTTTTTTTTCTTTTTATTACGGACGCTTTTACGAACGTGCACGTCTTATTACATTGTTCTCACATGCATAATTTCAAAATGAATGATGTAACCAATATTTTGTATCATTTTTTAATTTTTTTTTATTTAAAAGTGTGTCCGTGGAGTTTCTTTCCCGTTCTTCTCCATAGGTACCTACTACGCTTTGGAATGGGCAACTAGCTTCATATTTTTGACTGACCGACCCCTTGACAATTCAAAATTGCCTGTAAATGGTTTAATTGAAATAAATGCTTTGAGTTTGAGTTTGAACGCTCAAGGTCGGTCCAAGGTCGCATCCGCGACTTACGGCCGATAGTTTGCACAGTGTACAAATAAACCGCGACTATCGCGACGAGGACACGTCCGATAATTTGTTCCCAGCTTAAGTGAGCTTTAAATAAGCTGTGAATAGTGTCTATTCCCAGCATCAGGTGAAATGACTTCAAGGTCACTTCACCTATGTGAGGTTTTTACATAATACACTGGTAGGTGCGTAAACACCCAATTATCATTCACCAATCGTTTCGTTTTGCAGTCGTAAAAAGGAACACAACACACGACACGTTTCCGAGATTAATGTTGACACCAGGCTTTGCTTATCTTAAGGAAAGGACACGCGTGGGATACACGCATTCACAATTATTCTAGCACAATGTAACCTTCACCTATTTAACAGCCTTGGCAGACTAAGGCCCTTTGAACACGTCACCGATTTATTTGCCGGTACGGTTTACGTATGTAACGCGCCGTAGAAAAAACGTTTCTCTCAACAAGCTTCGTTGACGACCGCACTTTTTTTTTTCAGTTTTTTTTTTCATCTCTCATGTGGCCACTAAGGTCGTAGCTACTTAATTGGGCTTTTCAGTGGGCTTCAACACTCCAGCAAGGGGCAAAACTATTCTCATTAAAACTAGGCGAGCGCTCGCTAACGGCACTTCTATGGGTACGAACCTCAGCTTAGGGCGTCGCTGGGGGGAGGACAGCAAGACGGGACAGGCTGGATCAAAGATATATTATTATTAGTAGGGGAATTTAAAACTACAGGTTCAGTTTTGGCGAGGGCTGGCGCTTCATAGAGCAAGGGTCGGGGGAGGGAGGTATTACGGGGTCGCGGTCGCGGAGGATCACGGCGGCGAGGTAGGTATGACGGGTGTCATTTGTATTTGTGCACTGTACTGGTGGCCCTACTGCTCTCCTGGTGGAGGGTTATGAAGTCATCTGGGTCGGTGAAATGACGACCGTACCTACACACGGCGTAGGTATAAGCCGCGCCGCAAAAAAAACATGTCTGTCAACCAGCTTACATAGTAATTCATATCTGACGACCGTGCCTATACACGGCGAAAAAACCGTAGTTTTTCACGGAAAGAAAAACGTGTGTTACAAAGGGCCTAACGATATAATTAAACATTTAAACCTGTTTAAAATGATTAAAGTTTGACTTACATACATAAACATAACATAACGCCTGTATTGCCCGATGGGTTAGGCAGAGGCCTAACACATCGGGCAATACAGGCGGTTATGTTATGCTAGTTATGTATGAGTACCATGGGACATTACATGGGACTCAAACATAATTGTACCCTTGTGTTACATGAGACTGGATGGGAGGGGGCAAGCCTATTACCATTAGACTTACATAACTACATATTATAAAATAGCAAGCATATTGTTTACTTTCGGTTAATCGTAATAAAAGTGATACAACACACAAGTTTCGGCAAAATAATGCGCTATGACAGACAAACAGATAAAAATGATCAACAAAAATAAAAACTTTTTCACAAAAAATAAAACCGTACCTTTGTAGTGTTTTTTTTTTTGGAAGTCAAAAAAAACACTACAAAGTGAAAAATAACTTTGATTTCGGAAGTTGTCTTAGGTTTTTTATTTTCGTTTTTTTGCCACCGGCTTCGGCTTCCGGCACCGGCTTTTTAGTTGTGGTACCTACACAAAACCCCCACAAAGATTTGAATACCACTACCTTCTATGTAAATTATAGTGACAGGAACTATTAGAATATCGTCCACATATACTAGGTGGGAACAAACGTATAAAACCCCTCATCAGATCTTGACCAAATTTATATGGGACCACTTCTGAACTATGCCCTACCAAACAAAAAAAGAATCATCAAAATCAATTCATAATTGGCGGAATATCGCGTCACAAACATACAAAAAAGAACATACAACCGAATTGAGAACCTTCTCCTTTTCGAAGTCGGTTGAAAAGGGTTCCCGTGTAGTTGCTCATAACCACGGATTACGGATAGTGTTGCCAACCCTTCCAAACTAAAAAACACCAAATCAACTATAGTAAAATCAACGATACATAGAAAACAGTAAAAAAAATAATTACAGAACAGTAATTCTACTGAGTGGTATAAGCTAAAGAATAAAAATCCGAAAATGTATGCCTAGCCTACTGCACTTACTTTTTATAAATTTTGGGTTAAATACCAGCTATCTAATTACGCAACACGTTTTCGTAAACGATTACGACAGATTTGTTTTATTTTGACAGTTCAACAACATTCATTGCGTTATTTACGTTGTTGAACAGATGTTTTTTCGAACTTATGAAGCAATGGATTAGTAATTTGTTTTAAAACAATTAAAATTCCGATTGATCGTGTATTTCGTAATTAGGGTACATAATCAGTAGACGGTAGACCTTGTTTGTACCCACACGAAATGCTAGAAACTAACATTTTGGATTTTTTTCTTCAGTTGGCTTCTAAAATATTTAAACAGAAGAATTATGGACTAAAACAAAAAAAGGGATGCCATTGAAAAAACACAGTACATCTACTGTTAAAACAGTAGGATTGGCAACACTGTACGGATCTCTAAAAACTGTTCTTTCTGCGTAGATACCCCTATGAGTCTAATCCCCAGTCTCTATGGATTCGTCCGTTTGATAATCTGTGCAAAGCTCAAATCAAAAATCTCGTACACACACGGATGATACATGAATTACATGATACATCATAAATTCATCAAATAAATCTTAGTTATTATGGACTCTTAGCCCACGTTCGCACGGACGTAACAAAATCGCGGCGATTATTTTTCGTGCAATGGATTTTCAACGCCCTGCTCTACCGAGAGTTTGAAAATCCAACAGTGTGTTTTTGAACGCGCTGGGACGAAAGGTCCCAACGCGTTGGATTCTCAACGCTCGGCTCAATACCGAGAGTTATAAACCCAGTGTACAAAAAAAAAAATCGCCGCGATAAAAACACGTCCATGCGAACCTGGGCTTAAGCGTTTATGTATAGTTCGCATCATTGCGTTGTCGCTATGAACCCCGATACGGTTTTACGTTCTCCTTTAGGTCAGATGAAGTGTGGATTGCATAGGTAAGTTATTTGTTTTATAGTACAACTATCTTCGTGTCGTGGTTTCACCAACATAAGTCTCGATCCCGCAGGAATATAGGGATAAAAAGTATTTTATGTCCTAACCCAGGTCATGGTCTACCCATAAGCCAAATTTCATTCAAATCCGTTCGGCCGTTTTAGCGTGAAAGCGTAACAAATAAACAAACAAACTCACTTTCACGTTAAACGTTTTCACCTTCACTAAGTGACTCTTAAATTAATCCTTAAATAAAAGTGCACCGTTGGATTTACAACGCTAGGCTCCGCGCTGAGAGTTGAAAATCCTACAATGCACTTTTATTTAGGGATTCACTTAAGTGTCACTTAGTTGTCAGTGAAAGCGGGCATTAATGTACTAAAAGTACCTAAAGTCCCCGTCACGAGAAGCTATAAATTTTGTAAAATTTGTAACTTCTACTAAGTTACGTAGTTAAAAATATTTATTTATTATTTATTTATTTATATATACTTTACTGTACACCACAAAAACACATAACAAAAAAAACAAAATTAACACTACAAAATATACAATGGGTGGCCTTATCGCTTTCCGCGATCTCTTCCAGGCAACCTTGGAATGGACAGTGATTTGCCTGGACATAAAATGGGGCTGTCGTTGGTGCAAATAAAAACTATACAATATACTAGAATAGATACACAGATATATACATATCCTAAATAATAGATACATAAATACATACATACTTACTAAATATATAAACAACAAAAATAAATGAAGACTATAGATAATTACAGTTACGAGAACAAGATCACAACGACAAGTAATGTTCCTTCACGAGTCTCTTAAATATTGGTAATGATTGCGCGCGTTTAATTTGAACTGGCAATGCATTCCACAAACGAGCGGCCTGGACAGTAAAAGACTTGTCGAGGAAAGTTGTGGAATGCATAGGCATTTTAAGCTTCAAGATATCTGATGAGCTTAAAAATAATATCCCAAATTCAATCAACTCAAAGTAACATAAGTGTAATACGAAACTAACGAGCAATGTCACTTGGTCGGGTTATATTTAGGCGATTTTGTGGTACCACAAAACATTAGACGTTCCAGTACCTCTTCCATGAGCTGTCATCGAAAACTGACTCGCTAGCGCTAGCGTATTAACACGTACAGTGCCGGGAGCCCTCCTGGAGGGTTCACATAGTCGCATGTGGAATGCCGGGAGCCCATGCCCTCGCCAAGACCTCCGTATTCGTGCCCAGCCTGGTGTAAGCAATTCTAAATGGTCTTAGTGCTAACTTCAAGTCCAGAGGCGGCCCGCACTTCTGCTTTTATTGTAATGGCGTTGATTATTGGGTCACGGGTTGCCAGCAATCTGATATAGCGCTTCTGAGCAGCAGTCAGAACAGATGGGCGACCACTGCGGCGTCGGTCAACTAAATTATCCATGCCGTGGTAACTATACAACGTGACCACGACACAGGATTGGGATACAGCAACTCTGCGTGCTATTTCTCTCGTGGAATATCCTTCTTCCCTCAAAGTTACCATTTTTGCTCTTAAAACTTCTGATAATCCTCTTGGCATTTTATCAATAACAACTACCCTCGAAAAAAAAAACATTATAATTGACTAAGTCAGATTTCTGAGTGAGCGTAAGCTTGGATTGAATTTCTATTTATACAAGATGGAAGGGACATCGACGCGAAATCTGATACCATGGATTCAGTACATGATTCTGAACCTTCTTCCGTTGAAATTTTTCGTCGTTTATTTAAAAAAAAAACATCTGTTTCATAGAAAATTGCAATACCTACGCGGTTAAAATGTATGGACAAGCAAAATTTCCAGTATTAGTTTACCGGCTTTCACATCCTCGGTCCACGGTACTGAGAAATTAATCAGGAAAATCCTAGCCCCCATACTGATTAATTTTGATGTGCCGTGCCTCACCGAGGCTATGAATGCCTGGAGACTCGCTTGCCCGAATTCAGATCCACCTGACAACCCATTTTCCCAGAGATGGTGGGATGAGCCGCTCTGCAGAGTAGTACAGAACAATTTACTTGACACGTCTGCTACTGCTGCGGAGCGTGCGCGCCTGTTGGCTGTGGGTAAATGGGAGTCGGGCCTGTGGCTTCATGCACTACTGTCATCGAACTTAGGCACTTTGTTCGACGACACTACCTTCCGCATCGCTGCTTCCCTGCGACTAGGAGCCCCTTGTTGTTCTCCTCATCGCTGTCACTGTGGCGAAATTGTCAACAGCCTCGGACACCACGGCTTATCTTGCAGCCGAAGTGCTGGTCGCTTAGCGCGGCACGCGAACATTAATGACATCATCCGACGAGCTCTTGTCACCGTCGGCGTTCCAGCTGTGCTAGAACCTAATGGTTTGGCACGCGATGATGGCAAGAGACCGGACGGCATGTCTTTATTTCCATGGAAGGTGGGTAGGCCTTTAGTGTGGGACGCAACGTGTGTGATAATCTTGCGCCATCCCATCTTCCTGGCTCAGCGTGCTGTGCTGGCGCTGCCGCTGCGGCTGCAGAAAACCTCAAGCGGCGAAAGTATAATAACCTCATAGGCAACTATATTTTCGAGCCGTTTGGGGTTGAAACCCTAGAGCCGTGGGGTCCGAGTGCTCATGGTCTATTCACTGAAATCTCTAAACGACTGGTTGACACTTCCCGTGACCCAGGGGCTGGTTTTTACCTTGGCCAGAGGCCTAAGCATTGCCATACAACGTGGCAATGCGGCCAGTCTCTTGGGCACACTACCAGTCGACAGCGATGCGGATGAATTTTTCGACGCTATATTTTAGTTTGCATAATAATTTATTAGTTTTAATTTTTTATATTGTATATTAAACATTTGTAAAGATATGTCTAATGTATAAATAAATTTCTGGACACGCTGTTTTTTTTTTAAATAAACGACAAAAAATTTCAACGCAGGTGGGTTCAGAATCATTGACTGAATCCATCCATCCATATCAGTTTTCGCGTCGATTCCCCCCTTCCACCTTGTATAAAAAGAAATTGTTTGTTTTTTAATTTATAATCTAGTTCTATAGTTTTAAGTAAATAATCTAAGAAGAAGAAGAAATTATAATAATATAGTCCAGCGTAACAAAAATAATATCAAATTTTAAAAGTGATCGTAAACTTTTTTGATGTGTGTATGTTTATTAAACTACAAACGAAAAAAAATCACTTGAAACAGGACACGTAGTCACCATCTTCTTCCACTTTCAGCTCTTCTATCCCTCGCATCTCAACGTGCAGACTACCTGATCCTGGAATGGTCTGGTATCACCTGGCTACAGGAACTGGTAGACCACTGGAAGGAACGAGAACGGGGCTCTTTGCCCAGCATCATCGAATTCAGCGTCATCATCTACATAGCAAGTAAATTTGCGTTTGTTAGCATGCTTTTCTATATTTTCTGTGATGGTTTTAATAATTAACTAGGTAGCTTATAGGCCTTCATTGGACCATTATACTACAAACTGGACATCTTCATTGCTTACTTAAATAATTACTTTGTTAAATCGGGGAATGCAGTTTGGATTTTTTTCAACTATACTCTGATCATTTAATTTTCACAATTTTATTCAAATATTGTTCTTCATATTGACTACTATTTTATTTTTGATTATCACTTCTTCACAACACAAAACGCTGAAACCGTCGACTTGAATAGCAATAAATTCAGCTTACTTTTATCTCTTAGCAGAGCTTAAAGTGCATTTAGTAATATTTCCATTAAACTAAAAACACTTTAGCCTTCGCACGGGTATTAACGGTAGACTGCATAAAATTCCAAATTATCACATTTATATCAATACCGCTTGCTAAAATATCCATTTTAATTTTAAAAAGCATTTTACTATATTGAACTCCACTTTTTTAACACTCAACCAAATTGTCTACTGTTAATGTATGAAAGAACAAGTTGCGCTGAGCCACAGTATAATAGAGTAACAGTATTATGTCTCGGCCGTGACCTTGAAGTAATTACCTTAGGCCGCCCGCTATATAAACTTTTCGCGTCCATGCGGAACTGCCGCGCAATCGAGACTATTTCCTACTGATATACACTGCGGCCCTTTTCTATGATGACATAATACTATTACTAATTTATACTGTCTCTGAGATATCCTCAAACAAATTGGAATAATGGCAGGATGACCATCATCATTATAATGCCGACTCTTTTACCAACTTTGTTGGAGAAGGGGGGGAGAATGATGAAGATGAAACACAAAAACTAACAATATCCTTCTTCCAGGTCTAATTTGGGCAGAAATAAGATCACTATGGACAGGTGGAATTACTGAATACATAAGTGATCTGTGGAACATCGTCGATTTTATAACGAACGCCTTTTACATCGCCTGGATTAGCTTGCGATTCTCTTCTTGGTATATCGTTCAGGTATGTAGTTCTGATCCTAGTTCTTGAAGAGTTTTGTGTAGGCTGCTGTCTTAAGTACTTATGTTATGCAAAAATTTACATGGTAGATTCGCCCTACTGCGTCTATGGTATCGTTTCGTTTCAATTTCTTTCTGACTCGTCTGACACACACATTGTCGCAGAGACTTGACTTGATTGTCATGGAATCGTCTTTATTATTGTGAGAGCTCATTCTTCTCAGTTTGGACACTTTTTTGCACAAATAGTACGGTGAGGGCAAATCTAACGATTTAAATCTTTGGTGTTATGCTTATTTCTACCACCCTCAAAAGCCACACTGCAGCAGACAGAACGCCGAATGTCTGACAACCAGTCTTACCAAGGGGTATTGTGTTAGCCAGTAACTGGTTTGTGGAGGTCAGATAGGCAGTCAATAAAATATAGTACTGGTATTCAGCTGCATCCAGTCCGACTAGAATCCGACACCAACATTGTTAAAAAGAGGCTTTTCCATCAGCTTAGTCGTTACCTTTTTTTCTAACATAATAACTGTAAGGATGTACGAGAGTGCAGAGATACTTAATACACGAAGGAGTAGAATCTCTCGTTTATCGTAAGGAAAAATAAACTCATCTCAATTAAACCGTGTCTGCCGGTTAAATTGGCCCATAATTAAAACAAAACTGTCGAAATGGGAGCTTTACTAATTGTAACATTTCTTGCTATAATTAATTAGAATTATCATAACATTATTCCCATTTATGAATACAACAAGAAGCCTGTTCCTTCTCTTGGGTGCTGTGTATAGTAACTTATATTCCTAATTAAACGGTGGTGGACTGCTTCGTTGATCTAGCGCTCGCAAGCGCTACTGCTGAACATGTGGTCCTGGGTTCGATTCCCAGGTCGGGCAAAGTGTCATTGGGTTTTTCTTTCTGGAATTTCTCAGTAGCAGCCCGGAGTCTGAATTTGTGCCCGGTTGATGGCAATAGGCTCGCCCTCTATTACATGGGACTTCAATATAACTGGCGAAATGTGTCTGTACTACAGGTACACCTCTGCCCAACCCTTCGGGGAAACAAGGCGTGATGTTATGTTATGTTATGTAAATGGTGATCTATTCAAAATGTTTTAATTATGATATCTAGTATCAAATTCAATATTTGAGTTCTGATTAACCTCCGTAGTCCATTATATTGCACTCTTTGTGTAACTACGATATTTTGCATTATCACCAGATCAAACACGTTCTCATCTATAAGTACACGGTGTAAGGGAATTGACATGCAAACTGTTAATAGTCCCCAGACCGAATTTCGGCCATGGCGGCCAATCGCAGCAGAGACTAGCCCGATGGCTAGTCGCGGGAGATACTCGTATTATAGTGCACAAGTCTGTGCGCAGACACAGGTGCACTCTCTCCTCCCTCACTCTCATAGTACGAATATTGCACGTTTTTTAAAAGAAGAACTTCATAGGTACCATGTGAAAAAAAAATCACTCAAAAATCTCAAACCATTCTATGTCAATTCGAAGTACCAGTATTACAATAAAACGGCAATTTCATACTTTAACCCCTATTATTATGGTAGTTTTAAGTTTTACTCTGGCTACTTCATTAAATATTTTTTCACCTTTTAGCGCGACTACGGTGACGGAACAGACCCCTGGTACCCTCGAGAACGATGGGACTCCTACGACCCCATGCTGTTATCAGAAGGGGCCTTCGCAGCCGGCATGATCTTTTCCTTCCTCAAGCTGGTCCATATCTTCTCCATCAATCCATACCTTGGACCACTGCAGGTGTCTCTGGGAAGAATGATTCTGGATATTTTGAAATTTTTCTTCGTCTATATGCTGGTGCTTTTCGCTTTTGGATGTGGTGAGTATAAAACTATAGAAAATGTGATGGAAAGATACATCTTTCATACGCTGAAACTATGGCACGCCAAGCTTGTGAGAGAAAGACGGGTGACTACCAAAATTACGACTAATAAAGAAGTATATAGAAGAAGAAGACATGTGGCGCCAACGCCAAATTAATTGGGACAAGGGATGGAGAATGAAGACCAAGCTTGAGAGAGAATGTCATACTCGTATATGTAACTGACAGAGATGATCCTGCACAAAGACAAACTTTTTATAAAACTTGATGTGTCTTATTCATGGCGTACTTTAATGAAAGTAAAACTTATCTCTTTTCTTGATGCAGGTTTAAACCAACTGATGTGGTACTACGCTGAGCTGGAGAAGAATAAATGCTACCATCTCCCGAATGGTATACCGGATTTCGATGGTCAAGAACGAGCTTGTACGATTTGGAGACGATATGCAAAGTAAGTCATGTAACAACTTCATCTTTATAAAACTTATAATAAATAATTGAATTTTGTAATTGGGTATTTTAAATACTTTTTTAATTGACAACTCAAACATAAAAAATATTTGAATTACGTATATATTAATTAGAATTATCATGCTCATGCATTTCATATTTAATATCTTCAAGATTTGACGTCCTTCTAATGTCATATATCTCTTTTCAGCTTATTTGAAACATCCCAGTCCCTATTCTGGGCATCTTTCGGCCTGGTAGACCTGACAACCTTCGAGCTGACTGGCATCAAGAGTTTCACCAGGTTCTGGGCTCTCCTGACCTTCGGGTCCTACTCGGTGATCAATATCATCGTACTCCTGAACATGCTGATTGCTATGATGTCCAACTCTTATCAGATTATTTCGGTTAGTTTTAAATGATTCAAAACTTATTTTTAACTCTGTATGATAAAATTATTTCACGGATCTTTTTAGTGTTGTGAGCAGAATTTTGAATTTTAATGAATTAATTAAAAGAAGAATTTAGTAAAAACGAAGATGCCGGCTATTAGAGATGTATAAAATAAAAAAAAGACCTGCTGTGCCTACCCCAAATAAATTATGATAGTGGTGTTCGAAGTGTATAAAATAATTATTTAGAATTTTATAAATTTCGTTCACCAACACAACGAAATTTCGTTTACTGGCGAAATGTGGGTGTACTATAAGTACACCTCTGCCCTACCCTGCGGGGAAACAAGGCGTGATGTTATAATATCTCGTTCACCAACCTTGTTACAAACCACGGCCAACAGTTTTTTATATGTTTTCATTTTTTTTTAGGGTTCTGTACCTCAAAAGTAAAAAACGGAACCCTTATAGGATCACTCGTGTGTCTATCTGTCTGACTGTCCGTTTATCACAGCCAATTTGCTCCGAATCTACTGGACCAATTTAATTGAAATTTCATACACACATGAATTTCTGTGACCGAAACACGACGTGTAACGTAAATAAATGAATTTAGAACATGGGGTAAAATAGAAAATAAAAATAAAAGTTTTACTAAGCATACCGTGTGACATATCAAATGAAAGGGCTTGTAGTGAGGGTCTCAATTTTTTTTTAAATAATTTTATAACAAATACTCATAGAGATATTTAAAAAATAAATGAAAATTTACCATTTCTCCCTCATCTCCGAAACTACTGAGGCTAAAATTTTGAAGAAAAAAAAACGGAGTGGTCCTTAACTCATAGATTACAGGAAAATATATAAAAAGACTTAAAATAACATGGTAAATCTCTCAATATTGTGCGTACAAACAGTTGCAATGTATAAGATAACATGTTTTTCAACTACAATATTAAGTTTGTTCTTGGCATAAATTCATCCTAACTACGGAACCCTTCATTGTGCGTGCGACACGCACTTGGCTGATTTTTTACTATTTTGTTTCTAATAATTAGATATTTCCAACAATCAACAGATGTTTTACAAAGAAATCTTTTACGAAACATGGAGCTATATTACATTTATTTCTCAGGAACGAGCCGATACGGAGTGGAAATTCGCCCGCAGCAACTTGTGGATGTCTTACTTCGAGGATGGGGACACGGTGCCGCCTCCCTTCAACATCATCCCTACCCCCAAGCATTTCATGTGCTGGATCCGAAGATGCTGCTATAATAGGGATAGGGGGTCGATTATTGTAAGATACAATTTAATTTGCTTTGTGACTGTGTCCTTTTGTGTTTCTTGTGGTATTTTTAGTTTTGAATAATTATGAAATTAGCAGACAGATGGCAGATAAATGATATAAACAAGAACAAAAAAAATGCTTACTTGATTTCAATATCTGATTATATGCCTAGATGCGTTGATTCATTCTATGCAGTAGGACTTCCTACGGATCTTATGTCTTTGATAAATCTAAAAGACACTCAACAGGGTCTCTCTGCGACTGGATCTCTTTACTTGCTCTTTGACGGAATTCCAGAGGGTAGAACTTAACATATTGTCCTCTATATGACTTGTGCCGGTACTCAAAGTCGTTGCTTATTAATTAATCATCCACGTTACCGACAGATATAAATTTGAACCCGTCAAAATAGGACGGTTTAAAAACATTTCGTTTTTGTTGGTGGTGGTGTCTAATTGGTTTTGGGTGACGTCTTTGAGTGAGGAAATTGTGACTACATTGTTGTATTAGGTTCCCACCTGTAAAAAACAAATGTAAGTGGTAATAGTAAATAAATAAAAAGACGCATAGAGCTCTTTGAATGTTTAGGATCTATATATCATAGCCTTTTCGTGGCTTATTAATAGTCAGTTAATTAGGAAATTAGTTGTTACAGCTCATAGACTTAAATCGGGACACATTTCATGTAATAAGTTTGGCTTTATGATGAAGAAAACTAACTCGCCTATAATATTGTGTGGAGTTGTGGAGGACTTACATCACTTATTGATGGAATGTGTTCGATATGAGTCTCATAGAAGGGATCTGTTTGGGGTCTTGAAGTTGAACCAACTTGATATGGGCACATTCCATAACTTTTTGTCTCAACCAAATGGTGATGATGCGAAGAGTCAGTTCGGGTTCATGGCCCAAATGTGATCCGTAGTAGTACCTATGTGTTTAAGGTACAATGGGACTGTCATGCGCATTGCGGTCATAAAAGTCCCTAATTTAAAAAAGTGTTGTTTTTTTTTTACATGATAGAACCATTTCTCTGACCATAAAAGCACCTGTCAATATCCCATTCAACACAGTCAGGTTAATCTTTCCCTCTTTCAAAAAACTCTTTCACAGAACAAATCCCGTGAGAAAGCCAGACAGGAGCACGAAGCTGTGATGAGAGTCCTAGTCCGAAGGTACGTTACAGCAGAACAGAGAGCCAGAGATGAGACAGGAGTAACGGAGGATGACGTCATGGAGATCAGGCAGGACATCTCCACGCTACGATACGAGCTGATCGATATACTGCATAATAATGGAATGAAGACTCCCAGGGTTAGCATGCAGGATGCTACAGGTAAGATGCTGTTGAGTTGTTTCATCAGATTATTCTTTTGGGGGTGAGGGTTTCCTATTATCTGAAAGGGGCAACGTCGCAAATAGCTGTCAAATATTTCACTGTTTTGATTAATTTGGCAATATTACTATATTGAAATAAGAAATGTGATTAATAGTGAACTAAAATATTGATTATATGAATTGCAATAATTAATACCGTAACACCGAATACTAAATATTCGGTGTAAGTGTTCGGCTAAAAAGTATTTGGAAACTTGCCAAATGCCTTTTTTACATCTAAAACGGTTACAACACCAAATTCAGTGTTATAATTGCAATTAATTATTAATATTCTCTTATATTATGATCCCTAGATCTTTAGGCTTATTAGGCTTATCTCAGTAGATAGTTAATTTGGTTTTTTTATCTTATAAAGCCAGTGTTCGTCTAGGTGCCATGGTATATTCCTCATAAACTAACAATACTTTACAAGTAAACCAATGTAAAAGTCGGTTGGAATGTAAGTTTCTCAAATTATTTCATGAAGTCCAGAACTTGTTCACACGATCAATCACAATCTATTTCATTTTAACAGCAGACAAATTTTCATTTTTTTTTAACTGACAATTTTTTCAAACATATGAAGCAATGCATTAGCAATTTTCTTCAAAATGATTCAGATTATGGGTACGCCATTAAGGTCCATTTATAAAGTGTTTTGTTATTATAATGTATTTTAAAATACAATTAATTTTAAACTCCATTGTTACAGTTGCTGGTAAAAAGGGCAAAGTAATGGAGAGAAGAATTCTGAAAGACTTCCACATTGGCATAGTCGAGGGCATCATAAAAGACGTTATATCCAAAGAGAACAAACCTAAGGATGTGTTCAGTCAGATCGCTAAAGCTATTGTCAGGAGAGGAAGTACTGACGGGTAAGCTGTAATGAATTAAGCAGCTGTTGTTCATGACTTTGTTTTTGAACATCAACCTGTCGCTTGAGGCACCTGTCCCATCGCTGAGGAGGAAGCGAGTGAAGCGACTATCAACAATTTTCTCGCTCAAGAAACGTACAAAAGATTGTAGGTCATGTGTAAAGGCTCCCACAGAGAGGCGCGACGCGACTCTGGTGTAACAATTTCTATCTTCTTTTCGTATAGTTAGTTACTAACCTGGTGTCAGAGTTTTATAGCCACCCGTGGGCCTCTGAATATTTCCTCACCGTATGAATGTTTTTCTTCACCGTTTTTGAAGCAAGTGATAATTATAAAATACGCACATGAATCTGAAAAGTCAAGGGTGCATGCCTTGGGTTCGAATTTCGAACAATTTCTATGAAAACTTCACGGAAGTTGCTCTACAGGTATCGCGTCGCGCTTGTCTGAGTTTGAGTAAAAAATATACATATATTTATAATAATTGATCGCTGACGTTTACGCCGCCGCCGGCGAGTACCTACTTGTTTGTCGCAGCGACAAGAGCTATCAGAGAGAGTAGAACACTCGCCGAGAGAATCACGCTTGGTAAATACATACCAGTTACTAATCGCTCGTCGCCGTTTCGCTTCTCTTTTAATGCTGGCGATAGGACAGGTGCCCGGCCTACGAAAAATTGAATAATAAATATCAGTGATGATAAAACAATTGTTTTAGCTGTTCGTTGACCCATAGCAAATGTAGCAGTTGCGACTAGTAGGTACCTACAATATTTTTGGTGGATGCACTGTCGAGGCTGTCAATGTTTAAGCTTTATTTTTTTATATTATCAGCCTTGAAAATAACACGCCTACTATGTTTTATATACACAATGCATGTTGAAGGCTTATGATGCTTTCTAAATAATTAGTGTGATAACATTATCACTTTTCTCTTGATTTATAATGACAAAAATTGTTCTTTAATCTGAACAGATTAAGCCATAAAATCGGAAATTGCATACTCCTGAACATGTACAGACGCCAGCACATCTACCTACTACAATCTGTCAAATTTCTTTAATAGATTTTTAACTTTATCACTAAAGTATAAGATTCAAAGTTGATTGGGATACTTTGACAGTTTCGGGTAGGTTGATGTGCTGGCTCATATAATCAGCCTATTAATGTACCCACTGCTAGGACACAGGCCTCCTCACTGTGAGAGGGACTTGGCCGTAATCCACCACGCGGGCCCAGTGCGGTTGGTAGAAGTCACATGTCTTCGAATTTTTGGTTCTAGGACATGCCGGTTTACTCACGATGTTTTCATTTACCGTTTTGAGAGCAGTGGTGATGAAATAATTTACAAAAAGTAAATGTTCGAACCTACGACCTACAAATCGTAGGTCGCAACCTTTACCATTGGCCACCACTGATTACTGATTTAATAGGGATGATGCCTGGGAAAAAAAAATCTATTTAGTCCGTCATTTTTTGCTTTATCATATTAATAAAAAAAGACTTAGATACAACGCAAAGTTGGTGAGTGGGGGTTGATACGTCACAAGTATGTATAAAATCTATAAACAAGTGACGACATGGCACATTATAACTCAATGAATCGCCGTAATCTTTTGGAAACGTAAAAAAATAAAAAATACGTGTAGGTATTATTTTTTCATAGTCTACGTGACGGACAAAAAACATTTTTTTAGTCGTCATCCCTAATAGGGCATATAGGGTTGCCAGCTTTTACACAAGAAATAAAGTATAATATAGTCAGAGAGGGAAAATAAACAGCATTTTTCTGAAAAATTAACAGTATTTTATGTATTATCTTAATGTAATGAAATTAAGGCTAGCTTAAATACCGCGCCCATGTGCCTTTACATGCACCATCCGCAGGAATTGGAACTATTTATTTGTAGCTCTGGTTTACAGTGAAAACCGTATATTCCTATACTTTTTTTTTTTTTTACAGTAAAAAGTATTTTTGAGTGAAAAACAGTATACTTAACACGTTGACGGACAGTATTCCCTCACTGGTTGAATGTGTTGTGACACCACAAAATTCCATAGATTGTGTAGAGGCATTGAGTCATATCGCAACAGAAATGCAGTGTTTTACAAATTGTTTACGCGCTAAACATGAACGAACAAACTCGCATGCTGCCCACCGAACACCACTACACGACGAAATGTTTGAAATTACGACGTCCATGGGCGTAGTGTGTGTGCTCGAGCCCACAAAAACTATCCATGTGTGCGTAGGACACAATTTTGTGGAATGTTTGTTTTTACGTCACGATATAACATTAAAAGGGTAAAATTCTACCTGTGGTGACACTACAGAATGCCCTTCTTTATAATAGTATAGTAAATAGAACGCCGCAAGGCGTACTGATTATATACAAGTCAAAACTTTGACGTCGACAGGCGTACTGTCGTATTATTTTATGCAGAGACAACTTCGAGAGGTGTTCTGTCCGTCAACGTGTTCATACTGTTTTTAACAGTATGGTTAGCAATCCTAGTGGCATACCACAAGCAACAGCAGCATGAAGCAACTATAAAAATTGCAAGACAATGTTAATACGATGCAATTAAGTCATTTGTTGCTTCAATTTACGGCATGCCACAGGCAAAATACTCGCATCATGTAAATAGAGCTTTATATTCTTAAAACTGTAGACTACAATGATTCGCATGTTACAGCAAAAAACGCGACTGGAACGCCCTGGTCCGAACCAACACCGTTCGTAAAGATCCTATAGGCACTACTGCTGAAGCGGAAACCAGGAGAAGCCGGCAGTCCCTCAGGGCTCACATCCTGGATAACATGGCTTCCAGAACTATTGACCCGCAGCAACTATTAGGTATGGTATACCAAAATTATAGAATCCTGAAGATGATTATCCCGCAAATAGGTGTATCAGTTTGAAAAACGGTAGCCGCTCATTATTAGAGGAAACTTTAGACGCTAACAGCGCCTTTATCTCCTAGCAGTAAGGGCGATTTTCATAGTGTAAGTGTTACCAGTGTAGTACAGAGTGAAGATTTTGATTTATTCGATTCGATTCCTTTAAGAAAGACGGTTGGCGTTGTGGTTAAGCGATTGACTGCTGCGCTGCGTGTCGCGGGTTCAATTCCCGCACGGAACAAATATTTGTATGACCTACAATTAGTTGTTCTGGGTCTGGCTGTTTGTGTATGTGAGTTTAAATGTATGTAAACGCACCCACGATACAGGAGAACATCCTAGTGTGGGGCAGTTAAAAAAAAATTAAAACAATACGAAGAGGTATTCCGGATTTTTTTCCGGAAAACCTCTTCGTATTTTTTTTTTTTTTTTTTAAACTGCCCCACACTAGGATGTTCTCTTGTATCGTGGGTGCGTTGCTTCGTAGGTTAATTTTTATGGAATACTATGTAGCTGTTGTCAGCGACTTCGTCTGTGATCTAGGGTGCAACGTAACCTATGTCCTTCTCCAAGTCATGGGCTACTCATGTGACAAATTTCATCCAAATCCGTACAGCCGTACTAGCGTGAAAGCATAACAAACAAACAAACTCACTTTCGCATTTATTACATAATTAGTATTTGCAGGAATCCCAATAGAACTTCTGCAATGCGCCAAAACTTTAATTTTTATGACCAGCAGAGTAAGTAGTTCAAATACGGCTGGTAACTGATTGCTCTGCTGAAATATGAATAATAATCAATCATTCTGATGTTCATTCATTGTCTACTAAGTTGTTTTAACCTACTGACATACTAAAAAACAATGAACGACCAGCAGAATCATTGATAAGTTCTAGCAGCTATTCACGTTTCAGCTCAAATGAGTTTGTTTGTATGAAATTCTAAAATTCCTTTATATTAGACGGAAAACGAGGAAGATTTTTGGACATAGTTAGCCCCTGATGGCATTCCTTTGTTTTCATGATGGATTTTCGAGACACATGTGGTTGCCGAACTTACGTCACAAAAACCAAAATGGCGGCTGATGAATCAAAGAGAAAGCTTTCATTCGTAAACAAACATTTTGGAAAGACTTTCATAATATTTGGGAAAAGTTCACATAGTGATTTATTAAAAGAGTCTCCATATTGACATTATATAAATTATCCTTTGCTGTCCCACTTTTGGTAAAGGCCTTCACCCATTCCTTCCCTTAATGTTGTGCTTATTGTCGCCAATTCATAATGAGGTGGAATTCATTATTTTGTCTTTACACTGTTGAAAAACAACAATATGAATACGAAACTATAATGTACGGACATGAGTCGGTTGTTGTTGGTTCTTGTTCCTTTAGAATTAAATAAAAATAAAATGACATGAAATCCCCTCAAACAAGATGAAGAATCATAATTATGAGATATAATCTGAAACATCATTTCTTTTTCAGAATACAACCCGCAATTATCGACAGTGTCTCCATGCACCAGGGTAGCATACGCCAAGTTCATGAGAAGCAAGATCAAGTCAGACTTCAACGAAAGAGAGAAGAAGGGCCGGAGACTCTCCAATTTCAGCCTTGAAGACGAAGTGTTTGATGCTCCGAAGAAAAGACAGAGGGACAGTTGTAAGAGATGCAGCGGTGAGAGAGGGTTATCTTATTTAATATTAGGATTTTGTTTGAGTAGATTATATCTTAGGTACATGCTAAACAGCGGTGGTATAAAATCATCATCTTCCTGCCCTTATCCCATGCTACTTGGGGTCGGCGCAACACGTTTTCTTCTTCCATTCTCCCCTGTCAACCGTCACGCAATCATTAACACCTTTTTCCTTCATATCACTCCACACACAATCCATCCATCGTTTCTTTGGTGTTCCTCTCCATCCCTCAACAATTATATTCATCACTCTTTTAGTCACATGCGATTCTTTCCTCCTCATCACATGCCCATACCAAGACAGTCGATTCCCTTTCAACTTTTCTGTAAGTGGCGCAACTTTCAGACCTCTAATATATATTCATTCCTTATTTTATCTATTCTTTTCACACCACACATCCACCTCAACTTTCTCATCTCCGCTACATGCAATCTTTTTTCGTCCATCTAGTCTAGTGTCATCTAGTTTTAAAATATTGACCAAAAAATTTACAGAACTAAAATCATTAACTGTCTCGTTGGACTAGTGGTTGCGCAAGCGCTACTACTGAGCATGACATCCTGAGTTCGATGCCCGGGTCAGGCAAATTGTTATTGGATTTTGCCATCTTGAATTTCTCAGTATAAGCCCGGAGACTGGATTTGTGCTCGGTAGATAGCAATAGGCTCACCCTATTAGATACATGGGACTTACATAACTGTCGAAATGTCGGTCGTACTATAGGTACACCTCTGCTCAACCCTTCGGGGAAACAAGGCGTGATGTTATGTTGAATTATTATACACAATTGATTCATCAAATTCAATTAATTTGGTTAGTGCTGGTAACCGACCGAAGTAATCGTAATCGTTTTCGGCCATTTTCGGCCAAAAAATCATAATTCAGGCATATTTTCGTTATAGGCCATAAACCAGGCGAAGCTTCGGCCAAGCCAAAAATCAGAAGTTCGTGATTGTCACGCTTCATTTGGCCTACTTTATAAAGCTCGGCAATATCAGGACAATCAATACAACCAGAAATACTCGAAATCTTGTATGCTCTAATAGAATTATCGTGTTATATTTATTTTAAAGCCTATATTTTCTCTTTCTTTCCCTAGGTGTAAAAAGCAATCAAGGTTTCAGTGTATAGCGGAAATATTAATATTTTTAATGTCTAAGTCATTTTCGTTTCGGCTTCGGCTGACAATCCATTTTCGGTCGGAAACTAGTTATGGCGAAATGAAATACGGACCTTTCTTTCTTCATTGGCTGAGTTCATCACCATTGATCTGAAGAGCTTTCTTAAAAACTGTTAAGAGATACAAAACTAGTTTATTTTTTGCTGTCTAGAACTTCTTTATGCATATGGTTTGCCTGTAAGTAATTGTTGCACTGTTGCATACGCATATTTTACATATTACCCTGGCATAAAATCTGTGTGAACAATTGTTTGTAAGCTATCTTCATCTTCCTAGCCTTTTCCGAACTGTGTTGAGGTTGGCTTCCAGTCTAACCGGATGCAGCCGAATAAAAGTATTTTAAATACCACCTACCTCCACAACCACGTTACTGGGTAATACAATACCCCTTTGGTAAGACTGGTTGTCTCCCTTTCGTGCTTCTGACGACCCGTAACGACTGTCAAAGATCCACGAATGACAGCCGGGACCAACGGCTTAACGTGCTTTCCGAGGCTCAGAGGTCTCGGTATGTAAAGATGGTCACCCATCCACGCACCAACGGCGGAAAGCGGAGCTTAACCTGATCGATCGTCCCGTGCGGCTGTTATTACTTGTCCACAAGCCCCTCATAGTATTATAGATATGTAAACACTACAAATAAAATTCGGTGTTGAAAATAGGATTTTTTGCAAAAGTAGGAACTTTATCTACTTTTTTCAAGATAATATTTACATAATTTAAAAACGTAGAGACTTAAAATAATAATAATATGTATAAGTACTATATAAAAATGGGGGAAATATCATAAGGCATCAAAAAATTCGTCCGTATCGCTGTCAACAGAAAAAGTGCCCAAAAGGCTGGCAGCATTGCCACGTTGTATGGCAATGCTGATTCCAGGGCCAAAAAATTGGCCAGCCCTCTGATCACGTGAAGAGACTACAAACCGCTTGGCGATGTCTCGAAAAACTAAGTGTGCACTCGGAACCTATGGCCCTAGTTTTACAAAAAGAATCGGCGATCTCGTTCTCAAAAACACACATTCATTTGTTTCGTGCTCAAGTTTTGAGACGCAAATCTCACAAACAACCCGTGACGTCACTACGCCAGTCACTTCCAGTGATTAAACAGCTTTGCTGATTACAGCTCAAACCGCTATTTTAAGTCCAAAGTTACATTAGGTCAGGGGCCCAAGTCTGTTATTTTTATAAATTCGTCATTCCAATACGATCTCATCGTATTGGAATGACGAATTTATAAAAATATTGTCATTCAACATTGTCAGTTCGTAATCTGCTAAATTCGTAATGGTCGATCATTGGTTGATCATTGTGTTCCACAAACACGATACTCGTAACAAATTAAAAGAAATGACTGCACAATGACGTTCTCATGGTAGGTCACTGATCAAAGGAACTGTCAAAATTTTAGCAGATTACCGTCTAAGTCAGTCATTCATTTTTCATTATGTACGAGATTACCAATAGATGCCATTTTCAATGGAGTCAGGAGTGTCAGTGGCTGACCATTGGAAAGTCATAATGACGCCAATATGTTAGTAGATTACCAAACTTGTCAAAATCAACAATTATGAAATCAATGATAGACCATTCTGACACTATTGTAATAGCAGACTTGAGGCACTGGTTAGTTCTGTTTGCCAACTTTATGTTCTTTCGTGTCACGTGTCAGTTAAGGGTTGATGTGAAGTTTAAACTATTTTGATAGAGACTATTACTTTGACTAGCGTTCTAGCTATTTCATCATAAAGATATGATACTAACTTGGAGAGTAGAGTGTCTTAATTGTAAAATGAAACTGTTAAGATAATAGCGCATAATAGGTACCTACAGGTGGGCCGCACCGTACTTTTTGTATCGAAATGCGATGCGCTGCGCTGCGGCCCGCCTGTAGTGTGCGATGGTTGATACAAAGCGTACGAAACTGATGTAGATGCAACGCGACGTGGCCCACCCAAACCTGCGTCAAGTCTCCCAGAGACAGGCGCGACGTGACGGCGCGACGCGACTCTAGTAGAACGATTTTTTTTAAACTTCACGGAAATTATTCTACCGGTGTCGCATCACGTCATTCAGGCTTCACATTGTTTTTACGTCAACTTATTATAAAAAGATCAATGAATAATGAATGATCGACCAGTTGAATAAAGCAACTTAAAAGAATTTTATTTAAAATTATGCACCAGATTATTTTTTTACCAGAACTTAATCTGAAGCCATATGAGTCGGGTAACAAGGGTGTATAAAAGCTGTCAATGTCATTAATCCACAACAATGACAACCAAAAGACACTGACATCTCTTGAACGCGGTTTAAATGTGCTGATCGCGTTCAGTTTCATTGGTCTCTACATAGTATAGTCTACGTAGAATTTGTTATATAATTAAGTACTCAACTGTTGTTTTTCCTCAACAGGTCGAACATTCCGTAGCAGTACGCCGATTCCTGAAACTGAAACCGATGAAGAAGGACAGAACGAAAACGAAATACAAGTCGAAGCCGATATTGAGGACAAAGGTAACGTGACATTTCAAAATAGTTAAACATATGTTATATGTACGTCTCTTTTCTCGAGTAGTCATTAGTAGGTCCATCCTCTGGCTTATCGTTGAATTTTGGGACATGTTGTATATGTACGTCTCCCTCTTTCGTGACGAGATTTCCAGGATAGATTAAACCACGATAGAAGATTCGTTTGTCAGCAAGCTTGAAAGATGTACTGACTGCCAATCATCCTAATTACGTACCAACACATTTTCAACCACAATCCGAAGGATTTTGAATAATCCGTAATCCATTGCTCCTATATTTGAAGCAATTCGTCTGCTCGACAACGTTAATAACGCAATGAATGTTGTTGAATTGTCAAAATCATAAGCAATGCCGTGCAACGCAACTACTCCGCAGGTCACTTTGTGCTCTGTCACTTACCAATCAATATACCAGTGTGTCCAATTGAAAAGGGTTTTGCCGACGGAAGAGTAGATAAAATGACAGATAAAAAATCACAATCTATCATTTTGTCTATTCTTCCGTCGTTGATAAAACAGGAGGTTTTACTGTTTAACAGGATTGCAATTCTTGGACATATTACATGGGACTTAAACATAACTGGCGAAATGTAGGTGTACCTACTACAGGTACACCTCTGCCCAACCCTTCGGGGAAACAAGGCGTGATGATATGTTATGTTATGATTCCGATTCTATCTGGCATTTCTCAGTAGCAGCCCGGAGTCTGGATCTGTGCCCGGTTGATGGCAATAGGCTCGCCCCCTATTACATGGGACTTAAACATAACTGGCGAAAGGTGGATGTACCTACTGTTGGGGTTGGGCAGAGGTGTACCTATGAACACCTCTGCCCAACCCTTCCGGGAGACAAGTCGTGATGTTATGATTCCGAAACAATACGGAAATAAAACAAAATACTGAAAGTACCTATGTCCAATCTTTATACACACATATTTTCGGTAACGAAGTTGAAAATTATTCCACATAACTGACACAAGATAACTTTCAACTTAATTACAGCCTGAACAGAATGAAACCTCGACTTCGAGAACTGAATGTGTCGCAGTTAAAGCAGAGAATTAGGTAAATCTCCAATGATCTAGTTTGCCTAACTAAAACTAACAAAATTAACTAACTTACTTTTACAAACACCTAATTTTGTTTAAGTCTATTATACACTTTGACTAATCCAACTAGGTATTTCTTTGTGTTAGTTTGTTCAACTTACCTTTTCGCCTTTTCCCAGCGTTTTAGGTCAGATTTTAAACTAATGAAATATCCCGCTCCGCAAATCAGTTATGTTGTAGTAACCCCACTATGCTGGAGTCGGCTTCCGATCTTACCAAATGCAGCTGAATGGGTACCAGTATTTTACATGGAACGACTGCCTATCTGACCTCCACAACCCAGTTAATGAGTAAGATACTCTTTGGTAAGACTGGTTGTCAGACTTTCGGGCTTCAGACGACCCGTAACAACTGTCAAAGATAAAAGAATGACAGCCGGGACCAACGTGCTTTCCGAAGCACGGAGGGGTCGCGGTATGTAAAGATCGTCACCCATCCACGGACAGACCGCGGCAAGCGTAGCTTAACCTGATCGATCGACCCTTACGGCTGTTATTACTTAGCCTATACATGTAGGTAGGTAGTCCGGTCTTGATTAAACGACTTGATTCGAGTAAGTACCTACATAATAAGAAAAGATTATTTACGTGTTTGACAACCAGTCTTACCAAGGGGTTTCATTGCCGAGGTCAGATAGGCAGTCATCATCATCATTTCAGCCGAAAGACGTCCACTGCTGGACATAGGCCTCCCCCAAGGACCACCACTTCGACCGGTTCTGTGCTTCCCACATCCAGCGGATTCCTGCGGCCTTCACGCTTCCAACGCTACGTCTTTCGGTACGCGGTCGCCACTCCAAAACCCTTTAGGCCCCATCGGCCATATTTTCTGCGAGAAATGTGCCCTGCCCACTGCCACTTAAGTTTGGCAAAACTTCGAGCCAAGCAATAGGAATAGGCAGTCGCTTCATGTAAAATACTGGTATTCAGCTGTATCCGGTTAGACTGGCATATGATGACGTCCTAGAATACAAGTTATGTAATCCCGAATGTAAATAAATGAAAGACTAAAGAAAATTAAGGAAAAACGGACTGCCAACTGATCTGCCTATCAGATGGCAGTCCGTTTTTCCTTATTTTTTTTTTGTGATAATAAAATTGTTACTAACCTACTAAAATGTATTCGTCCACCTATAAGATTGCCCTATGCCTATTTTTGAAGTAATGAAGTAATGAACTATTGTATCAACTTTCAAATCATCCAACTGTAACGAAATCTTAAAAGCAACGCCCTTTTGCTTTCAAAAGCCTTCGAATTATACAAATAAACATTATTATGGGTGATTAAAATTAAATGATTCCATTAATTTGGTATTCATTATGTTATTACTGACTTTACTCAAGGGATTGACCTTAGAGAGCTTATAAATAAGATGAAGTTCCTGCCATTTTATAATGAGATATTATTAATTAATTTCGCCTAATCGACGGATGAATAAATTAAGGATGCAAATGTTGAGTAACTTATGTATTGTATTATTTGAAATAACCAGTATTGTTTGGTTTACTTAACACTAACTGGCATTTTCTTTGCCTGTAAATAAATATGTAGTCTGAGAAGTAATTATTTCAAAGATTACTTAGTGAATTTAAAATCTTATCGAGGCAGGAACGTCAAACATTCTGGGGCTTATTTATAAACGTTGCTTAAAGTTCAGAGACGTTTAAACGTTAAAAATATAGGGTTAAACAGATGTTTTTTTTTTTTTTTTTTTTTTTTTTAACTATGGCATCTCGCAGGTATACCACTATGGTATTTACTGCTCAACCGAACAATCCTGTGGCTGCCTTAAGCTACTACACTCAAAGCCTCCAGCCAGGAGCAAAACTATTCTAAATTAAAATTAGGCGAACGCTCGCTAAGGGCACCCCCTGTGGGGTACGAACCTCGGCTTAGGGCGTCGCTGGGGGGAGGACAGCAAGATGGGACAGGCTGGATCAAGGATATATCATTATTATTATGAGGGGAATTTAAAGTTACGCGCTCAGCTGCGGCGCGGGCTGGCGCTTCATCGGACAAGAAACAGATGTTAATCACTAGCAACGTTTATAAATAAACCTCTCTTTTGCGAAGCGCAGTCTATTTTTTAAACAGTCAGTTACAGATAGCGCAATCCACGACGACGCGCCCCACTCCGCGATTACTGTACTGTAAGCTGTACTTTAGTACAAACGGAGCTGAGTGAAGTGGGGCGCGTCGTCGTGGATTACCCTATCTATATTATTAGTTTACTTACAATTTCCGCCAAATTCAGTGCCGGAAATTAGACGAAGACGCGAAAACAATACAATTTATATAGCCTACGTCTCGTGTGCCTTCCAATGTTTACTACAAAATATTACTTCTTTCCACCAGATTCAGAAGGTGGATCAGAACAGACCGTTCCACTGAAATCCTCGTCCCAAGAGCCATCGGAGCCAAGCACACCAGCTTTCGATCCAGCCGACGGCAGCCGACTGCCCCCGCCAGCAGAATTCCAGACCACAGACCATGTCATCACCATAGAACCAGATACACCAACAAAAACCTTATACATCACCCAGGAAGAAGACTCTAATCTGCAGAAGCCAATAACTCCGACTCCTAGCATCCATTCCCAGTCAGAACAAATCCTTTCAGCTTCTAGCTTAGAATCACAGTATAAAAAGATGACTTCAGAGCTTCCTACTGTGGTCATTACTCCAGATGTCAGTGATCCTGAAAAGTCTCCTTCCAGGCCTTCGATTAGTACTCCAAGATCTGCTAAAGTGAGTCCTTCAGCTTCTCCAAGCTATGGGAGAGATAAAGGCAAGTCAAAAGTGACTGGGAGGGTCGTTTCTGGATGGCTTTAAGCTGAATGTAGACCCATTTTTAAATGCGTGCAGTTTATTTTGGGATTTGGGCAAATAATTCTAGTCATCTAGTGTTTGTGTTCTTATTTCCGAAACGACGTATTAGTGATACATGCTGTTGTTATAGCAATAACTAGTTTTTATCGATATGTTGTCATCGATTTACTTAGGACGATCTAGGTCACGAGTTCACGAATCTACTGTAGTTGTCAGGTTTTAATGACATTGACGTAGCAATAGTGGTAATTGCCCTTACTCAAATATCTCTCCGTAGGAACCCAAACAATAAACTATGCATAGTTTTTCGAAATTAGAACATGTTGAAGATCAAGATCAAGACGTTATCGGACTTTATTTCAGTTTTTGAAATAATAAAATGCTAGAAAATATAGGTGGGTCAATGACCTCTATTGCCATTCTAAAACGTGACAGCTATTTAGTCCTTGTATTGAAATTGTTGGAAGAAATTCACTGCCATATATCACAGTCTACATATCGTAATAATGAATGCACAGGTTTTAATATAATATTGTTAAACCCCTGCAAGTTTAGAAAATGCTTTGGTTCCGTATCTTGTGGTAATAGTAGTTCGTGACCTAGAAATATTTATACCTTATAAATAATTATTATTATAATGGTCGTTAAGTAACGAATAAGAAGCACCTAACCAAACAAATTGTGAAATACATTCTCAAATGGCTCGATAATAGCTGACTGTCTGGCTGGCTGTGGCTGGCTGGCTGTGACTGGCTGGCTGGCTGGCTGGCTGGCTGGCTGGCTGGCTGGCTGGCTGGCTGGCTGGCTGGCTGGCTAGCTGGCTGGCTGGCTGGCTAGCTGGCTGCAGCTGTTAGTTTTTTTTTGCATGATCTAATCAAACATATTTATATGAGGACGAGTACACAGGCTATAGGGTGTTACAAATTATAAGGATTCGATAAGATATTAAGGATCTGTGTTTTACTACAGTAAGTGGCATACAATACAAGTACTACGTCATGATGACATATAAAAATATTAAAGAAATAATCTAAAGAGAATTCAGAATGATCCCTTCGGGTACACACGGCTACATATCAAGCTATAAATTTGAATCCGGTAAAAAGCTGATCTCGCATTGTACAGGATTTCCCTACAATGAGAGGTCTGCTTATACTGGAAATGTATAGCTTGATATGTAGCCAGGGTACACTCCAAAATTCAAATTTAGCCATTGCCTTATTAGTTTACACACATAAACAACTTTTAAAAGTATTATCATAAATGCTAATGAATGAGCAGTGGTAGCCCAGCAAACGGCTTAAGTGTCGTAGGTCGTGGGTTCGAACCCAGATAAACACTTTACTTTTTGCAGTTTATTCCAACACTACTGCTCTAAAAATGGTGAAGTAAAACATCGTAAGGAAACCGACATGTCCTAGAATAAAAAATTTGCTATTAAATGAGCTGTTGTCTACATTTTTTTTCTGTAAACCTATCTTAGTGTAGGTATATCTAAGATTATTTTAGGAAACAAAATATTGAAATTCCGTAATCGGTAATTAAGTGAAATACTATTCGATTTATAGTAATCATAGTGTAAAACTTAAACTGAGATCAAGTGACCTTTAATCTGGCGTAGAATTAATTGGGCCATTCATAATATCATCTGCCCCCCTAGCCAAGTCACAAACGATAAACGTAAACTCTCAGTAGTCTTTAATAGATTTTCAACTTTATGTTATTGGATATAAAGTTGAAAATCTATTGAAGATTACACAGTGTTTTCGTTCGTTCCGGTCGCTAACGCTCAGTAGTCTTTAATAGATTTTCAACATTATGCTCTTAGGTATAAAGTTGAAAATCTATTGGAGATTACTAAGCGTTCACGTTTATCGTTTGCAACTTTGCTAGGGGGGCTGATATTATAATGACTTCAAATACTTATGTAGATCGGGGAAAGGAAGGTGAAACGGACACTGCAGAAACGAAGGTCCACCTTAATAAATTTGAAAGGAATAACGCCATCTCTGAATGCATGTTATCGTGAATCTATCGGTATTATTGCCGTTAGATTATAAACCTAACCTAACCTAACTCATTAACCTAGTTATAATGGGTTAAGGTTAGAACTGTGAGCGACCGCGCGCGAGCCGAGCCAGTGTAGTAAACGGCGCGCGGCGCCGCGACAACGGCTGGCTAGCGCTAAGTTGCTCGCAGCCGGGCAGCTTTTTTAGTATTAGCGCAAGGTGCGTTACGTCGCAAATATGTTTGATAAGAGTTCACAATTTGTCGTTTTCCCATGGATAGATTATAAACTATCAAAAATTAATGCGTTAAATTGTAAATGGTTTTTTGTAGTTCACAATTTTTTGACAGTTTTTAATAGGAAATAATACCGATAGATTAAACGAAGTTCATAATTATACGGTGACAGTGGTGCCGATTCTCTTGTCACAAAGGCGTCTAAACTAGACTAAAAATCACCAAAATTTAGTTTGCTCCTGTCAAACGATTATTTCCCATTCTGAAATAGACTAAAGTGGCACAACTTAACTATATTTTAGTTTGACAGCACTAAGATTGTACTGAGATTTTAATTTAGTGAAAATGTCAATTTTGCTATTCTGAATTTGACGTTTTTCACCTAAAATTTTAATTTTCTAACATTCTGACCATTTTTAATCGCCACTGAAAATGGTGTGGAATATTATTAGTTGTCATGAACTTTAGTTACTTTTAATGTGAATTTTAATTCACACGAACATCTCGACTTCGGGTGCAAAAACAGTACTGTACTGGATTTTTTTCTTTTCTTTTGCTTATATCTCGAAAATGGAGTGTCCTATCGCAAAAATAATGAAAATTTCGACCCCCTTTATGAAACCCTAATACCCCTAATCCTCAACACGTAGGTAATATTTTTTTAAATTTTCCATACAAAAAGTGAAAAATTCCATAAAAAACACGCCGAGGATGCCCCCACTGCGCGCCACCGGCTCTAAAAAAAATCACGGGGTAGGGCAAACAAGTATGTACCACGTGGAGTCGCAATTGTCAAATTCGATTTAGTTGTGTCAAATTAATTTTTAAATTTAGAGACTTTTTACTACAGAATAGCGTTAAGATTCTCATAGCCAAAAGTAAGGAATTTTAGTGATAGTTTAGTTAGTTTAGTCCGGTGTACAAGAGAATCGGCACCAGTGTCATGGGAAGCTCAATCATGCTCTCTTGGCCAGCGTACTCAACGCCACCGTCCACGTTAGCACTCTAAGGAAAGCTTAGTTTTCCATGTACTGATGAAAAATTTACGATATTAAAATCGCAATATTTTCTAGTTGACCTACAGTTCGTTTTGGTGTGTGCGTTACTCCAGCGAAATGTTGTCGCTTTTCAGGATTTCGGCTCGACAGATAATTAGTACCCCATGTCGTGTAAATGTGCCCGAAATATAGAATTCGTGCGTCTAGCCGCTAGCCGATCCAAAGATATTCACGAAAAACAGATTTCGCTGGAGTAACGTTACCCCAGCGGCATGTTTTTTAACCGGTGGTCGTAGCTGAGTACAAACTAGCTACTTAGATAGATCATATTTGTGCCTAATTGTGTCCAAAAAATAAAATTTGTGCGTCTTGAGGTTTCAGAGTTATTCAAGATGCCGCTGGGGTAACGTTTAGCAAATTTCTGTACCTCTCAAACGGCATGAAATACAACTACGGTTTTTTTTACTACGGTGGGTCTTAATTTGTGCGTATGCTGTGCCATTTTATTTTTTCTATAATCGTCACCGTTGGAAAATAAAAAAATGATTTTCAAAAACCCTAAAATCGATCCTTGCGCTTCAATGAGAAACCCTAGAAACTTACCAATTATGGTGATTTGTACCTTTTATGAACTCAAAGCATCATGCGAAATTAGATGTTTCTATTCCAAATCCTCAGAGAGCTATTCCATTTTAATTAAAATCTGGCTGTACTAAAATGTAACACTCCATTAAATGAGTTATTATTAAGTGACGGTAATTATGATTCGACAAGTAATTAGTACCTTTATTCAATTGCTTATCCTAAAAATTTCAGATGAAAAATCCTTGTAACTACACAGTTATAAGACCAAAACCATAGGAAAAGAAATTTCACGATTAACCGAACAAATTCGAATGACTGTATAAAAGCGGCCGCGCAGTACATTGTGCCAACCTTCTTAAATTTGTAGTAAAAGATTTCGTTTTTTGAAACAGTCTCACACAAAAGTGTTACATACTTCGGGCACATTTACACGAGATGGGGTACTAATTATCTGTCGAGCCGAAATCCTGAAAAGCGACAACATTCCGCTGGAGTAACGCACACCGTTTTGGTTTATGATAATAATAATTATGTTGTTACGGTCTCAGTATGAAAATTGACTTGATTGAACTAATATCAAACTATGTGGTCAATAGCGATACGTATTAACTAGAAATTAAGAGTTAAAGATGTTTATGGCGAAACACAAAACGGACCGGAAGAGAAGAATACCGGAATATGAAGACATTTAAAAAGAAAGAGAAAATAGTTCTTTTGGTGGCATCAGTTGACCAAAACATCTAAGATAAAAGGAAAAGGAGAAAGAATAGTGATAAAAGAGATTTAAAAAAACAGTTTATCCGACGATAAAAACTTGTTTTTAGAATTAAGTGGGATAGGATAGGATAGGTTCAAGGTCCAGATTTTCGCTTATGGACACAGGCAGGCAGTGTTCCTCTGTGAAAAAAAAAGTTCTGATAGCTTTTTTTATGCGCGTCCGTTTTCCCTTTGTGTTGTCCATTGTGCCTCGCTTATGAAAGTAAAACGGACCAATTGACCAATTAAGCTTTTAGAAATCATCTAATATCTTAATTACTAGAATTTATGTTATGTCAAATTAATAAGCTGCGTAGAGTGAATGTTGTTGATTAGCTTTATTCTCGAAAATATTGAATAAACCGAATAGTTTTATTTCCACCGTACCTAGTTCTTGCTTAAGTGGTCCATTCTGCCTTCCCTTCCCCTACTATCAATAATAGGGATGATGAATTTGATGACTAACATTTTTTTGGTCCCTCAAGTAGATTATTAAAAAATATTGAATACTTACATATTTTTCTTTTTTTACGTAATGAAAAGATTACGGTGATACATTGAGTTAAAATGACACATGACGTCACGCCAATGTAGATTTTATACGCAGTTGTGATTTAGCCAACCCCCATTTCCCAACTTTAATGCGTTTTATCTATTAAGTTTTTTTTTGTTTTTTGTTTAATTTGATAAGTACTTACTTAAAGCAAAAAATACGTGTCTAATATTGGACCAGAATTTCATTTTTTTGCTCAGGCATCATCCCTATTGTTACAATGAAACCAATTAAAGTTACATTGAAAACGATTTTCATTTAGAGAAAAATGTAAAACTGATTAAAGTTACGAATAAGTACTCGTAACACGCACACAAAAAGTACTGAAAACAATTTTCAATTAGGGCCAAAATAATGTAGAATAATATAACGTCACAAAAAGAAAACTGTAATTCCAATATGTAACATTTATTACAAAATGCCTTATATAAGTATTAATTACAAGATATTGTAAAAAAAAAAAAACTCAGCTATGTATCAGCCATGTAATAAGCACACAAATCCAATTACAAAATGCCTTACTAAGACCACATTGTACTGTAGTTTGTTGACATAGTCTTAAGAGTATATTTAATAAAGAAATAAAGAAAATAAAACCCCTGGTATACGTTTGTAACTATTTTATTAAACACAACCTTTCTTTGTAACTCAGGACAACGTAAGCAATGAAAGATCAAATGAAACCTTCTTTCTTTTTATTTTATTTTCTTTTCTTGTTTGAATTTATTTACGAAGTGAGATTGTCTTACCTTTTGGGCCGAGGATTTAATCCATACTTCTATATTGATATTATAAATGCGAAAATAACTCTGTATGTCTGTCTGTCTGTTACCTTGTAAATCACTGAACCGTACGTCATAAAATTTGACAGATAGCTAGTCTGGTACATACTAGGAGAAGGACATAGGCTGCATCATGAATATTGTATTAAAAAAGGCACTTTTGAACGTCAATTGCAGGTCAGTATCATGTTGTATGTTGATCTAAATATGATTCGCGGCCGTATCAAATTATAATCATAGAAATCATCAACACAACTTTCTACGTTCAAGTAATCCTATTGAATGACTATTTCATGGAACCATGAAATTTGAGGATTATGCTAATTTAGGGTGTTGTATTGCTGATTCTAATGATTATAATTCTCTAAAGCCATATTACTTACGGTCGCGAATCATATTATAATTAACATACAATCTGACACTGATCTGCATTCCTGCAAAAAAAAAAAATGAATTTTTGGGCTACCTTAGTGCATCCCCCTTAAATAAAAATTACAATGAATTGGGCTTAAACTCTGTTGAATTATAACTGGGTTAAAAGGATCACCTCGTTGTGTATAACAGGAAAATTATCTAACATTGTAATACCCAAACCCACATAAGCGAAGATAAGGACAAAAGCTAATACTTGTATGAACAATACAATAGAAGGTGATAATTCCTATGTCGACAATGACCTCGATTTTGTTTTGTTTACAAAAGATATTACCAACTTGGAAAAAAACTGCCTAATACAATAAGTATATTCAAATTCAATTCAAAATATTTTATTTCACATAAACCTACAAGGGCTCTTATGAAACGTCAGAAGCTAGGTGCACGGTTCCAATTGGTCGTTTCCTATGGAGAAGAGCCGGCAAGAAACTCCACGGTTACTCTTTTAAAAATAAATGGTATTTACAATCTTTTCGAGTTACAGTGTTTATAGGTATGAGAGGACACTGTAGGCCTATCAACAAGTACTAGGTACTTAGCAAGATAGAAAACGATCGACAGATCTAAAAGTCGGTTATGCCTACAACGTTCTCACATTCACAAAATATAAAAGAGAATCTATATAAAAAATGATGCATCGTGGATATTGTATTAAAAAAAACCGGCCAAGGGTTCCGTACCATTATCTTTAGGGATATGAGGAACAGGGTGTAAAGTTCACTCATCCACCATAGAAAAGGGAGAATCCTCCGACCAGACGGGTGTTGTGTCTGGCGGGCAACTGCCCGACTGTTGATGTCGGATAGTCTTATATATGTCGTTCGCGCGGTAAACTCTAATTGCGCGATGCAGGATTTGTGTGATGTCATGTCTTTGATGCGTAGTTCATATGTGGCGGTGTAACCGCTACCTACCTATAAAAACGGCAAAAAAATCATGTCTGTTGTATGGGAGCCCCCTTAAATATTTATTTTATTCTGTTTTTAGTATTTGTGGTTATAGCGGCAACAGAAATACATTATCTGTGAAAATTTCAACTGTCTAACTATCACGGTTCAGGAGATACAGCCTGGTGACAGACGGATGAACGGATGGACGGACGGATGGACAGCGAAGTCTTAGTAATAGGGTCCCATTTTTACCCTTTGGGTACGGAACCCTAAAAATGATGAAATACAAAATATATGAAGACAAAGTCGAAATAAAAAAAGTTATCAGTACCTAATGTTATTCATTACATCGAATGAACGAAAAGTTACAAAATAGTACTAGCTTTACATAGAATTTCTAGCCTTATTTGGTGTTAGGAGATACTAATTTACATACAATATTGTGCCGGCGGGTCTACTCTAGTGAAATTAATACGAAAATAACTATTAGCACGTGGTGGCATTCTGTACTTGCCTCAGGGAGAGTTAATGTAGGTAAGCACGGGTACATAATCAAGTCATTTCCAGTATAAGCTGACCTCTCATTGTACGGAAATCCTATACAACACGAAATCAGCTTATACTGGAAATGTATAGCTTGAAATGTAGCCATCTATACCTATGTAATGGATCACAGCACAAGGACACTCAAGGAGCATTATAAAAGGTACTTACATACTAAATTCATGAAAACACCACATAGAGTAGGTATATTTAATTTTATCTTCTCGACAGTCACCTTTAACAATATCTGCCCAAAGTAAGTAGATGCCTTTCAGTTACGCAAAATACAAAAGCGTTTTTTTCGTGAAATTAAAATTGCAACAACTCAGGATCTAATTTGGTAGCACTTGTAGGAAGAATAATATTTGTTTGTCTGCTTCATACTTGCCAATTTTAGAAACATATAATGTTATCTTTAATATTAACGCCACTACAATAAAAGCAGAAGTGCGGACTGCCTCTGGACTTGAAGTTAGCACTCAGACCATTCGGAATTGCTTACACCAGGCTGGGCACGAGCACGGAGGTCTTGTCTAGCACCTCTGAATTCTCGGCAACGTCAGCTACGACAGAGATTGCAGTGGTCTAGGCTACGGATAAATGAAGAAGATGAGGAGGAAAACATTTGGCAAAACGGAACTAAATCCACCATCTTGATTTTCCAATACATCATTATCAATCTACCTAGTCTTTTCCCAACTATGTTGGGGTCAGCTTTCAATCTAACCGGATGCTGGAACTGAATACCAGTATTTTACATGGAGCAACTGCCTATCGGACCTCCATAAACCAGTAACGGGTAATACTATGCCCCTTGGTAAGACTGGTTGTCAGACTTCCTGGAATCTGACGACTTGTAACGACTGTAAAAGATCCAGGAATGACAGCCGGGACCAACGGCTTAACGCACTTTCCGAGACACGGAGGAGTCTCGTTATGTAAAGATGGTCACCCATTCACGCGGCTGTTATTACTCAGCACCGAGCTTCTCCGCCTCCTGAATTTTCAATACAATTTTCACAAAAAAAATAAGACATCTCTGTCAATGTCATTGGGGACTGGTCGTCTATAACTGCCACGGTTTATTTTAATTTAGTTTGAGAATTGTCTTTTTTTATATTTTTATTACGGACGCGTATAACGTTCTGCATCGTTCACACATGTATAATTTCAACATGAATGATGTAACCAATATTTTGTAACTTAATTTAAAGAGTGTTCGTGGAGTTTCTTGCCCGTTTTTCTCCATAGGAACCTACTACGCTTTGAAATGGACAACTAGCTTCATCTTCTTACTGACCGACCCCTTGAGAATTCAAAAGTACCTGTAAGTGGTTTATCCTAACCGATTTATTTAAATGCGGAAGCGGTTTTGTTTGTTTGCTTGTTACGCTTTCACGCTAAAACGGCTGAACGGATTTGAATGAAATTTGGCACATGGGTAGACCATGACCTAAAAAAGGACATAGAAAACTTTTTATCCTGATATTCTTACGGGATCGAGGCTTGTGCGAGCGAAACCGCGAGCGCAGCTAGTTTGAAATAAATGCTTTGAGTTTGAGTTTGAATAAAGCGCCAAAAGATCCATAAAGTGATACAAGTTGGTTGCTTAACCTTCAGAAATAACAAGTAAATAACTTCGAACAAGCCATGAAAGTTTTTGTTATCTACACCAAAACATATTTATGTAACATTCAGAAAATGTTCCCGATGAGGTGCGGAGCTATCTACACACAGATTTTAATAAGGAGGTAGATACTAATTAAAATGTTAAAAGGTAACTTTATGGTTTGTTGATATAGAAAATCCTTAACCACGTCAGAGAGAGAAGTCTGATCCTCGGTCACACGCAGCTAATACCTACTCGTTGTGAATGCCTATTCGCTGTGCAGGCTATTTGCTGCGACTCAATTCATTCGACGCGAGTTGAATTCGTCGCGATTAGAATTGAGCCCTACGGAATCTCCCGGGAGGAATCTTGTTCCTCATCTCTGGCTTGCCTTTATTGGCCGGCTGGAGTGAACACTGACGAGGAATAGAGCTCCCACCTCTTTCTTGCCTTTATTTGCCGGCTTGAGTGGAGATTCGCAAGAGCAAATGTGCTCGGAGGAAGAATTCCAGTAAGATGCTGGTAGGGATCTTGACCGTACTTCCGGGATTGTCCTGATAACCGTGGAATACCGCTCCACTCCTTATAAGCACCTCAGGACATGTTGACGCTTCGACACTGTGCAAGCGACCGTTTTCGGGGGCCCATTATTGAGTGTGCAAGTCACCCCCTGTCATTTTACCTGTATATTTTATATAAGATATTAGTCAGGCAGGGGCCATAGTCTTTACATAGTTCTAGATAACCAGTTCACTTGGCAACCCAAACCCATAATCCAATAACTTTGTTTCCATATCTTGCAATAGTCCTGCACTAACCGGGGGTTGTCCTTGGGTGCACTATATTAGTGCGTACAGGGATAATCGTCGGTTAGTGCCTCGTTTCATTAGACACGTTTAACGAACCTCTGCGAGTTGGCTTCGGCCCCTCGTACGCCTTCCAAAGGTTCGGAACCCTAGGGTCCCGAGAAATGTCAAACATAACTATAATTAACTATAATTAGTATCTTAACACCGAATATTTAGTTATAGATGTAAAAAAGTGATTGGAAACTTTCCAAATGCCTTTTAGACACCTAAAAAACATCAAATTCAGTGTTATACTTGCAATTCATTATTAATATTCTACTTCGCTAGCTAGCCACATTTCATATGTCCATACAGTAATATTGCCAAATTAATCAAAACAGCTAAATATTTGACATCTTTTTGCGACGACGTTGCCCACTTTCAGCACTTCACTTTGAGCGCCCAGAAGGCAGCGTACAAGACGCGCGGCTCGGGCGCCTGATATAAAAATATGGCTTATGTGCATTCATTCTAAAGGTACAACTCCGTAGCCGACCGCAGGCGGCCACTGCAGGCGACATGTCGCCACGATACGTCACCGCGACACGTCGCCTGCGCAACGCGTCGCTGGTTGGTTTTCATTGGTCGTTAGGGCCCGTGCGAGGTGCGGGAGATTTCTGTAACGCATGCCATAGGGCACGTGTTCGGGGAACCGCTTTCATTAGTCGATATGAAACGATTGCAGTTACGGAGAACTTGTACCGCACGTTAGGCAGTTGCTTTGAAGGCTCCATTTTCATTTGTAAATTTTCTTTGGGTGTGTGTCCGCACGCTTTTTACCAACCGTTCAATTTCATTGGTCGCTACGCCCGCTGCGGGGAGTCCTCGCATACTGTATATCGACTACTGAAAATGGGCCAATAGGATGCTAAAGTAATTACGAATTCGACTATACGTAAACCAAATTAAAACAAAAATCATACAGTGATTATTTATATTTATCCTCGTGTTACAATTTCGTACAAAACGTTTGAAATTTTTCATTCGTCTTCCCTTTATTTTTCTTATTGGTTCTGCTTACCCCTTATTATAAACTGGTATAAATATATTATTCAAGAACTTCAAACATAAGAATAGGTTCCTAATTTTACTTTTCTTTTTTTTTTCATTTTTAAAATAAAAGATTAGAACATCTCCATATAATAGGATGAGTAAAGGCTCGTGCAGACCAGCGTGACACGACGGCGCGACGCGACTCGAACAAAACAATTTCTAAGAAAACTTCACGGTATAACAATAGCCGGTCTGTACGAAGCTTAATTTGCAATTTAATTTTATAACTATTTCATGGAACCTAAAACTAGGACAGATAATAAAAAGTTGGATCCCTTCCAAATGTTAGGTCGATTCTTGAATTCTTATCTTTTATATAGTTTTATGGTTGCTATTATACAAGTTGGGAAGTGTTTTTCAATTAGGTAAAGAATTAGGTCAAGAAATGTGCACAAACAGGTAGAAAATCTTAGTCAAACATTTTCATTCTTTCAATGATTGATTGATGAGGAAATAAAATATACATAGAAACAACACAAATAGTAATTTTATTAATATCAGAACTTTATTTAATACTTAAATCCATACAAAATAAGCAAATAACAAAACTTAACTGAAAGACGTATCAATTCAAAACAAGAAAATATCTTGGGTAAAAGTATAAAGTAAAGACGAAACAAATAGTCAATAAACAAAAACAATCAAACAAAATAATAAAGGCTTAAAAAAAACACGCATTATGTATTTTCTATAAATAAAGATAAAACCAAATATTTAATTAACATTTTATATTTTTACCGTAAATCACTCGATTTCACTAAATCAGTACGTATTTCCTAAGATATTATATATTTTTTTAAAGCCAGGTGGGCTACAATAACACACCAAATCAATAAGGAATCGTATTACGCTAGCGACTACCGCGGTCTATCAGACATTCACATTAGTCATGAATTTGACGCTCTGAAACTACACACGAGCTCGCTACGGAAATATACGAGAACATATTGATTGTGATGTGCTTTCTGCAAAAGATACGGAAAAAGATAACTTTTTAAGATAACCTTTTTAAGAGATTATTGCATCAACCAAAGTAAAAGCAAAAAATAAACAAATCAACAAACTCATTTTCATAGAAAATAAACAAAAAAATATAAGAAACTAAAGTGAATTTTCGTTCGATATCTTTTATTATGTTTTTTTTTACTTATTATATATTTTTCATGGATGACATAATATTATTTCTTCATGATGTGTCAAGTAACCCTTACCAAAGTAAATAGGCAGTAACATTTAAACTAAGTCAGAAATTAATTGAAACGCATTAACCCATTCACCTTTTATCATGCCTCGTACACACACACGATCAATCACAATATATTTAATTTTGACAGTTCAACAACATTTATGAGCAGACAAATTTTTGGAACATATGAAGCAGTGGATTAGCAATATCCTTCAAAGTGATTCAGATTGTGAATGATCGTGTGTTACGCAATTAGGCTGCTGTTGTTTGTGTAATAAAAAATAAAAATAAAAAATTATTCATTACATGCTTTTGTCAATGCTTCCCAACCAGACATTAATTGATCCGTGCAATAAGTAAAATGTCGATGACTGTGGTCGAAGCTCTGTTGTTAGTTTGAAAAAATAGATGCTAACACAATACTAGAGTATTTGACTACTATCAAAAAATATACTTATTTTAAAGATGTTACTAAAAATAACGAATTGTGAAAAAATAAGAAAAATCGGTGGAAAAATGGAGAAGTTACACACTTTTAAAATTATTCTTCTATCCTTGTCACGCAAAACGATCATTGTACTGGATGGCGCGAAGTTTAGATGGCGTTTCTGTGTTGTGATGTCAGATCGCAGCACTGCTGTCTCTGTCTAGCATAGACTTTTAAACGTATACAACATCGCATTTTTTTTTTTTTTTCTGTTGCAAACTTTTTTTTTTGGTTTTGAAAAATCTAATTTTAAAAAGTCCAGTCAAATACCCTATTCAAACAAGGACTAAATAAAACCAGGCAGTGGTTTAAAGCCAGCCAGTCTTCAGTTGCCTTTTGATGGTCTTGATCTCCTCCAACTTCTGGACTGGTCGCAGCGGCTCTGGTGAAGCTGGTGGTATAAGCTGCTCCGTGCTAGAGGTCGAAGTGAGCCGCTTTGGTGGAGACGAAGACGTTTTGGCGGGCTGGTGAAGTAAACATACAAGCAACATTTATATTTTACTTTTTTCAAATCAATCAATCTGCCTAGCCATTTCCCAACTATATTGGGGTCGGCTTCCAGTCTAACCGGATGCAGCTGAATACCAGTATTTTACATGGAGCGACTGCCTATCTGACCTCCACAACCCAGTAACTGGGTAATACGATACCCCTTGGTAAGACTGGTTGTCAGATTTCGGGCTTCTGGCGACCCGTAACGACTGTCAAAGATCCACGAATGACAGCCGGGACCAACGGCTTAACGTGCTTTCCGAGGCACGGAGGAGTCTTGGTATGTAAAGATGGTCACCCATCCACAGACCAACCACGGCAAGCAAAGCTTAACCTGGTGGATCGACCCATGCGGCAGTTATTACTTAGCCACGAGCACCTCGTGTACTTTTTTCAAATAATAATATTATATTAGCCCTCTTCCTCTATCCTATCTTGCTGTGCCCGACGCCCGACAGGGTCCACAATGATCTAAAATTATGTATACTCGTATTTTATAATGTACCTACCACCTATGTTAACATTGTGGAATGCAATCAATATATTGAATATTGAGTTATTATAATTTGCGTAACGACATCACGCCAGTAATTCCCGAATAATTAGGCAGAGATTTACCCATAGTATACTCACATTTCAACAGTTATGTTTTAAGTCCCATGTAATAACGGCGATCCTATTGCCACCAACCGGGCACAAATCTTGACTCCGGGCTCCTACTGAGAAATTCCTCATGGAAAACTCAATAACGTTTTGTCCGACCCGGGAATCGAACCCAGGACCTCATGCTCGCTTGCGACCACTAGACCAACGAGGCAGGCAAAATTTGCGTTCTATCGAAAGAGTTAGACAAAGACATTGGTTATTATTAGTGTTACTTGTTAAAATGTTAGGAATATCGTATACAATGTTTGTAAATATGTGAGCACCATGCATCTATCACATAGTTAATTTATCTGTCATTCCTTCATTTTTCATTCTTTTTACCTATCGTGGTATAGTAATCTTATTCTAGGTGCATCGTCTTACATATAATTAATGTATACAAGATATTGTGAAAAAAATTTAAAAGAGTAACGGTGGAGTTTCTTGCCCATTCTTCTCCATACGAAAACTACCTTTTGGAAGGGGCGATTAGAATCAATCATTATTATATGTAAATTTTGACGTTCAAAAGTGTCTTTTTGTGCCTAATTGAAATAAATTATTTGACTTTGACATCTAGGTCGGACAGTGTTTTTAGGATTTATTCCGTCAGTAATTTATTAGTAGCAGCCTGAAGACTGATTGATGGCTATAGACTCACCCCATGGATCTTAAACATAACTGGCGAAATGAGGAAAGGACTATTCACCGTCTTTACAGATAGTGCAATCCACGACGACGCGCCCCACTCCGCGATGACTGTACTGTAAGCTGTACTTTAGTACGGAGCGGAGCGGAGTGGGGCGCGTCTCTGTGGATTGCACTATCTATATCTTGTGTTCTGATACTGAGGTTAGTACTGCACAGTATCAAATCAGGCAATCGGATCAGGCAAGCGACCTTTCAAAAATCTTTTAATGTAAATAGCATAAACTTTTTTTTTTAAAGCGTGTATTGCCTTTGAGTAAAAAACGATCAAATATTTTTTTGGGTACTTTTCCTCCAGGGCCCGCTTCAACTTTCCAACAGTATTTGTTAATACTGTAAGGTAATCATGAATTTTGAAATATGTTTTTGCTACGTGGGATTTCACCTCACGGCATTCTGAAACATCGTCCAATTATAATGTTAAGCCAGTAAAATAAAATATAACCCAAAATACACCAAAACGTTAATTATCGCAATTGTAGTCCACACACCACGGACAATAATAAGACCACGAACAACTAAAAACTAGTAAAAATTCCATTTCCATTCCATTCGAAACAACGCATATTTTTTACCCGACTGCGGCGAACCGAAAAAAAGGAGTTATGTTTTTGACCTGTATGTATGTATGTATGTCCGTCCCTATGTTCTCTCATAACTACGAAACGGCTGAACCGATTTTGACGAATGATTACTATGTCGTCGTTATTCGTCTAAATTATTGCGCGAGTGTCACTGGGTATGTGAACATTTCTCCCAAACCTATCGAATGGGGTATCAAAATGGAGGGGTTTAAAAAGTAATAACAAAAATATATTAAAATTACACAATTCAAGAGTTAATTACACAAAAATATATACGACTAACGACGTAACTTCTACACGTCATTTAAAAAATAAAAAAAATTGCTAGATGAGTTCGACGTTTCCTATCTGACTACTCTGAGAAGAAAGGCCGAAACAAACTCAGAGGTCACAGTCTCTTTTAAAGTCCAGACATAGTCTTGGTCAGGCCATATGAGGACCATATAGACCACGGCCTAAACCGCGGGGTATCAAAGGCGCAGCTTACAAAATTGAGGACTATGGAAGGGTTTTTTGAAAATTCATCCACGCAAGGGGATGAATTTTAATTGCAAAAAACGTAGGAAAATTTGATTTTCGCCTGCTACCTTTGTGGATCCATCTTAAATAGAAGAAGAAAAGGAGATGGAAAACGGTGGGCCCAAATGTAATAAATTAAGATATGATCTAATAAATTAGTCATATTTTTGTATCTTAGAATATGAAAAATCACCTCAATTCTCAATCTGGAAGCGGAGAAATATGGAAAAGATAGTTTTCGTGAGCTTATCGATTGAGTAATCGATTACACAGTTACGAAAATAAAACCTTTGCACTAAATAATTAACTCAAAGTAATTAAATGCACTATATATACTTATGTGCAATATAGTGCATATAATTACAGTCATATTAATAAATTAAATATCAATTAATTACTGAAAAAACAATATGAATGATTATCGATTTCATATCGATTAAAATTAGTTTTCTATTTTTAGTCTATGTCACTGGCATGACAGCTGACTGACACGGACACTAGACAGCAAGTTGCCAACTGCTCTAATGATCTTGTTTGCTCACTTTTTTCGTGTTTTCCGATGCGTTTTGAATGCTTTCCCGATTGTTCTTCATTTTTCACGACCTTTGCTTTGTATTTTACGGATTCCGACCCTGCCTACCTCGTACGACCCTTGCTTTCACACTGGTCACCGAAGATCGCTCACACTTTTGACTTGGAATTGTTATTTTGGATTGTACCGCCGGCTTGTGGATTGGATATTGTTAAAACTATGGATCGCTGTGTGAATTGTGGGATAACAACTGATCACTGCAATACACTGTCGACGACCCTTACACGATGAAACAATACTGTCAGTGATTCGGCAATGGCTCTCGTACAGGAAGGGAGGCTATAGTAATGCATTACTGTAATTGTACTGTAGGGAGAGGAACTGTAGGCTGCTGCGCTCATATAATGTGCATTATATGGTACCTTAGCTGGGCTAGGTACCAAGATCATGTAGCACCACCTGCACAATTCCTAGACGACATTTTAATTATAATTGAAGATGAATAAAACACTATATTACTCAAATTATTTTTATTTTATTTTAGATATCCTTTCCGTAACTCCATACCTGTTACCTACATAGGTAGGTAGGACTGAAGTCATTGACGTTCATTCATATGATCTATCAAACATTTCCTACTAAATATAATAACTATTAGTGCAAAAGCACATATTTTGCACTTCAGGAATCAGCTGTTAGTTAAAGATTGTAACATAACCTCACTTTTACATAATCTCTTTTATCTCTGTTCTCAGATTGACAAAATCCGCAGAATTTTCAGTGAAAGGTTGATAATATATAAGCTATTAATTGACACCACTTTCATCTTTTTACACCCAGGCCCAAGATTGTATGTAATCGTTTCAGTCTCCTTTGTATAGAAGTTTGTTATTTTTGCCGATGGGAAATACACGGCTTTTGTAGCAAGAAATTGTTATCTTTGTTGTAGATTTTAATTACTACCTACTCTTGAGCATTCTCAGAACGAAATTAAAAACATCGTGCTGTGATTTTTCATTAAAACAGTAAGTAATAAATATCTAAACTTAAAAAAGACTATAGATGCACACGGCTGGGTCTGCTAGTAAATACTTGTGTCGCAGAGTGAATAAAAAAACGACCGTTTCATTTCATGTTCTTTTGCAAATATTTAATGCTTGTTGCAGACACACATTCCGCGGTCAACGGACTGCCCGTTTAATATAATACCTACCTAGTTTTTTTTTATACCTCAGGTGTTTTTAAAGGAACATATTGGATAGAAAGACAGGTCGCTCCATGTAAAATACTTATATTCAGCTCCATCTGGTATGACTAAAAGCCGATCCCAACATGTTGGGGTAAAAGACCAGGCAGATGATACACAGACGGCGCAACATGTTTTCTTCCATAATTTCTCTATAAAACTCCCTTCCTTTTAGATTCCTGTATAAAATTAACTTTTTCTTTTTTCTCATGGGTTTGGGGAGAACGGAGGGTTATGCCAGACTCCTACAGAACAAAATCCCACGGTTCCTTCCACTACCATGAGGTGGCCGATCTTACGACCGCACGACCTATAAAATACACCTAAAACATCACAATACTCACAGCATCAGTAGTAGAAGTGGAAGGCTCTGGAGACACGACCGTCGGAGGTGGTGGAGCCACTTTAGGGGGTGTCGGAGGCTTGGCGGCCCCGGGGGGGGGCGGCGCGTGCGGGGGCGTGCTGGGGGTCACCTCCATGGTCGGCGCTGGGGGCGCCGGCGGGGCCTGTGGGGGGAACGAGGAGTTAGGAGGTATAAAAAATCGGAGAGAAATATTTTTGATAGGGTTTCTTCAAGTATTTTTTTCTTATAATCTTCTAACAGAGCGTCAGGTGGTTGAATATGCTGTAAAATAAAATTTGAAAAGAGATATCTACATTTAATTATTTATTGTGATATAGTTGTTGTATCATTAGAATTACGTGTCACATTTTTAGATTCTTCTACATTAAAAAACTTCGCCTCTTTGTTTATCTTTTTTAAGCTTCGCTCACCTTGTTCAGGCTTTTTAGGCCCGTAAAGCTAATATAAAGCCATTTGATTGAAACAAGTTTTTAGTAACTTGTGGCGACATATACCGTGCGACCGCTATATACAACATCCCGACATCAATCGTCTCACTCGTCTATTCGGAGGATCCTACCTTTTCCATAGAGGATGAGTGAACTTTACCTCCCCTCTATTAACCCGTCGCACACGCAATTAGCAGACACAATAGAATTTTATTGTCATTTGCACACATGGGGTGCAATCGACATTTTAAGAGTTAATGAAGTCTCTCATACCTCTAAAAACGCGTCTTGAGCGAACCTACGTATACATAATACAGGCCATAGTTTTTAAAATTATAATTTTAAAATTGCAAGTTCAAGAATCTTAGCCAAATGGTTTATGTTTCATCATAATTATTCTTACCTTAGCCTTCACAGGCGCTGGTGGTGGAGGTATAGCTCCGTCTGCGGGTTTTATTTCAGGAACCACTGGTCTGGCCACAGCTATTACTTCTGCTGGCTTAGCGTCGCCGTCTTCAGGTCTGTCTGATGCCTGATTCAGACAAACAGTACTTTGCATAAAATTGTATTTCATTTGTTTAAAATCTGGTTTCGTAGGGGTGCTATGCACTAGTTCGTGTTGACATAATTTGGCACAGCCGGGCGGCAAAATCGAATGCTAGACAATAGATATGTAAAAAAACCTGTCCGATCCGACAGCACATACGTAGGTATTGCAATACAATAACATTACCAAAAAGTAATGAAAAAATATTATTATTATTGTAAATAAAAATAAATCTCATTTTAAGTAACAAAATTACCCCAAATAGCAAATTTTCAACAGGGGTTGAAGTTATGACTTGTAGACCCGATAAACGACGGCCGCCCGCGCTTCATGTAATAGATAACCCAATAAAATTCCCCATTGATAAAAAAAATAGTTTTTTTTTTGTTTTTCCTTAAAATTACCACATTAATAGACTCTCACTACGATACTTAACAAAACTCTCACAGATCGGAGAGGGTTTTTTTTACATGTTGTATCTTGATTCGGGCAAAACCGCTCCGCTTTGCTCGAATTGTGCCGAGCACGATGATGGGCCACCTGATTTGGCGAGAGTAGATACCGAACGGAGTTTGTCGATCGGCACGAGCCGATTGAAATATGTGTCGTAATCGTTGAATCAAATATGTACTGCCAAATCGAATTTGGTAGGTAACCAAACAAGTGTGCAGCAGCCCTTTTTTTTTCTTTTTTTTATGTGTGAAATTGTCAAATAACTTCTCCCGCTTTGTGCGGAGCGGGAGGGCGTACCCATTGCTCACCGTCCGCAAGCGCGCGCCTACGGTGGCCGGAGATCGACCTGGGATTCCCTACGCCCAGGGCCTCTCCTGCGGTGACTAGGAGCGTGAGGGCGCGAAGTTTGCCTCTCCCTCACGCGTTCCGCCTCCTCCTTTGCGAGCATTACTGCTTTGCAGAAGGAGGTGACTACTTCCCATGCCCTCTCGCTCCGTACCTTGGCCTGGACCAGGGCCGGACGCGAGAGATCACCGCCGCCGATCGCCTCCACGAGCACACGGCAGTGCCCCACCCAAGCTGGGCAGACCTCCACCGTATGCTTCACCGTGTCCTCCGGGCGATCCATACAATGATGACACCCGGGCGTTTCTTCCCGCCTTATCCGGAACAGGAACCTCCGCATGTCCTTTGTGGACCTGCGTTAGGCGGAAGGTGAGGACGCTGTGGCGCCTCTCTAGCCACTCTTCAAAGAGGGGGCTTTTCGCCGCGATTATGGCGTGCCCAGTACTGGGTTACGACAATTGCACAGTCCATGTCATTATGAGATCCCGCCGAAGCTCTGTATGCTGAGCCGCAATTTCTCGCAGTAGCAGAGTTACGCCCCGGCGTTTCGCCTCCTCGCGCGACTTTTGCCTCCAGATCCCATGGCGGCAATCCGGCAAGGAGGCTCGCCACCTCACTGGAGACCGTGCGGTATCCTCAGTCGGACGCGTTCAACTGGCGGTCTGGCCTCAAGGAACGCGCCCACACCGGTGCCCCGCAAAGGGCCATGGACCGCACGACCCCCGCGTAGAGCCTCCGGCAGAAGGCTTTTGGACCCCCTAGATTGGGCAGGAATCGCTTCAAGGCAGCCCCGGCCTATGCCGCACCCCTAATGTTTTGTTTTTATAACATTAATATACATTGTAACAGCGAATCAATTTTCACACCTCCCCCTTAAATCCAAGGAAAATATTTGTTGATATTCGGATAGTTTATGACCTAAAGAGATGCTATAAAGGGAACAAGGTTATTTGAGATTCGAGGGATGTCAATTTATCGATTAAAATTGAGGTTATAAATATTTGTCAAATGAAAAACATCTGATAGGTGATTTAAAATTAGAATTTTGGGTTTAAGTATCAAATAATCAAATCATACACTTCTAAGTTGTAAGCGGCAATTACAAATTGACATCCACAGGTACGTTTACTGATCCATTTATCCATTTGTTTACATTTCCATGACACTTTTGGAATAGACTTGTATATTATTATAACGGGATAGCCGTTCAATAAACCGGAAGGTGTAAACAAGGCCTAGTCCTAATTCCACCTTGTTCAACATAATTTGGGATCTTCAGGGATCCCAAATTCTGTCTGCCAGTTATTCTCAGAAAGGAAAGTGTTGACCTCTTACCGATTCTTCTCCTGATGACGGTGTTCCTGACGACTTTCTCTTGATCACCTTTGGTGGAGATGATTCTCCTGGAACACGCTTCGCCTTCAAGGGACTCGGATCTGTACAAAATGACGATTTTTCTTGTACTTTTGAAGATAACATAACATCATGGCTGTAATCCCCGAAGGGTTAGGCAGAGGTGTTCCTATAGTACACTCACATCTCGCCAGTTATGTTGAAGTCCCATGTTATATGGGGCGAGCCTATTTTCATCAATCAGGCAGAAATTCAGACTCCGGGCTGCTACTGTGAAATTTCTAATGAAAAAACCGGGCACAAATCCAGACACTTTGCCCGACCTGGAAATCGAACCCAGGACCACATCCTCAGCAGTAGCGCTTGCGGCCACTAGACCAACGAGGCATTCGAAAAGTACCTACAACGTTAAATAGGGACTCGGAGTCTGGATTTGTAACCGGTTGATGGCAATGGGCTCGCCCCCTATTACTTGGTACTTAATAATAATTGGCGAAATATGGGTGTAATATTGGTAACTAGACATCTCTGCCTAGCCCTTCTGGGAAACAAGGCGTGAAGATGATGTTATTGTTCCTATTTATAAATAAAACAAATAGATAATTGAACTTTCCCCTGATCATTCGGCTCTTAGAACAAAGCGTAACTCATACATGATAATTCAATTTGTAGTGGCGACTAACGTTAGACAATAATCATTAATCTTCTTCCATAGACAAGCGACGCCACAGACAACAACTAGTTACATAGTAATTAACAAACGATATTATAGTAGGTAACCAAATTATTATCAATATGATCGATTAGGCAGCAATAGTCAATTAATATTTTGGAATTTTGAAGTAAATTTTGATACTATCTGTTTTGTTCGTAACTGTTTGTCTTATGGGTAAGTAATCAATTGGAGCGTTAGATAAGCAAAATATAGTTGGCATTAAAAACTTTTATTTTTTCGCTATTTGAAACTAATATTTTACTGAATTTTGCTATATGAATGTATATACATAAATAGAAAAATAGGACTAATAGCCCCTTGGTTACTCCGAGTTATAACAGGGAACTAAAGAATGACTAAATACGTTATTATTGTCTGGAAAAACACAGTCATCTTTCTACTATATTAGAAAAGGATAGTACTATATGTTAAAACGAGAAGAAAAATATATCTGACCAATGAATTCTTACAACAGACGAACTAATTAAATTATCTCATAAATTAGTCTCAAGAGCCCACTCTTGAGATCGTTTTTGATGAGATAAATTCATGCCTAGAGACTAACCTATTTTGTTAGCAGGTAATACAGGCATTTTTCCATAAACGAAAGCTACCAACAGAAATTATTCCCCGACTTTCCATTTCCAAACACAATGGGCACTTTAGTAGTAATAGTGAATCGACATATTTGGTATTTATTACCTACAAATATAAATAAGAATATATCATTAGTTAATCTAATGAACCAGAAGAATGTTGTTACTCATTCTGCGGTAAGAATCCCTAAGTGGTATCTCTCGACGCCCACAGGATATATCCTGGCATGTTGCCAAAACAAAAAACATCTTCATTGAGAATGGATAACATACTTTAGCGTGAATAAGCGTTTCATTACCGCATTTAGGACATCGTTAATCAAACAAAATATTTATATAAATGGTGAAATATTACTCTATTTTCGTTTGTTTACTAAAATAATGAATTTATTAATGCAATGCACCGACCCCAGCGTGGTTTAACCAAACACGATTAATCGAATGAACTCAAAGATTTACACTGGCCCCTGGAGCCTCATGTTTCATGGGGCTACAAAGATTATTGAATATCATGGACTAGACCGGGGGCTCAGTAATGATTGGAAGACGTGCCCTTAGGATATGGAAGGATTTGTGAGCCGTACCGGATATTCATCCTCCTTTGTTTCCTAAAATAAGATAGTTCCAGTTTGCTTCCAATCTAACCAGATGCAGCTAATACCAATATATCACATGGAGCGACTGCCTATCTGAGCTCCACAACTCAATTAAAGTAAGGCCATTTTAATAGGTAACATTTGACGTCTGTCAGTTTAGTGAAAGCAAATCGTAAAATTACTCGTATCGGTCATTATTACAATAAATATGTATGTGTATTTTTTTGTAATAAGATGTTTGTAGCTACTTACCATGTTGATTTTTTCTAGGCAAAGGCAAAAAAGCTATTTACTATGATTATTATTTTTAAGCAAATGATTGTGATATTTTTTGTAATTACATATGTAGCTATTTACTATGTTTTTTTTTTAGGCATATGATTGTGATATTTTTTGTAATTACATATGTAGCTATTTACTATGATTTTTATTTTTAGGCAAGTAATTGTGATATTTTTGTTGATTTTATACTACTACTACTACATTTATAATGCTCAAGTTGTGTTATTTGTGCAAATTTAATAAAAAAAAATTTTTCCCTCAAATTAAAATTCGAATACAAATAAATAAATTTTGTTTTATTCCCCTTTTCTTATAACCCATGCTAAAAAACTAAGCTTATACAATGCAGATTTAAGAGGACAACGACTCGTGAAAAGTTTACTTCCCGTTGTCCCCGTTAGCCGAATGTACGTTACGGGGACAACTGGAAATAAATTTAATCACGTCCCGCTGTCCCCGTGACGGGGATATGGCATACGGGGACAACGGGAATAAACGAGAAGAATTGAAAAAAGTTAAGCAATTGTGCAATTCTAACAAAACGAAAAAATATATTATTTTATGCCCGGCGGCGTTACAAGGGTACGTTGTTGAATTTTGATGAATTGCAAAATGTTACCATTAGGTAACACGATACCTCTTGGTAAGACTGGTTGTCAGACTTTTGAACTACCCGTAAAGACTGTCAAAGATCTACGAATGACAGCCGGGACATTGGGCTTAACGTGCGTTCCAAAGCACGGAGGGGTCTCGATATGTAGGTAATAGATTGTCACCCATCCACGAATCGACCGCGGAAAGCGCAGCTTAACGTTCGATCGGCCCGAGCGCCTGTTATTAATATTTAGCCACGAACTCGGTTTCATTAATTTTTTTTATTCTGCAGAAAAGAGCCATTAGAGCAATATATTGCCTCCGTAGGCGCGATTCTCTAAGGGAACTGTTTAAAAATATTAACATCATGACGGTACCTTGTCAATTTATTTATGAAAACATCATGTACGTCAGGAAAAATCTTAATCTTTTCAGTAAAAGAGGTGAAAGACACAATTATTGTACTAGAAATAGGGACCAATTAGTTCAACCGGGTTTCAGACTGGCTAAAGTAGACTCATCTTTCATGGGGTACTGTTTAAAATGTTACAATAAAATACCTTCCCATATACTACAACTAAATGAAACGAAATTTAAATCTTGTATAAAACGCACACTATGCTGCCAAGCATATTATAAGCTTGGGGATTATATCGCTGACAAAAATGCTTGGCTTAACGCTGGTCCAGCTCCACAAGGGCGCATAAACTAATTGATTAGCATTCAAAAATATTGTTGGAATTGCTGAAGATTGCAAAAACTATCTTTGAATTGTATAACTTCAATCTCTTTTTTTTATTGTATAATTGCATAGCACATGTGTGAGCACTGTGACCTTCTATACCGTACCTTCTATAAAGCTACCATTTACTGGGTACGTCTTTCATTGACTCGATATGCCCTGGCGGCTAAGAGTATGTCATGCTCACTCAAATGTCTCGCTGGTGGTGGCGTGTGTGTTGGATCGTCGAGTTCCCTTCAAAATGGTTGAGCTAAACGGTGCTGATCCATGCGTCATGTTCGTGAACGGGCGCCATCAGTAGGGACTGGTCATCTCTTATCTGCCACGGCTTATTTTAATTTTTGAATTGTTTTTTTATTTTTATTTTTTATTACGGACGCTTTTTACGTACACGTCTTTCTACATTGTTCTCACATGTATAATTTCAACATGAATGATGTAAACAATATTTTGTAAGAATATAATTTTTTTAAAAGAGTGTCCGTGGAGTTTCTTGCCCGTTCTTCTCCATAGGAACCTACGCTTTGGAATGGGCAACTAGCTTCATATTTTTGACTGACCGACCCCTTGACAATTCAAAAGTGCCTGTAAATGGTTTAATTGAAATAAATGCTTTGAGTTTGAGTTGAGTTTGAATTACTAAGTGTCGTCGATAAATTACTGCCTCGAAGTTGTGTGTTTTCCACTTCTGCCTACCCAATACCCATGTCCCATATTCCTTGGGGTAGGAATCTGATACAAGGAATCCCGGAAGCATCCTATTGTGCTAGGACGGTCACCGTGGTATAAGTTGGTGTAAAGTCTGATATGATCCAACTAGATAACCCTTTGCTTATAAATAGACAAAGTCAACAGATAGAGAGGGTTTTACAATTAATTACAAGTTGCTACTACAGCTAATCTAAAACACCGAAGTGGCTATACTTTGTTCTGAACAGCGGGGTAATTGCGTATCACACTTACAGTAGCAATTGGCTTTCATATTGACAGTTCAACAACATTCATTGCGTTATTTATGTTGTTGAGCATACCAATTTTTCAAACACATGAAACAATGGATTAGCAATATCCTTTAAAAATTATTCAGATTGTCATTGAAATTGTGTAACGTAATTATAAGGAGCGGGACACGGCTGAAACTATCAAACTCGTTCATGGACAAACTTATGTTTAAGAATATTCATTTTTGTTTGTGACTCATAATTGTGTCTTAAAATCGCGAAATGAGTCAGCTGATCAATTATATTTGTGTTCACAAAAATCGACAAAATGTATGGAACAGCTACAATGTAATGTACTATTTTATTAAATTACAATGATCCCTTTATTAGGTTTAGGGTACAGAAAAAGCCAGCCGAGTCAGCAGGGTCGGCAGGGTTCCGTACCGTATTAAAATAAGACGTTTCTGGCATGACTATATAATAATTAAAGGAGGTCCTTTAATTAATATTTTTTTAATTATTTGTACACAATCTGTGAAAATTTTAAAATTTCGACCTAATATGGTTCATGAGATACACAGCCTGCTGACAGATAGCCAGACGGACAATGGAAGCTTAGTAATATAGGGTTCCGTTTGGCACCCTTTGATACGGAACCCTAAAAAGTAACTAATGTTGTTTATATTCGTATGTATATTCCTACGTAATTTGGGAATAATTATGGGAATAATTTTCTGAAATAAATGATTAATTAAGGGTCATGGCTGAAAATAGCAAGATGCGTTGTGACGTCGGGTCAGAAACGCGGACTACATTTATGTTTTATTTTTAATGTATTTATTTCTGTCTGTCTGTATCTATCTATCCGTCACATCACTTCGGGCCCTATCAGAATACCAGCGCTGCGGCATTTATTGTTAAATTTCGCAGCATCATGCTGAGATAGGAGCATTTTGGCCTCGCACAGGACTTTCTGCGTTTATTTTAGTGTTTACTTTGTTTGTATTTTTATTGTTTTATTTTTATTTTTAATGAGTGTGTGTTTAGTTTAATTAAGATCTCCTGTGCTTGTCCCAATAAATACGTTTTCTTTCTTTATTTCTTTCTTACATTATTTACCTGATTGTGGTGAAGTGGTTCCGTCACCAGTTGGACTAGTAGATGTAGTTTTCGGCACTGGACTGGCGACCCTTGACGCACCGGGCACTGGTGATGGGCCCGTGGGTGAAGTCTGCACAAAGATTACATCATTATACAAATTCTTTCTTTTTCGTGTGATTACTGACTAACCTGTAGTGCTATTCTGTAACCATCTCACCGTGAAAACTTAGGTGAAGTGAGCTCGGAGTGAGCTGTCAGTCCCTAGCAGCAGGTGGAATGACAGCTCACTTCACCTAAGTCTTCACCGTGAGATTATTATAGAATAGACCGGCTGGTGTCAGAGTTTTATGCGGCCCATGAATTGGTGTCACATGCCGTTAATTGTGATAATTATACAATACGCACATGAATCTGAAAATTTAGAGGTTCGTGTCTTGGGTTCGAACTCGAGACCTATGTCTTGGCAATCTGACGGTCACCCCACTAGGCTATCACTGCTATTATACAAATGCTTAGAATACAGGGTGTAAAAAGACCCATCAAGAAGCCTTCAATTACGCATTCTGTACATTACACTCGGTAACTTTGTGAAAAATTATACAGATAGTGCAACCCACGACGACGCGCCCCACTCCGCGATGACTGTACTGTAAGCTGTACTCTAGTACGGAGCGGAGCGGAGTGGGGCGCGTCTCAGTGGATTGCACTATCTATAATTGGCTTTTATTTTAGGTGTGACAATTCTCTATTCACGGTAGTGCGCAATGTATCGCACGTAAAACATTGTGCTTATGGGTGCATGCAACGGTACAGGGATCGTGGGAGTATTTATTTTTAAAGTTAATTATAATTAAAACTTGTTTTAGATAGGTTTAAAATTTTTTTTTTTACGAAAACAAGTTTTAAAAAATGTAACTTTTCACTAACTTTACGTATGCTAGTGCCCACTGTCCAGGTATGGTCCAGTACAAAAATGATCGTAATAACAGGAAGAACAAGTGACCCTCGGGTTCGCTACAGACTATTTTTACTCCCGATATAATCGGCAGTTTGCTTGGGCTACGGCTTAGACTATCGTAGCGGCGTAGCTAGGCTGGCTTGGCGTAGACTGCCGCACCGTAGCCGCGTAGCTTGATCTCGTCATTCTTCGTAGCGGCGTAGCTCATAGATTGAAGACTAAGAAAGTTGTCGTAGTTTTGAAAACAGTTTTTTTACAGATCAAGATTTATCCCAATAAAAATGACCTAGATAGTGAAATCTTACTGACCTCTTAACATTTTATCCATGACATGAAATAAATAATAAATGATCCCCAACAACCTCGCTACCAGGACTCAATTCCATAGTTTGTTTCCATTCATTAAAAAGTAAATTAAAAATTTGCTAACTTTCTACTGTCCAATCCACACAAGTTTCTACTGTGATGCATTTCAAATTATGTCTGCATACTGTTTGTTAACTATAGCGAAAACTGAAAGAGTCACTGAAAATCTAATTATTGTATGTACGACTTTTAATCTTCATAATAACATTAAATGTCAGACACGTGAATTTACAAAAGATTTTTTTTTTTTTTATTGCTTTGGCAGTTCTGAGCAAATTCTTGATGTAGGTATTTTTATTTAATGCTTTCAAACAATGTTTTTTCTTTTTCCTCGCATCCCTTTGTACGAACATCGTACACAGTAACTTTTTATGTGTAGTGCCTGTAGCAAAAGGAAAAACCGGTCAAGTGCGAGTCGGACTCGCGCACGAAGGGATGGTACGGAAACCATTATCTGATCTATAAAAATCGGCAAAAAAATATCATATCTGTTGTATGGGAGCCCCACTTAAATATTTATTTTATTCTGTTTTTAGTATTTGTTGTTATAGCGGCAACAGAAATAAATCATCTGTGAAAATTTCAACTGTCTAACTATTGCGGTTCATGAGAAACAGCCTGGTGACAGACGGACAGACAGACGGACAGCGGAGTCTTAGTAATAGGGTCCCGTTTCACCCTTTGGGTACGGAACCCCAAAAAAACCTCATATACACAGTTAATAGAGGTGAATTTCTTACAGAACCGGGGACCAGCAAGTCGCTTGCTCTGATGGGAGTTACAGGGCAATCCGAAGTTATGATCACCGTCACGATGTCGGCTGGAAGACGTCCATTGCTGGGTTTATTGGGAAAGTGGGCAACGTCGCAAATAGCTGTCAAATATTACGTTGTTTTAATTAATTTGGCAATATTACTGTATGGAAATATAAAATATGGCTAAATTCAAATCAAATTTATTTGCGAGAATGTAGGTTTACACTGTATGATCTTAAAACTATAATGGCCCTTTTACATTCTACCATTACTTATGGTGTGCAAATATTTAATTGTGTCCTTTATAGCGGTTTTTTTTTTTAATACAGCAACTACAAACAAGATGCATGCATTAAAATTTTCATAGAACAAATTTAATCAATTGATGTCAAAGTTACACATAATATGTCAGTTCAAGAGATAACGTAACTAACTAGTGAACTTGAATATTGATTATGACAGTTCATTCTAAAAGTTGGCAACGGGACAAACCCAGGATCGGTCATTGTGTTGTATATCGACACAACACAATGAACGGCCCTGTGTTGCCTGTGACGAGTAGATTCCCGCGACCTTCATTAAGTCGTCGGTTCAACTTGTGGTGGGTCTCTACCCACGTTGTCAAGTTATTTTCGTCTGTCACAATCTGCCGCATAATACAAAATAAATAGACCAGCGCACTTTGGGCAGGCAACCCTAATAGCAACATGACACATATTTTGACTTTCATTAGAACTTCCTGATATGAGAAAGGGGAAGACGAACTTTTGAAAAGAACCTAGCTTACCTTAGTAGGTCCTGGTGTCGGCGCCGGCGATGTGGCAGGAACTGGTGATGTGGCAGGAGTGGGAGCAGGCTTAGGAGACACTGGTCTACTGCGAGCGTCTGCTGCTGACAGTAACGCACCTGCTGCAATACCTGCCACTCCTTCTTCTCCTGTGTGGAATAGATGCTGTTTATATAGGTACTGAGTTGTGGTAAACGTTTCTTATTTTTATTCTTTCATTTTTAAACCATTAGTTTCAAAACCTAACGGCGATTCTGCCCACTTACATTACAGGATACAATCATGATGACATAAAAAAAAATCTTGATTTTTTTAGATCATCATGAAGTGTTTTATTCAAGGTATATAGTTAGGAACGATGCCAAAAACTTAAGACAAGCCAATACAAGTACAGCCCGAATCCCAAGCAGGTTAGTCGGTTGGTGCTCATCATAGAGAAATAGAAGGTAAGAAAATGTTTGTACCTTTAGGAAATAATCATCAGCCTACCGGACCCAAAACACGCATCATTTTACAAAAAATATTAATCAATCTGCCTAGCCTTTTCCCAACTATATAGGGGTCGGCTTCCAGTCTAACCGGATGCAGCTGAATACCAGTATTTTACATGGAGCGACTGCCTATCTGACCTCCACAACCCAGTAACTGGGTAATACGATACCCCTTGGTAAGACTGGTTGTCAGATTTTCGGGCTTCTAACGACCCGTTACGACTGTCAAAGATCCACGAATGACAACCGGGACCAACGGCTTAACGTGCTTTCCGAGGCACGGAGGAGTCTCGGTATGTAAAGATGGTCACCCATCTACAGACCAAACCCGGCAAGCGTAGCTTAACCTAATGGATCGACCCGTGCGGTAGTTATTATTAAGCCACGAGCTCCTTTACAAAAAAAATAAAAAAAAAAATATATTAATGAAGTTTTAAATTTACCTGGTGGTTTCCAAGGTGACTTTGGAGGAGAAGTGGTCGGCTCTGGTCCCGATTCCGCGACCTCCGTGGATATATCCTTGATCAGCTCCAACAGAGTGTGTCCCGGACTGATTGGCATCTCAATTGGAGTTCCCGCTCTTGAACCTTCTGACCAAATGATAATTAGTTATATCGATAAAAGCTGCTGCCGCGACTTCGTCCGCGTAGAAGAAACTTATCGTAGGGCATTCAGGAATAGTTTAGCTTTCTATCAATGCAAGACTTTTTTAAATCGTTTCAGAGGGCCTACTCTCTAAGTCCGCCAACGAAGATACAGACCCGTCCAAAAGTAGTTCGATACATCGGAGTGAACCCTACCCCCGATTAATTATCTTTTTCGGTCAGGCAAAAACACATCGGGAGTAAGGACAACTGTCAAATTGTGTTGTCATTCATTCTTAGTTCGGGTCCCAAACTAATTTTATGTCTGTAGGTGATACGGAGACCGAAGCATTCGTTACTTCGGATTTCATGCTCTTACAAACAATTTTACCTCGTTAAATACTGCTGAAAAAATAACTGTTCTCATGTTCTATGGCCTGAACCAAACCTATTAGATATTAATGAGATAACTGCAGTAAGTCGATAAGAAACTGTTGGCGGAGGAGTTAAGCTCTGGCCAAACTAAGACGAATCCCGCGCGGGATGAGGGACAAAATTCGCTCGCGCCGATTGTGAGCTAACTTGAATGGAGATGTTAATTAAAACTAGCGCGAATAGTCGAATGAAATAATCGACGCGCGCAGCGTCCCGCATCCCGCGCGGGATTAAACTCTGTGTAGCCAGAACTTTAATGCGGTGACGCAACTTGAAGGATACTTTGTTTCTCATTTTTTTTATAAACGTTAGTATAGATAGTGCAATCCATTGAGAATATGAATAAGAATAATTTATTTTTGCAAATATGGGTAGATGATACATCAATAGGTGTTAGTACAGTACAAAGATCAGCCATATTTTGCCATTCGGCATGCAAATATTTACATCAAGTTATTATTATTGTATTTAACATTTACATCAAGTTATTATTGTTGTATTTTACATTTCCATCAATTATTATCATATATAATTTACATTAAATTATTATCATATTATATTATTCACATCAAGTTATTATCTGTCATTAGATCAATTATTATTAAATTATATACCATTCAATGAATAATTATTAAATTAGAGCTCCATATAACGATTACTAGAAAAGTCAACTAATCTTTTTCTCAGATAGGAACTCAGTCACACTGTCATACGTTTTATTTATCAAAAATTTACGACGACGCGCCCCGCTCCGCTCCGTACTAAAGTACAGCTTACAGTACTGTAATCACGTAGTGGGGCGCGTCGTCGTGGATTGTACTATCTGTAATGGAAGTAAAAGTTACGAATGAATTAAAATTATACTTAATTCACTTAAGTGTTCTAACAGAAATATGGCAAGCACTTAGTGAACTATTTCCAAGAAAGGGGCCTGCGGAGCATGCGTTGTTCATACAAACGTAATACCAAAATAATTTGTAAATCAAACATATTCTTAAGGTAGTGTGTATTTATTCCGATTGGATTACAGAATATCTAGGCTTCCAAATATATACAGGGTGAAATTGAATTCATGGGCAATCTCTTAAGGGGTCATTGTACTCATCATTATGAACAACTTTTACTATGGGACGAAACCTGAAATCGCGAAAAAAAAATCAGCTGTTCCCTACATTTATGTTCGCATAACTCGTCAAAATGTAGGGAACAGCTGATTTTTTTTTCGCGATTTCAGGTTTCGTCCCATAGTAAAAGTTGTTCATTATGACGAGTACAATGACCCCTTACGAGATTGCCCATGAATTCAATTTCACCCTGTATTTTGAATGGACACTGATATAAAGACGAGATATGAGGAATTTAAAATTTCTATAGAAAACTTATTTTTCTCATAACTCGAATTAAAATCAGTGTCCATTAAAAATATATATTTGGAAGCATAGATATTCTGTAATCCAATTGGAATAAATACACACTACCTTAAGAATATGTTTGATTTACAAATTATTTTGGTATTACGTTTGTATGAACTACGCATGCTCCGCCGGCCCGTTAAGAGAGACACGACCTCGAAATTGAAAAAGTACTAGTTAATTTTAGTCAGTGCCAAATAAATATACTTGGCAGCCGCACTGGACTCTGTAGCACCAATTCCAAGAGCTTTTGTGTTGCTATTTCTGTAATTTGTGACAGCTTGTTCTCTATGCAGCGTTTAAGTGGAATTTCTGAGACCCGTCTACGATGATTGCCGACGAAAATTTAATTTTTATCTCAATTTGTAGTGGCTATTAATTTAATTCATAAGTTTATACAGGGTCAAATAAAAATAGCTAGTGAAACTTCACAGATGTGATGGGTATTGATATCTAAACATGTTTTTTAAAACAAAAATCAAAAATAAGTTTTTTTTTTGGGGTCATCCACCGTCGCTAGTGTGGTCATTTAAGGGTACGCTAGTTGGTCATTCTTCCATACAAATGTAGTATGGTGGTTACTCGTCAGTTAGACGGTGTACGTTAAAAACTAAAAATTATATCGATTTGTCTAGTCCTGTATGGAAGCAAAGCTGGAAAAAAAAATCGGTTTGGAAGTTATGAGCGTCGAAACTTCCATAATTCAACACTAATTTTAACTCAACTTTGGGCGTAAATAAATTACTTGTGTGGTAAAAAATGGCAAAGTAGAAACCGGGATAGATAATTTATTCAATAGTCAATAATAAAACTAAATAAATAAATAATTTGACTAATAAGCATGCATATTAGTCACGCCCACGTCGACTAGTAGTGCAACCTTAAAAACTTTATAAAATTGTGTAAACTTCACAGCGGTTTACCCAACACCGCTGTGAAGTTTACACAATTTTATCGATATCTCAACACAATAAAACAGATTTTATCAACTCACACTTCAAGTAACAAAACTATCAGCGGTCATTGACCCCAAATAAATAATCATAAAATCTTTTATTTTGTCGTGTTTAGTTATCACCTATACATCAAGTCTGCGTAGTTTTGCTAGATAATTTTATTTGACCCTGTAGTCGTAACCAGACACCTATGGAAAGAAAAATACACCATTTCAAAATCGTTGATCGGTAACTACATAGACATTCTTAAGGATTTAATTCTAATACTTGTAACATGACTATTTAAGCATGATAATTTTAAGACCGCCCATTGTGTCACCTTCATCTATTCCATGGTGTCACCCTATGTAAAAATTCTAATTTTTATGGTGTACAATAAAGAGTTATTCTATCTAACTTTATTAATAATAATTCTGTGGACTAAGTCAATTTGATTTTTCTCTTTTCTTATCAGTAACTTGTTGACATTATAATTACATGTATTATTGACATTATTACATCGTTGAATATTTTCATTACTTACCTGACATTACCAATGGCATTCTATTATACTATATTTTGAAAAATTGACATTGATAACAATGAATAATTATAATTTATTTTACATAATTGGCAATAGCCTCCTATAAATCGTATATATTTGTACGCTTAATGGAAAAACATAGAGAAACTATAATAATAACAATTTTAACATCTTGCACACTGTTGTAACCTATGTTTACAAATAAATAATATTGATTGATCCCGTGCCGATTTCGCAGATTATTTGTGTTTCTAACGACTATAGGTTCACATTCTTAATGTAGGTACCAAGGGTACAGACGCAAGTACGTTAACCTACAACAATCTGTCAAATTTCTTTAATAGATTTTCAACTTTATTACCAAAGTATAAGGTTCAAAGTTGATTGGGAAAATTTGACAGTTTCGGATAGGTTGATTTACTGGTGTCTGTACTAATTATGTATCTTCATAAACACAATCAGATTGTTTTCATTTATTGGACAGTCTCGCTTTCACATTTACATTTTAGAAGAGTACTTTGGAAATTTTGGCGCCTGAATGACACTAACATGGCGGCGTTGTAGGTAATTTGTGAGTTTGACACAGTTTATTACATTGACAAAACAAGATGGCGGCGTGAGTTCTGATTTCGGCCACGCGCCAAAAGAACCTTGTAGCGTTGTCAAGGACATTTCTATAACTTGCAAACGACATCTCACCTGGCAGTGGTGACCGCAGCACCAACTTCCTAGCTTCTTCCATAGCTCGCTGTAAGTTCTGCTGGTTCTTGAACGACTCTCTACTGCGACAGCGGCCGATCTGAGACCTGGTGGAAACATTTATTTGATCATCAGCTTACAAACTGACTACTGACCGTGAGCTCTTCAATAAAAATTAAAATAAACTGCATTTCAGACCTTAATCCTTAAGATGTATGCAAAAACACTTGGTGTTAGTATATTGATTGTGTGATATGGTTGATATTGAAAAAATCTGCTGTTCCCTACATTTATTTTTTTGCGATTTGAGGTTAGGTTCCATAGTAAAAGATGTTCATAATGACGAGTACAATGACCCCTTAAGAGGTTGTTAGTGTTTTACCAATAACTCTGTATAGATGAGTGGCAGACTACTTAGCCAAACTTTTTCTGAAATTCAATGTGCCTTATTAACAGCCGTTTAACTTTAAATTAGAATGAAAAACGAGAACCTCTATCGTGTGAACATATTCTTCTGTCACTTTTTACGTAACCCTCAGAAATCAAGAAGGTCATTCTCTGCCACAACAGTCATACACCCAAAACAGTAAAATCCATTGCTAAAACAAAACCACCAGCATAAATGACACTGCACTAAAAATACTTACGAAATTCCAGTAATTGCAAGCGTCTGGTCCCATTTAGCGTTAGAGGTGCTCGCGACTGCCAACCGGGCAATTCTCCTAAACCGGGCCAGTCCATCTTCGTCCGCTGGTTTTTCCTCTTCCAGAGCCACTGGAGCCACTTGGAAGTCCTTCATAAGACGACGCTCCCATATCTTCATGCGCTTGCCGAGAACCACTGCGAGAGAAATCAGGATAATTTAGATTTTTGTATGATGTTATAAGTAGTTATAATTTTGAACATAATTTAGCATAGCTTATGTATAAGCCTGGAGGCTTTATTTAGGTTTTAAGTTATGTTTACGTTTTTATTATTTATTTCTGCTTGAGTATAGTTTTCAATGTTTTGTTGGTATATTAGCGTGTGCTAGCTGACATAATTATGACAAATAATTTAATTTAATGTTTTGTGTTTCGTAATGTTAATTAAGTTACTATTGAGTTCTTCTATCTAAACAGACAGCAGTGCTGCTGGGGGGGGGGGGGGGCTTGTTGCGCCACTTCTTCCCAGTTAAAGCACTAGGAAGTGGTGAAGGGTGGGCGTTTTGGGAGACCGGCCCATTTAATTTTGGCGATCAAAAAGTGCTGATTCTTAGCCTAGTTTGAATAAATAACGTCCAATTTAGTTTCTTTTAGATTCTGGGCTAAGCGAAAATTTGAGGCAGATTCAGGTCGAGTTAGGACGAGTCTAAACTCAGCATAAACATTTAAAATTGGGTTGTTGCCAGGCACGGGCACTGTCACACACATCCGGCATTTTTATATCCTTATCTGATGTCGCTGACCACTTTGACGATTCCAAACATTTCATTGGTTCAACCTTCCAAAACAATAATGTAGGTGTATTTCCTAGTGAGATTGTTGAAGTTCAAAAGACATGCTATTCGTCCAGGTTAGGAGGTTTGAAGTATCGTATCCAATCAGTCTGACTAGCCTTTTCCCAACTAAATTAAGGTCGGCTTCCAGTCTTACCGTATGCAACTGAATACCAGTATTTTACATGGAGCGGCTGCCTATCTGACCTCCACAACCCAGTAACTGGGTAATACGATACCCCTTGGTAAGACTGGTTGTCAGACTTTCGGACTTCTGACGACCCATAACGACTGTCAAAGATCCACGAATGGCAGCTGGGACCAACGGCTTAACATGCAGAACGAGGCACGGAAGAGTCTCGGTACCTATGAAAAGATGGTCACCCATCCACATACCAACCCCGGCAAACGTAGCGCGGCAGTTATTGCTTAACCACGAGCTCCTCTTCGAAGTATCGTATCCATGTGATTATAATTTACCTTGCTGGTAAATTCCTCCAGTCCCCCAAACCTACCTACTTTCCTTGCTTTTGGAATTTGCTATGTCCAAAAAGCTATTTATTTATTACAGTTTTTATATATCTATTTAACCCCATACTCACTCTTCTCCTTCCTATCAGTAAAGCTGACATCCATGCCGTTTTTCTCGAACACTTCGAGCAGTTCATATCGGAGTGCTGACACATCGCCCTTCAGTTCGTTGATGTCATCCTCTGTTACTTCTTCGTCGTCCATCTTCCTGTGCATGGCTGATACGTATCTCCAGACTAGGGCGCGCATGACTGCGGTGTAGCGAACGTCGGTTTCTTTCTCTTTTTCTTCCTAGGATTAAAATCAGGAATTAATATCGTCAATCATTATAGCAGCCGAAAGACATCGTTTACTCCCGTATCCCTGTTAATTCCAACTTTAACTAAGATGTCGAATTACGTTGTGGATGGGAAAGGCTAGACTAGTCACACTGCAACTTTCTTAGACAATTTATTATTTTTTTCAGTTTAATTGCCCAGTTATCCTTGCTGGATTTAATTTAAACCCGTATTGTTTTAAATACATACTTAGTTATTATTTATTAGTACAGACGCCAGCACATCAAACTACTACAATCTGTCAAATTTCTTTAATAGATTTTCAACTTTATGACTAAAGCATAAGGTTCAAAGTTGATTGGGAAAATTTGACAGTTTCGGGTAGGTTGACCTGCTGGCGTCTGTACAAGACTTCAGCGTTTAATGGCATTGTGCATTGTGTTGTTGATTTATTTAGATAAGACTGGTGTATATTTGGAACTTTTAAAATATTGGAACATGTGAACAAGTCTTAAATGAACACTTTCCTTGCCACAAGATTATTAAATTCACAATTAAAATAATTATATTTGGAATCATCAATGTTGTTTAACAAGTAGGTAATTAGTGCAGTATCAAAATGCTCGTTAGGTTGAGCGACACCAAGGTAATAATAGAACATGTCGTGAATCAATCATTCGTTTAATTAACCAAATTAATTAACTATGTCGGAAATACATTACTGAGTTGACTACGCCGATGCCTGATAATTGGATGCCACCGAGGAGCTTATAAATAAACTTGAGCGTTTACAAAATATATGTATTCGTTTTGTTTTTAACCTTGAAAAGTATGATCACGTCTCTAACTTTCGCAAGATACTCAAGTGGCTCCCTATTCGACTTCGGAGCTCTCGGATATTGTGTCTGCTATTTAACCTCCTTCATAATCCTAAAACTCCTTCCTATCTGCGGGAGCGCTTTTCCTACGCCCGTCCTTCGCCGCATCTTAGAAACCTGCTTAAGTCCCCTCCCCACTCCACGGACTTCTACTCCTACTCATTCACTGTGCACGCGGTGCGGTTGTGGAATTCACTTCCGCCCGACATTAGGGACTGCCAAACTGTTGCAGTATTTAAAAGAAGAGTGAAAGAACACTATCTTTCCACTTCGTCATAGTTGCGTAGGTATTTATGTTGTATTTTATTTATTTTAGAAGTATGTATGATTGTATGTATATATGTATGTTCGTAAGTATATTGTCATATAATTTGTTTTATTTTATTGAGTGAATTGTTTTGATTTTATGTATTTTACTTTCTCTCTACTCTTACACACGGTGTCTATATCTCTTTGTACCCTCTGTCCTATCGCAGGTATGCTGGAAGAGATTTCTTTAGAAATAAGCATCACCTTTGTACATATTTTTCTATTATTTTCATCTTGTCTGTTTATTTATGTGTGTACATAAATGGTTAAATAAATAAAATAGCGTAAGTGTCGATCCCTTGGGAAAATCGGGATGCAAAGTATCCTTCAGTGTTAACCCATATTATAAACTATTTGTGCGGCAAATTTCATCCAAAACCGTTCGGCAGTTTTTGCGAGAAAAAGTAACCATCCATCCATCCTCACAAACTTTCGTGGTTTAGTAGGATTTTTTAAACATAACATAACATCATGCCTTGTCTCCCCGAAGGGTTGGGCAGAGGTATACCTGTAGCAGGTACACCCACATTTCGCCAGTTATGTTTAAAGTCCCATATAATAGGGGGCGAGCCTATTGCCATCAACTGGGCACAAATCCAGACTGGGCTGCTACTTAGATCCAGATCGAATCCAATATTCTATGAAGATTATAAAGATCCATTATTCCAGATATAAAAACCCAATAACAGTTTGGCCAACCCGGGAATCGAACCCAAGACCTCATGCACAACAGTAGCGCTTGCGACCACTAGACAAACGAGGCAGTCTAGGATTATTTAATTAATTAATAGTAGGATTTTAATTTAAAGTCATCCATAGTTTCGCACGCAAAGTCCTATTAATGTAGGTATGAAGTTAGCTGTGACTTTGAAATATTTTCCAGTATGATCTAACCATGAAACAACTTGACACTTTCTTGGTTTCAACTGACCTTTGTTATTGTTCTTCTTCCTACCCAGACCCAAGACAAAAGCAAGAAAGAAAGTACCTAATATTGTACGTGGATGTAAACAATACGGTACCTAGATTTAGTATGTAGGTAGGTACTAAGATAGAATCTTCCGAATAATCCCCTAGTATACACCGTTTTCCTAAGGTCCAATGTTAGACAAAAATTTATTCATTACAACTTTTATAATCTCACCAAAAAGAATTGTTTACTTAATAAGTTAAGTTTTCATTAAAATTATCCGGATTTTTTAATTAAGGGCGTGAAGCAAAAGGTTATACCTTTGTTTAAAGGAGATGGCTCAAGATACCCTGTGTCTGCCAGCAAAAAGAAATATCAAAAAATTACATACTTCCGATTTTAATCCTTACTGGCTAACATACGAAAAAATTGCTCTGAATATTAATTCAGGAGTACTACATAATTAAATAGAATCTGGAGATTTTAGTTTTAGAACGACTAGAAATGCAATAAAAAATTACTTTCGGTTTGAATCATACTTACATAATATAATTAAAATCGGAATTATGTATTTTATTTAAATTCATTTTTGCGATTTTTAGGGTTCCGTAGTCTACAAGGAACCCTTATAGTTTCGCCATGTCCGTCTGTCTGTCTGTCCGCGGTTTAGCTCAAAAACTATTGGTACTAGAAAGTTGTAATTTGGCATGAGTATACAAGTTAATGACGCTGAAAAAGTGGTAAAATAAAAATTTGAAAAAGCAATTATTTAGGGTACCTCCCCTACATGTAAAGTGGGGATGATATTTTTTTTTCGTCCTTCCCAGTGTGGGATATCGTTGGATAGGTCTTTTAAAAATATTAGGGGTTTGCGAAGACCGTTTTTTGATTAAGTAAACCGTTCGTGACTTATCAAGCTTTACAGTACTAATTTTCGTTAGAGTCAAGTGTCCCCCCCTCTACCAACTAAACGGTTGTAGTTAGAAATTCAAATGTCACGGGAGTAGTTTAAAGGAAAACTATCACACTTAAGTGGGCTTTACAAGTTTACGAGTAATAATCGACCAACTTAAATTTGCGGTTACAAAAACATGTTCTCCCATATATTCCGTATGGGAGAACATGTTTTTCAATTACAAAGTTAAGTTTGTTCTTACGATAAATTCATTCCAACTACGGAACCCTTCATTGTGCGTGGTCCGACACGCACTTGGCCGGTTTTTTTAGATACCTACTTCTCTTTGCTGTCAGACGTGACGTGACGTAATTTTCTATGGGAGATGAGACCTTTACCCGATATTAGGCTATGGACACACGCTGAGTGTAATATTTTAATATGAAATACCTACTGCTTATATGTGAAAACATTTAGGTTTCAATACGAGTCTACGAGATGGTCTGAATACAAATTATAAAGATATTGTAGTATATCTATTTCTTACGTAGTAAAGACTACAATTTGCCTACTTAGGTCAATGGTACCGATTCTTTTGTCACAAATACCTCTAAACTAGACTAAAAATCACCAAAATTTAGTTTATTCCAGTCAAACGACGATTTCCTATTCTGAAATGGACTAAAGTGGCACAACTTAATTATATTTTAGTTTGACAGCACTAAGATGGCACTAAGTTATTAATTTAGTGAAAATGGCAATTTTCCTATTCTGAATTTGACGTTTTTCACCTAAAATGTTGATTGTAAAAAACCAAACCTGAAAAAATTGTCAGGTTACCTGACTATTTTTAATAACGATTCAAAAGTTGTGGCATAAAATTAGTTGTCCTGCACTAAAATTCACACCAACACCTCGACTTCTGGTGCAAAAGCATTACTGTAAGTATCTTTTATTTCATTTATTTTGCTTAAATCTCGAAAATGGTGTCATATCGCAAAAATAATGAAAATGTTGACTCCCTGTAATATTTTTTTATATTTTCCATATCAAACACGTCGAGGATGCCCTCCCTGCGCGCCTTCGGCTATAAAAAATAATTCACGGGGTAGGGCAAACAAGTACCACGTGGAGTCGCGATTTTCAAATTCGATTTTATTTGTGTCAAAGAGACTTTTTTTTGCAGAATACGAGTATCTTTAAGATTCTCATACAGTAAGGAGTTTTAGTGATAGTTTAGACCGGTGTACTATTAAACAAAGATAAGCATGCTCACTTAAGAAAATATTCCTGCGAGAGCGCAGCTAGTGACAAACCACACCCCTTCCTAGTTTCCCCCAATTAGAGACAATATGCATTTGTGTGAGTAATGAACGAGTAACATAAAATTATAAGTATTAAACCAAATACAAGGAACAACTGCAAAACATTTGAGATAATCCTAAGGTAATAAAAAAACGTATGGCCGTTGTATTAAGCCGTCCTCTATTGTTTAACCGAATTTCCAGACATTCTCACTAAATAACAATGATTGAAATTATTTTTATTGCAGTTGCAAGAGTTGTGCGGCTTGCGGCCTTACGGCAGCTATAAACAAAAAGCTCTGATAGCATTGTATGAACTGCGCAGAGTATTGGTTCAAATATTACTGTAATTTCCAAGTATTCCCAAATTGCCCAAGTATAAACAAACACATAGAAATTTAGATAGTTATTTACTTTTAATAAAGTCGATTATACACAAAAAAATTCAATATAAACATTTGATACCTTCATGCAGTGCCGGTCAACGCACCTATACCTACCGTATTCAGGGAGCCGTGAGATAAAAGGTAAACAAACCATAAATCTCCGTTCAATCGATTTTGAATGCTATTGCGTTGGTGGCATGACAAATGGCAGCTGCAGTAAACAGTTGGTATTGTAACCACTTTTTTGCCTTTAATGCCATCCATAAGCCTACGGAATAGAAGTCAAAATCGGTGGAACGGACTGTAGTAAAACGGTTCGGTTCAATGTCTCATCTTATTGTGAATGGAATATGGTGCGGTCGCTGCGGCATGCGGCATCACATAGGATATGGTGAAAATTGGAGAGGCAGTGAAAGTGTTCATAAATAACCTATATCTATAGACCCGATAGAGAGAGGAAAATATTAAAGTGGAATAATACATATAAATATTAGTTTGACATATTTGTTATTAGTTATTACAAATTATTTTTGTAAATACTGCAATACCAATAATACATTTTCTAAACCAAACAAACAGAAGATATGAGTACTAAAATTAATTCTTGTCAATAATAAAATAACAATTCAATTCAATAACAAAGAGCTCTCGCCGCGCTAGCCGTGCCCATTAAAAACTCGTCTCTTATCAGAAACAAGTGAGCATAGTACGCTCCTAGTGTGAGTGTCACACATTCTATACATGATTATACTAATACGAACACCACTAAAATACGCTTTGTGCATCCTATTGGTCAAAACTCGTGCATTGTGCGATCGAGTCGTGAGTCGTGCTATGCGATTATCGCCTTTAAGGTGAGCATGCGGAAGTTAGGCCCATAGTACCTACGAGAGAATCGGCGGCGGCGGCGGCGCCACTATCCAGACAAAAATATTCATAAGGCCGATAACACACTGAGTCGAATTTTACATTCACAACAGCGGATTCACAACGCTCGCAGTATGAATGCCTTCTAATTTGCTACTTCCAAACTTTTGCCTATCCAGACAGTTCGAAGGATAGTGGGTACAGAGGCTCAATCATTGAGGTCAACTGACATCAGATGGCAGTTTTACTGATTGGAGATTAGATCAGGCATTTTGATAACCGTGGTAGGTAAACCGAACCGTAGCTAGAGTGTGAGGTATAGGTAATACGACATTCTGTGAACCTAATCGATTGCCTAAAGTAAGGCTGCTCACCCAATTTTAAAGATGGGCCAAAACTTTTATTTCCGTATATCCGGCGGGCCATCTTTTGTAAATAAAACTTGCCTACAGTTGTGGTAGACACCTAACTATGAAAATGAAACAAAACTTTTAGTTACTCAGTTTATTGATAATTTAATAAAAAAACTTCAATGAAACCTTGGAAGAGGTTTTTGTGGTGCTTACAATTTATCGAAATTTGCCACAAATCTCATGGTCGATGGTAAGATCAAGCCAGAAATATGTTTTGCATTGAAGTACGGTAGGTATTTTGTTTTTCACAAAGGTGAAAATTGAAAACAATTTTTCACTGAATAAAATATAGAACCAAATCTCCAAGCAAGATGCTGGAGTCTTCTGTTGGTGCCATTTTTCAAAATTTTATGAAAAATTTCTATACTTATAAGTCTACTATACTTAGTTGTGAAGAAACTGTTTCAGTGAAGTGTAGTTTTGGATTTATTTTTAGCTGGATATTGAATTGAGAATGGGTTCATAAAGGGCATAATATTTTAGATCTGGTTTGAAATCCTGAAATCTGTTCTAGATATACAATCGCTGACTTGCTGATCGCTGTGTTGGCGGGCAAATTCAAAAGCTGGCGGGCCTCGTTCCGGCCCGCGGGCCTGGGGTTGAGCAGTCTTGGCCTAAAGTGATTTATTACAATCGCTTATTTTCTGCTCTATACACGAGTTATTAATTAAACGTTCTTGACCTTGTGAAGATTGTTCTAGAAGGTTCGTTTCACATTAAGTATTGTGACGAATCTCGTCAACGGAACCATTCTGTTACTGTTGTTTTGTAGGTACTAGATACTATAGGTATTCGCGAATACATTTTTACAGTTTATTGATTACCTTTCTACGCACGCTAAACATTGCGTGTAGCTTACAAAAAGTATATACAAGTTAATACGGCATCGTGAATACGTGACAATGCCAATGAGAAGTTGTTTGGCATGTTTGTTTGTTTGTGCAAATTACAGGTACCTATGTGTGCAAATGCATTTACGGGGTTAAGGCACTTATTGCCCACTTACCTTCATCTTCATCTTCCTTATTTTATCCTTTTTCCTTAATCCGAGCATCTTGAGAAACAGCTTGGGCGTCGGAAAAATATTGAACGGAGGGGGAAGAGTGGCACTCTCTTCAAAGTAACTCATCCAAAGACGAGTGCGGGCGAACTTCCATTCTACGTCTGAATGTTCCTAGAAAATGAACATATTTAAGGATAGGTAGGTACTTATTCATTTATTTATCTATACTTCTATACTAATATTATAAAGAGGAATGATTTGTTGTTTGTTTGTATTCAATAGGCTTTGAAACAACTAGACCGATTTGAAAAATTCTTTTACCATTAGAAAGCTTAGTTTTCAGGGAGTAACATAGGCTACTTTTATCCCGGGAAAAATAACGGGTCCCGCGGGAAAGACCACGGGAGCGAAGCCGCGGGCAAAGTGCTAGTATTTATATAAGTATACTATACTCAGACCAAACAAAAAACCAAGAAATAGCGCTGTCAACAGTGAGGCTGGTTTCGTAAACATGTGTGCACTTAGTGATGTGTAGTTTGATTGTAAATGTCTTACACATTTGTGAGCGTGTATGCACAGAGCGGAGGAGGTGTAGTTTTGGCATGCTTCACTGTATTGTTCGCAGCGCTATTGTCTTGGTTTTTTATTTGGTGTCAGATATACTTTATTGTACGCCAGATTATACTGTAGAGGTGTGCTGTAGATTCGTTGCTATGCTATTGACTGCAGGCGTTATAATAACAAAAAGGTGAGTAAATAATCAACCGCTTCAGTGGTAACAATTTAACATTGCCAGCGCCTATAAATCGTAGCAGTAAGGGCTGTATTCGTAGAGCAAGTGTTACCATTGACATACGGTTCACTGTACTTTGTAGAACTATAACGCCTGTGCGACGGTATAATAAAGTAAAGTACTCATATCTCGACAGTGATCTTGAAATAATTACCTATGACCGCTCGGTAGGTAAACGTTCTGCGTCTGTGTGTAACTGTCGCACTCTCGATACTGTTGCCTCCTGATATACCTACATCCACAGAGATTTCTATTTTGTTTTTGTTTTCTATGAAGATATAATACTGTTACTTATTTATACTGTGCCTGTACCTCACAGCCAAGATAGCTTAGTCGCAGTCGAGTATTCGAAATCGGTACAGTATGTAAATAAATGTACTATTACGCCTGCAACTGATAGCATAGCAACGAAACTCTTACAGAACACTCTCTTTATAACCTATAAATAACTGCAAGGTTATATTCGTTCATAGGAATTTATAGTAGGTATGTATTTTGTAACAAGTTATTTTTTTTTCAATGTCAAAGTAAATAAGTTTTTATACTATGCATACGTCATCAAAACTTGTTACGAGTTACGAGTAACATTATTTTTGTATTGATTATGTTACCTATTTATTATTAATAATTATAAATCGGTACTGATAAAATACATTTGCAATTATTAATTAAGTAGGTAAACGGCACAGATAGGTACTTGGCTACTAAGTGTTAATTTCAACCATATAAATACAGCCGAAATAGCTCAGTTGGGAGAGCGTTAGACTGAAGATCTAAAGGTCCCTGGTTCAATCCCTGGTTTCGGCAGATCACTCTTTTTGCTTTGAAATAAATCATATTTATATATTTTTTTAAATATTTCTTCCTTTTTTTATTAAACGAAAGCAAAGTTAAAGTCAATAATGTATTATGATTAAAACGTACATAATTAACAAAGTGAAACGCTACCTCTACCAAAATAGGTTGGGTAGGCGATATGATGTGATGTTTAACTGTACCTACCATTTGCCTACCTACCTAAAATATAATAAACAAAAGCTTTTAAAAATTATCATGTCTTTTCATTTACATATTCATGGGGACAGCGAGGGAAAATTAAGAAGATTTAAAAGCCTCTAGGTATATATTTTTTTGTAACACAATGTAAACAACAAGTAAGTAAAATGGGTACAAAAACAACGGACTCACAATACGTGATTCAATCTTCTTGAATAAGATTGATCCTAATTATACGTTTACATAACTTTAATTAGTCTTATAGGTAATTGTTTGCTAGTTCGCTAAGTTTCATCTCATTTCCGTATAGATAAAGTACGTGCTTAACTAACTTGGAAACTTAGTTCACGATGTATTTGAAAGCCACTGAACAAGTGAATACAGAAAATCCGTTTCTATTCCTTAGACTACGCTAGAAACATTATTTTTTACTGGGAATCTACCATCTAGAATCATGTTTTAAAAGACTTCAAAAAGGAGGAAGTTCTCAATTCGAATGCATGTTTTTTTTTGTATGTTTATTACGTGATTACTCCGCTAATTATGAATTAATTTTGATGATTCTTTTTTTGTTAGGTAAGTAATATTTCAGAGGTGGTCCCAAATATTTTTTATAAACTTTACTTGGGTAGTTTTTCAGTTAGCTTTAATCTACTTGGATGATATTATGATGGATAAGTTCCTGTCACTGTTATTTTCATAGCAGGTAGTGGTATTCGAATTTGTGTGGAGTAAGTACCACAGCTAAAAAGTGAAAAATAAAAACTTATTACAAAAAAAACGACTTCCAAAAAAACAGTGGAAAATAACTTGAATTTCGGAAGTCGGTGGCAAAAATCGAAAATTCAAAACCAAAGAGACGACCGACTTCCGAAATTAAAGTAATTTTTTAAATTAGTAATTTTTTGTTTTTTGGAAACAGCCAATACTTAAAAATTATCTACGTTCCTCAATCTTCGACAGCTTTATAACATCAGTCCAAATCCGAGATGATTTCCAAATTGTAGGTATGGGTAACTTGAGTAAGGTTTGGACTGACAGTATAACGAATACGAACTAAGTACCTATTCAGTTCACTTGGTTTTCGCCGTCACTTTGAAGTTGAACTTCTCCGTCTGTATCTTTTGTGTCCAATCTCATTGCAGCTAATGTTCTTTGACAGAACCAGTTAAACAGTTCTAATTGAATCGCAGGCAAATGAGATTGAGCGAAACATTTTCTAAGTTCTTACCGTAATTTTATTTTTGACTTAAGAGTCTGACAATATAGCTAAAGCTGTTGTCAGCCGCCAGCTGCTCCAGCTCCAAATGATTTTTAACCTTAAAATGTTAAGTGTTAAGTTCAGAATCTAATGTGAAAATTGGTTTGTAGTAGCTTGACCTGCTGATGTGTGTACGTAAGGTGGTTCATTGTTTTGTAAAAAGAGCGCCTCTCGCCATCAAGCGTAAAAGTTTGGCGAGTTTATAATTAAATAACACCTCTGTATTATAATTTCATTAAATAAATACCTTTAATATTTTAAAAAAGTGAGGATTCTGTAGGACTGCATAGAAAAGAAAGAGAAGCGCGATGACACAATGCCGGTAATTTATTGCAAAATTTGAAGCAATTATATATTAAAAAAATATATATTACGTTTGTAGAATAATCTGACAAAAAAATCTACATACCTATTAATATGGTTTTTAATCGTAAAAAGAAATTTTTAGAGGTATTTTCGTGATATTTTTCTACCATATCAAATACACATAATAATAGGTCTTTACCTATGTAATTGGAGATTCTATAACCAGCATTTTCAGATTTAATTATCTGTGGATTGGCGCGCAATTCGAAATTCAAATGAATTTTATTCGAAAGACGTGTTAATTTAATTTCAAATTCAGTCATTTATTTTTAGAGAATTTTTTGTTTTTGTGACATTGTGGTAGTTTTTGGCGCCATGGATAAACTGAAAATTCTTAGTTCCTACGTGGAAATACCGCTGCACAAACAACACGAAACATTAACGACGTGTACGGGCCTAACACGGCTTGCATAAACACGGTCCATTATTGGTTCAATCGTTATAAATCTGGAAATTTTGAGTTGAAGAACGAGCCTCGCGGTCGGCCGGTAACCATTGTCGACAACGACGAATTGAAGGCGATATTGGAAGCGGATCCAACTCAATCTACGTCTGAGCTTTCTGCGGGCCTTGTAGTTAGTGTCAAAACAACATTAAAGCACTTGCGTCATATTGGAAAGATAATAAAGCTAGATAAGTGGGTGCCACACGAAATAAGCGACCAACAGCGATTTACGCGTCGAAGCATGCATAGCACTACTTTTTTTTTTTTTTTTTTTTGGGTGGGAAATCATCAAATGACGTCTCCCGCTCTGGGTGGAGCGGGAGGGCGTGTCAGACTCTTACTGACTAAAACCCACCCGTGTTCCTTCTGTTGCCTGTGCAATGCCAGGGGGCCACGGTATCCCTTTCGGACTAATCCCGCAACCCCGGCAGGCAATGGTCTCATCGGACCCCTTCACTTGCTGACATCTCTTTGAGGCGCGCGTGGAACACAACGCGCCGTCGACCCGGGCCTGGTCCTTACCGGACGGCGAGCTACCCATTGCTCACCGTCCGCAAGCCCGCGCCTACGGTGGCCGGGAATCGGCAATCGATTCCCGACGCCCAGGGCGTCTCCTCCTGCGGCGGCTAGGGGCGTGAGGGCGCGAAATTTGCCTCTCCCTCACGCGTTCCGCCTCCTCCTTTGCGAGCATTACTGCTTCGCAGAAGGAGGTGACGGCCTCCCATGCCCTCTCGCTCCGTACCATGGCCTGGACCAGGGCCGGACGCGAGAGATCCCCGCCACCGATCGCCTCCACGAGGACACGGCGGTGCTCTGCCCAAGCCGGGCATTCCTCCACCGTATGCTCCACCGTGTCCTCCGGGCGATCCACGCAGTGATGACACCCGGGCGTTTCCTCCCGCCTTATCCGAAACAGGTACCTCCCGAAACAGCCATGGCCGGTGAGGACCTGCGTCAGGCGGAAGGTGAGGACGCCGTGGCGCCTCTCCAGCCACTCCTCAAAGAGGGGACTTATCGCCGCAATAGTGGCGTGCCCAGCACTGGGTTGCGACAATCGCACTCTCCATGCCGCCATGAGATCCCGTCGGAGCTCTGTCCGCTGTGCCGCGATTTCTCGCGGCATCGGAGTCAAGCCCCGGCGTTTCGCCTCCTCGCGCCACTCCCAAATATGCGCGAGGACTTTTGCCTCCAGATCCCATGGCGGCAATCCAGCAAGGAGGCTTGCCGCCTCACCGGAGACCGTGCGGTATCCCCGGACCAGCCGGGTGGCCATGACCCTCTGGGACGCGTTCAACCTGCGGGCAGGCCGCCGCCTCAACGAACGCGCCCACACCGGTGCCCCGTACAGGGCCATGGACCGCACGATCCCCGCGTATAGCCTCCGGCAGGAGGCGTTTGGACCCCCTAGATTGGGCAGGAGCCGCTTCAATGCAGCCCCGGCCCGCTCCAGTCTGGGAGCCAAACGTCGGAAATGCTCCACGAAGTTCCACCGACTGTCGAGGACGAGTCCCAGGTACTTCATCGTCGACTCGACGCCGATGTGAACCCCTCCTACCGTTATTTGGGAACCCGACGGTGGCGCGTTCCGAGGACCATGAAAACACATGGCCTCGGACTTGTGCAAGGCCACCTCGAGTCCCAACTGCCGGATTCTGGCCACGATTGTCGCAACCCCGTGTGTCGCTAGTTCGGCCGCCGCCTGGTGCGACCTCCCCTGCGCCAGGACCAACGTGTCGTCAGCGTAACAAACGACGCTGACGCCATTGGGGAGGTCTGCGCGCAGCACCCAGTCGTATCCGATGTCCCACAGATGCGGCCCCAGGACCGATCCCTGTGGGACACCGCACGACATCTCTCGCCGGTTCCACTCTCCCTGGTGACCGGGGTAGATGATGGCCCTGTCCGTCAAATAGGCCTCGACCACACGACAGAGGTAGGTCGGCATCCGGTGATACCGGAGTGCCTCCCTGATGCAACTCCAGGGCAGGGTATTGAAGGCGTTGGCGATGTCTAGAGACACCGCCAAGACGACCCCACCCCGAGCCACCGCATCCCCCGTCGTGAGGGCTCGCACGCGCATGATGGCACCCACCGTGGAGCGCCCCCTGCGGAAACCAAACTGGCTCTCCGCCAAATCCGGCCCCACCCGCACCCGCCGCCCGACAAGGCGGTCTGCAATTACTCTTTCAAAGAGCTTGCCCACCTCGTCGAGCAGCACGATGGGCCGGTAAGCGGACGGAGAGTCCGCAGGGCGCCCCGGCTTCTTGATGAGGACCAGTTTCCCCATCTTCCAACGAAGTGGAAACTGGCCCCTCTCCATGCATGCGCTTAAGAGCCCCCTTAGTCGAGGCCCGAGAGCCTCTGAGGCCAGGACCCAGGCTTTCCCAGGTAAGCCGTCGGGTCCTGGGGCGGTATTTCTGGCATTCAGCCTACGTACCGCCACCCTCATCTCTACCTCGGTCACCTCCGGAGCATCGTCGTCGTCGTCGGCGGTGTGGTCCGCATTGGGCACCGCAGTAGGCGGAGCCATGGGCGGGGAGGCATGTTCCCCTCGTGAAGGGAACAGAGCGCTCACCACATCCCCCACAAGCTGCGGCTGGAGACTCTGCGTAAGCGGGGGAGCCCATGGGCGGAGTTTCTCCCGCACCATTTTGTATGGGCGTCCCCACGGGTCTCTGTTCAGAGTCTCCAGCGACTCCTCGCGGGCCACTGCCCTGGCCCGCAGGATTTCCGCTTGGAGGGCGGTCTTCGCCACTCTGTACCCCTCGTACAGCTCCGCCTGAATGGCTTCCGTATCCGGAGGTCGAATACGGAGCCGGCGGTGCCTGGTGTACCGACGGCGCGCAGCAACGCATGCATTTCGCAGTGTCGTCAACTGTCGCGACCACCAGTACACCTGGCGCGAAGCACGTCCGGGCTGGACCCGGGGCATTGCCACGTCACATATCTCGGACATGGCCTCCCGGAACCACTCCGCCTCGTCATTGATGTCGGCAGGCCTGTCCGGTGATGACACCCAGGCCTGCACGATTGAGGCTTCCAGGAGGAGCTCCCGGTCCAGCTGCTTCAGCGCCCACCGCGGACCACTCGGGGCCTGTCGGACCGGCGCGCTCGAGGTCTGGGCGGAGACGTCAAACCGGATGTACCGGTGATCGGAATACGTCTCCACCCCCTCCATGACGCGCCAGTCAATGACTCGTGGCGACAGAGCGGGGCTGGCGAACGAGATGTCCACCACTGATTCACCCCGCATCCGCACACACGTGGGGACAGAACCCCGGTTAAGGACGACCAGGCCTGTCTCCAGCGCCCAGTCCTCCACCATCCTGCCCCGTGTGTCCGTATACCGGGAACCCCAAGCCACATTCTTGGCATTGAAGTCCCCGAGGACGAGCACGGGGAGGGAACGGAACCCGACGACGACGACTCTCAACTCCGCAAGGGAGTTGTGGAACTCGGCGAGAGTTCGATTCGGGGAGAAGTATGCCCCTACCACGACAATCTCCCCGAACCGTGCTGCAACGCAACCCCGTCCTCTCTTAACAGCCTCGAGGGACGGGGTACCGGCGGCGGCCGACGAAATTAGGGCCACTGAGCCGCTCAGGTCCTCCACCCAGTCATCCCTGGGCGGGACAAAGTACGGCTCAGCGACCACGGCGATGTTAATCGACCACTGCGCCATGCTCTGGAGCAACAAATGCTGAGCTGCGGCGCAGTGGTTGATGTTCGCCTGGAGGAGGCGAAATGGGGCCATTATTGGCACTCCATGTCAGCCCCCTCCTTAGCCCCCTGTGAGGGCCCTGCCGCGACGGCTGCGGCGACGGCGACGGTTGTGGCGGCGGTTGCGGCTGTGACGGCGGTGGCAGATGGCTTGCCTCTATGCATAGCACTACTGAATCGGCTTAGAAACGAGGGAATTCTTAATAGAATTGTTACCTGCGATGAAAAGTGGATCCTGTACGACAACCGTAAGCGTTCGTCCCAGTGGGTGGACCCGGGTACAGCACCCAATCAGTGCACTAAAAAATAGATTACTCATAGGACTGTCTGGTGGACCAATGCCGGACTTGTACATCACAGCTTCTTACCGGCAGATGTCTATTGCCAAGAATTGCAAACAATGATGGAGAAGCTCGTAATTCAACAACCAAGACTAGTCAATCGCTCTTCCCTATTGCTTCTCCACGACAACGCGCGAGCTCACACTTCACGACAGACCATCGCAAAGCTACAAGAGTTATAGTATTGTAATAGTTAGGTAGATAGTATTCTCGAAGGGAATCATTATCTCTCGGACCTAGGTTGTAAATGGCTCGAACAGCCCTTTCCTGTAGAACAAAGATAGTATTAATATCCGAACAGGTTCCCCGAAGGGTGTTGTTGAACTGTCGAAATGAAACAGGAAATGTGTTACGCAATTTGATAGCTGGGCCGTCCAAAAGCACGTTGGATTGACGATTTCGTCAAAATCGCAGGAAACATCATGGATGAGAGACGCACGAAACCGGCTTGTATGGCAGAAGAAACGGGAGGCCAGGTGGTGTAGCGGCGTGTAAATAGCCGCAACACGCGGGGAACTTAATTATGAAAATTATGTTTATGACATTATTATATCGATTCCTATGAAACCCACCCTGTGAACTGAGGAATAAGAAATGGTTTCGACGTCAGCACCGAAAACTATTGGCCCACTAACCTTTCAGACCAGCTCAGGAACGCCTCACCAGCTTCTGTAATTGCACAGCTCACACCATGAATCACTTTCACGAAAAACAGATTGTCAGGTCACTGCTGGGTATATAAAACGAGTTTCTTGAAATCTTTAGCTGTCCATCACGGAGAAAAAACCAACTTTTCACCAAAAAATACGCGAGAAGACCGGCCGTGATTTTCAAACGTTTAGGAATGTTCATTGGTCGGCGCTCGGTCAGCGGTAGTCAAAACTCTGGCGCTAGTGTTGCCAAGTTCAGCCGATCCATCAGCGCGATCCTTATGGCGCGCGAACCAAATAGCTCCAGTACTGACAGAAAGAAACCATTTGAATCAAATTAACTACTTTTAAAGAAATGACCCAATACTTAGGTTTAGCAGAAATAAATATTAAACAAGTTAATTTGGGTCACTTAAGGTGCCCAACCACCAGGTACCCAGAAGTGGACGATTCCTGGCTAACACGATGATGACCAGTATTTTATATGGGGCCATATAATTATCATCTTACACGCAATTCAATACATTATTTCTTCAGTCTTCCCTTACTCTTGTAGCTAGACCGTTTTTTTAATATTCCTACTTAAAAAAAAAAAATACAAAATTAATATTTAAATTTTATATATCCTATTTATCTATACCATTAAATGAGCAATATTTGTTTATCGAAAACCGTATTCTTGATTTGTCGAAAACGGCTCTAACGATTTCGATGAAAGTTGCAATATAGGCGTTTACGGGGCGAAAAAAAGGTTCTAGCTAGGTGTCATATCTGGGAAAATTCGTTTTCTCTATTTTCACCAGAGCTGAGATCGGTCGCCCAGGTACTAAGTAATGAACAGAGCGTAAAATACGAATAAAAAGATAGAAATACGTCTGTTCATTTAAAGCGGGTAGTCGTCACTTCGTCCTACAATTTTATTAATTCCACCGTCTACCCGTATTCGTAGCTTGCGTTCCAAGTTTGAACTGCAGAAGCTAATTAGTCTGTGAACTGCAGTCTTTGGTGTTCATTCAAAAGTGAAAAAAACAGCTTTATTACTTTCGTGAGATAAAAAACTTTTTACAAAAAAAAACCTTACAAAGTGAAAAATAGCTTTAACTTCGGAAATCAGTGTAGGGTTTTGAATTTTCGTTTTTTGCCACTTACTTCCAAAACAATTTTTCATTTTTCACACAAATTCGAATAGCACTACTTGCTATGTAAATAACAGTGACAGGAAGTTATTATAACATCATCCACATAGACTTAGTAGGAAAATTACGTATTATTGAAGCTAACTCGCAAACTACCTATTGGGTAGGTAGTTTATAATACCAAAGAAGCAGTCGAGTTATTAATTAACAAGACGTATGAACGTTTTCATCGTCCTTATCATCCTCCCGTTCTTACTTAAGATTATTTGAGAATTAAAGTTAATAGAATGAATTTAAAATTAAAGTTAATAATATTTATATGGAACCACCGCGCCAGCTTCTTCTATCGAATGAAAAAGTTACTTTCAAAATCGATCCCATAATTATCGAAAATTTCGATGAACATACTTAAAAAAACACACAGACGAACGTAGAACCTCCCCCTTTTTGGGGAACTTGTGAATAATAAGAGACATTTTGCAGGGATCAAACTTGTTACGGTTTAAAAAAAAATAGATGTTGGTTCAAATGGACCAACATCAGTAGATACTTACATAATTCCTTATTGCATATTTAATTTTCTTTGTGTTAATCAAAATTAGCCTATAGGTAATGTTCCCACTGCTGGGACCACCACGCGGGCCCAGTGCGGGTTGGTAGAATGTCACATGTCTTTTTTGGTTCTTGGACATACCGGTTTTCTCACTGTTTTTCTTTACCGTATTGAGGGCAATGGTGATGAGATAATTTACCCAAAGTAAAGCGCCTGTGCCTGGGTTCGAATCTATGACCTACAACACGTTCCGGCCGTTGCCTCTGGCTATCGTGAATAGACCTTACTTGCATCGATACAGGCGATTTCTAAAATTATTGCTGCAATAATCTAGCTGTCTGAAAACTGTTTGTGATACCAATGTTTTATCAAGAAAGGACAAAAACATGAGTAACATGAGCGAGAAAATTATTGTTGCACAATGGACCGCATTTGTCTTCAGTAAGAATTTATTACACTTTAATCTTGTAACTTTTATGACTTTCCTCGCTTTATAAGAATAAACCAGAGACATTGTATTCTTGAGACTAACTTCTGATTTGATTTCAATGGTTAAAGATAAACCAAAAAGTAGATAGAGACTTAATGTCTCGCTGATGGTGGCGAGTGTGTTGGATCATTCGGTTCCCTACAAAATGGTTGAGCTGGATGGTGCTGATCCACGCGTCATGTTCGTGAACGGGCGCCGTCAGTTGAGACTGGTCATCTCTTATCTGCCAGGGCTTATTTTTAATCTCATATTTTTAATCGTTTTTGATTATTATATTTTTTTACATTGTTCTCACATAAAGAATCAGTTCAAGTTCTATATTTAAAAGAGTGTCCTTGGAGTTTCTTGCCCGTTCTTCTCCATAGAGATCTACGTTTAGCTTCAACTTTCTGACTAACTGACTGACGTAAGCCGTGGCTGACAGTCGTGGCTTTTGTGTATCTGGATAGTACATTTAGCACTACAATGTGCAAACTATAGATCATAAGTCGCGGACGTGACCATGGGCCGCCCTTGAGCGTTCGGACGTCTGATAGAAATCTGTACCCTAATTACGTAATGCAAAATCAATCCGAATCTTAATCGTTTTGAAACAGATTGCTAATCCATTGCTCCGTAGTTCGAAAAAAAACTGCAGAGCAACGTAAATAACGCAATGAATGTCGTTGAACTGTCAAAATGAAACAGATTTGTCTTTATCGTTTACGAAAATATGTTGCGTAATTAGAAAGCTGGTCGGCTGGAGCTGGGAACAACGTGCACACTCATCGGTCGCGACTATCAGACGCGGCTTACGGACGCGTCCGATAATGTGTTCCCAGCTTAAATGTTGCTAGTAATTTCTCAAAAATACAGTGCGGCTTGTAATTCAATTATTCCTTCCAAGACGTGATAGTGTGACCCCTTTGCACAAGTCTGTCTTCAAGCCTGTATATTTATGGAGTTCAAAGTCAACACATTCAATAATAGATTACAATACTTAAGTTAGAAATACTTACATCAATCATCGCATAGGAGTTGGACATCATAGCGATGAGAAGATTCAGTAGCACGATGACGTTGATAACGGAGTATGACCCGAACATCAGCAGGCCCCAGAACCGGGTGTAACTCTTAATGCCAGCCAACTCGAAGTTTTCAAGACCGACCATACCGAAAGAGGCCCAGAACAGAGACTGGGAAGCTTCGAAGACGCTGGTGGAAAGGTGTTAAAATGAACATTGAGATTGGATTGATTTTTTAATAAAGAACCTACTGCCATACTGAAATTGTGCAAGCAAATAGAGCTACCAGAGGAAGTGTTCCAAGTAAATTATAATTCTTAATCTTCTTTTATAAATCTAGCGGTGCCAACATTATTGGTACGCTTTCTTATACTTCTTTTTTTTATTATTAGTTTATTCTTAAATCTTGGTCGTGGGAACGTATGGCGGAATAAAGATGTCGTTTTAAATAACAGAAAAAGAAACAGATCATAACCAGTTCAACCACAATTTTATTAAAATATCAATACTAATCAAAAACTGGCTAACTACAAATACTACTTTTTAAAACATCACAAAAATACAAAATAAAATTGAGCTGCAGCAAACTCAGCGACATTATGTCAAAGAACGTTTAACGAGTTGAAGGTGCACCCCATAACCTTATACCGTGAGGGGTACTAACTTCATTTTCGTGATCCCGCACTACGCAAACCGACACACACAATTTTTGAATAAATTTGGAATACTATAAAAAAAAACACGGAGGTCTTTTTTTAGGGTAGCTCCTAAAGGTACCATTCCGTAGCCACCCGCAGGCGGCAACTGCCGGCGACTTATCGCCGCGACACAAATGGTTTATATACCTTCCGTAGTTAGCGACACGTCGTCTTCATTGAAATACATAGAAACCAGTCGTGTCGCAGCATTATGGAATTGTACCTTAACATTATTAAAGAATATTATTTTGTGCCATCTATATACACTATAAATAAGAACGTGAACTATGGCCGATTAAATTTATCATCTGCGTAACAAAGATTAGAATCAGTTTCTGGATATAGTTCTATAGGTAATGTGGCTGCACTAGTCCACGATTATCCAAACCAACATCCTAGTACGCATGATAGTCCATACTCTGTCGCATAGTCATGCAGTCCACCTCATCAATCTTCAGGGTGTTCATCTTTACGTTAATGTCCTCTTCCAATTGGATCTGCGTCTGCAGCAAGTAGCGTAAAGAAGCAGAGGCCTCGCTCAGCATTTGTTGCAGTTGCAACGTGCTGTGACGTAACATCTCACATTCGTAGTACAAAGCCTGCCCTGGAGGGTCTCTGACCAGCTCAGCTCCCACTCTTTGAGCTCGTTTGCCGAGTCTCGTGTGTGCCAAAGCTGTGTGCCCTTCCTTTTCAGACAAGGCTTTCTGTAGTTGCAAAATATTGTCCTGCATGTCACTTATCTTTTGAGTGGTCTCCCGGTGCATATCCTCGAGTTTCGCTTTAGCTCGTTTCGTATCTTCAATCCGGTCAGCGAACGCGTGGTTGCATTTCTTGTAAGCGCCCCACAGGTCGTCGATCACTTGCTTGAGGATTATATCGACGAACATTCGCATTGGACGCGCGCTTGTTACCTCCCTCGCTGCCATTTGTACATTTTTCGCGGAATAAGCGTTGTACTCATCGGCAGATATGTTTGCTGGATCAAGATTAGTGTAACCTTCGTAGATGGAAAGGCATAAATCAGTATGTTTGAGGGAGAGATTGCCTTTGTCTAAATCAATAGCCGCTTGCTTATATTGCAAGTCGCGATCGAGAAGATAGCGCGTCGAACGTAGACGCCGCATCTGTTCATTCAACTGCTCTAACACTCGTCTTAGTAGGCTTTGTCCCCCAAGGATGGCGGTGAGCTCCTGCTGCAGAGCACATTCAACCTCGTCAACAACCAAGTCAATGCCAAGGCGTCCATCTCTGAGCATCAGACATTTGCGGCAAACCGATATAGCATTTGCTTGCAAGGAGGTGAGACAGTCCAAGACACGGGCCTTATACATTCCCAGAGCTTCTAATTCTGTGTATATTTCTTTGCGTTGTATTTGCAACTCGTTCTTGTTGAACTCGATGTCACCGATGCGTTCTTCAATGCGTCTGTCAGTAGTAGCTTTCATGATTTCTGCGCGTTCGGCAGTCTCCTCTCGGATTCGCTCGGACTCGCCGAGAATCCTGTCTGCAAGCTGCTGCTGGTCTTCCGTGTTCCTGCATCTTTGGTCGTTGCTTAACTTCCATTCTGAGGGAGTAAACTTGGCTGTTCTTGGCGGTATGCATACTATGGATTGCTCCGATAGCCTAGTGGTCGCTATAGGAGCGCCGATGACGTGCCGCACACCGAACTGCTCCTCACCCATGATAACAAATGGAGAACTAAATAATTTAAAAAATAAACCTTATTCAAAACTGGATTTCACGTCCCTTGAACAAATTGACAAAACTGTTTAGTGGGTTGTCATGGTAACGTCGTAACTTTTGGAAGACATGCGCAGATGTTATTGCAGTAATAAGGTTCAAAAGATTGTATTCACACTTTTTATTTTACATTTTGCCGCGTTTTATCTTTCATACGAGTATGGAATGTTCAAAATATTATTTATTCAACGGACAAATGGGTAACCGATAACAGTATACGTAGTCAATAAATAAACACACGGTCTTCATTGATGTCTTCTAAACAAAAAAAAAATGTTGCAGAGCTATTCTAGTACAAACAAAAACCAAGCATTACGATCTAGCACTACTAAGGTCCAGTGAGAACTGACTTCCCGAAGCTCCTCCATTTCATGCAGGAGTCCCCAGCATTGTCCCAGTCAGGTAGACCACCAGGCAAGACGTAGCACTTGCGTTTTTCAAGATCAGCGAAGTACCACAGTAGTTGATTTAAACCTAGGTTTGATACGGTACCGAACAAGGTATTAATAGACTAATATAGATTTGGTTCTGATAAAAGTCGTGGTCGCATAGATTTGGATCTTATAAAGGTCGTTCGAATATTTAGTGTTGGTTGATTCTCTTACTGTTAGGAATATTATTCAAGCGGTACATAATACATATTCATACTTAAATATTCATACCATAGGCATTGGCAAAAAATAATGATACACAGTTTGAGAGCAAGAAAATAACAAGAAAGGTACTTAACAATAACTAGTAAAGCTAATTTTAGTAAACGAATGTTGTTTAGTTAAAAATATTAATATACCATGCGAAACCTGGTTTAGACAGCACGAATTTAAAGACATGAAATTTGTCCAAATTAATATTGGCACAGGTAAACTTACCACAAGCGAAAGCGAAGAGCACCAAACTATAGATGAAGAAGAACTTGACGATATCGATGACCATGCGACCGAGAGAGATCTGCAGCGGACCGAGATGAGGGTTGATGGAGAACAAGTGCACCAACTTGAGAGCACTGGAGAAAACATAATACTCGTTAGTAATAATTATATCTGCCCGACTGAATTTAGGTCACGGAGGCCAATCTCAACAGAAATTAGCCAGATAAGCAGGAGATGTGGGCAAACACAGGTTCATTCTCTCATAGTCTGATGAGACGGCAACACGACCGGGGAGAGATCAGGCACAGGGCCGGCTTTACGTGCGCTCCGAGGCACAAACCAACTTCCAAACTCCGGGCTGCTACTGGGAAGCTGGCATAGTACCTCATTAACATCATCATCATTTCAGCCGAAAGACGTCCACTGCTGGACATAGGCCTCCGCCAAGCACCGCCACTTCGACCGGTTCTGTGCTTCCTGCATTCAGCGGTTTCCTGCGGCCAAATATAGTACCTAACCACAGCAAAATAACATTACACGTTTAGCGTACAACTTAATGTAAGCTAGAACTTCGTCACTAGGCTATATTTTTGGCATCCATAATATGTATTTTGATTTAAAAACAACCCTGTGTTTTTTGTTGTGCAATTCGCAAGACTAGAATCATAGTTTTGGAAGTTGTTCTAAATTGAGAACCTGTTCCTATAAGCGTTTTATACATTAGATAGTCATCCTCTACCTAACTCTTCTTGTAGTTTCGTTATATTGATTCCTATATGGAGGCCTTTTCTCAGCAGTGAAGCAAAATGTAGTCTCGTTAAAAATGGGTTAAAAACATACCTGAAAATATTTGCAGCAGCAAACAATCCTTCTGCAATCAACTGAGGATCAAAAGCATCCCAGTTCTCCCTCGGAATGAACTTAGTCTGAGGGTCTCTATTAATCTCGGTGGTCTGCTGGATATAGGCCGCGAACCTTAACACAGCCACGGCCACGTAGAGAGAGTTTCTGGTAAAGTCGATGAAATTCCACATGTTACGGAGGTAGGAACGAATGCCTTCGATGTAGATTTCCTGTGTCTCTTCCCATATGAAGCCTAGAAGTAAAATATGTAATGTAATTTCTAGTTGAGACCCTTTAAATGATAGTATGGATAGGAAAATAATGTCGACTTCATGGACTAAAGTAAAACTAATCATAATAGTTATTTTTGCAACAAGAGAGCAAAGTAGTTTTTTGCTGCGAGTGTTGATTTTGAATCCCGAGTAAGCGAAGCGAATCACGAGCGTAGCGAGTGATTCTAGGTTAGAATCCTGAACGCTGCGAGGGATTCAAAGACACGAGATGCAAATAACTTTGCTCTCGTGTAACACATACAACTTTTCACCTCAGCAGCGAGAACATACAACATGTAAAAAAAAACCCTGTCCGATCCGTGAGGGTGTTGTTAGGTATCGTACTGTTAGCATATTTATGTGGAAATTTTCAGGAAAAAAGAAAAAATAATCCCCACATTTTTTTTTCAATGGTGAATTTGACCGAATTTTACATTTGGTGCGGGCGGCGGCCGTCGTTTAGCGGGTGTCTAAAAGTCATAAGTTATGAGTTTTGCCATTTTTTTTTGGGGTAATTTTGGAACTAAAAATGTGAATTTACCAATAACTTTTTTACTATCAATAATAATCAAAAAAATACTGTTTTGTAATGTTACTGCAGTACCATATGCCCATTTTCGAATGGGACAAGGTTTTTTTTTTACATAATCTTCATCACCTCGTATTTTGCAGCCACCATCTTGGATTTATGTTTTGACCTCACTATCGACTTTAGCACCCTCGAAAACTATGAAAACGACACCCATGACGAAAAATGTGAAAATTTTCGCAGCCGCCATCTTGGATTTTTATTTTGACTTCACTTTCGGCTTAAGCAACCTTGAAAACCATAGAAACGATACGCATGAAGAAAAAATTGAAAATTTTCGCAGCGGCCATCTTGGATTTACATTTTGACTTCACTATCGGCTTTAGCAACCTTGACAACCATAGAAACGATACCCATGAAGAAAAATTTGAAAATATTGGCAGCCGCCATCTTGGATTTACATTTTGACCTCACAATCGGCTTTGGCACCCTTGAAAACTATGAAAGCGACACCCATTATGAAAAATGTGAAAATTTTCGCAACCGCCATCTTGGATTTTCATTTCGACCGAATTCACACTTAATATCTCTCTCCGTCTTTCTTTCTCTTTGAATTAGAAGAAGACAGTCGCAAGCGCCTTTTCGCGTGACGATTTCTGCCACTGCACTCTTACCGCAAGCCGCTTAAGAACTTCGTTCCAAAAATTTAATAAAACAGAATTTAAATAAAACCTTATTAGATGACTTGCAATTTTAATATTTTATGTACCTTTATCCGAACGTTTTATTGTTTGTTTCTTTTTTGTTCCTAGTAGGTAGGTATAGAATTTTGAAATCGAACTTCAAATTGACTTGTTTCTCTCTCGCTTTTTTCGTATCGAAGTGAAAGTGACAAAACTAATTGAAGTTCAAATCTTTAGAATTTTGTGAGTAGACCCAACACAGCTCTCGGCGTTAAAAAAAAATAATTAAAAAGTTACTTTGTCTCACGCTCGCAACAAAATCGAATTTTGCTCACTGTTTTTTGACAGAAACCTGCTTGTTTGAGGTGCTGAGGTGAAAAAGTATTTTGATTTCCCACTATGAACAACTATAGTATTTTTATCTCACGAACCGACGCGCGCTTTACTTATGTACAATTTTCCCAGGTGTACAAACACGCTGTAAATGTGAGTGTAAGCACAGGAGTTCGCAGTGCCGTCCGAGACAAGGGCGAAGTCGGAAGTGTGTGTGTTATATACTGACACTACTCGTTTTCACGCACACATTCACAGCGTGTTTGAACACTTTCTTATCAAAAATAAAGCGCGCATCGCTTCGTGAGATAATCATACTGTACCAGAATTATGAATAGAAATAGATCAAATTCAAAAACTCAAACTCAAAGCATTTATTTCAATAAAACCATTTACAGGCACTTTTTAATTTTCAAAGAGTCAGTCAGTTAGTCAGAAAATTGAAACTAGTTGCCCATTCCAAAGTGATCTCTATGGAGAAGAACGGGCAAGAAACTCCAAGGACACTCTTTTAAATATAGAAATTACAAAATCCTGGGTACATTACTCTTGTTGCTTTTATATGTGAGAACAATGTAAAAAGAACAATAAAAAACGATTAAAAATAAGCCCTGGCAGATAAGAGATGACCAGTCTCAACTGACGGCGCCCGTTCACGAACATGACACGTGGATCAGCCAGCACCATCCAGCTCAACCATTTTGTAGGGAACTGAATGATCCAACACACTCGCCACCATCAGCGAGACATTTAAGTGAGCATGACATACTCTCATATACATATGATAACAGCTTTACAATAGTAAAAGGTACTGTAAATAAAAATCAATCCCTCAATCTTGTGCTAAGATGGCAACCTCGTTTTTTTTCCATATCTTCCGAAAAGTAGCAGATACATGGCAAAATATATTCAAGCATACTAACCTAAAACATAAACCACAACGCATATTTCCAAGTAGGTAGGTCCGTTCCCCCTCTGCTTGAGGAGTTCCTTCTCCAGCTCTTTCACCATCCACTCCGGACCAAACAGTTGTATCGCCTGCACCTCCGCTCTTTGTGATACCAAGATTAGAATCACTGTGGACAACTGACTTGTTAAAAAGTGAAATAAGAAAGACAAAAGTATATTGTATCTAGTCACATTTTTTGTAGAAAGCGATTAATTTTAAAATACGACGCGTGTTTTGGAGTTATGAGGGAACAGATGAACATAAAGCCTGTTAAAATTAATACCCTCCTTTGGCTTTACCGTAACAGGGTAAAAAGGTGTTTTGAATTTTTAAAGACTCAGTAATTAAATCGGAAAGTTACTCTTATCAAAATAAAACAGTCTAAAACAATAGGCTTAAAATCAATTTACCAAAGTATCTATTATTACCTACATTCAAAAATACAAGATAAATGACAATCTTTTTTTTTTAATCTGTTTTATTTAAGGGATTGTTGTACGCTTATGCGACGATGTCAATCCCATCGTGCTTTTACAAATAACAACTTACTAACTAAACTAATCTTAATCATACAAAAAATAACTTAATCTAATTTATTACTTATTAAAAAGGTATACAATATTTTTGCTGCTTTAGAAGTAGGCTTGGCTAAAATACCATGGAACATTCCAACATCCATTCTTGACAATTTCAAAGAGTTGAGAAGTGCGTTTCTTTTATCAGTATATCGGACACATTCCACCAACACATGCTGTGCATCCTCAACTGTACCACACACCTCACAGTTAGGAGAGTCCGATTTCCGCATGAAAAAGCAAAGTTGTTTAGTGGAATATGTCCTGACCTCAAACGATGCGCAGCTACAATTTGACAGCGACTCAGTTTCGACCCGGAGAACCAAGGTATATGAGGAGGCTCACTCTGTATACTTTTGTACCAGATTCCTTTCGTTTTAGATCTTTCATCAAAATGTTCATTCCAATATAAGTTGATTATTTTTCTAAATTTAGTTAACATATCCGAATAACTTGGTAAAATATCCCGTATTTGTATGCCTAAATAAATTGCTTCTTTGGCTAATCTGTCAGCCTCCTCATTACCCGAAAGTCCAACATGGGACGGCACCCACTGGATTACTATGTTTTTATTAGTTTGGTTAAAAAAATGGATTTGTTTCAAAATTGTGTATGCTATAGCTAAACCCATTGAACCATTATTCAGCCGTCATAATGGAAATATGATTATTCATTTTATAAGTCCTGTGACTTATTTGCTAAATCGCAATATGCTGCGCCCACTCCATCTGATATTTTGGACCCATCTGTGTATATAACATGCCAGCCAGTGTAAGTTTCCCGTAGTTCTTTGAGGGTATTATACTTTAAAGAATAAATATCATAATGTGATTTTGGAGCAGTAACGCTAACTAAGTTACATCTAATGATATCCTTTATATCTATTTTAGACATCCATGTCTCCAAAGTAAACATTAAGGTTGGGTACGAAGACGAAATGTTTTCAGCTACCACCAGACTGTGTGAAGCAACTAGTAGAGGTTTCCTCTTCCTATTCCAGTACCTATTCTCAATCATACCACTCAGGTCTGAAACCAAACTTATAGAAACATCGTTAATCCTGGATTGCAGTTTTAAACAAAACTTTAGAGAGAGAAATTGTCTTCTTATTTTTAGGGGAGGTATACTCAACTCACTTTCCATGACCTGTATCCGAGTCGTTTTAATAAAACCTCCAATTATTCTTGAAGCTAGATTTTGTAACTTGTCCAATTTATAAGTCTGACTAATTGCAGAGTTATCGTACAAAAAACATCCGTAATCAATTCTACTCCTGATAACGGCCATATAAAGTCTACGCATATATGTAGGGTGAATACCCCATGACGATCCTACTAGAACTTTGAGCAACTGAATTTTTCTTTGTGAACTCTCACACACCTCGTTAATATGCTTACTCCATCTTAAGCATTTGTCCAGCCACATTCCTAAATATTTAATGTAGTCGACAGCTTCTAAAGCATTATTGTTTACTTTAATATCAACTGAAAGTCTTCTACGACCTCTAGTAAATATACATAATTTAGATTTATTGCTCGATAATTCCAACCCCAACAAATCTATAGCGGAGACAAAAAAATCTAAAGCTCGCTGTATATTATCAACACTATCTTGCAATTTATTGTTATTACAATATAGGACAAAATCGTCAGCGTATTGACTGATAGAAACATTAATAATATTTTTACAAATATTGGCCGTAATTATATTAAAGAGAAGGGGGGATAAAGGATCACCCTGAGCAATTCCCCTACCAGTCCATCTTACATACTGTCTGTTGCTTTCGTCAGCTTTTATAGTGAGATGTCTTTCCTTTAAAAATTCCCAAATATAAGAACAAACATATTTCCCAACTTTTAGATAATTTAGAGTATATATAACCTGGTCAATTAGAACGTTATTATATGCTCCTTCTATATCTAAAAAAACACCCAAAGTTGGATTATTTTTTGTAAAACCTATTTGTATTGTGGTAACTAGGCGTGCCAGACTATTATGACATGAGTGATTTTTTCTAAAACCGGTTGTACTAGTAGATAATATTTTATTGTACTCTATAAACCATTCCAGGCGCTTTAGGATCATGGAGTGAAATATTTTACACAGACAAGATATCAGTGCGATTGGACGAAGCTTACTATCAGAATCGCTGCTAGTTTTAGGAATCGGTACTGTGCAAATATCTCGCCATTGAGAGGGAACCGTTGATGTTTTAAAAATAAAATTATATAATTCGAGTAAATATTTTTTAGCAATAATAGGTAAATTAGAAATCATTGAATAGGTAAAATTGTCCATACCGGGAGATGTATCCTTAACTTTAAAACAAGATTCTAATTCTTGTTTCGAAAACTCACAATTTAAAGGTGATTCGCTATTATCAAAATCAGGGGATGGAGTCATCACAAAATTTGGAGCCAATGAACTCAGTAGTTCTTCTTTTTTACTGTCCGATGAATAAGATCTCGTCTGCCTAAAACCCTTCATCCAGCGCATTTTCCTCCACATGGTTGATGCAGTTGTAGTCTCATCAATACTGTCACAGAATTTATACCATGATTTAGACTCAGCTTGCCTTGTGATCTTTTGACCTTCATAAATTTTAACATAAAGTAAATCTAGATTTTGAGGGTTAGGGTTTTTCCTAAAATTTGTGTTAAAATTATTAGACTAAAACATCAAATGAATGAATCTTTATAATCTGTGTAATGAATGAGTTGGTAACACTGAGTGTACGGAAATATAGTTCTCTGGTAGCCACCATTCAAGCAACTTGTTTTATTTTAACTAATAATAGGTTATGGCCCAGATCCATTAAAGTCAGTCAAAGTTGTAAAGTTATAGACTAGTTTCAGTTAGCGTAGGAATAATAAGTGCACAGCCACAGTGGACGATTGCGTGTGTTGGATATGATATTCACTGTATGAACTTTGTTGTGTTGCACGTGGTTGAAAAGAACGCCGCGGGTGTGTTCAACAGACATGGCTTCGAACTCGTTTATTGCAAATGTGCCTAAACTAAAAGGTCGGGAAAATTATAGTGAGTGGGCGTTTGCTGCCGAAAATCTATTAGTCCTCGAAGGAAAGCTAAATTTTCTCAAGACTGAAGGAGATAGCGCCAACATTGCGGAGGACGTCATGACGAAAGCCAAGTTGATCTTAACTATTGATCCGTCGTTGTATGTCCACATTAAGAGCGCTATTACTACAAAGGAACTATGGCAGAAATTACAACAGATGTTTGACGACTCCGGTTTTTCGAGAAGAATTATGTTATTGAGGACTTTAATTTCAATACGTCTCGAAACTTCCGATTCTATGACAAGTTACATTACTCAAATTATTGAGACGGGGCAGAAATTATCAAGAACTGGTTTTTTGGTGAATGATGAGTGGATTGGCTGTCTAATGCTAGCGGGATTGCCCGAAAAATATTTTCCAATGCTGATGGCCATCGAACATTCGGGGATCGCCATTACGGCGGATGTTGTAAAATCGAAATTATTAGACATGTCCGGAAGTGAAGATTCGACGGAAACAGCATTATACACTAGAGGGCGCCAGCATGTCAATCAAAAATCGAAGTCGTTCAATAAAACAGCGAACTCGTTCAAAGATGGCGATACGTCAAACTCAAATGTCAACAACAACAGAAACAAAGTTATCAAGTGTTATCGTTGTAAACAGATCGGGCACTACAAGAATAAGTGTACACAAGTTCAAGATACAAAAACAAACAATTCGAATGCGTTTTCTGCAGTGTTTTTAAGCGGAAACTTCAGAAGGAATGATTGGTATTTGGATTCCGGTGCAAGTGTGCATATCACGTCAAACATAAACAATATTCGGAACACATCAGAAAACACGAGTATCAAGGAGATTACAGTGGCTAATAGAGAAGTGATGCCTGTGTTATGCTCGGGTGATGTTGATATTGTTACGATCACGTCGAAAAACAAAAATTCTATCACAGTAAAGGACGTGTTATGTGTGCCTAGTGTTGCTACGAACTTGATATCAGTGAGTAAATTGATACAAAATGGAAACAGAGTTAAGTTTCAGAAAGATTGTTGCTATATCTATAACAGTAGAAATCAACTGGTTGGAGAGGCCAGATTAGTTGGTGTTTACAAACTTAATGTGGAAGAGAGACACAACTGTTTGTTTACGATATCTGACATTGGGAAGAGCGAGTTATGGCTTCGAAGAATGGGTCATTTGAATAGTAGTGACCTTAATAAAATGAAAGAAGGTGCAGTTGTGGGTATAGACTTCAAGGATAAAGCAGTTATTGATAAAAGTACATGTATTGTGTGCTGTCAAGGGAAGCAGTCACGATTACCATTCAACCATGTGAGCACGAGGAGCAGTGAAGTACTCAATATCATTCATGCAGATGTGTGCGGACCCATGGAGGTGACTTCAATTGGAGGCTGCAGGTACTTTCTAATTTTTGTAGATAACCACACACGCATGACCTTTGTTTATTTTTTGAAGGCCAAGAACCAAGTGTTTAAATATTTTAAAGAGTTCAAAGCTTTAGTTGAGAATCAACAGAATAAGAAAATTAAAATATTTCGAACTGACAATGGTCTGGAATTTTGCAATGTGTTGTTTGATAGTCACTTGGCTGAGGCTGGTATAGTACATCAAAAGACTAACACATATACCCCAGAACAAAATGCAATTAGTGAACGCATGAACAGAACTTTGGTGGAAAGGGCTCGTTGCATGTTGTTTGATGCTGGACTAGACAAAAGCTTTTGAGCTGAGGCCGTAAATACAGCCGTTTACCTTAGGAATAGGTCACCAGCATCAGGATTACAAAACATGACACCGTTTGAGCTTTGGACCAATAGTAAACCAGATCTTAGTCACATCCGGATTTTTGGGAGCCAGGTCATGGTGCATATTCCTAAGCAAAAAAGAATTAAGTGGGATACTAAGTCTAAGCCACATATTCTGGTTGGTTATGCTGAAAATGTCAAAGGGTATAGGATTTACGACCCAAGTAAGAAGTGTCTGACTGTGAGAAGGGATGTCATAATCCAAGAAAATTTGAAGAGTAATATAGATGATAAGATATCAGTTTCAGTGGGGGAAATCTCAGAAACGCTACAAGTTAAGAGGGAAATAGATGAGCCTGTGGATATAGTCACTAGTACAGAACCTGAAAATGATACTAAACAGACAGATAATACTGACTAGGCTAATAACTCTATATTGCAGAAAGTAGACGAGATTCCATCCCCACAAGAACCAAAGAGGATCAGAAGGCCACCACAGCGTTATGGATACTCAAACTTGTGCATGCAGTCGAATCCTGGAAATCAAAGTGATCCAGTTACTGTCCAACAAGCTCCACAAGGCCCTGACAAACATAACTGGATTGCTGCAATGGAAGAGGAACTTCAGGCATTCGAAGATAATGATGCCTGGGTAGTGGTGAGTGAGGTGCCTCAGGGAAAAACGTTAGTGCAGTGTAAATGGGTATATAAAATAAAATTAGGTAGTGATAACAGTGTTCGATATCGTGCTCGTCTAGTGGCAAAAGGCTTCACCCAGAAACCAGGAATAGACTATGAAGAGACATTCTCACCTGTAGTGCGTCACTGTACCTTAAGATTGTTGTTTGCACTTTCTGTACAATTAGATTTAAATGTAACTCACTTAGATGTTAAAACTGCTTTTTTGAATGGCATTTTGAAAGAGGACATTTATATGCCATCACTCACCTGTGGACACTCAGTAGTACTGTACGCGTCCGTCAATTAAATAGATCGTCAACCTTTTTCTCATTTTAAGTATTTACCATTACATATTTACATTCAGTGTTTAAACAATGAAAACGTGCGGATTGTGTAACATGCAGTTCAACGATGGCGTTCAGTGTGGGAGCTGCAAGAAGTATTTAGATTTTGGATGTGCTAACATATCTGAAGCTGGATGGAGAAAGCTTGGAGCTACTAGAATGGCACAGTGGAAGTGTTCAGCTTGTAGAATCTCATCTCCAGTTGTACCCACTTCTGATCAAGATCAAGCGTCCCTAGAAACCATCCTGGCTGAAATTCGGGACATGAAGCGTCAGTTGCTTAATTTACCGACACTAAGTGATGACATTAAAATGATTAAGGATGAGCTATCTGAGCTGAAGTCGACATGTCAAGGTACTAGTGGCAAACTCGATGTGTTTGATGCAAGGATCGCTGAAGTTGAAACTAAAGTATCTGAACTTGAGAAGATGCAGTTGGCCATAAATGACATGCAGACAGATTTATCGAAGGTGAAGTTCGAACTTTCATCCAATGATCAGCGGTCTCGATTAAATAATATTGAAATCAAGGGAGTTCCTATGAGGAAAGATGAGAATTTATTCACGATTAATGAAGCCATTGGTCGTAAAGTAAACTATAGCTGCCCCAAATCGCTGATCAATTACGTTTCGAGGGTGCCGATTTTCAACTCCAACGATAAACTTATTATAGTGAGTTTTATGAACAGATACGTCAAAGAAGATTTTATAGCGGCAGCACGAGCAGTAAAGAACTTATCCACCACTGACATCGGGTTCCAAGGCACTTCCCAGCGTGTGTTTGTTAATGACCACCTTAGTGTTGAATATAAGAAGCTGCTAAGTAAAGTTAAAACCATCGCAAAGGATAAGAACTACGAGTTCATTTGGGTGAAACACGGCAAAATTCACGTACTCAAAAACACCAACTACCAAGTTCTCATAGTGAGAAAGGAATCGGATTTAAACAAAATCGTCTAATATGCCACCTATACCATACCCATTCTTATCTGCTTTATTGTTTTAAAATATTTCATGTTGTTTTATTAGGATGTTACAAATTGTTTGGCACCACTGCTGCACTAATGAGACCGTCATCTATCTTTTGTTCGGTTAAAAAAATTCTGCTTTATTGTTTTATTATATTTCATGTTGTTCTACTAAGATATTACAAATTGTTTAGCACCTCTGCCGCACTAATAAGCTCGTCACCTATCTTTTGTTCGGTAAAAAAAAATCTCTGTGTTTCTAATCGCGCTGTTCATTTTAAAGTGTTAGTGCGTAATAATATGCCTGGCTCGCTCGCGCTTGCGCGTACTACACATTACTGTTTGCCTGCTCACACAGTTCTTTGCCGCACATTGACGAATAATTCATGCACTCAAATAATATTAGTCGCTGTTTGCTTACTTCAAGTATATTTTTTTTCCTACCACCCTCATTTAGTTGATATTTTTATGATATGTGTTATTGTGGCCTATTTCGATGATTCATATTCTGTTGTTGATTTTTTGTGCGATGGCTGATAATTGGAATGTTAATTTACCTGGTTTAAACATATATTATCAGAACGTTCGTGGTTTACGAACCAAAACCGACACTTTCTATCGGCAAATGGTGGCCAGCTCATTTGATGTTATTGTTCTCACTGAGACTTGGTTGTTGGATGGTATTTTGAACTCGGAGTTTTTTGATGAAAGGTATATTGTGTGGCGTCGGGATCGGGATTACGCTATGACTGGGCAATCACGTGGTGGAGGAGTTCTGATAGCTGCTCGTCGAGAATTATCGGTAACGTGTCAACAAAATTTTCATTCTACAGCTGAAGATCTCTGGATAACCCTACATTTGAGAAATTCGAATACGCGTAGCTATTTTAACTTACATCTCTGTGGAATTTATTTATGTAAACAAAGTCTGGGTCTTTCCTTTTCTTCTCAATTGGCGAACTTTCTTTCGACATTAAATCGATCTGTAATTGGCAATGGTTCCGATAGATTTCTTATTATAGGTGATTTCAATATGAGCGGAATAAGTTGGGAACCATCTGACAATATATCGTACGTCCCATCGAATCTTAAGAGTATTGATGAAGTGTTACTTGGGGATGAGTTATGTACTCTTGACCTTGGTCAATATAATGGCGTAGCTAACAGATACGGTAAAATACTTGACTTAGTCCTCTCGAACCAGGCAGTCAATGTGACTGAAAGCTCAAGCCCACTAGTACCAGTCGATGATTATCACCCAGCATTGTTAATTACAATGGATCTTGTCGAGATGCCTCTCCTTGAGTGTGCGTCACGTATACAACTTTTATATGATAAGGGTGATTACGAATCTTTTAACGGTGACATCTGTAAGGTCTACTGGGATAGTGAGTTCTCAGTAAGGTCCGTTGACGATTCCGTAAGTTTTTTCAATAACGTTATCTATAATCTTCAATCAAAATATATTCCTCAGAAACTGTCGTAATAAATCATATCCGACCTGGTACAGTTCTTCATTGATTAGAACAATAAAAGAGAAATTTAGATACTTTAAAAAACATAAAACCTACGGTAATAAAGCTGATGAACTAACATTTAAACTTCTTCGTGATAGGGTAAAAGTGTTAGAAAGTCAATGTTACGCAAATTATTTGAAACTTACCGAAGCGTCTATTAAAAATAACCCTAAACAATTTTGGACTTTTGTTAAGAAACGTCATAATATAAATGCAATTCCCAGTACGTTCAATTTTATAAACGAAACACTGTGTACCGGGGAATCAATATGTGAGGCATTTTCTACCTATTTTCACTCCACGTTTTTAGATCCCAACCTTACTCATGGAGGTAGCTCAAATTCCTCTTCCTCTGGTTTTACTGAATCCTCAAACCTGTCGTCCGATATCAGTCGTATCACGGTGAACATTGAAGATATAGCCAACTTGCTTCGCAAATTAGATACATCGAAGGCGCCAGGCCCAGATAATATCTCAGCGAAGGTTCTTGTACGTTGTGCGGCATCTATTGCACTTCCTATTTCAATTCTATTTAAAAAATCATTAGATGCTTGTGTTGTCCCCAAACTTTGGAAATCGGCATTTATAACGCCTGTGCATAAGAAGGGAGTCAAGACGGACATTGCTAATTATAGGCCGATATCCAAGTTGTGTATCACTGCCAAGGTTTTCGAAAGGATTATTATTTTATAACCAGGTCTATTCTGCTCTGGAGCAATCGTTAAGTCCCTTCCAACACGGCTTTCTTAAAGGTAGATCCACTGTCACCAATCTCATTTTGCTTAACAACTACATCACTGACGCAATGGACCACGGTAAACAAGTCGACGTTGTCTACACAGACTATAGTAAGTGTTTCGACCGAATCGACCACGTCATCCTATTGCGGAAGTTAGAGGGCATCGGTATACGTGGAGACCTACTCAGATGGTTTTCCTCTTACATAGAAAACAGGTCGCAAGCTGTGGTACTGAATAATTATATATCCAGCTGGGTTTTAGTCCCCAGCGGAGTACCCCAAGGTTCGTTGCTCGGTCCGTTATTATTTATCATCTATGTAAACGATATCGACTCCTGTTTGACCTCATCCAAATTATTGTGTTTCGCTGATGATATGAAAATCTATGCTACCATATCATCGACTGCGGACATGACAGCATTTCAAACTGATTTACAGCGTCTTGAAGTGTACTGCCAAAAAAGTAAGCTTGATCTCAATCCCAAAAAATGCTCAGTTGTAACGTATTCCCGTGGACGGTCAGTCCTAGCCACAAAATATACTCTTGGTGGCCATATATTACCTAGATCTAGTACGATTCGTGATCTGGGGGTTCATCACGATTCCAAACTTATTTTTGATAAGCATGTTGATGCCATCGTCGCTAAAGCCTCAAAATCTCTTGGTTTCATAATGCGATTGTCCAAGTGCTTCACGCAAGCTAAAACGTTAAAAATTCTATACTGCACCTTTGTTAGAAGCCACTTGGAATACGCATCTGAAATATGGAGTCCATGCTATCATAAATATATTGACCGTATTGAGCGCATACAGAAAAAAATTATAAAATTTTTATGCTTTCACCAGAGGGTGCCGTATGAGTCCAATAACTACCTCAGTCTCTGTAAAAAATATCATCTCTTACCATTGAGTAATCGTCGTGAGATCTCTGACTGTATATTTTTGCTGAAGACGGTTCGAGGTGACATAAATTGCTCTGATATTCTGTCAGCTTTCTACTTTAACGTTCCACGCAAATCCAAACGATTCAATCCACCATTGCGGGTGCCATTTGCAAGTACTAACTACAGACAAAATTCATACGTTGTGCGTGTAAGCAGGTATTTTAATGAGGTGTGCAAACAGTTCGACTTTGATCTTTTCAAGACAAGTGTGACCTCGGTAAAGAACAGTTTAGCAATGAGTTTCTTTAAAGCTTGAATTCTTCAGACTGCTTTCTTTTTATTTATAAATTGAATTTGTAGCATCTTGGTTATTATTGGAAATAACCCGTCATAATTATGTTATATTAGTTTTTGCAAATTTTGGGTGATGATCTACGAGCTAATTTTTTTTTATTTTTTTTATTTTATTCCTGTTTTTTCTTTTTGGCAATGTTTGGCAGTGTGTATATTTTGTTCCACAGTACTTTTATACCAGAAAAGCTCTAGACGTGAAGACTTGTAATTGGCTGCCAAATTATCATACTGTTATATAACACCATTGTATTTAGCTGTAAGTCTTCCAAAGACCTTAAATAAATAAATAAATAAATAAATATGGCTTATCCACAAGTTGATTTAGATAGTAATAATAACAGGAAAATTGTTAAATTAAATAAAGCTATTTACGGACTAAAACAGTCGTCAAGATCATGGTATGAAAAAGTTGATCAGTGTTTGACAGAATTAGGCTTTAAAAGAAGTGACATAGAACCATGTGTGTTCACAAAATTTCATGATAGTGTTAAAGTTATTATTGCTTTGTATGTGGACGATTTCTTTGTGTATTCAAATTGTAAAGTAGAGACGGATAATTTAATTGCAGTATTGAGTTCTAAATTTCAAATTAAAGATCTTGGACAGGTAAAGCAATGCTTGGGAATGAGAGTAAGTATTGATAGTAAGAATAAAGTTTGTACCCTAGATCAGGAACAATATATTGATCAATTGTTAATTAAATTTAACATGTTAAATTGTAAAGAGGCTAGTACACCTATGGAGTTAAAACTAAATTTAGATAAAAATGATTATGTTAATGATACTAATATTCCATATCAACAGTTAATAGGAAGCCTCATGTATTTGTCTGTGTTAACAAGGCCCGACATAGCCTTTAGTGTTAGTTTCTTAAGTCAGTTTAATTCTTGTCACACTAGCACTCATTGGAATTATGCTAAACGCATTCTCAGATATTTAAATAGGACCAAAAATTATTGTATAAGATATGTAAAAGGAAACTCAGAATTGCTGGGATTTGCTGATGCCGACTGGGCTAATAATGGTATTGACCGGAAATCATACACAGGGTATTGTTTTATGATGTCAGAGGGTGTCATATCATGGGAAAGCAGGAAGCAGAGGACTGTGGCCCTTTCGAGTATGGAAGCCGAATACATGTCAATGGCAGAGGCATGTAAGGAATCCATGTATTTGAGAGTACTGTTGTCTGAAGTTACCAACCAAGATTTATGTCCTATTACCTTATACAATGATAGTCAGAGTGCTCAAAAATTTATTGGCAATCATGCTTTAAATACATATAGACATCCGTTATCATTTTCTAAGAGATGCTGTCAGTAATAATGTTATGAATATTAAATACATGTGTACTAACAATATGCCAGCTGATGTTCTCACCAAGGCACTTGGTGCAACAAAGCATTACCAATGTATTGAAGCTTTGGGACTTGTTAGTTTATAAAAAATATTATTTCATGGTTTCATTTGATGTAGTGGGGGTGTTTAAATTATTAGACTAAAACATCAAACGAATGAATCTTTATAATCTGTGTAATGAATGAGTTGGTAACACTGAGTGTACGGAAATATAGTTCTCTGGTAGCCACCATTCAAGCAACTTGTTTTATTTTAACTAATAATAATTTGTTAAAGCTAAGCGTCGCTCGGCTACCACTTTAGAGAGTTGTTGGTTCCAGTATTTTTTTGGTGTAAAATTGCCCATTGGATTATTACATAGTTTTATAAATGGAATTGCTTTATCTGCAGCTTTATTCATTTGTGTAGTAAGAAAGTCATACATACATTGAGCGTCTTGTGATGGCGGCGGATTTTCTAAAAAAGAACCAGTAATAATTTGACGGTAGCTCGCCCAATCTGCTTTTTTAAAATTTCGCTTTAAAGTAATATTTCTTGAGTCATGCTACTTAAAAAAAAAAAGTATAATTAGATGGTCACTACCCAGGCTTTCACTACTAACACTCCAACAACCATTAATAGCTATGTCTGTGGTACAAAACGAAACGTCAGGGGAGGTTTTTTGTAAAAAACCATTCACGAGTTTCATTCTCGTAGGATCACCATTATTTAATGAAATATAATTGTTTTCAATGGCAGCGTCAAACAATTGTTTACCTCTAGAATCATTTTTATTAGACCAGCAGGCGTGGTGTCCATTAAAATCGCCCGCAATTATAGTATTTTTAGGAAATTTTGAAAAAATATGTTCCCCGTCTGATTGAGAGGTTCTTACAGAAGACGGACAGTATACCGAAATTATATTATAAATTAATTTACAATTAAGAATTCTAATGTGTATTATTTCTATACCTGAATTAGTCCCACTTATAGGAACAGTAAGGGTTTTTAAAGATTTGTGTGAAACAATTGCTACTCCCCCGTACGAGTCATATCTGTCCCTTCTATAAATATTATACCCACTTATATTTATGTTGCTATCTGCCTCCAACCACGTTTCGCTTAGAATAGCTACATGAATATTTTCTCGATTCATTAATAGTTCTAAATCAATTAATTTAGGCTTCAGACTCTGAGCGTTCCACTGGTATATGTTGATATTAGTAGTGATGTGAACACTATCCATTTATAAATAATCTGCACAATTTACTTACAATATCCCAATCCTTAAAATATGAAACAACATACACCATAATCACTTCTAATACTAACTTTAAACCGTTCTTCACCTTCTGTTCTGATGAACAATCTGCCACCCATATTTCTTTAATATTGTTGTAAAAGTTTCTCAATTTAGATAAGTTTTCGCTTTTATTGGAATTTTCTTCTACTATCTCTATATGATTTTTCTCTTTCTGGCCTTCATTTTCATTTTGTTTTTTCTTCTTACTTTGTTTTTTTTTCTTATTTTGTTTGGATGTTGGGTTATTTTCGTAAAGTACCTCTTCGCTTTCACTGTTTTCGTCGTGCGTAGCACTTGAATCGATGCAGGTATTTATCGTATTAATTAGTTTAGGCTGTAGGGAGGATGTGAGCGTATTCCTGTAACTTCTAGCATATGAAAAAGAGGTAGAGGGAGATGGTATTTCGCTAACTTCAATATTGACAGGAATAACTTTAGTACTTTTTTTAGATTGATTCAAATATAAGTCCAGTGCTATCTTATAAGAACAGCTGTTATTACTCATTATGTCCCTAATCATTCTCTCTTTGAGATACATTGGACAACTTTTATGTAATGCCATATGCGGGCCTTTGCAGTTAAAACATGAGAACTCCTTAGTTTCGCAATTATCATGATCTTTTCCACACTTAAGGCATTTAATTTTTTGGGTAGGACAAAAACGTTTCATGTGACCATATTTCCAACATCCTGAATATTGGATAACAGGGAACAGGTATGATTCAACCTTAAAATACCCATACCCAAATATATGTGAAGGTAGTGTTGGTCCTTTAAAGGCGATGCGAATAGCTTCACTATTAATCCACTGCCCATCGTCAGTTAACCTTTTAAGTCTTTTAACCGCACAAATATCTGCTTCACTTTCAAATAATTCCGCGAGTTCATCCTCCGCTATCTCAAGGTCAATATTTCTGACGATTCCATAGATTATACTTAATTGGTCTGTTCTTTGACATCTAAATTCTAATTCTTTGAACTTTTGACAGTTAACCGGTCAAGCCAAGTTTCTAGCGGTTAAACGATATACAATAGCGTAAACTAAGAAACTAATTAAGCTAAATTAAGTTTGTCATGCGTATTACAGCAAATTTCACCCGGGCAATCCCAGGAAAATTTGACTTCAAAAATACGGTAAGTAAGTATTTGATTACTTATTATTAGCTAATAAAACGTACCATAAAAACTATTTAACGAACAAAATTATGTTAAATATAAATAGCAATCGAATGATATTATACTGCGGCAAGTAACGAAACCATAGCGAGTTCTAATTCGACGCCAACGCCATCTATCGAGCATGGTGGTACTAATATACCGGGTGTAACCGAGAATGGACCTATGATGTTGAAATTTGGTACACAATATCACAATACGAGTACACATATTATATGTATTTCTGTGACCCAAACTTTTATAATACTTGTACATATTATTATTACTATTTTAAGTCTGTTAGTTTTTAAATCATGTAAATACGTGTAAATATATATATTTATGGGGTCACTTTTGGGGGCAAATAAGAAAATGAGTGACATATTATCAAATGAGGCTTGTTACGAGGATCTCAAATATACCTAAACTATCTAAACTAATACATATTATAAAGAGAAAAGCCCACCCTTCACCACTTCCTAGTGCTTTTGCTGGGAAGAACAAGTGGCGCAACAAACTGCCCAGCAGCACAACTGTCTGTTCAGTTCGAAAAAAAAAAAAATATTCTCTATAACAGTATGCAAGATGTTTACATTACGCAAAACATAATTTAAATTATAAATTAATAGCCGTATGACAGCTAGCACACGCCAATATACCAACCAAAAACATCGAGAACTATACTCAAGCAGAAATAAAAATAACTAAACGTAAACAATATCTAAAAAAGAAAATAAAGTCTCCAGGCATAAAGGGCGTGCCCGCTTACATATAGCTGTAACTAGAAGTTATAATTGATAAACTAGGACCATCGAGTTAAAATAAATAATTGTCGAGGTCGCTAGCTAACCACATATTGCAATACAACTCATAAAAAATATTGTAATGAGTAGATTATGTCAACAATAAATTAAAATAAATTGACTTATAAATAGAGATCGGATATTCGGATGCATATTTACCTAAAGTTAATTTTTGGCTAAGAAATTATGGAAGTGGCTTCATAATTTATTTTTTCTTAACTTAAATCCCGGAATTGAATAAAATCCGGGAATACAAAACTATCGGATACATGGTATGGAAACGACTTATCAGCCCTCTTGTGAAGGCCCACTTTTGCGGTGTTAACATAAAAAATTATATACCTACCGTAATTTTTATTGAATGAAACTCAAGGCACCAAGTTGTTTTTCACTGTGTGCTGTGCCAATTTGGCAACCAACTTAACAACAGTAGCTAGCATTTTTATAGTCAAAAAGTAAAAAAAATATCAATTTCGGAATCGCGAGATTTTTGCGATCGATACAAAAGTGTATTCCATAATAGCCAACACCTGAACGTAAGTAAATATACATTCAATTCTATAATCAGAACTCTAAATCTTTCGATCCCGGACTCCCGGGATGTTTTCGATACAAAAGTGCTTTCCATAATAGCCAACACCTCAACTTTAGGTAAATATGCATCCGAATATCCGATCTCTACTTATAAAGGAAAATTATAAACAATTATATAAACTCATATAACCTGTCAGTAGATAAACTAATTCTGGAGAAAGAACATTTAAACATTGTCTTGAGTTAATCACAGCGACCAACTATTATTATCATTTAAGTAGTCGTTGATAGAATAGAATGCCTTGGATCAAAGGTTGGACTATACTTTAGTTTGAAACGCAATAAAAGGTAAATCTAGCAATGAAGAGGGTAGCTTGTTATAAAAGGTTATACCTACCAAGCCCAACAAATGAGTTATGAACCTTATGAAGCCGGTGAAAGAGAGCACGTAGTCACGGTAATATATGATAATATTACTGTGACGTAGTTTATCCTTACTTCTAGTGTTAACATTGTGAATATCACTGTTTTTAGTGTATAAGTGTATATTTTGCCAAATATATAAGATGTTGGCGAAGATGAATTGTGATGCAACTGTGAGGATACCGATATCTTTGAAAAAATCTCTGAGAGAAACTCTGGCACCTAGCTGGTAAATTGCTCGAATAGCTCGTTTTTGGAGGACAAATATATTTTGAATATCTGCAACTTTGCCCCACAGCTGAATACCGGAGGACATAGCGCTGTAGCGGTTACACCGCCACATACTAACTATGCATCAAAGACATGACGTCACACAAATCCTGCATCGCGCAATTAGAGTTTACCGCGCGAACGACATAGATAAGACTATCCGAAATCAACAGTCGGGCAGTCGGCCCGCCAGACACAACACCTGTCTGGTTGGAGGATCCTCCCGTTTCTATGGTGGATGAGTGAACTTTACAGCCTGTTCCTCATGCCCCTAAATTGGTGACCCCGACGTGATTTTATAAGCTACGTGATTTTGTAAGCCATTAAACTCAGAGATCGCATTTGTATCGAATCAGAAATTGCATTTGGAAAATTACTAGATTGTTTGATCATTTTTCATCAATCATGACAATCACTGCAATCACCTCAATCACCACAACCGCCGCAATCATCGCAGACAGTTCCGACTCACCGTGAACTGTGCGGCACCCGGTTCCGACTCACTGGACTTTAGCTGGCACTGTGAAGCATCGCAAGATACAAGACTCAGCCCACTATCGACCTCCGGTCTCCGGAGGGGAGTGATGTAGCGGTTACACCGCCACATACTAACTACGCATCAAAGACATGACGTCACACAAATCCTGCATCGCGCAATTAGAGTTTACTGCGCGAACGACATAGATAAGACTATCCGAAATCAACAGTCGGGCAGTCGTCGGCCCGCCAGACACAACACCTGTCTGGTTGGAGGATCCTCCCTTTTCTATGGTGGATGAGTGAACTTTACACCCTGTTCCTCATGCCCCTAAAGCGCTATGAAAATAACTAAAATAGACTAACCGAGCTGTATCAACGTCAGTGTATTGTCCCTAGGGATATAACTATATCATGGCTGTAACCATCTTGCTGCGACATATACGTACTGGATGATTGCGTAGGTACACATAATTCTGCCTGCTAGCCACTTCCTAAACAGTAAATATACAGCGAACAACTTAAACTGAACAACTTTTCCAACATCGTAATCGTGAATTAATTATCAACTATCCCATAGAATACTTGATCGTACCTACTCGACCCTAATGTTTCGAATGTTTTTTTTTTTTTTATATACCGGGTGTTTGGCGCATGGACCGACACAATTTTTTCAGGGATTTGGGAGGTCATTAGCTAGGTTCTAGCTAAGTTCAAAATAGCTTTTAGTTTTTTTTATAATTAATTTAGAAGTTGTAAAATTTCATTCATTAAATACAAAAATTAACTTTGGAAGCTTGTAAGGAATTTTCTTGAAACCAGTTGTATAAAACAAAGATGTTTTTAGATTTAAAGGACTTTGGAGAATGCAACAAAATTTGTTTTGTGCCACTACACCCACAAACAAAAAAGTTATTTCAAATTAAAGGACACATTTTGGGAATTTTTTTCATTTTAAAAAAATAATCATATGTAACCAACCGTGACATTTGGGACAAAGGGTGTATGGGTAGAACCTAGCTAATGACCTCCCAAATCCCTGAAAAAATTGTGTCGGTCCATGCGCCAAACACCCTGTATATATATAATAAATAATAATTAGAGATTAGAGGAGCTCGTGGCTAAGTAATAACTGCCACACGGGTCGATCCATCAGGTTAAGCTACGCTTGCCGGCGTGGGTCTGTGGATGGGTGACCATCTTTACATACCGAGACTCCTCCGTGTCTCGAAAAGCACGTTAAGCCGTTGGTCCCGGCTGTCATTCGTGGATCTTTGACAGTCGTTACGGGTCATCAGAAGCCCGAAAGTCTGACAACCAGTCTTACCAAGGGGTATCATATTACCCAGTTACTGGGTTGTGGAGGTCAGATAGGCAGTCGCTCCATGTAAAATACTGGTATTCAGCTGCATCCGGTTAGACTGGAAGCCGACCCCAATATAGTTGGGAAAAGGCTAGGCAGATTGATATATTTAATAAATAAAAATAATAACTTTTTTACAATTTTAAATTTGCCTACTAGGTACTTTATTGTAAACCACAAAAATACATAACAAAAAAAAATGAATTAAACACTACAAAATATACAATGGCGGCTTTAACGCTTTCCACGATCTCTTCCAGGCAACCACGGTTGTTATATTAAATGTGTGTTTTAGTAAGAGTGTGTGTAATATAATATTATATCTGCCCAGCCTTTTCCCAACTATGTTATGGTCGGCTTCCAGTCTTACCGGACTTTACATGGATCGACTGCCGATCTGACCTCCACAAGCCAGTTCCTAACCAAACAATTTTGTTTTCAAAGAGAATTTTACGATTATCTGTATGTTGTGTCTATCTTAAATCCGAGCTCGTTACAAATTGCATCGAGATTTCGAGTCACGTCGTAATGTCAAATTATTCTGTTTCGTACAATATTAGTTACTGCTAGCTGCTGGCTTACTTATGATTAGAGATCGAATATTCGGATGTGTATTTACCTAAAGTTGAGGTGTTGGCTATTATGGTATGCACTTTTGTATCGATCGCAAAAATCTCGCGATTCCGGAATTGATATTTTTTTTACTTTTTGACTATAAAAATGCTAGCTACTGTTTGTTGTAAAGTAGGTTGCCAAATTGGCACAGCACACAGTGAAAAACAACTTGGTGCCTTGAGTTTCATTAAAAAAAAAATATGGTAGATATATAATTTTTTATGTTAACACCGCAAAAGTGGGCCTTCACAAGAGGGCTGATAAGTCGTTTCCATACCATGTATCCGATAGTTTTGTATTCCCGGATTTTATTGAATTCCGGGATTTCAGTTAAGAAAAAAAAAAAAAAAAACATAATTTCTTAGCCAAAAATTAACTTTAGGTAAGTACCTATGCATCCGAATATCCGATCTCTACTTATGATAAAAAAAAGTTCTCTATTGTGTTCCTTAACTGTTTTATTCATAATCTAAAGTGCCATATATTTTTTTGTCCTAATCATCATTTGTCCGAATGATAACTTATCCGAACTTAATGTCACTTAATATATCATGCGATAAAATTCAAATCCCTAAATACAATATATGCCCTAAATTAATTTGTCATAATATTACAATGGTTGAGCTGAATGGTGCTGATCTATGCGTCATGTTCGTGAACGTGCGCCGTCAGTTAGCACTGGTCATCTCGTAGCTGCCAGGGCTTATTTTAATTTTTTGATTGTTCTTTTTTTTTCTTTTTATTACGGACGCTTTTACGAACGTGCACGTATTTCTAGTTTCTACATTGTTCTCACATGCATATTTTCAAAATATCAAAGTCAAAGTCAAATAATTTATTTCAATTAGGCACAAAAAAGGCTCGAACGTCAACATTTACAAAAAAAAAAAAAAAAAAAATTGATTCTAGTCGCCCATTCCATAATGTCGTTTTCGTATGGAGAAGAATGGGCAAGAAACTTCACCGTTACTCTTTTAAAATATTTTCACAATATCTTGTATACATTAATTATATAATTATATGTGAAGACGATGCACCTAGAATAAGATTACTATACCACGATAGGTAAAAATAATGAAAAATGAAGGAATGACATAAATTAATTATGTGATAGATGCATGGTGCTCAATGAATGATATAACCAATATTTTGTATCAAATTTTTGATTTAAAAGAGTGTCCGTGGAGTTTCTTGCCCGTTCTTCTCCATAGGTACCTACTACGCTTTGAAATGGGCATTATAGCTTCATGTTTTTGACTGACCAACCCCTTGACAATTCAAGTGCCTGTTTAATTAGTAATTATTTAATCGTGCTTCTGTATGTTGTGCTGTTGTTTTGTGTGCACTAATTAAACGACTTATCTATCTATCTTCAGTAATTAAGTAGAGAGAAACTGCCTAACTGTGAACTTGTCATAGAGAAATAGACCTTTTCGCGTGCAAGTGAAATGCAACTTTCGGCTGATAAAAATTAAGTACGAGGTCGACCATACTTTCATAGTATTTTAGAGGTATGAGAAAAAGGGTGTAAAGTTCATTCATCCTCTATAGAAAAGGGAGGACCCTCCGACCAGATGGGTGTTGTGTTTTGCGGGCAACTGCCCAATGGTGGAAGTCGGGAGCTTGTATAAATTGTTATGTCGATCGCGCGGTAAACTTTAACTGCGCGATGCAGGATTTGTGTGACGTCAGGTCTTTTTTGATGCGTAGTTCGAATGTGGCGTTGTTGAGGCCGCCACAGTATCAACGTATGTAAAGTGAGGAAATTAGGACTAAATAAATATATATAAATTGTCTTCAACACGTAGCAAGCGTGCTGACTTATGCTACTTCTCTGTATGAGAAGAGGCTTTGCAGTGGCTATCTCAGCCTTACCAGGCAAGTATCGTTTTAGATTTATTTAAAAAATGAAGTGAACTGTGACCCTACCATATTGAAGCTAAAAGACCGACAAAAAATAAACTAAGTAATCTTTTCAAATATTTTCCCCAAAAATAAAATAACAAAATTTCATTTTTGCATATTTCCCAGTTCAATATTCATACAAAAAAAAAAGAATTCACAAGAATATTCCCTACATTGGCTGAATAGAAACAATGTCCGTGCCTCAACACAAAAAAATATTGAGGTATTGGTGCGAAAGATCGAGATTGGGTCTGTCAGTATACAAATAAACTTATAAAATATGCATGAAGACAAATATTGAAGAACATTGCTGACCTCTGTCGTAATAATTCAGGCATATATTTAAGTATTTTATTTGTATCTTCAATATTTTTTAGAGTAATAAATATTTTATATGGAGTTTTATATTTGATTTTGAGGATATCGTTCATATTTTGCGATTTAAATAATTTGGCCATTCCAATCATTTTTGGAAGTACAGTCTTAGATGTAAGACATACTTCAAAATATTCTGCTTTTTGTGAATTATTTTCACAACTACCCACATTGTCCTTACGATTGTTATTGAGTGAATTACTGCGTAATACTCTTTTCGCCTTTCTGTTCACGGTGGTAAAACCATCCTCCTCTTCAATAATTTCTTCGTTATCTTCTCGCAACCGTTTTTCAACATTTCTCTGTCTTTCATCGTCTTTATTCATTGTATTTTCTTCAATAGTTGGTACTTCCCTGATATTCTCCATCATCTCTTCATTTATAACACCTTCATCTGATATACTAGCTGCCGCACTCAAAGATCTTTAAAACTACCCATTATCTAGATTATTAAGTAACATTAGAGTGATTGTAAAAATAAGTGACACGTAAAAGTAAGTAAGACGTCCGCACGTCTCAGTCGTCAACGCGGCACTCAAATGACAATCTTAAAATCAATTAAACATAAAAGACATACATAAAACTGTGCAGGGAGCAGTAGAAAGCAATTATAATGTTGATGATACAAAAGAGATACTCACATAAAAAGAACAAATAACTAGAAGCGTGTATCAAGAACTTCATGAAGGGCTTCCTCATGAGTTTGCCGGTGGAACAGTTAGGGGCGACCATGTAGAGGGAGCAGTAGAAAGGGAACAGTAACGCAACGCGACAGATGATCATTATCTTCTCCATGGCGGTCTTGCGACGGAAGCCGGGGACGCCCTCATACCAGATGGATGCTAAGAGCTGTTGGATGTTTGGGTGGGCTACGAACTGGAAGGAAAGACAGAAAAATATTATCGTAGGATAATAAATCGTTGCAGTTGAAATGTACAAAAAGAATTTGGTTTAGGCAATTCAAAAGTTATAAAAATTTAGCTTAGAGCAAGAGTAGGTATACAATTTAGGCTTCAACGGATATCGATTACTTAAATAAATCTTTATAGTTTAAAAAATTTACAGCCTTTTCACACGGTGCGGAATTAAGTGTGTGCACAACGAGTATTTGAAAAAGCTTGGCTTGGTAATGCATCTTACCTAATCTTACCGTCCTGTGTGACAATCAGCCTACTAAGTAAGTTAATTAGTAGGAAAGTAACATCAGTGTTAGCTTGTTGTAAATTCAAGTAGGTACTCCAAACGAATTAATTATTACATAGGTTTCAATTTGAACAGTTTTGCTTGATGTGTAACATCAATCACGGTAACTCCATTACAAAAGTCATATAGTCTTGGCTTACGTCATTAACAAGATTGACAGAAGATACTAAAATAACGCAGTCACCTTCTTCTGCTTAAAATCGATAGCCAATTCCAACCTCGCCAGCTTCATGTGGTCTCCAACCACGAAAGCCGGTTCATCAGGGTCGTGGTTCAGTATGATGGCCAGTTCCTGAGAGCTTCGAGACTGGTCCAGTAGGTCTACAGCGAACATTTGTGATTGGCGACGAAGTTCCAGGTATTCTGATTTACTTTCCTGGAGAACAGAATTTCATTTCATTGGTTTTTCGGAACTTTCATGTAATGAGTGAGTTATGGATGTTATTATGCAAAACAGGGTAAAAATACAAGTGTCCGACAGAGAAACACCCTTAGGGCGTTTTTGACAACTTCCGGATAGTCACTACACACCAGAAAAAAAGAAAAATGGTACAGAATTTGTTGATACGCGAGGTTATTCGATGGTGAACTGAATAATTTCGCAGCGCTCCTGTTTAGTTCCAGTTAACTTGTAATAAGAGATCGGATATTCGGATGCATATTTACCTAAAGTTAATTTTTGGATAAGAAATTATGGAAGTGGCTTCTTTATTTATTTTTTCTTAACTTGAATCCCGGAATTCAATAAAATCCGGGAATGCAAAACTAATCGGATACACGGTATGGGAACGACTTATCAGTCCTCTTGTGAAGGTTACTTTTGCGGTGTTAGCATAAAAAATTATATACCTACTGTAAACATTTTTTTATGAAACTCAAGGCACCGAGTTGTTTTTCACTGTGTGCAATTTTGGCAACCTACTTTACAACAGAAGCTAGCATTTTTATAGTCAAAATTACAAAATTTATCAATTCCGGAATCGCGAGATTTTTGCGATCGATACAAAAGTGCATTCCATAATAGCCAACACCTGAACGTAAGTAAATATTCATTCAATTCTATAATCAGAACTCTAAATCTGTCGATCCCAGAATCCCGGGATTTTTTCGATACAAAAGTGCTTTCCATAATAGCCAACACCTCAACTTTAGGTAAATATGCATCCGAATATCCGATCTCTACTTATAATGTTGACATTTTAAAAAAAACGGGTAGTGGAGCCTGCCCGGACATTGTGAAACACACCCTTATTTCATGCCCGAAAAATGTCTAAAAATGCTTTCATAAGATCCTTACCTGTTCAGCAAAAGCCAAGTTCCTTAGTTCCCAGGAGAGCTGGAAGGCTGTCAGAATAGGGTCAGTCGAAGACAAGGCTATGAGTGAAGGCGAAGCCAACGCTCTGTATTCATTGAGTCGAGCCAGTGAGTGTCGGAGGGAGTCTTCTGTAGACATGCGGATACACTCCTCACAACCACACCTGCAAATTATCAGTATTTCTTACCCACTTAAAAAGAGAAGTAGATTTATAGTTCGTCGGAATCGTTTTTTTTTACTTATATATTTTCTCCAATTACTCGAAGATGGTTGGATTGATTTGGAAAATTATTTTATGTTTGAAAGGGCGGTAGTCCCATTGGCATCTGATCATGGGATACTGAAGATGTCAAAATAACTCTTCAAATATTATAGGCACATTTATAGCGATTTGGGTATTTTTTATAGTCACTCGTGCATTTGCTCTCGAAAAGCACCATTTGGTGAAGTGGAACTGATGATGAAGACCATAATACCACTGGAAATATTTAAAAAAAAACTTTTTCACCACTCCCGCACGAAAGAAGTGTCTTTCCTCTACGAAAACAGTGAGGAAAGTTGGTTTTTCCTCATTGCTTGAACAGTGAGGAAAGTTGGTTTTTCCTCACTGTTTGAACAGTGAGGAAAGTAATGATCCCGTTCAGAAACTAACCTTGCCTGATTTTTTTATGTTAAGTTTTACAGATATTTTAAAAAATAAAGAATTATTTTGATTTGCTTTGTGTCTATTTAATTTATTTACCTATGATGACTGAATACTTTCTTGCTGGTCGTGGTGAAAAGTTTTGTATGCAACATGTGAGCAAGTTCATTTGCTATTCGTTTTGTTGAGTCTTTCTCTTACTCAGGATTGAAATTTATAATCACTCGCTGCGCTCGTGATTCTATTTTTCAATCCTTCGTTCGCTCAAGACTCAAAATCAAAACTCATAGGAAAAACGAACTTTCCTCACATGTTGGATAAATAACTATTTTTTTTTGGAACCAGAAAAACATTCACTTTTTCTTTTTATATTATTACTTCTAAATAAAAAGGTACATTCGTCGCAGAAGTTGGTGATACTGGTTCCCAAACGTTAATCTATTGCTTGTGTGCAGTCGTGGACGACTGAACACTGTGTCCTAAAATACAACAGCAACAATATCCATATTGTTACAATTTGATTTATTATGGTACATTTGTTGTTAATGTGAAATTTATTTTATTTACTTTATTTTTTATAATTTTAAGGGGTTTTATTAAGGTGAAGAGGTGAGTGTATGCACGTGTGGGTGATTATGTGTAAGGTGCGTGTGAGTGTGTGTGGGTTACAGGGAGGTCATTGATTACATAGTGAGTTTAAGTAAATCTTCAGTCTTTTGATAGTCCATTTTCAACTCACTCAATAATAAGTATTACACGGGTTGCGATTCGATTACTTTATTATGGTTGCCAAGCAATTTGTGCTCGTCACATTGCATAATATGGTGAAATGGAGATGATGGTGAATACCAGGAGAACTCCTTACCAAATAACGTCATAGCATCGGGAAAAGCAATATTTTGTAAAAGGCTATGTGCAGTTGACATTAGGCTATTGTAACTTACCCACAAAAAAGGAGAAAAAAAACTTTTTACCAAAAAAAAAAAAACGACTTCCGAAAACACGACAAAGTGAAAAATAACTAAGATTTCGGAAGTCGGTGTCTTTGGTTTTGTATTTTCGTTATTTGCCACCGACTTTGTAAGGTCTATTTAAAACCTTGTTTCCAATTGGTGTTATTTCCACATAAACAAACATCAACTTTATGGGAGTGTAAATAAAGTTGATTTTAGACCTACTGTTGAAAAAGTTATAAAAAAATATGAAGTTGCAGCTCGTGTAACTCGTGTTTGTTTACATGTTTGGCAAATAAATTGCGAACGCAGATTAGTGTGTGTTTTTGGAAGTCGGTTGTTATTTTTTTTACTATCTACACTACACAGTGTCATTGATCCAAAAAAATATACAGGGTGTTAAAGTAATTACGTGCCATAGCTTAGGGGTAGGTTCAGTATCGAAAAAGGAAGCCAGGAAAAAAAAAATAGCACAAACCTAATAACTTAAAATAGCAATAGTTTAGAATTAAAATTTATTTATTTGTTTAAATGCTTTAATTACTTACCTACTATCGAACGGGAGTCGAACTAACGCTACGACGTTATGTAAATTACAATTCGAATTTTCCCTTCGTACGGCGATGCGATAGTAATGTTTTTATTTTGTTTAAATGCTAATTAATAATTTCCTAGAGCTACCTACATACTTTCGAACGCAATGAAATACCTACGCCCGAACACTTCGATAACGCCGGGTGAAGGATAGGTAACTAGGTAGGTACGTACAATTCCAAGTTTTTTTCGTTTTTTTTTTTCTGGCTTTCTTTATCGATACTGAACCTATCCCTAAGCACCCTGTATAGAAGTGCACATTAGGTATAATTTTTATGACCTACATATATACTAAGTCTAACACACTATAATATTATGATAAGGAAGTCTTACTTAACGTCATGAGGGTTGGGTAGCGTGGCTCCGCGGTCTAGCAGTATCTTGATGATCTCGTAGTTGTTCTTGTGGGCCGCCAGCATCAGCGGCGTTATGTCCGGCGTGAACATTGCCGTGTTAGGATCCACTTTCTGCCAACTCTGCAAAACAAAGACGAAAAGCTAATAAACTGAGAAAGTTACAAGAACCAGAACACATAAAAAGGGTATCTTAAATAAAGTAAAGAAATTTCAGCATTTGACTGGATTGTTGTCAGCTATAGAGTTAGAAAATCAATTTCCAAAAAAAAGTGTAGATCAACTTGATTGACAAGTGAAATGATATTAAAATTTATAAAAACCCCAACACAAACCTACTCCATCACCAGATCCTGTTCATCATCTATCCATAACCGTCTTTGGGCTCATTGGAATGGTCTCAATGAATAGAGACCATTCCAATGAGCCCAAACACGATACCTGTGCTGTAAGTTGGTAAAGGAGTTGGGTTTCCTGCAGATTCCAGGTGATGCTGCAGCATCAGTTTAAGGTTATCATGTTCTTCTAATATCATTGAAGTAACAGAATACCAAATTTCAAATCGATCAGGAAGACGCTCACATCCATTCATCAACTAGAGAAGAGCTGATAATCTTCAAAAGGCTGAACCGATTTTGATAAAACATATCTAAGAACCATCGCTAGAAAACTTGCTTTCAAATAAAAAAAAAACGCATTCAAATCGGTTCACCCGTTTAAGAGCTACGGTGCCACAGACAGACACACATATAGCGGTTAAACTTAAAACACCCCTCTTTTTGCATCAGGGGTTAAAAACGCGCACAGTTTGCATAAGTACCTACGCATTAAAATTCTTTGCTACGTCACGTGTTCCATGGGTTATAAATACCATACCTATGGACCATAAATATCTTGAAGGACAAAAAGTATTTACCTAACTAAACGGAGTACGGCTTCCAAACTTGAATCTTACAAAAGCCATACTTTCTTACTCTCATACTTTCTAACTAGGCCGGCAATGGGCATGTAACCGCCCGCACCCGTACTTTTCTGAATATTCATGAAAAGTGGAACATGAAACTTTATTATTTTTCATGTTATTCACTTTTAATTTTTTGGGTTTGTGACCTTGCTTTAAATTTTTTGCCATATCTCCGATGTTATTGGCTCGATTTGGATTCTGTTTATTATTTTTAAAAACCTATTTCTTATGCTTTTATAAATACTTAATAAATAAAGTAAATTTTCGATAATTTTTCATGAATCTTTCTTACGTAAGGCTCATTGTCCTTATGAATCAGCTCTTCGTGCTCCAACAGCAGTTCCACAGCCTCCACAAACTCAGCATTGATGGCCTGCAGCAGAGCGTCCTTGGTGTCCACGTCCATGATGACGAGCAACTCCACCATCTCCAGGTTTTCTCCATCGATGGCCAAGGTTAAAGCTCCGCGACCCAGGGAGTCTACGCAGTTTATCTCTATGTGCTTCTTGCGATGGGCTGTTTGGAGTATTCTGAGGAAGAATCGACAAAAAAGATAATATGTAGGAAAATAACTTTGTGAGTTCAAGATTTACATACGTTAAAAAACCTACAAGACAAAGGCATACCTACAACTATGTTTCAAAAGGAATAAGGCCTGAAACTGCGTTAAGCGGGCGACCGCGACGGGCAACCGTCGCGTGTCTATGCGCGTAGACACGCGGGTGGGCTCCGTGGGAACGCGACGGGTCCCCGTCGCGGGGACCCGTCGCGGAGACCGGATTATTGTATTTACGCAGTGTCGCTGTCAGTGGCACCGCGCGTGCCCCCGCGACTAGTTCCGTCGCACGGAGGCGGGCCCCGTTGCGTGGGTGCGGGGCGCGCCTCCCCGTGACGGACGCCCGCGCAGATCCCCGCGACGGAGCACTTTTGTATGGAACCGCGCGTGCGCCCATTTAACGACATTTCAGGCCTAAAACAAAGTCGTTTTGTGTCAACAGACGTCATTGATTTGTGCCTCTGACTCGAAAAAAAAAGATCTCGTAAAAAACATATTAACCCTGTTTTTCAGTTGGGTAAAAAGGAATGTTTCGTAAAAAATAATAATAGAAAGTAGACACTATGCAAAGGTAAAATAGTAACTAAAAATCTACGTTAAAAATCTCTATTCCATTTTTCTAACATTCAATTGCCTATTCCAAATATGGAAACCTACCAATTCAATGCTCAATGCTACCAATTGACGTATTCATAGTTCATAGCATCATGGATACAGTTCGACATAGTTAATACCTATGGTAATCCGATTAGAGTGGAAACAATAATTAAGTTTACCGACTGTGTAAGCATTGGCCATGTTTTTAATCCACTTTCCTTTAAAATGGCGTAATTTATTACTACCTTATTTACGAGTTTGTAAGTCGCGAGTTCGACGCCAGGCACTTCTTTACTTTTTACAATCATCGAGATCGCATTCAAATTCAATTTTTTTTATTTCACATAAACCTACAAGGGCACTTATGAAACGTCACAAGCTAGGTGCACGGTTCCAATTGGTCGTTTCCTATGGAGAAGAGCCGGCAAGAAACTCCACGGTTACTCTTTTAAAAGTAAATGGTATTTACAATCTTTTCAAGTTACAGTGTTTACATATAGGTATGAGAGGACACTGTAGGCCTATCAACAAGTAACAGGTACCTACTTAGCAAGATAGGAAATGATCGACAGATCTACAAGTCGGCATCATCGACATCATCATTACAATCATCGATCATCTTTTTACAATCACAAGGAAAACATCTTGAGGAAACCGGCACGTCCTAGAACCAAAAATTCGAACACATGGTGACATCTACCAACCCGCACTGGGCCCGCGTGGTGGATTACGGCCCATTCTTTCTCACAAAAAGGAGGCTCCATCGTGTTTCAACAGTGGAAACATTACCATTACGCTAATTTTGCTTATGGTTTTGCAAAAGGCTTATCTTTTGCACGTAAATGGACCTTTTTGACATACATATAAAGGGACTACTATCTTAATAATAATCCCTATAAAATAAGTCGCATTACTGATGCATGCATTTGCACCTAGGGTTGCCAACTTTTTGTACTAGAAATAAAGTTTATTATGGTCAAAGTGGGAAAATAAACAGTACCTATTTCGGAAAAAATAAACAGTTTCTCGAATGAAAATATTTTTAACAAAAATAAAACCACAGACTTCCAAAAAAACACTACATAGTGAAAAACAGGTAACTCTCATTTCGGAAGTTGGTGTCTTTGGTTTTGTGTTTTCGTTTTTGGCCACCGACTTCCTTTTTATTCCACAGTATATTCATATACTTTATTTTGTGTTGAACAGCAAACAGTATTTTAGAGTGAAAAACAGTAAGTATAAATAGTACGAAGAAGTAGTCGGACACACCTACTCGTTATTTCAACTGACAACAGTAGGTAGGTACTTACGTATATGTACGATTTAATTTCATCTTTAGGTACATTTTTGTGAATCAAAGACGAGTTATTTTCATTACAAAAACATAACACAAGCTGTTTTATTTTCAACAAAAGACATTCCCCTGTTTAGTTCTGCTTCTAAATAAGTATAATTGGAGGTTAAGTGAATTTTGTAAAACAAACAAGAAATATAATTTCATTTTTATATAAAACTTCACAGAAATAGACATTGCCGAACGAACATTTTGTTCAAAGCAAATATTTGCTGTTCTCCTGATGTTCGCTCAAAACAGAAAACATCTGTTTTCACTACAACGAGAAAAATAATGCTCGCCCACCGTGACGTCATTTTCATTGTCCAACCGATCATCACTGAACAAACATGTTCGCCCGCTCAAATGTTTTCATATAACGCGCGAACAAATACTTGCTCGCTCAGCCAGAACTGTTCAATACGCCAAGTGAATAGGCAGCTGAGGAGGTAGCTACTTGTTGAGTTGAAAAGGTTTCCAATAATGAGATCCTTAGTCATTTATAGGCTATCAATTTTTTTCTGGACTTTATTAAAAGCTTACAAGAAATCGTAGGCTGTTTTTCTCAAGGATTCTTTCATTTTGTAAATCATATTTTTGTAAAGTATCGTAATATTATTACGTAAGTACGTAAAAAAGTTAAGGTAAGGTAGTTAAGGTTAATAATAGGTACCAAAGTGAAACTCTCCTCTCTATAAAAATAACGGCTTATTTGAAAGTCACAATAGGGAAATTTTATTTAGGCGCCTTCACTGCGTCCGTAAATTCGACTGACTGGTAGGTTCTACTACCTACTGGAAATTCTCAGTTGCTACCTGAAATAGGTACCTATGAATTCGTCCCTAAATAATTAATAGTTTCAAACTCAAACTCAAAGCATTTATTTCAAGTAAACCATTTACAGGCACTTTTGAATTGTCAAGGAGTCAGTCAGTCAGAAATATGAAGCTAGTTGCCCATTCCAAAGCGTAGGTTCCTATGGAGAAGAACGGGCAAGAAACTCCACGGACACTCTTTTAAAAAAATTATATTCTTACAAAATATTGTTTACATCATTCATGTTGAAATTATACATGTGAGAACAATGTAGAAAGACGTGTACGTAAAAAGCGTCCGTAATAAAAAATAAAACTATTCAAAAATTAAAAATAAGCCGTGGCAGATAAGAGATGACCAGTCCCTACTGATGAGATTGAAGTTATACAATTCAAAGATAGTTTTTGCAATCTTCAGCAATTCCAACAATATTTTTGAATGCTAATCAATTAGTTTATGTGCCCTTGTGGAGCTGGACCAGCGTTAAGACAAGCATTTTTGTCAGCGATATAATCCCCAAGCTTATAATATGCTTGGCAGCATAGTGTGCGTTTTATACAAGATTTAAATTTCGTTTCATTTAGTTGTAGTATATGGGAAGGTATTTTACTGTAACATTTTAAACAGTACCCCATGAAAGATGAGTCTACTTTAGCCAGTCTGAAACCCGGTTGAACTAATTGGTCCCTATGTCTAGTACTATAATTGTGTCTTTCACCTCTTTTACTGAAAAGATTAAGATTTTTCCTGACGTACATGATGTTTTCATAAATATATTGACAAGGTACCGTCATGATGTTAATATTTTTAAACAGTTCCCTTAGAGAATCGCGCCTACGGAGGCAATATATTGCTCTAATGGCTCTTTTCTGCAGAATAAAAATAGAGTCGATATCTGCAGCCCGTCCCCATAGTAAAATACCGTAGGACATGATACTATGAAAGTAACTGAAATAGACTAGCCTTGCGGTATCTATATCAGTAAATTGACGGATTTTTCTTACAGCATATGCTGCTGAACTTAACCGTCCTGCGAGAGATGTTAAATGAGGACCCCATTGCAGCCTTGAATCGAGCGTGATCCCCAGGAAAACAGTTTTATCTACAAATTCTAGCTTCTCCTTATTCAATACTATATCACAATCACTACTTTTAACATTCGGTAAAGCAAATCTTATGCATTTAGTTTTTTTCCCAATTAATACTAAATTATTAGCAGTAAACCAATTTTGGACCTGCAGTAGGGCGTTATTTACATCGTCAAGATTTGATGCACGTCTATTTATCTTAAAAATTAGGGAAGTATCGTCAGCAAATAACACCATTTGTGGTTGTTTTTTTAATAAATGGGGTAGATCATTAATATATACTAAAAAGAGGAAAGGACCCAATATCGAGCCTTGTGGAACACCCATTTTTACTTTTAGACCGAGTGAATTTACACCATTAATTTGAACTTGCTGTTGTCTATCATTTAAATAAGATTTTACTAAACAGAGCGCAAGTTTACCTAGTCCGTAATGCTCAAGTTTCAAGAGTAAGGTTTCATGATTTACGCAGTCAAATGCCTTGGAGAGGTCACAAAAGATTCCTATGGCATCTTGAGCCTCCTCCCACGCTTTAAATATGTGTTTTAATAAGGTGACACCGGCGTCAGTTGTACAACGACCTTTGGTGAAACCATATTGCTGATCGTGTAAGATTTGGTTGGTGTTAAAATGATTAAGCATTTGGTTTAGCATTACCTTTTCGAACACTTTGCTGAATAGTAAGCTCGCTCCCTATAGCCTAACTTACTAGCGACATGCATAGGTGTACCTAACCTTTTAGGAATAACAGGCGTTATAATATTATTATACTGTGGCTAAACACGTCACTGTAACTATTATAATCAAGTCAGTTTATTGCAAACATATTGTATTCCGGCAAGAATCAAATGAAAACATGGAACAAACATGAATTCTGTACAAAACAAAACACAATAAAAATAAATAACATTATGCAACAGAAACTGCTATTTTGAGTCTCAAGCATACTGTTCAATACTATACGGATCGTGTTCGCCTGTTTCCTTGACCTCTCAAATGCCTTCGATCTTGTTTCATATGATCTGCTTTGGGACAAGTTGAGGGACAGTGGTGCAAACTGAAATTCTGAAAATATTCCGGTACTGGTATGCCAATATAAAAAAAAAACAGGTAAAGTGGTCTAACACTCTCTCTTCAGCATATAGATTGGAATGTGGTGTGAGACAAGGGGGTTTAACATCCCCTAGGCTTTTCAGTCTTTATGTTGATGGCCTCATCTCTGAGCTCAGTAGCATGAGTATTGGATGCCGAGTTAATGGAGCGAGCGTAAATAACATCAGATACGCGGACGATATGGTGCTGCTGGGCCCAACTGCTGGGGCTATCAGAGAATTGCTCAAAGTGTGTGAGACTTATACTGCCTCACACGGACTGATTTATAATGTCACCAAGAGTGAATATGTGATCTTTAAGGCCGCCGCTAGGTAGGTGTTCGGACTCTGTTCCGGAAATAATAAGGCTGAATGGGCTCCCGTTGAACAGAGTGTCAAAATTCAAATATCTTGGACATTTCATCACCGACCTACCTTAAGGATGACATAGACATTGAGAGGGAGCGTAGGGCACTAGCGGTCAGAGGAAACATGTTGGCCCGTAGATTTGCTCGATGCTCTGACCAAGTAAAAATTACTCTTTTCAAGGCCTATGGTCAGAGCTTTTACACGAGCAATCTATGGGTCAACTACACCAAGAGATCGCTGGATGTCCTGCGCGTACAATATAATAACGCTTTCAGGGTGCTGTTGCGACTGCCCCGATTCTGCAGCGCCTCAGAAATGTTTGCTGAGACCCACACCGATGGTTTTCAAGCCATAATACGCAAAAGAACCGCGTCGCTGCTGAGCAGAGTGCGGGGTAGTCGCAACTATATCCTGAGAGCTGTGGCGGAGAGTTATACTTCTAATATTAGGCATTTTATGCGGAGGTTGATCAGGTAGGAAATATGTGTGTTGTGTTGTCTGGTCGATCTCTGCGTGGACTGTGCTAATTTTGTTTTAACCAAACTTAACTACTTTGTAATTGCTACTAACACTAGAATATACCTAAGTTGTATTGTCATACTAACACATTATGGATCACTGTTGTCCGAAATAAATAAATTTGAATTTAATTTTTATAATACAATAGATTCTGCCCGCGACTTCGTCCGCGTGATATTTTGGCCCCCGACCCACCGCGTCGCATCGCATCGCCCGCCCGCGCTAAAACTTCGTTTTCGCTTAGCGTTCTTTCTGACTTTTTTTCTTTTTACTCGGCTCCTGAGGGTCGTGGCGTGATGTTACATAGCCTATAACCTTCCTCAAGAATTAGGCTATCCAATGAAAAATATTTTTTGAAATCCGACTGGAGTTCCGGTGATTATCACCTACATACAAACTTACTAACAAATACTTTATAATATTCGGTCACAAGAACATAATACAATATTTTTGACTCACCGTCTCACATTCCCCATATCCCCTCGCTCTACGGCCAGGAGATACTTCTTCTCCTCCAGGGTCAGGGGTTTGGGCAGGGTCGGCAGGTCCATCGGTTTGAGGACACATTCTAGCTCGGGGTCACCCTGTATAAATAAAAAATTAGTACTTACTTGTAAGTATTAGATTCCCCAGCAAGAAATCGCAAACTGAATTTTAAACTCCTGTAGGTAACATTTTTTATGCCTAATTTTGTCGTTGGTACATTTTATTCAACTAATTAAATAAAACAATTGCATTTTTAAAACTTCGACAATCCTGATTAATTTGTACCTACGAAACGTCAAAATAACTTTTTAAGAACATTCTAATGGCATTACTTTGAATAAATTCTGATTTGAATTTGGAGCAGAGGTATTTAAAATTAAACTTTTCTCAGAACACATTCTCGATTTCGTTTAATATTCTTTTCTTTTTTTAAACTTATTATTGCTTTTATAGTGAATTAAATTCTAAAACAAATGCATTTTTCACTTCTCATGCTCTGAAAGTACTTATTTGTGCAGGATAAAGGCTGCACAAAATCGAATTGTGTGCACTAGTGCATTAACGTATCTACTCATAAATGTATCTATATTAAGGCAAAGAAAATGAGCCATACAGCCAAACACAATAAGAAGTTCGTAGGATCACTGTTATTTTTACTGTTACTTACACTGTTACTTTAATTTGTTATTTTATAATATTTACTTTAATTTATTTGCCTTAGGTAGGTATGTGTTGTTTAAGAGTCCTATTACATTTTTTTACGGATATTCATGATTTTTGACCATGTAATTTTCAGCAGCAGTAAGATATTTTAATTATTTGATTATAATAACTATAGTGCCATTCTCTTTCTTGTAAGTTGGAGTTACACATTATTTTCGTGTAATTTGCTGAATTGACGCGGAATATATAGTACTTTAATTTAATTTATTGTAATTTTGTCTTATTATATTGAGAAACAAAAACTAATGAAACGTATTCACTGTAGATCGAAGTTTTATATCATATTAGTTTATTTGATTTAATTGTGTTTATTTGGAATATAATGGACATGAAAATCAAGACATTTATTGGTTTTCTTTACGACTTTTCCCTGAAAACTCAAGGAATTTAAAGAAATTCTAGAACTCCTATAAACAAGTAAAACATTCAAGTTATCGTTTAGTAACTTTCGCTTTTATTAGAACTGAATGAAACAATGTGAATTTGAGCGTCAAAGTTCCATTGCCGACGTTTTTCCTTGTAAACTGAGTTCGTAAAATATTCATAGTAAATTACACGATAAGAAAAGTTAAAATGTGCAACTCCAACTTACAATAAAGAGAATGGCACTATCGTTATTCATAATCAAATAATTCTAATATCTTACTGCTGCTGAAAATTACAACGTCAAAAATCATGAATTTGCGTCAAAAATGTAATAGGACTCTTAAGACATAAAAGATATTAAAATTTAAATTCAAGTACGGTAGGTTATTTAGTTAATTTAAGAAAATTATTATTACATAATTAATTTAATAGTAGGCTGTATAGGTCTGCATCTCAAGCCTAATCTCAATGTCGTAAGATTTAAAAAAAAAAAAAGCGGCGGGAAACAGCTCTTGTTTTTTCGTGCGTTTATTAATTTCTTCAATTTGCTAAAATTATTAAAAAATAAAGAAATGTTATGATAAACTACTGTTTTATTTCCTCGCAATCGAAGTGAAAAGCAAAGTTTTTAACTCGTCCACAAAACCATTTTATCCTCGACATTACTATCAGCCCTCGCCTTCGTCTCGGGCTGCTAAAAGTCTCGGATAAAAATGGGTCGTTTTGTGCACTTGTTATGAAATCTACTATTTAAAGCTTCCAGAATGCCGCTTTATTTTAATCATCTCAGATAATTTATCGATTGCGTTTTTTTTTTCTTTTTTTATGCAGAAAAGCAAGGATGAAATAAAAATCTAAAAAAAAACTTCAAATTTGCATGCTCTCATATCCTACAGAAGACGAAGGATTTTATTTTTAATGTGATTGTGCACAACGACGTTAGCTTAGAAAGTTATTTAAGTAAATAATAAATATTTATTTTATAGTAGGTAATTAGGTACCCTTCTTCGGATGTGACTAAAAGAGTGATGAATATAAATGTTGAGGGATGGAGAGGAAGACCAAAGAAACGATGGATGGATTGTGAGTGGAGTAATATGAAGGAAAAAGGTGTAAATGATTGCGTGGCGGTTGACAGGGGAGAATGGAAGAAGAAAACGTGTTGCGCCGACCCCAAGTAACATGGGATAAGGGCAGGAAGATGATGATGAATTACCCTTCTTCGGATGTTACCGACTAGGAGATATTTTTACTAAGAGATTCGAGGCGTTGCGCTACGTTTTGGTGTACGTTGATTAATCATAAATATGCTAGTGTACAATACTCACGGACTCCAGGTCCTTCTTCTCGGACATATTGTCGATTTACCCCACGGTGCTCTGGAGCGGCGTCCGCCCCCTCTGGCAGACTGCTTAGCTACAAACTGTAAACACTCAATTTTTACAGACACGACAAACAATAGTCAGTTTGCACCTAAACAGCTAACTAGCTATCAGTATACCTACAGTAGTTACCCAATCTTCTATAAATATAAAAATCAATTGTGTATGCGGTGCGTTAGTCTCGCAAAAACTCGAAAATGGCTCGACCAATTTGAATATTTATTGTTTTGTTTTGTTCGCCTCAATACTGGGGTGGTTATTAAACGAACAGCCGAAAAATCTAACTTTTATCTCACATGGTACGAAGTTCCCCGGGTCATCTAATCCTCAATAAAATTATTTGTTTGCCTGTAGCCATTTCGCATTCAGGCGAAAAGATTAGAGATCACACTGGTTTGTTATTAGTTCTTCAGATCAATAGGTACCCTAATTACGTAATACACGACGAATCGGAATTTGAATCGTTTTGAAACAAATTGCTAATCCATTGCTTCATAAGTACGAAAAAAAAATCTGCTCAACAACGTAAATAACGCAATAAATGTTGTTGAACTGTTAAAATTAAACAAATTTGTTGTTATCGTTTACTAAAATGTGTTGCGTAATTAGAATTTAAAACTCATATAAAAAGTACACTTTGTAAACAAGCATAAGTATTACAAATTAGAGGATTTTATCCAAGATAAAAATGCTTGGAAACATGCTGGTCCTGCTCCATAGGACAATTTAGAATCTAGACAAAATCTAACTGCTTGCCAATTTAATTGTACCTATAATATTATTTTTTATAACATTGTTTGTATATTCTGTGATTACTTGAACTCACACACTGACTTATTATTAGTACCTATTACTTGTTAAAATGTTAGGAATATCGTATAATTTTACAATGTTTGTACATATAATATGTGAGCACCATGCATTTATCACAATTAATTTATCTGTTTAACCTTCAATTTTCATTCTTTTTACCTACCGTGGTATAGTAATCTTATTCTAGGTGCATGGTCTTCACATATAATTAATGTAGGTATGTACAAGATATTGTGAAAACATTTTAAAAGAGTACCTAACAGTGGAGTTTCTTGCCCATTCTTCTCCATACGAAAACTACCTTTTGGAAGGGGCGACTAGAATCAATTCTTCTTTTTATAAATTTTGACGCTCAAAAATGCCTATTATGTGCCTAAGTGAAATAAATTATTTGACTTTGACTTTGACTTAGATAGCAGGTTACCTAACCCCTAGACTACACTCATACCCTCCATAGATTACTATAGCGGGTAGATCGGCTTTGCGTCGGCGTGGTCGCCGCGCCGCGCGCCGGTCAGGCTCCGATATCTTCAAGCCAGTTTCAAGACTGAAAACGCACAGAATCAAGCACTGAACTTTTGTGCAGTCCTGTCAACTCCACAAGTCCATCAACAATACCTTATCTCCACCCGTCAAAGGCCACGCGAACGCACGAAGCCACATAAGCACATACACATAAACTGAAGATAATCAGCTTGACATGCCGATTACGACCGTCACCTACTTACGAACTGACATAACCTTACAGAGTCTAGTAATTCAATTGATGAGCATGTTCATGTCCTACTTTTGAAGGAAAGTGTTGATAACGAAAGATAGAAGCTTAGCGGGTATTACAAAACTTTTAACAAGAAGCCGTTTTAGTTACCTACTCCACACAAATTCGAATAACACTACCTGGTATGTAAATAACAGTGACAGGAAGTTATTACAATATTGAAGTTAACTCAAAAACTACCTAAGCAAAGGTAATATGTATATAGGATAATAGGACCACCGCGCAAGCTCTCGCTACCAAATGAAAATAGGTGCATCGTCTTCAAATATAATCATATAATGAATGTATACAAGATACTGTGAAAACATTTGAAAAGTGTAACGGTGGAGTTTCTTGCCCATTCTTCTCCATACGAAAACTACCTTTTGGAAGGGGCGACTAGTTTTTTTTTTTTTTTTTGTAAATTTTACTTTCAAAAGTGCCTTTATTGGGCTTAATTGAAATAAATTATTAGACTTTGACTTTGCAAAACGAATTTTCAAGATCAGTTCACACTGAGCCCAAATGAGGGGCCTTACAGTAGTCGCTTATTATGTGTAACATCTGACATCTTCTGATCTGACAATCGGAAAATGAGTTGCTATATACGAGTATCATCTGACGGGAAACTCTAGGACCGCGCGCGTTTATTGGTCAAATCAAATAGCGCGCGCGGCCCGGCTTCATGTTACACACTTCCGTCCCTTTTCACAGAATCACTTCCACAGATGGTAGGAAAGCGAGAAGAAATGTTACACATCAAAATACATAGGTACAGACGAACATAGAACCTTCTCCTTTTTTGAAGTCAGTTAAAAATATGGCAGCAAATGACTAGGTCGCCCTTAGGCCAGGTTCAGCGACGTTCTTCACAGGGAAATGGGTTACAGCTGGATACAAACACACGAGGATCGAGTTAAATGGTGTGCCATTGGAGAGGCATATGGCCAACAGTGGAATTATAGGCTCTAAAGACCACGATCACGTAGGTAACTAGGTACATGTGGGTGAAGAATGTGACGATACACGGTGCAAGGGACATCATCGTGCAAAGTGTTACCATGAATATTCTGCCTCGTTGGTCTAATGGTCGCACGTTCTGTGTTCATTTATCGGGTCGGGAGAAGTGTTATTGGGCTTCTACATTTGGAATTCCTCAGTGGCAGCCTGGAATCTGGATTTGTACCCGGTTGATGGCAATAGGCTCGCCCCCTATTACCTACATGGAACTTAAAAACATAACTGGCGAAATGTGTGTGTAAGGTACACCTCTGCCCAACCCTTCGGGGAATATGCACGCCTGTGATGTTTAGTGTGAATATTCAGACCATGATTCGATTCGAACTAGACGTCGGTTATAGCAAAAAACAAACTGCTGATTTTTCGTCAGTTCATGACATGATTCTACGACCCCTAGAATTACGTAATGAATTCATGGTAACCGTTTGCACGGCAATGTACAATACTCTGTAGGTATAGTCTGCTGCCTTGGATGCTATATTTTACACGTTTTATATTTAGACAAATGACCCTACTTATTATGCCCCGGTCGATAACAACCTGTTGCGATTTTAACGTAAACCCGTATCTTACACATCTAATCACAATTAGTTGTGCAACTCTTTTTGCGTAACATGCTCCCAGTTAAAGTACAGATAGTGCAATCCACGACGACGCGCCCCACCCCGCGGTTACTGTACTGTAAGCTGTACTTTAGTACGGAGCAGAGCGGAGTGGGGCGCGTCGTCGTGGATTGCACTATCTACAGATTACGTTATATTGGTTTTGTCAAGTCAGCAATGGCCATTTACCTACTTCATCAATTTACCAAATAGTAAAAACAAACGGCCTGCCTCGTGATGAGGACCGGGGTTCGATTCCCGTGAAATCTGAAATTTCTCAGTGGCAACCTGGAGTCTGGATTTTTGGCCGGTTGGTGGCAATAGGCTCGCTCACTATTACATTGTGATATATATTGCCTCCGTAGGCGCGATTCTCTAAGGGAACTGTTTAAAAATATTAACATCATGACGGTACCTTGTCAATATATCTATGAAAACATCATGTACGTCAGGAAAAATCTTAATCTTTTCATTAAAAGAGGTGAAAGACACAATTATATTACTAGAAATAGGGACCAATTAGTTCAACCAGGTTTCAGACTGGCTAAAGTAGACTCATCTTTCATGGGGTACTGTTTAAAATGTTACAATAAAATACCTCCCCATATACTACAACTAAATGAAACGAAATTTAAATCTTGTATAAAACCCACACCATGCTGCCAAGCATATTATAAGCTTGGGGATTATATCGCTGACAAAAATGCTTGGCTAAGCCAACGCCAAGCCAACGCTGGTCCAGCTCCACAAGGGCGCATAAACTAATTGATTAGCATTCGAAAATATTGTTGGAACTGCTGAAGATTGCAAAAACTATCTTTGAATTGTATAACTTCAATCTCTTTTTTATTGTATAATTGCTTAGCACATGTGTGAGCACTGTGACCATGTACCTTCTAGAAAGCTACCATTTACTGGGTACGTCTTTCATTGACTTGATATGCCCTGGCGGCTAAGAGTAGGTCATGCTCACTCAAATGTCTCGCTGGTGGTGGCGTGTGTGTTGGATCGTTGAGTTCCCTTCAAAATGGTTGAGCTAAACGGTGCTGATCCATGCGTCATGTTCGTGAACGGGCGCCATCAGTAGGGACTGCAGGCCTAACATGACACACGCGACAATTACTCGCTCTCGCGTGAGTAATTTTTGTCTATTTCGGTCACTTTCTCGTTTTCTGACAGCGCGTCCATACAAAATAGTCGACTCCTTCTGTCAAAATTGATGTTTACTCGACAAACCCTAACATGGCACCTTAGTTATCTCGATTTTTGACAATTCAACACGAGATAATCTCCGATTTTTCTATCATTTAGTCGTATTTACTCGTCGTCGATTTTGACGACGAGAAGAGTAGACAAAAATATGATACAAAAAAAAACTCCAAAATAACATGGCAGTTTCATAATTGTACTTATTTAAGTCATCATTTTATTTTACAATATATTAATAATGAAAATACTTAGTTTTAAACTACTATTTATATTGAAACGACGTGTTTTATATGGAATTTTTCGTTTTTTGTATGGAAAATATGAAAAAATATTACCTACATGTTGAGTGTTAGGGGTTTATGGGTTTCATAAAGGGGGTCGAAATTTTCATTATTTTTGCGATAGGACACACCGTTTTCGAGATAAAAGCAAGAGAAAAGAAAAAAAAGACAGTATTGTTTTTGCACCTTCGAGGTGTTGGTGTGAATTTTAGTTCATTTTTTATTCGCGATTAAATACTTAGACAATCAACATTTTAGGTGAAGAACGTAAAATTCTGAATAGCAAAATTGACATTTTCACTAAATTAATAGCTCAGTGCCGTCAAACTAAAATAATATATAGTTAAGTTGTGTCACTTTAGTCTATTTCAGAATGGAAAATCGGCGGTTGACAGGCATAATCAAAATTTTGGTGATTTTTAGTCTAGTTTAGAGGCATTTGTAAAAAGAAAATCGGCAACATTGAATGAATGAAACGGAATCTCAAGCCGATGTTGCTATCAAAAAAATAATTTGTTTTTAATAACTTGCAACATCGGTTTCTCGTCGCGAGATAGAAGTGTCAAAGTGCCTTTTTCGAGATATCTCGTCGTTTACGGTCATGTTAGGGATTAGAATGACGTCAGAATTGTAGACAAATTTCGACAAAACGAGATAGAGAGCTTTCTCGTGCTTGTCATGTTAGCCCTGCTGGTCATCTCTTATCTGCCACGGCTTATTTTAATTTTTGAATTGTTTTTTTATTTTTATTACGGACGCTTTTTACGTACACGTCTTTCTACATTGTTCTCACATGTATAATTTCAACATGAATGATGTAAACAATATTTTGTAAGAATATAATTTTTTTTAAAGAGTGTCCGTGGAGTTTCTTGCCCGTTCTTCTCCATAGGAACCTACGCTTTGGAATGGGCAACTAGCTTCATATTTCTGACTGACTGACTCCTTGACAATTCAAAAGTGCCTGTAAATGGTTTAATTGAAATAAATGCTTTGAGTTTGAGTTTGATTGGACATAAAATATAACCTGCGAAAGTGGGTGTACCTACTTATGTAGGTACGAGTACACCTCTGCCCAACCCTTCGGTGAAAGTAGGCGTAGTGTTATGTTATGTTAAAAACAAACTATTTTTGAATGGGAAAATAGCAGAGTGGTTTTCAGAATCTACTCGTACTATGATGAAATAAAAGTGCATAGTTGAGTAGCACACCTCCGCTGCGAAACCTTAGCAGCGAGAACAAATACTTGAACGTGTACCTAGGTACGCGTAGTGGCCACCACAGAAACGGGAGAAACCAGAGACAAAATGGCAGATTATGGAAAGATTTCTTAGGCAGACGTCATAAATATTTAAAAAAATCACTTTGTAAAGTAAGATATTTCAATTCTGATAGAAGTGGTCATGCTATGCGTGCTGGTCGAACCACAAGGAGTATAAAGGGCATCCTAGGGTATACAATATTATAACATTTTACCTAATGGACACCTTAAAAGGATCGTAGCACGTGCCATTCCATAGATGCTAATGATTCCACCTATTCACACCTGTGGGGAAAACCGAAGAAAGAAGTACTATTAGGTACTGAAATGAGAGGCTCGTCTAGTGCTCTCTTAAGTCCTAATTAACTCAATGTAACACGATGACACGCCTAGAGCTACGCGCTTGTCAACTACGACACCTTAATTACTTTATCTTACTCGTCGTTAATTAGATACTCTTTCGCACCAAAACTTAGTCTATGGTGAAGGTACCGTGGGTACCTTACCTACTAAAAAGTTTTTTCTAAATTAAAAAGGCCTTTTGTACGGAAGTCATATGATTCTAATGACGATGTTTCGATGCACACTATAATATATATAGCAATATATTCGAAAGAAATTGCGAGTGCTACGCCAGCAGAACTTTTCCACCAGAAATTTGTTCTTATGGAACAAATGAAACTTATAGAGATGTATTCAATTATTATAATTCTGTAAATACACATCTGTTATTGTCGCGAATCATACTTATTTTGATCAAGATACAACATGACACTGACCTGGAAATTTCAAAAAACGTAAGAAAATTTAACTGCGAATTCATCTTAATTTAATTTCTTTTTTTTTTCTTCCATTTTATTGAATAGACTCACGCCCGGTTCGGAAAGGCTCATTAGAATATTTAAACACGTTTGTTAACCGACTGTCTAGTGCTTTTTAATGGCTGATTTTATTTATCAGTCAGAAAATAATTTTACATAGGGTACCTAATAAATTAATATGAGTTGAAAAGTCTAATAATAATGATTACACTTTCAAAAACTGAATGAGAGTATAAACAGACCTTATTATTAGGACCATCAAATGGCTAAAAAGGACTTGACATGCTCGATCCCTTAAAAATATCAATCATCAATTTTCAAATTCTTCAGACTCATTTTAGTAAACAATTACGACAAATTTGTTTCATTTTGACAGTTCAACAACATACATTGCGTTACTTACGTTGTTGAGCAGATTTTTATTCGAACTTATAAATAGAGATCGGATATTCGGATGCATATTTACCTAAAGTTAATTTTTGGCTAAGCAATTATGGAAGTGGCTTCTTAATTTATTTTTTCTTAACTTAAATCCCGGAACTCAATAAAAATCCGGGAATGCAAAACTAATCGGATACATGGTATGGAAACGACTTATCAGCCCTCTTGTGAAGGTTACTTTTGCGGTGTTAACATACAAATTTATATAGGTACCTACTGTAAACATTTTTTTATGAAACTCAAGGCACCAAGTTGTTTAACACTGTGTGCTGTGCCAATTTGGCAACCTACTTTACAACAGTAGCTAGCATTTTTATAGTAAAAAAGTACAACATTTATTAATTTCGGAATCGCGAGATTACGCAATCGCGATACAAAAGTGCTTTCCATAATAGCCAACACCTCAACTTTAGGTAAATATGCATCCGAATATCCGATCTCTACTTATGAAGCAATGGATTAGCAATTTGTTTCAAAACTATTCAAATTCCGATTGATCGTGTTGTACGTAATTAGGGTACAGGACTTGTTCCTTGGAGATACGACTATATATAGGTACTTATTACTCTCATTTAGCTGTCCAAAAGCTTGCCAAGGTCAGTAGCAAAACCGGTAATTATCAAGAAGATTCAGTAAGCATAAGGTCTTATTTTTTTAAATATTTAAGTTTCTTACGGTTAGTACAGGTTCGCGTCAAACAACTCTGCCGCTCTGAAGTTAGGTTGCGCATGCGCTACTGTTTGTTAAGTAAGATTGACTACTGCGCAGTCATTTGTAGCCTACTTCAGAGCGGCAAAGTTATTTAACGCGAAGTATAGGTAGGTATCTACCCCTTCACTCCAGTGATAAGATTTAACCTAATTAAAAATGACAGAATTATGACTTCAGAATAACTAACATTAGTAGTTTCCAGGTTCAAACCTGCAACTTCGTACCAATGGCTTTAGTTTGTATGCTATGCATAGGTTAAATAAAATTAGATAGCGAAAGTCCGCAGACTGAAAAAAATAATGCACTCAAAAAAGTGTGTGTGTGTGTGTGTCAGCTCCGACCCACGACTGGAGTTTACGTCTTGAATATGCAATAGGTCAAGAGGGTAAATAACGGCTTGTCTACTTTCGACTCCACCCATTTTTCATAGAACTCACACGCCATGCCACCATTTAGGTATATATTGGAAGTGAACCCTCCGGGAGGGTTACCGGCATTACGTTTGTGCTAAAGTTAACCATCGCGGACGGTCAACGGCATTAGGTTCATAACGGTGTTATAAAACACTGTAAAACTAAGTTTTTTTTTTTGGTTTCAGGTGGTCTTGTCGCTTTATGTAGTTTCCAACCTTTTAAGGTTTAGTGAACCTTTGTAAAAGTGAAAAAAAACTGCTTGGATTTTAAAACCAACGCCTAATATACCTACTAATAAATCTTGTTAAAATATACATCACATTTTATTTTCACGGTTTACAATTCGCTAAGAAAAACCTACATTTAAAATGAGCCCGCCGCGCGCCGCGAGGGCTCTCGGCATCCCAATCGCCTAGTAGAAAACTAGAACTCCCGGCACTGAACTTATTTTAAAAAAATGGTACAATTTCTCCCAGTTTACTCCTACCGCAGGAACTCCCAAGTTCCAGAAATTACCGCGTTCAACCAAACCCTTCGGCTTTATACGAGTATTCAGTTATCCTATATCCTCCACAACATCAGTTGATTTTGATCATTTAAGGCGCTACCCCGAGCTAAGTGGCGCCCTCAATGAATAAAAAATCGTAGCATAGCATAGAAAAAAAAAAAAATGTTTCGTATCCAAAGTAGATAGCAAAAGTGTTTTAACAACGTAAAAATACATTATCCTCTTTGTAACAAACTCCAAGATTCCATTTTTTTATATTTATTTTCTATGCTATGCTACGATTTTTTATTCATTGAGGGCGCCACTTAGCTCGGGGTAGCGCCTTAAACTAAAAACTTTTGAGTATGAATTTCTATGGCTATAAGAGTAGGGGAAGACCAAAGACACGATGGATGGACAGTGTGGAAGATGATATGGGTAGAGAGGGGGTGACTACCGAGATGACGACTGAAGCCTCGTTCAGACTAGCGCGACGCGACGCCGCGCCGCGACGCGACTCGAACAATACAATTTCTAAGAAAACTTCACGGTATAACAATAAACGGTGTTGCGTCGCGCTGTCGCGTCGCGCTGGTCTGCACGAAGCTTGATAGAGAAGTCAATCTGCCTAGCCTTTTCCCAAAGATATTGGGGCCAGCTTCCAGTCTAGCCGGATGCCACTGAATACCAGTATTTTACATGGAGCGACTGCCTTTCTGACCTCCACAATCCAGTAACTGGGTAATACGATACCCCTTGGTAAGACTGGTTGTCAGACTTTCGGGCTTCTGACGACCCGTAACGACTGTCAAAGATCAACGAAAGACAGCCGGGACCAACGGCATAACGTGCTTTCAGAGGCACGGAGGAGTCTCGGTATGAAAAGGAGAACGTTCCATACTAATAAAACGCTATAAAATGATAATTAACAAATGTGATTGAATAATAAACAAAATACCTACGGCACTTTTAGATTCAAACGACGGTTCGCAACAGTGCGCTGAAACTTTTTTAAACTGTTTCAACACGAGTTTTTGTAGCGGAACAAATAAAAATTAGGTTTTTATTAGAATAGGTACTCATACCTTATAATATTTTATTTTAGGACCTGTACTTCCTGAATTTCGCTCCATGTAAGATACTGGTAGCTATTTATCTGCCTTAGGCGATTATCACACTGCACCGCATCACGCTGCATGTTGCGTCTGTGATGAATGAACGCGCGTGGTCCGTGGATGCATTTTCTGTGTGTTGGACTGTGCGTATTTTCTATACAAACGGAGATACTTAGGCGATTATCACACTGCACCACGTCACGCTGCATGTTGCGTGTCTGTGATCTGAATGAAACGCGCGTGGATGCATTTCCTGTGTGTTGGACTGTGCGTGTTTTCTATACAAACGGAGATACTTACAAGCAACGTTAAAACACGCATTCACGCGCTACGCTGCGTGGTGCGTGGCAGTGTGTTAATCGCCTTAGGTTAGACAGGAAGACAACCCCAACATTGTTGGGAAAAGGCTAATAAGATGATCATTTCATGGGAAGGTATTATATATAAACGTTAAACTACTTATATCAAACCGATTATGATAAAACACCGACTTCCAAAAAAACAAAATGAAATTAACTTTAATTTCGGAAGTCGGTCTTTAGTTTTGAGTTTTAGTTTTTTGCCACCGAGTTCTAAAATTAAAGTGATTTTTCACTTTATAGTGTTTTTTTTTTGTAAAAATGTTTTAATTTTTACTTTTTTGTTGTGGTAGGTACCTACCTACCCTACCCAAATTCTCATACCACTACTTGCTAGATATGTAAATAACAGTGACAGGTAGTTATCAAAACATCATCAACTACTATAAATATGTACTATTGACGCTAACTCAAAAACCACTCATCAGAACAAGACCTAATTTATACGGGACCACCTCGCCTCACCTCTCTACCCTTTCAAACAAAAATTAATTATTAGAATCGGAACATAAAAATGACGAAGTACACAGTTACAAACATTAAAAAAATATGTCCGAATTGAGAACCTCCTCCTTTGTTTGAAGTCGGTTATAAAGGGAATGGAAGGCCGGTAGATAAAGAAGTAGACCGGTACTTAGGTATATATCTGTTACAATGTCTTTCTCATTAACCGTGATTCGAAGGTGCGTTTACAGACAAGATCTCTCACGTGGACCAAATAACTATATAGCCCCGGAACAATACCCTATCAGATAATATTTAGGCCAAGCAGCGTCTATCAGCTACACTACAGGCTCGAATACTGCAATTCTTTGGGCATGTGTCACGACGGGGAAACGATTCCATAGAACGTCTTCTTTTGGTGCAGGGAAACTTCAAAGGAACAAGATCACGCGGCATGTCGCCAATGCGATAGACCGACCAGCTATCTAATTACGCAACACATTTTCGTAAACGATTACGACTAATTTGTTTCATTTTGACTGTTCAACAACATTCAATGCGCTATATACGTTGTTAGGCAGATTTTTTTTCGAACGTGTAAAGCAATGGATTAGCAATTTGTTTCAAAACGTTTCAGATTCCGATTGATCGTGTATTACGCAGTTAGGGTACATATTAAATCCGCAATGGGCAGCCCATTACACGAATGCTCACATGTTTTACAACCGACAAAGAAGGTAGCGTCGCATCGTGTAGCAAATCACGGTTGTCCAAAATCTCACTGCTACGAGTAGGTACGTAATGACCACGTCATGAAACATGACATGTCAAGAGAGTGCACCGTCAAAGGAGAAAAAGAATATTTAGGCCATCTTGCCTAAACTCGTTGCGTGTGAGGATCGAACCACTACGCGTTGTCCAAAAGCCTCAGCTGCGCCAATCCGCTCCAACCCTGTTGCCTAGCCTAGGTGGCCTAGGTCCGCGCTAATACCTTTCACCTTCACCCACTTAGAATCAGATCTAGACAAAGCCTTTGAAATGCGTGTAAGTACACACAATCCTCCTATTTCACGCATTTTTAATAAAAACTTTTGTAAAACCTAGCACCTAACTGCATAGGTGTCGAAATTAGAAATGCACGAAAATGACGCGATAAAACGAGTCCAAAAAAGTGTAGGTACCTTATTATTAGGTATAATAGATTCGTAGGTTTTCATCTATTAGTGACAATATTATAATTATCATCAAAATTGTTGGAGGTTTCGAGAAAAACGCGGTCAAACATACTTGACAAACCGGTCGAATCACACCTCTATTTTGAAGTCGGTTATAACGTTGATTTTTTAAAGTATGCGTTTGTTTACTTATCTTCCACATTTTTTTCATTAATGCTCATGAAAATAATTAAAAACACAAATATTTCCGGGAATTTCACGTTTTTCAGGCACCAGCGTACCTATTGCTCGACGCTTGTCTTTTATCGTATACTTAATAAAAATCTGTTTCATTCACTGATACACAACGCACCGCTTAAACCGAGGAAAGGATTTTTGAAAATTCATCCCCTAAAGGGGTTAAATTAGGAATGGAAGACACTTCGCTGGCTTTGTAAGGGATTCCAAAAAGAAAAAAGAATCTACTTACGAGATCAAACGAACGCCGTGGCTGACGGGACGCCACTCCTGCGCGGCGGCCATCCCCCCCCGGTCTTATACCACCCCAATGATCCAATTAGGGCTGTCAGCTGCCAAACGAACCGGTTCGATGCCGATCTGAACCACGTGGTGGTTTGTATACAAATTTGTAGATTTCAAGGGCGTCTGGAGTTTGTTGTATAAGTAGGTAGGTACTCGTAAGTTTGGATTTGTGGACTGCACAAACAGAACAAGTCAACGTATTTGGGCGCTAAGATCTCGCTTTGAGTACCAATTTTAATGAAGACATTGAAATATTTAAGAAGGAATTCGGTGATCTTGACCAGCGTTGAGTAGCCTCTTGGAGTTGTTATGGAAGAGTTTTTTGAAGCGGGGTTCAAGACAGTTGATCGTTTCTACGGGAATCCTCGAGCTTCACTACCTAGACGCTTTTCTGGTGGTCGTCATTGTTTGTTTTGAGTTTCTTGCTTGTCCAGCTTCCTGGACCCACGAATAAAAATAGGTATAAATCATTTATTTATTTCCAATACATATGTCGCAGTAAGATGGTTAAAACTGTGATATAATTATACCCCTAGGGATATAGCTATATACCGTAATATAGTTATATGAAAGCAGTACATAACTGTCGGAGTGCCCTAATTTTCTGTCAGCGACCAATTTCGACGTAGCTGGCCACAGTATCTAACCTAACCTATTAAACCTAACCTAACCTATTTGGTCGGAGTGCCCTAATTCTTATATTAATTACTAGATCGTGCTCGTATCATAGTTATATTTCTATTGTAAAACCCTCCAGACCGTATTTCGGCCACGGCGGCCAATCTCAACGGAGACTAGCCTTCAGCGCGGGAGATATTATAGTGCACGAGTGTGTGCGCAGACACAGGTGCACTCCCTCTTCCCTCACTCTCATAGTCCGATGGGACGGCAATCCGACACGACCGGAGATAGATCAGGCGCAGGACGAACGGCTTAACATGCTTTCCGAGGCACGGGGGTATCACACCACCAACTTCCAAACTCCGGGCTGTTATTAAGAAATTCCTAATGGAAAAACCCAATAACACTTTGCCCGACCCGGGAATCGAACCCAGGACCCCACGCTCAGCAGTCGGGCTTGCAACCACGAGACCAACGGGGCATATGAACCGCTTTCATATAACTATATTACGGTATATAGCTATATCCCTAGGGATATAACTATATCACGGCTAAAACCATCTTACTACGACATTATAGGTACGTCCAGCGCACACTGAGCACTAAAGCTGTCCGTCCCGCGAGGTGATTGCGTAAAACACTAACAGTAGCAATGGCTTTCATTTCGACAGTTCAAGAACATTCATTGCCTTATTTACATATTTACGTTGTTGAGCAGACCAAATTTTTCGAATATGATGCATTGGATTAGCAATATCCTTCAAAATTATTCAGATTGTGATTAAAAGTGTGCCCGGCAACTTTGAGAGAGAGATAAGTGAAAGCTGGCACTTCGCGCTACCTAGACGAACCACAGATAACATACTGCAAAGACTTTCCCAATTGGACAACTGTGAAGAGTGTCGGTAGGTTAATCCCCAGCATCTCACCTACTTACTACATAGGTACCGGCGGGATTAATCACTCAGTCGCTTTTAAACTCCCCCCGATAAAAAAATATTTAAAACGTCCACAAACGAGTGGCCATAATCATAATAAAACAATAAAAATGTTTTTATTTCGTATTTTTATGACTTTGATGGCTATTCGTGAGCAGACGCGTGTCGCCAGATGTTTGTCATTTTCATACCCTGAACATCAATGATCTGTACCGTAAAATGCGAGGCGATGCGATTCGGGTGGATAAATAGGTAAGTACGACACAACTTAGATGTAGCATTGGCAAAATTCGTAAGACCGATCACCATCTGAACTGAATATTTATTACTGCTTTAGGTGAAAATGATCTTTACGCAAACGCAATAACTTGTGAAGTCATATAGGTACCTACCTAACCAAATAGTACATTTGTAAAATTAAAATGAATGAATGAATGTAAATTTTCACTACGTCTTAGTTGTATCGTACTGTAGGTAGGTATGTAACAAACACGTAAATTATATTTTAGATACGAGGTTACGATACCTGAGTATCGTAAATAACATCCGCGGTTGGAAGCCCTGCTATGAGCGTTTATTCTAAAAGCTGGCAACGTCACCAATAGCTGTCAAATATTTACCTGTTTTGATTAATTTGGCAATATCACTCTATCGAAATAAGATTAACTAGTGAATTAAAATACTGATTATGAAATGCCATGTCAAGATTTAATTTTCCTCAGTAAATATAATTATAACTATAAAATTACTGTGATCCTTCACAGTGCTGGTGTTTTACTAAAACTCACTTTACGATATCCAGTAAAAGCATAGTAATAAAAGTTCATGTCTTTATTAGCCATAATAATATTGCCCGTATAGGTAGGTAGGTACATGAGTAGTTCTATGGAAAAAATAGCGTCAATATTTTTGTAGAAGCCAGCGATAATTCTGGTGACATTCATGAATGATCCTCGTAAGCAACAGACCTACCTAAGCATAAAGTTTTGATGACGTAATAAATACAGTACTAAATTATATTATTACAAATTATTTATATGTCGTGGGTGGGCAGATCTTAGAATTGATCATTTCATGAAGTGTTCCACCATATCATGAAATAGAACATCGAACGCTGATCACATCATAATGTGGTCTGGTCAGATCATTGAATACCTACTCAACGTTTGACGGTATGAACAGTTGTACGACTACAGATAGTGCAATCCACGACGACGCGCCCCACTCCGCGATTACTGTACTGTAAGCTGTACTTTACGGAGCGGAGCGGAGTTGGGCGCGTCGCGTCGGCGTGGATTGCACTAACTATCTATACTTCATTATGTGACCAACGATTACTGATCATTATCGTAAAATAGTTAGATTATCCACCGGTAGAGGCGTCGATGTCGCTTTGTTTTTGTAGTAAATCATGGTGGCAGCATACAACAAATCAAACAAAACAGGGTGACCACGCAAAAAACGTCGATAGACTTTTATCGGATTTTCAAATATGATATTAAGGAAAGCGACCAACTTAGAAGTAGTATTTCTGCCGCCCGGAGAAAACCCTAAATCTAGCTAGGTCTCATATCTGGGAAAATTCGTTTACCTACTCTTATTTTCACCCGACCAGAGTTCGGTCGCCCAAATACTATAGTTAAAATAGTTCTTATATCTATATAGTTTAGTTTTTGTTTAACCATGTTAGAATATTCCTTTTGTTTATTTTCTCACAATTGTACACCCTAAGCCCAGGTACGAACGGGCGTTTTTTTTTCGAAGCGCTGAGTTGCACTTTGATGGATTCTCAACGCTTGGCTCAACTCGGTTGAAAATGTGCGCGATAAAATCCCGCCGCGATATTTTTTAAATTTAGACTAACTTTATTTGCCTTACCTGCAGCAACAATGAATAATAATCTTTTCCATTCTACGAATAAAGTTCAAAATAAAAGAACAGCGTAAAAATGTAAAACTTTATTACATCTCATAATTCAACATAAGGTACTGTACACACCGGACTACTAACATATCGACTAGTGCAATTCCAGATATGTCACGATATTACCTACACAACATACAGCTAAACAATTCATTTTATTATTCTATAGTACAAAAATACAATCAGGGAAATAGTTCGTGGCTATTGGCTAGTAACAATGACTATTTAAGGCGAAATTCACCATCAACGCGTTTAGCCAGTTAAACCACGTTCAAGAGCTGTCAGTGTCAAAATTGTTGTGGTATATTGACACTGACAGGTGTTGAACGCGGCTTAGCTGTGCTGAACGCGTTCTATTTCATTGGTGCCATTACTTATAAAATACAGGTGGCCACTTAGTTACCTGCAGTCGTAAACGGAGTGACTCTAGCAGTCATAATAAACAACGTTCCCTATGAAAACCATATCCCATTCGAGACAAATATTTAAAAAAATACAAACTTTCTATACTTACAACAGTAGACATACCATAATAAGCGTGTATGGTAATGTTTTATTTTTTCGTTTCGGATATGGTGTAGGATAGAATCACCTCTTTAACGATTGAAGGTGACTATGTTGCCACCTTATATTTTCGAGAAACTTTATTTTACTGCAAAAAAAAAATGAGCTCCATCATACTGTGACTCTAAAAAAAATTAAGGTACAGTGGGCCTCAAAACGATGTATACATCGACAAGAAATCATTATTTGTCTACAATCTTTGTTCCATAATATTTTATCAATGTGTATCCACAAAATATATTGATGTGCCTCCGGAAAACATACAGCATTGTTTATGAAGAAGCAGTGTATACTTAGCCTTAATTGCGCGGTCAATAGTACGGATAGTTTAGTTTAACTTTAGAATACTAGTTGGCGTAACTATCGCCGACGTTGTATTTACTCTGTGCCAGCTAGGACGCGGGAACCGCTGTCACTTTCCGAATTCATAGCGTTGTGTACTTTCGCCGCGTGCGGTCGAAATCCATAAATATTTGGATAATCGCCTAACATTTATTTAATTTTTTTTACCATAGTGTTAGACAATATAATAGTGCATTCATTACTGGTTGTATTTTCAATCTTAACCATTAAAAAAACGGTTTTTTCGTTATGAATCCCGGGCCGAGTGACGAACCCGATGAGGCTACCGCCGGAGCCAATCGGTCAATCGTTTCGAACTCGCCGACTTCCGAGAGGGATCAAGAACAAGAAAAGGAGGACTCTTCGTGCGCTAGCAGTTCATCGGACAGCGAAGCCGAACGAGGGGAACCTCCACACAAGAAACAAAAGCGGGATTCACAGGTAACGGTCGATCCTCGGATCGACGCGTTATACAACCAGGTCAGTTTTCTTACAAACTTTATAATGCACCAACAATATGTACCGCAGACTACTATAAACACAAGTGACGTGACCGAACAAGCAGATATTATCAACAATGATTTTTTGACTAATCCATCAACAGAAACGCCTAGGTCGTTGGATTTGGGCGCTTGTAAAACTAGTTTTGATGGGAAACACATTCTTAAGTCAGCTGATGAAAAACGGTTACGGCAGTTAATAAGTTTGCAGCATTTTAATACCCCCACATGGCAACATATCCGTTATAAAAACGCGTTGTTAGAAATGCTCGCGTTTCCGGGCTTCTGCAATTTAAAAATTAATGATGAACTGTGTTGCCTGAACAAAGGAAAAGATTTCTTGGCCTCAACGGAGGAAATTATGGCAGCAACTACCAACGCTTTGTTACATCAAAGGGAACTATTGCAATCCGGTTTACAGGGTATCATTGATTGGGCTCACAATAACCCCTCCGAGTTAAAATCCGATAACCTCTTTAATAAAGTTTCTGAAACATTCGGTAATGAGTCGTCGTCTTATAAACTAACTGAACAAACCTTACAAATAATTTGCGGTAAAAGGGCCGAATGTATTGAGACTAGACGTAAAAGAATAATTTTGGAAATTCCGGATAAAACTATTCAAACTGCGCTTAGTAATATACCTCCTAGTGAAGAGTTTTTATTTGACAAGACAAACCTTACGTCTCTTATTCAGTCCCTTGGAGGCCCTCATTTCTGGTTATCACCGCCACCACAAGCTCACAACATGAAGGACCAACTCAAAACAAAATATAAGGAAGTAACACCGTCTACCTCCAAATACAGACCACAGACACAAAATATTAAAAATAATAATTTTCGAAATACCTACAAAAAACAACAAACGAAACAAACTTACAAAGGGAAAGGCGACGGTTACAAACAAACTAAAAATTATTCATTTCGAAACAAAGACGGAAAAAAGTGACTATCCAACACATTTCAGGGGAGGTTGTTTAACTTTGTTCAAAAACCGTTGGCAAGCACTTGGTGCAAACAAATTCATAATTTCAGCAATTTCGGGGTTTCGGGTACCCCTTTACAAAAAACCTCCTCTGTTAATGCCAACAAGAAGGATCATGACGCAATATGCAACCAAGCCGTCCCCGGGAATGTCCCAAATAATCAAAGATCTATTGAATCAAGGGGTTTTGCACCTAGTTTCCAAGAAAACGCCCAGTTTTATCTCCAAGCTTTTTCTGAGGAAGAAAAGCGACGGATCGATGCGCCCAATTTTCGATCTTCGAGAATTGAACAAGTTCGTCAAACCAAAACATTTTCGTCTGATTTCTCACGCCTCAGTCCCAGATTTTCTTCAACCTGGAGACTGGATGATAAAAATAGATATATCCCAGGCTTATTTTCACCTACGGGCAGCAAAATCTCACCGGCCTTTCTTAAGAATCAGTTACAAAGACCAGTTATACGAAATGACATGTTTACCGTTCGGGCTGGCTTCAGCGCCGCACCTATTTTCCTCTGTAACATGCTGGGTCGCGGAGACCTTGCGTGCGAAGGGATGTCGAGTGCTAGTCTACCTAGACGACTTCCTTTTGGTCAACCAAGACCAATCCAAGTTATGTCTTCAGGCTGCGGAAGCCGTGAGGCACTTGGAACATCTGGGCTGGCAAATCAACCGCCAAAAATCTGTCTTGGTACCAACTCAAGATTTGGAATACCTTGGTATACGTTGGCAAACAGCTGTAAATACAATGTCCCTACCAATAAAAAGGAGACAAAGCATAAACCATACAATATACCGGTCGTTGTTGAAAAGTCACATCAACCTCCGGGAGCTGCAAAGTCTGCTGGGTCAGTTAAACTTCGCCAACTTTGTTGTTCCCCGAGGAAGACTACACTGTCGAAAAATCCAAATCTTCCTGCGACACTTCAACAAAACACGACCCCGTCAAAAACAGCTGTTGCCTCAAGTTGTGTATCAAGAGATAACGTGGTGGCGCGGAACCACAAGTCACACATCTCCTATACACAAAAAGCCTGCTACCCATTTTCTTGCAACGGATGCTTCGAATTGGGGTTGGGGCGCCCACATAGATGGGAATGTAATGTCAGGTGTATGGGCAGCGCACCAAAAAAGATGGCACTGCAACAAAAAGGAGCTATATGCAGTAATAGCGGCAATCAAAATGAAAGCGAAGACGTTGCAAAAGTCACACGTACTGATCCAATCAGACAATCGAACCCTGATTGCATATATCCGGAAGGAGGGAGGAACCAGATCGTTAGGGTTACTAGCCCTAACCTTCAAACTATTACATCTTACGGACAAGTTCAACATAACCCTATCAGCCCATTATCTACCGGGGAGATACAACATAATAGCGGACAGGCTTTCACGAGGAAAACCACCCGTGGAATGGCACCTTCTACCTCGAGCAACAGCGGAAGTCTTTCGGAAGTGGGGGCTTCCAGAAATAGACTTGTTTGCGACACAAGAAACCGCGGTAGTAAAAAACTACGCATCTCTAGACTGCAGAGATCGATCGGCAAACTATATAGATGCTTTCAGCAGACCATGGAACCATGGGCTAGCGTGGGTGTTTCCTCCTCCCAGCTTGCTGCCCAGGGTTCTAGCACATCTGAACAATGCAACGGGAATTTACTTGGTTGTGGCTCCAGAGTGGCCTCGAGCTTTCTGGCTTCAAGACCTGAAATCCAGGGCTCTAGACCACCCACACGAACTTTTGAACCTGTCGGAGACCATGATAGATGTTACAACAACACAGCCTCCCCCACAGGTACAGACATTGACCCTGAAAGTTTGGAAAATTGGGGGTGGGGCGCCCAAATAAAAGACTGGTCCACACAGGAAAAAGAACTACTAAAGAAGAGCTGGCGGCGCTCAACTTTGTCAACTTATCTGTCACCACTTAGACGGTGGTTAAGATGGTGCTCCAACTCTCAAGTAAACCCAAAATGTCCTCAACCTGCTGACGTCGCAAAATTTTTAATGTTTCTCTATTTAAAAGAGAATTTGTCCTATAGTACTATACTTGTCCACAAATCAGCAGTCTTAACTTTTTGTGGCCCTCATGTAGAACAGCAAACCTTTTCTAATTTTATTATAAAACACACCCTTAAGGCAATAGGAGTAGCCAAACCAAAAGAAGTACGGCCATCGTTCACGTGGGACCCACGTATCGTACTAAATTGGCTGTCATCAAATGCACCCAAAGACACATTGTTTGATTTAGCACGTAGAACCGCCACAGTTTTATTGCTGGCATCAGGCCGTAGGGTTCACGACCTAACTTTGCTGAAAATCTCAAATGACAGCTTCTTGGATGACGGTGATAATATATATTTAATACCTGCATTCGGATCTAAAACCGATACACACTATTGTCGACAGTCCGCATGGAAACTTTCACAACACGATGACAAAAACATATGCCCTGTCACTTTAGTTAGGCTTTTAATAGAAAAAACGGTAACAAAGAGATCTGAAGTTAACAATTTGAATAATCTTTTTATCACTGTATTTAGTCATACAAAAGCTGCCTCACGCACTGTAATTGGGAACTGGGTACGCACAGTTCTCAGAGATAGCGGCATTCATGCATCTCCGGGAAGCTGTAGGTCAGCAGTAGCTTCCTTTAATTGGTTAGATAACCAACCAATCGACGATATTTTATCCCGAGGTAATTGGAAATCATCCAATACCTTCTTTAATCATTATTGTCGCGAAATAGAACTCCATAAAAATGGTCGTGATTCATTTTTCGATACATTTACTTCTACTTAAATTACAAAGAATGTCTTGAATATTTCGTAAGCAATCATTATTTAATCAAGCATCGGTAATACATTCCTGCAGAATTTAATTAATTATTAGAACATCCATCGTTACCTTTATCTGTAATGATCACATATTTTTATTAGAATATAAAAGAAAATTATTGTAACAATTTAAATAAAGCATACATTTGATAATCATCATAGCGTTGTGTTTTTACCTATAATTAATATTTCACCAGCAGATAACAAACACGTCTTCATAAACAATGCTGTATGTTTTCCGGAGGCACATCAATATAGCGGTTTTACATAAAAATAAAACCGATATTATGTGCCGAGAGGGAAAACATACAGCATTGTAGGAAGTTCTTCCTGGTGAAGACTATGAATTCGGAAAGTGACAGCGGTTCCCGCGTCCTAGCTGGCACAGAGTAAATACAACGTCGGCGATAGTTACGCCAACTAGTATTCTAAAGTTAAACTAAACTATCCGTACTATTGACCGCGCAATTAAGGCTAAGTATACACTGCTTCTTCATAAACAATGCTGTATGTTTTCCCTCTCGGCACATAATATCGGTTTTATTTTTATGTAAAACCGCTATATTACGTATTGAGTACTTAATTGTAGCTGAACATACAGTATTATGAAACATAAATGGTAGACAATCAGATGAATTATTGTCGAAAAAATTCACTCCATGTTCTAATGTGAAAAGAAACAATAGACCCAATAAATCACGTGGACAGTAATTTTAATGAATACAATAATTAACTTTGTTCAATTAAACACAAAAAAAAACAAAGAATAATTTCCCTGATTATAAAAAAGCTACGGGTATTAAAATTCTACAATATTATTGCTGATAAATTTTATCTAAATAACGATATTTACAATATCAACAAACGAGTTAAAATATAAACTTAAAATACAGCTACTTCAAAACTGAACACTTAGCTACCCATTTGATTGCAAATTAGGCACTTAACATCAGCGATCAAGCAATTTTCGTCCTTACAAGCCATTTTATTGTACAGGTAGCAACGAAAGTCGGTTATCACTTAACTTTTTTATCATAACTGGATGATGAATATGAAAACAACAGTAACATAATCTAGATAAGATACTGAAAAGTAGTGTACAAGTAACAAAAATTTAAAAATAACATTGCTAGCTTACTTTCGTTGCTGACCGTACCTACAGAAAACACTGTTGCACCCTAATATTATTTATTTATATCACCGGTTAATTATATTATGTTCAAGTCAAAAGTAAAATATGGGTATTTCAACATTGATACATTACAAGTGAACCCAAAAACCTAGGTACTTTAGGTAATTTCCTTTTGATCAATAAAAATTGTTCTGTTGTATAATTACTAGGTTTCATACGCCAGCACATCAAACTACTACAATCTGTCAAATTTCTTTAATAGATTTTCAACTTTATCACTAAAGCATAAGGTTCAAAGTTGATTGGGAAAATTTGACAGTTTCGGGTAGGTTGACCTGCTGGCGTCTGTACAAAAAATATTAAAATATGTATTAACCCTACAATTAGTATATTTATTAAGGCTCAATGAAAATATACTTTAGCGCCTACATCACTTATCTCAATCAAAGTACTCTATTACCATTTTAACTTTAAAAAGTCCAAATTAAAATTGCAGTTTCCAATTTCCAGTATATTTGGTAGGTATTGGAGATTGAAAACTACAGTCCGACCGTTGAGAGAATTCGTTTTTGGCACCTGTCAGTTCCATACTAATGTGTTTTACGAATTTGATCCTTATAACTACTAGAAATCGTCCAACTGACAGGTGTCCACAGAACGCAATCTGTCAGCGGCAGGGCTGTAGAGTGCTACAAGGACCTTTTGGCGCCTGAATGACATTGACAGGTGGGCGTTGTTGGTAAACATTTGTACAAATGTCACCTCAACAAAACAAGATGGCGTCGTTATTTCTGATTGTGTAAACGCGCCAAAAACCTTGTAGCGATGTACAATTGAGTTTTTTTTGCCAAGTCTTCTCTTGATCTTTCGTTAACCTTTTTAATTTTTTTGCGGGTTGAATATCCTTCTAGTTGGTTTCCAGCACCAAACAGTTAAATGCAATAAACAATTCACGTATAAAACTTTATTTTTAAATAAATGTCCAGTGAAACGAAATGCAACAAGTGAAATAATAATAATAAAGTAAATACGAGTACCTCGATTAAATTGCAAATTACTCTTGAAAAATAAAAGCTAAAAGTATTTAGTATCACAGGATGTTGGATTGACCAGCAATATTTAAAAAAAAACATACCTTTTTCAACAAACAAAAAATAAATAGATAATAAAAATTTTGATAACACAAAACTTAATACTGACGTCACAACCATGCAATAATTTTGGAAAAACATCAAAAATAAATTACTAAAAATATATAATAATTTTAATAAAAAGATTTGTCGTCTGTTAAGTATGATCGATTTTGTGTTACATGCCTTTAAGATGAGTAACATTTAATAAAACATAAATTTGGGCCAACCTTGAGGAACTGGTAGGTATAGCAATTAAAAAATTCAAATTAAGAATGCATTTCTCGAAACTGCGACCTAAATAAAAAGCTTTAAAATCCATTAACCTATGACCAAAACTCGTCATACAATAACATTATTCTAATAAAAACAAGTATGTGTATAATCTAATAGTATTGCTTTGCTTAATATGGCAAAATAAGAATAATAATTAATTGTAACATATCATAAAAATAATTTAAAAATGTATTTGTTCTTTCAAATAAGTGTTTTTCTAATAAATATAAATAATTGTAAACTATGTGTCAACGGTATAAACTTTTTTTTTCTCCCAGTAACGTATCTATGGAACATTTTAATGGAAGGGATGCCAATGAGGTTTTTGGACCTCATATTCATTTAGGAATATTAATAAATTGGCTAGATATTTCATATATAGTTCTCGCATAATTGAATAGGTTTATGTGATACTATAATTAAAAATGTAACTCCTGAATAAGCCCAGGTACATACAGTCGTATTTTTATCGCGGCGATTTATTTTCGCGTATTGGAATTTCGACGCTCTGCTTACCGTCGAGAGTTTAATATCCAACAGTGTGTTTTCTTGACGCGCAGGGATACGCGATGGATGCGCTCTGTTGGATTCTCAATGCTCGGCTCAATACCGAGAGTTGAAAATCCAGTGTACGAAAAAAAATCGCTGCGATAACAATACGTCCGTGCGAATTTGGGCTAACACGGCTCACTTTTGCCTTTGAATTGAAACTGTACCAATTTAGTTGAACCGTGTAACATTACCTTAACAAATTCGAGACTAGCCTACTCGTCACCTTTTTGGATAACTTTAAAAAAATGCACCTCAAACATCACAAAAACAGTGAACCGGAACGATTTTAGTTCACATTTTTCCGCACACAATTCTCAACCTTAAAACAATAACGATAGAGTTCAACACCGCTAACCTATCTATGTACACACATTTACAGAAAAGTATTATGTAATTAATAATTTCACTTGAGGTCCTCTTCTTCGTCTTCGACGTACAATAGGTCTTCCATTTTCGTCATGAATTTGCTGTTTAGTTCTTGTTCAACGGGGAGTGGTGGGGTCTGAAAAGGTTTTGAAATATTTGTGTGTAAATATCTAATTTAAACGATTTAGGCCGTGTCAGTGACTACAACCAATTTTAGTAACCACAGAATTTTGTTACCTGTTTAATATTTTCCACCAAAAGTTACAGAAGTTGGTGAACAGGAAGTTTTTGAAATCACACTAGCAAAAAAAAAATAACTTGCCAAGCCAATATAAATGAAAAAAATAATGTTTGTCTCGTAGACTTGATTGGAGTGTATCTGTCTCCCAATTCATCCACAATATGTTAAATTTATGTCGTGTTTAATGAAGCTGTTGATTTAATTTTGTTCATTAACGGGGATGCGCTGAATAACCGCGCGAAATTCTAATTTTCTTATTTTTATCAAAATATGATTCACCATCGAACAAATATGTACCTATTTAAAGAATTATAATCATTAGAATCATCAATACAACTGCAAGTTAGCTCTAGCGCGCACAGCGGTGCGGTGACTTGCGATGCGTCTTTTTCGCCGCAACAAATAAAATATCATATGCGATTTTTTTCCTACAATCGCGCGCAGTGCGGGAAAAATATTGCATACGAAATTTTATTCGCCTCTACTGTGTTTCATATTTCACAGATTTTGCGGTAGAAAAACGCGCTAGGCCTTAGAATTGACCTCAAATGATATGATTTTATGACATAGTCATTCAATAGAGTAATTTGAACTAGAGTAGTATTGATAATTTTCATGATTATAATTCTATAAACACATAGTTGTCGGTCGCAAATCATATTTTGGTAAACATGCAACCACATATGGACCTGCAAATTGCAAAAAAGGGGAATGTAATTAAGGGGAAGATTCGAATCAGACAGGTTACATTCGCAGGGAAACTGTCCAATATCACGGACACAATCACCCCTTAAATTGGGTCGTGACGAACTCAAAATTCGGTATAGGAACAAAGATATATAAATAAAACCTGACATGCTTTCCAATGAGTTTATTACGCAACACATAGTGAGTACACAAACAATAGGCGGTGTTAACTAGAATTTTATATATATATATATATTTAATTAATATAATTGACAATATTCCAAAGAAACTTGTTTTTTTTTTCTTTTTAAACTATTATGGGAAATAAAAATCTATAAAAAATCTAATCAGTTAACTATTAATAATTTTATTCGAGATTGCTGATAATATTAATGAAGTCTCATTTATTCCGTAATTAAATAAAAATTTTAAAAAAATATCCTGAAATATTATCAATCATTTCATAAATATAAGCATTATATTAAAAACAAATACATAAACATGCGAAAATGAAGCTTTATTTATTTTTAAATATCATGAATAGGAATCTAAAATGTTACAAATATCGTATCTCTGCATTTAATAATCATGCAGGTACAGTCAACCGCATCTCAGCGAAAACAGTTTGACCTTGACCGCGCCTTTATGACGTAGCAGTAAGGACCATTTCGTAGTGCAAGTGTTACCACTGACATGTGGTTTAACTGTACAGTACCCGGTTGTGAATATTACACATCGGGTTAGAAAGAGACAGTCACATAGGTATGAGTGAGAGACGTTGCTTAAAGCTAAAGCTACGATTTCCTAGAAGATCGGTGGCCGCACTTAACGGCCGCAGTGACGGCTGTCATGAAAATGATGGCAGTGGCAAAGATTTAAATCGTTAGATTCGCGCCTACCGCGTTAAAAGATATTCGCATTTCTGTTTCGTTTTGACACCTCTGACAAACAATGACGCAGTGAGTAGGTACACTTAATTCCCATGGAAACACTATTTAATAATGTGTGAGCTCACTCTTCTCTGTATGGACATTTTTTCCTGTGATTAAGTACGGTGAGAGCGAATCTAGCGATTTAAATCTTTGGGCAGCGCGGTTGGGACTTTATGTCAAATACTGGTGAAAATTACAGATGTTCATGACAGTCATTATAATATGACAGAACCGCTTGCCAAGGAAACCAAAACTTAAGCGCTCATTACAGACGCCCCCCGCCGAAGCGCATCGAAAATGGCGGCCTGGTGGCTGGATGGTTCACACCAAATGTACGAATTAAATCGATTAAGGACACTGAACGAGATACAATAAAAGTTTTATTTTTATTACGCCTTTGGGTCTCCCTCAGTCTTAATGTAAGAAGATTTTTGCAATGCGGTGCGGCCCGCCCAAATCTGCGTCAGCCTTAACAAAGTCGAACTGTTTTCTAAGATTCGATGTGGCATATTTACGGCCAGGCACCGTATGTAATATTCCATGCGTTATTATAGTAAAACATGCATAATTTGACGTGCGAAGAGATATTACGAAAAGTAGACTCAAGCAGTATAAAAAAGATTTTACTTAATTTTAACAACACGAGCAAACAACACATTAAAACATGATTTAAACACTCAAAACCAAACAATTATAAACAAACGAACACACAAACTGTCAAAGCGAACCGTTAACGTTTAATAATAAAAAATACAGCCATGTCGACACACATGGCAACACTGCAAACATATTAACAGTTTACAAAAATAGTAACATTTGGTAGAAAATTCAGTGTTACCATTTTTAACATTTTAATCCAGAAAAAACGTGATAACATGATTACTAAAAATTACTTTTTAAATAAAAAATGGTTATTAACAGTTAGCGTAATTTGATGAAGCAAAACCAGTAAGTACCTTTAAAGGAAATATAGCACATTGTGGCTAAGACTATTGTACTTTATTCTACCATTCGTCCTGTCACGAATAAATAACAAATTACTGGCACACATACTGAATATATTATTTTGTATTATGTAATCTCATTAAAAATATGTAATTGACACTTCATGGAGATTTAAAAATAAGTCGAATTTCAACCTTATGTGGAGAAAATCAATATATAGACCACGCTGAGCCTCTTAATTTAGATAACAGTTTGAGTAACGCTTTAACTTCGCCGAGCTATGACACCCGTTGCGTGTACGCAATATTATGACACCCTGTATATTGTTTAATACAATAATAATCAATACAAAGTTTGTTTCATACGCCCACGTCATACACGATCAATATACAGGATGCAAACAAGTAATATCACAACAAAACCGCTAAAGTATAGCTTTTTAGGGCAGGGCGTTTTAATAAATCGCGTTCATTACCTTTTTGTTATCTAAATTAGGTACGGCCTGAATAACTGAAAGCCACATACTACATTACTTAACTGTTTCTTTGTAGTCTATTCTCTTAGATGGCACACAACAGTCTTACAGGACATTTAAATTAACGCCTGCATAACGTACTTAACAATTTAAATTCATAAAATCACAGAAACATTACGCAGATATTTTTAGTCTTATAACTTGGTTGTTTAAAAAAAATATAAATAATTATTATTAACTTTCGTTTTACGTATTTCACTTTAGCATCACCACAAGTTTTAATCTCAAGTTTTTTTATCAACATTTATATTAGTACAAACAGTTTTTTTTCGTAGGGTTTTTAATTATGTATCTTAAAAATAATCTCATCTCATGCAAATTAATTGTGATAACATCGCATCGTGACAAATTAATAAAGAATATCATATAAATATACTGAGAGATAAAATCTAAATGTCAACAAAAACATCTGCAAAGATTTCTCCTTATCTTATTCATAATCTTTGGCATAGATTAGAATGCTAATGAGAACACGTTTATTTATTTTTTCCCACTAAAACTGCTTTGATAAAGAAACGATAAAATAAATATTTTTTTGTTAAAATCAACCAAGTCACAAACTAACGGCCGAATTCTCAAACGCTACTCAATTTTAAGTCATCCTTATATCCTGCCTTTACATCAAGCTGCCAATTATTATTACACTATACAGTGATTTAAAGACCTTTTGGCGCTCGAATGACGTTGACAGGGCGGCGCCGTTGGTAAACATTTGTGCGATTGTTTTGTGAAATGCTTTGAAAAAACAAGATGGCGGCGTTTTTGGCCACGCGCCAATAGATCTTTGTACAGCTGTATGGGTGAAGTCTCCTATAAACGTCAGTCGCAAAATGCTTGCTATGGAAACGTATTGGCGTCCATGTAACTACTTTATCACCCTAACGTTGAATTTCGCTTGCACGTCAGAAAACGACAAGGTCTATAATTTGTCAATGTGACAGATAGTGTCAACCTCAGTGAAGTTTCAATTTAGTGGGATTTATTGTCAAAGGTGATAAAGCAACAATTACAAGCAATAGTCTGCTATTCTGTTGTGGTAACCTTGAATCGCACACTGCAGCTTACCAAATACTCTGTTACATTTAGCGACAGATATCACCAATAGCGTTTATGAGAACTCAACCTAAGTTATATTTTAGGGAAATACCGTTAAGGACATCTCAAGATGGGTATACATATCTGAAATGTAACATTTCAATACGTCCTATATTAGAGGGATGTAACCAAAACTACCAGATATACAGGGTGTTTGGCAGAACGTTGAACATACGAAAATGGTGGATAGGTTGGGTCATCTGCTACTTACTCAGCCCTAATTTAATTGGCCCTGGACCCCAGGATATTAAAAAAAATTTTTTTTGCTTTCTTCTAGTTTCACCACTTTCTTAACTTTAGAGTGTAATTTTTATCACAAATGGATAAAACAGGCATTTTTTTTAAATCTTTGATGTTGGTAGATTCTTATAAAATTATTGCTTTATTCAGATGTTAGCTAGAAAAAAAGTTATGAGTCCTCAAACTTACAGAAAGATCTAAAAAATATTTAAATCTAAATCAAACTGTCCTGCAGTTTGGCAGAAGATTTGTGAAATACACCTATGTAACTTTTGTTGAAAAAAAAAAAAAAAAAAAAAAAAAAAATATCAACTTTCATTTTAAAAAAAATGGTTTGAGTAAGTAGCAGATGACCCCACCTATCCACCATTTTCGTATGTTCAACGTTCTGCCAAACACCCTGTATAAGTTTCGGATAATTGAGTGGAATGGCGTTGTATGTCGAGATACAGGTTTTTCACCTAGTTCGGCTGCAGATGCTCCCATGTTGTATTATTTTTATTGTAACCTACAAATTTATTTTTACGCAATATGGTTGTTATAGAGTGTATATATTTTTGAGGTCAATAAATAAATTATATATAATTTCGGATAGAGGCGTTTCTGCAGGGTCGAGCCGTAACCGAAACTATCCGAAACTCCGATAATCCGAAATAATTTCATATCCGAAGCCGGTATAATATTATTTCTAAATCCGTATCCAGATCCGAAATTTCATGTCCATAACATCCCTGTTATGTTACATTGCATCAGTTAGGACATGTCACGTGCACGACTCGGCCTTTACCACGAACCTCGTCACATCCACGAATCCTCCACGACTACACTGTGTGTTCGTCGCGGGAACCGAAGAAAATTGATTACTGCGCGTACGATTTTAAATGTTCGTTGTGTGCGCGAGTGAGGCGCGATTCGTGCGCACAACTCATCGAAATTATCATTTGTTTCAGTGTTACATAGCATATATTTGGACGGCATGGTCGTTGCAACGTATGTTACAATTTCTTGCAACGTTTCACAAGTGTATTTTAGGAGTGTGTTCCTAAAATTCACAGTATTACTCGTATATTAAGGACGTCCTAAACTCAAGTGTCGTTTGAGAGTTCGGAGGTGGGATCACAGATCACAGTAATAGAGACACACTAGAAGTATTAAAGCTTGTGCAAAGGGGGGGTGGGCAGTGGTTAAAGTTAAGAGAACCGCCGCGACGGGGTACACGTCCAGTACTTGTTTGGACGAGTCTTATTGTTGCACTTGAATGCGGACTGTGGAACAAATATATGGGTTACTATGACCTTGAGATTACGAACACAGAATAGAAAAATGACAGGGTAGTTTTCGCGTTCAAGAACTGTCAGTGTCAAAATTGTTGTGGAATAGTGACACTGACAGCTCTTGAACGCGGTTTAGATATTCTGATCGCGTATAGTTCTTTTGGTGAAACTCGTCCGTAGTTAAAATTAAACTAAGGTATGAATCCGTAGCCAACAGAAAGTAGTCAATAAATAGAGAGGGATATGATTTTTTTTTCTATTCTTGACCAATAGGATTTTAAGTACACTCTGAATTTATTAACACTTGTCTCTATTTACGATAAAATAAAATAATGTGGTCGTTCTTTGCCTGGTCTGAGATTGTTACCACTACATAGTGGTACCATAGTGGTTTGTTCCTATTTTTGTATAATTTAAATCCCAGTAAAACATTTGAATGGGTCATGCAAGATAAATTAACATGCAGGCATGCGGCATAAAATAAATATAAGAGCAAAATAATTATAGTTAGACCGGGACCCCTATTCCGCGCCTTAGAAATGCGCGGCGAAGCCGGGGGCAGCATTGACGAATGAGCGGCGGGCAGGAAGTCAAGCGCCGTGAGCGTTGACGAATGAGCGACCTACCACCAAAGGCACGGAACAGCGGTTTCGGTCAATATAAAATATTGTAGTTGACTCCAAGGATCGCTCTTTACCCCGAGACTTAGCATTTAGAAACTAGCGTCATAATGGTAAATATCATAAAAGAAGAGTATTTTTCTTTTCTTGTATTATATGGTAAATAAATATGGTGTACTGAGATTTCAAAATTGAGTTTTTTTTTATTTTATTCACACATACTTGTGCTCTTTACCATTTTAGTGTTTTATAAAGATCAAGATGCTAATACTAAATTTAAACTGTATAACTGATACGAAAACGCGTTATTTTCGTACCTAATTTGTTTACCAAATAAGACAACCAAAAAAAAAAACTATACTTAGCAATGTCGGAATTATTTCATACTCACAGCAGGATCAATACGCGGGAAAGGCGCGAGGCATATGATCAGGACGGTCATGTTGTCGCAGCCGAGCCCGCCCGTGGCACAGTTGGGCGCGAGGCAGCGGTGCATGAGCGCCTCGCACACGGCCGCCGGCTCCCAGCCGCTCAGCAGGCGCACGCGGCAGAACGATACCACCTCCTGCAAGTAGCAACTATTGTGTCAGACTATTTCAATCGCATAATCCTAACTAATACGCTAAAACGGTTGAACGGTTTTTGATGAAATTTGGCATATGGGTAGACCTAGAGAAGGACAAGGCTACATTTCATCCTGGATCACAGACGAAGTCGCGGGTAACAGCTATAATGATCCCACTCCTTGGAAACAGACCTCCACCTGGTGAGAAGGAGTGGGCCGTTAACCACCACACGAGCCCAGTGCGGGTTGGTAGATGTCACATGTCTTCTAATTTTTGATACTGGGATATTTCCTCACGATGTTTAATGCGCCTGTCTGGGTTCAAGCCTACGACCCACAACTCGTAAGTCTGTTATCACTGGGTCGCCACTGCTCTCAACTCTCTTAAATGTGTCTTGAAGGCCAATCTCCGTAGTAAAAAAGTTTCTAAGGTAAGGCGTCGGTAAGGATATCAGTTTTGTTTTCTTAATCAAATAGAATTAACATACATATCTTCTTTATATGCACGTGTCTATGACAAATAAACAAATTTTTCATTTCTTTTCTTAAACTTGTCAATAATATATACAGTGCGTTCATTAAAACTTGAGATTGGTAGCACTGAATTTTGCAGTCATGTGATTGGTAGTACTGTTCTGTCAATCGCCATTTTGAACTCTATTAGTATTGAAACTAAGACTGCAAAATTCAGTGCTACCAATCGCGTCATGGGTAAAGTTATAACGAACAGACTGTAAAAAATCTGTTCTTCAAAATACAAGAATAGGGACTTACACCCATTTTTGAAAAGTGTCTCAATTAGATTCTATAGTGCTAATCAACCACAAAAAAATCACAATTTTTTTATTCAATCGTTAAGTGCCATAAAAATACATTTACATTTTGCATTTTCAAATTTCGCGCGTAATTTGACGAAAACGCTGGACGCAGTGGACGCCATATTGCTCTGTGGTCATGACGTCAGTTCACTATGTAAACAAATTTATAGATTAAAGGTACGCTGATAGTTGACAGTTCACTCCTAAGTTTACATAGCCGTACGACGTAATAACATGGCGACTACTATCTAATGGTGTTATGAAACAGATTAAAAAAACTGAAACCTTTGAATTGAATTTTAAAATTTAGTTTGCTATTTTATGAACTAAAGCTAACGTTTTCCGATTGCTTTTTGCCTAAGCTATCTCAATAATATATTTTTAGATTTTTTCTCATATAGAATAAAACACCCTATTGCCTCTCTGGTTTCAAACCTCAGTGATTATCAATTCGATCTGGGAAATTTTATAAGGTTTTTAACTTGGAAATTCTCAGTAGTGGCCCAGTGTCCGAACACCTACCACATAGGGGTTAAACATAACTGGTGGAGCGTAGGTATACTATGCACTTCTCCCTACCCTTTCAACGAATGCAGACATGCTAATTATTACATTATGTTACAAAAAATAGAGTATACTTTAAGTTACACATCTCCCTCTGGCTCTCCTTCGAGGGATACCGGCGTAATGCTATCGTGAAATGTCAAAAAATAATTTATTCCGGCAAAGGTTAGTAAAAAAATTATTTACCTCGTTAGATAACACCTCCCAGATTCCGTCGCACGCAATCACTATGAACTCCCAGTCGTCGTTCAGTTGCCTCACTTGCACGTCAGGAAACGCTATAAATATTAATCATAATCATAATTTGTCAGAATATGGTTCATTAAATGGTCTTAAGATTAGTCAATGGTATCATCACATTCTGCCAAGTGTCGCGTGCAAATATTATTAGGTACATACATTTATTACAGAAACAGAATAATACAATTTTTTTTTGTTTTTCTGTAATCTGGAACGCTGTTGTCTCCCTCTTGTAGGTGGGCGTTAATAGCTGCAACACAGTTTTATAACTAATGTATCTATTTACGAACGCAATCAATTTGTATAATGTTTTTGTTTCAATAAAGATAAAGATACAGCGCTACTGCTGAACATGAGGTCCTGGGTTCGATTCCCGGGTCGGGCAAAGTGTCAATGGGTTTTTCTTTTTGGAATTTCTCTTTTCTGGATGTTAGGCTCGCCCCCTATTACATGGAACTTAAACTTAACTGGCGAAATGTGGGTGTACCTACTACAGGTACACCTGTGCCCAACCCTTCGGGGAAACAAGGCGTGATGTTATGTTATGTAGATTAATACATATAGTTCACTCCGCATTTTAGGTATGAAGCTCCAAGAACGCGGGGACTTATTGGGCCAATTCAGTGAGTGTAACGGAGTCGGAAGATCTAAGAGTTAAGGGGAGGTTTTACGAATTTGCCTGTTTTAAAATCAATTTTAAATGGTCAAACTAGTGTATTTGGGTCCTGAAAAAAAGATATGTCATAGATACATCCTTGTTTGAGGGACATTAAAGGTTAAAAACACGATAAATTGTAATTTGCTCGATCGAAAAAAAATCCGAAACAGGGTCGATTTCAAAACCATTTTCCGTTTCATTTCCTAATTACAGCACAAAACAATATGAAAATTGCATGTATGATGAGGTAATCGTATTTTAGAGGTTATTTAAAGATTGGATTTTTAAGTTTAATAGATTTTTTTTAAAATAAACCCAAATATAGTAAATCGGGTTAAATCGGCTCGTGCTCAGAGTCCTGCGGGACGTCATCGGAGGTGGACCTGTGTCAAAATTTTAAAAAATACGCTCTCTCTGAAGTTGTTACAAAAAATCTAATAAAAGAAGAACACATTATATATGAAATTGCGACAGCTCAGAAAAAATATTTCGTTATTTTATTATAGTTTTAATTCATAACATTGTTTTCGAAAGTGAGATTATTTCTATGCGATATGATGACGTTTAACTGGCATCTTAAAATAGTGCTAGACACATTACAAATTATTATCGATATATAATTTTTTGTCGTCGTTTATGAAGAAGTCTTTTTTTGATTTTTTAATCAGATTCATCAATGTTACTATATTCACTCTCTATCGAATTGTCTTTGCTAATATCAAATCCTACATTAATAAACACATCTTACACAATTTGTCCGGTTGTCGGTTGCATATGGAATATTTCAAACAACTATCACTCTCGCAAGAACAAAGAAAATTTAAAAAGAAATGGTGTTTCAAACAAAAGTGCTATACTAACATGAACAAATGTATGGAACACGATAAAAATCGTAATTCTATTGTAATCAATTAAGAAGTAAGGAGATTAAATAAAGCACAGTGTTACTTTTCTTATTTCGTCGTTGTATTTTCTCAACAAATATACTAGCACTTGTTATTATTACTAAATAATGTTTAATTTGCAACGGCGCCATTTCTATTTTATTTATTAAAATGCGTAACTTCCAGAATCACTCATTTTACCAACACTTTAAATCAATTGATCAACTGATATGAAACTGACACAGATAAAACATAACACTCTTAATCAATTGAGAAACTGATATTAAACGTAAGACAAATAAAATATAACAATATTTTTCGAATAGCGAAGCCAGCAACACAATTTTTTTCTTGAATCCGTGATTTTATCGTATTGGCTCAGTATGAACAACTTTCAGTTTTGAATACAAAAAGTCACTGTTTACGATATTTTATACGACACTACTATAAACGATAAAATGTCGTTCTAAAATTTCGATGTGCTAAAATAATAGATTCGATAAAACTGTCCATACGCTTGGTATTAGTCAAATGTTTGTGTACCGGGCTATTAATAGGTACAATGAGACCTCCTCTGTTTGTGACAGAAAAAGATCTGGCCGTCCACGTAGTGTTCGTACGAAAAAGGTGGTCAAAGCAGTAAGGGAAAGAATTCGAAGGGAAAAAATTGTCTTACTGTTTCGAAAATAATAGATTCGATAAATTATAGCTTGCTACAGCTATAATTTATCGAATCTATTATTTTAGGACATCGAAATTAGGTACGTCACTTGACAATAAATTATGGCAATTGTTACTTCGTAAATAGCCGTCAATATTTACGAATCTTCATGAGCGGTGGGAAATATCCAAAACAAAAAAATATGGTCACAGTATAAGCGAAACAGTAAGACAATTTTTAGCCCATCCAACTTAACAAAAATCCCGACGAAATAAAGATGAAAGTTTGTATGGAAATTCGCCATTTTTTTTCTTAAATTCATTTGATAAAATTCTTAAATTCACTGACAGACAATGCACAACCTAAACCGCTGGGTCTAGAAGCATTCAATTTTGCACAACAGTTCTTTTTATAACGAACGAAATTATGACTTTGATATTTTCTATCAAAATAACATTTTGCGTGACCGTTGAGATACCCAGTAGCACTATTATAATTTTAAACTTTCACCTTACTACCGCAAAGTCATGTTTATCTGAAACTAGTTTCTGTCCGTGACTTCATTCGCGTGAAAGTCATAAGACATCACAATATACTAAAATAACAGCCACATTTTATAAATCTTCACTGTACACTGTTTGTAGTTTTGGTCTCGGCGACCAAAATATACAGAGATTTAGGACTGGTGACGCGACTGGCTGGCTAGCTGGACTAGCGAGCAAGTGACAGAGTTATCCGTGTGAGAAGCAGAGTTCTGAGGTCGAAACGCGCAAGTAACACTCGTCAGTAGCAATTTCCCATTGCTTGCGAAGTTTTTCGTTTTAAGTGAATTATTAAACGTCTGCGTTCCTTCATATACTACCTAATGGCACAACACTGATACACGAACTGCTTCTTACAGATTATTCATGACTACCCCAGCTATCACTAAAAAAAATCAGCAGTTTGTACAAGGGTGGCTATGGTTAGGTGACTGTTAATGAGATTTTTTTTATTGATTTTTATTAAAACCACAGATGACAGAAGAGGCCTAAACTTCATGTTTTTCGTTGTACGTTCTACGATCTCTCCCATAACAGTAGGTATATGAAAAGGAAAAAATGTTGTTTATTTTATAAATAAAATGAATTGATTGTCACAAAACAAACACACGCACGCACACACACAATACATTAGCCGATAACGACACCGACCCGACATCGACACGATATTGGCGATCAGATGATCGGATACGTTTAGTGCCTTGTCTTGTTATCGTAACCTATATCGTCGCAGACAGCGACGAAACGGACTGAAAACGCCCATTAGGTACACAGGACATTTTAAGTAATAATTTTAGTTCATGACACCGTAGGTCCCATAAAATGTAAACTTATTGAAAAAATCGAATCTAAGAAAAACTAGTTCAGTTGATCAACTGCAAATATTTCATGCTGTGGCATGGATTTTCCGTGAAATGGTCGGCGGTGCATCGTAAATATATACGTCACTCTGCATTTGGGGGAGGCGGAGGTAGCGTTTCAAAGGCCTACAGACACGGAAAACCTCGCCTTAAGCGATAGAAAAAGAGGCAATTTCTAGGTGAATAGAACTGTAGGTAATTAGCGCTGTGTGACCAATTGCACTTTTTTGTGTCGTGGCAAGTAACTTTTTAGGGTTCCGTAGTCAACAAGGAACCCTTATAGTTTCGCCATGTCCGTCTGTCTGTCTGTCCGCGGTTTAGCTCAAAAACTATTGGTACTAGAAAGTTGTAATTTGGCATGAGTATACATGTTAATGACGCCAAAAAAGTGGTAAAATAAAATTTAAAATAAAAACCCACCCTACCTGTAAAGTGGGGATGATATTTTTTTTTTTCGTCCTTCCATAGTGTGGGATATCGTTGGATAGGTCTTCAAAAATATTAGGGGTTTGGGAAGACCGTTTTTTGATTAAGCAAACCGTTCGTGACTTATCAAGCTTTAAAGTACCTACCAATTTTCGTTTAGAGTCAAGTGTCCCCCCTCTACCAACTAAACCGTTGTAGTTAGAAATTTAAATGTCACGGCAGTAGTACCTAAACGAAGTTTAAAGGAAAACTGTCACAGCTAAGTAGGCTTTACAGATTAACGAGTAATAATCGACCAACTTAAATTTGCAGTTTGAAAAACATGGTCTCCCATACATTCCCCATGGGAGAACATGTGTTTCGACTACAATGTTAAGTTTGTTCTTGGGATAAATTCATCCCAACTACGCAACCCTTCATTGTGCGTGGTCCGACACGAACTTTTTTTATTTCAATGATTTTGCGGAGTAAACCATCAGAATTAATCTGTGTTACGGAATAGAGATTATTAGGTTAGTATAAACACTACTGATTGCATAATTACAAATAAAAAATACAATATAAGGTATGCCACTTAAAAAAAATATAAAACAATTATTTGAATGATTTCATACCTTGATGTAGCATATAAACGGCAAAAATGTACCAATGCAAATAAACTATCATTGACAATGGGTTCGCAATAACTTTCTATAAATACACGCTCAAAAGGGCAACACAGTAGGTATAGACAACTCCATGAGACATCAGACTTCTCAAGCAGGAGAACGTAAATTGTCTATTTTTTCATCACACATTTTTTATGCCACAGAAATGAACATACATTCTAACAAACAAATCACTACCTGCATATTACTGTTTGGAAGACCAAGGCAATAAGGAAACTGTGTGGTATCGGATATGGGATTTAACGGCCGCTTACCGTATACGCGTATACAGCAGTGGTCGTGGATTCAAACCCTGACAGGTACTTTACTTTGTGTAAATTATTTCATCACCACTGCTCTCAAAATGGTGAAGGAAAATATCGAGAGAAAACCGGCATGTCCTAAAACCAAAAATTCGAAGACATGTGACATCTACCAACCCGCACTGGGCCCGCGTGGTGGGTTACAGCCCACTCCCTCTCACCGAGGGGTCCCAGCAGTGGAAAGATTATAGGCGTGCAAGAAATATTTGCCAATGACTTCACTACTGACAGTTACCTCATTACCTTAGTCGGCCCTGTAACCATATGATCTCATACCTGTAACAATCTGTTCCTGCGGCGAGAGTCTGTAGTTCCTCTTGAACACGTAATCCCCAAGTGCCCTGGACAGCGCCAGGTTACCGTTGACTCTGTTCAGCTGCACCCAGCCGCCTCCCGCCGTGATCCTGCGAAGTTCTTCTTCGTTGTTGGGCTTATGGTCGTATGACAGCATCTCGACCTGGAGTACATACAGTTTAGTTGTACCGTCGACCAGTAGCTGCGTGTTGTTGTAAAGTGTAGTATTGCTCAGGGTCGCCTTTATTGTTCAACAAATACTGCCGAATCCAATATAACCCGAACCAGCAAGTAGCATGAGGTGTTTAACGTAAATGTTCAAAAGAGATCAACATTTTCGCAAGGTAATTTTTGTACTGGTTAATTTCGAACGAAATAGGTTCTAATACCCCCGTCTAAATGGACCGACAATAATAAAAAACTCTTAGCCGACTTTAAATGTTTTTACGAACTGGATTCGGAAGGCAAAGAACCCAGGGTTGTGACGCAGCTTGGGAGAAGCCAAAGTGGACTAAGAAAGGCTGAGTTGATAATGCTGCTGAAGTGCCACAGCTCCTGAGGATCACTCACCGCGCCTCTAACACTGGCGACGGCGCGCGAGTCGCCCACGTTGGCGCAGTACAGGGTGTTGTCTTTGACCAGCACAGCGACAGCCGTGCTACCGGCCACCTTCTCTTGCAGCATATCTTCTTCAAGCATAGCCTGGTCCAGGTCTAGGAAACCCTGAGAAGTAATCGATTTTATTGTTATTTGCTACATATATTTATTGGACACACTATAAAACTGATTTACATCCGTAAGATGTCCTCGCCACATAAGATACAGTAGAAAACCAGGATCAGGCACTAGCTGTCGGGCATTTATGCTGAACTGGGGCCTTATTATGAAGTATGAATGCCGTCATTATTCTTTTGCGAAAAAAGGATGGTGCTGGCGGCCTTATAGTATAGCTCCGTCTCTCTCACATTGGAATAAAGGTGGCATTAATACGTCATAATAAATACCTGGGCCTGTTTGGCGCTGGTACAGAAAACTGTTCCAATTACATCTTTTCTGTTATATTGTGTGCCTGGGTGAAATAAATGTATGTCCTTTCTTTGTATTTGTAGTTTTTTTTTAAAGAATAGAGGCCGTACTTGTGTTCATCATCATCATAATTTCAGCCGAAAGACGTCCACTGCTGGACACAGGCCTCCCCCAAGCACCACCACTTTGACCGGTTCTGTGCTTCCCGCATCCAGCGGTTTCCTGCAGCCTTCACAAGGTCATTGGTCCATCTTGTGGGAGGCCTTCCAACGCTACGTCCCTACTACTCCTTGTGGAGTGGCGACCGCGTACCGGAAGACGTAGCATTCGACCCCATCGGTCATCTGCTACCGAGGTGTTTCTGGGGCCGTATTATAAAGTTTAAAGTCATGAGTGTTCCATTGCGTGAGAGGGATGCAAGCTACACAGGACGGAAAGTACCATCTCATTATCGCAACGGAACAGTGATGGTTTTACAACTTGATAATATGGCCAACTGAGACCCTAGTGTCAGTTTCATTTAACCATCTCGATTTTACGCATCGACCGCGTTCGGCGCTCCGATTGGCAGCCAGCCGGCCTTCACCAGTGAAGGGCCAATCGGAGCGCCGAACGCAGTCGATGCGTAAGGTCGAGATGGTTAAAAGCAACTTACACTAGGGCCTCTGTTGTCAATTACCGACTCAGCAAGGTGATAGTCCGGGAGGTAGCGTTGACCAAATACAAAAATCATAGTAAGCCGCCCCTGTTGATATCGATAGCTGATCTTATATGACTAATAAGGGAATCAGCTGCTCAAGTAGCGGTGCGTGCGCGAGGTTGCGTAAGCGGCAAAAAAAAAAGTAATCACCTAGTTAAATTTCATCCGGTGTACTACAACTTTCTTTTAACGTGTTTTTTTTACAAGTTCGTGTGAGCAGCTGACGTTTTTTTATAGCTCAGTATGATGTCAACTACAGCCAGCGTACTAGGTACCTATTACTTATTTTTTTACCACTTCCGCAACCTTCCAATACCACAAAACCGCGGGTGCGTCGGCTCACGCTTAGTTCACATAATAGTCATTTGAGATCTATTGAAAAGATGGCAATCGATCGGCGTAAGAACACTACCTAAAATGCAACGCTACCTCCCGAACCAATAGTGAGATGGACTAACAAAGTGACAAGAGTTTTCACCATAATTTAGAGAATTTATACCGGAAGGTTTTTGTGTATAGTAAATTAATATTTAACTTAGATTTAGAACAGATAACTAACATTGAGATTAAGCAAAGCAGGGACGGGTCGTTCGCTAGTATGGTAATAATTATCCCCTCACGATTGCGATCCAAAAAGGAAAATCTACAGGCTCCTATTAGTATTATGAAATTAAGGGTCAGCACAGACAGAGCGGCAAAATGCTCATTGATAAATTGATAGTTAACTAAATCACAACTAAAATAGTGTTCAAGATACCGTGGTTAAGGCGACGATAAGTAATTTTTAATGATTTTGTGCTGAAGGTCACGTCTAAACGAATAGTGTTAATGATTTGGAAAAAATATATGTTAAATTAGAGTATTTTCTTAATAACTTAATATATGAATATTTTAGATTATGTTTATATTACATAGTGAAATTTGTTTGTAAAGTTATGCTAACGCGGATAAAAAACTGACATTCACGCAAAATCTATCAAGCCTATTTTTCTGAAACTTTCATAATTTTAAAGATTATTTAAATATTGATATTTTAGTATACGTGTTTTATTAAAATACCTTTTGTTTTATGTATAATAAATTAATAATGCGTCTTATTTGGGACAGCGCTCCTTGATGGGCGAGTCCTATTACTGGCTGCACGTACGACGCGTTGCGTGAGCTCAGTACAGAACACGCAACCAAACCACTCAAGGTCACTGACATATACGAATATCTCCGTCTTACACTAGTCGACGGCTCGAAGTCGTAGGTGGGCGTGACAGCATGCTAATTAGTCTTTTTTTTTCGTTTTATATATTTAGTAAGTTGTTATTTATCTAGTTTTACTTATTTAGTGAAATAGACGATGATTTATAACGAAAACGAACGCGTAAAACTTCATGAACAGACCTTTGGGCGTATAGATATTACGAAAAAGCTACAGGAGATATTTACTCAAAATTAATTATTCTTTAAATTATTTGAGCTATTGAATAAATTATTTATTCCTGTACGGTTTCTATTTTGCCATTTTCTTACTACAAAAGTTATTTATTTACATCCAAAGACGAGTTAAAATTCGTGTTGAAAGATGGAAGTTTCGACGCTCATAACTTCTAAACCAATATTTTTTTCCAATTCTGCTTCCTACAGGGCTAGATAATGACAAGACTAATTGATGTAATTTTTAGTTTTGAACATACACCGTCAAACAGACGAGTAATCACCATACTACGTTTGTATGGAAGAATGATCGACTAGAAGGTGATTCCCTGTGGCGTGTGTTCTTATTTTAGATATTTTCACTCAAAACTTGACAGACAAGCACATGCTCGGGCATTTCGCACTTTAATTACCTAATCAAAGCCAAAAAAATTGCTACAATGAAAAATCTTAGCACAATCTTTATCAATACATACCTATAATAAAAAAGTAACGAAGTCAAACCTGTTAATTAATTATTTAAAAAAAAGTAATTGCTACTAGTCTGTTTGTCGGGGTGTATGTTCCGGATAGGCTCAAAAACGGCTGAACGGATATGAATGAAATTTGACACACACATAGTTTATAACATGGATTAACCCATACTATAATCCCGGTAGTACGTTCCCATGGGATAATTTCCAACATCCACGCAGTCGAAGCCGCGGGAAATAAATAGCTTAGTTTGTAATAATAGCCAAGTAGTTTAAAATAAAACACCGCACCTATAAAGATGACATAACTAAATATTTAGTTATTAAATAAACACTAAAACACCTACCAAGAGTTTCGGACGTCAAGCTTTGACTTTGACTTTAGGGTTGGCACGAGAAAAACTGTAATTTAGTATAAACAAAGAAAAGAGATGTTTCAAATATGTACACCATACAAAAAAATGGGGAAACACAATTAAAACAGTTTTCAATCATCCAATTACTTTAAGTTGGCTTTGTTTGGTAGTAAAACACAAGAATGTACACTTGAAATTGCAACACACAACAAAAACCCGTCATGGCGGTAAGCTGTCATGTTGTTTAAATAATTACGTTTAACAAGTTTATTTGTCTTAATTGTCAAATCACTGCGTTTTGTTCAGTCTTTTGTAGACTCGAGAAATTAAAACAAAACGAACATCAAACCGCGAACAACAACGAAAGCGACTGAAGTGACAGTAGACAGTTCATGATCTATGATCAATGGCCGATCTATGGTTTACTGTCATTGTTTTTAACCACAGAGTACCTAAATTGGCGAGACGCCATGTTGAAACTCGATAAAAATAATTGATAAATATCAAATTATTACAAGAAAAGTATGCATTTAAGCAATTTATCTGTATTTTTCCCGAATTCCATAGATTTTTCTCAATTTTTCGAGGTACTGTATACATTCTGGGCCGGATTTGGAACATCTCCTTTATTTTATTTGGGAAACGCACAGAAAATATAATATTATAATAATCTCTCTGAGGGATAGAATCTGGAACGAGGTGATCCGACAGAGAACCAAAGCTGTTATGCCGACAGCTTTGGTTCTCTGCTCTTTCTCATCTCTAGCTCACGGAATAAACAACCTGAAGTGGCAATGGGTCGGCCATATTAGCCGTTGAACCGATGACCGTTGGGGTAGACGTGTTCCTGACTAGAGACTTAATAATAATAATCTTTATTGAACAAAAGCCTAAATAACTATTACAATATAGGTAATAGTTATGGTATAGTAGAAGTACATACATTGAGAGGCTTATGCTAGGTAGTAATACATTGAAACCCTGACCTCTAAATTAGGTTAGTACCTGTATCTTAGAAGATCAGTGTCCCTCAGCAAACTAGTGTGACTACGTTAAAAAAAAAAAAAAAAAAAAGTCTGCTCGACAGCGTAAATAACGCAATGAATATATTGATGTAATGTCAAAATTAAAAGCATTGCCGTTGTAAATGTATTGCAAAAAAATATCAACATTAACCTGACAACCCTACCTATATTTTCAACAACACGTGTGATGTTTTACGTAATGAGGTTTTTACATAAAATGAATCACATACTAACATGCTACGAATATAAATAAATATGCACATGTTTATAAATAAGGTCACATTCAGCAGTTAGTGCTGAAAATATTATTAGCAATAGTTAGTAGGAAAAATTAAATTTGTACTTTTTTCGGGTGGTCTGGTCAACTGGTCACGCAATGTACTTTGCATTTTTAGCACTTAATAAGATAATATGCAATAACACAGATAACAATGGCCAATTCTATCAAGATAGATCCTGTTTAAAAGGAAAATGATTAATGCCCGTTTTCACTAACTTTTTCTTTTTTTTTTCTCCCTTCTTTCAATATAATTCCACAAAGTCACGATTATTATTTATGTAAAACTCTCTTACGTGCAACATAAAAAATTCAAAAACATTCAGACTATTTTTGTTCATTAAAAAAATATAATATGACGTCGCCATTTTATGATTGGTTTGAAAATTATTTACTCGTACAATTATCAATGAAACTTAGATACATCGACAGTCTAGTAGATAACAACTTACCTTAATAAAAATATTTTTTTAAAGTAGACTCTTTGACATGGTCTTATTAAATGCCCTAGAGTTATGGGATATCAAAAGTATATTGCATATAAAATCACGCTGTTGGATAAACAACACCCGGCTCAGCGCCGAGAATAGGGATGATGCCCGGGTCAAAAAAAGACATTCTATTTAGTCCGTCAGTCAGATAATAAAAAAAAAATTAGACACTTTTTTTTGCTTTATCATATTAATAAAAAATGACTTAGATACAACGCGCTAAACTTGGGAAATGGGGGTTGATACGTCACAAGTATTTGTATAAAATCTACATACAAGTGACGTCATGGCACTCCAGCTCTGACTCGATAGCCCGCACTCTCCAGACCTCAGTCGACATGCTCGGCGCCTGGTTTAGAAAGTGGAGGATCGAAGTCAACCCGGATAAAAGCCAAGCGGTTCTCTTTTCGAAACCGCGTAAAAGGTTCAAACCCCCCCGACCAATCACCATGTGCCAAATACCTAGGTGTTGTCCTCGACCAGCATCTCTCCTTTAGCGATCACATAAAGCAGGCTCGCTCGCGAGCCGCTTTCGTTCTCGGTAGACTTCACTCTGTCCTGAATGCACGTAGCAAAATTTCACTAAGGTGAAAATTGCGTACGTACACGGCGTGCGTTCGTCCCATTATGACCTATGCGGGAGCCGTATTTGCACACGCAAAGCCCCGCCATATCCATAGGATGCAAACGCTCCAAAATAGATGCCTCCGTAAAATCACCGGTGCCCTCTGGTACGTTAGGAACGAGATCCTCCATCTCGACCTAAAGATCCCCACAATCCACCAATTTCTCAAACGCAATTCCAAGCGTTTCTTTGAGTTCGCCGCCAAACACCGCAACGCTCTGGTTGTCGAGGCCGCCAACTATGTCCCTAGTAGAATCAGTAAGATCCGCCGCCCGAGGCAAATCCTTACCGACCCAGACGACCCCATAACCCAGAGCAATAGGGCCATAAGTACAGTGCACACAGACACCGACCCGCATTCCGACCTCGCCGCCGAGGCCCTCCGCGATCGCGACCCGCCCGAGTAAATAATACTCCCCCCCGACCCTTGCCCGTTGATGCGCCAGCCCGCGTCGATGCTGAGCCAGTAGCTTTAAATTCCCCGATTAATAATAATGAATTATCTTTGATCCAGCCTGTCCCAACTTACTGTCCTCCCCCCAGCGACGCCCTAAGCCGAGGTCCGTACCCCACAGGGGGTGCCCTTAGCGAGCGCTCGCCTAGTTTTAATTAGAATAGTTTTGCCCCTGGCTGGAGGCTTTGAGTTTAGTAGCTTAAGGCAGCCACAGGATTGTCCGGTTAAGTAGTCATCACCTCAGAGGTGAGCTACGAAATGCCCTAAAAAAAAAAACGGACAATCAACATTTTTTAGTCATCATCCCTATTGAACATCCGGGCATGGTTTTAATTTCAAGATCATATTTGACATTAAATCCTTAAAAAGCTCCTCTTTTCTTGTACCCAAGGTACGTCGATGTACCACCGATCGTGGAGCCGGTATATTAATTTAATGCAGGTATCTTCAAACGACCTAATAAAGGTCGCAGGAAGCCGCTGGATGCAGGTCGCTTCCAAGCGGCCGATTTGGAAATCATTGGGGGAGGCCTATGTTCAGCAGTGGACGTCCTATGGCTGAAATGATGATGATGATGATCTTCAAAATTATTCCTAGTTATGTTACGATTGAAAAATCTGCCGTAAATTCGAAGTTATCTTGCTCATCTCATCTCTATCGATACATTTTATCAGTTAGATAATTTAATCCGGAATGTCTATGTTTACAATACATTCGATCTTAATTAATAAGAAATCTCAATATAATATCAAGCCGTAAAAACCGTGCGAAACACGGGCCGGTCGCTAGTTCAAAATATATCTTAGCAAACATTGCTCAAGTGTATTCGCAGTTCAACAACACGGAACCAAATTAAGATAGTCGAAAACAGGTTTGATAACGTCTTTTCAATCATATTCGTTCTACAATCCAAATTCGTGGGATAATTATCTTAACTACGACCTAACAAGGCTAGCAAGGCAAGATATCATCTGTCGAACCTTTTTCCAACTATGTTAGGATCGTCTTCCCAGTTACTGGGTAAAAAAAAAACAGTTGCCAACAGGTGGCGACTAGGAACTTTTTGCCCCCACTTCAAACCGCTGTACATTGCGGCGTGGATCGCCAAACCCCCTCATCGCTGTCTGTCTTACGGGCGCGGTGAGGGGGTTGGCGGTCACACGGTTTTTTTTTCCAATTGCCACCTGGTGGCAATCCATGTGGGGACAACTGGGACTATTCGCGATACCCATAGCTTAGGTAGGGAATTATTTACCCTCTTTGCCTTATGCATATTCAAAAACAATCGTATTAAGAAGTCCAAGGAGTCAAAACTTCAGTCGTGCGTCGAAGCTGGCGCCCACACACTTTTTTTATACATATTTTATACCACCTCACACTTCGGATTAATTTTTATAGAAAATATTTAATTATAAAAAAAAATGAATGTATACTTATGGTTTTACCAATTAATTACATATGTTGTAACGAAAAAATCCTGCTTGAATTTTTATTCACAAAACCGCGTTTTTTTTTTCTGTTCTGGAAAATATTTAATTTGTGGTTCAAACCTGATTTCCCCGGCCTCTAGGATATTCCCAGATTTGTTGAATTAGGCTCAACCCCTAATATATGGCGCATCGCATCGTCATAAGTCCGAATAAAACATAACCAAAGTCCAAATGAACATTGCAAAGATATTTCTTCGGATAGGTAGTGGAACTTATGACATAACTGATGAAATGTCGTTGAACTAGACATCCCTGTCTTTCCCTTGGAGAATTACAGGCGTGATGTTATGTTACTCAATAGAATAGCTACCTGTTTCAATGCCTCCTCAATGTTGCCGAGATGGTACTCCGGTCGCGCTGTTATAAACTTGTGCAGGTGCTTGCCAGCATACTCTGCTATGTTAGAACCTGGGAACAAAGTCAGAGCAATAGTGACACAGTACTACACAAACGGGAGTTTAATGTGTAGGAATGCATTATGATAACCGCTACGTTAGCGGCGATTTTATTATAAGTGCAAGAGCGGCGTGCCCTGGGCAAACAGCCCTGCTCCCTCACCCCAAAGGGTTGGATGTAATGTTGTCAGTATATTTTTTAAGTTAAATAAAAATGATTGTTTTTTTCCCCCTCTTTCCACATAGGTACCAGTGAGCGCTGAGTTCCTAAATAAATAAAAACCGGCCAAGTGCGTGTCGGACCACGCACAATGAAGGATTCCGTAGTTGGAATGAATTTATCGTAAGAACAAACTTAACTTTGTAATTGAAAAACATGTTCTCCCATACGGAATATATGGGAGAACATGTTTTTTCAACCGCAAATTTAAGTTGGTCGATTATTACTCGTAAACTTGTAAAGCCCACTTAAGTGTGATAGTTTTCCTTTAAACTTCGTTATATATAAGTACTAATGCCGTGACATTTGAATTTCTAACTACAACCGTTTAGTTGGTAGAGGGGGGGGACACTTGACTCTAACGAAAATTGGTACTTTAAAGCTTGATAAGTCACGAACGGTTTACTTAATCAAAAAACGGTCTTGGCAAACCCCTAATATTTTTGAAAGACCTATCCAACGATATCCGACACTATGGGAAGGACTAAAAAAAAAAATTATAATCCCCACTTTACATGTAGGGGAGGTACCCTAAATAATTGTTTTTTTCAAAATTTTATTTTATCACTTTTTTTGGCGTCGTTAACTTGTATACTCATGCTAAATTACAACTTTCTAGTACCAATAGTTTTTTAGCTAAACCGCGGACAGACAGACAGACAGACGGACGGACATGGCGAAACTATAAGGGTTCCTTGTTGACTACGGAACCCTAAAAAATTGGTCACTTAAGGTCAGGCACATTTTCAATGGCCTCACCATCTTACATAATGAACAATTAAACTCACCGCCGTGCCCATCATAGACAGCAAAGTACGCAGTCCCTGGATCCTCAGGTAGCGACAGTATGTGTGTGTGAGAGTCATCCATAGACACGCGCCATCCTTGCATGCAAGAGGAGCCGACCAGGTAGCGACTGTCCTGTACTGTGGACGACTGCTTCTCCGTCACCGGTTCTGATAGGGTTTGACCCATTACTCTGGAAATTATTGAGATAGAAGTATTTTTTTATAAATCACTGTCTCGATCCCGTGGAAATATCGAGATAAAAAGTATCCATGTCCTAATCCAGGTCATGGTCTACCCATGGCCATGGCCAAATTGCATCCAAATCTGTTCAGCCGTTTTAGTGTGAAAGCGTAACAAACAAACACACCTTCGCATTTATAATATTAGTTAGGATAAAGACTTCTTTTTATGTGACTCTTTCATGGTAAGGGACCAATCATGAAACATTTTATGTATTAACGTCAACATTGTTTTTCTATTCTCTTTTATATTATGTATGAATAAACTTGGTCTGTAATTATTATAACTGGTTCTCAACCATTTTAATTATAGTAAACTAGCCGCCGCCCGCGGCTTCGCCCGCGTGATATCTTTACACATTACTCAGTAAAAATATAGCATTCTACTAGTGAAAGACTTTTTTTAGATAGGTACAGTAGTTTTTGAGTTTAAGTATTCATTACAAACAAACATACAAAAACCGCGGTCAAGTGCGAGTCGGACTCGCGCACGAAAGGTTCCGTACCATTATCTATAAAAACGGCAAAAAAAATCATGGTCTGTTGTATGGAAACAGGGGATGTTTAGTATTTGTTTTTAAAGCGGCCACAGAAATACATCATTTGTGAAAATTTCAACTGTCTAACTATCACGGTTCATGAGATACAACCTGGTGACAGACGGTCGGACGGACGGACGGACAGCGAAGCCTTAGTAATAGGGTCCCGTTTTTACCCTTTGGGTACGGAACCCTAAAAAATCAAATCTTTTCTCTTTATGTATAATATTAGTGTAGATAGATAATAATAAATTTGTGGACCGCCCAATACCAGAGGGGCAATTCACGTAATTTTTAAGAACGTTCGCATTCTAATCTCATTCACAATCTGTCAAAAATGCAATTGACAAGTTTGACAGATTGCGACTTGAATGTGAGAGTTTACGAGAGAGAATTGGCCTTCAGGCCACAGAGTAATATACTAAAATAGAGACCAATCTTGTTCTGTGGAACGGCGTCATTTGCGTTCGTAAAGAAGCTAGCGCCATCTGATATTCATAGTTAGAACTACATCTTTGGAGCGGACACCGGTATGCTATAGGTATATGCTATGCCTATATAGCCTATGTATAGGTTTGTATAGATATGGTGGTAGTATGGGTATAGGTTTTGTAATATTTAAGTGTACATTTCAAGGATGGATAAAAAGTAATTAACTAGAAGGACGACAACTAGAGGGACGCTGGAGTCCTGGAGTTCTGGTTGTGGTATACCACAGTGAACGAAAATTTTCGTTCACTGTGGTATACAATGTAACACTTAAGTACGTTGTAAATAAAATCCTATTCTATTCTATCTCAGTTTTGACACAAACACTCACAAAATCACTTTCTGATCACAAATGTTATGGATTAGTCGGACGAACTTTCGCTCAAGTCAACGACAAGCGCACAACATAACAGACACAAAATCACAAAAATAAATAAAATATCTTAAAAAACCGCCAAGCGTCAGAGATTAGCAGACATTGTATTGGAGCTATCAGAGGCCCTAGTGTGATGACCACGCCACAATTGCGGCGATAAGTCCCCTCTTTGAGGAGTGGCTAGAGAGGCGCCACGGCGTTCTCACCTTCCGCCTGACGCAGGTCCTCACCGGACACGGTTGTTTCGGGAGGTTCCTGGTCCGGATAAGGCGGGAGGAAACACCCGGGTTTCATCACTGTGTGGATCTCCCGGAGGACACGGTGGAGGTCTGCCCGACTTAGGCGAAGCATCGCTGTGTCCTCGTGGAGACGATCGGTGGCGGTGATCTCTCGCGTCCGGCCCTGGTCCAGGCCATGGTACGGAGCGAGAGGGCATGGGAAGCCGTCACCTCCTTCTGCGAAACAGTAATGCTCGCGAAGAAGGCGGACGCCCCTAGCCGCCGCAGGAGACGCCCCGGGCGTCGCGAATCGCAGGCCGACTCCTGGCCACCGTAGGCGCGGGCTTGCGGAGCTATGGGTAGCTCGCCGTCCGATTAGGATCAGGCCCGGGTGGACGGCGCGTTGTGTTCCACGCGCGCCTCAAAGAGATGTCAGCACCACTGAAAGGGTTCGCTAGGACGGGGTCGCGGGAAAGTCCGAAAGGGATACCGTGGCCCCTGGCAATGTACAGACAACTGAAGGAACACGGGTGGGATTTAGTCAGCAAGAGTCTGACACGCCCTCCCGCTCCGCCCAGAGTAGGAGAAGTAATTTGATCATTTCCCAATTGAAAAAAAAAGTTCCTAGTATGAGTTTCTTTTAACCATCTCGATTTTACGCGTCGACCGCGTTCGGCGCTCCGATTGGCCCTTCACTGTTCACTTTACAATTGGAGCGCCGACTGTTTATTGTTACGAAAACCACCAAGGCAAATTATAGTGAACATTGCTTCAGAGGTGCCATCTCTTAACTTTAGTTGGAGAAAACTTCTACGATTAAAATCCAACAAAATAAAAAACATATTTAAACTTATTTTGTACAGGGACTACATAATACTTCGTGATTTTGTATCATTGTACCCATTGCTGTCTTCAGTTTTTTTGTACTAAGATTGAGCGCCCTGCTTCTGTGCTTCAGTCTAAAAAGAAGAGGAAGTCAAAGTCAAATCAGGAGTTGGTCTACAACAAGAAAATAACTGGCCCACTGTGAGATGTGAAAAATGCTAAGGATAGTTTTCCAAATCAACAATATCTTAATATGAATATATTAAAGCAATCAGGTTTTTTGTTCAAAAAGGCTGCTGGAAAACATGGATAAAGCACCCATTCACAATTATTCTTTTAAATAAAGTTAAAACTTTTTACAATAAAAACCACCTACTTCCAAAAAAAACACGTGTTTATTCTGAAAGTGTGCAACGTCGCAAATAGATGTCAAATATTTTGCTGTTTTTATTAATTTGGCAATATTTCTGTATGGAAATAAGAAATATGGCTAACTAGCGAACTAGAATATTAACAATGAATTGCAATTATAACATTGAATATTTTTGTAACCGTTTCAGGTGTATAAAAGGCATTTGGAAAGTTTACGAATACTACACTACATCTAAAACTAAATATTCGGTGTTACTATATTAATTATTGCATTTCATAATGAATATTTTAGTTAGTCAGTTTTCATAATTCCATATAGTAATACTGCCAAATAAATCAAAACAGGTAAATATTTGACAGCTTTTTGCAACAATGCCAACTTTTAGTATACGTGCTCTTATGTAAATAAAATTTATACCTAAAACATGATAAAAAAATTTGAGTAAGTAATTTAATTTAGCCTGCAATTTACCTTTTCTGCCACCAACACTACAAAAATTTAATTTTTAACATTAGTATTAATTAGGTAAGTAGGTACATACTTGCTTTATTATTTTTCTTCATTACTTATTAGTTATTACTTGTTTATCCTAACTAATATTATAAAATAGTTAATTGACTCAGGTGTGACATTGCGGAAATCCATTATAAAATACAATAGACGGTATATTTAGTTTAGCTTTACTAAATATATGTTATCTATTGTAATTTTTAATATTATAAATGTGAAAGTGAGTGTTTATTTGTTTTTTTGTTTGTTAATTTTTCACAACTAAACAGATTTGGATAAAATTCAGCACATGGGAAGACCATGACCTGGATTAGGACATATGGTATTTTTTACTCGATAGTCCCACGGGATCGAGACTTATGCGGGTGAAACCGCGAAGCGCAGCTAGTTACTTAATTATTGTTTTTTACATTGTGGTTGCCAATCCAGACATCTACCAAACAGACCACAACAGTCTAATTATTTTTTAAATGGGCCCTATTATGAAACTAATTGGTGACTTATGGTATACCAATAATGGCATGCTGCCATATGTAGTGCATTAGAAGCAATAGAGTCTATTAATAACCAATAAGTGCATTCATGATTTTTAACACTGTTATATAGCAAATTATCTTAGATATCACCATTCTTAAATACTACTTACCCATAAAGCTATGCTGGTTTCAAATTACAATATATCTATAGCTCCATTACTTCATGGATTCCAAAATGATGTCTGTTATGAAAATGTACATGCAGGACAGCGTCGTAAATCGTAACGAGTGCATCGGAAATCGTAAACTGACCGTTTTTAACCAACAGTATCGATAGAACAGTCAGATATGACTAACAACTCTAACAACTGATGTCATGAACGTTCTTACAAAAATCATCTTTGACAAGACCTTTTCTTAGCAACACTACAATAATAATGTACCCAATAAACCCACAGATCGTTTGTACAACATATTTATCTCTCACTTAGCTCAGAATAAACTGTAATTATCAAATTTAAAACAACAAAAAATGATAAGATAAAACCCTTACATTACTGCGCTGTTATTCCTCACACAGAGAATAAAACATACAAATAAATACACTCACGGTTATGTCGAGCACTAGGAGAATGTTTATTGTTCACTATTGTTTTATTTTGTAACAAATCAAGGCTTGTTATTCAATAATTTCACGAAAATGCGTAGGTAAATAATAGCCAAGACAAGATCGAGAAAGATTTTGAGAAACGTCAAAGTGACATGTACCAGAGTTGCCACCCATTTTTTGATTATATAAAATAGTAGAAATCTTCACGATAAGGAGTCTTGTAAGGATTTATACTATTTTACGAAAATATATCGAAATAAGTATGAACTTGTATTTTTATCCTCAACTGTGTCTAACCATTAGCCAGTTGTTTATCAACGTTTTTTCGTTGAACAAAAATTTGATTTCAGTCAGTGGCAAAAAAACGAAAATATAAAACCAAAGACACCGACTTCCGAAATCAAAGTTATTTTTCACATTGTAGTGTTCTTTTTTTGGAAGTCGGTTTATTTTTTGTAAAAAAGTTTTAATTTTTCACTTTTTTTAAACCGTGTGATAAAATAAAAAGTGTTTGTGAATCATTTATTTAAAAAAAAAACCGGCCTAGTGCGTGACGGACACCGCACGATGAAGGATTCCATAGTTGGGATGAATTTATCTCAAAAACAAACTTAGCATTGTAATTTAAAACGTGTTCTACCACAGTGAACGAAAATAAACACGTTCACTGTTCTCCCATACATCGGTAAACGTAACGGTCAATTCTCCAACTGCAAATATAAGTTTTTAATCGCAAGAAAAAATGTGATAAAACTACAAAGTAACGATTGAACTTTTTCCTTTATTTATGCTATGAAATCTTGCTTCTTGCCTTATTTCATGATTCTAGGCCAACAGGACCTAGGTTTTGATTTATTTGCGTGTATTAAAATATGTCGCTTATATGGCCGTATCTTTTTATTGCGTCGACTTAGAAGCTTGATTTATTTAGAGCTCCAAGGGACTGTATTTGATATTAATTTCAACTTGATACGTCTCCACGCGTTCCTGAGAAAAAGGGTCTTGACAGACTGACTAAGAAGTGATATGGAAGTGATCCTATCTTTATGGGTTTCGTTTTTTCCTTTTGAGGTACGGAACCCTAAAAAACATTGCCATGACACAAAATAACGACATTTCCTTAAAGGGCCTAGCAATGAGTAGAAAAAGTAATTCTTCAACCCGGTATTCAACAAAAACTAAAAGCCTACTTAAATTAAATCTCAAACTACTGATCTTTCGGAGGTTGGAGGTAGCGTACAGTCCACCGCACATCAGTGGTAACAATTTGATAATGACAGCGCCTTTACGTCGTAGTAGTAAGTGCAAGTGTTACCATTACTATCGAAATAATGGTTGGCAACGTACCTAGTTGGCAAGCTTAACTTATTTGTCAGGAACTCAGGATATTCGTATATAGGTACACAGGCTACACATCAAGTTAATTTCCAGTATAAGCTGACCTCGCATTGTACGGAAATCCTATTAAATGCGAGATCAGCATAAACTAGCTATAATTATGTGTAGGCGTGTGTTCCCAAGCTAGGACTGTGTAGGTACATACCTAATATAACCCGATAAAAGCATGGTTCAATAAAATAAAACACATGCATACGCCGTGAGTAGAACAACGATTTACCTACTGTAATAGAAAAACAACACTTGCCTCATTATTTTGGACGTTCCAAACATCATTTTGCTGTGTGTACTTTTATAAATAAATTAAATATAAACCGCTAGTTTTTAGTAATACGTCTATGGTATAAACCGTTAAAAAAAATACCGTTCGAAATGGGTATGTCGCACAAAAAGTAAATTTTTACCTAAAAAAAAACTGTAAATACATACATAGCAAATTTGTCAAAGTTGGTCAAAGTCAAAATGACATCAATAAATAATGACAGAAGACATCGACCCTTTTTTACCTGTTTAACTACCTAATTATTATACCAAAAAGGTTTTAGGGACAAAGCTGGAAGGTATTCCACCTGTCTCCTTTTACGATGTTGGAGGTGAAGCGTAGTTATAGAGCAGAAGAGAAACTTCAACTTGTAGTAAATAATAATATAATCAGCACTCGTAGTCTAATGTTAGGTACACTATTAGTACTTATAACTAATTAAACTAGAATGGACAAAATAAACTAATGACATAATATCTAGTCTGTCTGTCCCGCGAGGGTTTATAAGCCAACTGGTGAGGGACGCTACGTTCTACGTTACATCGGTAAGACGGTAACGCCCCGCATCATAGCTTAGTGTTGCCACTAACAAGGGTGCGTTCCTGAATACTTATAATTAACTAAACATAATACAGGCGACGCGACGCCACGTATACTAATGTGCGTTCACAAATTTCACAATACGTGACGCCACAAGGTTTTGGCTCCCATGGAAGTTCGTCCTGCTTGCCCCATGATGCGCTCCACTTTGCCTATCTGTGCGTGTCGTTTTTCTTGTAGATATCATTTCGCCAGATATTTATAATAACTTCTCCTTTGGCTCTCAGATATTTTATCGAGGATCTAGGCTGTTTCCCGCGGCTTCGCCCACCTAAAGGTTGTAAAATATCCCACAGGGACGTACTACCGGTATTCAAAGTATCCTATGCCCTAACCCAGGTCATGGCCTATCCGTATGCCTTTCAACTAAATGTACGTTCAGTCGTTACGGCATGAAAAAGTAACAGGCAGATTTTAGGGTTACGTACCCACCTCAAAATTAAAAATTGAAACCCTTAATAAAAAGGATGACTTGACTTCGTAGTCTGTCAAGGCCCTTTGTCTCAGGAACACGTGAAGGCATCAAGTTGAAATAGATTTCAAAAACAGATCTACAGTTCCTTGGATCTTATAATGAAAATCAAACTTCCAAGTCTACGCAGTAAAAAAATACGGCATCTAATGCCACTCGTAAAATAAACCAAAGTCTATTTGGTACTTCCCGTCGACCCTGTGGCGAGAAGCAAGGTCAAGTAAAGAGGAAAATCCAAGAATTGGTAATTTAAGTTATATTTTATGAACTGCAAAGTGAAGTTTGTTCTTCAATCTGGGATCAAAATTCATAGGCCGTCCTTAAGTAACATCAATCATCATCAATCGGTAGGTACTCTCCAATCTAATGAAAGTTCTTTTTCAAAAATTAAGTTTGTCCTTCAATCCGGATTTGGAAATTCGCACACAGCTTTGAGACGGAACCCTCAGGGCGACAGTCCTACTCACACGTGTGCGGTTTTTACAAATACAGGTCTATGTGATGCTAAGTTTCGATACTAATTATTATTTTACTATTATTATCACCATTCATTTGTAATACCTACTCAGTGCCGCCATTAACCACGTACCTAACACACGTAACACCTACATATTAGAAAGGTTAGTTTATGACTTTAAATTGTAATAACTTTTGACAGTGGGCCGATTTTAATTAAATAAAGATTTGCTTTTTGTTTTGACGGAAATTGAAGTAAATTATGTACAATATATCGTTTTTGGAAGGGAGTGACCAAAGAAGTTTACCCATCTCCATCATGGAGTACCAACATCGTTTTTGGAAGGGGGTGATCAAAGAAGTTTGCCCCTCCCCCCGCCATCGCGATGGAGTACTTCCGCGGTCCCTGGATCTTAACTTCACACCACCCAAGGCCCAAGTTGAAGGACATCCTTAAGGATTTTTTACCTGTGGGACACGTAAAAAATAACAGGACCTAAGGGTACCTAGGTAATGAGCCCATGGTAAACGGAGATTTCACAGATTTTTTTATAATTTTCAGTTCAATAATCAGGCATGGTAAATCGAACATAATAAAGTTATGAACGAGCGTAAAACTTCGTTCAGACTAGCGCGACGCGACAGCGCGATGCGACACCGGATATTGTTATACCGTGAATAAGTTTCAAAGAAATTGTATTGTTCGAGTCGCGTTGCGCTGGTCTGCACAAGCCTCAATACACTTAAGCTTCGTGCAGACTAGCGCGACGCGACACCGGTTAATGTTATACCGTGAAGTTTTCTTAGAAATTGTATTGTTCGAGTTGTGTAGTGGCATCGCGTCGCGCTAGTCTGAACGAGGCTTTATATTTTTTAAATAAACAAATTTTGTCGTTAGAGCGTAAATAATTTCTAATTTGTCACATGCTCGAAACGTGCGTATAAATACGTAATCATAATATGAAACTAGCTGATTCTAATAAACCAGCTGTGTCATCAGAAGTGTGGCTGAGGCAATTGCAATGTTGTTTTGCGTAGACTAATAAGCACTGCAAATATTAAGTGACTAGAATCTCAATTTTTTAAAGAGCCCGTACGATGTACGATTGATAAAGTACAGAAAAAAGGCAAATACAGATAAGATAAGATTAATACTTAGGTGGGTTCCTATCCTACCTACCTTCGTGTTACCTACACTCATATGACTAGGGTCTAGCTAAAAGCATACCCGAATCTGGGAAGAATTTGTCTCATTAGTATAGCTATTCCTATTATGTACAAACGCCAGCAGGTCAACCTACCCGAAACTGTCAAATTTTCGCAATCAACTTTTCTTTAATATATTTTCAACTTTATCTCTACTGCATAAGGTTCAAAGTTGATTAGGAAAATTTGACAGTTTCGGGTAGGGCGTCTGTACCTACAAATTCCTAATTAACTGTGCACAGTTATATACCAACAAATTACCAGATAATTAGCTATATCACCGAAGATTTTTTTAAATCTAAGCTTGTGGGCTTAAATACCTTTTTTATACCATGCCTGTTGTCAACTTTTCTGAAAGGGGGCAACGTCGCAAATAAATGTCATAGATATTTCGCTGTTTTGATTAATTTGGCAATATTACTATCAGTATGGAAATATGAAATGTGGCTAACTAGCAAACTAGAATATTAATAATGAATTGCAATTATGTAACACTGAATTTAATGTTGTAACCGTTTCAATATTCGGGTTTACGTCATAATTATTGCATTTCATAGTCAATATTTTAGTTCAATAGCCACATTTCATATTTTCATACAGTATTATTGCCAAAGTAATCAAAACAGATAAATATTTGACTGCTAGTTGGCAACTTTTAGGATCTTCAGTGACAATTGGGTGACAACTGTCAATAAAAAAAGCCTGTTATTATTAGAAATATTGGAATCTACCAGCCGGCAACAATAAGTAGGTACCTACTTACGTTACAGACCTAGAGTAATAGGTAGTTACTCTAGTCTGTTCCTACCTATTACTCCATTTGTAGGATACTGACTAATATATACGCTTTACAAGCCAGTTGACTTCCTCAACCTAAACTGTAGGGTTACTGGTAGGTAGTCTATTTCGGGCTTCTGGCAACTATCAACGGAACTCAACTTGGAGCATCTCACTAATTATTATCGTCACGTGCAGGAAGGAACCACGATTCAATGAACCATTTCACACGATAAAGTCGCCGACGCAGCGCCACATTGGATTAACTTAGCCATTGGAAAATCGATATCAAATAGTTTTATGTTACAACATTAGTAGCGAGTGACGAAATCGAATCCAATGTGCACTCAGTATTGAATCGCCGCGCGCCGCGAAAGCGCGTCTTTCTCGCGTATTCCTGTCTTAGTTTTTTGAGTGAAAAAAAAATACCGCTTTCAAATGGCATGCCCAATGAGGTAAGCTTTTGTTTTGATTACTTCAACTTCTGTTTTTTTTTGTACCTACTCATCGTGTTAGATTTAAACTTGCTGTTTTTTTAATTTTTCATTTTAAAGGGTGATTAAAGTTAAGATTAAAAGACGTTTATACGTCAAAAATGTATGGTATCGTTAATCATTACTTAAGTTTAGGCACCGTTAAGGGTTAAGGGGTTTATTATCTACTTTCTTTATTTATTTTAACGACTCATAACCTTATTACTTACTTAATTATAAGTAGATACATTTTTCAACAATTATCTTATTATTACGTAAAATTATTATTGTGATTTTAAATTAAGTTCCTTGCTTCAAGAGTAACCTAAGTAGTTACCTACTTACATATTATGAAAATAGCTAATTGTATTCTTATTTTCATTCACCCGGAATAATAGACTGCTTCTACAATGGTTATTCAAAATAAAAATAATCTTATTTACATTTTTATTATCACTTATCTGTAAAAAAAAGTTAATTAGTCGAACTTATGTAGATCGAATTAACAAAAGAAACCTTTAAGTACCTATATGAACGATGAACCCCTGTGACCTTACATTTTTTTTTATGAATGTTGCCTAATTTAAATTTCATAATGTCTACCCACCCTACCGTTGCCGCGTTGCCATAAAATTGCCGCGATTATTTATTTCCATAAAGTTAACCTGTTTTTTATTTTATTTTGTAAGTGGACGTGCGTATTTACCTAAGCTGTACGTAAAGCTTCTATTAATAAAAGAAATTAAATGTCATTTACATAATTATTTCTCTAACAATGGAGTAGACTACTAAATATAAATACAAAAACATTTTTAAAGCAATAAAAGTGTTTGTTATAAGAAAACTAATTGGCCTTATGGCGTGCAATTAGAAGTAGGTACGTAACAATCACGTAACAATTTATCACATTTTTAGAAAAAAAACTACGTAAAAAAGCTACCCATAGGTAGGTATCTATTGTGTCGTGTTTCGTGATAAAATAATTATTCAGTACCTATAAATAATACAATACTTAATACATTCCTAATCGTTCAATAAAAAAACAATCAACTTCCAAAAAAAAAAACACTACAAAGTGTCTTTGGTTTTGAATTTTCGTTTTCTGCCACCGACTTCCGAAATAAGTGGAATACACGTAATTATGGAAGCTAACTCAAAAAATATCCAAGCAAAGTTAATAATATGGGACCACCTCATCGAGACCATACCCATTAAAACAAAAAATCAAAATCTTACACGGACTCTTAACTTAGTTATGAAGCACGGATTAGCAATTTGTTTCAAAACGATTCAAATTCCGATTGATCGTGTACGTCATTAGGGTAAGTACAGGTAATTAATTACATTCTGGACAATGGAACGACAAACCTAATTATTAATAACATTATGTAATAAAATATTATCTATTTATTATCTACGAGCTGTTGTCCGCGACTTCGTCTGCGATCCAGGATGAAAAGTAGACGTAGTAATTTCATCCAAATTAGTTCAGCCGTTTGAGCGTGAAAGCGTAACAAACAAACAAACGAATTCACTTTCGCATTTATAATAGGTTTTAGTTAGGAATAGGTTTTTTTTTCTTTATCTATTTATTACCAGTAAGCTCAACTAATTAATGGCACTATTAATCTCCATTTAAAAAAAATACTGGATTAAATGAGTTTAAGTACTTTCGCGCCATTTTTTTTTTTGCGCGACTGCATCCGCGTGATTTTTTTTTATTTTATCATAAAATATATCGTATTATGACACTCGGCAATCCTGTAGCTTCCCATTAGTAAAAGAATTTTCGGAATCTGATCAGTAGTTCTAAAGACAATTCTCACCTTACCTCCTTATATCTAACCTAACGGATACTAGCTTCAGCCCCCGACTTCGTCCGCGTGAACTTTCTTGTTCCCCCGGCCCCCGACCCACCCCGTCGCATCGCGTCGCCTGCCCGCGCTAATATTGGGTCCCCACCATAGATATATTTCTGTGGTCCCCACCTATGAAATTGACGTTTTTTTCTCACAAATAGAGAACCTCGTCACTTCTATGATTTAAAATATTCATCAATTGCTTGAAATTACATGGAATAATGACCACATGAGACTAATAGTAAAAAAACCTTATTACTTATTGTTTTCTAAACATAAAAAATACCTTAAAAATAACTCCTCTTTTTGTTAGCATAAAATATGTTCTATTTGTTTTAAAACTTAGTGGCATACCTACGTTATCTTAGTTTTTAAACATTAGTGCATAAAGTTTTAAAACATTAGTGTTCATGGTTGATAAATAAATATAAATTAAGAAAATGTTAGTATGAAAAATGCAACTTCTTTAAAATTCTCCATACAAAACGCTAATTTCATATGTGGGCTTAATTTTAGCTTAGTAGCACACAAGAATAATGTAGCTTACAAAAAAAAAACGTACAAAAATAAATTACTTCCTCTTTTTAATTTATAAGGACCGGCGGTAATTTTTGTGGCTAAGTATAGAACCTGATGGATTTGTCACCAAAAATTCTTCTTCGGAGAATGAGAAAGTGATAGACGTTTTGCAATTATCTTGTCATAAAAACATCCAAGTTTCTAGGTAGATAAATACTTCTCCACACCATTCATAGCTGGTTCTCGTTTGCTTCTTTATTTTATTTAAATTATCCTGAAGGGACTTTTTATTGAAGAATTTTCCCCCGACCGAGGAGTTCATGGAACCCTGTGTAAGAATGTACAACGTCAAAGTTTTATAAAAAAAAAAAAAACTCAGTAGTTTAATAAAAAATATTTAAAATTTAATTATGTCATTCTGTCACTATTTATACAATAATAAATAGTATTAATATATTTAACACCTTTGTAGACTTTTGCCGGAAAATGATTACAAATACAGATAGAAATCTACAAGAAAACAACAAAATATATTTGAAATTCAGATTATATTTATTTACATACAGCTGCTCCACAGGTGTTGTAATTCTTATTAAAAGTGACGTTATTGTTTTAATAACAAAACGTTTAAAGCCTCATGCAGACTAGCGCGACGCGACGGCGCGACGCGACGGCGCGACAAGACTTGAACAATACAATTTCTAAGAAAACTTCACGGTATAACAATAACCGCTGTCGCGTCGCGCTAGTCTGAACGAAGCTTTATGATATAATGAGAAACAGTAATGAATTAATGACACTTTAATGTTTGCAATTTGCCGAAGAAGCTTTCTGTCTGTCGAATGTTTGAATAAATGACGTTTGAATTTGAATTTTGAATGACCGATGGCATATGGAGACATATAATTTTTTTTTTTTTAAACAGTCTATGGTTGGAGCAGTCTCCACTGAGTACGGAGCACGCCTCGGTGGCTGCTCACAGAGGTGGCTCTGTCAACACTTTCTTTATACCAAGTGGATCAACGTTTCCTCGCATTACGACACAAATAACGTACGGCAACGGCAACTGACTGGCTATGAATGACGAAGATGACAGAGTTGTTGGCTCAACGCACTTTCAGTGCCACGAATTTTATTACGACTACCGTCTCTAGACGCTTTCAGACGTATTAATGCCACCATTATTCCAGTGTGAGTGAGAGACGGAGTTATATGAGGCCGCTAGCACCATCCTTTTTTCGCAGTGGAATAATGATGGCATTAATACTTCATAATAAGGCCGCAGGTCGCGTAAATATAAAGGCGGTTGCAACACAGACATCCATAGTATGTGCTATATCTTGCGAATGGCTTAGAGCAGTAATAGTCTGTCGGAACCCAGCTGCGACACAATGGTTTGTTGTCAGAGCACCACCGTGTCCTCGTGGAGGTGATCGGTGGCGGGGATCTCTCGCGTCTGGCCCTAGTCCAGGCCATGGTACGGAGCGAGAGGGCATGGGAGGCCGTCACCTCCTTCTGCGAAGCAGTAATGCTCGCGAAGGAGGAGGCGAAACGCGTGAGGGAGAGGCAAAATTTGCGCCCTCACGCTCCTAGCCACCGCAGGAGGAGACGCCCTGGGCGCCCGGCCACCGTAGGCGCGGCCTTGCGGACGGTGAGCAATGGCTAGCTCGCCGTCCGGTAAGGACCAGGCCCGGGGCGACGGCGCGTTATGTTCCACCCGCGCCTCAAAGAGATGTCAGTGAGTGAAGGGGTCCGATGGGACCGATGCCTGCCGGGGTTGCGGGAAAGACCGAAAGGGATACCGTGGCCCCTGGCAACGTAAAGGCTACCGAAGGAACACGGGTGTGTTTTATTCAGTAAGAGTCTGACACGCCCTCCCGCTCCGCCCAGAGCGGGAGAAGTCATTTAATGATTTCCCACCCAAAAAAAATAAAATAAAGGGTGCGTTACGTCGCAAGCAAGTTTGATACCTTGCAGTGTAGACAGAGCGCGTACATAAAAGCTGTATTGCAGTAGTTTTTGTTAAAACAGTGCCTTTCGATACCAACCACAGTGCAGACGGTTTTCAAATGTCTGTGGTGTAATCGTGTTTGTAATACTTCATTCATACGGACGCGGCTGCGTTACAGATCAGCTACTGTCTGTGTTGCATTCGCTTTTGTATTTACGCTGCCAGGGTGTCAATTTCGTGCTCTTAGTGCAGACTACAGTCCGGAAAATTACTACTAATAAGGATCAAATTCACAAAGCACATTCGTTAGGATGAAACTGACAGGTGTCGCAGTGCGCATTTTCTCGACGACTGGACTGTAGTCCTTCATTAGAGATCCCCAGCTAGACGATCCAGCGATGGTCATAGGCCTCGAGTTGTGGCGCAAATTTTAAGAGGCCTGCCCTACACAGACTACATAGGGATACTACGTATCTGCCCTATGTCCAGCAGTAGACTGCGATAGGCTGAGTTCGATGATTTTAACGTATCAACCGCAAGCGATTCGTCAGAATTCTCCTTTTTTTTTGTGCCAGTGCTTAGTTGAGGTTAGCCATCTGCAGTGCCTTTTTTTTCCGGAAAAATCCTTATGTATGTATTCCGCCCTGGGGCGGGCGAACGGGGCGAAGGGGTCTGTCAGACTCCTACTGACTAAAAACCAACCTGCTGTTATCTTCCCACACTTGGACGGGTCATCATGAGATCTTGTGCGCCTTTCATGATCCCCGACTGGTGCTAGCCCGCTTTTGCGGGCCGCCTCTTGGCCGCGGCGGGAGTGAGGTGCGAGACTCCCCCCGCGACGACAAATAGGGGCGCGCGTTAACACTACGTGCCGCCATCTTGGGTCCTGCTGGATGGGGGGCTGCGGAAGTCCCCGAGTCCGCCGTCGCTCCGGACTTGTTTACGAGGGCTGGAAGTGGACGTTTTCCGCCCTCCGCCGACGCCCGGTCCGCCTGTTACGGATCAGGAGAGTGGTCTCAATCTCTCCCATTCCGCAGCCTCCTTCTGCGAAATGACGATTCACAGAAAGAGATCACCGCATCCCACGACTCGGCGCTCCTGACCGTCGAACGAGCGACAGCCGGCAGCGACAAGGCCGACAGGTCGGCGCCGACTTCTGATACGAGGGCACGGCGCGGCTCCTCCCATACGGTGCACTCTGCCAGTGTATGCTGCGCCGTGTCCTCCCGACCTTGATGATTTTCAGCCTCACGTTGTACTCGATACTTAGCCTTGAGGCAAATTTGGCAGTCTAGAGTGTAGGTCTAGACCAAGACCAACGAGCCTGTAAAAGACATGAACCTTATAATGTTTCAAGGCAAACTTTTACAACACAAGATATTTTAATCTTTAATAAATTGTTGTTTTCTTATAATCTTGTGACGAATTGAAATAAATTAGCAGCTATTTCATAAAGATTTTTTCAAATTGTTGATTGTTTTAGAAAATAATGGGTCACTATTTAGAGTATTTAGTATAACAAATAATATATTATATTATAAGCTTAAACTGTGTCACAACTGGGCACCCGGGCGTTCCTCATCTGGTTCATCTTGCCATCTTTGCCTGGACTCTCCTATATGCTGCCCATTTAAAAAGTGGACGCCAAATTAAGTAAGTAGGTAATTCGACTTTTGGGTAACTCTTTTTAAATATTTTGCTGAGTTCCTCATGCTATGGATCGATGCTACATCAGATATTTTTTGTCAGGACCCCGAATCATATCAAACGAAACCCGTTGCTCTGGAGACTCGCTTGGCGGCTTCCATATAATTACCTTCCTTTGAAGGTAGTGTGGAGCTACTAAACAAGCTTTCGACATGCGTACAGCGTAACATAATTTTCGGTACCGATAAACAGGTTCGACTGGGATCAGGCTAATTATCTGTCAAACATCAAGAGCGAGGTCCCGCACCGGTTATGTGAGATATATTCATGCCATTGTGTGGTAAAGTAGTAATGTTAGGCCAGTCGGCATGCATTTAAGCGGAAATTGCAGTTTTTTTTAATCAAAATAAATAGAGTAGAGTCATCTCAACACCTCCACCTTGAATTTGTATATATTATGTATATATATATAATATAGGTATATATTTTATTAAATATGTATGTATATGTGTGTATTATAATTATTTATAATGATATATTTTAATAAAAAAATGATTTTTCTTTGTTCCTCTCAAACAGAGCCATCTAAACTCTTCACCACCCTTGGTTGACTGGTAGACTTTTTTTTTTGTGTGAAAAGTTTAAATAAATAAATGTTATAGAAACTGTACGTAGTCGTAACTCGTATTGAAATCCCACTTACTAAAAGTAGGAGCCCGTAGTTTGGATTAGTACCCGACTGATGGCAATAGGCTCGCCCCCTATTACCTGCTGTCCTACCTACACGAGACATGAACATAATAGTGGCGAAATTTGGGTGTTACTTTAAACACATTTCTGCCCAACCCTTCTGGGAATACAAGCGTGATGTAATGATATTTTATGCGGGCCATAGACGTTCAAGGAATTTTATCAAACAGGCCGGTTCAAACAGTTTTATCAAATTGGCATGAATGTGTGGGGGAAAATTTAATCAAAAATGACTTGTCAATTAATGGTATGAAGAAATATGAATTTTCGTATTTCTATTTGATTAAAACTGTTTGGACCAGCCTGTTTGATCAAATTCCTTGAACGTCTATGGCATCATTAGGTTAAAGTCGTCTCACATCTTGTGGGCTTATTTCAACACAAGACATGGAACCCCGCCCCTATTACATGGGACTTAAACATTGTCGAAATGTGGGTGTACTTACTATAGGAACACCTCTGCCCTGCCCTTCGGGGAGACAAGGCGTGATGTTATGTTTATGTTATTTAAGAGATACTACTTTGATACCTGTCTGATCACAAAACTTAATTCTCTTACAAGCCGTGTGCCGCCGTATGTGATTTCCCATCGGCGAAAATGTCGAATTTCCATCCCCTATTAGGGAATTATTTTAGGAGGTGAATTTTTAATCCTTTATTAGTGATCACCTTCGTTATAGGTACCAGAACTGGAACTCTTTTGCATCATGCTTCTACACACAGCGTTGTCTGTCATCGAATGAATTTATTTGTCACAGAAGCACGTGGATAAGTAGATGATGATGATGCTGCTGTACCTAGTAGATGTCTTCTGCGTAGGTATCTCTCGCTGGGGGCTGGTGTAGTTAATGACCTTTTTGTTACCATATCGAATCCGAGAACGTTTTCTGTTTCAGTGGCTTGGCTAGTCAGTTAGTATTATGTCTATCAATATGTTGCAGGCAATTTGTATGATTCCGCTTTTTACAAACGGCGTCGTTCGTTTACAAGATGCCGCGGCAAATTGAAGTAGGTATTTAGATAACCAGCTCGTAAAAAACGTAAGGTGTCAATGGAATCTGGTGCTCGGAGGACTCCTGTGAAATAATATTGGTACAAAATTGCCGGAATTTTTTGTAAATTTTGAAATAATCAATTTACAATTTAATGCATTATTTTTTTATCGTTTATAATCTAACGGAAATAACACCGACAAATTGTGAAGGTATCAATCTTGCGTGTGACGTAGCGCACCTTTCGCTAATACTATAGCCTGCCTAGCTGCGGGCCACTTTGAAGTAGCGCCCGCCGGCCGCTGCCGCGGCACCGCTCGCGACACCACTCGCTCGGCTCGCGCGCGGTTTGTCACAGTTCTAACCTAACCAGACCAATTTTACCCAGTTCTCAATTTTTCGACTGTTTTTAATCTAACGGAAATAATACCGATACCTAGATTATAAACTAACAGTTCTCACAATTTTACGGTGACATAATAGGTAACTAATTTATTGCTCGAATAAAATATGGTTTGTCCAACTGGTGTTTTATGATGGTCAATGATTGTTCAAATCATTGTCGAAATTATAACAATTAACGAATTGCCAATTTGTCTTAGGCATTTTGCGTTTATAGCCGCCAGCGGCAGCGTTTGTAAACTGATGGCGCCGTTTGTAAAATGTTGAATCTTACAATTTGCCTGCGAAAAATACAAAACGAGATTTATAAAAATAATTTTAAAAAACTGTAACCCAATTAAGGGAAAATAAAAGTTCTCTAAAAAGAACGAAACAAGAAAATGTCTGGAACACCTCCAACATCATAATTTTTAAACTTATTTTTTCATTTTATTAATTACTTTTCCGTTTTAACGCTTGATAAACGTTACGACGACGTAAATAAGAGTGCTACAATAGGTCAGTAACTAACCTATTTTATTTATTATATATATATATATATTGTGCATAGTGCCTTGAACGAAACCATAGCGCGATTTATTTTGACGCCAACACCTTTAAGAAGAGCTTCGAAGAAATTCAAAATATAAATATTTTGTTGTATTTGTTTTTATTCTTAAGAGTGGCACTGCAAATCGTTACTATTTATTATGATTTAAATAACTGCGCGTTACCTCGCAAAGACCTTTTTAGGGTTCCGTAGTCAACAAGGAACCCTTATAGTTTCGCCATGTCCGTCTGTCTGTCTGTCTGTCCGCGGTTTAGCTCAAAAACTATTGGTACTAGAAAGTTTTAATTTATTATGAGTATACACGTTAATGACGCCAAAAAAGTAGTAAAATAAACTATTGAAAAAAAACTATTATTTAGGGTAGGGGAGACCGGGGTTGGTTGACTAGTTTTTTATATTTTAGCTAATAACTGCAGAACTAAATTAGATACAAAATGATATAGAGCACTTCTAAATCGAGTATTTTATTGATTATTAATGCAGCTAATTTGAGTTTTCTTACTAAATAAGAAGACGATTATTTTTCGTTTTTTTTAAAACAAGTCTAGCTAGTCAAGCAACCCCGTTGTCGGGGTTGGTTGACACACTTTATGGGGTAGGTTGACCATACTAAAAAATCATTGCATATGACTGATAAATAATACATAACTTCACAAATCAACGTCATTTATTTGTAATTAAACAAGTAGGTAACAACACGTAAAGTATTCCTTCCATTAGCACTCTTTTTGCACCTAAACAATAAACTCACAAGAATATCAAATTACATACACATATTCATAGTCAATAGCCTCCGAGCGTATACTTTTCTTTCCTGCAATTACTTCATCACAAGCGGTTTCCATTACATTTTGCGTTGTTTTGCCTCGATCCGATTTTCGTATATACGTTCTCATTGTCCTACAAAAAAAAGGCCTTATTAAATACCTACTTGATTTACCCTAGTTCATGTAGTTGACACCTAAATGGCCTTAAAATAAATAAAACTAGTGCGAATATAATTATATTCTAGAAATCGGCCCAACACAATTTATGTAAAATAAATATAAAAGTCAACACAATAAACTTAAGGGGTTGGTTGACTCATTAGTCAAGGAACCCCGTAAACATGTTAGCCTACCATCCCCGCTCGGCCATTTTGTAAACCGGAGCCCATGGACACGACTCATAACATTAATAAAGCAAATATGTGGCATTAATCTATAGTCTAATAACCGTACTTCGCAATAGTGAAGACTACAAAACCTTTCAATATACACTGCAGTCAAAAAAACAAAAGAAATGTCGATAAAAATATTGCTTACCTGAATTTTTAAAATGTCGCCGTTACTCCTAAAATGCGTCCGCCTCCGGCGCGCCGAGACGAGTAACTAAGCGTCGCCTCACTTTAAACGCACCCTCTGATGGACATCGTATTATGACGAATATTTGAGAAGTTATTGCCTGTTAGTCAACCTGCCCCTATAGTCAACCAACCCCGGTCTCCCCTACCTCCCCTACATGTAAAGTGGGGATGATATTTTTTTTTTTTTCGTTCTTCCCAGTGTGGGATATCGTTGGATAGGTCTTTTAAAAATATTAGGGGTTTGCGAAGACCGTTTTTTGATTAAGTAAACCGTTCGTGACTTATCAAGCTTTACAGTACTAATTTTCGTTAGAGTCAAGTGTCCCCCCCCTCTACCAACTAAACGGTTGTAGTTAGAAATTCAAATGTACGGGAGTAGTACCTATATATAACGAAGTTTAAAGGAAAACTATCACATTCCCCGATTAATAATAATGAATCATCTTTGATCCAGCCTGTCCCAACTTGCTGTCCTCCCCCCAGCGACGCCCTAAGCCGAGGTCCGTACCCCACAGGGGGTGCCCTTAGCGAGCGTTCGCCTAGTTTTAATTTAGAATAGTTTTGCCCCTGGCTGGAGGCTTTGAGTTAGTAGCTTAAGGCAGCCGCAGGATTGACCGGTTACGTAGTCATCACCTCAGAGGTGAGCTACGAGATGCACTAGACAAAAAAAAAAAACTATCACACTTAAGTGGGCTCTACACCGTCTTATTACAAAAAGCGACACAACAAGTTTACGAGTAATAATCGACCAACTTAAATTTGCGGTTACAAAAACATGTTCTCACATATATCCCGTATGGGAGAACATGTTTTTCAATTACAAAGTTAAGTTTGTTCTTATGATAAATTCATTTCAACTACGGAACCCTTCATTGTGCGTAGTCCAACACGCACTTGGCCGGTTTTTTTTAATACCAAACATGTCATATTTATATAATTATTATTTTTTCGAGGTTACTACCATATTAAATGTAGGGAAGATATATACAGGGTGTTTGGCGCATGGACCGACACAATTTTTTGGGGAGTTGAGAGGGTCATTTGCGAAGTTTCACCCAAAGATCCCAGGTCCTAAGTGTCACGGTTAATAAGATATGATTTTTTTTGATTTTTTCCAAAAATTATGAACATAGTTTTATTTAAAAAAGTTCTTTATTTATTTAGAATAAGAATACATTGCAGAATACAATAAAAGTTATTTCGTGCAATTAGAACAATAAACAAAAAAGTAATGACTATTTAAAGGCGAGATTTCGGGTAATTTTGTGAAAAAAAACAAAAAAAAACATCTCAATAACCGTGACACTTAGGACATGGGGTCTTTGGGTGAAACCTCCCAAATGACGTTCCCAATCCCCCAAATAATTGTGTCGGTCCATGCGCCAAACACCCTGTATAGCCTATATCACCCGGACTATTATTACGAATCTATTGATACCTCATTCATCAAAATCGGTTCAGTAGTTTAGGCGCTACGGTGGAACACACGTAAAAGCAATCATGCATTACATAGACTGATAAAACTTTAACTCTTCCTTTTTAAAAATACTGATATTTTTCTTAGGTGTCGAGTTCCACTTTTAATTTACCTACCTAAATTACTTTGTCTTCGATTTCTTGGGGCAGATTGCTAAGTATAGATGCCTAAACATCATCAATACTAGAATAATTTATTAATGTTGTAATTATTGGAATAACTGGTTTTACCGCGTAGACGAGATGTCTGTCTAGCTTTGTTTCCAACTTTTTGACATAAAAATTCATAAAAATAATTATAATCATATCATATACGTACGGAGGAGCTCGTGGCTAAGTAATAACAGCCGCACGGGTCGATCCATCAGGTTAAGCAACGCTTGCCGGGGTTGGTCAGTGGATGGGTGACCATCTTTACATATCTAGACTCCTCCGTGCCTCGGAAAGCACGTTAAGTCGTTGGTCCCGGCTGTCATTCGTGGATCTTTGACGGTCGTTACGGGTCGTCAGAAGCCTCAAAGTCTGTCAACCAGTCTTACTAGGGTATCGTATTACCCACGGATTGTGGAAGTCAGATAGGCAGTCGCTCTATGTAAAATACTGGTATTCAGCTGCATCCGGTTAGACTGGAAGCCGACCCCAACATAGTTTGGAAAAGGCTACGCAGATTGTATGTAATCTAGATAGAAATGTAGACCTCATTTTGAGAGCAAAACAGCTTTTAAAAAAAAAAAAAAACAGAAAGGTTACATTCTAATATCTATGCCATCAAAAACATAATGTACAAAAATGCTAGTCTTGCAACGCAGCTCTTCTACCGCAAAAAAATGTGAGATCTAAGTAACTAATGTAAAACCAAGTCGGTAGGTAAATGTATTCAGTACCAATCTATGCCAGCATCTATCCAAAAACTTTGTCATAAATGGTTACATAATTAGTTAACTAACAACATTTTATCAAACACCTAATGACGTCCTCGTAACATAAGGTCCAGTTGAAAACCAGCGTCAGACACTAGTTGTCTGGCATTTATGCTGAACTGGGCCTATTTGGCGCAACCTTGTGGCACACAATACAATTTTTTTTTGTGTGTATATGTGTGCCTTAATCAGAGTCAAATAAATGTATTTACTTTCTTTTTTTTTTCTTTCTTGCCCTCTTTCTTTCTTTCTTTCTATGTATAGTAATGGTGGTTGGTTGTCAGGAAGACAACTGCATCACCACTACCTCGTGGCTTACTCGTTTAGCCCGTTCACAAACTACTTAAGTAGATAACAACGCGCAATAAGTCGCGCCGTGAACGTTCGGACCGGACCCGCCATCGCCGTTCATATACCTACTAGTGCTGTGACATTCTGTCAAATCATTGGTGACTTGAATTTGTAACACGTTACTTTCGAGTAACGTCGTGGACGATGGGATCTATAACAACTTCATTTTTGTTCCCAGATCTGTGTTAGACGAGAGCATGGCTCAGGAAGGCGACACCCTTGGCAACGAGGCTGGCATGCTGTATGGAGAATATCTGATGCTGGACAAGCTTCTATCAGCACAAAGGATGCTGAGCGCCGAGTCTTCCAAACCAGTGCACGATGAGCATTTGTTTATTGTTACTCATCAAGGTAAAAACATAAAGCACTAACCATAGCATTACGCTTGTATAGAAATACAAACCTTTTTGAACACGAAAGGGTCGGCAGATGTGTCTGTACGGTCCCATATTATTGGTGGAGCGCCATCAATAGCGGACAAATCCAGATTACAGGCTTCTAGTGAGATTATCCGAATGGAATAAGTTAATAACAGGAAAGCAGAAAAAACAGCAGTGAATGCAAGGAAGGCTTTTTTAAATTTCGAAATGTAAGAATGCTTGATCTATCCTGAGATCGATCCCAGAATAGCTTTCTGAGCCCATAGACTACAGAGTCAGGCTAGGTATGTATATACCGTAATTATCACGCTTGGTAAACAGATGATTAAGGTTCGTCTTTTCTGACTTCCAAGTTCAAGAAGTGTATAGCAATTTTGCAGGTCATATTTTCTAATATACTCACAAACTTCGGTGCCGTAACGTCACATTATGTACAATAGGACATATTTCATATCCCAAAAATACAAACATAACATGCTGATCAACTTGAAACTTAACTGGTGAACCTCTGCCAAACCCTTCGGGGAATGCAGGCCTAATGTTATAATGTTATGTTATATCCCAAAAAGTAATAGATAGTAACATGTTTTTTTTCAAGTGAGCACATGATGTGACCCAAAAAACAGTGCGTTTATCTCAAGTATTGACTTACGCAGTCTGCGAACGACATTATCTATAGGAAGACGCCGGATGTACCTAACCTCTTGCACTTGAACTGTCTTATAATATTACATTATTTCACGATTTCTTCAAACAAATACCGCATTTGATAATGGTGAAACTAAAAAACTTGGGTTGACTTGAACCACAAATTCGAAAAGATCATGTGACATCCACCAACCAGCACTGTGCCGGCGTGGGGTGTGTGGTGCATTATGGCCCACCTATCACCAAGAGGAGGCCTGTGTAGCAGCAGGTGGGAAGAGGTGGAGGTGGGTGATTAATGTGTATCCAATATTATGCGAATAAATGTTTTGATTTCATTTGACAACTAAAGTTAAGAGCTGGGGTAGATTGGTACCTATATTGATGTAAAACCCTCCTTTCAGAATTCCACCTTCACGGTCCAAGACGGTGGTTATAAAATCTGTCATATCCACTGATGATGATAATATTTTGCTGATGTTTAGGATGGTTTTATTTAGCTTCACGTTGGATTTTATCATAGTCAAAATTGTTGTCTTCGACTAAAATGTGACCATTATAATCATTACACGTAGATATGTGTAGGCAATTATATATATATACCTATATAGCTGGTAGGTATAAACTTGCTTGAATTCATTGACGTCAAATTACGGATCGAATTTCATAGCATCAATGAAGCTTTGTAAACAAACATACTGATACTTATTATTATAGTTTTGTTAATAGGCACGCAACTTCCTACACTAAAACACATTTACCTACATCATTCGTTTGTTCCATCGTCATCATTATTCAAGGCCAGAATCAGCCACTGCCATTCTCCATGGTTACGTGCGACCCTCATCCAGCCATCATCTAGTATTTTCGCAACTCATTGGGGACTGGGGTCGGTCGGCTTCCAGTCTAACCGGATGCACCGGAATATCAGTATTTTACATGGAGCGACTGCCTATCTGACCTCCACAAGCCAGTCTCTGGTTAACTCGATACCCTTGGTAAGACTAGTTGTCAGACTTTCGGGATTCTGCCAACCCTTAACGATCGCCAAAAAAATCGAAGTACAAACGATAGACGGAACCATCGGCTTTGTGTTTTCGGCTTTAATTTTTGGTCACCCTTCCACTGACCGACATCGGCAAGTGTTGCTCAACCTTGAACCCAGTAGCGCTGAACCGCTGTAGTTAAATTCAATAGACTCGCGTCATGTTCCGCTACTCGAATCGGATGAGAGTAGCTGAAAATGTCGCGAGTCTATTGAATTGAACTACTGCGGTTCCGCTGCTACGATTTTGCGGAGGTATGCTACTGGCGTGAATATCGACCCGGCTGTCATTACTTAGCCACGAGCCACTCTGCAGCCCTCGTCTAATATCGCACATTCATAAAACGGCGAAAGTATTCGTCGTGAGGATATCCGGCAAGTTCTAAAACCAAAATTTCGAAAACGAAATGTGTCATCCACCAACCCGCACTGGACCCGCGTGGTGGATTACTTTTACAGACACCCCACTCACTCTCACAGAGGGCAGGAGGCCTGTGTCCCAGAAGTGGCCAACCTGCCTAACCAGAACTCCTTCAAGCCAAGATCTGATTATGATTATTCTTTTGTTTCCAGCCTACGAGCTATGGTTCAAGCAGATCATCTTCGAGGTGGACTCGGTGCGGGCACTCCTGGACGTGGAAGGTCTTGATGAGAGCCACACCATGGAAATACTTAAGAGGCTCAACAGAATCGTGCTTATTTTGAAGGTAGGGAAGTGATATTTTGTCACTTTGCTTGCTTGATAATTGACGGCTTGTTGGTAGTGCACTTTTTATCTGGCATGAGCGCCACAGAATACAATATCAGTACCAGTAAACTAATGGTGCCATCAACTAATTAATTAACACTTGTTATAGACTATAGTATCTACTAGAGATGCTGCGAATACTCGCTATTCGGCATTTTTTGTTATTCGTTGATTACCGAATATTATTCGACATTCGGCGAATAGTTGTCTGAATAAAAACAAACTTTTAATGAACAGAAAAACTATAGACTTAAAAAATATTAAACTTTTATTAATTTTCAAAAACAAAACACACATAGTATTATTATCATTAATTAATATAAAAAAAGCTTGCCAAAAATCAGTAATGTTGAATTAGCTAGGCTTTTTAATAATAATGTAATCTTTAAAGGCCAAAAGGGGCAGATTGTAGTTCAGCTGCACGATTGGAATCAAGTCGGTTGCGTTTTTTTTCATAAATCAAACCTGCGTCAGAAAATAAATAAACTCTATTATTATTTGAGAATAAGTAAACTTTTTTTATATTCCTTTTTTATGTCGAGTACTAATGGCGATTAATTGGTATTCGACTATTCGCTATAACAACTATTCGCGCATCTCTATTTACCTATTATCCATACCCATACTCATATATTATTATTATAAATAGGTACTTAAGTCTGTTATCTTTAATTTCAATGAAATTGGCACATCCAGCACGCGTAGTATGACAACCGACAACCGTAGCAACGGGTTTTCTTTTCTACGGGTTTTGTCGACGGAAGAATAGACAAAATTACAGATTGTGATTGTTTATCTGTCATTTTGTCTATTCTTCCGTCGACAAAACCCGTTTCTATTGTGGTCATGCTAATCATAATGCGTGTTGTTCGACTATGACCTGTGTTATGACATAGGATAGTTTTTATCCCAGTAACACGTTCCCATGGATAGGTAATTTCCAATCTTAATTTAAACCTGATTCTTCGAATCAGCAAACTGTCCTGTCCAGTAATATTTCTGAGAAAAATCCCTGGTACTTACTAAAGCAGTAAAGTTATTTCATACGTCACAGTAACTGTTTATGTTACTATATAATTACGCATATTAACTCTGATAGTGAGGAGCCCTGACATTTGACCTGTATCGAGATCTCTACACGTAATTTTTTATCGACAATCTGGCTCTTACTAGTGACGCGCTGTTATTGCGCCCTTCTTCTCTCGTATCGGCTGGAATTGTATGAGGATAGCTTATGTTGTGGTAGAATATCATTCCGTCAGCGAGATGCTAGCAACTCTTAAAGCTACGGTTTCCTAGGAGAGCGGTGCCGCCACATAGCGTCTGCAATTTATCGGCGAATAACGTCACTGAAACGTTATTTATAAAAAGTATGTTGGTGTGTTTTCCTAGATAGTGTTTTTTTGACAACTTAAAGCCAAACCCCGGTGCCATCATTTTCATGACAGCTGTCACTGCGGCCGTTATGTAACGGCCACCGCCAATCCAGGGTGCACCAGAGACGTAGGTACCTGCCTACCCTGAAGTAGGTAACGCCATACGCCACAAGTGACAGGTACTTGATTGAAAAAAAACAAAAAAAACTTCGTAAACCATTATTTGTGTTGGGAGCCTCCTTTTAGGCAAACAATGCCTGTGTTAGAAGACTGCTCTTCCATAATTATCTTAGATTTAATTTTACATTTAAATATAACATTTTTTTTTTTTTTTTGTATTTACAAATATAATCTTGAGTATGTCTCATGTGGTAAGAAACGCCCTTGAAAAGTAACGGCATTAAAATGAAGCTATTACATTAATCAATCTGCCTAGCCTTTTCCCAACTTGTTAGTTGGGAATTAAGTTATAGTTGGGAAACCTGATGCAGCTGAATACCAGTATTTTACATGAAGTGACTGCCTATCTGACCTCCATAACCCAGTTACTGGATAACGATAACTCTTGGTAAGATTGACTGTCAGACATTTGGACTTCTGTTATCCGTAACTAATGTCAAAGATCTGCGAATGCGACAGCCATTAGATATGATATATATCATTCTTCATCTTTGGAGTCAATTGAACTAACATCCTATGTTTTTGTTTTAAAATTTTCGTTTTAATAAACCAGCCAGTCGGTTATAGACGAAGCGATTTGCCGAGATTATCATTATATCGCGTGATATTCTAACCCATGCATAAAACATTTTTGTTCGATCATAATCTTGAATTAATTTAAATTTAAATCTAATTGCTAAGCAACACTTATCAACATTATCGGTTTTTCTTCCGACTTCTTCGAGTGTAACGAATCGATTGTGATTTAAATTGACACTAATTCGAGTCAAATTAAGTACCGTAGACCGGGATTACTTTGATCAATATTAAACTTTGAAGGTTCATATCTTTTAAATTTGTGGGTGTAAAAAAATACTAAATAAATCTAGTGATCGGTTTTTTTATTACTCTCGATTCCTGTAATAATAAGTGAAAAAAATTGGCTTGATTTTGAGAAAAAAAATTAAACTGCCTGATCAAAGTTATACGTAGGATGGGGTTACTTTGATACCCCTTATTTTATTGCGTAATTACAAAGTAATTATTGCGTAATTGCAAAGTAATTACGCAATTAAATAAACCCAATTACAATGCCAATACAATTTAAATATAATTACCCAATTATAATGCCAATACAACTTAAAAAATAAAAATCTATCAACGAGAAAAATAAATATTGTCGCATGGGGTAACTTTGATCTAACAATTGATTTGATTGTTTGAATGACAATATATTTACCTTTTTCAATTAAAATGATTGGTGGATTCCCAGCATGTCCTCAGGAAAGGATTAAACAGTTGTTCAGTGTTCATAACTCAGAAAAAAAACTACCTAATTGCGTTTCGTTTTAAGTAATTCACGATTTTATGTGAAATGGATGTTTCTATCAAAGTTACCCCGCGATTCAAAGTAACCCCGGTTTACCGGTACTTACTTATGACTGGTTTACACAGTGCTTTTTGCTGACTACAGTAGATAGTTGGCTGTTTTCATTATGAGAGTAGCTGCCTAAACTCTTGAGAGAGACAAAATTGCAATACTGGAAGTAAAATAATTGTTTGAAAATATACAGGATCCCCAGGCCGTCTCGCACGCTATAGCTCGCACTGTGTAAACTAGCCATTAGATTCGATTATAACAATTTGGAGTAGGTTAATCATTTCCCGTGTGAAGTGCATTAATAACAATGTCAATATTTAAAAAAAACCGGCTACATTATGATTGTATGACATTATTGTAAAATCTAGTTTTTCGTCTATTGTAATTTGTATCCCCGCATCCTAACCAAAAGCGATCGTCGCGCGACTAGGTTCGCAATCGATGCTATTGTTTGATGAATTTTGACGTACAAGCACAACTGAGATGGCGTGACAGTACAGTCAGTCAGTCCAGTCCTGACTCGCAACTGGGCTCGTATAGACACTATTTTCAAACCAATCCAGTGTTAACTTCATGCCCTCAAGTCAGTCCAGTTGACTAACGTACCCGTCTATTTTCTAGCCCAGTAGCTTCTGACTTACAGCCGATCTCGTTTGACTGGGTTCGAAATTCCGAGTTGCTGGGTCCAGTTACTGTCATCGTATAAACTGTTAAATTATTATGTTAGGCTGTGGGCAGACCTAAGTCAAGTCTTTAAACTATTTTTAATAAGTTATACCAATACCAAATATCTTATGGGAGCTCCCATTTAAATATTTTAAAATTAAACTACGTGGATGGTTGATAGAAAAGTGTTTTTATAGGTAGTTTACAAGAATTTCTGTAACATAAAGATAAAAATATATTATTTTATGTAAGTTTCCTTTTGTTTTGTGATGTGATTTATTTAGTTTAAAGAATTGTTATTACATAAAATGTTATTGTTAGGTTAAGTTTTGTTAGGTGTGTACCACCTTATATTTTTTTTTAAACTTTTCCGTACCTATATCTTGTTAAAATAAGTAGGTACCTAATTGATGTAAAACTAATTTGCATGCCTTAAACAGGCAAAATATGGACTGGACATTAAACCACCAACTTTTACAACTGGTAACACCTGTATTTTCTGCAAATAAATGATTCTTACTGTCTTCTTCTTTTCGTGTGGTTAGTAAACTAACCTGGTGTCAGAGTTTTAAAGCCGCCCACGGGCCTCTGACTTGGCTTCACATGCCGTCGAGAAATATCTCTCAGGCATGCCGGTTTCCTCATGATGTTTTCCTTCACCGTTTTTTGAGCAAGTGATAATTATATAATACGCACATGAATCCGAAAAGTCAGAGGTGCGTGCCCTAGGTTCGAACTCGAGACCTACGACTTGTCAGTCTGACGGTCACACCACTAGGCTATCACTATTCTTATTGTTATTCACAAAGAGACTGAATATCCTTCTATGAAAAAATGAAGGCGCGCACTCACACAATAAAACAGTTTCATACCTAGGTCAGTAATTATTTGTCTGAAAGTTATGATACAAGTCAAATCTGTTTTGATTCTGTGTGCACACTGTTTTATTAGTTGTCTATGTATCAGTGAATTTCACTCGTTGTTATGTGAGCTCACATAACTATTTCGTATGATGTAACAAGTAACATGTGATCCGTATTGATAATGTATCAATATGTTATTAAGTATTGCTGTTATGAATCAAAACAATGTGCTTTATTATTATTTTCTGACTTCTGATCTTATAAAACTAGATTTTGGTGGACAAGTACCTAGTAACGTTTTGAAACGTAGTTATTTAACGTGGCTTGCGGTAGGAGTGCACTGATAGAAATCGTCACGCGAAAAAGCGTTCATACTTGCGACAGAGTGTTAATTCACACTTTCTCTCTCTCTCCCTCTTTCTTTCTCTTTGAATTAGACGAAGACAGTCGCAGGTATGAAGTATGAAAGTGTGGATTTACTCAAAATGTCTCAAGATGCTGCAAAAAATTTCAAATTTTTCTTCATTTTCATAGTTTTCGAGGGTGCTAAAGTCGATAGTGAGGTCAACATTTCACAAGATGGTAGCTGCGAAAATTTTCATATTTTTCATCATGGGTCTCGTTTTCATAGTTTTCGAGGGTGACACAATTTAAATTATGTTTTGTGTTGCGTAATGTAAATTATTTTGCATACTATTATATATATTTCTTTTTCTAACTGAACAGACAGCTGTGCTGCTGAGGTGTTTGTTGCGCCACTTCTTCTTCCCAGCTAAGCTCTAGGAAGTGGTGAAGGGCGGATTCTCAGCCTAGTTTGAATAAATGACTTTTGAATTTTGATATTTTTTTCGCGATGACGATGTTGGTATCATGAAGAAAGTTTTACACCTTACCACACCTACCAGTACAGTACCACACCTTTAAATTTGACCACACTTTTCTGATACACTGTATATTTATTTAAGCCGGATTTCGTGCCAATCTTTACTCAAATCTTCAAGCTTGAACATCGTTCTGGACTGCCGGCTACAAAACAACACTACATTGCGGTTATTAACTATCGTCCGATGTATCGAGTAACAACTTTCCCTGACACTTTCACATTATTCACCAGACGACATATTGTAAGTTGCGTTATATCTAGAAATTAATACTTGCCTTACGACCAGTACCTGACTAAAGTTAATAAACCTAGACAAGACGACCGAAACGATCAGCTATTCCATACAAAAGTCGATCACAATGTATGAAAAAGCTGATTTCAGAGTTGGTCTCGTAGTAAAAAGTTAAATAGTCGGGCTAATTAGTTCCCTTGGATATATCGCAAAAAAGATTGTTGAACTAACTCTACTGTGTATATTATGAAGTGATCGAGAGCTTCTCTAATTGAAGTGTGTTTTAAAAAAACGCAATATAATCTTGCTACCCGATTTATGAGCAATTATTGTGGTTTAATAACACGGCAACTGCATCTACCGAATAATTGAATACCTACTTAGGGTAAGTCCAGGATAGCTGCCCCACTTTTTGATAGGAAGCCATAACTTATTAATTAACAATCTATTGGCAATACGTCTTTTGCATATGGTAACTTTGATCTTTAATCTATGATGGTACACCTTTTGTTTGTACATAAGTTTCATAGATTTTAAGGAAATTATGTCTTTTTGACCCTCTCAAAAGTAGGATAGATGCCTACCGTGAGGGATAGAAGACTCGTAGTAAAAATGCGTCAAGGGATAGAAGCCTACCGTGAGGGATAGAAGACTCGCTGTATGAATGCTTCAATATTAGATGCTAATTGAAATAAAACAGACTAGTTTCAATGTAATCAGTTTGTATTCAATGTTTTAACATTAATTTGTGACATCTTTTATAATTTTATAATCCAGAATTCTCCTATAAAATATTTTTTTTTAAATTATTGTGGAATAATGATCATCTTATACATCTAATTAACGCAATCTATATACTTACTTTTCAGAACTAACATAGATAATTGTATCAGTCTTATTCTTCTTCTTCTTCTTAATTCTTCTTTTTCTTATTATTCTTCTTAATTATTCTTCTTCTTATTAATCTTCTTAATTATTCTTCTTCTTATTAATCTTCTTAACTATTCTTCTCCTTATTATTTCTTAATCATTTTATGCCTAACAAATAGTATTAAGTTATAACTTAAGTTCAATCTGTGATGTACCTATCTAAGAGCGGCCGATTTAGTCAAAAACTAACTAAGGTTAACTGTTCCTTGTTATTTTTTGCAAATCGTCTTAATGTCCGAGAGGGTATTCTGTAAGTTCTGGCTATTTATTTTACACATTCCTCATTTTTGGTAATTTCTTGAAAAGCCACGCCTGGTTTTCTTTTATATTTCCGAGGCATTTCTTCCACCTGTGATATGAAAACATTAATAGAAATAGTTAGGGATAGATGCCCCTAAGGGCATCTATGGCTACAGCAGATGGGGCAACTATACTTTTGGCACAGGATAGATGCCTTTTTAAATTAAAAATAAGATAAAAATAAATCTATAATTTAAAGCATTATTCCGTGTACTTTAAACTGTAATATCATCAGATAAATTAAAAAAAAATAGAATTTATAACTGTGTAAAAAGATATTCAATAGTAAGTACTTGCGATTATAATTTCAACGCTTGCTGAGGTCTCGCCGCGGATGATTTTTACACACACGGACGAATCGCGTGCTCGTATCTTCTACGGTTGTTGTGGCACTGGGGTCTCCGGGGGGGTGCTTCCTATTGTATAGTACGATTTTAGCCTACGATATTTCTAACATTGAGTATTCAAAGTCGCGGCACCTATCCCATTGGGGCACCTATCCTGGAATTACCCTACATAGAGAGATATCAGATCTTTTATTTATCGATTGTGGGAAACCTACGTTGTTGGTCGGCAAGCAACTGCTGATCTTGAAGCAATTTCATGGGTTCTATCGTCCAGGATTCTCAACGTCATACTTCGTAACACTTTTTCTGTTAGCGAAGTACCCAATACAATAGTTGAACAACTGCCTGCCGATATACATACTAATAAATTCGAAAGTAACTGTCTGTCTGCATGTTATCTTTTGACGCTTAAACCACTGAACGGATTTCGACAAAATTTCGCAAGAAGATTGATGGCATCCTGGGGATGGACATAGGTTACTTTTTGTTTCAGAAATAATCCTATAGGGGGTGATATAGGGGATGAAATTTTGTATAACAGACAGCTGTGCTGCTGGGGAGTTTGTTGCGCCACTTCTTCTTCCCAGCGAAAGCACTAGGAAGTGGTGAAGGGTGGGCGTTTTGTGGGACTGTCTTATGTAACTTTGACGTTCGAAAAGTGCTGATTCTCAGCCTAATTTGAATAAATGACTTTTGAATTTTGAATTTTGAATTTTATGGAAATCTCAGCATTTCTTAAGTTAGGGATATGAAAATTAAAATGTATGCTTTTGGTAAGAACTAAGGAATTATGTCTTAGGTTGGGAAATAGGATACTTTTATCCCGGTAGTACGTTGCCGTGGGACGATATCCGGCATCCACGCGGGCGAAGACGCGGGAAAAAGTAAGCGATATTATAAATGCGAAAAAGTGTGTTTGTTACGCTTTCACGCTAAAACTGCTGAACGGATTTGGATGACATTTGGCACTTGGGTAGACCATACCTTTTATCCCGATATTCCCGCGGTATCGAGACTTTTGCGGGTGAAATCGCAGGGCGCAGCTAGTATCTTTAAAGCTAGTAAGTTGTAATTCCACCTGATGGATTGCCAATTTACTTCACCTTACACGGTAAGATTTTTACAAAATGAAAATAGACCCGGCGGCAGGTGAGAACCACTGTTTGAAGCCTGAACTGGAAAAGGCAATGCTTAATACTTTCGAGTCCACCCACTTTTCATAGAATTCATACGCCATGCCGCCATACATATTGGAAGTGAACCCTCCGGGAGGGTTGCCGGCATTACGTTTGCGCTAAAGTTAACCATCGCGGACGGGCAACGGCCATTAGGTTTAAAACCGTGTTAAACATTGTAAAACGAAGTTAAATTGTGTTTTCAGGGGGTCTTGTCGCTATAAGTAGTTTCGAACCTTTTAAATTTTTTGTGTATTTTTTTTATAAACGTGACCAAAAGAAAAATGTTTTGGTTTTAAAACCAACGCAACCAACCATAGGTACCGCTACTGTTTAAATATACATCATATTTTTTTTTCAAGGTTTATAATGATGTAGGTATTCGCTAAGAAAAACTATTCAAAATTAGCCCTCTGCGAGGGCTCCCGGCATCCCATATGCGACTTGGTGAACCCTCCAGGAGGGCTCCCGGCACTGAACGTGTTAATGACAATGTATCACCTTTCATAATGAAAACCAACCTTAACTGAACTTAATACGTTTCTGTTTCCAGCTGCTGGTAGACCAAGTGATGATTCTGGAGACGATGACTCCGCTGGACTTCATGGACTTTCGGCACTACCTGCGACCTGCCTCCGGGTTTCAGAGCTTACAGTTTCGTCTGCTCGAAAACAAGGTATATTTTGTAACATTTAGCAAAGTGAGGATATGCTACGAGTGGTACCTACTCCTTGATACAAACGGCTGGTCCAGTGTCTTTATAAGCACAGATTAGTAGGTACAGATGGTCCACTCCAAAAAAGAGACTCTTGATAGGACGCAATAATGTGCAAGTCATTACCCTAATTACGTAATACACGATCATTCGGCATTTGAATCGTTTTGAAACAAATTGCTAATCCATTGCTTCATAAGTTCGAAAAAAAAATCTGCTCAACAACGTAAATAACGCAATGAATGTTGTTGAACTGTCAAAATGAAACAAATTAGTCGTAGGTAGCGGGTTACACAGCGCTAATTACCTACAGTTATATTCACTTTATTGTTGCCCCTCTTTTTACCGCGTTAGTCTTGTGTCTTGTGAATTTGACAAGTCGAGCCCGCCGCGTTGGTACCTACTTGTAGCTTCATACCTAAGTGTGCGGAGTAGCCCATCTGTCAAAATTCAAAAGTCATTTATTCAAACTAGGCTGAGAATCAGCACTTTTCGAACGTCAAAGTTACATAAGACAGTCCCCCAAAACGCCCACCCTTCACCACTTCCTAGTGCTTTTGCTGGGAAAAAGAAGTGGCGCAACAAACACCCCAGCAGCACAGCTGTCTGATCAGTTAGAAAAAAAATGATTCTGTATAATAGTATGCAAGATTATTTACATTACGCAAAACATAACATAACATCACGTCTTGTTTCCCTGGAGGGTTGGGCAGAGGTGTACCTGTAGTAGGTACACCCACATTTCGCCAGTTATGTAATATAATAGGGGGCGAGCCTATTGCCATCAACCGGGCACAAATCCAGACTCCGGGCTGCTACTGAGAAATTCCAGATAGAAAAACCCAATAACATTTTACCCGACCCGGGAATCGAACCCAGGACCTCATGCTCAGCAGTAACGCTTGCGACCACTAGACCAACGAGGCAGTCAAATGCATACATCATGTAACTCACGTGGGTAGCTTGCGCAAGCGCATGCTCAGGTAACTTACACTGTGTAGAAACACCATTACCTATAGATGTTTTATGATGTCCACCAGCTGCATCAGCGGTCAGTATTTTTTTTCTGGATGATGTTAAAAGTTGTCTCTTTGTAATGTGATTGAAACACTGTATTTTTTAAACCCCGTCGCAAAAAGAGGGTGTTACTCGTATAAGTTTGACCGCTATGTGTGTGTCTGTCTGTGGCACCGTAGCTCTTAAATGGGTGAACCGATTTGAATGCGGTTTTTTTATTTGAAAGCAGGTTTTCTAGCGATGGTTCTTAGACATGTTTTATCAAAATCGGTTCAGCTGTTTGAAGATCATCAGCTCTTTTCTAGTTGATGAATGGGTGTGAGCGTCTTCCACAGGTCGGATCGATTTGAAATTTGGTATTCTGTTACTGCAATGATATTAGAAGAATATTACATAATTATATAATTTAACCAGGACGCACGAGCTGGGCCAGGCTCGTCGTCCCGTCCCGGACAATGTAGCGACGAGAAATTATATTTATATGTTTTGTGGGAGCTTGATGAATTATCTATACCTGGGTTTTGTTCCGAAAAGAATCTTCAATATCTTGGGAGGTTTGCTTCGCATTAATCAACTTTTAGTTCTTACTGGCTCGCCTATCGTTCAGCTCACCATCTGTAGTTAAAATTAAATTGATTCCCACCGTTCTACATAGGTATACGTGATAAACATGCATTAACGATTCTGGTGTCTTAGGTCTGAAGTCATAGCATAGAAGTTTTACACACAAACATATCTGCTAGGATTAATTCAGTCACATGTTCTACGAGTCATCGTAGTTTCAGTTTGTTGGGTATTAAAGAGGAAACCGCAGCCAGGTCTAGGCTGCTAATTTGCCTCTTGCTATATCTATGTTCAACACAGAACTATGTCTCTTAGTATACCTACCTCAGTTGTATGTACCATATACCCTCTTAGTACATACAATCGTATGTCATTTGTCTTACAGAGACTTCGTATTGCAGCACCGAAGTTCTACTATACTCGTATCACGGGCTGATCGCGGCCTTTCGCCTAGTCCAACTCTCACGAGGTTTTTGCATTGCAATATCGAAAGACCTCTTAATTTAACGGACTTCTAAGAGCATAACCTAGTAACCTTGAACTGATGCTGCAGCATCACCTGTAATTTGCAGGAAACCAACTTACAGCACAGGTATCATGTTTGGGCTCATTGGAATGGTCTCAATGAATAGGTTATCTAGATAGACGATGAACAGGGTCTGGTGATGGAGTAGGAAAGATAAATGAGAAATGTGTGTATCGGGGGTTATTAAGTTTTAACATAATTTCACTTGTTGTCATGCCGCTCTAGACGATTATTGAATTGGCATTTGTTTCTCACAAGATGTTTTTTTCAACGAAGCTGATTTATCAGAAATCAATTGATATTTATTGCTTCTCTATTAATGCTATCGTCCCTAGCATTCTCGTAACGAGTCCTTCAGCAAATTGATTTGAATCAATATGGCATTGACTTTGACCTTACTAGTGGAAATGTCTATTATACATAGGCTATTTTAGCCATAAATATAACAGCCGTGAATCAATCGATTTTAAAGGAACACGGTACTAACTGCATATAAGTCATCAACCTAGAATTAATGAATAATTATTGTACCTACCTACTGTAACTATAAAATTTGTACGCCACTGGCAGAACACAGAGATCCAACTGAATTTTTACTGAATACCAAATGTATGTACCTGTGTTTAACAAATAAATAATCATTAATTCATTCATAGAATACATTCTTGAGGAAAATTAAAAAAAAAAACGGGTGCCACTACGACTGCTCTTTGGAGATTAATGGGAAACTTATAGGCTGATAATGTTGTGCTTATGTTAATAATCTCCTCGTCGTTTCTGTTTCCAGCTGGGTCTGAAGCAGGCGCTCCGCGTCAAGTACAATCAGAGCTATCAGACGGTGTTCGGGGACGACCCTGAAGCTATGGACAATCTACAAAAGTAAGCGACTATTTACTTTTACACCTATATTTGACCCTAAATACTGAAACGACACTAAGATGGAATACGAGATCAAAAAGTTTAATTAAGTAACGAGTGAAAGTCATATTATACGTCTATGGGGAAAGTCCATAGACGTAATGGCTATTGATAACCAAAAAAATAATAATTTTGTGATGTTTTTTTTTTAAACTTGAAATTAATACCAGTTTATTTCAACTCGTACTTCAAGTATCTAACTGCACTGCCAACGGTGGTTGGTAGTGCAGTTACATATTTGAAGCTACCTACCTTGGTACCTACCTATGTACTTAAAAAACTCAAAGACAGACTGAGTCGTGGATTCGTCTAAGCAAGGTTTAGGTACTTTGCAATTGATTCTCGTAAGGTTTGCAATAATGCAACAGAAGTCAAATTCACCATAAGTCAACTTGCTATCATAAGGTCGAATATAAATATCTATATTATGATCAACTTGTGCAACAGTGCAATATATTATTGTGCTAAACCATGAAACAGAATGAGTTTTAACGGTGACTTTGAATTGAAGTGTAGGACCGTAATCCTGGGACGCCCATACAAGATGGTGCGGGAGAAACTCCGCCCATGGGCTCCCCCGCTGACGCAGAGTCTCCGGCCACAGCTTGTGGGGGACGTGGTGAGCGCTCTGTTCCCTTCGAGAGGGGAACACGCCTCCCCGCCCATGGCTCCGCCTACTGCGGTGCCTGATGCGGACCACACCGCCGACGACGACGACGATGTTCCGGAGGTGACCGAGGTAGAGATGAGGGTGGCGGTACGTAGGCTGAATGCCAGAAATACCGCCCCAGGACCCGACGGCTTACCTGGGAAAGCCTGGGTCCTGGCCTCAGAGGCTCTCGGGCCTCGACTAAGGGGGCTCTTAAGCGCATGTATGGAGAGGGGCCAGTTTCCACTTCGTTGGAAGACGGGGAAACTGGTCCTAATCAAGAAGCCGGGGCGCCCTGCGGACTCTCCGTCCGCTTACCGGCCCATCGTGCTGCTCGACGAGGTGGGCAAGCTCTTTGAAAGAGTAATTGCAGACCGCCTTGTCGGGCGGCTGGTGCGGGTGGGGCCGGATTTGGCGGAGAGCCAGTTTGGTTTCCGCAGGGGGCGCTCCACGGTGGGCGCCATCATGCGCGTGCGAGCCCTCACGACGGGGGATGCGGTGGCTCGGGGTGGGGTCGTCTTGGCGGTGTCTCTAGACATCGCCAACGCCTTCAATACCCTGCCCTGGAGTTGCATCAGGGAGGCACTCCGGTATCACCGGATGCCGACCTACCTCTGTCGTGTGGTCGAGGCCTATTTGACGGACAGGGCCATCATCTACCCCGGTCACCAGGGAGAGTGGAACCGGCGAGAGATGTCGTGCGGTGTCCCACAGGGATCGGTCCTGGGGCCGCATCTGTGGGACATCGGATACGACTGGGTGCTGCGCGCAGACCTCCCCAATGGCGTCAGCGTCGTTTGTTACGCTGACGACACGTTGGTCCTGGCGCAGGGGAGGTCGCACCAGGCGGCGGTCGAACTAGCGACACACGGGGTTGCGACAATCGTGGCCAGAATCCGGCAGTTGGGACTCGAGGTGGCGTTGCACAAGTCCGAGGCCATGTGTTTTCATGGTCCTCGGAACGCGCCACCGTCGGGTTCCCAAATAACGGTAGGAGGGGTTCACATCGGCGTCGAGTCGACGATGAAGTACTTGGGACTCGTCCTCGACAGTCGGTGGAACTTCGAGGAGCACTTTCGACGTTTGGCTCCCAGACTGGACCGGGCCGGGGCTGCCTTGAAGAGGCTCCTGCCCAATCTAGGGGGTCCAAACGCCTCCTGCCGGAGGCTATACGCGGGGATCGTGCGGTCCATGGCCCTGTACGGGGCACCGGTGTGGGCGCGTTCGTTGAGGCGGCGGCCTGCCCGCAGGTTGAACGCGTCCCAGAGGGTCATGGCCACCCGGCTGGTCCGGGGATACCGCACGGTCTCCGGTGAGGCGGCGAGCCTTCTTGGCGGATTACCGCCATGGGATCTGGAGGCAAAAGTCCTCGCGCATATTTGGGAGTGGCGCGAGGAGGCGAAACGCCGGGGCTTGACTCCGATGCCGCGAGAAATCGCGACACAGCGGACAGAGCTCCGACGGGATCTCATGGCGGCATGGAGAGTGCGATTGTCGCAACCCAGTGCTGGGCACGCCACTATTGCGGCGATAAGTCCCCTCTTTGAGGAGTGGCTGGAGAGGCGCCACGGCGTCCTCACCTTCCGCCTGACGCAGGTCCTCACCGGACACGGCTGTTTCGGGAGGTACCTGTTTCGGATAAGGCGGGAGGAAACGCCCGGGTGTCATCACTGCGTGGATCGCCCGGAGGACACGGTGGAGCATACGGTGGAGGTATGCCCGGCTTGGGCAGAGCACCGCCGTGTCCTCGTGGAGGCGATCGGTAGCGGGGATCTCTCGCGTCCGGCCCTGGTCCAGGCCATGGTACGGAGCGAGAGGGCATGGGAGGCCGTCACCTCCTTCTGCGAAGCAGTAATGCTCGCGAAGGAGGAGGCGGAGCGCGTGAGGGAGAGGCAAATTTCGCGCCCTCACGCCCCTAGCCGCCGCAGGAGGAGACGCCCCGGGCGTCGGGAATCGATTGCGGATTCCCGGCCACCGTAGGCGCGGGCTTGCGGACGGTGAGCAATGGGTAGCTCGCCGTCCGGTAAGGACCAAGCCCGGGTCGACGGCGCGTTGTGTTCCACGCGCGCCTCAAAGAGTGTCAGCGAGTGAAGGGGTCCGATGAGACCATTGCCTGCCGGGGTTGCGGGAAAGTCCGAAAGGGATACCGTGGCCCCCTGGCATTGCACAGGCAAGAGAAGGAACACGGGTGGGTTTTAGTCAGTAAGAGTCTGACACGCCCTCCCGCTCCACCCAGAGCGGGAGACGTCATTTGATGATTTCCCACCCAAAAAAAAAAAAAAAAAAAAAAAAAAAAGGACCGTAATTCTAGATTCGTCTTAGCAAGATTTCTACTTAAAACTTTGCAACTTAATTCTCGCAAGGTTTGTAATGATGCAACAGACTAAATCCACCCCATGGTTAACCTTCTATGGTCAACATGCGACATGATCCCTAGACATTGAGTTTACAGGCTGTAAAATCGACCATCCACTGCTACGTAGGGGCACAGAGAGGTGTAGGTACCACGTTAACTGCGTGGCCCATTTGTTTACCAGCCATGGAGTCATGCTAGCTTGGCTATGGCTCGTATTTGATCCTCCTACATTTCCATGCAAAGCGTATAGCTTAGCTGCTATTGCGCAACGCTGTATAATACTCACACAATAATTTTATCATTTAACTGATTTATATAGCCTGTGTAATGAGCTATTCACAGGCCAATTTAAAGGTTAAAAATAATCAAAATCCTAAATATTTTATTTCACATAAACCTATAAGTCCACTTATGATACGTCAGAAGCTAGGTGCACGGTTCCAATTGGTCGTTTCCTATGGAGAAGAGCCGGCAAGAAACTCCACGGTTACTCTTTTAAAAGTAAATGGTATTTACAATGTTTTCACATTACAGTGTTATCTAATAGGTATGAGAGGACAGTGTAGGCCTATCAACAAGTACCAGGTACTTAGCAAGATAGAAAATGGTCGACAGATCTACAAGTCTGTTAAGCCTACAACGTTCTCACATTCACAAAATCTAAAAGAAAAGAATCTATATAAAAGAAAAATAAAATAATAAAAATAAAGACACATTTAAACCAAATGACATGACTACCACTACAGCTGTAACAAATCGACTTAATTTACGTATTCTTCAAAGATGTAATGACATCCATCGTTTCTTCCAGGTCTGAACAGGAGCCAGCTCTCCTGGCACTGATCGAGCGCTGGTTGGAGCGCACTCCAGGTCTCACCACCCACGGCTTCAACTTCTGGGGCAAGTTCCAGGCCGCCGTCAACAAACAGATCAAGGAAGATATTGATGCTGCTGCGGTGAGCACCAACTTTTTTACCGATATTAGTTTAGGGTTCCATCACTGCAAGTATCGTTATCCAAGATTAAAGTCCCGATACACTGCTAAATAGAGAAACAGAAGCAGAGGCATCTTTGTAAAGGACCTTGTCATCTGGCACTATTACTGCCAGGCATAGGCATATTTGAATGTATTCCAGTATGAACGGTAACGGGCTGGCACATTTCCAAAAGCGCGCGCGCATGTGTTCACTTGCTCAGAGAGAAGAATTCGTTTTAACATATTTATTAAAATAGGTTAATGCTCCTGAGAAAATGAGAAAGTGGAAAAATCTAGTATCACAGAACATATAACTAAAGGTTTTGATAAACGAAATGTTGGACGATTTTCAGCTGGAAACCAACGAGACAGTTCGTCGTCATCGCCTGCAGGACGCTGAGAACCGTCGCGAGATCTACCGCTCTATCTTCGACCCAGCCGTCCATGACGCGCTCAGGTCCAGGGGAGAAAGGAGGTCAGTATCCCATACAATAGTTTTAAAAATTCAAAAGTCATTTATTCAAACTAGGCTGAGAATCAGCACTTTTCGAACGTCAAAATTACATAAGACCCTTCACCACTTCCTAGTGCCTTTGCTGGGAAGAAGAAGTGGCGCAACAAACTCCCCAGCAGCACAGCTGTCTGTTCAAATATTCTATAGAATAGTATGCAAAAGAATTTACATTACGCAAAACACAATATAAATTAATACCCAAAAGTAGCACTGTTCTATGTTCTTGCTTCTGTTAACACTTTTAAAAGGGATGTTATAATTTTAAGACTTAATAAGTCTGATCGGCATGGTGCCTCCTAAACGGTTGGACCTATTTCAATGCCAATTTATGTCGAGATTTAGAGAAACACTTACCCGAATTTTGCTTTTATTATTTTATTTCCAAGTTTTTTTGCCTTGTTTTGTGTAAAAACGTCTTCACGAGCGTAGCAGCTAAACTAAAAACCAAAGTTCAGGGCAGGTGCGATCATAAACAAGTGAAACGAAACGCCAAGAGCTTCATAAAGTTTCTAAATACCCGTATTCAATATATCACCGCCCTATCCGCGGGTTTTGACTGCAACGGCCACGAGTGTTGGCGTTTATAGTTTAGTAACTATATTATGTTTATTAACGTTATCTCCTGTTCCAGGTTATCCCACAAGGCATTACAAGGCGCCATCATGATCACATTCTACAGAGACGAGCCTCGCTTCTCGCAGCCGCACCAGCTGCTGACTCTCCTCATGGATATGGACAGTCTCATCACCAAGTGGCGATGTGAGTAATAATACCAGCCTGTTACTGTCCCTCTGCAGGGCAAAGGCCTCTTCTCATATACAGAAGGCAGTGAGTTATGTCAGTAGGTACCTTACGAAAAATATCATGTTTTGGATTTGGTCACATTAAAGTCGAAGGGTAAGCTGCGCTTGCCACGCTAGATTCACTTCGGGTGACCATCTATCGAGACGTATTTATAATATAGGATAGTTTCACATATTTTGCATACTTATCTAATCGGATGATTCCCTTATGGCACGACCCCGTTGCAAAATTGTTTAAATGATGTTTTTTTTTCACAGACAACCACGTGATCATGGTCCAGCGTATGATAGGATCGCAGCAGCTCGGTACAGGCGGCTCATCTGGATACCAGTATCTCCGCTCTACCCTAAGGTAACTACGAGTACATTTCGTGCCATTAAAGATGAGACTTGGCACACCACGTGTCCTCTTGCGCAGTAGACAATTTATGGGTCTCTTGACTCTCTTTAGAGAGATCCCCGATCTTTGGTATGAGGTCGGGGCGGCGGGAAGAGTGGCGGCAGGCGCGGTCAAGTCTCATCTTTCGTGGCCCGTATTGTAAACAGACACTATTTTAACCGACTCCTTTACAGCCTCGTTGATCTAGAGCAACTATCTTGGTATCGAGTCCGAATTTAACTCAGTTCGATGTCGGGGCTCGGAATAGTCTGAAGACGACTTCCGTTCCTGACAGGGTGTTGTACATACTTAGTAGAGTGGCACGGTAGTGTTACAATCCGTTGAGACTCAGCTCAGTTGCACTCGGTGATTCGTCTATGATTTAATACACGAACTAATACGAAAATAATAGTCAATAAGTATTCATATTATAAATCGTTGGGCAGTTGCCCGCCAGACACGACACGCGTATGGTCGGAGGATCCTCCCTTATCTATAGAGGATGAGTGAACTTTACCTTGTTCCTCTACACGAGTAATCGTATACATGCCTCACTGTAGGTTTATGGAAACACTGTTCGTGTATTAAATCATTGTGAAACGAATCACCTAACTCCTTACCAAGATGATTAGATGAAAATTCCAGGGGCCCTACCACCACCTCTTATAGCAGTATTATTTTAATCTTACTTGAGCGTGGGATAGAGATGGAGCTAGACGTCCTGTATAGCTCCACTTCTTTCTCACACAGAAGTAATATCAAAATAATACTGCTTGAAGAGGTGTTGGTTGGATCCCTGATCATTTTATTCATCATTATGAACAACTTTTACTATGGAACAAAACAATCGACTGTTCCATACTGTTACGTTTGCATAACTCACAAAATGTAAGGAACAGCACATAATTTCGCGATTTCAGGTTAGATCCTGTAGTAAAAGTTAGTTATAAAGATGAATTACAATGACACCTTAAGAGATTTTCAGTCACCTTGTACTCGTATATGGTCAACATTGCTAACCACTGACCCGGAAAGAATTAAAGGATTAATAATAATGTTCCTTTTCTTTTTCAAGTGACCGCTACAAAGTGTTCTTGGATCTCTTCAATCTATCGACATTCCTGCTGCCTCGCTCTCTAATCCCCCCACTGGATGACTGCATGAAGAGGAGCCTCAACCTGACTTGGGGGGATACGTACAAAGAAAATGGGGAGAACGTTCAGAATGGGAACAACGGCGAGCAAAATAGGAAAAATGGTCTCGACACATCGTTATAGTGTTAAATCAATTTTTAGATTGTAATTTTGCAGTGTTAAGTGACTTGCCTTTTGAACACCACGAAAGACTATATGAGTATAAACGCCAATAATGAAAAGTGCACTACCACTCTGTGACACCACAGCCTTTAAAATATGGTTTACTTGAAACACTACATTACTGCAGCGGCCGACAAAAGGGACTGATGGACGACAACCATAGATACTCAACATGTGCCCATCAATGTCTGGTTGCGGAGAAGATTCAAACTAAGTAGTAGGTACCTTAGTAAAAAAAAAATCTGTTGTTCAATCAATGAACAACGATAATTTTTCACGCGCCCATATATACATTTGGTTCTTTTTAGTTTAAACAGCTCTATTTGCAAGCCAGTTCGAAATTTAAATAAAATCTTTGATAATGTTACCTTCTTGGTTGCCATGTTACGAATTAAAAAGTTCGTTCCATTTTTAAATTACTCGATAGATAGATATGAGTTTCCTAAACATGACAGAGATGTATTCTCGTAACGGCTCGCATAATTTTGAACAGTACAGCATTTTCTATTTATATCGAAGGTCTTCAAAATAATACTCGACTTTCCAAGCATTTCTGAGAAAAGAAATTAAAAATAATTTGGTGCAATAAGTGATTAACTGTCTTTCGTGGTGCCCAACAGGAAGATAATTATTTCGAATCCAATAATCAATGTTTTGATTAATTAGTTAAATAATCTACTTATTTAAGAACGGAACCGATAATTTTACCTTGTAATGAAAGATTATTACTAGGTCTACTTTATTGATTAATTTTCTATTGTGAATTTTGAATTATACACCTTTAGTTTATTCTAAATAGAAATAGTTTTTTTTTTTATCACGAATTTATGACATTTATTTTTAACAGCAAATGTGAATTAGGTAATTTATAATTAAGATGTGTTTAATTCGCCAATATTTTAAAAACGTATGTGCTTTCTGTTAACATTTAAGAAAATAAAACAATATTCAGATATAATGTAGTTTTATTCCAATATAAATAATATTTATTAATAAATATTACTATCTATACATGTCGCAGTAAGATGGATGAAGCCGTGATATAGTTATATTCCTAGGGATATAGCTTTATACCGTAATATAGTTATGTTATATGAAAGCGTACGGAAAATACGCGCTTTGACGTGGAGTTGCAGATACCAGCCCGTATTACCAATTACCTAACCTAACCTATTTGGTCGAACTGCCCAAATAGTTATATTACTAGGTCGTGCTCGTATTAGTAATTATTTAATCGTGCTTTGGTATGCTGTGCTGCTTTTTGTGTGCACTAAATAAACGAATTATCTATCTATCTATCTATTTATAGTTAGGTATATTCCTAGGACAGTTATGAACTGCTTTTATATAACTATATTACGGTATATAGCTATATCTCTGGATATCCCTAGGGATATAACTATATCACGGCTTCAACCATCTTACTGCGACATTTATAAAATACGGCAACAGAATATTAAAATGGCAGATCAAAAAATAATTCCAAAACATTTATTATAATATCATATACTTATTAGCTACTACACCAAGCAAACTGGAGAAACATCAGTCGTGAATCAAGTCTATAGGTAAAAGAGGTTAAATTCGTGAGTTTGTATGTAGTTGTAATCTTTGGAACTACTGATCCGTTTCTGAAAATTCATTCACTAATGGGAAGCTAGTACTAAGCTAGTATTGCCGAGTTTCATACGCTACATATATCCTTTACTATTAAATGAGCGCTACTGCTGAACATGAGGTCCTGGGTTTGATTCCAAGGTCTGGCAGTGTTATTGGGTTTTTCTTTCCGGAATTTCTCAGTAGCAGCCCGGAATCTGGATTTGTGCCCGGTTGATGGCAATAGGCTCGCCCCCTATTACATGGGACTTAAACATGACTGGCAAAATGTGGGTGTACTAGTACCTACACCTCTGCCCAATCCTTCGGGAAAACAAGTCGTGATGATTATGTTTATGAGCAAAATATATATTTTTTTTTTAAATCACACGAAAACTTCTCTATTTCGATGAAAGTTGCATTATAGGGGTTTACGGGGGCGAAAAATCGATCTAGCTAGGTCTCATATTATCTTCTGGGAAAATTCGTTTTCTCCGTATTTTCACCCGAGCAGAGCTCGCTCGCAAAAAGTTTCGAACAAGATTGCTGCGTTAGATTATTGACATGGCAGCATGGAAAAGGTTGTTTTACTCTATATGAGAAAAAATCTAAAAATATATTATTGAGATAACTTAGGCAAAAAGCAGTCGGGAAAACGTCAGTTTTAGTTCATAAAATATCAAACTAAATTTTAAAATTCAATATAAAGGTTTCAGCTTTTTTAATCTGTTTCATAACACCATTAGATAGTAGTCGCCATGTTACTACGTCATACGGCTATGTAAACTTAGAAAGTTTTAACTGAGAACTATCAGCGTGTACCTTTAATCTATTAAAGGCTTTTAATTATTTTCGTAACCAACGTAATTTTAATGGAAATAATACCATGGAGGACGGTTTTGTAAAAAGAGACAACAAAAATGTGTAACTTAAAAAATATCACTGCATTTGTTTACACAGCCAACTGACGTCATGACCACAGAGTATTTGTCGATATACGCGCGAAATTTGAAAATGCAAAACTTTAATGCATTTTTATGGCACTTAACGATTGAATAAAAAATTTGTGATTTTTTTAGTGGTTCATTAGCACTAAAGAATATAATTGAGACATTTTTCAAAAATGGGTGTAATACCCTATTAGTATGCACTATACATGGAATTAGCATAAACTTTCCTATACTAGTAATGAGCATTCTCTATTTTCACCAGAGCAGAGCGCGGTACTTATGCTGAAACAAGAAATTTCACGTGGACGAAAGCGAGAATTACATAAAATGTTATGGGCAATGATGTTTTTAGGTAGGTAGGCAAGTAGAAGAATGAACTACTTACCTACAAAAATAAAATATAATTATTATCTCCATCTAAAAACATTAACGCCATAATCCTAGCATATTTGCCACGTCTGACGACAGATCTTAGTTTACTTGGAGGACCTGTAATTTCGCCAATATTTTCCTTTCTTCAAGTAGGTACAATGCTACAAGGTTCTTTTGGCACGTGGGCAAAATCGGAACTAACGCCACCACCTTGTTTTATCAATATACGATGTTAAATGACACTTTCAAAAATGTTCACGAACAACGCCCCCCTGTCAATGTCATTTGTGCGCCACATGACAGTTTCAATAATGTTCACGAACAACGCCCCCCTGTCAATGTCATTTGTGCGCCACAAGATCCTTGTAGCACTCTGAACCTTATTTTCTTCCTAAGCTGAGATCACCGAAGGTGCTTCAACAACTTTATCAGGATTGTACACACCAAACTTATACACCACACGATGTAAGTACTTTTCACCAGGGACTAAGATCGCTGTGGGGAAGTTGGTATGATGCACAGCATCTGGGTAAGTCTGGGTTTCCAGGCAAAAGGCTCCGTGGCGTCGGTAACCAACCCCGTTCTTGCCAACCAGGGCAGGTTCTGTTGGAGCGGGTAGGAAGTTGGCAGTATAGAACTGAACTCCTGGCTGGTCCGTGTGGACTTCGAGGAAGCGGCCTGAAGGTGGATGGGTTACAGAAGCGGCTAGAGTCAGGACCTGAAAACCAAAATTGAACTGTTATCTAAGGGAAGCGTTGAATACTATCGTACATTAATTGCAGCGCATCGCATTTCAATACGAAAAAGCGGGGTGCGAGCGCCTGTAGTGTGCGATGGTTAATACAAAATGTATGAAAGTGATGTGGTGGATTTTTGCAATGCGTTGCGACCCGCTGAAATCTGCGTCAGCCTTTACAGATAGTGCAATCCACCTCGCCGCGTCCCACTCCTCCCCGCTCCGTACTAAAGTACAGCAGTGCTATTCTGTAACCATCTCACCGTGAAAACTTAGGTGAAGTGAGCTCGGAGTGAGCTGTCAGTCCCTAGCAGCAGGTGGAATGACAGCTCACTTCACCTAAGTTTTCACCGTGAGATTATTACAGAATAGACTAGAATAGCTTACAGTACAGTAATCGCGGAGTGGGTCGCGTCGTCGTGGATTGCACTATCTGTAGGGTGATATTCACAGACTTCACTTTGACTTTATTAAAATAAAGCAAGCGAGAACAAGTAGCATAACCAGCCCATAACGTTCCACTGCTGGGACGTAAGCCTCCTTTCTGTGAATGGGAGTGGGCCGTAATCCACAACGCAGGCGCAGTGCGGGTTCGTAGATGTCACATGTTTCCGTATTTTTGGTTGAAGGACATGTCGGTTTCCTCACGATGTTTTCGTTCACCGTTTTCAGAGCAGTGGTAATTAAATAATAATACACAAAGTAAAGCGCCTGTCAGGATTCAAACCGTAAACAGACCTACCACTCTTAAGTCACTGGGCCATCACAACTCTGAATAAGTGTTTCATACGAACATAAACTTTGTTGCAATCATATTTATGTTCATATTCGTATATGACGCTTACTTTACTCTTAGACCCAAGTCACTGAAGCTTGCAAGTGGACACTCTCCAGACCTCAGTCGACATGCTCGGCACCTGGTTTAGAAAGTGGAGGATCGAAGTCAACCCGGATAAAAGCCAAGCGGTTCTCTTTAGGAAACCGCGTAAAAGGTTCAAACCCCCCCGACCCATCACCATGTTTGGCAAGCCTATCCCTTGGGAGAAGCGAGCCAAATACCTAGGTGTCGTCCTAGATCAGCATCCCACCTTCAGTGATCACATAAAGCAGGTCCGCTCGCGAGCCGCTTTCGTTCTCGGTAGACTCCACTCTGTCCTGAATGCACGTAGCAAAATGTCACTTAAGTGCAAATTGCGTACGTACACGGCGTGCGTTCGTCCCATCATGACCTATGCGGGAGCCGTATTTGCACACGCAAAACCCCGCCATATTCATAGGATGCAAACACTCCAAAATAGATTTCTCCGGAAAAACACCGGTGCCCCCTGGTACGTTAGGAACGAGATCCTCCATCTCGACCTAAAGATCCCCACAATCCACCAATTTCTCAAACGCAATTCCAAGCGTTTCTTTGAGTCCGCCGCTAAACACCGCAACCCTCTGGTTGTCGAGGCCGCCAATTATGTCACGAGTAGAATCAGTCAGACTCGCCGCCCAAGGCAAATCCTTACCGACCCAGACGACCCCATAACCCTCCTCCAGGAGAGCAATAGGGCCACAAGTACAGTGCACAAAAAACACAGACACCGACCCGCATTCCGACCTCGCCGCAGAGGTCCTCCGCGATTGCGACCCGCCCGAGTAAATAATACTCCCCACCGACCCTTGCTCGCAGAAGCGCCAGCCCGCGTTTTGCTGAGAAATGTAGTCTTAAATTCCCCGATTAATAATAATGAATCATCTTTGATCCAGCCTGTCCCAACTTGCTGTCCTCCCCCCAGCGACGCCCTAAGCCGAGGTCCGTACCCCACAGGGGGTGCCCTTAGCGAGCGTTCGCCTAGTTTTAATTTAGAATAGTTTTGCCCCTGGCTGGAGGCTTTAAGTTAGTAGCTTAAGGCAGCCGCAGGATTGACCGGTTAAGTAGTCATCACCTCAGAGGTGAGCTACGAGATGCCATGATTGGGCAGCCGGCAGTTGCTCGCCAGACACGACACCCGTCTGGTCGGATGATCCTCCCTTTTCTATGGTGGATGAGTGAACCTTACACCCTGTTCCTCATGCCCCTAAATACCTATTGTTAATGTTTGTTCTCACCTGCTTTCCAAGGGTCTCCAGACAGTAGTTGTCATCAAAGAGATTGGCCCCAGCTGACATTGCGTCGCCCAGCTTCTTCTGGACAGTGAAGTCGAACGGTGTGTTTTGAACGGCGCAGAATGCACCAGTCGGGATTGAGTCGGAGTCCGTCTTGGTGATTCTAGAAAAAATAGGCATCATAATAAGTAGGTTTTTTAATGTCTCTACTCTACTAACTTGTCAATGGAAATGGACCTCTGCAATATCAGAGGTGTTACCATCCCCATGTCTGTGCCAGTAATTACACTAGCACGTCTACGTCATATTTAAAAGTGATCGTCCGAGCGAATACACGATCGGTCGGCCTTTTTGTTGGGTGAACCAAAACGCGTGGTCGCGCCGACGAGGGCACTTTCCGGTGTTCCTAACAAAAAGTGATATTGTACGCGACCAATCGCGAACATATAGGACGCGACTGATGGTAGTCGGTGCTTCCCTGTACAAGCTCCTTCATAAAGATGTGTAGTCTATGCAGGTACTAAGATATGGTTGGTCCAGGTCTACTCCCTAGGAATAAAAATAAATCTGTATTTTTGGCCGAAGTTACGGGCGATTCCTACTCCTTATCATCTGCGGACATAAGATTGGGTGGTTTGGGGCCGGACCTAAGACAGTTGACCCTACTCTCCCGATATGTTTTTGACAGTCCGAAATAGTTATTTGTTCAACAAGAGAGCAAAGTTGTTTTTTGCTGCGAGTGTTGATTTTGAATTCCGAGTAACCGAAGGATTCTATAATTGAATCACGAGCGTAGCGAGTGATTCTAGGTTAGAATCCTGAGCGCTGCGAGGGATTCAAAGACACGAGATGCAAATAACTTTGCTCTCGTGTAACACATACAACTTTTCACCTCAGCAGCGAGAACATACAACATGTAAAAAAAACCCTGTCCAATCCGTGAGGGTGTTGTTAGGTATCGTACTGTGAGCATATTTATGTGGAAATTTTCAGGAAAAAAGAAAAAAGAATCACCACATTTTTTTTCAATGGTGAATTTTACTTAATTATACGTTTGGTGCGGGCGGCGGCCGTAATTTAGCGGGTGTCTTAAAGTTTCGCAAATTTTAAATGGATTTGGGGTAATTTAGGAACTAAAAATGTGAATTTTAAATACCAATAACTTTTTTAACACAATTCGTTCGGGCAGAAGTTGAACAAGTCATTGTCCAACTGCCTGCTTCCCAGCACAATAAGCGCAATATCATCAGCGCTGCGTACTTGCCACCGCGAACGCATGAAGTAGTATATACACATTACTTAGACATGCTGCAAGACTTAGCTAACGATCCCATTACCGACTCTTACTTTTTTATCGGTGACTTTAACCTACCTGACATTGACTGGTTGGACCACGGGAATCATGCAGTTGCACAAGCTTCGAACACAATCGGACGAATATTATTGAATTTCATTAATTTAATTGGTGGTTCACAATTCAATATTACAAAAAACAAATTAGGTCGAATACTAGACTTGTTTATCTCAAACGTAGACTGCCAGTCCGTATCATGCAATGCTCTCCTTGACCCCGATGGTCATCATCCAGTTTTTTCTGTATTGACTTGTCTGAATACGCATTACACTCCACTAAAACACCGCTCGGTTCGTAGACATAACTTTCATAAAGCCAACTACGATAATATAAATTCTGACCTGAGTAAAATTGACTGGAATTTGGTCCTATCTCACCTTGACCCTGATCAAGCTGTTAACGTATTTTATGAGAAATTGTACGGTACTATCAAGTCACATGTTCCGCTTACTAGAATAAGAAACTCAAGTTTTCCTATCTGGTTTACACCCTCTCTCATAAGAATCTTTAAAACAAAAGAACGGGCTTGGATAAGATGGAAGAAGTACAATAATCAATCTGACTACTTTAGGTTTTCTAACTATCGCAAGCTTTTCCACGGAGAATTGCTTATATGTTATCGGAAATATATTGATTCGGTCGAAGACGGCATCACTAAGAATATAAAACATTTCTGGTCCTACATCTCATCTAGAAAAGGAAAAGCTAACTACCCGGCTAGTATGTATTTCAGAAGTGTTTCTTCAGATGACCCCACGCACATTTGCAATCTATTTTCATCTTTCTTTTCTTCTGTCTACGAACCCTCTACTTTGGACCCCGTTACATGGCAACCACCCGATCACTATGCTAATGGCTCGTCTTGCATTGCAGAAATATGTTTATCCATGGAAGTTATACGCGCGGCTTTAAAATCTTTAGATTCCTCTAAAGGGGCTGGACCTGACGGCTTACCACCTAGCTTTTTCATAGGAACACGTGATAGCTTGTGTACTGCACTGTATATAATTTTTTATAAATGTCTGCGTGAGGGAGTCTTTCCTGCAATTTGGAAACGTGCGTTTATAACCCCTGTGTATAAGAGTGGTGACAAGAATAATGTAGAGAATTATCGCCCCATCTCTATCCTCTCTACGTTGTCTAAGGTTTTTGAACGTCTTGTGCATGGCGCCGTGTACCCCCACATTCATCAGCTTATTTTACCCGAGCAACACGGTTTCGTCAAACGTCGTTCAACCACAACTAATCTGTTAGTATTTACCAACTACTTGTTTGAAAGAGTGGATCAAAAAGTTCAAGTGGACGCGGTGTACACAGACTTCCTGAAGGCTTTTGACAAGGTGGACCATACACTGCTCTTAGAAAAAATAGCGTTCAACGGAATACGTGGTAATTTGCTTAGATGGTTTGTGTCATATATTTATAATAGGTCCCAAAAAATTGTGGTTAATGGTTACGAGTCAGACCTTATAGTTGTTACGTCTGGCGTGCCACAGGGATCCATTTTGGGCCCTCTTCTCTTCATTATATTTATTAATGACATTAAACAATGTTTTATCAACTCTAAGTTTTTAATGTACGCAGATGATATAAAAATTTACAAATCTTGCAAGAATATACAAGACTGTCTTCTTCTTCAAGAGGACCTAGATAGGTTGTACACATACTGTGAGAACAATAAGCTCTTTCTCAGTCTACCCAAGTGTCATGCGATCTCATTTACCAAAAAGAGAATTAAAATAAACTTTAATTATTCAATTAATAACGCCCTCTTAAATGTAGTTAGTTTTGTTCGTGACTTAGGTGTTACACTGGATGACAGTTTGCACTTCGACAAACACGTTGACAATATAGTAAACAAGGCGTATCAGATGTATGGTTTCGTCATGAGATCATCACGTGACTTTGTGCGGCCCTCTACGTTCTTGCTGCTTTATAAGACTTTGGTACGATCCCAGTTAGAATATGCCGTCCCGATCTGGAACCCTTTCTATGACAAATACGGCACTAGAATTGAAAGTGTACAGAAGAAGTTCTTACGGTGCATGAACTATAAGTGCTTCCGGTCAAAGGTTCCTTACGTGCAGCTATTGAAGCGGTATGGCGTACTAGATTTGGGATCTAGGCGGCTGTTACTTGATGTCATGACACTACACGGCATATGCAGTAACAAATTTGATTGTATTGACCTCACAAACAAATTGTGCTACAAGGTACCCAGAAGTGTTATTCGAAGGGGGGTCCGTGTCCCTCAACTATTCCATACAGACATTTGCAGGACTAACGCTGGGGAACGTGCACCTCTTCGTCGCCTTGTTGACTCCTACAACACGCATTTTGTTGAACTGGACATATTTTGTTTATCGAAGCTAGCATTTAAGAAAATGGCTATGGATATTTTGTTTAGCGAGTAATTTTTGTTTTTGTTGAGCTAAGCTAAGTACCTAACATAGTTATACTATTGTGGCAGCGACTATTATTTTACTTAAATATTTTCTTTTTTAAATGTATTTAGCACTTCTAACCTTAAGTTAAAACGTGGACAATGGTGTGGGTTACGTGCTTGTTCAATCCTAGTTTAAGTATTTTTCTGTAATTTGTAGCATGTAACTGTTTTTTGTCCCTAATAAATAAATAAATAAATAAATTTTTTATCATCAATAATAATTTAAAAAAATACTCTTTTGTAATGTTACTGCAGTACCATATGCCCTTTTCGGATCGGCCAAAGTTTTTTTACATAATCTTCATCACCTCGTATTTTGCAGCCACCATCTTGGATTTACATTTTGACCTCACTCGACTGAAGCACCCTTAAAACTATGAAAACGATACGGCGATAACCATGATAAAAACTTGATAATTTTCACAGTCGCCATCTTGGATTTACATTTTAATGTCACTATTGAATTTTTATTTTCACTATCGGCTTAAGCAACCTTGAAAACCATAGAAACGATACCCATGAAGAAAAATTTGAAAATTTTCGCAGCCGCCATCTTGGATTTACGTTTTGACCTCATCATCGGCTTTAGCACCCTTGAAAACTGTGAAAACGACACCCATTATGAAAAATGTGAAATTTTTAGCAACCGCCATCTTGGATTTTCATTTTGACAAAATTCACACTTTCTATCTCTCTTACTCCTTTCTTTCTCTTTGAATTAGAAGAAGACAAGCGCCTTTTCGCGTGACGATTTCTGCCAGTGCACTCTTACCGCAAGCCGCTTATAGAAATTCGTTCCACCACTATCTCCGACGTATACTATCTACAATGAAACGCAAGTTCCTCAGACGCAAGAACAGAGAAATACTCAAATCAACTCATCAACAATAAATGTACCAAACAAAAATGTAACTCTCTCTCAATAATTGGACCAATGTTTCGAATGTTAACTTTTACTTTTAATTGTCATTATTTTAAATGCGTAACTCATATTATTATTGTGTTAATTTTTTCGCAAATGGTACGAAAAGTAGAGTATTTTCCTCGGTGATAAAGCTGTCTTAGTCTTGGGTGAACTTAAATCCCTCGCTACATTCAGGACTCGTCTTAAATCCCTCGCTTACACCCTCGCTACGCTCGGGAGTAAACCTCGAGTCCTTCGTTACGCTCGCGATTTAAATCGTCACCTGCGACAGAAGACACTGCTTATCCCCTTGGTTAATAATCTACTATTACTTTACACGTCCGTGTTTGGGTCATAGAAATTCATGCGTACCAAATTTCAACTAAATTGGTCCAGTAGATTCAGAGCAAATTGGCTGTGATAGACGGGCAGACAGACAGCCGGCCAGCCAGACACACGAGTGATCCTATAAGGGTTCCGTTTTTTTCATTCGGACGTAAGGAACCCTAAAAACGAATCGTTATACCAATGGTAGCATCTTTCATTACCAAACAGGGCACATAAATATAGATTCGTAAGCTAATTTTACCTGTGATAGCTACTTCCATAAGAGAGGGTCTACTATGCAAAGCTATGAGGTATTTTGTTAATTATTGGTAAACATACAAGATACCTACTTAATTTTAACGAAAACGGTCCGTAAATTAAAGGAATCGGCCATAAGACGGTAGTAGACAGCCCCCAGTTCGGAAATATGTTTGGCAACAGTACCTAGTAAAAGGCAGTGATGCTGTAAATTCATTAAAAAAACTGCTATCACGTTCAAAATCAACAACTTATCGGGTTTGACTCGGGGATTTTCTTGAATTTCGAGTTTTCGACGCTATCAAAATGAGTGCCAAGATATAAAAGCAATCGGGATAGTGATAGACCAAGATAGACAGCAAACATTACTTATCACAGATAAGTTTCTGTGTTTGATCAATGAAGAAAAGGAGGAGGTTCTCACTTCAACGTGAATTTGTTTTTTTAGGTGGCATTTAACAGGCAAATTAATTACGTAAAGCGTAAAATGATTCCAACTTGAATGGTCTTCGTTGATTTTTAGTTTATACTTAGAATTTGGATTAAGAGGTACTTTTTTTCGTTTTTCTTTTTAATTTTTCGTCAGTTCCTTTTTTTGTAATATACTTTTTTAAATAATCAGGACCACTCACTTATCAGCATTGATGACCACATAATGTTTATACAACTCCTGCGCACCAGCATCGTGTCCCGCCAGGTTGAAATACGAATGGTTAGTAAGATTGACCACAGTTTTCTTCGTGGTGGAAGCTTTGAAGTCCACATGAATTTTATTGTCATCTGTCACTTCGTAAGTCACGGTGGTAACCAGGTCGCCGGGGTAATTTTCCTCCATATCCTTGGATAAGTAGCTAAACACTACCTTAGAGCCTACTATTGTAGATTCCCAGACAACCTGAAAGACGAAAGAATAATTTTCTTTATCATTTCTGGAGGTTCTTGTTGGTTTAGTGGTCGTGATCGGGACATCTGAGCATGAGATACTGCATGGTTTCGATCCCCAGGTCGGGAAATGCAAGGTTAAAACCATCAAGCCATTTTTGTTTCGAACTTCATTGCGACCAATTTAAAGTTCTAATTTCAAAAACTGACGTTAAACGCAAGTCTAAGTTGTCAATTTTGAACTAAGAACTTTATCGTGTCCGGAATAAAATTCAAATTGCAATAACTGGCTCAAAGGTTTGGACTTTGAGAAAAGTTAGAAATCGTTTTGATAGAGTTTTTCTATTACAATATGCTCAGTAGCACGCCGGAGTCTGGATTTGTGCCCGGTTAATACCAAAAGGCTCACGGGCTCACCCCCCTTTAACATGGGACTTAGATAACTGGCGAAAAATGGGTCTTCCTTCAATACGTAGGCGTGATGTAATGTAACATACCATATCAAACCCAATAATCCCTCCATGTAAATGATGCTTGCCAATATTCTTGGCTACATTGTAAGTCTGGCCATCAATTTCGAAGGTCGCGTTGCCAATGCGGTTGGCACATCTTCCGATGGTCGCGCCAAAGTGTGGAGTGTTTCTGTTCACGTAGCCATCGAGGTCATCAAAGCCGAGGACCAGGTCTTCCTTGACACCTAGTCTGTCTGGGATCTGTAATTTTAATGGGGATGGTTTTTAAATAAGAATTCTCAGTAATAGCTCAGTCTAGGTTTTACTTTGGCATACGCTTTTATACTTAGCTATGGGCCATAAGGAAGAGATCTGTAGGAGAACCAAGGTAACCGTCATAGCCCGAAGAATTGCCAAACTTAAGTGGCAGTGGGCAGGGCACATCGCTCGCAGAACAGATGGCCGATGGGGCCGAAAGGTTCTGGAGTGGCAACCGCGTACCACAAGGTCTCACAAGGTTGACCGATGACCTGGTGAAGGCCGCAGGAATCCACTGGATGCGGGAAGCACAGAACCGGTCGAACACAGAACAGTGGCGGTGCTTGGGGGAGGCTTACGTCCAACAGTAGACCTATTATGGCTGAAGATGATCGACGATGACGCCAGCACATCAACCTACTCTTACTACAATCTGTCAAAGGACATCATCCATTTTGGACCAAATTTAAAAATGGCGGCCAAAGAAAAAAAATACAATATTCTGTTAGCACTTGTTCTCCTTAACATATTTTATTATGGCACCAAAACTATGGGACCATTGCCCTCGGTTTTATTTGAGTTAAAAGTTGCACACATTTTTTCCAGGTAAATGCCGTTTGCCGCCACGCAATGTAATGCCCCTCCCCTACCCGCTAAAGGCCCCGCTCCGCGCATCACACTTGTACTTTACTTAGACTCCAATGCTAGACTAGCAAACATTTTCCTCTTACAGGATTTTGTGCCCTTAAACCTTGGTTTTGATCACATAACACGTGAGAACGTAGCACAAAGGAAGAACAAGTTCTAACAGAATATCGTATTTTTTTTCTTTGGCCGCCATTTTCAAATTTGGTCCAAAAATGTATGGAACGTGGGTGTGTGTGTGTGTGTATGTCCTTTCTTTAATAGATTTTCAACTTTACTACTAAAACATAAGGTTCAAAGTTGATTGGGAAAATTTGACAGTTTCGGGCAGGTTGACGTTTTGGCGTCTGTATCTACTTGAAATTGTGGTCACGGTTGATTAGCCTTATGATATACACTCGAGAGCAATGAATCCGGGTCACTTAAAGAATGTTAAAAATCTCGGAAACTAAAAATGATAGGTTAATGCAATAAATTGTATTTAATAGACAATGTAATACTCCTTAAATGAAAGTAAAAAAAATATGAGTCACCATACATTTTATTAACACAAAATTACATAAAGAAAAAAACTGCTGATCTCTCCTTAAAACAAAAATAGGAAACATGAAATTTTTGAACTTTATTACGATTTTCTTGAATTTTAATACTTCGTATTGCCTCCTCGTGCTTCCATTACTGCGTTTACGCGGTTTGGCATGCTGTACACCAAGTTCCTTATACGATTTTGGGGAATATTCTCCCATTCCTCTGTGAGAGCAATTTTGAGCTCACGAAGCGTGATTGGGGGAGGGTTTCGTTGTTTTACGCATCTGCCTAGCTCGTCCCAAGCATGCTCGATCGGGTTGATATCCGGGCTGCGCGCTGGCCACTCCATACGAGTAATGTTCATCTCTTGAAGGTAGTCATTCACAATCCTACCTGTATGAGGTCGGGCATTGTCATGCATAAATATAGCATCCTCACCTAAATTGACCATAAATGGACCAACGTGATCATTGAGGATTTCTTCCACATATCTTTCGCTAGTTAAAGAGCCGTTTTCTATGATCACCAGCTCTGTGCGACTTTCAGAAGAAATTCCGGCCCACACAAGTACAGACCCACCACCGTAGGCTACTTTTTCTTCGATGCATGCTTGCTTGAATCTTTCCCCTGGTCTTCGATACACTCTGTGTCTTCCATCGTGCTTGTAGAGCATAAATTTTGATTCGTCGGAGAACATAACTTTTGACCAATCTTCAATACTCCAATTTACGTGGCTCTGGGCATATCTTAGTCTTGAAATACGATGCCCACGCTCCAGTTTAGGGCCGTTTGCAGGTCTAAGGGGTTTTAAGTTAGATTCAGCAAGCCGACGTCTTACTGTCCATGCACTTGGGTTACTTCCTCCGAGGCGTCGAAACTGATTTGTGAGTTCAGTTCCTGTAAGAAAGCGATTTCGAAGCATGGTGTTCATCAAGTATCGGTCTTCTCGTGCTGTGGTACACCTGGTTCTGCCCGTTCCTGGTCTGCGTAGGTTAGAACCAGTTTCTTCGTAACGTCGGAGAACTCTTTGTACTGTTGACAGCGACACACCGACAGTCCTGGCTGTATCGCGCTGACTCCGGCCGGTTTCCAGCATTGTAAGTATTCTGGTGCATTCTTCAGGCGTAAGCGACATAATTTCAGCTTGAATAATGAATATAGAGCACTATCAACATGGTTTATGTACCCACATAAATGACAGATTACAAACAAAAGCAAAACCAAATGCTGTAATTTCGTAGTTCCATCTTCGAAAGTGGCCCTTTTTCAAATTTGATTTTTTTATGATATAACTTTACAATAACTAAGAAGTTTTAATACCTTCATTTAAGGAGTATTACATTGTCTATTAAATACAATTTATTGCATTAACCTAGCATTTTTAGTTTCCGAGATTTTTAGAATTCTTTAAGTGACCCGGATTCATTGCTCTTGAGTGTAGTTGTGGTTGTGGCAAATTTGACTCTGTGTCTTATCCTGAAGGAAATTAATTGAATCATAAACTACGTAGGTTAACAGACACATTACCTTAATAGACTGAATAATAGCTCCGTAAGATATGACAGATATTTCCGATCCTCCAGTGGTTCTCCAAGTGAACTTCTTCACTTTCTTCTCCTTGCACACTCCGAAGTCTTCTACCACTAGCGACACCATTTCTGTAAATCTAAAATAAAAGAAACGCATAGAATTGGGACTTTTACTCCTTGGGGTATTTTTGGAAGTTAACTAAAGAGGAATCATACACACATCAACACTGTCTAGGGATCTTTCACGTTTAATAGCAACTTTCAATAATCACCATAAAACAGTAAGTTAAGTGGCAGTGGGCAGGGCACATTGCTCGCAGAACAGATGGCCGATGGGGCCGAAAGGTTCTGGAGTGGCAACCGCGTACCACAAGGTCTCACAAGGTTGACCGATGAACTCGTACCTAAGTTTTATTTTAGCACAATGTTTATTTTATACTTTAAAAAAAAAACTTATTATTTACTTATATGCTGATATGGTATAAAATAATAAGTTTAAAAAACTGTAACCCGACTACGGAAAAATAAAAGTGATCTAAAAAAGTAAAAAGTACGAAACAAGAAAATATTTCACAGTAATCAAGACTTGGGTAGATACAACAAAAATAGTCAAGGTAAAGCCGTGGTTACTTATAGTTTTTAAACTTAATTTTTTATTTCATGTTTTCCGTTTAAACGCTTGATATTAATAAGATTTGATTAACTGCGCGTTTGTATCATTTTATTTTAATCATGCTTTTTATTGTATAATTGGCACTTATTAATTTTACAGCCGCGCAAACGAACAGACGTCAGCACATCAGCCTACAACAATCTGTCAAATTTCTTGAATAAATTTTCAACTTTATCACTAAAGCATAAAGTTCAAAGTTGATTGGAAAAATTTGGCACTTTCGGGTATGTTGATGTGCTGGCGTCTGTACACTGAAAAAAAATCACATACACCTACATAACCAAACTGTCAAAGTCAAAGTCAAAACGTTTATTGCGAACTAAGCGTAGTATCTCTAAGTAGTCTGTGGAACTAAGTGTACAATGTTGGTGATAAGTGTTGTTGTTGTTTGTCAACCTATAACACAAAAAAGTGACCACATAACTTTACGCAATATGTAACCAAAACCAGTAGACTACATGTTTTGTATATTGCAAAGCAGTTTTAGCTACGTGTTACGAAAAGGTTTACGTTACTTTTGGCCTTACATTTGTTATACAACTTACTATAATTTTAATTAACTTAGTAAATTATTTGCTGTCCACTAGTTTCAAAAACAGCAATGTCTTCAAACAGCAATGACCATACTTTGCAAAAATTTAGTTGTCTATGGTTTCGAATTGTACTTAATAGTAAAATTGCAGTTGATGCACCACTCCGTATGCAACAAAAACAGCAAAAACCCGTTTAAAATCACATTACAAAATTAGTTTATGCTACAAAATCAACAATGTCCATTAACTACATAAATTAGTATTTTGAACCCTAAAAAAATTTAAATAAGTAGGTAAGGAATTGTGGACATTTTACAAAAGTGGACATTGTTGTTTTTGAAACTAGTAGACTATGTAAACCAATTCAATTGATAATAATGTAACATGAATTTCATATTTTAAAGGTACAACTACCTAATTATTTAGTTTGCTTTAACTGCTAGAACACCGCCCGCAAGTAATTTGTTTGTTTTCCATTTTTATAAGACTTAGACTGGAAGTAGCCAAAATATTGTTACTTGTATTTCAAGTTTTGCGTTTATATTCAGCAAATCTTTTGTGTTAATAGCAAATAACAATGTGTTATCCTATATGGGGCTCACATACTTGCGGGTTCCTCTGGGTCTCATCGTCACTCTTTTTTTTAACTAATGTAAGTACCCCACATTACATACGATGTAATGTCACATGTGGGGAACATTCGTTTTTATTGCAACCCCAAGTCGCCAATGCAGTAAAATTTACTAAAGTATTATATTCTAGCCAGTAACATAACGACGGAGCGTAGAAATTGGGACAAATAAAGAGAGGCCAGTTGTAAGTGATGTAGGGCTATGGATAATGATGTTGACTTGATGAGCATCCCAATGCTGGGCAAAGGAATCCGCCTAAGGATATTCAGCGTACAACGTCCCCACTGCTGGGACTCAAGCCTCGTCTCTGTGTTAGGGAGAGGGTCGTAATCCACCACGCGGACACTGTACGGGTCTCCTTAATTTTATTGTCCCCAAAAGCTGGGAAGAGATGTAGCTATACGTTCAGTACAGCTCCATCTCTTTCTCACACTGAAGTAGGATTCAAATAATACTATAAGAGGTGCTGGTAGGCCCCCTAACCTTGGTTAGTAACTAAACATGTTGGTCAAGCCTTAAGCGACTCACCTGATAAAAGATAGTTACAGAAAGAGTGTGCTAACCAAAAGTAAGCAAATCCACTTGTTTGTACTCACATTTCATTCTGTTTTTCGCTGCTTCGACGATAGTATTTGGAGCTTCCGAGTCGAGAAACCAAACAATTATCCATTTCAGGACAGTTTCTTAGAGAATGCATGTTAACTATTGGTATTTTAACGGATACTCATAATGAGTATGTTATAGAGAGAGAGAGAGATAATTTACTAGTAACTAAGCAAGAATTTCAAGTAGTTTTTGTACCTACTTATCTATATAGTTTGAAGCAAAACTACCAATGCACCGTTTTTATGTAGGTTTTCTGCAGAAATGCAGTACCTATAATCTATTCGTAGCAACTACCATTTTTAATGAATTTGCCATCTAGGTAACTACTTACTAAACCCGTTAGGTAGCCGTAATTGTAGCGACAACAATAGTTTCAGCACCACCCGTTTCTATGGTGGTCATGCTAGTCGTGCAAGAAATGTTTGGCAGTAGCTAAATCCCTGCCTACCCTATTTTCAATACATGTAACGTTACGTAAAATAATGTTGAAAAATGTATGACTTTTTGTGAATTGTACCTATACAGATACAGACATTACTTCATAAACAAGACAAGCTTATGCAATACACTGACTATAATAAACGCTTATCAAACAAACAATAATAAGTGCCATTTACAATCAAACACTCATTTTTCCAATTGAAAGACTTATCAGTCGTAAAATAACAAACATAAATATAATTTATCTTGTATTATCATTCACAATAACCGCTTCAAATAGTCAGATAGCGAGCACATAGATAAAATAATAAAGTTATTAAATAAAACGTACCAAGAGATAAGAGGTTGATACGTCTTTACTGCTTGACAGCCGGTCCCCAACTGATGTGATTGTGAAGTTCTTTATTTGAATTTTATAGTATTGCGAAGTTCGTGCGTTTAAATTGGAGTGTGGGATATTAGGTTGGTTAACCGCAATGCAAGGTTCATTGCTTTAGTTCGTAACATATAGAGCATATTGGCGCTAAGTTATAGATCAATGGTGTTTTTAATGCCTGTATCGTCCTTTTAATTATGTAAACGATACAGGACAAATTCGATACACGAAATTCTTCTCATCGCGCTCCCGTTTGCATAATTATGTTAACTATCGAATGTGGATATGCGGTTCATGTACAGGTGTAATACTTATGCATTATGGGTAAAATTATAAAAAAATATATAATAATGCTAGTTTATGAAAACATTTTAATTTCCATGACTAAATAGGTACATATGGTTTATGACAAGCGTGACTTGCATAACTAGGCAAAATGTTTAAAATATAGGAATTAATTACAACTAAACATTTTTTACAATTATAAATATTTTATTGGGAAAATAAGTACGGTATATTTAACACAGATGCTGCGCAATTATTTATTAAATACAATACCTACTATAGAATTGTATCATTATGTCAACAATGACATAATAATCTGAGTTTTTAACGACACATTAAAATTGCAAGATAATTATATTATTATGACGATACATAAATGCAAAATAATGTACATTTACAGCTCAAGTTTACATTAATGAAATAATACTGGAAATTTAAAAAAATTAGGTACAGTCAACAGAAATGGTTGATTCTAATTTGACAATTTCAAAAACGTATATTGTTTAGCTAAGTATCTGTTTAAAGTCTTCGTCATTTTAAAAATGCGGTGTCACCACTTTTAAGGGTTTTATTAACTTAAAATAAAAACTAAGAAAATAACAACTTAAATAACATCAAACCTTGTTTCCCTGAAGGGTTGGGCACAGGTACCTATAGTACACCCACATTTCGCCAGTTATGTTACATGTAATAGGGGGCGAGCCTATTGCCATCAACCGGGCACAAATCCAGACTCCGGGCTGCTACTGAGAAATTCCAGAAAGAAAAACCCAATGACACTACCCGACCTGGGAATCGAACCCAGGACCTCATGTTCAGCAGTAGCGCTTGCAACCACAAGGCAGTCTAAGAAAATATGTAGCAATTTTATTTTTGCATAAATGCTAAGCAGGAAATTATATGAAAGTCAAGAGTACAAAAAAGGTAGGGCTGGTAGGCTCTGATGGCGTGTAAGAAAAAAATATCATCAAGGGCCCTATAGTCAGGTATTAAAGCCCACTATTCCGTTGTGAAAAAAGATGGCGCTATAGCACCTAAAGCAGCATCCACTGGCGGACTAAGCGGAGGGGGGGCCGGCAGGTGCGACCCGCCCAGGGCCCCCGGTCTTGGGGGGCCCGCAAATCTCTAGGCCAAACAAGGCCAAAATATTGTCAGTAAGTAAAAGACAGTTTGTAGTTGTTTGTTTGTTGTTTCGTAGTTGGGCGCCCCCCAAGCATGCAAAATATAAACGTAGGGTGGAAAAATTGCTGCGCTCTTGCAACCTACATTCTCTTTTTTCTCAGACTTTTCTGCATAAGTCAATGTATCTCCTATTTATTTATGTATGCTATTTTACCTATCTGGTGCGGGATGCTATATTTTCAAGCTCGCTTCGTTTATTCGTCTAATCCTCTTACTTTTCAGTATAAGTCGACAAAGTATTTCTTTTTTCTGTATCAAAAGAAAACCTAACCTTTCCGAAGCACTGTGCTTAAAAGTTATACTACTTCTCAAACTTTTCTGCATATCTGGGCCCCCATTTAGTTTTGCCACCCCGGGCCCCCAACAGGCTTAGTCCGCCACTGGCAGCATCTCTTTCTCACACAGACATTGGATCAGTAACATATTCTTTAAATCACGTCCATAACAGTGATCTGTTCAGCGATGCCACATATGTCGTAGATGTCGGTACTTTGCTTGTCCTTCATAGCAATCTTCACGTATCCCTCGACTCCGAAGTCTTTGCCGAAGGAGTTCCTGACTATGTAGTATGGTATGGGGGTCTTCGCATCGGGCCCCCCATATCCTTCGTAGCCGACGATCTGCACCACGTGGTTCGAAACACCGCGGCTGCAAAAGTAGAAATAAATTAATATTAGAGAGCTGCCTGCCTCGTGGTCTAGTGGGCAGCGCTACAGCTGAGTATGAGTTCCTGGATCCTATTCCTAGGTTAATTGGGCAGTGTTATTGGGTTTTTCCATCTGGAAGTTCTTAGAAGCGGCCCGGAGTCTGGATTTGTGCCCGGCTGATAGCAATACCAAGTACCAGTACCTATTACAAGGGACTTCAACATAACTTGCGAAATGTGGGTGTACCCAACTACCCACTATAGGAACACCTCTGCCTAAAAATAAACTAGGTACTCAAACTGCTAGGCGCACTGACAGGGCTCATAATGTTAGGAGGATCCTCTCCTGACATTATGAGCCCTGGAGCCCTGACCGCCGGTAGCTTGGACCCTATTCCCGATACCAGTGGGCTACTATTTATTTAAAATGTTAAAATGTAATTTAAATGCAGTACCTCATTTAAAAAAATAAGGGCGTTTGTGCCCTACCTCGTATTCGGTTCGTATTCGTGATTCGTGAAAATACTATTCTAAATAGCCTCCTTCATAATAAATGTGTGGTTGTTTGAGCACTGCTTCGTTTTCGTGTTTTTATATTGGTGAACTTCTCACATCGAGTCAAGCCTCGTGCAGACCAGCGCGACGCGACTCGAATAATACAACTTACACGCTTATACGCTAGTCTGCACGAAGATTCAGTTTAACGGATCGAAGTAGCCGTCTTAAATAATAAGGGCGTTTTGTGCACTCATTCGTATTTGAATCGTATTCGTGTATTTCACGAATACGAGTGAGCGCACAATCGTGAACTTTAGCGCAGAGGGCGGTGCACGGGGACTCTCGAATCGTATTCTTGTTTATTAAAACAGATCATGAAAAATTCCCCTAAACGAATTACGAATACGAATCGAATATGAGTGAATGCACAGCGCCCATTCGTTAATTTCTGATCCGTTTTTATGCTGTTCGTAAAAAAACGAATAGAGTAGTGCACAAACGCCCTGAAACGAAAGCGTCAGGGTACCCAGCGAAATTCAAATTATCGTACGGTTTTTGCAGTTCAGTATAAGGTTGTATGTTGATCTAAATATGATTCTCGGCCTACCTAAGGCTGAACCTACTGCATCGAAAAAGTCACTTTCAAATCTAGGTATCAAATTAAAACTTCTAGCTTGCCCCAATGACATTGGTTGGACACACGGATATCTATGGTTGGACACCATTCGAGTATTTGACCTGACCTGACCTAAAAGGTATTTTTTCCAAAGATAAATAATTGATAAATGTTGCGGCTTTCAGAGGATGTTGCGGTATGATACCTATGCATAAATATAAGTTCGTATCATTTATGTTAAAATTGACAACACTGATAGACAAACGTTCACAGACTGTTAGGATACCTATATTTTTAAATAAGTATTTATGTATTCATTCATTTTCAGCCGAAAGACGTGACTAGACTGCTGGACATAGGCCTCCTCCAAGCAGCAGCAGGCATACTACCGGTTTTGTACATCTCGCATCTAGCGGATTCCTGCGGCCTTCACAAGGTCCTTCCAACGCTACGTCTTCCGGTACGCGATCGCCACTCCAGAACCTATCGGCCACATCGACCATCTGTTCTGCGAGCAATTCTTCGGGCTATGTCGGTTACCTTGGATCACCTAGGGAAACTCCAAGCATAGCCCTCTCCATTGCCCTTTGCGTGATTTTAGCCTTCTAATAAGACCCATTGTGTGAGGTAAGGAGATACAAGATAGTCAATAATAACAGGCTTCAATCCCGGTTTGAAAAGGAGGTAAGTATAAGATATAATTTACACACAAGCACATCACAAAAATTAATGATCGACTTTGAAAACTTGACAAGTTGCATATTCAGAATCATCATCAGCTCAATCTCATCTGCCTTGCCTCATGGTAACTATGTTGGGATCGGCTTCTAAGTCAAAGTCAAAGTCAAATTATTTATTTCAATTAGGCACAAAAAAGGCACTTTTGAACGTCAAAAAGTCCTGAGTTCCAGTCGAATACCAGTATTTTACATGGATTGACTGCCTATCTGACCTCCACAACCCAGTTACTGTGTAACACGATACCCCTTGGTAAGACTGGTTGTCAGACTTTCGGGCTTCTGACGACGCGTAACGACTTGCAACTGTCAAAGATCTACAAATACCAGCCGTTACCAATGGCTTAACGTGCTTTCCGAGGTACGGAGGGATCTCGGATTGTAATAGGATGGTCACCCATCCACGGACCGACCTCGGCAAGCGTTGCTTAACCTTGAAGATCGACCCGGGCGGCTGTTATGATTTAGCCACAAGCCCCATTCACTCGTAATAATATCCCTAATAGACTTTCTTTCACCTTTAGAAAACTCGGAACCCATTTATATATATAGGTACCTACTATACAGGGTGTAAGGGACAGCCCTTTGCAAACTAAGGCGATTAACACACGGCACCGCGCACCGCCGCGGTAGGCGGTGAAGCGGATCTCATGTCACATTGGCCTCTAATAAATCCGTAGAGGCCTAACACACGTACACCGTCCGACCGCGCGGTCGATCGGTGCTCGTTTCTACCGCAAACTGCTCCTACCGCGCGGTCGAGCGGTGCCGTGTGTTAATCGCCTAAGAGGGTGCATTCAACCCCTTATTTTGAATCATATTCAGTGGAATACGAAAATTTTCAGTGGAATATTTTTTATCGGGTTTTCAGTTACTATTCCTTTATTTCAATTTAAAATTACATTCTCTGTACGCAGTACCTACGCTATTAATGTAAATAAAACAGCTAAAATAAAATAAAAAACAGCAATGGATGTCTGATGAATTCTCTAACGAACTACGCGTGAAATCAGCTGTTCAACCACAGCGGGGTGGCGGCGAGGGCGTCCGAAAGCTCGCTGCGCTGCCGTTCGCTACGTGCGTTTTGCCACGGTAGCGATACATTGCGTATAGGGTAATCAAACAAATCAGGTATATTGGAGTCCCATAACGTTCCTGAAATAATTTCATGTACCGGTCATCTTAGTTTGATATACTGAATTCATCCCATCAGTCTGCGGAGGGCTGTCCCTTACACCCTGTATAAGTACTTTATTTCAGACTATCCATTACAGAATCATCTACTCATAATTTGTGTTAGTAAGTACTTAGGAACTATTTTGGTTAACCACAAAAAATAATACCGGTCCGATATTACTTTCAGAATGCATAATATTATATCTTATTATTTTATTGGCGTGATACCGACAACCTCTACTTCATTTGTACCAAACCAGTCTCTTTAACATTTTTTTTTTACCGAGTGTTTTTGAGTTATTCCATTTGGACTCTCTCAGTACCTTGCAGCCCGGAGTCTGGATTTGTTCCCGATTGATGGCAATAGGCTCGCCCCCTATATAGTCTAGTTCAGAGGCATTTGTGACAAGAAAATCTGCACCAATATCTAAATAATACAGGAGTACCATAACACGTGTAATTAGTTTGCCACTTTATAGTTTGCTATTACTATAGTGAATACCGTACTAGGTAACGATATTTTTAAAGGGTACCTAAACATAACACGTCATTACTCATTATCACAATAAAATCCATCCAGTATTACGGAACCTAGTATATAAAATCTATGGAGTGCTGATAATAGCAGTTACGGACCGGTACGGTGCGACTACTCACACTACGCTTGTCAGCGATAGTTCGAACGCACACAGACACACTGCGCTTCGATAGTTACCTAAACTAGGAGCGCGCCGAAATTGATACGGGCTCTTAAACATAACTGACGAAAGGTGGGTGTACTATAGGTATATCTCTGCCCAACCCTTCGGGCAATACAGGTGGGATGGTTATATTATGTTATTATCTTACTTACGTGCAAGCCCTTGTAATTACGCCATCAATGTAGTTCCTCCAGTTCGAAGAATCAACAGCAGCAATTAGAGGTCCGTGAGCTATTTGTCGCACCATAACGTCTTCATCCATGTCACTGCAACATTACAAATGAAAACAAAACTACGGACTAGCTTTTCCCGCGGCTTCACCCGCGTTTAGGTTGGAAATTATCCCATGGGAATGTTATTTTTATTTTGTTTTATTTACTAAGGGATAATAAACAACTACAACATACATAATACACAAGGTTAAAAAATCTTTAAGTAGTAGTGTTGCAGTCCACTGCATTCTCCGCAGATAAGACATACGTATTTAGAAATCAGTGGTTGCCATCTTCTTCTTTTCGAGTGGTTATATAGTGACTAACCTGGTGTCAGAGTTTTAAAGCCGCCCATGGGCCTCTGACTTGGCTTCACATGCCATCGAGAAATATATCTCAGGCATGCCAATTTCCTCACGATGTTTTCCTTCACCGTTTTTGAAGCAAGTGATAATTATACAATACGCACATGAATTCGAAAAGTCAGAGGTGCGTGCCTTCGGTTCGAACTCGAGACCTATGACTTGGCAGTCCGACGGTCACTCCACTAGGCTATAACTGCAGTGGTTGCCATTAGACGACCATTACCAAAATTAACAAATATTATGAAATAAATAAATAAGTTTTAAAAGCTACTCGTAGCTATAGCTACAAAACCAAATCATTTCAGAAATAATTACATTTACTTAAATTATGCAATAAATAAATCGTTCAACAGGGATTCAATTTATCCTTTGTCCTAACCCTGGTCATGGTCTATCCGTGTGCCAAATTTCATCCAAATCCGTTCAGCCGGGTAACAGACAGACAAACAGATTTACTTTCGCATTTATAATATTAGTACCTATGGTTAAGCAAGACACAATGCTGGTTTCAATGACTAACAACATAAATCAAATTTAGGACTTATGGCCGGTCCACACGATGCGGTGCGGCTACGGTGCGACGCCTGAGCGGTGCCGCTGCGGTGCGGCTACGGTGCGGCGCCTGAGCGGTGCCGCTGCGGCGTCCTACATACTTGTTTGCCAGGCATGCCTACCTTACCGCTACTGCCGTGTGGCATTATGGCATACCATGGATATAGTAAGGGCAAAGCTCCCCTCAAAAGCGTCTGAGTTCTCCCGTGACAAATCTTTAAGTGAACTAGATATTAACCTAATTAAACTTTTAGCAAGTATTGCACTATCTAATGTACAATTGTCGTCAATTATCTTACTAACATACTAAGTAAGTATTATGTTTTCAAGTATTTTTCTATAAGATGTTTTGTTTACGCTGCCCGGTTTAGCCGCCATATTCACCGAGATATCTCTGGTACTCCACCAGCTAACGAAGTCATTGAGGAATTTGCGAAAAGTAATCCGAGGAGGCTTGTTAAACTTTGTGTTTACTTTGCTAAAACATACCCTCGGCGGGGCCAAACGACAATCCTGGATCCGCCACTGTCACACGGTGCATTCCTGCGTGGCCTGTGGTCAGATGGAACGGCCAGATTGATGCGGTGCGGTGCCGCACTCCTGTGGACCGGTCCTTAGTTATGTTATGAAGCCGCTTATAGATAGCACGAGGCATACGCCGCGAATGGTTTGCCAGGCATGCCACAGGCCCAATAAATCACAACGTAGCAAATGGAATTCGCCGCTGAAGAATTACTTTATTTATCACTTTAAGCACACAAATGTAAGGCGGACTTAAGGCCATGGGCATTTTCTACCAGTCAACCTTTGGGCGATGCAGAGACAAACAGTGGTAGGTGGAATATCGAAAATGCTGTCTATATTATGCCACTTCTTCTTCCCACCTATAAGGCGTTGTCCTAATTGGCTAACGATCGTACGAGGAAACGATGCGATTTTGCCACACGACGAGATAAAACACAAACATTTCTTTAGAGTGTCTAATTGAAGCCAGCAAGTCATCGCGCGAGCACAGGAAATGCTTAATAACGATTGTACGATGGGTTTGATCATGCAATCGTCCAATCAAAGCTTATTTGTAGCTGGTCACATAGGTAATTTAACACTAGGAAGTGGTGGACTGTCTTATTATGACCCACATTTCGCCAGTTATGTTTAAGTCCCATGTAATAGGGGGCGAGCCTATTGCCATCAATCGGGCACAAATCCAGACTCCGGGCTGCTACTGAGAAATTCCAGATGGAAAACCCAATTACACTCGTGCCGGGGATCGAACCCTGAACCTCATGCTCAGCAGTAGCACTTGCAAGCACTAGACCAACGAACACTAGAACAAATAGCAAATATTACATTATTTTATACCTAGTTAAGTACCTAACTAAAAGACTATTAGGTACAAGATCTCACAAGTTATAAGCTTTAGAATATAATCCACTTTCATTTTATTTTTTATTTTATTCCCAGAATACCTATAATAAAAACAATGACGAAAATGCTGCAATGAGAACTATCAAGAAATTCTATTATCTAATATTTTTTCGGCAATAAAGATATCCTTTCAGTATTTGTTGTATATTTTGTTGTGTAGGGTAAGATCGGACTACCAACACAAAAAAAAAAAACTTCATGACTCTTTTCATGTTTCAAAGCTAATCTATGTACCTACGTAATTCGATTGTAACAGATAATTTCGGATTATTTTGTTACTTGTTGTGAACGTTATCATTACATCGCACTTTACACTTTTTATTTGTATTCTTTATTTCTTTTTTACTTGTGTGCTTTTTTAGTCTGGGCTAAGTAAATGTATTTTCTATCTTCCTTTATTAGAACGTAATCCGAACTTACTCTGCGAACGTCCGGTCTTTACAAAGCTTAAATATTTTTTGCCAATATTTTGAACTGCTTTCAGGCTAGAACTGTTGAGACTCCTTCCTAGTCTGATATTTTTATCAGTTTGATAATTTAAATAAGTTTTCGAAAAAAAATATATTTTAGAACATCCTGTCAACTCATCGAAAGTCCGTCCGAACTTAGCCGACCGCACCTTAAGCCTCATAATGACGTTCAATAGTGCTGATTCTCAGCCTTACTTAATTTAAAAAAGTAAGTTCAAAAACTAAAACCCAACTAGGTACTGAAAAATCACGCTCTAAAAAGTATGAAACAAGAAAAATATATTTTATACAGGAATTAAGCCTAAACCTCGCTTGCCTGTATAGTAGGTATACTCGTACCTAAAAAAATATAATTGCATGCGACAACGGCTTTACATTGACTATTTTGGTACCTGTCTTGAGGTCTAGTTTTTGAACTTACTTTTTATAAATGGTTTTGGTATAATAATTTTGTTTATGTTTTATTGTACAATAGATATTCATTTTACAGCCGCGCCGCCCGTACGTCTCACTTTTGCTTGTTTTTAACCATTTAAACATATTTATTTACTTAGACAATATTATATATACATATTTATATTGTGCTCGTCAAGCCCTTTCATTTGATACCCAACATGGCACAATTAAAAAAAAAATATGTCATAATGTTCTCTAGAGGGCGCCATATTAATGTGACCTCACATAGCCTATAACCAGTGGACGATCAAGACGCTTTCAACGATTCCTCTTTTGTGAAATCATGATCAGTAGTTTAGAAGTTATGAGGTAACAGATGAACATACACACATACATACATACCGATCAAAATCATAACCCTCCTTTTTACTTCGCCTTGTGTCCCGACTAAAGCTTCGTGCAGAACAGTGCGACGCGACCGCGCGGCGCGACTCTAACAATACAATTTCTAAGAAAACTTCACGGTTTAACAATAGCCGCTGTCGCGTCGCGCTAGTCTGCACGAAGCTTTAGTCGGGACATTTGATTTTACTTTCATACAGCCCGACGACGCTTAGGGGAGGCCTCTGTCCAGCATTGGACGTCTTTCGATGATTAGGCCAAAGATGGAGAGACAAGACTCACCAATAATGCCGAAACCGCTTAACCATCCTTCCATGAAATCCATTTATTGGCCGCTTACAGATTTGATCAATGGACAATGTCATGGGGTACTCCTCTTCGGTGACGATTTGTAAATGGTTTGCACAAATGTATTTCATCGCGATGACGACATTTCCATTGTAACAGCCGTTGGTGTATGGTGAGCAGTCTAGCAGTTCCTGGGAGGAAGAAAACTATGATGCGGAAGCGGTGCTGCTGTTGGAGCTCAACTTGAAAGAGGTCCATCAACTCAGCCAGTCAGTATCAAGATGGATGATGTAACCAATACTGCTGCTGGTTTATGCTGCTGGGGAGTTTGTTGCGCCACTTCTTCTTCCCAGCAAAAGCACTAGGAAGTGGTGAAGGGTGGGCGTTTTGGGGGACTGTCTTATGTAATTTTGACGTTCGAAAAGTGCTGATTCTCAGCCTAGTTTGAATAAATGACTTTTGAATTTTGAATATTTTGATTTAAGTGTGTCCAAAGAGTTTCTTGTCCGTTCTTCTCCATAGGAACGGACTAAGCTTTGGAACGGGCAACTAGCTTCATACGCCCGTAAATGGTTTAATTGAAACAAGTGCTTTGAGTTTTTTTTTTGTTTCTTTACGTTTTTCCCGTTTCCACTACCACTAGGTAACACCTAGATGAATGCCTGAAGAAATGGCGCCAAACGTTGAAAATCAAGTAAAAATAGGTTTAACTGGCTATGTTATTGAGTATCACATAAGGTCCGTGGGACAAGAGAATAAATCGTGGTACCTGTATGCTCCTACTGTTATAATCCTGTAACGAAATCGCGGACATCGACTCCAGGACTCCAACGATGCTGAAGGCCCAACAGCCTTGACAACTCTTCTGATCTAAGACCGGCTTTACGACACCTTTTTCTCGCCTGAAACCGTTAGGAACAATTACGTTAAGAAAATATTAAATTCACTAACAGACAACGCATAGCTTAGACCGTTGGGTCTAGGAGAAAGACATTTAAATATTTATTTATTTATTTAAGGACAACCAACAAAGCATACACCAAAAATACATGATAAAATACTATCTTATTTTTACATTTTATAGTGTAGCCTTAATTAAAGGCTGCCACGGCATGCATTGAAAAGTAGGAAATGCAGTTACAAAAGAGTTACTACAATATTAATTTTTCACTTTTATGATAAAGCCCCAAGCAATATAGCCTTGACTTTATGAGTAAAGAGTAAGACATATCAATATCTACGCTGGGTGAGCGTTACAGGCGACAAAATTGAATCTGCATTCTGTTAATTGTGGAAAAATTACCCAGATTGGTTTTAAAGCCCTTAGCGCGGAGCAACTGATATCTAGACCCACGAGCAAGCTTGTAAGGCACATTCAATTTTATTTGACTCAGCAACCGCGGACAATCCATATGAGTGTTCATTATCTTGTATAGGAACAGATGATCTAGAAACACACGGCGATTTTCCAGACTCATAAGTTTGAAATGCCCCAAGCGTGAGCTGTAGCTAGTTATATTTCTGGCCGTATTGCAGTGATTGCACTGCACAATATAACATATTAAATCTCTGTGGTCTTTTTCTAAAAGGGAAAGTGAGAGAAAGTGTATACATGGATGTTCGTGATTTTTGCGTAAATCACACCAGAAATATAATTTACAATGGAATAGGTCTAGAAATGTCTATGGGTATGTTGTAGCCAGATCTCAGAATTTATCATTTCATGAAGTGTTCGACCATTTCATGAAATGGTTTAAAACATCAACGTTCAATGATACAGTGCGCGTCAAATAACTTTGCCGCTCTGAAGTAGACTAAAAATGACTGCGCAGTAGTCAATCTTATACTGTTTGCGGTGTAGCATGGTGCGGGTGACAGGTGACAGAAAGGGTAAAATATATTATAATTTACTTGTTTTTACTGATTCTGTATTTCACGACTGATCCGTACATATATACAGATGTGTAGATTGTGTACATAATACGGACTCAGTAATAACTGTACTGTAATAACTGTGTGTAGTAAATTAAATAAATTTACCCCTTCTGTCACCTGTCACCCGCACCATGCTACACCGCAAACAGTATAGTTATAAAACTAGAGCGCACGTCAGCACGCATGCGCAACCTAACTTCAGAGCGGCAAAGTTATTTGACGCGAACTTTATGTCTGTCGAAGTTTGGCCATAACATTAATGTAGGGTATTCATGGTTTAAGGTGTAGTAAAAATTGCCAAGTAACTGCAACCAACTTGGAAGTATCGTTCGCCGGCCGCTGTTCTAACCTAACCTAACCCATTAGGTCGGGGTGCCACAAGCGTGGTCGCCCTACTTCGATCGAGCCAAATGGCGTGTGTCCAGTCATGGATTGCTACACAGGGTGTAAAGGCTTCCACAAACATGCGCGACGCGACAGCGCGACACGACTATAGTAAAACAATTTCTAAGAAAACTTCACGGTAAAACAATAATCGGTGTCGCGTCGCGCGAAAGGTCGCGCCAATCTGCACGAGCCTTAAGGGATATCGGCGCGCAAACTGTCACCATAAATTGAGCACGTGATTCTTAACCCCCAGCGTACAAATTTATACTTAGTACCTATTTTTTATTTAAACTGGGCTAGTGCGACTTGGACTCGCACGAAGGGTTCCGCAACGTATTAAAATCGAGCAAAAAAACTCCTAATAAAACAAGCTTCTTGTATGGGTACCACCGTTAATTATTAACTTTATGTAATATTTATTTATTATTAGTTGTTATAAAATACAAAATCTGTGAAAAATTCAGTTGTCTACCTATTACGGTTCATGAGATACATCCCGCTGACAGACAGACGGGCGACGGTCGGACAGCGGAGGCAACTGTTCATACAATACCTAGTGCAACTCCCACACGGTCAAAGTGATAGATCATATTAGTGTCATAGATCTTTTTTTTTTTAAATAACCGACTATGTATTTCTGCGGTGGCCATCTAGAATCATCTGCTGAATTCATGGTAAAAGGATGTAAGTCGTTGACCGCTGACCTCGCATTGTAGGTATGGAAATCCTATATAATGCGAGATAAGCTTATACTGGAAATGTACAGCTTGATGTGTAGCCGCGTTTACATTTCCATGACGTCCAACGAGTTGGAGGTTGATATTTTTTTTTACAGAAAGGGTACTTTATTATAAGCACTCACGCAAAGTTTCAACACGCGGAGACGTGTACTTTTTGAGAAAAAAAATATTGAAAATCAATTATTTTTGCAATATTTATGTCAATCCCTACCACAGATCATATAGAATTCTCGCCATTGAATGTTTCGTTTTACCTACGGTTAAGTTGTCATACGTTCGGTATCATTTTATTTCATATTTATTTACGTAAATAATTATATTTTCAATAGCTTTCATGCACACATGTATATATTTAACAGTTTATATTTAAATTACAGCGCTATTTTCATTACGAGCTATTAAAATTATAATGTTTAGTGTTTACCGTCTTTTGCCGGCTTGTGGAACGAAACGTAAGACAGACGCAAAAAAATAGGTTAGGTTCAACTTATGTCAAAGAACCGAATTGATTGACCCCGACTCCACCTGGTACGAGTCTGTCCTACCCATACCCCTAGAGTGTTTTTATAGAGCCGGAGGCACGTAGGGAGAGCAGCCTCCGCCTGCGGTTTGTTACGCAAGGGCGTAGAGGCTGCTCTTCCCGCAGTGCCGGAGAAGTTGCAGTTTCAAAATAGATACAGAAATCCCTCTGAATCAGTGTCCCTCCTTTTTTTTTTGATGAAGTGGGTCCCCCTTTCTGTAGGGGAGAACGTCCCTTCCCCCAAGGGGTCCTCCCTAAAAGGGGTCATCCCTAAAATGAGGGAAATTTCCTCAGAATTAAAAATAAAAAAAAACTCAAAAAGGGGGGGGGGCTCCGCAACTTTTCCTTTTAAGGGGGGGTAGTACCCCTCCCTCCCCCTCCTCCCACCCTAAATTCGTTGGACGTCAATGGAAATTCGTACCCGTTTACCTGACACCCACTTTGTACAGTAGTCTGATGATGAAGAAGATGGATTAATATCTTACCAATCAAATGATCTTAGTGGTGTGTCGTTCAGATATTTTTCGTTGATCAATGGTTCGTCATTTGTCTGTGTACATTCCTGTTCCCTGTTAATGCACTGAGGTTTGATCACGGGTTTTTGCAACATGCGGTCGACGAATTCCTGCTTCGACATGTCAGAGAACTTTGTCAAACCAAACACTGTGTTGTTTTCTAGCCTATTCAATCTGGCTATGTCCTTTAGAGATGCCTGAAATTAATAAATTGTTAGTCGGTAAAATATATCTACTTGAATATGGTAGAGTAATATTTTCCTGTAGATGGAGGTGTATATATAGTGTGTGTGTGGCTCGTGGCTAAATTATAAAAGCCGCACGGGTCGATTAAAGGTTAAGCTACGCTTGCCGAGGCCGGTCCGTCGATGGGTGACTCCGTGCCTCGGAAAGCACGTTATGCGGTTAGTCCCGGCAGTCAGTTGTAGATCTTTGACAGTCGTTACGGGTAGTGAGAAGCCCGAAAGTCTGACAACCAGTCTTACCGAGGGGTATCGTGTTACCCAGTAACTGGGTTGTGGAGGTCTGAAACTGGTATTCAGCTGCATCCGGTTAGACTGGGACCCGACCCCAAAGTAGTTGGGAAAAGGCCTGGCAAATGATGAGAGGGGTATAGTAGCGCACAATCATTCAGATATATTATTTATGCCAAGATATATTTTCTATCTCTCTCATGAGAATATAATATAGAATATTTCTCAGTAGCAAGCAGCCCATAACAAAAGTATATAGGTAAAGAAGAAAAGATCTTACCTTAAAATTGTCGAACCTTCTCTTATACTCGTCATCGTTGTAAGTTTTATTAAAATCTCTCAAGTACCTGTCAAATCGTACCTTAGCCACGTCTAAAATATGTACGTTTTTTTTTGTTTTATTCGTCCAATTATTTAATAATTTCACGACTGCTAGCCATTCAGAGGTTATAACAGTGATAGTGATAATAAAAAGAAAAATAACCAAGGTTTCCCAACGCATTACGAGTTTTTTTTACCAGATATAAAGTATTTAACCGAAGTGTTAGCTTCGGTACAAAGGATGCAAACTACTGTAATTAACTTTCGTGTAGAACGTTTACCAGTTTGGATAAGTAGGTACGTATAATGCCATGATTATGAGGTAAATATATTATTATTCATATTTCCTTGTAGTTTCCAATATTTTAGGTAGGTAACTGACGTTGTAACTCAGTTGAGCAATCATATAATTTGATATAATATTATTCTTATCATATTCGGAGCCGAAACGTGGACACACTCGGTTCGGCTGGTCATAAATTTAAGGTCGCTCTGCAAGCTATGGAATGGGCTATGCTTGGAGTCTCTCTGAGGGATCGAATCCAGAACGACGTGATCCGGCAGAGAACCAAAGTTGTCGACGAAGCTCATAGAATAAGCAAGCTGAACAGTGGCAGTGGGTAGAACCGATGACCCAAGGGCGTATCCATCCTTCGAGTCAGGGGGAGTTAGGTACCTACATATTCGGGGTTCAGTCAGGACAGGGTCCAATCAGAGCCGGACTAAGGCCCATATTACAGAACCTCACCCAAGACTCAAGCTTTACTTAAAACTAGTTCCAACCGATCAAAAGGCTAATGGTAATGCTAAGGTAATGCTTGAGTTTTGAGTGAGGTTCTGTAACACGGGCCTAAGTCTGTCGGTGGCCAAACAAAATGAGTATTTAATTATTTTTTCAGGGAGGTCCATTTTCATCTCCTTCGTTAGTCTCCTAGGTTATTTACGAAAAGCAAGAATGTAGGGGAGCGAACAAGGCGAGCTCAATTTTTTTCCGGAATTACCGGTTAGGTGTCTATTGAAGGTCTTTACACATAGGAGTTGCTTTGTCGACTTATGCAGAAAAGTTTGAGAGATTGAAGAAAATAGAATTTGACAAGAGCAGCGGAGCTCGAAAATTTTAGCACACCGCCTGGTGTAGATAAGGTTTTGTTTTTTGAAATGTCATATACTTACTTTATACGAGTACCTATAATTGTCCCTTTGTCAACGTATGCAGGAAGTTTGAGAATGTACAGTAGTAGAAAATTTTCATCCTACGCCTCCAACTCTAATCTGCTTCTTACTACGAATATATTTTGACCATGTTTGGGATATCATTAAAAAGTACTTCTTAACAGTTTCACTGTCCAGGCTCCAGAGTGGGAATAGTCCATAAGTCCAGTTACTATTTCGTACCCTATATAAAAAAACGAGTATTTCCCTATGTCCCATCACTTTTTATAATCCTTATGATGTGTCCTGCCAAGTCCGCATTAAATTAGAGACTTTCTTCTAACGTCCAGTGTCAGATGGCTTAGAAACGAACAGACAACATACGGTCTGTGGACTTGTATGGAAGTCTCTCTACAGACCGTATGTGGTCTGTGGACAGTGAACCTGTTAAGATTTGGGGGCCCGCCAGGACCAGCCCTCGGCGGCTTGTGTTAACACTATTCTGGGGTATTTAATTTCTAAGTCTACTCGTCTAGTTACTAGCTTCAGATAATCCTACATGGGCAGTGGGCACATGAAACGACAGAAACTAGGCGGTAAAGTCCAAACACATACGCGGCAACATCATAAAAAGTATTTATTTTATTAAATTTTTCAGTGAGATTAGTTAAAATATCAGTGGTCGACCTATACACAGCTGGGGGGGGGGGGGGGGTGTCATGACCTCCATGACCCCCTGTATTCAACATTGCCCTTGGCCAGTTAGGTCTCTTCGTACGCATTCGTGAGTAAGTAAGCGTGGTCGTTGCTCGTAGTCGCAGTGGACGACAGGGCATACAAAGCAAAGCTAAGCTAACACATATAATAACGACTGTATTCCATGAAGGGTCACCAGAAGTGTGTAGTCACGTGCGTAGATAAGCCATGGGACGCTGTGAAGCGGCGCCTTCACTCGCGTAAGACATCATCATTTCAGCCGAAAGACGTCCACTGCTGGACACAGGCCTCGCCCAAGGACCGCCTCTTCGACCGGTTCTGTCATTCTGTGTCTCCCGCATCCAGCGGATTCCTACGGCCTTCACAAGTTCTTCGGTTCACCTTGTGGGAGGCCTTCCAACGCTACGTCTTCCGGTACGCGGTCGCCACTCCGGAACCTTTCGGCCTCATCGACCATCTGTTCTGCGAATTTAGAGGGGTGAGGAATAGGCTGTAAAGCTCCTCATCCTCTATTGAAAACCGAGGGTCATCCGACCAGACGGATGTCGTGGCTGGCGGGAAACTGCCAAACGTTATGATGTCGGATAGTCTTATATTTATGTCGTGCGCGCGGTAAACTCTAACTGTGCGATGCAGGATTTGTGTGACGTCAGGATTTTGTGTGACGTCAGGTCTTTGAAGCATTGGTTGTTACATAAGGAGGAAGGTTTTGAAATTAAAAACATAAAATATCGTATACAGCCTTTTATTTATTAAAGTATTAAGATATTTAATTAAGGCACTTTGTTCGGAGCTCTACAGTACCTAAGTACATGAATTAACAAAATTACTTTTGGCAAAATATACATACATATTATGTACTACAAAATGGCACTAGCTTATTAACTAATTAATCATTAAAAAAAAACCACGCAACACGATAAACATTTGAAAACTGCATTATGGTTTTTTTTTACGTTTGGCCCCAACGCCACTCGACCAACGTGTGAATCGAGAAAATTTTGAGGCAAGCATGTAGAGCCGGTGTTAAAAACCCTGTATTGATTTATTTGCTGAGGACAAACCTTGTATAATTGTATGCTTTTGTAACAATAAGAACAACATAATTATGAACCCATCACCTCATATTTTTCAAAGCAACCTTGTATATCACTGGCTCTTTGTATATAGATAATTGGACCCTCTTTTAGTAAACGTGTATATCCGGCTGAGAAAATAAGTCAACTACACAAGACGCTCGGTAATCCGACACGTCCAATAGTTTGTCGTTTTCTAACTTAGCTCTCCTACCCTTCGTTATTAGATATCTGTTTCCTACCCTGTAATCAAAAGGTGGAAAGGTGGTTTAGTGTGTAGGTTTGATACAAAAGTGCCGGATTACAGAGCGCGCGCATTGATCATTGTCGTTCTGCAGTCCGGTCCGATTCTACGAGTACAGATAGTGCAATCCACGACGACGCGCCCCACTCCGCGATTACTGTACTGTAAGCTGTACTTTAGTACGGAGCGGAGCGGAGTGGGGCGCGTCTCAGTGGATTGCACTATCTATAGGTACCTATTATTACGTAAACTAATAAAGATTGTTTACTTTGCAAAACTGTGTTAAAATTATTTCTTACTATAGAAATCCAATAATCCGGCGTTTCCGATAATTGGCGAAAAAAATTAGTGCCGGATTACCGAGCGCCTACTGTACCACTTTATTTATAAACGTTAGTTAAAATTAAGTAAAGATTAGCGACTTCATACGATACATTTTTGACGTTTAAACGTTTCTTAGCTTTATGCAACGTTTATAAATTAACCCCCTAAAGTCTATTCATTACCTACTTGTTTCCAAATTGATGTTATTTCCACTTAAATAAATATCAACTTTGTGTAAGTGTAATTAAGTTGACTTTACTACTGATAAAAAAAGTCATAAAATTTGTTGAATTTGCAGCGCAAATTGAACCTTGTGGGTAAGTTATTAAACTTATTTTTCCAAATACACAGCTTGTTTTTTTTTTTTTTTTGGAAACTAAGTTGCGAACGCAGAATAGACGATTACGGCCACGCCTGACTTGTCGTTTCTAGGGCCGTACCATAATTATTTGCAGGGCAGTTGACGTGCAGGACAAGTAAACGCGAAATTCAGAAAATCTTTCGATTTTTACAAGCTGCGGGTCGTCATATTTTCACGAAATAGTCTTATTTCCACGAAAAAAATAATTTGTAGAGCAATATTGATGTTTAAAATTATTATAATTTATTGAGCATGATTGCCGCGAATTGAATAATGATCAACAGCAACTTGCAAGAAAACGTAAAAAGAATGTATATTTCGCGGGCTACTGTAGCGGATCTCCCATCGCTTTTTGTCTAATGATCAGCTATACGTCTATGGCATAATCTATGGTAACCAGGCCACAACCTATTTTCTCAGCTCGAAATATTAACGGTTGAATCTAGACAACGTCGTCACCTTTTTGTCAATATTGATATTGAGTATTCTTCATTCTATAGCTATTTGGCACTTATTATTATTTAATAGTTTGAGTATATATTTTGTACAACAATATTGCAACACAACAACAGTTTTGTCCCGTAATATATATGCACATATTATTAATATTTTATTAAGTGTAACGAGTGTTCATGGTAAACCTAATAATAAAAAAAATATTCGAGTATTTTTTTAACAATGGGGTTGGCCGGTGAAAACTTTAAAAAGATGGCGCTAGCATAGCTTTCACCTGTCAAGTTTGTGTTGTATTTTGGCTTCCCTTGTTGACTGCGTTTTTATAATAATATTAAAAGAACTGTTGTGAAAAACTATGTATTCGGCATTGTGGATAAGTGAGTTAAAAGCTGAATTGAAGACACGAGGTGCATCTTTACGAGGAAGGAAAGCAACCTTGTCAAATCAAATGTTCCTTAGAAAATTCTTCTATTTTGGTAAAAACTATGCTAGCGCCACTTTGACGGTTGCCAACCCCATTGAAATATAATTTTTAACATCTACTTTAGTAGCTACTATGTTTAAATCTCAAAAAAAAACATATTTCCTCGTACTAATCATATTAAATTTTAATAATAACGAAAATATAAAATTTTGAAATGTAACGGGTGTAAAAATACCCATAACGAAGCCGAGAGTCACTTGTTCTTCCCGTCATTATGATATTTTGTTTGTTCTGGACCATACCTGGGAACCTTCTGGTTACGGAGATATTGAAGGCCAATGTTCCTATTTTTACTAGTTTATTAACGAAAAAATTTGTTTAATGTTCTAGATAAACAAAAAAAAATGACTATACAAGAAAAAAACAACGAGCCACCATTGATGTATTAAAAGGAGGAAGATATGTTACGCGCTAACATCGCAATCAGTAAACTTGGGCTCGGCACACGACTACATGCACCGAAACTCACACATCTGTGATCAGTGTCATCTCACAGTCGCAAAGCTACAGAGAGTTACCGATAGACGAGGATAGAGATAGGAGACGGCGCTGACGTGCGAGCGATATCGCGTTAGCACCTCGCGCATTGTGTGCGTATCGTGTCTTTCATGCATGTTTTTAATATCTATCTCGCTCTCACAAATATGGCGAAGCAAACGTCAAAATATTATTGTAATTTTCAAAAAATTAACATTTTTGGCTGTACTTACGAGTGGTAGGTAATCCCATGTGTCTTATTTTTCTTTCTTGCATTATTAAAGCACTGTTTAGCTGCACAAGAAGTCATTCTGGTGCGTATTTATTACAAAAAAAACGGAAATTATTGAGCTGTGTGATCTACGATGTTCCGTGCGCGACTGAGTGCCAACTACGGGCAATCCCGTAGTTGAGTAGGACCAGGCGTTGTGACTAAGTCCCGTATCTACCTCTTTTAATACATCAATGCGAGCCACACAGTAATTGCATATGATGTGTAACATCTCACCTTGGTAATAAGCAACAATAAAGGGGCGGGGCTTCGTCAAGGTCGTTTCTAACGACTCTAGCACCGCTTGCTCTCATTGGTCAACTCAAATAGCGCGCGCTTCCCCAGCTTCCTGTTACATAGTTCCGTCGCTTTTCACGAAATCACAGATTTGATTATTTCGATTTTGATTGCAGGACAGCGAAAAGCAAGATCTTACACATAAAAAAATAACAAAACATATCTAAAGAAAATGCAAAAGAAACTTAACATATTTTACGGAAACTAATAATTAAATAAAAACTAGCTGGAATGTCCAAACATGCACAAGTTATGGGTACAATAACCGCTAATTATTATAAGTATACAAATAATAACATCTAAATGTATAACAATCTATGCACATCGAGTTTCAGAAAATTCGGGTTTGAAGTTCGTCGTCTCTGGCAATCACCTGCACCCTGATTGCGTAAAATCATTTTGAAGAATATTGCTAATCCATTGCTTCATAAGTTCGAAAAATTGTCCGCTCAACAACTTAAATAACACAATGAATGTTGTCGAACTGTCAAAGTGATACTGATTAGGGTGCTGTGTGACAATCTCTTTCTAAAACTCAATCAATCAATCTGCCTAGCCTTTTATATTGAGATCGGCTTCCAGTCTAATCGAATGCAACTGAATACCAGTATTTTACATAGAGCATCTGTTTATCTGACCTCCACGACCCACAGACTTTCGGGCTTGTGACGACCCGTAACCACTGTAAAAGATGAACACGAATGACAACCGGGCCCAACGGCTTAACGTGCTTTCCGAGACACTTTCTAATGCTCAATATTGGGTAATATTTACGACTGATATTCTTACTATATTCTTCCTTCTCCACTTTTAGGTCCATTAAAAGTTGTCAGAAAATTAAACTTGAATATAAAATAAACTATAAAATACTATTTGTACACAACACATTACATCACGCCTCTATTACCCGAAGGGTTAGGCAGAGGTATGCCTAGTACATCCACCCATTTGTACATTACCCTGTTATAACAGTTTGGCTCATAAGATGGAAGTGTATCAAAAACTTAAAATAAATTATTGCAAGTAAAAAGGCAAGATATACAATATGTAAAAAAAAACCGATCCGAAAAGGGTACCATGTACTGCAATAACATTACCAAAAAGTAATGGTCTTATGATTATTGAAAATAAAAAAGTTATTGCTATTTAAAATTCACGTTTTTTGTATCATTATAATCACTATTCTTATGACTTTTGGACACCCACTAAACGACGACGGCCCTAGCCCTATGTAATAACCCGGTAAAATCCCTATTAAAAAAAAATGCTTTTTTTTTTCTTTTTTCCTGGAATTTACCACGTAAATAGATCCCAGTACGATCCCTAACAACATCCTCACGGATCGGACAGGGTTTTTGTTACACGTTGTATATAAGCAATTCTACATTCAGATCCGTCTGACCTCCACCAAATCCGTACCGTGTGTGGCTGTTACAATCAACTACACATCAATAGGACCACGAAAATCGTCCCTGTCAATGTCAAAGCATTGAATTACGGTTGACTGTACGGCTGTTGTGTTAAAACCAAAAGCGTTCAGAAAACAATGTTCTGGTTTCAACACCTCCAAGTAAGCTTAATATAAAACATTAGTTTTAAGAAAAAAAAATGGCAACACTGACAACGTTTGTTGACAAAATCGTACCCAAATTAACAGTTTCACAGAGAGAATTAATTAATCAAAGAAGTTATACAGATCATAGCGAATTTTCCACAAAATACAAAAAACAATGTACAAAATAATGACGCAATTCCATTCAGACTAATCTATCGTCCATCATATAATAGACCAAAAACACACTAATCATTGTCTATTATATGAAAAAAGTCTCATAATCACAATTTATCTCTACTTCACATCAACTGTGGCAACTTCGTTTGCCAACCCGCAGATGTTTGTGCCAATTGCCAGTTTGAGGTAGCCATCGTTGCCAAAATCTTTGCCCCATGAGTTTTTAGCGATGTAGAATGGTATGTCAGCTGATAGATCGTACCCGACTAATTGTACTGCGTGGTTCAGTTCCATTGGGGAGCCACTGGAAGGAGAGAAATAGTGTTACTTTAGGTGCAGAATGAGGGTTTCGATGGATAATTACAATGACTATTACTTACTTATTAATTACTTACTTATGACTAGTATAGTTCATTTCGTAATAGGGATGATGCTTGGGTCAAAAAAAGAAATTCTATTTAGTCCGTCAGTTAGATAATAAAAAAATATTAGACTCGTATGTTTTTTTTTTATCATATATATAAAAAATTACTTAGATAAAACGCATTAAAGTTGGGGAGTGGGGGTTTTAACTCAATGTATCGCCGTAAACTTTTCATAACGTAAAAAAAGAAAAAATACGTGTACGTATTTTTTTTAATACACAACAAGAAAGACGGACAAAAATAATTTTTAGTCATCATCCCTATTGTTATCCACTTTTGACAAAAAAAAATCCCAGCAAGATGAAACTTCATTAAGACGACACTAAACGACTTTTAATTACATTAAAAGTCGGTTAGCGACTTTTAATGATTTTATACTGACGATCACGTCTAAACGAGTAGCGTTAATGATTTGAAAAAATATATGTTACATTAGAGCATTTTCTTAATATTTAATCTGTGAATATTTTAACATAACACATAACATCACGCCTTGTTTCCCCGAAGGGCTGGGCAGAGGTGTGCGTGTAGTACACCCACATTTCGCCAGTTATGTTTTTAAGTCCCATGTAACAGGGGGCGAGCCTATGGCCATCAACCGGGCACAATTCCAGACTCCGGGCTACTACTGAGATATTACTGTTGGAAAAACCCAATAATACCTTTGCCCGACCTGAGAATCGAACCCAGGACCTCATGTTCAGCAGTAGCGCTTGCGGCTACTAGACCAACGAGCAGACCAATAAGCAATTACGAGGTCGGATAAATACATCCAAACGCTATTTTTTGCACTCGATACGTATCAGCAATACACGAGCAGTACCGACATTCTTAAGTTAGAGATTATCTAACTAATACAAACATACAAATAACTTATCCGCTTCCATTTTTTTTTAGTTTTTCTATTCCGTTTTTTTATGTTAAGAAAAAGTAAATAAATAAATTAAAGTACAGTACAACTATTTTCTTAACGTCCCTCGGCAAACTTCGTGTTTCGTCAGACTAGCAGCTTTCCACTCATTTTTAAAATAAATTACCTTAAGTTAAAAGAGTATTAACAACTCTATATACTTTACTTCCAAGTCAATTGAGAGCGGCCGGTCTGCACCAACTGCAATAGAAATCCGACGACTGACGAGACACGAAGTTTGCCGAAGGACATTAAGAAAATTGTTGTACTGTACATGTATAGGTGTGAACCGATGGTCTTAGAAATGTGTCTGAGGCAGACTGGATGCAGGCGGAGGACAGGGTGTTGTGGCGCAGCCTGTGAGAGGCCTATGTCCTTTAATGGACTACGATAGGCTAAGCTGATCAACATAGGTACTATCGAAAAACTTCATATCTAAGCAGTTTGAAAACAAAATCCCGTGAACACGATGACCACATCTGTTACCGCCCCGGTTCTACAGCGGCCGAGCGCTGCAAGCAGAAATAGTCCTTGCGGTGTATAGATATGGACTTCTTCGATGGTACATAAGGCAAAGTTGCCATCTTACCCGCAATGGAACTGTATGACTCCACCGAGGTAGTTTTGCCAGGTGAGCGCGTTGACTGCCACCGTGACCGGTCCGTGCGTCGCCAATGCCGACAGCATCTTATCTTCGGCACCCACGAATCTGGAAGAAAAATACCAACATTACGCTTCGAGCATATGATTATGACAATACGCATTCCCCGAAGTGTCGAGCCTAGATCTCTGCTTAAAGCCATCGTGCAGGCTGGCGCGACGCGACTCTTACAAATATAATTTCTAAGAACAGTACCGGTAGGACAATTACCGGAGTCGCGTCGCGCCGTCGTCGTCGGGCGTCGCGTCTGTCTGTGTACACGATGACTCGAGCGTAGATACTTTTCGTCGGTCATAAAAAAATATGTGCTGTTGCATACGAAAGCGCAATGTATGGAACAACTGATATAGATAGTGCAATCCACTGAGACGCGCCCCACTCCGCTCCGCTCCGGACTAAAGTACAGCTTACAGTACTGTAATCGCGGAGTGGGGCGCGTCGTCGTGGATTGCACTATCTGTACTGATATATTATTTTTAATAACCAACAAAAATTTTCGATTCAGGAGGGTTTAGACTGATGTACTGATTTCATAGTAACAGTTGGCGCGGCGATGTTCACACCCTGTATTGTACGCGACGAATCACCTTGTAAAGATGGAAATAGTGCTCAAAATCTCTCTTGAAAACATATTTTAATCCACTTTCTACCTTAACAAACTAACAATAAGATTCAAAATTACTTATCACAGGTAAAAGACTTCACTTTAATGCCTGTACTGTTCTATCTGTCTCAATCCCTTTCTCAATCTAAACCACTGACTCGGTCGTGTACGTTACCCCAGCAGGAAAGTGTCTCCTAGAGTTATATGAGTGGAACGTTTAATTGGTGCCTTATCTGCTGTAAATGTGCCCCCACATAAAAAATGTGTGCCCCCTGTCGTTTTGGAAAAAAACGGAAAAAACGATTCCTGCTGGGGTAACGTTTTTCTAGCAGGAAAATTCTAAACGAATGATCGGAGAGAGAAAAATTGTGCATGGCCAGAGAGCTTATAGGTGTGCCAAAATGTGCCCCCAAAAATAAAATCTGTGCCCCTTCAGGTTTTCGAGATATTGCATTTCCTGCTGGAGTAACGTTTTGCAGAATCGTATATCTCTAAAACCATTGCATGTGCCCCTGTAGAATAAACATACACGAGTAGCTCTTAATGTGTGCCCCTTAGTGCCCCAATTAGATTTAAGAAAATATTTATAGTTTTCAAGTTATCGCGGTTTTATGAAAACCCGAAAAAACATCGCAGCGCCTAAATGAGACAAGTTATAAGTTCGCTGAAAACTGTATTCGGTTCTTCTTGACGCTAATAATAACCATACAAAGTTTCAAAACTGTTCATGCATGCGTTTTTGAATAATCTTGCTAAAATTCACAACGATGGTGTCATAACTTTGACGTCAAAATACAAGGAACCGGCTCAATCCCAGATGTGGAGGTGTAAACCAAAATCTTGTGCCTTTAGTCAAAAATATATGGTGAAAATATTCAACTTGGAATGTTTCGCATTAAGTAAATATTAACAAAAAACCAAAATATGTAAACAACGGCTGGTTATCCGACCAAATTCGAATGACTACTAAAAAGCGACGGATTCATACATATCGATGACCTTCTTTATTGGACGTAATATACTTATGCTGTTGTCCGTATAGTCGCGTTCAAAAGTTTTGGAGCTAATAAAAATAAAAATAAATGCACCTTGTGACCATATTAAATGAAACAGCTTGTTGATGTGCAACTTGCCAATAGGCAAAATGGGTGGCATTTTGCCTATTGGTAAGTTGCTCCCTGCCTGGTTTATATTATTGTTGTTATAGTTGCCATAGAACATTCTGTAAAAATCTAATCAAGTATTTAGCTATTTCGGCTAAAAAAGATAGGTATAGCCCTTTTTTTTTTTTTTTTTTTTTTGGGTGGGAAATCATCAAATGACCTCTCCCGCTCTGGGTGGAGCGGGAGGGCGTGTCAGACTTTTACTGACTAAAACCCACCCGTGTTCCTTCTGTTGCCTGTGCAATGCCAGGGGGCCACGGTATCCCTTTCGGACTAATCCCGCAACCCCGGTATAGCCCTGTGACTGTAAAATGTTGAGTGTTGACGGATTGTGGTTGTCTTATGAATTCTTGTCATGTTTTTTTTTTACATTGTTACTAGAATTTATTAAGGGATTATATGTCATCAACCTAGCACAAGAAGAGAAAATACGTATTAAACAAAAAAGAAAACAAATTACTGAATCGATTTTGATGAAATTTCTACTGGACTAATCGGAAAGTATGTTCCTTTCAGAAGAAAACAAACAAACTTTGTTTAGTTTTTTTTTGTTTAAAAATAAATAAATAAGCAAAGTACATACTTAATGAAAAAAATCCAAGTATTTGATAAGTGTACAAGTATTTTTAAATAAGTCAAAACAATGCCACCCCTTTTTTTTTTTTTTTTTTTTTTGGGTGGGAAATCATCAAATGACGTCTCCCGCTCTGGGTGGAGCGGGAGGGCGTGTCAGACTCTTACTGACTAAAACCCACCCGTGTTCCTTCTGTTGCCTGTGCAATGCCAGGGGGCCACGGTATCCCTTTCGGACTAATCCCGCAACCCCGGCAGGCAATGGTCTCATCGGACCCCTTCACTTGCTGATATCTCTTTGAGGCGCGCGTGGAACACAACGCGCCGTCGACCCGGGCCTGGTCCTTACCGGACGGCGAGCTACCCATTGCTCACCGTCCGCAAGCCCGCGCCTACGGTGGCCGGGAATCGGCAATCGATTCCCGACGCCCAGGGCGTCTCCTCCTGCGGCGGCTAGGGGCGTGAGGGCGCGAAATTTGCCTCTCCCTCACGCGTTCCGCCTCCTCCTTTGCGAGCATTACTGCTTCGCAGAAGGAGGTGACGGCCTCCCATGCCCTCTCGCTCCGTACCATGGCCTGGACCAGGGCCGGACGCGAGAGATCCCCGCCACCGATCGCCTCCACGAGGACACGGCGGTGCTCTGCCCAAGCCGGGCATACCTCCACCGTATGCTCCACCGTGTCCTCCGGGCGATCCACGCAGTGATGACACCCGGGCGTTTCCTCCCGCCTTATCCGAAACAGGTACCTCCCGAAACAGCCGTGTCCGGTGAGGACCTGCGTCAGGCGGAAGGTGAGGACGCCGTGGCGCCTCTCCAGCCACTCCTCAAAGAGGGGACTTATCGCCGCAATAGTGGCGTGCCCAGCACTGGGTTGCGACAATCGTACTCTCCATGCCGCCATGAGATCCCGTCGGAGCTCTGTCCGCTGTGCCACGATTTCTCGCGGCATCGGAGTCAAGCCCCGGCGTTTCGCCTCCCCGCGCCACTCCCAAATATGCGCGAGGACTTTTGCCTCCAGATCCCATGGCGGCAATCCGGCAAGGAGGCTCGCCGCCTCACCGGAGACCGTGCGGTATCCCCGGACCAGCCGGGTGGCCATGACCCTCTGGGACGCGTTCAACCGGCGGGCAGGCCGCCGCCTCAACGAATGCGCCCACACCGGTGCCCCGTACAGGGCCATGGACCGCACGATCCCCGCGTATAGCCTCCGGCAGGAGGCGTTTGGACCCCCTAGATTGGGCAGGAGCCGCTTCAAGGCAGCCCCGGCCCGGTCCAGTCTGGGAGCCAAACGTCGGAAATGCTCCACGAAGTTCCACCGACTGTCGAGGACGAGTCCCAAGTACTTCATCGTCGACTCGACGCCGATGTGAACCCCTCCTACCGTTATTTGGGAACCCGACGGTGGCGCATTCCGAGGACCATGAAAACACATGGCCTCGGACTTGTGCAAGGCCACCTCGAGTCCCAACTGCCGGATTCTGGCTACGATTGTCGCAACCCCGTGTGTCGCTAGTTCGACCGCCGCCTGGTGCGACCTCCCCTGCGCCAGGACCAACGTGTCGTCAGCGTAACAAACGACGCTGACGCCATTGGGGAGGTCGGCGCGCAGCACCCAGTCGTATCCAATGTCCCACAGATGCGGCCCCAGGACCGATCCCTGTGGGACACCGCACGACATCTCTCGCCGGTTCCACTCTCCCTGGTGACTGGGGTAGATGATGGCCCTGTCCGTCAAATAGGCCTCGACCACACGACAGAGGTAGGTCGGCATCCGGTGATACCGGAGTGCCTCCCTGATGCAACTCCAGGGCAGGGTATTGAAGGCGTTGGCGATGTCTAGAGACACCGCCAAGACGACCCCACCCCGAGCCACCGCATCCCCCGTCGTGAGGGCTCGCACGAGCATGATGGCGTCCACCGTGGAGCGCCCCCTGCGGAAACCAAACTGGCTCTCCGCCAAATCCGGCCCCACCCGCACCAGCCGCCCGACGAGGCGGTCTGCAATGACTCTTTCAAAGAGCTTGCCCACCTCGTCGAGCAGCACTATGGGCCGGTAAGCGGACGGAGAGTCCGCAGGGCGCCCCGGCTTCTTGATGAGGATCAGTTTCCCCGTCTTCCAACGAAGCGGGAACTGGCCCCTCTCCATGCATGCGCTTAGGAGCCCCCTTAGTCGAGGCCCGAGAGCCTCTGAGGCCAGGACCCAGGCTTTCCCAGGTAAGCCGTCGGGTCCTGGGGCGGTATTTCTGGCATTCAGCCTACGTACCGCCACCCTCATCTCTACCTCGGTCACCTCCAGAGCATCGTCGTCGTCGTCGGCGGTGTGGTCCGCATCGGGCACCGCAGTAGGCGGAGCCATGGGCGGGGAGGCGTGTTCCCCTCTCGAAGGGAACAGAGCGCTCACCACGTCCCCCACAAGCTGTGGCCGGAGACTCTGCGTCAGCGGGGGAGCCCATGGGCGGAGTTTCTCCCGCACCATCTTGTATGGGCGTCCCCACGGGTCTCTGTTCAGAGTCTCCAGCGACTCCTCGCGGGCCAGTGCCCTGGCCAGCAGGATCTCCGCTTGGAGGGCGGTCTTCGCCGCTCTGTACCCCTCGTATAGCTCCGCCTGAATGGCTTCCGTATCCGGAGGTCGGATACGGAGCCTGCGGTGCCTGGTGTACCGGCGTCGCGCAGCAACGCACGCATTGCGCAGTGTCGTTAGCTGTCGCGACCACCAGTACACCTGGCGCGAAGCACGTCCGGGCTGGACCCGGGGCATTGCCATGTCACATATCTCGGACATGGCCTCCCGGAACCACTCCGCCTCGTCATCGATGTCGGCAGGCCTGTCCGGTGATGACACCCAGGCCTGCACGATCGAGGCTTCCAGGAGGAGCTCCCGGTCCAGCTGCTTCAGCGACAATGCCACCCCTACAGCCAAATAATTGTTATAAAATGCTTAATACGCCACTTTCACAAACTTAAAAAAAAAGTAAACAAACAGTATCAGTGCAACCGCATGACTCAACGTAACTGTCCTTGGCGTCATAACTGCAACTGTTTACCAATACCTAGTAATCATCCAAACGCACTTCCTAGTCAATAAACACTTCGTACCTATTATTCATAATAGAGCGACGTTACACTGTCTCTGTCACACTAATACCGTACACTAGCTGTCTCACTTTCTCCAAGCTAGACAAAGCGACTCCTTGCGACACGACGTCAGCGGATGCCGCGGGGCCAAAGATATATGCAGCGGTGTGGGGAGGCGAAAAAAGGGAATCTTCTATTAATGATGAAAATCTTAATGTTATTTTATCTAACCTAAGGCTTATCAATAAATATATATATACATATAGACAAATACGGGTTTTTTATTTATATACAAAAAAGAGCTACCTCTTTTTCGTAGTAGGTATTCATCATACATTTCATGAACTATATTTTTTTTATACATCGGGACCAATCAAATTTTGGGTCAAAGGCATTGGCAAATATCTGGATGTATTGCTTTCGTTCACACATGTACTGGATGTATTTTATTGAAATTTTATTTTAGGCTACTTAATCATGTGTAAAGTCACAGAAACAGCATGTGACTCAGGTTGGCTGGACAAATCTTCAAAATAGCTTGCATTTAACTAGGTCAATAGGTCACTTTATGTGACGGCTAAACACCCTTATTTCAGAATTTGTGACGCTACAGAATCTTAGATAATTGATCGAAAACGTGTCCAGCCATCTTGAAAAACCACTTTTCGCTGGTCTCTCAATCTCGGTAACGGAAGTGATTTTGACGACTTTTTGCATATCAACGGGCGTCACATAAATTTGTGACGGGCACCGAGATAAAAGTTTTGTGATAAGTACAGTGGTTTAGTAGAAAAATGCAAAAATCTGTGTCCAGCCATCTTGAATTTACGTATAAAACTTATGGCTGGCACTTCCGAATCTCAATAACGGGGGCGTTTTCGAATATGGTTCCTTTACTAATACTTGGTGACGCAATGTGTGACAGTAATAACGTTTGATTTATGGCGTCACATGTAAGGGTTTACGAGAAATCAATAAAAACTTAATGTCCAGCCAACCTGAGTTCAAGATGGCTGGACACATGTATCTCCACTGCCTGATGATCTACGACCTTCGAAATGTGTTCAAAATTTTGTGACGGGGACGATAATGATAACCTGAAATTGTGACGGAGAAACTTTGCGTAGTTTCAAAGATATTGACCATTTAAATTTTTCCATACAAACATCCATTAATATTGTGAGGTGACCATAATTTTATATAAATAAAGGATTTCTTTTTAATCGATTAATTGGCCGGTAGCATCCACGCCTGCTTTGTATTTGATTTCCCCGTGGGAATAAAAGGTTTTCCTGCAGTGAAAAGAGTAAGTATGTGTTAATTCAAAATAATAATTGACCACCAGCGCTGCAAGAGAGCCCACTTGTATTTCGCGTTTAGTTCATTATAGTATGTAACTGAAAATGAGAACTAAACTCGACAGCCGACAGTGTATGTAGGTACTTACTTTTCGAAGTGTTATCACTAATCAGAGTACTAGTAACTATTAATTAATCTGCGGTAAGACAACTTAAATAAGAGTTAAGATTCGACCAGTTGTCCTAGTAGTATACCAACTTTAAGCAATAGATGGCGACACCAACATCAGCTATCATGGCAGTATAGTTTGTCTTGTCCTCCGACGTTTTCGTAGTAGCCCGCGAAATTCAATTTTTCTTGGTTTTTTGCAGTTATTTTTTTCGTCCGCGGAAAGAAATAACTTATAGATATGTATGATGATTCTTATGATTATAAAAATTACAACCCCCCCCCCCCCCACCCTTCCTCACTTCTACATTTTTGTCTTCTATTGATTTAAATATCTACAGTTGTTCGTATTAGTATCACCAATACACGGATTTTCGTCCATTTAAAGAAAACACCTTAAAATATACTTGTCCTACATAAAACCTACAATATTGGTTACCCTACTGCAGTGTTTGTATGGGGAAATTTAAATGATCAATATCTTTGAAACTACGCAAAGTTACTCCGTCACAATTTCAGGTTATCATTATCGTCCCCGTCACAACATTTTGAACACATTTCGAAGGTCGTAGATCATCAGGCAGTGGAGATACATGTGTCCAGATTGATTTCTCGTAAACCCTTACATGTGACGCCATAAATCAAACGTTATTACTGTCACACATTGCGTCACCAAGTATTAGTAAAGGAACCATATTCGAAAACGCCCCCGTTATTGAGATTCGGAAGTGCCAGCCATAAGTTTTATACGTAAATTCAAGATGGCTGGACACAGATTTTTGCATTTTTCTACTAAACCACTGTACTTATCACAAAACTTTTATCTCGGTGCCCGTCACAAATTTATGTGACGCCCGTTGATATGCAAAAAGTCGTCAAAATCACTTCCGTTACCGAGATTGAGAGACCAGCGAAAAGTGGTTTTTCAAGATGGCTGGACACGTTTTCTATCGATTATCTAAGATTCTGTAGCGTCACAAATTCTGAAATAAGGGTGTTTAGCCGTCACATAAAGTGACCTATTGACCTAGTTAAATGCAAGCTATTTTGAAGATTTGTCCAGCCAACCTGAGTCACATGAAACAGCTAGTAGAATATAAATGAAGTGATTTTGACGACTTTTTGCATTTCAACGGGCGTCACATAAATTTGTGACGGGCACCGAGCTAAGTTTTGTGATAAGTACAGTGGTTTAGTAGAAAAATGCAAAAGTCTGTGTCCAGCCATCTTGAATTTACGTATAAAACTTATGGCTGGCACTTCCGAATCTCAATAACGGGGGCGTTTTCGAATATGGTTCCTTTACTAATACTTGGTGACGCAATGTGTGACAGTAATAACGTTTGATTTATGGCGTCACATGTAAGGGTTTACGAGAAATTAATAAAAACTTAATGTCCAGCCAACCTGAGTTCAAGATGGCTGGACACATGTATCTAAACTGCCTGATGATCTACGACCTTCGAAATGTGTTCAAAATTTTGTGACGGGGACGATAATGATAACCTGAAATTGTGACGGAGAAACTTTGCGTAGTTTCAAAGATATTGATCATTTAAATTTCCCCATACAAACACTGCAGTAGGGTAACCAATATTGTAGGTTTTATGTAGGACAAGTATATTTTAAGGTGTTTTCTTTAATGGACGAAAATCCGTGTATTGGTGATACTAATACGAACAACTGTAGATATTTAAATCAATAGAAGCCAAAAATGTAGAAGTGAGGAAGGGGGGGGGGGGTAATTTTTATAACCATAAGAATCATCATACATATCTATAAGTTATTTGTTTCCGCGGACGAAAAAAATAACTGCAAAAAACTCAAGAAAAATTGAATTTCGCGGGCTACCACGAAAACGTCGAAGGACAAGACAAACCATACTGTCATGATAGCTGATGTTGGTGTCGCCATCTATTGCTTAAAGTTGGTACTACTAAGACAACTGGTCGAATCTCTTATTTAGGTTGTCTTACCGCAGATTAATTAATAGTTACTAGTACTCTGATTAGTGATAACACTTCGAAAAGTAAGTACATACACTGCCGGCTGTCGGGTTTAGTTCTCATTTTCAGTTACATAAGATAATGAACTAAACGCGAAATAAAAGTGGGCTCTCTCTTGCAGCGCTGGTGGTCAATTATTATTTTGAATTAACACATACTTACTCTTTTCACTGCAGGAAAACCTTTTATTCCCACGGGGAAATCAAATACAAAGCAGGCGTGGCAGGCAAATCGATTAATTGGCGCGCAATGCTACCGGCCAATTAATCGATTAAAAAGAAATCCTTTATTTATGTAAAATTATGGTCACCTCACAATATTAATGGATGTTTGTATGGAAAAATTTAAATGGTCAATATCTTTGAAACTACGCAAAGTTTCTCCGTCACAATTTCAGGTTATCATTATCGTCCCCGTCACAAAATTTTGAACACATTTCGAAGGTCGTAGATCATCAGGCAGTGGAGATACATGTGTCCAGCCATCTTGAACTCAGGTTGGCTGGACATTAAGTTTTTATTGATTTCTCGTAAACCCTTACATGTGACGCCATAAATCAAACGTTATTACTGTCACACATTGCGTCACCAACTATTAGTAAAGGAACCATATTCGAAAACGCCCCCGTTATTGAGATTCGGAAGTGCCAGCCATAAGTTTTATACGTAAATTCAAGATGGCTGGACACAGATTTTTGCATTTTTCTACTAATCCACTGTACTTATCACAAAACTTTTAGCTCGGTGCCCGTCACAAATTTATGTGACGCCCGTTGAAATGCAAAAAGTCGTCAAAATCACTTCCGTTACCGAGATTGAGAGACCAGCGAAAAGTGATTTTTCAAGATGGCTGGACACGTTTTCGATCGATTATCTAAGATTCTGTAGCGTCACAAATTCTGAAATAAGGGTGTTTAGCCGTCACATAAAGTGACCTATTGACCTAGTTAAATGCAAGCTATTTTGAAGATTTGTCCAGCCAACCTGAGTCACATGAATATAATCCAATAACAACTTTATTTTATTACTTATTACTTTTCTACTTCAGTGTACTCAGGCACAACACATGTGAACCGGTTAGTGAGTAAAGTAAAGAAGGTCATCGATATGTATGAATCCGTCGCTTTTTAGTAGTCATTCGAATTTGGTCGGATAACCAGCCGTTGCTTACATATTTTGGTTTTTTGTTAATATTTACTTAATGCGAAACATTACAAGTTGAATATTTTCACCATATATTTTTGACTAAAGGCACAAGATTTTGGTTTACACCTCCACATCTGGGATTGAGCCGGTTCCTTGTATTTTGACGTCAAAGTTATGACACCATCTTTGTGACTTTTAGCAAGATTATTCAAAAACGCATGCATGAACAGTTTTGAAACTTTGTATGGTTATTATTAGCGTCAAGAAGAACCGAATACAGTTTTCAGCGAACTTATAACTTGTCTCATTTAGGCGCTGCGATGTTTTTTCGGGTTTTCATAAAACCGCGATAACTTGAAAACTATAAATATTTTCTTAAATCTAATTGGGGCACTAAGGGGCACACATTAAGAGCTACTCGTGTATGTTTATTCTACAGGGGCACATGCAATGGTTTTAGAGATATACGATTCTGCAAAACGTTACTCCAGCAGGAAATGCAATATCTCGAAAACCTGAAGGGGCACAGATTTTATTTTTGGGGGCACATTTTGGCACACCTATAAGCTCTCTGGCCATGCACAATTTTTCTCTCTCCGATCATTCGTTTAGAATTTTCCTGCTAGAAAAACGTTACCCCAGCAGGAATCGTTTTTTCCGTTTTTTTCCAAAACGACAGGGGGCACACATTTTTTATGTGGGGGCACATTTGCAGCAGCTAAGGCACCAATTAAACGTTCCACTCATATAACTCTAGGAGACACTTTCCTGCTGGGGTAACGTACACGACTCGGTCATATTTGACCAATCTACAAGTAAGAAGCTTTTCCAAGACTTCATACAATTTCCAACCTTGACTCCATACAAATAGATCTCAAAATTACTTGTCATAGCATCAGTTCTTGACCGAATTAAAAAACAATCTAATTTCTACCGTATACAGTTGAAATAAGGTTCAAACTTACTCGTCACAAGTAAAAGATTTCACTTTAACGCCTGTACTATTCTTCTTAGCCTTACAAGCGCCATCAGTGAGACGGAGAGGGTATGCTGTGTCTTTCTCGATCACCGAGTCGGTCATCGTCAGCCAATCGAGGAGAAGGCAAATATCGCCGCCTGCGCATCCACTATTGCCTAGACCGGCACAGTCTATTGCTTCCTGAAAGTAACAATAGAATATTTTGAACTAAAAGTTAATCCTAACTAATATTATAAATGCGAAAATGATTTTGTTTGTAAAGCTCTTTCACGCTAAAACGACTGAACGGATTTGGATGAAATTTGGCACATGGGTAGACCATGAACTGGAGAAGATATTCCCCCGGGATAGAGACTTGTGCGGGTAAAACCGCGTGGCGCAACTAGTATTTTTATAACCATGGTACAATATTAATGGTCTAAGGATTACGATTTACATGCCTCGCCATGGTATGGCATACAATTGTTAGAATCAATAATGTATTCAAACAGACATTAAATTATTACAATAACATTACATTGATTGAAATAACACAAAGGGCTGGTGAAGTTATGTTCCGGGAATTGGCTCGTATATGAGCCGTTTAGGGTGGGTCTTGAAATGGACCGGTTCTTGCCATCGTGGCGACAGGATAAGTCACCTAGACTCTGCGTTACCCAGAGTTACCCTCGTAAAGTGGGACTACTTCCAGGGTGCGGCTGTAGAGCTGTGCCGCAAACTATGCTCCACCTACTACCCTGCTCTCTGTAACCCAAAAAAAGCAACCAAAGTGCCTCTTCGCTGCCACCGTCGACACCGTGGAAGTGGCGAAGTTAGATATAAATTTTATTAGGATAATTTTACATTATTTTACAGATATATATTTTATTAGATATACAACAATATTGCTACATTATTTAACTTTAACATTATTATTATACGAGCTTTTGCTCGCGGCTTTGCCCGCATGCAGGTCGGAAATTATCCTACGGGAATCAAAATCAAACTCATAGCAATTATTTCAATTAAACCCTATATAGGCACTTTTGAATTGTCAAAGAGTCAGTTAGTCAGAAAGTTGAAGCTAGTTGCTCATTCCAAAACGTAGATCTCTATGGAGAAGATCGGGCAAGAAACTCCAAGGACACTCTTTTAAATATAGAAATTACAATATCCTGGTACATTACTCTTGTTGATTCTATATGTTAAACAATGTAAAAAAAATATATAAAAATAAAAAACGATTAAAAATATAAGATTAAAAATAAGCCCTGGCAGATAAGAGATGACCAGTCTCAACTGACGGCGCCCGTTCACGAACATGACGCGTGGATCAGCACCATCCAGCTCAACCATCCGAATAAAAAGTATCCAACTTACAAACTATCTGTGTGCCAAATTTCAGCTGTTTTTGCGTGATTGAGTAACAAACATCCAAACACACAAACATGCAAACTTTCACATTTATAATATTATTATTCAGTAGTAAAACTCCATTTAACCAATTTTCAGGGTTTCGAGTTTGAAATCAAAGCAGTAGGTAAGTACCTATCTAAATAAATATCAGTAAGTAATTCAGTTTCATTCCCATTCGTTCGACCTGATGAAAACCTACCTGGACATGAGTTACCTAGGTAGGTAGCAGTGATAGCCTAGTGGTGTGACCGTCGGACTGCCAAGACACAGATCTCGAGTTCGAACCCAAGGCACGCACGTCGGACTTTTCGGATTCATGTGCGTATTGTATAATTATCTCTAGCTTGAAAAACGGTGAAGGAAAACATCGTGAGGAAACCGGCATGCCTGAGAGATATTTCTCGACGGCATGTAAAGCCAAGTCAGAGGCCCATGGGCGGCTTTAAAACTCTGACACCAGGTTAGTCACTAACCACACGAAAAGAAGAAGAGATGAGTTACCTTGGCTTACCTGGAAGTCTTTAAATAGACTCCGGACCCAGGTTGACCGAAGCAAGGAAAACCTACTCAGGTGGAGATTCACAGACGACTCCGCCCTGGAGTGTCAATTTGGTGCTGGTCCTCAAATAATGGGACACTTAAGAGGGAACAGGGCCTGCTATTCTCCATACAAATTTATTCCCCTTTTTTCTTCCTGGATAATGCCTCTATAGCATTTTTTTTTTTCATAAAATCAAGGTCTGCTGCAGACACGTCCCTGTTATTTCCTTTTTCAGCAACTTATTGGTAAAGAAAATATGACCATCGAAAAATCACAAAAATGCCCCATTTTTACCGCCGTGATTAGAGGACTACCAGACAAATTCGAAAAGTTTTTAACATAAAAGAAAATGATAGGAACCTAGACATACTCTTCAGTTTTTGAGGAGAAAAAAGGGGAATACGAAACGTCGATCTCGTCAATTTTTTTGTGATATAATCGGTCTGAGCTGCAGCTGTCCCTATCGCACTCTACGGAGGCAGACTTGTAAGACGATGGCAATAGTTTCTTCAAATACCTATTTTTCAAATTCCTCGCGGGCCCTGTTCCCTCTTAATATCATGTCTAGCGTATCCAGTTGGTTACCTGCACGTTACAGGAACTGATCGACGCTACTGAAGGTGCCAAACTCATACTTACTTACTTTTTTATTTTTTTAAATCGTCCAAACTAAATCCTTTGCACTATAAAAACCTGTGAGCCATTTATGCAATTTAGATTTCAAGTGGGTATTTCAGAGGGAGTTCCCTTATATGTATAGTATCTTAATATCCCTAACATCTTTTGGAGTATTGTTTAAAAACGATACAACGAAACCTTTTGTGTCATTTAATCTACAAGTACCATATACATTATTGATGTCGTTTACAACCTATAATAGGATAAGTGATTTCCTAATGTAGCAACTGGGGACCGAGCCACTGACGAATCTAATTTCTAACTAAGTAGGTATACTTTGACTTTCTTTATGTTTCCCGAATTTGAACTATAATACGACAAACGCGGAACCTGTGGGACTATTGCGTGAAGCGTGCTACACACTTGTCCGGGTCTGCATGATTCGGCCCAGCCGGGCGGTAAAACATCATTCAATTTTGTCGCCCGGCCGAATCACGCCGACCCGAACATAAGTTTAATATAGCACCCCTAATACACTCAATCCCAATGCCACTTATTTGGAAAAATTAAACAATTTGGTGCGCTAAGATGCTAAGCGGGCGGACAGATCGCATTCCGCCCAGTTGTTTAATCATCTTTACATTTAAATGACATTTATTTGTGTATTATATTTATTTTATCTTGGACGGTTAAAGCAGTTGATTTGTTTTTATGACTGCCTCGTTGGTCTAGTGGTCGCAAACGCTACCGCTGAACATGAGGTCCTGGGTTCGATTCCCAGGTCGGGCAGTGTTATTGGGTTTTTCTTTCTGAAATTTCTCAGTAGCAGCCCGGAGTCTGGATTTGTGCCCGATTGATGGCAATAGGCTCGCCCCCGGTTACATAGGACTTAAACATAACTGGCGAAATGTGGGTGTACTATAGGTACACCTCTGTTCAACCCTTCGGGGAAACAAGGCGTGATGTTATGTTGTTTTTACCTGCACACTAAGCTTATCAAGTTTCCCAGTCTTGATTGCAGACATGGCTTCGATGGTGCTAACGGTGCTGAACGCCCAGCATGCTCCACAAACACCCTGATCTTGTACCGGACCGATCACTCCTTGTGTCCTCCTGGAACAGAACAAAAGCCAATTTAGCTTCAAATCTTATTTGTTTGGCAAAGTATGTATGGTCTGTTCGAAAAATATCTGATGAAAGTATAACAGTAAACAGTTCAGGTTATATTCTTACGAAATCACTCAGTAAAGGGAATTGGTAACAGAGTCATCTGTATTTAGAAGGTTTCAACTTTACATCTCACAACTTTTTTCAACAATTATTATTCGACTAACATTATTAATTTGTCATTGGAAAATCGTCGACGGAAATTGCGGTTACAAAATTAACCTCGGGTGTAAAACGAAAAACATATTTAAAGTTATTACAAAATAGGGTTTCGGGTTAAAGTATTAAGTCTCATGCGGACAGGCGCGACGCGACACCGGTAATTGTTCTACCGTGAAGTTTTCTTAGATATTGAGTCGCGTCGCGCCAGTCTGCACGACGCTTTAAAATAATCAAATTTTTGTCATTTTCATTATATATTTTGGCACAAAAAATAGTATTTTTTCGAAGCAAAGGGTCTAACAAATAATTTTGTTTGATTACTCTACTATTTTATCTTGGACGGTTAAAGCAGTTGATTTGTTTTTATGACTGCCTCGTTGGTCTAGTGGTCGCAAACGCTACCGCTGAACATGAGGTCCTGGGTTCGATTCCCGGGTCGGGCAGTGTTATTGGGGTATTCCATCTGGAACTTCTCAGTAGCAGCCTGGAGTATGGATTTGTCCCTGGTTGATGGAAATAGGCTCGCCCCCTATTAAAGCGACGATAAGCGACTTTTAATGATTTTATACTGAAGATCACGTCTAAACGAGTAGTGTTAATGATTTGGAAAAAATATAAGTTAAATTAGAGCATTTTATTGATAACTTAATTGAGGTATATTATAGGTTATGTTCATATATTACACAGTGAAATTAATTTCTAAAGTCATGTCTAACGCGGATAAAAAGCTGAGAATCACGCAAAATCTATCAACCGTATTTTTCTGAAGCCTTCACCATTTTAAAAATAATTTAACTATTGATCTTTTAGTTATTAAAAAACCTTTTGTTTTATGTACAATAAATTAATAATGCGTCAAATTTGAGACAGCGCTCCTTGATGGGCGAGTCCTAAAATAATTTTGTGAGTCGCGTCGCGCCCGTCTGCACGAGGCTTTACATGGGACTTAAACATAACTGGCGGAATGAGTGTATTCCAAGTTACACCTCAACCTAACCCTTCGGGGATTACGGGTGCGAATTGTTTTTTTTATTTTTTTTTCTATATTTATTATATATGTAATTTTATGGTATACAGTACATAATAAAGAGTATTCCATTTATGAGTCTATCTATTTAAGTTTTTTTACCTTCACCTTCGCGATTACATAATGTTAATAAATGTTACCTAAGGAATGTATCTCCTCATGAACAACCATTTGACAGAAACTGGTTCTTAATATGTGGGCGATGGATTTATAATTTGTATCATTAGAATAAAATGCTAGTTTGTGAGCCTTTACGAACCAAACCTTTTATATTTTCATAATGACCTAACTAGTGCGTCTAGTGCAGACAGTACGTTGTATTGTATATTATGTAAATCATGGACAATTTGCTAATCAAAATAAACTAATTAGGCCATGAAATAGACACAATTTTGTCCAGGATAAAAAGATTTGGCATAGTAGTTTTACAGATGAAAAACTTAAGTTAGATAAAACGTACAGACGCCACAGGTCAACCTACCCGAAACTGACAAATTTTCCCAATCAACTTTGAACCATAAGCTTTGGTGATAAAGTTGAAAATCTATTAAAGAAATTTGACAGATTGTAGTAGTTTAATGTGCTGGCGTCTGTACGTAAGTATTTAAATGTCATATTTAATTAGAATAATAATAAAATTCTTAGTATTAAAATTATCCTTTCGTTACGCAGCTCAAAATACCAAATATTCAACCACGTGGCTTCTAATATTACCATATTACCTCTTATGTAAGTGGGCTCACGACGTTGGTCTTGTAATTAATGCAAAAAAAAACCAGACTACTGCATAATAATATACACTCGCCTTACCTGACGCCGTCTTTTGTACCTTTTGTCGTTGCACACGAGCATCTGTGTCTTCACCGACCGGTCACAGCGGGTAGTTGCCAGAAATTAGAGTTGGTCACCCAACATTAATGTCTCTTGGTGTGATAATAGATAGTAATTTCCACTGGCGGCCGCACATTGATCATGTATTGTATGTAATAAGCTTAGGTTAATTTTGGCAAGTTATCGATACTTAAGAGGGATCAGGGCCTGCGATTCTCCATACAAATGTATTCCCCTTTTTTCTTCCTGAATAATGCCTCTACAGCAATACATTTAAAATCAAAGTCTGCTGTAGACACGTCCCTGTTATTTCCTTTTTTTTCAGCAACTTATTGGTAAAGAAAATATGACCCTCCAAAAATTATAAAAATGTCCCATTTTTACTGCTGTGATTAGAGGACTACCACACAAATTCGGAAAGTTTTTAAAACATAAAAAAATAGGAACCTATACATACTTTTTCTTAAAATATTAGTGCAAAAAATAATTGAATCGGCTCAGTTTTCGAGGAGAAAAAAGGGGAATACGAAACGTCAATACAACCGGTCTGAGCTGCAGCTGTCCCTATCGCACTCTACGGAGGCAGACTTGAGGTAAGAAAGACGACGGCAATAGTTTCTTCAAATACCTATTTTTCAAATTCCTCGCAGGCCCTGTTCCCTCTTAAGTATAAACTACTCTATAGAACACTTAGAACAATGTATTTGGCACTGGCCGACTCCGTTATTGATCATGGCCTAAGTTACTACAGGCGTACATACAAGACTTACGTCGAGGACATTTACAAGTCACAGTAACGTATTTTGAAAACGATTGTACCCACAAGAATAAAACATGAATTCCATGTTAATGACACGGGTTTATTTAAGCACTGCCAAATTATTGTAAATGTCTGACAAGGTTCGTTTACGCAACAAAAGTGAGAATTACCATAATATTAAGTCAAATTCGTAAATAGGTCGTAATACTAAAGTCGTTGCGTTGTTTGACCTACTTACACACATTTATCGAACCTTAATCTAATAATGCTTATGGAGCACGGACGTGGGAATGCATGCTACCATCGTATATTAATGATTTACCTATGGAAATCTATGATGTAATAAATGCGAAGAACTGCTCAAATGTTTTAAAAAGATACTTTCTAGATTGCAGTGCGATCTAGGAAAAAAAAATTAAAAAAATATATGTCTATATAATCTGTGTAACTACCCAATGGTTAATTAATTAACAACTAATATGTAGTTCACCGTGTTGCCTTGTCTGGCCATACCACTGTTAAGCCCGCGATGGTTTCTGTGGTATGTTTATGTATGTAAAATGTTATTAATAATAAAAATAAAAAAGTACTTTACCAGTTATTATAAATACCTGGGGGACCGAGCTCTGCTCGGGTGAAAATAGAGAAAACGAATTTTCCCAGATACCCTACCCTACCTACCTACCTACCCTACCCTACTCTACCTACCTACCCTACCCTACTCTACCTACCCTACGTAACCTACCCCCCCCCCCCTACCTACCTACCCTACTCGTATCTACCCTACCCTACGTACCCTACCTAAAACCTTCCGACAATAACAAACACAACAAAAATAGAATTAGCGAAATCGGTCCAGCCGTTCTTGAGTTATAAATAGTGTAACTAAAGTAAGGCCATTTTAATAGGTAACATTTGACATCTGTCAGTTTAGTGAAAGCAAATCGTAAAATTACTCGTATCGGTAATTATTACAATAAATATGTATCGTAATTGAAAAAAGTTAAGCAATTGTACAGTTCTAACAAAACGAAAAAAAAAAAATTTAAATAAATATATTTTATGCCCGCCGTTATAAGGTTACGTAATACTTTGTTGAATTTTGATGAATTGTCAAATGTTACCTATTAAAATGGCCTTACTCTAACATGACTTTCTTTTATATTATATAGATATATACCTAATTATAATTCTGTAATTCTGTAATTGCGCCACTTCTTCTTCCCAGCAAAAGCACTAGGAAGTGGTGAAGGGTGGGCGTTTTGGGGGACTGTCTTATGTAATTTTGACGTTCGAAAAGTGCTGATTCTCAGCCTAGTTTGAATAAATGACTTTTGAATTTTGTAAATACATATTTGATAAAGTGTAAATCATGTAAATAAAAATAGTGTAAATCATGCCCGCGGGCTAAGTCCGGCCCTGCCCGCAAAGGGTTTTTAATCCGGCCCGCCAACGTCATTTTGACATAATTACTCGTATGAGTATTTTTATTGCCGTCAGAAATTATGTTCACCATTGTGAACTTTATTAACTAAATATAACGTAATGCGAATTACTATAGGATTTAAAAAAAATGCTGGTGCTCCACGATTATGTTCACGGTAGCATTTTAGCCTTCGAATATTCTGACGATAAATTGCAACTTAAAACAAAATGCATGTTTTAGGGTTCTGTACGTCTGAAAAAAATTGAACCCTTACAGGATCACCCGTGTGTCTGGACCCCTGAATTCCCTACGCTTTTCTGACTCCTAATGAAAAGTTTGCCCAGAAGTTACGTTGTCTCAAACCACCATAACCCTACATCTTTCCACAAAATGATTCACAAAATCTATACAAAACTGACCATAGAACAGAAACACTGATATGAAACCGGTTTTTCTACATAAAATAAACTAGTCAGAGATGCTTGACCTTCGTTGCCACGCCGATTGACGAAAACAAGAAACAAAGAAGGTATATACACTACACAGTACTTGGAAGTACATAATTGAGTCATGGTTGTTTTATTTCTAGAGATAATAACTGTTTACCATTTCGTATATTAAAGGTTTATTAATCAACAATGAATAAAAGTAAGTAACATCACGCCCGTAATCCTCGAACGGCTAGGCAGTGGTGTACAGACGCCAGCAGGTCAACCTACCCGAAACTGACAAATTTTCCCAATCAACTTAGAACCTTATGCTTTAGTAATAAAGTTGAAAATCTATTAAAGAAATTTGACAGATTGTAGTAGTTTGATGTGCTGGCGTCTGTACCTAATATAGTTCTTACAATACGGTCGATATAACTTGGCAGGTCTGAACATAGGCACTACGAACTTTCGCGCATGTTCTCTCACTCACACAACTCATGTCACCATTTTGTTTCATAAATAAATGTTAGGATGCTGGGGCCACACCAACGGGAAGCGCCGTTGATTATCGCGATGATGGACGTTAATCGTAGGTGTAACCACAATTTATCGCGTTAATTTGACAACAGTACTTATTCACATTGACGTTTGACGTGCGTTGGGCGATAACTCGGGTGAAATTAAATGAGCATTGCGTTGACCGTTCAAGTGTGGCCACTCAATTTGTCGCTTTCATTATCGTAATAATTACCGCGTTGTTTATGGCGATGACGGGCATTGACGTTGACCGTTGGTGTGGCCCCAGCATTACGCAGCCTTCTGCGCGAAGTTCGGACCAGTCAAGTTATATCGGCCGTATTGTACAAACGCCAGCACGCCAACCTAATAATTGCAGACCGCCTCGTCGGGCGGCTGGGGCCGGATTTGGCGGAGAGCCAGTTTGGTTTTCGCAGGGGGCGCTCTACGGTGGATGCCATCATGCGCGTGCGAGCCCTCACGACGGGGGATGCTGTGGCTAGTGGCGGCTGTGCCTTAGGTGCGCTCGTGCGCTGCACTACCATTTTAAACCTTCTAATATACTGGCTACCTTCTACCCATACCATACAGTATAAACCTAAGGTATTAACTTTCAAAACAATGATCTATACATATAACTCTCCATAATACTACCTACCCTACACAGAAATTACGTTTATGTTAACATGGTTTTGTTATTGGAGTTGAGTAAATCAAGCTGACCTGTTTTGATTTCTACTGCAAAAGAATTAAATCTTATTTTTACTTGAATAAAAACGGCCCCGTGCGCTATGCTTAGAACAAAATGTTATGCATTTTTAGGATAGCTAAGTGCGCCGCACGCGACCGGAAATTGCCGAAAGAATACGAAAGATTCTCGGGCGGCGGGGGTAGCGGGGACACCTCGCTTTCGCATGCATGACCCGAGGCCTTGACCTACGCAGTACGCACTTGTTATTGTTACTTTTCGCGCGCGATTGCTCATTGCAGAGTAATTTTGTACTCGTACCTGCGTAATTAATTACCTACTTATTATCTAAGAAAATAGTGAACAGTTTGTGAGTAAACATGAGTGTAAAATACAATATTGAGTAGATACAATTTAGACTAAAATGTGTTGTGTGTGTGTAATGTTTTGTGTTGTCGCCTGCATCTCATCACTGCGCCTCGCTATACCTGCCAGTTTCTCGTAGACCACGAGACATAGTCTATAGGGTGTCCTTTTTATGAGGTAAAAATTATATATTTTATTTGAAAATATTGCCCATATACCCATGCAGTGCACCACCGGTTTTCTGAGGCACCAGCCGCCACTGGCTGTGGCCCAGGGTGGGGTCGTCCAACGCCTTCAATACCCGGCCCTGGAGTTGCATCAGGGAGGCACTCCGGTATCACCGGATGCCGACCTACCTCTGTCGTGTGGTCTAGGCCTATCCGACGGACATACCCCGGTCACCAGGGAGAATGGAACCAGAGAGAGATGTCGTGCGACGTCCCACAGGGATCGGTCCTGGGGCCGCATCGGTGGATCATCGGATATACTGGGTGCTGCGCGCCGACCACCCCATTGGCGTCACGTTGGTCCTGGCGCAGGGGAGGTCGCACCAGGCTGCGGCCGATCTAGCGACACACGGGGTTGCGACAATCGTGGCCAGAATCGGAAGTTGGGACTCGAGGTGGCCCGGCACAAGTCCGAGGCCATGTGTTTTCATGGTCCCCGGAACGCGCCACCGTCGGGTTCCCAAATAACGGTAGGAGGGGTTCACATCAGCGTCGAGACGACGATGAAGTACCTAGGACTCGTCCTCGACAGTCGGTGGAACTTTGTGGAGCACTTCCGACGTTTGGCTCCCACCTTGAAGCGGCTCCTGCCCAATCTAGGGGGTCCAAACGCCTCCTGCCGGAGGCTATACGCGGGGGTCGTGCGGTCCATGGCCCTTTACGGTGCACCGGTGTGGGCGCGTTCGTTGAGGCGGCGGCCAGCCCGCCGGTTGAACGCGTCCCAGAGGATCATGGCCACCCGGCTGGTCCGGGGATACCGCACAGTCTCCGGTGAGGCGGTGAGCCTTCTTGCCGGATTGCCGCCAAGGGATCTGGAGGCAAAAGTCCTCGCGCACTTTTGGGAGTGGCGCGAGGAGGCGAAACGCCGGGGCTTGACTCCGCGATGCCGCGAGAAATCGCGGCAGAACGGACAGAGCTCCGGCGGGATCTCATGGCATCATGGAGAGTGCGATTGTCGCAACCCAGTGCTCAGCACGCTACTATTGCGGCGATAAGTCCCCTCTTTAAGGAGTGGCTAGAGAGGCGCCATGGCATCCTCACCTTCCGCCTGACGCAGCCTCACCGGACACGGTTGTTTCGGGAGGTTCCTGTTTCGGATAAGGCGGGAGGAAACGCCCGGATGTCATCACTGCGTGGATCGCCCAGAGGACACGGTGGAGCATACGTTGGAGCATACGGTGGAGGTCTGCCCGGCTTGGGCAGAGCACCACAGTGTGCAACTGAAGGAACACGGGTGGGTTTAAGTCAGTAAGAGTCTGACACGCCCTCTCGCTCCACCCAGACCGGGATTGTCAGAAGTCATTTGATGATTTCCCACCCCAGCACCCGAACCGAACCTACCCGAATCTGTCAAATTTTCTATATATATATCCTATATATCTTATCAACTTTGAACATTATAATTTAGTGATAAAGTTGAAAATCTATTAAAGAAATTTGACAGATTGTATTAGGTTTATGTGCTGGCGTCTTTATCTGACACAAATTCAGACTCCGGATTTCAAAGTAAATCTTATAAATAATAAAAAAATCGGAGTCGTTCCTACGAAAACCCATAATACTGCCCGATCCGTCATCGAACCCAGCAGGGAATGCGTAGGTAGCAACAATGCCTTTAATTTTGACAATTCATCAACATTCACCGCGTAATTTACCGCGTTGTCGAGCATAAGATTTTTTCAAACATAAATGAAGGATTGGATTGTCATAGAAAGTGTGTTACAGGAAATTGGGATGCAGGAAAAAAGTTGATGTCGTGCTTGCCGACCGCTAACCCACCGAAGCAGTCATATCGCAGAATAGTGAATCGTTGAATAACTGTACCCTAATTACGTACCTAATGCAAAATCAATCCGAATCTGAATCGTTTTGAAACAGATTGCTAATCCATTGCTCCGTAAGTTTGAAAAAAAAACTGTCAAAATGAAACAGATTTGTCTTTATCGTTTACGAAAATATGTTGCGTAATTAGAAAGCTTGATTTGATTAAAATCTGAATTTATGGATAGCAACTGGCAACGCATTGAGATTGATAATGTAACCTCATAACCCTGGACCTACGCTAATTACGTGACACATTCGATCACGATCTGAATGGTTTTGGAAGGATATTGCGAATGCATTACGTTTAATAAATTTGTATGCCCACCAACGTAAATATCGCAAACTGTTAAAATGAAAGCCATTGCTACTGTGTGTTACGAAATTACCCCGAAGCAAAACGAAGTTCGATACACGACAAAAAATTTAAATAAATTAGGTAGGTAAAGTAAGTATATCTATCCAATGTCGCATAATTTCCGCTAACGTTAGCACATTTTTATTATATTTCATCTAAAAATAGGTGAATCAGACTCATGCATTCTAGTTTCACTAGTTTTGTCTCCATCATCGAATAAGTTAGGATATGTTTTAAAATAAATATTTTAAGAAACTCAACAATTTAAAAAAAAAAAAACAGGGTTAGACCGCACTAAGGGTTCCGCACCACCATACAATATTTAACACTGTGAAGGGCGGGCGGTTTGGGGAACTGTCTCATGTAATGACTGACATGACTTTCAAAAAGTTAGTTTAATTTTTTTTTATTTTATTATTATTCTTAGTAATAACACGCAGACAAATCACGTTTCTTGTTTCTTTGTTGTTACTTGTAGCGGCCAAAGTAGTACACACTCTGTGAATTTGATGTGTCTACCTATTACGGTTCAAAAGATACAGCCCTGTGACAGGCGGACGGACAGCAGAGCCTTAGTAAGTAACAGGGTCCCGTTGACACCTTTAAGTACGGAACACTAATGATGGTAATTTATGAATGCATTTATGACTAGGGTTGCCAACCATACTGTTAAAAACATTATTATACTTTTTTTCACTCTAAAATACTGTTTACTGGTCAACAAAAACAAAGTATATGATTATACTGTTTTCACGAACATAGCTATACCTAAATTAAAAGTTTCATCTACTACGTAGAACATCGTGCATGCACCTCGGCATGGCCGCGTGGTTCAGAAAACCTTAATTTCAGAATGAAACTGTTGAATTTTCGGGACCAAGTAAATAGATAATTGTTATCAGAACACCTTCAAATTACTAGTATTATAGTTAGGTCTGCAACCTCAGTATTCACAGAATGAGTGTTTTCAGTGACGAATGCTAAGTGATGGAACGACATAAATAAAGCTTCAATACATTCAATAAAAAAATTGCTCCTCGACTATTTGGGGAGCCTTACGAAGCCTTTAAAATTGTTGCTAAATTGATGAACTGTTTATTTTTTCGAGATACTGTTTAATTTTCCAAAATACCTGTTTACTTTCCCACTTTGACCATAAAATACTTTTATTTCTTGTACGACAAGTTGGCAACCCTATTGATGACTGACGTCAAACAGACAATTTAATTGAAGGCTAAAATAAGCTACTTTTTTAATTACGAGTATAACAAGTTTTCTAATGGACAAATGACAAAGAATGAATATTTTACGCAGAGCTTACATTTATCAGAATCAGAAATGAAGAAATCCGCAGGAGAACCAAGGTAACAGACATAGCCCGAAGAATTGCCAAACTTAAGTGGTAATGGGCAGGGCACATTGTTCGCAGAACAGATGGCCGATGAGGCCGAAAGATTCTGGAGTGGCGACCGCGTACCGGAAGACGTAGCGTTGGAAGGGCTCCCACAAGATGCACCGATGACCTTGTAAAGGCCGCAAGAATCCGCTGGATGCGGGAGGCATAGGCCTATGTCCAGCAGTGGACGTCTTTAGGCTGAAATGATCATGATGAAAGTTTACTACAATGAAATTAGTGTTTACTAGGTTTTTCCCGCTTCTTCGCCCGCATGGATGTCGGAAAATATCCCACGGGATTACATACCTAATAGCCGAGGTAAAGGTCATTGACTCCTACCGCTGCGCCCGCGTTGCCGTCAACCATAATTATTTTGCTACGCATAATTTTGAATGTGTGATATTTTTTCAACTACTTATTCATTTAATGATAATGATGTCAAGGCATATTTTAATCTAAATTAAATGCCCAATTTAATTAACATATTTTATTGGATAAGGATTAATATGATACCGGTCAAAATAGCGTCGGAAATAACAATGAGATTTTTATCAAATTCTGAAAGATATTAATGGTTACTGTCATCCTTAGACTATAGACACAATATGCTATCGCGGACTTTTTTGTTGAACTTTTTAAGATCTTCAATCCTGTTGAACATACATTTTATGTATCTCTTACGGCTTACGCGGCGCACGCCAGTAAAGCCAGTAGTCGGCATGATTTTTTCCGACATCTTCAACAATAATCGTCATATTTCAGACAATTTACACAATACACTAATGAATTATTGCATATACATGCATGAATCACTCCGTTGATTGGTGAAAAACGTTTGAAAATCCGTTCGGTAGTTTTTGAGTTGATCGCGTTCCGACAGACAGACGCGTTGGGGCTTTGTTTTGTAATATGTAAGGATAAGAATAATAATTATTATAATCAACTTACAAAAAAGCTACAAATTACTGAATAATATTATTGCAATCTTATCTCGGTGCTTTGATCTTTTTTTTAGGTATATTTAACCTCTTTCATCGCGCTTTCCTGCGCGAATCTGTGGAAGTGATTTTGTGAAAAGGGACGGGAAGTGTGTAACAGGAAATAAAAAAGCGCTCACTTCGATTTGATTTGACCACGCGCGTTGCTAGAGTTGGCTTTCAGATGGGACCAAACCAACCCATTTTTTTAAAGGTTGTAAACAGGATGATGATGATGATAATGACGCTGACGATTATGGTGACGATGACAGTGATGGTGATGAATATTGTACCTATATATCATATTACGTCAGCCAAGATGTCAGATGTTACACAGCATAATATGCGACTACTGTAAGGCTCGGTCGTTTTTTAAATCTTTATTAGTTTATAGAGGATTTGATCAGTATGACCATGTCACCCTCATAGGAGCAGCGTTTTGATCTTGGCAGTCATGTAAGAACCTCTTTGGTTTTGTGGTCGCAAGAGCGAATATTATTTTTTATAACATTGATTTTATATTCTGTGATTACTTGAACTCACACACTGACTTATTATTAGTAGTACTTGTTAAAATGTTAGGAATATCGTATAATTTTACAATGTTTGTAAATATGTGAGCACCATGCATCTATCACATAATTAATTTATGTAATTCCTTCATTTTTCATTCTTTTTACCTATCGTGGTATAGTAATCTTATTCTAGGTGCATCGTCTTCACATATAATTATATAATTAATGTATACAAGATATTGTGAAAATATTTTAAAAGAGTAACGGTGGAGTTTCTTGCCCTTCTTCTCCATACGAAAACTACCTTTTGGAAGGGGCGACTAGAATCTTTTTTTTTTTTTTTTTTGTAAATGTTGACGTTTTAAGTACCTTTTTTGTGCCTAATTGAAATAAATTATTTGACTTTGACTTACGGATCGTCAGATTCTAGGTGTGATTTGACACCTAGAATCTGAAACCTAGAACCCATTTTCCTAGAACTGAAATAACGCGACGCGCACATGACTACAATGTTAGTTATATTTATTTCGAAAAATTACCATGAGTCGTTTAAAAATTCTGTAATGCTTTATTATGCTTTTTGTGCCAAATATAGATTGGTTGAACGGACTGTAAAAAAGGTTTAGATAAATGTCTAATCTTATTTCAAATGGAGTAAAGGTAGTTCGTTAAGCGTATTTAATTAGAGTTTAAAACTGTTAACTGCAGCTGCCATTTTTCATTTTTTTTTCGTACACTGAATATTCAACGCTCTGCATAGCGCCGAGAGTTAAAAATCCAACAGTGTGTTTTTTCAACGCGCTGGGACGAGAGTGCATCCCAACGCGTTGGATCAATAGCGAGTTGAAAATCCAGTGTACAATAAAAATCGCCGAGATAAAAACACGTCCGTGCGAACCTGGGCTAACAGCACCATAATTTCGTAACACACGTTCAATCACAATCTGAATGATTTCGCAGGATCTTGTCCATTGCTACATAAAAAATAACACAATGAATATTGTTGAACTGTCAAAATGTTGCTGTGCAGCATTGTGCGTTACGCAGTTACCCCGAAGAATAGGTACCCATTAAGTTTTGAAGGTACATAAGTACTTCAATGCCCACATATGTACAACGATTTGTACCAATACCCGTTGTTCCTTTGGATCCTGACAAACCCGAGCCAGCCTCGTAAAATCAGGGATCACTCCAATAAGAGGGCAACACTGAAAGTTTTTTGTAAACGATATACGTATTAAAAATATAAGTTCAAACTTTGAAAATGGAACTCTGCCTATATTATTGTGTATGTATTTTATTCATTTATCATTTGTTTACGGTTTGGCGGCAAATTGATAATTGTGTGTCACGTCAGCATGAATTTAACGCGAGAAAATATTCATACAATGATTTTTTATGACTTTCGACGTCATTTAAAGTCAACAAGAAAGTTATGCTAATCACATAGAGTTCGTGTACTTACGACAGAAGAAGTACTGGACTCATCATTGGCCAATTGTTAGGGCTAGAGGCTAGAGGGCTACTACTGGGCTACTGGACTATTGTAGAAGCTTGAACCTAATAGTTTGGCATTATAGTGTGAAGTAGGTATTAATTTATTTTTTTATTTGATAAAGACTTACCAATCAACCTGCAACGGCAACACTGCCCTCTTCTTCCTGATGACAGTATAAATATTATCATGAGGTTCATTTGCACTATTCCCGCCTTTGTCTCCATCGTCGGCAGTCCTCGCTGCTTTATTAGTCCGGTTCCTCCTTCTGCTGTCAGCATCTGCAGCTTTCGGAAGCATTTCATCAGATAGATGTAACTCCTTGAACTCAGTTTTGGACATGTCTGATAGTTTTGTCAGACCGTATTTGGCTTTGCAATGGTCTGGTCCTCCTGAACCAGCATTTAGCTTCTCTATTTCTCGTACTGATGCCTGGAAAAGAAGTTTTTTATGAGGTTAGTTGGATTTAATGATGAAGCTTAGAAAAATGTGAAGAATCTGGAGTCAATTGCATTATTAACCGAATTCCGACATTATGCATGATTTTTTTTAATGTGTGTTCGTTGGTATTTTCGTCAATTGTGGACCGATTATGAAAATTATTTTTGATTTGGAAGAAAAAGCTTGCGCTGTGGTCCCATATTTTTTTATTGAGTTAGTTTCAATAGTAGGTACTTAATTTCCTACTAAGTCTATGTGGATGATGTTACAATAAGTTCCTGTCACTGTTATTTACATAGCAGATAGTGGTATTCGAATTTGTGTGGGGTAGGTGCCACAATCACAACTAAAAAGCGATTAATTATTTCCAAAAAAAAAAAACAACCGTTTCTGGCTTTGAATTATCGTTTTTTTGTCATTGACTTCCGAAATTAAAGTTATTTTTCACTTTGTAGAGTTTTTTTTTGTGTTGTTTTTTTTATAGTTTTCTATTTTTTTGTAATTTGCAGTCTGAAAAGTGCAGATCTTCTACTCAATGTGTTCTTGTCTCTCTTAAGAACAACATATAAAATTATTTAATAGTTTAGAAAACTTCTAAAAATCTAAAAACTTCCAGTTTATGTTTATTATGAATAATTAAATCAAATAAATGTTGATTTGAATCAAACTTTTATTAATAGTTACTTACTTAGTTTACAATTGTAATTATTAATGCGCTAGCATTAATAATGATAATAGTTTAAAATTATAATTATTAATGCACTAGCATTAATAATGATAATAATTTAATTATAATCATTCATGCACTAGCATTAATAATGCCTTTTTTTAGGGATTAAAGTAAGAAGCCAGTCTGGAAGACTAGATTTGGAAAATATTATATATTATTATTATTTGGATATTTTTTTGTAGTTAATAATGTATTGATGTGTGTAGTTATTTCTTGTTTTACAGAATCTGGAAGTGGATTTATCAACTTTAATAATAATGCATAATGATTTTTAGCGAATTATGGAAGCTTAAACTTATACTCCATATTCATAAACGATGATTAAAGTTAAGACACATTTAAACGTCAAAATGTACGATTAAACAGTTGCTAATCATTACTTAACTTTAAGCAACGTTTATGAATAAGGGGGTAAGTGTTTATCTTAAAATTTGGCAATGTCACAAATAGCTGTCAAATAGTTACCTGTTTTTATTAAGTAATTTGGCATTATAATGAACTAAAATATTGATTATGAAATGCAATAATAATTAATATTGTAACACCGAATATTTTGTTTTATATGTAAAAAAGTATTTGGAAACTATCCTAATGCTTTATTTACACCTAAAACGGTTACAACATCAAATTCAATGTTATAATTGAAATTTATTATTTTAGTTCACAACAAGTAATTTTATTCCACACCTTTTTAATCATGATTTAATAGTCTGATTTAGTTTGATAATCTAAATTTTAGGTGAAAAAACATCAAATTCAGTGAGTTTGAATTATAATTCAGAATTATGTCATTTGACAGAAATAAACTAAATTTTGGTGTTTTTAGTCTAGTTTTGTGACAAGAGAATCGGCACCATTTTGTCTTGATGAAAATAATGCAGATTTTTTAATCAAACTGTACTTTGTACTAAAGGACTAAAGAATATCCATTAATTATTTTATCTTTTAGGTTTTATTTAAGTAATATAATAATATACTTTACAAAAAATAAAGAAACACATTAATGCTACTAATGTAAATGTGTACACTGGCACCATTATCAAAAATGTGAGTGATGTAATTATCATATATCTTTTAAATTAATAACTCATTTAATGGGCTTGGATAATTGATGTTATGTTAGTTCACAATAGTTAGAGACAATTAAATATTAGTTAGTGGGAGGCATTCTTAATTGATTAAATTATTAGAATCCAAAAATGAATATATTATATTTTTTGTTAAAACTAGATTATCAATAAAACTGTATTGTATAAATGAACCCAGTTATAAATTGTTCATTTTATAGTCATATTTCATTACAATATTAAATTATGTATGTACCTTCACACAGTGATTCATTTAAGCTTGCCCTTGTTACGCATTGAGATAAATTAGTACAAACAAAAAGATAAAGTTTATTACTTGTAAAAGGAAAGAGAAAAAGTTTTATAAGAAATGCAAACTTTTTACAAAACTTCCCACTGCAACTGCGAAGACGTAAGACTTTATTTTATAACCAAACTAATTCAAAAAAGGAACTCACCACGAAATGCTGAAGTCTCGCCGTGTATTCATCGGGATTTGGGTAACTTTTATTAAACTTTGCTATGTAATCATCAAACATTGGCTTTAATTCTTCCAGAGATTTTTCCCGACCAAGTGAAATAGGTATAGCGATAAATAATAGACAGAATAACGCGAACGCGAGAACCCAATTCCACCATTTCGTCATTTTAAACGAAATAAAATTATTGTAAACACAAACAGCAACCACCACGAAAATAAACTCGGTAAACTAATTTTGACAGCAGCCAAGCCAACGGTGTTGCCAATCCGAGTTTTTATTAGTCCTAATAAAAACTTTTTATGTTTTTAGATAAAGCGCGGGAACTCAAATACAGGTAAATTCTTTGCAAAATTCACTCAAACAGAAGCGCGCGTACATGTTTGTATAGAGTTGGCGCGTTCGCTCTCTTTATAGTCAGACTCACCCACTTTGATCCGTTCGATTTAGATCAATAATCGTTATGTAAATATTTAATTGGAATTTAAATCCAACTTCAATTTATTGTTAAACCTATAAATAGGAAAAAAACGAAATAAATAAATAATTTTATAATATTTAAACGAAATAAGTTTATTTACACGCTTTTTCTAGTGTTTATTTTACATTAGGCATAACAATTTGATGAGTCATATTTATTTCTTTGTACATTAAAAAGAAAGGATAGTGCTCAAAAAAAACCCAGGCCCCGGCGCAAACGGTACATATCTCAAATTCTTAGTATAAAATAGTAGTTTCATACTAAAAAAAAATATAGCCAAAAATTCGTTTTTAAACGTAATATTTTGCTAATCCTTTTTTCGTGAAAGTAATTTTTAAATAGAATTATTTAAAGAAAATATGTATATACATATTATATTTTAACATACTACGCTAACCATTATAATATTCTCAGTGGTTGTTGCAAGGCGGAGAGGCCCTAAACTAAACCGGTTGTTTGTTCACACAATACCTTTCCGTCGTCGTCGCTCGCTACAAAAACGAACCAAGAGTCAACTGCTATTTCACTCGCACTTATAGGTTCCCTGTATTCTCGTACCTTATCAAGTTACCGGCCGAGTGTCACTCATTGTGTAGTCTCGCTCACGTCACGTGACCAATGCGCAGTCCTTCGTTATACTTCGTTGAGATCTGTGCGCTTCATTGTTTATAATCGACTTTTGTGAACTTATAACCCTGCATACTACTTTGGCATTACTTTGGACTTGGACTTTTGCCCATATTATGTACTGTATTACTTGGGTTGGGCCAGACATCAAGATGATTTTAATCATCCCGGATACACTCTGGAAGATGTAATCATAGACTTAGAGAACCAATAATGTGTATAATAATAAAATAATTTCATTTGCCTACTCTTGTTTTTTATTAAGTTTACCCTAACATTGCACAAAATGTAGATGGCGTTGTCAAAATAGATGCCTAAATGTCATTTATAGAATAAGAGTAAAGAAAGAAATAATTTTAAAAAAATCACATTTTTAAAGCTCCTTACATAAAACAACTAGCAATTTATGACATTTAAAAAAAGATTTTGGTAATGCCCCCTACTGAATATTATGTCACATATAAATACTTAAAATCTGAGATACATTTCATTTGCGCCGGGCCTGGGTTTTTTCCCCATACATTGTGAGCATCATCTGCCTAGCCTTTTCCCAACTTTATTGGGGTCGGCTTCCAGTCTAACCGGATGCAGCTGAATACCAGTATTTTACATGGAGCGACTGCCTATCTGACCTCCACAACCCAGTAACTGGGTAATACGATACCCCTTGGTAAGACTGGTTGTCAGATTTTCGGGCTTCTGACGACCCGTAACGACTATCATAGATCCACGAATGACAGCCGGGACCAACGGCTTAACGTGCTTTCCGAGGCACGGAGGAGTCTCGGTATGTAAAGATGGTCACCCATCCACAGACCAACCCCGGCAAGCGTAGCTTAACCTGATGGATCGACCCGTGCGGCAGTTATTACTTAGCCACGAGCTCCTCCCCATACATTGTGAGCATTGTCCTCTAATACATATGATTCAGTAATAAGATAAGTCTTATTACTGCGAGCAACAACAAGCGCAACACGTCATAATCATAGCTACATTATGGGTACTGTTACATTAGCATGTCGGTGACGCGAACTCACAAGATTTTCCTCAACCAAAAATCGCTCAAAGCACCAAAATAACTTTTCACTTTAAAAAAAAGGTGTGCGTTCGGGGATACACCGTCAGGAACGAAGTTCCTTCTCACGTATCATAAAGCAAAAGCAAAATTTTCGTAGCCGCCATCTTGGATTTACATGTTGACTTCACTATCGGCTTTAGCACTCTCGAAAACTAATGCGTCATTAGCATTCTGCCCCTGCCGCTACTGCTCGCGCTGCCGGCCATAATTCCCTAAATACTGCCGTTGCAATTAAGATCGCGAGAAGTGTGTGTTATGTACTCTGTGTGTGTGTTTACATACTGCCCTACCACTCACGTCGCTTTCGGCAATGGCAGACGTCAAAATAATTACGTATTTACTATTTTTTATAGTAATCAAAGCACAAAAAAATACAAAAGTTACCCTACTCCTCATCCAAATCAACGTCAGGTTCATCACAATAAACATCTGTATCATCTATTATCTACTATGCGTTTGCACTGGCAAAAAACAACAACAAAACATGTTGAAATCTTTAGTTTCTGTCAAAGTTCCATACAATATTTGACAGGAACTAGAGATTTCAACATGTTTTGTTGTAAATGTTTCGCCAGTGCAAACGCACAGTTATTGCATCGTCTCCCTTCAGTTTTTTATAGTAATCAGTGCAGACTGAAACGTTTAACTTGACGGCCATAATTCTTTCAAATCTTCTTCTACGACACCCGAATCAACACTTTTTCTTTTTAACACTCAGTTCTTTGTAGTCCTCATTGAAGGAAGTTCTCATGAACAAAGAATGTGGAGACCTTTTTGTGATTAATATTAGAGGAGGTTTTACGAATGTGCCTGTTTTAAAATCAATTTTAAATGGTCAAATTAGTGTATTTAGGTACTGAAAAAGATATATGTCATAGATACATCCTTGTTTGAGGGAAATTAAAGGTTCAAAACACGATAAATTGTAATTTGCTCGATCAAAAAAAAATCCGAAACAGGGTCGATTTCAAAACCATTTTTCGTTTCATTTCCTAATTACAGCACAAAATAATATGAAAATTGCATATATGATGAGGTAATGGTATTTTAGAGGTTATTTAAAGGTTGGATTTTTAAGTTTCGTAGATTTTTTAAAAATAAACTCAAATATAGTAAATCGGGCTAAATCGGCTCGCGCTCAGCTCAGAGTCCTGCGGGACGTCATCGGAGGTGGACCTGTGTCAAAAAATTTAAAAATACGCTCTCTCTGCAGTTGTTAAAAAAAATCTAATAAAAGAAGAACACATTAGATATGAAATTGCGACAGCTCAGAAAAAATATTAGGTAATTTTAATATATTTTTAATTCACAATATATATTTTTTTTTTTTTTGTGAATTCACAATATTGTTTTCGAAAGTGAGATTATTTCTATGCATTGACATATAAAACATAGACTTGAAATGTTTGACTATAGAAAAAACAGTTATACAAATACGAGGCATATCGACGCCAAAATCAAAAAAATACTGCTATCTCTTTTTAACTTTAATAAATATGCCTAAGTGAAAAAGGATAATAGTGTTTTTGACAGTTACTATATTGGCAACCCTACATTTTCTAGTCATTGAAACCTATTTGCGGCCGGTTCGCCATTTTATCCTCTCGGTGTTTGGTACCAAAGTTGGGTACGTAACCTGTCAAATGATCTTGTGTTGTGGTTAAAATTTGTGAATTTTGGAGTTATTTGCTGTGTTATTGCGTTTAAACTCGGCCCTATGGTGGAAATCATCAATATAGCAAGATGCCTAATTGCAATATAATCGGATGTGACATCAAAAGAAGCGTACATCACCCGAAAATAACTTTGCACCAGTACGTACATACATTTCAGCTGAAATATCTTTAGATTTAGACGATAAACAAAAGATTCTGCATTCGTTGAAGAGCTTCAACAGTAAAGCATTCATATTTTCCCTTTTGCCATTATTTTCAACAGTTTTACTTCACGAAATCATTTTCTTGTTATTGAAGGGATAGAGTAGTGCATTTAGACATTTTATTTATCGATAATGCTATTTTATGTTTTTTTTTTATTTATTGGTTTTATGTTTTACTTTCAAGGTTGCCTGCTAATAAACGAAAAAAGAAAAACTAGTGGAGAGGGCATGGGAGGCCATCACCTCCTTCTGCGAAGCAGTAATGCTTGCGAAGGAGGAGGCGGAACGCGTGAGGGAGAGGCAAAGTTCGCGCTCTCACGCCCCTAGCCGCAGGAGGAGACGCCCTGGGCGTCGGGAATCTATAGCCGATTCCCGGCCACCGTAGGTGCGGGCTTGCGGACGGTGAGCAATGGGTAGCTTGTCGTCCGGTCCAGGCCCGGGTCGACGGCGCGTTGTGTTCCATGCGTGCCTCAAAGAGATGTCAGCGAGTGAAGGGGTCCGATGGGACCATTGCCTGCCGGGGTTGCGGGAAAGTCCGACAGGGATACCGTGGCCCCCTGGCATTGCACAGGCAATAGAAGGAACGGTTGGGTTTTAGTCAGTAAGTCTGAAAAAAAAGGGCATTCAAGAAAATGCAAAAATGAATCTAATAGCTTGAAACACTTATTCATTTTAAATAATGGTCTTTGACATTTTAGCTGTGGGGTGGACCATACGGATTTTCGTCAATTATTAGCATAGTTATGTCTTTGATGTGTTAAAATATACTATAATTGGAGTACAGACGCCAGCACATCAACCTACTACAATCTGTCAAATTTCTATAATAGATTTTCAACTTTATTACTAAAGCATAAGGTTCAAGTTGATTGGGAAAATTTGACAGTTTCGGGTAGGTTGACCCTACTGGCGTCTGTACATGTACATAGGTCACAAAAACTCGAAATTGTCGAGGTTGTGGGTTGGAACATTTTTGCTTAAGGCGACGTTTTCCTGGCCTGTGGGCCTTTGAAACGCTACCTCCGCCTCCCCCAAATGCAGAGTGACGTATTTATTTACGATTCACTGCCGATCATTTCGCGAAAAATCCATGCCACAGCATAAAATATTTGCAGTTGACCAACTGAACTAGTTTTTCTTAGGTTCGATTTTTTTCAATAAGTTTACATTTTATGGGACTTAGGTACAGTGTAGTGAACTAAATTGATTACTTAAAATGTCCTGTGTACCTAATGGGCATTTTCACATTAACAGGTAACGACACCAGCCCGATACCGATAATATGTCGGCAGCTATTACACCGACATCGATATAATTATTATCGGCCCAATGATATTGGTAACCTACTAAGTATCGACGTCTTGAAGTCGGCAGTGCGAAAAAGTGTGTTCAAGTGATAAAATGCCGCTACTCTCACCGCACTGTGTCTTCGCCGATAGATATCGTACCTATATCGGTGTCGGTCGCTGTCTGCGACGATATAGGTGACAATAGCAAGACAATGTAAAAGCGTTTGGTAGGCACTAAACGTATCCGATCATCAGACCTCCGATATCGTGTCGATGTCGGGTCGGTGTCGTTATCGGCTAATGTGCTGTGTTGTGACAGTCAATTCATTTTATTAAATTAAAGAAACAACATTTTTACCTTTTGATGACAACATGAAGTTTAGGCCTCTTCTGTCATCTATGGTTTTAATAAAAATCAATATTTATGGTTAGGTGACTGTTTATTTATGGTTGTGTGCTGCACACGGGATTTTTTTAGTGATAGTTTTTAGTTAGGTAGTCATGAATAATCTGTAAGAATCCATTAGTGTATCAGAGTTGTGCCATTAGGTATTTTATGAACGAACGCAGGCGTTTAATAATTCACTTAAAATGAAAAACTTCGCAAGGAATGAGAAATTTCTACTGAAGGCTGCGCGTTTAGACCTCAGGAGGAGCTGCTTCTCACACGGACAACTCTGTCGCTTTCTCGCTAGTCGAGCCAGCCAGCCAGTCGCGTCACCAGTCCTAACTCTCTGTATATTTTGGTCGGCGAGACCAAAACTACAAACCTATTCTACTTACAGTGAAGATTTATAAAATATGCCTGTTATTTTAATATATTGTGGTATCTTACGACTGCCACGTGAATGAAGACGACGCGGACAGAAACTAGTTTCAGATAAACATGGCTTTGCGGTAGTAAGGTGAAAGTTTAAAATTGCAATGGTTCTACTGCGTATCTCAACGGTCCCGCAAAATGTAATTTTGATAGAAAATATCAAAGTCGTAATTTCGTTCGTTATAAAAGGAAATCATCTGCAAAATTGCATGCTTCTATACCCAGCGTGGTTTAGGTTGTGCATTGTATGTCAGTGAATTTAAGAATTTTATCAAGTAAGTGAATTTAAGAAAAAAAAACCATACAAACTTTCATCTTTATTTCTTCAGGATTTTAAATAAGTTGAATGGGCTAAAAATGGTCTTACTGTTTCGCTTATACTGTGACCATATTTTTTTGTTTAGGATGTTTCCCACCACTCATGAAGATTCGTAAATATTGACAGCTCTATATGAAGTAACAATTGCCGTACTTTAATGCCAAGTGACGTACCTACTGCTACAGCTATAAATTATCGAATCTATTATTTTAGGACATTTTAAATACAAAAATTTTTTTTAGAACGACATTTTATCGTATACAGAAGTGTCGTATACGATATCGTAACCAGTGACTTTTTGTATTCAAAACTGAAAATGGTTCATACTGAGCCAATACGATACAATCACGGATTCAAGAAAAAATTGTGTTGCTGGCTCAGCTATTCGAAAAATGTAATTACGATTTTTATCGTGTTCTATACATTTGGTCATTTTAGTATAGCACTTTTGTTTGAAACAGCATTTTTTTTCTAATTTTAATTGTTCTTGCCAGAGTGAAAGTTGTTTTAAATATTTTTTGTTCAACCGACAACCAGACCAATTGTATATTATATGTTTATTAATATAGAATATGATATTAGCAAAGACAGTTCGATGGAGAGTAAATATAGTAACATGGATGAAAATGATAAAAAAATCTTTAAAAAAACTTCTTCATAAACGACGATAAAAAATTATATAAGACTCTCACTTGACTATAATTTTATCGATAATAATTTGTAGTGTGTCTAACACTATTGTAAGATGACAATTAAACGTCATCATATCGCATAGAAATAATCACACTTTCGAAAACAATATTATGAATTAAAACTATATTAAAATTACGAAATATTTTTTCTGAGTTGTCGCAATTTCATATCTAATGTGTTCTTCTTTTATTTGATTTTTTTTAACAACTGCAGAGAGCGCATTTTTAAAATTTTTGACACAGGTCCATCCTCGATGACGTCCCGCAGGACTCTGCACAGAGTACATTTTTATATGGGACTCTGAGCGCGAGCCGATTTACTATATTTGGGTTTATTTTAAGATTCTATTTGCTGTTACATTAAAATAAATCCATAATCCCCTAGTCTTTTATGGTGAACGTATAGACGAAATTTTATTGAAATAATTACAATCGAATAAAACCATTTTTTCTCATAAAAACTACATTTTTTGGAAACTTTGCGATTTTTTTGTATCGAGCCAAATTATGTCAATCGTGTTTTGGCCCTCATAATTCACTAAAAAATATCTTCAATTTTAATAATCATGAAAAAAAATAAGGCAAATTTGTAGTTTTTGAGGTCAAAAATTTATTTTGCGTGCAGCCGAAATGCGTCAAAACCTCTTCTTTGGGACCCATTTCGCCTTAAATCGGTCCAATTATGTAATGCATTCTAACATAATTAATAGAAAAACAAAATAGTAAACAATAATTTATATTATAACGACAATGTAAAAATTCAACTCAATCTATATAGCTACCTATATCAATATGTGTGTGTGTGTGTGTTTAAGATAATTATATACACGCACTCATACATAATAGTTTTGGGTAGCTGGCAACTAGATGGCGACTTGTGCTATCAACAAAAAAAGGAGAGAGCTGTCTGTCTATACCCTTTATAAAATTGTAGTCTGTACGAGGCGGACTAATTTGAAACGATTTGCGCGTGGAGTTATAAAGTAGTTTTAAAAAGATAAATAATAGTAATTTCAAGAAAAATAATAGAACTCATATACCATTTAGTTCGACAGGGCCATCATCTACCCCGGTCACCAGGGAGAGTGGAACCGGCGAGAGATGTCGTGCGGTGTCCCACAGGGATCGGTCCTGGGGCCGCATCTGTGGGACATCGGATACGACTGGGTGCTGCGCGCCGACCTCCCCAATGGCGTCAGCGTCGTTTGTTACGCTGACGACACGTTGGTCCTGGCGCAGGGGAGGTCGCACCAGGCGGCGGCCGAACTAGCGACACACGGGGTTGCGACAATCGTGGCCAGAATCCGGCAGTTGGGACTCGAGGTGGCCTTGCACAAGTCTGAGGCCATGTGTTTTCATGGTCCTCGGAACGCGCCACCGTCGGGTTCCCAAATAACGGTAGGAGGGGTTCACATCGGCGTCGAGTCGACGATGAAGTACCTGGGACTCGTCCTCGACAGTCGGTGGAACTTCGTGGAGCATTTCCGACGTTTGGCTCCCAGACTGGACCGGGCCGGGGCTGCCTTGAAGCGGCTCCTGCCCAATCTAGGGGGTCCAAACGCATCCTGCCGGAGGCTATACGCGGGGATCGTGCGGTCCATGGCCCTGTACGGGGCACCGGTGTGGGCGCATTCGTTGAGGCGGCGGCCTGCCCGCCGGTTGAACGCGTCCCAGAGGGTCATGGCCACCCGGCTGGTCCGGGGATACCGCACGGTCTCCGGTGAGGCGGCGAGCCTCCTTGCCGGATTGCCGCCATGGGATCTGGAGGCAAAAGTCCTCGCGCATATTTGGGAGTGGCGCGGGGAGGCGAAACGCCGGGGCTTGACTCCGATGCCGCGAGAAATCGCGGCACAGCGGACAGAGCTCCGACGGGATCTCATGGCGTCATGGAGAGTGCGATTGTCGCAACCCAGTGCTGGGCACGCCACTATTGCGGCGATAAGTCCCCTCTTTGAGGAGTGGCTGGAGAGGCGCCACGGCGTCCTCACCTTCCGCCTGACGCAGGTCCTCACCGGACACGGCTGTTTCGGGAGGTACCTGTTTCGGATAAGGCGGGAGGAAACGCCCTGGTGTCATCACTGCGTGGATCGCCCGGAGGACACGGTGGAGCATACGGTGGAGGTATGCCCGGCTTGGGCAGAGCACCGCCGTGTCCTCGTGGAGGCGATCGGTGGCGGGGATCTCTCGCGTCCGGTCCTGGTCCAGGCCATGGTACGGAGCGAGAGGGCATGGGAGGCCGTCACCTCCTTCTGCGAAGCTGTAATGCTCGCGAAGGAGGAGGCGGAGCGCGTGAGGGAGAGGCAAATTTCGCGCCCTCACGCCCCTAGCCGCCGCAGGAGGAGACGCCCTGGGCGTCGGGAATCGGTTGCCGATTCCCGGCCACCGTAGGCGCGGGCTTGCGGACGGTGAGCAATGGGTAGCTCGCCGTCCGGTAAGGACCAAGCCCGGGTCGACGGCGCGTTGTGTTCTACGCGCGCCTCAAAGAGATGTCAGCGAATGAAGGGGTCCGATGAGACCATTGCCTGCCGGGGTTGCGGGAAAGTCCGAAAGGGATACCGTGGCCCCCTGGCATTGCACAGGCAACAGAAGGAACACGGGTGGGTTTTAGTCAGTAAGAGTCTGACACGCCCTCCCGCTCCACCCAGAGCGGGAGACGTCATTTGATGATTTCCCACCCAAAAAAAAAAAAAAAAAAACCATTTAGTTCAAATTATCAATTGCAAGTTTTTAAGAAGATGTTCTTCTATTACAGCTACCCATTATTATATTATACATTGGTAAAAAAAATCATTTTATTGACCCAAAGGAGACTGTTCAAATTTGTATAGGAAGTGGTCTATGTAGGGATATTTCATCTACACCCTTGTGCAAAAGGGCATCAAAATCTGACCCGGCAATTTTGAGAAAAATATACTTTTAGAATTTACACTATTTTCAAGGGCAGCTACAGGAAACCGTTCTTAGGAAACTGCCCTTAACTTTTTGAGTAATTGCTAACAACATTCACAGATTTTGTAAAAATGGTAGCTTTTTTTTTTGGGTGGGAAATCATCAATGTTTTCTCCCGCTCGACGCTCTGGGCGAAGCGGGAGGGCGTGTCAGACTCTTACTGACTAAAACCCACCCGTGTTCCAGTACGTTGCCAGGGGCCACGGTATCCCTTTCGGACTTTCCCGCAACCCCGGCTTTCCCGTAACTGCCAGCCTGACAATGATGATTATGGCTATTTCCTCTAACGTGCTCCATGAGTGGGGGTTGGTGCAGACGGTGCCGGGAGTATTTGCCATTTAGCATAAAACACAAATTCCAGTAAATATTTAATTAATTTATTCCACAAAAAAAACCTTACAATTATTTCAGTTATGATCACTCCATTGTCATACCATCGAAAATAACAAAAAACCACTTATTCTCAATACGCGCTCCAACTCCGGTTGTCTTACGACGAAACACGTCATTATACTTCTTCAGAACTTCGTGGACTGTAGATTGGGTGACATTAGGGGCTAAGGACTTGACGTAGGACACTAGGTAGTCTAGCGAAGCGCCAAGTGGATGCACCATAAGAAAAGCTGATAGTAGACTGATGAGCTTGGCTTCGGAAGCCTTGACTTCTGTTCCTGAGGATGTAACGTCTTCTGGTAGTGGGGGTGGTGGCTGCGGCTTCACGGTCTTGCTATCCATGAGGAGGTGTGGTACAGGCGGCGGCGGTAGTGGTGGGTACACCTGTAAGTAAAAATTATAGCTTAGTTAATCTTTTAGAAATATTCGAAAACTGGACTCCCTATTTGGTTCAATGGTCGCAAGCGAGATTTTGTGGTCTATTTGGTTCAGTGGTCGCAAGGTTGGCAACGTCACAACACCTAATACAGCATTTGACCCTAACTAATAATAAAAAATAATATAATATAATATAAATGCGAAAGTGTGTTTGTTTGTTACGCTTTCACGCTTAAACGGCTGAACGGATTTGGATGAAATTTGGCATATCGTTCGTGTTTTTCTGCAGGTCATGGTCTACCATGACCTGCAGAAAAACATAGGCAGCATAGTCATCCTGGATCTCAGACGAAGTCGTGGGCAACAGCTAGTCTAAACTAATATTATAAAGAGAAAAGATTGGATTTTTTGTATGTTTGTTTGTAATGAATAAACTCAAAAACGACTGGACCGATATCAAAAATTCTTCCACCAATAAAATGTTATATTATCACTGAGTAACATAGGCTATATTTATAAGGATATCACGCGGACGAAGCCGCTGGTGGAAGCTAATAATCAATATTTTAGTGCAACACAGCGATATTTAACCCGGCCAATGTCATAGGAACGACTGTTCATAAGAAAAATACTCGAAACGACAATAAAATATAATCGTGAAATTTATTTATTAATAGTCAAAATAGCGAAATGTTTGACAGCTATTTGTGACGTTGTCAACTTTCAGAATACGCGGCCTTAAGAGGGCCCTTCCCGGCCCGTCTATCGACAACGCGAGCATGTTCGAAAAGCTTGTTGTTTCATCAAGCGCAAGTGACAACTACTAACAAGCAAGTGAGAACGCGATAACATTGTACGAAAAATAGCGTGTAGAAATTTGTTTCAGGAAATACGTGTTTTTGAGTAAGCCTTAAAAGCTTTTAAAATAAATGTTTGTCATTTAGACTCTTCATTACATGTGCAAGGTTTCTATGCAGATGTTTTCTTTACTTTTACTATTTATGAGTACATTTTATTTTTATTACGAGCCAAAGTTCAGGTGAAATTTGTGCAAAAAAGCAGATTTTCGGAGTCTTATACTGAATTTGTTTCTCAAATTTTCTATATTTTGCTTTCATAGAATCCTAGGTATAGTGCACAATATACATATTAGTTAAAAAAAAAACAAATAAAAATGTGTTACAACGCCATAATCACGTACGAGCGTTTGTATGAAAAGTATGACGGGTTAGCCGCTCTTAACATGCGGTCGCCAGGTCGGGTAGTGTTGTTGATTTTTCCATTAGGAATTTTTTATCTAGTCTCCGAGCTCCTAGTAATCATCACCATTTCCGCCGCAAGACGTCCGCTACTGGACATAGGCCTCCTCCATACACCGCCACTTGACCGGTTCTGTGCTTCTCGCATCTAGCGGCCTCTTACACGAAAATTACATAACTGGTGAAATGTGGGGGTACTATAGATGGGTTTGTGACGGCATGTACAACGCCACATGCGAACTACACATCATACTGACGTCACGCAATCGCGCAAGCAGAGTTTACCGCGCGACGTGTATACATATATACAACGTCTGGTCGGAAAATCCTCTCCAATCCATGGAGGATGAGTGAACTTTACGCCCTGTTCCTGATAACTCTATAGGTTCGACTTACTCTGCCTACCACTTCGGGAAATACACTGGTGTTATGTATGTTTTAAACAGAAATTAATTACTTGTTTGTTATGCTGCAAGGCCTGCTTAGCGATGAAGTGCGCCTTGAACGTCTCGAATCTTCTCTCAGCCTCGTCTTTGGCCAAATGAGCCTCGTTCTTGTAACCCTCCAACTCATGTGTTAGGTTTTCGTTTTCAACCTAAGGAAAATGAGAATGATGTTATTTTCCGTTAATGTTGTATTGTTGTTTTTTTCTAAAAATGCGTACATTAAAACTATAATACGAAGGATTATAAAACCATTTTTTCTAATTAGCAATCGGAATGCGATTTTAAAAGTACAAAATTGCACCGTAGCTAGGCTTAAATATTGCGGCTAGGCAGACTTGAAAAACTGCGCAGTATGCATACCTTTTTGACTATAATGAAATAGTAATAAAGCAGTCATTCATAAGAGTAGTTGAGTTCATTCTAATGTAAAAACATGATTAAAAGGTACTTACTCTCAGCTGCTCATATTTCTCCAAGGTCACCGATGGCTTGCCTGCCGCCTTTTCCATTTCTTCTTCATCAAATATAGCATTGAACTCATCTTTTATGTTGTCCAATTCCTGTAAATTACGAATGATTAGCACAATGTTTAACCTTTCAATATATTCTGTTTTTTGGAACGAATTTCTTTAACGCGGCTTGCAGTAGGAGTAAGAAGCAACGCATCGTGTGCACAGGCTCTGAACTGGCACATCACGTAACGAAAAAGCCTGTATGCCTGAAAAAGTCAGCTTCAAGAGACAAAAATTAAGAAGAAAAAAAACAGTTTTTCTGTCATAAGTTTTCAGCTAACTATAAACTTATACCAGCTCTAAGTATACTAAAAATACAAAAACTTATGTCACTTGAAACTCCATACTAGATGGCTCTGTATTAATACATATTATACAGCGAAAGGAACTTCGTTCCAACCGGGCGTCCCGCGACACCTACCGACATTTTACACAAAAATATCTATATTTTCGCTGTTTTTTTTTAGGTACCAGATTCATGTATTCCCCATCTGTGATAAGCTGCTTACAATACGCCTGCTTCTTGAATGCTGCTACTTCTACGCCGCAGTAGAAAAATAAAAGTTTCGCAATCTGTCAAAGTATTGCTAAAATCTAAGAATCGGAGCTTTAGTTTGACGATAAGAAGTAAGAACAGGGATGAAATCATATTATGGGACCAGTGCTGATGAAGCGCGTAGCTCAGAAAATCAGGATCCGATGTCTGGTTCAACAATTGTGCTGGAGGAGAAGACCCGTAGATAGCTCGGAAGACCCCGTTGATTCTGGTAAACTGGCTTCCCATAACATGAACTCATCACATAATGCAATACTTCGATAGATTGGAAATATATACTTTACCGGATGATGCAGATAAACAACGAAACTGATGGCGAATCTTCATTATCTTTGCGGATGCGCACGAAACACATACTAAACCACTAACTCACCAAAACCTAGCTTGGACATTGACGACGGGTACCACCAGCTACATGTCGAGAAGTAAATTGGCTTTAGATCTCCTACTATTACCAATTTCTTCTTTAATCATTACCATTAGGAGAAATAGTCCTGAGTTTTTGAAGCCGTTTGCTGCAATGCGATGCGATGTTACCAATAAAATTTGAAGTTGTGAAAGTTGTTGGTTCTGCGCCTACGTACTTAGATGATATGTTGATAAATTAGTAAAGCATTTTGACTTACCTCTCTATAAAATTTAACTACTCTGTACTCTTGTAATTACGATTTTTAAGGTAAAGTACTTAGTGCGTAATCCTACATTTTTTTTTAAATTTCTGATCATTGTATTAAGGTCAGCGCATATTACATTACATTACAGTTGCATCGGGCCGCACTGCGCAACAAAAAAACCCGATGCGTCCCACCTGCGATGGCCATTGGTTCATAAATAAATTGCGCTAGCCTTTAGAGGTATTCCTGTGAAAATAACGGGTGTAAAAAGACGCTTAACGAAGCCACCATCGTTTTTTTTTTTAAATCTAATGTACTTCGGAACTCTGTTTTTGCCTGAAATTATTTGCGCGCTGCCGTAAACAGTGATTTTTAATGTTACTTAGTTTGATGGGCAGAATACGTCGATAACGGCTTTGTAATGGGTCTTTTTACACCCTGTAGTAATATTTTCAAAGTAAGACCTCTCTTAAATGTTACGTACCTCGGTCATTTTGAGCCACATCTCGATGTTTCGGCGCTGTTGCTTCGAGAAATGGTCAGAAACCCGCTGAATTTTCGCCGCTGTGAGTATTTTCGCTACCTGCTCGACTGGCGTTGACAAATGTTTTATGTTAAAAATAACATGGACATTTTAAATTTTGAAAAACGTAAAATTGAAAGACACAAATTCCTGTCTTGTAAATTGTTATGGTTAATTGCAATGTACTTAATAGTCAAAAACAGGATTGTTTTTTTGGGATTAATCTTTACAGTATTTCTTTAACATAGAGATTGGCAGTAGTCAAACAAAATATAAAATGTCATGGAAATGATATCTGCAAAATAAATGATTAAACAGTTTGCTTCCTGTTTTTCATTGTATGAATTCAACAATTCCACAGGAACGTGTGATGAGCAATCCATTGTCTCTTGCACTGCATTGATTTTAAACTCTATATTTATTACTCTGTATTATTTTAGGTATCTACTCAATTTCCTACCATATTCTAGTAATGAGACGTGTTGTGCTCTGTAGCCACGCCACCGTATATTTTTTTATTATGATATAACCCATTTTTATGTACGACTGACGGTCATGACGTACATGCATTGTTTGTGAATGTACGACTTTTAATTTACAAGAAAAACGTAAATTAATGTGGCGTTGCTGCGGGAAATTCTCTGTAGCCACACCACCTGTAATCAACAATTGTAGATACAATTTTAGCAATTTCTCTGAAGTTATATAATGTACGAACGCTGTGTATTATGTACACGTGATGAGTATGAAAAAATATGTTTATTCTAAACTCACAAATTGTCCCATAAAGTGTACTAAACTAATGTACGAGTATTTTAGCGATTACTTCAAATTGACAGGAAAAAAACAAAACAGATTTCATAAATAGAAGTTATTTATTATGAACCCGTGTTATAAAAATGGCTACAAAATATTTTACTTTTATAATAATTTTTAAAAAATAAACAGATAATCTCTCTCAAACAAAGAAAAATCTGTAGTGTTTTTAAAAAAAAGTTCGAGTTAACGCGGTCAACATTTATGGAACGACTGATTTTTTTAAATAACCGACGAAAAATTTCATCGCAGGGGGGTTCAGAATCAAGTACTGAATGTGAATCCAGTCTTCGCGTCGATGTCCCTTCCACCCTGTATATAAATGGGAATTAATGTTTTTTTTTTTTTTTAACGCGTATCACTTCATAACGCGTAATCATGTCATCATAACACACCATTCTGAATTAAATTACGACGGTAACAATATGTTTTATAATGACCGAATCCTCCATCTCCATTCGAAGTATATCCTATTCATAATCAAAATATCTTTATTGTGGGCATATATGTTTGTTACAGGTCTTAACAAAAAAAAATAGTTCCAATAATATGTCCTGCCTAAAAGGCATAAGTACAATAATTATGTATTAGCATTAAATTTAAAATTATTTTACATGTCAAATTTAGTTATTATATGTCAAAATTTCAAAATACAGTTAAATTAAATGTTTAAACAAATCAATCAATAATTCAAGAAATCTTGGATCGTATAGAATGCATTATCAATTAAAAAGTTTCGTAATTTATTTTTAAATACTGGAGGTTCCTTAGTGCTCATAATGTCAATAGGTATTTTGTTGTATATTTTTGATGCAATGCCAAAGAAGCTTTTGTTAAATAGAGCCGTTTTATGTGGTAGGTACATTAGACATTTTTAACATAATTATTTCTTTTCGATTTGAGTTATTACTGCTCTCAGCTATTACTGCTATAACAAGTAACATTTCTAAAGGAACATCGTCCAGAGATATAGGTAATTAAATCCAATTAAAAAAATATGAAATTGTCCGAAATTACATAATTTGTACATACTTTTCCATTACAAGCCCATTTTTTTTTTATTTGCTTGGGTTGTAAATGATAGAATGACTTCTCCCGCTCTGGGCGGAGCGGGAGGGCGTGTCAGACTCTTACTGACTAAAACCCACCCGTGTTCCTTCTGTTGCCTTTACGTTGCCAGGGGCCACGGTATCCCTTTCGGACTTTCCCGCAACCTCGGCAAGCATCGGTCCCATCAGACCCCTTCACTCGCTGACATCTCTTTGAGGCGTACGTGGAACACAACGCGCCGTCGACCCGGGCCTGATCCTTATCGGACGGCGAGCTACCCATTGCTCACCGTCCACAAGCCCGCGGCTATGGTGGCTGGGAATCGGCCTGAGATTCCCGACGCCGAGGGTGTCTCCTCCTGCGAGTGCGAATGATCTCCGCCACCGATCGCCTCCACGAGGACACGGCGGTGCTCTGCCCAAGCCGGGCAGACTTCCACCGTATGCTCCACCGTGTCCTCCGGGCGATCCACGCAGTGATGCCTTCGCCTCCTCGGTGCGAAGAGGGATCTCATGGCATCATGGAGAGTGCGATTGCGGCAGCCCAGTGCTGGGCACGCCACTGTTACGGCGATAAGTCCGCTCTTTGAGGAGCTAGAGATGCACCACAGCGTCCTCACCTTCCGCCTGACGCAGGTGCTCACCGGACACGGTTGTTTCGGGAGGTTCCTGTTTCAGATAAGGCGGTGGCGGGAATCACTCGCGTCCGGCCATGGTACGGAGCGAGAGGGCATGGGAGGCCGTCACCTCTTTCTGCGAAGCAGTATTGCTCGCGAAGGAGGAGGCGGAACGCGTGAGGGAGAGGTAAAATTCGCGCCCTCACGCCCCTAGCCACCGTAGGAGGAGACGCCCTGGGCGTCGGGAATCGCAGGCCGATTCCCAGCCACCGTAGGCGCGGGCTTGCGGACGGTGAGCAATGGGTAGCTCGCCGTGCGATAACGACCAGGCCCGGGTCGACGGCGCTTTGTGTACCACGCGCGCCTCAAAAAGATGTCAGCGAGTGAAGGGGTCCGATGGGACCGATGCTTGCCGAGGTTGCGGGAAAGTCCGAAAGGGATACCGTGGCCCCTGGCAACGTAAAGGCAAGCGAAGGAACACGGGTGGGTTTTAGTCTGTAAGACTCTCGACACGACTTCCCGCTCCGCCCAGAGCGGGAGAAGTCATTCTATCATTTACAACCCGAGCAAATAAAAAAAAAAATGGGCTTGTAATGGAAAAGTATGTATATAAAATGGGCGTTATAAAATGGGAGTGTTATGATGACATGACTACTAGTGATTCATGTTAAAAAAAATACAAACATTAATTCCCATTTATATATATATTTTCAAGATCATTTAACTCGAACTTTTTTATTTTATTTACAATAATATAATAACATGTAGATACTTAAATACACTGTAAATCTGGTACTTATAATGTATTTTTTTACAGGTTTTTCTTTGTTTGAGAGATTTTCTGTTTAATTTTTTTAAATTAATATAAAAGTAAAATATCTAGTAACCATTTTTATAACACGGATTTATAATAAATAACTTCTATTTATGAAATCTGTTTTGTATAAATTTTCTTGTCAATCTGAAGCGATCGCTAAAATACATTAGTTTAGTACACTTTATGGGACAACTTGTGAGTTTAGAATTAACATATTTTTTCATACTTATTTTAGGGGCATGAGGAACAGGGTGTAAAGTTCACTCATCCACCATAGAAAAGGGAGGATCCTCCAACCAGACGGGTGTTGTGTCTGGCGGGCCGACTGCCCGACTGTTGATGTAGGATAGTCTTATCTATGTCGTTCGCGCGGTGTGTGACGTCATGTCTTTGATGCGTAGTTCGTATGTGGCGGTGTAACCGCTACACTTATCACGTGTACATAATACACAGCGTTCGTACATTATATAACTTCAGAGAAATAGCTGAAATTGTATCTACAATTGTTGATTACAGGTGGCGTGGCTACAGAGAATTTTCCGCAGCAATGCCACATTAATTTACGTTTTTCTTGTAAATTAAAAGTCGTACATTCACAAACAATGCATGTACGTCATGACCGTCAGCCGTACATAAAAATGGGTTATATCATAATAAAAAAATATACGGTGGCGTGGCTACAGAGCACAACACAATGAGACAATCTTGAAGTAAGCACAGATGTACATAAAAGCGCGACGCAAAGGCCCAGCTGTTATGACTTCGATATTTGACTCTTCATTCTTTAAGGTGGACCTGGATTCTGTTCATTAACCTCCACTCTCACGCCTCGGTTTTTAACCTCGTTGGATTATACTCACCTAGCGCTTGTTAGACTTTAAATATAACGTAGCAGTGAGGCGCTTTGTGAAGCTTTACCGGGGGCGTTGCTGTGTTCCGGGTTGAAGGGTATGGGTGCCGGTGGAAATGCAGGCTCATGGGACATTAAAGGTATGATTCAGAACCTTCCTACACGCAGCAGTGCTGTCATGGCGTTGTTGCCACGATAGTGTTGCCTGCCGCGCTGAGCACCTGCTGTTAGTGGTGTCTCGCTGTTTTGTCGCAGGTGCTCGGAATCAGCGCGGCAGGCAGCACTGCCGTGGCAACAACGCCATGGCAGCACTGCTGCGTGCAGCAAGGTTCTGAATCATACCTTAAAGCTTTTTCTCTGAGTTGGCAACAATGGAAACACTTTTGCAATGTCACTAGTATTGCAGAAGTCCTTAGGCCTTACCACCGAGTAATCACTTAACAATCAGGTCATGCCATCCAATAACGTTCGAAATAAGTTCTCCTCAAAATAAGTCGGACTTGAAACAAACCATGTCAAGCAGGGGGGTATGCCCCCTCAAGGTGGACCGACGACATAGGGAAAGTCGCGGTCCTTGGCAGCTGGTGAGAAATAGGCTTGGCAAAAATACTACCTAACTCTCCTTGTCAGTAGAACTCTGGTGCTTCCCCTTCCCACAGAAAACCAAGTGAATGGTTGGTTGTTAGCTGAAATTATTAGCTCTAACGCCCTTAGTACACCGACGAAAACGCCGTGTCGAAAATATTACAGAGTAAAATGTATGAAAAAACTACCACTCGCACAAGAAGGGTTCCCACCGTACATGTTTAAGACTACAAATTTTTATGAAAAACTATAGTAAAAAAAAACACGTTTCTTGTAAGCGGAATCCCCCCCCCCCCCCTAATTTTTTTAACTTTATATTATTTTTATTATTTGTTGTTATAGCGGCAACAGAAATACACAATCAGTGAAAATGTCAACTGTCTAACTATTATGGTTCATGAGATAAAGCCCGCTGACAGACGGACGGACGGACAGGCAGTGGAGGCTTAGTAATACGGTTCCGTTTGGCACCCTTCAGGTACGGAACCCTAAAAAGTATGACGTTTCGCGAGACAACGCATCGCAACGGTAAGCGTCAATGTACTAAATGCGTTAGACTTTTTTATAAACTAAAGTTTAATATGCTGGCTGGTCGCCCGTCTCGGAGTCTTCAGGTTGGCTCTGGTCGTCAAATTGGTTGCTCTTTTATCCCCAAATTCTCAAATTATACTTAACTTTAAGAGGTTGACGCACTGAGTTTGATCTGAATACGAGAAAATACGGGTAGCACTGTGTACTAGAGATTTACTGCACTTTCTGCTCACCGCCACCTTCGCCGCCACCAGTTGCCAGTGTTGCCACCCGCGCCACCATCATTCGTATTACCACGCATTCAGATTGGACGCAGTACGTGAAAACTCTAAGATGTTTTCTTAAGCAATTCTGCTACAATACACCTTAAAATTGTCAAAGACAGCACGATTTAATATTTAGTTGCGTTTAAGAATTCAGCCGTAGAAATCTCCGAGTTTTTGGACCACTGGGTCTTTTAGTTGCCAACCTGATTTCTGCTGTTCCATTATTTTCAGATTGGTCTTCAACTTGGTGACTGTGGAGATGGCGGCTAAGAGATGTGGAGGAAGACGTACTGTTCCGACTCCAAATTAATTGAGGTAGGTACAGGAAGACGATGATGATGTCTTCATGTCAGGTCACATAATCAGGGTTCAATATTGGTTCACCATCCTAAAAATACTTCATTCTACTTACGTTGCAAGATGATATGTCCGAATTTGTCCACGACGCTGGGCTTCGAAAACTGGTAGTCTGCATCTTCTCCTTGCAGGGGCTCGTGGATAGGTAACAGCCGCACGGCTCGATCGACGCGAGAAACGCTTGCCGAGGTCAATCCATGGGTGACAATGCATTATCGTGTCTCGCAAAGCATGTTATGCCCCGGCTGTCATTCGTAGATCTTTGACAGTCGTCACGGGTAGTCAGAAACTCGAAAACCAGTCTAACCAAGGGGAATCGTGTTACCTATTAACTGGGTTGTCAGGTCAGATAGGCAGTCGCTCCATGTAATACACTGGTATTCAGCTGTATCTGGTTAGACGAGAATTCTACACCAAAATATTTGGAAAACAGACTAGGCAGATTATGACTAAAAATTCTTCAGTCTACTTACATTGCAAGATGATGTGTCCGAATTTGTACCTGATGCTGGGTCTCGAAAACTGGTAGTCTGTATCTTCTCATTGAAGAGGCTCGTGGCTAAGTAAGCGTGGGTAGATCGATCCAGGTTAAGCAACCCTTGCTGAGGTCGGTCCATGGATGGGTGACCAACCATTTCCATATCTCGGAAAGCACGTTAGCCATTAGTCCCGGCTTTCATTCGTAAATCTTTGACAGTCGTTACGAGTATTCTGAAGCCCGAAAATCTGACCACGAGTCTTACCATGTGTTGTTACTCAGTAACTGGGTTGTGGAGGTCAGATAGGTAGACGCTCCATATAAAATACTGGTATTCAGCTGCATCCGGTTGGTTGGGGAGCCGATCACAACATAGTTGTGAAGAGGCAGATTATGTCTAAAAATACTTCAGTCTACTTACATTGCAAGATGATGTGTCCGAATTTGTCCCTGATGGTGGTCCTCAAAGTCTGGTATTCATCATCAATCTGCATCTTCTCATTGAACAGTCTTCGAAGCTGGTTGTTGGTTGCTTGGATTAAGGCGTAGAAGGTATTTGAGTTCTTCTTGTTACATTCTCCGCGTTCTAGCCAGGCTGCCAGGGTCTGAACGAAAGGTTTTAAGTTAATTTGTAAAAAAAAATACTTTTCATTAGTTACGGCCAACTCCTTTTCTCCGAGAGGAGGCCTAGGACCCAGCGGTGGGAACATTATAGACTGATTATGCAATTAGTTACAAAACATTTTATTTTAGTTCTAGTGGTCGCAGGCGTGACTGCTGTGCGTGGGGTCCTGGGTTCGACTCCCAGATCAGGAAATGTTATTCGGTTTCTCATATTAGGAATTCCTCAGTAACAGCCCAGTCATAATTTGTGCCTGGCATGGCAATAAGCGCGCCCGCCATAACATCGGACTTAAATATAACTAGCGAAATGGGGGTGTATAGTCGACCTGTCTCCACATAGATAGCGATCGTTATTTTACCGAATTCGGTCGCAAAGTCGTAATGGCGTCCCTAGACGCGCGCGACGTGCTTCACAATCAATTTGATCGTTATCTATGTCGAGACTGCCGCCCCTGGCATTTGTTTTACCACTTTTGAAAACAATTCCCAGAACCCACTTTTGGTAACTTCATTATTTCTACATTTATATGTTGTAGATATTATAGAGTATTCTATTTTAATATGAATAAAACTGATGTAGAAAAGAAAAGTAGACCTTCTCGTTTTATGAGGAGCAAGTGGCAATCAACCTTAGGGTGATAACGCAATTAGGATGTCGACTATAATTAAGTGTAAGTACCATTGCCCTTAGAAGTTATTATTTTGTTAGTTTTTTTTTTATGCTCCTTTTTCATTTTTATATAAGTTTGTGTTCTTTTTTTTAAATTATTTTTACTGTTTGTATTTCCTGTGCGTGTCCTTAATAAAATAATTTTATTTCTTTCTTTTATTAAGCCAACATCTTCAGTGGATACGGTGTTATGTTCTGTAAAAGTAAAGTCCCATTTACACGTGCAAAAAGTAAGAAAGAAGAAATATTATACTTGCACGTGCAGTGCAAGTATGTTCAAGAACCATTCAAGAATTGCATGCAAGTGTTTACACGCGTGCGATTTGCATTAAATGGCATGCACAATAATGAATTGCAAGTTTTGCTATTCAATAAAATTGCATCCGACTTACACCAAGGCAATAAAATTGCAAGTCGATTATTGCATGCAAGTTTTGCCTCGTGTAAACACAGTTGCACATCCTTGTACAATTGATTCAAGTATTGCCAAAAGCTTTTTTTTAAACCATGTTTTTCTCAGGATGTCTTGCCTCAAAAGAGCAGCAACGACCACACGCTCGGTCATCGCACTCATTTTTGCGATATGATAAAAAAAACATGCCAGAATTGAATGCGATTTTATTGTACGTGGCGTTTACACCTATAGCGGGTTTCGAGCGGCAACTAACTTTCCATTATCGTGAAAAAATTGTAGGTGTTGTTCAGACGGTGCCAGTTAATTGCTGCTTCAATGTTATAGTCAGCCAAAGCCAATAAACTTGCACCATGTAAATGGGGCTTAACAGGCAGCTGTGCTGCTGGGGAGTTTGTTTATCTATTTATTAAAGAACACCACAACTTTCAAAATCTGCCAAGAAGTTCTAATAGGAGGCTTTTCTGCATGCCAAGATGTCATACCAACTTGAGGCAATACTGTCCACTTTCTAGAATGTATGATGCATACAAAGAGCACGAAGTGGACATTGACCTCTTTCACTCATCAGTGCCTGCTCTAAAAAAAGCCGCGCTTGCCATTTAAAGGGTATCTCTAGTCTAAAATAAAATTTTAACCTAATCGTTATCTACCTAAATTCAATCTTATTTAATTTAATTTAATCTATATAATTTATTGTAATCAATTTAGCTTTTAATATATTTTTATTCACTTTTAACTAAACTATGTATTAATTGTTTTAATTATTTTACTGTGTTATTATCTGCGTATAATGTAGTGCATGCTGTGCTTTTCTTTAAGTAATGAGGCGCTTAGACTTAAGTTTGCAAGATACAAAATGTAAAGTAATAGTGTACTCATTGTTGAAGAGCCTAATAACAAATAAATAAATTAAAAAAAAATAGGAATGGTATTACTCCTTAATATCGTTTGTTGCGCTAATTCTAAAGCTCTAGGAAGTGGTGAAGGGCTCGTTTTGGGGGACTGCCTCATGTAATTTTGACGTTCAAAAAGTGCTGATTCTCAGCCTAGTTTGAATAAATTACTTTTAGTTTTTAAGTAAAATATAGTACAAAAATCAGCAAAGATAACTTACCGGTGCAGCCTCAGCGAATTCATTATCACTCTTGATCTTCTCCCCGACAACTACGAGGTTGGCTGCGGTGAACTGCTCAACGCGAGGAGGAGTCGATGCACGCTTGCGTTTGTTCTTCTCAAACTCATTCTGGTCTTCACGGTTCTGTTTGAAGTTGATGTGACGTTAGTTTTTTTTTTTAATTTGGTCTCTAAATATAGTACCCATGCATTCATGTAATATAAACCAAAACTGAAATTTTAACTTAATTTTGTTTTTGAAATTTTTTATTTTATTTTTTAATGACCTTTCCTCGGCTATTAAGGAACTGCGATAATTGAATTAATAAAAATATTTGGACGTCCAAACTCCACAAATGGAGAAGTACTCAGCATTTTTTTCATATATCCAATTCAACGAAATAGTGGGACCTTTCATAGACAATAGACTACTTTTGTTTTTTTAATTGTAAGGCCCGTTCACACAGGACACGGTGGAGCATACGGTGGAAGGTCTGCCCGGCTTGAGCAGAGCACCGCCGTGTCCTCGTGGAAGCTATCGGTGGCGGGGATCTCTCGCGTCCGGCCCTGGTCCAGGCCATGGTACGGAGCGAGAGGGCATGGCAGGCCGTCACCTCCTTCTGCGAAGTAGTAATGCTCGCGAAGGAGGAGGCAGAACGCGTGAGGGAAAGGCAAATTCGCGCCCTCACACCCCAAGCCGCCGCAGGAGGAGACGCCCTGGGCGTCGGGAATCTATAGCCAATTCCCGGCCACCATAGGCGCGGGCTTACGGACGGCGCGTTGTGTTCCTCGCGCGCCTCAAAGAGATGTCAGCGAGTGAAGGGAAAGCTGAAGAAAGGATAGCTGAAGAAAAATTAGTGATTTTTAAATTTCTTGGAAGTTTTGCTAAACAATAGGATTTTTTTTTTGGTCTAGGTTTCTTTTTTTAAATAGGTTATTTCAACATTATTTTTGTGCTATAATTAGTACTGAAATTTTTAAAAAAGAGGTCAAGCCACAGACCAAAAATTTTGATGATATTTTTTAATGTTAAAAATCAGTATAAGTTACCGTAGTTTTATGTAAATTAAAAATTAAAATTTGCCAGTATTACTTAAATTATTTGAAAAATCCCTTAAGACTAAAAACTCGAGTTTTCAAATCACAAACACTTGTTTAAATTCATTCCCTTCCCTTTCATTTGATCATTTTTATTCACTGTTGGTGACAGTGAATAAAAATGATCAAATCTCTATCAAAAGTAGATTTTTTGCATGTCCCTTTACAATACTCACCAATGCATAATCAATGAAAAGAGTTGTTGCCTCGCTCTCCATTTGATCATGAAACTTGATGCGACTACCGGACACAAAGAACGACAGCTCAACGCTCTCCGGCTTCTCATACCGTACATGACAAACCCCTTGCTTGTGCACCTTCACTTCATCAATTGTACCAAATCGTTGGAATATCTCGTTGATACTATCTTCAGTGATTCCAGAGGGCAGACCTCCAATGAAGATTGTACGACAACCAGGAGGTTGTTCCCTTCGTTGTGGTGTTGTTGTACCAGGGAGAGCCGGGAGGATTACACCGTTGCTAAAGTAAATGTGCTGATTGGCCATTTGCATTTGTTGGTTCATCATCATCATATTATTTGGCATCATATTCAGGCCAGGCATCATATTATGTTGCATGTTTGACATGTCCATTTGTTGGTTCATCATAGGGTTTTGCATGTTTTGCATCATGTTGCCGTACTGCATCATATTTTGTTGTCCTGAAAAGATGATTATTATTATATAATATTGTTTTTTGTATTTTACACACATATGAAGCAATTAATATTTTATTAATATCCAATACTTTACTGGGCCTTTACAATGTTATACTTAGCAAAATCTATTTTCAGGTTTGAACTACATATACCTGTAGATACTCTCTTTCTTTTAAACGTTGCCCCACACTAGGAATTTCTCCTGTATTGTGGGTGCGTTTACAAACATTGAAACTCACATACACAAACAGCCAGACCCGGAACAACTACTTGTAGGTCATACAAATATTTGTTTCGTGTGGGGATCGAACCCACGACACGCAGTGCAGCAGTCATTCGCTTAACCACTGCGCCAACTGTGCCGTCAAATAAATATTGAGAATAAAATTAGGTTCTAGAAATATAAAAAAAATACTTAGATTGGATAAAAGACAGTATTAATTAGAGAAAACTGAAAAAGGTTGGAGGAAGCCCAGCCAAAGAGCACAGATAATAGTGATATTTATCATGTTTTGTTGCATCTTTTTCCTACTAACCTCCTATACAAATCTTGTGAAGTATTAACAGTTAGTCAGCTATATATAATGGGTATTGTATTAAAACAACACACAGCTCTACCCTACAGCACTACGTATACTAATAAAAGACGTAAAGGTATAGTTTGTCCACAAAATACAACAAAACATGCTTTTGTATCCAAATTTTACCTATACCTAGGCCCTCTTCTCTATAATAGACTAAACTCGAAAGCAAACATTTATTCCCTGAACTACACAAATTGTAAGAGAATTCTCAAGGATGCTCTCCAAAGTATGTCTTACGAAGATACAGAGAATTTACTAACTGTGCTACAATGAGTATACTTAATTATGTACAAATTTCACCTACGTTAAGTATTTATCAAATTTAGAAACTAAGAGTTATACTACTCAACTTATAATTAGTGATCTATTGTCAACCTTTTGATTATTTATTTATTTTATAAGTCTATTTAAGCTCTTCCCGCCTGAAACACAGGATTACCTAGTTCAGGCACGTAAGTCTTAGGAATATAATTTACTTTTAAGCAAAACTGTATTAATTTTTATGCCTTGTAATTTTTTGAATAAATATATTATTATATATTATCTTGTTTTATCAATCGGAACGTAGACGCTGAAGTCGGACATCACATATAGCATAAAATAGGAGACCAAAGCCTTACTCTGAAATAAGACTATAAATTAAAGAAAATGGTAGATATTTTTCATACCTGGCATCATCATATTATTGTGTGGCTGCATGTGGTCTGGCTCCTGTATGACTTTGTTGTCCCACTTGGAATATCTGTTGCGGTGATCGCTGCCATTCCGGTTCCGGTCACCTCGGTGATTCCTGTCCTTGTTGTTGTGATCACGGTCACGATTGCGGGACCTTGAGCGTCTCCGTCCTCTATCTGAAGTGGTACTACTGTTTGGTGCTACGTAGATGTAGTGACCAAGATACTGATTATGTTGGTAGTGTACAAAGTATTCATATTCTTTTTGTATTTATATTTTTATGTACACAGGCTGGCAAATAAACTTGTTCACTTTTAATAAACAAACTTAGAACTGAGTTTTCCAACAGCTAACAAAACTAAATGATACAGATATTTTTAACTTTAAGGACAGAATTCAGCAGGCAATCAAATTAATATGGTACTTATAAAAAAACAATAACTAACCTCGTTCACGCTCTCTGTCGCGGCGATCATTCCTGTCTCTACTCTTTCGTTTGTCTTGCGCTTGGTCTTGATCATTGCCTTTTTCTTCAGTTTCAGGAATGGCTACAACCTGGCTACTCACATTGTCAGGTATTACAGGCCCTATAAACTGGCCTGTGGGCTGCGGGGGGTTTACATGCGTCACATTATGTGTTGGCTGCATATGCATTGGCTGCATGTGCATTTGATCCCCTATTATGGTAAAAGGTGGTACCAGAGTTGGTGCCATTGTATGAGGTGGTGCCATCCCGTGCGGTGGCATCATGTTGGGAACTGCATGCATCATGTTAGGCATAGCAAATTGATCGTTTCCCCACGTATTCATTGTGACGTTTTACGAGCACGGAGTACTTTTTAATATGTTTTACAAGCGACGAGTCGACGAGCGTCACTAATTAGGTTATGTTTTAAGTTCGATAGTGATTATATCGCCGAATTCTCGAATCGGAGATTGTGAGGAATGATTAAAAAGCAAAACGATTGAATAAATCACAAAAAAAAGAAAACCTTATAATCATAGCGTTCACAGTTATCGCAATCAAATATTTTCACTGATTTTACATGATTTCACAGTAAAGTGCAGTGCACAGACTACTTAGAGATGTGCAGTGACAGTAGCCACAGACTACTTAGAGATACTGTAACGGACACAGATCACCTCCTTTGAGTATATAAATATTCTGTGCAGATCACAGACGTCAGACCACAGACCATGGCCGCTTTCCGAATTAGAATATAATCGCTCACAGCGCCTGACATCGATAATTGGCGTTCCGATTAATATATCACGTGTATGACAGCTGAGGGCTGTCAACAATTCGGAACGCTCGTGAACGCGCTACTCGCTCAACGTCAAAATTGCATATCATATATCTTTGTGTATACACCACACATTTTTCTTCTTCTTCTTTGGTTAGGTGGTGAACGGTAGTCAGAAACACAATTTTGAAAATGGCACGTTAGTTTAAAGATAAGATGCGAGTCAAAACAAAACAGCACAACTGTCATTTTTGACAGCGCTTACGATTTTACGATACGTGATTAGTAAAAGGCATGGTCGGCGTTATCGCAAGATGGCGTATGTCATGACGTCATCTATGACGATTCCAGACACAACGTTAACGTGCCCACGTTAATACGGAACGCTTGTTAGCGCGCTCAAATCGGTTACATCGTAACTCGGAATGCGGGGCATATAAAATGTAAATACCTACTCTGTTGTGTCCAATAGGTAGAGATTTTCTGTGTGACTCCGTAGAAATTTTAGAGATACTACGCTACAGTCCTACCAACTTATCTGTGAAACGGCGAAAAATGGATTGAAAAAAATAAAAATGAAAATCTGAAAAAAAATACACGGTATCCGGAGGTGATTTAAAAAAAAATATAATCGATGGTTTAATCTATAGTTTAATCCATACGAAGGAGTTTAACTGCCAATAGTCGATAGCTACCATTGATCTCATGAAATAATCGATGCCCAGGATAAAATAAGGATTAAATTTAATTATTAATCTAAGTCACTGATTACTTAGATTAATACTTAAATTTCAGTTATCTAATCAGTTACCGCAACCGGCTCGCGTGTATTGATTAGGGTTTTTTTTTGTATTTTTTTTTTCTGAGACTTTCTTGTTTTGACTAATGACGATCTTCGGGTTCCACCAGTTACGAAATTTATAGTAAATTTTGGTATTATTGAGCATTTCCTTGTTGTGGAGGGCTTCACATACTGCGCACACGTTCTCAACTTTTTTGGGGTCATGGTAGGAGTAATAATCTTTCCACCAAAAATACTGACTGTATTCTTCTGGCGAGTGAATAAGTTTATTCATCATGGCTGCTAATTCAGTGATGTTATGCTTTCTAGCGTCTATGTAAGAGCCTGGTGGAAGAAATCTGCAACGACAAAAAAATTAAGCAGATATGAAACATCGAAACTATTTTACATAGCAAATATGCATGAAAGAATGCCTTAAACTAAACTAGAGGGAAAAAAAAATAGTAGGTATCGTATGAGTTCAATCTGCCTAGCCTTTTCCCAACTATATTGGGGTCGGCTTCCAGTCTAACCGGATGCAGCTGAATACCAGTATTTTACATGGAGCGACTGCCTGTCTGATCTCCACAACCCAATATCTGGGTAATATCATACCCCTTGGTAAGACTGGTTGTCAGACTTTCGGGCTTCTGACGACCCGTAACGACTGTCAAAGATCCACGAATGACAACCGGGACCAACGGCTTAACGTGCTTTCCGAGGCACGGAGGAGTCTCGGTATGTAAAGATGGTCACCCATCCACAGACCAACCCCGGCAAGCGTAGCTTAACCTGACGGATCGAACCGTGCGGCAGTTACTACTTAGCCACGAGCTCCTCCTCCTCAGGTATCGTATGAGTTAGTCGCGTCAAATGACTTTGCCACTCTGAAGTAGTCTACAAATTACCGCGCAGTAGTCAATCTTACTTATAAAATAGTAGCACGCATGGCCCGACCCTTGCTTGATACGCCAGCCCGCGTCGATGCTGAGCCAGTAGCTTTAAATTCCCCGATTAATAATAATGATATATCCTTGATCCAGCCTGTCTCAGCTTGCTGTCCTCCCCCCAGCGACGCCCTAAGCCAAGGTTCGTACGAGTAGGTACTCCACAGGGGCCCTCGCCCTTGGCGAGCGCTCGCCTGTTTTTGCCCCTGGCTAGAGGCTTTGAGTGTAATAGCTTAAGGAAGCCACAGGAAAGCTCGGTTAAGTAATCATGACCTCAGAGGCCATCTACGAGATGCCTTAGTTCAAAAAAAAAACAACACGCATGCGCAACCTAACTTCAGAGCGGCAAAGTTATTTGATGCGAACCGTACATTGTTATTATTGTAGGTTAACTTGATAAGAACTTTAAATGTGCTATAAAGTTATTATACTTATATTACTATCAGTTTATCTTAGGTACTCCCACGAAACTGAAGCAGAGAAGAGATGTGTGCGTAATCTTTCCTCTCGCCACAGCAATTTTACTGGTTGATAACGGCACATTTCCCTTCTCTCTGCTTTATAATCGTTCTCATGCACAATAACTGAATAAGTATAATAATATACACCTCGTATAATCAGCTCCACCGTATACAATAGGCACGACATCATTCTGTAGCGCCGTCAACAACTTCTCAGTTACATAGTCTTCGTCGAAAGAGTTCTCCATCGACATATAAAAGAAGTAGCTGTTTTTCATTAAATCAATGCAAGTTGAGTGCATGTACCTAGGACACTGCAAATTACCACACTTCCCAAACACATCTATTATTAAATCGTATTGCTTCAATGCATTCTGCAATGCTGTGACAAACTTACGTCTCCCACTCCTATCTTTACAGTTAGACACGAACCAAGCCGCTGCTCCAATTGTATTATTTGTGTTTTTTACAAACTTATCATGGACTGCTACCATTTTTTTCCATTGCATGTTTCGTTTAGGACCCACGATTTCACTGTTGTTATCCCGAATCAGTATATATGCGTACGATATATCTGAATCAAGTCGATAAGACCATGTCCAATTAAAAAATCCATCAAAAGCCTCCTTACATACGGGATAGTAGTCAGCTGATTCCATGCTGTAGAATATGTACTGTTGATGACGAGACCGCGCCTTAGGAAAGTCAGATGAGTTCATTCGTTGTCCGTGAAATATTAAAGAATCGAATTTGGTCAGGTCACCTCCGAAAAACATTCTGTCTTTGGTGACGTAGCATTTAGTCACCGAACAGTTAATCGCGACGAACGCTTCTTGTCCCTCGCCTGTCTTATAAAAGGGACCGACGGTGTTTGACGGCCAGGACCAAAGTAAGATGTATTTGAAATCTTCATCAGTCTTTTGACATTCACTATCGTGGGCCTCTTGGATGCCTAGCTGTCCCTGCTTGATTGCAAGCTGTGCCAAAAAGAAATAGAAGGCCATACAGATACAGCTGGCGAAAAAGAAGATCTCAACATACCACATATTTCGTGTTAGGAACACGTGGCACACCTGCCAGCTACTCCAGCCACGAACCCAGGTGGCCCGAATAGGCGGATACATCTCAAGCCTCCTATTTCGGAAACTCAGTGTAGGTAAATACTTATGAAGGCGTCTGGTTGCGATTTTATCAGGGCCAGATGATCTACAAATCTTTCTGTAAAAATGCACTTTGCAAGTAACTTCGCACAAAGATTTTTACCCACATCGCTGACAATACAGAGACGGTAACATCGTGTTGAATTATGAATCCTTGTACCTCTGTAGGATCCGCTCTACTAGCTTCGCTCCAATGGACAGCCTTATAGTAAGCTCGTCATGTATCTGCTGTACTGCTGTATTTAATCTGCTGGCGGAACTCGCGCGAATCGCCGTCCCTGGATTAGCTATAAACCAAACACTGTTCGAACCATTGTTATGGATTTTATGATGTCCTTTTTACAGCTCTTATCGCTTTAGACAAAATTAGCAAGTGTTTCACCATAAAACTTAATTAATAAATAAAAGAATTCATTAAAATTTTAATGAGTCCTATGAAGTTTACGACAAAAAACTATTTTTACTAAAACTCACTTTTTAGGGTTCCGTACCCAAAGGGTGAAACGGGACCCTATTACTAAGGGTGCATTCCGAGTTACACTGTAATCGATTTGAGCGTGCTAACAACCGTACCATATTAACGTGGGTACGATAACGTTGTGTCTTGAATCGTCATAGATGACGTCATGACATACGGCATCTTGCGATAACGCCAACCATGCCTTTTACTAATATCAAAGAGAGCGCTGTCAAAAATGACAGTTGTGCTGTTTTAATTTGACTCGCATCTTATCTTTAAACTAACGTGGCATTTTCCAATTTGTGTTTCTGGCTACCGTTCGCCACCTAACCAAATGTGTTGTACATAAACAAAGAAATATAATATGCAAGTTTTGACGTTGAGCGAGTACCGTGAGCGGGTTCACTAGCGTTCCGAATTGTTGACAGCCCTCAGCTGTCATAATCGCTAATGTCTGTGCATAATCGTGATAACTTAGTCGGAACGCCAATTATCGATGTCTACAACTCGGTTTTTAGAAGAGAACGAAGTGCTACCTGATCTACAATCCGGTTTTAGAAAACAGCGTAGCACTTCTACAGCATTACTAGATGTCACGGACAATATTTTATCAGCCCAAGATAAGGGCATGTGTTCATTGATGGTGCTACCTGATTTTTCCCGTGCTTTTGACTGCATTAACGTCTCGCTGTTACTGTCAACCCATTGAAAAATAAGTATATGTTGTCGGTATGTCCCAAAATCCTTATTGCTGGATTCAGAGGCTTCCTTTGACAACTAAAACGAAACTTAATTAAGTTTCGTTTATTTGTTTTTCGTTTAGATTATTTCTTTTCCGTGAACAAGAATTTCATGAATGCTTGCAGATATGTAATACCAACTGTGTAGGTCCATGTGTAGAAGAAGAGTTTGGTCTGCGAATTCTTTGAATTTCTGCGTATCAATGACATACCCTGAGGAAAGTGTTTCTAAAATGACTGCACTGAAAAAAAAAATTAACAGTTTTATTGACGGATAAAAAGCAAGTACGAAGGAAAAGCGAGTACAGCGAGCTCGAAAGTTTTAGAATGCTACTTTTATATTTGGAATACAAAAGTACTTCTCGATATTTGGAAAACTTCTTTGCGAGGCCCCCAAAGACGCGAGGCCGTCGGAGCTGAGCGGAAGCTGACCTCGCATTGTACGGAAACCCTATACAATGCGAGATCAGCATAAACTGGAAATGTATAGCACGATTTGTAGCCGCGTACAACCTACCCCTATAGGAACGTAATATTTTTGACTGCAGAACACATTTTTTTTAAACTGAAAAACCAATGTTTCAAAAAGCCGACATTGCTTATCGATCGCGTCAATTTTCTAGCATCCATAAACCAAAACTGTCAAAACGGGAAAATAAATAGTTTTGTATTGTATTGTAAAATTTTTGTTTTGCTTGATCTATTGCATGAAAAATATGGAAATTGTATTCTAAAATACTGGATGCAAAGATTAAATTAATTTCACGATGTGGTAAGTGATTATGATATAAGAAATGAACAAATTGACTTCTGGTACATCGTCATACAATATTGGTTTGTAAATATTAATCGCTTAAATTACTGCTCAGCTCGGAATCAGTGCCGAAGGATTTTGAAAAGACAACAGAGGTTTTGCCTTTTACTAAATATGGATTATCATCGATGGAAGAGTTTCGGAAAGCTGAAGAAGAAGTGCATCATCAGGAATGGTTGAAGAAAGCTGGTCTCACTAGTGAAGAAATAAAACTATACCAAGAAAATGAGGCAGGACTTTTGGACCAGCGCAAGAAGATCGAATCAGGGATATTAAAAAATAAATTAGAAGAAATTTACAATAAAATCAGCAATATGCACAACGTAAATAAAAGGTAAATTCTTTAATATTTTAAACTTAAATTTTGACGACGTACGTCGCTATTGGTGTTAGAGCGATTATATTGCTATTTATTCTTGAATTTTGTATTCAATGCTGATAGCATGATATTTTTGTCAATATTAAGTAAAAAGATTTTTTGGCATCATGATTTGTCTTCATCAAGTTTCATATTAGAAAGTTTATTTCAGTGATAGTACACATCAAGATGAACAGCCAAGTACGTCATCTGCCACAACACCAGAAAATTTCATAGAAAGACTGCAGCAGAAACCTATTACATTCTACCCTGAAGGACACCCAATGAACGAACTTAAAGACTTAGAAGAACATCTATTTGGACACATCAAATCAGACATGATACCTTTAACAAAAAGACGTAAACTGCTCCGACGCTTACAGAGGAAGAAGGACCGATTGGTCCAAGATAACCCATTTAATATTGCCACAATACCGAGTACATCAAGAGTTGATCGACCTGGAAGCCTCTGGGATATGAGGGAGATGCCCCGTTTGATTCCACACACCATTACAAGTCGAGATCAAGAAGAGAATGCAATGGGTCCCCATTTACGAACAATGTATACAGTCAGGGATAACAAAATTGTGAGGTTAGAACCGGTGCAAGCTGAGCAAGAGGAATATAGGGCTGTGGATATTGTGATGCCAATAAATGAAGCTGAATCACAGCTTTTGGAGGGAACCAAGATGTGCGTGGATGATATAAGAAAGATTGACCGATTCAAGGATTATGAGCCTGGAATACCTTCGAAGGTAAGAATGTATGTTTACTGAAATAGTTTTTATTGTAATAAGGTTATTTTCAATAACTTGTTTGTGTTTTGCTCTACTCAATATTGATACTATATTCTCTCTACGACAGACCTTTTATTTTATTATTATTTTTTATTATTTATTTATTCATGAAAAATTACAGATAGTTACAGAATCTAATTATTACATTTATTTATGTTAGGTTTTGTTGTAAAATCTGTAACAAAATAGTTAAAACCCTGCCTCTCAAACTAGGTTAAAACCTGTATTTTGAGAAACAGTGTTCGGCCACCAAATTCTTGTATACTATTACTGTTACAACAATTAATGAACAGTGTCGTTCTACCGCTGCAATAATTTATGTGATTCTGTTGTGACATATGTATATATGTGTGAGCATGTCATGTAGTGGAAGGTGAGTTTGTGTATGAGTGTGAGCATGTGTGATAAGGTGGGGTGGGCGGTGGGTGCAGTGCGCATTTTCTAAAAAATGTTATAATATGTGAAGCATCTGATTTTGCATAACACTACTGAAACCTCGAGCAGGCGACTGACGCTTCCTCCAGGCGGTCCCGCGAAAAAGCACGAAAAAGTCGCCGTATAACTTTATGTCACTAATTTCGTAATGAAATCAAGCATTACTTAAAACTAGTTTAAAGCCATTTGATTGGTTGCTTGAGTCTTGACTCAGTCTTGAGTGAGGTTCTGTAATAAGGGCCTTAAAGAGTTCTGAACAATTCTCGAATTGTAGTTATATTCACAGTAGGTACCTCAAAAAGTCTGGTTATGATCTTATAAAGCTAAACGCACATTACAACCGCGGCGGACCGCAGCGAGCCGCGTTGCAAAATTGCGCCAAAATACATTAGGAGTCGCGTCGGGCCGCGCCGGCCGCAACGCGTCAAATTCAGTCCAGTCCAATGAGGCTCGCACATATTTGCTTGCTTGCGTCATATTTTACCGCTAATAAACGTCTTTTCTTTCTATTTGGGCGAACTTCGCCGCAACGCAATGCATTGCAAAAATCCAATGCATTGCGCTGCGGCCCGCCTGTAGTACCGGTAAACCGGGGTTACTTTGAATCGCGGGGTAACTTTGATAGAAACTTCCATTTCATATAAAATCGTGAATTACTAACGAAACGTAATTAGGTAGTTTTTTTTCTGAGTTATGAACACTGAACAACTGTTTAATCCTTTCCTGAGGACACGCTGGGAATCCACCAATCATTTTAATTGAAAAAGGTAAATATATTGTCATTCAAACAATCAAATCAATTGTTAGATCAAAGTTACCCCATGCAACAATATTTATTTTTCTAGTTGATAGATTTTTATTTTTTAAATTGTATTGGCATTGTAATTGGGTTTATTTAATTGCGTAATCACTTTGCAATTACGCAATAATTACTTTGTAATTACGCAATAAAATAAGGGGTATCAAAGTAACCCCATCCTACGTATAACTTTGATCAGGCAGTTTAATTTTTTTTTCTCAAAATCAAGCCAATTTTTTTCACTTATTATTACAGGAATCGAGAGTAATAAAAAAACCGATTACTAGATTTATTTAGTATTTTTTTACACCCACAAATTTAAAAGATATGAACCTTCAAAGTTTAATATTGATCAAAGTAACCCCGGTCTACGGTATGCGATGGTTCCTACAAAATGTACAAGAGTGATGACGGAGGATGTTTGCGATGGAAGTGAACTAAGGTTGTCTATTGTACTTTGCACTACTTACTTGTTTATGTCATTAATAATAATAACAAGTCACTGTTTATCCTAGGTCCTATATCTGAAGAACATAGCTCCTGGAGTCAGTCAGGAACAGCTATCGGTGCTATTCAACCAATTCGTGCTGGCCAATGGAGGGCCAGTGGATGTGCGACTGATGACCGGCCGCATGCGCGGACAGGCCTTTGTGGCTTTCCGAAGTAAGTCCGTGCTCTAGTTGTTAAATAAATCATGTGATCTTGCCGCATTTTCGTGCTATTGCGAAACTAGTGTGTTGCTGTGTACCTTCAATGTAGAAAAGTTTTATGAAAAAAAAAAAATTGTTTCCTAGTTTTAGTTCATTCAAGTATTACGGAAGTACCAAATGGGGATGGGGGTCTATGCATTGATTATTTTTAATGACATGGGGGACGGGGGATCTGGATGGTGATTACGTCAGCAACATTTCTTTATTTATTTTTTCTGATTTTTCTGCAAAATTTTGCAGATTCAGTAATCAGAATCTACAAAATTTATGTCTATGCTTGAAAGCGAGAAGCAGTTTCAGGGATTCCCCAAATACCTAACTAATATTATAAATGCGAAAGTGAGTTTGTTTATTTGTTTGTTACGCTTTCACGCTAAAACGGCTGAGCTGATTACGATGAAATTTGGCACATGGGTAGACCATGACCTGGAAAAGGACATAGGCTACTTTTCATCCTGGATCGCAGACGAAGTCGCGGGCATCAGCTAGTAATTAATATTGCTTATTTGCTCCTATGAGGTGTTTTATGGTTAAGTTAGAAAGAACCGAAGTAGGGAAATTACTTAAATGAGCATTCAATTCCTTTAGTCTATAAATTCCTTATTTCATGACTCATGAATAACAATAAAGAAAAGATAAAATAAAAATATAGGTACTATACCAATGTGTATGTAACCATAAGAGGAGGGTTAAGAGCTTTGCTTACTTTTGCTTTGGGTTAAAAATGACTAAAATTCTGCTTATGTTATACTTGAATGCCCCCTTAGTAAAATATGTACCTAATCTAAACTCAAAAATTACACAGATGAATGCATTCATCTGTGTAATAGTTGTGTAGATGTTAAGTTAACAGTTTACCACAATGCTTGCGTCAAATAATTATAGATATTTATACCTCTACTAGCATACCTACCTATCTACCTACAAACCTTGTCCTGAGAATAACAAACACAACAAAAGAGAACAAGAGAAGAATTATCCAATTTCGTGCAGCAGTTCTCAAGTTATGGTATGACCAAGTGAAATAGGGATTCATTTATATATTTATACTAGCTGCGCCCCGCGGTTTCACTTGCATAAGTTTTGATCCCGTGGGAATATCGGGATAAAAAGTATCCTATGTGTTAATCCAGGTTATATATTATCTGTGTGGCAAATTTTATCAAAATCCGTTCAGTAGTTTTAGCGTGAAGAAGTGACAAACATACACACTCACAAACTTTCGCCTTCATAATATTAGTAGAATTATATAATTATAGTGTGAGAGCTGGCATCTGTGATAATAATATTAACTAACTAATACAGAACACCTAGGTAATTAACGCGAATTATTTCTTTAACAGGCGAAGAGCTAGCGATCCAGGCGCTGGAAGAGATCAACGGCACCATATTAACTGGCAGGCCAGTGATTGCTGTGTTCGGCAGAAATACCAACAGGATCCAGGATGATGACGACAGATAAATCGATTCCTTTATTCGTACATAAGACCTACAATATGAAAAGATACACCATTTATAACCTGGCCTTGGCTGTGCAGTCTGAAAGTAGGCAATGTTGCCTATAGCTGTCAAATATTTCGAATTTTTAAAATTAATTTATCATCGCATCGAAGTATCCGACAGTTATGTGCGACGTTGCCAACTTTAGGAATGCACGGTCTTAATATGTACAGACGCCAGCACATCAACCTACTGCAATATGTAAAATTTCTAAGATTAGATTTTCAACTTTATCACTAAAGCTTAAGGTTCAAAGTTAATTGGGATAATTTGACAGTTTCGGGTAGGTTGACCTGCTGGCACAGAGATTTTTTAAAAGTTTTGTTGTCTTCACTGTTATTCATCAGCTGTGTGACAACTCCTTCTAAACCTCCCATTTGTGTGTAACGCCCAGGTACTGTACACTATTTGTAAAGTGTAGTATGTAAAAGAATACGGAATTCATGGAAGTCCGTATTCATTACCTGTCATGTATTTTGCAAACATCTGACAATTTCTAAAACGTCAGGTCCATAGTACTCGCAACCGACGCGCGTGTTTGAGGAAATGTTTGAACGTGCTAAAGTAAAGGAAGTATGCTAGCTGCATGCATGCAGCCCTTGGCAAAAAGGCGTTTGTATGTCTGAATATATGTAATATACTATGCTGATTGGTAAGATATAATCAAATGTAATGAATGGATGTATTTTAAGGCTTGTATGAGTAATTACAGCAGGTACACAAATATGAATGAGTTGAGGCAAAATTATGTACATATTATAACATTACAAAGTAAAGGTCTCATTTGGATTAAATCCTAACACTGTACAATCAAAATTTGCACTATGATTGTTGCATCGCATATTCGTATTGACTCGTTTTGAAACTGATTGTAAGAAAATTAGGACATCCATAATTATAAATGAGCCTAGTTTAATCTTTTATCTAATTGTATTTAAGGCTGGAACACACTTTTTATGCACGAGTTCAGCTTCAAATTTTGGTTATTGGCTTTGTGTAAGTCACCAGAATTTTGGCAATATCACGTATTAACTTTTGAAAAAGGAAAATTTGAGTGCTTGAGTTACTTAACATAGGAAGAGTGAAATATCGTACTATGCTTACACTCTCCAGGGGTAAAACTCGGTGTGGTTGTGTGCGCATAATGGTTAATGAAGCATAGCATTGGGCCAGCCTTAAATAATAGATTTTTAGAACGAAGTTTTTTGGCACGTCATCGCATCCCTCGTTTTTTTTAAGAGTTTGTGTTTCCAATGACTACTTTATTTTAGCGCCACGTTTATAATCATTTGTGTGCGTTTAACGTGTCTCATTGCATATTAGTGTATATAACACGAATGGTATGTTTATTGAATAAACTATAGTCACTATTTAAGTATTTAGAGTGATCCTCAATAGGGATGATGACAATTTTTTACTCTAAAAAATATTTGTTTACAAATAGTGCAAACTTAAAAAACGTATAAAAGCTTAAAACAATGCCAAATTATAGACGTTTTAAAATAACGGTTAGATAAAGACATATCACAGAAATGGCGTCACGACTATGTAACTTCGTACTAGTGCCATACCGCGCGAAAAGGACGGGAATAATCCTTTTCAAAAACTTTTAAAGCGTGTAGCTTCTCCATATTTCCAGTGGCGAGTTAAGCCTGTCGGGGGTCCGGGGCGGCAAAACTAAATGGGGCGGGCCCTGCCTAGGAAAGAACATCGAAATATTTATCATGCTGCCTCGAAAAGGTTAAGTTTTCTTGGACTAATGATATAGAAATGGGAGATACTTCTTCGACAACAGAAAAGCTATTGCATCAAACGAATATAGGATGGTAGAGCGACTGAAAATTCCATTATTTTGAAAATTTATACAGAAGTAGGAATTACTTTGTCAACCTATACACTAAAGTGTGAAACTGTAGGATGAAAAACCGAGCAAACGAGCTCGAAAATTTTAGCACCCTAAGTTTATATTTAGGATGCATAGGGGGCTCCCAACTACAAACTGCTTTCACATATTTTTTATCTTGTTTGGGGTTTGATTAAAAAGTTTTTTTGAGTTTTCAGGGTCCCCCTGTCCAGGGGCGGACGATACCTGCAGTTCCCCCCCTTAGTCCGCCAGTGCATATTTCCATTGATTTTATAGATTTTTTCGATTAATCTCATTTTACTAGGTATACCTTCTTTGAACAAAACATTATTTGTTCGAGCATTTCTTGTATTAGTCATCATCCCTGTTAGGGCTAGTCCACTCTGAAATGACGCGCCCCACTACCGCATTTTACGCACAAGGAAATGCCGTAGTGGGGCGCGTCATTTCAAAGTGGACAAGCTATTCTAAACCAAGTAAAGTTAGTATGGCTATGGTCCCAGACAAAGCCATTCAAAATGTATAATTATCTATATTTTATTGTGTAGCACTACCAGTATTTATTGATCCCCCTGCTAAGTGATAAATTAATTTAGTAGCATATTTCATGTCTGTATGCTCTAAAATAAAACATATATTTAATATAATACATACTTAAGTGAAGTGGGGTTGTATATAACACTACACACTTTTTGTAGGTCGTGTATATCTACATGATTGCACTGTATAAATGAAATTCATCATAGATGTAAGACATGAATATTAGGCTAAATCTGATTCATCCTAACATATATTATTATAAATCGCAACTCTGTTTTAGTGCGCCTGTAGCTCTAACCTGACACGCGTGATATTGTTTTCTCCGCTTTCAATAAAAAGGTGGTTCTGTGTGGACTGGTATGTGTGTTCGTCTTAGCCGCGGCCTTCTAAAAAACTACTCGATCAATTTTGACGAAGTAACAATAAAGTTACAAGCGCACTAAAGGACAGACGGTTTTCAAGCAAAGAAAAGTCGCATTGTATGTTGTGTAAGGAAAGTATATAATGTTAAGTGTTTTGATACGAATTTTGCTGCATTTCTATCAGTCTTATGTGAAACATAATGACGTTTTAATGTATTATTTATCTTTCTTTGTTTTATAAATGATACTCGATTAGGCTCTATGCGGCTACGGCGACAGAAAATTTGGATTATAACGACCAATGGTAGCTATATTAAGAGGAACCGCTGTTAGGTAGTCGTGGGCGTTCCTTCATTACTAACGTATTCCTCTTTTCACCCTGGTTACTGATACAAAATATTTTTTTACGATGTAGTGTATATCTATCACTAACATGTCCCTATGTTTTGCTTTTTAGCGTAATTATAATTAATTTTAGAAGATGAAAAAATATTTAGATGCCAGCGTTCGGCAGTCTCGGTAATAAGATGCTGGAGCGGGACACCACGAGATTCAGTCATAAGTAATGCTCGAGACTTGAGTTAGTTTGTGTGACTGACACTGGCATGGCCACCATCAGGGATTTTAATTTTGATAATACAAAAATAATTGCCGCTAATTAGTCGAAATTTGTCGCCAAATATCAGAATTTGTCGGTCACTGGTTCAAAAGGTATAAGAGTGTATGGGTGGCCGATCTGGGAGTATCTCCCCAGCTTGGCCCAATTTGAATCTCAAAAGCTAGGGCAACTAAGGTATACTCGAGGGCTAGATCGAAGTTTACGAAAAATCTTCGATCTAGCTCTTGGACTATACATTAAAAATTAAAGTCGGGAAAAATTGCGACTAATTAGCGACAAAATTTGAGAGACAACAGGTCTTCACCAGGCTTTTGAGATTCAATTCAAAAGGGCAAAGCTGGGGAGATGCTCCCCAGATCGGCCAGCTATAAACCTATAGAACTTTTGAACCAATGGCCGACAAATTTAGACTAATTAGGGACAAATTCTAATATCAAAATTAAAATTCCTGATCGTGGCCATGCCAGTCAGTTAGTTTCTGTAATAGAATAATCAGCATATAACGTTCCCTGCACTAAACTTATGGGACACAGGCCTCGTCTCTTCGAGATGGCTGTAACCTACCACGCTGGCCCAGTGCAGGTTGGTGAATTTTCGGTTCTAGTTTTGGCACCCGAACTGTCCTTGCGAAGTCAAAAACTGACTTTTCCTATGATTTCTACCAGTCTGGAGTATTTTGTTTCTACCTAATAGCGCGTAGGTTATATCCAGATAAAAAGCTGCGGGCGGCTTACTGTCAAAGCCGTAGCCGCCACGTTAATGTGTTTCTAGCTTTAGATGTAGCTACTTGTAGTCATTCTGTGCAATACCATGTATTAGTGTTTTGAATTTAACTAATTAAAAAAAGGTAGGTGGAAATAAATCACTGAAATGATGTAGTTATGTTTAGTGACAAAACAGGCACTTATTTAATATATTTCTTGACAAATTACATTACATTTAAGACTTTAACCATTCATCTGATATTTAATGAAAATAAAATCTTATTAGATGTCTAAATGTGTTTTATTTTAACTTTACAGAGCAAGCAATATTTCGCCACAACCTCCTGAAGCAAGTATTCGCTACAAATCTTTGTAGAAAGTATTAATTCGACGACAACCACTATCGCAAATTCAATGTGTACATGATACATTAAGGTTGAGAGTGACAATTATTGTAATTCAAATCTTATGTCAATGTCTAAAAAAAAAACTCGATTACAATGAAAATACCAGTAGTTTAGGAATTCTATTTTTAAACTTTACTTTTATAAAAAGTCGAATTAGTCACATATTATGAAAATCGTAGGTTTCTGAACTACTGATTAATATAAACATTGATTAATAATGCATTGTATTGTGTAAAACTTACAATATAAATAATATGATGCTATTAATTTACACTAGTGCTAGTTGTAACCAAGCATGAAGAATGAAATAACCTGAACTTGGCTCTTCAAATATTATTATTGATTTACTTAAAATACGAATATCTTATTGTTACAGCGAGAGAAATTCCTAATGGAAAAACTCGATAACATTGGCTGATCTAGGGTTCAAACCCAGGTCCACATTGTCAGCAGTCGCACATGCGATCACTAGATCAAAGAGACAGTCATAACATACTACAATTAATTCTTACACAAACTTTAAAAGCAGTCAGTTTTCTGCACTTTCACTTGTCACTTTCCAAAACCAAATTCCGAAACGAATTTTTCACTTTGTAGTCAATGTGGCTCCACGTGTGGCTCTATATGAAGTGATAAAGCCGTTGCGAAAAAGAGATGCTGCTATCCACACTGAATAGCTTCATCTCTTTCTCACATGATTCTAAAACGTCATTATACCGGGGCTGTTCACAGTCTTATCCAGAGTACGTCGCGTTAACGCAGCGTTCACTGGGCATCCTTGTTAGAGGACTTGCGCCGTCGTTTGACGACGCGTTTTGGTGACGATCATTCGTTCTCTTTCTTTGGTTGTGGCTCCTCCACTGAAATGGAAAAAAGTTAAGTAAATTTTTCATCTTAAACTTTTGCTATTTCTCTAAGGTTTCTTTCTAGCAGTAATTACTACTGTATATTATAGCTTTTTGTGAAGAGTCCGGGAAAGTACTGTCACTATACCTATGTATGCCGCCAAGCAGCGTTGTGTTGTGAAAGGTATAGGGTTCCGGTGTAATAAAAAAAATAAAAAAATAACGCACATGAGACACTAGCTATCTCTGCAGAGCGTCCGTTATTCTAGAGGCAGTGTTTAACACCCAGCATCAGCATGGCTTGTATGACTTCAATAACAAAAAAAATGTCTGTGCAGCTAGAAGGAGAATTTGAGAAGTGTCTGTGCAGCTAGAAGGAGAATTTGAGAAGTGTCTGTGCAGCTAGAAGGAGAATTTGAGAAGTGTCTGCGCTTCCGATTCCCGTATTGTAAGAACGCTTGCATTCAAATCTCAGTCTTTGTGAAACTATCTCTAATTTACAAACATTTTTGACATTGTCGCTGAAATGAGATTGCGTCAAAATTTTGAACGTTCTTAATTTTAATTGACTTTTACTTCCACTCACGTTTCCCCTCGTGCTGGTGATGTGGTTGCTGCTGGTGGTGATGCATCTGATGGTGCGGCGAGTGCGCGTAGTGCTCGGGCGCGGGCGGGCCGGCGGGCGGCGCCGAGCCGGCGTAGTACGCGGCGTGTTGGTACGCCGCCGGGAATGCGCCTGCGTAGCCGCCGTAGTAGCGGCCACCGTATGCGCCGCCGTACGCTCCTGGATATTCAAATAACCGGTTTTATGTAAACTTCAAAATGAAACGGTGAAGATAACAGTAGTAACAGATGCACAAAAAAAAAAAATGGAAGTCTATTATTATTATTTTTTCTTTCTAATCTACGAAACGCTAACGTTCGCAGACGCAGTCATATAATGAGAGAGCGAGACGAAACAAGACTGTAGGAATATAAAATGTGCATCCTCCTACTCACACGTTTTATGATCGTGGCTCCCACGAGTCTTGGCGATTAATAAAGCAGGCGATTAACGACAACGATTCCTTCTGGATGGCCTCTAGATATAAATTTATTACCCAGTTTTATACCATATGTTTGTATACTTACAATATTATATGTTATTTATTTACCTGGAGGCGGCGGCGGCCCCGCGTGTGGCCCCGGCGGGCCCGCGTGAGGCCCCGGGGGCCCCGGGTGAGCGGGAGCGCTGGGGTTCTGCGGCATCATCATCGCTAGTAGGCAAATAATTGTATAATTAGTCGCTAGTAGTTAGTTAGTTTTGAATCGTTTTCCATTATGCCTTTAATGCATAAAGGGAAGACAGGTGGAGTATTTTCTCTTTCCAATATAGTTGGCTGTAATGGCTAAAAACACTTTTAGTTTTGTGAAGTTTTTTGCGCATTAAAATCTGTGAAGTTTCGTCAAATAATTAAAGGTCATGGAGACTGCCAACAGAAGTGAAAACTTAAAACAGTTATTAGCGCCATCTATCTTCTATAGTTTGAACTACGGCGCGAGCATGTCGGTGACGCGAATCCATATGATAATACCCCTACCAAAAATCGCTCAACGCTCCTAAAGATGTTTTCACTGTAGTACAGTAACTTACGGTGGTGCGGCGGCGACGTGACGAGAGGCGCGGGCGCGGCGCCCTCCTTGCCGTCCGGCTTGGGGACGGGCTTCTCTTCTTTACGGTCACCTGAGGTACACAAATTATATATGGGATTGCTTTAGCTTTGGAAATCCACGACATTATTGCTCTCATGGTCTGACAGAATTAGCAAAAGGCAGTTTTTTTGGCGGTAACTATAATATTAAAAGCATTGGCCTATTCTCCTGTGAGTGTTGTTAAAAGCGAAATATGTTATCTGTTCAGGAAGAGATGGCTAGCACGATCCACGATTCCATAGAACGTATATCGTTATGTCGACGTGGGACTGTAGGAAATACACCAATTTCAACCACATGTAACTATAACCAAAGTAAATTACATGCGAAATACGACTGAGGGTCAGTCGTTCATTTAATGTTGGCTAGCGTGAAACACACATCACTTGACCATCTGTACCCTAATTACGTAATGCAAAATCAATCCGAATCTGAATCGTTTTGAAACAGATTGCTAATCCATTGCTTCGTAAGTTCGAAAAAAAACTGCAGAGCAACGTAAATAACGCAATGAATGTTGTTGAACTGTCAAAATGAAACAGATTTGTCTTTATCGTTTACGAAAATATGTTGCGTAATTAGAAAGCTGGGTTACAATTATAATTTCTTTCGTTTTTTGCAATATGATTCGCGACCGTAACAAATATGGCTCGACAGAATTATAATCATTACAATCAGCCATACAACTCCTTAAGTTAGCATAATCCTCATGTCTGTCATAATATCATGAAATAGTTATTCAATAGGATTACATGAGTTGTATTGATGATTTCTATGATAAAAATTCTATAAATAAACATTTGTTACGGTCGCGAATCATATTTAGATCAACATACAACCTGATACTGACCTGCACATTGGACAAAAACGTAAGAACATTTGAATTTCGCGGACTAACTTGACGCTTTCGCCATAACTGAACAGAGTTTACCTAGTTGTTAGCCACCACTTCCGTAATATTCCTTATTTTCTTCTTTTTTTACCACAACGGGGAAGCTTTTGGCCTGCATTTCACCTGATGGTAAGTGATGATTAGGCCAAAGGTGGAAACGAGCTTCACCCGGAATCCTCAACTACAGAGGAACTGGCTATTTTACCTCTAACTGCCAAAACACAATGCTGTTTGTTTATGGCGACAGACTTAGATAAGATGGTGGTAGCTAGCCGGGCAAACTTAGAATAAGCCCTATCACCAACCATATCAAGCAGATAATTTTGCCGTGACAGGTTAACCACTAGACAAAAAGGTGGTTAATTTATTTATCAGTAATAATATTTACACTACAAACACATACCCTCATTATCCGGGCCATTACTAGCAGCATCTTCAAGCTCCTCCTTCTTAACTTCAGGCTCGGCCTTCAACTCCGTGGTAAGACCTTCGGCCTTCACTTCCGTAGTAGAAACCTTGTCGACTTGTGTAGGTAAATTGGGCCCGTTCGTTTCGGCCTTGATTTGAGTCTGGTCTTGCTCCATTGGCTGTAAAAGGTAATAATAAATGGTCTTGAATGAGAGATATAACTACAGAACTTGGTAGTGTGATAATATTATTCTAAAGGACAACTCATTCCCTTTAGTGAGTGATTGCGGAGGAACCTGAACAGGGTTTGTTTACACATTCACCAGATACTTTTGGAACAAGCCATAGTTCACGGTACAGATGCAGTATACCTCGCCTTTCCTGTACACGTTGAGCGATTGTGTTGAAGGTGATGCTGCGCCGCATCTACAATATCTCCACCAAGTGTGTGAATGTTTCGTGCAAACAGTGACTATAATACAAGTACAGCTTTCCAAAAGTAGGCGATTCGGTAATCCTCGGGTTTCCGAATTAGCAGCACAGAGTAACCTCCCACAGAAGCAACGCTTCTAAGTTTTGTATGAAGTTAGTTCTCTACTCCGGTCGCAGATCATCATTGGTCACTTAAAGTTTTGACATTTGGAATTGCATAGAGTTGTTAATCTATAATTTTGTAAACATGGTAATACAAAATAGGCAAGTACTTCCATGGTTATAACAGCTCTATAATAGATCTCAAGCGCGTGTTCGTATTTCCGAAGATAGACGATTGATTGCCGATCTGCATAATTTTGCTTGGAGCTCTGTATGAGTGCTAGCTTACCTCGTCTTTCCTGTCCACGTTGAGCGCCTGTGTGTTGGAGGTGACGCCGCGCCGCATCTGCTCCTGCGCTCTGTCCACCATGCGGGTGAATGTTTCTTCGTCTACGGCTGGTTTGCAGTGCTGTAATACCATAAAATGTACCCTTTAAAATAGTTTTTTTTTAAAAAAAACATGTTCCTAGCCTTTTCCCAACTATTTTGGGGTCGGCTTCCAGTCGAACAGCAACGGCTCACCAGTATTTTATAAGGAGCGACTGCCTCGGACTTCCACAACCCAGTAACTGGGTAATACGATACTCCTTGGTAAGTCTGGTTGTCAGACTTTCGGGCTTCTGACGACCCGTAATGACTGTCAAAGATCCACGAATGACTGCCGGGACCAACAGCTTAACGAGACACGGAGGAGATGATATTAACGATAAGGATAGTTTGGCATTTGAAGATGATCACCCATCTACGGACCAACCCCGGCAAGTGTAACTTACCCTGATGGATCGACACGTGCGGCTGTTATTACTTAGCTACGACCTCCTCCCATATAATAGGGTAAAGTGGACAATTAATAAACCTTGATTTCAATTTACGAGAAATGGAAAACTGCATATAGTTATTCAAAAAGGTCATAGTTTAGCCAGGAATCGAAGTCAATCTCTTTTGCTACAAATGCAGTTTCGTCTCTGTTACTCATACCAGTGTGTCTCGCTTTAACCGACTACGGCATAGCCAAAAGAGGATTATGATTTTAATAGGCTACGTATGTATGTTTTTTAAGCTTGATGTTTCATATTAACGCCTGGTTACTGTAAATTAACAAGAAATCGTGTACCTTCTTAAGTTCCTCCTGGAAGGCTTCGCTGCTCTCAATGAACTTGCGCTTCTTAGCTTCGAACTTCTCTTCAATCTGCTGCAACTCATCCTCCAGTTTCTTCTGATGCATTGTCAGGGACTGCACTTGTTTCTTTAAGATCTGCCGATTTAGAGAAAAAATGAACTGTATGCAACATGGAATAATGTAGGAAAGATGTGTGGATTTAGTTTCTATATGCGAAGAACTGAATAGTTCAACTATTGCCCAAGTAAACGATTATATGAGCAATATTTGATTCCTATTAATCCTTCAAGTAATTAATACGTAAGTAAATATGCACTTCATATGTGTGCCATTCCACCACAGCACAAATGTTTCTCTTGGACAACAAAATGTGCGCGCACTCTGTTGGAAAGTTCGCGCTGAACGTGAACTTTTGTTCGCCCACTCGTTCAAGTGGTGGACTTGCGACAGTGCACAGGCACGGGAGTTCACGCACTCAGTTTTGTTTCCACCGCTGGAGCGAAAACATTAATTTGGTCGCGTACTTTCGGTGGCGCCTAGCGGATTTTCATGTCCATTTGGCAGCCGGCAGAGTTCCCTAGCCTTTCTTTCCTACCTGCATCCTAGCTGTGGTGACAACAGAGCGGACATCCGGTACTACAGTATCAGAGAATATTTCGTTGATCAGGCGATGGTTGCGTAGGTATCTGGCGTAAGCCACGTGCTTCACTGAAAGGCCTTCGTCAGTATCTGAAAATGATGTAGAAATAAATAGTTTTAGTAAAATTGTTATTTGAGAGATAGCATAGATACACGTGGATTTTTGAGATGGGGCAGTAAGGGCAGCTACCTAAACCGTCACCGTTGTAGCTACAGGAAAACAGTCTTAGGAGACTGTGCTTAACTTTTTGAGACACTTTTATCTGCATTCACAGATTTTGAAAAAAAAAAAAAAATACAGTCAGCAAGAAAATTGGCAGTTTAAACCAAAACTTTTTTCGATGTTAATCGATCCTGTTACTTATAAGGATAAAAAAAACTTCATTGGACCAACTGAGGCTTGAGTACTAGAAAAGTCAAAATCACAATAAACTTATCCCATACTTTAAAAGGAAAAAAAATCCAACTTACTTTTTATGATGGATACCCTAGCCGAAAATTAACAAAAAAAATTGAACTTCGAACGAATACGCATTTTAATTTTATTTGCTTTGAGAACAAGATAGTTTGTTGCTTGTGATTTCTGACGTTCTGAGAAAAAAAAAACCTAAAATAATTTTGAATTTTCAGACTTCTATGGGAACCGTTAAAAAAGACTGTCCGCTACAGAAGTCAGAAAATGCAAAACACTTGTACATTTTGACCGAGCAGGTATTGCACCTTTCTATGAAACAGCAGATTATTTTCAAATAACCGACGAAAAATTTAAAGGCAGGGGAGTTTAGAATTATGTACTGAATCCATTTTTTGTGTGAATACATTTTGTTTTTTATTTCTTACTTTTTACCTCATGATCTCAATAGTAACAATTTAAGTGGTTTTGTATATAATATTCAATCTGCCTAGCCTTTTCCCAACTTTATTGGGGTCGGCTTCCAGTCTAACCGGATGCAGCTGAATACCAGTATTTTATATGGAGCGACTGCCTATCTGACCTCCACAACCCAGTAACTGGGTAATACGATACCCCTTGGTAAGACTGGTTGTCAGATTTTCGGGCTTCTGACGAGCCGTAACGACTGTCAAAGATCCACGAATGACAGCCGGGACCAACGGCTTAGCGTGCTTTCCGAGGCACGGAGGAGTCTCGTTATGTAAAGATGGTCACCCATCCATAGACCAACCCCGGCAAGCATAGCTTAACCTGATGGATCGACCCGTGCAGCAGTTATTACTTAGCCACGAGCTCCTCCGAGTTTTGTATATAATATTATTATAAGGTATTTTTTTGCATGCTGAATTATGTAAGTAAGAAAATATGTGGAACTTTTTATATTTAAGACCTTTTATGTACCATATTTATTGCAAAATAAAGAAATTCTTATTCTAAAAAAAATCCATGGTATAGATAGTGCAATCCACTGAGACGCGCCCCACTCCGCTCCGCTCCGTACTAAAGCACAGCTTACAGTACAGTCATCGCGGAATGGGGCGCGTCGTCGTGGATTGCACTATCTATAACAGTTTTCGTGTCGATGTCCCTGCCCTGAAAATCTGAAAAGCTTGTCGCGCGATTTAATTATAGGTACTTACGCAAACCTCGCGACAAGCTTTTATGATCATATAAATTGTGTATAATAAGGTTATAAGTTGATAGTTAAAATTTAAAAGGAAAATTTGATTTTCTACTTTTTAGAGCATTTAAAAAAAAAAGTTTTTTTTTGTTATTAATTTTTACTGTAATCCTGCGGCCGCATCTGCGTCTATCGTGAACGAAGCAATGCGTGCCAAAACTTCGCATGTATTGATCGCTTTAAACTTACCGCGCTAATACAGTAGTCACATTAGCGCGCTAAAATCCTTATGTACCAGGGCGATAAGTGCTACGCAGCCCGAACTATCGCGACGATAGCCGATAATGGTTGATCACATCTGCGTGTATCGTATCACTGTGTGAAGGTTCGTCACGATAGACGCAAAAGCGGCCGCAGCATTAGTGCAGCAAGCATTGTTATATAAATAAATAATAATTGTGTGTTGCAATGCATGCAAGTATGTCAAGTATGCTTGAAGCCAGTACTTAGGGTACTGGCTTCAAGCATACTTGAATCGTTAATTTTAAGAGTCCTATTACATTTTTTTACGGAAATTCATGATTTTTGACCATGTAGTTTTCAGCAGCAGTAAGATATTTTAATTATTTGATTATAATAACTATAGTGCCATTCTCTTTCTTGTAAGTTGGAATTACACATTATTTTCGTGTAATTTGCTGAATTGACGCGGAATATATAGTACTTTAATTTAATTTATTGTAATTTTGTCTTATTATATTGAGAAACAAAAACTAATGAAACGTATTCACTGTAGATCGAAGTTTTATATCATATTAGTTTATTTAATTTTAGTGTGTTTATTTGGAATATAATGGACATGAAAATCAAGACATTTATTGGTTTTCTTTACGACTTTTCCCTGAAAACTCAAGGAATTTAAAGAAATTCTAGAACTCCAATAAACAAGTAAAACATTCAAGTTATCGTTTAGTAACTTTCGCTTTTATTAGAACTGAATGAAACAATGTGAATTTGAGCGTCAAAGTTCCATTGCCGACGTTTTTCCTTGTAAACTGAGTTCGTAAAATATTCATAGTAAATTACACGACATGAAAAGTTAAAATGTGCAACTCCAACTTACAATAAAGAGAATGGCACTATCGTTATTCATAATCAAATAATTCAAATATCTTACTGCTGCTGAAAATTACAACGTCAAAAATCATGAATTTGCGTCAAAAATGTAATAGGACTCTTAACTTGAATCGTTTTTAAACAAATTGCTAATCCATTGCTTCGTTCAAAACAACAATCTGCTGAACAACGCAATGAATGTTGTTGAACTGTCAAAATGAAACATATTTGTCGTAATCGTTTACGAATTTGTTTTGTTACGTAATCAGATAGCGGGTCTTTACGCCTAGCTTAACTCCGCCGCGGAACCGTAGCAGCGCAGATGTGCTACTGGGGTTACTCCCACATATTGTTGGGACTTCTTATTTATGATGGGTTTTCTTTATTTATATAAATGCTATTTTAATTAGGACTATATAATGAACCTACCTTCTTCATCCTCAGCAGGTTGTATATCAATTCTTCTGTCTTGTTGCTGTTGTTCCTTCTGGGAGCTGCCTTTCTTGCTTGAACTCTCTTCTTCAAGATTACCTACTGCTGACACAAAGTATGTGTTAGGGACTGTACCGTATGGGCCGTTGCACATAAAAACGATGCGATGTCAGCAGCGCCAAAACTTAGTCCATTTTTACCTCGTCTTGACAAAATGTGTCTAATACTAGATCTTTCCTAACATTTTGGACATTTTTGGATAATTATTATCGATTTGTAATAATAGCGGTTAAAGTATGAAATTGCCGTTTTATTGTAATTTATGTACTTCGAATTGACATAAAACCTTCATGGTTTGAGATTTTTGAGTGAAGCTTTTTTCACATGGCTCCTAAGAAGTTCTTCTTTTTAAAAAAATGTGCAACATTCGATTATCAACTTTCAGTTGTTTTTTTTATTCAGCTTAGACAAGAAAGATGGATACTTCGAAAATTCGAGTTATTTTTGAATACGAGTTCCGACGCGGAACTAACGCGGCAGAAACTGCTCGCAATATCAATGTTGCGTTTGTAGAGGGGACTGCTAATGAACGCACCGTGCGATTTTGGTTTAAACGCTTTTGTGATGGAAACTTTGATTTGAAGAACGAACCACGTGGAAGACCGCCCACACAGGTGAATAACAATGAATTGAAAGAGATGGTGGAAACCGATCTGGTCGAGCAATAACGGCAGATGTCTACTGTGCCGAACTGCGAACAATGATAGCAAAACTAGCAGTGAAACAGCTCCGACTCATGAATCGATCTTCACCATTATTGCTCCATGATAACACGAGACCTCATACAGCACGAGAAACCGTTTTAACACTACAGGAACCGTAATTAGAAACCATTTGTCACCCTCCGTATTCGCCAGACCTTGCTTCAACGGACTACCATTTTTTTTTCGTGATTTGGCATATTTCTACGTGATAAAAAGTTTTGTTCTCAGGGGGCAGTACAAAATGCTTTCACAGTTTGTCGAATCTAGATCACGAGAGTTCTATCGCAAAGGCATAAATGACCTTCCTATTAGATGGCAGCAATGTATAGATAATAATGGTAATTATTTTGATTAAATAGATATGTTAAATTAAAAAAAAAAACTAATTTCAATTTTTCTGTACAAATCGGCAATTTCATACTTTAACCCCTAATATTAAATCTAATCTAAAAATGACGATGGAATGTATTTACTGGATAATTATCAAGTACTGGTACTAGAAACTGTCAAATTTTCTCAATCCACTTTGAACCTTATGCTTTAAAGGTAAAGTTGAAAATCAATTAAAGAAATTTGACAGATTGTAGCAGGTTGATGTGCTGGCGTCTGTACATAACATTTTTGCGTTGCGGCGTCGAATCGTTTTTATATGTCGGCAGTATGTGAGCAAGAAGAAATGAAGCGACAATGATGCGTGAAAGATGCGTTTGAGAACTTGTCAATGTTTATCACGATGCAATTTTATATGGCGAAGAGAGTCCTATTTACCGAGGCGTTATAACACATAAGCTATTTGAAGCTTCACATACAGACAAATATAGTACACTTATGCAAATTATAGTAGTACTCGTAACAATTTATAATGCTAAGACAAATGAATTGAAAAACTCTCATTGTTTAATCATCCATAAAATAAGCTTGACTTTATCATAATCTAGGTAACACCGAAAAGCGCTGCAAAATGATCACAATAATTTTTACGCGACTCAAAATACGAAAATATTACATGGCAACACTGAACAAGAAACAAAGAGTTGCCAACCACAAACTACACAGACATTTCTACATGCATTCTTATCCCTTACCTACAGCCTTATTTTTCGCCGCTATATATGCTAAATACGCTGGCGAGTTGTGGTAGGCCTTCAGACTCTTTTCATACTCCAACTGTTGTCAGATGAGTCCCGTGCGTGCAATATATGAGGTGGCGTGCATGTGAAGGACAAAATAGCGTTACTTGATGTGCGGGTTAGTCACGTTTTGAATTTGGAAGTGGGTGGACGTGTTTGCCGAAGTGTTTTTGATCGTATGATGGACAACGCTTTGTACCATATATTAAAACTTTAAAAGTGTTGCCAGGAACCAGTTAGTATATTCAATGTTTTTCTATGTGTACAAGCAAGAAATAAAATTGCCTATAATTTTTGTACAACAATATGACTGCCAGTGTCAACGTGCAGCATTCAGCATAACTAGCGAATCGAGCGTAATCGTAACAAGAGTAAAAGCTGATTTTCAATAATCAGATAACGTTATCTGTAGAATATAATATGAAAGTTTGACATTATGTCAAACTACCATATTTATTCTTCAGATAAAAGTTATCTGAGGATTGACGAATCAGTCCTTAGAAGAATGTTTGGATCAAACCAGTTTGAGAATGAAGTAATGTAACAGTTATTACGACAGATCCACACATTTCCAAATCAGGAACAAATAAACTATTAACACAAATCTCCCACCAGGGAAGGGAACGGACCACAGTTCTTTTAGCAATGGATATAATGACTGTACCAAGTGCGGTAATATACAGTGGCTACAGTGGTACCTAGCAGTCGTACATGATGGTGGATGTGTTCACACAATGGTAACCAATGTTCATGTGTGATGCTTTTGCTGTTTGTGCCTTTTTAGGGAGTTTAATTTATGGTCTTTGCAATGTATCATTCAGAGATACAATTTGAGTATGACTGAATATAGACTGCACTAAGTTTGAGATTTAATTTAGTGCTTACTAAAGGTGATTTTACAATTTTTTAACTAATCTTATAATTTTATTTTCATATTTAATCATTATAAGTAGTAGTGCAGAAAGATCTTTTCTAGTACTGCACTAAGTTTTAGATTTAATTTAGTGCTTACTAAAGGTGATTTTACAATTTTGAATTAAGCTTAACCATTTTATTTTCATATAGTACATAAATAAAGATTTTGCTGGGAAGGGGTAAACAGAAAACTTACAACACAAATCAATTAGATACATTTTAACAGTCCATTTTGTTTTTGAACTATGTATTCATGTTTTGGATGGGGAAATTAATCACAAATAATAATAAACACATAACAGCAAGAGCTAAACCTCAAAACCCTGTGTTAAAACAAGCACTGTCGTGATGGTGTGGATTATGCACAAATTTGTACCCTGTAAGTGGGGCATAGGGTTCATTATTGTACCTCTGGTCTTGTGTGCCAGCCACTGTATATAGGCGGGCGACGATTGGTAAGCTTTCAACATTTCTGTGTACTGCGCCTGGATGAAAGAGGTTTGTCAAATTTTGTGGCCCTCATGGGTCAATATTTGGAAGAAAAATAATTAAAGTGTAGGCAAATGGCGCATAGATTGATGCCATAATGTTATGTATAATCATTGTGAAATCAAATTAAGAAAAAGTATGTTAATTTACACCATACAGGATTTGGTCTCACTTGTGATTTATAATTTTTTTCCCCAATCTTTGTTAAGTTAGAGTTCTTATATTTTATTCCGACAGTGGTATAGTATTTTTCAGTTATTATGTACTTTGAATAATGATAAACTATCTCAGCAGATTTTGCTACTATTAAGTAAGTTGAAAAAATGCTTAAACATTTTCTTTGGAATACAATAAGCCTGAAAAATGCTATACCAGATTGTCAGTTATAAAGAAAGATATCCATACCTTCTCAGCCTCATACTCATCAACATATCCAGCCTTTTCAGTTTCAGGCAGGTCCCTCCACATGCCCCCAATAATTCTGCCGATCTCCCATAGTTTGAGGTCTGGGTGGGCAGCTTTTACGGTATCCCATACGCGGCGGGAATACCTCATGTACGGCATCAAGGGCTTTTCTGGCGGTTTCGGGGGCTTTGGTAGGCCCGCGCCCTGGAATATATGAATGTGTGAGTATTTTGGTATTGGTTGTAGGGAGGATCTCGCTGAAAGTAACGGGTTTTAGTACAGATGTTTGAGACAGCATAAATACACGAGATTGATACATTATACAGTAAAGATAACTTACTAATACTACAGCACAACAAACCATTATTGAATCACAAAAGATTTATCTCATAACTACCATAAAAACACAAAATATTACCCAATATACTCGACTCACCGCGCCGGCGCCCTTGCCGATCTTCTGTGGCTGAAATCCAGGATGAGAATGTACCGTGGATACAAATGGGCTGGTCTTATCATCTTTAGCGGCCGTGGCAGTGGCGCCCACTGCGGCCCCGGCAGCGCGTCTGGCTGCCTCTGCACCGAAACGCTGTTGCTGGGGAGTGGGCCAGCCGCCGTACCCCCCCTGGTGGCCCAGCGAGGGACCACCTTGGTATTGCGGGTGGTGGTACTGGTATTGGTTATGGTGCGGCGGCGGTGCATTCATACCGCCTTCAAGCCAAGCAGCGGGGCGGCAATACAATGAAAGAAAAAAACAAAAAGCATAAGGGAATGGGACAGGAGGGGGCGGGGCAAACAAAAGATAATCAAATGCAACAACATCTAAATAATATCAAATCATAATGTTAAGTGGAAGTTATTAGTGTGAGCGAGCAGTACTAGCATAGTATTTAGTAGGCTTAATTAGCGTAAAGAATCAAGAATCAAAGAACAGACGGTGTGAGACGATGACTTGTGATGTGAAAACGAGAAAAATTTTGGTGCAATTACAATTTTAAATCCCCACAGAGTACCTATTTCCAAAACAGATGAGGGTGTGAGAACAATTTTGAAAAATAAAAGTAAATCAGATTGTAGCATTACCTTTCATCATACCGAAACTCATGGGGGGCCCCGCAATCATGTAGTCTGTTTCAACATAACAAAACATGAAACAAAACCAACATAAGAGTAAAATGTAGTCTAATGCGTAAAGAACAAATTAAGAGAAAATAAAAGTATGTTACTAATGCATATACTTTGAAATAAACAAGCATAGAATTGGAGTCATGCTGCCGAGGGTCATAACAGCAGTTAGGTACCAGCAATACCAACTCTCAGCCCTGCTAAGCTTGCAAAGGCATCGAAATCAGGTACAAGTTATACGTAGTTAGTATCTAACAACATTCTAGAAACAATATTAATCAAACATTCAAAGAGAAATTTCAAATCCTGTAAGTATGTTCGGCCAAACTGTTATCTATGCTTTGCTATTTTTTTTACATTCTAATTATAAATATAAAAATGTGTGCATGGAATACAAACGCGGATTGCTCTGGGGGCTGGGCATCGACATCGATGTATTTTGTTTGTAACTGTTTGGTGCAGCCATGGCACGAAGTCACTCTGAAACAGATGCAGTAATATCCTAGGTAATGTGTTAGACCGCCAAGTCGCCAACTAATGTACCATCTAAAGACCGAAGTTCTTGCTGCTTAATTCATAAATGAATCTAAGTGAAACAGACAATAATTCAGAAAAACATGATCCAGTAATTCCTAAACGCGGACCAGTAAATCCTAAACCGGCCAGTTTGTAATCAAGAATAACTTATTTCTAGCTTGGTGGCTAACTTTAAAATACTGCTTCACGTCTTACCTGGTGCTATCTATAGTTCAACGAGTATAATAGCTCCAATATCCTGAAATCTGTAAAATAATTCTATAAAACCAAAACAGGGACAAGCGTCACTTTCCATTCCAGTTAGCAAGACCAAGACGCCATGTTTACGTCAGCCATTTTGTTTCCATTGACACTATTCTGACATTTCATTTCGCATTTTAGTCGATGTACAATCTTAGGGCTAGGCTGCACTCATAGAGTATAGTAATAGAGCTGCACTGCAGTTGCGATTGCACGGTTTTTAGTTGCAAGATTTTGTGAAATGACAAAAATTAAGAAATATCGACTAGTTATTCAATGACTATTTAAAATTTATAATGAAAAAAACTCAAATTTCAATGAATTTGTAAAAGTAAATTACGCTCTTGGCTATTAAATCTGCACTACATTGCCACGGGAAACTTATTAAAACCAATGTCTTAACACCCACACATTTACACACACACCTACACTTACAAACATTCAATACACACAAACTCAAAACTCAAACTCAAAGCATTTATTTCAATTATACCCTTTACAGGCACTTTTAAATTGTCAAAGAGTCAGTTAGTCAGATAGTTGAAGCTAGTTGCCCATTCCAAAACGTAGATCTCTATGGAGAAGAACGGGCAAGAAACTCCAAGGACACTCTTTTAAATATAGAAATTACAAAATCTTGGGTACATTACTCTTGTTGATTCTATATGTGAGAACAATGTAAAAAAAATTATAAAAATCAAAAACGATTAAAAATAAGCCCTGGCAGATAAGAGATGACCAGTCTCAACTGACGGCGCCCGTTCACGAACATGACGCGTGGATCAGAACCATCCAGCTCAACCATTTTGTAGGGAACCGAATGATTCAACACACTCGCCACCATCAGCGAGACCTTTAAGTGAGCATGACATACTCTCAACTACCCTGCTCTTTCAAGTCAAAATACAACACAGTAAACGAGTCCATGGTACACACATTTACAAAAATTGAAAATAAAAATGCGTCTAAGTTATACAAAACTATAGTTTGCAATGTATTTGTAACCTTTAAAGAATTTTACCACCAAAAGAAAGAAAATCAATATTAACTATCTATTGGAGTATTCAATAGTTAAAATATGGTTAAATAAAAAAATAAACATTATGTTCGTAGTCAGAAAAAATAAAAATAAATAAAAAGGGGAAGCAACTCTACCATTTTTTTTAAACTAGTGAGCCCAAGTGGCTTTGGAGCAGGACCAGCATTTAGCCAAGCATTTTTATCTACGATATAATCATCCAAGTTATAGTGTGCGTTTAATGCAAGTTTTAAATTTCTTCTCATTTAGTTGAAGAATATCGAGTGGTATTTTAATATAAGATTTTACACAGTACCCAAAAAGAAGTGTGTACTTTAGACAATCTGAAACGTGGTTGATCTAATTTGTTCCTATTTCTTGTGTTAAAATTATTCCTGTCACTTATCTTATTATAGAGATGTAGATTTTTTCGAACATACATAATGTTTTCATATATTATATACTGACAAGGTACCGTCATGATATTAATTTTCTTAAACAAGTTCCCTAAGAGATTCGCGTCTGCGGAGGTTGTGGTTGTAGATGGCTCTAACAGCCCTCTTTTGCAGAATAAATATAGAATCAATATCTGCGGCCCGTCTCCACAGCAAAATACCGTAAGACATGATGCTGATGATGATGGGTCTCCCTTTTCCGCACTTAGACTCTCATTTGGTCCGTTGTGCGTGGGGATACTGGCTAACAGAGCCAGCCTAGCTTCGCCCAAAAGCACAGAAGCCTCCTGGGGGCTTCACAGGCTTCGCGGAGCGACCTCACTGTTCCGAGGATTTCTTCCCGTTGAGAAGCCACAGCCTCGCACTCTAGGATAACGTGGGCGGCTGATTCCTCGGCGTCAAGGCAGCCCCTGCAAAGGGGGCTATCTGTGGCGCCTATGTTGAAAAGATGTTTGTTGAGGGGGTTATGGCCCGTAATTGTTCCTATAATTATTCTAAGGTTATTTCTACCCAGGTTGAGAAGTTTTTTGGTTAATCGCGGGTCTACAATTGGTAAAGCCAATTTTGACTGTCTACAGTCTGTTGCCCGTGACCATCTGTTGTTATGGAGTTCGGTCGATCTTTGGCGAATCCACGCACGAAATTTTGAGAAAGGCAGAGGGAGAAGTGGGTACGGGCCTAGTACTTCCATATCAGAGCCTCTCTTCGCAAGTTCATCAGCGGCATCATTGCCTAAGGATCCACTATGCCCTTTGATCCACTGGAGGGTAATGCGATTAAACTTCGATAAACTCTCCAGAGCTAAATGGCACTCAAAAATTAGTTTATTGTTAGTTAGTAAGACATGATGCTATGAAAGTAACTAAAATAGACCAGTCTCGCGGTATCCACGTCTGTTAGTTGGCGGATTTTCCAAACAGCGTAAGCGGCTGAACTTAGCTGCCCTGCAAGTGATGTTAAGTGAAGACCCCACTGTAGTTTTGAGTCAAGCGTGATTCCCAGGAAAACCGTTTTTTCGACGAATTCTAGTGTCTTCTTATTCAGTACAACGTGACATTCACATTCGGTAACGCGAATCTTATGCATTTAGTTTTCTTCTCATTTAATACTAAATTATTTACAGTAAACCAATTATGGACCTTTAGCATAGCGTTATTTACGTCGTCAAGCTCCTGTGCATGTCTGTTTACCTTTAAAATCAGTGATGTGTCATCAGCAAATAACACCATTTGTGGTCGGTTTTTCAGTAAATGAGGTAAATCATTTATGTACATATACTAAAAAGAGGAATGGACCCAATATCGAGCCCTGTGGTACACCCATTTTGACTTTTAAACCCAATGAATTTACACCGTTTATTTGAACTTGTTGCAGTCTATCATTCAAATACGATTTTACTAAGTTATGCGCAAGTTTTGCCAGTCCGTAATGCTGAAGTTTCAAGAGCAGTGTTTCGTGATTAACGCAATCAAATGCTTTGGATAGGTCGCAGAAGATACCTTTCTCCATTTCCATTCTTCATTTTTTGTTATGTTCATTATTATTTTATTTTCTTATTCAGATACCTATTACTGAATAATAATATAGTTACGTAATGTACCTACGTAATAGGTATCTATATGTCTCTTAATTTTATGTTTACTTGCTTTTATTTGATTTTGTTTTAATTTTGTTAGGTCTTTCAAACTTTTGTAATATATTGACTACTGTTTTGTTAATTACCATGTCCTATCTAAGTGAGCCGGGCGATCTGTAACTCAGGACTCTCCTACCTCACACCTTTCTCTATTTATGACTGTGTTTTTTATTAATCAGTTCCTGTTATATGATGTTGAGATAAATAAATATTTATGATTATGATTATTAATTTGTAATAATATACTGACAACAATCGTGTTTTATGGCTAGGATTTTCAAGATGCTGTTTTAACTAGCCCGTGAAAAGATGTGTTCTTTTTTTCCTTACTAAACAATGTCGTAGGTTTATAGGTATTGTCTTCAATGTGTATCAATTTATTTCGATTATAGTTTGTAACTAAGCGTTTTGAAACCAGTGCAAAATTTGATTGTATTTATATCTTGTTCGTTTTCACGGCTTATCATATTTACACAAATAGGAACATATTTATTTTGATTTGAAAGTTACTCAATATAAAAAATACTGATGAAACACTACTAAAAAAATCGTAACATATTATAGATAGTAGCAAAACTCAAAGATAGTAGTACTGCATAACTAATCCATAGAAAATTTCGATCGGCCATCTTATTATGTGCAAGCACTGGCGGTTTTTCGCTGGGGCTGGATTCTTATTATTATGTAGGTAGATGTACCGTAGTGCGTACATTTAGCGGTTTTGCAGAAGCCGATGTCAGACGCTATTTTCATTTTACGTTTCGGTCATTCGGTAGGTGAGTGAAAGATACTCAGTGCCGAAATCCAACTTCGTTGGATTAGTTCATTCCTTTATTACTTTTAACCGAAAAAAAGGCGGTGGTTCTCAAGTCAATACATTTATTTTTTAAATTTTATTCTGCTCAGACGTTTCAGCCTGAACAATAAACCAGCCTAAACAAATAATTGCTGCACGCACAATATTTTTTGTTTGTAGTATTAAAAATAAATACAATATTTTTAAAACTTCGTTGGATTAGTTCATTCCTTTATTACTTTTAACCGAAAAAAAGGCGGCTGTTCTCAAGTCAATGCATTTCTTTTTTAAATTTTATTCTGCTCAGACGTTTCAGCCTGAACAATAAACCAGCCTAAACAAATAATTGCTGCACGCACAATATTTTTTGTTTGAAGTATTAAAAATATTGTATTGTGCGTGCAGCAGTTATTAGACGCGAACTGTATACTAGGCTGATTTTTTTCGCTGACATGCGGCCCGGGCCTGCCTCGTGTGTCGTGTAGTAGTAGTGAACGCCTAGCTTTAGACGTAATAATCGACTAAATAATAACCAGTGTTGCTACAGTTAATATTTTCAGTGAATGTTCAGAAAAGAGCGCGAATTTAGAAAAAAAACCTAACTACAAAGTAAACTCAACTCATTGATGTACCATAGAAATACTTTATCTTCACAAAAACTAAGGTCCACCTGTAATAAAATAAGCAATTAATTGAGTCGAGAATTTTCTTTTTTCAGGAGATTACTACTAAACGACCTATTAATCAAATTGCAATGCAATTGCAGTACAATTTCAACCGATTTGTCAACACCCGACCCAAAAATACGGAAGTTGGCACGTGAATTATCTACAATTCATAGTCCGTAGCCAAATAAACCAGCTGACCGCGCTGTGCCACTTACTTACCTACCAGCAAAATGTCGATCTATAATTTGATAGTGCATGACCGGGTGACATTTGGCGTGTTTAATTTGTATTGTAAGGCCTTGTTTATAGAGAAGCTGAGCAAAGTGAAGCGCGTGATATTGGCTGTTTACGCCTAATTGTTGACAATGGGCTGTTACAGAACATTACTCCAAAAAGTATATTTTTTTACTTATTTACAGTCATCATTAGTTACACGAGTAAAACCGCAGGAAAGAGAAGAAATTCTTCTTCTCTCGTATCTCGCACAGAATTTAGTGATGACTTAAGCCATGGTGAAATTTTTTGCCAGTCAGCAAGGTGGTAGCATTAACAAAATCGGCTGCACAGACTACTTAGAGATACTACGTATATCGGCTGACTGAGTTAGCTTGGCCTTTGTCTACCTCCCCCGTCTCACCGCTCACATACCTAAGTGCCACTTTCACCAATGAAACTGAACGCGATTAGCACTTCTAAACTGCGTTCAAGAGCTGTCAGTGTCATCACTGCTGGGGAATATTGACAGTGATAGCTCTTGAACGCAGTTTTAAATGTGCTGATCGCGCCAATAGACAGTCTAATATGGCTGCCATCAACTGTCAAAGATATCTTGCCCATAATTAAAAAAACCCTAAAGGATAGCTAGTTTGTCGAACCACTACCTATTTCACTTTTGTTGGTCTAATAAATTCCAATTCCTTGTATACTAAGCTTTATAGTAATGACGGACGTGATAAACGGGTCTTTGGATTTTATGCAATGATTGTAACGCAATAGTATTATTATATTGATTGATTTGTTATTGAAATTAAAAGTAAGCTTAGATCAGTTTCGTTTCAATAAGTATCTAATCAATGCAGGTAAGTCATTGCTACTTCTTGTTCGACAGTGCAGTGTAGGTACCTCAATCAATCAATCTGCCTAGCCTTTTCCCAACTGTGATGGGGTTGGCTTCCAGTCTAACACAAGGACTAGTTACTGGGTAATACGATACCCTTTGTCAGACTTTCGGGCTTCTGGATTACCCTCACCGAATGTTAATGATGTACAAATGACAGTCAGGCAAAAGGGGGGGGGGGGGGTTATTTTATCTAACCATGTTCTCTCCCTATCATGTTTTAATGCAAATAAAAATATTATTGTCTATTCTTGAAGGTGAAGCCAGAAGCGCCTACTGGTTATCGACTAGCAAAACGTTGTAACTAGGCTAAGCATAAAAGTGGTTTTCATCGCGGCGTCATACCTATACCATTGCATAGGGCTGGCCTATTCTTTAGCCAAAGAATCAGCATTGCCATTCAACGTGGCAATGCTGCCAGCCTTTTGGGCACTTTTCCTATTGACAGCGATGCGGACGAATTTTTTGATGCCCTATAATTACCCCCCCCCCACTTTTTATATAATATATACTTGTATAAGTATATTATTATTTTAAGTCTGCTAGTTTTTAATCATGTATTTATGTGCCTAATTGAAATAAATTATTTAATGATATTGCATTTTGTATGGGGTTTATTTATAAATTCAATTCAAAATCCAAAAGTCATTTATTCAAACTAGGCTGAGAATCAGCACTTTTCGAACGTCAAAATTACATAAGACAGTCCCCCAAAACGCCCACCCTTAACGTTGCTTAAAGTTAAGTAATGATTAGTTAAAGTTAAGCGACTGTTTAACCACACATTTTTGACATTTGAACGTCATTTAACTTAAAGAAAATTATCTACGTCCTCGATACAAAATCCATCATGGGTACTTTTCTCTCACCGTACTTTTTTGCTTGTGGTTGAATTCATGTAAAATGAAACCAGCGGAACAAGATATTTATAAAACAATAAAAAAACACGTATTGTCAAATAAAATTTTCTCGTCGGAATACTCGGAATCCTCGGTTGTTACATTCCGCATGCTTTTTGTGTTTGTTCACAAAACTGTGGCAGAATTTGATATTTCCGTGTGCTCCCAAGCTTTGATTCCGACCTCGACTGGGCTTCAATACTGACAGTTTTGTTCCAATAGTAGGTACTTATAGAATTTTCCCATAACCTAATCTAGAACCATTTAAAAAAAATATATGAACACCCCCATAACTCTGCAAGTAGGTACTTAGGTACCTGAAACACTGAAGCACAGTATAATGTGACCTCAGAACATAAAAAGTATCCTTTTTATAATCTGAGAATATGACTGAAGGCTTCCTGTATATGACGCCGATCGTAAGAATATCACATAAGCGGCAATCTTTTAAAAAATGACGCAATGTTTTTAAATATGGAACCGACATCCGGATGACTAACAAAGTAAATTCCAACATAAGCCCAAATATTATAAAAAGTATAAATATAGAAATACAACCGAATATCCTGTTTTTCATATAACAAACAAGATAAAAAAAAAACGTGCATAATCAAACCAAATGTGCATGCTGTTGTCTCGTGCCCGAAAAACCGCGTCAGTGACCATCAGATTGTATCCATTCATAAATTATGATAAGGGTAGATAACGGTTAATGGAATATTTTTTGCAAAAAACACGTTTCCGTTGTGGAAAAATAAAGTAGAATCGTAAAAAGTAGAATTATAAAGTAGAAATTATCAAAACATTCCAAAATTGAATGTTTTTATAACGGAAGGATGACGCAAGGGTTCGGAAAGAGTGGAGGGACTGAGGGAGTGAGACAGAGCTGGCTAGAGAAAAAAAAAACTCCATTTGGCGCATCCTGGGCAAACAGGGCTGGCCGCTACTGGGCTTGGGGCTTTGGGCCTTGTTGAATGGCTAAATAAATATTTTTCCAATCATGACATATCCGCATATAGGTACCTAGTTCATCTCGATGCGAAAAAAGAAGAAGAATAACCGTACGGACACCTAAACATTACTCAACCAGCTATCTAATTACGTAACACATTTTCGTAAACGATTACGACTAATCGGTTTCATTTTGACAATTCAACAACATTCATCGCGCTATTTACATTGCTGAGCAGATTTTTTTTCGAACTTATGAAGCAATGGATTAGCAATCTGTTTCAAAACGATTCAGATTCTGATTGATCGTGTATTACGCAATAAGGGTACTGAAAATAGACAATCTGGGAAAATGAGGACAAGACTAATCACAAGAAGAAAACAATAAATAATTATATATAAATCGGACAGTACCTACATTTATTACGATTCCTTTGCTTACTTAGGTCTACGTAGGTAATTGGAAAACCCAAAATTGATATCTTTTCATTTTATCTCTTTTATCAACTTTACACGTATGACTCAAAAGAAAGTTGTGATTGGAACGATAAAGTTCTTTACGGCTGGTAAATGAAATAATATAGATATTAAATTCCAGCTGGACAAAATGGCTATAAGAAGACCGGAAACGATTGATGGACTTTGTGAAAGATATTAATAATAATATATTTGTCAAGAATGTAATAGAATGGAATGTACCTATACTTACTCTTTATTATGAGTTTATGAGCACCATACGAATTACAGATACCTACTTAATATAAATGAAGGAATTTTACATAGTGTGGGGTCTTATCGCTAAAAGCGATCTTTTACTGACGACCTTTGGATGGTGAGGCTAGCAAGGTTTGAAGGAGATGCACGAAAGAAGATTTGTAGCGGCGACCCTAAATACACTGGGAGAAGTGCAGGAAGGAGGATTAGTAGATTATTAACCAAGGGGATAATGCAGTGTCTTCTGTCGCGGGTGACGATTTAAGTTCACCCAAGACTAAGACAGCATTATCACCGAGGAAAATACTCTACTTTTCGTACCATTTGCGAAAAAATTAACACAATAATAATGTGAGATAAGCATTTATTAAAAATAATGACAATTAAAAGTAAAAGTTGACATTCGAAACATTGGTCCAATTATTGATAGAGAGAGTTACATTTTTGTTTGGTACATTTATTGTTGATGAGTTGATTTGAGTATTTCTCTGTTCTTGCGTCTGAGGAACTTGCGTTTCATTGTAGATAGTATCGTCTCGTCGGAGATAGTGGTGGTGGTGCATCGTGAGTTACGGACGAAGATAAGATGCCGGAAGTTAATGGTTGTGGCTCTGATGGATTAAGTTTTATATTTTTGTTAATTTGACTGCTTAATATGGTTTTATTCACCATTGAGCTTTCGATATAACCATCAGCTACTCTATCAGAGCTCCAACCACCGTGTCTTTTTATTGACGTAATATCCGCCCCTGAATCCGCCAAGAAAGTCGCCGAAGTTCTTCTAAAGCAGTGACCGGTGTAGAGTTCAACATCTTTAAGTTTTAAATATTTAGCAAGTTCCTTTGGCATAATGCTAATTTTATTTTTGCCGATGGCTTGTCGAGTACATTTCCCATTCCGATAGTTTATAAAAAAGCTATTGTTTTCCATGTTGGTGGGACGCAATGAATATATATATTGTATCGTGTATTTATGAATGATTTTAGTATAATGTCCTTGTAAAATGAATGACCGATTTTTCTTTGTCTTAGTTTCCTTTACATTAATCAGCAGTAACTCATTGGAATGATTTTCAACGTCCTCCACCTTTAAGTTTACAAGTTTACATCCGCGGCAAGCACCATTGAGTCCAAAAGTTAAGGCCACCTATAACAAAGATAAAAAACAGGTACATATATAGAATAATTACCATTACTAAGATAAGAAATATTCATAGTTAAATCATGTATACTTACTTTTGTGGCCAGAAAAATTTCGTCAGGAGCTTCATTAAGAAATTTTTCCACATTTTGAGTCGTAATAATTTTAGACTTCTTTGCGCAATGCCCTTCTGATTTTCTTTTTAAAAAAGCCAGTAATTTCGTGAATCTATTTATTTCAATGCTGTGTTTGATGCTTATTTACTTTATCAGTTTTGAGTATATGCACCAAAGTGTATTCGGATTCTTTGTCTTGGATAAATAATCAAAATAGACAAGAAGTACTGATTCTGAAAATGATAGGCCTTTCGCACTTCTCCACGTTGAAAATTCTTCATAAGTTTTTAAATAATTTTCCTTGGATTTTGTTGGAAGCAAATTATTTATAATTGCGGCAGCATTTGCACTGATGGAATCCGACCATTCACTTTCACTGTCACTTTGATTTAACATCGTAACGTATTTTTAGAACAATAACTTATTTATAAAAATAAATTAAAATAAACTTAACGTTTATGTATTTGAAGAAAACAAAAACGCGGCAAATTCCTAGACTAATATTTTTTTGTCGGAAAAGCAAAGGCATCAAGCTCATAGACGGCCTCGTCGGTTTTCGTAATTTTATTTAAGAATCTTAACTGCATAATAAATGCGTATTCCTTTTTCAAAAAGATGTATAATGCTTTATATACAAACTCAATGGTGTAAACACAGATGTAGTTCAGTATAAATTTCGGTAAGTATTCCAAATTTAAATCACATTCTCCCCCTGGAGGATGAATGAAATTCAGTACAATTTTCTTTCCCTGTTTTTAACAGATTAAAAATGACTATTGTTATGTTCGCTTTTTGTGGCATAGAATGTCACTTTTTTGAGCAAGTAGTACGAAAAAGATTTTTCATCCCACCATCTCGGAAAGAGTATTTTTAATCTTCAGTATCTGAGTGGAAAAGCCGTTTTTATTCTCTAGAGGATAAAGTAAATTGAATTTAGAACATCGTGTGCACTAAGTTTGTGAATTAAAAAAAACATTAAACCTATTTACTGCTACCTCTATGGTGCCGAATATATCATACAACTTTTTTTTAATTTGTTAAAAACTCAGACTCGGAACCTTCTTGGTGTTCTTTTTTCAATTTGCTTTGTACGCGGTTCTTTACGCGGCATTTTTTCACGTCATTGTTAAACCTTAGGTATATTAAAAACAAGAAACTTGAAAACAAGTGAAAAAACTAAAATGAGTGATTCTAGCGACGAGGAAGTTTGCTTGACGCCAACAGAATTGACTGAAACTGTTAATAATGCGCAAACGTTTTTTTTTTTGCATTTAGTCATTTCCTCGCTGAGGTGGAATGAAAAGTTACGTGTTGCACTCGAGTGCAAAGATTTTTCACCTCGTGCTCTTTTGATTCCCTCGCTAACGCTCAGGATTCTAATTTTGAATCACTCGCTGCGCTCGTGATTCAATTTTAGAATCCTTCGCTTGCTCGGTCATCAAAATTGAACACGCGGTTAAAAAGCAACTTTGCACTCTTGTATAACAAATAACTATTTTGTGTCTGTCTGTGCCGTTATTATTCTAAATAAACTACTACCTGCGCTCCGCAGCTTCACCCGCATAAGTCTAAATCCAATGGGAATTTCGGGATAAAAAGTATCCTATGTCCTAACCTAGGTCATGGTCTACCCATGTGTCAAATTTCATCCAAATCCATTCAGCAGTTTTAGCGTGAAAGCGTAACAAACAAACAAATAAATAAAACAAATTCACTTTCACATTTATAATATTACTCGTAGTTAGGATGGGTCGGTTTTTTTATGCGGTTGTCACCATCATTTAGAGAATTTATTCCGGAAAGGTTTTTGTGTATAACTATATTCATGTTTATAATAGCTATAGCACAGAAATCTCGGTGTTTTATATATCACCATTGCTTTCGTACGAAGGGGAGCTTGTCACTAGTAATAAGTAAAATTTACTATTACAGAACCCATTTTATATCGAGAGACATTGTTGCAAAATCGAATACATAAATAAAACAATTGACAGTCTTGGAAAATCACCTAGACTAAGTCTCAAGGCTGCAAGAGATTATATGTCACTGGAATCGTAAAACAGATAGTTGTCTGTTTTACGATAGGTCAGTCAGTTATTTTAGAATACTTACGCAATAACATCACGAACACAAAAATCCAGTAGGTTTACAAAAAATTGCACGAGAATATTGTTAACAATTAGCTGCGGCCCGCAGTTTTACCCGCATAATCTTCGATGCCTTGGGAATATCGGTATAAAACCCTATGTCCTTCTCCAGGTCATGGTCTACAGATGTGCCAAATTTCATCAAAATCCGTTCAGACGTTTTAGCGTGTAAGCCTAATGTGGCGGCCTCATCTGCGTCAATCGTGACAAAGCAATGCGTGCCGAAGCTTCGTAGGTATGTATTGATCGGTAAAAAGTTATCGCGCTAATGCGGTGGTTATATTAGCGGCTGCGCCACGTTTATTATGTACCGCCACCCGGGCGAACTATCGCGACGATAAAAGATAATGGTTAGTCATATCTGCGTGTATCGTATCATTGTGCGAAGCTTCGTCACGATCACGATAGATGTAGATGCGGCCATAGCAAAACAAACAAACTCAGTTTCGGATTTATAATTTAGATAAAAGATGTAGAAATGATTTATTGACGGGCATGGACTAATTTCGCTGGTTGCTGGCTAATACCAGAGACACCGCAGCATCGTTACCACGGTGGATATCTATGATCGTTACGCTTCTAGAATTAAAGCTCCATGTGAAGTCATGTGTTGAGGAGCTCGTGGCTAAGTAATAACTGCCGCACGGGTCGATCAGGTTAAGCTACGCTTGCCGGGGTTGGTCTGTGGATGGGTGTGTGGTGTGTGTGAGTGGGGCGCGTCGTCGTGGATTGCACTATCTGTAGTCGTACAACTGTTCATACTGTCAAACCTTGAGTATTCAATGATCTGACCAGACCACATCATGATGTGATCAGCGGTCGATGTTCTATTTCATGAAATACAACTATTTCATGATATGGGTCCAACACTTCATGAAATGATCAATTCTAAGATCTCACCCACGACATATAAATAATTAACCGAGACTCCTCCGTAACTCGGAAAGCACGTTAAGCCGTTGGTCCCGGCTGTCATTCATGGATCTTTGACAGTCGTTACGGGTCGTCAGAAGCCCGAAAAATCTGACACCAGTCTTACCAAGGGGTATCGTATTACCAGTTACTGGGTTGTGGAGGTCAGACAGGCAGTCGCTCCATGTAAAATACTGGTATTCAGCTGCATCCGGTTAGACTGGAAGCCGACCCCAATATAGTTGGGAAAAGGGCTAGTCAGATTGATGTGAAGTCATGTGTCATTAATAGTCATTATATAATTACATGCACCCACCATATATACTCCAAAATCAAGATCCCGAGAGCAATTCTGGTTGGCGGCAGCAGCAGAAATAGATCTGTGTTGGTTAAGAAGTTTAGTATTTCCTCAGAAGAGGAGCTCCTTCAGAAAATACTCCTTACTACTGCTTCTACTAGCTTGTCTTCGATCCTCCTGAATACAGCTCTTATTTATGATACTATCCTAATTACCTTCTTAACATCAGGTGTTCTTATCATTATCCGGCCCTTACTCCAATTAATTTGTGGTCGGCGCAACATGTCCCTTTCTTCCATACTTCTCTATTAATCGTCATCTCTATAGTTTAGTCACCCCCTTTCTAGCCATATCATCTTTCACATAGTACATCCATCGTTTAGGTTGGTATTCCCCTACTCTGGGCGCGGGGCGCGTCGCCGTGGATTGCACTATCTGTATAAGATAGTGCAATCCACGGCGACGCGCCCCACTCCGCGATTACTGTACTGTAAGCTGCCGGTCTATTCTGTAATAATCTCACGGTGAACACTTAGGTGAAGTGAGCTGTCATTCCACCTGCTGCTAGGGACTGACAGCTCACTCCGAGCCCACTTCACCTAAGTTTTCACGGTGAGATGGTTACAGAATAGCACTGCTGTACTTTAGTACGGAGCGGAGCGGAGTGGGGCGCGGTGTCGGGGATTACACTATCTATAGCCATCCACATTAACACTCAAAACTTTTCTCATGACATTTTCATTTCATGATATCATCAGTCATCGTGACTGCATCATTCATTTTCTTTTTCTTGTTGTTTACCAAAGATCTGATCTCCTCATCAATTTAGCAAATGACTAAAGTCATTAATGATTTCGACCTTGTTTTTGTTCAAACTCAACCAAATCAACAAAAATGTTGAAGTATCCTGTTTAATCCAGTTATGAGCTCATGTAGGTATACGCTAGTTGGTTGCTAATGATGCTAACTAATAGCTATTATCCTAATGGCTAACTATGTGTCAATAATATTTGTTAATAAATTAGCGAAATGCGAAATGGGGGTGTAAACCAGTAAACCAGTATAAGAAAATGCTCTACTTTAATATATTTTTTCCAAATCATTACCTAACACTTCTCGTTTAGACGTGATCTTCCGTATAAAATCATTAAAATTTACTTATCATCGCCTTAGTAGGGAGCGAGCCTATTGCCATTAACCGGGCACTAATCCAGACTCCGGGCTGCTACTGAGAAATTCACATACCTACTTTTAATAAATAACTTTTTCGAGTATCAATTTCAGTAGCCATGAAAAGGGACCTTTTCTTAAAATATTTCCTGAAAATGTTTGTGAAATGTCTTGTTTTCAGATAAATTTACGTAATAAACCATTCATTCTTATCGGTTCTATGTTTAGATTCCAAATGTGGGATAAGGCCATTTCCAAATAATGAGGTCAACGGTATAAAAATAAACATATGTCTGAAAATATACTGAAAACATTTGTTTGAAATTGTAAAGAAGATGCCACTGGGTGAAAAATGTATTATTGCTGAAATAATAAACAAATAATGATTTATATTAATGGTTATTTCGGGTTTTTAAACAATGTATGAAAACTTCCCTTTCTGGCTGCGCCCCGCGGTTACACCCGCATAAGTTCCGATCCCGTAGGAATATCGGGATAAAAAATATTCTTTGTGTTAATTCAGGTTATATACTATCTGTGTTATAAATTTTATCTAAATCCGTTCAGTAGTTTTAGCGTGAAGAAGAGACAAACATACGCACTCACAAACTTTCGCCTTTATAATATTAGTGTGATTTAGACCGTTTTTGCCAGCGGCTTCCCCCACGTGCATGTCGGAAACTATCCCACGGGCACGTACTAACGGGATAAAAACTATCCTATATGTTAGTCCAGGTTGTAAACTATGTGTGCCAAATTTAATTCCAATCGGTTCAGCTGTTTTTGCGTGATTGAGTAACAAACATCCAAACATACAAACTTTCATTTGAATTAATTTACTTATATACTTCCTCTAAGAAAAGTAACTTCGAGAAACAGAGCATTTTGTTGAAACTTGGTACTTACAAAACTGAATCATCATCAGCATACAGCAGTCCACTCCTGGACTCCCGGTAACTCTCATCCAGCTGCTACCAGCCACCCTGCGAAGATCTAAGGCGCTAAGGGCGTCCTACCTCACGTTTGCCGATCTGCGGTGTCCACTCAGGAACACGTCTAGCCCAACGGTCATCGGTTCTATGGTTAATATGGCCGGCCCATTGCCACTTCAGGTTGCTTGTTCTGTGAACTATGTCGAAAACTTTGGTTCTCTGTCGGATCACCTCATTCCGGATTCTAGCTCGTTTAGCTCGCTGAGCGACCTTGGATTTATGGACCACACGTACCTACCGTGAGTGTCCACGTTTCGGCTCCGTAAGTCTTATCAACCAGCCAGTCTATTCCGTAATAATCTCACGGGGAAAACTTAGGTGAAGTGAGCTGTCATTCCACCTGCTGGTAGGGACTGACAGCTCACACCGAGCTCACTTTACCTAAGTTTTCACGGTGAGATGGTTACAGAATAGCACTGCAGAGGCCCTAGTGTGTTTCTTTTAACCATCTTGATTTTACGCATCGACCGCGTTCGGCGCTCCGATTGGCAGCCGGCCGGCCTTCACCAGTGAAGCCCTTCACTGTGAATCTGAGCGCCGAACGCGGTCGATGCGTAAGGTCGGGAGGACACTAGGGCCTCAGGACGCACTGATTGACTACCTTATTCTTTACGTGTGTTATGTGCAATAATATGACCAGCTGAAAAAATAAACTGATAGGTCATTGGCCTCATAGTTATTCAATGATACATTTTCGTTAGATTCGATAATCGATCTTTCGTCTGTAGCGGTTGATAAATTAAATAGTTGGCGGCTCTTATGACAGCTGTAGCACCTCGTTCATTCACAAGTTCACTTCTCAATGATTCAGGTACTATGTAAACAAAACTGAACCAATCCGACGTGTTTGTAAATATGTGAGCACCATATATCTATCACATAATTAATTTATCTGTCATTACTTAACTTTTCATTTTTTTTACCTATCAAGGTATTTAATTCTAGGTGCATCGTCTTCACATATAATACAAGATATATTGTGAAAACATTTTAAAAGAGTAACGGTGTAGTCTTGTCCATTCTTCTCCATACGAAAACTAACTTTTGGAAGGGGCGACTAGAATGCATTCTGTTTTTTGTAAATTTTGACGTTCAAAAGTGCGTTTTATGTGCAATAAATTATTTGACTTTGACAGAATCTCGTTCAGTATCAAACATTAATTCAATACTCAATATATTTATTGCTTCCAAATGTGAACTTAGGTGGTAGGACTGGTAGGTTTTACAAAGACAAGGTTATTGCGGACCCTGTCGGGCACAGCAAAGTAGGAGAGAGGAAGAGGGCTTTTATATTACTACTTAGTTATTATACTTTAAATTATATACCTTTTTAAGTACCTAATTATTTTATAGAACATGTAATTTAAAAAAAAAAACATTTAGATATTCATTGATATTTAGATATAATAGCATAAAGATAGGTAGTAGAAATGTTTTCTTTTTCAATTTGATTATGTAAGCAAGATAATGAGCAGTAAACGGCCGAAGCAGGTCAGTCAATACATTCAAATAGGTACTTACCTACCACACAATGCGTAACAATTACATTAATCTGTATTCACAATCACAATAGTTCATTTGGCACGTTTCATTATTTACGGTGGCCTATCGACAACCCCATTTAATGCATGCGCCAAACTAATTCGTCTCAAAATAAATTTCGTAGAGCTATCACTTCATCACGTTTGCACCGCTCTCAGTCATAAAGTCGCTCTGGTGCTGGGCGCCTGTGTGTTTTACGTTACGTATTAAATAAATACAATGTTAGTGAAACTCGCATTCCCGACCTTATCCTCCGAATACGCAGACGTCGACATGCTGAGGTGCAAAGAGGTCAATAATTTTGCCACCGAGTGCATTTTGCCGCGTCGACCTAAAATAAGTCTCGCGCCTTTGCCAGAGGACAAAGAATGCAGCAACACTGAGTTGAAAAAGACCTGCAAGATGGTGCACAGGAGGCGAAAAAACCGAAAACAGTGCCTCAAACTGCCAGCGTTGCCTGAGTACGATGAGTGTTGAAGATATTTTATTTTTATTTGGAAGGATTACCGAATTTACTGCCTTTGCCCACCGTGTGCAGTGTTACCAGTTGCCACGCCAACAGGGCACTTATAAATACCAAATGCATAGAATAAGTACAAGATATTAAGTTTATTAATAGTGCATTCGTCAGTTTGTATCTTCGTAATGGTTGCTGCTGAAAGATGTCCGATTTGCCGATCGACAAGCTAGTGAGAGTAGCTTTAACGTTAGAAAGCGATGGAAGTGATTTGTGATTAATTGTTTATTAAACTAAGTAGTCACACAATAGATACAGATAAAAATGATTATCTAATTATGTACTATTAGGTGAGTAACTTAATGTTCTATTAATTTGATAAACATGACGATTTTTCAACTAAACAATATGTTTTTTCTGTCGTATAGTGGTAATTTGTGTTTCAAGGATTATGTACTTTATAATTAAAATGTTTAACTTTAGCGCTATATGTTTTTGTTGTAATTAATTGTATAAATGTAGATCTGGTTGTAAGATAAATAATTTAATTAGATAACTTTTAAATTTCATGATACCTATTTGGCTCTAAGCGAATGATACCTTCTCCAAAAAAAAAAGTTGATTAGGAAAATGGCGGATTTCCCGCGTTACAACATATTCATTAATGTGTGCAACAAAATTGTGTCATTGTGGAAATGTACAAATGTAATTCTTTTGATCAAAAGTGTAATCATTGATTGATGTTTGTTGTAGACACATGGCCACGCCACGTCGATAAATTCGAAGGTAATCTGCCTACGTAGATAAATAACGCAGTTATGTATGCAATAATGTCTAGGTAGTAGGTAATCATTTAAATATAAGATTGGTATTATGTAAGATGTAACTTTTGTTCGTAGTTTTTCACATTGGGTCGATGTTCCAGACTAATATTTCAAGATGTATTGACATTTTGGTGATCAGAAAGAGTGTACATTTTGTGAAATTGTGGCCATTATTTCTATGTATATTCTTCTATGCGTAAGTACCTAAAATTCTACTGTGTTATGAAAAAATTACGCACAAGTGTTATCATTTTGTTATTGTTTAAATTCACAGTAGAAGAACCGTTGGGGTAGTTTTTGCAGTTTTTCATCCGCGTTAGACATAACTTTACAAATTAATTACACTATGTAATACATATTCACAGATTATGTTATTAAGAAAGTGCTCTAATTTAACATGTTTTTTTGCAAATAATTATCACTACTCGTTTAGACGTAATCTTCAGTATAAAATCAATAAAAGTCGCGATTTCGTCGATACCTAGACCTTTGCCTAACCCTTTAGGTATTTCAGGCGTGATGTTATGTTATGTGTTATTCTTATTATGTACCTAAACTAAGGCAGTTACTTTGGTAGCTTTTATTTGTAAAAGTATTGGTAGTTATGTTCGTTAGGTTTATGTATTTACGTGTGTATTTATTTAAACGTAGATATCGGTTAGTTATTTCGATCTGTGATATGTAAATAAATGTCTTTAGATACTATAAGTTATTTCATAAGTTCTCTTTTTTCATTAAAATTTATTAAAATTATTCCATTTTTTATTTTCGTAGTATCGTCAAACTCACGCACATATTTAAAACTACATAATTTTCTGTGTACTTACTAATAACTCTTTTTTTTAAGAATTGAAGGGAAATCATTTTTTTTTCAATTTTTTGAGTTCTGATAGAAGCAGACAGAATTTAAAGCTGGCGTGAAAGTGAGCCAGTCGAGAACCGGTAGGGCCTTTTGAACTTAGCGCTCGCTGTTCTCTTTTCAACTACGAAGAAGAGAATCTTGTCTGTACAGCTCGCTTATCAAGACCACAATAGAAATGGGTTTTTGCTGTCGGAAGAATAGACAAAATGACAGATAATCACAATCTGTAATTTACTCTATTCTTCCGTCGACCAAACCCGTAGAAAACCCGTTTATATGGTTGTCATGCTACGCGTGCAGGTGCTGACAAACAACTAAGTACAGACGCCAGCACATCAACCTACTACAATCTGTCAAATTTCTTTAATAGATTTTCAACTTTATCACTAAAGTATAAGGTTCAAAGTTGATTGGGAAAATTTGACAGTTTCGGGTAGGTTGACCTGCTGGCGTCTGTAGGACTTTGAACCAGTACAGGAACCGGAGTAGGAATAGGAAAACTAGTGCACTTTTGGAACAAAGACTACCTACTAATCTCTGATGTCAGTGCGTCCGTCAAGGCAACTTTGTAATAATAGAGATGCCAAATTTGAAATTGGTGTTGGTACCTACGTTACTTTAAGAATTAAAGGAGATTGAAAGTCTACTATCCAGTCCTCAGTTATCCGGATCAGCTCTCAGTCATGTTGCGAAAAATATATAACAAAAATAAGGTAATATTGTACACATACACAGCAAAAGACATGCAAGTTCAAATCCGACTTCGATTCGACTTTGATGTAAAAGTGAGTGTGATTATACTTCAGGCTTCGTTCTCGATATAACATTTACAATGCAGCTTCGTCACGATAGTCGACAACCATACGCATATTTAGAGCTGAAAGCAAAAACTAAACGCACAAGTATAGCTACTACACTCTATATGTCATCTGTCATTCTTTACGTTTGCGCGGCAACCAATACGTTGTAATTCCCAAAGAATATTAATTATAGTGTTTAAAACTAGTTTAAAGTGTGTTTAAAGTTGGCATAAGTTATCATGCCGAAACGAAAACAAATGGAAAAGAATATTATCTTCAAAAAATCCGAAGACTACATGAAACGACACCGGTACAACACCGATTCATCAGTTTTTCTTCACAAGATAAAACAATGTAACACGCGGGTAATGTACGAGATGCATTGACGCGAACAAATAATTCGGGGCGTTTACGAGATAAACGGACGAGTTATATCATTCTTAAAAGTTTTATACAGTAAAAACGTAAGTATCTTACATGGCTTCTAAACGATATTTATTGTACCTCGCGGGTAATGTACGAGATGCATTGACGCGAACAAATAATTCGGGGCGTTTACGAGATAAACGCACGAGTTTTATCATTGTCTTAAAAGTTTTATACAGTAAAACGTAAGTATCTTACATGGCTTGTATACGATATTTATTGTACCTCGCGGGTAATGTACGAGATGCATTGACGCGAACAAATAATTCGGGGCGTTTACGAGATAATCGCACGAGTTTTATCATTGTCTTAAAAGTTTTATACAGTAAAACCTAAGTATCTTACATGGTTTGTATACGATATTTATTGTACCTCGCGGGTAATGTACGAGATGCATTGACGCGAACAAATAATTCGGGGCATTTACGAGATAAACGCACGAGTTTTATCATTTACCTATTTTAATAGTGTAGTCCGAGAGGCTACGCTTAGGTATGTATATTATGGTACATTGTCGGGGTCAAATCTATATTTTTGCAGATATCTAGGTACCTACTTGATGACTGTCGTGTCGAACCACCAGTTTTATTTGACACAAATCCGGATAACTCTAATACAGCTATGACTGTAACTGACGCTCTATCTGAGCCTGACCGAGCACCTGTGCTAGACACTGCACCTACTAATGTTTTATCCCTGGATGTGCTGCAAGCATTATGGGATTTGATGCATTAATATGCACACAAATGAGCATTAAACAACGACTTAACCTGTATTTGAAATACAATTTTGAAGAAGGGACTCACCATTTTAGGTGTTGCATTATCTATGTTAATCAACAACAATAATAATGATAGAGATCAACCAGCTCAGTGACGCTAGAAGGATGTTAACAGAATTACACTTCACTCAATCAAAACCGTGGAAAAAACCTTATTTTCCCCGTCCTGGCCAAAAATGCTTAGATATCGTCAAATAATTAGAAACAGATAATCACCTTTATTGTAATCTTACCTTCATGGTAACAGCCTATTTAAAAAGATAAAAAGTCCTACAAGCTTACCAAAGAACATGCCAATCTATAAACAAGCCAACTACTTTTACCACAACCCGTCAGGGAAACTTAAGTGGTTCACTTGGTTACACACATACAACCAACAGAGGACAAATTTGAGGCTGGGACACAAGAAACCACAGTTCTCATATCAAGCAAGGAAATATCAAAGAACAATACAACCAGTACCAGCCACACCATGCTGTGACAAAGCCCAAAGCCCCACAGGACAAGACTCATGCTCGATACTAGAGTTAGTCATGCTGGAAGATTAAATATTTTTTACCTTGTTGGCAAAGCATCTGATGATGTTTCAATATTGAAACATGTCAATGGATACTCAATACCTTTTATTGACACACCTTATAAGTCACAATCTCAACAGTCATTATAAAATGATATTATAAATGATCCTGATATGCATACCGCCATTAATAATCTGCTGGCATTAGGTGCAATTTCTCCTTGCACCTTATGTGTTTTGTTTCCAAAAACTGAAGGGTAGCAAAAGATTTATTATAAACCTTAAGCCTGCTAACAAATTTGTAACTGCAGTAATAATAATGCTGTGTAATTTCTCCAGGAGACTATTGATTTAAAAGAATGCTATCTAATGGTAAATAGTAATCCAGTTAACCGGAAGTATTGATGCTTTGAGCATGATAAATTATACAGATTTAATGCATCCCCATATGTGTTGTGTTCTGCACCTTATGTGTTCTCTAAGATTATGAGAACTGTGGTTAAACAATTTAAAAATCAATACAAGACTTTGATGACCTCTTGTGCATTGATTCTGATTATAAAACATGTTTGGAAAAATGTTAATGAAACAATTGCAATTTCCAAAATTCCAGATTTGATATAAATTAAAAAAAAAAAAAAAAAAATAGTATAATTAGACCATACTCAGTTAATAGGAACATTGACTACCACATGCCTGATACCTGGCAAGTACATATGTTTGGCTTAACAAAAAACTGTTAGACCACAAAACTATTACCTACACCATAATAATCATAAATATCATGGTTTACTTTAAAGTAAAGGCTGATAAAAAGATTATCATTCACCCAGATATTAAACTAGATCTACAGCAGTGGGCTGATAATATCAATAGCTTACACATAAAAAGTATTGCATACTCAATATATGATTCGGAAATATTTACAGGTCAAGAAGTGGGTGGGGGGCCATTTGTAATGATAATATGGTTCATGGATTCTGGAAAGAGACTAAAAAATTATAAATACTTATCACATAAATCATCTAGAACAACTTGTCATATTTTTACCTTAAAAATGAGTGTTAAAAATATACAATATTCACATATATTGTTACATGTTGATAATAAGTGCCATATTAACCAAATGGGAGGTATTCAGTACCTACATTTAAATAACTTTGCCAGAAGCCTATTTAGCAATGGTGTGAAGATAAACTTTGGCTATTTGCTTCGTATATGAAGCAACTTGGCTATTTGCTTCTTAAATACAGCCAATACTGACATAAAGTAGAAAATAAATACCTCCACATTCCAGTACAATTTGTGACTCATTTAATCAGTTTGGTCAACCTGATAGGTATTGACTTTTACTTCAAGAATTAATGCAAAAACGTCAATCTTACATATCCTGAAAACCGGCCCTGATGCATCGACTGTAGTCTATGCTATTACCATGTCTTGGTCAAACTACATTTTTACTACGCGTTTTTGTGCCCTATTTGCCTATTATTAAGATATTAACAAAAAATTAAGAATGGAAAATTGACAGGCATTATGATTATGGCATACTAGCCGTCATAAGCCTGACAGAATCACCCTCTACATCACCGGGATATTATCCGGAAGGCAGGGCTAAGACTAGCTATCTAAGTTCATTTTTTTGTAGTTAATTTAAGTTCTCTTTCAAATAATACCATGGAACAATACAATTTTACCTATAAATTATGGTGGGCCATTTGTCAAAAACAAAGTACTTACCGTTTACAACATCTATAGGTAGGTACCAATCTAAATCAAAATTATACATTTTTTTTAACCAAGCAATTCAAGATAAGGGCCTTGTATGGGGTCTTTAAATTAACTTAAGTCAGCTCTTGCTATTGCAGTAGACTCAAACATGGGGGTTATGACCGCATCAAGAGGCTACCTACTTAAAGGTTTCTATGGGGCCAAGTATGAAACTAGCTGGGACCCCAAGTAAAGTCTTAAATGTTTTAAAAAGAAACTTAGACTTTAAAAATAATTATAAAAATACCTAACTGCACAGTAAATCATGCAGGTCTGGTCCTGGGTCCTGGTCACAGCCAACTGAACCTTTTTTATTACCTTTCTTTGAAAATTCCGAAAGTCTAGCTAGTACATTATGTGATTACATTAACTATAGGTAGGTACTCAGGGCATTAGAAGGAAATAATACTCACTTAATACCTTCATTGTATAAGCCCCCACAAACCAGTTTCTGCCTCTACCATTCTCTCACCACCACCTCTATCATTTGGTTTCTATAATATAGGTAATATACCAACTCTCTGTTTGCATCATAGATATTAGTGTTTTTTCAGGACATAGTACTAGACATACCTCGACATCCACTACGAGTAGGTACTAACGCTAAGGGAGCGTCATTCGATGTAATAATGGCAAACGTCAGGCTAGACAAATAGCTCTTTCGGTAGACTTTAATAGAGCAATTGTCAATAATTCAAACGAATTTACTCATGCTGTGCTTAATACTGAACAAAATACTTGTGTATTATGAATGCGAATAATCATTATAACGTACCTTAAAAAGTATAAATCTAAATTAGACCAGCAGCCTAATTGCGCAACACATTTTATTTTTGATATCAATTCCGAATCGAAACCAAGTCCAATTTAAATCGCATGGCATAATTGGACCCTGTTAAGCAGAAAAGATCCAACCAGCAATTTGTCGAAAATCGAGTTTTATATATAGTTAGAATCTACACATCGAACTTTATATACGCAAAAAAGATCCAAGCAGTCTGACCACTTTCACCAAACAAACCTCTATGACACTACATGTACCAAAACACATTTAACGTTTTCAAAGAAAAACAAAAAAGATCCATGACTCTTGGATCTCAAAAAAATTAAATGTATTATTTTTTTTAAATCCAAACAGGTTGGATCCTTTCCGCAAAATACTTTTTCTCTATCACTTTTAATGTAGAGTGTACCAAGCGGCTCGGATCTTTTATACAAAATAGTTTTGTTGAATCATTCGGATTACACAGGAACCAAGAAGAGGTTTGACAGTATATTGCCTATTATGAAATTTTAGATTTAGTTTTAACAGACACGCTATCTGGTAACACCAATATTTTTTTTATCTACAGACAATAATTTAAATTATTTTAGTTGATATTACTTTGAAAGTTTTTTTTGTAACTTGTTGCTTAAAAATAAAATCATTTCTTAACGTAATAAAAAATGAGCTGATTCTATCACTGAACGGAGGCCACAATAAAGTTTCTGCTGAGTGCGAATTTTTTTTAGGAAAACTACCCAAGTATGTTTCTCATTCATGTCGCCAGGAAGCAGGAGATGCAAACTTTTTAAGACCCGACTTGACCTTTTCAAAGATTTACCAACTTTACTGTGAAGAAGCTACTTACGAGTATGCAGGAATTAAGCCAATTTCATACCTAAAAGTTAAACAAATATTTTTAACAAAGTTTAATCTCCGCACTAAACCATTAAACAAAGACACTTGCAATAGATGTGATTCCTATGAAAATAAAAAGAATACAACTACAAACATAGGAGAAAATAACAACATTATAAAAGAACATGAAAAGCATCTCAAAACTGCAGAAGACCTACAAAAATATATGAAGAATGACATGATTCTTGCCAAAAATAATCCTAACTTAGAAACTGTAGCATTTGACATGGAAAAAACACTGCCACTTCCGCGTATATGTCATGAGAACCTGCAAGAAACATAAGCCTCTTCAAGTTCACCGCATGGAATCAACAGATTTTCTTAGTTCACGTGCACTGGAGAATATTATAACTAAGTAATAGAAAAAACTTTATGGAGAAAAAGTATCGTGGCTGAAGACGAGAGAAATTTTGCTATAAAAGGAGGCTATGTTTTCTTTGTTCATGCGGTACAGTCAAGATGATTCTTTTGTACTTGTAGAAGTAGATTTGAAAAAAAAAAAACCGCGGTAGAACACGCTTGATATCAAAAAACCTTATGCAAATGCTTTGGCCTCATGGTAAGATGATACCAGAAGCTAAGTTGAACGACATCAGAAGTTTAATGCTATTGATTCCGAGCGATGCTCAGCCGTCCTACAAAAAATGACAGGAGACAGTAGTATAGAAGATGATGTAGATGGATTTTCGGGGGAACCTGATTTTGAGCTTGAAGTGGAAGAAGATTGCGATCCTATTAGATCGATTGTGGATTAGAACTTTATTAGTTGTGCGTACCCTTTCAAACTTACGGATATCGCGTTTTATTTGCTTTCACAATATCAATTATTTAAGCCGAAATTTCGGACACTATTTACGATCCTTTGTCACGGGGCAAGTGTCCGAAACGTCGGGCTACATAATAAAGTAAAAGTAAAAAAAAAATATGTGTTCCCTATAGTAACGATTTTTAAACCTTCATATATTTTTTATTTGGATCACCCGTGTAAAAATGTTACTGACAATTTTTTTATTGCATAAAAGATCCACGGGTAGTTTTTTAAGAAAATCAAGAAAACTGTGTTCAACTTTCCTGTGGTGTTACCTTTAAAATAATGCTAATTTACTGTGTTACCATAAATAACATTCCGTTTTTGTATTCCTCTGCTTGTTAGTTTTATATTCACTCCTAAACTTCAAATCGTATTTACTCAAAAGTAACAAAATGTTGGTTGGATCTTTTCTGCTTAACAGGGTCCAATTGGAATTACGATAAACATTTTTTACCAATCGACCGGAATTGAATAGGGTTGTTCTTATAAAACGGCTATACGTCTTTGATTTATATGTTTTGTTCCACCTTAAAGGCATGATTAATTTCCAAATTATTGTGCTTTAATTTAATTTTGTTTTAATTATAACTGATGCTATAATAGTGCTTATAAATGAAAATGTACAATGATTGCCGAAAAATTAAAAACCATTTTTTAAAACACTTTCTATCAAAAACTACCATAATTGAAATACGTAACAAAACGTTTCCTTTCCCCGGTTTTTTTTATCTGTGGCCAATGACAAAATCGTAGAAAAGCAGTGTTGTCATGTTAGTGGGATTTCCACTAAACCTGGGGGTTTGGACACCCCTACTGGCGAAGAAATTGCTTGAAATTGCGGGTTGCTTTTAGTGGCTGGTGGTTTTGTCTAGTGGTTAATTTAATTCAATTTGTAGAAAACAATACAATCAATTACTAAAACTGACTCGAGAAAATATTAAAATAACAAGATAATGGCATGTTTTATTGTTTGTCTAAAACCTGTGTCAGTGATTTTACGATGTATTTCTTTCAAATGCCGAAACCACTGCAGATTCGAACGCTGTTTTGGCAAAACTGTTCACCATGATGAATATGTTGAAAATAATCAGAGGCTCCGCCCGAGTAGTGATCGCAAAACGACGTCATTTCTAAAAAATATTTCACGGGAAAATACTACCGGGGTAAAAAAAATCTGCCGTTATGCCCAAGTTATGTATAGATCTAACAAACATTCAAACATCTTCACTAACTTTTTCATTAATTATTGTAGATTAAGTTGGATGATGTTTAAAAAAATACTTTGACCTTTTGTTTTATTTTCATTCTCAAATTTTCAAATGGACCTCCAAAACAGCGACCGAATGTCAGTAACAGATAAATAAAATTAAAAATGTTTGAGACTAAACTATACTCTATTTGAAATAAGATTACACATTTAAATAAACCGTTTCGTGTTCGGTTGAACATTATAAGCAAAAAAGTGGTTACATTACCAAGTGTTTACTGAAGCTGCCATTTGTCATGTCACCAACGCAATAGAAGTCAAAATCGGTTGAACGGATTATAAAAAATGTCTCATCTTATTTCTTTTTATAGCACTCGGGGAAAAAAATGGCAACACTGAGAACAACACGAAATTGTATTTTAATTACAAATTTTAATTTAATATCCTATACGAAACGTGGGCCTATGTTAGGCAGTTTTGGAACATTTTTCTTGTTGCTTGTGTAAGCCGGATGAACTGGAAAATTCTCTCATTAAATCAATACTGTTTTGCTCAATAGCGAAAAATACGTCGAGATTATCACTACAAGTAAGTAACCCAATATAAATAGGAATAACGTGAGTCCCTGTCCGTCAACCTCACATTCTAACTGAAATTGTTAATTGATATTTTTGTACATAAGTACCTACATGCTGAAATAAACTATAGTAACCACTAACCTAACTACAAAACATATTCATAATATTTTCACAGACGGTGCTAGAGCTGAAAATACATGAATGGAACACTACCCAACATGAATCTTCTTAATTTCCTAACAAAGAAGTTGGATGGCTAGATGGCAAAAATGCTGTGAATGAAAATGTAAGCTTTTAGTCACATAGTTAAGAATCAAGCGAGGCAACTTACTTTATAATAAAATTATGAATATTTATTTCCTTGGCCGAACTTTCTACATCATAATTATATTTTATGTATACCTAACTAATGTTTACATAATTTAGTACTTATTACAAAATATCTGGACATTGAAAAATCAGCCCTAAGTAAAGAAGAAATTATACAAACAGCAGCAATAACTAGGCTAATGGCTTTTGTCCAGCCATGGGCCCAATGAATGCCTACTTTACTTTGCCACAGGGTTTATTTATAAACATTGCTTAAAGTTAAATGACGTTCAAATGTCAAAAATGTATGGATATACAGTTGCTAATCATTACTTAACTTTAAGTAACGTTTATAAATAAACCCCATAATGTTTAAGTACTTTATTTGAGCAGAAAATAATATGATTTTGTTTTATAACTGTAGAGTTCCTGGGGAGTTTCACCTACGAAGACATGAAGGCAGCATGAATGAAGGCACCTGCTGCGTTGCTACTTAGAACCTGAAGATAGTTCTTGAAATATAATTGTTGTTTTAGAAAACTGTTGAGTCTTGAATGACAGTAATATAAATGTATGTTCCTATTTTGTTAATTGATAATGATAACAGTGTAAACTACAAATAAAAATAACTTATTATTAAATATTTAAGAATTTAAGTTTTTTGTTTCATTAACACAACAATTTATTAATAAAATTATGTCTCGTTGATCTAGGGGTCGCAAGAGCTACTGCTGAGTATGAGGTCCTGGGTTCGATGCCTGGGTTGGGCATAGTGTTATTGGGTTTTTCCACCTGGAATTTCTTAGTAGTGCCCGGTTGATGGCAATAGGCTCGTCCCCTATTACATGGGACTTAAACATAACTGGTGAAATGTGTGTGTACAGGCAAACCTCTGCCCAACTTTTCGGTGAAACAGTGATATTATGTATGTATTTTCATTAGGTTCAGTAAATAGAGCGAAATAAATTATGGTAAACAAAGCAAACAATAACTGACAATAGCCTTTATTCACATTTATGAAATATTTACACATGGGGCAAAAAGAAATTGCAAAATTGTAAGGATTAGTGAAATTTAATGTATTCCTGTGGAATTCATCATGGATTATGTATGTACTGCTTGCTAATTCTTGCTGTAAGCGCATGAGAGTTTATACTTTTCCTCAATAATGAAGTTGAGCCTGACACCTGAAAAAAAAAAGAATTTAAGTAAATCTTCTATATTATGTATATTCCATGATCCATTACATCCATCCACAAAATAAATTCTAATTGGCCTCTCCCACACACTTCAATGAATACAACAATTATTAGGTTCAATGACTTTATTAAATGTATGAAAGTTTATGTTTGATGGTGCATTTCTTAGTCACCAACATAACACGTATGTATGTTTAAATAAATAAAACATTGTGCTAAACACACATTCAATGTTCAATACTTAGAAATAAAATAATATTGTTATTACTTATGTACCTTAGATGGTGGTGTGGTATGTTCATTGATGTCCTTAGATAATCCACTGTCTTCTATGCTCAGTACAATGGATACAGTACGAGGTACGAATTTGTCTTTCAATAAAATACCTCGTTTCTGAAATATCATAATATATATCTTTAGTAGGTTGTAACAGAAGAGAACTTGGTCAGTGGGTCGTCTTATGGGCGGATAATTTTCACAATATTATTAATTTATCGACCGCTTCGATATTATTTTATATCACTATTATTGATTTATCATTGAGGTTTTACACAAAAACACATTCACAATTTATTAAAACGATGTTCACTTACATAATTTCGTAATAATTAAGGAGATTATACGAGTAAATCCCAAAAATATTACAAAGAAAATCAAATGCGAGGAGTACATTGCCTTCTATTATAACTGACAGAAGAAACCAATTACTCGTTGATTCTAAACCAACTCAGCGCTGTCAAAATGGTTACGTAATTCCAGTTATAGCCTTTTTAGACGGGTATCGTTCACTCTTTAACGTCTCATCCAGACTGCAGTTGATATCAAAAATTTTAGAGTTACGTAATACGAAAGCTGTCAAATTTTTCAATTTCCAGTTTAAATGATATCAATTCCACTCGAATTTTATTGAAAATGTGTTGCGTAATTAGATAGCAGAAGTTCAATATTAAGATGAATAATTTGATTGTTTATCTACTTATATTGGTATCTTATTAAAAAAGTATAAAACAAAATTTGACAAGTTCAATATTAGGATGAATAATTTGATTATTTATCTATAATGGTATATTGTTTATCTATAGATATTTGATTAAAACTTGTTTATAAGTTGGATAATAAGTCCGTTATTAAGATGAATGAGACTTCATCTATTATTTTTTATTATGTCATTTGTATCCAAAAAACTAAAAGATTTAATATGTTATTGAAATACGATTTATTTATAATTTCTTCATGGAAATCTCAATTTTCCTCATAATCTCTTAACATCTGCATTGTAAATGTTATATCGAGAACGAAGCCTGAAGTATAATAAGTGATCAAACGAACTTACCTGTTGTGAAGTTCGATCATTATTATACGAAGGGCTTCGTTCGAAGATATAAGGAACCCTCCCTACCCTACCCCAGAAAAATTGAGATTCTCTTCTTACTCTAAAATAATGACAGATGACATATAGAGTGTAGTAGCTATACTTGTGCGTTTAGTTTTTGCTTTCAGCTCTAAATATGCGTATGGTTGTCGACTACGTGACGAAGCTGCATTGTAAATGTTATATCTTCGAACGAAGCCCTTCGTATAATAATGATCGAACTTCACAACAGGTAAGTTCGTTTGATCACTTATAATACGTGTAAGTATCCTATTTAGTACGTATTTAATGACACGCAGATTTCGCGTTCAATTCCTAAGCAAGTTCAATGTTATTGCTTTTTGCAAATCACGACCAAATTCAGTATAGGTATAATTATCTTTCCCGCCCTGTCAAACATTGTCCTGTCTCAATATTAATTTTGAGTTGCAATTTATTGCTGCACATTAGTATTGAGCTATAAATAATGATAATAACAGTATCATTGTATAATAACACGAGAATATGAGTTGTTTATTTCAGAAACAACGACCACAGTACCTACCTAAGTAATCATGACGTGATTGATTCGGTTCCTTTGCTATTGACTATTAATTTATTGGAACGCATAACTGGCTGGTTCGACCATGTGAACTTTCGGCCTCGATATTTATTTTTAATTTGGGCATGTTGTAGGAAGTTACATAATCTCTAAACAAGTCTTTATGTAGGTTGATTGTAGGTTGATTTGCTAAGCGGTTATTACTGATAGGTAAAGTTATAACTACCTAGTAGGTAAATATAATGTTGTATGGATTATTTGAATCTGAATAAATGAATTAATAATAATAAATATCATAACAACATAACTTCATACCTGAATTCTTCGAAAGGATAGGCATGAATGAGTAGTATATCTACCCAAATTTTAATAGTGAGTCAGTGCATACGGCAGGCAGAGGCAGTAAATTCGGTAAGAATATATTATTTTGAATTTGGAAGGTTTTTGAATTTGGAAGGAAAATTCAAAATAATATCTTCAATACTCATCGTACTCAGGCAACGCTGACAGTTTGAGGCACTGTTTTTGGTGTTTTCGTCTCCTGTGCGCCATCTTATTTCAACTTAGTTTTGCTGCATTCAGTCAGTCGGTTTGCCCCCTTCAAGCAAGCCCTGTCATCAAACGGACACAAATCGGATGCTACTGAGAAATTACGCATGAAATTGGCGGACCTGGGGATCGATCGAACCCACTACTATCTCTCCTTACAATGACTTACTTGCTACTTTTAATAATACAGCGTTACCATTATTTCTGTAGTAATTTCAACCACTGGTGTCATTCCCAAACATCTGCATCAATCTTTAAAAACACTAGACGTAGCTTCCTCCACCTACCAAACCCTACAGAATGCTGCTCAGTCACTGAACACTTCCAGAATTGTCCGAAAATTCCTGCAGAACGACAATGACGCACAAATATCACAAGCACAGACATTATTCAACACTGCAACACAAAGTCAATACCTACATAATATCACCACGCCATGTATTATCACCAATTATCACTTAGTTTAGTTAGTAGTACCTACTCTCTGAAAAACCAGCACAGTGTCGAAATACAAAAATGTATACTTACCAACAAATAATCTAATAAATTTATATTTTTTAATGTTGGTTCTTTTTTTGAAAAAAATATTAAAGGAATAGTAGATTGTTTAAAACTATGAAAACGACACCAATGACGAAAAGTTTGAAAATGTTCGTCATAATATATTATGTCGTTGCCGCCATCTTGGATTTTCATTTTGACCAAATAATTCACACTTTCTCTCTTTCTTGCCAGCCTGTTACTTGTTCATACAATGTTCGTGATTGGTCTCTTTGGTGAATGGAACTTTTACTAATAATATCCACATTCCAATTTCAAATCTATTTTGCTCCCTAGGGATCAAACAGCTATTTTGGTCCCTGTTTACGAAGAACAAACTAGCTCTTTTTGAATAAATGTGATGAAAATAGTACCTAATTCATTTATTTTCGGACAAAGTCCATTACATTAACACGCTAGTTGAAATTCAATATAATGGATAAACAATTTTTGTGATACACACATTAGTTTGCATGACCGACATAGCTGTTTCGGTCAATGACTAAAGATGTCACACGCGTGTTCAACTAGTGCATTGAGCTGTAAATAATGTGCAATATTGTACAGACGCCAGCACGTGAACCTATTATAATCCGTCGAATTTCTTTAATAGATTTTCAACTTTATCACTAAAGCATAAAGTTCAAAGTTGATGGGAAAAATTTGACAGTTTCGGGTAGGTTGATGTGCTGGCGTCTGTACCATGTTAGTGTAGCAATGTGTCACTATCATTGACTATCAAGGCCATCATCACCTGCCCAGTTTTTCCGAACTACCAATATTAATATTTTACACGGAGCGACTGTCCTGCACAACCCAGTAACTGAGTAATACTAGGTACCCCTTGGTAAGACTGGTTGTCAGACTTTCGGGCTTCTGACTACCCGTAACGAATGTCGAATTCACAACGAGGGGGGAGGGGTGGCGAGCTCTTTAGTAGAGACACAAAGTTTTTTATTTTCAATATGGCTTGTATTACAATTTTGCAGAATTAAAAGGCACCCGCCTTTTTTTCAATTTGTTTTGTTTTTATATTCGTATTTGAATTGAATGTAATGCAGTTGCTTGAATTATTATAGTTTGGCTTTATTGACTAATTTTGAATGTTATAATTGTTCTTATTAGGTACAAATTAATTAGAAATTATAATTAGAATATTTGTACGCCATTGTCGGCAAGACATCTTTTTTTTTAAATATTGGCTAGAGTACTTTTGTTTACCTATAAACTACAAAAAAAATATTAGAATTTTGAATTCGAATTTGACGTGGATGATCATCAGAAATGAAACGCGCGACCACGAACACTAGAGATTGTGATTCTGGATTTTCTCCTTTCAGGGAGGGGGTGGGGGTGAACCGTGGCCCCAACCCAACCCCTGCCTACGGCCTTGTTGATTATGATTTATGACATCAATATTGTAAGTGGGTGTTCGTTTAAGTAGGTTATGGGTAGAAAACAAAAGGTCTAATCCGATCAATAGGAAGCCTTGAAACGGTAACTTACCTGCTTCTGTAGAAGAGATACTGACGCACACGAGTAGTGCATACATTATGTAACTTATGAATATTGTTCTATGTGGCTCATCATAGATAATGAGTCTATTTACTATTTAAGTATCTTGGTGTGCTCATCTTTATTATACTTAGGTATAGTTATAAACTCAGTGCAAATTGCAGAATACAAGTCTTTTTTCCGAGCTTAGGTACTCCATTAGTGCGATTGTCGCAACCCAGTGCTGGGCACGCCACTATTGCGGCGATAAGTCCCCTCTTTGAGGAGTGGCTGGAGAGGCGCCACGGCGTCCTCACCTTCCGCCTGACGCAGGTCCTCACCGGACACGGCTGTTTCGGGAGGTACCTGTTTCGGATAAGGCGGGAGGAAACGCCCGGATGTCATCACTGCGTGGATCGCCCGGAGGACACGGTGGAGCATACGGTGGAGGTATGCCCTGCTTGGGCAGAGCACCGCCGTGTCCTCGTGGAGGCGATCGGTGGCGGGGATCTCTCGCGTCCGGCCCTGGTCCAGGCCATGGTACGGAGCGAGAGGGCATGGGAGGCCGTCACCTCCTTCTGCGAAGCAGTAATGCTCGCGAAGGAGGAGGCGGAGCGCGTGAGGGAGAGGCAAATTTCGCGCCCTCACGCCCCTAGCCGCCGCAGGAGGAGACGCCCCGGGCGTCGGGAATCGATCGCGGATTCCCGGCCACCGTAGGCGCGGGCTTGCGGACGGTGAGCAATGGGTAGCTCGCCGTCCGGTAAGGACCAAGCCCGGGTCGACGGCACGTTGTGTTCCACGCGCGCCTCAAAGAGTGTCAGCGAATGAAGGGGTCCGATGAGACCATTGCCTGCCGGGGTTGCGGGAAAGTCCGAAAGGGATACCGTGGCCCCCTGGCATTGCACAGGCAAGAGAAGGAACACGGGTGGGTTTTAGTCAGTAAGAGTCTGACACGCCCTCCCGCTCCACCCAGAGCGGGAGACGTCATTTGATGATTTCCCACCCAAAAAAAAAAAAAAAAAAAGGTACTCCATTAACGAATTAATTAATTTATTCTTCAGAAATATCTGGTTAAATAATGTATAATTAGCGCTTGCAGTTGCTATTTACAAACTTTCATGTATTAAAAACTATGTAACTAAAAAAAATATCATTTTAAAAACACACCCACACAAAAAAAAAAAATATAAGTAGGTACATAAATAAATTAAAAAAAAAACTAACTTCCATAAGATAAAACTTAAATAATCTAGGAAGTTATGAGGTAATCGTAGACAGGTTATACTTATGGCCTCATAGGAGTACCTAATCAAAATGTTTATTTTTATCTGATGGACTATCCTTACATTTTCCTTCAGGCGCTACCCAAGCAGACACCGTAAAACGTCCATTTTTTCGTCGCACTGTTAGCCGTAATGCTACATATTATTATATTAAATCCAAAAAAAATACAGTGTATAGTCAAGGGTACAAAAAAGAGACTTATATAAAGACATTTAATAGAAATTATCAAGGAGCTTGAAATAAAATCGTAAAAAAGACCCAGAAAAATCTTTTTCGTCTCGAAATGCTCAATATTGTGAGCGAAAACTATACATTTTTTGTAACTATAAAAAAGAAAAAAAAATGCCTAATCATGAAATATTTAAAAATGTTTTAACTTACTTTTACTGGCGGACACGAGATTCAACCAAAATCAAACGCATCGCCATTTTCAACCGTATTTTCATACTGCGATGCACTACTGTCGCTTCACCTCCTTCCATACCCAAAGATTTGCCCATTACCGCCGCGCCTTCAACCTTCTTTCAGAATTTCCGTCTAAACTGAACAGTAATTTACGGACACTGAAACTGAATGGAATTAATTACTCGAGCGTGTACCTAGAAATGATAAAATACTGTGAAACCATTTTAATAACTGTTTCGGTGTAAACATGAATGGTAAATAGCTAACCATCGTGTGGAGGTATAAGTGGAGACCCTGACCAAATTCCATACTGTGTAGTTTAGGTCAAGGACTAAGGGCCGCGCAGTGCGTAACAGAACTAGTAGGTACGTACCTAACTCGTGACTACCATGCCTAACAAAGAATAGGTACGGACATATGTAGTAAAATTCATCAAACATAACATCACGCCTCGCCTGTATTTCCCGAAGGGTTATGCAGAGGTATAGGTACTTATTGTAAACCCACATTTCGCCAGTTATTTTTGTAATAGGGGGCGAGCTTATTGCCGGAAACCGGGCACAAATCCAGACTCCGGACTGCTGAGAAATTTCAGATGGAAAAATCTAAGAACCCATTGCTTGACCCGGGAATTGGACCTCACGCTAAGCAGTAGCGCTTGCGACTATAGACCAACGAGGTAAAAATAGTAATACTAATCCTATTCTAACTAATTATACTAACTTATCCATACTAATATTATAAATTCGAAAGTAACTCTGGCTGTCTGTCTATCTCAATATTACCTTTTTACGGCTAAACCATTGAACGGATTTCGATATGCATAAGGCAAGGCGATAGATGGCATCCTGGAGAAGGACAAAGGGTACTTTTTGGAAAATAATCCTAAGGGGGGAGGGGTGATATAGGGGATGAAAGTTTGTATGGGAATCCCAGCATTTCTTAATAGGGGATGATTTTAAAATTCACATGTATTATTGATTTTTTTATGTCGTCTTTTCAAGAGATTTTAGGGATTGGAAATATACTCGTAGTCATAGTCCGTATCTTGAGTAATCATTTAGTTTTTATTTCATTAAAATCGACCCACTCTGTCAAAAGTTATTAGAATTAAAGTCATAATATAAGATAAGATTTTTATTTGTACTAATACTACATACTAAACTTTAAAACATTGTAAATACGAAAGTGACTTTGTTTGTTTGTTACGCTTTCACGCTAAAACGGCCGAACGGATTTGGATAAAATTTGGCACATGAGTAGACCTTGACCTGGAGAAGAACATAGGATACTTTTGATCCCAATATACCCACGGGATCAAGACTTATGCGGGTAAAACCGCGGGGCGCAGCTAGTAGTAATTTATTTCCAAAACTTTAGTTACATCACTGAGTTCTCGACTCCTGAACTTGGACATCCCTGCAAGCGTAACATAACCACAATAGAAATGGTTTTTGTCGATAGAAGAATAAACAAAATGACAGATTCACAATCACAATCTGTCATTTTGTCTATTCTTCCGTCGACAAAACCTGTTTGTATGGTGGTCATGCTACGCGTACTGTATGACAGGGAAAAGAATGCAATATTGTTGAAGCTCAGTAGCTGTGAGTCCGGAGTCTGGTTTCGGTTGATGGAAGTAGGGGATATCAGGATATATGGGTGTGCTTTCGGGAATACAGGCGTGATGTTATATTGTTATGATATTGATATCTGCGTACTCAAAATCATCATAAAACTTGTTTACCAACATAAAACTCGCTTTAAATGCTTTTCTTCGATTTTTATTATTTATTTAATAGATAGTTACAAAAAAAATCTGTGTGTAGATATTGATAACACGATTATAGGGTGCGGGTATTAATCTATGCAGTCAGGATTTCACCTCTTAATTTGTATCTGTCATATTATTATTTAGAATGCTAGACTTCTTGAACTACACCTGTAGGAGAAAACCGATTGAGATATGCATATTAGTTAGATAAATAGTATCGTAGTTAGTTAAAAACGAGAATCTATGAATACTTTCACGTAGCCCAGTGGGTGTAAAAGAAAAACTAGAAGATAGTCTATGCCAGTTTTCCTCAACAGCATATTCCTTTGGATATAATACATTACATTTTCAAAACTAACAACTAATTATGTAGTAGTGGATAATCCATGTTCCGATATTTAAACGAGAATTAAGCGTAAACGCCCACTCGTTTTTCGTTTCGTGGAACAGGGTGTCGCGTCATGCCATAAAATAGAGCGCTTTCCCGCGTAATTTAGTTTTGTTAATCTGTATAATCTGTGGTGCAAACAACAGTTTCGGCGAATATGGTATAATACCAAATTGAACTTGAAGGCCATGGGTTTAATGTATGATGACTGGCAGTTTGCAGCTGATATTTGCATGGATGATGAATTTTATTTATTTAGGATCTCCAACAAAAGATATAGCTAAATAATACATAACACACAAATAATGGGCAACATCAGGTAGGTACCTATTAAGTAGGTGGACTCTTTCACTTAAAGCACAGTATTTAATAAAATAATATAGGAGACCACAGAATGCACAATACAGATAACAACTATGAAACAAAGTTAAAATATTAATAACAGGTGGTTAAATGTTAGAGAAATTGAAAACAGTGTTGGTAACATTTGGAAAAAGTAAAATAAAATGTAAGGATATCTATTAAAAGAAAATAAATAACACTTATATATACTTAAATTATATTTAATGTATCAAACATTTCTTATATTTTGACAGAGACACGCAGATGTGTACAACACTTTCTATTCGTACTCGTAAGTAATCGAACGATTAGATAGGGAATCATTGCACTATTTAATTTACGTTGTAAGTAGGTATGTTTTTAAATAGTTCTGTTATTTCAATAGAAACTCGAAATTACAGATCCGTTTGGAGACAAATTTCAAAGTGAGTTCCATTTATTGATGTTCTGACATGTGCCCGTTTGATGGCATTAGGCTCGCCTCCATTAAGTAGGTCCCTACATGGGGGTATCTAGCGAAATGTGGATGTACTGAGCCATTCACATCTCTACTAAACTCTTCAAGGAATACTGGTGTGAATACTGTTATGATAAATGATGGCTTAAGTGAATCTTCATCTAAGATTCTAAACGTTCGTGTTCCTGATGCGCTGTTAGTGCCCCGCTAGTTACAGGTCGCAGCAGTGGCGGATTTGCAGTTTTTGCCGCTCTAGGCCCCTGGTCATGTAGTAATGTATCAGCCGCCCTTTTCTCAGCACCCATTAAATAGACTACATAAATGATTTACTTTATTGCCAACTTTTATCGAAATCGGTTCAGTTAACTATGAGTCGGGTTGGCGCCGCGAAATTCTATGACGCGTTTCAATGCGATTATTCCCGATGTCCACCACTTGTCTGGCCACCACTGGGGGACAGCGAGACAACTTTAAAACATTATTCTCGTTGTCCACCACTGGGGGACAGCGTCACAACTTTGTAAATTATTTCCATTCGCCACCACTGGTGGACAGCGACACGGATTTTTTAACATTCCCTATGGCCGCCGTAGGGGGACAAAGGCACAATTCTTTTGATCCGATTCCCACTGGCCATCAATTTAAATTGTTTAATCTAGAGACCGGTAAAGGATAGCTTAATGAGTTATTTGGACATATTTTTTAATGGTTTTAAGTTATTATTGTTATACGATGCGATGCAGTGCGGCCCGCCATAATGTGCGCGAATGCTTAGAATATTAGGTAATGTGAGGGTTTAACCTCACAGGGGGTTAGTAGCTATGAATTAAAATATGCGGAGGTACTTTAAGAGGTCCAGAGGACCGCTATATTTCAAACTCTAGTAATCACAATATAAAGCAAGCACGCTGGCACGACCTGGAGCCCTAAACCGATCTGTGTCACAGAACAAATGCTAGACACGTAAATATTCAAAAGTAATTCTATATTTAAATATTAGAATGTCTGCTAGTCATACATACTGCCAGCCATTAAACCTCTACAGTACTTTGAGTTCTTTCTTGTTATCATCAGTGAATTTTTTGACACGATTGGCCGTCCTAGGCCCGGGTCGCAGTTTAATGCTTCTACCCATACCTCCTTTTACTCTTTTTTTTTCCTACGAATTTTGTCAGGTATCGAATGGATAACGATCAATAATTCTTTAACTCAAACACGCTCTTCAGTCGTGCTCACATTCTCACAATCACATTAATTTCATGAGTAATTGTTAAAATCCTTTCTTAGAATTAACAGGGTGACGCAAGCAACTATTTATTGCAATGTTGTTCTACAGCAAATACTTTTGTTATTATTGTAAGCACATGGCAACGATTAGTAAAACTTGGCGCCATTCCGCCATCTTAGATAAGCGTGCACCTGGCTATAGGCGGGAAAACAACTTTATCGGAACATAATCTGTAAAAAATTGTGAGTGATTTTTATCATTGTGAGTGGTTTTTAAGATTTGGCGTATGATGTGGAATTTCCTTTCAAAATAAATAGATAGGATTATGTGTCAATGTGTCATATAAATTAGAGTTTAGAGAAAGATATTCCAGTTGGTAGGTATATACCTACAATGTGTTACAAGAACCCTGACCGATCCGAAAAGGGAACATAAATGGTACTGCAATAATATTACCTAAAAGCAATAAAAAAACTTTTTTAAAATAAACAAGTTTTTGCTATTTAAAATGTACGGTTTTACGAGTAGTACCAAAATTATCCCGATTCCATAAAAAAATAAATGAAAAATGAAATTGTTTCCTGAAAATTTCCACTTGTATAGACTCTCAGTACGATTCTTACCAACACCCTCACGGATCGGACAGGGTTTTTGTTACACGTTGTATACATTTATAAGGTAACCAACTGGAATATCTTTTTGCTAACTCTATTTTGTAAAAAAAATACAAAATATAGATTAGATTACTTACGTAATTTGGAATGTTTTACAAGTTGTATTGTTTAGATGTTGGCTCAAGGATCTATTCCCATCCAATACCAAGAGCTAATACCATTTGGTATTAGTTTATTTCCGTATTTATTTTCTATTCCCAACGAGTACCACATTTTAAAACCAATACCAAAACAAGTTTGAAGAAATCAGATACAGTCAGGTTCAGTAAAATTAAAATGCTTTGAGTGATTTTAAGTAATGTTTAATCAAGATTAGGGTTTGAATATTTATATTCAAACCCTAATCTTGATTACATAAAATTGCGTATCTTACGAGTAATAATAAATCGCCTAAAAATTTGGCAAAAAATCGAATATGAATAGTTAAAGTACTGAAAATCTAACAAAATTATAAAATATCACAAATAATCAACTTTTGATGTAACAATGTTTTTGGCAAAAACTTCAAAAATGGATATTTTACTTACAATCTAACAATAGTTATAAAATATCACAGATAATCAACTTTTCATGTAACTATTAGCGTATATTCATAATAATAAATCACCTAAAAATTTGGCAAAAAATCGAATATGAATAGTTAAAGTACTGAAAATCTAACAAAATTATAAAATATCACAGATACTTTAAAAGTAACAATGTTTTTGGCAAAAAACATCAAAAATGGTGAATTTACTTACAATCTAACAATAGTTATAAAATATCACAGACAATCAACTTTTACAATAATTATGTAGCTTAGTAGTAATAAATCAGCATTTTTATTTGCAAAGACGTCAAATATAAATAATTTGCTAACATTTAAAAGTAGTACTTACGCATTTTTAAGTAGGTAATAATCAGCTTAATTTTAAAATTTCACCCTTAATTAGATCCTTAATTTTTCTAAACAGTGACCAACGCTAATTTTCTGTTCACGGAGTTGGTCAGTAACGTATGTGATCCACCGATTTTTCGCTATAGTTTCCGTTGCACGTCGCTTTGCGTCAGGTGCATTGGTCATGTATTGATTAACAACCACTGATTGCAAATCTGCGTCTTCTTTCAGAGCTTTTAGAAGCTGATATAAATTGGCATTTTTGGGCACAGTGGAGTTTAATTTCATATGCCAAGACTCTACGGAATTCGTGGTTCGATGGGGTTCACCATAAACACACCAAGTGTCTACAAAACTCTCGTTTTCCAACCATTGCGACACCATGTAGTTATTAAATGCTTCAATTGCGAAACTTTCAGGACTATCTTCCATAATGTAGCACCAGCCTTGTGATATTAAGTCTCGCGGAAGTAAAGGCAGTAAAGATGAAAGTCTTATATGTCTTCGGGTGATAGCATCTTTTGTCAGATTCAGATCTTTTGCTTTTTTCCATACATTTTTGGAGTAATGAAAGTAACACCCTTTTACCTTAACTGAGGGAAAGACAGCTGAAATGGCGTTCATTGCTGCTTGTTCAAAATCTGTCATAAAATTAGAGGGTTCCCATCCAGGAATATTTTGTTTCAAAATTTCAAATAAAGTTTTGTATGTTTCTTCTGTTTTAGAATTCAGTAAAACATAAATTAGAGGAACTATGCGAGTGTGTTCTTCGTCGCTTCCAAGATCTCCATGGATAGAATATAACTGGACAAATGGCACAGGGCAACATTTAAACGTCCCATCACATTCATAAACTTTAATTTTTGCAATTTGCGCTAGTTGATTTGGATGGGCCAAAATAATTATTCGGGTATTAGACTCGTCTTTATAATCATACAGTACAAAATCTCGGAATTGTAAAGGGATTTCTACTTCATCTACTGATTTGCACTTTATTTTAGACACATCAGCTTCCTTGTTTCTTGCTTTATACAATTTTGTTTTCGTGTTTTGAAATGATGGGATTGTTTTCACCAAATTCTGTTCAGCTTCAGAGAATTGGGATTTAAATGTGTTATAAATCCTTGGTATTGGGGTGAAATCAGACTTTAATACCGTTTCTCGTAAATTATTCAGTTGCTTCGCCATCAAGTTCTTTACTTCGTCGGGCTCGCAGCTATGATTTTTCTCATTGGAAATATTGCCATCCTGCAGAGACAGCAATATATCAATACAAATACTGATTGACTGACTAAAAACTAAAAAATCAATGTAGATGCTTAAAACATACCTTAATTTGCAAATATCCACTGCACTCTTTAACCTTCACACATCTCCAATGGCTCCATCCATTTTTATTTTCCCGTTTTTTAGTGTACTGGTAACCAGCTCTCAGCAAAACTAAGCCACCATTTCTTTTTATAAACGTCAGTCCTCCTGGGTTTCCCGAAGATGTTGAAGGCTGATTATCAGCTTCATCAGCCATTTCTGTGATAAACATATACATGTGATGAACAAATATACATATAAAACATAAATATAACTCACACATTAAACTCTATCTTTGCTTCTTTTTAATTAGGTACCTACCTAATATGATAATACCTATTTAAAAAATAGGAACACACAAGATAAGTAAATAGTAATTTAATTACACTAAAATACTCACTTTATAAAAATATATCACTTTCACTGATTAGGTATGCACAATCCGCCGCAGGCAGGGAAATGTACTGAACTGAGTTGTCTGTCTGAGAACAAGATTTATTTTGCACTCAACTCTGATTGGTTGCTTCTAATTACAAAACAATAGACAAAAAAAAGACCCTTTTTCGCAGGTAAAGAGAAATGATTCATTTGCACTACTTATTTGTTATAGTACGCGCGCGCGTACGCGTTGTCATCTGAGTCTTAGAGCCATAAATCATTTCTCTATTTCTATCTCGCTTGCACTTATGGGTCTTATGGAGCCGTCTAGTAAAGGGCCTAACAATAAAAGACATATTATCGATAATTAACGTTTATTATCATATCTTGTTCACAACTTGTACAGACTATTAGTGACTCATCATTAGCACGTGCGCAGGTAGCCATTTATCGATAACTAGGGTCCGGCGCGCTGCACATTCCTAGCTCTTTTGACTTTTATGACCTGACGACTCAGATGATAACGCGCGTACTATTATTATAGTTTGGAAAGTTTTAGCATTCAATTACGATAGTATAGTATGTAAATGTTAGAAAATAAAATAAAACTTTGTGTAGCTGAGTGTACAAAAAGTCACGCTTTGGTATTCGTTAGTAATAGATTTTTTATATAAAAAAATGTAGTACTCGTTGGGAACAGAAAATAAATTCGGAAATAAACTAATACCAAATGGTATTAGCTCTTGGTATTGGATGGGAATAGATCGGCTCAAGGCTGTATATTTTTAATGCCTTGGTAAAAAAGCATGGAAAGCATTCTTCGTTCGAGTAGGTGGTTTTTGGTGAATACTTAGACTGAAATTGCAAATGATAAATTAAAATGTTCAAAACACTTCGAAAGTAGCAGAGATAAAACATTTTATGACTATAAGAAGGTTATAAATGCTATAATATTAACACATAGGTTAAACTATAGATATAAGTATTAGGAACGCCATATTGTAACATAACTTCGAAATTCGAATAGTGTCCACGTGTTCATTGAAGCCATTTTTTTTCAGTTTGTTTCCGAACGTGTACTCCTCGTGCGGTAACTTGAGTTAGGTTTGAAGCTATTTAAAATTAAAAAATACAGAGTTGTCTCTAACCAGGAAAAGATGGATGGATGGTGTGAGGAATGATATGAAAGAGAAGGGAGTGAATGATACCGTGACGGTTGACAGGGGAGAATGGAGTAACATGGGACAAGGGCAGGCAGATTATGATGTCCCTAACCACGCCGGTCGCGAGTGATTATGAAGTCAATTGATATCTATTCCGGCTATAATATTATCGTTATCATTTTAAATTGTGTCTAATAATATATTTTACTTGAATAGCGAGTCATACATCATACAGTTTAATACCTAGGGTAAGTCCAGGATAGCTGCCCCACTTTTTGATAGGAAGCCATAACTTATTAATTAATAATCTATTGGCAATACGACTTTTGCATATGGTAACTTTGATCTTTAATCTATGATGGTACCCCTTTTGTTTGTACATAAGTTTCATAGATTTGAGGAAATTATGTCTTTTTGACCCTCTTAAAAGTAGGATAGATGCCTACCGTGAGGGATAGAAGACTCGTAGTAAAAATGCGTCAAGGGATAGAAGCCTACTGTGACAACAAGATTTTTTTTTAATTCTTGTGAAATAATAATCATCTTATACATGTACTTAACGCAATCAATATACTTTTTAGAACTAACATAGATAATTTTATGTCTTATTCTTCTTCTTAATCTTCTTTATTCTTCTTTTTCTTATAATTCTTCTTCTTCTTATTATTTATTAATCATCATATGCCTAACATATAGTACTTATTAAGTTATAACTTAAGTTCAATCTGTGATGTTTCTAAGAGCGGCGGATTTAGTCAAAAACTACCTAAGGTTAACTGTTCCTTGTTATTTTTTGCAAGTCGTCTTCTTAATGTCCGAGAGGGTATTCTGTAAGTTCTGGCTATTTCATTTACACATTTCTCATTTTGGTAATTTCTTGAAAAGCCACGCCCGGTTTTCTTTTATATTTTCGAGGCATTTCTTCCACCTGCGATATGAAAACATTAATAGAAATAGTTAGGGATAGATGCCCCTAAGGGCATCTATGGCTACAGCAGATGGGGCAACTATACTTTTGGCACAGGATAGATGCCTTTTTAAATTAAAAATAAGATAAAAATAAATCTATAATTACCAAATAGCCGGTTTCTATAATTTACCTGGTCGGTGCGACCACTGGTCGTTGCCGACTGGTGCGCGAGGTCCCCAGCCTTCTTAATCATTAAAACGATCGAGGCGAGCAGTCTCGTCCTTCATTCTGCGGTATTCGCCTAAGTGTGCCAGAGCTTTTAGGTTGACCCTAAAATACTAGGGCCGATCTTTGGTTTGCGGGAAGCACGGAACGGGTCGAAGTGGCGGTGCTTGGGGGAGGCCTAGGTCCAGCAGTGGACGTCTTTCGGCTGAAATGATGATGATGAGGAATGGTTTAAGGTGGGTCTGAAAGAAAACTGTCAGGGCATTAAGTTCCTTACCGTTATCCTATCTACTAATTGATCGTCAGAAAATATTCTGATTCGAGTTCAATTTAACGATTCTGTCTTCAGCTGTAGATTGTGTATATTGATAGATACATAGATACATAGTTTAGGGATAGATGCCCCTAAGGGCATCTATGGCTACAGCAGATGGGGCAACTATACTTTTGGCACAGGATAGATGCCTTTTTAAATTAAAAATAAGATAAAAATAAATCTATAATTTAAAGTATTATTCCGTGTACATTAAACTGTAATATCATCAGAAAATTTTAAAATAAATAAAATCTATAACTGTGTAAAAAAATATGGAATAGTAAGTAGGTACTTGCGATTATAATTTCAACGCTTGCTGAGGTCTCGCCGCGGAAGATTTTTACCCACACGGACGAAACGCGTGCGCGTCTCCCCTACGGTTGTCGTGGCACTAGGGTCTGCGGGGGGTTCTTCCTATTGTATAGTACGATTTTAGCCTACGATATTTCTAACATTGAGTATTCAAAGTCGCGGCACCTATCCCATTGGGGCACCTATCCTGGAATTACCCTACTATTTAATAATAGTTTACGCCATTTTCCTTGAATCACCTCGTACTCTTCAAGTGTTTTTCTAACTAAGCAAGTAAAAAGTGCAGAGTTTTTTGCTTAACTTAGGTACTGGTAAAGTAAATTTTAAGAATTCAGCTCTACAAATAAGTAGGTATTATATCGCCGCTATACAGCGAAAACCAGTTATCTCGACATTTTGTGAAAAATGACTTAACAATACTATCCTACTCTATTTTTCGTGCTCTTTACAATTATAGCAAAACTGATTTTATTATTATATATTAATTGATATATGTATAATAATATGCGTATTCATTAATTTGCGCTTTAGAACGTATTGAGTCACTTAGTGTTATCTTGTAGAAATGTAAATATTTTGCAAATATTGGCGTTGCACATGATTCATTTGGAAGAGTTAACCGATTAGATTGGGTTATACCTAGATTTTTAACCCTGAAGAACCTAGGTGAAGCACGGGTCCGGAAACCGATTTACGTTGTTTAGTCTATAAAAAGTAAGTATTTTCATCTTTATTTCTGCCTCAAGGGCATTTTAGAGAGCAAGAAAAGTAATGCGGAAAGGTACCTAATATTGTCGTTTGGTTGGGATCATCTTCTGAGAAAATCTTCTATGGTAGTTGTTCGATAAGCCAGGGTAATATTTTTTTATTTCTACCTCGTTTGGTTAGTGATCGCAAGTGCTATTGCTGAGCACGAGGTCCTGGGTTCGGTAGGGTTGCCAACTTTTTTTGAGAAAAATAAAGCATCAAGTTCTAGTAGTAATTATAGGAAAAATATTAAGTACGTAACTGGAAGAAAATATTTTTTTTCAAATTTATGTTTTTGTTCCCTTAAAAACGTTTTTTTAGCAAACGCTAACAATTTTTTTGCCGTACGTAGGTATTTGAAAGTTTCAAAGCTTTTTTAGATTTAAATAAATAAATCGCTCTTCTCACCACTTCAGATAGATTACTGAAAAAACTCTCAGGGAAAGCTGAAGTGGCAGGAACACTGAGTAAATAAATTAGATCCATTTTTATGATTGCCATTTGTCAAAAGTATTTTTCATAAGTATCGACAAATAGGTCAGTAATTACCGACATAAGGTTAATACTCATATGCGACTGTATCGTTTTACGCATCACATTCATTTTTATGCAAAAGTAGGTATAAAGTAAAGTAGTATACGTTATTATAAAGTATGGTTGGCAACCCTAATTCGGGAATTAGGGTTGCCGGAGGTCGGGCAAAGTGTTATTGTTCCATCAGGAATTTCTCAGTAACAGCCCGGGGTCTGGATTTGTGCCCGGTTGATGGCAATAGGCTTGCCCTTATTACATGTAACTTAAACATAACTGGCGAAATGTCGGTGTACTATAGGTACACTACTAACCCTTCGGGGTAGATATACATATTTTTTTAAATCTACAAAGCAATTTACGGTATCAGACGACTTGGGACGACTTTTTAAAATGATTAAGTGTTGTAGCAATCCGAATATTCTTTTTCATAGTTAGTTCACCACTGTACATCCGCAATCTTGGAGCTCTTGAAACCTTAAAGTTAAAAACTTGCAATACACAAATTACGCCATTATTATGACTAATTTATGAAACGTTATTTATTTTGTTTTATTATTAGATAACAATGAAAGCCGCTTATTGTAATTAAACGATAGATTTTCATGATTTATGGTTGCTGACATAATCAGCTATTGAACATTTATCGAACATGTCCGGATTTTGCGTATGAGTAAATGAATATTAATAAACAATGTGATAAATTGATAATGTAACATTCGAATTAAGCTCTGATCAAACAGGCAAACCCCGTGTGATGCGGGGTTAAATGCGCTTGCGCCCATTGTGTCGTCTAAGGGATCTCGTGCATTAAGGCTCGTGCAGACCAGCGCGACGCGACGGCTCGGCGCGACGCGACTCGAACAATACAATTTCTAAGAAAACTTCACGGTATAACAATAACCGGTGTCACGCTCACGCCGTGAAGCTTTAGACCAGCTATCTAATTACGCTATTTAATTATCTGACTGACCCCTTGACAATTCAAAAGTGCCTGTAAATGGTTAAATTTAAATAAATGCTTTGAGTTTTGTTTTTTTTTTTTTGAGTTTACCCAACACATTTTCGTAAACGATTACGACAGTGTCATTTTGACAGTTCAACAAAATTCATTGCGTTATTTACGTTGCTGAGCAGATTTTTTTCGAACTTATGAAGCTATGGAATATCAATTTGTTTCACAACTATTCAAATTCCGATTGATCGTGTATTACGTAATTAGGGTACAGTGTACAGAAACCGATACGAATCCCGCACTTGGTCGCAACGGCCAAATAGCCGGTTTCTATAATTTACCTGGTCGGTGCGACCACTGGTCGTTGCCGACTGGTGCGCGAGGTCCCCAGCCTTCTTAATCATTAAAACGATCGAGGCGAGCAGTCTCGTCCTTCATTCTGCGGTATTCGCCTAAGTGTGCCAGAGCTTTTAGGTTGACCCTAAAATACTAGGGCCGATCTTTGGTTTGCGGGAAGCACGGAACGGGTCGAAGTGGCGGTGCTTGGGGGAGGCCTAGGTCCAGCAGTGGACGTCTTTCGGCTGAAATGATGATGATGAGGAATGGTTTAAGGTAGGTCTGAAAGAAAACTGTCAGGGCATTAAGTTCCTTACCGTTATCCTATCTACTAATTGATCGTCAGAAAATATTCTGATTCGAGTTCAATTTAACGATTCTGTCTTCAGCTGTAGATTGTGTATATTGATAGATACATAGATAAATAGTTTATTTAGTGCACACAAAAAACAGCACAGCATAGAAAAGCACAATTAAATAATGACTAATTAGCTATTAGGAAATAGCTGCAAGGTGCCAATATACAAACAAATATAAAAGGAAGAAAACAAGAGACATTGTGATGACACTATTGGCTATGACACATTTTAAAATAATCGATTAAACGAACATAAAAAAGTGCGGTGTGCGTTTCAAGGTTGCACCAAATGGGAGTCCAGCTCAGCATGTGCCAGGCAAATATACCTGACGCTGATATTGGTACCCGACTCGATTTGATCTTATGAGTGTCATACCAACCTCTGTCAGTAACTTTTTTTTTTTTTTTGTGTGGGAAATCATCAAATGACTTTTCCCGCTCTGGGTGGAGCGGGAGGGCGTGTCAGACTCTTACTGACTAAAACCCACCCGTGTTCCTTCCGTTGCCTGTGCAATGCCAGGGGGCCACAGTATCCCTTTCGGACTTTCCCGCAACCCCGGCAGGCAATGGTCCCATCGGACCCCTTCACTCGCTGACATCTCTTTGAGGCGCGCGTGGAACACAACGCGCCGTCGACCCGGGTCTGGTCCTTACCGGACGGCGAGCTACCCATTGCTCACCGTCCGCAAGCCCGCGCGTACGGTGGTCGGGAATCGGCAATTGATTCCCTACGCCCAGGGCGTCTCCTCCTGGACGACGGAGGTGACAGCCTCCCATGCCCTCTCGCTTCGTACCATGGCCTGGACCAGGGCCGGACCAGCCAGATCCCCGCCACCGATCGCCAGCCGGGCAGACCTCCACCATATGCTCCACCGTGTCCTCCGGGCGATCCACGCAGTGATGACACCCGGGCGTTTCCTCCCGCCTACCTCTGTCAGTACCTCAGATCATATAAAGGATTTAAAATCCTTTTTTTATGTTCTGAGCTCAGTACCCTTGTCTTCCTATAAGCGTAAATTCAGCATACAGTTAGGCGTAGAAGCTTCAATATGTAAAATAAGGGTCGAGGGGATTGTTTGGAGGGACTTATATATCGAATATCTTTGTTAGTTTAAAGATAAAATACTTAATGCTATTAGCTAAGAACTGATTTTTTTATGGTCAGAAAACTTTTTATATGGAATAATTATTTATATTGTGGTTTGACAGCTTCTGTTTAGAAAATATGTCAAGCTGTATATTTTTTGTATATTCAATTTATTCTTCACTAGCTGACCCGACAGACGTCCTGTACCTACTAATTTCAATAATTCATAGAAAATGTACTTTCAGTCTTCCCGAATTTTCCAATTTTCCTGACAAGTTTTAAAATGTCTTAACATATTTGACTCCACGGGTACTTTTCATAGAACTCATACGCCATATCGCCATAAATATTGGAAGTGAACCCTCCAGGTGGGTTACTGGCATTAAGTTTGCGCTAAAGTTAACCATCGCGGTCGGTCAACGACATTAAGTTTAAAACCGTGCTATAAAACATTGTAAAATAGTGTTTTCTGGGGTCTTGTCGCTATACGTAGCTTCAAACCTTCTAAATTTTGCTACCGTGAACGAAATATTAAAAAAAAAAAATGTTTGGATTTTAAAACCAACACAATATACTAATTAATAAATCTTGTTAAAATATACATCAAATTTTATTTTCACGGTTTATAATGCTGTATACCTACGCTAAGAAAAAACTACATATAAAATGAGCCCTCCGCTTTTTTTTTTTTACTAGGGCATCTCACTGATATACCACTAAGGTAGTTACTGCTTAACCGGACTGTCCTGTGGCTGCCTTAAGCTACTACACTCAAAGCCTCCAGCCAGGGGCATAATCTATAGGAGGGCTCCCGGCACTTAACGTGTTAAGAACCTGATGCAGACTATTTAAGAACATTTTAAAATAAAATAATTCCAAATCGGTCCTGCCCCCCTAGCCAAGTTGCAAACGATAAACGTGAACGCTTAGTAATCTCCAATAGATTTTCAACTTTATACCTAAGAGCATAAAATTGAAAATCTATTAAAGACTACTGAGCGTTAGCGACCGGAACGAACGAAAACACTATGTAATCTTCAATAGATTTTCAACTTTATATCCAATAACATAAAATTGAAAATCTATTAAAGACTACTGAGAGTTTACGTTTATCGTTTGTGACTTGGCTAGGGGGGCTGCCGTTCTTAAGTAATGCGCTTGCCTACCAACGAACAGCATTTAATCTATACATCAAATTAAAATTTAAGAAATAACAGCTTTTTACTAAATGCATATGAAAGTATACAATATGGTATATCTACGTATAACAAAAAAAAAATGTTTTTCTGTCTGTCTGTTGTTCCGTCTAATCTTCGTAACCAATTTTGACGGGACTTGTAGATAGCTGATATTATAAGGACTAACTTGGCCTATTTTTATTTTAGATAAAGGTTTAGCTTCCAACCGGGCGACGCCGTGACAACAGCTAGTTTTTATTTTATTATTATATTTATAATAATATAATATGACTGCCTCATTGGTCTAGTGGTCGAAAGCGCTACTGCGGTCTTGGATTTGTGCCCGGTTGATGGCAATAGGCTCGCCCCCTATTACATGGGACTTAAAACATAACTGGCGAAATGTGGGTGTACCTACTACAGGTACACCTCTGCCCAACCCTTCGGGGAAACAAGGCGTGATGTTATGTTCATGTAATAGTATAAAAATAATGTTTTTTTAATTCTTAATAAATTAGGAAATATTTAAAAATGTAAATGAATAAGAATTAAAATAAATAAACAAAATAATAATAATATAAAAGTTATCTGACTATTGAAAAATCAGAACACTGCCAAATGTAAGCGAAACGTTAAGTATTATAAAAATCAGTTTTGCACTAATTGAAAAGTACCGAGTCGCCCTAAGACCGAAGTTCTCCCAAAAATCGATACAACCTTCTCGGAGCGACTCTTGCCAAACACGTAATACGCATGTGCAACAAAATAACGAGCCCTTTACACCTTGGGAACAAGCAGGCAATAGTATCGAGTGACCCGATACCGATTGTAATCGATACCTAACATCGTTTGCCACAACAGCCTGTTGTTCACATAACAAAGACTCGATTCGCTACGGTAATCACAGGATCCGATGTTGTTTGTTGTCACATCGTTTCGATCGAAACGATTTTTTCCACATCGATTCTTATTACCTACTCGTTTCTAATAGTTGTCAAGGGATAAACGGGTGTTTTATATAACCGTCACGTTTTTGCGTATCAATATTTTTATTTGAAACGGTTTTGTGTAGAGAAAATTAAAGAACAATGGAGCAGTTTTGTATGGTAAATAAATAGACCATGTCGACTTTTATATTTCCCATGACGGTTAGCTAGTGACGATAACAGGTGAATAACAGAAAGTGGCCGTCCGCTGACATTATGGCCAATTTCTCTTACAGGAAATCCACGGGAATTAAAGTAAGGCCATTTAAATAGGTAACATTTGACGTCTGTCAGTTTAGTGAAAGCAAATCGTAAACATACCCGTATCGGTCATTATTACAATAAATATGTAATCGTAATTGAAAAAGGTTAAGCAATTGTGCAGTTCTAACAAAACGAAAAAATATATTATTTTATGCCCACCGTTACAAGGTTAATTTTGATGAATTGTCAAATATTACCTATTAAAATGGCCTCAATTTAGTGACATTTTCGTAAAATGGAATCACGCATCGCTCGAAGATCGATTTTATGTTGTTAAAGTGTGAAGTAAAATCTATTTCTTCTATTTATATACAATATAAAATTAAAGTCACTTTTCTTGACTGTCTGTGTGACTAATTAGTTCTTCTAAACTGCGCAAAGGATTTGGATGCGGTTTTCACCATTGCTTAGAGAATTTATTCCGGAAGTTTTATAAGTAGAAAATATTATTATTAAACTTACAAATATAAAATATATCTTCATTTTTAGTCTAGTCCTAAAAACCGCAAAGTAGGGGCGGGTGACGGGTCGCTAGTAATGTATAAATAAGAAATCCTCTATCAAATAACCGTACAATAAACCTACGACTAGACTGAAATAGGGTACATATTTAATGTCTACGAGAAAGGGCGGGTCAATAACCTCTCCTTTCTCGGAATAACCGAGCTAAGTTTATTATTCAGCTTGTGGCGCCGGTACCAATAAAGATTTGGGTTTTTATACATTATTTAAGGCACTTTTGTACTGTATGTAATGTCTTTCTTTCAGGTCTAGGCTAACCGTCTACTGATTTCAAATATAATTATCGCAATTAACCAAATACAAAACGATATAGTAGCTACTTGCGTGATTAGGCGGAGCCCAAAGGAGGCCAAAGGGAGGGTAATGTCCACAGTTTTAGGTACAATTTTACCAATTCTCAGACTGTAGTGTGGTGCCCTTACGACCACTACTTTGAGAGAACTGGCTCCAAACTACAATGATCATGGAATGATCAACTAGAGGCACCCAGATCAGAACAGAAACTCTCGGGGCACCCAGATCCGACATATTGCAGGGGGTGATAGCTTGGGTTGGACCTTCCAAAAAAACCCAATATTATGTTCGCAATATCTTACTTTTTTTTCACCACTGTAGGTTAAAGTTAAGCGATAAGAAAACGGTGTTATTTTTTTCAAATTCAAATTCAAAATATTTTATTTCACATAAACCTACATGGGCACTTATGAAACGTCAGAAGCTAGGTGCACGGTTCCAATTGGTCGTTTCCTATGGAGAAGAGCCGGCAAGAAACTCCACGGTTACTCTTTTAAAATAATTGGTTTTTACAATATTTTCAAATAACAGTGTTATTAGGTATGGGAGGACAGTGTAGGTCTTTCAACAAGTACCAAGTGGTTTTAAAGTGGTATTTGTTGAAATCATTCTTGTTTTTGATAGAAAAAAGACTTATCATTTATCAATGTGTAGTACGAATAACTTGATGTAAAACAAAATACTAGAAAAGGAATTTTTCACTACGAAATGATAAAAAATCTGTTTTAAGACAAAGATTTTTCGATATTTTGGAAAATTTCGTATAACTCCAAATCCGTAACATATTGCTGAACATACGAGTATATTGTTTTCTTTTGAAGCTATCACCCCCTGCAATATGTCGTACTATTTACTGGACACCCTGTATAACCACTGACGGCCGCCATGGCCCACGTATAATGGTCCACCTGAAGGACTAAGTGTGGGAACATAGATCAACTAGCGGTATTTTTTTTTGTTGACTTCGAGCATTTCAATATAATTAGGTCCATGTCTCTGGCTTGCAAGACACAACACACACTTGTTGAAAATAGTAGACTAAACCAAGGCAAAGAGAGACTCAGTGTAGTTTATGAAATAACAATATTCCGTTACAGAGGAAAAAACTGATTGTCGTTCTAAATATAGCCGTCCTTTAAAAGCCCTTTGGGGCAGTAGAACAGCTATCGATAACGAACAATGCACATTGTACTGGGAATTGTTTTCCTACAATTATCAGCATTTTGATAACACATAGGTAACTATGCAATCGATACGGGAAAATTAATAAAAACAAGTTAAACCGTTGCTTCCGGTTCAGTCAAAGTCAAAACATATTTTTCAGTTTTACGAAAAAATTGAATTGATTCAAGCTGCCTAGCCTTTTCTCAATATGTTGGAGTCGGTTTCCAGTCTAACCGAATGCAGCTGGATACCAGTATTTTACATGGAGCAACTGCCTATCTGACCTCCACAACCCAGAAACTGGGTAAAAAATTCTGACAACCAGTCTTACAAAGGGATGGCCCTTGGTAAGACCGTACCCCACAGGGCCCCTTAGCGAGCGTTCGCTACTACTAGGTTAATATTACCTAGTATAGTTTATGCCCCTGGCTGGAGGCTTTAAGTTTAGTAGCTTAAGGCATCCACAGGATAGTCCGGTTAAGCAGCTGCGACCTCAATCTAGAGTCAACTGCGAGACGGCATATCAAAAAAAAAAAAAAAAAAACTGGCTGTCAGACTTTCAAGTTTCTGACGACTCGTAACGACTGTCAAAGATCCACGAATGACAGCCGGGACCAACGGCTTCACGTGCTTTCTGAGGCACGGAGGAGTCTCGTTATGTAAAGATGGTCAACTCCGGCAAACGTAGCATAACCTGATGGATTGACCCGTGCGGCTGTTAATACTTAGCCACGAGCTCTACTACAGTAGCATTAAACGCAAATCAATATGATATTATTAAATCTATAAGTCTTCACAGGCCGATGCATGCAACAATAGTCATTAGTTCTATAAAATAAACATAAATTCTAACGTTGCTATAGAATAATAAAAGGCATTCGTTGAGCACGTGTCAGTTGGTACTGTATAGTGTGAAGGAGGTTTAAGTACCACTTAATGATTTCATTGTTATAATTATCATGTATGTAAATGTGATGAGTAAGTTTTAGTCATAGAGAATTGCTAAGATTAGTGATGACATAGGCACCTATTTCTTGTATCCTTTTTAGTATTGCAGGGGCTCGTTCGGGGATGTAGTACTACCACACCGATGGCATAGGTATTTCTAGTATCCGTTTCTGCATTTGTGAAGTAGTTCGTCTGGGTAAGTACTACCATACACCATAAGTATTTGCCATTCAACAGCGATGCATAAGTCCTGTGTAATTAAATTAGTACAGATAGGTGTAATAAGTACATACATCTCCATAGGCAGGGTAACCACTTACCAACAGGTAAGGCATTTATTTACCTGTTAACTAAAAAAATAAAATAAAATTCATTTGTTGTTCTTCTACACTACGCAACGGATTTTGATGCGGTTTTCAAGAACGAAGAAAGAAAATGCGTTTGTTGGCGGTACAATATGACACAAGAAAAAAAAAAAAACACGAGAATAATCATTTGGGGGAAAATATGCGTCACATCCACGCAAGCCATAATTTTTCACCATCATTTAGAGAATTTATTCCGGAAACTTTATGTGTATTATACTATCTTCGATCCGCGACCCGCCGCATCGCATCGCATTGCCCACCCGCGGTTTTACTTCGTTAATTCCGCTTAGCATTATCTCTGACTTAAAAAAAAAAGTGTGATGTTAACTAACCTATATCCTTCCTCAAGAATTGGGCTATCAAATGTAAAAAGATTTTTTCAAATCCGACGGGTAGTTTCAGAGATCAACGCGTTCAAACAAACAAATAAAAAAACACAGTCTTTAGATTGGTATAGATTAATATTAAACTAACATAATATAATAAACAAATCTCTGTGTTGTCAAGTGGAAAAAAACGCGCGGACCAGGGACGGGACGCTAGTCCTATTATATATTGTTGATAAACCAAATAACACTAAGGCCATGGCAACAACATATTATCAGAACTAATTATTTTGATCTATACTTTTTAGCGAATGTATTTAATTTTTAATTTAATAGGTCACGGTACACCGTGTTCATGGTTTTTGCCAATTAATTCGTGATTTAAATGTTCTAATGGAAAGTTTTGGTAGCTTTGCCTACACTGTTGCTGGTTCAGATCAATTAGTGCTATCGCTATAGTCATATAGTGTTATCGCTGGTTATTATAGTGAACTTACCTACCTACGTTTTCCATCGGGTATTGAGTTTGTTTCGTCAGGTTGCTGGTAAATCTTCTCACTTTCCTACGATCTAAATATTATTTCAGTATTACCTATAAATTGAATCTTCATTTAAAATTGCAAGTAGGTCTATCTGCCTATCTTTTTCCCAACGCGCTTTTTTTGCGGCGTCCAGTCTTCCCGGATTCAGGTAAATACCAGTATTTTACGTGGAGCGACGGCATATCTGTGGCCTTATTGTGAGTTTCTTATAACCATCTCGACTTTAGTTATGAATCGACCGCGTTCGGCGCTCCGATTGGCAGCCGGCCGCACTTCCCAGTGAAAGGCCAATCGGAGCGCCGAACGCGGTCGTTGCGTATAGTCGAGATGGTTAAAAGAAACTCACACTAGGGCCTCTGACCTCTACAACACAGTTTCTGGGTAACACTACACTCCTTGGTAGGACTGCTCGTCAGACTTTTTGGGCTTCTGACTACCCGTTATGACTGTCATAGATCTACGAACGACACCCGTTCCGAGGCACGCAGGGGTCTCGATATGTAATGGATGGTCGGTATGGTCATCCATCCACGAACCGACCGCGGCAAGCCTAGCTTAACTTTCGATCGACCCGTGCGGCTGTTATAGCCACAAGCTCCTCAAAATTGCAAGTAGGTAACTACATACAAACTTTGTTTTATCAGCGTGTAGGGAGGTTACGATCTGGCAAATTAATTGAGTATTGCAGCAGTTTGGCTCGCATTGTATGCAACCTAACTAACCTTACTAATAATATTATAAATGCGAAAGTGAGTGTGTTTGTTTGTTACGCTTTCACGCTAAAACGGCTCGACGGATTCGTATGAAATTTGGCACATGAGTAGACCAGGATCTGGCTCAGGACATAGGATACTTTTTATCCCGATATTCCTACGGGATTGAGACTTACGCGGGAGAAACCGCGGGGTGTATATTACGCGCATCCTATCTAATATTATAAATGTGGAAGTGAGTTTGTTTGTTTATTACGATTCCAAGATAAAACGGCTGGACGGATTCGGATGAAATTTGGCATGTGGGTATGGACATGACCTGGAAAAGGACATAGATACGAAGTCGAGCAACAGCTACTTTACTATAATTTTCAGTTAAGTATTTACCATTCTTTACCATAAAAAAATAACATGACTGAAATGTACCTATTTAGTTTAAATAAACAAAGATATAAGTAAAGTAAAAAGTAAATCTCCTGCAAATACACTTATCGTTGATCACAAGGGGATTCTTTGTCATTCAATTTATATACTCTGACAAATGCGTCATAACATGGGATCTCCCCATAAAACCTATAATGGTTACCATTTACATCGGAATCTGTTCCATAAAAGTTATCTTTATGTGTTTAGTGGGGTTAGCAGACGTCATAGTCATGATTTGTTGCATTAGTATTGTAATTCCTAGGTAAATAAGTATAGGTCTCGTGGATTCGGCCGCACTTCATTCTAGGTACAATGAAGTGGTACTCATAATTATGAACAACTTTTAGGTACGGTACCTACTATCTCAGACCACATAAAAAATCAAGTCATAGCGCTGCGAACAATACAGTGAAGCATGCCAAATCTTTCGCTCGCTCTTTGCATACACGCTCAGACGCACACATTTGCAACCATTTAGAATCAAACGACACTTCACTAAGTGCATACATGTTTACAAAACCGGCTTTCCGTCACTGTTGACAGCGCTGTCTTGGTTTTTTATTTGCTCTGACCCTACTAAGTATGAGACCAACACTGCAATCACGACAAAAAATCTGCTGCTTAGGGTACAGATAGTGCAATCCACGACGATGCGCCCCACTCCGCAATAATGTACTGTAAGCTGTACTTTAGTACGGCGCGGAGCGGAGTGGGGCGCGTCTCAGTGGATTGCACTATCTATACATTAGTCGACGGCTTCAACGCGTTGGTGCCCGTAACTAATATGCATTCTAATGAGTCTAATTATTTGTTTATTTAGTTTTACGTGTTTATTTGGTATAACATATTTATTTAGTATTTATTGTTCTAGTTTTTATTCATTAATTTATTTAGTGAAATAGACGATGATTTATAACGAAAACGAGCGCGTAAAATTTCATGAACAAACTTTTGGACGTATAGATATCATGAAAAAACGATTGAATATTGAATAAATTATCTATCCTTGTATGGTTTTTATTTTGCCATTTTCTTACTACATGAGTTATTTATTTACGGCCAAAGACGAGTTAAAATTAGTGTTGAAATTTGGAAGTTTCGACGCTCATAACTTCCAAACCAATTTTTTTTCCAATTCTGCTTCCATACAGGGCTAGATAATGACAAGACAAATTGATATAATTTTTAGTTTTAAACATACACCGTGAAACAGACGAGTTATCACCATACTACGTTTGTATGGAAGAATGACCGAATTGGGAACCCTTAAGAGCGTGCTGCATTCTGAACGTGGGCAACGTCACAAATAGATGGCAAACATTTCGCTGTTTTGACTAATTTGGAAATATTATTATATGAAATATAGCTAACTAGTGAACTAAAATATTGATTATAATAATACTTAATAACTTTATTTCACACTATCCATTACAGAATCATCCATATTTGCGTTAGCAAGGGAAATATGTTGGTAAAACACAAAAATAAAATAAACGACTTCAAATTGACATAACCAGTGTCTAAGAAAACACCTACACGTACATTCACACACACATAGTCACATACTCATCCAACCCACACATCCATAACACTCATGTACACTCAAATACACATACACACTCATGCACACGCTCACCCACGTTCATTTAATTATATTATTTTGTTGTCTTACTAAACCCATGTACTGTTTTTATTGTGTTTTAAGTAAGTACCTACTGTTGTGAAGGAGCGGAGTCCTCTAATACAGGCATTATTTGCTTAAATGAGGACTCCAAACCCAAAATTGTTTATGTATAACTTTTGGACACAATAAACGTTATATTATTAAACGTTATATTATTATATTAAGAAAAGCACCGTCTATGCGCTCCGCTATTACTTTCAGAATGCCGTTGGAGCTTGATCAGATACGGTGCAGTATGGAGGCCCCTCTCTTTCTCATGATGGCATGAAAGCCACCAATCTAAGCCTCGGCAGCCCCTACAACATTCTAAAAGCGTTATTGTATTGTACACGAAGGGCATTTAGTGCTCGCTGAGTACAGCTGACCCACAGGGTGCACGAATAAAACGATTGGCTCATTCGGGCACCGTTAATGTAAGACAGAATCATATTCTGCAACTTGTCAACAAGCAGCACAGTATGACACCTTATAATGCTCAAATTAATAAGAATCGCACCATAACAAACATTTGCTCACCTTTCCGCTGTCCCACGGCGTCCGCCAGGTGACAGCGGGTATATCTTGCCACTTGTCTCTACAAAAGCTGAACAAAACCCTGAACATAAATCCCGTTACGATTCGTGAAACAAAAAATAAGGTAAAGGTCTGGCTACTGACACAGGACTACAACGCAACTGAAAACTTACTGCAATCAACCTAAATATATATATAAGAACACAAATCATTGGTACACACACACACATACACACCCCAACACTCACGCACACTTACACACACACACACCCACACACGTATACCGTTTAATCCTGAATTTATTATATTGTAATTTGTTTTTGTTTTAATTTTAATTTGTTCTTGTGTTGTTATTTTATGTGCTTAAATTTTTCATATCCTATTTTTTAAATTAATTTTATGTACGATAAGTTTATCACCTTTTGCTGCTTAAACTTGCTTAATTGTAACCTAAATGAAAGACGTCACTGGCTCCTGAAATACAGGTACTCTAACCTAGCTCTGGAGCTAGGGTCTCAAATTTATCTGTAACCTGTTTATGGCAATAAAGAATTTATTTATTTATATATTTATGTTTAAACCTGCGAGACAGCATGTTTCCACGGACAGCCAACGCCCTTCATTCCCTCTCAATGTCCACGTCATCAAGGAGGTCCTCCGTGACCCAGTGACCCAAGTACTTAACCTGACCTAAATAACATCGTAACACCGAATATTTAGTATTAGATGTAAAAAACGTTCCAAATGCCTTTTTTATACCTAAAACTGTTACAACATCAAATTCAGTGTTATAATTGCAATTCATTAATATTCTAATTCACTAGTTTGCGTTAATTCATATTTCCGTAAAGTGATATTGTCAAATTAATCAAAACAGCGAAATATTTGACAGCTATTTGCGACGTTGCCCACTTTCAATATGCACGCTATTTTACGTTCCCTTATGTCAATCAAATGTGGGTTTAACAGCTGATTTTTTCACGATTTCAGGGTCGGTCCCATCCCAACGTTGATGATCCTGAGTACAATAACACCTCAAGAGGTTTTCTGTTATTTCAGTTACAGCTTGTTTATCTGAAAATCTGAACCCATCAAGCGACCTTCTAATTTGTAAATACTTGGAAACTTTACACCAAACCGAGTCCCATTTTGAGGACAGTATCTTTAATAATAATTTTTATTTAGGTTCATAAAGATTTTGTAGTAGGTACCTACATGAGGGACTTACAAAGTGTGCATTGTTAATTACATGGTGTAGGTACAACAAATTGTTGGGTTGATCGCTGCTCTCCTAGATAGATCACTTCAGTAATGTGTATTTAGGAGAGAACGATCTTTCAAATAAGTAGTCATTGTTGTCAAGAATCAAAATTATGTCTCACGTAAAAAAAACCGATTCCGATTTGAAAATTATTTTTTCTTTTGGTAGAGGAAGCTTGCTCAAAAGAAAGAAAGAAAGATAGAAAAATAAAAACTTTTTACAAAAACAGTCGGTGGTGAAAACCGAAAATTCAAAACCAAAGACACCGACTTTCGAAATTAAAGTTATTTTTCACACAGCAGTGTTTTTATTGGAAGTCAGTTGTTTTTTTTTTAAGTTTTAATTTTCACTTTTTAGTATCATAAACATATTGTCCATAGCCAGTACCTATAGTAACTTCTGAGTATAATTTTGGCTCACCAGATATTTATAGCAACTATTGTCTCAAAGTTCATCTGTTTGTAAACACAGCTGTTAAAACATGTTTATAGCAAGCAGATGGTGTTCTGACGTAACTTTCATGTTTTGTTAATATCTGAAGGCGTTTCCTGAAATCTGTATCTTTACATATTATAAAAGAAAGTCGCTTTTCGTGTTAGTCTGTATGTCCGCGTTGTTCTTCGATGAGGTTTTCCGGTTTTTTTTAGAGAATGTATTCCGGAAGGTTTATTAATATTAAATAAAATAAAATAAAAAAGTCTTTTATTCCTTGCATTTTACAGGATTTTTTAGTTTCTAGTAGGCAAATTGTTTAGTTAGTTTACTTAGATGAAATGTTAGTTATTATGAATTTCTATCTAATATCTAATTTATGCACGAACCCCAGATGGGGTGAAGGCCTCCTCCAAAGTAATTTCGGAAATTCCTATTACGCGGTACTTCATTTCGTTTAATGATTCCTCAATTCTAATATGCGGGCGTGTAACTATAAGCTGACATTATTATTTGCAATCTGTATTAACTGAGAATTATTTTTGTTCCATAGTTCTGTTCTAAAAATTAAACTTATAGATAATTACGAAATCTCGATGTTTTGTGAAGTAAGATAATAAAACTCGTAATAGTAGGGAATTACGTAAAAAATCCATTAATTCTCACTCCAGAGGCTGCTAGTGATTTGTGTCGATACCAGATAGGCTTGTGAAAATACATAACATAACATCACGCCCGTAATCCCCGGAGTGTTAGGCAGAGGTGTATCTTGTAGTACCTACAATTTGTCCCATTATAATAGGGCGAGCCTATTGCCATCAACCGGACACAAATCCAGACTCCGGGCTGCTACTGAGAAATTCCTGATTTTAAAACCCAATAACACTTTGGCCGACCCGGGAATGGAACCTAGGACCTCATGCTCAGCAGAAGCACTTGCGACCACTAGACCAACGACGCAGTCTGAGATCTGTGAAAATGTGGTTTCAAAATAGTTTTCAAATTCAAATAAAAAAAAACTGTTTATTTCACATAAACCTACATGGGTACTTATGAAACGTCAGAAGCTAGGTGCACGGTGCCAATTGGTCGTTTCCTATGGAGAAGAGCCGGCAAGAAACTCCACGGTTACTCTTTTTAAAATAATTGGCTTTTACAATATTTTCAAATAACAGTGTTATTAGTTATGGGAGGACAGTGTAGGTCTTTCAAAAAGTACCAGGTACTTAACAGAATAATGATGGTCAACAAATCTACAGTCCACTAAGCCTACAGCGTCTCACATTCACAAAATAGAAAATAATCTATATAAAGATGAATAAATAAATAAAAATAAAAAACGTATTTATTTTAAACGAAATGACGTGATTGATATTACAGCTGTAAGAAATCTCAATAGTTATCATGCCCACAAAAGCCACTAATGAAGAGTTAAAAATAAATTGTAGGTATATAATGTCAAATAATAGGGAGATTAGGTCAAGGAAGAATGTAAAAAATATAAACATGGTAATTTGGGAGCAGTTAATAGACTCTTACATAATAAGGCAGTAAATTAACTCTAGATAAACCAACATGGTTGTATGAAGGTTGACTCTAAACAGATGCATAATTCGACGTGTACCGACTGTAACGGCTAGAGCTGCACAGGGTAGGCTGCGCAGGCCGTTAACGATAGGTAGGTAGTAAAACATGGCTAGGTCATCATGGTAAGGACACTGAGTCACTGTCACTAATAGTATTCGCACATATAGTAAGGAAGTGTACCGTCCTTGGCAGCACGTGGCAGACTTTAGGGCCTGTTCTGCACAGGCTCAGCAGTAGGCCGGACGGCACTCGTAAGACGACAGGTAGTGAGCGTCAGTAGCACGTGGAGGCCACCTGTCAGCACAGCAGGCCGCAGGTCAAACTTAATGGCGACTCGGAACATGAGGCGAGTCGCTGCGCAGTGACAAATTCATGGGTCAGCGGGGGTGAGGGGTGCGGTACTGCGCAGCGAGCAGCTAACTTCCGAGCCGCCATTAACTTTGAATCGAACTATAGGTAAGGTCAGACCTAGACAGCAACGTGCGTAGGTAGCGTGCAGAATAAGCCAAGGGATCCTGCCCTGAGCCCGTACGAAGAGCCCCTAGATTCGGGGCACATCGTTTTAACTAGGATTGTCCGGTAGTCTAATGCTAGAGGATCTATAGTAAGCTAGTGTTGTACCACGTTTTTAGTGATGTGGTTAAGAACTTACTAGTTGTGATATTTTAGCATCACTCGACTATGAGTCCGTCAGTTGAGACCGCTCACAACGCTACACTGCCTACCCTACTCAGTATCACTTACAAACTACTTTGATATACGTCTTGTTTACAAAACGAAGCAATTTAATATGACCTGGTGCATGCACTTTACCTGTTGTAGCCATAACAATCTCTTGTTGCTCTAATAAATCCACGATTTTTATGAAAGTCGTAAAATATTATGTGTTTTTAATACCTTGCTTCGGTTTATTTTATGAAAGTTGGCAGGTAGAGAACTTTTTACAGATAGTTTTCTCAGGTAGGTACATGAAATATGTGTAACAGTAAAAGAAAGAGAGATGGTTCTTTCGTGAAATTAATTGAATAATTAGCGTTAATGAGCCATAACGTAATAGGGCATTAATGTTTGTCTTTATGCAACTGGGAGACAATGAAATAAATTAACAATATTTTTTCAAATAAATAAACCAAGCAATCAAATGAAAATAATAATAATTAGGGAATGTTAACAAAAATGTATTTCTTTATTATAACTTTTTATTATGAATTATTATAAAAATATTTAGATTAAATACACAAACACCTACACAAAAGTGTCGTGACGGTCAAAATGTTACGCTTTTTCTGTCTAGCTCTCATTCGCCAAGTGTGCTGAGTATAATGTCATATGTGATGCTGATAATGAACTTCATTACAAATGGAATGATTGTACGTGTCGTAGGAAGATTTGGTAATTCGAATTGTTTTTTCGAAAATTCTAAAACCCTAGAGATATTGCGAAAATACGGATAATTACACAATGGTGAAAACATTTCTGCGAGCAACTTGTAAGTAGCGCTCGTCGGTCACTGCCGCGGCACCGCTCGCTCGGCTCGCGCGACTTTGTTCATAGTTCTAACCTAACCTAATCTATATCACCCAGCTCAAAATGATGAATCATATAATCTGCCACAGAAATGTTTTCACTATTGTCTAATTATATGACGGCGTGGCGTATGAGTGCTATAAAAAGTGGGTAGAGTCGAGTGTTATAAAAAACATCGTTCCAAAAATAGCATGGTGTTTATTATTAGCAGTTTTGTCTTTGTTGCCTTTCAGAAATGACCACTAACTAACCGCACTAGTCTATCCTAAAAAGCAATACTGTAACTTGAAAGCTACTCTGTAATACTAAGTTAACTTTGTTGCGCCACTTCTTCTTCCCAGCTAAAGCACTAGGAACTGGTGAAGGGCGAGCGTTTTCGGGGGACTGTTTTATGTAAGTTTTGACCTTCGAAAAGTTTCTCAGCCTAGTTTGAATAAATGACTTTTGAATTTGAATTAAGCCAGAAAAGTATATAAGCACATCAGAAAAACCTTGTTTTTATCAACAGTAATGCATTAAATACTCAAATACTTTAAACATTTTCGTAGACACACAATCTCGATGTTATTGCACTAAACGCCTCCACGTCTGAGTTTTAAATTACAAATCTGTTTATGTTTGTTTTCCTATGTAGTTTGGCAGCCAGGTAAATGGCTGACGGATTTAACATTGGTCAAATTCGAAGGAGCTTTAAAATGAACACATCTTCGTACTCACCACTAACGATTAAATTAGACGGTTTAGGTACTTATTCTCTGGAATTGGGAACAGGCATAAACCTACCGGGAATATACGTTCTAAAGTATTTTTTACATGGCATGCCATAAAGCAACAAATGACATGTCAAAGACAAAGTCAAATAATTTATTTCAATTAGGCACATTTAAGGCACCTTTGATGTCAGAATTCACAAAAAAAAACGGGTTGCACTCCGAGAGTGCCGGCAGAAGTGAAAACTTGAATATTAACGTTGTGCATTTTTGATGTTTTGGAATGGTTAGGGAATAATTTTTTGCACCGGTCTCCTCTCCCTCCGTCTTGCGAATTTTCGATCAGGTCACGTGTCCTTTTTTTTTTTTTTTTTTTTGGGTGGGAAATCATCAAATGACGTCTCCCGCTCTGGGTGGAGCGGGAGGGCGTGTCAGACTCTTACTGACTAAAACCCACCCGTGTTCCTTCTGTTGCCTGTGCAATGCCAGGGGGCCACGGTATCCCTTTCGGACTTTCCCGCAACCCCGGCAGGCAATGGTCTCATCGGACCCCTTCACTTGCTGACATCTCTTTGAGGCGCGCGTGGAACACAACGCGCCGTCGACCCGGGCCTGGTCCTTACCGGACGGCGAGCTACCCATTGCTCACCGTCCGCAAGCCCGCGCCTACGGTGGCCGGGAATCGGCAATCGATTCCCGACGCCCAGGGCGTCTCCTCCTGCGGCGGCTAGGGGCGTGAGGGCGCGAAATTTGCCTCTCCCTCACGCGTTCCGCCTCCTCCTTTGCGAGCATTACTGCTTCGCAGAAGGAGGTGACGGCCTCCCATGCCCTCTCGCTCCGTACCATGGCCTGGACCAGGGCCGGACGCGAGAGATCCCCGCCACCGATCGCCTCCACGAGGACACGGCGGTGCTCTGCCCAAGCCGGGCAAACCTCCACCGTATGCTCCACCGTGTCCTCCGGGCGATCCACGCAGTGATGACACCCGGGCGTTTCCTCCCGCCTTATCCGAAACAGGTACCTCCCGAAACAGCCGTGTCCGGTGAGGACCTGCGTCAGGCGGAAGGTGAGGACGCCGTGGCGCCTCTCCAGCCACTCCTCAAAGAGGGGACTTATCGCCGCAATAGTGGCGTGCCCAGCACTGGGTTGCGACAATCGTACTCTCCATGCCGCCATGAGATCCCGTCGGAGCTCTGTCCGCTGTGCCGCGATTTCTCGCGGCATCGGAGTCAAGCCCCGGCGTTTCGCCTCCCCGCGCCACTCCCAAATATGCGCGAGGACTTTTGCCTCCAGATCCCATGGCGGCAATCCGGCAAGGAGGCTCGCCGCCTCACCGGAGACCGTGCGGTATCCCCGGACCAGCCGGGTGGCCATGACCCTCTGGGACGCGTTCAACCGGCGGGCAGGCCGCCGCCTCAACGAATGCGCCCACACCGGTGCCCCGTACAGGGCCATGGACCGCACGATCCCCGCGTATAGCCTCCGGCAGGAGGCGTTTGGACCCCCTAGATTGGGCAGGAGCCGCTTCAAGGCAGCCCCGGCCCGGTCCAGTCTGGGAGCCAAACGTCGGAAATGCTCCACGAAGTTCCACCGACTGTCGAGGACGAGTCCCAAGTACTTCATCGTCGACTCGACGCCGATGTGAACCCCTCCTACCGTTATTTGGGAACCCGACGGTGGCGCATTCCGAGGACCATGAAAACACATGGCCTCGGACTTGTGCAAGGCCACCTCGAGTCCCAACTGCCGGATTCTGGCTACGATTGTCGCAACCCCGTGTGTCGCTAGTTCGACCGCCGCCTGGTGCGACCTCCCCTGCGCCAGGACCAACGTGTCGTCAGCGTAACAAACGACGCTGACGCCATTGGAGGTCACGTGTCCTGACGCGAGTTTAACATTTTTTACCCATCACAAAAAAAGTGCACAGCGCTGATAAAGAAGTTTTCACTTCAAAAAAATGATTCTAGTCGCCCCTTTTAAAAGCTAATTTTCGTATGGAGAAGAATGGGCAAGAAACTCCACCGTTATTCTTTTAATTTTTTTTTCACAATATCTTGTTTATATTAATTTTATATAATTATTTGTGAAGACGATGCACCTAGAATAAGATTACTATACCACGATAGGTAAAAAGAATAAAAAATGAAGCAATGACAGATAAATGAATTATGTCTTGTAAGGTCTAAACACTGTTTAGACGTTGCAACTTTTATTGTTGCCATGGTATGCTACAGGCGATCAAATTCCACTTTACAAGTAAAAATCACTCTTTAGTGGTTTTGACATGACCATTGTTCTGTCAATACCGCTCTTTAAAAAATCCTAAGTTCATTGTGCGACTAATGCCCGTTTTCACCTTCACTAAATGACATTTTAAAGAAGCCCTAAATAAAAGCGCATTTGGATTTTCAACGCTAGGCTCAGCGCTGAGAGTTAAAAGTCCGACAGTGTACTTTCATTCTCTTCATTTAAGTGTCACTTAGTGAAAACGGGCATTCGACTTTTTTAAAGTTACCGAAGTCTTTGAACTTCTATATCCAGGTTTAAGTACAGCAGAGCTTCCTTTACTGCTAGATATAGGGTCCTCTCCCTAATTATTCATTTTTTTTTTCTCCCGAATATCTAAATCGGTTCTTCTACATTGTTAACCTTTGCCTAGATTACCCACCTTCCAGATAACGACAACTCTCATGTTAAGTTACCTATCCACGCGTAGCATAGCGACGAGAACGACAGAATCTTGCTGTCTCATCTTCCCCTAGAAATCATCATACAAATTAGCATTTCCATAATGATTTACTGCATGTTTTTACATTCCTAACATCGTATGAAACAATGATCGCATAAAATAATATTTAACACTAACACCTTCAAACAAATTACCTCTCGACGTAAACACTAACGAATCGTAGTCAGTTTTCTTAAAATCACGAACACTCAGCCCAATGCGTGTTTACCATATTTTCTAGGAAAGCCGCGTGCGCAAGTAGATTTTCATGTTCAACCTGTTGGCAATTATCCATATAATTTTGTTGAAGATATTCGGAAATGGTTCATAGAATTTTTAATTTTCCTTTACATCTGACCCGTGTCGTGGGGTTTTCCCAAAGATGGGTTCTTAAAATCATGTTGATGGAAGCTGGGATTAGGGTGACTAACCGTAGTCCGTCGTCCGAACTTATTCATGCCCGAGACGGGGCGTTGAGCCTCTCTGAAGGACATTACGACCTTAGGGTAACGACCACAAAGGGTGAAAGGTCTGGCTGCAAATTAGGCGGGTCAGTGCCCGCGGAATGCGGAAAAAATGTGCTTAACTTTTCGCATCTCACTCAGCCTATATGTATTATATAGTCACTTCAATACGTATTATACGCATTATATAGTCAATTCAATGAAAATCAATTCAAACTAACGCAGTCCACTACTGGATATAGACTTCTCCCAGGTTGCACCAAAACACCCCGCCCTTCGCTTTCCGCATCCAGTCTGTCCCAACCACCTTTTTAAGTTCGTCGGTCAATGTAGCTGGGGGGGGGGGGCGTCCCACACTACGTTTGCTCGTCACGATCCAGACGTAATTATCTTTCCATTTTGAGTGTACGTACTCGTATAAGATTCCAACATAACTTTTTTATTTCCCCTGATGGAGGATGTAAGGTTCATAAGGACCACGCAGAAAAAAAATATAATATCTACTCGGTTACGTCTCTGTACCAAGTGTCTGTCTGTATAAATTGTTATAACTTTGAGATAATTTTGAAGAAAAGCTTTTTGGAAACAGGACCTCTGTAGAAAAACAGTGTGGGATGAAGATAGAAAAAATATTTAGTACTATAAACTTTTGCCCATGGTTTCGCCCGCGTGGATGTCGAAAAATATCCTACGGGAACGCCGAAATCCGTTATCCGTCGTATCCGTCCGTTGGTATTTCATCCAAATCCGTTTTTGCGTTAATCCGGAACATACATACATCTTGCAAGAGATTCATGAAAACAAGTTTTAAAACTTTTACACACATGAACTCACGCCTTTTCATGGAGGTAGGCAGAAACTACAGAACGTCCCCTGCTACGATCCTTACATACTCCTTTTGCTTCGTTTATGTTCGTACATCTGGACATACACGCACGCCGGTTGCGAGTACTACGCACCTGGACCTTTCTGAAGAGCATCACCCAATATGTCCTTCATTCCTTCCTCCTCCTTCGTGGGGTCCCGGCGTTTCCACTCACATCTGCCTTGTAAATACGTTTTAGTTAGTCGCCTTTCCTTCACCACCTCAACATGACCAAACCATCTCAGCACATATTTTAAATTTTAACGTTGCTAAAATATTTGCTACGTAAGCAAAAACATTGAGTTCGCTTTTAGCATTGCCGCTTTCCTTGAAATGAGACAGGTCAGCTGTCAAAACATGGCCAAATTCTAAATATGTTTGAGTACCTGAATCAGTAGGTAATGATGATATCATACGTCATTTCAGTAATTTGATTACTTGGCCTTATGAGCAAGATTACATCAGCTCTATGTAGATTAAATAAATAAAGTGTGCATGCCAAGTTTTGATTTATCTTGGGATTATTTATGGTTGGATCCTGTGAACCAATGGTGGATCAATAATTGTATAGTTTCACCAATCTTATTACAATATAGTTATTTTTAACCCCCAACGCAAAAAGAGGTTTGTTATAAGTTTCACCGCTATGTGTGTGTGTCTGTCTGTGGCACAATAGCTCTTAAACGGCTAGACGGATTTTAATTTAGTTTTTTTATTTGAAAGCAGGTTTTCTAGCAAAGGTTCTTAGACATGTTTTTATCAAAATCGGTTCAGCCGTTTGAAGATTATCAGCTTTTTTCTAGTTGATGAATGGATGTGAGCGTCTTTCAGAGGTCTGATGATTTGAAATTTGGTATTCTGTTACTTCATTAATATAGAAGAACATATTAACCTTGAACTGATGCTGCAGCATCACCTGGAATTTGCAGGATATCCGGCTCCCTTACCAACTTACAGCACAGGTATTGTGATTAGGCTCATTTGAATGGTCTCAATGAATAGGTTATAGAAAGATGATGGACTAGGAAGGAGAAATGAGGAAATGTTTGCTTCGTGTTTTTTTTTTAAATATTAATATAATTTCACTTGTTATTAATTAACTAGCTGACCCGACAGACGTTCTCATGTCCTTACAAAATTCTCATAGAAAATGCACAAATTTTCCCGGCAACTTTCTCAATTTCTTTTTCGTAAAAACCAAAAAACTATTTTCCAATTTACCAACGAACATCAATATAGTTGAGGTATATTTTTTTATTTATGTACTAATCATCATTTTAAATTTTGGGTGAGATTTCAGATATTTGGGTTTTTATCAAACATTTAAAAAATAACGTAATCTGGATCTTTTTTTATCACTTCATCTTTACGCCTGTACTGTCATTTCGTGATAGCGCTGGTTTTCCGACCTACTTTACACAAACTGACCTAGTCAAATACAGGAATTGACAGCATAACCAGAATCCCTGGCCGATAAAACAACCAACAGCGATCGCTGGTAAGTTTTTCTCAAGAGAATTCACGGGATTAACACCGCTCTCTTAAACGCAGTCACTGACATCATTAGAGGGTGTGAACCGTCAAGTTTATATATACCGTTCAAATAAATATTTACGGAAATGTGCAATACGATCAAAAAGCTAGGTTTCCGTAAATATTTATACTTAGATAAATGCACTAAAATATAATAATATTAGTCCATTTATCTAAGTATCTGCTGGCTAATGTAAATTCCAACGTTCGAATCTCTCAGATTCGCACGTACGCCAAGACTTTCGGGAGAAAAAAGTGTTATTTCCTGGCCACAACTAATTCAACATTTTGAACTTTCTGTAGACAGATGTGGCTGACGGCTGATGGATGCGGATGGGCTTTTTGTTTTTTTTATTGCTAGTGCTAGTAATCTTTAGAGACTCTTGCGCACTTGTATTAATTACGGTTGTTTACTCTGTTATTGGTTTTTCCATTAGGAATTTCTTAGTAACAGCCCGGAGTTTGGAAGTTGGCGGTGTGATACCCCCGTGCCTCAGAAAGCACGTTAAGCCGTTGGTCCTGCACCTGATCTCTCTCCGGTCGTGTCCGATTGCCTTCCCATTGGTTCACGAGAACGAGGGAAGAGAGAGTGCACTTGTGAGTTGTGCTTTATAATATTATCCGCGTCGATGGCTAGTCTCTGCTGAAATTGTCCGCCAGGACCAAAATTCGGTCTGGACTATTAAACCTATCAATATAGTTTATCGTGGGCGAAGTGCTTAATTGCATTTGAGGAAACCAGTGTAACAGCCTATTAGGTAAGGAACCAGAAGCATTTGCATCACGTAGACAACTTTAGTCAATCTACTTTCGATTCATTTACTTTCCCAGTTAATATATTTATAGTTCAGAAAGAGTACTGGTTGTTGCCCCTTGCTTTCCTTAACAATTATTACTGAGAAAACTATTAAGTCTTATAAGCCAATTGGCTGCTTCTGAGCAACTGGTTTTGAAGAAATAGGTTGCGTTTATAATGCCTGGTTTATATGATGGCATTGGACTGGACCCAGTGACTCGGAATTTTGGAGCCAGTCAGTGGGTTCATGTAGACGAGATCGGCAGTAAGTCAGACAGTCAGGCGGGGGAAGCTACTGGGCCGGAAAATAGACGGGTAGGTTAGTCAACTGGATTGACTTGAGGAAGCAAAGTTAGCACTGGACTGGGTTGAAAGTGTCTACACGAGCCCAGTTGCAAGTCAGCACTGAATTGACTTAGTTTACTGTCACATTACTGGGTTCGTATCAACCTGCCTTTAGGCGCACGGGATAAATATCTTTGCCCTAAGCATAGTTGTTCATGCACGATATTGGAGAATTCTAGTGTCTCTTTAGATGATTTTTAAGTTTAAATATTTATTTTCATTAGTAATTCAATAGAAATTTTCTCATGTGGAAAGTTGTTGTAACAATGCTTTTATGTAGCGCTTGTGGCGATATTTAGAAAGGCAACATACATTGAAATGAGTAACTGTAGTGCGGACAGACGACACTGCTTCTTGACACCTGGGGGCCAACCACCATCTTATTTTGATGTTACTTCAGTGCGAGAAAGAAGTAGAGCTATACAGGACGTCTAGCTCCATCTCTTTCCCACGCTCAAGCAAGATTAAAATAATATTGCTAAAAGAGGTTTAGGTAGTTTCATAGTAACGAATATGTGTTTTGCGAATTTGATCCTTATTATTACTAGAAAACGATTTCCCGTTCGCCCAGATTCTAAATAAAAATAAAAATATTGTTATAAACCAGTAACTTAGTTCCCTCGATTTATTTATTACATACATACATACGCTACCATTACAGTCTCCCAATTCGGTAGTGTAGTTAATTATCATTTATGAAATAATAGGTGCAACATAATATTTACAAATTAAAAACATAACACGTACAACGTTACCCTTGCGAACTCGCCCAGTGAACATGAGAAAAGATCTATCCTGTTGGCAACTAAATTTAGTGTGCGCAAAATGTATTGACTTTATTAAAATAAATCCTGGTAACAAGAACAGCCCCATTTATCAATGGAACAGCATCAAGATAAATCAGCAAACGAAAAACAAACATTCAATTGTTGTTTTTTTTAGGGTTTCCTTTGGGTACGGTACCCTAAAAAAGAGAAAAAACTGTAGCGGTTACACCGCCACATACGAACTACGCATTAAAGACATGACGTCACACAAATCCTGCGTCCCGCAATTAGAGTTTACCGCGCGAACGACATATATAAGACTATCCGACATCAACAGTTGGGCAGTTGCCCGCCAGACACAACACCCGTCTGGTCGGAGGATCCTCCCTTTTCTATGGTGGATGAGTGAACATTACACCCTGTTCCTCATGCCCCTAAAAACAATACAACTGGACGCTTTCTTTTTGCTAAGGATCCACTGTCCATCAGTCATAAGGCTATATCTTTTACCGTAATAGGTATACACTTGACATTTGCACAGAGTGTGTATGCATATACTTCGATGGCTGCTGTAACAACAAATAATAAAAATAAAATAAAGTTAAAAATACTGTTTTTTTAAATACTTTTTAGTATTAAAAAAACCAATATTTTTAACGGTATTACGGAACCCTTCGTGTGAGAGTCCGACTCGCACTTGGCCGGTTTTTTTTTCAAATTCATTGTTCCCATTATTTTGGACTTTGAACGCTGTTTTGATAACATCGTTAATGTAAAATGGATAATGTTTAGTAAACTCGACCCAATAATGGTCTAATTTTATCAAAAGCTAAAACAATTCATTTGAATTGATGCTGGGAACGTGATAGGTTTATTTTTGTTTCTAAAACTGGTGTTTGAGTTACAGTGTTCGTTGTTGAAAGGCTAAGATAGTCTTATAATTCGTGAGTGTAAACTAAGTACCTACCTATCTACGATTTAGGGGTTTTCCAGGGTGTAGAGCTGTGTCGTAAACCGTGATGTACCATCGCGGTCACGCATATCTAACCACTTTGAAAACAAAATACCGCGCACACGACCCTTTTTTTCGTAGGCAAGCGTTACTATAGTGGCCGAGCACTGTAAGCAGGAATAGTCCTTACGTTGTTCAGATATGTGTGTCCGCAATAGTACCTACTATCCTGCCTTCTGTGTCCAGTCTACATGACCTCTCCCCTACAGACGACAACGCCGTGGAAATCGCTAAGTTTTGAGCCCAACAAGATGTAATATACTTTCGTGCCAGCGACTTGAAGAAGAAGCAGGGGTCTTCCGATCGGTGGTTAGTTTTCTTTCGTGGTCTCCGACACCTCACTATTGTCCCCATCATGATGATGATCATCATCATCGTCCAGAGCTTGACTTCACGTACTGCTGGGTATAGAGTTCTCTTTTCTTGTGCCAATCCCCACGCTCCTGTGCCAGCCTCAGCCACGTTTTGCCCGCGATGGCAACAGATTCCTCCGCCCATCTCGATGCCAGACGACCGACAACTCGTTTTACAGTCCTTGGACGCAAGGACGGACGGACTCCGGCTTAGCCTTATTTCACCTGTCATCACTGCTTCTTCCCAGATGTCCTGCCCAACTAAGAAAAAGAAAGAAAGAATAATATTTATTTGGACACAGTTCGTGAAACACATTAACAAAATAAAAAGTGAAAATAATCATAAAGCAATAATAGTGTGTGCCTCACGGCTGCGCCAACTCCATTTGAGTTCCATAATACACTTTTCGATATCGAAGACGTCTTCCGACCTCGAGTTTGGAACTATTTTCTCGTATATAAAAAAAGTACTCTGTGTATTGTCCCCAGAACAGCTTGGCAACCATAGAAACGGGTTTTGTCGACGGAAGAATAGACAAGAAGTCGGGGGCAGAGGTAGTTGCTCATATTTGCAGACGAAAAGATGCTGCTTCCATTTATATATCCTCACATCACTAATCCAGTAGGACTAAGGCCCAATTAGTCTATAGTTTGGGAAGTTCTGACTGTTTGCAAGATAGAGCGTGATTTTCGCATTGAGGCTGTGTGTTCGCTCGAATAGTTAGGCTCAAAGAGGTGACAAGTAGTATTTGAGGACGTGCGGTCGTGGGATCGGCCGCACTTGGTGTTGGGGCCCGCTAGCCATGGTGGGCTGATAGCAGTCGGGGATGCGGTGAATGTACAAGTATCACATGGCACTAGAAGGAACAGTGGGGTTTAAGTCGGTAGGAGTCCGAGATAACCCTCAGTTCTACCCAGACGGAGGGTATGCATGAGGAGATCCAAACAGAAATAAAAAGGGTGGCTAGTAAAACCTGGAAGAGAATTGCCGAGAATAGAGATGTATGGCGTGCGACTGGAGAGGCATAACTCAAACTCAAAGCATTTATTCCAATAAACCATTTACAGGCACTTTTGAATTGTCAATGAGTCAGAAAGTTGAAGCTAGTTGCCCATTCCAAAACGTAGATCTCTATGGAGATCGGGGAAGAAACTTCAACTTCATTTAAATATAGACATTACAAAATCCTGGGTAATCTCTTGTTGCTTCTGTATGTGAGAAAAATGTAAAAAACGATTAAAAATAAGCCCTGGTAAATAAGAGATGACCAGTCTCACCATTTTGCATCCGTCCAGCAGTGTCCAGTGGGCTGCTGTAGGCTGAGCATGTCGATGAATATTTGGGCTTCTCCTTTAGTTAAACAAATCCTAAAGAAATTAATAATTTACATTATCTAACATGCGGAATCAATCCGGCAATTACAGCACTTGGCATTAGTAAGCGGGTTAAGAGCGCGTGCGCAGGCTTTGTTTTGACAGAGACGCATGGCGCCAGAGTATGGTCACGTGACTTATTAATATCCGTGTTTAGTTAGTCTGTTTGAGTTTCTGAGTATCTAGTGGTTAGTGCGAATTTTCTATTTGTTTTGTAATAGGTTATTGAGACCATATTGCTTTTGTGAAACGTACCTACTTTATTTTCTACCATAAGAATTCATAATTTCACTAACATGCTTATGGATCAGCAGTCGCGGCTAGTCAGCTAACCGCTGCGTGGTCAGACCAAGTAACCGCCCTCACTGGACTCTATTATGACCGGGGTGAAAGAAGCCGAGAACAGAACGAATTTTGAATGCTTCAGCAAAGGTCACCTGAAAACTACTCATTCCCCTGGATTACCTCAACATCCAAGTAAGCAGAACTAAATTCCGTAGCTCGTAATTTTATTTGTGTTGTAACTAACTCTGCCACCTACCTACGCAAAGCAGCATTGGCTTTAAATATGTAGTTTTTTATCATAAAATATACTGTGAAATATTTCAGCCTTGAAAACTACATTATTTAGCGTCATCATGATGCATTACGCTAACTAATATAACAGCACAATATAATGTTACATTACGACACCCCACACCTCAAGGTCACCGCTTATTATTAAGAATAATTTCCGTTTTATGACAATTTAATCCGTATTACTCGTGACCACAGAATAAAAGTAATATTAATAATTATGGCTCTTCCGCTTTAACCACACTCAACTCTACTCTTTGCTATACAGTTCTTAATTGGACATCAGAAGCTTGGGAACACCGCGTTTACATACATAAACATGTTGTGATACTTGTTTTCAACAAATAAACTATATCAAAAATGTATATAAAACATGATGCATGTTTTGACGTTGCTCAGATATTTTGTTGTGAACTATTTTATTAAATTTTTTTATATTTGTGGGAAGTTTTCTATATGTTTTGTAACAACTAAGTAGTCTTAACAACTTTTTTAACGAAAACTGTAGACCTAGCTTTATACCTTACTGATTGACAAGGCTATAAACCTTGGTAAAAACTCGGGGCTAGGAATACCTACACAAACGTCATTTGCGAAAAAGTAAGTTCAAAAACCCGAATAATGAAAATACACGCTCTAAAAAGTACGAAACAAGAATGGTTAAGGTAAACCCGTCGTTGCATGCCATTATAATTATGTAGGTGTATAGGCAGTTTTCAGTAGTCGGGTTTTAGTTTTTGTACTTACTTTTTATTTAAATTATTTTGGGTTTATAATTTCGTGATAAAGTATTTGCAGTGCCGCTTTAATTTTTGTTGTTGTTTTGGTTTGCCGCCAATATGATATATATACATATTTGTAATGTGCTCGTCAACCCCTCAGCCGTCGCCCTTTCATTTGATACCCAACATGGCATAAATAAAATATTGAATTTATTGTGACGTCACATAGCCTCTAACCAGCAGGCAATCAAGACGCTTCCAACGATACCTACCTAAGTTATGAGGTAACAGATGAACATACATCCATACTGGTCAAAATCATAACCCTCCTTTTTGCTTCGCCGTAGTCGAGTAAAAATGGCAGAAAATATGCATTTTCATTCGTTTTCTATCACTACTGCGCACTAGACCTAATAACATCGAGGTGAGCATGACCTTTACGTTAGATCCTAGCCTTGACTGAAACTTAAAGTAATGTGGGAGATAAATCAGTTTTCAGCTTACTCGTAGATCGTAAAGTTCATGAATTATTAATATTTGTGCGAGATTTACTAATATTGGGATTGGGATATTTAACGTATGTTGAACATGTTGCAGCTAAGACAACCTGAGAACGTATATTAGCTATATTATTTTATTGTATCGTAAAACCTGTTCGTTCTTAGGTAAAGTAACTAATCAAAAATCTATAAATATTTAGAAAACAGATTACAAGGCATTGAGAAATAACTCAGTTTGGTGGAAGAAATTCTGCTTGAAGGATCTAAAAATGCCCAAGCGCAACCTAGCAACCACATGCGATAAAAACACCGTAAAAATCTATCAGAATATTTTGCATTATAAGCAAAATAATCAAATTACCTCATAATAATAAAAAAAAATGTGTTCTACCTTTAAAAACATGTGTAACATCGACAACAAAAGGCCTCGGGAATTTTACGATCCGTTACTGACGTAAAAATGAACACAAGCTACGTCATCGTCAGATGATGTAAAACAAGCGTCAAAAAAGGTATTAAAACCAGTTTTCTTTTATTAGAACTATAGTACATACGTAAGCGATAAACCACCACAATATTATTATTGGATTTGTTTGGATAAGCTATCAATTACGTCTTTTGTTTGATGTCAAGCGTGAGATGACGCGGTGTCGTTTGTTTACAGTATAAAGTTTGACGTTAAGTCTGATGCTCAAGTAACGCTATGTTCACCACAGCACTGTAATATATACATAACATAACATCACGCCTGTAATCCCCGAAGGGTTAGGCAGAGGTTTACCTATAGCTGTGTACATCCACATTGCGCCAGTTTTGTTTAAGCGGGTGCCGAACAGTCCACTTGTGCCACTCCTTTAATTTTCTAATACCTTATTTAAAGTTTCATATTGATACACAAAGCAATAAAATTCAATCTAGAGAAAAGCGGCCACATTCCTCTAGATCGTATTTTGTTGCTTCGTGTCTCAATATGAAAATTCTAGACACACTTACCCAGGGTCCTAGCCGTTATTCATAATTCCTTCTCAGTCGCATAATCCAGAATCCGGGCTGCTACTGAGAAAGTCCGAATGGAAAAACCCAATAACACTGCTCGACCTGGAAAGGACTCAGCAGCAGCTTAACTTTTATCAGCTTGCGAGCATTGTACTGCACATTATTTCCAGTACTTACATAATTATAAGGCTGGGTTCAAAATGTTTTACACTACACAGCAACCGGAACCAAGACGTTATTTATTGGCATTGCTACTCGTCCTAAATATGTAAAAACAAAAAATAACTTGGCAGAGGTGGCCATTAAGTTTTAAATCAAACTCAAAGCATTTATTTCAATTAAACCATTTACAGGCACTTTTGAATTGTCAAAGAGTCAATCAGTTAGTCAGAAAGTTGAAGCTAGTTGCCCATTCCAAAACGTAGATCTCTATGGAGAAGAACGGGCAAGAAACTCCAAGGACACTCTCAAATCGAATGCTTTGTTATTCTATTTTGCATTGCTTTCATCATTTTCCTTTTTTTTTTTTTAGATTCATTGTTTAAGAAGAATTACTACCTACTTTTGAAATGAAAGCAGTAGCAGAAGGTAGCGTTCTGTAGTTTTTGCCTACCCCCACTGGAAGAAGGGGTGATTTTATGTACTTATGCAATGATATTATTTGTAAAAAGAGGTAGATAGGTTATAAACGTTCCGCAAGTGGCACGTCAAAAGTTGGCTAATTAGCCACATTTTCTTCGTTTTGTCTCTTTTTCGCTCCCGATAATTACGACATGCCATCCTACTTCCACGTGTCATATAATAATGTGACATAGTGCCGTTTTTGAAGATAGAATGTTAGGTAGGTAACCTATCTACGTCTTTTTACTTCTAATATCATTGTACTTATGTATGTAAACTGAAAAATAAAAGAAATTGCTGTAAAAATAATGCTGACCTTCGGACTTAAGTTTACTGTTTACAAAAATTAAGGCCATTTAGAGTGTGGCAATAATTTATGCTAAATAACCAAAATGTGCTAAGAATTCGTGTCTACCTATTTTTCAGACAACGACATGCAGTCCATCAATGCAAGATTACAATTTTTTTATTTATCATGGAATAAAACTAACAATCAATAATGACATTTATACAAACATATTTTGAATTACAAAACTAGCTATAGAATATGCTGATGCCTGAAAAGTTTTCCAACCATTTAATTATTTTATTTTTAATCACCAGAACATACAGATGTTCAGTTAGATGCATCGGCTGCATTAAATACTAAATGAATGCCAACTAATATTATGTTATTTTCTCTACGTATCAAGAAGTCTTAAAAGAAAATGGTCCAATAGCAAAACGACACTTTAGCCAAATGTCCTATTAGCCAATCATTCTACAAGCAATTTTTGCCTTGAATTGTTACCATTATTCGCTAAAAATCAATGTTATTATGATTAGAAGTTAACGCGCATGACCAAACCAATGACCTTAACCATTTAGGCCTGACGGCACACAAATTTCTCATCACTTAGTCACTTTGAACGAGTACTAACTGACTCGCGGTCCACAAATGTTCAGGATACATCAATCTTCATTGTATAAGTCTAGTTCAGTCGTCAATTAATTTAGTTGCGAGGGAATCCTCTTTGAGTCAATGTGGACTGATAATCACTGGTTCTATATGGATTGGTTAGCGATCTTATTTTCGGGTTGTTGAATGAATTGGTACCCACTTTTCTTAGGTATGTATCTGTAAGAGGATTACCCAGTTAATTCAGACTGCTGTACTATACGTTCATTATCATATGATTGTTTTCAGTAGTAGACTTATCCTACCTTCGATCTACCTGATGGTATTGGTATGTAGTGTGGTAATGATATATCGAAGGATCACACAGGATTCACAATGTTAACACTAGAAACAAACAAACTACGAGCTCCCTTCACCGGCTTCATAAGGTTCATAACTCATTTATTTCTAATTGAACAGACAGCTGTGCTGCTGGGGAGTTTGTTGCGCCACTTCTTCTTCCCAGCGAAAGCACTAGGAAGTGGTGAAGGGTGGGCGTTTTGTGGGATTGTCTTATGTGACTTTGGAAAGTGGTGATTATCAGCCTAGTTTGAATAAATGACTTGAATTTTGAATTTTTGATCAAACATTATGATCTAAGTTTAATACGTGCCACTAAAGATGAGACTTGATACACCACTTGGTTTAACTTTCGCAGTAGACGATTTATAGATCTCTTTAGCGGTATGAGGGCTGGAGCCGTGGCGTCATCGTGGCGACGGAAAGAGCGCGGGAGGTGCGGTCAACTCATCTTTCGTGGCGCGTATTGTACCAACGATGCTTTGCAATACTAATTAGTTTATAACTTTGTAGACAGATGTTATCTCGTAACATTAGGCATTAGGACCAACTGCCAGTAAGTAAGTGTTAATATTATTAAAAAAGCAGATCATTTCTATGACTTGCATAGTTGCTTCAAATATTGTTAGGAATTTTACGACTTGGTGGCGTTTGGTATTTAGATAATGCTTAGAAATTAAAATGACGCGCAGTAGTCATGCTTCCAACAATCATCTCCTTAATTAGTCCAGAAAAAATCCCATCTAAATCAACTTGCACCAGTACTCACTAGTTCACATAAGTGTTCCACTGACGATCCAATGACGGCATGTCATCGTCATCAAGCATTCATTCGCTGTCATTACACCACTTGAGTCATTTGACAGTCGCGAATTAATTTCATGGTCTGATTATGTTTACTGTACCTATTGGTAGGACTATTGTAATAATCGGGTACTCGGAATTTCAGTCGTATTTCAGCTGGTGTGAGATTCTTGAATGAATCATGGGTGATGGATTCCGGTTCTGTGTATTCTGACTTGTTGTGTGACCTAAATTAGTTGGAATTATGAAAAATTGTGGACGTAATTTCTGTATTTGGTAGATGACAAGATTCGTATACGAACCCTTTCTCAGGGGAGTTTATACCTATTTTAATTTCGGAAAGCTTTATTTATTTTGTTATTGGTTTGTAAACAACTACAACTGCAATATACCAGAGGCATTACAAAGCTGAAATAACCTTTTCCTTAAAACCGGAACACAGCAACGCTGCTTTGCGGGAGAAGTAGCTATGGTGCTTATGGCCTAGCGCGTACTGCCGTGCGTTTTTTTACCGCATGATTTGTGAAGTCTCAGACTTTTTTATTGGTCTGAGTGTGAAGTATGGAATGTCACAGAAGTGCATTGCGATAAAAACATTAAAGGAGTTTATTCACAATGGGCTTTCCGCTGCAAATTTGCGGTGCTTCGCCGGACGTCTTTTTGTATCGCCACAGAATAATACAGATAGGACACTCCGCAGTTTACGTATGAAGCTACAAGTACGTGGCGGGCCCGTCTTGCTGGGCCAATTCAGTGAGTGTATCGTCAGTCGGAAGATCTAAGAGTCACGCGAAAGAAAGAGAGGCAGCTTCTAGGTGAATATAACTGAAGGTGATTAGCGCTGTGCGACCTGAATTGCACCTTATTGTGTCGTAGGAAGAGTCGCTTTTTATTTAATTGATTTTGCGGAGTGTCCCATCTGTATAAATCTGTGGTATCACATAGACATTATGTGAAGTACCGCACACTGCAGTGAAAAAACGCACCGAGACAACGACCAAACAGTAATATCCAAATTTGTATTTTGGTTACGTGGTAAATCTTACGAAAACGAAGACCTTATTAGGCTTTAAGAGGGAACAGGGCCCGCGATTCTCCATACAAACGTATTCCCCGTTTTTCTTCCTGAATAATGCCTCTAGAGCTGTAATTTTTGTATAAAATCAGAGTCTCTATAGGCATGTCCCTGTCATTTCCTTTTTTTCAGCAATTAATAAGTAAGGAAACTATGACCCTCCAAAAATTACAAAAATGCCCCATTTTTACTGCCGTGATTAGAGGACTACCAGACTATCGGAAAAGTTTTTAGCATAAAAAAAAAAAAAAAGGAACCTAGACATACTCTTTCTTAAAATTTTAATGTAAAAAATTATTAAATCAAAAAAAGGAGAATGCCAAACGTCGTTTTCGTCAAAATTTTTGTGATATAATCGGTTTGAGCTGCAGTTGTCCCTATCGCACTTTACGGGGTTTAACTCGGGTTTTCGGGCCCAGCGTGACGGCAATAGTTTCTTCAAATACCTATTTTTCAAATTCCTCGCAGCCCCTGTTCCTGTTCCCTCTTAAGGCATCAAGGGATGTACCCAAAACCGTTTGCAGATTATTTTTTAAGCAACAAAAAATACATATAACAAATACTATATGCAGACAGTCATCGTGTATTTTTTTCACAGACATTGCGCGAACCCGTGACTGCGTTTGGTATACCGTACAGCAGAATAACGCAACGCATTCTGTTTATTTTCGTTCACTGATTCCACCGCATCGCAGTGCGCGTTAGCCCTAACACTTTTCCACACGAGATTCTTTACAAAGAGCTCTACTTCTAATAATGCAAAGATCTTGTAACAAAAACAAAAGAATGTCAATATTTCACTCCTAATTAATTACAAACTACAGAGTGGGTAAATATTTAAAGCATAGACACAGATGTGTCGTCACATGTTTGATGATGTGATTTGGCACGCGTGATAATAAATATTGATAAAGACAAGAATTATATCAACAGTGTTAACAAATTGTTACCATGCCTACGTATTATCAGCTTTTGTGTGGTTGTTTAATGTTTTTGCTGTATACAAAAATGGGTCGGACTCAGAAGATAAGGTAGCTCAGTATCTTTGTGTTTTTTATCAATGGCTAGAAAGGGGGTGACTACTAGATAATGATTAATAGAGCAAGCAGTATGGAAGAAGACATGTTGCGCCTAACTCAAATGAATAAATTGAGATTGGGACACGAGAATGTCTTTCTAATGCCGACTATACAAGGTATTCCTTTTCAAATCCCATAAATCTAGGGTATAATGAGACCATGTCAAAGAATCAATTGTTTTTTTGAAGTGAAAACTTCTTTAGCGGAGTTTTGCACTTTTTTGTGATGGGTAAAAAATGTTAAACTCGCGTCAGGACACGTGACCTGATCGAAAATTCGTAAGACGGAAGGAGAGTAGACCGGTGCAAAATTATTCCCTAACCATTCCAAAATATCAAAAATGAATTTTCACTTCTGCTGGCACTCCCGGAGTGCAACCCGTTTTTTTATTTTATGGTAACAACATTTGACTCTCGATCACGTATCTAAGTTTCATTGAGAAGTCCGAGTAAATCATTTTTATTCAAGCCAATTCATATTAAAAACTAAGAATATGCGACGTTGTGATATTTTTTTAATGAACAAAAATAGTCTGTATTTAATGTTTAAAAAAAAATATATTTTACGTAAGGGTGTTTTACATAAATAATAAGTATAATGAAAAAAAAGTTAAAGAATTATTCATATGCCAGTTGATTCTTTGACATGGCCTCATTAATACCGTAGAGTTATAGGATATCAAAGGAAACACCTTGTATAGTCGGGCCAACGATTCTTAATTGAACTCTATCCCTGTCCACCCACTTCTGCTTAGAGGGCACATGTGATAGTGATAGCATTATCAGTCTGTAAATGACCATTAGATACATACTGAACATTCTACGGGATATTTGCACCTGGAAAGGGATTGATGATATGCAGTTCCTATGTTGTTTACAAGTACTTGTCTATGACACTATACTGCCTTTTCAATCGGCAAGTAGGATGGATAGAAGGATATGCTTATAGTTTGCCCCATACTTAGAGGATTATAACAGGAGAGAAGCTTACATATTACTACGTTTTGGAATAGGCAACTAGCTTCAACTTTCTGACTAACTGACTGACTCTTTGACAATTCAAAAGTGCCTGTAAATGGTTTAATTGAAATAAATGCTTTGAGTTTCAGTTTATATTAATCAGGGTGTTTGGAAGCTGGGTGCAAAGCCTTAAGGGGGTGAAAGTCAACACCATTTAGAGCATATTGAGCCATACAATGTCTTAGGCGAAGGACGCTTTTGTTTACTGCAATTTTTTTTAATCACCCATTTTGTGAATTAATTGCCAACAGTTTTTTTTTTCTAACTAAAGTTATAGTATATTTTTAAAATATGGAAAACTGCGTAGTTTTTGTCACAAAAAAAATAGCCTCAATCGTTCAAAACTTTTTTTATACATGCTCGTAATGGTGTCAACTATCACCCCCTTAAGGCTTTTAACCCAGCTTCCAAACACCCTGTATATAGACGCGTAGAACTACGTAACAGACATATTTACAAAATAAATGATAAATAAAAGACAAATAACAAACACATCGATCTTTGTTGCCATGTCTACACAACGTTTATCAAGATCAAGCTGTTCATTAGCAATAATAACATTAACACTGAACATATAATATTATCGTATGTTATTACTGGTTATTGATCCGGATAGCTGACTAAAGGTCGGACCAGATTGAATCTTTGCTTTATTTGGTTGGAGATTGCGTCGCTAAAATACAAGATTGTCACGAAAAACAGCTTATATTACTTAACTACGTTTTAAAATGTAGGAAAAGGTTTAATTTGTAACACACGATCAATCATAATTTGAATCATACGTTCGAAAAAGTCGTCTGCTCAGCAACTTAAATAACGCAATGAATGTTATTGAACGTTCAAAATGATTGCTACTGTGAGTGTGGTACGCAAGTGCCCCGTAGATTCATTTGTTAACATTTTCATCACATACTATTGCAACAGACTATATAAGACCTTTTTTCGTTTAAAAAGGTGTTAAGCCCCTCTGCGTCAGTTTTTATTGGGCACGATTTTTTTCAGTCATATCCAGTTGTAACGTTTACAATTTTATCAATCAAATCAAGCAAATCTATTTCCTCTTTGATTTTTTCAAACTTTTACCTACTGTATACCTACATAATTATTTTGTCTCTACTTACTATTCATAACGGTGTTAAAACATTCACCACACTACAATAGAACTAATTTCTTGACCTAACAAACATCACGCCCGTATTCCCCGAAGGGTTAAGCAGAGGTGCACTTTAGTACACCCACATTTCGCCAGTTATGTTTAAGTCCCGTGTAATAGATGGCAGACCTATTGCCATCAACCGGGCACAAATGCGGACTCCGGGCTGCTACTGAGAGATTCAAAATTATGCCCGACCTGGGAATCGATCCCAAGACCTCATGTTCAGCAGTAAGCTTGCGGCCACTAGACCAAAGAGGCAGTAGTTTTTTGACATTGGCACAAAGTGTTCGATCACGAAGATCGCATCAAGGCTTCTTTTCAGGCTGTACAAATTATAACGTTCATACCAATATTTACTTAGTATCATGAGACGACCGTCTGCCTTTCATGGTAATTTTAACATCAAATATACGTATGTACCTATGGTGTTTATTTAGAGAGAAACACATTAAGTACATGCATCTTCTGCATGGGTATTTAATTTATCGTCACAACCTAGGAGATCGTCATCGTACTGCTGAACAAACTTGAAACATACCTACTTAAATTACTTGGCTTAATAGGTAAAGAATGATAGAAAGGTTACATTATATTTTTAGAAGTTTCTTAGTTCGTGTTTCCAGATATACCCGAATCGCAATAGCGTGGCAATAGCGGTAATTGACCTTTCCCTAAATATCTCTCCATGGAAACCCAAACAATAAACGATGTATGTTTTTTCGTTATTGGAACATGTTATAGATCACGATAGACATTGATTCGGGAAGTTAACGGACTTTATTTTTAGTTTTTGAAATAAAGAACGCTAGAAAATGTAGGTGGGTCAATGACCGTTAATGCCACGCCAAATAAAGTAAGGCAATACCTGGCAGTTTGCTAGTATCGAGTCAATTGAATATGTTACTATAGATAGTGCAATCCACTGAGACGCGCCCCACTCCGCGCCGCTTCGTAATAAAGTACAGCTTACAGTACAGTAATCGCGGAGTGGGGCGCGTCGTCGTGGATTGCACTATCTGTACCAGGCATCGACTGCATCATAGTAACACGTATTCAGTGATTTAAACCTGTTACCTATTATGGTTAAAAAGTTACAGCCCTTTGCATTCACAGACGGACGAACAGACGAGCGTGGGCTTAGTTTGACTGGACATTCTTTGGGTATAGAACCTTAAAAAGGTTAAAGTATTTCTAATTACCTCTCCTTTGTTGGGCATTAATTTTGTACAACACCACTGAAGAATACACATGGTTCACTCCGCATTTTAGGTATGAAGCAATAAATACGTGGCGGGCCCGTTGCTGGGCCAATTCAGTGTAACGTAGTCAGAAGATCTAAGAATCACGCTATAGAAATAGAGGCAACGTCTAGGTGAATATAACTGTAATTGGTAATTGGCGCAGTGTTACCTGAATTGCACTTTATAGTGTCGTAGCAAGAGTCGTTTTTTATTTAAAAGATTGTGTGGAGTCAATTGCAACAAAACCAATAAGAAAAAAATCATTAGCGGAGTTAAAAAAATATTTCATCTTCTACAGAAAATTGCTAAGACGAGACGAGCGTTGATAAACCTATCAATTACTTAGCACCTCGAGTACTAATTAGCCTAATAGTCTTTCAAGCTTATTATTGGAAAGCAGTGGAGGAAAACATCGTGAGGAAACCGGCATGTCTTAGAACCAAAAATTCGTAGGAACATGACATCTACTGACCCGCACTGGGTCCGCGTGGTGGATTATACACACACATTTTGCCATTTGATATTGGTCACTTGCCCTGTTGATGGCAATAGGCTCATCCCCTGTTAGATGCGACTTAACCTGGTGAAATGTGGGTGTAGTATACCACCCCTCTCCCTTTTGTTTGTTTTTAGTATCCGTGTCAGAGTTGCTGGGAGGTCCAGACTATGAATAGGGTTATTTATCTCTTAGTGATTGAGTTATGAGTAATGTTGACAGGTGGAGGACTCAACTGATAATAATATTGTTTTATGAATGCACTGGATTTGATAAACGCTGCGTAGCGAGGTGAAGTAGTGGGCCCTTCGCGAAGAGCTGCAGAAATTGAATATCTAGAGGGATCGTGAATCAAACTCAAATCAAACTTAAAGCATTTATTTCAATAAATTAAACCAATTACAGGTATTTTTGAATCGTCAAGGAGTCGGTCAGTCAGAAAGATGAAGCTAGTTTCCCATTCCAAAGCGTAGAGGTACTTATGGAGAAGAACCGGCAAGAAACTCCATGAACAAGGTGTCTTCAAGAATGTCTTTTCAAGCGGTATACATAGGTTCGGAGAAGGGTTATCGTGGTACCCAGTAACTGGGTCTGGGTGGTGGAGGTCAGATAGGCAGTCTCTCCATGTAAAATACTAGTATTCAGCTGCATGCGGTTAGACTGGAAGCCGAACCCAACATAGTTGGGGAAAGGCTATGCGGATTGATTATTTTTGTTAAACTTTTTATGAAAATTAATGTGTTTTGTGTTTGCTAGTGTTTTAAAACTACACATAACATCACGCCAGTATTCCCCGAAGGGTTGGGCAGAGGTGTACCTGTAGTACACCCACATTTCGGCAGTTATATTTAAGTCCCATTTAATAGGGGGCGAGCCTATTGACATCAACCGGGCACAAATCCAGACTCCGGGCTACTACTGAGAAAATTCCAGATGGAAAAACCTAATAACACTGTCCGACCCGACAATCGAAACCAGGACGAAATTTAGCAAGCTACATTAAGTTATACATTGGACTACCCACTGCTCTTTGTCCCAAACCCAATCCAAAGACAAGGCTTGCTGTGTCTAGGGCTCGTGGGTTCCTAGACAAATTAACGCAACAGTGAATTTCCAAAAAACCTTTTTCGCATCAGCGTGCTCTCGATAACGCCATTCGATATAGCAGTTTTCGATTCAATGTGTTTTCAAACTGGCGTACCACTTGCAAATTTTTTCGAAACAGCGTGCGTCCAACAACGTCACTCGAATCTTCATATCACTCCCGCAGATGAAGAAGGAAATATGAGCATGATGAGCATTTTGTACTGTGTCTCAGATATTTCGGCGTGTCAAAGGTGTCTTAGATTTATTGTTGTGAACTATTTTGTTGTATAGGACACCAAACATGATTGAGAGTAGGAACAATAACACCGGAACCTATTTATAATTAACCGGGCAACCTCAATCCATCGGGCTAGGCACGCCATTGTGTCGTACTATTCATAATGTCATTAATGAACGCTTGGCTGCGTATTAAGAAACGTTAGTTTAGTAGCTTTCCGTAGTGAAAGACGACATGTTTAAGCCAATATCTGCTGTAATTGCAAATTACACGTCTGCAGTGTTTCTTTGAACATAACTTCGGAAATCTAATGGTGCCAAGGTGTCAATCCGTAAAGAATTACTTTGAAAACCAGTGAGTTGGCTTTCGAATAGTGTACGGTCATTTGAAGTGAGTCAAAGCACAGCTTTCAAACCATTATCATTACTTCAAATGGATATGAATGATGCTGAATCTCCTACATAATTTATAGCATATATACAATCGGCCCCTAATGTGCTCGCTGGGATAAGGATCACATTTGTAATTTATAATAATTCGCAATCATGAAAAAATAAATGGTTGACGATATGTCTTTAAATTATTCAGTATAATAAAAATGGCATATAACAATAATAATAATACATTCATTATTGACATGACGGGAACCTCGTGAAAGCCGAGAAAGATAAACAAATTAAGAGGGAACAGGGGCTGCGAGGAATTTGAAAAATAGGTATTTGAAGAAACTATTGCCGTCGCACTGCGCCCGAAGAACCGAGTTAAACCCCGTAAAGTGCGATAGGGACAACTGCAGCTCAGACCGATTATATCACAAAAATTTTGACGAAAACGACGTTTGGCATTCTCCTTTTTTCTCCTCGAAAACTTAGCCTGACTTGACTCGCGAAGTTGTCGACGTGTGGGATGTAGACTCAGCGATCATTGTGCCGATACTCGTATCAGCCAATGCTTAATTGCCAAGAGCCTCGACCAACACCTGAGGAGGCTCGCGTTGGGCAGCTGGATTAAGGGTTTTATTCAGAAAGTGGTACTCCTGGACACGGCTCGCATTGTTAGGAGGTTCCTGTCTCTGAAGCTCTGACCGCCGCCGCCATAGCTTGGACCCTGTTTCCGATACCGGCGGGCTACTACTACTACTACTTTTTATATTTTTTAATTCTAATATTTCAAAAATAATTTATATTATTATGTATACGTATAATGAAATAATAATACCAGCCTATTATTGTTCCACTGCAAGGCAAAGGCCTCTACTTAGAATATTGAATATCTTTGCCATAAAAGACGAAGAGAAGAATTCAGAGATGGTTGAAGAATGAAGAAACCTATACCCAAAAGAGGACAACATGGATTAAAAAAGAATACAAAATGATACGCATTACGCATCGCGGCGCGGCAGCGGTGATATCAGATGATCGTCGTTCAACCAATGACGATGCAGGACTGGGGTTTCTAAATACGCATATGGTCACGGGTCATCGAGTCCTTGATAGCTATCGATCTGCCCTACATAGCTCCCATTACGTTTTTATACACGTGGGGTAAGCTACTGGAAGACTTGTCAAGGACTAATAAATTTGATATGGTAATAGGGGTCACCTAGTTTGCTGGTGAAATGTTGAGCATCTATGTTTCTCTATGGCAATCCTAACTAATATAATAAATGCGAAAGGGAGTTTGTGTTTTACGCTTTCACGCTAAAACGGCTGAACAGGTCTGAATGAAATTTGTCACATGGGTAGACCATGACCTGGATTAGGACATCTGATACTTTTTATTGCAATATTCGACCGAGACCACGGGGCGCAGCTAGTTAATAGTAATATCGTAACATTGTAAGGAGGTTCCTCTCTCTGAATTGAGAACTGGAACAGATAGTTGTATGAACAGTTAACAGCGATGGATGGTAAGAGACATCAACCGACATTCAGATTAGTTTAGTTTATTTATTAATACATAACATAATTACAGTAATTTCAAACAATGTCATCACTAGTATTTAGAATCACAATTATCTTACACAAAAATAAACAATATATTTTTTGGTCATAAATAATCGTAATAATTCAGCACAAATAAGCATTAAAGAACAAATACTTAAGTAATAAGAAATACCATTAAAAAACCATAAAAATTAATAAGCGGAGAAGAACCTGCTCCGCTTATTAATTTTGCTGCTTTAAAGGCCTATTGGCTAGAAAATATTATTGGATTTGCTGTTCTTAAATAGCTTAATTATCAAAAAGATCGTGTAAAGCCACGTCACATGGCCACGTATCACCCAGCAATGCTGTGGGATTGATCTGTCTCTGACATTATCAACATTATCTGATAAAAAGCCTATAGATCAAGTTATCTGATCTTAGATCTTAGCTACTTATCTCTGAACTTATCCCACGACATGATGTGTGATAATGTCAAACATAAGTTCATTGGACTAGTGAAATAAACGAGTAATGGTACGAAGTTTTTCTGAGGAGCTCGTGGCTAAGTAGTAACTGCCGCACGGGTCGATCCGTCAGGTTAAGCTACGCTTGTCGGGGTTAGTCTGTGGATGGGTAACCATCTTTACATACCGAGACTCCTCCGTGCCTCGGAAAGCACGTTAAGCTGTTGGTCCCGGCTGTCATTCGTGGATCTTTGACAGTCGTTACGGGTCGTCAGAAGCCCGAAAGTCGGACAACCAGTCTTACCAAGGGGTATCGTATTACCCAGTTACTGGGTTGTGGAGGTCAGATAGGCAGTCGCTCCATGTAAAATACTGGTATTCAGCTGCATCCGGTTAGACTGGAAGCCGACCCCAATATAGTTGGGAAAAGGCTAGGCAGATTGACATTGATTGGTACGAAGTGTTTGTCTGGAGCCTCTTAGGCAGTCAGCAGCTGCCCATTCCAAGGCAGTGTAGTAGGTGCCTATGGAGAAGAACGGGCACGAAACTCCACGGGCACTCTTTTATGCTGTAATCTGCTGCCTGGCTACTCTTTTTGGCACGGCGTGAGCAAATATTCTCGTGCCGTCACAAGGGAAGATGAAAATTTTACAATTATCTACCAGTGCGGTTGGTGAACGATCAATCCTTAATTTAGTATCCTGTACCTCAATTGCGTAAAACATTTTCAATCACAATCTGAATGATTTTGAAGAATATTATTAAAGGCTAAAGGCTAATCCATTGCTTCATATGTTCGAAAAATATTAACGTAAGGTGTTGTTCGATTCATCTTAATTGTGGGAGTAATATAGGCTATATAATATTTATATATTGCATATGCAAATACAAAAACAAAAATATTGAAAAAATGCCAATTATTAAAAAAAAAACAACCCTATCTAATTTTCAACCGACTTCAAAAAGGAGGAGGTTCTCAACTCGGTTGTTTTTTTTTTTTTTTTGTATGTTTGTTACGCGATTACTCCGCCAATTATGAATTGATTTTGATGATTCTTTTTTTGGTAGGGCATACTTCAGGAGTGGTCCTATATAAATTTGGTCAAGATCTGATAAGGGGTTTTTGAGTTAGCTTCAATAATACGTATTTTTCCCACCTAGTATATGTGGATGATATTCTAATAGTTCCTGTCACTGTAATTTACATAGCAGGTAATGGGTATTCAAATTTTTGTGGGGGTTTTGTGTAGGTACCACAACTAAAAAGTGAAAATAAAACCTTTTTCACAAAAAATAAATTCGACTTCCAAAAAAAAAAACAGTACAAAGTGAAAAATAACTTTGATTTAGGAAGTCGGTGGCAAAAAAAAAAAAAAAAAAAAACCAAGGACACCGACTTCCGAAATCAGTTATTTTTCACTTTGTAGTGTTTTTTTTTTGGAAGTCGGTTTTATTTTTTGTGAAAAAGTTTTTTATAAAATAATGCGAAAGTGAATTCGTTTGTTTGTTACGCTTTCACGCTAAACATATTTCGATGAAATTTGGCACATGTGGTTACCATGGCCTGAATTAGGACATACGATACTTTTTATCCCAATATTCTCACGGGATCGAGACTTATGCGGGTTTAATCGTGGGACGCAACTAGTAGATAATAATGCTTGTTTTTCTCTTTTCAGTTAAATGTTATTGCAGTCGGTTTTCTGTTTTTTTTTTTATAATTTGCTCCCAAAGAACGAGTTAGCCAGGTCATGCGAATCAGTCTCAACGCAATTTGTTACACCTACATACAAACCTACCCATCGTATAACTTTCGCACGATATTATCACATGCAACACGGATGGCACAATCAATATAACAAATCAAAATCATATAAATAAGATCAATTCCGATCGATCAATGATATTAGTATTAAACTTATAGCATTTCGTAACGTGACTTCTTATATTTTAAGTCATATGACAATAGAATTGAAAGTCATGGTGTTCATTGGTCTCGATAAAATCCAGTTCAATTTCATCATGGGTCAATTGATGTTATTTTGTGGGACTAGAGTGACCGTGCCTAACACGTGAAGAGTAATTAATAAAGCTGTCGAACTGAATTTATGGAGAAGGCCTATGAGGCAGCATTTATCATGTATTAGAAAAGAAGTCCCACTATCTTGCAAGAACCTAGTGATCGCATAACAAAAAGACATGAAAAACGCAAGTGTCTAAAAGAGAGATGAATATAAATGTTGATGGATGGAGAGAGAGAGGAAGACCGAAGAAAAGATGGATGGATTGTGTGAGGAATGATATGAAAAAGAAGAGAGTGAATGATAGCGTGACTGACCCCGAGTAACATGGGACAAGGGCAGGAAGATGATGAAAATATATAAAAAAGTAAAAAAAGCTTTCGACATTCCTGAAATTATGTACTGAAACATTCAGTGAAGATCTACCCCCTTATTCATGAACGCGGAGTAGGGGCAGTAGGGGGAATGGCGCTCACCCTAGTAACTTGAAAAATACTGTTCATAGCAATTTGGCATATTATCTGAGACGCTAAGGAAGAAATGCGAGAGCAAGCAGCGACAACTGGAACGTCACTGGAACTTATATTATTAGTTGCAACCTCGCAACCAGTATAATCTTCAGCTAAGTCACACATTTTTTCAGGTTTAAATTTTGCATCCGTTTACTCTGGCTAAGCATGTGACCAAGACTACAAAAATGAAATAGGTAACCAACATCTCAATCGAACAAGGGTTCATAAAAATTGAAATAAAATATCCTTTATTTCGGTTAAGCAACATCCATATAGGTTAGTAAACAAAAAGATAGCTTATACCAAACTTATTACCGAACGTAATATGTATATTTGGAAAGAAGGCTCTTGCTCGAAATGCATCTTCGAAAAACATCACCTAACAAAGGAGAATACCACGTACCTCTTCACTATGGTCTTCAGAATGGAGTTGGAGCTTTCCCGAACTCTGCAGAACAAAGAGGCAGATTCGGTCTAACGATGGCGTGGAAGCCATCGACGTGTGCTTGTGCAAACATACCTGATGCACTGCAGAAACAGGGCAGCCACATCAACATCCCGAACCCGTTATTACATTGGACTCGTAGGATTCTGATAGCCCGCTGAGTATAGTTGGTCCACAGGCTGCACGTGTAAAACACTTGGCAATAAGCTTTAATAGCGTTATTTTGACTGCCTTACTACAGCGAGCCAACATGTTACATCGGACTGCAAGCGCCCTACGTTCCCTCTCAATATCCACTTGGTCATTAAAGTTATCGGTTACATAATGCCCCAAGTACTTGAAGTGGTACACTCGCAACATGTCATTCCCATTTAGGTCATACGAGGTCGTCGACCTAAAAAAAAAAATCAAGTCTTTTTTATTTTTATTTAATCTTGTTTACATATCGACACACCACGTTTGTGGAGTTTCGCTACTCATTTTAATTTGACCCTGTATTACAGAAACTCTCCAACTGCGCAGTAAGCCCTTTGTTTACTTGAGAAGTACATATCATAAACTCATATCGTTGTTATTGAGACCACCGTTAACTAGCACATAACGTTTTATGACATGTACTTACACGTTGCCACAGATTAATACAGTTTCAGGTTCAGTCCGTAAAATCGTTTAAATAAAAAGCGACTCTTGCTACGACACCATAAAGTGCAATTCAGGTCGCACAGCGCTAATTACCTACAGTCATATTCACCTGGAAGTTACCCGACAAGACGAGGCCGCTGCGAAGGGGAGACCGGGGATGGTTGACTAATTTTTTACAAAATCATACATATTTTTTGTGTTTTTATACATACAGACAATAAAACTGCATCAATGGATAGAAGAACTTAATAAAAAAATATAAAAGCTAGTCCATTATTCAATATAATGATCATAATTTAACGCATTTTACAGAGTACCAACTCTTAGTCAATTTACCCCGGGTCCGGGGTAGATTGACTATATGCCCGGGGTAAGTAGACTTACATAACAATAAGTGACAAATTATGAGAAGAGTCAAGTAATAAAACTTTTTTAATAATTAAGCAAAACTTTTTATTCAAAAACAATTTTAATCAGGTATATTTAAACATTTATTAGTTTTATTAATTAAACAGTTTTAAATCAACTTTATATCTTATAATATAATAACCAAAGCCCCTCTGACTCGAGCAATTCGCACCATAAATTACATTCAAATCAAAACTGATATATTTACATGTCACTGGGGTGAATTCGCAAAGGTACTATTGTTTACACTGTGTTATGAACAATGATCTTAATGATCTTATATTGTATTTGGTTCTTTAATTTTAATTTGGTGTGTCTGACTTGGCTATCGCATTAGGCTAAGACCTGTAATGGTAGTTTTAAGGCATTTAAACAAATAAATAAATAAAATAAGTCTTTAATAGTACTACAATAATGTGTGATTTACGTGAACTTACTTGTTCTTACGTTTTTAACCCCCGACGCATTATGAGGGGTGTTATAAGTTTGACCGCGATGTGTCTGTCTGTGGCACCGTAGCTCTTAAATAGGTGAACCGATTTTAATGTGTTTTTTTTATTTGGAAGCAGGTTTGCTAGCGATGGTTCTTAGATATGTTTTATCAAAATAAGTTTAGCTGTTTGTAGATTATCAGCTCTTTTCTAGATGATGAATGGATGTGAGCGTCTTCCACAGGTCTGGTCGATTTGAAATTTGGTATTCTGTTACTTCAATGATATTAGAAGAACATAGTAACCTTGAACTGATGCTGCAGCATCACCTGGAATTTGCAGGATACCCAACTCCCTTACCAACTTACAGCGCTAGTATCGTGTTCGGGCTTATTGGAATGGCCTCAATTAATAGGTACATAGATGATGAACAGGGTTTGGTTATGGAGTAGGAAAGAGAAATGATAAAATGTTTGTGTCGGGGGTTCTTAAAATTTAAATATAATTTCACTTGTGTTTGTGTTCTCAATGGAGCAATAGAAGCACGTGTTTTCTCAACTCAGAATTTAGTGCTCTTGTCAAAAGAGACTTTATTAAAATTCCATGTTCTTATTTAAATGCTTGGTTTATCGGTTAAGTTTCCCATAGTATCAGAAAACGTAAGGACGAGAGATAAATGTTAATCCATTATCGTTGAGTTGTTCAAAGCTGTATCATTAAATCATTATATTATATACGCTGAAAAACAGTGCATCAACGGATTTATGACTTAACGTTGTGTCTGTAATGTCTGTTGAATTAATAACATGACATATGACCGTACATTTTAGTTTGCATAGAATACATAAAACATCGATTGTCGATATAACGTCGCCAATATCTATTACAGCATACACAGATGTTGAAGCACATCAAGGATCCTTACCAGTTGAGTGGCAACCTAGATCACGTGCGTGTGCGCACATACAGCCGCTGACGCCATCGGGAAGAGGGCTTTACTCTCGGGAAGTAATGGGGGATGTAGACTTGCCGAATTTTGGAAGTACAGATTTTATTTGTTCTAGTCCAGAAATGTTTGTATTAAAAGGCCAAGCCGAATTGTTTGCTTGTTATTAGTTCATTCTTAAATTTCACCACTATTTAGAAATAAAAAAGTTCAGCACAGATTCAGCGCATACCTATATACTTTTCAAAATATTTTTTCGTTGTATGTGACGCATTATTGCTGTATCTTAGCTTAGACTAGTTTCCGCCAGCGGCTTCGCCCGTGTGATATCATTATTTATGAAATAATTATTTAAATCAGGCCAGTAGTTTTTGAGTTTTTACATTACAAAGAAATAACTAAAAAACCAATATCTCACCATAGTTCATCAAGGTTTCTCACATCAACTTGTTGATTAATTATTAGTTTTATTTTGTAAAACCCTGCTGCTCTCATTCGCAGATCTTTAACAGTCTTTACAGGGAGTCTGAAGCCCGAAAGTCTGACAACAAGTCTTACCAAGGGATATCAGTATCTGGATTGTGGAGGTCAGATAGGCAGTCACTCCGTGTAAAATACTCGCATTCAGCTGCATCCGGTTAGACTGGAAGCTGACCCCAACATAGTTGGAAAAGCCTACGTTGACGTGGTTTGTAAACCAAAAGCAAGACACGGAGAGAGGAAATGCATGTTGTATTTTTATAACTTCTGACTTAGGAACGACCTATGATATAAAATCTCTCTTAATAGATTTGTTTCCTTCACCACAACAAAACTATCTGTTGCAAACCCATTAACATCTAGTATTCTGTGAAATAAACAATATAAAGTCTTCAGGGCCGCAAATAATGTTGTTTAAGTACTGTTATTCAGTTTGTTTGGTAATAAATTGGTAATGGACGTCCATTCATTGTAAGTACTTCTACATTTCGGAGAAATAGTACATAGTTCCAGTGAGATCTTCCTTCTGTACCGACTTTTCCTTATTGCTTGGGGTTTAAAAACAGTTTAATGTGTTTGTTTTTTTTTCGTACACTGAACGATCTTGATTTGGTTGTATCGTTCGCTTTTATTGCTTTCTAAATGTGAGTCGTTGGAGTTTGGCTCGTGGGCTTTTCTGAATGAAATATTGTACAGAAATTTGCGTTTATATGACAAGTCTTTATGGTCAAGTTTTTTATGTATTTACCTCAGCTGTCTTTCCAGGTCGTTAACATTTTTGGAACGATCACAGGTGTCTTTTGCTGATCAGGATTCTCCACTTGACCATTTATTCGCACCAACAGCTGTTCTTCTTCTTCGAGAGTGGTTTACAAGCTACTGTAGCTTATTAATGATGTTTTTAATTCCTTGAAATTATAAAACACAACCGTTGTTCGTAAAGTTATAATACTGCCACCATCGCTAATATTCTGACAATCAAATCCAATATCTTCATCATTCTTACCTTATTCCGTGAACCAGTGGGCACGGTCCACGACACGTGTACCAAAATACCCTTTACTCGCGTATCCTTGAACAGCTTCTGGTTCATTCGCCTCGACTGCTCTATTCTCAATACTAACTAGATCACTGACGTAATGCATGTAATTCCTCATTTCTGATAACTCTCGGAATTGGGACATTCATTTGCTGTGTTTTTTTTGAAGGAGCTGTCTTTTTGGAGAATTTTAAGTGAGTGATCCTCTTTTGTTATTACTTGCTTAGTAATACTGTGATTTATTGCAGCTTCTCATTCTCAATCCTTTATTTCTTCGAAATATTCAGAAGTTGTAATTCTGCTTCTTCCTTGTATCTTCGTCGTATCGATGATTCAAAATTATATGAGTTGTATTTAAGTGTCGATGTATTCGTAAATACTCCTCATCGAAAAAATATGTGCTCGTTAAAACCTTGTACAAACTTATTAAAAAAAACCTAGAAATAGATTCCAGAACATAAAAAAAGAATCTATCGATATTCTTTTAAACTAAACAAATAAAAAAATTCCAATGTTCGAACACTTTCAAACAATAAAACCGTATATATATATTTACATCGTTTCTATAGAAAAAGCTAAACGACTACACTTTTAAGATATCAACACAGGAGAGCTGAGAGCATCTTCTCGGAATCGTCTTTAGAGATCGGCAACCCGTTTTAGTACTTATCTTGTCGTAAATTTATTTATACTGTGGTCGATATAAGCTTTTATAATTTTAAGGTTCTGAAAACGCGATTTACGTCAAATAGTGAGGTTACTAAACTTAGAATGTAGGCCGGCTGTGCGTGAGTTGTTGGATGATGTTATACGCAGACTAGATTTACTATTGATGGATGATTTAGGCCGACAGGGCCTGTGAGGAATTTGAAAATAGATAAATAAATAAATAGATATTTGGAGAAAATATTGCCGTCTTATTACTTCAAGTCTGCCTCCGTAGAGTGCGATGGGGACAGCTGCAGCTCAGACTTTTTACATTAATTACAATTTACACATTACCAATTTAGGGGTATGAGGAACAGGGTGTAAAGTTCACTCATCCACCATAGAAAAGGGAGGATCCTCCGACCAGACGGGTGTTGTGTCTGGCGGGCCGACTGCCCAACTGTTGATTTCGGTTAGTCTTAGTCGTTAGCGCGGTAAACTCTAATTGCGCGATGCAGGATTTGTGTGACGTCATGTCTTTTGATGCGTAGTTCGTATGTGGCGGTGTAACCGCTACATCACTCCCCTCCGGAGACCGGAGGTCGATATTGGGCTGAGTCTTGTATCTTGCGATGCTTCCCAGTGCCAGCTAAAGTTCCAGTGAGTCGGAACCGGGTGCCGCACAGTTCGCGGTGAGTCGGAACTGTCTGCGGTGATTGCGGCGGTTGTGGTGATTGAGGTGATTGAGGTGATAGCGGTGATTGCGCTGATTGAGATGATTGCGGTGATTCCCCAGTGAGTCGGGGTGATGAGGCTGAGGGTGATGACCAGGAATGCGCGTTGCTGCATGCTGGTGGTCAGGATACCCGTTGAAGCCGAGGGTGCTGGCTGTCTGTGTGACTCGCCTCACGAAAGCTTGCGGGAGTGATGATATGATGCCGTCACGCTGAAGTAGTTGCACGAAGGCTGCGTTGACGTTCATACTCGGGGTCACCAATTTAGTGGCATGAGGAACAGGGTGTAAAGTTCACTCATCCACCATAGAAAAGGGAGGATCCTCCAACCAGACGGGTGTTGTGTCTGGCGGGCCGACTGCCGGACTGTTGATTTCGTTATTGAGGTAAGCGGGTTTTAACCTATCTATTGTGACGGTACTTTCCTTCCCGTTTACCTCAATTTTAAACGTTTTCTCGCCCCATTGCAGCACCTTGAATGACCCGGTGTAAGGTGAGTCGAGTGGTCGGCGCACGGCGTCATGGCGTAGGAAGACGTGTGTTGCTGACGCTAAGCTGCGGGGCACGTAAAACGGTTTTTCGCCGTGTCGACTCGCCGGTTCTGGTGACAGCTTCGCCATTTGATGTCGGAGTCTCGCCGCGAAGTCGGTGTAGTCTACGGTGCCGGTGAGTGAAGGATTGATGAACTTCCCTGGGAGTCTTAGGGGCTCTCCGTAGAATAACTCGGCTGCTGATCCTTTTATGTCTTCTTTCCAGGCGCTGCGGATGCCCAGCAGCACCAGAGGAAGAGCCTCGGACCAGTTGGTGTCTGTGTAGCATCGGATGGCCGCCTTCAGCTGGCGGTGTAGGCGCTCGACCATGCCATTGCAGGCTGGATGGTACGCCGTGGTTGGCCGATGCTGGCTACCGAGGAGCGCTGCGATGGAGTGGAACAGCTTGCTCTCGAACTGCTTGCCCCTGTCGGTAGTGATGCGATGGGGGCAACCGAAGCGAGACACCCAGCCAGCGATGAAGGTGCGGGCGCATGTCTCAGCTGTGATGTCGGCGATGGGATATGCCTCAGGCCATCGAGTAAAGCGGTCAATGACGGTGAGGCAATATCTGTAATTATTAGAAACAGTTAGTGGCCCTACTATGTCCATTATGGACATGGGAAAAACGTTGGGAAGGAACAGGGAACGGAGAGGTGGGAGAGGATGTGTGCCGCGAGACCTTATTTCTCTGGCAGTCTATGCACTCTCTGGTCCAGGCCCTGCAGTCCTTCTTGAGGCCAGGCCAAACGAAACGTGAGGAAATCAATTTGACCGTGGTTTGCCTGCCAGGGTGGCTCAGCTGGTGGAGCTTCTGGAACACCTGCCTTCTGTAGGGTTCTGTAACATAAGGGCGGGTGTTACTGGTGGAGACATCGCAGAGTAGTTCTACATTTGAGTCCGGGAAGCGCACTCTTTGGAGCTTGAGTGAAGTGGTGTTGTTCTTCAGGAAACCTTGCAGCTCAGTATCGCTCTCCTGGGAATGTGCAAGACCCATGTAATCGAAGGCTGGCAACGTTATTGCCTCCAGACGTGACAGTGCATCTGCTACGACATTTTCCTTGCCGGCGACAAACTGTATGTCCGTGGTGAACTGGGCTATGTAGTCCAGGTAGCGGAACTGCCGCGGTGAGCAATTCTCCCGACTGTGTGCGTACGCGTATGACAGGGGTTTGTGATCCGTGTGTATGGTGAAGTGCCTACCCTCAACCATGTGCCGGAAGTATCGCACTGCGTCGTAGATGGCTAAGAGCTCCCTGTCATATGGGCTGTACTTGTGCTGTGATGCGGACAAACGCCTGGAGAAAAATGCCAGTGGCTGCCATGTATTTCCGGCCTTCTGCTGTAGTACTGCGCCCATTGAAGTATCCGACGCGTCTGTAAACAATGCAAGCTCAGCGTTGGGGTTTGGGTGCGCTAGCAATGTAGCCTGGGACAAACCATGTTTGCAAGCAGCGAAAGCATCTAGCATTTCTTGTGTCATGTTGATTGCTTGGTTTCCTTTTGTTTTAGGCCCAGCGAGGACGACATTAAGCGGAGACTGTAAGCGAGCGGCTACTGGGACAAAGCGACGATAAAAATTGAACATACCCAGGAAGCGACGCATCTCCTTGACGGTCTTGGGAGCCGGGTAGTCCTGGATCGCCTGCACCTTCTCCGGCAGGGGACGAACACCTTCTGCGGACAGCTCGTGTCCTAGAAAGGTAATGGAGGTCCGACCGAACTCACACTTTGCCGAGTTGATGAGGATGCCATAGTCCGACAACCGCTTCAGGAGTTGGTGCAGATGTTCGGTGTGCTGGCCTGTCGTCTCTGAGAACAGGAGAATATCGTCTAAATAGCAGTAGCAGAACGACAGGCCACGGAGCACCTCATCCATGAAACGTTGGAACGTCTGTGCTGCATTCCTGAGACCAAACGTCATGTATGGGAATTCATACATCACCTCCCGCCGTGGCAAGTACGAGTACCTGCAGCGAGATCAGCGAGCTGAAACAATGTATAGCAGAATTAACAAGGCAGGTGGCGGCTCTGCAAACACGTGGTCCGGACCTGTCAACCTATACATTACGATGTAATTTGTGGAGATGAATAAACGTTTTTTATTTTTATTTAATTTATTTATTATTACAAAAAGAATTGACGAGATCGACGTTTCGTATTCCCATTTTTTCTCATCGAAAACTGAGCCTATCATTTTCTTTTATGTTGAATTTTTTTCGAATTTGTCTGGTAGTCCTAATCACGGCGGTAAAATTTTTGTAATTTTTGGAGGGTCTAAGTTGCTAAAAAAGGAAATAACAGGGACGTGTCTATAGCAGACCTTGATTGAATGAAAAAAAAAATATTGCTCTAGTCTAGAGGCATTATTCAGGAAGAAAAAAGTGGAATACATTTGTTAAGGTCTTAAGTCTGAGAAAAGTTGAATACTTAGGCGAAAGATAGAACCGTATATGACCCCGGGGAACTTAGCAAGGAAAGAATACAATTTTGTTCATTAAGCGCTGAGCAGACGATGGAAAATCCGTCCACGGACATTTTGGAATCGAATGGTTATCTAACGCGCACGTAGGGCAAAATGCAGAGATTTCCAAACGATTCCAAATTGTCCGTGGATGAATTTTCCATCGTCTGCTCAGTGCCTTGGTATAACTTGGATAATATCCTTAGTTATTTCAAATCAGCTGATAAAATGCCAATGTTGGCTGGAATGTTGGTCGGAAGTATGTATAGGGAAGCAACTGTATTGGTAAATCTAACAAAAAAGTTTGTTGAACAGGACTATCCATTGCTTTGGTTTGCGGAGTTTTAAAATTATACAACACGGTGAATAGACCCACTGAGAAACAGCACTGGGACTGCCTCCACTTTGCAAGCCAAAATGTATGTGAATTTATTTATGTACCGTTTCAAAAGTTTAATCTAACAATACAATCACGACTTAAGGACAAAGTCAATCTGGATAGTACATCACTAGCTTACAGAATGCCACTAAACTTAGAACTTCATCGTAAACTGGGCTATCCGGTGGAACTAATAGCGTGTTTATTTTTGGAGATGGATTCAAGGAAAGGGGCAAGGATGAGCAAGGAAGTTTAAAGGTGGATTACGACCTTTATTCGACTGTGGTGAATCTTAGTTGGGTGATAAAGGGATGGTAAAGATCCGTGGAGCAGTTGGCTTATGTAATGATCTTTCTTTTTCGTGTGGTTGCTGCCCATGGGCCTCGGACTTGGCTTCACATGACGTCGAGAAATATCTTTCAGGCGTGCCGGATTCCTCACGATGTTTTCCTTCACCGTTTTCGTTTTTAAGCAAGTGGTAATTACACAATGTAATGATTAAAGTAATAATTAAATTGAGTGTAGGGATCTATGGTTCGATTGCTGATACTCAATATAATCAAGGTTTGAATTCGTGAGTTCCTGTAAATTAATAAGAATTGGAAGTCGTGCAGTGCGAACCATTGAATCGAATCCATGTAGATTAGGAACTAAAACCTAGTTATATTGTTTTCGTAAAATAAGAATGTTAAGATCGTAGGACAAGGCATTTACCTAGTAACGGAACATAGGATAAGCCATAGTCATATAATCAAGAACTTTAGCAAAAAGGGAAAATGAAGGTACCGCAAAAATTACATAAGATTCATCCTACAAATATGAATGCTTTTGAAGCGGGCAAATCCGAGGGCACATCCATAATCCCATTAATGATATAACTGAGCAGTTAACCCCACTTCCTTCCGACGTCATCGCTGTATATATAGCTCGCAAATCTGGGTTACTCGACCCAACTGGGTTACAGCTTTGTTTTCACCCATTTTCACGCGAAATGTTTTTATGTAACCCCCTTTTTTTACATGTAATAAAATCAATGTGGTGTTACATCAGGGTTTGATGTAATCTTTCAGGATTTCGTAATATATGAAATTTTGAGATTTTCATCTTGTTTACGTGTTTTGATGTGGAGGTTAACTCGTTAAGGTGTTTATTACGAATTCTGTAAGGAGATGAAGTCAGCAAATCATTACTTGTAAAGGTATACGATTTATAACAATATCTAATCAACTGAGATGACTTTATTTGCTGAAAATGGCCCACAAAATAAAGGGCGAAAAGAGACACAACACAATTGACTGACTGCCTATGGCTGGACGGTTTTAATTATAAGACAGAAGAATGGTGCGGCCCATTTTCTTCACATAATCCTAGACATGACAACCATGAGCTAACACATATGAGCTATCAACCAATCAACCAACCAACCAACCTACCAACCAACCACCAACCAACTGCCTACCTATTTCGAAATACGAAGTCCATTATTAGACTGCCCTTGAAAACCCTGATTGACCTACTTTTCCAAATGTTTTGTGTTCCACTTTTATTTGTAACACTTTCGATAACACCAAACATCTGAAGCAACACAATTGGAATTTAATTATCGTATTTCGACATTTATGCACCCGTAAATTCAAAACAACACTTCTTGAGAATTCAAGAGATAAAATAAATTCTTGTTATAATTGGAACTGACAATTTAGTCATCTGAATCCATCAAGGTGATGATTCTTGAAATACGTGAAATAACAACCAACTTTTCGTTTATCGAAATTATATCATTCTACTGTTGAATAGCAATTAAAAAAAAAAAGCGACCAAGTGCGAGTCGGACTCGCCCATGAAGGGTTCCGTAGCAGCAAGTAATTTATGACGTATTAAAAAAAAGAACTACTTACTAGATCTCATTCAAACCAATTTTCGGTGGAAGTTTACCTGGTAGTGTACTATTTTTTTTTTATTTTATCATTCTCTTTTTTTACAAGTTACAGAGGGGGGGACACACATTTTACCACTTTGGAAGTGGTAAAATATTCACGCAAACTATTCAGTTTAGAAAAAAATGATATTAGAAACCTCAATATAATTTTTGAAGACCTATCCATAGAAACCCCACACGTATGGGTTAAATGATATTTTTTTTGAGTTTCAGTTCTATGTACTGTTCTATCTTGTAACCCCAAATATTTAATGATTTTTTTTCTATTTTTGTGTGTGTATTTTTGTAAATCTTAATGCGGTTCACAGAATACATCTACTTACTAAGTTTCAGTTAACAGTATAGTTCTTATAGTTTTGGTAAAAGTGGCTGTGACATACGGACGAACAGACAGACAGACATGACGAATCCATAAGGGTTCCGTTTTTTGCCATTTGGCTACGGAACCCTAAAAAATCAAGTGTCTTTTGTTAATTTCTTAACGTAAGTTTGTTTAATTTGACAAATAGAATCAATCAAATACCGATCTTGGCAACTGCATCCATCTAGGGGGCTTGACAAATGCAGGTGACTAGAACCCTATAGATGATACTAATACAGTCATGTTTTCATAGCAACACATTAATCTATACTGGAGAGATTCCATTAAATCCATTTCACTTGGCCTTCTGACCCAATCCCAAGACATCAATGAAAGTCGATCGATCAATGTCTACGTGATACGTCAGCTTTTACTATCGTTGTGTGCTGAAACGATAACATGAGCTAACATGGGGGTCATTAGTGGATTGTTTATTGACTTTAAAGATGTCAATCTAATCGATGTTGGTAATTAACTATTAAGTACAGCTTTAGTGCACAACGACTTAAAGATAACTAGCGAAATGTGGGTGTACAATAGGAACACATCTGCCTAACTCTTCGGGGAATACAGGCGTGATGTTATGTTAGCGCATAATCAGAATCATTTATTTACAGATGAAAAAAATTGTACTAATCAACTTCACAAAAGTGTTGATCAACTGCAGATGGGGTTTGCGTAAGCTCAGAGAAGAATAGAATATACCAACTTACTGAGATAACAAACATGGCCCAATAAGGCAATTTGGATCCACTTTCAAAGACGAAGCCCGACTGGGAAGCTATGAAAACTTTATGCCGGGATCGAAACCAGGTCAATTGTAACAGGATCCTTAATATGAAACCCACGAAAGAATACAAGGAAGCAAAGCTGCCTGTGCAAGTCTTTTTGGTTGTTGCTTTTTGTGCAAGTCATTTAGAGTCTCCTGCCTATCCTATCCATGATAACTTCTGTAAACTCCAGTAACAACATCACAACATAGATTAATACACTTATCTATTAATATTCTTATCAAAATTTGTTCCACTTTTGATTTCAAACGAATTACTACTTTTATCTATTCTACTATTCGTATCTATCACTATCATGTCTACGGCGCACTGCTGTTCAGCGATATCCAGTTATTAATTTATGTTCCTGTTGAAATCCACTCGAAACCGGTTGTAACTGGTGATAAACTATCATAAAGTATGTACTTATTTGATAGAACCACTTGAGGATTGGTTTTTATAAACGAGCTTGGGATAGCGTAATTGATGCATGGAGATTGAAATAAATGTAGTCTTGTTCCTGAACAATTTCGAGATCAACATCTCAGCCATTGTGGAAACCACACAGTTCACAGTCTGATGCAGCTCACCTACGTGTGAAAAAGACATACAATAAACATGAATCACGGAGTCTGTAACCCAGTACCAGAAAAGTTGCTGGCCACGACAGACCTCATCATCAACATCATTTTCCTGCTCTTACCTCAATTTATTTGTGGTCGGCGCAACGTCTTTTTCAAAAATTCTAAATTCAAAATATTTTATTTCACATAAACCTATGGGCACTTTTGAAACGTCAGAAGCTAGGTGCACGGTTCCAATTGGTCGTTTCCTATGGAGAAGAGCCGGCAAGAAATTCCACGGTTACTCTTTTTTCTTCCATACTCCTCTATTAGTCGTTCTAGCCATATCATCTTCACACTGACCAACCATCGTTTCATTGGTGTTCCTCCACTCTTATAAAAATAAAAATATTTTTTTTTTTTTTTATTTCAGACAAAAAAGTCCAGCAAGGCAAGGTTGTTAGTAACAAGAATTTTGCTTATATCTAATGTTAGTAATTAAAAAGTAACACAAACTAGACACCGTCTACCCCTGCTCAGTAGGCTCATCGGTCCCGCAACACATGGAGTTCAGTGAACCTACTGAGCAGAACAGTATCCATTCTCTCGACAATCATCCTGAGGACGCTATTTGGGCTCCCCCGTACTCGGCGCACCACCGACGACGCAAGTTTTTTACGCATAATTGCGTAGAAGTCATCTACGCTGGCGTCAGCAAACATACCGGATGCACTACAATATCGAGGATGTTTGTTATGCTCTGTTTCTGTTGCCAAAACAGAGCCCTGAACACATTATTGTACTGGACGCGCAAGGCATTGTAGGCTCCCTGTGTGCTCGTGTAGAATGTCTGGCAGAATGCCTTGAACATTGTTATTTTAACAGGAGCGGTACACCGAGCGAACCTGTGTGCCAACATATTACCACGCACCGACAATGCCCTGCGCTCCCTCTCAATATCCAGTTCGTCACTCAAATTTTCAGTTACAAAGAGTGTCTATAGCCCTCCACATTTATAGTCAAAACTTGCCTCACGACAGACCTAAAAGTGTGACCAGACATGTGTTGATCGTGTAGCGCGAGTTCTGCGTGTGGACGCAGTACGGTCATTACATTATATGTAGGAATGTTCGGTTTGACGGTCGCGTTGATCCATCTACTGTCAGTTTCTAGCGCGAACATATGACAGTGCTCGGTTGTATGCGCTCACACTATTCGCGTTACATTACATTACACAAGTCTGTACACACCTTAAAAAAGAAAGAATGGTTCATGTATACACAGAACTACAGTTAGACAACTTAGACATAGAATACACTACATATCAGAAGTCTTATGGCTCTTCAGACTTTTCAACCGTCACATCATCTGTGTTCTCTTTGCTGCGTTCTACACTTGCCTTTTAATTATTTCCAAACTCTTAAAACAGTAGAGCAAATCATCTTTTTTATTCCTGAGAATCACAAGATAAAGGAACCGCACCATTATTGCGGATCACATTTTGATTCACAAGCCGAGGGTTTTAAAGGAAATTCCTAATCCATTTCTTCATAGGTACGTTTGAAAAATTTGTCTGCTCAACAACATAAATAACGCAATGAACGAGGCTGAGCTGTCAAAATTAAAGGCATTGAGATCGATTGCCATTTTATGTGTGCTACCCCACTGGCTTACCTTAAGGCTTAACGCGCACTGCGGTGCGTTTTGCTACCGCTAAATCTGTGAAGTGTAAACACAGTGTAAGCGCGCGCACTGCGGTAAAAAAAACGCATACGAAAAGCAAGATTTTATTAGTTACGGCGAAAAAACGCAACGCAAGCCACCGCACTGCAGTGCGCGCTAAGCCTAAGAATACTAATGAACCTACTCGCGCGTCTCCGCTAACGGAATAGCATTCGATTTCGGTATGAAAAGATTCCTATGTGCTTTCCAAGTTCTAATCAACTCTCTATGAATAGTGTCTACTGATTAGTGATAACCCCTTGAGAAATAGATGTACAGTGTCTATTCATAAACTTTCGCATGACGTAGATACTCAAGAGAGGGCGTGACTGCGGTCAACGGAGTTGTTTTCCAGCTCTGAAAGTGAAAGGAAAACGTAGTAGGATATTATTAGCTATTTATCTATTGATAACCTTGTGGGCAACCCGACGCCGACGGCGACGTGTAACTATGCCACGTCACGGTAAATACGCAGTTGAATTCGTATGTAAATGTTTTTTTATTATTGGCATTGGATTAGTTTTGGGTCCGCTTGGTATATCCAGAATTGTAATTCTGTTTTTGTTCTACTATAAATATTACCCGGTATGACAAACGGTGCAGAAAATTGGACATTGAAAGTCGGCCTGGTCAACAAAAAGGTCTTTCAGCTCGCTATGGAGAGGGCTATGCTCGAGTTGTCGAGTTTCTTTGAAGGATAAAATCACAGATGAAATTATCCGGAAAAGAACCGGAGTTAGGTAGAGAGCTGGTCGTGTTTGTCAAAGGACCGATGGACGGTGGAGCAGACGAGTCCTGGAGTGAAGACCGCTGGGAGAGGCCTATGTCGAGCCGTGGAATACAATAGCCTGAGTTGATTTATATAAATATGTGTTCTGCATTGATAGAGAGCTTGAAATTGAGCAAGGTTAATCAATGACCAGGCACTACCTAATTAAGAGGAATGGAACTCTCGCCACCCGCCGACGAGCTGCGAGGACGCGGAGAATTGGATTGTGTTAGAGTTGCAACTTTTGAGTAAACAGGATTTTGGCTTATGACCAAAATAGTCTGTTATGATTGTACTTCATCAACAATTAACCTTCTCATGCTTTGATAGATCACCTGTGAAAGTTACACGGTTCCAAGTGCTTAGGTCCTACGGAGATGAACCTGTAGCGAAAGTGAGGCGTCAGATAAACAATGGGGCATGTACTTAAGTCTTATGTACCATTGTGATCTATCTTCAGAGTTGATAAGAAACTACCTAAAATCTTCGAAACTGACATTCTAGGAAGCTCTTGCCAAAGTGGGTTCATTGTTTCATAGAGAACGTTACTATTTGCTTGTAAGACTTTAAAATGGTATCATCTCCGCCGCTCCCAGGTTCAGTGGTGAGTAAAGACAAAGTGACGACGTAGTACAGACAGGGATAGCCAACTTTTTAACGTAACAATGTTGGTTGGTTTATGATATACCTAATAAATCTATACAGGATGTAAGGGACAGCCCTCCGCAGACTGATGGGGTGAATTCAGTATATAATACTAAGATGACCGGTACATGAAATTATTTCAGGAACGTTATGGGAATCCAATAAACCTGATTTGTTTGATTACCCTACACGCAATGTATCGCTACCGCAATGTATTGCTACAAAACGCACGTAGCGAACGGCAGCGCAGCAAGCTTTCGGACGCCCTCCCCGCCACTCCGCGGTGGATGAACGGCTGATTTAACGCGTAGTTCGTTAGCGAATTTCAACATCCATTGCTATTTTTAATTGAGCTGTTTTATTTAGCTTAATAGAGTACTGCGTAGTGCGTACAGAGAATGTAATTTTAAATTGAAAAAGATTTACCTGAGAAAATTTTCAGTGGAATATGATTCAAAATAATGAGCTGAATGCACCCTGTTAGTTTGCGGAGGGCTGTCCCTTACACCCTGTAGACAGTGCAATCCACGACGACGCGCCCCACTCCGCGATTACTGTACTGTAAGCTGTACTTTATTACGGAGTGGGGCGCGTTCGTCGTGGATTGCACTATCTAGACACTAATATTGTTTCTTAGTATTGCTAAGAAACATAAATGGGAAAATTAAAATTCTAAATAAATGTCTAAGCATAATTTCTATACCATGTTTTTAAATTAGAGTAATTTCCTTATTAGTTTATAGCCAGGAGTGTGTTTAGCATACTCAGCATAATGTACCCACTGCTGGGATAGAGGCCTCTCTATGTGTGGGAGTGGGCCGTATTCCACCACGCGGGCCTAGTGCGGGTTGGTGAAGTCTGTGTTTGTGACCGGATCATGGCAATAGAGTCTCCCCCTTGTAATAAATTCTCTCACTAGTAGAATACTTATCACTGAGTAACATAGGCTATTAAGGCTATAATTTATAAAGTTAACACGCGGGTGAAGCCGCTGGCGGGAGCTAGTACTTAATAAAAGTAACAGAGTGTTTGTGATGTCGTGGATTAAATTTACGAAATTGCTTTATCAAATTTACGAAATATTGGTAAAAATTTAGGTCGAGGCAAAGTGTGCTCCATTATATTCTTATTGAGTGGTTCCTAGTGGGATTTCACCTTATTTAGGCTAATGGGGAAAAGGATGTTCCTTATCAATTATTGGGAAAAGTGAATTTGTCCAAAAAGCAAACTTAACATTGTAGTTGAAAAACATGTTCTGCCATGCGCAATGTATTATGTTTTTGCAACTGCAAATTTAAGTTGGTCGATTATTACTCGATAACCTGTAAAGCCTACTTAGTCCTGGTAGTTTTCCTTTTAATTTCGTTATATATACAACTGCTGTGATTTTTTTCACATATCCAAAACTATCCATTTAGCAAGCAGGGACGACACTTGACTCTTACAAAAAAATGCGCTTTAAAGTTTAATATTTTGCAAACGGATCCCTGAATCTAAAAATGGTTTTCACAAACTTACATACAACCTTTCCAACGACATCCCACACCATGGGATAGACAAGGAAAAAAAACATCCCCACTTTACGTGTAGCGAAAGTACCCTTATTTTTTTTATTTTTCCTGAATTTATTTGACCACTTTTTTGGCGTGGTTAATGTGTCATGTATACCCATGCCATATTACAACTTTCTAGTACTAACAGGCTCTGAGCTAAACCGCGGACAGACAGACAGACGGACATGGCGAAACTATAAGGGTTCCTTGTTGACTACGGAACCCTAAAAAATACACGTATAATAATTATAATAACAGGACCGAGTTTCATCCAAGAAAACAGGGTGACTCATGGTGTCTAGACTCTTCGTTGGCAAACCCTGACATAGTATGTGTAATTTACTAACGATCCACGTGATCCAAACACGTGTTGGTGTTTGGATCACATGGTGTTTAGTAAAAATACGACAAATCTGTTGCGAAGAAAACTGTTGTCACGTGAATCTGAAAAAAATACTCATAACTGAAAAGAGAAAAACAAGCATTATAAATCTATAGAATTGCGGTATTGCAGACAAACAAAAGTTACTCCATATTTCAGGTTATTAGACTGTCTCCGCCTGCAATACCTACCAAAATTCTATAGATGATGCCTGATGATGATGCTTGTTTTTCTTTCTTTAGTTTTGTGATTTTGCAGTAGGGTTTTTTGTATTTTTTTTAATAATTTGCTTTATTTCAAGCTTTTTACTTTATAAATATTTGTACCTATATATTTCTTCTGAACCATGTCTACAAGCTGTTTTCAAGAGTCATCACGAACCGTCTCGCGCGCAAGTTTGACGATCCCCAATCAAACCGGATTCCGTAAAGGCTTTGGCACCATAGACCACATGCATACGCTGCGGCAGGTTATACAGAAGACCGAAGAATATAACCTGCCTCTCTGCTTAGCATTTGTGGATTACGAGAAAGCCTTCGATTCGATCGAGACATGGGCTGTACTGCGGCCCGATCTTCAACGGTGCCAGATCGACTATCGCTACATCAAGGTACTAAAGTGTCTCCAGGACTCCAGGACCAGACCTCGAAAATTATCCTTCTGCAGTTAGGTGTGACACAGGGAGACGTTATCTCTCCGAAACTCTTCAAGTTTCTGGAGTGTTAAGGGCTAGGCATCGACATTAATGGGGAGTATAAATAACCTTCGTTTTCCCGACGACATAGTTATCATGGCTGAGACCATGTAGGACTTCAGTACAATGCTCGATGACGTCAGTAGAGCCTCCAAAAGAGTGGGCCTTAAAATGAACATGGATAAGACAAAGGTCAAGTCAAATGCCCATGTAACACCCACTCTGTTTAAGTTGGAGAAACTGTCCAGCTAGGTAGGTCCAACTTCGAGAAAGAGGTCAATCGTCGAATCCGACTCGGCTGGGCATCGGTCGGCTAAGCTAAGCAATATCTTCTTGTTCCACATACCGCAGTGTTTCAAGACGAAAGTCTTTGACCAGTTCGTGTTGCCTGTGATGACTTATGGCATTAAAACGTGGTCGCTTACAATGGGCCTTATCGGAAGGCTAAAAGTCACCCAAAGGGCAATGGAGAGGGCTATGCTTGAAGTTTCCCTAGGTGATCGAATCCGAAATAAAGAGATCCGTAGGAGAACCAAGGTAAGCGACATAGCCCGAAGAATTGCCAAACTTAAGTGGCAATGGGCAGGGCACATTGCTTGCAGAACAGATGGCTGATGGGGCTGAAAGGTTGGAAGGCCTCCCACAATATGGAACGATGTGAACGATGTGATGTGAAGGCCACAGGAATCCGCTGGATGCGGGAAGCACGGAATCGGTAGAAGTGGGGGAGGCCTATGTCCAGCAGTGGACGTCTTTCGGCTGAAATTACGATGATGATGATGTACATATTTGGAATTGACTCATTACTAGCTTTAGTTTGACACCAATATTGTTGTAATTTATTTAAAAAAAAAAAAACCTTCTCCTCCATTTTTGTTGTATTTGCAGATGTAATTTAAGAATACTATATAGGGTATGTCACTCCCACAATTAAGACGGATCTAAAGAGCCCTCATATGTTAAAATTCATCAAGCCGTTTAGACTACAGAGCGTGCCAAAGAAATAGACATATGCATACATACATACTCTCGAAAAACATTAGAGTGTTTTGTTTATTATAATGTGTTCCTGTATTATGTTTTGCATTTATTTTAGTGTTAATGGGATCGTGTGAACTATGAATATTGAGTGCCAGCCTAGCGTGTTTTGGCAGGTGGAAGAATATACATATATTATGTAGTATTGAAATTGATATTGTTGGTATAATTTGCCTTTCTAAAATATCGTAATCACGAGATACCAAATTGGACAGAGACTGGTTGAGTTCTATTAAAGTCCTATAAGTACCTCGATGATTGCAATAGGCTGGCCCCCATTACATGGGACTTAAACATAACTGGCCAAAATGTGGGTGTACTATTGGTGCACATCCGAGCATGATGTTATGTTATATACTTATATCTATAGCCTCTATATGTCACTTATTTAAATAGGTATTTCGATTCTTACGTAACCCGATAAGCATTATCAAAAGCTTCGATTCTTAACCAGTACCATTGATTTTTGGATAAAGATTTTAGCATAAGTCATCCAATGATAATTTAGATACCTATTGAATATCACTAATCTGTCATTCACTCTCTGATTAGTAAACGAAACACGATAGTACAAAATTGCTAATGCATGTACATCCTTGTCATTAGGATATGAGTTACAATAGGAAGAATGTTTAATATCTCAACACTTTGTATGTTTAAGTCATAATGCGACCCGATATCCGGTTGCAGTCCGTAAGGACTCGCACACACTGGATATTCACTTGGCATGTATTTATTCGAAATATAATTCCCATTTTGCTCACCTAAAAAATATTACTGAACATAGTCTGATGGTGCTTATTTTTGTGAACCTCTAATAATTCCTATTTTAGGGTCCTAAATAGCCAAGTGACGCAACCAACTAGGATGTAGCGCTCGCTCGGCTCGCGCGCGGTTGGTCATAGTTCCAACCTAACCTTGCCCGTTTGTTCGGGGCTTCCTTTGTGCGTTGTCACTACGAACAACTTTGAGAAAAGGCCAGAAAGTTAAAAAAAGGCTATTTATTTTTTTAAAGTGTGCATCATAGTGGTTAAGTGTGGTCAATAAGTTCTTAGAGAATATGTAAAATATTTCCCTATTTAATAAGGAAAATATTTCTTCTCTCTTATGTATATTATTATACCTTGTGGTATGAATGACTAATTTTCCAGTAAATAGGGGAGGATTTACTTTCATCGGGTTGAGTGGATATAACATCCCTTTCCTTAGCTAATTAATGATTACGGCATAACAACTAACCCTTTGGAGTTCTTAGTAGTCTATGCTATGCAAACGGAAGAAGATGATTATAATATATGTGATATGTGTGTGTGTAATATGTGTATGTGAGTTTAAATGTTTGTAAACGCACCCACGATACAGGAGAAATTCCTAGTGTGGGGCAACGTTTCAAAAAAAAAGAAAGAAAGAAAGAATATAAAGAAAAACGAAGTGATTGATAATGATTGGAAACTCAGGTAAAGTAGAAAATACAAGTTTTATTGTTTGTCTTTCAAGTGTGCGTAGTTGCTTTCCCTTATATCTAATCCGGAGTTTAAAAAATATATAATTTTCATGGTGTTGTGGTGTTGGGTGGCACCCAGTTTGTTCCAGAATTACAGTCTTCTGGAAAAATATAATAAAATAAGGTCAGCAAAGATTAAACATGATCGTTGTGTCCAAGCCCTTAGTTAAGGAAATGTTGTACAAATGTTCAGCAGAATGTGCTCGGAATAGTTTATCTTTCGTGTGTCCTCGGCTTTGATAATAATTGTTTGCTATATAGAGCGACATGCAGGAACGGACTTTAGTTGTTTTGAAAATTAAATTAGTACCTACTCTACCTACCTTACCTTTTGTTAAAAGCAGTCACTTTTGGTTGAATATAAATTAGAAGACAAAGTTATTTCCTTGCGTCATAGACGGAAATTCCTTGTTTTTCTTGCCGGTAACGTAAAAAGAGTCTCCATACTTTCAACACAGGTCCTGGAGCCCTACCACCACCTCTTTTAGCAGTATTATTTTAATCTTACTTGAGCGTGGGAAAGAGATGGAGCTAGACGTCCTGTATAGCTCCACTTCTTTCTCGCACTGAAGTAACATTAAAATAATACTGCTTTAAGAGGTGGTGGTTGGCCCCCAGAATGATTGATAGTTTTCTTCGTAACTGGTCTATCTGGGATCAGTAGTAGTACCTACTTTGGTTCATCTTCGTCTACTTAACTGAAACAAAAAATAACTTCTTTAACTTTTAATATAATACGAAGTGTGAAACAAGCTACCGTAATTTGTTTATATTTAATTTTTATTAGGTATATTGTTAATATACCTACTGCATATTTTGCATATCCTGAGAGTCCTGGAGTGGAGACCGCGTATCGGCAAGCGTAGTGTGGGACGCCCCCCATCTAGATGGACCGGCGACCTTAAATAAGTGGGACAGACTGGATGCAGAATACGGAAGGCAGGGTGTTTGTTTGCCTGCCGGGGTTGCGGGAAAGTCCAAAAGGGATACCGTGGCCCCCTGGCACTGCACAGGCAACAGAAGGAACACGGGTAGGTTTTAGTCAGTAAGATTCTGACACGCCCTCCCGCTTCCACCCAGAGCGGAAGGCGGGAGAAGACATTTGATCTTCGATCAATAATAGCAGACAGGTGCTATTATTGATCGAAGCAATTGATGATTTCCCAACCAAAAAAAAAAAAAAAACGTGTTGTGGTACCTACAACCTGGGAAAGGCCTGTGTCCAGTTGATTGATTGTTCCAAATGCAAAATTCCAATACTTCAATACAGCCAACTCCGTCTCTGCATTCAGACATGACAATAGTGTTCTAAATATGAAATACAGTTTTAAAATAGATGTCATTCACTTCCAAGCCAAAAACAGATGATCACAATAACATAGTGTAATATTTTACTACGAGGAAATACAAATGACGAACATTTTAGGCAAGCTCTAGAGACATTTTAAGAGAAGCATTCAGCCTGTATACCTACACCATACTAATTAAAGATTTGAATATAGAAACGTTTGCATAGGGTGACACCATAGGCGGTTTTTTTTTTTTTGTCTTCAGTAGGTAGCCACGTTGATTGCGGCATCATTAGCTTTCTTTAGGACATCCGAGGTGACTCCAGTCTTTGGATGGATTTAAAGGAAGAAAGATATACAATACCAATGGTGGTAGGTATTTAAATATATAGTCACGAAAATATTTTTGGATTCTTTTATCAAGACGGAATATTATAAAAGCAATGTGTAAATATAAAAATTTAACTCTAGGTATTAAGGAAAAATCATTGAAAACTGTCAGAAGATAGACATTTTGATATTTTTTTTACTGAGAATCTATTTATTTTGAGTAATATATGGTAATATATTGTATATAACAATAGATTTCGCATTAAAACGTAATGGATATAAGATAAACTAACACATTCATTTTTAAAAACATACACGACTAAAATGATAGATATATGCAATGCAATTTAATTTATCGGTCATTGTAAAATATACTTACGTGTTCACCACAAAAATAAACATTGAACAATAATAATAAATGTAGCTGTAAATAACTGAAACATTAATCCTCCTCGCCTCGTTGGTCTAGTGGTCGCAAGCGCTACTGCTGAGCATGAGGTCCCGAGTTCGATTCCCAGGCCGGGCAAAGTTTCCCTCTTTGAGGAGTGGCTAGAGAGGTGCCACGGCGTCCTCACCTTCCGCCTGACGCAGGTCCTCACCGGACACGGCTGTTTCGGGAGGTACCTGTTTCGGATAAGGCGGGAGGAAACGCCCGGGTGTCATCAGTGCGTGGATCGCCCGGAGGACACGGTGGAGCATACGGTGGAGGTATGCCCGGGTTGGGCAGAGCACCGCCGTGTCCTCGTGGAGGCGATCGGTGGCGGGGATCTCTCGCGTCCGGCCCTGGTCCAGGCCATGGTACGGAGCGAGAGGGCATGGGAGGCCGTCACCTTCTTCTGCGAAGCAGTAATGCTCGCGAAGGAGGAGGCGGAGCGCGTGAGGGAGAGGCAAATTTCGCACCCTCACGCCCCTAGCCGCCGCAGGAGGAGACGCCCTGGGCGTCGGGAATCGATTGCCGATTCCCGGCCACCGTAGGCGCGGGCTTGCGGACGGTGAGCAATGGGTAGCTCGCCGTCCGGTAGGGACCAAGCCCGGGTCGACGGCGCGTTGTGTTCAACGCGCGCCTCATAGATTGTCAGCGAGTGAAGGGGTCCGATGAGACCATTGCCTGCCGGGGTTGCGGGAAAGTCCGAAAGGGATACCGTGGCCCCCTGGCATTGCACAGGCAAGAGAAGGAACACGGGTGGGTTTTAGTCAGTAAGAGTCTGACACGCCTTCCCGCTCCACCCAGAGCGGGAGGAGTCATTTGATGATTGCCGGGGAAAATGTTTATGGGGTTTTTCCATCGGGCATTTCTCAGTAGCAGCCCGGAATCTGGATTGGATTTGTGCCCGGGTGATGGCAATAGGCTCGAAATGTGGGTGTTACTAAGTATAGATAGGTATACATCTGCTTAACCCTTCACGGCTATTAGGCGTGATGTTATGATTATTAATAATTCAATTTATCACGCGATTAATTGTGGTTTATGACTCAGCTAAGTATATTGCGTATGCCTCTAATCTTAACGGGGCAAATCCTATTACCTACAAGTATCACCTGACTAAAAGATAATCTAATTTAAAACCTCAGATAGCAAGCTTAAGAAACATTGTTACTACGAATTTATAACACTAATGATATCTGTTATCTATTATTTTATCGCTACGTGTCGATAAAATGATAAACAATAGATTTCGCATTAAAACGTAATGGATATAAGATAAACTAATGCATTCATTTTTAAAAACATACACGACTCAATTGGCCCAGCCCAAATAAATGCCCTGCCAAAATACCGGTATACCAACCCAGTTGGGAAAACCAACTGGGTTGGTATACAGGTATTTTATATGGAGCGACTGCCTATCTGACCTCCTCAACCCAGTTACTAGGCAACACGATAATCCTTGGTAAGACTGGTTGTCAGAGTTTCGGACTTCTGACGACCCGTAACGGCTGACAAAGATCTACGAATGACAGCCGGGACCAGAGGCACGGAGGGGTCTTGATTTATAATGGATGGTCACCCATCTATGAACCGACCGAGGCAAGCATAGCTTAACCTTCGATCAACCCGTGCGGTTGTTATCATTTCTGGTATTGGGCCATACCTGTATGAAAAAGTTAACAATAAGGTTAAAATCAAAGTTTGGGTGCAAAAAACAGGTTTGAGACTGGGTGCATGGGCTTAATTATGCTGAAACGGAGAATCTTTTATCATACAACTACTAAAATATACATAATCATATACACACAAACATTAATCAAAGGCACACTGTCACTCATCATATATACACTCACACTCATCATATACACACACACTCATCACATACTCACACACATTTGGTTACCTTTTAGTCCTAAGTTTAATTAATTATACAGACACCGTTGTCTTTGTTAATTTCTTGTTGTAATTCTTTTTATTTGTCGAAAGAGACTGGATCCTGCGGCACAGGGTATCCTAGTGCGGGATCCAGTGTTATACCTTTATTGTAACACTAACTGATGAATCAATAAACTTTTTTACTTTAAAAAAATATAAAAGGTACAATTTTTTTTTGAGTTTTAAAAACACATGATTCTTTTTTTAATCCTGAGAAAATCTTTTTTCATTTTCATTCACGAAAAAGTATGGAGTTGCGTTGTTTTAAAATTAATTTATTTTTATGAATGTTAGTATTAATGTTTTTATTATTTTTCCATGGCTGTGTCATTATTATTTTTCAACTAAAAGTAGAGTCATTGCTTTGCATTTTCAAATAACTTTTATTGTTTTTATTGAACTTTTTAATCACACCTCATAAGAGAGGGCTGGCTATTTCTTTGGCCGAAGAAAGCATTGCCATTCAACGTGGCAATTCTGCCACTGCCAGTCTTCTGCACGTTTCCAGATGACAGCGATGCGGACGAATAGGTACTTCGACGTTTAAGTGTCCTTTTGTCTTTATTTGTATAGTTAGTCATTTCATTACCTGGTGTAAATTGTTAGTTGTGTTATTTACTACACAATATTTTAATGAAAATTCTTGCTTCCATGTTGAAATTATTGCGCTTTTGTGTTAAAAAAATATTGTTTGAAGTTTCTGTTTTTACTGTTTAACTGAATAATGAAGAATAGGTCGTTTGTGAAGTATTTCGTGCAGATTGTTTAGATTAAATGTTTGTGAGCCTAGTTTACTGCTTGCTTCAGGAAAAACCCTATATTATTTTTCCGAACATTGAATACGATTTTCACTGAAATAATTTATTTAATTTATAAAACTATAACATCACACCTATAATCCCCAAAAGGATAGGTAAAGGTGTACCTAAAGTACCCCCTCATTACTCCAGTTACGTTTAAGGCCCATGCAATAGAGTGTGACCTTATTGCCATCAACCGGGCACTAATCCTAAACTCCGGGCTTTTATTCCGAACATTGAATTCGATTTTCGCTGAAATAATTTCTTTAATTTATAAGACTATAACATCACGCCTGTATTCCCCAAAAGGATAGGCAGGTGTACCTTTAGTACCCCCATTACTCCAGTCATGTTTAAGGTCCATGCAATAGAGTGTGACCTTATTGCCATCAACCAGGCACTAATCCTAGACTCCGGGCTTTTATTGATAAATTTCTAACCCAACAACATTGCCCGATTTGGGAATCGAACCCAGGACCTCATGCTCAGCAGTTTCTCCTACGACTACTAGACCAACGAGGCAGTCAAGGTTAGGCACATAATAAACATTAATTAGTACAATATGTTCGAGCCGTTTGGGGCCATGGGGTCCGAGTGCCCACTTAGTTTTTCGAGACATCGCCAAGCGGTAGGCTGACTCTTCACGTGACTAGAGAGGGCTGGTCTGTTTTTTGCCCAAAGAATCAGCATTGCCATACAACGTGGCAATGCTGCCAGCCTTTTGGGCACTTTTCCTGTTGACAGCAATACAGACGAATTTTTTGAAGCCGATTATAATGACGATGATAATTATTTCCCCTCTTTATTTATATAGGTACTTGTACACACGTACGGAAATCCTATACAATACGAGATCAGCATAAACTGGAAATGTATAGCTTGGTGTAGCCTTGTGTGTCTATTCGTAAAAGGAATAAACCTCACAGAATTTTTCAATTGTAATGTTCTAGATACAATCAGATTAAGGGTCGTACCAAAGACGTTTGAAGGACTTTTTAAGCGCAGGGGACACTAGTCACTCTAGCCGTTGCACGGTCGCAGCTTGCAGCGCATATGGTACAAAGTCGCTTGTAACTTCACATGAGACTTCAGCAGTGCAATTCTGCAGTGCTATTCTGTAAACATCTCACCATGAAAACTTAGGTGAAATGGGCTCGGAGTGAGCTGTCAGTCCCTAGCAGCAGGTGGAATGACAGCTCACTTCACCTAAGTTTCCACCGTGAGATTATTACAGAATAGACTAGCAGTTTTGTCTAGTACACACGGCTACACATCAAGTTATACATTTCCAGTAAAAGCCGACCTCGCATTGTTTCGTTGACAATGTCGTGGCCATTTCTTGAAATGGTCAATTCTAAGATCTCTCGAATTGACCATTTCAAGAAATGGTCAGCTAATATAATATTTACTAACTTACCAGCTAACATATGGTTTAAACGTCAACGTTTAGTGATATGTCAGGTCGATGTTTGACCATATCATTAATGTAGGGTATCCGTGGTGTAAGGTGTACTTAGTAAAAATAGCCAAGTAACTGCAAACAACTTGAAAGTATAGCGCAATTTGTCACAGTTCTAACCTAACCGAATATCGTCGGGATGTCACATGAGCAGCGTAAATTTGTAATTTTTAGTAACTATTTTTACTGCTATATCACATTTCACGCCGCGGCAGCGGCCGGCGAGCGCTACTTCCAAGTTGATCGCTTTCCATAATATCATAATTTGAAAATCCAATAAAAGTCCATCGACTTTTTTTACGTCGTCACCCTACTTTATTTGATGGTTGTATGCCGCCGCCATGATGCACAAGAAGAACAAAGCGACATAGACGCCTCTATCGGTGGATAATCTAACAATTTCACGATATGATCACTAATGTTTGGCCGCACGTGCGTTTAACTGTTGACTTGAGTATTCAATGATCTGGCCAGGCCACATCATGATGTGACCAGTGGTCGAGGTTCATTTCATGAAATGATCAATTTTAAGATCTGGCTACGACAACAATATTGTTTAAAAAATAAATAGACATGCTGAGTAAAAAAAAAAACATTAGGTAAGTACTATATGCTTTTTAAATTCAGATAGTGACATAAGTACTACACCACGCCTTTAATTTCCAACAAACAAACTCATTCAATATAAAAACAAATATTCTTCGAATTAGTTACACCTCGGTTCCAAAGCATTCATTACCTTCATTTCCGAGTAAAGAACGAACTAATGAATGAATTGTCGCACCCATCAATTAGTGAATGAATAATTTTCACCGTAACTGCGTATATTTAGGCAGACATGTCTATTTTGTTGCCTTGACCTAGTTTGATAAAGCGTTATGTTGCGTAGGACCAATGTGGAAATGTATGGAGTTTAAAATTTTATGAGTTTTTTTGGTAGGTTAGATTTGGACACGTGCATTTTAGTATTCGGCATGGCCATGTAAGTTTTATCATATTTTTTAGGCCTTGAACAATTGTTAATGTAACCCGCTGCCTGCGTAGAACGCTCTTTGGTTAAAATATTAAACAATTGAAAGCGTTGTCTTGTTGTCAATAAGAGGGATTTATGTCTATAATACAATGGAATGTTGCTGTTCTTTGGTAAGCGCATCACTTCAGAACAGTTGGACCCGATTCGGATTTATTTTGTTTTAAAATCTTCGTAATAGTCCGAATCAGAGTCCGAGAGGAGCTCGTGGCTAAGTAACAACATCTGTTTAAGCTACGCTTGCCGGGGTTGGTCTGTGGTAGATGACTATCTTTACATACCAATTCTTCTCCGTGCCTCGGAAAGCACGTTAAGCCGTTGGTCCCGGCTGTCATTTGTGGATCTTTGACAGTCGTTACGGGTCGTCAGAAGCCCGAAATTCTGACAACCAATCTTACCAAGGGGTATACTATTACTCAGTTAATGGGTTGTGGAGGTCAGTTATGCAGTCGCTCCATTTAAAATACTGGTATTCAGCTGCATTCGGTAAGACTGGAAGCCGATCCCAATATATTTGGGAAAAGGCTAGGGCGGTTGAGTCCGAATCAGGTTTTTACGCAAAGAAAGATTTGAAAATTCGTTTCGCCAAACGGTACCTTATTATTTATTTATTTAGATAGAACGGCCGAAGCTAATTACACCATTTAAACATATAATTTATTTAACACAGTCTTGCATTCTTTTATCAAAAATTCAAACATTCTGACAGCATCATCTTCCATTCATTCATTCATTCATTAATTATGTGATAATAGAGTAGGCTCATTCTAGAGAAAAAAAAAACAGAATTCTTTTGTTTTGATGGACGCAGATAAATTCTATCGAACGCGAAAATAACATTATTACGTGGGTGTAGACGTAGTCTGACTAACAAACAGTTTTTTTCTAAAAAACTATCGATGGATGGTCTGTTTAGCCTGTCTCTCAAAATCAGATTCATATCCTACTAATCCATACTACCGTAAAGGGTGACTGGTAATTAGTGACCGATACATAAACACGTGACTTTAATCATCATTATGAACGACTTTTACTATGGGACCAACACTGAAATCGCGAAAAAAATATCTGCTGTTCCCTACGTTTTGACGAGTATGCGAACATAAATGTAGGGAAAACGCAGATTTTTTTGATTTTCAATTTAAATATGTGCAGTGTTAAATGTATTTATAGTTTTTGGTGCAAGCAGGCCTTGGAATCATAATAAGCTATATGTATTAAAAAAGATTATTTGAATTTATTATTGGTCTGTCGCTCTATTTTTTTTCCTTTTACGCTTTAACAGTTGTACGGATTTGAATGAAAGGCCAAGGCCATAACCTGGGTTCGGACATAGGATGTTGTACGTCCCGTGGGATATTTTCTGACATCAACGCGGGCGAAGCCGCGGGTCAAAGTTAGTCTTCTGTAATAGTAAGATGAAGATCATCCAATTTAATATGTAACAATGTTTTATCTAAATATAAACAAAAGTGTTTCTTACAGAATCTAACGATGTTATTGTCATTGGAGTGACTGAAATACATAATTCGATTGTATAGCCCACGTTTGCACGAACGTACTAAAATCACAGCGATTTTTTTTCGTGCACTGGATTTTCAAAACATAGAGAATGCTCATTAGGAAAGTTCATACTGCCATGATAGTAGGTACTTACTAATTCTAAGCCGCCATGATAGTAGGTACTTACTAATTCTAAGCCGCCATGATAGTAGGTACTTACTAATTCTAAGCCGCCATGATAGTAGGTACTTACTAATTCTAAGCCGCCATGATAGTAGGTACTTACTAATTCTAAGCCGCCATGATAGTAGGTACTTACTAATTCTAAGCCGCCATGATAGTAGGTACTTACTAATTCTAAGCCGCCATGATAGTAGGTACTTACTAATTCTAAGCCGCCATGATAGTAGGTACTTACTAATTCTAAGCCGCCATGATAGTAGGTACTTACTAATTCTAAGCCGCCATGATAGTAGGTACTTACTAATTCCATGCTGCCATGATAGTAGGTACTTACTAATTCCATGCTGCCATGATAGTAGGTACTTACTAATTCCATGCTGCCATGTCATTATTCTTAGGTAGCCATCTTGTTCTAAACTTTGGGCGACCGAGCTCGGCTTGGGAGAAAATTACTAGTATTAAAAGTGAAATGCATGCTTTAAATAAACGAGCCCCTTTAACTTTCTCACAGTCGCAGTTACTACGTCAGGGTAGGATGTTCATAAAAAGAGGCGTATTCATTATATTAGATTTCAATAATATTTTTAGGAAAGCAGAATGGGAAATGTTCGTGTCACACACTTGGCAACACTTCCTTTATGGAAGTATCCTCACACAATTACGCTCCATTTCATCAAGTCGCATCAGTTGGCGCGACCACCAGACATCACAGTTTATTTACCGGAAAGTTGTAAATACACGGAGGCGTTTACCTTCAGCTCCGAGGGTTGGCAGACGGCCAGCTGCTTCTCAGAATTGTATGATGACGGAGTGATCGGATTAGGGTTGGTCCTTACGGGAAATTGTCCGCTTCTGCAGTCTAGTGGTTAGAACACCGGTCTCAGATCCAGGGGTTCGATTCCGAGCCGGAGAGAGATTAGGCGGCGCACGTGCATTCCGAGGCACAGGGGTATCACACCGCCAACTTCCAAACTCCGGGCTGTTACTAAGAAATTCCTAATGGAAAAACCCAATAACACTTTTCCTGACCCGGGACCCCACACTCAGCAGGCGCGCTTGCCACTTCGAGACCAGCGGAGCAGTAACGCAAATATAAGTACAGATTGCCAGATTGTTTTTAATAAATCAGAAGTAAGTTCCAAGACCTATCAACAAAGACAATGTTAATGCTAAAGCAAAAAAACACATAAAAACAATACACAATCACTTTCCTTATAACTAACCAAAAAAGTACAGGAACACTATTTAACCAAGACCTGCAATCGACAACCCTGAGGCAACTTTTTCAGTACTTTCTGACCTCTTTTTCTCTCATTCGCAACTGCGCCATAAATGACAGAGACGGAAGATAGGACGAATTAGTTACTATGTAGTATAGAAATATATATAGGTATATGTACTATAAAAAGTAGAGAAGTGAGGGCGTGTCGTCCACCGATGTCGATGTAATGTCGTAGATTTGGCACGGTACTGGGTTTCGTCACTGACTTTATTTGAAGGGGTATCGACAGTTCCAGATTATGTTTTTTATCGATAGTTCAGAAAGTGCTGGGAATGTCTAAGTCAGGAGTCTTATATGCCTTCTGAAGATTAATGGGGTATATCATCAAAGCTACCTAGGGCGAATTTCACAAATAACAAACATTTTACAAAAAAAAAAATGACAACCAACATAAAAAAAACCAAAGTGAAAAAAGAAAAAAAAGAAAAGAAAATACATTTATTTGGCACAACAAGCAAAGGCACACAAGTAGAAAGAGAAAAAAAAAATAAGATAAAAGAAAAATGAAAAAGAAAAAGAAAAATGAAGAAGTGAAAAATGATTTTAATTCCGGAAGTCGGTGGCAAGAACGAAAACGAAATGAAAGTTATTTTTTAAGAGCTGTCAGTGTCATTATTTTCTTTGGGATTTTGACACTGGCAGTTCTTGAACTCGGCTTAGATGTGCTGATCGCGTTCAGTGTCATTCGTGACATTGACACGTAGTATTACGTCTTGAGTAAGAACAATCTTTATAATGTAAATTATTATGCATACGTATTGTAAATTATTTTGCATAAGTACTATTGTATAGAATCAAGTGTTTCTATCTATTCAGACAGCTGTGCAGCTGGGGAGTTTGTTGCGCCACTTCTTCTTCTCAGCTAAAGCACTAGGAAATGGTGAAGGGCGGGCGTTCGAAAAGTGCCTAGTTTGAATAAATGACTTTTGAATTTGATTTTTTTTTGCGTTAAATTGGGCGTTACAGTAAAGAACAACGGTTTTGAATCACACTAAAATAAATATCGTTTCCCAGCATGTAGGTATGTCCATAATGCATAGATGATGGCTACGTGATGGGGCTTTTTACACCCTGTACACAGGGCTATCAACAGAACTGTATGTACGAAAGGGGCTTGTGGCTAAGTAATAACAGCCGCACGGCTCGATGTATCAGATTAAGCTACGCTTGCCGCGGTTGATCCGTGGATGGGTGACCATCTTTACATACCAAGACTCTTCCGTGTCTCGGAAAGTATGTTAAGCCGTTGGTCCCGGCTATCATTCATCGATCTTTGACAGTCGTTACGGGTCGTCAGAAGCCCGAAAGTATGACCAGTCTTGCCAAGGGGTATCGTATTACACAGTAACTGGGTTGGGGAGGCATATAAGCAGGACTAAGAAATAAGGTAGCAGACGACGACGTGAAAGATATTTGTTATTTTGTCAAAATAAGTAACATGAGGTTTCATATTGTTATGACACTGTAGGTAGGTATCATTTTACTATAAACTAAAAAAGAACTTAACGGGGAACCATGCGTCAGATATTTTTTTTATGACGTAGTATTAAAAGTCACTGTGATCAGTAAATTACTGTCAGAATTCCATCGCTTCACAAGATATTTACTACTCACGTACGCCAGAGCCCTATTTTTTGCCGACTTTACGATCGTTCAAGGAAATCACAGTTTTTCCTTATTTACAAAACATTGATGACCTCCCCTCACTTTTAAACGATGTTTCGTCTAAACACTTCTTGAAAATGATTTAAAATCTGCTATCAAAGCGCTCTGAAAATAAACAAAAATACGTTGGTTAAGACTGCTAGCACGTGGCTTTTAGTTTCTGCTTGATCTCGTGGCAAAAACCTTGACTTTTAAATTATTACGTAACTGTCCATGTATCATGACTTGATAAGCTAGTTTATACCACAAGCAATAGAAGAATAAACGCCTCATGATCATAATAACAGGGATAGTAGGCATTACTCATCAAACATACCCTGTGTGATAGGAAATGTCATCTATGTCGCAGTATTCGCTAGCCAATCAGAATAAGCCAGCAAGAATAATTATTGGGAATTGTCGTAACAATTAAGATGAGAAGACACTCATGCAGCTCTTACGCCAATTATTGCCTTTAGGCCTTTTGTACACGGCACGGTATCATTACTGTACGGCGTAAAACCGCGCCGTAGAAAAAACGTCGTGTCAAGCTTCTATAGTGATCCATACAACACGGCGAATAAACCGTAGTTTATCACGACAAGAAAAACGTGTGTTACAAAGGGCCTTAGAGGTTCCCACACTCGAATTTCTAATCGTTATTCCCTAAACTAATAAGTAGCTAGCATAGAGGTGTTGAATAGAACACACGCACTCACTCGACTAATTTGTTTTATTTAATTTTAATTGTAAAGATTTTATCTTTTGTGTCTTGATACTGTAATCTCCAAAAATATAAAAACATGATTTTTGTGATACTCAAATTGGGAGTCGAAACTGTCTCTCCTAAATACAGCTTTCCATCCGAATACTGAAACGCCACTTAAATCTCATAATCATCTAAAAGATACTTAAATATAAGCATCCCTCATATTAAAATGGTATACACAATCGCCACTCAATTCAAAACCATAATAATTAGCCAAGCAGTCCTCAGATGTTTACATCATGGCAACATCCTGCTCAAAAATTGTTATCAGTACGTTTTCAGTTACAAAATAATTTAGTTTAGCCGCAGGAGGAGACGCCCTGGGCGTCGGAAATCCATAACCGATTCCCGGCCACCGTAGGCGCGGGCTTGCGGACGGTGAGCAATGGGTAGCTCGCCGTCCGGTAAGGGACAACCAGGGGTAACCAGGCCTGGGTCAACCGCGCGTTGTGTGAAGGGGTCCGATGGGACCATTGCCTGCCGGGGTTGCGGGAAAGTCCGAAAGGGATACCGTGGCCCCCTGGCATTGCACAGGCAGCGGAAGGAACACGGGTGGGTTTTAGTCAGTAAGAGTCTGACTCGCCCTCCTGTTCCACTCAGAGCGGGAAAAGTCATTTGATGATTTCCCACCCAAAAAAAAAAGGGCTGGTTCATACATTTTGGTTGGTTTGTACCGACACATGAGAAGACGAATCAACTTTATGTTTACGGTTCCCTGCTTCAGACACCGTACGGCTACATTCCTGTAGTAAACTGAACCATTGTTTGTGTTTACATTTCTCAGTTCATATTGTGTGATGGATGTTTCTGATTTATAAATAGACTTTTGTTTTCAAATCGTTATGTGATACACATTGTGGATATATGTTACTACAATACGTTTCGCTGTATCAACACATTACGTGGAGCTGTTTTCCAACGATGCTGGTGTAACAACTCCAGCCAAATACAGAGTCAAATGTAGGAATTTTGTCGTCAAACTGCGTATCAATTACTGATGGTCTAAGATTTTAAACAGAATTTGAGATGGCATATATCTAACCTAAACCTAAACTAACCCATTTGGTCTGGGTGCCCTATCTCAGTTACTGCGACCAACTGTGAGCTAGGCTCAGATAGTTAATAAGAGGCTCAATTATTTTAAAAGTGTGCATCATTTGAAGTTCAAAGAGGATCTTTCAATATTTCTCATTTGAGATTGGAATTTCGCTGTCGCTCCTGTTTGAAATAATACTTTTTTAAGTAAGATTCCTTTTTACGGTTCCGTACCTCAAAAGGAAAAAAACGGAACCCTTATAAATTAATGATCACCCGTTTGTTTGTCTGTCTGTCACAGCCAATTAGCTCCGAATCAAATGGACTGATTAAGTTGAAATTTGGTATACATATAAATGTATTTTTGTAACACAAACATGGACGTGTAACGTAAATAAATGAATTTAGAATATGTTGGTGACTTTTGGGGGGCAAATATGGAAATAAAATAAAAGTTTTGCAAACTGTACCGTGCGCGACTATATACGTTTTTTAATAATTTTAAAATGAATAATTACTTTTAAAGATATTTAAGAAAATTGATGAAAATTTACCATTCAAAATTTTAGGCTCAGAAGTTTCGGAGATAAGGGGGAGGCCTTATCTCCGAAACTACTGAGCCTAAAATTTTGAAAAAAATGCAGAGTATGGATAGTTACTCATAGATTACGGGAAAACTTATAAGAAGTCTATGGTCTAAAAATAAAATGGCAAAACTCTCAATATTTTGAGTACAAACTTACATTTGCAGTCAGAATGTATGGGTGAACATGATTTTCAACTACAATGTTAAGTTTGTTCCTGGGATTAAATCATCCCAATTACGGAACCCTTCATTGTCCGTCGTCCGACACTCACTTGGCCGGTTTTTTTTTTGAGTTACGCTAGACTCTATAATGTTACGCGATCGATTCAGTTTCTTGGATTCTCGTAACGTCTTTCATAAACAGATGAAAATGACATGGGTTCAAAAAATAATCTTGACAAGTCTTCCTTTCAAGACCCTTAAAAAAATTACGTAATATCGGACAAAGAAAAACAGAAATTCGCCAATATACTTACATTTCTTCGAATCAAGGTCAGACCACTCGGTGGCAGTGATAAGAAACTGACGAAAACATTCGACGAGATAGGAACAGGCGCCAAACCTGTTTTTAAAAACAATGATAAACACATAGCAACATTATTTTATTGTTTTTAAACCGTTTATATAAAGATAGGACTAAATTAGGTAGCAGACGAAGACGTGAAAGATATTTGTTATTTGTCAAAATAAGTAACATGATGTTTCATATTGGATGACACTGAGAGAATATAATATTCACAGGTTAAAAAGTAAGATAACTTGAAAAATCACATCACCACCGTCATCCCGGACAGGAGGAAGATATCAAATAATTTGGGATGTGCTTATCCCAAATTATTTGAGCTCAGCGCAGCATGAATTCCAATTCAAATTCAAAAGTCATTTATTCAAACTAGGCTGAGAATCAGCACTTTTCGAACGTCAAAATTATACAAGACAGTCCCCCAAAACGCCCAACCTTCACTACTTCCTAGTGCTTTAGCTGGGAAGAAGAAGTGGCGCAACAATCTCTCCGGCAGCTGATGTTCTCTTGTTCCATTAATATATCTATCAGCCATCATCTCTGTATTCATCCTCTAAGTGTACCATCTTGCACACAATTCATCCATTGGTTCTTGGGTCCTCCCCTACTCTTTTAGCCATCTACATTGAATCCTCAAATTTTTTCTCGAAAGACATATAATGGCTACCTCCTCTGATGAATTCAGAAAACAGCACACTTACAAATTAGGCAGTATTATAAAAGAAAAGTTGTTCCTTTACAAAAATAAATCCAATAAACACAGTACAATAAACCTTCACAAATAAAGGAGAAGCAATCAAATAAATAATGACCTTTGAATAGCGAAATATTGAATATAACCCCCTCAACGTGAATTACGTCGATTATTGTTTCTACTCCTACTTGTTTGTATGGATCCCTTAAAATAGCATTTATGTAAGTTTTTCTGGTTATATCACCCTTTTGTTGAATTTTTGTGTACTTTTACTGTTGTGACAGTTCAATGGCATAGTAAGGACCTTGACTATAAAAGTTCTACGTTATTTATCTACCTTTTTCATCATCGTAGACCCAACATTACAATGTTTTTAAATAACATTCGTTCAGCAGTACACGTACACTTACATAAATTCACGCCTTCTCATTGGGATAGGCAGAAACTACAGAACGCCATCTGCTACAATCCTTACATACTCCTCATCAATACTACGTAAGTTATTATTCGATACTACATATTACTATAAAGTTTGAGGCTATTAACTTTTTAGGCATCTATGGTATTCTGCTGCCACATAGGCATTATCTCCAATTTCACACAACTCCATTCTCAGCCATTGCACTCTCATCCATCTTAACCATTAGAAAGTCATATGCGCTATTATGATCCTAGGGAATTCAAGGTTCCCGTTTCCCGGTTTAAGATTATTACTATTACAGGTTGTTTTACGTTATCCCTGAAAACTGAGTAGGTATAGCTTGCACCGCTTCTATACTAATCCACCAACTTCCATCTTTTTTTTTGTTGGCGCAAGACTGAATTAGATGTTATTGGCCCTAAATTCCCATGAGACTTGATCTTCAAATTGTGTGCAACTTCAACACAGACAGACACAAATCACAGATCTAAAATGTATAAAAGTATACAATGAATCATCTGCTTAGCATTCTGCACGCGTCAATTTCGATTGAGGAAAAGGGTCATGATTGTACTTAAAGATTTGCCAATACATTTGTAATCTGCTTAATGCTTATTGACCTTAATCTACTAACAACTGTTGATAATGAATGAATGAATACTGTTGTGCAATAATTTGTAACTATAAAATTTCTCAACTCTGTAGTTGGATCATAATATCTAGATAATTTATGTTTGTTGCATTACATTGTGATTTCACATGGTTATTGACTTCTTTTTCAAGAGGATGGAGGAGGGTGGGTTATAGAGGGTAGAAAGAAAAACCAAGGGCGGTTTCGGGGTCCATTCTAGTTTCCACTGTACTATATCACCAAAACTATCTTACAGTCAATGTTTCTCTTTTCAGACATTTCAAACATGTCTATTGATGACAAAAACACCTGTATCCTTCATCATCAGCTGATGACTTGATGAGATAACTATATTATTTATTTCATGTTTAAAGTTTTAGGGACAAAGGTGGAAGGTATTCCACCTGTCTCCTTTTTTACGATGTTGGAGGTGAAGCGTAGTTAGAGAGCAGAAGATAAACTTCAACTTGCATTAAATAATAATATAATCGTCACACGTATCAGTCTAATGTTAGGTACACTATTAGTACTTATAACTAATTAAACTGGAATGGACAAAATAAACTAATGACATAATATCTAGTCTGTCCCGCGAGGGTTTACAAGCCAACTGGTGAGGGACGCTACGTTCTACGTTACATCGGTAACGCCCCGCATCGTGGCTTAGTGTTGCCACTTACAAGGGTGCGTTCCTGACTACTTATAATTAACCAAACAGACTACAGGCGACGCCACGTATACTAATGTGCGTTCACAAATTTCACAATACGTGACGCCACAAAGTTATTCTCACAAAATCTATTATTTATTTATTTTTATTTATTTCTAGATGTTTTACAAATGAAACTTAGGCTAGTTTGGAGTACAAATAAGATAAGCATCTGTAGCCGAACTAGGCAAGACCTGTATTTCGGCTATCAGTGCCAATCCCCTCGGATAATATTACATATATTATATCATAGCCATTAACATTCATTTTCAACCGACTTCAAAAAGGAGAAAAGGTAGGGTATACTTCAGAAGTGGTCCCATATAAATTTGGTCAAGATCTGATGAGGGGTTTTTGAGTTAGCTTCAATAATACGTAGTTGCCACTTACAAGAGTGCGTTCCTGACTACTTATAATTAACTAAACAGACTACAGGCGACCCAGACACCGACTTCCGAAATCAAAGTTATTTTTCACTTTGTAGTGTTTTTTTTGGAAGTCGGTTTTATTTTTTCTGAAAAGGTTTTTATTACAAGATAATTTGACAGTAGTGTTATTTTACACATCTTATTGGGTATATTTTATCATAACATGTAATAAAGTATGAATGCGTGGCCTCTCACTGTGGTCACTCAATGTTGGGGTATTAGCATCTGTATACGCAAGTTGGAGATTCACGTCAATATTATGCAGTTTTGACCTCCATATCTTACAAAAACATTACAAATATAATATTTTTGCAACAGTAATTCGCGCTAGACTAAATGACAGCATAGCTAGTCGATCCGGACACAAACAATGACTCAGACACTTCATATTCAAAGTCATTTGAAACCGGCTGCTAAAATAGATAAGTGTTGAATATTAATTGTGTCCTGTTATGTAAGGTATACATAATGAATTATACATAAGGGCTATGTAGATCAGAAGGATTACTTGCACACGAGGCAAGGTTGCAAGCTTATAATGTTTGGGGCTTTGTGACGAGCGATCTAGACAGTCAGGAAAGAAAGAAAGAAAGAAAGTAAATTTATTTGACTCAGGCACACAACATTCACACAAAAAACAGAAAAAATAAATAAAAATAACTTAAATTAGTATTGTGTGCCTCACAGCTTACGCCAAATAGGGTCAGTTCAGCATACTCGTAAATGTGTGTATGTGTTCAGGATGTGTTTCCACGGAGGGTTCATCCTTTTGAAATACATAGAATTAGAATTTGTGGTTACTTGGGTGAGGTTCCATATAAACTTTGGGAGTGGAGGTATGTAAGGTATGACGTTCCTGTCTTGGATAAGGAGGGTCCTTCAGCCAGACAGATGACATTGTGTCTATAGCGGGCCTGATGTGCCTGACCGTTGCAGTTGGGCATTTGAATGTTTGCTGTACCTCAACAAGCTCACCTGTTTAACTAAGGATTGTGATTCATCAGTGGACCTTTTTAGAGTGTTCTCATTCTCATGGTTATGTGACAGTCTCTTGTACCATAGTCCGCTGGCTGTCTATGTTCAACTTCATGTAGCCTTGTAGGCATCGTTACAGAACTTTACAGAATATCACTTACTGATTTATCTAGTCTACCAATAGACCTTCTTTATACTTTTTCTTTATGTCCTATTGTGTGGAAGGTCAAGTTAACAGGGAAAACTCGGTCCCTCAGTTGGTGGAATGCTAGGCATACTTCATTAGCATTATGTTCAAACCTTCCTTCCTCAAGAGTCGTTTAGTTGGTAATTGATTAACTTGAGACGTGTATCGTTGCTTATTAACGAAGCTGTAAGTTTCCGTTCTTGTGGGAAGGAAAACTTGGGTTCGCTTTGTTTGTATGAACAAGTTATAAGGGTATTTTGTTTAAAAGGAAATTGATTCTTGGTGTGTTATATTATTATGATTCTTTCGTAAACATCCTGTTATTACTGGAATCTTTGTATTATGAATTTGTTGTTGTGTTAATGACACAACTTCATGTTGATCCCAATATCAACATGAAGTTGTGTCATTATAATTATGTATTAGTCATATTCTTCATTTAATATAGGGCTATAAATAAGGATCGTTGCACGTGGCGTTCTGCTATTTCCGACTGCTCCGTGGGGAAAAGGCGTTTGTTTAGTTACGTATTCAACTCCATCTCCATTTTACCTTTATTGATTTGAACCAAACAAATTGAGACTCATTTCCGCATTAGCACTGTAGATTCCAATCACTATTTTACTATATCTTGATAGCAAAATATGATAAACTTAACTTGTAACACTCTTTAAAAAAAACTTTTCACGACAAAAAAACAAAATATCCAAAAGATACATTCCGATGGTATATTTTTTTGTCTTGATAATACCCGATGCATCATGTCATGCACATGCGATTTGTCACAAAACATTCATATCAATCTTGATCAATATAAAAACACATGTTCAATATCCTAATCTCTCCATAATTTGGAACAAAACAACTACATATATTTGTGACTGATTGCGTCACGGTGAAGGGTGAACACAATTTGTCAATTTACACAAGGAAATGCACTTTATTTTGAGGATAATGAATATGTCGTGGCCAGATCTTCGAATTGACCATTTCATGAAATGGCCAGCTAACATTGGCCATATCGTTTAAACGTCAACGTTTAATGATATGTCAGTCGACGTTTGGCCATGTCTTTAATGTAGGGTATCCATGGTGAAAGGTGTAGTAAAAATAGCCAAGTAACTGCGACCAACTTGGAAATAGCGCCCGCGTGCCGCTACCGCAGCACCGCTCGCTTGGCTCACTCGGCTCGCGCGCGGTTTGTCATAGTTCTAACCTGACCCATTTGGTCAGGGTGCCATATAAGCGGCGTAAATGTATAATTTTAGCCGCGGTAGCGGCCGGCGAGCGATGCTTCCAAGTTGATCGCTTTCCATAATATAATATTTTTGGAAACTCAATAAAAGTTCATCGACTTTTTTTGCGTGGTCACCCTATTTTGTTTGATTTGTTGTATGCCGCCGCCATGATGCACAACAAAACCAAAGCGACATCAACGCCTCTACCGGTGGATCATCTATCTATTTTACGATATGATCACTAATGTTTGGCCACATCATGAAGTAGTCATGCGTTTAACTGTTCAGATCGTTAAACGTTGAGTATTCAATGATCTGGCCAGGCCACATCATGATGTGAACAGTGGTCGATGTTTCATGAAATAATACATTTTTAGTTCTGACCACGACATATACATTGTTTTGACTGTAGCTTCGCTCTGGGTTGAAAGGAACTATCTATCTATCTAGTCAATCAACGCAGCCCTATCAGAACACCCAGCGGTTCAGCTTTTAGTATTCCTTCTTATGTATCTCTATGGTCTGCATCTATGTCATAAAATTAATCAACTCGGTCTGTAGCTGCTGCCCCTCTTCTAGGGAAATACCACAATACTCAAGAACCACTTGTCACAAATAATCCCATTTTCATATATCATTTACAGATATCAGATATATTGACCATCATCCTGATGCGACTTATGTCGCTACAAAAATCTTAGCTTTTTACAGTAAAAAAAAAAACACTTCATCTATTCTAGCTTTATCGAACTCCAGAGAGCAGTGGTGGCCCAGTGAACGGCTGTATCGTGACGAAAAACCGGCATGTCCACGAACCAAAAATTCGAAGACATGTGACATCTACCAACCCGCACTCGCTGATGGTGGCGAGTGTGTTGAATCATTCGGTTCTCTACAATATGGTTGAGCTGAATGGTGTTGATCCACGCGTCACGTTAACCCGCATAGTGTTATTTTAAATCTTATATTTTGACTGCTTCGTTGGTCTAGTGGTTGCAAGCGCTACTGCTGAGCATGAGGTCCTGGGTTCGATTCCCGGGTCGGGCAAAGTTTTATTGGGTTTTTCTATCTGGAATTTCTCAGTAGTAGCCCGGAGTCTGGATTTGTGCCATAGGCTCACCCCCTATTACATGAGACTTTAAAAAAAACATAACTGGCGAAATGTGGGTGTACCAGCTACAGGTAAACTTCTGCCCAACCCTTCGGCGGGATATTCACAAGGCGTGATGTTATGCTATGTTATTTTGAATTGTTTTGACTATATGTGTGTCCGGGATTTTGTAATATCTATATTTAAAAGAGTGTCCTTGGAGTTTCTTGCCCGTTCTTTTCCATAGAGATCAACGTTTTGGAATGGCAACCAGCTTCAACTTTCTGACTAACTGACCGACCATTTGACAGTTCAAAAGTGCCTGTAAATGGTTAAATGCTTTGAGTTTGAGTTTGCACTGGGCACGCGTGGTGGATTAAGGCCCACTGCCACTCATCGAGATGAGACCTGTGTCCCAGTAGCGGGTTTTTTAAATTATTTTTTAATTAAAGTTGGATTATGCATATCAAACTCCATATCCATCAATTTGAAAATAGATCCGAAAAACTCTAACAAACAGACTCTCTCGCATCTCCCAATATCACTCAGGAAATAATGATTAAACATTTCAATGATCGTGCGTAGTTTTGTGACAGTACATAAATCAGCTCATCTAAGATCAAAGGTACCCTTGACTGCTGGATTTATTGCCCCTGCTGGCTTTGGGCTGTTTCTGGCAACGGTCCAGGAGTGGATGTACTGTAGACATCGCGGCTACACGATGATGTCAGGAATTATAGATGGCATAAATAGGGATATGTTTATTTATAGTGTAATAGGTGTGATCTGATCTGGTTTGGTATTGAAAGTCATGAGTGAATAAATTCTGTGGTAATTTTTTTTTAACCTCTACGGGGAAGCTCTTGGTCTGCATCTCACCTAATGGTAAGTGATGATCAGGCCGAAGGTGGAAACAAGCTTTACCTGGAATCCTCAACCACAGAGGAACTGGCTATCTTACCTCTAACTGCCGAATCACAACAATGCTGTTAACATAGTTTTTATGGCGACTGACTTAGATAAGATGGTGGTAGCTAGCCAGGTGGACTTAGAACAAGCATTACCACCAACCAAACCGAGCAGAAAAAATTGTCCTCACTGGGAATCGAACCCGGGAAGGAATTCAAATTTTGGATGGACACGGCTACAGACCGATACAGGATCATGAAGGCTGCCAGCGAGATCTACAAGAAACCAGAAACGGATAGCAGCGTAGCTTCTGACGAAGACATAGAATCGGCTAAAGGCAACACAGCACAGCAGCGATATAGAAAGGAGAGAAGTAAGCAACGTAACCCCGTCTCAAGATCCACCGGTGAAGATTGACACGAAACAACATAACGTCGACGTCTCAAAAAGATGCCCATCCAGAGATAAATAACACCCACCTCTCCATTAGTCCATTGCCTACTCAAGGATGCATATCCGGTACGGCTCAAAGATCCTTTCCTATCCTGAGGGCACGTCTTCCTTACCATTACCGCGCCCCCCGGTCTACTCCTTGATATGCAATGGCCTTTGTAGTCCCATGAAACATGAGACTTCATGGGCTAGTGCAAATCTTGGGGTTCATTCGGTTTATCGAGTCTGGTGCCTTTCATTCATTCATTCACTGGGAATCAAACCCGGGATCTCTGGATCTGAGACAGCTAGTTTAACCACTAGACCACAAAGGCGGTCAAAACTTAATCATGTCAATAATGATCGTCGAAATAGTTTATTAACAAGAGTCACAAGCTGTTTAAAACAGCCCATCGATGACTAAATGCTGCACCCAAAATCGATTTGAGAATTTAGTATGCAAATTTACAAACTGAATGCCAACATATTTGGAGGACCGTTAAAAATAAGGCGTAAAATCACATGAACAACCAAACCAACGCTGTTCTGTGAATCATCGCTTTTATATGAGGAAAAAGAAATGCAATAGGTATAATTATGTAGGAGGATAATATACGAGTATGTGACATTCACACATTTTGTAATTGGCTTATTGCTTTATCAGTTTTCCCCTTAATGGTAGTAATGTTAGTTTTTTAACCGACTTCAAAAGGAGGAGGTTCTCAATTCAACTATGTTTGTTACGCGACTACTCCGTCAATTATTATGAAATAATTTTAACGATTCTTTTTTTGTTTGGTAGGTGGTGGCCCCATATAAATTTTGTTAACTTTGCTTGGGTAGTTTTTGAGTTAGCTTCAATAATAGGTATTTTTTCCACTTAGTCTATATGATGTTATAAGTTCCTGTCACTGTTATTAGCAGGTACCACAGCCAAAAAGTGATAAAATAATGGATCCGGCTTTAAAAAAAATAGTCGGTGGCAAAAAACGAAAATACAAAACCAAAGACATTGACTTCCGAAATTAAAGTTATTTAGCACTTTTTAGTGTTTTTTTTTGTAAAAAGTTTTTTAATGATTCATTATCGACTAATAATAAACTGAGACTGCCTCGTTGGTCTAGTGGTCGCAACGCTACTGCTGAGTATGAGGTCCTGGTTCGATTCCCGGGTCGGGCAGTGTTATTAGATTTTTCCATTTGGAATTGCTCAGTAGCAGCCATGAGTCCGGATTTGTGCTCGCCCCTTATTACATGGGACTTAAACTTGTGTTGGATCGTTGAGTTCCCTTCAAAATGGTTGAGCTAAACGGTGCTAATCCATGCGTCATGTTCGTGAACGGGCACCGTCAGTAGGGACTGGTCATCTCTTATCCGCCTCGGCTTACTTTAATTTTTGAATTGTTTTTATTATTTTTATTACGGACGCTTTTTACGTACACGTCTTTCTACATTGTTCTCACATGTATAATTTCAACATGAATGATGTAAACAATATTTTGTAAGAATATTTTTTTTTTAAAGAGTGTCCGTGGAGTTTCTTGCCCGTTCTTCTCCATAGGAACCTACGCTTTGGAATGGGCAACTAGCTTCATATTTCTGACTGACTGACTCCTTGACAATTCAAAAGTGCCTGTAAATGGTTTAATTGAAATAAATGCTTTGAGTTTGAGTTTGAAACATAACTGGCGAAACGTGGGTGTACTGTAGACACCTCTGCCTAAACCTTCGGGGAATACAGGTGGGCATTATATACTAAAATCCAGTTTTTAAAGAATTATTAATAATATTAGTTATACGGATGACATAGTTCTGTTGAGTCCGTCAGTGAGTGCGCTTAGGAGACTACTGGGCATTTGTGAATCATATGCTCGGTCACATGGACTCAAATATAATGCTAGTAAGACTAAGAGTGTACTTATGTTATACAGAGCAGGGAACATGGCTCCCTCGAACGTGCCGCCAATTAAGATTGGGGGTTCGGCACTAGCGAGGGTGTCTAAAGTAAAATATTTGGGTCACATGCTGACAGAGCGGCTACGGGACGATGAAGAGCTAGAGAGGGAAAGGAGGGCGGGCGTTGGCAGTCCGCTGCAATATGTTGGCCCACAGATTCGCACGATGTACCACAGATGTAAGGCTGTTACTTTTCAGAGCTTTCTGTCAGACTTTTTACACATGCAGTCTGTGGATCAACTTTACGCGGCGGGCCTATAACGCCCTACGTGTTCAGTACAATGACGCTCTGAGGGCAGTGTTGAAAAAACCTAGGTATTGCAGTACTTATGGATGCCACCAGCACTGTCCTCAGAACTTTAGTGTGCAAAATAGACAGTCCTTTTACTGTGTACTGGGCAAGTTTACACCTGCACAGAAATAGGAAATGAAGCTAATTGTTGTGTACTTATTTTGGTTACTAACAAATTACTAACACCTTGTTATTTTTATTTTTGTGTACTTCTAAGAACTACGAGTACTAACGCAATATTTTTGTAACCTATGCACTTTTAGTCTGAAAATAAAGATATTGAATTGAATAAAATAAGGAGTGCTGCTACTCGTATGGCTATGATTAATGTAGTAAATATTTGATATTCAGCCATTCAAGTGTACATGGCATCCGATAGCGTATCATGTTCATATCAGTATTGTTATACTAAGTGTTTGGGATCATAGAACGGTATTATACATGTCTGATATTGTCGTTATTCTAGTTAAATGTGACTCGTTGTTTTTGTAACTTTATCTCGGCTTAGTTGTGGAGAATTTGGTACTTTTAAGCGGCTATGTTGTCTGTTTAGAAATGATTTCTGTTCGTAACGATGAATCATCATCATCATCATTTCAAGCGAAATACGTCCACTGCTGGGCATTGGCCTCCCCCAAACCTCGCCACTTCAACCGGTTCTGTCTTTAGCGCATCCTGCAGATTCCTGCGGTCATCACAACGTCAAAACGAACGTCAACGTCAAGGTGATCGCTTTCCATAATATCATATTTGGAAACCCAAAAAAAGACCAACTTCTTTTGCGTGGTCACCCTATTTTGATTTTTGATTTGTTGTATGCCGTAGCCATGATGCACGACAAAATCAAAACGACATCAACGCCTCTACCGGTCGATAATCTAACTATTTTACGATTATGTTCACTAATGTTTGGCCACATCATGAAGTAGTCGTGCGTTTAACTAATAATTTCGTCAAACGTTGAGTATTCATTGATCTGGACAGCTAATGACGTGACCAGCGGCCGATGTTGAAAAAAATTATCAATTCTAAGATTTGTCACGACATATCTACCTATTACGGTTCAAATGATACAGCCCTGTGGCAGACAGTCGGACACATGGACGGACGAATAAAGCCTCGTTCAGACCAGCGCGACGCGACGGCGCGACGCGACTCGAACAATACAAATTACAAGAAAACTACACGGTATAACAATAGCCGGTGTCGTGTCGCGCTGTCGCGTCGCGCTAGTCTGCACGAAGCTTAACGGAGTCTTACTAAAAGGGTCCCGTTAGCACCCTTTGCTTAGGGAACCTTAAAAACTGTCTGGTTGTCAGTGGTCACGACGACGCGCCCCACTCCGCGATGACTGTACTGTAAGCTGTACTTTAGTACGGAGCGGAGCGGAGTGGGGCGCGTCGTCGTGGATTGCACTATCTATATCAATAAAAACGGCAAAAAAATCATGTCTGTTGTATGGGAGCCCCACTTAAATATTTATTTTATTCTGTTTTTAGTATTTGTTGTTATAGCGGCAACTTCAATACATCATCTGTGAAAATTTAAACTGTCTAACTATCACGGTTCATGAGACACAGCCTGTTGACAGACGGACAGCGGAGTCTTAGTAATAGAGTCCCGTTTCCCTTTGGGTACAGAACCCTAAAAATGGGATTATTATCGGCCAAACTGGCTTCAAACGGTGCTAAGAACTCTTTGATCTAACTGAAAACGAAAGTTAATGTAAGATTTTTCGTGGTAACGCTGCCAGCCTTTTGAGCATTTTTCCTGTTGACAGCGATCCGGACGAATTTTTTGATGCCCTATGATTATTTCCCCTCCTTTTTTACATAATATTATTATTATTTTAATCCGTAAGATTACTGGTATTCAGCTGCATCCGGTTAGACTGGAAGCTGACCCCAATATAGTTGGGAAAAGGCTAGGCAGGCATTTTAATCCGTAAGATTCATTTAAATTGTGTATATATTTTCTTAGGTGGATTGTTTCTAAGAGTACAACTGCTACTAATGAGACACAATAGAATTTTAATTGTTATCGATCTCCTGGAGTCTTTGTAACGGACGGGAGGCTAATAAAGATGTAAGGTTTCCGCATAGTTAAAAATTAGAGGGCATTTTTTCACCCCATGCACTTAGTGCATGATCTACCGCACCATAATATTTATCGTTTTCGACATTGAACTAAAGAAACCCACTTGAGTTTTTGTTATTATATCTTATCTCGTTATATTACCTTGTACCACTAGTCTGGTCATCAGATGAAAAGATAAGCCTTTCATTACAATATCAAAACATAATACCTACGCTGAAAATCAGGTTTTCCCAAGGGATTTTGGGGTCAGACGGTATATTGCGGAAATTCCCCATGTTATGGAAGCAAATATTTGTGATCCACTTATTATTCCTGAATAAATGTGTTGGAAACTACGTCCTTGGCAAAGAGCAAAAAATCCCTTTGAATATCCTGTATTTCAGTATCGCTCATGAAAAAAACTGCCGAATTTTTCCGTCAACCAAATCAAATAAATCCGTTTGCCAAAAAATACTGCTAATAATCTAGATTCTGTTCTTGTTTACGTTCAGTCTTAAGTCTTAGCTGCAGTCAATGTCCTAATTAAACACCTTGGAGTTTGTCCTCGTTATTTGTAATAAACCAAAATAATTGACAGTTCCGGAAATACGCATTTTGCAAATGGCCGGCGACATCATTGCGTACCTGATGTCACTGCGCACTTTGAAGTGTGCTGATTGAACCTCTGAACGTGGTATAATACTCGTATATATGTTGTTAAGTGTACTTCATTAATGCTTTGATCTGTTAAAAGGTTAGTGAAGATTAAAGAAACGATGTTTTTAAGGATCTGACTGAAAGATTGGTTTGCGCGTCGATATTATTTCGTAATGTTTCTGGTGTAATTGCTAAAATTAGGTTGTACTGTCGCTTTTAATTTTATGAAAGTTGCAAAAGAGATGTTTGACATTTATGACTGTCTTATCATCCTTTCAACCAAATACCACCAACTGCAGAGCAAGTTTCATTTACATTTCAGTCTATCCATCGTGAAAAGTAGGTTGGAGTCTCGTTATTTCCTGCCCTGTTGGTCTCGTGATCGCAAGCGCGACATCTGAGCGTGGGTTCTGGGTTCGATTCCCGGGTCGAGCAAAGTGTTATTGGGTTTTTTCATTAGGATTTTTTTTGTAACAGCCCGGAGTTTGGAAGTTTGCAGTGTTTTACTCCCGTGCTTAGGAAAGCACGTTAAGCCGTTGGTCCTACGCCTGATCTCTCTCCGGTAGTGTCAGATTGTCGTCCCATCGGACTACGAGAGCGAGGGAAGAGAGAGCGCACCTGTGTCTGCGCACTCCCGCACCGAAGGTCTAAAGTCTCCGTTGAGATTGGCCGCTGTGGCCGAAATACGGTCTGGAGGACTATATATTTCCTACGAAATGTGTGGGAATATTTTTGTACGATTTCTGAATTTTCTAGTACTCATACCTCAGTTGGTCCGGTAGAGATTTTTGATCATTATAAGAAACAGGATCGATTGGGATCAAAAAAAGTTTTTGTGAATACTGCCTATTTTCTTGGTGACTGTAATTTTTTTCAAAATCTGTGAACGCAGATCAAAATGTCTCAAAAAGTTAAGGACAGTCTTCTAAGTCCGTTTTCCTGTAGCTACAATGGTTAAGGTAGTTGCCCTTACTGCCCCATCTCCAAAATCCACCCTACATTATGTATTTTTTTAGATTTTTGATTCATATTCTTTATGGCACCTCTTTAGGTTATAGGCTATCCGAATATCAAAAAATATTTGGCCTAGGTCTTAAGGTGGAGGAAAATTGATTCGCTGTTACAATGTTTATTAGAATAGATATAGATTTGATCTATAGGTTCAACTACACTCGAGAGCAATGAATCCGGGTCACTTAAAGAATGTTAAAAATCTCGGAAACTAAAAATGATAGGTTAATGCAATAAATTGTATTTAATAGACAATGTAATACTCCTTAAATGAAAGTAAAAAAAAATATGAGTCACCATACATTTTATTAACACAAAATTACATAAAGAAAAAAACTGCTGATCTCTCCTTAAAACAAAAATAGGAAACATGAAATTTTTGAACTTTATTACGATTTTCTTGAATTTTAATACTTCGTATTGCCTCCTCGTGCTTCCATTACTGCGTTTACGCGGTTTGGTATGCTGTACACCAAGTTCCTTATACGATTTTGGGGAATATTTTCCCATTCCTCTGTGAGAGCAATTTTGAGCTCACGAAGCGTGATTGGGGGAGGGTTTCGTTGTTTTACGCATCTGCCTAGCTCGTCCCAAGCATGCTCGATCGGGTTGATATCCGGGCTGCGCGCTGGCCACTCCATACGAGTAATGTTCATCTCTTGAAGGTAGTCATTCACAATCCTACCTGTATGAGGTCGGGCATTGTCATGCATAAATATAGCATCCTCACCTAAATTGACCATAAATGGACCAACGTGATCATTGAGGATTTCTTCCACATATCTTTCGCTAGTTAAAGAGCCGTTTTCTATGATCACCAGCTCTGTGCGACTTTCAGAAGAAATTCCGGCCCACACAAGTACAGACCCACCACCGTAGGCTACTTTTTCTTCGATGCATGCTTGCTTGAATCTTTCCCCTGGTCTTCGATACACTCTGTGTCTTCCATCGTGCTTGTAGAGCATAAATTTTGATTCGTCGGAGAACATAACTTTTGACCAATCTTCAATACTCCAATTTACGTGGCTCTGGGCATATCTTAGTCTTGAAATACGATGCCCACGCTCCAGTTTAGGGCCGTTTGCAGGTCTAAGGGGTTTTAAGTTAGATTCAGCAAGCCGACGTCTTACTGTCCATGCACTTGGGTTACTTCCTCCGAGGCGTCGAAACTGATTTGTGAGTTCAGTTCCTGTAAGAAAGCGATTTCGAAGCATGGTGTTCACCAAGTATCGGTCTTCTCGTGCTGTGGTACACCTGGTTCTGCCCGTTCCTGGTCTGCGTAGGTTAGAACTAGTTTCTTCGTAACGTCGGAGAACTCTTTGTACTGTTGACAGCGACACACCGACAGTCCTGGCTGTATCGCGCTGACTCCGGCCGGTTTCCAGCATTGTAAGTATTCTGGTGCATTCTTCAGGCGTAAGCGACATAATTTCAGCTTGAATAATGAATATAGAGCACTATCAACATGGTTTATGTACCCACATAAATGACAGATTACAAACAAAAGCAAAACCAAATGCTGTAATTTCGTAGTTCCATCTTCGAAAGTGGCCCTTTTTCAAATTTGATTTTTTTATGATATAACTTTACAATAACTAAGAAGTTTTAATACCTTCATTTAAGGAGTATTACATTGTCTATTAAATACAATTTATTGCATTAACCTAGCATTTTTAGTTTCCGAGATTTTTAGGATTCTTTAAGTGACCCGGATTCATTGCTCTCGAGTGTATTTCGAAAAGATCCGGTTCTTAGTCTAAACTTCTAAAGAGTGTAAAACCTACCAAGTTCGAAAGTAACTGGTGTTAACGATACAGTTCGTGAATAATAATTTTGTCAGTTAATTAGTCCGTCAGCTGTTGCAATAGGCCGGAAAACGACCAGTGAAAAAGATTAATAGTTCTTGGCTGACGTAGATCATTTAGCAAAAATAGTTGGCAAATATATTGCAAGTCCAGCTCTAAGGAAATTCTTAGTTTATATCATTACTAGCTGTGGCCCACGACTTCGTCTGTGATCCAGGATGAAAAGTAGCTACGAGTATGTCCTTCTCCAGATCAAGGTCTACCCATGTGCCTAATTTCATCTTAATCCGTTTTAACGTGAAAACGTATCAAACAAAAAAGTCACTTTCGTATTTATAGTATCAGTTAGCGAGATTCAGATTAGAAGCAGTATCCAGTGGCAGTAGTGTGTCTTGTCCTATTTTCGGGAAATGAGGTCCGATTGTCCTTAATACAGGCAACTAGGTAACCTAGCAAGGACATCAGATCGTAAAATTGTATTGTTACTTACTCATCTCAGATGTAAACTATTCCTAAGTTGTCATCCTACTTTGTAACAGACTGTACCACTTTTTTATGAAATAAAATAAACATAAATCATTTAGTTTTACACATTGTGTTTGTGTTAGATTGAGTTTTATCTGGTTAGATTATATCATTGTTACATCATATATCCAGTTTATGTCTAGTAGTTAGTAGTAGTTAATCTAAACCGTGCTCAGATACGTGTAGAACATCATATCATATCAATTGTCTTCACTGAATCTAATCCAACTTAATCCAATGCATTTTCTGGAAAGATATGCTGCATTAAAGATGCCGATATAAGTAGTTACCGTAGAAAAGATATACGAGTAGGTACAGTTCACCTACAAGACGCTATCCCTAAAGTAAATTAACCTTTACCTACTTACTTTTAAACTTAAGGAGCTCTCTAAAAGTAAATCCAATAAATGTAGCTATATTTTACGAGGTAACACCTTCAAGACTGACATCTCAAACAAGTGGAGAAGGCAGTTATACTGCGGGGTCTTAAAATACCACGCGCGCGAGACGGCGCGGCGTCCGCGTGACCTTTCAATGTATATTTTTTTAGATATTTCAGTGACACTGTGACGCAAATTAACATTTATTCCTGAACTAATATATTAGCTGTCTATTCTAAAATCGTATCGAGGACGTTGGGTGACAATCATCGAGTTTGTCACACGAAAGTAGGTATAGGCTGTCTAATAGGCGTTGCTGGAGTGGTAAAAAAAAAAGAATTTGTAGATAGTTTTGCTCGGCTGGGAATCTGGGATACTATATTAAATAATCTTACAAGACTGTATTCAATTTGATAAAAGTGTATTGTCACAAGTAAAGAGCAGTATCATTAGGCTTGTTTAGCTTCAGACCAGTCGGTGAGTGAACGCTCTGTGCTAACAGCTGGGATGGGATTTATTTGGAATAGAGATGCAATCTCAGTCTGCCTATACAGTTATTGTCTGTTGGCTTGTAATGAATTAAACTCCATCATAGCTTCGCTGCTTGAGTAGCTAATATGTAGGTATCATCATTTAAATATTGATATTCTAATGATTCTTCTATCTCATTAGGTTTTGGGTTCAATCAACCCAGCCTATCGCAGTCACTCTTCCAAGCTGGGCTACAATACCCTGACTTCCGCCTTCTACATCCAGTCTGTCCTAGCCATCTTCTTAAGGTCGTCAGTCCATCTAGCTGGGGGGTGTCCCACACTACGCTTTCCGATATGCGGTCTCCACTCCGAACTATGCTCCACCGGTCTTCGGTTTTGCGACGCTAGCCAAATTTTAATTTCCCTACTATTTATTATTTAAAGTGTGTTTTTATTTTTAGCCACTCGTACAAACTATAAATTCTGTTTAACGACTGTTTGCTAAATTACTTTGTTTACGGCAGTTTACGCGAAGTTGTTGCTAATTCTAAATGTGTTTTGTTAATTTTAAAGTTCAAGGTTTGTTGCGGGGTTTAGTCTCATGTATAAATTATTGCAGTGAAATCAACAAAGAGGATTCATGCTTGGTCTTTTGAAATAATTCATGGGCTAGCTAGTTTAAGTAAAATTACAATCTGCTCTATTACCTAGATTAGTACCTCTTGATTAAGAGGGCGTAGTAAGCCAGAAAACAATTAAGTTTCACCAGCGCGTCCTTGCTTAACCTCTCTCACCAAACACGACGAAAAAAAAACACAATCCCTTCCCGCCTTTAGAACCCAAAAGAGACACTTTCTTACCAGCTCCTTCTACAAGCTTGTGCTATAATCTATTCTGTTGTACTGCTATGTATTATTTCACATCCACTTCGCTCCATCTTTACAGCTGCGTCAGAAATGTTACAAGTCCCCATACATGCACTATATAAATATTCATCTAGCTTCATCTTTCTGACTGACCGACCCTTGACAATTCAAAAGTACCTGTAATTGGTTTATTTGGAATAAATGATTTGAGTTTGAGTTTTGAGATTCATCTGTTTCTAGGTCTTCTGTGGATTCTCCAAACAGCAAACTGCCATTTTGTTAGATGACCAACATATCCTGGTAGTATCCTTTTAACTTTAACAACATGTTACTACTACACTACGCCAATAGGCTAGCCCCCTGTTACATAGGACTTAGACATAACTGGCGAAATGTAGGTGTACTATACTATATTATTCATTAGATAAAGGATCAATTTGTCCGTTACAAGAATTTCATGAAATAAATTAATTTTGTTATGAATAATGTAGCCACATGTGCTCCTCTGCCAAACCCTTCGGGGAACACAGGTGTGATGTTATGTATGTTAACTACTGAATAAACAAAATATACATAAACTGAAGTAAGTTTACATTGCACTGCTTATCCTGCACGTATGGCCTCGATCCTTATCAGCAAACAAGAGATACAGCAGCACTTACAATGTTTGCTGAAAATCACTCGGGTGCAATGAAACCAAAATATTTGTTTTATATTGCTTCTGATAAATCCTTGTCAGTACCGGTAATAAATTGCCCTCAATTCTGCCTGTTGAAGGATGACGTCACGACGATAGGCAGAAGCGTCCTCCTGTCTGTCTGTCTACAAATTGAAATACTAAATCAATTGGTCTGTAAAGCTTAATCGGTGATTGTGAAAATATTATTGAAGTTAAAACTTCTTTCGGCGCTTTGAGCACTTTTTGGGTGAACAAAGATCATGTAACTCGCGTCATTGTCACCGAACGCTTTCCATGAGCTTTAATTATATGTGTAATTATTGGGTGAACGAAAAGCGTGAAACTCGCGTCATCGTCACCGCACGCTAGTTTTCCCTTCTATCGGCAGTCCCCAAAGACTGACCCGCATATTGTTTATTTGACGTTTTAACATACCTAACATAATATCACGCCTGTAATCCACAAAGGATTAGACAGAGGTGAACCTATATTATACCTAGCCGTTGATCAGGATATAGCGAGATTGTCTGTATAAATAATAAAATCAAAATTTTCAAAAATCATTTTTGCAAATATCATAATTTATTGAATTTAAATTAAATTAAGTAAGTCTAATTAGTGTACTCCTACTTTAACACTAAGAAAGCTTTTACTGCGATATACTTAATTATATTAATTTTATTTTGCGCTGGACATAGTTTTTCGCATTTGGCTATTTGCGCCCCTTGCCATCTGGCGCCTAGGGCGACCGCTCCTCTCGTTCTACCCCAGGGCCGACTCTGAGTACACCCACATTTCACCAGTTGTGTTTAAGTCCCATGGGGGTGGGCCTATTGGCATCAACCGGGCACGACTCCGGGCTGCTTCTGGGAAATTCTTGTTGGCAAAACATGATAAAATTTTCCCCGACATCGGAATGGACCTCATGCCGTCATGCGACGACGAGGCAGTCAATACAAATATTTGACGTTTTATGCTTATCTAGAGTAGGTAGTGTTCATAAAAGCTGTAGTCGCTATGGATTATGATGAATCATCACAATTAGGCATCCAATGTCCAAAAAACATACATAATACTAGTCGCGTTGGTCAATTCTGAGTCAGACAAAATACCTACATATAATTTTATCAAACCAGGAAAATCACGTAGTATGTTAGCCAAAATTTAAAAAGGAGTCAAGTGCGAGCTGTCTTTGAACACGTAATTTAATTATGTCAACAAACAGTTTTGAGTCAAAAAAAATCCTGCAGTTTGCCATGAACCTGATTTTATTTTACTGAAGATTTTCCCCCTTTCTCAAGAATTCGCTGTAAGCTGACAAGGTACCCTTTTTAATATGTATTTTTGTCACCTCTTTTACTGACTGAGAATTCACATTACATAAATATTCGAAATTAATTTCGTTGGCCTAATTTAATACGACTTTCATTCGTTCAACACACTAGGTACTTAGCTTCTCTTATTTTGCGGTCTTGCTTCTGCAGATAGGTACTGCATTTATTGTACCGACAATAGATTGATCATATTTTTTCTTTGCGTCCCGTCGTTATTTGAACTTGTCAAAAATTGTCGTCTCAAATCGGGAATCGTCTAATCGGATAATTGGTGAGACTCAAGAGGCCTTTGTCTGAACCAAATTGAGTTTGGATGAGTTTTTTTGTTTGACATAAGCAGCTTTAGCACTTATAGGATATGGCATTTCTGCGCATAAACTATTATCATGAATTCAGTATAATATGATTCTACGAGTATACCTAACCCCAGCGATGAAATTTTTCGACGGTAATTAAAATCTTCTCCTTCTTAGGTTAGTGAATAACCTGGTGTTAGAGTTTTAAAGCCACCCATGGGCCTGTGACTTGGCTTCACATGCCGACGAGAAATATCCCTAAAATAAATCTGCAGTTTCATACAAAAGTGCACCTAAACGCTCAGAATGTATGGAACAGCAGTTTTTTTTTTTAATAATCTGCTAAAAATTTCAACTGAATGTTAAATTCATGGTAAAAGTTTGTGCGTCTGGATTACACCGTTTATTCAGAAAATTCTCATCCTTTAAAAAAAATACAGTTTTTACTTTCCTACAAGTTGTCACCAAACAGCTACTACCTAGGTGATAGCCACCGTGTCTGCAAGTCTATTCACCGATCCAGAAGTAAACCAAACACTTATGAGTAACCTCTAAACATTGACACGAATCCAACACAACACAAATTACAAGATTATCTTCAGGAAGAGTTTGTAAAAACATCGATTTTTTGGCAACAGCATTTGTAAACATGAGATAACTGATGATGGTAAATGTTTTGTAACATAACATTATACCTGTATTCCCCGAAGATAGGCAGATATAGATAGTGCAATCCACGACGACGAGCCCCACTCCGCTCCGCTCCGTACTAAAGTACAGCTTACAGTGCAATAAGCGCGGAGTGGGGCGCGACGTCGTGGATTGCATTATCTGTATAAAGGTGGTGGTGAGGTGGTGGGACTACAGTCATTGAATATTTAGGAACCAGAAAGCCTAGACAAAGTAGCATTTTTATCAGAGATGATGGTAAAAACAAAAATGTATTTATTGGATTGAAAAATACTAAAAAAGTTACGTAACGCTTTGAAAGCGATTGCCACTTTGGTTCTCAGCTCCTCTGTTGATGACAGTTATCACCTACACGTAGTTTTTAGGACACAGTTTTGTTACTAACCCTATATTATGAGTCTTGGCTCGAAATAAAGTTTTTGATTTGATTAACTTTTTTTGTAATATATTATGTAGATGTTCATCATTCTCTTCTTGCGGTTAGATTCCCATGACATAAGACAGTGTCCTCTTATCTTGAACCATTCTTCTTTTTCATGCCGCTGGCACGACAGTATTTCATTTCGACAGTATTTTTGTTGGCCTAAATCTTCTCCACTTCCACGGCATTGTCGGTGGCAGCGCAGAGGTCACTTTGACTGCATGTTTTGGCACACAAAAGGTAAGATGAAAGATGACGATGATGATGAGGGCAGGAGGTGGAACATGGTCTACGACAAAGCTCCACACATCCATACCCTGCTGCCGTTCCGTCAAAGTAACCCCTCTTTACGAGGTTGGGGTTAGACGTTCACTTTGGAACCATTGATATTAGATATTAATATGTCAATGAGGATTCAAGGAGTTTCAATGAGGAATCTAGACTCAAGTTTGCCTTTCACACCAGCTTCCCAAGTAAACAATGGAATATTTTAGAATCATAGTTATCGTGGTACTTTTTCTCAGTAAACTTGTTTTCTTAGAATTATAATAAATGTTTAAAAACAAAGCCGTGCGTCCGGGATCAAGTAGGTACAGTAGGTACAATGATTAACTGGGTTATCACTCACTGAGGTGATTTTTATTTAATACATTTTGTTGGCTTATGTACGGTAGGTAATGGTTTATGAAAGTATATTATTTATCTATTGTTGGATGCGGGCCAAGTCAAGAGTCTCTTGAAAGGAGGTTTTACACTGAACTAGGTCGATCACCGAGAAGAACTTAGTATCTCTATAAAGTGTTCCCGATTTTTGGCTAGGCTGACTGTTATCCTTATCGAAATATTATACTCGTACAAAATACATTTCTTTTCCCATCGGTAACGTTGTGGCTGTCATTCGTGGATCTTTGTCGTCGTCAGAAGCCCGAAAGTCTGACCAGTATTGCTAAGAGTTATCGTACTACCCAGTTACTGGGTTGTGGAGGTCAGACAGGCAGTCGTTCTATGTAAAATTCTGATATTCAGCTGCATCCGGTTAGAATGGAATCCTACCCTAAAATAGTTGGGTAAAAGCTAAGCAGATTGATTGGTAACGTTGTGGTTTCTATACTTCCAAATGTAATCCAATTAGATAAGGCTGGGCCGCCGTTTAAACTTCCAACAAAGAATGTAGGGGTGCAGCCCAAAGGGAGCCAGAAGACATGTGGCATAAAATATACAATTAAACGCACCGATATGTAGACACTCAACACCCACACCCACACTCCCCAACTTTAATGCGTTTTATATAAATATTTTTTTATAAATATGATAAGGTAAAAAATACGTGTCTAATATTTTTTATTATCTGACTGACGGACTAAATAGTTTTTTTTTACCCAGTCAACATCCCTATTCTGGAGCTTAGCATCAATACTCCAACTGTATGGCATTTTTCCAACCACCGTAGCCCAGACTTCCTCATATTTGGTAGACCGTTAACCATACAGCACGTGCTACAGGCAGATGATTCATTCTGTCTTATTAATAGTCATTTTGATAGGACAAACTACGTTATGTTTTGTCCAATGTGGGCGTGGCTTCGTAAAAAATATCACACGGTATTAGTAAAGTTGTGAAAAAAAAGAAGTAGAGTTGTATAAATTAATATAGTGTTGATAGAATTGCCAGTTTGTCTGGGAGTACATAAATATATTGGTCTTAATGGGTTTTTTCTGGCGCGTTTACCGAGCGTGAACACAATTTTAAAGTTCAAGGGTTTCATTTCTCAGAAAGTAGATTGAGATATTTTCTGGCAGAGTTTTTAAATAATGGAATATTTTGGCAATAAGTTCGTCCCATATTACCTACGTAGCAGACTAAACCATTGTAATTGGTGGGCTAAAAAGTGGCTAAAATTATATTTGAATCATTTCGAATTTTATCAATTGGATACATCACCACTCAACATAATTCTGATCAAAGTGTGTTCAAGCTTTCTATAAAAAAATCGATGTACTACTCGAGTACTCCGACCTTAATGTAATTTACTTCAGTTCCAGCTCCGGAATAACCTAATGGAAAAATAGGATGTAGGTGTCTAGGAAACTGTAAGGCTCTATCACTCACCTTGTCTTGTAGGTACCAGTTTGACTAGTTTTCACTTTTAATATAAATATTGGTTACAAGTTAACTGAATCTAAGCTAGTTAATTCAAATTCAAATTCAAATCATTTAATGTCAGATAATCAAAATCCAATTTGTTAATTCTACATTCACATCTTAAACACTAGTGTTAGTAACATACATTTGGCATACTTTGATAATAATTATTAATAATAATGTCAAAACAATCAATAATAATGTCAAAATCATTCATCATAATGTCAAAATCATCACTAACAGCGTCAACATCATTAACAATAGTCAAATCAAATTGTAAAAAATAAAAATAAAATTATCAAAAAGCAATAGGTACAAGCAACAACATTATTTCAGGGCACGATTTGAAGGAAATACTTGTGTCCTGGTCCAGTGCCCAAGCATTAGACCATCCGCCCTATCGGCCACGGTGACCAAGAGGCTGTTAGTTAATAATAGGTTGTGCTTCTAGGCTAGCAGATAAGAGGGGCGACACAGCTGCTATAAATAATAATGAGCTTAGTTTAACCAGTTTTACAATGTATAACTATTATTATTCATAGACATAATTATGGAGTTTGAACATTTAAAAAAGATATAAAAATTCCAAACTGCCTTTAATCAAAGTGAAAGGATTTTTAAAGATATGGAGTAAATTTTCAAAATTACCGGTAAAAGTTTTATTACGAACTAAAGTTTTCAGGTTTTAGTGCCATCATCGTTGTATACCAGTATTTTACATGGAGCGACTGCCTATCTGACCTCCACAACCAAGTTGCTGGGTAACTGTGTTGATTTTAGTGACAATTATCAAAGAATAATTACATCGGTCTTTTCAAAATTGTGTCACAACACAATACACGCCAATTTTCCAGTTTTCGAGTTACAAATCAAATAATTTTCTTTAATTCTATTTTACTCTTTTAGTCACGCACACACAATAACAAATCATCATTACTCCAATTCTCATATATTTCGTATACTATTACCAACACACAGATAAAATAAACAATTCCTTCGCAATCCGCATCTGTAAATAAGTTTACGCCTTGATGAAGCTGACTCGGTTACTTCCCAGTAAAGGAAAAATCCTCGCCTGAGTGACGTGATGTCAATCCTTGTGGTAAAGCTTCGGCAATGCTTGTTTGGGATAGACAATAAACAAGGAATAAGAAGTAATGAAGTTTTAGTAGAGAGTTTAAAGGTCAGGTAGCTTTGACATTTGCTGTGAAAGCGTTGGACCACAAGCATAGAGATACCAGCTCAGCGGTATAGCTAGTCTGGCCATAAGTTCTGTTACAAATTAAATTGAATTTATATTTTTCGAAGTAATCTTATTTATACATATTTATTGAAATAACAGCAAAAAATATATATTCGAAACAGCCATCTTTGGCTTTGATACAGGCCTTTAATCTGTCTGGCCACGAATCTATGGATTTACGCACTGGGAAATTTTGCCAGTGCTTACTCTAGAGATTTCTTAAGACACACAATGTCCGCGTGTCGTTTAGAGCAGGCCATGTCCTCTAAAACTGACCATAATTTGTAGTCTAAGAGGCTCAAACTCAAACCATTTATTTCAATTAAACCGTTTACAGGCACTTTTGAATTGTCAAGTCAGTCGGTCAGTCAGAAATATGAAGCTAGTTGCCCATTCCAAAGCGTAGTAGGTACCTATGGAGAAGAACGGACAAGAGACTCCACAGACACTCTTTTAAATCATAATATTCTTACAAAATATTAATTTATTAAAGTTAATTGTTATTGTATAGATTAAGTACTTTGTCTATAACTTCTGTATCCTATATTTTTGGTGGAGTCCTTATGACTGAATTGCCTGATTTACGCGGTTCGATTGAATGCCTGTAGCCTACCATAAATTGAAAAAAAAAAACAATAAAAGTTGCACCTTCAGTGTTTAGACGATGCGAGTCATTTACTGCTTCAATTTTCTTGTAAGCTACAGGCAAGAGCATCGTAAAAATGGGGATTTACTCGTGGGATAGTGGTCTAAACTCGGAATGGATGATTCTTCATGTTACGTAAGATTGATCGTCCATATCGTGTCAGATTAGGTTACTATGTGATTTGGACCTTGGAGGTCCAATCTAACTTTGTATTCAGATATGCATCTAAAGGTATTTTTATAACCTGTTTATCCTTAGCTAGCATTCCATTTTGATTTATTCCATGTATCGTAGGCTCGAGAATTATTTGATCGACGTTATATGTGATGTGTTCTCCTTTTTTTGGGTATATATTACGATTTATACTAAATTGCGGCTCAATCAGAATATATTGGGATGTAAAGTTATGTTGATGATATAAGTTTGTAATCGCTAACGCCTCTTGAGCAAGCGTGGTGATTATCTCAATATTTTTTTTAGGCTCACCAACATTCTATTACTTTGATACAAACACATACACTCAGGGGCACATTTAACCGTCCACTCATTCGAAATTCCATATCGTTTGTTTATGTTAACTTTGGCTTTGACTACTAGGCGTAACTTTATAAGTGGGTATATCTGACATAAAGAAAACATATATACCCGCGTTTTTTTTTACTTTTGTGGTTTTTATTCAACAATAATCAGTTCAGTAGAAATTTGACAGTCTCGCCTCTCGTTTTGTGTGAAGGATAAATTTGTTTTACAACGTTGTCTTACCATTGTTTCGAACAAAACCGAGGTATTGAAGTACTGTGACCTTATTTACACTAAAATAATGCCACTAGACGTAGCTGGAGCAGCTAGGGCTGTGGCACTTGCAGACGCTGGGTTCAGCCAGCGTCGGATTGGACGAATGCTTGGATACCCACGAAGCACTATCCAAGATGCTATCCGGCGTTTCAGAGAGACCGGTTCCTACACAAGGAGACCAGGACAAGGTCGTAGACGGTGTACGTCAGAGAGAGATGACCGTTACATCGTCTCGAACGTTCTTCGAAATCGGTTCACAACGGCTTCTGAGGCTCGTAACCGCTTATTTGAGGTACGAAATGTAAGTGTGAGCCTAAGAACAATAAGAAGAAGGTTAGCAGAGAGGGATCTGGGATCATTTTGACCGGCTCGAGTACCACAGCTAACGACAACTCACAGAAGAGCGAGACTTGTTTTTGCTCGAGAACATTTAAATTGGACGTCAGAGCAATGGAAAGCAGTTCTCTTCTCTGATGAATCAAGAATCGCTTTACGAGGTCCTGATGGACGTCAGCGGGTGTATAGACGCCGTGGTGAAAGGTTTGCTGAATGTGCTGTGGTTGAAACAGTGGGCTACGAAGGAGGCTCGATTATGGTGTGGGGTGGCATTTGTTACGAGGCCCGTACAGAGTTGGTGGTTTTCGATAGAGGCAGCGTAAATGCTCATAGGTACGTGACAGAAGTCCTAGAACCACATGTGATGCCATTTGCACCATTCATTGGCGATAATTTTGTTTTAATGCACGACAACGCTCGTGCACACACCGCGAGAATTGTCACAGAGTACTTGGACGCCATCAATATTCAGAGATTACCATGGCCAGCTCGGAGTCCTGACCTGAACCCGATAGAGCATGTATGGGACAACCTAAAAAGACGAATTCGGAGTCGAACACCAGCTCCTAGGACCATCAGTGAGCTGAAAACTGCAGCTGTTGAGGAGTGGAGGAACATTCCACAAAGCGACATCCAAGACATAATGGACGGGCTTACAAATCGATTACAAGAGGTGATTAGGGCCAGAGGAGGAAATACACATTATTAGTGCGATAATTAAGAGCATACTTTTTTTAAATTAAAATTTTGCTAAATGTCGTTTTTGGTCAGAAGACTGCATATTCGCATTTTGAAATTTTTTGTCTTGATTAAACCATTTCACAACTTACACATGTTTTATTTGTGTTCTCAAAGATTCACCCAAAGTAATTTTATAACAAAATTAGTCAAAATCCGATACAATTTTGAAATAATCGACAAAATGTAGGTGGCCGGTTAAATGTGCCCCTGAGTGTAGTTCATTTTTAGGGTTCCGTAGTCAACAAGGAACCCTTATAGTTTCGCCATGTCCGTCTATCTGTCTGTCTGTCCGCGGTTTAGCTCAAAAACTATTGGTACTAGAAAGTTGTAATTTAGCATGAGTATACAAGTTAATAACGCCAAAAAAGTGATAAAATAAAATTTTGAACAAAGCAATTATTTAGGGTACCTCCCCTACATGTAAAGTGGGGATGATAAATTTTTTTTTCGTCCTTCCCATAGTGTGGAATATCGTTGGATAGGACTTTCAAAAATATTAGGGGTCAAAAAACGGTCTTCACAAAGAAGACCGTTTTTTGAGTAAGTAAACCGTTCGTGACTTATCAAGCTTTAAAGTACCAATTTTCGTTAGAGTCAAGTGTCCCCCCCTCTACCAACTAAACAGTTGTAGTTAGAAATTCAAATGTCACGGCAGTAGTATTTATATATAACGAAGTTTAAAGGAAAACTATCATACTTAAGTGGGCTTTGCAAGTTTACGAGTAATCATCGACCAACTTAAATTTGCGGTTGCAAAAACATGTTCTCCCATATATTCCGTATGGGAGAACATGTTTCTCAATTACAAAGTTAAGTTTGTTCTTACGATAAATTCATTCCAACTACGGAACCCGTCATTGTGCGTGGTCCGACACGCACTTGGCCGGTTTTTTAAAGTAAAATAACTGTACATCAGTTACTTAGGATAGGCAAACACCACATGAATAAAACAATGAATCAGAGAAATAAGCTAACTTAGCATATATGAGAAGAGCCTTTGCCCTGCAGTGGGATAGTTAGCAAACGTTCGCACTGACGTAAAAATATCGCGGCGGGATCTTATCGTGCACTGGATTTTCAACTCTCGGTGTTGAGCCGAGCGTTGAGAATCCAACGCGCTGGGACGCACTCTCGTCCCAGCGCGTTGAAAAAACACACTGTTGGATTTTCAACTCTCGGCGCTAAGCAAAACGTTGAAAATCCAGTGCGAGAAAAAAAATCGCCGTGTGAACCTGGGCTAACATGCTAGTATTATTCATATATTACAGGCTGAATTTTTAGTCACGGTCCAAATTTTTTCTAGGCTTTAGGTATGATTCACTAACTCCATTAAAAAAAAAAAATCGATACGTAAAATTTTGAAATTAAATAATTTTCTCGAAAGAATTATCCGCTCACTGTATTGAGTGATACTAAAAGAAAAAAACACGTATTCAATGATTTTCGCCAAAGATTAATATATCAAAATTTGGACGGTGATTAAAAATTCAGCCTGTATATATATTATATTTACTAATTTTGGTTGACTTATGTTTCCAGGACAATAGAAAGGCGAAAGATCGCTTTTCTATGCCGAAGCCTCATCTAGATTTTTTTACCGCTAGACAAGAAAGTCTTAAACACGAATATACCTCACCTCACAGAGATAGCGTGGTCACTACGTTTTCTAATAAATTATATTTTTACGATTTACACGAATTTTCATGATACGGAGCTAATATTAAATATTACAGCTATTTCATCGTGACAGTTCGTGTGAAATCGTTTAAAAACTATAACGTATTGTCCCAAATCTTATTATTTTCGTCGATCACTGAAATAAATGTTCCGTGAATTAAGATTTCAGCGTTTTTAGGTCATCGCTTCGTGAGATTTCGGGGAAAAGCGACGAGGACACGTCGCGTCGTGAGTTCGTGACTTAATATTAACCAGAAAAACAGCTTTCTGTGTGTTAACGTCACTATATATTTTAGCAAATCGCATGTTTTGTTAAGATTTATTCATATTATCAGTAATTTTTGTGGCTTTTTAATGATGGAAGATTTGTGGCTCGCTATAAATACTCCTTTCAACTTTTAGGTATTTGACTTGTATTTTTTTTGTTAATTTTTGCGAATCTGAATAATTACTTATTTTAGCATTTTCACGTAATTCCATTTTCATCATCATCATCATCATTTTAGCCAAAAGACGTTCACTGCTGGACAAAAACCTCCCCCCAGCACCGCCACTTCGACCGAATCTGTGCTTCCCACATCCAGCGGATTCCTGCGGCCTTTACAAGGTCATCGGTCCATCTTTTTCTTCCAACGCTACGTCTTCCGGTACGTGGTCGCCACTCCAGAACCTTTCGGCACCATCGGCCTTCTGTTCTGCGAGTAATGTGCCCTGCCCATTACCACTTTAGTTTAGCAATTCTTCGGGCTATGTCGGTTACCTTGGTTCTCCTGCGGATCTCTTCATTTCTGATTCGATCACGTAGGGAAACTCCAAGCATAGCCTCTCCATTGCCCTTTGGGTGACTTTCAGCCATTTTACTCTGAAGGAAATAATTATTTCACTTCTTGTAAACAGTAGTTGATCGGTGCAGGGTGCTTCTGAGTCAGTTTTTAACTACATAGAAAAAAATGCGGATGGTATGCCTTAAGGATACTACGTTTTACTAAACGTAATCGATATAAATTCATGTATCAGTTTTTTATATGTAGAAAAATAAGTGTAAATTCTTCAGATGTTTCTGAAGGTTATGGGTCTGGGCCTAGCAATACCTCTTGGCTTATCTTCGTTCGGATTTAGTTCACAAACATTATAAACAAATATGATTTTTTGGAAAAATTACTTTAACACCATGTGATTCAGTATGCGCTACAACTTATTTTTTTTAATAACTTTTTCGATAGTACTAGTTATTCTAAAATCAACTTAATTGACACGTATAAAGTTATTGTTTGTTTAATTAGAAATCAAATCAATTGGAAACAAGGATTTGAACAGACTTTAAGTATACTAGGTGTTTTTTTTTCGATTGATTTTTCATAATGACAGCTGTTCATGCTCAATCCTCAACGTCTTTGACGGTCATGGCCATCCGCAAGATGAGGCCGCTATTCAGAGCATTACACTCATCTATTACTACATATTATTTATGTCTGAAAACTGAATTAGTTTCATTTATCGTTTGAACTTCGTGATTTAAATACTTCCAGGGCTGCTACTGTTTAATTTTTTGATTAAATTACTTTGAAAATATTTCATAATGATGCTCAACCGTGTCTAATGTTGACATTAACACATTTTGAAATAATATTTTAGAGACATGATAGATGGTTATTTATACCCAACGTTTGTTTATTATATTGTATAATTCTCTTTGAATTAGCTATAAAGTAGATGTTTAAGAATTCAGATAACGTAAATTGGATAGTATGGCGTACTTAATAAAATAATAAATAAATAATATTTTGAAAATTTGTACTAATAATAAAGATGAAGAGTGTTTGTTCGTTTGTTTAAACGTGCTTATCTCTTGAATCGGATTTGAACAATTCTTTTTGCATTTGATAGCCCAATTCTTGAGGAAGATTATAGGTTATTTAACATCTCGCTGTGACAATTAGAGAGAAGAAAAGATTTTTATATTTGTTTGTAATGAATAAACTCAAAAACTACAGGACCGATTTTAAAAATTCTTTCACCAGTAGAGTGTTATTTTATTATTGAGTAACATAGACTTTAATTCAATAATTTATGAAGATATCACGCGGGCGAAGCCGCTTACGGAAGCTAGTAAGTAATCCATATATTTTTACACTACCGAGAGATATTAACATAATGTAATATTGATAAATAATTACTTGCAAAGTTGCCATAAAAAAAAAAAAAAACCATTTACACTGCACTTTTGTATGAAGCAGTAGATTTTAGTAAGATAATTTTAAATTCACATCTTTGCTTGCCAGGCTTTAAACCCATATCGTCACGCTTCACAAGCACCCTTAACCTCCGGGCTATCATAGCATTAAACATAGGTACCTAATACCTACTCCACTTTTAATATCAAGTTTGTTTATTCATACATACCTACACATTTATCGGCCGCTAACCGTTCAAAAGTTTCCATTACGTTCTATAATGTCAAGAAACGTTTTATATTGTGAAATAATAAATAAAACATAGCGTTCTATTTCTTAGACCGATTTTATTGTAATGTGCACGGGTAATCCGTTACACTTGAATTCCTTTGATTGTGTGCAGTTAGAAACACGTTTTCATACAAAAATATGCTACATACTACTTTCTGACACCTGTCACTTGGACAAGATAAGGAAGAAATAAAGTTTAAATTCGCAAAACACGTATTCTTTGTGCATCTGACAGGGTGTCACGGACGCATTCTCTCATCTGCAAGGTGTACGAAATTGGAATACCTGAAAACCTCTCAAGGGGTCATTATGAACATCTTTTAATATGGGACCAACCCTAAAAGCACATTGAAAAATCGTCAGCTGCTCCATACATTTATTTTACCCTTAACCTTAACTCGACAATGTAGGGAACAGCTACTTAATTTTCTTTCGCGACTTCATGGTTTTGTTTTCAGTTATTTCAATTACCTACACCTTGTATAGGTACTGGAGCAGTGGTGGCCCACTGGAAACTGTCGCGACTAAGGGAGTCGTAGCCTCGTAGGTGTGAACCCTTTTTGCCCTGACAGGCGTTTGTGTACTTCAACTTAATGAGACGAAATTCAAATCTTGTATAAAATGCACACTATGTAGGCAGGCATATTATAAGTTGGGGGATTACATTACTGATAAAAAGGCTTGGCTCATTGCTGGTCCTGCTCCACAACTAATTGACATACACACTGATTAACATTTTGAAAATACTGATGGAGCTGCTGAAGATTGTAAGACCATTTTTGTATTGTATAAACTCAATTTCCTTTGTATTATATAATTGCATAGCACAGGTGTCATGCTCACTCAAATGTCTCGCTGATGGTGGCGTGTGTGTTGGATCATTTAGCTCCCTTCAAAATTGTTGAGCTGAATGGTGCTGATCCATGCGTCATGTTCGTGAACGGGCGCCGTCAGTTGGGACTGGTCATCTCTTAGCTGCCATGGCTTATTTTAATTTATTTTAAGTTTTTGAATGATTCTTTTTTTTCTTCTTTTTATTACGGACGCTTTTACGAACGTGCACGTCTTATTACATTGTTTTCACATGCATAATTTCAAAATGAATGATGTAACCAATATTTTGTATCAATTTATTATTTATTTAAAATAGTGTCCGTGGAGTTTCTTGCCCGTTCTTCTCCATAGGTACCTTCTACGCTTTGGAATGGGCAACTAGCTTCATATTTTTGACTGACTGACCCCTTGACAATTCAAAAGTGCCTGTAAATGGTTTAATTGAAATAAATGCTTTGAGATTGAGTTTGAGCTTGAGTTTTGTGTAAATTATTTCATCACCACTGCTCTCAAAGACGGTGAAGGTCAACATCGTGAGGAAACCGGCATGTTCTAGAAGGCTAGAACCAAAAACTCAGAGACATGTGACATCTACCAATCCGCACTGGGCCCGCGTGGTGGATTACACTCTACTCACTCACACAGACAGAAGGTAATTCATAATCATTTATTTGCATAAACATGTGTGTGTACTTATAGAGAAAGTGCATGCAAGATGATAAAGTAGGTAAAAGTGCACATATTGTTACTACGTGACGTGCAAAATAATAGATTTATATCTACAATTTAACAAAATATTGAAAGTAGTCATACTTACTTAATTATTAAAAGTAGACAGTAAATCAATATTATTATACAAGTAGCTCCAAAAGAATCTGATTACTTATGTCAAGTCAAATTCCTTTTCAATAAGGAACTCAGTAACGCTATAATATGCTCTGGCGGTCAAAAAAGTACGAAGTTTATTTTTAAACATAATATTAGGCTCTCCGACTTTTAGATACCTACTTGTACTTGGGAGGTCGGTGAACCAGCAGTGGGAAATTATAGGCTGATTATGCTTACTCTTTTAGTTAAATGCGTATGGCCCATACGACAAACGATTCACTTGCAATTTTTCCTTAACTGGCCCCACTTTCAAATTTTCTCTACGCTACGTAGCAACGCAGACTTGTGATTCCACATTATGTGGTGTAGGTACCAGGTGCAGCGTGCCCCTAACAGGAAATAATATGTTTACATTACTTAAATAGTATGGGAAATTCTGCAGATAACAACATAAATATCATAACGGGATAATATTAACTTAATTACCTACAGCATCCACACTAGTTGTTTATTATTGTCCTTATCAGTACTATAATTATGGGAAAACCAGTGGCTTGTTAGAGGCCAAAACTTAAACAAACAAGACCTTTTTTTGAACGGTCTGAAATTATGATGTATTTCTTTATTTGGTATGATGGATTTTTAATATAGTTTTCGGTTGTAATCACGTGTATTATTCAGAATTGAATTAGAGCTCCGTTCGAGGTTGAAACTAGACAGGGGACCCCGAAAGATATGCGAGAGTGTACCGTGCGTGAGATCCCCCCACAAACGCACGGTCCACAAAAACACAAAAATCTTTAAATGGCCCACAAGTCAAACTGTCCCAAGAAAGATAATCCAATATTATATATTATATGCGAAAGTGAGTTGGTTTGTTAGGTAGGCTTTCACGTTAAAATGGCTGAACGGATTTGGCGGAAATATGACAAATAGCATGGAACCAGGAGAAGGACATAGGCTACTTTGCATGTCATGGGTTATTCCACTATGCTCATTTTTGGCCCCTCGAAATTTATTATTGTCATTTTCTATAAAAATATGTCTTAGTAGCTATATAGCAGGCCTCAAATCTGCTATTACAATAGTGTCAGAATGGTCTACCATTGATTTCATAATATTGTTGATTTTGACAAGTTTAGTAATCTACTAATATATTGGCGTCACTATGACTTTCCAATGGTCAGCCACTGACACTCCATTGAAAGAAATGGCATCTATTGGTAATCGTACATAATGACAAATGAATGAGTTTCTTTGATCAGTGACCTACCATTAGAAAGTTATTGTGCAGTCATTGCTTTTAATTCGTTACGAGTATCGTGTTTGTGGAATACAATGATCAACCAATGATTGACCAGAATTTAGCAGATTACGAACTTTTAGCAAAATGACGATGGAATCGTGTTGGAATGACGAATTTATAAAAATAGTAGACTTGGGCCCCTTTTTTTTTTTTTTTTGGGTGGGAAATCATCAAATTACGTCTCCCGCTCTGGGTGGAGCGGGAGGGCAGACTCTTACTGACTAAAACCCACCCGTGTTCCTTCTGTTGCCTGTGCAATGCCAGGGGGCCACTGTATCCCTTTCGGACTTTCCCGCAACCCCGGCAGGCAATGGTCTCATCGGACCCCTTCACTCGCTGACACTCTTTGAGGCGCGCGTGGAACACAACGCGCCATCGACCCGGGCCTGGTCCTTACCGGACGGCGAGCTACCCATTGCTCACCGTCCGCAAGCCCGCGCCTACGGTGGCCGGGAATCAGCGATTGATTCCCGACGCCCAGGGCGTCTCCTCCTGCGGCGGCTAGGGGCGTGAGGGCGCGAAATTTGCCTCTCCCTCACGCGTTCCGCCTCCTCCTTTGCGAGCATTACTGCTTCGCAGAAGGAGGTGACGGCCTCCCATGCCCTCTCGCTCCGTACCATGGCCTGGACCAGGGCCGGACGCGCGAGATCCCCGCCACCGATCGCCTCCACGAGGACACGGCGGTGCTCTGCCCAAGCCGGGCATACCTCCACCGTATGTTCCACCGTGTCCTCCGGGCGATCCACGCAGTGATGACAACCGGGCGTTTCCTCCCGCCTTATCCGAAACAGGTACCTCCCGAAACAGCCGTGTCCGGTGAGGACCTGCGTCAGGCGGAAGGTGAGGACGCCGTGGTGCCTCTCCAGCCACTCCTCAAAGAGGGGACTTATCGCCGCAATAGTGGCGTGCCCAAGACTTGGGCCCCTGGAAGTGCTATAATCCATCTATTACACAACGAACTCTCATAATAACGTTGCCACGCTTATCTACTTTCAATTATAATCGACAAAAACACATGAATACATACCTACCTACATATTAGATCAACTCGATTACTATATCGTTACGTATTCGTTGCGTAACTGCGCCAGCGCATAGTATAGTAAAACGTCACTACGATACGTCATGTGCGTCGTGTTGGTGATTATGAACAAGGTGTTATTTTTTTTTTATGGTTCCTAATTTTATGGGTTTATTTTTGGCACGTTTTTATTTATTTATTATTTGATTATTAATTTTAAACACTCACTGAAAACATAAAAAAGTAAGTACAGCACAACTACATATTTTCTTAATGTCCCTCGGCAAACTTCGTGTTTCGTCAGTCTTCGGATTTCTATTGCACTTGGTGCAGACGGGACGCTCTCAATCGACTTGGAAGTATATAGAGTTGTTAAATACTCTTTTAACTGAATGTAGTTCATTTTTTATTTAAAAATGGAAGGAAAGATTATAGACTGACGAAACACGAAGTTTGCCGAGGGATATAAGAAAATATTTGTATTGTGAATATTATACTGCAGTGTATCGCGAGCAGACTGGACTGTTTGTGTTTGGATCGCTGCAAAACTTATCCACATCTGGGGTGGCAGTCTCGACATATATATATAGCGATCGCTATACGACCAAATTCGGTCGCAAAGTCTTAATGGCGTCCGTAGACGGTCAAAATTACTTGATAAGCACGAAAAAATCCCGTGCTTGTAAAGCACGTAACGTGCCTCTACGAGTACGACACTTTTGGTTGTGTGTAGGTTAAGTTGACTAACATAGTCGTTAAGAAATATTGTTACTAACCTAATATTGAGTTCATTTGAAAACGGCTGACAAAATCTGGCACATGGGTAGACCATGACCTGTATTAGAACATAAAATACTTTTTATTCCGATATTCCCACGGGATCGAGACCTCGTATGTGGGTGAAACTGCGGCGCGCAACTAGTTGTAAATAAAATATAACTCATAATATTAATTGAAACTCAAACTCAAAAAAAAGCATTTATTTAAATTAAACCATTTACAGGCACTTTTGAATTGTCAAGGGGTCAGTCAGTCAGAAATATGAAGCTAGTTGACCATTCCAAAACGTCGGTTCGTATGGAGAAGAACGGGCATGAAAGTCCACGGACACTCTTTTAATCATAATATTGTTACAAAATGTTGGTTACATTATTCATGTTGAAATTATACATGTGACAACAATGTAGAAAGACGTGCACGTAAAATGCGTCCGTAATAAAAAGATAAAAACAATTTAAAAAATTAAAATTGCCGTGGCAGATACCTAAGAGATGACCAGTCCCAACTGACGGCGCCCGTTCACGAACATGACGCATAGATCAGCACCGTTTAGCTCAACCATTTTGAAGGGAACTTAACGATCCAACATACACGCCACCACCAGCGAGACATTTGAGTTAGCATGACATACTGTCAGCCGTGAGGGCACATTCAAGTCAATGAAAGACGTTCCCAGTAAATGGTAGCTTTATATAAGGTACATGGTCACAGTGCTCACACATGTGCTATTCAATTATACAATACGAAGAGATTGAAGTTATACAATTCGAAGATAGTTTTTGCAATCTCCAGCAGCTCCAACAATATTTTCGAATGCTAATCAACTAGTTTATGCGCCCTTGTGGAGCTGGACCTGCGTTGAGTCAAGCATTTTTGTCAGCGATATCCCCCAGCTTATAATATGCTTGGCAGCATAGTGTGCGTTTACAATTGGCACTCATAATATATTGGCACAAGCAAAGCCGTGAAAAAAATGTGCGTTCACTCATGATCAGCATACTATTAAGACTATTAAGAGGGAACAGGGCCAGCGAGGAATTAAAAAAATAGGTATTTGAAGAATCTATTGCCGTCGTCTTACCTCAAGTCTGCCCCCGTAGAGTGCAATAGGGACAGCTGCAGCTCAGACCGATTATATCACAAAAAAAATTGACGAGATCGACGTTTTGTATTCCCGTTTTGCTCATCGAAAACAGACCCGAATCAATTATTTTTACGTTAAAAAAAAAAGAGTGTCAAGGTTCCTATAATTTTCTGTTATGTTAAAAACTTTTCGAATATTTCTGGAAGTCCTCTAATCACTGCTGTAAAAAAGGGGCATTTTTGTATTTTTTGGAGGGTCTGTTCTTTACCAATAAGCTGGTGATAAAAAGGAAATAACAGGGACGTGTCTACAGCAGACCTGAAATGTATGCAAAAAAAAATTGCTTTGATGAAGTTGGATACACAAGTAGACCAAAGACTTGTATTAACTTATAGGATACTTTTTATCCGTGTACAAGTTTGTCAAGGATGCGTGTGAAACCCTGGTAAAAAAAACAATCAAGCCTTTTCCCATATGTTAAGGTCGGCTTCCAGTCTAACCGTATGCAGCTGAATACCAGTATTTTACATGGAGCGACTGCCTATCTGACCTCTACAACCCAGTAACTGGGTAATACGATACCCCTTGGTAAGACTTGGTTGTCAGTCTTTCGGGCTTCTGACGACCCGGGACCAACGGCTTAACGTGCTTTCCGAGGGATGGAGGTTCGGTATATAACCTGGAGACCCTGGTTTAAAGCTAGTAATAAAATAAGCAAGTCAACAGATTGGAACCGAGAACTGCTCAGATTGCGCTGGATATAAACGCCTAGTAGCGTCACACGTGGTAGTTTAGTGTTCCGCATTTAAATTAATCAAAACTGCAAGGATTTCAATTAAAATATAACAGATTACTTAACTAGGTAGCATGCGCAAACGCAGCACAATAACGTCAGCGCGACAAGTGCATGCGCAGCAGACGTAATTTGACACTGCAGCCATAGAATAGGTAGATGCAGTAGGATCACTGGCAGTTGAATTTTTTTTCGGTTTCCAGACGACTTCACAATCGATCAGAGTCCCCGGCGGCATATAGAGAAAGCACATCGTGGAGTTATTGTCCTTGTGATTCCGCCAAAACCCACCACACCACCAGATTGCTTCAGAATCTAACTTCTATTGTGTCATATTACTGAATTTAAAGTAATATGACACAATAGAAGTACCTACCTGTGCCTTTTTTACAATTACTTTTTAAAATTCGTCCAGATGATGAAAGGTCAAGCTAGAGATTTGATGATTCTAAGCTTCGCGCATAGTGGCGCACTGTGACAACGGCCTACATAATTTTTTGACCTAGATTTTCTTTTTTACAACGCAAAATCGGCTGGTTTTTCCTATTAGCCTTGTTTTAGAACACAAGACATTTATTAACGGTGTCATGAAATGAACGACGACGTATGACGTAAGTGCAGGCCACTGCAGGCTATCACCACCCGCATGACAACTGCATACAGCATACGATTATGACATGTGTAATTCGACAGAAGCGTTCGAATAACGGTAGCACATACTACTTTGAATTAGGCTGTATCAATCTGCCTAGCCTTTTCCCAACTATATTGGGGTCAGCTTCCAGTCTAACCGGATGCAGCTGAATACCAGTATTTTACATGGAGCGACTGCCTATCTGACCTCCACAACCCAGTAACTGGGTAATACGATACCCCTTGGTAAGACTGGTTGTCAGACTTTCGGGCTTCTGACGACCCGTAACGACTGTCAAAGATCCACAAATGACAACCGGGACCAACGGCTTAACGTGCTTTCCGAGGCACGGAGGAGTCTCGGTATGTAAAGATGGTCACCCATCCACAGACCAACCCCGGCAAGCGTAGCTTAACCTGACGGATCGATCCGTGCGGCAGTTACTACTTAGCCACGAGCTCCTCCTCCTTTGAATTAGGCTGTATATAACATAGTAAATAGTACTTATTTAATCCTTTCATAGTCAAAATAGATTCTTTAAATGCGCCTTAGTTGTGTGAATGATTAATGATTTTATTTCTCCCAAATAGCCTAAGTATGCTTAATTTTTTGAGAGTTCCTCTAAAAAACAGACCTCTCGACCTCAAAGTTTATTTCGGCAAATCTCCGAGATAGGAAACGTCGACACCAGCTTGTTATTGTTAAAAACTGCCATGATGTTAAACTGATCTAAATATCCAAGTTACACTATTTACATACCTATTATATAATTTCATTTCACCTGTAGTGCAGTAAGGTCAACACCACAAGTGCATAAAATGACATAATCCGATACTTGACAGCGCAGCGGCGCCGCCGGGCGGCCGCGCTGCCTGGCGCCCGAATCAGGTTACGGCAGTGAGTCGGTGTTTATTAAATGACAGCTCGACATTGTTAGTTGCCATGGCCATTTGTCAGGGTTCACGGCTAAATATGGATAAAAAATAAAATGGAGATGCAAAATGTTTTGGCAGAGATTTTGTAGGTCTAGTTTTAGGCTTTTTAATTGGACAATTAAGAAGAGAAGAGAAGTTATAAGAAATTACAGTTATGAATTTTGAGTTTCGAATTGCTTCAGTGTGGCAATAGCGGTCATTGACACCTACATTTTCTAGCATTCTTTATTTCAAAAACTGAAATAAAGTCTTTTAATGTCCTGAATCAATCAATATCTGTCGTGTTCTTCAATATGTTCCAATAACGAAAAATCATACATAGTTTATTGTTTGGGTTTATATGGAGATATATTAGGGAAAGGGCAATGACCGTTATTGCCACGCTAAAGTGATTCGGGTATAGGTATATTATTTACTAATACAGACCAGAAAACCGGATGACGAATGGCCTATGAAACTGCTCCATTTAAGAAAAATACTCGACAGTAAGGGACTAAAAAACCATCCCATTAAAAAGTACCTTGTCAGTTAAATCAAATTTTATTATCATGTAGTTTCGATTATTACAAAATATCATGCGTCAGCGACAAGTTTGTGTGATTATGTGCGATTCGACACCCGAGCAGCGCGCGCGCAGTTTCGTCGCACGTGTCAAAATTATTAATAACATTCAGTTTGTTTTGCTGACTGTATTATGAGTCATAAGCTTTAGTAATCTTTGAGTTTGGAATGTGTGATTTCAAATTAAATCACGATTTAACGATTCTATCAAAACAAGAGTTCAAAGGCCATTCCCGATACTTAAAATGTTTATCTTTTCTTTAAGCTTGATCTTATTGGCTTCCTTTAGCCGATACAAATAATTTGGTTTGTACTTGGCACCTAATAAGTAGGTATGTTACAGTTTTGGCAACTATACTATGTCCCATTTACTGTAATGTCCCAAATCTCCGCTCAACTGCACCTATGACGATGACGGTCTGAACAATGCCTCTGACGCCGCAATATACATGGTCACCTACTGGGCCCAAACGGTTTAATATATTATGTAGATGTAAGTCCTACCGTCGATACGTAAAGAAGAAGCTTTACCAAATTAAACTACCTTTAACAGGTTCTTTCCTATCTCGATGAATAGAGAAGCTATTAATCTAATTTGAGGGTCCAGTGAAAGGATAGACTTTGTGCAAAAGTCGGTTAGCAGTGGGTTTTCACTGAATGGAATGGGGAATAAAAACTAAATAATTTGATTGGAGAAGTTGGTGTTGGGGAAACACGAAAAGTAGAAAATGAGTCAAAATAAAGAAGATTGTTTTATTGGTAAGACCTAGAAAATTTAAAAATAAAGAGTGAAATAGCTACCAAGACTGAGACTAACGAGATGACCACGAAAGGAGAAGTATGGAAAAAAAAGAAGGACAGTAGAATGGTGATGATAATGACGACAGCGGAATAGCTAAGCAGGAAGGAAACATATCTACTACATAGGTAGAGGTATGTCAATGATGTTGATTATGAAGATTTGGGACGTGAACTAAATGACCTCTAGTTATTGTCAAGGACTAGAAACCAGTCCATTCTAGCACCGAAATCTCAATAAAAAATCGTGTGGTGACGTGTATATGGAGAGTTGTGAATTGAATTCATACACTGATGTCACGAGGTCATGTGTTTGGTTTTAAGATCGGAATCTGTCTGAAGTTCTAGATGTCAAAATAGCCTCTGATGGTCATAGACCACCATCAGGACCACTACAGTGCAGCGTGGGGCCTATACCTAGTAAATCCTATCACAGTAAAACAGTGTATATTTTTGCTAATTGTCAGAATGCTAACTAAATGCAGAATGTTGTTTCTATTTAGAGTTGAATTGTCAAATGCAACGGCTATGATTACCTAAAGAAATTCTGACTGGTCTTCAAAGTCCTCTTCAAAATCAAAATCAAAAGTTTTTATTCCAACTAAGCTGGGAATCAGCACTTTATGAACGTCAAAATTACATAAGACAGCCCCACGAAACGCCACAATTCACCACTTAAGTGAAGAAGAAGTGGCGCAACAAACTGTCCAGCAGCACATCTGTCTATTAAGTTAGAAGAACTATTAATGTTATTCGTTTGTCCTTTCTTTGATTGACTTTAGATAAAGCTCTGAAATCTAAACACTCCCTTTTGTAAATATGCTTTCTCTTTTAACACGTGTACGAGAATCAAACGACCTATTCACCGCTATTATAATCAACAATCCAAGCCGTACCTTAGTAGTAAGTACTAGTTTTCCAATAAACTCCCACGTGTTTCACGGTTAGATTCACATCTCGTGCCTCGTGTATAATAACATTACGTTTCTGATTCACTAATACGTTTTAACGACAATTACAAACGATACTTATCGCTTGAATAATCAATTTTTCCGGATTTGCGACAGTTGTATATTTTTTACTCAATAAAAACAGATTTGGTAGTCAGTATTATTAATTTAATTCTATTCTATTATCTTTAATTGTTTATATTTTCATAAAATCGTTAAAAACGCTTCAATTCTCTCAATTATTATTGAGTGCATTATCAAAACATTTATTTTGAAGCTTACAATAGGTAGGAAGTCCCGCCAAAAAGTGGCCGCCATCTTGGCTCGTTGGTATAAAAAAGATGGCAGTCTAGTAAATATGATGATCACTATGAATAAACATACATAGGTACATAACCTCACGCGTTCTTCACATGGGGGTGCGTAGAAACGACAGAACATCACCTTCTACGATCCTTACCTACATAATCTTTTTGCCTCGTTTACGTGTGACAGTCTATGCATAAAGTGCATTGTGTTTTTAAGATTTTATAATTAACTGTCTTGGAAGAGGAGCTCGTGGCTAAGTAATAACAGGCGCACGGGTCGATCCATCAGGTTAAGCCACGCTTGCCGGGGTTGGTCCGTGGATGGGTGACCATCTTTACACACCTCGGAAAGCACGTTAAGCCTTTGGTCTCGGCTGTCATTCGTGGATCTTTGACAGTCGTTATGGGTCGTCAGAAGCCCGAAAGGCTGACAACCAGTCTTACCAAGGGGTATCGTATTACCCAGTTACTGGGTTGTTGAGGTCAGATGGGCAGTCACTCCGTGTAAAATACTGGTATTCAGCTGCATCCGGTTAGACTGGAAGCTGGCCCCAATATAGTTGCGAAAAGGCTAGGCAGATAAATTAACAGTCTTGGAAGATATATCTATAATGTACTACTTAAGATAAATCAATAGGTACCTAATTTATCACTGCTTGATGAAATATCATTATACTGGTAAGTTGTAATAATGATGATCCTCTTGTCACATGAATGTCACAAGAAACTTTGATAGGCAACCAGTACCAACACTGATTATAGTGATTATCCTTACTGAGAAACCTTGTTCTAAGACAAGCCTTGCCATCAGTGCTGCGTTTATACAGAGGTCACGAAACGAATAAAGCCGAGAACACATTCAAGATAAAGAAAAGTGGTCACTGTAGTGATTAAATTGCCTTATAATTGCAATTAATGAAATCGAACAGAGCCACAGCAAATTCTTATAGCTAGAAACAAGATAGCCGGAATGGTACCTACAATGTTTTTCATTCATTCAGAAGTCATCATAGAAATAATAATTTTAATCAGCAAAAGTTTAATAAGTTATCACAGTAGGTATTCTGATAACAGTTGATATTTGTAAACAATGTCACAGTTTTGTATTACGCAGGGACTTCCAACTGCGTGATAAACAGCGACCACAGAAACGTTTAAATTGTTGAGTTTTTGGCACATACTGTGGAAACCACAAACCATAGTTATTATCGTGATTTGTATTTTACGGTAGGTATTTTTTAGGTATTTTGCACCAAAATAACAAACATATCTCTGGGTATTTGTTACTCGGTAACTACGATTTGTAACTGCCCGTTCTTTGACAACTCGATTACAAAACCAGTAGGTAATTAAAAGAGAAACAATGCATCTTTTGAAAACCCTTTGACCCGAAAATCCTAAAGCCTTTCTTCTATCTCAAAATGCACTGCAAATCCAAATCAGCTACATGGTTATCATCAACTTAATCAAACCCGTTGTAAGTGTGGTGTTCCTGAGCAGACAATACCTCATTTTCTCCAGAGTTCTTGCTCGTAACTAAATCACAGAAGACCGAAAAACAGGCTGCCATAAAGCCACTGACCACGAGGATAACGTAGCTAATATCTGGGCTAAATTAATTCAGAAACATACCCCATATATAGACTACAGTTAGAAGATTTGTTTCAACTATTTTCTCATCCTCTCTCTTATCGACACCAACTATATGGGAAACAGGGAATGGTTTATGCAGTCACGGTATGAATATTAGGTAGGTAGCAAGGTGGTGGAGTGGTAGACTATCCAAGAAGGGGCAGACTATCCAGTGTGAGCCAGAGTTACGTTTAAATATCGCCAGTCGTAGAGGCTGTTAATCGCTCTGTGTGAATTTGGATATAATAAGACTGAGGGAAGATCAAAGAAACGACGGATGACCTGTGCGAAAGATGATATGGCTAGAAAGGAGGTGACTTCCGAGATGACGACTAATTGAGAAGTATGGAAGAAAAAGGCAGATTGCGTCGACCCCAAATAAAAAAGGAAGATAGCGTCGACCCCAAATAAAAAAAGGCAGATTGCGTCAACCCCAAATAAAAAACGACAGATTGCGTCGACCCCAAATAAAAAATCAGATTGCGTCGACCCCAAATAAAAAACAGACTGCGTCGACCTCAAATAAAAAAGGAACATTGCGTCGACCCCAAATAAAAAACAGACTGCGTCGACCTCAAATAAAAAAGGAACATTGCGTCGACCCCAAATAAAAATGCCTAATTTATTGATACCAGTGTCTCTGTGTCTATGTGTCCGTATGAGACTATGGACTAAATTCTGGGCTAAAACAGTGATGTATGTTTAAGGGATATTTATGAAACAGAAAATTATATCAATGATAAATCTGGGAAATACTTCAATAAACAAAAAATATTAATTCAAAGTTACTAACAACCTTCGGCTGTCAGTTACATCATGATGTTGCACAATAGCGGTTTTTATTCGATTCGATTGTTTAAGTTCCACGTTCGATGTGTCATGGCGACAGTTAAGTATCACGTGATGGACGGTACATGTGTCTGTGTATTGTATTGCTTTTCGTAGGCAGTCTGCACGGCTAGACTTGGCTTGAATTAAAGTAGAGCTAATGTGTGTGTATATCTTTTTAGTAAGATAAGTGACAGGCATAATTTTAATACAAGAAATAGGAACAAATTAGATCAACCACGTTTCAGATTGTCTAAAGTACACACTTTTTTTATGGGGTACTGTGTAAAATGTTATAATAAAATATCACTCTATTTTCTTCAACTAAATGAAAAGAAATTTAAAACTTGCATTGAACCCACACTATATAGACAAGCATATTATAAGTTGGATGATTATATCTTATATAAAAGCTTACTAGTTAAAAAATATATTTTTGGAAGAGGCGGCGAGTCGGTTCGCTACAAAATGTTGAGCTGGTCATGTTCGTGAACGGGCGCCGTCAGTTGAGACTGGTCATCTCTTATCTGCCGGGGCTTCTTTTTAATCGTATTTGTTTTTTTTTAATATTATTCTCACATATAGAAGAAACAAGAGTAATGTACAATGTCTGTCTGATTTTGATATAAAAGTGTGTCCTCTCTTGCCCATTCTTCCATAGAGATCTACGTTTTGGAATGGGCAACTAGCTTCAACTTTCTGACTAACTGACCGACTCTTTGACAATTCAAAAGTGCCTGTAAATGGTTTAATTGAAATAAATGCTTTGAATTTTATATACAGACTATTGGATTTTGCCATCTGTAAATAGTGCCTCCTAATTCCTAAAGTATGATAGGATCAGTTTCCAGACAATCCGTTAGGTAGTGGAACTTAATCTTAACTCAGTAACCCGGTTACTTTTTATGTAGATGCGGCCGGTTGTCATAATTAAAGTTTTGATAACATCACGATGTCCGAAACACAGTGGGTCTTGGTGCGTTGGTAGTTGGCACCGAATAGTCATTCATCAGATGGACTGAGTGACGCATGTAATTTGTTGCTCACCTTCTGACATGGATCCTTTGTTAACTTTTCTGTATTCCTCGAATAGTTTTCGCCCTGCAGAGTACCTTATCTCAAAAACGCTTCCCTTATAACTTAAGAGGGAACAGAGCCGGCGATTCTCCATACAAATGTATTCCCCGTTTTTCTTCCTGAATAATGTCTCTAGAGCAATACATTTTTTTTTTCATAAAATTAAGGTCTGCTGTAGACACGTCCCTGTTATTTCCTTTTTTTCAGCAACTTATTGGTAAAGAAAATATGACCCTCCACAAATTACAAAAATGCCCCATTTTTACCGCTGTAATTAGAGGACTACCACAACATATCGAAAAAAAACAATATTTAAAAAATGGTAGGAACCTAAACATTATGAACTCTTTCTTAAAATATTAATGTGAAAAATAATTGAATCGGCTCAGTTTTCGAGGAGAAAAAAGAGTAATACGAAACTTCAATCTCGTAATTTTTTTTGTGATATAATCGGTCTGATCTGCAGCTCGGATATACAGGGTGTTAAAGTAATTGCGTGCCATAGCTTAGGGGTAGGTTCAGTATCGATAAAGGAAGCAAGAAAAAAAAAACGCTAAAGCAGGAAGAAGAAAAACTTGGAATTGAACGTACCTACCTAGTTACCTATCCTTCACCCGGTGTTATCGAAGTGTTCGGGAGTAGGTATTTCATTGCGTTCGATAGTGTGTAGGTAACTCTAGGCAATTATTAAAATTAGCATTTAAACAAAATAAAAACATTATTATCGCATCGCCATACGAAGGGAAAATTCGAATTGTAATTTACATAACGTCGTAGCGTTAGTTCGACTCGCGTTCGATAGTAGGTAAGTAATTAAAGCATTTAAACAAATAAAATAATTTTAATTCTAAACGATTGCTATTTTAAGTTAGTAGGTACAAAATTAGGTTGTTTTTTTTTTCTGGCTTTCTTTATTGATACTAAACCTACCCCTAAGCTATGTTACGCAATTACTTTAACACCCTGTAGATATCGCACTTTACGGAGGCAGACTTGAGGAAAGACGACGGCAATAGCTTTTTCAAATAAGTACCTATTTTTCAAATTCCTCGCAGGCCCTGCACCCTCTTAATAATCGTCTCGAGACATCCCAAAGTTTATTTAGCGCCGATAAAATGCTCCAGTCGCAATAAATGACCTCGCAAAAACGTTCACAACCACGATAATTGTAGTATCGGTTACAATCTAAAGATTAACTCGGTTAATTATTGTGTAAAATCTACAACGATTATCGTAGATGTTCATGATTCGTGTGCCTCTAATAAACAATTGACGCAAGTCTAAAAAACCTTTCTTTATTGTATTGTAATGACATAAAAATACCATCGTTTGTAGGAAAAAGGCGAAAAACCCCGAGTTATCTTTTATTCCTTTGTTAGTTAAAGTCACGCGATTACTGTTAATTACGTTTTACCTGAAGTCTCGTGCACGTGATTAAACCGTGCCAAACGTGTTTTTTTTTTACTGAAACGGATATTATCAATGACTGTATTACATAACATAACATCACGCCTGTATTTCCCAAAGGGTTGGGCAGAGGCGTAAGTGTTGTGTTGTTCTGGCAAACACTTTAAATTTTTTCTGAAAAGATTGGAATCTGTTATTAGGCTGGATCTCACGTTTTCAAACTTCGATGCCTAAATGCCTTTTCTAACTAGCTTATTCATATGCAGTAAGAGTATTCATGAATTCATGATATTGTGCATTATAATTGATGTTGCCTGCCGGGGTCGCGGGAAAGTCCGAAACGGATACCATGGCCCCCGGCAACGTACAGGCAACTCAAGGAACACGGGTGGGTTTTAGTCAGTAAGAGTCTGACACGCCCTCCCGCTCCGCCCAAACCGGGAGAAGTTATTTGATAATTTCCCATCCATAAGAAAAAAAAGGCCTCTTATGACCGTGGGGTACTCACTGCTACATGACATAATCACTATGCTTGGAACTAAGTCTGATTATTGATAGCAATAGGTTATATTATAGACCACAAAAGGTAGACTAGCTGTTAGCCATCCTTCGCAAATTCTCTCTCTATGTGACAAGCTAGGGTGGCCTAATTATTCCGATTTTTTTAAACATTTTCTTAGTTAGTCTCTCATTTATTTTTGCCATGTCAATTTCATGTGATCTATATTCGAGGCAAGAGCAATAGAGTTACTAAATTCATAAGTATATTTTTATTTTTTCCTTTGTCTTACTACCTAGTCTTTTACGATGCACACTGTTTGTCTGTTTTCATTTAACTGTTTTTTTGTGAATTCGTGGACAATGTTGTGGGTTACATGTGTAGTAACTTAAATATGGAATAGTTTGTGTTTATATGTATTTCTTAGTATTGTGTCTATTATAACAATAAATGTACCTGTTTTTTGTCCCTAAAAAATAAAATAAAATAATTGTATTGTACTGCCGGTGTCGATTGACCCCCATCGCAGACCGGGGCCAAACAACTCGAACAGGTCAAACTGTTTGGCTTTTCCTAAGAATATCTTAGTTTGGCATTGTATTTTCCTAGAAATAGAACAATAGCACCTAAACAGTGGATGTTTTAAATATTGTCCATTGTCGTTGTTATTGTTGGAAACAATGCAATTTAGGAGTTATTGTAAACAGTCATTTTCATTATTAGTTCAATACTATTTCTACATTGTACGATTGTGTTAAATAAAGAGCTCATAAGTTCTTGTAACTAACTATAATAGTTATGCTCATGCATCATCATAACATAGCAACATGCCCGTATTCCCCGAAGGGTTCAGCAGAGGTGTACCTATAAGCACACCCAAATTTTGCCGATGTAATAGGGGGCGAGCCTTTTGCCATCAGACTCCGGGCCGCTCCTGAGAAATTCCAGATGGAAAAACCCCAATAACACTGCCCGAACCGAGAAACCAGGACGAAATTCAACGTTTATGATCATCGGCAAGCTACGGGTACAACCTACATTAACTTATACATTGGACAACCCCTTCAAGGTCTCATAGCTAACCAAATTAAAATGATGCCCAAAAATTCCTAGTTTAGCATAACAATTTTTAAACACTTCTGTTCGGTTCTGGCTCTTTTAACATTGCCAATCTTCATCATGATCAACAATAGTATGAAGATCAATCAATCTGTCTCGCCTTTTCCTAGCTATGTTGGGGTCGGCTTGCAGTCTAACCGGATGCAGCTGAATACCAGTATTTTACATGAACTGCCTATCTTACCTGCACAACCCAGTTACTGGGTTACACGATACGCCTTGGTAAGACTGGTCATCAGTATTTTGGACTTCTAACTACCCATAACGACTGTCAAAGATCTACGAATGAAAGCTATACAATCGCTATGACCGGTCGCAGTCTTTATTTTTAATTTTATTACAACATAATAATTATGATCTTAAATGGATTTATATAAATTAATTTTGAATTTATGACGTCCCTTGACGTTCATAATTTCTTGAGAAGCACGATGACGTGCTTCACAAGTACAGTTCTCACAAAACTTTAGCCCTCTGAACGTAGGCCCGAGTACTAAACCGCGCAGGGCACAGGTGAGTGCCAAATCATTTATTGTAAGCTGTGAAACATTTTTTACTTACTGCGCAGCCACTCGCGTGCAACTTCCGAGAGCTCAAAAAGTTTTGCGCATACTGTACAGGATTTGTTCGTGCTTGTCAAGCAAGTCGCGCGCGTCTATGGGTGCTATTAGGACTCTATCTACGTCGAGACTGCCTCCCGAGGGGTCAGGGGCGTCAGTCTAGACATACATAGCGATCGCTATACGACCAAATTCGGTCGCAGTCCTAATAGAGTCCCTAGACGGTCAAAATTACTTGACAAGCACGAAAACATCCCGTACCTACTTGTGAAGCACTTCGCGCGCGTCTAGTGAATTCGAAATCGGTCGTAGTGTATCGAGACTGCCGTCCCTGGAGTCTAGTGTAGCCTAACCTTCGAATTACAAAATCCTGGGTACATTACTCTTATTGTTGATTCTAGCCATTTAGTCATTAAGCCACGAGGAAGTCGCCAATTAAGAAACAACAGTAAATCTTAGGTACTTACACTCTATATTTAGAAAATTCCCTACGTAACAATAACACCAAAAAATGTAACAAATATTTTTAATCAACTGTCACTTATGAATACAGTAAACAAAATACAACTCATTGCAAAAACATTAATCCCGTGACCATAATGTCTCGACACTTCAAGGTGGCGCTAGTTGTAAGGGCAATCTGTCAAACTCAGAACATTTTTCATTTTAGTTCCATATATCGCCACCAACTAAGTTAAAATGGCCACTCCGTCAACAACATAATTTCAGACAGTCACGAGGCGCCTTTCAAAGTTCACAGCTAAACAAAAAAATACATTTCAAAACCAATTAGAGTGCAATTATCGCCCTTATTGTTATAAGTTTAAGTAATATAATATTTTTAGTCAACGGTAAATTGAAGTTTGTTCAGGAAATGCTGCCAAGTTTCTGTCAAAACATTCAGCTCATCTCCGAGCCTTGGCCTGAAGTTTCGCAGAAATTGTAATTATAAATCTGAAAAAAAATATATTTTCAAGTTTTAAAATGTTCGATGTCGGTCAAGCATTAGGTATCACTTCCAGTTCCTCAAGCAAAAAATAAAGATAAAACTTTTTTTGCTATATATAGACCAGCTTTCTAATTGCGCAACATATTTTCGTAAACGATAAAGACAAATCTGTTTCATTTTGACAGTTCAACAACATTCATTGCGTTATTTACGTTGCTCTGCAGTTTTTTTTTCGAACTTACGGAGCAATGGATTAGCAATCTGTTTCAAAAAGATTCAGATTCGGATTGATTTTGCATTACGTAATTAGGGTACAGTTTGAACAATATTCAAAAGCAATTCTTTTTATTAAAAATATTTCGATGAAAATGCGTTGTGAAACAACTTTAATTGTTTCATTTTATCCTACTTCTTCGGTATTATTAAAAAGTAAATGAATTTGATTGCACTCTGTTGCAATAATATTCATTTACTTTTTTATAATATTTATAACATACTACTTTAGTTATTTTTATCTGACCTTTTAATACATATCAAGCTACCAGTTAATTACAAATCACAGCTTGAATCTAATTAGAAAAACTCAATGTCTAGACTACCTATTCACACGTTAATACAAAACATGCCTCGTTGATCCTCGTTGGTCTACTGCAAGCGAGGTTTCTGAACGTTAATGTGTACCTGAAAACATTACTGGCGAAATGTGGGTGTACTATAAATATGTAGGTACAGTCTGTTGTCAACATTATCTGACCCACCCTAAAAACAAACGAATGTGGACCCTGTGCTTGTAACATTAAGGTTTATTCAATTTATATGAGCATATCAGACTAGTTAGTCGATGAACAAATAAAATAATAATACAGACACGCAAATTTGATCTTTAACACGTAACGTTAAGGTAAACCCACCCAACATTGTCGGAGCCACCGGCATTATGTATCATTTTGTTATGCTATTTTAATCATTATCTCGTTGACATTAAAGTTGAAAAGCTTTTAAGTCACACTACATAATTACAACCCAATCTTTAATTTCGCACGTTTCTAACAAGTGCTTGTGGCTTAGCGGTTTGATGCTGGATTGGCGACGAACAACATGTCGGTTCAATAACACAGTCCAACTATTATCAGTTCCTTTTTTAATAAATAATAACACACATGATAATAAAAAAACTACATAAAACAGAAAATAAAAAATTCTAAAGAGACGTTGTTTTTGCAATATAGTAAGACAAGGTAAAATATGTTTGCGCGTAGTCACTGCATACCCTTAGGTTTTATAATGAATACGAATATTTATTTTTCAACTACCCACTTATTACAAATTATGCGAAAATATTACCATTTTAGAAAGTTTATATTTGAAGGTTATCCGTCTATAGTTCTTTACAATAAACAAGAAATGGTTTTGTAATAAATTCTAAATTAAAAGCAAAACAATTATTTTGTCGCAGGATTTGATCTCGCAACTTGTTTTTCCCAGTCTTATATTCAGACCACGAGACCAGAATTACTTGAAGATAGTTATTAAAATAAGTTATTACACTAATTATATTAGTTATAACATATAACCTAACGCTAACGTTTTAAAGATCAAATTTGCGTGTCTGTATTATTATTGTATTTGTTCATCAAGCCGTCGCGTCGCTTGTCTGTTAAGCTCATTTAAATTGAATAAACCTTATTGTTAATGTCAGAGGGTCCAAATTCGTTTGTTTTTAGGGTGGGTCAGATAATATTGACAACAGACTGTACACCTTTGCCCAACTCTTCAGGAATTACAGCCGTGTTATGTTGATACCTGAGTCGAGCAAAGTGTTACTGGGATTCATCATCCTCCTGTCCCGCTCGATGCGGGACGCACAGAATCGGTCGAAGTGGCGGTGCTTGGGGGAGGCCTATGTCCAGCTGTGGACGTCATTCGGCTGAAATGATGATCCTCCTACCCCTTTCATCATTCATCACGCTGGTAACCCACGAAGGGTTAGGCAGAGATGTATCTATAGTACACCCACATTTCGCCAGTTATGTTTAAGTCCCACGTAATAAGACTGGGCAGAAATTCGGAAGAATTATTGGGATTCTCTTTTCAAAATTGTCTGTACTAGCCCGGAGTCTAGTACCAACCCGTTAATGCCAATAGTCAATAGTTTTGCCACATGTTACACGTGACTTACAACATAGCTGGCCGAAATGTGTTTGTTCTAAAGGTACACTTCTAACCTACCTCTTGGATTAAAGGCGATATGTTATGAAAACATCTGACTGCCGTCATACGTCAGCCATTATTTGGGCAGCTGCTGCAACACAATAGGTCTGGCCTGATAACCGCGCATACAGGTAGGAAGGTAATAAAAAGAAACACGTCCACTATCAAACAAGATGGTCGTTTGTTGTAAAATAGTTTTTATAAAAGGAAGTTTTGCTTTTTTTTTTTGCTTCGGAAAGCACTTTAAATGCCATTGCTCCCGGCTGTCATTCGTAGATCTTTGACAGTCGTTACGGGTCGTCAGAAGCCCGAAAGTCTGACAACCAGTCTTACCAAGGGGTTTCTTATTACCCAGTTACTGCGTTGGTATTCAGCTGTATCCGGTTAGACTGGAAGCTGACCTATGTTGGGAAAGGCAGATGATGAACAAAAGGAAGATTTGTCTTTACAGTTATGTAAAGGAACAAAGCTAGGCGATCGTTCATTCATAATTATCATTACTTAATGTACTATAGGTACTTAGTTCTTTTGTTTGATCTATTGTTCTATTGTGCGCATAGCGTTTAATTTACTTGGCATTCGATTGTCAATCGTAACTTACAACTTAGGATTGCGTCAAGAGGATGCACAACGGTATACGGGGTCAAATAAAATTACGTAGAGAAACTCCACAGACGTAATGGGTATAGATATCTACCCACTATATAACAAGAAACAAAAGCAGTTGTCTTTTAATCTAATACGTGGAGTTTCTAATTTTGATTTATGTGATTGACGTCATAGGCGCGCCTGGCTTAAGCGGTTAATATGACCTTATAATAGGTATACTTATAGTTGGTATAGATAGTGCAATCCACAACGACGCGCCCCACTCCGCTCCGTACTAAAGGACAGTAATCACGGAGTGTGGCGCGTCGTCGTGGATTGCACTAAAGTAAGGCCATTTTAATAGGTAACATTTGACAATTCATCAAAATTCAACAATGTAACCTTGTAACGGCGGCGGGCATAAAATAATATATCTTTTCGTTTTGTTAGAACTGCACAATTGCTTAACTTTTTTCAACTACGATTACCTACATATTTATTGTAATAATGACCGATACGAATAATTTTACGATTTGCTTTCACTAAACTGACAGACGTCAAATGTTACCTATTAAAATGGCCTTACTTTATCTGTATAAGGGGTTTCCTAAAACGCTACAGGTAGCATAGTAAAAAAATACACTAACAAGCAATATAAAATAGCCACTAACTTTAATGAATTATTTACCACACCACGGAAGGTAGTTTCTTGAAAACATCATCATCTTCATTCCCCTTACCACAATTTATTTGTGGTCGGCGCAACATGTATTTTTCTTCCATGCTTCTCTCTCTTTCAGTCGTTATTACGGTAGTCTCCCCTTTCTAGCCATATCCTCTGTTGACATCTTTTACAAGAATTTCAAGCATTTTCTCGGCAATTATGTGGTAGATAAACAACTTGGAAAATGCTCTCCGCGTGCTCTTAATAGCCATGCCATCCCACGCAGACAGGCGCAACGTGATGGTGCGACGCGAGAACAATTTCTATGATGTTTTCATAGAAATTGTTTTACTAGAGTCACGTCGCATTGTCGCGTTGTGCCTGTCTGCGGGAGCCTTAATACAACTCCACCGACATAGCTGACAGGGTACGCAAACTGAAGTGGCAGTGGGCTGGTCATGTTTGTCGAAGGACCAATGGCCGGTGGAGCTGACGAGTCCTGGAGTAGAGACCGAGTATCGGCAAGCGTAGTGTGGGACTCCCCCCAGCTAGATGGACCGGCGACCTTAATTAAGACGGTGGCTGGGACAAACTGGATGAGTAAGGCGGTGGATAGGGTGCTACTGTGTGGGTCTGCTGACATTTTTTTTTAACAAGAATTTCATGTATTTTCCCGGTAATTATGTCGTTGATAAACAATATGCGAAATGCTCACCGCGCGCTCTAAATAGCCGTACCATCCCACGCCTATTGTGTAGTAAGTAGTATTTGTAAACGTTTTGTTGACAGCCCATCAGTCACTCACTCACTAGCAGCTGATTTCTGTGCACCTGTCACTGTCCTAATTATAGGCAGCCATGTTGTTTTTTAGTAACGAATCATTTATTTATTTGGCTAACCATAGTTATGTTTAGGTCCAATGTAATAAGGGGCGAGCGTATTGCCATCAACCGGGCACAAATCCAGATTCTAGGCTACTACTGAGAAATGCCTGATGGTAAAACCCAATAACACTGCCCGACCTGGGAATCGAACCTAGGACCTCAAGCTCAGGAGTAGTGCTTGCGACGACTAGACTAACGAGGCAACTATGAAATGTGTATGTTCTGTAGTTATGACCGACCAGGTTCCTTTTTTTTTGGATGTCAGACTCTTTCTGACTAAAACCCACCTGTGTTACTTCAGTTTTCTGTATGTTGCCAGGGGCTACGGTATCCCTTTCGGACTTCCTCCCGCGATCCCGGCGGGCAACGGCCCTAGCGGACCCCGTCAGTTGTGCTAACATCTCTTTGAGGCGCGCGTGGAACACAACGCGCCGACGCGACGACCCGGGCCTGTCGAACGACGAGCTACCCATTGCTCACCGTGAGCAGGCCCGAACGAGTTGATTCCTAAAGGTTAAATACTACGCAGAGGCCAGAATACAGACCTTTTTTTTTTTTTTTTTGGGTGGGAAATCATCAAATGACTCCTCCCGCTCTGGGTGGAGCTTCCGCTCCACGTGTGTCAGACTCTTACTGACTAAAACCCACCCGTGTTCCTTCTGTTGCCTGTGCAATGCCAGGGGGCCATGGTATCCCTTTCGGACTTTCCCGCAACCGCATCGGACCCCTTCACTCGCTGACATCTCTTTGAGGCGCGTGGAACACAACGCGCCGTCGACCCGGGCCTGGTCCTTACCGGACGGCGAGCTACCCATTGCTCACCGTCCGCAAGCCCGCAGAATACAGACCTAGTAATCCCTATGTGATTTATATTTATTATACAATGTAATGAGTTGAAGAAAGGAAAATGCTTATCACAATTTTCCGGAAAAATACATCAATCTCGAGAAAATATTGATCACTTGCACTAGTTTCTTCTCGCGACTTCGACGAGTGATGTAACATAACCTATATCGTATGTCACTTGACAACACTACCCATTAGTGAATGAATTTTCGAAATCAGATCAGCCCTTACATACAAACTTACAATTTATTAAGAAAACCCACTTTATTAAGTAGTATAGATTTTAGTTCTAACAACATAACATACATTACGTCACTTGACATCTTTTCCCAAGGTGGCAGCAAACTATAAAACGCCACGAACTGCAATGCTAGGTTATTTCATTATTTTTGGTTTGTAAACACTTTATTAATTAAGCTACCTATTTTGAATTACACTTTTTGTTCTGGAAAACCCAAGATTCTCATTCCCACACAATATGAGGTAATTCAACCTCAGAATAAGTTATTTAGCGACTAAACAAATACCTATAGTAATAAAATGAATAGAATTTAAAACAATAGAATGGTGACACCAGTTGAATGTCATCTGGCGACATTAAACAATGACATTCAGAGGTCGGATTAAATGTCAAAAACTACATTTTTGTCTGAAACAAGATCCACATGCAAAATTACATGATCACTTTGTAAAGTATTATATTATTTTAATTTTTGTGAATGTGAAGACTATGTGTATATTTTTATTATTATTAAAATTCTTTGACATTTATCGGGACCATAGGGTCCCGGACCTTTAGAAGGCGTACGAGGGGCCGAAGCCAACTCGCATTGGCCCGTTAGACGTGTCTAATGAAACGAGGAACTAACCGACGGTTATCCCTGTACGCAGTAAGCTAGTGCACCCAAGGACAACCCCCGGTTAATGCAGGACTATTGGAAGATGTGGAAACAATGATATTGGATAATGGGTTTGGGTGGCTAAGTGAACTGGTTATCTAGAACTATGGAAAGACTATGGCCCCTGCTTGACCAATATCTTGTATATAATACATGGGTAAAATGGCAGGTGGTGGTGGTGTGATTTGCACACTCAATAATGGGCCCCCGAAAACGGTCGATAGCACGAAGTGTCGAAGCGACAAGGGGCAACATGTCCTGGGGAGCTTATAAGGAGTGGAGTGGTATTCCACAGCTATCAGGACAGTCCCAGAAGTATGGTCAAGATCCCTACCAGTACCAGCATCTTACTGGAATACTTCCTTCCTCCGAGCACATTTGCTCTTGCGAATCTCCACTCAAGCCAGCCAATAAAGGCAAGAAAGGGGTGGGAGCTCTATTCCTCGTCAGTGTTCACTACAGCCGGCCAATAAAGGCAAGCCAGAGATGAGGGACCAGATTTCTCACGGGAGATAGGGTAGCGTGGGGTCGCTACTGCCCAACAGCTCACCACAAGCTGCCTTGAGGATTTATTTTTATTATTATTTCTTTCTCAGTTAGTTTTAATGATGGTCTGGCAGTTTGAGTAGTTTATGCGGCCTACCCAATAGTACCAAAATGTCCTTTCTTTGGTATTGTTCGTCGAGTTGAGCTCCTTAAGTTCTGAATTGAGCTCCACGATTACTGACAAATGCTTGCACTGACAGGACAGGTCCACTCAAATCTGTGTGATTCTTTACTCAAAAGACTATTTCAGACTAATCTACATGGTCCTCATATGGCCTGACCAAGATTATGTCTGAACTTTAAAAGAGACTGTGACCTCTGAGTTTGTTTCGGCCTTTCTTCTCAGAGTAGTCAGATAGGAAACGCCGAACTCATTTTTTTTTTTTTTTTAGATGACGTGTAAAAGTGATTCCAATATCCTATCTCGGCTATTAGGTATGTAATCCCGGTAGTACGTTTGTTTCCGACATTCACGCGGGCGAAGCCGTGGGTACAAGTTAGTTTTTTTTTAAATAAAACTAACTGTTAAGTACTCACCGTAGATGTGTTTGAGATGAATACAACATAAAACACAACTTCTTAGGTTGCAAATGTTGCAATCATTATGAGCCTCCACGAATGTGATACGTTCGTACGACGCACCAACAGCAGTTAGTTTAACTTTGCGGACCGGCTAATCTTCCAGACATAATGGGTATCGTATAACTATACGATACTCATGCCGATAGCACGAGCTATACGAGAAGTGAAAACATACATACATACATAAAATCATGCATTCTTCCCATGGGGGTAAGCTGAATCTATAGAACGCCACCTGCTACTATCCTAACATACTCCTTTTGCTTCGTTTACGTTCATACATCTGTATCCTAATTACGTTATACACGATCAATCGGAATTTGAACCGTTTTGAAACAAATTACTAATCCATTGCTTCATAAGTTCGAAAAAACAAGCTGCTCAACAACGTAAATAACGCAATGAATGTTGTTGAACTGTCAAAATGAAACAAATTTGTCGTAATCGTTTACGAAAAGGTGTTGCGTAATTAGATAGCGGGTAATACACGCACGCCGGTTGCGAGTACTAGGTACGCACTTGACCTTTCTAAAGAACATCACAAATAAGATTACTAATGTCCTTCTAGAGAACTGAGTATTAAGAAAAAACTGAAAGAAGAGTAAGTGCAATGTATGTATTTGCTTTTAAATAACATGGCAGAGTTTAAATCTAATAATAAACACGCCTGAGATTTATAAAATGATTGAATAGTCAAACGAACTTACCTGTAAGTGAAGTTCGACGGTAATTATACGAAGTTATTGCCTCGTCCGAAGATGATGATAGAAAACAAGTGTAGTCTCGGCTTTATAGTCTGTGGCGTCACATAATTTGGAAGGACACGTAAAAAAGAACATCCTTGTACGGATGTGTGTTGCCCTCTGTAATAATCTTCATTAAGTTCATAGCAATTTATTGGTTTTACAACACAGGGCCCATGCTCATATAGATATAACTATATAGCATGGAATGTTTGGGTCGGGTGGGACTCATCATCTTCGGACGAGGCAATAACTTCGTATAATTACCGTCGAACTTCACTTACAGGTAAGTTCGTTTGACTATTCAATTATACTCGTTATTGCCTCGTCCGAAGATGATGATAGAAAACAAGTGTAGATGTTCAAAGACCAGTTGTAAAATCAATAATATTATTATTTATTTAAAAAATTAATACAAAATAACACAAGTTATTTTAAATGTTTCTTAACGAAATCGAATAAAAAAATTAAATAATTAGTCATCTTTCACTAAAAAAGGAAAAATTACAATCATGTTGAATTATCTTCGTTAGTAGAACAAATTGCTTCAGAGAAGCTTATATTGTTGATTATAGGTCTATTATAAAATCTTGCAAAAATTGTTGACTCCCCAGTCCAACCAGCCGCTCTTCTTATATCATCAATATTGACCCCCTTACTGTAAGCTGCTGATGTTGTTGCATGGCGGGTACTGTGCGTTGAGAATGTGCTAATGTCAATTCCACACTCTTCCATAGCTTTTTTTTGACCCAACGGCTGATTGTACTGGAGCTCACAGCTTTATAGGGCTTTTTAGTTGATATAAACAAATTGGTACAGCCTCGCAGACCTTTTGTTAATTCTAAATAATTAACCACAGCTGTAGCTGGGCATACTCCTAGTCTAGTATTAAAGAAAGGAACAGTTAAAAAAGGTTGGCATCTATTTGGCCCTGAAGTTTTAATTAATTTATCAATCTTAATCATTAAACAGTCTTGTTTGATCATTATATTATTTATATTAATTAATGAGATTATTTGTGCCCTTTGACCTGTGGCTAACATTAATAAAGTCACAGCTTTTTTGGTTACAATTTGTAAATTAGTTTGTTGAATGTAATTATTTTCAATATAATTGAGTAAGCATGATACATCCCAAGTATTATTATATTTAGGTTTAGGAGGTCTTAATTTAAAGAAACCTCTGAAGAGTCTTTTGATTTTGTCATCTGTGCCTAAATGTGGTCCTATAATTAAGGCTAAGGCAGATCTAAGGGAGTTTAAACTTCCATAGGAAACGCCCTCCTGAAATCTCCAAGTGAGATATTGAATAACCTCCGTAATGTTGGGCTTGGTAATATTTATATTTTTTGACTCACAATATTTAGACCATGCTACGATTGCAGGCGAGTATTGATCCAATGTACTTTTGGATATTGAGTTCATCATAATTTCCACTGCATTATCATTAATTCCAAGGTCTATAAATGTTTTCCTGATAATATTCCTGCCATCAATGTCAATTTTTGGTGAAGGGGGTGCGACAATCTGTTGCTCTGTCTGTTATTATTTTTTCTATGGTTTTAAGAACCATAGAGAATGGAGGGAAAGCATAGAAAAGATGAAATTGAGACCAATGCAAAGTAAAGGCATCCACTGCCACAGCCCCTGGGTCCGGGTGCCATGATACATAACTATGGCACTTTGTATTGGTCCGTGATGCAAACAAATCAATTGAAGGTTCACCAAACAAGGAAATGATCTTTTTGTAATTTGTATCACTTAGTTCCCATTCTGTATTGCTTATTTCTCTTCTAGATTCAAAATCAGCTATCACATTATCTTTGGTATTTATGTAGGTGGCAAAAATCCATAAATTTCTAGATTCACACCACTGCCAAATATTCTTAGTAATTTTATGTAAGTGGGGATATTGAACTCCTACTAATCTGTTAATGTATGATACTGCAGTCATATTATCAATTCTTAATAAGACTTCACAATTTTTTAAATGTCTGGCAAAACATTGTAACCCAAAGAAAGCAGCAAATAATTCCAAAGAATTAATATGAAGCTGAGCTTCATCCTCAGTCCATCTCCCATGGGCTGTCTGAGAGTCACAAGACACTCCCCACCCTGTGGAGGAGGCATCTGTAAATATTTCTAAATCAAAAAATGTTTTTTCTAATAGGATTGCCTGATTTAGCTATGTTTATAGTCCACCATTTGAGATCTTGTATGCATGCATCATTCAGTTCAGTGTTTATATCATAATTGTTATTGTTATCATTTAGAATAAGATATTTATGTCGCTCAAGTTCTTTAGTATACAGAATACCATACTTAATAGCTGGGCAAACAGATATTAAAGTTCCAATAACTTGAGCTAGAAATCTAACCTTAATATGAGTTTTAGCAATTAATTATTTTATTAACTTCAAACAATTATTTCTTTTTTCTTCAGTTATGTCCAGAGTCATGTCAATGGTATTGAAAATTAAACCTAGAAACTTACACTGTTGTTTTGGTATTAAATCACATTTTTCTTTGTTAATTATAAATCCTAATTTTTCTAGTATATTTACTGTTGACTGCATATTTTCTAAACATTGTATGTAACTATTTCCTATACATAGAAAATCATCTAAATATATAACTGATATAAATCCTTTTTCTCTTAAGTAAGCTATTACTGGTTTCATTATTTTTGTAAATGTTAATGGGGCCGTACACGAGCCAAAAGGTAAAACATTAAAGTCATAGTATATTCCTTGAAAAATAAATCTTAAGTATTTCTTACTATCCCTGTTTATGTTGATCATGTAATAAGCATCTTTTAAATCTAGCGTTACAAGAAAATCATTTTTCTGTAAAAGTTTACATACTGTTCGGTAGTCTTCCAACTTGAAATGGTCTGTTTTAACAAAAGCATTTAACTTCTTTAAATTTAAAATAAAACAGGAAGTTCCATTGGGCTTTTTAACAAGAAAAATTGGTGAGCAAAACTGGTTATCTGTAGGTTGACAAATTTCTATTGCTTTTAAAGAAAGTAACTGTAAGGACTCCAGTTTAGAAAATTTGTCATTCACCGGAGTGTAACTCTGGTGTGGCTTAGTATGAAATGGGATTGTATACCCTACAACCCAATCTAGAATAACAGGATCTGTGGTGATTAGTTTCCAATTACAAAAATTAGATTGAAGTCTGCCCACCTGCGAGTTTATTTGCGACGCTGATGGTTTCTCCTGTCCTCCCACTTTCTGTCCACTGCTGGTGCTCTGGGTGGTGGCCCCCCCCTCTTCTTCACCTCTGTACGAGGAGGGCCCCGCCAGTTTAAAGCTTTGTTATTTTTAAAAGTGTTTGGCCTAGACACCCATGTGTTCTGCCTAGGGGTGAACTTTTTTGTTTCCACTAACTTCAATTCTTGGCCAGATTTTTTCTGTTGACTGATTTTTTTCAGTGAGGTCTTCACCAAATAGGTATGTCTTTGGTTCCGATTGCAGCAAAAACTCCTTCATTTCTTTATTGATTACGGATAATAGGAGGGATCTACGTCCCCTTGTATCCAGAAATATAGTCACATAATAGCCTTGAAGCATCATTTAGTTTTTTAATTACATTAATCTTCTGTCCTTGAGCGTCCCTTAGGCACATTTGAAGGGACGAGCCCAGACATGACAGCGCTGTGGCAATTTGCTGCTGTCGGTTTTCTATAATTTGATCTCGCTTTCTAGATTTCTAGATATTTCGTTAATGGCAACCTCTGGGTTTAATATGGGTGGCACCATATTATTTAAATTTGTAAATGGTGGATTTTCGTTTAAAATCTTCTCTTTCTCCTCTTTAGTCAAGCCTTTTTGGAGCATCTTATCCCATCTTTGAGCTATTTGTTTGTGTAGGTCTTCTCCTACTTTCTCTGGTTGAGGATCCACACCTAATATTTCCAAAACCTGATCATCTAATGTCTCTTCCTGAGGCAGTTCTTCTTCCACCATTTCATTTAACAACTCTGTATTTTCATCCTCCACATTTGGTTGAACATCTCTTATCAACTCCGTAGGATCATCTACCATCACTGGAAGAACGTTTTCAACCAACTCCGGAGGGATATTTTCATTATTTTCCTGTATGTCAGGTGAAATGTTTACTGGACTTGTTAAAGTATCTGGAAAAGTATAATACATGCTGTGAAGTTAACAAGCATTGCACCATATAACCATGTAAGTTCCCACAGAACTTCCCTTGAAGGTTATAATAAAGTCAACCATGTGTGTCCCTAAAGAACACCCCGGAGGTTGTTTAGCTCACAACATAGCCTTGAAAAACTACGTGCGTCCCCGCAGAACGCCCCAAAGGTCAGGCAAGTCGCTCACAATATAGCCATTAAAAGACCACGTGCATTCCCACAGAATGCCCCAAGGGTCAGGCAAGTCGCTCACAATATAGCCATTAAAAGACCACGTGCATTCCCACAGAATGCCCCAAGGGTCAGGCAAGTCGCTCACAATATAGCCATTAAAAGACCACGTGCATTCCCACAGAATGCCCCAAGGGTCAGGCAAGTCGCTCACAATATGGCCATAATAAACCTTGTGCGCTCCCACAGAACGCCCCAAAAGGTCAGGCAAGTCACCGTGCTCCCACTAGTCATGGTAGAATTTGGAGACCACGTGCAGTTGCACAATACATGCAAAGCGTATGACACAAAATACATGTTTACAGCGTAGCGTTCTTATGCACTAGAGAACAGGGTGTTAGACCCTTGCTTTCAATGCTCCAGGCAGGTGATAGTTGAAAAAACACTCACTAAAGATCTAAAAGAGGACGCGTTAAAAAAGGCGGCCATTTTCCATTCCATTTTCTTACCTTCGTCACTTGAATCGGAATTTAAGTATTTAATCCGTTTTTCAAGTTTCTTGATCTTTTTCATTAACTGTGACCTTTATGTCTTCTCCTCTGACTTCCTTTTACCCATTTTTATGTTGCTTGAACAGTTTTTTACACAAAAGAACAAAATTTTATAGAGATACGTGACGCCGTTACTAAGACATAAAATCCGAATGAAGATTATTACAGAGGGCAACACACATCCGTACAAGGATGTTCTTTTTTACGTGTCCTTCCAAATTATGTGACGCCACAGACTATAAAGCCGAGACTACACTTGTTTTCTATCATCATCTTCGGACGAGGCAATAACGAGTATAATGTACAAAATAACAAACAAATTTTTGATACTCAAAAGGATTTACCCTTTATTCGATTGAATTAAAATAAAAGAAAAAAAGACTATAAATTCGAAAGCAAAAACAAGTTATTTTTATACCAGTTTGACTTTGGTAGTGCTTTTGCGTCTTACAAATACAAACCTCTTCACACATATACATTTCATCTAAATATATCTTCTACGTCTTACGTGTCCCGGCATCCTGGTTACATCCTCTCGTCATAACTCAGCGTGACACACCCTCAGACCTCGAGACCGTTGGGTCAGAGTCACGCTGGAAATAGAAGCAGGATGTGGACAGACCCTGATAGCTGGCTAGGGCTGCCAGGAGCTGATCCTGTAAATAGAAAAGAAAGAAAAAAAAAATTGACTCAGGTACTTAGAACAGTAATGTGTGTCACAAGGCTGCGCCAAAAATTTAAAATAATTGAATTTATTTTTAGAAAATATAAACACAAGACAGAAATTTAAAAAGAAGCCGGCCAATGGCAAGTCGGACTCGCACTCGAAGGGTTCCGTGCCGTAAGATTAAGCAAAAAACGGTGAAAAAATCACGTTTCTTGTATGGGGACTCCCTTTAATTCTTAACTTTGTTTAATGTTTATTATTTGTTGTTATATGCAGCAATAGAAATACACAATCTGTGAAACTTTTCTGAACTGTCTATCTGTTCATGAGATCCCGCTGACACACAAACGGACGGATGGGTGGACGGGCGGACGGACGGATGGGTGGACGGGCGGACGGACGAACAGTGAGGGCTTCTAGTTATAGGGTTTCGTTTGGCATGCTTCGGGTACGGAACCCTAAAAATTATAATTATTTATTATTCATTAAATTATTTTGCTGATTATCCTGGGCCTTGCGAAAAGCGACAATATGGAAAAAGAAACCTGGTTTTCTGTTTTATCAAACCACATCACCTTTTTTTTTCACCCACAACCCATTGTTCTGAAAATGTGTCAATATTGTTTTTTTTATATATAATTATGTCGTATTGTCAGTTCCTATATCAAAATTAGGGCATTGACCTTTCTCAACACAAATGTTTACCAACTTCAAGTTTAAACAACTCGTGTTATCGGCCAAAAGTTGTTTTCAGCATCGCAACACACGATCAATCACAATCTGAATCATTTTGAAGGAAATTGCTAATCCATTGCTTCACATGTTCGAAAAATTTGTTTGTCTGCGTAAATAACGCAATGAATGTTGTTGAACTGTCAAAATTGAAGCCATTGCTACTGTTAGCCCACGTTCCAAAATCGCGGCGATTTCGCGAGATTTGAAAATACAGTGCGCGATATTTTTGTCTGTGCCAACGTGGGCATAGTGTGATACGCAATTACCCCGCTGATCACATTCAAAAATCGAGATTAACTTCCCATTTGGATAAAGAGTAGAAGAAACGTCGTTTTGAGATGTCGCTTGTAAGTAACGATTTTTACCAAAAATACTGCATAAGATTCTGAGCAACACTTGAATTAATCTTCAACAGACTTCAAGTAATTCTACTGGACTTAAGCCTCGTTCTTCTGAGTTGCAGCTTTCCACAGCCAGTCTAAATAACCTTATAAAGGTCACAGACGATAAGTCCACAACCTCATAGTAAATATTTTGCAAAACGCAGCTTTAGAGGACGAAATTGAATCATTTACATTTGCATTACAAAAATATATCTTATCACAAACTGTAAACTCAGGTTTTTCAATGTCACTCCAAAAATAGAACACAAAGTTATTCTAAAATGTTTTCAGCGAACATTACAGGTTATTATTCAGTCATTTCTTTGCCGTAGTTGTTGTCACTGTATGCACCTTCATGCTAATAAAAACCGGCCAAGTGCGTGTCGGACCACGCACAATGAAGGGTTTTGTAGTTAGGGATGAATTTATACCAAGAACAAACTTAACTTTGTAATTGAAAAACCAAGTTCGATTATTACTTGTTATCTTGTAAAGCATAATTTATTAGCTGTGATATTTTTCCTTTTAATTTCATTATAGATACTCGTGAATTTTTCACACATCTCAAACCAACCATTTAGCTAGAAGGACACGACACAAACAAAAATTTGCACTTTAAAGCTTAATATTTCGCAAACGGAGCCCTGAATCCAAAAAGGATAAAACTTAATATTTTGGAACGACCTTTCCAAGCACACCCCACACCATATGATAGATGAGAAAATAAAACTCCCTCACTTTACGTGCAGGGTACCCAAAAAAAAAAAATCTTTTACCACTTTATCGGCGTGATTAATATGTATACCCATGCCAAATTACAGCTTTCTAGTACAAAGAGTCTCTGAGCTAAGCCGCGGACAGACAGACGGACATGGAACTATAAGGGTTCCTTGTTTAGGTACTACGGAACCTTAAAAACGGGTCTGTACCCTAGTTATCGTGTGTGAATAACGGACCCTTAAGTAATAATTCATGAAACACTCCCGTAAGCTCTAAATACATGAATTTGAAAATGTATCAAATACATTATGAAAACATACTTAATATACGGTGCGTCAGAATTTGGTTATTTTTTCTGAAAGAAAGTGTATGCATAGTATAATTGGCGATTAGCGATATCGCGATATCTTCCATCGCTACGATGTCTTCCATCTGAGGCGATTACTTAGGTACGTACAGTCAGCGACCTAAGCCAATGATTATTTTGGGATTTTTGTTATTGAATATTAAAGAAAAGTTTTTTCTCGTGAATTAATCCAAGCCTAGTAGGTACCTATTTACAAGTGGGCACATAACAACTTATAACTAATTAATAAATAAAAATTGTAGTAACTTAATTATTATACAAAGCAGTTTTTTTGTTATTAGCACAAAGTCAAGCTAGTGCAAAGTGAAGTGCTACTAAAATAGTCTAAGCATTATTTATTAACACAAGTTTTTGTTATTAAAATATGTATGTTTAGGTTAAGGTATTTTTCTATGGGCCTGTGTCGCCTGAAATAAATGGTATATTATTATTATTATTATTATTTTGAATATATGACAATGCTAGTTTTTTAAGATTTCTTTACTCTTCAATAAATCGTTACAAACACGCCATGATTAGCTAGTGATTGGCAATGATTAGCCCATGCAATAATGTGGTGTGTAGGTACACATTATTGAGCTATAATGTTTTCACCTCAAAGGGATTGGACACAAGAATGGGACACAAGTCTCCTCTTCTGTCTTCGCCCAGAGCGGGAGGAGTTATTTGACAATGTCCCATCCAAAAAAAAAAGTCTCATCTTCTGTAAGAGAAACTGGGTCAAAGATGAGTCAAAGCTACCTGAATCTTTCGCCCAAGCAAGTCCTTAAGCAATTCATCTGTTATTTCAGGTCATGCCTTTGGTATTTTAACGTCTATAAGTATACAAATTCCAAAAAGCAACACCTAGTTTGTGTTACTGTTGTCAAGCATTTAAAGAAATGCAGTTAGTTACATGGAAATATTTATTCACTCACAGTAAGTAATTATTTCCAAGTAACTGCATAAATTTCGCTTGATACTTAATGTAGGATTAATCCATCGGATTTTACATAAAGACCAGTAGCTACCATATAGAGAGCCACGCAATCTATGTTTACCTCGATCTCAAATACTAAGTATTATCGTTAACCTATGCAGCTGATTAATTCCACGTTTTTCTGTTACTAAGTCATTAAATTGCGTTGCAAAATGTAGGAACAGATTTAAATATTATTATGCTTATTTTATTTTATAAACGGATACACATACAACGCAGTATATTTTACCTAATAATGCGTGTTTTTGTTTTTGTGAAAGGTCGAGGCACATCTACATACAAAAGGTCGTAAACATGGCACATCCAGTTTTAGAAAAAGTTCGGATTTGAGTAGCGTCATTTCTGTCACCCATACCTGTTTGGCAGTATCTTTCTGTTTTATTTTATTTCGATTTAAAAAAAATGTCATTCAGCTGTTTTACATAACGCAGCTGTTTTGTAAAACAGCTAGCGGTTATGTAAAACAGCGGATTCGACAGTCTATCTGCGACATATACAATATATACTTAAAATATAATACAACTGAAGAGTTTGTCTGTTTAAACGCGCTAATCTCTAGAAGAACCAGTCGGATAAAAAAAAAATTGGCAGCCAATTCTTGTGGAAGGTTGTAGGTTACTTAACATCACGCTAAGACTCTTAGGAGGCGGGGGAAACCACGGGGCATAGCTATACTGTTTGCGGTGTAGCATGGTGCGGGTGACAGGTGACAGAAAGGGTAAAATATATTATAATTTACTTGTTTTTACTGATTCTGTATTTTACTATGATCCGTACCTACATACAGATTGTGTACATAATACGGACTCAGTAATAACTGTAGTAAATTAAATCAATTTACCCTTTCCGTCACCTGTCACCCGCACCATGCTACACCGCAAACAGTATAGTGTTTCATATTTTCGGCCGAGTGTTGTATTTACATTACGTCATCAGATAGTGTAGGCTATGTCTATTCATGTGGATCGTGTTCGATTTTCAAAACGTTCAATTATGTATTGAACATTGAGATCTGGTGATTAATATTGTATTGATTACATGTTTTTCTATCGTGTTCCATACATTTTACATAGGTTAAAGATACGAATATTTAAATTTTTCTCATTGAATCATTATTAAAATTCATGACTTTCGACATACGTCTCTTTAGAAAATAGAAAACTGTTTACCATATTTATGTTTATAAAATCAAATATTTTCCAATAAAGTTTCAGATTTAGAGTCCGTACTGAATTGATTATTTAATAATTTTAGAAAAATAAAAGAAAAAACATTAACAAGAAAATTTCTATAAACACACCACCATGCTCTCAAATAAATCAGACTAAAACATTACAAACCAAATCCAGGCTTAAGGCTCTCGCAGACATGCGCGAAGCGACGCGACGGTGCGACGCGATCCTAGTAGAACCATTTCCATGAAGTTTTCATAGAATTCGCCTTTATAAATCTCAATACATGTCCCCAAATGAATCCGCAAGAAAAACAAATAAAATAGGTCATATAACTCTATAGAAACGTGTTGAAGGTCGAATTTAGAACAATTCTGAAGTCACGAGACTTATCGAGACAATGAGACAGACAATTTTGTCGTTCAAGTCAATGGCCTGCCTATTGTTCTGTTTTGGGAAGCGTTATACTTAGATGACTTACTTTTGATAGTATTTGATAAGGATCAAAAAATATCGGCCGAAGTATGCACGATAGTTAAATATAGACAGTGCCATGCTTACAGTACTCTCTAACTATTTTTAAGCAAACCGTAAAGCTGGGAACAAATTATCGGACGCGTCCGTAAGCCGTGGCTGACAGTCGTGACCGATGAGTGTGCACGTTGTTCCCAGCTCTAGTCGGCCAGATTTCTATCAGACGTCCGAACGCTCAAGGGCAGCCCATGGTCACGTCCGCGACTTACGACCGACAGTTTGCACCGTGTAGTGCAGCCGCGGCTTACGGACGCGTCCGATAATTTGTTCCTAGCTTAAGGCGCATCATTCTGAAAACGGGGTTTTTTAAAGCAGTGAATAAATAATTTTGACCAAAAAAAAAGAATGATATTTTCAAGTCTTATTTTAATACAGTGATGGAACTCAAATCATAATCAAACATACATTAATGCTTCAAAAAATTCTTCAAACACACCTCTTAATTGTCTTTAAAAGCAGTTTATACCTTCACTTACAATTTTAATTATAGTTAAAAATATACCTTAAAATGCCTAATGCCAAGCTGCATTGAGTGATGGATAATGATGAGTAATATGAGCAATATGTTGAAAAAAACAACGAAAAGCATTGAAAAAAGTACAAAAGTTTGGTTATTTTCTTTACTCTTCACACGTAAAGAAAAAGATAGAGACAAAGGCAAATGGTCGGTAGGCCTTTAAGCATCTTTTTAATACGCTTTTACCCACAAGAAAGTCTTAGATATAACTTAATGTCTTTTTGATTATGCTGATGTTAATAATCCATGGACACTTTAGTTTACATTTCGTCTATCAATCTTTATGCTATCACCAACTGTTTCGTTGTTGAATTCAATATCAACGGCTTTCAGCCTCCATTCCTTCCATCTCAGTTTACTAGTTTTATATTATTTTAGTCTGGATTGTTTAAGAATCTCGGGTGCGGTGTATTTAGCAGCAATCGCAAAGGTACTAGATAAAAAAAAAAATGGAACACTTCGAGTATTATAGAGAGTATTCCAGTGATCTTTTAAAAAACACCCTGCTTTACCAGTTTTATCAGACAGGAAAGGATGCAGCGTTCACTTGCAAGGATAAAATTAAAATAATTTATAACAAGGAAACCTCGGGTAAAAACCAAAAATACCAATGTCCGATTACCATAAGCGATAACTACACCACAGCAACAGCACCAGAAGCAGGAAACACGTAACCACTGTGTATCCACTGTTGATAAGCTTTTCCTCAAATGGGTTTGTTCCAGCTGCGAACTGTTCATATCAGCGAGGGCAGTACGTAAGTAGGTGATAACGGGGCCCCCATGACCCTTGGTATGAAGGATAAGAGCGGGAAAACTCTGGAAACCCGCGTCCCAATTGCGAAACAATGTCAAGCACACAATCCGAAAGATATTGAAGGAAATTCCTAAACCATTTCGTCATGTTCGACAACGTAAATAACACAATTAATGCTGTTGAATCGTCAATGCCATTGTAAAGCTTCGGACAAACCTGAGCGAACACAACGCGGGACGCGGGACCGAAGCGGGACATAATAAATATACGCGGCATATAATAAACACGAGCAGCATCCGCCGCACGGTAGAGGCTCGGTCCCGCATCGTTTGGCCGAAGCTTAAGTTGTGTTACGCAATTACCCCGTAGGCCAGGCTAGGAAGGCAGTTTGGTGATTGGTTGTTAGCAGAGAGGAAGACGCTAATCCGTATCTGCTTAAATATTGCCAGGAGATTGTCTGCAACACCAACTGGTTTACCAAGCGTGGATCAGCTGGCATTCCATTTAGACATTCAGCAATCAGAAGTTTCTTTGTGAAGTGATAGTACTGGAGGATGCCGGCATATCCTAGAATCAAAAATTCGAAGACATGTGACATTTACCAACCCGCACGGGCCCACGTGGTGGATTACGGCCCACTCCCTCTCTTCTAAAGGAGGCCTGTTTCCCAACCGTTGGAACGTTATAGGCTGATAATTCTTATGCTGCTAAGTGTTAGTACCTAAGGGATGTTGTATTTATCAAAATACTTCTTATTAACAATTCTTAGGCGTGGATCACAGCAGCCACGAGTGAAAGTGGATTGGTCCAGGATCAACGGTACACTGCGTGGTTAAAACATAACTTAATATAGTACACGAGGAAGTTATATACATTTGAAAGTTTAACTATACGTTCAAGGAAGTAGTGTTGATAACGTTAATTGAATTTTAATTAGTTACAATAATTCTCTTTGGCCTTGAACACTATTAATGCGTCCGGCTAATAATTATAACTGGTGAAGCGGATTCTGACTGACACCGACCTATCGGGTGGTGGTAGATTTGATGAAGCAAGGTTTTTCGAAAAGGATTGCCGACTTCTTACCGAAAATAATGTTAATTAAAATTATAAATACGCATCCTTTGTACTCATAATTATGATTATGTCTTATCTGTATCTATTTTCTGTGTGTACATAAATAATAAAATAAATAAATAATGTGAAAGTGAGTTTTTTTGTTGGTTTAATTGTTTGTTTTGATACGCTTTCACGTTGAAATGACTGAACGGATTTGGCACATGGGTGGACCCTGACCTGCGTTAGGACATAGGATATTTTTTATCCCGATATTCCCACGGGATCGAGACTAAGGCTGTTTCCTCACTGGTCGGTACGTCAGCGGTACGGGATCAGCATGATCGGCATACTCGGTACCGAAAGCGTACCGAGCGCCTATATTTCAATGAAGCGGTACTGCACAAATTATACCGAAAACATAACGTCGGGTTCGTAAATGAAAGCAGTGTGGTATCGCTTCGGTATACAGAGCATACTATACCGCACTGCTCCTTACCGACCAATGAGGAAAAAAAAAGCAGTGCCGTATCGTTTCGGTATACAGAGCACACTATACCGCACTGCTCCTTACTGACCAATGAGGAAAAATAAAGGCAGTGCGGTAACGTTTCGGTATACAGAGCATACTATATCACACTGCTCCTTACGGACCAATGAGGAAAAATAAAAGCAGTGCGGTATCGTTTCAGTATACCGAGTATACTATACCGAAAAGATACCGCACCGACCAATGAGGAAACGCCCTTATGCGGGTGAAACCGCGGGGTGCAGCTAGTAAACAATATTTCTGTTTGTAAGTTCTCTTTTCTCTCGTCAACGACAGAACTGCTTAAGCACTGATGATAATATGAGCTTAACATGAAAGATTTCTCTCCTGCATCAAACCTTTAAGGTTAGCTGATGGTCCCTATTTCGCATTGTCAAGTTACCTACACGCCGGTAGCACACCTCCACAGCGAAACCATAGCAGCGAAACCGCATTAATTCAATTGAACTGACTCGCATCACTCGAATCGGATTCGAGTAGCGGAACAGTTGAACAATTGATAACTGCGGTTTCGCTACTATGGTTTCGCGGCGGAGGTGTGCTACCAGCAACAACGCCGTTTGTAATATTTGTCCGAAGATAAAACCAGCACCAGAGGCCCTAGGGCCTAGACAAATGACAATCGCTTTAAAAGCCTTTTGTATTTCTCCAACGGCTTTCAAAAGGCTTGACATAAACTTTTCGGTAGCTTACATATGTCAGTCCCAAACATTTTTGAACATTCCATCACCGTTATCGCTGATAGAATGTCATTTTTGTCTAGGTCTTCTGTCCTGATAAAAAATTCAGACTAAGACATCTTCTGCGTAGTTGACAAGATAAGGATGCAGACGATGCAGGAAGATAATTACATACTCTTCTATCCAGCAGACCAGATAAAGAACACTTTTCACCCACAATCAATCAGTAATATCCATAATCAGTCTTCATCAAGCACATTTTTTTTATGTGTAACATCTTTCTTGTTGATTTTCTGCAATCCGTGGAAGTGATTTCGTGAAAAGGGACGGAAGTGTAACAGGAAGCCGGGGAAGCGCGCGCTATTTGATTTGACCAATGAGCGCGCGCGGTGCTAGAGTTGGCCCTCAGAGACGACCTTGACGAAGCCCTGCCCCTTTTTTGTTGCTCATTACCAAGATGATATGTCAGATAATCTATATTTAGGACACGGTGGAGCATACGGTGGAGGTATGCCCGGCTTGGGCAGAGCACCGCCGTGTCCTCGTGGAGGCGATCGGTGGCGGGGATCTCTCGCGTCCGGCCCTGGTCCAGGCCATGGTACGGAGCGAGAGGGCATGGGAGGCCGTCACCTCCTTCTGCGAAGCAGTAATGCTCGCAAAGGAGGAGGCGGAACGCGTGAGGGAGAGGCAAATTTAGCTGTCATATGGCTATTAATTTATAATTTAAATGGTGTTTTGCGTAATGTAAATTATCTTGTATACCTACTATTGTATAGAATCATTTTTTTTCTAATAGAACAGACAGCTGTGCTGCTGGGGAGTTTGTTGCGCCACTTCTTCTTCCCAGCAAAAGCACTAGGAAGTGGTGAAGGGTGTGCGTTTTGGGGGACTGTCTTATGTAATTTTGACGTTCGAAAAGTGCTGATTCTCAGCCTAGTTTGAATAAATGACTTTTGAATTTATGATGTTACAAATCATATACGACTACTGCAAGACTAGCTCGTTGTTTATCACAGCCCTATCCAAGAACAATCTCGGTTTATATTTAGCACATCCTATTTTAGTAACAATTGAATGATTATTCTTTTATTCTTGGACCGTCACATCTCCTTCCTGTGTTAACAATAAGATTTTTGGCGGTTTGTTCGACGTCAAGACAAGATGGAGTATCCTGTTGCGTGTGCGCAGTTTTGTCAATGGATGCAGGTAAAGTAAGATGTATTGTGAAATACATAAATAAGTTACGATAATTCTTAAGGATAATCGTTTTGTCAAAATGTGAGTTAGAGTATGTGTGAGTGAACAGAAAGATGCGAAATTGGACTTTCATATACTTAAATAATGTATGAAACTTATCTAAGTAAGGGGCATAACCAGTCAGTTTTTAGCCAACTACGGCGATGCAAAAAGGAGGGTTATGATTTTTACCGGTATGTATGTATGTTCATCTGTTACCTCATAACTTCTAAACTGCTCATCGTAATTTGACAAATGAGGTATCGTGGAAGCGTCTTAATCGTCCACTGGTTATAGGAAATGCTGTGTGTGAGAGTTTGATGTGACGTCACATTAAATTAATATGGCGCCCTTTATAGGACAGAAACTAAAAAAATTGGGTATCAAATGAAAGGGCTTAGTTAGCAAAATTCAAAAAAATATATATTCTAACCGTAAATAATTAAAATAAAAGTTATAAAACTAAAACCCAATTACGACAAAAAAGTCATCTAAAAAGGTATAAACAAGACATCACAGACAGATAAATTAAAAATCCGGAGTCACATGTAGGTAATCTGTTCGATTTATGCCCTAAAACGTGTGACACCGGATTTTTTATTTGTCTGGCTGGTGATGTCTTGTTTATACCTTTTTAGATGACTTTTTTGTTGTAGTTGGGTTTTGTTCAATATGAAACCAGTCGACCGTGATTTTTTATTGAAACTTAATACGATGAAACACAGGCGGACTTAAAACCGATCTTCATTCTAATGAACTCTTATGGCTAGTAAGGAAACCATCAAGCTTAAACCAATATGTTAAGATTCAATGTTACAAAAATCAATCTATATTGCCTAAATATCTGCGCCCCGCGCTTTCACCCGCATAAGTCGGGATCCCGTAAGAATATCAGAATAAAAATACACTATGTCCTAATCTAGGTCATGGTCTACCCGTGTGCCAAATTTCATCCAAATCCGTTCAGCCGTTTTAGCGTGAAAGCGTAACAAACAAACTCACTTTCGCATTTATAATAATTTTATTTTATTAGTTATGATTAAGATTTCTACAGCGCACCCAGTTTTTTACTTTCCTACTAACCCCTCTCCCAACTATGGGCATGTTTTCAAAAGAATTTTCCTTAAACGTGTTTGACACGTGAACACATCACGAGTGAACCCCCCTTCGGTCTCGTTTACAGCCTCGTTCTGTACAACGTGCAGTCTGTTACCAAACGTGCTGTGCCTCAATCATACCAGGGGACATAAATTATAAATCTGTAATCATCGCATTAATGTCAGTTAGTTACCTATAAATCTTAAAACGGGGCGTACAATCTTGAGAATTTTCATGGTATGTATGGCATTCGCGTGAAGGCACAATAAGAGCTAATACGAGTACGTACTTATTTGTTCGAGCTGTTTGGGGTTAAATACGAGGACCATGCATGTGTTCCGATAGCCCACGTTTTTCAAGATATCGCCAAGCGATTGGTCAACTCTTCACGTTCTTGTCTATTTTTTGACCAAAGAATCAGCATCCCCATTAAAACGTGGCAATGCTGCGAGCCTTTTGGGCACTTTTCCTGTTGACAGCGATACGGATGCCCAATGATTATTTCCCCTCCTTTTTTTATTATTGTACATATTATTATTTGAAGTCTGTTGGGTATATATTATGTAAATATTATCTTGCTTAAAAATAATAGTATAAAAGCGTTTTTGAGGGCCTCGTTGGTCAAGTGGTCGCAAGCGCAAGTGTGACCCTCCAGGTCGGGCAGTGTTAATGTTCCCTATGAGAGTCGGAGTCCGGATTTGTGCCTGGTAATGCAACATTAGTTTCACCCGCTTTTACATGGGACTTAAACGATAACTGGTGAAATATGGGTTTCGAATAATGCAGGCGTTTAATAGGTCTATTTTCAATTGAAGTTTTGTTCCCACAAACATTAAGTACCGTCACCAAATAATCGATCTTCGGTAACAAACCAATACTCTAGTCTGCACTAACCTTTACGCGGACGAATTTGAACCTCCACATAACGTCACGATCTTACTAAATTAGCAGCATGTGCTATTAGGAGAGTGGTTACTATGGAGTGACGTCACTCGTTTATTTGAGGAGTGCAGGTACGTACACGCCGTCTATAACATGATCTCTAACGTGTTTGATAAAGATAATAAATGGCGCCGGCGGTTGGGACAAAAAATATTGTTAGAGGTTCTTTTATTATTCATGATTGGACGCGGGTTCCGAAGATCAATATTTGAACGGTGTTTTGTTCCTCATGCACACTTATATAAACTATATATTGATTTGTAACATCTTTCCTCACGCTTTCCAGCAATCTATGGGAATCATTTCTTGAAAAGCAACGGAAGTGTGACCAATGAGCGCGCGCGGTGCTAAAGTTGTCAGAAACGACCTTGACGAGGCCCCGCCCCTTTAATGTTGCCTATTACCAAGGTGAGATGTCAGATGTCACACATCGTATTTTTTAAATATCATTTCAGAAAGCTCAGGTGCGTAGTACTCGCAACCGGCGTGCGTGACCATAAACGAAGCAAAAGGAGTATTTAAGGATCTTAGCAGGTGGCGTTCTGTAATTTCTGCCTAAAGTTCACTCATACTCTATAGAAAAGGAAGGATCCTCCGACCAGACGGGTGTCGTGTCTGGCAGGCAACTGCCCCACGATTGATATCGGGGAAGTTCGCGCGGTAAACTCTAATTGCGCGATGCAGGATTTGTGTGACGTCAGCTCTTTGATGCGATGTTCGCATGTGACGATGTCACCCTTATGGGAAGAAGATATGAGTTACAGTCACCAGTAAGACTAAGTTATCACATAAGAGTTGTAAAGATCTAAAACTATAAAGAGAATCACAATGACGAAGCTTTGACCAGACTGAAAGATATGTTATCGCCAACCAGCAGTGACCAAGAGTGACGGTCCATGCTCGTTGCTACTCTGAATGAGTAGAGGCATTTGTTATTATACAGGATTACTGGTAATTCGACGTATATCCGTCAGGGGCTGATAAAGGGGGCCAAATGCAACAAATTGAACCCCCCATATGTATGGCCGAAATTCAATAGTATTCGAGATATTTGAATTTTAAGGGTTTTTCGATATTTACCCAAAATTTGACATTTAATTCCAAATAAAAAATAACTACACATTTGAATGGGTACCATTAAAAATCATGTTGTAGCTAGCACTTCAATTAAGCTATGGACATAGTTAAAACTACTTAATTTAACAAAATAATTAAAATAATTAACGATATAAGAATAATATCTTACCAATATTTTTATTTTACGCTTCAGAAATGTTGCCTCCTCACAAAAATTTCTATGACATTAATCGTAAAAATAACTAAAAAAACTTGCCTATTCTGTAAGCTTTCCAAAAAGGTATAAAAGTCAATTTTAAAATACATAATTCGTGGCATGGCATGTGTTTGAAACGGCGCGGGGAGAGAATTTGTATTTGTTGTGAAATAAAATGCATTAAAAAATGTACGTCAAATTTTATTAAAAATTTTACACATCTTGTTCAAAATGAGCCCCTCTATTACGAATGCAAGTTCGAATTCTTTTCCTAACTTCGGTTTTCGTCACTCTTGATGAAAACGTTGTTCTCATCTGTTGCGCCGCGTTTATTATTCGCTGTCGAAGTTCTTCGACTGAATTTATTGGGGTCACATAAACTAATTCCTTCATATGACCCCAGACGTAAAAATCAAGTGGTGTGATATCAGGGCTTCGTGCTGGCCACGGAATTGGCCCTCCCCTCCCAATCCATCGGTTTGGAAATCTCTCATCTAGCCACTGTCGGACAGTAATCCGGTAATGTGCTGGGCACCCATCATGTTGAAACATGAGGTTGTTTTTTATTTCTTCGGGAACATCCGCCAACAAATCGTCTAGGTTGTTTCTCAAAAACTCCTCGTAATTTTCGCCGTTCAAATTTTGGGGCAAGAAATGAGGGCCCACCAAATAATTATCAACGACACCCATCCATACGTTCAGGGAAAATCTCATTTGCGACGCAGTTTCTTTTAGTTTTTTTGGATTCCTGCCTGCTTTAGGTGCCCAAAAATGTAAGTTATGGCAATTCGTTATACCATCCCGGTCAAAGTTTGACTCGTCAGTCCACAAAATATTTCTTAGGAAATGTTCCTGGTCAGCGTCAGCGTTTAACATAAACCGAGAAAATTCGAGTCGCCTGGCAGGATCTCCCTCGTGCAATGTTTGGACAGGTTGATAATGGTACGGGTGTCTACCTGATAGATGTACTACCGACCACACTTTCCACTGGGACATACCGAGCTGTCTTGCAACAATGTTCGTTGAGATGTTTGGGTCATCAATAAAACACTGAAGAATGGTGTCCTCTTCGTCAGCCGTATACCGTCGAGGTCTGCCAGCGTTGAATTGTGCTCTCTGAACACTGCCAGTTTCAGACAATCGTCGATAGGTGCTCCCGAAAACAGTAACGTGGGGAAGTCGACGATCGGGAAAGCGGCGTTGGTATTCTCGCCGAGCCGCAGCCGCGTTTCCATCGGCAAAACCATAACAAAACATAATGTCTGCGTATTCGTTATTAGCATACGAAGCCATGGTATCCGAAATAACAATGATAACAAAAATAATAACAAGAGAAACAAGAATTAACAATAATGATCGATAACAAATTAACGCGATGAGAGATTGGTTAATAGCAAGATAACAACACACGTGCTTGCGCGGCGTAGAGTCGAAACTTACTAAGGAAGGCGACGCGAGCACAGCCTCACACCCCACCCCATCACGAAGAATTCCGCCAGTAAAATCGGTTGTTTTAGCAAGGATCATAAACTAAAACACACATTATTTCTCTCCCCGCGCCGGTTCAAACACATGCCATGCCACGAATTATGTATTTTAAAATTGATTTTTATACCTTTTTGGAAAGCTTACAGAATAGGCAAGTTTTTCTAGTTATTTTTACGATTAATGTCATAAAAATTTTTGTGAGGAGGCAACATTTTTGAAGCGTAAAATAAAAATATTGGTAAGATGTTATTCTTATATCGTTCATTATTTTAATTATTTTGTTAAATTAAGTAGTTTTAACTATGTCCATAGCTTAATTGAAGTGCTAGCTACAACATGATTTTTAATGGTACCCATTCAAATGTGTAGTTTTTTTTTTATTTGGAATTAAATGTCAAATTTTGGGTAAATATCGAAAAACCCTTAAAATTCAAATATCTCGAATACTATTGAATTTCGGCCATATATATGGGGGTTCAATTTGTTGCATTTGGCCCCCTTTATCAGCCCCTGACGGATATACGTCGAATTACCAGTAATCCGTATATAGGGTCAAATAAAATTAACTAGCGAAAGCAACCGTGATGATATCTAAACATGAAAAATAGATATTGATACCATCACGTCTGAAAGAAAGAATGAAAAAGTATTTATTGAGACTCGCACAGGAGATCACAATCATATCAATCATATTGGTAACTGATGTAATGTTATGACATTTTTTAATTATGGTAAGTATTGTGAAATTAATCAGACACTTTGTAACGTGTATAGTTTAACTGATGGAATATTATAACATTTTTAATAATTTAATGTCAATCTGCCTAGCCTTTCCCCAACTATATTGGGGTCGGCTTCCAGTCTAACCGGATGCAGCTGAATACCAGTATTTTACATGGAGCGACTGCCTATCTGACCTCCACAACCCAGTAACTGGGTAATACGATACCCCTTGGTAAGACTGGTTGTCAGACTTTCGAGCTTCTGACGACACGTAACGACTGTCAAAGATCCACGAATGACAGCCGGGACCAACGGCTTAACGTGCTTTCCGAGGCACGGAGGAGTCTCGGTATGTAAAGATGGTCACCCATCCACAGACCAACCCCGGCAAGCGTAGCTTAACCTGACGGATCGACCCGTGCGGCAGACTTAGCCACGAGCTCCTCCTGCTTAAAAAAAAAAAAAAAAAAAATATAACAAATATTTGGCAGCTGCACGTCATGACTGTGACAAGAAGGCTTCCACTCAGCATAATGCTGTTCTATGGGACCCATAGCTTGGTGATGTCTTCTTCCTCCAGTATGTATTCATTCGTTCTGATAGCGGTCCATTGTAACGTACTCCTAGATATAATTTAGAACATATAAGTACCTATGCTAATAAATATTATGCATTTAGCGATTGTAGGCACGTTGGCAAGCTAATAAAATATGATCGCATTGCTACTCATGTACATTATATTAACATATTTATTCTTAAGTACATAATAATACAACTAGTTAAATAGAAGCACGTTGATGCTGCACGTTGCAACAGACGTGGATGGCAGTAGGTACCAACTAGTTTTTTTTATGATGAATATCAATAAGATATGTATTTGGAATTACTTTAGCGGCATTGATTCAAATCTCGTCAGCTGATTTGCAGAATCTTTGATTGTTAGTCTATTTGTTCATATTGCATAAGCTTTGACGTTGAAGTATTTTGGTGTTTCTTTCTTTTTCGTGTTGTTAGTGACTAACCTGGTGTCAGAGTTTTAAAGCCGCCGATGGGCCTCTGACTTGGCTTCACATGCAGTCAAGAAATATCTCTCGGGCATGTTTTCTCACGAAAATTTCGTGAGTAAACATGCCCGAGAGATATTTCTTCTCTCTGCCTTCACCGTTTTTGAAGCAAGTGATAATTATACAATACGCACATGAATCCGAAAATTAAGAGTTGCGTGCCTTGAGTTCGAACTCGAGACGGTCAACTTGGCAGTCCGACGGTCACACCACTAAGCTATCAGTGCTGTCTTTTGGTCTAAAATTGAGAAATGCAGGGGACTGATTTGATTAATTTGGGCAAGCAACACGAGGTGAGTTGTAGCGTCAAATGAGGCGTGTAAGCCAAATGACGGACGGGAGATTATAAATGAAATGATCTTGAATAATTAATCTTAAATTACAAGAATTGTTTTGGGAAAACATTTTTCATTTAATTTGTCAATAACTTGAAGATCATTTTGTGCAACACTGATGTAGCAAACTAATTATTTCGACCAAAAAATAATTCTCTTAATTTTAATGAAACCTGACTCGTAACAGGTCAAACGGAAATACCACCAAGAGCCACTAAACAAAAGGTTTTTCTTACAGTTCCACGGTACCCTAAGCCTATACAAATAGAACACGAGAACCGTCACAGACGTGACGAAGGTTAGTAAATATAAACGAATTAACTATGACGGCATTACCCAAAAAACTATTGACGCAGATCTAAGTATATTACATTTGCCGGAAATTATAGTGAAGAATAGACATCGTGATCATTGTTTTTTTTTTGCGTTGGTACGCACGACGAAATGTCAATCTATACCTACGCTTAATAAGCTGACCTCTCATTGTATGGAAAACTTAATAGCTTTCACCTCGGCACGCGGTGCTGTGGCCGACTTTGGAAACTAAACAGACTTAATAAGCAATCAGCACAGGTGGAGTATCTCGAATGGTCCCGATCGAGTGTCATTTGCGGCGCCTCCCCGGAAAACATGGTCTACCTTTTATCTTGCGCCGCATCTGTCACCTGTACACTTCAAAACCTAATGACTGTGTCAGCGACTGGTGTGGGCCAAAGAGAAAAATTAACCAATTTTCGAGCGATATTTGCCACCGACACCGAAGAAGTCTGAATATACTGTGAGGTCAGCTTGTACTAGAAAATAAATGTATAGCTTGATAATACGTCGTTGTGTGGTAGGTACCAATATGGAGTTACTATAGCAGTTTTGGCTTGGTACCTACTCATTTACGAATCCGGTTCCGTGGGATATCCGTTGGATAATGGTCAACAATGTCGTAGTGTGATATAGTTGTTTTGATTAGCTAACCAGTTTTGATGACGATTATGACGAAATGGTTAATTTAAGTTCGACTCAATTGGACAAACAGGAATCTGTTTGACGGAAATTCTTTCAAATGTGACATGTTCTTTAAACGATTTGCACATTTTGAATCGACCAAATCTAGTCTTGAAACTGGGACTATCTTGTGTCTTATGTACTTTAAAAACCAGGCATTTTTTCCATGAAATCACATAAAATAAACGTAGGAAATACTCGTGCGAAGCTCAATGTTCGGAGTACCCGATTTTACCGCGAATTTTCACGAATTAGTTACGCGTTTCCACGCTTATTCAGTACATACTTAAATTATTCACACAAAATATGGTAAACAGACAATTTGTATTTCTAGGGACGGACTGCCAATTACAATATTGGCGTAAATAACTTAACATACTTAATTGGCATAATTACGCCACACACATTACCTATTTCACATGCTTATTACCTACCTACTAAGTAATGTAGTGCTACTCTGTAAAAAACTTACCGTGAATTCTTAGGTGAAGTGAGCATGAAGTGAGCTATCCAGTGTTAATCCCTAGCATCAGATGTAAGGACAGTTCACTCACTTTTCATAGAACTCATACGCCATGCCACCATACATATTGGAAGTGAACCCTCCGGGAGGGTTGCCGGCATTACATTTGCGCTAAAGTTAACCATCGCGGACGGCCAACGGCATTAGGTTTAAAACCGTGTTACAAAACACTGTAAAACGAAGTAAAATTGTGTCTTGTCGCTACACTCGCTACCTATACGTAGTTTCTAACCTTTTATTTTTTTTGTGAATATTTGTAAAAGTGAAAAATAAAATGGTTGGATTTTAAAACCAACGCTATACTAATAAATCTTGTTAAAATATACATCAGATTTTATTTTCACGGTCTATAATGCTGTATTTGCTAAGAAAAACCTACATGTAAAATGAGCCCACCGCGAGGGCTGCTGGCACCCCATAATTTTGAGACTAGGTTAAGCTCACGTTCGCAAGGACGTAATAAAATCGCGTCGATTTTTTTTCGTACACTGGATTTTCAACGCTTTGCTTCGCCGCGAGTTGAAAATCCAACAGTGATTTTTCAACGCGCTGGGACGAGAGTGCGTCCCAACGCGTTGGATGCTCAACGCTCGGCTCACCAACGAGGGTTGAAAATCAAATTGCTAAAAAAAATCGCCGCGATTAAAACACGTCCGTTCGAACCTGAGCTAACCCTCCAGGAGGGCTCCCGGCACTGCACGTGGTAAGCTCACTTCACCATTTTTTTTTACTGTCAGATGTATACAGAATAAACCGGCTGGCATTTTAATGCCACGTGTCTTACCCATTGTTATGGTCCACCTGGCACAAAAAAAACTCTCTCAGTGACCGTTGCTAATCTTTTGTGCAAAAAACCTTTATTCATTTCTTACTTTTATCTTCTATTCGTGGGTTGATCTTAAAGGGATCTTCCCAATTTCCAGACATCAACGGTTTTACAATACTGGCCATTATTGTAAAACCGTTAATGTCTGGCAGTTGAGGCACCCCAGTTATTCGATTTTTTTATGAATGAATTGTTCCCTGCACAATGTGAAGTTCATACATAATAGAAGCTTGCCTGAGATGCAAAAAAACTGGAAGTTAACGGTTGCTTTGGCCGTCTCAAATAGCCGACTAACTTTCTTTTTATCGATATCCCGAAGGGTGGCTCCCTAAGCTCAAAAGAGTGGTGGAAATCTATATTTGGTATGCTTCTGTAGTCTGTAGGTATTACAATTTTCTGAAAACAAATTGATCTTTTTCTTTGTGTGGTTAGGGAGTAGTGACTAACCTGGTGTCAGAGTTCTTAAGCCGCCCATGGGCTTCTGACATGGCTTCACATGCCGTCGAGAAATATCTCTCAGGCATGCAGGTTTCCTCACGATGTTTTCCTTCAGCGTTTTTGAAGCAAGTGATAATTATAAAATACTCACATGAATCCAAAATTTCAGAGGCCTTTTTTTTTCTTTTTTTTTTTGGGTGGGAAATCATCAAATGACTTCTCCCGTTCTGGGTGGAGCAGGAGGGCGTGTCAGACTCTTACTGACTAAAACCCACCCGTGTTCCTTCTGTTGCCTGTGCAATGCCAGGGGGCCACGGTATCCCTTTTGGACTTTCCCGCAACCCCGGCAGGCAATGGTCCCATCGGACCCCTTCACTTTCTGACATCTCTTTGAGGCACGCGAGGAACACAACGCGCCGTCGACCCGGGCCTGGTCCTTACCGGACGGCGAGCTACCCATTGCTCACCGTCCGCAAGCCCGCGCCTACGGTGGCCGGGAATCGGCAATCGATTTCTGACGCCCAGGGCGTCTCCTCCTGCGGTGGCTAGGGGCGTGAGGGCGCGAATTTTGCCTCTCGCTCACGCGTTCCGCCTCCTCCTTCGCGAGCATTACTGTTTCGCAGAAAGCGGTGACGGCCTCCCATACCCTCTCGCTCCGTACCATGGCCTGGACCAGGGCCGGACGCGAGAGATTCCCGCCACCGATCGCCTCCACGAGGACACGGCGGTGGTCTGCCCAAGCCGGGCAGACCTCCACCGTATGCTCCACCGTGTCCTCTGGGCGATCACATGAATCCAAAATTTCAGAGGCCTTGGGTTCAAACTCGAGACCTATGACTTGGCAGTCCGACGGTCACACCACCAGGCTATCACTGCAAAAAACAAACCTTTTAATACGATAAAACTACCTACTAAAACCTCAAGTTTTTGAGTTGTATGCTTAACAAAAGCCTGTCTCAAGGTCCCCTATCCATTCGAATATTTTTCCACTATGTATAAATAAGCATGTGAAAAACTGTTGTCGAAAGCTCTATGTAATCACATTACTGACGTCATTATCTCGCAGACAACAGACTTCAAAAATATGCTTATAATTATATCAAATTAAACACTATTATCAGACATTTAATATTTGCGTTTAAATTAGTCACTTATATGAATTTAACTTTATCAATGACCGACTCTTATTTTTAGACGACTGACTAATCTACTACTGAGCTGTTTGTCACGAGATTTTTACAATTTATTTGTTTTACGTTTGTAGTGGAAATAATAAAACAGCTGCATAATCTACGAGAGAGTATGACTAAGAGAAAGATAATAAATTAGCTTCGTTTAGGGAGTGGTACCTATCAAAGCAAAATAACTGAAAACCTCTGAAGGGGTCACTGTACGCATAATTTAACAACTTTTACTATTGGATTCAAACCGAAATCGCGAAATAAAATCATCTTCTCCATACATTTCTGTTCATTTCTTGCAGAACAGATGGCCAATGGGGCCGAAAGGTTCTGGAGTGGCGACCGCGTACCGGAAGACGTAGCGTTGGAAGGCCTCAAGGTGGACTGATGATCTGGCTGCAGGAATCCGCAGCCGCTGGATGCGAGAACCACAGAACCGGCTGAAGTGGCGGTGCTTGGGGGAGGCCTATATCAAGCAGTGGACGTCTTTCGGCTGAAATGATGATTATGATGATGAATTCAACATAATATAGGCAGCAGCCGATTTTTTTCGCTATTTCATGGTTTTGTTTTTTTTTTTGTAATGATGAGTACAATGACCCCGTTTCAGGTTTTCAATTATTTTAATTACACCTTGTATTAATGTCAATGGAGATAAGTGGAATAAAGTAAATAAAATACCCATAAGTACATGGGACCACAAAAAATTGTGTCTTTTTCCTCCATTCATCTCTAGCAGTCGTCATCTCATTGTTCACTTCCTTCCTAGCCATTCATCTTTAACACAATCCATTCATAATTATTTCTTTGGTGGGAATAAAACAAGATAAGACGCTTCCAACCTTAACCCTAACGACTTTGACCACGCAAAATCGGATTGATCTACTCTCTGTATGACGAAACATATTATGCAAACATATACATTACTTCTGGATCATATGATCTACTTAAAACGCAGATATAATGTCAGTGACCTTGAGTGGTTAGCCTGCGTGTTCTGTACTGAGCTCACGCAACGCGTCGTACATCCAGCCAGTAATAGGACTCGCCCATTAAGGAGCGCTGTCCCAAATTAGACGCATTTAATATAATATAAATAAAACAAAATGAATTTCAATAAAACACGTATACTAAAAGATTAATATTTAAATTATCTTTTAAATGGTGAAGGTTTCAGAAAAATACGCTTGATCGATTTTGCGTGATTCTCAGTTTTTTATCCGTGTTAGACATAACTTTACAAATTAATTTCAGTATAAACATAATCTAAAATATTAATTTAATAATTTATTAAAAAAATGCTTTAATTTAACATATATTTTTTCCAAATCATTAACACTACTCGTTTAGACGTGATCTTCAGCACAAAATCATTAAAAGTCAGTTATCGTCGCCTTACTAAAAATCTTTCTTTATTTATTTTATGTTCCGTGTGGTGTAAAGAATAGCACTACCCTATTTCTTCCCTTGGGTGTCGTAAAAGGCGACTAAGGCACTTACTAGAGACTGGGCAACAGCGTTCTCTGTGCAACTTAAACACCAAACTGCGATCGTCAACCCGCCTGCCAAGTGTGGCGATTATGGCATACCCCCTCAAAAATGATAAGCACCAAGAAGCACAGAACCGGTCGAAGTGGTGGCGCTTGGGGGAAGCCTATGTCCAGCAGTGGACGTCTTCCGGCTGAAATGATGATGATGATAATGAATAAAAAACTTAAAATGACTGACAGACAACGGACAGCCTGAACCATCGTGGGTCTAGAAGAATGAAATTATACACAATAGTTTTTCATACAAAGAAGTTGAGAGAGAAGTTGACACTTTTTCTTCGCACTGTTAGCCGTAATGCTACAATATTACAAACCCAACAAATGCGGTGTATAGTCAAGAATATAAAAAAGACGAAAGACGAAAGTGAAGAAGAGAAATGATCTAGCAGCTTGAAAAAAAAATCGTAAAAAAGACCCAGAAAAAACTTTTTCGTCTCGAAATGCTCAATATTTTGAGCGACAACTATTTTTTTTTGTAACTATAAATAAGGAAAATTAGTCAACTAAAGAAATATGTAAAAATGTTTTAGGTAAAATATTGGCTTATTTTTTTTTAATTAACTTAAAACTGCGAAATATCTTTCATTTTACTGGCGGACACAGCGCGATGCATTTTACAACCGTATTTGCATACCCCGATGCACTACTGTCGCTTCACCTCCTTCCATACCTACAGATTTGCTTATTACCGCGCCTTAAATAAGGGATGAAAGATGGCGACAGGAAAACCCATCGGGCGCACAACTTGTCTTATTATAATCCAATTTAAATATTTATGAAGGAGAACTAAGCAACAGCAGCTGTCAGAGTCATCATTATTGTGTCATATAACACTGACAGTTCTTGATCGCAGTTAGGTGTACCTACTGATCGCGTTCAGTTCCATTGGTGTAACGTAACGTAGCAACCGACTTTCTGTAAGTTCCACGAGAGAAACGCTTGAGCGTATGACTGTATTTCTAGAACACAAACACTTATAAAAAGCTGACGATAACATATCCTACATTACTATACCATATATAGGCATGTTATATTCAAAATTGAGATCAATCAAAGTAAAAGTGCGCAGGCGCAGGCTCTGCTTATATGGTAAGGTCAGCTTACTGCGGAGTACAGAAGTGTTTATATAACCTTACATGGGTGTAGTCATACAAATAACTATGACACTGTTGTTTATAATGATGTAAGGAGAATATACAGGGTTAAATTTGTTTATAGCCGCAAAAAGTAATATAAGTAGGTACAGGGTTATATTAAAATGGCTGCTAAAAGTAAGATTATTCAGGTAGTTATAGATAATCGTGTTGCGACTAAAATAGTAGATTGTTTGTCTAGGGAGCAAACAACTATTTTTAAGGCGAGTGTTTCTTTGAATCTAGAGCGAAGCGAAGGATTCTAAAGTAGAATCCTGAGCGCAGCGAGGGATTCAAAGTACGTCACTCGAGCTTAAAATAGTGTTAATCCCGTGGTGAACACTCTACTTTTTATCATCCACTATGAGAAAAAAAAAACATGTGCGGTCCGAGGTCCGACCCCCATCGCTCACGTAGGTATGATTTAAAACCAAAACAACATTTCGCAGCCGCCATCTGGATTTACATTTTAACCTCTTTATCGACTTTAGCATCTTTAAAAACTAAATAAAACAATGCCCATGATAACGATACAAATGACGTAAAAATTTTCCCTTGCACTCTTGAAAATCATGAAAACGATACCCATAACGATAAATTTGAAAAATTTGAGTGCCACCATCTTGGATTTACATTTTGACCCTATCGGCTTCAGCGCCCTCGAAAACTATGAAAACGACACCGATGACGAAAAAAATTTAAATTTTCGCAGCTGTTATTCACACTTTCTCTTTCTCTCTTGCCAGCCTGTTACTTGTTCATACAATGTTCGTGATTGGAACTTTTACTAACAATATCCACATTTCAAATTCACTGTTTTCAGTGAATAAGTGTTATGATATGATTCTATTTTGAAACGATATTTTGTTTATAAATATGTCAATATAAAATCGTTTAGAAGTTTATAATTAGAATTTTCCGAAATGAGAGAGAAAAAAATTTATTAAGTGGTATAGTTTAAAAAACATGGAATATAATAAATAGACACAAAAACGGACTTGGTTACATGAATTTCCCACATCATTATTCCTTCAAGTAGCTTTCAATAAAAAATCCTTTTCATGAAGGAAAAAACAAAATCTCCATATTGATTTACCCAAATTACGAACTTTACATAATCTTTTAAAAAATCGACTAGACCGGAAAAAACAACGAGAATAGAACATTAAAATTAAACATAAAATACATTTGAAATTAGAACATTATCAATATTATGTTTATCCGTATGAATAAGTCAAGTGAATCGTTTTGACAATCGCCTCACGCGCACGTTTGCCGTCCACAATACCACGGTGAACAGTTAGCATGTTTTATTCATTCAAAGATCGTCCCACGGTTCCTAACACCTGGGCAAAGTATCGCAGATTTTTTGTATTCTATTCTATTTGTTACCGGTTTTGGGGTCGAAACTGCTGGACCGATTTTAATTGTATTTATTGTTCGCTGGGGAAAAAGGGAGGAATTGTGCAAAGATCAGCTGATTTTTGCAATGTGCGATTAGATGACGTGTATTCACGTAAAATAGAATGCAATAACAATACGCCTGTTTTTCCCCAAGGGTTGGGCAGAGGTGTACCTATGGTACACACACATATCACCAGTAATTATATTTAAGTCTCATGTAGGGGGCGAGCCTATTGCCATGAATCGGCACAAATCCAGGATCCGGAAAATTACAGTTTTTGTGGGTTTTTGTACATAATTACGTAGGTCAGTCCATCGATCGATGAATCATACGCAATATTTAAAATGTATGCGTTGTAACATCTGTAACGTCGTTTGCCTATCTACAGGACATAACAGGACAATAAATGCTAAATATTATTATGAAAGATACTAATGCCCAATTTTAATTACAAATTGATGTTGACTAGTAAACAAATACTAATAAGAATACATAAGAATACATACTCGCAATATTATTGTTACTATGGGACCATTGGATGACAAATGCTATGTATCAAATATGGTATGACAACTATGAATATTGTTGCAATAAAATTTAAATTTTATAGCTCATGAACATATTCGCAATGGGTTGAATTGCAAGTTTAACTGCATTTATCATCAAGTCTACAATATATGTATAAAATATTATGAGTGGTGGTGGCGGCATGAGATCCTGGGTATGATTCCCAGGTCGGGTTCCCAGTGTTATTGGGTTTTTCCAATAGGAATTTCTCAGTAGCAGCCCGCAGTCTGGATTTGTGCCCGGTTAGGTATCTCGCGCACTAGACGGCCACGACTCCAGCCAGTCGTGGCCGTCTAGTGGTATTGTATGGTTTGCGGCTAGTTGGCCGTTGCGAACAAGTGCGCGATTCGTATTGGTTTCTTGGCCGCTGCGACCGCTGGTTGTGGTCGTGGCTGTCTAGTGCGCGAGATCCCATAGTGGTAATAGGATCGCTCCATATTACATGGGATTTAAGTCCCACGTAATATACGCCATAACTGGCGAAATTTGGATGTACTATAGGTACACCTCTGACTAACCTTACGGGGATTACAAGCGTGATGTTATGTTATGAGTGGTGACTCATAACATAAGTTATTTGAATTTGCGTCTGTTTTTCTGCTTAGTATTTTTCACTTTCAATTGATAAGCCATCAATGTAAGTGAAATAAAATATTGGAACTTTGAATAAACATTTTTAAGAAAGAAAAAGTATTTATTGAGACTCGCACAAATTAAACTAAAACACACGCATTGAAACATAAATAAAAAGAAAAACATTATTATACCTATGTGTTGTTACAAACTTGACCTTTATAATGTCGAAATGGAGTGTACCTACATTTTTAATCAAATGATTAGCCTACAATGAAATACCTACATAAATGAATATTTAAACCCAATTAAGACTTTTACTAACTGTCATTTACTTTAACTACATTATTGTTGTTTTCCTTTTACCGGTATTAACTATTTATCTCCTTACCTTGTAATAAGTACACTGGCGACCTGTCCCTGCTGCACAAGGTTTTACGACTTGACGAAACATCGACTTTTCAATATAAAATGTACCTAATTGTTATACAATGGTGCCGATTCTCTTGTACTCCGAACTAAACTACAATCACTAAAATGAAATAGCAAAACTGTCATTTTCACTAAATTAAAATCTTAGTTCTGTCGAACTAAAATATAGTTAAGTTGTGCCACTTTAGTCTGTTTCAGAATGGGAAATCGTCGTTTGACACGAGTAAACTAAATATTGGTGATTTTTAGTCGTTAAAAAATAAAGAAAAAACACAAAATACACAAATACAAAAGTATTCAACCAACAATTATACCTGAGCATTATAATGTTGTTGTTGTTATTGTTGATGTTGTGAGGAGCTCGCGGCTAAGTAATAACTGCCGCACGCACGTGTCGATCCGTCACGTTAAGCTACGCTTGCCGGGGTTGGTCTGCGGATAGGTTACATAGACTCCTCCGTGCCTCGGAAAGCACGTTAAGCCATTGGTCCCGGCTGTCATTAGTGAATCTTTGACAGTCGTTACGGGTCGTCAGAAGCCCGAAAGTGAGACAACCAGTCTTACCAAGTGGTATCGTATTACCCAGTTACTGAGTTGTGGAGGTCAGATAGGCAGTCGCTCCATTTAAAATACTGGTATTCAGCTGTATCCGGTTAGTCTGGAAGCCGACCCCAATATAATTGGGAAAAGGCTAGGCAGATATTTTATTTTATTTTATAATGTGTCATGTTCCGAGATAAATTCTCTAAACAATGGTGAAAACGGCATCAAAATCCGTTGCCTGCTTTAGAAGAACAACACGGTAGCGCAGATCGACATGAACAGCGACTTAAATATTGACAAATGCTTGCACTGACTGCACAGGTCCACTCAAATTTGTGTGGTTCTTTTCTCAAAAGACCATTTCAGACACTAATGGTACACTACATGGTCCTCATATGGCCAAGATTATGTCTGGACTTTAAAAGAGACTGTGACCTCTGAGTTTGTGTCGGTCTTTCTTCTCAGAGTAGTCAGATAGGAAACGCCGAATTCATCTAGCAACTTTTTATTTTTTTAATATGACGTTTAAATTTATTCCAATATCCTATTTACAGAATAAACAATATCATTTAATTTCAATAAGTAAATACGTATTATATCTCTTTCCTTTTCGTGTGCTTAGTGAGTAACCTGATGTCAGTTTTTCTGCCGCCCATGGGCCTCTGACTTGGCTTCACATGCCGTCGAGAGAAATATCTCTCAGGTATCGTTTGTGATAATTATACAATACGCAAAAAATCCGAAAAGTCAAAGGTGCATGTCTCGTGTGTGTAGCAGTAGGTACATTTATTATGTACCTGACATTTAGCCATATGCTTTTCGCTCGACCTCCGTCAATCAGTAATTACCTAGGTACTCGTATTATACCTACCTACAAGCTGCGTTGCGGGCCATAATCGGTCATTACATGGTCTACAAGTGCTCTATGTGAATGGGTAGGAATCTATAACGATGTTAAGTATATAGGTACCTACTTACACAAGGACTGCCTCGTTGGTCTAGTGGCCGTAAGCGTTACTGCTGTGCATGAGGTCCTGGGTTCGATTCCCGGGTCTGGCAGTGTCATTTGGTTTTTCTATCTCAAATTTCTCAGTAGCAGCCCGGAGTCTGGATTTGTGCCCGGTAGATGGCAATAGGCCTGCCACATACAACATAAACCTAACTGGCGAAATGTGGGTATACTATAGGTATGCCTCTACCCAACCCCAAACAATAATAAACTAACACAACCCCTAAAAAAAACCCAATAACACTTTTCCCGACCTGGGAATCGAAACTAGGAACTCACGCTCAGCAGTAACGTGACCTTTAGGCAGCTACTTCTTCATTATTGTTAACATCGATTAGTAATAAACGTACGGTCAGCTACAAAAAACATTTTCACAAACAATAAAACCGACTTCCAAAAAAAACACTACAAAGTGAAAAATAACTTTGATTTTGGAAGTCGGTGTCTTTGGGGTTTTATTTTCGTTTTTTTGCCACCGACTTCCGAAATCAAAGTTATTTTTCACTTTGTAGTGTTTTTTTTGGAATTCGGTTTTATTTTTTGTGAAAAAGTTTTTATTTTTCACTTTTTAGGTGTGGTGCCTACACAAAACCCCCACAAAAATTTGAATACCCATTACCTACCTGCTATGTAAATTACAGTGACAGGAACTATTACAATATCGTCCACATATACTAGGTGGGAAAAATACGTATTATTGAAGCTAACTCAAGAACCCCTCATCAGATCTTGACCAAAATGTGGGACCACTTCTGAAGTATGCCCTACCAAACAAAAAAAAAAACGAATTATCGTATACTCACAAAGTCATAATCAACCATGCTAAATATAGGAATCACATGCTCGATAAAAGCAATCTAAATAAAATGAAATTGTTTATTCTGGAAATAGGATATTGGAATCTCTTTTACACGTCATCTTAATAAAAAAATTAAAAATTAGCTAGATGAGTTCGGCGTTTCCTATCTGACTACTCTGAGAAGAAAGGCTGAAACAAACTCAGAGGTCACAGTCTCTTTTAAAGTCCAGACATAATCTTGGTCAGGCCATATGAGGACCATGTAGATTAGTCTGAAATGGTCTTTTCAGAAAAGAACCACACAGATTTGAGTGGACATGTCCTGTCTTCTAATCTTTTTAGACACTTCGTAGTCCAACAATATTGGACTGAACTCAAATAGACGCCAATGAATCAGTTTTATAAATAAGTACATAATGCATGTTCAATTAATTATTTTAGCTGATTACAAATTCTCTGGATCATTCGCTATTTCGACAAGATAAATTGGGTATTTCGTCAGCCAAATATTGTCTTACAAGGATTGATCATACATAATCCGTGATTTTTCATACAATTTTCGACTCTTATTTCACTGATTCTTAATAAACCCCTGTTAAAACATAACACATAGAATAAAATCACCCCTTCTTCCCATGGGGTAGGCAGAAACTACAGAAGGCCACCTTTATACCTAGCATGACGACAATAGAAACAGGTTTTGTCGACGGAAGAATAGACAAAATGACAGATTGTGATTATATAAGAGCTGTCATTTTGCCTCTCGTAGAAAACCCGTCTCTTTGGTTGTCATGCTACGCGTTCTAATACGATCCTTACATACTTCTTTATACCACAATAATTACAACAAGACCACCATATCTTTAATAACATAATCGTCTCTTAATGATCCCACACACAGCTGGGTTTAAAGCCTCCTCTCTGTGAAAGGGAATTTGCCGAAATCATTTACCCCTAGTGGGGGTTGGTGGATGTGGAGAGGAGCTCGTGGCTAAGTAATAACTACCGCACGGGTCGATCCATCAGGTTAAGCTACGCTTGCCGGGGTTGGTCTGTGGATGGGTGACCATCTTTACATACCGAGGCTACTCCGTGCCTCGGAAAGCACGTTAAGCCGTTGGTCCCGGCTGTCCTTCATGGATCTTTGATAGTCGTTATCTACGGGTCGTCAGAAGCCCGAAAATCTGACAACCAGTCTTACCAAGGGGTATCGTATTACCCAGTTACTGGGTTGTGGAGGTCAGATAGGCAGTCGCTCCATGTAAAATACTGGTATTCAATATACCTAGTTGGGAAAAGGCTAGGCAGATTCGGGGTTGGTGGATGTCATATACAGGGTTATTGTTATTTGTCGGCAATCCCTTTTATGGGGATATAGGAGAGGTTATTTACAACCAAATGACCCCTGATGACCCATTTGTCAATGTCAAAAAATTTCAAGTAATTTGACATTTTATATTTTAAATGTTGTTTTTTTATATGTTAAATGACTCGAAAATAGTCTTCGAAATTTTAATTACGAATATTACGGTTTCTTTACTGTGATTTCCTTCACACAGCCTGAGAATTCTCATAATAATTAAAGGCATTTTAATTGGTACATTCATTCATAATATTATGCTAATCTAGCTTCATTTGAGAAGACTGGAACTTTGGAACCCACATCAATTTACATGTGACAAGAATAAAATTATTACCTTCATCTTCATTCACAATTATGTAGATTGTGAACAAAAACTTTTGCATATCATTATTTTATGTCATTAATTAGTAGATAATCAGACTGACTGGCGGCTAACTTAAAAGTAGTTTCGTGACTCTAGATAAACATTTTCTATGAAATTCCATTGAACTTGTTCTGCTAGAGTCGAGTCGCGCTTTTGAATCGCGCCTGTCTGCTTTTAGAAAAAATACTCTTAGAAGCTTTGTCTGTGTTATATAAAACTACTTTTAGGTTAGCTGTTGGATATGAAGATAATAATTTTACGCGACTCTAGTAGAACAGTTTCTATGAAAACTTTACAGCTATCATGCTAGTCGAGTCTAGCCTTAACGCTTTGCCAAACCTACTTGGAATCTCTCATGTTCCTGTAAAGGCACCGATATCTTAGTAGCTCTAACTATTTTGAGAAATCGAGTTTTCATTAAAATTATTACCAATGTGTGCAATACCAAGTTACACAACCATCACAAATACTCATACAACACGGCACGTTTACATAATTTCCAATACTTTCGTAATTTTCCATAATATGTAAATTATTAGAGCTAATAAATATTTATTGTTGAGTAGTAACTCAGGTATAATAAATAATGTTTATGTGTTCAAGAAGTCACTGCACTCAGCACGCGCGGTGTTAATGTCAGGTTGCCTTTAATTAGTGTTAATTAATAATTTGAATGTGTATTAATTGGGAAAGTAATCAACATTGGTATACATTGTGTAACGAATAATTAGTTGAGTTGCCGTGTGCCTGATAACTGATTAAGGGAAAATCCAATTTGGCAGTGTACAGACGCATATCAACCTACTACAATCTATCATTTTTTTAAAATAGATTTGCAACTTTATTACTAAAGTATAAGGTTCAAAGTTGATCGGGAAAATTTGACAGTTTCGGGTAGGTTGGCGTGCTGGCGTCTGTACGTTATAGAAATGAAGCCAAAAACGCCAACAAAATTAACTGTCGTAACGGAAATAACACCACAATCACTATTTGGCAATTTGATAAGACCGAGGTGAACTAGCTCATGCTTGCCCAGTCATTTAACCTGTCTAGCAAATGTATTTACTGAAAAAAAAACAAAAACCAATCAATTTTTTTTTTTGTTCTCTTTATCGCCTCCCCGGCGCGCGGCGGTACAAACATTCTTTTTTAGCTACATGACGTAAATGTGCGAGAAATGGTGAATGTTGTAACAAATTCCACACCCCTGGCCATTGTGGCCATAGACAGCCAGAAGGAACCATGTGATTTTAGACAATAAGAGTCCGACATAAGCCTTTGCCATTTTTGACAGGACATGTCCACTCAAATCTGTGTGGTTCTTTTCTCAAAAGACCATTTCAGACTAATCTACATGGTCCTCATATGGCCTGTCCAAGATTGTCTGGACTTTAAAAGATACTGTGAGCTCTGAGTTTGTTTCGGCCTTTCTTCTCAGAGTAGTCAGATAGGAAACGCCGAACTCATCTAGCTAATTTTAATATTTGTTAAGATGACGTGTAAAACTGATTCCAATATCCTATTTACAGAATAAACAATTTCATTTCATTTCATCTCCTCCCTTAGGCAAAGGGCATGGCAAAAATAGTTGGGAGGTGTCGTGGGACATCCGGTTGAAATGAAGTTGCTTTCGCTGTATCATCATTTCAGCTGAAATGAGTCCACTGCTGGCCACTTCAACCGATTCTCTGTGTATAATAAATGTATCAAAAAAACAAAAACTTTGACACTTGAAACTTGAGACCATGAAACTGATTTTTCCTGGCATAACGCTTTTTCATTACGTGACGATTTCTTTTACGACCAGTCAACTCTTACCACAAAAACTTCGTTCCATAAGGCTCAACTAGTAGGCGCCTTTTAAGACTAGACTGACCTGCTGCCAGTACCTAAGGCAAAAAAAAAGTATTGTTACCCCGAATAATACTGACGTCGAAAAGCAGTTTTCACGTAAAATTCGCTTATAATCCTTATATCAGGTCATGAAAACTCTAGATTAAAGCTAAAACTGTTCTCAACGACACACTATTGTGGGAACCACGATATTTCTGTCAATAAACCAGAAATATACCGGTGTTCGCAGTTGTTCAGTACAACTACACACGGCAAAAAAACCAAGCTATACAGGTCCAATATAAGTTGACCGCGCATTCCATAGATTTTCCAAACAATGAGAGTTAAGATTAAATTAAATTGGAATTTTTGCTTGAAATGTTTGTACTGTGTACGAGTTGAATAAAAACAAATTCTGTCTACTATAAATACGTGTGTTCTTGTTAGTGCTAAATTAACTTTAAATAACGATGATATTTATAATATATTTTCTCACGTTGTTGATATAAATAGAGTTCATGAAAAACGTAAGCTACCGTGCGAAACAGCGCCTATTTATTTGTTAAACAAAACTTGTATTGTTGGGTTAGTTTAGAAGTTTGTTATTTATTTGTGAGGATATTTAATTAATGTAATGAACAATGGGCCACTTAGCTATCGCAATTCACTATTTGCGCTTCTCACGTTTGTGTCAGTACTACTTGTTTCGCTTGAGCAATCGTTTTGATACTGAGGATTCTAGAGCTCCTCTACATGCTTATGGGCTCAAAAAGCCTATTCAGGGTTCCGTACCCGAAGGGTGCCAAACCCGCCGATTACTAAGGCTCCGCTGTCTGTCCGTCCATCCGTTTGTTTGTCAGCGAGCTGTATCTCATGAACTGTAATAGATAGTCAGTTGAAATTTTCATAGGTTGTGTATGTCTATTGCCGCTGTAAGAGAAAATAATAAAAATTAGTTAAAAATTAAAGCCCCTCCCCCCCATACAAGAAAAGTTGTTTTTTTTGCTAACGGTGGTACGGAACCCTTCGTGTGTGAGTCCAACTCGCACTTGGCTGGTGTTTTTATCAACCTGTATTATCCCACTGTTGGGCAAGGGTATTGACCATAACTTTCCACTGTTACTTGTGTGTTGTCTTCCAGCAAATCAAGTCTCACAGATCTTAAATACTCGTATACTGGCGAAGTGTGGGTCATGTCAGCTAGGCGTGCTGTTATGTGTGTGTTTGGATCTTATCCTTCCGGGAATCAAGAATCCGCTCTAAAAGGTCCACAAATAATTTAAGATGTAACAACATCTGCATCGGCATCGTAACGTAAAAATGACGTGGTGTCTACAAAGACGTATCGACTACAATAAAACTATTTTCTTAATCTCCCTCGGCAAAGTTCGTATTTTGTCAGTCGCTTCACTCACTTCACTCTCAATCAATTTGGAAGTCGATTGAGAGCGTTCGGTCTACATCAAGTGCAAAGGGCAACTGTTAGAAATCCGAAGACTGACGAAACACGAAGTTTGCCGAGGGACATAAAGAAAATAGTTGTACTGTACTTACTTTTGAAGGTTTCTACTACTATAATATTGTGATGATTCGCAACATAGTTATCATAATGATACCATTTGTCATCGAGCGACGCTTCGCTCGTGCTTGCACAATATATCATAAGGTGAATAGGTGCAGTTATCGCAGAGCGAACCAAGAAACTAAACGAGGTCAGTGACCGTTGAAACTGTAGATAGGTAGTGTACCGAATCGAAATTATCGTACAGTCTAGAAGTAAATAGGTATTTCTTTACGCTATTTACTACATAATTAATGGGTTCAATTCACAGGTTGGGTAAAGGGTTTTAGATTTTTACTTAGAAGCAGCCCGGAGGCGTAACTTGTGACGGTTGATGGCAGAAGACTGGCCCCCTATTGATTTAACCTGGTGAAATGTAGGTTTATTATATAGGTACTATACTTAGTCTGGCCATAAATACTGTTACAATTAAAAATAAGAAAGATATTACATTTGAATTTGGAATCTGTCATTTTTATACGATTATTCATTGAGTTTTCTAATTTTGGCGCCAATACATTGTACAATATTTTGCGATATTAAAATGGAGTGGGGTGATAAAGAGAACCGAATCGCTGTGATTGCGCAATTTTTAAAACTCTCCATACGCTTGGTACCTATTAGTCAAATGTTTGTGTACCGGGCTATTAATAGGTAAAATGAGACCTCCTCTGTTTGTGACAGAAAAAGATCTGGCCGTCCTCGTAGTGTTCGTACGAAAAAGGTGGTCAAAGCAGTAAGGGAAAGAATTCGAAGAAATCCTGTCCGAAAGCAAAAGATTTTATCTCGGGAGATGAAGATAGCACCCAGAACCATTTCGCGTATTTTAAAAGATGACTTAGGACTTGCAGCCTTTAAGAGACGCACTGGTCATTATTTAACTGATAATTTAAAAAAGAATAGGGTGGTAAAATCGAAACAACTACTGAAGCGGTACGCAAAGGGAGGTCGTAGAATTTTTTTGTTTACGTATGAGAAAATCTTTACAATTGAGCAACATTTTAACAAACAAAATGACCATATTTATGCTCAAAGCTCTAAGGAAGCTTCCCAATTAGTCGACAGAGTGCAACGTGGGCATTATCCGACTTCAGTGATGGTTTGGTAGGGTGTTAGCTATGAAGGAGTGACAGAGCCATATTTTTGTGAAAAAGGTATCAAAACATCGGCACAAGTGTATCAAGAAACCATTCTTGAGAAGGTAGTTAAGCCCCTTAACAACACCATATTCAATAACCAAGTATGGTCCTTCCAACAAGACTCGGCGTCGGGTCATAAAGCTCGGTCCACGCAGTCTTGGTTGGAAGTGAACGTTTTTATAGTCAGTTTTAGAGAGTACGGCTTGCTCTAAACGCCATGATGCACTAAGAGTACTATATGACGCATTAGTCAGAAGTCACCTCGAACATAGCGCATTCATTTGGGCTCCTCATGAGGCGAAATATAGTGTTATGTTGGAACGTATCCAAAATAAGTTCACGAGACACTTGTATTACAAGCTGTATGGGGTATATCCATTATACCCATTGATGTACCCTACACTATTTGTTCTGGGTATGGTAGGGTATAACACTCTAAGAGTACGACTGGAGTTTTCGCTCGTAGCGTATGAAGTGAAACTACTACGTGGCGTGGCGCATAACCCAGGAGTGCTGCGACACCTACAGCTGTACGTGCCCGACCGGTACGTGTGGAGGCGGCAACGCCCGCCCCTGCTCGCTGTGCGTGCAGCCAGGACCAACCTACTGGCGAGAACTCCTCTCACTAGAGCCATACGCGTGGTGAATGAGGTTCACGGGAGGGTTGATGTATTGTGGTGCAACTTGAGTGAATTCGCAAAAGTTACACTATATGTAATAAGTTATTTATATTAAGATATTTTTTAACTAGGTATAAGGTGTAGATTTAGGATTTAGTTAGTAAGGCCACTCTGTCGCATTGGATCATAGATCTGTAATGATAGTGTAGGCAAGATTATTATAAATAAATAAATAAATGATAATTTGGAGTCCCTAAAACAATCCATACGATTGGCAGTGAAGAATTTTCCCATGGAAAGAGGAGTGCGTGCTTCTATTGATAACTGGCCTCAACGTTTAAAGGACTGTATTGCAGCCAATGGCGACCACTTCGAATAAGCTTTTTATATTTTAAATTGTTTTATATTTATGTATTAAACTAACACACTGTAAAAGTAATAAATATTATTTGCAATTAAAAAAAAAAAAAACTTCGTGACAATATTTATGGCAAGACTATAGGTAGCTCTTCCTAGCCTTTCGGATAATACACGCGTGAAGTATTAATGAACTTTCCATAGAAACCAGACTAAAACAAATGAAAACGTTTTTCATTTGTTTTTCCTCCCACCAATGACAAAAGAAATCTTTTTGGAACGTCAACATGCGTCGACCCTGATAAAAACTCTTTTGTACAAATTCAAAACACTATTGATACAATCACAACCAGACGGATCGATGATCGCAATTTGTTGAATTTACGTGTAGAAGGACAGAACTGCACGTCCTCTTGTCTTACTTCCATTGTCATAAATGATTATGTCAGTGGTAGTAGGCAAAATGAACTTCGATACTGCAAAACTGGGTGTTTCAAACGAAGATAGAGACTAAAGGCGTGATTGGTAACGTTGTCTATTCCCACAGCGAACTCTAGAGACGGTGTTGTGGAACGTTGATGGAAATGAGAATTTTGTAAAAAAAAAAAAAACAAAGATAGATTCCTCATACCTACATTGACATTACGGTGGCAGTTTTTCTCCTTTAAGAAGTTGCATTATACATTATTTTAGCATGCAGTAGCCTAGAACGACCGTTTTCCGGGAACATAGCCAAACTGTTCAATGGAAACTATGCACTAAAATATAGACGTAATAACTAAGCGGTTAGCGTGGGCGCAGTGACAGAATCTCGTATTTTGTGGTCTGTGGGGGAAGCCCATGTTCGGCAGTGGGCGATAACAAGGCGGTGTTTGAATATGCTAATGTCAAACTTTATGTAGAACCAAATGTTATTTCAAATAAAGCAGATGAGGACAAGATTCTACTGTAGGTGGACTTTGATGTGTAGAATTCTCCAAAATGGACGAGATAAAACAAAATTCTCGAACAGTGGATAAACTAAATCCCCGGAGATGAAGATTGGAAGTATGTAGGTTACCAAGGAACTAGGTCAAGGTAAAAAGAATCAAAAACCTAACGATGATTATAATGATATAAAAATACTTTTAGAGGCAGTGAGAACATGCTTGAAAACGGTTTTGCGAAAACCAATACATTGTGAAATATAGTCCTCCTTATCGATTTAAATAACGGTGACCCCTCGAAATCAGTTCCTTGCGTGTGCCCTTAGATGGCTCGCAGACCGAATTTTGTTTTGAACACCAGGTCACAACTAGAGCAATAAAGATGGCCTGCAGTGTTGTATGTAGAGGTACGTGTAGGAGGGCTTAGGTCTTTGCGTAATACGCAAACAGAGAAATGCAATGTCAAATAAACAAATAATGAACCCCAGATTTTGAAAATCGAAAAATTATTGCAGTTTTAAGAGGCTTCAATAAACTCAGATGATATGTTTACCAAAGAATAACACTACAGTGAATAAATATAAAACTCTAAGATCATAATAGAAAATATATCACCAGAAGACTTAAAAAAACGTTGGCAAACGCTAATACGAATAGCAATATAGACAAAAGAAAAGGGTTCTCCCCAAGTACGTCGTAATAAAGCAAATAATTAAGTTCTTTTATCAAGAAACACAGGGCTCCGAGAGATTGGCTGAACAATGGACAAACGGCTACACAAATAATGGCTCAGTATTAGCCTTGAGAGCGATGCCCTACCAAACAAACAATTATAATAAAGGCAGAGAGAAAAAAAAACATTGAATGAAAACACGGAAATGGAAAACCTGTTTTCAGTGTCCAAAATAATTTTAAAGTGTCTCCCTGCTGTGTTCCAAATTGACCACACATGTTGGTAAATGCTGAGTGACTTATAGACATCAGTTCGAAAATCAACTATGGTTTCTGTCCATGTATACGACCGTCTACGGTACCTTGTGTTTCTATATATTTAATCCCAATTAAGTGACTTTGTTACGCTTTCACGCTAAAACGGCTGAACATATTTGCATGAAATTTGTCACATGGGTAGACCATGACCTGGATTAGGACATAGAATACATTTATCCCGATATTCCTACGGGATCGAGTCTTATGCGCGTCAAACAGCGGGGGTTGGTTTGTTACGCTTTCACGCTAAAACGGCTAAACAGATTTGCATTAAAGTTGGCACATGAATAGACTATGACTTGTGTTAGGACATAGGATACTTTTATCCCGATATTTCTACGGGATCGAGACTTATGCGGTTAAAACCGCGGGGTGCAGCTAGTATTTAATAATTGTGTACCAGTTACATGCGTAATAAGAATGTATGGGTGCCTTATAATTATTGTGATATCTATATTGTGATATCAATTTATTTGGGGTCGACCCAGTATGTCTTCTTCTTCCGTATGTCTATCAGCTGTCATCTCAGTATTCATTACCCAAGTACCCATTTCTAGCTATGTCATATTTCACACAATCTAATTATCATTTCTCTTCTTTAGTTTTTTCCATATAGTAGTCTATGCATTATAAGTAATTATAAGATATCCGGTACACAAATTGTATTATTACTCAATTTAGCCTTGAAGGATTCATACTGTAGGTAAGTACTGTGACCTGAATCCTGAAAATATTTGCTTTGTTGTTTTTGATTCGTGTTTATTTTTATAGGACAAATACAATATTCTAAGTAAGTATACTCCAACTTTCCTCTAGTGCACGTATGACAACCATATGTCTGTCTAGCGTCTTTATTGTATTGATCTTCTTTCCCTACCGATTACAGTGATATATTAAAACAGCCATATCCACTATTCATACGTTAACAATCTGATAATATATGACAATTATTGACGGATCATATATGACGATACGTCTTCAGGCCACACTCAACACAACGTGTTATGAACAACGCGTAATAGCACTTACTGATAGTCAATTGTTCATTTTGCACCACTTAAGACTTACAACGAAGATGTGGTTGCCAACCGATCGGTTGACAATAGCCAATGTTGTCAGGCGACACTTACGACTATATTCGTTGGATTGTAAACAAAATTACCTATATTATGTTAACATCATCTTATATTTTAGCATTGCTATGTATTCTTATGTTTGTTAGTTGTGAAAGAATGTCGAAAACTTATAAATAGGATTGCTACAGTTTTAATTTTTCGCTTTGTACTTGTTGTTCTTAGTTCGATCCCCAGTTTGGGTGAAGTTTTGTAAAGATTTTTTCAATAGCTTCCCAAGATCGGATTTGTGGCCGAAATTATGCTCCTATTAGTATGGGACTAAAACATGCCCACGAATTATGTTCAACTCGCTGCGCCCCGCGGTTTCACCCGCATAAGTTTCGATCCCGTGGGAATATCGGGATAAAAAGTATCCTATGTGTTAATCCAGGTTATAAACTATCTGTGTGCCAGATTTTATCCAAATCCGTTCAGTGGTTTTAGCGTGAAGAAGAGACAAACATACACACTCACAAACTTTCGCCTTTATAGTATTATATAGTGTGTGATATACAACTATCCTAACTAATATTATAAATGCGAAAGTGAGCTTGTTACGCTTTCACGCTAAAACGAATGAAATTTGGCGCATGGGTCGACCATGACCTTGAGGATATAGGATACTTTTTATCCTGATATTCCCATAGGATCGAGACTTACGCGGTTTTACCCGCGTGCCCAGAGGTAAGCAGAGTTATGGTCTAAACCATAACTCTGCTTACCTCTTCGCAAAATACAGCCGAGATGTTAAGTTATTTTGTCAGAAAAACCCATTATTTTCCTATTCTTTTTATCTCGGGAGTCATGTTAATATGATTTTATGAGATTCATAATTTCAATACCGAATCTTTGATATCGGAAGACGATACATCTCTAGGTTCCTACAAATGATCGGGTGAATCTGTCTATTAAAATTTAAAAAAAAATTACAAAAATAAATACCGATCTTGTATTTTTTTTTTTTTGTAAATAGGTTTTTGATAAGTAAATAACCGAATGGAGAATCTCCTAATTTTTTAAAATCGGTTAAATATGACTACGAAGCCCTGTCCTTATACCATTTTTTGGAAAAACATGTTGTTTTCAAAACAAGCTATTTATTTTCCTCAACAAATTCTCCTTGTTGACGGGAAAAATCGTTGTACCTATGGAGTCTGAAATACTTCATTTTACCTTACATTGAACTTCAAATTCAATCATAATTTGGCTTTGTTTTATAACATAACATCACGCCTGTGATCCACGAAGAGTTAAACAGTAGACCTATAGTACAGGGTACATTTCACCAGTTATGTTTAAGTCCCATGTAATAGGGCGTTTCTAATAATTTTCCATGCAATTCAGTTTTGAATATTTTTGGGACAAAGCCGATTCTGTAAAATTGTACCTTACATTAAATATTTATTAATATTTTCATTACATCATCCCAATATTCCCCAAATGATTTGGCAGAGATACATTCATTGCCCCAGTAGGTAATGTTTAAGTCCCATAATGTATTAGGGCGAGACCGTCGCCATTATGCAGATATCAATTTTCGTATTCATTTCGTCATTTGTTACTTCGACCTTTACATTCCTAATGTCATCTTTATCAAATTACTTAAGCTATCGAATATTTAAAACATTATCTCAAACATTAAGCAGCAAAGATTTACCTATGATTTAAAACTATTTACTTTACCTTTAATAGGTTAAGTTCGAAACACATTCTCGTCATCAATGCCATTTCCTTATGTAATGTCCACAGTTCAGTGCCGTGCTTCTATGAGTGTAGAATGTTGTGTAATGTATACATCATAGATTTGTTTGTTTTCGTTAAGAGCTTCCAAAGAAGTTGTTTGCATAGTAAAAAGCGGTTGAATCTTTTATGCAATTTTGATTTGAAAACAAACAAAATGCAGTTTTGGCTTATCGTTGCTAACCGTGGAGTTTCTTGCCGGCTCTTCTCCATAGAAACGATCAATCGGTACCGTGCACCTAGCTTCTGACGTTTCATAAGGTCCCTTGTAGGTTTATGTGAATTAAAATATTTTGATTGTAGAAATTACGAAAATCAAGAAAAAAGGATGGTCTTTTTTTTAGATGTTCTTTATCTGCATAATAAAATGAAATTACACTTCGCAGTGAGAAACTTCGGGTCGCTTCTACAAGGGTCATTGAAGTGTAATTTCGCTAGACTTGAACTAGTTTGTTTTAAACTGCGGACAGGTCAAAGGGCTTCGACTCTGTAGTTCTGCCTAATTTCATAAAGACTTTTAAGTGTGTGTATATGTTTGTATAAAGTGTTTGTTAAATAATGTAATGTCATTGTGCCATTCAACAGCATTCATTGTTTCTGTGTAAATCAGACATGATACTTGATCACTCAATTCAAGGATTTCTATAATTTTTTCTGTGTTGTCTTCCATGTTATTGTAAAGAAAAAGATCAAGTGTTTCCTGTATATTATTCAGTTTGTTGATAAAGCATTCTGTGTCATGTATTTAAAGTTTTCTTTTAAACAACTGAGCGCAAAAGGAAACTGCCCTTGATTTTATTCAATGTTGTGAATTATGTCAAGGTGTACTTACGTAGAACAGAAAATAAAGACGTAAAATTCAATAAAAACACATTTTATTCCCGTTAAAAACTTATTCTAGACTTATCACCTACATTGGCATATACTTTGGCTAAACAACTTTTTGGTTTCACTTCACAAAATGTCCCAACACTTCCACCATGGTTTCCAAAGGTTCACTTCTCCAGGCGGTTTTAACTTCACATTACACCTTCAGAATCGTTCAGGACCCGAGGGTTGAAGCCGAACAGCCGGCCACAGCTTCATAACTTCATCCGGGAGGCGGGAGCGAGTGGATCAAGGCTCCTCGTCCTCGGAGAGAGAAGGTAGCGCCAAAGTGCGACGGAGCTTCTGCCGTTGGGGCGAGATGGACTTCTGGCGGCGGAGGCCCTCAGTGCGCATCACGTAGGACCTCTGCTCCGGCTCGAACACCTCCTCGGAGTCATCTTCCACCAGCGCAGGCAGCGCGGTTCCCCGCAGCTTCTGCCTCCTCGGGCAGTCAGTCACAACGGAGTCCATGTCGCGGTGCTTGGGCAGTGATGGATAAACATCGGCGTACAGCGCGGCAACAGTTTCTAGTTTCACAACCATGTTGGATACTTTAACTTTATTGTTTGAGAATTGAGTAAGGTTTATAGAACGCGACGTGCTCTCTGTGAGTGCTCGTTGCAGAGTGCGGGGCGGCGGGTCGGCGTGCCTATTTATACTCTCTCGGGCCGTGATAAATTGGTTTGTGTGCAGTTCGTCTGGCGTCACTAGGTTTGTATGTACGTGTATTTACGTTAAGGTTCGCGTTCACTTGAGGCGTGTAAAAACCGTTTTGCTCATAGTACTCAGAAGAAACACACCTTTGTAAGATTTTACATCTTTTTGCGTAAACACGTGGACTCTTGATTGCCTTTTTGCAGAGATGAAGTTCTTGGAAAGTGTTTCTAATGGTTTTGGGAATGCGATAACCGTAGTTGGGATTTCCAATTTGTGTATCGATTTCGGGCAGCGAACTTTCCTGGTATCAAGGAAAGCTTCTCAACTCGCTTAATCATCAAAACAAACTTTATCATACATTTTGTATGCTTACCACGTTCACCACGCAAAACAAAATCGATCCCCTTAAAATTTCCGTCTGCGACAATATTTTCACACTTATGCACATATCCTAAGCACATAATAGAGACGGACAGGCATCATGTGCTTGAGCTTGACCCGGTTAATCGGATTGAAGCTCCTCAAGTGAGAATACTTGCAAGCAACACTACACTGGCTTTTTGACCTTCGGGTGCAAATAGTATAATGACATGCGATGCTACATTACCGCATACTGATTACTTACTCCTGTGCATTTCTTAGTTAGATGTTTTCTCGAAAATGTATATTTTATTGGATAGTGTAATTTTCGTTTCAGAAAATGAGTGTTCTGTGACCACGTGAATTCCACTATGATTTCAGTAAAGTTCAGCTCCTGAAATATTTTTCCGCGGAAAATTCAGACATCGTTTTATCAAATTCAGACACAGGTTTTGCCAATGCCTTTTGCGTGATTTTTTATGTTAGTAATATATAGGTTTATTACTGGATTAAGGTACGGAAAAGGCATACAACGCCCTCAGAGTTCATTATAATAATGCCTTCAGAATGTTGTTGGGGCTTCCACGTTATTGCAGTGCATCAGGAACGTTGGCCGACGCACATATTGACGGCTTCAATACCATCCTAAGAAGAAGGATCGCGTCCATGCGCAGAGTGCGTGGGAGCGTCAACGGAATTCTGAAGGTCATTAGTGATAAGCCGTGTTGCGCCATTATGGCGCATTGGATGCATGAACCGGTGCATGTACCCGGTGCGTCTGGTGCGTGCAACAGATACTAGAATTCAAATTTTGTATTACATTTGTTACTAAAATAGCTTTTAAGTAGTGTGAATTAGTAACATCATATGGACGGAATGGTCTGAAATAAAGTTATTATTTTTTTATAACTTTATTTTGAAGATGTTATGGACTACCGATCAGCATCTGCTTCGCACGGTTTTTACGACTTGACAAAACATCGAGATTTCTGTATTATACCTACTTAAGTAAGTTTAATATTAATGTATTACTTATACCTACACATAAAGTTCACACACATATTTATACTTCGCATATTTATAAAAAAAAATCTCTTCTTGTTCTCACAAACTATTGTCGACATTTCTTTCTCATTTCTCCTGTCGCAGGTCTGCTGGAAGAAATTTCTTAAGAAATAAGCAGTATTTTGTACTTACTCATAATTATGATTATGTCTATCTGTAATAATAAAATAAATAAATAAACCTTTCGGAATAAATTCGGTAAATGAATTTGAAAACCGCATCAAAATCCGTTGCGTAGGTTAGAAGAACAAACACGGTCACACAGTCAGACACGAAAAGCGCCTTTAATTTATAATATTTATAGAAGATTTTAAAAATATTTCCGTGCATGAATAGATGAAGGTTTTCAGGCACACCTGGAAATTGGAATAGGCCAATAACTACCTACGAGCCCAATTGATTGATAAACCCTGACCTCATTTAATGCAGCGTAACACTCTTATCTCCAGATAACTTCAGGTAATCGTTTATTTTATATAAAAATAGCTTCTGATTTGTTTGTAGAATCTAATTTAGAATATTATGCTGCCAGTTCCAGGATTCAATGCATATTCCAATGACCCAGTAACGCTTGTTATAACGTTATTCTTAGATCAAAATACGTAGGTAGATCAATTACTAGTGTACAATTCCGTGTGAATTGTGTGTAGTGAGAAATAGTGCTAGGTTTTATGAAAATATTATACATTGTGGGGTGATCTGTATCAGTTCATGTTTGTTGAAATGGTAGCTATTATTTAAGGAAAAATAAGCCAATGATTTCCACTTTGTACTTATGTACACATGTAGTACTTATGTAGTCGTATTGTATGGATCGAAATGCTGGGCTATGAAGAAGATGGACGAAAAAAGATTGCATGTAGCGGAGATGAGAATGTTGAGGTGGATGTGTGGTGTGACAAGAATGGATAAGAGGTATGAGTATATTAGAGGAAGTCTGGAAGTTGCGCCACCTACAGAAAAGTTGAAAGGGAATGGACTGTCTTGGTATGGGCATGTGATGAGGAGGGAAGAATCGCATGTGACTAAAAGAGTGATGAATATAAATGTTGAGGGATGGAGAGGGAGAGGAAGACCAAAGAAACGATGGATGGATTGTGTGAGGAGTGATATGAAGGAAAAAGATGTAGATGATTGCGTGACGGTTGACAGGGGAGAATGGAAGAAGAAAACGTGTTGCGCCGACCCCAAGTAACATGGGATAAGGGCAGGAAGATGATGACTTATGTACACAGTGGGTTATTTTTCCTTCATCTACAGCCAGTGAGTGACTATGATAGACAATCATAAATCCGTAATTGGCGAGATTCTTGGTGATAGCAGATTTTATTTAAATGCGTAGGTGTTGAATGTTATCCATAGTTGTTTCGACATAGAGGATAAAAAAAACTGTGTATTACACTTTCTTTTTTCTTTTTTTAAATACTGATCGAAATTAGTTTATAAACAAGACTATATTTACTTATTAAAGGGTGTCTCAGCAAGAACTTGAATTTGGAATCGCGCGCCATCTTTGACTGTCAATTGTTGAGTCAGCCAAATTTTATTATTTGTTTAATTAAAACATAGACATTTACGAAAATGGTGCGTTACAGCCTGGAAGAACGACAGTTAATAGTGAAAACCCATTAAAAATGGGGAAAACTGACATTCCATCATTTTTTTGACGAGACTCTATTCCACCACAACGGCTTCGTTAACAAGCAGAATTCTCGGATGAAAATCCACATGTCTTTCAAGGAAGTTCTTGAAAGACATGTGGATTTTCATTACATCCTCAAAAAGTGACAGTTTGGTGTGACAGCAGGGATAATCAACCGTACGTTTCTGAAAATGAAAAAAAAAAAACCATCAAAATATCAGTTAAATGCCCACCGTTGCCTTTTTCACCGATAATTTGTTTCATGTGTAAATGTCATTACTACCTCTGAACATTATTAAGAAATATATGTAAATAAAACATTTAATTTATTTATATTTTTAAGTTTTTAAAATTCAAGTACTTACTGAGACATCCTTTAAATAAGCTAACAGACTAGGTACTAAATTAAATGAATAACTAACTATACAAATAAATACAACATCAAAAGGACAATAATTGTCCTTTTGATTAGGCGTCGAAGTACTCGGCCACATCGCTGTCATCCGGTAACGTGCCCAGAAGACTGGCAGCATTGCCACGTTGAATGGCAATGCTAATTCTTTGGCCAAAGAAACGAAAGGATATTGATTTGAAAAAATATAACATAACATCACGCCTTGTTTCCCTGAAGGGTTGGGCAGAGGTGTACCTGTAGTAGGTACCTATACCCACATTTCGCCAGTTATGTTTTAAGTCCCATGTAATAGGGGGCGAGTCTATTGCCATCAACCGGGTACAAATCCAGACTCCGGGCTACTACTGAGAAATTCCAGATAGAAAAACCCAATAACACTTTGCCCGACCCGGGAATCGAACCCAGGACCTCATGCTCAGCAGTAGCGCTTGCAACCACTAGACCAACGAGGCACTCAATAAATAAAAATAATAATAGACAGTGAAAAAAAAACATCCAGTACTGGTTCCTCTTAATAATATTAATAGGTAATTAATTGTTTTAGTTTTCCGTCCCTTTCTTTACTTACATTTCTTGTCGAAATCACGTTTTAAAGCAGGAAAAACTTAATAACAAAGTAAAATATATAACCAACCTAGTTAAATTTAGCCCCCTTATTAACGACAGCGGAGTAAAGTTCAACCCCTATAACCTCTTCAGATTCCTGCTTACAATTTTTGTGGAGTAAGTTCGGCGGCGTAACTTACATACGAGTTTCCGGGTCGGAAAACGACTACTTCTCCACAAAATTATCCAGACCGTAAAGAAACTAAGATAAGGATATCTACATCCATTTCCATATCTTAACTCCAGACAGTTTAACGACCGACCGAGGCACGAAACACATTTCGTATTGATTCCTTCGTGTGTTACCATCCCAATACCATTCGGGGCATTTCGGGGGAAATAGGCCCTATAAAATGCTGGGGTATCGCGCACCCCAGAGTACCCCAAGCCCCTAAGCTCGATTGATTAGAGGGGTGCAAAAATTTACGATGGCGGGCAGGTAGATGTGTGAATGTTTATTTCGTTTGAGAAGAAAAGGGATATTGGTTTGCGCGAAGCCAAGAATATGGGGTTTCTTTTTAATCCGGAATGACACAGTTTCACACAGCAATCTGGCTGATCATTCTTAACGAAAATAAGGTAACAACCAATGATATTATAACCTTTTTACTTATAATATCATTGGTAACAACGACCTTTTATACGCTTAAATCATGTGGTATGTATGTGTTTTTGTGCAAAGTTATCAATGTTTTTTTTTTTTTTAAGCTTTGCCCCACTCTGGGAATTTCTCCTGTATTGTGGGTGCGTTTACAAACATTTAATCTCACAGACACACAGACTAGTTGTGTAGGTCATACAAATATTTGTTCCGTGCGGGGATCGAACCCGCGACACGCAGCGCAGCAGGCAATCGCTTGCGCCAACCGTGCCGGAAACGTAAATAATGAACACATTGTTATTGGAGATCCTCGATAATTAGATAATCCTTATCCTATACTATTAAATTAGCAATATTTATATATTTGTAATTTCGTTCTCAAAAACGGCTCTAACGATTTCGATGAAAGTTGCAATATAGGGGTTTACGGGGACGAAAAATAGATCTCATATCTGGGAAAATACTTTTTCTCCGAGCAGAGCTCGATCGTCCAGGTACTTAACATAATATAGCTAATAATTTATTAGAAATCCTAGCAGTAAGTGGGGTGGGTGTGGGAGGTTGGTAGCAGTTGGCGTTCTGTAGATTCTGCCTCGTCCCATGGGAATAAGGCCTGAGTTTATGCATGTAGGTGGGCAAAATACAGCTCGATGACTGAATTTCCAATAATATCTTGAAACCGACCTGAATTTCTTATCTATTGCACAATCATAAATTATGTCACAAAACAAACACGACCATACATTTTCATATAACACAGGCACAGATTTATACAGAAGGGACACTCCGCAGTTTAGGTACTATCGGAGAACTTCACATCTAAGCAGTTTGAAAACAAAATCCCGTGAATACGATGACCACATCTGTTACCGCCCCGGTTCTATAGCGGCCGAGCGCTGCAAGCAGAAAAAGTCCTTATGGTGTATAGATATGAACTTCTTCGATGGTACCTATGAAGCTACAAGTACTATCGAAGAACTTCATATCTAAGCAGTTTGAAAACAAAATCCCGTGAACACAATGACCACATCTGTTACCGCCCCGGTTTTATAGCGGCCGAGCGCTGTAAGCAAAAATAGTCCTTACGGTGTATAGATATGAACTTATTCGATGGTACGTGGCGGGCTCGGCTTGCTGGGCCAATTCAGTGAGCGTAATGTAGTCGGAAGATATAAGAGTAAGAGTCACGCGATAGAAAGAGAGGCAAATTCTAGGTGAATATAACTGTAGGTAATTAGCGCTGTGTGACCTGAATTGCACTCTAATGTGTCGTAGTAACAGTCGCTTTTTATTTAAATGATTTTGCGAAGTGTCTCTGTATTAATCTGTGGTACAGGAAACAAATTATCTCCTCACGCGTACGAGATAACTTCAAGTGCAGGTACATGGATATGTATATTGTTTTCCCCCTTTTTGCCAACTCACCTAGTGTAATAGACACTTGTTTATATGACAAGTCGGCGCGCGGCGAGAAGATTCCTAGTTGTTTAAATTATAAGGTCATGCGAGGGAAATCTTCCACTGTTGAGCATGTATTTATTAAATTAGTACCTACATCATTACGTGCATACATCTACGTTTCGTGGTCCTTCGTGGTGAAAGATTTACAGCCATTCAATATACCCATACAATGTGTAAAAAAAATCCGGTCCGATCCGAAAAGAGCGCATAGATACTGCAATAACAGTACCAAAAAGTAATACAAATCTTATTTGTATTGAAAATAAAAAGTTATTGCTATTTAATATTCACGTTTTTGATACCAAAATTATCTATTAAAATAGTTCCCGCTAAGCGACAGCCGCCCGCGCCCCATGTATTGCCCCGGAAAAATCCCTCTTTGAAAACAATGCAGGGTACTTTTTTTTTCTTTTTTTCCTAAAAATTACCACATAAATATACTCTCAGTACGATTCTGATCCTTACAAACATATAAATAATTTCACACAAAATACTATGATTCCACTACTTTTTAATTTAATTTATTTAACATCATGATTGTGTATTAATGTACATTTAAATACTTTAATTTTATTAATTACTAGAACTTTGCATAAAATTTAGAGTTCACTACTTTCTTTTATTTTTCGTGTGGTTAGTGACTAACGTGGTGACAGAGTTTTATGCCATGGGCCTCTGACTTGGCTTCACATGCTGTCGAGAAATATCTCTTAGGCATGGTTTCGTCACGATGTTTTCCTTCACCATTTTTACAATACGCACGTGAATAAGAATTCACTAGTAACAAATTATCATAAAGTCTTAAGTTTCAAATTAGTCAATGTGTCATATTTTTAGTTATTTCAGTTGGCTGACAAACATTCCAGATAGACGTTTTCCTTCCATATTGATAGAAAACCGTTTCCTTCATCAATAGATTCGCTACGCAGAACAAACAGTTTTCTCATCTTATATGAGTTAAGTTTCATGTGTACCTAACTGATACATTTTTCGTCAATCATTGTAGCCACAATCGTCTTTTTCATTTGGAGATGAAGCTATAATTTTTATTTTTATGAACAGCTCAGGTGCATATACCTACACAAGATGGGGAGTGGGACGACAGTAAATTAAACTTCATAAATGCAATGAAGTACTCAGTCTGCATCCAAAATTCAATCAAATATATTCAATAGTCTAGTCACTATTATAGCTTTAGTTTGACCGGGACCTCTGTACTGCGCCTTATGAAGGTGCGCGGCGAGACGCAGCAGGTGCAGTGCAGGCCGCTCATTTGTCATCGCTGCCATCCGCCTCGCCACGCATTCCATAGTCAAACTATTTGAAAATTTCGATGTAAGGATTTTTGTATAGTTTTAAAATTAATAATTATTGCCAATGTTTTCATTTACTGTCGTATTGTTTTCCGGCACACGTAAACGTACCTTACCTACAAACAAGGAAATAGTCTAAGGAACAATGAAACCATATGCCCTATGCCATGCCCTCCGAGGCTAAATTGACTATAAGGAAGCTCATAGGCGGTAAGCAAATGCCTATTACCTATATCGTTTTGTTATTAAAGTGTTAATAAGTGCTGTATGGAAAAATAATAATCGTATTATCGTAGGAAACAAAACAGCTATTAATATGTATATATCTGATAATTACAATCAGTTGTGATCAGCATGTGGTTTTCCAAGCATGGCTCTTGGCCTGCAGCTCACCTGAAGTAATGATCAGGCCGAAGGTGGAAGCGAGCTTCACCCGGAATCCTCAACCACAGAGGAACTGGCTATCTTACCACTAACTTCCGAAACACAAAAATGCTGTTAACATTGTAGTTATTGCAACAGATTTAGATAAGATGGTGGTAGCTAGCCAGGCGGGATCAGAACAAGCCCTGCCACCAATCAAACCGAGCAGAAAGTTTTGCCCCCACTGAAAATCTAACCCGGGACCTCTGGGTCTGAGATAGGTCGTCTAACCACTAAACCGCAGAGGCGGTTAACTAAATATATACACCTGCCACTGTTTGTCTCTGCATGACCCAAAGGTTGACTGGTAGAAAATGCCTTAGGCATTACATCCGCCTCTAAACATTTTTATGCTTGAAGTATTAAATAAGTAAATAAATATAGGTAGATGGAAATCAATTAGTCAAGATACAATATGGTGGGTCGTAGTCAAGTTCTACGCACGACACGCTAATAAAATTGTGGGAAATCACGAGTTTTTCCCAATTAACTAAGCAGGTTTTTCTTAATTAACTCTAGGTAGTTGAGCCAGGTATGACTGTAAATAACATTTTACATGGACCTTTGCACCTCAAAAAAGTTACCAGCTGACGTTACTACGAGTACCAGGGGCAGTACCCATGCGCCGACGGGACTGTGACATTCAACCAGAACGAAGGCTGAATCATTGTTAACTTGAGTCATATAAGTCGATTAAAAAAAAACGTTTTGTTTATAGCAGACCAGCCCCAATCTCAACGTTTGAGACGAATGATGAATTCATTGGTTTGTTACTTCTAGGCAGGCGTATAATATTGAAGAACTTCATATCTATACATTGTCGTAAGGACTATTTCTGCTTGCAGCGCTCGGCCGCTATAAAACCGGGGCGGTAACAGATGTGGTCCAAGGTATTTTGTTTTCAAACTGCTTAGATATGATGTTCTTCTAAAGTATCATCGTGTGTCACCATCAGGTGAGTGAGATAGTGGCCGAACGCAAGCCTAACAAATACTAAATTACCCTACTTTCTTCTTTCCTACAACAGTAGGTATTTCAGTTTTCCTGCATTTACAGGTAAATGCAGTTGTATTATAAACTCAAATTATCACGTAAAACCTATTGAAATATGTTACTACGGCTATTAGATCGTTTTTTCTAGAGTAAATACGAAAAGAACAGTTAAAAATACAGTTAAAAGAACTCGGGTAAGAATGCGATAAAAGACCAAATAAAAATCTAGTACACAGTGTTGTGTTCAACCTTTTTTTAAAGCATTTAAAATAGTCTTTTATTTAACTTGGCTGTAAAAGGAAACAAAAACAAATTCAAAAGGTTTTTTCGCCGTGTTTCGAACTGCGCAGAATGTAAATCAGAGTTTTTTTAGAATATACCTAAGAACAAGTTTCTTTTAATATTGAAATGGATTTTTTTCATTTTTTTTTTATTGTTGAATTTGAAATGAATTTAGAAAGAGAGAGAGAGAAGTATGGCAAAAAAGGTTGCGCCGACCGCAATCAAATAGGGATATGGAAAGGAGAAACATGATAAATGGCAAAAAGTGAAAAAGGTCCCATTATCGCTCTATTGGTATTTGAACATAACTAGTGAAATGTGAATAATAAACACTTATTTGTCTATCCCTTGGGGAAATACATAAGATGTTATGTTCAGAATCAAAACATATTTTTAGGTAACCCCCGACGCAAAAACAAGGGTGTTATAAGTTTGACCGCAATTTGAGTGTGTCTGTCTGTGGCACCGTAGCTCTTAAACGGGTGAACCGATTTCAATGCGGTTTTTTTTATTTGAAAGCAGGTTTTCTAGCAATGGTTCTTAGACTTGTTTTATTAAAATCGGTTCAGCCGTTTGAAGATTATCAGCTCTTTTCTAGTTGATGAATGGATGTGAGCGTCTTCCACATACTGATCGATTTTGAAATTTGTATTCTGATACTTCAATGATATTAGAAGAACATAGTAACTGATGCTGCAGCATCACCTGGAATTTGCAGGATACCCAACCCCCTTACCAATTTACAGCACAGGTATTGTGTTTGGGCTCAATGGAATGGTCTCAATGAATAGGTTATAGATAGATGATGAACAGGGTCTGGTGATGGAGTAGGAAAAAGAAATGAGGAAATATTTGTGTCGGGAGCTTATTAAATTTTAGTTAAATTACACTTGTTAGACAAAGAAACTGCACCAACTAGAATGTTCTCATAAAAGAATCATCAAGTTCCTTTCCACAAGACATCTCACAGATTAGATTACATCAAAGCATACATTGTCTCATGCCCTACATAGAACACACGAAAACAAAACTAAATAGGCCTGTTTATTTTTCCAAAAGTAGGACAAAACGGTTACTACTGAGTCAGAGTATTCATGTGAAACGGTGAACTCCTTTAATGGCTATGGTGCAAATAAATGACTCACGAGACGTAACGGGGTAAATTGAAATGCAACTGGACTGAAAATTACTGTACTGACCTGGATCTAGATGACAAAGGTTAAGGGGAAATAATCTAAGAAAAAAATGAAGGTAGCATAAAAAGTTGAATGGATATAGAAGGTAAGGTATTTGGTAAAGGGAAGGCTTTTTATGGACCGACGATCTTAAAAGGTGGCTGGGGCAGACTGGATGCAGAAGCCGGAGGTAAGGGTGCTGTGGCGTAGCCTGGAGGAGGGTTATGCCCAGCATTGAACTGCGATACGCTGTTATAATTATGTGAGGGGGTTATTAAATTTTTTGTTTTATTTAGTTTTGATTAAAAATCAACGTCCCACAGTGAAAAACTATTTGAAGAATAAAAAACTGATATGCTCAGAATATTTAATATAATCTATACTAGATCAAATTACATATCAATGAAATATAAATTACCCAAAAACAATTATTAGACCAAAAAAGGCCCTAGTGACGTCGACTCATTGAACTGAAAACTAAACATTAATAGATTTACCAAATAAGGTAATAGAAATATTATAAGCAATTTCTAAAACCGCAGGAAATGTATGTGACGGCAGCGGCGGCGCCGGCGCAGCAAGTCACATTTTATTTTTGTTTGCTTTGTAATTTTTTGTAAAAACCTACTACCAAATTTCACATGTGGAAGCAATAAAATAATATAATTGAGTACCTATTGAGTGGCGCCGCCTCGTTTTGTTACGAAGTTTTTTACCGAAGAGATCGTTTTTAAGAGTGACACTGGCTGGTGACAGTCTCCAGCAGCTGCGCATCGATGGTTGCGTGGCGGCTGTCTTCTGATGACGGAGATAATTTCACAGAGTACATTTTATAGATGATGTTAGGGGAGCCGCTGTCGTGGAGGCAATCGGTGGCGGGGATCTCTCGCGTCCGGCTCTGGTCCAGGCCATAGTACGGAGCGAGAGGGCATGGGAGGCCGTCACCTCCTTCTGCAAAGCAGTCATGCTCGCGAAAAAGGAGGCGGAACGCGTGAGGGAGAGGCAAACTTCGCGCCCTCACGCCCCTAGCCGCCGCAGGAGGAGACGCCCTGGGTGTCGGGAATCGCAGGCCGATTCCCGGCCACCGTAGGCGCGGGCTTGTGGACGGTGAGCAATGGGTAGCTCACCGTCCGGTAAGGACCAGGCCTAGGTCGACGGCGCGTTGTGTTCCACGCGCGCCTCAAAGAGATGTCAGCAATTGAAGGGGTCCGATAGGACCGATGCCTGCCGGGGTTGCGGGAAAGTCCGAAAGGAATACCGTGGCCCCCTGGCACAGGCAACTGAAGGAACTCGGGTGGGTTTTAGTCAGTAAGAGTCTGACACTCCCGCTCCACCCAGAGTGGGAGAAGATATTTGATGATATCCCAGCCAATAAAAAAAAGGTGGAGCCGCTGTCGTACCACATCCATGACGAACTGCTATATTCCGGCACAATCGATATTGAAGCTGCTGAACCAGTAATACGATGACCACTTCTGGTAAAGGCTATCCTGCGCCATGATATGTATTCAGTCACGAAGCCAATAAATGACGTGCGATGAAATTTTACAAATAATATGAAGAGACCGACGTTTCATCGGTCCAAAGTTTAACAAATATTATGATGACATCAAAAGGAAATAAGTTAATTATCCTCCAGAATAATATACTTGTTAATTATGATATCATAATATTTTTCCTAGTTTCACTGTAAAGGTTATTTCCCTATCATTTAGAAGGAACATTACAAAAATTGGGGGCTTTATAGACTTATTTTATTGTTACTTCTTATGAAGGTTTTCAATTGAATACATTTAAGTACCAACCCTCACTGAGCCCGCGCTGTGGATTACTATAACCTGATTATGCGTACCTATGCTTTAACCGACTTACTTTTTTTAACCGACTTCAAAAAAGGAGGTCACAAAAAATAAAACCGACTTCCAAAAAAAACACTACAAAGTGAAAAATAACTGATTTCGAAAGTCGGTGGCAAAAAAACTAAAATAAAAAACCCAAGACACCGACTTCCGAAATCAAAGTTATTTTTCACTTTTTAGTGTTTTTTTTTAGAAGTCGGTTTAATTTTTGTGAAAAAGTTTTTATTAATTTTTATTATATATACGTGTCTTTGCACTGAATTTTTTTGTAACTATTTAACATCTTTTGTACTTACCTACCACATTTAATGAATTATACGACTTTGATTTTGTTGATATTTCACACAATCTATGCATATTTTCTTTCTTTGGTCTACCTCTACCGCTTTTAAATACAAAATACAACTTCTTCAACTTCCAACTTCGAATACAATATCTCGTCCATTTAAAAACACTTACTATTTTCTATACCGGTTAAGGTAGGTACCTTTTTCCTCAAAGGTATGTTTTTTTCATCCTTAGGTACAAAGAAATCAGGTAGAATGATTTAACCTCTGCCTCGGAGGGCTTCGCCCTAGATAACCTTTTTCTATTCGTTGTTTTTACAGCCTCAACCAGGAGGAAAATACTACAGTTTATTATATGAATCAGACGAATATATGAGATGGATAGGTACTGCTAGAATTGCTTGAGTCTTATTGTCTTCATATATTTCGGAGGGTCTAATCGAATCCTTTTGTATGTGGGCAAATCACTAATTCCTACATTTCTTATATTGGCACAAACATTAAGAGGGAACAGGGGCTGCGAGGAATTTGAAGAAACTATTGCCGTCGCGCTGCGCCCGAAAAACCGAGTTAAACCCTGTAAAGTGCGATAGGGACAACTGCAGCTCAGACCGACTATATTACATTTTTTTTGACGAAAACCACGTTTGGCATTCTCCTTTTTTCTCCTCGAAAACTGAGCCGATTTAATAAATTTTTACATTAAAATTTTAAGAAAGAGTATATCTCCTCCTATTATTTTCTTTTATGCTAAAAACTTTTCCGAATCAGTCTGGTAGTCCTCTAATTACGGCGGTAAAAATGGGTCACTTTTGTCATTTTTGGAGGGACATATATAGTTTCCTTACTAATTCATTGCTGAAAAAAAGGAAATGACAGGGACATGCCTATAGAGACTCTGATTTTATAAAAAAAAAAAATGACAGCTCTAGAGGCATTATTCAGGAAGAAAAACGGGGAATACGTTTGTATGGAGAATCGCGAGCCCTGTTCCCTCTTAAAGGTTATTCCATTGAATAAGTATTTGCCAGTCAGCAAGGAAAAAACGAGGCTGACTGCCAAGGTGTGGCGAACCTTATACGTAGTTGCGTTTCGCCACTTGTGGTCATGCAAATGAGTCAATCAATAATAGAAACCATTTTATAAATGAAAATCAAGTACAGCGACCTTTGTGTCTAGTGACTAACAAATACCACTATTTATAGATATAATTAAATTAGGACAAAACACTATCGCGACAGACAATCCTACAGACAGACAGGCTCGCAAGAAGGAGACAGATTTCAATGACTACTCCACCTTATCTAAACAGACAGACGTTCAGACGGTCGGCTATCATCACAATGAAGACACTTCTATTGTTTTCGAAGATTTGACACTGACAGACGGATGGACGCATTAATTCATTGTGTTGAACAGTTTCTGGAAGATCGACAGACATCTTGGAGTTTGTTGTTATATTCAAATGTTTATTGACAATAGCAGTGCAAAAAATATACTTAGTCAGTTTTCTAAAGATGACTGTCAGTGTCGCAAAAACAACAGAAAAAAGTATATACCCAACAAAAACATAACATGTACATCTAATGTAAAACCAATTCGGTTAATGTATTCAGTACTTATCTATGGCAGCATATATCCAAAATCAAATGTCATAAATTGTTACATAATTAGCTAACTAACAACATTTTATAGCGAGCGTATCAATATTAGACTGCATGTTTATTTCTTTACTAAATAGAATGACTTAGCAATCACACGGCAACAAAATATGGTCTTCATGATCATCTGCCTACTACAATCCATTGCTTGTATATATATATATATATAAGTATTTCCAATCACATGAAATGTAAATACCTAATCTCATTTCATCCAGCTGCCCTACGAAGATCTTTGCACCAACTAGGTTGAGAACATCACACTCAACGGTCATCATTTCTACGGTTAATATAACCCGTATCATTGTTACGACCACCAAAATCAACAAAAACAAATAACACACATAGGTACCTAATATAACATCCCAATTTCTCGTCCCGTTCCCAGAACTCCGAATATAAAATTCCATCCCATTTCTGTCAAGTGAATTTTTCCAAAACGCTGGTGAAGTTCGTCGTCACGACATGCCCTCAAAAGGATATAAACACCAGTTTTCCTCGTGTTTAGCATATTAAACATTTGTTTTTCCTCATTTTGAAGTTAAACGCATCTTGATAAAGATATTCGTTAGACGAGTAAACATCAGTTTTTAGTTGAAAACTCAATTACCTACATAACATTTGGCGCTTTTCTCGTTCCATTGTCGAGTTCATCCGTCGCTTTATCGTTAAGAGAAGCTATGGTTTGCATTTGTGAAATAACTGGCTGCGCCCCGCGGTTTCACCCGCATAAGTCTCGATCCCGTGGGAATATCGGGATAAAAATGGTCATGGTCTACCCATGTTCCAAATTTCATCCAAATACGTTTAGCCGTTATAGCAGTAATAGCCTAGTGGTGTGACCGTCGGACAGCCAAGTCATAGGTCTCGAGTTCGAACCCAAGGCACCCCCCGACCTCTAACTTTTCGGATTCATGTGCGTTTTGTATAATTATCACTTGCTTCAAAAACGGTGAAGGAAAACATCGTGAGGAAACGGCATGCCTGAGAGATATTTCTCGACGGCATGTGAAGCCAAGTCAGAGGCCCATGAACGGATTTAAACCTCTGACACCAGGTTAGTTACTAACAATTAAATTTTCGTTCAATAATAATAACATGAAATAGCATCAATTTCTTTCAAATGAAATCATAAAGCTCTAACAATTTTTATCTGCCTTATTTTATTGTGTTCTCGAATTTGAATATAATTTCTTTTTCATGTCGGTTCGAAATTCAATTTTCATCAAACCGAGTTCAAACAACGGTACAGTCTACCGACCTTCAGATCTACCTCTATTTATTGAACTCACCTTTGATCTTCAAAATTGGCGTAGAAAATTCCAGTCAGACAAGATAAGGTCCTTGAACCAACGCCCCCTGGCCTAGTTACTAAAATAGTGTACAATCTTAGTCACTTAGTCGAGTCGATATGTTGATTTCATTATGAAACATGAATTGTGTGAGGTTAATGGGTTTGTTTAAGCTACCGACACCGAAGTTTAAAGTTCGAACCATGTTGAGTGGGCGTAGTCCTTTAATTGTAGCCAAAATCTGAAGTTTTCTTCATACACATAGTTTGCTTAAAAAGTGAAGCTTTGTAGTGTCTAAAAAGAAAAACTTCTCTTCCAACCTCAGTTAAATGGTGGTTTTTTAAGCAAAATCAACTTGTCTGTGTTTACCTTAATTATTTCTGGTTCACGCCTCGATATACACAATTACACACATTATAAGTGTCTAGGGATCAAGTACATTTTTAACTATAAAAAAGTCTTTCAGACTGGTTTCTTACTTGAATTCCTATGTTTTAAGTTAACTACTTATCCCTTTTGAGAAAGTAAAGAAAAATCGCAATTTTGGCAAATTATGGGAAATTAACCCTTAAACAAACACGAGCCCCTGTGGATATTCAGGAAAATACGAGGTTTGTTTCTAGGTAATTAGGGGCCGCTGATTTCATTTTTGATGGCAAAAAAAACAAAAAAGTGGAGGGAAGGGTGGTTTTTGGGTGGTAAATATCTTACCATTATCCATTATCGACTTGTAAAATATTACGATGGTGGTAAAATAGTTACCATTAGCCAATACGATTTGAATAAATTCCTATGCTAGTTGTTTTTCCTGGATTTGCTTGTGTAATTTAGGTAATACAAAAAAATATAGGTTTTTTTTTTTTTGTTTATTACATTATATTTCTTCTGAAGCATTCGACACAGAAGGAGTCTAATGTATTATGTCTCTTCTTCTTTTATGCCATGTTGAATGTAGTTATGGGTAGATCACTGAAATAAGCGAAACATGCAAAGCTGCTAAGCAAATTCAAAAATATGCATATTTCACAACCCAAAAAATACATATTCTTTTTTATATTACAAATCCAATTTACAGTTAGACACGAATGCACAATGGTATATAATTTACCACTATTACCCATAACTTTGCACGATCAAAAAACATGCATACACTACCGGATTTGTCAACCTAATGGATGCAAAACTACAAGAACATAACATAGTTTATGAATCTGATCGCAAAAAACACTTATCAGATTTTTTGTTGAACAAAACTAAAAAAAAAATAGGAACGTCACAACAATTTAATTTTTTTTTATCCAAACTGCCGACTGGCTCCCTTTGACATTGACGTATATGGACGGGTGACGTTTACGAGAACAATTTAGCTAGTAGTTGGATTTAAGAAAAGACAACGTTTTACTTGCTATCAAATTCAAGTGTTGCCGGTGCACGAAAAATACTTTTTTAAACAAAAAACTCAAGTGGTAAGCATTATATTTTAATAAGGGTCCTAAGTTGATGTCGTCGGCGAAAATGAAGATTTGTTAAAACTTTTATTGTAAAAATAAATAAAAAATAATCCGTGTTTCTACCATTGACCTTAATCAAACAATCACAGCGATTTGGCATGCTTAAAATCAGTTATTAAAATCTCTTTGAGAAATGCCCACGTTCTTTCTAACAAGTCAAAAAGTTGTTGTGGGGTATGCACGGCATCCATACTCGGCAGAGTTCTTCCATGCGTGGAGCATATCCCATGTGTGGTCAATTGGGTTGAGGTCTGGCGATTGAGCAGGCCACAGCAGAACGTTGATGCGAGCATCGGCAAGAGTCCGTGTTACGACTCTAGCCGTGTGTGGACGTGCATTGTCGTGCATGAGTCGAAACGAATCACCCAACCGGCTTCGCAAAGGGATGATCACGTCTGAAACAATCCTCTCCGCATAAATCTGAGCATTGAGGTTGCCTCTGATCCAAATGAGATCGTTTCTTCCACCGATCCAAATATCGGCCTAAACCATTATTGTTCACCCTCCATATTAATGAACTTCCTGAAATCCTGACAAAATTTCAAACGTTCTTGATCGTCTTTATACGGCCTCATACCGAAACGAAGCTCATCGGAAAATCGAACACAACTCCAGTCTTCTTCATCCCAATTTCTGTGTTTGCGAGCCCATTGTAAACGGGCCCTACGATTGCGGGGTGCTATAGGTGGAACTCTCAGCAGCCTTCGGAAATGCAGACCCACTTCACTTAAACGATTTCTTATGGTTTAGTCGCTTATCAGCAAGCCTGAAGAGCTGTGGGGTCTCGGAGCCAATATCATGGCAGTCATGGTACGATTCCATCGAGCAGTATTTTGGATGATTTTATTAGACAACTTTAAAGAAAATTATTTAATTGAAATCTACTAAAAAATAATCAATAACGATCCAAAAAAGTTAAAATAATAATCCAAAATTACGGCGATACTCTAAAACGTACTTGATTCCTAGACGTGTGACGTGACTTTTGATGTGTGTAGATAGAATGATCCACGAAAACGCGATCCACTACTAAAATAATTACAGCTTACAATACAGTAATCGCGAAGTGTGGCGCGTCTTCGTGACCGTCCGAATTACAAAGTTATGTTTAGAGAATAGCACTGGCGTAGTATGTGCTATTCTTCTACTACTGAGAATGGAACAGTTTCATAATATTACCAAATAGAATATTTTTTTTGTTAATAATTACGTCATGCTCCCCAGCAACCCCAACATCTATTTTGCTCTTTAAAAACTCATATGCCAATTTGTACGCAATATGTACGGAATTAGTACGTACTTAAAAAAAATTGTACCAGGTACAGCCAATTGAATTTGGGTTGCTGTAGAGCATCTCCCCAGCAACCCCAAATTAAATTTTAATATATTTTACGTACATAATAGGCAAACAAGTCGTTAATAAAAATTGTACTCTTATTTACAACCGATTTAAAAAAAGAGGAGGTTCTCAAATCGGTTTCGTATATTTTTTTTGTAACATGTTTGTTACGCGATCACTCCACCAATTATGAATTGATTTTGATGATTATTTTTGTGTTTGGTAGGGCACACTTTAGAAGTGGTCCCATATAAATTTGGTCAAGATCTGATGAGGGGTCTTCAATAATACGTATTTTTCCCACCTAGTTAGAAAAATACTTAGATCAAAAACTGGGAACTTAATTATAACATCAGATCCAGAGCCAATACAGACCCAGATTTGAGCCAGTAAACCTCATATGAACCGCATATATTCCGAGAAATTATTATGTAACAAGAATTCGAACTTTAACAGTAACAAAAGTTGTGGGATTTCGTCTAGCCATGACGGAGCCAGTCTCATAGCCTACTTTATAGGAAAAATATGTCGGTGTGTGACACAGACGTGGTGTGGGACGAAACTGGGACTATTTTATTGATCTTGCTTTGTTACAGAAGTTTAAAAGAAATTGGCATTCATTTTTCATAGCATAATCACCCTTTATTGATCTCACTGCTGGGACAACACAGACCTCCACTCTGTGAGAGGGAGCGTCGCAGCCATTACCACTAAGCTACCACTGCTCATTGTTTTCATATGTTAGTAACATATACATATTTTTGAAGTGAAAACTTCTTTAGGCGCGTTGACCACTTCTTGGGTGAACAAAAATCATAGAACTCTCGTCATCGTCACCGAACGCTTTCCATGAGCTATATGTAGGTATACTGTGTATATATGTGCCCTGATGCCCAGTTAGTCTCGTAGTCGCAAGCGCGACTGCTGAGCGTGGGGTCCTTGGTGCGATTCCCGGGTCGGGCAAAGTGTTATTGACCCCATTAGGAATTTCATAGTAACAGCCCGGAGTTTGGAGTTGGCGGTGTGATACCCCCGTGCCTCGGAAAGCCCGCAAAGCCGTTGGCCCTGTGCCTGATCTCTCTCTAGTCGTGTCGGATTGCCGTCCCGAGAGTGAGGGAAGAGAGAGTGCACCTGTGTCTGCGCTCACACTTGTGCACTATAATATCTCCTGCGCTGAAGGCTAGTCTCCGTTGAGATTGGCCGCTGTAGCCGAAATACAGTCTGGAGGACTACATATTATATATGTGTACTTTTTGGGTGAACAAAAAGCATGAAACTCGCGTCATCGTCACCGCACGCTGTTTTCACTTCTATCGGCAGTCCCCAAGACTGCCCCGCATGTTTCTTTTTACTGTACATTTTTAACAGAATTATGAAAAAGACATTTTTTTCACTACACACTTGAATTTATCAACCCTGTGCATTTTTTGTCGTATCTAGACGAGATCGTTAATTATTTGATTTTAAAAAACATCTTGCAAAGCATCTCATCTTCCTATTATCCGACTGCGGCGAAACACTTCAATCAATCTACCTAGTCTTTTCCCAACTATGTTGGGGTCGGCTTCCAGTCTAACCGGATGCAGCTGAATACCAGTATTTTACATGGAGCTACTGCCTATCTGACCTCCACAACCCAGTAACTGGTCAATACGATACCCCTTGGTAAGACTGGTTGTCAGACTTTCGGGCTTCTGACGACCCGTAACGACTATCAAAGATCCACGAATGACAGCCGGGACCAACGGCTTAACGTGCTTTCCGAGGCACGGAAGAGTCGGTTTGTAAAGATGGTCACCCATCCACGGACCAACCCCGGCAAGCGTAGCTTAACCTGTTGGATTGACCCGCAGCTGTAATTAATTAGCCACGAAACACTTAAGGATGTTTTGTATTTTATCTTTTCTGAAACTTCCCGTAGGTATTTATTTATTTAGGATCTACGTAAGAAGATTATTTATCGCTGCAGTTTTCAATCAATATGTTATTTTATTTATTTAACCATTTATGTACACACATACATAAACAGACAAGAAAAATAGTACACAAAAGACGTACAAAGGTGAGGCTTATTTCTATAGAAATCTCTTCCAGCATACCTGCGATAGGACAGAGGGTACAAAGAGATGTAGACACCGTGTGTAAGAGTAGAGAGAAAGTAAAATACATAAAATCAAAACAATTCACTCAATAAAATAAAACAATATTACGAAATTACGCAATTTTCGTTATTGATTTCATAATAATATTTATTGAATGTCATAATCCTTCAGAATAAATTATAAATAAATGAAGAAATAATATAATTACTGAATAATATCATATACAATTAGTACCTATATAAATGAAGAATTAATATTCTTCATTTATTTCCCTCTAACTTGCAGTTATGAAAATATTCTATTTATATCAGGAAACCATGCGGCTATTTACACTTCAATAAAACAAATAATAATATCTTTCAAATACCCTTCACAATCCACAATCTAAGATAAACCAACCGATCTTGCTCTATTCCTCACATTTGTTTAATGAAAATATTTCATCATTCCAATAATACCATAATATCACTCCTGTTTTCCCCGAAGGGGTCAGCAGGGGTCTATTACATTACACACCGACATTTCACCCGTTACGTTATAAATCCTATGCTATGGGTCTCCGAAACGCATCGCAATTGTAGGTATTATTAATATTGTCAATCGCTTCAATCGCATTTTGTAGACGATCAATTGGCGCATCAATGTGTATCAATCACGTAAAAATTGACAATTGCAATTGATCGTTTCGGGGACCAAAGACGCCAAAATATTCCAGTTACCTTGAGTGGTTAGCTTACGTGTTCTGTGCTGAGCTCACGCAACGCGTCGTACGTCCAGCCAGTAATAGGACTCGCCCATCCAGGAGCGCTGTCCCAAATTAGACGCATTAATCATTTATTATACATAAAATCAAAGGTACTTTAATAAAACACGTAATTATCTTTAAAATGGTGAAGGTTTCAGATAAATACGCTTGAAAGATCTTGCGTGATTCTCAGTTTTTTATCCGCGTGAGACATAACTTTACAAATTAATTTTAGTATGTAACATAATCTAAAATATTCATGTATTAAGTTAGTAAAAAGTGCTCTAATTTAAAATATATTCTTCCCTAATCAACTACTCGTTTAGACGTTATCTTCATACAGGGTGGAAGGGACATCGACGCGAAAACTGATACCATGGATTCAGTACATTCAAAATTCAAAAGTCATTTATTCAAACTAGGCTGAGAATCAGCACTTTTCGAACGTCAAAATTACATAAGACAGTCCCCCAAAACACCCACCCTTCACCACTTCCTAGTGCTTTTGCTGGGAAGAAGAAGTGGCGCAACAAACTCCCCAGCAGCACAGCTGTCTGTTCAGTTAGAAAATAGTTATTTGTTATACAAGAGTGCAAAGTTGCTTTTTAACCGCGTGTTCAATTTTGATGACCGAGCAAGCGAAGGATTCTAAAATTGAATCACGAGCGCAGCGAGTGATTCAAAATTAGAATCCTGAGCGTTAGCGAGGGAATCAAAAGAGCACGAGGTGAAAAATCTTTGCACTCGAGTGCAACACGTAACTTTTCATTCCACCTCAGCGAGGAAATGACTAAATGCAAAAAAAAAGCGTTTACAATCACAAGATAGGTACACTTTTATTTCAGTTTAGGTATTAATTACTACATTATGACAGGTAAGTATTACAGAATAATCTTTAAATTATAACAAAATAATACTAAGGTATATTTAAGAAAATTTTAAAGTAACGTTGCTACAGTTATTTAAATTGAGTGTAATATTTTTGTTTGGTACTGTAATATTGGTGTTAGTCACTTGTGTACTGTTTTTCGGTAAACTATCTGTCATACTTAATAGTTGTACCGATTCATCGGATTCCCTTGGCGTGAATGTTGGAGAGAGAGGGAGATGGTTAGGTGTTTCATAACGGCTTATTTTTGATGTAGAAGGGCCAGTACAAGGATCCGATTGAGGCTCTTTCAGTGTAATGGCTCCTACGATGCCTTCACATATTTTAGACTTATTTTGGATGGAATCCTCTATGTATCCCTCTACAACTGCATTGGACTTCCAGCCTCCGTGGCGCTTAAGGGACAGCAGATCAGCTCCGGAATCAGCCAAAAGTGTGGCTGAAGTTCGTCGGAAACAATGACCCGTGTACAACAGGGGTTCTGGAAGTTCAAGAAATGTTGCTATTTCTCGTGGGATACTGCCAATTTTATTAGTACCCATAGGCTGTCTAACACACTTTCCATTGCGATACTGTAGAAAAAATCGATTGATTGGAGTGTTAGGCGGGCGTAAGGCTTGATATTTCTCAACAATCGTTACGTATTCCTTGCGAATGACGAAGTTGCGGTCTCTTTTTGTCTTTGTATTAGGTAAATTAATTAATAGTAAGTCATCTGAATGTTTCTCAATGTTTTTGACATTAAGTTGTGTTAGTTCATTAGTTCGACATGCTCCGTTTATTCCAATAATAAGAACAACCTGTAACGTAAAGAGTATTGTAGTAGATAAATGAATAAAATTGATATGAACGCATAATTATGCCTATCAACATCTACTAAGTATACTATTTAATTGAGATTAATATACTTAAGTAGATACTGAATGTGCAACTGACTTACTTTTGCCGCCAAATATACGGAATCGGGTGCTTCGTTAAGAAACTTTTCAATATCAGATACTGTGAAAACCTTCGATTTTTTTGGTTGATGACCAGATGAGGCTCTTTTTAAAAATGCCACTAATTTAGGATAGGTATCGATATGTTTGTCTTTTTTCATCTTTATTGTTGCTTTTAGCATCGAATACGTACTCCATAGAGTGCTTGCTTTCTTGTTCTCGGATAATTCTATAAAATATGCCAGCAAAACGTTTTCTGAGAAAGTTTTGGCTCCTTTTGCTAGTCGCCACGTGTTGAACATATCGTACTGTTTTAAATACTTCTCGCGTGATTGTTGAGGGAGAAAGCTCATTTGCGCATTATTAACAGTTTCAGTCAATTCTGTTGGCGTCAAGCAAACTTCCTCGTCGCTAGAATCACTCATTTTAGTTTTTTCACTTGTTTTCAAGTTTCTTGTTTTTAATATACCTAAGGTTTAACAATGACGTGAAAAAATGCCGCGTAAAGAACCGCGTACAAAGCAAATTGAAAAAAGAACACCAGAAGGTTCCGAGTCTGAGTTTTTAACAAATTAAAAAAAAGTTGTATGATATATTCGGCACCATAGAGGTAGCAGTAAATAGGTTTAATGTTTTTTTTAATTCACAAACTTAGTGCACACGATGTTCTAAATTCAATTTACTTTATCCTCTAGAGAATAAAAACGGCTTTTCCACTCAGATACTGAAGATTAAAAATACTCTTTCCGAGATGGTGGGATGAAAATAAAATTATTCTATACAATAGTATGCAAGATTTTTACATTACGCAAAACATAATTTAAATTATAAATTAATTGCCATATGACAGCTAGCACACGCCAATATACCAACCAAAAACATCGAGAACTATACTCAAGCAGAAATAAAAATAACTAAAAGTAAACAATATTTAAAAAAGAAAATAAATCCTCCAGGTATAAAGGGCGTGCCCGCTTACATGATTCTGAACCCCCCTACGTTGAAATTTTTCGTCGGTTATTAAAAAAAATAGAGCTGTTCCATCCATTTTGACTGCGTAGGTATTGAACTTTTCTATGAAACAGCTGTTTTTTTTTTTAAGAACCGATGAAAAATTTCAACGGAGGGGTTCAGAATCATGTACTGAATCCATGGTATCAGTTTTCGCGTCGATGTCCCTTCCACCCTGTATATAATCAATAAAAGTCGGTTATTGTCGCCTTAATAGGCAGCTTATATTGCCACTAACCCGAAACAAAACTAGATTCCGGGCTGCCACTACAACATAATAAGCCTATAATATTCCCAGTACACTGCTGGGACACAGGTCTCCTCAGGAGTGGGCCATAATTCACCACGCGGGCCCAGTGCGGGTAGTTGTCACATTTCTTCTGATTCTAGTACATGCCAGTTTTCTCACATTGTAAAATGCTTACCTGGCTTTGAAACCACGACCACGACACGTAAGTCTACCATTACCACCGTGCCACCACTGCTCTGAGAATTTCCCACCATCCCACCTAGGGATCGAAGCTCCCCACGCTCAGCAGCCGCATTTGCGACATGAAGGTAACTAGTCAAATAAAAAAACTTATTACGTATTTTACTTTCTCTCTACTCTTACACACGGTGTCTACATCTCTTTTTACCCTCTGTCCTATCGCAGGTATGCTGGAAGAGATTTCATTAGAAATTAGCATCACCTTTTTTACGTATTTTTCTGTTCTTTTAATCTTGTCTGTTTATTTATGTGTGTACATAAATTGTTAAATAAAAATAAATAAATTAAAACACTATTTGTTTTGCTGTGTGTATTGCAGTTTATTTGTACGAATGTAACTCTTGAAACAAATTTAATGCAATTGAAACTGACCCTGAAAGGGAAAAAGCCTTTGCCCCACAGACGCCTTTTAGTCGCGCGATAATAACGCAAGCGTTATTGCGATAATGCGTCCCGATTCCTTGCACACAGCTTTGTTTTTATCGTCCGATATTTCTAACGTCTGCCTGTAATCTACACTACAGGGGCCGTATTATGACGTATGAATGCCACCATTATTCCAGTGTGAGTGAGAGACGGAGCTATATGAGGCCGCTAGCACCATCCTTTTTTCGCAGTGGAATAATGATGGCATTAATACTTCATAATAAGGCCCCAGGTCCGGCACTATCACCCGCACTACACCGTAAGCGTCATTAACACAGGTGTCTGTAAGATGTGGAGCATACGGTGGAAGTATGCCCGGCTTGGGCAGAGAACCGCCGTGTCCTCGTGGAGGCAATCGGTGGCGGGGATCTCTCGCGTCTGGCCCTGGTCCAGGCCATGGTACGGAGCGAGAGGGCATGGGAGGCCGTCACCTCCTTCTGCGAAGCAGTAATGCTCGCGAAGGAGGAGGCGGAGCGCGTGAGGGAGAGGCAAATTTCGCGCCCTCACGCTCCTAGCCGCCGCAGGAGGAGACGCCCTGGGCGACGGGAATCGATTGGTGATTCCCGGCCACCGTAGGCGCGGGCTTGCGGACGGTGAGCAATGGGTAGCTCGCCGTCCGGTAAGGACCAGGCCCGGGTCGACGGCGCGTTGTGTTCCACGCGCGCCTCAAAGAGTGTCAGCGAGTGAAGGGGTCCGATGAGACCATTGCCTGCCGGGGTTGCGGGAAAGTCCGAAAGGGATACCGTGGCCCCCTGGCATTGCACAGGCAACAGAAGGAACACGGGTGGGTTTTAGTCAGTAAGAGTCTGACACGCCCTCCTGCTCCACCCAGAGCGGGAGAAGTCATTTGGTGATTTCCCACCCAAAAAAAGAAAAAAAAAGAAAATGTGTGTGTAAGATCGCATACGACCTTATACAAAATGTTCTATTAACACGATATCGGAATGTAGCAGGACGGAGGAACGAAAGCGTCCTGCTTCTATTGCGTCTTTATTATCGCAGCAGTGTATAACTTCGTGGCCGTCTAGTACAAAATGTACTAAATTAAAACAGATATCGAAATAACGCTTACGTTATTATCGCGCGATAAAAACGCGCCTATGGGGGAGAGGCTTTATGGTTTCAAATTCGTTCATAAAGCTATAAATCATTGTGATCATAGTTTAATTTTAAAATAACTGGAATATTGCCCATGTTTCTAAGTCAAGGTAAGGTGTATTTTTATTTGATCGTAAATAATATATGCTTTTGTCCAGATTGTAGACGTTTCAGCTGCAACAGTCGATTTAAAATCTCTTGTCGTATCTTCTTTTCCTTCTTAGCATGTCGGATGTTAATCTAAATTGAGTCGGCCAAAAATTTACAAGAATTACTTGGTGTAGTTTTACAACTAGGCCCGCGCCGTTGCATTTAAGGCCTCTGCCTCGAATTTTGCGGGCAGCGGAGCGGCGGCGGCGGCGGCGCGGGAGCGGCAGGATCTTATGCGTAAAATGAAATGGACCGGTTCTCGAAAACAGCGGCGCGGGGGCGGGCAACGAGCGGTGCACTCCAGTCAAGCGGTGACTGCCCGCGCCGCCGCCGCCGCCGCCGCCGCCCCACTGCCCGCAAAATTCGAGGCAGAGGCCTAAGTGTCTGTACCAAATACTAACATCGGGTGAAAATAGAAAAAACTAATTTTCCCAAATAAGAGACCTAGATAGATCGATTGTTCTCCCGTAACCCAACTGCAAGTTTCATCGAAATCGTTAGAGCTGTTTTCGAGAACGTGATTACAAATGAGGAGCTCGTGGCTAAGTAATAACTGCCGCACTGGGCGATCCATCAGGTTAAGCTACGCTTGCCGGGGTTGGTCTGTGGATGGGTGACCATCTTTACATACCGAGACCCCTCCGTGCCTCGGAAAGCACGTTAAGCCGTTGGTCCCGGCTGTCATTCGTGGATCTTTGATAGTCGTTATGGGTCGTCAGAAGCCCGAAAATCTGACACCAGTCTTACCCAGTTACTGGGTTGTGGAGGTCAGATAGGCAGTCGCTTCATGTAAAATACTGGTATTCAGCTGCATCCGGTTAGACTGGAATCCGACCCCAATATAGTTGGGAAAAGGCTAGGCAGATCGATTGATTACAAATGTGTATACAATATTAAAATATTGCTCATTTAATAGTACCTATATGATAGGATAATAGGATAGGATAGGATAGGTTTAGGATATGAAAAGCAAAAATCGTTCAGTCATTATGAAGAAAAATGAGTTAAATTTCTTTTTAAAAAGGTGAAAATAAAAATAGCCATTAAATACAGGAGATATTTAAACTACATTTGAATTTGGACTGCGTGAAAGATGTGGCTAGAAAGTGGGTGACTATTGAGATGACGAGTAAATAGAGAAGTTTGGGAGAAATCAAGAGAATCAAATATTCTATGACAAAATTATTTCGTTCTAAATTGTATGCTCTCACAAAACTCATAACCATAGCTAACCCTTACAATGCTACTTGATACTATAACAACAGCCAATTAAGGGTTCACACAGGGTTCATCAGGGTTGAAATCGATCCCGCGACCTCTCTCGGCAGTCTGCGACGTAGCTTGGGGTTATTGACGTTTGGCTTGCCTTAATTAAACGCCATTCAAGAGAGGATTAAGTACTTAAGAATAGATGGAAAAAAGATTTTCGTTGTGAAAATTTATATTGTTTAGTTTTTTTTTTTACTTTTCGTTGGATATTGTGATATTTTCTGCTAGAAAAGCATATTTATGTTATTCAGGTGACATAATTAATTTATGTCATTCCTTCATTTTTAATTTTTTTACCTATCGTGGTATAGTAATCTTATTCTAGGTGCATTACCTTTACATATAATTATATAATTAGTTCATACAAGATATAATGACTTTTTTAAAAGAGTAACGGTGGAGTGTCTTTCCCATTCTTCTCCATACGAAAACTGCCTTTTGGAATGGGCGACTAGAATCAGTTATTATTATTATTTGTAAATTTTGACGTTCAAAAGTGCCTTTTTTGTGCCTAATTGAAATAAATTATTTGACTTTGACTCGGGCAAAAGCAGGAGAGGAGGAAGGCTGTGGTACTATGGCACCACTAAAAGAAGAGTAACCGTGGAGTTTCTTGCCGGCGTTTCTCCATAGGAAGCGACCAATTGGCGTTCTGACGTTTCATAAGCGCCCTTGTAGGTTTATGTGAGATAAAATATTTTGAATTTTAACTAATTGAAAAATTAGTCGTCAGCTATAAGTCAATGGTTGTCAGTGCCCCGGGTGCCACGGACTCCTATAGAAGACGTTCTGTGACGTCATAAACGTATGGCTGTCAAGGTCACTTTGGCATAGTGCAGTCTGCAGCACTATTTGTTGCACTTTTGATTGCTTCATTACATTATTAGGTAATAAGTAAAGAAATAAGTAAGTTATTGACATGAACGAAGAACTGGATACGGATGAGCTTTTAAGCATTCTACAAGGTGTGGAATGTGAAAACGGGTCGTGGGACTGTAGCATTTGAATGCCCGGCCTGAGGGGTAGGTAAACGCTACCGTTACATGAGTAAAGAAAAGAATAGAGACAAAGCTTAAACAGTGCTGTGATAAGTACACTGCTACAAGTATTTTATAACTTAAATCCATACCTACTTACTTTCCATTTCGAAAAACAGCGAAATACACAATAAATAGGTACAGTGAAAAGTTCTGCCGCTTATATACCTTTTTTTTTTTTTTTTTTTTTTGGGTGGGAAATCATCATATGACTCCTCCCGCTCTGGGTGGAGCGGGAGGGCGTGTCAGACTCTTACTGACTAAAACCCACCCGTGTTTCTTCTGTTGCCTGTGCAATGCCAGGGGGCCACGGTATCCCTTTCGGACTTTCCCGCAACCCCGGCAGGCAATGGTCTCATCGGACCCCTTCATTCGCTGACATCTCTTTGAGGCGCGCGTGGAACACAACGCGCCGTCGACATGGGCTTGGTCCTTACCGGACGTTGAGCTACCCATTGCTCACCGTCCGCAAGCCCGCGCCTACGGTGGCCGGGAATCAGCAATTGATTCCCGACGCCCAGGGCGTCTCCTCCTGCGGCGGCTAGGGGCGTGAGGGCGCGAAATTTGCCTTTCCCTCACGCGCTCCGCCTCCTCCTTCGCGAGCATTACTGCTTCGCAGAAGGAGGTGACGGCCTCCCATGCCCTCTCGCTCCGTATCATGGCCTGGACCAGGGCCGGACGCGAGAGATCCCCGCCACCGATCACCTCCACGAGGACACGGCGGTGCTCTGCCCAAGCCGGGCATACCTCCACCGTATGCTCCACCGTGTCCTCCGGGCGATCCACGCAGTGATGACACCCGGGCGTTTCCTCCCGCCTTATCCGAAACAGGTACCTCCCGAAACAGCCGTGTCCGGGGAGGACCTGCGTCAGGCGGAAGGTGAGGACGCCGTGGCGCCTCTCCAGCCACTCCTCAAAGAGGGGACTTATCGCCGCAATAGTGGCGTGCCCAACACTGGGTTGCGACAATCGCACTCTCCATGACGCCATGAGATTCCGTCGGAGCTCTGTCCGCTGTGCCGCGATTTCTCGCGGCATCGGAGTCAAGCCCCGGCGTTTCGCCTCCTCGCGCCACTCCCAAATATGCGCGAGGACTTTTGCCTCCACATCCCATGGCGGCAATCCGGCAAGGAGGCTGGCCGCCTCTCCGGAGCCCGTGCGGTATCCCCGGACCAGCCGGGTGGCCATGACCCTCTGGGACGCGTTCAACCTGCGGGCAGGCCGCCGCCTCTCGGCATTCACCCTGATACTTTAAGGAAGCAGCTTATATACCTAACGGTAAAAAATGTTGACTGAAGTAGTTTAATAAAACACGGGAGTAGACAAATATAGAAAAAAGATCATATACCACATCCCTAATCAGAATTGAATTTAACGTGCTCTGAGCGCCAAGGACTTGTAATGAAGTCAAAGAATGACGTAATAAAACAATAAACCCTAGATAGATAACCATATTTCACTGTACATTAAAGATAACCATACGTCGATTCGACGTGCGCATGTTTGAGTGGGCATATTTTGGATTATGTATTATACTAGGTGTATGAATATGGTAATATGTCTTAATGTATGTAATTATGTTGTGAGTAAATAAAAACATTATGGTGAATTTATATTTTTATTAGAAAAATAAAATAAAAAACAAAACACGGTACTTCTTACTCTACAAAACTTAAAAATTTAGGAATCACTCCGTCAGTCTTTTAGTTGAAAATGTAAACTTTTTAAAATCAACTTTTGTAATATCTATAGTATAAAAAACCTAAGTAAATAAAACTTTTTATTCATTTTCGCCTCAAAGGCACTTAGGATTTTTAAGTCAAAATAATGACACTAAAGATAACCATACGTCACAACGACGTACGGTAGGTAAATATTGACGAAAGTATTGCACTTACCGGAGCGATACCAGTGTGTCCTGCAAGCTCCGAGGGCTGACTGAGCTGGCGGGAACGGCAAGTTTAGTGACGCGAAAAACAAACGAGTTATATCGATTTTTCAAAATCGATTACGTCGATTCGACGTAGGTTATCTATCTAGGGTTAGATGTACCTCATTTCTTATGGCTCTAATTGAGTTATGTATTTGTTTCTTTGATACTTATCATTTATATTGGTTTTTCTTAATATGGATACTGTGAAATAAAACAAATATGGAAATATTTAATCAGTTTTTATTTATATCCGTAAAATTATAAATAAAACATAACTTAACGTGTATAATTATCATTCATCGATATGACGCTACCCTCATCACTTCTGTTGAGTATATATTTCGTTATAAATTTATAGCTTGGGGCTAGGCGAGGCATCACGTTCTGTGTACGCTGGCGGTGAAAAGGTAACTTCTAAACTGTATGGGACTGCAGTTTTTTTTTTCGGTTTTTCAAATTTGGTCCCATAGTAAAAGTTGTTCAGTTCAATGGTCTAAAGCACCTCTTAAAGTTTGTAAGGTTCATTTGTGTGTTCACCAGTATGTAATTAGACAGAAAACAAAAGCTCCAATTCCTAATCAAAACATTATCCTAACCTAATCAATCTCGAATCGACGCCATCTTTCCTAATTTCCAGCCATTAGTAGAAGTAGGTCACAATACTGTGACGTCACAACAATGGCAGTGCTACGTCTGTTTCGCAAACCAGTGCGCAGATTCAGGGGGGAGGGGGAGGGAGTACGTCACTGTAGCCACCCATCGTTTAAGGAAACACGTTGGGTACTTATTTTGTTTTATCACTTTTCGTTAGGGTTGATTTTGAAACACATGTATGTAATTGTTACACAACACATTTACACAATGTATTCACGTCATAATAATTTCAACTGTTTATTAAAAAAAAAATGTAAGTCATGGAATCAGGCTTTACTTTGCATAAATTCATAATGATCTGCATCAAACCCTGGATTTAAATTTATCGGAATTATAAATAAATATTTTTGCAAAGTATTTTAGGGTTATTTAATTATGGTCCCATTAAAATAGATGGACAAACTTTTAGAAATGATTCAGACCACCAAATAAAGGACAATGGTAAAAAAAAACACCCTACATATTTACAAGATAAATAATATAGCAAACGAAAATACACTAAAAATGTTGGTTACCCAATGCCATTTATTATTTTAGGTCAAAATAAAATCACTTTAATCAGTGTTTTTTGTTGCTATATAACGGATAAAGGATATCTTTGGTTAGACGTACTCAACAATGTGTTAAAATTTGTCCATCTATTTTAATGGGACCTTGTATAGAGCCCCCACGAGGTGAAACTTATTAAATGCACAATGAACCCTGAGTAGTCATGATAATCAGAGTAAATCTGAGAATGCCTCACTGCAAAGTTCAAAGCTCGTCAGAGACCGGGCACAGGTCTCATCAGTCAACGAAAATAAGGTATCATGCAAACATGATGAGACCGGGCCTCAGGTCTCATGCAAACATGGAACGCGCTTTGATCACTAATTACGCTTCCTCGCTACGTTTTGATTAAGGTTTCCTAACAATTTTTGATATGGAAGTTTTTCTACTTTATTTAAAACTAACTAAACTATGGTTTACATACAATAAATTCACTCAACTCCACTCTTTTAAAAAGCTATTCCACACTTCCTACAAAAAAAAAAACAATGACAAAGTCTTAACCAGGATGTGTATTACGATATTCTATACCACAGGTGGATGATCCCATCCCCCAACCATCCCATAGCTCACAGAATACCCATGGGAATCGAAGGGGCGATGTTATTCGGAAAGGGGGATCCATATTAATGTAACTGTCTTTTTTTTTTTTTCGTCTGTCATGTTTTGTATGTGGTCCCCGTGAGAATATGGGAAGGAAATCTAAAGGTTAGCGCATATTATAGCCGCGGCGGGCCGCACCGCAACGCAACTATTGTTTTAAGTCTGGCGTGCACTAGCGGCCAGCGAGATAGTCGGTGGGGCCACTAGCCGCGTGCGGCCAGGTGCGCGTGCTCAATGGCGATTTCATACTAATGTACTGTAGAGGTTTAATGGCTGGCAGTATGTATGACTGACCGACATTCCAACATTTAAATATAGAATTACTTTTGAATGTTGTCTAGCATTTGTTCTGTGACAGATCGGGTTAGGGCTCCGTCTCGTGCAAGCGTGCTTCTTAATATTGTACTTACTCGAGAGTTTGAAATACAGCGGTCCTCTGGACCTCTTAAAGTACCTCCGCATATTTTAATCCATAGCTACTAACCTCCTGTGAGGTCAAACCCTCACAGACACAGTACCTATCTATATCGCTGGCCGCTGCGACCCGCTAGTGCGCACACCTTAGACAGATTCAAATTTCAAATTTGAAATGTTTCCACTCTAATGAGGCTCATGCACATTTGAGCGGCCCGCGCGGCAACGCAACACATTGCAAAAATCCTCGTAAATCACTTTCGTACATTTTGTCTGAACCATCACACACAACAGGTGGGCCGCAGCGCAACCCAAAATACGCCTGGCGATCAATCTGCTAGTACGTTACGGTGCGGTGCGGCCCGCCCAAATGTGCACGAGCCTTTATGGGTGCTGTAACTTTGATAATGGGTAATGTATGAGATAAAAAGATATGGGATGTGAATGTTTTTGTGACAAAATTGCAAAAATACTAAGAGAATCATCTGTTTTATGAGAATATACAGAAGTTTGACCGTTGTATTCATACAAATCGGTTATGCTTTAAGAACTATAGGGATCCATATTTATGGTACCTACTGTCTTTTTTTTGCCTGTCTTTATTTTGTAGGTATAAGGTCCCGTGAGAATATGGGTAGGGAATCTTATGGGTACTGTGGCTTGAGTAATGGGTAATGTAAGGGATAATAATGTCCTTTAATGTTAAGTATGGTTTTGCGGAAAAATTGCAAAAGCAGGAACTAAGAGAAAGATCTGCTATATGAGTTATATAAAAAAAACAGAATGGTTGATCTAGGGGTGGGTACGTTCGGGTTTCAATAATACTTTATTTGCCTTTTTAATCGAAATCAAAAAACGTCTGACCGTTTTTATCACAATTAGTATCATATATTATATTTTTAATTGTTTAGGGTAGTTATAGAGTAGGTATTTTTACTTCTTGAGTTTTATCTATGTAAATACTTAAGTATATTTCTCTGTAGGTACTTGCTTACTTTGTAATAAGTAATAGGAGTTAAAGTATGAAATTGCCGTTTTATTGTATTAGGTACTTCGAATTTACATAGAAGCTTCATGGTTTGAGATTTTAAAGTGAAACTTTATTCACATGGCACCTATGAAGTTATTCTTTTAAAAAACGTGCAACATTCGATTATCGACTTTCAGTTGTTTTTTTTTATTCATCTTAGACAAGAAAGATGGATACTTAAATAATTTAATTATATTATAATTATTAAATTCGAATTATTTTTGAATACGAGTTCCAACGCGGAACTAACGCGGCAGAAACAGCTCGCAATATCAATGTTGCGTTTGGAGAGGGGACTGCTAATGAACGCACCGTGCGATTTTGGTTTAAACGCTTTTGTGATGGAAACTTTGATTTGAAGAACGAACCACGTGGAAGACCGCCCACACAGGTGAATAACAATGAATTGAAAGAGATGGTGGAAGCCGATCCGAGCCAAACTACCCAGGAATCAGCGGCATGGTTTAACGTTACCTTACCAAAAATAAAATAAAAAAATATGTTAAATGGGTGCCTCATGATTTGACTGATCTGCAGAAAGAAACGCGTTTTGAAACTTGTGTTGCCTTGTTGAATCAATACAGAAATGAAGAAATATTGGATCGAATTGTGACATGTGATGAAAATTGGATTCTTTACGATAACCGTAAGCGAAAAATGTATGGCTGACCCCAGGTCAAACGTCGCAACAGTATCCTAAAGCAAAGCTTACCAATAAAAAGGTAATGGTAACTATTTGGTTGTCTCAGCATGGTGTTATTCACTATGGTTTTCTCCAATCTGGTCAAGCAATAACGGCAGATGTCTACTGTGCCGAACTCCGAACAATGATAGCAAAACTAGCAGTGAAACAGCCCCTACTCATGAATCGATCTTCACCATGATAACGCGAGACCTCATACAGCACGAGAAACTGTTTTAACACTACAGGAACCGTAATTAGAAACCATTCGTCACCCTCCGTATTCGCCAGACCTTGCTCCAACGGACTACCATTTTTTTTTCGTGATTTGGACAATTTTCTACGTGATAAAAAGTTTTCTTCTCAGGAGGCAGTACAAAATGCTTTCACACAGTTTGTCGAATCTAGATCACGAGAGTTCTATCGCAAAGGCATAAATGACCTTCCTATTAGATGGCAGCAATTTATAGATAACTTGCCTTTGCCCGCGGCTTCGCTCGCGTGGATGTTGGAAAATGTCCCAAGGCAACGTACATACTACTGGGATTAGAAGTACCCTATGTGTTAATCCAGGTTAAAAACTATATGTGTGCCAAAAGAACACGGGCAACTTTGTATGGAGTCTGGTCCCAACTCTCAACAGTGATGAAACTTATGCAGCAGCTTTCTATTGGTGTAAAAATGGTTCAAATCGGTTCAGTAGTTTCGGAGCCTATTCGGTACAAACAAACAAAAAATGCCGTGTCGGGGACGGCCGTAAAGAATACATTTCCCCACCGCCAACAGGAGGCGTGTCGTAAGAGGCGACTAATTCCTGTAGCACGCGGCGGGCAGCAGCGTCTGCGTGCGAAACCTTATAAAAAACTGCGCTCGCCAACCCGTCTGCCAAGCGTGGCGAGTTTTGGCAAAAACCTCTCAATGCAAAGTCCAAAGAAAACCAGGCCCCCAGTCTCCGGTAGCCCCGCTGTTCCTGGCTACGGTAGCGGTCAGGGTGACGGCGGGGCAGGGGGTGCTAAGAATCCCCGGAGGCGGAATGGCTACCACCCCCAACGACGACTGGCCCTGGTAACACACAATATACGCACCTTGAGGACTGACGAGAAGATTGTTGAGCTGGAAGAAGAAATGGGTAGGTTGCACTGGAGTGTCATGGGGTTATCAGAAGTCCGACGAGCGGGCGAGGACACGATAACCCTGAAATCCGGCAACCTACTCTACTACCGGGAGGGCGACAAACTGTCCCAAGGTGGTGTCGGGTTTCTCGTCCACAGGTCCCTCATCAACAACATCGTTACCATCGGAAGTGTGTCGAGCAGGGTTGCGTACCTGATAGTCAGAGTATCGAATAGATACTGGCTGAAGGTCATCCAGGTATATGCGCCGACCTCGGCACGCCCAGATGAGGAAGTAGAGGCTATGTATGAGGACATAAGTAGAGCCATACATACTACTAAAACCTAATTCAATGTTGTAATGGGGGACTTCAACGCAAAACTGGGCATTCGAGGCGATAATGAGTTGAGAGTGGGGCAATTTGGATACGGGCAACGGAACCCCAGGGGACAGAGGTTAGCAGAATTTCTGGAGAAGGAGGACCTCTTTATGATGAACTCCTTCTTTCAGAAGCCGCCTCACAGGAAGTGGACCTGGATGAGTCCCGATGGTTCCACGAGAAATGAGATAGACTTCATCATGACCACAAAGCGACGAATATTCAATGATGTCTCTGTGATCAACAGGGTTAAAACTGGCAGTGATCACAGAATGGTCAGAGGCACATTGAATATCAACGTCAAGCTGGAAAGGTCCCGTTTGATGAAGTCTACGCTCCGACCCTCAAATGCCCATATCTGCTGCCCCGAGAGCTTTCAGCTCGAGTTGTCAAATCGCTTTGAATGCCTGGAGAACTGCGAGTCAGTGGACGAGATTAACTACAGGTTCGTGGAAACTGTCCGAGCGGTCGGGTCAAAATTCTTCAGACCCCGTCGTACAGACAGGCCGCAAAAGCTTACCGATCAAACTCTCAACCTCATGGCAGAACGACGTTCAATGGCACTGCAGACCTCCGTTGACGCTAAGGCATATAGGCAGCTCAATAGACGGATATGGAAGTCCTTGCGACATGACATTCGCAACTTTAATACGAACCGTATTAAAGAGGCGATAGAGCGGAACCAAGGCTCCAAAGTGTTCGCAAGAGACATATCTATTGGGCAAAGCCAGCTGACGAAGCTGAAAACGGAGGAAGGCAGTATAACGTCGTCAAAAGCCGAGGTTTTGGGGGAGATCGAGAAGTTTTATGGACAGTTATACACGTCGGTCACTAAACCTGTTGGTAGCTCAGCCCAAGATCCTAGAGCTAAGCTGACCCGACACTATACCGACGATATCCCGGACATCAGCCTATACGAGATTAGGATGGCCCTCAAACAGCTTAGGAACAACAAGGCGCCGGGTGAAGACGGAATCACATCAGAGCTCCTGAAAGCGGGTGGAACACCAGTGCTGAAGGTCCTTCAGAGGCTCTTCAACTCCGTCTTACTCGAAGGAATAACGCCAGAGGCATGGAACAGAAGTGCGGTGGTACTCTTCTTTAAGAAAGGGGATAATACCTCCTTAAAGAATTACAGGCCCATCTCGCTTCTGAGCCATGTCTACAAGCTGTTCTCGAGGGTTATCACGAATCGTCTCGCACGTAGGTTCGATGACTTCCAGCCTCCCGAACAAGCCGGTTTCCGAAAAGGCTTTAGTACCATATACCACATCCATACGCTGCGGAAAGTTATACAGAAGACCGAGGAGTATAAGTTGCCACTATGCTTGGCGTCGTGGACTATGAGAAGGCCTTTGATTCGATCGAGACCTGGGCAGTGCTACAATCTCTCCAGCGGTGCCATATTGACTATCGGTACATCGAGGTGCTGAAGTGTTTGTACAAAAACGCCACTATGTCGGTCCGAGTACAGGAGCAGAGCACGAGAGCTATTCCTCTGCAGCGAGGCGTAAGACAGGGAGATGTTATCTCTCCGAAACTGTTCACCGCTGCATTGGAAGACGCTTTCACAAGCTCCTGGAATGGGAAGGATTTGGCATCAACATTAACGGCGAGTACATCACTCACCTTCGGTTTGCCGACGATATTGTGGTCATGGCAGAATCGCTGGAACACCTTGGCACAATGATCGAAGGCCTCAATAGAGTCTCCCAACAAGTAGGGCTCCGGATGAACATGGACAAAACGAAAGTCATGTCGAAAGTCCATGTTGCGCCCTACCCAATATTGGTTGGGTGCTCTACTCTCGAAACTGTTGACAAATATGTCTACCTGGGACAAGTGATCCAGTTGGGTAGGTCCAGTTTCGAGATGGAGGTCAATCGTCGAATCCGACTCGGCTGGGCAGCGTTCGGGAAACTACAAAACATCTTCTCGTCCAACATACCTCAGTGCCTAAAGACGAAAGTCTACAACCAGTGTGTGTTACCAGTGATGACATACGGAACTGAAACGTGGCCTCTCACCATGGGCCTCATAAGAAAGCTCAAGGTCACTCAGCGCGCTATGGAAAGGGCTATGCTCGGTGTTTCTTTGCGAGATCGAATCAGAAATGAGGAGATCCGCAAACGAACTAAAGTCGCTGACATAGCCCAACGGATTAGCAAGCTGAAGTGGCAGTGGGCGGGGCACATAGCGCGCAGAACTGACGGCCGATGGGGCAGAAAGGTTCTGGAATGGAGGCCACGTACCGGCAAGCGCAGCGTAGGACGTCCACCCACAAGGTGGACAGACGACCTAATAAAGGTCGCAGGAAGCTGCTGGATGCAGGTCGCTTCCAATCGGCCAAATTGGAAATCATTGGGGGAGGCCTATGTTCAGCAGTGGACGTCCCATGGCTGAAATGATGATGATGATGAAACAAAAAAATCTTTCCTCTTTATAATATTAGTATAGATAATTGTAATTATTTTGATTAAATAAATTATGTTACATTAAAAAAATACAAATTTCAAGTTTTCAGTACAAATCGGCAATAATCAATTAACTATCATCATATGTTTATATGAAAATAATCGTTTTATGAATGAGTGAATAATGTAAAGTCATTTATTATTTCTCACATACATAATCGATTAGATGTTTATTAAAACATCGTCTTTATTTTTATTATTAATTATTTTATACGTTGCTTATCAAATAAAAATATTCACATTCCATAGGCCGAGAATTTATATTTTTTTACTATTATTTATACTATTTTTATACTATGTTCTATGTTCTATGTTATGGGGTTTGGTTTCCGCACTCAGTCCGTCAGGTGGACCATTGTGCGTGGGCCATAGCGGCCGTTTGGGGGGTTATTCCAACCAGCCCACCTCCCTCCAGAAGTTGATTAGGTCTCCTGGTTTGCTTAGAACATCTGTGTATGATCTGGGTGACCCGAGGGTGTTTATTCTGATCTGGGTGACGCCCGTGCATTCAAAGAGCACGTGCGCAACGGTCTCCTCAGCCTCCATGCACGCCCTGCACAGAGGACTGTCCGTTATGCCTATTGTGTGGAAGTGTTTGTTTAGCGAACAGTGTCCCGTGATGGTCCCTGTCACCAGGCGCAGGCAGTTCCTGTCCAGGCGTAAAAGACGCCTGGTCAGCTTGCTATCCAAGGATGGCATAGCTTCCTTTGACTGCCGGCAGCCCGGTGTCGAGGACCACCATTGTTCTGCTTGTGTGTGGGTGATTTCCTGTAACCACCTACGTATTTGGTTGAAGGGGATGGGTATTACAGGCTCGGGTTCACAGAATGCCGTGCTGGATCTTCGTCTAGCAAGTTCGTCAGCTGCGTCATTACCTAGAGACCCGCTGTGTCCTTTTATCCATTGCAGTGTCACAGTGTTGCGGTTAAGGACCGTTATTTGTTCTAATGCCTTGTGACATTCTAGTGTTAGTTTTGAGGTAATGATTTTTTCCTGTAATGATTGGAGGACTGAGGCGCTGTCGGAGAGTATACGTATGTGTGTATCCGTAACCCTCCTGGCTTCTAGGGCGTGAACCGCATGTATGATGCCCACACACTCCGCCTGATAGACGGTGTTGAACCTTCCCAGCGGTCTGGATATATTTATGTTGAGTTCGTGTGAGAAGACTCCAACTCCGGTACCGGAGTCGGTCTTCGAGCCGTCGGTGTATACCCTCATTTCATTGGGGCCTGAGTAGTCACACTGTTCTTCTGTGAGTATTATTTTGTAGTGCCTTTGAAAATGGGTTGTTTTCGGGGCTTTGTCGCAGGGTGATGCTATCATTGGCTGTCGTTTGATCACATCCTCCTTTATGCGTGTGTGCTTAATTCTGGAGTCATTACTTAGGGTTCCCGATAAATTAACTAACTAACTAACTATAAATTAACTATTTTTATACTTCTATTCTCTCTATTTTTATACTTATTTTTTACTATTTTTACTATTATACAGGGTGTTTGGCGCATGGACCGACACAATTTTTTCAGGGATTTGGGAGGTCATTAGCTAGGTTCTACCCATACACCCTTTGTCCCAAATGTCACGGTTGGTTACATATGATTATTTTTTTAAAATGAAAAAAAATCCCAAAATGTGTCCTTTAATTTGAAATAACTTTTTTGTTTGTGGGAGTAGTGGCACAAAACAAATTTTGTTGCATTCTCCAAAGTCCTTTAAATCTAAAAACATCTTTGTTTTATACAACTGGTTTCAAGAAAATTCCTTACAAGCTTCCAAAGTTAATTTTTGTATTTAATGAATGAAATTTTACAACTTCTAAATTAATTATAAAAAAAACTAAAAGCTATTTTGAACTTAGCTAGAACCTAGCTAATGACCTCCCAAATCCTTGAAAAAATTGTGTCGGTCCATGCGCCAAACATCCTGTATATATCTTTCTTTTTCGTGTGGTCAGTGACTAACCAGCTATCTAATTACGACATAGTCGTAAACGATTACGACTAATCTGTTTCATTTTGACAGTTAACAAAATTCATTGCGTTATTTACGTTGTTGAGCAGATTTTTTTTTCGAACTTATGAAGCAATGGATTAGCAATCTGTTTCAAAACGATTCAGATTCTGATTAATCGTGTATTACGCAAATAGGGTAGGTATAGGTGTCAGAGGTTTTATGCCGCCCTTGGGCCTCTGACTTGGCTTCACATGCTGTTTTCCTTCACCGTTTTTGAAGCAAGTGCAGATAATTACGAACATGATCTGAAAAGTCAGAGGTGCGTGGCTTGGGTTCGAACTCGAGACATATGACTTGGCAGGCCGACGGTCACACCACTAGGCTATCACTGCTACAATTTTTTTTAGGAATGAAGCGTACTTTACTCATAAATAATATCAGCCGTTCCATACGCTTGGAACGCTGCCGGGGTTGCAGGAAACTGCCGGGGTTGCGGGAAAGTCCGAAAGAGATACCGTGGCCCCCTGGCAACATACATGCAACTGAAGGAACACGGGTGGGTTTTAGTCACTAAGAGTCTGACACGACCTCCCGCTCAACCCAGAGCGGGAGAAGTTATTTGATAAATACCCATTAAAAAAAAATTGCTTCCATACGCTTAAAACTTATTTATTTATTTATTTAAAACTCTAAGACTATAATTACAGGAGCTTAAACCTAATGCGATAGCTAGGCATATTATTATAAAATTAAATGTACATTAAACTATATAAATATCTACAATTAAAACTCTAGACATATAAATGAACACAAAATTAAAACTAAACAATAATATCTTATTCTACACTTTCTAAATTTTTTTTTATACACTCCTCCGTCGTACATACACGTATCAATCAATTAAAAATTAAAAATCTTTATTCCCATTCGTAACATAATACATATAAAATTACCTTTGCGAGTTCACTAAAGTAACACGAAAAAATGTCTAACCTATTCTGGATTTCGTTCACAGTGCGAACTGCTCGCGTGACACTTCAATAAAGTCATTGAAGTTTTGTATGGAACGGTTGATTATTTTTCGGAATTACAATGTTGGTCCCATGGAAATAGTTATTTGATAAACAAGAGTGCAAAGTTGCTTTTTAACCGCGTGTTCAATTTTGATGACCGAGCAAGCGAAGGATTCTAAAATTGAATCACGAGCGCAGCGAGTGATTCAAAATTAGAATCCTGAGCGTTAGCGAGGGAATCAAAAGAGCACGAGGTGAAAAATCTTTGCACTCGAGTGCAACACGTAACTTTTCATTCCACCTCAGCGAGGAAATGACTAAATGCAAAAAAAAAAACGTTTTCATCCCACCATCTCGGAAAGAGTATTTTTAATCTTCAGTATCTGAGTGGAAAAGCCGTTTTTATTCTCTAGAGGATAAAGTAAATTGAATTTAGAACATCGTGTGCACTAAGTTTGTGAATTAAAAAAAACATTAAACCTATTTACTGCTACCTCTATGGTGCCGAATATATCATACAACTTTTTTTTAATTTGTTAAAAACTCAGACTCGGAACCTTCTTGGTGTTCTTTTTTCAATTTGCTTTGTACGCGGTTCTTTACGCGGCATTTTTTCACGTCATTGTTAAACCTTAGGTATATTAAAAACAAGAAACTTGAAAACAAGTGAAAAAACTAAAATGAGTGATTCTAGCGACGAGGAAGTTTGCTTGACGCCAACAGAATTGACTGAAACTGTTAATAATGCGCAAATGAGCTTTCTCCCTCAACAATCACGCGAGAAGTATTTAAAACAGTACGATATGTTCAACACGTGGCGACTAGCAAAAGGAGCCAAAACTTTCTCAGAAAACGTTTTGCTGGCATATTTTATAGAATTATCCGAGAACAAGAAAGCAAGCACTCTATGGAGTACGTATTCGATGCTAAAAGCAACAATAAAGATGAAAAAAGACAAACATATCGATACCTATCCTAAATTAGTGGCATTTTTAAAAAGAGCCTCATCTGGTCATCAACCAAAAAAATCGAAGGTTTTCACAGTATCTGATATTGAAAAGTTTCTTAACGAAGCACCCGATTCCGTATATTTGGCGGCAAAAGTAAGTCAGTTGCACATTCAGTATCTACTTAAGTATATTAATCTCAATTAAATAGTATACTTAGTAGATGTTGATAGGCATAATTATGCGTTCATATCAATTTTATTCATTTATCTACTACAATACTCTTTACGTTACAGGTTGTTCTTATTATTGGAATAAACGGAGCATGTCGAACTAATGAACTAACACAACTTAATGTCAAAAACATTGAGAAACATTCAGATGACTTACTATTAATTAATTTACCTAATACAAAGACAAAAAGAGACCGCAACTTCGTCATTCGCAAGGAATACGTAACGATTGTTGAGAAATATCAAGCCTTACGCCCGCCTAACACTCCAATCAATCGATTTTTTCTACAGTATCGCAATGGAAAGTGTGTTAGACAGCCTATGGGTACTAATAAAATTGGCAGTATCCCACGAGAAATAGCAACATTTCTTGAACTTCCAGAACCCCTGTTGTACACGGGTCATTGTTTCCGACGAACTTCAGCCACACTTTTGGCTGATTCCGGAGCTGATCTGCTGTCCCTTAAGCGCCACGGAGGCTGGAAGTCCAATGCAGTTGTAGAGGGATACATAGAGGATTCCATCCAAAATAAGTCTAAAATATGTGAAGGCATCGTAGGAGCCATTACACTGAAAGAGCCTCAATAGGATCCTTGTACTGGCCCTTCTACATCAAAAATAAGCCGTTATGAAACACCTAACCATCTCCCTCTCTCTCCAACATTCACGCCAAGGGAATCCGATGAATCGGTACAACTATTAAGTATGACAGATAGTTTACCGAAAAACAGTACACAAGTGACTAACACCAATATTACAGTACCAAACAAAAATATTACACTCAATTTAAATAACTGTAGCAACGTTACTTTAAAATTTTCTTAATTATACCTTAGTATTATTTTGTTATAATTTAAAGATTATTCTGTAATACTTACCTGTCATAATGTAGTAATTAATACCTAAACTGAAATAAAAGTGTACCTATCTTGTGATTGTAAACGTTTTTTTTTTTGCATTTAGTCATTTCCTCGCTGAGGTGGAATGAAAAGTTACGTGTTGCACTCGAGTGCAAAGATTTTTCACCTCGTGCTCTTTTGATTCCCTCGCTAACGCTCAGGATTCTAATTTTGAATCACTCGCTGCGCTCGTGAAGTCGTGATTCAATTTTAGAATCCTTCGCTTGCTCGGTCATCAAAATTGAACACGCGGTTAAAAAGCAACTTTGCACTCTTGTATAACAAATAACTATTACAATCACAAGATAGGTACACTTTTATTTCAGTTTAGGTATTAATTACTACATTATGACAGGTAAGTATTACAGAATAATCTTTAAATTATAACAAAATAATACTAAGGTATAATTAAGAAAATTTTAAATTAACGTTGCTACAGTTATTTAAATTGAGTGTAATATTTTTGTTTGGTACTGTAATATTGGTGTTAGTCACTAGTCTGAGTTTTTAACAAATTAAAAAAAAGTTGTATGATATATTCGGCACCATAGAGGTAGCAGTAAATAGGTTTAATGTTTTTTTTAATTCACAAACTTAGTGCACACGATGTTCTAAATTCAATTTACTTTATCCTCTAGAGAATAAAAACGGCTTTTCCACTCAGATACTGAAGATTAAAAATACTCTTTCCGAGATGGTGGGATGAAAAAGTTTTTTAGCTTAATAGTCTGTACCACACCCTAAATATGACCACACATGTGATACACACTGCATAGGTAGGTAACTTTTTTAGGTCCAAAGTAAATTTTCTGTCAAAAATAATCTTTTGCAAAAAAAACAGTCAGTCAGAGATCTTTCAAGGTTTCACAGAAATAAAAACATGGACTTACATTTGCTGTAACCAAGTAATAATAAGTGTACAATATGAATAATTACAGATAGCAATCCACATTGTTGTTTATGTAAAAAAATAATAAAAATAACAGCAGTTATCATTGTCGTTATCTACATCGTTGCGCAATTGAACTGGACAATCCACATGGAAAATCACCGATCTAATGGAACTGCGCATTTTTATGGACATAATGACTGAGATAAAACAATAAAAATATTATTGTTAGAAATAAGGTAGTTATATCATAAAATACCTAAAGCTGAGTTCATCGATAAGCTAAACGAAGATTGCAATCAAACAGAAAGGGGTTTTTACTACTGAGAATATTAATATTTACCCATATAATCTTACATGCAAAACCCATGTGAGTTTGCATGGCAATTTTTAAACCTGTATCAGGTTAACCGTTAAACGAACCAGACAAAACAAACAAGAGCAAGAAAAACCTGTTCAGATGGAGATTCATAGATGACTCCACCCTGCACCATTAGCATGACCACATTAGAAACGGGTTTGGTCGATGGAAGAATAAACAAAATCTTTCATTTTGTCTATTCTTCCGTCGACGAAACCCGTAGAAATCCCGTTTCTATGGTCTCATGCTCCGCGTGCTGGAGTGTAATGTGGTGCTGTCCCACAAACCATGGGACACTTAAGATAGTGTCCTTTCGTCTGCCCGTTTCAAGAACTGATGGCGCTAAACTCGTAGCGGAGTTCTGGGTCGACTCTATTTAGTTCACATTTATTTTGCTTTCGACAAGCTCAAAAGAAGAAGTTAAACTAACAACTCAGGAAACTATACCTGGCTTTGCATCAAAGAAGACATATGGCAATGGGACACACACTTTTTCCTCAAAGTATGTGTTTGTATTTTCAGTAAGTAATAAATTTAGAAGACTATTCTAATTTTCCACAGTTTTTGTCACTGAAATAATAAAAAAATGCGAAAATTTCCACTATCTAACTATCACGGTTCATGAGATAAAGCCTGGTGACAGACGGACGGTGGAGTCTTAGTAATAGTGTCCCGTTTCACCCTTTGGGTACGGAACCCTAAAAACGAAAAAGTAAATAAACTTAGAAACGGGTTTAGTCGATGGAAGAATAAACAAAATCTTTTATTTTGTCTATTCTTCCGTAGACAAAACCGGTAGAAATCCTAAACTTATTTTCTTTCTTTCTTTTTCCTGTCTGCCTAGCCTTTTCCCAACTATATTGGGGTCGGCTTCCAGTCTAACCGGATGCAGCTGAATACCAGTATTTTACATGAAGCGACTGCCTATCTGACCTCCACAACCCAGTAACTGGGTAATACGATACCCCTTGGTAAGACTGGTTGTCAGAGTTTCGGGCTTCTGACGACCCGTAACGACTGTCAAAGATCCACGAATGACAGCCGGGACCAACGGCTTAACGTGCTTTCCGAGGCACGGAGGATCGATCGAGGTTGATCTGTGGATGGGTGACCATCTTTACATACCGAGAATGTAAAGATGGTCACCCATCCACAGATCAACCCCGGCAAGCGTAGCTTAACCTGATGGATCGACCCGTGCGGCAGTTATTACTCAGCCACGACCTCCTCAAACCGGAAATTTGCCATAGCAATGCAATTCATGCAATTTTGTACACAAAACTTGATGCGTTAAACCCTGGCAATGACCGACAACACGCCAAGATTGTGGAGGTTAGGAGTAGCATGCTCAGGTTTTAATATATAATTGTATTTAATTGAGACAAAGGTTGTTTCAAAGGTCGCAGACTGCGGCCTCGCTACTGCATAGATTTGAATAATAAATAAACAATCCCTAAGAGCGCTTATCCAAAAAGTTAGCAACGTCGCAAATTGCTGTCAAACATTTCGCTGTTTTGATTAATTTGGCAATATGACTGTATGGAAATATGAAATGTGGGTAACTACTGAACTAGAATTTTAATAATGAATTGCAATTTTAATACTGAATTTGATGTTGTAACCGTTTTAGGTGTAAAAAAGGCATTTGGAAAGTTTCCAAATACTTTTTTACATCTAAAACTAAATAATCGGTGTTACTATATTAATTATTCAATTTCATAATCAATATTATAGTTAGTTAGTTACCCACATTTCATATTTCCTCACAGTAATATTGCTAAATTAATCAAAACAGATAAATATTTGACAGCTATTTGCGACGTTGCCAACTTTTTGGATAAGCACTCATAACTAATATTTTAAATACGAGTGAGTTTGTTTGTTTGTTACGCTTTCACGCTAAAATGGCTGAACGGATTTGGATTAAATTTGGCACATGAGTAGACCTGGCAAAGAACATCGGGTACCTTTTATCCCGATATTCCTACGGGATCGAGACTAATCCAGGTGAAACCGCGGAGCTCAGCTAGTTATTAATATTATATATGCGAAAGTGAGTTTGTTTGTTTTACTAAAAAAACTGCTAAACGGATTTGAAAGAAATTTGGCGCATGGGTAGACCATGTCCTGGGAGGACATATCGACTGTGAACTGGCAACCGATACCTACTCATCTCAATTTTTGACAACTTTACAGGATGAAGAAAAAACTTGTTTGCGTCATTTATATAGCATCTGGTATATTAAATAAAAATACGTGGCTTTTAAATATTTTTATTACACTTGTTATTAAAAACAAAAGTAATATTTTAAGCTTCTTTCTAATATAAAAACGAGGTAAGACAATATAAATCAACACAAGAACAAAAATTGAGATAGGACCGGTTGCCAGTTCACAGTCGATATGATACTATTTATATCCCAGTAGTACGTTCCCGGGAAATAATATCCGACCTCCACGCGGGCGAAGTCACACCCAAAAGCTAGTAACGAATAAAGGAGAAAGTTTTAATTATTATTTTGTTTAGGAAGTCCTTGCCCAGCCGTGGGATGATACAGGCTACAGTAATAGTATCGTTTGGGATCCTCAAAGTAACAGGAAATCATATATCCCAAACATTTCCTAAGTATGTTAAGACGCAGATATAAGCCGATGACCTTGAGTGGTTAGCTTGCGTGTTCTGTACTGAGCTCACGCAACGCGTCGTACATCCAGCCAGTAATAGGACTCGCCCATCAAGAAACGCGGTCTCAAATTAGACGCATTAGTAATATAGACATCGGACGATGTCGTTGAAGTAGTGTATGCGTTAACTTTCTTTTGCTATGTTTTTTTACTATGGACCGAGTTCGACCGACGACGTACGAGCATAGTTCGGCCGATGACGGATACTTTCTGCCTAGCCTTTTCCCAAATATGTTGGGGTCGGCTTCCAGTCTAACCGGGTGCAGCTGAATATCATTATTTTACATGGAGCGACTGCCTATCTAAACTCCAGAATCCAGTAACTGGGTAATACGATACCCCTTGGTAAGACTGGTTGTCCGACTTTGACAGCCCCGGCTGTCAACGGCTTAACGTGCTTTCGTTAGGAAGAAGTCTCGGTAAGTTAAGATGGTCACCCATCCACGGACCAACCCCGGCAAGCGTAGCTTAACCACATGAATCGACCCGTGCGGCTGTTATAATCTGAATACGCGAGCTTTACCTAATTGCCAGCCGTTTTGGAGTTCTGGTTTAAAAGGAACAACCGTCACCCGTTCCACCTGACCCCGTGACCTCTCGCATAGATTTCCGCAACGAATGGATTCGCACTACCCGAGAGCCGACCTCCAATTGTTCTAAGCATTTAATTCAGTGCCGTCAATCAACACAGTACGAAGAACAAAACGTTATGCCCTGTTCACATTGTGCATTGTACAAAATTGTCTTGAACTTGACTGGATACTAAAATGTATGCTAGTTTTATTTGGCAACTAAGTAGCTTTCGCCCGCGGTTTCGCCCGTATGGATGTCGGAAATTATCCCAAGGGAACGTACTACCGGGATAAAAGTATCCTATGTGTTAATTCTATGTGTTTAAGTCTCATGTAATAGGGGGCGAGTCTATTGCCATCAACCGGGCACAAATCTACACTCCGGGCTGCTAGTGAGAAATTTTAGATGGAAAAACTCAACAACACTGCCCGACCTGAAATCAAACCCTGCACGATAGCATTACAACCATAGAAACGGGTTCTCTACGGGTTTTGTCGACGGAAGAATAGACAAAATGACAGATTGTGATTGTTTATCTGTCATTTTGTCTATTATTCCGTAGACAAAACCCGTTTCTATTGTGGTCATGCTAAGCTTGCTGGACCCCTTTTTTATTATTTACGGCGTGAAATCCGTCTCACACTTGCGCCGGGGATCACGGGATCTATTGCGACTTCTGCGATCCCCGGCTAGTGCTGGACCCCTAGCTCAGCAGTAGCGCTCGCGACCACTGGACCTACTTGGCAGTCATGAACATAATATTATAAAAAGTAAACAGTTATAAATATCGCTGAAAACATAGCTGTAAACATTATACAATACTGAAAATACTTCCATTTATTTCATGATATTTTTACTCCGAAGCACTTAACAAATATTTACAATGTAATATAATATTTATCTATTTTATATTTACATGCCGAAATTACATAACATAATGTTTATGTTATTATGTAATTTGTGGTTGTTTAACCACATACCGCAGAGTACATTTCGAATGACACGTAAACATTTTAAAGTAAGCTGTAACAAATATGAAAAATTTTACCAATATAAGCGGTTCTTTAGGAATAAGATAGATACCATTATATTATTTATTTATCTGTCCGATTATTCGGCGAAACAAGCGTCATAGCCGTCATCCAATTATTGAGAAACTCGGTGTTTCACGGAAATCCTCAGCTGTAAGTAAAATCACAAACAAGATGCGCGCGAAAAACATAACCCTTCCTTGGCAGTCGGGTAACAAAATAGATAGGTACAGAAGGCCAGTTCCATACAGTGAGCGAAAACTAACTCACTGCACACGCACATAATTATAGTCTGTCTAAAAAGTATTTTATGAAAGTGTAAACAAACGGTTCAGTTTAAATTCTTACACAATCACCTATTAAGCTTCGTTCAGACTTGCGCGACGCGACACCGGCTATTGTTATACCGTGAAGTTTTCTTAGAAATTGTATTGTTCGAGTCGCGTCGCGCCGTCGCGTCACACTGGTCTGCACGACCCTTTAAAGGAAATTATTAATACATTCATCTGGATTTAGAAGGTTTCAACGTTAAATCTCGCCCCTTTTTTCAACAATTTATGTTTGAATAACATTATGCAATTGTAATTCAAAAAGAAAAATCATTGATGAAAATTGATGGTCATAAAATTAACCTCAATATTATCAAATGAAAAACATATTTAAGGTGATTTTAAATTAGAATTTCGGGTGAAAGTACCTATTCATGTAACCAAAGCGCTAAATTTGTTATTGGCACTACAAATAGGCATCCACAAGGTACGTTTTCTAGTGACAGACGGACGGACGGACAGCGAAGTCTTAGTAATAGGGTTCCGTTTCTACTCTTTGGGTACGGAACCCTAAAAAGCGACTCTTGCTACGACACAATAAATTACAATTTAGGTCGCACAGCGCTAATTACTGATAATTATATTCACTTAGAAGTTCCCTATCTTTCTATCGCGTAACTCTTATTTCTTCTGACTACGCTACGCCCACCGAGCCCGCCGCGCACGTACTTATAGCTTTATACCTAAAATGCGGAGTGTCCCATCTGTATTCATCTGTGCTTGCACTATATCCATTTTTACAGTCCGTTCAAAGGATTCTGATTTCTATACCGCAGGCATAAGGATGGCATCAAAAGCAAAAAAAGTGGTCACAATACCAACTGTTTACTGCAGCTGCCATTAGTCATGCCATCCACGCAATAGAAGTCAAAATCGGTTGAACGGACTGTAATAAAGCTTTTGTCAAATGTCTAATCTTAATTCAAATGGAGTATAGCTGTACGTGAAGTGTGTGTGAGTGCGTGTGTTTCCGCTCGTTGTATAGATCTGAACTTCTGTATCTATCTACTTTGTGGTAAAATGGTTGGCTGGCTACCAACTACGGAGGATAATGCTCATTACGCTTCACTATAAGGGTTTTCTCGGAAGCTTGTACTTTTGGGAAGGATAATTAGGTGATGATTCAAACAGCTGTCAAATAAGACCGACTCCAAGAAAACGAATGTAGGTAGCAGGCATTTAATATATTTCTTTACCCACAGTGCGCGTCAAATAACTTCGCCGCTCTGAAGTTAGGTTGCGCATGCGCGCTACTGTTTTATAAGTAAGATTGACTACTGCGCAGTCATTTGTAGCCTACTTCAGAGCGGCAAAGTTATTTGACGCGCACTGGACGTAAAAAACATCGATAACCAGCCTTTAGTAAATTAAAAAAAAAATTGCGTCTGACAGTTGCTAGCTTTCTTGGTGATGACCATAGATATCCAGAGATATGCCTTCATTGCGGAATAGTAAGGAATCCTAGTGCGACCGCTTATCTCCCACCAAAATAATTACAACATTAACAAATAGTGTACTTACGACACACACTTAAAATTTGAACTCGCACACTAAGAAGAAAACAGCTACACTAACTCAATTTCTAATAGCACACATACATAGAATGGGCGGGGCTTTCACTTGTAAACACTTGCTATTTGCGAACATTCAATGCACACGCATGCAATTAGGGAGTCGAAAGCGACGGTCGATAATTTTTATCGATATTTATTTTAGCACATTCTTGTATTATTATAACTTTGTTTAATTTTCTTTATATAATTTCTTTTGTTTTTATATACCTATCCGAAAATATGGGTTATTTTTACTAAAATAAAATAAGTTTTTTTTTTTTAAATATTGTATTACCGGGTAAAGGGAACCCTCTCTGTTAAATATTATGCTATGCACGAGTAACTGTATTGAAATGTCAATGTCTTTATTTGCTTCAAACAAAATTAAATTAATAACAAATTTAACTCTTAAACTATACATGTAATACGAGAATATCCATTGAGTTCTGTAAAAAAAGATTCGACTGCAATAATACGCATGTCGATAAAATCAGCCGCACGCACTCGATTGCACCTCTCTAAATCCAAAACGTTCGTTCCGTTCGGAAAGATTCGGGCTAGTTCGGGCTAGTTCGGGCTAGTTCGTATCGCTCCGGACGCAAGTTAGTAAATGATTTAAAAATTGATTTTAAATATTAAACAGTGACTTAAATGTTTATTTACCGGTCGTAGGACACGCCATTTGTCTTCAGGTTGATGGTACTAGACCTATTTTTACAAATTATTAATGCACAGCTCGGCATTTTGGTTTTTTACGCATCAATAGTACACTGTACGCAGTTGCAAAGCGAATGAATGAAGCGTACAGCCGCCGTTCGAACATAAGCCCAATTTAGCAATGTCGAGGCGCCATGTGCCACGCCTCCAAGGCATATCCCTCGATATCCGTGGTGATGACGTAGATCCAGTTTAGTTTTCTTATCCAGGTAAACGCAGGCACATCCTATCCTATCCTATACTATTAGATGAGCAATATTTGTATGTTTTGTATCACGTTCTCGAAAACGGCTCTAACGATTTCGATGAGATTTGAAATATAGAGGTACGGGGACGAAAAATCGATCTAGGAAGGTCTCTTACTGGCAAAATTCGTTTTACCTATCTTTTTTCACACTTTCGGGAATGTGATAAAACGTTGGTATACCTAGATGATATTATGTTTATCTATTTTCACCCGAGCAGAGCTCAAAGTAAGTTTGTAAACAAACAAACTTACTTACAGAAATAATGTCATTTATCATAAACTTACACAGTTATAATATTTAATGTTAAGGGTAAATAATACTTGAAATCTTGATTTACGAGTACGTATTATATACCTGAAAAATGCTTTAACTTTATACCTACTTCTTGTCTGTTATTCCCCGTGATGAAAATAAATAATTTTGTTGAAATAATAGTATCGCATTTACATAATTATTACGTAGAATTTTGTAGAAATGTTCATACTTACATAATTGTAACCTACGAATCTATACTTAATAATAATATTATAATATTATAAAGAGGTATTTTTTTGTTTGTAAGTTTGTATGTGCCTGCGGTAATCTCCGGAACTTCCAGTAAAATTTGAAAAAATATTTTTGCATTTGATAGCCCAATTCTTGAGGAAAGTTTATAGGCTATTTAACATCACGCTACGACCCTCAGGAACCGAGCAAAATGAAAAAAGTAATGCGTGAGTAGGCGATGGGATGCGACGCGGTGGGTCGAGGGCCGCAATTTCACGCGGACGAAATCGCGCGCAGAAAGTAGTCATAAATCATTTTATAAAGAGGTAAAATTTATGAGTTTGTATGTACTTAGATGCTAATCTTCACCAGGGCTCAGACACGTTATTTAAAATAACGTTTTTAAACGTTTCTAAAAGTTCTTTCAGAATCAGAATCAGAACTTTATTTGCTATGAATGTAGGTACAGGTTTAAGAGGTTCCTAAATTAATAAGATCGGCTACAGTCTACCTTACGGCGTGCAAATTATTTCATTAATTAAAATATCAATACATACAAAACAATGTCAACAAAACAAAACAGAAATTATAGGGAAGTCAATTAATAATATTAAAGTCAGCTAGATAAATCTTACAGTGTCAAATTGCAATTAATTATAACAATCATAATCTGGACAAATTCATATCATTAAGAAAGTCTTTCACAGTGTAATAACATTTGCCTAAAAGAAGTGCAGTTACCTTAAAGGAGATTGCCACGGAGCAGGTCCCTTTTGTGGTATCGGGTGCCTGATTTTAATAATAACCAAAAAATATAACTATTTTTTTTTGTGTACAGGGTATTTTTTATACAATTTATTTCACCCTGGGAATAAAGATAAAGTTAATTAATAGTTAAACATTACGTCGACATCCGTTTGATTCAATGTAGTCTGTGGTTTGATTGGCATACAAAAAAAAGTTGCCAGGTATCAAAGAATTTAATAACTAAAGCTATCTTTTAATCAATTGAGTAATCGATATTAATTAAAACGATATTAAATAATAAAAAAAACTATTATTTTTTATTTAATTATATATAAACAATGGGCAGTTTACATCTCAATTAGATCTCAACATTTGACAACTTCAACGCTACTGTGTTAGTATTTTGTTTTAGGACGATGAGATAGAATGATGTTATCCCTGTCCTTTTATACTTATTATTGTTCCATATATATCTGAAATGAACAACAATACGTGTACGCCAAATATGAGTCTATGTAAAGTATTCTTGATGACGAACACTATTGGATAAATAAACAATGCTCATAGTCGATGCGAGTAAAACCGATAGAACAATGACAATAATAGGTTGCTTAAACTCATAATACTCATTGATAAATAATAAATGTTCAGAAAAGTAATACACACAAAAATAATAGCCATGTTTATTTAGACTCCTTAGTAGAAAAGTAGTTTTTATCGATTGATCTATAACGATTTATTAATAAATTATAAAAAAAATATCTGGCAACATTTACTTGTGCATGTCACAGAACTCGCAGACTTCGTTCTGTGCACAGACTACATAGAGATACTTATGTATGTTCTGTGGTTCGTTACGTGCGTCATTGCTTTGTTTAGATACTTTGATTTTTGAATTCCGTAATCTTTTACTTAGTTATTATTTACGATACGTGCTTTTTCTGCTACTACCGAGTTGAGCTATTAAGTTACTGGAGTGCATTACGTTTTGTGAGTTATTTGACTCTTAATAGTGCTGTTCTTTGTGAGATATTTGACTCTTAGTGCTACAACAGAAAAACAATGATATCTCTTGAACCAGGGTGAATAAATGAAAAATGGTTTCTGATTATGAAAATACTATGTTTTTACTATTATTTAAAATAAAAATCTTCAGGGCACAACAATTTTCCAGTGGGACCCAACTTTCCTTACAAATCGGGCAATCTCCTTTAAACATGTTTACAGACAAATCCTTATAACCGTGAGGTCTTTTATTATAAATGACAGGTCCCATTGTCATAATACATACTTTTCCTTAACAGTGCTGTTTTGTAATGACCCGAATGTAGCAAGTTCTTGTATTGGGATCTCAAGGGCCCAACAACCCTCAAGGGCCCTTTGTACAACTAGTACCCTAATTACGTAATACACGATCAATCGGAATTAGAATCGTTTTGAAACAAAATGCTAATCCATATCTGCATATACTGGACCATAGTTCAGAACAAAAAAATCACAATGACGGGGACTATAAGTGACTCGGCTTCGTTAAGCTTCTTTTTACACCCGTTATTTATTTCACTATTTTTATGTGAATAGAAACCACTAAATAAACCCAAATCAGTATACATACTGAAAAAACGTTATTTCTCATACTATAGCTATGTAGACAATAACCCTAGAGCCTTAGTAGTTTCACAGTAAAAAATGATAACTCTAATGTTCACTGGCATAAAAAGCTATATATATCTTAACTGAACATACTGAAAACAGTATTTTTCAAACTCGTGTAACAGCGCAGATTTGGTCCCATAGTGAAAAGTGAAGAAAATAACATGCCCTAACGGATTAAAACTTTTTTTTGTTTGACTCATAATTTCGCCTAAAATAAATGATCTCCTTTTGTTATTTTTAAAAACGTTTTAAATAACGTTCCGTTCGAACGTAACGGAAACAAATTGTTTCTTAGGTAACCGTTTCGAAAAATATACCGTTATTCGAGGCCTGATCTTCACACCTACTGATCTTCCGAAAATTCTTTCAAAGTCAAATAATTTATTTCAATTAGGCACAAAAAAGGCACTTTTGAACGTCAAACTTTACAAAAAAATATAAAACTGATTCTAGTCGCCCATTCCAAAAGGTAGTTTTCGTATGGAGAAGAATGGGCAAGAAACTCCACCGTTACTCTTTTAAAAAAAATCATTATATCTTGTATACACTTATTATATAATTATATGTGAAGACAATGCACCTAGAATAAGATTACTATACCACGATAGGTAAAAAGAATGAAAAATGAAGGAATGACATAATTATGTGATAGATGCATGGTGCTCACATACTTACAAACATTGTAAAATTATACTATATTTCTAACATTATAATAAGTAATACTAATAATAATAAGTCAGTGTGTGAGTTCAAATAATCAAAAAAAAAAAAAAAAAAATGTTTAAAAAAATAAAATAAAAAATTATACAATTAAATTAGCAACCAGTTCGATTTTGTCTAGATTCTGAATTGTCCTATGGAGCAGGACCAGCATGTTTCCAAGCATTTTTATCTTGGATATAATCCTCTAATTTGTAATATGCTTGTTTACAAAGTGTACTTTTTATATGATTTTTAAATTTTCTTTCATTTAATTCTAATATATCACAAGGTATTCTGTTGTAACATTTAACACAGTACCCCATAAAAGATGTATTTACTTTAGATAGTCTGAAAAATGGTTGATCTATTTTATCTTTATTTCTAGTATTAAAATTATGTCTATCACTTATTTTATTAAAAAGATGTAGATTTTTTCTCACATACATAATATTTGAATAAATGAATTGGCAAGGTACCGTCATAATATTAATCTTTTTAAATAGTTCCCTGAGAGATTCGCGACGACGTAGATTATAAATGGCTCTGACAGCTCTTTTTTGTAAAACAAAGATGGATTCAATGTCAGCAGCCCGACCCCACAGTAAAATGCCATACGACATAATACTGTGGAAGTAGCTAAAATAGACCAAACGCGCGGTTTCTACATCTGTTAACTGTCTTATCTTTCTAACATCATAAGCGGCCGAGCTTAGCCGCCCCGCGAAAGATGTTATATGGGGTCGGACATTGTAATTTCTCGTCTAGCGTGATTCCATGGAAAACTGTTTGATTAATAAATTCCAGTTTTTCTCCATTCAATACGATGTTACATTCGCTACTTCTAACATTTGGTAATTTAAATCTAATGCATTTGGTTTTTTTATTATTTAGTACCAAATTATTTACCGTAAACCAATCTTGGACCTGAATGAAATTTCACTGATGGGAACCTGCAATATTGCCGAGTGTCATAGCATGGGATATGTTAAAACAATAAAGCCACGGGCCGGAGTTACAGTAGTCAAATGATGTTCACAGATTTACAAAAACATTCTTTTAAAAAAAAAAATGTATGTTGTCAAAATCTTTGTAACAGTCAGAGTATATTAATAAAAACAATCAATTCTCACAGTTCCTGGTTGTAATCACCTATGAATAAAACTGGCAATGAGCCAGTGCCTACTCCAGCTAATACAATTACATGAAACAATGATTTCACAATATGTTAATAGGTACTTAATATTTTCAAATCAAAATATTTAGATACGTAGTATTTGTGTATCGTATCTTAGACTATTAATATAATTATCATAAATTATTACAAACATAAATATTTGAGCTGCTCGTGGCTAAGTAGTAACTGCCGCACGGGTCGATCCGTCAGGTTAAGCTACGCTTGCCGGGGTTGGTCTGTGGATGGGTGACCATCTTTACATACCGAGACTCCTCCGTGCCTCGGAAAGCACGTTAAGCCGTTGGTCCCGGCTGTCATTCGTGGATCTTTGACAGTCGTTACGGGTCGTCAGAAGCCCGAAAGTCTAACAACCAGGGTGTATCGTATTACCCAGTTACTGGGTTGTGGAGGTCAGATAGGCAGTCGCTCCATGTAAAATACTGGTATTCAGCTGCATCCGGTTAGACTGGAAGCCGACCCCAATATAGTTGGGAAAAGGCTAGGCAGATTGATTACAAATATAAATATTTGTATAAATATGTATTTGGAATCACGTTTTGGAAAACGGCTTTATCGATTTCGATGAAAGTTGCAATATAGGGGCGAAAAATCGATCTAGTTAGGTCTCATATCTGCCAAAAAATCATTTTCTCCGTATTTTCACCCGAGAAGAGTTCGGTCGCCCAAAGTTTAGAACAAGATGGCTACCTTAGAATGACATGGCAGCATGGAATTAGTAAGTATCTACTATCATGGCAGCATGAAATTTGTATGAACTATACTATTAAATGAGCATTCTCTAATCTCACCAGACCACTGTCTAATTACGCAATACATTTTCGTAAACGATTACGACAAATTTGTTTCACTTTCATATTGGAATAATGGGTTTGGGTGGCTAAAGTTGCCTTGTTACCTGTAACTATTATAGGACTATGGCCCCTGCCTGATCAATGTTTTATATGTACACGGATAACATGGCAGGGACTTGCACACTCAATAATGGGCCCCCGAAAAATGTCGCTAGCACATAGTGACGTAGCGACAAGGGGGCAACATGTCCCGAGGTGTTTGAGGAGTGGAGAGGTATTCCACGGCTTTCAGAACAATCCCAGAGCCGGGAAGATAGTCAAGATCCCTACAAGCACATACTGGAATACTTCCTTCATCCGAGTACGTTTGCTATTGCGGATCTCCATTCAAGCTGGCCAATTAAGGCAAGAATGAGGTGGGAGTTCTATTCCTCGTCAGTGTTCACTCCAGCCGGCCAATAAAGGCAAGCCAGAGATGAGGAACAAGATTTCTCCCGGGAGATAGGGTGCGTGGGCTCGCTACTGCCCAACAACTCGCCACATGCTGCCCTGCAGGTTTCTGTATATCTCTTGGTCTGGCTCCTCAACCAAGAGACCAGCACAGACCTAGACTTTGGAATCCCACCACGACGTCAACGTACAGATACAGCGGTGGGGGTTATGTTATTATTATTATTGAATTGTGTTATCGAGAAGTTTTGAGACTGTAAGTACCTATTCACCAACTTAACCATAAAATAAAATAACACTACATCACACCTGTAAACCCCGTAGGATTAGGCAGAGGTGTACCTAAAGCACATCCAAATCTCGCCAGTAATGTTTAAGTCCCATGTAATAAGGGGCGAGTCTATTGCCATTAACCGGGCACAAATCCGGACTCTGGGCAGCTACTGAGAAATTCCTGATGGAAAAACCCAATGACACTTCGTCCGGCATGGGAATCGAACTCAGGACCTCAGCAATAGCGTTTGCGACCACTAGACCAAAGAGGCAGTCAATTTAGAAGCAGGTAATTTTATCCATGAACTCATAAAAAAACGAAACAGCATGAATACTTCAAGCACCAAAGCATTTGTAGCAATATAGAATTCCTTCAATACTTGACCGGTCACGGCCAACTAACGTCAACACTAATTGAATATTCCAAAGCGTCGAACAACGCAGAATACCTATGCTAATGAAGTAAACTAATTACAATAAGCAATGTGCGAAGAATTACATGACAGTGTATTGTAACGCAAATTTCACGCAATCTACGTCATTTCGGATTATTCATCGAAACTAACAACATAAGATAGAAATAACAATTCTGAAATATGCAATAACATTGGAGAATGTGTCTTTACTTGAAAACTTAATTTGTATATTATTCTTATTGCCGCTTTCATGAAATATATCCCACTAAATATCGGAAATAGGGACCAAGATCCTAGAAGTGAGGCCCACTGAGAGAGGAACATCATTATTTTTTTAAATTACTGATTTGGCCTGCTCTTGACTTCGACTTCACCTTATTACGAGCCGTTTCTGTATTTTCTATAGCTGCCCCGCTGTCCCAATTTTTTGTTCTTGATCAAGGACTACAAGACCATTGGCTGAAAGGTACGACTGGTGACACTTTGACCGCTAAATTCACACCTCACATGTCGACAACCTCATGTGCCGTACGAGTACGTCAAGATGCGCAAATGTGTCGGAATTATGTCGCAGTAGCCTATACTGTGAGGAATAACGTGACTACATTAACACCTGTGTCTTATTACCATAATAAGATAATTTAAAGAATGCTAATGGCTCGTGACTAAATAATAATAACCGCATGGGTACACTTGCCAAGGTCGGTCCGTGGATGGGTTACCATCCATTACATATTGAGACCCCTCCGTGAGGCTCCGTGCCTCGGAAAGCACGTTAAGCCATGGTCCCGTCTGTCATTTGTAGATCTTTGACAGTCGTTACGGGTCGTCAGAAGCCCAAAAGTCTGACAACCAGTCTTACCAAGGGGTTATTATCCAGTAACTGGGTTCTGTGGAGGTCAGATAGCTAGTAGCCTTATCTATCTACTTGTTGTAAAGTGCCTGGATCTAGTTAGACTGGAAGCAGATCAATCGGTTCGGTTTCAGTTTTGTTTTACGAAATTACAAATCAAATTGTTTCGCTTAGCAACAATCTTAGTGCAGTTACGAGTATGACTTGAATTTCTTTGTTAACTACAACATAGCCGAGTTGCTTTAAATTAATATAGACCTATAATAGCATCATAATATGGAGAGATCTCTTGAAACGATAAATCTCACAGTCTTCATACATGGAAAATCTTCTTGCCATCACGATACTTACATTTTCTTTCTTTGAGCTCTACGAAACCTGAGACAGATTGATCCTATGTCATTGTGTGACAGGACCACTTACGAAGGGGATAGAGATGGCAAACACTTCATACGTAACCTTATCCTGCCTACATAGTGTTCTGATATTCTGCCCTAGATACAGACAACAAAACTAGACGAAACCTTCCAACAACGTCGGTTTTGGTAAATGGAAAGTTTTTTTTTTTTAAATCTGTCCATTTCCACGACTATTACGCAGTTCCAAAAGATTGAGTCTAAGATTTAATGCCATGCTCAATAATTTATTTAGCACCACGTGTAGCCACACGCGAAAGTTTTAAGGTCAAACTAGAATCAACAGTGTGGCAGTGATCGAGCCAAAACCAATAAAATAATCATCTTAGCCAGACGATGAAAAAAATATAGGTAAGTAATCAGACGTCATTTATCGACCGTCTGAGGTGAGGAGTTTCTCCAAATTTTTCGTATAAAACTTACTGTGAGAAATCGTGCTGTGAGTTCAGATGCACTGACTGATTTGTTTATACAATTAGTAGAGGTATGAGGAACAGGGTGTAAAGTTCACTCATCCACCATAGAAAAGGGAGGATCCTCTGACCAGACGGGTGTTGTGTCTGGCGACCCGACTGCCCGACTGTTGATGTCGGAAAGTCTTATATATGTCGTTCGCGCGGTAAACTCTAATTGCGCGATGCAGGATTAGTGTGACGTCATGTCTTTGATGCGTAGTTCGTATGTGGCGGTGTAACCGCTACAAGGGAAAGACTATACATGGTGTTCTGTCCTGACGGCCGTTCTAAAAAAAAATATATCCCAGGTAACCCAAAACAACATTTTTTTTTTTAAATACTGTTAAATTTCTAGTCACATTATTTACTGCTTCTCTGTGAATTTATTCATTTGTGGTCGTGGTGAAGAAGAATGTAAAATAAGGTAAAAAAAGTTAGTTAATAATCTTAGGTACTACTAGGGTTTTTTTTTTTTTTTAGAACTTCCTTAAGGTATGCTATACGCTATTTCAAGGTTATCCATTTACCGGACACCCTGTAGAGAGCAGACCACGAATGTTCACTCGTGGTCACACTTACCTATTGTGGTATGGTTAATTTTTAACCCCCGACGCAAAAAGAGGGGTGTTATAACGCTGCGTGTGTGTTTCTGTCTGACCTGAATGCGGTTTTGAATCGGTTCAGCCGTTTGAAGATTATCAGCTCTTTTCTAGTTGATAAATGGATGTGATCGTCCTCCACAGGTCTGGGCCTCATGACTGGTCGATCATTGATTTCATAATTGTTAATTTTGACAAGTTTGGTAATCTACTAGCATATTGGGCGTCATTATGACTTTCCAATGGTCAGCCACTGACACTCCATTGAAAGAAATGGCATCTATTCTATTGGTAATCTCGTACATAATGAAAAATTAATGACTGACTTGGTTGGTAATCTGCTAAAATTGTGACAGTTCCTTTGATCAGTGACCTACCATTAGAAGGTCATCGTGCAGTCATTTCTTTTAATTCTTTACGAGTATCGTGTTTGTGGAATACAATGATCAACCAATGATTGACCATTATGAATTTATCAGATTACGAACGTTTAGCAAAATGACAATGGGATCGTGTTGGAATGACGAATTTATAAAAATAGCAAACTTGGGCCCCAGATCGATTTGAAATGTTGTATTCTGATAATTCAATAATATTAGAAGAACATAGTAACTTGAACTGATGCTGCAGCATCACCTGGAATTTGCAGGATATCCAACTCCCTTACCAACTTACAGCACAGGTATCGTGCTTGGGCTCATTGGGATGGTCCCAATGAATGGGTTATAGACAGATGATGAACAGGGTCTAGTGATGGAGTAGGAAAGAGAAATGAGGAAATATTTGTGTCGGGAGTTTTTAAATTTTAATATAATTTCACTTGTATTCTATGCGCATCGTATAGACAGATAATTATATAATTCATTACAAAATATTGTTAAACATTTTAAAAGAGTTTCTTGCCCATTCTTCTCCATACGAAACTACCTTTTGGAAGGGGCGACTAGAATAATATCTATGTTTTTTGACGTTCAAAAGTGACTTGTATGTGCCCTTAGATATCCTATACTATATATATATATATATATATCTATATTTATTTGTAATCACGTTCTCAAAAACGGCTTTAACGATTCCGGGGGCGAAAAATCGATCTAACTAGGTCTCATAATGTATTTATCTGGGAAAATTGGTTTTCTCCGTATTTTCACCCGAGGAAAGCTCGGTCGCCCAAAGTTTAGAGCAGGTGGCTATCTTAGAATAACATGACATGGAATTTAAATTAGTATTAACTATCCTGTAAATCATATTTCTCTCAGTTTACTTTATAGACGATAATATTCAAACTCAAACTCATACTCAAACTCAAAGCATTTATTTCAATTAAACCACTTTTGAATTGTCAAGAATTTCAAAGCGTAGTAGGTACCTGTGCAGAAGAACGGGCAAGAAACTCCACGGACACTCTTTTAAATCAAAAATTTGATAAAGAATATTGGTTACATCATTCATTTTGAAATTATGCATCTTTGAACAATGTAGAAAGACGTGCACGTTCGTAAAAGCGTCCGTAATATAAAAGAAAAAATAAAGAATCATTCAAAAACTTAAAATAAATTAAAATAAGCCATGGCAGCTAAGAGATGACCAGTCCCAACTGGCGGGGCGCCCGTTCACAATTTATAATAAAATAAAATAGGTATATTTATACCGTTATAGTTACAGACAATTATGGGCAGTTATACCATAACTGCACCATTGAATCCCAAGGCATATTATTATAATACAGTTGTGTAGCAGCGCCTCAACCTTAACGTTTGTGTACGGACTCACCCTTAACCGCGGCGACGGGGGACGATACCCCCGCCAGCGCTCCTGCGCCCCCGCCAACCGACAGTGGACAAAGGAACACGATAGCGTACGTCACGCTCGCGAAACGCTCGTGATAGTTTTAGATATATGATTGTTTTACCTGTTTGTGCCCTATATACTGTGTTTCTAATTACACGACCTTTACTGTAAACGTGCGTTCAACCTCATTTTTAGACCCAACACACACCCCTGAGAAGGAACTAATCCTACAAGTGGCGCCCAACTCGTGGCCGTTTTCAGTGAAAATTCGTAAACATAAAACATAATAGTAACAAAAAGTGATAAATCCTATCGTGCCAACACATACTGTGATTACTGTGAACCGTTTCCGATAGTGCATTCCTGTAAATATCACCAAACAGTGCAAAATAACCGTTAAAACTCCGGGCGAGTCCACTCTTCCCGCCAAATTGTAACCGACGCGACGCGCGCTCGGTCGAGTCTACCGCGTGGCATTTTTGGCGCGTGACCGACAATACAATCAACGTATTGTGCAACAAACCACCCATAAAACCGTCACCCGTGTTGTTCGAGCGAGTAACAGTAGAGGTATTGTAGTGCCCTGTTACCATGCCGCCGAAGCCAACAAAAAAACGTACCGGAAGAGATGGTGGGTCGGAATCCGACACGGACGTGGAGCAGAATAGGACGGTGGTCGCATCACCATCGTCATCACCGAACATCGCCATGTCTGAGGAGATGCTTCAGGCCCTTGTGTGCAACATCACAAGGAACCAAGCGGAAGCAAACCGTATCCTTATTGAAAGCATACTGGCGAACAAGGATGAACCGTGCACATCATCACCACGGATACCCGATACGCGTGATACCGCGCGGTGGTCGGGCAACTTCGCGAAGTGTACGGCGCGTTTTGACGGGTCATCAAAGAACGCGGAAGAGCTCGAGGCATTCATCGACGCTATTGAAGTGTACCGCGACTGCACCAACGTCAGCGACGAGCACGCGCTGCGGGGGCTGCCTATGCTGCTAGTCGGCGAGGCCGCCATCTGGTGGCAGGGCGTGAAGTCATCGATAACATCATGGTCCGACGCGCTGCAGCGTCTGCGAGGGATGTACGGAGTGCCGCGACCCGGCTATAAAATATTTCGAGACATTTTCGGTACCGAACAAAATAGTGAACGGGCCGACGTGTTTATAAGCAAAGTGCGCGCTTTAATATCAAAGTTACCGTATGATGTGCCGGAAGTGATGATGCTAGATATAGTTTACGGATTATTAGATCGTAGGATAAGAAAACGAGTGTCTCGCGATGCGGTGCACGAGCTGGAACAGCTGATAGCGAAGGCCAGGTTAGTCGAGGAGTCGTTGGCGGAGGTAAGTGCTTCTAATGTGAACAGTAACCCTTCTGTCGCCGCTCAGGAACGTTCGAACACAAACGTTAACCCTACGAATGTCATAAGTGACTCGCAAAAGTCGAGTAGTATTCAAAGTTTTGTTAAGCCGCCCGACTCGCATGCGCTAAACGTCAATAATAATAGTGACGGGCAAAGGCGTGTTAGACCGAAGTGTACTTATTGCAAATTTTTCGGTCATACTTTAGACGAGTGCCGTAATAAGGATAAGAGGGTCGGAAAGGTCACTGACCCTTCTAATAAGTCGAGCAAAAGTACCGAGTTACGTTGTTACGGATGTGGTCAGCTGGGAGTGGTGCGTTCAAAATGCAGTAACTGCAAAGGCGCGTCGACTTCAAGCAAGTCGGATTTTTGTAGTGTTCAAGTAGCCAATAGTGATGATCCGCGGCCGCTGGTGGAAATCCAGGTCGTGAATCGCAAGGGGGTAGCTATCTTAGACACGGGGGCAACACATTCCATCGCGGGCCCCATGCTATACGACTTACTTTTTAGAGCCGGCATTGTTTTTAGGAAAACGTTACGTACGATAGGGCTTGCCGACGGATCACAACAAGAAGGTACTGTACTTGAGTGTGATACTGACGTAATGTTGGAAAACCATGTTATACCTACCACGTTTATAGTTTTACCGGACGCGCAAACTCGGACATTGCTAGGTAGAGACTTTATTATGAAAGCAAGTATCCTGTTGGACTTGCCACAAAGAAGCTGGTGTTTTAACGACGAGCCGGAACACTGGCATCCGTTTATCACTAGCTTTGATTTACCTACTAGCGGCCAGATGGAGCTGATGAAAGTAGAAGCATCAAACCTTGTGCTGAGGGATGATGAAGGCACTAAATTAACAGCAGATCAGAGAACCCAACTGAACGCGTTTCTGTTGAAGAGGTCCGACCGCTTCGCAAAGGGGGGGCCACCAACGGAATACGCCACGCACCGGTTGAACATCGACCCGCATCAGGAACCCATCGCCTCACCACCTTACCGGATGTCTCCCAGTAAGAGAGCGATGCTGGAGCAAGAGTTGCAGAAGTTACTGGAAACTGACGTGATCGAGGAATGTGAATCTCCTTGGGCCGCCAACGTGGTTCTCGTGACGAAGAAGGATGGAGGGGTTCGGCTATGTGTAGATTACAGGAAGCTGAATGCTGTAACTGAGCCTGATCGCTATCCACTTCCGCGCATCGAAGACGTTCTCCACGCAGCTAAGAACACCAGTTTTATGACAACCTGCGACCTCCGATCAGGGTACTTTCAAATTGCTGTAGAACCGGCTGACCGCGACAAGACTGCGTTCGTGAGCCCACTCGGCTGTTTTAGGTTTAAAAGGATGCCAATGGGTTTGAGAAATTCAGGAGCAACTTTTCAGCGGCTTATGGATCGATTCAGGTCTGGCAAGGAACTAGCCGACGTTTGCATGTTGTCTTACTTAGATGACGTCATCGTCCTGTCGGAGTCGTTCCCCAAGCACCTGGAAGACCTGAGCGCTGTTTTCGACCGGCTTGAGATGTACAACCTGCGAGTTAACCGCGAAAAGAGTTACTTTGCTCGCGAGTCAGTCAAGTTTCTGGGCCACGTAATCGTACCTGGTGGGGTGAAGGCAGACCCCGATAAGACAGCAGCTATCGCAAATATGTCCCCTCCTGAGAACGCGAAACACGTGAAGACCTTTTTGCAAACGTCGAGTTGGTTCAGGCGCTTCATTCCCAATTACGCCGACGTTGCCAAACCTCTGACGGATCTCCTGAAAAAGGACAGCAAATGGACCTGGACCTCGAAGCAACAAGACGCCTTTGACTGCATTAAGGAAAAGTTGATCACCGCTCCTATACTGCGCCAAGCTGAAGAATCGATGCCATTTACATTGAGAACCGACAGCAGCGGTTATTGTCTCGGAGCAGTACTGATGCAGGGGGAGGGCCCCGAGGAAAGACCAGTAGAATACGCCAGCCGTTTGTTGAATAGTGCGGAAAGAAACTATAACACAACGGAAAGAGAAGCGCTAGCAGTCGTATGGGCTGTTACCAAGTTCCGCGCATACATCGAAGGATCCGAGGTTGTGATAAAGAGTGACCACCAACCTCTGCGATGGCTGATGACTGTGAAGTCACCAAGTGGCCGCTTAGCGAGGTGGGCCCTTACTCTCCAGGAGTACAATCTCCGTATAGAATATACACCAGGCAGGTCGAACGTCATCGCTGACACTCTTTCACGACCAGCTTGCGCAGCAGAAACGGATAGTGATATCCGCTACGCCGAGGTTGACTTCCCGTCAAGAAGCCCTAAGGATGTTCGTGAGAACCAACTCAAAGATCCTGACGTGCGAAAGATCGTCGAGGACCTCGAATCAACCGACGACCCGTTTAGGGGGAGGAGTTGGTCCGACCGTAGCTTCCTTATGTCGGACGGTATTTTATACAGATATGGACCTGACGAGTGTGAGGGAGAGACAGGATGTCTCGTTGTACCGGAGCACGAGCGTGATAAAGTCATGGCAGAATATCACGACGCACCGACGGCTGGACATTTCGGAGTAGAGCGCACACTAGATCGAGTGAAGTCAAAGTATTACTGGCCTGGTATGCGGCAATACATTATTGAATACCTGAAAAAATGTGTAGAATGTCAGAGGTACAAAGCCAATAATAGGAAACCGGCCGGACTACTGCAGACTCCCGCAACCAATCGCCGCTTTGAAGTCATCGCCGTGGACCTTTTCGGCCCATTGCCAGAGACTGCAGATAAGAACAAGTGGATCCTTATCATAGAAGACACGTGCTCTCGATGGGTAGAGTTATTTGCTCTACAAGATGCTACAAGTTTAAACTGTTCCAAGATCATGATCACAGAGGTTTTCCTGAGATATGGAGTACCTAGACGGATCTTGAGTGATAATGGTGTGCAGTTCATAAGCGAAATAATGCAGCAGGCTTGCCATTCGTTTGGCATTACTCAGTCGTTGTCGCCTGTATACCACCCACAAGCGAACCCGGTGGAAAGGAAGAATCGCGATCTAAAGCCGCAACTTGCTATTTTAGTAGGGAAGGATCACAACACCTGGGACGCTCACTTACCCGCGATACGTTTCGCGATGAACTCTGCAGTGACCAGCAGCACCGGATTTTCACCGGCTTACTTGACGTTTGGACGAGAGATGCGTGCGCCAGCCGACGTCATCGCCGACATGCGCACCATTGTAGAAAGTGACAACGTCGTGACGAACATTACCCCTTACCTTCGGAGAATGTCAACCGTATTATTTGAAGCTAGAGAAGTGCATGAAAAGGTTCAAGCGAATCAGAAACGTTATGCCGACGAGGGTCGCAGCCCTGCACCTGATTACTCAATCGGTGATCTAGTCCTTTTGAAGACCCAAGGCAGTAACGACACGACCCGCGGACAAACACCGAAGTTTATACCTCGACGGGACGGACCTTACCGTATTAAGGAACCCGCGAGCTCCACTACATATGTGTTGGAGAAGGTAAGTAGCGGTGAACGGTTAGGGAGGTACCATGTGTCCCAATTGACCCCATTCGTAGGCGACGTACCGCCAGCCCCGGTCAACGAAAAGCGTAGGCGTGGTAGACCTAAGCGTTATCTTGTCTGACTCAGACGCGTGGGCGCATGTCTGGGTCAGAGGGGGAGGATGTAGCAGCGCCTCAACCTTAACGTTTGTGTACGGACTCACCCTTAACCGCGGCGACGGGGGACGATACCCCCGCCAGCGCTCCTGCGCCCCCGCCAACCGACAGTGGACAAAGGAACACGATAGCGTACGTCACGCTCGCGAAACGCTCGTGATAGTTTTAGATATATGATTGTTTTACCTGTTTGTGCCCTATATACTGTGTTTCTAATTACACGACCTTTACTGTAAACGTGCGTTCAACCTCATTTTTAGACCCAACACACACCCCTGAGAAGGAACTAATCCTACAGTTGTCTGTTATGTGAATTAATTACCTTAGCTCCTTATTTAGAGCATTATTGTATTCAATAGTACCTAGTGAGGTCGATGGGTGATGGAATAATTCAATTTTATCATGATTATTGTTAGTGCTTCTTGGGTCTCTAAATGAATTCTCATTTAGCATCCTGCAGTTTGGATTTGTGGTCGACATAGGTATTATAGGCACGATTCCTATTACATAGGAGTCATTTACTGAGTAAAGATTTAGCAGTGGCATCTGTTGGCCTTGTCTGATACTCATAATTTTTAGGGGGAGGGTAAAACTAGAGTCTTGACCCCATTGATTCCTAAAGGAAACGACCTTCGTATAATTATGTTAGATATTCGCATTCTACGGGTATGATAGGAAACCATAATCTCCCTAGCCTTTTCCCAACTATGTTGGGGTCAGCTTCCAGTCTAACCAGATGCAGCTGAATACCAGAATTTTACATGGAGCGACTCCCTATCTGACCTACACAACTCAGTCATTGGGTAATACGATACCCCTTGGTAAGACTGGTTGTTTGACGTTAGGACTTCTGACGACCCGCAACGACTGTCAAAGATCCACGAATGACAGCCAGGACCAACGGCTTAACGTGCTTTCCGCGCCATGGAGGAGTCTCGGTATGTAAAGATAGCCATCCATCCACACACCAATAGGGATAACCCTAAGTAAAAAAAAAAACTATTTAGTCCGTCGGTTAGCTAATTTAATAAAAAATATTAGACTCGTATTTTTTGCTTTAACATTATTAATAAATAATGACTTAGATACAACGCATTAAAGTTGGGGAGTAGGGGTTGATTCGTTTTCGTCACAAGTAAGTATAAAATCTACATACTCGTGACGTCATGGCACATTTTAACTCAATGTATCGCCGTAATCTTTTGATAACGTAAAAAAAGAAAAAATACGTCTACGTAATTTTTTTATAATCTACAAGACGGACAAAAACAATCATTAAGCGTAATTATACCACTTGTGTTGCGTATAAACATTGAATATCTTTCTGCATAATATGTATTTGGATGCGAAGCAGATGGACTTTGGTATATCAAAGTCTTTTACTCATCCAAATCCATCCAAATCAGTTCAGTAGGTAGCTTATACCAAAAACTGGAGATACGCTGCTCGCGGCAGTGCTGCCGCGCCACTACTGGTCCCCATACATTTTCCATAGGTTTAAATGAGATTACATTCTGAGCACGACAGCAATGCTGTGTCACATTGCTGCCATGATCCCAATGTACCTTACGTATGACTTACAAATTAAATTATCAGCGGATTAACAGCTTGTTCAAGCTAAACAGTACAATAAACAAGATTTGTGATCTGAAACTAGGATACCTAGCTATCTAGGACTACGAAGATAATAGGATCTAACTGACGTAATGTCGTCGACATTACGTCAGAAGCTTAGTATAATGTTATTATCTACGTAGGTAGATATGTTTTGAAGATTGTTGCGTGTATTCCTTCATGATAAAATTATTTTTTGTAGCTTTCTTCTTTTGCCCTTGTCCCATGTTAGGTACTTGGGGTTGCCGCATTATGATTTTCTCTTTCATTCTTTAAAGTCAACCGACACGTTATCATTCACTCCCTTTTCTTTCATATCATCCCTCACATGATCCATCCGTCTTTTATTTGGTTACTTTTCAGCCGAAAGACATCCAATGCTGGACATAGGCCTCCCCCAAGCACCGCCCCTTCGACCGGTTCTGTGCATCTCGCATCCAGCGAATTCCTGCCGCCTTCATTATGTCATAGGTCCCCCTTCCAACGCTACGTCTTCCGGTACGCGGTCGCCACTCCAAAACCTTTCGGCCCCATCGGCTATCTGTTCTGCGAGCAATGTGCACTGCCAACTGCCACTTAAGTTTGGCAATTCTTCGAGCTATATCGGCTACCTTGCTTATAGTGTACCTTCTTAAAGTAAATAACTTTCGTAACGATTAAGAGAGCCTTTCTGGTTAGCAATATTGATGACAATAGGGAGATGTGAGTGGGGTGAGCAGTGATGGCATAAAAACTCAAACTCAAAGCATTTATTTCAATTAAACCATTTACTGGCACTTTTGAACTGTCAATGAGTCAGTCAGTTACTCAGAAAGTTGAAGCTAGTTGCCCATTCCAAAACGTAGATCTCTATGGAGAAGAACGGGCAAGAAACTCCAAGGACACTCTTTTAAATATAGATATTACAAAATCCTGGGTACATTACTCTTGTAGATTCTATATGTGAGAACAATGTCAAAAAAAAATATAAACATAAAAAACGATTAAAAATAAAAGATTAAAAATAAGCCCTGGCAGATAAGAGATGACCAGTCTCAACTGACGGCGCCCGTTCACGAACATGACGCGTGGATCAGCACCATCCAGCTCAACCATTTTGTAGGGAACCGAATGATCCATACTGATAACGACCGCGACTTGCGAATTGTAGGTCGATGACAGGCGTTCTACTTTGTATAAATTATTTCATCACCACTGCTCTCAAAACGGTGAAGGATAACATCGTGAGGAAACCGGCATGTCCTAGAACCAAACATTCGAAAACATATGACATCTACAAAACCGCAGTGGGCCCGCGTAGGGCCCACTCCCTCTCACGGAGAGGAGGCCTGGGTCCCAATAGTGGGGCGATTATAGGCTGAGACTTCTATATACCTAGAAGGACTTACAAACTAACACCTCCTGTGTAGGTATTTCCCCAAAAGATTTCAGTTTCAGTTAACTATGATAACCCGCATTCAACAAAGGTCGTCTCTTCACGTCGTAGTCAACAATACAGACAGACTACGTTTAACAAATAAAAAAACTTATACCTATATTTTTTTGTTTGCTGTTTAAACATTATTCAATAATAACGTGGCTCTATTTATTTCCCTTTTGAAATTGTTGCCTTTGTTTTAATGTAGGTAAATAGTTCTATTCACCTACTTTATATAAACGCAATAAAAACATATTATTGACACAACTTATTTATTTACGAAAAATAATAACAACCGCAAGAGTGAGCGTAGTAAATAAAGGAAAAATGACACAACAATACAGTGCTATCCAAGTTATTCAAAGAACCTCAAATGAATCATAATATTTTGTTGTACTTGTTTAGTAAATATTTACGTAACGTAACATACGGTCGATAAATCATGACTGGTCTGAACATAGCTCTCCGAACTTTGCTTATATTCACTCACCCACACTCGCCTCATGCATCACCATTTAGTGTTTAAAAATTATATTACGCAAACAGCACTTAGCACTTTTTATTTATAGCTTCTTGTAGTTTACCTCTGAGATCATGACTACTTAACCGGGCAATCCTGTGGCTGCCTTAAGCTACTAACTTAAAGGCTCCAGCCAGGGGGGTAACATAACTTATATACTAGGCGACTGCTCACTTAGGACACCCCCTGAGTGGAGGACAGCAAGATGGGACAGGCTGGATCAAATCTGGATAGTTATTATTATCAGGGGAATTTAAAGCTACAGGCTCAGCTACGGCGCCGGGTCAATACTCCCCCCCGACCCTTGCTCGACGACTGGCGCTTCGTCGAGCAAGGGTCGGGGGGAGTATTGACCCGGCGCCGTTGACTCGGGGTCGCGATGTCGCGATCGCGGAGGACCTCAGCGGCGAGGTTGAAATTACGGACGTCTGTGTTTGTGCACTGTACTGGTAGCCCTACTGCTCTTCTGGAGGAGGGTTATGGAGTCATCTGGGTGGGTAAGATTATCGAGCACTGGAATTCGCTTCCCTTTTATAGAGTTGCCTGGTTCCTTTAACATAATATCAATCGTTACTGGTTACTTTCGAATATTTGCCTTTGTCGATGTTTAGGTAATCTACAAAACTTTAAAGAAAAGTTAGGGATTTGTCATGTGCCTTGTGTAATAAATAAAAAAACAATCTAGAAAATACAGTCGAAATCACGATAAAAATTACGCGTAATTCATTATTATTTGTTAAACAACTTAAGTAGATATTAAATGGCGTTAATCGCAAATATCTATCAATTCTAATCAACTGGTTTTTCCCTTATCACCGTAACTAGGCTCTGATAAGCCATAAAACAATAATATGTTGTGCTGATAAGTGATAATTACTTACACATAATAGTCATCGATTCTGGGAAAATTCAAACAAATATTTTTATAAACACCTTTTCCGTTATTATGGTTCAAGTCTTCCTTAAAATGAGATCATTAATAATACTACCCTATAATGAATGCACGAGCATTGATCAACACGCCTGCTCAAGACGGGTTGGCGATTTCAGCAGGGTTCACGATATTTACCTTCTGCAATGTCAGTAATATCCAAGATTAACTCAGAAGGTCCATATAAATCGAAGAAGTCACATTACTACTTGCCCGGAATTGCTCGTGCATGAGAGTCGACGCCTTAAAACAAGTCGGCTGCCCAATTTCAAAACCTAGTAACAGGTGATTTGAAAAAAAAAACGGTTTTTGGCATTTTTCGACTTACTAGAAGGTATCAAAATGATGTGGACCTTAAAACACCCAGTTTCATACGTAATTTTTAAAAAATAATTTAGCAAGTCTAAGCAATTTGGCATGATTACAAAAATTTCCTTAAAGTACGAATTTTAAACTTAGTATGTCAAAATACAAATTTAAAACCCTAGCAACTCAAGCGACTTACTAAGTTATGAATTTGAAATACCAAATTGCTAGGTTTTGAATTTGGCGCCGATTGTTAAATAGATGAAATTTCGTTTAGTAAGTCCAGTGTCACCGGCGCACGAGTGTTTCGCTCCGTGTTAAAAAATGATAAAATGAGTTAAAGCAATTTTATCAATCCAGGCGTATAATGCGTGTATAAAATTAAGGATTAATTTTATTTGAGCCGTCTATTGGCTTTCAATTTAACATTTGCACCACTATGTAATGATGCAAAGATAAACAGTAAAGCGTGTTGTGTGGCATGAAGCAATGATGGGTCGAGATGCTAATAATATAATAGCATTGATGGCTTTTCTTATTTCGGAAACAGATGTGCAAAAACTCTGAGATTTCTCACTAAAGGCCATACCCAATTATGTCTGCTGACGGCGTACACAGAAATATAGAAAAAGAGATGAGGCGTCGAGATGGAGTTTATGTTTACGAGGACTACAAGTCTATTATAGCGAACTGTAGAAATAACAGTGATGTTATCGAAGTACAAAAATCATACCAATGGGTAAAAGAGAAATGAGTTCCACGGCGTAATGTACACAAATGACGATTCAGCTCTCAGCACATTTTTGCTAAACCCAGTGAAGCTAAGTTCCTCAAAGGATAACGAAATCAGTTCTATAAAGCAGATTTGTATGAGTCTTACCAAGAACCTCTTCTTTCTTGATGCAGAAATTTAATGTCAACACTATTCCACCGCTTTCAAATACTATCCCCCGAGGGGTGAAATCATCGAAGAAAGATGGTATTGTTTCAAAATTGGTAATGCCATTAAACAGAAGGGAGTTTTGGCTGAATCCACCCACGAATGATAACTTCATTGATTTGCAAACTGATGGTCAAATCGTTAATAATAACAACGAGTAGTTCATTATCAATAAGAATGATTTTAGCATAAGTTTTTTTTTTAGTGTTGGTTGACTGTTGAGTGTGTGAGTCATGTTTTAATTTAAGTCCTTTGAAGTACGTTACTAAATATCTTTTTATAAGTCAACAGGATTTTTATTCAAAATCTGCATTCATAGGTACTTTGGGATAATTTTTTAATCTTATAAACACAAAAATGTACAATGAATTTGTTTAGTCTTCACGTTTACCATAGAAAATCAAATTGATAACCTAGTAAGCAGATTTACTAAGTTTTGATATTGTTTTTACATTCATATTTGGGTAAATTCACAAATAAAAATATAGTATGAGCGATTCAAGTGTAACTATACTCTAAAATGATTACGAGTATAACAAACTAAAATGTCAACAATATAGCACAACTTTTTGCCAAACATCCAAATCGCTATCTCTTCTGGTTTCTTCGGGCGAACGAATCAAAGTAGCCGACCAGTTCGGCTGCTTAAAATCAAAACATAGTAACTCGTTCCAACAAAAATGTTCAGGAGAGTCAAAAAACTGGTCGGAAAAAAATTAAACCTCAATTTTATACACGCATTATACGCCTGGACTGATATAATTGCTATAACTCATTTTATCATTTTTTAACACGGAGCGAAACACTCGTGCGCCGGTGACACTGGACTTACTAAACGAAATTTCATCTATTTAACAATCGGAGCCAAATTCAAAACATAGCAAGTTGGTATTTCAAATTCATAACTTAGTAAGTCGCTTGAGTTGCTAGGGTTTTAAATTTGTATTTTGACATACTAAGTTTAAAATTCGTACTCTAAGGAAATTTTTGTAATCATGCCAAATTGCTTAGACTTGCTAAATTATTTTTTTAAAATTACGTACCTATTAAACTGGGTGTTTTAAGGTCCACATCATTTTGATACCTTCTAGTAAGTCGAAAAATGCCAAAAACCGTTTTTTTTTCAAATCACCTGTTACTAGGTTTTGAAATTGGGCAGCCGAGTTTTTTGGCTCTCCTGAACATTTTTGTTGGAACGAGTTACTATGTTTTGATTTTAAGCAGCCGAAGTGGCCATCAAGACTGAGATCATTATATTATTTTTAACACTATTCCTAGGATCAAAAACAACGTTAAAACGAGCTAGTTTTTATTGCCATCCAATATTTTTCGGAGCAGCATTCAATGACTGCGATTAATTGGGGTCAAAGAATAACTAAAATATGATGTACAATCTGCAAGTCATCACTGACATTGAAATGAGAATATACAGTGATAAGTTTAGTATAAGTCTATGGACTATATCATGTCGATTCGAGGATGATAAAACAGCTGTGTCATTCCAACTTTATGGAACTGCGTAATAGTTAGCCAGCGCCGAAATAACTGTTTTATGGTGTCAATAGCTATTAGAGGTGCGTGTGGCTAAATGACCATCCATTACATATCCCAGCCGTTGGTCCCGGCTGTCATTCGCAGATCTTTGACAGTCATTACGGATCGTCAGAAGCCCGAAAGTCTGACAACCAGTCTTACCAAGGGGTATCGTGTTTGTAGAGGTCAGATGGGCAGTCGCTCCATATAAAATGTGGTATTCAGCTGCAAATGGTTAGACTGGAAGCCGACCCCAACAGAGTTGAAAAAAGCCGAGGCAAATTGATAAACTCAAACTCAAACTCAAATCATTTATTCCAAATAAACCAATTACAGGTACTTTTGAATTGTCAAGGGGTCGGTCAGTCAGAAAGATGAAGCTAGTTGCCCATTCCAAAGCGTAGTAGGTTCCTATGGAGAAGAACGGGCAAGAAACTCCATGGACACTCTTTTAAATTAGAATATTGTTACAAAACATTGGTTACATCATTCATGTTGAAATTATATATGTGAGAACAATGTAGTAAATCGTGCACGTTAAAAGCGACCATAATAAAAATATAAAAACAAAAATAATTAAAATAAACCATGGCAGCTAAGAGATGACCAGTCCCCACTGACGGCGCCCGTTCACGAACATGACGCATGGATCAGCATCATTTAGCTCAACCATTTTGAAGGGAACTTAATGATCCAACACACACGCCACCACCAGCGAGACATTTGAGTGAGCATGACATACTCTCAGCCGCCAGGGTACATTCAAGTCAATGAAAGACGTACTCAGTAAATGTTAAAGTAGGTAAACAGTGCTCACATATGTGCAATGCAATTATATAAAACTAAGAGATTGAATTTATACAATGTAAATATAGTTTTTCAATCTTCAGCAGCTCCAACAATATTTTCCAATGCTAATCAATTAGTTTATGCGCCCTTGTGGAGCTGGACCAGCGTTGAGCCAAGCATTTTTGTCAGCGATGTAATCCCCCAACTTATAATATGCTTGGCAGCATAGTGTGCGTTTTATGCAAGATTTAAATTTCGTTTCATTCAATTGGAGTATGTGGGGAGGTATTTTATTGTAACATTTTACACAGTACCCCATGAAAGATGAGTCTACTTTAGCCAGTCTGAAACCCGGTTGAACTAATTGGTCCCTATTTCTAGTCCCATAATTGTGTCTATCACCTATTTTACTGAAAATACTTAAATTTTTCCTTACGTACATGATGTTCTCGTATATATATTGACAAGGTACCGTCATAATGTTAATATCTTTAAATAGTTCCCTTAGGGAATCGCGTCTGCGGAGGCCATATATTGCTCTGATGGCTCTTTTCTGCAGAATAAAAATCGATTCGATATCTGCAGCCCGTCCCCATAGTAAAATACCGTAAGACATGATACTATGAAAGTAACTGAAATAGACTAGCCTCGCGGTATCTACATCAGTAAATTGACGGATTTTTCTCACAGCATATGCTGCTGAACTTAGCCGTCCTGCAAGAGATGTTAAATGAGGACCCCATTGCAGCCTTGAGTCGAGCGTGATCCCCAAGAAAACAGTTTTATCGACGAATTCTAGTTTCTCCTTATTCAATACTATTTCACAAACACTACTTTTAACATTCGGCAAAGCAAATCTTATGCATTTAGTTTTTTTCCCATTTAATACTAAATTGTTAGCAGTGAACCAATTTTGGACCAGCAGTAGGGCGTTATTTACGTCGTCAAGATTTGATTCACGTCTATTTATCTTAAAAATTAGAGAAGTATCGTCAGCAAATAACACCATTTGTGGTTTGTTTTTTAATAAATGGGGTAGATCATTAATATATACTAAAAAGAGGAAAGGACCCAATATTGAGCCTTGTGGAACACCCATTTTTACTTTTAGACCGAGTGAATTGACACCGTTAATTTGAACTTGCTGTTGTCTATCATTTAAATAAGAGTTTACCAAACTGAGCGCAAGCTTACCTAGTCCGTAATGCTCAAGTTTCAAGAGCAAGGTTTCGTGATTTACGCAGTCAAATGCCTTGGAAAGGTCACAAAAGATTCCTATGGCATCTTGGGCCGCCTCCCATGCTGTAAATATATGTTTTAATAAGGCGACACCGGCGTCAGTCGTACAACGTCCCTTGGTGAACCCATATTGTTGTTCGTGTAAGATTTGGTTGGTGTTAAAATGATTAAGCATTTGATTGAGCATTACCTTTTCGAACACCTTGCTGAATACCGGCAGCACGGATACTGGTCTAAAATTGTTGGTGTCTTTACTGTCCCCAGATTTAAAAAGTGGTATAACCTTACTGTATTTCATTAAATCCGGGAAAACTCCTTGATCCACGCACAAATTAAATATTAAAGCTAAATATGGTGCTATAGTCTCGATTATGGATGTACAAACTTTGATAGATAATCCCCATAGATCTTCAGTCAATTTGATTTTGATTTGCCGAAAAGCTTTTACAACTATCATAGGGTTTATATGTTTAAATTGAAATTCAACCGGGCAGCCTGTAACGTTCGCTTTTAATAAATCAATTGAGACATCGGGTGAGGAATTTAAAGCTTCCGTCGTTTTTGATGGTATATTAGTAAAGAAATTTACAAATTCTTGAGCTACTTCTAAGTTAGAGCTTATGGGACCACGTTCAGTCTCCAATGTGTACTCAGTGTTTCGTATTTTTTCCCTGTTAGTTTCATTATTTATTACTTTCCAAACCGTTTTTATTTTATTTTCTGCTGATTTGATCTTGTTGCTAATATACAGAGCTTTAGCTGTCTTGCAGGTATTTCTAAATATTTTCGAATATGTAGCAACATACTTGTTGAAAGTTTCTGTGTTAATGTAAGGCTTAAGGCCATACAGCTCGAACAGTCTTTCCCTACTTATCCTAATACCTCTAGTTGCCCAGTCACTAAAAATAAAATTAGGGCAAATATTTTTTGTTTTCTTTTCAAAAGTTTGATTGAATTCAGTGTGCACTATTGAAAAGAAATCCTCATACAATTTATTTGCATCGTCCATATTATGGCCCAGAGCATTTAACTTATTATGTAGGGTACTATTGAATCTATTTAATTTGCCAGTTGTTATTGGTCTAAATTGTATTTGCACTTTTTGCTTAACTGTTTTAAACTTAAAAGTTACCGTTTGTCCACTATGATCAGACGGCAAATAATTTACGATGGATTTATCTAAATAATCGCAATCGCAGAAGACATTATCGATACAAGTAGCAGAAGTTGGGGTTACTCTAGTTGGTTCTGTAAAAACATTAGACAAATTGAACGATTTAAAAAGGCTTAATATTCTACTGCTATTTGAATTATTTTCTAGAATATTTATATTAAAATCACCACAAATAATTGTGGCTTTGTTACTTGATGCAAGTTTCGCTAGGACATCATCCATTACTGACTCAAATAAAGAAAAGTTCAGATAATTAGGGGGTCTGTACACGCACACTACAACATGCTTATCCAGCTCAACACAGGACAGTTCGATGCAACGTTCAACTGATAAACCAACTATGTCATTACGTTGCTTAGATTTTAAACATTTTTTTATCAAGATTAGAGAACCTCCACGCAGCATAGTTTTCCGGTTAAAACAACTGCCCAGACTATAGTTCTCATAATTAATCAGCATTTGGTAATCCTTTAACCAATGTTCAGTAAAACAACAAATGTCAAACTTTGTTTTTTCTAAAAACATTTCTATTTCTAATAATTTTGATGAAATACCTTGAATATTTTGATGAAATAATTTCAAGGCATTCTGCTGATTTCCTTTTTGATAATTATTTATTTTAGAGCAAGAAGACACCTTGTTGTTGTTAGCAATAAGAATATTCTTACTGGTACCTTCTGTTGTCTTACACACTAGTTTAAATGACTATCCGGAGTTAACCCCAAGATTTCAATGGCATCACTAGGCAGTGAGCTCATAGTGAGCGAGGGACATGGAACCTCCTTCGTACAATTTGTATAAATATTAATAGCATTTGAGCTACATTTATTCTGGTACACCACCTTATTATTAGTATTATTACTAATCATTGTGGTGTTAATAATACAAGACTTCGACATACTACCTATGTCTGAGTTTATATAAAAAGCTAATAGCCTTGCTATTATGTGTCTAAAACTAACAGGCAGATACACGGTATCCCTAGTCGATTTTAAAGTTTCCACAAAACTGTTGGTGTCAAGAAATACAAGCTTATCACTATAATGACTAACTAAAAAGTGCATATGCTTGTTAAGCATATGAATATAATTGTTTTGTCTTTTTGTCAATTTTTCAAAATATGGGAAAGCACACAATATTATTTTACTACAATTTAACTTTAACAATTCAGTTACACCGTCAGTGATTTCATCTTTTTTGACCTTAGAACTAACCTACAAATACAGTAATATTGGTTTTAGGATTGTATGCATTTGCCACTACTGATGCCATTATTCGTTTGTAGGTAGACCCTGGCATACAATAATTTTGCGTAGAGTAACACAGGTTGTTACTAATTAATTTACCTATACCTCTTCCTATACTATCTGAGAAAATAACTGAATTATAACAATCATGACTACTGAAAGATGGACAACTACCAATCTCAGGCTGTACGTCTTGAGATAGATCTTGCACAATACCAGATATATCTTGGTTGAGGATACAGCCTTGAGTCAAACTCTCAGCCTGGGACGGGTCCTCCGTTGCCTCAGGCTGGACAGCATCAGGGTTTGAAACCTTCTGACAAGTACACTGACACATAACTAACTCATTAGCTGCAAGAATATGTTCTTTAATTTGGTTCTGAGAGCCCACATATTTAATGTAAAGGGAACCAAGTCTTCCCTCAAGTAACTGAATGTCAGACTGCAAGCGCTGTGTATCAATTTCATATATTTTTTTGCTGTCTTCCAATTTTATTTGATAATTGTTTAATTTATTGAGTAGATCAACACGTTCTTTCCTCCGTGGAATATTTTTGGAAAAGTGTTTTTGTTGCTTCCTAATTTGATTACATTTTTTAATTATTCTATTCAGTTTTACATATTTTTTCATTTTTTTATGACTAACTTTATATGTGTGTGTATGAGTAACCAGGTTTTTGAAGCGCGCCGAGCGTCCGGTCCTGATCGGTTGATAGGCTGGATATGCTATATACTCGTACTATGGATATTTTGGAAAGCTTTACCGCAATAGTTGTCTCTGTCAGTTTGTGTTTATTATCAAAACTCGTCTTCATATCACGTGAGACAAACGTTACAGTTTTCCGATTTGCAAAAAAATATTCAAATCGGTCGAGCCTTTTTCGAGTTTTTGCGAGACTAACGCACGACAATTGAAAATTTGACATGATAGATAGCGTAACAATTTGATACTCGTACCACCTACTTTATTGAAACAAGTGAAATTTCCAAACGCATGGTGACGCCGTAGTTTTCATTCGAACCAATGACGTAATTAAACACTATTATGTTATGGAGGTATTGTTCTTAACAAAAAGCTGTCTGTGTGTCTGTGTGGCCTTCTAAAACTAGTATGGTGTAATTTGTTTTCATAGCCCGTTTGTTTTCGTTTTACGGTTTCCTTCTTTATAAAAAGTAAGTATTGGAATGAAGAGTAGTCTTTAGAGAAGAGAATACTTTTTCCTACAGATACAGATGTTACTCGTATCCTGATCAAGAATTAAACAGGATGTACCGTGAAAGGTAACTTGGAGAGGCCTCGAATCGTATGTGCTCGCGATCTTCAGCGTTGAGGGACCGAAGAATAATAAGATCGTGTAAGGTGCTTCCACTGAATCAGCGATGGAGGACCTCAGAACCCATTAATTCAACATGTATTTTTTCGTAAGTAAATAGGTAGGTAATTAGTAACGACCTGACATTGGTTTGAAAGCTACCTATAAGATAACAACAGCATATATTGAATACGTAGGACAAAAAAAAGGAGTAAGTATAGGTACCTAAGTTTACTAAAACTTATCCTAAGACTGTGTAACGTAATTATCACAGAAAAATATGCTTACGAATACTAGGTGCGTAGTACTCGCAACCGACGTGCCCGTAAACGAAGCAAAAGGAGAATGTGGATCAAAGCGTGTGGCGTTCTGCAGTTTCTGCCTGCATGAAAAGAAGGCGTGATTTTATGTATGTATGTAGGTACTATCAAAGAACATCCCGTGAACACGATGACCACATCTGTTACCGCCCCGGTTCTATAGCGGCCGAGCGCTACAAGCAGAAATAGTCCTTACGATGTATAGATATGAACTTCTTTGATGGTACGTACTGTATGGTGTACTGATGACTTGTAACTTGACTTTGATGACTTTTTACTAACCCTACATCAGGCACCAGCTCTCACAATGGGTATACCTACACTAGGCCGAGCGGTAAGCTCACAAATCCGATAAGTCCAATAGTCCGGTGTTGTCTTAGTTTTTTTTTTTTTTTTGTGATATGGCATCTCGCAGTTGACTCTCAGATTGAGGTCGCAGCTGCTTAACCGGACTATCCTGTGGATGCCTTAAGCTACTTAACTTAAAGCCCCCAGCCAGGGGCATAAACTATACTAGGTTAGTATTAAGCGAATGCTCGCTAAGGGCACCCCCTGTGGGGTACGAACCTCGGCTTAGGGCGTCGCTGGCGGGAGGACAGCCAGATGGGACAGGCTGGATCAAACAGTTATTAATATTATTATTAATTGGGGAATTTAAAGCTACATTTCTCAGCATTACGCGAGCTGGCGCTTCTGCGAGCAAGGGTCGGGGGGGAGTATTATTTACTCGGGAGGTACGCGATCGCGGAGGACCTCGGCGGCGAGGTCGGAATGCGGGGTCTTTTTTATTGTGGTGTATTGTGCTAGTGTCCCTATTGCTTTCCTGGAGCAGGGTAATAGGGCCATCTGGGTTGGTGAGAACATGCCTTGGACGGCGGATCTTACTGATTCTAGAGGGGACATAACTGGCCGCTTTGACAATAAGAGGGTTGCGGTGAAGAGCGGCTTTATCTAAGCCGGCGTTGCCTAGCTCTCCTACCATAGATATCCATCTCCTACCCTGTAATCCGACCGGTTTCATACAAAAGTGCCGGATTACAGAGCGCGCGCATTGATTGTCGTCGTTCTGCTCTCCGGTCCGATTCTACGAGCAGGTATTACGTAAACTTATAAAGATTTTTTACTTTGCAAATCTGTGTTAAAATTATTGCTTACTAGGTAGCTGACATTTCCTATGCGCCGACTGTATCTAGATCAAAACTCATTGTGAGAGAAAATAAATAAACTTATTATTATCATATGTATGTAATGGCTAAACAGGTAAGTGGCCAAGTTAAGCCATCTGAAAAGACTGGCGAAAATAACCAGGTACGTGCACGCTCTTTCCGAAAAACTTTTCCATACAATCACACAAATACGACCTGCTAACATATTTAAATACGTAACAGGCCAGCTTATCAGTAGGAGTGTTCCGTTGGTTAGACAGCAACCAAAAATAACAGAAGGCTAAGTATGATATTAAAATATAAAAAAGGTAAGTATATGGCACCCTTCAAATACATTCGTCGCAAATACGTGACGCGAAGATTCGAAATATAAAATACTCGGAGAGTCCTTCTCTGTACATTTTGTTAGAAGAACCTATTAGTACATAAATAAATAAAAAATATGGTAAGCGAACATGAATGGGCAAACGACAGAGCTGTCCAGCGCCCTAATTGCGAAATACACTTTCAATCACAATCTGAATGATTTTTGAAGGTCCATCCATAAGATTAGATATTCCATTGCTTCACATGTTCGAAAAATGTATCTGCACAACTACATAAATTGGATGCCAATCAGTCGCTGCCTTAGGTATACCACCTGCATTCACCACACCTTGGGTGCATGCACATCAACCTGCTACAATCTGTCAGATTTCTTTAATAGATTTTCAACTTTATTAGTAAAATATAACGTTCAAAGTTGATTGGGAAAATTTAACAGTTTCGGGTAGGTTGACCTGCTGGTGTCTGTACGACCGTGTCGAGAGAATACGTTCTTGACGACTGTCAGTTTCATACGAACGAATATGTGTTTTGCGAATTTGATCCTTATTACAACTATCAATATGTATTAATAATATGTCAGGAACGACGGAAATTTTCTCGACGGCCGGACAGTAATTATCAAACAATAATTTTGTATGGCAAATCTGTAAAAACTTAGGTATGTACAGTCACGAGCTTTAATTTGGGACCCACCTAAGGTTGAATATCGTGTAGCAAACTTTCGCCATTTAGAGCTATTATGTTAACGCTGTCACTGCACAAACAATAAACGTCATAATGTTTACCATCGACAACTTTACGTTTCTAGGGGCTAACGTCAACTGGAGCGAGGGCAAACGATCATTACCGATTTCCGAGTAATAATTACTTTTTGGTCCTCTGGTCCCATAAGAAAAAAGAAACAAATAAAAAAGAACAAAATTATATTGTCAATATATGATAGCTAGTCAACTAACCCGCTTATTCTTCAAACCTATATTAGTTAAAAAGTTTTGTCTCTTTCTCAAACATAAATATTCTATCAAAGTGACGGACCAAAACAACATATTTAAAATAAAATAGGTTTAAAGGCCGTTTATGATTATGGGGGCTTAGAAGATTTCAGCTAAAATATTGATTAATAAAATCTTTAGAAAAACAAAGTTATTTATTCTTTATATTTATTAAGACATTTATGACACAAACCTCAATCTTAACACAATTATATAGAAAGCATGGTTAGCGGTGCACAAAATAAACACTTATCACCGAAGGCTACGACTAAATTAATTTAAATCTTTCCAGTATTTTTTTTATCATAAATATTCAAAACCGCGTATATCCACCTTCATTGTCAATCACAGCCTGGAGCCGGTTACGCATGGATCCAATCAATTTGTCACATATGTCAGTACCCCTTAAACTTTCCCAGACTGTGAGGCAGTGATCCATAAGTGCTTCTCTAGTTCTTTCGTTTCTATTTGACCATTTTTGAACCATTAAGCCCCATACATTTTCTATAGGATTTAAATCGGCAAACTTTGCAGGCCACGGAATACGATTTAAATTTGCTCTATTATTGTCGAACCAAGTTCTAACGATTCTTGCCGTATGAATTGTTGCGTTATCTTGAACAAAGTTTATTGGAGCAACATCTTCTTGTGGATAATATAGTTGCAATGTTGGAAGGACACTCTCGTCTAATAAATCGACATAATCTTGAGCAGTGGCCCTGGGTGGTAAATTTATTAGTTCTCCAATGCCGGCTGAACTAATCCAGCCAGACATGTTAACTGTAATGCGACCAGACGCGTTGTTAGCTATGACGTGGTCTTCCGTGTATCGCGTCCTGTCAATTCACAAATGCCACAAATGTAGTCTGCCCGTTTGGGAAGATTGAAAAGTCTTTTCATCGATGAAAGCCGTCGTCGTCCAATCAAAATTTAGATACTGACGTGCGAAAATAAGTCGAGCAGCTTTATGGGCATCCGTCAACGCAATTTTTTTTGCAGGCCGCCTGTGATGCAGTCCCATAGCTTTAAGATGCCTTCTAACTGTTGAAGGGTGGACTTCAAACGCTTCCGCAAAATGCCTCGTTGGCGTAAATCCATTCATCAGGCCTTTGCATCAAGCGGCTCTGCTCTTGTGTTATAACTGGCGGGTGATGGTTGTTTCGTCGTAAGTCAATAATATTTTCCTCGTTCCCGTGGCGTCGAACCCAGCGGTGAACTGTGTTTCTTGTCACATTTATTCGTCGCGATATCTCGTGAATGCCTACTCCTTGTTCGTGCAAATCAATAATTTGGAGCCTTATTTGGTCACGATTAGCCGCAAGCATTTTATTAATTGGTAAATTATATTTTGTGAAAATATCACATTAAACTATTTTCTTAAATGACACTGACACGACACATGTTCGTAATTAGAAAATCGTAATGATAGCTTTTTGCAACGAGGTTATCATTTCATAGGTCGATTAGATAAGACATTTTATGTCTTAACTTGACATTCAACATTTCAACCTTAAAGCAAAGTTTCAAAGTTTCGACCTTATTGCATTATGATTGTTCTAACAACATTTAACGGAAATGGGTCCTAAATTAAAGCTCGTGACTGGACCTACAATGGAGAGACCATTGCAACATTTGTAAATTGGTAGACTTAGGCCGCTGGTTCAAAGTCCTACCCAACTCAAACGTCAAAGAACTTAGTGAATCTTTGCATCTTCACTTTTGCAGCTGGAACGACTTTTAGTCATTAATTTTTCAAGCACTGCAGCATAACTGTACGATTTCTGAAGTGAGCTTTCAATACTGGCTGTTGTGTATGTGATTTTAATTTTTTGTAAACGCACCCTCAATATAAGAGATATTCATTGCGAGGGGCAACGTTTAAAAAAAAAATGCTACAAATTTGACAAAGTTTTCTATACGTTTTTCTTCCTCAACCAACTGTTCGGAAACGCAGTTTGTCAAGATCTCATAGCAGTCATTAGCATTTGCCTAGTCTTTTCCACCCGGCTACTGAACTGAATACAGCACTAGACTAGTGTCTAACAATAATTATGCAGCTCACCACTGGAGAGCTGCATACGTACACTGGTGAAAGTAGAAGAGGTGGTTCTTGTATACTTGTACGAAACACTCACAATTTTAAACCAATTGAGGGTTTAAAAAAAATATATTTTGAAAGTATCATAGAATGCTCTGGTATAGAACTCCTACATCACAACATTATTGTGATCTGTATTTATCGTCCTCCAAAGTCAAAACATGAGGACATACAAACCTTCTTTAACTCTTTTAATTCTTTGCTTAATAAATATTGCTGTAATAAAAAGAAAATGATAATCTGTGGTGACTTTAACATAAATATATTAAATAAAAATAACTTAACCAAAACATTTTTGGAAACAATAACTTGTAATAATCTTAAACTATCTATCAATGAGCCCACTAGATTAGCGAGCGGAACATGCATTGACAATATTTTAACTAATATCCGTGGGTGTACTAGCAAAGTCCTGGAGTTGGCACTATCTGACCATACAGCCCCATTGTTGGCATGCCCTGTACAAATAGGCAGTTCATTAAAGTACTGGTATATTGAAAGACGTGATTATAGCCAAGAAAACATAGACAAATTTATTTATAACATTAATTCACTCACATTCTCTGAAGTTTTTAAGACTCATGATACCAACGAAGCTTTTGTCCTCTTTTTTGACCTGTTTTCTTTATTTTACTACTTATGTTTTCCAGTGGTACTTACGAAAATAACCTCGCTGTTAAGGAAGCACACTAAATACCTACCTAATAAACTGATTATTGTTAGTAAGTACATCTGCACATGTTAAAATAGTATCAAGTCGAATCATGTGTGGATATTAATCAAGTCGGGACATGAAGTCCAGTAGGTAGCATCAAATCTGGAAAGTTTTGGCCCAGTTCTAACATGTCAACTAATATAGAATGTTTCGAATAAATGATCCGACAAGTTAGAACAAGAAAGTCTATTAAAATCAAAGATTCCTGACACAAAATCAGGTCTCTAGCAATAACCAATGTACCTATAGACACCGACTTAACTAAAAGATGTGTTAGACATTTGTCCGTGTCTACAGGTAACTAAAAATACCTTATTTTCTCTTGTTTACCTGTCCTTATGTAATAAAAGGTATATAACTCCGTTGTCAGTCATAATACAATGTTTTGATTATGACTACAACACTGACTAGACTATTTCCCACCTGAATACCTATTTAAAACAATGAGAATACCTATCTGTGTTTATAATTACGTAATCCATTGTTCTAGAAGTAATTATCATGTCATAACTTGCACCTGCGCAACCCTGCCTCCCTCATTCGTGTAAACACCCTCGTCATAGCAAAATGGGAAATACCCAGCTATACCCCGACCCTCTGTCGCGTCCCTGAATAGCGAACTGCCCTGTTGAATAGGAGCAAATTATTGTGTTTGCACAAATGGTACCCGCTACTTGCCCTATAGTAAAAATCTACTTAAGGTATCGGGTCTGATTTTACAATTGTAGTTGCCTAGTACTAGTTGCCTAGTACTCTCTTAGAAAGTCTCAGATTCTTAGTCAGTTGAGCTTTAACTTCGTTCCTACAAACATCTCGCTACTTGAGGTATAAATTCGTGCTAAATAAATTCAATTAAATTCGGATTACATCTAGCTCTAACCTTTGTCTGTATTACTGTTGTGTATTTTAAATATATTGTGTGTGTGTTTTATGTGCAATATACGTGGATTTGTTACATTAGCTGCTTGTGGTTTTTCTACTGTGCCAAACCTTACAACAAACCGCCCCCTTCAAACGACATAAGCTGGTCGTTTACATTTTGGTCCTTCGACAGCCGGATATCGTTTACATTTTGGTCCTTCGAACGCCGGATAAGGTTTCAAGTAACCATGAGTCAGCAGGGCTCCATCACAACACGCAGCAAGCTAAGGAAGCTAGCCGAACAGCAAGAAGCACGTAAGGATGACATCACAACGGACACCGGGTTGCAGTCCGATAGGGGACCAGGTTCGCCGTCTGTGGCGCCGACCATGGCATCAACGTCTGCACTCAACATTCCTCTGACGGGTGGCCGAATAATCGACTACAGCGATTTAGGCACGTCAGAGGGACACCTAGGAGCACGGACACCAAGGGATCGCCGGAAATCGACCAGCAGAGCGTCATCCAGAAGTAGCCGCAAGAGTGTCGATTTCTTACGAAAAAGAATCGAATACGAGGCCGAAAAGGAAAGAATAGTCCTAAATGAAAGCCTAATCAAGGAAAGAGTACAGGCCCACAAGGAACGAGAAAGCCTAATCAAGGAAAGAGTACAGGCCCACAAGGAACGAGAAAGCCTTCTCAAGGAACGAGTCCAGCTAAATGAAAGCCTTCTCAAGGAACGAGTCCAGCTAAATGAGAACCTCCTCAAGGAAAAGGAAAACCTCCTCAAGGATAGGGAAAATCTCCTCAAGAAAAGAGTGGAGGCCGACATTGCCGAGATAGAGGCAGCTACCGAGAGCGAAGACGACGCCTCCAATTCAGACGCGAGTACAGCACAGCGGGTCGACCAGTGGATAGATACGACGCCGCAAGTTGGCCAACAGGAAACAGTGTTGCGTAATCCAGTTAGTGTTTTACGGCAATCGAGTACAGTGTTGCGTCAACCGGATGCAGTGTTGTGTACCCCGTCTGCGGAGCGCAGGCCCATGGAAGTGGCCGCGCCCCGGATCCCTACCGTGAGTTATTCACAAACCGTAAGTACGCTTGATCCGACTACATACCGTAATAATGTGTCGCACATACTAGGTACAACCGTACCGGTACCGTATTCGAGTACGATACCTAAAGCACGGACGTATACACCAATGCCTACCGAGAGAGTTACGTCCCGATTACCGACCAATAACCCCGTCTTTACCACTCCGGCCGCAAGTGGACCTCGCGTTTCGATACCCGAGTCGGATTCACAGCGGCAGTTGAAGTACGGAGATGATGTTAAAGAAAGACGGCGGCAGTCTTCGGTTGAAAGGGACTCTGTGTTAGATAGGCTGGCAGAGGCAATAACCAGTATGGGGAGACCGCGACCGGTACCGCGACAGGCGTACGAATTACCACATTTTAGTGGTGATCCATCCGAGTGGATATGTTACAAAAATATGTACTGGGATACCACTCAAGAGTATAGTTATAAAGTTCACGAGAACTTAGCCCGGCTTAGAACGTCTTTACACGGCGAAGCTAGAACCTCAGTGGAGGATTTATTAAGTTCAGGTACGGATCCCAACGACATAATGCACGCGCTCGATCAAGAATATGGTCATCCGACTTTAATATTACAAAGCGCGTTACAAAAGATTAGGGACCTACCTAGAATATCGGAGAGCTGCCGCGAGCTTAGAAAGTTCTCGTCAACCGTGCGAAATGTAGTGGCCCTACTTAAAAATATTAAAGCTGACGGCTATCTAAACAATCCACAACTAGTTAGCGAGCTATTAAACAAGCTAACTCCTATACAACGCGCGCGGTACGGGGACTTTGCCATGGGGTTAGATAACGTGCAGGGGGTGGACCTAAGAGTCTCACCTAACCTAGAATACTTATCTCACTTTTTAATACAATTAACGCATACAACGTCGTATTATTTACAGCCATCTATAATAGAACCTAGTGCTTCTAGGCCCCCAATTAGGCAACAGGAACAAGTCTTCGGTCAACGACCCATGAATACCGCGCGTCAACTATACAGTAGGCCACAGCTGACTCATAAGATAAATACACAGAGTGATGAGTCTAGCCCCGTACCTAAGAAATGTATCATATGTCAAGGTGAACATACTATAGAAAAATGCGACACCTTTAATAAAATGACAGTTCAACAGCGATGGAACATCGTAAAAGAATTAAACACGTGTTTCAAATGTATAGTAAACAAACACAACAAAAGGTTTTGCCGCGCCGATAAATGCAAAAAATGCGGTTATTCCCACCACCTATTATTGCACGCCGATAAGCAAAACAATGCGAGCGATAAGCAGGTAGATAAGCCCGAAACCGTAACAAACATCGGTGAATGGCATGCTTCGGCATTGTTAAAAATAATCCCAATAGAATTGTGTCATGACAAAGACAACAATAGTCATTGTTACGCATTACTGGATGGCGGTGCAACCGTCTCCTTGATAGATAAGACCATTGCTACTGGTTTGAAGGGCCCAAGTATACCCCTTTCATTGAAGACAGCGGGCGGTCACGAGATCACTGACCCAACGTCGCGAGCGGTTGAAGTAAAGGTCAAAGGGCCAAACGGACAGTGCCACAACATTAAATGTCGCACTATACGTGATTTAAATTTGCCTTCTCAAACCGTGACCTCCGCAATGCTTAACCACAATGCCCACCTCCGCGACCTGGGATGCGTGGAAATGAGGGGCGCCAAACCGCTGGTATTGATCGGGCAGGACAATTGGCAGCTAGTTGTAGGCCGGGACGTCCGTCAAGGAAAACCCGGTAAACCAGTTGCCTCCCTTACCGAGTTAGGTTGGGTCATACATGGTCCGTTCGACCATAAAGATTTAAAAAGCGAACAAATTAACTGTACGGCAGTTTCCCTGCCTGACCTGCATGACCCAGTTAAATCTAGCGAAGCGATAGGTATTTCTGAGAACGTACGTAAAAACCAATCAGATGAAAGGGCCTCAGAAATACGAGATAAAACCAACCACCGTGTACCAGATGAATCACAGTGGGCAGTAGGTTTGTTACGGAAACATAACAACATAATACCTACCAATTATAACGGTAACCTTTTGACCGGACCCGACCCATTATTATTATTACCTTTTCAAGAAAAGGAAGCCGAGACTTGTTTCGCTCGGCTTAATAACCTGCATCGCCTGGAACGAATAAAAATACCAGGGTTGTATGGGCTAGATCTAGATAAGGATCTAGATCTAGATCTAGATTTACAAATGTTTAGCGACGCAAGCGAACAAACATGCGCAGCGGTCGCGTACCCAGTGGGCTACCGAGATAGTAACCAAGCGTCAGTGACGATGTTAGGTAGGGCTCGCGTAGCCCCACAAAAAGTAGTCTCAATTACAAGGCATGACTTACAACCAGCCTTATTAGCTAGACTATCGGACCGAGGCAACTGGCACTGGGTTCCTTCCGCGGACGACCCCGCGGGCAAAGCAACCAGGTCGTCTTGGCCCGAGAACCATACGGCGTGGCTGTGCGGCCCCCCGTTTTTATGTAATCCACAGGAGCGGAGGCCGGTGTGTCGAGAGGCTGAGTCAGCAGAAGTGGACTTGGAGCGCATTCAGCGGGTCCACTCTACGGCAGCGACGCCGGCGCACGCCTACCGTGCAGCGCCACTCAGCTACGAGCGCTACACGTCGTGGGCGCGTAGGAAACGCGTCACGGCTCAAGTACTCATCGTCGTCGGCCGATGTCGTAAGCGTCGGCCAATACAATAACTACAGCAGCGCGATCAAGAAGAAGCTCACAACCATCTCACAAGGTTGTGCCAGGATGATAGCTTCAGTGAAGAAACGCACTACGAAGTACGCTCAGGGAGCGTGCCCCACGTGAGGAGGTCCTTTACACCCTCCTCACAGAGGCCGAGCTCATCATAAATAGCCGGCCTCTCAGCTACGTCTACGATGACCACAACCAGCCCGTGGTCCTGACGCCGAACCACCTACTCCTTGGCACTGCGTCCGGGAGCACTCCGTTCGCGCCGGGAGACATCGAGGACGTCGACTCCCGCTGTCAGTGGCGGCGTGTGAACGCGCTCGCCGACATGTTCTGGCGTCGGTGGCTACGGGAGTACCTACCTACTCTACAACGTCGACAAAAGTGGACAAATAACGTACAAAATGTGAGTGTCAACGACGTAGTGGTTATCGTAGATAACACCAAAAACCGAAGTGAGTGGACTAAAGGAATAGTCGAAAATGTGTATCACGGAAGTGACGGGATAATCCGTGTAGCTGACGTAAGAACAATGAATGGGGTCCTGCGTCGGCCCATTGTTAAGTTAATTGTGCTTCCCACCGTCCATGTGTAATGCGGCGGAACCCTTTTACAGGGGGTGGAATGTTAAGGAAGCACACTAAATACCTACCTAATAAACTGATTATTGTTAGTAAGTACATCTGCACATGTTAAAATAGTATCAAGTCGAATCATGTGTGGATATTAATCAAGTCGGGACATGAAGTCCAGTAGGTAGCATCAAATCTGGAAAGTTTTGGCCCAGTTCTAACATGTCAACTAATATAGAATGTTTCGAATAAATGATCCGACAAGTTAGAACAAGAAAGTCTATTAAAATCAAAGATTCCTGACCCAAAATCAGGTCTCTAGCAATAACCAATGTACCTATAGACACCGACTTAACTAAAAGATGTGTTAGACATTTGTCCGTGTCTACAGGTAACTAAAAATACCTTATTTTCTCTTGTTTACCTGTCCTTATGTAATAAAAGGTATATAACTACGTTGTCAGTCATAATACAATGTTTTGATTATGACTACAACACTGACTAGACTATTTCCCACCTGAATACCTATTTAAAACAATGAGAATACCTATCTGTGTTTATAATTACGTAATCCATTGTTCTAGAAGTAATTATCATGTCATAACTTGCACCTGCGCAACCCTGCCTCCCTCATTCGTGTAAACACCCTCGTCATAGCAAAATGGGAAATACCCAGCTATACCCCGACCCTCTGTCGCGTCCCTGAATAGCGAACTGCCCTGTTGAATAGGAGCAAATTATTGTGTTTGCACAAATGGTACCCGCTACTTGCCCTATAGTAAAAATCTACTTAAGGTATCGGGTCTGATTTTACAATTGTAGTTGCCTAGTACTAGTTGCCTAGTACTCTCTTAGAAAGTCTCAGATTCTTAGTCAGTTGAGCTTTAACTTCGTTCCTACAAACATCTCGCTACTTGAGGTATAAATTCGTGCTAAATAAATTCAATTAAATTCGGATTACATCTAGCTCTAACCTTTGTCTGTATTACTGTTGTGTATTTTAAATATATTGTGTGTGTGTTTTATGTGCAATATACGTGGATTTGTTACATTAGCTGCTTGTGGTTTTTCTACTGTGCCAAACCTTACAACAAACCGCCCCCTTCAAACGACATAAGCTGGTCGTTTACATTTTGGTCCTTCGACAGCCGGATATCGTTTACACTCGCATAGTCGACCGAGATGGATAAGCAATGGTTTAAAGAAATGTTGTATGCGTAAACGTCAACTACTGTGGCGTTATCGTTTAAATCGTACAAAGAAAAATAAAAAAGTTTCAAGTCTCTCTCAGGACGATTAAAACATCATAAATTCCACAAAAAAAGCCCAAAACAACCATTTCATACAGACAGCTCACAATAAGTGCAAAGCAACGTGGAAAGTTATTAAAAAATCAACATTAATACTACCAAAAAATGAAATTCAAAAAATAAGCATCGATGGCAAAAATGATATTGATAATCCCTTAACTATAGCAAATTTATTTAATGACTTCTTTATTGATGGCCTGAAAGGAGATACTTTAAATAACGATACGAATATACAAATACCTCGCAATCAAAAATCTATGTTCATGAGTCCGACTAGTCCAAGTGAAATTCAAAGAATAATTAATAATATGAAAAATACTAGCAGCACCGGATTTGACCAGATTTCAACACAAATATTAAAGCTGGTTTCTCTTAAAATTTCTGACATACTATGTCCTATTATAAATTTGGCAATATATAACGGAGTTTTTCCGGATAAACTGAAAACTACATTAATAAAACCACTTTTCAAAAAAGACAATAAACTTTCAATGTCCTGTTACCGTCCTATAGCTTTAGTTCCAGTATTATCTAAAGTTTTTGAGAAAGTAATTCACAACAAATTATATAATTTTTTTGAATCGCCACATCTACTAGCTGAGGAGCAAACTGGATTCCGTAAAAATAAAACCATAAACACAGCAATTTATAACTTTCTCCAGAAAGTAATGATTAATATTGATTAAAAAAACTCCAGTCTGTGCACTCTACATGGATCTCAGCAAAGCATTTGATTGTGTTAATCATAAAATACTTTTGGAGAAGTTAGCCATGTATGGAGTTCGTGGTAATGTTCTTAAACTAATTGAATCATATCTTAGCAATAGAAAACAGTTTACCCAAATCACTCGAATATGCCCAAAAAGCAACAAAGAGGTTCATTTTACATCCGAAAACCGGTATGTGAACTTAGGAGTCCCACAAGGAAGTGTATTGGGACCATTGTTATTTATTATTTACATCAACGATTTACCAAAAATTATAAAACAACCAACATTTATTTTTGCTGATGATTGTACTATTGTATTTAACAGTAAAGACAGAATTACACTTGAAAAGGATATTAATGACGCCATCGATAAAATTATGGAATGGACTAAATTTAACAATTTAAAATTAAATTTCGATAAAACAAACATAATGATATTTCGCAATAGAGTTGCACAATTTAGTGACATTAACATTAAATATTCAAACAAAAAAGTCATACACGTAGAAACTACAAAACTTTTGGGTTTAGATATTGATTGCAGTTTGAATTGGAAAACACACATTGAGAATTTATGCTTAAAGTTGAATCAACAATCGTATGCTCTATTATGCTTTCCAAAATGGCCGATATATCGACTGTACTGTCTGCATACCATGGTTATGTGGGATCCATAATAAGGTATGGAATAATATTCTGGGGACATTCTGTTTATAAAGATGATGCTTTTAAGGCTCAGAAAAGATGTGTCCGATCAATATGTAAACTTAGACAAACAGATAGTTGCAAAGAATATTTTAAAAATCTCAAACTACTGACACTCCCATGCATATAATACATTTATGAAATTATTCTTTTTGTAAGATCAAACATTACTTTCCTTTGAAAAATATAAAAGTATACGACACATTAATAAAAATTTGTTGTCCTAATAATAAAACAACTCTTTTAAATAACAGTATATTTTGCATCTACCTAAATATTTAATGGAGGCATCATCACCTGATAAGTTAAAAAAACAACTAAAAAGGTTTTTAATAAATAAAGCTTATTACAGTGTATATAATAATGAATATTTGCTGGATAAACTGTAGACAGACTGATCTCATTCTTAATTTTATTCTGTTTAGTTTTTATTTATTTTGTGTTTTCTTTTTACGTACTTTGCATGCCGAAAGGTAAAATATGGTGTTACTAAGACTGTGATATACCCTATTACATGAATGTAAAACATCTGCACATTATTTACCCATATTTGCAAATAACGGGTGATTTTTTAAGAGGTATAGGATTTGATTTTCAAAAAAAACACAAAAAAATTGAAAAATTTGATGAAATCTTTATTGGAATCGATAGAACGATCAATATAATTTAATGTTTGAAGATGATTTCATGCAAATGCTGGCCGCGGCTCCGGTTTAGATGGCCCATTCGCAAGGCCCAATTTCGGCACACTCTCTCCAACATATCAGCCGGTATATCACGGATAAATGCTTCAATATTGGCTCCCAGTGCGTCAATCGTTGCTGGTTTATCCCTGTAGACATGAGCCTTAACATGGCCCCACAAGAAATAGTCCAAAGGCGTTAGATCACACGATCTAGGCGGCCAATTGACGGACCCAAAACGTGAGATAAACTGTTCACCGAAGGCGGCTCTCAATTGGGCCATTGTTTCGCGTGCCGTGTGGCATGTGGCACCGTCTTGTTGAAACCACATGTCAGGCATGTCCAATTCTTCCATTTTGGGCAAAATCGCCAATCATCACACGGTAGCGCTCGCCATTCACAGTAACGTTTCGGCCATTGTCGTCTTTGAAAAAGTACGGCCCGATGATGCCACCGGCCCATAATCCACACCAAACAGTACATTTTTCGGGATGCAGTGGTAGCTCTTACAATGCTTCTGGCTGGTCTTCACTCCAGATGCGGCAATTATGCTTATTGACATATCCATTCAACCAGAAATGAGCTTCGTCGCTGAACACAATTTTTCGATAAAAAAATGGATCTTCCTCCAACTTTGCCAATGCCCATTCACCAAATGTTACACGTTGTGGGAGGTCGTGTGGCTTCAATTCTTTCACCAGATGTATCTTGTAAGGTTTTACATCCAAATCCTTTCGCAAAATTTTCCACGTAGTGGAGTAACAGAGGCCCAATTGCTGCGAACGGCGGCGAATCGACATTACACGGTCATCACTAACACTGGCGGATACAGCCGCAATATTTTCTTCGGTCCTCACTCTACGTATGCGTGTTCGTGGTTTAATGTCCAATAATGTAAACTGGGTTCGAAATTAGTCACAAGCTTCCGAAGGCCGCCCAAACTGCCCATAAATTGGAAGAAGTGCGCGATGCACTCTCTTAACCGAGCATGCATTTTGATAGTAAAATTCAATAATTTGCAAGCGTTGTTCGTTCGTAATTCGATTCATGGTTAAATTATAGACCAAACTGAACAAGTTTGACAATGACACAAGACACGATTCACGCGTAATCTGTCAAAAACAGTGTTGCCAAAAAGATACCAGCAAAAAAATCACCTGTTACATAAATTTGAATTTGAATTTGTGAGTCACCAGTACTCACATGGCGTGCCTGCCTGTCTGACCAGCCCAGATACTGGATGACACGAAACCAAGAGCACTATCGAATAGATAAACCTGCTTACCCGTCGCACGCGCAATTAGCAGACACAAAAGAATTTTATTGTTATTTGCACACATGGAGTGCAATCGACATTAGAATAACGAAGAGAGTACAACTGGACAAGTAAAGAAGAAGGTACAGTTAGTGGACTTTCTACTTCTTATTTTGGTGGTACAACCATCATACCAGGTAATAATACCTCAAAAACTATTTACAAAAAAAAAAAATACCGACTAACTAAGCTGACTAAACTTTTTTTAAGTCGATTCATTTTTTTTGTAATTTCTTTTATTTTTTTATTTTAGTTGTGGTACCTACACATTCGAATACCACTACCTGTTATGTATGACAGGAACTTATTATATCATCCATATAGACTAAGTGTATCTATTCTAGTATATTGTACTCGTATACTTTTTATTTGCACCAACGACAGCCCCGTTTGATGTCCACGCAAATCACTGTCCATTCCAAGGTTGCCTGGAAGAGATCGCGGAAAGCGATAAGGCCGCCCATTGTATATTTTCAAGTGTTTAATTATTTTTTTATATAAATAAATAAGTGGGAAAAATCCTTAGTATTGAAGCTAACTCAAAAACGACCTAAGCAAAGTTGATAAAATTTATATGTTACCACCAACAAAAAAAAAGATTAACAAACAAACAACAACAACAAAAGCCTCTTTTTTGAAGTCGGTTACAAACTGGGCATAAGTGGACTTCTGTCTCCCATTTTTTGTGGTCGAACCATCACACCACCACGTTATCACGTAGCGGTCACGCGATAGCAAATAACGTCCACGTCGGCGCAGGCGTCGTTATCTGTTTGTTGATACGTTGCTACTCGTCATTCAACGTCGCTATGTCGTCTGATTATCATTTTTTTAATATATTTTTTTATTTAAACCTTATGCACAGGTAAAAAAAATACTGTACAAAGGCGGACTTAATGCCTGAGGCATTTTCTACCAGTCAACCTTAGGGTGGTGCAGAGACAAAACTTGACAGGTGCAACATAAGTGATAGATAACTTGAAAATTAATACATAGATACATACATATAAACCGTTTAAACTTTATCAGGAGAAATAACGATAGGTAGAGGAGAAAACAAATAGGTGCCTTCAATTTGAATGAATAACCGACTGGTTGCCATCCTGATGTTCAGAGGAAGCGCATTCCAAATAAATACCGCCTGGACGAAGAAAGAAAGTGAATAAGAGAGTGAATAAAACCAGATCGGTGAGAAGGACATCGTAGAAGACGATTGTTGGTAGAACGAAGATTTTTGCTATGGGCAGAGCATAGGTATTGAACATGGGAAGTCAGGTAAAAAGGAGAAGTGGGTTTGTCGAGTATAGAATACAACATTGACAGAGCCCTCAACTCTCTGCGCTGACGTATGGGTAACCATTTTAAAAGCAATCGATGCGCAGACACATGATCATACTTACGAAGATTGATCAAATCAAATCAAATCATTTGCGAATATGGGTACAAAATAAAAGGTCGTAAACAAACAATAGTGGCCATTAGCCATATCCTACCTATATGGCATGCAAATTTACACAAATTTATTTACACAAGTATTACACAATTTTATCCTGTAAATATTCAGTGACAGAATAGTACGCTTTTTTTAGCAACAGTGTTTTGATATTGTTTTTAAATATATTAACATCATTTATCTCCAAGAATGAGTTTGGTAAATGGTTGTATATGCGTGGAGCCATACACAGTATACTTTTATTTAACAATGCTGTTTTATTCATTGGTAAACATATATTGAATTTGTATCTTCAGCTATGAACCTTATTAAAGAGGTTTTTATTTTTCCTAACGAACATTAATATAACTTCTAATATATATAAACATGGTAGCGTAAGAATATTTAATTTTAATAAAAATGGTCTGCAACTGTCAGTTAATTTTATACCAGTTATGGCTCGTATACATCTCTTCTGGGCTTTAGATACCGCTTCTTTATTAGTAGAATTACCCCAAAAAATAACACAATACTTTAGAAAACGAATTGAATGCAGTTATTAGTAGTACTTAGTAGTTTTCTGAACTTCTCACCATTAATTGTGCGATGTTAGGATACCTTTTTTTCTCACTACACAATACCTACTAATAGAAAAAAACTTTGGAGAAACACAGCGTTTTTGGGGGACTGTCTTATATAATGTTGACGTTCGAAAAGTGCTGATTTCTCAGCCTATATTGAATAAATGACTTTTGAATTTTGAATTTCAACCATCTCGCCGGTCTATTCTGTAACCATCTCACGGTAAAAACTTAGGTGAAGTGAGTTCGGAGTGAGCTGTAAGTCCCTAGCAGCAGGTGGAATGACAGCTCACTTCACCTAAGTTTTCACCATGAGATTATTACAGAATAGACCGGCTGTTCCCGTCGCCAACTCGTCAACCATAGATGCCAACTTGTCGACCGTCATCCCGATCGGCATAGACAGCTTGCTTGGCAAGACAGGCATCTGTCAGCCAGGCAAGTTGATCGATTATTTACCTAAGTTTATAGTAGAACACTAATTTATTACTCATCAGCCCATACTGGCAGGCCGCACACCTGAGCAGCAAGCACAAACACTACACTATTTGCTTCTCACATTTGGCACTTGAAGGATTTGCGGCGTAAATACGCAGACCTATAAAGCAATGAAGATGACTTTTTGATGTGGCAATAGGAACAAAAGACGGTACTTTATAATTTCTTATAATTTCGGTTGCGAAAAGTATGGAAATTTCAAAATATCCAAAATTTTAAGAATAATAGAGATATAATTCAGTCGTGTTATAGGATGCTGTCAAATATCTACTTACAAAAAAATTGTTGTAGGTATTTACTAGGGTCAAAGTTAATGAAAAAAAACACAAATTATCGAGAATCTGTTTCTTCAGAAGAACGTTTATTCATTATACTAAGGTAAGAAAAATCAGACTTTCATTAGGTACTTATTTTTACAATTAACGAAAACGGCATATTTTTATTGAATTTATCACGTTAGTTACCTATAATTTATTGTTCACTTTATCCGTTCTTGTGGTTCTTCCCGAGTATGTAGAAAGTAGTATAAATAAAATACACGATCATCATCAATTCCTGACGAATGGCCAGAATAGAGAGTTAGGCACCTGATTGTCTAGTTCAGAAGGACCAGAGTCCAGTGAGCTGACTGGGGGGCCGAGGTATTGAAGGCTGAGGTTGGTGCATGACGTATGTGGAAGCTGTTGGAGAATGATTCTAGTTGGAAGGCTGGCTTTGTGATCGTTCAGGTTATTGATTGGTACGAGTAGATATTGATGATTGATCATGAGCGCTGGGGTTGTTTTCTAGATTTTATTATATTTTCTATATGACATAGTACTCCTTTTTGAAATGACAGCTGCTCTAGCTGAGACATCGACTTCATATATGGCACTAGACTCAAAAGAAAATGCTCGCATGGGTCTCCTTCCTCTTTATTATTTGTAATTTCGCACCTCTTTTTTGTCAAGTTATCTACAGCATTCATTTCCATTTTATTTTTTGAGCATTTACACTTTATGTTTGCGTAATAGTCTGTAGACGAGTGAGTAGGTAAAGGTGGTAAATTGTCTGAAGGTGATTTATCAGTTTCGCACAGGCAGTCAATGACTTCTATTGTATCTTCTGGTCTTTTATGTGGTGACGAAATATTTTGGTATTTACAGCTAGCAATATTTTCAGCTTCTAGGCATGATTTAATATTAGGACAATTTATATTTCCTTTCTGAGGACGGTTTTTGGTAAATGGGTTTAGATATCTAAAACATTGTGTGATGATAAAACCACTTTCAGTTTTAGTGTTCAAACTTCGTGTATAGGATGATCCTATAACTTTCCATTTATTTTTACATTCCTTGGCTAAAAGAAATAAATACATTAATTAATAAACTGATACAGGGCATCACGGCTATGCCACACAGAAGGAAAGTACCTAAGTACTTACTTACTTTAGAATTTTAAGATTTTTTCCTAAATAAAACAGTATCTTTTAAAACAAAGATAGACCATGTTCAACATTAAAGTTTAAAAAATTCAGTCTTCTTTCAGTGAAATGTTCTAACTTTCTAAAGTAGGTACTTTTCCTCCATGGGGCATTTCCATTTTTGTTGCTATGCACATAACAATCGCATGCATGATTTCGTAGAAATCAAATAAAAGATAATTCGTTTCGTTTATGAGGGGTGAAACAACTACAGGGCACGCCACAATTGCAGCGATAAGCCCCCTCTTTGAGGAGTGGCTAGAGAGGCGCCACGGCGTCCTCACCTTCCGCCTGGTGCAGGTCCTCACCGGACACGGTTGTTCCGGGAGGTTACTGTTCCGGATAAGACGGGAGGAAACGCCCGGGTGTCATCATTGCGTGGATCGCCCGGAGGACACGATGGAGCATACGGTGGAAGTCTGCCCGACTTAGGCGGAGCATCACCCTAGGACTAGGTCCTCGTGGAGGCGATCGGTGGCGGTGATCTTCCGCGTCCGGCCCTGGTTCAGGCCATGGTACGGAGCGAGAGGGCATGGGTGGCCGTCACCTCCTTCTTGCGAAGCAGTAATGCTCGCGAAGGAGGAGCCGAAACGCGTGAGGGAGAGGCAAATTTTGCGCCCTCACGCCCCTAGCCGCCACAGGGTTACGCCCTGGGCGTCAGGAATAGTAATTTCCGAATAAAAAAAAATAAAATAAAAAGGGGCGAAACAACTATTGGAAATAGTCAAAGTTATTTTTGCTGCGAGTGTTAATTTTCTTGTCTTGTCTTTCCCGCAAGACCCGTTATTTTTCCCGGGATGAAAGTAGCCTATGCTACTCCCTGAAAACTAAGCTTTCTAATGGTAAAATAATTTTTCAAATCGGTCCAGCAGTTTCGGAGCCTATTCAATACAAACAAACAAATCTTTCCTCTTTATTATTAGTAGGTAGTGGTAGGTAGATAATCCGCGCACTCCTAAGCAAAAGAGAATGCTATTAAATGTATAGACCAAAAACCCAGTAGATTAAAATAATTCATTCACGGTGATGTAAGGCAAACATGACAGGACAGGTCCACTCAAAACTGTGTGGTTCTTTTCTCAAAAGACCATTAAAGACTAATCTACATGGTCCTGATATGGCCTGACCAAGATTATGTCTGGACTTTAAAAGAGACTGTGACCTCTGAGTTTGTTTCGGCCTTTTTTCTCAGAGTAGTCAGATAGGAAACGCCGAACTCACCTACCTTTTTTTTTATGATGACGTGTAAAAGTGATTCCAATATCCAATTTACAGAATATACAATTTCATTTCATTTCATAGTATGTCAAAATATGCTATTTGTTTTCACAAAACGATCCCCAAGAGAGAGAGCTCGGGGATCTAGAATCACGTTCACATCTATGTAACAGAAGCTATCAACGTAATTTTCATTAACTTTTAATCGTCGTATCGAAATTAAACTTTGCATGTATATGTAGTTTGGATACCAATACTATAATTTGAAATGTTGGAGCTGATCTGATGATGGAGTCAGGAGATGGATAGTGGAACTCTTCAGTGGCTACTAGTAAACCCCTCGAGTTTGTCTTCATATGATTCGTTTTAATGAGTCTCAATATATTGCACTTGGTGTCGAGGGTCTGACTATGGAGCCAGGAGGTGGATAGTAGAACTTTTCAGTAGCTACTAGTAGACCCCTCGAGTTTGGGCTCATATGATTCGGTTTGACGATTCTAATAGATTGGGCTTGGTAACGAGGATCTGATGCTGGAGCCAGGAGGTGGATAGTGGAATTTTCAAGTGGCATAGCCACAATAGTAGTAAAATTTGTATCGGAAAATATTGCCTCACACCTTAGTCACATTATAAACTTATTCATCAGCTCTGGAGTGTTTCCAAAAGCGTTAAAAGTAGTTAACGTAAAACCACTCTTTAAAAAACTCGAAAGGGAAAACTTAGCCAACCAGACCCATTACCTTAATTACTATTTTTTTTTCCGTTTGGAAAACAGACACATTAAGTACCTTAATTCCTATTTTTTCTAATGTCATCGAAATAATTCTATATGAATCAATTAATATTTTCTTTGTGTAGGAAGGTAAGTATAATATTCTATTTAATGAACGAAAAGGTTTTAGAAAAATCAAAGGTGTTAATTTAACTGTTTACGATTTGCTTAAGGTAATCTTAAAAAATTATGACAAAAAAGTACCATTATATGCAATTCTCACTGATATGACAAAGGCTTTCGACTGTGTCCATAACAAAACCTTGCTAACTAAGCTTGACATGTATGTCTTAGAGGGAAACGTCCCTAATCTTGTCAAATCATATCTGAGGGAACGTGAAAAATACACAGAATTATCTAGGTTATGTAAAAAAAAAGACGCGAAAAGAAACGTCGTGTCAAACGGCGTACCTTTTTTTTTTTTTTTTTTTGGGTGGGAAATCATCAAATGACGTCTCCCGCTCTGGGTGGAGCGGGAGGGCGTGTCAGACTCTTACTGACTAAAACCCACCCGTGTTCCTTCTGTTGCCTGTGCAATGCCAGGGGGCCACGGTATCCCTTTCGGACTTTCCCGCAACCCCGGCAGGCAATGGTCTTATCGGACCCCTTCACTTGCTGACACTCTTTGAGGCGCGCGTGGAACACAACGCGCCGTCGACACGGGCCTGGTCCTTACCGGACGGCGAGCTACCCATTGCTCACCGTCCGCAAGCCCACGCCTACGGTGGCCGGGAATCAGCGATTGATTCCAGACGCCCAGGGCGTCTAGTCCTGCGGCGGCTAGGGGCGTGAGGGCGCGAAATTTGCCTCTCCCTCACGCGCTCCGCCTCCTCCTTTGCGAGACTAACATAATACATTTTTATCAGCGGACATCAATACCAAATTTAAAAATTTATTTTAATAGAACTAAAATAGGTAAAGCAAAAAAATTTAGGCCTAGTAATTGACAGTCAAATGACGTGGAAACCTCAACTAGAAGAGATACGTAAAAAAAATGCATATCTGCGTAAATTGAATAAATTTGGCTAAGAAAGTTAACCGCAACTTTGATTGCATACCATGGTCTCGTTATCTCGTAGCTTCCATTCTGAGATTCGGTATATTTTTCTGGGGAAATTCTTTGCCTGCGGGAACAGGTATTCAAGGCCCAAAAACGTCACGTGGGAGCTAAATGCACCTCGGAGGTGGAACGCAACGGTCACTGCTTCCGATGTAGTCAGCCCGGTCACGGAGAGTGCGATTGCCGCAACCCAGTGCCGGGCACGCCACAATTGCAGCGATAAGTCCCCTCTTTAAGGAGTGGCTAGAGAGGCGCCACACTGGGTGGACCCCTCTCTACGTGGGAAGCCGGGTGCAGTCGTGCCGGCCTAACACGACTGGATGTAAATGGAACCAAACTCAAGCAAACTGAAGCCACGGCGTCCTCTCCTCACCTTCCGCCTGACGCAAGTCCTCACCAGACATGGTTGTTTCGGAAGGTTCCTGTTCCGGATAAGGCGGGAGGAAATGCCCGGGTGTCATCATTGTGTGGATTGCCCGGAGGACCCGGTGGAGCATACGGTGGAGGTCTGCCCGGCTTGGGCGGAGCATCGCCGTGTCCTCGTGGAGGCGATCGGTGGAGGTAATCTCTCACCTCCAGCCCTGGTCCAGGCCATGATACGGAGCAAGAGGGCATGGGAGGCCGTCACCTCCTTCTGCGAGGCCGTAATGCTCCCGAAGGAAGAGGTGGAACGCATGAGGAAGAAGTGGAACGCATTAGAGAGAAGCAAATTTTGCACCCTCACGCCCTTAGCCGCCGCAGGAGACGCTCTGGCCGTCGGGAATCGCAGGCCGATTCCCGGCCACCGTAGGCGCGGGCTTGCGGACGGTGAGCAATGGGTAGCTCGCCGTCCGATAAGGACCAGGCCCGGGTCAACGGCGCGCCTAAAAGAGATGTTAGGACAACTGACGGGATCCTCTAGGACCGATGCCTGCCGGGGTCGCGGGAAAGTCCGAAAGGTATACCTTGGCCCCTGGCAACGTACAGGCAACTGAAGGAACACGAGTAGGTTTTATTCAGTAAGAGTGACATGCCCTCCCGCTCCGCCCAGAGCGGGAGAATTTATTTGATAATACCCAACCTGAAAAAAAAGGCCCATAAACGTTGTTTGAAGTGGATGTTAAATATGAAAACGACTGATAGTTAAATCCCTAAAGCTATTAATATTTCCGGCAATGTATATTTTAGAAATGGCAATTTTTGATAAAAGTAACATGTATCTTTTTACTACAGTATCACAAAGTAGGTAGTAAGAGACCAAACAGAAGCCAGTAAGTACAAAAATCTTTTACTAGTTGAGTTGCAATACTGCATTACTAGTATGGGACCTACAATATAAACAAAATACCTGACATTGTTATAAGATGACACAATACGCAATTTAAAAAATAAGTTATCAGCCTTAATCATTGAAAAATTTTAACCTACTCGATTAACGATTTTCTGAATGACAATGTTGCCGATTCTCTTGTACACCGAACTAAACTAACTAAACTACTTATCACTAAAATTCCTTACTTTTGGCTATGAGAATCTTAAAGCTATTCTGCAATTAAAGTTCTCTAAATTTAGAAATTATTTTGACAACTAAAATAGAATTTGACAATCGCGACTCCACGTGGTACATACTTGTTTGCCCTACTCCGTGAATTTTTTTAGATCCCGAGGCGCGCAGGTTGGGCAGCGTCCACTTGTTTTATATGGAATTTTTGATTTTTTGTATGGAAAATAAATGAAAAAATGTACAGACGGCCAGCACGTCAAACCTACTACAATCTGTCAAATTTCTTTAATAGATTTTCAACTTTATCAATATTGCATAAGGTTCAAAGTTGATTGGGAAAATTTGACAGTTTCGGGTAGGTTGATGTGCTGGCGTCTGTACCTACGTGTTGAGAATTAGGGTAATAAGGGTTTCTTAAAGGGGGACTAAATTTTCATTATTTTTGCGTTCGGACACCATTTTCGAGATATAAGCAAAAGAAAAGAAAAAAATCCAGTACAGTACTGTTTTTGCACCTGAAGTCGAGGTGTTCGAATGGATTTTAGTTCATGACCACTAATAATAATCCACACTATTTTTAGTGGCGATTAAAAATGGTCAGATTTAGATATACCTACAATAAAAAATTTAGGTGAAAAACGTCAAATTCAGAATAGCTGAATTTACATTTTCACTAAATTAAAATCTCAGCGCTATCTTAGTGCTGTCAAACTAAAATATAGTTATGTTCGGTCACTTTAGTCTATTTCAGAATGGGAAATCATCGTTTGACAGGAATAAACTAAATTTTGGTGATTTTTTGTCTAGTTTAGAGGCATTTGTGACAAGAGAATCGGCACCAATGACTTAGATTTATCCCCATGTAAATTTCTTAAAGATAATTATAAAAAAATAATGCAATTTAACGACATACCAACTTATTTAATTTTACCCGTTTTGAACTGTAATTCGTAATTGTGTATTTAGACAATTTTTTTTTATCATCTACTCGTTTACTTCATTCATTAATATTTGCATGCCTAATCTAAGGTAGATTGAACAAGGATCACAATTGTTTTTAATACCTTAGGTCATGTACCATCAATCTGTGAAGACATATTACTGTTACTTATTTATACTGTGGTTCAGTGCCATGGCAGGATGATTTTATAAGTAGATATAGTTCGATTCAAATTTAATGGCGGCTCGGAAGTTAGCTACTCGCTGCGCAGTACCGCACCCCTCACCCCCGCTGCCCCATGAATTTGTTACTGCGCAGCTACTCGCCTCGTGTTCCGAGCCGCCATTATGTTTGAATCGGATTGTACCTACATATCTGGTTCGTTAAATCCTTCACCAATTCTATTCCATATTAATTCAGCAACTCTTCTATTACTGTAATACTAATCATGCAGTTGATGGTCATAAAGGTGCATTTTGTTTGACTTCTTTGAAGCAATACCTACAAAATTCTAAATCGTCTTTAATTTTTCAATTTCGCGACGCAAATAATGAACGTGTTTAATATCGGAAATGGTGCGCACGCTGCTACGCAGCAAACTGCGCCGAGTAAGTAGCAAATGCTTCTAGTTTTTTTTTTTTATCTCGCAGGTGACCATGTCGTAGCTGCCGGCTGGGCGTTCCTGGGGCGTAAAACTATTCTAATTACAGCTAGGCGAGCGCTCGCTAAGGGCACCACCTGTGGGGTACGAGCCTCAGCTTAGGGCGTCGCTGGGGGGAGGACAGCAAGATGGGACAGACTGGATCAAGGATAGATAATTATTATTAAGCGGGGAATTTAAAGACACGCGCTCAGCTACGGTGCGGGCTGGCGCTTCATTGGACAAGGAAATGCTTTTAGAGTGCGCGTAACTGCATACTACATATATAGCCCAATGTATAGGCGCATTAATTGTTCCCTAAGCATTTGTTGTATGGTTGCTGCTTGCTGCTCAAGTATGCGGTCTGGTTTAGAGGGCACGCAAATAGGTTAGATAATGATAACCAAAGCAGCTGGTAACATCGTCTCTAATAATATAGATAATGGTTTATTTTTATCTCTGCACAAACTGGTTTAGTGTTATTTTTAGCTACTTTATTGTTAGTCATACTTTACTTTTATTTTTTGCATATTACCTATCAGCTTGTTAACTTTTGTAGGTAGGTAAGTTATAAAGGTAAGATGATGACTTCCTATAGTCATAGAAAAATAGGATTTGTTTTCATTATCTTCATTGCTGTACCTATGTGTACGTGCGCAGTATGCTCGTATTGTTTACTTTCATATTTCTCTCTCAGCCATCATCTCAGGGTTCACTTTATTTCTACCTATTAATCAACATTGAGTTTCATTTTCATCACTCTTCATCAAATGTCCATACCAAGACAAACGATTTCCTTTAAACTTTTGGGTTACTGGTGCTAGCTAGGTACTTTAAAACTCACTTAATCACTAAGTACCTACTCATCAAAATCATTCTCCAGTTACCCGTATTTCAATTATTATTTGCAGTCACTGCAGCATGTCTACTTCTTCCATATACTCACATATCTATCAGGCTTTATTTCAGAATAGGAGACGATACTATCTCTGCAAAATCATCGTCCGTCGTCGAAACGATGAGATTTGCACTCATTGTCACGATTACTTCAAATAAACCTTTCACACAAAACACACGTTATGTATGTAAAACAGGTAAACAATATAATGGAAGCACGTGAAGTCTGCCGTAAACACGCGTGTTAGAGCGGCTACCAGTCAAGTGCAGACAATACGTCATTATATTGTTACTAACTGAAGATAATTCGACTACTAGCCATTAATGAAACCTGACATCACAGTAATATTATCATACAGTATTCCAACTTCATACAAACGCGAGCTATGCCTACGCGCCTCGATCATGGCATCCGTTCGGCATACAGACAGTCGCGACTGTGCCGCAGTGACGAACGGACGGTGTGTTGTTTTTTAACAATAACCGCGCGATTTTTTCACTAAAAATAAGTTCAAGTACATATTTAATATGACGAGTAGGATATATTGTGCTGTTTTTAGTTGCATGAATTCGTCAATAACGCATCCATGTAACTTTTTTTTGATTACCTGGAAACTGAAAGGTAAGACTATAAAATAATGTTACTTACTAGTAGTAGGTAGGTACATAATGTGTGTCTTTTTAATGGATTAGTATTTCCTTTTAACTCCCGAAAAAAAAGATGTCTGGATTAATAAATAAAGTGAATAGAGAAAAGGAAAGTGATTTACACGAATGAAATAGGTAGTTATAGGCGGTTCATGAATCATGATACGGTAGGTACGCTTGTGTTAAAACCTCGGAGCATGTGTGTTTTGTTTTGTTAGTTTGTATAATTCAAAGTAAAGACTGGTATTTTATTATTAATAATAGTTGTTTATTGTACTGTGTGTATGAATAATAATAGAAAAAATAAATTTGACCGTCTGTCAGTCACTAGATAGTTGAAATTTTCTCAGATTAAGTATTTCAGATTAATATCTTTAATAATAAAGCATTTCGTACGTCGCAATCGAGGCGCAAATATTTTTCGGTCGCAAATTTATAAGACTGATTTGTTATTCAAACATAACCATGTTTTTAAAATTTAATCTTCCAATCAAATAACAACACGCATTTTTATTGAACACTTCCTATTCAATTCACAAAGTATTTTATTTGTTTATATAAAAAAAGTATATTTACAACCACAAAACTAAATGAAACACGAAGTAGACAAATTTAAAATGCTGGAGGCAGGCAGCCCTATCGCATGTTTACGTACCGCGCGGCTGTAGGCATTTATTTCCAAGATACGGCCGAGTTACCATACTGTATGATACTATTACCGTGGTATCGTCATTCATGAATGGAGGAAAAATGTAGATAATAAAAGATAAAAAGGGTATAAACAAAACACTTGACCATGTAGTAATTTATGCATGACGCAGGAAATTTCGGTCGTCCCGTACCTACCTGGTAAAATATCATTTCCAGAACAGAATAGAATAGTACTCTTTTCCATCATTTATTTTCTTTTACTCTTTCTTTTTATTTGTTTTTTCCTCTTTTATTTTCTTTCCTTTTTTTCTTCTTTTTTACGTAGTTTTCATTTGTTTTTAAGTAGGTAGAGAGTAAGTCAAGTTGGTAATGTTGATAGATGCACTGCAGTCGATCTGGTAATTATTTTGCTTTGCCTACTATCCATAGGTTGAATGTCACATGCACGTCATAAAACAAGAAGGTTTTCCTTTCAAGACCAATGTGACGGATAATTCCAACCTTATTACTTCTTCTTCTTCTTTTGCCTCGCCTTTTCCGATTATTACTTCCAAATTTTCAATTTACTGGGAATTGTTGTCCAAAACGGTTACGCAATTTTGAGGTCGGCTATTCAAAATAGCTTGACACTTAAACATAAAGAATTTATTTTAATTAATCCATTTACAGGCAAGGTTTCAGCATTTTAGATGTCGGTGAGTTAGTCAGAAAGTTAAAACTGAAAAAAGAACGGGCAAGACACTGCATGGACACTTCACTTGCTATCGAATATTGACCAGTAGTGCTATTCTGTAAACATCTCACCGTGAAAACTAGTGAAGTGACCTGTCAATAGTGTGACCTGTCAGGTGTAATGACAGCTCACTTCACTTAAGCTTTCACCTTAAGATTTTATATAGAATAGGCCGGCTGCTTTATGGCCGTATTTTCGGCGGCGGCGGGCAGCGGGCCGACGCGCGACGGCGGCAGCGGGGCGACGCGTGACGGCAGCAGTAGGGCGACGCGCGATGGCGGCAGCAGGGCGACGCGCGACGGCGGCAGCGGGGCGACGCGCGACGGCGGCAGCGGGGCGACGCGCGACGGCGGCAGCGGGGCGACGCGCGACGGCGGCAGCGGGGCGACGCGTGACGGCGGCAGTAGGGCGACGCGCGACGAAGGTAGAATCATAGAATGATGTTTTCTTACTTTCGAAACCAGTCGCTCTAAGTATTCTGTAAAAATTTCACCGTGAAAACTTAGGTGGAGTGAGCTATCAATAGTGTCAATCCCTAGCATCTGGTGGAGTGATAGTTCACTTCTTGTTCACTTCACCTAAGTTTAAAAACTTAGAAAAAACACAACTGACTAACTTAAACTGTGACATTTTTACAGAAGGTCGACAATATTACTTTCAAAGGGGATATTTTTAAACGATACTCCTGCACGCTTCGACAAAACCCGTAGAGAACTCGATTTTATGGTTGTCATGCTACGAGTGCTGGGCTTATTTTGATAATTTGTAGTTACTCAATGGGAATTCCCAACAAGGTACCTGCTGTAACGGGTTTTCCCAACTACTGCACAATTGCATGAATGAGTTCATGACGTAGCTAACCGCGAGACATTGAGAATTATTTCAGTCTTGAAGCAGCATTTCGAAGAAACTTTCTTCGAAATGCGAAGGACGAAATACAGCTTAAAAAAAAAATTACTTTGGAACAAGCAACCAGCGTCCTGAAATTCAATGTGTTAAACTAGAATGTCAATGGAGGTTATTTTCACAAGTGTTGCGCGTGCGCAGTTTAGCCAACTGCCTCTAGTCAAACTCAAATCATTTACTTCAAATAGGCCCTTGTGGCACTTTTGAACGTCATAATTTACAAAAAAAAATGGAATTGATTCTAGTCGCCCCTTCCAAAAGGTAGTTTTCATAAGGAGACAAATGGGCAAGAATTAAAATTAAAATAAAATATACAATTAAATTAGCAACCTATTTGATTAAGTCTAGATTCTAGATCATAAGGAGCAGGAGCAGTATGTTTCCAAGTATTCTTAACTTGGATAGAATCCTCTAATTTTTTATATGCTTGTTTACAAAGTGTACCTACTTTTAATAAGTTTTATGAGATAAAGATCTCTGAGTTGACGTTTTACGTGCCGTTGACGGTGGAGGTGTCTCCACCGTCAACGGAACGTAAAACGTCAAATTTGACATCTACCATGACAATATCTATCTAAATTGCGTGTTATTTTTCAATTTATATGGAAAATTTAAAAAAATATATTTCGTAAACCGTGAGTATCTGCCACTTAAAAAATTGTAAAAAGCCTTCTGTTTACGAGTGCTATCTACAAAAAAAAATGAACTTCTAACTCGACGGCCCATAATGGAAAGTTTATCCTTCTAATTCTATTCAGAGCCAGTTCATAGGTGTCACTGAACTCTGAGTACTTGCTCTGAAACGTTGACACTATAATAATATGTTGTAGTTGACTGTGATGGTCGATTATGTCCATGTTTTGTAAGTGTCACGGAGACAGTTCAGTTTTGAGGGAGGTGTTCTTTAAAATATTTTCCACATCCACTTCCACTTCACTGTCTTCCCTTTCCTGGAGCAGCTGTAGGCATGTGCTTTAGAAGCCTTGAGCTACTTCAAAGTAGCTCTTAGTTTTGCTTCCAGATCCCTGATTGTAGCACTGCAAGTCATCATTTTCTTTGAAATGTTAGTCACCTGCAATGTGTTAAGTTATGCAGCTAAATAACATAGTAAGAAAAGATGTTCTAATTTATTTAGATTAATAAGAGGTAGGTACTTACAAGAGATTTTTTATTTTTATTAAAAATAGGTTTTGAATTGTTAACCAATAGGTTACATAATTATATAGATTACAGATAGAGAACATTATATGGATTTTTAATAAGGAATTAGATAGGAATGTTAAACAAAAGGAAGTTACAAGGAATACACTGCTTTTATTCTAGGACACAAGAAAAACTTGATTAACAATAATAAGTTTAAGAGGCAGGGCTACAAACGTAAGTACCCAGTGCAATGAGGAATTGAGGAGTGCTTTGGAGAGTGTGATTCGGGAATATCGGTTCATGTCGCCCGAACTTAGACCACGCTTACCTCGTTTGCCCATGCATAACAAAAATAGGGCGCTGGTGGCGGCTCTGGATTCGCAGCTATCAAACTATTTTGATAATTGCGAAGACCTCATCGATACTCATTACGCAGCTGTAGCGGCATGTCGTGTAGCTCACGTCAAATTTGCAAATGACTCTAGACCTACACGACCGAAACCAGCCGTATCAGCTTGGCAGTGCAGAATTGAGCGCCATATTGGTGGGGCCAGAGCGTTTACTTATCGAGTCGCAAACTTATCTGCTGCAGGGAGGGCAATACTCGCCCTAGAGTAATGCGTTTTGTGAGACGGGCGTTCTCAGGGACTGATATCGGCCCTGAGGACTATGTGTCCCGTGTCACAGAGCGCATCGAATTCCTGAAGCAGAAAGTTAATGCATGGGCGAACTGTATTCGTAGGTATAAGCGGCGAGTAGAGCGATACACTCTCTATAAAGTTCTTACATCTATTTTGAGAGCTAAAATTAACAAACATATAGACACTAACTCCATCATTTCTGCCTCTCAAAATGGATGTAGGAACGGATCCCGCGGTACTAAGGAGCTACTCCTCATTGATATGGCCATTAGCCAACTGGTTCGTCGTTCCCGAAAGGATCTGTTGACATGTTAGATAGATTATAAGAAGGCCTATGACTCGGTGCCACATACATGGATCCTGAGGGTGCTGGAGTTGTACAAGATAGATGCAACTCTGCGCTCCTTCCTGAAGTCGTGTATGGGGCAATGGAGGACGGTCCTTCGCTATCCAGGATGTCGACAGATCCAGGGGAATGATGAACCTGTATGGATTAAACGGATAATATTCCAGGGCGATAGTTTAAGTCCACTTTGGTTCTGCTTAGCCCTAAATCCTCTTAGCACACTGCTGGAGTATTCAGGCCTAGGCTATCGGCTGAGCTGAGGTGGTCAGGTTATATCTCTCTACATGGATGACCTAAAACTCTTTGCCCCCAACAACTTGCAACTGATGGAGCTACTGAAAGGAACTGAAACTTTCAGTAGAGCCATCAGGATGGAATTTGGTGTGGACAAATGTGCGGTCATGCATGTAAAGCGAGAGTAGATTGTGGAATCCGTGGAAACCCAACTCTCGGATTCCATAAACCTTAGAGCCCTCTCCGCATCCGAAACCTATAAGTATTTGGGTACGTTGGAAGCGTTGGGCATCAATGTTACTGACATGAAGCAATCGTTGAAGGAGCGCTTCTTTGGCCACCTGAAGAAAGTATTTAATAGTCTTATATCAGGCGGAAACAAGGTGCGCGCCTTCAACGGTTGGGTCATGCCGGTTTTGATGTACTCTTTCGGCGTACTCAAATGGACTCAGACCGAATTCGACGCCCTGGATAGGAGAGTCCGTACGCTGCTGACTGCATATCGAATGCATCATCCACGGTCATCGGTAATGAGACTGTATATCCCGCGAAAGTGTGGAAGGCGAGGCTTTTAAAACGCTAAGACCCTCCATAATCGCGACATATGCAGTCTCAGGGAATATTTCCTAGAGGCCGACGTGGGGATGCTTCGAGATGTGGTCGCGGTGGACAAGGGCCTTACCCCGCTCTCGTTGGCTAAAGAGAACTGGCGCAAGCCTGTAGTACTTGACACTAACGATCGCAAGGAGGTATGGCAGAGTAAGGAGATTCACGGACGCTACTTCCAGGCCCTACATGGACCCGATGTAGATTTATTAGCGTCCGTAGCCTGGCTGCGTTTTGGTGATCTCTTTGGGGAAACCGAAGGTTTTGTCTGTGCAGTTATGGACAAATTAATGATGACGAACAATTACCGGAGATTCATTAAGGACGGCACGGTTGACATCTGTCGGGCATGCCACCGTCCGGGAGAATCAATCCGACACATTATCTCCGGGTGTTCTCGTCTAGCTAACGAAGAGTACTTGCATAGACACAACCTTGTAGCCAGGATTATCCATCAGCAACTTGTTCTGAAATACAGCCTTGTGGAATCGGAAGTACCGTACTACAGGTATGTGCCCGACCCAGTTCTCGAAAATGGAAATATCACAATGTACTCGTCTGGGATCAATCCATCATCACTGACAGGGCTATTTTTGCCAATAGGCCTGATATAGTGGTGGTGGATCGAGGAGAGCGGTGCACAATGATCATTGACATAACGGTCCCGCATGACGGGAACCTCGTGAAAGCCGAGAAATATAAACAAATTAAATATCTTGACTTGGCTCGCGAGGTATTCGACATATGGGATGTGGACTCAGCGATCATTGTGCCGATAGTCATATCAGCCAATGGCTTAATTGCCAAGAGCCTCGACCAACACCTAAGGAGGCTCTCGTTGGGCAGCTGGATTAAGGGCTTGATCCAGAAAGCGGTACTCCTGGACACGGCTCACATTGTTAGGAGGTTCCTCTCTCTGGAGCCCTGACCGTAGCTTGGCCCCTGCTCCCGATACCGGTAAGCTACAATTTTTTATATTTTTAAATGTTTTTATATTTTCTTTTATTCCAATATTTAAAAATATAATTTATATGTATGAATGTATAATAAAAGAAAGTTTAAGATAGATTACAGGTTCAATAGTCACAGTCACAGTTCAGTAATAACCTAATGACCTTATTTTTGTGAAATAAATTAAGTTTTAGTGTTTATTGTCTGAGCGAATGTTTTCGTCGTCGATTTTGCTTCCACTAGTTGTCAAGCAAAAGGAAACATAAACCGTGCTAGTGTGTGATGGACGTTGATCAGAAACCTGAGCAGTATGTTGTAATGTTCTGCGGTCTAAAATATTACGTAGAATTACATAAATAAAACAAATACTCCCCGTGATAGATGACAATTTGAAATCCGTCACCGTTGTTGGGTTGGTCGAGTTGACAGCCGGTTTACTACCCTTTATAACGAAGTTCACGCAACAAAAAACACTATAATCACTCACTGAATAAACTAATAACTAGGTACGACTATATTACTTAAATTTAACATAAATAAACACTATAGTAATTTTCTAAATTTCGGTACCTACAAATCGTTTTTTTGACGACCGGCTACCAGTGTAGCCAGCCAAAAAAAAAGTCGGTAATGTTATTGAGTATTGACTTTATAGGAATCTTTTGCGTTAGTTTACACAAACATTAAACAACATGTTTGTGTAAACTAACGCAAAAGATTATTATTATTATAATTATGTTAATAACATGTTTATTGTTTACAGAAAGTTATGTTGTATTCATAATTCTTATTATGAATGTGACGTCAGCTTTTAGTATTGAGCGTCGTGCAGACCAGCGCGACGCGACAGCGTGAAGCAACTCTAACAAAACAGTTTCAAAGAAAACTTCACGCTTCCGGTGTCGCGCTAGTCTGCACGAGCCTTTAATGGCACTTTATTACCCACTTTATCATTTTTTGTTTATTACCTAGGTATTGTCGCAACACCGGGCTATTGCCTATACCTATTCCTGTAAATAAATGCAAAAAACAATTAAATGAGGCATTAGGGGCAAAAATATTTGGTCCATTAGCTAGGAAAAACTCGTCAGAAACCATGCAAATGACCCACTGCACAATTACATCAACCAAATAATATTTACCAGTAACTTTGCCAGCAAAATGCAGTCTCAATAACACCCAGCATTACCTAATATTTTTCCAAGAACAACGTTGTTTGTCAAGCAGAAGATTACCCCATAAGGCCTTACTGTTTGTAAAGTAAAAGACAAACAACTCCGTCTTGCAGTTGTTTTTCATATGATTCATCGGGGACACGATTTTTTTACGAGGATAATTACTATACTGTTTGCGGTGTAGCATGGTGCGGGTGACAGAAGGGCTAAATTTATTCAATTTACTACAGTTATTACTGAGTCCGTATTATATACACAATCTGTATGTAGGTACGGATCATACGTAAAATAGAGAATCAGTAAAAACAAGTAAATTATAATAATTATTTTACCCTCTCTGTCACCTGTCACCCGCACCATGCTACACCGCAAACAGTATAATCAGTGGCGGATCTAGGATTGTCGTTTGGGAGGGGCTTGACCCCGCTGAGGGTAGATTTTAGCAAAGTAAACACTAAAAAAGGTCACAAAGGTTTTTATTTTGCTGAACGCATAGCAAGCCTTTTCGGAATAATGTTCGCAAATTCCTCAATGACTTCATTAGGTTGAAGACTACCAGAGATATCTCAATGAATATACATGGCGACCAAACCGGACAGCGTGAGCAGCAGAATGACTGGCGCGCGGATACAAAATTCGTCACGTAAACAATAGTTATTTGTGCAACAAGAGAGCAAAGTTGTTTTTTGCTGCGAGTGTTGATTTTGAATCCCGAGTAAGCGAAGGATTCTATAATTGAATCACGAGCGTAGCGAGTGATTCTAGGTTAGAATCCTGAGCGCTGCGAGGGATTCAAAGACACGAGATGCAAATAACTTTGCTCTCGTGTAACACATACAACTTTTCACCTCAGCAGCGAGAACATACAACATGTAAAAAAAACCCTGTCCGATCCGTGAGGGTGTTGTTAGGTATCGTACTGTGAGCATATTTATGTGGAAATTTTCAGGAAAAAGGAATCATATTATAATCGTAGTATGAGTTTTGCAAATTTTTTATGAATTTGGGGTGATTTTGGAAATAAAAATGTGAATTTTAAATACCAATAACTTTTTTACTATAAATAATAATAAAAAAATTACTCTTTTGTAATGTTACTGCAGTAGCATATATTATGCCCTTTTCGGATCGGACAAGGTTTTTTTTTACATAATTTTCATCAGCTCGTATTTTGCAGCCACCATCTTGGATTTATATTTTGACCTCACTATCGGCTTTAGAACCATCGAAAACTATGAAAACGACACCCATGACGAAAATGTGAAAATTTTCGCAACCGCCATCTTGGATTTTTATTTTGACTTCACTATCGGCTTAAGCAACCCTGAAAACCATAGAAACGATACCCATGAAGAAAAATTTGAAAATTTTCGCAGCCGCCATCTTGGATTTACATTTTCAACTCACGATCGGCTTTAGCACCCTTGAAAACTATGAAAACGACACCCATTCTCAGACCAAATAAAAAAGGTAGACGGAGCGTACGCCAACAATAGCATTCAAATAAGTGAAGCGTCGTGTACAGAGTTGTGTGCGTGACCTCGTGTCGCAACACGTGCCATGCGTCTGTCTGCTAGGAAAAAAATGTTGCCACTAAAAACTTTTTATCCCAATTCTGATTGAATAATTATGATTATTCATGAAAAATAAATTCTTATGAATAAAACACTTTTTTACTGTTAGGTACCTTTAATAAAAAATAAAAGAGACAAATTGCGTTGCATGCATTCTGCGTTGCGTACACCTTTGTGTTGCGTTAGTTTCCGGTAGTACTGTCTTTTTGTATCCCGCAAAATGTGTGGAACACACAACACTAAATTTGGATGGCAACCAATTTTCTTGATTTCTGCTTAACCTAATAACCTCAACCCACTTTTGTTTCCAATTAAGGTCTCTTGGGAATCTAAAATTAAAACAGTTTGTTTTCAGTCGAAGTTGAGAAATAAATGAATCCAAAAATGTCTTTTACATAAAACTGTAATGTTGTAAGTACTTGTTTATAGAAATAATAATAATAATCACGCGCTATCTAATGCTATCGTATCATATTGTATTCACGTTATACTATAACATATTTAAACCCGAGTTATTTATTAGGGATACCTATGTTTGATATTCAAAATAGATATATTTTCGTCATAGTTAAAAGCATTCAACCATTACGAAAAGTAATATTAAAATTAATAATCCCAAACACTCCCAAACATTGCCCGCGTTTCGGGGAATTTGTATGCGGATATACTGGTCACACCGACGACACTATGCGAGGTTTTGTGTTCCAAAAACGCTTTATGAAATATTTTTGTATTTTTATATCAAATTAAATCAAATGAAACACTTACTTGTGAAATGTAATCTCAGATGGTTTTTTAATTTATTACGGAATTGTTTTTACAAGCTTTTACGACACAGGAAGGCATTTTACAACAATTTGCGATTTCAATGTTATGACGTCTAGTGCGTTCGGTGTCGCGCGTCGCTCTGGAACACGGTCGGCTTCCTATTTCAAATTTGGCTTCCTTTACCCTGCTTCACTCTGAGAGCGCCGCGCTCCGTCTACCTTTTTTATTTGTGTGTTCCTCTGTGGCCGGACCACAGTTTAGTACTCAGATGCTATAGTTCGAAATAATATCTACCTAAAGTCTACTTTCATCGGAATATATATATATTTTTAGTACCTCAAGAGATATCTTTTTAATTAACAATTTATGTGGTCCGGCCGCCAGGCAGTGCTCTCTGGCCGCGCCACCTCAAATTAAATAGAGTATAATGAACTATTAATAAATCAATATCCCGAAAAAAACTACCTAAAGAGTACCTTGCATACGACAAATATGGTCCAATAAACCCCTTTAGTTAAGGAGATAATGGTCGTAGGGTGTGGTCCGGCTGGAAGGTATACTCTGCAGCAAGTCAATTTTGCAATATTTAATATTAACTATCCTTATATCAATTTATATAATAGTACCTTTTCTCTACTCTTCGTTGATACTTTTTTCTCTCAAGAAACTATTCATTTTGATTAATTAATCTTTAAAGTATGTGGCGCGGCTAGGGAGGATTACTTTCAGCAAATATAACGAAATATGCTTTATTTCTTTATGCCAACGAAAACAGCATAATAAGTACTTTATAAAAAGACTGGACTTCATCTTTAAACTTTTATTTTTATTACCAACAATGATTTTGAAAAAGGTGCACTTTCTGGTTTTTGTTTACCTATAAGAAAAATAAGAATAGGTAGTTAATTTGACGAAGTAAGTGAACATTTTGGTTTAAAATAAACAATAAGTATACGAATAAAAAATATAATTTTCATAATCAAATATTAACAATTGTTATTACAAGGTTATTGTAAATGACGGAAAAGTGTTTTATATAACAAACTTAAGTCAATAGATTGAATTTAAGCATTTAATTCTTTAAACAAGAAATAACAATGAAAAAAAGAGTACCAAAACCGCGTATTAAAAATATAGTCAATCAGTATTACAATTAAAGGAGTTTTGAAGTTATTTTCCAACTTTAAAATGCAAGGGTTAAATTAAAAATAAACATTTTGATAAAAATAAGTTATAATTTACAATTTTGCGTATAAAATACAATGAACATTCATTTGCTGGTTTTTAATCCTTGTAACTTTAGTACTTAAATCATCATATGTTTCCCATCCAATCATTATATGTTTTTTTTTGTTTGTTTAAGGTACAGGCAATTGAATTTGGGTTGCTGTAGAGCATCTCCCCAGCAACCCCAAATAAAATTTTAATAAATTTTACGTACAAACTTAACTATTAGGCAAACAAGTCGTTGATAAAAATTGTACTCTTATTTTCAACCGACTTCAAAAAGGAGGAAGTTCTCAATTCGGTTGTTTTTTTTTTCAAGTATGTTTGTTACGTTACGCGATTACTCCGCCAATTATGAATTGATATTGATGAGTATTTTTGTGTTTGGTAGGGTATACTTCAGAAATAGTCCCATATAAATTTGGTCAAGATCTGATGAGGGGTTTTTGAGTTAGCTTCAATAATATGTATTTTTCCCACCTAGTGAATGTGGACGATGTTCTAATAGTTCCTGTCACTGTAATTTACATAGCAGGTAGTGGTGATTGAAAATGTTGTGGGGAGTGTAGGTACCACAACTAAATGTGTAAAATAAAAACTTTTTTACAAAAAAAAAAAACACTTCCAAAAAAAAAAAACACTACAGTGAAAAATAACAACTTTGATTTCGGAAGTCGGTGGCAAAAAAAAAACGATAATAAATACCAAAGACACCGACTTCCTTAATCAAAGTTATTTTTCACTTTGCATTGTTATTTTTTCGTCCACATACACTTGGTGGGAAAAATACGTATTATTGAAGCAAACTCAAAAACCCCTCATCAGATCTTTACCAAATTTATATGGGACCACTTCTGAAGTATGCCCTACCAAACACAAAAAGAATAATCAAAATGTTACACCTATTAGAACAAACATATTAAATAAGCAACGATAGCAGTACGTCGAGATACGTCCTTTTAGCATGTTCACAAGTATAAGTAATTAAGATCAAGTTATTGGAACCTCATATAACAATGGAATCTAATCACCTCCTATTCAAATAAAACTCCAGTAAGTTATGACAAAGCTATCCCCAAGAAATAAAACACAAATTGCTCATAACAGCGAATATTATATTTAAATGAGTAAACCGAGAACATATAGGAAATAAGGTAATACTTAGCTTCTTAATCAGAATATCTTACACAAATTATTTTTACTTAGATATATTTTTCAATGCACCCAGAAGAAGAAATAAAAATGAACTGCCTCAAAATCCTCCCGGCAAAACCCAAAACACTTCGTTATTCTTTATTCTTTCAAATCTTCAGTCCTGATTGGTTCGCGGTGATGGCGGGCTGATGGCGTCTCCCTATTGGTCGACGCCCGACGTTAGTACCGCAAACATCCACCGATAGCAGCACCTTTGCTTGGCGACAGCTGTTGCGTGATGACAACCGCTAAGTGTTTCTATGCGGTCCGTCTCGCCATCTAGCGCCTAGTGTGCGGAATATTCACACTCGTCCATCCTGACGCCTTTGCGACTCTGCAAAGGAAGAGAACAAAAGACTATATGTAATTGTTCAAAAATAGCAAACCCAGTCCTAAAAAAAAGAAAAGAAAACTCAATTCTATGAACCGTAAAACAATATTTGGTCCATACATAATAAAAAGCACATCATAGCTATGTCCTTTAAATGAATCATTATCAATCATCAAGTCAAATCATTCCAAAAGTAAAAAGATAAGTATCTACTTGTTTACCAAAACCAGTTTCCAAAAATACCCATAGATTTACATCAGTGAAAATACCATAATTTTCCAACCCATAACATTTCACAATCGCTTTCAAAACATTTCCGTCAGTAACTCCAATTTTAAACCATTCAATTAACATAATAGTTCCGATCACAATCCAAATTATTTGTACCATTACATTATTCCACTCATCAAAATTAGTATTAACCTGATTTTTCCTGGAATTCATTAAAGTTCATCCTTCAAGCAAGTCGATTAATTCCTCCGTGCTGTCCACTTCTGTATCATTTGAACTAGCGCCCGAATCATCCTCCCTCTGAAAAGGTTTTAACGAGTCCGACGACACAAGAGCTCTGAATCGCTTATACCCTTTCACACCTTTCAGCGAAGTAATCATGTACCTATCATTACCTGCTACCTTCGTTACCTTATAAGGCCCGCTGTACTTTTCCTTCAGTTTTCGTCGAACGTTCACATTTCGGTCAGCAGCTCCTTTCCATAATACTAAATCGTTTACCTTGTATTTTGTTGGAGGTTTACGCTTTGCATTAAAATATTTACGCATTTTCTCTGCCGTCCGGTTTAGGTTCGCTGTAGCTTCGGTCCTAGTGCGTGCAGCTGTCGCCTCGTTATCCACGATGTTATCTCCCATACCTTGATACCTGCTGCGAGTCGCTGAAAACATGAGCCTGTATGGTGTAAATCCAGTCGAACCGTTTAGTAAATTATTCATTCCCCAGGTGATGTTTGCGATCCGAGTATCCCAATCCTTTTCATCTTCCACGCTTGTATTGAGTGAATCTAGTAATGTACGATTATACCTCTCCACTTGTCCATTTGCGCGTGGACATGCTACAGCATTGATTATGTGTTTTATTTGATTATCCAAACAAAACTGTTTGAAATGTTTACTTTTGAAACTCGTACCGCTGTCGGATATAATTCTCTTTGGATAACCAAATAAACAAAAAATGTCATTTAAAGATTTTATTACCTCTCGAGTCTTTGTAGTTTTAACTGGTACCGCCCATGTAAATTTCGTGAAGGCATCGACCACCATTAGTACAAAACTGTTGCCTGCTCGACTTTTGCAGAAAGGACCGAGATGGTCAATGTGCAGAGTGTGCATTGGTTCCGGAACTTTTTCAATGGGGTGTAACTCACCTTCAAGTCTTCCGTACTGTCCCCTCTTGTAAAGACAGTCTAAACATGAGTTGACATATTTTCGTATGAAACGTGTCATTCCTGGAAACCAAAAGTTACCTTTGATAATTTCCTCACACCGCTTCAGGCCTGGATGTCCGATGCAGTCATGATACTTCCTCATGACATTCCACCTTCCATATTTAGGGACTACTAACCGCTGTTCTCCATCCTTAACGAGCTTGTATACTCGACCATCTTTCAGCTTGTAATTTTTCTGTATATCTGGATCGTTATCCCCAGATTCTAATTTTGTTCGAATTATGCGAATCCTCTCATCTTGATCTTGAAGACATACTAACCAATCGAATACGTCAATCACGTTGATATCTACTACTAAGGGAGGGTCTACCGGAAATCGGCTCAGCGCATCCACGTGCCCATGAGACTTACCTGGCCTATGAATGACTTCCATGTCGTACTCCTGAATAGATAACCACCACCTTGCTATTCGAGGTAGTAGATCCTTTTTCAAGAAAGTGTCTCGAACGGCTGCACAGTCTGTCACCACCTTAAAATAATTACCTGCTAAGTAAATTCTAAATCTCCTCAACGATTCCACTACAGCCAATGTTTCCAATTCGTAGGAATGATACATAGCTTCTTCTTTGCTTGTTTTTCGGCTGAAATACGCAATGGGTTTCATACCACCATCCTGATCCTGTAATAGAATGCCAGCTACACCTTTACTGCTTGCGTCAGTATGAACTTCTATGTCACCTTTCCTACAAAATAATGAGAGTATCGGTCGAGTCGTCAAAATCTTCTTCAGTTGATCAAAAGCTCTCTGCTGTGCTGGATCCCAAACCCATGTTGCATTCTTTTTTAGCAACCCGTACAGAGCATACGTGACAGACGCATAATCTTTAACAAATTTCCTGAAATAACTAGTCAGACCTAGATACATCCTAAGTTCGTGTACATTCTTAGGTTCTTTATAGTTGACCACAGCATCGATTTTCTTACTACCAGGCCTAATACCTTTCTCGCTGATCTCGTAACCGAGGTAATCTATTTTTTTTTGCAAGAAAAAACACTTATCAAGGTTTAACGTCAATTTTGCGTCCCTTATTATTTCCAAAACTACCCGAAGCAGATGGAGGCCTTCCTGTTCAGTTTTGGTAGGTAGCAACAGATCATCTATAAATGGAAGCACCTTATCATGACGTAACGAAGAAAATATCTTGTCCATAAGACGCTGGAAAATTGCTGGGGAATTGGCCAAACCGAAGGGCATACGCAAAAATTCATAGTGGCCCTCAGGCGTGACAAAACCAGTTCTGTGAATTGAAGCCTCCGCTACTGGAATCTGGAAAAAACTTTGCGACAAATCAAGACTCGTAAAAAGTTTCTTCCCACCTAGTTTTTCGATTTGTTCTTCTATGATGGGCAGAGGATATTTATCTTTCGCTGTAATACTATTTAATTTTCTAAAATCCACACAAAACCGATAATCCCCGTTCTTTTTCCTAACTAATACAATGGGACTGGCATAATTAGACGACGATTCTCTAATAATACCGTTGGATACCATATCTTCAATCTTTTCTCGTACTATTGCCTTTTCTGAAAAAGAAAGCCTGTAAGGACGATAACAAACCGGCTTATCAGAGTTAAGTTCGATATTCAATTCTATTTTGTCAGTCCTGCCTAATTCTCCTGTATCTATAGAAAAACAATCTGAATATTCCTTTAAAATCTCTACTAACTCTTTAACTATCTGTGGATCTCCGGATCCACATTTGATTTTGGTTGTATCAATGCTCATGATCGAAACAAGATTATCTGCAGATTTACCAAGAGAACAACCAATTTCTCGAGTAACCAATCCACGAGCAATAACCTGGTCTTTCTGGAAACGCAGTGGCTTTTTACCGTGATTAACTATGAAAATGGTCTGTACTGGAAAACAATTCATAGAAGCAGGAATGCTATAGTTATAACCATTATAAACAATTGTACGACTATCCACAAACAGTAGAGTTGACTTGTCAAATTCAACATCATTGTACGTGTCAACAAACAAGGATGAATAAGCTGGAACGACAGTGTCTGTAGAGCACAAAATGTTAACCTTATCGACACATGTACCCACTTGCAAAGAATTTATTTCAACCGATTCAACTTTATTTTCATCTGTTACTGCATATCCTAAAAAGACGGTAGTACCACAAATTGTAAGCTTGAATTTTTCATTGTTCAAAATGGGCTGTCCAATAAAAACGTCAGCTCTGTTTACGGCAGCATCCACGACAACTGCGTCTGAACAAACCTTAACTTCATCTATTACGAACTCTAATGATACCTGTCCGTGAGCTTTAATTGGTGGTCCACCAAACCCGTTGACAAAAACGACACAAGGTTGCATTGCAACACCAAGCTTTAGAACACAATCATGAGTGATGAGATTGACTTGAGCCCCCGTGTCTAAATAAGCGGTACCTTTTAAACCATTAATTAAGACATGTTTAAAATAACATTCATTTACCTGTATTTGTACAATGCTGACAGCCTTTTGATAACACTGCTCCTTTTTGTGGTTGGTTTTCCCACAGATTTCGCATTTTATAGCGTTAGGATTGTTGGGGCACGACCGAACAACGTGCCCTGACTCGTTACAAAGAAAACAAGTAACACCTGGCTTTCGTTCTTTTGGATCTCTAATTGCTTCTTTTGAAGACGATGCGGAATCTCGACCTCGAAGAACGTTTCTCTGACTTTGATTAATTTTTTTGTCGTCATTCATGCACAGAAAGTGAGAATAAAGCTCGCTTGGGGTTTTATAATTACCAGCCCTTGCAGAAGTTCTCATGTGGAACGGCAACCCTTCTATGATGCAGGAAACCGCTTTTTCTCCAATGATTTCACACTTAGTTAACATGGTACATTTCGAATAATAATAATGAGTCATCGTTTCATTGAATAACTTTTTCCTACTTAACATTTCCCTCAATGCGTCTGCGTAATCTATGCTTTGAGGGAACGCTTCCAGAATTTTTTGTTTCCATTCCGGCCACGTAAACTCATAGCTTCGAAGTGCGCCATGCCACAACTTCGCTAATCCAACAAGTCGTGCCTGCATATAATAACTTTTAACATTGTCGTTCCATCCATGTATGGCACCTAGTTGCTCTACTTTGTTAAGCCACTGAGATGCAGGTAGCTCCGGTTTTTCAGGATCGAATTCCGGTATTATATCCGGCTTAACCATCACACCCGAATAATATGGAACCGACCTACCGGATTCATTTGAAAAGCCAGGTGGAAAGCGGCCTCGATAGTCCCGGACTGGCGAACGTCCCGGCCGCCACGTGTCGCGGGAGCAGCTACGGCGCTCCGGCTGCGGTCGCTCCATCCGCCGGTGACTCCATCTGACAGGGCTGCGGGACCGGCTGCGAGACCGGCTGTGACCATCGGAACTCATGGCTTGGCTGAGAACTGCTCCAGATCGCTATCCCACTTCTGAAAATTGTTACACCTATTAGAACAAACATATTAAATAAGCAACGATAGCAGTACGTCGAGATACGTCCTTTTAGCATGTTCACAAGTATAAGTAATTAAGATCAAGTTATTGGAACCTCATATAACAATGGAATCTAATCACCTCCTATTCAAATAAAACTCCAGTAAGTTATGACAAAGCTATCCCCAAGAAATAAAACACAAATTGCTCATAACAGCGAATATTATATTTAAATGAGTAAACCGAGAACATATAGGAAATAAGGTAATACTTAGCTTCTTAATCAGAATATCTTACACAAATTATTTTTACTTAGATATATTTTTCAATGCACCCAGAAGAAGAAATAAAAATGAACTGCCTCAAAATCCTCCCGGCAAAACCCAAAACACTTCGTTATTCTTTATTCTTTCAAATCTTCAGTCCTGATTGGTTCGCGGTGATGGCGGGCTGATGGCGTCTCCCTATTGGTCGACGCCCGACGTTAGTACCGCAAACATCCACCGATAGCAGCACCTTTGCTTGGCGACAGCTGTTGCGTGATGACAACCGCTAAGTGTTTCTATGCGGTCCGTCTCGCCATCTAGCGCCTAGTGTGCGGAATATTCACAAAAATCAATTCATAATTGGCGGAGTAAACGCGTAACAACCAATCAAACAAACAAAAAAAAACATACAACCGAATTGAGGACCTCCACTTTTTTGAAGTCGGTTGAAAATAAGAGTACAACTTTTATCAACGACTTGTTTGCCTAATAGGTAAGTTTGTACGTATAATATATTAAAATTTTATTTGGGGTTGCTGGGGAGATGCTCTGCAGCAACCCAAATTCAATTGCCTGTACCTTTTAACCTGATAAGGTACAATTTTTTTTAAGTACGTACTAATTCCGTACATATTGCGTACAATTGGTACATGAGTTTATAAATAGCAAAATAGATGATGGGGTTGCTGGGGAGCATGACGTTTCCAAACATGGCCCTGCAATGCATTTTTAGGGACAAAGGTGGAAGGTATTCCACCTGTCTCCTTTTACGATGTTGGAGGTGAAGCGTAGTTAGAGAGCAGAAGAGAAACTTCAACTTGTAGTAAATAATAATATTGTTAGGAATCAGAAGTGAATAACTTAAAAAAAAATAATCGTTCTTTAATTCCTTTGAATCACAATTTACAAAAATTATTAAAATATTAGGAAAAGCCACTAAATATTAATCAAATAGAAATCACACAAGCCAAAAGGAATAATCAGTAAATTAACATGAATATAAACCAAAAATAAGCAAGCACACGATAATGGTCAGGTAGCACGTCCGTTCTGAGCGCCGTCCAAGCAAAAAAGGGGCCGTTGCAGCACCGCGCGCCTCCTTTTATAACCTTCCATCGGTTGACAGCTGATCGCCTGACGTCTTTAAGATGTCACCTCGTCTTCAGTTACCAACACGGCCTCTCCTGATGCTCTGACGTCCTCGTCAGGTCCAGAAGATGGTCCTGCCTGATCTGTAGCAGTGCCTCCCAATAAGACGCTCGAGTCTTCGTTGTCTCCTGTAATTAGACAGTCGCATTACATAAAAAGACAACAGATGTAGAAGCAACGACGTCTCAGTTACATAAGAGGTAATGCGCATTACACGGTAAATTATCATGACATATCAGAATTTAGCTAAGATTAACAAACCAAATGAGTAACTTGGTCACACTGCAAACAGAGGCACCTAGTTAGCGTGTTTCACAGCGGCTGTCGGCATAGGCACATAGTTAGCATACCGCCCAGACTTCTACAAACACCGTAGGCTTAGGCTCTCAGTTTGCATACCTCCCAGTGGCTGTTGACATAGGCACATTGTTAGCATATCACCCAGACTTCTACCAACACCGTAGGCATAGGCTCTCAGTTTGCATACCTCCCAGTGGCTGTTGACATAGGCACATTGTTAGCATATCACCCAGACTTCTACAAACACCGTAGGCATAGGCTCTCAGTTTGCATACCTCCCAGTGGCTGTTGACATAGGCACATTGTTAGCATATCACCCAGACCTCTACAAACACCGTAGGCATAGGCTCTCAGTTTGCATACCTCCCAGTGGCTGTTGACATAGGCACATTGTTAGCATATCACCCAGACTTCTACAAACATACTTACCTTCAAAGAAGGCAGCACATGTTTCAGGAGTCCACTCACCCCTCCAGGGTACCATGAACTGTGCAGCAGCATATGTGGTCTTTCCATAGGCACCAGCCAGAAGTTGCAGTTCATAGCGGCCATGGCCCAGGACACTAACTACGCGGTTAGGCCCGCGCATACCAGGATCAAGTTTCCCCGTGGACTGGGAATACTTGATAACGAAGACTAGGTCGTTTTTGCTGTAGGCACGTGGAAGTTGACTGTCTTCATTAACACGCCTGTCTTGATCTGCTTGATTTTTGCACAACCGTTCGGCCGTCCTTTGTCTCCTCATCTCCCGTAGCGGCTCACGGTTTTCACCAGACAATTCGATGGAAACGTCTCGGACTAGTGTGTATCATGGAATACTCTGAGGAGGCTCAAACAATGTCCTTTTGGTATTTAACAAAGTAACCTAGGCTCTTCACCCACAGGTGTGAAGCGATAGTACAAAAGATTATTGCGTTTAACGTAACGTGAAGTGTCCAAGTTTCCTTCGTCTAAAGACCTGATCAATGTTTGAGTCTCCTCGTCTCCTGTTTGCGCGATATGACCCCAATTACGCAGTTTCTCAATGTTATTTACTTTAGGTACGGGGTTACGGCTAAGATAGTCCGCGTGAGGTATCATAACCCCTTTTCTGTATTGAATGATAAAGTTAAAATCATGTAGGTAAATCCACCACCTCGCTACCCTCGAAAGTAGATCTTTCTTATTTTGGGTGGCTTTTAAGGCATTGCAGTCCGTCACTATTTTGCTTAGAAATGGGCTTTACGAAGGTAGATAGGTAACTAACGAGGTTGTCAGGCGTCAGATTTGCATTAGTAGTAGTTGCTTTGATTTGAGGGTCTTTAATCCCTCTAATAACAATCGCCACTATCAACTCGTCTGATAGGCCTTTTACAATCCGTAAACGTAATAAACATCTACGTGCATATTCAGCGTAGGTTGGGTAACTGTCTGAATCAGAACTCATTACTTCATACAAAATACCTGCCACATCAATTTTCTTGACGCAAAGTGATCTAAAATCTTTTTAAAAATTTCTCCACGAATGGTCATTTGTAACCCATTCACTGAGCCAAGTCTTAGCATCTCCCCTCAGACAGTTCCCAACGCGGGAAAGGCACTCAAATTCTGACCACTTATTTAAAATCTGAGCCCTATCAACCTCGTCAAACCACTGATCAACATCATGCACATTTGGGTCGAAATTAGAAATATAAAAATGATGAGTGCTTACAGACTTTAACGACTGTATTGCCTCCACTATTTTCTCCGTGTTTGCAGTCGAAATATCAGTAGCAATACCTGTAGTTTCCGGTGTAGCTATTACCCGTGAACGATCTTCTAAAGCCTTCAACCGCGAGACAATCGTCTCAAGCGATCGTCGGTAAAGCAGTGACGCGGGGCTTCGCGTCCTCACGCGGCTCCCACGACGGTCTCGTTCGCGCCTGGAACAGTGATCGCCATCCCAAGACTTGCTACGTGACCTTCTGCTCCGCATAGGGCGGTTACGAGATAGTTTAGAACGCGGGACACTTTTTGAACGAGAATGACTCGATCTATCCATTGCTAACTACCCGCTTTAATATAAAATTGAAAGTCTGAAAATTTGTTTTAACTCGTGGGCGAATGAATCTTTATCCCACTTCTGATGTTAGGAATCAGAAGTGAAATAACTTTAAAAAAAATAATCGTTCTTTAATTCCTTTGAATCACAATTTACAAAAATTATTAAAATATTAGGAAAAGCCACTAAATATTAATCAAATAGAAATCACACAAGCCAAAAGGAATAATCAGTAAATTAACATGAATATAAACCAAAAATAAGCAAGCACACGATAATGGTCAGGTAGCACGTCCGTTCTGAGCGCCGTCCAAGCAAAAAAGGGGCCGTTGCAGCACCGCGCGCCTCCTTTAATTTTTTTTTTTTTTTTTTTTTAACTATGGCATCTCGCAGGTATACCACTAAGGTATTTACTGCTTAACCGAACAATCCTGTGGCTGCCTTAAGCACTACACTCAAAGCCTCCAGCCAGGAGCAACTATTCTACATTAAAATTAGGCGAACGCTCGCTAAGGGCACCCCCTGTGGGGTACGAACCTCGGCTTAGGGCGTCGCTGAGGGGGGGACAGCAAGATGGGACAGGCTGGATCACGGATATATTATTATTAGACGGGGAATTTAAAGCTACGCGCTCAGCTGCGGCGCGGGCTGGCGCTTCATCGGACAAGTCCTCCTTTTATAACCTTCCATCGGTTGACAGCTGATCGCCTGACGTCTTTAAGATGTCACCTCGTCTTCAGTTACCAACAATATAATCATCACTCGTAGTCTAATGTTAGGTACACTATTAGTACTTATAACTAATTAAACTAGAATGGACGAAATAAACTGATGACATAATATCTAGTCTGTCCCGCGAGGGTTTACAAGCCAACTGGTGAGGGACGCTACGTTCTACGTTACATCGGTAACGCCCCGCATCGTGGCTTAGTGTTGCCACTTACAAGGGTGCGTTCCTGACTACTTATAATTAACTAGACAATACAGGCGACGCCACGTATACTAATGTGCGTTCACAAATTTCACAATACGTGACGCCACACATTGTTTGATTCGCACATTTTAATAAATCAAATAATGGAAGTAATGTTTGTAACCTCCTCTCAGAGTTTGTTTTGGTATTTTTCTCAGGGATCAGACTGCTAGGAAATGCCAGCGACGACTAGTTGTAAAACATTGACCAAATTGACTTTTAATAGGGTCTTAGAGGATCTACTTATCTACATAAATAAACATTTCATCAAAAAGCATTTCATGTGCTTATTCAGAATAATTATATTCTAGGGCAGTCAGCAAGGTGGTAACGGGATTGAGTAACCCCAGGGTGGGCGTACATTTAAATATCCCCACTTGTAGACTATTTTTAAGTTGGCGTTACCCCACATTCAAGTATAATGCTAAGGTTCATTTGGCACATGGCCAAAATCGGAACTAATGTCGCCATCTTGTTTTTTTAATAATTTCTGTGACAATTTCACAAATTTTCACCAACAACGCCCCTCTGTCAATGTCATTCAGGCGCCAAAAGACCCCCCCTGTAACATTCTAGGTAGGTTCAAACGCCAGCAGGTCAACCTACCCGAAACTGTCAAATTTTCCCAATCGACTTTGAACCATACGTTATAGTGATAAAGATCTATTAAAGAAATATGACAGATTGTAGCAGGTTGATGTGCTGGTACTTACATCACTGCAGTGACGAATCATAACGAAGTGGAGAGAAAATTCCGAAATTCCTTATTACAAAGGAAGTTATATAAGTTTGTACCTATTACTCATTTCCATATTATAAAATAGGCGCAGTGACTAATGAATATTTGGTTATTAAATTAATGAATGAAATGCTTGCGTAGCACTTATTTATACGTCCTTCAATGACTGAAACCATGTTACTATACTACAAAGATAGCTTGATCTCTGCGACTTAAGTCAAACTGACATTCCTAGGGAAGGAATTCATTCATTAGGGTGGCATGCCCATAAAGTATGACATTGACAGTTACTGTCAATTCAGGACTTCTTATGCGGTGATTTTACTGACAGCTGTCGCAGAGATCAAGCTATCTTTTATGAAATAAAATTAGTATCTACTTCTTTTGTTCTATAATCTGAGATCTACTGTTTCTACCAAGGTATATTAACTGGCTTGTCATCGGAATGTAGGTAGGTATTCTTAAATTAAACTGTATACCTACTTCAAAACCAACCAACGAGAATCAGTAGACAATTGCCTGTAGCGCAATAAGTTGCTACAATTTAGTTGATATTTTATCACAGGTTTGACAACTTTTAAGGATAGTTTCAACATTCAACTCATGTAGGTATCTGAAAGAAAGTAGGTTCTTAGCTATACAGATACCCACAGCCCTGTTAACATAATATCATGCCAGTATTCCTCGAGAGTGTAGTATCTAAACCCATATTACGCCAGTTTTAGCCCCATGTAATTGGGGGCGAGTCTATTGTCATCAACCAGGCACAAATCCAGACCGCAGAGATCCGCCAGCCCTTTTTTTTTTTTTTTTGGGTGGGAAATCATCAAATGACTCCTCCCGCTTTGGGTGGAGCGGGAGGGCGTGTCATACTCTTACTGACTAAAACCCACCCGTGTTCCTTCTCTTGCCTGTGCAATGCCAGGGGGGCACGGTATCCCTTCCGGACTTTCCCGCTACCCCGGCAGGCAATGGGCTCATCGGACCCCTTCGAACACAACGCGCCGTCGACCCGGGCTTGGTCCTTACCGGACGGCGAGCTACCTATTGCTCACCGTCCGCAAGCCCGCGCCTACGGTGGCCGGGAATCGGTAATCGATTCCCGACGCCCAGAGCGTCTCCTCCTGCGGCGGCTATAGGGGCATGAGGGCGCGAAATTTGCCTCTCCCTCACGCGCTCCGCCTCCTCCTTCGCGAGCCAAGATCTGCGGCAACGATAATGCTAAGAAAAAGATACGAGCAATAAAAAGCCAAAAAATAGAAAAAGTTTAGAATCAAAATAACTGATAGGCAATCTTACGTATAACTAAGCTTACGTACTGAAATATCTACTTTTAACTTCTTTATTACAACAACAAACACTTCTGATCTTTACTACCGAGTGACACAGTAACCTAATTATCTACAAACGTTTCTACCTGAAACGTAAACATAAACACAATGTTATTCGTTCCCAAAGGAGGAAAATTAGTAGCAAGAATGACCCATCAAAACAAATATGTATGAGGAATAAACAACTGAGATACGAAGGGACTGAATAATAAGGCAGCTGATGAACTGAACAACAAGACGGAATTTTTACACCAACCGATTCTACGTAAACACAAGCAACGCACTGACCAAATGTACCGTCATGTAGATATGTATTGCAGATTAACTCTATTCAAAGAAAACATCAATGGCAGAATCTAAGAGTACATGGCAGATTCAAAGATCTTCGAAGTTTTAACAGAAAAAACTCTTTTTACTTACAATACAAATACCATCGAATTCCACAAAAATACACAAGTGAAAAACAACTTTATTTCGGAAGTCGGTGACAAAAACTATTACAGACAGAGACATAAACTATTTTATTCTATAGAATAGTAAAATATACCGTAATATAATTAAACCTCTATGAAAGCGATTTATAACTTTATCTCTGGGGTTAAAACTATATCATTGCGAACGGTTCTATAAGGTTCTGTATTTTCGTTACAGACCATGACCATGGTAGACCACGGTCCGAACAACGTTTGTTCAATCTAGCAAAACTGGGGATCAAATGTCACTGTGTATAGTTAGTAAAATATAACTAGGACTGGTAACGTTAAACTTAGTTATTGTTCCATAATAGATAACTTATTTATGTAATAATAAAAGATATTATAATTTATTGTAACCTGAAAAATATTCATACACGTATTAACATAGTAAAGATGGAATCATTTATTTTTCAAAACTGGCTTGAGTATAGTAGGGGCGTAAAATATTACTTTTTTGCGTCACAATTAAGTACATCTATTGGCCCAAAATGATACTACAATCGTACTAATGGAAATACAGTCGGTTAGTCTATTTTAGTTATTTCCATAGCGTTATGTCCTACGTTATTCTGCTGTGGGGCAAAGCTGCTGACATTCAAAATATATTTTTCCTCCAAAAACGAGCTCTTCGAGCAATTTACCAGCTAGGTGCCAGAGTTTCTCTAAGAGATTTTTTCAAAGATATTGGTGGCATCACAATTCATCTTCGCCAACATCTTATAATATTAGGCAAAATATACACCTATACACTAAAAACAGTGTTATTCACAATGTTAACACTAGAAACAAGGACAAACTACGAGCTCCCTTTCACCGGCTTCATTAGGTTCATAACTCATTAGTTGGGCTTGGTATAACCTTTTACAACAAGCTACCCTCTTCTTTGCTAGATTTGTCTTTTAATACGTTAAAAACTAAAGTAAAATCCAACCTTTGTTCAAAGGCATACCTACTATTCTATCAACGACTAACATAAGAAGATGATAAGAATAGTCGGTCGCTGTGATTAACTTAAGTTTATGTTTTTTCTCCAGAATTAGCTTACCTACTGACAGGTTATATGAGTTTATGTAATTGTTTATTTTAATTGACTTTATAAGTCAATTTATTTGAATTTTTTAGTTGACATAATCTACTCATTACAATGATTTTCATGAGTTGTATTGCAATTTTGCAATATGTGGTTAGCTAGCGACCTCGACAATTGATCATATTATTTTTTTGCCTGAATAACCGGCAGCAAGTTCGTCATGCTCCCTTAGATGTCACTGCTTGCGGTAGCGTCGGGGGTCAGGTTGCCTCCTTCCCTCAAATATGGCGAGGGGGGTAATGGCTGAACTTTGCGTTAAGCTCGTGAACGGGTGCTGCTTGTGGTGACTGGTCGTCTTGCCGAACATGGTTTTATTATTGTTAGTATTTAACTGTTTAATTTTTTTTACCTCGATGGTCCTAGTTTATCATTTATAACTTCCAGTTACAGCTATTTGTAAGCGGGCACGCCCTTTATGACTGGGGGCTTTTATTTAGATATTGTTTACGTTTAGTCTTAATTTTTTTTTCTGCCTGAGTACATTTCTCGAAATTTTTGGTAGGTATATTGGCGTGTGCTAGCTGATATATGCCTATACAATATACATTTATAATTTAAATTATGTTTTGCGTAATGAAAATAATTTTTAAAAAATGTAATGTTTAATTCATACTATTACGAGTAGGTATATGGAATCATTTTTTATTTATTTAACAGACAGCTGTGCTGCTGGGGAGTTTGTTGCGCCACTTCTTCTTCCCAGCTAAAGCACTAGGAAGTGGTAAAGGGTGGGCGTTTTGTGGGACTGTCTTATGCAACTTTGACGTTCGAAAAGTGCTGATTCTCAGCCTACGTTGAATAAATGACTTTTGAATTTTGAATTTTTGACTAATGAATACATTTTTCTACGTACAACTTAACAGAAATAACATTTTTGAAATTTTATTACAGACCTTTTAAAATTGAAAATAGAATATAATCACGATGTAATATTCGTTTTTATTTAATTGCAATGGTCTTATCCAATTAATTAAAAGTGTTCAAAGTGATACCCATACCACCACAACAAGCACTAGGTACTATCGAAGAAGTTCATATCTATACATCGTAGGTAAGTACTATTTTTGCTTGCAGTGCTCGACGGCTATAGAACCGGGGCGGTAACAGATGTGGTCATCGTGTTCACGGGATTTTTGTTTTCAAACTGCTTAGATATGAAGTTCTTCAATAGTACGTTCCAGGTGGCAACTGGTTACGGAGATGTGGAACATCGTATGCTGCCTCTAATATTAAGCTGTGCGGTCACAGTCCATAGATTACAGAAATTACTCTCGAAAGAGCAGTGATCAACCTTGGTAAAAAAACTTTGCAAAAGGGCAAATATACGTCGCGCTTAGTCGTGTCAGAAGCTTGGACGGCATTGTTTTATCAGATTTGGACGCCAACAAATTATTAAAGCGACTAAACGGCGACAGATCATTGACGGAAATAACAATGCTACGAAATCTGTCTTCTGACAATCAAGACCACACATAACATACGACTCAAATAGCGCAATTTGACGCCGGGATATTACCATTAATCATTTATAGCCAGAGTACATCTAATGGCAATTCCAATAAGCCCAAACACGGCTAGGATATCTACATTGTTTTATGACAGAGTTCCGGTGCCGTCCTTCCGACTTCATCTTCCGATCAGTTAGATGGTCCTTACAATTATTTATTTAAATGTGCTTCATAGTCGCTTAACTATCTTAATCGAGATATCTTATCGCCACCCAGGAAATACTTATCATTGAATAGTTTCAGTGGCCATCTGTGGTCTTCTTCATCAGTTCCAATTCACAAAATGATACTTTCTGAATGCAAATGCTGAATTTGTTGCTGAAAATACCTAAATCACTATATTTGAAGAGTTCCCTTTATTTCTCATGAATTCCATCATCAGAACTGAATGTTGATACAAATGGAACCAATCGGGAAGTAGGTATATTCTTTCAATTAAAAAAAGAATTTTCAAAATCAGTTTATAAACGACGGAGCTATGGGGTAACAAACATAAAAAACGGAATTGATAACCTCCTCCTTTTTGGGAAGTCGGTTAAAAACACTTTTGGTAAACTATATGTTACGTTGCTTGTGATACGACGTAATTTTTTTAAGAGATCGGTAGTTTCATGGGACTAATTAATAACAGCCGCAATGGTCGATCGACGGTTAAGCTACGCTTGTTGAGGTCGGTTCGTGGATGTGACAGTCCATTACATATCGAGAAACCTCCGTGCTTCGGAAAGCACGATACCTAAGCCGTTATCATTCGTAGATATTAGCCAATCATAACACGATAGGTAAACCTAGGGACTTCATAGAAGACAGGGCGAAATGACTTCTATTAGAGCAACTCAGGAGCGGCTTAAGACGTTTGTTAGTTTACAGAAATGGCACAAAACTACTGAAACATATTGCAATTAAAAACGTTGCCGTGTCTATTTATTAATCAGCCTTGCAGATGGTTTTAAAAATAAAAATAAATTTACTAAATTAAAAAATACAGAATATGTATTAAACAAAAACACTTTCGTAGTAAAACATTTTGGTTTTCAATGACAATTTTCAGACTTCCTGCACTAGGCTAGGCCTGTCCCACAGAAAGCTAAAGATTTATCCATGAAATTATAATTCAAGCTTTAAGCAGAACATCACAATGGTCGTGAGTCGGATCGCAGTAACATCGTATCCATTAAACAAACCTAATGCTCGCGGGGGACAAACATTCAAAGGTCACACTGCACAAACAAAGTGCGCGATAAGCATTTTATGTTGCAACATATTTATGAGCATAATGTTATTGTATTATTGTCATATTACATACCTATCCGTTTATTTATAGGCTACCTAAGCGATAAGAACCCTATAGGAAAGTTGGCAGTTACAGGAAGTTGGAAAGAGGCGCCTGTGACAGAAAAGTTGAAAAGGAACCGTTTGTCTTTATATGATTTGTATGAGTATCTTGGTCTCTGATAAAGAGTCATCGCCTTTCTCCGTTTCACTACCGGACTAAGTACCAGTCGTTCGCAGCGCTACTCCACCACATTTTATAATACGCAAGGCTAAAATGCGGAACTTTCTGAGAGCGTCGTTTTCCCTTTGCCTTCAAAGCATGAGTGAACAGGCATCTTCCGAACACGCTCGTTCCATCGTTCTAGATCTGCTGACATAGAGGTCAGACCCATTTAGCAATAAATACGTAAAATTTATCTATGACCATAATATAAAGGGTGTCCAGTAAATAGCACGACATACTGCAGGGGGTGATAGCTTGGGTCACTATATCAATACAACACAATATATGTTCAGCAAAATCTTACATTTTTTTTTCACCACTGTAGGTTAAACTTAAGTGATAAGAAAATAGTTCTGTGAAAATTTAAACAAAAAATAGTATTTCTTGAAAACATTCTTGTCTTTGATAGAAAAAAGACTTATCAATGAGTAAAGTAACTATTCACGAATAATTTGATGTAAAAAAAGTACTAGAAAAGGATTTTTTCATTACGAGATGCTTAAAAATCTGTTTCAAGGTAGAGATTTTTCGGTATTTCGGAAAATATTGTAAAACTGTAAATCCGTAAGATTTTGCTGAACATAATATATTGTGTTGTATTGATAGGTAATGACCCTAGCTATCACCCCCTGCAGTATGTTGTGCTATTTACTGGACATCCTGTATAATATACCTACAGATGAATTAAGAACCTCCTCCTTTTATAATTAAGAAGTCGGTTTAAAAAAGGGGTTGAATGATGAAAAAGCATGCGATTTAATGTTGGTGGAGTGGGAGAGGAAAACCAAACATTGATAAAATTCCCATTCGAAATTGCCCAAACTGTATACAACGTGTAACGTTTAATGCGCAAAACTTCAGACACCCCAACAGATTTTTAATTCAATTGACCTATTCCAGAGAGAAAAATATATTTAAAAAATTGTAAAGGATTTATGTGCTGTTTTCGTTTTACTGGCAATTCTGATCGTTTCTTGCGTCTGCAACGACGCTCTATCGAGGGAGGGGTGGTACTGCACGGAAGATTCGTATTTGCATTGAAATAAAAGCTATTATTATGCCGCGTATGAAAAAATTCAAAGTTGTCGACAACAATTTGTGTTTGTTTACTTATGTTGGCGGGTTTGCGCATGTGATGACTTGACTTTTTAATAAATAGACACGGCAACGTTTTTAACGAAGATTCCTTACACCGAGCAATTCATTTATCTATAATAATGAGTAGGTACTTTCGAAGAACTTCATATCTAAGCACAGTAAAGACTATTTCTGCTTGCAGCGCTCGGCCGCTACAGAAATCTCATCAACCAATCGCAGCATCAGACTAGATGTGTCCCTTGTTTTTGTAAATGAAAAAAGACTAAGATAGTTTTTAATTTTAATGTTTACTACATTAAAATTAAAAACTATCTCATCTTTGTTCTGTTCCTAGTGGTCGGAAAAGGGTCAGACATCTGTGATCATTATAACAGAGCCTACAAAACCCACGAACAACAAAAAAACAAAAACGACAAAATATTACAATAGATAGTGCAATCCACGACGACGCGCCTCACTCCGCAGCGCTCCGTACTAAAGTACAGCTTACAGTACAGTAATCGCGGAGTGGGGCGCGTCGTCGTGGATTGCACTATCTGTATGTATTTTTTTGTTTCATTGGTCGACGCGAATAGGGCGTTAAACAGATGTGGTCATCATGTTCACGGGATTTTGTTTTCAAACTACTTAGATATGAAGTTCTTTGATAGTACCTACCTACTACTATTATTACCCGGCTGCCCCAGAAGAAGTGCAATGTTATTACGTAGGGACCTACTGATACTTTACTGTTTCTATTTAAAACTACGAGTGTGAACTTCGATCTCCACTTGTAATATTTCAAAATTCAAAAGTCATTTATTCAAACTAGGCTGAGAATCAGCACTTTTCGAACGTCAAAATTACATAAGACAGTCCCCCAAAACGCCCACCCTTCACCACTTTCTAGTGCTTTTGCTGGGAAGAAGAAGTGGCGCAACAAACTCCCCAGCAGCACAGCTGTCTGTCCAGTTAGGAAAAAAAAAGATTCTCTACAATAATTTATAAGATAATTTACATTACGCAAAACACAATTTAAATTATAAATTAATAGCCATATGACAGCTAGCACACGCCAATATACCAACCAAAAAAATCGAGAACTATACTCAAGCAGAAATAAAAAGAACTAAACGTAAACAATATCTAAAAAAAGAAAATAAAGCCTCCAGGCATAAAGGGCGTGCCCGCTTACATAGAGCTGTAACTAGAAGTTATAATTGATAAACTAGGACCATCGAGGTAAAATAAATAATTGTCGAGGTCGCTAGCTAACCACATATTGCAATACAACTCAATAAAAAATACATTGTGATGAGTAGGTTATGTCAACAATAAATAAAAATAAAATTAAAATAAATTGACATAAAAAGTCGATTTCGATTTGACAACTACTTAGCAGTCCTGACATAACTATTGATGTTTATGAAACTACCTAAATAGCAAACTGCAAAGATTTCGCCACAATACCGCGGAATTTCACAACATAAATAGTTTCTATGGAACTGAAATAACATCCTTTCGCTAACTTCTGTAATATGTAATGTCTTTGCTATGTAAATAAAGATTGTTGTAAGAAATGTATCTGTCAACGTTTCTTTACGTGGAAATGTTTGTGTCGGTGGCTTTAATAATTTTAATATAATAATATTGAAATTTCCTACTCCATCACCAGATCACCAGACCCTGTTCATCATCTATCTATAATCTATAATATAACTATTCATTGAGACCATTCCATTGTATGGGAGAAAAAAGAAACAACTTCTAACGTAAGTTGGTCGATTATTACTCACTTTACTCTAACAAAAATTAGCACTTTAAAGCTTAATATTTCGCAAACGGATCCCTGAATCCAAAAATGGTTTTCACAAACTCAAAATACTTTTGAACGACCTTTCCAGCGACACCCTACACTATGTAGGGGAGGTACCCTAAAATAAAATTAATTATCATTCCAAATTACATTTAAACATTAGATATATGTAATTTGTATATATTTTTGTAATCACCTTTTTTGTAACCTAAATGTGTGTGTGTGTAATGTGTTGTGTGCGCAAAAAAGACGAATCTAACGACATATCATTCATCAAATTTGGTTCGTTTAGTGGTTACGAAGGAACATAGAGACGCATATACATTTATACACTCCAATAAATACATACATACATACAGGTCAAACACATAACCCTCCTCTTGGCTTCGCTGCAGTCGGGTAAAAATAATACAGTATCGGCTTGAAAAGCTGACACTGCGCGTCATGATCTAAAATTAATTGATTATTTAATATAAATAAATACGAGATTAATATAAAAATACGCCTTTCATTGATGTGAGCAGTGATGGCCAACTGGTAACAGCCTCGGGGGACTTACCGAGTTGTAGGTCGTGGGTTCGAACCCAAGCAGGCCCTTTACTTTGTGTAATTTATTTCATCACCACTTAGTATTATATTATCTGTGCCACTGCTCTCATGACGGTGAAGGAAAACATCGTGAGGAAACCAAAAATGTCCTAGAACCAAAAATCCGAAGACGTTTATGATATCCACCAATCCGCACTGGGCCCTTGTGGTGAACTACGGTCCGTTCCTTATCACTGACTTATTATTAGTATTACTTGTTAAAATGTTAGGAATATCATATAATTTTACAATGTTTGCAAATATGTGAGCACCATGTATCTATCACATAATTAATTTATGTCACTCCTTCATTTTTCATTATGTTTACCTATCGTGGAATAGTAATCTTATTCTAGGTGCATGTCTTCACTTATATAAAATAATTAGTCAAGATATTATGAAAACATTTTAAAAGAGTCACGGTGGAGTTTATTGCCCATTCTTCTCCATACGAAAACTACCTTTTGGAAGGGGCGAATAGAATCGATTATAATTATTTTTAACCGACTTCAAAAAAAGGAGGAGGTTCTCAATTCGACGGTATGTTTTTTTTTTTTGTATGTTTGTTACGCGATTACTCCGCCAATTATGAATTGATTTTGATGATTCTTTTTTTGTTTGGTAGGGCATACTTCAGAAGTGGTCCCATATAAATTTGGTCAAGATCTGATGAAGGGTTTTTGAGTTGGCTTCAATAATACATATTTTTCCCACCTAGCATACGTGGATGACATTCTAATAGTTCCTGTCACTGTAATTTACTTGGTATTCAAATTTTTGTGGGGGTTTTGTGTAGGTACCACAACTAAAAAGTGAAAAATAAAAACTTTTTCACAAAAAATAAAACCGACTTCCAAAAAAAAAACACTACAAAGTGAAAAATAACTTTGATTTCGGAAGTCGGTGGCAAAAACAACTAAAATAAAAAGCCCAAGACACCGACTTCCGAAATCAAAGTTATTTTTCACTTTGTAGTGTTTTTTTTTTGGAAGTCGGTTTTATTTTTTGTGAAAAAGTTTTTTTTGGAAATGTTGACGTCCAAAAGTGCCTTCTTTGTGCCAAATTGAAATAAATTATTTGACTTTGACTTTGATCACAGAGAGGAGGCCTGTTTCCCAGCAGTGGGCTCGTTAAAGACTGATTAACTGATTATAATTTACTAGTGGCCCACTCCTGCTTTGCACGGTTTTTACGACTTGACAAAACATCGAGATTTCTTCATCATCATCATCATCATTTCAGCCATAGGACGTCCACTGCTGAACATAGGCCTCCCCTAATGATTACCAAATCGGCCGGTTGGAAGCGACCTGCATCCAGCGGTGATGAAGATTAGGTATGTAAAAAAAAACCTTGTCCGATCCGAAAAGGGCATATGGTACTGCAGTAACATTACAATAGAGTATTTTTTTTATTATTATTGATAGTAAAAAAGTTATTGGTATTTAAAATTCACATTTTTAGTTCCAAAATTACCCCAAATACATAAAAAATTTGCAAAACTCATAACTTATGACTTTTAGACACCCGCTAAACGACGGCCGCCGCCCGCACCAAACGTAAAATTCGGTAAAATTCACCATTGAAAAAAAATGTGGGGATTCTTTTTTCTTTTTTCCTAAAAATGTCCACATAAATATGCTCACAGTACGATACCACACAACATCCTCACGGACACGGACACGGACAGGGTTTTTTTTACATGTTGTAAGTATGTTCTCGCTGCTGAGGTGAAAAGTTGTATGTGTTACACGAGAGCAAAGTTATTTGCATCTCGTGTCTTTGAATCCCTCGCAGCGCTCAGGATTCTAACCTAGAATCACTCGCTACGCTCGTGATTCAATTATAGAATCCTTCGCTTACTCGGGATTCAAAATCAACACTCGCAGCAAAAAACAACTTTGCTCTCTTGTTGCACAATAGTTATTTGTTATACAAGAGTGCAAAGTTGCTTTTTAACCGCGTGTTCAATTTTGATGACCGAGCAAGCGAAGGAATCCTGAGCGTTAGCGAGGGAATCAAAAGAGCACGAGGTGAAAAATCTTTGCACTCGAGTGCAACACGTAACTTTTCATTCCACCTCAGCGAGGAAATGACTAAATGCAAAAAAAAAAACGTTTGCGCATTATTAACAGTTTCAGTCAATTCTGTTGGCGTCAAGCAAACTTCCTCGTCGCTAGAATCACTCATTTTAGTTTTTTCACTTGTTTTCAAGTTTCTTGTTTTTACTATACCTAAGGTTTAACAATGACGTGAAAAAATGCCGCGTAAAGAACCGCGTACAAAGCAAATTGAAAAAAGAACACCAAGAAGGTTCCGAGTCTGAGTTTTTAACAAATTAAAAAAAAGTTGTATGATATATTCGGCACCATAGAGGTAGCAGTAAATAGGTTTAATGTTTTTTTTAATTCACAAACTTAGTGCACACGATGTTCTAAATTCAATTTACTTTATCCTCTAGAGAATAAAAACGGCTTTTCCACTCAGATACTGAAGATTAAAAATACTCTTTCCGAGATGGTGGGATGAAAATAACTATTGATATTTATTTTGTTTAAAATTTTCATTTTTTTAATTTACGGTTTTTTATTTAATTTTGCTATACTTCTGTGGACTAGTATTACTTGTGGTTTCAATTATTGCATATATGTGGTTTCCATACTGTATAGGTATGTATTTTATAGACACACGTCATAGCGACTAGGTACAGACGCCAGCACGTCAAACTACCCGAAACTGTCAAATTTTCCCAATCAGCTTTGAACCTTATACTTTAAAGATAAAGTTGAAAATCTATTGTAGTAGGTAGATGTGCGTCTGTACCTACATATGCAATTACAAGATACTTATCTCGTTGCTAATTTTACAGGACTGACGCATTTCCGTACATCGGCCTGTAAGATGAAATCACACGTAGGTAATTATGAACAATACAACTTATAATTTCACCACGCACGAGTAGATACAGCTTGCGTACATAAGTAGGTACGAGTATTAACATAACATCACGCCTGTAATCCCCGAAGAATTAGGCAGAGGTGTATCTATAGTACACCCACATTTCGCCAGTTATGTTTTGAGCCCCATGTAATAGGGGGCGAGGTTATGGCTATCAAACTCAGACTCTGGGCTGCTGCCGAGAAATTCCTATTGAAAAACCCAATATAACTTTGCCCAACCTGGGAATCGGACCTCATGCTCAGCAGTAGCGATTGCGACCACTAGACCAACGAGGCAGTCAAGTAGATATTATGTAGGTACAGACGCCAGCAGGTCAACCTACCCGAAACTGTCAAATTTTCCCAATCAACTTTGAACCTTATTCTTTAGAGATAAAGTTGAAAATCAATTAAAGAAATTTGACAGATTGTTGAAGCTTGATGTGCAGTGGCGTCTGTACTTACTATTTATTGCATTGTACCCACACACTTTAAGAATATTCACAAATGAAATTACTACCACAGTCATAATTCTACTATTCGACGGTTGACGCAAATCGTAAAGGTTTTATTGCAAATTATCATACAATTGCGACATTTTTCTATTTTTACGATTCTATGATTATTACAACGGTAAGTTATAGCGTCATTATTACATAAAATGTAAACTAGAAGTACAGACGTCAGCACATCAACCTACTACAATCTGTCAAATGTCTTTAATAGATTTTCAACTTTATTACTTAAGTATAAGGTTCACAGTTGAATGTGAAAATTGGTCAGTTTCGGGTAGGTTCACCTGCTGGCGTCTGTACAAGGATTTTTTGGCGCCTGAATGACATTCATGAGGGGGCGTTGTTGGTAAACATTTGTGAAATTGTTACAGAAACTGTATAGATAAATCAAGATGGCGGCGTTAGTTCCGAATTTGGCCACGCGCCAAAAGAACCTTTTAGCGTTGTAAATAAAACTACGGAACAACTGTAAAGCTTGGGTTTCCAGAGAAAGCGGTGCCAATATTATAATGACGGACGTCCTTTTAAAGAGCGTTTTTGACACCGTAATGTCAAAACAATGGAAAAATTGCGGGTTTTCATGACAGTAGTCATTTAGCAGCCGTTATTAAACGACGTCACTGTCCTAGGAAACTCAACCCTTACAACAGTCTCACTAGCTATTTATTTGTAAGCAAACGCTAATTCAGTGTAGGTGGCGCCATCTATGCGTTCACCTAAGAACTTTTTATGGCTTCAGTTTTCAAGCATCTAAGTTAATGCTGCTACGGTTTACGGTGGCGCTACGAGATGTTGCTACAGACTTCAAAAAAAGAAGAGATTTTTCCGTAATCACTGGGACAATTTTATTTACGTGATTCTGTTTCATTTAGTAGAGGAAGCTTGCACGGTGTTCCCATATTTTTTTGAGTTAGCTTCAATAATATAAATTTAATCCACCTTGTGTATGTAGATGGTGTTAAAAAAAAAAACTCCTGTCACTGCTATTTACATAGTAAGTACTGACAGAGGGAATTTGTGTATAGGGTAGGTAATTCAAGTCTCTGAAGGATCAAATTAAATCAGAAATGAAATTATCTAGAAAAGAACCGGAGTTACCGACATATCTTGCAGAGTAAGCAAACTGAAGTGGCAGAGGGCTGGCCATGTTTGCCGAAGGACCGATGGCCGGTGGAGCAGACGAGTCCTGGAGTGGAGACCGCGTATCGCCAAGCGTAGTGTGGGACGCCCCCCAGTTAGATGGCCTGACGACCTTAAAAAGGTGACTGGGGCAAACTGGATTCGGAAGGAGGACAACAGAGTGTTGTGTTGCCTGCTGAAAGAGTGCTATTTCCAGCAGTGGAATACAGTAGGCTGAATTGATTGAAGTACCACATCAGAAACGCAAAGTAAAAAGGTGTAAACAAGATCGATGTCGAATTTCCGGTTTTCGTATAAGATTTCACAAACCCCATTGGAGAAATCTCCGAAGGAGACTCCGGTTGTTGGTGTCAGTGTCATTCAGGCGCCAAAATATCCTTGTACCACTCTTCAATAAATCATGAGTGCGCGCTTACTGTCTCAAAGATATAAATGTAGTAGTCAGTGAAGACATCACAGCAACAAAAACTTAAATAAACTTCGAAATCCTAAGGCGAAAGCGCCAGAGTAGCCTGCGAAATGCATATGATTCGCGATCGTAACAAAATATTTGTATTTTGTAGAATTATAAACCTTTAAAATCATCAATTCAACTCAAGGTGTCCTTTTTATAGATCGCCACTAGCCCGTAGGATTCCAAATATCTGAAATGAAATAAAACACATATAAATCTATGGGGGTAAGCAGAAACTACAGAACTCCACCTGCTACAGTGCTACGATCCTTACATACCCCTTTTGCTTCATTCACGCTCATATGACCTTTACGCACCTGTCCTTTCTGAAGAACATCACCAATAAGGTCAGTATATGTCCTCCTAGGGCGTCCCCTCCCGGCGTTTCCATTCACATCTGCCTTATAAATACATTTTTCATCCCACCATCTCGGAAAGAGTATTTTTAATCTTCAGTATCTGAGTGGAAAAGCCGTTTTTATTCTCTAGAGGATAAAGTAAATTGAATTTAGAACATCGTGTGCACTAAGTTTGTGAATTAAAAAAAACATTAAACCTATTTACTGCTACCTCTATGGTGCCGAATATATCATACAACTTTTTTTTAATTTGTTAAAAACTCAGACTCGGAACCTTCTTGGTGTTCTTTTTTCAATTTGCTTTGTACGCGGTTCTTTACGCGGCATTTTTTCACGTCATTGTTAAACCTTAGGTATATTAAAAACAAGAAACTTGAAAACAAGTGAAAAAACTAAAATGAGTGATTCTAGCGACGAGGAAGTTTGCTTGACGCCAACAGAATTGACTGAAACTGTTAATAATGCGCAAACGTTTTTTTTTTTGCATTTAGTCATTTCCTCGCTGAGGTGGAATGAAAAGTTACGTGTTGCACTCGAGTGCAAAGATTTTTCACCTCGTGCTCTTTTGATTCCCTCGCTAACGCTCAGGATTCTAATTTTGAATCACTCGCTGCGCTCGTGATTCAATTTTAGAATCCTTCGCTTGCTCGGTCATCAAAATTGAACACGCGGTTAAAAAGCAACTTTGCACTCTTGTATAACAAATAACTATTGTTAGTCGCCTTTCATTCATCCTCTCAACATGACCAAACCATCGCATACTCTTAGGTCCGTATTACAGAACGTTCCTCAAGTCCAGTTTAATCGAATCTTCAATCAGTTGATCACTGTTTAAGTATAGAATCAGTACTTGAGCATAAGTCTTATTCCAGAACGGTAATCAATCTATACTCAGCTGAATCGAGACTCAAATCGAGCCTCAAGCAGAGATGTGTATTGTCTATGCATCAGCCTATTTTCGTTTACAATTTATTTTATGTAACAACTTGGTTCTGATTAAAATGTACCATAAGAGCCCAATTATTTAGGAAATCAGCGTTATTATTTCGATCCCGAATAGTACAATCCCCTATTAATTTATTGAAGTAAAATTTAGTAATTTTGTAAGAAAAATAAGTCTAGCTTAAAAGACTTATCAATGGCCATAAATAGGTATGTTATAAAAATAACAGTACGTAGATCAAAATTAAATAGGTGAAAACATCAGTTTGTTGAAGCCGTCGCCGTCGCATGAAAACGTAAACACACAAGAATTTGCAATTCTGGGGCTATGGGATGCCCTAGGTGTGTTTTTCTTAAATCGTGTTTTAACATAGGTAGAATTAAATATTTCACCACATCTCGTGAAAAACTGTACCTTTTTAGCAGTTTACACTTTTTTTTTGGGCCTGTGTATTAAATATCTATAAGTCTATCCTTCTATCTGAATTATCGTCAAACAAATTATTGTAATGATCTACCTCTTCAATTGCATCCATTTTGATAGTAATCATTCAAAAAAACAACAATATAGAAACTCGACAACGCATGAACACAACAAAAATGGACAATCGGACATGACAATCTATGCTCAAGCGCGGTCTCGACCACACTTGGGTGATTATAGATCAAATCACTGCTTGGGTTCGATTCGCGAACTGAGTAACGATCTAAAATAAAGCCAAACTCAGCTGAACTATGATCAATGAATCTATGCTTGAGGAACGTTCTAAAATTAAAATCAGACTTAAAACTAGTTTTAAATAAAGATCTTTAATTGAGTTTCCTTCTGTAATACGGACCTTAGTTTGCCGTGCCCAAATGGACATGGTGGTACTTTAGCGGAATCGTTGTCACTACATCTTCTTTCAAACCGCACCGTTGCCTTATCACATCATTCCTTACTGTGCGTTTACACTGGCGAAACATCACAACTAAACATGTTGAAATCTCTAGTTCCTTTCAAATATTGTACTTATGGAACTTTGACAGAAATTAACGATTTCAACATGTTTTCTAGTGAATGTTTCGCCAGTGTAAACGCACAGTTAGCCTATCATTCATACTCATAGTAACACCACACATGCTTCGCAAGGAACCTACTTCCGATATATTCGGCTCTCACGCTTATTTAAAAAAAAAACAAGTAGATTAATGGAAAAAAAACAACAGTAATATTTAATTATTGTCACTTATGTTACCAAGTCAATTCAGGGAAAACCAATCGGTGTGTTTACATTGATTTATGGAAAAATTTGCGTTACTCACGTGAATATAATTAGGTACCTATTTGTACAAAGGAGGTATTGCAGTGAACTTATTCAAAAACGACAAACAAAAATAGTATTAAACATGGTATAATGTTATAAGTGATTAGTGCACAATATTTTTTGTCAATGGAGATAGGTATGAGTTAATAACAATTCGTTCAGAGCAATGCAACAATCTGATTCATAAATCATGTTTTCAAAATTGTAACTTTGATTAGCCTCGTCCACCACCAAACCCGCCGAACCCTCCTTGTCCGCGACCTCCTTGGCCACCGCTGGAGCCTCTTTGTCCGCGACCACCCTGGCCGAAACCACCTTGGTTACCGCCAAATCCTCCTTGTCCACGACCTCCCTGGCTTCCGCCGAAGCCTCCTTGGTTACCACCGGGCCGGCCTCCGCCGAAGCCTCCTTGGTTTCCGCCAAAACCTCCTTGATTGCCGCCGAATCCTCCTTGGTTTCCAAATTGTGCGAAGGCCACAGCAAATACGGCCAGCAACACTCCGAAGATTAACAATGTCTGAAAATAAAACAAGATTGTTATTTTTTAGACAGTCAAGCGAACGAATATACCTTTAGGTACCGGTGGTCTAGTGGTCGCAAGCGCTACTGCTGAGCATGAAGTCCTGGGTTCTAGTCCCGGGTCGGACAAAGTGGCTGATGTTACAACGATTAACTTAGGCTACTTTTATTTTAGAAAAATAATTACGGTCCACGCGGGCGAAGCCACGAGCAGCAACTAAGTATATATTTTAAATAAAACGATATCGGTTATTAGTTTCACGATATATATCCTTTTCTTACACATGTATTTACCTACACACAGTGCTGTATCATTAAAATATAAACAATCATGATTATTTTGATTATACCTAATCACTGATTATACCACATTATATACAGTACAAGGATCTCCCTCGTTGTTGGTCTATTATTTGCTAGCGCTACTGCTAAGGACTCCTTGGTTTGATTTGGGTCGTTCAAAGCGTTATTGGGTTTCTCCATCAGGAATTTCTCAGTAACACTCCGGACACTAGATTTGTGCCCGATTGATGGCAATAGGCTCGCCCCTTATTACATGGGACTTAAACATAACTGGTGAAATGTGGGTCTTCTCCTTTTCCTTGAAATGTGGGTGTAGGCACTATGTAGATACACCCCTGCCTAACCCTTTGGGGAAAATAAGCGTGATGTTATGTTACAAGGATATTTTGGAGGGTTGCAAAAATCGGTGGTAACGCCGTACTCCACTGTTTTTGTTTTTTTTAATACAATTTCACGAAAGGCAATTCACTTGCCAACAACGCCCCCTCCCTTCTGTCAATATCATTCAGGCACCAAAATATCCTTGTAGAACTTTACATGTTACTGCCTTGAATATAATTTTGGTACAATTCGCGTGTCTGTCTTGTATTCTATTCACTGATTGTGTTCTGTTTTATTTACTTCGGTTTTTTAGTTCTATAATTGTAACACATGAGGAGCTCGTGGCTAAGTAATAACTGCCGCACGGGTCGATCCATCAGGTTAAGCTACGCTTGCCGGGGTTGGTCTGTGGATGGGTGACCATCTTTACATACCGAGACTCCTCCGTGCCTCGGAAAGCACGTTAAGCCGTTGGTCCCAGCTGTCATTCGTGGATCTTTGACAGTCGTTACGGGTCGTCAGAAGCCCGAAAGTCTAACAACCAGTCTTACCAAGGGGTATCGTATTACCCAGTTACTGGGTTGTGGAGCTCAGATAGGCAGTCGCTTCATGTAAAATACTGGTATTCAGCTGCATCCGGTTAGACTGGAAGCCGACCCCAATATAGTTGGGAAAAGGCTAGGCAGATTGATTGAATTGTAACACACGACTTTGATTAAGGTATACTACATTTAAAAAAGTGTGTATATTAAAAAAAGTATTGCTTTATGTTGTGATCAAAATTATGTAATGGTACCATTCCGTAACCGACTGCAGGCGGCAAAGGCAACTGCAGGCGACGCGACGTGTCGCCGCGACACGACTGTGGTTTCTATGAATTACTATGAAATAACTTTCGACACGTCGTTTGCAGTTACGGGCGAGCGACAGACACATAGACGACACGTGTAGCCTGACCGAAGACCAGTCAATGAATGTTGTTGTACTGTCAAAATTAAACAAATTTGTCGTAATCGTTTACGAAAATGTGTTGCGTAATTAGATAGCTGTAAGTACTACCAACGCTCGAACGATAACACGTTTTTCTATCTTCTATCTACCGACTGGGATACGGGCTGCTGCCACCTGCGGTCGGGGTCGGATTCATGACTGCAGCGATATGACGCTGCGACGTTCAGTTCGTCGCCTGCAGTCGGGTACGGAATGCTACCTTTACATAATTTTGATCACAACATGAAGCAATACTTTTTTAAATATCATAAATGGGCTGACCAAAGACCCATTACATAGCCGTACCTACGTATTCTGTACATCAAACTAAGTAAACATTGAGTAACCATACATTTATAACTTGATTTCGTAAAAAAAGTCAGAAAAAGTTAGAACTTTGATGTTCAATATCTCGGTCACCAGAACGTTCCCGTAAAAGTTCCTGTGACGGGAAGAATAAGTGACTCGACTTCGGTAAGCGACTGACACCCCTTAGGTACTTTCGAAATTAGCGGCCCGCCCCTGTACCTAATCCTGACCCGTTTTGAAACAGATCCATTGCTTCATAAGTTCGAAAAAAAAATCTGCTCAACAACGTGAATGTTGTTGAACTGTCAAAATGGAACCGATAAGTCGTAATCGTTTACGAAAATGTGTTGCGTAATTAGTTAATTAGCTTATTCCCACGGTTTTGATTGTGACTTTACAACACATCGAGGTTTATTTATTATATGTAAGTTTAATATTAATGAATTAGGATAAATCTTTCGGAACAAATTCTTTAAATAATGGTGAAAACCCCATCAATATCCATTGCGTAGTTTAGAAGAACAACGCGGTCACACAGACAGGCGCGAAAAACGATTTTAATTAATAATATATAAATAAGTCAACGTATACATTCCATTGCTCGACCGTATGCAAACAAAATTCCGGAGAGTATAACAGTAACGAAAATGCAGAAAAACTTATTACGAGTATCTTACCTTAGATGATGCCATGTTCGCGAACTTATAACGTATGACTGCTATGGTATTTTTTTCCTTGTGCTTTATATATACGCTTCACAAAGCAATCAGAGTTTTCTGTTCAAATTATGCTAATTTTAATAACAAATGTTTGTGGTTCTCAACAAATCGAGGTTTTTCTAGGAAATGCAATTCAATATACTGGTGTCGTATTTGAGACTGTCAAGGTTAAAAGGGACACCAAAAGAAAGACCGTTCTAAGAATTTTAATAATTATTAAATCGGTTTCTTATCGGTTATTAATCCCTTTCTCTATACACCGCAACATTTTAGTCGTCTTACAAAGGGCCACTCAATGTACCCGACATTTCTAGGAGAAATTATTTTTTTAAATATTTTTTTTGTTTATTAGTCATTGGATACATGAAGTGGGCTGCTTTTGTAAGACGACAAATGTCACGGTGTATATTGTATTTTGCTTTAGTTCTAGTTTAATTTTTCTAATTCTATTTTTAGTGCTTACATGAAATGTTTTACTATTAAACTTAATTTTAACTGAGATAATTTTATCATCTTTTGCTGCTTATACTTGCTTATTTGTAACCTAAATCCCGTCAATCAAGTCACTGGCTCCTGGTAGCTACTCTAACCTAGCTCTGGAGACAGGATATCAAACTTTTCTGTAACCTGTTTATGGCAATGGCAATAAAGAATTTATTCATTATAACATAACATCACGCCTTGTTTCCCCGAAGGGTTGGGCAGAGGTGTACCGACAGTACACCCACATTTATCCAGTTAAGTTTAAGTCCGATTTAAAAGGGGGCGAACCGGGCACTAATCCAGACACCGGGCTTCTACTGAGAAATTCTAGAATGAAAAAACTTTTTCACAAAAAATAAAACCGACTTCCAAAAAAAAAACACTACAAAGTGAAAAATAACTTTGATTTCGGAAGTCGGTGTCTTGGGTTTTTTATTTTAGTTTTTTTTGCCACCGACTTCTGAAATCAAAGTTATTTTTCACTTTGTAGTGTTTTTTTTTTGGAAGTCGGTTTTATTTTTTGTGAAAAAGTTTTTATTTTTCACTTTTTAGTTGTGGTACCTACACAAAACCCCCACAAATTTTTTAATACTAAGTAAATTACAGTGACAGGAACTATTAGAATATCATCCATATATGCTAGGTGGGAAAAATATGTATTATTGAAGCTAACTCAAAAACCCTTCATCAGATCTTGACCAAATTTATATGGGACCACTTCTGAAGTATGCCCTACCAAAAAAAAAAAGAATTATCAAAATCAATTCATAATTGGCGGAGTAATCGCGTAACAAACATACAAAAAAAAAAAAAAAAAACATACCGTCGAATTGAGAACCTCCTCCTTTTTTTGAAGTCGGTTAAAAACCCAATGACACTTTGCCCCACGCTCACCGCGTTCACCGTTCCTAGGTCGTTGTTCAGCAGTAGCGCTTGTGACCACTACGCCAAACCAACGAGGCAGTCTTTATTAATTATTTATTTATGTTTTACTCATATTACGTGAGACGTGCGATCCCACCCAAGGCTAAAAGATGAAAATATATATTCACTATGAAAAAGTAAGGATTTCAGTTAAGTGGTAAAGAAGGGTTCGTCTAATAAAAAATAATATATACTTAAGAGTTAGAATCAGAAAGACTAGAGTGTTTAAGTAGAAACGATTTGAGTTTGCTATAGTCCAACACACCCCCTCAAAAACAAATGCTTTACTTTTTAATAACAATATCTATAATTATATAAAACATATCTTTACAATTACAAAATCCCACACCTTCCTCTCCATGGGAATAAATTCATCATGGTCCAACATTCGTTGCGCAGGATTAGAGAAAACCCAGATAAACGTAATCAGACCATCATCAATCATTTTATCTATTATATTCCAACCAAGGTCTTAGATATAATTATCACATCCTTATTATTTATTTATCGACTTTGTATATAAAAACAACGTCACCACGAGTTTCATTCTCATCTCAGTGAAACGCACCGCGGGTAATGATTTTGTCAGGATATCAGCCAGCTGGTTATCTGTGGAAGGTAGGTAGGTAGGTAATACGGGCTGGTTTCCGCAACTCCACGTCAAAGCGCGTATTTTGCGTACGGGTGGGAAAAATCGGTTATTCGATCCACCCCAGCTCCCCAAAGAAGGCCAGCAACGCCTTGGTGTTACTGGCAATCTCGCGTAGGGTACTCGAGGCACTCAGAACAGCCATGCTGTCTGAGAGTATACGTATCGAGTGGTCCTTAGCTTCCCTAGCCAGAATAGCTGAAGCGACAAGAGAAATACCCATGCAATCGGCCTGGAACACTGTGTTATGGACTCCCAATGGTGTATGTGTATGTGGATGTTGAGAAACTTCATTTCGCAGAAAATCGTTTGGCATACACTCACTTATCATAATTCAAAACTCATAATTTATAGCCGCGCCACGCCACGGCGCTGGAGCCGTGAAACCATGCCTGCTGCATGTTGCCGCATGCTTGCTGCATGCATAGTGTCATGCTTGCTTGCATGTTTGCATGTTTGTGTGAAGTTTCTGCGATATGATGGTTCTGCTTTTTAATTATTAGGAATATGAAATTTATGCCTAAAGATGATTCTGACTTACAAAACTATGAGTTTTGAATTATGATAAATGAATGTATGCCAAACGATTTTCTGCGAAATGAAATATATGTTATAAAATATTATGACATAAAAAGTTCTGCTATAAAGGGTAGACCCGCAGCAGGCATGGTTTCTGTCACGGCTCCGGCGCTGCGGGGCTCCGGCGGTCCCACGCGAGCCGGCCGCGGGCCGGCTTGCCCCTCCGCGCCTACGCGATTTTTCCTGATGTGATCAGTGGTCGATGTTCATTTCATGAAATGATCAATTTTAAGATCTGGCCACGACATAATATACTGACAAGGTACCGTATTGATGTCAATTTTCCTAAACAGTTCCCTTAGAGATTCGCGTCTGCGGAGGTTTTAGATGGCTCTGACAGCCCTCTTTTGCCGGATAAAGATAGAATCAATATCTGCGGTCCCTCCTCATAGCAAAATACCGTATGACATGATGCTATGAAAGTAACTAAAATAGACCAGTCTCGCGCTATCCACGTCTGTTAGGTGGCAGATTTTCCAAACAGCGTAAGTGGCTGAACTTAGCCACCCTGCAAGTGATGTTAAGTGAGGACCCCACTGAAGTTTTGAGTCAAGCGTGATTCCCAGGAAAACCGTTTTTTCGACGAATTCTAGTGTCTCCTTATTCAGTACAACGTGACATTCACTACTTCTAACATTCGGTAACGCGAATCTTATGCATTTAGTTTTCTTCTCATTTAATACAAAATTACACATACACATACATAAACTCACGCTATCTTCCCATGGGGGTAGGCAGAAACTACAGAATGCCACCTGCTACGATCCTTACATACTCCTTTTGCCTCGTTTACGTTCCTACATCTGGTCATACACGCACGCCGGTTGCGAGTACTACGCACCTGTCCTTTCTGAAGAACATCACCAATAAGGACAGTATATGTCCTCCTAGGGCGTCCCCTCCCGGCTGTTCCATTCACATCTGCCTTGTAAATACATTTTGTTAGTCTCCTTTCATTCATCCTCTCAACATGACCAAACCATCTCAGCATACCCTTTTCAATTTTTGTCACTACATCTTCTTTTAACTCACACTGTCTTATCACATCATTTCTCAGCCTATCATTCATAGTTAGACCACACATATGCTTCGCAAGGAACGCATTTCCACAGCATTTATCCTACTTTCATGCTTCTTTTGCCACACCCAGCATTCACTTCTATACATAAGCGTGGGCACCAGCACACTATTGTGAGCAGCCAGTCGAGCCTTTTTGGACATCAACTAGTTGGTCACAACCGCATGTATTCACTCATTCACAAACCATCCACTCCATCCACTTCTATTCACTTTATTTCCCGCATTTACTCTCGTTTCAACATCTTCATCAATCTTCCCATACATTGTAAACAGACTCCCCAAGTATGCAAACTCACTTACTTGCTCCACATTCTTATCATTTATTTTCATATCACACACCGATACATCCTCTCCTCTTTCAAAGACCATGAACTTCGTCTTATTCACATTTATATTCATCCCTTTCCTCTTATATGTTTCATCCATCACAGTCACCATGTCTTGCAACTGTTCTGCTGACGATGCAAGTAGAACTTGATCATCTGCGTAGAGAAGGCATTTGACAGGCAACTCATTCATCCACAATCCGCACTCACCCTCTTTCAAATCTGTCAGACAACTATCCATGTACAAGTTGAAGAACCACGGTGACGCTACACAACCCTGTCTAACACCCCTCGAGATACACCCATTTCGTGTAAGCCCCATTTATCCTAATACAGGCACTGCAATCCTTGTATAAAGATTTCAGTGCCCGTACCAAGTGCCAGTCCACCCCGTACATGGATAATGTCGACCACAGTTCTTCCCTCCACACACTGTCGTAGGCCTTCTCCAAATCAACGAAAGCACAATAGACTTTCTTGTGCTTTGCCAGGTGTTTTTCGGCTATTCACCTCAAGGAGAAGATCTGATCCATACAGCCCATTCCCTCTCTAAATCCTGCCTGCACATCCCATATTTTCTCATCTGTCAATCAAAATACTAAATTACTAAATACTAAATTATTTACAGTAAACCAATTATGGACCTTTAGCATAGCGTTATTTACGTCGTCAAGCTCCTGTGCATCTGTTTACCTTAAAAATCAGTGATGTGTCATCAGCAAATAATTTTGTGGTCGGTTTTTCAGTAAATGAGGTAAATCATTTATATATACTAAAAAGAGGAATGAACCCAATGTCGAGCCCAGTGGTACACCCATTTTGACCCAATGAATTATTTATTTACACCGATTATTTGAACTTTCTGCAGTCTATCATTCAAATATGATTTTACTAAGTTAACCTTTTTGCCTCTTGCACGCTGATGACGCATTAATTCAATTAAATATCTTTATTTTCAGACTAAAAATCCATAGGTTACAAAAACACAGCCTTAGTAGAGTTGTTATAACTTGAACACAAAAACAAAAATAACAAGGTGTTCGTAATTTGTTGGTAACCAAAATAAGTACACAACAATTAGCTTCATTTCCTATTTCTGTGCAGGTGTACACTTGCCCAGTAAAAGGACTGTCTATTTTGCACGTTAACGTTCTGAGGACAGTGTTGGTGCTACCACGGACCCTGCTCATCGTCGATGCCGTTCTTTTCCTAATGATGGAGAAGAAATCATCGACGGAAGCATCCGCAAACATTGCGAAAACTCTGCAATACCTGGGTTTTTCCATACACTGCCCTCAGAGCGACATTGTACTGAACACGTAGGGCGTTATGGGCCCGCCGCGTAAAGTTGATCCACAGACTGCATGTGTAAAAAGTCTGACAGAAAGCTCTGAAAAGTAACAGCCTTACATCTGTGGTACATCATGCGAATCTGCGGGCCAACATATTGCAGCGGACTGCCAACGCCCTCCTTTCCCTCTCTAGCGCTTCATCCTCCCTTAGCCGCTCTGTCAGCATGTGACCCAAATATTTTACTTTAGACACCCTCGCTAGTGCTGACCCCCCGATATTAATTGGCGGCACGTTCGAGGGAGCCTTGTTCCCTGCTCTGTATAACATAAGTACACTCTTACTAGCATTATATTTGAGTCCATGTGACAGAGCATATTATGATTCACAAATGCCCAGTAGTCTCCTAAGCGCACTTACTGACAGGCTCGACAGAACTATGTCGGCCGCATATCTAATATTATTAATCATTCTTCCGTCTATTGAACATCCGACCAGACCTCCACTGAGCCTGCCAATCAGCTGGTTAACAAATAGGTTAAACAAACTCGGGTTGGTCAACCCACCTTGTCTGATACCGCATTTCAGATTATATTCCTCACTGTGTGAGTTGACCCATCTGACAGCATTCTTTTGATTACTGTACCAATACTTGAGGAGAGATACCAGCTCCCTCAGCACAGTAGTCTCCTCCAGCAGTTTATGCCACAGAATATCATAAGACACAAGGTCGAAGGCCCTCGACAGATCAAGAAAACACGCATATACAGGTGTTTATCTGTCGGCATCGTACCTTACAGTTTGTTTCAGACACATGATTGCCATTTCCGTTGACAGGTTGGGTCTGAATCCAAACTGCAAGTCATGTATCTGAAGGTGTTCGTTCAGCTGTGCGCAAGTTTAACCAGTCCGTAATGCTCAAGTTTCAATTTGTTTCGTTTCGTGATTAACACAATCAAATGCTTTGGATAGGTCTCAAAAGATACCCATTGTATCCTGTGCCTCTTCCCATGCGTTAAAGATGTGTTTTAATAAAGTGACACCGGCGTCAGTTGTGCAACGTCCCTTGGTAAAACCATACTGTTGATCGTGTAGGATGTTATTACGAATAAAATGATTGAGCATTTGATAACATTACTTTTTCAAACAGCTTGCTGAATACACCTATTATGATTATTAACAAAAATAATATTTAATTTGTTCCCGATCGTCCCAATCCTAATTCAAGAGGGGACGAATGGGAATATTATGTTCTTCGATTAGTGCCATTCGTCCCACTAAAAAAAAAAGTGCATAATATGTTTATTCATTGTTTCGTAATTTACTTTTAAATTAGTTACTTCGTTAGATTTAATCATTATTTTACAAAATTCTTCTCTATTTTATTTTATGAATTTTATAACGTATCCTAAGTTTATCATTGTTTCATTTTAAATGTTTACCTACACTAAATATAACAGCTCTGGCGGGATGCGCCGGCGCTGCCGGTACTTAACAAAAGAGTGCGAGAGAAGAGAGGTGTCTTTTTATAAAAAAAATAGTGACTTATATTTCAAAAGCAAACAATCGGAATGGTAAATAGTCTGTTTGTAGTGTTTATTTGTAATATAATACAGACTTTTCTTATCAGCTCTATACACTGATTTTTTTATCATAATTTTTAGTTCTAGGGAGGATTTTATTCTAAATTTAAAAAATATTATAGTTTATAACGGGTCTATAATTATTAGTGTCTTTGCTGTCCCCGGATTTGAAAAGTGGAATAACTTTACTGTACTTCATTAAATCCGGGAATACCCCTTGATCTACTATACACAAATTAAATATTAAAGCTAAATAGGGTGCAATTGTCTCAATAATTGATTGACAAACTTTAGTAGACATGCCCCACAGATCTTCGGTAATTTTGATCTTAAGTTGCTTAAAAGCCTTAACAACGACCACGGTGCTTATATGTTTAAATTTAAATTCCAAAGGACAGGCTGAAACATTCGCTCTTAATAAATCAATAGCAAGTAAGGGGGAGGAATTTAAAGTTTCTGTAGTTTTAATTGGAATATTGGTAAAGAAAGTTGCAAATTCCTGAGCAACTTCGATCTTATCGCTAATGAGACCGCGGGAAGTGTCCAGTGTGTATACAGGATTATGTCTTTTGTTTTTGTTCGTTTCATTGTTAATAATTTTCCAAACTGTCTTTATTTTATTTTCTGCTGATTTAACCTTGTTGCTAATGAAAGCCGCTTTAGCTGCTTTGCAGATAGTTTTAAAAGATTTAAAGTAAGTAGCAACATACTTATTAAAAGTTTCCGTGTATTCCGGGAATTAAATCCTAAAAACGCTTTATTTGGATATAATTTGATTGGCCTAAGATGGGCAGATAGATAAATATCTCATCATGACAACTAAGGTGAAGTGAGCTCGAAGTAAACGTTCAATAGTGTAGATCCCTTGCGTCAGGTGGAATGACAGCTCACTAGAAGCTAACTTCAACTTAGTTTTTACGGTGAAATATTTTTCCAGGTTAGACGTGTTAAATAAAAAATCTTAAAAATACAACAATAATATTTTATTTTCATCACTCACGTTACATTACGTAAATAGGTACAAGTCAATTTAGGGCAAACCAGTCGGTGTGTTTACATTTTTGTACAAAGTAGGTGTTGGTAAAAATAGTATTTAACTTAGCATAATGTTTAGTAATAAGGAACTAGTGGACACTATTTTTTATTTTTATTTTTAGGAAATAACACTAACTTCAGCCTTTTAGAGCAATGTAAACAAACTGATTCTTAAATCATCTTTTCAAAATGGTAACTAATTAGCCACGTGGTTAACCGCCGAAACCTCCTTGGAGTCCACCGTACCCTCCTTGGTTTCTACCGAACCCTCCTTGGTTTCCACCGAACCCTCCTTGGTATCCACCAAATCCTCCTTGTCCGCGACCTCCCTGGCCAAAACCTTGGTTACCGCCATAGCCTCCTTGGTTACCGCCAAAGCCTCCTTGGTTTCCGCCAAAGCCTCCTTGATTTCCGCCAAATCCTCTCTGGCTTCCACCGAAGCCTCCTTGGTTTCCGCCGAATCCACCTTGGCTGCCACCATAGCCGCCGTTTCCGTATTGTGCGAAGGCCACAGCAAATACGGCCAGCAACACTCCGAAGATTAACAATGTCTGGAAATAAAACAAAATGTATTATTTATGAAATATATTAGTAATACACAAATACCTATACGAAGGCGCGTAAAGTTTCTAGTAAACATTGAACTCAACATTGTTTAATTCAAATTATTGTAAATGCACGAAGAACTCGGTGAATATTTAAAGATGGTTAACTCGGTTCGGCGACGCAGCGACGGAAACAAACATTTGGCCAACTTTTTAAAAGTGTAGAATTATATTCTTTATTTGGTCAGTGGGTCGTCTTAGGGGCGCAGTTGTAGGAATTGGAGTCATACGTATGCTTAGGGGCAGTAATATGCAGCAAAGAAAACAACAAAAAAAAATTGTTTTCGCAAAAAATATTAATATATATAATTTTTTCCGATATCTACCAATGTCGGCCAGTATCGGCCTTGACCATAGAAACCATTTTGGTTCAGCATGGCCCTACGACGCATCGTGTCCGAGTGAGGACGACTTTTTGGAAAGAAATAGTAGATCTAGTCGAAAACCATAGCAAAAAAAAACCTTGCTAAGTCCTCGCTCCAAATATGCTACACTCCGGGCAAAGGTGAACCTATAGTCCTCACTCAAACCCAGACTTACAAAAGACGGTGCTAACTGCTAACGCCGCTATCTTGTTTTTGTAGTTCAAAACAATTTTCACAAATGCTTGCCAAAAACGCCAATGTCAATGACATTCAGGCCCCAAAAGATCCTTGTAACACTTTACGTGTTATGCCATGAAAATGATTAGTACAATCGAGTGTTTATTATTCAATTTACTGATTGTGTTTCGTTTAATTTAGAAAAAAATATATATAATATCTAAAATAGTTACAACACACGACTTTGATAGGTCTTACATTATTTTGAACGAGGTATGAGGCACTTATTTTTTTTAAACAGTGGACCTAATAGTGACGCCGTGTCATCACATCACATCACATACCATATCCGAAAATACCACAAGTATGTTCCGCGATTTTTTGTAGTATTCGAGTTATTATTATTTTTCTATGGAAACTCCTTGTTGTATTTTTTAAAGTGAAGTTGAAAATTTCATTCTATCCCACTAAAAACTTAAGTCCCTTCTATCGATACTGTTTTGAGTAACTTGATGTTAGGATGTTTATTATTTTACGCATGAAAGTAACATTCAACACGATTAAGTCAAAAAAAAAAAAACAGAAAAATACCCACTAATAAAAAAGATGTGAATTTTTACAGCTCCACTGGCAGAAAACTCTAAATAATCTATTTCTTTTTATGACGCTGCCTGCGCATTATGTACCTACATCAAACTACTTAAGTAACATTGAGTAAAAAATATTGCTGGGCAACGACTTTCGATTTTGGTGTGAAACATCGCTGTTTACGGTATCGTGTATGAAACGCACCCAAAAAAAAAAAACATTGTGCCTATGGAAGCATGCCACAATACAGGAGTCATGGCCTCGTGGATGTACCAATTTAAGTTATAACATTAAAAAATTGTTTTCGTGAAAAACCGCATTTTATTTTTACTTTGATCTTCAATATCGCCGTAACCAGAAGGTTCCTAGGCCCATTACAAAAAACCGGCCGAGTGCGTATCGGTCCGATACGCACTCGGCCGGTTTTTGTCGCATAATGAAGGGTATGAATGTAGTTGGGATGAATTTATCCCAAAAACAAACTTAACATTGTAGTTGAAAAATATGTTCTCTCATACATTCCAAGTGCAAATGTAAGTTTGTACGCAAAATATTGGGAGATTCACCATGTTATTTAAGTCCATAGACTTCTTACAGGTTATCCCGTAATCTGAATAGAACATTTTAATTTTTATTTTAGGCTCAGTAGTTTCGGAGATCATGGTGAATGGTAAATTTTCATCTATTTTCTTAAGTAACTTTAAAACTATTTATTTTAAAATTTAAAAAAAATATTACTATTTGAGACCCTCACAGTAAGCCTTTTCATTTATAGATACGGTACAATATGCAAAACTTTAATTTTTAATTTTCTTGTTTTTCACCCAAAAATGACCCCCATATTCAAAATTCATTTATTTACGAAACTTGTTCGTGTTTGGGTCACAGAAATACATAATGAGTACCAAATTTCAACTTAATCGTTCCATTAGATTAGGAGCAAATTGGCTGTGACAGACAGACAGACAGTCACACGAGTGATACTTTATGGGCTCCGTTTTTTTTCATTCGGACACTCGGAGCCCTAAAAAATATCAGAATGACGGGAAGCTTAAGAGACTGCTTCCCACTGTTTTTATGACTTGACAACGCATCGCGATTTATTTATTATATGTCAGTTTATTATTAATTAATTATACACATAAATCTTTCGGAATAGATTCTTTAAATGTTGGTGAAAACCGCATCAAAATCCGTAGCGTAGTTTATAAGAAAAACGCGGTCACACAGACAGACACGAAAAGCGATTTTAATTAATATTATGTATAATTCAACGTTCAAATTTCATTGCTCGACCGTATGCAAAAATGGCAAAGTTCCGAAGAGCAGTTACCTACATAATAGTAACGAAAACACTATTTATTACCTTTGATGATGCCATGGTCGCGAACTATAACGAATCACTGTCAAGGTATTTTTCTTGTGCTTTATATATACGCTTTACAAAGCAATTAGAGTTTTTTTCTGGTCATACTAGTTATGCTAATTGTAACATCAAACGTTTGTGGTTCTCAACAATTCGGGGTTTTTCTAGGAAATTAAAATCACTATTGATACAATACCGACAGCGGACAATGAGAGCCTTCTCCATAGCTATTTAAAACTATTCGACAGGCTGCGGTGTCGATCATGGTGCCGATTCTCTTGTACACCGAACTTAACTAACTAAACTTTAACTAAAATTCCTTACCTTTTTTGGCTATGAGAATCCTACAAAAAAAAACTCTAAATTTTAAAATAATTTTGACAACTAAAATCAAATTTGACAATCGCGACTCCACGTGGTACATATCAAGCTGTATATTTCCAGTATAAGCTGATCTCGCATTGCATAGGATTTCCGTACAATGCGAGGTCAGCTTATACTGGAAATGTATAGGTTGATGTGTAGCCGTGTGTACATGCTTGTTTGCCCTATCACGTGAATTTTTTTAGTGCCGGAAGCGCGCAGTGTGGCACCTGGGCACCTTTTTTATGTTCTGAGGGGGGCAGCCTCGACGTGTTTAATATGGAATTTTTCACTTTTTGTATGGAAAATATAAAAAAAATAACCTACTTGTTGAGTTTTAGGGGCTTATGTGATGTGTATTATAAAATGCTCATTATTTTCGCGATAGGACACATAATTTATTTTCGAGATATAAAAAAAAGAGGAAAAAAAAGTAGGTTCTGTATTTGCACCTGAATTCGAGGTGTTGGTGTGAATTTTAGTTCCAGACTACTAATTGTATTCCACACCACTTTTAATCGCGATTATAAATAGTCAGATTTAGTTACTCAATCAAACTTTTTGGTGAAAAATGTCATTTTCAGTAAATTATATAAAAACTCAGTGCCGTCTTAGTGCTGTCGAACTAAAATATAGTTGTGTCACTTTAGTGTATTTCAGAATGGGAAATCGTCGTTTGACAGGAATAAACAAAATTTTGGTGATTTTTTGTCTAGAGGCATTTGTGACAAGAGAATGCCGCCAATGACACATTTTTGGATAAATACCTGGCGGCCTACTCCCTAACTCCGTCAACGAAGATACGGGCCCTTCCAAAAGTAGTCCGAAAAGTCGGAGTTTACCCTACTCCCTATTGATTTCGGATTCATAAGTTTCGATCGAAATCGCGGTATTTTACCAGTCGTTTACCTGTTTACTTATTTTGTGATTTACAAGCATAATTAACAAAAAATAATATTGTTATCGTTAGAAAATGACCACATTAACAACAATTTACTTTTTATTAAGTACGTCTTTAGTTAGAATTGAAATATTTTTGCATTTTTTTTCGGATAGCGGCTCTAGTATGCTGACCTTTGCGTTTTTTTCTTTTCGACGGTAATTTTCAAATTTATTGTCCAAGTTGTTTATTTTTGTTTATTACATATCGAGAAGTTTTCGTTAGTAAATTGATTTAAATAATTTTGTTAAATGGCCCCAACCGCTCAGCAGCAACTCAAGCGCAAATAGAGGCCCTCTTCAATTTTATGAGTGACCATCACGAGTTGGCTCTTGGACTACTGAGGGGAGCCGATGGGAGAATAAGGTCAGAATGGCTGTAGGAAAGCCTGTGCAACTCCCTTAATTCGATGGAAGGTTGCACAAAGTCCGTGGAGCGGGAAAGGGATAATAAACAAGATGTAACTCCATCAAAAACTTCCATGTGGCGTAATTGCTGTAACCATCCAATTTCTCTATAGAGGGCAACCCACTACTGACTGAAGACTCCGTATTTTATGCCATTGTTGAGTTCTGCTCTCTATGAGAACTCTTGTTACCATTAGACTACTACCAAGGCCAACGTTCTTTTGTTTCCTGGGCCCATAACCTGTTAGTAGAGCTATGTTAGTACATGTCCCACTAGCGCGATAGTGTGCAGTGTGGTTGTACCTAATTGTGGTGCAGGAGATGATAAAAAAAAACTGGTTGTTAAAAATAAAAACTGAGATAAAACTCATATTTTTAGTTTTATTCACTTTGAAGTTTGACCACACATTCAGGGTAAGGTATCTGACAGAACTCCTTCACAGTGGATGTGATGTGGTCGCGAAAAGTGAGTAGAGTAAGTAAGTAAGTAAGTAGTAAGTCTTTCATGGAATACAGTACTTGTCAATATTAATATGATTTATTAGGTCTTGTCATTAGTCTTTGTTCCCAACGAACTCAACGTCGGGAATACTTGCCAATCGAAATTTTCGGCGCACGCAAACTCGGCGTCGCCTCCACTCTTCATGTAGAGCTTCTTCGAGCGGTTCGAGCATTAAAAAAGCAGTTTCAGTTTTTAAAAAATCCACAAACTTTCACTTTCGTCGACAGCACGATATGCTTTTTTTTCTATCAGTTCAGCCGGTAGGCATGATTTCTATTTTGATGTCGTATTAACTGACATAACGCTCCGAGAAAACAAGAGTCAAATTCAACTTTTCGGACGGGCAGAAACACATAGGACAGCTGTCAAATCGTGTCATTCATTCTTAGTTCGGGCTCCGAACAAATTATATGTCCGTAGGTGATAGGGATTAGAAAACGCCCGTAACTAAGTCCGAAACTACGGATTTCGTGCTCAGGGAGTACACCCCCTGAATTGCCTTGCCAGCAGCAAATAGTTGTCGAAAGAAAAGTGTCCGTCTATTGGATATAAACGATCAAAATTGTATCTAGCTTCGGATTTGTAAACAGCGTGTAGAGGACTCCTCCGATCGGAAATTGGTAGCTTATCAAATGGTTGTGTGATAAATTTACTTTTTCAGAACACAACGATATTAAGAGGGAACAGGGCCTTCGAGGTATTTGAAAAATAGGTATTTGAAGAAACTATTGCCGTCGTCTACCCTCAAGTCTGCCCCCGTAGAGACAGCTGAAGCTTCAGCTGATAGGGACAACTGAAGCTCAGATCGATTAGGATCTTTCTTTCTTTATAGTTTCGCCATGTCCGTCTGTCTGTCTGTCTGTCCGCGGTTTAGCTCAAAAACTATTTTGTTTAACTATTTTTGTTTGTTCTTACGATAAATTCATTCCAACTACGGAACCCTTCATTGTGCGTGGTCCGACACGCACTTGGCCGGTTTTTTTTCTACTCGATTCCTCCTTCAAAACTGAGCCGATTCAATTATTTTTCATATTAAAATTTTAAGAAAGAGTATAAATGTAGGTTCCTTTCATTTTCTTTTATGATAAAAACTTTTCTAATTCGTCTGGTAGTCCTAATTACGGCGGCGCGCGGCGGCGGTAAAAATGGGGCATTTTTGCAATTTTTGGTGGGTCACATTTTCTTTATCAAGTCGCTGAAAAAAAGGAAATAACAGGGACGTGTACAGCAGACCTTAATTTTATGGAAAATGGTTGCTCTATAGGCATTACTCAGGAAGAAAAAAGGTTTTATACATTTGTATGGAGTATGGCCGTGCAAGGAGCAAGGGGCGCGATCGTATCCTGGTTGCGATTCGGTGATTTCTTTGGAGAAACCGAAGGTTTTGTTTTTTGCGATTATGAACGAAGTTATGATGACAAGTATGGGAAATATATTGTGAAGGACGGCACGGTTGACATCTGTCGGGCATGCCACCGTCCGGGGGAATTAATCCGACTCATTATTTCTGGGTGTTCTCGTCTGGCTAACGGAAACTACTTGCATAGGCATAACCTTGTAGCCAGGATTATCCACCAGCAACTTACTCCGAAATACAGTCTTGTGGAATCGGAAGTACCGTACTATAGATATGTGCCCGACCCAGTTCACGAAAATGGCAGTATCACGTTGTTTTCGGATTGATCTATCATCACTGAAGAATGATTATCGATTATAGATGTACCGCATGACGAGAACCTCGTGAATGCTGAAAAAGATAAGCAGATTAAGTATCTTGACCTGGCTCGCGAGGTCGACATGTGGAATGTGGATACAGCAGTCGTTGTGCCAATAGTCGTGACGTCCAATGGCATAATAGCCAAGAGCCTCGACCAACACCTGAGGAGGCTCTCGTTAGGCAGCTGGATCAAGGGCTTGATCCAGAAAGTGGTACTTCTGGACACGGCGCGTATTGTTAGGAGGTTCCTCTCTCAGCAGCCCTGACCACCGGACAGCTTGGACCTTGTTCCCGATACCGGTGAGCTACTATTTTTTATATTTTTCAATGTTTTTTTAGTGTTTGTTCTAATATTAAAAATATAACTCATTTATGGTATATTTTTGTGAAATAAAGGAAATAATAATAAGAAAATTACTCTTAATTTTAGTAATATACTCGTAAGTTCCAATTTTAATGTTCATTTTAATTAATTTAACCTTCTTTTATGTCTTCATTAAATGTCTATTTTCGCTTAAATCTTTCTTTTTCTCGTAGTCATGGTATACAGTATAGTATGCAACTCTTGAATAAAATGGATTTAAATCGAGGGCCATGAGTCACTCGCGTTGCTCAGGATTCTAACACTTGAATCACTCGCTACGCTTGTGATTCAATCGTTAGAATCCTTGACTTGCTCGTGATTCATCTATGGCCCTCACTTTAAATCCGTCCTTTATTCACTAATTGTATAAATAATATATAATACTGTTTATGTTTTCTGCTGCGTAATGTAAATTATTTTGCATAAGTATTATTGTATAGAATCAAGTTTTTCTAACTGAACAGACTGCTGTGCTGCTGGGGAGTTTGTTGCGCCACTTTTTTCTTCAGCTAAAGCACTAGGAAGTGGTGAAAGGCGGGCGTTTTTGGGGGACTGTCTTATGCAATTTTGACGATCGAAAAGGGCTTATTCTCAGCCTAGTTTGAATATAAATGACTTATGTATTTGAATTTGACTTGTACCTACGTAAAATGAGCGCCTCCGTACCTACGCCAAAAGTCAACTAACAAAGAGTAAGTTTTTCTGCTTACTTTAATTTTAAATGTTTTCGCCTGATAAGGTTTGAACAAGTACCTATATGCCTAAAGTCTATTTAAATCCTTGTTTCCAATCGATGTTATTTCCACTTAAACAAACATCAACTTTATGCAAGTGTAAATAAAGTTGATTTTAGACTGATTAGTACCGTTGAAAATGTCATAAAAAATCATTAAGTTGTAGCGCATTCTGAACCTTATGTTCACACCTAAGGTAAGGCCATTTTAATAGGTAACATTTGACAATTCATCAAAATTCAACAACGTAACCTTGTAATGCCGGGCATACCTATAATAATATATTTTTTCGTTTTGTTAGAACTGCAAAATTGCTTAACTTTTTTCAATTACGATTACATATTAATTTATTGTAATAATGACCGATACGAGTAATTTTACGATTTGCTTTCACTAAACTGTCAGACGTCAAATGTTACCTATTAAAATGGCCTTACTTTAATGTTATCATAGCAGTGAATGAAAATCATTTCGCTCACTGTATCACACCTGTGTTTTTCCTAAAACTCGTGTTTGTAAAAAAATACCATAATAATCAATAATCTGCGTTCGCTGATTATATAGCTTATGGTAAAATTTTAATAGACGTGAAAAAATATTTGAAGGTTAGCAATAAACAGCCTACGTAACAATTAATTAATTTACCTGTGATACGAGTATTGTTATTTTTCTTCTGTTTTTAAATTTTATGCATACCTACCCATAACCCTAAATGTTTTATGTACAGCTTGATTTGAATAATTTGGTTCACGAGGTTTATGAAGTCTTATGCAATTGTGTAATAATGAATTCATTATATTCAACAGATATTGTTAATGTTTTGAATAACTTAGGTACTCATATGCTTCACTTCTTATGATTTCATAAAGGATACCTCTCCAAATACTAAAATGTGTGTTTTCATGTGAGCCCTTAGATAAATATGCCAGGAAGCAAAGCAACCCAAAGAGGTACCTACACCGGAGTTACCGCAGTTCTACAAAAAGGTCTGCACCAGTCGCGCGGGCAGCTATAGCAGCGATTACGAACAAGGAAGGGAATTCGTCGGAAACAGAGAATGCGACGGGAACCTATTACTTCGCTGGCCCAGGTTCGCGGCGATTTTTTTTTTTGTACACTGGATTTTCAAGTCTCTGTAGTAAGCCAAGCATTGAGAATCCAACAGAGCTCATCCAGCGCGTCAAGAAAACACACTGTTGGATATTCAACTCTCGGCGCTAAGCAGAGAATCGAAAAACCAATACGCGAAATAAAATCGCCGCGACAAAAACACGTCCGTGCAAACCTGGGCTAAGTCAACACGTTTTGCGGGAAAGTCCGAAAGGGATACCGTGGCCACTGGCAATGTACAGGCAACTGAAGGAACACGTATGGGTTTTAGTCAGTAAGAGTCTGACACGCCCTCCCGCTCCGCCCAAAGCGGGAGAGGTCATTTGCGGTGCGCGTTAATGCTGAGCAGAGTACGGGCTAGTCGCAAAAACGTTTTATGTATGATAGCCAGTAGACTTGACTGTCTGTACATTGGTCGATGTATTAATGCTCACATAAGTATTGATGCTTCGACTCATGGGTCAGGCAGGGGGCGAGTAGCTTAATGTTGTATTACTAACACTAGTTATAAGTTATTGTACTACTAACAAATTGGATCTTAGTTATCTTAAATAAACGTTTATTTATTTATTTATTTGATGATTTCCCACCCAAAAAAAAAAAAAGTCAACACGTTCTCGAAGGCACGATAGCCAAAATTTGTTTTTAAAACAATTTGTTTAAATTATGAAATATATGAACAATGTGGGTGAACGTGAACGGTTTCCTGTTCTCAATAATGTTATACGCGAGTACGAACAAAGAACAGACGATAGATGCATGGATTAATAAGGTTTAGGAACGTGCTCACATATACGGATGCAGTACAGTTGATTAATTATGCATTACTAAAGTCGCTGTCACTGTGGCGAAGTTGTCAACAGCCTCGGACACCACGGCTTATCTTGCAGCCGAAGTGCTGGTCGCTTAGCGCGGCACGCGAACATTAATGACATCATCCGACGAGCTCTTGTCACCGTCGGCGTTCCAGCTGTGCTAGAACCTAATGGTTTGGCACGCGATGATGGCAAGAGACCGGACGGCATGTCTTTATTTCCATGGAAGGTGGGTAGGCCTTTAGTGTGGGACGCAACGTGTGTCGATACTCTTGCGCCATCCCATCTTCCTGGCTCAGCGTGCTGTGCTGGCGCTGCCGCTGCGGCTGCAGAAAACCTCAAGCGGTGAAAGTATAATAACCTTATAGGCAACTATATTTTCGAGCCGTTTGGGGTTGAAACCCTAGGGCCGTGAAGTCCGAGTGCTCATGGTCTATTCACTGAAATCTCTAAACAATTGGTTGACACTTCCCGTGACCCAAGGGCTGGTTTTTACCTTGGCCAGAGGCTAAGCATTGCCATACAACGTGGCAATGCGGCCAGTCTCTTGGGCACACTACCAGTCGACAGCGATGCGGATGAATTTTTCGACGCTATATTTTAGTTTGTATATTAATATATTAGTTTTAATTTTTTATATGTATATTTAAAAAAAAAAATGTATGTGAAAATTACTAAAGTTGAGTGGAGTAGTAGTATATCAGGCCAGGGAGTCCTGGTATCAGGGGACCTACATTACTGTTTTCCTGGACTGAATGGAAAAATAAACTTAGATAATCTTTTCCAACCCAGAAAAATTATACGGATCTACTAAACGAAATGTTAAGTTTGAGAGTTCGCTACGGGGAATCATTAGAATTATATTATTATTCTAAAATTAACCTGTTGAACTCGTTTAAAACGCCGATATATATGTCAGTGGCCTTGAGTGGTTAGCTTGCGTGTTCTGTGCTGAGCTTACGCAATGCTTCGTACGTCCAGCCAGTAATAGGGCTCGCCCATCAAGGAGCGCTGTCCCAAATTAGACGCATAATTAGTTTATTATACATAAGTACATCCAAAATGTATTTTAATAAAACACGTATACTAAGCGATAAATAATTAAATTATCTTTAAAATAGCGAACGTTTTAGAAAAATACGCTTGATATTTTTTGCGTGATTCTCAGTTTTTTTTATCCACGTTAAACATAATCATAGAAATGAATTACCTAATACATACGGCCTGAATTTTTAGTCACCGTCCAAATTTTGATATCTTTGGCGAAAATCATTGAATACGTGTTTTTAGGGTTCCGTAGTCAACAAGGAACCCTTATAGTTTCGCCATGTCCGTCTGTCTGTCTGTCCGCGGTTTAGCTCAAAAACTATTGGTACTATAAAGTTGTAATTTGGCATGAGTATACAAGTCTGTTTATGACGCCGAAAAAGTGGTAAAATAAAATTTTGAAAAAAACAATTATTTAGGGTACCTCCCCCTACATGTAAAGTGGGGATGATATTTTTTTTTCGTCCTTCCCATACCTAGTGTGGGATATCGTTGGATAGGTCTTTCCGATAGAAATTCAAATGTCAAGGGAGTAATACCCTATATATGTATAACGAAGTTTTAAGGAAAACTATCACACTAAAGTGGGCTTTACATGTTTACGAGTAATAATCGACCAACTTAAATTTGCGGTTGCACAAATACGTTCTCACATATATTCCGTATGGGAGAACATGTTTTTCAATTACAAAGTTAAGTTTGTTCTTTTGATAATTATGTTTAATTTAATTAGATATAACATAATAATAATGAAAATAAAAGTTATAAAACTAAAACTAACTTAACTAAAACTATTGAAAAATTAAAATATAGCGTCGAAAAATTCATCCGCATCGCTGTCGACTGGTAATGTACCCAAGAGACTGGCCGCATTGCCACGTTGTATGGCAATGCTTAGCCTCTGCCCAAGGTAAAAACCAGCCCTTGGGTCACGGGAAGTGTCAAATAGCCGTTTTGAAATATCATTGAAGAGGCCGTGAGCACTCGGACCCCACGGCCCGAGGGTTTCAACCCCAAACGGCTCGAAAACATAATTACCTGTAAGGTTATTATACTTACGCCGCTTGAGGTTTTCTGCAGCCGCAGCAGCAGCACCAGCACAGCACGCCGAGCCAGGAAGATGGGATGGCGCAAGAGTGTCGACACAGGTTGCATCCCACACTAAAGGCCTACCCACCTTCCATGGAGATAAAGACATGCCGTCCGGTCTCTTGCCATCGTCGCGTGCCAAGCCATTGGGTTCTAATAAAGCTGGAACGCCGGCGGTGACAAGAGCTCGTCGGATGATGTCGTTAATGTTCGCGTGCCGTGCTAAGCGACCCGCACTTCGGCTGCAAGACAGGCCATGATGTCCGAGACTGTTGACAACTTCGCCACAGTGACAGCGATGAGGAGAACAACAAGGAGCTCCTAATCGTAGGGAAGCAGCAAGGCGGAAGGTAGTGTCGTCGAGCAAAGTGCCTATGTTCGACGACGGTAGTGCATGAAGCCACAGACCCGATTCCCACTTACCCACAGCCAGCAGGCGCGCACGCTCCGCAGTAGTAGCAGACGTGTTAAGTAAATTGTTCTGTACTACTCTGCAGAGCGGCTCATCCCATCGTCTTTGGGAAGATGGATAATCGGGTAGATCTGAGTTCGGGCAAGCGAGTCTCCAGGCGTCCATAGCCTCAGTGAAGCACGGCACATCAAAATCAATCAGTGTGGAGGTTAGAATTTTCCTGATTAATTTCTCAGTGCCGTGGACCGAGGATATGAAAGCCGGTAAACTAATACTAGAAATTTTACGGACGCCGAGGCCTCCCATACGAATGGGAAGAGTAGCTTGCGCCCAAGCTCGGTCGTCCATGGCCACATTTAAAATTGAAGTTAATGTGTGTCTGATAATTTGGTCTATTTTTTCTAAAAGGTGAGTGTGCTTCCATAAATGGGAAGCGCGAAGAAAATATGTTAATTTAGGGCCGAAACAGCAGTAACGAATTAAGGTGATGGCCGAATGCATATTAATTTGTAACAATCTTTCCGAAACGTCTTTGAAATTTTGTATTTTTTCCTCAATAAAAACGGGAAAGGAATTCTCGAAGATTGGAGACCCAAGGAGACGAAGAGAGATTTTTTCAATAATTTTAATTTCTGGAGCTATGGCGTTAAATTTAGGAAGCGTCAGTTGTCTGTCAGTACTGTCCGCTAAGTAAAGTTCACATTTCGAAAGATTGAGATCAAGGCCAATGGAATGAAGTTCGTTTTTTAAGAAATTTAGGTCATTTAAAACAGTATCTACATCGCCTCCCAAGGTTCCATCGTCAAGATACCAAACGTTAAATTTGGAATTTAACCGTCGATTAATTGGGTGAATGGCTAAACTAAAAATCACGGGCCCGAGAGGGTCACCTTGTTGACAGCCAACAGCAGATTCCAAAAGGTTGTCCCGATACAGTAATTTAGAAGGGTGTCTGTAACATTGCCAAAGGAAACTATAGATTTGGGGTATTTCTTTTTTAGTTTCTGCCAGCAAGGTGTCCCTATTAACAGAATTGAAGGCATTCTTTATGTCAACCTTCAGGATGACCTCTCCTTTGCCAGAATTTAGGTAGGTCGACAAGGCGTGTACGGCAGCCTCACAGCCCCCTTTGCAGCCATAACCTAGCTGCAGGGGCTGAAATTTTTCCGAAACAGCCTCACCATAAAATTTACAACAAATCTTGGCTGCCATACGACGGTAAGTAGTGCCCACGGCAATGGGACGAATGCCACCATCCTTCTTACGCAGGGCGCATAGATTGGCTCCGTATAAAACGTCAATGACGGACTCGTTCACCTTGCCAGAGAGCATGAGGTTAATCAGAGCCGTAAGCTCCCTCAAGAGCAACTCACCAGCTGTCCCGGCGCCTGAACAAATAAGGTCCTTAAGGTGCTGAGGACTCAGGCCATCGAGGCCGCCAGCAGAGCCACTCCGGAAGGAGCAGACGGCTGTGACCAACTCTCGACCTGTAATGGTGAGGGAGTGATTATCCAGATCAGGGGGGTCGGGAAAAGAAAGACCATCCACTGGGGCAGGGTGTTTGCTCTCCAGAGTTGCAAGTGTGTCTGGGGAACATGGTGCCACCACATCACTACTAAACAGAATCCTGGCTGCTCCGCTTATGTCACCTTCTCCTAACTTGGATTGTACTAGATGGGATATACCTCTTGAGGAGGTATATCTTTGTGTCGGTAATTTGGAATCTAAATGAAGAGCCGAAATATTACAGTTTTCTTTAATTTGTGCAGTTAAAGTCTTTTTGGTTGCCAAATTCTTCTGTACATGTAGAATTCTGTAAGGGAAGGTGAGCAACTGTTCCCAAGCACTTTGCGAGTTCTCCCGGGCGGCAAGACGAACGCAACTTGCTAGGTGTTGTGCCACTAAAGGTCTAGCGCCACGGGGAACTCGCTTCAAAACAGGAATAGAGTTTTTGAATTTTGAAAGTGGATTCCAAAACGGGTCAAATGTGGATGTAGCTGGTGTGGTTGGGATAGCTGTTGAGACAGGGTCTGAGGAGGGTGCATTTGGAGGTATGTGCGCCTTTCCAATATGCACATTCAGACCCCGCTTACCTTTAAAAAACCGTGCCTGGGTACACAGCGGACATCTCTCCAGGGTGCTCTGTAGTGATGACGAAGGTTGATAAGCACTACCACTATCATTCACAACGTCACTGCTGCCACTGAGCACGGATTTAGATGGTTTAAAACTTAAAGGTTAACTTAAATAACAATAATAACAAAATAAACTAAATTACTAAAAAGAACACTAAAACGTCTGTGTGACACCAATGACAGCTGACGGGAGCGACGCAGTCGCGATGGTAGTCTAGGGCGCCGCGCCTTCGATGCATTCCGACGCGACGCAGCCCTCTAATGTGATATACTTCGCTGATTCATTTTCTCATATCTAAGAACCGCAAAATTTGCACTTTACGACCAACTTCTTTTTCTCATCTTCGACATAGTCTTTCTGTTCATCACCTTCACATTCATCACCGATACTTCATTATTTTTTACTTCAGACTTATTGTAACGGTATTTATCTTTCTATTTCAGCTTGTAGTTGTGAAGAAAGTTCATTTGAAATTATAATTGTATGCGAAAACTGAACTGGCTCACTTGGCTGAAATCTCAAATTCTAATTTTTAATTATTACACAACTGGCCTAGAATTAGTATAATTATACCGATACTAATACGGTTTTACATTATATTAAACAAAATAGCGAAATATTTGACAGCTATTTTTTGTGCGTGCGGCTTTGCGTCAAGTTTATGTTTGTTTCAAGTTTGTTCTTAAGATAAATTCATTCCAACTACGGAACCCTTCATTGTGCGTGGTCCGACACCCACTTGGCCGGTTTTTCTTTTAGTATCACTCAATACAAAAATATTGAGATATCACATCACAAAGTTTCTATTCACAAAGATAATTCTTTCAAGAAAATGATTTAATATGAAAATTTCACATAGCGATTTTTTTTCGAAAATGGAGTTAGTGAATCATACCTAATGCCTAGAAAAAATTTGGACGGTTACTAGAAATTTAGCCTTTATAACAATATTCTAAAATATTCACAGATTGAGTTATTAAGAAAATACTCTAATTTAACACATATTTTTTCCAAATCATAAACACTAGGTACTCGTTTAGGTATGATCTTCAGTGCAAAAACATTAAAAGTCGGCTATCGTCGCCTTAGAAAAACATAATAACTTGGTCGCTTTTAAAAGACTGATACACATTGGACACTTCCCGCGGTCCCATTAGCGTTAAGATCGATGTTGCTCAGGAATTTGCAACTTTCTTTACCAATATTTCAATTAAAACTACAAAAATTCCTCCCCCTTACTTGCTATTGATTAATTGAGAACAAATGTTTCAGCCTGTCCTGGGGAATTTAAATTTAAACATATAAACCCTGTGGTCGTTGTAAAGGCTTTAAACTGACTTATCAAAATTACCGAAGATCTGTGTGGCATAGGTATCTACTAAAGTTTGTTAATCAATTATTGAGACAATTCCACCCTATTTAGCTTTAATATTTAATTTGTGTATAGTAGATCAAGGGGTATTCCCGGATTTAATGAAGTACAGTAAAGTTATTCCACTTTTAAAATCCGGGGACAGCAAAGACACTAGGTAATAATTATAGACCCGTATCGGTTTTGCCGGTTTCTTGAAAAAAGAATGTTAAATCAAATGCTCATCAAACGGATCACGCTTGACTCAAAACTACAGTAGGGTCCTCACTTAACATCACTTGCAGGGGGGCTAAGTTCAGCCACGTACGCTGTTTGGACAATCCGCCAACTAACAGACGTGGATACCGCGAGACTGGTCTATTTTAGTTACTTTCATAGCATCATGTCTTACGGTATTTTGCTGTAGGGACGGGCCGCAGATATTGATTCTATCTTTATTCTACAAAAGAAAACTCCAATAGATAATAATGATTTTATTTATTTTTGGACCATAAGCTTTAGTAATAAAGTTGAAATTCTATGAAAGAAATTTGACAGACTGTAGTAGGTTAACGTGCTGGCGTCTGTACATGACTCTTCCTTTTCTGAAAATATAATATAGATGGGCAGATATTTAAATATAGTCATGGTGATAACCATGACAACTAAGGTGAAGTGAGCTCGAAGTGAACTGTCAATAGTGTAGATCCCGAGCGTCAGGTGGAATGACAGCTCACTAGAAGCTAACTTCACCTTAGTTTTTACGGTGAGATATTTACAGATTAGACCGGCTAATAACGCTGGGAACTAAGGCTTTCAATACCGGTATTCCGGGATCCCGTAATACTAGTACTGTTGTCACAGATTTTATTTTGGCCTTTTTCAGTACCAGTATTGACGCCGCAATACCGTGATTACGGTGTTACAAATAATAAGAGTAGAGATGTGTGTCTTTGAAACTCCTGGGGGTGGTCGGGAGATATTTAAATCGGCAGCTTACAGATATTTACTGTCTGTGGTACCTACAAGTGTTGAAGCAGAGCGTGCTTTTTCTTCAGTAGGCTATTTAAGTAACAGGCTGAGAAGTTCGCTGTCTGATTCAACATTAAATGCGCTCTCTTTTTAGCGGTAACACTTTCAAAATAAATAAAATACTAAGGCCCAATTTTTTTTTTTTTAAACAGATAACTTTTTGTATTTATGTTTTACATAAATACTTTTAAGTACATTTTTTTACTGTTTTTCAGTAATTTTTATTAACGTTTTTTATTATTTTGTTACTTCCCTACTTATTTGGTATACGTTTTTTTTTTTTTATTGCATACTTATAAGTGCTTACATTTCTATAAATAATGATACTTACCTATGTTGATTTTCACATGAGACATGATAACATTTAGATAATAATAAGAAGTTTTGTTTTTTATATTGTACTTTACAAAATTCATCAATTCAATTAAGTTTAAGTTTTGATTACGTTCCTAATTCCTAGTCCTACCTAAATAATCAACCAATACCAAATTGTTACCTATGAGAGCTACGTAAAAAATGTATTTAGGTATTTTCAATAAATAAGAACAATCAAAAGACTGATTTGAAAATAAAAATACGTATTTCAATAGTTTTATTAATGTCCTACTGGTATTTTTAAATATATTTATTTAATGAAATTATAAAACAGAGGTAATATTTAATTCTAAAATCGCCAAACTTTTACGTTGACGGCGAGAGGCGCTCTTTCACAAAACAATGAACCACCTTACGTATACACATCAGCAGGTCAGGCTACTACAAACCGTCAAATTTTCACATCCGGTTCCGAGCTATTGATACCGTGATCACGGTATTGACTTTTAAAATACCGGTATTGATACCAGTATTGCAAAAATCCGGTATTTGAAAGCCCTACTGTAAACGTGTTAAATAAACAATTTGTCAAAAATACAACAATAATATTTTATTTTCATCACATAGGTTACATTAAATACGTAATAATTATGTACAAGTCAATTTAGGAAAACCGATCAGTATGTTTACATTGACTAAATATATAAATTTTACTAAATATATAAATTTTGCTATGGTAGGTATTGGGAAAATATACTACAAAGAAAAACAATATTTAATATGGCTTAGGCCTACTGTTTAAATAATAAGTGACTAGTGGACACAATTTTTGTCAATCTGTTAGGAAATAACATTTCGTTCAGGGCAACGTAAACAATCTGATTATTAAATCATCTTTTCAAAATGGTAGGTATCTCTGATTAGCCACGTGATTAACCACCGAATCCACCGAAACGTCCTTGGTTTCTACCACCCTCCTTGGTTTCCACCGAACCCTCCTTGGTTTCCACCAAATCCTCCTTGTCGGCGACCTCCCTGGCCACCTCCGAAGCCTCCTTGCCCCTGGCCAAAACCACCTTGGTTACCGCCATAGCCTCCTTGGTTACCACCAAAGCCTCCTTGGTTCCCGCCAAAGCCTCCTTGATTTCCGCCAAATCCTCCCTGGCTTCCACCGAAGCCGCCGCCAGGCCCGCCTCCCCCGAAGCCTCCTTGGTTTCCGCCGAATCCACCTTGGTTTCCACCAAAGCCACCGTTTCCAAATTGCGCGAAAGCCACAGCAAATACGGCCAGCAACACTCCGAAGATTAACAATGTCTGAAAATAAAACAAATGTACCTATTATTTATTACCTGTAAGTAGGTTGTGTCATGTTTCTGGTAAACATCTTCAACTCTTGTAATTTCACGACGAACTCGTGAATTAATGATAACTCAGTTCGGAAGACAAAACAAGGAATTTGGCCGAGTTTTATGTTCTTTAGTGGGCGTTATGATAAATAATAATAATATTCTTTATTTCCCACATCCATCGTTAAATATTATTGATCGAAGATTTTGTATCACTATGTTCAAAAGAGCGGTGAAAACTGACTCTTACTGCCATTAATATAATATTAGTACAATTCGAGTGTATTTAATTCACTGATTGTTTTGTTTACTTTAGGTACTTTAGAAAAAGAGGTCTGTATAAAATTTTAAAATTATTTATCACACGACAATTATATATCACGTAACCATCACAGACCTACGGATTCTGTACATTAAAATACGTAAAATTGAGTAAAAAATATTGCTAAAAAATCGTAGTTTATGCACGCAATGAAGCGCACGCTAAGCATAAGGAAGCATGCCACAATACAGGAGACCAGCTGTCGAATTACGCAACACATTTTTGTAAACGATTACGACAATTTCGTTTCATTTTGACAGTTCAACAACATTCATTGCGTTATTACATTGTTGAGCAGATTTTTTGTTCGAACTTATGAAGCAATGGATTAGCAATTTATCAAAACGATTCTAATTCCGATTTAGCGTTTATTATGTAATAAGGGTACTGTCCTCGTGGGTGTTACTACATTTAAAACTAGTTTTCGTAAAAAAAAAATACGCAAAAATAAGTTACAACTTTAACCCTTAATATCTCCGTAACCGGAAGGTTCCTAGGTATATAGTTCATACAAAAAGATGATCACAATGACGGGCAGACTATGTGACCCGGCTTCAGTAAGCGGCTTTTTACATCCGTTACTTACAAATTCGAAAAGTCATCTTACATTTCATTGATAGACACAAAGTTCCGGAGAGCACTTACAGCGTGTCCACTGAAATGACGCGCCCCATTTCCGCATTACCCATTCAAATCCGCATTACCGTGTGCGTAAATGCGGTAGTGGGGCGCGTCATTTCAGAGTGGACAAGCTATACATACCTAATAGTACGAAAATACAGAAAAACATATTACGAGTACATTACCTTTGATGATGCCATGGTCGCGAACTATAACGTATGACTGTCAAGGTATTTTTCCTTGGGCTTTATATATCCGCTTTACAAAGCAATCAGTTTTTTCTGGTCATACTGTGCTAATTGTAACATCAAATGTTTGTGATTCTCAACAATTCGAGGTTTTTCTACGAAATGCAAATCAATATAGGTACTGGTGTTGTATTAATTGATACAATACCGACTGCGGACAATGAGAGCCTTCTTCATAGCTATTTACAACCATTCGACTTGGTGCGGTATCGCGAATTTGACACATTTTCGTTACCAGGGGCCCCGGGGGGTCCCCCCCCCCCGTGGTAACGAAAATGTGTCAAATTTCCTTTATTTATTTTTTCCTTTCTTTTACTCGCTAAGCGAAATCCATAGTTACGGCGCGACGCGATTCTGGTAGAACAATTTCCATGAAGTTTTCATAGAAATTGTTCTAGTAGAGTCGCGTCGCACTGTCGTGTCGCACCATCCTGCGGAAGCCTTAGTTTCAGCCCCTTCGTACTCCGTCTCACTTACGGTATCTAATATACCGCAAGTGAGACGGAGTACGAAGCGCGCGTAACTTTCGCTTATAGAGTAGACTCCCTAATTTGTCTTGCCAACAGCAAATAGTTGTTGAAAGAAGAGCGTTCGTATAGGTACCTATTTGATATAAATAAACGATCAAAATGATCGAGTTTCTGATTTATAAACAGCGTTTGAAGGACTCCTCCGATCAGAGATCGGCTGCGTATCGAATGGTTGTGTGAGAATGGTAACTGTACTAACTTAATTTTCGAGAACACAACGATATTAATTATCAAAGTAGGGGTACTTACCTCCTCCTACCTCCCAATTGTTTTTCGTTCAACTGTTGTGTTTGTGTCAAGGGTTTGAGGTCGGGTATCCTCCCGACCGAATTTAGATCACGGCGGCCAATCTCAACGGAGACTAGCTAAGTACCTACGTAGGTAGGTACGCAGGAGATATTAAGGCTGCCGTAGACTGGCGCGACACGACAGTGCGACGCGACTCTACTAGAACAATTTCATTCCTGGAAATTGTTCTACCAGAATCGCGTCGCACCGGTAATCCGACACGACCGGGTAAAGATCAGGACCAGGGGCCCAAGTCTGCTGTTTTTAAAATTCGTCATTCCAACACGATCCCATTGTCATTTTGCTAAAAGTTCGTAATCTGCTAAATTCATAATGGTCGATCATTGTATTCCACAAACACGATACTCGTAACGAATTAAAAGAAATGACGTGCTCATGGTAGGTCACTGATCAAAGGAACTGTCGAAATATTTGCAGATTACCGCCTAAGTCAGTCATTCATTTTTCATTATGTACGAGATTACCAATAGATGCCATTTCTTTCAATGGAGTGTCAGTGGCTGACCATTGGAAAGTCATAATGACGCCAATATGTTAGTAGATTACCAAACTTGTCAAAATCAACAATTATGAAATAAATGATAGACCATTCTGACACTATTGTAATAGCAGACTTGAGGCCCAGGACCAATTCGAGGCACGGGGGTAGGTATCACACCGCTATCCACGCTCCACGTAGTGTTAGGAGGATCCTTTCTTTAGACTCCTGACCTGACCGCTACAGATAGTGCCATCCACGAAGGCGCGCCCCACTCTTTTTCATAATAGTTTGCAACCTAACGTTAGTGTAAAGTTTTGTCGTGTTTACTAATTTCCCACTCATAGGTAGATAATTAGTGTGTATTGACAATAAGTACCTACCTACTAAAATACTAGTGGAATGTTACACTCTTGTACTGTATGCGTTTAGGAAGAAGATCGGGGGCGTGTCTTCGTGGATGGCTCTATCTGTAGTACCTACGAGTAACTTGGAACATCGATTTACATCACTAGCTTGGAACCTGTAGCTTTTGCCAGAGATCTACTATAACACACCTTACACCTTACCTTACTATAGGTAGTACCTTTGTACTCATAATTATGATTAGGTAGGTATGTCATAACTGTAAGTACCTATCTATTTTTCTGTGTATATAAATAATAAAATAAATACATAACAGTAATCTCTAGGAGAGGGCGTGATACAGGTACTGTCACTGCTCCAAGCATTTAATAGGTACATCTTACATAATAATACAAGGAACTGTTGGCGCTTGAATGACATACAGGGTTGATGGTAAACATTTGTGAACATTTTTGCGAAGTTGTATCGCAAAAACAAGATGGCGGCGGGCGTTAGTTTCGATTTTGATCACGCGCCAAATAAACCTTGTAGCGCTATATTTACTTTTGACATTGGAATATTGGATTTGTTATCTCCTCCATAATAGTAAAAAATGGAAGCCTAAGGTTTTATTGTAATAATTTTAATAGTATTTATATAAACTTATGTTATAAACACGACATAACATTACATCACGCCTGTATTCCCCCACAAAGGGTTGGGCAGAGGTGTACCTTTAATGGATAAACTACCCACATTTGTCCAGTTATGTTTAAGAGCGCTTATTCTGAAAGTTGGCAACGTCGCAAATAGATGTCAAATATTTCGATTACTGGAAATACGAAATGTGGCTAACTAGCGAACTAGAATATTAATAATGAATTGCAATTATAACACTGAATTTGATGTTTTAACCGTTTTAGGTGTAAAAAATGCATTTGAAAAGTTTCCAAATACTTTTTTTTACATCTAAAACTAAATATTCGGTGTTAAGATATTAATTATTGCATTTCATAATCAATATTTTAATTCGCTAGTTAGCCACATTTCTTAATTCCATACAGTAATATTTCCAATTTAATGAAAACAGGTAAATATTTGACAGCTATTTGCGACGATGCCAACTTTTAGGATAAGCCCTAAGTCCCTTGTAATAGAGGGGGTGAACCTATTGCCATCAACCGGGCACAAAGCCAGAGTCCGGTCTGCTACTGAGATATTCCAGACGGAAAAACAAAATAACACCTTGCCCGACCTGGGAATCGAACCCATGACATCATGCTCAGCAGTAGTGATTGCGACCACTAGACCAACGGGGCACAAGAGAGTAGGAGGACTATTTGTTTGCAACTTATCGTTTTATGACAAGAAATCCATTATTTTAAAGAGTGGTAGTTCAGACCGTTTAACCTACCCCTTGCCGTCATAATAGCACCATTGCTTGTCAAGCTTAGTTTCAATACTAATAGAGTTCTAAATGGCGACTGAGACAACAGTACTAGGTAGGTACAATCGCGTCACAGGTCAAGTAATCAAGTTATAATTAACGCACTGTAGGCGATGGTAAAAACAGGGACATTAATTGTAAGCAATTAACTGCCAACTTAAAATTGTCCGTTTATTCGTCAGTCTTTGACGACGTCTTTGTGTATAACACGGCAAATTGACAAATTGATTGAGGACGTGTCTGTAATTTGCTTAAAAATTAAATATCCTTGCTGTACCTACATGGAGAGCGACCAAGAGTATTGTCGTATATCCCTGATCATAAAACTAAGATTGAAGTGTCCTGCTACAATAGAATCTTCTGCAGATCCCATAAATGTAGGCAAGCTGTGATCTCTATGTGTGAAGCGTGTGCGTCTTGGCGTGTGTGTGTGTCAATGTTTGTGCAGAATCAACAATTTCTTTCTTTTCTTTTTTCCTGAAGTTTTTTAGGTGGATCTTGAACTATTTAACAAAACCAATAAGGCTCAATCATACTACTAGAGAGTAGGTAGGTTCACCTTATTATTATGTGACCTACTTCGCTTTGTATTGTAATAACGAAAACGAACTCAATCTCGAAACTAAACAAAATAAAAGCCCAATTCAATAAAAAACTCGTGTAATAAATTTAAGAACGATAACAACACTCGTAGCGTTAAGTATAGTAACAGTGAACAACATTGGCATAAACATGCGCCCGCGCATCGGACGCCTCTTGTGTATCAACGGCGCGGCTGATTGCTATAGGCCGATGATTTCGCGCTCTGGATCTTTTTTAGAAGGATCTGGAATGATAGAAAGATACCTGTGAATAACTGGTAACTGAGAATCGCGAGAATGTGTCAGACAGCCCAATTTAAGACTTTCCAGGACCGATGTAGGAAAAATGCCCTGAAGAAGTAGTGGCGGAAAAAGGCACTAATAAAGACATTAACATGGTCCTATTCAATTGCCTATGGCATCCTATACGTTGAAGCAACAATAAAAGTACGCTCTAAACTCTAAAGACTGTTGATGCAAGTCATTTAAAATTTCAATTTTATTGAACACAGGCAAGAAACTTGCATTGTGTAAATAGAGCTTAACGCTTACCCAGGAAAACCACAAAGCGTTCCGAAAGTCGAGAACCCTTCGTTATTCTTCTGGGTCGAGCTTTAGATCAATATTAATCACATAGCATAGCGAATTCGGTATGTAAAGTAAAAATTAACCTATGCTGATTCCAAAACCATTTCGAGATTTTAGGTTTGTAAGCCTTGGAACGCTGCCGGGGTTGCAGGAAACTGCGCGGGTTGCGGGAAAGTCCGAAAGGGATACCGTGGCCCCCTGGCATTGCACAGGCAAGAGAAGGAACACGGGTGGGTTTTAGTCAGTAAGAGTCGACACGCCCTCCCGCTCCACCCAGAGCGGGAGGAGTCATTTGATGATTTCCAACCCAAAAAAAAAAAAAAAAAAAAAAGGTTTGTAAGCCTTATTTTTCTATTTTTAGGTCTTAAAATTTTAAGATCGTGTATTTATTTTCACAAAAATTCTTAAAATCACTTGACTTTTACTTGACCTCTAAATGACGTCATAAAGTACCCTGAATAGGAAACTTTCAGTGCCTCTTGTAATAAAATTTTGTACGTGTCAAGCGTCAATGTTAACGTCAAGTTTGCATGAAGCTGTTTACTTTCGTTGCGCGTACCGTGCCTTGATTTTTTGATAAGTTACCTAATTCTTTTCACTATAACCCTTGCTTTCCCTTCGGACTTCGATACTACTGCTACATTGATCGTTTGCTTATTATAAGGAACTGCTTGCCTACCCTTTGGATTTGTTTTAAAAATGGACCTCAGTACACAATCAATTTGTTTTGGCTATTTGTTGTGGTGTTTTTACATGACGGTATGAAGCATTTAGCACAAATAGTCTTTGATCGATTCATAATAAGCTTTACCTTTACAATAAGGTACGGATACCGTAAAAATAAAAATCGCTCTGTTATGACAAATTAATATTAACTGTCATATTTGACAGTTTGACTTTACTGAATTTTCAAGTTTAGTTGTATTAAACGTGGCAAAGATCATAAGCTATTCAGCCTATTTTATGACGTCAGCACGAACAAAACTTAAAAAAAAAAAAAAAAAAAAAAACTACAGCTTGGAAAAACAATAACTTGAAATTATATATTTGAAATACTCGTATCTATAAAATAAAAATATTAAAAAAATACCTGAAAAATACTTTACATACAGAATTGCCTCGCAAAAAAGTCACCACCTATGCCCTGCAAATCGGGACATCTATAGCTACACTAAGTAAAAGCTGTTACTGACGACTGTGATAGCGGCATGCATGCAAGTGACATTAAGAAAGTTCAGACGAAAAAACTAAATAATTATTAGAACGTCTGAAGGCATGTTATGACATCACATACTGTTTATATTGATGGGGGGCTGACGCTTTGTGTCAGTAACGCTTAGGATTCTGCCTTTTCTGAAAATAGAGATAGGCAGATTTAGAGCTTTGCCGGTCGGAGCATCCCGTGTGTGTAAAGTAAGGCAAAAAATATGTTTATAAATCTTAGGCCCGTATTACAGAACCTCACTCAAAACTCAAGCATTGCTTAAAACTCGTTTAAAGCCTTGTGATTGGTTGAAATTAGTTTTAAGTAATGCTTGAGAGTCTTGAGTGAGGTTCTATAATACGGGCCTTAGTGTACGGCCTGAGTGTACGTGCGACGTTCGCGTAAAACACAATGAAAACAGTCGCGAGTGTCCTAGTGGGGGCCTGGCAGTGAACGAAAATAAATGAGGGGGCGAGTGGCTGCCGAACGGCGGCAGCGGCGGCGGCGGCGGCGGCGGCGGCGGCGCGGCGGACGGAGCGTGCTTGTTTGCGGTAAGCTCGACGACGTCGCGAGCGTGGCGTCGTCGTCGCGTGCAAATTCAAACCAGTTTGTGTTGCCAGCGTGCAGCGGTGACGGAAGCGTGCGCGCCTTTTTATGAAGATATTATTATAGAAATTCATTCCCATAGATAAAAATAGAATAAGTACTACTCATAGAATGTATCTTCATTTAATCTCAAAGTTTCATACAACTTAGAAAATTCCCCACAAAGCCTTCTTTGTTTAATTAGGTTGGCACTTGGACCTTGTCTCGATTTTTATGTAAAAATATTTTAACCACACATTTTCTTCCAAATATGTATATCAATAATATCGTAGGTACCTACGTACGACCCCAACGCCATGATGAAAAGTATATAGTGCTCTGGCGTGCACTGAGGCCACTGGGCGAAGGCGAATGATGCGCTCGCACGCAACGCTGAACGCTCAGCTGGACGCTTTTTCACTCAGGCCGTACACTTGAAAAGTTCTTCAGTCTCGTTTTCTAGGTTTTTGTATAGGTACCAAAGACATCCGAGAGCTCTTGGCGTTTCTAGATGTAGGTCTAACCAGTATACAGTGCTCACAGATACACTGGTTGGAAGCAAGACATTCTGTAGGCCGTAATATTAAAAACCACTTACCATGTTGTCATGATCAATCTTCCTTTGCTGGTTCTTGCGGCACACGGCAGCGGATGGCACAGGCCTCCGGATCTCCTGTTGTTGCGCCGGAATGGAGCCCTTTCTTTCATTCCTTGCACTCAAGATCTTCGACAGCAGGATATGGTTGTGTCTCTCGATTTCTCGAAGGCGTTCGTTCGAGAAAGACATGTTGATTCGTCGGGGTTTGAAGCCGGAAGAACCTGACCTGGAATTCGGAGATAGCAGATGTAGCATTTTTACTGTAGATAGACTAGTAATTCTTGAGAATATGGATGGATGTTGCACGGTAAACGCAAAATGTTTAAATGAGACCTATTGATTTTGTAGACTTTTCTATATTGTAGGTACCTAGTTAGTAGGAAAGGGTTTCATGTTACTTTGTTGTTGTAAAGCACGGGCGTACGTCTTGTTACTTTTACAGGGCTTGAAACCGGTTAATATTGTTCATAAAACCGTTATAATACCGTTCATAGATTAACCGGTTAATTACAAAAACGGGTTGGACTACACCTAAATAATTTTGGTTACCGGTTAGGACATAGCAAGGCTCGGAACCGGTTTAAAAATACCGTTTGATACCGGTTTATATTGAATAGGTTTTCCTCCGAACTTCGTTTTAAGAACCTTATTTTAACCTAAATAATCCGGTTTATTCGACGAGCCGCATGTCGGTAAACGCGTTGCAACTTGTGACTACTTGTAAGGATGCCGTGCATAGCGGCGTGCTACGTAAACGTACCGATTAACCGGTTTTTATTGCTCTAAACCGTTTAATCCGAAAAAACCTTCGACGGGCGACGGATTTCCCCAGATCCGTCGCCCCTGGACCCATTCAGGGGGGCTGTAAGAGGGCGTTATCCGCTCTCCGCCGACGCCCGGTGCGTCTGCTGCGGATCAGGTTAGCGGAAGCAATCTCCCGCTCCCTTTCCGCAGCCTCCTTCTGCGAAATTTCTGTTTCGCAGGGCGGGGCTCCGGCCAGTACGCAAGCCGCCTCGTAGGAGATCGTGCGATACCCCCTGATGACTCTGACGGCCATGGCTCACGGTGCGGTCTCCGCAGAACTGCGATGCTACTGGCCGTCAAGTCAGCCGCCAACCGGCAACCTAACCTTTTTTTTTTTTTTTTGGTCTCGGGGCGGAAAATCCCCATGGATGTCTGGGTCTGTCAGACTCGTACTGACTAAAAACCACCCCGGTGTTCCATCTCACACCTACATCGGGGGTCGCGGGAACCGGCAACCTAACCTAACCTAACCTTTTTTGCGAGTAAAAATATTTAACCATATTGAACTAGTTCGGTGCCGGTTAGCCTACTTAATTTTTTTTTCTTTTAGAACAAGTCGTTTCCGGCATTTCTTTTTTAATAAAATATTGTTTGTTGATTTTTATACATTAAATTACTCTTTTGCCTATTTAATAAGTTTCATTATTAGGAAATTACGTAATGCAATAAGTAAATCGTTTTTATGAGATAACATGAAAAGTGAATTATTTGGCAAACTTGTTGTTGTATAATGATGAAATAACAAATCATGTTTTTGCCAATCGTTACTTGTCAAGTGAAAATTTGTAAATTCGTCTTTGGTGAAAAGAATAGAAAGCTAACAAATCAAGTTTTTGCCAATCGTTACTTGTAAAGTGAAAATTTGTAAATTTTTGGTGAAATGACTGGACACCTATTAACTTGCATATTAGTTAGCGTACAGCGAGAGCTTTGTTATTGTAGATGTAGATGGCGTATTAGGTTGAACTCGTTTATACCGTCAAAACTCAATTTAACCGGTTAATTTCGCTCAACAAAATCAGAATTTGTAAAAAGACGGTTTGACCCATTAACCCGTTAAAATACCGGTAACCAAAACCAGAATCGTTTCGGGTTCGAGGCTTATGTCCAAAACCGGTTTGGAAAATTAACCGGTTTCCGAGCTCATAAACATTGTCAATTTTTCAATGCAATCGCGAAGTACAATAACTTTTTTAAAAACGTTGCCCCACACTAGGATTTCTCCTGTATCGTGGGTGCGTTTACAAACATTTATACTCACATACACAAACAGCCAGACCCGAAACAACTACTTGTAGGTCATACAAATATTTGTTCCGTGCGGGAATCGAACCCGCGACATGCAGCGCAGCAGTCAATCGCTTAACCACTGCGCTAACCGTGCCGTCATTATACTTGATACGATGTTGCCTCGTGCGTCTACAAAAACTATGAAGAGCTGTTCGTAAGCACCTATCCAGAAAGTATGGACTCTTCGGAAATACATAAATGTTATTATTTTTTCAGAATGATGTCAACTTACCCAAAACTGGTAGATCTCCCGGAAATAGAACGTGGCGCTTTACTTGCAATAGAAGACTGACTTTTGGTTAATTTCACGGAAGACCTTGCAGTAGGTTCTCTACTCGTTTCAGTCGACTTCGGTAAAGACTTAACAGAATCAATAGACTCTTCTTCGTCACTAGTATTAACCTCTGCCTCACTTTTATCCTCTTCAAATTCATCAGAATAAGCGTCCGCTTCAGAAACTTCATTTTCGGACTCAGACCTCTCATAGACGCACGATTCAACGCATATGTTTGGTCTTTTCAGTCCGTCGACTATGCAGCCCATCTCGGAGAGATCTTTCGAGAGCTCATCAACCTTGTTGTTATTCTCCTCCTTGTAGTGTTTCGATTTCATCTGTTTACAGTCCCCGGATGAATATTCGGTGTCGATATAATTCCGATTTACGTTGTTCTCTCGGCGTGCCATTGTGGAAGCGTGCAAGTACTGTGGGTTGCTAAAAAAAGAAATTAGCTTACGTACAGGTGCTTGTTTGTTTACCTACGTAGCGAGAGAAAAATTGTGTGCCTCAATGTCAAGTGGTACAACCTAATTGCTAAATCAACCTTGGCGGGTTTCAGTCGAGACCAGACGTAAATATTTACGCTTTAGCAGGGTAATGTTTTGCATTTGCGAACGTAACAAAACCACAAAATGTCCAAATATTATCCACTGTGGTGTAATTTTATGTGTCACGTGTGAAGAATCAAGATAAATAGGTATGCCACAAATGCATGGTATATCAGTTTGGTGGCTGTACCAACAAACTACCTACATTCCTTTTGCAATACGTCGTAACACCGCACCGACAAATACTTTTAATTTAACTGCTCACACATGCTCAAACTCCTTAGGACCCTGTACATGCCCAACACTCACTAGAACTGACAGTGTAAAGTATTTGGGAGTGCAGATAGACGACGGTGTTACGGTGGGATAAACAAATTGATGCCCTCACTACCAGAACGATGCGCCTAATACACATTTTCAAGTCTCTCAGACAGTCGGCTAATGCTGAAACTTTGAAAATCGTGTACTACGCTCTATGTCAATCGGTCATTGGCTATTGTATCGCTGTTTGGGGCGGTGCAGCAAAGACTATCCTTCTAAGAGTTGAGAGAGCACAGAGAGCGATTCTAAAAGTCATGACAACAAAACCCTATAGATACCCAACTACTGAACTCTACTCTGATTGCAAAGTCCTTTCGGTTCGTCAACTCTTTGTGCTTAAATCGACTCTTAGAAAACACACCAGTCTTCTTAAGTCCGACCCAAACAAACGAACATTTGTTATCCCGGGTACTCAGCACAAAACTTCTTTCGCTAAACGCCAGTTTTATACCCTAAGTGGGCACATTTACAATAAAGTTCATAAACATATAAAAATTATAGATTTAAATTCACACACATTAAAAAAAACGTTAACAGAGTGGCTACTACAGAAAGACTACACATACACGGAGTCTTTACTCACTTACATCGCCTAAATGAAAAAACGCACACTTACAAACATATTCACACATACATCCACACACATTCACCCTATATTTATTCACACCAAACCCACAACAAGCACATAACTCATCACACCACTACACATCCCTTCCACATTTTACACGTACACGCACCACTATTACTGCTGTCAAGTTGAAAAGGTAGATCGACAGACACTGTCCACTGTTGTATAAAAATGGTGAATTTATAAGCTAGACAAATGTCTCTTAAAATACAGGTTAGCCTAGTTTAAGAGGCAGGGTTACATATAATGTACAGAAATTTTTGCAACACTGTAATGCCTAGAATAAGTCTACCCACTAGTTATATCTACTTGTGTACATTTGTGTAACTATTTTGGTAAATAAACTTTTACTTTACTTTACTTTTTACTTTTAACTATAGCCTGACAGCTGAGTAATAGTTTAAAGCTGGAGGTAAAGTTAAGAAGTAAGATCAGCATCTAAATCTCTTTTGCGATAGTATGTAATCGAAATGGAGATTCTAAAAATACATAAAAGTAACAAAATAACTTGCCACGTGTAGAAAGTGGAACTGTGAATTAAAATATCCAACGAAGAATCTTCTAGCACCTACCAATAAACTTATAGCAAATTGATTATCCACTAGTTACTGCTCTATTTAATAAAATAAATTTAATCAACATCTCTGATTACTGTCAATAAATACTTAGAAATTGTCAACAACGAAGCGCCAATACGAAATAAAATATTGTAAAGAAGCTCTGAAAACAACAACAAAAGACTGTGTCAAAATTATCTTGTTTTAGAATCTTACAAATGTCGTATAAAAGACCATAAACTGCCAGTGTCTCTTCCTCTTTTCTTTCACTATAAACTCTTTCCTGTATTAACCCTATAATCGGGAAATAATAAAATCAAAACTGTAGAAAATCGATTACCCACTTAGCAACAGCTAAACAAATGTGGCGCGGTTTGGTTGCTGAGTTTGCGTTCCGTTTCCATGGAACGACTCCGATGTACGCAGCTTATGTTTCGGATGAAAACCTACCAGAATTGTTTATAATGAAAAACTATAAAAAGATCTTTTTCAATGCATGTCAATAAAAAAGTAATAACAACCGCACGGGTCGATCCATCAGGTTAAGCTACGCTTGCTGGGATTGGTCCATGGATGGGTGACAATAATATTACATACCGAGACTCCTCCGTGCCTCGTCCCGGCTGTCATTCGTGGATCTTTGACAGGTGTTACGAGTCACCAGAAGCCCGAAAGTTTGACACCAGTTTTACCAAGGGATTGATCAATCAATAAAAAAAAGTCTGGTACCTATCTTGGTGACTGACTATTAATAATCGCACGATAGATAGGACAATTTATAATTTCGCGGTGTCGAGAATATCATCTGTATTTCGGTCGATGTTGACATTTCTTGTGATTCATTCACTCACTCGTTCACTTATAAAGTACCTTTGGATGTGAGAATTCGTGTGTGCGATAATGATTTTTTGATAAATTCCGTGTTATTTAGTTAGATTATATCAAATTTATCATTAAAAATGGTGACTATAATAAAGAACCAATTATTAAAACATCTATCGAGGTGAGTACACGCTTTAGTTTTGTAGAATAAATCTTTTGTTCTATAGATTTATTGCTGTGATATTTAATTGAATTAATTTTCAGTGATTAGAGCTTACAGAACGTTGGTTTAACGTGTAAATTTTGGATATGCTTTCAATGTATGAAACAAACGTAATTAACCTGGCACACATGTCTTCCTTTGTTTGATTTATTTATGTATTGTTATCATACCTACCTATGTATTCAAAAATGAAAATGATTTGTGGAAGCCGTAACATTTAAAATAACACACTTATTAGTTATGTTACTTGCTCTCTTAGTAGCTGTAAATAATACCTAACATTTAAAAAAAAACCATACACTTAGAACATAATTATTCCAAGATAACATAGTAAAAATATTTATCATTATTCTTATTAGTCTCGAGTCAGTAAATGCGCGACTAACTGACGTGTAAAGTTATCAGTCTGTCAAATTTGTTAGTTGGGAGGTACAATGTTGTTGAACTATAGTAAATTAGGTATCTGTTTCAAGGGGAATGCAAGACCTTGGAAATTTCATGAAACATCTTGTTTACATTATTCTGTACTGTACAGGTCATGCTTCCATTTACTATGATAATATTTCCTTAAAGAAAATTGTGTTGTCTTGTTGGAAAACCCTGTTTTATAACTTTTATCTTCACTAAATGCAGTTTAATATATGCCTATTAACATGCAATATTAAATTCAATAAGGGGATAGTTTTATAAAAACACACTTTTGTGTTGTAAAAATATTACAATCAATTTCATACAATCATTTATTTCCTTACTGTGGCTACTGCTAATCAGTTTGTAAAGAAATTGTGTTATGTAAAGTAAAAAGAACTCATTCTAAAATAATGAATATAATATTTTGAATTGGAGGGATTAATTAACCTGAACGCTTGTAAAAAAAACTTGCTTATCTTCAACATTGTTTACAATAACAATAATTAATTATTAACACATTTTGTTTGCTTAGTAACGTCTGGTTCAGTTTGATTATCACATATCCTGTATTCATTATTTATTCTACAAATTTACATAGCATTACGGGTCCAAAAATACTGATATTATGATGCCATAACTTTGTTACATATCTTTAGCTAGCCATACTGGTATTCAGTTGGTGCTGGTGGGACTGGAAGTCGACCAAAACATAGTTTAGAAAAGCCTAGGCATAATATTGATTTTAATCTTTAGCTAGCTGTCTAGCTAGTATTTCCAAAACCGACTTCCAAAAAAAAACACTACAAAGTGAAAAATAGTTTTGATTTCGGAAGTCGGTGTCTTTGTAAGTAGTGTTTTTTTTTTCGAAAAGTCAGTTTTATTTTTTGTAAAAAAAGTTTTTATTTTTCACTTTTTAATTGTGGTACCTACACAAACCCCTCACAAAAATTTGAATACCACTACCTGCTTTGGAAATTACAGTGACAGGAACTATTAGAACATCGTCCACATATTATACTAGGTGGGAAAAATACATATTATTGAAGCTAATTCAAAAACTCCTTATCAGATCTTGACCAAACTTATAAGGGACCACTTCTGAACTATGCCCTACCAAAAACAAAAAGAATCATCAAAATCAATTCATAATTGGCGGAGTAATCGCGTAACAAACAAAAAAATAAAAAAATAAAATTATTTTTGAATAGTTTTTTATCTTTTTATTACTGACGATTTTTACGTGCACGTTTTTCTACATAGTTCTCACATGTATAATTTCAACATGAATGATGTCACTAATATTTTGTAAGAATATTATGATTTAAAATAGTGTCCGTGGAGTTTCTTGCCTGTACTTCTCCATAGGAACTTACGCTTTGGATTGGGCATTTAGCTTCATATTTCTGACTGACTGACCCCTTGACAGTTCAAAAGTTCAGTTCTTTGAGTTTGGTTTAGAATATTCCTTCAAAATGATTCAGATTATGATTAAACGTAACACACGAACAATCATAATCATAGCAACATAGAACAGCACCCTCATAAGAATGAGGGTGCTGTTCATATTATTTGCTTAAATCTGATGCAATATTCCTCATCATCATCATTTTCCTGCCATATCCCAATTTATTTGGGGTTGGCGTAGCAACATGTCTTCTTCTTCCATGCTTCCAGTTCCTATTGGACTTAAAACAAACTACTTCAGATAAGGCTAGCAATTTTCACTTAAATCTATAAACATGTTTGTTAAATTGTTTGTGCTAAACATCAATACTGCACACATGAACTGTATGAGTATGTCAAGTAGTGTCATTTGAGGTGAATGAGGGTACTTAACAATTTGCAACTTGAAAAGCCTTATTTTTTTTTATTTTAATACCAGCCTATTATTGACCCACTGCAGGGCAAAGGCCTCTTCTCATACACAGAAGACATGAGCATTGATCACCACGCTTGCTCAAGACGGGTTGGTGATTTCAGACTTATATTAACTCTAAGTCCAGGTTTCCTCACGATTATTTTCCTTCGCCGATGTCAGTAATGTCCAAGATAAACTTAGAAAGTACATAAGAATTGAAAAAGTCATATTGGTACTTGCCCGGATTTGAACCCACAACCTCGTGCATGAGAAGCGAGGCCTTAGCCACTGGGCCATCACAACATTGATTATAATATTATATAATTAAAAAAAAAAAAAAAAAACAAAATATTTTATTTCACATAAACCTACATGGGCACTTATGAAACGTCAGAAGCTAGGTGCACGGTTCCAATTGGTCGTTTCCTATGGAGAAGAGCCGGCAAGAAACTCCACGGTTACTCTTTTAAAAATAATTGGTTTTTACAATATTTTCAAATAACAGTGTTATTAGGTATGGGAGGACAGTGTAGGTCTTTCAACAGGTACCAGGTACTTAACAAAATAATTATGGTCAGCAAATCCACTAAGCCTACAGCGTTCTCACATTCACAAAATAGAAAATAATCTATATAAAAATAAATAAATTATTAAAAATAAAAAAGTATTATAAACGAAACGACGTGATTGATATTACAATTCTGAATAATTATCATGATCACAAAAGCCACTAATAAAGATTTAAAGTTAAATTGTAGGTATATTATAATGTCAAATAATAGCGTGATTTAAATGTCAAGGAAGAATGTAAAAATAAAAATGTAAAAATATATATATATATAAACATGGTAATTTGGGAGCAGTTAATAGACTTATACAATTTACCGTTAATGAGCTACCAGGGAAGCCACATGTGCAGAAGGAATTATTGCCAAACTTCCTTGTCTTCAACGTAGTCTTTAATTTTATAATATGCATTCTTGATAAGAACGCGTTTAATGTGGGTTTTGAACTTCCCATCGCTAAGTTCTGTAACCAACTTAGGCAACTTGTTATAAAAGCGGATACTGTTTATAAGAAATGACTTGCTTGTTTTAGTTAATCTAAATTTGGGTATCAAAATTTCATGTCTACTACGTGTATTTATATTATGGAAATCGCTTCTTATTTTGAAAAGTCCTAAGTTTTTGCGAACATACAAAATACTTTCTAAGATATAAAGAGAAGGCAGAGTCAGTATATCTATTTCTTTGAATTTGTTTCGAAGGGATTCGCGAGGACCCATTTTATAGATAGCGCGGATTGCTCTCTTTTGTAAGATGAAAATTGAATCTACGTCAGCTGCCGATCCCCACAGCAGAATGGCATAAGACATAATACTGTGGAAATAAGCAAAGTATACTAACCTAGCTGTGGCTATATCAGTCAACTGCCTTATTTTTCTTACTGCATATGCAGCTGAACTATAAAAGTAATGATAATATAATATAGATTATATCAGTATTTCTTAACACTTATTATTACTTTTTCTAACATTATAAAAGTAATGATAATATAATATAGATTATATCAGTATTTCTTAAATAAACTGTAGTGGTAAAAAAAAAATTGATTTTGATTTTGGTCGCAAGCATCATGCTGAGCATGAGGTCCTTTTTTTCTTTTATTTTTGGTGGGAAATCATCAAATAACATCTCCCGCTCTGGGCGGAGCGGGAGGGCGTGTCCAACTCTTACTGGCTAAAACCCACCCGTGTTCCTTCAGTTGCCTGTGCAATGCCAGGGGCCACGGTATCCCTTTCGGACTTCCCGCAACCCTGACAGGCATCGGTCCCATCGGACCCCTTCAGTCGGTGACATCTCTTTGAGGCGCGCGTGGAACACAACGCGCCGTCCGCGTCGACCCGGGCCTGGTCCTTACCGGACGGCGAGCTACCCATTGCTCACCGACCGCAAGCCCGCGCCTACGGTGGCCGGGAATCGGCCTGCGATTCCCGACGCCCAGGGCGTCTCTTTCCTGCGGCGGCAAGGGGCGTGAGGGCGCGAAATTTGCCTCTCCCTCACGCGTTACGCCTCCTCCTTCGCGAGCATTACTGCTTCGCAGAAGGAGATGACGGCCTCCCATGCCCTTTCCGTACCATGGCCTGGACCAGGGCCGGACGGTAGAGATCCCCGCCACCGATCGCCTCCACGAGGACACGGCGGTGCACCCACCGTATGCTCTACCGTGTCCTCCGGGCGATCCGCGCAGTGATGACACCCGGGCGTTTCCTCCCGCCTGATACGGAACAGGAACCTCCCAAAACAACCATGTCCGGTGAACACCTGCGTCAGGCGGAAGGTGAGGACGCCGTGGCGCCTCTCTAGCCATTCCTCAAAGAGGGGACTTATTGCCGCAATAGTGCCTCGTTGGTCTAGTGGTCGCAACTACTAGCTACTGAGCATGAGGTCCTGGGTTCGATTACAAGGCGGGGCAGTGTTATTGGGTTTTTTATCTGGAATTTCTCAGTAGTAGCCTTTTTTTTTTTTTTTTTTTTTTGGGTGGGAAATCATCAAATGACGTCTCCCGCTCTGGGTGGAGCGGGAGGGCGTGTCAGACTCTTACTGACTAAAACCCACCCGAGTTCCTTCTGTTGCCTGTGCAATGCCAGGGGGCCACGGTATCCCTTTCGGACTAATCCCGCTACCCCGGCAGGCAATGGTCTCATCGGACCCCTTCACTTGCTGACATCTCTTTGAGGCGCGCGTGGAACACAACGCGCCGTCGACCCGGGCCTGGTCCTTACCGGACGGCGAGCTACCCATTGCTCACCGTCCGCAAGCCCGCGCCTACGGTGGCCGGGAATCGGCCTGCGATTCCCGACGCCCAGGGCGTCTCTTTCCTGCGGCGGCTAGGGGCGTGAGGGCGCGAAATTTGCCTCTCCCTCACGCGTTCCGCCTCCTCCTTTGCGAGCATTACTGCTTCGCAAAAGGAGGTGACGGCCTCCCATGCCCTCTCGCTCCGTACCATGGCCTGGACCAGGGCCGGATGCGAGAGATCCCCGCCACCGATCGCCTCCACGAGGACACGGCGGTGCTCTGCCCAAGCCGGGCATACCTCCACCGTATGCTCCACCGTGTCCTCCGGGCGATCCACGCAGTGATGACACCCGGGCGTTTCCTCCCGCCTTATCCGAAACAGGTACCTCCCGAAACAGCCGTGTCCGGTGAGGACCTGCGTCAGGCGGAAGGTGAGGACGCCGTGGCGCCTCTCCAGCCACTCCTCAAAGAGGGGACTTATCGCCGCAATAGTGGCGTGCCCAGCACTGGGTTGCGACAATCGTACTCTCCATGCCGCCATGAGATCCCGTCGGAGCTCTGTCCGCTGTGCCGCGATTTCTCGCGGCATCGGAGTCAAGCCCCGGCGTTTCGCCTCCCCGCGCCACTCCCAAATATGCGCGAGGACTTTTCTCAGTAGTAGCCTGGAGTCTGGATTTGTGCTCAGTTGATGGCAATAGGTTCACTTTATATTACATGGGACTTAAATATAACTGGCGATAATTATGTGGGTGTAATAGGTACAACTCTGCCCAACACTTCGGGAATAGTTATGTTCTCAAACTTTTGTTACGTAATGTCGCAACAGTAAATTACGTAATATTTTCTATGTTCCGAGGCCTTGACATCAACAAATGAACAACATTTCCAAACGTTTTTTGTTGGTTGAATACGAGGCTTTTGGCTACTTTTGTATTTTAGTATGTTTTTCTAATACTTTTGTATTTTAGTATGTTTTTCTAATACTTTTGTATTTTTGTGTTTTGTTTATGCAAAATAAACATATTTTCTTTCTTTCTTTGTCAGATTGAAATAATTGTCACAGAATTCTTGAAAATAAAAAATGTAACAGTAATACATAATTACATTCTTTTTCTTCTGGGTTTCCAGACCCAGGTTGGGAATCCCTGCCTTGTGTGACTTGTCAATGCCATGTCCAAACAGGATTCTTTTTTTTTTTAATCATGCGCATTTTTCTATCTCGCCTTAGACATTGGCAGAATAATCGACATCGGCTTTGCTTGCCATTTATTAAAAACTTGAACCCGCCAGCGGCTTCGCCCGCGTGTTATATCTATAAATTATAGCCTATGTTACTCAGTGATAATATACAGGGCCATCTTTAACCTATTGGAGGCGCTGGGAACATAAGGATCACGGGGCCTCTGTTTAGATGAGAGAGTAGGTAAATAAGCAAAATCCTAAAATTATTCAACAATTATTTTAAAGGACAAGGAAGGCCCATGGACAGGCTCACTCTTTGTGTCAGGGGGTATAGCTATAGATAAATAGATGTTTTAAAAGATTTTTTTTTACGACATATTATTCGCATTTAGTTTACCCTGGATAAGTTTTTCGACGTAATTAGTATGCTAATTATATAAATATTCAATGTCATTGCCGCATTGCCATTTTAAGTATTTTGGTTGCATTTTTTTCAATGTTCAATTGAACCTAATTAAATTATATAAAACCAATAAAAGAAACATAATACCATCGATCCTTTATTAATGATCGATGCATAATACTAATACTTATGTTTTAGTATTATTTTTTTCATAAAATTTTGGCTAGGAACTTATTGTAAATCGCACTGCAAATCAATTATTTTGTCATTGAATCGGCTAGGTACTAATAATGCGTAGAATGGAACGGCCGGCGGCTGCAAATGTTTTTTTTTCGGGGCAGGCCGGGGCCCTCGTTGATCGCGGGGCCCTGGGCAAGTGCCCAGTTTGCCCAATAGAAAATGGGCCCTGATAATTGTGAAAGATATTTTTAAATCGGTCCCAATGTTTATGAGTTTATTCAGTACAAACAAACATACAAAAAATCAAATCTTTTATCTTTATAATATTATTATTATTGTTTAGATAGAATAGTTTAAATAAACAGGTATAGTAATTGCAGAATATATAGGTACTCTGGTTCCTCATTATTCTGTTTTCATTATAAACTGTATGAATAATAAAACATGGGAGACGAAGAAGTATTAAAGTTGAATTATTCATAAGTAAAGTTTACAATGTACTTCAAAGAACATTGAATACCTACATTTTGTGAGAAATTCATGTTTATATTACCGTAAAGGCGGGTTACTTTAGCTATTTTTTTCAAATAATTTTCGAATTTGTTGTGTGGTTTGTATTGATATTATCTTTTTAGTGTTCTTATACGTTATAAGGAAGTTCAAGGATGTAATCAACAAGATGCGAAGTGAATTTTGAAAATATGAAAAGGGTTTTTTTTTAATTTTTTTATTAAAGTTTGGGCCAAAGTTGTTCTTAGGAAAGGGTTACTTTAACCCCATGAACTTGATCGGTGAAAAATCGCACTTGCAGCTATCAGTGGCCAAAGAAACCGTCAAGGGCGGTAAGATTGAATATCCAGGAGAGGTTTAATGTAAGAAAAAACTTCGAAATAAATTAAAATACGATGTAAAATCAACATGTTATATTTCAAAAAGATTTACAGTAAGAAAATATCTCAAAAAATGTTAGGAAGGCAACAAACTTTCAAAAATTACAATAATATTATCATATACGGGTTTAACGTAACGATCTTAGATTTAATATGTAACCTTCGTAAACATATTTTACTTTTCAGTCTAATAAAATTATAATTTCAGTCTTAAGTAGGTATGAGAATCAACGTTTACAACAGGTACTAAGTAGCATAATCTAATCTAATACTTCACTCACTCATTCATTTCTGGAACAGAGAAAGAACCCTTTTTTTCAAATTTAGGAGGTCCAATCTTACACACTATAAGGTTCCAACTATAAAGCTGTTCATCTTTAATCGCGGGCCACCGCCAGTATGTCTTACCTCTTTTCATACATGTTATAAAGGCTCCTTCCTCGGATACTGATAAGACTTGACCTGGGTATTTCCGTGAATTCCAAGTTACTAGAACATGGTCGCCTACAACAAGGTCTAGATCAAGTTGAGGACGTGAAGCTCCACGAAAAGCTGGTGGCTCTAACGTATCCTGCTTTAACTTTTCGATTTGACGTACGGGCGAGACCCGCAAGTCTTTGTCTCGACAACCTTCTACATCCACCTGCATTGTCTCTCCCAGATGAAGAGCAGAATGGTCTCTATTATTCTTTCCAACGGCATCTTCAACTTGCAGTTTCGATTTAGGTTCAAAGACCGGTAAATCTAGAATTTTCTCTCTTTCACTACTCTTTTCTTCACCGATCTGTACATCCTCTATGGATTGAAGGGGAGTGAAGTCTTTAAAACCATCAAGTAGCTGTTGCTCTACATCTCTTAATTGAAGAACAGGAGAGTCACAGTCCTCTACTACTTCACTCTCATGCTCGATCTGGGCTATTATGACATCTCGCTGAAAAACAGGTGAATGGAGTAAAAATCCGTCTCGAAATGCAGGTGCATCAGCATCACTAATCTGACTCACATAGTTGGCCAGAAGAACATCATCCTCTGAGTCATAAGGCATTATGTGGTCTTCAGTGGAAGAAGCTAGACTGATGGTCCTGTCACTGCAGCTTGAAGATAAAGAAACGTTGCGTTGTCTTCGTTTTGTTGCCCTTTTCTTTTCTTTTATAGTTTTTGCCTGCTGTAAACCCGATGGACCTGCTTCTGCAAGATCAGTAGCACAGATTGATTTTCCAGGTGGTACATTAAGTTTCTTTTTCCTAATTGTTTTCTGTTCTGGGCACGCCTCAGCTCGGCTCTGTACTAATGTTTGCATAAAAGAGTTTCCGATAAGAGCTGCGTTTATAATTCGATCTTGTTTGGGCAATCTAGCTAATGGTTCCTCTTTATCTACGGGGTGTATGCCTGTCTTTCTGAAACCAGCAATCAAATTCGCCTTGGTCTCGGTCAAAGAATCCAAAGCGGTTTTTAATAGTCGTGGAAACTGATCCTTAGGTGTAGTCGACAGTTTCCTACCCAGTTGACTGTTCTTCCATTGAAGTAATACTTGCCGCCACTTGCACTTCAAAGGTCGAAAATATGCAACGTCTAGGGGCTGAAGTATATGTGTTGCGTTGGGTGGCAAGCAAATAAAACTAACATTATGCTTCTCACACTCCTTCAAAACTGTTTTGTTAATATGTGAAGCAAGGTTGTCTCCAATCACCACTTTTCTTCCATTTTTCTTCTTAAGAACTGGCATAAGATGATTGAGAAACCAGTCTTCAAATGTTGCGCTGTCCATCCATCCGCTCTTTGTTCTATTGTATCGAGCGCCTTCGGGACCATTTTCAGTCCAAGTTGACCAGAGATGATCCGACTTATAAACGACGAACGGTGGAACTACTTCCCCAGCGGCGTTGCCACAGAACATGACAGTAAAATTAACTTTTGTAGCGTTTATTATTGTTTCAGGATATTTTGTTCCTCTTCTGCATAATATAGTCTTTTTTCCTGGGTCATCACAAAGGTTGCTTTCATCGTAGTTGAATATGTTTTCGGGTGGAACGCTTTCTAGTTCTTTGTCGATGTTTTCTATAAAATTGGAAATAACTTCTTCCGACACTTGAGCTCGAACTCTTTTAATATTGTTAGCAAGTCGCCGTGAAAGAGATTGATGTCGTGAAAGAAAAGAAGCCAACCAGTCTTTACCAGGAATGTTGTCCTTAAAAAATTTCACAACTCTTCCCTGGGATGCAAGGTAATTTTTTATTATAATTTTTAGGTCGAATGCTGTCAGAGGAAACCCATATTCCGAAAGCGCTGTTATGTGAGCTTCAAACGCCTTTTCTTCCTCTTCAGTAAATATAGTAGGTTTACCTGGTTTGTTAGGGTGCTTCCGGGTTAATTTGTTTTTCAAAGTGCTGCGAGGAATGTTAAACAACTCTGCAGCCGCTCTTTGTGTGAGCACTTTTGATTGGATTGCATCCAGACATTTTTTTAAATCTGCCTGGGTGTAGTCGACATATCGACGACTGCCAGGCTTTCGTCTGTACACGGATGGCATCAGGAATGTAGCTCTTTAATTTAGTTCTGTAACGAATTGATCAAAAATGTAAAGTTCTTCGCTAATAAACTTCGCAGGGCTACTTTGGCCCGCAGGTCCAAAGTTACCCGAAAAGGCGGTCAATGTATACCGATTTTCTAGATCTGTAATTTAAGTCTCAAAACATAACTAAATGGTATTTAAAAAACAATTGCCATACTCCTACATACATGCCTAAGAAAATAAATAACAATCCAATTGGAAAACTTACCAAAATACAGCATTACACATCAAAGTTTGCAGCAGAAAAAAACGCCGGTGTTAGTGTCAAAACTTCAAATGGCGCGAACATGTAGCGACGTACACATGAGTCGGTAAAACAGTTACACAAGAATGCGTCTCCTATTGCCATCTATTAGTTACCGAAGGAACTACGACGTTTAGTTGTGTGGTCGCGACACGGTGGGCAGTTCAAACATTTTCTCAATTTGGGCCAAAGTTATGCCCTAGGGTCAAAGTAACCCGCCTCTACGGTATGTATTTTGATGTTGTCTTTGATGTATTAATTTTTATAGATTTAGTTTGGCGATAGCATTAATTAATTTTGAATCAACTTGTCCTGTTTAAAAACAAGCATAAAATATGCAGTGGCACACTTCTAAATGAAATAAAATAAAATTACGATAAATTAATTAATTAGGTAACTTACAATAATCAATGTGTTATGCAATAAAGATTTGAATTAAATTGAATTTGAATTTTCGTTTTCGGGCCAAAAAAGTTTAGTGTCAATACCTAAAATTATTTCATTGACACTGTTTCTTTTAAAGGGGTCCCTTAAAAAAAGTAAAGGGTTCCCGAAACGAACGACAGCAATCAATTTAAAAAAAACAATCGCTTCACTTGCATTTGATAGACGATTAATTTGCATCAATGTGTATCAATGAGGTAAAAATGAACATCACAAATTGACACAAAAAAAATATCTTCGTTTTCGGTCCATTTTTGATCGTTATCTATTTAAAAAACGTGTCTCTAACATAAAACTTGTTTCTCTCCCAGGTTCACAAAGAATCTGTCACCAGAACAGATATCCCTCTCAGCGCTGCGAGGGTCCGGTGAGCTTCAGGACTTGACCTTGGATGAAGAGCTTTTGACTGACCTCCTGGAGTTGCCCGGATGGGTCAAGCTCACATCTGCTAAGTGCAACCGAGTCTCCTTCAGAATACAATGGACCAAGCTGAAGACTGTGCCCATTGTCTTGGTAAGTTCAAATTATACATAGTTAAGTAGTTGGTGAATTCGTGGAGGCCGTTGGGCGCACTGAAGAACTGACCCGCGATGGATAGTGTTGAAAATGCCTCCTCTAGCAGCGGCCCCCGAGGCGTCTCCAAGCTCTGTGGCTTTCATCAATTTTTTGCCTCAGATATCACTTGCTTATAATCTACTTTTAACTGGCGATACGCTCCAAAACAGGAATCGCCGATGTGGAGAATAAGTCTACTAGACTGAGTTGGGATTAAAAATATATATATATATATATATTTCACATAAACCTACAAGGGCACTTATGAAACGTCAGGAGCTAGGAGCTAGGTGGATTAGGCCATGTATGCACCCTGCATTGGGTCGTCGTCGCCGAGGGAGGCCTCGGAAACACTGTCGTGATTACTTAGAGGCGTTTATGTGAGATTGCCCGGAGAAGGCAACGTACAGCACTCTAATTGGGTAACACAAGATCAATCACAATCTGAATCATTTTGAAGGATATTGTCAATCCATTGCTCCATATGTTTGAAAAAATTGTCTGCTCAGCAAGGTAAAAAACGCAATGAATGTTGTTGAACTGTCAAAATGAAACAGATTGTGATTGTTCGTATTACGTAATTAGGGTGCTGACAACAGTGGAAAACTATGGGGCAATTATATAAAGAAATCGATCCTAGCTTCAGGGTAAGTTTGAAAGGTTTCCATTACGCCAGAGGAAGGCGTCCATCGTTATGTTTTGAGATCTGGGTGAAACTGGTATAAAATGATTCAGGAGTATACAATTGTTTCAATAATTCAAACAAATTGTTTACAAAAACAGTTTCAGAGTGAGTTTACCGTTTTAATTCGTTGACCGACTGACCGTTATACCTACTAATTATATAAGTATACAATGTTTGCATTTGATATTGTAAGACGCAACATAAATAGTTGTTCTTATTATATAAATTTAATTAATTCGTCACATGACGTTTAAAAAAAAAAGTACTCTTTTTTTAATATTCTAAAAAGTTGAAATATAAAAAAAAAATCAGGAATAAGATTGTTTACATATAGCTAATTATTAAAAGAAAACCATAATCACTCCGCTGTTATAATGGCAATACTAGAAATCATCAAAGGCACAATACATAATGATGCCACTAAAATCTATTATGCTGAATACAGCTTCACAATGTTGTACGTAATCATTATCTTCATTAACACATTTTAATGCTAAATAATTACTAGCTTCAGTGTAGTGTGTGCTCATTAAAATTTTCATAACAATGTTATTTATTTTAATCATGTAAAATTCAATGTCAAGTCGGTCTGGTTGCAATTTTGTACGGCCGTTCTATCTCAAAGGTTGTTGGCATAGAGATAAATACAATATTAGTACTTTCGCTCAGGAAAATCACTCCAACTTAAATTCGCTGTCAGAGAACGCACAACTTATACCGCTGGGTCTAGAAGCATGAGCACATGATTTCCTTTAACGTAAGTAAGCACTTAGGAATGATTTTTGAAAATTCATCTTATAAAGGGGTTTAATAGGGGATGAAAGGTTTTATGGAAGTGCATAATTTTTACCGATGGAAAATCGTATCTGACACACGGCTTGTCAATTATAAAACCACTATAAATATTACCGGTCCTTGTCATTTTCGAGAGCAGTGGTGGCCCAGAGATCAGTGCTGGCCCAGAGATCAGTGGTGGGCCAGAGAACAGTGGTGGGCCAGAGAACAGTGGTGGCTTAGAGAGCAGTGCTGGCCCAGAGAGCAGTGGTGGGCCCGAGAACAGCGGTGGGCCAAAGAACAGTGGTGGCTTAGAGAGCAGTGCTAGCCCAGAGAGCAGTGGTGGGCCAGAGAACAGTGGTGGGCCAAAGAACAGTGGTCGCTTAGAGAGCAGTGCTGGCCCAGAGAGCAGTTGTGGCCCAGAGAGCAGTAGTGGAATGGTGGCCCAGAGAGCAGTGGTGGAATGGTGGCCCAGAGAGCAGTGGTGAGCCTGAGAGCAGTGGTGACCCAGAGAGCAGTGGTGGCCTAGAGACCAGTGCCGGCCCAGAGAGCAGTGGTGGGCCAGAGAACAGTGGTGGGCCAAAAAACATTGGTGGCTTAGAGAGCAGTGCTGGCCCAGAGAGCAGTGGTGGGCCAAAGAAGAGTGGTGGCTTATAGTGCAGTGATGGCCCAGAGAGCAGTGGTGGAATGGTGGCCCAGAGAGCAGTGGTGAGCCTGAGAGCAGTGGTGGCCCAGAGAGCAGTGGAGGCCTAGAGAGCAGTGGTGGCCTAGAGAGCAGTGCTGGCCCAGAGAGCAGTGGTGGGCCAGAGAACAGTGGTGGGCCAAAGAACAGTGGTGGGCCAAAAAACATTGGTGGCTTAGAGAGCAGTGCTGGCCCAGAGAGCAGTGGTGGGCCAAAGAAGAGTGGTGGCTTAGAGAGCAGTGATGGCCCAGAGAGCAGTGGTGGAATGGTGGCCCAGAGAGCAGTGGTGAGCCTGAGAGCAGTGGTGGCCCAGAGAGCAGTGGAGGCCTAGAGAGCAGTGGTGGCCTAGAGAGCAGTGCTGGCCCAGAGAGCAGTGGTGGGCCAGAGAACAGTGGTGGGCCAAAGAACAGTGGTGGCTTAAAGAGCAGTGCTGGCCCAGAGAGCAATTGTGGACCAGAGAGCAGTGGTGGAATGGTGGCCCAGAGAGCAGTGGTGAGCCTGAGAGCAGTGGTGGCCCAGAGAGCAGTGGTGGCCTAGAGAGCAGTTGTGGCCCTGAGAGCAGTGATGGCTCAGAGAGCAGTGGTGGCTCAGAGAGCAGTGCTGGCCAAGAGAGTAGTTGTGGCCCAGAGAGCAGTGGTGAGCCTAAGAGCATTGGTGGACTGGTGACCCAGAAAACAGTGGAGGCCAGAGAGCAGTGATGGACTGGTGGCCCAGATAGCAGTGGTGAGCCTGAGAGCAGTGGTGGACTGGTGGCCCAGATAGCAGTGGTGAGCCTGAGAGCAGTGGTTGACTGGTGGTCCAGAGAGCAGTGGTGAGCCTGAGAGCAGTGGTGGGCTGCTGGCCCAGAGAGCAGTGCTGAGCCTGAGAGCAGTGGTGGACTGCTGGCCCAGATAGCAGTGGTGAGCCTGAGAGCAGTGATGGACTGGTGACCCAGAGAGCAGTGGTGAGCCTGAGAGCAGTGGTTGACTGGTGGCCCAGAGAGCAGTGGTGAGCCTGAGAGCAGTGGTGGGCTGCTGGCCCAGAGAGCGGTGGTGAATCTGAGAGCAGTGGTGGACTGGTGGCCCAGATAGCAGTGGTGAGCCTGAGAGCAGTGGTGGACTGGTGGCCCAGAGAGCAGTGGTGAGCCTGAGAGCAGTGGTTGACTGGTGGCCCAGAGAGCAGTGGTAAGCCTGAGAGCAGTAGTGGACTGGTGGCTCAGAGAGCAGTGCTGGCCCAGAGAGCAGTGGTGAGCCTGAGAGCAGTGCTGGCCCAGAGAGCAGTGGTGGACTGGTGGCCAGAGAGCAGTGGTGAGCCTGAGAGCAGTGGTGGACTGGTGGCCCAGAGAGCAGTGGTGAGCCTGAGAGCAGTGGTGGCCCAGAGAGCAGTGGTGGACTGGTGGCCCAGAGAGCAGTGGTGAGCCTGAGAGCAGTGGTGGACTGGTGGCCCAGAGAGCAGTGGTGAGCCTGAGAGCAGTGCTGGCCCAGAGAGCAGTGGTGGACTGGTGGCCCAGAGAGCAGTGGTGAGCCTGAGAGCAGTGGTGGACTGGTGGCTCAGAGAGCAGTGCTGGCCCAGAGAGCAGTGGTGCCCCAGTGGTTACGGCCGCGCCTTACGAGTTGTTCAAACACTGGCAGCTGCTTTACTTTGTGTAAATTATTTCGTCACCACTGATCTCAAAACATCGTGAGGAAACCGGCATGTCCTAGAACCAAAGATTCGAAGACATGACATGTGACGTCTACCAACCCGCACCGGGTCCGCGTGGTGGATTACGACGCACTCCCTGACACAGAGTGGAGGCCCAGCAGTGGGAACATAGGCTGATTATGTATGTATGTTATGTATGAAGTGTGAGAGCAATATATTCAGATTAGAAGTCCAAGTTTATGAATGAAGTTGTCTGAATATTAATGCGAGCGGAGATGATCTGTGGGTTTACTCTCGTTTCTAATTTCGAACTACAAGTAGATTATCCAGCATCTTATTACCGCTCATTATTAAACACTCGCTGTGCTCGCGGCTTCGCCCCCGTGAAGCTGAAATGAATTAAAATTGTTTATTCTGTAAATAGGAGAATGGAATCACTTTTACACATAAAAAAAATTGGCTAGATGAGTTCGGCGTTTCCTATCTGACTACTCTGAGAAGAAAGGCCGAAACAAACTCAGAGATCACACTCTCTTTTAAAGTCCAGACATAATCTTGGTCAGGCCATATGAGGACCATGTAGATTAATCTGAAATGGTCTTTTGAGAAAAGAACTACACAGATTTGAGTGGACCTGTCCTGTCAGTGCAAGTATTTGCCAGTAATCGTGGAGCTCAACTCAGAACTTAAGGAGCTCAAAAATTATCCCACGGTTACGTTACGTACCGGGATAAAAAGTATCCTATGGCACATAGGTAGACCACGACTGGTCATGGTCTACCCGTGTTCCAAACATCGTTATACGTGAAAAGGTAACAGACCGGTAAACAGTTACTTTCGCATCTATACATACAAATAAATAAAATTGGTGTCTGTTCGTAATTTCAAAATAACAATTTTTCCTAAATGCATTTGAAAGTGTATACTACGGTAATAATAAATAAAAATAATTGTGTGTCCGTTTGTTTGTTCTGGCTTATCTCCGAAACGGCTGGACCGGATTTTATAAGGAGTAACTTGTTTAGAAAGACCCTGCAACAGCTGCTAGTTTATAATATAAGTATGAATTAAAATTATGATTCATTGCTGAACTAAATGAACGATCACACATCGAACACGTTATTATGGAATGGTCGACTTTGTCAACTCTCATTTCTGATAGTCTATAACTAAATAAACTTATCTATACACTACATTATAACATCAATGTTTACAGTTATAAACATTTCACTTCGTGTAGTAACTTTATTATCTGATGTATCGGTGAACTTTTGCTCCATCACTCTGTTAATTTGTTTCCCAATAATTACGCTGCTCCGGTAGGAGTTTGAAAATTAGATGAACCTGCCTTTTAACTGAACATTATGCTACAGTCTCTGTCAGGGATCAGCAATTAGTTTCGTTGGGGGTCCATTTTTAAACTAATATTTTGTCGCGATTCGTTTGGTAGACGATTATATACTAGCAACCAAGGTTAATAATATGAAATTAAACGAAAAGAAACCTGTATTTTTTTAAATTAAATAACAAACAAGTTATGAACAAAATTAACAAAGTAAGCAATTAATAATGACGTGAAAATTTTGAATTATCTGTTTGATGTCTGGAGTAAAGTTGTCCAGTCGACGCGATGGCAGAAAAGAAAGCTCTGGCTAAATGAAATTACAGTTTCTTTTTTAAAATAAATGTTTAGTTATAAATTTTACTGTTTACATAAGGTCCGCACAAAATAGGTCGGCGGTGCAGATCCGGACCCCGGTCCGCCATTTGGTGATTCCTGGTCTATGTACAGACGCCAGCACGTCAAACTACCCGAAACAAAATTTTCCCAAAAAACTTTGAACCTTATACTTTAGAGATAAAGTTGAAAATATACTAAATCCATTTGACAGATTGTTGTAGGTTGATGTGCTGTGACAGACAGACTAAGTCGCAAGTTTTCTTTATACCATTTTGGTACGGAACCCTAAAAATGGCGCAACCAAATCCCAATAAATGATCTACCACACCGTCCGTACCATGTCCACGGAAGCAATGATGGCCAACGATTTCGAGGGTCTATCTTTGTCAAATCATAGAATCAACCCATCCTCTTGTTATACCTGTAGTCGCTTTTCACGACACAGAACTGTTTTTAAATCTAATTTATTTATAGAGAGTTTAATCACAAACTGACTGAGGCCCTGGGCCTCAAGTCTGCTATTACAATAGTGTCAGAATGGTCAATCATTAATTTCATAATTGTTGTTTTTGACAAGTTTGGTAATCTACTAACATATTGGCGTCATTATGACTTTCCAATGGTCAGCCACTGACACTCCATTGAAAGAAATGGCATCTATTGGTAATCTCGTATATAATGAAAAATTAATGACTGACTTAGGCGGAAATCTGCTAAAATTGTGACAGTTCCTTTGATCAGTGAACTACCATTAGAACGTCATTGTGCGGTCATTTCTTTTATTCGTTACGAGTATCGTGTTTGTGGAATACAATGATCGACCATTATTAATTTAGCAGATTACGAACTTTTAGCAAAATGACAGTGGGATCGTGTTGGAATGACGAATTTATAAAAATAGTAGACTTGGGCCCCTGTTTTTAAATCTAATTTATTTATAGAGAGTTTAATCACAAACTGATTATGCCACCCTTTTCGATACAAAAAGTAATTCCTTATGATCGAAATCCAATTTTTGCTAACATAAGGGAGTCTTTCGCTTCCAAAAACTACTTACAGAACAGAAGAAAATAATGTTGTTCCATCGCATCGAACCTAGATCCATAAATTCTCGACCAATTCTATAGCATATTATAGAAACAATACAAGCCACTTAAAAAAAATACTCCAACAATTTTTCCATTATTTCCTTTTACTCTTGATAATTCGCTACACAAACAGATATTCCCATTATAATCGTCCGTATTAAACGTACATCAAAATGTTGTTACCTTTGTTGGCAAAGGATTACATTTCGTTCCCTGGGGGCTTAGGAGATCATTATCCGTATTTCCTTGTGTATCAAACGTGTGTTCCGGCCTCTTTTTTTTAATCGACTTTAATCCGTGTTTCCGTTTCCGAGAACTGAAAACGAAACGTAAAGAAATAATAAAAATATGCACGCTGTATAAGTTATACAGCATGCTTATAAGAAGCGTGGTGGAGTTTGGACACAGAAAAGATTGGCTCTTTTAGGAAGTCTTAGTTATAGTATTGATATTTGGCTCTACTGACTAATGAGTTTGCAAACCATTGCACTAGGGCCTAGTTAATTTAGTTGAAAGTAGCTAATAATACTGCCTAATTTGAATAGTTATGCACATGATCTATATCTATAAGTACCATAGTACCATCGAAGAAGTTCGTATCTATACACCGTAAGGACTATTTCTGCTTGTAGCGCTCGGCCGCTATTGTATAACCGAGGCGGTAACAGATGTGGTCATCGTGTTCACGGGATTTGGTTTTCAAACTGCTTAGATATGAAGTTTTTCGATAGTACATACAAATAAATAAAATTGAAGTGTCTGTTAGTAATGTCGAAATAACAGCTTTTTATTAAATTCATATGAAAGTATTTACGGTACCTACTTATAACAAAAAAACTATTTTTAAATTTTTGCCTGTCTGTCTGTTTGTTCCGGCTAATCTCCGAAACGGCTCGACCGATTTCCACGGGACTTTCACTGGCAAATAGCTGATGTTCTAAGGAGTAATTTTAACTACTTTTATATCGGCGGCGAAGGGCGAAGCCGCGGACAGCAGCAGCAGCTAGTCCGGAAAGGGCACATAATCTGCGTTCGCAACAGTTTTACACGAGTTTTAGGAAAAACAGCTGTAATGCCTACACATAAGATTCAGTTTGCGCTACAATTTCTCAACGACGCACGCCCGCGCCCCACGTATTTTTTTGTCTTTAAATTACCACATACATAGACTCTCAGACACCTTCACGGATCGGACAGGGTTTTTTTCACGTTGCACAGTTCGCGTCAAATAACTTTGCCGCTCTGAAGTTAGGTTGCGCATGCGCGCTGGCATGCGCGCTACTGTTTTTTAAGTAAGATTGACTACTGCGCAGTCATTTGTAGCCTACTTCAGAGCGGCAAAGTTATTTGACGCGCACTGTACTTAATGAAGATATTATGATTCATCACATCCCAGACTACAATGCAGTATTAATTAATTAATTAATATTTTAATGAATAATCCCAACTAGTATTACCGCTGACTGACCGTCACCCGATCACCTCCCGTAATGATACTAATTACATTATGCAAACCGCATTTATGTTTGACTAATCTACATAATAATAAAACAAAGTCGCTTTTCGTGTTAGTCTGTATGTCCGCGTTGTTCTTCTGAAATACGCAACGGATTTTGATGAGGTTTTCAACATACGAGGGCGGCACTGAAAATTTCGGGAATCAAGGAAGTGACACAACATTACTATTTAAAAATGTATTTATTGGTTTTCGAAGTATTCTCCGCGAAAATTGACACATTTTTCCATACGATGGAACCAATCATTGAAGCAACCATTCCATTCGGAAGTTGGGGTCTCCAAAATGGCTGTTTTGTAGGCGTCCACAGCTTCTTCAGGTGATGAAAATCTCTGTCCACGCAATGTATTCTTTATTTTAGGGAAAGTATAGAAATCATTAGGGCTTAGGTCAGGGCTGTACGGCGGATGGTCTAGTAATTCTATGTTTTCTTGCTCTAAAAACTCTTTTGTTCTGTGCGCGGTGTGAGAACTCGCATTGTCGTGATGGAGGATGATGCGGCGGTTGCAGTTCTCTTTACGGAGTTCAGAAACGACCTGTGGCAAACAAATGCTAGCATACCATTCTGCATTAACCGTTCTTTGTCCCTCAAGAGGAATAGTCGTAACATGGCCGGTTTTGGAGACAAACGTGGCCACCATTTTTTTTGCAACACTCCGTGAACGAACAATTTTTGTTGGCTTTAACTCATTTTCGAACACCCAAACTCGTGACTGGTTTTTTGTTTCGGGTTCGTACGCGTATATCCAGGATTCGTCACCTGATACGATGTTGTTGTATACAGCATTTGAGAATCCTGCGTGGAATCTTTCGAGAGTTCTGACGCACCAAGTAACGCGAGCCGCTTTTTGCTCTTCACAGAGCAAATGCGGTATCCATCGGGAAAACAACTTTTTTACACCTAATTGTTCATGCAAGATTATTTGTATTTGACTCATGCCAATGTCTAAAGTTGCCTGAATTTCGCGGTATGTCACATGTCGATCTTCCTCGATCAGCTTACGCACAGCATCAACGTTTTCTTGGGTGACTGCAGTTTTTGGACGACCTTAACGGGGATCATGACTGAGCTTGAGACGTCCACGTTGAAATTCAGCAAACCAGCGATAAATTGTGGTTTTGGATGGGGCTTCATCACCAAATGCAGAAATCATCCGGTCAACACACTGTTTTTGTGTTAAACCACTTCGAAAGTCATAATAAATCATCGCTCTTGAATTTTCTCGAGTCAATTCCATTTTCTCAACGACTAAACAAGTTTGACAAAACCTTGTGACAAGACCGAGAATCTTTTTTAAATAAATAAATGGTATTCGATTTTTAAAACCAAGGAGTTTTCAATTAAAAAGATTTTAATATGACAGGAACAGTGGAAATATTCTATTCCCGATACTTTTAGTGCAGCCCTCGTAATTTACAGAATGTATTCCGGAAGGTATATGTGTATAATACATTAATATTAAACTTATAGATAATGAAGAAATCTCGATGTTTTGTCAAGTCGTAAAAACCTTGCGAAGCAGGAGCGGAGGCCCAAGTCTGCTATTTTTTTATTATTTCGTCATTCTAACACGATCCCATTGTCATTTTGCTAAAAGTTCGTAATCTGCTAAATTCATAATGGTCGATCATTGGTTGATCATTGTATTCCACAAACACGATACTCGAAACGAATAAAAAGAAATGACTGCACAATGACGTTCTCCTGGAACTGTCAAAATTTTTGCAGATTACCGCCTAAGTCAGTCATTCATTTTTCATTATGTGCGAGTTTACCAATAGATGCCATTTCTTTCAATGGAGTGTCAGTGGCTGACCATCGGAAAGTCATAATGACGCCAATATGTTAGTAGATTACCAAACTTGTCAAAATCAACAAGTAAGAAATCAATGATAGACCATTCTGACACTATTGTAATAGCAGACTTGAGGCCCGGGTCACTAGTACAGTATATATGTAAATAAATTCATTAATATATTAATGAATACTTAATCCCAACTAGTAGTATCGCTAAATGACCGTCACCCGATCACCTCCTGTAATTATACTAATTAGATTATGCAAACCGCATTTTCGTTTGACTAATTATCCCACGTTCACGTCAGAGATTTTAGCGCCCACTGGATTTTCAACTCTCAGTGTTGAGCCGAGCGATGAGAATCCCGCGTTGGCACGCAGTCTCGTCCCAGCGCACAGTGTGTTATTATGAAAATCTAGCGGGACAAAATTATTTTGCCGCATTTATATGTGTTATTAGGTAGTAATATTTAAAAAATCAAAAAATAAATAAAAAAATTGATCGTTTTAGATGTATAATTTAATAATAGAACATATTTTCACAACTATACATCAAAATTAATATAAAAGTAAATACAATAAAAAAAACTACGCAAAGTTTAGTACAATTAAGATTAATTACTACATACTAGTACACGAAACATAACCATAACCCCGTTTAACAATAATATCTAGGCTTTTTAAGTCTTCTATCGTTTTCAGGACCTCTTCTTGCATTTTGCATATTCTTAATACAGTGATCCATTAAAGATTGAAGTTTAACTTCGGCATGTGTTTCTGAAACATTAATTTCACTTGGATAACACAAATGTTTTGCCGCTTTCACTTTGTAGTATGGTGGATACAGATTTTTGTTCATCAATTTTGATTGCTCGCGTATGATACCATATTGGTGTGTTGACAGATTTGCAAGCTTGGTCATTCGAAAGCCCACCTCGCTTTGGGTTGATTAAACAACATTTGTGCTTTCTTCATTACTGTACCTCTTCTGGGTGAAAACAGGCAAAGTTCCTTAACAATAGCTACAATAGCTGCTGAATCCCTTTTTCTTGTCTGGCGAACCTGTGTTTCGTTTGCCATCGATATCTCTTTTGGACACGTAGTTTCAAGAAGATAACGAATTCGCCGTCTCTTTGTTTTTTCACTGGAAGATTCAAAGTTTTTCGGTGGTCTTCCGGCCCGGTTACTTGTTCTAGAGGTTCGGTTGTTGTTAGTGTAAAATCAAAGGTAGTTTCATTTACGGGTATCTGTAAATGATATGTTCGCTTCTAACCATGAAGAATTCGTTTTCAGGAAGCATCCCGATGTCTTCCTGATTTTGACCATTTTTCGACAATTTTTTGACTGACTCTACTGATGGTTGCTTTTAAACTTTTCAAAATATCATCCGTAACGGAAAGGACATCAAGTTCTTGTAAAATATAATGTAACAAAGCATCCTGTCTTGATTCTTTTGCGTTAGCAAACCAAACATCAAAAAACAAACATCGAGAAATTTGTGAAGTCATTCTGAAAATAAGAAAATTTTGTATGAGTGTCGCAAACTTTCGCACGTAAATGATCATTTTTCTTGTAGTATATAAATACACCTTTCAGAAAAATATACCCAATGCACAGGGAAATGAAGGGAAACCAACTGAAACCTTAGCTGAAACTAAAGAAGTACTGTTTATGATTAAATAAAAACCTCACTCTGTTAATTAAATATTTACGATTAAACTAATATACATACTAACAAAAAAATATATTATTATTTACCTTAAAAGTCCCACAAAAACGATAAAAACACAAAATCACCACTAGCACACAGAAACACAGCGTATTCATCGAAAGAACTCAGACGAATGAAACGATAGCAGCGAGCGGTCGGTGAGTATGGCTCATGTAGCCGGCCGTCCCGAACTTTTTTGACCTGCTATCGTTTCGTGTGGATACCCAGAAAATTTACTAGATTGTAGTATAACTTCTTAGCTTTGAATATATTCAGTTAAAAGGATCTTGTTGACATGTTCATAAATTGACTTTTGTCCGTCTAGATTCTCAAAATAATATACTGTGCAGCGCGTTGAAAAAACACACTGTTGGATTTTCAACTCTCGGCGCTAAGCAGAGCGTTGAAAATCCAGTGCACGAAAAAAAATCGCCGCGATTTTATTACGTCCGTGCTACGTGGGCTTACATGATAATTTGACTAACTATACAGAGAGGTATGAATATTATGGTAATGCTATTACATCTGAAGTTAACATCACGCCTGTAATCCCGACGGGTTAGGCAGAAGTGTACCTATAGAACACCCACATTTCGCCAGCAATGTTTAAGTCCCATGTAATAGGGGGCGAGCCTATGGACATCAACGGGACACAAAATATGCAGACTCCGGGCTCCTACTGAAATATCCCAGATGGAAAAACCCAATAACACTTTACCTGACCCTGGAATCTTGCGACTACTAGACCAACGAGGCAGTTAATGTAGTGAGTTTCTTTCCTTCTTTTCGTGTGGTTAGTGACTAACCTACACGCGTAAATGACAACCATAGAAACGGGGTTTGTCAACGGAAAAATAGACAAAATGACAGATTGTGATTGTCTATTCTTCCACCCTTGGGCCTCTGACTTGGCTTCACATGTTGTCGAGAATATGAGTGAGCAAAGCGTCGCGCAGACCCGGCGCGACGCAACTCTAACAAAACAATTTCTAAGAAAACTTCACAGTAGAACAATTACCGGTGTCGCGTCGCGCGATAAGTCGCACTAGAGAGCACGAGTCTTTAAATGCCATCATTATGCGAAAGACCCTTTTAGTAGGTGATAATTTGGCAATTTATGACTAATGTAGGTAGGTAAAAGATGCAGTGCTGGGGCCGTTTTATGGCGTATAAATGCCAACATTAATCCAGTGTTAGTGAGAGAAGGAGCTATACAAGGCCGCTAGCACCATCCTTTTTTCGCAGTGGAATAATGATGGCATTAATACTTCAGAATAAGGCCCCTGATAAGATATCGAATCGATCCAGCCATGTTTGTCAATGTCTGTCTGTCGTCAAAAGTTAAAACCTACCACGAATGTTGAGTACGTTCGTCCTGCCGGATTATCAATCGGTTAAAAAATATTTGGCCATTTTGTCGATTTTATTTGACGATAAAATCAAAACCGAAATATTTAACATCGAGGGGGTGCGGCCGATAATATGCCATTACCTTTAGTGGTATGAAGGACAAGGTGTAAAGTTCACTCATCCTCTATAGAAAAGGGAGGATCCTCTGGCGGGAAACTGCCCAATGGTTGATGTCGGATATTCATACATAATATGTCGTTCGCGCGGTAAACTATAATTGCGCGATGCAGGATTTGTGTGACGTCAGGTCTTTGTAAGTGTAGTTCGCATGCAGTCATCCTCTATAGAAAAGGGAGGATCCTCTGGCGGGCAACTGCCCAATGGTTGATGTCGGATATTCTTAAATAATATGTCGTCCGCGCGGTAAACTCTAATTGCGCGATGCAGGATTTGTGTGACGTCAGGTCTTTGTTGCGTAGTTCGCATGTGGCGATATAGATGCCACCACACATCTACTTAGTATTAAAAAAAGTTCGGCGTTATAGAGCGTCGTCTTTGTCACTCATACCTGTGTCCTGCTCTTGATGCTATTTCATCCGTTGCGGTACCTGTCCGAAGCCACTGCTAACGTCGATGTGACCCAAGTTCTTGTCAAAGCTCATTTAAATTATTCGAATCATCGACACGACGAAGACCTGCGGGGTACTTAATTGCGTAACACACATATACAATGGCAATCCATGGCAATGCCTTTCATTTTGACAGTTCAGCCACGTTCATTGCGTTATTTACGTTGTTGAACAGACGAATTTTTCAAACATATGAAGCAACGGATTAGGAATTTCCTTCAAAATCCTCGAATTGTGATTGAAAGTATGTGATTTGTGATCGTCCCATTCTAAAACTGAATCCGCCAGATTATCGCTTGGGTACTGTAAAGGTTACATGCAAAAGGCGACCTTATGTCGTACAGGCTGATAGAAAAATAACTGGTTGCATTAGATCACTCAAGCGAATTTGGTATTAGTTTAAAATTAAACTTAAATTAGGTTTTCGTTTCAGAAAAACGACAACAGTGTTGAAATAGACTCGTAATAGTGTGCACGTTTCTCTGAGATAAGATGACAAATATAAAATAAATATACATAATAACATTTATTATTCTACGCCCCCACTATTGATCTACAGCTGCTCTTCTAGCGTCTACTTACATTAGTTTGCAAAATTATTCCAGTGTGAATATTAATGTGTTTCTAATGAAGTACTCAGGTGATTCAAAGTCAAAGTCAAATAATTTATTTCAATTAGGCACATAAAATACACTTTTGAACGTCAAAAATATCAAAAAACAGAATCGATTCTGGTCGCCCCTTCTAAAAGGTAGTTTTCGTATCCATGGAGAAGAATGGACAAGAAACTCCAGCTTATATAATTATATGTGAAGACGATTCAAGAGCATCTTAGTAGTAGGTACTAAAGTGACTAATCCGTTCTAATTGCGCATCAGTGTCGCCTCCGCCTTAATTCAGTTAACCTGGTTCACTCCGATGAACTTTTAACTAAGTAAGAAAACGTTCAGTTGTACTATGTTCAGTGCTTGAAAATTTTGGTGAAAAAATGTAGGCAGGAAGTTGTGTCCTATACACATGGTGTTAATTTAATAGGGTGTTTTACTCTAATATGAGATAAAAATCTAAAAATATATTATTGAGATAGCTTAAGCAAAAAGGAGTCGGAAAACGTTAGTTTTAGTTCATAAAATAGCGAACTAAATTTTAAAATTCAGTTCAAATGTTTCAGCTTTTTTAATCTGTTTCATAACACCATTAGATAGTAGTCGCCATGTTATTACGTCATACGGCTATGTAAACTTAGAAACTGTTAACAGTCAACTATTAGCGTACCTTTAATCTATAAAGGCTTTTTATTATTTTCGTAACCAACGTAATTTTTATTGAAATAATACCATGGTGGACGGTTTTGTAAAAGGAGAACACACATCACTGCATTTGTTTACACAGCCATCTGACGTCATGACCACAGAGCAATATGGCGTCCACTGCGCCCAGCATTTTCGTCAAATTACGCGCGAAATTTGAAAATGCAAAATTTACCACAGAGCAATATGGCGTCCACTGCGCCCAGCATTTTCGTCAAATTACGCGCGAAATTTGAAAATGCAAAATTTACCACAGAGCAATATGGCGTCCACTGCGCCCAGCATTTTCGTCAAATTACGCGCGAAATTTGAAAATGCAAAATTTACCACAGAGCAATATGGCGTCCACTGCGTCCAGCATTTTCGTCAAATTACGCGCGAAATTTTAAAATGCAAAATTTAAATGCATTTTTATGGCACTTAACGATTGAATAAATTTTTTGTGAATTTTTTAGTGGTTCATTAGCACTATAGAATCTAATTTAGACACTTTTTAAAAACTTCTCGCGTCGTGAAAACACTCGACCTGGTTATCTTATCTGCGGCCTGTTTCATCAGGTCCTTTTTTTTTTTTTTTTTTTTTGATATTGCATCTCGCAGTTGACTCTCAGATATCAGGTCCTACTATCCATACCTACACTGAAAGGGCGCGCACTACGACTTAACCGCGCGATTATTTTGTCGTAGAAATGCAACAATCATATTGGTTTATAACGCAGTGCGCGCATACACGAGAATAATGTCGCCGCGATTTACCATACGTTACCATATAAACCAATACGTTTTCTTGAGAGGTCCTTAGTTTTTACAATAATTACCAGCCTGCATCATCCTATTGCTGGGCAAAGGCCTCTCTCGATGATTTTTTTTTTTTTTGCTATTTCGATCCCGGACTTATGTCCCTAAGGGCGAAAGCCTCAAGGTAGCCAGCGAAATTCAAAATTTCTTACTTTTTTTTTTGCAATTAGGATGTCAGTATCATGTTGTATGTTGATCTAAATATGGTTAGCGGCCGTATCAAATGTATATTTATAGAATTATAAACATAAAAATTATCAAGTAATCCTATTAAACGACTATTTCATGAAATCATGACATTTGAGGATTATGCTAACTTAAGAAGTTGTATTGCTGATTGTAATGATTATAAATGATTTAAAGCCGATAGCGAGATCAAAATGTAAATCCAAGATGGCGACTGCGAAAATTTTAATATTTTTCGTCATGGGTGTCGTTTTCATAGTCTTCGAGGGTGCTAAAGCCGATAGTGAGGTCAAAATGTAAATTCGAGATGGGGGCTGGAGGAGGAAGAATTCGTCTTTGTTACGGTCGCGAATCATATTTTAATCAACATACAACCTGACACTGTCTTGCAAATAGCAAAAAACTAAAGAAAATTTGAATTTCGCGGGATACCCTGGCGCACATTAAGGGAATGTCATAAGTAAATAATCTAATCAGAGATAAGCCCGATGCCGCTCATTGTCTTCCTTATTCTGTTAAGTTATGTAGAATCTTCCAACAATGTAATCTCTAACTTATTAGCAGTACGTGTCAATGCCAATGCGTGTTATTAAAACAATGCTGCCTAAACCTTACTTCGTAGACTGCGAACGCTATGTTGCATGATAATGCTGTTCAACGTAGTTTTTATTTGCACAAACATATTTTATTTATAGTTAGGTTCTGCTTATGTGTATATCTGAGTTAGATGAGGTTAGATATGTGGGATACTTACCTATAAAGTTGACCTTCTAAATACAGACGATTGTTACCAATTCCCTTTACTGAGTGATTACGTAAGAATTTAACCTGAACAAAGTGAAAAAATGTCTTCTGGCGTCTTCAGCTGTGAAGAAAGTAACTGCTGTCTTGCAAGAAGTACCTTTTTATCACATCTATTCAAAAAGAGCTTGTTTATTCTTCGTAAACAGGGACTAAAAGTGATTTGAATTTGTAATTTGGCTATTGCTAGTAAAAAAATATAATTATTTTTAATTATAAAAGTTCCAATCTCCAAAGAGATTAATCACGAACATTGTATGAACAAGTAACAGGCCGGCAAGAGAGAGAAAGTGAATTTGGTCAAAATGAAAATCCAAGATGGCAGCTGCGAATTTTTTATTTTTTTTTCAAGATGGGGGCTGGGGGAGCAAGGATTTTTGTTTTAGATCATACGTGAGCAGGAAATTCGTTCTGATGGGGGTCGGACCACACACGTTTTTTTCTCTCAACAATTTTAAAAACTCAAGTTACGTACTTTGAATCCCTCGCTGCGGTCAGGATTCTATTTTAGAATCCTAGAATGCATCGCTCCGCTCCGGATTCAAAGAAACACTCTCGCATTAAAAATTGTTGTTTGCTCCCTTGGCAAACAATCTACTATTTTTACCCGACTATGCTAGAAGTAAGAAAAGAAAAAGAAATTGAGCTGTTCTTTTGAACTATTGCATGCCATATATATGTCATAATCATATTAAACGACTATATATCATGAAATCATGACATTTGAAGATTATGCTAACTTAAGAAGTTGTATTGCTGATTGTAATGATTATAAATGATTTAAACCCGATAGTGAGATCAAAATGTAAATCCAAGATGGCGACTGCGAAAATTTTAATATTTTTCGTCATGGGTGTCGTTTTCATAGTTTTCGAGGGTGCTAAAGCCGATAGTGAGGTCAAAATGTAAATCCGATATGGGGGCTGGAGGGGGGAGAATTCTTCTTTGTTACGGTCGCGAATCATATTTTAATCAACATACAACCTGACACTGTCTTGCAAATAGCAAAAAACTAAAGAAAATTTGAATTTCGCGGGATACCCTGGCGCACATTAAGGGAATGTCATAAGTAAATAATCTAATCAGAGATAAGCCCGATGCCGCTCATTGTCTTCCTTATTCTGTTAAGTTATGTAGAATCTTCCAACAATGTAATCTCTAACTTATTAGCAGTACGTGTCAATGCCAATGCGTGTTATTAAAACAATGCTGCCTAAACCTTACTTCGTAGACTGCGAACGCTATGTTGCATGATAATGCTGTTCAACGTAGTTTTTATTTGCACAAACATATTTTATTTATAGTTAGGTTCTGCTTATGTGTATATCTGAGTTAGATGAGGTTAGATATGTGGAATACTTACCTATAAAGTTGACCTTCTATATACAGACGATTGTTACTAATTCCCTTTACTGTGTAAGTGAAAAAATGTCTTCTGGTGAAGCTTGTCTTCACCTGAAGACAGCTGTGAAGAAAGTAACTGCTGGCTGGCAAGAAATACCTTTTTATCACATCTATTCAAAAACAGCTTGTTTATTCTTCGTAAACAGGAACTAAAAGTGATTTGAATTTAGAATGTGGATATTGTTAGTAAAAGTTCCAATCTCCAAAGAGATCAATCACGGACATTGTATGAAAAGTAACAGGCCGCTAAGAGAGAGAAAGTGAATTTGGTCATAATGAAAATCCAAGATTCTGCGATAATTTTTCTTTCTTCGGGTCGTTTTCATAATTTTCGAGGGTGCTAAAGCCGACAGTGAGGTCAAAATGAAAATCCCAGATGGCGGCTCTGAAAATTTTCAAATTTATCATCATGGGTGTTGTTTTCATGGTTGTCAAGGGTGGTAAAGCCGATAGTGGAGTCAAAATGAAAATCCAAGATGGCAGCTAAGCGATTTTTTTTAACTTTTTCGTCATGGGTGTATTTATCATAGTTTTCGAGAGTGCCAAAGCCGATAGTGTGGTCTAAATGTTAAAAAAAATAAAAAAATAAATAAATACGAAAATACGAATGACGAAAATTTTTAAAAAAATAAATAAATACGAAAATATGAATGACGAAAATTTTAAAAATTTTCGTCATGCGACACCCATGACGAAAAATTTGTGTGCTAAAGCCGACAGTGAGGTCAAAATGAAAATCCCAGATGGCGGCTCTGTAAATTTTCAAATTTATCATCATGGGTATCGTTTTCATGGTTGTCAAGGGTGGTAAAGCCGATAGTGAGGTCAAAATGAAAATCTAAGATGGCAGCTACGATTTTTTTTAACTTTTTCGTCATGGGTGTATTTATCATAGTTTTCGAGGGTGCTAAAGCCGATAGTGGGGTCAAAATGTAAATCCAAAATGGGGGCTGGGGGAGGGAATTTTTTTTCTTTTGTTTTTAATCATACGTGAGACGGAACTTCGTTCCTGATGGGGGTCGGACCACACACGTTTTTTTTCTCAACAATTTTTGCTTTGAATCTTTCGCTGCGGTCAGGATTCTACTTTAAAATCCTAGAATCCTTCGCTCCGCTCTGGATTCAAAGAAACACTCTCGATTTAAAAATTGTTGTTTGCTCCCTTGGCAAACAATCTACTATTTTTACCCAACTATGCTAGAAGTAAGAAAAGAAAAAGAAAAGTACATCTAGTCCTGAACTTTCTTTTGAACTATTGCATGCCTTAACATTAAAGACCAGTGACTTAATTTCTCACCATAAGCCCTTAGGAGTGTCTGTGCGACGGCCGCGAAACGCCCAAGTCGTATATTTTGACCAAGATGTACGGTTTGTAGAGTTATGCGTTGATAAGGCTTGGCTCTAAAATATGGGCACCCTAATTGCGTATGACACTTTCAATCACAATCCAAGTGATTTGAAGGTTATTACTAAACCATTGCTTCAGAAAAATTCGTCTCCGTCTTAGGGTTCTAATAACTTTTTAACAGTGAAAGCGTTATGTAAGTCTAGGCAATCTACTTTATATGAAATGTTTTTGGCGTGATTCCCTTTACTGAGTGATTGCGTAAGAATTTAACCTGAACAAGGTTGGTTTAGATTTACATCAGATACTTTTGGAACAGGCATTAGGTAAAAATGTCTTCAGGCGTCTTCAGCTTGATCTGATTTTTGCGAATCTAACAAAATGCTGAAAATACCGACAGCAGTTGTACTCTTGCTATGAAACCATTTTCCTTCTTCGTGCCCTAAAGACATTGGAAGGTCAGCCTTCTGGCCCACATTCTGAAATAGGCCACTTTAATTCAGTGTCCTAAACAAATCGCTGCCATGTCAGAAAACTGGCAAGTCCTAGAACCAAATATTCGAAGAGATGTGACATCTACCAACCCGCTCTGGGCCCGCGTGGTGGATTACTGCCGTCTCTCTTACAGACATGAGGCCTGTGTCCCAGAACTCCCAGCAGTGGGACCTATTTCCAGAACATTGCAATTCCTTTCGGCACTCTTTTCTTACTCCTCGTATCATAACACAAATAACCCTTTCATGTTTATTTATACATTATTCTCGAAACAACCACATTACTTCTACTTCATTATCAATAACATAATGTATTTTCACAGACACTGAACCCAAATAAATAATGAATAATGCATTGAAGCCGCGCCGCTTGGCTGAACTTGGTAACCTTGATCTTACGACCAATGATTACACTTTTTTTTGCTTATATCCTGCGGCTGTCTACTTTGTGTAATTACTAATTGTAGATAAATATCTCTCTGAAGAAAAAGACTGTTATTAAGAAATTATCTGTCATAACCATATATCTGTTACAACCACAGAAATGGGTTTTGTCGACGGAAGAATAGACAAAATGACAGATTGTAATTGTTAATCTGTCATTTTGTCTGTTCTTCCGTCGACAACACCCGTTTCTATTGAGGTCATGCTAAGCGTGCTGGGATCTTGCTGAGCCAAATCGTCAGGTCGACTAAAGTGTTATTGGATTTTCCCCTCAGTAACAGCCCGGAGTCTGGAATTTGCCATGGATGGTCTCCTATTAATTATATGATGGGACTTGATCATTAATGACGAAATGTGGGTTTACTTACAGTCACGAACACTAATGTGTTTACACTTAGCATCATTGATCAAAAGCAATTTTCTGTTGGAATGACGATTGCTTTTAATAAGTAACTTACTAATAAATAACTTTGATATATTTCGTATTTCTCTGTGTCCCAAAATACGTTTTGAATTACGAAGTACATTGATTGCAACATAAAATTACTATCAATGTACTTAGTAGTAGAAAATTAGTTTTTAGACGATGAGTGATAAAGGCAGATGTGAATGGAAACGCCCTAGAAGGGAGGGCATACAGTGTAAGTCTTAATAATGTGCACATATCGAAATGAGGGAGTTCTGTTGTTTCTGCCTATCCCAAGGGAAAAGAAGGTGTGAGTTTATGATGATGATGATAAAAATCAGTTTTAAAAGACTGTACATCTCTCCTCTCTGTCTAGCGCAAGCCACACCGCCAGCTAGCGAGCGAGCGTGCCGGGCGAGCCTCTTTTCATACTGACGCGGACGTAGTGCATAGCTAGCTCTGTAGTTTAAAAGAGGTGAAACGATGGCTCGCCCGGCTCGCTCGCTCGCTAGCTGGCGGTGTGGCCTGCGCTTAACTCTTTTCGCAGCAGGTAGTTTGTCTTACTCTAAGATAATGTAGATATAACGGTCTCTCTAAAAGGACTTTTACATAGGTATTCTCTCGGGAAATGATCAAAATATTTTTTATGCTGTTTTTTTTTTTGCGTTTGACTGTTATTTTCCTTGATTCCGAAATGTTTGTATTGATGTATATGGATCTAGGTTTTGTTATATTTGACCTTATATTGATCGTATTATGGAAGACTTGATTTTCGATAAAGGTTATCCGAAATACATGGCGAATTGGCGATATAACATTTTGATATCCCATAACTCTAGGATATTAATTAGATCATGTCAAAGAATCAACTAACATATAAATAATTTTACTTTTTTTTTTATAATATAACTTACCTACCTCTAGACTCGATGTGTGTACAAGTATCTTATATCTAAGTTTCATTGATAAGTACGAGTAAATCATTTTCATTCAATCCAATCATTCATATTTAAAGCTAAGAAAATGCGACGTTGTCATATTATCTTTTTATGAACCAAAATTTGTCTGAATTAAAATGTTTTTTTTTTTCTTTTTTACCTAAGGGTTTTTTTAAACATAAATATCTACTTTCGAATTAAAATAAAATTAAATTTCGAAAAAAATACCGGCCAAGTGCGAGTCGGACCACACACAATGAAGGGTTCCGTAGTTGGAATTAATTTATCGTAAGAACAAACTTAACTTTGTAATTGAAAAACGTTCTCCCATACGGAATATATGGGAGAACATGTTTTTGGAACCGCAAATTCAAGTTGGTCGATTATTACTCGTAAACTTGTAAAGCCCACTTAAGTGTGATAGTTTTCCTTTAAACTTCGTTATATATAAGTACTAATGCCGTGACATTTGAATTTCTAACTACAACCGTTTAGTTGGTAGAGGGGGGGGACACTTGACTCTAACGAAAATTGGTACTTTAAAGCTTGATAAGTCACGAACGGTTTACTTAATCAAAAAACGGTCTTCGCAAACCCCTAATACCTATTTTTGAAAGACCTATCCAACGATATCCTACACTATGGGAAGGACGAAAAAAAAATTATCATCCCCACTTTACATGTAGGGGAGGTACCCTAAATAATTGTTTTTTTTTTCAAAAATTTATTTTACCACTTTTTCGGCGTCATTAACTTGTACTCATGCCAAATTACAACTTTCTAGTACCAATAGTTTTTGAGCTAAACCGCGGACAGACAGACAGACAGACGGACATGGCGAAACTATAAGGGTTCCTTGTTGACTACGGAACCCTAAAAAAAAGCCCGGTTGATTCTTTGATAATTATGGTCTCATTCATACCCTAGACTAGGTACGGGATATAAAATAATAACACATTGTATAGTTGCAATGTAAACAACTTTTCAAATGACGACGATCACGGAACTATATTATAGGAATGCAAAGAACTGCGTTAATTCTGTAACAGCTTTGCACGTACTGTGTCCGCTTCGTTCACATTGAGTTTTTGATTTTCCGGGAGGAAAAGAGCCTCATTCTATGTCGACCTAACCATTGAGAGACTCACTCTAACGCCGGGAGGGGACGCCCTTGAAGCACATATACTGACCTTAATGGTGATGTTCTTCAGAAAGGAACCGGCGTGCGTGTATGACCAGATGTATGAACGTAAACGAGGCAAAAGAAGTACCGATGTATGGATCATAGCAGGTGGCGTTCTGTAGTTTCTACCTACCCTCATTAGAAGAAGGCGTGAGTTTATGCATGTGTGTATGTAGTAGACTCACTCTCTCGACCAGCATTTGCAAAATTGATAGTTTTAATTTTGATCACCGGATCAAGGAAAATTCTGCAATACCTAAGTAGGCACCTACATTTTATTAAGTCACGAGTAGGAAAAAACCAATGTGATAATTGATTGAATATAGGTATATAAATGAAGAGTATTTGTACTTATAGGTAAGTAAGTAATCGGGCACTGGCGTCAGGCACTAGTTGGCTGACATTCATGCTGAACTGGGCATATTTTGTGCAGCCATGAGGCGAACAATACTATTTTAAGTTTTTTTCTGGATTTGTGTGAATATTATTTGCCTTAATCTGGGTCAATTTAAATTATTTTCTTTATATCTGTAAACGACAACATTACACCTACATGATATTGTTTGTACGAAAATGTTTCCAGCTAAGACAGAAGAAATCACATAACATCACGCCTGTATTCCTTTAAGGGTTAGGCAGAGGTGTACCTATAGTACACCCACATTTCGATAGTTTTGTATAAGCTGCGTGTAATACTGGGTGAGTCTATTGCCATCAACCGGGCACAAATCCAGACTCCGCGGAAATTCCAGATGGAAAACCCAATAACACTGCTCGACCTGAGAATGGAACCCCGGACCTCATGCTCAGCATATAGCGCTTGCGACCAATAGACCAACGAGGCAGAAATATTTCGAATCTTTGTGTATTTCTTTGTGGTATTTCCTGTTAATATTATTTATGATTGATAACACTCAATATAATATGATTAATAGTTATATCAAGCATACTTTATATGAGTACCTGCCTAACAGAATTACTGCTGTTGAAACTATCAGCTAACATGTAAATAATCGTAGAAGCATCGACGTATAAATCATCCATCGTATAATCATGCATCGGTAAAGGTCAGATATTTGTTCAGCCCAGGTACGCGAGGGGGACTTTTTTCGAGCTCTTGATTTTCAATCTTCTGCTTAGCGCCGAGAGTTGAAAATTCAATAGTGTGTTTTTTTGACGTGCTGTTAACTCTCAGTATTGATGGGATGCGCTCTGTGGGATTCTCAATGTGCGGTGCATTGAGAATCCAACAGAGCGCATCCTATCAATACTGAGAGTTGAAAATCCAGTCATCATCAATTGCCTAACTTTTTCCCAACTACGTTGGGGTCGGCTTCCAGTCTAACCGGATGCAGCCAAATACCAGTATTTTACATGGAGCGACTGCCTATCTGACCTCCGCAACCCAGTACTGGCTAACATGATACAACCCAGTAAGACAGTCAGACTTTGGGTTTGACTGTCAAAGATCCACGAATGATGGGACTGACCAACGGGCTTAACGCGCTTTCCCATCCACGGACCAACCGTGGCTAGCGTAGCTTAACCTGATCGATCGACTCATGGAAGAAGATGAATATGATTATGAGAAGAGTAGCTTCTGCCCGCCACTTCGTTCGCGTGAAATTTCGGGCCCCGACCCACCGCGTCGCATCGCATCGCCCGCCTGAGCTATTACTTTGTTTCCGCTCAGCGTTCTTTCTTACTTATTTCTTTTTATATTATTAATATAGATGATGCGATTTCTTTACCTTGGTGTTGTCGGAAAACTTTACATCCCTTTACGTTGAGCCTAGAACCTTGTCTCGCTTAGCGAGACTGTAATGGTAGTACTTAGTGGGGTTTTAGTCCAGGTCGTACCGGGTTTATGCCCCCACATCTTTAAAGCCACGCGTGAAGACCATACATACCGGATCTATACATAAATATTATGAATTGAAGTCGCTTTTCGTGTCTGCGTGACCGCGTTGTTCTTCGAAACTACGCAATCGATTTTGATGCGGATAATGTTGATCATTCGAAAAATAAAGAAATCTTGGTTTTTTGCCTAGTCGTAAATAATCCTGCGCAGCGGGTCGCTATTATAAAATATTTCAATTCCTATAAATTTTAGCATCATTATCTGCGTCTGAACCACCTGATTATACCGCTCAGATTCTTAGAAAGATATTAATACAACATCTTTGCTGATTTTATACATATACTTCTGTTTTTCATTCTATAATTAGGACTTGCGTCACTGACTTTACGAGAAACGTGCACTGTTGTCTTCGACTCGATATAATTTGGAAAACCCCCGGCTTTTTTGACCGAATTGAACGTGTGTTTTGTTGGCGATTGAACTCTGCCACAGTAGTAGATAAATAAATAACAGGTTTATATTTCTACAGTGACCTTGAAATAATTACCTACGGCCGATAAACCATCCTTGGGTACTGATATCTGCGCATCGGTTCGGTCGTTGTCGAAACTGCACGTCAACTGTTGAACTTTTAGAATGAATGAATGATTGTCTTACAATGATGTGAGGAGCTAACACATAATCATAGCTACTACTATCAAATTCCACAGCCATTACCAATCAAGAGTTGTTGTCGCAAATTATTCCTATTCGCGTACATTACACTCTAGGCTGTTTTTCCACCAGAGATGTGCTTTTTTTTGCATGGGTCAATTATCAAATAACTTCTCCCGCTCTGGGCGGAGCGGGAGCGTGTCTCAGACTCTTACTGACTAAAACCCACCCGTGTTCCTTCAGTTGCCTGTACGTTGCCAGGGGCCACGGTATTGCTTTCGGACTTTCTCGCAACCCCGGCAGGCATCGGTCCTATCGTAACCCTTCAGTTGTGCTGACATCTCTGACGCGCGTGGAACACAACGCGCCGTCGACCCGGGCCTGGTCCTTATCGGACGGCGAGCTACTCATTGCTCACCGTCCGCAAGCCCGCGCCTACGGTGTCCGAGAATCGGCTTGTGATTCCCGACGCCCAGGGCATATCCTGCGGCGGCTAGGGGCGTGCGCCTCCTCCTTCGCGAGCATTACTGCTTCGCAGAAAGAGATGACGGCCTCCCATAAGATGTGCTATGCTGCGAGTGAGCGCTAAGCTATGAAACTATGTGACCGTTTCCACGAATGCAATGCTAAGCAATGTAGCGGAGCGAGTAAGATGTGCGACAAAGATGCGCAGCCTGAGATATGCGTTGCATCGACAGTAGAGAAGGCACTCTGCTCTGCAGATAGCTACACCACTCGCGCATCCTTAACTCCCATCCATAGGACGCATCTTTCCATATAAAAAACATAGCTTAGTTGAACCCGTTTCCATCAGTGTTATGCTATGTGGACTAATGAATATGATTAGTGGATATCTAACGCATCTATAGCGACGTAGCATAGCACATCTCTGGTGGAAAAGCAGCCTTACTACTGCCATATTAGGCTACTAAGAAATCCTGGATATTGATTAGTATTTCTACAAACATGTTACAACTTCGTTTAATCTAATATAATATCTCTTGTCTTCAGAGCCTGGACGAGGTTCACATAGCTCTAGAAGTATGCCAGGAGCCACGCATGATGAATCCGAATGCAGCCGGAGCCATACCTGTGCCTGGGAAGTACAGCTATATACACAAGGTAATTTATTACATAAGTCGTTTAAGGGGGATATGCAAAATTAAAATTACTTATGTATTTTGTGAAATCATGACATTTGACGTCAATTCTGACTTCGGGAGTTGAATTCAAAAGAGAACAGAACTCCTGAAGTCAGAATTGACCTCAAATGTCATGATTTCACAAAATATTAATTCAATCGAGTAATTTGTACTTAGAGAGTTGTATTGATGAATTTAATTATATTATAATTCTTTAAAACATACTTGTTACGGTCCCAGATCATATTTTGATCAACATACAACATTACACTGAGATGCAAATTGCAAAAAAGTAAGATAATTTGAATTTCGCGGGCTACACTATGAAAAACAACTGCCAGTAGTGCAAAAGATGAGTCTGGTCTCAGGGAAAAGGCAATTTTTTACCAAACTCCAGATTTCTTTACAATATTTGCATTCACTGAATCATGGTTGGCTCCGAAAACGCAGGGAATGGCGTTATTGGCCCTGTTTAGATCCATCTCTTTCTCGCATTAGAACAATAATTATGAATAACACTTCTCAGTACAGCCCCAGAACTTAAGGTCTGAATATCTTAATCACGGGTGGTGAATGGTCATCAATGCAGCCTCCTTAGTCCTACAATGGAAGAAGCGGATTTATTAACATATCATTCTAATTTCTTCTTTCAGGTTATAGATGGAATCTCAGTGGCTGTGAACCACGTGCAAATAGAGTTTAATTGTGAAGCATTCACCAGCAGTGTTCAGGTAAGATTCATACACTTATACGAAATAGCATATAGGGAAGTCGAGGTGTAAACTTAAGACTCTTATATGCCGCCTATGGAGGTATTGGCATAAACATAATCAAACAATAATGTTCCCACTGCTGGGACAGAGAGCAGAGAGAGAGGCAGTGGGCTGTAATCCACCACGCGTGCCCAGTGCGGATTGGTGGGTGTCACATGTCTTCGTATTGTTGGTTTAGGGACTTGCTGGCTTCGCATTCGGCCTTATTACAAAACAAGATTTACTTCAAACCCAAGTTTAAACCACTGCACTGAGCCATTTTTGTATTTCGAACTTTTTAACGACTTTTTTTAAGCTCTAATTTCAAAACCTGATTTTAAACCCGAGTCTAAGTAGTAAATTTTGAATTTAGAACTTTGCCTCAGTCTGAATAGGGTTCGAATTACAAAAATGTTAAACCTGAGTTTAAGTGGTTGATTTTGTATTTAGAACTTTACCTCTGTCTGAATAAGGTTCGAAATACAAAAACTAGCTGAAAAGTTTGACCAAAGACCTCGTTTTGTAACAAATCTGATTATGTCCGACAATGTCTGGATTTAAAAAAATCATGTTACTTGTTGCAGATCTCAAGAGTGACTGTGGAATCCCGAACGCCTGACGGTCGCAAGGGAGACCTAAGACTGACTAGAATCAAATCGCCAGACACGGGACAACTTCTTATTTTTAAGGTAAATCTAAATACTATATTGAACCTTGATGTGCTTGCTTATTTTCAAAAATACTAATACTGCAATATTAAACCTTATTCCCTTATTCCAGGAGTTAGAATGGCAAAGCGCCCGCATAGAAGCCAGAGCCCATGGGGCAGCCAACGCCAATCTTCCACCATTACGACTTCTATTGGGGAACACACACTGTCGAATCGTTATCAAGAAGAGATTGTCAGGTACGTGCAATATTCAACCTTATTTCCGTGACTATAATGTGTATTAGAACACCTGATAATATGTTAAACTTATTTCAAGATTAAAGTTACACGCACTGCTGGCGCGGTCTACTCGGGTTTTTGCAAATAATATTGTAACGTATAAAAATGGAATGTAATCTAAAATAGTAAAGCACTCTTCGTCGAATCATCAATGTAAAGATTATCAATCCTCATCGACCAGCACATACTTATTGACAATTCTTCATTAAAAAAAACAACCGTCTGTCGTCCAAACCACCAGTTTTCCAAAGCTTTATGAAATCTCTCTTTCACAGAGATTTAATGTAATGAAAGGATTTGGATGAAATTTGGTACACAGATAGTTTATAACCCGAATTAACACATGGGCTTTTCTTTTTTCTTTTTCTGACTTACCGACCCCTTGACAATTCAAAAGTGCCTGTAATTGGTTTATATGAAATAAATGCTTTTAGTTTGAGTTTGGGTACTTTTTATCTCGGTATTACCCCAAAATCGACACTTATGCGGGTGAAACCGGGGCGCTACTAGTATTTAATGGAAGGGTCACGGAAATCTGCCGGATGCTAGCAGTGCAGAACCTGTCGTTGTGGCTATGCTTCGAGAAGGCTATATCAAGCTGTGGACATCTTTAGCCTCTTATGGTGATGATAATAAAGCTTTCGAAAAACAAATTAACTTCCAACGATCAGTGATGGACTGTAATACTAACGAAGCTGTGTTAAAATGAACTTCCGAAAAAAAAAATAAGTTTCTGAAAACATGTTCTGCTAAAATAATCGTTTTCTTAAGCCAAACCAGCTTAATATCTACTATTGGTTATAGAATAACTTTCAACTCTCAATTTTAATGAAAATAACTACCTACCTACGTTTTAACGAATATTTTTTTATTCCATGGTATTTTATTTCAACGGAAATGTAAAAATAGACGTCAGAAATGAGCTGCTATCAGAAAAATAGTTTAGGTTAGAACTGCGACCCCGTCAGAATTGAGTGATTATTCTGAACCTGACCCGAAAATCCTAACCCTAGACGGTCGACGGTCGACATCAGGGGCACCCCGAGGTTCGGTTTGGTTAGGTTCCTTTAAACCCTGCAGACAGAAATAGGAGCCCCGCTAGCGGGGCTCCGTCGACATAGGATGCAAGAGCGAGCGAATGAGAGTACAAATACGTTTACCTAATATTACGTCAGCAAATGCTGTATTGATTTTTCGGAATTTACAGTATTTTATTCGGTCGTTTCTTTATTCTTATTCGCATATAAGTTTTAGGAACTTTTAGTACTACCCATAATTGTATTATGAAACCAAATATTAAATTATATTACAGACTGCGCAGTGATAGGGTCTCGTCTCGCGATATGTCCGGAGCCGCTCGCGTGGGCTCTGACGGACGGACAGATGCGCGCGATGTTAGCGTGCGCCATTGCGCTCGCTAAACCCGTGCAGAAGGCCACAGCTGCTGCTACCAGGATCAAGGCTTTGAGGAAGGTAAGATCAAAGTTCGTAAGGCCGCCATTACACTCCTGTAAGTTGCTTCTGAAAAATATACTTAAGTAAGTTATGACTGCGTAAGATGTAAAAAGAAATTACGGCAAGCTATTTACAAGAGAGTTTACATTTGCAAATTTATCATAAGTTAATTACGTGAGGAAAACTTACAAGTGTAATGGCGGCCTTGAAAGAAAGAAATATATTTTATTTGGGGAACGCACAGGAAATACAAACAGTACTTAATAATAATTTAAAAAAAAATGTTTATAAAAATAAAATAAAAAAGGAGCATATAAAAACTAATAACGACATGTGCGAGGCCAAAAAGGCCTCTATCTCAGCATAATACGGCCATTTACAAAAAAAAAAACACACCTGCAGACTTAGATAGGGATTAGAAAAATAATACTTAAAAAATAAATAAAATACGAAACTATGTACAAAAAATAATCTATAATCTAATCACGCCCGACGTTCCAACATCATTTGTCCATGGTATAGACTATCATCTATGTGACAAGCGAAGGGACGCGAGTGCCTTAGGCCATTAAGAAGTAAATAGATCGTAAAAATGCATCATGTCTATAAAATTCAAGTTTACATGTATCTCTTGATGAAATTCCATTTGCAGCTGAATCCAGAACTTTTACGTTGACCTGTTTCCAGATTGACCGTGGCTTGCCCATGTTTATCTATGGATGTTTTCCTCATAAGATACTGATGCAATTTTTTTTTTCAACTCTTGATAATCGAAAAAGAAAATGAAGAGATCGGTGGAAGGGAGACCCTCCTTCTCAAAGTTTGAAAACGCGTTAAATTGGAAGCTTTTTGATGTTTAAGTTATTTATTTGACGTGTTGTTTAGCACTGTAGACATGTTCAGCAATAGACCATGCACAATCAGCCTATAATGTTGCCACGACTGGGTCACAGGCCTCCTCTCTGTGGTAGGCATTAAGAAGTAAATAGATCGTAAAAATGCATCATGTCTATAAAATTCAAGTTTACATGTATCTCTTGATGAAATTCCATTTGCAGCTGAATCCAGAACTTTTACGTTGACCTGTTTCCAGATTGACCGTGGCTTGCCCATGTTTATCTATGGATGTTTTCCTCATAAGATACTGATGCAATTTTTTTTTTCAACTCTTGATAATCGAAAAAGAAAATGAAGAGATCGGTGGAAGGGAGACCCTCCTTCTCAAAGTTTGAAAACGCGTTAAATTGGAAGCTTTTTGATGTTTAAGTTATTTATTTGACGTGTTGTTTAGCACTGTAGACATGTTCAGCAATAGACCATGCACAATCAGCCTATAATGTTGCCACGACTGGGTCACAGGCCTCCTCTCTGTGGTAGTAGGCCTTAATCCACCACGCAGGCCTAGTGCGGGTTGGTAGATGTCACATGTCTTCGAATTTTTGGTTCTAGGACATACCGGTTTCCTTCACCGTTTTGTGACCAGTGGTGATGAAATAATTTACACAAAGTAAAACGCTTACTCTTAAGTCATTACCACTGGGCCACCACTGCTCCAATAGACCTTTTTTTTTTCTTTTTTGGAGGGAAATCATCAAAGTAACTCCCGCTCTGGGCGGAGCGGGAGCGCGTGTCAGACTCCTACTGACTAAAACCCACCCGTGTTCCTTCAGTTGCCTATGTAATGCCAGGGGGCCACGGTATCCCTTTCGGACTTTCCCGCAACCCCGGCAGGCATCGGTCCCATCGGACCCCTTCAGTCGCTGACATATCTTTGAGGCGCGCGTAGAACACAACGCGCCAAAGCACAAAGTAAAGTGCCTGTTGGGGTTCGAACCTCCTTAAGTCCTTATCACTGGGCCACCACTGCTCCAATAGACCATACAATCATTAATATACGTCTTTACAGATCGAAGAACCACGGGAGCAGATATCCAGCAAATCAGCAACAGGCGAGCGCGACATTTTAGCACGAATTTTCGCGAAACATGACGTCAGGGAGACTTCCTACCACCTGCTGGCGCCCAGGATAGACCTGCATCTGTGTGATGATCCGGGATGTAAGTAAACAGCCTTTAAAACAGACGAGCAGCACAGTTCAGAGTGTAACTAACTGTATATTTGTTGACCATAATTATTTTGTTAAGTACCTGGTTACCTAGTGCTTGTTGAAAGACCTACACTGTCCTCCCATACCTAATAACACTGTTATTTGAAAATATTGTAAAAACCAATTCAGGGTGTTTGGCAGAACGTTGAACATACGAAAATGGTGGATAGGTGGGGTCATCTGCTACTTACTCAACCCATTTTTTTTTTTTTTAAATGCAAGTTGAAATTTAGTTTCAAGTATTTTTTTACATATTTCTGTAAGTTTGAGGACTTATAACTTTTTTTCTAGCTAACATCTGAATAAAGCAATAGTTTTATAAGAATCTACCAACATTAACGATAAAAAAAAAATGCCTGTTTTATCCATTTGTGATAAAAAATACACTCTAAAGTTAAGAAAGTGGTGAAACTAGAAGAAAGCAAAAAAATTTTTTTTTTAATATCCTGGGGTCCAGGGCCAATTAAATTAGGGCTGAGTAAGTAGCAGATGACCCAATCTATCCACCATTTTCGTATGTTCAACGTTCTGCCAAACACCCTGTATTTAAAAGAGTAACCGTGGAGTTTTTTGCCGGCTCTTCTCCATAGGAAACGACCAATTGGAACCGTGCACCTAGCTTCTTAAGTGCGTTTTTTTCATAAGTGCCCATGTAGGTTTATGTGAAATAAAATATTTTGAATTTGAATTTGAACTACAAATAAGAGTACAGGGGCGGCAGTCTCGATATAAATAGCGATCGCTATACATCCGAATTCGGTCGCAAAGTCATTCGGACCGTCAAAATTACTTGACAAGCACGAAAAAATCCCGTGCTTGTGAAGCACGTCACGCGTGTCTAGGGACGCCATTACGGCTTTGCGACCGACTTCGGCATGTGTCTTAAGTTTTGTCAAAATAAGCAAGACCAAATAAAAATGGATATATTGGCTTCCAGACACGAAAAGAAAGACTTTCGCGGGTTTTGGAAACACACCAAAAAATTAAACCCCAAGCCTAGCACTCCGGTAAGTGTTGATGGTGTAAGCACGCCCGGGGAGATCGCAAACTTATTTAGGGAACATTTTAAATTACAACTACCTATAAAATCGGATGTTAATGGTGTCATTGCTGGGGCTGTTGTGTCGGAGGTGCCAGCTCGCATTACGGCTAAGCAGATAAGTTTACTTATAAAAAATACGAGACGAGGCAAATCGCCGGGACATGACAGCCTTAGCATAGAACATTTTGTACATGCCGCATCTGCCCCGACTGCTAGCGTTATTGTTTACGTTCTGTATCCGACACTCCTACCTACCTGCCGAGTTGATGAGAACGGTGGTTGTACCAATATTGAAAAATAAAACTGGTGACGTCAGTGATAAGGCTAATTACAGACCGATCTCACTAGCGACTATTACGGCTAAAGTACTTGACGGTGTGTTTGAGAAACAACTTAGTAAACATCTTAAAATACACGATGCTCAGTTTGGCTTTAGGCCGCAATTATCACTGAGTATGCTATTTTGTCCCTCAAGCATACTGTCGGGTACTATACGGAGAGAAGTACGGTATATGCGGCATTTTTAGACCTTTCCAAGGCTTTTGACCTGGTTAGGTATGACATATTGTGGTGTAAGATGCGCGAAGCTGGAGTGCCACCAAACTAATCGTGTTAAATGGGCCAACGAGCTGTCTGATGAGTACAGGTTGGAATGCGGGGTGAGACAGGGTGGATTGACCTCGCCAGCGCTTTTCAATCTGTATGTAAACCAGCTGATTGTCGAGCTCAGTAGCACACATGTTGGCTGTTCTATTGACGGTCTGTGTGTCAACAGTATTAGTTACGCGGACGACATGGTGCTGCTGAGTCCGTCAATTAGCGCACTCAGGAGGTTGTTGGCAGTCTGTGAGACTTATACAGAAGCGCATGGACTTGTTTATAACGTACAGAAAAGCAAACTACTAGTGTTTAGGGTAAAACATAAAAAACCAGCACAAATCCCTCCGGTTATGTTAAAAGGTGTGGCTCTTGAAAGGGTGCTAGATTTTAAATACTTAGGGCACATAGTTACTGAGGACTTGAAAGATGATGCTGACATCGAAAGAGAACGGAGGGCGTTGGCTGTCCGATGCAATATGTTGGCTCGCAAGTTTGCACGTTGTACACCAGAAGTAAAAGTTACTCTTTTTAAGGCTTTTTGCCAATCGTTGTACACGTGCACTCTGTGGGTTCGATATACGCAAAAGGCATACAACGCCCTCAGAGTGCAATATAATAATGCCTTCAGAATGTTGTTGGGGCTTCCACGCTACTACAGTGCATCTGGAATGTTTGCCGAAGCACATACTGATGGTTTCAATACCATCTTAAGAAAAAGGATTGCGTCCATGATGCGCAGAGTGCGTGGGAGCGTCAACGGCATCCTGAAGGTCATTAGTGATAAGCCGTGTTGCGCCATTATGGCGCATTGGGTGCATGTACATGTGCATGTACCCGGTGCGTCTGGTGAGTGCAACAGATTTATGAATTGAAATTTTATATATCTACATTTTTTTTACTAACATAGTTTTTAAGTAGTGTGTATTACTAACAACATATGGACGGAAAGGTCTGAAATAAAATATTTTTATTTTATTTATTTATTTAAACAGTTTTAAAAATCTGTGGCTGCAGTCCACAGTGATGTCCAAGTTAATGATCAATTTTTCTAAGAACTTTTTCTGGACTTATGAAAGCTAAGATTGTCAGTTGTCTCAATATGAGCTCGCATTTCCATCAGCCTCTATATTTTCATGTATAATTTTGTACTCTACACCCCTTTTTTGTTCATTAACTTGGTCTTATTCATATACAGTGGGGCGATCAGAAAAACCGTCCCTCTCCAACGGCGGAGCACTTCAAGTGACGCTGGTCAGCATGCAAGCAGACCTGTTCCCCTACCACAAGGCGTCTGATGATAGAAGACATTGGCGAGGTTATAGGTAAGTCTCTAGAAAACTAACAACATAACATTACGACTGTATTCCCACAAGGGTTAGTCAGAGATGTGCCTGTACTAACTTAAATATAACTGGCGAAGTGAGGGTACTTTTCTCCAGATAAATTTAAATCCCATGTGATAGGTGCATGTGGTGAGTAGCGGTTACACCGCCACAAACGAACTACGCATCAAAGACATGACGTCACACAGATCCTGCATCGCGCAATAGGTATGATGCCTGGGTAAAAAAAAAGAACTTCTATTTAATTTAGTCCGTCAGTCAGATAATAAAAAAATATTAGACTCGTATTGTTTGCTTTATCATATTAATAAAAAATGACTTAGATACAACGCATTAAAGTTGGGGGGAGTGGGGGTCGCTACGTCACAAGTATGTATAAAATCTACATACTCGTGACGTCATGGCACATTTTAACTCAATGTATCGCCAAAATCTTTTGATAACGTAAAAAAAGAAAAAATACGTGTGCGTTATTTTTTCATAATCTACATTACGGACAAAAAACATTTTTTTAGTCATCATCCCTATTATACAGACAGGGTGTTTGGTGCATCGTGTGCCAAACTGAAATGGTCGACTGAAGGGGTCATCTGCTATTATTTCAGACCCCTTAACACCTCTCATACCCTGTGGTTTTTTTATCGACTTTTTATATTGTTTTTTTTTTCCGAAACTGTGAGTAAACTCGATGACTAATGCCACTATTTTTTTATTTAAATGTAATCTAAAACAATACACATCTAAATCAAATTAACCTTATACCTTTTTTAATTTAAATGTAAAATTTGGGTCTTTTTTTATAAAAACAAAAAGTTTTATAAAAAAAGACCCTTGGGCCGTTGCCCGCCAGGCACAACACCCGTCTGGTCGGAGGTTCCTCCGTTTTCTATGGTGCATGAGTGAACTTTACATCCTGTTCCCCATGCCCCTAAAGGGGCTTAAGAATTTTTGGAATCTAAGTTTGCCATAAAACCCTTATTTTATGGATTATATTACATTACACCCTAATGCGTGCCACACACGTAACGATATACTTGCGCAAGTTTAGACTAGCACAAGTCTGTGTGACACCGAATGGCTCGGATACTTGTGCTAATTCATCGCACCCACGTTAGTGTATACTTGTGCAAGTCCAATTTTGCGCAAGTATATCGTAACGTGTGTCGCCAGCATTAGGGTTTAGATAAAACACCATGTGTATGTAGTTTAGCCAAAACATGATACAGAATGTTATGGTGCCAAAACTAAAAAAAAAAAAAAAAAAAAAAATGTTATGGTTTTTGAAAATATTATTTTATTACTTATTCATGTTTTTACAATACAACATCGAATTCAATCCCAGACTAAACCAGCTTTTACTACCTCTTTGAAGAAAACCTTTATGAAATGAATGTTTTATACTTGGAAAAGGTAAAGGCTATCTCCAAAATCAATCCCGCGCGCTGGTAACGCCGCATTTCTAGAGGTTTGTCGTGATTATTTGATTAAAATTTACTTAAATGTATGCTAACTGTTATTTTGTTATTCACTCATAAAAATTTGCAGCATTACGATTAAATATTTATATTTACTAATTACTGTAGAGAAAATGTTAAAAATAATTATAAAATACAACGACCCAGTGCTTGGCTGACAAAAAAAACACTTCTTTGATATAAATTTAATTAAATAATCATGAAAAACCGCTAGACAGTCGAAACGTTGCCAGCTCGCGCGGGATGAACACTCATCTCACTATGTATATTATATTTTGCAGAGAAGCAGCTACACCGCACAGTCAGTGGCTGTCACAAGCGTTGTCTTCGTTCTGTACTACACTACTTGAGAACCTAGACCCGAGACCGCTTACGCCAAGTACTAAGGTATGAATAAAATACATCAATTATTGATGTTTGCTCAATTATATGTGGAGAAAAATTAAACTATTTTATAAACTAGAAACCTATTAGACTAAGGGTCTAAGAGAGTCTGCTTCAGTGGAAATGGAATTCTGGAAACAGCAACTCAGTTACAAAGCTATATCGTGACAGCAAATGGAGTTAATACACATTTCTTTTTGACATCGTTCGTTCCTTACAGTGATAGAACACTTTTTATGATTCTTTGATTTTATTTTTTTATTAATTAAATTACATACATACACATACATAAACTCACGCCTTCTTCCCATGGGGGTTGGCAGAAACTACAGAACGCCGCCTGCTACGATCCTTACATACTCCTTTTGCCTCGTTAACGTTCATATATCTGGTCATACAAGCACGCCGGTTGCGAGTACTACGCACCTGTTCTTTCTGAAGAACATCTCCAATAAGGTCAGTATATGTCCTCCTAGGGCATCTCCTCCCGGCGTTTCCAGTCACATCTGCCTTGTAAATACATTTTGTTAGTCGCCTTTTATTCATCCATACATGAATTAAATTATGTATTATTATTTATAAATTATTTTATTTTTATAATATGATAATTATAGTTATACGATAGACTTTCTAACACATAATTGCCAGTAATACGCTGTGAAATTCTACTCAAACTAGTTTGTATTTGGAAACTGAAAAACGAATGAGATTTACATAAAAAGCCTCACTCTTTGAATTAATAATAATAATTAATATTATAAATTTTCGCTCATTATCAACTAATTACTTTGCAGACAAGCCAACCAGAGAAGCCTGAAGAGCCAGTATCGAACGGCATCAAACACAAGCAGGCAACCACACAATCAAGTGCTTCCAATGCTCCGTCCACTAACTCTACTACCTCACAAGGTAAATACAATTAACTGAAGTCAATCATTGCAATTTAAACCTTAATGTCAATAAGATAGGAGCTAGTCTCAATCGGCATGAAACACAAGCAGGCAACCAACAACAACAACATTCAAGTGCTTCCAATGCTCGGTCCACTAACGCGCGCGTAAACAGGTGTGATTGGTTGAATGATTTATCAACAGCCAATCGCAGCAGTTTACGCGCGTTTGACTTGTTAAATTAATTTTGTGATAATTTTCGTTCAAGAAACCGGCCCTAAGGCCGTCCACCGCACCGTGAACGGGACGTCAACGAGAACGAGATGACGACGCTGAAATAGCGACAGTACATTTACTATGGCCGCGTAATCTCGTTCCCTGTTGACGTCCCATTCACGGTGTGGTGGACAAACAGTGTAAATAAACCATTATGCCACATATAAGAATAGCAGTGACCCATCACTGCTATTCTTATATGTGGCATAATGGTTTTAGTACTAGTTAGTCTAGTGAACCGGCACACTTACGAGTTGTAGGTCGCGGTCGTGGATTCGAACCCAAGCAGTTTAGACATGTCATAGAACCAAAAATTCGAAGACATGTGACATCCACCAACCAGCACTGGGCCCGCGTGGTGGGTTACAGCCCAGTCCCTCTCACAGTGAGGAGGTTTGTGACCCAGCAGCGGTAACATTAACAGGAAACAGGGCCTGCGATTCTCCATACAAATGTATTGCTCTTTTTTCTTCCTGACTAATGTCTATAGCAATCTTTTTTCATAAAATCAAGGTCTGCTTTATACACTTCTCTGTTATTTCCTTTTTTTCAGCAACTTATTGGTAAAAAAAAATTCTTCACATATAATTATATAATTAGTGTATACAAGATATAATGTTTTTTTTAAAAAAGAGTAATGGTGGAGTTTCTTGCCCATTCTTCTCCATACGAAAACTACCTTTTGGAATGGGCGACTAGAATCAGTTATTATTATTTTTTGTAAAGTTTGACGTTCAAAAGTGCCTTTTTTGTGCCTAATTGAAGTAAATTATTTGACTTTGACTATGAAAAGAAAATATGACCCTCCAAAAATTACAAAACAAATGCCAGTTTTTACCGCCGTAATTAGAGGACTACCAGACAAATTCGAAAAGTTTTTAACATAAAAGAAAATGATAGGAACCTAGACATACTCTTTCTTACAATTTTAATGTATTAAAATATTGAATTGGCTCAGTTTTAGAGGAGAAAAAAGGGGAATACGAAACGTTGATCTCGTAATTTTTTTTTGTGATATTATTGGTCTTAGCTACAGCTGTCCTTATCGCACTCTACGGAGGCAGACTTGAGGAAAGACGACGGCAATAGTTTCTTCAAATACCTATTTTTCAAATTCCTCGCAGGCCCTGTTCCCTCTTAAGGGGTCACATAAAATATCAAAATAATTTCTCTCTTTGCAGCATCGCCAACTAGAACGCGCATCCTGCAGCAACTTGGCAAGCTGATGACCACGTGCCTAGTACTTAGGATAGACGACTTCACTGTTTATAAGGTAAGCAGAGTAAATATTTTATAACAACAGCATCTTTAGCATAATAATAAGGATGATATCCGTCAGTCAGATAATAAAAAAAATATTAGACACGTATTTTTTTTCTACATTATTAATAAAAAATGACTTAGATAAAACGTATTAAAGTTCGGGGGTGGGGGTCACAAGTAAGTATAAAATCTACATACTCGTGACGTCATGGCAGATTTTTACTCAATGTATCGCCGTAATCTTTTAAAAATGTAAAAAAATAATAATATGTTTACGTTATTTTTTCATAATCTACATGACGGATAAAATCATTTTTTTAATTATCATTCATATTATGCATTTGATACGTCTTATTGACAGGCTGTCAATTCTGGGGGGCATTTATACATATAACTCCTAAATTAATTAATAAGCTCATAAATTAATCAAATAACAAATTCTTCGTAGTTTTTAGGGTTCCGTACCTCAAAAGGTAAAAACGGAACCCTTATAGGATCACTTCGTTGTACATCGGTCAGTCTGTCAGGACCCTTTTTCTCAAGAATGCGTGGAGATATCAAGTTGATATTAATATATCAAATACGTAGATTTGTAGTCCCTTGGAGCTCTAAAGTAATTAAGCTTCTAAGTCAACGCCATAAAAAAATACAGCCATTCATGTGACATATTTTGATACTCGCAAATAAATCAAAACCTACAGGGTACTAAAATCATGAAATTTTACAGAAACCAAGGTCTCACAGCACTTAAAATGTTACTTAAATTTGTATTTTTATAATTATTACAATAAAAAAAAACGGTTACAAACTGACATTTGCAGTTGGACGTATCCTGTTTTTTTTTTTTAAATCTTTATGGCAGTTCCTAGTAACTTAAAACATAATATATATTCACATTACAGGTATCTACAGGCTCCCGGTCCCGCGAGGCGCCTCGTCCTCTAGTGAGCGCTGAGAAAGCCACTCTACCGGGCGACGCCGGGCTGTTGCACGCTGAACTGACGTTCTTCTACTATCCTGGAGATGTGTGCTTCCCTAGTTAGTAGTTTATAATTAACTAGTTTTTTTTTTAGTTTATAATTAAGAAATTTCACGCAGACGAGCTTGAAATTTCTGGTTTTAACATAAAATATATATCATTATAACAGTCGAAAATACTGTAGCTTGAAATAAGTGAAAAAGTTTTTGGAATCGGATCAGTAGTCCCGAAGATAATAAATACAAACTCATAAATTGATTAGTATAGATATTAAAATTAAACTCTGTAGCGTTGTGTTGCACGTTGCACCGCGTCGCCGCGTCAAGAATAGCTACGTTTCCCTTGCTTCCCCCCGGCGTTGGCTTCAGTCGGCTCCAGTCGGCTGCAGTCGGCTCCCCGCTACGCACCGAACGAGATAGACCGCGCCGCGCACGCTGCGATCGTAATGCAACGAGACTATTAAAACATAACATCATGCCTGTAATCCCCGAAGGGTTGGGAAGACCATGCCCCTAAATTGGAATCACGTCGGGGTCACCAATTTAGTGGCATGAAGAACAGGGTGTAAAGTTCACTGATCCACCATAGAAAAGGGAGGATCCTCCGACCAGACGGGTGTTGTGTCTGGCGGGCCGACTGCCCGACTGTTGATGTCGGATAGTCTTATATATGTCGTTTGCGCGGTAAACTCTAATTGCGCGATGCAGGATTTGTGTGACGTCATGTCTTTGATGCGTAGTTCGTATGTGGCGGTGTAACCGCTACAAGAGAATATTATTACCTACATTATTGAATGGCACTTACATTATTGGGAATTATTGAATGTGAGAATATTATTAACTTTTATGATACATAATAAAGTTACATATTGGTGCCGATTCTGTTGTTCACAAACTAAACTAAATTTAAGTTCAGTGCATCTTTTTCTTTCTATTTCATTAAGAAAAGGACAGAAGATACATTTTAGTTTAGTCCTGTCAAATTAATCAGCCCCTGACACTAACCCATACGAGTATTGACATGATTAAAAACTTGCCCACTAAAATTACGTCAATTTACGTCAGGCGCTCCGCGATGACTGTACTGTAAGTTGTACTTTAGTACGGAGCGGAGCGGAGTGGGGCGCGTCTCAGTGGATTGCACTATCTATACGAAAGAGATTTTATAAAACACTAGCTTATACTAAACTATAATTATTTTTATCTACACCCATGTTATGAATCCTCTCATCTGTAGTATTAAAACACTCATGTGATACTATTATCACACTCGGCTACCCACATTCGTGTTTTAATACCCCTTATTATACAACAGTTGCATAAATAACTGTAAGTAGGTTTGTACAATCACTTTTACATGTCAATCATATTTTTTTTAAACTAGATGAGTACGGCGTTTCCTATCTGACTACTCTGAGAAGAAAGGCCGAAACAAACTCAGAGGTCACAGTCTCTTTTAAAGTCCAGACTAATCATGTTCAGATCATGTGAAGACCATGTAGATTGGTGTCGAAAGAGATTTTATAAAACACTAGCTTTTAGTATACTATAATTATTTTTAAACAAATATCTATTCGAGTTTAATATTATTTGCTACACATCAATCTATTTTTATTTGAATATAAAACACTTACACTTACACACTATAAAACTGATTTACATCCGTAAGACGTCCTCGTAACATAAGGTCCAGTTGAAAACCAGCGTCAGGCACTAGTTGTCTGGCATTGGCACTGGAACTGGCCCAGTTCAGCATAAATGCCAGACTACATTTGGCGCAGCCGTGAGGCACACAGTACTATTTTAAGTTTTTTTTTTCTGTTTTTGTGTGAATATTGTGTGCCTTAACCTGAGTCAAATAAATATATTCTCTTTCTTTCTTTCTTTATCCGCGAACTCATTCGCGTGGAAGTCGTAAGATGCACAATATACTAAAATAATAGCAATTTTTTTATAAATATCCCTCGGCCCCCGACTCACCGCGTAACGTAGCACGCGCGCTGCCTTTTTCTTTTTGCTCGGCTCCTGAGGCTCGTAGCGTGATGTTCAATAGCCTATTATATAAATATTACCTTCTTCCCGCGCCTTCGTCCGTGAGCCTATAACCTTCCTCCTACCTTCCTTCCTTCCTTCGGCCTATTTGGCGCTGCCACTAGGCACGCAGAAAAACGAAAAAAAATATTAAAATAGTACCTACTATTTTAATTTGTATTTTCGTTTTTGTGTGAATATTGTGTGCCTTAACCTGAGTCAAATAAGAAAGAAAGAAAGAAAATAAATTCATTTGACTCAGGTTAAGGCACACAATATTCACACAAAAAACAAAAAAAAAACAACTTAAATAAACTTAAATTAATTTTCATTCTTTCCTCAGGAATTGGGCTATCAAATGCAAAAATATTTTTTCAAATCCGACTGGCATTTCCGGATAGTACCCCTAAATACAAACTTACAAATAAACAAACAATCAAACAAATACCTCTTTATAATATTAGTATAGAAGTAAAGAAATACCTTCCTCATGAACCAGTACGTACCTACATTGTTGAAAACCGTTTGAAAATCCGTTGGGTTTTGAGTTTATCGCGTTCATACAGTCAGACGCGTTGCGGGGACAACAATGTCTTCATGTTGACCATTGTAGTCCCCTGTACAGAAGCAAAGAAAACTTAATAGGAAAGAAAATCTTCCACAAAAAATTAGCTACTAACATAAATTCCATTTTTCAACAGTACCGGCGCCGAAGCTATACGTCCAACTGAGTCCAGTGCTGGTGTCGGTGGACGTGAACAGCGTGGTGTGGCTGGGCGCCTTCCTGCCGCACATCGTGCCGCGCGACAGCGACACGCGCGACAACATGGAGCACGCGCCGCCCGCCTACATGGACGTGCGGTGCGAGGCCATCATGCCTAAGGTACGGATATCCTGACAAAAGTATGCGCTTCGGCCTACAACGCCCTCCGAATTCAGTATAATAATGCTTTTCGGGTGTTGCTGGGGCTTCTTCGGTTCTGTAGTGCGTCGGGAATGTTTGCCGAGGCATTCCATATATAGTTTGCAGGCTATCGTGCGCAAAAGAACGGCATCCCTAATGCGTAGGATACGTGGAAGCTCCAATAGCATCCTGAAGGTTATTGAGGAGAGGCTAGAAAGCCCATTTCTGATGCACTGGTGCCGTAGACATACCTGCGGGCCCGATGCTGAGGGAAGAAATTTAAATTGATTTTGATATACATAGAACCTATGTTTTAGTTACATTTTGATTTAAATGATTTTGATTAAATTTAATCCTGATTTTATTTTGGTTTAATTTTGTTGTGATTTTAATGCTACTAACATAGTTTCTAAGTTCTAATACTAATACAACATGGATGTTTTTTATATAATTGAATGGAATTGAATTGATAATCGTCGTCTATCTTCGGAAATACGAACGCGTGATGATGAGATCAAATGAAGAGGTGTTACAACCATGGAAGTACATGCCGGTTTTTAGAGGCAGAGAACTTAAAATTTAAATTAAACAGAATAATGTTTTTAATATCCATGAAATTGGCTATTATTGGCAGATAATGTTTGAATAATGATTTCGAGCATGTCTCCGCCGCGGCTAGGTAACCCGACTGAGAGCAAACTACATACAGACGCGCAATGATAGGTGCCCCCTGATGGCCCCTTAGGCCCTTTGTACACACGTTTTTATTGCCGTGAAAAACTACGGTTTATTCGCCGTTTGAAGCACGGTCGTCACAGTGTTGTAGGGATCATTATGGAAGCTTGTTGAGAGACACGTTTTTTCTACGGCGCGGTTTATACGCCGTACCGTAAAGGAACCGAGCAGTGTACAAAAGGCCTAACTCTATGGCGCGAAGTTCTCGCTTATTCGCATACACCTAGATAACCGAAGCGCGTACTTTTTTTGGTTGAACTGTATGTAGCTATAACAATATTGGCAGTTCGAATTTGTAGGAGTGCCAAGGTGAAGCAAGTAAGGCAATGGTGTAGCCCGAAGAATGTCTAAACATAGGTTGCAGAGGTTGCAGTTGGCAAGGTTTTGTTTTGCCGAATGTATCCATTCGGCAAAACAAAACCGATGGTGACCGGTGATGTAGCTGAGAAGTTCTGGAGTAGTAACCGCAGATGAAACTATGGTAATAAAGAAAGAAAGAATAATATTTATTTGGACACAGTTCCTGAAACACATAATAACAAAATAAAAAGTGAAAATATAAAGCAATAATTGTGTGTGCCTCACTAAACTAACTACATAAGGTCTATTTAAATAATTGTTTCCAATTGATCATCAACTTTATGCAAGTGTAAATAAAATTGATTTTAGATTGACTAGTAATGTTGATAGTCATAAAAAATATGAAATTGTAGCGCAATCTGAACCCTATGTGTAGGCTTACAGTTGTTTTTTCTAAAACTCGTGTTTGTTTACATACTTTAATCGAGAGGTTAACTAAAATAAATCTAAAGGTATGATTCCGAATAACGCTGCGCGCGGCATTGCTGCGGCACTACGGCCCCCCTAGCCAAGTTGCAAACGATAAACGTGAACGTTTAGTAATCTCCAATAGATTTTCAACTTTATACCTAAGAGCATAAAGTTGAAAATCTATTAAAGACTACTGAGCGTTAGCGACCGGAACGAACGAAAACACTATGTAATCTTCAATAGATTTTCAACTTTATATCCAATAACATAAAGTTGAAAATCTATTAAAGACTACTGAGAGTTTACGTTTATCGTTTGTGACTTGGCTAGGGGGGCTGGTCTTCATACATTTTCTATAGGTTTATATGAGATTATATTCCGAGTACGGCAGCAATGCTGCGCGCGTTCCTGAAAGCAACTTTGTGCTTTTTGCCGGAACTTCTCCATATTCAATGTTAAATTGGAAAATGTGTATTATCTTCCTGCCTGATCCCAATTAATTAATAAGTGTCGGCGTATGTACCTATTTTTCTTCCTTGAGAGGGAACAGGGCCTGCGATTCGACATACAAATGTATTCCCCTTTTTTCTTCCTGAATAATGCCTCTAGAGTACTCTTTTTTTTTCTTTTCTTAAAATCAAGGTCTTCTCGTAGACACGTCCCTGTTATTTCCTTTTTTTTCAGCAACTTATCGGTAAACAAAATATGACCCTCCAAAAATTACAAAAATACCCCATTTTTACCGCCGTAATTAGAGGATTACCAGACAAATTCGAAAAGTTTTTAACATAAAAAGAAAATGATAGGAACCTAGACATACTCTTTCTTAAAATTTGAATGTAAAAAATAATAGAATCGGTTCAGTTTTCGAGGAGAAAAAAGGGGAATACGAAATGTCGATCTCGTCAATTTTTTTTTTTGTGATATAATCGGTCTGAGCTGCAGCTGTCCTCATCGCACTCTACGGAGGCAGACTTGAGGTAAGACGACGGCAATAGTTTCTTCAAATACCTATTTTTTTAATTCCTCGCAGGCCCTCTTTTGTTCCCCTGTTCACTTCATTCCCAGTTATGTTTTTCATACAATCTATCTTCTTTGTTCAGCCTTTTTTATCATTACAGCTCCAACATAATTGTATATTCCTATTGTTCACAGGTCGTGTTAGAAGCGGGTTCAGAACACGTTTCCCAGCAGCGGGACCGTCCCAAAGAGCTGCAGATTTGTACCGCCAGAGCTATGCTTACCAACGTGCGGGAATCTCCTAGAGCCAGTTAGTTTTATATTGTTAACAAAGCTCTTCTGTACTATTTCTTGTCTGTGGGAGTATATTGCATACCGCTGGAAAAAGGTAAGCCAGTTAGTAAAGTTAAACTGGACTGGTTACCAAGTTATGAAACATGTATTCTATTGTTTTCGTTTATCGTTTAGACCAAAAACAAGTATCATCACAACTTGTATATTAAACAAATTGAGCGAAAGACCCTAGTAATTCTATGAACTCTATTCTAGCAAAAATTTTGAGCTTTGAAAGTTCTCAGAAACTATCAAATATACCGGGAGAGTTATAGTTACAAAAATGGAAAGTTAATATTAAATTATATTATGTCATGACGTTTCATGTATGTTAACTGTTTCGTTGTAACCTACTTTCTAACTTAACTTCAACGACTTTCATGTAAGGTTTAGAACCTAATGTATATGTTACAGCAATAATACTGTAACTAGACAACATTTTAGCCTCGAAATCGACCAATCATAGGCACGTTTTCCGAAGATACTTCAACTTCTTCCTACTTCGTCGCATTAAAGATCCAGGCTAAATACCGATAGGCTATAGGCCGTGCTCGTTGCAGACTCCGCGGGCACGCGCGCCGACCTGGCGGCCGTGCTGGCGGGCCTGCGCCGCGCCGCGCCGCCCCGGGGGCAGTTCCCGGCCGCGCGCGCCGACCTGGAGCCCATCCACGACCAGTTCGTATTGCACGCTGACAGTGAGTATATAAAAAAACAAACACTCTATTTATTCCAGTAACTACACTCAAATCACGCCTTCATTTTCCGAAAGGGTTGTCAGAAGTGACACGCGTATTTTCAATAACTGAGCTCAAAGATCTGACAAATTTCGGGCTGCTACTCAAAATTTGAAGAAGGAAACAATATGACTGCCCGACCAAGGGATTGAACAAGACAACAGCAGTGCTATTCTGTAACCATCTCACCATGAAAACTTAGGTGAAGTGAGTTGTCATTCCAACAGGGTGAGATGACACTGACAGCTCACTCCACGCTCACTTCACATGTTTTCACTGTGAAGTGATTACGGGAATAGACATGCTGATTTTATATATTATTTTAGTCACTCCAACTTACGAGTTACACTTATCTTTTGTAGCTCATTTTTAAATTTTTTATTTTATAATATAACATAACATAACATCACGCCTTGTTTCCCCGAATGGTTGGGCAGAGGTGTACCTGTAGTACTACTACTCCATTTTCCATTCTTTAACTGGTTAATTCGCCAGTTATGCTTTAAGTCCCATGTAATAGGGGGCAAGCCTATTGCCATCAACCGGGCACAAATCCAGACTTCGGACTACTACTGAGAAATTCCAGATAGAAAAACCCAATAACAATTTGCCCGATCCGGGAATCAAACCCAGGACCTCATGCATCTTTCTCAAAACTGCAGCGTACGCATATGCATATAAAACAAAACAAAAAACAGATAAAAAAAAAATCGGTGTCAAGTATTTATTGCCATCAGAAGGGTTTGAAAATTGCAGACTTGCAATTTTTGACATCCCATTTTATAACGACAAACTATTTACACCAGCAACTATATTTTGTATTAACTGTCATTTGTACATCCTCAGATCTGGACGACATAGACCGCGGAACCGAAATCAGTCCCGAACTGTTGTGGCGGGAAAACAGAGCAGTGTGGTGCGCAAGAGTGGAGCCACTGTGGGCAGATTTTTGTGGCGCCAGAGCTACTAATAATAAACCTGCGCCTTTGTTGGATGCTACGCCTCTTACAGCGTGGGTGAGTAGGTTGCACAATATGCATCCGTTTTGTGAGTTAAGAACAAGTTGCGCAACTGTGAGCCTTTTCTGTCCAGCTATCATCATCAATCTAACCCATTGCTGCTCCCTATCCTATAAATTAGATATGTTTTATGCAAAACGTTCGAGAGAGAGCGAGGCAGCAACACAATCATTCACGAGTAATAAAGTTAAAAACAAAGATTCAACTAATAGAAACAAATTCGTCCTCTTCCGACTTTAGTACAAAAATCTGCATCTAATCATCATAGGCATCTACTAGGTGCGCGTGCGCTCTTTATATCGTAAGGTTCCTCCATCACTTTCCACCAGGCATTTTTGAGGTCAGGAGCAGAACCAACAATTTAAAAAAAAAATTATAGACTACAACTATCTGAGAATCCTAATTCCTCCACAGCTATGTTTCGACGACAACTTCTCCCGCATTTGGATAGTGGCGCGCACCTGTGGGCTGGCAGGTCTTCAGCTGAACCATTACCAGATGCTGTTCCTCATGAGGCAGCTGGAGAGGATCTCGGAGATGACAGCCTGGTTAGCGCATGATGCGGAGAGGCAACCGGATGCTGAAGAAGGGTAAGATTTATAAAATATTGGCTGGCTGGTCTTCAGCTTAACCATCACCAGATGGTGTTCCTCATGAGGCAGCTGGAGAGGATCTGGTTAGCACGTGATACAGAAGAACGGTAAAATGTAGAGATTTTGATCTTGATGAAAAATATACGGAGTCTGTGCCACAAAATATCCGAGTGCTCAATGTTAATAATCGATTATTATCAAAGAGAGAAATACAAAAAGAAAATTGAAATACCATTTATATATAGAAGTAATAAGGATCTTATTAAATCAGGATACAGTGTTGATGTACTAAACACGGTCCCTTCTCAATTAGTCTTAAAATAAGCGTCGGCATTTTGATGCAATCTTCTTCTCCTGATTTCGAAGGTCTACATTCCACCAAAAGTAGCTAAAATATTGTTGTTCCCTTGCTATATAGATAATATTCATTTATGCTCTCATCATGCTGGACCTTGCCGTTAGGAAATACAAAAACCGGCCAAATGTTAGTCGGACTCGCACACGAACGGTTCCGTACAATATTTAACACTAATTTTTTTTTTATACTTAAAAAATACACCTTTCTTATATGCACGTTTCGTATGGGACCTCCGCTTTAATTCTAGCTTTATTTTATTATTGTTATTTGTTGTTATAGCGGCAATAGAAGTACACAATCTGTGAAAATTTCAACTGTCTACCTATTACGGTACATGAGATAAAGCCCGCTAACAGACAGATGGACAGCGGCGGCTTAGTAATATTGTTCCGTTTGGCACCCTTTCCTATAACCGTAATTATTGGTGCATACCGCTACACATCAAGCTATACATTTCCACTTTAAGCTGACCTCGCATTGTACGTAAAGTCTATACAATCCGAGATCAGCATAAATTGGAATATATGTAGCCGTGTACTGTAACTTGAGTCAAGAAATCTTTTCCTTCTTAGGACCATAGTAGCAGGGATAGTGGTACCGGCAGTGGAGCTAACGTTTGTGCTTCCATCCAACTGCCCCGGACAAGAGTCTTCCAGGGATTTGGACAGTGTGCCTCTCGACTCGTCCAGTTTACAGGACTTGAAGTTGGGTGAGTGATGCTTCCTCTATCAATAGTGGTGGGTATGTAGATAGTTTATCAGGTCAGTGAAAATAAAACTGGACTAACGAATAGTTTTACTATAAACATTTTAGTTCTAATGTAAACTTAAAATAATAATTGCGACTGTACCACTCACTACCTCATAGAGCAGTATTATTTTAATATTACTTCAGTGTGAGAAAGAGATGAAGCTATAAGTATAGGAGGTATAGGTTTTTTTTTTGCTTATATGTTGAATTTCTTTGACATCTTTCTATTGACATGTATCATTTTTCTATTTCTTTTTTCACAATTTCGTAAATTTTTTGATTATTTGTTTTAAGTAGATTGTGGAAATTATTAGCATGTAAGCGTTTTGGTCATAACTGTAAGCTTATATTGTGTTTTATTCAATAAATAAATAAATCTCTTTCCCACTGTGAAACAATAATACTGCTATAAGAGGTAGTGGTTGGGCTCCTGATCAAGGGTCTCATCAGTGAATAGGTCAGCTACAATAATTGGTTGACCTGACCCTTCAAAATTACATCAACATAGTAAAATAGAGGTTGTTGTTATTTGAGGAACGAATTGACACTGACCGGCGACCTAAGGAAGGCGCTTATCATGCCCTTTCATTCCCACATTATTTATGTCTTGAAGGTCCAAGTGAGAGGGCATGATTAGCGCAGCTATTCTCAATTCGTCGCGTTAATGGCGCGACTTATATTGAATTAGATTCGACAAGAATTAACTATACTATCAGAAACTTGGACTTAGTTCCATACGTACACCAGCCATTGGACTCTCGAATTTTTCTCCTTACAATTCCTTCTAAAATATTATGTTTATTTATTCTTTAAATTATGTTATATCTTATTTATTCATGTATTTATTTCCACGTCTTTCGGTGGGCAGAGCACCATACTGTCTCTACGCTAGGCGCGTCGACGCCGCTTGAGGAAAACTGCAGTAAGTTTTTGGGAAAACAGATACATATGCATCAATTCAATCAATCTGCCTAGCCTTTTCCCAACTATATTGAGGCCGGCTTCCAGTCTAACAGGATGCAGCTGAATACCAGTCTTTTACATGAATCAACTGCCTATCTGACCTCCACAACCCAGTAACTGGGTAATACGATACCCCTTGGTCAGACTGGTTTTCAGACTTTCGGGCTTCTAACGACCCGCAACGACTGTCAAAGATCCACGAATGACAGCCGGGACCAACGACTTAACGTGCTTTCCGAGGCACGGAGGAGTCTCGGTATATAGAGATGGTCACCCATCCACAGAACAACCCCCGTAAGCGTAGCTTAACCTGACGGATCCACCGGTGCGGCAGTTAATACTTGCCACGAGCTCCTCACAAGCATCAAGTAATCATTGATTTTGCATTGTCCATTTTATGTGTCTAAAAGCACCTATTACTAAATAAGAAAAAACCTAATAAAATTGGCATAATGTATTTTCACACCATTTGCTCGATAATGTCAAATTAAATATCATGCAAACCTAACCTCAAATAACTCATTATAGCCCTGGGGTCTAGCCGGGCACTAATATTGTACTGAATTTCATTATAACCCGCTAGTCAATAATGTGATATGAATTTGGAACCTAACTAAATATTCAACAAAAATCAAATTGCTTTTTATTACTTCGCAGAAGGTGTGGAAAGTAGAGTATTCCCCTTGGGGATAAAGGTGTCAAAGGCCCGTATTACAGAACCTCACTCAAAACTCAAGCATTACTAATCAAAAGGCTTTAAACGACTTTTAAGTAATTCTTGAGTTTGAGTGAGGTTCTGTAATACGGGCCTGTCAGGCCTTAGTCTTGGGTGAGCTTAAGTCCCTCGCTGCACTCAGGATTTTAGTATTAACTCTCACGCTTCGCAAAGGAGTTAACTCTGCGCTAGGGCGTACTAGAATCCTTCGTTACGCTCGGGTTTCAATATACCGCCCGTAAAATAAGAAACTGAGGAGCTCGGGGCTAAGTAATAACAGCCGCACGGGTCGAACTATCTTGTTAAGCTATGCTTGCCGAGGTTGGACCGTGGATGGGTAATCGATCTTTACATACCGAGACTCCTCCGTACCTCGGAAAGCAGCTTAAGCCATTGGTCCCGGCTGCCATTCGTGGATCTTTGACAGTCGTTACGGGTCGTCAGAAGCCCGAAAGTCTGACAAACAGTTTTACCAAGGGGTATCGTATTACCCAGTTACTAGGTTGTGGAGGTCAGATAGGCAGTCGCTTCATGTAAAATACTGGTATTCAGCTGCATCCGGTTAGACTGGAAACCGACCCCAACATAGTTGGGAAAAAGCTCGGCAGATTGAACATAAGAAACTGCTTTATCCCCTTGTTGAATAATCTATTATTATTATTTTGTGTCAAGAAAACCTACGTTCACCTAGATAATCATTATTGTGTACTCATGCTTACGTAAAAACAGTTACGTGTGTGTCTGCACTTTCTTTTACTTTTTATTTAACTCTTCGCACACTTGCACAGGCTAGAATAAGATTCTCGCAAAAATCAAAAGCTTTGTCGAAATTTGGGGTATAATAAAGCATATTCTATCTATAGACTGACAGACAGGATTTTGATTCCGTACAGGTTCACTATTATAATAGAAAAAAAAACTGCTAATTTTTGTAGCATCCTCGTGCCAAATTATGTACTCAGCGTTTTGTAGCAATATGTAGTAAACAGACTATCGCGCCATCGTTATCAGATTATCTAAATTCCATTCAGATGTTTGTTTCCAATTGATGTTATTTCTACTTAAACGTTGTGATTTGTCGCCCATATTAAAAACTATATGAAAAAACAACAACGTATTAACATTGCTGCTCATATTTCACCCAACTTTAAAATGATAAACAGCTATTTCTAATCAAGTCTAGCTTCCTCGCCCTATATAAACCGTCACTACTAACGGGTCCAACTCCCAGTAGGTTCCGAAGCTACAATGGCGCCGTCGATGATGGATCGAGATAGCGGCCTGTTAGCTACTACGTCGGTGGAGGTCTACCAGCCTATTGTCATTGAGGAACCTCCTCCGCCTAGCCCGGGGATGACTTTTGGAGGTATTCTATTTTTCTTATATATTAATGTTTTTTATAAAAATGTACACGATATGTTTATAAATTGAAAAAAAGTGCGAGGTTGGGGGAGCCCTGCCAGGAACGAAGTCCCTGCTCACCTATGATTTAAAACAAAATTTTCGCTGCCGCCATCTTGGATTTACATTTTAACCTCATTATCTTCTACTTTAGCACCCTCGAAAACCATGAAAACGACACCCATGCTGAAAAGTTTGAACATTTTCGTAACTGCCTTATTGGATTTTCATTATGACCAAATTCACACTTGAAAAGTCTATAGTGAAATTCTTGATAGTCGCATAAAGGGGGTATAACGCTGACGTGACGATTTTTATCAGTTTACTCCTACAAAACTTCGTTTCAAAAGATGTCGTCCCTTCATTTAACTTTAGGTGGCCTCATCGTCAACACACATTATCTTCCAGGCTTCTCCTCAATGCGTCGCGGCCTTACATCTTTAGTGACATCAATAGACAGCGCGCTAACTCGCGACGACGCGAGAAGCGACGCGGCTTCCACTGCAAGCTCTGACAGCGATAGATATGTTGTGGTCGGGTTGGCTGCTGAGTCGCCCGATGATGCGGATATGGCATTCAGGTATGTACAGGTTTCCAAAGAAGACTATCCGCTTCGGCAATCATCGTCTATCTTCGGAAATACGAACGCGCGATTGTGAGATTTAGTATAGAGCTTGTTACAACCAAGGAAGTATTTGCCTTTTTGGTTTTACCATGTTTATAATTAAAACTATAGATTAAAATCTTTATGCAATTTCATAAAACTTTTCAAAACTTTTGAGTGACAAATGACGATCTGAGACCGGAGTAGGTAACCCGATAGAGATAAAACTTCATAAGCAATGATAGGTGCACTACTACAAAGAGCGGTAGTACAACATTTAGAAACATTGCCTCTGTGAGGGGTTAAACTTGCCCGTTGGTCCCGGCTGTCATTCGTAGATCTTTGGCTGTCGTTACGGGTAGTCAGAAGCCCAAAAGTCTGACAACCAGTCTTACCAAGGGTAGCGTGTTACCCCGTAACTGAAATGTGAAGGTCAGATACGCAGTCGCTCCACGTAAAATACTGATATTCAGCTGCATCCGACATAGTTGGCAAAAGTCTAGGCAGATGATTTGTTAGTCTGTGCCTTTATAGTCAATGTGTGCTAACTCACGCCTCCCACTTAGAGAAGGCCAACATTTTTTGACGATGTTATATTCACATCAGTCTTTCTTTCCACAGAGAGTTCGAACACGGTCGCGCGTCCATCGGCGTCAGTGGCGTGGAAGTGGCAGCTGAGGTTTTGGAGCGATCCTCGTCACCTAGCGACCACTCCGTCACCAGTTCCTGTAGGAGGAGAGATGTCGTATGTTTTTTTACTTAACAATTAACAGAACCGCGTTTAAAAAATATATTAAAGGATGTATGTGTCAGTTCCGACGCACGACTTGAGTTTATTCCTTAATACGATAGTCTCTGAATATCTAATAGGCAAAGAGGCTAAAGAAACGCGTCTGTTTAAAAAAAAACATTAAGAATGTTGGGTCGAGATCGAGACCCTAGAGTCTAGCTAAAGCCCCGACTTGTCTACAGCAGTTATAACTCTAAAATTAATATACTTATCGAATTTTCCTAAAAGTATTACGGAGACGACGCCCAGCAAAGCCAAACTTTATTTTAAATCTTTATCCTTTGTTAGTTTTCGTATTAGGATGTTTGGCGACTTCGAGTCAGGCACAAAAAAAAGACTCGCGAGGGCCCATCAGACATATTTTGTCACCGAGTTTTTATGTACTTGTTGGAAATGTGTTGAAAAACGTCGTTTGATACACGTGTTTTTTTTTTTTTTTTTTTTAAACGTTGCCCCACACTAGGAGTTTCTCATGTATCGTGGGTGCGTTTACAAACATTTAAACTCACATACACAAACAGCCAGACCCGGAACAACTACCTGTAGGTCATACAAATATTTTGTTCCATGCGGGAATCGAACCCGCGACACCCAGCGCAGCAGTCAATCGCTTAACCACTGCGCCAACCGTGTCGTCGCATTAATTTGTCATTGCACACCTCAATCAAAATGTACTATTGTTTCTTCTCATAAGTAGTTAGGACAAGCTCTTTCTACATACTACCTTTAAACTGCCCCAAAGATATCGACCAGCACTTGGCGTCTCAACAACATTCACATAGTGCAGCAGAGCGGCGGCGGCAGGACCTCCCTGAGACTCGCGGCCGACGACCTGAAGAGCGACGAGTGTAACGCGATACCGTGGGATGAATTCCAGGTGAGTTGGCTGTTGGTGGTGTAAAGTGGGGTAAAAGGGGGACGGGGGAAGCTGGTTTTCGTTTTGGCGCTGTTTGTAGTTGGCTGTTGAAAAACTTACAGTAAATAATGATCGAATTGCCTATATAAGGTAAATAGTGGAATTAGAGACAAATGTATGTAAAATGTTGCCAACTGTCGACATGATAAAATAAGAAATTTGGTTGGTGAGACCAAATTAAATGCCGCTCCGTTGACCTCTAATAAATATTATTTGGATTCGCGCAATTTAAAAACAAACCTTTTTTGCTTTGAAAATAATAACAACAGGTAACTCCAAACAGTTTCAAACAAACAACTCTATGTGCATATTCAACAAATTGTACTAAAAATGCCCACAAAACCCGACTTTCAAAATACATTTTATTTCGTATTTCAGAATACTATCATTAACTATCACAAAAAATATGGTAATTTTTGGTACATTTTTAATTTTCCAAAAATCATACACATTTAATTTGTTTATATTTTTTCCACACTTATGTTTGACAGTATTGAATTAATGATAATATTAAACAAACATACTGACATTATTCAACAGCCTTTTCTATACTTTTCAACAAGATTTTCTATAATTAATCATATAAACTAACAAATTATTAATTTTAAAATTTCAAAGTATTTAAACAAGACTCACTGAACACAATATTTTGGTAACTCAAAGCGAAGTTACTTACAATAATATTTAAAAGCATGTGTTGATATTTAAGAGTCCGCATTATCTTTTATTTTCTGACCTTACATCTAATGATAGTCTTCAATCATAGGCAGAGGCGGTGTCATTGGTGTTTTATAAAAAAAGAACACACACAAAGTCATATCACGTACGCTTTTTGGAGATTCTTCTGGTAAAGCCAAAATGGCAACCTTTTCAACAGATTCTGTAGGGTGGTCAAAAAAAGGCCCTAGATAAGTCAAATTAATTATAACACCTTAAGTTCACCACCTACTTATTAAATCGTTTCAAAAGAGTTTTCTAAAGTTTTGTTGTTTTTTTCTGTGCCAATTTTGACAAATCAAATACGAGTATTCTCGTTTTTTTTACTATTTCCTAAGTCAGTGGTTCCCAAAGTTGAATGCACCGCCGCGACCCACCAAACAAACACTTCCAAATTCGGGACTCACATCTTGGCTGTCATGGAGAAAAGATGGCCATAACTATTTATGAATGAAGGACTGTACTACTGTACTAATAAGCAAAAAAAACATTCAGTTACAATCGTTAATTTTAATACTGAATTAACTACAAGGAGTGCTATTTCATGAGAAGGATTTATTTGTTTCCTACTGTTTGTAATTATAGCTTTAACATCAACTTCAACTTCTTCAATCGCCATGAGTGTTACGTCAAACTTATTTCAGTATTTAGTTGTAATATTAGTCAATCCTCAAAACCAATTTCTCAAGGCCCACCCAATATTCGCTCGCTACCCATAGTTTGAGAAATGCTGTCCCAAATCATATTCAAGTTAATAATTCTTACTTCCTAATTCTCAAGTAATATATTTTTAACTTGAAAGCCATTTCAAAAGTGGTCGTACCCTAAAGCACTTGTGATATTTTATTGATCGTACATTATTTTGTTCCAATGACGCTGCCTCATCAGATTATGTGCATGACCGTATCATCACAATCATTGTATTTCGTACCCAGTACGGTGTATCGCTGTAATACTGAACTTTGTTACTAAGGCTTCGGGTTTAGGAGCGAGCGACCGTCGAGTGACTGTTTTGTTGCGCAACTAAGGTGCTGAGCACCGTAAAGCTATAGTTACGTCCTTTCAGTAACATTTTTATCCTTCAACAAAAATAATTTTGTCAGCTTTTGGTGTTATTAACTATGGCCAATTTTAAAATGATCAAATTTAGAGCTACAGCTGAACTATTATCACAAAATGAAAAGCCTACGCAGCTGACTGATACCAGACAATTCTTCCGAGTGTAGAAATGTCAGCCATCATTTTGCCAACAGTCGTTCAACTGTTGCCCCGCAGTCGCCCGACCATCGCTCGCTTCAAAACCCGTCCTCAAACTGGAATGCATCCATTTTATCTCTAACTATATGTGTCTATGTGTGTTTTTTCCTCTATGGCAATTCCCGCCCGCTCGGCTATCGTGAACCGAAAGAACCGTCTCAAGGTATTTAACATGCGATCTATAGATCATGATCTATAGATCATTTGACACGATGTAGTGATATCATTATGTTGAGTGCCCATAGATGTAGAGGTTATGTGTCGTAGCCAAGGGGGTTTGTCTGTGTATGAGTGAGTGAGACGAAAGATGTTTCTGTCCCTTGTTTTATGTTTTTTTGCTTGTGTTTGGTTGACTATCTATAAAACTGCGTTGTAAGAAAACCTATATTATGAAAATAAAACAATATATATATATAAAAAGGCAAGTTATTCTTCCATAAGAATCAACGTTTATACAATAAACCCCATATTTATTTATTCGCTCGTTTCACATATTTTTCATTCCAAACACAAGCAATGTTTTATTTATACCAGAAACATCTTTACAAATGCTTCATTGCTATCTGTTACATGTCCGCCATTTTAGCTTCGCCAGCGCCAACTGAGGGCTCAGGTAGGATGCATTTCGCAGCCTATATTGTTCCTCTATTTTATTTAATCCCGAATTTGGTCTACCAACGGTTGAGGAGACGACTACCGTTATCCAAAATTATTAATATTATATGCATGGTTATAATTCCGTGTTTCAATAAATCATATATTTTATTAAAGCCTCCGTTTTCATATCAAATGTCAATCAAAAACAGTAAAATAACGCATTTTCTTTTATGTCGTTCTCTTGTATCCTAAATTTAAATTTTATACAAGTATTCCAAAACCAATGAACAAATATATACTATACAATCTATTCTAAGCTTCTGCATGTTACATATACTATATCGTTCTAACAAAGTACTGCACCACTTGACAATATAACTTTTGTTCAGAAAAGGAACAGCGCGCCTAAAACTGAACGCATTAATTTGTTCCTTTGAGTTCGCGCGCGACTGCTAGTCACCGGCTGAGGTATGTGAGCGGTGAGACAGGGGAGGTACACAAAGGCCAAGCTAACTCAGTCTGCCAATTTTGTCAATGGTGCCCTCCCCCGTTTCACCACAACATATCTCAGGCGGTGACTAGCACTCGCGCGCACGGCCTATAGCATATTTGGGACTTAATTATACTATTAAACGTACAGACGCCAGCACATCAAGCTACTACAATCAAATTGTCAAATTTATTTAATGGATTTGCAACTTTATCACTGAGCGATAAGGTTCAAAGTTGATTGGGAAAATTTGACAGTTTCAGGTAGCTTGATGTGCTGGCGTCTGTACCTACTCGTATCATTAGAGATAATAATATGTTTTAATTTGGCGCGTGTCTGCCAAATTTGATCGCACTTCTGTCTACTCTTTTTTATTTAATAAAAGTAACTAATAAGCAATGTAATGTATAAGTGGTGCAATAGTTTTGTTGTCCAGTGTTTTCTAAATGTCGCATGTCCCGCACAATCCTTTCATCTCCATCCACACATAGTGTTGTAAACGTGTTTGTGACGTATCCGCTTATTTGTGATGCTTCTAACTCGTCTGATTGTCTGTTGATACTTTTGAACGCGACAGCTAGTTTTAATAATATTAACTATATTCAATCAAGCGACAGATTCGGTATTTTAAACATTCGACTCAGGCTTACCTTGTGTACCTACAGCAGACCAAGTTCTGTGGTCATTAAAAAATACATGTCGCTGTCCCGGGCAGAGAGCTCTAAAATAGCTAAAAACAAATGACAGTCTGGTGTCTTGCAAAGGCTGTGAAATAAAAAAAACAGTTCCTTTTTTGGACCTGTCAAAGTTCCAAATTCAAAACAAGCGTTCAACAGTATCGGCCGTTGCCCCCAAACCTTCTGTCGTCACCTTCCTCCCGTAACGAGTCCCTCTGAACACAGAACAAGTTCTCGATGCGGGCGCGTGCGTGGTCGGAGCCGGCAACCACAGAGAGTGATGAGCTGAAACCGAGAGATGAGCCTCTCGTCGCAGCCCGGCTTGTTAGAACACAGATGCCGAGAGAACCTGAGACAAAGGTATGTTGATACTTGAACAGCAATTTTACTACATTAGTATGCAGTGTACGAATTCCTCGTTGTTCTAGGGGTTGCAAGCGCTACTGTGAAGCAAGAGGTCCTGGGTTCGATTCCCAGATCGGGCAGTCTTAATGGGTTTTTTCAACTGGAATTTCTCAATAGCCGCACGGATGTGTGCCGGGTTGATGGAAATAGGCTTGCCCATAAATGTAACTGGTGAAATGTGGGTGTACTAATAGGTACAGCTCGGCCCAACTTTTCGGGGAATACAGGCGTTATGCTATGTACAGTCAGTTGTCAATATTATCTGACCCACCCTAAAAACAAACGAATTAGGACCCTCTGATATTAACAATAAGGTTTATTCAATTTAAATGAGCGTATCAGACAAGCGACGGCTTGATGAACAAATACAATAATAATACAGACACGCAAATTTGATCTTTAAAACGTTAGCGTTAGGTTATATGTTATAACTACTTGTTATAATATAATTAGTGTAATAACTTATTTTAATATCTATCTTCAAGTAATTCTGGTCTCGTGGTCTGAATATAAGACTGGGAAAAACAAGTTGCGAGATCAAATCCTGCGACAAAATAATTGTTTTGCTTTTAATTTAGAATTTATTACAAAACCATTTCTTGTTTATTGTAAAGAACTATAGACGGATAACCTTCAAATATAAACTTTCTAAAATGGTAATATTTTCGCATAATTTGTAATAAGTGGGTAGTTGAAAAATAAATATTCGTATTCATTATAAAACCTAAGGGTATGCAGTGACTACGCGCAAACATATTTTACCTTGTTTTACTATATTGCAAAAACAACGTCTCTTTAGAATTTTTTATTTTCTGTTTTATGTAGTTTTTTTATTATCATGTGTGTTTTTATTTATTAAAAAAGGAACTGATAATAGGTGGACTGTGTTTTTGAACCGACATGTTGTTCGTCGCTAAGCCACAAGAACTTGTTAGAAACGTGCGAAATTAAAGATTGGGTTGTAATTATGTAGTGTGACTTAAAAGCTTTTCAACTTTAATGTCAACGAGATAATGATTAAAATAGCATAACAAAATGATACATAATGCCGGTGGCTCCGACAATGTTGGGAGGGTTTACCTTAACGTTGCGTGTTAAAGATCAAATTTGCGTGTCTGTATTATTATTTTATTTGTTCATCGAGTCCTCGAACACTAACTAGTCTGATATGCTCATATAAATTGAATAAACCTTAATGTTACAAGCACAGGGTCCAAATTCGTTTGTTTTTAAGGTGGGTCAGATAATGTTGACAACAGACTGTACTATGAAGTGTCAATTATAAAACTGTATAGCTGTCACCTCAGTTATCTACAAGTTAGTTAGTTAGTTGCTATTTCATACAATCACTTCACTCAAAAATTTACAAAATTCTATAAAAATGTAGGTGTCTCCTACCTATAACACTGAAACATCCAAGAAAAAATATATATTTGTCTGCAATAATGCAAACACTTGTCCACCTGTTACACTCGCAAAAATATTTTAAATTCTAATAGTGTTATTACTTTTACAAATGCACGTTAGTAATTCAAATTTGAACCTTATATAAATGTTCATAAAGTTCACGTGACGCTCGTGATTCGAACGTATTCTGTCTTACACAATCTTCTCTGTTCCCCAGGGTCTTGCGCCATTCGAAGAGCTACTGGAGGCTCGGATCCATGATCTGAGCATAGCTCTCAACATGAGCACCGCATTAGCACTCGCTGAGCTTATTGAAGATGAAGTGGTTGTGCCGCCTATGCCACTAGAAGTAAGAGAGATATTTTTATTTTAACCTCGATTTTTGTGAGCAAGCGTTTTTTGGATCAATTTTATTGTGAAATATTCAGCATATTACTTAACTGTAACTTGTGTAGCCTACAAAGCGCAACTTAATTCAGTGTTTTAAAGTCAGGTTGTGCAACTTAGCGTTAACTTGGCAAGGCAAGACGACTTAGCACGTACTTTGGATCAGCGTTATTCCTGTAAGTGTCGCACAGCTGTTAAACTACAAATGTAAGATAGAGACGAGAAAATTTCTTAGTATAAAATACTCGATAAGTGACCTTTGTACTCAGTGTCAGAAAGGTGTGGTATTTAAGGTTGTAGTACAGAGCACATGCTGGTCCTGCTCCATAAGACAATTTAGAATCTAGACAAAATCTAACTGATTGCCAATTTAATTGTATAATATTATTTTTTATAACATTGATTTTATATTCTGTGATTACTTGAACTCACACGCTGACTTATTATTAGTATTATTTGTTAAAATGTTAGGAATATCGTATAATTTTACAATATTCGTAAATATGTGAGCAGCATGCATCTATCACATAATTAATTTATCTGTCATTCCTAAATTTTTCATTCTATTTACCTATCATGGTATAGTAATCTTATTCTAAGTGCATCGTCTTCACATATAATTATATAATTAATGTACCTATACTAAATATTGTGAAAACATTTCAAAAGAGTAACGGGTGGAGTTTCTTACCCATTCTTCTCCATACGAAAACTACCTTTTGGAAGGGGCGAACAGTTTTTTTTTTTTTTTTTTTTACTTTTGACGTACAAAAGTGTCGTTTTGTGCCTAAAAGAAATAAATTATTTGACTTTGACTTTTGACCATCATACTGACCAACTTTCTTCGTAGGACCAACATACATTTGGGTCGAGTAGTTTTTTTTTTTGCGATTATAATATATTGGTCCCATGGATCATTGTTCACGTTGATGGTCTGTATCACACCTTCCTGATGCACCCTGTAGATCTCAGCCTCAGTACTATCTTGTCAAGCTAGGTTGCTGAAACTTGCCAAGTTTGATTGAGCAATCTTTTTTTTTTACTTCTCTATCTCCGTCGTAATAATAATACTACCTACTTTAAAAATATATGTCAATACACAGGTATTTTTTTAACCATCATTTGCAGGTACTAATAGACAACGTAAAACTCCACCTAATAGAAGACCGTCCGAATCGCTCAATATCCTCTCCCCCGCCACAACCGCTAGACATAGACCTGACGACCCTTCGCATGACCCGGGACTTAGCCGGGGTGGTCCGACTTGGCCCCCCTGTTTCGACCCCTTCCACAGTGGCCTCTCCGGCGACGCCACAGCCACAGCCGGAGTTGGATGAGGCTAGAGACAAGATTGATAGGCTGAATAGAGAAAACGAGGAGTTGAGGAAACGGCTGGTCACGTTGGCGAGAATAGCGGAGGATAATCGGGAGTTGAGAGCGTGAGTACTTGGTTGTGTATAGTTGGTTTTGTTATTTCAGTTAGATGGGTAGCGGGGAAGGAAATTGCGTTCTCATAGAAGGTGGATATTTGACAAAATAAATAATCTAATCTATAAATAAAATTGGAGTGTCTGTTTGTAATGTTAAACTAACAGCTTTTTACTAAATGCATATGAAAGTATATACAGTACTTCATAAAAAAATACATTTTTTTTAAATCTTTGCGTTTGTTCCGGCTAATCTCCGAAACGACTGGACCGATTATGACGAGACTTTCACTGGTAGATAGCTGATGTTGTACTTTTTTTTTTAGAAAAAGAATAAGGGTCAGGGCAGCAGCTAGTTTGGTATATAAATTTAAATGACTAGCTGTTGCCCGCGACTTAGTCTGCAATTCAGGATAAAACGTAGCCAAATTTCATCGAAATCCGTTCAGCCGTTTTAGCGTGAAAGCCTAACAAACAAACAAACTCACATTCGCATTTATAATATTAGTTACGATATCGGTTTTACTCACATGTTTGAATAGAGCTCAACAAGTGATGAAGATAAGAGTTACATTAGTCAAGCAAGCCCGAAAACTGACAAAAAATTACAAAAGGATTTGTCATAAAAAAATTGATCAGTGAAAATGATGATTGAATTATCTAAAGTAATCTTACGATATTATTAATATTTTGGTCGCATAGTTCTCAAAGCTGAAAACTAATGTGATTTAGTGCATTTTTCACCAATGAAACAGAACGCGATCAGCACATCTAAACCGCGTTCAAGAACTGTCAGTGTCAATATTCCACAGAAAATAATGACACTGACAGCTCTTAAACTTGGCTAATGTGCTGATCGCGTTCAGTTTCTTTGGTGAAATTAGCCCTAAAGCTTTTAAATGCTTGCCTGGATAATTTAAACTTATGTTTTCGTGATTACAGGAAAGTTGAAGAAGCATCAGTGTTACGACAGTGCGTGCACGCAGCACAACAAGAGGCAGCCAGTTTATTGGCTGACAAACAGGAGCTTTTAGAATCCATGCGTCTGTTACAGGTACAGCATACAACTATTATAACACTTCATAAAAGTCCTTTTTAGCACTTATTCTCAACAGCCAGTACTTAGGTCGTTTTTCTTTGTATCCAAAATTTGTCATACCAAACATTTTTACGTAACCCAACTTATTTTTCGTTACAAAATCACATCTTCAAATCATCTTGAAACTTGTAATTTGGAAGTTTGATGGCACTTCTTCTCTCCAACTTTAAACATTGAAATCATTAAATGTATAACCAACTTCGGATATCAGTGCAATAGGGATGATGACCGGGTAAAAAAAAAAAAATTATATTTAGTCCGTCAGTCAGATAATAAATAGTTATTTGTTATACAAGAGTGCAAAGTTGCTTTTTAACCGCGTGTTCAATTTTGATGACCGAGCAAGCGAAGGATTCTAAAATTGAATCACGAGCGCAGCGAGTGATTCAAAATTAGAATCCTGAGCGTTAGCGAGGGAATCAAAAGAGCACGAGGTGAAAAATCTTTGCACTCGAGTGCAACACGTAACTTTTCATTCCACCTCAGCGAGGAAATGACTAAATGCAAAAAAAAAAACGTTTACAATCACAAGATAGGTACACTTTTATTTCAGTTTAGGTATTAATTACTACATTATGACAGGTAAGTATTACAGAATAATCTTTAAATTATAACAAAATAATACTAAGGTATAATTAAGAAAATTTTAAAGTAACGTTGCTACAGTTATTTAAATTGAGTGTAATATTTTTGTTTGGTACTGTAATATTGGTGTTAGTCACTTGTGTACTGTTTTTCGGTAAACTATCTGTCATACTTAATAGTTGTACCGATTCATCGGATTCCCTTGGCGTGAATGTTGGAGAGAGAGGGAGATGGTTAGGTGTTTCATAACGGCTTATTTTTGATGTAGAAGGGCCAGTACAAGGATCCGATTGAGGCTCTTTCAGTGTAATGGCTCCTACGATGCCTTCACATATTTTAGACTTATTTTGGATGGAATCCTCTATGTATCCCTCTACAACTGCATTGGACTTCCAGCCTCCGTGGCGCTTAAGGGACAGCAGATCAGCTCCGGAATCAGCCAAAAGTGTGGCTGAAGTTCGTCGGAAACAATGACCCGTGTACAACAGGGGTTCTGGAAGTTCAAGAAATGTTGCTATTTCTCGTGGGATACTGCCAATTTTATTAGTACCCATAGGCTGTCTAACACACTTTCCATTGCGATACTGTAGAAAAAATCGATTGATTGGAGTGTTAGGCGGGCGTAAGGCTTGATATTTCTCAACAATCGTTACGTATTCCTTGCGAATGACGAAGTTGCGGTCTCTTTTTGTCTTTGTATTAGGTAAATTAATTAATAGTAAGTCATCTGAATGTTTCTCAATGTTTTTGACATTAAGTTGTGTTAGTTCATTAGTTCGACATGCTCCGTTTATTCCAATAATAAGAACAACCTGTAACGTAAAGAGTATTGTAGTAGATAAATTAATAAAATTGATATGAACGCATAATTATGCCTATCAACATCTACTAAGTATACTATTTAATTGAGATTAATATACTTAAGTAGATACTGAATGTGCAACTGACTTACTTTTGCCGCCAAATATACGGAATCGGGTGCTTCGTTAAGAAACTTTTCAATATCAGATACTGTGAAAACCTTCGATTATTTTGGTTGATGACCAGATGAGGCTCTTTTTAAAAATGCCACTAATTTAGGATAGGTATCGATATGTTTGTCTTTTTTCATCTTTATTGTTGCTTTTAGCATCGAATACGTACTCCATAGAGTGCTTGCTTTCTTGTTCTCGGATAATTCTATAAAATATGCCAGCAAAACGTTTTCTGAGAAAGTTTTGGCTCCTTTTGCTAGTCGCCACGTGTTGAACATATCGTACTGTTTTAAATACTTCTCGCGTGATTGTTGAGGGAGAAAGCTCATTTGCGCATTATTAACAGTTTCAGTCAATTCTGTTGGCGTCAAGCAAACTTCCTCGTCGCTAGAATCACTCATTTTAGTTTTTTCACTTGTTTTCAAGTTTCTTGTTTTTAATATACCTAAGGTTTAACAATGACGTGAAAAAATGCCGCGTAAAGAACCGCGTACAAAGCAAATTGAAAAAAGAACACCAAGAAGGTTCCGAGTCTGAGTTTTTAACAAATTAAATAAAGTTGTATGATATATTCGGCACCATAGAGGTAGCAGTAAATAGGTTTAATGTTTTTTTTAATTCACAAACTTAGTGCACACGATGTTCTAAATTCAATTTACTTTATCCTCTAGAGAATAAAAACTGCTTTTCCACTCAGATACTGAAGATTAAAAATACTCTTTCCGAGATGGTGGGATGAAAAAAATATTAGACATATGGTATTTTTTGCTTGATCATATTAATAAAAAATGACTTAGATACAACGCATTAAAGTTGGGGAGTGGGGGTTGATACGTCACAAGTATGTATAAAATCTACATACAAGTGACGTCATGGCACATTATTACTCAATGTATCGCCGTAATCTTTTGATAACGTAAAAAAAGAAAAAATACGTGTACGTTATTTTTTCATAGTCTACATGACGGACAAAAAAAAATTTTTAGCATCATCTCTATTAGCTAGTAACCTTCGTTCGTACTTCTGTAACATTAAGATCATAATCGGTTTAAGTTTGTAATACAGTCCATATTTGGAGTTGTGCCCGGTTGCTGGCAATAGGCTCGCCCCCTATTACATGGGACTTAAACATAACTGGCGAAATGTGGGTGTACTATAGGTACACCTCTGCCCAACCCTTCGGGGAAACAAGGCGTGATGTTATGTTATGTGGTAAAATTTCAACGCGTAAATGATACGTAAATGTTCCAGGAGCAGATATCAGGTGGCTGTCGCGGCAAGAGATAGCGGTCGCGAGGCGGTCCGCCGCAGGGCTGCCTCGACTGTACAGCGTGCTGCGGCGACCAGCGGCCCTAGGTAGCGCCCTGGATATGTACCGAGTAAGGACTTAGGTCCACACAAAGATATGACTGTAGACCCTGTGTATGTACCAATTAAGGTCAAAAGAAAGATTGACACATCCTGTATATGTATGTACCAAGTAAGGACTAAGGTTGGAATTACACTTTAGATGATCAGCAAATGTGTAGACTCCTTGTAAATGTGCCTACCAATTAAGACTAAGGTCAAAATAAAGATTTTCTGACGTGGGTCTGTTCTTAAGAGTCCGGCCGGAAATGTTTTTATTTTCGGCAATAAATTAAAACAATTTTCGACCTGATTTGCATTTTCGGCCGAAAAGCAAAAACGAATCTAAGTTGTTGTGCTTATATTTGTTGTAAAGATGGATTTTCTCTAATATATATTATTTAAAATAGATATTTGTACCGAATTTCGCCAAAAACCGAAAACGAAATTCGGTCAAACTGTACTATGTATGTACCAAGTATGGACTTCGGTCATGACCATTAAATGTAGACCCTTGCCTATTGTAACAAGTAGGTAAGGATTTAAGTCGAAGGAACATTATGGGAGATGATCAGATGGTCCCTTCGAGACCCTGTATAGTTTAGTTTAGGCCGTGCCAAGTAAGACCTTGCCCAAACAGATGATATTCCGTGTACAGTATTATTATCTCACGAAGTGACGCGCGCCTTACTTATGGTAACCAAGTGTACGAACACGCTGTGAATGTGTGCGTGAAGACGAGTAGCGTCAGCACGTGACACTTCCGACTTCGTCCGTGTTTCGGATGGTACCGGGAGCTGCTGCACTTACACACACATTCACAGCGTGTTTGTGCAGTTGATAACAACAAGTAAAGCGCGCATCACTTCGTAAGATAAAAATACTATAATGTATGATAGAAGAACAGGAAACATCTGGAAAGTGGGTTGTTGGCAACTGTTACTAGAGAAAGTTGTAATATGATAGAGGGACTCATAGAAAAGAGTAAGAAAAATATTTACAGTAATCATGGCGCCCTATTGAGAAAATACTTAAATGTCACTTAAAATTTTTAAATTTGGGAAAATCTGGACGTATTTTTTCGATAGAGTTTTTGTATGATGTATTGAAATTTGGACAGGACAACGACTGGCGGGACAGCTAGTAAATAGAATGTCATACTGACAAGTTTTTTAAGTACTTACAATAGCATTTAAAACGTAAAGCGCGTAACTATTTTAAATTCTACACATTTTGTTTATATACAGATAGTGCAATCCACGACGACGCGCCCCACTCCGCGATCACTGTACTGTAAGCTGTACTTTAGTACGCAGCGGAGCGGAGTGAGGCGCGTCTCAGTGGATTGCACTATCTATACCAGTCTTCCTTGGCATAACAAATATTGAACACAGCCAAAATTAATTTAATATTTCATACATTAGTTATATATTTATGCAATCTTGATTTCTATTTTATTCCTTAAAAATGAAAATGAATTGATAACAGTGATCATATTATATTTAGTGCGTATTGTAAAGGTGGGTATATATTGTGGAATGCTTAGAAATTGTAAGGAAATTCGGCTGGTTTTTACTTAGCTTGTTACTTAGTGTAGACTAGGTTTTGTAAACTTAGTTTTAAATGGAGTTTATTGAAAATAGCCAAGTTCATACAGATAGTGCAATCCACGACGACGCGCCCCACTCCGCGATTACTGTACTGTAAGCTGTACTTTAGTACGGAGCGGAACGGAGTGGGGAGGAGGAGTTGAATAATAATATTCATATTATTTAGTTATGTTTAAAAATTCTAGCCTAGTGATGTGACCGTCGGACTGTCAAGTCATAGGTCTCGAGTTCGAACCCAAGGCACGCACCTCTGTCTTTTCGAATTCATGTGCGTATTGTAGAATAATCACTTGCTTCAAAAACGGTGAAGGAAAACATCGTGAGGAAACCGGCATGCCTGAGAGATATTTCTCGGTATGTGAAGCCAAGTCGGAGGCCCATGGGCGGCATATAAAACTCTGACACCAACTTAGTCAGAAACCACAAAAAAAGAAGAAAAAAAAGATTAAAAATCCTGAAAATCCTTCTACACTTCAGTGAAAAATCTTGTGTTTCAATTGTTTAACAATATCCTATGAATCTGGCTATATTTAATGATTCCATTTAGTCCAAAATCATGTTTATAGTATACTTATGTAAAATGTGTAATAATCACAAGTAAATTGGCCATATATTACTTATGTATATTTTAGTGTAATTTAACTACATATAATTTTTATATTATTGTGAAGGGCCCCAATCCATTATAAAATAAATTCCCTTTGATTAAGTAGGGATTTCAAAATGTTGAATGTTAATGTAAAGATAAAATTCTGAAATATTACCTCAGTATGAAATTAATGGTTAATATTCATATTTACTTCCTATTTTTATTCACAATAGAGGCATAGCACTAAGGAAAAGAAGAAATGGCGGCATTCATTTTTTAAAGTCACCAAGTGATACCTTTAACGCAATTGAAATAAATGTTGTACAATTTATGTAAAAGCTCGTGCAGACTAGCTCGACACCGGTAATTGTTGTACCTTGAAATTTGCTTAGAAATTGTTTTATTAGAGTCCGCGGTCAGCACGACGCTTAATACGGAAGATTTTTTAAAGAAGAGAAAATCTTAACAGTCCCAAGAAACGAAGTTTCTTTTGCTCAATATTTTGACGAGCCATTGAAACTCCACGCTATCGTGAGGTTTCAGAGCAGGTAAAAAATAAAACACTGACGATGGATAAGATTACACAAACTAGGTAAAGCTGCGTTTTCACTTCGCGTTCTGAACAGTTCTGAGCGAGCAAGGGTTTGTTCGCTCGGTAAATGACAACACTTCAGCAAGTGAACATGTTAGTTCAGTGATGATCGGTTGGACTCGGCTCGTTGGCCGACTCGAACCGAGTCGAGATGCTCGCTCTCTCATTCTTTCAATAAAAATGACGTTACGGTGAGCGAGCGAGCGTTTACTCGTTGTAGTGAAAACAGATGTTTTCTGTTTTGAACGAACATCGGCAGAAAAACAAACATTTGCTCTCAATAAAACGTTCGCGCGGCAGTGTAGTGAAAACCCGGCTTGACACAGCCATACATTCATATATTTGCTATCCCTAGGCCATGTATTGGCCTTTGGGAAAGAGAGAAAGTACCCATATCTAATGATGACCCATGAGAACTTGTACGAATTGTGGGAGTTTCTTATTTGTGATCACATCACAGGGAATCCTAGTAAGGCTATGAGAGAATTGGTAAGATAAAGGTTATTGAACCAATATGGCTGCTTATACATAATTATAATATTTATGTATTTAACGAGCACTAAGAGGCTTTTGATGTACATTAACGTATTAAAAACTACCTATATTTGTAATGTAATCGTTCAATATTATTTTGGTGCCAAAAGTGCAGACTATTAAATGTACAACTATAGATTTTGTTCTTTAGCTAAAAACTCTTTCAACAAGCCGTTGCGTCTTCCATTTTCTTTCGACCGATATTCAAAAAGACGTTCCATATTCAAAAGATCTTACATATCTATCAAACCGTAGTGCAAAGAACACTGTCTATACTTGTATATTTTGATTTAAGAGGTTGTACATAAAAGTTTTATATTTTTTTTATATGAAGTGATCATTTTATTTGTGTAATTTTAAAGTATTGTACATAAGTTTATGAGGTGACGTAATGTAGCTATTTTTTCAGATCTTTTTACTGTTTATTGATAGTAATTTCATAGTGAGAATTGCTTTTGGATAATTTAAGGCGTGGTTAGAGGGATTTAAATCTACTTTTGAATGGGAACAATTTCGACTTAAGTCCTTGAAAAAAGTTTAAAATTTAACCATCTGTGAAGTATTTCTTGTAGACATACTAGTCTCAGTATTCAAATCCGTGTAAACACGCCTTATCAAAATCGATGTAAATTAAAATAATATCTAATATCTTCAAGAGTTCAGTGAGAAATTTTTAGAAGTAAATTTTTGATAGTGTTTAGGTATTTACATGTCCTCTAGATTGTTAGCCCAGTTGAAATCGGTTCGCAGTGCAATGTCTACTAAAATCATGTTACGTTCGTCTTATAAGATAGTGCCGCTAAATGGTGGTAATCAATATTTAGCTTCAATAAACACCACACTAACACCCCGCTACTGATGGCCAACACACAAATTATCCAAGTCCAACATACTAAGGCCCAATTTCTCGAACGAAAATTATCGCTAAAAAATGTGACAAATTGTCAAGCGCGCGTAAACTGCTGATTGGCTGTTGATAAATCATTCAACCAATCACAGCAGTTATGCGCGCGTGACAATTTGGCCGCATTCCGAATTAGAATATAATCGCTCACAGCGCTGACATCGATATAAATTTGGCGTTCCGGTTAAGATATCACGATTATGACAGCTGAGGGCTGTCGACAATTCGGAACGCTCGTGAACACGCTCACGGTACTCGCTCAACGTCAAAACTTGCCCATCATAATTCTTTGTGTATATACCACACATTTCTTCTTCTTCTTTGGTTAGGTGGCGAACGGTAGTCAGAAGCACAATTTCGAAAATGCCACGTTAGTTTAAACATAAGATGCGAGTCAAAACAAAACAGCACAACTGTCATTTTTGACAGCGCTTACGGTGATATTAGTAAAAGGCATGGTCGGCGTTATCGCAAGATGGCGTATGTCATGACGTCATCTATGACGATTCAAGACAACGTTATCGTGCCCACGTTAATACAGTACGGTTGTTAGCGCACTCAAATCGATTATAGCGTACTTAACTCGGAATGCGGGGTTTGTCACATTAATTTCGTTCGAGAAACCACGGGGTAATTGCGTAACACACTTACAGTAGCATGTCTTTCATTTTGACAGTTCAACAACATTGATTGCGTTATTTACGTTGTTGAGCTTTTTTTTTCGAACATTATGAATCGATGGAATAGCAATATCCTTCAAAATCATTCAGATTATGATTGAAACTGTGTTACGCAATAAGGGTGCTGGCCCTCTGATGTCATTGGTTGACAGAAATAACAACAATCAATCAAAACACTTGACATGATATTATGTTTATATTAACCTTTCTGAAACCGGGTTTTAGTCGTTTCATTTTACCAACACAGAGTGGTAAATAGATGAAGAACTCAGGAAAACGCCGATGGACAGTCCAGTTAGAAAATTGGGAAGTTAGTCGAACTGAATTTGTTTTCTTGTGTATTTACACGTATACAGGGTGTTTGGCGCATGGACCGACACAATTATTTGGGGGATTGGGAGCGTCATTTGGGAGGTTTCACCCAAAGACCCCATGTCCTAAGTGTCACGGTTATTGAGATGTTTTTTTTTGTTTTTTTCACAAAATTACCCGAAATCTCGCCTTTAAATAGTCATTACTTTTTTGTTTATTGTTCTAATTGCACGAAATAACTTTTATTGTATTCTGCAATGTATTCTTATTCTAAATAAATAAAGAACTTTTTTAAATAAAACTATGTTCATAATTTTTGGAAAAAATCCTAAAAAGTCATATCTTATTAACCGTGACACTTAGGACATGGGATCTTTGGGTGAAACTTCGCAAATGACCCTCTCAACTCCCCAAAAAATTGTGTCGGTCCATGCGCCAAACACCCTGTATAAGACGAAAAAATCTTTAAAACTATGAAGCTAAAATATTACCACCAATTAAAGGCTTTTATATCACTTGTTAAAATGCAATGTATTACAATTTGGGGTAGCTCCATTATATCTTATAATACATTTATCTCTTTTACTCAGTGTTAGGATAAAAAAACTCGTGCCTGTAATAATTAGGTACATAATATATCCGCTTTAAGGTCGTTGCTGCCTTTTTATACTCTCATCTATTTAATCGATGTAACTTTTAAGAAACAGATGGTCGTATGTTCGTCTGTCTGTATACGATTCAAGTGACATTTAGTTACAGAGAAATTAGTGGTGGATGTTTTTTTTTTCGTGTTTTAAAGGGCATGTATTTAATCGAACCTCTAATAATTCCCATTTTGCTCTCCTAAATATATTGTTGATCACTCTAATATAATGATTGCGCCTCTTTTTGTGAATTTCAAATGATTCCTATTTTGGTTTCCCTTAATATACTAAATAGCCAAATAACTGCGACCAACTTGGATGTAGCGCCCGCGATACCGCGATAAAGAATGAGAAAGGCCAAAAAAATTTAAAAGAGGATCAATTATTTTAAAAAGTGTGCATCATTAGAAGCGCGAAAAGTTTTTAGTGGTTCATTAATTTAAAAGTATCTATCATTAGAAGGTCAAAAAGTTTTTAGAGTATCAGTTCAATATTTCTCGTGTTGAAGTTACTAAATGTCATTAAAAATCGATTATTTTCTATGTTTTGTAAAGTGTTGATTGGCACTAGTACTCTCCAAGGTATGCTGTTTATTCGTTAGTTTTGTGTCGAGCAATCCGACTATTGAAATGTACCATAACGTTGTTGCGATTTATTTAGTTACTAGCTGCGCCCCGCGGTTTCACCCGCGTAAGTTTCGATTCCGTGGAAATATCGGGATAAAAAGTAATAGCTGTTGACCGATTGCGATGAAACTTGATGGGTAGGTATATAGATGTTACCTTTTTAGGTGACAGTTGTGGGTAAAAAGGGTAAAAAAGAAAGAAAATAAAAATTAAATGTAATTACCTATAAAGAATCATTGCAAGGCTTCTCTGTAAACTACGTCTAAATTGTTAAAATTAAATTCAATATTCTGTAGATGGTTGTTTTATTTTTAATTTTAACTTACACTCGGCGTCACAAAAATCGCACGTCTAAAAGAATCTCTTACAAACTAGTTATAACCCTATTCAACGGTGAGTATTTATAATAACTATGGGAAGGCAATTTATTCCGGATTCAAGAAAAAGTGAGGGATTTGGTTGTGGTATAGGTACCTTCAAGGCATACTTAAAAAAATTATTCATGAAAATTGTAGGTATTCTGTAAGATCGGCAAAATAATGGCTAGCTAGCTTTAGCTTCATAATCTAAATTCGTACGAAAGAAGGAATATACAAGATATTATGAATAAATGAAGTTATGAAATTAGGTAGGTACTTAGTGCGCACGCATTTTTCCCATCATGGGAGTGTGGTTATAGGCCGAAACTATAGTTGGTCACGCGGTACGATCTTTACATCTGAAGTAATATTAATTCGATAAAGATTTAGTAGAAATAACAAAAGTCTGACATAACTTGGAGGTTAATTTTTCTCCGCTATGCCTCGGTTGAGTTTCAGCCAAAAGACTTTCTGTAGGCATAGCAGACACATGGAGATGTCGTTAAAAACTGAATCGTCTCTCGACGATGTGATCTTTGTTTATTTATCCATCATAATAAATCAAAACCACAACTTGAATTCATTCACCTCAGTAGCACACCTCGCTCCGCTGCGAAACCGCTGTAGTAAAGTAAAATTCACTAGGCTCGCGTCATGTTCCGCTACTCGAGTCGGATGAGAGTAGCGGAAAATGACGCGAGTCTATTGAATTTTACTACAGCGATTTCGCGGCAGAGGTGTGCTACTGGGGTTAGTTTCATTCAGGGCTCGTTATTTAAAATAACGTTTCTAACAGTTCTTTGTACATACACACGGCTACACATCAAGCTATACATTTCCAGTTTTCATGACATTTTGCCCTGAAACTCTGAAAGCCTGAGACACCGGTTTATATAAGAAAGAAAAAACTTTTGTTTGTGTATTTATTATTTGAGACTTACTCTTAATAATTATGAATCACATTTTGTTAATACTAAAGTAATTTGTACATTCTTTATATTGAAAGAAATTAAAAAAAATCAATAATCAGGCATCTTTTGGCTGGGCAGGGTTGACCAATAGCCTAGCAAAAGCCGGACAGGCCGGACTCGTGTATAATAGTATCTCTATGTAGTCTGTGTGTATAATTGACCGGACACGATTGTAAAAAGTCAGACATGTCCGGCTAAAGCCGGCAAAAACAAACCAAAACCTGGCAACCCTAAGTGTGTACCATCGAAGAAGTTCATATCTATACACCGTAAGGACTATTTCTGCTTGCAGCGCTCGGCCGCTATAGTACCAGGGCGGTAACAGATGTGATCATCGTGATCACGGGATTTTGTTTTCAAACTGCTTAGATATGAAATTCTTCGATGGTACATACAACTACTCAAGTGAAATGAGAACGTTTTCAAAAGCCAGCATTATTCCCCACAGACTACATAGAGATACTTGTTATTCCCGCAGGAGGACACAGCCGAGCACGGGGCGTGCACCGGCAAGCATTAACTTGTTTAGTTAAATTGTACCATAACTTCATTTTATTACATCATTGATTCCGATCATTGATTCGAGTATTGATTAGGGTTGTGTTGCGAGTTTCCTATAAAAAATAAACCTAGCAAAAATGCAAAAACGTTTTGATAACCGAGAACGATTGCTGCAAGCCCGCCGTCGTTCATTCGGACGAAATCAAGGACCAAGTGCGCGCGTCGATAATTAATGTCTCGCTCGGCTATCCTGTATTATTATTTGTACTAAGAAAGGCACTACACCTTAGTTACCCGAAAAAGGTCCATTTCATTCATATCCCTCTTCGTCTTCAAAAGACTTTTAACAGAAGAAAGAGTTTTAATAATGTTCCGTTCGAACGTAACCGAAACAAATCGTTTCTTAGGTTTTGACGAAACCGTCTCCAAAAAAATACCGATATTCGAGCCCTGCTTTTAAATTTTGAATGTATTTTTATTTATATTTGACGTAAAATTCAACGCTTCAACTTTGGTACGAGTATCCAAACATATAATTTGATTAATCTAAAGCAGTGTTACCAGCTCTGTAAAAATTACCCCATTTAATGAAACGAGGAATCTAAAGTAAGGCCATTTTAATAGGTAACATTTGACGTATGTCAGTTTAGTGAAAGCAAATCGTAAAATTACTCATAACGGTCATTATTACAATAAATATGTTATCGTAATTGAAAAAATTTAAGCAATTGTGCAGTTAGAACTGCACAATTGCAGTTAGAACTGCACAAAACGAAAAAATATATTATTTTATGCCCGGCGTTACAGTGTTACGTTGTTGAATTTTCATGAATTGTCAAATGATAAACCTATTAAAATGGCCTTGCTCTATGGTATGTCTTTTTTTTAAATTAATATTTTAATTTGCGTGTATGACCAGTTATGCAGTATCATTTTCTAAGTCGTCTCGGTTTTGTAAAAGTAAAATAAACATCTAAAATAATAAAATGTGTATATGTATCTGGGATTAAAAAATAAACTTTAGACTTCGATATAAGAAATACGTCTTAAAAAACATTTAACATAATGTTTAGTGTGATATAATAATAAATGATTGAACTATAGAACGCCACCTGCTTCGAATCATAAATACTCGAGTTCATAAATTAGGTATAATTATATTATATTAATTAAAATATCAAGTTGATTATTATTATTATTATACAAATACCAATATGGCGTATTAACATTTTAATCACTTGTTTTTTCTTAGTACTCATTTGGTTCAAACATTATTTTCGATTGATGAAATTATTTTGCTTCTCTCCGATTCGATATTTTTTTCCTGGGGGATTTAATATTTTGTAGCGGCAATGAAAACACACGTGAGTCAAGAAGTGGGAATAAATAACGTGACTTTCATAATATGGCAACATTTTTAGTGATGGCCGATGTTTCAACTTGAACGGGATGCTAACGACCGTTGCCGAATTTTAGTGTTGAAATTAATCAAGTTTCTCATAATTCGGTGTTTTTATATGAATACTATTTATTCTATTAACATTTTGTGTGCTATTGTGTGTTTATTAGTGACTAAATTGTAAGTGTTGTTTAGAAAAGAATGTTTGTTGTGCCCTCGCTCTAACAGGATCACTGGATAATAAAATATTGGATTACGGTTTGCTGTTTATTTAGTTGTTGTGGACTAAAGGTAAGTCACGTTTCTTCATGAATTTGTTACATGTCTAGTATTAGTTTTATGTGACGGTTTTTTAATGCCACGAAAGCTGTACGCGTGATATGCGACTTCCGAGCGCCCGGGCGAGATAACGGAAGATTATAGTAGATTGCAAAGATTCTGATAAGATTCCTTTCTTCGCGGCACTGCAGAGCCATGAGTACACACCATAAAACCTGTCTTACGTACCTAAAGCGACAAGTGTAAGTAAAAACTTGTTTGAACGTAACAAACACTCAATTGAACGTGCTTCATGCTCTATTTCCCACTGAAAAGTTTGATATAAATTGAGAAATCGCAGTGAGAGGTATTTACGTACCCATTAGACATTTCGTGCAACACATTCTACTTAGTTCTGCACCATAAAATTGATGTAAAGGTGTTATTTTCTTTTTCAAAACTTAGGTTAGGATACTATTTCTGAACATTTGAATTCACTCTATAGTGTTCTTACTGCATTGTGTTACTTTCTGATTATCTTTGGCATTCCATATACATCTTTTAACTAAAATAAAAGTTTCCATACATTACAACAACATAATCCTCACAAAAAGTTTCCTCATTCATAACTTATTTCTCTCAATGTAAACAATTTTAATTTCCGTCATTGACACTGTTTATCAAAAGGCCACTCACATTTTCTTCTCATTTGTTCTTGACCTAATGTAATAATGTTCCCATCCTAAGAATTCTCCCACAGTAAAAAAAATACTATGGAATATAATTATGTGATACATTATAGGTATGTAGTTAAGATTCCATAATCATCACTCATATTATTTTTACTTACATAAAATGACAAGTTCTCAAGTTTATAAAATGTTTGATTCAAGCATTTATAATACTCAAACTAATTCAGTGCTAAAAGAACAGAAAAAAAATATGATCTGATATTAAAATATCAAAGAATATGTCGAATTGCTGCATTTTGAAACCAACCTATATCAATGACAAAATAGATTAGGAATATTAAATATTGGGGTTAGGTAATAGATTGCAATTTTAACTACATGATTCATTTAACTTGATTACAATTTTTTTTTTTTTATCAGTATCCTGGTTTATAAACTATATTTATCACATATTTATATTATTTTTATTGTTATCTAACAGGTAAATAAAAATGATTACAATTATGTCATACATGTATATAATTAAATATTGATAAAGTAAAAACAAGATCAATCAGCCACAGTACAGGTGTGCTTATAAAACCAAAATTATTGAGTGTTTTTTTACATGACAGTTCTGTGAATGATGGATATCACACAATTACATAACTTAAAACCTGTATCGAAGAGGTACGACAGAAGTATTACTAATCACACCCACATTTTTCACAGAAGATAACATTGACTACAGGACATACCAAATAAAGACTAGAGGTGATCATTCATCAACTAAGCGGGGTTTACAGGGTTTTGAAGTTTAAATGCCAAATATATTTGTCTACTGTTTTTAATTACTGACTAACTGGATTTGTGCCAGTTATTCAGTTTTAGGTACACCTCTGCCATACCCTTAGGGGATTACAATCGTGATGTTATGTATGTATTTTTAAATACCAGTATCACAAGTTAGTTAGCACAGTATTTATTTCATGACATCACTGATATATGGCACCTTTGTACAAGGCCAGCGCTTGCTAATTACCAATAGCATATTTGTTCCCTATTTAATGGTCGTAACTCAGCAAAGCTCAAAATGGTCGTAAGCATTGGCATTGCAACATTATGACTGCATGTTAATTGTTATAGTTGTCTTCACGGTTGGCGCAGTGGTTAAGCGAATGACTGCTGCACTGCGCGTCGCGGGTTCGATTCCCGCGCGGAACAAATATTTGTATGACCTACAAGTAGTTGTTTCGGGTCTGGCTGTTTGTGTATGTGAGTTTAAATGTTTGTAAACGCACCCATGATACAGGAGAAATTCCTAGTGTGGGGTAAAGTAAAAAAATAAAAAAAATAGCTAATGTTGTACAATTTTACTTGATTATAACATAACATCATGCCACAATTCCCTCAAAGATAAATCAGCGGCAAACTCAAACTCAAAGCATTTATTTCAATTAAACCATTTACAGGCACTTTTGAATTGTCAAGGGGTCAGTCAGTCAGAAATATGAAGCTAGTTGCCCATTCCAAAGCGTAGGTTCCTATGGAGAAGCCTTCTTCTCTTCTTTCTTGCCCCTTGGCAAGAAACTCCACGGACACTCTTAAAAAAATATATATATATTCTTACAAAATATTGTTTACATCATTCATGTTGAAATTATACATGTGAGAACAATGTAGAAAGACGTGTACGTAAAAAAGCGTCCGTAATAAAAAGATAAAAACAATTCAAAAATTAAAATATGCCGTGGCAGATAAGAGATGACCAGTCCCTACTGATGGCGCCCGTTCACGAACATGACGCATGGATCAGCAGCGTTTAGCTCAACCATTTTGAAGGGAACTCAACGATCCACGAAGGAACTCAGCATTTAGTACACCCACATTTCGCCAGTATTTTTAGTCCCATGTACACACAAAATATACGCTTGGATGTGGAATTGCGGACACCCGCCCGTTATACCATACTAGTCCCATGACATGGGTAACCATTACAAAAAGAATGTGTGATGACAAAGTGAAATTATAAAAATTGCTTGATTTGCTATGCAACCCAAAAAAGTGAACTATTTTGGTTTGCAAAGTTGTCTTAAATTGTAAATTATTTGTTTTGCCTAAGCATGTGCCAGTTAACTATATTATAGAGAGCCTGTTTGCTAGGTACCTTGTAGTTAAGTGACTAATAAAAATACTTAGTTGACAAAGAATAATAATGTTAGGTACAATGCAACTGGGGAATTACCACCCATTCTGTCAACTTACTGCATTGATTGTTACATTGCATTCATATTAAATATTGTAAAGAACCTAAAGACCGAGTACTTTATATACTTAACTCGTTTTACTATCCTACTAGCGACGCCCCAGGGGGTTTAACGACATCTTTAGTTTCGTCCGAAGTTACGGGCCATCGTAACCCAGTGTCACATAAGGGCGTAAGATTTGTTCGGAACCCGAACAAAATATGAATGACAACACGATTTGACAGTTGTCCTTAATACTATGTGTTTTTGCCCATCTGAAAATTTTAATTTGTCGCTTGTTTTGACGGATCAATTACTTTCGGACGGGCCCGTCTCTTCGTTGACTTACTTAGAGAGAAGACCCTCTGCTTCGCAGAATTTTTACGATTTGATTAGGTCAAAGAAACCAGGGTCGTCCCAAAGCGCGTTGGGTTGACGATATCGTCAAAAAAATCGGGAGAAACACCTGGATGAAGCACGTACGGAACCAGGAGTGGTTGAATCCGGGCAGAAATTATGATGATGATGATGAAAAAAAATGAACATTTCTTTATTATTAAGTAAGTTACATAAGTAGGTACTGTACAGATAGATACTGTCAAGTACCTGGTCGATCGAGCTCTGCTCGGCTGAAAATAAATAAACATTGTCCAGGTATACCAAGGTTGTATCACATTCCCGAGGCTGTGAAACTGGACAAAACAAAATTTCCCAGAAATGAAACCTAGCTAGATCGATTTTTCACCCTCGTAAACCCCTATAGGTACTTATTGCAACTTTCATTGAAATTGTTAGAGCCGTTTTCGAGAACGTGATTACAAATATACTCGTATATAAAAATATTGCTCATTTAATAGTATGGGAAAATTCTCTAAGTCTAAATGATGTTGAAAACTGCATCAAATCCGTTGCGTATTTTAGAAGAACAACGCGGTCACACAGTCATGAAATAATTTGTAATAGGTATGAAACCCAGACCAGAATAACCAGATTTTTTCCATCCACCGTTGTCTCCCCAAGAAACTCACAATATCAACAATATTGTGTCCTCGTTCTATTTACAATGTACTTATCTCATTTCCTGAATGGATTGTTAAAGACATTAACGCAAAGTTAATTTTAGCTAGTCGTATCTGCCGACTGAACGAAGTGGTCACCTATTTGGCAGACAGCCATGTTTACCATCATAATCTTACAAATCGTTTTTTTTTTTTTTTCATAAACTTACTTTGTTTTTAGGCTGAGGACTCATCATTATTTATGGTCTCTTTGAATGTTGTAAAAATAAGAATTGTCCTAAATTAAGGCGGGTCCTTGCGGGTCCCGCCTTAATTTAGGTCGATTATTATTTTTTTAAAGTACCTCTGGAATTTTTTATGACTATTAAATAAGTTGTACACATTCAAAAACATATTTCCTTCCAAAGATTCACAAAATATAGTTTTTAGTTCCATATTTCCTAAACTTGACACTCATAGCTACAATAGGAAAGTAGTTAAACATAATTTACTGCTCAAACAAATTAGAACTGATTATAATCATAATATTCGGAACTGAAGTTTAATTTCGTTTGCACTAATAATCACGCTAACACGTTCTTAGCTGGAGTGGCAGCAAAAAACGACCAAGTACTTAAATACCAGTCGCTCCACTTATGAGTAATATCAACTCGTAATTAAAACAGTACCATTCGGGTCGATCCGTGATAACGGAACGTGAAATTGGGCATCACTTGTCTTGTTTTTAGAACTCGTCCGTTAATACATACATACATAAACTCAAGCCTCCTTCCCATACCACAAAAACCAGAAACAGAAAGAAACGTAGGCAGAAACTACCGAATGCCACCTGCTACGATCCTTACATACTTCATTTGCTTCGTTTACGTTCATACATCTGGTCATACACGCACGCCAGTTGCGAGTACCTATTACGCAAACGCAACTGATCATTTTGAAGAGCATCACCAATAAGGTCAGAATCGGTATGTCCTATGTTGTAAGATTAGCCTAGTCTTGGTGAAGCGACGATCTTCGCAGGGTGGTTGGTAGCAGCAATTGGAGAGTCCCAAGTCCGTCAGTGGCCTCCTAGGCAGATGATAAAGATCTTCTCAAAGATACCGAAGAAATACAAGGCCAGCCCTATATTATTTTCTGAAGTCATAAAGGAAATATACCAGGGACAGAACCGAAGAAGATGGAAATACCGAAACACTTACGTAGATTTTCTCACCAAGTACTTACTTAAAACCCATTCAATGAACAAAAGTTTACCTAGCTTATGCTTTTGGTTTTACCTTCAACGATAAGAATAGTCTAGGTACCAAGTTTTAATCCCTTTATTATGAACATAGTCAATTTAATTTAAGCCTTGATGAAAACTTCAAAACTTAGGCCTACATCTTACGATCATCCGACTCCAGATTATAAAGTTGTAATCAAAAGCTTAACATTCAAGATTCTAGGATAAGATGCCTAAAACCTTGAGTTCAGCGGTAATCTTGGAGGCCTCAAGTTTGACACCATTTGTCTAAGATTGTACGCATAATTCCACCACTAAGATAATATATAATATAATCGTCAACATACTGTTGAATACGTTTTATAATCTGTTGACAACTTAAGACTTAAACTGGAATCTCTCTTAATACCGAAGCACCCAGTTCTGCAAAAACTGAAAGAATTTGGGACAAAAACTGGCAGTACTGTATTTTTACCAAAACTTGCCGTTACTTTTGTCGCGTCCTAAACGTGTTGAATACCATTAAAACTTAGTGCAACAAACACTCAATAGACAGCTCTCGTCTTTAAGAATTAAAACTATAAGTTTTACTCCTTTAAAATGCCTGGAAACCTATATCAAGACATTCTAGTTACCCATTGAATCGCCCCGCAGATTAGGCGTGAAATTTTCTACAAGCAACTGTACTCGTCAGTTACCGGTCGAAAAACATCGAATTTGTCACCTAAAATGAAGACATAAAACAACCAACTGACCCCTTGCAAAAACTCGTATCAAATAAACTATTCGTGAACCGTCGTCAGCTAAGTCTGTAATCCGCCCGGCCCAGATTAAAGGCATCAGTGGAATTTGGGAATGGGATAACAGCCGATTCAGTCTGAACGGACGGAGTTCTGAACGGACGGCCGGCAAGGTCGTTGCGCCTGTCACCAGACCGGTTCGTAACTTCGTACTAGCGTTTACGTAGCCGATTTAGCTTACAAAGTGAACAAAAATAAGGCTGTTGTAATAATTGCCTTTTTAAAGGTTGTAGGTACGCACTTGATATTGCAAAGGTTATTGACGCATGACGTGTTCAATGCTTTGATAAAGTTATCATGATCAACTTCCTCGGTATGACTACACCCACTGCTATAAGCCTCTTTTTTTGTGCCAGCCTCGTCCAGTAAAGTCCAAGTTATACCTTGTACCTAGTTAGTTATCAATCGTCGAATTTCAAAGTCAAATACCAGGCTCAAAAGTAGTCACAAACTAAGTTTATTCTGAGAGGATCCGCCTCATTGAAAGATACAAAGTTGATTAGGAAGCGTCCGATAATTTCCTCTATCCGCAAGCGGCAAGTTTCTCATGTTACGTACAGCGACCTGTCGAGTTTTCTTCGCATTCCTAATTGAAACCAGTTTTTTTTAAATCTATAAGTGTTTTTGTTACAGAATAAACGTAGAAGCTTTTTAAAACTTCTTCGACAATGGCACAAGATTCATCATTTGCCTAGGTAGCCAGTCCCCTGTACCTTACACGGTATTTTACACGGAGTGACTGCCTATCTGACCTCCACAACCCAGTTAATGGGTAACAACAGCAGACAGATTTTCGGGCTTCCGACTACTAGCGGCTAACGTGCTTTCCGAGGCACGGAGTGGTCTGGGTGACCACGAACCGACCTGGACAAGCTTGGCTTAACCTTGAAGATTGACCCGTGCAGCTGTTATTATTTAGCCCCTACATTGCACAAGATCCACAAATATACCGCATTTTAGCCCATATTAGCCACTGAGGTAAAACCTCCTTGAACTCGTAAAATCGTCGTATCGTAAAATGCAATTTTACAATATTACTTTTTGCTTACCCGCACAAAATATTCTATACATATTGAGCAACAGAAATTTTGTTGCAGTAGCGGTTTTATTACTTCACTGTCGCTAAGTACCAAGTAAATGACTCACACAAGGACGACTGGGGCATATTTGACATAGTTTTTACACCACAATAATATCTTTATCTTCGAGTTTTACTGACAGTATTAAAATGCAATTATTTCTTATTCATGATGCTTTAATGTACGAAACTATGTAACAGTCACGTCTATTTCGCGTAGGGGCTATAAAACGAAAGGTGTTAAAATATAAAATAGTTGCAACGTGACTTGAGAAGTTTGCACTGCTAATCAACCCACCATTTTCGCGTTTGCCCAACCTTCGACAAGAAATCCTCAAAGCCATATTCTCCGTCCATACTTTAACGTTGTATTTTACATAAATTCAACCATAATTCTCTTTGCGAATCCAAGTTTCACGGTGTACCTTCACAAATCCATAGGGAAAAGATGGGGCGGACGTAATGGTTTCTGCCGAGGGCTAAACGGCATATTTGGGCACACCTATGGGGACCAAAACGTGTGACAAAAGTATTAAAGGTCATTGCTCCACATAGTTGGGGACGTCCTTACGGCATTAGCTTATGCGATATGGCCTTGATTCAAGAACGATGAACTTTGCTAAAGTGAATAATATCGATTGCCAAAAATGTTAGTCGGGTCGTTCTGCCTCGTTGTTTAACTTCCTACCTTTGTGACATTTTAAGGAATGCTTTGAAGACATTCTTTGCCACATACTCTGATACTCAATGAAGTTTACTAGCTAATGTCATTAACCACTTAAGTAACTCACATGACACAATAAACAGATGAATAAATAAAAAATGTCCAAGAATAAACCCAGAATAAGAAAATGTTCCAACAAGTTGTGAAAGACAAGGTCTTGGAACATAAAAACCTATTTGAAACGATGTTTCTGCAACGTAAGAAGAAAAAAATACTAACCACGACTCATCGTGCAGTAAATTGGAAAAATTGTATATAAGTCCAAGAACTTTGCTGGCAAGACTAAAGAATATCATCCGAACGAAAAGGCTGACCCAATTTCAACGTAATATTTTTAGACTAACCTCTTTTAAAATGCAATTTCCGTGCCAAAACCATTTTACAAAAACATCTAGGAACTTATTTTCGATCTCACCTTGAAGTTGAGATGATTTTCTGAGATGGTTTATTAATACGGTCTGAACGTTCAAGCTCAAGGCATTATAATTTCATGGTAGTCGTTTAACATAAGCCGGGCATGTGTCAACGACTCGCCTCGAGCTTGGAATAGACTTCCTAATTACTTAGATGTCTCAAATTGGTATTACGAGCGCTAACAGGCATACGCTAAGTCATGATAAAAAATCCGCCTCAGACTCATTTTGCATCGCTAATTTCAAAACTGGTTGTGGTTGATTGCTTTTGGGGGATTCCAGAAGCCCCATAGTGACCAATTATATACAATTGGTTCTTTTGTTGTAGTCCCTTTGATTGGATGCGCGATTTTACGTATGGTGGAATTTATATTTGCCTTGGATACTTTTCGGTTCCAAAATTGTTTAGTGGAACAGAAACAGCATTGTTAATATTGCCAAATTCCTTACAGTCCAAGTATTTTCTGAAGAGGCCATGCATTGCACTGCATTAGAGACCGTTAATGTGATCTCTGTCACGAAAATGTTCAGGGCTCATTTGTTTGATGTCCTCTACCCCACTGGCAGTTTGTCCGGCGTGCATTCTCATAATTATCTTAACAACTCTCGATACAAATAGGCCAACCCATCTATTACATCGTGCACATCATCATGTGGCTGTCAAAACTGCGCACGCCATTGGCGTATTAGGTAACGTCATGCAAACACTTCTTCATCGGTCATTGTTCCGCTGTGTGGCGTTACATACAAACCTTGGTGAAATTGTTTAATTTCGAAACTGCAGTGATTCTCCGTCGAATAAATAATTATAGTGGAAGCACGCTCGACCGCCCGCCATGTTGCAACCAGGCACCCAGGTTATTTCCGGAAGCGCTTAGAAATTGGACCATGTGCGGTTTGCGTCCGTCCGCCAGTTTCTGCAATAGACCTTGTGTTTCGATATTCGGCGTTTTATTCAACGTTTCGTTTCCTGGATTATTAAATGCCTTTCCCTTTCCGAATGGTGCGGAAAACGATAAATTAAACTGTCCAAAAACAATTTGTCTGGTTTTAGTAATTGCTTCTAATCCTTTCATTATAAATTCAAATACAAACAGGTAAACTGGTCCTTTTGGAACTATTAAAACTTTTGGGTTTGGTCTCGGTAGTCCATGATTTACATAGTAATAAACTTTCGGAACTTCAGTTCTAACACAGATTCGTACAGATGGGACACCCCGCAAAATCATTTAAATAAAAAGCGACTTGCTGCGTCACAATAAAGTGCAATTCAGGTCGCACAGCGCTAGTTACCAACAGTTATATTCACCTAGAACTTGCCTCTCTTTCTATCGCGTAACTCTTTTAACTATGTTAAACCTACTAAATTCGACAAGTCGAGCCCGTCGCGTACCTACTTGTAGCTTCATACCTAAAATGCGGAGTGTCCCATCTGTGGTTCTAATTAAATAGATTGCTTTTTATCGACCTAATAGCCGAGACTGCATGGTGATTATTTTTATGTTGGTATTCAAAACCGCGGCCGCACCTTGGTCTGCGCGTGAAGTTGGCAAGATTGGAACAGCCCAATTTGTGGTAGAAGCCCACTTATTTTAATTTGGCCTAGATGCGTAGCAAAGTTTTCTTTTGAAGTTTTTGTTCCACATTTTTATCACCTTTTTTATTATGTAAAGTGTTAGTGCTTCCTCGCGTGTTTATGGTCTGTATGATCAAATTCTTAGAAGACTTCATTCGTTATTCAACAGTTCTCTGCAATCTACTTTCTGACAGCCCACATGGTGCCCTGAGGGCCTAAACAAAGTGACATTCTAATAGCAATTATCATGCTGCCGAAAAACATATCAATATTGTTGAAAATCGTTGTAGACATACGAAAAGCGATTGCCACTTGTCTAGACCTTCTGACAAGTCCTCGTATTTCTATGCTTCCAACCAATTACATCAGTTAATTAAACACTTTTTGTAGCATCGAAACCGGTAGCTTATCTACAAAGTGAGTCAAGTAGTGCGTAGATAAAGATTATATACCTACTTACTTACATGTTTGTTACGTTATCGTGAACAGCGGTAATTGTTAAATTTAAAAAAAGAATAGAGAACCAACTAGATTCTGCCCGCGCCATCGCCTGCGTGTAGGTTGTAAATCATACCAAAGGAACGTACTATAGTGATAAAAACTGCCCTATGTCCTTACATGTGTGCCAAATTTCATTGTATTCTGTTCAGCCGTTAAGGCGTGAAAAGGTGACAGACAAACAGAGTTACTTTCGCATACATTTCAAATATAGATTGTCAGGATCGAAGGACCAAACGACAAAACTTTTGAGGACTGTGACTGTCGGAATGGCTTAGCTCTGGATACTAGTTCTGAACCTCGTGTTACAGTTATGATTAAATTACTTGTACAAGATACTTTCATAACTTTCTTAGCCTGGTTTTTACCCCTCCCGTTACCACGGCATAGCCTAAGTTTGCAAGTCAGCGATCACGACAATTTCAGACTAGCAGTAATCTTATACCACTTCGCAGTTATGGTGCTTGCTCTCATAACTATTACCGTGGAATGAGCAGAAAATACACTAGTTATAGCCATAATGGCTTGTCAACTCATTTTTATTTACAGTTTTTTATGTGCTGTAGATTTCTAAAAAGAAAGAAAACAAGAGACAAGCTAAACTGTAGGTAAAATCAGGGAAACGAATTGTTTATAAACTTGAATTGTCCGTATATTCAAATCACAACTCATTCTTTCACGGTTGTAGGAATGGGCCATGGCAAATTACCATAGGGGTATCAATTTACTTAATTACCCTATCTACAACATTTTCCTAGAACGAAAAATTGAGATTTAAAAGTGGAAGACTGTAAAGAGGACCAAGGTAATGGCAAAGCTAGCAGCTAAAAGAATTATCTTTGCATAGAGTACAGTCGAGGTTCCTTCACTAACAAGTGCTCAGAACAAGTTTTGAATAGATAGTAGGTGTTCCATGATAGATGGTGGTTAAAATAGGACACATCAAATTTTAAAATTATGTAGGTACCATTGAACCTTATCACAAATAGCGATCTCTTACAGTCAACCTAAGGATGGAAAGGAAACCTAAGCAGTGAAACATGATATGCTTAGGAAGGTGGTGAATACTGAGTGGGTGGCTATAGAGATGTATGGTGTTAACCCCAAATAAATTGGGACACTGACAAGAAAGCTTAGAGAATTAAATAACGAACGGTCCGTCCTACATGAGTCGTTTACCTCCTCTATATGAAACTCAAGGCCTTCAGTAACATCAAAACATCAATAAAACGTAAAAATTCTTCCTTTATCGATCAAATTTATACCAGTTATTGGCATATCTGTTATGGACAACGATTGCGGACCTGCTCCAAGCACCTCAAAGGAATTTGAACTTTTCTTTCCCAGTAATAAAGACAGTTACGGTGTGTTTGATGTGTGGTAGGCTCTGAATGCGTGGGCCGACGGTATTTTAATGGTTACGAGTCTTGAAACATGTTATTTTAGTTGCGTTTCGCTTTCCGTTACCGTTGCGTTGGTACTGGAAAGAGATTTAGTGAAGCAAATTGAATAATTGGTGACGGTTCGGAATTCAGCTGTAGCTTTTCGGAGCATGTTTTGCTCGAAGATTTGGAGAGGTATGAAGAAAGTTCGCGTGAAAGGGAAAACGGAGTATTTTTTGGGTTTACTGTTTATTTGCATTCTGAAGGTAAAGTGACGTCCTTTTTAGGGTTCCGTACCTCAAAAGGAAAAAAAGGAACCCTTTTAGGATCACACTCGTGTATCTGGCTGGCGGCTGGATGTCTGTCTGTCCGTCTGTCACAGCGAATTTTGCTTCGAATCTTATGGACCAATTAAGTTAATATTTGGTACACATGTGTGTCTGTGACCCAAACACGGATGTGTAACGTAAATAAATACATTTTGAATATGTCAATTTTGGGGGGCAAATAAGAAAATCAAATAAAAAAAGTTTTGCATTGTCTAAACTATGAAATGAAAGGGCTTATTGCGAGGATCACAATTTTTTTCATAATTTTAAAATGAAAACTTTTAAAGATATTTAAGAAAATTGATGAAAATTGAGCTTTATCTCCGAAACTACAGTCTAAAATTTTGAAAAAAATACAGAGAATGGTTCTTTACTCATAGATTACAGGAAAACAAAGAAGAAAGAAGTCTATGGTAAAAAAAAACATGGTAAATCTCTCAATATTGTGCGTACAAACATACATTTGCAGTTGGAATATATCGGAGAACATGTTTTTCAACTAAAATGTTCAGTTTGTTCTTGTGATAAATTCATCCCAACTACGGGACCATTCATTGTGCGTAGTCCGACACGCACTTGGCCGGTTTTTTACGTTTAATTCCTTTCAATAATAAACATTAATAATCAATTTAAAAAATGTAGTACTTTATAAATTACTCGGACTCGAGTTTTAAAACAAACTACGAGTAGAAACGAAGCTTAAATTTTCAATATTTGTCTACAATCACCGATCATTTTTACCATGGCATTGAATAGTTCAAGACATTTCACCCATGTTCGAAAGCTCAAGGAAAATATTGGTCTTCCGAGTCAATGTTTATGTTATAACTCAAATAAATCTTACAAAATGCATCTCACGGACGTGCCAGTAATAAGCTGTACAAAACATACGAAATACGTGCTTACACACCGATGGGTTCATGTCACGGCATATTAGGCAATTAATCAATAGATTTAATGTCCAATAAGACCCCAAATGCTTCGACAAACTCCCATTATTAGCTTTGATGGTAAAACAAAAGCCAGAGACAGACTTTCAACACGCGAATTAAGTGTACTCTGAGGAAAGAGACGCAAGAGCGCTTGTGGAGTGGACTGACTTAAGGAACTGGGGAAACTTGAGGTCGAATAAACGAAGATAATCTTCGGCTAATGCTCAGCTTAATGTAATCTAATTGATTGGCTCAAGATATCTCGCTCGCCTTGGAAAGTAAACAATTAAGAAGTTTAAACATATACGCTTAGAATTTAAACGATACTTTACATTTAATAAACTTTTTCGTATTACGGTTAATTTTTGTGGCAGCGGTGGTGTAGGAATTCCGCAAACTGTGCGACATACCTACCGCGCATTTTTGGCGGCAACCCAAACATATTTTTGCAATCCCTGAATGTGAAACAAAAATGTAAATGATATTTAACTTAAACCAGTGCTTACATCTGCCGCATACAGAAAGCGGTAAAGCCAAAACAAGTTAAAAAAAAAAACGCGTCTACTTGAAAACATGACACATCCTCTTTAAATTGTCTGTTAAAAATTGCAAACTAGACTCCGATAGACCTGAAAGGATCGTAGATACACTGGCATATGTCAGGCATACAGCATCACATCAGGCCTGTAATCCCCGAAAGGCTTGGCAGAGGTGTACTTTTAGTACACCCACAACTAGGGTTGCCAGGCCCAAAAATAGAAAACCCGGACACATTTGTATTTAGCCGGACATTATTTTTGCCATGAAAGCCTGACACAACGTTCATTTAAAAAAAACGGGTTGCACTCCGGGAGTGCCGGCAGGAGTGAAAATTTGAATATTAACGTTGTGCATTTTTTATATTTTGGAATGGTTAGGGAATAATTTTGCACCGGTCTACTCTCCCTCCGTCTTACGAATTTTCGATCAGGTCACGTGTCCTGACGCAAGTTTAACATTTTTACCCATCACGAAAAAGTACACAAAGCCGCTAATGAAGTTTTCACTTAAAAAAAAACTAATATTTGTATTTATTACTGTTATTCATTTGAGACTTACTCCAACTCTTAGCTACATAATATGTTATTATGAATCATATTTTTTTCTTACTATATCGAGTTATACGTGGCCGCGTGAGTCGGTCGTGCGCTTTCGTTCGGCACCTTTTGGTGGGGCGGGGTTAACCAAAAGCCTAATAAAAGCCGGACAGGCCGGACTCTAACTGTTGTATTTCACAAACTGACGTATCTACAGAGACATTACTTAAGTGTTCAAACTTTTCGATAAATATTTTTATGACCGTAGGGCCATAGGGCAAAATATAATGAAAGTTATTCATTCATTAATATAGCCACAGCTAACGCAACGACAGTACCATGATTGTAGTGCCCGACTGAAAAACTGTTGCTCTGGAAAATATCAATTTCTAGACAGGACAGTTAGCGGGGAGGGTGACGATATATGGACAGGTAAATTCACACCTTCTTCCCATCGGGGTAGGCAGAAACTACAGAATGCCACCTGCTGTGATCCTTACATACTCATTTTACTTGGTTAAGGCGTTCATATGTCCGGTCAGTAGAGATGGGCTTAAACGTTAAAAAATAATAACACTGCTAAATGATAATGCTAACAATATTTAACAGTTAAAATTAGCAGTTATTTTTAGCAACTGTTAAATTTAATCACAGACGGATTGTTAACGTAATTAATTCTCATTTCCTTCATACTTTTCACAGGCTTAGGACTGTCAACTTTTTCTGTTGGCGTATTTATAATGAGAATCAATTTATTTACAACGATTTCTTTTTTTTATGTGTAATTTTTTTATAATAATCATATTTTTTTTTTGTTTTTTTTTCTTGTATCTTTTGTATTTCTTTCTTAGATCTTGTTTTTTTTTCTAATAGCTACATACCAATTGGTAATATTACTTTTGTTCAAATTTAATATATTTTTTGTTTCCGTTTATTTAACATCTATCTCGGAACTTATTTAACAGGTGTTGACACAATTTTTTTTTATTAGTGTTAATTCGATTTAACAGTTAGCACTTAGCAGTTAATTAAATCAACTTGCTCAAACTTATCAATCTAACTGTGACTGAATCTGCAGGACCATTATTGCTTTGTTGTGAGTTGTGACACTGACTGCTATATTTAACAGCTATCCCAGAACTTATTTAGCAGGTGTTGACACTAAAAAAATTTAGCAGTGTTAATTTAGCAGCTTATTATTTTTAGACCCATCCCTACCGGTCAGGAATATGTGAGTATTTTAACAAACTTCAAGGAATAAGCTTCCGATAAATATAATTACGTTCAGACCCTCGAGAGTACTTATACTACTCGAGATTAGTTATACCTACCCTAAAATAAAATGAAAAAAAAAAAAAAATCCTTTTCAACAATATTGCTTTTGACGTCAATCTCCAAGAATTTGATTTCAGTACAAAAAATATGTACACTTCGTTACCATTTTTATGCGTCTTCGCAATTTTGCCTGAAGATTTTCATCCAAACATTCCTGACACAATATTTTTTCTGAAAGAAACTGAAACGATACACAGCATATTAGAGTGGATTTCTTTCACTTTCACATTTATAATATTAGGGGTTAAAGTATGAAAGTATCGATTTGTACAGAAAAATTGAAATTCGTTTTTTTTTAATTTAACATATTTATTTAATCAAAATGATTACCATTATTATCTATACGTTGCTGCCATCTAATAGGAAGGTCATTTATGCCTTTGCGATAGAACTCTCGTGATCTAGATTCGACAAACTGTGTGAAAGCATTTTGTACTGCCTCCTGAGAAGAAAACTTTTTATCATGTAGAAAATTATCCAAATCACGAAAAATATGGTACTTAGTCCGTTGGAGCAAGGTCTGGCGAATATGGAGGGTGACGAATAGTTTGTAATTGCAGTTCCTGTAGAGTTAAAACGGTTTCTCGTGCTGTATGCGCTCGCTAATATGGTCTCGCGTTATCATGGAGCAATAATGGTGAAGATCGATTCATGAGTCGGGGCTGTTTCACTGCTAGTTTTGCTATCACTATTTGGAGTTCGGCACAGTAGATATCTGCCGTTATTGCTTGACCAGATCTGAGAAAGCTATTGTGAATAACACCATGCTGAGACCACCAAACAGTTACCATTACCTTTTTATTGGTAAGCTTTGCTTTAGGACATTGTTGCAGCGTTTGACCTGGGGTCCGCCATTGCATTTTTCGCTTACGGTTATCGTAAAGAATCCACTTTCCATCACATATCATAATTCGATCCAATATTCCTTCATTTCTGTTTCGATTCAACAAGGCAACACAAGTTTCAACACGCGTTTCTTTCTGCAGAACAGTCAAATAATAAGGCACCCATTTCTCATATTTTTTATTTTATTGATTTGACGCAAATGAGTAAATATTATTGATAAGGTAACGTTAAACTATGCCGCTAATTCCTGGGTAGTTTGGCTCGGATCGGCTTCCACCATGTCTTTCAATTCATTGTTATTCACCTGTGTGGGCGGTCTTCCACGTGGTTCGTTCTTCAAATCAAAGTTTCCATCACGAAAGCGTTTAAACCAAAATCGCACGGTGCGTTCATTAGCAGTCCCCTCTCCAAACGCAACATTGATATTGCGAGCTGTTTCTGCCGCGTTAGTTCCGCGTCGGAACTCGTATTCAAAAATAACTCGAATTTTCGAAGTATCATCTTTCTTGTCTAAGCTGAATAAAAAAACAACTGAAAGTCGATAACTGAACTGTACCTTTTCCAATTGTTTGTTTCCACTCTGCAGAATAGAATCAGTTACCGAAGAACTCACTCAGGCAGACTTATCCTTTGCATTTACAATTCTATTAATAACATGGCAAATAATCCTGCTTTCAAAGCGTGCATTATTTTATCGTCCCACTATCTTCAAGTTATGTGTCATGCTTTAGTCTTAAATGCCACTTACAAGACGGTGGAACTAGAACTAGCAGGGCCTATTTACAAGGACGACTCATCAATTCAATACATAGTATTGTATAAAACATAGTCGCTTTTCGTGTCTGCCTGTTTGACCGCGTTGTTCTTCAAAACCAAGCAACGGATTTCGATGCGGTTTTCACTATCATTTAGAGAATAGAATAAAAAATAGTTAAGTATATTAAACTTAAATATAATGAAGAAATGTCGATGTTTTCTCAAGCCGTAAAAACCGTGCGAAGTGATTGGGTGAGTCGCTACTCGTATAATAATAAGGTTCGGTCGATCCTCTTCAATCGATTGCCCTCCATATTTCTTGTTGAATTGAACAGTAAATACATCTACTGGTATTTAGTATGTAATTAGAGTGATTTATTTGTATGCCAGATTAAATTAATAATACTTGGTAGTTTAAAATGTCGTAGGATATCCAAGAAGCTATATTCTGGGAACCCTCGATGTGGTAGATAGCTATGCGCTTATGATATTTGCATTTCTTAAGCATCACAATATCCCCTGGTAAAAAAAGTCGTCTATGACAGACGGACAAAAAACACTATATTTCTCGAAGGGTTAGGACGAGGGGTTTTAGTGCACACACATTTCACCAGTTAGGTTTAAGTCCCATGTAATTGGGGCGACCCTATTGCCATTAACCGGGTACAAATCTGGACTGCGGCCTGCATTCCAGTTACAAAACCCCAAAAACACTGTGCCCGACTCGGTTCGACTCAGCAGTGGCGAATGCGACCACTAGACCAAGGAGGCAGTCGGACAAAAAACTGATTTATTTATTTTATTTATTTATTTAAAACTCTAAGACTATCATTACAGGAGCTTAAACCTAATGCGATAGCTGGGCCTATTATTATAAAATTAAATGTACATTAAACTATATAAATATTTACAATTAAAACTCTAGACATATAAATGAACACAAAATTAAAACTAAACAATAATATCTTATTCTACACTTTCTAAATATTCTTACACTCCTTCGTCGTACATACACGTATCAATCAATTAAAAATAAAAAATCTTTATTCCCATTCGTAACATAATACATATAAAATAACCATCATAAAAGGGTTCCGTTTTTTCCTTTTAAGTTCGGATCCCTAAAAAATACTCCAGGTATATCTTGCAAAAATTAATTTTGGCTTGTAACTATGTGTATTAAAACAATTTTCACACAAAGTCAAACCGCTTGTTTCGCTAATTGAATTCTAATTAACTTAAAATACTAATTAATTTTGTAGAAAAAAGTTGAATTTTAATAAACGTGGCGTCATTAGAGAATTAATTGTCAACTTCATCATATAAACTATTAACTTAAATAGAATTTGTTACTAACTTTCCTATCAAACCGGAGAACTTATTTAATTTAAATGGTTATTTAAGTAGGTACTAAAAGTTAATGATCTTTCCAGATAGGTATGTTTTACCATAAAACACCATGGGGTCGTTAGTTTAACTCGACAAGCTACATGCTAGATAGCTGTTAAATAAATTCGGATTCTTTAATTATTTTTAGGTGTACCTCATACACTATTAAAGTTTATAGTAGAAGTTAGGAAGCCGTTATGTTATCAACCGGCTACTACGACTTAAATAACTTTTTGGTAAGGTCATCTGCCCTATTGACAAACCTAAGGTCACCAAGAAAGTACAAATCCTACTAAAGATATTATATATCTGAACAAATTCCCAACATTCCGAAAGCTTAAACAAACATTGCGCTTGACCATACCGCTTACGAAACCTATGACCAAATACAACCTTCCGACATTCTTAACTTCTATTGCGTTCCCAAAACCAACTCCTCAACTTTGCACTTCAAACACTGCGCAATGGAAGTCGTAGCAAGAGTCGTTGTTGTTTTCCCTAAAGGACTTTCAATCAAAGGTCAACGATATTGGCATCCCGCTGCGCCTGCGATCAATGGCGACTGTTAACAGTCTCTGCTAATAACTCCGTTAGATTTCAAGGCTGTTTAACTGTTAGTACTGCTTCCGTATTTTATATTAATTTAATTAAAATTGGAGGTGATATAATGGTGAAAGAGAGTGTTGTTATTTTGTTTTAAATCCTTGGTCCATATTGACGATATTTATTTTATTGATTGCCTTGAGCAAAGTTCTAACGGCAGGAGCTTAACACGTATATTGATAATTAAATTTGTACGTCCCCATGATAATAAAATCATAATAGATAATCCAGATGTTTGGCTAAACGAGAGTCCTCTCAGCCTCTGTGAGACTAACACGCAGCAAATGTCTATCATAAAACCTATGCAACTACCAGTGTTTCATAATCATCTCAACAATGCACCCTCGTTCTCCTGTCTCCTTGTCTCCTGTTCCAATAACCTATATTCCACAGTGCCTAGGTGCCTTCAGACGGATCAATTACTCAATTTGCGTAAACGCAGTCACTGTGATGATGAACGACATCTTCTTCCGTTGAATGCCACTCATCATGTTGAAGATTATTCTCTAGATGCAAATTGTTACTAGCTTGAGCTCAATCGAGCTAAGAAATAACATCACGACCATTATTCGTTGTGTTATGTGTGGCTGAATTTTTCCAAGTTCTGCTTTATGCCCGGGCAAAAACTGGTCGTGTATGACAGAAAAGAGTTGAAGATACGCACTTGTATCTTCTAAAGCAAATCGTAATGACATGTTGCTTGAGGTCTTCCAGAGAACTTTTTACAATTTGGTGACTATAGGTACCATTCCGTAGCCGACAGTAGACGGCAGCAGCAGGCGACGGGTCGCCGCGGCTCGACTGGTTTCTATGAAATACCTTCCGTAGCTAGCGACACGTCGTCTTCATACTCTTCATAGAAATACATAGAAGCTAGCAGTGTCACGGCGACACGTCACCTGCTGCTGCCGCCTGCGGTCGGCTACGGAATAGGGTATTACACCCATTCTTGAAAAGTGTCTCAATTAGATTCCATAGTGCTAATGAACCACTAAAAATTCACAAAAATTATATTCAATCGTTAAGTGCCATAAAAATGCATTTAAATTTTGCATTTTCAAATTTCGCGCGTAATTTGACGAAAACGCTGGACGCAGTGGACGCCATATTGCTCTGTGGTCATGCCGTCAGTTGGCTGTGTAAACAAATGCAGTGATATTTTTTAAGTTATAAATTTGTGTGGTCTCTTTTTACAAAACCGTCCTCCATGGTATTATTTCAATAAAAAATACGTTGTTTACGAAAATAATAAAAAGTCTTTATAGATTAAAGGTACGCTGATAGTTGTCAGTTATCACTTTCTAAGTTTACATAGCCGTATGACGTAATAACATGGCGACTACTATCTAATGGTGTTATGAAACAGATTTAAAAAGCTTGAAACCTTTGAATTGAATTTTAAAATTTAGTTTGCTATTTTATGAACTAAAACTAACGTTTTCCGAATGCTTTTTGTCTAAGCTATCTCAATAATATATTTTTAGATTTTTTCTCATATAGAGTAAAACACCCTATTGTACCTTAACCAGCTTTCTAATTACGCAACATATTTTCGTAAACGATAAAGACAAATCTGTTTCATTTTGAAAGTTCAACAACATTCATTGCGTCATTTACGTTGCTCTGCAGTTTTTTTTTTTCGAATTTACGGAACAATGGATTAGCAATCTGTTTCAAAACGATTCAGATTCGGATTGATTTTGCATTACGTAATTAGGGTACAGGTTTTTCTACAAATTCATTAAACTCCTTATTAGCATTGTTACACACCAAGGAAACTTCTCCTTTGATCGCTTTAGAACACGCGACGGCAACAGTTAGTTGTCCATATTAATCATATTCATGCTTTGATTTAGGTACGCCGCTTTTTAACGACCGGAAAAGTGCCTTTTATGTGGAGAAATCTTTATTAAAATTTATGGGATCCAAGCATGGCATTGTATGTTACTCGTTATCACTTTGCTTGGAATTTATTTGAAAGGGCTTGATGGAAGAGGCGGTGTGGGAGCATTATTTATTTATGGGGAGTTGAACCCAGTGTTCTGGGCTCTCAAAGTGAAATGAAGACCATAAATTTCCTCGTAATCATGGATGGCTTAGCCTGTAATGTCTTTTGCTTAAGGGTACACTAGTCGACGACGGCTCGAACTCGTTGGTTGGCGTGACTAATATCCATGCTAATTAGTCTTTTTTTTTTGTTTTATTTATTCAGTATTAAATTTATTTATCTAATTTGTTATTTATTTATTTAGAAATGACGATGATATATACGCAAACGAGCGCGTAAAATTTCATGAACAGACCTTTGAGCGTATATATTATGAGTATTATTAAAACTACTGGATATAAATTATTGTAACACCATGTATACCATGTTTTAAGCAATTATATACTTACTTACTTACTTAAATACATCCAGTAGTTTTGAGTAAATACTCAAAATAAAATTATTTGAACTATTGAATAAATTATCTATCTCTGTGCGGTTTCTATTTTGCCATTTTTTACTACTTAAGTAATTTATTTACGCCTAAAGACGAGTTAACTTATGGAAGTTTTGACGCTCATAACTTCCATAACAATATTTTTTTTCGATAATGACAAGACAAATTGATATAATTTTTAGTTTTGAACGTACACCGTCCAACAGACGAATAATCACAATACTACGATGACCGACGAGCGTACCCTTAAGATAAGTTTTGTTTTATTGGTTCTTTGGTCTTGATGTGAATTAGTTTAAGGGTAGCTGAGCCGGATTGTCATTATGCAACGATCTTCAGACTTAACTAAGATTTATTAGGAACTATTCAAAATCTACACTATCCACTGCGCTTTATCTCAAAGCCAATCCGGCTGAAACATTGATAGAACTTATCAGTATCACCATTTTTCTTCGACCTATTTTGACCCTGTGCTAGATATGTTTTCTTGTGGGATTTTCATTTATAATGTCTGCGACTTAATGCTTTTCTACCAGTGTCGTCCTTGGAATATGAACAATCTCTATTATCTCTCACCGCCGCAAAGTCTGCTTTGTCAATTATTTCGCCCACATTTGCCCCAACTCGGTTTCACGTACGATTACACATCACCCCTCGAGGCACATCTAAACCCGTTTCTCAGTAATACCATAGCAACTGGAACGGTCGCTTGCGCTAATACAATTTAGAGGATTGCGGTCGAAGCAGACTTAGTCGACTCTTGGCCTCGCCGCGACTTGATCCGTTTGCTGGCAAACAGGACGAAGCTACTTACAACATGGAAATAAATAGAGCGGTGTAGTTCTTTGTCAGTTATTTATGTCATGTCTTGCTGAAAAATATAGTTCCCGACTTCATTCGCACAACGAAATTATAATGTTGGTTTGCAATTTTAGTGCACTTCTACTTGACTTTATCCTGACATCTTCAAAATGCTTTTTATGATTATGAATGAATGTAAGAGCCTTGTAAATAAATCTCATAATACATACCTATTTGGAAAAATTTCGATTGTCTAAAGTTGAAGGCAGCTATGAAAAATTGATGACCACTATCGTAACTTCTTGCATATTTGTCTGATAAGATCGCCTATTATTGTGAGATTGACATTTCTATTGCTGGAGCTAAAATCTACTATAAAAAAAAATCTTACTTGACAAACCACCACTGTTAAATAATGTTTATGTTATAGGAGAGCCAAAACTAGCTAATAAGTCTCTCTTACTGTACTAGAATATTATTTTCAAGCTTGAATACAGACTGTTATCTACATGCTACATCTGTAAATCTTCTCATATATGTAAAAGGCACACCTGAGTACAAAGCATTTAGCGTCCCTTCTTGTCCATTTATCAAACAGGCTATACATAGGATAACATTATAGTCATGACCGCGGGAATTCTCCAAACGAAGAGCCTATTCCGCATCCCCTAATCATTAAAACCCTCACCCATTTGGTACTGAAACCGCCTAACAGCCATATTCTACATTCAAAATTAGACTTTAGGTTCTTGTTTTAAAGTTTGTTTTTGATGAGAGTGGTTTATGAAGTACGTCATGAATGGATGTCGAGTCGAGGGCTGGCCAAGGACAGCCATTGTCAAGATTTGCCCTGTTTGCGGGATGAGCTGTGGGACCCAGATCTACATGTATCGTATAGAATAAAGGTCACTTTGTATTTAGATTGAATTTAAGTTAAAGCTTGCAGCTGCAGTGAGCAGGTGATAGATGGTAAAAACGATATTTTGTAGCGAGGGCTCGTATAGTTATCTCGTGAATGTTTAATTCAAGGTGGAATATTGTATCATGAATATTGTAGTCAAGCATTTTCTGACAACCCAATCAAATCTCTGATCAACCAGTAATGGCTGATTTCCCCAATGAAACTGAACGCGATCAACATTTCTAAATCGCGTTCAAGAGCTGTCAGTGTCAAAATTGTTATGGAATATTGTACATTGACAGCTCTTGAACGCGTTCAATTTTATTGGTGAAATCCGCACTAAGTCTTGTCAAAACATATGTTATCTGTTTTGATTGGCCAAGCAAATTAACAACAATTAACTTTGGTCTATGAGAAGTGGTTTTTGCCCTGCGGTTGGACAAAAATAGGTTGGTATTATTAAAAGCTATGTTAGATAAAAATACTTTAAAAAGTATTAAATAATAGGGATGTTGATTTTTTTTTGTCCGTCTAGTAGATTCCAAAAAAGTGTAGGTCACGAATTTTTTCTTTTTTTACGTAATCAAATGATTACGGCAATAAATTGCGTTAAAATGTGGCATGACATCACTCCCCGGTAGATTTTATACTAACTTGTGACGTAGCGAGCCCCCACTCCCCAACTTTAATGCGTTTTATATAAAACATTTTTTTAACACATAACATAACATCACGCCTTCTTTCCTCGAAGGGTTGGGCAGAGGTGTACCTGTAGTAGGAACACCCACATTCGTCAGTTATGTTTTAAGTCCCATGTAATAGGGGGCGAGCCTATTGCCATCAACCGGGCACAAATCCAGACTCCGGGCTGCTACTTAGAAATTCCAGATAGAAATAATATGATAATACAAAAAATACCTGTCTAATATGTTTTTATTATCTGATTGACGGTTTTTTTTCCCCCAGTCAACATCCCTATTGTTAGTTATAGGCCGCGCGCGACTGCTTGTCACCGCCTGAGGTATGACGGGGGGGGCGCCATTGAAAAAGTCTGTAGACTGAGTTAGTGGCCTTTGTCTACCTCCCCCGTCTCACCGCTCACATACCTCAGCCGGTGACTAGCAGTCGCGCGAGGACTACACTAAACTGGCTGTAAACGATATCCGGCTGTCGAAGGACCAAAATGTAAACGATATCCGGCTGTCGAATGACCAAAATGTAAACGACCAGCTTATGTCGTTTGAAGGGGGCGGTTTGTTGTAAGGTTTGGCACAGTAGAAAAACCACAAGCAGCTAATGTAATAAATCCACGTATATTGCACATAAAACACACACACAATATATTTAAAATACACAACAGTAATACAGACAAAGGTTAGAGCTAGATGTAATCCGAATTTAATTGAATTTATTTAGCACGAATTTATACCTCAAGTAGCGAGATGTTTGTAGGAACGAAGTTAAAGCTCAACTGACTAAGAATCTGAGACTTTCTAAGAGAGTACTAGGCAACTAGTACTAGGCAACTACAATTGTAAAATCAGACCCGATACCTTAAGTAGATTTTTACTATAGGGCAAGTAGCGGGTACCATTTGTGCAAACACAATAATTTGCTCCTATACATCAGGGCAGTTCGCTATTCAGGGACGCGACAGAGGGTCGGGGTATAGCTGGGTATTTCCCATTTTGCTATGACGAGGGTGTTTACACGAATGAGGGAGGCAGGGTTGCGCAGGTGCAAGTTATGACATGATAATTACTTCTAGAACAATGGATTACGTAATTATAAACACAGATAGGTATTCTCATTGTTTTAAATAGGTATTCAGGTGGGAAATAGTCTAGTCAGTGTTGTAGTCATAATCAAAACATTGTATTATGACTGACGACGGAGTTATATACCTTTTATTACATAAGGACAGGTAAACAAGAGAAAATAAGGTATTTTTAGTTACCTGTAGACACGGACAAATGTCTAACACATCTTTTAGTTAAGTCGGTGTCTATAGGTACATTGGTTATTGCTAGAGACCTGATTTTGTGTCAGGAATCTTTGATTTTAATAGACTTTCTTGTTCTAACTTGTCGGATCATTTATTCGAAACATTCTATATTAGTTGACATGTTAGAACTGGGCCAAAACTTTCCAGATTTGATGCTACCTACTGGACTTCATGTCCCGACTTGATTAATATCCACACATGATTCGACTTGATACTATTTTAACATGTGCAGATGTACTTACTAACAATAATCAGTTTATTAGGTAGGTATTTAGTGTGCTTCCTTAACATTCCACCCCCTGTAAAAGGGTTCCGCCGCATTACACATGGACGGTGGGAAGCACAATTAACTTAACAATGGGCCGACGCAGGACCCCATTCATTGTTCTTACGTCAGCTACACGGATTATCCCGTCACTTCCGTGATACACATTTTTGACTATTCCTTTAGTCCACTCACTTCGGTTTTTGGTGTTATCTACGATAACCACTACGTCGTTGACACTCACATTTGGTACGTTATTTGTCCACTTTTCTCGACGTTGTAGAGTAGGTAGGTACTCCCGTAGCCACCGACGCCAGAACATGTCGGCGAGCGCGTTCACACGCCGCCACTGACAGCGGGAGTCGACGTCCTCGATGTCTCCCGGCGCGAACGGAGTGCTCCCGGACGCAGTGCCAAGGAGTAGGTGGTTCGGCGTCAGGACCACGGGCTGGTTGTGGTCATCGTAGACGTAGCTGAGAGGCCGGCTGTTTATGATGAGCTCGGCCTCTGTGAGGAGGGTGTAGAGGACCTCCTCACGTGGGGCACGCTCCCTGAGCGTACTTCGTAGTGCGCTCTTCACTGAAGCTATTATCCTGGCACAACCTTGTGAGATGGTTGTGAGCTTCCTCTTGATCGCGCTGCTGTAGTTTTTATGTTGGCCGACGCTTACGACATCGGCCGACAACGATGAGCCGTGACGCGTTTCCTACGCGCCCACGACGTGTAGCGCTCGTAGCTGAGAAGTGGCGCCGCACGGTAGGCGTGCGCCGGCGTCGCTGCCGTAGAGTGGACCCGCTGAATGCGCTCCAAGTCCACTTCTGCTGACTCAGCCTCTCGACACACCGGCCTCCGCTCCTGTGTAACACATAAAAACGGGGGGCCGCACAGCCACGCCGTATGGTTCTCGGGCCAAGACGACCTGGTTGCTTTGCCCGCGGGGTCGTCCGCGGAAGGAACCCAGTGCCAGTTGCCTCGGTCCGATAGTCTACCTAATAAGGCTGGTTGTAAATCATGCCTTGTAATTGAGACTACTTTTTGTGGGGCTACGCGAGCCCTACCTAACATCGTCACTGATGCTAGGTTACTATCCCAGTAGCCCACTGGGTACGCGACCGCTGCGCATGTTTGTTCGCTTGCGTCGCTAAACATTTGTAAATCTAGATCTAGATCTAGATCCTTGTCTAGATCTAGCCCATACAACCCTGGTATTTTTGTCTGTTCCAGGCGATGCAGGTTATTAAGCCGAGCGAAACAAGTCTCGGCTTCCTTTTCTTGAAAAGGTAATAATAATAATGGGTCGGGTCCGGTCAAAAGGTTACCGTTATAATTGGTAGGTATTATGTTGTTATTTTTCCGTAACAAACCTACTGCCCACTGTGATTCATCTGGTACACGGTGGTTGGTTTTATCTCGTATTTCTGAGGCCCTTTCATCTGATTGGTTTTTACGTACGTTCTCAGAAATACCTATCGCTTCGCTAGATTTAACTGGGTCATGCAGGTCAGGCAGGGAAACTGCCGTACAGTTAATTTGTTCGCTTTTTAAATCGTTATGGTCGAACGGACCGTGTATGACCCACCCTAACTTAGTAAGGGAGGCAACTGGTTTACCGGATTTGCCTTGTCGGACGTCACGGCCCACGAGTAGCTGCCAATTGTCCTGCCCGATCAATACCAGCGGTTTGGCGCCCCTCATTTCCACGCATCCCAGGTCGCGGAGGTGGGCATTGTCGTTAAGCATGGCGGTAGAGACGGTTTGAGAAGGCAAATTTAAATCACGTATAGTGCGACATTTAATGTTGTGGCACTGTCCGTTTGGCCCTTTGACCTTTACTTCGACCGCTCGCGACGTTGGGTCGGTGATTTCGTGACCGCCCGCTGTCTTTAATGAAAGGGGTATACTCGGGCCCTCTAAACCAGTAGCAATGGTCTTATCTATTAAGGAGACGGTCGCTCCGTCATCCAATAATGCGTAACAATGACTATTGTTGTCTTTGTCATGACACAATTCTATTGGGATTATTTTTAACAATGCCGAAGCATGCCATTCACCGATGTTTGTTACGGTTTCGGGCTTATCTACCTGCTTATCGCTCGCATTGTTTTGCTTATCGGCGTGCAATAATAGGTGGTGGGAATAACCGCATTTTTTGCATTTATCGGCGCGGCAAAACCTTTTGTTGTGTTTGTTTGCTATACATTTGAAACACGTGTTTAATTCTTTTACGATGTTCCATCGCTGTTGAACTGTCATTTTGTTAAAAGTATCGCATTTTTCTATAGTATGTTCACTTTGACATACGATACATTTCTTAGGTACGATACTAGACTCATCACTCTGTGTATTTATCTTATGAGTCAGCTGTGGCCTACTGAATAGTTGACGCGCGGTATTCATGGGTCGTTGACCGAAGACTTGTTCCTGTTGCCTAATTGGGGGCCTAGAAGCACTAGGTTCTATTATAGATGGCTGTAAATAATACGACGTTGTATGCGTTAATTGTATTAAAAAGTGAGATAAGTATTCTAGGTTAGGTGAGACTCTTAGGTCCACCCCCTGCACGTTATCTAACCCCATGGCAAAGTCCCCGTATCGCGCGCGTTGTATAGGAGTTAGCTTGTTTAATAGCTCGCTAACTAGTTGTGGATTGTTAAGATAGCCGTCAGCTTTAATATTTTTAAGTAGGGCTACTACATTTCGCACGGTTGACGAGAACTTTCTAAGCTCGCGGCAGCTTTCCGATATTCTAGGTAGGTCCCTAATCTTTTGTAACGCGCTTTGTAATATTAAAGTCGAGTGACCATATTCTTGATCGAGCGCGTTCATTATGTCGTTGGGATCCGTACCTGAACTTAATAAATCCTCCACTGAGGTTCTAGCTTCGCCGTGTAAAGACGTTCTAAGCCGGGCTAAGTTCTCGTGAACTTGATAACTGTACTGCCGAGTGGTATCCCAGTACATATTTTTGTAACATATCCACTCGGATGGGTCACCACTAAAATGTGGTAATTCGTACGCCTGTCGCGGTACCGGTCGCGGTCTCCCCATACTGGTTATTGCCTCTGCCAGCCTATCTAACACAGAGTCCCTTTCAACCGAAGACTCCCGCCGTCTTTCTTTAACATCATCTCCGTACTTCAACTGCCGCTGTGAATCCGACTCGGGTATCGAAACGCGAGGTCCACTTGCGGCCGGAGTGGTAAAGACGGGGTTATTGGTCGGTAATCGGGACGTAACTCTCTCGGTAGGCATCGGTGTATACGTCCGTGCTTTAGGTATCGTACTCGAATACGGTACCGGCACGGGTGTACCTAGTATGTGCGACACATTATTACGGTATGTAGTCGGATCAAGCGTACTTACGGTTTGTGAATAACTCACGGTAGGGATCCGGGGCGCGGCCACATCCATGGGCCTGCGCTCCGCAGACGGGGTACACAACACTGCATCCGGTTGACACAACACTGTACTCGATTGCCGTAAAACACTAACTGAATCACGCAACACTGTTTCCTGTTGGCCAACTTGCGGCGTCGTATCTATCCACTGGTCGACCCGCTGTGCTGTACCCACGTCTGAATTGGAGGCGTCGTCGTCGCTCTCGGTAGCTGCCTCTATCTCGGCAATGTCGGCCTCCACTCTTTTCTTGAGAAGGTTTTCCCTATCCTTGAGGAGGTTCTCATTTAGCTGGACTCGTTCCTTTTTTAACTCGATTAGTTCCTTTTCGGCTTCGTATTCGATTCTTTTTCGTAAGAAATCGACACTCTTGCGGCTACTTCTGGATGACGCTCTGCTGGTCGATTTCCGGCGATCCATTGATGCCATGGTCGGCGCCACAGACGGCGAACCTGGTCCCCTTTCGGACTGCAACCTGGTGTCCGTTGTGATGTCATCCTTACGTGCTTCTTTCTGTTCGGCTAGCTTCCTTAGCTTGCTGCGTGTTGTGATGGAGCCCTGCTGACTCATGGTTACTTGGAACCTTATCCGGCTTTCGAAGGACCAAAATGTAAACGATATCCGGCTCGAAGGACCAAAATGTAAACGATATCCGGCTGTCGAAGGACCAAAATGTAAACGATATCCGGCTGTCGAATGACCAAAATGTAAACGACCAGCTTATGTCGTTTGAAGGGGGCGGTTTGTTGTAAGGTTTGGCACAGTAGAAAAACCACAAGCAGCTAATGTAATAAATCCACGTATATTGCACATAAAACACACACACAATATATTTAAAATACACAACAGTAATACAGACAAAGGTTAGAGCTAGATGTAATCCGAATTTAATTGAATTTATTTAGCACGAATTTATACCTCAAGTAGCGAGATGTTTGTAGGAACGAAGTTAAAGCTCAACTGACTAAGAATCTGAGACTTTCTAAGAGAGTACTAGGCAACTAGTACTAGGCAACTACAATTGTAAAATCAGACCCGATACCTTAAGTAGATTTTTACTATAGGGCAAGTAGCGGGTACCATTTGTGCAAACACAATAATTTGCTCCTATACATCAGGGCAGTTCGCTATTCAGGGACGCGACAGAGGGTCGGGGTATAGCTGGGTATTTCCCATTTTGCTATGACGAGGGTGTTTACACGAATGAGGGAGGCAGGGTTGCGCAGGTGCAAGTTATGACATGATAATTACTTCTAGAACAATGGATTACGTAATTATAAACACAGATAGGTATTCTCATTGTTTTAAATAGGTATTCAGGTGGGAAATAGTCTAGTCAGTGTTGTAGTCATAATCAAAACATTGTATTATGACTGACGACGGAGTTATATACCTTTTATTACATAAGGACAGGTAAACAAGAGAAAATAAGGTATTTTTAGTTACCTGTAGACACGGACAAATGTCTAACACATCTTTTAGTTAAGTCGGTGTCTATAGGTACATTGGTTATTGCTAGAGACCTGATTTTGTGTCAGGAATCTTTGATTTTAATAGACTTTCTTGTTCTAACTTGTCGGATCATTTATTCGAAACATTCTATATTAGTTGACATGTTAGAACTGGGCCAAAACTTTCCAGATTTGATGCTACCTACTGGACTTCATGTCCCGACTTGATTAATATCCACACATGATTCGACTTGATACTATTTTAACATGTGCAGATGTACTTACTAACAATAATCAGTTTATTAGGTAGGTATTTAGTGTGCTTCCTTAACACTGGCGATAAAAACAGCTATTACTTTAAGAATGTTGGCGCCCCAAATTAACTGAAACTTATCCGGCTGTCATTAGTCTTAAATGCTTTTAAATTGTCCCCGTCTAATGTGTAACTCGGCCTAATTTATTAAGTCAATACTTAAGAGGCTTTTGATGTGACGATAAAATCGCTCATGCAGAATTATTTGGATAAGCCTTACCTGAGTTCTACGAAAGGGGTCATGATAACTTTCTGAAATTCTATTAACCAAACTTCCCAAAGGGACTCGGGGCAAATATTTTGGATTCAACTCTACGTGAATTTTCCTTTGAGCGTAAACACCGCGACTATTGATCCGAGCTGTCGAGTTGACAAGTGAATGACAACCCTTAATTAAAGCCATTAATTAACCTAATTATAGCTACGTTTTAATCGTTCGCGCAGCTTAGATGAAAGGCAAAGGTGGCTTCATTGAGGATCATACTTTTAGTTTTGCACCACAAATCTAAACTGTGGTTTAATTTAATAATAGGTACCATTATCCCTGAAATATAGACTTGCCTGTTTACTGACTGGTAAAGACAAATGATTACTACGGGTTAAGGTTCCCAGGTCGGATAAAGTATTATTGGGTTTTCCCATCATGAATTTCTCAGTAGCAACCCGGAATCTAGATTAGAGCCCAGTTGATTGTAATAGGCTCGCCCCCTATTACACGGAACCTGAACAATTTTATTTAAAGACTTTCGGATTGGGATTAAAAGTGTGTTACGCAATTTCGGTACTGGTGCCTACTAATAACACGATTACGATGAAAAAGCTGTTTGCCTAGTGCATTATGCCTTACCTTTAACCCTTTTGCTACTGATGGGGAAGGGTTTCCAGTTTTCTGTCCTGAAATGTATACTTAAATTATAAGCATCTTTAGAAGGGAAAACTGAAAGGAATCGTCTTGTGTAGACATCGCCTATACCAAGTTACCTAGTTTAATATTTCACTCGGTAATAATATCCAGGTAGCTGAAAAGATAATCCTTGTCAACTTTTTTCATCCCCTTTTGTAAAAGTTATGTAGGCCAGTAGGATTATTACAATATTTTACCCCCTCATTCCCCAAGGACAAAAGAACTCTTGTTCTTGCGCACAATGTTTGAATTTCTAGAGGTCTATTTTTTCTGGAATGTCGACGTGAAAATTAGCCTTTGTTAGGTTTTCAGTAAATTCGTTGTAGATTTTTCGTGGGGGATTTCAAGATTACCGTTTTTGGGGTCTTGGGAGAGGACTGTGCCACTTGGCACCCAAGCTTTGTCGACAGATTGAAAAAGGGAGGGTACCGGAGTGTTAGTTTGGTCAACAGAATATAAATTGTACTAGAAATTCCTATACACACAGCATTTAAATAATTGTAATATAGGTAATTGCTCTTCTTCATCAAGTAATCAAGCCACTATGTTCATATTTCTGGATGATGTCCAAAATACGTAAAGCAGGTTTTTGGGATACCTGCACACAGCCTGCGTGCTCAGTTTACATAAAACAAGACGTTTAGACGTAAGTTATTGCTCATCAGAAAAAACGTAACCCATTATTTAATGTGTTTTCCCGAATTATAAATGGAAGCAATAAGGAAAGAAAACAAAGGATGCATCGTTTAATTGATTATTGATAGCATAATGTTAATAGTACAAGTAGATCCTTCTATTAATTTAGGAAGGATACGAAAAAATTTAAGGTAGAACACGAATGGTGCCATCCGCCGACAGTCCCGTCCGTTTTGGTCAGTTGCGATAGATCATAGCTAGCTAACGGACGTGTGTGTGTGAACTAAAGGAATAATATTTTTAAATAAAACATTAAAAATTTACTGGTATTCCTGAACACCTGTCGTCGTGTTTTTGCATAAAAAAGTACAATTGTTTTTGTGATTATTTTTATAAGTGTTAAATTAGTTGAACTTTTCTTTAAGTCATACGTTTTAAAGCACGTAATTCAACCACAGCCTTTAAGAGTGCGCGAGTGGATCTTTTGGCGCTTGACTGACACCGAGAGGGAGCACTGTTGGTAAACATTTTGCGATAGTGTTTTGTTAAATTGTATTGAAAAAACAAGATGGCGGAATTAGTTCTAATTTTAGTCACGCGCCAAATGGTCGTTGTATAACTACCACTTTTCACTTTTTTTGACTTTTTAATGAACCTTAGTTTTCCTGAAGACTAATTGGCCTTTTCTTTGTCAACAGAGCTAGTGCAAAAAGTGAAGTGCATCGATGAAACTTCACTGAGTATTTTGACAGAACAGAAGCGTCGCCACGCTGCTCGTTTATCAACATGTAAGTTTTGACCTTGACCTTTCAGCTATCTTATGAACATGTGTAAATAAAGTATATGTATTGTATTTATAAAACACATGTTTATTAAGTCTTACAAAGGGCTGTTTTGTCGCAAGTTTTGACCCTTTACCTTTCAGGTATCATATGACGTAACAGTACATTACGCTTTACTTTACACTACGCAGACACACATATGAGTATTATGGATATAAAAGACAAATTTTATAAAAAGTCTTACAAAGGACCTTGTTTCGCAAGCATCTCTCTTATACAACCCTAGGGCGAAAAAAAATTGCTTGACGTTGAATCAAATCAAAATACACGACAATATACTACAAAGTAAACAATATATCTAAGAATGAGAAATCCAATTATGTCAGTGTGTAGGCTGTTGTTACATTATGCATGAGATTGGGTTGAATGTCGTAACCTTGAACTTGACCTTGGCAACATACTTGTGTGCAGTAGGCTTTATTATTTCAACTTTTTTGACTACCAGCATAAAATGGAATAATCTTTCGAAATTGTTAGTTTTTATGTAATGGCAGATTCTCATTATGGGTATTCTTTTAGTACTAACGTTGTAGTAAGTACTTAATTTGGTAACGACCAATTAAGTCGTTAGGTGATATTTTGCAAGTATTAGCACATTTATGTGATATTTAAATTGCCTTTTATGGTACGCTTATTTGCTTTTATTATGGCTCAATATGGTTCTGGTTATAATATGTTACGAGTATTATGAAGAGAAGTAGACAGAAATAGAATGCTTAATAGTTTTCAAGCAAATGCTTTACTTAGGTCCCGTTCACATGTAGGTACCACTACCACACCACATCGATCATCGTAGCGATAGAATGTGGTCAAGCAGTGGTTACGTGTGAATAGTGTCGCTGTAGCTTCTTGCAGTTGCGATGTGGTTGCGTTGTCCCTAGTAGTTGCGATGTAATTACGTTGTGGCTAGTGTTTGCAGACAGACAGATCGTTGTGTTTGCGATGTGGCCAGCCGCTAGTGCGCTGGAGGTTGCGTTGTGGCTGCGACGTTGCCTTGATGTGGTCGGTATCACCCACATGGTTGATTTTGACGGCAAAATGTGGTCCGTGTGAGTAAATTTTTATAATTTATACAAATAAGCGCCCGTCCACTTGTTGTCGTTGTGGTGTGTGTGATCAGGTCCTAATAATAATATGATTTGCCATTAAAATACCGGAATTAGACTGAAGATTCGTCTGATATAAAATCGTCCCATGACCAAATACGTCAGACACTATTTCTCTGTAGCAGTTACACTGCCACATACGAACTACGCATCAAAGACCTGACGTCACACAAATCCTGCATCGCGCAATTACAGTTTACCGCGCGAACGTCATATTGTAGATTATCCGACATTAACACCTGGGCAGTTGCCCGCCAGACACAACACACGTCTGGTCGGAGGATCCTCCCTTTTCTATGGTGGATGAGTGAACTTTACACCCTGTTCCTCATGCTACTAAATCTCTATACTTTTGAACAGGAAGTTACCTAGTCATTAAAATTCAACTGCAATTTTCTTGTTACATTGTTAAAGTGCAGCTGTAGAGGTGAGGGACTAAAAGAGTTACAACCTCTCGATCATAGAAGATAATTATAGACAGATGTGTGTATTATTATCTTATAATTGACCTGTGAACTGTGGTTGTGTTTTATTGAAGAAAAATGAATCGCACAAAGCAATGCGTGATGAAACTGCCCATACTCTATGCAAGCGATTGAGTACTCCTTGGACAAAAAAAAGGTACAATTCCGTAACCGACCGCAGGCGGCGACGTGTCGCTGCGACACGACAAGATTCTATGAAATACCTTCCGTAGCTAGCGACACGTTGTCCTCATAGACATTCATAGAAACCAGTCGTGTCGCGGCGACATGTCGCCTGCAGTTGCCGCCTGCAGTCCACTACGGAGTTGTTCCTTAGTTTTCTGAAACAAAACAGTAATCCTAAACAAGGCCATCTAAACTTAGAAAAAGTGACCAACTAGGCGTCCAACACCATAATTTAACCCGTTGCCTGCCAATTGCAGGCCCAATCATGCAATGATCCACGGTCGTTGCACCCGGGCAGCGTTTGCTGATGTATCAACAATTTAGGCGGGCGTCTGTCTGTCCGTCGCGGATGGACGGAGATACATTCAGCGGATGGGCACGCGCTCGTTTTGAAAAATATGTGATAAAAGTAACAAATGAATGAATATTTGTGTTCAGCAATGAATATAAAAGCTACTGCAGCATGCATTAATCCGCTTTCTTCTCCTTTATCAACACGAACCAAAGAAGTTAAGGCCGTAGTAAAAAAAAATACTATTCAGCTAGGGTGTAACTGGGGTTGAATACCCAAGGTACGTACGAGACGTACATTTTACTATTGACAATTATGAAGGCTAATAATATTAATTCTCCTGTGACGAATGATACTTAAAGTCCTTTCACAGTTATTTTTCCTGTGATTTTGCGGCACTGTCAAAATCAAAGTGGTCTTTATTGTCATTTAATAAGATTGCTGTCGGGTGGCTGCCATTGACAAGGCTATCAAAATCACTGCGATCTTTATTTTCATTGCAATAAGGTCCCTGTCAGAAGTAAAAAACTGTGAAAGAACAGTGTGTGATGAACTACCTAGGCAATCGGCTACCCTCCCAAACACACTGTCTGGAGATTCAATTTCGAGATCTTTAAAACGCAAATCTAGTGTCTTCGCGACAGAATTCCGAAAGCTCCGTTTAATCTTAAACGGACGTTTGAGTCAGTGGTCCTTGGTTATCTTAACAAGGATTCCAATTTAGATAAGTTAAGCTGTAATACGGCGCCTACTTATCTTATTATGGTGATTCATTATTTAGATAGTAAGTGCTGGTAGGTGGATCTTCGATAGAGCCTATTTCGGAAGAATTAGTATTTCCACGCGCTTTTTTTTTGTCACAAGCTTAGCGTCATCTTACGCTTCGACCTTTCAAAATCATTGCATTTTGGCAGATCAAAGCGTAAGTTAACGCTAAGTTTCTTCTCTGTATCTTACCCTTAGTGGCATCCCACAGTCTGAATTTGTGTCCGGTTAATGGCAATAGGATCGCCACCTAAGTATTACATAAAATTGTGGCAGAACTGGCGAAATTTCTATTCACCATTTCACCTCTTGTACCTTTGGGGAATACCGACGCTATGTTATATTTTCTCAAAAGCAGAACTAAAGTACTAAGTAAGACGTCGAATAAACACAGCCATTCAATGATCAATCAAGTACCTAATACTTAAAATAAGAAACGCATGCGTGATCAAGTCATCAAAGTAGTCGATCATCACGACAAATATTCCGCACGCATCCCATAATGGTGGGTAATACACCTCATGTTTATATGGTAGTTGTGTCAATTAGTATGCGAGGAACATAGCTATTACTATAAGCAGGATCGGCGCCCGCGCACGATTCTTGCACGATCCGCGGTCGTGCGTGGCAGCGTCGCGTTTGAGGGTTAATAAGTATTTATATATCATTCTGGGATTGTGATTAGTTATGTAAGCTATACAATGGGCTGTTAAGATTTTTGAATGTTTGAATTTAATGTGGTGTCTGCATGTTTTGTTTTGTTTCCACTGGCCTGGCCTCTTTCTTATCCATATTTAATGATTCTTGGATGGATATGACACAGATCTGTGATCTGTAGTATTGGAGGATAGAAGTGAACGTCGCCTACATGCAATAAAGAATTAACGTCACTTTTTAATTACAGTTAAGTAGTCTTAGGAGATAAGAAAAGAAATGAAGTTGAAAAAGAACAGATTGACAAATTCCGGTACAAGTTAACTAAGTCTATTCTTAAAACCTTTCCATCTATACATATTATTAATTGAAGATGCTTTTCGTGTTTGTCTGTGTGACTGCGCACTGATTTAGAGAATTTATTCCGGTTAGTTTCAAATGGAAAAGTTCTTATAAAACAAATCTAACTAAGAGAGATGTTGATTCTAATTATTATAATTCTGTAAATACATATCTGTTATAGTTGCGAATTATATTTTGTGAATTTCGCGGGCTACAACTGCGGATTCACCTTAAACTTGTATACCTATCATAAAGAAATATCGATGATTTGGCAAGTCCTTAAAACCGTGCGAAGCAAGCAGGGGAGCTAGTTTTCTATTATATAGTATAGAGGCAAAGCAAACGGCTTATATCCAAAGATCACCTCGGATGCAATGCATTATAGCTCATTACACAATTTCCTTTGTTTATAACAGACCCATGGATACACACTGTATTTATGAAATACATCCCAAACATAATTGTTTACCCATTTAGAATACAATACAACTTCCTTGTTTACAAAACAACTGAAATGGCCGGAATTAACTCCGCTCTTGAACTGTTTAAAGTTTTAAACCATACATTAATAGTCATGTGTTTATACTTAAATACTGTGTAAACGGTGAAGAAAGTTTGGGAAGTTTTGAATTGTCATTGTTAGTCTTTACTATGCAATTAGGCTTGTGACAATAAACTTTTAAACACTGGTCAAAGTTGTGGAGACAAAGAAAATCATCCTAATTTATTAAAGACAAACTGCGCCCCATTGTTTTACCCACATAAATCTCGATCCCGTAAAAATATCGGGATACAAAGTATCCTTTGTCCTAACCGAGGTCATGATCTACCCATGCGCCAAATTTCATCCAAATCCGTTCAGCCGTTTTAGCGTGAAAACGTAACAAAAAAAACTCACTTTCGCATTTATAATATTAAGTTAAAGATTTAGTTGGAATACCACCTTTCGTGACTTTGATTGAAGGATTTGATAGAAGACTTTTCCTAACGTTCTTTTGGGCAGAAAAACTCATATAGGTATCTTATCTAGCCCTATTCTATGTGATATGAGCACACACCCCACTCCATGGGATTTGGGATATGCATGGTGGCGCAACCATGGTCGCGCTGCCAGCAAGGTTTATGGTGGGTATCTCACCTGGTACGATCGGTTGCGCAACCCATACATTTTTTGGCAGTGCGACCATGGTTGCGCAGCCATTGATGTCTTAGTGAGATAGGGCCCAAAGTACCAATTACAATGTATGCTCATTTCGTTCTCTCGACAATTATTGTATTTTCTTCACACAGCATTCCACAAGAAAGATCTTCAGTCTGTCTGGATGATATTTTGACCAATTCAAATGTCTGTGTCATTAATGTTGATTACAAAATTCAACCATTTTAGTTAGCCATTGGACGTTGGGTCACCTTTGTCATTGGATATTACAGTCACCAAGTTCACTGGTCCTATGACTCAACATTCCAGTCTACACTCGGACAAGTCATCCAATGTTCCAGTCTTCATTAAATTGAGTATCAATCGAGTCACTAGACGCGGGAGAATTACGTAATTTTCTTGTTTAATTGTCGACGAGCGCGTGTTCATTAGCGACGCCCGTATTGGCGCGCTGTTACGCATGCGTAGTCGTTACGTGAACGCGCGCAACTTCTGTAGTAAATTGTCGCGATATAGGTAAGAAAAAAAGCCCATGGGCAATAATAAATACTTGATAGTTAATACACTTTACCGTTCTTTAGTACAATCTGTATCTCTGAAAATGATTTAGTTTTAACTCCCGACGGAAAAAGGGGTGTTCTAAGTTCAACTTGGACGTAGTAATCTTGAACTGATGCTGCAGCATCATCTGGAAAATCTTGAAAACAGTTTTATATCTGCTTGTTATGCGCCATTAATAACTTGACTGTTGCTTTTTACTTTAAGAATCTTGCGTGATTTCGGAAATATTGCATGATAAATAGTGGCTTTTTTATATTTCTCGTCAGTGTAGTTCAGCTCAGAAATTGTACGGAACAGGCCTTCTGTTCCAGTACATTGGTGCCATGAAACTAGTAAGGCGCACGGAACCCCATGTTTTTTTGTTTTTGTATTGTTATGCAAAGATGTGGGGAAATGTGTGGATATGATAATTCTTGTGTGAATAGCGAAGGTGCAGCGTATTCTTAGTGACTTGTTTAATAGTATTATTCAACATTGCGTATGCGCAGCGTTGAGTAAATTAAGTGGTCACTAAATAAGATTGAAGACCAAAAAAAAGATGGAGGAGGAACACTTGAGGTGACGGCTGATAGAGATGTATCAATCAACCTGCCTTCAAGGCAGGTATCAAGGCGGGTTTTTGTTTGGTTTTCAATGTTATTTAGTGACCACTTAATTTACTCAACGCTGCGCATACGCAATGTTGAATGAAGCCTTTTCCCAATTATGTTGTGGTCGGCTTCCAGTCTACGGATGCAGCTGAGTACCAGTATTTTACATGGAGCGACTGCCTATCTGACCTGAACCCAGTAACTAGGTAATACGATACCCCTTGGTATGACTGGTTGTCGGACTTTCGGGCTTCTGGTGACACGTAACGACTGTCTAAGATCCACGAATAACAGCTGGGACCAACGGCTTTACGTCCTTTCCGAGGCACGTAGATGTCTCGATACGTAAAGATGGTCACCCATCCATGGATCAACCCCGGCAAGCGTAGCTTTACCTGATGAACCCGTGGCTGTTATTACTTAGCCACAAGTTCTTAGGCTGATAGAGATGTATGGAAAAATAAAAAGACGTAGGTACCTCAAAATCCATTGGTTTATACGTCATTTGTGTCGTAATGCATGAAACCGGTGACACTTGGTTTGTATAGAAAGCGTTAACAATGCCGCCTCTAACTGCGACCGTCGAGGCGTTTCCGTGCTCTCAGAATACAAGCTTAACGTATGATTCTGAACCCTACTGCACGCGGCAGTGCACTGCCGCGTCACTACTGGTCCCCATACATTTTCTATAGGTTTATATGGGATTACATTCCCAGCACGACAGCAATGTCACGGCAGCACTGTAGCGACGGCACAGCTGTCAGCAGACCAGGGGCCCAAGTCTGCTATTTTTATAAACTCGTCATTCCAACACGATCCCATTGTCATTTTGCTAAAAGTTCGTAATCTTCTAAATTCATAATGGTCGATCATTGGTTGATCATTGTATTCTACAAACACGATACTCATAACGAATTAAAAGCAATGACTGCACAATGACGTTCTCATGGTAGGTCACTGATCAAAGGAACTGTCAAAATTTTAGCAGATTACCGTCTAAGTCATTCATTCATTTTTCATTATGTACGAGATTACCAATAGATGTCATTTCTTTCAATGGAGTGTCAGTGGCTGACCATTGGAAAGTCATAATGACGCCAATATGTTAGTAGATTACCAAAATTGTCAAAATCAACAATTATGAAATCAATGATAGACCATTCTGACACTATTGTAATAGCAGACTTCAGGCCCTGTAGTGCGGCGTTCATCACAGCGATAACACGTGAGTGTTGACAAGTAAATTGGTAACTGCGAGTCGCCACGAACGCCAGGTGCTCGGAATCAGCGCGGCAAGCAGCACTGCCGAGGCAACAATGGCGCGGCAGCACTGCTGCTTGCAGCGGAATAATACCTTTATAGTGCACCTGCAAATATTTCTGTTGCAAAGTAACATTGCACAGACTCATTCATAAATCATGATTAATCAAATCCATCGCTTATTCACTCTCAACTGCAAATATCCGTTGTATTACATAATAAGCTAAATAAGGAACAAAATGAAGCTGTAAAATTATCTTCAGCTCATCTTTTGAGGAAGCAAGTCATGTTTCTTGAAAGAGAAATGTCACTCGTGGGTGTCGAAGAAACTTTTCGTAATGTTCTATTGTGATTTTACAAGCCATTTTATGTTTTACGATGTTCTGAAACATTAAATAAATTATTGGTACTCAAAACATGATGACGCATTCGCTTTTGCTGTTAATTTGATTACTTACAATATCTTCGATAATATAGATGTAGAATTCACTTCCATATTCACTTCCTTGGCGAGTATTGAAAAAAAAAAAAAAACTAACAAAACGCACATTACAACAAATTGACATAAAATACACTCATACAAAGTAGCCGAAAGCCTCGTATTCAAGCAGTAGAAATGTGGAAATAGTATCAGCGTATTATATTTATTTTGTTGCTTCCAGTGCTTATCTTGGCTGACATTTTCATAAATATAACTTTTATTTATTTACCGACCAACTTCTACTAATACTACTATACGATCGATATAATTTGGCAGTTCCGAACTTCGCGCAGAACGCTGCGCAATAACATTTTTTAGGAACCAAATGGTGACGTGAGGCGAGTGTGAGTGAGAGAACTTGCGCAAAAGTTCGCAGAGCCTATGTTCAGATCGGCCAAGTTATATCGACCGTATTGTCACTGATTAAAAGATAAATAACTCCATTCAAAAATTGTCAATACCTACTATTATAATTCCAGAGAGAAAACCACAATTGTGTTGGATCATTTAGCTCCCTTCAAAATGGTTGAGCTGAATGGTGCTGATCCATGCGTCATGTTCGTGAACGGGCGCCGTCAGTTGGGACTGGTCATCTCTTAGCTGCCATGGCTTATTTTAATTTATTTTAAGTTTTTGAATGATTATTTATTATTTTTCTTTTTATTACGGACGCTTTTACGAACGTGCACGTCTTTCTACATTGTTCTCACATGCATAATTTCAAAATGAATGATGTAACCAATATTTTGTATCAATATTTTTATTTAAAAGAGTGTCCGTGGAGTTTCTTGCCCGTTCTTCTCCATAGGTGCCTACTACGCTTTGGAATGGGCAACTAGCTTCATATTTTTGACTGACCGACCCCTTGACAATTCAAAAGTGCCTGTAAATGGTTTAATTGAAATAAATGCTTTGTGCTTGTTAATGCGTTGTAAATCGAACCCAGGACCTCATGCTCAGCAGTCGTCCTTGCGGCCACAAGACCAACGAGGCAGTAAAAAACATTAATGAACATAATATCTTTCTGATATCATGTTTCTATTTTATCTTCTATACCTGAGTTCAGTAGTATCTGTGTAGTTTATCACGCAACCCTGGAACTGCTATTCAAAACCATGTTCTTGTTCAAAAAATTAAACACCATTCACACACACGCAATCCCTCCTATCATGTATATAGGCCCATTGCAATATATCTTTCATCGATTGTAATAGACAATGAGTAATGGTTTCATTGCCACCAGCATGTACTCGTTATTAGATAATGATGTGTAGATTTCTACTGGCACGCAACAATGAACAAGTGTGGGGCAAGTCACTTGCTTTGTAACCTTTTACTAAAGGGCATTTAGTAATGCATTTTATAAATTAAATTGGTATTAGCATTGGCTTAGCTCGTGGCTAAGTAGTAACTGCCGCACGGGTCGATCCGTCAAGTTAAGCTACGCTTGCCAGGGTTGGTCTGTGGATTGGTGACCATCTTTACATACCGAGACTCCTCCGTGCCTCGGAAAGCACGTTAAGCCGTTGGTCCCGGCTGTCATTAAAGGATCTTTGACAGTCGTTACGGGTCGTCAGAAGCCCGAAAGTCTGACAACCAGTCTTACCAAGGGGTATCGTATTACCCAGTTACTGGATTGTGGAGGTCAGATAGGCAGTCGCTCCATGTAAAATACTGGTATTCAGCTGCATCCGGTTAGACTGGAAGCCGACCCCAATATAGTTGAGAAAAGGCTAGGCAGATTGATTGGTATTACCTGGTCGACCGAGCTCGGGTGCAAATATAGATAAACATATCCTCCAGGTATACCAACGTTGTATCTCATTCCCGAGGCTGTGAAAATAGAGAAAACGAAATTTCTCAGATATGAGACCCAGTTAGATCGATTTTTCGGCGGCGGCGGTGGCCCAGTGGTGGCGGCCCCGACTTAGGATAAGTCGTGGGTGCGAACCCAGACAGGCGCATTACTTTGTGTAATTTATTTCATCACCGCTGCTCTCAAAACGGTGAAGGAAAACATCGCGAGGAAACCGGCAATGTCCTAGAACCAAAAAATCGAAGACATGTGACATCTACCAATCCGCACTGGGCACGCGTGGTGGATTATAGCCCGCTCCCTCTCATTGAGAGGAGGCCGTGTCCCTGTAATTTATTTCATCGAAATCGTTAGAGCCGTTTTCGAGAACGAGATTACAAATATTATTGTATAAATATAATGCAAATATTGCTCGTTGATGTTCTTCATATTAGTTACCCAAATAGTTATGCTGCGATAGACTGTCAAATCCGCTCTTATTTTGGTTTGTTGTGTTTGGTTGAGCAGAAAAGCAGTTGGTCCCGGCTGTCTTTGGCAGACTTTTCGGGCTTGACTGGCATTGGTGTTACCCAGTAACTGGGTTGAGGTTGTCGGATAGGCAGTCGCTCCTTGTAAAATACCAGCTATAATATTCAGCTGCGGTTAGACTGGAAGCCGACCCCAACATATGGAGGCTATATGCAGATTGAGTAATGGATGTTATAATTTAGGTTTCTCTGTGCTTGATTTTAGTTACTAACCCAAGTATATTGTGAAAGCCTGTCTAATCTCTTGTTATTTTCTAATGTTGTGATTGGCTGAGAAGAATGACGACAATAAATCATTCGCTGATATTAGATTTGAAAATAAACCTAGGATTTGTTATAACTGAAAGTTTATCCATTTAGTTTGAAGCTGCGTTTAGACCTTGCTTCTTCAGCAAGCAAGCCGGGAGAGCAAATAACTAAAAGACTTCCCCAAATCACATGCAAATTTTCGAATACCGTCATTTGCCTAAAAGTTCACGTTCCCAGTAAGCAGGTAATTCAAGGACCAGAAAATACGTACACAGTTCATAATCATCCGTAAAATCTGCACCTGTAAAAACATTGTACCGCTTGCTCGACCCATCACTCATTCCTCACCCACTATTTAAATGCCTCTTACAACGTCATTACAACTTCCTACACGATTTTTCTCATATCAAATCGCTTTCGTCACGCAAATAATATCTAATTCCGTATTAATCATTTTTTCTCACAACTTTCACTGTTATTTTCTTTCATTCACACTTTACTATCAAGCATGTTGCTATTATTTGACCTACAAAGATGGCGCTTTTAATATCGAAGCTATAATATTTATTAATCATATTTTTATGTTCGACTTTTGTTAGGCGGCGTTTACATTGATAGAGTTTAAAATATTGCGCTGGTGGAAAAGCAAATAATCATAGTCCAATGGACTGTCTACTGTACTTAGGTAATTACGTCAGAAGTTACGGGCAGAATTTGTAAAGAAAATAAATCTCAAACCGCAGAATTTGGGTATTCCTCATACAAGTTATCAGGCTGCTGCATGCTAAAGTCCCTGTTGATTACTTGTTTAGTTTAATCAGTATCTTAACAAATCATTATTTATGTATCATAGATCAGTAAATATTGTCGTCCTCCTCCACTAATACGACTAGGTTTGGGTGAAACCAAATATATTTGCTTTGTAACACTTTATTGTATTCCATCCAGTACTCCACCAATGTGGACGGACCCTTCCAACATTTTATTGCACAATGGTGATTCTAGCATGTTTAGAAGTGAAATGGTGTTGTTTTGTACAATAACTTAAACATAGTTGCTGCTTGCTGAACGGCCTGTGAAGATACTTGTTTAATTTGATAGCATTTATAGAACAGCAAATATGCTCCTCCTCCTGACTAGTGTTAGATGAAACCATAGACATTTGCTTTGCACCATAATCAGCCTATAATAATAATCCCCCTACTGGGACACAGACCTTCTGTCTGTGAGAGCAAATGGGCCATAATCCACCACGCGGGCCCAGTGCTTATTGGAGGATTATCCTTTGCTTTGCAGCGCTCTATTCTATTCCACTAATCTACCACCCCGCGCCAGTACTCAACTCGACCAATGTGTGCGCAGCCTTATATCATTTTATTGCACAATGGTGATTTCAGGATGTTTAGAAGTAAAATGGTGTTGTTTTCTACAGCCAGTTAAGAGGAACGGTCGTAACCGCGATAATCAATACTGTTATAGCGTCGTAAAAAATAACAACTTTTTTTTTATAATAATCGGTGGCTGTGTTGACAAGAATATTATGCAGAAGTACCATTCTTTACTCGATATTATATTTCGGCACCAACAGCTGCGTGCGGACTACGGCTTCAATTTCAGACAGGGTTGACAGAAATATTTTCTTACTTATGTTTTTAATTTGGTTATATTTGAGCCGCTTGTTAGTTAAGCTTAGCATTTCACATAGGTGTTGATGTGTTAGCTCTTGGTTAATAAATCAATACCTATTGTACCTACCTGTCCCACCGCCGACAAGGAAGTGACTCCTTATAACTATCAACGGCCAAGTGAGAGTCGGACTTGCACGCGAAGGGTTCCGTACTACCGTGACTTTTGGCAAAAAAACATGTTTCTTGTATCCCCTTTAATTTTTTAACTTAATTTTATTTTTATTATTTGCTGTTATTAGTGGCAATAAAGAAAGAAAGGATGCGTTTATTGGCATTACAAAAAATACACCTTAAAACTATAAAAACGGAAAACAAATTATTATAATGCCAAGAGGGCCTCAGCTCAGCATAATGTCAGATGACAACACAAAGTGTACCACCTGCCTGACGCTGATTTTCAGCTGCAACCCACGAGTGCCATACGCTGTCTACCTATTACGGTTCATGAGATACAGCCCGCTGACAGACGGACGGACAGCGGAGGCTTAGTAATAGGGTTCCGTTTGGCACACAACCCTAAAAAACTTCTCGAGTGCTATCGATATATTGTAGTAGGCGGACAGCCAATTTGTATGGACAATTTTGTCTTATGGAATTAAAACAATAAATAAAATTCCCCATTGCATTCACGCCCTTGGTCTTTACACAAGTAAATTTCAAAAAGTGGCTCATTGCTATAAAATGCAACCAACATACCAACCTCGGTATTAACAAAAGCTATATATATTACAAGAGACATGCAATCAACCCGAATAGTTATTAATGTAAATTATGTTTTAATTATACACCATTAAATATTATTACGTTGCATTTTATACCACCATACTTTGTTGCAAATGTTGGCCATACATACCACACCACAAGCTGTCCCAAATGTTGGTAGTACGACCTTGCAAATGTTTGCCCAACTTTTACTTTCAACACTTTAATAAAGAATATGTGTCGAATTACCGCCAATGTTGGCCATAAAGCAATCATTGTAGACTTCTATAGAAAACTGTATTATAGCTGATGTTTAATGGTATGCAACACTGTGATTTATATAGAGTATTATAATAGACACTAATGCTAGTTTTATAACGATGTACTTTGTTGTAAATATGCCTGTTAGCGGTGAAGCAGCTCCATTTTGTTTGTGTTGAAATCGTTAGGCGAAGTGTTGTGGAGCTAGCCCATTAGGTAAGAAAGTTTTGATGGTTATGGTAGAAACCACCATCAGCGTTTCCTTACTTAATATCGGACCGACTATGTTTAAAAAATCTTGAAAAAAAAAACGATAAAAAAGAAACACTAATAAGTGAAAAATATCTTTAATTTCGGAAGTCGGTGTCTTTTGTTCTGTATTTTCGTTTTTTGCCGCTAAAACTAAAACTCAAAAAGACTCAAGCAAAGTTATTGAAATTTATATGGGCCTCTGAAGTATGACCTACCAAACAAAAAAAGAATCATCAAAATCAATTCATAATTGGCGGAGTAATCACGTAACAAACATACAAAAAAAAACAGTCGAATTGAGAACCTCCCTCCTTTTTGAAGTCGATTTAGCAAGTCTTTTTTTTATAATTTGTCTTAATCAACGTAACCCAAAGCAGAAATAGCAATATTAATGAAAAATAAATTCGGTAATTGGTATGGATTATAATTTTTATCGCGTTTTTTGATTTCATCAATATTTTTTTAACAGTAGGTATAGAACTTTGGTAAATTATTAATAAATTTAATCACTCAGTGTTTCATACCTTAAAATGTCCAGCTGTGAGTTGATAAGCATGACATTTCCAATATTGTGTCAAAATTGTGTAAGTAAATAATATTTTCCATACAAAATGTGAAAAATTCCATAAAAAACACGTCGAGGCTGCGCGCTTTAGACTAAAAAACATTCACGGGGTAGGGCAAACAAGTACCACGTGGAGTTGAACATTATCACGGTTGCGAATCAAATTTAAAAAAAATACAACTTGAAACTGACCTGCAAATTGCGAAAAACGTAAGAAAATCGAATTTAACGAGCTACCTTAGGCGCATCCCCCTTAAATCCATCGCCCCCTACTCCTTAAGACCCGAGATGGCGGCGCGTAGTGTTCCACGCGCGCCTCTTTATGATGTATGGGGGAGTTTAAACACCTCACTCCCCCCAAACTCGAGGTGGCCCGCAGAGGCGGGCCGGCACTAGCCGGGGATCGCGGAAGTCGCATTAGATCTCGTGATCTCCAGCGCAAGACCCGAGATGGCGGCGCGTAGTGTTCCACGCGCGCCTCTTTATGATGTATGGGGGAGTTTAAACACCTCACTCCCCCCAAACTCGAGGTGGCCCGCAGAGGCGGGTCGGCGGCACTAGCCGGGGATCGCGGAAGTCGCATTAGATCCCGTGATCCCCGGCGCAAGTGTGAGACGGAACACCGGGGTGGTTTTAGTCAGTAAGAGTCTGACAGACCCCTCTGACCTCCCCAGGGCGGAGGACTTCCATGAGGATTTCCCCCCGTAATAAAAAAAAAAAGGCGCATCCCCCTTAATTATCAAAGCGCCTTATCTCAATAATGGGTAACAGATCCTTGAAAGTAATACAGGTGCCACTCCAACTGTAATAATTAACAACAAAAAAAAATACACTTGACTACACAACAACTACACATAATTACGATGGTATGTCAACACGTGTCGGTACATAAAATGAATCACCGATCACAGTTTTCACCTTCAAGGCTCGAGTGGATTCCGATATAAACATCGGTGACTAATCGTCTTAATAACTCGTATTGTATAATCGATATAACTCGTATTGTTTATTCATATGTTTTGTGTTTGAACATGTTAACAGATTATCGATGCTATCTTTTGAGGAATGTGTAGAAGTTTTGGATTAGACAAAAGCAAAAACCTTGCCTTTGTCAAGCCTTAGAATGAAGTATGCGAACTCTGTTGGCTGGTGCATTCAAACCATGACGATATACTTGCGAAGATCAATGTCATAAGGCATGCATAATTATTCTTGAAACTCTAATTGAGGATGGAGAAAATTTTTGTACTCGGCTGCCGCTCATGCGCATAATTTGATTTAATAATTTTAATTATTTATTCATTTTCACTTCGAGACACAAACATCTGTAGCCCTGGCTCTTGATTGCTTGATTGATATTATATCTAAAAGCAGAGCAGATCTTGAAATTCTTAAGCCGAAAACAGCTAAATCACTAAAAAAGTGATAAATGCATCCAAATAGGCTGAAATTCGGGAGCATCTCCAAAAACTTTACCGTTTTGAATGCTTTGTCCAACAAGTTTCCGATCTCCTATCAACAGCTGTGCCAAACGACATAATCACTGGAGATGACTTCATTAAACCCACGTACTAAACCGGTAGAGCGGAACTTGCGAATGTCTTGCGCCGATTCTGATGCGCGTGCGCCGATGCGACCCGACCGTGCCCCTGTACCGTTACGAATCTGCCGCAGCACTTGGTCACATTACTGTAGGGAATTGCTTGGTTGTTAAGAGAGAACCATTAGTAGGTACTCCGTCCATCAGTTGTTGAGTTGAATTCTGGCGGTAGTTGATATTTATTCTTTTTCTAAAATAATAGGAGCCTACGTTGCTACTTATAACATCAGCTATCTGGTAGTCGAAATCGGGCCAGTTTCGGAGATTAGCCGGAACAAACAGACAGACAAAAATAAATAATAAGTTGGTACCGTATATACTTTCATTGCATTTAGGAAAAAGCCGTTATTTTGACATTACAAACTAACTCTTCAATTTTATTTTATTGTATAGATATCCGATGAACTAAAGTCCGATACCTAAAAGCCCCGATTAGTTAAATTCCTCATAAGTTTTTGGTAGCACAACCAATCACCACAGCTAAAAACTTATGAAGAGAATTCAATGAACTTTTAGTAAACCTGAAGAATAATACTTTCGTAAATCAGGGTAACGTAAGTGAGAGGCAAATTTCGCGCCCTCACGCCCCTAGCCGCCGCAGGAGGAGACGCCCCGGGCGTCGGGAATCGATCGCGGATTCCCGGCCACCGTAGGTTCGGGCTTGCGGACGGTGAGCAATGGCTAGCTCGCCGTCCGGTAAGGACCAAGCCCGGGTCGACGGCGCGTTGTGTTCCACGCGCGCCTCAAAGAGATGTCAGCGAATGAAGGGGTCCGATGAGACCATTGCCTGCCGGGGTTGCGGGAAAGTCCGAAAGGGATACCGTGGCCCCCTGGCATTGCACGGGCAAGAGAAGGAACACGGGTGGGTTTTAGTCAGTAAGAGTCTGACACCTGTCATGACTCCTCCCGCTCCACCCAGAGCGGGAGGAGTCATTTGATGATTTCCCACCCAAAAAAAAAAAAAAAAAAAGGGTAACGTAAGTGAGGTTACACCTTGCCGTGGACAGCCAATTATCCTTCGGTCCTTGTTTATCATTACAACCTTTAAAATGCAACAGTTAGAGCCAGAACCACGAGCTGACTGAACTGTTACCTGTTACTTGGATTGATTCAATTGCGGATGTCTGGCATAAGTAATATACTGATGCCTAGCCGCGTCTACATATACACGACCTCAAAATTGAAACGGGCAATTCATAGTAACTTTCATGCTAGATAATAAAAAAACAGGTCGTGTCATTAAATATATTTATAATTAATTTTCATTCGAGGTATCCAATCTCATTAACATTTAATTTCCTCTACCGGTTAAACGGAACGAATCAGCCATTTTGATTCATGTATTGAGGGTGATACTACGACAAATATATAGCAGTTTCATTAGTGGATAATGTTTTAACGTTCACAATTTCATCCATCTTTCTCGTCTTTTATGAATGAAAACGACGCGTCAAGTTTCCAATTGATAATCATCAAATATTTTTAAAGGCTTTTTAAACTATTAATACGATTAAGCGATCAAAGTATGCCAAGAAAGTTGGCGTAGTAAGGTCCGACACATCTTCGGTATGTATAGTTTTGGTAGAATTATATTAAAATTTTAAAAACCCCCGACACAAACATTTCCTCTTTTTTCTTTCCTACTCTATCACTGGACCCTGTTCATCATCTATCTATAACCTTTTCATTGAGACCATTCCAATGAGCCCAAACATGATACCTGTGCTGTACGTTGGTAAGGGAGTTGGGTTTCCTGCAAATTCCATGTGATGCTGCAGCATCAGTTCAAGTTAAATATTCTTCTAATATTATTGAAGTAACAGAATACCAAATTTCAAATCGATCAGACGTTCACATCTATTCATCAACTAGAAAAGAGCTGATCATCTTCAAACGGCTGAACCGATTTTTATAAGACATTCCTAAGAACCATCGCTAGAAAACTTGCTTTCAAATAAATAAATAAAAACACTCAAATCGGTTCACCCGTTTAAGAACTACGGTGCCACAGACAGACAGACACACACATAGCGGTCAAACTTATAACACCCCTCTTTTTGAGTCGGTGTTAAAAATGCATTTTGTTTCTTTGGAATACAAGTTTTGTCGTGGTATGAAAATGTGATGAGGAGGAATGGGGAACATGTGACAAAAAAGTGGCACATACCGAGACTCCTCCGTGCCTCGGGAAGCACGTTAATCCGTTGGTCCCGGCTATCATTATTTCGGCTGTGGATCTTTGACAGTCGCTACGGGTCGTAAGAAGCCCGCAAGTCTGACAACTAGGCTTAAGGAGGTCAGATTAAAAATACTGGTATTCAGCTGCACCCGGTTAGACTGGAAGCCGTCCCCAACATTGTTGGTTAGGTTAAAGGCTAGGCAGATTCATTGATTGATTTTTGAGGTATTCTCAAGTCATAAAGTATAAAATTACTGTACGTTTCAGTATGCAATAGCATCTAAACTCATCGTAAAACAGTAGCCATTACTAATTACTAAGCACGAAGCCACGGTAGATCCCCATTTACGACCAATGAATGACGGATATATGCCTGTCTCAATAACGTTAACTTACATGGAGGTGTCATAAAATATTATGGAACCGTAAGTGAAAGTGCGTGTCTCTCTAGTTTATGGTTCGCCGTAGTAATGTACGTTATGAAATTGATTAGCGAACTATGAGAAATTCTTATTATCATGGGAAATTGATGGCATTCGTTTTTGGTTAGCGGGATTTTTCTTATTAAACGAAACAATTTGGAATATCACCTTTGGAAGAATAATTGTGATTGCTTTGGCAGGAGCAGTGGTGTCTCAGTGGGAATGGTCACGCCCTACGAGTTGTGGGTCGAAGCCTCGTAGGTATGAGCCCTGGCAGGCGCTTTCCTTTGTATACATTATTTCATCACCACTGCTCTCAAAACGGTGAAGCAAAACATCGTGAGGAAACCGACATGTTCTAGAACCAAAGATTCGAAGAAATGTGACATCTATCAACCCCCACTGGGCCCGCGTGGTGGATTACAGCCCGTCACCAAGAGGAAGCCTGACTCCCAGCTGTGGGAATATTATATAGGCTGACTAATTTATCAATTAATTAGTTCAAAATTCAAAAAAGTCATTTATTCAAACTAGGCTGAGAATCAGCACTTTTCGAACGTCAAAATTACATAAGACAGTCCCCCAAAACGCCCACCCTTCACCACTTCCTAGTGCTTTTGCTGGGAAGAAGAAGTGGCGCAACAAACTCCCCAGCAGCACAGCTGTCTGTTCAGTTAGAAAAAAAAAATGATTCTATACAATAGTATGCAAGATTTTTACACTATGCAAAACATAATTTAAATTATAAATTAATTGCCATATTATGACAGCTAGCACACGCCAATATACCAACCAAAAACATCGAGAACTATACTTAAGCAGAAATAAAAACAACTAAACGTAAACAATATTTAAAAAAGAAAATAAAGCCTCCAGGCATAAAGGGCGTGCCCGCTTACATATAGCTGTAACTAGAAGTTATAATTGATAAACGGTCCTAGTTTCGATCGAAGTAAAATAAATAATTGTCGAGGTCGCTAGCTAACCACATATTGCAATACAACTCATAAAAAAAAACATTGTAATGAGTAGATTATGTCAACAGTCAGTTTTTTACAGTCCATTGCTGGACAAAGGTTTTTCCAATGGTTTTCTGCTTTTCCCATCATAGAGATGCATGGTTCACAAAGGTCCTCATATTTGAACAACCAGTGCATAAATTACACGCATACAAACATTTCTTCAATAATTTGATAATTCTTATTGGAGAGACATCATTCAATGGGTATTGATGATGCAGCCGTCACAGTTCCGACCTTGTGATCACTTTACAAAATTCTCACCCGTAGAAACGGAAATTGGGAACCTGCCCTTGGAAACCCAATGGCCCATGACGCGTCACAATACCTTATTGTACAAAGCTGCTTTTGCAGTTTGACAAATTTATAGGAGTTTCATTGAATAATTTTAGTAGCGGTCATTGTATGTTGTTTAAATAGTTTAAGCATAATCAGCATAAATAATGGTCCCATTGTTCGAACACAACACAGGCCTCCTCTCTGTAAGAGGGAGTGGGCTGTAATTCCACCACGCGGGTTGGTGGATGTCACATGTCTTGGAATTTTTGGTTCTAGGACATGTCGATTTCCTCACGATGTTTTCCCAGCTTGTATGACAAATCTTTTACAGTTCAAGCAGTACGGTTATGGAATGCCTTGCCCGTGTCGATAAGGTGTGCTCAATCTTTGTCCACTTGTAAAACTATGGTAAAAACACTTCCTCTCTCCTTAAACATCATCATTACATATAGTTCCTTGCTCTTGTTTCATGTTTATAATTTTATGTAAGTAAGTAAGTATATACAGGGTGTTTGGCGCATGGACCGACACAATTTTTTGGGGAGTTGAGAGGGTCATTTGCGAAGTTTCACCCAAAGATCCCATGTCCTAAGTGTCACGGTTAATAAGATATGATTTTTTTAGATTTTTTCCAAGAATTATGAACATGGTTTTATTTAAAAAAGTTCTTTATTTATTTAGAATAAGAATACATTGCAGAATACAATAAAAGTTATTTCGTGCAATTAGAACAATAAACAAAAAAGTAATGACAATTTAAAGGCGAGATTTCGGGTAATTTTGTGAAAAAAACAAAAAAAAACATCTCAATGACCGTGACACTTAGGACATGGGGTCTTTGGGTGAAACCTCCCAAATGACGCTCCCAATCCCCCAAATAATTGTGTCGGTCCATGCGCCAAACACCCTGTATATTTATATGAATAAGTTTATGCTTTATGTATGTATGTATTTATTGTATATGTAGATGGTACACCGCTGACTACCTGCAGTATTGTCTCTCCTGTTACCTTTAATCCATCCAAAGGTTGTCTATAAAAGATCGCTTTAAGCGATAAGACCGCCCATTGTGTCACCCTATGTAAAATTTCTAAATTCACGTCTAATTTTTATGGTGTACAATAAAGAGTATTCTATCTATCTATCTATCTATCTATTCCTTCACCGTCTCAAAGTAAAGTGCCTGCGGCGGAGGACAGGGTGTGGTCGCGCAGCCTGGGAAATGCCTATGTCCAGCACTGGACTGCAAAAGGCTGAGTTGAAAGTGCCTGCCTGTGTTTTATCCTAAGACCTAGACGCGTAAGTCGCGACCGCTTCCACTGAGCTACCACAGAGTTTTACTAATTTTCCTGAACTCATGTGAAGAACACACTTATATTTTTAATACAGATACCTGCGGTGCTATTCTGTAAAAATCTCACCGTGAAAACTTCGGTGAAGTGAGCGTGGAGTGAGTTGTCAATAGTGTCAATTCCAAGCAAAAACAAACTCACTTCACCTGCACAAGCTGCTTCCCTTGCACAAGACTGAATTTCTAAAGAAATTGAGAGTGATTAAATTTTTAAATTGTTCTTCTCTGAAACCAAAAAACAACGGTTGGGAGAGTAACAGTTTGTGTTAGATAACCTCTTTATCACATATATCGCGAAATTTGAGCCCAAAATACTCATATTTCGCGACTGTGCGACAGACATTGATCCAACAGCTACATACACAGATAACACTAGGTTAGATAAAAGTTCTAAGCTCAACACCATTGACCTATTAGCCTACTCCTCTTTACAAACAATACGATATTGTACAGATAAAACAATAAAGAATAATCACTATTGTTCTTTTGATTCTTATTAATCTTCAATTCAATCGATATCTTCTAAAGTGCGTACCATCTTCACTTAACTAAAGTTAAACTCGAAAGTATTTTGGTTGTTTGTTTCCTTAACTTCGAATAGTTTCTGCTCTTCATCTGCATTTCTATCTTCTAGCAGAATTGAAACTTCTCAAAAACCGTATCCATCGCATTGATACTCTTTTGACACACTCCATGTAACTTCCGTTCCCCTATTCCACTTATCCTCATTGATGGAAACCCTCATCAAGTCTCCGACTGCCACTTTGACAGTATATTGACATTTCCTCTACTCGGTTACCGTTGCCACCACATACCAAATAGGTGCACATTTTCTTCCGAATTCCTCACAGCCGGTGAAACGCTAGAACCAACTTTGTCACGACGGAAACTTAAGTAGTAAACCATGAAACACAACTTCAGTACACACCATTACCAGTTATACCGCAAATATGAAAGCAGAGGCAAACAGTGCTAACCATGGCTTGTAGGCCGAAGTCGAGGGAGAAAGGTGTATAATCTCATTAGAGGCTGAAGGTAATTCTTTTAAGTCATTGGCGGTGGCCCTTGTTAGAACTAGTGTGGGGTGACGTTATGAGCGCAGCGAATTTCGTATTATTTTGTACGTGGCGAGTTTAAGGGTACACTAGTTGATGGCTCGAACTCGTTGGTGGGCGTGACTAATATGCATGCTAATTAGTATAATTATTTATTTACTTAGTTTTATTTGTTTATTTATATACTTAGACGGTAATTTGTAACGAAAACGAAGGCGTAAAATTTCATAAACAGACCTTTAGGCGTATAGATATTATGGAAAGACGATTTATTTACTCGAAATAAAATTATTCAACTATTGAATAAATTATCGATCCGTGTACGGTTTCTATTTTGACATTTTTTTTTTACTACATAAGTTATTTATTTACGCCCAAAGACGAGTTAAAATTTGTGTTGAAATATGGAAGTTTCGACGCTCATAACTTCGAAATCAATATTTTTTTTACCGATTCTGCTTCCATACAGGGTTAGATAATGACAAGACAAATTGATATAATTTTAAGTTTTGGACCTACACGACGTTTCGCACTCGGTACTCTACTGACTTCAGTGTTTCTTTGGCCAGGTTCATTCAGGGACCCATTTGTAATTAATAATTCTAAATAAGCAGTTGTTATTTCAATGTCGATAATCATAACTTCTTAACCCACACACGAACGTGGTATGTATGGCCTGCAATCACGAATGAATGTTTATTAAAAGTAATCGATCATCGAATAATTATTGCCATTTCATACATGAAAGATATACCTATTACCATTACCTTAAACATGCGTGTTTCATTTGTTTATTTATTCATGAAACGGATCAATTTATTCATCACCTGTTTAAAGCAGTATTTGAGGGAGTTAATGCGATTTCAATGACATTCTTAAAGCCGATAAATCGAACTTTCCTTTGGCGTGTTTGTATTTTCTAGTGTATAACTGCACTTGGAGTTATTATACGCATTTAGTGGGGAAATCAGTACTTTTGTAGAGGTTTTTTGAATTAAATATTTAAGTACTCACTTCACTTCTATGTAAAAAAAATCACATTTATAATTTTAATTTCTATTCTATTCTAAAACAAAAATGATATTTACCCACTCACTATCAATTACTACCTACCTGTCCAGCGTGATTGTTGTCACATAGCTCATTAATATGTACATTAGGTACATTATGTTTATATACTTTTATTTTGTCTGACAATAATGTACAATACTTACTTAATAATGTAACAATTATATAATTTGAAAATAGTTTAAAACCCCTAGGTTAGTTAAATTTAAAAATGTGGGTCTGAAAACCCTACGTAGCAGCACAATCTTATTATCTTATATTATTTATCTGTTAAATTAGTAGTCACACTAACAATCATACATGAGAGGAGCTCGTGGCTAAGTAATAACTGCCGCACGGGTCGATCCATCAGGTTAAGCTACGCTTGCCGGGGTTGGCTGTGGATGGGTGACCATTTTACATACCGAGACTTCTCCGTGCCTCGGTAAGCACGCTTCGCCGTTGGTCCCGGTTGTCATTCGTGGATCTTTGACAGTCGTTACGGGTCAGAAGCCCGAAAGTCTGACAATCAGTCTTACCAAGGGGTATCGTATTACCCAGTTACTGGGTTGTGGAGGTCAGATAGGCAGTCGCTTCATGTAAAATACTGGTGTTCAGATGCATCCGGTTAGACTGGAAGCCGACCCCAATATAGTTGGGAAAAGGCTAGGCATATTGACTAACAATCATACATGTTGTATGATAAGAGAGGTGATTTAGCCTTCTTCTTTCCTAGATCTTTTTGTTAACCATCTTCTGTTAATAAAGACCTTTAAAAATCAAATCAATGATAATCCTGCGTATTCTTCTAGTGGATACGAATCTACTAGAAGTACCTATTTTGAATATTCCTAATATTGTATGTGACCTTGTGGGTCGATTTAATCATTGTTTCAGTTATAAACATGTGCGCAGCACATGTCGCAACACATACACTTGTGCCCTTGCATATGTCAGCCTATGGATTGAATCAGAAGATTTGTACTAATCCTTCTTTTATGTAATTACTTAGATTAGACGATTAACGAGAAATTACTAGATTAGCTACTTTGCGTTACAAACACACGATACGCACGTTCACCGCTTATAACTTAAACCACTGTCAATACACAAACAATGACCGCAGCGACCGTGCGCACGCGCTTAATGCGCGGAGCCGCACACAACGAGTGTGTTGACAGGTGACACGAGACATTACCGCTTACGTACGAAACGAATGGCTTGACAAATTACGCTGAACTGCCGCGGTTACGTCAACTAATGACAGAAAAGGGCTTTTTGAGTTTTTGTTATATTTGGGTTGGTTTTACTTTTTTTATGAAGTGAATAGAGTAAAGAACCATATTTATTAAAAAAGACCCATATACATGAGAACGAACGCAAGTTTCTTGCCTGTGGCATACCTACCTACATAAAATTGAAGCAACAAATCACCTTGAATCGTCAAAACGCATGCCAGAGACAATTACATCGCACCGTGTATATCAGGCTTTAGGTACACCAAAGGCGGGATTCTCGTTGATAATAGACACATAAATTAGTTCTTAGTCTGAAAAGGAGGACACCGAATGGTTGTTTTTGTCGCAAAGTTGTAAGACTCTATGTTTAATTAATTAATCGTAGCAGATTATTGACGAAACTAAAAAAAAAGCAACCAAAAAGCAATATTTTTTTATACTAAAGGTTTAAGTACTTACTAAAAATTAGAAGACCCTTCTGGATTTATGACCTGGAAATTTCTATAGGTATCGTGATTAGTCTTCTTAACATACATTGTTTTGTTTTTAGATAGCTATACATATGGCGCCTGTGTATTTATTGACAAAAAAAAAACATCAGAAAGTCTGACTCAGGGTTCCAAGGCACTGACGGAGGCAACAACCCTATAAAGAATGAAGTTAAAATAATTTTCCTTTTGTAGCACAGCCGCTAGAAACGAAAGCTGTTCTATCGAAATATTTTAATCACATAATAATATCTTCGATACTGGTTGGCTGTTAATTGCAGCCCGTTCTCAATGATTACAGTGAAGCCGTTTAAAAACCAGCACATCTTACTGGAGAACCAGTGGTTACGCTACAAACTATGTTTTGAATGCACTTATTGCGAAGCTATATATGATTATTGGTATTGGGATTTGTGGGCTGTAGAAATGTGGGGTAGATTTTTATAAAGGTATGCCGTGTATTATATTTGTTTGTTTTCTAAATACAGTTCGAGTAGTGATGTAGGGCGTTGGAATCATCACTTCATTTCACGCACTTTGACAATCGGTCTTCCATTTCGACAATGAATATAAAATATATGTGTGACGACGGTCATCATTATTTTCATTCATTCGTTCATCATTCTAAAGAAAATTATGCTTTGACACTTTTGACAGGTGCCCGGACCTGACGTCTCAGTGCTGCCAAAAACCGTAATTTATTTAGGGTCGACGCAGCATATCTTTATTGGTCGCCATCTTAGTAGTTACACTCTTTCTAGCCGTAGGACACAAGCTTTTATGATATTATGTATAACACTCAAAACCGTGTTTAAATATTATCTGCCCAGAGCCTCTCGTACACGCTAGAATTTTGCGTTAAGCGCCTCTCTGATACCAATCCCGTGAACAGAGCAACGAGATCACATAAGATTACTGTCTATTGAAGGCTATACTGGAATGATTTCAGAGTTCTCTAGCTCCAAAATGAATGGCAACCATCTTTCATCCATTTTATAGGGTCATAGTAGACACGATGCTTTTAGCATAGGCCATCTTTAGCATCAGTAACCGGAATACAGGTGCCGCAGACGTTAAAAGTTTCGTGTTCGCTTAGATATTGGCAGCCAGTTCAGTTTATATTCTCACTCAGTTTGCTGCTCGCCTTGTGTCCCTATAGATAGTCAAAACACGACGAAATGACCTCTCTTCACGAAGCATCTGTAAGGCCCCTACAGATGTTAGAACCAGGTACGAACAATAAGGAAAAAATCCTCTAGCCTCCTTGTTACAATAATAAACAATAAGTTTGATGACGGTGGCAGGTAGCCCCACCTGTCGTGTGCTGTGGAGCGTGGCAGACATGTGGTAAGCATCCGTCATAGACTCACGGTTGAACGCTATCTTTGTTATGGGGGGAAGGTCAGGTGCGTAGAACTTGTTTGAAAAAATGCTCGCGGATAGAATAAACAACATATTATTATAGGAATTAGGAATAGCACGTGCCATTCTTATTACTGCTAATAATGTTCTTTTGAGGATTTTGTTTCAAGAAGATGACGCTACGTACCTTGTCATAGTACTCATAGTTGAACGTAATCTTTGAGTCCTTTTTATGAAAAAATGAATCAGGTGCGTATAAGCTTGTTTGAAAAGATGCTTGTCGGTGGAAGAAGTTAGGTTAAAAGAGGTATATAGATAGTGCAATCCACTGAGACGCGCCCCACTCCGCTCCGCTCCGTACTAAAGCTTACAGTGCAGTAATCACGGAGTGGGGCACGTTGTCGTGGATTGCACTGTCTGTAGCACGTGCCGTTCTAAATTCTGTTAATATTTTGTTTTGAGGATTTCTTTTACGTTCGTCTCGTGATACTCTCACAAGATACTTAAAACAGTTTCATACTAAGAAATCGCTGTATTAATCAAATATCTATTGATAGAAAGTGAATGTTTTAATTATACGTAGACTATTAAATCTTCACCACATTTAATTAACCACATAAACAACGCATACAGAAATTCAACTCGTACACACACAACGCATCCACGGAGCTTCGTTACAGTAATCTGACTAACGTTTTTGCCTGGTCACTGCTGGAAACTCGTTTATTCCAAAACCGAAGAATTTCTCGTAGTTATCATGCTTGATACATGATGCCAGTTACCTAGTGTGCTGGTGCTATTTTGTTAAAGGTCAGTGCCGATGTAATGGCCACTAACTGGCACCAGCACACCGAAAGAAATGATTGGATTAACTTGCGAAGCCACTTAGTGACACTGCTAGCAATGGCGGGCGTGGATATGAACTGCTTTTTGTGTTGAAACTTCGTTTCTCTCTTTTTATAAGTCTTATGTGCCAGTGCTTGCATCTAGAATTGTGTAGAATAGTCCTTCGGTACTTCGTCTATTTATTAGCGAATATTTTTAATGAGAAGTAGAATTATGTTCTTAAGCTTTAATTCCCATTTAATTGATTGCATGCGATATTAAGATGCTTAGTGGAGTTTTCATGTTTTATCCGCTTTACCTAATATGATCTTCATTTGCAATTGGCGATGTTTAAGGCACATGTAACATCAACATATTTCTTGCCACTCTTCTTTCTTTTTCATGTGACTAGTGACTAACCTGGTGTCAGAGATTTTATGCCGCCCATGGGCCTCTGACATGCCACTTTTGAAGTAGCTTTGTAGATAGACAATTTTACTGACACTACTATAATTTTTAGAAAACTTAATAAAATATGCATGGCTATTCAATAAGAAAACCGTGCATTATTCTGCATCCTCCATCATGTATACTCTATCACATGTGTCCTTAATTTAATTATCTACAAAAACATGATAAAATAGAAAATAGTCAGACTTGTTCAAAGCATAACCGTATGATACAAAAGATCGTATGAAGGCAGGCGACATCGTAAAAAATAAATTAAACTGCGCTAGGTGGCGTATCGTCATAAATCGGTTGTTACGAGTCTCTTCCTTGAGGCAGGTCCGAACCACATTCCGGTATGGGCACAGATTAGTTGTGGGCAGATGAGCCAGGGCAGGGCATCAACAGGGCGCACTTTAGAAACCTTTTCATAGAATATCTTCCACCAGAAACAAATTGTTAGAAGAAGAATTGTTATCTGAAATAGTGAGATATGCAGAGATGGATGTGCTATAGCATGCCATTATAGCAAAGTGGTTAGTAGAAAGGTTAAGACAAATCGGTTGTTTGTGTCCCTTTCTTGAGGCAGGTCCGGCCGCATTCCGGTGTGGACACAGACTATGTGTCCGTCAGATGTGCCAGTGGTAAGCAGCTGTGGAATTGAGAAGTATGCTTTGTTCCAAAAGTTTCTGATGAAAATGTAAACAAATGGATCAGAAAATACACCTGTGGATGCCAATTATTATTGGTAGTGCCACTTACAAATTGAGTGCTTTGATTTAATTATTTGAATTAAACCCGAAATTCCAGTTTAAATCATTCGTTTTCAATTGAGGTAAATTTTAATTGATTTAGCCCAGTACGGGTTGAGGCCCTCTGTGATGCAGATCTACGGACCCAAGGACCACTGGAACAAATGAGATAGTCTAATTGAAACAAGATCCTATCTGAACAAATGTATATCAACCGCTTCTCGTCACGACGGACATAAAAGAAAAGATTCTGCAAATAGATTCGAGCGTGTTTACTTTTTATAGTACACGATTAAAATTAAATATTCATTGCATTGCTGCCATCTAATTATGTTGTAGTTCTAGCAGAAAATTACGACGTGTTTACAAATATTAATCTTTATAATTAAATCTTAATTTGACACGATACAGAGATAACTTACCGGCCACTTATTTAGCATCCACTCATTGATATAGATATTTCTTAAGGGTGCTACACGTTTATTATGTTCGGTCCGGGGATATATTATTATAACTATTCCACAGTATTCTATTACCTACTACACATATTCGGATTTCATTCAGCTCGGTAAGCTCCGTTGGGCAATTTCCCTCGCTTAGTAGGGTGCATTTCCACTAAATTGGAGACGAGCGGAGCTGAGCAGAGGAAGAAATCGTCCAATCACAGACGAGACGAGATGCGATGAGGATTTCAACCATTGTGATTGGTCGATTACTCCAAGTCTCCGCTCGTTCTTCCCGCTTCAGTAGAAACGCATCCTTTATCATGTTCGGGTCGCCTCGTCATAATTCGGGCTAAGCCGAGCAGCTTTTTCTCGAACTACATCTACATTTATTCGATTTCTGTGCCGAATCATGCCGAGTCGAACGTGTGCACACCTTAGGCACAATATTATCGTGACCGCGTCCTATCTGGTTCTAATCTATGTTTCATCTATGGCAGTTCTTGAGGTTGTATAATAGTTCGAGTACAGCTTCACTGCATTAATGAAATGGTCTGGGATACCGCAATTTGTTGCTGTGGTGCGGGTCCAGGGTCCAAAGGTCTTGTACCGGTATCCGGCTTGAGGTCTGAAGATGTCCTGTTTAAAGACCAGCGTTTTTGTGGTTAGGTTATAATTCTGCGGTTAACAGGTTTACAAGATAATTGTAGTGTAAGGCCCGGACATGATATGGGCTGGACGTGTACTTAAATATGTTATTGCAGGGTAAAGGCCTCTCCCCTTGCACAAAAGGAATTACATCTACTTTTACTCTTGGTTTTTGTGTGATATTTTCCCAAATCTTAAAGACTTCGCATTACACCTACATTCTATACTGTTTGCGGTGTAGCAGTGTGCGGGTGACAGGTGACAGAAAGGGTTTTATTTAATTTACTACAGTTATTACTGAGTCTGTATTATGTACACAATCTGTATATAGGTACGGATCATAGTCGTAAAATACAGAATCAGTAAAAACAAGTAAATTATTATACAGGGTGATTGGAAGATGGGTGCAAAGCTTTAAGGCGAAGATAGTACAGACAATTTAGCCAACCATTTAAGCCAAGATTTCAAAAACGTATTGATACAAATTTTCTGAACTTTAAATGTTTGTAAAAAATGTCTAGTGTTCACAGAAGCCTAAAAAATGTTTTGCTTGATTGCTTACACATTACTTTGATTAAATAAATAAATAATGAACTCATTTATCATTCAATTTGGCCATAATTATGCAGTTTATATAAAATTTTCGGAATTTCCGAAAAAAAAAAAAAAAAAATTAGGTTAAAAAAATTTGTAAGACTTCGTCTGAGACAACCATGGCTTAAATGGTTCCAAATGGTCTGTACTATCTTCGCCATAAAGCTTTGCACCCATCTTCCAATCACCCTGTATAGTAATTTACCTTTTTTGTCACCCGCACCATGCTACACCGCAAACAGTATAGTCATAATGAAATTAGAAAAGTCATCTGCTTTTGAACTCGCATCCTCATTCTTGAGAAGCAAGCCCTCCGGGCCATCACGACATTCGTAGGTTATGGACGAACTTATATTTATATCCAAAATGTTTCAGACTTCGAATACCTATTACCTTATATTTGAGTGATTTTATATCAAATAAACCACGCAGTAGATTGGTAATGATTTGGCAACTGGCCGTAGATTCAAGTTGCCAAATTGTAGATTTTGGTTGTAAGCATCGCCATTTATTTGCCAAATGAGGATTCAAGTAGCGCTTGTCTTTTAATTGCATTTACATAGGTACTGAGTATTTTTAACCGTCTTGAAAAAAAAAGGAGGATCTATGTTCGTCTGTATGTATTGTTTTTATTCATCGATATTTTAGTCCAAAATTGATATTGTGGACCGATTTTGAAAATTCGTTTTTTACTTGAAAGCTTCCGAGGTCCCATATAAATTTTTTCAAGTTCTGATGAGTGGTTTTTGAGTGTACTTAAATAAATACGTATTTAATCCACTTTGTGTATGTTGATGATGTTATTATAAATTCCTTTCAGTGTAAACAACAATAATAGCAAGTATGTAGTGATATACGAATTTGTGTGGGGTAGAGTACAAATCAACCCCGAAAAAGTTTTTTATTTTATAAAAAAGTGTAGGTACCATCGAAGAAGTTCATTTCTATACACCGTAAGGACTATTACTGCTTGCAGCGTTCGGCCGCTATAGAACCGGGGCGGTAAAAGATATGGTCATCGTGTTCACGGGATTTTGTTTTCAAACTGCTTAGATATGAAGTTCTTCGATAGTACCTACCGACATCCAAAAAGTTTTTTTTTATAATTGCTATTAAAAATGGTAGGTCAATTACAGCTGATTTTCGGTACACTTGAAAACTACAGAACTTAAGTGAGTGTTCTCTATCTCTAAACCATTATGTTTCAAAATGTCACAGACGTACCTATAATGTAGTAATATACTTTGCTATTTTGCGTAGTTTTTGGTGCGTACTAGAAATATTATTATAGCTCCGTCTGAGGTCACTCGAAGATTATTACGAAAAATATATCGTAATTTTGTACTTATTATTATAGCTGTGGTGGTTACGTCTGTGGTGGGCTTTATCCACTAAGATCTACGATACCTATCCCAGCTGTTGTGTATTATGTGGGGTCGCTAACCTTGTGTCAACCGTTTTCAAAAATGGACACTCAACAAAAATAACATCTAAATAAGTATAAGCCATGTTTTTCGTGCACTGGATTTTCAACGCTCTGCTTAGCGCCGAGATTTGAAAATCCAACAGTGCGTTTTTTTAACTCGCTGGGACGAGAGTGCAACTCCCAACGCGTTGGATTCTCAACGCTCGGCTCAATACCGAGAATTGAAATCAGGTGCACGAAAAAAAATCGCCGCGTTTTTTTTCGTCCCTGCAAACGTGGGCTAAGACTCCCAATAATCTGCAGTGCTATTCTGTTACCATCTCACCGTGAAAACTTAGGTGAAGTGAGCTCGGAGTGAGCTGTCAGTCCCTAGCTGCAGGTGGAATGACAGCTCACTTCACGCTCACTTCACCTAAGTTTTCACGGTGAGATTTTTACAGAATAGATCGGCTGATGGAGGACAAACTCGTTCAGGACATGTAATAGACAACGTTTTGAATACATAACTAATGCATAAGATTTACGATGTTGTTTGTTTACCCTCATGATATCATGGCACTATGTATTGATTACTAATCGAATGTGAGCTTAAATGTAGGTGTTTATTATTGAGATTACAATGATTAATGTATTGAATACATTATGTTTTAATGTGACTTTTGACATACATTTGAAAGGTCCTTGAGAGATGTTGGAGAGCTTTTGCTTTTTGAACTGTTTGAAAGCCACTAATTAATTTGGACCACTGTTTTAGTCAATATTCACATGGGTTTGTAGCGGTTACTCCGCCACATACGAACTACTCATCAAAGACATGACGTCACACAAATCCTGCATCGCGCAATTAGAGTTTACCGCGCGAACGACATATTATATAAGACTATCCGACATCAACAGTCGGGCAGTCGGCCCGCCAGACACAACACCCGTCTGGTCGGAGGATCCTCCCTTTTCTATGGTGCATGAGTGAAATTTACACCCTGTTCCTCATGCCCCTAAAGGTTTATTATTCGTTCTCTCACACAGGATTCTATTATTGCGTAAAATTGTTTTACGCAGTAACAGAATGTTGTGATCTACTGATCACAGAATTCTCAATGCTTTTCATAGAGTTCATCATATTGGCATAGTTTTTTTTTATTAAACTCAAAGCATTAATTTCATAAATATAAGCATAATCAATTAATCAGCCTATAATGTTCCCATTAAACCATTTACAGGCACTTTTGAATTGTCAAAGAGTCGGTCAGTTAGTCAGAAAATGGAAGCGAGATCTACGTTTTGATCTCTATGGAGAATCATTCTTTTTATAAGCTATTGTGCTATTAAACTAGGTACAATCACAGTAGTACCTACGAGTTCTTTTTTGTTACTAAGTTGTATTAACAGGATTAAGTCGTATTAACGCATGCTCCGCAGGCCCCCTGCGGAGCATGCGTAGTTCATACAAACGTAATACCAAAATAATTTGTAAATGAAACAAATTCTTAAGGTTGTGTGTATTTATTCCGATTGGATTACAGAATATCTAGGCTCCCAAATATATATTTTGAATGGACACTGATATAAAAACGAGATATGAGGAATTTCAAATTTCTATAGAAAACTTATTTTTCTCATAACTCGTCTTTAAATCAGTGTCCATTCAAAATATATATTTGGGAGCCTAGATATTCTGTAATCCAATCGGAATAAATACACACAACCTTAAGAATTTGTTTCATTTACAAATTATTTTGGTATTACGTTTGTATGAACTACGCATGCTCCGCCGGCCCGTTAACACTCACGGTAAATGTGTACGCTTACCCTAATTGAATTGTTGCGGTATTTATTTCGCCAGGTACTATTTTGGGAAGGCAGTGTAATATCGTGCAATTAGATAGTAATGCTAAGACTTAGAAGCTGAGCAAAAAGAAAAAAAGCTAGAAAGAACGATAAGTGAAAACGAAGCAAAAGCGCGGGCAAGCGATGCAATGCGACGCGGTGGGTCGGGAGAAACAAGAAATTTCACGCGAACTATGTCGCGGGAGCTAGAACTTTTGTAAAATAAATAACAGAAAAATCACGCCACAATTAATCAAATTTAGCAACAGGACTTAACAAAAACGTAGTTAAGCAAACAATTCGACAGTTTGACGGTTGACTGGACACTAAAGAAAATGTTCTGCCGAATCACGCAGAAATTACTGCTAGCTAACGAGCTTGTTCCAAGAGCAAATATTTAGCAAACATTGACATAACAGTATTAGGTATGACAATGAATTTTGTAACATAATGTTGATTTTAAAAAGAGACTCAAGTAGAGGAACAGCTAGTTGAGAACTATAAATAGCTTTAGATAGTTAAATAAAGGTAAATAATAAACAACAAAAAAAACACGTGACGAGACAGCTGTCAAGTAACCGACTAAACGTAATACCTGTCACTTCAGTTGTTATTCTACGTCACAGTTATACTCTTCAATTTAGCAACATTATAATTCGTTGACGTTAAAGGTTTGGGCTCTTTACAATAGACAGATAAATATACAAAATATTATATTATTATAAAAAATCTAACAAAAAAATATTACTCAAGCAATTACATATACTAAGAGTAGTTTAGGAATAAACGATAAAGTTTAACATACATTGATAAAAGAGGCAACTATTGTAAAAACCTAAAAATAAATTTAATTTTTTTTATCATATTTTTAAACAAGAAAGTGTCATCTATAAAAACCCTTTTTACGATTTTTTACCTTTATTTAATTACCTAAACATATGGAGTATAGGACCCCATATTTGACCACGGGTTGAGCTAAAATTATGTATGACTAGCTTCTGCCTGGGACTTAGATCGCGTGAAATTTCTTGTTTTAACATAAAATAAATCCCATGACACTCGGCAATACTGTAGTTTCCCGTTTTGTGAAAGAGTGTTCGGAATCGGATCAGTAGTTCCGAAGATTATCCCCGAAACTCCCAACTTTGTAATATTAATTTAGATAAAGGTAGGTAGGCTATAGAGGAGCTTGCCATTCCAATATTCGACAACTCAACCATTACCATCTTCTTACCTGCACGAGATAGGACTAGATATTAGTATAATAGCACATGTCATGGTGGTCAGCCAGACAGGAAGGTCGGTCGTGAATCTGACTGTCCAGGGAGCGGCAGACGAACAATTACTGGTATATCGTTTGAATGTTCTACAAGTAGCGGTAGTACCACAATCAAATGGATTTCTCCACCGAATGATAAAGGTATGTCTAATAGTATAAAAACTTTTTTTATTTCCGACGTCCACGTTTCCTAATCGCCAATAAATGTGCGTCGGCGTGTATGAAGTTCCGTTGTGTATTTTCCGTAGGGAAAATCGTATTAGTGGACCCACATCGGCGTGACCGTTCCGATCTCTAGTTTCACAGTTGATCCCAACCTTGGGTCTATTTATTAATCGAATGTCGATTTCGTCGGAAAGGGTCTTAATGGTAAAATGGATGCTCTGGATGTTTCAGACGGTTATACTTACTTTATATTTCTGTTGGGTTTTGTTTTTGACAGCAAAGCAATGTTGCATGCCTTTGGTGACTAAATTTATTGTTGTAGTGACATATTACTTGATCTGGGTCTTTGTTGTCCCAGTATTATTAATTTACTAAAGTATTAAAATTCTGTGATATTTCATTTTTTTTTTGTAACTATGACCTCTATGAGATCTTAGCAGCTTTGATATTTACAAACCGTGTCTGTTTTGAAATCTCTTAACAAGCCAGTCAAAAGATCATGTTTATCTTCATATCTTACTTCCGCAGCTTTGTTTTAAACAAAGTCTTCCTAACTTCGTACTTTCAATTATACTTTCCATTTTACATAGCGTAGTCAAATAATAATACACTCTTGAAAAGGCAGGTCCCATTGATGTTCCGATGCTTTTTAGCACCTGGGGGTCTACTCCCTAATCACGAAATACGTTGTTTCGGCCTACGTTACGGGTGGTTCCTACTCCGTCATCACCTACGGACACCTAAGAATGAATGACGACCACCGACCACGGTTTGACAGTTGTCTTACTCTCCATGCGCGATGTGCTTTTGACCGTCCAATAAATTTAATTAAACTACTTTTGGAAGAGTCCATATATTCGTTGACGGACTTTATAGAATAGGCCCCGTGATAATATAGCAAAAGTTTAAAATTCGTGTACAATTTGCACACTTATCTGATTTTGATCAAGCAGGACTAAGGAATTTATATGAGGTAGATATTTCACTTATAGCAGTCTGCGGAGTAATATAAATTCTAAGTCGCAAATTACGTTCATCTGGATTTGTGGAAGATGTTTTTTGGTTGCTGTTTCTTTCGTCACATTCTGTGACTAATACTTTTTGGCAAAACTTTCAAGAACTTTTACTTACTGCTTACTTTACTACGAGTATTATCCTTTGTGTCGTTTTTATTTTTGCTAATTGTCATTTGTGAATTTTATAAAAAAATTATACCTGTTTCCAGCAGTGAGTGATTCCGGGCTGAAATGATGATGATATAAATTGTATATGTACAATTTAATGTATATGTGTATAAGAAATGAATTATTATTGTTTTTACTAACGCTTCCTTCTAAGATCTACAGATCTATTTTAAATCTTTTTGCAAGCTCCTAATCAGCTTTTTAATGGCCAAAGCCTAGTATACTTATCTATGGTGATAAACAGAAACATCGACCAAACTGGTCGTTTTTCAGTAACGGCAAATAATGCAGTTCCATAAAAATATTATGACTGCTGAAAAAAAATACTAATGCAATACAGTGTTTTTTCGTGCTATCTGCTTTGCATAAACTAAAACTAGCAATAAAGTTAACTTGTACAGACGCCAGCATATCAACCTACACGAAACTGTCAAATTTCCCCAATCTACATTGAACCTTATGCTTTAGTGGTAAAGTTGAAAATCTAGTAATGAAATTTAGCAGATTGTAGTAGGTTGATTTGCTGGCGTCTGTATTAGTCTGTAGGTAGCTGCTGTGCCGCTACACTCCATTGTGTTTTTATCAAATTCACAATCAGCATTTACTTTGTTGGTTACGGGAAACAGCTTTGTCAACTGTGTTTCTATATTTAGAATGCTTTTAAGTTAGTTCTTAATCTTGTTCGGTTTAGAGCTACTAATTTGGAATGTATTTGGCTTGATTATATCCAAACATAGGCTGTTTTAGCAAAAGTTACAGACAAAACAATATCTTTGAATGTATCTTTCATTAGTACCATATAAAGAATTCATTACACTGGACTAATCTCTTTACCTCCAGAACTTTTGGGGTCAACCTCTTTCTATCCCACCATAACCCACCTTTTATATTAAAGATAGTAACGACATATACCTACTCTTAAGTAAACAGACAAAAGCTTCTCTTATTTCAATTTGGGGAAACTTCCCTATAAAGCGCTAACTCCATCAGTCACAATTTGTGACAAGTTTTCTCGCCGCTTTATCTTTATGCCACAGTTGGTTTACCCATTATATCTTTCTTGGCTTTTCGGCCACATCTGCTTCTATTTAACTTAGCAATCAGTGTCTCTTTAGTTACGTTACCAATTAAGAATTGTTTTATGATACCGAAATCACTGTTACTTATTACGTTTATTAACCTCCTGTTCCTCACATCCCTTAATAAAAATCCAAGACGACCAGATATGTTTAAAAAAAAACCGCGTCCCCCATCTGTTACAGGCTTGCTCCTGACGTGTCTTATCTTATATGGACACAGTTCCCGTCTCCACATATTTACCCTCCCCCCTTCTCCCACATAGTCTGGTGTTGAACTGTTTACTGTCGTCAAGCAGTCTAATATATCGCAGAGTGGATTTGACATTATTTATTCACTGTCCCAACCCCTTCTGGGTGTTGTGGCGTTTTGGATTTATTGTTTGCAGTGCGAGGATTTAATGGTGATTTAGAATATGTCAGATGAAGACATGGTAGAGGGTGACATGTTGAGGGAGGATACTCGTAGTTGTAGTGTGTTAGTAAGTGGATCTCAAAACTAACTATATTCATAGCTATTACGATAACTATATAACAAAGATGAAGTAGTTGAATGAAAATTATATACGTGAATAAGCTGACTGCCTTAGAAAGAAACTTATCCATAACATAATTTTTGATATCATCAAGTTATGTGTAAACTTCTGTTCTCTATTAGAAACAGACTCTCACAATTCAAATAAAATTGTAGCGATTGTCTTTTAAAAAAATGAATGATAGATCTTTCATTTGGCCAATTTATCAAAACATTGGCAGCTTCTATTCGTGTCATTAGATCTTTGGCACACATCGCAATAATTTCAGATATTTCACCTAAATAAATGTATCTACCATCTACACACACTCGTGTTGTTATTCATACAAAACTATTCGCCAATTATTGCTCTTACGTAACAGAATAACTTACGTCTACAATTCTATTCACTTTTGCTTTCATTTCATTGCTTTCATTACTACCTTCCTCAGAAATATGAGCTACTAATAACATACCTGTAACAGTTTAAAATCCTCCATTACTTTTTAATGTCTCGTTTACTGCTATTCATAATTGCACCTTTTCTAACACAGTTTCCTTCTGACATTTCCATTGGTGACGTAACTTACTGCAGTGATATCATCAGTAGAGTCATCCTTGACATTGCTGCCTCGAAATTGAGTTTAGTGATTCTTGGAATTCTTCAAATGTTGCCAACCTGAATGACGCAGCGATGTTCGTATTTCATGGACTGTTTTCAGGTCAGGTGGTGAATTTGATTAGTGTTATGTCCATACATATGCATGAGGTGTGTGTCTGAGTAATAACACCCACGATTTGGGTAATCCTGCAGTAGTGTTTTAAGGCTTGTGGAGCGTTTGTTTTGTTCTTTATTTTTTTGGTATTTTTCACAATAATTCATCGTCATGTTCTGTCCGGTATTCATACAATATCTCCGCTTTTAAAGAAAATGCGAATGATATACCGTATACCTCTCTTTCCCTTTTTCTTTGCTCTCAAAACTTTGGAATGAGCCTAGCTTCTAATATTATATAACTTATCTAATAAATTGGGACTTCATCCTTTATTCTATAAGTCGCAAAAATGTTTTTCGCATACATTTTCATATCGAAGACTGTAATCGGATAAATAATGGAATCGGGCGTTACAAATGTCCGCTAGCATTAAATGTTTTAAGACTTGTTTTTCATCTTTCATCGGTACATTAATAAGAATCCCTGATAAATGTGGGTACATATTTCTTGATCTGTTCAGCCCACTTCCATTTACACATGGCATTCCTATTACGAGCAGCTGATATAAACGGCAACTATATTACATCTTAGAGCAACAAATTACATGTCTCTTGGGGTTCCGCGAGAGACAATGACTGTGGCTTATTAAATTTAACAAGTTTCTTTAATAATTTTGTATCAATCAAGGTAATCGGTGTCATTGATCTGGCTTATATTTGAAAAGCAGTAAAAAGCAGCAGAATTGGAGCACTACTGTCAAAGCCCAAAGCGGTGGATGGCAGTGTCTGAGGTGCTCTATGTTAGTGCGTTATAAAACAAACTTGTTAGTTTTAGCAATAACGTCAGTTCTCATTCTGTTTGCTGAGTAGACATTGACGCACCTCGTTCAACCACAAGCTTATTACGAAGAAAAATAGCAAATAATTAGTCAATATTTATTAACTCATTGTTAAAAGTGACGGTGACGACTCGAGCAATAACTTCTTAATGGTTATTAATAAAAGAAAATCACGTAGAAAAATCCTTGAAACACAACTATTCATAAAAGAAAAACAAAAAAAAAAACTGTATCCTACAGAACCACAAGTCTTTCAAACCACTTAGCTGCATTAAATCTTGCGTCCTTACCACTCGTTGTAAGTGCGAAAGAAACAAAACATAGAGTGGTTACACTCATGGGAAATGGTTTAATGTGTTCTCCAACACATGACTGGCGACTGTTTATGGGTTAAACTCGAACGCAGAATGCAGCTGGACAAACGTTACATGTGAAGTAATGGAATCCGCTCAGTAACGTACTTCGTACAAAAAGTTATATGAGTGTCATCGTAAAGCAATCGTACAGAATGTGAACTAAGGAAACGTAAATATTAAAAGATTTTATTCAACTTGCAATGTTTGTTAGTAAGTTAGTTTTTTGTATGGGAAAAGCGATCTCAGGATATGGTTCTTTGGTCATTTTCGCTGGGTAAAAAGTGATGATAACGATAACGTAGACTGCGAAAGTATACTGATTTAGCCAGATAGCCGAGTGATGTACAGGGCTGATCTTGACCACTGTAAAATGAACACATTGTAAAAACCAATTAAAAGAGTAACTGTGGAGTTTCTTGCCGTCTCTTCTCCGTAGGAAACGACGTTTCATAAGTGTCCATGTAGGTTTATGCGAAGTAAAATATTTTGAATTCGAATCTTTCATGCCTTTCTGTTTCGATGAAAGGAGTTCCACCAATGCTGAAAATTTCGTCAACGCCGATAAAATTAATATAAATCCTAAAAGGCTAAAAAAGTTTATGGGAATTATGAACTTTGAATGTTTATCCCTTTCCATAAAAATAAATTAAATCAACTAGAAGGACAAAGAATAACAGCTGGGGTCAATTTAACACAGCTCAGAATCGTAAGATAAAGTAATTGAAAAGGGACTCGATAAAAATAATATAGTGAGGACCCCGCTAAGGATAACGACACTGAAAGTCATAAAATAAGCTTTAGCTTAGGAAATTGTTTTAAACTTGCGAAAGACAGGATTTATTTCATTGAGCTTAAAGTTTTGTAGTAACTTTCCAGTAATACGAGCTCAAAGTGTCAAATGCAACTGCTGTAGATCTTATCCAGGGTACAAATAACGTATTGTATAAGAACTACGTGTTTTGATGTTAGAGGATATACTTGCAGCACATCGCTGTATAGTGCAGACTTCTGAATTTCCATATACAACGTGTTCCTTTTGATGTAACATAAGTCTAAGGTTTTATGCTAATGTAAAAATAATACAAAAAGTCCTAGAATAAGTGTTCCAAAAATGCAGTTTCGAAGATAACATCAATCATAATTAACACAAGTTTCATGGATAAAGTACAAGTAAATATTTTTTATTCAAACCAATCATTCATATTTAAGGTTAAGAAAATACTTATATAATCGTGACGGTCAAATTATTCGTATGCCTGTTGATGATTTGACATGGTCTCATTAATAGACTAGAGTTACGGGATATCAAAGGAGCACGTTGTATATTGTTTTTTTATATTACTGGTATTAGTGCATCATCTCTTACATATAGCATTATTAGTTGCATTATTAGTTGCTTTATTTCTATCAGTTGTCTTACGGAACTCTGCGGTAGGTGCTACTAAGTTGCGGTTTCGCTCACTTTAACTATTTATTTCTTTTACATAACCTGAAACTGTCTCTGCACGTAACAAATGTGCATTTCATCTGCATTGCCAAAACAGTTCTACAAACTATAACTTTGTTACACATTTGAACCGCGATCTGGTTATCTCAGAAAAATCGACCAACATCTGTTTTCAAATTAACAGTTACAACATACGGCGGTGCAGCTGTTATGCTGTTATCTTTACGTCGTCTAATTTCCGTGTGTATACAAATAAGTCTTAAATAATAAGTAGCAGTCATCTATACACATCTCAGACATAATACCTCGATTGTATTCGGCCATTCTCGTTGCTTTACAATCAACACAATGGCGGCTGTGTGAACTGTAAAACACGAATATGTTAACACTTTCAATGAATCAGCTCCAACTTCACAAGGTCGTTTCACTTACAATTCGTTTTTCAATTAGAAAAATAACTGTTTCCCCTAGTTTGCATTGTGTTAAAGTACATTTTGCTGTGAAAACTCTTTTGATGACTGTTCTACTTCATGTCTTTCGCTGTTCTTAAGCGTAACAATCGGTTTTTCACTTGGAAAAACTATTGTTTCCCCTAATTTGTATTGTGTTAAAGTTCATTTTGCTCTGAACATTCTTTTAATGACTGCTTTAATTAGTATGTTTCGTGGTTCTTAAGCGTTAAGGTACCATTCGAAGTCTGTGCTTCGGAAAATCGAGTGTCTCGGGTTTATATCGTGGCTGTGTTTATGATAGTGTCTGCTACAATGTTTGTTTGATGTCAAAAGTGTTAACTATGAGTCCGGAAACTGTTGGAATTGTGCCAAACTATGTTTTTCATTTTGTTTTCTCAGTTTCACTAAGCAAATATTACTTTTATGTTGTTTGAACTTTCTTAATTGATTAGGTTGCTTTTGAAACTGTTTTAGATGATTGAGTTTATGATGGATTTGATTATTTGACACGTTTTTGAATTGAAGTGAAATTAACGTTTTATTAATTGACAAAAGCTATTATGTAAGAGGAAAATTGAACGAACGTTTCTGGCGTTCAAAATCAAAACTCTGTTGTTGATGTAAGAACGGCTGACTTGAAAATAACAAGAACCTGTTTTAGTTGTTCAGTTCAGTCAACACATAGTTAGACTATTCCCGTTAATTTGCACGTGAAACATTTTCATTTCAATATATTAAAATCTTAAGTGTTTTTAGATTTAAGGCTCCCGCAAACAGGCGCGACGTGACGACGACGTGACGAACAATTTCCGAGAAGTTTTCATAGACATTGTTCCTCCAGTCGCGTTACGATGTCGCGTCGCGCCTGTCTGCGGGAGCCTTTAGTGTTAAACCGAATGTAGCTTTATTAGGATTTAACCAACAGCCAATTAACTTTAGTTTTTAACAATCGTCACCTACATTAGAAAACGATTATTCGATAATTTGACGAATAATAAGAATTTTACCTATTAGATAAATATTATCTACCTAGAATTGTCGATTCAAGTCCAAAGTCAAAACCGAAGTTTCACAAATCTGTTTCCAAATAAATCTATGACAAACCGAATAAACAACTGAACATTTACTGAATAAACATTATTATTACCCACTAATGCGTTTCTCATGACTTATTGCAACACGTTCTCATTGTGCTAATGCCAACGGCTAAATAAACAATCTTAACAAATCAATAAATAACAGCCTGTGATATAGAAATTGTTATTTTAACATTGTATTTTCCTTTACGCCCTTGTAACAGTTTGGGAGAAATCATCCTGTTCATAATAGACCTTTTGTTGCAAAGGACAAAGCTTTGTGGTCGACCAAAAAAAAAATTACAAGCCAAAGTAATCATGCATAACCTGTTTAACCAACTTACTTTGGACAAGCGCAAGTTATCTAGAAGAAAATTTCAAACTAATTGTAATCTAGCATTTATGAATAAAATTGAATAGTCTAATGGCAGATTTTTCCAACGTCAGATATCTTTTATCCGTGGAATAAAATTGACGGCTGTTCTTCTATGGAAAAACTGACAGAAATTCAAAATTATGCCTCGGATAAACATATCTAACGTTGGAAAAATCGGCCCTAAATAGTTCTTGTGTGTATTCGGATACGAGAAACCCTTCTAAAGATAGGAATAAGTTGAGGATTCTAAACATTCTTACTTAAATTGACCATGCTATTCTTTTGAGTGAAGACACATCATACCATACTCATGTTTGCATGTAGTTAATTTTATACCACCTCCGATTAAAATCTTCCAAAGATACTGGCTGCGATATTCATTCATCTAGTTTTTGTTCGCTACAAAAAAATACAAACAAGAAATGTAGCTTTTTGCCTTTGCGTTCTAGAATCGGTATCTAATTATACTTACAATTCAACGGTTATGTCCATGATCATCGCGCATTCGGCGTTTTGATCAAATAATAGCTGGATTTATAATTGATGAGTTATATTCTGTTTATACCATGTTCTATTTAGATGCACATTTAAATTAGGTATAACTTCTCCCTTTTGATTATTGCTGTTGTCTGTTTAAATTGGATTCATTTAACCACAATCTCCTCTTTGAAGTTAACCCAAGTCACTGTCCACGGGTTGACTTCATTTTAAATAAACAATCGGTACTTTTTTTTTTTTTTTTGAATTTTTCAAATAACTTCTCCCGCTCTGGGCGGAGCAGGAGGGCGTGTCACTCTTACTGACTGAAACCCACCCGTGTTCCTTCAGTTGCCAGGGGTCACGGTTTACCTTTCGGACTTTCCCGCAACCCCGGCAGGCATCGGTCCTATCGGACCCCTTCCGTTGTGCTGACATCTCTTAGAGGCGCGCGAGGAACACAACGCGCCGTCGACCCGGGCCTAGTCCTTATCGGACGTCGAGCTACCCATTGCTCGCCGTCCACAAGTCCGCGCCTACGGTGGCCGGGAATCGGCTATAGATTCCCGACGCCCAGGGCGTCTCCTGCGGCGGCTAGGGGCGTGAGGGCGCGAAATTTGCCACTCCGTCACGCGTTCCGCCTCCTACTTCGCGAGCAATACTGCTTCGCAGAAGGAGGTGACGGCCTCCCATGCGCTCTCGCTCCGTACCATGGCCTGGACCAGGGCCAGACGCAAGAGATCCCCGCCACCGATCGCCTCCACGAGGACTCGGCGATGCTCTGCCCAAGCCGGGCAGACCACCGCATGCTCCACCGTGTCCTCCGGGCGATCCACGCAGATATGACACCCGGGCGTTTCCTCTCGCCAGATACGAAACAGGAACCTCCCGAAACAACCGTGTCCGGAACCAACGGGTCTTTGACTAAGAAATCTACAATGAGTAAAAACACACACTACTGTTATCATGACACCGTCTAAGATGATAATGAAGTTATATAACTTAGTCAAACTATGCAAATTGTTTACAAGGCCCCTTCGAATGTCACCCATTATGACATTCTTTCAAAGCTAGAATAATAGCAAACTTAAAAATAAACAAACGTCTTGAATCTATAATGTATAATATTCGTCGGGTCCATTGTAAAAAACTCAATTATATCATCACCTGATACAAAAACCATTGAAAAAACTTTGACCAATCAGCGCTCAGTGTTTGTTTACCGTCGCGGAGATTCCGAAGTGAACCGAACAATTCCGAACGATACCTGGCGGCACTCATGCGCATGTTGCGATGACTAGAGTGAGGAACACACGGTGTAGGGGGAAAGTGCATCATGTTCTACAATATTTTAGGTAAGGTCGCAGGATAAAAATTGTACCTACAGCTGTGTTTTGTGCAGAAAAAAAAAGTGTAGTGTGAGTTGACAAATATTTTGTGAAAATGAACCGTGTTTTATATTTTTTCAGGTATGTATCTATTGTCTTTTTTGGTGGAACTAATCTTTGTACTTCATTTTGATCTAAAGTTACATCCTGTTCTATGCAGTACCTATGTAGTGGAATATTTTTCTAAGATGCAGTGAACAATTACCTTCTTACTTAAAATTGTAATTCTTCGGAAATCCGTGTTCAGATGGTATTAATCTTTAACATGACTCAATGAATCCACTTTTCGCATGATTCTAGTTATAGTAATAATATTATAAAACGGAATGATAATGGTGGTTATAAAAGTGCCTCACCTAATTACTTAACGTAAATGAAAGCCCGTCTGCGGAATGTTAACTTAAGTGCTTAGAAAGACAGGTCTATGAACGGCCTTGAGGTTTATTGTTATGGTATAGTTTAGATAGATATGGCGGTTAGCGAGGGGCTTGTAGATTAATCTGTGCTTGTAGTAGGAATTGGTTCTGACTATGCTAAAGTACAGGCTGGTGTTGTCATCCAACTGGATATCAATAAAACTGTTGAGCACGTAGATTGATATATTTATAACGTGTTTTAATCCCATTGCGGAGACTAATCTGACAGGTGCAAATGTCAAACTCCAAATTGATAAACAAACAACAATCAGTTGAAATGTCAAATTAATCTCTGGGATTAAAAAACAAACTTTAGTTTAGAAATTAGTATTGTATTTGATTTAACAGGAACAAGTTCTACCTGTTAATTCAAATAAAAACTAATTTACTCAAATTAGGCTGACAATCAGCACTTTATGAAAGTGAAAATTACATAAGACAGCCCCCCAAAACGCCCGTCCCTCACCACTTCCTAGTGCTTTGCTGTGAAGAACTCCCCAACTACTATACAAAACGTCCTTGTTTTCGATTGATTCCCATTGACTAACCCTTACTTCCAAGGGAATTTCTAAGTTTAATTACTACACAACAATTATTTGACGTAGCTCGGATTGTAAATAGTCTAAGACGAACTAAGTATTCAATGTCAACACAACCTTGTACCTGACATTTGCCAAGTTAAGTCATCTCAACAAAAATGCAGCCGCCCCATGTAGACGAGACGTAATCATAATGTTTGTCATAGTACTAATTATGTTAGTATGCTATGTTTATGATGATTATCGTGTTTTTGTCACTTCTAGCCAGCTCAAAGGCCGTTGCGTAGTTTTTCTAAAAGGTCAGCGAGGCTAATAAAGATTGTGCATAGATTTTATCTTCGTTTATAACCTTTTGTCTGGTTTCCGGACTATTGTTTAGGATCTCCTTTGCTTAAAAGGATGTGTGCTTATTGCGTAAATTACGAATTGCTTCTTCCTTTGCTGGGGCAAATTTGATCAGACACAGTATCAGCTAAACCAATTTGCAACTGCGTCATTCTTCTGATCAGACAGACAATATTCAGGCGTAACGATTCTGCTCTGATTCTTGTTATCATCGGTCTATGTGTTTGAGTGTTTCTTTGGAAGCCTAACTCGGCTGGTCTTTTTAAATCCTCTGGAACCAGATACTCTCCTGAATCTAGTACCTAACGGGTGGCCATCACCTCGTTTAAGGTCTATTTACACATAACAGGGACGTAACAGGGGTCTCCTCCCTTAGCGAAATCCTTAGTTTTGGGCGAAGTTACGGGCGCTGCCTTCTCTCTCTCACTCACTTACAGACATGCGGTAAGAGAGTCGGAGAGCGAAGCGCCCGTAACTTCGGCTGAAAGTACTTATTTTGCTAAGTGAGTTGACCCCCAGGGCCGTGGCACACACGGCAGTCACTGAAGCTCTGTCGCCGGCCCGCACCTGGACGTGTATGAACTAGATCATAAAAAAACGTACACACCGATATTTTATTTACCCTCTGACGGAACACGGTCCGTCACGTCCCGGGCATGGCCCTGATATGTGTGATTTTTTTTTTTTTCTCTGATCTTCATTTTGCCTCCCACCCACTTGCTTATCACAGTTTGTCGACTCCATTATAATACTCCTTTCCATTACCAAAAATTATACACACCCTGCTTATCAAGCGTTAAAACCGCGTTAGAACTAATTAGCATTGTTCTAAGATTTATTATCATTTAATCTCCACGCTTCATGGCTTGCCTTGGACGTATGGACAAACATACAATCTTTATTACATACTGCATAGATTATGTGGGGATTAGGTCATCATTGTGGCTTGGTGATGGCATGGCATTTGATGATGGTTTATAAAATGATAGCAAAATTCTTTGTAGAACTTACTATCTACCACCCGTCGTGATCAACATAGGCATGTCCCAAACAGCGATCTTGGAGATACTTTATCAACCTATAACGAATTAACGACCCCACTGCTGGGACACCCAGGCCTCCTCTCCGTGTGAGGGAGTGGGCAGTAATCCACCACGCGGGCTCAGTGCGGGTTGGTAGATCTTGTAGTAAGATCCCCAATTTTACCAAACTTGGCAAGGTGAAACGAAACCATTTTTTTCGCTTCGATGCTTTGCCACTTAGAAAGGGTGAATAGCAGCATCCACTTGGGCTTCAGATTTTTAAAATTGACCAAAGTCAATTGTAGTCCTGCTGTACCTAGACCAAGGTCAATGTGCATACATTGACAGGTTGCCTACCCTGTCTTTCGCCGTTCCATGAGCAAAACACAGTCTTTTTATCGCTCCGTGATTTTCCATGCCATGCTTTGTCGGTATTTCAATGATACATTGTTCGGTTCAAAGAATTTGAAACCAACATACCTGACTTCTTGTACCTAACTACGAAGATTGACATGGCACAAAGAAACAGAAAAAATATTGTGCCACTTGTAATCAACAACAATTATTTCTATTAAATGAGAATCTACCTTTTTGTTTGATAGCAGGAAATAATTTATTATCCTGTAGAATGTGACTTTCTGATAATCCAAGAAACAGATGGCTACCACACCGTGCCGCTGTAAGCCGTGATTTTAAATTAGCCAGAGGTATTCAAAAGTGGCGTAAAACATATATCTATTGTTCACCGATGTTCGTTTACATACTATAAATACCGTTTCACATGCTTAAGATATATTTTAATTTAAATGAAGATGCTTATGTAGTGAGGCAATATTTAAATATGATGTTAAGTTGACGTAATCAAGTAGGTACCATAGGATTACGCACTGTATGATATTCAAAGATCTGGGTCGGTGGGTCATTAATTTTAAATGAGCCTTTTGTTAGTTATGGATAAGATTCTTTTAAAATATCAGTAGTACAGGTTTTCTTTTGATTGTGACCGCAATCTTAGACAACACTGAATACGTTCTGAGTAAATCAACACAACACTGAATTCAGACAGTTAGACACGTTTGTCTGACTGTCTGATATCAGTGTTGTCTAAGATTTACTCAAAACTTAAATTCTGACACAGAAAATCATATTTGTCCTAACGTGGAGTTAGGACAAGTTCTGTAGTTTTTTGAAGATCAGAGGGCCTAGAAAGAAGATGGAAAAGACAAAAATTTATTTGATTTATACCCCAGTAGCACACCTCCGATGCGAAACCTTAGAAGCGAAACCGCTGTAGTTGAATTCAATAGACTTGCGTCATGTTCCGCTACTCGAATCGGATGAGAGTAGCGGAAAATGACGCGAGTCTATTGAATTTAACTACAGCGGCGGTTTCACTGCTACGCGACGGTTTCGCGGCGGAGGAGGTGTGCTACTTGGGTGTGCTTTGAATGTTGTTGTTGTTGAGCGTTTCGTTCAACAACAACTTTTGCTTTTGCGATTGCCACTTGTGTGAGGGCCTACACTAGTTCCCTAGAAAACGGCTTTATCGTCTAATCGTCGTGGCCTTTTCAATGTCGTTCTGAAACATCATCTATTCATCTATATGTACAATATAATGTTCTAAAGAGGTAAAAGAGAGTTTGTTTGTCGGGTTAGTCTTCGGAACTACTTAGGTATCCGATTCCGAAAAAATCTTTCACTAATTATTGCCGAGTGTCATAGGATATATTTTACCTATGTTAAAATAAGAAATTTCAAGTTGGGCAGAAGCTCGTATATTATATCATTCCTTAGTCTATACTAAGGAATGATATAATATACGAGCTTCTGCCTTGTGTCCAGCTGTATCTCCCTTTTCAAACCCCTTTTTGAGATCCCGTGCATGACGATCCAAGTTAAATTGTATGGTAACAAGTCGAGGAAGTGCTACGAGGTCAAGGTCTTGGAATTTTGTTCAAACGGTTGACGTTCTTACGTAATGTATGCATGATGGGTTCGTCACGACTTTTTGTTTGTCTTCTAGGTTATTCATATGTGCTGGCTTCTGGTTTGGTATGTGGGTTTTAGTTTAATAATATGGTAGCCAAATGAGATGTCGTTGCTAGGTTCAAGAGCTACATTTTATTGTTAGTTTGTTAATTTAGTCTGGTAAATTAACTGTGAGTAACGATTAAGGTATCATAGTAATGTTTAATGGAAAGCTCGTTACTCAATTGACTTGTTCGGCAATATACTACAAGATTATGCAATATATATTATGCTAGCTGCGCCCCGCGGTTTCACCCGCATAAGTTTAGATCTCGTGGGAATATCGGGATGAAAACTATAATAATCTCCTATGTGTTAATCCAGGTTATAAACTATCTGTGTGCCAAATTTGATCCAAATCCGTTCAGTAGTTTTAGCGTAAAGAAGAGACAAACATACACACTCACAAACTTTCGCCTTTATAATATTAGTGTGATGAGGAGGTAAGGCTACTTCAGAAAAAAAATTTTGTTCAAAAATATTCCCGAAAGCAACCTCGTTAGCTCTTTGTTTTTCTCTAATATTTCTCCAAATTATACCCACCTTGACGCTTGACAGTGATGGATTCCTCCTGGGAACTTCCTGGCATTCGTAATGTAGACGGATGCCCAATTTACTCCGTCCTGATGAGATTAGATCTGTGGATGTATTCATTACTGATATACCTAATATTCATTGGTTCTCTGATTTTATTTATCTACTTAACTTTCTGTACAGGAGATCAAAGACAAATGTCTTCAATTAGCTCTTCTTTTAAGTACTCTTGTAACAAGCGTAATGAGTTGGATGGAGCTCCATATTTTAGATATTCTCTGAACAGAATTTAGGTCGTACCAGTGTCGGATTGGCCATGACTTTGACCTGACAGTGTTACGTTTCAATGTTATCAACTTATCATTTAAAGCTCCCCTCTCCCTTCGAGGAAATACTTAATTTAGATGGTTCAAGGTTCCGTCTGTGCATTTTATTGTTACACAACAAACTGCAACTGTGCTACTGTTATTTTTATTAGTCCTGGATTATGTCAAAAAATTTATTTGTACCTTCTCAGTAGTTAATGCCGTCACTTGTACTAGACTGCCATAGTCCCGAGAAGATTAGACTAAAGTTGCAAACTGATAGAAATAAAAATTCTAAAATACTTATGTCTTTGTTCCAGAGGGGCGGTGTGTGAGTGTCGCACCGCCATGTCCCACCACAGCGACGAGCAGGCGCTGCTCTCAGTCGCCTCCGATTCTTTCTGGGAGCCTGGTAACTATAAGCGGACCACACGACGAGTTGACGATGGACACAGGCTGTGCGGAGAACTGCAGGCCCTCGTGCAAGAGAGAGCAGACATTGAAAAGACATACGCTAAAAGTTTGAGAGGATGGGCGAAGAAATGGAATGACCTCATTGAGAAAGGTGTGTATCCTTTATTATTTTTTATTGGATTACCTCCTGCTGTTCCTAGTAGCCTGGTGGCTAATGTTAGTTAGATAACGTTTGTTAACACGCCAATTCGCTGTGTGGCAGAAGGGAATTAGTAATCTAGTGACGTAAGACAGCCTAACTAAGCAGGCTTCTAAAGTTTCACCACTTAATCACCAGAGGCCACAAGGCAACCCCGAAATAAATCGCGAATCGTAAACATTAATAAATCACAGAGTTCGTTGATTCATTCAACAATACAAATCCATTTATAGATCTGTCTGGCCTAGAATAGATCGCAGTTTTCTTCTATTTCTACCCTGCTAGCGTGGTTCAATTCAATTCAATTCATTTATTAATTTTGTGAACATAGGATTAAAAAAAACATATGTTTTACAAATAAATGTCGGCCCCGTAGTAACTCCCGCTAGAAGGCATACAAAATTGTTTAGATAGATAATCAAATGTCACATGAACAAAATGAAAACAAAAACATTTGTCACCATTTCATGCCAAACACTAATACAGTAGTACGTTTTATCCTTTAATAAATTACGTAGTCTGCTCTGAAACAGCACTGTTGTTAGGTCTTTCCAACCACTTGGTAATTTATTGTAAATAATTGGGGCCATACAGAAGACACTTCTGCGCACCAAAGTAGTTTAACACGTTAATTGCCATAATTTACTATTGTCACGCCTATTTCTTGGGAATACATCGGCCAGGCGTTTATTTGACAAACATAGCTACTTCCAAAATATAGATAGGTACATTAGGTACAAGGAAGATAATAATTATTATACTGCTTAAAATAGAGGCTTGCAACTGTCTGTAGTTTTTAGTTTAAAAATTGACCGGAGACATATTTTTGTGATTAAATTTAAATAAAAGACTTGGTTTTTCCTCTTGACGTCCGGACCCAATTTAATCAGCTGCGGAAAACGTCATAATCTGTATTTCAGGCTCATCATTTTAAATAAAGGACACTGTCACATTATATTTTCATTTCCAACAAAAGCAGCTATTGATAATAGCACTGTTATTTCGATGACCGAACGTAAACACAATGGATTCGGTCCTCCCGACTCATTCATTCAGAGATTGATTGTGAAGCGTTTAGCTCTTATCGTTGACAATGCTACTCATTCATGTCTACATTCATTATTACCTATGTAGGGTTAATGTGGTACCCTTTTTTGTCGTTGGTATTCGTGTAATGGTAGAATGTTTCGGGTAAGTCATTTAATTTGAATTGGCATCTACATAGGGTTCTGTCCGGTTGCGCTTTTAATCTATTCATGTCGACATATATTTTTTATTAATGAAGCTACATGTAAATGTACATTGCATAATTGTATCCGAGGCGGAGACGAGAACACGACAGTAAACTGCGTATATCTAATGACGTTCCCAGTCTGCATTCAAAAATTCAATCAAATAGTTTAGTCACTAGCTTGCTAGTCAAAAATTAGCAAAATCCTATGTCGGCCCATCACACTATTATTTAGTTTGTTAGGTAAATCACGTTTTTAATTTCAATTTAGAATTTATTTGATAGTTCCTAAATTCTACTCTACTATGCATTAGTAATGTCAATGTTTTCCTTTATTGTCGTTTTGTCATCTCCACAATGAATAGTTGCTCGATACACACGGTGGAGTTTCTTGCCCATTCTTCTCCATACGAAAACGACCGTTTGGAATGGGCGACTAGAATCAATTATTATATATTTTTTTGTTGTAAATGTTGACGTTCATAAGTGCCTTTTTGTGCCTAATTGAAATAAATTATTTGACTTTGACTTTGACACAATCAATCCTATGAACCTGAATTCTGCTATCACATCTGTCTTTTCTAATGTGGTTTAAGATTCTCCATTATATACATGTACATAATAAAAATACACTTATGAAAATCCAACGCAGTCTACTATTTCTTACTTAAAACACTTTTAAAATGCAGACAAACGCCATTTTCAAATCATTATGCAGAGAAATCGTTCTTGTTTACCAATCGATGCTTGGCATGTGCTCAGACTTAATTAATTACACTTGAGTCTAATTTAAAATCACCATGTTCGGTCTGTATCAGTAAGTAGGTACCTACTATAAGTAGTTACTTTAAGAGGAAATACGGTCATGTGGTCGTTGGCGTCCATTCCATACTAACGTACTTATTCTTCTGTTTTCTCCCGCTCCCTGGTTATTATAATAAGAGCGTTCATCCAAAAAGTTGGTAACGTCGTCGTAAATAGCTTTAAAATATTTACCTGTTTTGATTAATTTGGCAATATTACTGTAAGGAAATAAGAAATATCGCTAACTAGTAAACAAGAATATTATTAATGAAATGCAATTATAACTCTGAATTTGATGTTGAATTTCGTTTTATTTGTAAAAAAAAGGCATTTGGAATATTTCCAAATACTTTTTTTACATCTAAAACTAAATTCGGTGTTACGATATTAATTATTGCATTTCATAATCAATATTTTAGTTTACTAGTTAGCCATATTTCTTATTTCCATACAGTAATATTGTCAAATTAATCAAAACAGCGAAATATTTGACAGCTATTTGCGATGTTGCCCACTTTCTGGATACCAGTCCAAATATTTTACGTATTTTTACGATATAATGTATATACCACTGATATGTCTCTGCTTTGTTTTTTTGGCATAATTAAGTACCTATTCGTATATACATGGCGGCGCCGCGCGACCTTTTGTTACCATTTTTTAAAAAAATAATTGACGAATAAATTCAACGCAAGGGTTTCAGAATCATGTGCTAAATTCATGGTTACAGTTTGCGCAATTTGCATGTTTATATTTTAAAATGATTGATATAAAAAATGACAAATTACATTCGAAAATGGTTGACATTTGCATAGGAGTCAAAAGGGGTCATTTGGGTGTAAATGAAGAGGTCATACATACTACATCCCCTTAACGGATTGCCGACATAATTATAACCAATAACCCTGTATATATATTTTATAACGTAAAAACATATTTGGACTAGTATCATTAATCAGAGAAAAAACAGAGGAACACGTTGGTATGGAATGGACGCCAATGACCACGTGACCGCAGTTCCTCTTAAATCTTGATGCTCTCAGCTTTTGCTCAACTCGAGCACAATTTGCCTAAGTGGATTGAGAAACGAGAAAATTATTGATTGCACTTGTCTACAATGGTTGGGTTGAAGTTGATGCGGTTGCATTGTGGCTGTAATTAAGTCTCCTTGACGAATTCAAAAGATGTTTAGTTAAATACTGTTTCTAGTAGTAGAAAGGGGATGTCTACCGAGATGATGGCTAAAGGCCTATTCAGATAAGCGATATCGCTGTCGCGCTCGGTACCGATCTAAAGTCCCCGGCACGAGAAGCTATAAATGTTGTAAATAAAGAACTTCTACTAAGTTACGTAGCGACAATTTAATCAACAACAAATAATCCCAAATTCAATCAACTCAAAGTAACATACGTGTAATACGAAACTAACGAGCAATTTCGAAATCACGGTTGAATGATACAAGAATATCAAATTTCCGATATCTTCGAGAAAAGACTAACATTTTGAGAAGAAAATAACTAAAGTGCGTTTCTAATAAAAGTGTAAACAAACCCTGTTCAGGTTATATTCATCTTTATCTATAAAGTACAACAATAATTATTGTTTGAAAAACCCTTTTAAATTCTGATTGCAAAACATCAGTGAAAATTGAGGTTGTAAAACTAACTTCAATTGTCAAATGAACAACATCTATAACTTGATCTAAAATTAGAGTTTCGGGTTTAAGTATTCAAATAATCAAATAAAAGCACTTAATTTGTAAGTGGCACTACAAATTAGCATTCTCAGGTATGTGTTCTGATCCATTTGTTTATATTTTTATTGGATTCTTTTGACCAGACCATAGCCATACTAAACATCATTTGCTTGATCAGAATTCTGACAACAAAGTAACCTCGGATCACTATTACTTCTAACCGTAACCAGCATTCCATACACAAACGGGCACACACAATCATGTATTGCAGTGACATCTGATCTAACAATGGCGTGAGAATCGGTTCTCTCTTCATGAGAAATACATTCGTTCAATAGTTCTGATGCTGAACATCTTTAAATGCTGTCACGGTATGAATAGAATTTAATATCGCCCCTACAAATGAGCTCTTCAATACTGGTTATGTGATGGGTTCCGCAAAAATTTTGCTATTATCGAATTATTAAAAAAACTTTTATTTGCATGTAGGTATGTATGGTTGTTCTATTTTAACGTTCTGTTTTTAAGACCCCTTTCATTATGATTAACTGAGTTTGATAATTCTTAATCCTAATCCTTCTTTCATCCTTTCTTAATTCTTTTTCTTCGCTTTAAGCGATAAGACCGCCCATTGTGTCACCCTATGTAAAATTTCTAAATTTATGTCTGTAATTTGTATGATGTATACAATAAAGAGTATTCTATCTATCTATCATAGTATAGATGGTTTTGGGAAAGATGTGTCTTTAGACGTGTCAAATGAACACTCTGTTTTCTAACAAATCCTTATATCCTAAACTTAAAGAAACGAGGTTCCCGTATGTCCAGATCTATCTGCTAGAATCCGTTACCTTCTAAGTTACTTTGGCGCGCAATCATCCAGAACTAGCGACTGGCCTCTGCTTCGCACGGCTTTACAATACATCGAGATTTCTTATTACATGCGAGTTTAATATGAATATATTATACACGTAAACTTTCCAGAATAAATTCTCTAAATGATGGTGAAAACCGTATCAAAATCCGTTGCGAAGTTTAGAAGATCAACGCGGTCGCACAGTCGAACACGAAAAGCGACGTCAATTTTGAATAGTTGTGTAGCGGTTACACCGCCACATACAAACTACGCATCAAAGACATGACGTCACACAAATCCTGCATCGCGCAATTAGAGTTTACCGCGCGAACGACATAATAGACTATCCGACATCAACAGTCGGGCAGTCGGCCCGCCAGACACAACACCCGTCTGGTTGGAGGATCCTCCCTTTTCTATGGTGGATGAGTGAACTTTACACCCTCTCTAAATCTCTTCTTTTAGCTGTCGTATTTCCTAAATATTTTTTGATTCTCTAATGCGGAACCCTAACAGTACATCACATAGCCCGCTTTATATTAAAACCGGAAACTTATTCATATATTTCTTCATTGATTAATCAAAAGATCAGCGATTTCTTACGACATGAATGCGTTATAATAATAATGTTCACATCGAATCTATTGAGGCTTATGTCCAGCTGTTGGTATATTATGTGCTTTCATAATTATTGCTTAACGACCTAGTATTGAACGAGAGGTTAGTTTTCATATCGTTCTGTTTATGACAAGCCGTGCACCCCATGGGATTTACCTTCGGTAGAAAGGTCGAACTTCCATGAAAACCTTCATGGCCTATTAACCCCTTTAAGGGATGAATTTTCAAAAATCCTTCGTTAGTTACCTTTGTTAAACAAGTAACGCCTGTGCTATATTTAATACTTCGAGTCCTAGCGTTTTTGGTTGTGCGTTTTCTGTTAGTGTTTTTTTTTTAATTGTCTTGTTGGCGATGAGACAGATTTTTTAGTTTGCCCAATTTATTTTGTGGTTTTCAAAAATGATTTTTGGGGAATGTTTAGGAAACTTGGTGTTTTAAATTCTATTTAAATAATAAAATAGTTTCGCGCCTTACGTTTGGTAGTTACTAAAAAAAGCTAATAATGGAATTAAAAACCCAAAAAGTGCTGTCATAATTTTTTGACAAACACAATTTTGTCAACAAGGACCATTACTAGTTGGAAGTACCTAGTAACAGTTAATTTCTGTATTAAAAAACCTAAAACCTAATGGCTTAAAGCTTTAAACCTTTTAAAATCCTTATTTTTGAAGGCGCCATCACCCGCAGCGTCGCGACAAATTGAAAATTAAATATTCAGTCTTATTCAGGCGTAGCACAGTGTATTATAGAGACCATTTTTCGGACGTCAGCTTTTTATTAGAAATACAGATATAATTAGTCATTTAAAACGTGAGAGTAGAACTCCCGAGTGACAAATATGCTTAATCAAGTAGTATTTTTTTTTTTAACCTTATAAATTTTCATCCAGATAAAGTTAAAAAAAAAATCTACACCAAAAACGAATTGCAATAAAAAATAATTGATTAGGTAGTTCAAAAGTGTCTTTTATGCTTCATTTTATAGAGCTTTAATGAATTGCGTAAGTTTCTTACAGCAAGAGAAATATTTATTTTTTAATTTTTTGTTTTTATTTTTTTTCTCAGGTAATCCACTGTTTTAGGAAAAGTTATTTATAGTCAAATTAAGATCTGATATACTTCTATTACTCACAAAAAAACTGTGTCCTAATCTCGTGGAGTTTAGATACTACAGCCTATTTTAGTTATATCCGGATTTTCTCTCATTAGGGTTGTCACTCTTTGAATTAATTATATATCTGGATATTAATAAAATTGTAGCAGATTTTTTTTAAAACGACACTAATATTTCTGTAACTTTATTCCAATGATACGTTTTATGGGGCATAGGAAGGGGTCCACCCTCGGAAGGCATTTTGCTAAAACCCTATGTCGACGCATATAACGTGGAGGAACGGGGGTGAGGCATCATGGAGCCGTACCAGACCCATGATGCTACTTTGCCGAAGCAGAATCTGACCCGCACTGCTGAGGGATGTCCTTCTGGGCTCCGACCAGAGGACTTAATGCTAGGAGGGCATGAGGGCGCCAACCCTCAAGCTGGTCAGCGAGAGGCATTTGAAGCTGTGGATACCGCCGCAGCCGGCTCTCTTCATCCTCCGGGAGTGTCCGCAAGTTCACAAGGAGATGAACTCAGAAAAACGTTAACTCGATTAGACGTTTTCAAAATGTTTACAAAGAAAACAAAGGACTTACCACTATCAGACCGAGTTAATGTAGTGTTCGAGCATTTTGGAGAGAATTATAACACTTCTTTAACCGAGGAAGAATTTGCGCCTATTCTTTCAACATTTTTAAGCAAGAGCAACACCAAGTACAAACAATGCAAGTACATAATGAAAGTATTTGTAACAAAGAACAAGGATTGGCTGAGCAAAATAATGATTAGCGGACAACTAAAAGCAACTGAATCAGCTTTAAATCCGTCACCAAAAAGTCGTGCATTTCAGGATTTGAGTACACGCCAACAACTTCGATCACGTCGAAAGCTCGAATTGATGTTGGAAGAAGAGCCTTCGGTAAAAAAAATCAAAGCTTTTGTAGGGTCGCTATCGTCAGTCGATGGTGAACCTCTGACATCCAAAGCAATACAAAATATAGAAAAAGTGCTTCATTTGTGTACGGAAACGGACAATGCACATTCAACAATTTTGAAAAAAATTGAGCACCACACTCAACCGTATACTCCGGAAGAAGCACTTGCTGTTGTAATTGACAGAAAATTAACAGTCGAGACTTACAATTTTTTGCACCATGACCTTCAAGAGCGTGGATTCCACGCGTTTCCTCCGTACTACAAAGTACAAGAAGCCAAAAAAGAATGTTATCCTGCTGATATTACAGTATCGGAGAGAGAAGCTTCAGTTCCGCTCCAAGCTCTTTTGCAACATACATTTGAGCGAATATTAAAATTAAACGATGAAGTTGTGGTGCAGTTTTGCGATCAGAAAGCATTAAAAGAACTAGAATGTACCTTACAAGGGAACTGGGGATTTGATGGAAGCACCGGACAAGCATTTTATAAGCAAGCATTTTCTGATGTTGAAGGTGGGGAAGAAAATAGCCTTCTAGCCACCACGTTTATTCCGTTGGTGCTGAAAACTGCTACTGGCGATTACCTTTGGAGGAATCCAGCCCCACAATCATATCGATACTGTCGACCATTATGTGTTCAGTACAGAAAAGAAACAAGAGAGTCAACAATAACAGAGAAAAATAAAGTTGATAATGAAATTAAAAATCTTACACCGTTATTAGTTCAAACAACAAAGGGACATACGATAAGAGTATATTTTGAATTGTATTTAGCTGCTATTGATGGGAAAGTATTAAATGTAATTTTGGACACTTCTTCTCAAATGCGTTGCCCGTATTGTAGCTTAACTGCTACTCAATTTAATAATATTGACATGGCTTTGATGAAACCAATAAATAAGGAAGCCATGAAGCATGGTGTAAGTCCACTTCATGCATGGATTCGGGTGCTTGAGTTTCTATTGCACTTAGCTTATAAAAAAGTTGTTAAAATGTGGAGAATACCTCAGAACTCAGAACAAAAGCGGCTTGTAGATGCAAGAAAAAAAGAGATTCAAGAACAAGTAAGGGTCCAACTGGGTTTATTGGTAGACATTGTTCGTCCTAATTCCGGTACGACAAATGATGGGAACACCGCGCGAGTAGCTCTGTCAGACAAATATCGGGCAACCTTTTCTCAAATTTTGGATGTCGAACAATGGCTGCTTGATGACTTACATGTTATTTTAACTGTAATGTCCAGTGGTTTATCCATTGATGACCACAAATTTGGTGAGTTTTGCAAAAAGGTCGCTTATAGATATGTTAATAGTTATAATTGGCATCCTATGACCGTGACCTTGCATAAAATATTGGTACACGGCGCTGATATAATAAAGTCAACAACACTGCCTATTGGTATGCTCTCCGAGCAGGCTTCAGAATCAAGAAACAAATATTGGAGAAGTGACCGCGAACATCATTGTAGAAAAATGGATCGTATAAAAACAATGACAGATTTGTTTCACAGGGCTTTAGCATCTTCTGATCCTTTAATATCAAATGCAAGGCTACAGGAAAGACAAAAAAAACAGGTTAAGATACCGTTATCTGCAGCCGCGATAAAATTACTGAAACCGGTGGCTAACCCGGCTTTAATCGAAGACCTTAATATTAATGATGAGACACAAAACTTTGATTTTGAAGAATGTTTAGCGCTTCGCGTTATGGAAGACTTGCATTAGTAAAAAAAGCAACTTGCTCGGGAAACTTAATTTTTGAGTTACCAACTCATAATTTAATTCTGTGTGTTGATTGTTATTTTTAGTCTTAGTTTTGAAAAGCAACATTATATATTAGTTTTAATAAATCATAAAAAAGTACCTATATTATTTTCTTAAAAAAAAAAGAGGTCACATCGGATAAAAAAGTGACAACCCTAAAAAAAAACATTATTTGACTATAACGTCTAAACTCCACGATATTAGGATGCGATTTTTTTGTGAGTAATAGCAGTATAACAGACCTGAATTTTACTATAAATAACTTTTCCTAAAACAGTGGATTACCTGAGAAAAAAAATAAAAACAAAAAAATTAAAAATAAATATTTCTCTTGCTGTAAGAAACTTACGCAATTCATTGAAACTGTATAAATTGAAGCTTAAAAGACACTTTTGAACTATCTAATCAATTATTTTTTATTGCAATTAGTTATTGGTGAAGATTTTTTTTAAATTTTATCCGGATGAAAATTAATAAGATTTAAAAAAAAAAAAGCTATGTGATTAAGCATATTTGTCACTCGGGACTTCTACTCTCACGTTTTAAATGACTAATTATATCTGTATTTCTAATAAAAAGCTAATGTCCGAAAAATGGTCTCTATAATACACTGTGCGTAGCGACCAAGAAAGTAGTTTCTGATAGGACCCTAAGTAGATGTTCGCCTTTCTGAAGTGGTAACAACCTTAAAAGTACTTCTTCTAACGATTTTTTTACGATAGCATTACATTCTCAAGTAAAACGATTAGGTACAGCCCGATTCAAACTTAATGGCGGCTCGGAACATGAGGCGAGTCGCTGCGCAGTAACAAATTCATGTGTCAGCGGGGATGAGGGGTGGGGTACTGCGCAGCGAGTAGCTTACTTCCGAGCCGCCATTAAGTTTGAATAGAACTATACCTACGGTTTCATTTTCACTAGTACCAATTTCAGGACATTTTCACCATGGCTTGTTGCTTTACAACCTACACTAATCTGAGTTAGGAAACTGATGGAATTTATTGTTTTCAGATATCTGTTTCAGTCTCTTTCGAAAACCTTTTCAATTTACTACGACGATTTTATTACGCTTTACTAATACTTTCACTAACAAACAAATCCGATCACTTTGTTTATTTAGTGACTTCTGTACCCTAATTACTTAATACACGATCAATCGGAATTTGACTCGTTTTGAAACAAATTTCTAATCCATTGCTTCATAAATTCGAAAAAAAAACTGCTCAGCAACGTAAGTAACGCAATGAATGTTGTTGAACTGTCAAAATGAAACAAATTTGTCGGAATTGTTTACGAAAATGTGTGCGTAATTAGATAGCTGATTTCTCTAAACTCTTCCTATAAGATTGAGGAATTACTTCAAGAGGATGCAAACTGCATACTTAGAAATTGCAACAGTCGAACAAGTCTCTGTAAATTAGCATAAAACACGACGGTATACCTTGTTTGTATCTAACCAACTCACTTTCAATACCTATGTGTTTGCTGTTACTAATGTACCTCTACATTGTAGTGTGCAATGATTTGTAACTACATCATCTTGCTTAGTAACATCATTATCCTAAAGTTTAGTTTCCATGACAACCAATTTCTTTTTGTGTTGTAGTATAGATACATATTATCTTTTTAAATACATAAAAATAAGATCAAGCGATCTATGTATAAGTATGTCGCGGTCAACTTAATAGCCTATCAGTAAACGGCCTTTGGAAGTAGCGGCACCGCTCGCTTCGCTCGCTCGGCTCGCGCGCTTTTGTTCATAGTTCTAACCCAACCTAACCCATTTGGCCGGGGTGGCTCGGCTTAGTTACTGCGACCAATTCGGCTCGCGCGTGGTTGTTCACAGCTCCAACTTATCCTATAATTAATATCATTAGTAAAAAGGCTAGGCTGTTACCTGGAAGGCTAATTAAGATAGTTGGCTGCGAAATATAGATTGGCAGTACTGCAATCGCCAAAGCGGTAGGCAGAGATATACTTAAGATCTGACTATACTTAAGTATATTATACCAATTTAGTTTAAGACCCATGTAATAGGGGGCCAGCTTATTGCCATTAAAACTGGTAGTTCTGCGAACAGTAGACCTCGCCTTCACAAACTTTTTTGCAACAAATTATTTAAGTACCACTAAAGTAAGTTCTGAAAATTATTTTCAGAATTCTCTAGTTTTATGATGAGGTGGTCCCAGGTGCTCCATCAATCTCTACCTAGTAGTTAAATGGCCGATTCCACTGGTAGAAATCTAAAAGTGAACAATGTACTGCATTTTAAGGAGCTGTTCTACTCATTTCGCCACATCAAATTTCTATGAGACCGACTTATACCTTTCAAATAAAAAATAACCATTTGAAATCGAATCTCATAAGGCGGAGATATCCAATAGCCCCCTTTTTGCCCCTTTTTGGAGGAAGTACCCATCTAATCAAAAATCCCCGACTACAAAAAAATGTATGCAGTCGTAAAACCTGTATACCTACCAAGTTTTGTCCAATCCGTCGTAAAATACTACCTGTAGAGAGTAGTACTTACCAACATATTGACACACGAAAGCAAATTTTGCCAGACTTGAGGCAGTGACGCTTCGCTCGCTCGGTCAGTTAATCAACTATCAAAATCCGAAGCATGCGATTTTGCCAAGAATACGGCCATTTCTTAACCGACTTCAAAAAACAAGGTTCTGTGTTCGACCCCTATGTAATGTATGTTTTATAGTCACTATTCACTTGGTACTTTCGCCATGAGCATTCGATAGGGAACATAACCTACGGTAACAAACATAAGTTTGCAATAGGGAACTGCAAAGCTCAGAGAAGCACGTACAATAGTTACGAGTACTATACAATAATACTTCGGTGTTGGAAATCGTCGTTTGTCCTGGACGCTGCTGTGTGTGACGTCACTGGCACGTACAAATACCTTGTGCAAGTAATATTAGTATATTACTTGTATTTGTGTGGAAAATTGCGATAGTTAGTAGTGTTTTTTTTTATCCCACTTGCTAGCAGCTCTTGACCTTCATCTCACCTCATGGTGGTAAGTGATGATAGTAAAGTAGAAGTAGATGCTCTATGGAAGCAAATTTAAAGACGTATTCACGTCAACGTGAATGAACGCTAAGCAAAAACAGAGTAGGTAGGCGATGCGGCGCGGTGCCGGTGGTAATAGCGTCGGCGAGCGATGCGATGTGGAGCGGGGCCGGTGGTAATAGCACGGGCGTGCGATGCGATGCGGCGCGGTGCCGGTGGTAATAGCGTGGGCGAGCGATGCGATGTGGCGCGGTGCCGGTGGTAATAGCGCGGGCGTCCGATGCGATGCGGCGCGGTGCCGGTGGTAATAGCGCGGGCGTACAATGCGATGCGGCGCGGTGCCGGTGGTAATAGCGCGGGCGTTCGATGCGGTGCCGGTGGTAATAGCGTGGGCGAGCGATGCGATTTGACGCGGTGCCGGTGGTAATAGCGTGGGCGTGCATTGCGATGCGGCGCGGTGCCGGTGGTAATAGCGCGGGCGTGCGATGCGATGCGGCGCGGTGCTGGTGGTAATAGCGCGGGCGTGCAATGCGATGCGGCGCGGTGCCGGTGGTAAGGCGATTATCACACTGCACCGCGTCACGCTGCATGTTGCGTGTCTGTGATCTGAATGAAACGCGCGTGGATGCAATTCCTGTGTGTTGGACTGTGCGTGTTTTCTATACAAACGGAGATACTTACAAGCAACGTTAAAACACGCATTCACGCGCTACGCTGCGTGGTGCGTGGCAGTGTGTTAATCGCCTAATAGCGCGGGCGTCCGATGCGATGCGGCGCGGTGCCGGTGGTAATAGCGCGGGCGTGCAATGCGATGCGGCGCGGTGCCGGTGGTAATAGCGCGGGCGTCCGATGCGATGCAGCGCGGTGCTTTGGTAATAGCGCGGGCGTACGATGCGATGCGGCGCGGTGCCGGTGGTAATAGCGCGGGCGTGCAATGCGATGCGGCGCGGTGCCGGTGATAATAAGAAATTTCACCCGGACGAAGTCGTGGTCAGAAGCTAGTCTAACATATTTTCATAATAGGTTTAATTTCTATAAAAAGTCATGTCCTTGACTCCATATTATACATCTTTTATTAACTTCATAATAACATTCGATTCGGCTATCGATATTAATTTTATTACAAAAATGCTGAAGGCCTTGTTCCCAATTCGCGAATGATATTATTGTTAAAATAACTATCTATAGTTGCACAATTTTATAATCTTTGCAGGTGAAAAAGTCGATAAACGAATCGATTATTGTTATGAATATGATTTAATGAATGAGTTCGTTCGATTACTTATTATAATATAACATCACGCCTTGTTTCCCCAAAGGGTTGATGGGCAGAGTGGTACCTATAACACCCACATTTAGCCAGTTATGTTTAAATCCCATGTAAAGGGGGCGAGCCTATTGCCATCAACCGGGTGCACAAATTCAGACTCAGGGCTGCGACTGAGAAATTCCAGATGGAATAACCCAATAACCCGGGAATCGAACCCAGGACCTCATGCTCAGCAGTAGCGCTTGCGACCACTAGACCATACTATTAGTTGACTGTGACTAGACCGACGAGGCAGTCTTCAATGAATGAGTTCATACGATTACTAATTATTTATCATTATTTTATCAATTGATGCAATTAGAAATATTTATTAATCATTAATATAGGCGCCTAAGCACTGCTATTATTATTATCTAAGCATTGTTTATAACCATTCATTATAATTACCAATACAACTGTGAACCGTACTTATTACTCAATAAAACAGGTTTCAGTATAGCAATTACTTTTACATTCAAAGATCACCAACGCAAAAAGAATATTTTCGTTCAATGAAAACGAATTTCCCCGCTGTTGAGCAACAAAATGTGTCGTGAATAAAAATATTCTTAATGAAAAGGAAAGTTAATCGAGTATATCAAGGATCGAAAGATTCGGAACAACTTGTATTCGAATCACGAACTCGAATTGGTACTCCGATACGGCACCGAAAGCGTGTTTTACATATCTCATTGGCCGATTAAAAAATCGAAAGTGTCGCGATTGGTCGTTTTGAATTTAGAATGGTATGCGATTCGGTCATCTGGTTGGTGCACCCTTACGTCATGGTGTGTAACTCTTGTTGTTATGAAATTCACTTGCGAAAATGGCCCAGCCTTAAGACTGATGAGGTAGGTTTGTTATGCGTAGCTGATTGTGTCGCTTTTATTGCTACTCGTTTCTCACTTTGTATTACAACCCTGTTATTGAAGAAAATATCAATATTTTATCCATATTCGAATTGTCAAATGCTGTTGAAATGAAATTACTTCCCTCTCAAAAAACCTTTCATGACAGCTTCCTTGTTTCTTTTTTCCACACTTTCCTGATTTTTCATCATAAAACCTTCACATTTTCACCACCATTAAACCCACGTTTACACTATAACTAAACCTCGTCTAATTTCCTTATTAGTACCCATAACATGATCGCCGTCTGTAGCCTGCACAGCACTTTATCGACCGCAACTATACCAACCGGTTTCTTCGTAAGTTACAGCTGCCCGTTAAAAGCAAGTGCAATGAAAGTTATTATGAGATCGGCCAAATTGGTGCCGAGAACAGTTCGCAGAAAAATATTGCCAGGTTGAGTAACTTGTGTTATCGGGTTTATCACTTTCATGTGGCCGAATTTAAATGGATACACTTGTCATTCTAGTATGTGGGCGAACCTGTGGATTTTCATACATGTTATTGGGTTTTTCCATCTGGAATTTCTCAGTAGCAGCCCGCAGTCTGGATTTGTGCCCGGTTGATGGTAATAGGCTCGCCCTCCATTACATGGGACTTAAATGTAACTGGCGAAATGTGGGTATACTAAAGGTATACATCTGCCCAACCCTACGGGGAATCCCCCGAATATAATCACCGATTTCGGACTAATATCCACGTCGTAATCGACAGACCCAATGACATTGTCCGATCTAGGGTGGAACTCAACACTTCACGTGTAAAGCCCCCAATACACGTTGGGCGAACGCGTCGCTCGGCCAACGTATACTGGGGGCTTAGAAGGCTTGATAGCAACCGCTAACCGCTGTTCGGCGAACCTGAACATCTCGTCGCGCCAACAAAGGCCGCTGTCCAGATTTCCGAACAAAATGTGACATGAACGCGAACAATCGCCGTATTTGCGCGACGATCACTTTTAAATAGGACGCGTCCTAAAAGTTTGCGTAAAGATCAACGACCACTGTACTGCGAACGTGATATTGCACAATTCTTAAAAAAAAATCAAACAAGATGTCAATCAATCTGCTATTGGATGTCAAACAAGTATTGGCCAATGTTTTAGTGGCCAGTGACCTCGAAAGCTGGTTATGTCAGATTGCAATTCGTTGAACGTAATTATACAATACCTTTTCGCTTTGATCTTACCAGATATTTTAGTTATTTTGATCCATTAGATAAGAGAAATATTTAAATGATCCTCTAAAAAAAATCCTTCTAATGAAGTAAGTAGGTACGCTTTTTTAAATTAATGAACATTTAAAAACTTTTTGGGCTTCTAATGATGCACAATTTTTTTTAATAGCCTCTTTTTTATAAGTAGCTTCGTTTTTTTATAAAGCCTCTTTTTAAAATATATAGCCTCTGTTTTTATAAATAGTCTCTTTTTCATAAATAGCCTTTTTTATAAATAGCCTCTTTTTATAAAAGCCTCTTTTACTTTCTGGCCTATTCTCACAGTCGCCTAGTCGGTCGCAGTAACTAAGCTCGAGTACCCTGATTAAACAGGTTAGGTTAGACTTGCCAAACCCGCAATGGCTTGACTATTTAGTATTTTTAGAACCCCAAAATAGGACTTTTTTAGAACCACAAAAAGAGGCATTAATTTATATGAGTGATAAATAATATTTTTAGGAAAGCAAAATGGGAATTATTGAGGTTCGATTAGATACAAATATCATTTTAGCCGAAAGACGTCCACCTCGTAGGCCTCCCCCAAGCACCGCCACTTTAACCGATTCAGTGATTCCCTCATGCAGCGGATTCCTGCGGCCTTCACAAGGTCATCGTTATCTTTGATACATGTCTAAAGATAATCAGATACCCTTTGTTTCCTTCATGATTTGACTCGAACCAAGAATGTGGAGTCTATCTAATGCGTAGAATAATGTAATATATTGCGATTAAAATATTATGAAAACATTGATGATGGTTTGAATAGACCTTGCAATAACATTTAGAGAGTACCTTTGCAAATATTTCGCCTTATTGACAACCACTGAATAGCAGTCCCATGATCCCATTCTATGTCTACTAATCTACTTGGTATATTCTTGTTTATAATGGCCCCACTTTAGGGCAAATACTTATATACAGGGTCACTGGACTCGCTGGTAACTCGGCGCGTTCCTGGCAGAACATGATACTGTAACTCAAACTCAAAGCATTTATTTCAAATAAACCAATTACAGGTACTTTTGAATTGTCAAGGGGTTGATCAGTCAGAAAGATGAAGCTAGTTGCAGATTCCAAAGCGTAGTAGGTACCTATGGAGAAGAACGTCTTGACTGGTCGTCATACTGACCATGGTTTTTTGTGTTGCGTAATGTAAATTATTTTGCATAAGTACTATTGTATAGAATCAAGCTTTTCTAACTATTCAGACAGCTGTGCAGCTGGGGAGTTTGTTGCGCCACTTCGTCTTCCCAGCTAAAGCACTAGGAAGTGGTGAAGGGCGGGCGTTGTTCGGGGACTGTCTTATGTAATTTTGACGTTCCAAAAGTGCTGATTCTCAGCCTGGTTAGAATAAATTACATTTGAATTTGAACGGGCAAGAAACTCCACGGACACTCTTTTAAATCAAAATATTGGTAACCTACTTACAACAATTAAGTACCCCTAAAACCTAAACGGAGTGTGTTACGCAATTGGGGTTCTGTGATATATTTTTTCAAGGACCAATTAAGAGTAAATATTATGGATTAATAAACGAGTATCACTTACCTCTTTTTTATTTCCCAGGCCCAGAATACGGCACAATGGAAGCCGCGTGGAAAGGCGGCATGGTGGAGGCGGAGCGTCTCTCAGACCTACACCTGAGCGTCCGCGACCGGCTCGTCAATGACGTCATGGCCCAAATCAAGAACTGGCAGAAAGACACCTATCATAAGGTTAGTACTAGTCCTTAGTTAAGGCTTGAATTCAACCGAAAATTGCGTTATGAGAAGATTTTGGACTTATTTTTTTACCAATTTGAATGTAAGTGTTTTTTATTATATCCTGAAACGCATACAGGACAAGCTCTTTGCCCGTGACTTCACCGGCGTGGAATTTGGAAATTATTCCACGGGTACATACTACCGGGATAAAACTATCCTCTGCCCTAACCCAGGTCATGGGTCTTCCTGTGTGCCATATTTAATTGAATCCGTTCAGTCTCTAGACAGAACTCTAGACAAACTTAGTCTTGCTACTATTCAGAAGCGGATCCAGTTGCTAAGGTGCTCAAGCCCTCCCCCCCAAGCATCTGAATTCTTCCGTGACAAATCTTAAAGTGAACTCAATATTATTCTAATTAAACTTTTTAGCAAGCATTACACTACCTCAGGTGCAAATGTCACCCGGGGTTGCGGGAAAGTCCGAAAGGGATACCGTGGCCCCCTGGCATTGCACAGGCAACAGAAGGAACACGGGTGGGTTTTAGTCAGTAAGAGTCTGACAATCTATGTAATGTATCTTGAATCCACGCCACTCATTCTAACACTCACGCTGCCTCCTCCTTCGTCGCCGCGATCACGCCGTCGTCGCAAATGTCATTTTTAAGTACTTTTTCTGTGTTCACTTTGCTAAAAGATAATCCTGGATCCGTCACTGCTACTATTTATATAGTTTCAGCCATGTACAATGAGTATTCTCTTATCTAACTAGCCTGTATCGTCCCACTGCAGGGCAATGGCCTTCCTCTACCTTTTCCACACAATTCTGTCTGTGGCCAGTACTTTCGGTAGGAGGTAAGCTTGTCCCGTCAGCCGAGTGTTCCAGAAGAAAAAATTTCGTGACCATTTTCCGTTTGAAAAGTTCTCTGTGTCAGGTGTAACAGTATGTTTCAATCTGCCTAGCCTTTTCCCAACTATATTGGGGTCGGCTTCCAGTCTAACCGGATGCAGCTGAATACCAGTATTTTACATGGAGCGACTGCCTATCTGACTTCCACAACCCAGTAACTGGGTAATACGATACCCCTTGGTAAGACTGGTTGTCAGACTTTCGGGCTTCTGACGACCCGTAACGACTGTCAAAGATCCACGAATGACAACCGGGACCAACGGCTTAACGTGCTTTCCGAGGCACGGAGGAGTCTCGGTATGTAAAGATGGTCACCCATGCACAGACCAACCCCGGCAAGCGTAGCTTAACCTGACGGATCGACCCGTGCGGCAGTTACTACTTAGCCACGAGCTCCTCAACATATAAATAGTAGTGTAACAGTATGTTTAATGCCTCGAAAACCCATTTGTACAAAGTTCCACATTTTCACGTATCATTTGCTGCGTTTCTGATGCAGTTTAGACTGTGTCCAGTCTCGGAGTTCCGTTTTCTTTCTTATACTTAGAAATAAACTTTGACAATGTAAATCACAATGGAACTTGAATGTTAATAGTTCAGAAAGGGAACAAAATCTTCTCGTAATTAATGTCTAATCGAATTTCAGTCGTTAATAGAGCCCAGAGGGCCCAGACAAAGTGACATTCTATCAGCGATAACGATGATGGAATGGAAATCTCAAAAATGAGCGGGACTGACATATGTAATCTACCGAAAAGCCTATGTGAATCCTGTCGAGTCGTTGTAGAAATACGAAACGCTTTGAAAGCGATTGTCACTTGTTTAATTTCTGAGTTTTAATGATGGTCTGGCAGTTTGAGTAGTTTATGCGGCCTACCCAAATGTCCTTTCTTTGGTATTGTTCGTCGAGTCGTTGAGCTCGCTTAAGTTTTGATCTGAGCTCCACGATTACTGACAAATGCTTGAACTGACAAGACAGGTCCACTCAAATATGTGTGGTTCTTTTAAAAAAAAGACCTTTTCAGACACTAATCTATATGGATCTTATGTGACCTGACCAAGATTGAAACGGATCGACCTCATCTGGCTTATTTTTAATATTTTTTCTTATGACGTGTAATAGTGATTCCGATATCCTATTTACAGAATAAATCTTTTTTATTTCATTTTATTTCTAGGCTTCTGGAAAACCCTAACTGCATCTACATATATGTCGTCATTAATGCACTATTACACAAGACTGTTCCAAAGTTGACGTGATTGATTTTATATCAGCTACCGACTTCTGTTTAATATGGTCTGATAATGTTCCTTTGTGTGTCAAATATGGCTCAAGACTGGCGACAAATTTCATACCAATTGCAATATAGGCTCCAGGGCCATAGGTTATGTATGAGTTACGATTGCTGATGAACTTCTGGCAAGGTTCCAAGTAGATAATAGTTATTTGTTATACAAGAGTGCAAAGTTGCTTTTTAACCGCGTGTTCAATTTTGATGACCGAGCAAGCGAAGGATTCTAAAATTGAATCACGAGCGCAGCGAGTGATTCAAAATTAGAATCCTGAGCGTTAGCGAGGGAATCAAAAGAGCACGAGGTGAAAAATCTTTGCACTCGAGTGCAACACGTAACTTTTCATTCCACCTCAGCGAGGAAATGACTAAATGCAAAAAAAAAAACGTTTACAATCACAAGATAGGTACACTTTTATTTCAGTTTAGGTATTAATTACTACATTATGACAGGTAAGTATTACAGAATAATCTTTAAATTATAACAAAATAATACTAAGGTATAATTAAGAAAATTTTAAAGTAACGTTGCTACAGTTATTTAAATTGAGTGTAATATTTTTGTTTGGTACTGTAATATTGGTGTTAGTCACTTGTGTACTGTTTTTCGGTAAACTATCTGTCATACTTAATAGTTGTACCGATTCATCGGATTCCCTTGGCGTGAATGTTGGAGAGAGAGGGAGATGGTTAGGTGTTTCATAACGGCTTATTTTTGATGTAGAAGGGCCAGTACAAGGATCCGATTGAGGCTCTTTCAGTGTAATGGCTCCTACGATGCCTTCACATATTTTAGACTTATTTTGGATGGAATCCTCTATGTATCCCTCTACAACTGCATTGGACTTCCAGCCTCCGTGGCGCTTAAGGGACAGCAGATCAGCTCCGGAATCAGCCAAAAGTGTGGCTGAAGTTCGTCGGAAACAATGACCCGTGTACAACAGGGGTTCTGGAAGTTCAAGAAATGTTGCTATTTCTCGTGGGATACTGCCAATTTTATTAGTACCCATAGGCTGTCTAACACACTTTCTATTGCGATACTGTAGAAAAAATCGATTGATTGGAGTGTTAGGCGGGCGTAAGGCTTGATATTTCTCAACAATCGTTACGTATTCCTTGCGAATGACGAAGTTGCGGTCTCTTTTTGTCTTTGTATTAGGTAAATTAATTAATAGTAAGTCATCTGAATGTTTCTCAATGTTTTTGACATTAAGTTGTGTTAGTTCATTAGTTCGACATGCTCCGTTTATTCCAATAATAAGAACAACCTGTAACGTAAAGAGTATTGTAGTAGATAAATGAATAAAATTGATATGAACGCATAATTATGCCTATCAACATCTACTAAGTATACTATTTAATTGAGATTAATATACTTAAGTAGATACTGAATGTGCAACTGACTTACTTTTGCCGCCAAATATACGGAATCGGGTGCTTCGTTAAGAAACTTTTCAATATCAGATACTGTGAAAACCTTCGATTTTTTTGGTTGATGACTAGATGAGGCTCTTTTTAAAAATGCCACTAATTTAGGATAGGTATCGATATGTTTGTCTTTTTTCATCTTTATTGTTGCTTTTAGCATCGAATACGTACTCCATAGAGTGCTTGCTTTCTTGTTCTCGGATAATTCTATAAAATATGCCAGCAAAACGTTTTCTGAGAAAGTTTTGGCTCCTTTTGCTAGTCGCCACGTGTTGAACATATCGTACTGTTTTAAATACTTCTCGCGTGATTGTTGAGGGAGAAAGCTCATTTGCGCATTATTAACAGTTTCAGTCAATTCTGTTGGCGTCAAGCAAACTTCCTCGTCGCTAGAATCACTCATTTTAGTTTTTTCACTTGTTTTCAAGTTTCTTGTTTTTAATATACCTAAGGTTTAACAATGACGTGAAAAAATGCCGCGTAAAGAACCGCGTACAAAGCAAATTGAAAAAGGAACACCAAGAAGGTTCCGAGTCTGAGTTTTTAACAAATTAAAAAAAAGTTGTATGATATATTCGGCACCATAGAGGTAGCAGTAAATAGGTTTAATGTTTTTTTTTATTCACAAACTTAGTGCACACGATGTTCTAAATTCAATTTACTTTATCCTCTAGAGAATAAAAACGGCTTTTCCACTCAGATACTGAAGATTAAAAATACTCTTTCCGAGATGGTGGGATGAAAAGGTTTTATTATAGGTCCCAGTGGACGGTACTGGGTATATTTTAGAAAAAAAATCATAGTGGAATATTTAGTATAGCTACTGGATCATGTACAGATTATTTTTGACGTAGAATTTTGTTTAGTAATTTCTTTTCGGTTTGCTCAAAAACATGTTTTTGAAATGTCAAAGAAAATTCTAGTCACGATCACATTAGTCATAAGTCCTGACGGTCATAGTTTTCCAAAGTATATAATAATATATCCTTAAAATGAAATAGAAAAATACAACACAAGGTATGAAAGAGCACCTAAAGATCTCTGAATAAATAATTAATATCTCGCTTTTCATCTGAAGCAACGTCATGAATTCTTTAAGGATCCTTTATTTACCTTTTAACTACATAAAGAAACGGCGTTAAAATTTTCCTAAAGAATTTCCTCATTATTATTTATAACAGCTTAGAAAAACAATGCATTTACTCTCTAAAATAAATATGTATGCAATCGCGAATCTCGAATACTAATCTAGTTGAAAACGCTTTTCTAAGCTATGACCTGGTTTTAAATAGTTAATCGAAGTTAATGTGGTGATTTCATCTACATTTCATGGTTCAGTAGCTTATTGTTGAAAAAGCCTATGATTCTTAATGAGTATTCGTATTTATCCTGCCATTTGCTGTTTTTTTTTTCCATTCTCGCCTGTCAGCCGGTACATTATCATTCACTCTCTTTTCCTTCATATCTGGCACCGTCCATTTATTCTTTTTTTTGTTTCATAAGTGCTATTAGGAATTATATATTTTTATTTTAAGATATCATCACTTCGTGGTGTTGTAGCTCGTTTGTGTCGTAGATTGAAGAAATAATTCAATTAAATAATGGATAAAACGCGCCCGCTGAGATATTTTTTATATCCATAGCCATATACCCAATAACACTAATACATTATCCTAAGTCATCACTTCAGCCAGTCCTTATAATCCAGTTAAGCCATTTCTCGAGAAGAAATCGAATAATATTATATCCTAGCACAGAATACTCAGTAATCCTTGTCGTGTAAAAGTAGCATGTATTAGCTACTTATCATTCTACTCAAGTAGTTATAGAATTTAGAGAAACGAGTAACATTATGTACGCAACAGTAGTGGACTAGTAAACAACACGATTATACTACTGCGAATCGATCTGTATAAGTAGGCAACTTTTTGTAGCAGATTAGTTGCGATGTAATCGCGGATAGTTCGTAGCCCACGCAATGCAAGTTGAAAATTTTCTTTCATAACGCTTATGTTGGTGTTTTCTATCGCATGGTAGTGCTCATGGATATCGTCTGCCTAGGGAAGGCAGAAGGCGATGTCGAATTTCTATCGACTTAACCCACACTATGGTTGTCATCCTCGTATTTGTCCGGAATCTCCGGTGATTGTCCTGATGAAATGAGGAGGCGTAGTGATCTCTATATAAAATGGAAGCATGAGTATGTCCCACTGAACTATAATAGGCTGGTATTATCATGTAATAATCTTTCAACCGTCCATTGATGCACAAATATCTTCCCTGACGCTCTCGGTCGCGATACGATTGCGCAATTTTACCGATACTGTCTTGCAGCTTTATCGATTCAAAGACAAACGAGTTACTGTATCTGTGGAGTATTGTTATCGTCCCTTGTTAGCGTCGACACAATCGTCCAGCCACAATGTCAATTGATACTATGCTGTCAGCCGTGTAGTTGTCATGTGGTCACGATTGTGTGTATGCTGCGTTTAGATCAATATGATTCAAGTCTTATTCTGACGATTTCTGCTGCTTCGTCGTGTTGGATCATCATATAGACCTCCTTTCTGTCTGCTGATTGTGTATGCTGTCAACAATCAATCAATCTGCCTAGCCTTTGCCCAACTATGTTGTGTCGACTTTCAGTCTAACTCGTTGCAGCTGGATACCGGTATTAATGATGCTGTCAACAATCATCTTTGAAAATATTCTTATAAGCATAATGCATTTGTGCAATGATGGCTGGTCATTATATTCTTTGCTGCATGCATCATACCACTTTTTTAACTTTAATCTGTATCAATTTAACTTCATATTTCTGTGCCCATCTACCTTATGTACCACGCCTTTTACTTGTTCAAAATTCCACTCATCTTCTAATCCAATTTACGTCTAAAAAGAGCTTCCACCACTCGCCCCTTACATCTATTTCGCTAAAAGTCTAGCGCACGCGCTGCCAGCCCAAAGATGGCGGCTCATGAATTAATCAAGTGCCGATGTATAGTCAGTTCGCGTTTGTCCGTGACAGACGGTCGGACGGAAACGTGCGTTTATGTAATGTGCTTGATGTAATCGTTTGGATAGTTGTTTATAGGAAATCGTGGAACGATTGGGAGGGTTCTCGTGTAGTTGTTTAGGATAAGTTTTGTGTTATTTTGATGGTAGAAATATGATTTTCATCAAGAACGTCTCCAGTCTCTTCTATAATGATATAGCTGGCTTTAAGTTACGCGTTTATCTTAACTTCTCAACTTGCAGAGGAACCTGTTTCCCTTCTAGTTATGGCATCAGGCTAAATCGGATGAAATATGATGTCATTTCCGGATTCTATATCAAAATCCTTAAGAGAGAACAGGGGCTGCGAGGAATTTGAAAAATAGGTATTTGAAGAAACTATTGCCGTCGCGCTGTGCCCGAAAAACCGAGTTAATCCCCGTAAAGTGCGATAGGGTAGGGAAAACTGCAGCTCAGACCGATTATATCACAATTTTTTCGACGAAAACGACGTTTGGTATTCTCCTTTTTTCTCCTCGAAAACTTAGCCGATTTAATAATTTTTTACATTAAAATTTTAAGAAAGAGTATGTCTAGGTTCCTATTATTTTCTTTTATGCTAAAAACTTTTCCGAATTAGTCTGGTACTCCTCTAATCACGGCGGTAAAAATGGGGTAATTTTTGTAATTTTTGGAGGGTCATAGTTTCCTTACTTATGAATTGCTGAAAAAAAGGAAATGACAGGGACATACCTATAGAGACCCTAATTTTATAAAAAAAAAATGACAGCTCTAGAGGCATTATTCAGGAAGAAAAACGGGGAATACGTTTGTATGGAGAACCGCGGGCCCTGTTCCCTCTTAAGCCGCAGCCCAAAATATCCAAAAGTATTCCTGGGATATGACGGCCGTGAGGCATCTTACTCAGTAGCAATTTTCAAGACAAGTAAGTACCTGCTGTTACCTGTCTTAATCATAATGTATTTCAAACCATACTAAAAATTTCTGAGCAGCCAACAATGGTTTCCATGCAAATATATACATATATATACGACAGTAGGTCTCGAAACAAAGTGCAATATATTAACATAAGTATTTGCAGCTATAAACTTGGCGTCAATGGGTGCCTAGGATGAAACTGAATATTAATGTTAATAGGCTGCGTCTGAGTTGAGGTGTGAACACAGTTATTATGTAAAACTAGCTGTTATGATAAATTGCTTTCCAAGAAAACCCTTTTTCTATTCAAGTTGTTTGCGATATGCTGTTACGTACGTGAAGTCTTTTTTTTCCATATAATTTTGATAAGTAAAGTTGTATGGCGAGCCAGGTGTTAAACACATAACACCACGCCTGTTTTCCACGAAGGATTGGACAGAAGTGTACCTATCTATTAGTACCCCCACAATTCGCCAGTTATGTTTAAGTCCCATGTAATAGGGGGCGAGTCTATTGCCATCAACCGGGCATGAATCTACACTCCGGGCTGCTACTGAGAAACTCTAGATGGAAAACCCGATATCACTGCCCAACCAGGGATTCAAACCCAGTACCTCATGCACAGCAGTAGCACGTGCGACCACAAGAAAAAAGAGCGTGTTAAAAAAACAAAAAGTTTTAATATGCTCTGCAAGATGAAGAATGTTTTGACGGCAATTAAGAATATAATTAATGCAGATATTCTTTGGCTTTTTCCCAAATTGCCTTTCCTAAATAGTCTTCCAACAAACGAAGTTTCCGATGATGGGCTGCCACTGCCATGAGGAGTTATAATGAACAATCACGAAGATGATATTACCTTTAGTCACCTGCACGTTTGATAGCAGAATTCATGAATGTACGAGTAGATTAGTTATTATCCTAACTGAACTGGATTGAAGCTAGCCCTTATCTAATCCTCATCACACCCGCGGGCTAAGGGAACATGATTGAGTAGATCAAATTTAATTTCGATCCCTTTGAATATGTTTATATTTGTGGGAAGCTTCTTTGTTACCTCACCTTCAGCCTGACGCAGGTCCTCACCGGACACGGCTGTTGCGGGAGGTTCCTGTATCGGATAAGGCGGGAGGAAACGCCCGGGTATCATCACTGCGTGGATCGCCCGGAGGACACGGTGGAGCATACGGTGGAGGTCTGCCCGGCTTGGGCAGAGCACCGCCGTGTCCTCGTGGAGGCGATCGGTGGCGGGGATATCTCGCGTCCGGCCCTGGTCCAGGCCATGGTACGGAGCGAGAGGGCATGGGAGGCCGTCACCTCCTTCTGCGAAGCAGTAATGCTCGCGAAGGAGGAGGCGGAGCGCGTGAGGGAGAGGCAAATTTCGCGCCCTCACGCCCCTAGCCGCCGCAGGAGGAGACGCCCCGTGCGTCGGGAATCGATCGCGGATTCCCGGCCACCGTAGGCGCGGGCTTGCGGACGGTGAGCAATGGGTAGCTCGCCGTCCGGTAAGGACCCAGGACCAAGGACTTATCCGAAACAGGTACCTCCCGAAATACCGCGGCCCCTGGCAACGTAAAGGCAACCGAAGGATAACGGGTGGGTTTTAGTCAGTAAGAGTCTGACACGCCCTCGGGAGCTCCGCCCAGAGCGGGAGAAGTTATTTGATGAATTGCCATCCAAAAAAAAAAAGTTTGTTTGGTACGCTTTCACGCTAAAACGGCTGAACGGATTTGGATAAAATTTGGCACACGGGTAGACCATGACCTGGAATAGGACATATGATACTTTTTATCCCGGTAGTACGTTCCCATAGAATGTTTCCGAAAGCACTCGGGCAAAGGCGCTGGCAAAAGCTATATATACATCTTTGCCTAACCTCTCGGGAAAAATAGGAAAAATATATTATGTGTTGGAAAAAACGAAAACTTATAAGCCTTGGGAATTTGGGAACAGTCACATATTTATGTTCTGCGGTGGACTATATAATGTACGTTAAAGGGCTCGATTTGAGGGTTTTTTTCATTTAGACTCATATTCATATTCTTTTGGCCTTTTTGATGGTAACAGTGTCTTCCTTAGTTTTTATTCACAGTTTGTTAAAGGGCTAATTTGGCCCATGTATTGTTAACTAAATAAATGTCAGCTACGTATGATTATATTTTCAATTTTCTTCAATATAACCTAGCCTTTGCCCGAAGACGTTCACGGTCGTCCATTGTTTGTTAAACATCAAGCTGACTACTTGTCGCCATACGTCTGCATCTGTGTGATATAATGAGTAAAATTGTTTTATTACCTTAACGCCCCCGACCCGGTAAACAAGTCACTTGATGGGTGTTTAAGTGCTGATTTAGATGCGCATTTGATTCTAGAGATAAAATGGTTACAAACTCGTTGTTGGGATCCGTGTTAGAATCTGAATTTGCTAATTATTTTAAAAGCACTGGGACCGTATTTTATTTCTACATACTATACATTCATAAGCTTCGCCTCCTTCCCATGTAGGAACTAGGAAGGCAGAAACCACAGAACGCCACCTCCTACGATCCTTGCATACTCCTTTTGCTTCGTTTACGTTCATACATCTGGTCACACACGCGCACCTGTTACGAGTACCTACTACGCACTTGACCTTTCTGAAGAACATCACCAATAAGGTCACTACATGTCCTTCTCGGGCGTCCCCTCCCGGTGTCTCCACTCACATCTGCCTTGTAAACCTTGTAATTTATTTCTTTGTAAGTACATACTACAAATGCCATTATATTCATTCTTGAATCATTAGCAGAATTAATCACTTCTTTAGGCTTCCCGTCTTGAATTCCGCTGCCGTCACTTGCCTGAGGCCTAATACCGATAATGGATAGATTATTCAGAACAGGTACCGCGGCAGGTTCTTTATCGATATCTATAGCACTTGTTATGATCCCACGAGCCTGTTTTAAGTGCTTCCGGGATTTTACTTCCAGTTTCATACTCTTCCAGAAATATTTAATTTTGTTCCGGTCGGTTTTAATTCTGATAGGTATTGATTTGAAATTTTCTTGGACAATTACCAATTACATAATTGATATCAGTACCTTAGGACCAGAATCGTTTCCTACCGACAACTTCAAGGAATTGTCTATGTTTGCATTCCTTTAATTTACGTTGCATATTCGAACTCAAAATTGACATAATCCATTTGGATTATGAATTTGGGTATTTACCAAAAACCAATTTTTAGGCTATGCAAATATTTTACCTGGCCGTCCCACATACCTAAATCAAGTCACTCATTTACTGTGCGATTCAACCCGACAAATTGTTAAACTCTACATTTACACATGGCAACCTTCCTAAATAATTCCTTTTAACAAAAGGTTCCTTAATGTTAATTCGTAATACGTGGGTAGGTAAATGTAAGATGGTGTGTTCATTGTGTTCACTATTAATTACTCTGTGCCCTGAGACAGCTAACGAGCTCATAATGATTAGAATATAATACCAATGTGGTTCAGTAGGACTTCCCTTCCGTTTGTATCCAAATTAGGTACTTACTTCTGAATTAGATTCAAGAGTTATGGTTGGATTCAATACTCTGTCGTCGCACATAGGGGTATTTGATCAATAAAGTCGATCAAAATTATTTATTGGCTAAAATGTATTTATTGGCATTAAAATGTACTCAAAAATGTTTAAAAAATATTTTGAGATAATTTTGAAGCAGGAATTTGAAATAGGTGTAAAAAAATCATTAAATTTGTCACTATTTATTGCAATCTTTCTTATAACAATTTAGACATATTAATTAAAAACTTATAAACTAAAAAATTATTAAACTAATTAAGTCGCTTATTCATCTGAATACTCTTCTTCATCTGAATCATGTACGCTATCTTCTGCATCCCCTATATCATTATCAACTTCGTAGGACATTAACATTTCTCTAGTTTCTAGTTTAAAAGGTATTGATTTTTTAGACACTTTTCGTCTAATACTTGTCAAATATGGGTCTGAAGTTAGCAATAATCTATTTAAGACATCCATATTACAGTCAGTTCTACTGAATTTTCTTGCGTATTGTTCCCTGAATTTCCGAAAATGTTTATTACGAGCCTCTGCAGCTTCTTCTGATAAGGTCCCTATTGGTAGTATGGCGTGTCTAATAACTGTAGGCCCATGAATTAAAATTTTGTGAAGTGTAGGTGTCATAGGATACCATGAGTATAATTCTACATACATCTTCGCTGTGTCTTGGCAATAGGTGTCAAATTTTTCAATATTAATTTTATATCCACTTGATATCACTTCTAAAATAACTGCTAATCTTTCTATTAAAGTTTTATCGATTCCGGTGATATTTGCCGATATTTCTATATTGTTAAAAAATCTTCTACTAGTGTTGCCGTCATTAGTGTTGCCGAAATTGGCTTTAGGTACATCCACTATTAATCCGAGTTCATTTTTGAATGCTTCTTGGATTTTTGCTTTTCTATCTTTTATTATATCTTTTTCGGTCTGAGTTCTCACTTGCCATTTCTTTATAGTAAGTTTGTAAGAAAGGTGAAGTATTGTTTCAAAAAATCTGATGCGAGCATGTAGAATAGACAAGCCAAACTCCAAATTTTGTAACTCTGTTGATGTGGTCTCGTTAAACTTTTCGAGTTTATTAAAATCCTTTGATGTGGCTTTGCAAATATAGCATCTCATTGTAGAGGTTGTGTTGCCGAGTTGCACACTTTACCATCTACCATGGTGAGTAACAATTTATGAGTAACTGTTATTTCGCAGGACCCGAAAGTTATCTTCGTGCCATTTAACCGTTTAATTTGGTCTTTGTGGTAATTAATTTCATCATTTGTTACATCTTTGCTCTCGTGTATAAATCTGATCCGCATTGGTTGACAGTAACGTGGAGAAGACGGTGATGGATTTTTCCAAATATTTTTTTTATTACTCTTACTTATCAACTGTAATGGCACTAGTGATGATTGAAAAATATTTGCGTCAGACTCACTGCTGTTAACAAATTTTTGTTTATATTGCGCCTGCTGCGAACCATCACATCCCCATTTATATGTGAGCTTTAGGTTCACCAATTCTTCCTCTGGTAAAGTTTGTAACACTTCTTCAAGATATAATATAAAACGCTGAGCAGTGTGGTCTAGTAATGCTTGTAATTGAATTTCTGCACACGTTTCAGTGACCCTATAAGACTCGGCATTTGGATAGCAATCTTGTTTTGCTTTTTGTAAAATCGAATAGCACGGGTATAGTTATTTAGAACTTTCTCTAACTATTTCGTACTGCTTTCTTGTTAATGCAGCTTCCACAAACATAGACAAAGCCTGACTTGGCGATAGTTGCTTAATTTTTGCTTCAGGTGTAGCGCTCTTTCTGAAAGCTTCACGATATTTACGACCGCGCGTTGGGGATGCCATAATATCTTTTATCACGTATGCACCATCCACATTTCCTTTATCACGAAGCGCCATTTGACCTGCATAAATTAGTGTTTCTGCTTCATTTTTGTCTCGTAAATGTGATGTCTTTCGACGCTTACTGCAGTCTGTAAGTTCCGCGAACTCTTTGCTTGGCCGTCCGGCACCCTGGGATTTTTCAGTATTAATTATTTGTTTCGGTATTTCAAGAGTGCCTTGTAATCATGATATTTTTTCAAAAACACACTTTCTGTTCGCTTTGCTGTCTGCCACTTAGACTTTATTTCAGACTTGAGACGAGAAAATGTATGAATAAACTTAGATTTCTGATCACTTGGGAATGAAGAGTCATTAATTATTTCAAACTCCAATAAATCCAACTTTTTTCCGAAATCTGGTTCAGTATATTCCCTCGCTTTTCGGAAAACATATTCTCGCGTCACGACCTTAGCACCAGAAGACCCTACAACAAGAGAAACCTGAAATTAACTTAAGTGACCGCAAAATAAAGTTTGTTTTGGTAAATACCACATGCACTTAATTTTCAAAATGTTAACGTTTTGGCACGTGATGGCAGCTATTTTCTTTTTAAATTTCTAATATGCATATCTAACAACAAGATGATAAAAGAATTTGACCCAGGAAAAGTCCGGAAATACAACAAAGACTTTGAAATATTGGAAAAGGCTAAAATCGACTCATCATTTTTATGTACCCCACAAAAGATGGCGTAAATAATTATTAAAGGTATATATTACTAAAAAAAATTGTAATTTAAATTTTACATACCTTGTTCTGCACCGTCCATAACTAAAATATGATTTATTCCGAGTAATCTAATTGTTACACTTATTTTTAACAATTAAGTTGACTCACTTTCACTGCGTATTAATGTTCGTACGATCAAGCTTGCGTTAGAAAGACGACTGATTGTGAACGAAATGTTTCCAAGAACAAAAGAGAGTCGAGCGGTTTATTGTCCCCCCGACCCTTCCGTTTTGCCAGGTAGCAAAAACTACTTTAATAATAATACTTTGTAATATTCGACTTTTGATCGACTTTTTGGGTTAAATACTCCTATGTGCGTCGGTAGGTTTAGTTAAAAGTATCTAGATGTATTTGGAAACTTTGGATTTAATGGCGATTTAATTAACATTTTGCGAACATACCAAGCTACTTAAATTTTGACATTCCAATAATTTCCAATGAACTGCCATAATTCGTACACCTTAGTTTAATCTTGCTTCTTGACTGTATTGTGAAAATTTATAAATCCGACAAATTCATCAGATTCAGAAAACTACCCTCTACCACAGAATAGAACAGTACAGAAGGCGCATTTCGCATTTTAGGTATGAGCTACAAGTACGCGGGGGGTCGTCTTGTCGGGTCAATTCAGTAAGCGTAACGTAGAAGATATAAGAGTTACCATAGAAAGAGAGGCAACTCCTAGGTGAATATAAATGTAGGTATGTAGGTTAGCGTTGCACGACCTAAATTGCACTTTATTATGTTGTAGCAAGAGTCGCTTTTTATTTAAATGTTTTTGCAGAGTGAACCATCTGTATAAATCTGTGTCTCTACAAAGATTACAAAAGGTCATTTGTGATTGCTAGTTAACAGACCGCACAACGGTTTACTATCAAGATGAATCCCAACGATAACTAAAATTGATCCTAACGCCCGCGTCTGTTCGTAAGTGGTCCTTTGAGTCGGACCCACTTATAAGTAAAACTGACATCTCCTACTACTAAAGCCACCAGAATGGGCGTACACCTACTCACTAGATTATACTTACAAGCACGTAGGGCCGTCCTTTTTAGTAAAAAAATATACGAGCTTACGAACATCGCTAGAATACACAGAGCTGTATTGTTTCAGAGTTTTTGACTTTTTAATTGAATTGAGGTGGTGTTTTTGGGCAGCTCCTTATAGAGGTTTTTAAGATATATATTCGTCTGATTTATGGGCATTTGTATGTATGGGTGGTGTTCAGGTATCACGTTATTATTTGGTACACCAACAGGCAAAAAATTAAAACAGAAAAATAATAATAAAAGTACTGGTATGTAGGTATGTCTATTATAGGCATACACAGCATTCACATTTTTTTTGGGTGGTAAATTATCAAATAACTTCTCCCGCTCTGGGCGGAGCCCAGGGCCACGGTATCCCTTTCGGACTGTCTCGCGACCGCGTCAGGCATCGGTCCTAGCGGACCCCGCCAGTTCTGCTGACATCTCTTTGAGGCGCGCGTGGAACACAACACGCCGTCGACCCGGGCCTGGTCCTTATCGGACGACGAGCTACCCATTGCTCACCGTCCGCAAGCCCGCGCCTACGGTGGCCGATTCCCGACGCCCAGGGCGTCTCCTGTGGGGGGCGTGAGGGCGCGAAATTTGCCTCTCCCTCGTTCCGCCTCCTCCTACGCAAGCATTACTGCTTCACAGAAGGAGGTGACGGCCTCCCATGCCCTCTCGCTCCGACACAACATTCACCTCAAAACAACATCGTAATTAACTAGAAAGAACTTATGAAAACATAAAAACAATAAATAGAATTAGTAGACAAAATTTAAAATAAATTAACATTAGGATTATACAAACAAACCAAAAAAATGTTACCACGAAAGATGGAAGGTGAAAGAGTTTGTGTTATTGGTTTTGGATAAGTTAACTTAAAGTAGTAGCCTAGCCACGCAGTCTGTCTAGCTCAAGAGTTTCACCAGTCAGTCAAAAACTCGGATTGAGGATAAACCTTGTTAAAAAAAACAAAAACCACTGCCGTATTTTGATAACTTTTTGAAGTCACCTAAACTTAAATAAATACAACAAAGAACAATGAACCCGCAGATGTTTTCTGTTTTCCATAACAAACCGAAGTAATTCGGTTTTGCGTAAAGTTCGAATATTTTCTAAATTTTCACGGTTACAAAAATTTAACATTGACTTGACTATTCAGAAAAAAAAATCTGAATATTGTTCACTCAAAAGCAAGAGTGAACTGGATAATCTGGGCACGCTCGTTCTATCGCTTTCCATGAGGAGAGATCGAGGTGATGAGCAAACCCATTCCGCAATAAAAACAAAACACAAAAACCTTAATTAACATATTTTCATGGCGCCTAAGTTAGAAAAATAAACAAATATAACCATGATGTTTATCTTACTTGGTTAATTAAGAGTTTACATTAGTTACGAAATCAAAATTAACATAAAGAACATCATTAGCTGATTATAAAACCCCATCAAATGTAAGTCTAGCCACAGTATAAAAAAGGATCAGTATTAATATCTTCATAGAAAACGGCCGAAACGACACGCTTCGAAATCTCAGTGTATATCAGTACGCAACAGTATTGAGTGCGCGGCAGTTACGCACGGACGCGGAAGGTTTATCTAACGAGCGGCCGTATGTAATTATTTCAAGGTCACTGGCGAGACATAATACTGTTTCTTTATTATACTGTGGCCTAACGGTGAGACGACAGCTTTTATAGCATTCTTATGAAATTAACTTTGTGAACATAACGAGCGAAACTTAACGGCCCACCTTACATACCATTATCACTTATCACCCTAAACTTTACGTTTGGACTGTAGCCAAATGACATTGATATGTGCGATGGCTGGATTATTTATGTATTATAAATTATACATATATGTAATAAATATTTACGTGGCGTCATTTCCATAAGTGAGACGACATTTAAATATGTATACGTGTAAATATACATATTTCCGTATTATTTTAATGTTCTGGAAACCCAACACTAAATGAGCTGCATTATACATGAGTGTTCCATTGCTAGCATATAATCATTTAATCAACAATACAAATTAAGTCGTACTTATGTGCCTCTACTCTCATGTACATCTAAATATTAGGGATGTAACGATACATAATTTTCCCGATACGATACCGAAACCGATTATTGTAGTAAATAATCGGCGTTACCGATACCAATGCCGATATCGATAGACTAGATCATAAATGTAGTATAGTGTAGTATTTCGGGCACAACTGTATAGTACTGTGTAGTACGTTATAGTCACGTCAAACAGAATCATGAATAGCGATGACGTGAAACAGGCACGAAACAATACATCGCTCAGCCAACGCTCAGCAAACTACAAACACTGCCGTTTGCCGTGTTGCCATGTCGCTAAGCATGCGTTGCGCGGCTCTCCCGCCCGTTCCCCTGCGACGGAGCGATAATGATGCGCTTGCGTCGTCGTTTCGGGCGCTTTTCGGACCGTTTGATATCGGTTGTATATAATTGGCGATGCCGATAAACCAGCCTGCTGATTATATCGGAATCGTTACATCCCTACTAAATACATTATCAGCATGATAACCATTGGCAGGCTTGTTCCACCCACTGCTAAGTATGGGCTTCCTCCCATGTGTGCCATGCTTCCCTGGTCTGTGCAGCCTCATCCAGGTCTTCCGAAACCACTCGTAACACTATTGAATAAGTCTCTTAGTGCAAGCATAGCTGCTGGAGCTGAGATGTTTTTAGCAACTTTTTAACCCCCCCCCCCCCCCCCCCCCGGGTGGTGGTAGGTGGTGAGGTTTTAGACTATCCCCTCCCCCTACCCAAAGACACGTGTATTTTATTTAGTTCAGAAAAAATACAGATGGAAAGAAATATATTTTATTTGTGGGGCCGCTTTTCCATTTAGAAATGCGCATTAAACGAAAAAATAAATACACGAGATAGCTCACTACACCCCCGCTCACCCTTGTGATATTTAGTAATTTTTTTCCGAACCCCCTTCCCCCTTCCGTCCTCACGTGATTTATGGACGACCCCTTCCTGTTAGCAGTCAACAGATAGCCTAGTGGTGTGACCGTCGGACCGCCAAGTCATGGGTCTCGAGTTCGAACCGTGAGTGTATAATTATCACTTGCTTCAAAAAACGGCGAAGGAAAACATCGTGAGGAAACGGCATGCCTGAGATAATTCAGAAGCCAAGTCAGAGGCCCGTGGGTGGATAAAAACTCTGACAGGTTAGTCACTAACCGCAGGAAAAGAAGAAGATCCTACTGGTTGTAGGTATAGGTAAGATTCCAATAGGTGAAATGGTTAGAACAGGTATCTACTTGTTATTATTATGAGCCTGTTCTGTCCCACTTCAGAGCAAATACCTCCTTTCCTTCCTCCCACTGCTCCCGGTCTTCTGCAATTTTGGGCCTGTCTTTTAAGAAGAAGTCCAGTTCGTTCTTCCATCTTTTTCTAGGCCTACCGCGTAGAACAGGTAGATACTTATTGTGTGTATTACTTAAACACATCGGCCTTAGCGATGACATATTAACACTTACTTAAAATCTCAGACCACCCTAGAAATAACACATTTAAATACGTAAAACACGCGTTCCAGCAGGTGTTCAGAATATTTTAATAATTCTTGCAAAACCTGTTCTAAAGTCATATTTATAGAACGGATAGGCCATGTAACACGTAGTGTAGGTTTTTGCAAATTATTGCAATTAGAGTTCAATAATAAAGTACTTATTGGATTTTCCATTATGAAATTGACAAAAGATTTTTTTTTAGATTTTTCGTCAGATCGATTATTAAAAATGTTTTTTGTTTTTTTACGTAATTTACCGCGCGATCAGCATATTATATAATATAACTTCCGACATCAATCGTAGGGCAGTCGCCCACTAGACATGACGCCCGTCTGGTCGGAGGATCCTCCCTTTTCTATAGAGGATCAGTGAACTTTACACCCTGTTCCTCATTCTTCTATATGCCTATTACATTCAGTGGTAAAGCAATGAATCCTTTTAAAATTGCCGTGTCCTGTAACTTTCTAATTACTCGAGCACCCGTACCTCCAGGTCTTAAAAGTTTAAGCTATTATACAAAGTTTTCTAATAACTTCTCTCGAAATTAGTTCAGTACAAAATTGCTCGTAGTCATAACAAACAACTTAGACCCATTATTTCGATAATGTATGTAGTTAAATACTATATTTCTTGAATTCTCGGTGTATTTGACTACGGAACCTTACTGTTATGCTACTTAACACATTGGAACGTTATTCCTTTAAAACCTGTTCCTTATCCGACCTGACCCACTCATAAGTGAGTTCAAATATGTATGAAATAGTCGATTAACATCTAATAGCTTAATATTATATACAATTAGATCGTCTAATGTCGGTTTTGTTAAGATAGCGACATAACTCTAGCACTCGGGGATCACGTAAACACAACACAACTAATTATGTGACACTGGTTTCTATCCGCGAATTTTTCCGTGTGGAAATCATATACTGAGAATCTTTTGTATTATTGTGATTTCTATTGAATCTGTGTATCCTTTGTTGGAGATCCCAAATAAATAAATACCATAAAATATAACCTTTATTCCTACCTATGGCACTCTGCAATAGAGCATTAATTATTAGAAATTTAATTATTTATTAGCTTCTTTTTATTTATTTTATTTAAAAAAATGTGGGTGTGCTATAGGCGCACCTCTGCCCAGACCGTCGGGAAAACTAACTTAAAAAGAAAATAACTATACGGCATAAAATTCAAAATGTGCCAATTGCATAATACGTATTTCTGGAGTTGTCGATTCGCCCTCAAATAAATTAACTTCGTGCGAATCGCCTACCTAAAAGCCTAAGCCTAAAAGCGACGTAGCGTGGTTCGGGCGAGTAAATCCGTGCGTGCGAATCGACCAATAAGCCGTGTAACTTTCTAGTAAAATATTTTTTTATCGGATCAGTACTTCCACAGACTAACTCTTGCAAACAAACAATAGTTATTTATCCAACATGTGAGGAAAGTTCGTTTTTCCTATGAGTATTGATTTTGAGTCTTGAGCGAAGGATTGAAAAATAGAATCACGAGCGCAGCGAGTGATTATAAATTTCAATCCTGAGTAAGCGAAAGACTCAACAAAACGAATAGCAAATGAACTTGCTCACATGTTGCATACAAAACTTTTCACCACGACCAGCAAGAAAGTATTCAGTCATCATAGGTAAATAAATAAAAAACATTAATCTTAACTTATAAATATTTCTGTTCTAAGCATCAAATTTTTTTTTTTTGAAATATCTTTAAAACTTAACATAAAAAAATCAGGCAAGGTTAGTTTCTGAACGGGATCATTACTTTCCTCACTGATCAAACAGTGAGGAAAATACAACTTTCCTCACTGTTCAAACACTGAGGAAAAACCAACTTTCTTCACTGTTTTCGTAGAGGAAAGACACTTCTTTCGTGCGGGAGTGGTGAAAACAATATATTACCTCTATACAATACTAGTTAAGGTAGTCATTATCATCATTCAAAACCCTCAAACCCCTACTGATCCGACATAAGGATATCGTTATTTCCCAGCAATTTAACTATGGGCTCGGCTGTATAAGTATATGTTATTAAATAAGATGTAGAAGTTGAAATGTCTCAATCATCGACCACTAGATGGTTGGTTTATCGATTTTGTTGTCAACATTTCAAGACTATAATATGATTTAATCGGGTAGATCGTTAGGCTGTGGTATTTAGACTAAGTTTGACCATTGACCTGAATTCGTTCAATATAATTGATCGTTATGAGCTTGGTCCTTTTGAGTCGCATGAAAGAAAAAAAAAGAATTAAGAAAGACAAAATAAGGGTTAAAAAGAAAAAAAAACCTGACCTATTCCCTCACCATGTATTGTACCCATATTTGCAAAATAAAATAGGTATCTTTCAAAAAAACGAATTAAGTATTAAATAAACATAAAGTTGATCGTTTTTAAATACTGCTTCTAAATACGATTGTCTGTCTTATGCAAATATTTAAGTTACCCGAAGTTTCTAGCCACCTAGGACCAATTTGATATTTCTAACTTGTTCCAACAGAATATACCAAATCAGAAAATAATACGATTGTGAAATATTCTTGGCTGTTCAGAATATGTTTCACGTTTGATTAGGCATGCTATTGATGTTTTATTTATGGTGTTTTTGCGGTTAAATACACCCGATGCAATTGAGTTTTTGAATGCTAGGCTAGGCTAGTTTACTAAGGGATCAAACCTGAAATCGGGAAAAATAAATCTGCTGTTCCATACATCTTGACGGGTTATCACTAGAGATCGGATATTCGGATGTATATAGGAATTTTAGTGATAGTTTAGTTAGTTTAGTTCGGTGTACAAGAGAATCGGCACCAGTGTCCTTATTAAGATAATTAAACTGCTTATTTAACTACGCGTCTTCTGGTAATTATTTTATTTCACTCACATTGAAAACAATTTTCTAAAGCTAGTAACCTTGTCCCGACGTCATTATTTATTAAATTCTAATTTAATTTGTACGCTCCGCAAATGTCACAAGTCTGTGGCGAATTGTTTCTCGTTTAAGGCTGTGTTTTATTGTCAAAGTTCAGAGTAATATAACACAGCTGATGGCAGAAATTCTAATAAGATTGAATAATATTTGATCCAGCTGACAATGTTCAAGTTATTGATTATTTTGGAACTAAAAGCTGTACAACTACATACAGACTTATCTGTTACCTTTTGTCAGCCAGAGTCAAGCAAAAGTGTGCCCTCTGAAACTAACGTTTAACACACAATTTCGTTTGCCTGGCGTTGACATTGCGGACAAAAGGTAAAGTAATTAACACAGAAACTAAATCAACTTCGATATTTATACTCTTAATTGAAATAAACACAGTCTGCATAAAAAGTTCTTGAAATTAGCAGAAAAAACGAAGAAAATGTTATCAATAAGTGTCATTTATTCCAGAGTTAACTCATCTTTTTTATATTTATTTATTAAAACTTTATGCACAAGTAAAAAAAACATTGTAGGTACAAAGGCGGACTTAATGCCTAAGGCATTTTCTACCAGTCAACCTTAGGGTGATGCAGAGACAAAACATGGCAGGTGCAACATAAGTGATAAATCAATCTGCCTAGCCTTTTCCCAACTATTTTGGGGTCGGCTTCCAGTCAAACCGGATGCAGCTGAATACCAGTATTTTACACGGAGCGACTGCCTATCTGACCTTCACAACCCAGTAACTGGGTAATACGATACCCCTTGGTAAGACTGGTTGTCAGATTTTCGGGCTTCTGACGACCTGTAACGACTGTCAAAGATCCACGAATGACAGCCGGGACCAACGGCTTAACGTGCTTTCCGAGGCACGGAGGAGTCTCGTTATGTAAAGATGGTCACCCATCTACAGACCAACCCCGGCAAGCATAGCTTAACCTGATGGATCGAACCGTGCGGCAGTTATTACTTAGCCACGAGCTCCTCTACATCATAAGTGATAGATAACTTGAAAATGAATACCTACTAATACATGGATACATACATACATATAAACCCAATATACTTTGTTAGGAGAAATAACGATAGCTACATATTCATGTGTTTCTCCAATATATCAATATTTCCTTCTTTCTTTAAGAGTCCTATTACATTTTTTTACGGAAATTCATGATTTTTGACCATGTTATTTTCAGCAGCAGTAATATATTTTAATAATTTGATTATAATAACTATATAGTGCCATTCTTTTTCTTGTAAGTTGGAGTTACACATTATTTTCGTGTAATTTGCTGAATTGACGCGGAATATAAAGTACTTTAATTTAATTTATTGTAATTTTGTCTTATTATATTGAGAAACAAAAACTAATGAAACGTATTCACTGTAGATCGAAGTTTTATATCATATTAGTTTATTTGATTTAATTGTGTTTATTTGGAATATAATGGACATGAAAATCAAAACATTTATTGGTTTTCTTTACGAAGTTTCCCTGAAAACTCAAGGAATTTAAAGAAATTCTAGAACTCCAATAAACAAGTAAAACATTAAAATTATCGTTTAGTAACTTTCGCATTTATTAGAACTGAATGAAACAATGTGAATTTGATCGTCAAAGTTCCATTGCCGACGTTTTTCCATGTAAAGTGAGTTCGTAAAATATTCATAGTAAATTACACGACAAGAAAAGTTAAAATTTGTAATTCCAACTTACAATAAAGAGAATGGCACTATCGTTATTCATAATCAAATAATTCAAATATCTTACTGCTGCTGAAAATTACAACGTCAAAAATCATGAATTTGCGTCAAAAATGTAATAGGACTCTTAAGGCGAAAGCGTCAGGGTAGCCCGCGAAATTCAAATTTTCTTACGTTTTTTGAAAATTTTAGATCAGTATCAGGAGCCCAAGTCTGCTATTTTTATAAATTCGTCATTCCAACACGATCCTATTGTCATTTTGCTAAAAGTTCGTAGTCTGCTAAATTCATAATGGTCGATCATTGGTTGATCATTGTATTCCACAAACACGATACTCGTAACGAATTAAAAGCAATGACTGCACAATGACGTTCTAATGGTAGGTCACTGATCAAAGGAACTGTCAAAATTTGATGAGATTACCGCCTAAGTCAGTCATAATGTACGAGATTAACAATAGATGTCATTTCTTTCAATGGTGTGTCAGTAGCTGACCGTTGGAAACTCATAATGACGCCAATATATTAGTAGATTACCAAACTTGTCAAAATCAATAATTATGAAATCAATGATAGACTATTCTGACACTATTGTAATAGCAGACTTGAGCCTCAGGTCGCATGTTGATCTAAATATGATTCACGGCCATATCAAACATTTATTTATAGAATTATAATCTTAAAAGTCATCAATCAAACTCTCTACTTTAGCGCATTCCCCTTAATCACACATTTTGGCTTCCCAACGAAGGGCGAAAACGAAAATATAAAGCACAAATAATAACGAAACTTTTACGCAACCAATTTTCATTAACTTTAAAAACTGTTTCTGTTAATAAGGCAATTAATAACTTCGTTACAAGCGTCAATTATAGAAGCAGTAGGGTTTGTAACATTTTGTACGGAACATTCATCATTGATTAAATAATTACAATTAACGGAAGGTCAAAGCAGGCGGTTGTTTTGTTGATTGAAGTTAATAAATTAGTCTTGCAAGAAACCCGGCTTGCTAGCTGGTTATCGTATAGCATTTTTTTACTGTCAGGTAAATCATAATTGAACCTATTGATAACAGAACTCAATCAACTCAAGCCTTTGCCCAACTATGTTGGAGTCTACGTATGTAACAGATGGTGATATTTCACATGGAGCGACTGCCTATCTGATCTCCACAACCCAGAACTGGGTATCACGATATTGGTAAGACTGGTTGTCAGAATTTTGGGCTTCTGACTACCCGTAACGACTGCCAATGATTTACGAAAGACAGCCGGGACCCGTGCTTTCCGAGGCACGGAGGGGTCTCGGTATGTAACAGATGGGTGACCCATCCAAGAACCAACAGCGGCAAGCTTAGCTTTACCTCAATGACCCGTGCGGCTGTTACCATATAGACACGAGCCTTCGACTGAAATGATAATGTCTATTTGTAAATATTCCAGGCTCCGCCATTTCTTTCCTTCCTAAATCAAATTATTATAACTTCTTATCATCCTAACAAAACAATGTTTTAATAATAAACACATTATCCGAACCGATATCCGTGATCTTAACTAATGTCATAAATCCGAAAGTGAGTTTGTTTGTTTGTTACGTTTTCGCGCTAAAACGGCTTGGCACGTAGGTAGACCATGACCTGATTTAGGACATAGGATACTTTTTACCCCGATATTCCCACGGGATCAAGACTCAAGCTTCGTGCAGACTAGCGCGACGCGACACCGGCTATTGTTATCAGTGAAGTTTTCTTAGAAATTGTATTGTTCGAGTCGCGTCGAGCTGGTCTGCACGAGGCTTAATTCGACGCGACAGCGCGACGCGACACCGGCTATTGTTATACCGTGAAGTTTTCTTAGAAATTGTATTGTTCAAGTCGCGTCGCGCCGTCGCGTCGCGCTGTCGCGCACGAGCCTTTATGCGGGTGAAACCGCGGGCCGCAGCTGGTTCTTTTATAAAAATGCATTCGATTTTTATCAAACACGTTTGAAAGCTAAAAGAAAGTTAACCATAGTCAACATTTACTTTTCATGAAATCTTTTCTCCCTGAATGCGCAATTTCATTCCGTTTTGTTTTCTTTGAGCTGAGTAACTCTATATTGTTAGTATTTATGTTAATATTTTGTCATACAGCGTGTATCTGAAAAGTGTGGACACACGCGTGTGTGAGTAAATGTGTGGACACCCTTAAATATGACAACTTTTAGTGTATTTTCGTTTTTTTTTAATGCGTTTTTCTTATTATTTTGTTTACCATTGTCCTTATTTTGATGGTCGGAATGATTTCTAAAAGTTTGTCCATTTATTTTAATGGGACCTTATACATATAAATAACTTTTTCCATGGAACAAACATCGTAATCGCGAAAAAATTGAACTATTACTTGGAATGAATAGGTATTGAAGTATGGACGGTTGATAATTTTTCCGCGATTACGATGTCGATGCCATGGAGAAAGTTGTTGAGAGCAGTGGTAGCCCAGTGAAAACAGTGGTGGCCCAGTGCTAACGGCCTTAATTTGTGTTGATAATTTCATCACCACTGCTCTCAATGGAAAACATCGTGAGGAAACCCGGTATGTCCTAGAACCAAAAATTCGAAGACATGTGACATCTACGAGTACCAACCCGCACTGGGTTCGCGTGGTAGATTACAGCCCAATCCCTCTCGAAAAGAGGAGGCCTGTGTCCAGCAATTGGAATATTATAAGCTGATTTTGCTTTATAACAAAATTTAAACATAATAGTTATTTATGCAACTGTTGTATAATAAGGGGTATAAAAACACGAATGTGGGTGATAATAGTATCACATGAGTGTTTTAATACCTAATTATGTACAGTTGCATACAAGACTTTTTCTACACCCATGTTATGAATCCTATGGCGCTATGGTAGTGAAACGCGCGGGCATGACAATGTTCTTTTTTTGAAAAGGAGATGCATAATGAAATTCAGTACAACATTATAACTCCCGTTTGGATGCTATTATGGTTACTATGACACTGGGTGTTTTAATGTTGGCAATAAGCTAACTGTTTCAGAAACTTTTATAGAGGATTTATAGCATGGGCGTAGATAAACTACAATATAGCGTTACTCAAGCTCTTAAATATTTCCACACATTTTTTATATAGGTACGCTGTGTAGCATTTCTACAGTACTCGCTTTTTATGTAAAAGTTTCGCTTTGATCCATAACGGGGGTGTTGCCTCAGGCAATACACAGATTTTTGTAATCTGTGACTGATTGCTAAGTTCATGTTGACGACAGTTTCTTTCAAAGGATAGCTGTAGGGGGAAAAGGGTTGATATGTCTTCCACAAAAAAGGGATTTTTGCGTGTTCATACATACGTGAAACAAATTTTTGTTTGTCGCGTTAAAACTCCACTGTTTCTTTCTGGTTGATTTCGTTGCGAGTTGCAATACAGTTCTCTGAGAATCTTCAAGTTGAATTGTCAGCCATTGTCCCAGTGGTCGCAACTGTAGATTATGTCTTAAAAGAGTTGCTTTGATTGGGATTAGTGTGACGAAATATTTAATTCGCCATAAATTTCAGTTGCCATTTTACCACGGTCAATCGCACCTCCAAATAAAAACTACAAACAATAGGTACTCAGGTCAACAAATAAATCATTTCATACGTTATCTAACACAACAGACAATTGCTGTTATTCGCCGCGATTTAGTTCAATAGTGCGCTCATAAATCTGTTAAAATGCGAACACCCACTGTTTCGTTAATGGAAACGCCTTGAATCAGATTAGAAAATTGCTGTGACATTACACTAGGATTAACTCGTTATATTAGCTTTATGTAGTTAGTACACGAGAGGGGCCCGTGTCTATATAGTAACAGCCACATAGTTCGATCGAAAGTTAAGCTACGCTTGCCGTGGTCGGTTTGTGTATGGGTGACCATCCATTACGTATCGAGAGTTCGAGACCCCCCCGTGCCTCGGAAAGCACGTTAAGCCGTTGCTCCCGGCTGTCATTCGTAGATCTTTGATTGTCGGTACGGGTAGTCGGAGACCCAAAAGTCTCACAACCAGTCTTACCAAGGGGTGTCGTATACCCAGTTAATTGGGTTATGGAGGTCAGATAGGCAGTCACTCCATGTGAAATGTTGGTATTGTGTTAGACTGGAAGCCGACCCCAAAATAGTTGGGAAAATGCTAGGCATAATGAATGAAATGCCTTGTATAACATTACAAAATGACGGTGACATTATACTAGGATGTAATCGTTAATTTAGCTTTAGTAGTAGTTTGTACATGAGTTCTTTTGGTGGGTGTTCAATTGTTTTGTTGGTCCTCAGAGTAATTTTTGTCGATTGAGATTTTTCAACGTCTTATTTATGCAATCCACGACGACGAGCCCCACTCCGGCGATTACTGTACTGTAAGCTGTACTTTAGTACGGAGCGGAGCGGAGTGGGGCGCGTCGTCGTGGATTGCACTATCTATACCTACTGGTCTTTTCGATCTTTGGTGTGGCATGGATAACAACCCACTTCATCTAACAGAGGAGGCTGGTGACCAAGCATTGCCTCTATAGGCTGATTATGCACAATCACAATGAACACTTTTGGCAAGCGGTGTTGGTCCTCCCTACATGAAATTAATGAATCTAAAGACCCCATAGAGAGTGACATTAGAATTATATATAACTTTGAATCACTATCATATTTAAACTAATCAAGAATGTTAACAAATGACAATCTACATTTCTCAGTACCTAACGAAAACAAAACAAGTACTTACGTGCAATAATTGTGTAGCCATTTACAAAATACACACTTTCGTTGCTATTTCGCTACGTACACAGAATAAAATCGATGTGGCTGTTGAATATGTAGAGTAAGTGCAAGAGACGTGTTCAGGCGATCCAAACGTGTAATAGGTACCTACGTAGGATGCATGTATGAAATTGTTCTAGGACGTTGACCGCGTGAAAGGTAAAATTGAAATGGCTGTTGTGGTGTTTCGATGTGGATTTGCTTTAAACATAGGGATGACGCCTGGATAAAAAAATAAATTCTATTTAGTCCGTCAGTCACATAATAAAACAATATATTAGTCAAATATTTTTTGCTTTATCATATACAAAAAAATGACAGATAAAACGCATTAAATTTGGGAGTGGGGGTCGCTACGTCACAAGTACTTAAGTATAAAATCTACATACATGTGACGTCATGCCACATTTTAACTCAATGTATTGCTATAAACTTCTGATTACGTAAAAAAGGAAAAAATACGTGTCCAATATTTTTTAATAATCTGACGGACAAAATAAATTTTTTTTTACTTAGATATCGACTGGAAACTAAATTCTTACGTCTTGCCAAGGTCGGACATTATGATACTTAGCTTCTATGATGTGTTCATTCAATGAGTTAATACTGGGTAAAACTAAGAGACATGACATAACATCACTCCTGTACTCCCTGAATTGTTTGACAGAGGTATACCTATAGTACACCCACATTTCGCCAGTTATGCTTAAGTCCCATGTAACAGGGCGAGAGCGTATTTCCATCAACTGGGCACGAATCCAGACTCCAGACTGCTACTGAGAAATTGCAGACGGAAAAACGCAATTACACTTTGCCCGACCCGGGTATCCCACCCAGGTCCTCATGCCAGGTCAGCAGTAGCGCTTGCGACCACTAGATCAACGAATCAGTAATTAAAGATATTAAAAAAAAATTGCGCACCTATAGAGATGATACAGTTATACACAACGGACTATTTTAATATGTATATTTGTTTGGCTTATGGGTTAATCGATGATCCAAATGTTATTATGTAGTTCTGTTATTGTTACGTATTCACTCATCACCAGAACGTAATATATGTATATCTTTCTAGTATTGTCGTATATGAAAACAGCACAAAATTGGTCTTCTGACATGACACGAGGTTTCAATAACCATCAGAAGAGTGTAAAAAAATAAATGTAACATCCACACAGCAGTTTACATGTTTTGTAAATTATTTATCGCGACGCCTCTTCGAATTTAGTGCGGCTGGCACTCGGCCAGTTGTTGAAGAAAGAGTGAAAATAACGCCACTGACCTTTCTGGCCTCCGCTTCACCTTCGCACTTGAGAACGATAGATGAAATAGATGTATGGGAGTTACATAGAAATACGATATACTGGATAAAAGTAACATAGACGTTATGTGAGATAAAGTATTGCTTTCTTACTTCTTTGGAGGGAATTCCGTAGTTGTATCTGTAACTCTGCGCGAGTTTATTATTACTAAACCTAGCTAGGGAACTTCATCTTCTATCCAATTTTTGTTCTTCGTTATTCATATAAAGAACAGGATGCATATCCTTTCATATCCTTGTTGGGCATGTCTTCCCTACCATTACAGTGTCATCCGGTCTACTCCTTGATATGTAATGGCCTCTGTAGCCGCATGAAACATGAGGCTTCAGAGGCTAGTGCAAATCTTGGGGTTCATTCGATTTATCAAGTCTGTTTAAAACACGCTGGAATCGGTGAATTTCATTCATTCATTCGTTATTTATATAAAGAACAACAAAATTGGATAAGTGGTTCTCGAGACAGATATAAAGACTTTGAGTTTTATGAATCTTGTCTTTCGAATTTACTGACAACACTGAAATTATTTTCGGACCATTCTTTTGTTTTATAAAAGGCATTGGACCATTGTTCATTGCTTTGAAGAAATAATAAAAATGTAATGCTAAAAAGATTACAAAGATTTTAAATTGGCCCAAACTAGGCAAGCCTGTATCTTGGCTACTAAAAGAAACACCATGAAAGTTGAAAAATATTTGGTTCACTGGATTTTACTGGATATATACGCAAAAAAGCCATCACATTTCGCAAATTCCACTCAAAAGCGATTGAAGTAAAATCTACAAAAATACCCTGTTTTCCTTAAAAATATCATTTGAAGTCTCTTACATGACATGAGTATGTTGAGTATTCACATAAAAAGAAACGAATTCTTTCTTGCTTATGTATGTGATTACGAAACGTATCGCGAATTTTCATAGACATTCCTTCTATAGGCAAAGTTTCTTTTATTGTGAGTTATATTAAACCGACATGTTTTATAAGTACTTCCTTGCACTGTATTTTTTACACGCGTTGCTCAAAAATGCGAGGGCAGAAAATTTCGCTTTCTGTGAACCATTTTTCTCATATTCAAATTTCGTATATTCGCATTCTGTTCCAAGTCTTTAGTTTTGTAAGCACAGCTACCTGCCGGTCCATTCTGTAACCATCTCACCGTGAAAACTTAGGTGAAGTGAGCTGTCATTCCACCTGCTGCTAGGGACTGACAGCTCACTCCGAGCTCTCTTCACCTAAGTTTTCACTGTGAGATGGTTACAGAATAGCACTGCTGTTCTTCATAACAGAGTTTGTACAAAGAGAGCCATAGCAGAACATAAATATAACATCGCTTCTAGAAAAGGCTTCATACATCTACTTATGAAGACCAATAAAACTAAATTCTATTAGCTATGCGGCCTTCCTCCATAAGAATTATTCATGGGCACGATAATCATCAACATGCGCTCATTACTTAGCGCAAACTTCATTAAGCCGTGCGCAAACAGCGGACGTTTATGCGTAAATTTGGGCGTAATATGCACTAACTGCGCAGATATGCGGAAACGAGAACCCTCAAATAACGCTAATCGGGTCTCAAATAAGAATGACGCATCCAATTATGTTGTTATCAGGAAATTGAACCCACCTTATGGTTACTGCTAGCTATCCCTCGTGAAGGTTCGAAATTATCCCATGGGAACGTACCACCAGGATAAAAATGATAAAAAATCCAATGTTAGGAAATTGGATTTTTTCCAGGTAATTTCATGGTCTACCTGCGTGATTTCAGCCGATATAGCATGAAAGGTGTAACAGACAGATAGACTTATTTCGGCATTTATAATATTAGTAAGTATTTGTCCTGAGATGAGCAAAAATGGAAGCAGTCAAGAGTTTCTAGCATTCTTATTCCACTTCCATGACTAATAACGGAACGCTTTGGTGACTTCAAAACAGTAACCACGGGATTTCCTTTTCGTTCTATTGTTTAAATATCTTGAAAATTGGTAACTTCAGTTCCAAAATGTCTGCAAGTGCTGCCTTGTGATTCGCAAGTTCCCATTATTAATATTTCGATACTCACTGATAGCCTTGCTCAAAGCCGCATATTCTGGTCGTAGGATTTACGACTTTTTGGTCCTTTGGAACTAACATACTTTCTGTACCTAGATGAACAAAGACCTTTTATTTTTTGATGAACTCAAAACCGTATTAATCTAAGAACCATAGCTGGGTTCCACTCCTTCTCAAAGAGAGGAGATCTTTGTCCCAGCAGTGGAACATTGCAATTTTTGCAGGCTTTTTATTCATGTCACCAGTTTTATATCTCCTGAAATCGTTCTAGAAACACAGTCTCCCACAATATTACGGAGAATGATGTAAATGAAGGTCTTTACTGTAATACCTAAGTTGGAATGACATTATCGCTGATAACACATGATTGATATCGCAATGCGCCGATACGATACTGATAAGAGCCGATAGACAGTTAAACTATTGTATTCAAATCTACGTACACTGAGAAATGTTGTACTGTTTGAACATACTTATTCGCAATAACGAGAGGAAAATCGAACTGGCTCTATCAAAAGCGTAGTGTTTGAGGAGAAATTCATGTGTTTTACACACTTGAAATCGGATAGATTTTGAAAGAAATTCCTAATCCATTGCTTCATGTGTTCGAAAAATTCGTCTTCAGACAACGTAAATAACAAAATGAATATTGTTGAACTGTCAAAATGAAAAACATAGCAAGTGATGCAAAATATTTTGTTGTATGGATATATCGTATTAAAATATATTAGAAAGGATGCAACCAAGTAATGATTGTATCCGTGGTCCGCACATTGGGCCCAGTATATTTATTTGTCTTTTGCGGAATAAGTACGGATGTGGGTGTGTTCATGTGTAGTATAGTGAATTAGGTAATTTCTGTGGTACGTGAGTGCAAGTGTTATCTTGCATTTCACGCCGCGGCAGCGGCCGGCGAGCACTACTTCCAAGTTGATCGCTTGCCATAATATCATATTTGGAAACCCAATAAAAGTCCATCGACATTTTTTGCGTGGTCATCAACCCTACTTTGTTTGATTTTTTGTATGCCGCCGCCATGATGCACAACAAAAAAAAAGCGACATCAACGCCTCTACCGGTGAATAATCTTACTATTTTACGATATGATCACTAATGTTTGGCCACATCATGAAGTAGTCGTGCGTTTAACTGTTCATATCGTTAAACGTTGAGTATTCAATGATCTGGCCAGCAGGGCTAACATGACAAGCGCGAGAAAGCTCTTTATCTCGTTTTGTCGAAATTTGTCTACGATTCTGACGTCATTCTAATCCCTAACATGACCGTAAACGACGAGATATCTCGAAAAAGGCACTTTGACAGTTCTATATCTCGCGACGAGAAACCGATGTTGCAAGTTATTAAAAACAAATTATTTTTATGATAGCAACATCGGCTTGAGATTCCGTTTCATTCATTCAATGGTGCCGATTTTCTTGTCACAAATGCCTCTAAACTAGACTAAAAATCAGCAAAATTTAGATTAAGTATTCCTGTCAACCGACGATTTTCCATTCTGAAATAGACTAAAGTGACACAACTTAACTATATTTTAGTTTGACGGCACTAAGCTATTAATTTAGTGAAAATGGGAATTTTGCTATTCAGAATTTTACGTTCTTCACCTAAAATGTTGATTGTCTAAGTATTTAATCGCGATTAAAAAATGAACTAAAATTCACAACACCTCGAAGGTGCAAAAAAAATAGTTTTTTTTTTTTTTTCTTTTGCTTATAACTCGAAAACGGTGTGTCCTATCGCAAAAATAATGAAAATTTCGACCCCCTTTATGAAACCCCTAACACTCAATATGTAGGTAATATTTTTTCATATTTTCCATACAAAAAACGAAAAATTCCAAAACACGTCGTTCCAATATAAATATTAGTTTAAAACTAAGTATTTTCATTATTAAATATATTGTAAAATAAAATGATGACTAAAATAAGTACAATTATGAAACTGCCATGTTATTTTGGAGTTTTTTTTTGTATCATAATTTTGTCTACTCTTCTCGTCGTCAAAATCGACGACGAGTAAATACGACTAAATGATAGAAAAATCGGAGATTATCTCTGTTGAATTGTCAAAAATCGAGATAACTATGGTGCCATGTTAGAGTTTGTAGAGAAAACAACAATTTTGACAGAAGGAGTCGACTATTTTGTATGGAAGTGCTGTCAGAAAACGAGAAAGTGACCGAAATAGACAAATTACTCACGCGAGAGCGAGTAATTGTCGCGTGTGTCATGTTAGGCCTGCAGGCCACATCATGATGCGGTCCTTTTTTTTTTTTTTTTTTAACGCCCATTTTCTTATATTTACCTTATCAATAAAATGCGCGTCAGTTTATAACCATTAATGACTGCACCTTCTATCGTAATCGTATCCGGATATTATCGCGAATTCCGTTCGTATGTTGTAACTTGATTGATATTTTATAATAGTTTACTCGCGGTTATTACCCATTACCGATAGTGCACTGAAGTAAGTACCTAATCGTCTAGACTAAATAGTCGATTCCTCAGTCCTATCCAATAAATAGTATGAAGCAGAAACTAGTACTACGGAGGAAAATATATGCGACGATGGATGATCATCAACATTCGCCTGATAAGAGATTTGCAGAATTTTGATGATCATTACTCATTAGTAACTTGTATGCATGTGGATGGCTAGAATAGGGGAAGAGAAAGAAACCTTGGATTGACCGTGTGAAAGATGATATGGCTACTGAGGGGTTGCACCGATCCCAAATAAACTGGAACAAAGGCAAAAGAATAAAGGTGATGTTTTTTTTTTTTTTTTAGATACTGTGATTTCTTAAAATCTTCTAAGTCTATAATATAGTACGCTAGACATGCTACGATGCAATTATGTCGTCTTTCATAGTAGGGTACCAGTAGCCGGCAGAAGTTGCACATGGAAGTTTCAGGGAAGCCTGTCCAAAACTTTCTAATTCCCTTGTTAGAGTTCCAACAGGTTAAGTAATAGTTACAACAACTTCGCTTGAGGGCTTCTTAATCATTTATTGATCTACTTTGTAACAACCATATTTAACCTATTTATTAGTTGTTACATCCTTAATACTTAATAAAAATAATAACGATCTATCATAACTGACAGGACTATTGTAGCCAATAAGCCTGATAGTGTGGTGATAGATCGACGAGAGCGCCGTGCAATGATTGTTGATATGGCTGTCCCTCATGACGAGAATCTCGTGAAAGCTGACAAAGATAAAAAAATCAAGTAGCTTGACTTAGCACACGAGGTTGTCGACATGTGGGACGTGGACTCTACAATCATAGTACTGCTCATCGAAACGGTTAATAATGGCCAAATAGCGGAGAGCTTCGACCAACAACCTCAGGATGCTCTCATTGCTGGGTCAAGGGTCTGATTCAGAAAGCAGTACTCCTGGACACGGGACGCATATTGAGGAGGTTCCTCTCTTTAGAGCCCTGACCACCGGCAGCTTGGCTTACTCCTGATGCCGATGGGCCACTATTTGTTTTAAGTTTTTTTTTATTAGTATAAATAAAAATGTAATGAATATGTTTAAAAATGGAATCCTGGAAATATTAGTCCTCTAGATTGAATTTCGGCCATGGCGGCCAATCTCGGCGGAGGCTTGCCATCAGCGCAAGAGATATTATAGTGCACAAATGTGTGCGCAGCCACAGGTGCACTGTCTTCCCTCACTCTCACGATCCGATGGGACGGCAGTTCGACACGACCGGAGAAAGATCAGGCGCAGGACCAACAGCTTAACATACTTGCCGAGGCACGGCGGGTATCACACCGCCAACTTCCAAAATCCGGACGGTTAACACTTTCCCCGACCTGGGAATCGAACCCAGGACCTAACTCTCAGCAGTTGCGCTTGCGACCACGAGATCAACGGGGCACATCTATAAATAAACCCCTTACAAATTGTACAATTTAGTTGACGATAATGATGAACATAAACACGCGCCCATCTCAACGATGACGACCATCATTGGTCACAAGGCTGCCACACGGCGGTGATTCGTGTCCAACAAATACCATTCATTGTGACCTATTATGCTAGACAATGCACTTGTGAAATAAGAATGCGTTTACATTGGTAGAGTGAGCATTTTCTCTAGTAAATGTCATGATAACTGGTGCCTCCCTTAATCAATCTTCCTAACCTTTTCCCAAATATGTTTTAGTTGGCTACCAGCCTAACCGGATGCATCTGAATACCAGTATTTTACATGGAGCGACTGTCTATATCACCTCCACAATCCAGTTACTAGATAACACGATACCCCTTATCACGACTGATGGTCAGACTTTCGGACTTCTGACGACCCGTAACGACTGTCAAAGATTTACGAATGACAGCCGGGACCAACGGCTTAAGGCGCAGCATTCCGAAAACGGGGTTTTTTAAAGCCGTGTATCTAACCGTAAATAATTTTGACCAAAAAAAAAAGAATGATATTTTCAAGTCTTATTTTAATACAGTGATGGAACTCAAATCATAATTAAACATACATTAATGCTTCAAAAAAATCTTCAAACACACCTCTTAATTTTCTTTAAAAGCAGTTTATACCTTCACTAACAATTATAATTATAATTAAAAATATACCATAAAATGTCTAATGTGAACCTGCATTCAGTGATGGATTATGATGAGTAATATGAGCAATATGATGAAAAAAACAACGAAAAACATTGAAAAAGTACATAAGTGTGGTTATTTTCTTTACTCTTTACACGTAAAGAAAAAGACAGACAAAGGCAAGGAACCCTGCGCCTTAACGTGCTTTCCGAGGCACGGCGTAGCTTACCCTTCGATGGACCCGTGCGGCTGTTATTACTTAGCCACGAGCCACTGCAATATTAATCTAGAGAGGAGAGGAATAGCTAAAATATGCATATTATTATTAGCACACGGGTAATCCCTAAGCGGTCATGTGGAACACACAAACCAGTACCTATTGTGGTATAGTAATCTTATTTCAGGTGCATCGTCTTCACATTATAATTATTTAATGTATACAAAATATTGTAAAACATTTTAAAAGAGTACCTAACCAACATTTTTAAAAAGTTTAAAAGAGTAAAGGGAGGAGTTTCTTGCCCATTCTTCTCCCTCCTACCTTTTGGCAGGGGCGACTAGCAATTCAATGTTTTTGTACTCGTAAAAATTTACGTTCAAAAGTGCCTTTTATGAGCCTAATTGAAATAAATTATTTGACTTTGACAAGTAGTCTTCTGCTACTAATCCCGAGTGTGGGTTTACATTAAGCCATTTAAGTTTATGTCTTCACTGTAAAATATATGAAGGTTGACAAAAACTTATCTGTAAAAGAAAAGGATGCTTTCATACATGCCAGAAAGATCCGTAGTAAGTGTGTTTTAAATGTAATAAAAGACCGTTAAAGGATATTATTAGAAATGCTCTCAGGGAAGTGTCGTTCGAAAACTAATAATAAAACGGATGTTTTCAGGTTTATTTATAAGCATGTTGACGAACGACCATGTTGCATTTAAAAAAATTGACTTTTTTTTAAATTCTTTTGTATTTTTCCCTCACCCTTTTTTCACACTCTTCCGTCTTGCTTAAGTGGGCCAGGATATCATCGTCATAGGGAGCGTTGTTCCACCCACTGCTGAGTATTGGCTTCCTCCATTTTGTGCTTCCCTGGTCTGTGCGAGTTGCAACCAGGTTTTACCCGCGATCTTCTAAATGTCTTCCACACATCTGGCTGTTTGTCTGTCAGCATTCCTTCTACCGTCTCTCGGCAACCATTCTGTGTTCTTTATAATCTTACGTAATCATTAAGACCAGGCACTCTTAAAGAAAATTTCCACGCAGGCTCCGCCCCCATGCACCCCGCCACTCCGATGTGTGCTAAACGCTAAAATATCAGAAATAAAGTTGAATATCGCGTGCGCTCTTTGATCGCGTTCGAAAACGAAACTAAATTGTCTCAATTCTTATTTCGTTTATAACTAAAGTAATAATTGATCTAGAGAAAAAATATCTTGCGGCTAGATAGTTAACTATATTTTCTTACTATGAATACTTATTTTAGTCATAAGAGCAGAGTAATCTTGATTTTATTCAAATAATATATTTTTTAAAGACATAATTTTCGAATAAAAAGAGAATCGAGCGAAAATTTAACAATTACGCAACTGTCTTATACATGAAAAAAAAAGATCCAATAAATCATATACTTAGTTCTATTTTGATTCTATGCGTGACTGTTTCAGAATATTAATTCAAATTAACATACAATTTAGGGAGCCTCATCTTAAGTGTATAATCAGCTGTTCATAGACATAGTCATCTATCAAGCCACCCAACATCCATAGACCAATACCACTCATCATTATACAGCTACACAATGATAGTAGTTCATCCATAATTATGCATTCAGAGATGCGCAAGCGCGTGACGATGCAATCATGACTGTCATCAGACAACATCATGCGATCGTCATCAATCATAGACGTTATTATCGGTATGCTTTGATAAGTAATTAATTGTAATTAATACTTAAATAGACCTTTGTATTGAATCTCCAAATTATTCGTTTGTTAGGTTGCAAGCTTCTATTGGAGTTGGTTAGAAAAAAAATCCGGTCAAGTGCGTGTCGGACTACGCACAAGGAAGGTTGGGATGAAATTATCCCAAGAACAAACTTAACATTCTAGTTGAAAAACATGTTCTCCCATACATTCCAACTGCAAATAAATGTACGCAACGCACAATATTGAGAGATTGACCATGTTATTTTAAGACCATAGACTTCTTGTAGGTTTTCCTGTAGGTAATCTATGAGTAAAGAAACATTCTCTGTATTTTTTTCATAGTTTAGGCTCAGTAGTTTTGGAGATAAGGGATGAAGGAATGGTCAAATTTAATATCTTTAAAAGTTTTAATTTTAAAATTAACAAAACCCTTTTTTATTATCTTATTTGCTCCCGAAAAGTGACCTCCATTTTCAAAATTCATTTATTTAGGTACCTACGTTACACGTTTGGGTCACAGAAATACATACCAAATTTAATCGGTACATTAGATTCGGAGCAAATTGGCTGTGACAGACGGACAGACCCTACAAAGGTTTCGTTTTTTCCTTTTGAGGTAGGTACGGTAACCTTAACAATGGTTTGTCAAAATACTTAGAAGAGAAAATATTTAGATAAGTTAGGTTAGAAGAATTTTAATCTGCCCGCGATTTCGTCCGCGTATTTCGGCCCCCCACCCACCGCGGCACATCGCATCGCCCGCGCTATTACCTACTTCGTTTTCGCTTAGCGTTCTTTCTGACTTTTTTTCTTTTTGTTCGGCTCCTGAGGGTCGTAGCGTGATGTTACATAGCTTATAACTTTCCTCTAGAATTGGGCTACACAATGTTTTTTTTTCTAATACGACTGGTAGTTCCACTTCAGCTTTATTTTTTTGTGATTTTTAGAGTTAATTAATTTGTTATTGATGATCATTTCAATAACAAATTAATTTCGTAGTGTACCTACTAGTCGTGAGGGCTGATCCGATCTGCTACAAAACTAATAAAAAGTATTTTAGTCAGAAAACGATAATGGTATTATTTAGTGGCCCAGAAAGCTCCTAAAAAGCATCTCCCAAAAAGCCTTGAGAATAAGTGGCCCATAACAGCGATATAACCTAGAAACCTACACGAACATCGTGCAAAAAAAAAGAAAACACTTTTCTCCCCAAACATATTTCGCCAGCTCATCAACTATGTAGGAAAGGTATGTTCAAAAGCACTCCCCACGTCTCGGGAACCATTTAAAACTTTACCAACACGTCAAAGTTTCTCATTTTGGTAAACGTATATTTCACACCCCTTTGCATTTTCATGAAAACAGGTTTTTAGCTGTTCTTTAAAACGTCGCTAACACGAGAAAAATAAACGAAAGAGGAACACTTAATGCATCAGGTGGTTATTTTACTTTGCGAACTGCTGCTGTGATGTTTTATTCAATTATTATGAAAGAAGAACACATACATAACAACATCACGCCTGTATTTCCAAACGGGTTAGGCAGAGGTGTATCGTAAGTACACCCACATTTCGTCAGTTATGTTTAAGTCCCATGTAATAGGGGGCGAGCCTATTGCCATCAACCGGATACAAATCCAGAGTCCGGGCTGCTACTGAGAAATTCGAGATGGAAAAACCTAATAACACTCTGCCCGACCTGGGAATCGAACCAAATACCTCATGCTCAGTAGTAGCGCTTGCGACCACTAGCCTAAATAGGCACTCCAATCGAAAAAAGGAACTTTCAAATACTAGAGTCTATAAAATTCTGGTTCTCTAGTTCAATCATAACATGGCTCACAGAATTTTTGCTTTAAGTCAGATAGCCACCAGTTGACCGATAAGAAAACCAGGTTTCTAGTGTTATCAATGTAAATCAAGGATGTTCTAATTACATGTGGCACAGATTGATAGTGGATATCTTTTTTATATCAGCCCTTTGGGCTGATAAAATACTAAGAAAAGCTAATGGAAACTCTCCAGTACAGCTTAAAAACTGGCTGAAATCAAATGCAGCTGAATTGTTTTTTTTAGGGCTCCGTACCCAAAGGGTAAAAACGGAACCCTATTACTAAGACTTCGCTGTCCGTCCGTCTGTCACCAGGGACACCAGGCTGTATCTCATGAACCGTGATAGTTAGACAATTGAAATTTTCACAGATGATGTACCTACTCGTATTTCTGTTGCCGCTATAACAACAAATACTAAAAACAGAATTAAATAAATATTTAAGGGGGGCTCCCATACAACAGACATGATTTTTTTGCCTATTTTATAGATAATGGTACGGAACACTTCGTGCACGAGTCCGACTCGCACTTGGCCGGTTTTTTTCTATGCTTCAACAATGATTATATCAAATTTCATATTAACGGTCGTGCAGACTAGCGCGACGCGACACCGGTTATTGTTATACCGTGAAGTTTTCTAAGAATTTGTGTTGTTCGAGTCGCGTCGCGCTGGTCTGCACGAGACTTTAATCAAAGCAACATAACATAACGCTTGTAATCTCCAAGGGGTTAGGCAGAAGTGTACCTGTAGTACATCCACATTTCGCTAGTTATGTTTGTCGCATGTAACAAGGGGGCGAGTCTATTGCCATCTACCGGGCACAATTGTAAACTCCGGGCTGCGAATTGCTGAGAATTGGCCTTCTGAATAATTTTGAAGGATATTGCTAATCCATTAATTAGTATGTTCGAAAAAAATGTCTGCGCAACAACGTAAATAACGCAATGAATGTTGTTGAACTGTCAAAATGAAAACCGTTGCTACTGTGTTTTTTTACGCAGTTATTCCGCCGCCCGGTTGGAACGCCGTTCCTTTTGTTTCTGCACACTGCGAATGAGAGCTAGAACGAAAAAAGTGTAATATTTTAACCTTCACGACACTTGTTACGTAATAAAAATGTGCGTAATTTTAAGGTGTGACAAGGAACTTCGTTCCAAAAACATTTCAACGCTTTCTTTCCCCATTAAACACTTATCTTTCGGTTTAAAGAAAGTAGCCAAATACAACATTACCTTTTCTTACAAATGTTCACTGATGAAGAATCTCTTATTTCTTTCGGTAACTTATTATAAAGCTGCGCTCCCTCAAACTGTATAGTTCTTCTTCCGTACAAAGTCCTAACTGAAGGCAGTTCTATACTATCTCTATTCCTATTTTCTATACTATCTTTATCCTGCAAAACTGTGTGTCGTTTAATTATGTAAACTATTCCTCAACTGCGCAAACGCCTCTTCGTTTACGCAGCGAGCTTCAGTACCTATATAGAAACTGTAGAAAGTTATCGACTCGTTTCACGTACTGTGTCACTCTCAGCATGACAAGTGTCGTCTGCAGCGTGACATGTGTCGAGTGCTTCCTGGCTTGTACAACCATGCAGGTCGGTGCATGTTCTAGGTCTTGGGTGGTTAGTTATGCTAGGTAGGTGTCGTATGTCGTTTTGCAGATCATTAATCGTATTGCAATATATCATGCAGGTATGTTGGGAAAGTCACTATCAGTCACCAATGCTTCTCCACTCTTACTACGTGTTTCCATCTGTCTTCATCATCTTGCTGTGATTACATAAGTTTATAGCAGCAGGTTTCAGCGATTTATTATTTTGTACCAGAACAAAGAGGACGTTAAGGCATCTAAAAATCTAATACAAGACCGTCTGTTACTTTAAAATGTAATCCTTTTGTAAAAACACAAAGGTCACCCACTCCCCCACAGAACGTAAATCCTATAACCTTAGGATCTTTATGTAGTCTGGCTTTTGTAACGACCCACACACGGAGAGTCCCTAAAGCCTCTTCATCTTTAAAATCAACCTAAATTCAAAATGTACACAAAGGAATACTCTTCGAATAAATAAAATACTGAATACTTTAAACCAGAAACTGCATCACGATGCTCCTACCCTATGTTTGTGTAAGATTATTCTCAAAGCGTCTTTGTTACCTGGTATGCTTGTAGTTGAGATGAAGTGATCGAAGAGCTTTGTGGAAACTGGGTCAGTCCCCCAATTAATTAATCACTCTATACTTATTCTACTCTGGTTTGAAATTTTAACGGCCTTCATCAAAGGCTATCGTTAGCGAAGCCTTAAATATTATAACAGATAATGTTTATCCATATTACTTTAGGGGCATGAGGAACGGGGTGTAAAGTTCACTCATCCACCATAGAAAAGGGAGGATCCTCCAACCAGACGGGTGTTGTGTCTGGCGGGCCGACTGCCCGACTGTTGATTTCGGATAGTCTTATCTATGTCGTTCGCGCGGTAAACTCTAATTGCGCGATGCAGGATTTGTGTGACGTCATGTCTTTGATGCGTAGTTTGTATGTGGCGGTTTAACCGCTATATTACTAATATAAATACGAAAGTAAATCTGTCTGTAGCCTCTGTAACCTTTTCACGCCGTTACGGCTGAACGGATTTTGTCACATAGACCAGGGTTAAGTTGTAGGATACTTTTTTTTAAACCGGTGGTACATTCCCGTGAGATAGTTTCCGACCTCCACGCGGGTGGAACCTAGTCTGGATATTTATTAATTTATAATCTCCTACAAAAGATTTAATGTTTTGACCTGTAAATCAACAGAGTTTACTGCGTTTGCTGTCTTCTCTGAGTTTAACCTGGTGGTATCTAATGCTGGTTGAAGATCTCATTGGGACCATACATTTTTTTTCAAAGACTTATCGCCTCCAACTTTTTCTTATTTCCTTGATCAGATGTTTGTATCAAAACGAGACGCGTTTTGGCTTATAAAAGTTGTGCTATCGTGAAAAACCTGTTTGAAAATCTTTCTAAACCTAATATTTCATTTCTCTTGTCCACAGTCAATGATCCAGCTAAAAGAACGCAAAGAAATGGACGAGGCATTCAAGAAGGCGCAGAAACCCTGGGCGAAACTACTGCAGAAGGTGGAACGCACGCGGCTTGAGTACCACACGGCTTGCAAGCAGGAGAGAACGGCACAGAACCAGGAGAGGAACGCCAGCGGAGACAGCTCACTTAGTCCGGATCAGGTCAGTGGATGAAACTTTGTAAAAATGAAAGAAAAAATTGTATTTATCATACAATACTGTAAGAAGAACAGAAAGTTAAACCGTGTGAGTCTCATTTTTGCGCCAAATGTGCATTCAGCTCAGCATGGTGGTAGGTAACAAGGATGCCCGGCCTTTTTTTAGTAGTGAAGCCGATACGAAGGGATTTAAGAGAAGTTGGTCTTGAATTTTTACAATACAACTGTAAAATGAATCTGGAATGAAGCTTTAGAATGAATAGTTAAGTAAGAGGAGAAACATAGTCTCGCTTCAGACCTTACATCTACATTTTGCATCTAGTGTTCAGAACGTTACGGGTAGGTTTAATGCTGAAACATTTAGCTTCTTTCGGCAAGGGTTTCAGGGCAATAAGAGTTGAGTAGAAGTAAAGTTTTGTGTAGAAAATGCGCCGAGGCAATTATGGTTTCATTTTTAATAGTTTTTTATTTCGATTAATTAGGGGGTTTTATCCACACGGATACGTCAACCCCATTGTACCTTATACTATATTTACACACAACTTTACACTTTTAATTATACTATATTTTGCTACACTACTATCCACCACTTCATTTATTTAAGATAGATTCTTCTAAAGAGAGAAATTGATCATTTTACTAGAATATTCGCTTCAAAAGAGGCGAACTCAATAAAAAAGATATCCACACAATATGTTTTTTAAAGAATACTCTTATAAGAAAAACCAAGCTCAATTCAGGCCGAAATTCCAAGAATATTCCACATTTGAATCTAAAACATAAACACGGTTGTATATAAAAGATATTTATCAATAAACTCACAAGAATACCTCTGTACACGTGTCGCAATGCCGGTTCCACACTGTCTACGAGCACACGCGAACTATCACGAACGTTTATATGGAAGAAGTTCGTGTCTTGTTCTTCATCATCATAATTATTAGCTTATAGTAAGTTATAACAATCGACTGTGGACATAGTCTCCCCATTTTCAGGCCAATGAATTCGTTCGTCGGCCCTTAGTCAATCCGACGGTGTCCTACACTGTATTTGCTGCTTCTGGAGCACGTCTGCTCCAAAGACCTTTTGTATGACGGAAGTGTAATATAACTTTGCGGCTTTTTCTCTAGTCCATATTCTCTAGAGCTCATGTTCGGCGTGAAATCGCACTGATAGTGTGTATGAAGCCAGCTTTAGATCAATACACGTGGGATTCTTTCGTTATGAGGTTCACTGATATTTCTAAAGGAGAAACAGCGGTGTTACAATAATGTAATATACAAAACACTCGAAACGGTATCTTCGGTTTGTGGAAACCTGCTCAGTACTAACCGACTGCCGCCTGTAAGTACACCTATACAAGTTATTATAGCAAATTCGTTACCTATTCTATGATTTTTGAGTGACATCATCAAATCTAGTAACAAATTCTTTAACCAATCCTCATAGCAAATATGAGGTTCTTCAAGAATTTATGTGGCTTAGGTTTTCAAAAACGCCGATTTCTCCTAACTTGGCTTACTGACTGACTTTCGAGTTCTGAATCGAATCAAATTCGATTAATTTCTCATTGGCCCAATTTTGAATCGATTCGTTAATCTCGTGAGTAAGCCATCCAGTGAAGCATCATTCATATCGTAAACTAGGCAGTAACTGTCACAACATCCAATACTTTGGAATATACGTCCAGATAAAGTCGATAAAATATTTGCTTATACAAGTTATCTGTTATCAGTTGATTGACTTATCACAACACGTCCATGATGCAGCCCGATGGGAATGATAGCGATTCGATACACATCATTGGCCTTAACTACAGCAATGTATGAATAATTCACAGATATTACGGCTTTTTTCTAAAACTGTTGGAATTTGAACTATTTCGTCGCATTTCTGTCGAATTTGAGACTTATATGTATATTCAATATGAGACTTGAAAAAATATATAAGACAAGTCGTGTGCCGGGTAGGGTTTCCCATCGGCAGCTTTTCAGCAGGGTCCGAAACCGGTATGATCAATACGGGTATTGTTTCGGTTACAACACTTATATTTTTTACATGTATTTTTAAAGGTTACCTTAAATTTAATACAACCAGTATTAATACCGGTTACCGAAATAAAAATTACCTGTATCTTATACGTGCCGTCGGCATTAGTCAAAGGGTGCGCATCGCCCGTGTGTGTGTAACCGGTATTAAAACGGGAACCTAAAAGAGGTTTGGGGGCATGAAGAACAGGATGTAAAGTTCACTCATGCACTATAGAAAAGGGAGCATCCTCCGGCTAGACGGGTGTTGTGTCTGGCGGGCAACTGCCCAACTGTTGATGTCGGATAATCTTATATTATGTCGTTCGTGCGGTAAACTCTAATTGCGCGATGCAGGACTTGAGTGACGTCATGTCTTTGATGTGTAGTTCGTATGTGGCGGTGTAACCGCTACAGAGGTAACAATGTTTATTCTTCTGGATTACCCAGATACCGGTAACCTTAGTCGTAGAAGTAACCAAAATTCTTCGATACCTGCGGTGCTATTCTGTAAAAATCTCACCGTACAAACTTCGGTGAAGTGAGCGTGGAGTGAGCTGTCAATAGTGTCAATTCCAAGCAAAAACAAACTCACTTCACCTAAGTTTTCACGGTGAGATTTTTACAGAATCGACCGGCAGTACCATAGTTTATAAGGCTATCGGTCCCTGCTTCACAGGAACCTTAGGAGATGAGTTTCCAAAATAAAGATGATACGACTAACTTTTACTTATAATCAGTTTGTACCAACGTCCCCATTTCTAACTTCAGAAATGACTAACTTTCTTCCCCTTTTTAACCCGTATAGGGGGTGAATTGTCATAAATACTCCAATTTCACTGCATAAGGAACTCATGTGCAAAACTTTATGCTTGTAGACCCAGCGGTTTAGACTGTGCGTTTTCTGTCAGTAAATTAATTAATTTAAGATTTTAATTATGTAGAAAAAGATAATCTTGTTGCAGTTACGTGCTGGGTCGCCTGCTTTCTTAATTAAAGCATTATGCAGGTAACTGATGCAAAATTAGGGCAAACAGCTTTGGTGATAGTCAGGAATTCGTTAGATAAACTGTCTATTTGAAATACAAATATTTTATTGGAACAAAAGCATTTTACAATTTTTGTGTACGTTAATACTGCGTTAGTTTAGTAACTGTGTCGCAGTTATTAGCGCCCACCCCAGAGCGAAAGACCAACTGAGTTCCTTAACAACAATTTTGGTTATACTTAGGTATAGGTATTAGAACTCATGTCATGCCTCTATTAGTTCAACAAACAATTCTATTAGCTAAGCTTATTGAACTGTTTCGGAATGTTAACAACAAATCTAGATGAATATTTTATGTATCTTCCACTAAGAGCATTTCCTTAACGAAAGTATGACGTGATAGCTCCCCATTTGTCTATACGGTTCCGCGTACGATTCGCCGGATATTCGTGAATCATCGGCTTTCGGCTCTCGCGCAGCATCGGAATGTAAGTCCAATCACCTATTTTGTACGATTTCTAACAATATATACACTGGAATCAGGTCGAACTGTATTTTAGGATAGAGTTAAACAAGGAAGTTTATCTTCGAGTGATGATTTGTGGAGGAAACTTCAAACACATTGTATTTTTGTTAGACCTGAGATGTGATAAGTTCTATGACTATTAAAAAAAATATTATGTGAACAAAACGTAGCTTTGCAAAAATCTCAAGTGGAACCAACTGGTATCTGTCAAATGAGTGGTTACGCTGCTTGTCTGCAAAAATATAAGTTAAACAACAAACAAAAATTAAGTCTCACTCAAAATGTAAGTTACACTGCCATATCTCAGGAAACTTGGCCACTTGGGCGAATTTTTCACAAACATGTCGGAAATTCTTTACAAGTCAACTTCAAGCTAACAATAAAGCGTTTCTTTTGTCAAGTTTACATCGAGAGCAGAATATTCTGACATTTCTGGAAAAGCATCTAACGAAATGTTCACAAAACTCGTAAAAGTTATACGTCTTCTACTAAACTATAAGTTTAATAGTGTAACAACTTTTGCGAATACATTAACACGGTACAATGCTCTGCATAACTATTTTGATTGTGTACAAGAAACCATTAAGTTTGCCAATAACACAAACTTGAAAATGACTGGGAGGGCTAGAGCGCTGTAAAAGCGAAAATTATATAGTCAAAAAATTATTAGTAGTATATACGGCAGTGGAGCAAAATATCTCGTACAAGACACATTCAAAAATAGAAAATCCGTAAGAAGTGTAATTTCTCCAAATGCAACTTTAAAATGCCTTTTAACTAACTATAAAATCGGCCATAAACCTTATGTATCATGGTTTTATATCAGTCTATTACAATGACCGGGACATTGATATATACAGCAAACGTATGACAGCTTTGATTGGCAACAGCGTTGTGTTTTCCTTGCATAAAGGACTAAGCGCTGATCTACTGTTGGTGTAAAATGATCCTTCTGGATTTAATTCGTCAACTCGCACCCCCCCTTTTTATCCCCCACATTTGTCTGACACCTTTTAACGGCACCCCCGCTAATCGTAACATCGTAAACTCGAAAGCAATTAAGGCGACGACGACTCTAAAACTTATTAAGAAGTCCGAAAGTTTCGAGTTGATTAAGTTCCAAGTCGGTTCCCTCAAGTCGGTGGTACAAATTGGGGAAGTGTTGGCTTTAAAACACGACTTTGAAACTTTTGAAATGGGTTTGACTTGTAGGTTATGGGGCTTAATAAAACAAAATAAGAAATAAAATTATCTTTATTTCGGATAAGCAACATCCATATGGGTTAGTAAACAAAAAGGATAACTTATATCTACCTATGTTAGTAAACTTATATACTATCTATTTGGTAACCAGGCTGTTGTTCAAAAGGCATCTTTGAACCACATCACCTAACAAAGGGGAATCGTGCCTCCCCGCTATGGTCTTCAGGATGGAGTCGGAGCTGCTCCATACTCTGAAGAGCAAAGAAGCAGATTTCTGTCTGACGATAGCGTGGAAGCCATCGACGTGTGCCTGTGCAAACATACCTGATGCACTGCAGAAACGGGGCAGAACCATCAACAGCCCGCTGAGTATAGTTGGTCCACAGGCTGCACGTGTAAAACACTTGGCAGTAAGCTTTAAAAAGCGTAATTTGACTGCCTTGCTAAAGCGTGCAAACCTGCGAGCCAACATGTTACATCGAACTGCAAGCGCCCTACGTTCCCTCTCAATATCCACTTGGTCATTAAGGTCGTCGGTTGCATAATGCCCCAGGTACTGGAATTGGTACACTCGCAATAATGATAGAACGCAAAGCGACTTCTAGTTAAACTGAGGATGTAGTGTTTCCAGAGCATGAAAAAAAAAACACTATCTATCTATCAGCGACTATCGTTTTACTAAACAGATCTGTAAAGGGTATGATAGTTAGTGTAGAGACGGTTACTCATTCTTACGTTTCGTGCGTTGGAAGGCCCCCCATAAGGGGGACCGATGACCTGATGAAGACCGCAGGAATCCGCTGGATGGGAGAAGCACAGAACCGGTCGAAGTGGCGGAGGCCTATGTCCAGCAGTGAACGTCTTTCGGCTGAAATGATGATGATGACGTTGTACGTATATAATATCGCATACACACGTAGAATTTCTTTTCAATCATGATTCATTACTGTTGTCTTCAGTGACAAAAAAAATCTAAATGAGCGGCTGACAGACAACACGAGTATTAACTAATTTAGTTCAAAAGTATACATATAAACTGTACAGTCGCTGCACATAACGATGCATCCAAACTGCATTTCTCAGTCACCAACAAATTTCAAGTTCTGCTTACATTACCCATAGCTTTCAGATATTGCTTAAAGCCGTAACAGACTCCCCTATATCACCATAAAGTTAGATTGGTTACTGTCGCCCATCGCAGTACATTACCTTGATTACACCACCGTAAACATACCGTTTCCTTTAATTGAATGAACCTCTAGTGCGAAAGGATAAACACCACATTGTTGCCAGCTCTATTTTGCATTCATGTCCGTATCTTTAACGAGAATAGCTTGAAATTCTCGAAATAGTTCGGTAGTGTTCGTGCCAGAATAATTATCCAATCGGTATTGTATTTCTATGTTGTATTACACTAGGTGATAAACATAACATAACATCACGATTATAATTCCTGAAGGTTCGGGAAGAGGTGTACGGTGTACCTATACCACAAATTTTGTTTTAAAGTTGGCATTTGAGACTTAACACCTTTATTTTTCTTGGCTAGAATCTATAATATATTTGTTTTTTTTTTTTTTTTTATTAACTTGTTTCTTGATCAATGTAAAACTCTTTTTATAAATAGTGGAATGCTTTTTATAATTAGTATATTTTAACCCATCCTATAACACACTCACCTCACCCTTTAAACTTCACTGTGACCTGTTGATCTACCATATAATAATTCTGGATCTCACGCAATGTAATTTCGGGTCCCGCAAAATTTTTGGAGCCTTGCCGCAACCGCAACGAGGCGCAGCTTTCGACCTCGAAGGTACAGACGAGTTGTAGGTACAGAATAAATAAGCTTCGTTTAACATTGGCTTAGCAGTGGTATACAGGGTGTCCAGTAAATAGCACGACATACTGCAGGGGGTGATAGCTTGGGTCACTACCTATCAATACAACACAATATATGTTCAGCAAAATCTTACTTTTTTTTTCACCACTGTAGGTTAAAAACAAAAAATAGTATTTCTTGAAAACATTCTTGTCTTTGATAGAAAAAATACTTATCAATGAGTAAAGTAACTATTCACGAATAATTTGATTTAAAAAAAAGTACTAGAAAAGGATTTTTTCATTACGAGATGCTTAAAAATCTGTTTCAAGGTAGAGATTTTTCGGTATTTCGGAAAATTTTGTAAAACTGTAAATCCGTCAGATTTTGCTGAACATATATTGTGTTGTATTGATAGGTAGTGACCCTAGCTATCACCCCCTGCAGTATGTCGTGCTATTTACTGGACACCCTGTATAATGGAATGAATAAAGGAATGGCATTTGATTTCTTATGGATACTCAATCCAATCTGCCTAGCCTATTCCCAACTACGTTAGGGCCGGCTTCCAGTCTATCCGGATGCAGCTGAATACCAGTATTTTACATGGAGCGACTGCCTATTTGACCTCCACAGCCCAGTTACTGGGTTACACGATACCCCTTGGTAAGACTGGTTGTCTGGTTGCTGGGTGTAGTGATACTATAGATGTGATATAAAACGGCTAAATAAACTATATATATTTCACGACTGTCAGGTAACACTTCGATGTGGCATTGAAGAGATAAGAGATGTCAAATTAGATTGATCTAACCTTCCATTGAAGACGATACTGATGAAACGCCTCAGAATGAGCCATGAACATGTGAATTTTTTTAACAGCTGCACTTTCAGTATCTATGCCTACATATTAGAAATTTAAGTCGCTTTTCGTGTCTGCCTTTGGACCGCGTTGATTTTTTAAACTACGCAACGTATGTTGATGCAGTTGTCTCCACACGAATAAATGATGACAATAATTAATGATGATGTAAATTCAAAATCATTTAGAGAATTGATTCCCGAAGACGTATGTGTATAATACCTATATTAATATTAAAATTACATACAATAAAGAAATCTCCATGTTTTGTCAAGTAGTAAAAAACGTGCCAAGCAGGGGCGGTCGCTAGTTTAATATAAATATTTTTCAGTGTATCCGATGCCACAGAAATGGGAATAGATATTACCGTCTTAAAAAAATACGTAAAAAATGTAGCTACTCAATTTCATTATCCCCGTATTGGCCCCAAAATATTCCACTGATTCTACCACGAGGTGTAGGTATATGTAAATAAAACGAACTTAGTTCAGTCTGTCTGTGTGGTCGTCTCGATCGATTGCATGCCAGCAAAGTTCCTTGACCACTGGCCCCGTTCACACAAAACTTTGTACACGAACTATCCTTACAAGGCGGTACGTTTCTGAGGAGTGTCAATATTAGATGTCTGTAACCCTTCAGGGCTTTAGTTATGGATGTTAAGATTTACGGGACATCCTAAAGGTATTTGCAGAAGCTTCACGGTTTTAACTTAAATATAAGAGTTCTAGTAGTAATTGGATTGATATAAGGGCCTGTATGTTTACAGTCAATAAAATAATACAGCCAGATCTGAAATGATTCTTTCGGATATTCAAAAAACTTGTTGGTTTAACACCACGAAGTAAATTTGAAACGACCAAGTCAACATTGTTCAAATGTTTAATTGGATCAAGCTAAATGAAATAATCTTTGACTTGACAGCGGAGTGTCCAATAACCTTTTCTGCACTGCAATGGCTGGCTATAATAAATTGTAGTGCATTGACGACTATCATAATATCTTCCTTTAAACAAAAAACTTCTATATTCAAATGTTTAAAATATTTTAGTTCTTCTAATAGTACAAACTTAGTCTCTGTATCGACTGGTTGGGGTCTTTGACCAGCGCCCCTATTGGCCCCAACATCGAACGGTGTAATTTAAATTATTTATTTACATAGTACAAGCAGTATTGATTCCTTCAGCTTTGTTCTTCGATAAATTATAAATCTGTATTGTGTCGAGTGACATAGTTTCAATTATTGTTTTAATTTGTTGTTGGTGTTAGAATTATTTAGGTTAACCGTATTCAATATTTGTATTGAGACAAGAAAATAAGACCTTTGATAATATGATCAATAAAATACCCTGCACATTAGTTTCACAATGACGACAATATGCTAGCCTTATATGTATCTTTCTCAAACATGAGGATAAGAAGGTGTGCAGTGTTGTAAAGAAGAATAACTACTAAAGACTTCAAATTGTTAACGATCAACACGCATAATTTACTTCTCTCTCTCACGTACGTGGGCCTTCACCCGATTATACACCGTTACTGATTTCAAAACTACCAAAGAAATTAAAATATGATGTAATATTTCAAAGAAAATGATACCAAACACTCTTATCAGATAGATATACGCCCTCGTACACTCTTATCACTGCAAAGGCTTATCTGTTAGCGAAAAATTATATAAAATGATGTTATGTAAAAATTTCCTGGCAATCTTAGAACGGAAGAAAAATCTTGATGTAGACGCTTTATGTGGTGGCAACGTCAAATCGGGAAATTGATGCTGAACAGCGTTAAAATTTTATGGAGAAACAAGACTGAAATGCTGGTATTTGATAGACGAAGCTAGAAAGTAAAGAAAAAAAAAACATTTATTCAGCCACAGATGTGGAAACACAAAATACACTTAAAAAAGTGAAGTAGCATTATATGTAAACTGAGAATTATCAATTTTTTGTTGATACGAACCAAAAACAGTATGCTTTTTTCAATAGAACTATTGTAGCAGTAGACTCGTTACATCGCCTTCGTTAACTCCTAGATATTCCCGTCATTTCAATCTGCTGTTTGAGTTAGATTTCAACTTTCTTTAATAATTTTTCTAAATGTAAATTTAAGATATTCTCATCGTTTATCTTTACCAATATATCCCCATAAACTTTCTCACTTTCAAAAATCCGCCTTCACTCATGTTCATATAGTTTTCATCGGAGTTCGATGTAAATAAATAATGTGCGGCGTCTGGTTAGCGGTTATCTCCCGAAATAAAACACTTGCAGAATCTTAGATGAGTGCTAACGTCACTCGCCCGCCAGCTGCTAGTAGGTAAGAGTTAGGAGATTCGTCTGTGACGTCATAACGATTTTAATGATTCTATATCGAGTTTATGAAAATGTTCGGATATGAGTAGCGTCTTTGCTGTCACCCATACTGACACCTGTCTGACAGTATATTTACGGTATTGGCATTAACATTAGTTCTAAAATAAGTCAATCAATCTGCCTAGCCTTTTTCTAACATAGTTGGGGTCGGCTTCCAGTCTAACCGGATGCAGCTGAATACCAGTATTTTACATGGAGCGTCTGCCTATCTGACCTCCACAACCCAGTAACTGGATAATACGATACCCTTTGGGAAGACTGGTTGTCAGACTCTCTGGCCTCTGACAACCCGTAACGACTGTCAAAGATTCACGAATGATACCCGGGACCAACGGCTTAACATCCTTTCCGAGGCACGGAGGAGTCTCGGTAAGTAAATATGATCACCCGTCCACGGACCATCCCCGACAAGCGTAAGTTAACCCGAATCCCTGAATCTTTTCTAAGATAAATAATGTTACATTTATGCTTCCAGTCCTTTTCAGTGACTTTTTTGATACGACGACGCCTCTGTGGGTGCTCCGCGAAAATACTGGTTCAATAGCTTCTCTTGTATCTTCAAGCAAGCTATCACCTTAAAATTGGACATATACGCTGTACCCAATTCTCTTCTTTTATTGTGCGCTTTTATTATATAATTTCTAACGTGACGATATTATCGTGGACGTCCACGTCACGGCATCACGATAACAAAGGGAAGTTAAATGAATGGAAATACATGAAGAAAGTTTTAAATTTCCGTCCACGATAATGTTAATAACGTGCACGTATTTCCATACATTTTATATACGTGGACGTGAATGCCTATTACGAGTAGAAATAATAAAAATAAAAACGCGCAGTTTTGTTATAGTCCAGATTCCAATTTACTGGGTCAGTAAAAGGGCTGCCACTTCTAAATCATTCAAATTGTTTAGTTTTTCTAACTGTTCGTAATTTACATGAAAACTGTTCAAATTCATAATTGAGAGCGCCAACTGTTCTCTTTACTAATTAATATTTATATAGAGCTGCGATTTAATAATTTGTTTCCAAATTGAAATAGTGTTTACATCATAAATCTTTTATAAATATACCAGTTTTGCCAGTATTTATAAATTGGTAAATGAAATATTATATTTAATTGAATGCATTGGGTCATTCGGCCCGTTACGCTCACACTACTAAATCAGACCCGACACCAATATAGATTTATAACACTCAAATCCGTTTGATAATTCAGACTAATAAATCAATCAAGTCCTCTGCAATCAAGTTCACAGTACCTTAGGTATAAATTATCTTCAAAATATTTATATGACACTCACTTTTCCACCCATCTGAGTCTACATCCACCTAAATATATCAAAGTATAAGCTATAATGCTAGAAACGGGTTCCTTCCAAGCGAATGAACCGATATATCCAAGATACCATTCTACAAAACATTCCATGCTTAGGCACTAGCTCTCTTGAATTCCAATATCTCCGTTCTCGTTATTGAATAAGCATTACAAGGCTCTCGCTTACGATACAAACCATTCGGTTTTATCCCCTTTTTTATAGAACATGTCTATATCGTTACAGATATAGAACATTGCACGTTCATGCGATCTGAAAATTATATAATAAAGTCGAACTGATTTTTACTGTATAATTTTGAGATCACATGGCAAGCTTCATACTGCATTTGTTTTATCCGTATGAACACTAGGATCATGACCTGTGATCCAAACTTTTACCGTAAAATATCCTACTGATCATCGACGTGTGTAAAGAGCCTTATAGGCACCAATTCTCACAAGAAATGGCCAGTATCTGACCCTTTTGTTTCCCTTATTTTTCAGACAGAAAGCGCAATGTTTCTGTCCGTAGTTGCTATTTCTATTTATAGCAGAACTGATGTTTCGTTGTAATAGATACTGTACCGCATTATCCTGTATTTATGGCAGTAATTCTAAACGGAATGGTGTATGTACTTAATTTTTATTTTCCGTTCTGAACTTTTAAACAAGCGCCTACGCTAACAGTTGTATTTGCTTTGATCCATGTAAAGTTTATTTCTCTTCTATAGCAATTCCTGAAACTACATTTACCAGGAAAGTTGATATCATTAATAATCTGCCTTACAATATAATTTTAGACTTAGTTTCCCAGCCATATTTTCCTGGCATGGTGGTCATTGATCATTTACCGTATCAAAATGATAGGAAAACGCGGTTTTTGTCCAACTTTCCCTATTCCATAAAACTAATTTCAATTGTTGTAGTGTACCTACACAAAAGCAGTCCCGGATTTAATTTAATTATTAATTACTTATATTGAAAACGTCGAAAACATAGTTGTTTACAGAAATTGAAAACCTAATTAGGGTGCTGGGTGACCTAATTACTTTCAGTTTTATTTTCTTTTCACAGTGCGATTCGTGAAAGTTTGCAATCAAATATAAAAAATGATAACTGGTAATTATATCTGTAAATAGGTTAAAAAAACACACGCCAAAATTCAATTAAGTTTTTAAAACTAGATGTGTTTGGTTTTTCCTAACTGACTACTCTGAGAAGAAAGATCGAAATGAACTCACAGGTCACAGTCCCTTTTAAAGTCCAGACATAATCTTGGTCAGGCCATAATGAGGACTATGCAGGTTAATGTCTGAGAATTGAAACTGCTCTTCGGTTTTAAACCCTGATTTCTTTTGTTTTTAACCGTTGTCGTAGGTACACTAGCTCCTGTATTGTAGATACGTTTTATGAAAATTATTACATCCACTAGCATTAATTTGATTCAGATCAACTATCTTTACTTTTCTCTTCCGCATTCCATATTCGCTTCAGAATTGCAATATATATTCCAATTTTTTCCAAGTCTTACTACAATCGCACAAAGTACGACTCGTAATTCATCGTCATCTTTGCCTAGTACATAATATTCGTCGAAATTCAACGTAATGATACCTAGGGTTTTCTATACAAACTAGTTCAGCTAGAACGAAAGTTGTAGCTAATATTATGCTAAACGCCGGGAATACTCTAATGCTTGTTGCGACGAGGTTCAAGTATCGCTTTGAAATGAAACGCAGAACCAGATTCTCTGTAGCGCACTTGTACACGAAGACCAAGTGTATGCGGGCTTGCATGGTATCCGACTAGAGAATTATACGTTTGTTTAGTTTAGGATTTGTTTCGTAAAATTGAAGGATTTTCAGAGTACAGTAGGCGTGTGATGAAATTGTTGTCCATGGTAAGAAAATTGCCAGCATGTGTAGGAATTTTAATGCTATCATTGACTCCTTTATCATCATCATCCACAGTCTTTTCAGCTCGCTCAAGGGGCAGAAGCCTCTTCTCTTTTGCGTCATTATTATATATATTGTGCCAATAGTCTCCCCTTGAATATGATACCTATCTGTCAAAAAAATCACTAGGTGGTGCAAACTTCGCCCCACTAAAAATAACTTCATGAACTTGAATTTCAATGCTCTAACTGCTATAACATAAACCTTTCTTACAAGCTATGCAGTACCAATGAAACCAGCGCTTTATAATCTAGCACTGACTAAATTATACACTACAAAATGTCTTTGATTCACCTGAGTACGATATCATCGCATCCCTGACATAGTAATGAATCAAACGCCGTGTCATCTGATAATTATGTGTAGGGCTGCCTACCTACCTTATCTGCTTTGAATATTTCATGAGCGATTGATAATTTATTCGATTTATGTTTAACTAAGGTTTTTGTGTTGATGAATGTAGGTTGATGAGTTTAGCTACGGTTGTAGAAGTTCTTTAACTTGGCGTCTGTATACTCTCGCAGAGGCACACCGAGACAGGCCGAGTGCGAGAATGCAGATGAGGTCGCTCGGACCGCCTCGGTGTGTCTCGGCGTTCGTCGCTCGCTCTCCGCCCCGTGTCGGTTTTTGTGCCCGAGTGAAAAGATCTCGTGGCAGTTGCGAGTGCGTCGCTGTACACTCTAGTGTTGCTTGCTCCGATTGACAGAGAACACGTTCAAAGTTTGCGTCCATCCTCTCGGGGTTCACAACTTCAACTGAACTAGGCGATAGTGTACATGGCCGCACTCGGGCTGATACCCCTCGTTCGAGACTTTTTCGCGTGACCTAGGGAGAGCAATCGTTCAGGAGTGTACAGCCGCCATTACTAGACTAGCTAAAATACAGGCTGGCAGAAACAGAGACGCGCAACTTGCTACCATGGATTCAGTAGTTCAGTACATGATTCTGTACTGCTTCAAAAAATGCCCTTCCGTGGAAGATAGCTTCGTTTTTAAGACGATTGACTTTAATAGTTTTCTGTATTTATCCACATTGCTTCAGTCTTCGTCGCGTGTCGTTCAAGAAGCCATGACACACAATACAAGTATTGCGTCGTCATTTATTATTGAGATGCGATCGTTTCTAATTTATTCTGCTAATTGTACTGAGGTCAACATTATTATTGATAGGTACTTTACCAGTATCGTTTTGTTGTCGTGTGATTAGTGTCTATTCATCTTTTATTGTGCAACAGAAAACTACATTACAAAGAAAATAAATTAGGTAAATACTTACTACAAAATATACAACGACGGACGGCCTTATCCCACGTACTGTTTGGTGTTTGTTTGGCACAACAGTGCGAACAAGGTTTCTTTTGATTATGCCAGTATAGCTTAAGTCAGTGAAAATATTAGCCAGTCAGCAAGGATGGTACCACAAGGGGAGCGCTAGACGGTTTCATGAAAATTACATTTACTAATGTACCAGAAGGCGCTGCTAGGTTCTGCGCTCCACAAGGTGGAACGACGACCTAGCAAAAGTTTCAGGAATCAGCTGGTTGCGGTCAGTACAGCACCCCAAATGCATAACACACTCTTGTTAATGTTATAATCATAATCCGAAAGATTTTGCAACAAATTTATATCCCATTGCTTCATAATTATGTTTGAAAAATTCGTCTGATCGACAACGTACTTAGATAACGCTATTTGTTGTATTTTCTAACTGAAAGGAATTGCCATTTTTATGTCGATTTTTTGGCTATGTATATTGTATATTTTCAGGAGCTAAATGCTTTTGATTAAAAATATCATAATGATGACTTTCACCACTTATTTAATACCAATGAAAGCCAATGGAAAACCAAGAATATTAACTCCGTTTTCATAGCTTTATAATAAATAAAGCTTTATTATTTCATAGCTTTACCAAGTAGGTACTTACTTCAGAATTTCAGAAATTTCTCAGAATCTATTAGAGAAAACCGGCGCTGTCAGGTCATCACAATTACCGGTTATTATACAAACTTGTCACGAACACGAAACCATTAATTATCGCCGTACTAAACTGAAGTCGGTAACAGAAGCGTTGCGGTGAGGGGAATGTAGGTACAGAAGCTTAACTGTCTTCTAATTACTTACGATTTTCAAAAAGTATAGTTTTGTATGCGTTTCTGGACGTTATAAATTATGTACCTACCTATTAAGAAAATGGAACCCGCTATCTAATTACGAAACACATTTTCGTAAACGATTACGACAAATTTGTTTCATTTTGACAGTTCAACAACATTCATTGCGTTATTTACGTTGCTGCGAAGATTTTTTTTCGAACCTATGAAGCAATGGATTAGCAGTTTGTTTCAAAACGATTCAAATTCTGATTGATTGTGTATTACGTAATTAGCGTAGGTACTGGTTTATAATTACCTATGATTGCATTTTTTTCAAAATCTTTCTGTAATATATATTGAAAAATTGGAGATCACTTTTCATAATTTAATTGCTATTGATATCAAAAATACCATTCTTAACAGATCGGTAGACTCCTATTTAAGAAGTACTTCAAAAAGCTAAGATAAAAATATAATATCCAAAATTAATAAATACTTATGCACATTTTAAAGTGCTGATGGCCTCTTTAGCCCCATGAAACATGAGGCTCCAGGGGCTTGTGAAAATCTTGGGGTTCATTCGATTTATCCAGTCTGGTTAACCCACGCTGGGGTCGGTGCATTTAATTCATTCATTCATGAACATTTTTAAGGGTGCTGAGATTTCAAAACAATGAACAAATTCAATGTCCTAATAGTTCGACAGTTCTGTGTATGCTTTGCAAAGCGACGAACCGAGAACCACTTTGACCACCCTCTATGAACAATTAAATATACACACTCTGGAAAACACACAATGAAAATGTTTTATTGTGTTTAAAATAACTTGTTTTTGAGTGCACTTGCACTGAAAAATGAGAACAGTGACTTTTCCATTAGCATTTTTTCATAGCTTGATCCCCATTCCACGTTGAAAAAAACAATTAATTTCATGTTTTCTGCGCACTTAATAAGCGTTATATGAAGCCAAGTCAAACATATTTGATGCTTAAAAATACTTTTTGAAAGAATATCTCTTCTTGACCAACCACAGTAAAATCTAACGCTGAACTTAGTCTTTCTACGAGTATTTACACCATTGCATCGAATGCCCCTAAACCCAACCCGGGCTACACGAGACACGAACACTCTTACCTAATATTCTTGTGGATACTGCTTTCTGAAACAATTTCCTAGCCATCTAAGTGATCAAACCTCGAGTGTCTGAAACCTGAAAATTCAGGAGCAGGGATCAAACCTTAACGAAAGACGTCCACTGCTGGACTTAGGCGTCCCCCAAGCATCACCGCATCGACCGGTCTTATGCTTCCCGCATCCAGCGGATTCCTGCGGCCTTCAAAAGGTCATCGCATCCTAAAGTTAAAATAAAAACAGCACGAAAGCTTTCCACTTACTTACCATCTTAAAAACGTGATCCGAAAGTGGTGTATCAATAATAATTTGTGTGGACAAGCCGTTTGCCACTATAATCATGTTAGATTCCAATGCATAACAGTCTATTGGCTAAAAAACTAATCATTGACTCGCGTGCTCCAATTACACACGCGTATTATTTGTCAGGGGTAGTCAACAGTTTGAACATCTGTTGTTTGTCAAAAAATTTGGCTGAGATGTATTGTCACCATACATATGGTACGGTTTAAGATTCCGAGTTTTCTCATCCTATTGGTTTCCATATTTGATATTTTCTGATTTAAAAAGACCCTGAGCACGTTTTCTCCACAAAATAAACCCGATGTCGTTGCTAGCTTATCCTAACTAAGAAACGGACACGGTTTTTTTTTTAAAAAGAGTAACGGTGGAGTTTCTTGCCCATTCTTCTCCATACGAAAACTACCTTTTGGAATGGGCGACTAGAATCAGTTTTATTATTTTTTGTAAAGTTTGACGTTCAAAAGTGCCTTTTTTGTGCCTAATTGAAATAAATTATTTGACTTTGACTGTGACTTTGACACGAAACTGCTCTTGGCGCTGGTCCAATTTGCGGTCAGATTGCCTTTTCTTATCGTTATCTAAGTTTTCATTTTTATGCTAACAGTATTTTGTCTCAGCAGGATTTTATAAAGGCAATCACACATACGTTTGTTCAATAATATATCAATTTAAATGTCAGTCTTTTGCCGCATGCATTCCGAAGGTTTCCAACACCTGTTCTAGACAGGCGTAAGCGCATATCGTGGCGCGAGTGTATTGACATGTTGATTCACGCGTTTAATTGCGCGGAGAGATGTGTGCTATGCCTTATGTTAGATTTACGATCAATTGTCATGTCATTGTTTACAGGCAATTTATTTAACCAATAGCTTATTGTTTTATATTGTTTTCTGTCGTGTGTGGTCTCAAATTAAAGATTTTCACATTAAGGCTTCATGAAAATTGTTCTACCAGAATCGCGTCTCATTGTCGCGTTGCGCCTTTAAAAGAGGGACTTATCAGAAAAGAAACAACAATAAGCAATCGAGACGAGACCCGCAATAAGCATTCACAGAGTCTTGTCATATAACAAAAGAAGCTGTTACATTAATAAATGTGACCACAAAGATCGTGTTATCAACAAAAGCTGAACCTATATTTAGAGACAAACAAAACCCACATGTTGCCAACCCCTGAACATAACGGCGCAAATAATCATCGCAGTAAGTAATACACACTACTCGAACCAAATTTTCCTATTTACGTAACACACTCGAGTTGTAAGAGCGCTCATGTCTTTCTATATGCTGTAGGCAAATAACTCTGAGTTTGATAAGTGTTATCACTCGTAGTGAACGTGGAAACTGTCTTGCTTGAAGATACCTTGTCGTTTTCATGGAAAATGTTGCATCTATACAAATAAATAAAATTGATCGTTGGTCTAGTGGTCGCAAGCGCTGTTGCTGAGCATGAGGTCCTGGGTTCGATTCCCGAGTCGGTCATAGTGTTATAGGCTTATAGGGTTTTTCCATCTGGAATTGCTCATTAGCAGCTCGGAGTCTGGATTTGTGCTCGGTTGATGGCAATAGGCTCGCCCCCTATTACACGGGACTTAAACATAACTGACGAAATGTGGGTGTACTATAGGTACACCCCTGCCTAACGCTTCGGGGAATACAGGCGTGATGTTATGTTAATCTATACATATTTTAAATTATAAAGTTCCTTTCACGTCTGTCTGTGTGATCGCGTTGTTCTTCTAAACAACGCAACGGATTGTGATGCGGTTTCCCAGGGCCGTCTGAACCATATTGGGCGCTGGAGTGCGAAAATCAGCTTGCGGCCCTTTCCAACAAAAAAAATAATAACGTAATTTGTGTGTCCCTGTTTTAAGGTCCGTACCTCAAAACGAAAAAACGGAACCCAAATAGGATCACTTCGTTGTCCGTTTGTTTTTCTATCTGTCTGTCAGTCTGTCAAGACACTTTTCTCAGGAACGACTGGAGCTATCAAGTTGAAATTAATATCAAATACATAGGTCTACGGTCCCTTGGAGCTATGAAACAATCAATCTTCTAACTCAAACTCAAAGCATTTATTTTAATTATACAATTTACTTTTGAATTTTCAAAGAGTCGGTCAGTGAGAAATATGAAGCTAGTTGCCCATCCCAAAGCGTAGTAGGTACCTATGGAGAAGAACGGGCAAGAAACTTTACGGACACTCTTTTATATAAAAAAAAATGTTATAAAATATTGGTTACATCGTTCATGTTAAAATTATACCTGTGAGAACAATGTAGAAAGACGTGCACGTTAAAAGCGTCCGTAATAAAAAGAAAAAAACTAATTCAAAAATTAAAATAAGCACTGGCAGCTAAGAAATGACCAGTCCCAACTGACGGCACCCGTTCACGAAGGCGCCCCCTAAGAAGACCCTACGGCCGGGTGTTTCGCAGATGTTTTGTCTAGTCATAAAAACCTAGTGCAGAGCAGGGGCGGGTCGCTAGTTAAATAGGTATATCTGTGAAGGTGTAGCTGCGTTGGATTCCGGAGATAAGTGATAAGAATAAAGGAAGGTGCTGTCAAATTCTCTAGTTAAAGTATGTAGGGTATATTAGTCATATTCGTGAGTAATCAAAACAACGACTTCAGACAGGCGCGACGCGATTCTGGTGGAACAATTTCGCAGTCACTGCACGTCTAATCAAAGTGTATTCAAAGATGCGTATGTCGCAATAAATTGGTTGAAACCGTTAGAACTATATCCCTAGGGATATAGCTATATACCGTAATATAGTTTATGAAAGCGGTTCATAACTGTCGGAATGCCTTAATTTTGTTACTGCGACCAATTTCGACGTATTTGGTCACAGTTCCTAACCTAACTTAACCTTTTTGGTCTGAGTAGGTACCCTAATAGTTATATTACCAGATCGCGCTCGTATCATAATTATATTCCTAGTAAAACAGTTATGAACCCGTTTCATATAACTATATTACGGTATATAGCTATATCCCTAGAAATATAAACTATATCACGACAACATGGTTTTGACGACATGGTTGGCGCAGTGGTTAAGCGATTGACTGCTGCGCTGCGTGTCGCGGGTTCGATTCCCCCACGGAACAAATATTTGTATGACCTACAATTAGTTGTTCCGGGTAATGGCTGTTTGTGTATGTGAGTTTAAATCTTTGTAAGCGCACCCACAATACAGGAGACAGTCCTAGTGTGCGGCATAGATTTAAAAAAAGTACATATTTCACGGCTTCAACCATCTTACTAAGACAGATACACGTCCTCATCGTCATTACATTTTTATTCCATTCATCAACACACAATTTTATCTTCGTGTAATTAGGCTATCTCCTAAACAAGCGTATTTTCAATACCTAATTATCACCAGCTAATATTAGTTCAACCTTCGCCAAAGTCATGTAATTTAGACCATGTCGACGCGATGTTTACGAAAAATTCAGCTGAAAATTGGTACTGCTTTGACTAAAAAAAAACTAAGAAAATTGCCTATTTTGTATGATTTTCATATGTATGGTTTTATCGTGTCTCACTTTAGTATGTGCATGGTAAACAAAGCTATAAAACAGACGACTAGAATTCTATTTGAATAAAATTGAATTGAGTTTTCACATAAACAGAAATGAAAATATTGCTGTAATGTTTTCATTCTATTGTGTTCATGTATTGTGTTAAATTTTTGTATGTTCTCCCTATAAGTCCTTATTTAAGTTATTTTGTTTAGGTCTACGTCTAAAAACAATATTTTACACACAGGGCTTTCCATGCTCCGGGAATGAACGGCCCAGAGCCAATCCCTTGTGAACAAGTTCATTAAAAATTTACGCAAGATACTATAAAGATAATTTTTTTTTACGATTCTTATTCATGTATGTGTTGCATAGCGAAAGTTGTTTAGTAAGCGGAATAGCTTACCAAATATATCTTGTCATCTCTCATCACCCCCTTGACGGATGCAGGTCACTAAATCGCCATCCTGTATTTGAGATCATAATTTACATACCTAGTAAATTTTACGCAGACGAGACGTACCACCAGTAATTTTTATTACAACGTTATCTTTACTTTAATTAATTAATAATAATTCGCAAAATCAGCTTCCCATAATTAAACAGCTCAACAAAACAGTGTACACATGCCACAACCACCTGTGCAGGGTCGCTGTGTCGCATTACGTCGCTTATGTAACGCCGATGCCGTGGGTGACCTACATGTACCTGACTGGTGACTACGATCGTAATGTGAGACCGTTTTATAGGGGCTACCGGGCTATACCGACGCTTGTTATTTTATTCTGTTTTCTGGGTTACCATCTTTGCATGATCTTGGGTATATGGGATAGCAATGTCAATCAAAACAATTTTCATGGTACGAAACTATCTTTCTTTAATAAGCGCCTGATTTCTGGAAGCCTATTTATTGCCCTAAAGCAACATAAATCTGTGTTGGTTGTCGCCAATCGACTGATCCAGACAGCTTAGATTTGACAGTTTAATTACTGATCAGAAACATGATGAGGCTTTCGGAAACCACAGGTTCTAGACCAAGTGCATGCTCTTACAAATTCTCTGGTATGAAAACCGGTTTTGTTATCATCAACATCCCCAAAAAGAGAGCCTGGTTTACTCACAAGCCAATGATGAAAGTATTTATCAAACACTTATTAAAATATGATCCTAAAATGCAAAGAAACCTAAATGTGTATGACTAAATTTTGACGATATTTTCCCTTCCAGGGAGAGAACTCCAAGCGAGGACACGAGGTACGTTGGTAGTAGGCCGTGTACAGTGTTGTGGGCTTATATATACACCAATACTGCATGAATTGGTCGCATCTGCCGTCATACAGATAATATACATACAGAAACAAGCTTATGTTACAGACTTGAGAAGGAAAGAGACGAAAATGGCCATCTTATTAAGCACTAACCACACCGTTTCTGGTTATAGAATTTTCCGGATTCTGGGCCGTTTGTCAGTGTCAGTAAACGTCAGTGCATGCTTTGGAACACTTGAGGAATGTGACGGCTCGGAGCCCGGCCAAACAAAAGCCGTTCTTTTTCTGGTCAATGACGGGACACTGAACCTGGAAGGCTCTGAACCCGTTACGGCCCTGACCGTGATAATTATGTGGGCGGATCCTTAAAAAGTGCATGCCCATTGACTATGCCATGGATGTGGCGAAGTTTTGGGCACATAATTTGATACACTGTCGTGCCATCGACATGACTAAGAAGGCCGATCTTCCATCTCTTTCTTTTATCAGGTCGCTTTTATTTTGCAATTATAAAGCTTGCTTACTATATGTGTGTTAACTATATGTTGCAATTCCTCTCTTCACCCGCGTGGCATGTCAAACCTATTTCACTGTATTTTTGCATCCTTAGTTCATTTAGGGCTCCAGTCGCCTTAAAGGCAGGGATAGAAAGGAAGGTTATGAAGCACTGATTCACCAAGTTAGTCAAAGTATGTCTTTAAGTTAGGTAGGTATATCTGTTACGAGTATCACTTAGACTTAGTAACCTTGGAGCCTAGATAGACCAGAAATCGTGAGTCGTTCCTACACCTGACCAAAGTTATATTTAAACGATGTTGCACCGAAAATGCACGAACAGTTGGTCCAATCACAAAAGAAGGTTCTATCAACCACTGGCATACGGATATCCAAAGTATTCCAAAGATACACCTCATCCCTGTTTATAGCACTGCATGACCCTGTGAACAATTTTTTAAACACTGATTTGAGTCCACCTTCATGAAAGTTGATACTGCCTCGTGATTTGTGTTCTTAGGGCCAAGGAAGCCTGGGCCGGAACTGCCGATAATTTGTGCAGTTATTATTCACGGAATGCAACAGAACTCATTTAAATCTGTAATAAACCAACGAGTCATGGACTGAAGAACGAATGCCCATATGCAGGAATTACGAACCCACACCTAGCACAAACATATTTAGCTTAGTTTTGAAGGGGTTACATGTGCAATCCATATTGCTGGTACCTATTTTTTTTTAATAATAAAACTGGACAAGTCCGGCTTTTTCCCCCAGTTCAGACTTGTCCGGCCTTGTCATTAATTGTCCGGATTTTTCGACAAGTGAATTATTTTTTGGATAAAAATTTATAAACAATGACAAGAAAGATTAAAAGTAAAATGTGCGGACATTTTTGCAAACGTCCGGCTTTTGTCAGGTCAAATTTCGAATGGTAACTCTTTTTAACTGACTTCCAAAAAGGAGGAGTTTCTAACTTCGTATATAGCGTATGTATTTTTTTATGTATGTCCACCGATTTCTCCGTCAATTGTGGACCGATATTGAAAATTCTTTTTTTAGGCGTGAAAAAAAAAAAAGATTATTTGTATTGTTTTGCATAACATAGTCTGAGCCCCTGGGCCAATGACTTTAACGAAGATGTAAAACAATTTAAACCTCCGACTCCATAAATCAATGTGCCTCAAACATTTTGATAGCACCGTGGCGACAGTTTCACCGCAGTATTTCCCATGGCATGATGGCATAGTTTCGCGCCAATAACATAGTTTCATCGCGGCTTTCTTTCCTTCGAGCCCGCGCCATGCTGCGGTTTGACGAAATATGTTAATGTTTGAACATAATCGTGGCTGGCAATGACCTACCAATGCCGTTAGAGTAAAATGTGATAATATTCTTGTACTATCACATTTATAACATAACATCACGCCTGTATTCCCCGAAGGGTTAGGCAGACGTTTACCCTATAGTACGCCCACATTACGCCAGTTATGTTTAAGTCCCATGTAATAGGGGGCGATCCTATAGCAATCAACCGGGCACAAATCCAAACTCAGGGCTGCTACTGAGAAATTCCTGGTAGAAAAACCCAATTAAACTTTGCCGTTAATCAAACCCAGCACCTCATGCTCAGCAGTAACTCTTGGGACCACTAAGCCAACGACTCAGCTATAACAGATTCCCTAAAACTTGGGTCAAGAAGTTCAATAACTACCAGGATCATAACAGCTTTTGAAACGAATATCTGTGTTTCCAGACGGACAGATAGACAGACACCATAATTATATGGCATGAGGAGCCTTCTGGGTCTGGACTTTAATATGTGTTCCAGACAGTTTTAATTGGAACCGTCGGAAACTCTTATAAACAATGTTCAATAGTATCAGCTGAATAAAGAATTAACCTTTTTTGGCCTTTCTTTGAAGTTTGAGTAGCTATCGAAAGTTTTGCTTCACCTAACTAAGATTCTGGGAAGCCCCCAACTTGTGTCAAGAATTTCGTTAAAAGTTGATGAGACTAATTGCAAACAATTTTCTTTTACTCTCTTTAATTAACACGGTTATAAACCAATTACAGTAATTAAAGACAGACATACATATAAAAAAGAAAATATTAAATTCAACACCTCTTACAGTATTTCCTGACATGCCCATAATATCTTCATCCATTCATCCGCAAACAGATCGGTTGATGCATTTGAATCCAAGAGATCATTAAGGCGACGATAACTGACTTTTAATGATTTTATACTGAAGATCACGTCTAAACGAGTAGTGTTAATGATTTGGAAAAATATATATTAAATTAGAGCATGTTCTTAATAACTTATTAAAGGAATATTTTACATTATGTTTATATTACATAGTGAAATTAATTTGTAAAGTTATGTCTATCGCGGATAAAAAACTGAGCATCACGTAAAATATATCAAGCGTATTTTTCTGAAACCTTCATCATTTTAAAGATAATTTAATTATTGATCTTTTAGTATACGTGTTTATTAAAATACCTTTTGTCTAATGTATAATAAATTAATAAGGCGTCTAATTTGGGACAGCGCTCCTTGATGAGCGAGTCCTATTACTGGCTGCACGTACGACGCGTTGCGTGAGCTCAGTACAGAACACGCAAGCTAACTACTCAAGGTCACTGGCATATATCTGCGTCTTAAGTGCGATCAGAGTGCGAGATACTGGCTATACCTACACTTAAAATACATTGGTCAGCAATCTCGTAAATACAATATTTCATTGTTCTCCATATACTGGCGAATATTTTTTTTTTCAAACAAAAGCAACACTCGGTTCATTCCGCTTTAATTGTCTGCGTACATTTTATGATCCGGGGAACAGAATGCTGTGGTTTTCTGCTTTATGGACATATCCAGGTCAGCTTTAAAAGGTAAATTTTCAATATTGCAGTGTCGAAAACTGACGGACGGGAAATATGGGGAAATGAATGTGTATAAGTACATAATGTACATTCATACATACATCGACATGTTACAGTACTATACAAGCTTCTGTGGTCGCCCAAGCTTTTAAATTAATTCCAGAACGATATATTTGAACGATAAAATAAATTCTCTTCGTCATTTACAGTGCTACTTCAGTGGTGTCTGTATCTTCTGTTCGAATTAATTTAAATTGATTGTTGTTATAGCCCTTTTTAAAGACTCTTTCTTGCAAACCTTTTTGTGAAGAGTCTTCAGAAATTAAGGACTCTTCACAAAGGTTTGGTCCTGGGATAATTGCAATCTCAAATGTCGTAGTGTTGTGCCTAAATCCACACGAGTTATCGAGCAATGCAAAAATAGCAGCCATAGTATATTTAAGTTTTTGCTATCTTAATAATTATTTTTATTCAACTACGGCAAAGCCGAAGAAAGGTTATGATTTTAACAGGGGTATGTATTTATTCATCCCTCATAACTCCTAAACGACCTTTTTGTTATTTGATCGATATGAAGCGCCAATCACGCCTGTAAAGTTGCCAGTTAATTTAATATTATCTATTTTTATGTTTTCTTTTTCATGTTTTTTTAAATATTATATTAAATAATACTATCAATATCACATAAAACTATTCAAAAATACACCGCAGTCTATAATATAATAAAATAATTGAGAGTTCCGCTACCGCTATAAGACTTCCAGATTACTTTAACTGTATGTAACTCGACGACAAACGTGTGAACAGGGGCGGAAATTGAATCATTACATCTCAATGTACCCACTCAAGTATGTAACTATGTACACAGCTATAATGTGTTATCTACAGAGAGGTAGGACGGTAAATGCCTCAGGATTTGCACGAAGGACTGTTTGTTCAGATAATCTTTATCCAAGGTAGCAATCGTGAACTTGATTACTAAAATGTGGCTCATAAAGTTTATGTTGCTATGCGGTCTAGATACTGAAACTTTTTTTAGTTTTATGTCTGGCTTTCTTTACGGAAACCTGTCGCGTTGTCTAACCGTCCATGTTCTGGTTTGGAAGTGGTGAAGGTGGGCGTTTTTTGGGGACTATCTTATGTAATTTTGACGTTCGAAAAGTGCTGATTCTAAGCTTATTTTGAATAAATGACTTTTGAATTTTGCCTACGATGCATATCTTCCGTCTTTCACCAAACATTCACGAAATTATCAAGTCACATAACCGTCTGTCTTCTGGTCTACAAAAGATTATTCTGTCGTCTTTTGCCAAAGGATCTAGTGGCACCTATTAATAACAAAGTAGAACGATCCATCATCTGGTCTACCGACCATTTGTAATTAGGTATATCTTTTTCAAACGTCCTGTTAAATTTTCATCCTGCCTGTTTCGTGCCAAAAGAAAAACATCTCTCACTTCCTCAATAGCCACTCCTTGACTTTAATTCCTTTCGATTAAATCTATATATTTTCCTTCCACACCTTAAGCCATCACCCAATGCGGCGGAGGCACCCTTGAAGAAATAGTCAACACATTTGCGGAGCCACAATCTGTTTGTGTAGGACCGCACGTCAATATACCGGGCGAACTGTATGTGCCTTCGTTACGAGGACGTATCGGAATCAATATTTGGATAGATCATTGCAGGAAGTTGAAGATGGCTTTGTGATATTGATTGGGAAATGGATTTCATTCTAAAGTTTATTTACCGCTTGTGGAATGTTTTAGACGAGTAATGGCGTGAACAAGCCAAGGAGATGTGATATCTCGTTCAGAGCACTGCTTGTATGTACTCTTTTAATCAGTGGTTTATTCAAAGTGTATTGCTGCTAGTAACATTTAACTTGCATGCATCCAAGCCACAAAAATTCTGTTACAAATGTTTGCACATTTTAGAAATCTGTTTAGTTACTATTCACTCGGACTTTATCAAAACGCGTACCATTCAACTTCCGCACATAGCTAACTAAACCTAACCCATGGTTCACTAGTTCATACGTCTATGTCAGTGCCAATTAGTTCTACTTTGACTAAACTGTACCTGACCCGGAGTTCCAGCCACTCAATTCAGTCACCCCTCCACGTCCGTACGTAATTCTTTCCACCGTCCTGATGGGCATTTAATTGCGTCGATTACTGTTGATCCTATTAAGAGGAGCATTATTACGTCTCTGTTTTTTATTAATTTAAAATCTTGCTTTGATTGTATTTTAATTGATAGCTTTGGTTTTGGAGTAGGTATATTGATATTGTGTTTATGTCTGCATGTTTGTTTTGGTGTTGATGTAGTGATTTATTTAAGCCCAATCGGATTACCCATCGCCGAAAAATTACGAATTTTCGTACAATCTTGTATGCGGTATTTCTTCCTTTTAGGGAATAAGTTTTCAAAAATCCTTCCTTAATGCTTAATTTGGTTAAATAAGGAACTCTAGTGCAAAATTTCGTGTTTCTAAACCCACCGGCTTAGGTTGTGCGAGGTCTTTCAATGAATTCAAGATTTGTATTAAGTAGATAGAGATCAGACAACGGTTTTAGATTATAGGAAAGTGGTACCGAAATAGATTTATTCGTCATAAAAATATATTCCATTTCTTAAAATATTCAATGTTCCATGAAAGTCCTGGTAAAAATAGCTATTTTCCGAAGTCTATTTCAAACGCTCGCGTCCAATTCAATCAAATATGCTCTAAATAGAATTTAAGAGGCGGCTACTATTGGACACCAAAACCTTTAGAGATATATTTTTACAAATAGGTGCTTGCAGTTATAAATATGGTTAAATGCATCTTAAAGCCTTTATATACTTACACTAAATGATTAATAGAAGGTATGGTAAACCCAAAATTGATAAAACTGTCACTATCAAAACGATTTTGCGGTGATTAACTGACATTTTCCGGAAAAAGCAACCCACTAAATTGGATTTCGATGGACCGTTAACCGTTCCCGGAAATAACCATCCGTTTAAAGTGTCAATTTAGGACCCAATTCCTTTGAAAATTAAAGAGTTGAATACATATATTTGTAGACCTTTTAAAATACCCCCTAAATATCAGAATACCAGCGCTGCCAAATTTATTGTTAAATGTCGCAGCATCATGCTGAGATAGGAGATGCATTTTGGTCTCGCACAGGACTTACTTAGTTTTTATTTTAATTGTTTTTTAATTTTTAATGAATGTGTGTTTTAATTGATCGCCTGTGCTTGTCCCAATAAATACTTTCCCTTTCTTTATTTCAAGATATCTTCAAATCTATCTAGTAGTAATGATGTTCTTGAGCACATTTGGAGTTTACCTTTTTTCAAATTTCCTAATTTGACGTGACTAGAAAATATAAACCTATCCTTAGCAATTGCAAAATATAGCCATATCAAATTCACACATTCTTCATCGACATATCCACACACGGCATCCCACAGCGAATTCCTAACGCGTCACACCGTGGTATTGTCATGTACTATAACAACTACATATAATATTGACAGCCGCTGACCTAGAAAGCCAGGAAATTAACTGTCGTGGCTGCCGTCCACAACCGTATGAGCCTTTAGAGGCGCACGTGGGGGTTCCTTCAGGGAGCTATTCGTTAAGACTCATAGTGCTGTACGTTATTTAGTATGGCAATTTAAGGGGAGGGTTATGGGTCGTGGGATTGAATGCATGCTTAGGATTATATGTTGTGTTGTTGTGGTTCAGGTAAATAGCTGGAGATTCTCTTTTATTTTGTGATGTGTGTGCTAGCTATGGGATTGTGTCAATAATGGGCCGTACACCTATGAGTACCAATGCAGTCACCAGTATTCAGCATCTTTGAGCGGTCGTGTTCATTGATACGATAATGCTTTTAAAAATTTCTCCACTAGTGATGATACATTAGTGAGACTCTCCTTTACACGCGGTAATTAAGCTTGCTGAATTATGTTTTCACCACGGTGTAAGCGTTATCGTATACAGTCAGAATCAAGAAGATTGCAGTAGTATGATCAATTTCTGGCTTCCATAAATAAATATGCATTCTAGTCGACGATTCAATTGATCCATTACATACTCTAGTGTAGTAGCAACAAGTGAATAATGACGAAACAGCTCACCGCAATGAATTTAAGTTATTTTGAATTTTTTTCCTGATAAACTAGCCATTCAAATCGCTTGTAGCACAGATTAATGTAGTTAATAATAATAAATGATAATTTACTATGATTAATATTATTATTGTATAACGTTCTTTAGAGGAGCTTGTGGCTAAGTAATAACTGCCGCACGGGTCGATCCATCAGGTTAAGCTACGCTTGCCGGGGTTGGTTTAAAAGCCGGACATGTCCGGACAAATTCGGACGGATGGTAACCCTAGACCCGAATGATGGCGGGTTGCTAGTAGCGCTCATGGTGCATATTCCTTTTCCACATATTCGGTGCATGTCGCCTCTTGGAACCATCATTTTAATTAAAAATGTTGGTCGCATGACGTAGTCAGAAAAATAAAAAGGTACAAGTCAAAATTAGTTATTGACTGTACCTACCTGCAAACCGATGTCATTATCCACAGTCTACCGACCCCTATCGATATGCAGACCAAGCAGTTACTATTACACATTTTCAAAAAAATCTGTTTTTTTAATCAATTTTGTCCCCACATAACCATGTCCCTATTCCAATTATTGAGCCTCATGGGTCGGGTTAGCCTCCAGGCGGTCGTGTAATCCAATGAGGATGCAGGTACAGTCGGGCGACAGTTTTGTCGCACCGTTGACTCGCACCCTCACACTCCAACTACCTAATGTGGTCCTAGGGCTGTGCTGCTTAGAAAGGAGATTTTTGGTCCACATTTTGCTTATTTTCTCATTGGTTATTTTATCATTAAGTTGGGTAAATATTTTGTTTGTGCCCAAGGCCTGTGTGGGTCTAATTATATTTCGATCTTTTGCATTATATATATTTAGTATTTTGTTTTACTGCCTGGATTTTCAGTGAAATTCAGTCAATTTATTTGATTAAGCAAATTGCTTTATTGGTTTATTTTTAAACTCATACAAAAAAAAAAACATTCTTGAAACCCAGCGCCAACCCAGTGGCTGACTGCTCTGGATGCGCCTGACATACATTGATATATCTATTACTCGTGGAGATTTTTAATGTCCCCTTATTCTAAATTCCTCAAAACCTCAAGCAGCCTCCGCGATCTAATCCATCAAAAAGTTGCTAAAACAATTTACTTTTACTTAACAAAATTGGTGTTCCAAGTGTTTTCTCCCCTCGGCACCCTACATTTCGCTGAGCTGGCGTGGGGCTATGGATAGCCCTTGAGACCCAATGCCGACGTCTAGTCAACTTCCGATATAGTCGGCACTTGTATGAACCTGTAGTGTATAATATACCTGAGACACTTCGACATGATGCTGCAGTGTAATTTTTATTTATCTTTAGAATCTTGTAGGTACTACCTTGAGACCATTTTCCACAAGTTGAGAGCACATGCGTAATCTTATATGTATATATTTTTTGAGTATTTTGTTCAGGCTTATATCAATAACCAAGAGAACTATTACAACAATTATTTAAGAGTAGTCTTACGATCTTACAACTTCTGTAAGAAGTTGAATTTTTTCAGTAATCTCTTGGAATAACCCTATTCCTTTGCTTCTTGGGTCTCAGAATAGGTTCAGGAAATTCGGTTTATTGATCTTCCTGTATTTGCATTCCAGCGTCGTCTAACTGAGTAGATTATTTGCAAAAAATAATCAGAATGATATTGTTCAGTTTATTTATTTCGTTTGGGATTTTGTTTGAGATATATTTTCCCTTATATGTTGTTCTTTAATTTTCTGTTTTTAATTCCTTTTATTTATTTCCAACGCAAACAGCGGGTTTTACAGGTAAGGTTAAGCTACCTAATTAGTAATTACCGCTAGTGTGTACCTACTTGATAACATTTAATTGTGCATTATGCCGTGTGTTCTATGCGTGAAGACAATGATCGTAAACCTACGCTAGTCAGGGACAACATTTATTTGTAGAAGGTGTTTATTTGTGAATGCTATTGTTTTGGGGTCGCGTGTATAAAAATGTGAAATGTTTAATTTTTTTCTGTCGTAATTATATTGCTTTAGGGAAAATATTGCATAAGAAAATTATAACATTTATCCAAGTTTTAATATCCCATTAATGAGACCATGTCAAAGAATCAACTGGCACTGGCATATATTTTCTTTTTTACGCAAAAATAGAAACAGAAGGTTACTGAAAGCTTGTAATGTTATTATGTACTTTCTGAATGAATAATAATAATTTAATTTAATAATAATATAATTCCATTTAATATCTATTTCATAATTTATTTTTCTAACTATGGGTGTATGTGTAAAAACTTGCCTGAAATAAATGTTTTTTTATTTTATTAAAACGAAAGTTAGGCGTTGGTATTAGCTATTGATTGAGCATAATGACAACAACCAAGCATAGTCTATTTAAGGTGAGCGTCCACTGGTCCGCGGTGGCCGCAACACACGCACGGCACGCAAAGGATTTTAGTTTGCTTTGTATGAATTCATAATCGGTACCGCCTGTACCGAGCGCATTTTTGCGTGGTTCCCGACGACCGACCGAGCGTTGCATGCCGGTGACGTCACTTGGATTAGTTCACCGCGTGCATCGCTCACTGCCGCACGTTGATTTGTTTACAATAAAAGTGAGGACCGCCAAAAACATTATAAAATGGATGACTCACTTTTAATTCTTTTAGTAGAAAGAAATGAAGAGTTGTATAATAAATATGACAATATTCAAATTTGCAAAGAAGAGATAATAATCGGATGCGATGCCGATGCCGTGCGTCCACTGTGCACGCACGGCATCGGGAAATCCGTTCAATAAGTTGCGGACCAGTGAACGTTCACCTTAAATAGGCTACAGTGGTTTTTTCTAAAACTTAAGATTTCGTTTGGATCTCAAAGATAATTTATACCATAATTATATTATAAGATTGATAAATTGAGTAATTTATCAAGTAGTAGAATGCTAGTTTCGGCCACCTATCAAAAATACAATGCTAAAAGGTAATCAAGGTTAGATAACCTTCATAATAGTCAGTAGAATAATCCCTTATCCTGATAATCACATTCCGTGATAAAGTGTAGGTAAAGTTAAAGTGAAGTGCTCGAATAATTATTATGAGTAAATTTACTCGTTGCTACGCTATCTCGGCGCCTCGGCGTTATCCAATTAGTGGCAACCATCGTGTAAGGGTTGCCAGAAATAAAATGTTTTTGGATTTAAAAAAATGTAAGTGCAACATTGGCTTAGCGGTCGTTGGCTATTGATTGAGAAAGAAAGAAAGAAAGAAAAGAAAGAAATATGCATATTCTGCACAATCAAAACGCACAATCGAAGAAAAATACATAAATAACAAAAGTAACCAAAAAGCCTCGTATTCAACCAACAAATAAACGTTTGGAAATGTTGTTCATCGGTTGATGTCGAGGCCTCGGACATGAGCATATGAGCAAAATGACAACAACCAAGAATAGTCTATTTAAGGTGAACGTCCACTGGTCCGCACCGGCCGCACCGCACGCACGGCACGTAACAGATTTTGGTTTGCTTTGTATGAATTCAACTAGGACTAGTAGTCACGATTCCCAGGTCAGGTAAAGGGTTATTGGGTTTTTCTGTCAGGACATTTTCGGAGAGATAATCGAAGTTGTTAAGTTCGGTAAATGGTAGGGCCATAGCTAATTACACATTGGAACCTAAGTAGCGGAATGTGGATAAACCCACAAAACCACCTAAACCTATACCTCAGCTTAATCCTTCGGGGAATACATTTTTACATTAAATAATATTTGTTATTTTATGGTACGTTGCGTAAACTTTTCCCTTATGATTATGAATTAAATTAGCTCGTTGCACCGTTGTCGCTCAGTAACGAAGTTATCCAATTAGTGGTAACCCTACACGATAGCACGGGGGATGTCATACAGACATGTTTTTGTTCGAATATAATTAACTCATTTGGTGTATTCATCTTTACATGAAATAATTTTAATTTATACGTGTTCTCGAGTAGAATTATTAAATTATGAATTTCAAATGTTCAATCTATTACAGCGTTCGGGGTGGAGTTTTAGAGACAGAAATTTCCACACCGAACTTTTTCTAAAACTGCCATGTGCTATAGGAACAGCCGAGTGAACCAATTAAAGTCGGCAATGCTAACTTTGCACACATAAAAACCATCGATTATAGCCCAGCACTATGAAAATCCTACAACAGGCCACATCCCTATCAAACTTTAGTTTTAAAAAGCTCGCCACACACTTTTAACGGTATTTTATATAGCTATGCGTAGACGTCGCGTCGCCGCCGGACGTGGCAATTTGCGACAAGGTCCCCTCTTGCCACCTTGCCACCATCTCCGTACCCCCCACTGCCACCGTACTCACAGCTCCGTTGTGTTTTATGTTAAAGCCCCTGCACGCATGTTTGTGTTTGTTGTATAGTTTGTAATTAAGGAAATAAATGGTAGATGACCTACATAAATCGGGTACCCCAAGGTATTTTTTTTTTGTCCACAACGGTAAGCTCTTGGCATGCATCTCACCTGATGGTAAGGGATGATCAAACCGAAGGCAGAAACGAGCTTCACCCGGAATCCTCAACCACAGACGAACTGGCTATCTTACCTCTAACTGCCGAAACACAACAATCCTGTTAACATTGTTGTAATGCCGACAGATTTTGTGATGACTCCCGAATTAAACTAACTTGGGGTAACCAATCAATGCAGGATTTCTTACGATCAATATCCTTTAGGTTTTGACCCAATGGTGAAAGCATTTTTACGTACCTAATCTCAAGTATTTCTACCAAAAAGTAGTCCTAAAATAGATCTAGTCACTGAAAACCTTGAAAGCCTTTTTCATTTAATCTGTTTTCTATTTAACGGATTGGGTTGTTTTATTTGTTGTCAACCTACCACAACGACTCCATTGTGATTTAACCCCAGACATCAAGGCAGCTTTATACGAAAGTAATGTGACAGTACAGTAAACCAGTCCAGCGCTGACTTGCAACTGGGCTCGTGTAGACACTAGTTTCAACCCAGTCCAGTGCTGACTTCGCGCCCTCAAGTCAGTCAAGTCAACTAACAATATCAATCTGCCTAGCCTTTTCCCAAATAAGTTGGGGTCGGCGTCCAGTCTAATCAGATACAGCTGAATACCAGTATTTTACATGGACTGATCTGACCTCCAAAACCCAATAACTGGGTAATACGATACCTACCTTGGTAAGACTGGTTGTAAGACTCTCGGGCTTCTAACGACCCGTAATGACTGCTAGTCCAGGTGACTAACCTACCCATCTATTTTCCGGCCCCCAAACGCAGTACCTTCCCCCGCCAGAGTTACTGCCGATCTTGTCTTCATGAACCCACTGACTGGGTCCGAAAGTGAGTCACTGGGTCCAGTCACTGCCATCGTATAAACCAGGCATTAATGATCAGAGACTTATCTGGCTTTCAGAATCTGTAGGTTAGTTATTCTTACCACGCACCGACTCCGAATAGTATTAGCTAATCAATCCCTTTCAAACATGCACTAGAAATCACAAACATATTTATGAGTGCTACCTTTTTTCCAGGTAAAGAAAATGGCAGAACGTGTAGCCAAATGCCGCGAGGAAGTATCCAAGAGCAGAGAGAAGTACCAGTCGGCGTTGGCAGAGATCACGGCATACAACCCCCGTTACATAGAGGACATGACGGGCGTCTTCGAGCGGTGCCAGCAGATGGAGGCTCAGCGGCTGAAGTTCTTCAAGGATGTGCTGTTCAGCTTCCACAAGTGCCTCAATATTAGTCAAGAACCATCGTGAGTAAAGATGTCGCATTTAAATAAACTTCACGACTGGCGATCAGTGCTTATTGCTAATTTCACGAATGAAGCTGAACGCGATCAGCACATCTAAACCGCGTTCAAGAGCTGTCAGTGTCATCAGTGTCGTGAAATCAACGAGAAGAAGAAGTATAATAGCCCTGAAATCCTTTAAATTCTTTTCTTATTTTCTTGTATCCCAACGAACTATATGATTACTGATGTTGTGGCATAAATATTTGCCAGCCAGCAAGGTGGAGCGAGGCTGACCTTTCAGAGTTCGCCACAGAGTCCCAGTCAGTTTCAGAGTTGCCAGTACATTTACCAAAATATTGTTTAGGCTATCTCTAATAATATGAGACTACTAATGAATCATCATAGGGCGTATTATTTTAACCTCTTATTCATTTAATCCTAGTTCTAAATCATTACTCTACTTTGTTAACGATCTGTCTGTGAGATTCAACGTCCAAAATGTCAAAGCCTATGCTTTAAGCCATCGACACATTACTGTGTCGTGACGCGGGATACACCAATCAAACGAATCTGTTTAGGACTACGTCAAATCACAATGAGTTTTGATTGGCTAACACTGCGTCACAAGGCGTCACGATACGACAGAACACAGTAATATAAATCCGGCTTTACATGTGTGTATTTCACTAAAAGCGGAAGGCTAGGAAAATAGATTTGCCAGCCCAAGCTGCCATTGCATTTGAATAACTTATGCGCCTGAAATGTTCCAGATTACCCCAAATATACGAAGAATTCCACCACACGATAAACAACGCGGACAGCCAAAAGGACCTCAAATGGTGGGCGAACAACCACGGCGTGAATATGGCGATGGGCTGGCCCCAGTTCGAGGTAACCTAACATACATTGCTGCTCCGTCACCGGCCTGCATACAGACCCGTCCCACTCACAGCGCAGTGCATTTACTATCTATAATCTATGCGATTAGATCAATTACTCTATGCATCTTATTAACTTGAATGCTTTTAGGCGTTACATTCAGTCTTTAGGTGCGGATTTTGTTAAACCATGTTGATTTAGAAAAGAGTACAAATTAGATTTTTGTATCAGACACAGAAAGAGGCAGTTAATCCATGTAAAACACTGGTATTCAGCTGCATCCGGTTAGACTGGAAGCCGACCCCAATATAGCTGGGAAAGAGGCAGATGATGTCGAAATTTTCTAGTGATGTACCAATGCAAATGTAAGCTGATTCATCTTAAAATACCCATAAAGTCTTTGAGAACCTACTTTCAATGCGTAAAATCTACTCATAATAAATAACATAAAGCTATTAATAAACATGGTTTAATAAGAATTTGTTTTAGTCTCAGGCAAGATTTAAGGGCATTAGTTATATTAGTATGAAAACTAAGCATGTATTAGATGTCTATTCTAAAGTTTCCCTATTATTTATACAAATTAAAGTATTTAGTTGTTTCTTATAATATTTAGAATTCTTCTTAGAACCTGTAATAATTCTTTGGTGGCTGCACACTGAGTTTATATTCCTGATTTCCTACTCCTAAAAAGGCTTACTTTTTTATACGATATTAATTTATGTCATTTTACATTTCCTCCGGTCTTAAATTATTTGTATCTAGTAAAAACGTCTCCTAATTTACCCACATTATTCAGGTTATAAAATTGGTCCTTTATCCCATTAAATTTGGTCCTAGCGGTGTGCTGCCACTGCGCTTGTAGTTACCTTCAAACAATCCCCTTATCACAAGGTCCCTTAATGCCAAACAAACAGCAATATTTGATCAAGATAGGAATGTTTCAACACCGACTTTACCTCGCATACCAGCCGCTAAATATTTACAAAAATAAATACCTACTTATATACGAATAATTCGAACGGATTTCCTTCAACTTTGCAATATTTTAATATTTGTTTGCGACCTAGAATCAGTGAAAGAAAAGTATTTTTATCGTTTCGGGTCAAGTGCAACGTAATTGCTTTTGTAATATTTTGATTAATTCATAGCAATCGTAATTATTACTGGTCACACTATTTAGACGGAATAAATTCGATTGCAGTATTTAATTACATGGTATCGCAATCAAATATTTTAAAAAGGTTATCTTTTACATCATTATTACAAATAATGAACTAAACGACATTCTCAATTAATATGCACTTTACAAAACCACTCAATCTTACACAAAAATAACTAAACGAAACGATTAACACAAGGTCGATACGCCGGAAACGGATCCGATACAAAACAAATACTTGGCGGAAGCATCAGCGATGGTCGCCCGCATGATCGCGACCGCCCGGCGACCGCTCCCGCGACCGCAGACCGCGCCCTGGTCGCAAGCGGTCCGCCGCTTGCGCCTAGCTCTGCCTACTTTCTGCTTCGGTGTGGATGAGAAAGCTTCGAGCCGAGTGGCGCCTTCGGTCACCAGTAGCCAGTGCTATGGAAGCAGCCGGTTTTATAGCAACCCGCTGATGGTACGACCACGGTGTGGGTTCGCAGGTGACACGCAAATGGTGGTGTGGGGCCTTATACTTTGACGAAAGAAAATTAAAAATATGTCTTTTGTACTTTAAATTAAGTCTAAAGTCAAAGTATTGATCACATTTCTGTTGTTTGCGGTTACCGTTTTTAGCACGGCTTTATGATCTGATGATGAGCAGTGGATTTTGTGAGTAAATGCATAATGACCGTTGGAGCAAGACAAAATGCCTTGTACATTTCTAAAGCTTAGGAGATTTCAGCGAGTTGTTTATTCTTTTTGAAGTTGATTGTAGTCGAATATATTATATAATTACATTAAAAAAGTCCTATTACTTACCTATTAAAAATAGAAATACTATTTTCTAAGTAACTACTCTACAATTATTTTTTAAAGGTAAGTAAATTGTATCTCACCGCTAAAAAATTACGCAACACCTTCAAGATAATTCAATTATTACATACTCCCACAAAATGCACTGTAAATCGCCTATCGTAAAGCTAGCACTCGATACTGAGATTCGATTAATCGTAATCGAATTTCATCATGAAATGATTTTGCAAAGCACCGAAGGGTTTGATGGTGTCACACGAATATACACCGTGAAGTATGATGTTAAAGAACAATTTCGCTCATAGTTGATCACAGCACCTTTCATGGCGCATTTACACTTTGTCGGTTGTCCGTAGGTGACTGACAACTATTCGGCGACCGACCAGATATATTAAGGGGGATGACAGATTGTATGTTGATCAAAATATGATGAAGTATTCAATAGAATTATAATTATTAGAATCATCAATAAAACTCTCTAAGTTAGAATTGGCCTCAATTGTCATGATTCCATAACATAGTCATTCAGTAGGGTAATTAGACCTTAAATAAAGAAAATATATGACTAAAAGGCACACAAGTAAAAAGAAAAAATAAAAAGAAAGAATACAAATATAAAAGTGTAAAAGTGCGTTGCATGATACTAGCAGGAATGTGTGCCTCGCAACTGCGCCAAATAGGCCCAGTTCAGCATAAATGCCAGACAACTAGTGTCTGGCGCTGGTTTTCTACTAGACCTGAAGTGTGAGGTGATGGATGTAAATCGTATGTGTGTATGTATACTTAAATAAAATAAAATTGGGTAAAAAAAAATAAAAAATAATGTTGTATCGATGATTTATACGATTATAATTATGTAAATACATATTTGTTACGGTCGTATAATATAATTAATATACAACCTAAGATTGTCTTGCAAATTGCAAACATCGTAATAAAATTCGAATTTCGAAATTTAAATTTAAAATTTAATTTTATCTCGAATTTCGAAATAAAATTTAATTTTCCCTGGCGCCTTAAGCACTGCAATCAAAATTTTCGTTCAAATTGAGTTATACTTCAATATACCAGGAGTGCTATTACGGTTTCACTCACAAATATTTGTGAAATAGTAGTTCGTCACTGAAATTCAAATTCAGCGAAGTTTAATTTATGTGATGGCAATTCGGCAACTGCTAATCGAATTTCCCGATTCGAATTCCACTGTATTCGATAATCAAAGTCACAGTTCCGACCGGTAGCGCCGGAATTCCGAACCTTGTTTTAGTTGCCAAATTAATCGCCCAAATTCCGGATTTGATTCTAAATTAGTTTACTGATTTCTGGATTCCGTTCGATGTAAATGCCAGCACTCATAATCACTCATCCACACTGAAGTATGGGTAGCAAAATAAAAAGCAAACTGTTTTAGAAAAGCACGGAATGTCACAGAAATATATTATAGATGCAAGATGTAAAGCGGTATGGGAGGTATCCGCCATTTTGTAGCTCCGAAATATCAGGTAAAAGGTTTAAATCGGCAAGCACAGACCAAAAAATATTAAAATATAGAACGAAAATATGCACTTGTCAAAATAAAATTGCATCTGGATATAATAAATTAAATTTTATATAACAAAAACGATAATTGATACGCTGTAAATATAACCTAGAAATTGTACAGTATATGGAAACATGAAAATGTCGGATAAACCTTGCGCCACGAAGGACCGACCTATTCCTAGTTTTTTTTTTAATTATCTAATGGCATGTATTTTATTTTTCCCCTTTCTGTACTCCCCACTAGTGCAATTAGCTTTTATTACCTTCTAACGAACACCGGCTTTGTATGGACGTGTCTATGTTTACCTAATTTTGTTAATTACTTTTTTTTCACTTTGAGTTTGCATTTGAGCGACGAGACGTTGGGAAAACAATGAAGAAATATTTTTGATACTCTTTATTTGAAACATCTTTTGATAGTTGACAGAATAGCAAGCGATTTATTTTAAATAATTAACTTATTGGTCTTTTTTTAACAATTAGAAGAACCATATTTTACAAGATTTGTTTGCCTAGTTTATAAAATATTTTTCTCTATGTTAATATATAATTGGATACTGTAGTTAAACATCTGTATTACGCATATCTCATTATTCTTAATTTATTTATTGTTTCACATCCTCTTTTTTTAACAAAGAGCTATAACAGTATATATAAAAATATTAGAAACATCTTTAACGTAGAACTGCCACAGTATACGTAAAAATATCAGAAACGAAACTCAAAAAGATCAGTAATTAAACCAACAAATATCTAAAATCTACACGTCTTCCCAACGCCTCGTTGCACTCGTCGTGACCGCTTGTGACGTGTGTGTCGGTGGACAGGAGTACACCGAGGAGTTCCGAGACATCGCCAAGGGCAAGTCCAAGGAGAGCCTCCCCACCGGGCCCATCACGCTGCTGAATCAACGGCCCGTCAGCGAGGATGTACGTTACACCACATTAGTTTAGATATAGCTTTACGGACGACCGCGATGGTGATTCTCGTATCGTACTCTTGAGATCATTTAGCTGCAAGACGTCCAGTGCGGGACATATGCCTTTAGACATCGCCACAACGACCTCTCCTGAGCTTCTCGCATCCAGCGGATTCCCGCAACACTCAACAGTTGGTCGGTCTACCTTCAGGGGGAATGATTGGACACCTTGGATAAAATATTAGCCAGCCAGCTAGAAGGTTAGGTATGTATGTAACAAATATCTTTAGGAGAAATGCTGTTGACTGAAAAATACAGAAGACATCTTGTACGACCACAAAAGCAGTTTTTTTTAATTTGTAAATGAATTTGCGAGTTCAACGAGTCCAGGAAACGACAATGCCTTTACCTTTTATGTTGCCAATCCGTAAAATCTTAAACAACATCTAGCTTGGACGTCACGTACCTAAACCACCATCGCTGTCGTACGTGAAATGACGTCACGCACGCGCCAGCTGCGTCACACATTCAGTGTTGCCAGACTGAACATATTTTGTACGACTTTTGTCTACAATCTATGGTCCAGAATAGGATTCAAATGAGAATGAATGAAAGCCGGATTGGTAAATTGGTATCTCGTAAATGCTTAATAAATTAGTTCTAGCATGACGGGTCTAAAAGTAGTTTGATTCTGGGATGAGGTCATTCTCATTTTAATCTTTTTTTTAGCTTTAATTTATATTTATTTTTTTAATTTTATTTTTGTTTATCGTTGTTGCATGATGGATGTTTGCTTCACTCTACAGTTTATGCATATTGGCATGAATTAACAATTTAATTTAACCCAAGTATATGAGATTATTACCGTTAAATTCTATATATTTAAAAGAATATTTAAGTAAACGTTTTAAAAATATTGATCAACAATAATCCCGGAATAAAATATGTATTTTTATGTGAAGGAGTGAAAGGACCAAGTTCATTTTTACCTGGCTGCAAAGATGGGTTATTTTATAACAACTCTGTTTCAGTAACGCATTTTTTTTGTAACATGATAAAAAATGTGGTCCTCACACTCTTCAAAAAAAATTACTTCATAAAAACGTCCCAATTTTAAATATCTACTTCACATAAACTACAGGAGCTGCCACCGATCAACAACACCAACAACAAGACGAGCAAGGCTGCCAACCACACGGACGTCGCTCCGCAGCCGCCAACAACGGTCATCAACAACACCGCGCCCGCCAACAACACCATTGACAAGAAAAGCATCAGTGCGCCTATCGCTGTTACGTGAGTATTCATGATTTACTGATATTCAAATTCATTCGTTGGCGAACCTCAAACGTTGGAACGATCTAAGTTGTGTCTACCGAAAAGATGGAAAACTAAGGCAGTCCCTGTGCTGCATGCTCTCATTAAACTAGCAAAAAAAAAAAAAACAATTGACTGATTTCACTGTCACCGCCTTTGACAGGAAACACCAGGAACGCAGAAAAACTGTGTAAGTATAGTGTTTGGATAGATAGGTAGGCGACCCGTATGTGAGTCACTCTGGGTTGAGATGAGGATGATCCAACTGCCATCAGAATAATCCTATCTCCTCTTAGAACCAAAGGCTAAGGAGGCCTGCCCAGATGTGGGTAATTCAGGGTTGAGATGATGAAGTCAGTTGGGACTGGTCATCTCTTAGCTGCCATGGCTTATTTTAAGTTTTTGAATGATTCTTTATTTTTTTCTTTTTATTACGGACGCTTTTACGAACGTCCACGTCTTTCTACATTGTTCTCACATGCATAATTTCAAAATGAATGACGTAACCAATATTTTGTATATATTTTTTTATTTAAAAGCGTGTTCGTGGAGTTTCTTGCCCGTTCTTCTCCATAGGTACCTACTACGCTTTGGAATGGGCAACTAGCTTCATATTTTTGACTGACCGACCCCTTGACAGTTCAAAGGTGCCTGTAAATGGTTTAATTGAAATAAATGCTTTTTTGAAGACCACAAGAATAATTTTACCCTACCACCTCCCTATTCCATTCCTTACATACGCTGCTTAGGACCAAAAACTGCCTACATCCTTATTCCTTCTCCTAGTATCGAGCGTCTAGAGATATTCGCATGCACATCGGACTGCAAATACGACCGCAACAATTCCCTCACCCGACTGGTCCGCCTGGCTATGAGGCCCGATGTGTCCAGCAGTTCCAGGTTTACCATCACGGATTTGAGCGAGCCGATATATGATGAGTTAGTTGTTGTTGCTTATTGCAAACGGCGTTCACGATTTTCTTCCCATTTTATGTAACTACACATGGAATCTAACTTCCGCTGCAATTTTAATATTTTAACCTATTGATCGCTCCAGTCGGTTTAATACGACAATTGCTTTCGTGCCCGTGCCACCTCAGTCGTATTTATACGAAGTTTTTTGTTTTTTTATGTCATTGCTCTACCCTAGTTGTCGTATTTGTCGATTTATGAGCTGGGCGCCTGGGGGCACGCCAATTGATATAAAACCAAGCGGTCAATAGGTTAATGACCTTTTCAACAGGGCCTCAAGTCTGCTATTACAATAGTGTCAGAATGGTCTATCATTGATTTCATAATTGTTGATTTTGACAAGTTTGGTAATCTACTAATATATTGACGTCATTATGTCATGTGACACTCCATTGAAAGAAATGGCATCTATTGACAATCTCGTACATAATGACAAATGAATGACTGACTTAGGCGGTAATCTGCTAAAATTGTGACAGTTCCTTTGATCAGTGACCTACCATTAGAACGTCATTGTGCAGTCATTGCTTTTAATTCGTTACGAGTATCGTGTTTGTGGAATACAATGATCAACCAATGATCGACCATTATGAATTTAGCTGATTACGAACTTTTAGCAAAATGACAATGGGATCGTGTTGGAATGACGAATTTATAAAAATAGCAGACTTGGACTCCCGCTCGACTGAAATCAATTTAATTTAAACACTTATAAATGTATATTTGCTTAAATGGAAATAATGGAAACAACAATTGAATAGACTTCATAGTGTTTAGGTCTAGTTTAGGCCTTAGAACTTATAATAAATGATGTGTACTTGTGATGATAATATATGATAATAAATGTAATGACATTTCATATACGAAATTGTGTGTATGTTCTTGAAGGATATTTGGCTTTTTATTGTTTCGTAGTTTGTCTTATTATTTAAGCTGGCAACATTCATTGGTAAACGAATTTTATTAAATACTAGCTTGTGTAGATATAGAATTTGGTTTCATCAGTTAGGATTTATTTTGTGAACGTAGCGCGTAATATGTATTATGGTAACTTATAAACCCTGTGTATGTTTTAGAAAACTGTAAACAAAATGTTTGTTTAAAACCTTGTTAAAATAACGGATGGCAACGTTCTAACTTTCTTCTCATCTTTTTCAGAAACGGTACAGCCTCAGCGCCAAAATCGAACAAGACATCGCCAGCTAAAGACAGCATCAAGGGGGGCCAGGAGAATCCTTTCGACGAGGATGAATGGGACGAGGAGTCCGGCGGAGCCCTGACGGATACAGGGGAGCCCGGGGTTCCTGTCAGAGCGCTTTATGACTATACCGGCGCAGAGAGCGACGAGCTTAGCTTCAGGCAAGGTAAAGAACTAACTGACAAACATAACATACCGCAAAGGGTAGTGTCACAGATTTATACAGATGGTTCACTCCGCAAAAACATTAAAATTAAAAACGACTCTTGTCACGACACAATAAAGTGCAATTCAGTTTGCACAGCGCTAAATTACCTACAGTTATATTTATTTATTTTATTTTATTATTTTAAGTAAACTTACAGCTAGGTTATGCATATGTGAACAATAGTGGAAGAAGGCCAATTACAAGTTTTCACTGACAAAATTAGGATAGAACAAGATACACAGGTAAGAGAAAGTAAGCACCTACCTAGGAGTTGCCTCTCTTTCTATCGCGTGACTCTTACGATCTTCTGACTACGTTACACTCACTGAATTGGCCCAACGAGACGAGCCCACCACGTACTTGTAGCTTCATACCCAAAATGAGGAGTGAACCATCTGTATATATTATATTCATCTGTGGTAGTGCAGTCGACATACGAATACCTTAAACATACTTTATAACATTGGCATATTTTACGAGTAATGAGTTTAATGTGACAAAGTCCAAAATTTATCAACCTTTTCGTAATGGTACACTCACATTACGTCAGTTATATTTTAGTGACACAAATGCAGCCTCTGTACTTTTAATAAGAATTGAACATTCTAAAGGAATAACCCAACGATACTGCTCAACCTGCTCAAGCGTCGTCCTTGCCATCATTAAAAATTACCTGGATATATGCGATTGCGTTTTTTTTTTTTTAAATTGAAACTGTATTTGTTTTATGTGACCATAATGTATCATGTTCTTGAACAGGTATGTCCATCGTTTAACCAATCATTAGTCCAGAGGGCAGCACCGCTTGCCTTTTATGCACAAAATAGCAATGGAATGGAGTGCTAATACGCATATTTCTTCTTAGAATCAAACGCTCAGTTTGAGAGGCGTGCAGAGGGACCGCACGCCCCACCGGCGGCGCCCGCCCGGCTCTAACAACTGTCGCGGTAACAAACATGCATTACTTGAACACCGCCGCACCTGAGCACTCCATTTTATTGCTACTCTGTGTACAGTCGAACATGCTATTTGATATACAAGCTAAATATTCATCTTTTTACTACACTCCCAATATTATTTTTAGTAACAAATGTGTATTTATAGAATTATTTTATTAGAAATAGGGTATTACACTCGTTTTTTAAAAGTGTCTCAATTAGATTCTAGTGCTAATGAACCACTAAAAAATTCACAAAATTTTTATTCAATCGTTAAGTGCCATAAAAATTTATTTAAATTTTGCATTTTCAAGTTTCGCGCGTAATTTGACTAAAACGCTGGACGCAGTGGACGCCATATTGCTCTGTGGTCATGACGTCAGTTGGCTGTGTAAACAACTAAGTTTACATAGCCGTGTGACGTAATAACATGGCGACTACTATCTAATGGTGTTATGAAACAGATTAAAAAAGCTGAAACCTTTGAATATAATTTTAAAATTTAGTTTGCTATTTTATGAACTAAAGCTAACGTTTTCCGATTGCTTTTTGCCTAAGCTATCTCAACAATATATTTTTAGATTTTTTCTCATATAGAGTAAACCCTATTACAACTCTCTTAGAGCGAATTTCACCACGTGAAATCTAATCGATCGCGACCATATCTGTTATTAGTCGCGAATCATATTTTAATAAAGACAACCTGACACAGACCCGAAAATTGCAAAAAAACCTAAGAAAATTTGAATTTCGCGGGCTACGACTGCGGATTCTCCTGAAAACTAGTTGCAATTAGCTATCTGTATACTAAACAGCTGGTTCGACTGTACAGTAAACAACACGGCTATATTAACAATTCGACTTTGACAGCGTCTGACTTTAGTAGCAGTATAGGCAGTTTTCAGAGTTCAAGTTTGACTTGCACGACTGCACGACGTACTGTCAACAACAGTACATTATTATACAAATGTGCCGTCTTCGCGTGTCGCTGGTCCTGCGCCTGATCTCTCCCCGGTCGTGTCGGTTCGCCCTCCCATCGGACTAAGAGTAAAGAAACAGAGAGTGCACCTGTGTTTGCGCACACTCTTGTGCACTATAATATCTCCATACGTACTATCGAAGAACTTCATATCTAAGCAGTTTGAAAACAAAATCCCGTGAACACGATGACCACATCTGTTACCGCCCCGGTTCTATAGCGGCCGAGCGCTGCAAGCAAAAATAGTCCTTACGGTGTATAGATATTTCTTCGATGGTACCTGGCTAATTTCCGTTGAGATTGGACATTAGCTCTGGAGGATATTATTATTATCACACAAATATTTAATAATTTATTTTTACGTTTTCCAGGGGATTTATTCGAAAAATTAGAAGATGAAGACGAACAAGGCTGGTGCAAGGGACGGAAGGATGGGCGAGTGGGCCTGTACCCAGCCAACTACGTGGAGCCAGTGGGCCACTAGCCCACGCCGGCCCACGAACCGCCCACGCCCGCAAAGGTGCCGCATAACGAACTGTACAGTGAGACTGTGGGCTAATGGCCTAGAGGTGATTGAATGAGCTAACTTGTTCGAAATATGCATAAAATTCATAATTAATATTATAAATACAAAAGTGACTATATCTGCCTGTCAGTCTTAACGGCTGAACACCGTATCTGTAATCCGTATGAAGTATTCCATGTCCTACCCCAAGGGTTAGGCCATGGAGTACTTTTATCCTGGTAGTACGTTCCCATGGGATGATGGCCGACCTCCACGCGGGAAGCCGCGGGCAGAAGAAAGAACTAGATACTTTCAACTTTTTAGGAACAAATTGCACTTTATTGCTTATCCAGCAAACTTGGCCTTAGCAGAATTTAATATTGTTAAATAGTCGACTGATATATTTAGCTGGCATATCCCTACCTACGCCGTATGTATAGCTCACGCTTTTAAATCTATTGGTACTACTTAAATACCAAGTTGTGGTGGCAATACGGTGTTAAAGCCTCTCCATAAATATTATAATAATTATGTATAATACCATTTCAATATTGAAAAAATATACATAATTTGGATGTATATAAAATGTATAGGCCTGTATCATTGATGAAAAATTAATCTACCCTTAGCTAAGCAGTATTAAGTACAGTTCATAATTCAAAAAGAGCGTGAAATTGGAGTGTAAAAATAAGTTAGTGTTGTTCATTCATTTCTACGGCAAATAAAATGAATAAAATATTAATGTAACGAGATCATTATGTGAACGTGTGACAGATTATAAAATTAGTTCGTTTTATTTTCGCGAGTCACGATGTAGTCATTACAATAGTAACAGGTTCTAAGTACATTCAGATGTAACATATGTGTTTACTTCTATAACGAATAGCTATAGATATATTAATTTCACACAGTAGCTCAGGCAGCAGCTTTAACACTTTGAGGGACACGAAACGCCCATAGGCGTAATAACAGTTAGATTCAATTGTGTCCCGTTCAGTGTTTCCAGCCGATTAATACGTCTTATGTTTATCATTTCACTCGACATCGAACCCCATTAACATGGATCGAGCTGTTTTTGATGACGATTTTTTAACTCGACACTTTTGGACCTAAATTTTTGTACGTTTCTATGAAAAGAAATTTCAAATTAAACCAACTTTTTAAGGGTTTTGTTTAAAATGTTAGTGAGACGGTGTTTGGATACGGAAACCAAAAATTGATTATTTCTAACTTGTAGTGACACTGTGCATCCACTGTCAGCGACATATCGCTACCGATGTTTTAGAACTACTCCCGAACGAGAGTAGATGTGTACTGCAGTACTGCGAACCCCACGTCCGCGAGGACGTAAGTCAGAGGTGTATCGACTAGCTAATTAGTGGTAAAATTGACTGACCAGTCGACTTGTAGGGACATTTTGTTTATCAAATTCACTACTAATTTAAATTGTCCGTATATTCGAATGACAACCGCAATTCTATGACAGTTGTATTAAATGGCTATATAACACGGCAAATTATCGCAGTGTGTCAATTTGATAAACAATAAATTTCCCTGAATGTACAGACGCCAGCACGTCAACCTACCCGAAACTATCAAATTTTCCCAATCAACTTTGAACCTTATAGTTTAGTGATAAAGTTGAAAATCTATTAAGGAAATTTGACAGTTTGTAGTAGGCTGATGTGCTGGCGTCTGTACTTAGTCGACTCAGACCATCGGCTGTATATAAAATGTATAAAAGCAATTTACCTATGTAATATCAAATTGATGTACACGTCCCAATTGGTTGAAAGATTGTAGCCGGTACATCTCTAAGTATCGATGAGGAATTTAGCTAAGCCAAAAAGTGTACGCCAATATAAATAATTAGGTAACAAATTATACCTTTAGGCGGCAATGGGATTTATATTTTTGTGATATAACGGTACTCGACAGTGGTCGCCACTGCACCTAGTTGTGTTTATGTACATACACGATTATTATATATCTCGTCGTGCTTTTAGAGTATTTATTTCCCATTGTATATAATGTAAAATGCATTACTAAATGTATGTAAGTTATAACGGGGCGGGCGCTCAGCTAGGACTGACCGAAGGCCTAATGTTGTGGACTGTGGAGCCCCGCGGTGACTTTTGTAACTTCCATTTACACGAAATGGTTCTGGACCATACCCCGCTGGCGCCCCCTCGTTGTTTAGGTTAAATAAACAATAACGATTATTAATATATTACGAGAAATGTTTAATCTTTTCTTTTCCCTTTTATACCTCGTTTTAAATATTGTTGTATTGTGTAATTATAGTGGGAGTCATTACGTTAGCGCCTGAGTTTCATCTCTTGACTTGCGAGCGGTCGAGCTTAGTCCGTAGCTGTTTTGTTTTCATTGTTATAGGTTCAGCGACCATTTGAGAGAAATTCTTTGTATTATATAATTATCAAAGAGGGTGGTTAAGGACCACATATGTTAATATATTATGAATATTGGTAAAATAAAATTGTTACATATGGTATTGAGGTGTTTTATTTCATTCTGTATGTGTTCTATTCATAAAATAATGACATAAATTGCAACATTCCTTCAGTTGCCTTGCTGACTAGTATCTTCTATCAACTATCCACAATAGACATGGAAAGTATGTTAAAATATTACTTATTCCATTATAAAAGTGCACAATGGTGTTCCTATGGCATTAAAACTTGTAAACATTATTTTGTTCTTCATGCCATTAATGCTACGGCTACATTTTCGCTCTCCCTCGCACACCGCTCCACGTCTCGCTGAGCAACAGAGAGCGCACGAAGTAAAGTTCGCTACAACGCGATAATGTAGCACCAGCATTAGAAATGTTGAACAAAACCAATGTTAATCTTGGACGTAAGATCTGCTGATTTTCGACTACATAAAACTCGTGTCAAATTGAGCGACGCTATTTTAATGAAGTTTTATTTCCGGAAGACTTGTATGTCAGCCCTTTTTTTTGGGAGGGAAATTATCAAATAATTTCTCTTGCTCTGGGTGGAGCGGGAGGGCGTGTCAGACTCTTACTGACTAAAACGAACCTGTGTTCCTTCAGTTGCATGCACATTGCTAGGGGCCACGGTATCCTTTTCGGACTTTCCCGCAACCCCGGCAGACATCGGTCATCTAAATTTAAAAATGTAACGTTGTTAGCGATCGGTATATTATGCTTAAAAAAGATTAAAACCCGGACTCCACCAAAGCGGAGATGTCCGAAGCGGAGACGAGAAGAGAAGTTTGTCAGCTAGGATGTATCCACCGAAGTTATGCGGAGATGCGTACTGGCTAGACTGGAGCCGAGATGTGTGCTAGCTAGAGCGGAGATGTGTGCTGGCTAGAGCGTAGATGTGTGCTGGCTAGAGCGGTAATGTGTGCTGGCTAGAGCGGAGACGTGTGCTGGCTAGAGCGGAACTGAGCTGCGTGCGGCGAGCGTTGGATGTTGACCGCTCACTGCACGCCGTTTACATCTCTTCTCCTCTCCGCCGCCAGCTTGCGAGGCACAGCTCACATATCCGCTTGTACCGCCACCCAGCACAATCTCCGCTCTAGCCAGCACACATCTCCACTTTCCTTTCCTTATATCAGAAACAACTATTACATAATATCAAAGTACCACCCCCTAATGAATACCTGTTGAATGAAATCGTCTGTACGCGCTGCTGCGAACATCCCTGACGCGCTACAGAAACGAGGCAGCGACAGCAGTATCCTAAAAGCATTGTTGTATTGCACACGCAGGGCATTAAACGTTTTCTGCGTGTATCTGGCCCACAGACTGCAGCAGTATAGTATAAAGTACTCTGTGCTGCAGGAATAAAAGCTTGGCTTGGCTTTTGTCGTCATACTTTCTTATGTGTTTATATACCACCAGCCTTTAAACTTGTCATCATTTTTAATCATAATGGAAGAAATACTAACTAAACTTTTTAGAGATAAAAAAATAGTTTTTGTTTGTGGTGACCTAAATATTGATCTATTAGTAAATTCACCGGAAAAATTTAGGTTTATTGATTAACTCTTCTTTCAATTAACCTCTGCTATGTAGCAGATGTGAGATGTTTTGTTACGTAAATTAGTAAATTGTATATTGTCTATACATGAGCATAGACAATTTAAAATAAAAGACTCGTCCCTTAGTGGCGTCAGGTCTGATCATACGGTTCAAATTATATCATTTGAATCAGATAAAAAGTTACGTTTAGATAAAACTAATGCAGTTAATATCTCTTAATTTAAAAAAATAATAATAGTGTTCTTAGCAATCTTTCGTAGTTTATACAGGGTGGAAGGGACATCGACGCGAAAACTGAAACCATGTATTCAGTACATGATTCTGAAGCACATTCCGATGAAATTTATCGACGGTTATTAAAAAAAAAATCTGCTGTTCCATACATTTTGACCGCGTAGGTATTGAACTTTTCTATGAAACAGCTGTTTTCTTTTTAAATAATCGACGAAAAATTTCCATGGAGGGGGGTTCAGAATCATGTACTGAATCCATGGTATCAGTTTTTGCGTCGATGTCCCTTCCACCCTGTATTTATAAACTACGGTAAATTATGTTCTACAATTTGCCAAGAATTCAATAAAGCATGTCCAGTAAAAAGAGTAACAATCAATACTAAACCAAGATTTAATGAATGGGTCACTGCTGCCATTAGAGAAAACAAAGATCAATCAATCTGCCTAGCCTTTTCCCAACTATATTGGGGTCAGTGTAACCGGATGTAGCTGAATACCAGTATTTTACATGGAGCGACTGCCTACCTGACCTACACAACCCAGTAACTGGGTAATACGATACCCCTTGGTAAGACTGGTTGTCAGATTTTCAGGCTTCTGACGACCCGTAACGACTGTCAAAGATCCACGAATGACAGCCGGGACCAACCGCCACCCATCCACAGACCAACCCCGGCAAGCACAGCTTAACCTGATGGATCGACCCGTGCGGCAGTTATTACTTAGCCACGAGCTCCTTAGAGAAAACAAAGATATTTTATATAATTTAATAAGTGCCAAAGTAGGTTTATGTGAAATAAAATATTTTTAATATGAATTTTTCAATTTTGAATCACCCTCAGCCTCACCTTGGCACAGCACCTTCATTTTCGGCCGGTCTCACAAACAGAGCCCATACAACCGTCTCCTGGTCGACGCCAGCCGTCAGCCACAACCCGGCGCTGTACCACATTCGACTCACTGGATCATGACGTAGCGCACGACTCACTGGGGAATCACCGCAATCACCACAGACAGTTCCGAATCACCGCGAACTATGCGGCATCCGTTTTTGTTGACTCTTTGGAACCTCTGCTGGCACTGTGAAGCTTCGCAAGACTCGGCCCACTATCGACCTCCGGTCTCCGGAGGGGAGTGATGTGGCGGCATCTACAGCCCAACATGCGAACTACGCATCAAAGACCTGACGTCACACAAATCCAACATCGCACAATTAGTCTACCGCGCGAACGGCAGCGTGGCAGGGACATCGACGCGAAAACTGTTACCATGGATTGATTTACATGATTCAGAACCAGTTATTAAAAAAAACTGCCGTTTCATAGAAAAGTTCAATACCTACGCGGTCAAAATGTATGGAACAGCTGATTTTTAGTCCATGCCACGCTGTATATCCGACATCAATCGTTGGGCAGTTGCCCGCCAGACACGACACCCGTCTGGTCGGAAGATCCTCCCTTTTCTATAGCGCCGCCGCGAGACTACACGACTCGCTGCGAGGCCCCGCGCGGCGCTTTTGTACTGTATCACGCGTATCTATATTTTTTTATATTGCACATAAAGTTTATAATGCCTTGTCATTAAAACAGCTGGCCGCGTCGCTACTGCCATTTCAGTGTCAGTATAACATGGGACATGGAACATGACTTGTATGAATGTGAGCTATACCTCTCCAGCTACTCGAGGGATACAGACGTGATTAAATGAGGATATAAAATAAAATACCAGCTGACAATTTTAAAAATCTCTTTATTTGATGGAACGCAAGTGCACTGTCACAGGTTATCATTCAGCCTACTGCCGTACATTGTGATCAACAATTAACAGAACTCTAACAAAACTATATTTTCAGTATAAAACAGATAAATGTGTTCCTGTGACAAAATCAGCAATATAAACATAATAATTTCAGTCAGTTTCACATCACATGTCTAAAATTGCGTATGTTTTGTTGCTAAAAAGGGAAGGTACACATGTATTAACAGGTTATATTGCACGCTTGGAACGTACAGCAATAGGCTAGGTTCACATCGAGGTTACATCTGTCTAAGCCAGGCTAAACACTACACTAGGTACTGTTTTGGGGCAGGCTGTGAGGTGGTTCCTTCTGTTTTCTGGGACAACACCATAGTATTTTATTGGCAGTGAATCATCACTTAACTGATTGTTAGATATTTGGATTGCCCGATAACGTTTATGTGAAATAACTGTAAAGACATTTAATTGTCAGTTATTTCACATAAATGTATGAGGGAAAAAATATTCAGAAAATTCTAAAAGTTATAAAACCACTTCACAGCCGCCCGTCGTCCGAAGCACACTGAAGCCACTTCGTATGCAAAGTACAAGGCAAACTATATTGCTATCGCAGTTCAGCAGGGCTAACATACGCGAAGCGACTCAATTTTGTCGTTGTATTATGAACGAGATAGTACAGTACCCGGCCGTAAATATGGCACATTGAGCAATAAGTTGGGGCCGAAAGAGCGGAATTTCAGTCGCCTAATTTACGTGAAAATGTGAAATTCCGCAAAATGACAACTCACTGCGTGGTCGTATGGCGCAAATCGGACTTTTATATCAAATTATGAAATATAAATTACGCGACGACTCACAAATTAGGCTAGTTTGGTCTCAAACAAAGCTGCCCAAAGCTGTTCTAAGCCCAGGTACGCACGGGCGATTTTTAGTCGTGCACTCGATTTTCAGAGAGTTGAAAATCCAACAGTGTTTTCTTGACGCGCTGGGATTCATTAGCTCTGTTGGATTCTCAATACTCGGCTCAATACAGAGAGTTAAAAACCCAATGCACCAAAAAAAAAATTCTATGATCCATGTTTACGGCCGTATACATAGTCACTCGTTTCGCTGCGAGACACTGCACCGAAAAAAATTATTAACTTCGCGCATGTTATCCTGGCAGTGAAGCCATAACATCGGTATCGCCACATTTCCGATACAACACACGTGAGCAAGGTGTCTGTGCACTTTGTGCATTTTTGGCACAAATAATCTCTGCGCGTTTATATGAGCGCTGGTCCTTAGTTTTGCATCGATACAACGGGAAGTTGAGTCATATTATTTTTAGTTAGTAACAACAGAAATATATTTAACTGCTAGCGCCATCTATTTAACTTGTTAGGCATTGAAAATGAAAATAAAAGTCAGTCTATTGTAAAACTAGAAAATGTATTTTATTCGGTTTTGAAATCAGACTAATTTTAAAAATAATAATAGCCGAAGCGTTAAGTACTGCGCGGTTGTGTAGTTAAAATTACTGCAATTATATAGCTAACGTTCGGTCGTGAGAATTATGAGGACTGGTGTGTTGCGGCTCAAAATGGTTTGGTGTTAAAACGCGTCGGCCATTGAAGAAAAATTACCAACAACGGCAACGCGGCGGAGAAAGCAGAAGACGCCAATAAGAAGGCAAAGCTCGTGTTGACAATCGATCCATTGTTATATGCTCACATAAAGCAAGCGGCGACAACTCATGATATATGGGGCAAATTGAAAACCATGTTTGACGATTCTGGCTATACGAGAAAAATAAGTTTGCTCAGCAAATCTCAATAAGTATCAAAATTGATTGTTTTCTTTAAATTTTTAACCATAAAATCTGATGCACAGTGCAGGTTGGGCAGGTCGCGCCGCTTTTGGAATATTCTTCTATATCAGTTTCTACGTTGTAATGTTCGTATTTTTCTACTTACGTTTTGGCTACTTTAATTAGATATTATATGTTCTCTCCAATTATCTGCATGGCCATTGTCTGTAGTTTAAGCAATCCTAGGCCTCTATATTTAGAGCTATTTAGATTTTCTAGTGCTCTCCGAATGTTTGTTTACCTTTTGTAATGTCAGATAATGACAAGCCTAGGTTTTATTTTTAATTTATTGCTAGAGCTGCCAGTAGGTTAGGTTGTATACGTATTAGACCTTGTTATAAATTATTATTCTTTTATGTTCTAGAATCACATTAAAACTTTGAAATGACAACCGATCCGAAAAGGAAGGGAGCCGGGGCCAGTAGACCAGTTTTTACTCTTGGGCTCGCCTTGGCAGGAGGTCCTGTTGATAGCGCTCGGTGGGAGGACTGTGCCCTCTGATAGCGGGGGCTGTGCTGGAAGAAAACTCAAACTCGAAACTCAAGTCTACGCGTCTTGGTACACCGGACATCGTTCGTGGGATAACGTCGTGCAAACCTGTGACGCCGACCGCTGATAGCTCTCAGCCCTCTGCCGGTCCTCTCTACCACGGCCTGCCCCTCCGAGGTCGGCGACGTGGAGGCCTGACTCGAGGCCTTTTTCTGCACAATCTACGAGCCTCTTTTCTGCACAATCTACGAGCCTCTTTTCTGCACAATCTACGAGCCTCTTTTCTTCACAACCTGCGAGCCTCTTTTCTTCAACAACTTGGACCTTCAATTTTCTACCCCGGTTTCCCTGGCCTTATTTATTTAAAATTAAATTATTTTACCTTTTCTTTTTACTTTTCCTTTTAAGCCGGGACTCCTCCAGTTCTGGTGACAGTTACCTCGCTGACCTTACATTTTCCCCCTCCCGGGAAAATGTAACGTTACAACGTTTATATGAATCACGGGCGGGACGCATCAAACTTTTTGGCATTGAAATATGTGATGCATCTGCTTAGCTTAAATCTCCAATTAAATTGCGGTCGATCGGTGACATCGACCATTCAGATCGATCCGCCATCGATTATTTCTGAGCTTATCAATATCGACTAGTCGACGTCGATCGCCCGCAATATAATTACACCTTAGGTGCATTTGTATCGATGCAAAAACAATAAAACAAGACCAAAACCTGCGCACACGCATTATAACATTCATAACCCACCCGACGTGCTATTAAATGCAATTACCGAAAAAATAACGTTAATATTTACATGAGCTAGTTATGTATGTACATAAATAGGGGGGAGACTCCCCCTCCTGATATGTGGAACAAAATAAAACGTGTGGGTACTTATTTACAAATCATACAAAAATGAGTATGTAACAAGTTGATTAGGTGAACGGAACGAGATTCCTAAACGTAAATATTTAAATAATATCTCTTTACAAGGAATATTATGTTAGAACGAAGTTAGCGTTCTAATTGTCTATAAATGTACGTCGGTATAATAATATTTAATAATAATATGTACGAGGGACGGTTTTTGAGCGTTGAAACGTATCGTTTTCTTGTGAGCTTCAATGAAACTATATTCTGCAGTAATTTTTGAATAAAATTAACTTTTATAATCAAAAAAATTGTATATCATTTATATGACTACAGATGGAACAATATTAAAATTATTTAAGTGTTAGTGAATGCAGTTTTATTAGATTTCAATAAGAATAAGTCATTTATTTGCAGAAAACATAAGTGTAAAAGTTTTACGTAACTTATTTAAAAGCCACTTTAAACGGAACGCCCCAACACGGACCCCCTCGCCGTAAAAAAACAATACAAATAACATCTAAAGTGAACTAACAACATAAAATTACACAAAACGGGAACTCTTTACACAACAGTCATCGACACATTATTTACAAACGAGAAACATACGTACGACACTAATTCATTATTATTATTAATATTAATTATAAATACTTTGACATAACTATGTTTTTTGCGATTGTTTTTGTGAGATTATCATACGTAAAAAATAATTTAAAAAAAACTTGAAAGTGGTTTTAGCGGTAAAAAAAAAACAGAATCTTAAATGATTACGAAGTTTTGGAACCACTAACTCAATGTCATACATGACAAAATTCAAAATCCATTGCAAAAAAAATATATTTAGGACTAATACTACGCTAAAGTAGATAGTTGAGTAAGTGGCCATCAATGAATGAAAATTGTCTAAAATCCCAAATTCATAAGTACAGCTGTGGAACTCCTTGCCAGATTGTTTCTCGGTAGAACTGGGAGTCTTCAAGTCTGGAGTGGATAGGTAACTTTAGGCAAGCGTCAGGCATCAGTCAAACCCAAGCCAAAAAATACCGTATGTTTTAATTTCATAACCCAAAATATTGCCTGCTTCACCAGAGGGCCGGGCAGAGATGGAGAGTATTGCATAGTTAACTTACCTCAACCAGTCCCGACCAAGTCCAATGCAACAGAGCGAGTCTACAGCCATTAGACAAACAAATATTATCTTGTACAGGTCGACATAAAAGAGTCTGACGTGGTGACTTTTTGAAAACCTATGATGATGGCATTACTTAGTAAAATATTTAGTTACTGTGCCGACAAGTGCTAATAGGTTTTGACTCACCCACAAGCAGCGTTTTTAACAATTTGTTCAAATTCTTTTACTCTATTCCCATTCGAAGTCACCCAAGTGCGCGATAATGGCGCCCTAATTTTTTCCAAACTCTTTTTTGCCAAGCTGTAAACCAGTGTCAGTTAGCAACTTGACTCAATAGACAATGGAAAAACAACATATCTATAAAGTACAAAATACTGTTTATTTATTTATGAGGTGTGATTTCAATCAACAAAATGCTTAAACAGAGTATGTTAGCTAATTCTCTCACAAACACAATCGACTTCGTCCATGTTCTATACCGCATCGAGATCATAGCCCCTACACAATTAGTTTAAATATTTCAAAGCCTCCTGCCTACCCCCGCGGGGTTTAGCGCGAGTATAAACTTCATATAATCAAGATATATTAACTATGGTCAATATCCACAAGCTTGTGTTCTTTAAACGTCCACTTCCGGACAATGGCGTGCCTTACTAACGGCCAGTGGCCGGAAATACATTTCTCTCTAATAATAATATAATTATATAGAAAAACAAAAATAATAATAGTCTTGTAATATTTAAATCAAGTCTTAGACTGATGGAAATTGAAGGAATAATCGCCTTTCTCATAATCGATTCGCCATGAAAATTACCGATATTAGTACAGCCGTGAATTTTATATTTCCATTCGTTCTACTGCCGCTATATCTTTGGACAGATATACCTCAGTGTTGGTCGATCGTTGCATCTTGTTGTCGATATGTTATCGACAGTCCTGTCAATGTTTGGTATCGTCGCCGCGTTGTACTGCGGGGTATAAGGGTGGGTGTTCACTGCAGACAGGCCTGCAACTTCTCGATCCACTCCTGCGCAGCGTTCGCGTCGCTCGCGCAGAAGTTGTATGTGCGCCGGCTTGTGCGCAACTGTGGAAGGACATTATTGTTAGAAAGTTAAAATATGGCACAGGATAGAATGTTAAACGTGCCTTTTTTTTCGCTTGTATTTATTATTTGCAATAGTATTATACTTCTTAAAATATTCTGACGTGGTTTAATGAGAAATTATTACATGGGAATTAAATATAACTGGCGAATGGCTGTACACCTGCAGGCACACCTCTGGATTACAGGCGTGTTGTGTGTATGCATTTAATTCTTATAAGATTTCATGAGAAACTACGCTAAAATAAAATAGACTGAACTAGAAAGCATGCTTGTTATTATTGATGATATAAAGCAACACTTGTGTGGCGGCATCTCCATCGCCACATGCGAACTTCGCATCAAAGACCTGACGTCACACAAAATCCTGACATCACAAAACCCTGCATCGCGCAATAAGAGTTTACCGCACGAAAACCATATATATAACTTCCCCGACATCAATAGTGGGGCAGTTGCCCGCCAGACACGACCCGTCTGGTCGGAGGATCCTCCCTTTTCTACAGAGGATGAGTGAACTGTACACCCTGTTCCTCATGCCTATAAACTTGTAATACTTACGTCAAAGAAAGATCTATCGTCACACTTCTTAGGCGGGCCGGGCGCGGGCGATGCCTGCGTCACTGTTATCACCTCTGCTAAATCTAGAATTATAACATATTATTATTGTAACTAGCTTTTGCCGGATACTTCGTCCGCGTAAAAGTTCTTGTACTGCCGGCGCTATAACTTCATATTCGCTTAGCGTTGTTGCTGACTTGTTTTTTCTTTTTGCTCGGCTCCTAAAGGTTCTAGCGTGATGTTAAATAGCTTGTAGCCTTCCTCGAGAATTTGGGCTATCAATTGCAAAAAGATTTTTTTAAATCAGAGATTAGCGCATTCAAACAAACAAACAACAGACTCTTCAGTTTTATTATTAGTTTAAAATTGATAATACTGCCTCGTTGGTCTAGTGGTCGCAAGCGCTACTGCTGAGCATGAGGTCTTGGGTTCGATTCCCGGATCGGGTAAAGTGTTATTAGGTTTTTCTATCTGGAATGTCTCAGCAGCCCGGAGTCTGGATTTGTGCCCGGTTGATGGCAATAGGCTCGCCCCCTATTACATGGGACTTAAACATAACTGGCGAAATGTGGGTGTACCTACTACAGGTACACCTCTGCCCAACCCTTCGGGGAAACAAGTCGTGATGTTATGTTTATGTTTTAAAATTGATATAGCTGAAAGTGTGTGAATTCAGTGAAACAGATTAGTACTACGTAATAGTTAAAGATACTTGGTAGTACAAGACGTAGGGTATAAAAATTGCTTACCAATAAACCCTTTGCAGTGCGAGTCTTCCATCGCATCGTAGTATCGCAGCTGATGCTTGATAGAGTCCAATACGAACCAACTGGAACAATATCATACATTATTACACAAATAATAAACGTCGTTTGAATTGGCTGGTCTATTTGCCAGTTTCTACAACTCTTGTCAGCTGATTTATTGATATAATAAGAATAGAAGTGGGGCCGATAAACGGGTAAGAATTAAAGGAGATTTTCCAAATCCGGCACAGTTTGTGTACAGTATAATTAAAACTAAACTTGAAAATTCAGTAAAGTTAAAATGTCTAATTGGACAGTTAATATTAATTTGTCATAACAGAGCGATTTTTATTTTTACAGTATCCGTACCATATTGTAAAGATAAAGCTTATTAATTATGAATCGATCAAAGACTATTTGTGCTAAATGCTTCATACCGTCAAGTAAAAACACCACAACAAATAGCCAAAACAAATTGTTTGTGTACTGAGGCCCATTTTTAAAACAAATTCAAAGGGTAGGCCAGCAGTTCCTTATAACAAGCCAATGGTCAATGTAGCAGTAAGTATCGAAGTCCGAAGAGAAAGCAAGAGTTATAGTGAAAAGAATTAGGTAACTTATCATAAAATCAAGGCACGGTACGCTCAACGAAAGTAAACAGCTTCATGTAAACTTGACGTTGACATTGACGCTTGGCACGTACAAAATTTTATTACAAGAGGCACTGAAAGTTTTCTGTACAGGGTACTTTATGACTTCATTTAGAGGTCAAGTACAAGTCAAGTGATTTTAAGAATTTTTGTGAAAATAAATACGATCTTAAAATTTTAAGACCTAAAAATAGAAAAATAAGGCTTACAAACCTAAAATCTCGAAATGGTTTTGGAATCAGCATAGGTTAATTTTTACTTTACATACCGAATTGATGTACTCTGTGGTTAAAAACAATGACAGTAAACCATAGATCGGCGATTGATCATAGATCGTGAATTGTCTACTGTCACTTCAGTTGCTTTCGTTGTCGTTCGCGGTTTGATGTTCGTTTTGTTTTAATTTCTCGAGTCTACAAAAGACTGAACGAAACGTAGTGATTTGACATTAAAATTAAGACAAATAAACATGTCAAACGTCATTAATCAATCAACATGACAGCTTACCGCCATGACGGGTTTTTGTTGTGTGTTGCAATTTGAAGTGTACATTCTTGTGTTTTACTACATATCAAAGCCAACTTAAAGTAATTGGATGATTGAAAACTGTTTTAACTGTGTTTCCCCATTTTTTTGTATGGTGTACAAAGACGTGGCCGGGGCTCCATACAACATCTCCTTTAGGGCAGCATTCTAGAAGGGGTTTACTTAAGGGGGATGCGCTAAGGTAGTCCGGGTAATTCAAACATTCTTACGTTTTTGGCAATTTGCAGGTTAGTATCTAGATCAAAATATGATTGGCGACTGTAACACATATATATATTTACAGAATTACAATCGTTCCTAAAGAATACCACTCACCGTTGTTTCCACCCCTTGAGCAGCGCTCCTCGCTTGTACAGGTGTCCCTCGTGCGTCCTGTTTTCTGCCACGTTGGACGAGAACTGTTCGTAGTACTGTTGCGATGAAGATTGCAGCGTTGCTACACCTAAAATAAGAGTTACTAAACATTATGGCTTGGGCTAACGGCAAATTTGCAATGATTGATAAAATTACCGTTAGGGCTTTTTTATTTGTCAGATAAAATTTATCTGGAAAGTAAATATGGCTGTTTGACATATTTCCTATTCAAAAGCTGTCCCACGCCTCCGCCAGCGCTCGTGGCATGACCGCCATAGAACCGTTAGTATGCACGTACCGGGCGCCAGCGGCGCGCACAGCGCGTCCTTGTCGGGCGGCGGCGGCGCCTTGTACTTGGTGCAGGCCGGCGCCCACGCCTCCGCCAGCGCTCGTGGCATGACCGCCATAGAACCGTTAGTATGCACGTACCGGGCGCCAGCGGCGCGCACAGCGCGTCCTTGTCGGGCGGCGGCGGCGCCTTGTACTTGGTGCAGGCCGGCGCCCACGCCTCCGCCAGCGCTCGTGGCATGACCGCCATAGAACCGTTAGTATGCACGTACCGGGCGCCAGCGGCGCGCACAGCGCGTCCTTGTCGGGCGGCGGCGGCGCCTTGTACTTGGTGCAGGCCGGCGCCCACGCCTCCGCCAGCGCTCGTGGCATGACCGCCATAGAACCGTTAGTATGCACGTACCGGGCGCCAGCGGCGCGCACAGCGCGTCCTTGTCGGGCGGCGGCGGCGCCTTGTACTTGGTGCAGGCCGGCGCCCACGCCTCCGCCAGCGCTCGTGGCATGACCGCCATAGAACCGTTAGTATGCACGTACCGGGCGCCAGCGGCGCGCACAGCGCGTCCTTGTCGGGCGGCGGCGGCGCCTTGTACTTGGTGCAGGCCGGCGCCCACGCCTCCGCGCAGCGCTCGTGGCACGCCGCGCCGCAGTCCACGCAGCGCACGCCCGTCTGGGGAGACATAGTACTTTAATAATAATGATAATGTTTATTTACATAAATATGTACATTTTTCACAAGAGAGCTTAATCTAAACTTAAAAGTCCCAAATGCTTGTACAAGTATTAGCATTTGGGACCAAACTAAGCATAACCTGTATTTTCAGCCCTCAACGCCGATGCCCCTGGGTTACGAATATGTATTTTTATTATGATAGTACAATAATAGTACTTGCACTGGCCATAAATACTGTTACAATCAAAAATAAGAAAGATATTACATTTGAATTTGGAATCTGTCATTTTTACACGATTGTTCATTGAGTTTTCTAATTTTGGCGCCAATACATTGTACAATATTTTGCGATATTAAAATGGAGTGGGGTGATAAAGAGAACCGAATCGCTGTGATTGCATTTCACAAAGTACCCCAGGACCAACCTTCAACGCCAAGCCGCTGTTCGCCGGGGGGGTCATCAAACTGTGGTGCGGTAACGACCACACCTTAGCCTGGCTAAAGAAGACAGTCTCCGGCCTGGCTCTCTCAACTAGCACCTCGCTAGTCGTCGTGAGCCAGTCGGAAATCCAGAAGCGTGCACGGTGTGGCATCGTGATCCCGGATGAGCAGGGGGTCTACGGTGAGTCGACCAATATTGGTCGTGCTCTGAGCTACCAGAACCCTTGGGTGGACATCAAGAGGTGGGTACTTCTGCACGCCGACAAACAAGCCTCGGCATGGTTCGTAGTGGTCGGTGTCCCAGTGGACCAAATCCCGACTCTGATGGAGGCCGGACGCCGCCTCTCTATTGGTCTAGGGGCGGTGTACGTGAAGTTCCAGGGTCGGAACGGTAGGTTCACAGACGTGCCACAGGGTTGGGATCCCGCCACGCGAACCGTCTGCGAGCCGCTGGAACTGCCGCAGGCACCTGCAGGGGAGTCCACTCCCCCTTCAAGCAACCCGGAAGCATCCGCGGCTGAACCTGCTGCTGCAGAGTCGGCCGCCCCTGCCGCCGCCACCGTGGGTGCCGTCCCCTCATCGGGCGAGGAGCTGGACGACATGATCCTGTCCCCGGCTTCGGGCCCGGGGGAGGACGGCTTGGGGGGGATGAAGAGGGTTCGACCAGCGATAGTGTCCCCTTCGTCGGCCTGTAAAGTCCTCCAGGCAAACCTCCACCACAGTCAGACCGCGACGGCTCAGCTTCGCAAGTGGCTGGAAATACGCGCTTTGACGTGGAGTTGCGGAAACCAGCCCGTATTACCTACCCTACATGGAATGGAGCCAAATGCAATTTTTAAAACTCTCCATACGCTTGGTATTAGTCAAATGTTTGTGTACCGGGCTATTAATAGGTACAATGAGACCTCCTCTATTTGTGACAGAAAAAGATCTGGCCGTCCACGTAGTGTTCGTACGAAAAAGGTGGTCAAAGCAGTAAGGGAAAGAATTCGAAGAAATCCTGCCCGAAAGCAAAAGATTTTATCTCGGGAGACGAAGATAGCACCCAGAATCATGTCGCGTATTTTAAAAGATGACTTAGGACTTGCAGCCTATAAGAGACGCACTGGTCATTTTTTAACTGATAATTTAAAATAGAATAGGGTGGTAAAATCGAAACAACTACTGAAGCGGTACGCAAAGGGAGGTCACAGATTTTTTTTGTTTACGGATGAGAAAATCATTACAACCGTATTTATGTTCAAAGCTCTAAGGAAGCTTCCCAATTAGTCGACAGAGTGCAACGTGGGCATTATCCGACTTCAGTGATGGTTTGGTGGGGTGTTAGCTATGAAGGAGTGACAGAGCCATATTTTTGTTAAAAGGTATCAAAACATCGGCACAATTGTATCAAGATACCATTCTTGAGAAGGTAGTTAAGCCCATTAACAACACCATAATTATTCAATAACCAAGTATGGTCCTTCCAACAAGACTCGGCGCCGGGTCATAAAGCTCGGTCTACGCAGTCTTGGTTGGAAGTGAACGTTTCGGACTTCATCAGAGCTGAAGACTGGCCGTCGTCTAGTCCCGATCTTAATTCGCTGGATTATGATTTATGGTCAGTTTTAGAGAGTACGGCTGTGTGACATACCTTGCAGTGGTCGCAGCGCGCCGGGGCCGCAGCGGGCGCGGGGCCCCAGCGGTGCGCCGCGAGTGTGACTTACCTTGAGCGGTCCCCACAGCAGGTCCTGGCAGTGGTCGCAGCGCACCGGGGCCGCGGCGGACGCGGGGGCCCAGCGGTGCGCCGCGAGTGTGACATACCTTGAGCGGCCCCCACAGCAGGTCCTGGCAGTGGTCGCAGCGCGCCGGGGCCGCGGCGGGAGCGGGGGCCCAGCGGTGCGCCGCGAGTGTGACATACCTTGAGCGGTCCCCACAGCAGGTCCTGGCAGTGGTCGCAGCGCGCCGGGGCCGCGGCGGGCGCGGGGGCCCAGCGGTGCGCCGCGAGTGTGACATACCTTGAGCGGTCCCCACAGCAGGTCCTAGCAGTGGTCGCAGCGCGCCGGGGCCGCGGCGGACGCGCGGGCCCAGCGGTGCGCCGCGAGTGTGACATACCTTGAGCGGCCCCCACAGCAGGTCCTGGCAGTGGTCGCAGCGCGCCGAGGCCGCGGCGGGTGCGGGGGCCCAGCGGTGCGCCGCGAGTGTGACTTACCTTGAGCGGTCCCCACAGCAGGTCCTGGCAGTGGTCGCAGCGCGCCGGGGCCGCGGCGGGCGCGGGGCCCCAGCGGTGCGCCGCGAGTGTGACTTACCTTGAGCGGTCCCCACAGCAGGTCCTGGCAGTGGTCGCAGCGCGCCGGGGCCAAGCGGTGCGCCGCGAGTGTGACATACCTTGAGCGGTCCCCACAGCAGGTCCTGGCAGTGGTCGCAGCACGCCGGGGCCGCGGCGGGCGCGGGGGCCCAGCGGTGCGCCGCGAGTGTGACTTACCTTGAGCGGTCCCCACAGCAGGTCCTGGCAGTGGTCGCAGCGCGCCGGGGCCGCGGCGGGCGCGGGGGCCCAGCGGTGCGCCGCGAGTGTGACATACCTTGAGCGGTCCCCACAGCAGGTCCTGGCAGTGGTCGCAGCGCGCCGGGGCCGCGGCGGGCGCGGGGGCCCAGCGGTGCGCCGCGAGTGTGACATACCTTGAGCGGTCCCCACAGCAGGTCCTGGCAGTGGTCGCAGCGCGCCGGGGCCGCGGCGGGCGCGGGGGCCCAGCGGTGCGCCGCGAGTGTGACATACCTTGAGCGGTCCCCACAGCAGGTCCTGGCAGTGGTCGCAGCGCGCCGGGGCCGCGGCGGGCGCGGGGGCCCAGCGGTGCGCCGCGAGTGTGACATACCTTGAGCGGTCCCCACAGCAGGTCCTGGCAGTGGTCGCAGCGCGCCGGGGCCGCGGCGGGCGCGGGGGCCCAGCGGTGCGCCGCGAGTGTGACATACCTTGAGCGGTCCCCACAGCAGGTCCTGGCAGTGGTCGCAGCGCGCCGGGGCCGCAGCGGGCGCGGGGCCCCAGCGGTGCGCCGCGAGTGTGACTTACCTTGAGCGGTCCCCACAGCAGGTCCTGGCAGTGGTCGCAGCGCACCGGGGCCGCGGCGGACGCGGGGGCCCAGCGGTGCGCCGCGAGTGTGACATACCTTGAGCGGCCCCCACAGCAGGTCCTGGCAGTGGTCGCAGCGCGCCGGGGCCGCGGCGGGAGCGGGGGCCCAGCGGTGCGCCGCGAGTGTGACATACCTTGAGCGGTCCCCACAGCAGGTCCTGGCAGTGGTCGCAGCGCGCCGGGGCCGCGGCGGGCGCGGGGGCCCAGCGGTGCGCCGCGAGTGTGACATACCTTGAGCGGTCCCCACAGCAGGTCCTGGCAGTGGTCGCAGCGCGCCGGGGCCGCGGCGGGCGCGGGGCCCCAGCGGTGCGCCGCGAGTGTGACTTACCTTGAGCGGTCCCCACAGCAGGTCCTGGCAGTGGTCGCAGCGCGCCGGGGCCAAGCGGTGCGCCGCGAGTGTGACATACCTTGAGCGGTCCCCACAGCAGGTCCTGGCAGTGGTCGCAGCACGCCGGGGCCGCGGCGGGCGCGGGGGCCCAGCGGTGCGCCGCGAGTGTGACTTACCTTGAGCGGTCCCCACAGCAGGTCCTGGCAGTGGTCGCAGCGCGCCGGGGCCGCGGCGGGCGCGGGGGCCCAGCGGTGCGCCGCGAGTGTGACATACCTTGAGCGGTCCCCACAGCAGGTCCTGGCAGTGGTCGCAGCGCGCCGGGGCCGCGGCGGGCGCGGGGGCCCAGCGGTGCGCCGCGAGTGTGACATACCTTGAGCGGTCCCCACAGCAGGTCCTGGCAGTGGTCGCAGCGCGCCGGGGCCGCGGCGGGCGCGGGGGCCCAGCGGTGCGCCGCGAGTGTGACATACCTTGAGCGGTCCCCACAGCAGGTCCTGGCAGTGGTCGCAGCGCGCCGGGGCCGCGGCGGGCGCGGGGGCCCAGCGGTGCGCCGCGAGTGTGACATACCTTGAGCGGTCCCCACAGCAGGTCCTGGCAGTGGTCGCAGCGCGCCGGGGCCGCGGCGGGCGCGGGGGCCCAGCGGTGCGCCGCGAGTGTGACATACCTTGAGCGGTCCCCACAGCAGGTCCTGGCAGTGGTCGCAGCGCGCCGGGGCCGCGGCGGGCGCGGGGGCCCAGCGGTGCGCCGCGAGTGTGACATACCTTGAGCGGTCCCCACAGCAGGTCCTGGCAGTGGTCGCAGCGCGCCGGGGCCGCGGCGGGCGCGGGGGCCCAGCGGTGCGCCGCGAGTGTGACATACCTTGAGCGGTCCCCACAGCAGGTCCTGGCAGTGGTCGCAGCGCGCCGGGGCCGCGGCGGGCGCGGGGGCCCAGCGGTGCGCCGCGAGTGTGACATACCTTGAGCGGTCCCCACAGCAGGTCCTGGCAGTGGTCGCAGCGCGCCGGGGCCGCGGCGGGCGCGGGGGCCCAGCGGTGCGCCGCGAGTGTGACATACCTTGAGCGGTCCCCACAGCAGGTCCTGGCAGTGGTCGCAGCGCACCGGGGCCGCGGCGGGCGCGGGGGCCCAGCGGTGCGCCGCGAGTGTGACATACCTTGAGCGGTCCCCACAGCAGGTCCTGGCAGTGGTCGCAGCGCGCCGGGGCCGCGGCGGGCGCGGGGGCCCAGCGGTGCGCCGCGAGTGTGACATACCTTGAGCGGTCCCCACAGCAGGTCCTGGCAGTGGTCGCAGCGCGCCGGGGCCGCGGCGGGCGCGGGGGCCCAGCGGTGCGCCGCGAGTGTGACATACCTTGAGCGGTCCCCACAGCAGGTCCTGGCAGTGGTCGCAGCGCGCCGGGGCCGCGGCGGGCGCGGGGGCCCAGCGGTGCGCCGCGAGTGTGACATACCTTGAGCGGTCCCCACAGCAGGTCCTGGCAGTGGTCGCAGCGCGCCGGGGCCGCGGCGGGCGCGGGGGCCCAGCGGTGCGCCGCGAGTGTGACATACCTTGAGCGGTCCCCACAGCAGGTCCTGGCAGTGGTCGCAGCGCGCCGGGGCCGCGGCGGGCGCGGGGGCCCAGCGGTGCGCCGCGAGTGTGACATACCTTGAGCGGTCCCCACAGCAGGTCCTGGCAGTGGTCGCAGCGCGCCGGGGCCGCGGCGGGCGCGGGGGCCCAGCGGTGCGCGGGCGCGGGCGGCGGGGGCGCGGCGGCCAGGCGGCCCCGCACCAGGACCTCCAGCGTGCCGCGCTTGTGCCACGCGAGAGTCGCGCGACGGACCACGCCGGAGGACATTGATGAGTTGCGCTGTAATACGATATGATATTGTTTCAACATATGTCTTGCCCGTTCTTCGTTAGAAAAAATAAGCTGTTGATATCCCGACTGGTCGTACTCAGCGCGTCTCCACATTTATGATGCAAGCCATAGTGTGCAACTCTCTGCCCTTCCACCTATAACCTGTCAGCCTTCAAAACAATAATGAAGAGGCATCTTTTGGACACACTCGTTCCATCGTAGACTTCATCCATCGCTGTCGATTAGGCAAGATCGAGGTCACGAGCGACCCATTTGCAAATTATAAAACAGTGCAGACAACACATACTTCAGACATGAAGATCCACATTAAAAATGTATTTCCTGTTGCATAAAATAAAATAAAGCAACAAATTACTTGCTTCATCGAAACGTATTTGGATGCTACAATTTTTATTATTGTTTTAACTTACTGCTTTCATCAACATGTAATTAAGTTTCTTCATGTAAATCAACCTTAGAGCCCATTCAAAAATCTAAATATTTTATTTCACATAAACCAAAAATACATGGGCACTTATGAAACGTCAGAAGCTAGGTGCAGGTCGTTTCCTATGGTGGCAAGAAACTCCACGGTTTCTCGGTTTTTAGGTGCACGCACAATGGTCCATCTGAAGGACTAAGTGCGGAAACCAAACCCAAGAACATAGAACAACATAGAACTCCACGCACGGTTACTCTTTTAAAAATAATTGGCTTTTACAATGTTTTCAAAACAGTGTTAATAGTTATGGGAGCCTGTTAGGCCTGTCAACAGGTAACAGTTACTTAACAAAATAGAGTCACGTTCACACGTACCACAAGGATTTCTTTTGATTCATACATAAATAATTGGAGTTGCATTGTCAATTTATGTAGTCAAGTCAGAGAAAAAAGGGAATGAAGGTTGAAGCCTGAGCCAAGCGAGCTCAAAATTGTCATCACCCTACGTTTATATTTAGCATGCGTAGGGGGCCCAACTACAAACTGCCTTTTATTAACTGAAAATATTTTGACATTGTATGGGATTTGATTAAAAAAAAGAATTTCTCGAGTTTTGGGGGCCTCAAGGACGTGGGGCCCGGGTCTGCCCGCGCCTGGCGCCCCTCTGAGGCCGCCAGCCAATAGGACACAACTCGATATTAGCAACAAAATAACCTTGAAGCAAACAAAAAGCGAGCCGTCCACCACCAGCTAAACTAAGTTAGTTTAGTTTAGCTCACCAGTTTTACTTCATACATGTGCGTTCACCAACATGTATAAAAAAACTGTCAAGCTAAACTAAACTAGTTTAGTTTGACAGTTTTTAAACTAAACTAGTTTAGTTTAGCTGGCGGTGGACTGCTCGCTTAATCCTATTGATTCGATCAGCTGATTCAAATAAAATTCGCCATCTTGCCTCTTAACAAGGTCAGTGCATTGGTGGTGTTTAATTATGACAGCAACTATTAAAATACTTAGCGACCTCATATAAATAAGAATTTTACTAATCAGTACGAGACGCTAAGAAGCTAAGAGAAAAATAATAAAAAGAACAAAAAATTGTTTATTCTGCACAAACAAAACGCACATTTAATGAAGAAAAAAACACAAAGAATACAGATACAAAAGTTACCAAAAGCCTCGTATTCAACCAACGAATAAAAGCTTGAAAATGTTATTCATCGGTAAGAGACGTTTATGAATAACAATATAAAAAATAAAATACAGATTAGTGAAGGGCACTGGGATAAACAACAATAAGTTAACCAAATATTAAAAGTTTACCTGCAACTCCAGCGTGTTGGGCAGTTCCAACTGATCCCACCGCACGCGCCACTTCTGCGGCAGGTGTCCGAGCTCCAGCTCCAACTGGCGGATCCTCTCCAACAGGCCGGAGAAAGAGTCCGGCATACTGCGGGCTATGCTCTCGTACCTGTGAAAATCATATTTAATTATGTTGTGACAGAATTACAACAAACACAAGAAGATTTCCAGTCCGTAAAAGGTACAATACGCCCGATGAATCATGACCGATCCGAACTCTGCGCAGAAGGCTGCGCAAGAATATTTTTTAGAAACCAAATGGTCACATGGGACATAATTTTAATAATTATTTTAATTAAATCCTATAAGTAAATCATATCAGTTTTGTATTAACGTAATTTTCACAGAAAATGTCTACACGAAACACGATTGGGGCGTTAGTTTCAAAAGAACTTTGTAGCGTTGTAGTTAGAATGATAGATCATATATTTGATATAGGGTAAATATCAGCTGCTTTCTCAATTGAAATATTAACTTTCAAAAGAGCGAATGAAGAATTTTTTGATAACTTTACAAACGTAAAATTTTTGAGTATTTCCGGTACAGATGATGCCAAAGTAAACTTGCTTTCTAATAAAAGTCTTCTCAAATCTAGTTTTAAATTGAAGATATCTAGAATAAAAAAACAAGAAGAAAAGGAAAGATCCTCCGATCAGACAGGTGTTGTGTCTGGTAGTCTACTGCCTGACGATTGATGTCAGGACGTTGTATATTTGTTGTCGCGCATCGAACTTTGCTTGCGCGATGCAGAATTTTGCATGATGTCAGTTTGATGTGTAGCATGCTTGAGCATCGTACAAATGGTCTTGAAACAGGCACAATATTCTTACCCAGCGGTAACAACTCGTCGCTGCGGGTGTCTTGTCTCTGGCTCGGCTGGAGCTAACACTTCAAGGTCATAGGGCGCTCCGTGCGACAGTTCCTCGCTGGTGTAGTACTGCCATACTTCTAGTGCGCTGATTGTGGAGACTGGACGGAGTACCTGAATAGATAGTGTTATGTTTTAGACTTGCTCTGTCAATGATAGTGTATGTTGAAGGAGGAGGCACCAAAGGAGGCAGGGGGGTTTACAGTCACCGGGTGTACTAATAGATAGCGGTCGTCGCGATAATTTCCAATCAAGGATGATGAAAATGAATGATTTTAGGGGCATGAGGAACAGGGTGTAAAGTTCACTCATCCACCATAGAAAAGGGAGGATCCTCCAACCAGACGGGTGTTGTGTCTGGCGGGCCGACTGCCCGACTGTTGATTTCGGATAGTCTTATCTATGTCGTTCGCGCGGTAAACTCTAATTGCGCGATGCAGGATTTGTGTGACGTCATGTCTTTGATGCGTAGTTAGTATGTCGCGGTATAACCGCTACATCGCTCCCCTCCGGAGACCGGAGGTCGATAGTGGGCTGAGTCTTGTATCTTGCGATGCTTCACAGTGCCAGCTAAGGTTCCAGTGAGTCGGAACCGGGTGCCGCACAGTTCGCGGTGAGTCGGAACTGTCTGCGGTGATTCCCCAGTGAGTCGGGGTGGCGCTACGTCACGATCCAGTGAGTCGGATGTGGTATAGCGCTGAGTTGTGGCTGACTGCTAGCGTCGACCAGGAGAGGGTAGAAAGAGCTCTGCTTGTGAGACCGGCCGAAAGTGCAGGTGCTGTGCCAAGGTTGCTGATGAGGCTGAGGGTGATGACCAGGAATGCGCGTTCGCTGCATGCTGGTGGTCAGGATACCCGTTGAAGCCGTGGGTGCTGGCTGTCTGTGTGACTCGCCTCACGAAAGCTTGCGGGAGTGATGATGATGATGACGTCACGCTGAAGTAGTTGCACGAAGGCTGCGTTGACGTTCATACTCGGGGTCACCAATTTAGGGGCATGAGGAACAGGGTGTAAAGTTCACTCATCCACCATAGAAAAGGGAGGATCCTCCAACCAGACGGGTGTTGTGTCTGGCGGGCCGACTGCCCGACTGTTGATTTCGGATAGTCTTATCTATGTCGTTCGCGCGGTAAACTCTAATTGCGCGATGCAGGATTTGTGTGACGTCATGTCTTTGATGCGTAGTTAGTATGTCGCGGTATAACCGCTACATGATCAAATGAGGGCACCGGGTCGAGGGCCGTTTGAGTCAAGAACACCTCTTGTTAAACTGAGCCTTTTCTCAAGAATTGCCATGATTCTTTGTAGTCAGACAAAAGAAAACAAATAAAGTCGAATAGAAATTTGAATATTCATTTGCAAAACACACACACACAACATGCTGTAGACTTTCATACAACATGCTGTTGAAACCCCATAAGGTGGGAAAAGACACAATTTTGTGCAGTCTTAAAAAAAAATATTTTCGTTTTTTAAAATTAATTCTGTGATAGGAAAGATCCTTAGGTTTTTGAATTATATTATGATTTAATTATTAAGTTTAAAAAACTCACTGGATTATCCAAATCTGGAGTGTACAAGAAGTTATAGAAGACTGGCGCCTTCTGATGATGCCTGTCGATGTAGTCAAACAGCGAGTGTCCCAGCGTGGGGGCCCGGGGGCCCGAGGCTCCGGGGCCCGGGGCCTCCTCCTCTGAACCCGCTCCCGCTTCGCCGCCCGCGCCGTATAGGTACACCTGAAAGAGCTCATGTTAAGTTCATAACCATAGGAACTAAAATACTATCTCTAACTTCCTGTAAAAATACCTATTAGTGTAATCAATTTGTAGGGTAATCTAAATTAATAAGTAAATCTCTAAATTCTCAAAAGGTTTTTTTTTTTTTTTCAGAAATGAAAAACTGTGTTGAATTTAAAGATGATCTTAAAAATGAATGGAACTGTTTCTCCTAAACACAGGTTATTTTGAAACCTAATCTGGGAGAACAGTACGGCACCCACTAACTAGATATATGACACTAGGCTTGTGCTTTACATATTACCTTGCCATGTAATCTAGTCCTAGTTAAACAATAAATCTTATTAATATTTTTTGCATGTGTTTGACATTCCTCGGGACCCTGGGGTCCCGGTCCTTTAGAAGGCGTACGAGGGGCCGAAGCCAACTCGTAGAGGCCCGTTAGGCGTTTTAATGATTTGAGGCACCTATTGTTATTATTATAAAAAAATAAAAGTCATTGTACCTATAAAGTGACGCTATGGCACTAAAAGACTACATACAATTCAGCTATTGAGAATTTGACAGGATATCAAATAAAAACCGTTATTGACTAGATACATCGTGTTCCGAGTTCAAATAAGTATGACGCAGATAATTGTCTATCGTAGAAACGACGGGTTTTCCATAACTTGATATTTCGGTTTAGGACTAATGCGGATCCAACTCCCTAAGTCGTCTTCTACTACTTTATTAATAAGGAAGTATGGATAATACTTCCTTCCTTATTAATATTTTAAATGCGAAACTAACTGTCTGTCTGTTAGGCCGTGCGTACTTTGGACACGAATTTGTATCGTACGTAAACGTACGACCGTGGTCGTACTGAATACGTTTTTCTCTGTCAAATAGGTAGTTTCTGGTATTATTTATTGCAAACACATTTTAATCCATTCTCATACATAAAACTCTCGCCTTCTTCCCATGGGGGTAGGCAGAAACTACAGAACGCCACCTGCTACGATCCTTACAGGAGTATGTAAGGATTTTGCCTCGTTTCCGTTCATACATCTGGTCATACACGCACGCCGGTTGCGAGTACTACGCACCTGACCTTTCTGAAGAACATCACCAATAAGGTCAGTAAATGTCCTCCTAGGGCGTCCCCTCCCGGCGTTTCCATTCACATCTGACTTGTAAATACATTTTGTTAGTCTCCTTTCATTCATCCTCTCAACATGACCAAGCCATCTCAGCATACCCTTTTAGGGGTGCTTGGACAGGAAACCTCCCCGTGTGCCTGTGGGCTGGAATTCCCTTCGGATGCGTCCGGGGGGAAGGCCAGTCTTCAGGACGGTGCACCCTGGGATGCGGGCAATGTCTCCCCATTAGGTACTGTGTGCCTAAGGGGTCTCGTTGTCTGCATGCCAATATCCTGTCGGAGGAACGCTCTAACGTGTACTCGGAGAGAGCACGCGTTAAGCAGCGTTGGAGCATGGGCTCGGCGTGCACTAACACTGCCGTCGGGCAGGCAGGAGGAAGCCTTCTGCCACCGTTGGTCTCGTAGCCCCGAAGAGTGTCAAGGTCATGTCTCTGGCACTTGACGGGGGTCGAGGGTCTTGGCTTAACCGCCCGGACCGCGAGGAAGAAATCCTCTATAAAAAATTACCCCAAACCTCCAAGCGGCGGCGCACCGTGAGGGAGGTTGTAAGCTTGACTAATGGGTAGCTATTAGATAATTAGTCGCTAGTGCGAACCACTTGTTTTGAGTCAATAAATAAAGTTTTTACTCGTGGGATCAAATATGGAAATACAACACACAAAAAACCAAGGAGAGGGGAGTGATGCGGGGTCGGAGTCCGACGCTGCGTCTGGCGCGATGAGCTCGGGTCAGAGCTCGGAGCGCGAAGTGGTGGTGGAAGCGACCGTGAGGAACCGAAAGTTCCTCCGGAAGCGCCCTAAACCGGGGATGGCCAGGGGTCGTCCGCTGAGGAGGGGGTCTCGGGCCAAGGCCACAGGAGGAAGATCCACTCCAGTCGGCGGGGTGCGGCCCGGGGAAAAGGTGTGGGAAGAGGGCTCACCACAAAGAAGGCCGGCGAGCCGAGCCGGGCCAGCCCAGCGGCGCTGGAGAAGCCCTCTACAGAAGAGGAAAGCAACCCTGTAGGGACGAGCACCGTGGCGGCCCCTACAGATTCGGCAGGTGGTGAGCCGGATGCCGCTGGTGGCTCCAAATCGGAGCAAGCGGCCAGGTTTGCGGAGGCTGTGGCTGCCGCTATCAAGGGTTTGACCTTGAAGAGGACTCAGTCCTCTAAAGACAAGGCCATACCCACGGTCATGGCCTCTATTTTGGCGGCAGCGGAGGCCTATCACCTCAGGCCTCCGTCGGACAGCATGTCCGAGATGCGGGCGGAGGTCGCCCGCTTGACAGCCGCCATGGAGCTTCTCCGAAAGGAGAATGAGGAGCTCCGAGCGGACCTGGCCGAGCTCCGGGGAGCCGGCCCCCGTGAGGTGCCGCAGGGGAGGGAGCAGCATGGGCAGGGCCCCGTGCCTGCGGAGGACCGGGTTCTGACCCTGGTGAGGCAGGAGATGGCTTCTTTGCGGTCTCGTTTTTCCGCGCTAGAAGCCATTGTCCTGCGCCCTCCTCTAGCGGCGAGCAAGCCAGCCTCTGGCCAGCGGAAGGAGGCAACATATGCCAGCATCGCAGCTGCCCGGGCAAAACCAGGTTCGTCTGGGCAGACCAAGGGCGGGACGGCCCCACAGGTGGCGAGGGCCCCGGCCCAGGCGGCGAAGGCCCCGGCCCAGGCGGCGAAGGCCCCGGCCCAGGCGGCGAAACAGCCGCCCCCGCCTCCTCCTAATTCTACTCCGGCTGACGCTGAATGGCAAGTAGCCGGAGAGAAGAGGAAGGCGGCTAAGGCAAAAAGGGCGGCCAAAAATAAAGAGAGGAGGCAGCGGCGCAAGGAACGAAGCGTCGCGGCTAGGCTCCGCGCCCCGAAGTCTGCAGCTGTAGTGATAACACTACAGCCAGAGGCGGAGAAAAAGGGCGTGTCCTACCGCGACGTGCTCGCCAAGGTGGGGGCAGCGGTGGACCTCAAGGAGATCGGCGCCGCTGATGGCATCCGGGTAAGAGTCACTGCGACTGGGGCCCGGATGCTGGAGGTCCCCGGTGCGGCAAGCGGCCCGGCCGCTGACGCTCTGGCCGAAAGGCTTAGGGCGTCCCTAAATGCGGACGAGGCCCGAGTGTCCAGGCCCACTAAATGCGCTGACATGCGTATTCAGGGCTTGGACGACTCTGTGACGGAGGGACAGGTGGTGGCCGCTGTCGTTAGGACTGGGGGGTGCTCTGCCGAGCAGGTTAGGGCAGGCGCCATCCGTCCTGACTTCACGGGGATGCGAGCCGTTACGGTGAGCTGCCCCGTGTCGGCGGCCAAGAAAATTGCCGGAGAGGGCCAAAGGTTATTGGTGGGCTGGGTTTCCGCGCAGGTCAAACTGCTGGAACCCAGACCTCTGAGGTGTTACCGCTGCCATGTGGGTAACCACGTGGGAGCTAAATGCACCTCGGAGGTGGACCGCAGCGGTCACTGCTACCGCTGTGGTCAGCCAGGTCACAAGGCCGGCTCATGCGACGCCACGCCGCACTGCGCCGTATGTGCGGCAGCTGGCAAGCCGGCCAATCACCGGGTTGGGAGTAAGGCCTGCGCTCCACCCGCCAAAGCTAGGGGCAAGCCACCAGCCACCACCGTCACAGCCGCAACCTCCGCCACCGCCACCGTTGCCGCCTCCACAGCCGTCGTCGCCGCCGCAGCCGCCGCGGCAGGGCCCTCACAGGGGGCTAAGGAGGGGGCTGACATGGAGTGCCAATAATGGCCCCATTTCGCCTCCTCCAGGCGAACATCAACCACTGCGCCGCAGCTCAGCACCTGTTGCTCCAGAGCATGGCGCAGTGGTCGATTAACATCGCCGTGGTCGCTGAGCCGTACTTTGTCCCGCCCAGGGATGACTGGGTGGAGGACCTGAGCGGCTCAGTGGCCCTAATTTCGTCGGCCGCCGCCGGTACCCCGTCCCTCGAGGCTGTTAAGAGAGGACGGGGTTGCGTTGCAGCACGGTTCGGGGAGATTGTCGTGGTAGGGGCATACTTCTCCCCGAACCGAACTCTCGCCGAGTTCCACAACTCCCTTGCTGAGTTGAGAGTCGTCGTCGTCGGGTTCTGTTCCCTCCCCGTGCTCGTCCTCGGGGGCTTCAATGCCAAGAATGTGGCTTGGGGTTCCCGGTATACGGACACACGGGGCAGGATGGTGGAGGACTGGGCGCTGGAAACAGGCCTGGTCGTCCTAAACCGGGGTTCTGTCCCCACGTGTGTGCGGATGCGGGGTGAATCAGTGGTGGACATCTCGTTCGCCAGCCCCGCTCTGTCGCCACGTGTCATTGACTGGCGCGTCATGGAGGAGGTGGAGACGTATTCCGATCACCGGTACATCCGGTTTGACGTCTCCGCCCAGACCTCGAGCGCGCCGGTCCGACAGGCCCCGAGTGGTCCGCGGTGGGCGCTGAAGCAGCTGGACCGGGAGCTCCTCCTGGAAGCCTCGATCGTGCAGGCCTGGGTGTCATCACCGGACAGGCCGGCCGACATCAACGACGAGGCGGAGTGGTTCCGGGAGGCCATGTCTGAAATATGTGACGTGGCAATGCCCCGGGTCCAGCCCGGACGTGCTTCGCGCCAGGTGTACTGGTGGTCGCGACAGCTGACGACACTGCGCAATGCGTGCGTTGCTGCACGACGCCGGTACACCAGGCACCGCAGGCTCCGTATTCGACCTCCGGATACGGAAGCCATTCAGGCGGAGCTGTACGAGGGGTACAGAGCGGCGAAGACCGCCCTCCAAGCGGAGATCCTGCGGGCCAGGGCACTGGCCCGCGAGGAGTCGCTGGAGACTCTGAACAGAGACCCGTGGGGACGCCCATACAAGATGGTGCGGGAGAAACTCCGCCCATGGGCTCCCCCGCTGACGCAGAGTCTCCGGCCACAGCTTGTGGGGGACGTGGTGAGCGCTCTGTTCCCTTCGAGAGGGGAACATGCCTCCCCACCCATGGCTCCGCCTACTGCGGTGCCCGATGCGGACCACACCGCCGACGACGACGACGATGCTCCGGAGGTGACCGAGGTAGAGATGAGGGTGGCGGTACGTAGGCTAAATGCCAGAAATACCGCCCCAGGACCCGACGGCTTACCTGGGAAAGCCTGGGTCCTGGCCTCAGAGGCTCTCGGGCCTCGACTAAGGGGGCTCCTAAGCGCATGCTTGGAGAGGGGCCAGTTCCCGCTTCGTTGGAAGACGGGGAAACTGGTCCTCATCAAGAAGCCGGGGCGCCCTGCGGACTCTCCGTCCGCTTACCGGCCCATCGTGCTGCTTGACGAGGTGGGCAAGCTCTTTGAAAGAGTAATTGCAGACCACCTCGTCGGGCGGCTGGTGCGGGTGGGGCCGGATTTGTCGGAGAGCCAGTTTGGTTTCCGCAGGGGGCGCTCCACGGTGGACGCCATCATGCGCGTGCGAGCCCTCACGACGGGGGATGCGGTGGCTCGGGGTGGGGTCGTCTTGGCGGTGTCTCTAGACATCGCCAACGCCTTCAATACCCTGCCCTGGAGTTGCATCAGGGAGGCACTCCGGTATCACCGGATGCCGACCTACCTCTGTCGTGTGGTCGAGGCCTATTTGACGGACAGGGCCATCATCTACCCCGGTCACCAGGGAGAGTGGAACCGGCGAGAGATGTCGTGCGGTGTCCCACAGGGATCGGTCCTGGAGCCGCATCTGTGGGACATCGGATACGACTGGGTGCTGCGCGCTGACCTCCCCAATGGCGTCAGCGTCGTTTGTTACGCTGACGACACGTTGGTCCTGGTGCAGGGGAGGTCGCACCAGGCGGCGGTCGAACTAGCGACACACGGGGTTGCGACAATCGTGGCCAGAATCCGGCAGTTGGGACTCGAGGTGGCGTTGCACAAGTCCGAGGCCATGTGTTTTCATGGTCCTCGGAACGCGCCACCGTCGGGTTCCCAAATAACGGTAGGAGGGGTTCACATCGGCGTCGAGTCGACGATGAAGTACTTGGGACTCGTCCTCGACAGTCGATGGAACTTCGAGGAGCACTTTCGACGTTTGGCTCCCAGACTGGACCGGGCCGGGGCTGCCTTGAAGCGGCTCCTGCCCAATCTAGGGGGCCCAAACGCCTCCTGCCGGAGGCTATACGCGGGGATCGTGCGGTCCATGGCCTTGTACGGGGCACCGGTGTGGGCGCGTTCGTTGAGGCGGCGGCCTGCCCGCCGGTTGAACGCGTCCCAGAGGGTCATGGCCACCCGGCTGGTCCGGGGATACCGCACGGTCTCCGGTGAGGCGGCGAGCCTCCTTGCCGGATTGCCGCCATGGGATCTGGAGGCAAAAGTCCTCGCGCATATTTGGGAGTGGCGCGGGGAGGCGAAACGCCGGGGCTTGACTCCGATGCCGCGAGAAATCGCGGCACAGCGGACAGAGCTCCGACGGGATCTCATGGCGTCATGGAGAGTGCGATTGTCGCAACCCAGTGCTGGGCACGCCACTATTGCGGCGATAAGTCCCCTCTTTGAGGAGTGGCTGGAGAGGCGCCACGGCGTCCTCACCTTCCGCCTGACGCAGGTCCTCACCGGACACGGCTGTTTCGGGAGGTACCTGTTTCGGATAAGGCGGGAGGAAACGCCCGGGTGTCATCACTGCGTGGATCGCCCGGAGGACACGGTGGAGCATACGGTGGAGGTATGCCCGGCTTGGGCAGAGCACCGCCGTGTCCTCGTGGAGGCGATCGGTGGCGGGGATCTCTCGCGTCCGGCCCTGGTCCAGGCCATGGTACGGAGCGAGAGGGCATGGGAGGCCGTCACCTCCTTCTGCGAAGCAGTAATGCTCGCGAAGGAGGAGGCGGAGCGCGTGAGGGAGAGGCAAATTTCGCGCCCTCACGCCCCTAGCCGCCGCAGGAGGAGACGCCCCGGGCGTCGGGAATCGATCGCGGATTCCCGGCCACCGTAGGCGCGGGCTTGCGGATGGTGAGCAATGGGTGGCTCGCCGTCCGGTAAGGACCAAGCCCGGGTCGACGGCGCGTTGTGTTCCACGCGCGCCTCAAAGAGTGTCAGCGAGTGAAGGGGTCCAATGAGACCATTGCCTGCCGGGGTTGCGGGAAAGTCCGAAAGGGATACCGTGGCCCCCTGGCATCCACCCAGAGCGGGAGGAGTCATTTGATGATTTCCCACCCAAAAAAAAAAAAAATAAAAAAAAAAAAATAAAAAAAAAAAAAAAGCATACCCTTTTAAATTTTTGTCACTACATCTTCTTTTAACTCACACCGATGTCTTATCACATAATTTCTCAGCCTATCATTCATAGTTAGACCACACATTCTTCGCAAGGAACGCATTTCCACAGCATTTATCCTACTTTCATGCTTCTTTTGCCACACCCAGCATTCACTTCCATACATAAGCGTGGGTACCAGCACACCATTGTGAACAGCCAGTCGAGCCTTTTTGGACATCAACTGGTTGGTCACAATCGCATGTATAGCACCATTCACTTTATTTCCCGCATTTACTCTCCTTTCCACATCTTCATCAATCTTCCCATCCCTTGTTAACAGACTCCCCAAGTATACCAACTCACTTACTTGCTCCACATTCTTATCATTTACTTTCATATACACACCGATACATCCTCTCCTCTTTCAAAGACCACGACCTTCGTTTTATTCACATTTATATTTTATACCACTATTATCATAATAAGATTAATCATTTATACATTATACATTTATCTTTATTTTAATAATCAAGTAATCAAATACACAATAATCGTCGAACAGGAACGTTTCCAAATGCTAAACTTTACTATAGAATACAATATTTAAATTAGGGATGCATCCGATACCGATATATCGCCGATACTTTGGGTTAGCCGATATATCGGTATCGACGATATTTTTATGACCGATTCAACGATACTTTTTAATTTAAAAATGTAGTGTAAACGAGCGTGTTGTCTCGTCTATTTCGTTGCAAACGAGGCATGAACTATGCTCGGGGAAACCCCGTGTCCTGTTTCTCCCGCCCGCTTTGGCCTCGCACTCGCATATATCAGTAATATTTCGCTAGGTTGACCGTTGCCGCGCTTAGAATTTGTCATACATTCGTGTTGTTTGAGTGAAATAAAATAATCAGCAGTCATGTCAACTTCAAAACACAAAAGTGCGATATGGAATAATTTTGAAATTTCGACAATTGATAATTCACAATTCACAGTAAGCGTATCGGTATCGGTATCGGTATCGCCGATATTTTTATAAGAGTATCGGTATCGCCGATATTTTTATAAGAGTATCGGTATCGCCGATATTTTTATAAGAGTATCGGTATCGGTATCGTATCGGCGAAAACGCGTATCGATGCATGCCTAATTTAAATTGCGGGTACATTTCACTCCGCACATTCCACTTTTCCACAACACCAATAACTCGCATATTTATCTCGTCTACTCGACGTCCGTATGCCACTGCAGGGATTCATCTGAATATCAGCGTCAGGTATATTTGCCTGGCACATGCTGAGCTGGACTCCCATTTGGTGCAACCTTGAAGCACACACCGCACTTTTTTATGTTCGTTAATCCATTATTTTAAGGTGTGTCATAGCCAATAGTGTCATCACAATGTCTTGTTTTCTTCCTTTTATAATTGTTTGTATATTGGCACCTTGCAGCTATTTCCTAATAGCTAATTAGTAATTATTTAATCGTACTTTTGTATGCTGTGCTGTTTTTGTGTGCACTAAATAAACGATTTATCTATCTACTAGTATCTATCTATATCGAATTGAAGGCACGAAAAATCCCAATAAGTTCGGATTGTTTTCCGACGTCGGAACTATACGTACGACTAACTCGCACTCAGTCTGCGCACTCCCTTAGTACTTGGACGATCGGGATCGTTCGTGCGTGTTCGCACGAGTAAAATTCGTACGAAAACGCGCCCAAAGTGCGCACGGCCTTACCTTTTCACACCTAAACGGCTGAATGGATTTGGATAAAATTAGGCACACAGACAGACCATGACCTGGGTTAGGACATACGATACTTTTTATTCCAGTACTATGTAGTTTTAAGATGATTTCCGCCTACAAGCGGGCGAAGCCGCAAGCAAAAAAAAATGTATACACATACCATTCTATTAGTATCAGCTCGCTTATCATCAGCAGCAGTGATCCCCAACTCGGCCCTCTGAGCCTCATTATCCAATAGGAACGTCCTAAAGCGACACGACACGCTGTGGTACGCCACGAAACGAAGGTAGTACTCGTTGAACTCGAAGGCTAGAGGAAACTGTTTCTGGAGCTGAAAGAAAAATATAGGTAAGCCACAATACAGTTAAAGGATTTATGTTGCACACAACACATGACACATAAAAAAAATAACGGGTTGCACTCCGGGAGTGCCGGCAGAAGTGAAAACTTGAATATTAACGTTGTGCATTTTTCCGTCTTACGAATTTTCGATCAGGTCACGTGTCCTAACGCGAGTTTAACATTTTATACCAATCACAAAAAAAGTGCACAGCGCCGCTAAAGAAGTTTGCACTTCAAACAACATTTACGTCACTCAAAGTGAGTCAGCGGATTCCGATTTTTGTAAAGCAAAAGGCCTCGTGATTAATTCTCGACTCATTTTGAGCGTCGCCGTCGCATTATACGTTAAGTACCTAAACTAACTGGAAATACTCTAGATTTTAAGGTCTACCTGATGTACAGCATCCAGGAACATGAGGAAGGTTGGCGTGAAGCCCTGCTGTGGCGTGGCTCCTATGTTGGACCGCTGCTGGAATTTGTGTCCTAGTGCCAGCCACTCCTTCTCCACCAGAATACGGAACCCTTCCAATGTTCGGTAGTAGGGTTCTAGGCAGATTTGCGCTAGTGATGATATCTGCAATGGCAAAGGTGGAGTTAATAGAGTATGACACCCATTTTTGAAATGTGTCTCAATTAGATTCTATAGTGCTAATGAACCACTAAAAAAATCACAAAAAATTTATTCAATCGTGCGTTTATCATTTCGCGCGTAATTTGACGAAAACGCTTTGTGTTGTCTCCTTTTACAAAACCGTCCTCCATGTTATTATTTCAATAAAAATTACGTTGGTTAAGAAAATAATAAAAAGCCTTTATAGATTAAAGGTACGCTGATAGTTGACAGTTAACACTTTCTAAGTTTACATATTATTAGTAGTACGTGTTAAAATGTTAAGAATATCGTATAATTTTACAATGTTTGTAAATATGTGAGCACCATGCATCTATCACATAATTACTTTATGTCATTCCTTCATTTTTCATTCTTTTTATCTATCGTGGTATAGTAATCTTATTCTAGGTGCATCGTCTTCACATATAATTATATAATTAATGTATACAGAATATTGTGAAAATATTTTAAAAGAGTAACGGTGGAGTTTCTTGCCCATTCTTCTCCATACGAAAACGACCTTTTGGAATGGGCGACTAGAATCAATTATTATATATTTTTTTTCTGTAAATGTTGACGTTCATAAGTGCCTTTTTTGTGCCTAAATGAAATAAATTATTTGACTTTGACTTTGACTTTGACATAGCCGTATGACGTAATAACATGGCGAGTACTATCTAACAGAAACAGATTAATAAAGCTGAAACCTTTGAACAGAATTTTAATTGCTTTTTGCCTAAGCTATCTCAATAATATATTTTTAGTTTTTTTCTCATATATAGTAAAACACCCTATTATTTCCGAGTCGAATTCCATTTGTTCAGATTTTTTATTTTGAAATTGTGTTAGTCCACAGAATAGTACAGAAGGCACACTCCGTATTTTAGGTAGAAAGCTACAAGAACGCGGCGGGCTCGACTTGTCGGGCCAATTCAGTGAGCGTAACGTAGTCGGAAGATATGAGTTACGCGATAGAAAGAGAGGCAACTTCTAGGTGAATATAACTAGGTAATTAGCGCTTTGCGAACTGAATTACACTTTATTGTGTCGTAGCAAGAGTCGCTTTTTATTTAAATAATGTTGCTGAGTAAACCATCTGCATTAATCTGTGGTTGGGCTGACGGCAGTTACATAACGTGAGCTAGTTCCAGTTTGAAGCATATTGGATAATTGCGGAACAAAACCGCTAATGTTCTTAAAGATGAATTAATGTGTCTTCTAAAAGTTAAAACTTATTACAATTCAACTGACCGCTACCTATTTTTTAATTTATTTTCGACATTTTTTTTTTTTTTTGACTCAAAGCAACGCCATAATAGCATACGGACTAATTTAACCTCTTCCTATGTCTCGCTTGGTTATTTTTACTATTTATTGTTTCTTTACCTGTGCCGTAGCATCCCAGCCATCTTCTAAAGACAGTAGCACGGAAGATCCCTGCAGGTCTAGAAGATCTACTACTGCACCGGACAGCTGGAACAACTGCCGGAGTTGCCACAGCCAACCAGATTCTTCTATTAGCCTGAAAAGTAACAAAACACAATTATTGAAGTTTCGCATGTAAAGTAGGCGTTTTGGAGATTGATGAGAATTCCGCAACCTGCCAACAAATCCATCAATGTTACAAAGAGTATTAATAATAACGATCGGAACACGACATACATTTTAGATTGTATTTCATAATGATTTATTCTTAATCTGTCGTTATGATTTTTGTCAAAATAATATTACATTTATTTTTGTAGTTACTGTTGTGGAATCGCCACATACAAAAGAGTGATGATCATCCCTTTGGAGGATTCCCCAAAAAGTAGTCATATTACCTAAGGAACCCCGGGTGGTCCGCGGCCGGCGGCGCCGAGGGCACGGCGGCCCGCATGAGCTTCTTGAAGGCGTGCTTGGTGGCGCGCGCGTCCGGGTACTCGGCCGGCACGCACTCGGCGCCGGCGCACGCGCACGCCGCGCCGCCCTTGTCGCACACCACGTACAGCGCCGCCAGGCGGCCCGCGCCCGCGCCGCCCGCCTCGCCGCACACTGCGGACGTACGTACGAAATGCTTACAATTACTACTAATTATAATGTGGATCATTCATGCAAGGACGGTAGCAAAATAAAATTTAACGTTAAAAAAAAGGTGACTGTCACGGTACGCTCGGTAGATGCGAAACATGGGGGAGGTCCACTCGTAACGGCATAAGAGAGCGTCATACCGTTGGCCGTCACGGAATACGAAGTTAAGTCAAAATATTTCTTTCAATTAGGCACATGAAAGGCACTTTTGAACGGCTGCTGAAAAAAACTCCTGCTCCATACATTTTGACCCCGTAGGTATTACACTTTTCTATGAAAAAACTGTTTTTTTTTGTAAATAACCGACGAAAAATTTCAACGGAGGGGATTCAGAATCATGTACTAAATCCATGGTATCAGTTTTCGCGTCGATGTCCCTTCCACCCTGTGTTATTATGGTGTGTACTGACCCGAGTCGGCGTCGGCAGTGGAGAGCCTCTGGCGGGGCGCGTACAGGTCCAGGTGCGAGGGCTGGCGCCGGTCCTTGAGCGAGCCCCAGCGCCCGAAGTGGCGCGCCGAGCTGGACGAGCCGCCCTTGCCGCCGCTGTTGCGACCCAACACGCTGATACGTAAGTGACATGTTACTTGGCTTACAAACTACACGGGAATTGGGCCAAATCTTCGTACTAAACTGTTCAGAAATCATGCTAACAGTCCGCTTGGAACTCAAAAATCGTTCATCCTAGGTTGATTGGCAACGGAAGCCGTTTTAGGACGCCCAATATATTAAATCAAAAAGATTGGTTGATAATATTTTTTTATTTTACCTGAGCTAGCAGTTTTTATTTAAAAAAAAGGGGTGTGGCTGTGTCGTGGACACGGCCGTGTGTTTTACGTGAATACCTAAGTACGTTAATTATAATATAATTTTTGAGACAAATTCTTTGATCTTTCAGCTATCGATTGGAGTAATTAAATTTTGGACGTAGAACAGATATGTAGCTGCAACATAAAACTGTTTCCCCCGGTTTTGTTATCATCAGTTTTATGAATAGCTTCTCACTATGAAAAAAAAATTAATGACGTATTCACGTCAAAAAGTGAGCAATCGACGTCCTATGCAGTTCCAAAGACCAAGGTAGTCATAACAATACTTATCAGATAATTTTGTGTCAATTTAGTTCGAAAATGCGTTTGTGCAAGCAGTGCGCGTGTATTTGAAGTTATATAATCTTCGCTGTTCGGCAAGCATAGACTATCAGCATGATGATTAAACTCGCTTACTTCATATCTATCTATCCCCATGTAATTAGTTGCCATCGAAAATAGATCACCCTTCTTACATCCGTGAACATCATAAAAGTTGAGTAATGTCTCCTGTGCAATTATAAATATCATGCGTATCGGAATTAAGTTTCCAAACATATAAACAAATAAGTAGTGTTTATGGAAAAAATACTCATTTAAAAACCCACTCATAAGTTCAGGGTGTGCAGTCATCCTGAAGTCAACTTAATTTACAATGGCATAAAGTCTGTATTTCTTTGATTGAAACTAACATCAATTTAGAAACAAGGATTTGAATATGGAATACATAAATACTGCGATCATCAACCCCATGGTATAATAACATAGTTCACCTGGTATTCTCTTCCGACGATGGCCTAAGACTACGTCACGATAAGTGTTGCCATTGATTGTTCTTTTCAGTAAATTAAGGAACTTTCTCATTTAGTTAATGAAATTAAAATAAATTACTAACTAGCTTAACTATTTTGTAACTCATGTGATTCACCTATTTAGGTTTAAATTAATTAACATATTGAATTATTAGTTCATAATTGCTTTGTTAAGTTAAAAATGCATTTTGCTCGGGTAATTCAATCACACACAGTGGGCACACATAGAATTGACAAGTGTCATACTGACAGCTCGCCATTTCATCGCTCAGTGAGAAAAATACTGTGGTTCCCAAACATTGGTTACTGTGAAAAGGAAAACTGTAAACTGTGAAAGATACACAAGAAAAATGGTTAATTGTTCCATATCAAACAGTAAAAACAGAATTAAAAAAGGCGGTGTAATAAGGTTTTTTTTCTTTTCCCAAAGAAGACATGCTAACAAATGCGTGGCTTCAAAATTGTAGACCGAAAACAACAATAAGAACTGGTATGTACCTTACTACATATTATTTCATTTATCTAATATGGTTTAAGGGCTCTGGCTTCAAGGCCTATTAATTGGGCTTATCTAAAATATTAATCAGTGTTTTTCGATTGACGAAAGCTGGATTTATTGTTGTGATCCTGAAACTAAGAGACAGTCTGCTGTCTGGGTGTTTCCTTCCGAGCAGTTGCCAACTAAAGTGAAGAGAGGTCAAAGCGTAAGAAAAAAGACGGTGGCCTCGTTCTTCAGAAGGACAGGTCATTACGCAACAATTTGTTTTAGAGGATCGAAAAACAGTTACTGCAGAGTGGTACACTAACAATTGTTTGCCACTTGTCTTGGAAAAAGTTCGGGAGAAACGACCTCGCATTAGGATCCTCCTTCACCACGACAACGCCTCGTCGCACACCGCCAAGCAAACAATGGACTACTTGGCGACGTCAGACGTGGAATTACTGGGTCACCCGCCCTATAACCCTGACATCGCACCTTGCGATTTTTATTTATTTCCGAAAATAAATGAAAAACTTCGAGGAAAACGTTTTATGGACGCCGAGGAAGCAGTGGCTGCGTTTCAAAATACCGTCGAAGAGACCCCTAAGGACGAGTGAGCTAAGTGCTTTTCTCAGTGGTTCCATCGGATGCAGCTATGTATTGATGTAAATGGACACTATTTTGAAAAGAAAACTAATAACTTGCTAGTTTGTTCAGTTTTTGATTTTCTAAGAACTTTCAGTGACACCCTCATGTCGATTTATTAAAAATGATAAAAATTTAGTACCCTTTGTATTATTTTTATCTTTTTCCCCACTAAAAAAGTTTGAGAACCGGATCGCAACTGATGACGTATTCTTAGGCCAATCACGTGACCCAGCTGTCACGGGAAGAGAATACCTGGCGAAGTATATTATTATACCATGATCAACCCATCTACTAAGACATAGCCCTAGCTTGTTATTATTATTGGGAGTCATATTATCTTCGAGACGTATTATTGCAATTTAGTCCATTTATTTATTAGTTTCAAGGACGATATTCGAATTTTCCCAAAACTTAAATAATTTTGAACGACAGTATGGTAACAAATGAAATTAAATTGTTTATTCTGTAAATAGGATATCGGAATCACATTTACACGTTATCTTAAAAACAAAATTAAAAATTTGCTAGATAAGTTCCGCGTTTCGTATCTGACTACTCTAAGAAGAAAGGCCGAAACAAACTCAGAGGTCACAGTCTCTTTTAAAGTCCAAACATAATCTTGGTCAGGCCAGATGAGGACCATGTAGATTAGTGTCTGAAATGGAATTTTGAGAAAAGAACCAAATTTGAGTGGACCTGTCCAGTCAGTGCAAGCATTTGTCAGTAATCGTGGAGCTCAACTCGACGATCAAAACCAAAGAAACGACATTTGGGTAGGTCGCATAAACTACACAAACTGCCAGACCATCATTAAAACTAACTGAGAAAGAAAAAAATTAAAATATCCACATAGTCCTCACATTCACAAAAAAATAAATAATATAACAATTTACAAAGTAATCATGTCATTTTTTATGTTATATTCAACAATGTCAATGTTTGTCAACAGAATGCCACCATCAAAATATTAATACAATTTTACTCACCCAAGCGTCCCGGCCGCTTTAGTCAACAACGGAGTATGCGTCGCTTGTTGATCTTCACAGCAGAGCAACAACGAATCTAGACTCAAACTGGAGTCTTCCAGGTCGCCGCGGGAAGCTGGAGTACAAGCTACCAATGTGGCTAGGTAACGTTCCTGAGATGAATTAAGAAATTATATGATTTTAATTGGAATTCATCGGTCTTACCTAAGGATATAGATAGTGCAATCCACTGAGACGCGCCCCACTCCGCTCCGCTGCGTACTAAAGTACAGCAGTGCTATTCTGTAACCATCTCACCGTGAAAACTTAGGTGAAGTGAGTTGTCATTCCAACAGGGTGAGATGACACTGAAAGCTCACTCCACGCTCACTTCACATATTTCACGGTGAAGTGATTACGGGAATCGACATGCAGCTTACAGTACAGTCATCGCGGGGTGGGGCACGTCTTCGGGATTGCACTATCTGTATCGTGTTACCCAGTAACCGGGTTCTGGAGGCAGATAGGCAGTCGCTCCATGTAAAATGCAGCTGGATTTATTGCGGCGTATGATTAAAAAAAATGATAACCAACTCAATGCAATAGATGTTGTTGGACTGTCATATCGTAATTTTGATAGATCTGTAGCAAGTGATCTAACTTGTGAGCGAGTTTGAATGCGGTTTAGATGTGCTGATGGCATTCAGTTTCATTGGTGAAATCAGTCCAAAAATATAAAATTAAAAGTATTTTTTGAAGTGAAAACTTCTTTAACGGCTTTGTGCACGTTTTTTTTGTGATGGGTGTAAAATGTTAAGCTCGCGTCAGGACACGTGACCTGATCGAAAATTCGTAAGACGGAGGGAGAGTAGAGCGCCGGCGCAGCGTAGTAGAGGAAGTATCCCCCTCTCTTTCTACCGTGCGACGAAAATGTATGCCTGCGGCTGCTGTTTCGTTTTCACTTCTGCCGGCACTCCCGGAGTGCAACCCGTTGTTTTTTTTAATATTTTTATGCTTTTCGCATCATCTTGTAATCGTGAAAAAAAAGTTAAAATTACCTGTTCTAAACTGGAAGTGGTTTCCGTCCCACTCTGTGTGTTGCCGGGAGTTTGGTGACTCGCCTTCAGCATTCCCATTACGCCTTTGTGATGGGGGGCGGCTGATCTGTAACCATGGTTAACGTTAGCTGACGAACTCTTGTTGAAGACAAAGGTAAGAAGAATATGTAGACATCGTATTAAATAAGAACGTTACGAATGTGATTTTTATAGAGTAATTTCCTGGTTCAAGGTATTTATCTAACTCAAAATATATGAATGTTTGATTCGAGGAAAAAAAAGGGAGGTGTGGTTGTTTTGGAAAGAAAGGGAGGTGTGTCCTAAAATACAGTTAAAAAATAACACACAATTAATTTCAGCTTATGTTTCTTAAAATATAAATCCCATAACTGATCTTCGATTTAAACAGTTCGGTTCCAACACGTTCTCCTTTTAAAGGTGGGGACTCTTCAGTTTGCTGTTATAGTTGTTTCATTCTACCACTAAACTATTAAAAAAAAACTTTGGATAAACTTCCATTCTGCATGACATGAGAATACCTACTTGTGATATTCAATTCATCTTACCTAGATAGTAACGCATGTGTCCTCGGATGTCTCCAGGTGATAACTGGCAGCCGTCCCTGTCGGTAACACCGAGATATTCTACGTAGCGAGTCGTCGCCGAAGCTCTCAGGTACCGGGATTACAGCTGGGTAACTGAAAAGAGAAATACGAAAACGTTATTTTATTTTTTGGAGTACCCCTTAGAATTCTGATCTCAGCGGCCTGCGTTTATCTTAAACGCTCAGATTGCAAATGATGATAGCTAGAATGTTATATTGCGCAGTCTCTAGTTATTATCGAATCAAAATCCATCCATGCTGTTGCCCGCAGAACTGTATGTATTTATTTAGAACTCTAATACCAAGGAATCTCGCGCTTTCGACGGCCACGACCACGACCAGGTAAACTATAGAAACCGATACGAATCGCGCACTTGGTCGCAACGGCCAACTAGCCGCAGGCAGTACAATACCACTAGACGGCCACAACTGGCCGGAGTCGTGGCCGTCTAGTGCGCAAGATACCCTTCGAACTGTCATTTGCAAAGCCCCAAAAAATAAGTTCCAGGCATTTCTGCGCGTAAAAATGGTCCCTTTGCTTCTTTTAATTCTTAGATTTTCATAAACAAACAGTATTACTATAGTATCATCCAGTTAAACGAACCTCCTGCACAGCGTGTAGACAGCGTTGGCGTGTGCTAGCCTGAAGGGCGGCTGCGCCAGTCCCAGGCGCGCCCAGTCGCGTGCGTACACACGCTCGCGCACGCGCTCTAGTGTGCGGGCAGCCGGGCTCTCTGTGCTCTCACTGCCGCCTAGTTCTAGCTCTTCCACTGAAAAATAAAAAGTAAAGTTTATTAGCACCTTGCAGCTATTTCCTAATAGCTAATTAGTCATTATTTAATCGTGCTTTTGTATGTTGTGCTGTTTTTGTGTGCACTAAATAAACGATTTATCTATCTTATCTATTTATCTATAAAGACATGACGTTTTCCCATAGTTACGTGAGCTGTGTGATTATTTTTATTTAGTAATTATTGTATCAATAATGTTGTGGATTGGATTTTGATCAACATACACAGTAAAACAGTTACAATTTGCAAAAATCGTAAGATATTTTAATTTTGTGTACTACGCCGTAGCGCATAAGTACAGGTTGTGCTACGCCGTAGCTCATAAGAACAGGGTAAGCTACGCCGTAGCTTCTAAATACTGGATATGCTACGACGGCTTAGCACAACACATGCGTGATGTTATGTCTCATGTAACCTGCATTTGTAACTTAATTTCGAAACATGTAAACAAATAAATGTTTTGGATTTTAAATTACTTCAACGCATAAAGTTCGGTTTGCGGTAAAAGTACCTGACCTTTCAATAGTACTCACTCTGAAGCCAACTTAATTTACACTGGCATAAAGTTTTTATTTCTTTAGGTGGAAATACAATAAATTTGGAATCAGGGGTTTGAATAAGGAATAGAGACTCACAGGACAGCGTGTCGGCAGACAGCGAGGACATGAGCGGCGGTGACGTCAGAGAGCGCGCGTCGGCTGACGGGAGCACGTACTTCTGACGTTTAGATGGCTTCGGCTTGAGCCCGGCGCGACGGGCTGTCTTGAGTAAGGTTTTCTTGGCGAAGCCCCTGAGGAAAAGATGAAGTTTTATTATGGTTTTGATCGCGTCATTAAACATATATAGAGAAATCATTTGTCTAAAATGATCTTAGCCTTAACTGGTTTAGATAGCTCGTGGAAATGGATGGATGTTTTTTATTTTCTACAAAAAGTGCAGATGGTATTAGCGCCAAATAAACTTGCTGTGGAATCATTAAGCAGACAAGATGGCAATTTATTAACCGCAGATAAAAACTCAGCTATAGTAAATAAAATTGGAAAGTATCAACGACTCTTTGGCCCTCAAATTAGTACATTTGCTTAAACTGAAAATTGGAGATCGCCGAAACATATCACTAATATAGCTGCAGTGCTATTCTGTAACCATTTCACCGTGAAAACTTAGGTGAAGTGAGTTCGGAGTGAGCTGTCAGTCCCTAGCAGCAGGTGGAACGACAGCTCACTTCACCTAAGTTCGCACCGTGAGATTATTACAGAATAGACCGGCTGTTGAACTAGGTACCTGCACAATCCTGAATACAAAAAAGTGTTTATTTCCTCGGAAACAGCAAGAAATATTAAATTAGAAATGCTGAAGATATTATTCAATGGATTATATCCCGCCACCGCCGCAACTTTCACCGAAAATAAATCAGAAGTTGTTGAAAAGGCGTTAACCAATCAGAACCTGAACCTAATACATTTGAAGTTCAATTAGGTTATTTTAAAAATAATATCTATTATACAATAAAACATGAACAAAAAAAATAAATAAACTGGCTCAATAAATACTTTATCACGAATGTATAACCTCAATTTAATTTAAATAAAAAGTAAGTAAAAAAACTAAATCCCGACCACGGAGAGCTCGAGTCGGGTTTTTTTAGTTTTTGAACTTACTTTTTTTCATAAAAGGAGACACAGGAATCTCTGCTGTATCGTGCTTTTTTCCAGCTACAGCACTAGGAATTGGTGAAGCAGCGCGTGCTCGGGGTGGCGCAGGCGCGCCAGCTGCTTGCGGAACGTAAATGTAACAGGTACGCACTTGAGCGTGTGGTGCTTGGGCTGGCTGTGCGGCGGCGGCGGCTGCGAGCGCGGCGCGAGCGCGAAGTGCAGCAGCGCGTGCTCGGGGTGGCGCAGGCGCGCCAGCTGCTTGCGGAACGTAAATGTAACAGGTACGCACTTGAGCGTGTGGTGCTTGGGCTGGCTGTGCGGCGGCGGCGGCTGCGAGCGCGGCGCGAGCGCGAAGTGCAGCAGCGCGTGCTCGGGGTGGCGCAGGCGCGCCAGCTGCTTGCGGAACGTAAATGTAACAGGTACGCACTTGAGCGTGTGGTGCTTGGGCTGGCTGTGCGGCGGCGGCGGCTGCGAGCGCGGCGCGAGCGCGAAGTGCAGCAGCGCGTGCTCGGGGTGGCGCAGGCGCGCCAGCTGCTTGCGGAACGTAAATGTAACAGGTACGCACTTGAGCGTGTGGTGCTTGGGCTGGCTGTGCGGCGGCGGCGGCTGCGAGCGCGGCGCGAGCGCGAAGTGCAGCAGCGCGTGCTCGGGGTGGCGCAGGCGCGCCAGCTGCTTGCGGAACGTAAATGTAACAGGTACGCACTTGAGCGTGTGGTGCTTGGGCTGGCTGTGCGGCGGCGGCGGCTGCGAGCGCGGCGCGAGCGCGAAGTGCAGCAGCGCGTGCTCGGGGTGGCGCAGGCGCGCCAGCTGCTTGCGGAACGTAAATGTAACAGGTACGCACTTGAGCGTGTGGTGCTTGGGCTGGCTGTGCGGCGGCGGCGGCTGCGAGCGCGGCGCGAGCGCGAAGTGCAGCAGCGCGTGCTCGGGGTGGCGCAGGCGCGCCAGCTGCTTGCGGAACGTAAATGTAACAGGTACGCACTTGAGCGTGTGGTGCTTGGGCTGGCTGTGCGGCGGCGGCGGCTGCGAGCGCGGCGCGAGCGCGAAGTGCAGCAGCGCGTGCTCGGGGTGGCGCAGGCGCGCCAGCTGCTTGCGGAACGTAAATGTAACAGGTACGCACTTGAGCGTGTGGTGCTTGGGCTGGCTGTGCGGCGGCGGCGGCTGCGAGCGCGGCGCGAGCGCGAAGTGCAGCAGCGCGTGCTCGGGGTGGCGCAGGCGCGCCAGCTGCTTGCGGAACGTAAATGTAACAGGTACGCACTTGAGCGTGTGGTGCTTGGGCTGGCTGTGCGGCGGCGGCGGCTGCGAGCGCGGCGCGAGCGCGAAGTGCAGCAGCGCGTGCTCGGGGTGGCGCAGGCGCGCCAGCTGCTTGCGGAACGTAAATGTAACAGGTACGCACTTGAGCGTGTGGTGCTTGGGCTGGCTGTGCGGCGGCGGCGGCTGCGAGCGCGGCGCGAGCGCGAAGTGCAGCAGCGCGTGCTCGGGGTGGCGCAGGCGCGCCAGCTGCTTGCGGAACGTAAATGTAACAGGTACGCACTTGAGCGTGTGGTGCTTGGGCTGGCTGTGCGGCGGCGGCGGCTGCGAGCGCGGCGCGAGCGCGAAGTGCAGCAGCGCGTGCTCGGGGTGGCGCAGGCGCGCCAGCTGCTTGCGGAACGTAAATGTAACAGGTACGCACTTGAGCGTGTGGTGCTTGGGCTGGCTGTGCGGCGGCGGCGGCTGCGAGCGCGGCGCGAGCGCGAAGTGCAGCAGCGCGTGCTCGGGGTGGCGCAGGCGCGCCAGCTGCTTGCGGAACGTAAATGTAACAGGTACGCACTTGAGCGTGTGGTGCTTGGGCTGGCTGTGCGGCGGCGGCGGCTGCGAGCGCGGCGCGAGCGCGAAGTGCAGCAGCGCGTGCTCGGGGTGGCGCAGGCGCGCCAGCTGCTTGCGGAACGTAAATGTAACAGGTACGCACTTGAGCGTGTGGTGCTTGGGCTGGCTGTGCGGCGGCGGCGGCTGCGAGCGCGGCGCGAGCGCGAAGTGCAGCAGCGCGTGCTCGGGGTGGCGCAGGCGCGCCAGCTGCTTGCGGAACGTAAATGTAACAGGTACGCACTTGAGCGTGTGGTGCTTGGGCTGGCTGTGCGGCGGCGGCGGCTGCGAGCGCGGCGCGAGCGCGAAGTGCAGCAGCGCGTGCTCGGGGTGGCGCAGGCGCGCCAGCTGCTTGCGGAACGTAAATGTAACAGGTACGCACTTGAGCGTGTGGTGCTTGGGCTGGCTGTGCGGCGGCGGCGGCTGCGAGCGCGGCGCGAGCGCGAAGTGCAGCAGCGCGTGCTCGGGGTGGCGCAGGCGCGCCAGCTGCTTGCGGAACGTAAATGTAACAGGTACGCACTTGAGCGTGTGGTGCTTGGGCTGGCTGTGCGGCGGCGGCGGCTGCGAGCGCGGCGCGAGCGCGAAGTGCAGCAGCGCGTGCTCGGGGTGGCGCAGGCGCGCCAGCTGCTTGCGGAACGTAAATGTAACAGGTACGCACTTGAGCGTGTGGTGCTTGGGCTGGCTGTGCGGCGGCGGCGGCTGCGAGCGCGGCGCGAGCGCGAAGTGCAGCAGCGCGTGCTCGGGGTGGCGCAGGCGCGCCAGCTGCTTGCGGAACGTAAATGTAACAGGTACGCACTTGAGCGTGTGGTGCTTGGGCTGGCTGTGCGGCGGCGGCGGCTGCGAGCGCGGCGCGAGCGCGAAGTGCAGCAGCGCGTGCTCGGGGTGGCGCAGGCGCGCCAGCTGCTTGCGGAACGTAAATGTAACAGGTACGCACTTGAGCGTGTGGTGCTTGGGCTGGCTGTGCGGCGGCGGCGGCTGCGAGCGCGGCGCGAGCGCGAAGTGCAGCAGCGCGTGCTCGGGGTGGCGCAGGCGCGCCAGCTGCTTGCGGAACGTAAATGTAACAGGTACGCACTTGAGCGTGTGGTGCTTGGGCTGGCTGTGCGGCGGCGGCGGCTGCGAGCGCGGCGCGAGCGCGAAGTGCAGCAGCGCGTGCTCGGGGTGGCGCAGGCGCGCCAGCTGCTTGCGGAACGTAAATGTAACAGGTACGCACTTGAGCGTGTGGTGCTTGGGCTGGCTGTGCGGCGGCGGCGGCTGCGAGCGCGGCGCGAGCGCGAAGTGCAGCAGCGCGTGCTCGGGGTGGCGCAGGCGCGCCAGCTGCTTGCGGAACGTAAATGTAACAGGTACGCACTTGAGCGTGTGGTGCTTGGGCTGGCTGTGCGGCGGCGGCGGCTGCGAGCGCGGCGCGAGCGCGAAGTGCAGCAGCGCGTGCTCGGGGTGGCGCAGGCGCGCCAGCTGCTTGCGGAACGTAAATGTAACAGGTACGCACTTGAGCGTGTGGTGCTTGGGCTGGCTGTGCGGCGGCGGCGGCTGCGAGCGCGGCGCGAGCGCGAAGTGCAGCAGCGCGTGCTCGGGGTGGCGCAGGCGCGCCAGCTGCTTGCGGAACGTAAATGTAACAGGTACGCACTTGAGCGTGTGGTGCTTGGGCTGGCTGTGCGGCGGCGGCGGCTGCGAGCGCGGCGCGAGCGCGAAGTGCAGCAGCGCGTGCTCGGGGTGGCGCAGGCGCGCCAGCTGCTTGCGGAACGCTTCCACTGCCTCGCTGAGGGCTTCCTCGTCCAGCGCCACCTGCGACGAGAACATTACAATTCACTCATTAAAAATGGATTTCATAGAGGAAGTATTTTTAATATCACAAGTAGAATCACCCCCATAGGCGCGGGACATACACGAATGGCGAGTAGCTCGGGCGTGGCGACGGTGTGGCGCGAGCGTAGCACCGCCCGTTTCATATTTTAACCGGAACTATTGGAACATACACACGACGCCCGCGCCGCAGCGTCGCCACGCCCGCACCCCTCGCTACTGTGTATGTCCCACGCCTTAGGGTTCGTCCAGAGTGAGGAGTTTTCAGTCAAATCTTTTATTTCTTCGTCAGTTTTGAAATTGTTTTCTTTATCAAGTCGGGACACATCATACCTTTTAAAGCTACAGCACTAAGCAGACACACTCAAAACTATATTTAATCAGTTGATAACAAGACTTCATTATATTGCCTTGCTATGCGTTTTAGGGGGCTATGACTAAGGAGCAAGTCTACTAATTTACAAACGTTACCTGTCAAAAATTCACAATGGAGAAACTATTGCAACGTTAGAAAATTAGTAGACCCCTGTAGTGAACGCCCTTCGGCTGTGCGACAGCAAAGACAGGGTTATGTTTTACCTTGATCAGCTGGAAAGTGGCAGATCTCAACTGCAGGCCTTCTTGTAGCGACTGCTCCAAGTGTGGTAGGTAGTGAGTACGGACTTGTTTTTCTCGGGTGAGGGAACATAGCGGGAATGAACGCACCACAGTCTGTTCACAGGCTGTTGAGAGAAAGGAAATAAACAGTTAAGAGAGTTTCGGTAAAAATAAAATAGGCGACGAATTAAGGTCCCTATTCTTTTAGTATTTTCAGCTGTCATATACGACCGAATTCACACGGCTGTCATTACTCAAGCTAAGTAATGTAGCGTTTCATGCGAAAATTAACCCAATTCGTATGAACTCAACGTGCATATTCCAATAAGCGACCGTCAGCAAGCATTTCATACGAATGCGAACATTAACGTCATACGAATAAGGTTAATTTTCGTATGTAAAGCAGTAGCAGTAACAGTACTTAGCTTGAGTAAAGTCAAAGTTCGCTCAATAGATTTCGGCCTCAATGGCAGCCCTATGGAAAATTAGAATAAAAAGAAGAAAACGTGGCATCCACCCGTACTGGGCCCGCGTCATGGATTTGTTTGTTAGTTTATTCATGAACAATAAATTGTATCTGAAATTACATGGTATAGAAAAGGAAATTAAATTAAGTAGCGAAAAAACACGTTAAATATTACAACAATGCTTATATACAACATACATTTAAAGGAATTTCGTTATAGATCTTCAACAGCATATGGACACTTATTCAACGGGAAACTTTTAAGTTGATTTTTAAAAGTGGAGTAGATCTCTTTACATCTAGAGGCAACTAATTAAATAATATAACCGATTGGGATTACGGCTTTCCTCTCGCCCGCTCTTACAGAGAGGAGGCCTGTGTCAACATTATAGGCAGATTAAGTTATACTAAACAACTCACCATACGGATCAGTGGGCGTGCCTTTGAACACGAGTCTGTAGTTAGTGAGAAACAATGCGCCCTCAGCTGGCAACAGCGCGGTGTTACGGCCGTCACTGACGAGGTAGGCGCGTAGAGCCGGCACCGATATCGTCTCCCCGGGCACTAATGCTGGCGCTATTATGCGTGGCTGGAACAATAGATAGACTAGTTAGAAGAGTAGATTTTGTACCCATACAATGATCCATTTGGTTATAATTCAGCCTTACCTCCTTTTACAAAACCATCCTCCATGGTATTATTTCAATAAAAATTACGTTGGTTACGAAAATAATAAAAAGCCTTTATAGATTAAAGGTACGCTGATAGTTGACAGTTAACACTTTCTAAGTTTACATAGCCGTATGACGTAATAACATGGCGACTACTATCTTATTTGGAACAGACGTGGAACGCGCATCGTTGAATTGTTTATTTTTATTTTTTTATTAATAATTTTAAAATGGTGCATGCACATTTTATCTTTATAAAATCATGCCCAAAGCATTCACAGTAACGTAGACTTAACAAACCCGGAATGCTCATATTTGATGCACAAATGAAGGACAAGCTGTTCTTCTGTTATTTCATATTTTTATGTGTCTTCCTCAATTTCAAATGCAGTATTCTTCTACGTCTTCACCTAAGAAACCTGTTTGGTATCCCTATTGTGTGTTAAAGATAAGACAGCATGCACTGTATATTAGTGACATTGGCGACGCGACAGGACGAGACAAATGAAAGCTACATACACATGAAGTACCCGAACCACCCTAAATATTTCACGGAAATATGTACCTTACTCAGTACTTAATTAATTCCATATTCGTTTGTTGTCTTGCGTAGGTCTGGTCTCGTCTCGTCGCGCCGTCGGGGGCAAGCATATTAATGCTTGCGTGATTTTATGAAAGACTTTCGAAATATGCCAGAGAGGCGCTAGAATGAAGAAAATTAATGTATAGTTGGTGTCAAATAGAGGGGCAAAAGCGGTCATTGACCTTTATTTCTTACTAGCTTTTGCCCACGGCTTCGCTCGCATTCAGTGTCTATCCCTCGGCTACAGTACTTTTTTTCCGAAAGGTACCTTATGTACTATTCTGTATCCCTGACGACATGTATGCAAAATTTCATGATGATCGGGGTGAGTAGTTAAGTCGTGAATGCGTAACAAATGAACTCACTTTCGCATTTATAATATTAGTTAGGATTCTGTATTCGTAATTTCAAACAGAACTTAATTCCGATCAAATAGCCTGAATTGGTATAGTCGACCTCATAATCTTTTTACCATTTTTGACAACAATTCCCAGTAAATTGAAACTATCTGACTGTCACATAGTCAACTGTCACCTCGTCCTTATATGAAAAGTAAAATTCAACCGTAGGGAGATAAAGCAATTACTAAGTCGACTATATCTATCGTTGTCGTCAACATATCTGAAGAAAGAAAACGGTATTTAATTTGTCGTATCGGTTCCTATGAAGGGATTATAAAGAAAAGGGCAATGACCGCTATTGCTACGTTATTTGGCACCAACAATAATGTAAATATAATAGGAAGAGTTGAAATCTGAGCACCTAAATTGTAACTACGAGAAATGCTTTCAAATACAACATCTTTACAAGGAAGTAATATTTAATACCCTGCTGAATATATTTGAATTTGGAATCTCAGATAATGTACCGTGTTTTGGGAACACAAACTCAATATCACACAAGACAAAATTCAAATTTTATTCTAACATTTGTAAAACCTTTTTATTACAAATTGCCATTCCAAAAACCAACTTAAGACTACATAACGCTAAAGTAGATAGTTGATTGCCTTTTTATAGCTATTTTCGTAGACAGTGTCGATATGGGAATTCAAGCTTACCTTCTGCACAGGCGGCAGGCGCCTGCTCTCGCGCGCCACGGCGTCTAAGGTCTCCAGGTGCATGTGCACGATCCCTGGGATCATCTGGTGCAGGCAGCGCACGTGGTCGGCTGTTACACCGCCTTCAGTGCATACCTGACAAGAGATACGCGACATTTTAATACATTACTAATTGAGTTTGCAGAAATTCGAACTCTTTCAAAAGTTCTTTCGAGGCTTTTCACAAAAAAAAAATACATTGAATGATTTTTTGTTTTGACTATTGGTCACTTTCGAGCAGTGGTGGCCCAGTGGTATCGAGTGCCACCGACTTACGAACCCAGGCAGTCGCTTTACTCTGTGTATTCAATTTCATCACCACTGCTATCAAAACGGCGAAAGAACACATCGTGAGGAATCCGGCATGTCCTAGAACCAAGCAATTCTAAAACATGTGACATCTACCAACCCGTACTGGCACGCATGGTGGATTATGTCCCAGCAGTAGGAACATTATAGGCTGATCTCGCTATGGACACTTTCACTACTCTTGGCTAGTACATAGTGGCACCTTTTACTATTTCGGGGAACGAAAAAAAACAGTAGGTTTAGCAATAAAAAAATAGGCAGTCATGGGGACTGTCGGCAGAAGTGAAAACATAAAACTGGTATTAGCGCCATCTATATTCTATAATATAGCGCTACGGCGCTACCAAAAATAGCTCAATGCATCTAAAGTCCCCCGCTTCAAAAATCCATTAAAAGATCGTAACACCGTACAGGATTTTCCACATGGAGTAATCTAAAAATTATTCGATTCAGGTCTTGACTACCTGCAGTATTTTCTCTTTCTCCCTTTAATCCATCCAAAGGTTGTCTCTAAACGATCGCTATAGATAAGACCCTAAGTTAAATTTCTACATTTATATCTGTAATCGTATCGTATCCTTTCGTTCTGGGGCCCTACCACCACCTCTTTTAGCAGTATTATTTTAATCATCTTACTTAACCGTGGGAAAGAGATGGAGCTAGACGTCCTGTATAGCTCCACTTCTTTCTCGCACTGAAGTAACATCAAAATAATACTGCGTATAGAGGTGGTGGTTAGCCCCCTGTATTCCATATTCTATTTTAAAGAAACAGTCAGTACGTAGTAGTCGGGTAAAAAATGCTTTTTAACTTACTTTATCCACAAATCTAGAGACCATCTTGATGACGTTGTTGCCAGCTTCTCCAGGGTCAGCTTCTTCGAAACCGGACTCCGCGTCCACACTGTCTGATTCGGCGACACTGGACAGAAAAGTTTAATGGTTAGTCATTATCAGGCTAGGTGGACTAAATATCTGAAGAAAAGATTAGTTGAAGACTCGATGCGGTAAACGGAGAACCGGGTGTTGTGACGCATCTTGGGAATAGTCTCAGCGGGCGACAGTAAAAAAATTAATACAATAGGGATTATGACTAAATATTTTTTTTTGTCCGTCATATTAAAAAAATTTGGACACGTATTTTTCCTTGTTTTACGTAATCAAAAGATTACGGCGATACATTGAGTTGAAATGTAGCAAGACGTCACTTTTATGTAGATTTTATACTTACTTGTGACGTAGCGAGCCCCCACTCCTCAACCTTAATGCGTTTTATCTAAGTATTTTTTATTATCTGAGTGACGGACTAAATATTTTCTTTTTTTACGAAGGCATCATCCTTATTTTATACCGTCGCCATCGCTCCTCGTCGCTGATATCGTGCCCACCCGACAAGTCAGCTTAGAATTCATAGTCGAACTAATATAGGTAATTTTTCACCCATTTGCCCTATGCTTTCTCTTGCGAACTCCATTCGTGGTGAAATAGATATATTTGCTGGTTCAGTAGCCTCAGTTGGGACTAAACTTAGTGTACTAATTGTATAATTATTTTTGTTATTCGTATATTTATTGTTCTTTCCCAATACTTTTTCATCAGGTAGCTAAGGAAAAGCAATTTGTAAATTTTGTTTAACTTTGTTTTTTTTTTGTTTTAAATAGTAAGTGTTTAGCATAAATTAAGCATGCTAGATTCACATCTAGTAGATGTCAATCAGATCTGTTGTTTTATAACTGTTTTATTGCATGTGTGATTGTACATCAGTTTTGTTAGTTATAATAATAAAAAACCACCAATTACACGAAACAATATAGCTCGGGCTCTTAAGGGTATACTTTAGTTTCGGAGCAGTGTCTTTCCTGCTTAAAAAGTATTATCCGGTAAAAATTACCTGAAGGTTAATTACCTGGGCTTAGCTGAAGTGCCCAAGGCGCCTGTAATTACAACACACCTACTTCCATACCCTTCACAGCAGAACCACAGAATAGTACAGAAGGCGCACTCTGCATTTTAGTTATGAAGCTACAAGTACGCGGCGGCTTCGTCTTGTCGGGCCAATTCATTGAGCGTAACGTAGTCAGAAGATATAAGAGTTACGCGATAGAAAGAGAAATAACTTCTAGGTGAATAGAACTGTCGGTAATTAGCACCGTGCGACCTGAATTGCACTTTATTGTGTCGTAGCAAGAGTCGGTTTTTATTTAAATGATTTTGCGGAGTGAACCATCTTTACTAATCTGTGGCAGAACACAGCAACGTTGGGGTGACAATAATAGGTATGGTGCGGACTACTCTCTGGTCTCAACTTTTTCTATTAGCACTAGGATAAGGTAAGTCACCCGAACTTACCTGTTAGTAATACTATTGCTGGCTCTGTCGGCGTCATCGCCTCTGACGTCAGCGCGTCTGCCAGCGCCCTCTAGCGGCAGCAGAAGATAAACCATCCGGTTTGCGTAGTGTATGGCTTGGCTATATAGTGTTGATTCTTCGCTTGCTATTAATTCGCGTTGTTTTTCTGTAAGCGATAGATAAAGATATTTAATTATATTAGATGTTTCTTGAGACGATTTTAGATAAATATTACCTGCCAAAGCCTGAATTATAAATATTCAATCAGGACAAAATGTAGAGCAAAAGTATGTACGTTTATCGATAATATAGTCAGAAAATTAGCCATTACTTCTGAAATGACAACTTCCAAGCGTCATACATATAGAAGATTTACTAAATTTTGTTTTACCTGGAGGTAAACTGGGCCATAGCCTCATCTGTTCGGCCGCAATCTCCAAAGCGCTTGGTTCTTGTGCTTTTAACAGCGATATGTATTCCTCGTCATCTCTGAAACGAAACACTCATTCAAACATTTTTGGATAGATGATTGACTATACCGGCGGTAGGGCAGGGCGCCCAGGGCGCCAGACATGACGCCGGCCTTTTATCTCTCTAACTTTTCTGTTATTTAACAATCACTCTCTTTTTTACCCAACTGTGCGACAGGCGACAGCAAAGACAGGGTTATGTTAACTTTTCTGTACAAGTCACAAAGTTAGGTACTATTTTTAAATTAATGGGCCAAAGAAAAACCGCAGCGGGGTACTAAAAAATGTTGAGCTCGCTCTTGTGCCCTGCTTTCTCTGAAGTCTGAAATCTCAAACTGTTCTGCATAAAATAAATCCAAAGCTCGCTCTTGCATCCTGCATATTCCTATTTCTCAAACTTTACTACATGAGTCGACAAAGTAACTCCTATTTTTTATGAACGAATTAACATATCCTACTTGGATATGTTAATTCGAGCGAGTTCGATAATCTTTTAACTATCCTTGGATAATCCAAGGATATTTAAAAGATTTTCGAGCTCGTGTTGATTGTGTTGTGTATTCTACATACATATTATGTGTACCAAGTATCAACAATCGATTCGGTGAAAATTCAATGAACCACAATTTTTCCACTTTTAGGCCGTTTGTCTACCGCACCGTGAGCGGGACCGATTTTTTATTTTAATTTTAACTTGACTTTAACTTCGTATACACTACCCAATCAAATAGAATCGTCAAAATTGAACTTCTCCGTAAAAAGTTATAAATGGTACTACCACTACATTGAATTTTCATCGATCCGATTGTTGAGACCTGGAGTTGATCTGATGATGGAAACGAAAGACAGTCGAGAGAGCTCCTCTACAGTTTACATCAGCTACATCATGTTCGGGCTTATATAATTTATCTTGATGAGAACTTCAGACCTAGCTCGGGTATATTAAACCGACGATAAACGAAACTGAAAAGCGAAAGATAAACCTTTTTAGTTTTCAGTCTAACTAAGTTCCTAGCATTAACGTAGGTAAGTTACTTGAGGCGGCGCCAAACAAACAATCAACGAAATCACCAATTTTGCTGCCATGATTTTCGCTTTACGCCTTAAATAAAGCGAAAGAGCGAAAATCATCTAATTAAATCCATGTTTCCTAATGACGTTATTTTCACTTAAACAAATATCAACTTTATGCTAATGTAAATGAAGTTGATTTAAGCATGACTAGTACAATTGAAAAAGTCAATTTTTTTTGCAGTTGTAGCATAAGCTGAACCTTATGTCTAGGTGTTAAAGTTATTTATCCAAAAAATCGTATTTTTTTAAATGTTTGGAAATTAAATTGCAAACGTAGAATAATTATTTTAGGAGCTTAGTAAAAATATATTTTTTTTAGTTTTTGCTTTTCATGTTCTTTTCTCGTCGTATCTTTTTTTGTTAAATAGGTTTTAAATCTTGCTCAAAATTAAAAAAAAATCTTCATATTTTTGGTCTATTGTCAAACGACGACTAAGGATCATGCATGACATATCACTAGGAGCTTTTGGAACTGGCCAGTCTTTGGTCATAAAACAGAGAATGTAGTGTAGTGGGTATACTTGGATTCAAAGACATTCTTTGTCAGAAGGCAGCTCGTTTGTCTTTTCTTCTGCATAAATCTGTGATGCTTTACCTTGGGCTGGGCACTCTCTGATGGAGTGAGGGGCTTGGAAGGTATAAAGCTTTGATGTCTCTCTGCACGTCTTGGTAGAAGGCTGCCTCCCAGAACTGCTGGCTTGTCCATACTGGATGTTCCTGAATAAGAGTTAATACAATTAGTATTTATACATTTGAAAAAGCACAGCCACATTTTATACAATAGGGATGATGACTTAAAAAAATGTTTTTTGTCCGTAATGTAGATTATGAAAAAATAACGTACACGTATTTTTTCTTTTTTTACGGTATCAAAAGATTACGGCGATACATTGAGTTATAATGTGCCATGACGTCACTTGTATGTAGATTTTATACATACTTGTGACGTATCAACCCCCACTCCCCAACTTTAATGCGTTGTATCTTAGTCATTTTTTATTAATATGATAAAGCAAAAAATACGTGTATAATATTTTTTTATTATCTGACTGACGGACTAAATAGTTTTTTTTTTTGACCCAGGCATCATCCCTATTAAGTGTGCTCGTGCAACGCAGTCGCTGGCTGAAAAGCAGTTCATTATGATATAGACCACAGCCTACCTGTATGCACATGTAGGCGTATTGTATAACTCCGGTGCACAGCTTCCTGCAGTAGGCTGTAGCTAGCGGCAGCATGGCGGCTGCTATCGTGTGCTCGTCCAGGGCTGTCGCTGATTGGAGCGCGCAGTTCATTAGTCTGTAACAATAAGAGAGAGAACATTGATTTAAATACATATTATACTTAAATAAAAAGTGAAAACATTTTGTTCTTGCCCATTCTTCTCCATACGAAAACGACCTTTTGGAATGGGCGACTAGAATCAATTATTATATTTTTTTTGTTGTAAATGTTGACGTTCATAAGTGCCTTTTTTGTGCCTAATTGAAATAAATTATTTGACTTTGACTTTGGTTGCAAAAAATACTGTTCCTATCCTTTCCCTATGTGACAATATCCGTCATTGATTTCTTGTGGGCATTGGTAGTCTACTAGACAAAATTTATTAATTGAGATAAAAAAAAACTAAATTAAACTACTAATACTACTTTAACTTTTTTAATTTATTACTTTTGTTTAATGCATGCTAATTTAGAATGATAAGGGCAGGCGAATGATAATTGCAATGCTTCTAAAAGGCTACTAAGTCTTCAGTACTAACATAATATAACACCAACATTGTACACTTAGTTCGCAATAAACGTTTTGACTTTGACTTTGACAAATTGCACATATTTAAGGGGAAGCTAAAGGAATTTCTAACTGATAAAGTGTATTACAGTGTGAAGGAGTATCTAAAAGGGAATCCCTATGGCCAATAATCTTTATCAGATATTCCATAATAGAAATGACATGACGTGTAACTCACAATTATTATCATAATTAGGACTTTTATTTATTTATTCATTATTTGCTTTGACATTCATTCAATTATTGACTACTTCAGATACTCCTTGACATTGAAAAATAAAATGGTTAAAATGATTTTCCAATTTTGTAATATTTATTCTTATTCAGCATGGTATTTTGATTGTAATATATGTGTATATTTTGCATGTGACAGCAGAGCATGGAAAACATTCAACACATGTTTATCGTCTATACCCCTACCCATGTTGGCGAAAAATAAATAAATTTAAAATATGAATTTATAAAATTAAGAAGTTACTGCGACCAACTTTCAAAAACGCCAGAAAGTTTTAAAAAATATAGTTAAAAAAAAACTGTAACCCGACTTCGGAAAAATAAAAAAGATCCAAAAAGTCGGAAGCAAGAAAATATATATTTCAGACAGAAATCAAGACATGGGCATGGGTACAAAAATGGTGAAGGTAAAGCTGTCGTCGCATGTCATTACAAATCCTGGCACCCTCTAATGATGATCAATAAATTTTTAAAAGTTCTATTATAAAAATCCCATTCTGTATAAAACAGGATATCAAGTTATGTTGTAAAAAATAAAAATTTCTGCTACCGCTCTACAAATAACAAGCTCATAAATCATATAGTGTGACTCGATCGATTGCCTAGATACACCGATTATATCGTTCACTATACGAGTCAAACATGACTCGACAGGAAGTGAGAATAAAGGTTGCATGACACTAATACACGGAAACTACTAACAAGGATATCCAAGGTAAAAACATTTACCATAATAACGAATTTTTGTTCTAGACAGATTAGCTGTTAAATAATTATTAATTACCAATACGCGAAAAGATACATTGAAGAAGTAGAACCAAATATGTACAGAAGGTAAAATAAATAAACTAGTAGTTCTGCGAACAGTAGACCTACTGGTCAATAATAATATCCCGATTTAAATAGGTAAAATTAGTAGTGAAAATAACCAGGTTAGTTTAAAATCCAATAATAATACCTACCCTAATTAAAAAAATAACCCAACTGCGGCTTATGTAAGCAAGTCTACCGTCATCTTTTTTTTTTCTTTTCTAATGACTGTATAGTCTGTTCGAAAAGTATCTGATAAAAATGTAAACAAATGGATCGGATAACGAACCTGTAGATGCCAATTTGTAGTGCCACTTACAAAATGAGTGCTTTGATTTGATTAATTAAATAACTAGACCCCAAATTCTCATTTTAAATCACCTTAAAGAAGTTTTTCATTTGACAATATTGAGGTTAATTTTATAACCTCAGCTTTCGTCGATGATTGTTCAATTACAATTTAATAATGTTATTCAAACAATAATTGTCGGAAAAAGTGGTAAGATATAAAGTTGAAACGTTTTAAATACAGATGAATGTGTTACTAATTCCCATAAGTGAGTGATTGTGTAATAATTTAACCTGAAAAGGTTTTGTTTACACTTTCACCTGATACTATTGCAACAGACCATAAGCACACAACGCTTCGATGTTTCATCTGCTTGGATACCTAACGCTTTTGCCAAGTGTACTTAGGGATGATGCCTAGGTCAAAAAAAAGAAATTCTATTTAGTCCGTCAGTCAGATAATAAAAAAATATTAGACACGTATTTTTTGCTTTATCATATTAATAAAAAATGACTTAGATACAACGCATTAAAGTTGGGGAGTGGGGGTGGATACGTCACAAGTATGGATAAAATCTACATACAAGTGACGTCATGGCACATTATAACTCAATGTATCGCCGTAATCTTTTGATACCGTAAAAAAAGAAAAAATACGTGTACGTTATTTTTTCATAATCTACATTACGGACAAAAAACATTTTTTTAGTCATCATCCCTTGATGTCGATAACGTACAAAATATAAAAGAGAAAACTCCATTGTTTCTGTAACCACACTGTTTCATATCACGCCATCAGATAGCTATAATTATGGCTCCAGAACATGTAATTTTATATTAGGTATATATTGGTCCTATTAAAGGACACAAGGAGATTGTAATACAAAATAGTGAAATGTCGAAAGCGTTGGTAATATGTAGCGCGCTGTGTGTCTGTCTCTCTTTGGTTTACGCGAAACATTTTGTAAGGATATTTCTCAATAACATTATTTAGTTTTTAAAATTTAATACATTTTCCCGAGACTAAAGTATCAGTAAGAGATTTTATCGGTTGCATTGCATGTACGAGGGTGACAATGAAAGTTCTTAGAAAATCAAAAACTGAACAAACTAGCAAGTTATTAGTTTTATAATATCTTTTCAAAATAGTGTCCGATGTAATGATGTATTTACATCATTCGCATCGCTGCATCCGACGGAGCCACTAAGAAAAGCACTTTGCCCACTCATCCTTAGGGGTCTCTTCGACGGCATTTTGAAACGCAGCCACTGGTTCCTCCGCCCTCGTACCAGTTTCTTCACAACTAGGTATTTCAAAAAACGCTTAGCTTATCCAAGTTTGAAGTAATGAGTATTCTCTCACCCTGAGGCTTCCTGTTCATGAAGCCGGAGCCGCTCGAGACCGCAAAATGAAAAAATAAGGAATATCTCAGAAGTACGCGATAGCAGTGATAGCCCAGTGGTATGACCGTCGGACTGCCAAGTCATGGGTCTCGAGTTCGAACCCAAAGCACGCACCTCTGGCTTTTCGTATTCATATGCGTATTGTATTTGCTTCAAAAACGGTGAAGGAAAACAGCGTGAGGGTACCGGCATGCCAAAGAGATATTTCTTGACGGCATGTGAAGCCAAGTTAGAGGCCCTTGGGCGGCTTTAAAACTCTGACACCAGGCTAGTCACTAACCACACGAAAGAGAAAGAAAGAAGAAGTACGCGGCGCCGGCGCCGATGCGGCGCATGGGCGATATTCATTCGTACACGCGGTCTGGCGCCGCCGGTGCGGCTCCGGCGTCGTGTACAGGAAGCCTTAGCGTGTTGCTAACTAGGAGAACTTGGAAAAAGCATGGGATAGCAATATAATATCCTCGTCGTAGTCTGTTAATGACTCCGCTGACATTATTATTATCTTGCCCTTATCACCATTCATTTGGGGTTGGCACAACATGACTGCATCTTCCACTTCTTTATTAGTCGTCATTTCAGTATTCACCCAATACTCAATACTTTTATTGCATTCCACTTGTAGGTATTCTTAGGTGGTAAAACTTATACTTAGATCACATGGACCCCCTTTCTAGTCATTCATATCATCTTTCACACAGTTCATCTATCGTTTCTTTGGTCTTCCCCTATTTTTATAGTCGTTTACATTCATGCTAAAAACTTTCCTAATGACATTTACTCCATTCCTCCACGATTGTGAACATTTCCATATCCTAGATGTATTTTCCAAAGCTGTTTTTGAATCTCATGCATCCATACCTAATTGTTACGTTCTTTTTTTACAGGGCAATGGAGTTTGGGAAAGTTTATCCATAAGCAAATGTGAGGCGGATGGCCACAAGTTCAAGTTCGATATGGCCCTGATGAAGATCAACGAGACCCATGACGGATTTAAAGGACATATTGTATTTGATGAAGACCTTGACGACGCTTTTGGAGTATGTTATTTAGTAAATAATCAGTAGGTAAACAAAAGAGATAGTTATACAAGGCATGGACTACTTTTAAACAGGATAGGTTAATAGCCTTTTGTACAATAGGCTATTAATTTAACTTAAATTATTATGTTATTAAAACAATATTTGCACTGAATTTTCTTGCTGCGTGAAAGGAATATACCTTTTTATATAGAAAATATTTTGCAGATTAAGTTGTTGTGTGATTTTTAATATGGGGAGATTGTTTTAACTTAATTACGGTTTGACTGAAGAAAGAAAGAATAATATTTATTTGGACACAGTTCGTGAAACACAATAACAAAATAAAAAGGTAAAATAATCATAAAGCAATAGTGTGTGCCTCACGGCTGCGCCAAAAAGGTTCATTTCAGCATTAATGCCCGACAAATGCTGTCTGACGCTGGTTTTCTAATGAACCCCTATGGACAAGTGACGGGGAGTAACAACAGTTTCAACATACCTAATATATAAATTTATACATCTAAATAAATAAGTATTAATTATTCCACTTTTCTATTGACCAGATCCGCTTAGAAGTTTGCAAGATCGTGGACGACAGCTGCAAACAGTCCCAAGTGATAGCAGACGATTGTTTGATAGACTTCTTTGAAAAATATGCAAAGGACAGCGTCACAGATTGCTTGAAGGCCGCTAGCGTAGACCCGCCTGAGATGCCCATACCAAAGGTATAGTTTTGGATCAAATTTAATTAGAAACATAAGTTATCTGGTATCAGACGCTTTACATATGAATGACTGTTCATATATGCTCATTTTATTACATTTTTCGATCATTCGTTTGGCGATAAAAAGAAGTCGAGGGCCAAAATCCAATATCGTTCGATCGGTTCACTAATGAATTCATTTAAAGATCAACAACATGTGAAGCGTATTTGATATCTCCTTAAACTTATAAAACAAAACTAATGAACATCGAGGTGTAAAACTGAAATTCTGAACTTAATTTCCCAACTGCAGTGTGCCAACGGCAGCGGCAAAGAAACTTCGACAAAGACAACAGTTCAAGAAAACATTGTTTACCAACCATGCTTTCAGTCGTTCCTGAACTGTCTTTGCCGTGAGGGATAAACAAATGTTGATGCTAGGGCAAGGGTGTTTTACACCAATGCAATGGGATTGTTTACTATCTTTACGACATTTTACACATAGTACCTGGTGGATCGTGCTCTGCTCGGGTCAAATGAGAGAATGCTCATTTAATAGCATAGAATAGTTCATACAAACTCCATGTATAGTACATACTAATTCCATGCTGCAGTGATAGGAAGTATTTACGAATCCAAGCTGCCATGATAGTAGGTACTTACTAATCCCATGATGCCATGTCATTATTCTAAGGTAGCCAGCTTTTTCTAAACTTTGGACGCCCGAGCTCCGTTCGGTAAAAAGAACGGAGAAGAGCTAAATCGATTTTTTGCCCCCTTAAAGCCTTTTATTACAACTTTCATCGAAATCGTTAGAGCCGTTTTCGAGAAAGTGATTACACTCGTTAATAGAATAGGATATGCTGATAATATTGTTTGTTATTTTTTACAGGGAGAATACGACATAGACAGTTATGCTTTTAGCAACGAACCTACTAGTAGCATGTTTGGAATTTTCAATTTAAAGGCTTTTGTTTTACAAGGAGACGATGAAGTGGGTTGCTTGGAGGTCCGAATGGAGTTTAAGAAGATAGAGGAAGAAGATGAAGAAGAAGAAGATAAATAGATTGAAGATATAATTGCGCAAGATTTTTAATGTTATTCAAGTTTCAAGTGTAATAAATAATTGGATTTACTTACTTTTGTCTGTTTTTTTTTTTTACTTGCTAGCAAATGTCTGCATTTTATTGTTTTTATTTTTAATGTGGCAACTTTAATTTAAATCGTGTGCTGTTGTCTGTGCTCGCATCATACTTACACATTTTTTTTAAAATTATAATTCTAAACGCGAGGACTGGTAATTAGCTTTCTGGTGACTATTACCTCTTTTTTTTTTTTGTTATGTTTTGTTAGCTTTAAGTCCTCCATGAAATAAATAAATAAATTTAATATAGCTCTATAGTTTACTATTCACCCAGTGTTTTCCTACATAGTCTCTGCATTTTAGGATTAAATAATAATTATTTGTCAATAATTGAACAATTATTTTCAAACCCCTTATTCCCATTCTAAAACCCTTATATTCTATATTTCAATATTGAATTAAAAAATCACCCTTCCCTCAGTATCCTCCACTAAGTATACATAGGTACATATTTGTATTAAAAGTATATCGTACATGTCAACTGGCATTGGCCTGCGATTCGCAGACAGAAACCCTAAAGATTTGACTTGCAATATGAAATCACCGAGCCGCATACAGGCGCTATAAAGGCAATCAACTACGTGAAGTACTGTGCGTTGCCATTCATTGCCGTTCCGTAGGTAACTATCTGAGAAGTTTAGGGATTGGGGAACCCCAAAGAGAACACAATATATATCAGTGAATTTTCAATTAAACAAAGGTGAATGGGTGCTCGATGACCTCAGTAGAGCTTCCGAAAGAGTGGGTCTTAAAATAAACATGAACAAAACGAAAGTCATCTCAAATGCCCATATAACACCCGCCCTCATGATGATCAGAGAAATTCTACACCTTGGACAAACTGTCCAGTTAGGTAGGTCCAACTTCGAGAAATAGGTCAATCGCCGAATCCGACTTGGCTGAGCATCGTTCGGGAAGCTACGCAATATCTACTCGTCTCATATACCAGTGGCTCAAGATGAAAGTCTTTGATAATAATAGGGCTACTATTGTTTAAAAAATTTAAATGTTTTTGTTTTAATAAAAATATTTAAAAATGTAAATTATATGTATTTACGAGTATATTAAATAAAGGAAATAATAAAATAGTCTTCTATCAGGCGGAAACAGCCTTTGACGGTTGGGTTATGCCGATTTTGATGTACTCTTTCGGCATACTCAAATGGACTCAGACCGAACTCGACGCCCTGGATAGGAGGGTCCGTACGCTGCTGACTGCATATCGAATGCATCACCCACGGTCATCGGTAATGAGACTGTATATCCCGCGAAAGTGTAGAGGTCGAGGCTTTTTAAACGCTAAGACCCTCCACAATCGCGAGATATGCAGTCTCAGGGAATATTTCCTAGAAGGCGACGTGGGGATGCATCGAGATTTGGTCGCGGTGGACAAGGGCCTTACCCCGCTCTCCTTGGCTAAAGAGAACTGGCTCCTAACTTAGCTAAACTAAATTAGAGTACAAATACAATTATTATTTAAGACAACTAATAATTTCTCTGTATCTTCATAGGACATACTTTGAAGAGCTTCCTTGACGGTTCTTTTGCAATTACTATAATTTAGAGATAAATGTTTGCTTTTGCATTTAGTCTGTTATAAAGTAATGATCGTAGGAAGACAAAATTTTGGCTGCGAAAGCATGTTTTGTACTTTTTGTAGGGCAAACTATGTCTTTCCGTTTCTTTTTAGTAGTTTCAGTGCTATAGAGGAGGGCTGCGTGTTGTTTTAATACGATGCTCATTATGAATAACTGTCGAGCTGTTAGTACTTCACAGGATTTATATAGTAGGTTAGTAGGAAAAAGGAAAGGGCGGCAAGTAGACACCTTGAGAATCGCTCTTTGAGCTCTCTCGATAGGTAATAGATAGTAAACTTTTTCCTGCTCCACCCCAAGAGGTAATGGCAGTAAGTCAAAATTGACTGCCAGAGAGCAAGGTAAACTCGCCTAATTAATTTTGGGTCTGCAATATAACGCAGTTTTATGAAAACGAATATTAGCTTACGCATTCTATTATTTAAAGCTTCTGTGTGTTGTTTAAAAGATAGGGTTTCATCTATTATAATTCCCAGATATTTTATTTCACTAGTATTAATATTAGGACACGTTAGAGCGGGAGAAGCTATTTGATAATTTCCCATACAAAAAGAGGCGTGAAAACGTACTAGAAACAGTCACAGAGAATTGATAGAAATTGAGAAGTGCGAGAAGGCACACGGAATTAAAGGAGATCAATGGCAAGATGGGTCGATGACAATAGTTAACTGATGGAAAAATAATTATAGACTACAATATTGAACTATAGAATATTGGAAACAGAATAATAGACTAAACGGAAGATGGAGGCTGCTGATTATTAGAGTGAGAAGGAACTGTGTATACTATTAGTTTACAAATGGAGTTTGAATCTCAAGGATGGGATGCTAAATTAATTCGAACGGGAGTCATAATTATATAGATAGTTCAACTCATCTGTGCGCGCGGCGCCATGTGTGCGTGCGCTGTAATTATGCAGCTTTAATTTGCGTGGCAGTGACGCGCCAGTCGTCGTCCGAGCGCAACACAAATGAAAGCTGTATAATTACAAGCGCACGCACACATGGCGCCGCGCGCACAGATGAATTGAAATGTCTGTAACAAGCAGTTTACTTTTAAAAAAGTAGTACTTTTTTTTTCAAGTGAAAACCTCTTGAGCGGCGTTGTGCACTTTTTTGTGATGGGTAAAAAATGTTAAACTCGCGTCAGGACACGTGACCTGATCGAAAATTCGTAAGACGGAGGGAGAGTAGACCGGTGCAAAATTATTCCCTAACCATTCCAAAATATCGAAAATGCACAACGTTAATATTCAAGTTTTCACTTCTGCCGGCACTCCCGGAGTGCAAACCGTTTTTTTTTCTTCTAAAATTAACGTGCCTATGAAACGTATCGTTGCATTATTTTCTCGTTAAGTACTACTTGTCATAGGCAGCTTGTATTGTTATGCGAACGCAGTAAATAACACAAGGCCGCCCAACCAATTTTAAAGGTGATGAGATCTAGACAATATCAAATTGGTTGCTAATTCAATTGTATAATATAAAAATATATTTTTTAAATATTTAACATTGATTTTACATTCTGTGATTACTTCCTCACACACTGACTTATTAATTGTAAAATTTTAGGAAAATCGTCTACTTTTACAATGTTTGTAAATAAATATGTGATCACCGTGTATCTATCACATGATTTTATCTGTTGTTAATTCATTTTTATTTTTTACCTATTGTGGTATAGTAATTTTATTTTAGGTGCATCACCTTCACATATAATCATATAACTAATGTACCTATACAAAATAAAGTAAAACATTTTTAAAGAGTGATGGTGGAGTTTCTCGCCCATTCTTCTCCATGCGAAAACTACCTTTTGGAAAGGGCGACTAGAATCAATTCATTTTTTTTGTAAATTGTGACGTTCAAAAGTGCCTACGTTCACAAGGGCCTATTTGAAATAAATGATTTGACTTTTGGTGGGCCGTAATTTTGATTCTGTGTCAGCCGGCGGCGGCGGGGCATCTAGTAAAACTTGCTTACAGTTATGGTAGATACCTAGGTATTACCTTTGAAGAAGTTTTTATGCTAACAACTTATCAATATTTGGCGACAAATCTGAGGTCGATAGTAAAATCAAGTCAAATATTATTAGACTTAGTTTGAAATCTGTTCTGTGTCAGATATGATAACTTTTGGCGGGCCAATTCAAATGTGTTGGCAGGTCACTTGGTGCCCCGCGGGCCAAGGGTGGTTGAGCAGCCATGCAGCAATGGAACCAATCCTTCAGAATTTATAATATTTATATCAATATAGTAACCTTGTAATAGCATTATTGTCATAACTACAAGATAATATTTAATTGACAAGGGAACTATTGAAAATAATGTAAATTTATAACGATGTGTATCATGATTTATAATGAAGCTCATCACGGCATTCGATGTCATCATTATGGCCACTGAACATGGCATATTTATACAATTGAGATATTATATATTGGGTTCGATTGGTTGAAAATCACAGTCTACATAAACGTTTAATACAAACAGTGCTATGTTGAAATTATGGGTTCTATGTGGGGTGCTGTGTTGCGTCTTACCAGTGGTGTTCTGTACGGGAGACATTGTAAGATTTCAAGACCATATTTCTTATTAGTACCGAGGGGCTCGTAGCTAAGTATTAACAGCCGCAGGGGTCAATCGATCAGGGTAAGCTATGCTTGCCGCGGTCGGTCCGAGAACGGGTGACCATCTTTACATACCGAGACCTCTCCGTGCTTCGGAAGCACGTTAATCCATTGGTCCCGACCGTCATTTGTAAGTCTTTGACAGTCGTTATGCGTCGTCAGAAGCTCGAAAGTCTAACAACCAATTTTACCCATGAGTTTCATGCCCGTTCTGACTTCTCCATAGGAACTACGGTTTGGAATGGCCAACTAGCTTCATATTTCTGACTGACATGACCCCTTGACAATTCAAAAGTGCCTGTAAATGATTTAATTGAAATAAATGCTTTGAGTTTAACCAAGAAATATCTTGTTACGCAGCAACTGGGTTGTGGTGGTCAGATAGGCAGTCGCTCCTTGCTAAATACTGGTATTCAGTTAACATCGGTTAGAGTGGAAGACAACTCCAACAGAGTCGAGAAAAGGCTAGCCCATTGATGATTATTTCTAATTAGGTAATACCTATTATACATTTTTCAATGAGGAGAGTCCAAGGATGCATATCCGGCTCGCAAATCCTTCCATATCCTAAGGGCACGTCTTCCCTACCATTACCGCGCCGCCCGGTCTACTCTTTGATATGCAATGGCCTCTGTAATACCATAAACCATGAGGATCTAGGGGCTAGTGCAAATCTTGGGGTTCATTCGATTTTTCCAGTCTGGGGTCGGTGCCTTTAATTCATGCTCTAGTTGAGGAGAATCTAGTATAAGTGAGCAGCAGCAATCGTAAGAGGCATCAGAAAACAAATTTTCTAAAAACGTATAAAAGAAGTTCTTGAGAAAGAACCAAACCCTCCGCAAAGACTTCTCAGTGTCAGTAATAAGTATCGATAGATAATCATCAGGTCTGACAAATATCTTGAAATTGGGTTTTTGCCAATCAGATAGCTTATTAATTTTGCACTAGGTTTGAGGTTGAGATTTATCCCGCCATACGTATAACTGGGATACATACTACTGGGATAAAAAGTCACTAACCCAGGTCATGATCTATGCGTGTGCCAAATTTCATTCAAATCTGTTCGTTAAGACGTGAAAAGGTAAAAAAACACATAAGGTGTTTTTTTTTTTGTGTGTGTAACGTATGTTCTCTCGCTTTCCTTCAATCTGTGGGAGTGATTTCGTTAAAAGGGACAGAAGTATGTAACAGTCGGGGAAGTGCACGCAATTTGATATGACCAATGAGCGCGGGTGGTGTTAGAGTTGGCCGTCAGATCGTACCAACCCATTTTCCGAGAGGTTGGTGCTGTCAGCCAAGATGTCAGATGTTACACATCATATGGGACTACAGTGAGACTCCTTCTTTTTTTTCAGGGTCCTGGCGTGTGGCAAGTTAACTACATCACAAAATGTGAAGACGAGCTACACAAGTTCAAGTTCAACGTCAACCAGAAAAAATTAAACAGAACACACGACTGTTTCAACGCAGATATGACGTTGGAAGAAGCCTTTACTGAAGAGTTTGGAGTGGGTTTTTTTATAATCTTTTTAATACTAGAAACATTTTATATGTATATAAACAAACTAGCTGACCGGACAGACGTTGTCCTGTTTCCTCAAAGTCGCAGTATCACCCGGGTCCAATTGTGAATTAAAACCATCCAAGGACCCCACTCAAACACAAATCGGTCTAGCCGTTTAGGAGGAGTTCAGTTACATACAGACGTTAAGAAGAATTATAATATTTATAAAGATGTATTTTTTCAACCGCGCTACAAATTCTTCGTTCAAAGCAAGCACAAAAAAACGGGTTGCACTCCGGGAGTACCGGCAGAAGTGAAAACTTGAATATTAAAGTATATATAACAGTCTACTCACCCTCCGTCTTACGAATTTTCAATCAGGTCACGTTTCCTGACGCGAGTTTAACATTTTTTAACCATCACAAAAAAGTTCACACGCCGCTAAAGAAGTTTTCACTTCAAAAAACTTCATGATTTCCCAACAGACTTAAACAACACAGTTTTTCTGAACATCCCAGAGATGATGACTAATGTTAGAAATGTTCGAACCAATCATGTAATATCAACGAGGACAAGTAAAATGGGATAATCTAAAATATCTGTAACCATCCCTAAAGCAGTGCTTTAGTCAGCGCATTCACGCTCAAATTTGAATGATGTAAATCCATTAGTAAGACATTAAAATGTAACTCGTATAAATGAGAATTGTAGCCGGAGTTTAATAAAACTCTCTGCAATCGTTCGATTTTATACCTTACCTTAACGAGATAAGAATTATATTGCAGTAACTTACGAATGGTTTTACGTCGATCGTGAATGCCCTACCTAAAAATACATCTAATTTTTCAGGTCCGCATAGACATATGCAAATACGTGGACGGAGGATGCAAGCAGTACCAGGTGCTATCCGACGACTGCTTCATCAACTTTGTCAATAAGTACGCCGAGAACAACGTCAAGGTTTGCTTGGAAATCGCTGGCGTTGACCCGCCTGAATTTCCTATAGCAGAGGTATTATTATCTTCTAAACGCTTTGGTAGTCCCTTAAATCTGTGGCGGCCTCTATATCGCTACATTCGAATTACACATCTCACTGACGTCTCATCTCACTGCCCTACGATTGATGTTGGGACGTTGTATATATGCTGGTCGTGCGGTAAACACTGCTTGCGCGATGCAGGATCTTGCGTGACGTCAGTGAGATGCATAGTTCGCATGTGGCCATGTAGATGCCGCCACAAATCTTTGCAACAGTACATTATATATAATTTTGAACTGCTAACAATGCTAAAAACAATAAGTATCCTAGAACTTTATCAAGCACCATTTTAGGCTTTTATAGCCCATTTGATGCTGTACCTGTACCAACTTGCATCAGATGACGTAAATTCAGTCTATGGTTTAGCAAAAAGTTTTTTTACGGTCTTCAGGACATTCTGCAGGGCATTTCAGCTCATATTTAAAGTGAGTAGTGCTTTGTGGCTGTATTAGGTAGGGCGAAATCATTCACAAGGAGGTCTACTACTTCAAAGCCACTTATAATCACAAACGTTTTGACAAGTGTTTATGGGCTGATTTTTCAATCGTCAGATAACTTTTATTGGCAGAATGGAAAGAAAAGAAAGAAAGAAAATACGCGGTAAACATGACGCGAAGAAAGAACATAAACACAAAAAAGAACACGTTGAGGGAAAATATGCGTCACATCCACGAATTCATGCGGCGGCGGCGGTTCGACATCTACACAAAATCTAGTATTTAGCTGCTATGTCTATCTCCCTCAGATAAAAGTTTCTGAACCACTAACGATTGAAAAAACAGACCTAAATTAAATTGATCCTACTATAATTCTTCTTATCCCCAGGGAGATTACCAAGTCAGCGACTACGTATTCGACTACAGCGAACTACCTAAAGACGGACTATACGGCATCTACTGCGCTAGGGCCTTCATATTGAAAGGTACCGAGGAGGTTGCATGCCTGGAGATCCATGTGGAGTTCAAGGAAGTTGAGGAAGAAGACGATGATGATTGTGATGATGAATAGAAAGAAAAATAAAGATTTATTCAAAATTAAAGGGATTGTCCGCAGTAACAAGTGGAGAAATTAGTAGAATTTATAAAATTAACGGTTTTACGGATTTAAAAAAATAAATAATTAAATAGTTTTGTGGAAAGAGGTATTTTATTGTACTTTTAGGCCCAAATTTTCCATCTTCAGAAAACTTTTATCAGAAGAATAATATTATGGTGGTTTGGCTCATTTCTATTCAAAAGCTGTCAAACCGCAATTATTATTCCTTTCGACGATTGACAAATCGGTGAAATAAAATGTTTAATGAAAAAAAAATGAAAAAGCGTTTATTTGTTGTGAAATCCTAATTTTACCATATTTTTACTTCTACCAAACTGCAAAGCAGTTTGTTGGCAGATGTAGCTCCCATATTCAGTTTTATATAGTAGTTTTTAATCAATTATAAAAAATAAATTTACCGCAAAAAATTACCTACTGCTAAACACATATTTTACAGCAGCACAAAGGCTGACTATTACGTAATGCTAATAACATTTTTAAAATGACGTGTTATTTTTGTATGACATGCATAGTATGGTATGGGATTCCTGTTATTGTTTATTAAAAAAAAAACTGTAACTACCTAGTATATGTGGACGATATTCTAATAGTTCCTGTCACTGTAATTTACTTGGTATTCATATTTTTGTGGGGGTTTTGTGTAGGTACCTCAACAAAAAAGTGAAAAATAAAAACGTTTTTACAAAAAATAAAACCGACTTCGACTTTCGAGTGGCTTTTTTTTTGGAAGTCGGTTTTATTTTTTGTAAAAAGTTTTTATTTATTTATTGGATGCTATAGAGTGGTAGTAGACCATGGTGATGTGATCTGAACAACGTTTGTTCTAGCAAAACTGTGGTTTAAATGTCACCGTGTATAAACCTGTATGTATCCCTTACGTTAGCGAAACAGGTATTTGGTCAGTCATTACTCACACGATACCTCACATCTGCACTCGAGTACTCAGAGCAACACTTCCATAAAGTGACGCAAGCGGCTTCTCAGCGGCATTGCGTCGGTATCACGCTCTTTTGGAGCATGGTCCGTAGCAGTTCTTTCGAACTGATAAACGTGACGAAGCGGCCTTCCCTTCGGCAACCGTGCGACAGTCCTCGTACAAGCAACGGAGCGGCTAGTTCCAGCGGCATTGCGTCGACATTATGCTCTTTAGGAGACATGGTCCCTATCAGTCCTTGGACTGAATATAAGATAGATGTGGTCACCCAATCCCCTAGAAGTTCACCCTTCGCACAACAAGCAAATCTGCAAGAGACGTGTTCATGTCAGTCTGACCGAATTATTGGTGTGAAATAAAGAATACAACATTGAAGAATTACTAGCTAATATAGTTGAGAATCGAAACTCAAGAATCATTATTTATTTAATAGAGTTTTGGAAAATCTTTCTTAAAACCCTAATATTGGTTCAGACCAATAATAGGGTTTTAAGAAAGATTTTTTTTTGTTTCTTTAGAATTTTGTATTGTCTGCCTCAGGGCAGAGAATACAAAATTCAAGATTTATGTACTAGATAATAGAGTAAGAGAATCATAATTTCGAGAATCATTAATTACTAGAGTTGTGGATCAAATCTCTTGAAGGCCTATAGGCAGCCCCAAAGCACCCACCCTTCACCACTTCCTAGTGTTTGAGCTGAGGAGAAGAAGTGGCGCAACAAACTCAAGAAGAAGAACTTTAATTACATCACCAGCCTAGGATACTTATTATAATCAAAGACTCACCCAGTCGCACCAACATAAACACAAATACTACGTTAAATACTACATTAGTCTAATCCGGGCTTCAACCCAACTATATTTAACTTAATAAATAAACTCAAACTCAAAGCATTTATTTCAATTAAACCCTTTACAGGCACTTTTGAATTGTCAAAGAGTCAGTTAGTCAGAAAGTTGAAGCTAGTTGCCTATTCCAAAACGTAGATCTCTATGGAGAAGAACGGGCAAGAAACTCCAAGGACACTCTTTTAAATATAGAAATTACAAAATCCTGGGTACATTACTCTTGTTGATTCTATATGTGAGAACAATGTAAAAAAAAATATATATATAAATCAAAAACGATTAAAAATAAGCCCTGGCAGATAAGAGATGACCAGTCTCAACTGACGGCGCCCGTTCACGAACATGACGCGTGGATCAGCACCATCCAGCTCAACCATTTTGTAGGGAACCGAATGATCCAACACACTCGCCACCATCAGCGAGACATTTAAGTGAGCATGACATACTCTCAACTACCCTGCTCTTTCAAGTCATAATCAACATAATAACATAGTAAAACGACTCCATGGTACTCACATTTACAAAAATTGAAAATAAAAATGCGTCTAAGTTATACAAAACTATAGTTTGCAAGAATGTTACCACCAAAAGAAAGAAAATCAATATTATCTATTGGAGTATTCAATAATTAAAACTTAGTTTAATAAAAAAAACAAAATAAACAATAAGTTCGTAGTCAGAAAAAATAAAAAAAAATAAAAAGGGGAAGCAACTCTACCATTTTTTATTTTTTTTTAACTAGTGAGCCCAAGTGGCTGTGGAGCAGGACCAGCATTTAGCCAAGCATTTTTATCTACGATATAATCATCCAACTTATAGTATGCTTGTCTACATAGTGTGCGTTTAATGCAAGTTTTAAATTTCTTCTCATTTAGTTGAAGAATATCGAGTGGTATTTTATTATAACATTTTACACAGTACCCCATAAAAGAAGTGTGTACTTTAGACAATCTGAAACGTGGTTGATCTAATTTGTTCCTATTTCTTGTGTTAAAATTATGCCTGTCGCTTATCTTACTATAGAGGTGTAGATTTTTTCGAACATACATAATGTTTTCATATATATACTGACAAGGTACCGTCATGATATTAATTTTCTTAAACAGTTCCCTAAGAGATTCGCGTCTGCGGAGGTTGTAGATGGCTCTAACAGCCCTCTTTTGCAGAATAAATATAGAGTCAATATCTGCGGCCCGTCCCCACAGCAAAATACCGTAAGACATGATGCTATGAAAGTAACTAAAATAGACCAGTCTCGCGGTATCCACGTCTGTTAGTTGGCGGATTTTCCAAACAGCGTAAGCGGCTGAACTTAGCCGCCCTGCAAGTGATGTTAAGTGAGGACCCCACTGTAGTTTTGAGTCAAGCGTGATTCCCAGGAAAACCGTTTTTTCGACGAATTCTAGTGTCTCCTTATTCAGTACAACGTGACATTCACTACTTCTAACATTCGGTAACGCGAATCTTATGCATTTAGTTTTCTTCTCATTTAATACTAAATTATTTACAGTAAACCAATTATGGACCTTTAGCATAGCGTTATTTACGTCGTCAAGCTCCTGTGCGTGTCTGTTTACCTTAAAAATAAGTGATGTGTCATCAGTAAATAACACCATTTGTGGTCGGTTTTTCAGTAAATGAGGTAAATCATTTATGTATACTAAAAAGAGGAATGGGCCCAATATCGAGCCCTGTGGTACACCCATTTTGACTTTTAAACCCAATTAATTTACACCGTTTATTTTGAACTTGCTGCAGTCTATCATTCAAATATGATTTAACTAAGTTAAGCGCAAGTTTTGCCAGTCCGTAATGCTGAAGTTTCAAGAGCAGTGTTTCGTGATTAACGCAATCAAATGCTTTGGATAGGTCGCAGAAGATACCTATTGCATCCTGTGCCTCTTCCCACGCGTTAAATATGTGTTTTAATAAAGTGACACCGGCGTCAGTTGTGCAACGTCCCTTGGTAAAACCATACTGTTGATCGTGTAAGATGTTATTACATTAAAATGATTGAGCATTTGATTTAACATTACTTTTTCAAACACCTTGCTGAAAACCGGCAAAACCGATACGGGTCTATAATTATTAGTATCCTTGCTGTCCCCGGATTTGAAAAGTGGAATAACTTTACTGTACTTCATTAAATCCGGGAAGACCCCTTGATCTACACACAAATTAAATATTAAAGCTAAATAGGGTGCAATTGTCTCAATAATAGATTGACAAACTTTAGTAGACATGCCCCACAGATCTTCGGTAATTTTGATCTTAAGTTGCTTAAAAGCCTTAACAACGACCACAGGGTTTATATGATTAAATTTAAATTCTAAAGGACAGGCTGAAACATTCGCTCTTAATAAATCAATAGCAAGTAAGGGGGAGGAATTTAAAGTTTCTGTAGTTTTAATAGGAATATTGGTAGAGAAATTTGCAAATTCCTGAGCAACTTCGATCTTATCGCTAATGAGACCGCGGGATGTGTCCAATGTGTAATCAGTATTATGACTTTTGTTCTTGTTCGTTTCATTGTTAATAATTTTCCAAACTGTCTTTATTTTATTTTCTGCTGATTTAACCTTGTTGCTAATGAAAGACGCTTTAGCTGCTTTGCAGATAGTTTTAAAAGTTTTAGAGTAAGTAGCAACATACTTATTAAAAGTTTCCGTGTTAATATACGGCTTAAGGCCATATAGTTCAAATAATCTATCCCTACTTTTCCTGATGCCTTTAGTTGCCCAGTCACTGAATAAAAACTTAGGGCAAATAGTTTTAGTTTTTTTCTTAAAAGAGTTATTGAACTCTGTTTGCACTAGTGAAAAAAATTGTTCATACAAAAAATTGACATTGGACATATTTAGGCCCAGACCACATAACTTGCTAATTAAGAAGCTATTAAACTTATTTAAATTACCCGATGTTATTGGTCTAATTTGAATCTGCACTTTTTGTATGGGTGTGTTGGACTCAAAAGTTATGGTTTGACCACTGTGATCAGAAGGGAGATAATTAACTATAGCTTTATCTAAATATTCGCAGCAACAAAACACATTATCAATACATGTAGCAGTAGTCGTAGTTATTATAGCAGTAGTCGTATTATATGTAGTTATTAATAATACTAGCTATCTTATGACAGCCACTGGACATGGCCTCTTTGGTATTCACCAAGTCTGCTACTATAACTAGCCCAGGATATTACATCCGCACTCTACCGTGGTCTCAAACCAAGTCCCTCGACTTCATTCCACAGTCCCCTACATTCCTAAAACCACCACGGTCAGCCCAACTTCCCACAGTTTTAGCAGAGTAGGTTTATGGCTGTTTTTGTTTACATCTCAATTGTTTAAAAAGGGTCCGTTTAAATTGCCTGAGCCCGATTAAATGGTTAATAGCTGCTGGCTGCAATAATGTGCGATCCCTTAGTTCCAGGGATGGTCAATCTTTTGAGACCGACGAGCTATACGTTTTATTATAAAATATACAAATGCTGCTAGAATAATAAAATAATTATTCCAATAATACAATTGCAGTTATTGGATGATAAAGGGTGTCTCAATAACATCTTGAATTTTAAAAACTTAAAAATATATATTAATTTAATGCTTTATTTACATATTTTTCGTAATATTTACAGAGGTAGTAATGACATTTACACATGAAACCAAATATCGGTTAAATTCCCAGCAACGGTGGGCATTTAGCCGATATTTTGTTGGTAAATATTTTATGATTTCAAAAAAGTACGGTCCGATTATCCCTCCTTTCCACCAAACTGCCAGTTTTTGAGGATGTAACGGAATTTCTTGAAAGGCATGGCATGTGGATTTTGATCACCCCAGATCCGAGAATTCTGCTTGTTAACGAAGACGTTGAGTTGGAAATGAGCCTCATCACTAAAGATGATTTTGTTGTGGAATTCATCGTCAGTTTTCCCCATTTTTATAATGGACTTTCACTATTAACTATCGTTCTTTCGAGCTGTAACGCACCATTTTCTTAAATGTCCATGTTTTGATTAAACATATACCAAATATGGCTGACTCACCAATTGACAGTCGAAAATGGCGCGCGATTCAAAATTCAAGTTCTTGCTGAGACACCCTTTACAGATAGTGCAATCCATGACGACGCGCCCTACTCCAGGATTACTGTACTGTAAGCTGTACTTTAGTACGGAGCGGAGCGGAGTGGGCCGCGGCGTCGTGGATTGCACTATCTATACCTAGTTAGTTATATCCTTTGATGTAACTTGCTTTGGCTTTGCATGCCTTTTGAAAGTTTGGTTCAATCTGACTCATAACTTCTTGTTTTAAGTTTCAAGCATGACTAGATTTATATCTGTTAGTTACCTTACTTTCATTATATTCATGTAAGAGCACGCTTGTTTGCACTAACATTGAGAGCCGCATGTTGACTATCTCAGATTTAGTTTAAGTCCTTAGAACTTGCAGGGCCAGCAAGTTTCCCATAAAATATAAATGGAATGGGATTCTAAGAGGTTCAATATTTTTTTACAATTTGAAAGAAATAGGATCTTTATTATTATTAATTAGGGTAACGTGTCGAGCTGTCAAACCATAAAATAGAGATTTAATGAATTTCTGAGTGACCCAAACCATGTGCCGATTTTAAAATAAATATAATATTTTTTTGTTATTTAGAGTAAATGAAAAACAGTCACATTGCATTCTCCCACTTTTACAAGAAAGAGAAGAATTCCCATAAAGTAAACGGCCCTGTTCCGACTGAAGCTAAGCAGACAAGAGGGTATGCAAAAATAATGGTATATATAATTTAGTGTTATAAATGTTGGAACGCCAACGTCTCCTCCTCTTACAGTTGAGCACCAATATCTGCAATACACCCTTGATAATGTGAAGGGGTAAAGGGATCGTTACGCTTAAACAGTTCTGACACAACTAAAAACAATTTAAAGCCTGTTTTTTTTTTCTATCAATCAACTTACGATAGCGTGAAGGAATAAACAAAAAAATATCTAACATATAATCAAATTCTAATGTCTACAAAAATACTATTAATTTACTCAGAGATACGATCAAAATGTGCATTTGACATGTCATGAGATACAATTGTCTGAATGTATTTAAAGCTGCACTGCTTTGCAATCCATCATAATTTGTAGTATTGCTCGAAGCTGATGCAAAATGTTGAAATTTTTCCTGTTTTCGGTGGCCTTTGTGTGTATACCGTTCGTGACTAGTTGGCGTGGTCTTATGCTTGTAAGTTGTCTCTTTGAACCTATTGCGCTTTTATAATTTCTAACGTGATGATACAATCGTGGACGTCGACGTCCACGTCCATAAAATATACGCATATACGTGAACGTTGCGACCGATGACCTTGTAAAGGCCGCAGGAATCCGCTGGATGCGGGAGGCACATAATCGGTCGAAGTGCCGGTGCTTGGAGGAGGCTTATGTTCAACAGTGGGCGTCTTACGGCTGAAATGACATGACGTGCACGTTATAACGTTATCGCGGACGGAAATTTAAAAGCGCCTTTATATATTTCCATACATTTTATTTCCCAGTTAAAAAAAATACGTGTCAAGTATTTTTTAATAATAGAACTGGACAAAAATAGTAGATTGTTTGCCAAGGGAGCAAACAACTATTTTTAAGGCGAGAGTGTTTTTTTTTAATCCAGAGTTGAGCGAAGGATTCTAAAGTAGAATCCTGAACGCAGCGAGGGATTCAAAGTACGTCACTCGAGCTTAAAATAGTGTTGCTCCCGAGGTGAACACTATACTTTTCATCACCCTCTATGAAAAAAAAAACGTGTACGGTCGCCATCTTGGATTTACATTTTGACCTCACTATCAGCTTTAGAACCCTCGAAAACTATGAAAACGACACCCATGACGGAAAAATTTAAAATTATCGTAGCCACCATCTTGGATTTACGTTTTGACCTCACTATCGGCTTTAGAACCCACGAAAACTATGAAAATGATACCCATGACAAAAAAATTGAAAATGTTCACAGCCGCCATCTTGGATTAAATTTTGACCTCACTATCGGCTTTAGAACCCTCGAAAACTATAAAAACGACACCCATGACGAAAAATTTGAAAATTTCCGTAGCCGCCATCTTGAATTTACGAGTTGACCTCACTATCGGCTTTAGAACCCTCGAAAAGTATGAAAACGACACTCATGTCGAAAAATTTGAAAATTTTCACAGCCGCCATCTTGGATTTTCATTTTGACCTCACTATCGGCTTTGGCGCCCTCGAAAACTATGAAAACGACACCAATGACGAAAAATTGGAAAATTTTCGTCATGTGTCGTTGCCGCCATCTTGGATTTTCATTTTGACCAGGCTTGTCAAAGTGTGATAATTCACACTTTCTCTCTCTTTCTTGCCAGCCTGTTACTTGTTCATACAATTTTCGTGATTGATCTCCTTGGTGATTGGAATTTTTTCTAACAATATCCACAGTCCAAATTCAAATCTACTTTGCTCCCTAGGGATCAAAGTGCTATTTTGGTCCCTGTTTACGAAGAACAAACTAGCTCTTTTTGAATAGATGTGATGAAAAGAAAATTTTAGTCATCATCCCTATTTATTGCAAAATAAGAAGCAATAATCTATTTTTTTTTATCTATGGATTCGACAAAAAAATTAAAACACTATTACGTTAATATGTTGCTTGTAGAATAATCTATGGTTTTTAATCGTTAAATGAAATTTTTAGAGGTATCTTCGTGATTTTTGTTTATCGTATCTTAGTAGTATTATGTTTTTAACACACTATACGAGTATAACTAGCATATATATATTTCCTGAAGAATGTCATATATTTTTCTGATTTTGTTTACTGTAGTAGATCATATACTTTTAGGCATCATAAAATTGCGATTAGCTCCTGTAGTCCCCTTAAGGCGAAGGCGTCAGTGTGCCCCGCAAAATTCACATTTTCTTACTTTTTTTTGCAATTTGCAGGTCGGTGTCAAGTTGTATGTCGATCTAAATATGATTCGCAGCCGTTTCAAATATTTATTTTTAAACAGAATTATAATCATAAAAATATCAACACAATTCTCTAAGTTCATATCGCCCCCTTAAGGATTTGGTGCAGTATATTCTTCTCTTTCAATCTTACACACTATCTTTCACTCCATTTTTGTTCATTTCATTCCTCACACAATCCATTCATCTTTTTTTCTCTAATGAAGTAAATGAAAATTCTTTCAGGGTCCAGGACGATGGTTGGTCCTGAACATAGAGCACTGCGACAACCCGGACCAGTACGAAATTATCTTCGAGATCACCCGCAAGAAGATCAACCGGACCCATGACTGTTTCGATTTAATCGTAGATCTCGACAGGGAGATCAATTTGACGTACGCTGTAAGTTAAATTAAATTCAAATGGACATTTTAAAATAATTGGGTATATTTTTCGCGCAGATGGACAACTTATGTCCCAGACGCGTGTTGACATTGTGGCGGCATCTATATCGCCACATGCGAACTACGTACCAAAGAGTCAGGTCTTTGATGCGTAGATCGCATCAAAGACCAGTCACACAAATCATGCATCGCGGTAAGATTTTACCGCGCGATAGACACAAATACAACTTTTCGACATCAATCGTTGGGCAGTTGCCCGCCAGACACGACACCCGTCTGGTCGGAGGATCCTCCCTTTTCTGTAGAGGATGAGTGACCTTTACACCCTGTTCCTCATGCCTCAAAATTGGTGACGCCGACGTGATCAACATCCCTCTAAAACATATTTAATACCAGAGGCATCGCAAAGAGCGTGGCTAACTGCGTAAGTCTTCTAGTCCGGCCAAAAGTATTTGAAGAAAGAGTAGTACTAAATTGAAAAAAAAGCATCTACTATAAGTACTTGTAATAGAAAATCAATTTTCACGCCAAATAAATTTAAATATTCAGATAGCTCATAACTTAAAGAGCTGCCATAAAGATTATGAATTAAATAATCTCGACAAATTAAAAAGTTTTGCAACAACGCGAAATTTTGCGGGTATTCACACGTACCTTAATGTGGTGTTCACTTGCTTGGCTAAAACCACCGAATTATCAGTAAGTACACATCGACTCAAAGGGAACGTCTAGTCGGCACTGGGGATAGAGCGGGACTCAGCGGGATGCTCTTGAGGCGCTACCTTTAAGATATGTCCTACATTTTTTTGTATATCACATATCACCAGCATAGCAAGTGTCCTGACGGACAAAAAGGTGTTCAGAGTATAACGTGCGATAAGGAACTTCGTTCCAAAAGTTAAGTTAGTTTGGGTTGCCATTGCCATCCCAAAGAATAAAGCTGGCGAATTTTAAATATCTTTATTTTACAATAAATTGCTGTAATTTAGGCAAAGACCAATTTCTCCTTTCCTATACCTACTGTGTGAAACATAGTTGAATAAAAAATAAATGTCATGACGTAAATTATATAATTCCAGACGACAATAGACGTTTATCAAGAAGTGGACGGCGGCTTCAAGTATTTCCAGTCAATATCAGACAATTGTGTCTGCACATTCATCATGAGACATGGGGTAGAAAATGTGAAACGTGCCCTTAATATGGCCAAAATTGATCCTCCCGACTGCCCTTTAAATCCTGTGAGTAATATTATTTATTACCTCATCATCATCCTTATTATTTCAGCAGAAAGACATCCACTGGTGGAAATAGGCCTCCCCGTAAGCGTTATCGCATCGACCGGTCTTATGCTTTTCGCATCCAGCGGATTCACCTTGTGGTACGCAGTCGCTACTTCAAAACTTTTCGCCTTGTCGGCCATCCGTTCTACGTGCAATGTACCCTGCCCCCCACTGGCACTCAAGACTCAAGACCTATTTGGTTCCTAGGAACCCGTAATCATATGTTTCAGTTTTAAGTGATTCAGCAGCAGTTGCTTTTCACGGCTACCATACCTGGCATAAAAGCAATGTTGCCTTTTAAGGCCACCATACATGGTCAGTTGCAGCTTCCGATTTTTAGCTTAAAAAAAACCATTCTGCAGCTGCTGTAGTTATGACCTCAAGATCTACGCGGCTACGAAGGCCGCAACCCATTCCTTGAAGCGAATTGTGTAAACTGATTAGATTGTTTTGTATATCTGAACTTGTCTAGGATCAATGGACCGATGTGGCGCAGGTTTTTCTGTTCAATTTGATCGCTCCCCTTTTAGGTCAGGATAGGATGGTTAGGGTTTTCTTACTTTATCCATACTTCCATACAAATACACTCACCGATAGTAAATGTGGCTCAAGCCCTAAATGCGAAATTGTGAACAAAAAAATGCGAAAGTAACTCTGTCTGTCTGTTATTTTTTCAAGCCTTAACGGCTGAATGGATTTAGATGAAATTTGGCAAGTCGTCGTTGGCAAATATGCCGTGACCTGAAAAAAAATTAGATAATAGTTATTTGTGCAACAAGAGAGCAAAGTTGTTTTTTGCTGCGAGTGTTGATTTTGAATCCCGAGTAAGCGAAGGATTCTATAATTGAATCACGAGCGTAGCAAGTGATTCTAGGTTAGAATCCTGAGCGCTGCGAGGGATTCAAAGACACGAGATGCAAATAACTTTGCTCTCGTGTAACACATACAACTTTTCACCTCGGCAGCGAGAACATACAACATGTAAAAAAAAACCCTGTCCGATCCGTGAGGGTGTTGTTAGGTATCGTACTGTGAGCATATTTATGTGGAAATTTTCAGGAAAAAATAAAAAATAATCCCCACATTTTTTTCAATGGTCAATTTTACTGAATTTTACGTTTGGTGTGGCGCGGCGGCCGTCGTTTAGCGGGTGTCTAAAAGTCATAAGTTATGAGTTTTGCAAATTTTTTATGGATTTGGGGTAATTTTGGAACGAAAAATTTCAATTTTAAATACCAATAACTTTTCTACTATCAATAATAATAAAAAACATACTCTTTTGTAATGTTACTGCAGTACCATTATGCCTTTTTCGGATCGGACAAGGTTTTTTTACATAATCTTCATCACCTAGTATTTTGCAGCCACCATCTTAAACCCAAGATGGTGGCTGCATTTTGACCACACTATCGACTTAAGCACCCTCAAAACTATGAAAACGACACCCATGACGAAAAATGTGAAAATTTTCGCAGCCACCATCTTGGATTTACATTTTGACTTCACTGTCGGCTTTAGCAACCTTGAAAACCATAGAAAAGATACCCATGAAGAAAAATTTGAAATTTTTTGCAGCCGCCATCTTGGATTTACATTTTGACCTCGCTATCGGCTTTAGCATCCTCGAAAACTATGAAAACGACACCCATGACGAAAAATGTGAAAATTTTCGCAGCCACCATCTTGGATTTTTATTTTGACTTCACTATCGGCTTGAGCAACCTTGAAAACCATAGAAACGATACCCATGAAGAAAAATTTGAAAATGTTCGCAGCCGCCATCTTGGATTTACATTTTGACTTCACTGTCGGCTTTAGCAACCTTGAAAACCATAGAAACGATACCCATGAAGAAAAATTTGAAAATTTTTGCAGCCGCCATCTTGGATTTACATTTTGACCTCACGAACGGCTTTAGCACCCTTGAAAACTATGAAAACGACACCCAATAAGAAAAATGTGAAAATTTTAACCGCCATCTTAGATTTTCATTTTGACCAAATTCACACTTACTATCTCACTCCGTCTTTCTTTCTGCCATTGCACTCTTACCGCAAGCCGCTTATAAACTTCGTTCCAAAAATTAAAAAAAAAAACAGAATTTAAATAAAACCTAGATGATTTGCAATTTTAAGGTTTTATGTGTATCCAACCGTTTTATTATTTGTTTTTTTAGTAGGTAGGTATGGAATTTTGAAATCGAACTTCGAATCGACTTGTTTCTATCTCTCGCTTTTTTCGTATCGAAGTGAAAGTGATAAAACTAATTGAAGTTCAAATCTTTAGAATTTTGTGTGTAGACCCAACACTGTTCAAGGCATTTAAAAAAAAAAAAAAAAAGTTACTTTGTCTCACGCTCGCAGCAAAATCGAATTTTGCTCACTGTTTTTTGACAGCAAAACCTGCTTGTTTGAGGTGCTGAGGTGAAAAGTATTTTTCATCCCACCATCTCGGAAAGAGTATTTTTAATCTTCAGTATCTGAGTGGAAAAGCCGTTTTTATTCTCTAGAGGATAAAGTAAATTGAATTTAGAACATCGTGTGCACTAAGTTTGTGAATTAAAAAAAACATTAAACCTATTTACTGCTACCTCTATGGTGCCGAATATATCATACAACTTTTTTTTAATTTGTTAAAAACTCAGACTCGGAACCTTCTTGGTGTAAAGAAGCTTTCTTATTTTTTCAAACAAAAATATTACACTCAATTTAAATAACTGTAGCAACGTTACTTTAAAATTTTCTTAATTATACCTTAGTATTATTTTGTTATAATTTAAAGATTATTCTGTAATACTTACCTGTCATAATGTAGTAATTAATACCTAAACTGAAATAAAAGTGTACCTATCTTGTGATTGTAAACGTTTTTTTTTTTGCATTTAGTCATTTCCTCGCTGAGGTGGAATGAAAAGTTACGTGTTGCACTCGAGTGCAAAGATTTTTCACCTCGTGCTCTTTTGATTCCCTCGCTAACGCTCAGGATTCTAATTTTGAATCACTCGCTGCGCTCGTGATTCAATTTTAGAATCCTTCGCTTGCTCGGTCATCAAAATTGAACACGCGGTTAAAAAGCAACTTTGCACTCTTGTATAACAAATAACTATTATCTCACTAGTACTTTCCCGTGGGATAATTTACGATCTCTAAGAAAGACGCTGTTCTATTATAAAAAAGGTTTGATCAGATCCCTTTTACGTTAAAAATTGCAGGGTATAATAGATATCCGGAACTTCGTGATGGACTACAGGGAGCTGCCGAAGCACGGTATTTACGGAACGTTCGAGGCCCACGCATACGCTTTGTTTGAACAAAGGAAAGTTGGCTGTCTGAAAATTGTTCTCAACTTCGATAAACGAAATGATGAAGACAGCGATGAGGATGGATATGGTTTATTGTAGACTAAAATTATCATTCTGGTTACAAAGGTAAGACAATGAGAGAGGAAGGCCAAAGTCGGACCTCACGCGGCCATCTTGATTTTCCGGTTTACAACAACGCAACAACTCTTCCGCATAAGACCGTTTCCTCATTGGTCCTGAAGTTATGTTTTCGACATAATTTGTGCTGCCTACTGCTTAAATCCTCGCGAGAAAATGTCGCCTTCGAGTGATGAAGATGTTGTGACGTGTTTATTGTGTCTATTACTCTCCGTTTATGAATAAAACGAAAGGGCTATTGGCGACACAGATAAATAATAAAAAAAAAAACGCGTCTCGTGTTCCAAGAACCGAGACGTTTTGAAGACCGAAACGATCCTGCCCTGCTCCCGCGCATACCGAGCCAATCAGGAAACGGGCATTGAATTAATATAGGCGCTCGGTGAGCTTTCAGTACCAATGAGTAAAGGGCCCAACCGATCAAATGAGTTGATTTTAAATTTGAGAACAGAGGGGTAATGGGTAATTTCAGTTTTTTTAAGAATGTTTGCAATCTATTTTCAGGGACTGTCAAAAATTGTATAGCATTTACTTACATTTTTGACCGCTGGGTGAGCTGGCGACTGCGACTAGATTTTGAACGTTTTTAATTACGGGAATTATTAGTCTTCTGATGAATGAAATTTTTCGAAAATATCACGGACTCATTTAGGCTGATTTCAAACCTGTCCGTGAACCTGTTTGTGATCGGAGACACACGAGGCGCTAGAACATTGTTTCACAGCAACGCGGATTGGTCCGTACGCGACCCGCTCCGGGTAGCGACCGTACAACGTATCGTACTACTCCCTCGCCCTCGTTTCAGAGCATTGCGGGCGCTTCCCAGAGCGGGCCTCCCGTGGACGGCCCGTACGGGTCTCCCGGACAGCTGTGAAACCAGCCTACGATTGTATCCTAACTTGTATGTTTACTTGTATCCTAAATTGTATGTTTAATAGTATCCTACCTAACTTGTATTCTACCTTGTGTAACCTTATATTTTATTATTTAGCATAATTGTACAGAGTTTAACCACTAAGCCTTTTTTTAGATGTGACTCGAACAATAAAATATCTAAATAAAATTGTTTTATTTTTTTCACCCTTTCAACAGACACAAATAGTTACTATGAAGATGTTCTTTAATACCCGTTGTAAAATAAATATTAATGTTAATAGCATACCGGGTATTAGATTAAACGAGACTTACTTTTATTTTTATATTTCTTAGTTCGCCCTATACTATAGTAAAAGTTGTTTATTTTCATTAGTACCTACAACACTTCCTTACGGTATCCTCCGTTTAACCTGTATATGTTTAAAACACGTACGCTTTCGAAGCTCTATTGGAGCGAAAGAGAGGGAAATATGTACAATATTCCAGGCCGGTATTATAGCATATCGAGATCAAGGGAAAGTCTGTTTTGCAGAGCTTCGTCTCTGACATTCATACCTATATGACGGTTTCTCTTTCGGTATTGCAATCACCTGTCAGTAGTACCTTGAATCTTCTCATTTCTGAATAGATCGCCCATTCCGTGACTCTCAAAGTCCGTCTTCTGATTAGGCCCAGTATAAGAGATCTCTGGCAACACACACTGGTTTAAGTCTTTCGTCTTTAGACACTGAGGTACATATTCGGGACGAAAATAGTTATTTGTTATACAAGAGTGCAAAGTTGCTTTTTAACCGCGTGTTCAATTTTGATGACCGAGCAAGCGAAGGATTCTAAAATTGAATCACGAGCGCAGCGAGTGATTCAAAATTAGAATCCTGAGCGTTAGCGAGGGAATCAAAAGAGCACGAGGTGAAAAATCTTTGCACTCGAGTGCAACACGTAACTTTTCATTCCACCTCAGCGAGGAAATGACTAAATGCAAAAAAAAAAACGTTTACAATCACAAGATAGGTACACTTTTATTTCAGTTTAGGTATTAATTACTACATTATGACAGGTAAGTATTACAGAATAATCTTTAAATTATAACAAAATAATACTAAGGTATAATTAAGAAAATTTTAAAGTAACGTTGCTACAGTTATTTAAATTGAGTGTAATATTTTTGTTTGAAAAAATAAGAAAGCTTCTTTACACCAAGAAGGTTCCGAGTCTGAGTTTTTAACAAATTAAAAAAAAGTTGTATGATATATTCGGCACCATAGAGGTAGCAGTAAATAGGTTTAATGTTTTTTTTAATTCACAAACTTAGTGCACACGATGTTCTAAATTCAATTTACTTTATCCTCTAGAGAATAAAAACGGCTTTTCCACTCAGATACTGAAGATTAAAAATACTCTTTCCGAGATGGTGGGATGAAAAAAATATTGCCAAGCTTTCAGATTGCTACCCAGCCTTGATTGACTTCTCCTTCTCCTTGAAACTGGATCTACACCACTGGACCGTTGTCCAGGCATACATATTTATGTCGATGCCAAGCACTTTTCAACCGACTTAAAAAAGGAGGAGGTTCTCAAATCAGTTGTATGTTTTTTTTTTTTTTTTTTGTATGTATGTTACGCGATTACCCCGCCAATTATGAATTGATTTTGATGATTATTTTTTCTTTGTATTTATATGGGACCATTTCTGACGTATGCCGTAGGGCATACGTCAGAAATGGTCAAATGAAATGGAAATGGTGGTATATAAATTTGGTCAAAATCTGATGAGGGGTTTTTGAGTTAGCTTCAATAATACGTATTTTTCCTACCTATTATATGTGGATGATATTCTAATAGTTCCTGTCACTGTAATTTACATAGCAGGTAGTGGTATTCAAATTTTTGTAGGGGTTTTGTGTTGGTACTACAACTAAAAATGGAAAAATAATTTTTTTTACAAAAAATAAAACCGACTTCAAAAAAAAACACTACCAAGTGAAAAAAAACTTAATTTCGGAAGTCGGTGTCTTTGATTTTTTATTTTGGTTTTTTTGCCACCGACTTCCGAAATCAAAGTTATAATTAAGTCGGTTTTATTTTTTGTGAAAAAGTTTTTCAGTTCTGTATCTTGAAGACGTCCTACAACGCAGTTTTGATTATGAGGGATAACATTTTCCTGCTGCACGCTGCAGAAGAAAAGGTCTCCTGTACTCGGTCTGATATAGTGAACAGCTAGCTAGCTAACAGCTTAATCCAGCTGCATTTACATGAAGGGACTGCCGCCTGATGTACAGAATGGTCCTTGAACCCATCAAAGAACTGGTCCTAGCTTGGCATTGTTTTGTTTTAGTTCAAGTGGTCGTACGAAAACCTACAAGCAACCACATCTACTCGAATTCACCACAAAACGTGTGGTGCTCGGCAACTAATTGCTATAAACTATTTCTCTTGCCTCCAAAGACTGAACAACAAAATGAAAAAAGAAAGAAAGCAAAGAAAATACATATTTATTTAGCACAGACAAAAAAGGCATACAACACAACATACTTATAACACCAGTAAAAAGAAAAGAAATAAAAAAGGGAACCAATAAAAAGTAACAACAACAACACAATCAACTGGTAAGTGTTGAAATTTTTTATTAATTTATTCAGTTACGATCACAATGTTAATTTGATAAGGTATGGTATTTAAAGCCGTAGCATACCTACCCATCATTTGTCGTCTTGTCAGAATGTGGAACTTTTCGATCCCATACGCACAAGCCGAATAGGGATAGGGAATACAATAATTGTACATGAAGTGATGCTAAGGAGTGGAATTCCCTGCCGGAGTCTGTGTTTCCCGATAGTTATAGCCCGACTAGTTATTTTAAGCAACCATGCTCCATTGACGACCTCATCATCGCTTATCACCGGGAAAGATAGTGGAAAAACGCAAGCCATCATGTGCCCAGTTTTTTTCCAACTATGTTGGGGTCGGCTTCCAGTCTAACCGGATGCAGCTGAATACCAGTATTTAAACGGAGCGACTGCCTATCTGACCTCCACAACCCAGTTACTGGGCAATACGATACCCCTTGGTAAGACTGGTTGTCAGACTTTCGGTCTCGTTATGTAAAGATGGTCACTCATCCACGGTCCAACCAAACGCGAATAAAACGTGAGAATATCAATAATATTAAAAACAAACTTTTGGTAGGTATATATCGGCTCATATATGAAAGACTCGATGTTGACTTCTACGCACCGAATTAACACGAGGTCCACCTCGTGTGTATCTCTGTCTTGGTTTCGGTGTGAAGTGTTCGGGCGTAGGTATTTCATTGCGTTCGATAGTATGCAGGTAACTCTAGGAAATTATTAATTAGCAATTAAACAAAATAAAAACATTATTATCGCATACGAAGGGAAATTTCGAATTGTAATTTACATACCGTCGCGTCGTAGCGTTAGTTCGATTCGCGTTCGATAGTAGGTAAGTAATTGAAGCATTTAACCAAATAAAATAATTAAAATGATTGCTATTTTAAGTTAATAGGTGCTAATATATCTAAAAAAAAAAACTGGCTTCCTTTATCGATACTGAACCTACCCCTAAGCTATGGCACGCAATTACTTTAACACCCTGTATATATATGAAACCAAGACAGAGATACACAGAACATAAATGGTCTGAGATAGATACTACTTACGTAGATCCATGGGTTAGTTAGTGGTCTCTTACCACTCTCTCCACATCTATAGATAGTGCAATCAACGACGACGCGCCCCACTCCGTACTAAAGTACAGCTTACAGAGTAATCGCGGAGTGGGGCGCGACGTCGTGGATTGCACTATCTGTATAGATTGACAACTAAGAAACAAAGAATCTGACATTTAATAAACTTATATTGGGTGGTATGGTGTCTCAAAAGCCATGGTCCTCTTAAACCCTCTAAACAACGACTATCTACAGTTCCGGCACAAATAAAACCATATTGCGCCATTTTTAGGATTCCGTACCTCGAAAGGAAAAAACGGAACCCTTATAGGATCACTCGTCTGGCTGGGTGTCTGTCTGTCCGCCGGCTGTCACAGCCAATTTGCTTCAAATCTAATGGACTGATTATGTTGAAATTTAGTAAACATGTGTATGTATTTCTGTGACCCAAACACGGACGTGTACAACGTAAATAAATTCATTTTGAATACGGGGGTTACATTTGGGAGGAAATAAGAAAATTTAAAAAAAGTTTTGTACCGTGTGACAGATCGTGTGTGGCTTAGAGCGATTAATTTTAAAATACCTTTTAAGATATTTAAGAAAATTGATGAAAAAAGACCATTCCCCCAACCTTATGATCTCCGAAACTATGGAGGCAAACATTTTGAAAAAAAAATACAGAGAATGCTTATTGACTAATAGATTACAGGAACACCTATAAGAAGCCTATGGTCTTAAAATAACATGGTAAATCACTCAAAGTTGTGCGTACAAACTTACATTTGCAGAATGTATGGGAGACCATGTTTTTCAACTACAAAGTTAAGTTTGTTCTTGGTATAAATTCATACCAACTACGGAATAAATAATTTTTTGATAGCGTGAAAGAGAGAACAATGAAAACATCAAAACATATAATCAAATTGTAAATGTCGACAAAATGTTATTAATTTAATAATTTTCTTACAGATACGATCAAAATGTTCATTCGACATGTCATGATAAATGTCGTATTTAAAGCCGTGCAAATCCATCATTTGTTGTATTCATTGAAGTCGATGAAGAATGTTGCATTTTTTCTGGTTTGTGTTAGTCTGCCTATGCATTCCGTTTGTGTTTAGTTGGCGTGGTCTCATACTTGTAAGTTTTTGAAATACCCTATGCATTTAAGGTGAATCCGCAGTGGTGGCCGGGGGGTGATCGCAGGGTTTTTTTTTTTGTTTTTTTTTTTTACAGTCAGGTTGTATCAGATCAGCATGTGATTCGCGACCATACATCTCTCAACTTTTCCTTAAGAGATTTGTTCATATGAAACAAATCTAACGTGAGAGATGTATTAAGAGTGCTTATCCAAAAAGTTGGTAACGTCGCAAATAGCTGTCAAATATTTACCTATTTTGATTAATTTGGCAATATTACTGTATGGAAATATGAAATGTGGCTAACTAACTAACTATAATATTGATTATGAAATGGAATAATTAATATCGTAACACCGATTATTTAGTTTTAGATGTAAAAAAAGTATTTGGAAACTTTCCAAATGCCTTTTTTACACCTAAAACGGTTACAACATCAAATTCAGTAATAAAATTGCAATTCATTATTAAAATTTTAGTTCACTAGTTCGCCACATTTCATATTTCCATTCAGTAATATTGCCAAATTAATCAAAACAGCGAAATGTTTGACTGCTATTTGCGACGTTGCCAACTTTTTGGATAAGCGCTCCTAAATTAATAATTCTAATTCTGTACTCGCGGGCTACCACTGCGGGTCCTCCTCATAGGGGGTGCATTTTGGAAGTTGGCAACGTCGCAAATAGCTGTCAAATATTTCGCTGTTTTGATTATTTAACAAAACATATAAAACTGTTACAACACCTACCTAATTTATTATAATTCTTAATCAATTATTTAGTGCCCTACAGTCTACAGATCGATATTCCATAATTTAATTTCGCAATATTGAAAACCGACCACCAAGGGTTCCGTACCGTATTAAGATCGAGATAGATTTAATATAGATTATTTTCTCTTTATATAGAGATTATTTTCTATTTTGTGAAAGTGAGAACACTGTAGGCTTAGTGGACTGTATATTTGTTGACCATAATTATTTTGTTAAGTAACACTGTTATTTCAAAATATTGTAAAAAAACAATTATTTTTAAAAGAGTAACCGTGGAGTTTCTTGCCGGCTCTTCTCCATAGGAAACGACCAATTGGAACCGTGCACCTAGCTTCTGACGTTTCATAAGTGCCCATGTAGGTTTATGTGAAATAAAATATTTTGAATTTTGAATAGAAATAGAAAAAACGCTATAGAAAAAACGGCGCAAAATAAAAAAAGTTATTCATAAAACCAAAAAACCCGACTGCAGAAATACATACTTAATTGAAACAATAACCTTAAATATTATGGTGCAGCTTTTGTTTGTCTTTTGAGTGATTATAATGCTTGTTTTTCCCTTTTCAGTTATGTATTTTTGATTTTTCTGACTGATTTTTCTGACTTTTTGTCTTTTTGCTCGGCTCCTAAAAGGATCGCAGCGTGATGTTAATAGCCTATAACCTTCCGATGTAGTTTTACTTACTAAAATAAGAGTGTAAATGTTTCAGGGTAATGGACAATGGTTGGTTCAGAACACAGGTCCCTGTGATAACCCGGAGCAGTACGAGATTGCCATGCAACTCAGTCGCAAGAAGATCAACCGTACTCACGACTGCTTCGATTTGCACGCGGACATCACGAGAGTCATCGATTGTACGATCGACGTAAGTCTAACTGAGGCCCCAATAACACGATGCAAGTTTCTTACCGCGTGGTAGATTACAGCCCACTCCCCCTCTAAGAAAGGAGGCCTTTTATTTTGGGTGGGAAACCATCAAATAAGCGGAGCGGGTCAGACTCTTACTGACTAAAACCCACCCGTGTTCCTTCAGTTGCCTGTACGTTGCCGGGGGCCACGGTGTCCCTTTCGAACTTTCCCGCAACCCCGGCAGGCATCGGTCCCATCGGACCCCTTCACTTGCTGACATCTTTTTGAGGTGCGCGTGGAACACAACGCGCCGTCGACCCGGGCCTGGTGCTTATCGGAGACCTATGTTTCAGCAGTGATAAGATTATAGAATGATTATGTAATCTAATCGATGAATTTGTAATCGGAGTTCTTCTTTGATAGTAGTTGTTATAATTTGAGGGTATTATTATTATTTGAACTTGCGTGTCTTTTGCTGCGGTACCCAGTTGATGAAGCTGTGTACATACAGTATACATTTCCATTGCTTTACATTTTACAGGTGAAAATAGACATATATCAATTAGTCGACGGCGGCTTCAAGTACTTCCAGACGATGGCCGATGATTGCGCCTGCACATTCCTTATGAAGCACGCGAAGGGAAACGTACAGCGAGCCCTCAAAATGGCCAAAATTGATCCTCCCGACTGTCCCTTACCAATCGTGAGTATTATCATTTCAGAGGTACTCACAGATCGCGGCGTGTAAGTTGAACCAAAATGGCGGTCGTCCGCGCAGGAAAAACTATGATTATACTTCGATTGAGACCCGAAAATGTGTTACAGATCGCGGCACGTATGATAAACTATAACCTTAAATGCGCAGAAAAACATTTTCAGGTCTCAATCGAAGTATAATCATAGTTTTACCCGCGCGGACGACCGCCATTTTGGTTCAATTTATGAACCGCGATCTGTACCTATGAGTAAGACGTTCAAGTTCGGGGTCACGAGTTTAGAGATATGAGGAACAGAGAGAAAAGTTCGTCATCCTCCGTTGAAAAGGGAAGATTCTCCGACCAAACGAATGTTGTCTGATGGGCTACTGCTCGATGCATGTTGTCGGGCTGTTGCACACATATTTTATAATGCTAATCTCGTTGTAAACTCTGCTTGAGTGATGTAGAATGTGTGTGACGTCAGATGTTATGCGTAGTTCGTTTGCAGCATCATAGATGCTAACACATCGTGATGAGTCATTATTCTGACTTTCGGTGTCTCCGTTCCCTGCTTCATCATCTGCCTAGCTTTTTCTGAACTATGTCGCGATCAGCTTCTAGTCTAACCGCATGCAGCTAAATACTAGCATTTCATACGGAACGACTGCCAATCGGGGGCACGGGCGGTGCCCCCGCCAAGTCGAGCAAAACAAACACAAAGTCACAGCCGTATTATCTTTTCTCGATATTCAATTCAGGACATTTTCGACCTCCTGTAACTTCGATATGGTTAAGGTTTTTAATTGGATTTGACATTCACAACCCAATGTGCTTACGATCTGAGGGCACGCGGCAGTGCCCCCGCCAAGTCAAACATATCATTGTTCACAAAATACACAAGAGTTTTACTGTAATATTGTAAATGTGAGTTATTTGCCAGTTTGGATCTATGTTACTTTATCGCAATTTAACAACAGAAAGGATTTAAATAAAATTTGACATATAGGTAGACCTGCATGAATTAATAAATGTACCAACCATGTATCCGCTAGATGTAGCAGATTCTCAAGGATGCGAGTGAAACCACAAGCTACTGGCTAGTTCTAACTAAATCATATATTTAAATTCATTTTATAAAAAAAATGTGATATAAATTTTTAAGGTGATCTTTCCAACCAACGTCGCCCAATCGAAAACGCTTCTGAAGATGGCGACGTTGCCTCCTGTCGCCGTTTTCTTACAGTTTCATAGAAACCAGCACGGGTAGCATGACCACCATAGAAACGGGTTTTGTCGAAGGAAGAATAGATAAAATGACAGATTGTGATTGTGAATCTGTAATTTTGTCTATTCTTTCGTCGACAAAATCCGTTTCTATGCTGGTCGTGCTACGGCTGCAATCGCGTGTTGTGTCGCTGTGGCTTGCGATTGGGCGACGTTGCCTCTTGCGATTACCGTACCGTATACCTTAAATCTAGTGTAAAATGTTCATTTATTTTTTGGAACGACGTTCCTTACCGCCACGTTATACTTCTCTGCACGCTTGGCGAATGTAAACTACACGCATATGACTAGCAAGTGTCGTAACGGTCAAAATGTTACGTAATAAAAGTGATGTGACGGTCAAAATGTTACACTTTATTCGGTCTAGCTCTCATTCGCCAAGTGTGCAAAAGTTAAAAGAATTTCGATCCAGCCGGGGTTTCCTACGATGACAGTTTTTTTTAATATTGCAGGGTCCAATAGGCTTCACTAATTTCGTGATGGACTACAGGCAGCTGCCAAAAACCGGTGTCTACGGAACGTTTGAATCTGTCGTCCAGTTTTCGACCAAAGAACAGAAAATCGGATGCATAAAAATAACTGTTAACTTCGATGAACGAAACGAGGACGAGGCTTGATGATGTTGCTTGATCTACATAAATTATTGAAAACACAAGTGCGTGTAGAACACTACACTTGTATTTTGATTACCTATATGAAATATGTTCATTAATTATGTGAGCGATAAATAAAAGGCATATATATATCCAACCAACATCTTATTCATTCATGTCGTACCCACAGTGAGTGTGTGAAAGTATAGACCAGAAAAAAAAACAGTTTTCCAATAGGAAATAACATCTTTACATTTTTTATATTAGGTACAACGAAAGTTTACAATTAACCCCATGAGAGAGCTTTGTTGATACCTTTTCTATTAGAAAAAACCGGCCAAGTGCGTGTCGGACCACGCAAAATGAAGGGTTCCGTGGTTGGGATAAATTATTGCAAAAACAAACATAACATTGTAGTTGAAAAACGTGTTCTCCCATACATTGCAACTGCAAATGTACGCAAATATTGAGAGATTGACCATGTTATTTTAAGGCCATACGAGTTCTTATAATAGGGTTTCCTGTAATCTATGAGTCCGAGAGCATACAATTTTGAAAAAATAGAGATAATGTTTCTTTACCATTATCTGTATTTTTCAAAATTTTAGTCTCTATAGTTTCAGAGTTATGGGAGGGAGGAATGGTTAATTTTTATCTATTTACTTAAATATCATTAAAAGTAATTATAAAAAAATAAAAATTTAGATCCTCTCAACAAGCCCTTCCATTTGATATGTTGTCACGCGGTACAGTCTGTAAAATATTTTTTTAAATTTCATATTTGCACCCGAAAAGTTTTCCATATTCAAAATTTACTTTATTTACGTAAGTACACGTCCGTGTTTGAGTCACAGAAATTCATATGTGTACCAAATTTAAAATTAATTGGTCCAGTAGATTCGGAGCAAATTGACTCTAACAGACGGACGGACAGACAAACAGACAGTCAGCCAGCCAGTCAGTCAGACAGACACACGAGTGATCCTAAAAGGGTTCCGGTTTCTCATTCGGATGTACGGAACCCTAAAAACTAACTAACTCAAAATGTGAACTGACTAATTAATGTTAATTATTAATAGTCAGCCTTAGTATCTTAACTACAATACTAACTGGTATCCTAACTAGAATTCTTACGGGTATCTAATTTTTTCTATTCTTATATAATATATATATATATATTCGCATTATTCTATTCGTATTCATTATTTATATTCGTATTATTTATTCGCATTTGTGCACTCATATGTATCCAAGTGTATGTTTGCATACACATAATGCAAACGACGAATGGCAGCCTGAAAGATTCCAGATGTCAGCGCCCTCTTCAGTTTGTTCACTTAAGTTACGAAAAACAAATACACAAGTAAATTGACATTATGTTACATGAAAGTTAAATTAAATTAATAAATATTTTACTGGGGAACTGCAGTTATTATTGATTTCCATTCGTCGCCCCACAAAGAGCATCACTGCCCAAACGTTTTCAAAAAGCGCCCGCGTGTTGGGGTGAAAAGGGGGATGTTTTCAGTTTGTAAGAAAATTCTATACTTCGGTACAGGAGACTTTTATTTTCTTAAAATACCCTTTAAAGAGGTTGGAGAGGTCTGAAGTGATTATGTTTCATATTACTATGGGGCACAACACTCTATTTTTCAAACTTTTTTTAGCGTATGAAAATTTTAAAATTCAGTATCCGGTTTTTTGTTGATCTAAATATGATTGGCGGCCGTTTCAAATATTTATTTATAGAATTATCATCATAAAAATCATCAATATAACTCTCTAAGTTCATATTACCCCCCCTATTGAATGACTATTTCATGAAATCATGACATTTGAGGTCAATTCTAACTTAATGTATTGCTGATTCTAATGATTATAATTCTGTTAAGCCATATTTGTTACGGTTGCGAATCATTACACAACAAACAGATGCAAAAACATAAGAAAATTTAAATTTCACTCTAATCACCAACCTACACTGAGCAAGTGTGATCAATTATGCTTAGTCTTTCTCTGTATAGAAATAGGGTCTGTATTCGAGCAATTTACAGCCCAATACAACGTTGCAGACTTGCAGTATATTTCCACACAATAGGGATGATAACTACAAAATGTTTTTGTCCGTAATGTAAATTACGAAAAAATAACGTACACGTATTTTTTCTTTTTTTTTACGTTATCAAAAGATTACGGCGACACATTGAGTTAGTCATTTGTATGTAGATTTTATACATACTTGTGACGTATCAACCCCCACTCCCCAACTTTAATGCGTTTTATCTAAGTCATTTTTTATTACTAACTGCCTCATTGGTCTAGTAGGTCGCAAGCGCGACTGCTGAACATGAGGTCCTGGGTTCGATTCCCAGGTCGGGCAAAGTGTCATTGGGTTTTTCAATCTGAAATTTCTCAGTAGCAGCCCGGAGTCTGGATTTGTGCCCGGTTGATGGCAATGGGCTCGCCCCCTATTACATGGGACTTAAAACATAACTGGCGAAATGTGGGTGTACTATAAGCACACCTCTGCCCAACCCTTCGGGGAAACAAGGCGTGATGTTATGTTATTTTTTATTAATATGATAAAGCAAAAAATACGTGTCTAATATTTTTTTTGGTTTAAACGCTTTCGTGATGGAAACTTTGATTTGAAGAACGAAACCCGTGGAAGACCGCCCACACAGGTGAATAACAATGAATTGAAAGAGATGGTGGAAGCCGATCTGGTCAAGCAATAACGGCAGATGTCTACTGTGCCGAACTCCGAACAATGATAGCTTTTTATGCACATATCCCTCTGTCTTACTTAATATTTTTTTAAATATTAATATTATTAATGTTTTTACAATGCATTTGCTCGAAAAAAGCGTTTCCAAGTATTCATTGTGCAGAAAGTGTCACTTTTCACTAATTTACTTTTCTGTTTATTTTTTAACTCCATCGTCATCCCGTCGCAGAGTTTTTATTATTGAGAAAAGTTTTACAAATTAGATGATGATGATGATGGCGATCACGATGACGGCGGCGATGGCAATGAGGAGAGTCAAAGTCAAAGTCAAAAGGTCAAAGTAACTCAAAGTCAAAAGGTCAAAGCCAGTCAAAGTCATGAATGTTGTTTATATCATTCATATACGTCAGCCAATATCTCTGATTTTACACATATGCGACTAGTGTAAGGCTCGTTTATTTTTTTTATTACTTAGCACAATGCATACTAAAACGTTGTATGATACACGTGCGTAAGATGTTTTCCTACCCTTGTCGACTTATAAACTCGTCGGAAATCACCTATTTTTCGCACTAGTAGCATAAATAACTATACTCTCACGTTTTTTCCCAATATCAAGCACAAAAGAGTATCTTATCAAGTGTTTTATTTAATCCAACTTTTCCCATCACGTCCACCACAGTGAACAAACATTTACATTTTGCTCCTACATACCTTAACAAAAAAATCAAATAAGGTTTAGGCTAACTACATGTAAAAGTTTAGAATAATTAAATAATTCTTTGGCAGGTAAATTATGTGTTCAGAGTTTTAATAATATAGGTGACCCAAATAAGTTATACGCCGAGTTTTTTTCACTATTAAACACGCAATTTTATGACACTTTTCCACTAAAGACTAAAAATATTTACACAAAGTTCTTATTTATTGATTGGTCAACTCCAGGTATTCGTAAAAGCAGGGAAAAACTATTTGAAATTTATGGCCTAAAGCAACAAATGAATAATACAAGCTTTTATAAGTATGTTGCAAAATATTCAAAAACTTTTAAAAGTGTGTGCAAAATAGCCAAAGCTCTTTATATTAGCAATAAAATAAAATCAGCTAATGATAAAATAAAAACTACCTGGCAAATAATAAATAATGAAACAGGTAGGAAAAAACAGCGAAATACTAAGATGTAGAAATAGCTCAGGAATTTGAAAACTTTTTTGCTAATATTCCCCTTAAAAATACTGAAGTTTTAAATTCCTCACCAGCGCTTTCTGCTGCCTTACTTAAACAGAATGTGAAGGCATGCTCTTTGGAGTTGGAAACCCCAGCCTATTTTAAAAGCTTTTAAAGACCTTAAAATTAAATCAACAGAAGATCTCTGGGGAATGTCTGTAAAAGTCTGTAGATCTATTAACGAAACCTTTGCGCCCTATTTAGCTTTCATATTTAACACCAGTGTAGACCAAGGAGTCTTTCCGGATCTCATGAAACACAGTAAAGTTGTTCCATTGTTCAATCCGGTGTGTCAATTCTACCAGTTCTCAGTAAGGTGTTTGAAAAGTTGATGCTCAATCAAATGTTACGTCACTTTAATAAAAATTCCATCTTTCATGAACAACAGTATGGTTTCCAAAGGGCGTTGTACCACTGACGCCAGTATCACCCTAATCAAATACATTTTTAATGCCTGAAAGAAATGAAAGAGATGAAAGATGCCATTGGAATCTTTTGCGAGCTCTCGAAGGCGTTTGATTGCGTAGATCATGAGACACTGCGGCTGAAACTGGAGCACTATGGGATTAGGAATACAACTCTTGATTTACTAAGATCATATTTGAAAGATAGAAAGAATAAAGTACAAGTAAACGGCGTAAACTCATTGTGGTCTGAAATGGCAATCGGCGTTCGTCAAGGTTCAATTTTGGGTCCATTCCTCTTTTTATTTTACATTATTTACCCCAATTACTTTAAAATCAACCGAAAATGGTGTTATTTGCAGGTGTTTTCCGACTTATTAATTTTAAAATTTTAGGATATCGTCTACTTTTACAATGTTTGTAAATATGTGAGCACCATGTCACATAATTAATTTATCTGTTGTTGCTTTATTTTTAATTATTTTTACCTATTGTGGTATAGTAACTTTATTCTAGGTGCATCGTCTTCACATATAATTATATAACTAATATACCTATACAATACCGCCTCCGCCAAGGCCGCCTCACGAAAAAAGTTCTTCGACTAACTAAACAACAGCTGCGTGTGATTACAGCAGCTATAACTGGCCATGGGCCATTTAATAAACACCTCTTTGTCATAGGAGTCACAGACAGTCCGCTCTGCAGAGCCTGCATGGAGGACGACGAGACAGCAGCTCATGTGCTGTTAAACTGCCCGGTGGTCGCCACTTACAGGGCAAAGTACTTCGGTAATCCAGGTACCCTACGCGTGATTGCCAATAATACCAAGGCGTTGCTGGCATTCTTTGAGGAGCTGGGGTGGATTGAATGACCGATTTTTCCCACCCGTACGCAAAATACGCGCTTTGACGTGGAGTTGCGGAAACCAGCCCGTATTACCTATTACCTATACAATATATTATAAGACATTTTAAAAGAGTAACGGTGGAATTTCTTGGCCATTCTTCTCCATGCGAAAACTACCTTTTGGAAGGAGCGACTAGAATCTTTTTTTTTTTTTTGTAAATTTTGACAATCGTAAGGGCTTTTTGAAATTTGACTGCTTGAGTTCAAAGTTCGAGTCTCATTTCCTACGAAATGTATGCCACATTTCGTAGAAATGAGACTCGAACTTTAACCACGCACGGAACGCACCACGCGAACGGAGTCGCGGGTTTCGCGTGGAAATTGTAGATACACAATATACTAAAATAATAGCGTTGCAGTATATTTCCACTTAATTATGTGAATTGCTTCAATATACAATATATCAACGATCAATCGTAAACAATAGTTAACTATCGAACAATCTAAATCATTTCATACACGTTACGAGCTAGTCGTTTCTAAACATACTTAATGATAAAATCATTATGGGCTTTTGACATGTGATATAGGCTTTATATAACGCTGCGCAAACAAGCTTCGTTGCATTGTATCGTCGATATAGTTAGCAAAACAATGTGGATTCTGTTGTTTTTTGTAAGCTGTACTAGTTTGTTGGTGGAAGGTTTTGGAAATGATGAGTTGCTGGTATGTTTTTTAATGTATTTAACAATTAAATATCTATGGCTCCCACAAGTTGGGCCTTATAACAATAAAGCCCGCTTGCATCACCATTCACTAAATTAAGTTAGCGCTAAACATATTTTTCACTTCTCATGCTTTGAGTGCTTATTTGTGCAGGATATAGGTTGCACAAAATCGATTTTTGTGCACAAGTGCATTACCGTATCTACTCATAAATCTATATTAAGGCAAGGAAAATGAACCAAAAAGCCAAACACAGTAAGAAGTACATAGATAGATTTTTTTATTTTATAATATTTACTTTAATTTATTTGCCTTATGTTTCTTAAGACATAAATACCGTTAAAAACAATTTCCTTCAGTATTCAAAACTGTACTCATTTTACTTTAAATTTTAATTAAAGAAATGTTATGTTATACTACTGTTTAATTTCCTCGCAATCGAAGTGAAAAGCAGAGTTTATAACTCGTCCACAAAACCATTTTATTTTAATAACGAACCATTACCAAATGGTTCGTTTTGTGCACTTGTTGTAAAATCTACTATAAATTGTAATTTCTGTCAACTTCAAACGATTGACAGAAACAGAACCGTGTTTTATATTCACTTAGCGCTAAATGTATTTTCACACCACCACCTCTTCGACAATGGTGCTGATTCTCTTGTACACCGAACTAAACTATCACTAAAATTCCTTACTTTTGGCTATGAGAATCATAAAGCTATTCTGCAATAGTCTCAAAATTTAAAAATTATTTTGACACAACTAAAATCGTATTTGACAATTGGGACTCCACGTGGTACATACTTGTTTGCCCTACCCCGTGAATTTATTTAGAGCCGGAGGCGCGCAGATGGATGCCTCGACGTGTTTTATATGGAATTTTTCACTTTTTGTATAGAAAATATAAAAAAAATATTACCTACGTGTTGAGTATTAGGGGTATAAGAGGTTTAGGTTTTAGAGGTTTGAGGTTGGTTTAAATTTTCATTATTTTTGCGATAAAACACACCGTTTTCGAGATATGAGCAAAAGAAAAGAAAAATATATACAGTAGTTTTTGCACCTGAAGTCGAGGTGTTCGTGTGAATTTTTATACGGTCACGCAAACCTAACAAGCCAAAGTAAGCCGAATAACCCAAGCGTCTAGTCGGGTAATAATATACCCGCTGGTCATTAATGTGTTTTGAATTTGGACCTCAACTAATAATTCGAATAAAAAGTTTTACAAAAAGTATCGAATTGCTTCTTATTCTCATTGCGAATGAAGATGTCTTTGTCTTGAGCGAGCTTAGATCCCTCGCTGCACTCAGCCCCACTAGCCAAGTTGCAAACGATAAACGTGAACGCTTAGTAATCTCCAATAGATTTTCAACTTTATACCTAAGAGCATAAAGTTGAAAATCTATTAAAGACTACTGAGCGTTAGCGACCGGAACGAACGAAAACACTATGTAATCTTCAATAGATTTTCAACTTTATATCCAATAAGATAAAGTTGAAAATCTATTAAAGACTACTGAGAGTTTACGTTTATCGTTTGTGACTTGGCTAGGGGGGCAGGACTCTGAACTCGTTGCACTGGGCGCTAAAATCCTTCGTTACGCACCGGATTCAATATAGTTATATAAGACGCTACTTTACCCCTTTGGCGAATAATCTACTATTAGTGATTTGTGTTACAAGTGGCCCCAAATGTGAAATGAAAAATGTCAACACACGGTTTCTTTCTTTCTAATTTTTTTTTTCTTCTAGGGTAAAGGACAATGGTTAGTGCTACACCTCTTGCAGTGCGAAGAACCGGAGCAGTATGAGGCACAACTAGAGATTACTCGGAAGAAGATCAACCGAACCCACGATGCTTTCAGCTTTTATGCTGAACTCGACAGAGAACTCGATTTTACGTACGGCGTAAGTTTGACGTTGTTAGACGGACCTGCGGCAGTATTATGAAGTAGAATTTAACGCAAAAGAAGATGTGACAGCCATATATACATTTTTGACCATTCAATTTGGATGTCTACAGTTCACAACACCAACAAAGTTATATAGGAATGAATATTCCTCTGCTACTTTTATTTAATTTTTCGATAATTCGGTAGGTAAGTGAAAGATGCCGAAGAGTTCCGAAAGTTGGACCGTTAGATCAATTAATTTTTTTATTCAGTCGTTTCACTTCGAGGGAAAAGCAAAAATAAACAAAATGTGAAACGTTTGATAGCGGCTTAAGAGGGAACAGAGCCTGCGAGGAATTTGAATAATAGGTATTAGAAGAAACTGTTGTCGTCGTCTTACCACAAGTATGCCTCCGTAGAGTGCGATAGGGACAGCTGCAGCTCAGACCGATTATACCACAAACAAAAATTACGAGGTGGACATTTCGTATTCCTCTTTTTTCTCCTCGAAAACTGAACCGATTCAATTATTTTTTACATTAACATTTTAATAAAGAGTATATTGTCTAGGTTCCTATAATTTTATTTTATGATAAAAAAATCGAATTTGTCTGGTGGCGGTAAAAATGGGACATTTTTGTAATTTTTGGAGGGTCATATTTTCATTACCGATAAGTTGCTGAAAAAAAGTTAATAACAGGGACGTGTCTTCATCTGGCCTTGATTTAAAAAAAAAAACTGCTCTTAAGGCATTATTCAGGAAGAAAAAAGGGGAATACGTTTGTATGGAGAATCAAAGGCCCTGTTCCCTCTTAAACCTAGTCCCTCTACCATGTTGCTGACTGGCTAATATTCTAACCATGACATGAAATTCATATAGGTAAATTTCGTGGCAATACGAGATAATCATTTGGCAGGAATCACATCGCAATCAGGGATTTGTTAAAATAAAATGGTTTTTAATGTTTTCAGATAGAAATAATTGTAAACAAGGAGGTGGACGGCGGCTACAAATTTTATACACAGCTAACTGACGAGAGTTTCTGTAACTTGGCCAAAAAGTATACAGGCAACAACTGGCAAGATATCCTCACAAAGGCAAACATTGATCCTCCAGAGTGCCCAATACCAGAGGTAATAATAATCTATCTCTATCTATGTATATAGCAAAACCGCTATTGATAGTGGATTTTGATAGTTTTCGCTGTGTTAATTTAGAGAATTTATTCGGGAAGGTTTGTGTATACGTTATTATTGAAACGACGACGTTCTTAAAGAGCCCTTAGTACCTTTGCTCTCACTTGCACCACATTCTGCTCGCGGAATGAGTGAGAGCGAGACTCTAGTGGGGTGCTGGCGGCTCTAAGGCGCTGACAGTTTAGCAAATTTTTTTTTACGGTGAAAATAGCGGTAAATAAAAAATAAATAAAGAACATAATATCTGCTTTATATTTAGTTCAGTTATAAATTATGCAAAGTTTCATAATCTAAATTGAATTATTTTTTAATACTAGCGGTTTGTTCGGTTTGGAGGTAATTTTGTATTTCTGTTTCCATCGAGAAAATTTTATGGAACCCTGTTTTCGTTAAACATAGTACTTAACATTAATCCTCAACTTTAACATATATTAATGACATATTATTATTATTAATAGGAGAACCAATAGCTGTAACAAATGGATAACAGTTGTTTAAAAAAACATAAACAGGTTCTCACGGATAAAAACAGAAAAAGTAGTAGAAATCTTAGGATCACTAACAAGCACGATAAAAAAGATTAAGTATACGTGAGGTAAAATAAGAACTATGCACTTTAAAAAAAAACAACGTTCAGCCGAGTGCGTGCAGAATAGGATTTGGTGGTAAATGAGTCAAATGAGAACTCTTTACAAAGAATATTAAAGTCCTTACTCGCTCGCATCATGCATGAATATTGCCTGTAGTTAGAAGAGGAAAAAGGAAAGAGATAGAGTGTAAATTCACATTTCCTCTGTATCTCTCTCTATCTTTCTTTCTCTCTAAATAAGAAGAAGACAGTGTCTCTCACTTAAAGAAAGTGTGGGTTTAGTTAAAATGAAAATACAAGATGACGGCTGCGAAAATTTACTAATTTTTCGTCATGGGTGTCGTTTTCATGGTTTTCGAGGGTGATACAGCCGATAGTGACGTTAAAATTAAAATGTTGGCCTTTTAAAAAATAATGACACAAAATTCAACCAACTAAAATTCAGTTCAATGATGTATTTACACAGATTAGCTACTGAGATATTGTTCAATTTATTTTTAGGGAGAAATAAGAATCGATGACTACGTCATAGACTACCGCCAGTTGGAAGAGACGGCTATGTACGGGAAGTTCGATGTTTCCATATACATTACGTACAGTGGCCGGAGATTAACTTGCGCCCGTTTGCTCGCGCAATTTGAGAAGCAACGCGAAGTGTACGAAGACGACGATGATGATGATTACTAACCCTAGAAGCTCAATCATATTTACTAGCTATAAAGTCCAATCATACTGCCGGCTGTCACTGAAAACCAGCGCTGGGGCTCTGTCTCGCATAGGGTCCCAGAATTATGCTGAGTGATGGCCGTTTTGCGTGGATGTGACGCATATTTTCCCTCAAATTTGTTTTTAGTGTTTGTTCCTTTGCTTGCGTCATATGTACCGCAAATAAACGTATTTTCTTTCTTTTCTTTTTTTTCTTTTATACTTCAAATTGACGTCCAACCGTAAAAGTACCTGTTGTTTAGTACTTTTACAAATATAAAAGGGTATAATAAATATTTATTTATTAACTTTAGACCCTGTTGTTTTCAATTTTATATGAAAAAACTAAATAAAATAAATTGTGTATTTTAAACTTTTAGAAATAAACCAGTCATGCATAAATATTTAGATTTTATAAACAGTTTTGCGATAGACAATGTTTATAGATAGAAATAAAATAAAATATAACAAGTAAATCCTATAAAAACACCTACAATACTCCATTTATTATGTAGGTGGTATCCATACGAACGATTCATGTGGCCCCGACAGTTTTAAACTTAAAAATAATAATACCTACTTTAAATAAATTAAAATAAATTATTTGATTTGTTTTTTTTTTAATTTATTATTTATTTATACGAAAACCTCACTATATTATTTTTTTTTTTTTTATTAATGTTTTTCTCTCGCCGCCTCCTCACGTATTTTCCCAATATTTAGCACAGGAAAAAAAAATCATAGAGCATAATATCGCGTAAGAGTACTAAGAGTTCGTACAGTAACAAGATTATCGGCTGCAGATGCATCGTCTGTCGAAGACATATTTTTATTGAGATCCGATGTCTATGTTATGAAAGAAATTTATATATGTTAAATTAAATAGCAAGCGAAACTGCAGACCTTAAAAAAATGGTTTTAGATTTTATTTCGCAACTTTGTAGGCGTTATTACAATGTGTAACTAATTACATCTTTTTAACCCCGACGCAAAAAGAGGTGTGTTATAAGTGTGTCTGTGTCAGTCTGTGGCACCGTAGCTCTTAAACGGGTGAACCGATTTGGTGAGCAGGTTTTGTAGCGATAGTTCTGAGACGATGTTTTATCAAAATCGGTTCAGCCGTTTGAAGATTATCAGCTCTTTTCTAGTTGATGCATGGATGTGAGCATCTTCCACACGTCTGATCGATTTGAAATTTGGTATTGGCTGTTACTTCAGTGATATTAGAAGAACATAGTAACCTTGAACTGACGCTGCAGCATCACCTGGAATTTGCAGGACACGCAGCTCCCTTACCAAATTACAGCACAGATATCGTGTTTGGGCTCATTGGAATGGTCTCAATAGATAGATGATGAACAGGGTCTGGTGATGGAGTAGGAAAGAGAAAAAGGAAAAGTTTGTGTTGAGGGTTTTTTAAATTTAATATCATTTCACTTGTTAGTACCAAGGGTTTCTGAGTTAACAGCGCGGACAGACAGAAAGACGAACTTGGCGAAACTATAAGAGTTCTCTAATTTGCTACGGGACCCTAAAAATCTGTTTATTTTTGTGCTAACTTTAAAAACAATACGTCGAAGAAATGACTGATCACCTGAACTCATACTAAAACTTCAAGTAACTACACTGTATATGGTTGTAGACTCCTAAAAAACAAAACATTGAATCATTTGTTTCTGTTTTATCATGTTTAGATATCGATACCCATCACAACGGTGGAGTTTCGCTAGCTAAATTAATCTGACCCTGTACAGATAGTGCAATCCACGACGACGCGCCCCACTCCGCGATGACTGTACTGTAAGCTGTACTTTAGTACTAAGCGGATCGGAGTGGATTGCACTATCTGTATAAAGAAAGAAAGATAATACATTTATTTGACTCCACACAAGGTTCACACAAAAACAAAATAAAAACAGAAAAAAAAATAACTTTGAATAGTACCGTGTCTCGCGGCTACGCCTAATAGGCCACCCAGTTCAGCATAAATGCCAGACAACTAGTGTCTGACGCTGGTTTTCAACTGGACCTTATGTTACGAGGACATCTTACGAATGTAAATCAGCTTTATAGTGTGTAAGTATTTTATATTTAATTAAAACTAGATATATGTGTAAGAAATATAATATTAATCTCGATTAGATATTTGTTTAAAAACAATTATAGATAATTATATAGTGCTGTGTAAGGAAAGAAATAAAATGGTATGGTAGCACAAGAAACAATGGACGGTCGTCAATAAATAATAGATAACTACGTCATGGATTCATAGCAATAGAACATTCAAATTAATCATGTCTAGCTTCCGTTACGCATCCATGAGGTACTGCCAGTAGGGATTGCCCTGCTACAACCTGTGGGGTAATTGCGTAACACACTTATGGCCCCGGCCGCGTCTACGTCCATCGTGACAGAGCAACGCGTTTTTTTTTTGGCTCGCTAAAATGTTATCGCGCTAATGCAGTGTCGCGGTGGTCACATTAGCGGCTTTTTAACGAATTATCGTGCAATAATCCAAGATGACACCATTATTTCGACAGAGCGTTTATGCGGTCTGGAAACAACAGTCGAAATGACTAACGCTAGGCCAACCATGCGCCACGTTTATTATGTACCCGGGCGATAAGTGCTACGCAGCCTGAACTATCGCGTCGATAACCGATAATGGTTGGTCACTCTGCGTGTATCGTTATCACTGTGCGAAGCTTCGTCACGATACAGATGCGGCTCCAGCATAAGAATTATAAAGCCTTTTGTGAATGCTTAACATTTTGTGAGAAGATGGATGAATGATAATTAGACAAGTATAAATTATTTAATTTGGTTCACGCCATTACATTTTTTTTTTACAATTTGGTGTTATTTTGTTTGTTAAATTTGCTTGTTTCTCGTATTGACCTACAGATTTTAATGAATGTTAAATTTTATGAAAAAGTTATTTTTAAGTTTGTAAATTGCACTTTACAACGCATTGTGTTTAAAGTTTAAATAAACGACTTACCGGACCACCAGCTCGAACTGGTGGTGGTGCAGCAAGTGCTTGTTGCTGGGCAGGCGCGCGCCCAGGTCGCGCACGAGCGCGGCGCGCGCGCCGGCCGCCCGCAGCGCGCGCAGCACGCCCGGCAGCGACTTGCGCGCGTCGGCGTAGCGGCACTCGAATATCGCGGCCACGCAGGAGCGTAGGACCTGCGCAAAAAAATCGATATTTTTCTGTTGTTATTATCTTTCTGTTGTCATCTGAATGATAATAGGTAAACTGAAACTTTACACCTCCCGACCTGACCCGGTTTTTACGGCCTGTAAAGTTTACAGTGTATAAAAACGTCCAATTTGCAGAATGTCCGATTCGATAACTATTAAATAGTGGTTGAACCTATTCCCATTCACTGACCAAAAAATCCAGACTCCTCGCTACTTTGATTTTGATATTTATGCGTAAAGCATTAAGGTGAATAATCGCTTGTGAAAAGTGATGGGTCATCCGTCACAACTCACACATACCTCTAATCTCCTAGCGGAGTTAGTCAGCAATAGATGTCCGTAGTCCGCAGCGCCAGTGGGCGGCGCGGCCGGCGGGACTATGCGGGCCTGTGGAGGACGGAGCGCCATCAACCTGGAAAGTAAACGTCATACATTTATTTAACGTTTTACCATAATATACTACCACACATGTATTAGCCGGCAGCTCCCTGTATCCGTACGTAAATCGACACATCGAGCTTTTAAAAGAGATTCGTCGCACTGGCATGAGTTATTTTCAGCTGTCCGAGAGACCGGACCGTCCATACACGGGAGACCCGTACCCCGTACGGGTAGCACCCGCAGTGCTCTGAAACGAGGGAATAGTACGATGTTGTACGGGCTCTACCCGGAGCGGGTCGCATACGGACCAATTCGCATCGCTGTGAAACAATGTTCTAGCGCCTCTCGTGTGTCTCCGTTCGCGGACAGCTGTGAAACCTGCCTTAAAACGGCTTGCGGTAGGAGTGGACTGTCAGAAATCGTCACGCGAAAAAGCGTTCATACTTGCGACTGTCTTCTTCTAATTCAAAGAGAAAGAAAGAGAGAGCGCGAGTGTAAATTCAAACTTCCTCTCTCTCTCTGTGTATCTTTTTTTCTCTTTTAATTAATGAAGACAGCCGCAAGTATGAAGCTCTCCCTGTGTGTGTGAATGAAACAAGATGGCGGGAGCGCAAATTTTGTTTTTTTAAATCGTACGTGTGAAAGAAATTAGTTCGTAACTGGGGTCTTTTCTCTCTAGAACTAAATTAGCCAAATATACAGAGCCATATCAGAGAAGTGTTCAGTTAACCGCACTTTAGTAATAATACTTGAACTCCGAAAATCACCCTTTCTACTAAAGTATTTTCACAGTAAGTACAACAAGCACATTCACAGCGTGTCCACTTGGTTACCATAAGTAAAGCGCGCGTCGCTTCGTGAGATAAAAATACTATACGACATAAAGGTGTTGTCAATGCCAAACTCTTAACTAAGAACGTGCGGTTAACAGAACTTCCATTAGTTTATCTTCTGTTTTATTATTCAACTAGCTGCACCCCGCGGTTTCGCCCGCATAGGTTTCGATCCCGTGGGAATATCGGAATAAAAAGTATCCTATGTGGTAATCCAGGTCATAAACTATCTGTGTGCCAAATTTTATCAAAATCCGTTCAGTAGTTTTAGCATGAAGAAGAGACAAACATACACACTCACAAACTTTCGCCTTTATAAGATTAGTGTGATACTTACTTGGGATTTGCAGCGCTTCTCTGCGCCACTTCCCTCATAACATCTCTTACTCGCGCGGCATCCAATGGCGGCAACGGAGGTTGGTGGATTCGAGAGGACGCGCCCTCTGGTGGCCGTAAGATGCGTTGCTGGAATGCCTGGAACACAGATATTCATTGTTGAATATTCATCCAACCACCACATTATTTAGAAAGCAGTATAAATGAAGTCAATCCAAAATGCTATTTTGACCTTATATGTATGAGGAATAGGGTGTAAAGTTCACTCATCTTCTATATAAAAGGGAGGATCTTCCGACCAGACGGGTGTTGTGTCTGGTGGGCAACTGCCCAACAATTGATGTCGGGGAAGTAATATATATGCTGATCGCGCGGTAAACTCTGTTTGCTCGATGCAGGATTTGTGTGACGTTAGGTCATTGATGCGTAGTTTGCATGTGGCGATCTAGATGCCGCTTCCACCCCAACGTATTGATTATGTACTGTATTGAAAGAAAGAGTTATGGTCCGAAGAGATCCCTTAATTACGGCGACTTGAAAGCTCCAAGGTTACGGGTTCATACTTAAACTTCCTAGGGTCTAACTAAGGGATCGAAGTATATAAGCTTTGACTGACTATTTCGTTTTGGAATTAGTAGAATGATATCACGTAATAATTCTACTTATACCTGTGGATTTGGATTTTCATTGAGGTGTAATTGCATCGCCAAGTCTTGTAAATGCTGCAACTCCAGTTCTGGGTTCAGAGACTCGAGTCGATTTTGCTCTGGAAGGTTTCTGAAACATACAAAAATAGGATTTATATGAAAGAAATTGAAGATTGTTCTTTTCACTACACATGAGGCGGTATTAACAGTTGTCTATTAATCGACTTATTTGGGCAGTCGCAAACGCAATGTCGAGCGCGGGATCCTGGGATTGTTTTCCTGTTAATGACAACAGTTTTGCCCCCTATTACCTGAGTGTTTTGAGCTGATTAAATGTTGGAGTACTATTTATTGCAAACTTGGCGGGTCAGCGACCAGTCCGTTAAAGAGCATGGAGTCAGGCGAACTGACACTGCAAGAGTCCGCGGATTCCTAAAATATCGTGGAACACCTCAAAGAATTAAAAACAGCATACGTATGTGCAGAAGGCACAAGCCCGAAAGTCTGACCAAGAGATATCGTGTTACCCAGTAATTAGGTTGTGGAGGTCAGATAGGCATTCAATGTAAAATAATGGTATTCAGCTGTTGGTAAGACTGGAAGCTGACCCCAAGATAGTTGGGAGAAAGGTTGTCCATAAATTACGTGAGGTGTTTTTTTAATTTTCTGTCCCTCCCTCCCCCCCCTGGTGAGATGTTGTGAGATTTTATTCAACCCCCTCCCCCATCCCCCAATCTCACATGAGATTTTTCAAAATGTGGGTTTCTTACGTAAACGCGTTGGATTGTTATTGTAAAAAGAAAAAAAAAATTGCTTCGTGCTTTTATTTACGACTAGTTAAGACTAGTAATCAATATTGCTGAGAAGTGTAAAACATTTACAAGAATAAACAAAGCAGGTTGGAACCTGTCCGTGTGTCGCTGCCACTCAGCTTGTACGCTCTCGTTCATCGAGTCGCGCGTTCGGCTGACAGTGGCGCGAAAACAAAGGACGGGCTACACTGTACCGTAAATTCAGATTAAATTGAGCTATTTGGTATAAAACAAATATGGTGGTTTGACAGTCAGTAGATATATAACGTCGAAGTATGAATGAAATTATTTTCTTTCGAACGAATTAGTGATTAAATCTTAAGCATATACGATCTGGATTAAATGGACCAAAATAGTATTTTTTTTTTTGTTTCGCTCAGAAAAAAAATTGCGTGATATTTGCCGAGACCCCCCTTCTCTCCAACGTAAGATTAGATGAGATTTGACTCGACCCCCTCCCCCCCTTAAACATCTCACGTATTTTATGAACGCCCCCTTGGGCAAAACATGATGATGACTTACTGCACAAGCTCGTCCCATATATCGGTGGCTCTCCACGGCGGGCCTCTTTCTGCGACCAGTCCGTTAAAGAACATGGAGTCTAGAAGTCTGACAGCGAACTGACACTGCGAGAGGCCGCGAGCTCCTAAGAAACCCATCTTGTGGAAGGTCAGGACTGGACATGGGTGGATGCGGATAATTGTGAGGCAGTGTCTGAAAACACAGATTATGAATTAGTAGTAGCGATATGTGTGTATAATTTAAAGACAATTTATTATTTAACTTGCTGCGCCCCGCGGTTTCACCCGCTTAAGAGGGCCCTTCCCGGCCCGTCTATCGACAACGCGAGCATGTTCGAAAAGCTTGTGGTTTCATCAAGCGCAAGTGACAACTATTAACAAGCAAGTGAGAACGCGATAACATTGTACGAAAAATAGTGTGTAGAAATTTGTTTCAGGAAATACGTGTTTTTGAGTAAGCCTACAAGCTTTAAAAAAGAATGTTTGTCATTTAGACTCTTCATTACATGTGCAAGGTTTCTATGCAGATGTTTTCTTTACTTTTACTATTTATGAGTACATTATGACCAGCCAAAGTTCAGGTGAAATTTGTGCAAAAAAGCAGATTTTCGGAGTCTTATACTGAATTTGTTTCTCAAATTTTCTATATTTTGCTTTCATAGAATCCTAGGTATAGTGCACAATATACATATTAGTTGAAAGAAATCAATTAAAAATGTGTTACAACGCCATAATCACGTACGAGCGTTTGTATGAAAAGTATGACGGGTTGGCCGCTCTTAAGTCTCGATTCGATAAAAATAATTGTATGTCCTAATCTAAGTCGTTGTTCAGCCGTTTTAGCGTGAAAGTGTAAGAAACAAACAAACAGACAACCTCACTTTCACATTTATAATATTAGTTAGGATTATGTAAGTTTAACATTAATGTCTAACAGTTTCCAGAATAAATTCTCTAAAAGATGGTGAAAACCGCGTCAACATCCATTGCTTAGTTTAGAAGAAGAACGTAGTCATATCATATCATAATTATGGGTACTCATTAAACGTTTAATCAAGAAGGTTTTATCTAATTCATCGAAACGAAACAGGATAAAACCCCGATGAGCTGATGAAGGCTTCATAATGTTAAATCTGAGAGACAAGATCATGTCCCAACGACAACTTGCGATCGCAGTTCGAGCCAGGAATTTGAATAGCCTATTATATTAATAGTAATAAGTTTATTAGTACATAAAAAACAACAACACAGTACATAGCGTATGAAAGCAGTGGGTTGTACTACCAAGTTCAAATTATTGACAGCTTTCCGGGCTCCTAAACTAGGTACGCAGACCTGTATCTTAGGAGTCGGCCTGTATATTAGCTCAAACAAGACTCTTTCGTTTGACTGGCTCGTTGGTCTAGTGTTCGCAAGTGCTACTGCTGAGCATGAGGTCCCGGGTTCGATTCCCGGGCCTGGCAAAGTGTTATTGGGTTTTCCATCTGGAATTTCTCAGTAGCAGCCCGGAGTCTGGATTTGTACCCGATTGATAACACAAACATCATAACTAGCGAAATGTGGGTGTACTGAATACTATTGGTACACCTCTGCCTAACCCTTCGGGGAAATACAGGCGTGATGTTATGTTATGTTAAGACTCTTTCCAATACTTTATGCTTCTCAAACTTCAATCTTTACCAATTTTGTATTCAAGTGTAGTTTGGGAATCAAGTAACTCTCTAAAATGCAGAAAATCACATTATAAACTTACCTATACCCCTGCAACAGCTTCGCTAACGTCCTCATAAAAACAGCCCTGATCTCCTTATCCAGCATGTGAGGTGGTGACGACGCCGGCGGCGGAGGGGCGAAGGCCGAGTCTGCAGACCGAAGCTCCGGCTGCAATACTAACGCTAGGGCTTCTTGGAGAGACGAGAGGAGCTTGCCTTCCGGACGGGGGATATTCACGCCAGCTGGTATGTGGAGAGAACCCACGTCTAAGTCTGCTACTATTACGTCCAGCTGGAATGGTAAGAAGAAATTATGAGTGGTTAATTAGGAGTGAGGCGTATTTATTGAAACAGTTAAAAAAAAGGTTTTTAAAACTGGGAATATATCTATAGATATCTTAAAACCGAAAAAACAGTTCCTGTCTGTTTCGCCTGTTCCACTCATTCCACAACCTACTACAACAGACTAAATTTAAATATTGCCGACTTGTGTGTATCTGTGTTACTCTTCTCTATCTAGCTTATGGATGTTTACTTTATTAGAAAGAGATACAAACGAAAATGACTTGGAACAGTTTGGAACAAGCACTTTTCTTCTATGACTTATTGTAATAGAAAGAGATAGCATCTGTTCTCTGCCTGTCACTGTTGTTAACCTCTTCAGATCTGTTGCAATCAAAGTCTTTGGTTCCAATGTAACAGGCTGTTATTTTGGAATAGGATTTTGGAACTGTTTTTTCCCTGAAACTGGAACAGGTGAAACAAGTTTCTAATTTTACCTGTTAAAGACCACCTCTATGGTTAATTCTAGTTGAAAAGAATCGATAAAATTATGAGGTAATATTTAAATATTTTTTCTTTCGATCAGTCTCTGGCAGACTGCTGGAAATAGACCTCGCAAATTAAAGAAGACACTGCCACAAAAAAACAGGGTCTCATTCTAGCGAAACCTAAGCAGAGGCGCGGTTGTATTCACAGCTTTTAGACAAGTTTTTTTCATAAACGGACCGAGGTTTAAACTTTGCATTCTACGTCTAATCATGATCATGAACGATTCTTGCTAATTATAGATCATTTGTAAATCCAATCAGAAATAGAAGACATACTATAAAACCTTTCGCTAACTCACCAGTTCTGAAACCTCCTCCTTCAAACTGGAATGCACTCCGATCAGGAACGGCGTTGGAGTAGCCAGGACCTCTGCTAACCCCGCTGGTAGTAAGGGTATGTATACGTGAGCATATCTAAAGGGGAACATGAGAGCCGCTAGGGCTCTGCATGCGGCCGCTAAACGGGCAGCTGCTAAGGAGACCAGCAGGACTTTGTGTTCGCTCATGACGGCGCACCACAAGGTTACCGAGTTGTGGATACCTGGAATGAAGAAGTTGTGTGTTTGAATGAAAATAATAAAAAAACTTCACAAAAAAGACTCAACCATCAGTCTACGTATCATCCAGTATTTTAAAACGTCGACGTCACGTTGACTTTTTGGACCAACGACAGGTCGAAGTCATTTGTCATTTGTCACATTGGCTGAAAGAAAAGAAAGAGAAAGAAAATACGTTTATTTGCGGTACATATGACGCAAGCAAAGGAACAAAACACTAAAAAACAATTTGGGGGAAAATATGCGTCACATCCACGCAAAACGGCGATCTCTCAGCACAATGCTATGCAATGATAAAACACTTCGATAGGCTTAAGTTGTGTCCAAACATTGAGTGAGCAGCAATCGTGCTCGACTGCAGCGCGCGGATTGGACGACTACCGCGCGATTATTCGTCGATTTATTCCTAACTAGAGCGCGGCAGAAAATGGGTTAATGTTTGGACACACCTTTATTTGCAGGTAATTGCTATAACATAACAATTTGACAACGATCGACCTACACCAGGTCGTCGGTCCACCAATAATACATCATCATACATCAATGGTCAGTGACAATAACCTGGCAGATAAATATTCAAAACCAATTTGGTTAAGGATATCAAACTATGAAACTACTTATGCCAGTCTACGTACCGAGCAACCTCAGCAGCATGTAGACGGCGGTGTGTGTAACAGGCATGGGCGGCGCGGCGGGCGGCTGCAGCGCCTGGCGGTCGCCGGCGCCGATGCTGAAGCGCACCTGCGGCCCGCCCGCGCCCGGCACCAGCACGCCGCCCACCAGGTTACCGACTAACGTCTCTAGAGGCACGCCTAGGTTCTCCACCCATACTGTGTAAATTATGCCGAGGCAGTTCTGGAATGGATAATTTTTGGGTTTTATAACTTTTTAACAAGATACAAATAAAGATGACGAAAAGAGAAGTATGGAAGAAATAGAAATGCTGCAGCGACCCCAAATAAATTAGGATAAGCGCAAGGAAATGTTGATAAAGAATTATGATTAAGGGATCTCGCCCACTAGACGGCCACGGCCACGACCACGACCAGGTAAACTATAGAAACTGATACGAATCACGCACTTGGTCGCAACGGCCAACTAGCCGTAGACCGGGCCACAAACCACGACTGGCAAAAGTCGTGTCCGTCTAGTGCGCGAGATCACTTACAATGAAATATCAGCAGGCTCTCCATCCTTAAAGAGACGGCACGTAAAGTTGCGTTTGAGAATTCGTCCGTGTCTGTCAGTCCATTTCTTTAGCTGGGACTAGACTAGGACGACACAAAGCTTATGCGGCTTACATAACATACTTTGTCTTCATTTTGATTTGATCTTGAAGTATTAACTGCATGCTGAATGACCTTACACTTTTCATTCCAAAAAAGTAGGCAGAGACTAGGCTTTGTTCAACAATAAAGCCTACATGCAGTTTAAGACCAGTGCCTTGTTACTGGCCTATCAGGTTCTGACTTATCGAACTAGCCAGGTCAATCCCAGGATCAATCCCAGGTCAACGACAAGTATCACAAAACAGTCTTAGTACTCACTCTGAAGGTATCGATGTAGTCCTGCCTCGACACGATGACGAGGCATTTGGGAGCGTACATGATGCTGTGGTGTGTGATATTTGGTACCGGCCGCGTCGATTCTAAAGATTCTTCGTCCTGTGAACAAGCGAAAGAGACATTTAATTAAAGATCGAGATTGTAGGTTGTGTCTCTGAATATCAAAGAGCGAACAGCGAACAGTCTTTGTACCGAACGTAAAGACTTGTTCCGGTTGAATATTAGCAAAAAATTATTGTTATGTATCTTTAATGCTCATATTTCTAATTATTATGGATTTATTTTTATTAATATGTGAGTGGTTGACCAAAAAGGGACCTGGAGGGATTGGAAACAGTTTTTTTTTTTATTATTATTAATCTGTGGTCTTTTAGCTTTGTTTTGGTCTAACCAGAATATTTTTAGGTGCCGTAGTTCCCTTGAGATCCCTTTTTGGTCAACCACTCACATATAATATCCTAAAAAACTAAAACTAAGAAATAATCATAATAATATGATGAATAAAAATTTTTTTTGTCCATCTGGTAGATTATTAAAAAATATTGGACACGTATTTTTTCCTTTTTTTACGTAATCATAAGATTACGGCAATACATTCGAGTTAAAATGTGCCATGACGTCACGAGTATGTAGATTTTATCCCCAACTTTAATACGTTTTATCTAAGTAATTTTTTTTATTATTATGATAAAGCAAAAAATATGTGTCTAATATTTTATCGTTATCTGACTGACGGACTAAATAGAATTTCCCTTTTTTTACCCAGGCTTCATCCCTATTATTATATAGATATGCAATTGGTGTAAAATTTGTGATGATTTAATCTTTTCTGTTTATTGTGACAATGTTGTGATGATTAAATATTTTATAACAAATTCTTATTATTATTTCCACACTAACACTTTTGCTACTGATTGCACCTTTTCTCATTTTGATAGTAACGTGGGATGAGTTGCAGAATGTAAATGTTATTTATTTAGATTTTCTGCAAGTCGTCCTAAACATGTAGGACGAGTTGATGTTTTTTTTTTACGTTAGCATGTTGGTGACGCGAATTCGTAAGATTTGCCCCTACCAAAAATTGCTCAACGCGCCTAAAGAAGTTTTCACTTCAATAATTGAAAACCGACACCTCATGAAAAAAAATCCTATGTTAACGGTCGAGACATCCGAACTGCGATAATATGAGCATAAACGGTGAGTTAGCCATCTCAGGGGCCTTATTATGAAGTATTAATGCCATCATTATGCAACTGCGAAAAAGGATAGTGCTAGCGGCCTGATATAGCTCCGTCTCTCACTCACACTGGAATAATGGTGGCATTAATACGTCATAGTACGGCCCCAGGCCGGGATAATGGCAAAAATGTCGACATATTAATCTGTAAAATGAGCATTTTTGATGGCGCCCTACGCCGCCCCCTCAAATCATAATAAGGTGGGGTCGGATCTCATTTTGTTGTATGATAGCTTTCGCAAGCTAGTAAACAACATTTCAACAAACTCAAACTCAAAGCATTTATTTCAATTAAACCATTTACAGGCACTTTTGAACTGTCCATTCCAAAACGTACATCTCTATGGAGAAGATCTGCCAAGAAACTCCAAGGAGATTCTTTTAAATATAGATATTACAAAATCCTGGGTACATTATTCTTGTTGCTTCCATTTATGCGAGAACAATGTACAAAAATCTTATCTAATCTAATTTCTATAAACACTTCAATTTCAATTTAGTTTGATTCATTGTGGAGCCATATCGTTAGGAAATTATAGGAGTGGGTTGACATTAATAATGTAATAATCGTCGAACCTAGATTATAATAACAGAAACAGCTGGCGGATAAAGATATCGAGAGAACTTTTTTTCATTAACAGACAAAGGTAATGTATTTGTGCAAAGATACCATATCAACCGCAAAACTGTGTCAAACTACATCGACCCTCATAAAATAAACATTATAAAAAAAAACTTATTGTAAGTATTAATTTATTAGGTTCTTCAACAATGAGTACACTATTACTTCACAAGTTGTACATTGCAAACTTAGGTATAAACGCCCCCGGTGAGCAATGGGTAGCTCGCCGTCCGGTAAGGACCAAGCCCGGGTCGACGGCGCGTTGTGTTCCACGCGCGCCTCAAAGAGTGTCAGCGAGTGAAGGGGTCCAATGAGACCATTGCCTGCCGGGGTTGCGGGAAAGTCCGAAAGGCATACCGTGGCTCCCTGGCATTGCACAGGCAAGAGAAGGAACACGGGTGAGTTTTTAGTCAGTAAGAGTCTGACACGCCCTCCCGCTCCACCCAGAGCGGGAGACGTCATTTGATGATTTCCCACCCACAAAAAAAAAAAGGTATAAGCGCCCCATTACTTAAAAAATAACATAACATAACATCACACCTTGTTTCCCCGAAGGGTTGGGCAGAGGTGTACCTGTAGTAGTTACACCCACATTTCGCCAGTTATGTTTAAGTCTCATGTAATAGGGGGCGAGCCTATTGCCATCAACCGGGCACAAATCCAGACTCCGGGCTGCTACTGAGCAATTCAAGATGGAAAAACCCAATAACACTTTGCCCGACCCGGGAATCGATCCCAAGACCTCATGCTCAGCAGTAGCGCTTGCGACCACTAGACCTTCGAGGCAGTCACTTAAAAAATAATATAATAAAAATGTATGGCTTCTTATAGATACCTCCCTATCTCAATATCTTAATTGCTATGCAAAATATGTGCTCACAAACGAAGGTCGTGGAGCCTATTATATCGATAACACTCGAACACAATCGATTCTTCGACCCTCATCGCTTATCGGACTTGACGACGATGCGAATCATTGCTACAGAATAGTACTGTTACAGAAGTTTAGGTCTATTAACGAGCAGAAACTGGCTCATGCACACATCGACGCGTAAGTAGGTATGGCGATCTCAGTAATTCCAGTCGCGAGTGTGCGTCTATGTGTGCGTGCGTTTTCAATCTTTGTATGGAACCGACCTTCTGCACTATTTGTCGTTGATATCAGAAAATCGAGTGCATTATCGGTTGAAATTGAACAGAACCATTGTGTACTTGCACCGGCTTCTTATGAAGACGGTTCGAAGAAGTAATGCCATGAGCATTTGAAGAATCATGCTCATTATTGGTTTACTCGTTATTTAGCTTCGAATTAATGGCAGTTCTATGGAAGGCACGTAGTTGAGCTATTTAAAGATGGACGCTTAAAATAAAAGGAATTCGCGACTTGCGGACTTTGCGAGCAATGCCGGAAATATAACAGCGATTGAATAAAGAAAATAAACTGGAATGTCAGAGTAGTAATCCGATTACTACAGCCATAAAAACAGACCCTCGTGTCTGCGATAATTTGTGGACTCGTACTAAAAGGAAGCTGAATGTTCTTGGGTTTTAGGGTTATGAATAGAAAACATAAAGACAACTTTAACAGTCAGAACTGAGCTCACTTTTGGAATTAAAGAACTGCCGTATGAGTACTCCAAAAAAGATTACCGTACAAGGCGCCTTGGCTTCGAAAGCTTTTCTTATAAACCTTTTACTCTTCTGAAAGCATTGCTTCTGGTAGTCATCTTAACCCCTTGACAACCAACAAGCGTGCTCAACATATTCCAATACATACAACGTGTAACGAAATATCGTACTGAGAGTCTATTTCCGTGGTACTAATAAAGAAAAAAAAAACTCGTATAAAAATTTACCAAGTTTTATTTGAGATAATCCCGAATGTTGACATTCGACATGATTAATCCCGAAACATAATCAAGATTTATTAATTTACTAATTATATGCACGAATAGATTAGACTCATGTATAACGTGGAATACAGACGCGTTAGTAGTCCGTAATACCGCCACCGAGACCCGACGCTTCCGCCGGCGACGCGGAAGCAACGCAATCGTAATAATGATGACTTTGATTGTGTACTGCGACTTTTAGTCGCAAGAAATTGTGCTGTATGGTGTAAGGTGCGAATTTTTCGGAGTTTTGATGAAAACATCGATCCAGAGTCGAAGCAAGAAAGGATTGTTATCCTACCCCTAAATCATAAACGAATGGTTTACCTATAAGGTACAATAGGAATAGGTAGTGGTTAATAAATTTTGCTATGTCTCTACTCTCTAATATAGGTTATTTCGGATTTTTAAATCCTGATTTATCAACAAGCTTTATTCTAAAATTAAACCCGCACAAGAGTAAAATTACCTTTACCCACAACATCTATAACCTACCTGGTTTAACTAACTTTGATTCAAAGTTTTCCCACAAATTCCAAACCAAACTGTTTTTTGGCTTCATTTGCTTACTTAGTTTATGATCAAAAGCATGATTTATATACTAACTGTACATACATAATTCCACAGTAAATATTACATAAATAAGTTCCGACCTCACATGCGCAATTGTCGATACTAATATGGACTGTGAAGTTATGTGTTCAAATGTCGGTAAATATTAGGCAGCTGTAAATTACGCCATTTTAGAAGAACGGTAGTCAAATATCAACAAATAGAAATTACTGTGAATTAATGTTCTGATTGTGAAATTGAGATGGATGGATGGATGGGTAGGTGAATGCATGGGATGGTTGTGTCAATGACGGTGGATTGCATGGTTGTGTGTGAACTGGGTCGTGGAGGTCAGATAGGCAGTCGCTCCATGTAAAATTCTGGTATTCAGCTGCATCGGTTAGACTGGAAGCCAACCCTAACATAGTTCGGAAAAGCTTAGGCAATTTTTTTTTTTCTGTGTAGTAGAATTAATAATATATCATGCTACCAGCCCGTATTTTTGGGCTCGATCGAATCTCCGAAACTCCAAATGTACGAAAATCGTGCCCGATTCCTTTAAACGTCCATCTATGTTCCCAGAAGCGAAATTTCAACGGCGATCCAATAAGACAAGTAGAAAATTGAGTTTTCTACGGCGACGGATATTGGCATGTTCAGTAGCAAATATGAATATTGCATCGGAATCGAATCGTAGATATTTGGTAGCGTGAACCGTCTAAAGTTTTATCGGAACGGGAACGAATAAACAAGAACCAAATTGTAGCCAAGAAATATTTTCCGTTTGTTTCAAGAGTATCAATTGGGTAGCATTACATTGTTATTGAATGTTATTAATGCTTTCAGTACTTTCATACAAATCTTCTATCTTTGAAAATTTCTAATTAAGATTTCCTACATCGTACCCTTTTTCTGATTCCATTGTTGTTGGAATTATGTCAATTTGTTCAATAAAAGCTACAGCTACTACCAAATAATTAACCTGATGAAAAAAAAACCCTTTTATGTTAAGCCTTCTTCACACTTTTACGGAAGGCGAATCCAAGCTAATCACAGCCATATTAGACTGGCTTGGTTAATTCAAGGATTATTCTGTGCTACTTTGAAAACTGGACGGTATTTACTAAATACTGAAATCTAGCACTTGCTAGCATACGGTTGCAATCTCTTTAAAGATTACTTGCTTCCTTCCACTTTAAAGATTTCATGCAACGACCAGTTTTAGGTTAACAGCAAAGAATATTCATGTTTGTTCTCCGGGTCAAAAGTCGTTGCTCCTATTTTTATTATGTGTGCGTACTTGGCAGGAACATTCGCATTCCTTTGTCTTATATGGCTTTGTCTCCCTTTGAGTTTTGACCCGAATTCTGTCTCGGGAGCACTGTTTATGTGAAATCAGAAAACAGTATGTCCTATTTCCGAGGATTCACAGTTTAAAGCTTTCTGTCGCTTTGTTTTTCTTCGCTTTGAAGAAAGCGAATGTTTTTGGATTTGAGCAGAAGCCGTATGAAGAACAAAAGCAGGTTTAGGTACAGGGTACCTTGGATAGATACTTAGATTGACTGTACTGTTACTTACTTATTACTATTTCGTTAATTTAGTTGGATGGGACACCACCCAAAAATTCAAGATAAACTGGTCTCACACAACCAATGCCTCTAGTTACATAGGTATAACTACAGAATCCAGTGCTGTTTGAACGCGACGAGATGTGAACTGATCTTTAGACGATCAGGGGCGGCCACTCATCCGTGCTCTGGGATTAGACGTTGTTGGAATCTTTCAAGCGTTTTTAAGGCTCGTGCAGGCTGGCACGACTTGTCGCGCGACGCAATTCTGCGATATATATCCGTAGAACAATTTCTATGAAAACGCGCGCGACACACAGGAGCGACCTCTCGCGCCGCGACACAGGAAATAGGTACTCTCTTGTGTCGATATCAATACGACGCCATACAAAATGTTCCTTTGATGTCGCGCTGCCTGCCGCGCCCGCGATATCGCGGCGCGCTAGTGTGTAAGGTAGCGTGGCGAAAATATCGGAGAATCGCCACGCAACACGTCGCGCGACAAATCGCGCCAGTCTGCATGAGCCTTTAACGTCTTAAATATTTCCTTTTAAATCTCTCGCTGTTTTCGCTATAAATTGTTGTTTCATCTCGAGATAATGGATTAATTGTTCGAAGCGTGAAGTATTTCGCTGTGTTTGGGATAAGCTTTTGTTCTTTAATGAAAATGTAAAAATTTAATCCAGGATCAATTTTGTTCGCAATGACGACTTGTCAATTCATCATCGGCAACGCTTTCTTTATTAATAATCCATCAGCAGATTCCCCCTTGAAAAAGCAAAGACAGTATTGATCAATCAATCAGTTCAATTTATTGCAGTTCCCTGCTGAACACAAGCTTCCTTCTGTATCTAGGTTGTCTGGTTCATCAGGCTGGGTGACCGGTACCCTAATTACGCAACACATTTTCGTAAACGATTACGACCAAAGGCTCGTGCAGACCAGCGCGACGCGACGGCGTGACGCGACTCGAACAATACAATTTCTAAGAAAACTTCTCGGTATAACAATAACCGATGCCGCATCGCGCTGTCGCGTCGCGCTAGTCTGCACGAAGCTTAATCCGTTTCATTTTGACACTTCAACAACATTCATTGCGTTATTTACGTTGTTGAGCGGATTTTTTCCGAAATTATGAAGCAATGGATTAGCAATCTGTTTCAAAACGATTCAGATTCTGATTGATCGTGTATTACGCAATTAGGGTACTGGACTACATCTAGCGATGCCTATTCTTTAACGGGCCGGCGAAGCATGCGTTGTTCATACAAACGTAATACCAAAATAATTTGTAAATTAAACATATTCTTAAGGTACCTAGTGTGTATTTATTCCGATTGGGTTACAGAATATCTAGGCCCCCAAATATATATTTTGAATGGACACTGATTTAAAGACGAGTTATGAGAAAAATAAGTTTTCTATAGAAATTTGAAATTCCTCTTATCTCATCTTTATATCAGTGTCCATTCAAAATATATTTTTGGGAGCCTAGATATTCTGTAATCCAATCGGAATAAATACACACTACCTTATGAATATGTTTGATTTACAAATTATTTTGGTATTACGTTTGTATGAACTACGCATGCTCCGCAGGCCCCTTAATATAGTGTATGCTTCTTGCCTTCTTAGGCCAGTTTAGCGGTAGGTATGAGGAACGGGGAGTAAAGTTCCTCATCATCGATTGTTAAACAAGGATCCTCTTTTATACCCCTAAAGCCAGTGCTATAAAATCTTTGTCCTGCTAATTTTTGGGTGATGGAAAGTTCTGCTAATATTTAGCCAGTTCCCAGTCCACGATTTTTTGCTCTTTGTTAATGTAGTGTATCTATTTAATAATATATATGTATACACTAGCTGCGCCCGCGGTATCACCCGCATAATTCTCGATCCCGTGGGAATATCGGGATAAAAAGTATCCTATGTGTTAATCCAGGTCATGGTCTACCCATGTGGCAAATTTCATCCAAATCCCCGTTTAGCCGTTTTAGCGTGAAAGCGTAACAAACTCACTTTCGCATTTATAATATTAGTTTGTAGAGGTAGAGGATTATCTCATGCACATCAGGCATCATGCACATGAGGTAGCTGTCACTAAATGTCAACTGTCAGTTCACCACCAATGGCGGGAAACAGGGGAAAAGTGAAGCGTACCTGCTGCAGAGATGCTCTGTGTGGTGATGAATCAGTGTAGTGATAATAATATAATCAGCTTGAATACGGAATACGGGAACAACAGGATTCTATAACTACTACAACATTTTACATAAATCCTATCCTACTAATAATAGTAATCATATAAAAGCGAAAGTTAGTGAGGATGGATGGATGGATGGAAGCCGCTCCACGAATTGTGACCTGGTTATAACGACCTAGGTGCCTATCGTGTGATGGATTGCTGGGAGGTTAGAAAGTAGTGGGATGGCACAAAACAAGTTAATTAATTCGATAATCACAAAATTTTCCAAAATTTCTAAGTTCTACCTTTGCCAGCATAATCGACATTTTCGTCGGAATCTCTAAATATTTTTTTAAACTGTTGTACAGCCCGATTCAAACTTAATGGTGGCTCGGAAGTCGGAACATGAGGAGAGTCGCTGCGCAGTAGCGAATTTATGAGTCAGCGGGGGTGAGGGGTGAAGTACTGCGCAGCGAGTAGCTAACTTCCGAGCCGCCATTAAGTTTGAATCGAACTATACCTCGTTAGATAGCTGATTAAATGAAGATGTCTTTCCCGCTTAATGCCATAGTAAAATTTTGAGATAACTGGTGTCAAAGTTTAAGTACGTACCTAGATTATTTATGAAAATATGTAATAAACTTCATCCTGATTTTTTTTACTGTTGGATTTTTTAGAAAATTTGTTTACATCGAAAAGTTTATTTAAGTATTAGGTACCCAATAGAATCGCAATGAAGTCCATTCAATTTAAGAGTTTAGAGAAAAGTGAATATAAAAATTCATCCATTTTTGCCAAGGGTCGGGGTGCTTAATTGTTGCAAATGGGTCACACTATCACGTCCTAGAAGGAATACGTCAAATTACAAGTCACCCTGTATATTGGAACAATTCCCCAATACACACGTTGGTGTTAACAATGTGCTAATGAACAAACAGCCACGGTATTGATTGCCTAATTAACTGCATTCATTCGATAAATGTGTAAATAAAGCGGACGTGGAGTGCAACTGTGGCAGAATTAGTACATTTTGTATTTATATAAGCGCTTTATCCTGTTATGTGTTGTTTTCATACATACACATACATAAACTAACGCCTTGTTCCCATGGGGAATGCAGAACGCATGGGGGTTTATTGCCATGGTAAGCCAAAGGTAAGCAGTAGAAAAACCACGAATCTCTCTATCCACATTGTATTTTCATTTATCAATAAAACATACATATATTTAAAACTAGCCTAAGGCCTTCCACCAGCCAGCAGAACAGTTGAACTCTAAAAACTGTCCTTTTTTTTAAGTGAAATCTTTTTTAGGCGCTTTGAGCTCTTTTTGGGTGAACAAAAATCATGGAACTCGCGTTGTCGTCACCGAACGCTTTCCATCTGTATACTGTGTACCTATACATATAAATGTGTACTTTTTGGGTGAACAAAAAGCGTGAAACTCGCGTCGTCGTCACCGCACGCTGTTTTCACTTCTATCGGCAGTCCCGAAAGACTGCCCCTCATGTTTTTTTGTTGAACCAACTTCAGCATTGATTCTTCCTTCAATCATTTTAGAAAACGTAGCACATTTCCGCCCTGTCCAATGTCCATATCAGGATTCACTCGTACGTTTGAACCAACTTATTCCAGACACAAGTTTACTCCTGATACCATAAGCTCTGTACATTACGTAAGAGATTAAAGTAATCTCAGAGTGTATCCGGAAGTTGTCGAACATAGCCGAACATTTCGCGGAGTTAAGCTTTGTGTAACATTTTAGACTTACGCACTACTTTTGGATTTGGTATCTTTGCCAAGTTTTACTTAATTCTGTTAGTAATACTCTTCATATTTCTTGCTGTACTGTTGTACTATGATTAATTTAACCGATTCTAGATCTACGACCGTCGTTACTTACGGGTAGACAGAAGCACGAAAGTCTGACAACCAGTCATGCCAAGGCGTATCCTCTTCTCCAGTAACTGGGTTGTGGGAGTCAGATAGGCAGTCGCCAAATGTAAAATATCTAGTCCAATACTTTTTTCTTTCAGCTCTGTTAATAAAATTAAAAGGAAAAGTGTGTACTTACAAAATCAGAACGTTAAGCAATCGAAATCTCGATGGAAAGAGATATCGAGACGTCCAAACACATTTTAATCACAAAACCAATCCCGTATCGTGTTTCCTTGCTCCGAATGCGGGTTACACCAACTATAATCAATACATCTACACTCCATCTTCAACTCTATAACCTCGACCAAATAGTTTACAATCGGTTGACGAGCCTGTCTGTATGACACGTTTTCTATCTGCACAATTTCGAACTTTAAAACTTTTGGGCTTAAGACCTAAATGCACTAAAGCGTCTCGAACACATCGCTATACACTATTACGTATTCTAACACATAAACGTAAAGTTTAAAATTGATTGCTAAGCAGCACGTGATTCGGCCATCGCCAGCCGGCGGCGCTTCCTGCTATCAAAGCTTAGTTTAAAAGTAAACTTGTAAACAAACTTTTCAGGGCGGTAATTAATATAGTGCTGGATTTGGGTAATTGTAGGTATTGAAATAGGATGGTCGGTGATTGGCTCACATGTTTTAAAAAATAATCAAGACAACATGTAATGTTTAATGATATACCGTAGGTGCGTTACGGGTATTCAGAATTTCAACTATTCCAATTAAAATATTCTAGGCCAGTTGATTCTACGGCGTGGTACCAACCCTACAAGCTACGAACGGACAAATTTTCACAATAGGATGGAAAGTAAAATTAGTAAAACTCAAAACTCAAACTCAAACTCAAAGCATTTATTTCAATTAAACCATTTACAGGCACTTTTGAATTGTCAAGGAGTCAGTCAGTCAGAAATATGAAGCTAGTTGCCCATTCCAAAGCGTAGGTTCCTATGGAGAAGAACGGGCAAGAAACTCCACGGACACTCTTTTAAAAAAATTATATTCTTACAAAATATTGTTTACATCATTCATGTTGAAATTATACATGTGAGAACAATGTAGAAAGACGTGTACGTAAAAAGCGTCCGTAATAAAAAATTAAAATAAAAAAACAATTCAAAAATTAAAATAAGCCGTGGCAGATAAGAGATGACCAGTCCCTACTGATGGCGCCCGTTCACGAACATGACGCATGGATCAGCACCGTTTAGCTCAACCATTTTGAAGGGAACTCGACGATCCAACACACACGCCACCACCAGCGAGACATTTGAGTGAGCATGACATACTCTTAGCCGCCAGGGCATATCGAGTCAATGAAAGACGTACCCAGCAAATGGCAGCTTTATAGAAGGTACATGGTCACAGTGCTCACACATGTGCTATGCAATTATACAATAAAAAAAAAAAGAGATTGAAGCTATACAATTCAAAGATAGTTTTTGCAATCTTCAGCAATTCCAACAATATTTTTGAATGCTAATCAATTAGTTTATGCGCCCTTGTGGAGCTGGACCAGCGTTAAGCCAAGCATTTTTGTCAGCGATATAATCCCCAAGCTTATAATATGCTTGGCAGCATAGTGTGCGTTTTATACAAGATTTAAATTTCGTTTCATTTAGTTGTAGTATATGGGAAGGTATTTTATTGTAACATTTTAAACAGTACCCCATGAAAGATGAGTCTACTTTAGCCAGTCTGAAACCCGGTTGAACTAATTGGTCCCTATTTCTAGTACAATAATTGTGTCTTTCACCTCTTTTACTGAAAAGATTAAGATTTTTCCTGACGTACATGATGTTTTCATAAATATATTGACAAGGTACCGTCATGATGTTAATATTTTTAAACAGTTCCCTTAGAGAATCGCGCCTACGGAGGCAATATATTGCTCTAATGGCTCTTTTCTGCAGAATAAAAATAGAGTCGATATCTGCAGCCCGTCCCCAAAGTAAAATACCGTAAGACATGATACTATGAAAATAACTGAAATAGACTAGCCTCGCGGTATCTACATCAGTAAATTGACGGATTTTTCTGACAGCATATGCTGCTGAACTTAGCCGTCCTGCAAGAGATGTTAAATGAGGACCCCATTGCAGCCTTGAATCGAGCGTGATCCCCAGGAAAACAGTTTTATCTACAAATTCTAGCTTCTCCTTATTCAATACTATATCACAATCACTACTTTTAACATTCGGTAAAGCAAATCTTATGCATTTAGTTTTTTTCCCATTTAATACTAAATTATTAGCAGTAAACCAATTTTGGACCTGCAGTAGGGCGTTATTTACATCGTCAAGATTTGATGCACGTCTATTTATCTTAAAAATTAGGGAAGTATCGTCAGCAAATAACACCATTTGTGGTTGGTTTTTTAATAAATGGGGTAGATCATTAATATATACTAAAAAGAGGAAAGGACCCAATATCGAGCCTTGAGGAACACCCATTTTTACTTTTAGACCGAGTGAATTTACACCATTAATTTGAACTTGCTGTTGTCTATCGTTTAAATAAGATTTTACTAAACAGAGCGCAAGTTTACCTAGTCCGTAATGCTCAAGTTTCAAGAGTAAGGTTTCATGATTTACGCAGTCAAATGCCTTGGAGAGGTCACAAAAGATTCCTATGGCATCTTGAGCCTCCTCCCACGCTGTAAATATGTGTTTTAATAAGGTGACACCGGCGTCAGTTGTACAACGACCTTTGGTGAAACCATATTGCTGATCGTGTAAGATTTGGTTGGTGTTAAAATGATTAAGCTAGATGATAGATAGAATACTCTTTACTGTACAGCATAAAAATTACAGACATAAATTTAGAAATTTTACATAGGGTGACAACACAATGGGCGGTCTTATCGCTTAAAGCGATCCTTTACAGACAACCTTTAAGATTAGTAGAAGCATTTATTTTAAATGACGAGGGTCATCTAAAATAATATGCTTCTGACAATCATAGCTACTTAGGTCGTGAAGGTCCCTTGATCACTTCTGTTAGAGGCCTATTGTCCAACTGCGAACTAATTTAACTATCAACTCCCTAGGGCTTGAAGCTCTCGTAACTTCCAAATTAGCATCTAAAGAACTGTCGTAACTCCGACATAGATATTCTATCACCAAGCTCATAAGACCGAAAATACTCAGTTTTTAAAACAATAAACATTTTTACGTCTAGACTAGACTCAGTCGCATCGGGGGCGACCGGCGCGGCGACCTAATTATTTTAATACCTACCATTGTGCTTGTGACTTGTGACATAGGCACAAATAACCAGTGACCGTTTAATTTAATGGACTATGTACTTACGATCCCGCTCCTCAATTTTTCCTTTAGAAACAATATTTTAATGTGACTCTTTTAAAACAACTGAGACGGACTATTAATTAAGCCTATATCAGACGCTTCATTCACTGTTAATTTTTGTTTCATTCCACGTGCTCACGACACTGACAATATTACATAGGAACGAACGCTCATCTGCTCCTTTCATTTCCATCATTCGGTAGATGAGTGAAAGATGCCGATTGCCGAAATCCAACATCGTTGTATTGGTTCACAAATAAATTTTTAGGAGCATGAGGAACAGGGTTCACTCATCCACCATTACATAGAAAAGGGAGGATCTTTCGACCAGGGGTGTTGTGTCTGGCGGGCCGACTGCCCGACTGTTAATGTCGGAAAGTCTTATATAATATGTCGTTCGCGCAGTAAACTCTAATTGCGCGATGCAGGATTTGTGTGACGTCATGTCTTTGATGCGTAGTTCGTATGTGGCGGTGTAACCGCTACAAATTCATTATTCACTTTCGATTCATTTTGTGTTCAGACGAAAGATGTCGAATGACGGAAAAAAACCACAAAAAAAACAAGCTTCTGACATCTGCTGTCTTTAGACTGGTCTAATAAGAGCCATAACTATCTAAAGAGTTGTCGCAAAGCATCTAAAAATGGTCTTATATTTTTGCGTGGACATAGGACCTAACAAAAACAACATTATTTTTTTATTGCAATACCCACGCACACACATGAAAAGGATCGTAAAAAAAAGCACCACTTGATATACAAGGCAAACAATTGTAATCTTTCAGTAAATAAATTCGAAGGTGAAATAGCTTGATCGGATCGGAGCTTTTCAAACAGCCATCCATCATGGTATGCAAATATGCACACCTGTGTAGAATCAAAGTGGTTCTTTTTACTTTCATGAACACAATTTTTGGCTAGTTTATGTTTCACAATTTGTTTAAACTATTTTTTAATCAGCTATGCATCACTTTTTAACCGTGTCTGAAGTTTTGAATTTTCAGGATAAGCGTATTTCACGCCATAGACGACTCTGTGTTCTGCATTACATAATTATGAAGTTTCGCCAGTTAATTTGATTGACCTAGTAACATAACATCATGTCTGTAATAGAGAGAGCCTATTGCCATCAACCGGATACAAATGAGAAATTCCTGATGGAAATACTCAATAACACTTTACCCGACCTTGGAATCGAACCCAGGTCCTCAAGCTCAGCAGTAGCCCTTGCGACCACTAGACTAATAAAAAGGTCTGACCAAAGGCCAATTGATCTAGTATACAGGGTGTTTGGCGCATGGACCGACACAATTTTTTCAGGGATTTGGGAGGTCATTAGCTAGGTTCTACCCATACACCCTTTGTCCCAAATGTCACGGTTGGTTACATATGATTATTTTTTTAAAATGAAAAAAAATCCCAAAATGTGTCCTTTAATTTGAAATAACTTTTTTGTTTGTGGGTGTAGTGGCACAAAACAAATTTTGTTGCATTCTCCAAAGTCCTTTAAATCTAAAAACATCTTTGTTTTATACAACTGGTTTCAAGAAAATTCCTTACAAGCTTCCAAAGTTAATTTTTGTATTTAATGAATGAAATTTTACAACTTCTAAATTAATTATAAAAAAAACTAAAAGCTATTTTGAACTTAGCTAGAACCTAGCTAATGACCTCCCAAATCCCTGAAAAAATTGTGTCGGTCCATGCGCCAAACACCCTGTATAGAATACAGGATAAAAATCTACAATGCGAGCTGTGAAAAAAAGACACCTATTTCTCTCCTTAAAACTAGTACCCAGAGTCTCAGGAACATTTCAAGTAGATTTAATTAACGTAACAATTATATCCATACTCCGACAGTTAATTTCCTCACCCGTGGCACAAAGCGGGCCTCACCAAGATCAGTTCAATTAAATCTAAGGAGTTATTACACATTACATGCCGTAATAAATGGAGGAGGCTTTGCAACTGTGTTGATTGTATGGTGTATAAAAAGTAATTGCTGTGTTCTTAAAGATGTCGATTCATAGACTACGCTAATTGTAGACTTCCCGTAACTTCCCATGAACTTCATAAAGTGCTACAAAGTATGATTAAGTTGAAGTAACATAATGCACCTATACCTAACTGTATTAACACAGCATTAGTTTGTTTAAACAGCACAACTTCACAAATATTCGACAGACTGTCGTATTGATTTGATTTCCTGATTTGCCTCAGCCCTGACAGAAAATAGCTGTCGGAAGAATAGCGGTCCTGTATTTTAAATTGACAAAATTGATTTGGATTTGCGAACAGCGTTTCGAGGTCTCCTTCTATAACATTGATTGATGTTCAATTCGGCATGGAAGTGTATCTAATGGTTGAGAATAGCTATGCAGATTAATGTTTGATCAGATGAATACCTATCCCAATTTCTAATTCGGTATCATACTTTATTCAACATTGATCGATTCTATCAGAGACAAAAAAGCCGCAAATTATTGAGCAAAACCCGTTTAATGTAACCCCTATCATAAGTCTTCATACAGACGTCTAGTAATCTTAATAAAGACATATCTACAAAACCATTGCCAAGTACGCGAATCCTCACACAATGGGCCACAATACGCGACCTACATACCGCATCCATCACAATACTTGATATTACGCGCTCCGCACATTTGTCGAACAATTCCGTCTTAGGCGCAAGGTCGTTGAACCCATCTCCGAACTACGCACACTTGTCGCACCCTCAGTGGAATAAGGTCGTAAGTGCTGTTATGATTAATTAATTTGAAGCTGGCAAATTGTGTGCAGAATTGCAGATTTCGTGATGAATCCATAGCAGGAGTGAAAGCGTCATGTTTTAGAGAATGACCCATGTCCAGCAGTGGATGAGGATAACGACGTGGAAATTATGATGATGGATCTATAGGCATGTTCATACAATTCGATAATGTGTCAAAAAATACTGTCTTGTCATAACAACAGTCCATGATGTTGGTGTGATCTTTAACAGGATTTCACCTAAATTCCAATATAAATAATACCGTCAACATTACTCGAGGCTAGAAAGATATCCGGAATAGTTGCACTTAGTACTTTATGCCACCAAAGGCTACACAGATGCGCCGATGTGTTTATTGCTATCTATCCGCCACCTACAAACGAAACACATGTGCATGTCTACGAGCGAACACCGGACGTGGACGACAGAGAAATTGTTTGTGATCGAATTACACAACTCAAGATGTTTGCGGATATTTTTATGTAAAGCTTCAAAGAGAGAATTTCACGTAGAGATAGAGATAAGATTACATTGAGAGCAGATTTTTCTATGGGTGATTCGCTTCGTATACAAAGCAACGAAATCACTCTAGCTAGAATTCTATAGAATCTAGAGATCTAGAGTCTAGATCTCTACAGTCTATTAAAGTTTGCATAAGTTGCTCCGTAGCTTTCATGCGCCATCATGAAATTCTTAGGCGAAATTATAGATAGATAGATACAGATCAAGCTAATAAAAGCGTATAATTATTAATAATAATAAGGTATGTGCACGCAGCACGACCCAGTTCTCGAGAATGATCACGCCACATTGTATTGCGATCGATCTATTATCACTGACAGGACTATTTTAGCCAATAAGCCTGATATTGTGGTGATAGATCGACGAGAGCGCCGTGCAATGATTGTTGATATGGCTGTCCCTCATGACGAGAATCTCGTGAAAGCTGAGAAAGATAAAAAAAACAAGTATTTATTGATTTATTTAATACTTCAAGCACATAAATGCTGTACATTTATGTGCTTGAAGTATGAAGGCGGACTTAATGCCATAGGCATTTTCTACCAGTCAACCTTTGGGTGATGCAGAGACAAACAGTGGTAGGTATAGTGGTAGTGTAGTATCTTGATAAGCACAGGAGGTTGTCGAGATATGGGACCTGGAATGCAATCATTGTACTGATAATCGTTACGGTTAATGGCCTAATAGCGGAGAGCCTCTATCAACACCTCAGGAGGCTCTCATTGCGCGGCTGGGTCAAGGGCTTGATTCAGAATGCAGTACTTCTGAACACGGCACGCATAGTGAGGAGGTTCCTCTCTCTAGAGCCCTGGCTACCGGCGGCTTGGACCCTGTTCCTGATGACGATGGGCCACTTTTTTTTTTAATGAAAATAAACCTTTAAATAATAAGTATTCAAAATGAAATAAAAGAAATAATAATAAATTATATTGCATCTGAAAAGTTATTTATATCTCCAAACAGAACAGTCCTTGGTAAAGCCCTAAACACGCTTCATTGACAAATACTCAATAGGTTAGGTAGTTAAATAAAATAAAAAAATCGTAATAAGGGTTTTTTTATAGATGACACTTTCTGTTTCTTGTTTAAAAATACGATAAACCAAACTAAATTTATTTAAGATTTGTACAATAGTTTCTTCTTTTATAATAATTAATGTTAAATTCATATCATTTATTCATAACTACTCTTCGAAGATGTAACTGCTTGAGCACATTTTTTTTGTTAGTATTATGACAATTATATAATATTTTGTAATCTGTCTATTTGTAAAGAGCCCAAACTATAAACGTCAACGAATTATAAAATTGCTAAATTGAAGAGTACAACTGTGACATCATGACAACTGAAGTGACAGGTATTACGTTTAGGCGGTTACTGGACAGCTGTCTCGCCACGTGTTATCTTTATTTAACGACCTAAGCCTATGGAGTATAAGCGTCAATGTCAACAGTGTTAGCCAGCAGTTTAATGACCTTTGACTTTTATTTATATGACAAATTAGTAGAAGGTCGCTAAACGATACCCTCAGAACAACTGTTGAATTTGAACTATATATTGTGTTATATCTAGGTAACTTTTCCAGCTCTAGTGGACCATACATGTCATGTTCAAACTTCATAGATACGAGTATGATCCCATAGATAGAAGATTGTAGTGATCTAGCATTCATTTTGGCCCTCATACTCCTTCGCTATCTCGTTGGTCTAGTAGTCGCAAGCGCTACTGCTTGAGTTCCTGGATTCGATTCTCGGGTATGGCAGTGCTATTGGGTTTTTCCGCCAGGAATTTCTCAGTAAATAGGTAGAATATTCTTTATTATGTACACCATAAAAATTACAGACGCCCGGAGTCTGAATTTGTGCCCTGTTAATGGCAATAGGCTCGCTCCCACGGACAAGGACAACTAGCCAAGTCATTGAGCGCAACGTTTAACCAAATGGCTGAATGTCGTGTAGTCATTTAGTTAAACTGGGTGAAATAGGTTGAGTTAGGTTAGAACTGTGACTGGCTGGATCCCCGCCCTGGGACCTCGAGGCGAAGGTACTCGCGTTGATCCCCGGTGCAAGTGTGAGAAGAAACACCGGGGTGGCTTCAGTCAGTAAGAGTTTGATAGACCCGGGGACAGACGGGGTAAATCCTCATGGATGTCCTCCATCCTTCCCAGGGCGGAGGACCTCCATGAGGATTTACCCCGTAATCATAAAAAAAAGGTTAGAACACTTAGAACTGTGACCAACCGCGCGCGAGCCTAGCGAGCGTTATTTCCAAGTTGCTTACATAATTTTTTTCGCCTTTTGAATCAGTTGGCTGAGTCTTGGTCAGTCATCTTCAAAGGGCTGACTTTCAATACGCCACGTTGAATGATTCTAGTTCAATTAACTATAGGCCTAGGAATCCAATTGGATGCCGGCCCTAGGCGTCCAGATGGCTGCGACATACATTATCCTTTTATGTTGATACATTCTATCTTCTTCTTTTTCGTGTGGTTAGTGACTAACCTGGTGTTTAAGCCTTCCGTGAGCCTCTGACTTGGCTTCACATGCAGTCGAGAAATATCTCTCAGGCATTCCGGTTTCCTCACGATGTTTTACTTCACCGTTTACTATAATAAGCTTAAGTTCCATATGGGATATAACGTGAACCATAATATTTGCTTAGCCATCCATTACAGAACAAAGAGTACAAGGACCCTTCATCACATGAGACAGTTGAACACTAGAGCCTTTTGCAGAACAATAGGAGGGTAGGGTAAGCTAAGGGGCGCGAAGAGTGTAATAATTATCTTGGTAGTTTCTGTCTTGGCAAAGGGTGGCAGCAGTATTTCAAAATATTACTTTGAACTATCCAGTTTGCAATATGCACACAGCTTTTGATATGGAAGGCTTAAGATGTAATAAAAAAACGGGTTGCACTCCGGGAGTGCCGGCAGAAGTGTAAACTTGAATATAAGCGTTGTGCATTTTTTGATATTTTGGAATGGTTAGGGAATAATTTTGCACCGGTCTACTCTCCCTCCATCTTACGAATTTTCAATCAGGTCACGTGTCCTGACGCGAGTTTAACATCTTTTACCTATCACAAAAAAAGTGCACAACGCCGCTAAAGAAGTTTTCACTTAAAAAAAACAGTATCAGAACTAGAAAAGCTAAGTTTCTTTCAAACGCAGAAAAAAATCGGTTAATAAACTGACCGGATGAATTATTTTAAAATACTAAATTTAAGAATTTAATATCTCTTATCTAACATTATGCATTAACCGGCAACCGTAACACATGATCCGCACAAAAAAAAAAAAAAATTCGTTAAGTAATTTTCACTCCTCGCGATTGGATTATTTCGCGCGAAATCTCATTTTAAGTCAAACTTATGGCAACTGGTGAAAAATTACCGAAATTTTATTTCACACATCTAGCCACCTCATCATTTATGCCGAAAGACGTCCACTGCTGGACATTATGTCTCCCCCAAGCATCGGCACATCGACGGTTTAGTGCTTCTCGGAACCAGCGGATTCCTTAGCCACTCCCATGCTTATTCATCTAGCCACCTACTAGACCCCTAATAAACAAAACCTATCCTAAACCAACCTGGCGTTTATACTCATACACTTCACAATTCGCCGGCATAGCCTTATAAACACGTACGGACGTTAGGTCGTATATTTACATCGAAAATTATGTAAATTGACGTTTGATTCAGTGGGGAGCGACGCGTATCTCCGGCCCTTGCGTGTGCAGTATATTGTCGTATAACAAGGAGGCACAGAAGGCCATACTGCCCTAGTCTGGAGTTTTGAACAAGACAGGGAACGCGATGAAGTAGTACTTTGTGTTACGCGGAACGAATGTAGATGAATGGGAAAAGTGGACCACATTCAGATTTATTTTGCACTCGTAACAGTCGTAACTACTCTCTTTCACTTAATGGCACGAACTTCAGAACATCTCAAGCAGTGTTTAATATAAGTCAGAACTTAAGCCTCCATGGGGCCACTACTCATGGAGGCTATTTGAAGGATTATTAGTCTCAAACCACAGCAGTGTTTTTCCTTGGTTTAGCTTCAAGGGCTCAGCGAGCTTGTTACACTGTATTGTTCAGACTGATCCTACTGCTCCAACCTTCGCTACGCTACTATAATGACATCACAGTACATCTATTATGATAAGAAGATATTGGGAAACGCTATAATGGTTGTTTATATCAAATAAGTCGAGTTATGTGGTTTTGAAATATTTCACGAAAACTTCCAATGCTTTACATACTCGTAAACCATGCTTTACAAAACTGAAGTTTTTTTTTTTTTTTTTTTTTGTTAATGTCGTCTCGTTCGTCAACCTAGGAGGTTGTCGGCTACTTAACCTAACTTACTTAGTTAAATGAAGGCCTTCAGCCAGGACATAAAACTTATAAACTAAGCTTAGGTACGACATTTTTCCAGTGCATCTCTATGCGCTATTGCGCGATGTTGAAACTCACAAAAAATTGTCAGGAACTCGGCACATCACTCAAACGGCTCCCTTAAGATTTTGTACTACTTGGATCTCTGCCAATACCATTAAAGCAGAAAAAGAAATAAAATAAATATGGGCTACTACACATAAATATTTGATGAAAATAACTTATACGATGAGTAAATCAACAGCATAGTGGTCGTAGTCACTATGTAGTAAGAAAAATATTATCAATCCGTTGAGTATTTCCGGATGACAAGTATGAAAACTCTAAAAATAAAACCAATACAAAAGTTAACAATGCAAACATTTTTCCAACTTATAAATACCGAGCAATAAAATAAGCAAAAATAACAGTTTACAAAATAAGGCCACCCACCACGCACGTATAACTTAGACGCATTTTTATTTTACTTGACTTGAAAGAGCAGTGTAGTTGAGAGTATGTCATGCTCACTTAATGTCTCGCTGATGGTGGCGAGTGTGTTGGATCATTCGGTTCCCTTCAAAATGGTTGAGCTGGATGGTGCTGATCCACGCGTCATGTCATGAACGGGCGCCGTCAGTTGAGACTGGTCACCTCTTATCTGCGAGGGCTTATTTTTAATCTTAAATTTTTAACTCAACCAGACTAGAGATGACCAGTCTCAACTGACGGCGCCCGTTCATGACATGACGCGTGGATCAGCACCATCAAATCAAATCAACAAAAGTAATGTACCCAGGATTTTGTAATTTCTATATTTAAAAGAGTGTCCTTGGAGTTTCTTGCCCGTTCTTCTCCATAGAGATCTACGTTTTGGAATGGGCAACTAGCTTCAACTTTCTGACTAACTGACTGACTCTTTGACAATTCAAAAGTGCCTGTAAATGGTTTAATTGAAATAAACGCCTTTGAGTTTGAGCTATGCTACCCAAAAAAAAATCTCTGTTCTGAAACTATCTTCGAAATCCACGCTATCCATGTACATAAGGAAATGTTCAATGCACCAAGTCACGTATTTATTATAGCTCCACGTTTTGGGGGGGGGGCAATTGGGGGTATTGGGAGATTGATTTATCAGTGCAAATAGCTCTGATAGTTTGTTGTCTACATTTTTATCTATCTGTATTTATTGTAAGAGCATAATATATAAAGAAATATAATCACTTGGGTGATTGGCTCAACTATGAACCTGTACTAAAATTATGTGAGTTTGTATGTAGAGTTAATCTTCGGAACTACTGATTCAAGACCGAAAATTCACTAAGGCCCACTTGCGCGTTCATGGGTTAGCTAAATAACTCGGAGTTATCAGCTAACTCAGGGTTAATCCTAAGAGAATTATTGGATTGACCCTGAGTTATCTGTTAACTCCGAGTTATCTGTTAACGCGCAAGTCGGACTAATGAGAAGCTGCAGTATTTCCGAATGACATATAATATAGTTTATGTTAAAACGAGATTATTTGACGCGGATGAAGTACAGGCAGAAGCTAATTTATAATGATATTGTTAGATCTGAATGTAATTCGGTCAATTTAGAATCCAAAAGTCACTCCATTTAATATCTCCACCACTAACTGTTTACCGTTATCTTCTACAAACATTCTGCCGATTTCTTATCCGTCTCTTCTGATCAGATTTATTTCCTTAACTTTTTCTTCATTTTTTTTCTTCAGTTTTATCGTTTATTACCCTTTCCTGCTATTAGCCGTTAACATCTACAGTAATCACAGGCCTTGTAAACTTTATTGCAAGGAAGTGCACAATCTCTCTCGTAAATAGTAGATATACTATCATTACAATTTCTTAACGTTACGTTTTACAACTTGAGTGTGTCTGTATTTATTGCAGTGTATGTAGTTGGGGCTCGTGGCTAAATTATAACAGCCGCAAGGGTCGATCAAAGGTCAGTTCGTGGATGGGTGACCATCCATTAGATATCGAGACTCCATGCCTCAGAAAGCACGTTAAGCCGTTGGTCCCGGCTGTCATTAATAGATTTTTGGCAGTCGTTCCGGGTAGTCAGAATCCCAAGTCTGACAGCCAGTTACCAAGGGGTATCGTCATATCGTGTTACTCAGTAACTGGGTTGTGGAGTTCAGATAGGCAGTCGCAGTTCAGCTGCATACGGTTAGACTGGCAGCCGACCCTAACATAGTTGGATTGATTGTATATGTAGTTGGAACAAGATTTTGACAATGCAAAAAAAACAACGCTTAGAAAAAACGTTTGACTTCATTGTGCGACACAAAATGTTGGTATAAGCCACACTTAACCATCCGGAAAGCTATCTTTACCCATACTTAAAAGAGAGAGGTAGTAGGACCTTCGGGAATCCCTTGGTCACACAAAACCTCCATGAATCTAGCAAATCGTATGACATTTTAATCCCATAACCTGCAATCAATGAATGGCTAGAGCAAGCAACGAATGGCAGTAGTGGCGTGATTTTACAGCACGACTTCATACTATAGTAAATACTGCAGCCCAGCCAGTGTCGACATCGCGCCACGGTGAAAAAGTCTTCGTATACAAAGACCTAAGTACATGAGACTATGCATTTTTAAGAGAAGACGCATCGCATATTTCCTCAACTCATACACTGGTCTACATCAAATTTTCGAACGAGGTGACAAGGTGTTCAAATTGATGATAGACAAAAGGTAAGGAAGTAACATCTCTCTCCAAAAGCTAGCACTCAAACAGATTGTACATTTAAACACGCGCAAACTAACAAAAACTATTCAAAACTTCTAACAAATAATATCTACAAACACTTGTATACAAAAGTTACAAGTTTCCCCTAACAAAATAGCGCACGCACCTGCCCACCTTGATTATTCCCTTCCGCCCTTTCGAGGCAGAAGGTAAAAAATGTACTCCAACGTCCCCTGCATGCATGCGTGCGTGACCGGTAATAAGAAACTGTGGCTCAAGTGGTCTGTTGTTATAAGGTAGAGAAGGTGGAATAGGTTCAGTGTTTGTAATTTGTAGGAAACATAATTTGAAAGTTGCGTCTGTAACAGAAAAGTTGAAAGAAAAGCGTTTGGATTGGGATGGGCATGTGATGAGGAAGGAGGAAAGAAAACGCAAGTAGGTAACTAAAAGAGTAATGAATATAAATGTTGATGGTCGGAGAAGGAGAGGAAAGCCTAAGAAAAGATGGATGGATTATGCGAGGAAAAGATAGCGTGACGGTTGACAGGGTAGAATGGAAGAAAACGTGTTGCGCCGACCCCAAGAAACATGGGACAAGGGCAGGAAGATGATAATGCATGAAGTGGTATTTACAATGTGCCAACTGCGGGATCTTTGCACAATTGTACAGTGATTAGTTCAGAGGAATGTGGCTGAGAATCGTCTTAGTGAGGATACACAATGACATGTTAATGCAAAGATGACAAGCCTTTTGTGCAAACGTGTTTGGGATTTTGTGCAAGTGGCATAAACGTTGGTAGAATTTTCATATGCGGCTTGAACAAGCCACGCTTGTGCAAGCGTGATTGAACGTGTGTGTATGCAGTTTAAGCTTGCGCAATCATACGCACGCCAGTAAAGTTGCATTCAATGAATGTAGCTAAAGCAAGTGCGTCGTCGCGTATTCATCCATCTCTCAAACAAAAACTGATGCTGCTCCAGCTTGCTTATACAGTGTGTAGCCTATAGGGAAGTTGAGTACGCTTGCACAACATTATTGTTTCTGCAGACTTGTCATGTTTGCAGTTACGTGTGTACCATTCCTTAGGAAAAGTAACATCTAACTTCTAAGAGCTTACTTGGTGAAAGATATGAGATATATCGATATGAGATTTATCGTATATAAATAAGAGCTATCCTGCAACCGTCGTTAGGTATCAGGTTATGTATAGTACTTCTGTAAGTAAAATCTCACTGTATTCTGTTCTAAGTCTGAAATAGCGAGGAACCCAGAAATTTATGAATATCTAAAAGAAAAAAGCAGTATAATATGTATTTTATGCTAATTTATGAAGGAAATGTCTGCAGTGTTTTCGGGAAAGTAGTGAGAGTGTTTAAGTAATAGGCTGTGGAATTAAAACGCCTAATCATTCTGTTTATCGTTTTAAAAAAAATAAGTTTTTTTAAAAGCTAAATATTAATGTTTCAATATATTTAAAGTTATTAACCTATTCGTTTACAATGAAGCATCCAACGAATCCAGTTTCAAACCGCATTATATCGCTGACATCCTCTACAGATATCTTATCATTAACAAAACCTCTTTCCATTTCATCAATAGACAAAATAAATAAATACTTCCAAGTTCCAACCAGTCTATCCTTCATGGTCCAATAATTTCACCAGTTATTAATAACCGTGGATCAGTGAATGGTTTTCGTAGCGTCGTATTTATAGGTTATTTTTATGATCAGGGGCGGTCTGGTACCGGGAACCGGGGAAGGGAACGTTGCTGTTAAATATATTCCCGTTATAGGCAAGTAGACGAATGGCTGACTGGCTACTGGTTAACTGTTTAGTCGTAAATTATGAGCATGGGATGGGTTGATGGAGTTCTTGAAACCTATAATGAATAGCTTTTTTATAGGTTCGATAATGTATAGTGTAGAGTTTTTTTGGTTATAGACCCTCTCCGGCGACGTCAGATGAACAGCTTACATTAAAAAAATCTTCATCATTGTCGAAAAGCGTATATAGAATTCAATTTTGTTCATTTTTCATATCTCATTTACTCTAAACTTCTTTCGCATAAAATTACACGTCACTGCCATTTCATTCGCAATTTAATGCTTTAGTTCCCAAACACCAAAAATTTTGACCTTAAAATAATTCCACAAATATGCTTTTCATCAAAAAAACAGATGACTCGAGTCGAGTTCCAATTCAACCGAAAACAAAACTCCGTTCGCTTATTTTCTTTACACCTAAAAGGTGTGTCTTCAATCATCTTACCCGTACCCACGATGGTAACTTTGTTTCACTTTGAATATATCACTGAATCCGCCACTTAAACTAACCAAAGTTTCGTTGGCAAGTTATCTTGGCTTTACACCTCGTAAAGTACAAATTGTTGTGTATTCGGGTTCCGTACACAAAGGGTGCCACCGGACCCGATTACTAAGGCTCCGCTGTCCGTCCGTCTGTCACAGGGCTGTATATTTTGAACCGTAATAGGTAGACGTATTTGAAATTTTCACCGAATGGCCGCTAAGGCCCTATACAAGAAACGTGTTATTTCGGTGTTTTTTGCCTTGTGGTCCAAGAAGGGTTCCGTACCCATCCCATGTGTTTGTATTTAGATATGTTTCAACATGTTAGTATCCCAAAAGGATAAATCAACTTTATATCCTGCTCTTTCAGTGATTGTTGAAGGGAAAAATTAATATTGTGTTATCTTCCTCACGATTTTGACCATCATATTCACACATGGGATTATCAGATTATGACTGTTATGTAATGTTTACGAGTATCTGGTCCCTAAGGCATTCCATAATGCATTTTGAGTTGTAGATTTTTGCTACCTGCACTGTCAACTACAGAAAAAACTTACATGGGTAAGATGGATCTGATTGCAACGTATCACGTCATACCCAGATGTATAAAGGTTGCCCCTAGATTTGAACGAATAGGATTGTTTGTAAATGATAAGGCCAAAGATAGCTTCAAAATTCGCAATATGCATGAAATCAGTTACGCTATTAACTTTGTCCATTTCACGGGGAGCTGTCTCAACTTGATAGGATTGCACCGGACACATTATATGTCCTATTGGTACTCCTAAAGTGGAAAAACTACTACTACTAAACAACACATTGCGTTCCATGTACAACTTAGTATCTTACAAAACGAAAAGCCAATTAGTAACTAAACTCGATTATATTAAAGCCCAATAATAAACAATCGTCAGCGAACGCATACTGCCCACGCTAATGACTTGAAGCCTTGGGGCTGTTCAAATGAAAAAGAGCATTTTCATCGGCAAGAAATGGAGCTCAGTCACGATATTGTGGCATTCCGAAGACATTGACTATTCAAGGAATAAATAAGCGAAATGATATTGAAGTACGGAAAAAATTAACTACAAATGTTTTACAATATAACCATGACCATCGTTCGCTATATTGAATTTCCTATGACGTCGTAAATTACATAGAGCAAATTCTAGATCAGCACATTCTAATACCACTTTATTGATTGTAATCGATTCCGTACGTTGGTAGTCATTGTTGTTGTCAGTACCGTAGTCAGGTATTAATCATGAAAAATTTCCGTCTTACAAATAGATCCGTCAACCAAATTCATCTTCAATTTTCGTCTTCAGTATGACTAGAACTTTATTAGTGCAACTGACATAATCTTAACATCAAACACACCATTCCTAGTATAAGAAATATATCCAGGCTTCTCATATTTAGTGTCAATTTCCTAGTATTTTATAACTCCATAACATCTCAATATTTTCATATGGAAAATCGTGATCCGCGTCGAAACGGCGCGGTAAGACATTGTATGTATTCCCCTTCTTGTCTCTTCGGTTCATTTAGAAAAGTATATCAATGTAATATTTCTTCTTATAGTCTACGTTTTGTTTGTACGTAAGGTTTAGTAAAATATTCATGTTTTGCCTGACACAGTCGTGTAGCATTTGGGTACGTTTCATTTGTACGTAAGGTTTAGTAAAATATTCATGTTTTGCCTGACACAGTCGTGTAGCATTTGGGTTATCTATCAACCTTGACGTTATGTCGCTGATGCGTTACGATTTCCGAACAATAATGTGGGTCCTTGTACCTTTTGTTGGGACAAATAGTCGAAGATGGAACGATATTTATTTCATATTATGACAATATGGTAAAACGTCTTTGTAGAATCAATTAGGTAAACAATTAACTATGGGAAGGCTGCTGTGTGATGACTTTACACAAATCAATTTATGCCCGTATTACCATTTAAATGGTCTCATTTCGTTTGTGTCCTTACTGTTTATCTGCACTAGAGCAAGATTTAAATTATTTATTCAGCATCATAATTATTCCCCTTGAATAATACAAATTTTCACACAGAGAGAGATTTTCATTAAAGGAAAAACATCAGGAGTAAAAACTATCTCAGATGAATCAGTAGCTAATTTTACTGAAAAAAATCATCACCCAAAAACACCCGTTGACAAAAAACAGGGAAACATATCAACAACAAGAAAAGTCATAATGACCTAGACATAAAGGATGACTCATGACCAGGGCTCATTCGCCAACAGATTGCCTGCCGTGACGAGAATGGGTTCCACAGCCGTCATTAGTGACCACATCTCTAATTTTAGTCTTTAAATCAAGAAACCCAAGGTCGATAATGCAATACATGAATCAGAAAGGCAATTAGGGTCGTTATCATTATAAGCAAGATTGACAGATGGTTGTTTTGTGTTGTTTGACGATTTTTTGAGATTGCGTAAGTCGTTACTTTAGGTAATTATCCGAATGAGAAATTACGTTTTGTAAGAATATTTTGCATAGTTCATAAAATATTAAAACCCGAAAAGCGTACTTGCGGAGTCATCTTAGCCGAGTCGCAGTTCCTATTTTACTTATCTCGGCGAAAACGTGTAGGGACTTCTAATTGATTCTGGATCTAACAGCTTTTTCGTAAGAAATTGGATCAATCCCTTTTCTCTAAACCAAAATTCTAGCCTGACTCTTCGTTTATATGGGACACCACACCACGTTTAACTCGTAATTAGGCAGAATCGCCATGCACCTTCACATTATGATTTAAACTAAATGTCTCTAAACATTTCAAACCGGTGCTAGCCTGCATATCAGAAACACAAACGAACTGCCCTACCCACAGGCAACAGCACAGAGTTGGAACAATCTTAATACACCTGTCTCTTTACCTGAGCTAATACATTCCTATTGAGGTTAAAGCTATCATAATTTATGCGTTATAAATTACTTGCTTAAGGACGTTTAAACCGTTGCTCAATAATAAATTAGTTTATGTAAATGCAATCGAATTATATTAGTTTTCATAGCCCATCAATAATATTGTCGAGTCTTTGCTAGAACTAATTCGTTTTCTAGACGTTGTCAGAACACTGGTCAAAAGTAAGATAAAAAGAAAGGAATGAAAATTATGAAAAATCTTCAGGGACATGTTCTGGAAAAAATATCATGAATAATGCTAATGCAGAAATATTGCAAAGGAATACAGAAATCGAAGAGCAGAGTTCAATAGATACAGCAAAAGTATGTGGTGAAGATTTTATTTGCAATTTTCGATCATATTTCGTATTATCTAACAACATGTTTGCAGTTACAAAGCATAAACGTGTCCTCAAAGGCAGTGTTCGGTTAACCGCAACGCGTCAAAGGTAATATAATACCGTTGACACTGGCGTCATGTAAGCGACGCTTTTGTATGAATAATATTCAATAAAATGACGGATTTTGATCATGGCTGAGTTTAATAACCATCGAAATACAAATATCATGTAAGTATACCGGAAGCCCACAAAGGAGAGAATGGGAATGAATATACACTGATAATAATCAAGTATATTACGAGTATGTCCCGTGGTTGTGCATTTCGATATGAATATTCAACTCTGAATTCAGTTCCTTGGAAAGTAAGGATTTCTGATAAAGTGAGATCTAATGACGGAGAGATCGCTGCTCCATCGTTGTAACTGTTCTTACGTCCAGATTTCCGTTTCGACTTTTTTAGGAAAAATAATCTTAGTAACATCTTTTTTCCTGGCACAAGAATCATTCGTTAGATTCATAGGGCAGCACAGTCCACGTACCATCAAAAAGTTGGCTAGTCCACTACAGTAAACTACACTAAGCAGTAATTACCTGTACCACAAACCACTAAAGCTGTCACTGTATAAATTATAGCTTCAAACAGAACGCAACAAACGCCGGAAACGCGCCATAAAAATAAACTGAGACCACATTCAAAGAAAGCAATGCCGTCGACCGAATGCACTCGTCAATCACATACGTGTAAACATTTCAAGAGTAAGTCTGTAAAAGAGTTATTATTACGTCTTTTTACTCTTCTTACGTTCCTTGTTCAAAGTTTAAATCCATTGCAGTACAGTTTATTGGAAACTGGACTTACATATTTTCTGAAAACCCAACAATATTAATTGAGGTGACAGTGAGGGCGGGCTTAAAAAGCCGGATGCTTAGACACGTCATTTATGTTATTTGGCCCTAAGAAGGGCCGTTGGTCATGGCTCTGAAGAGAGACGGTTGGGTTTACCATCGTGAAGAATGGATTGGTCAGGTAGACTGCGTTACCGCGTTACTCTGGTCACGTACTGGGCCCAACTCTCCGTTTTTTTTACTTTTAAGTAGAAGTACAGTTTATTTCTTGTAGCCCGGATTGCTTTGGTGTTTTTTAAGCCAACGATTTAACAATCAATTCGGCTTATACAATACTTGCCAGAGGCCTACGTCCGCAATTCCACATAGGCATTGCCCAAGTTGGACCACAACCCCCTATTCCTTCCAATTCTCGCCTTCTAGCCAGCTTGCTTCCAGTCTATTCTAGCCGCCTTCTTCAGGTCGTCGATACGTCTAGCTGGGTGCGTCGCTGGCTACCGAATGGTTTTCATTTCAGTCAACCTCATTTGATTCGATTATTTTGTGTTCGTTTTTAATGTTCTATTTTTAATCAAATATTTTTCATAGAAGGCTATCATATTTTGATTATGATCATATCATAAGGCTTCGCATGTACTTTGCTTTCTGCTCCACTATTAATCCGTTATTGTCGCCGTTCTTGTATCTACTATTAATCCGTCTTGTATAAAGATATCATTCGCTTATTAGCACCGCCCTGAACACACTTTGACATTATGTTATTTATAATATGACATAACAATAGACACGTGGCAACATTAAGGGATTATTAACCCTTTTGCCTCATTTTCGCATCATACAAGATCGTTCTGGCGGAATGGCAGGTCCGGGATCTACTAAAGACTTGTAAATTAATGTGAGTACATTTACTATAATAGTCGAAAACGCTCCTATTCTACGATCTTCCTGTTAAACAGTTACTACCACATGGAATATCTTCAGTACCTTGCAAATTGTTTTGGGTCAGGCCAACAATTTGGTGATAACCCTATGTAAAATTTCTAAATGTATGTCTGTGATTTTTATGGTGTACAATAAAGAGTATTCTATCTATCTATAATCAGTTAATTTTTTTTTTTTCCTAATTCCTCGCATTGATATGCTGCAAGGCTTTCGTTCACAATCTGTTCGAGACGAGCAGTAACATTTTTGCTTTTCATGATTTTAGTTCTAATCTATCCAATCGAGTCGAGAAAATATGAGTCACTATTCGAGTCAAATTGTATGACCTTAACAGTAAATTAATCGCACGATATTATTGTTTTACGACAATTAGTTATGGTTTAGAGATATTAGCTAATGTATTATTGTATTGCGACTCCTGCTCGTACCTATATTCGTTCTGTAAGCTAGTCAGCATACCTTATTATAGCTTTCGCATACCTCTTGCATACCTTCGGGTCTAGTCGTGATGTAGGTATGGGTTTATTTGTTCCAGGAATATTAGCGTAGGTGCATTCATAACAGGTTGAATTTTATAGCCAACACCGATTTTCACAGGAAAATTACCCTTATTTCCATTTATGGGATTCATTCTAGAACTATTGTTTCTTGGAAACCAAATTACAATTATCCTTATTTAAAACATGTTTTACATGTGCTAAGGGCGTCACATGTTTAATACTTCCCGTAGTTATATCGACCACGTCAGTATCAGTAACGGAAACGTATAGCGTTGGCGTGTACAAATGTCACCCGGTCAGTCCGATTAATGTAGGCTCAGATTGGGTCATTGTCAATTATAGAAAGGGAAGTCTCTAGAAATTGGTCCATGAGTGCAATTTGTGGCGGTTCTTTTTTTTCTTGTTATATTGAAAACACGTACAATCATTTTAGCTCCTGTTATTGTAAATATAATAAGTAGATGTTATCCCAAATCTTAACCGTCTACCTTACTAGCTCTAGCTAACATTGACATAGAAGTAGTGATGAGATTTCAGTAATCAAAGTAGGTTTTCAAGACAATCGAAGCGCACAGAGCGCACCATCCCAAGTTGCCAACTCCATTGTGAGGAGATTGGATTTTAGATTTCCTAAGGCCGTTTGTTTTTAGTGTATTTCGACACTTTCGTAACATATTTATTACTTTATAAGTCACATACCTCGTCTGCAGGCTTGGTGGGTGTGATGGCGATGGTCTCGTTGAAGCAGAGACAGGCACAGTAATGGCGGTTGGCGTCCACGTCCGTTAGTACGGACACGTAGAACCGAGGTTCTATACGCTCCGTCGAGAGAGACCATCCTTGCGGCTGGCAGAACTGCGGTAGAAAATGTTAAGGTTAATGATTTGGTGAAGTCAAAGTAGGTCAAGTCCTAACGGTAATTGCATTGAATAAGTAGCAGGGCTAAGGGCACTATGCTTTATTAAAGGAAGCAAGTGACAGAACGAAACGACAGGCATCTACCCACACTGCAATTATCGCTTTTGCTATTGTGTTTGCATAATCTGTCAATCTTAAACTATCGCTCTTATAAATGAATTATTTCAGTACCTATGTGGTTGTTTTGTTACATTTCGTCTTACACTGAAAGACATCAATTTATTTGCATATTGAGTCAAATGTTACTAATTTCACCAATGAAACTGAACGCGATCATCACATCTAATCTGTGTTCAAGAACTGTCAATGGCAATATTTCACAACAATGATGACAGTGACAGCTATTAAACGCGGTTTAGATGTGCTGATCGCGTTCAGTTTCATTAATGGTATTCGCCCTTAATCTCTATACTTTTAGAACCATCGTGCTTGCATCGCGGTAAATGGGCTAAAAATAATAGAATCTTCATCACACTCCATCGATTCTTCTCCAAGAAGTTTCCCCCGGGCTTTGTTATACAAAGTATAACGAACAAATAAAGTTTGAAAGGTCTCTATTTATTTAAGGCACAATCAATCGAAGAGGGATCCTTCATTTCAATTACTGGATTGAACTTTGGTCCTTCTACGACATTTGTTGAACTGGAATTATTGCTGGAATATTCTACGAACTGGTCTTGGGTATACAGACGTGTCTTCATTGTAATCGATTCCGATGGCCAATGTTTAATGAATGGTTTTATGGTATCGCGTTTTGAATGGGTTCTAGGAATGAATGTCGCAGAATGTGCGATATTGACGTATAAGAACACAAGGATTGATAATGATATGGAAAAGGCAGGTCAGGACAAAGACTCGAAAGAGATGATTTAAAACAAATATTTTAGTATTCAGATACATGATAAATGGCTGCCCAATTATAACTAATTATGTATTTATTCAGGATCTCGAACAAAAGATTTACACAATCCATAGATAGATAGATAGATAGATAGAATACTCTTTATTGTACACCATAAAAAATCACAGACATAAATTTAGAAATTTTACATAGGGTGACACAATGGGCGGTCTTATCGCTTAAAGCGATCTTTTACAGACAACCTTTGGATGGAATCCATGACACATAAATAAAAGGCAACATCAGCTTCTTCACTTATAGGACACCACAGCATGCAAAATGAAGTTGACATCTATGATAACAAAGTTAAAATATTCATAATAGTTAAAATGTTGGGTTAAAAGGGGCTATATTCCGCTTTTATTAGCTTGTTGTAGATTAATATTTAGCTCTTTTTATAACAATCTTCAATCAAATTCCTCTATTATAGAAACTAGTTTTTCCTCAATAAATCTTCCTACAACTGAAGAAAACCTTTTACTATTTATATTGAACCTTTCCTAAATTCTTACTTTTCTCGTCTTTCACAACTACAGCGTCCTCAATAAAGGCGCTATTGGCGAAAAGGGTATTTCTTCGTAAAAACTGTAACAATTGAGAGTGCCTAGTAACTATTTCTTTGAGCCTTTCATCGAATATCGTCACTCTTCCAATTACATTCGCCTTGGTTGAGGACCATTTGCTATTTGTGGAGTGAGATTTATTAATTGAACTTAGAAATGGTGAAAAAGTGTACTTAATTTATAAGTAACATATCATTTAAAACGGATAACGTAACATCACGCCTGTAATCCCCGAAGGGTTAGGCAGAGTTGCACCAATACTACACCCACTTGCGAAGATATATAATAAGGGCGAGCCTATTGCCATCAACCGGGTGCACGAATTCCAGACTCCCGGGCTGCTACTGAGAAATTCCTGATGGAAAAACCCTATAAACTTTGCCCGACCTGGGAATCGAACTCAGGAAATGGACAGGAGCATGAAGCTCAGCAGTAGCACTTACGCTCACTAGATCAACGAGGCAAGTTAAAACGGAAACTACCATTTATTACAAAAATAGGGAGATAAAGAATTTTAAAATTACACTGGTTTATACCGTCAGATAGACTCTGAATATTATTTTTCCTCTAATTGTTCAGTATAGTAGTTATTTTTCCTCTAATTGTTCAGTATAGTATAGTACAAGGGCTCTACGAGTACTTTGTAAAATGACAAGAAAACCTATTGTTTCAAAAAACGCTAATCTCGAGTACTAATGACTTGCTTTTGCAATAGACCATAGAAAACGTCCTTCACTGTTATTGCTACGTGACGATAACGTTTATGAAGTGTTCATTTAAATACAAGAGTATATTAAATTAGTCTAGACATATCTGTGTAGTGTGTAACGTGGATGCATCCACGAGTGGTGATATTTATGTACGTCCAACGCACCCTGCTATAGTTTGAACAGCGCGGCGAGACGAGGGGGTGGCGTGCAGGCCGCTCATTCGTCAACGCTCACGGCGGCCCGTTGCTCATTCGTCAACGCTGTCCCTCGCCTCACCGCGCTTTCCTAACGCGTAGTACTGCGGTCTCGGTAAAACTAAAGTACATTGCTGAGTGGACAATATTGTTAGCAAGGCATTTTTCGATGAACTTCTAAAACTGCCAACTGCCTAACTGCCTCATTGATCAAGTGGTCGCACAAGCACTACTGCTGAGCATATGCAGAGTTTTACTCGGAGTTTCCATCAAGAATTTCTCAGTAGCAGCCCGGAGTAGGGATTTGTATCCGATTGATAGGCTCGCCCCATATTACATGGGACTTAAAATATAGCTGGCGAAATGTAGGTGTACTATAGGTACACCTTTGCCTAACCCTTCGGAGATTACAACGACATTGTTTGAATTTTATCGTATAAAACCTAGGAGGTAAAGAAAATCATTTGTCTATGGTATGGTATGAGCATGTGATGTCAAGGAAAGAAGGACACTTCGTAAAGAAAGTTTTGAGTTCAATTTAAAAGAGTGTCCATGGAGTTGTGTAAAACAGTGTCCTTGTCCGATTTTCTCCATAGGAACCTATTACGCTTTGAAATAGGCAACTAGCTTCATCTTTCTTAATGACCAACTCCTTTGACAATTTTCAAAAGTGCCTGTAAATGGTTTACAGGAAATACTTAAATGCTTTGAGTTTGAATATGGTTATAAGCGTATAAAGTGGAAAAAAGACCATAGAAACTATTAGTAGATTGTGTGAAATATGACTATGGCTAGAAAGTAGATGCAAATTGAACAAGAAGCCATGCTGCCCAAATCAAAAGGGACAAGAGCAAGAAGATTATGAAGTAAAGAAAAAGATTAGATTCACAGTTGGGAAAAGACACCATCACCAAAAATTCTAAAACATATATTATGAGCGTTTGTTTAACTGTTTTGATTAATTTGGCAATATTACTGTATGGAAATATGAAATGTGGCTGAGTAGCGAACTAAAAATATTGATTAGGAAATGCAATAATAATATCGTATCGTACAGTATAACTATGTATATATATTTATATGAATAAGTTTATGCTTTATGTATGTATGTACATATTTATTGTATATGTAGATGGTACACCGCTGACTACCTGCAGTATTGTCTCTCCTATTACCTTTAATCCATCCAAAGGTTGTCTGTAAAAGATCGCTTTAAGCGATAAGACCGCCCATTGTATCACCCTATGTAAAATTTCTAAATTTATGTCTGTAATTTTTATGGTGTACAATAAAGAGTATTATATCTATCTAACACCGATTTTTTTTTACATCGAGTTTTAGATGTAATAAAAATATTTGGAAAATTTCCAAATGCCTTTTTTACACCTAAAACATCAAAAAATCAGTGTAATAATTGCAATTCATTATTAATATTTTAGTTCGCTAGTTAGCCACATATCATATTTCCATACAGTAATATTGCCAAATTAATCAAAACAGCGAAATATTTGACATCTATTTGCGACATAGCCAACTTTCAGCATAAACGCTCTTAGGCAGAATTTTTTTTCTTACAGACCGTAGACACGGTCAGTTAGCAGCTGGATATGTGAAAAATCTAGACAACTATCTAATACAGAAGCCAGACACGTGTTTAATAATTCATGACGTTGTGTGTTGTGTTGACAGGGCATGAACGTGATTCGTGGGATATTGAATTGTAAGGACGATATTATATCGACGGTTGAATGCTTAGGTTACATAATTAACGGTCTATCAAAGACGGCTGCAAAAGAACTAGGCTTTAAGGTGAAAGCGTCAGGGTAGCCCGCGAAATTCAAATTTTCTTACGTTATTTGCAATTTACTTGTCTGTTGATGTATATTTGATTCGCGACCGTATCAAATGTTTATTTATAGAATTTTAATCAAAGAAATCATCAATAAAACTCTCTAAGTTCATGTAATCCTATTGATTGACAATTTCATGAAATCATGACATTAATTGAGGATTATTGGGGAGTTTATTGCGCTACTTCTTCCCAGCTAAAGCACTAGGAAGTGGTGAACTGGGTGAATTGAACTGGCAAACTTTTGAATTGAATTGAACTGGCAAAGTGTGGGTACAGGGTGTTTAATTTGTTTGTACATGCTCCCCATTGCACAGCAACAGACGATTCGTATAATTAATGAAGTGTTGACAATGACAAACGTTGACAAACAATAGCGTGATTTAATCAAAGTGTAGTGCAGTATACAGATATTAGCCGTCAAGTGTTTAGTCTATGATAGTACAATGTCGGTGATTACATTGTTTGCTAAATGGTTTCACACTTTTTCTGAGTTTAACGGCGCATTGACTGATAGCAATTAGTTAATTGGAAATTTGATTGTTTTATTTAATTGACTTTATAATGGGTTTCGGTTACAAAAGTAAGGGAATTAAGGCTTTAATTAAATATGAAATCTTTGGTCCGCGAGTTCTTTTGCATACACACCGCAAGTACCAATTAGACCCGCTCAGTTCCACCTCTGAAAATGGCTTCTTAGTGCACCTCTAAGGCCTAGTTTCACCAATGAGTGCCGTCATTGTCTTCATTGTTGTGGAATATTGACACTGACAGCTCTTGAACGCGGTTAATATTTATTATGCTGATCGCGTTCATTTTCATTGGTGCAGTTCGTCGTAAAATGTTCCATTTTAAACATTACACTTAATAAAATAAAAATCTAAAATTCATTCGCTCACTGTCCACTCATTGACTGACAACGCACCACACTGAGATAAAACACTGAGTTTAGAAGCCTCAGACCAATTTTTTATTGGTCTGCGTTAGAAGCATGAAATTTTGCACAAGGGTCCCTTATATCGGGTGGCAAGGACTTCCGACGCGCAAACTGCAACTATGAATTCAGCATTTGATTCTAGACAGAATGCAGATTATTTTTGTCAAAAAAAAATCTGCTCTTTCATAGAAAAGTGCAATACCCACGCGGTCAAAATGGATGGAGAAGCAGATTTTGATGTGTAATAAATAATCTTTCCTCTCGTTTTCCTGCAATGAAAATCTAAAAATATCTAAATAATCGTATGATGTGATTTCATGAAAAGAAACGAAAGCGTGACACGGGAAGCCGGGGAAGTGCGCGCTGTTTGATTTGACCAATAAGCACGGGCGGTGCTAGAGTTGGCCGTCAGAAACGACCTTGACGAGCCCCGGTTATGAATCCATGGTAAAAGGTTGCGCGTCGATGTCCCGCCGCCCTGTATAAGGAACCCTAGTGCAAACCATCTACGTCATCGCCTAATGAATTTCATATCAAATTTGAAAATTCATTAGCGGATAAAAATTTGTATGGAAATTCACTAGGGGAAGAAAGTTTGTATGGAAATTCTTCATTTTCGCCGATGGAAAATCCTATCGAGCACACGGCTCGTGTAACATTAGAATATTGAATGTTGTTTACGAACCCATCCTATTCCGTCGTGGAAGGGTGTGTCTTCCCAATTGATCTCAGGAAATCGCTGAAGGACTACGCCGCTGTTCAGACCGCCCCCTGTAACAAAACAAAATTAGGTAAGTTTAGATTATATTTTGCTAAGACGCGGGCAGCGTCTTCACCCGGAGGTCGGAAATTATCCCACGGGAACGTACTACCGAGATAAAAAAGTATCCCTAACCAGGTTATGGTTACCTGTGTGCCACATTCCATCGAAATCCGTTCAGCCGTTGAGGTGTAAAAAGGTAACAGACAGACAGGAGTTACTTTCTTTCGCATTTAGAAGAAAAAGAACAGAAAGCAGTTTCAAGTACATTTATGATATTAAAGTATGGATTGTTTTTCCCCCCCATATTTATATCAGACTTTGATGGGAGGTTAGTCTGAGTGTTCAGTACCTAAAGACGCTATTATGGTTCAAAGTAAATCAAATTGTAATCTGCTATGTGTATGTGGAACAGTATGAAAACAACTTAACTTATACCCCTTTGACTCTATAGCAACACAAACCAATCAATCTTGAAATTCCTTTTTTTACTGTTTTTATTTCCTGTGTGTGCCCTGCCCCAAATAAAATATTTATCTTTCTTTATTTTTTGCACCTCTGCCTGACCCTTCGGGGAAAACAGGCTTGATATTATGTTATGTAAATAGAAAATTAAACTATGCCATTATTACTAGACATTACTTTTCTATCGTACATTTCGTAAAAAGGGGTTCCGGTTCTTAGCCCTAAGAACAATGTAATCGCTGTTATATTTATGCAAAATAACGGTTCGCCACACTTATCGTGTTGTTGTGTAGTAGGAGTTCGAGCATGTGGTAGTGATGTGGCGAGCCATTGGTGTATCGATAGTTAAGTAATCGAACGATTAAATATTGTTTAAATTACCAGCATGAGTAGCAAAAGTAATGAAAATTACATATATGGTTACAGGTCATTTTATTATGTAATTTAGTGTATACATGAGACTATAACATCGACTTGGATGATTCTGTCCGTAAATTGTTTTTTTTTTTAAATATCAGGTTTAGATTCAGATTTATTTATTTGCCATCAATGTAGGTACAAGTTTAAGATGATACAAATAGCTGAAGGTTACCGCTACATTCTACCTTACGGCATGCAAATTCATAGAAACTAATAGATTACATACAATATTATTATAAATTAACAACTAACATGTCATTCTAATTAGCACTAGCAAACATAAAAAAGGAAATAGTAATAAAATAATAATAATCATCAAATAGTCAATTGCACATAAATAAATCTTGTCAATAAAATGAATTTTATTATCTTGGAATTAGAATTAAGTGAAATATTATTTTACAAACATAATGTAATTTGCAAATTTTATTGTCAAATTTCTTTTATCATTTAAAAAGTCATTGATACAATAATAACATTTATCCAATAATAATGCAGTGAGCTTAGATTTAAATGTTCGAATAGGGTGTTCTTTGAAACTGTGCGGAATTTTATTGTATTATGATAGGTCCCATCGACATAATATTTTTCCTTAGTAGTGCTGTTCTGTAATTGCCTGTATGTAATAAGTTTTTATATTGTAGTCTCATTGGACCTGACCGCATTCTAATATCGGCTAGTGATGGAAATAAATCTAAATTAGTTTTAACAAAAATTGCGACCTCTAAAATGTACAGTGATGGGAAGGTCAGTACTTTCAGCGACTTAAACACAGGTACACAGCTGTCTGTAGTTTTCAGATTTAACATAGATCTTATGCAACGTTTTTGGGCTCTAAAAATCTGTTCCCTCTCACTGCAATTACCCCAGAATAGACTGAAGACAGAGTTGAACTGAAAAGGAAAGCATAATCATATGGCGGAGGCCCTCAGCGGTTATCAAAGATGATAGAAATTAGGAACAAAAAACTTCATTCCATCGATATTTCTAGGTTAAAAATTTGGGCAGAGGGGGAGGTAGTCATTATTGTAGTGTAGTGTGGGACGCCCCCCACCTAGATGGAACGATGACCTTAAAAGGGTAGCTGGGACAGACTGGATGTGAAAGGCGGAGGACAGGGTATTGTGGCGCAGCCTGGAAGAGGCCTATGTCTAGCAGTGGACTGCAGGCTATAGCCTAGTTGAGTCATTATTCGAGTCCAAACCATCGATGCATTTACTAATTAAATTTTAATTTATTTGGCGCAGCCGTGAGGCACACAATACTATTTTAAGTTAGATTTGTTTTTGTGTGAATCAATGTCAAATAAATTAATGTTCGTTCTTTCTTTCTAATACTATCGATGTTTCTAGACTCATTATGACCCCTCTACGTTCAACACTAGTTGTCGTGCGTTCAGCTGATCAACACTGATTGTGTGTCGTCGGGACAATGAATGTCGAACGTCGTAAGTATGACACTTACAACACAAGCTAGAATTTCTATAACAAATGTCAATACATGCCATAGAATGTGACCAGTTAACTTCACTTTTAGAAAAACTAGGTAATTACAAACAAAATTACAATGTATGTTAATTTCGTTATTGGGAATTGAAGGCATTAATAGAGAAAACATAATATTTAGCCCAAACTCTTGGTATGTGGAGAAAGGCATATTAGAAGCTGTCATTTGTAACTTTGACGCCGATTCGAACTTGATTGATTTGATTAGTTTAATGTTGATTTTATTATCGGAATAAAGACCCACGAATACACCGCCAAGACCAAGACTAGAGTTTCATATTGCCTTTTTTATGTTGCATTTGAAATATTATATTCTTTTTAATACATGTAGAATTAATAATTGTATATTTATTTTATATCATAATTATATTGCATTGTATGCTGCACCGGTCGACTTCATAACGACAACGCGGGCGATCGCTGAAAACCAGCGCTGGTGCTCTCTGTATTGCATAGGGTCGCAGCGGCGATGAGCGATAGCCGTTTTGCGTTGATGTGTCTCTGGACGCATATTTTCCCAAAACTTGTATCATTTTTTAATTTGGGTTCTTTTTTATGCGTCATGTATACCGCAAACAAACGTATTTTTTTTACAAATTCCAAACATATAAGAAACGGGACTTTACAGGGAACGTCAAAAAGTTCTGAAGACCCGAATTAAACCACCTTAATCATTTCCCATCAAACTAAGTAAAAAGAAGTCATTGCTCCATGCAAAACTTCGCAGATCCTCACTCACATTCCGGACGAGAAATAATTGCAATTAGGTATAAATAAGATATATATATAGGTATATATATTCATAACTCTTCTTAAAGCAGTCGAGTAAAACATCTCAATGGCATACATTTCAGCAAGGCAACAACAACCGTGTTTGTATTTTTGCAAACTTGCAATTTCATTAGTAGAATGTTAATTTTTATGTCAACTTTCACCCATTACTTCTATCCTCATCTACGAAACGTAAAACATAACACATCAGCTAATTAATATGTTGTTCAAGTTTAAAAGCCTCCTGAGAGAAAGTTCTGCTATTGTAGTTGACTGACAAGTCGGGTAGCTTGTCACGGTTACTAGTTCAACAACCGTTCTAGGTCAAAAACAACTCATTAGGTAGTTTTCCTTGAACCTTCCAAGAGGCAAACAAAACATAAGGTCATGCTGTGGTGAATAGATTTATCAAATTGCAGGGTCGGTCATTAGATACCAACGTTACCGATTTAAATTATCATATCTTGCCTCCAGTTAAAGTTGAATGCGTCAGAATGTCATCTAACAGAGCCAGATGGAGAGAGATCGTGAGCAACGACTACATCTGCAATTGGATACAATTCATCTTGACCACGACCGCTCTGTCAAGAGCGAAGCGAATAAGAAGAGAATAATCCTGCCTCTGGCGTGTTCCTGTTGCAGTTGCGTGTTGCCGTTTAGCGTAGATGTGGAACGAAGTACTTTTACGCGGCTTGCGGTAGGTGTAAACTGGCAGAAATCGTCACGCGAAAAAACGTTCTTACTTGCGATTGTCTTTTTCTAATTCGATAGAGAGAGAGAGAGAGAGAAAGTGTGAATTTGGTCAAAATGAAAATCCAAAATGGCGACTGAGAAACATTTTGACATTTTTTATCAAGGGAATCGTTTACATAGTTTCCGAAGGTGCTAAAGTCGATGGTGTGGTCAAATTGTAAATCCAAGATGGCGACGGCGAAAATTTTATTTTTGTTTTAAATCATACGTGAGAAGGAACTTTTTTCTTAACAGGGGTCCCCCCACCGCACACGTTTTTCGCATATTCCCCCAACTTATTCTTTTTGTTCTTTCTTTGCGTAATATAAATCGCAAATAAACGTATTTTTTTCTTATTCTCCCTTGCTGAAAGTAATCAGGTTTTTTCTTATCTCATGTACTTGGTCAAGCCATCCACCATTTGTGAATGCATAGAAAGTCCAAACACAGCAGTAGGTACTTGATCTCAAAGATTAAAACTGTGTAATCTAGATACCGAGGAGATACGAATCCAAGTACATACGGCCGAATTTAAGTGACTAGTCTAATGAGTTTTTTAATTTAAGTTTCTATCATCCGAAGTCAAACCAAAACTCCTATTTGTTGGGTAGTAAAAAAGCTTCGCCGCACAAGCACTGCCTAGGGATGGTTACGTTGTCTTTTAATGTCTCCTATTATGCGTGGACTAAATATAGAAGCCTGTTCGTTACCGAGTCGTCTCAGCTGGGTCAAGGACGGGGTCAAATGAGACCATCAATTCTAACTAAACAAGCCTTCTTGGAAACCTAGAGATTGCGTTACTTTTTGCTTGATTTGGAGGTAAAGCCAGTGGTAATTTACTGAACGAACTGCTTACAATAAATTGAAAGAAGACACTCTGAGATGTAGGATGGTGATGGTTTAGAACAAATGATAAATGATTTTATTTTTGTAAGTAGGTTTGTTCAAACACTGCACTAAATAAGATTTTTAAAAAAACGACGACCTCATTTAGATGAGGTCGTCGTTTCCTATTCGATTACTCTGAAAAGAAAGGCCGAAACAAACAGAGGTCTCTTTTAAAATCCAGACATAATCTTGGTCACATCATGAAGATTGGTGTCTGAAATAGTATTTTGAGGAAATAACTACACAGTCAGTGCACGCATTTGTCAGTAATCGCGCAGTTCAACTCAGAATTAACGATTCGACGAACAATTCCAAAGAAAGGACGTTTTGACAGACCGCATAAAGGACATTGAATGTCATAAAGTTAAACACAAGAAGAACAGCCAATAATATAATAAAATTGGATGTTACAACTACAAATTCAAGGCGTCTGGCAAGGTTCCCCTTTTTTCTTCATGAATAATGCCTCTACAGCCATTTTTTTTTCCATAAAATCAAGGTCTTCTGAAGACACGTCCGTGTTATTTCCAAAACGCCCCATTTTTACCGCCGTGATTGGAGGACTACCAGACAAATTCGAAAAGTTTTTAACAAAAGAAAATTATAGAAACCTAGACATACTCTTTCTTAAAAACTTTATGTAAAAAATAATTGAATCGGCTCAGTTTTCGAGGCGACAAAAGGGGAATACGAAACGTCGATCTCGTCAATTTTTTTTGTAATATAATCTGAGCTGCAGCTGTCCCTATCTCACTCTACGGAGGCAGACTTGGGGTAAGACGACGGCCATAGTTTCTTCAAATACATATTTTTCAAATTCCTTGCAGGCCCTGTTCCGCTCTTGCGTCGCGCCAGTCTGCACGAGGCTTAATTCAACAAACGTCCAGTCCAAGATCGATATTTATACATACATATTATACATTAAAAAGGGTATACGAGGCAAAGGGAGTATGTAAGGATCGTAGCAGGTGGCATTCTGTAGTTTCTGCCTACCCCCATGGGAAGAAGGCGAGAGTTTATGTGTATGTATTATACATTAAAGACGCTTTTTTTGTATGTCTGTGTAACTCCGTTGTTCTTCTAAACTACGCTACTGGTTTTGACGCGGCTTTTACCATCATTTTTTTTTTTTTTTTAATCCGGAAGATTTATGTACTTATCACATTAATATTGTAGCGGTTACACCGCCACATACTAACTACGCATCAAAGACATGACGTCACACAAATCCTGCATCGCGCAATTAGAGTTTACCGCGCGAACGACATAGATAAGATAAGACTATCCGAAATCAACAGTCGGGCAGTCGGCCCGCCAGACACAACACCCGTCTGGTTGGAGGATCCTCCCTTTTCTATGGTGGATGAGTGAACTTTACTCCCTGTTCATCATGCCCCTAAAATATTAAAGTCACATATAATAAAATCTCGATGTTTTGTCAAATCGTAAAAACCGTGCGAAGCAGGGCCAGGTCAGTTGTGTACAGGGGCCCTACCACCACCTCTTTTAGCAGTATTATTTTAATCCTACTTGAGCGTGGGAAAGAGATGGAGCTAGACGTCCTGTATAGCTCCACTTCTTTCTCGCACTGAAGTAACATCAAAATAATACTGCTTAAGGCGCAGGGTTCCGAAAACGTTTTTTTTTAAAGCAGTGTATCTCTTAAACCGTAAATAATTTTGGCCAAAAAAAAAGAATGATATTTTCAAGTCTTATTTAATACAGTGATGGAACTCAAATCACAATTGAACATACGTTACTGCTTCAAAAAAATCTTCAAACACACCTCTTAATTGTCTTTAAAGCAGTTTATACCTTCACTAACAATTATAATTATAGTTAAAAATATACCATAAAATGTCTAATGCCAAGCTGCAATCAGTGATGGATTATGATGAGTAATATGAGTAGTATGATGAAAGAAACAACGAAAAGCATTGAAAAAGTACAAAAGTGTGGTTATTTTCTTTACTCTTTACACGTAAAGAAAAAGACAGAGACTAAGGCAAATCGGAACCCTGCGCCTTAAAGAGGTGGTGGTTCGCCCCCAGAACTATTCCATATTTCCTGAAAGCTCCGGAATCCATGTAATACTTCATTGAACAAGACGCTTTCCACTCAACCGAGTAACGAATAGCTTTTCAATTTCGTAGTCGTTTCAGTACAAAAATATATCCCGGTGTAACATTTATATCCCGGTCTAATTACGTAACATATTTTCGTAAACGATTACGACTAATCTGTTTCATTTTGACAGTTCAACAACATTCATTGCGTTATTTACGTTGTTGAGCGGTTTTTTTTCGAACTTATGAAGCAATGGATTAGCAATCTGTTTCAAAACGATTTAGATTCTAATTGATCGTGTATTACGCAATTAGGATACAGGTCATTCGAGACTTATGAATACAATATGGTTTATTTCAGGCTTTTCCGTCCGGTTCTTCTAATTTACATAAGAAATAAAATATGTTGCATGCAACGTATTCACGTTCTTCAAATTTAGACAGCTGTGCTGCTGGGGAGTTCATTGCGCCTCTTCTTCCTAACTAAAGCACTAGGAAGTGGTGAAGGGCGGGCGTTTTGAGGGACATTCACCCAGCCGCCTAATTTGAATAAATTATTTTTGTTTTTGTTGTGTGTCTCTCCTGTTACCTTTAATCCATCCAAAGGTTGTCTGTAAAAGATCGCTTTAAGCGATAAGACCGCCCATTGTGTCACCCTACTTATGTAAAATTTCTAAATTTATGTCTGTAATTTGTATGGTGTACAATAAAGAGTATTCTATCTATCTACTTTTGATTTTGATGGCAATGTATAAATAGACTAACGCTCAAGTGGTGAAACTTATAATTTGGTCATTCGAGACCTTTTTGCAAACAATTCCCTTTTAAGTCTCGAATAAATAACGTGTTACACATCCGAGGAATCCTTGAATATTTATTGGTACTTTTGTCGGAATAAGCCCAATTGGAAGCACTGATCAAACATTCGCAAATAACTGAAATTCCGACGAAAAAATTGTACGGCAGAGTTCATTTCGTATTCATTGCGAGTTCGGGGATTCGAGGACGCCATTTTTAATGCTCGTCACGTTTTTGGCAGGCGGTTTTCAAATTATTTAACTATATTAAGTACTAACGTCCTTTTGAGTCGCTTTTTGATAAGTTTGGGCCTTTTATGTGGCTACCTGTTACCTAGTTACTTAATGGAATTTGTTGGAAAGTATTTATATAAATAAAATAACTACTGCCCGCGACTTCAACGGCATTAAATTTCTTGGTTTAAACATAAAACATATCCCACCTCACACCTGGCGTTTGTGGACTTCTCATAGGCTTTCGACAGCCTAACGCACGAAGCCATATTCTCGGCACTAAAAAAACACGAAATAGAACCCACATAAACACCTGTTACAACAAATATATAATCACGATAGTACCTACAGTAGCCATCCGCATAAATACCACCGGGGGCCATCCTTCCCAATTCAACGAGGAGTCAAGCAAGGCGACCCGCTGTCTCCCAAACTCTTCATAGTTGCAATGATGAATGTAGGGGTATTGTCGTCGGGGAAAAGAGATTAACCAATGCTCTGGGCCACGCCAGTCTTAAAATCGGACTTACAATGAACATGTCGAAAACAAATCTGATGACGAACAGCACCGAACGCAACGTAGAAATTGGGGGTGTTAGGTTGAGTGTGCCCATGAGTACATTTAACTCGATCAAATAGTATCCTTCCAGAAGAGACGGGACAAAGAAGTCGCTCGACGCACAGAAGAGACGGGAGAAAGAAGTCGCTCGACGCACAGAAGAGACGGGAGAAAGAAGTCGCTCGACGCACAGAAGAGACGGGACAAAGAAGTCGCTCGACGCACAAAAAACGCCTGACAGAACTCTTGGTCAATGAAAAATCTCATGAAAGGACCTCTCCCACTTTCACCAAAAGGAAAAACATGGTCTCTAACAAAGCGTCAAAAGTCCACACTAAGTGAGCCTACCAACGGGCTTTGGAACGAAGTATACTAGGTGTCAAAGTCACAGACTGCATAGGAACTCTATACTTCGTTCCAAAACACAAATAGCGGACGCAGGCAGCACAGCTGGTGGACCAAAGTGGAACTGGGCTGGCCACACTGCCACATCTGTCGCATGTCGGAGCAGCAATACGAATAAACCACCACTCAGTGAATCCCAGGAAACGACTACGCGGCAGGTCCAGAAAGAGATGGCCCTATGAGCTGAACTCCTTAAATTGGATGATTTGGCCCTATTTAGGGCCATAGGTCCATATTGGCCACAATCGCAATAGACCGGGAAAAGTGAAAAGAAGGAAGAAAGGCCTTTGCCCTGCAGTGGGAAAACACAGGCTTATCTATACTTCTATACTATAATATTATAAAGCTGAAGTTTGTTTGTTTGTTTGTTTGAACGCGCTAATCTCGGAAACTACTGAATGCAATTGAAAAATTATTTTTGTGTTAGATAGTCCATTTATCGAGGAAGGTTATAGGCTATATAACATCACGCTACGACCAATAGGAGCGGAGCATAAATGAAAAATGTTACAAAAACGGGAAAAAATATTCCTTTTTGAGAGCTTCCGTTGCGTGCGCTGCGTTAACGGTTTAAGTTACGCAAATATCATGTATGACGGATATGTACCACTTTAAAAGTTCTAAAAAAAAGTCCGCGACGGTATATGTCTATCTTTTAAGATTGAGCACTATAACCTTTTTTATCGTAATCAAATCTGTTCGAAATTAATGCATTATTTGTGAAGGAGTTTTATCAACATAATATTAATCCACAGCCAAATAAATATGTAATTAATCACAAGTATTTAAATGTAAACAAAATTGTCCTTGACATCACTTGATTTCAATGAACATCTTAGGAGATATAATAATTTTAAAATAACTCCGCAACAAAATAAGTAGGTATGTTCGGGTTCACGTGCGTATGACGCGGCGGGTGAGGGGGAGGGACGCTGGCCGGCGGGTGAGGGGAAGGGGCGCTGGCCTGCCGCCGGTAGCTCTGCGAGTTGCAAATGTTGCAATAGATAGTTTTGACTGGTCCAGCAGTTGGTCAAACAGTGCTAATACCTCGCATCCCAATGATTCCCAATGACAACCTTTTAATTTTAAAAGAATTCAATTTCCCGTTAAGGTATCTTTTGCCGTAACAATTAATAAAGCACAGAGGCAAACATTTAAACACGTACAAAATTTACACGAATCGATTTACGTCAAGACTGCCCCCAGTACTTTTTTTTACCCAACGTTCCTTTATTATTCCTGTTCCCGTGCCATTTTTTACTATAGTTCCATTTTTTTAGGTTTTTTCCACAAAACGCTGGTACAGCTATTTTATAACAGTTTTTGAAGTAACTCTGTCTGTCTATCTGTAACGTTTTCACGGCTAAACTACTGAACCGATTTTGACGAAGATCGAAGGGCATAGTAATATTATGTATCCAACCACGATAATGATATTCACGCGGACGAAGTCGTGGGCAACGCTATGACCATTATGATGATATAGAAGCGGAGCATCAATGAAAACATGTTGCGAAAAGATGGGAAAATTCATTACTTTTAAACCACTGTGACGCAGACGAAGTTGCGCGGCTCAGCTAGTAATAATAATACGACCTATCGCGTCGCATCGCATCGCGCGCCCTCGCTATTACTGATTTCGTTTAGCGTTATTTCTGATTGTTCAATAACATGATATTAAATAGCGTATAACCTTTCTCAGGAATTGGGCTATCAAATGCAAAACAATTTTTCAAATCCGACAAGTAGTTCCATAGATTGCACTTACTTCAAACCGGTGAAGGAAAACATAGTGAGGAAAAAGAACCTGAGAAATATTTCTTAAGTCATTCGTTTTTATAAGTCATTTACATTTACTGTTACCTTTTATTCCTAAATTTTATATTTTTATTTTATTTTTGTCACCTTTTGTAAAAATCGACTCAATTTTGTAATAATTAAGGGAAAGAGCGGGATAGCCCCAACACAAGTATTATGAATTACTTACTGGGGATGTCTCATTTATAATTTATGTAACTGTTTTGGGACAAATAAACATTTTTCATTTTTTTTTTCATTTCTCGACAGCATGTGAAGCCAAATCAGAGGCCCATGGGTATGGACAGCATAAAAACTCAGAAACCAGGGTTAGTCACTAACCACAAGAAAATAAAGAAGTTCCAGAGATTCGCACGTTCAAACAAACAAATTCTAGAATAAATTCAAATATTTATTTATTTGATTATTGTGAAAGAAGAATTTGTATTCGTTTACCATAAGTACCTTAAATAATAACGTGCTTTGACCTAATGATGCTCCGTAATTATTTTTAACTACCACGTCGATGGTGTCAAACCGGTATGATTAGTTCGAAAGCGCTTTATTTCGTGTTTTAGAATGTATAAATTAAATTAAATCAGAATATAAAACTAGCGTGTACAGGATACAACGTGTTCGGTATTTAAAAAAGCGGCCATATGCGTGTCGGACTGCCACACGAAGGGTTCCCGTACCAGCGTACAATATTAAAACTATTTTTTTTTAAACATTCTTTAAAATAAACGGCGGAAAAAACACTACTTGTATGGCCCCCTTAATCTTAAACTTTATTTTACGTTTCTTACTTGTTGTCATAGCGGTCATAGTAATACACACTGAAAATTTCAAGTGTACCTTTTATGGTTCAAAAGATACAGTCCTGTGACAGACAGTCGTGTGGACGGACGGACGGACAGCGGAGCCTTAGTTAAGGCTCGTGCGTAATTGTTCTACCATGAAGTTTTCTTAGAAATTCTTTTGTTAGAGTCACGTCGCGCCGGTCTGCACGACGCTTAATAGGGTCCCGTTGGCACCCTTTGGGTACGGAACCCTGAAAAACATTAAAACAGCCTTCATCTGTAGCAATAGGTATCTCAAATATACTCCGGGTATCCTGCATCACCTTACTTACTACTGGCTAGTTTGTTCTTATAGTCTTATTTAAGCAGAATAATTTTCCCTTCTTAATTTTCTCCACTACAAGAGCTATGCTTACAACACCAAAAGATGAAAGTAGCTGCAGAAGATGGAATCCTGAGTCGGTAGTGTAGTGCATAGGTACATGACATAACATCACGCCTGCTTGTAATAACCGAAGGGTTTATTAGGCAGAGGTGTAACTACATAGTACCTACACCCACATTTCACCAGCCATGATTATTACATGGGATTTAAACATGGAGGCCGAGCCTATTGCCATCACCCGGGCACGAAATAGACGCCGGACTGCTATTGAAAAAATTCCTGTTTTAAACTGACACTTTGTCCGACTTGGGAATCGAACTCATGCTCAGCAGTAGCGCTTGCAACCACTAGACCAACAAGTCAGTAATGTAGTGTTACAAATTAAGGCGTGTACGCATGAACGAACAAGAACATGGTGAACACGAACAACAAACACTGTGTTCGTCAAAATGTTCGTGGTGATCCAATTTCGAATCCATGTACTAAAAAAGGGTCTCCCTTGTTTCATCGAAAATAAATTACCAAATTATCGCTTCCCAAACAATTTTCCGCATAATTTCATTTGCCAAATTATTACTTAGCAAAAAATCTCTTCACAAATAATTGTAACGCAAACCTAATGTCTGGCAAGTGAACGTTTAAACAATAACTCGTTTACCAACTAGTAATTTTACCAATTTTTATGTAGTCAAATATTTCAGTTGGAATAACTCATTTTACGTATAATAAAATTTGCCAAATATTTAGTAGCTTATTTAAAAATAATTAATCTCGTCTAACTAGTTCAGTTTCAGGTAGCCTGTTATTTTTCCATATTTTCTTTAAAAAGTAATCTAGTTGTTTCTGGCACTCGCCGGCCGCTGCCGCGGCACCGCTCGCTTCGCTCGCTCGGCTCGTGCGTAGAAGGTCACAGTTTTAACCTAACCTAACCTTTATATTTTTTGTCATAACAAATCATTTGACCAAACGTTTATTGTCTAAAGATTGTTTACTGTAATAAATCATTTGATTAAAGACCAAATGCCTAAATGACATTATCCTTGATAATATTCTGCCAAGTAAAAATTTGGCCAAATGAAAATGTGCGTACTAAAATTATTCCAAACATTGCATTGGTATAAAAAAAGGTTTCTAAAATTTGTTTGGGTAGTGAAATTTTGGCAAAATCTTTTCGGCAAAACGGCAGGATCCTACTAAAAAAAACAGGGCGGTTGTGCGCGAACTGTGTTCGTATGATGTTCGTGTTCGCTTTGCTAATTAACGTCCACACGTACGAACCAAATGTTCCGTGTTCGATGATCGTGTTCACCATGTTTCGTTCGTTCATGCGTACACGCCGTTATGGGACTGCGCAGGCTAATCAAAAAAGCTAGCAAAAAGTGCCGTTTGAACAATTTAATAAAGAATTTATTACTGTTAAGGCCTTACAAGCTTAATTAAAATGCACGCGTCTAGACGGATTTAAAGCCAGCGTTGTTTTGTTGCATTACGTCATCCGCCATCATAACTGCGAACTGTGATGTCATTTTATGTCATGTATTGATTTTGCTGTTTTGGTATTTGTGGTGGTTCAAGAACGCTGGCTTTTTTTGAAGTGAAAACTTCTTTAGCGGCGTTGTGCACTTTTTTTGTGATGGTTAAAAAAATGTTAAATTCGCGTCAGGACACGTGACCTGATCGAAAATTCGTAAGACGGAGGGAGAGTAGACCGGTGCAAAATTATTCCCTAACCATTCCAAAATATCAAAAATGCACAACGTTAATATTCAAGTTTTCACTTCTGCCGGCACTCCCGGACTGCAGCCCGTTTTTTTTTTGTACTAACGATCCGCCCCTACTTAACAATGCATTATGTAGTCAAACTTAACTAACACAACTAACAAAATGGTATTTACAAGGCATATGTGAGCGGAAACAAATAAAGGACATAATTATTGGTGATGTTCTTTGGAAAGGTCAGATGGGTTGTACTCGCAACCAGCGTTTGTGACCGTAAACGAAGCAAAAGGATAAAGTAAGGATCGTAGCAGGTGGCGTTCTGTAGTTTCTGCCTACCCCCATGGGAATCAGGCGTGAGTTTATGTGTACACATACTTAAACCTTCCCGAATAAATCAGAATCAAGAAGGTTAAGGAACAGTCGTTATGGCAATGTTTGGGGGAGGCGAATTTCCAGCAGTGGATGACTTTCAGATGAATGTGAACGAGTTTAACGTTGCTGCGTGCGGCGTTTAGATTTTCTATTTAATAGATAATGGAAACACTGTCTCACACAAACAAATGTATCAGTCACCAAGGATGGCGGTAGCGGGAGGTGAAGCACATCCTGGACTAGGACATGGATGTAAACCGTGACAACAGCCCTGTTACGGCAATTAACATACACTATAGGGCGGTCAGTCAGGTTCAACGAAGATTAAAAGAAGTAGTAATATTATGTTATTCATTAGTAAACTTTAAAGAAAACAGCACAAAAACAGTAGACATAACTATTCCCAATCAATAACAAACGATAGCGTCAAATTCGATAGGTCAAATTGTTTATATATTGATAAAAGTAGTACCCTAGCACTCTTTAATTTGTTGTATGTTAACAACACTTACAAGTCAACCGTTTTATCGTGTACAATACAAACGTCTACAATAATTAAGAGTGAACAGAGCTTGTGAAGAATTTGAAAAACAGGTATTTGAAGAAACTATTGCAGTCGTCTTACCTCAAGTCTGCCTCCGTAGAGTGCGATAGAGACAGCTGCAGCTCAGACCGATTATATCACAAAATAAATTGACGAGATCGACGTTTGGTATTCCCCTTTTTTCTCCTCGAAAACTGAGCCGAATAACTGAGAAAGAGTAGTGTCTTAGGTTCCTATCATTTTCTTTTATGATAAACACTTTGAATTTGTCTAGTGGTCCTCTAATAACGGCGGTAACAATGGGGCATTTTTGTAATTTTTGGAGGGTCATATTTTCTTTACCAATAAGTTGCTGAAAAAAAGGAAATAACAGGGACGTGTCTACAGCAGACCTTGATTTTATGAAGAAAAAAAATATTACTCTCAGGAAAAAAAAGGGGAATACATTTGTACGGAGAATCACAGGCCCTGTTCCCTCTTAATACTAGAATAACAACACAATCGCCTGGCATTTGAACCACAAGTTGACTTATGAGCCCTTCACATGTATAGTTCATCTGGTGCCGAGCCAAAGTTGCAATGAAGTTAAAACTAACAGTTTGCTTTTATTACTATTTAAGGTTCAATTTAACGTAACGTGTAACTGTTGATTTTGCCTAGCGAAAATATTTTAAGTAGTCTTGTTCGCCTTTTGACAAGTCACGCTTCATGCTGGATAAACTGTGCATTACAATATTTATCTCTCCTGCCCCTATTCCAATTTACTTTGGATCGGCGCAGAACGTTTTCTTTACCATGCCCAGTTCTTGTTATCATTGTTTTATTTAATCTAATTACGCAACACATTTTCGTAAACGATTACGACAAATTTGTCTCATTTTGACAGTTCAACAACATTCAATGCGTTATTTACGTTATAAAGCAGATTTTTTTTTTCAAAACTATTTAAATTCCGATTGATCGCTTATTTCGTAATTAGGGTACGGGAATTCGAAAGTTTCAAATGATTCCCGTCATCACCTGCTGCCAATTCATCAACCCAGTGGCAAATATAAGAAATTCTTGTTGTATTTCCCGTAGCTGATACAAAATCAAAAGACATTTATTAAAATAAGGCCGAAAATCAGCACTTTTTGAACGTCAAAATTACATAAGACAGTCCCTCAAAACGCCGGCTATTTACCACTTCCTAGTGCTGGGAAGAAGAAGTGGCGCAACATACTTCCCAGCAGCACAGCTTCTGTTGAGAAGGCACCAAGCTTTTTTTTACAAACAAACATATTTTTATTAAGCTTGTTTGAAGTAGTAAAAAATTAAATTAAAATGTAGGGAATTATATTAATATACTAGACATTATGCGCGATGAAAACACGATTTGATAAAGTTGTCTCGATACAATAGATAGGCAAAGTTACCTCTTATCGAGTAATTTTTTCCTCTATTTTACTACTTTTGTAAATAAATAAGAAATTTTATAATATGATTAATTTACTAAAATAAAGTTCATAGATGACTGGAGCTTTTATGCGCGATAGTTTTTTATTTAAGAGCAATATGATGAAAAAAACAACGAAAAGCATTGAAAAATTACAAGTGTGGTTTTTTTCTTTACTCTTTACACGTAATATCTTAGTAAGAGTAACAAAATGCAACCAACGCGATTCGTTAGAACTTGTGAGTCTGATCGACCGCGAAGGAAGAGCGCTCGTCAAATGTAACTCATTCCAAGTCTGCGATAAACTGAAGACCGATATCGAGATGTAAGTGTTTGCTTGTGTGATATTCTACTTTAATATCACACAAGCAAACACTTACATCTATTTGCTCTAAGATTTGGCCAGACATCGACTTAGGCCGAGATCTATAATCGTTACTTGCCACATGCTTTGACTTTGACATGTTCTCTCAAATTGTCTCTACGGCCCCAATAGTCGACGTCGTCTCATTTACTATAAATGAGACACGTAAAGAAAAAGACAGAGACAAAGGCAAATTGTCGGTACGCTCTTAAGTCACAGATGTATACAGATGGGACACTCCGCATTTTAGGTTATAAAGCTACAAGTAGGTACGCGACGGGCTCGACTTGTCGAATTCAGTGGGTGTAACGTAATCAGAAGATATGAGAGTTACGCGGTAGAAAGAGAGGCAACTTCTAGGTGAGTATAACTGGAGGTAATTAGCGCTGTGCGACCTGAATTGCACTTTATTGTGTCGTAGCAATAGTCGCTTTTTATTTAAATGATTTTGCGGAGTTTCCCATCTGAACTAATCTTTGGTTAAGTTAGAAGAACTTAACTAGCTAGAATTTATTAGCTCATCAACTCACCACACTCACGCTTTCCATACACATCCTCGATCAAATCTACCAACCGTTTTATCAAACGATCCATAAAAAAACCAACGGCCATCCGTTTCTTCGCATCATTTGTACTTTAGTGTCATACCACGCTACACGCTCAGATTACGTGTAACTAACGAAGTTTTTTATCATAATCGCTCCACTGAACATTGTGCTCACTAGTACAAAGGCAAAGGACAAAAACTGTGCTGTCTAAAGCGATGAAATCGCTTTATGTGGATAACACACGAGTTTAACGATAAGAAAGAAGATTTGGCGTAAAAAGATTTAAGTTATTTTGTGGAAGAAATGTCGTTTGTATTTGCCCAAAAAGATAGTAGCTGTTTGGGGAGATAGGAACAGGTTATTATCACATTTTCTCAGCGTTATTTTCTGTTAAGTTATTCAAAGCGACGCACGGCACTTCCATTTCATATTCGAATCGCGAAGAGGATTAAGTAATAAAAGTTAACGATTTAATACCAAGTGCTTGTACCTATTTGTGAAAACATGGAACTGCATAGACTCCTAACTGTAGATACTGAATGTATCACGTTTCAACATTGCACAACTGGAAGGCTAACTGGTCTGTTTATGCTTAGAGGCCACGCAGCCGGTTCGACGTGATAAGGTGTTCTGCACCATCTCTTTAATACGCAGTTAAGGCGGTAGGAGAAATTAATTTTTAGTAATATGTGGTTTTTTTTTTTTATAGAAACCATTCGAAAATTTTCATGTTTATAAAGGTTTCGAACTAGATCAGATCCCCTGGATGTCCGAAGTTCGACTCGACGTCGCCTTGCAATAAGCTCGTAGCTCTAACCTACGCACCTATTACTCAAACTTTCAAAGCAATATCAAAACGAATAACCAATTACCACCCGTTATCAATGTTTCGGCTCGGCCTTCACAAACGTATGCAAATTTACTGTTAAATACACCAATTAACGTTTACTCTAACAATGCTTAACATTTTGTTATGCCTTGAGGAAAAATTGTGGGTACTTACAACGCTTCAGGCAAAAATTTGTAAACAATACGGAAAAGAACCAGTACTTCAGTTTCCTATAGGTACATGTTCAATCGTCGCGGTGAAGAATCGATTTTGGGAGATTTTTTACGTATCTTGTACCTATATCGCATCGCCCGAAATCACACGTATTGCCTCTGACATCATCGCCAATAGGAAAGAATTATAAACTTGTATAAAGTATTTGTGTCGGTCGTAGCTTCCCGATGCTGCAACCTCCAGCTGACCAAAGCCAATAACCTACGAAAGGAGAAAATGTGGGAAAGCCAACCAACCAAGATTTTGGAGATTTATAAACAATATTAGCCCAGACGGAAAATGTGGGGCTGTTCCGCAAACGATGGAATAATTGACATCACCCCCAGCTTTCCCCGATACTTGTGCGTTACTGGTAATGCTAAAACTACTGGTAGCTAATTTCTGGGCAAACACAATTTAGACTTCGACACGCTAAGACCAACCAACCTACCATGGTGGAATACCCAAGCATATTGTACAGACAGCACCACAGCTGCCACAGCATAACGGGAACATTAAGGCCGGTCCTAAAGTCACCAAAACTAAAGTATTGAACACAGAAATTGGAGAGGCCTTTGTCCAGTCATGAATTGCGCTCGTGTTAATAGCACATAACAATAAACTCCACAACGTTACACGAAACAAAGGAATCTGCGTGCGCGCAATAGAGCGAACTGTGCTGATTAAAACACTGCAATTGAATTTGAATAGAATTACTGTGGTCCCACTATAATGCTACATACTTATGTTAATAACAAAACAGGAAAAAGTAAAGAATGACAAATCGAGGATTCCATTCATGTCACAGACATAACAATAGCATGCATGAAGATGAAAGTGATATCAAAACAAAATTAAATAATTGACATTGAAAAGTAACTTTGCAATGATATCGCTTCGCTCTTCGATGTTCAACATTAGTCACACGGTTCATGGACAAAGAAGTTCAGAAGGTTACTATGCTAATAGGGATCTATAGGATTCTGAAAACTGTTTTGAGAAAATTGCTGACAGTTCAGCGGCTGGAAAGTTCTAAGACTTTCTGTTGGGATTTGGGATAGTATTTTTTCACCAGACTGGCGCTGGTCTAAACTTCGCTACTTAATCAGAAGTAAGCAATCAAGCAGAAGTAGCCAATCTTGTCCAAATTTTATGTAAGTCTAGATTTCCAGGGTTCTTGGACTACGTCCGAACGCCATCTTTGTAAGAAATCGAGACAAATATGGCAAAATAAAGGTAGCTGCAGCCAAATCGAAAGCAGTGAAATGCGGAACAGCAAAGTCAGAAATCAGGCCCTCAAAAATAACAAAATCAAAAGTCATTTATTCAAAGTAGGCTCATAATCAGCACTTTTTGAACGTCAAAATTACGTAAGATATTCCCCCAAAACGCCCGCCCTTCACCACTTCCTAGTGCTTTAGCTGGCAAAAAGAAGTGGCAGAACAAACTCCCCAGCATCACTGCTGTCTGTTCAGTTAGAAGTTCTTTATTCTAAACAATAGTATGGAAAGTAATAAACAATGTTCGGTTAGAGTACCTACATGTTTTTCGCCCCATTTCCATCATAGACTGACTTGACTGCCTCGTTGGTCTAGTGGTCGCAAGCGCTACCACTGAGCATGAGGTCCTGGGTTCGATTCCCGGGTCGGGCAAAGTGTTATTGGCTTTTTCTATCTGGGATTTCCCAGTAGCAGCCCGGAGTCTGGATTTGTGCCCGGTTGATGGCAATAGGCTCGCCCCCTATTACATGTGACTAAAACATAACTGGCGAAATGTGAGTGTACTACAGGTACACCTCTGCCCAACCCTTCGGGGAAACAAGGCCTGATGTTACGTTATGTTATGTTCCATCATAGAAATCGCTTTTATCCTACAGTTGTTTTTCTGCACATCATTTTGTGGTATGACTCACACGAGCAGTCGTGCGAACGGTGACGTAATACTGATGTCAGATAGCAACTAGGAAATGGGCAAAAAATGCACTATTATTGAACTTGTTGTGGTATTTTAATGATAAAGGTTACGTGACTGGCGTTCATGGATCGTACACTGATTTTAGTGTTTGCTAGTTTATTTGGGGTATATAGTTTTGGCGTTCTTAAATAATTTATTGTGTTTTGACATTGACCACATGCGCCAGTGTCTGTCGTTTCGAGTTCGGATATGTTTATGTTCAAAACATTAATCAAGTCACAGCACAGAATCCTAGTCGTTTTTGTGTATGACTTTATTTATTTGGACTATGCCTTACTCATAGAAAAATACAATTACACACATACTTTACATTTTAATATTTCTCTTGCTCTCATAACAAGGATCTCATTTTAAAAGTAATTCTGTTTATTTTTGCTGTTCTTCATTTTTATGGCTCTACCGACCCGTAAAGAGTAAACGGACCAATCATATACTTAGTCTGGCCATAAATACTGTTACAATTAAAAATAAGAAAGATATTACATTTGAATTTGGAATCTGTCATTTTTATACGATTGTTATTCAGTTTTATAATTTTGGCGCCAATACATTGTACAATATTTTGCGATATTAAAATGGAGTGAGGTGATAAAGAGAACCGAATCGCTGTGATTGCATTACACAAAGTTGGTATGGAGCCAAATGCATTTTTTAAAACTCTCCATACGCTTGGTATTAGTCAAATGTTTGTGTATCGGGCTATTAATAGGTACAATGAGACCTCTGTTTGTGACAGAAAAAGATCTGGCCGTCCACGTAGTGTTCGTCGTACGAAAAAGGTGGTCAAAGTAAGGGAAAGAATTCGAAGAAATCCTGTCCGAAAGCAAAAGATTTTATCTCGGGAGATGAAGATAGCACCCAGAACTATGTAGCTGAAGACTGGCCGTCGTCTAGTCCCGATCTTAATCCGCTGGATTATGATTTATGGTCAGTTTTAGAGATTACGGCTTGCTCTAAACGCCATGATAATTTGGAGTCCCTAAAACAATCCATACGATTGGCAGTGAAGAATTTTATTTTCCCATGGAAAGAGTGCGTGCTTCTATTGATAACTGGCCTCAACGTTTAAAGGACTGTATTGCAGCCAATGGAGACCACTTCAAATAAGCTTTTTATGTATTTTAAATTGTTTTATATTTATGTATTAAACTAACACACTGTAAAAGTAATAAATATTATTTGCAATAAAATTAAAATTCTTCGTGACAATATTTATGGCAAGACTAGGTAACAAAGATTCCTATAACTAGCAGGTATTTTGGCCACATTCGTAAATACGCATTATATTTAAACAACCCACAAATCACAATCAGCATTTAACTACTCCCGCCCAACCCCGGCTTCGCACGGGTGCAACAATGTAGTGATGTGACAACATGTTTAAACATCGAGATTTCTGTGCTAAATCCATGTTAAAAATAAAAAATAATGTATTATATAGGGTCAGTGCGCCGGTTTCGCGACCACCTCCGGTAACCGACCACTTGTCTGACTAGGTTGCTTTAATTAACGATAATAACCTTTCTTTAGGACATAACAATAAATAGTATGTCTTAAATATTATTTGAATAGTTACATAATAAGAATTTACTAAATTTTATACGTACCGCTTGTCCCAAAATAAAGAAAAATTACGCTAAATTCTCGTGTTGATTAAGTCGTGTGTGAATGTGCTGAGCAAGAGCAAAAAATTAGCAAGGCGCGCGGCGTTCCAAGCTAAGTTTTGCTACTTTTTTAAGTTTTTTACTCAAATTAGAAACGTGGGTACTTCAATTATGTATTGATTTCAATTATTTAATTGCATTTAAGTCAATTTTTACCATATATTAAACTAAAACCCAGTGGTCGGTTACTGAAATGCATATTTTAATAATACGTTAGAAAGCGACCAGGTGGTCGTATTCTGACTCACACAGTTTTATTTTGTTTTGCTTATTATGTTCTCAATGTTTTATTTATGGTTACACTATTTTGGGTTTTGGTGTTGTAAAAGCCTAAACTTGCAATTCTTCAGTAAACGACCATGTTTTTTTGATAAAACTTATTTAATTTATCCACAAATATTGGTCCTAAAAGATGGTCGCTATGTGATACAGTTAGAAAAGTACGATACTGGTTTGCGACCACCAAGATTTAGTACGAAAAGAACGATGGCCGCAAACTAAAGTTTAGCATGTATGTTCAGTATTCGAGCACATGTGATTATTTGATTTAGTTTATGTAGTTTTTTTCAAGATGAAGCTTTCGGAAGCAAGTTCCTAAAAGGAAGAAAAAGACTTGGAGCATTGGTAAACAGTTTCAGGGATATCATATCTCCCTGTCTCGCTCCTCTGAGCAGTTGGATGGGGCTCGTTTTCTCATCCTGGTTCTGAACAGTCATTGTGGCAGTGCCATACGAGCATCTCAACACTTCGATATGGCGCCAGTCAATTCAACATCGTTGCAGAGAGGCCAGAACTGCCCATATTTCGATGGTGTCGAATGCTTTATCGTAGTCCACAAATACCAAACACAGTAGCTGATTATACTCCTCGATCTTTGCAGTACTTTCTCAGTACAATTTGCCGAACAGTATGGATGTGGTCTACGGAACTAAAGCCTTTTCGAAATCCGGCTTGTTCTGGTGGCTGGGTCGTCAAGTCTCCTGGTGAGAGGGTTCGTGATGATTCTCGAGAACAGCTTGTATTCGTGGCTCAGAAGTGAGATGGGTCTATAGTTCTTTAGCAAGGTTTTGTCACCTTTTTTGAAGAACAGAACCATCGCACCGCTGCTCCACGCCTCGGGCGTTATACCCTCATGGATGACGGAGTTAAAGAGACTTTCTAGCTCTCATGACTGGAACTCCGCCCGCTTGCCCGTTGCCAAGTGCGGATTCCCAATTAAGAAGCAGAAGCTTCTGAATACTGTCAATTTTTTTTTGTCATTAACCATGTATCAAAGAATCCCTTCAAAGAAGATCATCCAGGACAAATTGGTGTGGAACAGGACAAAGTGACTTCTCTATGCCCTAAAACTTGATAAATTTGTAGCTCCAAAGGGATATCGAAATTTGTACCAGATTAAATCGCGCAACGAAAAAGATTTATTTTATTTGATTAATTTAATTAAAAAAGTTAAATCCGATGATTAAATACTATTTGTGTTGATGATTATTAGATGTTTGATCTAAAGTGAAAAATAAATAATATTTTTTATCCATAAAAGTGGTTTTATTACATTATTTTTATGTTTTTTAACAGTGGTCGTAATCTAGCGTACTAGTGGTCGCCAACCGAAATAAGTGGTCGTTAACTAGCATTTCGGCTATTTTTGCACTTTTTCCATAATTTATGAATGGAAGCGTGATATTTTATATTTAATTTCACAACTAGACTATATTTAGAACCAATTTACATTGTCGGCAACTACTTTGCGTGTAAATGGCGTATATTTTGATTCGTCCAAAGTTAGGAACTCAACTAACTGGTCGCTAACCGGCGCAATGACCCTACATAACGGAAGAGGGTATGTGTCTATCTCGTTATTATCAGCCATATTTTAACTACTGTGGTCGTACTGTGGGTAGTGTTGCTTTTAGCGCAATAAAAAAACCGTTTACAGTTCAGATCAAATTATAATTTACTATCAAATTAATCACACTAGCAATTCTCAAATTATATGTACAAGGCACAACTATTCGGAATGCGCGACAATTTCTAAACGTGTTCACTGCTTGACCGCCACCGATGAACTTTGCTTAGCTCCGGCCGGTCCGAGCATTACTTTGTAAACTGTCGAGCGCCGCTAGGCAGCGCTGGCGTCCCGATTAGTCAACTCAGTAACGTATTTCCGACATATAAACCTTCTGGAATAAATGCTCTAAATGATGCTGAAAACCAAATCCATTGTGTAGTTTAGGAGAGATAAGCGGTCACACGGACCCGAAGAGCGACTTAATTTTATATTAGGTAGATATAGATGCTGTACGTTTTATGGCACCTTAACACACCAATTTCCCGTCGTCTCCCGGGCTGAGTCAGAAGGAACAACACGGGTTAATCAGCTGATTCATAGCTAAAACAACATAGTAATGGAATTCGTTACTAGTAACTGCGCAAATAGTTTCAGTACTGCATACTTCATCAATTACTTTTTAGCGTTGGTAGTAAAATGGTGGTAACTACTGGGAGTAAATGAATGAAATTCTTTAGTTTCAAACAGTTGGCAGACGATATGTTTATTTCTAGATTTTATTTTTGGGGAGAGTAATTTTATTTTACTAGCCAGACTTTTAGCAAACATAATCATAGTTTGTCACCGAAATTCAACGAAACCTTTGAGTTGAATCGTTATGCTTACTTCTGGATGAGTGCCATGTAGTTCATTGCTCTATGTCACATAATATGTATAAGCCAAAGTGGTTAGGCTATCAATCAATAACACATTCATCCGCTGCCGGTATTGGCGCACCATGAAGGGTCCTACAGAAGCCATAAATTGATCTAATTTCCAATCTCTTGCTGACTCAGACTAGCAAAGCAGAAAACATTTGATTCATAGGTGGAGTAGCAATTTAACTAACATAATTACTTAGGCTAAGGGCCGATTTCTCAATCGTCAGATAACCTTTATCTAAGAAATAAATATGGCGATTTGACATATTTTCAATACAGAAGCTGTCAAAACGTCAAACATATTCCGTAGATAAAAGTTATCTGACGATTGAAAAATCGGCCTTATGATTATATAAATAGAATACAACGAGTATTACCTATATTTATCTAACATGACCGATTTTTATGTACACCATAAAAATTACAATATAAATGGATCAAATTAAAAAAAAAACAAAATTCAAAATATTTTATTTCACATAAACCTACATGGGCACTTATGAAACGTCAGAAGCTAGGTGCACGGTTCTAATTGGTCGTTTCCTATGGAGAAGAGCCGGCAAGAAACTCCACGGTTACTCTTTTAAAAATAATTGGTTTTTACAATATTTTCAAATAAAAGTGTTATTAGGTATGGGAGGACAGTGTAGGTCTTTCAACAAGTACCAGGTACTTAACAAAATAATTATGGTCAGCAGATAAATTTTACATAGGGTGATACAATGAGCGGTCTTAAAGAAATATTTGTAAGGACTAAGGGCGGACTAGGGACAATACAATACTGTAGGTTGTTTGCAGTGTACCATTTACATAATTATATATACATTCATAAAACATACTTATCTATCCAGCGTTTATCAGAAATGCGTGGTCATATTTAAGGGTGTGATCCAGACCATCGAACAGAACATCTTTCTCCATGGAAGTATGGAACCAACATTCTAATCGGGAAACAATTATCAGCTATCCCATAAAAAACTTCAATACCTACGCGATCCAAATTTATGGGACAACTGGTTATTTGTATTATTTAAATATGAGCTTAGTTGCGTGGAGTGCATTGAAATTGAAGTAGCCTCCACAACTACAACTGGGAATACTTGAAGCCTCGTTCAGACTAGCGCGACGCAACTCGAACAATACAATTTCTAAGAAAACTTTACGGTATTACAATAACCGGTGTCGCGTCGCGCTAGTCTGCACGAAGCTTTAACGCACATCCAGCACACCTTGGCCAGGTAACACAGCCACCAAATTGCTGTCTAGCGTAGCTAATTAATCTAACCAAAAGCCTGAACTAATACATTAAACATTAATGGTTGACATAATTTTAAATAACAAAGGAGTACAATAATTTTAAACTCTATCCCTTAATCTATAATTACTTCTTCTTCTGTCGCTGGCACGACTGTTATTCAAATTCTGTAGGCCCACAACTTCGCCACTTCCACGGCGTTATCGCACAGCGCAGAGGTCACTTTGGCTGTATGCTTTGGGGCACAGAGGGCAAGATAGAAGATGGAGCGTAGTTTGTGACACAGCTCCACACCCATCTGCCGTTAGTTATAGTTACTATCGATATAAGATAGAAGAAAAACCTCACTAAATAACACTTTACGAAATTACCTTAAGTACCTACTCCGGAATTAGTTAAATCTGGTTAGGTTAGGCTGAAATTTGAAAACCAAATCCCGTGAACACGATGACCACATCTGTTACCGCCCCAGTTCTATAGCCTACGAGCGCTGCAAGCAGAAATAGTCCTTACGATGACTGTATAGATATGAAGTTCTTCGATGGTACAGCAGGATAGATAAACTAAATTCTTCGGTTTTAAGTCTACGCCGGCACATTCGAATATAAACAACCAACACACCGTATAAAAGCAGTTCTTGACCTTTCAGAATCGTGTAAAAATAATCACGATTGATAGATTTAATTTATTTATTGCTTCACAGTTGTTGATGATAACGAGGTGAGGAGAATTTGAAGCACCTCTGACGTTGATTGAGTTCCCAGTAAAATTGAGTTTTAACATTTGACGTTTGAATCTATTCTAATATTTTAAATGCGAAAGTACTTAACTCTGTCTGTCTTTACCTTTTCACGCCTTATCGGCTGAATTTGGCCCCGCCAGAGGTTAACTGGTAATTCTCATGTCATTAGTATCGCATTGTAAGTCAACTGAGATTAACAAATGAGTTACTTAGTTCTTGGAATCAAATTTTGTAAAAAAAAAAAAAAAAAAATTAATATCGTTTTCATCGATCGGCAACTTCATTCAACCACGTCAAAGATTTGAAAAATAACATACCGAAAATTTTAAATTTCTAAAAATGTCTCCTTTCAAAGCGGCACCCAAAGGTGCATGATTTGGATGTCATCGTGATCGCTTCAGTTCCATTCAATTAAAAAAAAATATACTTTAAGTGTTATCTCCCATACAAAAAAACACAAAACTATTTATACCCACGCTTGGAGCTACTGATACCATCCATATTATTATGTTAATATCACGTAAAGGGAGATATACCGGAGGCGTTACAATTTTGTTTCCTGCCTTTTTTTATTTTATTAAGTGAATTGTTTTGATTTTATGTTTTTTACTTTCTCTCTACTCTTACACACGGTGTCTACATCTCTCTTTATCCACTTTCCTATCGCAGGTATGCTGGAAGAGATTTCTTTAGAAATAAGCATCACCTTTGTACGTATTTTTCTATTCCATTCTTCTTGTCTGTTTAATTTATAATATGTGTACATACATTTTTTAATAAATAAATAAGTTTATATGTGTATGGAGCGCGACTGGTAGAACAATTTATTTATTGTTTCCTTGTTGTTGTTCTGCCGGTGTCGCGTCGCGCCTGCGAGCGAGAGCCTAAATGTCTGCTGCTTTTGTTTGCAGAATGTCAATCAGATGGTCACTATCCGTTCTCCAGCTGGTAAAAAGTTTTAAGGATTGCCAAAGGGCAGGTTACTCTCTTCACGAGAACATTCTCATCAGAACTGCTGCTCAGGATAACACCTAGTCATTTCTTTTAGTAGGTAAATCCTTGTTCACATTACAAGTGGGTTGTAACCCACTTCTTATAGCTAAGTGATGTCATAGTGTCCCACATTTAATAACGAGGAACGTTTCCAAGTATCTTACGAATGTCTAATTGTGAGTTGTGTGAATAATGCGAAACCATTTGCTAAGTCCACCTACTGACACAGACCAACAATATCAGAATAGCACTATTGTTGTACCGAAAATCAATAAAATATTTTTAGTCTGCGATTCAGTCCAGCTAAACGAAGCCAATCGCAATATGCCTAGAGCTGCCGTGGGTAGGCAATACGTCTGCTTTGTACATATAAAGCTATGAGGAAATTGGCTTCAGAATACTAAGGTTGCCCGCGAAATTCAAATTTTCTTTCGTCTTTTGAAATATGCAGGTCAGTGTCATGTTATATGTTGATTAAAAAATGATTCGCGACCGTAACAAATATGGCTTTACAGAATTAGAATCAGCAATACAACTCCTTAACTTAGCATAATCCTCAAATGTCATGATTTCATGAAATAGTCATTCAATAGGATTACATGAACTTATAGAGTTGTATCGATGATTTTAATGATTATAATTATATAAATAAACATTTTTGATACTATCGGGAATCATATTTAGATCAACATACAACCTGATGACCTGCAAATTGCAAATTGAAACACTTGAAATTACAACGGGATATTTTCATACGCATTTTTTTTCTTTATATTTCTTAAAATAAATATAGGTAGTTCAACTCATCTGCGCGCGGCGCCATGTGTGCGTGCGCAGTAATTTTATAGCTTTAATTTGTGTGGCAAAGACGCGGCAGTCGCCGTCCGAGCGCAACTCAAACTAAAGCTGTATAATTACAAGCGCACGCACACATGGCGCCGCGCGCACAGATGAGTTGAACTATCTGTACATACTAACTCTAAATGCCAAAGTAACTGTTTGTATGGTAACATACGGACAGTCACTGAAATGATATTTGGCACACCATTGGTAGACCATGACCTGGGTTAGAATTAGAACATAGAGTACTTTGCATACCGGTAAGTACGTTCTCGTGATATAATTTCAGACACCAAATAAATTAAGCTCATTATATTTATGTACGAGTTTCACATAACTAACCATTATTTAATAGCAAGGGCAACGACCAGACCCTTTTTATGATCGGTTTTTAGAACGTGGGGTCACTTACGACCGTATTAGGTACACATGATTAGGCCGCGTATCTAATTATGAACACCTGTGTTAACAGGCCTGCTTACAGTGTGTAAATTGTAAAAAAAAAACAGTATTTTTCATAGCCTATCGCTGGCTCTGTCACTGAGGGGAAGCCTGTCCCAGTAGTGGGAACATTAATTATTTAGGCTGATTGTGCTTCTGAAATCGGTGAAGGCAAAACATTCTGAGGAAACCAGGGCCTCAAGTCTGCTATTACAATAGTGTCAGAATGGTCTATCATAATTGTTGATTTTGACAAGTTTGGTAATCTATTAACATATTGGCGTCATTATGACTTTCCAATGGTCAGCCACTGACACTCATTTGAAAGAAATGGCATCTATTAGTAATCTCGTACATAATGAAAAAAGAATGACTGACTTAGGCGGTAATCTGCTAAAATTTTGACAGTACCTTTGATCAGTGACCTACCATGAGAACGACATTGTGCAGTAATTTCTTTTAATTCGTTACGAGTATCGTGTTTGTGGAATACAATGATCAACCAATGATCGACCATTATGAATTTAGCAGATTACGAACTTTTAGCAAAATGACAATGGGATCGTGTTGGAATGACGAATTTATAAAAATAGCAGACTCGGGCCCCTGGACTAATCATTACATATTATAAAAAACTTTTTCATAAAAAATAAAACCGTCTTCCAAAAACACTACAAAGTGAAAAATAACTTTGATTTCGGAAGTCGGTGTCTTGGGCTTTTTATTTTAGTTTTTTTGCCACTGACTTCCGATATCAAAGTTATTTTTAATTTTGTAGTGTTTTTTTTTGGAAGTCGGTTTTATTTTTTGTGAAAAAGTTTTTATTTTTCACTTTTTAGTTGTGGTACCTACACAAAACCCCCTCAAAAATTTGAATACCAAGTAAATTACAGTGACAGGAACTATTAGAATATCGTCCACATATACTAGGTGGGAAAAATATGTATTATTGAAGGTAACTCAAAAACCCCTCATCAGATCTTGACCAAATTTATATGGGACCACTTCTGAAGTATGCCCTACCAAACAAAAAAAGAATCAACTACAAGAACGTTTTGTGGGACTGTCTTAATGTAACTTTGACGTTCGAAAAGTGGTGATTCTCAGCCTAGTTTGAATAAATGACTTTTGAATTTTGAAGGGTTCCGTACCATTATCTATAAAAACGGCAAAAAAAACATGTCTGTTTATGGGGAGTCCCCTTAAATAATGTTGTTTATTTTGTTTTTAGTATTTGTTATTATAGCGGCAACATTTTATACATCATCTGTGAAAATTTCAACTGTCTAACTATCACGGTTCATGAGATGCAGCCTGATGACAGACGGTCGGACGGACGGACAGCGAAGTCTTAGTAATAGGGTTCCGTTTTTACCCTTTGGGTACGGAACCCTAAAAAACTACCGAACCATGGTGAAACCCGTTTGAAAATCCAAACGGTTTTCACCAAAATGGTCGGAGTGATTCATGAGGAAGGTTTTGTGTAAATTGGCTAAAATATGCCCATTATTTTTGAAGATGGCGGAAAAAAATCATGCCGACTGGGAGCTTTGCGCGCGCCGCGTAAGCCGTGAGAGATAAATAAAATATATGTTCTATAGGATTGTATATATCTAAAGAAGTTCAATAAAAAAAAGTCCGCGATGGCATATGTCTATCTTCTAGGGGTTTATTTATAACCGTTGCTTAAAGTTAAGTAATGATTCCGACTGTTTGTTTAATCATAAATTTTTGACGTTTAATAAACGTCTCTTAACTCTAAGCAACGTTTATAAATAAATTATTGCCACGTTTCGTTCGCCGTAACAACACCCCTACAGGATGTCCCGAAATGGACGTTCCTCTCATTTACATGTTCATAATTTTATAATGAACTTAGGGCGGCCCCCTGTTTCTAACTCACCGTTTTGAAACTGATGTTAATTGAATGGGGTAACAAACTCAATTCAAGACTACTGTCCTGAATAAACAATGTAATGCCATAGTGTCATGACCGACTCTCAGTTTCGGAAAACCTGGTACAGTTTTCGAATAATCTAGTAGCCGTCATCTTGACAACAGATTGACAGATATTAATGGATGAACCATGAAGTCAGATATTACTGCCGAGCCGTTCATAGTAATATGCTCGTGGCTGTCCAATGGGGGCTTCCATAAAACGGGTCTTAACATCTTCGAAATATCCCGATTTTGACCAAGGCGCTATTTCTTCTGGTTCACGCCGATACGGAAAAACCTCGTTTACTCTGATTACTATGACGTTCTACATAACATAACGCCTGTAATCCCCGAAGGGTTCGGCAGAGGTGTAGGTATCTAGTACACCCACATTTCGCCAGTTATGTTTAAATCTAAATGATAAGAATGGTTGGTCGCTATGATTAACCCACGACAATGTTTCAATGTTCTTTCTTTTACCTACTGGCAGGTTATATGAGTTTATTTTAATTTTATTCATTGTTGACATAATCTACTCATTACAATGTTTTTTTTTTTATGAGTTGTATTGCAATATATGGTTAGCTAGCGATCTCGACAATTATTTATTTTACCTCGATGGTCCTAGTTTATCAATTATAACTTCTAGTTACAGCTTTATGTAAGCGGGCAACGCCCTATATGCTTGGAGGCTTTATTTTCTTTTTTAGATATTGTTTACGTTTGGTTATTTTTATTTCTGCCTGAATATAGTTCTCGATGTTTTTGGTTGGTATACTGCTGTGTGCTAGCTGTCATATGGCTATTAATTTATAATTTAAATTGTAATGTAAATTATCTTGCATACTATTATACAGAATCAATTTTTTGTAACTGTACATACAGCTGTGCTGCTGGGGAGATTGATGCGCCACTTCTTCATCCCAGCTAAAGCACTAGGAAGTGGTGAAGGGCGTTTTGGGGGACTGTCTTATGTTTGACGTTCGAAAAGTGCTGATTCTCAGCCTAGTTTGAATAAATTACTTTTGAATTTTGAGTCTCATTGAATGTAATAGGAGGCGAGCCACTATACCGTTCTACTCGTATGATCCCAAAAGTGATCATCCGCCCATATCCTCAATTTATTTGTGCGACATCTCTTCTCCCTCCGTAATTCTGTATCATCCCAAAATATTACAAAAAATAAGGGAGTTAAGACGTCCATCTTTAATAAGGGCGTTCGATACTTCGTTAAATAATTACATGTTTTGGGTCGCCGCCGCCGGCCCGTGAAATAGGTCAATCACATAAATTACTGGCGGTCAAAGTTCGTTAGTGTACTATTTTCGGAGCCCTCAAACAACACTATGATTCGTGTGTTCAAACGAGCATTAGACACGTGCCGGTAAATAGTTCGGTACAATGTACCTATGGGACATAGAAGCTATTTCTTTCTACGAGTCATATTGGTGATGTTCTTCGAAAAGGTCAGGCAACCGGCATCATGTACCTATGTCCAGATATATGACCGTAAACGAAGCAAAAGGCCTATGTTAAGGTCGTAGCAGGTGGCGTTCTGTAGTTTCTGCCTATGCCTTTGGGAAGAAGGTGTTAGTGTATACAGATGCCAGCACATCAACCTACCCGAAACTGTAAAATTTCCCCAATCCACTTTGAACCTTAAACTTTAGTGTTAAAGTTGAAAATCTATTACAAGATCTATCTTATCATTCTTATTTTCAGGTGGGTGCATCTTCAGCTTCATGAAACCAGCTCGATCATTTGTGCAGTTCACCTCGGATAATTATAATTAGGTTATCGTTTGTCCATTCATACAAGGAGTAACTTTGTCGACAATGCAGAAAACAATAAAAATAAAAGAGAATGTGATTCAAGAGCGAACGAAGCGAGTACGATAATTTTTACTCGCGCCTCGAATGGGATATAGGTAGGTATTATTTTGTAATTCGTACAGAAAGAGGACTAACTGTGTCGAGATTACGCGGCCAAAGTAAATGTACTATCGCTACTTCGGCGTCGTCATCTCGCTCTCGTTAACGTCCCGTTCACGGTGCGATGGACAAACGGCCATAGAATACTTTTATTTATCCCGGTAGTACGTTCCCGTGGGATATTGTCTGGCCTCCACGTGGGCTAAGCCGCGGCCGAAAGCTAATATGATATAGGACATATAATATGTATTATATCAACCGTTATATTAGCCAAAGCACTATAGGACAAAAGCTCCTTTTCATCACACAGAATAAACGAGCTATGAATAAAAAATGAGGTTGACGTACCTATGTTGTAAAATTTACCATTCATTTCATAACATAAAAGGTTTCACTGGTAGGTACAACATTTTATAGGTATTCAAAACGTTTGAGTTTCATCAGGGCTACAGAAACGGTATGGAATTTTCATTTCCTGAGTTCCACCAATGAAGACTCTATGAACCATTGTAGTTAAAACAATGAAAATATACTGTGGTTATTGTAACATAACATCACGCCTGTATTACCCCGAAAGGTTAAGCAGAGGTGTACCTATAGTACACCCACATTTCGCCAGTTATGTTTAAGTCCCATGTAATAGGGGGCGAGCCTATTGCCATCAACCGGGCAGCCGGTCAACCTAACGAGGCAGTCAAAAGTCAGTGGTTATTGTGTGGTCACAATAACATGCCGACTTTGCTAAAATAATTATGCAAAATTAAAATAGGTACCTACAAAGGCTCGTGCAGACCAGCGCGACGCGACGGCGCGACGCTACGCGAACAATACAATTTCTAAGAAAACTTCACGGTATAACAATAACCGGTGTCGCGTCGCGCTAGTATGCACGAAGCTTAAAACTGATTGAAAATGAAGTATGCGGGTGCGTGCCAATTCGTTATTTAAATTTTGATCACTGGTTACAAATTCAGAAGGAAATCATATGAGGATATGATTTACAACAAATGGCCAGATTACGTATGACTGGTCATCCCAATCAATTGTTATTCAATTATGATTACGTGAAGAATGATGTAATACCTAGTTGTAAACTATAATCTTCATGAGGTAGGTATAATGACCAATGGACGGACGGACTGTAAGAACTGTTTCCTCTTATTTCTAAGATTTCCCTTGTTCCCTGGTTTCGGCTAAACGAGTAGGTATAAAAGCTCAACTCGCGGTAAATGATGTACCTATTTGTAGAAAATACATTTTTATCGCAGCGATTTTTTTTAATTCACTGGATTTTCAAATATCGGTATTGAGAATCCAACAGAGCGCATCCAGCGCGTATCCCAGCGCGTCGAGAAAACACACTGTTTGATATTCAACTCTCGGCTCAACAGAGCGTCGAAAATCTAACACGCGAAAAAAAATTGCCGTGATAAAAATACGCCCGTGTGTACCTGGGCTTATCAGATATTTAAAGAAGTAAAACGAAGAATTTTTGTCCGTTTGTCTGGATGTATGTTCCAGATTGGCGCAAAAACGGCTGAACGTATTTGGATGAAATTTGGCACAAAGATAGTTTAGAACAGGGGTGTCAAACTCAATTTTGCAGAGGGCCAATATTAGATTTAGAATGTGTAGGCGGGCCAGGTTCAAATTAAAAAACTAAAACATACTGAATTATTTTAACATCTTTATTTATTTCGTTAAATTTAGTTGTTACAAATCAAACCAAAAGTAAGAAAGAGGGCCGGATTCGGCCCGCGGGCCGTGTCTTTGACATGACTGGTTTAGAACATAGGGTACCTACTTTTGATTCCGGTATTACGTTCCCGCGGGATATTTTCCGACATACAGTTGGGCGAAGCCGCGAGCAAAAGCTAATATTTAATAATAAAAACTATCAATGAAGTCGAGCAAATAGGAACTATTGACTTACCTCTACCACAAAAAATACGATAATTAAGTAGGTAAACGAGTGTATTTAAATATATACGTCACTCAGCCCAACTTGCTGCCTGGCTAACATTTTCACATGTGCATGAAGATTTAGATTGCTCTCTAATACTAAACCAAACAGCGAATTCTCGTTGATTTGGCGCCAGAAAATTACAATTTGATATTTAAAACTGGTCCCAAAGTGACTGAACGAGCCGCGTCATAGTCCAATAAATAAATCAATACAATAAGATCAGTTCTGACTATTTCACATGAACGAAGCCCAAGGCCGAATGAATTTGGTATCAATGCAGACGTGCGCTCAAGAAAATGTATTTTTGTTAGACATTGTTGTTGTTCTTGCTGTAAGGCTTGTGCAGACTAGCGCAAACTGTCGCGCGGCGCGACACCGATAAAGCTTCGTGCAAACTAGCGCGACGCGACAGCGCGACGCGACACCGGCTATTGTTATACCGTGCAGTTTTCTTGGAATTTGTATTGTTCGAGTCGCGTCGCGCCGTCGCGTCGCGCTGGTCTGAACGAGGCTTAATTGTTCTATCGTGAAGTTTTCTTAGAAATTGTTTTGATAGAGTCGAGTCGTGCCGGTCTGCATGACGCTTTAGGCGCCTACGTGGTTAATATATATTTTTTAACGTTAAATAGTTAGGTACGTACTTAACTACCTTACATCCGACACCTCACACTTCAGGTAAAATTGAAGACCAGCGTCAGGCACTATTCGGGCATTTTAGTTGAACTGGGCCTATTTGGCGCAGCCGCAAGGCACACATCCCTGTTAATTTATTACATTACAACGCACTTTAATTCACGCTTTTATTTGTTTTTTTTTATTCGCAGTATTTATGTGTGACTTTTAGTCTGTGCTAAATAAATGTAGGTATTTTCTATCTTTATCTTCCCGACATTATTCGAAATCGAAAAATAGATGTTTTGTTGGTCTCATTTTCACAAAATTACTGTTTTTTTATATTTTTTTGGCCGAAAGGTAGCTTGGTATCGAAAGGACTTTTCATCACGGAAAATATAAAAAATAAATCGGATCCTTGGTATTACAGGCACGGCTCCTAGGTAGCTACTCGTTCTTCGTGTTGATGGCACGACAGGAAACCCGGCCGAGGTACATTGCAAACTATGGCAGGACACTCCTCCCGCTTAAACCTTCCGTGGCCCACTTGGAAGTCCCTGAACCGCCTCCGAACCCAAGTGGGAAGATGTAGCTACAACATCGTAAAGTGGGGCTACCTCAACGGTATGGCAGCAGTGTGTGGATGCAGCTGTGGCACAAACTATGTTCCACATCTTATCCTGCCCTCTGTGCCCCAAAAAATGCAGCCATAGTGTCTGCGCTGCCATCGACAGTGCTTTGGAAGTGGCGAAGTTGCAGGCCAATAAAATCTAATTTACAGTCGTGCCATCGACACGACAAAGAAGAATCGATAATAATGGTTTTTAAGTGTATTAATATTTGAAGTCGGTATTTGCCGTTCGGTAGGTATTTAGGTTATTAGTATTTCTGTTTTCATGGCAATAGGGATGATGACTAAAAAAATGTTTTTTGTCCGTAATGTAGATTTTATACATACTTGTGACGTATCAACCCCCACTCCCCGACTTTACTGCGTTATATCTGAGTCATTTTTTATTAACCCTTTAGCTATGATAAAGCAAAAAATACGTGTCTAATATTTTTTTATTATCTAACTGACTGACTAAATAGAATTTCTTGTTTTTGACCCAGGCATCATTCCTATTAGTAGGTGTATCTTTTTTATTTAATTTATTTTTTTAGGCACTAAAGGGGGTCAGGAGCGATCCGCTCCGGGCCCCCGGCTCTGGGGTGCCCCCAAAACTCGAGAAATATTTTTTATCAGATCCCGAAAGTCAAAATATGTTGTCCAGTAAATAAAAGGAAGTTTCAAAAGTAGTCAATAGAAAACCTCACTTTTCCTAAGAAAACTTCACGAAAACAATTACCGGTATCGCGTCGCGCGATAAGCCACGCCAGTCTACACGAGCCTTTAGTCCGCCACTGCCTATCACACTAATGAATGTTGTGCATACCTACGTGTAGTCAGCATAGGCTAGTTAGATAATTGTAGAATAAAAAGCAAAACCTTCCTCAAGCTACATCAATTTATACCTACAAATACAGTCATTCCCCACTCTACAAGGAACTCAGCAGGATCATCAGCTTAGCGTTCTCCCAAAAATGCTCGGGTCGGTTTCCAGTCTACCGGATGCAGCTGAATATGAATTTTACATGGAGTGACTGCCTATCTGACCTCCACAACCCAGTTAGCTACTGGGTAATACGACACCCCTTGGCAAGAATGGTTGCAAGACTTTCGGGCTTCAATCGACTCGTAACGACTCTCAAAGATCCACGAAAGGCAGCCGGCACCAACGGCTTAACGTGCTTTCCGAGGAACGGAGGCGTCTCGATATAAAGAGATAGTCACCCATCCACGGACCGACCGCGGCAAGTATAGCTTTACCTTCGATCAACCGTGCGTCTGTTATTACTTTTCCTCGAGCCCCTAATAATGGTTTTGAATGAGTGTCAATATTTGAAGGCGGTAATTGCCGTTAGGTATTCCGGCTATTATGTAGTATGTCTTAGGCTCTACGGATGTGTCTATCACACTAATGAACGTTGTAAGTACATAGATAGATAGAATACTCTTTATTGTACACCATAAAAATTTCAGACATAAATTTTGAAATTTTACATAGGGTACCTACCTACAATTTGTAGTTAACTTGTGGCTAGTTAGACAATCTGTACATAATATTAAAAAACAAAGTCGCTTTTCATGTCTGTCTGTTACGTGTTGCTCTAGAATATAGATAAATAGAATACTCGTTTATTGTACACCATAAAAATTACAGACATACAATTTAGAAATTTTACATAAATAAAAATAATAAGTAATATGATATATTTAATTATATAAAATTACTAATAATATACTATTATTATAATATTACTTAAATTATTATTAAGTAAGTATATATAATTTAACTTTTTTTTTATGTAGTCTGTTATCTTTTCTTATTTTTGGCACAAAGGTAATTGACATGGGTTAGAACATAGGATATTTTTTATCCCTTTAGTGCCAGTGGGATAACTTACGAATCCAACGCGGTCTCAGCCCCGTGCAATAGCTAGTACCCTATTTCATAAAACAGAGCACAGATAAGTATGTACTGTCAATGAACTTGATGACTCATGTTTTATATAACTATAGTTAATTGTTGAATAGGGGTCCAGTATCATTGGTAGTCTTCATTCAATGTTAAGTAAGTATAAAATTAAACAATACATATTTAATTATTTATTATAATGACTTTGACATATCTCGAGGAGAGGCATTTTAGGGACCGAAACCAACTTGCAGAGACACGTTAGTCACTTTTAATGAAATGAGGCACCAACTGACGATTATTCCTGGACACATTATGCAAGTGCACCCAAAGACAAACCCCAGTTGGTGTAGGACTATTGCAGGACATGGAAACAAAGATGTTGGACTATGGATTTGGATTTACCGGGTAATATGTAGTATTTCATTGACTTGAATTTGCCCTGGCGGCTGTGAGTATGTCATGCTCACTCAAATGTCTCGCTGATGGTGGCACGTGTGTTAGATCATTTAGCTCCCTTCAAAATGGTTGAGCTGAATGGTGCTGATCCATGCGTCATGTTTGTGAACGGGCGCCGTCAGTTGGGACTGGTCATCTCTTAGCTGCCACGGCTTATTTTAATTTATTTCAAGTTTTTGAATAATTCTTTATTTTTTTCTTTTTATTACGGACGCTTTTACGAACATGCACGTCTTTCTACATTTTTCTCACATGCATAATTTCAAAATGAATGATGTAACCAATATTTTGTATCAAATTTTTGTTTTAAAATAGTGTTCGTGGAGTTTCTTGCCCATTCTTCTCCATAGGTACCTACTACGCTTTGGAATGGGCAACTAGCTTCATATTTATTACTGACCGACCCATTGACAATTTAAAAGTGCCTGTAAATGGTTTAATTGAAATAAATGCTTTGAGTTGAGTTTGGATAGCTTAAGTGGACTGGTTACGTAGAACTATGGAAGGACAATATTTATTATTTTAATCCTATGAATGATATCGTAGGATATTTTATGAAACTGTAATTTGTAGTAAGGTGGATTAGCAAGTTTTGTGAGAATACCATATGACCAGCAGCAGACTCTAAAAGTTTGTGAAACAAATGCCTGGTTTTAGCTGTTTGTGTGAATAACTGTCATCATCTGTATTTCAAGATCATGTTTTTTTACTAAGCTAAAAAAAACATCGAGGGGTTAGTAAGACTAACCCCTCGATGATGTTATATTGTTGTAATGGGATTGTACAATCTAAGAATGAAAAGATGAGAAAGTTTGCTCATAAATTTGTTAATTTATTCAAATAGTACTAAAACTAATTTATGTCGAAATAATCACAGTTTTCATTTGCTTAAATCATTGTTTCATTAGAATTTCCGTTTCATTGTTTTAATTAAAATTTAATGTTTTGTTGACTACAAGAAAAATCTGATAAGAATTTACTTAATTATTGCGTAACATAAGATTTTATAGATAAAATCATTGTTATTGTAATCAACTTCATAATTAATATCTTGCTTTATTTAATTAATAAATAACATCAATTTTAGGCAAAGGTCATTATGTATTCAGCCTGTTGCTTTTTATACCTGTTAGTTTTTTCGCGCCACATAGGCCCGAGCTACGTGATCAGAATAATTAAGTATGTAGGTACATATATTATAATAAGTTTTTTTACTTACTCTCCTTCTCGTGGTCGAAGCCCACAATAACGAAGTAGTCGACGAGCCTGGACATTGCACTCCTACGGCAACATTCCAGCACAAATACAACAAATACACTTTGTAATTGGATTACACGAATTTACACTCATTTTAACACAAAGCTACTCGTTTGCACATTTTCACCGCACTTTACCGATCACCGATAGTTCCGTACACACAACGCGTAGAATTCGCACACCATACACTTGACGAAATGTAAACAACACTTTCATTTATCGCGAGCTCAAGAATTTTTAGCTTCAATTACGAGAAAGATTATAGATTGTTCAGACGGAGAGGTTATGCACTAATCCTAACAAAGATACCGGTATTCAACGAAACTTTATTTCGGATAAGGTCATCCGCCATAAAACTAATTGTTAATGTAACAAATAACGCCAAAAATTGTATAATTAGAATAAATTTTGTATCTAAACGTCACTACAGCCGCACGTCCATCCGTCCGACATTTCTAAAATAACTACTATGAATAAAAAATCTACCGTTAATAATTGCCATGTTTGTTTTGGAAATAACTACTATATTTTATTCCCATATTGATATTTCTATCCACGTTTTTTTTTTTAGAACAAAAATTTGAAATCTTACTTTGGTGTTTTTTAGGGTTCCGTACCCAAAGGGTAAAAACGGGACCCTATTACTAAGACGTCAGTCACCAGGCGGTATCTCATGAACCTTGATAGTTGGACAGTTGAAATATTCACAGATGATGTATTTCTGTTGCCGCTACAAATACTAAAAACAGAATAAAATAAATATTTAGGGGGGGCTCCCATACAACAGACATGATTTTTTTGCTGTTTTTATAGATAATAGTACGAAACCCTTCATGCGTGAGTCCGACTTGCACTTGACCGATTTTTATGATTACAGAGCAAAATCACAGGCAACTCAAAAATAAAACTGTTTATTTTTGCTCAAACCTTTAAAATATCTTTTTAAGGTAAAACTTGAGCATTAATTTGATTCGATTTACTAAACTGAATACATAGCACAGCACGATGTTTCTTTTTAAGTTTGTCAGGTATAAACCGTTAACCTAATCTAGGTAGGTTTGGTACTTAAGTTGTCCTAATCATCAGAATTTTGTGTGAATTTTGATCATACACGCGATTCTTGATATCGCGCGAGTGGCACTGGGTATTCTTGCGACGATGGTCGTGTTACCGCATAGAGCTTATAACCGAAAGATCGAAGCAAGCAATAGAAGTATCAAGGTGCTGAACATTTTGACTTAGAATTATTACAAAGTCTATGGCCACGGCGCCACGTGCTAGTGAAATGGACCTATGATACTTTGCGAGTAGCACCTAGTGTGTGAAGTGGGATGTAGTTGATAACTATGCGTTTGCACTGGCGAAACATCACAACAAAACATGTTGAAATCTCTAGTTCCTGTCAAAAATTTGTATGAAACATTGACAGAAAATAGAGATTTCAACATGTTTTGTTGTGAATGTTTAGGGACAAAGGTGGAAGGTATTCCACCTGTCTTCTTTTACGATATTGGAGGTGAAGCGTAGTTCGTATGTGGCGGTGTAACCGCTACATCACTCCCCTCTGGAGATCGGAGGTCGATAGTGGGCTGAGTCTAGTATCTTGCGATGCTTCACAGTACCAGTGGAGGTTCCAGTGAGTCAGAACCGGATGCCACATAGTTCGCGGTGAGTCGAAACTGTCTGCGGTGATTCCCCAGTGAGTCGGGGTGGCGCTGCGTAACGATCCAGTAAAGTTGGATGTGGTATAGCGCTGGATTGTGACTGCTAGCGTCGACTAGGAGAGGGTAGAAAGAGCTCTGCTTGTGAGACCGGCCGAAAGTGCAGGTGCTGTGCCAAGGTTGCTGATGAGGCTGAGGGTGATGGTGATGACCAGGAATGCGCATTCGCTGCATGCTGGTGGTCAGGATACCCGTTGAAGCCGTGGGTATAGGCTGGCTGTGTGACTCGCCTCACGAAAGCTTGCGGGAGTGATGATGATGATGACGTCACACTGAAGTAGTTTCACGAAGGCTGCGGTGACGTTCATACTCGGGGTCACAATTTTAGGGGCACAGGTGGAAGGTATTATTGTAGCAGTCGACCCCTAAAATCATTTTTAATGAGTTTTTGCTAACATTGAAATGAAAAATACTCATGAATTCATTACATGGCGGAATATCGTAGCCAATTGGTCTTAGTTGGGCTAACATGAAAATGTTCAAAGAAGAAGCCTAATAACTTTGTTAATTCAAATAAACTACCAAAAAAACACGAAGGTGGCAACATTTAAACATTTTATCATCAATATTTTTTATCTGGACGCTTGAAAACTTTATATAAGCTTGCTAAACAAAAAAGTCGAGGAGTAGTCTATCTGTCTCTGTTTAACACAGGCAAACTTGAAAAGCGGTGACAGCGATTGAATTACTCTTTAATTTGTTCGCAGTCTATTTACTGATAACGCAAACAATGTATCAAAATATTATTGATGTTTGATTAATACATAAGATTATTAACCCTATTACCGTAAATTCAAAACTCACAACAATGTCGGATGCCCCAAATAATCAAATACCAGGATTGAAACAGAAGAAAGTGTTTAAAATAATAGTGTTAGGTGATTCAGGCGTTGGCAAAACGTGCCTAACTTTTCGTTTTTGCGAAGGCCAGTTTTTAGATAAATCTGAGGCCACAATCGGTGTCGATTTTAGAGAAAGAAACATAAAAATTGGTGGCGAAGATATAAAGGTAACTAACATAGATAAGTACTAAATAAAGTACCTCAACATTTCCTGATCCAATTATCCAAGTTTTAAAAGTTATTTTTGCCTATTACCGTTATTTTCGTAAAATTTGACGGTAAGCTTTCGATAGAAGCTATACTTCTGACCATTAGACAACGGAAGCTCTATAACTAGGCTACACACGTCCCTATTATGGAGTAAATGCCCAACATCTGGATGCATGCTTCAGTGAATGCAGAAGTCTACCTGAAGACTATTTCCAAGGTCGAGTTTTTTTTTTAAATCTAATTGTTAATTCTAAAAAAACTGAAGATTATTTTACTGGGCCAATTTAATAAAATATAATATAATCTTTATTTAGACAAAACCTACCCTTACCTCAAAGAATGTTTAAATATTTGAGCAATATATTAAAAATTAATTGGTTTATCATTTGGTAAATTTTGTCATTTACAAAAGATTATTTTACTTAGGGTATGGAAATTAAATTAAACAATTAATTAAAATGTTAATTTGACGTCTATTCCAGCTCCAATTATGGGACACTGCAGGTCAGGAGCGGTTCCGAAAATCTATGGTGCAGCATTACTACAGGAACGTCCATGCAGTTGTTATTGTTTATGATGTCACCAAACCCGAGACGTTTCATGTAAGAATGAAAACCATTTATTTAAAATCATTAAGCTGCTACAGTGTGATCAATGTGCCTTCTCTGTATGAGAAGAGGCCTTTGCCCTGCAATGGTACAATAATAGGCTGGTATTCTATGTTCTATGCTATGGGGTTTGGTTTTTGCACTCAGTCCTTCAGGTGGACCATTGTGCATGGGCCATAGCGGCCGTTTGGTGGCTATTCCAACCAGCCCACCTCCCTCCAGAAGATAATTAGGTCTCCTGGTTTGTTTAGAACGTCTGTGTATGATCTGGGTGATCAGAGGGTTTCTGTTCTAATCTGGGTGACTCCCAGCAATTGTAGTGTCATTAGTTTTCTCTTTTTTGTGAAGAGAATCAGTTCGGTTTTTGTAGGGTTCACTGAGTTGGTGCTTGTTGCACCATTGCTCTACTATTTTCAGGGCATGACGCATCAGGTTGCATAGAGTTTTCGTGGGTCCCGTTGATTATTATGGTTATGTCATCGGCGTAGCCTACGGTGAAATAACCTTTGTCATTGAGTGTTTTGATGAGGCTGTCTACTACCAGGTTCCATAGAAGCGGCGAGAGGACGCCCCCTTGCGGGCAGCCTTGCGCAACGATGACTCTCGTAGTGTCATTTACTGTGACATCTACAGCCCTCAGATTGAGCATGTTGATGATCCAGCCACTCAGGGTCGAGTCTACGCTGTCTCTGTGTATAGGCTGGTATTATACAGGGTTAAAATAAACAAGCTAGCGAAACTCCGCAGACACGATGGTTATGGATATCTACACATGATAAAGCAAAAAAATCATGATTAAAATGAAACCAACGCACAGTTAAGAGGGATACGAACCACGCTCGCAACACCAAGTCGAGACGCGAGCGAAATTCGTTCGAAATATTGCTATCACTGTTTGACAAAAGATGACGAGCGTGTGTGTGTGGGTAGATATCTATCATTAGCTGTACCTACTTGCCATTCATTCATAACGATTCGACGGCATTTATAGTTATTAGTAATTAGGTATGTTCAATATTTGCTTTATTTTTGTTGACTACTTTGGAGAATCGTTAGTAAACTAGTAAAGCGTTTTTTGGAAATATCTTTACCATGCCGATATTTTAACATATTTGGTTATCTCGGGCCTTGTAGAGAAAATTATTAGGTAGGAATAACGTAGGTACTTACCTACCTTTTTTTTTTACCGACGGAAAAAAAGGAGGTTTTCAAGTCGAAGCGTATATTTTTTATTTTCAAAGTCAAAGTCAAAGTCAAATAATTTATTTCAATTAGGCACAAAAAAGGCACTTTTGAACGTCAAATTTTACAAAAAATAATAAAACTGATTCTAGTCGCCCATTCCAAAAGGTAGTTTTCGTATGGAGAAGAATGGGCAAGAAACTCCACCATTACTCTTTTAAAAAAAAAACATTATATCTTGTATACACATATTATATAATTATATGTGAAGACAATGCACCTAGAATAAAATTACTATACCACGATAGGTAAAAAGAATGAAAAATGAAGGAATGACATAATTATGTGATAGATGCATGGTGCTCACATACTTACAAACATTGTAAAATTATACTATATTTCAAACATTATAATAAGTAATACTAATAATAATAAGTCAGTGCGTGAGTTCAAGTAATCACAAAAAATAAAATAAATGTTTAAAAAAATAAAAAAATAATTATACAATTAAATTAGCAACCAGTTCGATTTTGTCTAGATTCTGAATTGTCCTATGGAGCAGGACAAGCATGTTTCCAAGCATTTTTATCTTGGATATAATCCTCTAATTTGTAATATGCTTGTTTACAAAGTGTACTTTTTATATGATTTTTAAATTTTCTTTCATTTAATTCTAATATATCACAAGGTATTCTGTTGTAACATTTAACACAGTACCCCATAAAAGATGTATTTACTTTAGATAGTCTGAAAAATGGTTGATCTATTTTATCTTTATTTCTAGTATATTTTTTTCCTCAATACTCGCTATTGCACCTACCACAGTTTGTCTCTGCATCACCCAAAGGTTGACTGGTAGAAAATGCCTGTGGCATTAAGTCCGCCTCTGTACATTTATGTGCTTGAAGTGTTAATAAATAAATAAATAAAATTATGTCTATCACTTATTTTATTAAAAAGATGTAGATTTTTTCTCACATACATAATATTTGAATAAATGAATTGGCAAGGTACCGTCATAATATTAATCTTTTTAAATAGTTCCCTGAGAGATTCGCGACGACGTAGATTATAAATGGCTCTGACAGCTCTTTTTTGTAAAACAAAGATGGATTCAATGTCAGCAGCCCGACCCCACAGTAAAATGCCATACGACATAATACTGTGGAAGTAGCTAAAATAGACCAAACGCGCGGTTTCTACATCTGTTAACTGTCTTATCTTTCTAACAGCATAAGCGGCCGAGCTTAGCCGCCCCGCGAGAGATGTTATATGGGGTTCCCATTGTAATTTCTCGTCTAGCGTGATTCCAAGGAAAACTGTTTGATTAATAAATTCCAGTTTTTCTCCATTCAATATGATGTCACATTCGCTACATCTAACATTTGGTAATTTAAATCTAATGCATTTGGTTTTTTTATTATTTAGTACCAAATTATTAAGTAAACCAATCTTGGACCTGAACAATAGAGCTATTCACGTCGTCAAGATTTGGTGACCGTCGGTTTATTTTAAAGATCAATGATGTGTCATCTGCAAATAACACCATCTTTGGTTGATTTAGAAATATTTGGGGTAAATCATTAATATAAACTAAAAAGAGGAATGGACCCAATATTGAACCTTGAGGAACGCCCATTACCATTTCAAATCCTAATGAGTTTGTGCCGTTGACTTGAACTTTAACCTTTCTATCTTTCAGGTATGATCTTAACAAATCATGAGCTGTATTCCTAATCCCATAGTGGTGCAGTTTCAGCAGAAGTGTCTCATGGTGTACGCAATCGAACGCCTTCGAGAGGTCGCAGAAGATTCCAATGGCATCTTGTGCTTCTTCCCAAGCGTTAAAAATGTTCTTTATTAGGGTGACACCGGCGTCAGTGGTACAGCGCCCTTTGGTGAAACCGTACTGTTGGTCATGAAAGATGGATTTTTTATTAAAGTGACGTAACATTTGATTGAGTATCAACTTTTCAAACACCTTACTGAGAACTGGCAGAATTGACACAGGCCTATAATTGTTGGGTTCCTTACTATCACCGGATTTGAACAAAGGAACTACTTTACTGTGTTTCATGAGATCCGGAAAGACGCCTTGGTCTACACTAGTGTTAAATATGAAAGCTAATTAAGGCGCAATGGTTTCGATGACTGATCTACATACTTTTACAGACATTCCCCACAGATCTTCTGTTGATTTAATTTTAAGATCTTTAAAAGCTTTTATAACAGCCTGGGGGTCTGTATGCTGAAACCTAAACTCCAAATGGCATGCCTTTACATTCTTTCTAAGTAGGGCAGCAGAAAGCGCGGGTGAGGAATTTAAAGCTTCAGTGGTTTTATGGGGAATATTAGCAAAAAAGTTTTCAAATTCCTGAGCTATTTCTACATCTGAGTTGATGGGACCATGTGCAGTCTCTAAATTAAATTCAGTATTACGCTGATTTTTCCTACCGGTTTCATTATTAATTATTTGCCAGGTAATTTTTACTTTATCATCAGCTGATTTTATTTTATTGCTAATGTGAAGAGCTTTAGCCATTTTGCACACACTTTTAAAAGTTTTAGAATATTTTGCAACATACTGATGAAAGCTTGTATTATTCATATGTTGCTTTAGGCCATAAAGTTCAAAAAGCTTTTCCCTGCTTTTACGAATACCTGGAGTCGCCCAATCAATAAATAAGAATTTTGTGTAAATAGTTTTAGTCTTTAGCGGAAAAGTGTCAATGAATTGTTTGTTTAATAGTGAAAAGAACTCTGCGTAGAACTCATTTGGGTCACATATATTATCAAAACTCTGAATACATAATTTACTTAAAATAAATAAAATAAAATAAAAAAGCCTTATATTTCTTGCCAGTAAAATTAAGTACTTACATAAATTAGATTATAAAAGATTACATTATTAGATTTTATTATTACATTATATTAGACTAATTCGAATTTTATTAAATTAAATCATACAAAATCTACATTTTTTTAAATTAAATTAAATACAAAAACAATTAATTGTGAGCAAGAACCCCTTTCAGGTGAAGGCCTCCTCCAGAGATTGCCAAATGTCCCTGTTGCTTGCTACTGAAACCCAGTTTCGGCCAGCAATATGTGTGACGTCATCTGTCCATCGTGTTTGCGGTCTGCCTCTCTTTCTGTAGCCGGCTGGTCCTGGCCATACTGTGGCTCGTATAGTCCACCTGTCGTCGGTCAGTCTGGCTACATGGCCCGCCCATCTCCATTTTAATTTTAGTGCGTGACTCAGGGCATCAATAGTGCCTGTCTTCTCGCGTATTATTGTATGTGGTATTTTCTGAAGTTTGTTTATTTTCATCATACTCCTTTCCATACCTACTTCTTTGGCTTGTTTTTATTTTGTTTTTAATCTTCTGAGTGAATTTCCACGTTTGACAAGCATATGTCAAAGAGGGCAGAAGGCATGAATTCATTACTTTTCTTTTCAGTTTTATAGGAAAATTGCCTTTCAGTACTTCTTTAAAGCTCCAAAACTTGCTCCATGTTTTTTGAACTCTCCTGTCTACTTCTTGATGATTGTTTTGTGCGCTAAATGAAATTTGTTTTCCTAAATATATGTAGTTACTCACATATTCTAGTTGGACATCTTCAAGTTTGATAGGGTCGTGGCTGCTGCTTGTCATTACTTTTGTTTTATTAAAGTTTATTTCTAAACCTACTTCCTTGCTGGCACTATTCAGAGTGGATATCATATATTGTAGGTCTTTATGATTATCAGTTAAAAGAACAATATCGTCGGCGAACCTTAGATGGGAGAGGTTTTTTCCTTTGATATTAATTCCCAAGTTTCTCCAATTTAGACTGCTTATAACCGCCTCTAGCACTGCTATGAAAAGGCGAGGCGAAAGGGGGTCGCCTTGCCTCACCCCTCTTTCTATTTTTATAGGTGGTCCTGTGTCTTCCAATTGTACTCTACTGTAACTGTTCTCATATAGGTGCTTCAGTATGTTTATGTATCTTTGGTTGACGTTTTGTGTAAGTAGAGTTTGCCAAATAGCCGAGTGTAAAATCGTATCGAATGCTTTTTGGTAATCGATAAAGGCGACGTATAACGGTCTTTGGAATTCTTGATATTTTTCGATAACTTGCTCCAGTGTGTGTATATGGTCCGTAGTACTATAACCTTTCCTGAAACCTGCCTGTTCTATCGGTTGTTTACTGTCGAGTACTTGACCAATTCTTTTTTCTATTATTGTAGAGAATAGTTTATATAGGGTCGGTAACAAGCTTATAGGTCGGTAATTAGAAATATCTTTTGGGTTTCCTTTCTTGTATAACAGAATTATGTTTGATTCGGACCATTCATGTGGGGTGCAAGTGTTTTCAATAATCATATTAAAAAGATTTGTTAGTGGTTTTGCTAGTATTAAGTGACCTATTTTAATGACTTCATTAGTTAGTTTATCTGGGCCGGGACTCTTTTCATCTTTCATCTTCTTTATTTGATCGATTATTTCCGTTATGTCTATGGGTTCTATCGGTTCATCCTCTTTAGTGTGGTCCATGTGGGGTGGGTCTCTGTACGGTAACAACGCCTGGGTAGAACAGCTATATAAGTTTTTATAGTAGGTAGTCGCAATGTTTAAAACAACATAATTTACTTGCCAAAACATTATTTAATTTCTCTAGATTTCTACATGTAATTGGCCTAAACCTTATTTGAATTTTTTGTAAAGGCATGTAGGAGCAAAATGTTATTGTTTGTCCACTGTGATCAGATGTCAACTTATTTACAATTTGTTTATGTAAGTAATCACAATTACAGAAAATATTATCTATACAAGTGGCAGAAGAAGCTGTCACTCGGGTTGGTTCATTAAAAACATTTGACAAGTCAAATGACCTGAAAAGACTTAATAGTTTGACAGTATTAACGTTATTTTCTAATACACTCGAGAGCAATGAATCCGGGTCACTTAAAGAATGTTAAAAATCTCGGAAACTAAAAATGATAGGTTAATGCAATAAATTGTATTTAATAGACAATGTAATACTCCTTAAATGAAAGTAAAAAAAATATGAGTCACCATACATTTTATTAACACAAAATTACATAAAGAAAAAAACTGCTGATCTCTCCTTAAAACAAAAATAGGAAACATGAAATTTTTGAACTTTATTACGATTTTCTTGAATTTTAATACTGCGTATTGCCTCCTCGTGCTTCCATTATTGCGTTTACGCGGTTTGGCATGCTGTACACCAAGTTCCTTATACGATTTTGGGGAATATTCTCCCATTCCTCTGTGAGAGCAATTTTGAGCTCACGAAGCGTGATTGGGGGAGGGTTTCGTTGTTTTACGCATCTGCCTAGCTCGTCCCAAGCATGCTCGATCGGGTTGATATCCGGGCTGCGCGCTGGCCACTCCATACGAGTAATGTTCATCTCTTGAAGGTAGTCATTCACAATCCTACCTGTATGAGGTCGGGCATTGTCATGCATAAATATAGCATCCTCACCTAAATTGACCATAAATGGACCAACGTGATCATTGAGGATTTCTTCCACATATCTTTCGCTAGTTAAAGAGCCGTTTTCTATGATCACCAGCTCTGTGCGACTTTCAGAAGAAATTCCGGCCCACACAAGTACAGACCCACCACTGTAGGCTACTTTTTCTTCGATGCATGCTTGCTTGAATCTTTCCCCTGGTCTTCGATACACTCTGTGTCTTCCATCGTGCTTGTAGAGCATAAATTTTGATTCGTCGGAGAACATAACTTTTGACCAATCTTCAATACTCCAATTTACGTGGCTCTGGGCATATCTTAGTCTTGAAATACGATGCCCACGCTCCAGTTTAGGGCCGTTTGCAGGTCTAAGGGGTTTTAAGTTAGATTCAGCAAGCCGACGTCTTACTGTCCATGCACTTGGGTTACTTCCTCCGAGGCGTCAAAACTGATTTGTGAGTTCAGTTCCTGTAAGAAAGCGATTTCGAAGCATGGTGTTCACCAAGTATCGGTCTTCTCGTGCTGTGGTACACCTGGTTCTGCCCGTTCCTGGTCTGCGTAGGTTAGAACCAGTTTCTTCGTAACGTCGGAGAACTCTTTGTACTGTTGACAGCGACACACCGACAGTCCTGGCTGTATCGCGCTGACTCCGGCCAGTTTCCAGCATTGTAAGTATTCTGGTGCATTCTTCAGGCATAAGCGACATAATTTCAGCTTGAATAATGAATATAGAGCACTATCAACATGGTTTATGTACCCACATAAATGACAGATTACAAACAAAAGCAAAACCAAATGCTGTAATTTCGTAGTTCCATCTTCGAAAGTGGCCCTTTTTCAAATTTGATTTTTTTATGATATAACTTTACAATAACTAAGAAGTTTTAATACCTTCATTTAAGGAGTATTACATTGTCTATTAAATACAATTTATTGCATTAACCTAGCATTTTTAGTTTCCGAGATTTTTAGGATTCTTTAAGTGACCCGGATTCATTGCTCTCGAGTGTATATTATTAAAATCACCACATATGATTATTGACTTACTACTACCATTTAGTTTATTTAACACATCTTCCATTATAGAATCAAACATAGATAGATTCTGGTAACTTGGAGGTCTGTATACACATACTATAACATGCTTATCTAGCTCAACACAGGACAATTCAATGGTGTGTTCAACAGACAGCCCGATTATGTCTTTTCGTTCTTTCGATTGAATATAATTTTTTACTAATATTAATGATCCGCCATGTATCATACGTTTTCGGCTGAAATGGCTAACTACATAATAATTATCATAGTTAATTAACATTACTTGATGATCTTTTAACCATTATATATTATTTATGTAGTTCATACGTAAAAAAACAACAAACAAATTAATTACTTATAGCGTAAAATGGTAACTTTATGGATGTTCGTTGAATGTGTGTTTGGCGCCGAGCCGCCTCAAAATTTGTTACATAAATTAGTTTGAGCTTAGTTACACTAAACGATTATTTTTTAATTTTTCACTTGTCAGTTTTTTACGTCGGTTTTATTTTTAGTAAAAACTTTTTTATTTTTTAACTACGGCCGCTCGGTAGATAAACCTTCCGTGTCCGTGCGTAACTGAGATTTTGAGACGCGTCGTTTCGTCCTTTTTCTATGAAGACATAATACTGTTACTTATTTATACTGTGCTGGAGTTGTCGCACGCACGTCACGTGAATATAAATTATTGGGATAGTTATTGTCTTTATGTATGCCTGTTTATGTTTATTTATCTCCTATAAGGTGGTCTCAACTCTCAACTTTAATATATTATTATCTTATTATCGATCGCTTTCAAATGAAAAAATAAAATCAATAATGGTAATCAGAATTAAGCCTGTGGGTATTCCCTGAAGGGTTAGGCAGTGGTCAAATTCAAATGTCTTTTATATAAACTAGGCGGAGAAATCAGCATTTTTCGAACGTCAAAATTACATTACATAGGACAGTCCCCCAAAAACGCCCGCCATTCACCACTTACTAGTGAAAAAAAAAACGGTAATTTAATTGCAAATGACCTCTCCTACATACCCTTATCGGATTGCCGACATATAACCAATAACCCTGTATAATATAAAGATAAAAAGGTTTGTATTTTTGTATCATCATCAGCCTACAGCAGTCCAGTGCTGGACATAGGCCTCTCCAATTGCTCGCCATTCAGCCCGATTCTCAGCAACTCTTATCCAGCTGCTACCCTAGGCACCCTGCGAAGATCGTCGCTCCACCTAGCCTGAGGGCTTCCTACCTCACGTTTGCCGATTCGCGGTCTCCACTCAGGAACACGTCTACCCTACGGTCATCGGCTCTAGGGCTAATATGGCCGGCCCACTGCCACTGTTCAGCTTGCTTATTATGTGAGCTATGTAGACAACTTTGGTTCTCTGCCGGAACACCTCGTTCCGTATTTTTGTATATTTGTTTGTCAAAACTAAAAAACTACTGCACCGATTTAAAAAAAAAAAACCCCCAGTAGAATGCTATAATTATTATCACTGAGTAGTATAGGTTATCCTACTAATATTATAAAGGCGAAAGTTTGTGAGTGTGTATGTTTGTCTCTTCTTCACGCTAAAATTACTGAACGGATTTCAGATAGTTTATAACCTGGGTTAACACATAGAATACTTTTTATCCCGATATTCCCACGGGATCGAAACTTATGCGGGTGAAACCACGGGGCGCGGCTAGTAATTTATAAAGATATAACGCGGGCGAAGCAGCTGAAAGCTAGTTTATTATGCTTCTACAGTTCACAATAACACAGCAGCACAGAAGTTTAGACATGGGCCTATTATAGATTAAACAAAAACCAAATAGATAAGCTACAGCTAGACTACGATTATTACAACTGTGCAACTAGCAATCAAATTTAATCTAACAAACATGCACACACATACTTAGACAAGTAAATAAGTAGATATACTTATTAAGCTTTAAAAAGATATGAGTCATATTATTATTAAAAAAACAACCACAAATGGTGTTATTTGCTGACGATACTTCCCTAATTTTTAAGATAAATAGACGTGCATCAAATCTTGACGATGTAAATAACGCCCTACTGCAGGTCCAAAATTGGTTTACTGCTCATAATTTAGTATTAAATGGGAAAAAAACTAAATGCATAAGATTTGCTTTAGCGAATGTTAAAAGTAGTGATTGTGATATAGTATTGACTAAGGAGAACCTAGAATTTGTAGATAAAACTGTTTTCCTGAGGATCACGCTCGATTCAAGGCTGCAATAGGGTCCTCATTTAACATCTCTCGCAAGACGGCTAAGTTCAGCAGCATGTGCTGTAAGAAAAATCCGTCAATTTACTGATATAGATACCGCAAGGCTAGTCTATTTCAGTTACTTTTATAGTATCATGATTGTCCTACGGTATTTTACTATGGGGACGGGTTGCGGATATCGACTCTATTTTTATTCTGCAGAAAAGAGCCATTAGAGCAATATATTGCCTCCGTAGGCGCGATTCTCTAAGGGAACTGTTTAAAAATTGTTGTCAATATATCTATGAAAACATCATGTACGTCAGGAAAAATCTTAATCTTTTCAGTAAAAGAGGTGAAAGACACAATTATAGTACTAGAAATAGGGACCAATTAGTTCAACCGGGTTTCAGACTGGCTAAAGTAGACTCATCCTTCATGGGGTACTGTTTAAAATGTTACAATAAAATACCTCCCCATATACTACAACTAAATGAAACGAAATTTAAATCTTGTATTAAACGCACACTATGCTGCCAAGCATATTATAAGCTGGGGGATTATTTCGCTGACAAAAATGCTTGGCTTAACGCTGGTCCAGCTCCACAAGGGCGCATAAACTAATTGATTAGCATTCGAAAATATTGTTGGAGCTGCTGAATTTAATTGAATTGTATAACTTCAATCTCTTTTTTATTGTATAATTGCATAGCACATGTGTGAGCACTGTGACCATGCACCTTTTATAAAGCTACCATTTACTGGATACGTCTTTCATTGACTTGATATGCCCTGGCGGCTAAGAGTATGCCATGCTCACTCAAATGTCTCGCTGGTGGTGGCGTGTGTGTTGGATCGTTGAGTTCCCTTCATAATGGTTGAGCTAAACGGTGCTGATCCATGCGTCATGTTCGTGAACGGGCGCCATCAGTAGGGACTGGTCATCTAGGGAATTGTTTTTATCTTTTTATTACAGACGCTTTTTAAGTGCACGTCTTTCTACATTGTTCTCACATGTATAATTTCAACATGAATGATGTAAACAATATTTTGTAAGTTTTTTTTTTTTTTTAAATGGTGTCCGTGGAGTTTCTTTCCCGTTCTTCTCCATAGGAACCTACGCTTTGGAATGGGCAACTAGCTTCATATTTCTGACTGACTGACCCCTTGACATTTCAAAAGTGCCTGTAAATGGTTTAATTGAAATAAATGCTTTGAGTTTGAGTTGAGTTTATCCAAATCATAATATTTTGTTATTTTTGTCTTGTTCTGTGGTTATTCTTTGTTTTTTTAAATTATTATTTTGTATCCTTAATACTTGCTTTTCATTTTGTTTCCCTTAGTATGATTTTTGTTATATATTTTGCTTTAATGTTTTCACCCTTTTCAAACTTATTGTACCTACCTAAATTATAAGAGAATTATGTGGTCTCCTATAAATGGAAGTGCACACTAGTATTTTGTTGCTGTTCTTGTAAACATGTATGTAATTGTGTAGTCTCCATATCAAATACAATAATAGACAGTTACTTCAATATCAGGTATTTCAATGATGTTACTAAAATAACAGACTTGCTCTTTTATTTGCAGTCAATAGCCAGTTGGATGCAAGAGGTAGAGTCACATGGTCTGATGAGGGCTCCAAGAGTTCTGGTCGGTAACAAGTGTGACTGTGGGACGCCGGAGTCTCGACTAGCCACGACGTACGCTCAGAGGCTTGCTGATAAGTATGGAATGCCTGTAAGTTTTACGCTACAAGCTGACCCCCCGACGGGTTTTCCCATCGGCAAACATCAAGCACTTCTATATACAAACTTTGATTGCCTATTTAACCTCTTTAAGGGAGAAATTTTCAAAAATCCTTTCTCAGTGCTCAACTTCATTATAAAAAGAACTTTTGTGCAAAATTTCACGCCGGTAGCACACCAACGCCGCGAAACCATAGCAGCAAAACCGCAGTAGTTCAGTTTAATGGACTCGCGTCATGTTCGGCTACTCGAATCGGATGCGAGTTGCGGAAAAGACGCAAGTCTATTGAATTTAACTACTGCGGTTTCGCTGCTTTGGTTTCGCAGCGGGAGGTGTGCTACCGGCGTCATGCTTCTAGACCCAGCGGTTTAGTCTGTGCGTTCTGTCAGTGAATTTAAGAATTTTATTATGTAGCTTGTCTTGCCCCTTCTTTTCTTTGAGCACGAGTAGGTAAGTCATTTATTTATTTATTGTTAATAAAAATGGTACAACTCATTAAGTAACATAGAAACAATTATAAAGTTAACAATAATAATGTTGTAAATAATTTAATTTAAAACTAACATGGAACAGTGGACTCTCTTGCATACTTTCTCTCAGAAAACACCAGACATCCTAACTATATAATTTATTATAAACGCGATTGAGAATTTGTTTGTTTGTTACGCTTTCACGCCAACACGACTAAACGGTTTGGCACATGGGTAGAGTATGACCTGGAGAAGGACATAGGCTACTTTTCATCCTAGTAGATCGCAAGTTAAATTGCGGGCAACAGCTAGTATACGCATAATATTATTCCATTCATCCGAAAACACATCACATTCGGAGTTGGCAGTTAGAATGGCTGTTGTAAAACCATTACAGCAAGACAGCAAGGTTATGAGAATGCCTATTCTCATAACCTTGTCGTCCATGTACCTATTTAACGCGGCGACAAACTAATCTCTGATTTAGGGGTTTAAAAATAATTATAATGGGTAGCAAAAATACTTAATAGGTTGGCAGCTATAGTGAAGTAGCATTTTAAGTTAACAATAAATTCTATAAACAACCTCATTTTATATGAGGTTGTTTATAGAATTTATTGTTAAGCGAACATTAGAACTCTGGAACACTGGAACTCGCCGGCTGCTGCCGCGGCACCGCTCGCTTCGCTCGCTCGACTCGTGCGTTGTGTGGTCACAGTTCTAACCACGGATATCGAGGGATATGCCCTGGAGGCGTGGCCTGTGGCGCCTCGACATTGCTAAATTGGGCTTATGTTCGAACGGCGGCTGTACGCTTCATTCAGTCGCTTTGCAACTGCGTACAGTGTACTATTGATGCGTAAAAAACCAAAATGCCGAGCTGTGCAGTAATGGATATCTATTGTTTTAACCTAACCTAACCTACCTTTCAGCCATTTTCATTTACTACTTCATTTTTAGCCAAGGGGGTAGGGGTTAAAGGTGAAAGAAATTAACATTAGCCTCTTCTCAAAATTAAACGCTTACAAAAGTGTTTTTTATATGGAAGCCTATAGTTGCCTATTTAAATTCAACGTTTGTTATCCCACTGTTAATATTAGTCGCCACGTCATTATTTATAGTACCTCATAGTTAGTCGCCCTTTAAGTTGTTAGTCGCCTGGAAAATAATTTGCCATTAGATTAAAGGACACTCTGGTAAAAAAACACTTCCTCTCTCCTACATTTAGTTCCTTGCTCTTGTTTCATGTTTATATATTTATATGAATAAGTTTATGCTTTATGTATGTATGTACATATTTATTGTATACGAGGTGCATTCAATAAGTACCTAGCCTCATCGCCAGAGGGCGCTGTAGTTTCAAGAGTTTTACCACAGTGTAGCACATTCTTTTTTAATTCTTTTTTCAAATTTTCATTCCAATCCCTTCATTTGTTTTAATTTGACAACTTATGGAAGCGAACGTGTCGATCGGTTTTACAAAAATGGAAAAAGAGCAATATCGTTCGGTGATTCGATTCCTATTTTTGGAAGGGAAAACGCGCATCGAAATCAAAGAGCGCTTGGATGCTGTGTACGGTGACTCTTCTCCATCGATGGCCACCGTCAAGAATTGGTTCAACGAGTTTGCACGTGGCCGTACGTCGGTTTTTGATGAACCACGTCCAGGTGCACCGAAAACAGCTGCTACGGAGGAAAACATTAAAAAAATCCATGATCTCGTATTGGCAGATCGCCGATTGAAGGTTCGGGAGCTAGCTGAGACTGTAGGCATTTCAGAAGGAACAGTGCATCATATTCTTCACGAGGAACTCGGCATGAGAAAGCTGTCGGCGCGATGGGTGCCGCGTTTACTCACACCAGAAAACAAGCGCAACCGTGAGACCACATCGGAGACGTGTTTGGCGCTGTTTAAGCGGAATCCAGCGGAGTTTTTGCGTCGTTTTGTGACCGTCGATGAAACCTGGATCCACTGGTACACACCAGAGACCAAGGAGCAATCAAAACAATGGATCCAGACCGGGGAACGTGCTCCAAAGAAGGCGAAAACTGTAAAATCGGCCGGAAAAGTTATGGCCACCGTTTTCTGGGATTCACAAGGTGTGATCTACATCGATTACCTCGAGAAGGGTAAAACAATTACAGAGCTTTATTATGCCGATTTATTGGGCCGATTCGACGCCGAATTAAAGAAAAAACGACCCCATCTGGCGAAGAAAAAAGTACTGTTTCACCACGACAACGCACCGGTTCACACGTCTGCCGTTGCCATGGCCAAATTGGTCGAATTACGCTACGAATTGCTGCCCCATCCACCGTATTCTCCAGATTTGGCCCCTTGTGACTTCTTTCTGTTTCCTAATCTGAAAAAATCACTCGCCGGGAATAGATATGGATCGAATGAGGAGGTCATCGCCGCCACGGAGGCCTATTTTGCAGAGTTTGACAAAACTATTTTTCGAACGGGTTAAAAAAGTTGGAGCATCGCTGGGCTAAGTGTATCGAACTAAAAGGAGACTATGTTGAAAAATAAATTGCCACTTTTCCAAAATTTTCGTTTACTTTTTGTAGGCTAAGTATTTATTGAATGACCCTCGTATGTAGATGGTACACCGCTGACTACCTGCAGTATTGTCTCTCCTGTTACCTTTAATCCATCCAAAGGTTGTCTGTAAAAGATCGCTTTAAGCGATAAGACCGCCCATTGTGTCACCTTATGTAAAATTTCTAAATTTATGTCTGTGATTTTTATGGTGTAGGTACAATAAAGAGTATTCTATCTATCTATCTAAAGGAAATACATAGATATAATATTATGTTATATTAATACAATTATGTAAATACGATATCAAAACAGATAAGACATAAAATATTCATAATTCTTTCTTTTTCTTGTGGTTAGTGACTAACCTAGTATTTATGCTGCCCATGGACATATTACATGGCCAAATATTCATCATTGACGTTATTGAAAAATATATTATCATTTTGCAATAGGTTTATCAGCTTTATCAGTGGCCTTATCAAGGTCGACACAAAATACTGCAACACTCATAGCAACGAGTCATCCTGTCATAGATTTGAGTTTTGTATGCCTACATGGCTTTTATATCACACGGTCGTCAGTGTTGTATAGACCTACTATGGAATGGATGATTGTTGGCAATTTTTTTTTTCTACGGTGCGTTTTATACTTTGTACCGTGGCGTGTACAAAGGGCCTTAGGCACCTATAGTACCCACATTTTACCATTTATGTCCATGTTAAGTCCCATCCCATTGGATGCAGACTAAAAAAAATTTAAAAAACTGTAGATTATGAAAAAATTACGTACTGTACGTATTTTTTCTTTTTTTACGTTATCAAAAGATTACGGCGATACATTGAGTAAAAATGTGCCATGACGTCACGAGTATGTATTTAGATTTAATACTTACTTGAGACGTAACGACCCCCACTCCCCAACTTTAATGCGTTTTATCTAAGTAATTTTTTAGGGTTCCGTACCCAAAGGGTAAAAACGGAACCCTATTACTAAGACTTCGCTGTCCGTCTTTCCGTCTGTCACCAGGCTGTATCGCATGAACCGTGATAGTTAGACAGTTGAAATTTTCACAGATGATGTAGATATTTCTGTTGCCGCTATAACAACAAATACTAAAACCAGAATAAAATAAATATTTATGGGGGGCTCCCATACAACAGACATGAGATTTTTTGCCGTTTTTATAGATAGTTGTACGGAACTCTTCGTGCGCGAGTCTGACTCTCACTTGACCGGTTTTTATTAATATGATATATAAATATACCAAAAAATACGAGTCTAATATTTTTTGTTTATCTGACTGACGGACTAAATAGTTTTTTTTTTTTTTTTGACCCAGACATCATCCCTATTGGGGCTTATAGGGGGCGAGCCTATTGCCACCAACAGGGCAAAAATCCATACTCTGGCTCTGTTATAGGATTTATCCATCTGGAATTTCTCAGTAGCACCCTCTAAATAAATATTAAATACTATTTTTTGTCTTTCCAGCTATTTGAAACATCAGCATTATTGGACTCTGAATGTGACAACGTGGAGTCTATTTTCATGACATTGGCGCACAAGTTGTACTCCAAACAGCCTCTAAGGGTGGTCAGTGTCGAGGTAAGAACTTTTAGTAACATCACGCCTATATTCCCAGAACGGGTAGGCACAGCCACTTTCGCCCGTTATTTTTAATTAATTGACCATCATTTTTTAAAGAAAGAAAATACTTTTACTTTATTTAACATAGACTAAAAAGCACACAAATCAATAAATAGTGTAAAATGCGATTAAGAAATTAGCGGGAAAAAAAATGAAATGGTTTATTCTGTAAAATAGGATATCAGAAAAGTTAAAGTTTGCCTCAAATGTCATGATATCATGAAAAAGTCGTTTATTGGAACAAAAAATATTTTTTAGGGTTCCGTACCCAAAGGGTGAAACGGGGCCCTATTACTAAGACTCCGCTGTCCGTCTGTCACACACTATAAACAGAATAAAATAAATATTTAAGGGGGGCTGCCATACAACAGACATGATTTTTTTGCCGTTTTTATAGATAATGGTACGGAACCCGTCGTGCGCGAGTCCTATGGCCGGTTTTTTTTAATAATAAATCCATAGATAAACTTACGCATTCTTCCCATTGGATAGGCAGAAATTACAGAACGCCACCTGTTACGATCCTTACATACTTCTTTTGCTTTGTTTAAGATGTGATGTGATTTCATAATTTGTCATTAACTCAAATAATATTCCATTTTCAGGGAGAATACGGGCCAGGCTTAGTAAATCTTCAGCGACAGAAGCGGTCCACGAGTTCCAATGACAGCTGTCTATGCAGCTAAACTATGCACCTCATAGCCGCTACGCAATGTACTCGATACAAAATAATTCCGTCTAACACCCATGACCAAACTTACCACGACAGAGAATTAAGCTGTTTAAATTATTAACAGCTATGTCTCCTGCCGTTTTTAGCCCAGGTTCGCACGGGTGATTTTATATGGTGTACTGGATTATCGGATTAATCAAGAATTGCCTTGGCTTACCTGGAAGTGGTCTTTAAATACACTCCAGGCCAGGTAGGTCCAAGCAAAGGATACCTGCTCAGGACGATATTCACAGGTGAAAATGTGGTGCTGTCCCACAAACAACGGAGCACTTAATATCGTGACGCGTGTCGCTACTGAAGATGCCACTCTTGGAGCTAAATTCTGGGTCGACTCTATTTAGGTTACCATCGAAACGCTAAGAAAAAAAGAGGCTTCTGATGAAGCAAAATTCGCTGCTCCGTTCTGGGCCGACTCAATTTAGATTGCCATCGAAATGACAGAAAAAGTAGCGCTTACCCACTCATTTCCATTTCACGGTTTCAGTTCCTGAATTTTCCTGATCATTCACTGTATGAATTTAGAAAGGCATTTCCGGATGTTTGCGTCCGGCCTTACAATGTATATTTTGCAGGCAGATTGTATGATTCGTCATTTTACAAACGGCGCCGTCCGTTTACAAACGCTCGCGGTTTTGCAAAATGCCTAAGGCAAAATGTAAATTGCCTAATCACTATATAATATGCTTATAGGGATGATGACTAAAAAATGTTTTTTTGTCCGTCATGTAGATTATGAAAAAATAACGTACACGTATTTTTTCTTCTTTTACGTTATCAAAAGATTACGGCGATACATTAAAATGTGCCATGACGTCACGAGTATGTAGATTTTATACCTACTTGTGTCGGTCGTAGCGAGCCCGCACTCCGCAACTTTATTGCGTTATAACTAAGTATTTTTTTATACATATGATAGAGCAAAAAAATACGAGTCAAATATTTTTTTATTATCTGACTGACTGACTAAATCGAATTTCTTTTTTTTGACCCAGGCATCATCCCTATTCAAACGACGTTTACAAAATGCCGCGGCAAATTGGAAGTATAAATACTTCGTTACCCGGCACGTAAAAAACGTAAGGTGTCCTTGGAATCTGTTGTTCGGAGGACTCCTGCGGAATATTATTGGTACAAAATTGTGAACTGCAACAAACAATTTACAATTAATGCATTATTATTATTTTTCGATAATTTATAATCTAACTGAAATAATACGTAACGCACCTTGCGCTAATACTAAATAGTTTGCCTAGCTGCGAGCAACTTGGAAGTAGCGCTCGGCGGCTGCTGCCGGGGCACCGCTCGCTTCGCTCGCTCGGCTCGCGCGCGGTTGGTCACAGTTCAAACCTAACCTAACCTATTTTACCCAGTTCACAATTTTTTGATTGTTTATAATCTTACAGAAATAATACCGATAAATTATAAACTAACGGTTCTCACATTATTACGGTGATATTGTGGCGGCATCTACATAGCCACATGCGAACTACGCATCAAAGACCTGACGTCACACAAATCCTGCATCGCGCAATTTACCGCGCGATTGACATAATATATATACAAGCTCCCGACTTTCGGGCAGTTGCCGGCGGGCATCTGCCCGAAAGTGATGTGATGATGATGACGTCACGCTGAAGTAGTTGTACGGAGGCTGCGCTAACGTTCATACTCGGGGTCACCAATTTACTGGCATGAGGAACAGGGTGTAAAGTTCACTCATCCTCTTTAGAAAAGGAAGGATCCTTCGACCAGACGGGTGTCCTGTCTCGCCAGACATGACACCCGTCTGGTCGGAGGATCCTCCCAGATTTGTTCCGCATATCTCTAAAATATAATAGTTAAACGTGTTTAATGATGGTCTCCCTACAATAACAATCAATGTCGAAATTATAACAACTGAACAAATTGTCAATTTGCCTTAGGCATTTTGCAAAACCGCGAGCGTTTGTAAACGGACGGCGCCGTTAGTAAAATGACGAATCATACAATCTGCCTGCGATATTATATACAATTCTGTATCTAAGGACTATATTTAAATACTTGTTTCCAATTGATGTTATTTCCAAACATCAACTTTATGCTAGTATAAATAAAATCAATTTTAGACTGACTAGTACTGTTGAAAAGGTCATTAAAAAATTAAGTTGTAGCGCAAACTGAACCATATGAGTAGGTATTACAGTTGTTTTTCCTAAAACTCGTGTTTGTTTACAAGTTTTATATTATAATTGCGAATGCAGATTACATTATTGGTGCTTCCAAATTTTGCATTTAGTTCAGAGTTAATAATGAACAAATATTATTTTCTAAGATTAGACTAGGGCTTGTGCTTAAAATACTTCTATTTTTATTTGAAATGAATGAAAAAAATCATAGTAAAAACTAATCTTGGTTGCGTTCATTTTAATAATAAAATATTTTTTGAATTTACATATTATCAAGCATTTCATTTTTGGGTTTCCGTAGCCAAGTGGCAAAAACGCACCCTTATAATTTCGTCATGTTCGTCTGTCGGTCTGGATGTCACACAGCCATTTTACTCGGGAGACTATTTTAACCATATCGATGAAAATTCGAAAGGAGGTGTATTCTATGCACTATACATGTAACTGACCGATGAATATGTTAGATCCATCCAAAGATTATGATGTTTCCGAGTGATTTTTGCTATTTAAGTCAATAGTTTCTGGGATATGGAATAGTTTTAGTTACAACCGCAGAAATAACTTTGTTTTTAGGGTTCCGTAGTCAACAAGGTACCCTTATAGTTTCGCCATGTCCGTCTGTCTGTCCGTGGCTTAGCTCAGAAACTTAGTACTAGAAAGCTGTAATTTGGCGTGAGTATACATATTAATCACGCCGATAAAGTGGTAAAATTAAATGATGAAAAATATTTTTTTGATGGTACCCTACAAGTAAAGTGGGTATCTTTTTCTCGTTTATCCCATTGTGGTGTCGTTGGAAAGATCGTTAAAAAATATTGTGACCGTGTGAAAACCATTTTTGGATTCAGGGACCCGTTTGTAAAAATTTTGCTGGCACATGGGATGTGAAAAAAAAAAAAAAAATTTTCAACAATCATCCATGTGCCAGCAAAATTTTTGGTTTCGGAAATGTGAAATATAATTCACGGCAGTAGTATATATAACGAAATTAAAAGGAAAACTATCACAGCTTAAGTAGGCTCTACAAGTAAACGAGTAATAATCGACCAACTTACATTTGCAGTTGCAAAAACATGTTCTCCCCATTCATTCCGTATGGGACAACATGTTTTTGAACTGCAATGCTAAGTTTGTTCTTGGGATCAATTCATCCCGACTACGGAACTACGGAACCCTTCATTGTGTGTGGTCCACGCACGCATTTTGTCGGTTTTCCTTTCGGTGTCGGTAAAATCAGTACTGAGCATGCGTAAATATTTATTCTAACTACGGAACACTTCACTGTGCGTAGTTCAACACGCACTTGGCCGGTTTTGTATCCCAAAATAATTAATATTCCTTTGTTGCTGCGATGTAATAATTTGTGTTCAGTTTGTCCCATTCGAAATTAATACACAAGTCAGAATCTTACGTAATATATTTTGAAGTTTTACGTCACAGGCATTTTATATTTATTTTATTTAATACATTTTTATTAGATAATTTATATATGATATATGATATGATATGTTAAACTAATTTACTTACCTTTTATTTCTGTGCTTTTCGAAGATATGTAAAATTAGATCTCTATCAAATTAAGACCTCATTTACATCATCCTTGTTATTTTTAAGGCAGCTTTTCATAATCATCATCTTCTTGTCTTTTTTTTTGTGTGCCGCCCATGGGCCTCTGACTTGGCTTCACATGCTTTCGAGAAATATCTCTCAGGCAGCAGTGATAATTATACAATACGCACATGAATCCGAAAATCAGAGGTGCGTGCCTTGGGTTCGAACTCAACTCATTTTATTAAGTCTTAAATGATAACTTTTGCGGTGCAATAGGTACCAATTTGTGTAAAATCTGCCTGCCAAAGCAAATATGCCTGTTTTAAACAAACCGTGTGCCAATATGGTCATAAATACTGTAAGTGGTGGCAAATGAAGTCAACTTTTAGTAATAATAAAATTTATATTAAATTATGTAACAGTATTTTATCTTCCATATTTTGTCGTCTATTAAATAAATATTCAATATTTTTACCTGTATATTCAAATTATTCAATTAAATTAGTTTAGGTATATCATGTGCTGTGGAATAGCAAATAAACAATGTATTTCAGGCCTTATTTAAAAACAGTAAACCTGTTGAAAATGTGAGAATATGCAGAAAAAACATTTAAATACCAATGAATTTAAATAAATTGTGTGAAAATTATAAAATTGTGTAATATTTAATTTATTTTTATATAAGAATAGCACTATAAGTATTAGACAGAATACGTGAAATCATTGAGATATTAAATAAATCGTTTTACGTTGTTATTTTTGGCCATTTATTTTTACCAATTTTTTTTAAGTCTCGGATGTACAGACGCCAGCACTACAACCTGACAAATTTCTTTAATAGATTTTCAACTTTATCATTAAAGTATAAGGTTCAAAGTTGATTGGGAAAATTTGACAGTTTCGGGTAGGTTGACCTGCTGGCGTCTGTACAGTATTCCAGCAGTGATCGTCTTTCGGCTGAAATGTTATGATGAAGATGACACGGGATGTGTCAATGTCAACATATCTGTCCTGTATTAGACTAAAACTCAAGAACTTAAGGAGCAGCAGGCCACCTCATAGTCTCCTCTCCATTTTCCTTTGAGCGCAACTTCTAGCACAGAGAAGAAGCGTGAGTCCCAGCCAGTGGGAACATTAAAGGCAGATTAAGCAACTTCTAAGACACTATCTGCCCATAATATTAGCATGCGGCGAAGGTAGCGACAGCAAACGGTCTATTATCCGAAATAGGTTGTAGAGTTAGAAAGCTAAGGTGGCAATGTGCTGAGTAAACAAAACCTAGCATGCGACGCCTCCCGACTTGAAAGAGCAGTGGGTGCAGAGTAACTAATGACTGGGCCAATCTGGAAAAGGCCTATTTCCAGCACTACGTTGAATAACTTTTGATATGCAATCTGTCGTACCATGATAAGCTTGAGACAATAAAACAAAACAATTAGGTACCTTGTCTACACAATAAATAATTGAGATTACTATTAGGTCGGTTGGCCTGTTTGGGTCGTGTTCTAGAGTGGAGACTGCGAATCGGCTAATGTAAGGTAAGACCCTATCAGGCTAGGTGGAGCAACGATCTTCGCGGCTAATACATAGCAGCTGGATGAGAGTTGCTGAGAATAGAGCTGAATGGCGTGCAATTGGAGAGGTCTATGTCCGCCAGTGGACTGTTTTAGGCACATATTTGATTTATGACTTCTCTTAAAGATGTATACTTACTTCTAATAAAAATGTTATTTTAAAATGTACCTAATTCAAATTACAGGTGGTGGGTATTGTTAATGAAAGAAAGTAAAATATCAATACCGGTTCAGCCGTTTGGCAGGTACGATGGCGCAGACAGACCTACCTACTTATAAAACCGACTCGTAATTTTAGCGATCAATTGTAACGACTCCGTGGCGCAACGGTAGCGCGTCTGACTCCAGATCAGAAGGTTGCGTGTTCAAATCACGTCGGGGTCAATTGTCTCTTTTTGAATTTTGTTGTCACTTTATATTATTTTCATTTTTATTTAGTTTTTTTATCAGAATAATTAAGTGCTATAATAGCCATATTTTATATCCCATACATTGATGGACGTCACGGTCAATTCTCGCAACTGCAAATTTTTCGAATTATTGAATTCGAATTATATGGTCATGTTTTTTTAATGCATTGACTTTACAGTACTTTACTTTACTTTTGAAGTCTGATTTTACAGCTCATTTCAACTTGATACCTCTGCACGTGTTCTTGAGAAAAAGGGTCTTGACAGACGAACAAAGAAGTCATCCTAAAGGGTTCAGTTTTCATTTTGAGGTACGGAACCCTAAAAATGAACAGGAAAATCTAATTGTACGCCGTAGTATTATAGTTTCTGTGTCATGTATTTTTGATAGGTGAATGCTACGAATAATAAAAGGGTGAATGTAAATATTTAAATAAAACCACAAAATAATTTCATCTCAATTATATTAATTTTAATTAACAAGAGAACATAGACAGCATTCGCCGTAAGGTACAACCATAGACGGAGCCCCATACATTAGGGAACTAGCCGAAACACTTGTAATACTAGATAATTAACGGATTAGAGCAGTGACGTCACAGATAGACTGCTGCAAAAATATAAGAAAATAATCTTTTTTTTTCTGTCTATATTACGTGGAACTAAATATTACATATTTGTTGCCAAGAGGTCTACATTTTTATTATAAAAAAACGTCTTTGGCATAATTATAATAAAAATCGTGTAATTCTCATGAGATGACGATCGGCAACGAATATGTCGTGTGTTAATTTTGTAACATCAATCGGTTGAAGACACTGAACGAGACACAACATAAGTTTTATTGTTATTACGTCAGGGGGCGTTTAGTGTCCCGCAAAGTGTTAATTTACGTGATCTTAATATCTCTTAATTATATGCTGACATAATTTGAGAGTAAAATCTTGAGAAGACATCAAAGACATACATGTAGATTAAGTAGATTTATTTTCTAACTACACATATAATGACACTGCCCTTTTTTTATCTTAATAAAGAGCCATGCTACAAAATAACACACAATACACCTACTAGATTTAAAAACAATATTGCGCGTCAGTATTTAAAAAATACAAGTCAAATGTGAGAATTTCCAATTAAACGGCCCATAGGCGAGTTACCGTCACGAACAACAAACCTACTATTCAAATCTTCTAAAACCATCTTCCTCCAATTCTGACCTACGGGCGCTTATCACATAGATTTAATATATCACATACATATATACACAAACAGCAAAGCTTCTGTTTTATTCACAGCAAAGTCAAGTTTAATATTTGAAAATTGTTAATACTATTACATTGATAAACCAGCAGGGTTACTCTCAACATCTTTGAGTTTTCAATCGAATTTAAAATGTGTCGGATACGAATTCGATTCGATTCGAACTCGAAAATGGTGGGAATAAGCCATCAAATTATAATAGTTGCTAGTACATACATTAATCTCAAAATTGCTATAACTTGCACATTGCTAGATCTTCCATAGCTAATTCTTGTTATAGACTAAGGTCGCAACCTAACCAAAAGCTGCGATCGTCACATTCATAAGTCACTTTTTGTTCGGCGAACCGGATCGCGTGGTCGCGCCGACAGAGGGCGCGTTCCGATTTTGCGAACAAAAATTTACATTTGAACGCGAATATCGCTTTTGGTTAAAAGGCCTAATTCTTCTAAGAACACTAAAAGGGGTGCCAGATATTAAAAAAAAAGAAATGTTAGCTATATTTCTGTTCACCCCTGGCGGTTGATGTATTATAAAGATTTTTTGAAAAGTGCTTAAAAACTAAAGCTGCAACATATGTATGACCTAGTCTATTGTGTTAGGAATCTCTTTAAAGTATTAATTTACGAAGAATACTATCTAGAAAGAACATTAAATTTACATAAACCTATCTAAAAGTAAGACAAAACACGGACACACGATTATTTTAATGATTGCAATAAGATTTACACGCGGTCTCTGAAAGACGACAAACAACCTGTCCAATCTCTTGGCAACTGTAGAGATTGATTGAACGGAACGACAACAGCCAAACATTACACTTGCCATGAGATGTTGCTTCCAGAAACCGGGTGTACAATACGGCCGATATAACTTGGCAGTTCCGAGCTTCGTGCAGAAGGCTGCGCAATAACATTTTTTAGGAACCAAATGGTGATGTGAGGCGAGTGTGAGTGAGAGAACATGCGCGAAAGTTCGCAGAGCCTATGTTCAGACCTGCCAAGTTATATCGGCCGTGTTGTATATGTAGTTAATCGGTTGAAGGACACTGAACGAGACACAACAGAAGTTTTATTGTTATTACGCCTGAGGGCGTTAATTGTCCCGCTAAAGTTAGTAACTAAATTATGATAATGTTACAGATGATAGTGGGGATAAAGAATTAAGTGCGTATTATTGCCACGTTGTCCCGGCAAAGAAAAGACTTCGGAAGTCATACCGTGGCATTCTATAGAGCCTAGTAATAGAAGTATATAACTATTGTATTCGATTGAATTTTTTTCTGAGCTAGGTAATGTAATAAGAAGTGTTAATAGGTTGACGGATGCTGAACGACACACAATAGAAGGTTTATTTTTATTACGTTTGGGGGCGTTTAGTGGCCCACAGTGTTAAAGTACACACGGCTACTTATCTACATTTCCAGTATAAGCTGACCTCTCATTGTACGGAAATCTTATAAAATGCAAGATCAGCTTATTCTGGAAATGTAGCCATGTGACACAGATTAATACAGAAGGGTCACTCCGCAAAATCATTTAAATAAAAAGCGACACAATAAAGTGCAATTCCTGTCGCTCAGAGTTAATTAACTACTTAGTTATATTCACCTAGAAGTTGCCTCTCTTTCTATTGCGTAACTCTTATATCTTCTGACTACTCGAGTCGAATTGGCCCGACAAGTCGAGCGCGCCGCGTACTGGTAGCATCATAACTAAAATGCGGAGTGCGCCTTCTGTACTAGTCTGTCGTATAATTCTTCTCGCAAAGTCTAAACTAGTCTAGCAAGCTAGTTAACAAGAACACCAAAGATAGTGCACGTACGTACTTAAAACCAGGCACTATTTCAGAGCCTTAGTGCAATCTACTTTAAAAACACTCAATCTAATTTCAAGCCGACTGCTTGCTCTGCTAATACAAACTCGAGTGGCATTTAAGTTCATGAAAAATTCTGTAAAAATATATATCTTGATTCTGGTGTCTCTGTTTTCTGGTGTTCTTTTTCCTATGAGCGTAAGGCCCGCAAAGCAATTCTATTGCTTATTGAATTGAATACACAATAGTTTGAAGCAATATTAATCGGGGCACTGAACGAGACATAATAGAAAATTTATTGTTATTACGTCTGGGGGCGTTTAGTGTCCCGCAACGTATTAAGTTTTTTTTTTATATTGACTCACCACATTCTAAGTTTATTTGGTGTTTGGTTAATGTAATCTAAAGTTAACAATTATTCATTAGTATTGCATGTTTCAAAATTGTTTCATTAAAACTACGTTAATGTGCAAATGTGCAAATATAATCTAAAGATATTCTTATGGGAAGCGGTGTTCTCTTTTTTCTGAAAACCTTATCAATTTCATTCTACCGAAATATTTTCTCAACTTGTATTCTGGTTACTTTGCTAGCAGATTTGAAAATTTTATAGAAATTGATAAGGTTTTCTGAATCCAGAAGTGTAAGTGTAATTCTATGGATCGGGACGTTTTTATTTAAATACAATTCAAAATAGTGTACACATTATTTTCATAACATATACTATTAGGACCCCTTTATTCATAAAAAAAAAAACATCATATTAAATCGCACACGCCTTTTACGAAATCCAGCGTATTATTAAATTTCAAAGTTAGTTTTTTATCTCAAAATGCTTGACTCTTCTAACTAACAGTGAAGTTTGTAACGAACAGGCAGTGGTGCACGTATAGTACTCTACACTTCGCCAGTTAAGTTTAAGTCCCATGTAATAGGGGGCCAGGCCTATGCCATCAACCGTTCACAAATCTAGACTCTGGGCTAGCACTTAGAAATTTCAGATGGAAAAACCCAAACACACTTTGCCCCAACCCGAGGATCGAACCCAGGACCTCATGCTCATCAGTAGCGCTTGCGACCACTAGACCAACGAAAAAAGAAATAGTTACGTTATTAATTATTTCAGTTTAACAATGATAATTAAGTAACATTACCATCTTTACATACCGAGACTCCTCCGTGCCTCGGAAAGCACGTTAAGCCGTTGGTCCCGGTTGTCATTCGTGGATCTTTGACAGTCGTTACGGGTCGTCAGAAGCCCGAAAGTCTGACAACCAGTCTTACCAAGGGGTATCGTATTACCCAGTTACTGGGTTGTGGAGGTCAGATAGGCAGTCGCTCCATGTAAAATACTGTTATTCAGCTGCATCCGGTTAGACTGGAAGCCGACCCCAATATAGTTGCGATAAGGCTAGGCAGATTGAATGATAATTAAGTAACATGAATAAAGGGATCAACGCAATTTAAAATCTATGTTAGATCTATAATCATCAAAAATCATTGGTTAGTAATTCAAAACACGTATTTTAAAGAAAATCACAGTTATTACAACTAGATTGTCTTTGTGCCAAATGAACACTATTTGATAACACTGCTGGTTATTGACACCACTGCCAAGTGTTGGGCAGAACGGGTCATCTTCAGGTAAAACGGGCCATCTTCCGGCAAAACGGGCCTTTTCCGGACAATTTAGGATGTTTATAACATATCTCATGGGCATAAGTTGTCTGTGGATTAGTAATACTTGCAGGGCTTATGCACAATCCAATCATTTTCTTTTTAGATCGAATCGGATTTGATTTGAATTGGTGTCACGTTGACACTTATTTGAATCAAATTCGATTCGACTCCGGAATCAGAGACTGGTATCTTTTGACCATTTATTATGTATTACAGCGTCGTTTATTTTCGATTTTTACTTCCCAATGTTTTTTTTTTTTGTAATGTTATGTTACCGACGACCCTACAGCAAACGGGTCGTCGAGAGATATCACACACAATTTTGTACGATGTTCGATAGAGTATTTTTCTAACCGCACGCTAAGCAAAGCCGTGTGAAAACCTATAGTTGCCTGTTCTACCGTTTTATACATAAATCGAAGATCAAACTCAGATTTAAATTTTCCGAGTTCTGAGTAGTTGCCATCTTTGAGTTGTTGAGCTTTTCCTAGTGTCTGCAGCAGTGAAAAGTATGCAAGTAAGCATGCATGTAACTAGCTCTAACATGTGGTGATGATGAATGATGGACGAGAGTTATAATCACAGCTCAACATTTCATTTCCATCTATCTCGCGAGTTGTTGAGCTACTCCCTATTGAAGCGAGTGTTGTGACAAGCTTCTGCAGCAGCGATAAGCTAGCCATGTGGTGGTAACGAGTTAGATTGACGGCTCAACATATCAGCGAATTTTTGAGCTATTCCCTAGTGTAGCGAGTGTTATTGACAAGCGTCTGTAGCAGGGACAGGTCGGCGAGAATACGCGCGTATCACAAGTTCTGCCATGTTGTGGTGACGAGAACGTTGGTGTCGAGGGCGCGCGCGATTCGTTCGTGTAAGCCGTGTGAGAGCCACTGCATGCGGAGTGTGGAGTAGCGCGACGGGCACAGGTGCAGCGGGTTGCCGCGGCGGAGACCCTGAGGAAACAAATTAACAGTTATTTTAGATTCGTTATAAACAAGGAGCTGTGACGGTCAAGATATGCAGCCCCGGATCTAGATTTTTTTGAGGCGGGGCAAATACTGCCATCTTCTGCCCCCCACCGATCCTTTATGGGGGATGCGCTAAGGTAGCCCGCGAAATTTAAATTTTCTCGAAATTAAAATGTTGGGAGCAACATATTAATCAAATTTGGCCCCGCGCGCGGGCGCGGCCAGCAGCAGCAGCTCGCAGTCGCGCACGCGCAGGAACACGCCGGCGCCGCCGTATGAAGGCTCACCTGGTCAGTCTCCCCGTACGAGTCCAGATAAGGCGCCGGCAGCTTGGCCCCGCGCGCGGGCGCGGCCAGCAGCAGCAGCTCGCAGTCGCGCACGCGCAGGAACACGCCGGCGCCGCCGTATGAAGGCTCACCTGGTCAGTCTCCCCGTACGAGTCCAGATAAGGCGCCGGCAGCTTGGCCCCGCGCGCGGGCGCGGCCAGCAGCAGCAGCTCGCAGTCGCGCACGCGCAGGAACACGCCGGCGCCGCCGTATGAAGGCTCACCTGGTCAGTCTCCCCGTACGAGTCCAGATAAGGCGCCGGCAGCTTGGCCCCGCGCGCGGGCGCGGCCAGCAGCAGCAGCTCGCAGTCGCGCACGCGCAGGAACACGCCGGCGCCGCCGTATGAAGGCTCACCTGGTCAGTCTCCCCGTACGAGTCCAGATAAGGCGCCGGCAGCTTGGCCCCGCGCGCGGGCGCGGCCAGCAGCAGCAGCTCGCAGTCGCGCACGCGCAGGAACACGCCGGCGCCGCCGTATGAAGGCTCACCTGGTCAGTCTCCCCGTACGAGTCCAGATAAGGCGCCGGCAGCTTGGCCCCGCGCGCGGGCGCGGCCAGCAGCAGCAGCTCGCAGTCGCGCACGCGCAGGAACACGCCGGCGCCGCCGTATGAAGGCTCACCTGGTCAGTCTCCCCGTACGAGTCCAGATAAGGCGCCGGCAGCTTGGCCCCGCGCGCGGGCGCGGCCAGCAGCAGCAGCTCGCAGTCGCGCACGCGCAGGAACACGCCGGCGCCGCCGTATGAAGGCTCACCTGGTCAGTCTCCCCGTACGAGTCCAGATAAGGCGCCGGCAGCTTGGCCCCGCGCGCGGGCGCGGCCAGCAGCAGCAGCTCGCAGTCGCGCACGCGCAGGAACACGCCGGCGCCGCCGTATGAAGGCTCACCTGGTCAGTCTCCCCGTACGAGTCCAGATAAGGCGCCGGCAGCTTGGCCCCGCGCGCGGGCGCGGCCAGCAGCAGCAGCTCGCAGTCGCGCACGCGCAGGAACACGCCGGCGCCGCCGTATGAAGGCTCACCTGGTCAGTCTCCCCGTACGAGTCCAGATAAGGCGCCGGCAGCTTGGCCCCGCGCGCGGGCGCGGCCAGCAGCAGCAGCTCGCAGTCGCGCACGCGCAGGAACACGCCGGCGCCGCCGTATGAAGGCTCACCTGGTCAGTCTCCCCGTACGAGTCCAGATAAGGCGCCGGCAGCTTGGCCCCGCGCGCGGGCGCGGCCAGCAGCAGCAGCTCGCAGTCGCGCACGCGCAGGAACACGCCGGCGCCGCCGTATGAAGGCTCACCTGGTCAGTCTCCCCGTACGAGTCCAGATAAGGCGCCGGCAGCTTGGCCCCGCGCGCGGGCGCGGCCAGCAGCAGCAGCTCGCAGTCGCGCACGCGCAGGAACACGCCGGCGCCGCCGTATGAAGGCTCACCTGGTCAGTCTCCCCGTACGAGTCCAGATAAGGCGCCGGCAGCTTGGCCCCGCGCGCGGGCGCGGCCAGCAGCAGCAGCTCGCAGTCGCGCACGCGCAGGAACACGCCGGCGCCGCCGTATGAAGGCTCACCTGGTCAGTCTCCCCGTACGAGTCCAGATAAGGCGCCGGCAGCTTGGCCCCGCGCGCGGGCGCGGCCAGCAGCAGCAGCTCGCAGTCGCGCACGCGCAGGAACACGCCGGCGCCGCCGTATGAAGGCTCACCTGGTCAGTCTCCCCGTACGAGTCCAGATAAGGCGCCGGCAGCTTGGCCCCGCGCGCGGGCGCGGCCAGCAGCAGCAGCTCGCAGTCGCGCACGCGCAGGAACACGCCGGCGCCGCCGTATGAAGGCTCACCTGGTCAGTCTCCCCGTACGAGTCCAGATAAGGCGCCGGCAGCTTGGCCCCGCGCGCGGGCGCGGCCAGCAGCAGCAGCTCGCAGTCGCGCACGCGCAGGAACACGCCGGCGCCGCCGCCGCACGCCACGCAGTGCGCCACCACGGCGCCCACGCGCTGGACTTCACTGCCGCGACTCGTCTGGAGAAAGAAAAGGCATAAGGTCGGTGATGAGGATGACGTCTATGTAGTTAGCAGCATCTGACGACTGTAAGTTGGAACTAACTGGGTCTAATAGTTCCCACTATGTCCTGACGATCGGTTGTCCGACCGTGTGGTGTTCGGTCACAAAGAATAGCACCACCCCGCCTCTTCCAACGGGTTTCGTAAAAGGCGACTAAGGAAAATCGGGAGATCCCCAATGCACACAAGTCTGCTTGGTCCGAGTCGACCGAGTTACAAGTACAACCGACGTAATAATGCGCAGAACATTTTAATGATGTCTTGAATCCCGATGCAATCAGCGCTGATCTGTCGTACATAAATACACTAGATGAACTGCCAGTTTGTCAAGATTTAGAAGACCCATCTACTTTTGCAGTTTGCAGAAAAAGTCATGCGTCTCAAAAACAACAAAACATCTGGAATGGACCAACTTCCAGCAGAAATCTACAAATACAGTGGAAAACGTTATAAATAGGGTCTACCACATAGCCAAAAGTGTGTGGGAAAGTGCAGAAGTTCCTCAGGACTGGAGAGATGCCGTGATCTGCAAGCTGTACAAAGGGAAGGGAGATGTCTCCGATTGTAGCTCCTACCGAGGCATACCCACAATATATTATCACTTTTCTCTAGTGCCGGTAAAATTCTTGCCCACATTATCAATAGCCGCCTTAGAAAACTTGCTGAAAAATACCTGCCTGAGAGCCAATGTGGCTTTCGTCCTTGCATAGGTACTATCGATGCCATATCCATCGTCATTTGTTGATAAAATTCATCCAAAATTAGATGCTGAATATAATCCAAAAGCATCCATTATATCAAGAAGGGCTAAATCAATGTTTATGGCTCCCAGTACACCACACGACATACATAAATTAATAATGTCATTAAAAAACACTGGTAGTGTGGGTTTTGATGGGATCGCCACTAAAATAATAAAGTCAGTATCAGTCGAGATATGCAGTCATCTGAGTCACTTAATCAACCTCAGTATATGTACGGGTGTATATCCAGAAGCATTAAAAATATCCATAATTAAACCACTATTCAAGAAAATAGATATGGAGTTGATGGAATATTATAGACCCATCTCACTCATACCAGTCATCTCAAAGGTATTCGAAAAGTACATTTACAAACAGTAAGCTAATTTCAGTGAAAAGAATAACATCTTATGTGAAGAACAAAAAGGATTTAGGCAGCATAGAACCATCGATATGGCAATTTATGACTTTTAGTTTCCGATTATTAGAAATGTGGATAAACGATTCCCCATATGTGCCATATTTTGCGATATGACGCAGGCTTTCGATTATGTCCATCATAATACATTGTTAAATAAGTTAGAAGCCTACGGCATAAGAGGCAACGTACTCGAACTAATGAAATCGTATTTAGAAAACAGAACACACATAACCGAAATTAGTCGCATCAACGTAATTAATAAACATGAAGAGACATCGCGGTCTCGAGAACGCAAAATTACATTCGGTGTTCCACAGGGAAGCGTTGTGGGCCCGTTTGGATTTATATTATATGTTAATGATATGCCCACGTCCATTGAACATCCCTTAACTATGTTTGCTGATGATAGTTCCATTACGATCCCGTGTAAAAATAAAAATACATATGAAACGGACATAAATGATTCTCTTGACAATTTGATTAAATATCTAGATAAGAATAATTTGAATATAAATTTAAGTAAGACTATGATATTGCACTTTAGGCAACGTATTCCTCGTGTACCTAACCTTAACATACACTACAAAAATAACGACATTGATGAAGTAACTGATACCAAATTTTTGGGATTACAAATATACTGCAGTTTAAACTGGAAAGCACATATTGACAGGTTGTGTAAAAAATTGAGTTCGTCTGCATTTGCTTTACATAGACTATCCTCCATAGTGGATACAAAAACACTTCTTGCGGCGTACTACGGTATTGCTGAATCTTATTTACGCTATGGTGTCATTTTCTGGGCGAACTCCACCGACAAAAAGACAGCATTTAAGGCTCAAAAAAGAGGTCTCCGATCAATGTATAAACTAAAAACCACCGACAGTTGCAAGCCATATTTCAAGCAGTATAACATATTGACCCTTCCGTGTATCTATATTCTTGAATTGGCTATGTTTGTGAAGAACAATCCAAATCGTTTTGAACGTTTGGCCGATGTATACCCAAGAAACAGACGTGACAATTCAAAATTAAATAATGTACCGTGTCAAACCGCTATGATGCGCAAAAGTATTTATTGCATGGCCCCAGTTGTTTATAATAAGTTGCCAAGTGCATGGAAAGACTTGAAAACATTGCAATTCAAAAGTACACTTCGTAAATTGTTAATACATAAAGCATATTACAGTGTAACTGAGTTTTTAACGGACAATTTTTATCAGACCACCTCGAAGTTTTAATTAATTAATTATTGTTCTGCGTATGGAATATTTATGGTGTGTTGTCTATGACCTGGAATTTTGATGTTTGATTGTTTATTTATGTAATATTTGAATTTTAATAATTTTATTTAATGAGAATGACATAACTAATTTAATGTTCCAACAAGAGTTTAAATTTTAACAATTTTATATAGGTAATGAAAATGTTTGCATGAAGAATGGTGAAATATGGCAGAACTCTGATGAAAACCTACTACTACCTACTTATGTATAACCCATATTTGCAAATAAATGCTATTCTATTCTATTCTATTCATCGTAAGACAACTCCAAGAGAAAAGTTTGGAACATCAAAGGCCTCTCTACATGTGCTTTGTCGATCTAGAGAAAGCATTTGATAGAGTTCTACGTGAGGCTCTTTGGCTTGTTCTCAAAAAGTCTAAAGAAGTTTGTCAACCTCATACGCCAGTTTCATGTTGGCATGAAAGCGCAGGTTCAACATGAAAATGAACTTTCTGAGGAGATCCAGATCACAAGTGGAGTAAAACAAGGTTGCGTCATGGCACCCAAACTCTTTGCCATTTACTTCGCAGTAGTTGTGAGAGACGCCCTGCAGTACTGTGGTGACCAAATTCAACTGAATGTCCAGACTGATAAAGGCGTGTTTGATGTTTCTAGATTTAGAGCAACATTGAAACTGCAAAAGATTTCCACTCTGGAGATACTTTATGCTGACGATGTGAGCCTCATGTCCGACAGCATGGCGCATCTCCAAAGCTATGTCGATGCACTACATCAATCCTGTCAACGATTTGGATTAGTTATCAGTGCTTCCAAGACGCAAGTCCTCAAATAACCACCCCGAGGCTGCAAAGCTGATAAAGCCATACTTAATCTAGAAGGGAAACCACTAGAGGAAGTTCCGCAGTTTAAATATCTTGGAAGCAACATACGGCATGATAACACCCTATCTTCGGAGATACCATCGCGCATTGCAATGACGCTGCGACCTTTGGACGCCTCAATGATCGTGTCTGGAAATCCCATGACCTCAAGCTAGAGACAAAGGTTAGAGTTTACAAGGCATTAATCTTACCTGTTGTTCTATATGGCGCAGAAACATGGTGCCTTTACAAACCAGACAATAGGAAACTAGACACATTTCATCTACGATGTCTCAGGTCGATCTTGAACATTAAGTGGCAGGACCATGTTCCTCATACGGAGGTCCTGCACCATTCCGGTTTGTATGACATGGAAGCCTTACTCATGGAGCGTCAACTCAGGTGGTGTGGACACGTCCTTCGCATGAAGGACAACCGTTTACCCAAATTAGTCTTTTACTCCGAGATGGCAGAAGGCAAACGGAAGCATGGCGGTCAACATCTCCGCTATAAGGATGTACTTAAGAGGCATCTTAACGCTTGTGCTATTGATCCTACAAGTTGGGAGAGGCTCGCATTACACAGGTCGTCTTGGCGCTCAACTATTCACAAAAGTAATAAATCTTTCGAAAAAAGCGACACGAAGCTATTTCCGAGAAGCGCCAAATACACAAACAGAGATCTAAGCCCTCCTACACGTACACATACAACACTGCAGGCCAACTTTATTGCTCTAGTTGTGACCGGGTGTTCAAAACAAAATTCGGTCGGCGAGCCATCTAAGGGCGCAAGGAAGTGATTTCGAAGGGTTGCCGTTATCGAAATCGATAAGGAGGACTATATAATAAAATGGTACTGGAAACTGCAATATTTAACATTACGACTAGTCATTTTCTTACTATTCTCAGTTTTTTTATGATGATGAAGTTGTCGTGCAATATACTGATTGTTATAAATAGTGCAATCCACTGAGACGCGCCCCGCTCCGTACTAAAGTACAGCTTACAGTACAGTCATCGCGGGGTGGGGCGCGTCGTCGTGGATGGCTCTATCTGTACTTCGACGCTTAAGCCATCCTGTAAAGGATTCCTTCAAATAAAATCGTGTTTCAGAAGCGTTCGACTTCATACTGACTGTGGGGATATCCCAAAACAAGGTCACAAGTAACAGCGTAAACGATCGTTTTTTTTTAAATTATATTCTGAGATAATGAGATAAAATAAGCCATAACACGAAGAAGGTATAAAAAATAAACAATTTACAAACTCACCTTTGGTATATCAGCTTGACAGCAGTAACTCTGTGAGCACAGAATCTGCCCACACACCAAACACATAGTAGGCTTCTTACTATCCTCTCGTTCCGAGTTAGGGCACGAGAACTCCGAAACTAAATTCATGAGTTCCGAAAAATCATCAGGTAGATTGATCAGTGTCGGTGGTTCCTTGGGCTCAGTCACCACATGGGCGGGGATCTCACCACTGAACCATTCCGTTGATAGTCCCACCCATTCGGATATCTTCTTTTTAGCGAACGGAGTATCTACTAATTCCTTGTAAGTCATTGGCATACCTAAGTACCCACACATACTTTCCCATGTATCTCCATTGACAACTGCTAATTCTGAAGGAGAACTAATGTCACTTAAAAAGTGGAAGAATAAGCAACAGCAGCGGAGGAAAGTGAGACATTGACTTTTGACTGCCTGCCATACGTCCAACGGATTCAAATTGTCTTCTAATACCCCTTTGCGAAGTTCTTTCATGAATGGTATTAAGTTCTCTATATCCATATTTTTGAAATCTTCCTGCCCTTCCATGGGCTCGCTCTTGGATGCGGTAACATCTGTGACCAGTAACGCTCTAGCAATGGTGGCTCTAAAACATTGTAGAGAAATCTGTTTCGCTAGATTCGTCGGTCTCGCTGGGGTAGCGACTTTGCAGAATAACGCTGGAGCTGATAGTACCAAGGAGACAAGAGTTCCAAACGGTTCATGAGTTAAGGGCGATGTACTTTCTAAAGTATTTAAAGTACTTAAGGCGTGGTGTGAAAGGTGCTTGGGTGACGCCCAAACGGCTGGTAAGGAGGCCGATAATCGGATTAGCGCTTGTAGCGTGTCCCTATGTCGGGCTGGGAGGTCCCCTAATAACGGCCGTTTTTCTGCATGTAGTACGGCGTTGGTACTGAATATTGTGTAGGATGTGGAGCGGTAGAGGGCGGCACTTGATACCATGCCCCCGTATTCGGTGATTGGAAGGATCTGTGAAAGAAATTTAATCATGAATAAAAATAAATTCGAGGATCGCGTTTAGTCGATACAATAAGCCCAGGTAAGCACGGGCGATTTTTTTTTCGTACACTGGATATTCAACGCTCTGCTTAGCGCCGAGAGTTGAAAATCAAACAGTGCGTTTTTTCAACGCTCTGAGACGAGACTGCGTACCAGCGCGTTGGATTCTCAACGCTCGCTCAACATCGAGAGTTGAAAATCCAATGTGCGTTTTGCAAACGTGGGCTAATAGACCGATTTATTCTGACCAGTATTACGTGTTTAATAAGAAAGAAAACGAGGCTAATGATCTGTTTTATCAGCTTCTAATACGTTCCGGTAAACTAATCTGGCAGATAATTTAACACAAAATCTATTCTAGCACCATTTTGAACATTGTTAAAAAGGCACTGAATATGTTGCAGAGGACGAATCTTTAACATAAATGGTCAGTTTGTTATTCAAGAATGCTTTTTAGACCAAGTGGTGAATACAGGCCCACATAGACATACACTATATTCCTCAATATTTTGTTAAACAATTTCAACTTACTTTTAACATAACATCACGCCTGTAATCCTCGGTGGGTAAGGCAGAGGTTTACCTATAGTACACCTACATTTCATCAGTTATTTTAAACTCCCAAGTAATAAGGGGCGAACCTATTGCCATCAACCGGGCACAAATCCAGACTGGGCTGCTAGTGAGATATTTGATGGAAAAACTCAATAACACTTTTCCCGACCTGGGAATCGAACCCAGGACCTCATGCTCAGTAGTATTGCTTGCGACCACTAGACCAACAAGTCAAATTTAATTTTATTATTGAAAAAAACGTCTTATAACGGAGAGTTGGTTGATTAACGACAAAAAGTTATTAAAACCATACTCACGTTAGCAAAATCTTCAATCAGTGCCTTGGTCATATCATTATACGGCGGGATCTCCCCTTCAAAGTGTACCAAGAAGTCCTGCTTCAGTAAATTCTCAGCATGAGTAGACACATAGACTTCCGTTTCATCAGCCGACTCGCCATCCTCCATATCTGAGGACATTGCTCCCACACTCCTCGCTCTAGCCTGGCAGTGCATTTCTTCACAGAACTCAGTACATATATGCAGAGCTTCTGAGCTAACTTGGTGTTTTAACTTAAGAATCATGTTCACAGATTCGTTGTAAGTTTCTTCGGATAGGGGGGGTGGGGTGCCTGAGGGCATTGACGGGGCGGAGAGAAGAGGGAGCGCGGTGTTGCAGAGTCGTTCGCAGAGGGGACAGAGGTATTCTTTCTTTTCGACGTCGAAAGCGGCTGGTTGGCGGCCGCGGTAGGGTCTGTGGAATAAGTTTTTTTTTATAAATCACTTTGACGCTCTTTGTATATTCATTATTTTCATTTATTTAAAGTGCGTCACAGCCCTTATATCACTTTATTTGTTTAAATTCGTGTAATTTGTAGCATTTATTTGTACTTTTGTGTGCACTAAATAAATGGTTTATCTATAAAATGATCTACGGTTTGGAACTAATAAGGTTAATAACACAGGTCTTGAGTAATTTTTACTCTTAATTGTACACATAAAACAAATACATTGATGCAAGGACAAAGAAGTTCTACTTTTTCAAAGAGATATTTTTCTCAACATTAACAATCATTCATATTAATAATAAGCTTATAAAATCCCTGCATCTTTTCAAAAAAGTCTTTCTCAAAGGTCAATGACATACGGCAAGTTGCGTGATATTTTTTTTTTAAAGCAAACTTGCAACGACTGTTTACTTGACATAAAGACCAGGGGCAATTTATTTACCAGAAATTGTAGCATTCCAATTTATATCCTGTCTTTCAAGGCCATATTTCACCACCCACCTTCTGTTCTCCTTATCCTGGACATTGTCCACATAGTTCCTCCAGCAGGCCGCGTGTAGCGCGTGACCGCAGCTGGACACGTGCGGCTGGAGCCCTAGGCCTGCGGGCAGCCAGCTGGAGCGCCAGTTCTCCGGTATTCGGCCGCAGCCCCCGCGACGGAGACGGTTCAGAACGCTTGATTGTTGCACGAACGCGACTAGGACTAGGGGTTCTGTTCTGATGTCTACGCGAGCCTAGGGGGAGATGATTTTTGAGTCAGGTAAAGAAGACATAATTGCAGGGCACTAGTAGCATTGATTCACTTTTTGTAAAAAAATAAGAACATTCTCAACGGTTGTTACTATATTTATAAATGTCTGACTGTGCATTTCCACTGGCGAAATATTCATATAATACGCACAGTGAGCAACATGTATCTATCACATAATTAATTTATCTGTCAATCCTTCATTTTCAATACTTTTTACCCATTGCAGTATAGTAATTTAATTCCAGGTACATCGTCTTCACATAGAATTAATGTATATAAAATATTGACAAACTTTTTAAAAGAGTAACTATGGAGTTTCTTGCCCATTCTTCTCAAACAACTCAACTCTTTATTACTAGAGAAACAAATGATTTGACTCTGACTTTGCCTCTGGTATTGACGACTAATCTCATCATTAATATTCTCAGATTTTTACTAATAAACATGGGCAGTGTAACAGCGCAAAAAAAAATCATTAAAAAAATATCAAAGCAGTTGAAAGGAAAGGTTCTCTTCTAACTCACGATACATACCTCTTCCTGGCACATGATACAGACGCGCGGAGGCTCTGGCACTCCTCCGCCCCACACTCCTAAAGCTGCACCGCAGTACAGTGGCCGTAACTCTTCTTCTTCTGCCGTGACCTGTTCATAATAATAGGTTATAACAGCTGTATGATTCTGCTTGCCCTTTGTTTGAGCTGATAACTGGGCCAGTTATACAATTATCACTTGCTCAAAAAACGATGCCTGAGAGATATTTCTCGACGGCATGTGAAGCCAAGTCAGAGGCCCGTGGGCGGCTTTAAAACTCTGACACCAGGTTAGTTTACTAACCACTCGAAAATAAGAAGACTGGGCCATGCAGTATCTTAGTTATAACTTATTAGGTCCCCACCTATGAAATTGGCGTTTTGTATGGAGAATTTTAAAGAAGTTGCATTTTTCATACTAACATTTTCTTAATTTATTTAACAACCATGAACACTAATGATTTCAAACTTTTATGCACTAATGTTTAAAAACTAAGAAAACGTATGCCCACTTAGATTAAGTGACAAAAATAAGTTTTGGCTAAGTTTTAAAACAAATAATGGTCATTTCTGTTAACAAAAAGAGGAGTCATTTTTAAGGTATTTTTTTATGTTTAGAAAACTATAAGTAATAAGGTTTTTTTTATTATTGGTAGTTGTCTATGATGGTCATTATTCGAGATAATATCAAGCAAATGATGAATATTTTAAATCATGAAGTGACGAGGTTCTCTATTTGTGAGAAAAAGACGCCAATTTCATAGGTGGGGACCCAATATTATTGTTATAAGCCTTTGACGTCCCTCTGCAGGGCAAAGGCATTCTGTAATTCCACTTTGCTCGATCTACTGCGATTGGGGGCCAATCCTATGTAGGAGTCCTGCTCAACCCACCATCTCTTTCTGGGCCTGCCTGCAGCGTAAACTTATTTACTCAAAATCGTATTGACATTGCTCCATCCGTTTCGGAGCTAAGATGTCGCAGACAGACGAAAAGGTTTATTGTAACCTTTATAATGTTTTAAATAAGCACAGAATTTAGATTGTCAAAATGTTACATTCTGCTTCGCCAGTTTATCATTTAAAGCCAATGACAGCAATGAACAAAACCGTGCACTGCTCATGGTTTTAAACATGTTTGCAAGGAAACCTCGTAACCTTACTGGATATTCTCCAGAGGACTACGTTTTGGGAGCGGCTCAAGTAAATATCTTAATTAAAGCCCAATAAACTTTTCATTGATACTTCAAGACGAGAATATCTTATTTGAATCGATAATATACATTTAAAGCAAGTAAGAATTAAAAATAATTGAAATAATATTGAAGTTTAAACAAAGCAAACCAAACAATAATATAATGCATACAAGAGATTCAAAAAGAGACAGTTGACCCCGACGTGATTTGAACACGCAACCTTCTGATCTGGAGTCAGACGCGCTACCGTTGCGCCACGGAGTCGATGAGATTAGACGTTAAAATTAACGATCAGTCTATAAAAGTGACACTTCACATCGCTATTCGTATTCGCGTATTTGTCTGATATGTTACTTTCTATACGAATACGCAAATACACGAACACTCGTTGTATCCACCAGTTGTCGGTTTTTGGTCACATGTCAAAGGAGATTGCGGACATACCGAATAAGTTCGTTTGCCGTTCACATATGGCTTGCTCAGTAGAGTGCGGTGGTTTTATGTACACATAACATGTATAGGTAATTATGTAATGCAGAGGAAATAATAAGTCGCTGCTACCATCAACACGTCCATCTTTGCGTTCAGATTAGCAAAAAAATATAGACGTCTAAAAAGAGACATGAAGATGTGTGGACGGTGTGTTCGAGTTATTCGGACTTCTACACTATATAGCCGAATAAAACACAGTAATAAACCTAATGGCGATGTGAAGTGCCACCATAACACTTTACAGGCAACGGAAAATTAAGAGAATTCTGGAAGATAGAGATGATAGATGCTGTGCCGACTCCAAATAAATTCAAAATTCAAGTCATTTATTCAAACTGGGCTGAGAATCAGCACTTTTCGAACGTCAAAGACAGTCCCCCAAAACGGCCACCCTTCACCACATCCTGGTGCTGTGCTAGTCGTTTTTGTGTTTATTCAATATCTTGTTAATATTTTATGTAATTTTAAAGTTTGACGATTATTCTTATTTATTGATCTCTTCTCTTCTTTCTTTATATAAATAAAAATGAAATGCTGTTCGTTGGTAAACGCTTGAGAACGGCCGAACCGATTTGTCAATTTTATGTTTTAAAATGTTCGTAATAGTCCAAATTAGGAATGAAAATTTTTAAAAGTTGCCGGCAAAATTGAATTACTCGGGAAAAACAGAAAGTGCTCTTTCCATAGATTTAAATTTTGACAGGACAACGTACTATCGAAGAACTTCATATCGAAGCAGTTTGAAAACAAAATCCCGTGAACACGATGACCACATCTGTTACGGCCCCGTTTCTATAGCGGCCGAGCGCTGCAAGCAGAAATAGTCCTTACGGTGTATAGATATGAACTTCTTCGATGGTATGTCGGCTCGCTAGTTTTTAATAAAACAAACACAAAAAATAAAAATACCTCACTGAATGGTCCTGGACCTAAAGATAAACTATTCAAAGTGAAAAACCTACCTATTTATTTCTCGAAAGTAGTTGCCGCAGCGAAACCTCTTAGGCGTCGTCTTGGGCAATTGAAGCAAATGATTTCGTTCCACGAAAGAAAGACAATATATTTATTTGACTCAGGTTAAGACACACAATATTCACACAAAAACAAAAAACAAAAAAAAAAATACAGAAAAAGTTTTTAGAATAGTATTGTGTGCCTCACGGCTGCGCCAAATTGGGCCAGTTCAGCATAAATGCCAGACAACTAGTGTCTGACGCTGGTTTTCAACTGGACCTTTTGTTAAGATGAGATTAAACACACAATTCTTTAGAGTATCCTAAGTCCTAATTGAAGCTTGCAAGTCATTGCGCGAGCACAGAAAATGCTTAATAACGATCGTACGATGGGTTTGATCGTGCGATCGTGCAATCAAAGCTACAAATCTCTTTTGAGTGTCCTAATTGTTCACGTGTCACCGTGCGAGATATTAGGACACCTGTTGGACCATCGCACGATCATTTTCATCGTGCGACGAAATCACGAAATCACGACGTTTGCTCGTACGATCGTTAGTCATTTAAGTAGACGACTTACCTTTTGAAAGTCTGTTAAAAATAATACTACAAGTAAATACTTGGAAGAATCCCAGTATTTTTAGACATACGATACGTTATTTACCTCAGTAGTGGTCTCCTCGAACAGCGTAGCGTTGTTAGAAATAAAGTTGTTCATCTGTGCCTTCATCTGAGCCATCAGTTTGGCGCGACGCTCCGCCGCTAGTTTCGAGCGCCGAGACTTTTCCGCTTCTGAGAAACAATATTTGTATCATGTTACTGTTTTTGTCGTTATCAAATCTATAATCACACTAATATTATAAATGCGAAAGTTTGTGAGTGTGTATGTTTGTCTCTTCTTCACGCTAAAACTACTGAACGGATTTGGATAAAACTTGGCACGCAGATAGTTTATAACCATATATCGGGATAATACTTTTTATCCCGATATTCCCACGGGGTCGAAACTTATGCGGGTGAAACCGCGGGGCGCAGCTAATCTATAATAATTAATTCATATTTAATATAATATCTATACTAATATTATAGAGGTAAAATTGGTTCGTTTGCTTGTAAGTTTTTATGTAGGGGGTAATGTCCTAGAGATGTCAGCAATTGAAGGGGTCCGATGGGACCGATGCCTGCCGGAGTTGCGGGAGTCCTAAAGGGATACCGAGGCCCCTGGCAACGTTCAGGCAACTGAAGGAACACGGGTGGGTTTTAGTCAGTAAGAGTCTGACACTCCTCACGCTCCGCCCAGAGCGGGAGAAGTTATTTGATGATTTCCCACCCAAAAAAAGGGGGTAGTGTCCAGAACTACCAATCTGATTTTAAAAAATCCTTTTGCATTGGATAGCCCAATTCCTGAGGAAGGTTATAGACTCGCGGACAAAGTCGTGGGCAGAAGCTAGTAATTAATTATTATATTAATATAATATTATAAAGAGGTACATTTTTGTTTGTTTGTAAAGAAAGAAAGAAAGAAAGAAAATACGTTTATTTGCGGTAAACATGACGCACAAAAGAGCTTACACAAAAAAATAATTTAGAAAAGGTTGCGGGAAACATGCGTCACATCCACGCAAAACGGCTATCGCTCAGCATTATGCTGCGACCCTATGCAAGACAGAGCCCCAGCGCTGGTTTTCAGCGACAACCGGCGCCGACGTATTGACGTCATTCGGTGCAGCATAAAACAAAAACTAGGACGCTGTACCGGCACTGTACAGCAATACTGTACACAGTACAGCGTACTTACAGAAAAATAATATAATTCAATTTAAATGTGATTAAAATAAAAGAAAAAGGAAACATACATGCTACGAGAATATCATCCTCAAAACGTTTTGCGCATTATGTAGTGGCAACTTTTCGAAGCGTCACTACCAATAATAAACTCTGTATAGTCTATGGTTACACTCAACAAACAGGAAGTTATGCAAAATTATGTAAGGAATTACAAAATGGCCAATGATGTAATAATATGCAACAGCAAAAGTTATGTCAGTGTTCTGTTCAACCTATCAACTATGCGTTTGTGAGTGAATGCGAAAGGTGAGATGGACCCAATAAAAAAGACAAAGCCTAGGAATCTGGAAGCTGAAGGGTGACCCGATGTCCCAACTACTATATTAATAGTAGCTTTGGAGCTCCAACAACAGTATGTATGGTAATCTCCGGCCGGAACTACCAGTCGGGTTTAAAAAACTCTTTCTGCATTGAATAGCCCAATTCCTGAGGTAGGTTATAAGTTCAACATCACGCTACGACAATAGAGATGATGAAAAAAAAAAAAGAATTAAATCTTATTTTTGCTTGAATAAAAACGGCCCCGTGCGCTCGCTAAAGCGCACGCAGCGAGCTCTAACAACTTCTATGAAACAAGATGTAAACGGCCGGGCGCGTGAGACGGAAGATGCTTAGAACAAAATGTATGCATTTTTAGGATAGCTAAGTGCGCCGCACGCGACCGGAAATTTCCGAAAGAATACGAAAGATTCTCGGGCGGCGGGAGTAGCGGGGACACTTCGCTTTCGCGTGCATTACCCGAGGCCTTGACCTACGCAGTACGCACTTATTATTGCCGCCACTGGTAGCGACCCCCACTACCTTTTATCTAAGATTTTTTTTATTAATATAATATACAAAAAAAAAATGAGTCAAATATTTTATTATTATCTGACTGACGGACTAAATAGAATTTCTTTTTTTTTGACCTAGGCATCATCTCTATTAGAGCTCACGGAGCTAAACAAACAGAAAAAAAGTCCGAAAGAACGCTAAGCGAAAACGAAGAAATAGCGCGGACGGGGGATGCGATGCGACGCGGTGGGCCGGGGGCCGAAATTTCACGCGAACGAAGTGGCGGGCAAAAGCTAGTTCATAAATAATGGTCATAAAACCCGTTTCAGGAGGCCTCAGAGGGCCCAAAATATGCTACGTACCAGCAGCCTCATCAGAAGCGGGCTTCTCTTCCTGATCAGTCTCCATATGGTCACCCTCACCCATTTCGTCATTCTGGCCCAGCAGAGTCCTATAAAAAAAAAGAAAAACAAGACGTATTAGTCGTAAGGAATACGTGTAAAAATTGAGCTAGAATTTTTCTTAGAATGTTTTTAATTGGCAGGGGCTGTATTACGGCTTCTTCGAGCCATCACTATTTTTGTGAGAGAGATAGAAACTATACACGAAGATAGCACCGGCGCGGCGGTAACTGTTGGTGCTCCCCGTCACTTGTCCATTAGAAAACCAGCGTCAGACAGCATTTGTCGGGCATTAATGCTGAAATGAACCTTTTTGGCGCAGCCGTAAGGCACACACTATTATTGCTTTATGATTATTTACCTTTTTATTTTGTTGTTGTGTTTCACGAAGTGTGTCTAAATAAATATTATTATTTCTTTCTTCTTAGCACCACCCCTGAACAACAAGTGGGCAGGCAACAGGTTGGTTAACTGTGCCGGTCGATCATTATACGAGTACAATCTTGTGATGCCCGACTGACTCATAATATCCTACAGCGTAATGTTTTTTTTTTTTTTTTTTGACTGTGGTATCTCACTTAACCGGACATTCCTGTGCCTGCTTTAAGCTACTACACTCAAAGCCTCCAGCCAGGGGCAAAAACTATTCTAATTAAAACTAGGCGAGCGCTCGCCAAGGGCACCCCCTGTGGGGTACGGACCTCGGATTAGGGCGTCGCTGGCGGGAGGACAGCAAGTTGGGACAGGCTGGATCAAGGATAATTCATGATTATGAAACGGGGAATTTAAAGCTACTGGCTCAGCATCGACGCGGGCTGGCGCATCAGCGAGCTAGGGTCGGGGGGGAGTATTATTTACTCGGGCGGGACGCGATCGCGGAGGACCTCGGCGGCGAGGTCGGAATGCGGGTCGGTGTCTGTGTTTGTGCACTGTACTTGTGGCCCTATTGCTCTCCTGGAGGAGGGTTATGGGGTCGTCTGGGTACAGTGTTATGATACTCACTTCATCTTATTAAGCACCCATCTGGCTAGATGTCTGTGTGCGTCAACTCTTGGACTCGTGACTAACTTCTGCAGTAACGCCAGGATACCGGAGCGCGCGGCGCTTTCGGAGAACTGTAGGAACTCGTAGTGACCGCTTTCTTCGTCGCGTAGAGCGTAGCCCATTAGGTGCAGAGCCTGAAAGAATTATTATCTCTATTATTTTAAGAGGCAGAAAGACAAGAAATGCTTCTATCACAAAATAAGTCAGACACAATCAATGAGAATGAGACAGATACATAAAAAAAAACGCAAGCAAAATAGATCTTAGATATTCGTTTCGAATGAGTAGTGTTTTAAAAATCATAACAGCACGAAATAATGAGTTTTTCTTGTTGACTTCATTCTACAAGATTAGAACAGGTAAACATAATAAAAATGTCATAAATAAAAATACTATAAATTAGAATGGATTGCCTCGTTGGTCTAGGGGTCGCAATCGCTACTACTGAGCATGAGGTTCTGGGTTCAATTCCCGGGTAGGATAAAGTGTTATTGGGTTTTTCCATCTTGAATTTATCTCTACCCGGTTCATGGCAATAGGTTCGACCCTTATTACATGGAAGTTTAACATAACTATAGAAATGTGGGTGAACTATAGGTAAACCTCTGCCCAACCCTTCAAGGAATAAAAGCGTGGTGTTATGTTATAAATTAAAGTCGCTATTCGAGTCTATTTGTGTGACCGGGCGTTGTTCTTCTAAACTGCGCAACAGATTTTGACGCGGTTTTTAACATCAACTAGAGAATTTATTCTGGAACGTTTATGTGTGTGGGTGTTAAGCTAACATATAATAAAGAAATCTAGATGTTTTGCCAACTCGTACTAACCGTGCGAAGCAGGGGGTCTACTCCCTAAGTGAAATCTGTAGTTTCGGCCGACGTTACGACGTCTCACTTAACCCAAGTTCGCACGGACGTAAAAATATCGCGGTGGGATTTTATCGCGCACTGGATTTTCAACTCTCGGTGTTGAGCCGAGCGTTGAGAATCCGACGCGTTGGGACGCACTCTCGTTCCAGCGTGTTGAAAAAACACACTATTGGATTTTCAACTCTCGGCGCTAAGCTGAGCGTTGAAAATCCAGTGCACGAGAAAAAATCGCTGCGATTTTATTACGTCCATGCTACGTGGGCTTACGGTATGTCCGTAAGAGACACGGAGCTCGAAGCGACCGTAACTTCGGCGGAAACTACGTATTTCGCTTAGGGAGAGTAGACCCCCAGGGCGGGTCGCTAGTTTGCTCTAAAGCACAAGTCACGACAAAAGCGACGATACAAGTCATGTGGACAATTCCCGGACGAAGAGTCGGTTTTTATTTAAATATTTTTGCAGAGTGAACCATTTGTATACATCTGTGTTCTGGGCAAATATTCTAGTCGAGTCAAGTCAGTTAATACTATCGAAGCCAAAACTAAGAAGTAAATTAGTAGAACATACGATCCTTACTAGAGATGTGCCGACTATGACTTTGACCGACCAGCCGATTATTCGGTTGTAACGAGGCCGACTAGTCGGCCAAACCGATCACGGTTTCGGGGCTATTCGGCAATTTCCGTGACGCTTCGTTTACAGCTGATTCGCGCTCAAGGTTTTGTTTACTTCGCATTGTTGCTTGATTTTGGCTTTTGCACGGTGCAAAGCGGTGTTTTTATAGACTGTATGTAAAGTAACCTTTTCTTTGGTTTACATTAAAAATGTATAAAACTGATTCTAAAATAAAATCTCTAATTTAATGTAATTCCTCCTAAATACATTTTATTGAGAAATACATACAAAGTAAGAAGGCGGATAGTCGGCGCTCTTTGCCGAATAGTCGCCGACTATGAAAGTGGCCAGAGAGTCGGCTTTACCGACTAGTCGGAACATCCTTACCTTATGCACTTGTGTCTCTGAGAACGACCTGGCCCTAAGGTCCAATGCTCTCTCCAGCACAGTCTTTAACACATGGTGAACCGAGTCACTCTGTAACAGGTTGGCTAACAGACGGAATGGAGGCGACAGCTTCGGTAGATTTGGAGGTGGGCAGCATTCGGGTAGACCTGGAATCGAGAGGACACAATTATAAAAAGTGTGAAATGTTCCCAGAGTTTACCGCAAACATATGTATTCTTCACAACTGACCACCATCCAGTTTGCAAGGTTTTTATTTACTTCCAAATGATGCATAATGGTATTATAATTTCTACATTTGCATATCGTGGTAAAAATAAAATAAACAACACTGTTTTTTTTTTACGAATTTTAGTAGCTGCAATATTTACAAAAAAAAAAAAAGTGTGTGATATATGAATCCTATTAGGTACGTTTTAAAAAAGACTGCAATCAGAACTAACACCCTCGGGTCACCCAGATCATACAGATCATATAGATACAGATGTTCTAAACAAATCAGGAGACCTAATTACCTTCTGGAGGGAGGTGGGCTGGTTGGAATAACCCCCCAAACGGCCGCTATGGCCCACGCACAATGGTCCACCTGACGGACTGAGTGCGGAAACCAAACCCCATAAGAAGAACGACTGCAATAATGTTGAAGCTGAATAGCTGAACTAAACTTTGATGGTCGTCTCCTACATTGATTCGAGTTATTATGCTAGTTGCTAATAAAATTATTGTATTTCTGGTGGTACGCGGTAACTCACCAGCCGCCTTCCTCCTTGTCCTCTGCTCCTCCTCACTCCTGGACAGTTCCTCCCTCGTGTAGTGGTAGAAGAACGTGTCGTATTCGTCGTATAGATGAGACTTCAACTTGTAAACACCACGGTTGTTGCCCCCAGACGGTTTGATGAAGTCAGCTACTTCATGGATCACGGCTTCTAGACCTGTTTCGTGAAGCTGGTCTTCTGGCAGTGATCTGGGATCAGGGAATAATTCACAGTAACACAAACGTCTTGTCATTTAAGTAGTTTCGCAGAAAAATATTACAAGTCTATCTAAAAGTTTTGCTACATTACATTATCCAAATACATTTGAAAGCAATGAAGTACGAAGTTATAAAACCGAGCTATAAAAATATGCCTTAATTCCTTCAATTACACATTTCATTATACATTCTGGCGTATTTAGTACACCCACATTTAATAAGTATATTCCTTTATAATATTATTACTACATGATAAATTAATAACACATTTTGCGTAATTTGTTTTTAAGGTACCAAAGATGGGAGAAAACTTTCGTTTAAATTGGTTGTCATCTAGTTTTTATATTGAACTTAAAATTTAAGAACACGGTACAACGTAATAACAAACCTGTTCAGTTCAGAGTGCGGCATAGGCTTGACGCAGAGCATTTGTATGATTTCCTTCATGGTGCGGTCGTCGTTAGTAACCTCGCCTACACCGGGCATGTGCCGGGAGCCGTAGACTGGAAACAAGCAATAAATAAAGGTGGGTTAAAAACACCCGTCGCACCAACAATTATGAGTACTATTATTTTGATTTATATTAAAAATTTTGACCACATCGGTGTCTTTAACTGGTATACAAGCCTAATTTTTGTTGACCCTAAACCTACTAAGATCTATAAGGACAAATTTTACTATGGTTTTAATATTTACTAACGTTTACTATAAAATTTTGCTGTTCTGTACAGACGCCAGCAGGTACTACCCGAAACAAAATCAAAGTCAAAGTCAAGTCAAAATTTCCCAATAAACTTTAAACCTTATACTTTAGTGGTTAAGTCGAAAATCTATTAAAGAAATCTGACAGATTGTAGTAGGTTGAAGTGCTGGCGTCTGTACATTTTGTAATACGCATAAATCGACATAATGCATGTGATAGATTATATTAATTACTAGTTTCTTCCCGCCACTTCACCAGCGTAAAATTTCTTGTTTTAACATAAATTAATCGTATTACACTCGCCAATACTGTAGCTTCCCATTAGCGAGTTTTCGAAATTGGTAATAAAATTAAAATAATTTTAAAAAAAATCCAATTCTGCTTCCATACAGGGCTAGATAATGACAAGACAATTTGATATAACATTTAGTTTTGAACGTACACCGTCAAACAGACGAGTAATCACCATACTAAGTTTGTATGGAAGAATGACCGACTAGCGTACCCTTTAGCAACGATTATAATACTAAGTTTGTATGGAAGAATGACCGACTAGCGTACCCTTTAGCAACGATTATAATACTAAGTTTGTATGGAAGAATGACCGACTAGCGTACCCTTTAGCAACGATTATAATACTAAGTTTGTACCATTAAGCAACGATTATAAATAAGGGGCAAATCACCGCAGCATAATTTTGAAACAAGTTCTCTGTGACTACCCCCCTCTCTTTCGAATGCTTAAAGTACATTAACACTTACTAGTAATGAGCAGTCCTAGGAACTCCTCCAGCATGCTGATAGTGTGCCTGAGCGTGTCGTCTTCAATGGCGCGCTGTTCGAAGTCGGGAGCCGCCCAGTCCAGTAGGTTGAACTTGTTGAGAACGTGGATGATGAATTCGTTGCTCTCGATTAGGGAGGCGCCGATCTGTTGGTGAATAATTTATTGTCAGTTGGTGATTTTCTGGAAGGTTTTTATTAGAAACTTTAAAAGAAGATGTTTCGTGAAACAACAAGCTTGGAATTATTCGTAATGTGTTATACGTTTTGAAGATCTGTTTTTACTGAAGACAGATAATATCGACAACGATGATAGAATAAATCTAGTGCGCTGGTAGCATCCGTACAATACACATAGCCAATACAGGTTTTTTTCTGAGCTCTATCGAGCTTTCTGGTCATCATCCGACAAGTCATGAAAAAGGATATATAGGTATATATACAGGCAGAATTTTTAGTCACCGTCCAATTTTTTTCTAGGCATAAGGTATGATTCACTAACTCCATTTTTGAAAAAAAAATCGTTATCAAATTATCCGCTCTGCGTGGTATATAATAACTTTGTGATGTGATATCTCAATATTTTTGTATTGAGTGATACTAAAAGAAAAAACACGTATTCAATGATTTTCGCCAAAGATTAATATATCAAAATTTGGACGGTGACTAAAAATTCAGCCCGTATTTGTTTTAATGATTATACTGTTTGCGGTGTAGCATGGTGCGGGTGACAGGTAACAGAAAGGGTAAAATATATTATAATAATTGACTTGTTTTTACTGACTCTGTATTTTACGTATGATCCGTACCTACATACAGATTATGTACATAATACGGACTCAGTAATAACTGTAGTAAATTAAATAAATTTACCCTTTCTGTCACCTGTCACCCGCACCATGCTACAATTCTCACTTGCAGCATAACAACATCTCGGCGTGCATCTGTTCAATCATGGCCATGTTTGTTATCCTTTATAAATGCGAAAGTGAGTATGTTTGTTTGTTACGCTTTCACGCTAAAACGACTGAACGGATTTGGATGAAACTTAGATAGCACATGGGTAGACCTTGATCTGGAAAAGGACATAGGCTACTTTTCATCCTGGATCGCAGACGAAGTCGCGGGCAACAGCTAGTATAATCAAAATGGTTGAGCTGAATGGTGCTGATCCATGCGTCATGTTCGTGAACGGGCGCCGTCAGTAGGGACTGGTCATCTCTTAGCTGCCATGGCTTATTTTAAGTTTTTGAATGATTATTTATTTTTTTATTTTTGTTACGTACGATTTTACGAACGTGCACGTCTTTCTACATTGTTCTCACATGCATAATTTCAAAATGAATGATGTAACCAATATTTTGTATCAATTTTTTTATTTAAAAGAGTGTCCGTGGAGTTTCTTGCCCGTTTTTCTCCATAGGTACCTACTACGCTTTGGAATAGGCAACTAGTTTCATATTTTTGACTGACCGACCCCTTGACAATTCAAAAGTGCCTGTAAATGGTTTAATTGAAATCAATGCTTTGAATTTGAGTAATACAGTAGTTACCTGCAGCATCACAACATCTCTGTCCAACATCTCGGCGCGGCACTTGACGTTCTGGTAGAAGTACAGCTGGTTGATGAGCGCGAAGCCGTTCCGGCGCCACATGCCGGCGTGCACTTGGCCTATCATGGCCATGGTTTCGAGGACTGGCTCTGTGGATAAACAGTATGATAAGTTATCTTCGAATGAATTCATCATCAGTTTTGTCTTTTTATAAGGAATTTAACAAGAAATGCAGATTGCTGTCTGACCTCTTTGCAGAGATCCCCAAGTGAGAGCGATCACATGGTTGGAAAATCTCCCATTGGTAGCCAATCATTCGTTTGTGCACTAATAATAGCGATCTGAAAGTGTGGTAAATGTTAAAAAAATACGTCTAAGTGCCTGTGCACACTGGCGGACGGCAGGTGAGAGCATCGCGGAGGATTCCTCTATCCGCCGGCGCACACTGACAAGAAAAATCCTCTGCGATACCACGAGCGTCCGCCAGCTTACCGGAGCATCCTCCGGTATGCCGTCGCATCCGCCGAGTAGCCACCGCGAGTCGGGATTTGCTTATTCTACTAGCGACTACGCAAAAAGTGTGGCCGACTGGCCATACTAGTGGAGCGCATACTAGCCGCACACCGGCGCGTACCGCCGCCTACCGCTGCGTCGCGCCGCGGTATCGTCCAGCGTGCTCTTCGATGCTCCAGAGAAAATACTCTAGATCTTGGAGCATCGTAGCGCAGTTTTATCGAAATAAGGTACCTATATATTTCGATTAGATAAGTATTTAAATTCAATTGAGAAATTTAAAATCCTCTGCCGTCCTGTCCGCCTGTAATTTGCCGCCGCAACTTGGTGCTTGCGTTAGACCTTCCTAGTGGTTGGTTCGGCGAATGCTCAAATACTCATCGAAAAACACTACGGAAGACTTCACGGGTACCAATTCGTCGATGGGCGAGCATTGAGAGGTCAACGACAGTTCATCACCGAACCACTGACGTCAACCAAACACTGATGACAAGAAACTGATGTAGCGACAGCGGCCCAGCACCATAATCTTGGTCGAACGTTTACAGAAGCACCTGCAACTGTGGAATATTCCTTCCTTTCAGCTATCCCTTTGTTCTTGTTATCCCTTTTGATAACTATCATTCTACAGGGTCAATTAAAATGATATAAACAAAATAAAGCAAAAAAATAAATGATATTGATGATTTTTTTTTGGGTTCATCAACAGCAGTGTAGTTGAAATATCAGTTAAAAATATCTTTATTTTTGTCTAAACTTTACAGATGTCATGGATATCGATCGATATCTAAACACGATTAAAACAAAAAAAAAAAAACTCAACTCATACTTCAAGTAATAACACAACAACAGCACCAGTGTTTGTTGACCCCAACAAAAAATATTATTTTCAAACATCAATATACAGGGTGGAAGGGACATCGACGCGAAAACTGATACCATGGACTTAGTACATGATTCTGAACCCCGTTGAAATTTTACGTCGGTTATTTAAAAAAAAAACAACAGCTGTTTCATAGAAAAGTTCAATACCTACGCGGTCAAAATGTATGGAACAGCTGTTTTTTTTTTAAGTAACCGACGAAAAATTTCAACGGAGGGGGGGTTCAGAATCATGTACTGAATCCATGGTATCAGTTTTCGCGTCGATGTCCCGTCCACCCTGTATAAATTGATGTGTAATATCTTTGCTCTTGCTATCCTGGAATCAAAATCTAAATATTCAAATCTGCGGGAGTGATTTCGTGAAAAGGGACGGAAGTGTGTAACAGGAAGCCGGGGAAGCGCGCGCTATTTGATTTAACCAATGAGCGCGCGCGGTGCTAGAGTTGGCGGTCAGAAACGAACTTTACAAGGCCCCTTTAATGTTGCTTATTACCAATGTGAGATGTCAGATGTTATACATCATATCCCATCATATCCTTACTATTGTAAGGCTCGTTCTTTTACTTTTATTTTGTCGTTTAGAAATCGATACCAATGATGCCTGCTTTCGCTTCGCTTACCCCCCGTACATGTTTGTACATTACCTATGAGCTGGTCGGGCGTGGGCTTGGGCCGGTCCTGCCGGTCGAACTCGCGGCTGTGGTAGGCCAGGCCGTGCGCGTGCAGCAGCAGGTGCAGGCCGGCCACGTAGCGCGACAGCGGCCGGTGGATGGACACGGGCTCCGTGGACACGTCGTACGGGATCACTGACGCGATCTGGTTGCCGAGCTCTGGGGGAACACGTTTGTTTTATGACCTATTGATTTCTTTAGATATTAAGATAGACGCATAATATCTTTACAAATACTTGGAAGGCGAATAACTTTGCTTAAAAAAATTGTATTTGGCCCCAGACGAAAAAAAACCGTCTTGCCATTTCGTTTTCGATTTAAATCTGCACAAACGGCAAAATTACATCCACCCGGTATAAACATTGCAAGAGTTATTTACAAAAACCAGAAGTTAGTTAAAATAGGTTTTTATTTGCCCTGATATCTCGAAAACTACTAAACCCATCATTCATATAAAAAAGATGCTTCTAGAAGACAAAATCTACAATAAAATTGTCTCCGTAACTACTCACCTCTCACAACCTTAGCAGGCGGAGTGTACGTCTCAACATGCTTCCTCAGCGCCATGCGGTACACGGCCGTTGCCAACGCCTTCTCTGCCGCACACCACTCTAGAGATAGCGTGATGCTATGTGCCAGCTTCACGTGGAGATTAAAGGCGGATTCCCATTCAGGTTCGTATTCCATGTGTTGGCCGACCTGGTGGGAATAAAGACAGATGAACACAATGTTACGTCTTGTACTTACATCATTATAACATCATTATCTAAATTCAAATTCAAATTTATTTATTTGCAAATATGGGTAAATAATGTGCAGATGTTTTACATTCATGTAATAGGGTATATCACGGTCTTAGTAACACCATATTTTACCTTTCGGCGTGCAAAGTACGTAAAAAGAAAACACAATAAATAAAAACTAAACAGAATAAAATTAAGAATGAGATCAGTCTATCTGTCTACAGTTTATCCAGCAAATATTCAGATATACTGTAATATGCTTTATTTATTAAAAACCTTTTTAGTTGTTTTTTTAACTTAACAGGCGATGATGCCTCCATTAAATATTTAGGTAGATGATTATATACACGGGGAGCCATGCAAAATATACTGTTATTTAAGAGAGTTGTTTTATTATTAGGACAACAAATTTTATTAATGTGTCGTTTACTTTTATATTTTTCAAAGGAAGTAATGTTTGATCTTACAAAAAGAATAATTTCATAAATGTATATGCATGGAAGTGTTAGTAGTTTGAGATTTTTAAAATATTCTTTGCAACTATCTGTTTGTCTAAGTTTACATATTGATCGGACACATCTTTTCTGAGCCTTAAAAGCATCATCTTTGTAAACAGAATGTCCCCAGAATATTATTCCATACCTTATTATGGATCCCACATAACCATGGTATGCAGACAGTACAGTCGATATATCGGCCATTTTGGAAAGCATATATAGAGCATACGATTGTTGATTCAACTTTAAGCACAAATTCTCAATGTGTGTTTTCCAATTCAAACTGCAATCAATATCTAAACCCAAAAATTTTGTAGTTTCTACGTGTATGACTTCTTTGTTTGAATATTTAATGTTAATGTCACTAAATTGTGCAACTCTATTACGAAATATCATTATGTTTGTTTTATCAAAATTTAATTTTAAATTGTTAAATTTAGTCCATTCCATAATTTTATCGATGGCGTCATTAATATCCTTTTCAAGTGTAATTCTGTCTTTACCGTTAAATACAATAGTACAATCATCAGCAAAAATAAATGTTGGTTGTTTTATAATTTTTGGTAAATCGTTGATGTAAATAATAAATAACAATGGTCCCAATACACTTCCTTGTGGGACTCCTAAGTTCACATACCTGTTTTCGGATGTAAAATGAACCTCTTTGTTGCTTTTTGGGCATATTCGAGTGATTTGGGTAAACTGCTTTCTATTGCTAAGATATGATTCAATTAGTTTAAGAACATTACCACGAACTCCATACATGGCTAACTTCTCCAAAAGTATTTTATGATTAACACAATCAAATGCTTTGCTGAGATCCATGTAGAGTGCACAGACTGGAGTTTTTTTTATCAATATTAATCATTACTTTCTGAAGAAAGTTATAAATTGCTGTGTTTATCGTTTTATTTTTACGGAATCCAGTTTGCTCCTCAGCTAGTAGATGTTGCGATTCAAAAAAATTATATAATTTGTTGTGAATTACTTTCTCAAAAACTTTAGATAATACTGGAACTAAAGCTATAGGACGGTAACAGGACATTGAAAGTTTATTGTCTTTTTTGAAAAGTGGTTTTATTAATGTAGTTTTCAGTTTATCCGGAAAGACTCCGTTATATATTGCCAAATTTATAATATGACATAGTATGTCAGAAATTTTAAGAGAAACCAGCTTTAATATTTGTGTTGAAATCTGGTCAAATCCGGTGCTGCTAGTATTTTTCATATTATTAATTATTCTTTGAATTTCACTTGGACTAGTCGGACTCATGAACATAGATTTTTGATTGCGAGGTATTTGTATATTCGTATCGTTATTTAAAGTATCTCCTTTCAGGCCATCAATAAAGAAGTCATTAAATAAATTTGCTATAGTTAAGGGATTATCAATATCATTTTTGCCATCGATGCTTATTTTTTGAATTTCATTTTTTGGTAGTATTAATGTTGATTTTTTAATAACTGTCCACGTTGCTTTGCACTTATTGTGAGCTGTCTGTATGAAATGGTTGTTTTGGGCTTTTTTTGTGGAATTAATGATATGTTTTAATCGTCCTGAGAGAGACTTGAAACTTTTTTTATTTTCCTTTGTACGATTTAAACGATAACGCCACAGTAGTTGACGTTTACGCATACAACATTTCTTTAAACCATTGCTTATCCATCTTGGTCGACTATGCGAGGTTATTTTCGTAAGTACCACTGGAAAGCATAAGTAGTAAAATAAAGAAAAAAGGTCAAAAAAGCGGACAAAAGCTTCGTTGGTATCATGAGTCTTAAAAACTTCAGAGAATGTGAGAGAATTAATGTAATAAATAAATTTGTCTATGTTTTCTTGGCTATAATCACGTCTTTCAATATACCAGTACTTTAATGAACTGCCTATTTGTACAGGGCATGCCAACAATTGGGCTGTATGGTCAGATAGTGCCAACTCCAGGACTTTGCCAGTACACCCACGGATATTAGTTAAAATATTGTCAATGCATGTTCCGCTCGCTAATCTAGTGGGCTCATTGATAGATAGTTTAAGATTATTACAAGTTATTGTTTCCAAAAATGTTTTGGTTAAGTTATTTTTATTTAATATATTTATGTTAAAGTCACCACAGATTATCATTTTCTTTTTATTACAGAAATATTTATTAAGCAAAGAATTAAAAGAGTTAAAGAAGGTTTGTATGTCCTCATGTTTTGACTTTGGAGGACGATAAATACAGATCACAATAATGTTGTGATGTAGGAGTTCTATACCAGAGCATTCTATGATACTTTCAAAACAGTATTTTTTTAAACCCTCAATTGGTTTAAAATTGTGAGTGTTTCGTACAAGTATACAAGAACCACCTCTTCTATTTTTTCTAAAATTGGAGGATGCAAGAGTAAAGTTAGGTATTGTAAGTAAATGCGTATCTGTATGAGCCATATTATGTTCTGTGAAACATAAGATATCGAATGTGTTTTTTTCATCCTCAAGGGATGCTAAAGATAAAGATAAAAGGTCAGATTTTGCAATAAGTCCGTTAATATTTTGATGGAATATATTAATTTTGTTATGGACGAAAAAAGTTATTATTTTGGTGACAGGTAGCAGATGTATTTTCTGTTGTATCTGTACTTAACTTTGAAGATATATTTTGAGTGTATTTGTATATTTGCTGATTAATTTAATTGTTCCAAATTATTAAAAACATTTTGCATTCCATAGTTGTTAAGTAAACCAGTGCGTCGTGAAAACATGGTATAATCAATCGATAAATCTAAGTTAGTATCAAATAATGTTACATAATTATGTCTGTGATTATCTGAATACAGTAAGTTATTAAAAGTTTCAACTCGATAATTAAATGCCGATGAAAAGCTACTACATCTATACGTAGGTAAGCATAATAAAACATTAGTGTGTTGTACTGATAATAAAGTTTCACGAATATTTACAATCAAATCAAAATAGTTAGTAGATTTTTTAAAGTCCTCATCACCAATAAATATCATGCAGTAATCTTCTTTTGAGTAGTCTGTAAGTTTTGTATTTAAATTCCTGATAAGTGTCTGAATTCCACAGTAAGGTGTTAGATAATGGCATAATTGATAACTCTGGAACTTTTCCTCAGCTATTGATAGTAACGGGTTATTCTTGTTACTGCTTATAATGCATAATTTACGTTTGTTTGAGCATAATTCTATCTTCATTCCTTTTGTTAGTTGTGTAGTTTGACGACTCGTTGGAGGCGTATTAACAAGAGTGGTACATTCCGGAGCCATGGTGTGGCTTTCCTTTGAAAACTTGGGTATATTTAATTTCTTCAATTGTTTACAATTCTTCGGAGTAGATTGTTTGGGACTTCTTGTACTTGGTGTACTTACTATCATGTCACTTTTGGCGGACATAATAATATTACTATTTGAGATGGTTTTCCTTAAATCCATATTTTCTTTTGACAGCTCATTTATTTTAGCATAGGCAACCTTTAAATCCGAATTAAGTTTCTCAATTTGCGATTTTAGTTCTTGACTTTCATCATTCTCATAATCTGAGGTATTTGGTATGCTGTTAGTGGTGCCATCTAGTGTCATGCTGCTTGAATTGTTATCATTCATCGATGCTTCCAACACTGACCGATTACGTCTTGATCTACGAAGCGTTATATTCCCAAAGAAATTATGCATTTTTATTAGATTGTGGGAAATATTGTTTTATTCATGTTATCAGTTCAGTTTATAAATTAGTAGTAGAAATTATTTCGTAAGAACATACAAAAAGAGAATCAGTATGTGAGATACGAACTCGTGCACTACATAATGGAGACCAGAGCAGGAGTGGACTAAGACAAATGCACTTTTGAAATAGTTAGCAAAATTAAGATTCGGTTTTGTAATGTTTTTGAAAGTTCGTTGAAATGACAGTTAGTGAGATTTAATTTTTAAAAATCGATGCGCTGTTTAATTTTTATTTTTCACTAGATGATAATTTCAAATATTGTCCCGGTTCTATTGTGATGTGGTTGTTCATTGAATATGAGAGTTAATATTTATATTTTAACTTGTTTTATTACACTTTAACAGCTTAAAATATAATTTGAGATGGAACAATGATCACTTATTAAAACACTTATAAAAAGATTAGTCCACTGCGTTAGTTTAGTTGGATAACACTTTCACGTCATTATTACACTATATAGTTCATGTTAATAGTAACATCAATAAAGAATAACTGTTTTAAACATTTTTAAGAAATAAAATAAAATACAATAAGCGGAGCGTAATGTTTACGTGATGGCAGCGCCATCTGACTTAATCTAACATAATTATTTTGAATTAAAAGAGCGCCCATGGAGTTTCATGCCCGTTCTTCTTAAATAGGCACGACTTTGACAATTCAAAAGTGCCTGTAAATGGTTTATTTGAAATAAATGGTTTGAGATTATCCAAGCTATTCCCATGTTACTTGGGCACAGATGAAACACTCCACAGATTCGATATAAAGCTACAAGTACGCGGTGCGTCTTGCTGGGCCAATTCAGAGAGTATAATTGCGGATACAGACAGACACTGTATCCGCCATACAGACATTGCGAGGCATGCGCAGCGCGTGGCGCTCATCGCATGCTTCGTAATCGTATAGAAATTGATATCGAGGCGTGCGTTGCGAGGCGATCCGCCTTAACGTAGTCAGAAGATCTAAGAGTCACGCGATAGAAAGAGAGGCAACTTTTAGATGAATATAACTGTAGGTGATTAACGCTGTGCGACCTGAATTGTACTTTATTGTGTGGTAGAAAGAGTCGCTTTTTATTTAAATGATTCTGCGGAGTGTTCTGTATCTGTATTTATCTGTACCCCAACAAACATGAGAAAAGGATAGGAAGATGATTATGATGACTTGTTTGCTAAGTGATGTTAAGTTTGTATTTTACACACTGTATTTATTAACATTTATACACTGGATTTATTAATATTTATTTACTGGCTTGATTTCCGTACGTATTTTTCGGGTGACCACTGAAAATCAGCGCTGTGCTGTGGGTCCCCACAGCACAGCATTATGCTGAGTGGAAGCCTTCTTGTCAGTCATGACGTGCAGCTGCCGAAAATTTCTGTTATATTTATATTGATGTTTTTTTGTATGCACGTGTTTCTATGACAAATAAACCTATTTTTCTTTCTTTCTATTGTGTTATGCTACCTTCACTTCAAGAGATCCTCCAAAAACAGTTTCCTACCTGTCTGACAACAGAGTCCATCCCCTGCATCATCACCAACAGGTTCAGCATCAGAGAGATGCCGTGCATGAACCCCTTGCGAAGATCATCGTCGAAGGTCGCGGGTACTGAGCTCAGCAGGTACTTCACGTCGTATAAGATGAACTGGGCGCGTTTGAACGCCATTGGAACGTGGGAGCGGTCGAATTCTAGGCGGCCCTGTGGGAGAAAGTTCATTATAAAAGTTGATATATGTGTTGGCCTAAGTAATGAGAAAAATATCAGCCATTAAATGCGTAATTCCTTTGGATGTGGATCTAATAGATTATAAATATTTAAAACATTAATATAGCTTACGATATTAAATTTTTGATGCAAATCGTCATATTTTCACGAAATATTCTTATTTCCATACAAAATAATTTCGAGAGCTTTAATGACGTTTTGTAATTGAATAATTATTGTACCATAATTGCCGCGAATTGAATTATGGTCAACATACAACGTAAAACAAATCATTAATTCATCAAAAAAGTATTCAAACAAAATCTTAGGATTTTTCGCAAATTGCTGCGTTGTTATAGATATGATTGGCCTCAAATGTCATGATTTTATGAAATAGTCATTCAATAGGGTAATTTGAACTAGAGATTTGTATTGATAACTTTAAAGTGTGATTTGTTACGGTCGCAAATCATTTTTTCATCAATATATGTACAACCGGACACTGACTTGCTGATTTTTTGAAGAAATATTGCTAAAGCTGTAGATTCGTACTCACATTACTACACCGCCTATTACACTCGCTAACAAACGTATTCATGACGACGAACAAGGCATCGTGCTTCGCGATCAGATGATGCGCAAGCGTCGGCGTCGTGTACAGTTGGACCGATAGTGACGAGATGGAGAACGAGTGGTCGTGGTCATCTCGGATGAAGTCCTTGAGGATTGAACCTGGGAACAAATTGAAAATATCATTAAGGTAAGTTTCAGACTCCCTAAAAGTAGTATGAGGTAAAAACTTGTTTCCATGTGTAGATATTTAAAAGGCAACTTCATGGATTACTTGTGTGATCGGGATAAGTTTTCGTGTTTGTTTACAACAAAGTGTTGCAATACAATTTATGTAGTCTCTACTTTCTGTAAAGTAAACAAGTATAATATAGAGATATGAGGAACAGGGTTTAAAGTTCACTCATCCTCCATAGAAAAGGGTGGATCCTCCGACCAGACGGGTGTTGTGTCTGGTGGGCTACTGCCTGACGATTGATGTCAGGACCGTAGTCAGGACGTTGTATGTATGCTAATCACGCGGTAAACATTTCTTGGGCGATGTAGGATTTTGCGTGACGTCAGTGTTATGCGTAATACGCATGCCACCCACAAGTACAATCACAACAATATTGACTAGACTTAATAATTTATCTTCGCCAAGTGATATATTTATAACACACGAAAGAGGTCAGCTCTCTTAAACATGTAGGGCTAAAGCCACTTCATAAAACTACCAGATATAAACAACAACAACTAATTTATAAAGTATCCACAAGCTTTTTGTTGTTACTGTTCCTTTTTATTCGATTCTGGGCTAATATCATCTATCTGCTACCAGTCACCATGCAAAGATCGTGGCTCCAGCTAGCATGAGAACATCTTACCTGACGTTCCCCGGATCGTGTTATCCAAAAACAAACATTTAGGGCCGATAACATTCGATCAACGCACTAGATTAAGGAGTGGCCGCGTTTGCATATAACTTAATTATGAACCTCAATTTTAAAGCATAAAGTTTATTATCGTTAGCAATATATTTACTACTTCGATTAAAAAATAACGTATTTTTAAAATAAGAACAAAAATATTTATGGAAAAATAAAACATCAATTTTTAAGCAATAAGGTTGAAAAAACTATGTTGCAAAATAAGACAACATTGATTGTGGTCTTATTTTTCCGGCCGTTTTTGATTAGCTCATGTTATAATTTGACATTATTATATAACAAGGTTTTTTCAAATGAAAGCGTGCTCGACAGCCAAGACGGAAGGGAAATATATTTATATTTTTACACAGATTAAACACAAAGGAAACAATGTCATACAGCCTATCACACCATACCTGCATATTATAGGGACACTAGTAATTACTAATCTAACACACGGTATTTTGAGCAAATTACAACAGCTCATCGTATATCTGCTATAGTTGACCGAAGCCGACAACTCACCATAATTCTTCGTGAATAGAATGGCCATGGTTCTCTTGGTGGAGTAGTCCATGAGCGTGGTGGCGATGAGCAGGCGGTGCCAGGCCGTGCGCGCCGCCTTCCACATGCGCGCGTCGTTCTGCATGACGCCGCACGCCACGCCGCCGCCGCCGCCCACGGCGCTGCCGGCGCCCCACGCGTCCGAGCCCAGCGCCACCAGGCTGACGGCCAGGCGCAGGCTGGGCTCTTGGCTTACGAAGTTTTGGAGCCTGTTGGGGTTGGTTTGTGTTACACAAGAGGAGGGTAGGTTATACAGATATATACGAGGTGCATTCAATAAGTACCTAGCCTCATCGCCAGAGGGCGCTGTAGTTTCAAAAGAGTTTTACCACAGTGTAGCACATTCTTTTTAATTCTTTTTTCAAATTTTCATTCCAATCCCTTCATTTGTTTTAATTTGACAACTTATGGAAGCGAACGTGTCGATCGGTTTTACCAAAATGGAAAAAGAGCAATATCGTTCGGTGATTCGATTCCTATTTTTGGAAGGGAAAACGCGCATCGAAATCAAAGAGCGCTTGGATGCTGTGTACGGTGACTCTTCTCCATCGATGGCCACCGTCAAGAATTGGTTCAACGAGTTTGCACGTGGCCGTACGTCGGTTTTTGATGAACCACGTCCAGGTGCACCGAAAATCCATGATCTCGTATTGGCAGATCGCCGATTGAAGGTTCGGGAGCTAGCTGAGACTGTAGGCATTTCAGAAGGAACAGTGCATCATATTCTTCACGAGGAACTCGGCATGAGAAAGCTGTCGGCGCGATGGGAGCCGCGTTTACTCACACCAGAAAACAAGCGCAACCGTGAGACCACATCGGAGACGTGTTTGGCGCTGTTTAACCGGAATCCAGCGGAGTTTTTGCGTCGTTTTGTGACCGTCGATGAAACCTGGATCCACTGGTACACACCAGAGACCAAGGAGCAATCAAAACAATGGATCCAGACCGGGGAACGTGCTCCAAAGAAGGCGAAAACTGTAAAATCGGCCGGAAAAGTTATGGCCACCGTTTTCTGGGATTCACAAGGTGTGATCTACATCGATTACCTCGAGAAGGGTAAAACAATTACGGGGCTTTACTATGCCGATTTATTGGGCCGATTCGACGCCGAATTAAAGAAAAAACGACCCCATCTGGCGAAGAAAAAAGTGCTGTTTCACCACGACAACGCACCGGTTCACACGTCTGCCGTTGCCATGGCCAAATTGGTCGAATTACGCTACGAATTGCTGCCCCATCCACCGTATTCTCCAGATTTGGCCCCTTGTGACTTCTTTCTGTTTCCTAATCTGAAAAAATCACTCGCCGGGAATAGATATGGATCGAATGAGGAGGTCATCGCCGCCACGGAGGCCTATTTTGCAGAGTTTGAAAAAAACTATTTTTCGGACGGGTTAAAAAAGTTGGAGCATCGCTGGGCTAAGTGTATCGAACTAAAAGGAGACTATGTTGAAAAATAAATTGCCACTTTTCCAAAATTTTCGTTTACTTTTTGTAGGCTAAGTATTTATTGAATGACCCTCGTATATACGCGCCCCACTCCGCGATTACTGTACTATAAGCTGTACTTTAGTACGGAGCGGAGCGGAGTGGGGCGCTTCTCAGTGGATTGCACTATCAATATCTCTTGGTCTGTATTATTTATGTTTATGGTGCCAGTGACATTAAGATCCTAAAGAACATAAGTTTTCATTATCAAAAATACTAAAAACTTGAATTTCGTCTTGAAGTTGCAGAAAATTTGCAGACGACACTGGTTTTAAATTTTTATGCAATAAAACCAATTTTACCGTACGGTAGCCACTTTTCAAGGTATTGTTTCCGGGTATCGAAACCAGGAAAGGGAGCTCAAAATTTCTTCCAGTATTCTCTGCGATCACCAACCAAGATATTCATTCACCTTTAATTCTGCACTATCCGCCATTAAAGCGATGAACTAAAAATGAACAATTTCTCCGCGACAATAAAACGTGTGGAAATCCCGGTAGTTTATATGTCCTACGAGTGCGTTATTGGATAGATTACCAAACCTTCGCGGACAATTGTCTGCTCAGCTCGTTAACTTAACCTAACCTTCTTCAGTGATGCGGTAGTGTCAGATGCGTTACTTCTTTTTTTAACCCAAACACAAGGAAGTTGTAAACGATGAGCGTTTTGGGATACAATTCTTATGGTATTAGTAACAAAGACTTAAAAACGATGTTAGTAAAAACTTACAAACTAACCTAACAACAACTAATACCTACGCGGCTCAACACATGGTGGCACGTGTCTCCGCATCCAGTGCCTAATAAAGGGGTTGTCCACCTTGTCGTACAATGTTTTTAGGATGCTGTTGGGGCTTCCGCGCAACCTACCCATTATTGACGCCGCCCACTTTCTCATTATGGCATGAAAATCATCAACACGGGCTTCCGCGAATATCTGCGAAGCGCTGCAGAAGCGCGGAAGCTTCATCAACGTCTTAAACCCATTATTATACTGAACGCGTAAGACGTTGTAGGCCCTCTGCGTATACTTCACCCACAAGGTACACGTGTAGAAGGTTTGGCATCTTCTTAAGGCCTACGCCTTAAAAAGATACACCTTCACATCCCCACTGCCACGTGCAAACCTGCGGACTGACATATTGCACCGAGCCGTCAAAGCCCTACGCTCCCTATCCAAATCTGCACTATCTGATAAGTCCTCCGTAACCAGATGTCCTAGGTATTTAACTTGAGCCACACGCAGCAATGGTGTTCCGCTTACAGTTACTGGAGGAACGTTACCTAGCGTTTACACTTAAAAATCACCATCTGTGATTTCTTGACGTTGTACGTAAGCCCATGCTTCGCCGCATAAGCCACAAGTAATTTCCGGAGTGCACTGATTGATCTTTAGTAACTTTTAACATTCAAAAACTGCTGATTCTCAGCTTAAATTAGAAAAATAAATGTACAAGTAAACTCACCAATGCAGCAGCTTCATGGCGAAGGTTTGATGCGCGATGACGTGCGCGTGCATGACCAGCACCTTGAGGCTCGGTCCGTGGCGCGACGTGAACCTTTCGAACATCGCCGTACAGCTGAGCACATACGTTCACATCACCCCACACCAGCGCGAGTAAGGGAGATAGCGGATAGTTTGTTAAGCACGTACGTGATAGCACGGGGATTTATTTTTAAAAATAGAACAGCTACTTTTTGGGTGGTTATGGGAGAAATTAGCTGATAAAGGAAAATATACCTATTTGAGGTTTATATTATTTAAAAAAAAACTTATATCGTTATCATCTGCCAAGGCTTTCCCCAACGATTTTTCGATTCCCGCACGGAACAAATATTTGTATGACCTACAAGTAGTTGTTCCGGGACTGGCTGTTTGTGTATGTGAGTTTAAATGTTTGTAAACGCACCCACAATACAGGAGAAATTCCTAGTGTGGGACAATGTTTTTTATAAAAACAAAAATAAACTATGTTGGGGGGTCAGCTACCGGTCTAACCGAATGCAGCTGAATACCAGTATTTTACATCGAACGATTGTTTATCTGACGTCCATAACCCAGTTACCGATAAATGAGCATAAGTACATTTAACAAATAGAAGTTAGAACAATAGATTCGTTTTTTTTTTTTTTTGGAGGGGATTCGAGAACTTGTATTTTTTTTTTATAGTTTAGCTGAAGATATAGTAAATAATATGTGATGTTTAATATTTTGTATACTTTTAAGTATTTTTAATACAAACAGTAGCAACATTAGAAATCATCATTTTGCGAAGGAGTCAGCCAGTTCGGGCATTACACTTTCGCAATCAAAATAATCAACACAAGATTTATTTCAAATTAATTTTAACAAAATTTATGAAGGATAATAATAGGGGTCCGTTGTGCTGTCACGTATATACCATGCGAATGTTAATAAGGTTAGTAGGAGTGGGGATATGGAAATAATTCACCTTATCAGATAGATTATAATACAATGGCATGTGATCATGCCGGTATTTTTCTGAATATTAACTTATGTCTAAATAATTTAGAAATAATAAACAGAATCCAAATCGAGCCAACAACATCGGAGATATGGCCAAAAATTTAAAGCAAGGTCACAAACGCTACTCAAAAAATTACTTTATTAAAGATAGTCTTTCCCTTTTAAAGTCAATTTTGGATAATTTTTCATGAATATTCAGAAAAATACGGGCGGTCACATGCCCATGGGCGGCATTGTATATTTCAAAATACTGCGTCTGACTCTTATAGCCACTACTTAAAGTTTAAATTGGAATGGCAGACGCGTCAATGTGAAACTGGATGAATATAACAATTAGTGAGAAGCGTTAGTTAGACTGAAATAATTTTACTTTAAGCAAAAATAAATCAGCCAGGTGCGAGTCGCACACGAAGGGTTCCGTACCGTATTAAGCTCTAGCTAAAAAACGTCGAAAATAACACGTTTATTGTATGGGTGTGGGATTTAATTATTAACTATATTTGATTTTTATTATTCTTTGATATAGGGGCAATAGAAATACACAATCTGGGAATATTTCAACTGTCTACCTGTTACGGTTCAAAAGATACAGCCCGCTGACAGACAGACGGACGGACAGCGGAGGCTTAGGCCCGTAATACAGAACCTCACTCAAGACTCACAACTACACTATTACTTAAAACTAGTTTCAACCAATCAAAAGGCTTTAAACGAGTTTTAAGTAATGCTTGAGTTTGAGTGAGGTTCTGTAATACCGGCCTAAGTATAGGGTTCCGTTTGGTACTCTTCGGGCACGGAACCCTAACAAGAAAAAGCAATGACAAAATAGCAGATAAGGCATGGTCGATGTTAGGCCAAATTATACGAAACGTTATTTAGCGGGTACTTCGGTTACTCCGGTCATCGTGACACAACTGTCAAACTACAAGTGCAAGTAAGAGCCATATTAGACTATCATATAAATATGATCAGATAGGTATGACTCATTTTTTTAAGAAGAAATTGACGGTATAATATCTACGTATGATTCATATTATCTATGATCATAGTTAAGGGATCCATTTGAAAGCAAGCGTACAAATATGGTCATATCCGTCTAATATCAAAAATTGTTAATTATGTTATCCATCTTAAATAGGTATTACGTTTATACGATCATATAAGTGTTATATGTGAAAATGAAGAACAGTATAATTTAACTATGATCACAGAATTTGACATATGAAATCATAAATAACATAAAAACACTTATACACTATAAAACTGATTTACATCCGTAAGACGTCCTCTTAACAGCGTCAGACACTAGTTGTCGGGCATTTATGCTGAACTGGGCCTATTTGGCGCAGCCGTGAGGCACACAGTACTATTCTAAGTTATTTTTTTCTGTTATTTTTTTCGTTTTTGCGTGTATATGATGTGCCTTAACCTGAGTCAAATAAATATATTTATTTTCTTTCTTTCTTTCTTTAAATACATGACAGTGTAATAGGATATTACACCCATTTTTATAAGTGTATCAATTAGATTCTATAGTGCTAATGAACCACAAAAAAAAATGTATTTAAATTTTGCATTTTCTAATTTCGCGCGTAATTTAACGAAAACGCTGGACGCAGTGGACGCCATATTGCTCTGTGGTCATGACGTCAGTTGGCTGTGTAAACAAATGCAGTGATATTTTTAAGTTATAAATTTGTGTTGTCTCCTTTTACAAAACCGTCCTCCATGGTACTATTCAGTGGCGGCTTTGCCTTAGGTGCGCTCGTGCGCCGCACTACCATTTTAAACCTTCTAATATACAGCTACCTTCTACCCATACCATACTATCTATACAGTATAAACCTAAGGTATAAACTTACAAAATAATACATAACAATCCATAATAATACCTAGCCTACACAGAAATTATGTTTCTGATAACATGGTATTGTTATTAGAGTTGAGTAAATCAAGCTGACCTGTTTTGATTTCTACTGCAAAAGAATTAAATTTTATTTTTGCTTGAATGTAAACGGCCCGTGCGCTCGGAAAAGTGCACGCAGCTAGCTCTAACAACTTCTATGAAACAAGATGTAAACCGCCGGGCGCGTGAGACGGAAGATGCTTAGAACAAAATGTATGCATTTTTAGGATAGCTACGTGCGCCGCACGCGACCGGAAATTGCCGAAAGAATACGAAAGATTCTCGGGCGGGGCGGGGGTAGCGGGGACACCTCGCTTTCGCATGCATGACCCGAGGCCTTGACCTACGCAGTACGCACTTGTTATTGTTTCTTTTCGCGCGCGATTGTAAAGTAATTTTGTACCTGCGTAATTAATTACTAATTATCTATGAAAATTGTGAAAATTTTGTGAGTAAAAATGAGTGTAAAATACAGTATTGATTACATTAAAAGCAACAGGACTTATCAAAACAAATTAGACATTAAATCAGCTGGACCATCCCGGCCTTTTCTCAGTTTAAAACAGGAATGTAAAACAAAAAATAAATCGTTCACGAGAACTTTCAAAAGTGAAATGTATGCAAAAAAAAAAATGGTTATGTGGATGTGAGCGATTAAATGCTTTTTTTTGCTTTCCCTGTGTTATTTTCGGTGGAGATGCGATTTGGACGGAATCGGGAATCATAGACTTAACTCATTTAGGGGAAAAAATAAAAAAACATGATTCTTCGCAAGTTCATCTGCAAAATGTTTTGAGTATGTCTGTGTTAGGTACCGTAGACATCCGAAACCAATTAGATTCTGTTTATAGAGCCAACATACAGAAGTACAACGAACAAGTTGACAAAAATAGGTAGGTATAGGTATATTATCGCGCCTAATCGACTGTGTCAAGTTTTGTGGTGCATTTGAGTTAGCTTTGCGTGTAGTGAATCTATGAATGCTGGTGTGTTTCGTGGGCTTGTGGATTTTGTGTCCGAGTTGGATGGAGTCATGAAGGAGTATCTTGCAGCATCTACAGTATTCAAAGATACGTCGAAAACAATTCAAAACGATATTTTGGATTCGATTTTGGCTGTGTACCACTCAGAATTATCCGAAAAAGTAAAAAAATGTGATTACCTAGCAATTCAAGCTGACGAAACTACCGATGTATCCACCGTTATGCAGATGGTATTGATTATAAGGTACGAAGACAATGGACAGGTACATGAACGATTTTGGAAGTACCTAACACAAAAATATTCACTAAACCAATGCAGTGCACCACCGGTTTTCTGAGGCACCAGCCGCCACTGGTACTATTTCCATAAAAATTACGTTGGTTACGAAAATAATAAAAAGGCTTTATAGATTAAAGATACGCTGATAGTTGACAGTTCTAAGTTTACATAGCCGTATGACGTAATAACATGGCGACTACTATCTAATGGTGTTATGAAACAGATTAAAAAAGCTATTCCTTTGAATTGAATTTTAAAATTTAGTTTGCTATTTTATGAACTAAAACTAACGTTTTCCGACTGCTTTTTGCCTAAGCTATCTCAATAATATATTTTTAGATTTTTTCTCATATAGAGTAAAACTCCCTATTGGGGCCGTAGAGACAATTTGAGAGAACATGTCATAGTCAAAGCACGCGGCAAGTAACGTTTATAGATCTCGGCCTAAGTCGATGTCTGGCCAAACCTTAGACCAAATACTACTTTAATATCACACAAGCAAACACTTACATCTCGATATCGGTCTTCAGTTTATCGCAGACTTGGAATGAGTTACATTTGACGAGCGCTCTACCTTCGCGGTCGATCAGACTCACAAGTTCTAAGGAATCGCGTTGGTTGCATTTTGTTACTCTTACTAAGGTAGATATGACCTGAAAAAAGAAACCATGTTAGTTTATTGGTGACACGCAAAAAAATAGAGCAGTGATAAGTAAGTTTTAGAGAATAAACTTCAGGGCGATAACCGGGTCAATATTATCTTGTAAAGAGATGTTAGCAGAACAGGCGGGGTCGGGGGCGGGGTTGCGGGAAAGTGGAAAAGGGATACCGTGGCCCCCAGCAACGCACAGGCAACTGAAGGAACACGGGTGGGTTTTAGTCAGTAAGAGTCTGACACGCCTCACGCTCCGCCCAGAGCGGGAGAAGTTATTTGAAAATTTCCACACATAATATTATATTGTATAATTTGAAATTTTTCGTTTTTTTGCTGTTCCATACATTTTGACCACGTAGGTCAAACTCATCACTTTGAACAACTTTCACTAAGGGACCAAAGCTCAAATCGCGAAAAAAAAGTCAGCTGTTCGCTACATTTTAGATTTTTTTGTTCGCTGAGTTTTCATAATGATGAGTACAATGACCCCTTCAGAGGTTTAGGGTAAACAAAAAGACAAAAAAAAAAGGTCGTATAAAGAAATAACATTATTTTACATCGACTAGTTTCAGACTGTAGAATATAGCTCACTTGCTCGGCTTGGAAACATTGAAAATCAATGCAATTTCTACTACGTCTTTCTATTTAAAAATGGCGACCTCATACCTGATCAAACGTGTGTGTCTCGTCGTTGTACAGAACAGTGCAGTAACAGTCGGGCTGGTCCAGAATCTGCAGTAGGTCCCTCTCAGCGTCTTTCAGCCTGGAAGGATTTATCGTACTATTTCTCTTATTATAACATTTCACTACTATTATTGTAAAAAAAAGACAACATAGCATCATAATATCACGCCTATAATCACCAAAGAGTTAGGCAGAGATGTACCTATACTAACTCCCACATTTCGCCAGTTATGTTTTTTTAAGAGGCCGACCCTACTGTAATCAACCGTTCACAAATGCAGACTCTGGACTGCTACTGGGAAATTCCTAGTGGAAAAACTAAATAACACTGCCCGACCTGGGAATCAAACCCAGGACCTCATGCCCAGCAGTAGACCAACAAGGAAAGAAAGAAAGAAAAAACGTATATATATTTTTGTAAGGATAGAGTGCTTCAATCAACTATTCGGGCTGCATAGAGGCAATTCACGACCTCGGGTTATGTGACTCTTATGTCGTTGTAATAAGGTATAAATTGGAATAATTAACGAAATTCAACTGTAACGGTTTTGTATGGTTCAAACATACATAGAAAAATATCACAAATATTTTTTACGTTGTTTTTATAAAGGAAGTTGAATCAATACAGGGACAGTTTAACACATTCTTGACTGGTTAAACAAATCAAACGCTAAAATAAGCTGTTTTTGCCTAAAGCTACTTAAAAACATTTGAGAAGGCCCCAATAAAATAATACTGATGATATTCATTTCGTATCGAAACACAGAGAAAATCAAGCCTGGTAATGATAAAACTTACCTTAGGTCATTAGGTAGCCCCGGAGCGTGGTCGTGTGTAAGTAATCTCAGGCAGTACGTTAAGCAGACTGAGGCGACGATCTTCATACGTTCTATTACATCCGGTTTGATAGTAGCTTCCGCTTGATTATCGTCTTCTGATGCCTGAAGAAGAGAAGTTAGTAATTAGAAGACTGAACCAATGTTGTTTGAGCCGATTCTGTACCGAGAAAAGGAATATACAGGGTGGAAGGGACATCGACGCGGAAACTGATACCATGGATTCAGTACATGATTCTGAAATCCCTCCGTTGAAATTTTTCGTCGGTTATTTAAAAAAATCTGCTGTTCCATACATTTTGACCGCGTAGGTATTGAACTTTTCTATGAAACAGGTGTTTTTTTTTTTTTAAATAACCGACGAAAAATTTCAACGGCGCCAGAAGCATGTACTGAATCCATATTATCAGTTTTTGGGTCGATGTCCCTTACACCCTGTATATCTATCTATAGGTACTTCTATTACTAATCTTATTAAGAGGTAGGCCCATCGTCCGCAACGCTATTCAAAAGTCAGTCCTGAGTCCCCGACTCGCACTTAGCCGTTTTTCCATACCAGAAAAATGTACGGTTCCTACTGGAATCTCCATACGAAACCGAGGGACGCAGCCACGATAAAGAACACAATGCAATAGCATAAATCTTTTTATCAAATTACCTAGTAGTCGCCATTTTTTTTAAGACACACACCCTTATTTTCTTTCTTGTTCCGTCAGTAGGGACTGGTCATCTCTTATCTGCCTTTTTGAATTGTTTTTATATTTTTATTACGGACGCTTTTTACGTGCACGTCTTTCTACATTGTTCTCACATGTATAACTTCAATATGAATGATGTAACCGATATTTTGTAACAATATTGTGATTTAAAAGAGTGTCCGTGGAGTTTCTTGCCCGTTCTTCTCCATAGGAACCTACGCTTTGGAATGGGCAACTAGCTTCATATTTCTGACTGACTGACCCCTTGACAATTCAAAAGTGCCAGTAAATGGTTTAATTGAAATAAATGCTTTGAGTTTGAGTTTGTTAATTTCGAACATGAAAATTGGATTTGTTACCCTCATAACTTCTTGTGTTTCAGATTCTGAAGCTGAAACTCTTACGTATTGTTACTGAGTTGCTAACAAACACATTTATTTTTCTGCCTTGTTAGCTCGAATTTCAACTTATATTGAGGCGCCGGCGCCGCTGGACTGGCCCCCTTGGAGGTCATTCGCTCCGGCCTGTAGTGTGTTACTTACGGCGTGCAGCTGACAGAAGGGGTCTCTCTTCCACGCCTCGGTGTCGCCACAGTCGCAGCAGCCGCCGCCGCTGGACTGGCCCATCTTGTACTTGTGGTGCCGATGGGCTGACACCTTGAAGCATTCCACGCAGAGTACGCAAGTATTGTCCATGCCTGAAGAAATAGGATATAATGTAGCACTTCGCTGAAAAGTATTGAGGAGGATTTGGGAAAGGATACACGGAACTAAAAAAGGTTTTTATAGAATTCGTTAAAATTGATTAAGTTGCCAGTTCAGTAAAGGCAATGCACCAGTCTATTTAGATAAGACGTTAGTCTTAGGCGATTAACACACTGCCACGCACCACGCAGCGTAGCGCGTGAATGCGTGTTTTAACGTTGCTTGTAAGTATCTCCGTTTGTATAGAAAACACGCACAGTCCAACACACAGGAAATGCATCCACGCGCGTTTCATTCCGATCACAGACACGCAACATGCAGCGTGACGCGGTGCAGTGTGATAATCGCCTTACCCACCTTCGTAAGAGGGGAGAGTCCCACCGGTCCGAAAACACATTCAGGATGCAATTGGAGGAGGAGCGCAAGCGCGCCATTATGGAAGCGCATCGCTTCCGCATGATCGCGGCGAACCCGTAATACTTTAGCTAGAATCTAGCCGGGTGCCCGAGAAGTGATACACAACCGACTTTGGAAAGTCATTAGTGGGCGAAAACCAAAGGTACTATTACTTTGATCGCCGTAGACTCATACTTGAACCTCTACAACTTTTCTCCTAAATCAAGAATGGGATGTCTCATCTCTTCTGAAATACTAACCGCACTCTCGACAGCTGTAAGCCGGATCGCCCTGCTTGAACACTCGGCCGCATAGCGTGGACCGGCGTGGAAGTGGCGGCTGTGACCCATCGCTGTTGCCCCACACGAACTGCTCCAGAGGCTGGATCAGCAGCTTGGCTGCTAGATCCTCGTCGAAGGACCAGTCTGGAATGTCAAGGGGTAAATTATAGAGAGAGATATTTTAAAACTGTATTTTGAGTTTCTATGCCTAAATATAATTTTCGCCAATGGAAGATCCGATCGGGCACACGGCTTCTTTAAAAATAATTACTTAGATAATATTAAAAAAATATATATTTATGTAAACTTCTGAATAACCTCCTCCTTTTAGATGTCGGTTAAAAACTACGGGGTATCGTGTAGAGATGATGAATATAACCATCAACCATTAAATTTAACTAATATTTAAAATTAACCATGAAATTCAATAAATATTTCTCTGTCTCGCTCGAACAACGCGCTGTCTCTCGCTCGCTCGCTCAAGTTGTTGATATTTTTAACCAATATTTCGGTCGGTTAATGGTTGATTTTTGATATAAGTTTATTTTATTAGTTACTTTTGATATTTTACTCAAATAACAAAGTCGCGTCGTTGCGTTGTTGTTGTTTTTTTTGTTTTACAAAATGCCGAGACGAAATAATGATACGTGGAACCATTTCGATGGGTCGTGGGGGTGGAAAAAGTCGCAACTTGTAAATATTGTAAAAAATACCATTCTTATAAAGGTACTACCACGAATCTGAAGATACACTTAAGACTGAAGCACCTCAGTGTGTATTTAAATTTGATAGTATGAAGGGACTTAACTGTGACGCCTTTTCGAAATCCATTAATATGTATTTTGGCGATAAAATCAAATTTAATGATTGACAATACTCGATCAAAGATGAGAACAATTTGTCGTATGTGCTTTTGTCTTTATTTGTACACAATGCTATAACTAAAGGAAACGTTTTCGTGTTTATACAGCCGTGTATTGTGTAAACTTGCTGAAATAATTTTGGGGCGACTTTAAATGTTCCGTCCATTATTAAATAAGTGGAAGCACATAAAAAAGTAAGAAATTGTTTAGTTGTATATAATACTATTCTCTTTGTTTCATGCCATTTTTCATCAATTAAGATCATATCGTTGTCCAATTGTAGAATATTATGATTTATTTCAAAGTTAATAGTATCAGGTTCTGTAATTTTTTCTTTTTTGTTTCTTTGACGATATATTACTTGTCTCAAGTTCAAGTTTGTTGGCATATTGGTGGTACAATTTCAACATGCATTAGTTAATAGAATATTCAACTTTTCAACATGTTGCAGATACCTACTTGAATAAAAATATTAACTAATATTTTCAACCAATAAAAATATCGATATTTTTATTTAACCATTAACCATTAACCAATAAACAATTTCAACCAATATTCTCATCTCTAGTATCGTGTTATCCAGCAACTGTGTTGAAGAGGTCTGATAGTCAGTCGCTCCATGTAAAATATTGGTATTCATCCGGTTAGACTGGAAGCCGACCAACATAGTGGGGAAATGGCTAAACAGATGATGATGATTCAGTTCACTGTTACAGACATGATGTCATCTTATGTTAGGCACCTATGTAAAAAAAAACTGTCTTCTGTCAAAATCCTGCATCCTGCTGTTTGGAAAGGACCGATTTCCTTAAATTCTGTGGAACAGTAACTCATCAACTGTTTTGGAACTATATGAATTTATAAAATTCAAAAACATCAGTGGATATTCTTATCCGTATTCCTAATTATCTTCGTTTACGTTTAAGGGCGTTGAACCCAACACACAAGCAATCTTTATCGAGTCTACTCTTCCACAAATCCACATTCTTTACGCAGAAATAACAAACAATTTTAATAAACGAACGCGTTAACCCAGTAAAAGTAAAGTCGTTTAAAAATGCTGCAATGTATAAACAGTTGCTTATTTGGTACACTTGTCACTAGTCACACACGCAGTTGGTACAATATCGTGAACTAAAATCAATGGAGTGAAAATTCATTAAATCATTTGTATGAAACTATGAAGAAAATTTTCCGCTAACGTCTTTATTCAATAGGATTCTTGCTCAATTATTTATGATTTACTACCCGTTTCGCAACTGAAATAGTTTTTTTAGGTTGTTTAACAATATTCGATCTATCTAAACTAATATCACAGTATAATAAAGCAACAGTATTATATCTCGGCACTCGGCTGTGACATATAAATTACCTACAGCCGCTCGGTACAAAAATCTTCCGCGTCTGTGAATAACTGCCGCGCACTCGATACCTGTTGCGTAGGTACTGACTGATATACCTACACTGAGATTTCAAAGCCCGTCGTTTCGGCCGTTTTCTATGAAGATAATATAATACTGTTACTTATTTAAACTGTGCTAATATTATAAATAGGTAAAATTGATTTTTTTGAAGAGGAACGCTGACGCACTCCTTTTGTATTCGGTTAAAGTACCAGTACCTGGGCGAACAAGCTCGGCTCTGGTGAAAATAGAGAACGCTCATTTAATTCATTTAATTCCATGCTGCCATGATAGTAGGTACTTACTAATTCCATGCTGCCATGTCATGTTATTCACGGGTTATTCTAAGGTAACCTTGATAAAAACTTTGGGCGACCGAGCTGCGCTCGGGTGATAATACGGAGAAAACGAATTTTCTCAGTAATGAGACCTAGCTAGATCGATTTCTCGTCCCCGTAAACCCAAGATTGCAACTCATCGAAATCGTTAGAGCCGTTTTCGAGAACGTGATTAAAAATATATACGAGCAATATTTGTATATAATATATACCACGTTATCGTCTCTGCGTACACATTCCTAAGAACATTACACGCACCCACAAAAATGGTGACCCCAACGTGATCAAAAAAGTTTCTTTGGAAGCACTCGTCCGATTACAAAAATTCTTTCACTCGGCAAAAGCAACACTATTGTCGAGTGCCATAAGATGTTTTATGGTATAGTTGGCTTCCACGCGAACGGAAGTCGCGGTCAGAAGCTAGTAGCTAGTAATTATAAGGCTAAATCTAATATGGTTGTTATAGGTGTCCAATAAATCACTCACTTGTGTTGAGCCTTTTGCCACTAACCAGATTATGAGCTGCTACTTACTGAGAAATTCGTTATGGACAGAACAGAAGGGAATATTAATGTCTACCTGAAATTACTAGGACATTGCCAGCTTCCTACATGAATACTGTAGAAGGTTGGAAGATAGTCAATGATACTGCTGCGATGTAAGGTAAAAATAAATATATTTAACGGACCAAAGGCTATAATATAAAGGAGCGAGGGAGCACACGCGATGACCGCTAATCGAGTACTAATTGCTTAATTGATATTCATTAATGAAGTTAGGTAAAATGCTTAGTCGTAGTGTATGGTTTCACCATACAAATACCGAAAACGTACCAATTCCTTCAGGATTATTATTTATTAATCCGTCAGACATTGATATTCTGTTAGGACCCGAACTATATTTTGGGATTTTATTCAGACCAATCATTATATCAATTTAGGAAAAACTTACCGAAGTTGTGTGAAAACAAATTAGGGTGGTTAATTTCGGATACCAACCGTACCTAATAGCTCATATATACAAACACAGACCGAATTGGAGCTTGAACCCGGATCCATCAGCAGCACCTACTTGTGTTCAACGAGCTAGTCTAGTAAACTACTAATATAAAAATAACATAGATAGGGGAAGCAGTAGAACCTTTACACACATTTCGCAATAAAAAAAGAGACGAAATTATTATAAAACAAAACATTTGCCGCTCACCATTAATTTCACCTTTATCGTGTGTGCGTTTATAGTCACAAATCTCACACGCACAAACACTCAGACGCGGAACAAACTAAACTTTTTAGCAGGCCATACAAATATTTATTCAGTGCGGTAAATGAACCCACGGTCGATAGCGCAATACATAGTTAATCGTTTGGGACATGCAAGGGATAATAAGGATCTTTTCCTAGACTCGTATTGGCTATGTTAATGTCCTCTCAAGATATTGATCCGATAACTAAATATACCTAAAGTCTTTAGTATCCAAAAACATAAAGATACAAACCGTGTGCCCATTGGGATTTCCCACCGGCAAAAATAACGATCTTCCATACAAACGTTCATTCCCTATTGAAATTTGAATCCCTTTAGGGAATTTCCAAAAAACCTGCCTTAGTGCTCACTTTGTTTACATAAGGAACTCTTGTGCAAAATTACATGCTTCTAATCTAGACTCAACGGTTACGAAAGAATCACTGACTAGCTTACCCATTCAGTCATTCTTCCATACAAACGTAGTATGGTCATTACTAGTCTGTTTGACGGTGTAGGTACGTTCAAAAGTAAACATTATGTTAATTTGTCTTGTTATTATCTAGACCTGTATGAGAGCTGAATTGGAAAAACAATATTTTAATTCTAAATAAATAACTTATGTACCTAGTAAAAAAATTGCAAAACAGGTACTTATAGATAATTTATTCAAAAGTGCAAATAATTATTATTTTGGCAATATTACTGTAGAAATGTGACGAATTGGAATTTTGAACATTAAATTTGATGTTGTAACCGTTTTACGCAGGTGTAAAAAAGGCATATTAATCCAAATACTTTTATTACATCTAAAACCAAATATTCGGTGTTACGTAACCGTAACCGTTTTTTTTTAAATACACACTACCTTAAGACTATGTTTGATTTACAAATTATTTTGGTATTACGTTTGTATGAACTACGCATGCTCCGCCGGCCCGTTAAGTGCGTACAACGGTAAGCGGTTGCATATTAAAAAAATAGCGGTTGTTTATTAAAAAATGATTAAGCGGCTAGCCGCGCTGTTAGCCGCCCCCGCGGTTAACCGCTAGTGCGTATGAGGGCTTATGATAAACGCTCTTATGGCTGTCGGTTGTCAGTCAGTGAATGAATTAATTTAAGATGTTTATTAAGTATACGATGAAAAAGTAGCTGAAATGTCGGTGATATATTTTAGCAATACTCAAAGAAGATTAAAAGAGAGGTCTTCAAGCCCAGTTGTACCAATAACCCCGATTTCTGAAGTAAATCTACTGTCAACATGTTTGTTATCATTTGTGATTTGTCGAACATATTAATAACAGCAAATCAGTTCACTCGACATGAGATATGAGAACAAATTACTTTGAATAAGCCTTTAGAGCCATTATTATCTAAATAAAATCTGATAAAAAGAAATGTAAATCAGAACAACAGAAATATCAGCACTGATAATAACTTATCGTCTACATAATAAAAATCTTAAAATCGTTCATTCATGCATTCATTCACTGACAGAGTGTACAGACGCCAGCACATCAACCTACAATCTGTCAAATTTCTTTAATACATTTTCAACTTTATCACTAAAGCATAGGGTTCAAAGTTGATTAAGAATATTTGACAGTTTCGTGCTGGTGTCTGTACCTTAAACCGTTGGGTCTGGTCTAGAAGCGTGAAATTTTTCTCAAGTCGTTTTATAATAAACTAGCTCCCGTCAGCGACTTCGCCCGCGTGATATCTTCGGCGTGTTAGCTGCGCCTCGCGGTTTCACCCGCATAAGTCTCAATCCCGTGGGACTATCGGGATAAAAAGTATCCTATGTTCTTATCCAAGTCATGGTCAAATTTCATCCAAATCGGTTCAGCTGTTTTTGCGTGAAAGCGTAACAAACAAACTGACTTTCGAATTTATAATATTAGTTAGGATGTTACTCAGTGATAATAATATAGCTTTGTTCTTGTGGAAGATTTTTTAAATCGGCTCATTGTTTTGATGTAGGTCGCGGATGTTGGATATCGCCCCACGGGAACGTCCAACTGGGATAAAAGTAACATAATACGTCCTAACCCAAATCATAGCCTATCCGTCGTATATATGCCTTTCATCCAAATCCGTTCAGCGTTAAGGAGTGAAAAGGTAACAGACAGACAGCTAGCCGGACCGATTGTAATGAAATAAAGACTAAATGTTATCTCAAGGTACGGACTGTGACTATATTTCCCATCCCTCAAATCTCATTTAATGAAGTATACAATAATATGTAAATTTATAAAATCATCCCCTATTTTGCCCCCGGGATGATTTTACCAAAACGCTATAAGACAATAATTCCTTATTTCTTACCAAAAGCATAAAGGACATTGCCACGGAGCAGGGGGCCTATTACGAACTTTTAAAAAACCAGGCAAGTTCCAGGCAATTCATTTCACTGGCTGGATATATTTCGTATTATGACATCGGTAATTCTGACCGACTTCACGCTGGCTAGTTTGTCCGTGGCTGGCTTGAAATTCTCTGCCGTAACGTTCAGAAACACAAATAAATATTTATCGGTAAGTTACGGTTTTATTTAGATCACGTATTTTATGATAAAAATAATAAATATATCTTAATATAGTTACTAAAAGTAGGTGAAAATATGAAGGCAATGTTTATTGTGCTATACAATTCATTTTTATTTATTTTTTCCGTGTTTGTAAATTGTAACGCGAGATTCTTTTAACAATAACTTTTCCGAACGTATTCCACTTGATGTTAAACGGGGAATTTGACAACTTCATTCTTGGAAAATGTTTATTGTTGCAATTAATAAAATAATACTATCGTATTGTTTGTATAATACTCTCTATAAAAAGTACCACGAAAGTTATGCTGATAGTTTTCTTAGATTACCGCGGTGTAGTGCCCAACGATTTTTTTCCAGAGGGATAAACAGTGATTATAGAGTATTATTTAGGCATTATGAGGCGTTTTCGAGAGAATATCCGCTGAAAACGGCCCAGATTTGTGCAACGACAATTCATAGATTTTGCACCATGATGATGCACCATCACACAAAGCCATCATTGTGCAAGAGTTCTTAGCCAAAAATTCAGCAAATGTCATCGACCAAGCGCCGTATTCACATGGTATGGCTCCGTCTGACTTTTTCCTGTTCCCGAGGCTAAAATTACCTCTTCGAGGAAGACGTTTCGAGTCGATTGAAGCTATAAAAGAAAATTCGCTGAAGGAGTTTTAGACCATATCTCAATCAGCTTACCAAAAATGTATGGAGGACTGGGTCAAGCGCTGGCGTAGCTGTATTGCAAGCGAAAGGGCCTACTTTGGAGCCGACAAAATAAATTTTGACAAATAAATTACTTAATGGTTTTATTGAACAATTCCCAGTACTTTTTACACAGAATGTATTATGTTTATGTCCCTTCGCAAGTAAGTACCTACTCGTTTCAGAGTATAAACAAAAATATGGATAATGAATGGATATGGTGGTGTGGTGTTTTTACTAAATATCCAGTTTTCAACATGTTATATTTACCTATAACCGTAGCCGCGAGGCACACATTCCTGCTGGTATCATGCAACGCAGTTTTACACTTTTTATTTTGTATTCTTTCCTTTTATCTTATTTTTTTTTTCTCTTGCTACTTGTGTGCCTTTTAGTCTGTGCCAAATAAATGTATTTTCTTTCTTTCTTTCTATCATGGTAATATTTTGTGATTATCATGGTGCACCATTTATTAAGCTGTTATAGAAATTATTATAGTTCAATGGATGAGAGTTATCGCCCTCGGCGGAGCCTAACTTATGTTTAGTTTGAAACATTGTAGGAGTTTTTCAATTACTGTGACTACACATACACGGAGTCTTTACTCACTTACATCGCCTAAATGAAAAAACGCACACTTACAAACATATTCACACATACTGACATACATCCACACATACTGACATACATCCACACACATTCACTCTATATTCATTCACACATACAAACCCACAACAAGCACATAACTCATCACACCACTACACATCCCCTCCACATTTTACTCGTACACGCACCACTATTACTGCTGTCAAGTTGATAAGGTAGATCGACACTGTCCACTGTTGTATAAAAATGAATTTATAAGCTAGACACTGTCTCTTAAAATACAGGTTAGCCTAGTTTAAGAGGCAGGGTTACATATAATGTACAGAAATTTTTGCAACACACTGATTAATGCCTAGAATAAGTCTACCCACTAGTTATATCTACTTGTGTACATTTCTGTAACTATTTTGTTAAATAAACTTTTACTTTACTTTAATTTTACCGTTATTTTGGTATTTTGATCAGAAGTGCCACTTTCCGGAGTTTCCAGAAACTCGAACGGTACATATTCGTCACACGTGATATTTTCTCTGAATAATTTCGCCAAAAATATCCAAAACCATTCAATAAAAACTCCTATGAAGTAGCGGAAATTGACTGGATTGTGAGGTTACTTAATATCAGTTTTAATATGTCAAGAAATGTCAAACGAACGTTCATAATACGGTATTTCCAGCCAATAGTCGGGCAGAAGCCGGCCAGGGTGTCACGTGACCACTGACTGGCTTGTTTGACGAGTTCATAATACGAAATTGCAAGGCAGTTCTGTTTACGCCGTAAACTGCCTGGAAATAAGAGTTCATAATAGGGCCCCTGGTCCCTTTTGTGGTATCGTGTGCCTGATTTTAATAATAACCTAAAAATTTTTTTTTTTTTTTGTGTACAGGGTATTTTTTATACAATTTATTTCACCCTAGGAATAAAGTTAAAGTTTAATAGTTAAACATTACGTCGACATCCGTTTGATTCAATGTAGTCTGTGGTTTGATTGGTATACAAAAAAAAGTTGCCAGGTATCAAAGAATTAAATAACTAATGCCATTGAGTAATCGATATCAATTAAAACGATATTTAACAATAAAAAAACGATTATTTTTAATTTACATATATATGTATAACCTATGGGCAGTTTACATCTCAATTAGATCTCAACATTTTACAACTTCAACGCTACTGTGTTAGCATTTTGATTTAGGACGATGAGATAGAATGATGTTATCCCTGTCCTTTTTATACGTATCATTAAAAAATGAACAACAATACGTGTACGCCAAATATGAGTTTATGTTAAGTATTCTTGATGACGAACACTATTGGATAAATAAACAATGCTCATAGTCGATGCGAGTAAAACCGACGGAACGATGACTATAATAGGTTGCATAAACTCATAATAGGCCTACATTGATAAATAATAAATGTTCAGAAAAGTAATAGACACAAAAATAATAGCCATGTTTATTTAGAAAACCCCATAATAGAAAAGTAGTTTTTATCGATTGATCTATAACGATTTATTAATAGATTATTAACAAAATGATCTGGCAACATTTACTTGCGCATGTCACAGAACTCGCAGACTTCGTTCTGTGGTTCGTTACTATAATAAAAAAATTAAAAAAAAGTACTCTGTGGTTCGTTACGTGATTGCTTTGTTTAGATACGTTGAGTTTTGAATTCCGTAATTTTTTACTTAGTTATTATTTACGATACGTGCTTTTTCTGCTACTACCGAGTTGAGCTAATAAGTTCCTGGAGTGCATTACGTTTTGTGAGATATTTGACTCTTATTAGTGTTGTTCTTTGTGAGTTATTTGCAATAATATAGTTTTTAAATAATAATTATTTCATCTAAGTGTTGAAAGTAAGACTCGTGTAAATGGACTATACAACTGCTTGCCTACAATACTTAAACATTAAATGTCAGTGAAACAGTTTTAAATACAGAAGAGATTTTATAATCTTTTTCAGGTAGCGTTGGATGATATCCTGTGTATTGAATGTTATTTGCTGTTGCAAGAACGTATCTTATCAAACATAACTGGATCCCACGAGGATATGTCACCTGCATATGGCCACTTGAACATTTGTTATGGATGTGGTATCTCTATTGCAAGTCGGAGAATCCATCGAGTTGAGTTAGACTGCCCACAACGGAGCATGATTTTAAGATGGACTCTAGCACACTTGGTCAGTATTTTTTGTGTAATAACAGCATAACATCACGCTTGTAATTCCCGATGGGTTAGGCAGAGGTGTACCTAGTAGCACACCCACATTTTGCCAGTTATGTTTAAGTTCCATGTAATAGGGGGCGAGTCTATGGCCATCAACCGGGTACATATCCACATTCCATGGCTGCTACTGAGAAAATCCTAATGTAAAAAACCAGTTCACTAATACCAACTGTTTTTCATTTTAGGTTACACATTTAGAAAGAGTGTGCATTCCTTGCTGGTTAGCAGCAACTCGAGAAACACGACGATTGGAGGTTCAAGATACAAACAGATCTGACAGTGTCATGGCTTCACCTTCTTTAGAAGATACTGGGATACCTGAACCACCTCCAATGCCAGCTCCAACACACCAATCACAACAAGCACTACGACAGCAATGTAAAGTTAATTCACAAAAGTATAAACGAGTTGCTGCAGCTTCTCGTCACTGCATGTTTGTAGGATGTGAAAATAATGACAGTCTTTTAGTGCCTATGACTATTAAGGAATTGTTGTTATTGCAGTACAATATATATTATATACCCTTAAATGCTAGAATCTGCCATCACCACTTAAATAGTAATCAGTGGGATGAACTGAATGCCCCTTTAAATGATTTTACTGGCTTTCAAGTCGATGATATATTTTCCATGCTGGAAAGAGCTTCCCAAAGGACTTTAGATTTTAATAATATTGCAGCAATGGATTCACATTTACGCCATTATTGGCTGGGACTTACAGAAGTGCAATTTAATGAACTATTAAATAGCATTCCGTCTTTAAATAATAAAGTTACAAAACCTAGCCTTGCATTGAGCATATTTCTCGTAAAGCTTAGGACAGGGGACAGCAACCAAAGACTGGCAACTCTTTTTCAATTGCCACGATCTACATTAGAGAAAAAAATGAAGATTGTTAGAGAATGTTTAACAGAACATTTTGTACCAATGCATTTGGGACTTAACCATACAAGTATACAAAATGTGGCTTCACGTAACAGGACTATTCCTGAAGGTCTATTTGGAGATAGTAGCATAGCTTCAGATACTAAACCTGCCATTGTCATATGTGATGGTACATATGTTTATGTACAGAGTAGTAGTAACTACAAATACCAGAAGCAGACATATAGTCTCCATAAATATGCCAATTTGGTTAAACCGTTTTTAATCACATGTTGTGATGGATATATTTTAGATTGCATTGGACCTTATGAAGCAACAAAAAACGACTCAACAATCATGAGTGATCTATTTAGTAATGAAAGAGGTCCAATGCGCTCATTTTTTAGACAGGGGGACGTATTTATATTGGATAGAGGGTTTAGAGATGTGATCCCTGAATTGGAAAGCTATAATTATAAAACATACATGCCGGAGTCATTATTGGAAAATGAACATCAATTGACAACTGACCAAGCGAATAGATCCAGATGTGTGACTATGTGTCGATGGGTAGTCGAGATAGTAAATGGTCAGGTTAAAAGAGACTACAAACTCTTTAGCACATAAGAACTAATGGTACTTATAATATTGAAGTAAGCAATTATATTTTGGAAGAGGATTTGCCCTTAACATTGGGTCAAAATAATTATTTAATTAGGGCTAGAATTAAGTCCCGCCATGTGAGCAATAAAACTTATTACTCTTATTTATTGATCAGTAAAGATGATAATCGGGCAAATACTTTAGATAGTATCATTGCATATTATTGTAACTGTCTAGTGGGTAACCGTACAGTACCTAGGGTGTTATGCTCATACTATGACAGTATTATGGTATCTGAGCTGGGGCCGCTTCAACGATGTAAGTGCTCCAGCTCAATTCTTGGATGATATATTTTATGAAGAATAAATGGTTTATTCAAGTTTTGATTTGTTTTATTTCCTTTGGTACTTAGACATGAACTACTTATCAATATCGTTAATTATGAAAGTCCAGTGCTGAAACTGTTAACTAATTATACATTTTTTATCATATCTAAACGGCGCATCTGCACCTTCTATGAGTACCTATTTACCTTTTATTGTGCTGCTATTATATGTTCATAAAGTAATAGAGACATAATCCCATCCCCATAGTGATGTATATCAGATAGGTAGTAGAAGTAGGTACATAATCTAAATAGAATAAGGAGGAAATGTCAATGTCAATTTCTAATTATAACCTAGATTTTTACAACAGAAAAACAATGATATCTCTTGAACCAGGATGAATAAATGAAAAATGGTTTCTAATTATGAAAATACTATGTTTTTACTATTATTTAAAATAAAAATCATCAGGGCACAACAATTTTCCAGTGGGACCCAACTTTCCTTACAAATCGGGCAATCTCCTTTGAATTTTCTAATACTAACTTAAGAAATGCTGGGTTTCCCCTACATACTTTCATCCCCTATATAGCCCTATAAGATTATTTTTTAGACAAAAAGTAGTTTATGTCCTTCCCCAGGATGCCATCTATCTTCTTGCCAAATTTTGTCCAAATCCGTTCAGTGGTTTAAGCATGAAAAGGTAGTATACAGACAGACAGACAGTTACTATCGAATTAATATAATAAGTAAGTCATGTAGAGTATGAATAGTGTAGATGTGAGTACTTTTTTTTTTATGGGTGGGAAATCATCAAATGAAAGAAAGAAAGAAAATACATTTGTAAAATGACTCCTCCCGCTCTGGGTGGAGCGGGAGGGCGTGTCAGACTCTTACTGACTAAAACCCACCCGTGTTCCTTCTGTTGCCTGTGCAATGCCAGGGGGCCACGGTATCCCTTTCGGACGCCTTCACTCGCTGACACTCTTTGAGGCGCGCGTGGAACACAACGCGCCGTCGACCCGGGCTTGGTCCTTACCGGACGGCGAGCTACCCATTGCTCACCGTTCGCAAGCCCGCACCAACGGTGGCCGGGAATCAGCAATTGATTCCCGACGCCCAGGGCGTCTCCTCCTGGGCGTGAGGGCGCGAAATTTGCCTCTCCCGCACGCGCGCCGCCTCCTCCTTCGCGAGCATTACTGCTTCGCAGAAAGAGGTGACGGCCTCCCATGCCCTCTCGCTCCGTACCATGGCCTGGACCAGGGCCGGACGCGAGAGATCCCTGCCACCGATCGCCTCCACGAGGACACGGCGGTGCTCTGCCCAAGCCGGGCATACCTCCACCGTATGCTCCACCGTGTCCTCCGGGCGATCCACGCAGTGATGACACCCGGGCGTTTCCTCCCGCCTTATCCGAAACAGGTACCTCCCGAAACAGCCATGTCCGGTGAGGACCTGCGTCAGGCGGAAGGTGAGGACGCCGTGGCGCCTCTCCAGCCACTCCTCAAAGAGGGGACTTATCGCCGCAATAGTGGCGTGCCCAGCACTGGGTTGCGACAATCGCACTCTCCATGACGCCATGAGATCCCGTCGGAGCTCTGTCCGCTGTGCCGCGATTTCTCGCGGCATCGGAGTCAAGCCCCGGCGTTTCGCCTCCTCGCGCCACTCCCAAATATGCGCGAGGACTTTTGCCTCCAGATCCCATGGCGGCAATCCAGCAAGGAGGCTCGCCGCCTCACCGGAGACCGTGCGGTATCCCCGGACCAGCCGGGTGGCCATGACCCTCTGGGACGCGTTCAACCGGCGGGCAGGCCGCCGCCTCAACGAACGCGCCCACACCGGTGCCCCGTACAGGGCCATGGACCGCACGATCCCCGCGTATAGCCTCCGGCAGGAGGCGTTTGGACCCCCTAGATTGGGCAGGAGCCGCTTCAAGGCAGCCCCGGCCCGGTCCAGTCTGGGAGCCAAACGTCGGAAATAATCCACGAAGTTCCACCGACTGTCGAGGACGAGTCCCAGGTACTTCATCGTCGACTCAACGCCGATGTAAACCCCTCCTACCGTTATTTGGGAACCCGACGGTGGCGCGTTCCGAGGACCATGAAAACACATGGCCTCGGACTTGTGCAAGGCCACCTCGAGTCCCAACTGCCGGATTATGGCCACGATTGTCGCAAACCCGTGTGTCGCTAGTTCGACCGCCGCCTGGTGCGACCTCCCCTGCGCCAGAACCACCGTATCGTCAGCGTAACAAACGACGCTGACGCCATTGGGGAGGCCGGCGCGCAGCACCCAGTCGTATCCGATGTCCCACAGATGCGGCCCCAGGACCGATCCCTGTGGGACACCGCACGACATCTCTCGCCGGTTCCACTCTCCCTGGTGACCGGGGTATAGATGTGAGTACTAAGGAAGGATTTTAGAAAATTCTAAGAGGCATCATAGATATGATACCTCTGATATCCGTAGATGTGCGGCGCTGACCACAAACCATAAGGCATAGCGCGCACTGTGATAAAAATCAGATAGCACAGTTACAGATATATATCTGTTGCTACACGCACTGACGATTTCAAATTCACACTCGTTGCAATGCCGTACACTGGATATAAATTTCGCAGTGCGGGCTAGGCCTTAGATATTTCGCCTGCTGATTTTCTTTGTGACAAAATAGCATAGAAAAATAAATCATAATTTTGTTACTAACCTAGACAAGTCCTGTTGGGTTGCGGAGAGTATATCCTGGGAACAGTGACCCTCCAGTGGTCTAAGAAGTGCGCTGGTGCCAGGGCACCTTCCTCCATCCTGGACCTCCATAGCTCCACCACAGCATCAGCTCGCCCGGGCAACGTGAACCTGTCACACATTGTCACTTTGTCACTAATACACTTTTGTTAGTTCAATATTTTCATTCAGTATTGCACTTTGGTGTATCAAATTATTACAGATAGTTTTGTTTTAATAAAAAGGTATATTTAATAAATAACTAAAGCGTCAATTTATCACAAAAACATACGTTAGCACCGCATTTTTTTCCGTTTTCCAAACTCTCGACATTGGTGTCATTTTTTTTACTGTATTGTGTACCTTTGACAAAATACCGAACGAAAAACTTTTTTGAATATAGAAGAAAAACGTAGCGACCTTTCGCTACGGTAGTAAACAGTATACTGTCTAAAAACCTGGCAATGCGCCACCACGCAAATCCATTCTATACAGTGTTACCAGATGAGGAAAATGATATTACAGTGTTTCGTGCTCAAATTTACAGTGTTTACGACGAAATTACAGTAAAAGGAAAAAAAAAATACAGTGAATTTTACAGTAGATTTCAAGAAACTTTTATTAACTTTTATAAACTAAAATACTGTTTTAATTTCACATTTTGTCATTTAGAATAAGCATAATACCTATTATAATTATACATTAATCAATCACTGTCACTATCATGTAGCCCGATATCCGCTTCTTTTTTGTAGATCCCAGAATTAAATGATTTTATCATTTTCTCAGTTGGTTTAAAGTTAACGCAACTGGTGCTGTGACGCCGAATGGTTTGTTGCGCTAACATTTGGCCTCTTATTGTCCTGGTTACTAATCTATTTCGTTTCTTAGTTTTGGTGTCGTTAATTTGACTGAAAATTCTCTAGCATTCCGCATTGGAGTTAGGAAGAGCCAAGATGTTGAGCATGTATTTTCCAATCAAGCGGAACTCGTCCAACTGTTTCACCTGAAAAGCAACATTAGTATTAAAATTATTGTATTTTGCAAACGAAAGAAATATATTTCTAAAAAAAATATAGAGTCTTAGTTACTAACCTTGTGCCAGAATTCATCAGGCCGTATTGAAGCATCGAAATTTCCTTTTAACTTTGGCAATTTTCTCCACTGGTCATCCAAAGCTTGTTCTTCTATCATAGAAGTTGGTGTCAATCTTGGCATTAAGCTTAGTATGCAGAGAGGTGGCGCGAGCTCTACTAGCCAGTTGTGTTTTGTTATGTTCATGTTATTTTTTCTTTTCACAAAGGCTGCGTTCAGTTTACATTAAACTATTTTGAATTTTGCCTGTAGAAAAATTACAGTGCTCTCCATACACTGTAATTTTAGTATTACAGTAGACAGTAGATCGTGTGAAAATACAGTAAATCTGCTGTAATTACAGTGTATCTGGCAACGCTGATTCTATATATAAAAAATCTAAACAAGAATAAAGATCAAGAACAAATAAAAACAATTCAAACGTAAATGTGCAATATGACATTTATTTGTTTGCTTTTAAAGTTCAAAGTTGCTTGTCCCCATGACCTGTGAGTTAAGGTTTCTTTACATGAGTCATTTTGCCAAATGACTCGATGCATTCTCATTATTGGGCGACAGATTTTGAGAGGTAATGAGTGTGTAGAAAATTTATTGGATTATTTGTTGCCATGCTGAACACGGAACTTTAAAACAACTTTACGGGGTAGTCCTATGCATGTATTATGCAATAGTTCTATGTACAATATCGATTTGACCGCGATTTACACAATAAGCTTCCGTGACTGCGACATGCGTACCACAACCACACCACATCGCAGCGACAAAATGTGGGCAAGCAGTGGTTACGTGTGAATCGTGTCGCCAAAGCTTCTTGAAAGAAACTAAAGATTCAGATCAAACAAATGGTCGACGCAACGTTGTGTTGGCGATGTGGCCGGCCACCATCGCCAGTGCGCTGGTGGTTGCGTTGTGGCTGCGACATGGTCTTCATGTGATCGGTATCGCGCCAGTACGCGGTCTCGCTGGTGGTTGCGTTGTGGCTGCGACATGGCCTTCATGTGATCGGTATCGCGCCAGTACGCGGTCTCGCTGGTGGTTGCGTTGTGGCTGCGACATGGCCTTCATGTGGTCGGTATCGCGCCAGTGCACGGTCTCGCTGGTGGTTGCGACATGGCGTTCATGTGGTCGGTATCGCACCAGTGCGCCGTCTCGCTGGTGGTTGTGTTGTGGCTGTGACATGGCCTTCATGTGGTCGGTATCGCGCCAGTGCGCGGTCTCGCTGGTGGTTGCGTTGTGGCTGCGACATGGCCTTCATGTGGTCGGTATCGCGCCAGTGCACGGTCTCGCTGGTGGTTGCGACATGGCGTTCATGTGGTCGGTATCGCACCAGTGCGCCGTCTCGCTGGTGGTTGTGTTGTGGCTGTGACATGGCCTTCATGTGGTCGGTATCGCGCCAGTGCGCGGTCTCGCTGGTGGTTGCGTTGTGGCTGCGACATGGCCTTCATGTGGTCGGTATCGCGCCAGTGCACGGTCTCGCTGGTGGTTGCGACATGGCGTTCATGTGGTCGGTATCGCACCAGTGCGCCGTCTCGCTGGTGGTTGTGTTGTGGCTGTGACATGGCCTTCATGTGGTCGGTATCGCGCCAGTGCGCGGTCTCGCTGGTGGTTGCGTTGTGGCTGCGACATGGCCTTCATGTGGTCGGTATCGCGCCAGTGCACGGTCTCGCTGGTGGTTGCGACATGGCGTTCATGTGGTCGGTATCGCGCCAGTGCACGGTCTCGCTGGTGGTTGCGACATGGCGTTCATGTGGTCGGTATCGCACCAGTGCGCGGTCTCGCTGGTGGTTGTGTTGTGGCTGTGACATGGCCTTCATGTGGTCGGTATCGCGCCAGTGCGCGGTCTCGCTGGTGGTTGCGACATGGCGTTCATGTGGTCGGTATCGCACCAGTGCGCGGTCTCGCTGGTGGTTGTGTTGTGGCTGTGACATGGCCTTCATGTGGTCGTTATCGCGCCAGTGCGCGGTCTCGCTGGTGGTTGCGACATGGCGTTCATGTGGTCGGTATCGCACCAGTGCGCGGTCTCGCTGGTGGTTGTGTTGTGGCTGTGACATGGCCTTCATGTGGTCGGTATCGCGCCAGTGCGCGGTCTCGCTGGTGGTTGCGACATGGCCTTCATGTGGTCGGTATCGCGCCAGTGCGCGGTCTCGCTGGTGGTTGCGACATGGCGTTCATGTGGTCGGTATCGCACCAGTGCGCGGTCTCGCTGGTGGTTGTGTTGTGGCTGTGACATGGCCTTCATGTGGTCGGTATCGCGCCAGTGCGCGGTCTCGCTGGTGGTTGCGACATGGCCTTCATGTGGTCGGTATCGCGCCAGTGCGCGGTCTCGCTGGTGGTTGCGTTGTGGCTGCGACATGGCCTTTATGTGATCGGTATTGCCACAAAACAGATAAAAGAGACCTCTTTTATCGCCCACACGGTTAATTTTGACGCCAATATGGTCCGTGTGAATAAACTATTCTTTTTCATACAAATTAGCGCATGTAATAGTAAAAGAGGAGCTCATGGCTAAGTAATAACAGCCGCACGGGTCGATACATCAGTTTCAAGTTACGCTTGCACGTTGGTCCGTGGATGGGTGACTCCTCCGTGCCTCGGAAAGCACTTTAAGCCGTTGGTTCCGGCTGTCATTCGTGGATCTTTGACAGTCGTTACGGGTCGTCAGAACCCCGAAAGTCTGACAACCAGTCTTACCAAGGGGTATCGTATTACCCAGTTACTGGGTTGTGGAGGTAAGATAGGCAGTCGCTCTACGTAAAATACTGGTATTCAGCTACATCCGGTTAGCCTGGTAGCCGACCCGAACATAGTTGGGAAAAGGCTAGGCAGATTGATTGACAAATTAGCGCCCGTCCACGTGTTGACGTTGTGGTACGTGATTAATTCGACATTTAGGGCCAACGTCGAATTAATTATCACTGCTTATGGAACGAGGGAGTCTTGGATAGACAATGACTGGCCGGAACACTTGCCCAAATTCGACATTAGGAGTTTGGGAGGAAATCAGTAAGCTGGTTTATATGGATCATAGTCATAAGCTATATTATATAATAGCCTAAATTGTCGTATATGTATGTACACTGGTTTCAGTAAAGTTCAGTGAACATTCATACATAACATAATCAGCCCAATATCGGAACTCGGCCTCCTCTCTGTAAGGGCACAGATTAATAATACAGATGGTTCACTCCGCACAATCATTTAAATAAAAACCGGCCGGTTCCGTACCATTATCTATAAAAACGGCAATAAAATCATGTCTGTTGTTTGGAAGCCCCCTTAAATATTTATTGTATTCTGTTTTTAGTATTTGTTGTTATAGCGGCAACAGAAATACATTATCTGTGAAAATATCAACTGTCTAACTATCACGGTTCATGAGATACAGCCTGATAACAGATGGACGGACGGCAAAAAAATCATGTCTGTTGTATGGGAGCCCCCTTAAATATTTATTTCATTCTGTTTTTAGTATTTGTTGTTATAGCGGCAACAGAAATACATCATCTGTGAAAATTTCTGTAACTATCATTGTTTCGGCCTGGTGAGAGACGGACGGACGGATAGCGAAGTCTTAGTAATAGGGTTCCGTTTTTACCCTTTGGGTACGGAACCCTAAAAAACGACTCTTGCTACGACACAACAAAGTGCAATTCAGGTCGCACAGTGCTAATTACCTACAGTCATATTCACATAAAAGTTGATCCTCTTTTTCTTATTTCTTTCTGACTACGTCACGATAATTGAATTGGCCCGACAAGGCGAGTCCGCCGCGTACTTGTAGCTTCAAACATAAAATGCGGAGTGCGCCTTCTGTATTATTCTGTGGTAAGGGAGTGTTCTGTAATACACCATGAGGGCCCAGTGCAGTTTGGACCTTTTCAGAGAACAGTAAAATTAATCATGACCAGCACCCTAACTGCGTATCACACAACATACCGTATGTAACACACAATCTGAATGATTTTGAAAGTTGAAAAATTCGACAGCTAGAAAACGTAAATCACGCAATGAATGTTGTTAAATTGTCAAAATTTATGGAATCGTCATTGTTAGTGTATTACACAATTAACCCGTAGGTTATTGTTGCTACGAGTGACCTTCTATTGTTTCCAGATCTTTATAATATGTATTTAATTAAAAAAATGCTAATTAGGCTAGATAAACGATTAATCATAGCTTTACAATTAAATACAACAAACTATGAACTCCACAGAACAGATCCCTCTGCCTTTTCCCTTGTTGGGGTCGGCTTCCAGTCTAACAGGATACCAGATTTTTACATGGAGCGACTGGCTACTTGACCTCCACAGCCCAGTTACTGGGTATAACACAAAATCCCGTAGTAAGTCAGACTTTTGGGCTTCTGAGTACCCGTAACGACTGTCAAAGATCTACGGTTTACAGCCGGGATCAACAACTTAACGTGCTTTCCGAGGCACGCAGGGGTCTCGACATGTAATTGATGGTCAGGTCATCCATCCACTAATCAATCGCGGCAAGCGTAGCTTAACTTTGGATCGAACCGTGCGGCTATTTTTATTTAGCCGCGAGCCCAATTAGTCTATTGAACGTTCATTAATTATATCGGCGGCCATACGGCATCTAAACATCCACTGCAGAACATGACCACCCCTTAATAAAGCAGGGATGAAAAACCAATTGGCACGCATTAATGCCGTGGGAATAACACATAAAAGCCGTGCCTACAGCAAATTGTGGGCACGGCATTAATATGTCTACACGACCATTCTAACTAAATAGGTAAGTTTTCTAACACATAAATATAAAATATCATTGAATTCGTTTCGTCCCTCAGATCGTAATTATGTTCTGAGGGTCGTCCGTTTGGGAGCTATGACGCCACAGACATACAAAGGCTAACAGTCCTCTTTTTAGGCAGGGGGTTAAACCATGTAATATTAAGTATAGATGATGTAGAAGTTTCAAAACTGCGTCCTTAATAGAATAATCTAGCTTTTGCAAGCGGCATCGCATCGCTCGCGTGGGTTTCGGAAAATATCCCACGGGAACGTATTATAGGGATTAAAAGTACTCTAACAATGTATTCGTTTACGGAATTATATTGTTTTCATATAACTCAATGGTTTACGCGGCGCGCGCCAGTGAAGCTCCCAGTCGGCATGATTTCTCCGACATTGTCAACAATCATCGTCATATTTCAGCCAATTTACACGAAACCTTCATTAATTATACACCTAAACCTTCCTCATGAATCACTCCGTCTATTGGTGAACACCTTATGAAAATCCGTTCGGTAGTTTTTGAGTTAATCGCGTTCAGACAGACAGGTGCAGCGGGGAGACAGTTTTGTAATATGTATTGATGTAGTGGTATGTGCAGTATGATGCACACTGTTATTTTAGTACACATGAGCTGGACTGACTTGTCTAAATAAATCTCAACACTCCAGATTCCAACTAAGCCTGATGAGACAAATTCCCTTTAATGCTATTGTTAATTTGGGTGAAGTAGGTGAAGTAAAGGCAGGATCCTCATGCTTATCACGAAATGGTATACAGTATGAGGCAATACGAATAGGGGAAGACCAAAGAAACGATGAATTTACTGTGTGAAAGACGATCACCAGTGTTTCTTCAGCCCATCTCCCAATTTATTTGTAGTCGGCGCAACATGTCATGTCATTTTCATCCATATCTACTTCTCTATTAGACGACATCTCGGTAGTCACCCCCTTTCTAGCCATATCATCTTTCACACAGTCCATCCATAGTGTCTTACCTTACTCTTATGATGGAGCATAAGATCCTGGGTTGGATTCTCAAGTCGGGCAGAGTTATTGGGTCTTTCCATCAGGTATTTCTCAGTAGCTGCCCGGAGTTTGGATTTTTGTCAGATTAATGGCAATAGACTCGCCCCCTATTACATGGGACTTAAAACATAACTGGCGAAATGTCAGTGCTACAATAGGTACACCTCTGCCTAACCCTTCGGGGATTACAGGCGTGATGGTATGTATGTATTCCAAGCCAAAATTTATCGCTATAAACCTAGTTATAAGAATATATTAGGTACCGTACCGCCATAGTCTGAAAACGAGAACATTCTCAACGGAAATAATATTCAGAATCAGTTTAGTAGTTTCCGAGATAGCTCCACACATACTGACATACCAACACTATCTAATAATATTTTAGAATGACGTGGGTATGTATGTAGGTTACTGGATTTACTAAATATTTACACACTGTATTTATTAACATTTATACAATGGATTTATTAATATTTATTTACTGGCTTGATTTCCGTACCGTACGTATTTTTCGGGTGACCACTGAAAATCAGCGCTGTGCTGTGGGTCCCCCATACCACAGCATTATGCTGAGTGGATGCCTTCTTGTCAGTCATGACGTGCAGCTGCCAAATATTTCTGTTATGTTTATATTGTTGTTTTTATGCACGTGTTTCTGTGACAAATAAGCTTATTTTGCTTTCTTTCCTTCTAGGTATGTGAGATGAAGTTGTCTTTATTCTATGTAGGTTTTAGAATAATCTTGTTTTCTAGATACAGGTTGGTTCACTTTCCACCTTAGTTTAACAAGAGTCGCTTTCTAAGGCACACAGGAAACATAATATAGATGTGCTAATTTATCGTTGGACTACACAGATATAAAGCAGGTGCCATATATTCCAAAATACACTATAGTCGTCTCGTTTTAGCATGGCAATAACGGTCATTGACCCACCTACATTTTCTAGCATTTATAATTTAAAAAACTGGAATAAAGTCCGTTAATGCCCTGAAACAATATCTATCTTGATCTTCAACATTTTGCAATATTAACGAAAACCATACCAACATAGTTTATTGTTTGGGTTCCTACGGAGAGATTCGAAGGAATGGGCAATGACCGCTATTGCCATGCTTTAACGCGACAACTTTGCCCACGACATCAATCGCATAAAGCCTCGTGCAGACGGGCGCGACGAAAACAATTTCTTAGAAAACTTCGCGGTGGAACAATTACCAGTGTCGCGTCGCACCAGTCTGCACGAGGCTTAAACCACGTATATAAAAATCGGTTTTCCTTTCTACTAGAGGAAGTTTTCAATAATTCCGAGTGACTGTTCCAAAACTTAAGCCAATACCAAATCGAGTTTTACTGGCAATTTTTTCTCATAAAGAGCCTATGTGGTATAATAATGGGCCGGTGATTTCATTTTGATATATATACACCTAAAAGAATGCTTCTAATCCTATTTCGAGAATGAAATATATTATATAAACCTGAAGCATTACCACACATTCTTTCACAATACGATGAAAAACCGAAACACTTAAAGAATCCGGGAGGCGTTAAAGGGGACAAAATGGATTTAGTCGAGAAAAAACAACTTTTTACACAGCCTAGTTTCTGAGAAAGCAATGGATAAACATACTGACACGGGCTGGAGTCTTAATGGTAATTGGCCATGGACGATTTTATCGTATCTAGATCTTAAGTTTGTTTAATATTTACGTTCTTACTGTTTATTTCGGTATCTTCATCGGTCCATTGAGATATTTTTCGATTAGAATGTGCACTTTTTCTTACAGTTTTGATTATTTTAGAACCTATTCCTAAAACCTTTTATTGATTGGTTTCATAAATAGGTTGCGAACATGAAAGTTCGGCCGGTCTATTCTGAAAAAATCTCACCATAAAAACTAAGGTGATTTAAGCTGTCATTCCACCTGACATTTGATTGACGCCATTGACAGCTCAATCCACGCTCACTTCACCTTAGTTTTCACGGCGAGATTTTTGGTTAATAGATCGGCTGTTCTGAGCCTATGAACCAAAGGGCCATAGTTTCTGTAGGGGTATGAGGAACAGGGTGTAAAGTTCACTCATCCACCATAGAAAAGGGAGGATCCTACGACCAGACGGGTGTTGTGTCTGGCGGGCAACTGCCCAACTGTTGATGTCGGATAGTCTTATATATGTCGTTCGCGCGGTAAACTCTAATTGTGCGATGCAGGATTTGTGTGACGTCATGTCTTTGATGCGTAGTTCGTATGTGGCGGTGTAACCGCTACAGTTCTATGAGTTATATCAAAGAATGGACGAAACCAAACGAGAGATTGCAGAATTTCTAGGGACATAGCTGAGGGCGTATTCAATATTGAAACTACAAACAGATCATACACATCATAATCACGCGAATGTATACAATAAGGAAGAGGAAGGCTGAAAGAGGCACCGGTGACTGAAAAGTTGTGTGGAAACCGGTTGTAATTGTCATGGTATGGGCATGTAATGAAAACCAGCGCTGGGTGTCTAACGCCCAGCAACTGCTGAGATCGTAACCCTTTCGGAATGGGCACGCTCAGCAAAATTTTACTGCAATTTTATTGTTATGTTTATAGTTCTCTTTTTTTTATGTGTTTGTTGCTGTTGTGTCTGTATCGAATAAATGTTTTCTATTCTATTCTAAAGCGGAGGAGTCAGGAAAATGTCATGACGAAAGCTTTGAAAATGAATTTGAATGGATATAAGAGTAGGGGAAGACCAAAGAAACGATGGAAGACCAGAGAAACCAGATGGTTTGATCATACTCTTTTTTTTTGTTGAGTGTGTAAGGATCGTAGTAGGTACGTTCTGTAGTTTCTGCTACCCCCATGGGAATAAGGCGTGAGTTTATGTGTACTAACAATAATATTTTCAAGTTCATTCTGACCGTTATTGACATCGAATAGAGATCGACAAGTCGGTCTCGGTTCTCGGCTCAAAGTAATATTTTATTGCATCGTCAGGTCATAGGCTCTCATAACTCCATATAGTTTGATGATGAGCCAATGACCAATGACGAAAACAGTTCAAATGCTGTAAACCAAATAAAGCTCGATAGCTTCCTTAGAGAGTAAAGACTGCACAGAAATGCAAATATTTTTGAGTACTGGTATTCGTCACCTTATAAAGTACCTGGCATGCCGCAAAAAAGTTTTAATCTGCACAGCCTACTAGTGAAGCAAGTGAACAGCTCTTTAGAAGAGCTGCTCAGTTAAACGACGAGAGGCGACACTTTTTGATTTAATTATTATTAATCTCGTAAATATACAGGGTGTCTCAAACGTAGTGGTCCAAAGGTAAACCTATCATTAAAAAAATTAAAAGGGTTATTCTCCAAAGTTCAGAAATTTTCGCAAATTTAATCATTTTCAAGAAATTTTACACTTTCACTTCGATTTTTCGACCGTGTGAACAAAGTTATCGACGTAGCGAGTTCAAATCCAGCTGGAAGATGCCTTGGTAGTGTAGGTACAAGATTATGTTCTTATTTACGTTCAGTGAGACTGCATGCTTCAGATTTTATTTTGACTTGTCTTTTCTAACTTTTTATAAAACTTTAGCGAAACTATCTAAGCCATTTTCGATTATATCACAAAAAAATTGACATGATCGACGTTCGTATTCCCCATTTTTCTCCTCGAAAACTGAGCCGATTCAATTATTTTTTTCATTAAACTGTTAAAAAAGAGTATGTTTTCTTTTATGTTAAAAACTTTTCGAATTTGTCTAGTAGTCCTTTAATCACGGCGGTAAAAGGGGGCACTTTTGTAATTTTTGGAGGGTAATATTTTTTTTACCAATACGTTGCTGAAAAAAAGGAAAAAACAGGGACGTGTCTACAGCAGACCTTGATTTTATGAAGAAAAAAAAAAAGATTGCTCTAGAGGCATTATTCAGAAAAAAGGGGAATACATTTAATTTTGTATTATTTTGTATGGAGCACCGCAGGCCCTGTTCCCTCTTAATTCTTGTGACTGAACACCACCACATACGAACTACGCATCAAAGACATGACGTCACACAAATCCTGCATCGCACAATTAGAGTTTACCGCGCGAACGACATATATAAGACTATCCGACATCAACAGTTGGGCAGTTGCCCGCCAGACACAACACCCGTCTGGTCGTAGGATCCTCCCTTTTCTATGGTGGATGAGTGAACTTTACACCCTGTTCCTCATACCCCTACAGAAACTATGGCCCTTTGGTTCATAGGCTCAGAACAGCCGATCTATTAACCAAAAATCTCGCCGTGAAAACTAAGGTGAAGTGAGCGTGGATTGAGCTGTCAATGGCGTCAATCAAATGTCAGGTGGAATGACAGCTTAAATCACCTTAGTTTTTATGGTGAGATTTTTTCAGAATAGACCGGCCGAACTTTCATGTTCGCAACCTATTTATGAAACCAATCAATAAAAGGTTTTAGGAATAGGTTCTAAAATAATCAAAACTGTAAGAAAAAGTGCACATTCTAATCGAAAAATATCTCAATGGACCGATGAAGATACCGAAATAAACAGTAAGAACGTAAATATTAAACAAACTTAAGATCTAGATACGATAAAATCGTCCATGGCCAATTACCATTAAGACTCCAGCCCGTGTCAGTATGTTTATCCATTGCTTTCTCAGAAACTAGGCTGTGTAAAAAGTTGTTTTTTCTCGACTAAATCCATTTTGTCCCCTTTAACGCCTCCCGGATTCTTTAAGTGTTTCGGTTTTTCATCGTATTGTGAAAGAATGTGTGGTAATGCTTCAGGTTTATATAATATATTTCATTCTCGAAATAGGATTAGAAGCATTCTTTTAGGTGTATATATATCAAAATGAAATCACCGGCCCATTATTATACCACATAGGCTCTTTATGAGAAAAAATTGCCAGTAAAACTCGATTTGGTATTGGCTTAAGTTGGTTAACAGTCACTCGGAATTATTGAAAACTTCCTCTAGTAAAAAGGAAAACCGATTTTAAATACGCGGTTTAAGCCTCGTGCAGACTGGCGCGACGCGACACCGGTAATTGTTCTACCGCGAAGTTTTCTAAGAAATTGTTTTCGTCGCGCCCGTGTGCACGAGGCTTTATGCGATTGATGTCGTGGGCAAAGTTGTCGCGTTAAAGCATGGCAATAGCGGTCATTGCCCATTCCTTCAAATCTCTCCGTAGGAACCCAAACAATAAACTATGTTGGTATGGTTTTCGTTAATATTGCAACATGTTGAAGATCAAGATAGATATTGTTTCAGGGCATTAACGGACTTTATTCCAGTTTTTTAAATAAAATATGCTAGAAAATGTAGGTGGGTCAATGACCGTTATTGCCATGCTAAAACGAGACGACTATAGTGTATTTTGGAATATGGCACCTGCTTTATCTCTGCAGTCCAACGATAAATTAGCACATCTATATTATGTTTCCTGAGTGCCTTAGAAAGCGACTCTTATTAAACGAAGGTGGAAAGTGAACCAACCTGTATCTAGAAAACAAGATTATTCTAAAACCTACCTAGAATAAAGTAAACTTCATCGCAACATACCTAGAAGGAAAGAAAGAAAAATAGGCTTATTTGTCACAGAAACACGTGCATAAAAATAACAATATAAACATAACAGAAATATTTGGCAGCTGCACGTCATGACTGACAAGAAGGCATCCACTCAGCATAATGCTGTGGTATGGGGGACCCACAGCACAGCGCTGATTTTCAGTGGTCACCCGAAAAATACGTACTGTACGGAAATCAAGCCAGTAAATAAATATTAATAAATCCATTTTATAAATGTTAATAAATACAGTGTGTAAATATTTAGTAAATCCAGTAACCTACATGCATACTCACGTCATTCTACAATATTATTAGATAGTGTTGGTATGTCAGTATGTGTGGAGCTATCTCGGAAACTACTAAACTGATTCTGAATATTATTTCCGTTGAGAATGTTCTCGTTTTCAGACTATGGCGGTACGGTACCTAATATATTCTTATAACTAGGTTTATAGCGATAAATTTTGGCTTGGAATACATACATACCATCACGCCTGTAATCCCCGAAGGGTTAGGCAGAGGTGTACCTATTGTAGCACTGACATTTCGCCAGTTATGTTTGAAGTCCCATGTAATAGGGGGCGAGTCTATTGCCATTAATCGGACAAAAATCCAAACTCCGGGCAGCTACTGAGAAATACCTGATGGAAAGACCCAATAACTCTGCCCGACTTGAGAATCCAACCCAGGATCTTATGCTCAGCAGTAGCGCTTGCTACCACTAAAGCTTAGAATGTTAGTTGATAAACGCTTCAGCCTAGTTAATAACACATGGCCGCGTTCCACTGCAACCGAGATGACAACTAATAAAGTAGTATGGATGAATAACACCTGTAGCGCCGACTACAAATAAATTGGGAGATGGGCAGAAGAATGACTGATGATCGTCTTTCACACAGTAAATTCATCGTTTCTTTGGACTTCCTCTATTCGAATTGGGTCCATATTGGCTCAACTAAAGTTCTTTACCCGAAATTGTTCTTCCTAACGATTTGTAATCCGAATGATCACTCTTCCTAAAATTTTTCATCCTAAAGTTTTCATTCATACTATTTGTAGTGCTACCGGCGATGTTCATAACACTCATGTTTCCGAAAATTGTAATTAATAATATCATTAATGTAAATATATTTAAACTCCTACTGTTTTTTATCATAACGCTTTTATCCCTAAACAGGACCGATTCGGTTCTGGCACTTCGCCGGCCGCTACCGCGGCACGCTCGCTTCGCTCGCTCGGCTCGTGCGTTGTGGTCACAGTTCTAACCTAACCTAAACCAATAATTATGAATAAGACCGATTCGTTTCTGGAACTTGACTGAATGACTGGAGCGGGACTCTGGCTTCGCTCGCTCGGCTCGTGCGTTATGGTCGCAGTTCTAACTTATTTTAAACCAATGACTATACATAGTACCGTGATAAACAAAAAAGATATGACTTTGAATAATAGTGTAAAAGATGGTTATGTTGAGAAAATATAGAAAAACAAATAAAAGTATAATAGATGTTTATTGCTACTGACATTATGAAGTTGAATGCTTCGGAATTATGAACATTAGAGACAGAGTAGTTAGGAATTGTGATTGTTAGGATGAAAATGTTAGGAAGAACATTATCGGAGTTGAAAATTTAGGTGAACTTTGGCGCACCCATTCGAATTGCCTCATACTTCACCCAAATTAACAATACCATTAAAGGGAATTTGTCTCATCAGGCTTAGTTGGAATCTGGAGTATTGAGATTTATTTAGACAAGTCAGTCCAGCTCATGTGTACTAAAATAACAGTGTGCTTCATACTGCACATACCACTACATCAACATATTACAAAACTGTCTCCCCGCTGCACCTGTCTGTCTGAACGCGATTAACTCAAAAACTACCGAACGGATTTTCATAAGGTGTTCACCGATAGACGGAGTGATTCATGAGGAAGGTTTAGGTGTATAATTAATGAAGGTTTCGTGTAAATTGGCTGAAATATGACGATGATTGTTGACAATGTCGGAGAAATCATGCCGACTGGGAGCTTCACTGGCGCGCGCCGCGTAAACCATTGAGTTATATGAAAACAATATAATTCCGTAAACTAATACATTGTTAGAGTACTTTTAATCCCTATAATACGTTCCCGTGGGATATTTTCCGAAACCCACGCGAGCGATGCGATGCCGCTTGCAAAAGCTAGATTATTCTATTAAGGACGCAGTTTTGAAACTTCTACATCATCTATACTTAATATTACATGGTTTAACCCCCTGCCTAAAAAGAGGACTGTTTTTGCCTTTGTCTGTCTGTGGCGTCATAGCTCCCAAACGGACGACCCTCAGAACATAATTACGATCTGAGGGACGAAACGAATTCAATGATATTTTATATTTATGTGTTAGAAAACTTACCTATTTAGTTAGAATGGTCGTGTAGACATATTAATGCCGTGCCCACAATTTGCTGTAGGCACGGCTTTTATGTGTTATTCCCACGGCATTAATGCGTGCCAATTGGTTTTTCATCCCTGCTTTATTAAGGGGTGGTCATGTTCTGCAGTGGATGTTTAGATGCCGTATGGCCGCCGATATAATTAATGAACGTTCAATAGACCAATTGGGCTCGCGGCTAAATAATGATAGCCGCACGGTTCGATCCAAACTTAAGCTATGTTTGGCGCGATTGATTAGTGGATGTTTAGGGGCATGAGGAACAAGGTGTAAAGTTTAGTCATCCACCATAGAAAAGGGAGGATCCTCCGACCAGACGGGTGTTGTGTCTGGCGGGCCGACTGCCCGACTGAGTTGATGTCGGATAGTCTTATATATGTCGTTCACGCGGTAAACTCTAATTGCGCGATGCAGGATTTGTGTGACGTCATGTCTTTGATGCGTCTGATGCGTAGTTCGTATGTGGCGGTGTAACCGCTACAGATGGATGACCTGACCATCAATTACATGTCGACACACCTGCGTGCTCAGAAAGCACGTTAAGTTGTTGATCCCGGCTGTAAACCGTAGATCTTTGACAGTCGTCACGGGTACTCAGAAGTCCAAAAGTCTGACTACCAGTCTTACCACGGGAGTTTGTGTTATACCCAGTAACTGGGCTGTGGAGGTCAAGTAGGCAGTCGCTCCATGTAAAAATCTGGTATCCTGTTAGACTGGAAGCCGACCCCAACAAGGGAAAAGGCAGAGGGATCTGTTCTGTGGAGTTCATAGTTTGTTGTATTTAATTGTAAAGCTATGATTAATCGTTTATCTAGCCTAATTAGCATTTTTTGAATTAAATACATATTATAAAGATCTGGAAACAATAGAAGGTCACTCGTAGCAACAATAACCTGCGGGTTAATTGTGTAATACACTAACAATGACGATTCCATAAATTTTGACAATTTAACAACATTCATTGCGTGATTTACGTTTTCTAGCTGTCGAATTTTTCACACAAAATCATTCAGATTGTGTGATACGCAGTTAGGGTGCTGTACCCTAGTTACGTAATGCAAAATCAATCCGAATCTGAATCGTTTTGAAACAGATTGCTAATCCATTGCTCCGTAAGTTCGAAAAAAAAACTGCAGAGCAACGTAAATGACGCATGGAATGTTGTTGAACTGTTAAAATGAAACAGATTTGTCTTTATCGTTTACGAAAATATGTTGCGTAATTAGAAAGCTGGTCATGATTAATTTTCTAACAAACACTAATTCACAAGAAAATTTTTTAACAAACTCCCCAGCAGCACAGCTGTCTGTTCAGTTAGAAAAAAATAAATGATTCTATACAATAGTATGCAAGACAATTATAGTATGTACGCAAAAAATAATTTAAATTATAAATTAAATAGCTCTTGCATTAGCTAAGCTTGTGTCCAGTCTAGGCAGAATTGCATTGATGTAAGTACATAAATAAAAGGCATGTATATAATCGAACCACAAATAATTTCCAATAGCCAATTTAATGAGACCAACTTGGATGTAGCGCGATTGTCAACAGTTCTTACCTAACATACCCCATTTGGTCGGGGTGCACTAGCTTAGTTACTGCGACCATTTTTGTGAAAGAGCCAGAAAATTATAAAACCGTTAATAATTTATAAAGGATCAATTAAATATTTCCCTTAACAAAAGTGGCACAAAATACAAATCAACATGTTGTTCTCATAAAAATATGACTCAATCAATTCATAATAACACAATAGTATTAGCAAATATTATAGTAGACAACCTATGACCAACAAATCATCTATCGCTTGAATCTAGACTAGATCATTAACAAGAAAAACTCGGTCAACCCACCTTCATCAACCTACTTCCAACTTTATCACCCTACACATAACGTTCATATTTGTATACGCAAATAAGACAACGGCTACTGGCGCATTGCCAGCATCCACTTCAGCATCCACTACCTGTTCCCTAAGACCTTGGGCCTGACACTGAACTCATTCAGCGAAGGTTGCAGTTCACAGCGGATCGTCTCGTGGTAAATAGAATGTTGCAAGCTAAGTATTTGGCTAATGTCGATATAAATATGGCGAATGATGCTATTGATTAGAATAAGGATGCATAGGGTCTTATTGTTAGAGAAGACATATTTAAAGACGAGGGAGGCTAGGTTAAGGGAGTACAAGTGTTCTCAAAGACCGGTAACGATCGTGAACTTCCCACATACAATCTGTGCAGTAAATGCAATCATAAAATTATTGCATTCCGATCCACAGAATTCAGAAGTGTTTTTATCGCATTGAAGGATATTGCTGCAGTACATTCTCTTTACATAGTCCTTTTGTCATATTTAGGACACCTACTGAAAGTAGAACAGATTCTCGATACAGACACAACAAAGATTTAAAAACGCCCGACCGCTTCAAAAGATGGTCAACGTTTCAGTTTGGTTGACAATGACATTTGTATATGTAGACGTAATATATATATAACAGTATAGTAGTAGACAATTGTCTCGCTCTCTCGTACTGAAACTCGTATCTATCGTTTCATGATTTCACACATCCCTCACTCTTCCCAGTAGATATGGACACTTTTTTACGCGACCTAAGGCCGAGTGAGGGAAAATTTAACTATTTAAATATTTGAAGCTAAAACTTTGCGAATTACGATCACGTCCAGGTCTTGACGGCAATCACATCAATGCCCGGAACAGTTAGCGGCATATAGTCTACATTAATTTAATAAATCAAGATTTTAGCTACTTCGTTATGCCAGACTAAGATAACTGACTCACAAAATGATGACGTTAGAAAATGGCGGATTCCTTATTTGAACGCGTGTGAATAGTAAGGTGACGCAATTTGCATGTAGTATTTTAACTAACATACTTTTAAGATTACCGTGACCAAAATAAACACGTTCCTACAAATTTTCACACTAAAAGTACTGTTTAACGTAGCCTTTCTCATTTATTTGTGGTTCAGCTTCCGGAAGAACACACAATATTCTTACAAGCAGTAGACAGTTCTAAAAAAGCTGCAGCGAAAGATAAAGCGCTTTAGATTACATTTGGCCAGACCGTCTCGATGCCCAGGTTCATTCATCATTATCATCATAGACAGCCATGTTCCACGGTTTCAACACTGCTGAGTTTACGCATTCTCCCTTTTGTACCATGCTTCCCTGGTCTTTGCGAATCTCATCCAGGTCTTCCCTGCGATCTTCTGTAGGTCGTCCATCTACCTCACTATTGATTTGCCAACGCTTCTTCTACCGTTTCTGCTCCACCTGCCATCACCACGTCTAATCATACCTACATGTCAAGGGACGCTCATATGTGAACTAAACTCTAAGTGCTTTCCCAATAATAGAACATGCTCTCTACAAATTGTGTATATTTTCCATATACCATAAATCACTATCGGCCATTTCACTCGAACTCATGTATATATCGCGGTGACATTAAAGCCTTAAAGCGTGTAATGGACGTAGATACGTTATCGTTACCGGCAAGGTGAGCGTAATAAAACATTTCCCAAGTTGGAATTAGCTGCGAAAATGCAGGAGGCAATAAATTATCGTACCTATAGTTAACTTGGGATTTATCCGCCTTTTTATTTTATTTACTAGCCTACGCTATCCCACTCCTAGGCAAAGACCTCCACTGCCTCCATCGTTCGCTATTTCCAGTTTTGACGGAACCCAGCTTGTCCCGCCATCTCCTACGTACTCTGCCGCGACCTCGCCTCACTGTCTCACCAGTTCTGTGCTATTTGGGCCAACAGTTTGTCCGGCATGCAGCAGACATGTCCTGCCCAGTTCCATTTAAGTTGGGGAGACTTTTGTGTATTATCCTCCTAAACATAAAATAATTCCTTCTAAAGCCTATATCCATTCTGCCAATGAAAGATGGACGGGAGGACCCTAGCCAAAATTACTTCTTATTTCTCAAACAATTATTAGTCCACGTTTCCTTACGATGTCTTCCTTCACCGATGTCAGTGGTTTCCAAGGTAAACTTAGATCACCCAATGATGGCGAGGACAAGCTTCTTTTCAGCGATAGAGCAGTATTGATACCAGATGAAGAAGTTTCCAAATATCTGCACCAATAAACTAGTTGGGTTTGTGAATCATCAGAGGTCTGAGTCTTAGAGACCAAGATCTACTTAATTTATATCTTAGATTCATGCATTCATTCACTGACAGACAATGCACAGCCTGAACCGCTGGGTCTAGAAGCATGAAACTTTGCACAAGTTCCTTATATTTCGAAAGTGAGCACTAAGGAAAGATTTTTTTTAATTCACCCCCCTAGGGGACAAATAGTGGATGAAAGTTTGTATGGAAGTTTGTCATTTTTGCCGATGAGAAATCCCATCCTTGTCGTCAATAATAGGGATATTGACGGGGTAAAAAAAAAAAACAATTTAGTCAGTCAGTGAGATAATAAAAAAATATTACACATCTTTTGCTTTATTAAAAAATGATTTAGATAAAACGCATTAAAGTTGGGGAGTGGGGGCTCGCTACGTCACAAGTCGGTATAAAATCTATCGGAAAGTGACGTCATGCTACATTTTAACTCAATGTACAGTCGTAATAATTTGATTAAAAAAAGAGTAAAAAAAGAAAAAAATAAGTGTTCGATATTTTTTTAATAATCTATCTGACGGACAAAAAAATATTTTTAGTCGATATCCCTATTATGTAGGTAGGGTTGCAAACCCGGCTATATAATATAGTATCTTCTGTATTAGAGGCCTAAATACTATATTTCTAAAGAAAAAATATAGTAGGCGAAACTACTATAGGTATTTTTATCTCAATACAAAATGGAGAAATGAGCACAGTAGGACCAATATTAATCCCATAAATGCTGAATTAATGGTATTTTGTTACCTTAATTTAGTGTAATTTTTTTTAGGCATTTAACAAACAAAACCTGTTAATAAAGGTTCATACTCTTATTATCAAAAACTATGCATGCAATTAAAGTAAGGCCATTTTAATAGGTAACATTTGAAGTCTGTCAGTTTAGTGAAAGCAAATCGTAAAATTACTCGTATCGGTCATTATTACAATAAATATAACAAAACGAAAAAAATATATTATTTTATGCCCGACGTTACAAGGTTACGTTGTTGAATTTTGATGAATTGTCAAATGTTACCTATTAAAATGGCCTTACTTTAATTAAAATGTTTTTGAAATGGTATATTTTAAAAACATTTTTACTATATTTTTTCGCCTTCTACTATAACATATATTTACAGGCAAAATGGCTTCGAAAATACTATGTATATTTGATATATAAAAGTTGGTAACCCTATATGTAGGGTACAATAATATTCTAACTTTGTACTGCATGCCTTAGTCAACAAAACGAAGCATTCTGCAGAAAGACAATACACTGAGTAAAAAAAATGATGCCATAGAAAATGTACAATAGGCATTCTAAGTTCAGCCCCGCTCTAGTTTAATCAAATGATTTCCCAGCACACTACACGTTGATGGCGCATGTATAGTATGATTAGGGTTGACAACCCTACTGTATAATACAGATCATGCTATATTTGAGACCTAAGCAATATTTAAAAAAAATAATTGTACGCGATGCTACTACATTTCATTTCAATACAAAATGACCGGAGGTGTAATAATTAGAAGAAATTTATAGGAAAAAAAAACGACAATAAAGGCTCAAAGTAGTAAATAAATACATTTAAAAAACAAAAATATGTTTTAAATATAACTATCAAATTTTTTTTTTTTTTCGCTGTCTACTATAGGTGTGTACAAGCAATGGCTTCGAAAATACTATATTTGATATAAAAAAAAGTTGGCAACCCTGATGTACATGCAAGTCTATGGGGAATCTAATAAATGCGAAGGCTGGTAATAATGCAGTGTTCCATATACAGTGGAGGTTGCTTTTAATTACTTCACGGAAATGATATTGTTTGTTTAAAATGGAATGGCGGGTTTTAAAGTTAGTATTAAGCATGTTCCTAAGGAGTAGTGTCTTGTGCTACCATCATACTTATTACTTGCAATCTATACATTTCAACGTTTTCGAATTTTTTACAAGATCAACGGTGGGGTGGCACTTATAAAAATAATAGAAACTTCAATACCGAGCCCCCTTTTTATACACAGGACTTAAATATAACTGGCAAAATATGGATCTGGTACACCTCTGCCTTACCCTTCGGGGAATAGGGTCAGCGACAGCTCGGCCAGAGTCAACTCAACCCGAATAATAATACCAAATACTATGTCGCGAAACGCCTAAAAAAGTGGGGTGTACCCTCCGCATGAAAAGTATCGACCTCATAAAATTGTGAAGATTTTTTAAATTTCTTGGTAGAATTTATTTATTGAACTTGTTCTGCTTTAAAGACTGTTTTTATTTATTTAAGTACTTGAATAAGAATGTATGATTATACACAGAGTCTAGACTATTGTAAATTTGATGTGCAAGAGTGAGATAGAAAATTTTTCTATTGTCAATAGAAAAGTTTACAAGTTTTTTTGAACACTTGTCTTCTTTAATCCAGACAATTAAAAATATAATTAACTTAGGTACAGCTTACAGTACAGTAATCGCAGAGTGGGGCGCGTCGTCGTGATAGCACTTTGTATCGTAATTGATATAGGCGTTTTAGATAATTATGTTTTCCTGCTTAGTATGTAAATAAAAAAACCAAAATCTTTGGATAACAAAATTACATTACACAAAGTTCATTATCATTATCATTATTGAAGAAATAAATAGTACACGTGCACAGCTCAATAATCTTCCAGTGATAGTGTTCTAAGAGCCACTCGTCAACAATCAGACAAATCTGATTCATACAGTCGACTCTACAATCTAAGGCACCTGTCCGCCAATCAAGCCATGACGCGAGTAGTGCTAGCTACTAGAACCGAGTTGACGAGCAACGAGCGAACCGATTGCGCGGCGGCGATGAGCGATTACTCGCTAGTATACGGCTGATATAACTTGGCAGGTCTGAACACAGGCTCTGCGAACTTTCGTGCATGTTCTCTCACTCACACTCGCCTATTTCACCATTTGGTTCCCAAAAATGTTATTGCGCAGCCCTCTGCGCGAGGTTTGGAACTGCCAAGTTATATCAGCCGTATGTATGCGTATATACCGAGCGTAAGCTAGTCTCAGCAAGTGTTCTGCGAACCGAACGTCACGTCGCTGAGCGAGTACTCTCTTGCCAACGGCCAGACAGAAAAGACGCAAGACGAGGGCGGGGCGCGGACCCGTCGCAGACAGGGCGCCGTCACGACTTTTTAACTTATATAGAAAAGACACGGACCCGTCGCAGACAGGGCGCCATCACGACTTTTTATGGCGCGCACTAGAAGCTTTTCCCGGCATTCAACCGTCCGATTTTGATACAACAACATGTCTTCTTCTGAAGATGAAGATGTATTGGCACTTGGCGGGCGAGCGCTGTGAGAACCTGCCCTCCGCGCCCTTTCCGCTCCCCCGCTTGCGCCCGTGCAGGCCCGCGCCCTGTCCTTTCTATATGTTTTCCAATAGGGCGCCGACGAATTAACGTCGTGACACCGTCCCGTCTTTTCTGTATGTTTTACGTCGCGACGGCTGTATACATTTTATATGCAGTAGATTAAACGGGCGCCGCGACTGTGACGGGTCCGTGCCTTGCGTCTGTTCTGTGTGGCCGGTGCCTTAGGCGACGATAACCGACTTTTAATGATTTTATACTGAAGATCACGTTTAAACGAGTAGGTAGTGTTTATGATTTGGAAAAATATTATGTTAAATAAGAGCATTTTCTTAATAACTTAATATATGAATATTTTAGATTATGTTTATATTAGTTAGTAAAAATTTATTTGTAAAGTTATGTCTAACGCGGATAAAATCTATCAAGCGTATTTTTCTGAAACCATTTAAAAGATAATTTATTTATTGATATTTTAGTATACGTGTTTTATTAAAATACCTTTTGTTTAATGTATAATAAATTAATAATGCGTCTAAAGCCTCGTTCAGACCAGCGCAGCGCGACGCGACGCGGCGCGACGCGACTCGACGCTACACTACCCAAATGTATGGGATGGCTGATTATTTACTTACATGGGACCTACAATATTTTGTACGTTTCTCGAGCGAGAAAATCGCTGATAGCTAGTCGCTGCCTCGTCAGTCAGCGGTGGAACAGGTGCTTAATTGAGACAAGTGGGTTCTCTGTTTCGATTGCAATCAATGTTATTAATAATAATACAATTTACTCACGCGAAGTGACCATGTCTTTTGAAGAACTTATTCAAGTGTTTGCAAAAATATTTAATTTTATAAATTATTTAATTTAATTGTTTCTCTAGATCATTGAAGCTACATAAATATTAATCATAAAATTGTAATAATATTGATTATGTTGAAATTAATGTGATCAGGACTGTTATACCTATTGACTGTCTGCAATATACTTTATTATAATTTCCTTTAATCACATATAAAGTACATTTGTAAATATTTTTATAAAAAAACATAAAAGCCCACCGGTATCCGGAACAGGCTCCAAGCTACTGGTGGTCAGGGTTCCTGAGAGAGGAAACTCCTAACGATAAATCCTAATGAACCATGATGTTCTGGTAATTCTAATAATAAAACTGGTACCTATTTAAAAAACAAGTTTGGATAAAAAAAGCTGAACGTATTGGACTTAATTCCTTCACAGATAATGCAGATAGAGAATACCCTGCAATAACATTTAAAATACTTTACTACCGATTTTATTGCATTAAGCGAATATCCATATAATACGAAACTGAGATAATTTCTAGCATTACGATTTATGTTTAAGAGGGAACAGGGCCTGCGAAAAATTAGGAAAATAGGTAAGTATTTGAAGAAACTATTGCCGTCGTCTTACCTCTGTGTTAAATGTTACAACAGAATACCTTGTGATACATTAGAATTAAATGAAAGAAAATTTAAAACTCATATAAAAAGTACACTTTGTAAACAAGCATATTACAAATTAGAGGATTATATCCAAGATAAAAATGCTTGGAAACATGCTGGTCCTGCTCCATAGGACAATTTAGAATCTAGACAAAATCAAACTGGTTGCCAATTTAATTGTATAATATTATTTTTTTAAACATTAATTTTATATTCTGTGATTACTTGAACTCACACACTGACTTATTATTAGTAGTACGTGTTAAAATGTTAAGAATATCGTATAATTTTAAAATGTTTGTAAATATGTGAGCACCATGCATCTATCACATAATTAATTTATGTCATTCCTTCATTTTTCATTCTTTTTACCTATCGTGGTATAGTAATCTTATTCTAGGTGCATCGTCTTCACATATAATTATATAATTAATGTATACAGAATATTGTGAAAATATTTTAAAAGAGTAACGGTGGAGTTTCTTGCCCATTCTTCTCCATACGAAAACGACCTTTTGGAATGGGCGACTAGAATCAATTATTATATATTTTTTTTTTCTGTAAATGTTGACGTTCATAAGTGCCTTTTTTGTGCCTAAATGAAATAAATTATTTGACTTTGACTTCAAGTCTGCCCCCGTAGAGTGCGATAGAGACAGCTGCAGCACAGACCGATTATATCACAAAAAAAATTGACGAGATTGACGTTTTGAATTCCTCTTTTTTCTCCTCGAAAACTGAGCCGAATCAATTATTTTTACAATAAAATTTTAAGAAAGAGTATGTTGAGGTTCCTGTCATTTTCTTTTATGTTAAAAACTTTTCGAATTCGTCTGGTATAGATAGTGCAATCCACGACGACGCGCCCCACTCCGCTCCGCTCCGTACTTAAAGTACAGCTTACAGTACAATAATCGCGGAGTGGGGCGTGTCGTCGTGGATTGCACTATCTGTAGTCCTCTAATCACGCCGGTAAAAATGGGGCATTTTTGTAATTTTTTGAGGATCATATTTTCTTTACCAATAAGTTCTAACAAAAAGAAACACAGGGACGTGTGTAGACACGTCCCTGTTATTTTCTTTTTGTTATTTTTTTTCATAAAATCTTTGCTCTACAGCAGACCTTGATTTTATGAAAAAAAAAAAATTGTTCGGGGGGCATTATTCAGGAAGAAACAAGATTAATACATTTGTATGGAGAATCGCAGGCCCTGTTCCCTCTTAAGTCTTACATTTTTTTATCATTGAGCTGATTAAATTCCAAACAAAAAATACATAATTTCCGTGTCAAAGTCTACATTATCATCTATGAACACATGGCAAGAGATAAGCAATTAGATGTGGGTCAATCATTGCAACGAGGTTCAATATTAACAGCATAGATTAAGGCGACGATAACAGACTTTTAATCACATCTAAACGTTTGTTAATGATTCCGCCCTATTAAATTGCTATCATAGAAGATGAGAGAAATTAGGTACCTTTTAGTTTTTTCAATGTCGTTGCCTGCCCTTGCAATGTTTATTACCATTTAGGGAATTGTGGACTAAGTCATTTCACCACTCTCCTGCAGTTATCCCATTTTTAGGGTTAACTAGGAACCCTTATAGTTTCGCCATGTCTGTCTGTCCGTCCGTCCGTCCGTCCTCGCTTAATCTCTGTGACCGTTAGCACTAGAAAGCTGAAATTTGGTACCAATATGTATATCAATCACGCCGACAAAGTGGTAAAATAAAAATTGAAAAAAATGTTTTATTAGGGAAGCCCACGGATATCGAGGGATATGCCTTGGAGGCGTGGCACGTGGCGCCTCGACATTGCTAAATTGGGCTTATGTTCGAACGGCGGCTGCTGTACGCTTCATTCAGTCGCTTTGCAACTGCGTACAGTGTACTATTGATGCGTAAAAAACCAAAATGCCGAGCTGTGCAGTAATAATTTGTAAAAATAGGTCTAGTACCATCAACCTGAAGACAAATGTCGTGTTCTACGACCGGTAAGTAAACATTTAAGTCACTGTTTAATATTTTAAATCAATTTTTAAATCATTTACTAACTTACGTCCGGAGCGATACGAACTAGCCCGAATCTTTCCGAACAGAACGAACGTTTTGGATTTAGAGAGGTGCAATCGAGTGCGTGCGGCTGATTTTATCGACATGCGTATTATTGCAGTCGAATCTTTTTTTACAGAAGTCAATGGATATTCTCGTATTACATGTATAGTATAAGAGTATTTTTTTTAAATAATTTAATTTTGTTTGAAGCAAATAAAGACATTATTATTTCAATACAGTTACTCGTATAAAGCATAATATTTAACAGAGAGGGTTCCCTTTACCCGGTAATACAATATTTAAAATAAAAAAACTCATTTTATTTTAGTAAAAATAACCCATATTTTCGGATAGGTATATAAAAACAAATTAAATTATATAAAGAAAATTAAACGAAGTTATAATAATACAAGAATGTGCTAAAGTAAATATCGATAAAAAATATCGACCATCGCTTTCGACTCCCTAATTGCATGCGTGTGCATTGAATGTTCGCAAATAGCAAGTGTTTACAAGTGAATGCCCCGCCCATTCTATGTATGTGTGCTATTAGAAATTGATTTTGTGTGGCTGCTTTCTTCTTAGTGTGCGAGTTCAAATTTTAAGTGTGTGTCGTAAGTACACTATTTGTTAATGTTGTAATTATTTTGGTGGGAGATAAGCGGTCGCACTAGGATTCCTTACTATTCCGCAATGAAGGCATATCTCTGGATATCTATGGGGTAGCCCCCCCCCTATATGTAAAGTGGGATGTGTTTTTTTTTTAATTTTAACCCTAACGTGTGATATATTGTTGGAAAGGTATTTAAAAATGAATAGGGGTTTACTAAAATCATTTTTTGATAATATCAATAATTTCGGAAATAATCGCTCCAAAAGTAAAAAACAATGTGTCCCTCTAACTTTTGAACCATAAGTTTAGAAAATATGAAAAAAATCTGAAAAGTAGAACTTTATAAGGACTTTTAAATTAATTTCTGGACTAAGTTTGTAGTATAATCGTATATGCAAGCAGGAACACTTATTGTGACGGACGGGAAACTACGGAACCCTACACTGAGCGTGGCGCGACACGCTCTTGGCTGGTTTTTATTTAAATTATTATAATGTGGACCAAGTTGTAGGTATACCATTTGGACCATGTTTATTAGCATATGGACCATGGTCCATATGACTTTTAGACCACCAGCCATTAAATAAGCCTTGCCATAGTCCTAGATAACCAGTTCACTGTAGCCACCTAAACCAATAATCCAATATCTTTGTTTCCATATCCTGCAATAGTCCTATACCAACCGGGGCCTGTCCTTGGGTACATTATGCTTGCATAGTGCGAACAGGGATAATCGTCGGTTGGTGCCTCAGACCAAATAAAAATCCAAGACAGCGCTGTCAACAGTGACGTGAGGCCGGTTTCGTAAACATGTGTGCACTTAGCGAGGTGTAGTTTGATTGTAAATGCGTGCGTGTGAGCGTGTATGCGGTTTTTCTTTAGTATGAGGTTGGTGCCTCATTTGATTAATAACGTCTAACGGGCCTCTCCGAGTTGGCTTCGGCCTCTCGTCCACCTTCTAAAGTTACGGGGACCCCAGAGGCCCGAGATAAGTCAAAACATAAAAAATAAAAAATATTAATAATAGAGAAAATATTAGTGCTATTCCACATCGTAACAAATCAAACGTAAACGATAAATTTATATTACGCTCGTGTTGTAAGGATGTAATACATTACTTCGATGACTTCATAATTTATGAAAGATATCAATAACACAACATAACATCACGCCTGTTTTATCGGAAGGGGTACGCAGTTACGGGTAGTCAAACGCCCAAAAGTCTGACAACCAGTCTTACCAAAGGGTATCGTGCTACCCAGTAACTGGGTTGTGGAGGTCAGATAGGCAGTCGTTCCATGTAAAATACTGTTATTCAGCTGCATCCGGTTAACCCCCCCAACATAGTTGGGAGTAGATATGAGCGCCGCGCCGCCGCGCCGCCGCCCGTCGCCGTGAGTTCATGTCGACGCGTCATCGCCGAGTGGAGTTTGCGGCGCGCCGTCGCACAATGGATCGACTCCATACAAACCGGCGGACACAGGACTACAAAAATAGTTTCAAGATTTTTGAAAAACTAATGATGCCAATGTGCTCTCCTAATCTAAATTGAAAGTACCTACCTTCATAGATTTTTCGATTAAACCCTAATTTTAGAAGTAATTTGAGTAAAACTGATTGCAGTGTATGGAAAAATATAGTAAAAAAATGTTTTCCTGTCATTCCCGCACGTTTTCCGGTTTTATGTTTATAATATATTTTGGCATAACATTTAGGAGATTTCATCCGAACATATTTATGTCCCGCAGTGTCCGCCCTTTTATTTTTATTTTTTGGTGGGAAATCATCAAATTACTTCTCCCGCTCTGGGAGCGAGAGGGCGTCTTACTAACTAAAACCCACCCCTGTTCCTTCTGTTGCCTGTGCAATGCCAGAGGGCCACGCTATCCCTTTCGGACTTTCCCGCAACCCCGGCAGGCAGCGGTCCCATCAGACCCCTTCAATTGCTGACATCTCTTTGAGGCGCGCGTGGAACACAACGCGCCGTCGACCCGGGACTGGTCCTTACCGGACGGCGAGCTACCCATTGCTCACCATCCGCAAGCCCGCGTCTACGGTGGCCGAGAATCGACTATCGATTCCCGACGCCCAGGGCGTCTCCTCCTGCGGCGGCTAGGGGCGTGAGGGCGCGAATTTTGGCTCTCCCTCACGCTTTCCGCCTCCTCCTTCGCGAGCATTACTGCTTCGCAGAAGGAGGTGACGGCCTCCCATGCCCTCTCGCTCCTTACCATGGCCTGGACCAGGGCCGGACGCGAGAGAACCCCGCCACCGATCGCCTCCACGAGGACACGGCGGTGCTCTGCCCAAGCCGGGCAGACCTCAACCGTATGCTCCACCGTGTTAGTGTCCGCCCTTGAAGATATACGACAAATATATGATTTTTATTTTTTGTATCAGTAACTCGTGTTGTTATAATGATTTTAGTGCGAATGAGGCTAAAATTAAATATACCTAAAGCTATTTTTTGTAACAACATGGTTTTCTTTAAGTTTTTCTAACAAATATATCCCTGATAAAAAAAAATAAGGCTCACGGCCGGCCACGCCGCGCCGCCGCGACGCCGCCGCCGCTGTGGTAATATTCAGGCTACGCCGCCGCCGTGGAATTGGCCATCGGCGCTCATATCTAGTTGGGAGAGGCTTGTCAGATTGATATTGGTAATCAGAGGTGGATCATACAACTAAAATCTACCTGTTATGTTAAAGTCCCGAGGCGGTGGTCATTAACCGGGCCCAGATGCAGACTCAGGGCAGCTACTGAGAAATTCTTAAATTGCCCAACCTGGGAAGCAAACCTAGGACCTCACGCTTAATTCAAACATGTTTTTTCTTTCATTCTCCACTGCGGTACTATCATTCGCTCATTTTCTTCATATCATCCCTCACACAAACCAACCATATTTTCTTTGGTGTCTCTCTCACTCTCTCTCTCGAGAGAGATGGAAATGGATGGAGAGAGAGATCTCTCTCCCCCTCCATCCATCCATCCATTTCTAATTCATTAGCAAAGCAAGAAATTTAGTCAAGCATTAAACTGAAAACTGTTCAGCAGTGCTTGAACTAGCCAGTTTTGAAACAAGATATTATTATTATATATTTTTATTAATGCCAGGTCTGAAACATAATTTTTTTATGGTACGGGTTCTCGAGGTCACGTAAAAACTCGGAGTGCCACAAAAAAAGGGTAGTCTGGTCGTTATTGTATGTCAATGGACATTTTGGTTAAAGCATGGAATACTTCGTTGTAGTCAGGAATGTAAGATCACAACATAAGTGGGCATTGAGAAGGCTACGAGAATTCGCTGGAAGTCGGCAGCCAATACCAGACATTGTGGAGATAATTGGAGATATTCACAACATAAGCGGTATTGTGAAGGCTACGAGAATTCGCTGGATGTCGGTAGCCAATACCAGACGTTGTGAAGATGATTGGGGAAGACCTATGTCCAGCAGTAAAATCAACAGTGATTAACACCAAACTTTTTCTTTCGATTTGATAACATTGGGGATATTTTAAGGGGCCTCTACTATAGTGGAAGAAGACCTGCGGGGTAATTGCGTTAACACACTTACAATTGTAATGCCTTTCATTTTGACAATTCAACAACATTCATTGCGTTATTTACGTTGCCGAACAAACGAATTTTTCAAACATACGAAGCAATGGATTAGGATTGTTTTTCAAAATACTTCTGATTATTATTGATAGTGTTACGCAATTGGGGTGCTGTGCTACCTGGGCGGGGCTGAGCTGTCAGGCATTATGGCGAAAAGAAAAAATACAAGAACAACATTGTTTACAGGTCGCGTAAAATTAACGGCACATAGGTAGGCTCGACGATCGTGTTCAACACCATAGTAGTCACACATTGTATGATATGGCAATGACAAATAGGTACAACACAATATGGAATGATAAGATGATACCTGGCTATTACCATATTATCAACATTCATTAATTTATGACAGTCCATAAAATCTGTAATATTCGCATATTTTGTCATAGGGTATTTATTTAGTCATAACACAAGTTTTCTTTCGCGTTTCAGAATGTAGCCCAGACTGAATAGGCACCAAAACAAAGAAAATAATATAAATGGGAAAACCGTCCAGTTTACTGAAATTAACATATCTTTGAAGGCCTTTTTCAATGAAAGCGGGTCTCTGCCTTTTATCTTGAGATAAACCAGAAAAACGCACATTGATACTATTAAATCAGAGTCCTGTATGACGCATTAGTCAGGAGTCATCTGGAACATAGTGCTGTCATATGGGCTCCACATGAGGCTAAGTACTCAGTGATGTTGGAGCGAGTCCAGAACAAGTTCGCATGCCACCTGTACAATAAACTTTATGGAGTATTACCCATTCTACCCTTTGATGTACCCCACTCTATTCGTATTGGGTATGGTGGGGTACAATCAACTCGGGGTGCGACGGGAATTTGCGCTGGTGTCGTACATTGTGAAACTGCTCCGAGGCATAGAGCACAACCCGGGAGTGCTGCAACGGTTGCACTTGTACGTACCCGACCGTTATGTGTGGAGGCGACGGCCCCCGCCACTCCTGGTCGTACCATCAGCTAGGACCAATTTGCTAGCCAAAACCCCTCTGACTCGAGCAATTCGCACCATAAATTACATTCAAATCAAAATTGATATATTTACATGTCACTGGTGAATTCGCAAAAGTACTATTGTTTACACTGTGTTATCTTAATGATCTTATATTGTATTTGGTGCTTTAATTTTAATTTGGTGTGTGTGACTTGACTATCGCATTAGGCTAAGACCTGTAATGGTAGTTTTAAGGCATTTAAACAAATAAATAATAAAAAAAAAAGAATACCTGTCAGCCCAGTTCATCAAAGCAGCATCTTGTCCCTTATTAAAACAAAGTGACACTAAACGGACATAGGACCGCGATATCTTATGAACCCACACAATCCCTGGAGTCGATTCAACTGCTTTATTTTCATCACTACACTCATTTAAATCCATCTCCAAAATAGGAACACAATCGAGCCGTAAGTAAAAAAAAAATCGAAATTGCTAAAAAAAAAATAAGAAAAAAATCACAGTACCTATATGTAAACTTATACACTAGTGGAGGAACACTAAAAAATAATCTTCGTCAAAAAAAAACGTAAACAGAATACCAACGAAGGCTGCATTTATCAGAAGCAGGAAACGTCAGAAATTAAAGTTATCTAATCAGTATCATGTTATTATCTTTATCATCTGTGTTTCTGTTACAATGTCCTCGAGAAATCAATACCATCGCAGTCGATTATTTAAATATTCAAGGTGAGATTACGTAAAGAAATGCTTTGCGAATAAAGTATTGGTAAACATGGCAAAACAACTGTTTAGTTTTGAATGAAAATAATTAGATTGGTACCTACCAACCCGTACTTCCGTTTATTTACTCATGTGCTACTTACTGGGCCCGCGTGTTAGATTACAGCCCACTCCCTCTTGAAGAGGAGGAGGAGGCCTGGTTCCCAACGGTGGGAACATTATAGGTTGATTATGTTGAAGTAGATACCGAAGTAAAATATTAATACTAATCGTTCTCCTGCCTTTATCTCAATTTATTTGAGGACAAGGCAACTTGTCTTCTTTTTGCATAGTTCTTTATAGTCTTCGCCCCCCTAGCCATATCATCTCTTTCACACAGCCCATCCATCGTTTGGAACTTTGCTGTTCCCCTACTCTTTTAGCATTTTCCACACATTCATAATTAAACATTCTTAGATACTATAAAATAAAAACAATTATTATTTCCTATACACATATAATTTACATTTTTAAATATTATTATAAAAACAAAAAAAATAACAAAAACATTTAAATATAAAAAATAGTAGGCCACCGGTATCGGGAACAGGGTCCAAGCTACCGGCGGTCAGGGCTCCTGAGAGAGGAATCTCCTAACGATACGCGCCGTGTCCAGGAGTACCGCTTTCTGGATCAAGCCCTTGATCCAGCTGCCCAACGAGAGTCTCCTCAGATATTTGTCGAGGCTCTTGGCTATTATGCCATTGGCTGTCACGACTATCGGCACAATGATTGCTGTATCCACATCCCACATGTCGACAACCTCGCGAGCCAAGTCAAGATACTTAATCTGCTTATCTTTTTCAGCTTTCACGAGGTTCTCGTCATGCGGGACCGTTATGTCAATAATCATTGCGCGCCGCTCTCCTCGATCCACCACCACTATATCAGGCTTATTGGCAACAATAGTCCTGTCAGTGATGATGGATCGATCCCAGTACAATGTGATATTTCCATTTTCGAGAACTGGGTCGGGCACATACCTGTAGTACGGTACTTCCGATTCCACAAGGCTGTATTTCAGAGCAAGTTGCTGATGGATAATCCTGGCTACAAGGTTGTGTCTATGCAAGTACTCTTCGTTAGCTAGACGAGAACACCCGGAGATAATGTGTCGGATTGATTCTCCCGGACGGTGGCATGCCCGACAGATGTCAACCGTGCCGTCCTTCACAATAAATCTTCATAACTTCGTCCATAATTGCACAGACAAAACCTTCGGTTTCCCCGAAGAGGTCACCAAAGCGCAGCCAGGCTACGGACGCTAATAAATCAACATCGGGTCCATGTAGGGCCCGGAAGTAGCGTCCGTGAAGCTCCTTACTCTGCCATACCTCCTTGCGATCGTTAGTGTCTAGCACAACAGGCTTGCGCCAGTTCTCTTTAGCCAATGAGAGCGGGGTAAGGCCCTTGTCCACCGCGACCACATCTCGATGCATCCCCACGTCGGCTTCTAGGAAATATTCCCTGAGACTGCATATCTCGCGATTGTGGAGGGTCTTAGCGTTTAAAAAGCCTCGACCTCCACACTTTCGCGGGATATACAGTCTCATTACCGATGACCGTGGGTGATGCATTCGATATGCAGTCAGTAGCGTACGGACCCTCTTATCCAGGGCGTCGAGTTCGGTCTGAGTCCATTTGAGTACGCTGAAAGAGTACATCAAAACCGGCATGACCCAACCGTTGAAGGCGCGCACCTTGTTTCCACCTGATAAAAGACTATTAAATACTTTCTTCAGGCGGCCAAAGAAACGCTCTTTCAACGATGGCTTCATGTCAGTAACATTGATTCCCAACGCTTCCGACATACCCAAACACTTATAGGTTTCGGATGCGGAGAGGGCTCTAAGGTTTATGGAATCCGAGAGTTGGGTTCCCACGGATTCCACAATCTCCCCTCGCTTTACATGCATGACCGCACATTTGTCCACACCAAATTCCATCTTGATGGCTCTACTGAAAGTTTCAGTTACTTTCAGTAGCTCCATCAGTTGCAAGTTGTTGGGGACAAAGAGAATTATTATTAGAACAGTTTATTTATTTTAGATTGTGGATTTACTATAGGTACACCTCTGCCCAACCCTTCGGGGAAACAAGGCGTGAAGTTTTGTGAAATAGGACCCCACGACACAGGGAATCCTAGTGTGGGGTCCAGAGAAAATCTAGCACCTAAGGCTCATATAAATGTGATCTGTTACTCGATTTTTTTATTACCGTGTTTTTCTGAACTGAATAAAGCTTTTTCACTTCTCATGCTCTAAAAGTGCTTTTTTGTACAGCATATAGGCTGCACAAAATCGAATTTTGTGCACAAGTGCATTAACGTATCTACTCATAAATGTATTTTTAAGGCAAACAAAATGAGCCATACAGCCAAACACAATAAAAAGTTCATAGATATACTTCGGCGAGTGTGCCCATGAACTCCACGACCTCATTCCACCGGCTCCCTTCTACCATCGGCCATCTAGACGCACTGCAGGTTACCATCCCTACCTAGTTGATATTCCACCAACTCGCACTAAGCGTTTTCAAACGTCTTTTAATGCGCACAGCAAAGGAGTGGAACTCTCTGCCTGCGTCTGTGTTTCCGAACGCATACGACCCTAATATATTCAAACAAGAGTTTGTAAGAGTAAACAGGCTTCTTCTGGGTAAGCTGACCTAGTCTAGAATCAAGAGCAAACCCATCATGAAATAAAAAAATAAATAAAAAAAAGTTTGGTAGAATTTGTTATTTTATAATATTTAAGTACTTTAATTTATTTGCGTTATGTGTTGTTTAAGACATAAAAACAATTTCCTTCAGTATTCATAACTCTACCAATTTTACTTTGAATTTTAATTAAAGAAATTTTATGTAATACTACTGTTTTATTTCCTCGCAATCGAAGTGAAAAGCAGAGTTTATAACTCGTCCACAAAACCATTTTATCCTCGACATTACTATCAGCCCTCGCCTCTCGGACAAAAATGGTTCGTTTTGTGCACTTGTTGTAAAATCTACTATTTTACTTTATAATTTTAATAATATTATGGTATATTATTGATGTATGTCCAATGACATGACTTCATTAATCTACATTAATTCCATTCATGAAAAACAAATGGGTAATTCTCAAATATTTCATATGTAAAACGCAAAACAAAAACTACAACAACTACTTTGAATGAAGTCGAGGGCAAAGGCTTCAATAGTGACTCTGCAAGGCAATGACTCGGGTTCCCCGAAAGGCATGCCAAGGTGGACCGTACAGCACTTCCCCTTTCACTAGAATGATGTCATCCATGTAGCGAGTATTTATTACTCAGTGCTCTTGGCTCAAAATGACAAGTCATCTTTACCGAATCACACATGAATACATGACAGAATTGGGCGCATAGTAGAAATGCGTTAATTCTAAAATCGTGATCGTGAATGAAAAATTTTATATTTTGTCTAACATCTTATCATAGTTTTTTCGATATTCTATAGTGTAAAAACTCGTTGCTAAGTAATAACAGCCGCACGGCTCGATCGAAGGTTAAGCTACGCTTGCCGAGGCCGGTCCGTGGATGGGTTCCATTACATATCGAGACCCCTCCGTGCCTCGAAAAGCACGTTAAGCCGTTGGTTCCGGCTGTCATTTGTAGATCTTTGAGTCGTTACGGGTCAGAAGTTCATTCAGAACCCCGAAAATCTGACAACCGATAACAACAGTGACTGGTTTGTGGATGTCAGATAGGCAGTCAAGTCACTCTTTGTAAAATACTGGTATTCAGCTGCATCCGGTTAGATTGGATGCCGACCCCAAGATAGTTGTGAAAAGACCAGGCATCTGTATTGTAGTAAAAAAAAAAAAATTGTAAAAAAAAAAAAAACTAACAGATTACGTGTGACTTCGGATTTATAATTTTCAAATGATGAGTAATAAACATTTTTTTTTTTAAATAATATATTAAAGAAAAATAATAACCCTTCGGTTTGTTCTCTTTAAAACTATTATAAAGTTATGCGTTTCGGATTGCATTTGCACAGGAAATTCAATGAAGTATAACAAATAAATCATCGCCTTCAGGCAATCAGAAACTTTTTCACTGCGCTACATTACATGCAACACATATCAAATCTACCCGCATATTTGTGGAATTGTACAAATCCTTCGACGCGTATTGTACTATTTGTTGATACAGGGGTGCTTGAACTGTAGACACGGCTGTATCCACGACCCATTTGGACGCTTTGATAGTCTGCCAGAGGACCTGTACCCTAATTACGTAATACACGTTCCATCAGAATTTTAATCGTTTTGAAACAAATTACTAATCCATTGCGTCATAATTTCGAAAATAAAATCTGCTCAACAACGTAAATAACGCAATGAATATCGTTGAACTGTCAAAATGAAACAAATTTGTCGTAATCTTTTACGAAAATGTGTTGCGTAATTAGATAGCCGGTTTATGATTACGTTTATTTTACTATTTTTTTACAAATGCAACACTTGTATTCTGAATTTTATCGAACTGTTTTTTTTTTTTTGAATAGTCTCTAAAACAAGCTTCCTCTTTTCTAAAGTACATACATGTGTATGTTTTTCTCTGGAAAAGGCTATACGTGAGGGGCGCTCAATTTAAGCAGGCAATTTTTATTACGTGTTTTTTTTTTAATAACAAGTAACGTTCCGTTACGAATCTGGCAAACGACCCAAGAGCTAGATTGACCCGACACTACACCGAAGACATCCCGGACGTCAAATTGTATGAGATAAGGATGGCTCTGAAGCAACTAAAAATCAATAAGACGGGTGATGAAGGAAATACGAATAACTCCTAAAGGCCGGCGGAAAACCCGTTCTTAAGCCCTCCAGAAGGTCTTTGATTCCGCCATAATCGAGGGCAAGACGCCACAGGCATGGAACAGAGGTGCAGTGATACTTTTCTTTAAGAACGGGGACAATTGACCTCCTTAAGAATTAAAGGCCCATTTACTTCTGACCCATGTCTGCAAGCTGTTTTTAAGAGTCATCACTTCATAAGTGTTTCAGTCTTCTGTCAAACTCTCAACGATATTGTATTCGGACTCTATTCCAACCAATCCATAACAATAATGTGCGTAGAATGAATTGGCACACAATTAGATGCAGCGTAATGTCTGCTCTTAGCAGGCTCGCGGAAGTCAGACGGCATTTGTTCCGCACGAAATATAAACTTGCCATTGTCATGAATGAATGAGTTTATCTTCAAACAACAGACGTACTACGAGACACTGAATACAGGCTAAATAATTCTCGAAAACTCATAATTTATTTAGCCTTTTTCAGTCTAACCGAATGCAGCTGAATACCAGTATTTTACATGGAGCGACTGCCTATCTGACCTCGACAACGCAGTTACTGGGTAATAAGAAACCCCTTGGTAAGCCTGGTTGTCAGACTTTCGGGCTTCTAACTTTCGTAACGACTGTCCAAGATCTACAAAATGACAGCCGGGAACAACGAGAACTAAGAGATTTCGCGCACTCACTATAAACACCAGCTAGTTGGCCGTTGCGACCAAGTGCGCGATCGCATCTGTATCAATAGTTTACCAGTACCATAATTACGTAATACACGATAAATCGGAATTTGAATCGTTTTTAAACATATTGCTAATCCATTAGTTCATAAGTTCTAAAACAAATTGCTCAACAACGTAAATAACGCAATGAACTTTGTTGAACTGTCAAAATGAAACCAATTTGTCGTAATCGTTTACGAAAATGTGTGCGTAATTAGATAGCCGGCCGTCTAGTGCGCGAGATCCCTTATTGTTATTTTTCTCCTGCTCTCATCTCATCACAATTTGTTTGAGGTCAGCGTAGTGTGTGTTCTTCCATACATCTCTATCAGCCGTCACCGGTGTATCATCCCATTTCACACAATCCATTCTTAATTTCTTTGGTCTTTCTCTATTCATATAGACACATAGGCCATCATTTTTTTGCAAATTCTGCGAAAAATGCGCAAGTGACTAAGGCATTAATAGCTATTTTATTTAATGTTAGACAAGCTGATCCGACAGGATTATCCTGATCTTTCATTAATTAAGTTGTAAATTTTCCGGGAAACTTCCATTTTTTTTTTTTATAAGACCGAATTCTGACTATTACGAACATTAATAATTAAAAGGAAAAAAATGTTTAATCGGTCCAGTCGGTCTAAAGTGATGTGCTTATCAACGAACAGCATTTCATTATTATTTAGGTATATAAAAGAAGAAGATATATAATTACCAGCGCTTGAAAAACCACATAATTAAACAATATACATAACTTGAATACTTTATACACAATGTATCCAATCACAGCCCACAGGCTTCTCAAACACTGATTCGTTTTTAGCTTTCAAAACCACTGTCTAAACAAGTTTTGTAAGAAAACTTTAATTAATTTTACACAAGCTTTTGTTTGCGACTTCGCCCGCGTGTATGACGGAAATTATCCCACAAGAGCGTACTACCGGGATTAAATAATATATATCCCCGTTAAGAGGGAACAGGGCCCGCGATTCTCCATACAAACGTATTCCCCGTTTTTCTTCCTGAATAATGCCTCTAGAGCTGTCATTTTATAAAATAAGGGTCTCCTTAGGCATGTCCCTGTCATTTCCTTTTTTTCAGCAATTAATAAGTAAGGAAACTATGACCCTCCAAAAATTACAAAAATGCCCCATTTTTACCGCCGTGATTAGAAGACTACCAGACTAATTGGGAAAAGTTTTTAGCATAAAAGAAAATAATAGGTACCTAGACATACACTTTCTTAAAATTTTAATGTAAAAAATGATTAAATCGGCTAAGTTTTCGAGGAGAAAAAAGGAGAATGCCAAACGTCGTTTTCGTCAAAAAATTGTGATATAATGGGTCTGAGCTGCAGTTGTCCCTATCGCACTTTACGGCGTTTAACTCTGTTTTTTGGGCGCAGCGCGACGGCAATAGTTTCTTCAAATACCTATTTTTCAAATTCCTCGCAGCCCCTGTTCCCTCTTAATCCAGGTTATAAACCAAAACTCCCAAATCCGTTCAGCCGTTTTTGCGACAATCCGGAACATACATCCAGACAAACCGACAATAATTTTAAAAACTATATTTTGGCATCAGACTCATTCCCCACACCTCGTAGCAATTACTTTTTTCAAAAATATCCAATGTAGAGTTTTGACTTCGTTACTATTTTATTGTATTATATGTATAGATAGATAATCAGAATTCAGTGTTGCGTAATGTAAATTATTTTGCGTATTATTTTATATAGAATCATTTTTTCTAACTGAACAGACAGCTGTGCTGCTGGGGAGTTTGCTGCGCCACTTCTTCTTCCCAGCTAAAGCACTAGGAAGTGGTGAAGGGTGGGCGTATGGGGGACTGTCTTATGTAACTTTGACGTTCGAAAAGTGCTGATTCTCAGCCTAGTTTGAATAAATGACTTTTGAATTTTGAGAATTTAAAATGTCTAATGATCTAGTTTGAGAAGTACCATTATTTATTCCGTTAATATAACAGAGAATCGTCATTAGCGGTAGCTACGTAAGGTAATACCTTCTACACGCTGGGCAAAGGTCTTCCCCATACATTTCCAATTTTCTTTGTCTTTTGTCTTCACCGGCCCATCGGCCAGCACACGTACGAGTAGTATGGATAATCAATTAGTTCAACCTGGTTTCAGGCCGGCTAAAGTAAACTCATCCTTCATGCTCACTCAAATGTGCTGGTGGTGGCGTGTGTGTTGGATCGTTAAGTTCCCTTCAAAATGGTTGAGCTAAACGGTGCTGATCCATGCGTCATGTTCGTGAACGGGCGCCGTCAGTAGGGACTGGTCATCTCTTAGCTGCTAGGGCTTATTTTAATTGCTTTTATCTTTTTATTACGGACGCTTTTTACGTGCACGTCTTTCTACATTTTTCTCACATGTATAATTTCAACATGAATGATGTTACCAATAGTTTGTAACAATATTATGATTTAAAAGAGTGTCCGTGGAGTTTCTTGCCCGTTCTTCTCCATAGGAACCTACTAACGCTTTGGAATGGGCAACTAGCTTCATATTTATGACTGACTGTCCCCAAATGTGCCTGTAAATGGTTTAATTCAAATAAATTCTTTGAGTTTGAACCATAGAAATAGGTTTTCTACGAGTTCTGTCGACGGAATAATAGACAAAATGACAGATTGTAATTGTTTATATGTCATTTTGTCTACTCTTCCGTCGACAAAATCCGTTTCTATTGTGGTCATGTGTGCAGGAATGAGTCTACACGCACACGATGTTATGTCAAAGGATAAATGTTGTATGAAAGTTTCGATGTGTGCTTTTATCCCGAAAGGCTACATTTCAAAACAAAAGAATACCGGATTAAGGATTTATGTAGAAGTCCAATAAATCAGTCGGTAAGCCAATGTCAAGATTGGGTGCGGAAGACGAAGTACCGGTTTTTGTGGCGCGTCTCGAAAAACGCCTACTAGAACTGTCTCTTTAAATTACCATAAATGCTAAAATTCCACTTAATTATACTTTTGAAAATTGACTTTATTATAATGGTCTGAAATTACCAATCCGGTTCTAAGCAAACGTAGTAATGTATGCTCGATCCTTTTTTACATGACAAGAGGCTATATTTTTTTGCAGGGTTAACGTTCCCAGGAAATTGCGTTTTTCTTCTCGGATATTACTATCGTAGTTCCCGGGAAATCGGGAAAGAATTCATCAGATGCCCTAGTGTGAGTTTCTTTTAACCATCTCGACCTTACGCATCGACCGCGTTCGGCGCTCCGATTGGCCCTTCACGGGTGAAGGCCGGCCGGCTGCCAAACGGAGCGCCGAACGCGGTCGATGTGTAAAATCGAGATGGTTAAATGAAACTCACACTAGGGCCTCAGAACAGGTCTTTCCCTACAATAGGCCGTTACAGGGTTATTTGTAATATGTCGGCAATCCATTAAAGGGATGTAGGAGAGGTCATTAACATCAAAATTACCCCTATTAACTCCTATGCAAATGTCAACAGTTTTTTAGTCATTTGACGTTTTATTTCATACATTTTAAAATATAAAATGTCAAATTACTCGAAATTAATTGGCATAAGGGTCATCACAGGCCATTTGGTTGCAAATGACCTCTCCTACGTCCCCTTAACTTATTGTCGTCATATAACCAATAACCCAGTATATAGTAAGGCTTTTACCCCGCTGCCACGCTGTAGGACTAAAAGAAGCCTTTCCATCGTCTTACCTGTCAGCTGGAATCATGTCAGCAGCGTCGTCCTCCATAGACTCATCGCCAACCTCCACCTCCAACTGCACGGGGGGCGGGGAGCTCATGTCCGGTGATCACCAAACGCCAACACCCTGAAATATGCAGAAAAAATCCGTAACTATCGTTGGTAACTTAGTAGTTCTGTTAATATAAGTCGTGCGCCCGATGGTATTTCCCATCGCCCAAATGTCGAATTTCCATACGAAGTTTCATTCCCTATTTAACCCCTTTAGGGGGTGAATTTTCCTTCCTTAGTGCTCATCTTCGTTACAAAATGAACTCTTGCGCAACATTTTATGCAACTAGACCCAGCAGTTTAGGCTGTGCGTAGTCTGTCAGTGAATTCAAAATTCAAAAGTCATTTATTCAAACTAGGCTGAGAATCAGCATTTTCGAACGTCAAAATTACATAAGACAGTCCCCCAAAACGCCCGCCCTTCACCACTTCCTAGTGCTTTAGCTGGGAAGAAGTGGCGCAACAAACTCCCCAGCAGCACTGGTGTCTGTCCAGTTAGAAAAAAATGATTCTATATAGTGTGCAAGATAATTTACATTACGCAACACAAAACATAATTTAAATTATAAATTAATAGCCAAATGACAGCTAGCACACGCCACAATACCAACCAAAAACATCGAGAACTATACTCAGGCAGAAATAAAAATAACTAAACGTAAACAATATCTAAATAAAAGCCTCCGGGCATAAAGGGCGTGCCCGCTTACATATAGTTGTAACTAGAAGTTATAATTGATAAAAATAGGACCATCGAGGTAAAATAAACAATTGTCGAGGTCGCTATCTAACGACTTATTGCATTATACAACTCATAAAAAAATTGTAATAAAAAAAACATTGTAGGTAATGCATGACCCCAGTAGCACACCTCCGCCGCGAAACCGTAGCAGCGAAACCGCTGTAGTTAAATTTAACTTTGCGGTTTCGCTGCTACTACGGTACGGCTGAGAGTAGCGGAAAATGACGCGAGTCTATTGAATTCAATAGACTCGCGTCATTTTCCGCGACTCTCATCCGATTCGAATAGCGGAACATGACGCGAGTCTATTGAATTTTACTACAGCGGTTTCGCTACTAAGGATTCGCAGCGGAGGTGTGCTACTGGGGTGAATACATGAATTTAAGATTTTTATTAAGTAGAAAGTAGAAGATTTGGTCTTTGGATCCAATATAAAACTTCGTGCAGACTAGCGCGACGCGACACCGGCTATTGTTATACCGTGAAGTTTTCTTGGAATTTGTATTGTTCGAGTCGCGTCGCGCTGGTCTGCACGAGGCTTTCATTGGACCCAACATTAAAAACACCCATTATTGATTTCGTCCAAAACGGAATATTAAATGCCAGGGTTATTTTCAATTATTTTCCTACCGATTGGCGATTTTTTTATATTTTACTAAGGCCCACTTGCGCGTTCATGGTTTAGCTATTAACTAAATGGGTTGTTAATTTGTTAACTACGCGCAAGTGGGACTAAGAGTATTTTTGTCTTCAGATTCAGAACATCGTGACTACTCATTTAACATTCGAATCGACATTTATTCTATAGGCACTGTCATCGCAAAATGAGTATCTTATACTATTAGGTACTAGCGACCTACCCATGCTTTGCAATCGACTGATGAGGCGACATGTCAAAACATCGAGATATCTGTGCTACAAGCTGTGTACCCGATGGATTTCCCATCGGCAACATGACGAAAAAAAATAAAAGGAGCCCTTGTACTGTATTGTATCATTTTTCTAGACCCAGCGGTTATGCGTTGTCTGTATGAATTTGGTAAAAATGGAGCCTGACCTCCGCCTCCACAGAGCAGCGTTTTTTTTTTTTTCTCTGTTTTTGACCCACCTACCACCGATTGCTGGGGGCCTGGGGCCTTATTATGAAATATTAATGCCATCATTAATCCATTGCGAAAAAAGGATGGTGCTAGCGGCCTTGTATTGCTCTGTCTCTCACTCACACTGGAATAATGGTGGCATTAATACGTCATAATATGGCCCCTGCAAAGGGTGGAATGGCAAGGCCGTTTTTCAATTTTAGTTAAATATTTCGTTATGATTATTCCCAGCTTGCTTATCTTAAACTGCTTTGATTATTACGACAATGTTATTTTGATAAGGGTTGATCCAGTTATTTTCTTAGGTCCACTACGATAACATTGACCTCTCAATTACCACTACAAATAACAGTCAAAATGGAATTTTGTAATTATCGGCGCATTTGGCGCTCACAATTAATTGTTATGCGTGGACACACGGACCTAGAGGCAATTTTACTCAAATCGAATACAGAAGGACAGTAATAAGGTTCTTCATTTACGCTTCTGATGGTCGATAAAAAACCAATTCGATTGCCTGTGGAATTCAGGCTAGTGTGTATTTATGAACGACTAGCTTTCGGAAACTATCCCACGGGAACGAACTACCGGGATAAAAAGTATCCTATGTCATATTTCAGGTCATGGTCTACCCGTGTGCTAAATTTCATCCAAATCTGTTCAGCCGTTTTACCGTGAAAGCGTAACAAACAAACAAAAACTCAATTTCGCATTTATAATATTAGTTATGATGATAGTATGATAGTAACTACGCCTCTTCGCACAACTTCGTCCATTTTACCGAGTACGTCAAGTCTGTCATGTCATTGTGTTTCTGGTAAATTCAATCATATTAACTAATTTATGCGAGCTAACGACCAAGTGCCATTGTCCCTTTAAACCAGGTGATAACTGCAAACTTTTTTTTTTCTACAAAAACCTTTTTTCGTCTACGGTCTAACGTTTGTTCAAAAGGTTTTAACAAGTACCTAATTGTAAAAATTCATGATCAGTGCTGTGCGTATGACCACAAACGGACATCGCACTTTAGAAATTGCTTTGTATGACACTTACACACTAGGTAATTTGAGTCAGATTTACATGATAAAATCTACGAGTCAATGACCTGGAATGTGTGTTAATAATCTGTAGGCTTCTTTCTGTATGCTTTTTAAATGGTATTTGCTTTGAGAAATTTTACAACGACTGCGACGCTTTGAAAACGGATAAAGTGGATTGTTTATAAATGGACAATCACTCCGGTAGCACACCTCCGCTGCGAAACCATAGCAGCGAAACCGCAGTAGTTACCCCAGTAACACACCTCCGCTGTGAAACCATACTAGTAGCAGCGTTACGCTGATATGGTTTCGCGGCGAAGCACGGTGGTCCTCCCATAGGTCATAATTCCAAAAAATACATTGTATTTAATTACTCCGATAAACAACCCACCGAAAAGTATAAATATGTCATCCCTTTTTGGTATTTTTCACACCCGACCCTTGCTCGACGATGCGCCAGCCCGCGTCGATGCTGAGCCTGTAGCTTTAAATTCCCCGATTGTTAATAATAATATATCTTTGATCCAGCCTGTCCCATCTTGCTGTCCTCCCCCTAGCGACGCCCTAAGCCGAGGTTCGTACCCCACAGGGGGTGCCCGTAGCGAGCGCTCGCCTAGTTTACAATTAGAATAGTTTTTGCCCCTGGCTGGAGGCTTTGAGTTTAGCAGCTTAAGGCAGCCTTTGAGGTCAACTGAGAGATGCCCTAGTAAAAAAAAATGGTATTTTTCACTTATGACCTCGGAAGTGAACACATCGGCATTGTTGCACCGCGCTGTTATCAGTGACTCATTTGTTGTTGGTTTTAAAATTAGAATTCCCAGAATTCTCTTGTTTCGATTTAAAAAGGTTCTACGCCGTCAGTTCTCTTGGCGTAGCAGGTTCTACGAAAGAATTGACTAATTGATTTAGTTTCTTTTTAGGCACTTTGACAAAATGCACGTTTTCAAGGATGCATTTATTGAAGTTACTGTACGTGTACGTGCGTGAAAAATACCAACACATACTTCTAGCTTTTCAAGATACTATTAGTAATGAAAAGCAAGTTTCTTCGAATATTTTATTTATCTCGCTTACACAGTTGACATTAAAAATTGGCAAGTTCGTTCTGATGAAGATAAAATACTATTCGCGGAAAGAAAAAAAATATGTTTAGATTAGGTTTAATTGTTGATAAACCACGAAGTGGCGGAAGCGGGACATCGAACAGAGTGTTCCATTTGATTTTAAAAAATCCCTCTGCTGCTTATGGTATTTCTATTTATCGATCAAGGGATGCATTTATAATGCACAAGTAAAACACCGGTGAGGCGGAGAGCCTCCTTGCCGGATTGCCGCCGAGGATCTGGAGGCAAAAGTCCTCGCGCACATCTCGGAGTAGCGCGAGGAGGCGAAACGCCGGGACATAGATATGTGCGCCGGGGCGTAACGGCACAGCGGACAGAGCTCCGGCGGGATCTCATGGCGTCATGGAGAGAGCGATTGTCGCCACCCAGTGCTGGACACATCACTATTGCGGCGATAAGTCCCCTCTTTGAGGAGTGGCTAGAGTGGCGCCACGGTCCTCACCGGACACGATTGTTTCAGGAGGTTCCTGTTACGTATCAGGCGGGAGGAAATGCTCGGGTGTCATCACTGCGTGGATCGCACGGAGGACACGCTGGAGGTGGGGCAATGGGCAGAGCACCGCCGTGTCTTCGTGGAGGCGATCGGTGGTGGGGATCTCTCGCGTCCGGCCCTGATCCAGGCCATGCTACGGAGCGAGAGGGCATGGGAGGCCGTCACCTCCTTCAGCGAAGCAGTAATGCTCGCGAAGGAGAAGACGGAACACGTGAGGGAGAGGCAAATTTCACGCCCTTATGCCTATAGCCGCCGCAGGAGGAGACGCCCTGAGCATCGGGAATCGTAGGCCGATTCCCGGCCACCGTAGGCGCAGGCTTGCGGACGGTGAGCGATGGGTAGCTCGCCGTCCGGTAAGGACCAGGCCCGGGTCGACGCACGGTGGGCTGAAAATGAAGCTGCATAGACATAGAGTCGCTAAAAAATAAGTACCTTTGAAAAAATAAAGTTGCCAGCTTATTCCTTTACTTAAAAGCAATATTTCATGTAGTGGAAACTTTTTTTGATAAAGCTATTATTTAACAAGTTATCTGCGATTTAATATTTTTTTATATGGAGCCGGACGGTTTTTTAAATTTTATTCCTTATTCTTAATCCCATTAATAAGTTCAAATATAAGTTTTCGTGTCATAAAATACATCATAATAAGCTATATTATCAATAAAGCCTGAATCTCGGAATTATTTGTTTTGCTACGCGCAATTTGGTCAATTCAAATTTGTAGGTACATTAACTTTAAACCCTTAGTAATAATTAAATTCAGTCAGAGAAATAATAATAACAAACAAATTAAATTGCATTTGTAAGTTGTTTAGAATAAGTTGCATTGGTAAGGTATTGATAGATAGGTAGGTGAGGGAGGGGGGGCAATGATCGCAATTCGCAGTAGATAGGTATATTGTTCTTGTTCTACTTTTAAGTTCAGAAGCAGGTTCTGATACTTACACCCCTGGCCCTGCAGTCTCGACATATACTATAGCGATAGCTTTAAGTGATTGGATCACTGTAGATAGGTGTTCTGCTAGAACAAATTTTGGGAGGGATCCTGAAAAGAAGGATATGCTAGAAAAGTGAGCAGTCAGCTATTTTGGGCACCAAGATTCATGAAATTTTTAGAAGACTTATAATCCCACAACACCACAATGCGTTTAAGTTTAAAGATTTAAATAGAGTCGTACGACCGAATTCGGTCGCAAATTCCTAATGGCGTCCATAGTCTCGTAGTCTCTAGTAACGAGGTTTACACCAACAGTGAAACCAGATAGTTTTTCACAGAACCACAAGAGAAAACGATTTCCTATATAATAATTTAGCGCAACCGGGAGGCACACATAATTTAGTATTCATTCTGCCTATAGGTACAACGGCGGAAATTTGTGGTGAACGACTTTTCACCTTTATGATCTTAGTAATAAGGTTGAAAAGTGGTTCACCGCCAATGTCCACGATGGTACCTAGTAAAGAGAAAAATATACAGGCTACAGGCTCTCTGTTTATATAATTTTAAAATTTAATCTACAAATAAATGTGCTGCATAACAACTGCCGTAAAACCGGCCATCATTGCCCATAGCATATGTTTACCCGAACACGAAAAATAACTAAAATCTTGAATTTGTAAATTGTATTTGAGTTCCAAACACAAGGCGCGGTGCGGTGCCTTGTGTCGCCGGCGCCGGCGCTTTTGGTTTGCCGTGAACCGCACCGAACCTAACCGAGAACCTGTTACCGGAAGAAATACGGGGAATCCAATAAGACCCTTGTATTTCTTTTGAAGCTGTTTTATTCAGATCTTTTTGGTCAGATTTTGTTATTCACTTTCTTGCGAGAAATGGTTTGATATTATGAGCATTTGAATTTTGAACCCATTGTCCAAGCATCAGGGACCTCTACCTACATACCTACAGTAGTGCTAGTTAATAACATCCTCTAGTGAACATGTCTTCTCAATTTCAGTTCCCATACAGTTTTTTTTTATCTCTCTCACTGTTTTACATTCATTCGGTGGCACAAAACCAGACACTAACTTCCGAAACTACTTAATTTGCACTTTTAGTGTTTTTTTTAAGTAGGTTCAATTCTTTTGTAAAAAAGATCTAATTATTATTTATTCGAATTCGAATACCACTACCTGCTGCTATTTAAATAACACTGACGAAAAATACCTATCATTGAAGCTAACCCAAAAACTACCCAAGCAAAGTTAATAAAACCTCTGAAGTATGACCAAACAAAAAAGAATCATCAAAATCATTTCATAATTGGCGGAGTAATCACGTAACAAAGAAACAAAAAACTCTCCTCCTTTTTGAAGTCGGTTAAAAATAAGCCAAAACTATCTTAGTGCATCATAAAATAATCATTGAGCAACATTCTGGATTAATCACCCATTATTTCAATGAAATATAGTAAACATGTCATTCATATGTATATACACACATCAACACGGTCTAGGGATATTTTAAAAAAAGCTAATTACTATCAATGTGTTAATTATTTATATGACATGTATATATTTAAAAGATACGTTATTTAATATTCTACCATTTTTTAATAATGGTTAAGGTACTTAGATTAAAATTTCAGGATTTTATGGAAAAAAAATGAAGCATAGACGGAAACCGTATATGAATTAACTTTTAATTTGTGAGTAAAAACTGAAAAAAATAGAAAAATCATTTAATTTGTGTTTATAAACTTGAATTTAGTAGTCTGAGAAAGCGCCCATGATGTTCATAACACATCGGCAACGATTCGGCATGCTCAGAACAAGGTTGTCAATGTCTTGCTGCGCAATATTGTCCCATGTCCTTCTGAGGTGCGCAAAAAGTTGATCTTCTGTAGCCAGATTTTTAGGAACTTCCTTCAGAGCTCTTCTTTGCAGCATATCCCACGCATGCTCAATGGGATTTAGATCTGGCGATTGAGCAGGCCAGTCTAAGGCCCTAACATTATGTGTATGTAACCAAGCTGCTACCGTTCTCGCCGTGTGTGCCCGGGCATTGTCGTGCATGAGCAGGAAATCTTGCCCCATTTGTGTTCTGTGGGGCAAGATTACGGGCCCCAGCACCTGTTGGACGTATCGTTCTGCCGTCATATTGCCCCGCACCCAAACGAGATCCGTCCGTCCTCCAAGACGAATTCCTGCCCAAACCATAATTGTTCCTCCTTGGTATGGGTGAACTTCCTGAGGGTTCTGGAGACGGCTCCATCGTCCAGGAACTCGCCAAACACGCGTCCTTCGTGAATCTGGATGGAAGCCGAACCTGGATTCATCCGTGAACAGCACATTGGACCATTGCTCACGGCCCCAGTCCACGTGGTTCCGAACCCATTCTAATCGTCGTCCACGATTGCCTCTCCGTAAAGGTGGGACCCGGAGTGGTCTACGAGAGCGTAGATTGCTTTCATGCAGTCGCCTTCTTACAGTTTGGTCACTCACAAGCACTTGGTGTTCCACTCGCAGCCTTTGGACCAATTGAGTCGCCGTTGCATTTGGTTGAGCTCGCGCAGTAATTTGCAAAAATCGGTCTTGTCTGGGGGGTAGTGATGCGACTTGGCCCCCGGTGCCTCTCCGCTACTTCACCTGTGGCACGATAGCGTGTCCACAATCTTGAAATTACATTTTGATGGGTCCCTATGGCCTCAGCAACATTACGCTGAACAGATCCAGCTTCCAGCATTCCCACAGCTCGTAACATCTCCGCCCTCGTCAAATGTCGGCGTTGCATGGCTACAATACCTCAATTTTAACTTTATCTTTCGTTTAAAAATGAAAAAAAACTGTAACTAAACGTAATTCGTATTGTTTTCTAAATTTCGCACAAATGAAAATTCCCTCTCCTATATATCAAGACATTTTTATGCCACCGAAACAAAAGAATTTTCAAAAATTTTAATTTGGAATTAGTCTGAGATAAATTACAAACAAATCGGTGTATAAAAGATTCCAATGCGGCCAGTACTTTTCGAGTTATTTAATTGAGTATGAAATATCCCTAGACCGTGTTGATGTGTGTACTTACCTACTTTTTAAGCATGAAATAAACTTGATACCTGATCATATTTTGTCCCAATACAAGTCATTGGTCACAAGGTACAGTCATTACCCTTGTGACCTAACAAAACCCAAAGTCAAAATGCAAGTTCATTACCAATACTGGAGGAGTATAAAATGCAACTGATTATACACTTAATCGCTATAGAGATAAGTTGCAAATTTAAATGTATTTTACAATAGCAAAGTATAGATTTCAAGGCTGTATTTTCACTTTTAATTTAGATTCTTTGTATCAAATGACATAATTAGTACAGTAATATTATATAAATAAAAATTAAAAGTTGAAAATAATAAAGTAAAGTAAAAAATTAAGATTAGAATTAAGATTTTTCAGCTCTCACAAAATAAAATATAAACTTGTAATTTGTGAGTAAAATTTAAATTTTAAATTATCATGAATGCAAAGAGATAATTTCAAGAATTAGAATATTATTGCTAACGTACAATTGTATTTATAAATAGTGCATTGTTATTCAACATCATAATATTGTGATGACCTCATATTTAAGACTAGAATAGAAACTTGAAATTCCACTTCCTTGATGTTTTGTGCTTCATAAAGGATGTTTAGTTTATAAATAATTATGATGATGTTGATTATAAGTATGGTAGTCAGTTCTGGTTTAGGAGTTCTTTTCCTATTCTTTTTCTTTAGTGTCTATGGGCTCTATGGCACATTTCAATCAGTGGGTCGTCTTAGGGAGTAGTTCATTGTGGGCGCGTTCGTTGAGGCGGCGGCGGCCAGCCCCCCGGTTGAACGCGTCCCAGAGCTCCACCCGGCTGGTCCGGGGATACCGCACGGTCACCGGTGAGGCGGTGAGTCTCCTTGCCGGATTGCCGCCATGGGATCTGGAGGTAAAAGTCCTCGCGCACATTTGGGAGTGGCGCAAGGAGGCGAAACGCCGGGGCTTAACTCCGATATCACGGCACAGCAGACAGAGCTCCGGCGGGATCTCATGGCGTCATAGAGAGTGCGATTGTCGCCACCCAGTGCTGGGCACGCCACTATTGCGGCGATAAGTCCGGGGCTTTAAGGAGTGGCTAGAGAGGCGCCTCGGCGTCCTCACCTTCCGCCTGACACAGGTCCTCACCGGACACGGCTGTTTCGGGAGGTTGATGTTTCAGATAAGGCGGGAGGAAGCGCCCGGGTGTCATCACTGCGTAGATCGCCCGGAGGACACGGTGGAGCATACGGTGGAGGTCTGCCCGGCTTGGGCAGAGCACCGCCGTGTCCTCGTGGAGGCGATCGGTGGCGTGGATCTCTCGCGTCCGGCCCTGGTCCAGGACATGGTACGGAGCGAGAGGGCATGGGAGGCCAACACCTCCTTCTGCGAAGCAGTAATGCTTGCGGAGGAGGAGGCGGAACACGTGAGGGAGAGGCAAAATTCGCGCCCTCACGCCCCTAGCCGCCGCAGGAGACGCCCTGAGCGTCGGGAATCGCAGGCCGATTCCCAGACACCGTAGGCGCGGGCTTGCGGACGGTGAGCAATGGGTAGCTCGCCGTCCGACAAGGACCAGGCCCGGGTTGACGGCGCGTTATTTCCACGCGCGCCTCAAAGAGATGACAGCAATTGAAGGGGTCCGATGGGACCGTTGCCTGCCGGGGTTGTGGGAAAGTCCGAAAGGGATACCGTGGCCCCTGGCAATGCACCGGCAACTGAAGGAACACGGGTGGGTATTAGTCAGTAAGAGTTTGACACGCCCTCCCGCTCCGCCCAGAGCGGGAGAAGTCATTTGATGATTTCCCACCCAAAAAAAAAAGGGAGTCTATCATATTTTGCCTAGGAAAATATGACATGTGCCCTGTGAAAATAATAAATTGAAAAATTTCCATTATTTTCAAATAGTGCTGGTGGTTAGAACATGAAGGAAGAGATCAGAGCAGGGCTCGGAAACGTTATTTAAAATAACGTTTTTACAACGTTTCTAACAGTTCTTTGTACAACCAGTACAACAGTTTGTTCGGAATGAAAACGAAATGAGAACGATTTCAAAAACCGGTTTATTTCGCAGGACGAAGCCGCGCACGCGTGCGGCGACAAACATAAACTTGTTTAGTCAAATTGTACCTTATCTTTATCTCATTACTGACACCTGAAACACAGGTTTGAAATAACCTAGATCGGGCGTGTCGCTACCTTTTTTTTTTTTTTTTTTTTTTTGGTTGGGAAATCATCAAATGACGTCTCCCGCTCTGGGTGGAGCGGGAGGGCGTGTCAGACTCTTACTGACTAAAACCCACCCGTGTTCCTTCTGTTGCCTGTGCAATGCCAGGGGGCCACGGTATCCCTTTCGGACTTTCCCGCAACCCCGGCAGGCAATGGTCTCATCGGACCCCTTCACTTGCTGACATCTCTTTGAGGCGCGCGTGGAACACTACGCGCCGTCGACCCGGGCCTGGTCCTTACTGGACGGCGAGCTACCCATTGCTCACCGTCCGCAAGCCCGCGCCTACGGTGGCCGGGAATCGGCAATTGATTCCCGACGCCCAGGGCGTCTCCTCCTGCGGCGGCTAGGGGCGTGAGGGCGCGAAATTTGCCTCTCCCTCACGCGCTCCGCCTCCTTCTTCGCGAGCATTACTGCTTCGCAGAAGGAGGTGACGGCCTCCCATGCCCTCTCGCTCCGTACCATGGCCTGGACCAGGGCCGGACGCGAGAGATCCCCGCCACCGATCGCCTCCACGAGGACACGGCGGTGCTCTGCCCAAGCCGGGCATACCTCCACCGTATGCTCCACCGTGTCCTCCGGGCGATCCACGCAGTGGTGACACCCGGGCGTTTCCTCCCGCCTTATCCGAAACAGGTACCTCCCGAAACAGCCGTGTCCGGTGAGGACCTGCGTCAGGCGGAAGGTGAGGACGCCGTGGCGCCTCTCCAGCCACTCCTCAAAGAGGGGACTTATATCGCACTCTCCATGACGCCATGAGATCCCGTCGGAGCTCTGTCCGCTGTGCCGCGATTTCTCGCGGCATCGGGCGTGTCGCTACCTAACATTGTAATTCCATACCATGATTACTTGCACCTGTTCTTAACATATTTTAATTTTGGGTACTGTATTTATTGTTTGGGAAATCATACTGTTGACTAAATGTACACTTTTTGTAAACGTTTTATTCAAATAAATATTATTATTACATCTTTGATTCCAATGCGCTTACCGCTTACGTATTGATTAGGGTCGTTTTGCGAGTTTCCTATCGATCAACCCAAAAATGGTTACTACCGTTTTTCCAGAACCGAGAACCAAGAACAATTTAAATTTTGCTCTTCTTCAATAACGTTTTAAAAACGTTCCATTCGAACGTAACCAAAACAAATAGTTTCTTAGGTTTTTAAGACGAAACCGTTGCGAAAATATATACCGTTAGCCCTGGATCAGAGATGAACCCTGAAGGCCAATTCTCGTAATAAAAAAATATGATTGGCATCTCAGCTTGTTTTAGCCTTTTTTCTCAGAGTAGTTAGATAGGAGAAGCCGACCTCAATAACTCATCTAGTTTTTTCAAATATAAATGACATGTAAAAGTGTTTGTACTTTCTACAAACCCCCTTACAGTACAGAAATAAAATCATATAACGTTCAAAACTAGATTTTGAATGATAAACGATTTTATTTCTGCAACCTCAATCAATGTCAAAAACTTGGCATTTATGACAGATAAAAAATACAGGAATTACCCCTCTGGTTTGTAATTGAATACTGAAACACATATTTTAAACTCTTTAAATAATAGACATAGAATGCTGCACTAAAACATAAACTCAATGTGCATACTTTTCCCAACTATGTTGGGATTCACTTCCAGACTAACCGAATGCAGCTGAATACCAGTATTTAACATGGAGCAACTGCCTATCTGACTACAACATAAACTACTAGTGCATAAATCAATACTTGCCACGTATTTGTAATACTAAGAGGATAATCATGTTTACTATTGCATTGTATTTGATCTCTGCGATTGCACGTGTCATTAAATAATTGAATGTATAAATAGTAAAACCATGTACATAAGTTTACCACTAAAGTCATATTTCATTAGTATTTTTATTTTTTAATAATTTTATTTACTTTGATTAATATCCTACAAAAAGAAGGTTGTTGTTATTGAAATTGGAATTTGGTTATCTAGCAACTGTATACCTTTTTGTTTAGTCACTCTACTGTCAAGAAAAACTTGTGGTGTTATTTAAGACTTTTATTGTAAAGTATTGTTCTTGTGTTTGTGAGGAGGTCCGTGGATAAAACACGCTCTGCCACTTTAATCTCCAATAGGTTATGGGCCCAGAACGCAGAAGTGTAAAATGGAGCTTTCAAAAATACCAATCACTAAACTTGATGGCCACAATTGGGTCGCCTGGAAAGGAAATACCGAATGGTTGCCCTACTAAAAGGCATTAACGGAATTTGGGAGATTGTGGAAGGCAAGGCCCAAAAACCGGCGAAACCTGCGGAAGGCAGTGGTGATGCCGTAGTTGAAATTTACAATAAAACTATACGAGATTTTGTTACATTGGAGAGCACAGCCCTACTGCTAATAACAAACAATGTAACGGATGAAACACTAGGGAAAGTAATAAGGTTGTCCAGTCCCAAGGAAGTATGGAAAGAACTCCATAGGCTGTATGAGGGTCCTGATGAGGGCAGGCTCTACGACTTATGTTTGGACTTCTTCAAACTTAAAAGGGATCCGTCAGACAACATGTCAACTCATGTCTCGAAACTGAAGAATTTGTGGCGCAGTCTGAAGGAAGAACTGCTCAAAGAGGAGAACTTTGAAATGCCTGAAGTTTTGTTGATTTGCAAGATTTTGAATAAGTTGCCGGAAAATTATTTTTCGTTCAAGTCTAGTTGGCTATTGATGTCTACTTGAAGGAAAGAACAATAGACAATATTACGGCCCAACTGTGTGCACATGAAAAAGCGCTGAATGCAACGATGGCTGACACTGAATCGAGCGGAAGTGCGCTTTGTGTAAAAACTAATAGAAAGGTTGCTAAAGGAAATGACCAAATATACCAGCAAAATAAAAAGAGGTACAAATGCTTTATTTGCAGAGTCTGGACATCTTAAGAAGGATTGCCCGAATAATGGCAAGAAAGAGAAGGAAAATAAAGCTCGCAGTTCCAATATGATGTTACTGACGGTGAATTCAACAGATTCTGGGACTAACCGTGATTGTGATCACTGGTACATAGACAATGGAGCGACACATCACGTCACAAGTCGAGGAGATCTATTTCAAGATTTTAAACATTTTAGTGAAATTCACACAGTAACTACGGCTGCCGGAAACATGATAAAAGCTGTTGGAAACGGCGCAGTCCGTGTAGAGGCCAATGTTAAAGGAAAAAGTGACTTCCTTTTGATAAGAGATGTTTCCTCTGTGCTTAGTACACAGGACAAGAACCCCTCAAATATTTCTGAGTCGCGGATTACAACATGTTCCATGAAGATCAATGGTAAGGTTGTCTTAACAGGAAAAAGGCAAAGGTATGGCGGTTTGTACAAGATAGACTGCAAAGTCATATGTGCTGATTTTTCAGTCAACTTAATTGAGCATGAAGATACGCTGCAAGTACGAGCGTATGGGACATCAAGACAAGAGACATATCAAAATATTGATAGAGAAAGAGTTAGGAGTAACAACATCTAACAGTGGAGAATTATGCGAAGGTTGTGTCTTTGGTAAAGCGCACAGGAAACCATTTGGTGTTCGCGAAAAGGCAACAAAACCTGGTGAGCGTATACACTCAGACGTCTGAGGACCCTTTCCTTGGAGTGTCTACGGAGATGGAAACGTTTACGAAGATGATAATGTCGTTGATGAAAACGTTAACGAAGATGATTATGTCGTTGATGAATATCAAGATGATGTCAATGATGAAATTATCGCAGATGAACGCGAAGATGTGTTCCCGGAACAGATGATACTTCAAGACCGTTCTTTGTTACGTCCTCCAGATAGATTCAAAGACTTTGTTATGAACGCGATAATGGGATACAATGAACCAGAAACGTACAAAGATGCGATCAGAAGCCCAGATCAAGAGCTATGGGAAAAGGCCATGGACATTAAATCAGTTCTTTGATGGAAAATTACACATGGAAGCTTGTGAATCTACCCAAGGGCAGAAAAGCTTTACCTAGTAAGTGGGTTTTCAAAGTCAAGATGAATGCTGATGGCTCTATAGATAAGTACAAGGCTAGATTGGTGATAAAAGGTTTTCATCAAAAGAAAGGTATAGACTACATGGCAACTGTTCGCTCAGTGATTAGTACAGCAGCGAGCGAAGGCATGTCGATGAGACAGTTCGACATTTCGACTGCCTTCCTGTATGGCTCTTTAGATGAAGAGATCTTCATGAAACAGACAGAAGGTTATAATGACGGCTCCGGTCAAGTATGCCTTCTAAAGAAGAGTTCTATGGGCTGCAGCAAGCACCACAGTTCTGGAACCGGTGCATTCTAGATTATTTTAAAGAAATCGCTTTCAAGGCAAGTGAGGCAGATACTTTTCTTTTGTTATGAAAGAGAGGTTGTGGAAAGCTTATAGTAGCTATGTACGTGGATGACGGTCTGGGCCTCAAGTCTGCTATTACAATAGTGTCAGAATGGTCTATAATTGATTTCATAATTGTTGATTTTGACAAATTTGGTAATCTACTAATATATTGGCGTCATTATGACTTCCCAATGGTCAGCCACTGACATTCCATTGAAAGAAATGGCATCTATTGGTAATCTCGTACATAATGACAAATGAATGACTGACTTAGGCAGTAATCTGCTAAAATTTTGACAGTTCCTTTGATCACTGACCTACCATTAGATCGTCATTGTCCAGTCATTGCTTTTAATTCGTTACGAGTATCGTATTTGTGGAATACAATGATCAACTAATGATAGACCATTACGAATTTAGCAGATTACGAGGTTTTAACAAAATGACAATGGGAATGGGATCGTGTTGGAATGACGAATTTATAAAAATAGCAGACTTGGGCCCCTGGTCGTCGGATAAAATGACGCACTGATAGACGAGTTAATGGAGGAGCTCAAACGCCGTTTCAAAATAACCACGAAAACTGCGTCCTATTTTCTTGGAGTAGAGATAGAAAGCAGAGGAAATAGAATTAAGATATTCCAAACGTCGTATGTGCATAAGATCTTACGGAGATTCGTAATGGACACCTGCAAACCGGTCTCAACGCCGATTGCAAAAGACGGCACATGGAGCGAGAAGGTGGACATGAGTTATATGAAAGATAACTACAGGCAAATTTTTGGAGCCTTGGCTTACTTGATGGTATGTACTAGACCTGACATTGCATTTGCTGTAAGTGTAGTCTCACGAAGTCTGGAAAAGTCAGAAGAAGCAGACTGTCCGTCTAAAGCGCATAATGCGATTTTTACAGTACACGCCAGATCTAGGTATCATGTACAAGAAAAATTACAAACAAGGCATTTTGGAATGCTATAGTGATGCTGCTCATGCAGGAGATATCAGCACTGGTAGATCCACTACTGGAGTGCTGTGCATGTAAGCAGGAGGAGCGGTGTCGTGGCTAAGCCAACGACAGGCAAGCGTTTCAATTTCGACCACCGAGGCAGAAGTTGTTGCCACTAGTGAAGCAGCCAGAGAGACTGTTTGGCTATCTCGGCTTATGAGCGATCTTGTCGTTCTTAAGATTCCATGCATAAAAGTGGATAAAGAAGCTGCAATCAGGCTGGCTGAAAATCCTGAATTCCATCGACGGACTAAAAATATCCGAGTTCTACATTTCTTTGTGAGAGAATTGGTGACTAGCGGTGAGCTAAAAGTCGATAAGGTATCTAGTGAAGATCAGCTGGCAGATATCCTTACCAAGCCACTACCAATACCGAGGATCAGAAAGATCTCTGAACTGATAGGTATTACCTTACTGTATACCTTTTTGTTTAGTCACTCTAGTGTCAAGCAAAACTCGTGGGGTTTTATAAGACTTTTATTGTAAAGTATTGTTCTTGTGTTTGTGATTATACAGAGGTCCATGGATAAAACACTCTGCAACTTTAATCTCCAATACTTGTTAATAGCTTAGTACAGTGGTTCCTAAACTATGGATCGAGCCACCAGTTGGTTGAGCCTTGAAAAATTGATTTTCAGCTATAATGAATATTAAAACTAAATATTGAAATAAATTGGATGTATCAAACTCATTGTGATTAAGGATACCATTCCATACCAACTGTAGGAGGCAACTGCAGGCAATATGTTGCTGCAGTCATGATTTCGAAACCGACCGCAGGGGGCAGCAGCCCGTATTCCAGTTGTAGTCGGTAGTGTTGGTTGTAGTTGTCGTTTCCAGTTATAGTCGGTAGATAAAAGATAGAAAAGCTAAATTTAATGACAAAAAATAGGAAACAAATACATCGTTCTCATTGAAATGTACTATTTCAATGAGAAGGATGTATTTGTTTCCTTCCTTGTATTTTTTATAAGATTAAAATTATGTATGCCCCTTTTTTCACCATGACAGCCAAGAGGTGAGTCCTGAATTAGGAAGATTTTGTTAGGTGGGTCACGGTCCAGTCAACTTTGGGAACTAAGCCAGGGGGGGCTTAGTAGCTAGAAAGAAATGAAAGGCAGATACGGAGGTCTTTGCCCTGCAGTGGAGCAATATGGCTTAAAATTTAAATAATTTAACAGAGAAGAGAGTCAACAGTGAAGATATTAACAATATTTGGTTGCTTGCATTGGAACAACACGACAAAGCATAAATTTTAAAAGGAAAACCAGCAAGCGACTATGGGTAATTATTTCAAATCTAGTTCTATGATGGCTGTAGGATGAAGTGTATCTATTTACTTCGTTTTTTGAGTCTTCATTGCATTAAAATGATCAACATGATAATGAATCTTTAGTGATATAATCACTAAAGCATTTTTAGTAAATTCTTATAGGACATTTTATTTGTTTTATGTTTCATAAATACAACATTTACCAGTTCGTTGTGTAAGTAACTATAAAATATTTTATAGCTTTTACTAAGCAACGGAAAGCAGGTAGATCCCTATTTGATTGATTTACGGAACTATTAAAAAATAATTTTTAATTAATCTCATTTATCAATACAGACCATTGTCTGCAAGATTTTCGTAAATATTTACATTTGTTCGCACGGAACAATGGGGAATGCGCTTGTGAAACCTCTAATGGATCACAAGTCACAACGAACTAAAAAAAATATGCTACGGTTTCGCATGATTAGAAAAACTAACCAATCTCACGATGCTGTGCAATTGATTATACACAGCCACAACAAAAGAAACGAATCATTACATACCTTCACTTTCTCGAAATGTGTTAAATCATGCAATCGTCACAACCAAGGTAGCGCTGTGAAGCGCACAATCACACCAATTGCTCAAAATTCAATAATATCAACAGTTCACAAATGCACTTTCATCACACAATTTTCACGGCAGAAAATTTTCATGACCATTGGCACCAATCCACGAAAATTTTTGACATTTCATCACAGTCCGATGAATACACAGCAATGAATTGACAAAACAAAGACAACTATTTAATGTTTTCCACCAAATTAATCACTTGAAAATGAATATATTTATAACTACACGGTGATGATTAGAAAATATGATTGAGCCTTTTTTCTAAACAATAAAAATAAAAATACGCGAATCAATCGACGGATACCCGAACGAGCGAGATCCGTGATTGTCCGCACAGATTATATAGAGAACTACCGTTCGATTGCACCTTTTTTTTTTTTTTTTTTTTTTTAACTATGGCATCTCGCAGGTATACCACTAAGGTATTTACTGCTTAACCGAACAATCCTGTGGCTGCCTTAAGCACTACACTCAAAGCCTCCAGCCAGGAGCAACTATTCTACATTAAAATTAGGCGAACGCTCGCTAAGGGCACCCTCTGTGGGGTACGAACCTCGGCTTAGGGCGTCGCTGAGGGGGGGACAGCAAGATGGGACAGGCTGGATCACGGATATATTATTATTAGACGGGGAATTTAAAGCTACGCGCTCAGCTGCGGCGCGGGCTGGCGCTTCATCGGACAAGACGATTGCACCTGTACAGAACACAGAATATATATCCGATTGATTGGATTTGGATCCGATCTAGTATTTTTTATAGTAGTCTATGGATCCGATTGTACTCTACTCAATAGAGTATAGTAACTAAAAACTCTAGTGTGTGATACAAATATAACAATAACCGGTGTTAGTAACCATCAAGTTTAACTTAACGGTTTTTTGACTTTCCGATTTGATTTCTTACAGCAAATATTGTTATTTCTTTGCAATTCACACCTAAATGCAAGCACTCAACATTAGTTTATTATAATAAAATGGATTAATAGATTAGCATAGGCTTTTTTTCTATGCCACATGTCGTGGGGTATTACTTATTTGATTCTCGACATAAATTACCAATTTCTGTTGGTTGTCATGTCCAAATTGAATACGAGGCCCCACCACAGATCCATCATCATCATGTCCACTGGACAAGACAGGCATTTTAAGTAAGTTTGTTGTAGTTTGTTTGATAAGTAAGTAAGTTTCTATGACATAGGCCTCCGCCAAGCATCGCCACTTCGACCGATTCTGTACTTCCCGCATCCAGCGGTTTCCTGCGGCCTTCACCACAAACTACCTAAAGATACTACGTATGCCTTCACAAGGTCATCGGTCCAGATTATTAATATTATGTAATGAAGCAAGGTAAAGTCCCAAAGCAATAAATGTTATAACTAAAGAACTTCTAACTAAGTTACGTAGCGAAACGTAATAGCCTGTGAGCAAGATGGAAGGTTGAATAAGGCATTTAACCTGCATTAGTTTCTTTCCCAACCATTACGAAGCGAAGCCGTGGGCTGTGAAAATATAATTATGTGTACTGCGATTGTACAGACGCCAGCACATCAACCTATCCGAAACGGACAAATTTTCCCAATCAACTTTGAACCGTATCCTTCAGTTATAAAGTTGAAAAACTATTAAAGAAATATGACAGGTCCAAACAGTGACGTCATAAAAAAATAGATTCCTCATGCCCAGGGGTATCCGAAAATATTCCATTTATATTCAGCGATTCTTGATAGTTTTCGAGTAATAGATTTTTTTTTTTCTTGAAAATGTTTTGCAAAAACCTTAAAAAAGAAATACACGGCTTTTTCGCATTCTTTTTTTGCTATTTTCATGATTAAGGAATATTCTTTTAGACATAAAATAATCAGATCGGAATCAGCCTATATCCTTATTCAAGAATTGAGCTAAAAAATGCAAAAAAAAACAAGTCAGAATGGTAGTTCCGAAGATTACCCCCTACATAAAAACTAATTGTACCTCTTTATAATCGTAAATTATCAAGAATAGAGGTACACATGAGGTATTTTCGGAGGCATGAGGAATCAATTTTTTTTATGACGTGACGTCGCTATTTAGAGCACTGTATAGTTGCGAATCGCTTTATTGATGGGTAGGGTTACCACTAGGCCAATCTGTGGCGGATTTACACCATCTGCGAGTCGCCCTCGTTACAAAATATCGGCTTGATTTATAAAAGAAACACATGCGAAACAAATACTTAAATTATTTATTCAACATAATATTACCTACAATTTTTTTTGCAGATATTTAACTACCTACTATTCAAATTCATATAAATATTAAAATATTTAAAAACATCTAATTACGACTTAGGGGGAGTTGAAAAACCCAAAGGAGGGTACTTATTTAACATCTCCGCCATTGATGAAGGATAAAAAGCCATGAACTTGAATCTTTCTCCCATCTTCGCAGGATCAACAAGCATTTCATAGGCCTTCTTTATTTTTTCTCGGTCTTCATCTGACTTTGCATTATCCATGAGTATCTGGAAATAAGGAACCATTAGCTCATTTTTCATTAAAACAATTTTGGCATATTTAATTTTTTGGTCAAGTACGAGTTGTCCCCAAAAATTTGTAAAATTGACGACTTTTTTTTTCTGCTGATTTTTCTGGAGAAATTAATACCTATGCCAAGATTTGATATCATGTAGGTGTAGCATATTCAGTACCCATGTTGTGCAGGAATTTATGCTGAAATAGAAGGATAGAGGGACCCTGTGATTGTTTTTTTTTCCGAGATCACGATAGTTTCTCACCTTAAGCCTAGCTTCAGCTTGACATCGCTCTAGAAATTCTTTCTGCTTGACAGGGCCCATGACCAAGGCATAGTTTTCACAAGATGGAGTCTTAGACGCTGCGACCCTTAGTTGCGAGAAGTCCACATCAGCAGTCAGATCACACTGGCCAGGTTTTTCTAGAGGATTCACCACTTTGTGCTTATGGAAAGCCTGAAAATAATAATATTTGTTCTGTCACATTCTTGACGTCTTTAATAAAAGTAAAAATCAGAGGACGAGAAACGAGAGTGGTAAAGAGAAACTATGAAAATTGGGTGAAACAAAAAAGAACAAAAACAAAATAAAGATAAGAAAGAAAGAAAGCAAAGAATCACAAATTCACAATCTTAATATGAAAGCCATATTAGGTAAGGTGCAGCGGGGCAATCTCGAAAGCGGGAAATTTCAACTACCTAATCTTAATAACTTCTGCATTTAACTTTATTTGAATACGCACCTTAAAGGACCGGATAGCGCAAAAGCAATTTCATAATTTCTACATAGATGGCACTGCTAGACCCAATACTGTTTGATCGACACGACTATTTTGTTTTCTTCTCTTTTTCTTGTTTGCACGTGCAAATTAGTGTCTCATATTTTTGCGAAAAAAAGTGGTAATGAATGTGTTTTTCGAAGATTTTCAAAGGTAAGACATTTAATTAAAGCCTAATACATGTTTTTAGCATTTTTTTTTATGTTGTAACTTGCGTTTTAACAGCATTTTGGCGTGAGTTTGAATAACCCCACCTGGATTGTAATGGCGGCTAATTTCAACTTTTTTGCAGTTGAAATTGCCTTACCTGATTTAATATGGAAATGAATAAACACTAGTGATGTGCACGTTTCGATATGTTTTGTCGATGTAAATACTTTACAAAATATTTAACTTGTAATTATACTATTGTAATCTTTCTATTCTCAGGATCGCAACACGGTTCAAATCGATGCATTTCGAGGGTTTTTTCAGTTTCTTACTACTTTATTAATTTATTGCAGATGGTTCGCCATATAAAAAAAACGGACAAGTCATACACAATGGCAGAATTGCAGCAAGCAGTGCAAGATGTCAAAAATAAAGACTTTTGTGTTTTTTTTTATATTTATAAGATTATTAATTGCTACGTTTTAAAACTAAAAAAGACAGATGAATCTTGGTCCTAAATTATAAAATTGCGTAACGTTTAGCGATTGTAGATTTAGGAGGAGGGGTGCTCTGGTTCTATTTTTAAATACATTTTCCTTTCTTAAAATGAAGTTTTGATTTATGATTAGTTTGTAGTTATAGTACCTATAGTAGATAGCAGACAAAAATTATTTATTGGTGTATCTATCGACTTATTTTTTATAACGTTCCCATCACTATTTACTATGGCGAGCAGTCGAAATTACCCCGCCTAAAACTTTAACGTGTTTTTATTAAAAAATGAGCCTAGCTGCATAAATGACAAGATTCAATTTAGATTACCATCCCTATAAAAAAACTCTTCAACTGACTAACATCAAGCTAAGAGCTCTAGAAGACAAATTATAATTAATAGTTGAAATTGCCCCACGGAGGGGGAACTACAACTATTTTTGCCTTTTTTGACAAAAACACACTTTTAAGCCTATCTATTGAATATTTTTCAATATGAGTTTGTAAAAATAATACACAGATAATGACTCTGGAGCGTCAATACATTACATTTTTAATAAAACTATATCATCTAATATTTTTATACCTTCAAAGTTGTGGTTTAGGTTTTACCAGTCGAGATTGCCCCGCTGGACCTTATTTATTTTATTTCAAACCCCAAATTGCATTACTTACCCTAAAAGTATCCCCCTTTTCTCCTTCATGTCCATAATCTGCAATAAGGGCTATACCACCATAATTATCTACCCTCGTGGCCAGTTGTCTGGCAAGACCCAGACTTCGGGCACTGATCTCAAGCTCCGTTCTGTCACCAGAATCTAACGGTGGCCTAATGAGGGACTTGGAAGAGGTGGTCTCTTCTGCGGTTATTCTGTAGTAAAGTTTGTCTTGTCCGTCTAAGTCTATTAGGAGTTCCCGCCAGCCTTTGTCAGTTTTCTGGAAGGTGTTATATAACAATTTAATACATAATACTTTTAAAAAAAACACGAAATTTTATTTTATAATCCCATTCAATAATATGTACTTTGACAAATGGTAGCTCCATGTGTATTTCAAGAATAAAATGAGTGTCTGAATATTATAATTATGCTTTTGCTTGTTTTAATATTAATATTAAATACTGCGCACCTAACAATATTTCTACTTCAAAATGAAATTATATTCAAAAAGTAATTGTAACTTACTTCAAACTTATGTATAGGCAGAACATCAAAGAACTCATGTGCAATATACCAAGAGAAGTTATTGGGCACTTTTTTCAGGTCATTGTACCAGTACACCTTGATACCACTCACAGTTTCACCCTAGAAATTAAAATGTAATGAATTAAAATGTGGGTCAAAATTATATGAACTGTATGTGACTTGTCTAAGCCAGTATCTTCATCATAGCAGATTTTTGCTATTATCATTACTAACTGCAACAACAGATGGTCAAAAAGCAAAAGTGCAGAGGTCTGTACTCTATACACGATCAATCGGAATTTGAATCGTTTTGAAACAAATTGCTAATCCATTGCTTCACAGGTTCGAAAAACAATCTGCTCAACAACGTAAATAACGCAATGAATGTTGTTGAACTGTTAAAATTAAACAATTAATAATTAGATAGCAGGCCTAGTCCTAGGCCTAGTCTCAGCCTTAATGGCGTCCCTAGACGGTCAAAATTACTTGACAAGCAGGATTATTCATTCTACTGCCCATCTCGAAAATTTATTCGTGGTCGGCGCAACATATCTTTTTCTTCCACACTTCTCTATTAGTCGTCATCTCTATAGTCTTTTTTTTCCCTTTCTAGCCACATCATCTTTCACACAGTCCAAATATCATTTCTTCGGACTTCCCCTAGTCTTATACCCATGGCATCCACCAGTGGCGTAGCGTGCCTTGGCGAGCCCAGTATAAAAATTTGTTTGGGGGCCCTTAGGAAGGGTAAAGATTTCTCACAAAAGAAAAAACAATGTTTGCGTTTTATTAAAAGAAATATTTATTTATCATAATATCTATCTGTCACTTTTTCCAAAAAAAAAAAATATTCAAATTAAATATACACTCTCCTTGCCTTTTTTTCGGTATACTGTTTTATTAAATTATTTATAGCTGATGATTACTAGTTTTTCTAAAGTTTCTGCCTATATGGACAATAGTGACATGTCTGATTACGCACTTTGGGGGCCCCCGTGGCCCCGTATAATTGATACGGCAGATACGCCGGTAGCTACGCCCCTGCCATCCACATTCATACTCAACAACAGTAGCGGCAAAGTAAAGTCCAAAACCATCCGAGTTCTTCCGTGACAAAGTGAACTTCAAAGTCAAAGTCAAATAATTTATTTCAATTAGGCACAAAAAAGGCACTTATGAACGTCAACATTTACAAAAAAAAAAAAAAAAAAATATTCTAGTCGCCCATTCCAAAAGGTAGTTTTCGTATGGAGAAGAATGGGCAAGAAACTCCACTCCACAATTCTAATTAAACTTTTTAGCAAGAATTACACTACCTAAGGTACAATTATCATTTATTATCCATAACTTAATAATTATTATGTTTTCAAGTTTAAAATTTCTTGGCGCGGGAAATAAACAAGTGGCGAGTGGCGTGGGCGTGGTGACGGTGTGGCGCGGGCGTGGCGCGGCGCCCGTTTCATATTTCATATAAAATGTATCTAAGCGGCGTGGTGCGGAACATACACAAGAGACGTGGCGCGGGCGAGGCGACGGTGCGGCGCGGGCGTTCTGTTTCTATACATTTTGTATGAAATATGAAAAGGGGCGGCGCAACTCCCGCGCCTCACTCTCGCCACGCCCGCGCCTCTCGCCATTTGTGTATGTCCCGCGCCTAAGATGTTTTGTTTACGTGACAAATTTTGAATCCACGCGCCACTCATTCTGCCTTCAACGCCAGCCTACCGCCCGCACGTCTGAGTCGCCGCGATCGCGCCGCCTTGATACCTATTGCAAGTGTCGTTTTTAGTGGTGTTTTAGTATTCACTTTGCTAAAACCTAGCCTCAGCGGGGTCAAGCCCCTCCCAAACAACAATCTTGGATCCACCACTGTTCAACAATAACTGAAAGACAATTTTTATTAAATACAATACAATAATAACAGTAGAACTATACTTACTTCATAGTTATGTGGCTGTTCAATATTAACTTCTCTATGAGATATACACAATTGGTTAGCTTGAACTGATTGCATTGTTGAAGAGATTTCCACCAAGTGAAGACTCAGGTCTGGAGCTTTGTAGCCTAGACGATTGAGCACCTAGAAACAAATTTCAATATTAATTACAACTTCATTTAAAAAGGATAGTTGAATTATTAACTGAGTTCGAAAACATGTACATAATCAATTACGTCGGACATCCTGGAAGAGGCTCCCTGGTGTAGGTATGCTGTTTGCCGACGACATTGTTTTGGTTGCCGAGAGTGGCCTAGAGGTCCAGAGCAGATTGGAGATGTGGTGGCAAAGACTGGAGAATGTTGGCCTGAAACTAAGTAGGACCAAAACAGAATACTTATTCTGTGATTTCGGCGGTCTCTCCAGTCCTACGCAAATAACTCTTGCCGGAACGCCCATACCTATCTGTTCCGATTTCCGGTACCTCGGGTCGCTTGTCCAAGGGGATGGTGAGGTAGACCGTGACATAACGCACCGGATCAACTCAGGATGGATGAAATGGCGACAGGTCACTGGAACAACTTGCGACCCACGGATGCCCCTCAAGTTAAAGGGGAAAATATACAAGTCCGTGATTAGACCTGTCGTATTGTATGGATCGGAATGCTGGGCTGTGAAGAAGATGGACGAAAAAAAGATTGCATGTAGCGGAGATGAGAATGTTGAGGTGGATGTGTGGATGGATAAAATAAGGAATGAGTATATTAGAGGAAGTCTGAAAGTTGCGCCACTTACAGAAAAGTTGAAAGGCAATCGACTGTCTTGGTATGGGCATGTGATGAGGAGGGAAGAACCGCATGTGACTAAAAGAGTGATGAATATAAATGTTGAAGGATGGAGAGGGAGAGGAAGACCAAAGAAACGATGGATGGATTGTGTGAGGAGTGATATGAAGGAAAAAGGTGTAGATGATTGCGTGACGGTTGACAGGGGAGAATGGAAGAAGAAAACGTGTTGCGCCGACCCTAAGTAACATGGGATAAGGGCAGGAAGATGAAGAATCAATTAAGGCAGCAGTTTCTGGTTTTTTTTTTTTTTTTAATTATCATACTAAGACTAAAAAGGTACTTTTTTATTTATTTAATTATGGCACTCCAACAACTTATTCACTAATACATTTTTTTGGGGTAATGTAACATTTAAACTTAAAAAATCTATAGTTCACGCGGTGTAGCATGGTGCGGGTGACAGGTGACAGAAAGGGTACATTTATTTAATTTACTACAGTAACTGAGTCCGTATTATGTACACAAACTGTATGTAGGTACGGATCAGTCGTAAAATACAGAATCAGTAAAAACAAGTAAATTATAATATAATTTACCCTTTCTGTCACCTGTCACCCGCACCATGCTACACCGCGTGAACTATAGTGTGAATTTGTCACTTACAGGTGTGCACAGCACTTACATATTACAAGTTTTAAAATATTCGGTAAGTTTAGAAACGTGCTGCCTCGATAGGGGGTGGGGGTTGGGGGGGGGAGGGGGTGGGGAGTAGGGTGTATGCCATCCCTCCTCATTCCCCCCGCCGGAAACGTATAGTTCTTTTTTAATATTTTTTTTTTGTATACCAGTCTTGTCATAGAAAATGTGTATTCTGAAGGTTCTGGGGGGTTCAAGAGAGAGGGGGAGGGCAAATGTGGATGGGAGATGTAGTCCCGCATCATTTTCCATACTGGAAATTATTTTGTTTGTATGATTTTGTACTGTGTACTGAGTCGGACTCCGGGTGTGCTCCCGCCAAAAGCTCTCGGTCACCCCTGAGTGTCGCTAGCCAGAAGCTGGAGGGAGCTCCTGAGTGTGGCTTGCTCCACTCAGGAGCTCCCTCCAGGAGCTATAAAAACACTCTAGGGGTAGGGAACAAGAGACTATGTGAGGTTGGGGTGCCCCATGTCGGTTCTGAGGCTAAGTTCTGTCTACGTAGGTAATAAGTAAAATAAAATCTTAACCTACACTATATTTACCTTTGGTGTGTTTTCTTTTTCCAAATTTGGAAAAATTGTGGTGTTATGTATTTTAAAAAAAACAGTTGTTTCCTACACTAACCTAACCTAAAAATTAGGATTTTGTGTTTTTTTTTTTTTTAAAGCGTCTCCGGGTAGAAAAGTTTGTTGCATATGTATCAGAAAACCCCCCAATATCCTCACTTTTCGTCCAGCGAGGCAGCACGTTTCTAAACCCAACCCAAATATTCTATAGAGTACATATACTAGACTAAAAAAAAGGAAAAACAAAATTGAAAATTAAAATATAAATAAAAAACCAATCAAAAGTGGTACAAAAATAAATAGCAGAATTTATTAAATGTTTTAGGTACTTACTCTTAAAATATCTAACAATAATGTTGCTTTGCCAGGCCCAAGCTCGACGATCTGCAGAGGCTTCCCAGGGCCCATCTTCTGAGTCTCAGCATAGAACCAAACCCCCAATATTTCCCCAAACAGTTGACTAATTTCAGGCGACGTAACAAAATCACCACCCTCACCAATTACTTCCTTTTTCATATAATATCCTTCAGTTGGGTTCGTAACAACAATATGCATGTATTCAGCCACAGTCAAAGGACCGTTAAGTCTTATTTTTTCTTTAATTATTTCCATTATGCTTGGAGCCGAACCCGGCGCAGGCATTTTCAAAGTGTTTGGGTCTGGACGTTTAACCACTTTGAAACCATACCCCCTGGATATTCTTTGTTGTATCAGGAGTTTGTTACACATCCTGAATATGCGTCGGGAATTCATTTTACCGGAAGAAAATTAAAATATTGTTTACGACAAAGAGGTTAGAATTGTTTTGACATTTATCGTCATCATGACAGCCAACATGACAGCTCTACAGCTGTTTTTGTCTTTACTTCAAAAGCAGAACTTTTGACTAAAATTAACAATTTTTAAAATGTATGTTACAAAAAATATATTGTTTTTGCTAAATCATCAAAATAAGATGGTGACCAAAAACAAGTTCAAACGTGGAAAGAAAAATATCGGAATACAGCGGTTTTTTCTGATGAGAGATATTGGGACATCTATTGATAAAAAAATACCTTACAAAATTAAGGGAAAGCAGTTTTTTTTATTAATTTTATTTCAAAAATACTTTGAGCAGAGCGTAGGGGAAGCCTTCTTTTAACAAATTCTCTCTTGAAGGAAAATAAATTCATTGCATGCTACCTATAATTTTTTAGGACTTTTCCGAGTAAAAAAAGAGTTTATTAATATCATTGACTTATAAAACATTTGGACTTGGCATACCTACAAGAAAAACGTGCCATATCTACACTTTACAGAGAGGATAAAATGGCGTCTACTAGGGCAGCCCTTATCGATATTTCTATGTTATAATATCGATAAAAGATTGTGAGAATGTTTTCATAACGTCACAGTACAATATTTACGGGTAAAATACCTACTCCAAGTTTTCTAACATCATCATCATCTGCCTAGCCTTTTCCCAACTACGTTGGAGTCAGCTTCCAGTCTAACCGGATGCAGCTGAATACCAGTATTTTATATGGAGCGACTGCCTATCTGACCTCCACAACCCAGTAATTGGGTGATACGATACCCCTTGGTAAGACTGGTTGTCAGACTTTCGGGCTTCTGACGACCCGTAACGACTGTCAAAGATCCACGAATGACAGCCGGGACCAACAGCTTAACGTGCTTTCCGAGGCACGGAGGAGTCTCGGTATGTAAAGATGGTCACCCATCCACAGACCAACCCCGGCAAGCGTAGCTTAACCTGACGGATCGACCCGTGCGGCAGTTATTACTTTGCCACGAGCTCTTCTCCAAGTTTTCTAACATATGCCTTTCATTTGTTTGTTTAATTTAATTGCTTCATCATTCTTTCGCGGCTAAACCGTAGAACTTATTTTGATGTTTCCCATTGTGATAGGTTGAAACCTGGAGGACAGATATACTGCTGCCTTACCTGCCTTGCCTGCTGACTTACTGCTTTTATCGACCTAGTATTCTGTAACTGATTTCACTCCATTGTATACTATAAGCAACAAGTTCATCTCGTTGCCGATATATCTATGTACATATATACACAGTATACATATAGCTCATGGGAAGCGTGCGATGACGATGACGCGAGTTTCAAGCTTTTTGTTCACCCAAAAAGTACACATATATACTCAGTATACATATAGCTCTTGGAAAACGTCCGGTGAAGATGACGGGACTTCCATGATTTTTGCTCACCCAAAAAGTGCTCAACGCGCCTAGTTTTCACTTCAAAAAAACTATCGGGCAGTTGCTCGGCAGACACGACACCCGTCTGGTCGGAGGGTCCTCCCTTTTCTATAGAGGATGAATTAATTTTACACCCTGTTCCTCATACCTCTAAAAGGTGGCTCTGCCAATGGCCCGCAGATGGTAATTTTTAAATGAAATATTATAATTTATATTATTATTATTTTATCTTTGTGTATCTCATTTTGATCAACATACAAAGAATTTCACGTATAACCAGTGAAAAAGAAATGAAGAAATTTTGAAAATTGGCGGTGCCATCATAATTAAGTTTCTAACACACAAATGATTGTGGGTTTTAATTAAAAGTCAACACTAATTATAATAAAGTTATATGAAATAAATCAATCTCATTCAGTTCTGAACAATACAATTTTGTTCAGGTAATTTCTATGTGATATTCTTTCAGTAGATTTCTTCCCATAATATTTGTATCTCAAATTCATCTATATCTCTTTTACATTGTGAGTTTGTCTGATTTTGATAATTCTCATTTAAAATGCCAGACATATTTGTCCAAATCGCAGGCTGTAAACAAGCAAAATCAAATTATTAGTATTTTTATTGTTTCTTGATTTTATTAATGGAATTTTTAATTGATCTTAAGTCATAAGACCACACTCAAACACATTCTTTACATCACTCTTTGTTTCCATTAAACAAATATTGCAAATGCGGACATCACCATCATTTTCAACACCAGCCACTAGAGAATCATGTTGGACAAATTTATAACATGTTACTTACCAATAAGGTTCGTGAAGGTAAAGCATCGTCACATAATGTTACTTTATTGAGTATCCGGTTGAAATATTATGATTCTTCAAAGTGAAAAGAACAAAAATATGAACAGTTTATGTTAACATCTTTAAATTTTCCACACCAATAGTTCTTTTCTTTTTTCGTTTATTAGCAGGCAACCTTGAAAGAAAAACATAAAACCATAAAAAAACATAAAATAGCATTATCGATACATAAAATGTCTAAATGCACTACTCTATCCCTTCAATAACAAGAAAATGATTTCGTGAAGTAAAACTGTTGAAAATAATGGCAAAAGGGAAATTATGAATGCTTTACTGTTGAAGCTCTTAACGAATGCAGAATCTTTTGTTTATCGTCTAAATCTAAACATATTTCAGCTGAAATTTGTGTACGTACTGGTGCAATGTTATTTTCGGGTGATGTCCGCTTCTTTTGATGCCACATCCGATTATATTGCAATTGATGATTTTCACCATAGGGCCGAGTTTAAACGCAATAACACAGCAAATAACTCCAAAATTCACACATTTTAACTCAGATCATTTTGACAGTTGACGTACCCAACTTTGGTACCAAACACAAACAGCGAGAGGATAAAATGGCGAACCGGCCGCAAATTGGTATTTCAATGACTAGAAAATGTAGGGTTGCCATTATAGTAACTGTCAAAAACCCTTTTTCACTTAGGCAAAATTATTGAAGTTAAAAAGAGATAGCAGTATTTTTTTGATTTTGGCGTCGATAAGCCTCGTATTTGTATAACTGTTTATTCTATAGTCAAACATTTCAAGTCCATGTTTTATAAGAGTCAATGATTTTTATAGATGGAATGGAAGATACGAACTGTGTAAATGACTTGTAAACTTTCATCTAGGGATGTGACATTGTACATAAAAAATCGATTATTAATTAATCGATTGTTTTCCCTAGTAAAAAAATCGATTTAAAAATAATCGATTTCTGTATTGATAATAATCGATTTTTCTAAAATAATCGATTTTTTCCGTTATTTTTTGTTAACAGATTAAATTAAACACTTGTCTTATCGATAATCACACCATCACAGCATTAAAGCTCTGTTTTATTAATTTAATAATCAACAAGTTATAAATTTACATTGGCATATAAAGTGGTAAAAAGTTTTTTTTTTCCATTTCGCTTCTTTATAATAAATAAATTAAAAGTCTGTGGGCAATGAAAGTTAAAAACAAATAACAGTTTTGGTAAACGTTTTGATAGTATTCGGCTCCTGGTCTTTGTTAGTATGGAGCCAGCTTTCGAAAATTATCTTTCCGCTGGAGTCGAAGAAGCCGGAACCAGAAGGTGCCTACACGCTAATAGGGATAATTTAGGTTTTCAACGTAAGGAATTGATGAGATAGCGTTAAACGCACAGATGGCGTTAGCGACATTCATTGACGAACTTCGTAGTTCGTGGTTCGCGGCACTCTGCGGCTTCGCGCTCCTGACTAAAAAACTGAGTGTTGGTGCCGTTGCGGGTGAAAAAAATCGACAGTGAAAAATAAATCGATTTTTTATTAATCGATTTTTTTAAATATATAAATCGATTATAAAAATCGATTATTATATTAAAAAAATCGATTAAAAATCGATTTTTTCTATAATCGATTATTTTTTCACATCCCTACTTTCATCTGAAAGGGCGGGAAACGTCAAACAAACCGCGCGTACTTTTTATAATTTTAAATTATTTGTACAAATTTCTAGTGGTTTCGATCAGAGAAGTGGTAGTTTGTATATATATTATAAGTTAGTGTATATTTTTGTGTAATTTGTATATATATCTCTGCATAAGTGGTAAGTCCATAACATTTAATTTTCTCCCGTCCTGGGATGGATCCCCCAGATGATCCTGGGGGATTACCCCCTGATATTGGCCACGTAATAACAATAACATCTAATAATGATGAGGGAAGTACCATGGATACAGACTGCTCCATATCCCAAGTTTCTAGTGGTCGTAAAAGAGCTTCAGCTCGTCCAAAAATCTGCCGACACTGTAACAAAAAAAAACGTAGGAAAAGCCGCGTTGATGTAACAGATTTCAAAGAAAGTGACTGTCAATGTATTGATCATCAGACTAAAATAAATATTCAAGAAAATATTAATCCGGTATTTAATCAAACTACTGCTGTTGTTAACAGCCAGAACGATGCCTCTCGCCCGCTTCCTCAGCCCCCTGTTACTCGTCTGTTATATAAATCTTCAGATGCAGCTCCTTATGTAGTGCACGTCCAAAAACAATTTTCATCTCCTGATGATAATGTTACTCTACATCCAGTTACCTTCGGTCGATTCATAAAAAGGAACTGTGAATAACATTGTCAACGGAAGTTTAAAAAGAATAGGAAGAAATAGACTGTCCATTTCATTTTCAAAGTTTGAAGATGCTAACTCTTTTGTTGATAACCCAAATTTAGAAACAGAAAAATTCAAAGCGTTCATCCCATCATTTTCTGTCAGCAGAATGGGCATAGTTAGAGGGGTTCCATCCGAGTGGTCAGATGAAGAGGTGAAAGAAAATATTTCTGTTCCTATAGGATGTGGGCAAATTCTCAAGGTTAGGAGATTGAGAAGAAAAATAATTATTGATGGACAAACTCAACTCAAAGCTACTGAATCAATAGTATTAACTTTTGATGGTCAGGTACTACCCAAACGAATTTTCATGTGTTACACTGCACTGCCTGTAGATTTATATATTTATCCTACCATCCAGTGCTACAATTGTTGTAGGTTTGGTCATGTGAAACTGCAATGCAGATCAAAACCCAGATGCTTTAGATGCGGCCAAGATCACTCCGGAGATAACTGTTCAGTTCATGAAGATTTTATCACGTGCTGTTTATGTAAAGGTTCTCACAAAGCCACAGATAAAAAATGCCTTGAATATGAAAGACAGAAAGCCATTAAGGAGTCAATGGCTAAGAGCTGTATTTCATATTTAGAAGCTTCTAAAGTTCATCCTCCAGTTTCACAAATCTCCTATGTTGATGCGTTGCTATCATCCCCAGATGTTACCCCTACTACTTTCGCCTCTCCACCTCAGAGTTCCTCTTCTAAAAACTCCAGTAATATATCATACAAAAAAACTGTATCACTAAAACCCCGCTCTCCTCCTACCTTATCTAAAGGTTATGATAAAATTGCCCATCAAGAGATTATTAGTAACTTTGCTATTCCTCAGCCTTCTAATGGGTGTGCTTTAATCTCTAAGTCAAATGAAAACTCAAATGATACTTCTGTAATTGATTTAATTATATCTCTCATTAAATCCCTTAGTCAATCTAATGGTATTTCACCGTCCAACGCTGCCCTGGTAATTAATGCAATTTCCTTACTATTTAAATCAAACAATAATGGATCAAGTCCTTCAATGGAATTGCCAGAGTGTAATTCGTAAAAAAAGTGATCTCATTCATTTATTAAACAAATATAAACCATCTATATGTGCCTTACAAGAGACATGGTTAAAACCAGATTCTTTATTAAAGTTTCGTGGTTACTCATGTCTCAGAGAAGACCGTTCAGATGGTCATGGTGGAGTAGCCATACTGGTGAAACACCCTCTTTCCTTTTTCTTTTTTCCTATCTCTTCTCACAGCAATGATTTTTCTATCATCGCTGTTATAGTGGAAAACATTTGTTTTGTATCTCTTTACATTCCTCATCCTTATTCCTCTCTTTTTAATGAAATAAGTCATATTTTTTCGACTTTACCCAAACCCTTCGTTGATTCTGGGAGATTTCAACTGTCGACATGAATCTTGGGGTTATTCTTCATCTAACAGTTACGGTAATGATCTAATTAATGTTTTTGATTCATGTAATTTATGTATTCTAAATGACGGTCGCCCTACTCGTAGGTCTCGTCCTGGAGAAGGGCCCAGTGCCCCTGACTTATCAGTCACTACAGCCAACCTTGCTTCTTCTTTAACTTGGAATCCTCTTAGTTCTACTTTTGGTAGTGACCACTTTCCCATATTGATTTCTTTCCCTATCTGTAACAATAACAAATCATCACATATCTTGCCTCCTCGGTTAAAGTTTAAACTCAATGATGTAGATTGGGATTTATATAGGAATCTTTTAGAACTCAAAATTCACTCATTACCTAATGTCACTAATGGTTCTGAATCTCTTTGTGCAGAAGAACTAGCCAGAGCCTTTATTGATGTTGCTAATAACATTTTCCCAGTTAAAAATAGTTCGCTAGGTTTTATTCCTTCTCCTCCTTGGTGGGATAAAGATTGTACGGCAGCTGTTAAAAAAAGAAAAGAAGCTGAAATTACATATTGTGAATATTCCTCCACTGAAAACTTTGATAATTTGTTAAAAATTATGTCAGAGACTTCTGTTTTGTTAAAGAATAAGAAATATGAAGGTTGGAAAAACTTTTGTTTATCTATTTCTCCTGATGTGAAACCATCGCTTGTATGGCATAACATCAGAAGATTTAGGACAGCTTTTAAGGAATCAAACCCACCTTTTATCTCGCCTATTTTAGGAAATCATTTTTTAGATAAATTAGCCCCGCCTTATGTCCCTGAGAATATAATAATTCATACACCACTGTTGTCTAACTTCAATCTTGAAAATCCTTCAGATTTAAATTGTCCCTTTTCTCTCACAGAACTCCGAGGTGTACTATCACACGTTAAGGATTCCGCTCCTGGTTTGGACGGAATTCCGTATTCTTTTGTTTCTCATCTTAGTGATGATTCTTTATCTTATTTTTTATCAATCATAAATTCTGTCATGATATCCGGTAATATCCCCACCTCTTGGAAACGTCAAGAAGTTCTCCCCGTTCTGAAACCCAATAAGAGTCCGTCAGATTATACAGCCTATCGGCCAATAGCTCTTTCATCCGTTTTAATGAAAATTACGGAACATCTTGTTAAAAATCGCTTAGAATGGTTTGTTGAGCATAATGGTCTTCTAGGCGAGTCCCAATTTGGTTTCAGGCGTGGTAAAAGTACTATTGATAGTGTAAGTATTTTTGTGTCGGATATACGATTAGCCTTTTCCTATAACCAGTCAGTTATTGCTGCTTTCCTTGATATAAATTCCGCCTATGATAATGTTATTTTAACTATACTTAAAAGAAAACTGTTATTACTTAATGTTCCAGTATTACTTTCTAATTTTATAATAAACATGCTTTCTGAAAGACGCATTGTGCTTAAACTTCCTGATGGGCATTCTATGTCTCGTCTGGTCTGGAAGGGCCTCCCTCAGGGATCAGTTCTCAGTCCTATTCTGTTTAATATATATGCTTATGATTTAAATTCTTCTTTAAATAATGTAAGTGTTCTTCAGTATGCTGATGATTTGTTAATATATTGCAGTGACAATTCCGTGGACCGAGCTTGTACATTTCTGTCGCAATCTTTGTTTAATTTTAAATCTTGGTTAGACAACAATGGACTTGACTTATCTCCTGAAAAAAGTTCAATTGTCATATTCACGAGGTCACGACTTCCTCCTCCTATTTCAATATTTTTTAATGGAAATGAAATTCCAGTTAAGGATAGTTGCAGGTTTTTGGGCGTAATGTTAGATTCTAAATTAACAGGTAGCGCTCACTGTGACTTTATTGTTAATAAATGCGAGCGTATTCTTAACATGTTAAGATGCCTCTCAGGAGTGTGGTGGGGTGCACATCCTTTTTGTATGAAACTATTATATAACGCCTTAATTAGAAGCATCCTAGATTATGGTACATTTTTACTAGATCCTGGTAATGTTATGGCATTCAGAAAGTTAGATCTTATACAATCTAAAGCTCTGCGAATTGTCTCTGGTGCCATGCGATCTAGTCCCATCAATGCTCTGCAGGTAGAGTGTTGTGATCCTCCGTTACATCTTCGCCGTCAATACTTGGCAGACAAATTCTTATTTCGATCATTTCAATTTCTTAACCACCCCCTTTATGACAAACTTCAACAACTTTATGACTGCATTGAGTCATCTGCTTACTGGGCTCGTAAAAAGCATCCTTGTCTAATCAAGAGTTTTAGTAAATTTATTAATATAGAAGCCCCTAAATATCGATCTATCATTTTTCCGCTTTTTAAATGTAATTTTAATGCTTTAATATCCACTCCTAATATTCTTTTGAATTTGAGCTTAGATAAATGTGACAGTTCTGTAAATGTTTCTTTTAATATTTATAAGAATAGTATTTGGAATGAACACCATCACATTTATACTGATGCATCAAAACACCCTTCTTCTGGCCACGTGGGTGTGGGCGTTTACCATGCCCAGTTTAAAATTATACAAAAAATTAAATTTCCCCCAGAAGCAACTGTATTTACTGGGGAATGTTATGGCCTTTTTAAAGCTGTTGAATACATAGTACTTCTGAAACTTGGAAAATCAATAATATTTTCTGATTCCAAGAGCGCTTTGCAGGCTCTTATTAGATTTCCGTTTACGTCAAAGAATAACTCGCCTATTATTTTAGAAATCAGAGATTTATTATATAGATGTGTTCAGTTGGGTCTTTCAGTGAACTTTGTGTGGATTCCGAGCCACAGAAACATTCCTGGTAATAACAAAGCGGATCAACTTGCTAACCAAGCAGTTAGCGATGGCGACAGGCATCCATACCAGAATTATTGTCAGGATCTTGTTACTCTTCCCAGAGTCTATCTTCAGGATTCCTGGAATAGGCTTTGGGCTGATAATAACCAAACAAAAGGTAGGTACTATTTTAATCTGCAGCCTTCTATTCCTACAAAACCGTGGTTTTTCCGTGCAAAATGTAATAAATTGATTTGTTCCATAATTATTCGAATGCGTTTGGGCCATGTATGTACTCCCGTTCATCTGGCTAGACTTGGCATTGTGTCTAGCGATACTTGTGAATGCGGCACAGATACGGGTGACCTAGATCACATTTTCTTCTCCTGTCCGTTGCTTGATCGCTCCTCATTCCTTAATGACTTGGTGTCCTTAAAAGTTCCATTCCCTACCCGTATATCTTGTCTAATTATGTATCCACTTCTTTTTTATAATCTATTATCTTCTTTTATTCTTCACAACAATGTAAAATTATAAATAATATTATGTTCCTTGTATTTATATTATAATCCTTATCTGATCCTTACTCCTTCTCCGTGTTTCGCTGTTTTTATTATTCCTATTCGTTTCCCTAACTTTTATCGTCGTTGGCAAAAAGTTAAAGCTATTGCCATAAAAAAAAAAAAAAAAAAAAAACTGTGTAAATGTCAATGTCAAAGACAAAAGATAAATACTGTCAGTGCTGTCAACCATAGATAATACACTACTTTTTGCTGTCAACTTAGCGCAATTCTGCGCAATGCGCCTGTAATCAATAAAAATGAAAATATTGAACAATTTAAAAAGTCTATTTTCGGTCTAAGCAATTCAATTATTAATTAGTGTGAAACGCTTATTCCTCCTATTCATAGTAAACTTTGAACATCATTATAAAAATATAAAATAAAGGTTATGTTTTGGTGCACCACGTGAATTTTTACCGACTCTAACTCGGATTCTAGCCTTTTCTTTGCGAGAAAGATAGAAGATGGGTCAAATGGACGACGAGTTTTACTCTGGCGTTAACGACGCTAAAGCTAACAAAGAACCTGCAGAACGCAATGGCAGGATTATCGTCAGGAATATATCTTTCAAAGCAACCAACAAAGCTTTAAAAGAGCATTTTGAGAAGTATGGAACGGTGCAAGAAGTCAATCTGTTGAAGAAACCTGATGGGAAGCTGGTCGGGTGCGGATTTGTGCATTTTGCTGATGTTGCAATGGCTGAGAAGGCTATTGCTGCTACCAATAAGAAGCCATTTTTAGGTAAGATGTCATTAAATGTAATCTGTAATGTAAGTAAACCTTCTCAGGCAAAAACTTAAAGCTATAAAACTCCCGCTGACAGGCGCCAAACAGCTCTGGTAGAACAATTTCTATCAAAACATAACGGAAATTATTGTTCTACCCGGTGTCACGTTGTGCCTGTCTGTAGGAGCCTTTAGGTTCATTAAACTTCAACAATAATTATGGCCACTGTATAATACACAGTGTCAGGGACATCAATGTACAAACTGTTACAATGAATTCAGTACATGATATTAGACCTTTTTTTAAAAATTATAGATAAATTTTTTTCGCTTGTGTTGGAATTTTTGGTTATTTTCTTTTAATAATCCGCTGGTCCATACAGTTTGACCATGTAGCTATTGCACTTTAGTAAGAAACAGCAGGCTTCTTTTAAAATAAATAAACAAAATTCTTTCAATGTACTGAATTCATGGTTACAGTTTGCGCATTTATGTCCCTGACACTCCGTAAAACTTCTTTTCTTTACACAAGAACACATGTTATCCATCACTGATCTTCAAAAGTGTAATGGATGGGTTGTACATGAGTGTCACATGTGTTGGGAGCTTGCCCAATTTAATAAAAATGTGTAAAGATGGTGTGTTCTCCTATAAAAAAAATACAAATTAAACAATAAAATAATTTCGGGCGCCTTGGAGATGCACACAGTATGTTTCAAATAAACCAAACTTGCCAGATAGAACTCTTCGGAGAGTCAGACTTTTAATCTGCCGGTAGGTAGCTAATTAAATGAATAAAAGAATGGAATTTCCTTTGCTAATACCTTGTTTAATTAATTGCCAGTAGCTTCAGAGTAATAAAATTATGAAATTAAATACAAAAAAAAGGTTATAATTACTTACATTATTATCATTGAATTTACAATATTATTATTATGGAACTTACATTACTATTGCATCTTTGTTGATAAAAAAAAGGTAGGTAGTAAAATAAAATGGTTAAATAAAACCTCTAGGATCGTGGCGTTGATGGTAGGGATAAAAAATATCCCTTGTAGAAATATATCCAGTAAAGAAAAGGAATAGAAAAGAACAGAAAAGAAAAGAAAAGAGATCGAAAAGAAAAGAAAAGGGAAAAAAAAAAGACGTCGGGACCAGGGTCGGTCAAAATCCGGCTGAAACAAAATTTACAGAGAATTAATAAATTGTTCAGGATTCCCAAACGTTGGGAAGCGTGGCGTTCCACGCGTAATAATAACTTACCGTCTTTTCCAACAAATGGCAAATTTAAGTGCACCACAAAATTCAGGCGGGCGACAAATCACTTAAAAGCCTGGAACAATAATTTAGTATGATATCGAGCACTCGTCACGCTATCCAATTTATCAATCCGAAAGAATTCAATCTTACCAAAGAAATGAAGGATTATTCCTACGTCACCACGTCCTGAGGGAAAGTTTTAGAAGTTTACGGCATCAATAGGCCGCCAATACCCAGGATTTATCCCGATTAAAAAATGTCATTAAAATTCAATACTACATCAGGAATGTTCGTCGCAAAAGTGATCACGTCAAAGTTGACAGCTTCCACCAAACACAATCGACGACAGCAAAAAAACGTTCCGAAATCGACTAACTGACGAGAAGCATGTAACGATATTTTAAACTCGTTACATTACATCCCTCCCCGAAAAAATAAAAGAAAGCAATTTCTTTTATGCTAAAAAATAAACAAGGCAAAAGAAATAGATTACAAAAAATAGGAAATATAAATTCCAAAAACAACAAAACAAAAAATAGTTTCTATGACTATTTCTTAAAACAACATGCATATAAAAACAAATAAGTCAAGCGAAATAGTCGCTGATCAATATTGTATAAGAGCACAACAAGAGTATACTGAATTGAGTACGGTTAGGCACCATAGCCACCGACTAACATACAGTATAACTCTAGAAACAACAAAAGAAAAAAATACCAATTTGAGTTCGGTTAGGCACCATAGCCACCGACTAACAAGTATATAACACGATAAAAATATTAATTTGAGTACAGTTAGGCGCAATTGCCGCTGTCTAACGAGAATAATCCAAAAATGTCTGTAAGAGTGCAGTTAGGCACCATCGCCACTGACTATCAAGAACAAATTATAACTGTGAGACACAGTTTAAAATCTCCACATCTCTACAGATACAAAAAATAAAGAAGTATGTTGTGATCGGCACAACTCCACCAATATTCCGAGCACAAACACCTTCGAAAATAAATGCATATTGTGATCAGCTCAACTCCACCAATTTTCCGAGCACAAACACCTTCGAAAATAAATGCATATTGTGATCGGCTCAACACCACCAATATCCCGAGCACAATAGCAGAACAAGAGATGCATATTGTGATCGGCTCAACACCACCAATATCCCGAGCACAATAGCAGAACAAGAAATGCATCCTGTGATCGGCTCAACACTACCAACCTTCCGAGCACAGAAGCAAAAAAACAACGAAATCAAGGAAAAAAATATACCGAGATCCGTAAAAAAATAGGTTAACCACTACAAGTGAAAACAAAGCGTACACAAGCAGTGGGTAACAACTAAGAAATTTTATACAAAAATCGTATACAAGACTGTATAAAAGAATAATAATAATAAGATATGTATAAAAATATTAATAAGATACATAAACAAAATATTAATAATAATAATAAGATCCTTTGATATGAGAAACGTATTCGTGTGGGTAGAAAAGTTATTAAAAGGTCCTAAGTTGTATTTTAGAAAGTTAAGAAATCAAATTCAATAAATTTATAAGAAGTTAACTAACATACACTCTCATTCAAACCACCGATAACCTATCATCCATCCCATCATACATCACACTATCATAAGTGGCCTTCAAACAAAATTATCAAAATCAAGACTTACTCTTGGAAACCAAATTAAAATTTTATTATATCCTTAACATGATAACGACCAGCAGTACCCTTATTAAGGTCTTTCAGTTTATAAACATTATCAGAGATTTTTTCAATTATTTTACATTTAATAAACTTAGGAGCAAGTTTTGCTGAAAAATAAGTAGGTGCATGAGATTGAACAAAACTCCTTCTCCACACGACATCACCCACATCAAAAGAAATGACTTTGCGACCTTTATTATAATAGCGAGCATTACGCTGATAAGCTTTTAATAAATGAGTTTGAACTTTAACAAAAATTTCACTAAGTGAATTAAGAGAATCAGCATACCTAGTGAGTTCTATGGGAAACTTCCAGTTCATCTAAATTATTTATAGAGTCACTTAAACGATGTAAAGAAGCATCAAAAATAAGTTCCCTTCCAAACGTCAAAAAATTAGGTGTGAAATCTGTGGCTAGATTCACACTATTATTCAAAGCTAGTTGAACATGAGGTAAATATTTAGACCAAGTTCTATGATCATCTTTAACAAAACAAGTAATGCAAGTTTCAACAGTTTTATTATATCTCTCAACTGTATTGTTTTGAGGCGTGTATAAAGTATTATAAAATATTTTTGTGATATTATAACCTTTCAAAAATTCTACGAAATGTTTAGAAGTAAATTGTGTACCATTATCACAAACAATTATTTTAGGACAACCAAATTTAAGAAATATTTCTTTTTCAAAAAGTTTATTTATTACTCTAGTAGTAGCATTTATCATAGGAAAAATCCAGCAGTATTTAGTGAACACATCAACAACCGAGAGAATATATTTATGTCCAGAATAAGCTTTAGGTAATATACCTATAATATCCACTGAAAGCATTAGCATAGGTCGATCAACTTTTTTAGGGTTAACCATAATACCAAAAGGAGGTTGTGTGGTGTGTTTATAAGCTTTACAAGTATCACAAGCTAGAATATATTTTTGAACATCATTAAACATCCCTTTCCAAAAATAGTGTTGTTTTAATTTATTTAAAGTTTTATGGATACCAAGATGACCAGAATTAATGTCATCATGATTAGAACGAATTGTATCTAAAATATGTTCTTTAGGAATAACTATTTTCCAATTAAGATTACTATTAGGATCAAACTTACTTTTACAAAATTTATATAAGGTTTTATTTTCTACTCTAAAGTTCTTATATCTGCAAGGAGACTTTTGACAATTAATAAATACTTTTTTATACCATGGATCATAAATATCATCGTCTGGCAAAACTAAATTATTTTGAGAGATTTCTATAGCGGCTACTTCAATACGAGATAAAGCATCTGGAACTAAATGTAATGATCCTTTTTTATGAACTATATCAAAAGTAAATTGAGAAATTCTAGCAGCCCAACGTGCTAAGCGTCCACTAGGATTGCTAAGACCTAAAAGCCATTTTAAACTAGCATGATCAGTTATTACAGTAAACTTCATTCCTTCAACATAAGGTCTGAAATGTTCTATTGAAGCTAAAATAGCAAGTAATTCACGTTCTGTGGTACTATAATTGCGAAGCTAAATTCTTTTTAATAATAATTGCAGAAACTAAATTCTTTTGAATATGTTCATCAACCAAAACATTCATGGAATTAAACGAAGGCAAAGAGTGCATCGCAAAAGCTGAAGAAGAGTGTACAATCCTGTCATTAAGATCAAAAGAAAGTGGTACTTCTGTCAAATTAATCATGTCAGGAGCAACAGGTGCAACATTAGGAACTGTGCATGCACCATCAGATTCCATGTTATCCTTAGCAAGAGGCAGAGGAGATTGATCTTCTTTATCCATTATGAATAAACAATACGATAAGAAAAGCAGGGCAAAATATCACAAGTTGTAAAATATTTGAGGTTAAAGTGAAAAAAATATTTTTAAGTTACCTACAAGTTGATTTTTATGAAATATTTCAAAGTGAAAAGATGCAGTAATAATTTACAGGATAAGCTTATATCACTTAAACTATGATTAGGTATTACTTAAATTAAACCAAAGTTTGTTTAAAACCAAATATGAAACACCGCACTTAGTTTTACACCGTTGAGTCACTTATACAAAACAAAACTGTCTTACCATACAATATGTTGATTTTGCAAGAGTATAATGATATTGCTGTAACCATAAAAGTTAAACACACAATAGTACAATAAAGTTGTTAGTAAATATTGTTTACTTACTAGGAAACATCAAGAAAACTTAGTTGTAAATTACAACATTCAAAAAAAAAGTGTATTACAGAAACTATGTAATTTGTTCTGTAAACAATACTACAAAATATAAGATGCAATAATAATTTATAAGATACAAGGAAGCTACTTCAAGTCCCTGTTCGCAGAGCGACAAATGTAATGGATGGGTTGTACATGAGTGCCACATGTGTTGGGAGCTTGCCCAATTTAATAAAAATGTGTAAAGATGGTGTGTTCTCCTATAAAAAAAATACAAATTAAACAATAAAATAATTTCGGGCGCCTTGGAGATGCACACAGTATGTTTCAAATAAACCAAACTTGCCAGATAGAACTCTTCGGAGAGTCAGACTTTTAATCTGCCGGTAGGTAGCTAATTAAATGAATAAAAGAATGGAATTTCCTTTGCTAATACCTTGTTTAATTAATTGCCAGTAGCTTCAGAGTAATAAAATTATGAAATTAAATACAAAAAAAAGGTTATAATTACTTACATTATTATCATTGAATTTACAATATTATTATTATGGAACTTACATTACTATTGCATCTTTGTTGATAAAGGTAGGTAGTAAAATAAAATGGTTAAATAAAACCTCTAGGATCGTGGCGTTGATGGTAAGGATAAAAAATATCCCTTGTAGAAATATATCCAGTAAAGAAAAGGAATAGAAAAGAACAGAAAAGAAAAGAGATCGAAAAGAAAAGAAAAGGGAAAAAAAAAAGACGTCGGGACCAGGGTCGGTCAAAATCCGGCTGAAACAAAATTTACAGAGAATTAATAAATTGTTCAGGATTCCCAAACGTTGGGAAGCGTGGCGTTCCACGCGTAATAATAACTTACCGTCTTTTCCAACAAATGGCAAATTTAAGTGCACCACAAAATTCAGGCGGGCGACAAATCACTTAAAAGCCTGGAACAATAATTTAGTATGATATCGAGCACTCGTCACGCTATCCAATTTATCAATCCGAAAGAATTCAATCTTACCAAAGAAATGAAGGATTATTCCTACGTCACCACGTCCTGAGGGAAAGTTTTAGAAGTTTACGGCATCAATAGGCCGCCAATACCCAGGATTTATCCCGATTAAAAAATGTCGTTAAAATTCAATACTACATCAGGAATGTTCGTCGCAAAAGTGATCACGTCAAAGTTGACAGCTTCCACCAAACACAATCGATGACAGCAAAAAAAACGTTCCGAAATCGACTAACTGACGAGAAGCATGTAACGATATTTTAAACTCGTTACAAAAGGGAGCAAGAATGCACATACATATTTATATCATTAAAATCTTTTTTATTCTCTTTTACAAAATTACTTATTTTGAGGTAAAACCCATAATACATAAAATATAATTAATATCACAATTATTATACAGAATAGATTAGAATAAATTTCAATAGAATTCAAATGATATGAGTAGGTACAAATCAACCAACTCAATCAGTTCTATGTTATACTGTTTGGGGTGTAGCATGGTGCGGGTGACAGGTGACAGAAAAATATATTATGATTTACTTGTTTTTACTGATTCTGTATTTTACGAATATGATCCGTACCTACATACAGATTGTCTACATAATACGGACTCAGTAACTGTAGTAAATTAAATAAAACCCTTTCTGTCACCTGTCACCCACACCATGCTACACCGCAAACAGTATAGAGGGTTTGGGTTCTGCGTTTAGTCCTTCAGGTGGACCATTGTGCATGCTCCAACCCAATCAGTTTATAGGCTCCAAATAAATTTTAATTGTTATCTTTCAGAGCGCCCCATCCATGTGGCTTTTGCGGTATCAAAGAAGGCATATGTACAGAATATGGAAAACAAAAATGCAAGACAAAGGTTTGATAGTGCCAACTCTGAAGATGACCAGAAGCCTTTTAAGAGTGAGTTATTTTGATATTTAATTGTAATATATTTTGATACTACCGACAATGGAACACTTACACAGTAAGTGGCAACATGAACCACAACATTAGTGGCATTTGGTTTCTCAAAACTGCACTTGAGTGATACCCACCCACTTTCCCTGAGTAAAGCTGTGTTTTGTTCCTACCAATACAGCCGCGGATACGGGGGGCACGGCAACGGTATACCGATAGATTATAATCTAATGGTTCTCACAAACTTACGGTGACATAATATATTACTGAGTTAGATAAGTTGTAGTCATCCTTGAAAAGAGGGGCACATCTTCAAGACCATGGAAAATAGATGCCAAAGGCTGTCTTGGCTTGAGAAATCCCCCCCTCACAGAAAAACATGTGCCCCCCATGACTCATGAGCCTTGATCCGCGGCTGTACCAATATAACTTTAGATCCACTTGTTCTGCAACATCATAACTATTACTACTACACAATTAATAACATAACATAGGATCAAGCCTGTAATCCCCGAAGAGTTACTATTACTCGCTGGTATGCGTATGTACCAAGCGCGGGTCTCACAGCGAGTGTTCTGCCCTCCAACCGAGTGTCGCTGAGCGAGTACTCTTTTTGATAGATCTTGTCGCTGCGACAAACTAGTGCAGCTAGTCCTCGCCAGCGGTGTGATTAATCAGCGAACAACTATTAATATATGCATCTTTTGTTTACATGAAATGTATATCTATTGTACGTTTCTTGAGCGAGCGAATAGCCGGTAGTTGTCGCTTCCTCAGCGGTGGGACAGCTGCTTATTGCCATCAACTGGGTAGAAATCCAGAATCCAGCATGCTATTGAGAAATTTCTAATCGAAAAACCCAATAACACTTTACCCTACCTGGGAATCAAACCCAGGACCTCATGGTCAGCAGTAGCGCTTGCGATCACTATACCAACAGTCACTTAATAGACAATTAATAAATAGAATATAACATTCTGTTTGCTCTTTGTTTTGCAGAAGAAAAACCAGAAAGCATAGAGAAGCAGACAGAAGATAAACAAAAGAAAGAGAGAGTGAACCGCAATGCTCGTCTTATAATCCGTAATGTGTCATTCAAAGCCACTGAAGAAACATTAAAAGAGCATTTTGCGTCTTATGGCGATATATTAGAGGTCAAATTGCTAAAGAAGCCAGATGGAAAACTTGTGGGGTGTGCTTTTGTACATTTAAAAAATGTACCAATGGCAAAAAAGGCTTTGCTGAACACTAATATGAAGCCATTCTTAGGTAAGTGTTTTGATGTAAAAATGTTACATTTTAGGGAAATTTAATTTCTTTTTCTTTCTTAAATAAGAGGTAATTTCCAGTAGTAGTCCACTACTAGTATTTAAATTCAAGCACTTTTTGCTACTTCTTTTGATTAAGAAAAATTGAAAACATATAAATGCTAAATTTTCAACTAAAATCGTCATTCTCTTGTCCTTTTCCCAATTTATTTGGGGTTAAATAAAACATAATTTTACCAAACAATCTATTTATTTTCTCTGTTTCGGATATATCTGTTTTGGATAGTCATAGGTCCATTTAGTAGCTTACATTGCATTTAAATTATAGAAAACTAGGTACGCCCCGCGGTTTCACCCGCATAAGTCTCGATCCCTTGGGAATATCGGGATAAAAAGTATCTTATGCTCTTCTCCAGGCCATGGTCTACCCATGTGCCAAATTTCATCCAAATTCGTTCAGCCGTTTTAGCGTGAAAGTGTAACAAACAAACTCACATTCGCATTTATAAATTTCAATATTTAATTTGCCCACTGCTGGGACTGATCAGGCTAGAAAAATGTCAATGTGATGTACATTGACATTTTTCTAGCCTGATCTGTCCCTCTACTGGGCTAAGGCCTCTCTTCACTCCTTCCACATTTCGCGAGCCCGCGCGACCTCCTTGATTATGCATATTATCATTCAAGAAGGTCAAAATTATTATTTTTCTTACAGGTCGTCCAATATCAGTGGATTGGGCAGTAGCCAAGAACAAGTACATGCAGCACGTAGTCAACCAACAGATGGAGATGGAAGAGAACATCAAGAAGGAAGAGTCGGACAGCGATGATGATGACAAGCCTCCGTTGAAAGTGACCAGTGAAGATGTGAAGGATGAGGTTAAGAGTGAGAGTGAGTATTTTCTTCTTTTCATGCCATTTAAGCACATTGTATTAAGAACAAAGAAAAGAGTGGATAAAGTGTGTATCAATGTATGTTCTATGGTATGGGATTTGGTAGTGACACTTAAATGAATCCCTAAATTAAAGTGCACTGTTAGATTTTCAGCTCTCCGCGCTGAACCTAGCGTTGAAAATCCAACAATGCACTTTTGTTGTCGGTGTAAACGGGCATTACTAGTCCCTCAGGTGGAACATACATCAATGTATGCTGCCTATCCCAATGGTAAAAAGGCGTGAGTTTTATGTCTGTAAATATTGGGTAAAGTGCTTCCAGAATAACAACAACAGAATAGTCACAAGGATCAGAATATAAACACTTCTTATAGATGCAAAGAAGCCAATGCTTTATAAAGAGAAAACCTTTTGTTTGCAGTTTACTACATCATCATAATCATCATTCAGCCGAAAGACTTCCACTGCTGAACATAGGCCCTCCGCAAGCACCACCAACTAGACTGAGTGTGCCCTGCCCATTGCCACTTACGTTTGGCAATTCTTCGGGCTATGTCGGTCCCCTTGGTACTCCAGTGGATATTCATTTCTGATTCGATCACGTAGGGAAACTTCAAGCATAGCCCTCTCCATTGCCCTAATCTAATAAGACCCATTGTGAGCGACAATGTTTTAGTGCCATAGATCATAACTGGCAACACGCACTGGGCAAAGACTAATATTTTGGAATAACCCATACTTTAGAATTCGCACAAAGCCGTTAAGCTCTTGAGTCGACTTTTTGACGAATGTAAACAAAATTCTACCACAAATTGAAAATGGCCCTTTTTAACCGACTTCTAAAAAAGGAGGAGGTTCTCAATTAGGATGTTTGTATTTTTTTAAAGTATTTTCTTCCGTTCAAGGTGATTCAGATGCAGAGTCGGATGAAGAGGGCAGTGATTCAGAAAGTGATGGTGACGATGATAAAGCTGACGTCAAAAAAGGATCGGATGAAGATGATGAAGAGGAGGACAGTGATGAGGAAGACGGTGAAGATGATGATGAAGACGATGATGAAGTGGATGAGGATGAACCAGAGGGTGAAGTGAAACCAGAGTATCAACGGTTAGTTTTATTTCTTAATGAGAAATGTAGTTACAATGTTTTACGTAAAGATCCTAAGAAATCTCTGAAGTGCTTTTTTTTTATTTGCGCTAAAACTCTGGCTTCAATGTACTTACAGTAGCATGTGCAACCCTTGTGAAATGCGGCTTATAACTGAGGTATTGCATTTTGCATAATTCAATTCAGAATAGCTCATTTACATCAGTACAGTTAAATTAACGGATTTTAAAATAATTACACATATTTATTAAACCTTTTTTTGCTTTTTAAAAGGTTTAAAATATACAGGTTATACAATGTGGATCTGGACTTACGACATTAAATTAAAACGAGCACAGTACTAGTCCATAGAAACATTTTAAAATACGAAGATTAGTAGTTAAGGCGCCATTTTCCGGGCCTGTGGGCCTTTGAAACGCTACCTCCGCCTCCCCCTAAGGGGGAATGACGTATTTATTTACGATTCACTGCCGATCATTTCGCGAAAAATACATGCCACAGCATAAAATATTTGCAGTTGACCAACTGAACTAGTTTTTCTTAGGTTCGATTTTTTTCAATAAGTTTACATTATAAGGGACTAAGGTACGGTGTAGTGAACTAAAATGATTACTTAAAATGTCCTGTGTACCTAATGGGCGTTTTCACATTAATAGATAACGACACCAGCCCGATACCGATATGTCGGCAGCTATTATACCGACATCGATACAATTATTATCGGCCCAATGATATTGCTAAGTATCGACGTCTTGAAGTCGGCAGTGCGAAAAAGTGTGTTCAAGTGACAAAATGCCGCTACTCTCACCGCACTGTGTCTTCGCCGATAGATATCGTACCTATATCGGTGTCGGTCACTGTCTGCGACGATATAGGTGACAATAGCAAGACAATGTAAAAGCGTTTGGTAGGCACTAAACGTATCCGATCATCTGACCTCCGATATAGTGTCGATGTCGGGTCGGTGTCGTTATCGGCTAATGTGCTGTGTTGTGACAGTCAATTCATTTTATTAATTAAAGAAACAACATTTTTACCTTTTGATATAGTGTTATGGGATAGTTCGTAGAACGTACACAGAAAAACATGAAGTTTAGGCCTCTTCTGTCATCTATGGTTTTAATAAAAATCAATATCTATGGTTAGGTGACTGTTAATGAGAAATCCCATGTACAAACTGCACACGGGATTTTTTTAGTGATAGTTAGGTAGTCATGAATAATCTGTAAGAAGCCATAAGTGTATCAGTGTTGTGACATTAGGTATTATATGAAGGAACGCAGGCGTTTAATAATTCACTTAAAATGAAAAACTTGCAAGCAATGGGAAATTTCTACTGAAGGCTGCGCGTTTAGACCTCTGCAGGGCTAACATGACAAGCGCGAGAAAGCTTTTTTTCTCGTTTTGTCGAAATTTGTCTACGATTCTGACGTCATTCTAATCCCTAACATGACCGTAAACGACGAGATTTCTCGAAAAAGGCACTTTGACACTTCTATATGTCGCGACGAGAAACCGATATTGCAAGTTATTAAAAACAAATTATTTTTATGATAGCAACATCGGCTTGAGATTCCGTTTCATTCATTCAATGGTGCCGATTCTCTTGTCACAAATGCCTCTAAACTAGACTAAAAATCACCAAAATTTAGATTATTCTTGTCAACCGACAATTTTCCATTCTGAAATAGACTAAGTGACACAACTTAACTATATTTTAGTTTGACGGCACTGAGCTATTAATTTAGTGAAAATGGCAATTTTGCTGTTCAGAATTTTACGTTCTTCACCTAAAGTTTAGATTGTCTAAGTATTTAATCGCGATTAAAAAATGAACTAAAATTCACACCAACACCTCGACGGCGCAAAATCAATAATGTCTTTTTTTCTTTTCTCTTGCTTATATCTCGAAAATGGTGTGTCCTATCGCAAAAATAATGAAAAATTCGACCCCCTTTATGAAACCCATAAACCCCTAACACTCAACATGTAGGTAATATTTTTTCATATTTTCCATACAAAAAACGAAAAATTCCATAAAACACGTCGTTCCAATATAAACAAACTTTCATCTTTATTTCTTCAGGATTTTAATTAAGTTGAATGGGCTAAAAATGGTCGTACTGTTTCGCTTATACTGTGACCATATTTTTTTGTTTTGGATGTTTCCCACCACTCATGAAGATTCGTAAATATTGACAGCTATACATGAAGTAACAATTGCCGTACTTTATTGCCAAGTGACGTACCTACTGCTACAGCTATAATTTATCGAATCTATTATTTTAGGACATCGACATTTTAGAACGACTTTTTATCGTATACAGAAGTGTCGTATACGATATCGTAACCAGTGACTTTTTGTATTCAAAACTGAAAATTGTTCATACTGAGCCAATACGATACAATCACGGATTCAAGAAAAAATTGTGTTGCTGGCTCAGCTATTCGAAAAATATAATTACGATTTTTATCGTGTTCTATACATTTGGTCATGTTAGCACTTTTGTTCGAAACAGCATTTTTTTCTAATTTTAATTGTTCTTGACAGAGTGAAAATTGATTTAAATATTTTTTATACAACCGACAACCGGCCCAATTGTATATTTATTAATATAGAATATGATATTAGCAAAGACAGTTCGGTGGAGAGTAAATATTGTAACATGGATGAATCTGATAAAAAAATCTTTAAAAAAACTTCTTCTTAAACGACTATAAAAAAAATTATAAGACTCACACTTGACTATAATTTTATCGATAGTAATTTGTAATGTGTCTAACACTATTGTAAGATGACAATTAAACGTCATCATATCGCATAGAAATAATCACACTTTCGAAAACAATATTATGAATTAAAACTATATTAAAATTACGAAATATTTTTTCTGAGTTGTCGCAATTTCATATCTAATGTGTTCTTCTTTTATTTGATTTTTTTTTAACAACTGCAGAGAGAGCGTATTTTTAAAAATTTTGACACAGGTCCACCCTCGATGACGTCCCGCAGGACTCTGAGCGCGAGCCGATTTAGCCCGATTTACTATATTTGGGTTTTTTTTTAAGATTTTATTTGCTGTTACATTAAAATAAATCCATAATCCCCTAAAGTCTTTTATGGTGAACGTATAGACGAAATTTGATTGAAATTGCTTTAATTATTATCGAATAAAACCATTTTTTCTCATAAAAAATCTACATTTTGAGGAAACTTTGCGATTTTTTTGTATCGAGCCAAATTATGTCAATCGTGTTTTGGCCCTCATAATTCACTAAAAAATATCTTCAATTTTAATAATCATGAAAAAAAATAAGGCAAATTAGTAGTTTTTGAGGACAAAAATTGATTTTGCGTGCAGCCGAAATGCGTCAAAACCTCTTCTTTGGGACCCATTTCGCCTTAATAGAAAATTGAAAAATTGCAATTTTCAAACAAAATAAATAGCAGAATCGACTGCATAAAAAGTAAACACGCTTTATCTATGAAAAGTCACTAACCTGTTGCGCGGCCCGATGCGGGTCGCGGCGGGGGGCGGCGCCTGCGCTGCGGTGCGGGGCGTAGGTGGACGTGGGTAGGTAGTTTAGTCGGAGAACAACAAATTAGCGGCATAAACTCACTAAGTTGCGCGTTGTTAATTAAAAGATCACTGGTTGAATAATTAATCACATAATATCACATCACAATCAGAATTTACATCAATAGTCAAATTTATACATTTTCAAGGTTTCCACCGTTGTTCACTATGCACAAGCGACATCGATACCTAATTAACTAACTAATATTAAACTAACACTGAACAATAAGTCACACTAAATCGTCTTTAATCACAAATAACAACTAATTTTTTTCGCAAAATCACAACAATGCGCGCGCGGCTCGTCTCGTGATAAAAAAGTAGCCGTGTGCGCTCCTCAAAGGCGCCCTTTGAGGAGCGCACACGGCTACTTTTTTTGCTGCACTGACTGTGACCGAGTCCCGAGACTGCCGAAAAAAATCCGCTCACACACACGCTCGCAATTGTCTAAGCACCACTAATGCATAATTTGCGTAAGTAATATTTCTTTTTCTTTCTAATTGTAGTATTATTTTGTGGGAGTGGGCGGGGCGCGTCAGAGTGGAATCGTATGACACCTTTCTCTGTCTCTCAAGCATATTGAGACGTAGAGGATAGAATCGTACGTTTTGCACAGGTTCTTGACCTTACAATGTTTACCTATTATTACGGACTCAGATCTACATCATGTTGAAAAATAAGAAAATGAAAAATAATTTCCTGTGGCTAAAGTATTCATTGGATTTGATTGATTTTTTGTATACGGATAAAGAACATGACACTCTTTATGTGGTTTTGAAGAATGTCAAGCGTCCTGCTCCACATTGTATGTCGGCAGAATAATAAAATATTCATTATGTGAGAGCAGCGGTGGCCCAGTGGTGGCGGCCCCGACTTACGAACAGTGAGTCGTGGGTTCGAACCCAGACAGACAGGCGCTTTACTTTGTGTAAATTATTTCATCACCACTGCTCTCAAAACGGTGAAGGAAAACATCGTGAGGAAACCGACATGTCCTAGAACCAAAAATTCGAAGACATGTGACATCTACCAATCCGCACTGGGCACGCGTGGTGGATTATAGCCCACTCCCTCTCATTGAGAGGAGGCCGTGTCCCTGCAGTGGGAACGTTATAGGCTGATGATGATGATGATGTCGGCAAACCATTAAGGGGATGCAGAAGAGGTCATTTACAACCAAATGACCCCTTTTGACTCCTATGCACATGTCAACAATTTTCGAGTCATTTGACATTTTATATTTTTATTTCATACATTCTAAAATATAAAATGTCAAATGACTCGACAATGTTTGACATTGGCATAGGGGTCATGTGGTTGTAAATGACCTCTACTACATCCCCTTAACTGATTGCTGACATAATTATAACCAATAACCCTGTGTATATTTCTTAATGTATTTATATAAAGATATGTATTTCCAGCATAAAACTGAACGACGCAGAAGACGGGTGCACAGTGTTCATAAGGAACATTCCGTTCAGTGTGGACAACGATCAGCTGCGCCAGTTCGCGGAGACAGTGGGCGCTGTCAAGTACGCGCTTGTGTGCGTCGATCACATGACCGAGCACTCTAAGGGATCCGGCTTCGTCAAGTTTGCTGTGAGTTTTCATATTTTGTAGCCAACTGCCTGACAGCAAAGACAGGATATTTTTTCATAAATGCATCTTTCTATGAGATTCTTTATAACCTCGAAGCATACTAACTGGGTTGCGCGTTGGTTATGGGCAAAGTTTTTTTTTAATGAATTCAAAATGGCGGAATTTAGAAGTCAATAAATAATGTCTTAAAAAACTGTCCATGTGTGGCATTAAAATAAAGGACTTGAGGATTCCATTCCAAAAATATAATGTTCTTAAATTTTGTGAAGTAAATATAATCATACAAATTGGTTTGGGAACCCATGAGGTACACAGATATGTTGCCCGAACTTAGAATTATCGCTTTCAGTCTTTTATGAAGTCACTCAAAAAATAACACTGGTTTATTACTGCTGTCATGTTGGTTGCAGGACAAAGAACACGCAGAAAGCTTCCTATCCTTACCAGCAGACCAGCTCAAGTTGGAAGGTCAAACGCTGCAGGTGAAGCCGGCGCTCAAGAGAGAGAACCTGCAGAAAGGGAACACCAAGGAAGCCAAAGACAATAGGAATCTATACCTGGTTAAGGAAGGAGGTATGTTATAATTTTAGATAGATAGAATACTCTTTATTGTACACCATAAAAATTATAGACATAAATTTAGAAATTTTACATAGGGTGACACAATGGGCGGTCTTATCGCTTAAAGCGATCTTTTACAACCTTTGGATGGATGAAAGGTAACAGGAGAGACAATACTGCAGGTAGTCAGCGGTGTACCATGTACATTTACAATAAATACATACATAAATAAAGCATAAACTTATTCATATAAATATATATATATACATAGATATACATACAAAGACAGATAACAGTCGTCACGTTGTTTCTAAGGTTAGCCTTTCGGCCATTTGCAATTTGTAACCAATTATAAAGTTGCCTGGCCAGTTAGCAAAATTTTAGATTTGTTTTTTTGTCACCTGAAAATAACTGCAGCATATACGCAAAAGGCTGTCAATGCTCTGCGGGTCCAATACAATAACGCATTCAGGATGCTGCTGAGGCTCCCTCCGTTTTGCAGCGCGTCCGCCATGTTCATGGAGGCACGCACAGATGGTTTCGTGGCAATCTTACGTAAGAAAGCGACTTCACTGCTGCACAGCAAAGCACTAGGAAGTGGTGAAGGGTGGGCGTTTTGGGGGACTGTCTTATGTAATTTTAACGTTCGAAAAGTGCTGATTCGCAGCCTATTTTGAATTTTGGATTTTGACAGAGTGCGTGTGAGTAGCAACAGCATCCTGAGTGTGATAGCGGACAAGTATGACTGTCCGTTCTTCAAACATTGTATGCGTTTATGTGTGAACTAACATAGCTTTAAGCACTATTTTACGAACAAAATGGATTATGTTATCTGAAATATAAATAAATAATACTAATAATATGAAGTTACATTAGACCTGAAAGTTGCAATATAGATTGGAAAAGCCTAACAGAATCAATAAATTATGTTAACAGTGGTAGTAGCAGGCACGAAGGCAGCAGTCGGTGTGTCAGCCTCCGACATGGCCAAGCGACTAGCTTTAGAACGCAGCAAGACACAGATGTTGAAGAATCTTAACAGGTTGGTTACAGCTTTCCAGTTAGGATTTTTGCGAGCTGCACTTTTTTAGGGCTCCGTGCCCTAAGGATGCCGAACTGAACCCTATTACTAAGCCTCCGCTGTCGGTTTATCTGTCTGTCTGACAGCGGGCTGTATCTCATGAACCGTAATTGGTAGACAGTTGAAATGTTCACAGATTTAGTTTTTATATTCCCGTAAAACAAAAACAATTTTTTTTTTTTTTTTTTTTTTTTTTACTATTTAAAGAATCTCTTTAAAAAAAAAGACACATGCGGGGCAGTCTTTGGGGACTGCCAATAGAAGTGAAAACAGTATACATATCATCATCATCATCAGCCTATAACATTCCCACTGCAGGGACACGGCCTCCTCTCAATGAGAGGGAGTGGGCTATAATCCACCACGCGTGCCCAGTGCGGATTGGTAGATGTCACATGTCTTCGAATTTTTGGTTCTAGGACATCCGGCCACCGTTTTGAGAGCAGTGGTGATGAAATAAATTACGCTAAGTAATGCGCCTGTCTGGGTTCGAACCCACGACTTAGTGTTCGTAAGTCGGGGCCGCCACCACTGGGCCACCGCTGCTCCCATACATCGCTGTATACATATAGCTCATGGAAAGCGTTCGGTGACGATGACACGAGTTTCATGATTTTAGTTCACCCAAAAAGTGCTCAACGCGCCTAAAGAAGTTTTCACTTAAAAAATTGTGTTAAATATTGTATGGTGGTACGGAACCCGTAGTGTGCCAGTCCGACTCGCACTTGGCTGGTGCTTTTTTGGCATTGAAAGCCGTTTTCTAAGAAGCTAATCAACATAGAAAACCACGAATAAATTCAAGCTTTCAGACATTAAAGGAAATTGTGCTACGGGATGCATTTTAAGACTTCATAATAAACTCAAACTCAAAGCATTTATTTCAATTAAACCATTTACAGGCACTTTTGAACTGTCAAGGGGTCGGTCAGTCAAAAAATATGAAGCTAGTTGCCTATCCCAAAGCGTAGTAGGTACCTATGGAGAAGAATGGGCAAGAAACTCCACGGACACTTTTAAATAAAAAATTTGATACAAAATATGAACAGCTTCTACGTCTGGTCAACGCTTATGAGAACCTTTCCTATGAAGGCCTACTGAATTTCATGGACGATTCCGGAATGGCCAATGTAATTTATCATTCATATTTATCTTTTCAGATTCGTTTCACGATATCGCCTAGTAGTGTCGAACCTACCAGCCCACTTCGATGACGCGAAACTGCGTCGAGTGTGCGTCACGGCCGCGGACAAGCGAGCCACCGTCACTGAGTGCCGCGTTATGAGGGACTTGAGGACTCCTACTGGGAACGACGGGAAGCATCCGTGAGTAAAAAATAATATAATAATAAAAATCATTTATTTCAGACAAAAAAGTAGGCAAGGCAACGTTGTTAGTAACACGATTTTGCTTATAACTAATGTTAGTAAGTAAAAAGAAGAAACCAAATTTTTACTCTTTAAGAATTATTGAGTAGAATACACCAGCGGTCATGGTAGCCAATATCATTGAAATTGGGAGCGAGATGGCATGAGACTGGGTTTTAAGAAATATCATACTAAATATTCACTGTCCTACTCACACGTTTCATGACCGCGATTGACACGATTCTGTGCCAATCATATCATTCATACCTTATAGAGTATACAGGGTCAAATTGAATAAGCTAGTGAAACTCCGCAGATTTGGTTGGTAGGCATCAATATCTAAAAATGATAAAAAAAAAGTGGATTCATCGACCGCAGTTACATGAAATATCAGTTTTTTTTTTTAATATACTTTACAGACGTGATTGGTATCGATACCCAAACACGATAAAACAAAAGAAAACAGATTTTCTCAACTGCTACTTCAAGTAACAACCAGAGCGGTCGTTGACCCCAAACAAAATTCAATTCTTTTTTGTTTTTTAGTGTAGATATTTATACCCGTCACGTCTGTGAAGTTTGCTTAGTTAATTTAATTTGACCCTGTATAAGGTTGGCCATGGGAACTTGGCGAACTGCGCAAGAGTTCCAAAACGTCGTTCAAAGGTAGTTGAAGAACACCGTGTGGTTTTAGTCAGTTAGAGTCTGACAGATCCCTCCACCCGCAGGGCGGAGGACATCCATGAAGATTTCCAAACGCGAAAAAGGTCTAAAACGTGTAACGTTAAATTCGCAAAACCTGAAAATAGTTTGATCAGAATAACGAGCAGAATCAATTGAACCACTTTTTAATATAGGTACACATATTTCAAAAAATCTTCATTAAAAACGTAGACGATTGATATTGATAATGCCTGGTTTATACGATGGTAGTGACTGGACCTAGTGACTCGGAATTTCAGACCCAGTCAGTGGGTTCATGTAGACGAGGTCTGCAGTAAGTCAGGCGGGGAAGCTACTGGGGCCAAAAATATATGGGTAGATTAGTCAACTGGACTGACTTGAGGGCGTGAAGTCAGCACTGAGGGTCATATTTTCTTTACCAATATGTTGCTGAAAAAAAAAATAACAGGGACGTGTCTATAGCAGACCTTGATTTTATGAAAAAAAATGTTTGTTCTAGAGGCATTATTCAGGAATAAAAAAGGGGAATACATTTGTATGGAAAATCGCAGGCCCTGTTCCCTCTTAATTGCTGGAAAAAAAAGTTTAATAGCTAATCTGAACATTATTGTTGCAGGTCAAAGGGCTACGGCTTTGTAATGTTCACGCGACATGAAGACGCTCTGGCGTGTCTAAGGAAACTGAACAACAATCCTGACATATTTGACAAGAATAACGTAAGTATATCTCTTGGTTCCATGTTAAACAATTTATTATTCATTATAAGTTTATGTATGTGCTTCGGAAAGAACGTTAAACCGTTGGTCCCGGCTGTTATTCGTGGATCTTTGACAGTCGTTACGGGCCATCAGAAGCCCGAAACTCTGATAACCAGTCTCACCAAGGGGTATCGTATTACGCACTAACTGGGTTGTGGAGGTCAGTTAGGCAGTCGCTTCATGTAAAATACTGGTATTCAGCTGCATCCGGTAGGTTGCAATGCGACTCCAACATAGTTGGGATAAGGCTGGGCAGTGATACTATTCGTAATTTCAGTTCCGATTATCTTGTAGATTTCACATTATTATTATTTTTTTCCACAGAGACCCATCGTCTCATTCTCAATAGAAGACAGGACAGCGTTGAACGCAAGAAAGAAAAGATTAGAGAAATCCATAGCCAATAACCCTCTAGCAAACCAAAATGGCGGAGATAACTCAAACACAGACAAGAAAAACAGGAAACGGAAGCCAGAAATAGCGCCAGACGAAAGTTATGCTAAGAGAAGGAAGTTTGGAAAACTGAATAAGTTTAATAAGAATGATAATCAAGAAGGGGATGTTTCTAATAATTATAATCAAAATGAAGGAGGTATCAGATTTAATAACAAAAATAATCATGCACAAGGCAGATTCAATAAAAATAACCAAAACCAAGGTCAAAACAGATTTAACAATAATAATCAAAATCAAGGACAAAACAGATTTAACAAAAATAATCAAAATGGAAGTCAAAATAGATTTAAAAATGACAATCAAATTCAAGGACAAGACAGATTTAACAGAAACCAAGGCGGACCTAATAACAGATTTAATAAGAATAACAGGAATCAAGGCCCACGTAGGAATGAACCAGGACAGTTCGTCAGGAAACCCAGAGATTTCGAATATGGAGAATTCACAGGTCTAACGGCAAAAGAGGGTTCGCAACACAAAATGAGGAGCAACCATAAACTAAAAGCCCAGGCCGAAATTCATAGACAAACCGTCAAAACAGAGAAAAAGCAGGGCAAGAGGTCTCAGATACTCAAAATGGCGAAAGAGAGGATAAAGGGTCCGAAACAGAAGGTCAATAAGAATCCTACTAAAAAAAGGAATAAGAACCATAATAGATCGAAGTTCGATCGTTTGTTGTAATGAAGAAGTCTGTGAAAATGTTTTAGGGAGACCTTCTCTCTGCCTAAGCGATAACACAACTTACGTATATTATGTGGTTTATTTACATACGTTGCTTAAAGTTAAGTGACGTTCAAACGTCAAAAATGTATGGTTAAGGCCGCTTTCCGAATTATAACATAATCGCTTACAGCGCTAACATCGATAATTGGCGTTCCGAGTAAGATATCACGATTATGACAGCTGAGGGCTGTCATCAATTGGGCACGCCACTATTGCGGCGATAAGTCCCCTCTTTGAGGAGTGGCTGGAGAGGCGCCACGGCGTCCTCACCTTCCGCCTGACGCAGGTCCTCACCGGACACGGCTGTTTCGGGAGGTACCTGTTTCGGATAAGGCGGGAGGAAACGCCCGGGTGTCATCACTGCGTGGATCGCCCGGAGGACACGGTGGAGCATACGGTGGAGGTATGCCCGGCTTGGGCAGAGCACCGCCGTGTCCTCGTGGAGGCGATCGGTGGCAGGGATCTCTCGCGTCCGGCCCTGGTCCAGGCCATGGTACGGAGCGAGAGGGGATGGGAGGCCGTCACCTCCTTCTGCGAAGCAGTAATGCTCGCAAAGGAGGAGGCGGAACGCGTGAGGGAGAGGCAAATTTCGCGCCCTCACGCCCCTAGCCGCCGCAGGAGGAGACGCCCTGGGCGTCGGGAATCGATTGCCGATTCCCGGCCACCGTAGGCGCGGGCTTGCGGACGGTGAGCAATGGGTAGCTCGCCGTCCGGTAAGGACCAGGCCCGGGTCGACGGCGCGTTGTGTTCCACGCGCGCCTCAAAGAGATGTCAGCAAGTGAAGGGGTCCGATGAGACCATTGCCTGCCGGGGTTGCGGGATTAGTCCGAAAGGGATACCGTGGCCCCCTGGCATTGCACAGGCAACAGAAGGAACACGGGTGGGTTTTAGTCAGTAAGAGTCTGACACGCCCTCCCGCTCCACCCAGAGCGGGAGACGTCATTTGATGATTTCCCACCCAAAAAAAAAAAAAAAAAAAGGGCTGTCATCAATTCGGAACGCTCGTAAATGCGCTCACAGTACTCGCTCAACGTCAAAACTTGCATAACATATTTCTTTGTGTTTATACCACAAATTTCTTCTTCTTTGTTTAGGTAGCGAACGGTAGCCAGAAGCACAATTTTGAAAATGCCATGCTAGTTTAAAGATATGATGCGAGTCAAAACAAAACAACTGTCATTTTTGACAGCACTCACGGTGATATTAGTAAAAGGCATGGTCGGCGTTATCGCAAGATGGCGCACGTCATGACGTCATCTATGACGATTCAAAACGCAATGTTATCGCGTCCACGGTAATTCGGTACGGCTGTTAGCACACTCAAATCAATTACATCTTAACTCGGAATGCGGGGTAAGTGGGATGCGCTGAGGTAACCCGCGATATTCAAATTTTGTTACGTATTTTGCAATTTGCAGGTCAGTGGTTTTATCTTGATCAAAATATGATTCGCGACTGTAACAGATAAGTATTTACAGAATTATATTCATTAGAATCAGCAATACAACTCTATGTTAGAATAATCCTAAAATGTCATGATTTCATGAAATAGTCATTCAATAGGATTATATGAACTTATAGAGTTGTATTGATGATTTTTGTGATTATAAATCTATATTTGATGCAGCCGCGAATCATAATTAGATTAAAATACAACGTGAAGTGATCTGCAAATTGCGAAAAACGTAAGAAAATCTTAATTTGACTTCTGAATATTTAGCGAACTTTATGCAAATGCTAATTAATTAGCTAGTAACTCTGTGCGGCAAACGCATTTACGCGTTAAAAAAACTTGTGTGGTGCTATGAACGCACATGCGCGGTTGAAGAAAGTGTACCCAGTGCGGCGATATAATAATTTGTCAAGTGCGGCACGACGCATATGTGAGTTTGAAAATATTCGAGTTTTATGACAGTCATAAAACAATTACGCTAAAAGTAAAGAATGTTTCACACAACAGTTGTGTTTTTAACAATTTTTTGTCAAGTTACTAGGCCGTAATGTTATCTCACGGATCAAGGGTTACCTGTCATTATTTTTTTAGCCTGATATTAAATTAAAAATATAGTACGTTGTCGTTTGCTATTTAGCCGTTATGTAATGCGTGTAAAATTTTCAGCTACAGCTGCAGTTTTTTACTAGCTCATAATGAAATCCGAAGGATTTCTGTAAATATTCATAATTTTAACTACAAATACAATGGCTTAGCTGTAATATGTTTATGTGTAATTTTGTACTTTTCTTTGAATTTATTATTACCATAGATGATTATCGAACCAATAAGCCTAACCTATTACATATTTATAACTTTTCATTCATCACGAACGAACATTATTTTAAACTGACGCAGGTAACAATCGTAACCACTGTTGTGTGTGGACATCCTTACCCACCCTTATTTTGCGATGTTTTCGAAACAATAGAGATGCCTTTTGATGAACAATGAACGCACAGGTGCGGCGCGGCGCACTCGAAGCAAGCTAAGTAAATTGTATGAGGACTTTTACCATGTGCTCGTGGCACATGGTAAAAGTCCGAAAACTTGTCGGGTACGGTCGCTGGTCATTAATTACTTAACTTTACGCAATATTTATAAATAAACCCCAAAATTACTTGATGATTACATTGTTGTAAATAATTTTAAGCGAATTATATTTTTGCTTGTAACTTATTTCTTTTACTTATTGATGTATTGTAGAACGAACAGCTACAACAGAAGGATACGTTTTTTTAACTTTAGACGGCTTGGTTTCAACTGCCGTGCTTTAATACCTTATTAAAAATAGGCGAAGATAGTACAGACAACTTAGAACCATTTAAGCCATGGTTGTCTTAGACGAAGTCTAACAATTTTTTTTTTTATAAGGTTTAAAAAACGTATTGATACAAATTTTCTGAACTTTATATGTCTGTAAAAAATGTCTAATGTTCACAGAAGCCTAAAAAATGTTTTGCTTGATTGCTTACACATTACTTTGATTAAATAAATAAAAAATGAACTCATATCATTCAATTTGGCCATAATTATGCAGTTTACATAAAATTTGGGGAATTTCCGAAAAAAAAAACAAATATTAGGTTAAAAAAATTGGTAAGACTTCGTCTGAGACAACCATGGCTTAAATGGTCTGTACTATCTTCGCCTTAAAGCTTTGCACCCATCTTCCAATCACCCTGTATAATTCATCCTCTAAAAACTCATTAATCTTCTAATGATATACACTTTTTAACATTAATAGATAGATAGAATACTCTTTATTGTACACCATAAAAAATTGGTAAAAAAAAAGAGCACCTAAAAACTTTTTGGGCTTCTAATCTTCTTCTTTTCGTGTGGTTAGTGACTGCTTTGGTGTCAGAGTTTTTAAGCCGCCCATGGGCCTCTGACTTAACTGCATATGCCGTCGAGAAATATCTCTTAGACATAAGTTTCCTCACGATGCATATTGGCTTCATTGGCATTGGCTTCTAATAATACACATAAAAAAACGGGTTGCACTCCGGGAGTGCCGGCAGAAGTGAAAACGAAACAGCAGCCGCAGGCATACATTTTCGCCGCACGGTAGAAAGAGAGGGGGTACTTCCTCTCCTACGCCGCGCCGGCGCTCTACTCTCCCTCCGTCTTACGAATTTTCGATCAGGTCACGTGTCCTGACGCGAGTTTAACATTTTTTACCCATCACAGAAAAACGTGCACAAAGCCGCTAAAGATTTCATTTAAAACAAAAATGCCTGCATTTTTATTGCCTTTTCTTTCAATTTATCGCAGCAACTAAGCTAGGATACCTCGAAGGAAATCAAAATGGGAATTATTTGAGGTTCTATTAATAATAATAGCCAGGTTTAAGTACATTTTTTATTTAGTTTTTGTTGAAAAACCTTACAAAATAACAAAAATACCATTAGTTAACAAAAGCGTTCGTAAATATAATTATTTATTATGCTTAATTAAAAAAATTCAATGGTTTTCTTAGGAAAATCACTGATGTTATATGTTATGTATGACTTGAAATAAATGCTATTTACAATACAGCTGATGAATCATGGCCGATCTGAATATAGGCTCTACGAACTTTCGCGCATGTTCTCTTACTCACACTCGCCTCATGTCACCTTTAGGTTCCTAAAAAATGTTATTGCGCAGCCTTCTGCGCGCAGTTCGGACCGGTCATGATTCATCGCCCGTATTGTATATTCTTAGAACAACGTCCCTTGCCCAAATATAAGCTTTATTACACAGTACAGTAACGGCCTTGGCATATTTCCACAAATATTCGCGATATTCAGCTAATAGAAATTGTACTTTCATTGAACGCAAATAGGGTATATTTTGTATTAGCTACAAAAACGTGAATATTTTCGTGAAACGTCCCCAAGTAATAAAAAATTCAATAATAATGTGAATACATTAGCTTAAATTCAGCATTATGACATATGTTTCCACTGTTTAGTTAACTAAAGAGTGACTGTGCAAAGTTCAATGGAGGGCATATTATAGCACGTTATTTTCCATACGGGACCCATATTACATTAACATAACATCACGCCTGTATTCCCCGAAGGGTAAGGCAGAGGTGCACATATAGCACACCCACATTTCGTCAGTTATGTTTAAGTCCCATGTAATAGGGGGCGAGCCTATTGCCATCAACCGGGGACAAATCCAGACTTCGGGCTGCTACTGAGAAATTCCAGATTGAAAAACCCGATGACACTGTTCCTGAACCGGGAATCGAAACCAGGACCTCATGTAGCGCGTGCGGCCACTAGATCGACAAGGCAGTAATGTAACATCTCGACCCTTATTATGTAACGTTAAATGCATTCAATAAATGCATGGTCGACTCAGTTAAGTAGAACATTATTTAAATAAATTGTGACTAAACCCGTGGCCGCCGAATACCATAATAATATACATCTGACCTAAAACTATGTAGTAATTGATGTGATTTATACCGTGTCGTGTATGAAGCTCTAGCCACACTGAGGCTATTCCCGCGCAGGATTGGGGACTGCGCGCACACACTATTCGCGCCAGTTATTGTTCCGCATTCCGCGCGGGATTCCTATTAGCTTGACTTACAAAAATCTAGACGTTCATAGCTAATTTAAAGTGCGTGCTGTGATACTAAATCAGACAGACACGTAAAGAAAAATACACTGTACTTACTTATCACTGGCTAGGTTTCTCTTGAATTCAGAGAGGTTTCTAAATAAGTCTTTGGTCTAATAGAAACAGTTTCACCAGTGATTTGAAAATTCTCTTACAACTAACTAACTATGGTTTTCACGTTTTAGCATGACAGTAGCGATCATTGGGAAAGCCCTAATATATCTCTGTAGAAATTCAAATAATAAACTATTTATGGGTTTTCGTTATTGGAACATGTTGAAGATCACGATATAAATTGATTCAGGACATTAACGGACTTTATTTAAGTAATCTAAATAAAAAAGATAGAAAATGTAGGTGGGTCAATGACCGCTATTGCCAAGCTAAAACACGACAACTATAGGATAGACGCCACACTTCAACCTACCCGAAACTGTCGAATTTGCCCAATCAACTTTGAACCTTATGCTTTAGTAATAAAGTTGAAAATCTAATCAGCGGTAATGTTTTCCCATTGTTTGTCATACTTGTGCTTATATTTATATATAATTAGGTGTATTTATTATATTTATAGTTCTTAATAGGTATATATGTATATCTTTATATTTAAATAAATGTTTTTTCCTCAACTCTCGCTATTGCACCTACCACTGTTTGTCTCTGCATCACCCAAAGGTTGACTGGTAGAAAATGCCTGTGGCATTAAGTCCGCCTCTGTACATTTTTGTGCTTGAAGTATAAATAAATAAATAAATAAATAAAATCTATTAAATAAATTTGACAGATTGTAAGTAGGTTGATGTGCTGGCGTCTGTACACTACTCGGCCGTAAATATGACTCATCTAGTTTTAGAAAAAGCCCGGGTTTGTATGCCCGCGTTTACTTCCAGGCAAGGTATAAAACGTGCTCTACAAGTTGTGTCCTGTCCCTAGCTGCCCTCCCCAAGCGACGCCGTAAGCTGTCGTCCGTACCCCAGAGGGGGTCCCCTTATGTAGTCGCTTAGTCCTTTCTTAGGTATTGTTCGCCGAGTCGTTGAGCTCCAAGTTCTTAGTTGAGCAGTACACGATTACTGACAAATGCTTGCACTGACTGGACAGGTCAGGTGACCACTCAAATCTGTGTGGTTCTTACCTCAAAAGTGCCTTCAGACACTAATCTACATCGTCCTCACATGATCTGACCAAGATTATGTCTGGATTTAAAAAAGGACTATATGACCTCTGAGTTTATTTCGCCATTTCTTCTCCTGGGTAGTCAGTTTGCTAATGTCGACTCCTTCAAGCTTATGTTTTTTTTAATATGACTCTTAAAAGTGTTTCTGATATCCTTTTTATAGAATAAAACATTTCATTTCATTACAATTATGGCTCGATGAGTCATGTCGACGGTCGGGTACTGTATCCTCTACCCATTGGTTCACTATAACTTTTTGAGTAGTCCGCATTCGTCCAGGTGTGAGTACAACTCTTGCTTGTATTCCTCAGGGTGCTTGATATAGTGCAGTACGTGCGGTGACTTGTCCCAGCATTTGAAGTTGCACTGTGGGCATAATATGTTGGAAGTTATTAGGTATTCCGAGAAAGTAAATACCGGGTTTGACCGATATCTCACCTGATGGTAAACGATAATACGGATGAAGATGGTACGTGTTTGCCTAGAAAGAACCTACTCACTCGATACTTACGAGACTATTCCACCCAGTCCAAGATTATAGATTTACAGAATAACATCGCCCCTAAAGGGGTAGGTAGAGTTGATGAGTACATCCTCATTTGGGGAAATGAGGATGTACTCTTCAACTCTACCTACCCCTTAGCCCTTAGCTAATCTGGATTTGAGCCCGGTTAATGCCAGTAGGTTCCTATTACATGGTACTTCTAAGAACATAACCGGGGGGTTATGTTCTTAGAAGTACCATGTAATAGGAACCTACTGGCATTAACCGGGCTCAAATCCAGATTAGCTCGACCCGGGGTTCAAACCCAGGACACGCATAGCAGTTGCGCTTACAACCTAAAACCAAGACGCAGCCAACTTACTAAAAAAACTTATAACAGAAGTACGCTTTACAAAAAGTATGTTACCTTCATCCCACTCCTGACCCAGGAGTCGTGAACGCTTCTACTCCTCTTCTCAGCCCCGACCAGGTCAGTCTTGGACACCAGGAAGAGCCCTGGGGCTCTGCAAGGAGTTTCATGGAACACCTCGGTTGCTTTCATATAGTGTTTCGTCGCTACGTTGTGGAAGACTTTCATATGGGTTCTGGGGAAGTTGAGTAATCTTGTAAAATCAAGTCTGTATTTTCCTATGGGGCCGGCAGAGGTGTGGAAACTCTACATTTCGCCAGTTATATTTTTGTTCAATCTCAGATTTGATGCTACCAACTTTTTAGTTGCAGTCGGGTTTTTATATATTTTTTTACTGAAATAATTGAATAGATTATTATTTACTAGCTGTTGCCCGCCTAGCCTATGTCCTTTTTCACGTCATGGTCTACCCATGTGCCAAATTTCATCCAAATCCGTTTATCAGTTTTAGCGTGAAAGCATAACAAATAAACAAACTCACTTTCGCATTTATAATATTAGATTTTATACCTTTTAGTGTGATATATTTTTGGAATCGTCTCTTTAAGGCTTTTATTTTGGTCCCACATGGTCATAATACTTTACATATTGGTGTCTAAAATTCGCCATTTTGAATTTATAATAACTTATACCATCGCGCGACCCAGACAAGCCGAGAGAAACCGATCCATCCAGCTTCAAGGGTATAAAGAGTCCTACATATAAATACATAGATACGCATGAAAAACATTACCCTGTCTTTGCCTGCGCGCAGTCGGGTAACAAAGCAGTCTAAGTATGGGTTTATTATTCACATGTGTCAATCAGGCTATCCTAATTGCTAGAGTTGTTAATTGTTAGCCGACCGTCCAATAAGTATGCTACAACAAGACTAGTCGCATTGAAACAATACCTATTATACTAAATTACTAATGTTGATCTATTCTTAGTGGATACAATTATCATCAACATATAGGTACTTGGATAGCGTTTTTATGAAAGTTTCTTGTTGCATTTACGTAAGTTCTTCATCATCACTATGAAATTTCGAGTTTCCTTTTATTAAAAATCAGCTAAGTGCGTGTCGGACCACTCACAATGAAGGGTCCGTAGTTGGGATATCAATTCATACATATATCAAATTTCCGTACTTGGGATCCCAATAACAAACTTAACGTTGTAGTTAAAAACATGTTCTCCCATCTCCGATACGGATTTTGCAACTGCAAATGTTCGAGTTTCCTTTTATTAAAAACCAGCTAAGTGCGTGTCGGACCACTCACAATGAAGGGTTCCGTAGTTGGGATATCAATTCATACATATATCAAATCTCCGTAGTTGGGATCCCATTAACAAACTTGACGTTGTAGTTAAAAAACATGTTCTCCCATCTCCGATACGGATTTTGCAACTGCAAATGTAAGTTGGTCGATTATTACTCGTTAACTTGTAGAGCCTACTTTAAAGCTTAATATTTCGCAAACGGATCCCTGAATCCAAAAGTGGTTTTCACACACTCACAGTATTTTTTAACGACAACGACACCCCACATCATGGGATAAATAAGAAAAAAAAAACATGATTTTATTTTAAGTACTTACCACTGTCGGCGTAATTAATAATGTATACCCATACCAAATTACAGCTTTCTTGTACTAAGAGTCTCTGAGCTAAGCCGCGGACGGGCATGGCGAAACTATAAGGGTTCCTTGTTGACTACGGAACCCTAAAAAGCATTAAGATGTTTTTGTCAAATATAAATGTCGTGTGGTTTATTTTGGTACCATTTATTGCAAGTAGTCTATTAAAATGCACTTTTGCAATACAAACAATAGAATTGATCCTAGTTGCCCCTTCCAAAAGGTAGTTTCGTATGGAGAAGAATGGGCAAGCAACACTATTTCTATCTTTATTGTATTTTTGCACCGAAACAAAGAAGGTAAGTTTAACCAGAATGAAACTCTGATTAGACTCCCAGCATTAGAGGCATTGGAATTTCCTTCCGTTCCCTTCATCCTATTCTTCGTGCTGATGCGAAAGAAGGAGCAAAAAATAAGGTACTCACTTAATGTAACTTCTGAACAGCTCCTGTAAGAACTTGTTCCGCGGGAACACCGCGCTGGGAAAGCCGACGGGGATCTCGTGGATGTCCGCGCCCGAGTCCCACACTTGAGACGCTATGCGGTCTAATACTGGCTGGAATCTGGGGATAAAGGCAAGGGTGAATGAAGGCCTGGAGTTATATGAACTTTGCTGTGCTTTGTGTGTTGGATCCACGGATATCGAGGGATATGCCTTGGAGGCGTGACACGTGGCGCCTCGACATTGCTAAATTGGGCTTATGTTCGAACGGCGGCTGTACGCTTCATTCAGTCGCTTTGCAACTGCGTACAGTGTACTATTGATGCGTAAAAAACCAAAATGCCGAGCTGTGCAGTAATAATTTGTAAAAATAGGTCTAGCACCATCAACCTGAAGACAAATGGCGTGTCCTACCACCGGTAAGTAAACATTTAAGTCACTGTTTAATATTTTAAATCAATTTTTAAATCATTTACTCACTTATCCTTATCCGTGGTTGGATCATTCGGTTCCCTACAAAATGGTTGAGCTGGATGGTACTGATCCACGCGTCATGTTCGTGAACGGGCGCCGTCAGTTGAGAATGGTCATCTCTTATCTGCCAGGGCTTATTTTTAATCGTTTTTGATTTTTATTTATTTTTTTCATTGTTCTCACATATAGAATCAACGAGAGTAATGTACCCGGATTTTGTAATTTCTATATTTAAAAGAGTGTCCTTGGAGTTTCTTGCCCGTTCTTCTCCACAGAGATCTACGTTTTGGAATGGGCAACTAGCTTCAACTTCATGACTAACTGACTGACTCTTTGACAATTCAAAAGTGCCTGATGCTTTGAGTTTGAGTTTGGTGAATGAAGGCCATGAGTTATATGAAGTTTGCTTCAAATTAAATTGTAAAAGAACATTTTATATAATCAGCCTATAATGTACCCACTGCTGGGATACAGGCCTACTCCCTGTGAGAGGGAGTGGGCCGTAATCCACCACGCGGGTCCAGTGCGGTGGTTGGTGGATGTCACAATTTTTGGTTCTAGGATATGCCGGTTTCCTCACGATGTTTTCCTTGACCGTTTTGAGAACAGTGGTGATGAAATAAATTACACAAATAGAAGCGCCTGCTTGGGTATGAACCTACGCGACCTAAAGTCGTCAGTTGATGCCGGTACCGCTGAGCCACCCATTGCCCTCGAGAACATTTTATTTTGTGGAAAAACTTAGGTGTACTGTCTCCCTGACTTTCGGGTCCCATTTAACAAGTAGCTGTTTTAGGTTCTAGACTAGAGACGGCCCAGCATTTCCTACTAGCGTAAGTAAACAAAGCAATATGCTTGTTGTTTTTAGTTCTCAAGCATTCAATCTTCTCCGCCTCCCGTAGTTCAATACAGGTCTGTATTGGACTTGGTAAGCCTGATAGAATAACGCATTTTTTTCTCTGCCTACCAGGAATCCGCTTCTGATAATATTTAATTATTAAACTTACTGCTTCTTATTATTCACTGCGTGTACCAGCAGTTCCGCCCACACATACGCGCCGACCGAGAACCCGTGAATAACCAGTGGGTTCTGACTGTTCACCTCCATGAACCTTAGCAGTTTTTCTGCTATCACCTGAATACAATGAAGAATTCATGAATTTTTAGTTAAAATATTCTCCTTATCGGTATGATAGTTAAAGTTTTGATAGGCAGCTCCATGTCAATTACTGGTATTCTGCAGTTAGACTGGAAGCCGACCCCAAATAAAATGTTCTCCAAAATGTTTGCCCTTTAATACATAAAACCTTTTGAACGCTTTTTAAATAACATAACATACATATCACGACTATATTTCCCGAAGGGTTAAGCAGAGGTGTGCTATCCATGGGTGTACCTATAGTACACCCAGATTTCACCAGTTATGTTAAGTCCCATGTAATAGGGGACACTTACAAGTCCAAGACTCCGGGCTAGAGATTGCAAATTCCGGATTTTTTTGAAATCCGGATTTTTGTATTCTTGTCCGATTTCAACCCGGATTATCCGGATTTTTTGAACTTTTGAGTGTTTTAAGTTGATTTGATAAAATTGGAATAAAATAGCATACTTAAATTATTTAATATCCGTATTTATTCGCTCAAATCACAGCACGACATAATAAAATCAACTAAAATAATCAACAAAACTTAGGGTATCAGTCATTTTTCCCGTTATAAATGTACATAATCATAAGTAACATAACATAAACTGTTCTGAAACTTTAGATAATTAGGTAACATAAGTCATAACATAAACTAAAGATAATTGAGGTATCCTCCGCATTTTTATAAAAATGCAGTCTCAAGAAAAAAGTTTAACGTAACTAGTTACAAAACTTACAAATGAGAAAATAATTACTCAATAAATTATATTTTTATCTAATCAGCCAGTCATATAATAATAGTAATAGGTACGTATTTTAATCAGACTTCTTTAAAAAACGAGATCTTAAAAACATAAACGCGTCAAGTGTCTCATCGTTTAGGCGCGATCTTATTCTATTACAGAACATGCCAGCAGTAGAAAAAGCTCTTTCGGACTCAACACTGGTCGGCGATATGGAAAGCAACCCGTTCAGAGCTTTTTTTAGGATTTCTCCACGACCTCCACCGTATACCGTGACAATTTGCGGATAAATACAAATATTAACTGTTAAAATCGGTTTTGACTGAAATCCGAAAAAATCGAAGTAGAGTCTTAAAAACCGGATTTAAAAAAGTAAATAAAATCCGGATTTTTCAGTTATTTTCGAATTTCAAAGAATCCGGATTGCAATCCCTACTCCGGGCTGCTACTGAGAAATTCCTGATAGAAAAACTTAAAATTTTTTGGTATTGCTTTCAATCTCCTAATAAATTAGGAGTTTAGATTTTCTAAGATGTGAAAAACAAATCGTTAATTTTTACGGATATAATAATACCGCAATTCTTGGCTCAAGATTTAGCGAATGAATACATCAATTTAGTTTAAGCTTTGTAAAGGCTTGCTCTGACATGTCCTTGAGTTCCTGATACATAGTTTATAAGAACTCATTTCATTTTGAGGGAACATAACATACCAAAGTGAAGAAGATAGAAAACGGATAGAACATACCACACCAGAAGACTCTACAGATACATACCTGTGATCCCTTCACCGGCCACATCAGCTGCCAAGGTGAGCAAGACACGGAGACCACGTCAAACCCATGGTCTAAGTAGAGTTTAGCGTATTTCTCGACATGGTTGGGTTTAGCCATCATCCAGTTCATTATTATGCAGAGTGGCTTGTCTATGTTCTGGTTTAGTCTGAAAAAGTATAATAAGTTTAAAGTAAGTATTTCAGTCTAAATAAGTAACTTATCCCTAATGTTAACTAATATTATTGTAGCGGTTACACCGCCACATACAAACTGCGCATTAAAGACATGAAAAATCCTGCATCGCGCAATTAAAGTTTACCGCGCGAGCGACATTATAAGACTATCCGACATCAACAGTCGGGCAGTCGGCCCGCCAGACACAACACCCGTCTGGTCGGTGGATCCTCCCTTTTCTATGGTCGATGAGCGAACTTTACACCCTGTTCCTCATGCCCCTAAATTATAAATGCGGTACCTAGAGTTTGTTTGTTACGCTTTCACGCTAAAACCGCTGAACGGATTTGTATAAAATTTGGCACATGGGTAGACTATGACCTGGAAAAGGACATAGGCTAGGCTAGGCGGGCAACAGCTATTAAATAATAATCTATTCAATTATTTCAGGTAAGCTTATTGTGAAAGAATTTTTAAAACCACTGAGTAACATAGGCTATAATTTATAAACATATCATGCTGGTGAAACTGCTGGCGGAAGCTATATTTCAACACAATGCATTCATTGCTTCTTTGGGTTTACAGGCTCACACCTTTTTAGAGTTCCGTTGTCAACAAAGAACCCTAATAGTTACGCCACATGTCCGATTGTCCGTCTGTCTGTCTGTCCGCGGCTTAGCATGGGTACCTATATATATTAATCACGCCGTCATCGTCAGTGTGAAAATAAAATCAAGTTTTTTTTTTTGTTATCTATCTACCCTACACGTAAAATGAAGACTTTTTTTTTCTCGTCTATCCGTAATCGAGATCGTCTACGTATGTAATATAAAATATTGTGTGTGTGAAAAACATTTTTGGATTCAAGAATCCGTTTACGAAATATTATGTCTTTACCTATGAAATTGGAGATTTGTATGATAAATTTAAAAAAATATTTTTTTTTTTTTTTTTTTTTCAGCTAATCAAAGTACTGGCCCAAATTATCTATACAATTTTGCCATTTTAATGGCAGTTTGTTTGTTTATTCCTTTACTGTAGAAGTCTGCTGGACGGGAGGCGATGAAGTCAGCGAAAGCGTTTTGTACTGCCTATAGGGTGTTGAACTTTTTCCCACTTAAAAAATTGTCTAAATTTTGAAAAAAGTAGAAATCTGTTGGGGCAAAGTCCGGTGAGTACGGTGGATGACGGAGAGCTTCCAGCTGTAACTCTTGTAGCTTTGCGATGGTCTGTCGTGAAGTGTGAGCTCGCGCGTTGTCGTGGAGAAGCAATGGGGAAGAGCGATTGACTAGTCTTGGTTGTTGAATTACGAGCTTCTCCATCATTGTTTGCAATTCTTGGCAACAGAAGAACTTTAATGTTGTTTCGACACTAACTCCAAAGCCCGCAGCAAGCTCAGCCGTAGATTGATTTGGATTCGCTTCCACTATCGCCTTCAATTCGTCGTTGTCGACAATGGTTACCGGCCGACCGCGAGGCTCGTTCTTCAACTCAAAATTTCCAGATTTAAAACGATTGAACCAATAATGGACCGTGTTTATGCAAGCAGTGTTAGGCCTGTACACGTCGTTAATGTTTCGTGTTGTTTGCTCAGCGGTATTTCCACGTAGGAACTCTTGGAAAATTGTACGAATTTTCTGTTTATCCATGGCGCCAAAAACTACCACAATGTCACAAAAACAAAAAACTGTCTAAAAATAAATGACTGAATTTGAAATTAAATTAACACGTCTTTCGAATAAAATTCATTTGAATTTCGAATTGCGCGCCAATCCACAGATAATTAAATCTGAAAATGCTGGTTATAGAATCTCAAATTACATAGGTAGGTACCTACTCGTATTATTAAGGTTTAAAGTGCTAATTTTTGTTAGGGTCATGTATCCTCCAACCTTTTTTTTTTTTTTTTTTTTTTTTTTGGGTGGGAAATCATCAAATGACTTCTCCCGCTCTGGGTGGAGCGGGAGGGCGTGTCAGACTCTTACTGACTAAAACCCACCCGTGTTCCTTCTGTTGCCTGTGTAATGCCAGGGGGCCACGGTATCCCTTTCGGACTTTCCCGCAACCCCGGCAGGCAATGGTCTCATCGGACCCCTTCATTCGCTGACATCTCTTTGAGGCGCACGTGGAACACAACGCGCCGTCGACCCGGGCTTGGTCCTTACCGGACGGCGAGCTACTATGTATCCTCCACCCTGCCAGTTAAATGGTTCGTTTTGGATATGGCAGTAGTATTTGACAACTATCACAGCTAAGTAGGCATTACAAGTTAACGAGTAATAGGTACACCTATTCTTCCTCCAGAAATACTCCCCGTATTTCTTTCAATTATTGTGAATCTTTTGGTAATATAACTTACTTCATAGTGCTAGGATCTGCTTTTAACTTGACTATATCATTGCTGATGTACACCATGTTTTGGTGTATATTCTGCGTGTGCGCACCGCGATCCACCGACATCGTCGCCACGGGAACGCATGATAATAGCGGACGGGAAGCTACCTGCAAAAGCGGAAGATTTAGTTAGAATTCCGATGGAAAAAATATTATGCCTGACCATACTACTTACTGTGCGCTTGCACTGGCGAAACATTCACAATAAAACATGTTGAAATCTCTATTTTCTGTCAATGTTCCGTACAATGTTTGACATGTTTTGTTGTGAATGTTTCACCAGTGCAAACACACAATTAGACATCATCTATCGATGCGCTGATTTAGATACTGCTCAGCCCGAGAGTCGAACTCACGATCAATCCTTTCCTAAGCAGTTTCTATTTAAATTTTTGTACTCGTTTTGTGGGAATCATGAAAACTAAAAATCGGTTGTACTCACTACCTTGAACAGTTGAACTTATTGTGAATATTCATTTTATGTAGGTAATTTAACTAGCTGCGGAACCACCCCAAATTTAAATCGACACGCATCGAAGGGACAAGCTAGGAACAAATTATCGGACGCGTCCGTAAGCCGCGGCTGACAATCGCTGCTTATTTGTATCTGGATATTACGTTTAGCACTACACTGTGCGTGGTCCCAGCATACGGTATTAGGTAAATCAACCCTCTGTCAAAAGACTTCCGTTATAACAAATAGGGGTTTAGAGGACAGGACGACCTTCACAAGAAATGTATTGTGTTGTCAAACATTGTATGGAACATTATGTCCAGATTTTTTCACGCGGCGATTTTTTTTCGTTCACTGGATTTTCATCGCTCTGCTTAGCGCCGAGGGTTGAAAATCCAACAGTGTGTTTTTTCAACGCGTTGGGACGAGAGTGCGTCCCAGTGCGTTGGAATCTCAACACTCGGCTCAACACCGAGAGTTGAAAATCTAGTGCGCGATAATCCCGCCGCGATTTTATTACGTCCATACGAATATGGGGTAACAGAAACTAAAGATTTCAACATGTTTGTGAATGTTACGCCAGCGCAAACGCACAGTAACGTGTCTCCCGCTCTTGGCGGAGCGGGAGGGTATGTCAGACTCTTGCTGACTAAAACCCACCCGTGTTCCTTCGGTTGCCTTTACGTTGCCAGGGGCCTCAGTATCCCTTTCGCACTTTCCCGCAACCCCGGCAGGCATCGGTCCCATCGGACCCCTTCAATTGCTGACATCTCTTAGAGACACAACGCGCCGTCGATCCGGGCCTGGTCCTTATCGGACGGCGAGCTACCTATTGCTCACCGTCCGCAAGCCTGCGCCTACGGTGGCCGGGAATCGGCTTGTGATTCCCGACGCCCAGGGCATCTCCTGCGGCGTCTAAGACGGCCTCCCATGCCCTCTCGCTCCGTACCATGGCCTGGACCAGGGCCGAACGCGAGAGATCCCCGCCACCGACCGCCTCCACGAGGACACGGTGGTGCTCTGCCCAAGCCGGGCAGACCTCCACCGTATGCTCTATCGTGTCCTCCGGGCGATCCACGCAGTGATGACACCCGGGCGTTCCCGGGCCTTATCCGAAACAGGAACCTCCCGAAACAACCATGTCCGGTGAGGACCTGCGTCAGGCGGAAGGTGAGGACGCCGTGGCACCTCTCCAGTCACTCCTCAAAGAGGGGACTTATCGCCGCAATATCGGCGTGCCCAACAGTAAAGGCTCGTGCAGACCAGCGCGACGCGACGGCGCGACGCGACTCGAACAATACAATTTCTAAGAAAACTTCTCGGTATAACAATAGCCGATGTCGCGTCGCGCTTGTCTGAACGAAGCTTAACGCGGGCTGGTGTCCGTAACTTCACGTCCAAGCGCGTACCTATTTTGCGTACGGAATTTTATTAGACTGTATTGGTCGATAGATTGTTTTGTTAGACTCGCAACCGGCATGCGTGTGACCAGCATCCTAATTACGTAACACATTTTCAATCACAATCCGAGCGTTTTGAAGTTTATTTCTATACATTAGGTTTGAAAAATTCGTCTGGTCAACAACGAAAATAACGTAATGAACGTTGCTAAACTGTCAAAATGAAACCAATTACGATCAATCATAATTTTATGTGTGTTGCGCGATGTATGAACGTAAGCGAAGCAAAAGGAGTATGCTAAGGATCTTGTTCAGCAGGTGGTGTTCTGTAGTTTCTCTTTACCCTCATACTCATAGGAAGAAGGCGTGAGTGACTTTTAAACTCTCTCCCCCATAGGCGCGTTTTTATCGGTCGATAATAACGCTGCGTTTTACAAAATGTACTGAAAGAAGATATCGTAATAACGCTTGCCTTATTATCGCGCGATAAAAACGCGCTTGTGGGCGAGAACATGTTAGAAATATCGCACGATAAAAACGCAGCTATGTGCAAGGAATCGGGACGCATTAGCGCAATAATGCTTACATTATTACCGCGCGATTAAAATGCGCCTGTGGGAGAAAGGCTTTATGTATGTACGTATGTATTGGCACAGAGTATTGGTCGCAAACCTACTCAAGTATAAATATGTTTTGTAGTTTTATAAGATGTACGAAGAGACTTTACTTACATTTTTACAATAGATTAATCTTTTTCCGTGGTTGAGGGCGCCGCAAACTGCATTCCGCAACCGAAAAACCTCCATAGCAACCCGCGACCTAGGAATGTCAAACAAATAATAAATGTATTATAGGCATTGATGTATTAAAAGAGGTACTCGTAGATAAGGGACTTATAGTCACAGCGCCCGGTCCTACTCAACTAAGTGATTGCCCGTAGTTGGCACTCAGTCGCACACGGAACATCGTAGATCACACAGCTCAATAATTTCAGTTTTTTGTAATAAAAATAAGCCTCAAAATGACTTCTTGTGCAGCTAAACAGTGCTTTAATAATACAAGAAAGAAAAATAAGACTCATGGGATTACCTACCACTCGTAATACAGCCAAAAATGTTAATTTGTTGAAAATTACAATAATATTTTAACGTTTGCTTCGCCATGTTTTGTGAGAGCGAGATAGATATTAAAAACATGCGTGAAAGACACAATACGCACACAATGCGCGAGGTGCTAACGCGATATCGCTCGCACGTCAGCGCCGTCTCCTATCTCTATCCTCGTCTATCGGTAACTGTAGCTTTGCGACTGTGAGATGACATTGATCACAGATGTGTGAGTTTCGGTGCATGGCATGTAGTCGTGCGCCGAGCCCAAGTTTACTGACTGCGATGTTAGCGCGTAACATATCTTCCTCCTTTTAATACGAGTACATCAATGACTATAGGTACTTCCTTTAAATTCTACTATCGGTTACAGATAGTTTATAACCTGGATTAACACATAGGTTACCTATACAAACTGTTTATTATCCCGGTAGTATGTTCCCGTGGGATATTTTCCGACTTCCACGCACGTAATATATGTATTCTTCAAATAATACCAATCACACTAATATTATAAAGGCGAAAGTTTGTGAGTGTCTATGTTGTCTCTTCTTCACGCTTAAACTACTGAACGGATTTGGATAAAATTTGGCACACAGATAGTTTACAACCTTCTTATCCCGATATTCCCACGGGATCGAAACTTATGCGGGTGAAACCGCGGGGCGCAGCTAGTAGAAAATAATTACAATACATAATTAAGCAGTGAATGTATATGTTTACTTCCTGCATAGTTTGTATAATATGTTGTATTGATAAAATGCAGGCTAAATCTATCCAGCAGTTTTGCTTTTAAAACGTTTCAAGCAGACATATGTACCTACAGACCCATTTTGTTATTTACTAACGACCCGCCCCAGCTTTGCACGGTTTTTACAACTTGAGAAAACATCAATATTATGTCTAACTTTAATATTATGTACTTATACCTCCCGGAATAAGTTCATTAAATGATGGTGAAAACCGCATCAAAATCCGTTGCGTAGTTTAGAAGAACAACGGGTCAGTGACAGCTCGGCCCGAGTCAACTCAACCCGAATAATAGTACCAGATATTTCACTTCCGATAGCGGTGATTTTTACGGTCAGGCAGAAAATCGATATTTTAAAATAAATCATTAAGAATTTAATTTTGTTATCTCAAGATTTTGTTTTTTTATTTACATACAAAGCAGTATAACATAATCTACAACGCCTATTTGAATTATGATACCTGTATGTATTAGTAGCCTAAGTTCATTTGTTTTTAAATTGTCTCTGGACTAAAGAAGACAAGCGTTCCTTTGCTAAGAAAAAACTATTTCACAAAAAATAAAACCGACTTCAAAAAAAAAACCAAATGTAAACATTTTTTTTTTGCCACCGACGTCCGAAATCAAAGTTATTTTTCACTTCTAAGTGTTTTTTTTTTTAAGTCGGTTTTTTTTTTTTTTTAAAAAGTTTTTTTTTTCACTTTTTAGTTGTGGTACCTACACAAAACCCCCACAAAAATTTGAATACCAAGTAAATTACAGTGACAGGAACTATTAGAATATCATCCACATACTTGTACCTTTAAGTATAGGTACTAGGTGGGAAAACTATGTATTATTGAAGCTAACTCAAAAACCCTTCATCAGATCTTGACCAAATTTATATGGGACCATTTCTGAAGTATGCCCTACCAAACAAAAAAAGAATCATCAAAATCGGTTCATAAAATACGAATTTATCCGCGAACACACATAAAAAAATAAAAAAATACGGTCGAATTGAGAAACCTCCTCCTTTTTTGAAGTCGGTTAAAAATGACACGCATCGGATCTGATGACAATAGATAAGCTTTCTATCTCACTCTTGCACATCAAATTTACAATAGTCTAGATTCTAGAACATAAAAGACATGATGGTGATTTCTGCGATTCTGATTTCTGCTTATAATATATGAATAAGTATTTAAATAAATAGACAGCTCGTGGGTAAGTAATAAGAGCCGCACGGGTCGATCCATCCGGTTAAGCTATGCTTGCCAGGGTTTATTTATTAAAACTTTATGCACAGGTAAATAAAAAATACTGTACAAAGGCGGACTTAATGCCAGAGGCATTTTCTACCAGTCAACCTTAGGGTGGTGCAGAGACAAAACATGGCAGGTGCAAAATAAGTGCTAGCAAATTTGAAAATTAATGCCTATTAATACATAGATACATGGTTCTCTTGTCTTGGTCTTTCAGGGTTCTCTCTGTATCTTTTCATACCGAAACTCCTCCATGCCTCGGAAAGCACGATATAGGCCGTTGGTCCCGGCTGTCATTTGTGAATCTTTGACAGTCATTTCGACAGAAGCCCGAAAGTCTGACAGCCAGTCTTACCAAGGGTTATCGTATTACCCAGTTACTCCGTCGTGGAGGTCAGATAGGCAGTCGCTCCATGTAAAATACTGGTATTCAGTTTTATCCATCCAGTTAGAATGTATGCCGACCCCATCATAGTTGCGAAAAGGCTAGGCAGTAGGTAGGTAAGTATATAAATATATTTAAAAAAAAACAGTCTTTGTTGCAGAACAAGTTCATAGCATCACGCCTTATTTCCCTGAAGGGTTAGGCAGAGGTGTACCTTTAGTACACCCACATTTCGCCTTAACAAGTTCATAGCATTCAATTTAATTTTAAATTTGTGGTCGTTACTTATCATGCCGACGGTACGCGCCACTGTTTTTTGGCGTTTTGACGACGTAGTATCTGGTATTATTATTCGGGTTGAGTTGACTCGGGCCGAGCTGTTACTGACATAGAACAACGGGTGCGGTCACACAGACACGAAAGGCGATTTCAATTTATGATGTGTATAGTTAAAGAAATTGAGGTAATAATGATGATCGTCAATCTTCATCATTTATCATCACGTTCTGTTTTTTTTACAAATAAAATACCTACCTAAGTTAAATATTCTGTTTCAAGAATTGCTTTAAATTACTCATTGTGACTACATTCAATGCTATCGAAAATAGGTCAGTTAATTAGTAATTGTGAGTCACTAGTATCAGAGACAGTCGGCTACGAAACTGGAGCTCTTTTAATTTCATTAAGTCATCGATAACAGATGGTAAATGCATTATTTATGTTATGATAGGAACGTATAACGGGATAAAAAAGTATCCTATATCCTAATTCAGGTCTTAGTCTATCCTTATACTTTATCAATGTTCTAAAATTCCAGTTCCACACAAGAGAGGACGCCTAGTCAATAAAATAAATGAAGGTCCTGTTTTCTACATAAGGCTCAGATAAATAATAACCTAACATCACGCCTACAATCTCTGAAGGATCAGGCAGAGAGTACCTTTAGTACAAACACATTTAAAACAACCACCCTGATAAACTATCTGAAGGATAATTTCATAAAAAGATGTCGCCTTTTTTAAATTATCTGGTGGGAAGTGCCAACCCAGAGGTGGTAAAACAGTCTATATGTTTATTCAACAGTTGCCATTAAAATTGGTGATCCCATTCACACAGTAAGAGATGACTGAAAAAGAAAATGATAACTAACAAAATGTTTACATCATCAATAAACAAATTGTTATTATTATGCTACCGTAAACGGAAAAACTATAGGTAGGTACTTAGAGTAAAGAACTTATGTATATAATATATACTACATTATTATTTACTTTCTCTAACCTTTGTACCGTACCTATACGCTTTAAGTAGGATAATAACAAAAAATGCATGTATAATTTTATATTGTTACTACATAACACTAACCTTAGATCTAGCACAATTTAAAACACTTAATTACACTCAAAAACATCCGTACAGTGAAAAATAGTTATAAATGTCACTTATTTATGCAAAATACTATGACCCGAAAGTGGGTTAATGCCCTCAGTTAATGGTGCGCAAACGTGTGTCGAGCACGCAAGCCGCGTGTAAACTGACGCGGTCACGCGGCGCAGCCAAAATCAGCTCAAGGATATTATAAGCCCACGTTCGCACGGACGTAAAAATATCGCGGCGGGATTTTATCGCGCACTGGATTTTCAACTCTCGGTGTTGAGTCGAGCGTTGAGAATCCAACGCACTGGAACCTGGAACGCACTCGCGTCCTAGGGCGTTGAAAAAACACACTGTTGGATTTTCAGCTCTCGGCACTAAGCAGAACGTTCAAAATAGAGTGCACGCAAAATATTCGCCGCGTGAAAAAATCGTCCGTGCGTACCTGGGTTAAGAAGGCGAAATGTCTAGAATTGCTTCCAGTTATTATGAAAGATGTATTAATGTTCCTCGGTATGAGGCTGGCTGGGCAATTGACATTTTGTACCGTAGTAGTAGTTACAACGCTAACTTTGACATTGTGGTGTAAATAAGAACTGTAGATGTATTGTATTGTTGATTTAATAGGTAAAGCGCCATATTCACGATCACGATCCATCGTGCATGTGCAAAGATCATGAACGATGCACGACGAACAACGACAGTGAATAGTTTAGACGTACGTCGATAAATATGATTAATTGCTTGCTCGATTTGCACGAACAATATTTAGCATCAAGCCTCGTGCAGACTGGCGCGCTAAGAAAACTTCACGGTAGAACAATTACCGGGTGTCGCGTCGCGCCAATCTGCACGAGGCCCGAGGCTTGAAGCGAGCATCCCCACCACCCCGAACGTCGTGCAGATGCACAGTGAATAACGCCGACGTACGTCAGAGCGATCGTGCGTCGTGAGTGCTTGATGAGCTTGATCGTGTACACTCACAGCAGATTCAGCATTTAGAACTTGTGTCGCATGGTGATTGCACGTCAAAATGGATCGCGAAGCACTATCAAGATTTATTGAAAGATATAAGTACCACACTTGTCTGTGGAATGTCTCAAGTGCGGACTACGTGATCAAACAAAAAAGGATAAATGCATTACAAGATTTGGTGCCCTTTTTAGGTGAAGGTGCAACAATTGATAGCGTGCGTAAAAAAATAGACATCATTAGAAACGGTTATTTCAGAGAGTTAAAAAAAGTTATTGCCAGCACATGGATGTCCGCAAATAATGTGTATACGCCAACATTGTGGTACTATGATTTGATGTCTTTTTTGTCACCAGTAAAAATTTCTACACCAGGCCTTGAAGAACCGGTAAGCTTTTATTGATAGGTACCTATGTTTTTTTTTAAGTTGAAAGAGAGAGTTTCTTTTTTTACCCCACTGCGGCAAAAAAGGAGGGTTATGGGTTTGACCTTTAAGTATGTGTCGTATTGGTGTCTTTGGAGTCACCAATAAAAAGATCGGAACTGTAACTTAGGATCCTGGCAAAATACGGGCTTTAGGTACATATTTTTTTTTGTGTGTCGACCAATCATTCCAGCATGAAAGTAAAAAAAAAAAACATATTTACCGTTTACCACAGCAAAAAGTACGACACTGAAATATTTCTTGTAATAATAGTAAATAGAACCACAGTGAACCCCTTGATTAGGGTTATATGAATATGCTTCCCGTCCATTGCGCGTACGCAATTTGGGAATTGCTATGTTCCAATCGTCAGTAAACGATGGAACTGAAACAAGGAATTAAATAAATAGTAGATATATATATACATCACGATTCATCAGAAGAGGAACCAGAGGAACTACTTGATTTAAAATAAGTTCTCATTATATTATACACAATTTTAATGTTTCAGTGACTAACGTACTTAATTTTATTTTAGGTAACTGCAGCATCTGGTGGAGGCCCAAGCAAAATAAGAAGAAAAAAAAGAGGAAGCACTAAAACCCAAGTGAATGTTGCCAAAAAGGTATTGACCGAAGACAACCCTAACATTGCTGCGGGTCAGGACAATACATTTGGATTATATCTGAACCAGCAATTACAAAAACTGTCAAGTGATCAAAGGATATTAGCAGAAAAATTAATGTCAGATGTATTGTTTATGGCAAGAACAAACCAATTAAATGCTACTTCACTAGTCGTCACACGCCCATCCTCTCAAGCATCCTCCACATTAACAGAGCGTCAGATTTCTCAAAACTCACCATATGATGAAGAGTCTGATGAAAAGTATGATGAAGAGTCATGACCTATACAATATATCACTTCGCCATACACTCAAGACGTGGTTTCACCCCCAGACACCCACATTTCAACTCCAATCACAGGACACTCTTCATCACCTATGCAATACTCTTCCACACCGATTCAGTATTTTCCTGTATAGATACACCTTCTACATCAAAAGGTTGTATTGAAACGCAAGTTTCTGATCATACACCATCTTCTCGGACGGTTTTTTCGACAAATTCTTTAATTCAGTATCAAGATACATTACAGGAATGACCAAATACAAAATTTTCTTCAATTACCTACAATAACAGAAATTTTAAATTCTGCCCCAGTACACACAGTTATTAAAAGCATTCTAAACCAATTGCTGTTTTTTTTTTTAAAGAAATGAATGTTCATCAGTGTCACTTCTACATGTAAGTAAGTAATTTTTCGGGTTTTTTTATTGCATTTTTTCTTTTCTTTCCTTTTTTCTACTTGCGAAATATAATAATGTTACCTATATGTTGTTTTCTCTCTATTAGTATTAAATAAATATACTAAATCTAAAAAAAATGTTTTATTCACTTACCTTGAGAAACTCATACTTTATTAGATAAAGCTTTATAAATTGCCAAACAAGTTTCAAGAATAATTTTACTCGTCAGCTGCGGTGAAATTGCAGGATGTAGGTAATTCCGGTACGGCTCGCAAATCCTTCCATATCCTAAGGGCACGTCTTCCTTACCATTACCGCGCCCCCCGGTCTACTCCTTGATATGCAATGGCCTCTGTAGCCCCATGAGGCTCCAGGGACTAGTGCAATCTTGGGGTTCATTCGATTTATCGAGTCTAGTTAAACCACGCTGGGGTCGGTGCATTTCATTCCTTCATTAGCTGCGGTGAAACTGGATAACTTTCTCCCGTCGCAAATTATCGTGAAGTTATAAGTAAAAGTTCCTGTACTGAGACACTATCTCTCATATCATGACGTTGAATTTCAGGTGCCAGCGTTCCTAATATTTTGCTGTCCACTCTGAGATAAGTATGAAATCTATCAGATTCAACAAATCTTTCATGATGTTATTCATTTGAGTATAGGTAGGTACTCTGCACGTTTAAGATATTTTTTGACGTGTAAATCTTTCCTCCCGTTTTCCTGCAATCTGTGGGAGTGATTTCGTGAAAAGCGATGGAAATGTATAACAGGAAGCCGGGCCAAGCGCGCGCGGTGCTAGAGTTGGCCATCAGAATCGACTTAGACGACGACCCGCCCATTTAATGTTGCTTATTACTAAGGTGACATGTCAATGTTATAATAGGATGTTACACATCATATGCGACTACTCTGTAAGGCTTTTTTTTTATTTATAAAACCTCTTCATATTTTTTGTCGTCTTCTGATCTTGCATGTATTGATAAAAATGGTGGCATTATTACAAATATTAAACACGTGTGCTCTTTTAATTCGTTCGATTACATCTAGCACGCTAGATGCGCGCGCACGATAGATAGTGTAGGTATGCTACGTTCAGCACCGCGGCCTTGAGCGGACGTACAGCTGATACGTAAATAAGGCACTTAATGCACTAATAACGTGCATTAAGATCGTAAATAAGGCACTTAATGCACTAATAAGACTGGCTTCAAAGAAAGACGGTAAGTAACTTCGTTACAATAAGGACAATTTGAATTGAATTAGGAAAGTTAGTCTTTACCGGGCTATCGACCGATCCAGCTATTAATTACTATATAGCAAGGGACTCGCCCCCTATTAAATGGGCGAAATGTGGATGTACAATAGGTACACCGTACACCTCTGCCTATTAATTCGGGGTATACAGGCGTGATGACCAAGGCCGTAGCCAGGAATTCATTTTGGGGGAGGTTAGTGTTTTTGACGAAATAAAAGTATTTTTGATTTCAGACGGTAAGAAAAGAGTAAAGATTAATAAAAAAGAGTATTATTTATTGTTTTTATAACATCATTTTTTATTTTTCGCGGGAATTCGTTTAAAAAAATACGTTCTTAGATGATGATTGATGTTGGTATTACATACCCAGTTAGTACAATTACTAACGCGGTAAATGTGAGTATCCTTTACAGGTGTTTTCCTCGAAGGGGTAGGTACGCTGAAGTCTGTTTATCTTTTGGGGGGAATACAGACAGACAATGTGCATTATTGATTCATTGAGTAAATGTTCTTTTTCGGAATTTCGAGAAGGCAGCAAATCCATAAAAAATAAGGATCATCGTACAGTAGTTCTCCGTTGGAAATTTTCCCAATTCATAATTCGAAACGGACTTAGGCTGGCCTAACAATTCACCCGGCTCTACATATAGGTATGAAGCATAAACAATACAAGTTAAGCATCAAGTTTTTCGGAATTGCATCGCACACCTCTGCAATATGTAAGTAGTTCATGAATCCTTTTACCATTTCTCGATACGTCATTTCAGTATGTTTTATACGAGAATACGAGGTATTGACTATCGTGCTGTGCGTGACTCCCCTTAATAATTGTAATTAGGTTAGTTCCATAATGTGTAACTGGTTGTAGTCCCAGGAATTTGAGTGCAAAACATGTCAAAAAAGCGACTAGAGAATCCGTAGAAACATTATGGTTTTTGGGGGTGCCATTAAATTGCCTCAATGACTGGCGATTTTTAAATGTTGGTACAGTCAGCAAAAGTCATTTAAAAATTTCGTAATCATCATTATATGACGCAAAATTATTAGATAAACTGTTTTTTAGCATTTCAATTACCTAATCTTCTTCTTCTTCATCGTCGTTGTATCGATGATTCCATTTATCCTAAATAAGCTTCGACCAGAATTTAGCCACATTGACAGCGTCAGCGTTGGCCTCGCAAAGCCATAGTGCAGATGTTCTTATTATACAGAGAGCAAGACAAGAGGCGAGGCTTCGTTCGCGATGTGGCTCCACAGTCGCACTGTGGTTCATCAGAGTACCCCAGCCTGACTAAGTTGTACCTACAGAGGCCCTCCAGGCTTCTTAGACGTTTAAGAGATTTCCAGGTGCGCATGGCAGATGGTGGTAATAGTTTAAAAGTAGTCAAGTATTATTTTAATATTACACCTGTTCTGTTTGTAGGGTTCCGTACCAGACAAACGGAACTCTATTACTCAGCCTCTGCTGTCCGTCTGTCTGTCAATGGACTGTATCTCATGAACCGTAATATTTCTACAGATTGTGTATTTCCATCGTCGATATAACAACAAATAATAAAAATAAAAGAAAGGTAAAAAATTAAGGGAGTCCCCATACAAGAAACGTGTTTATTTCGTTTTATTGCGTTTTTACTATATATTTTATGGTAGAACGGAACCCTTCATGTGCGAGTTCGGCTCGCAATTGGACGGTATTTTTCAAATTTTGTTTTCATAAAATACTGATTGGCTAACATTTTTACCACAACATAATCGCTGTTCAAATATATTTTATTTTCCAATTACTTAATTTGTAAGTATGTTATTTCCTTATTTATAAAAAAAATCAAACGACCAAAAAGTTTTTATAAAAGTGTATTTTCTATAATAATATATTAAACTACCGTGCATATTCTCTTAAACTAAAACTATAACGTAAAAAACCTTATATACTAAACATGATATAAATTCTTCGCTTTAATACTTTAGACCTGTACCCAAATTGCTCTCTTGAAGTAAAAAAAAATAATCTGCTCAACAACGTAAATAACGCAATGAATGTTGTTGAACTGTCAAAGTGCAAACAGCTGATTCACAACTTTGTAAAATTCATGTAATTGACAATAGTTGTTTCTTTAATTAGTTTAGGAACCGACAAAATACGTATAAAAAAGGAGTTACTGTCTCTAAAGCTAAGTTTACATTGGTCGAGTGGTTAGTAGTGCAGCAGTCGAGTTCTGTTAAAAACATAGCAAGCTAGTAAAAACTAAGATTGACATTTATACTACTGGTAGCACTCGAACTAAACTAATAACTCTGCTAATGTAAACGCACCTTGCAAGTCGAAGTCGAGTCAAGCTAAAGTAACAAAAAAAATACTTAACGACAGTCAAGTGTTTTAATGTTAGATTTCATAAAGAGTGTTACATCCCTTTCTTTCTCATAGTTGAAATTAAATGACGAAGCGAGACAAAACACCATATTTAACGAGCTTAAAAATATCAATTGATTCAATACACCAATGCGTTTTTAAACAAATCCATCAACAAAACATAAAAAATCTAGCAACACTGTCATCCAGTGCTGCCAGCAACACAACAAAAGTACAACGATCCAATATTCTTCATTCAATATCAAAATGTCAACAAACCAATGTTGCCATTTTATTGGTTAATAAGCTTTTCACTTGTCTTCTTTTTAGGAAAATTTTGCCATTATTTTTAACTTAGCTTAAAAAGCCTATTGCATGAGCTTGTTAAAACAAAAGCTCCAGCATTATATTTTAAAAGTATTCTCCCGAGAGTTAAATTTAATTTATATGAACTATTAAAATCAGGTTATAAAATATGCTTGCATTGTAGTTAGCGACTACACTTACAATTCCTTTGAGTTATGTGGATACTACTTTACCCGTGTGAACTAGGCTTTAGCAGTAGTTAGTCGCTAACTGAAATGCTCATTATAACCACTGCTCATTTTAACACATTGCGGGACACTAAATGTCCCCGGACCACATGATAGTACAGAAGGTGCATCCCGCATTTTAGGTATGAAGCTACAAGTACCATCGAAGAAGTTCATATCTACACACCGTAAAGACTATTTTTGCTTGCAGCGCTCAGCCGCTATAGAACCGGGGCGGGAACAGATGTAGTCATCGTGTTCACGGGATTTTGTTTTCAAACTGCTTAGATATGAAGTTCTTCGATAGTACGCGGAGGCCTCGACTTGTCGGGCCAATTCAGTGAGTGTAACGTAGTCAGAAGATATAAGAGTTACGCGGTAGAAAGAGAGGCAACTTCTAGGTGAATATAACTGTCGGTAATTAGCGCTGTGCGACCTGAATTGCACTTTATTGTGTCGTAAGCAAGAGACGCTTTTTATTTTAATGATTTTGCGGAGTGAACCATCTGTATTAGTCTGTGCCCAGACGTAATAACAATAAAACTTCTATTGTGTCTCGTACAGTGGCCTTATAGTAGTAGTAAGGCATTGACGACTGACGTACTCTTTATTCAGATCCGCCTATAATAAATCATTTTGTGAAATATTGTAATGACAGTTAAAAACTGCCTTTTAAAAATATATTTTAAGTTCATCATTACATAATCATAGTCGCTGCCCGCATGCGGTCAAAGCACGGAACATCCCTAATTTAAAATTATAAAGTAATATCATTCGGGAATCAAAAGTATCTCATTGCCATTTGTTTTGTAGTACTGTCCACATTTATGCTGAAATAGCTTTTCACGGATTTCAATTCACAAACTATATTGCTTCCAAGCTAATTTATACAGGGTCTGAGGGTATTATTAACCGGAGTGTAACTGTAAGATGTAGTTCAAATCCGATTATTCACCCAATTCGGTCAAGCCAAATATCGAATGACAGAGCTTTAAACGTCATTTTCAGAATGGTTATAGAACGTTAACCCTATGAAGGCAACCAAATCTGATCCCTTATTATGAAAGCAGTATTAGATTATTATAGTTTCAGCCCCTATTTTAATCCAAACGCAAAGAAATGTACAAACTTGGAACAGTTGCGATAGAGAAACGTATTATAAATCACTACGTATTTTTAAGGTAACCCTAATTCATGAAAGTGGCTAGGGCACACTATGTGGTACTTGTTGACAGACCTACACTGTCCACCCATATCTATTGACAGTCTAATTTAAAAACATCGTAAAATCCTTTTTTTTTCAAGAGTAACGGTTGTATTTCTGGCTCTTTTCCATGACATAACCAATGGGAACCGTACACCTAGCCTCTGACGTTTCAGAAGTCCCCAAGTAGGTTTATATGAAATCAAATATTTTGAATAAAATTTTCTACAGACTGCGACATTTTGAATGCAAAGACGGCCTTATTTTATTGTTTTCCAATACTTCAGCTCACATCACAAGGGTCCAGTAACCGTTCAAAAACTGACCCATCTAACTACATAGTTCAATAGACCTTACACTTATAGCCTCATCCTCATCTTCTCGGGCTGCGAGACGAGTCCGTAGGCGTCCAGATGTTCGTACAGCGCCGCCACGTACTCCTTGGGGTGTTTTGTGTAGTGCTGCACGTGGGGGGATCGGTCCCAGCACTTCCAGGTGCACTGTGGATAGAAGAAAATGGAATATTAGCGAAAAGTATTAAATTGGGGATTAATCATACCCGGCTGTATATCGAGTTTACATACTAACAAGGAGTTCTGGTCTGATTAAATTAATATTGCCACCAAAGAAATTGCTAAGAAGAAGTATGATAACATGTTTCCAAAATTTTTGCCAACCACTGGAATTCTGCTAACCCAGAATTTACAGTGGCGATCAACCAAAAAAGTGGCAATACTATAAAGCTTGGTGAGTCCCAAAACAATGTTCCTACTGTCTTGGAACGCAGATGTGTTGGAGTTCCAGAGACAAAAGTCACAAACCTACAATGCCTCATGTGCCTATAATTTCACCGAACCCTCGAACCGTAACTCGGTAACGTTGCTTGTCGTCGGAAATCGGTATGGTGATGATAAATGAAATGAAAAATGCTCTACACTACAAACTACTACAAATTTACCTTGACGCCCATCTGCACCCAGCTGTCGTGCACGCTGCGGTTGCTTCGCTCGGCGCCCACGGGATCACTGCGCGACAGTAGGAACAGAGCCGGCGCGTGGCACAAGTTTGTGTGGAACAGTTGGGAGGACCTGATATAGTGGGATGTGGCTGCCTCGTGGAAGGTCTTCATGTGGTACCTGAAAAGTGGAAGATATGGTGGTTAAATGATTTTGAAGTTGGTATACGAGTATCAGTCTTTTTATTGGCTGTAGACTGCTGCAAACACTATCTGGCAAATAAGGGTTTAAAGGTCCGACACCACTCCTTTTTTTTTTTTGGGTGGGAAATCATCAAATGACTCCTCCCGCTCTGGGTGGAGCGGGAGGGCGTGTCAGACTCTTACTGACTAAAACCCACCCGTGTTCCTTCTCTTGCCTGTGCAATGCCAGGGGGCCACGGTATCCCTTTCGGACTTTCCCGCAACCCCGGCAGGAAACGGTCCCATCGGACCCCTTCAATTGACACCACTCCTGACCAGACGATATGGCCCACTTGTCGGTGACCAAAGTGTCCCTACCCCTTGCACATTTGAGGACGTAAAGAACACCACTGAAGCCGTGATCAGCGTGGCTACTTAGTAATCTAGTGAACAAGACGAATGTTGTATCATCAATTCGAAAAGAAGACGGTTGTATTAACCTAGATTTTAGGATATCCTGTAATGAAAAAAACCGTGGCCTGTTGCAAAAGGTAAACAGCCCTTATAAAAAGAAAAGATAGAAAAACTGTTTATTCTGCACATAAACACCTCTGTGGTCTAGTGGTTAGACCACTTGTCTCAGTCCCAGAGATCCCGGGTTCGATTCACAGTGAGGGCAACTAAAAAAACTGATTTTGGTTGGTGGTAGGGCTTGTTCTAAGTCCGCCTGGCTAGCTACCACCATCTTATCTAAGTCTGCCGCCATAACAACAATGTTAACATGCATGGTTGTGTTTCGACAGTTAGAGGTAAGATAGCCAGTTGCTCTGCGTTTGAGGATTCAGAGTGAAGCTCGCTTCCACCTTCGGCCTGATCATCAGGTGAGATGCATGCCAAGAACTTGCCCATTGGGGATTTTTAAAAAACACCTTCATGTGATATAGTAACCACAATAGAAATCTTCTCTTTATAATTTAGTGCAGATATGTAATAGTACATTGTATAATTGCTGCATGGCGTTCCAGTGGGAGGATAAATTAATTAATTTGTAGCGGAATACCATCCTCACAGATTCATACAGCAAACACGAACTGCAAAATACTATGCGACACATCAACACAACATGTTCGCCCGTACCTACCAGAAACATTTCGCCGAGCAGCATACGAAAGTGTACATAACCTCAGTCACCCCGGCACGCGCACAACAAGAAAAATACTCAGTGAAAAATACTTCTGGCCATCTATGAACGCGGACGCTGGACGATGGACGAAAGCCTGTGAAGCCTGTCAAAAGTCAAAAGTTAGTCGACATACAACGAGTCAAACTGCAACATTCCCACCATCGGAACGATTCGAGCATATCCATGTTGACATTGTTGGCCCCCTACCACCATCACAATATGGACACAAGTACCTACTCACTATAATCGACCGGTACACGCGATGGCCCGAAGCATTACCTCTCCACGACATAACTGCACAAACAATTGTCAAGACAATATATGAAGGCTGGATAACAAGATTTGGTTGTCCAATCACGATAACAAGCGATCAAGGTCGTCAGTTCGAGAGCCAACTCTTCTCTGAATTAATGAAGCTACAGGGAATAAACAGAACGAGAGCAACTGCATATCACCCACAGTCAAATGGAATCATCGAACGCTGGCACCGCTCACTCAAAGCCGCACTTACCGCGCGCTGCACCGCTAGTGCGAACGGAAAGTGGTTTGACGAATTACCGACCGTATTACTCGGACTACGCGCAGCTACACGCAGTGACACAGGGATTAGTCCTGCACAATATACCTACGGAACATCGCTGCGATTACCAGGAGATTTTTTTGTTGAAACAAAAAGAAGCCCAATGAGTCACGATTACGTTGAACAGCTGCGACACACTATCAACGCATACCGACCAGCTGAGATTTCGCATAGCAACAAGAATATGTTTGTTCACTCCGACCTGCGTACCTGTGAAAATGTTTACCTACGAAGAGATTGCACAAAAAAACCACTGCAACCAACATACGAAGGCCCATATCCCGTATTGGAAAGATGTGAGAAATACTACAAGCTACAACTACCAGGAAGAGTAAACAACGTCTCGATCGACCGACTAAAGCCTGCCTACACCATGAGCGAACAAGAAAATGATGACACACAGAGAACAACCCGATCAGGAAGACTAGTGAAACCGGTTGTACGCTTCGCTTGAGGGGGTGTACTGTAGCGGAATACCATCCTCACAGATTCATACAGCATGTAGGGTATTTTTAAATAATTGTGTCAAAGTAATTTTTTATATGTACCCACAATATATTAATCTTGGTTAACCGATTTTGTATAAAAGGAGCACTCATTTCCGAAATATAATCATTCCATACTCAACCTGCATCTGTGTTTAAATACTGTACCTGCATACCCTACAAATTAATGATACAATTATTGGCTCGAACCGCAGGCGAGCGCGATAAGGTAGCAGAGTGTGTAAAGATCAATGCGTGCACGCACGTTTCATACGATGTTTTTCAACATACTAGCGAGGAAAAGAGACTTGTGAACTTATGCTACAATCGTAACTTTAGAGATGATACATTTAGGTTTATAAAGTTCAACTGACCTTTGTTGCTATACTGACTATCCGGAGCTTCTTTTAAAAACTTTTCTACGTCCGTCGGTTGGTGAAAAATTGAAAATACTTTAGATTTCGTATTTTATATCATAATTATCCACACAATGAAAACGATAACAAATAAGGAAAATGGCGCGTTAGCGATGCGCGCGCAGGTGTAAATAAAGCCACTAGCAAAACCGCTGAACAGCCTATAACAAAATATAATAAACACAAAATAATGTTTTTAAGCAAATTAAGGTTAATATGTAGTGAAATATATCTCTATAATTTGATGAAATATTATGTTAATTTATCATATTTACAGAGTAGGCATAAAAAGGCATGAATTCACTTTGATGAGAGTTTAAAAGTGCAAATCTCTGCTCGGGTGAAAATAGAGAATTCTCATTTAATAGCATAGGATAGAGATCATACTAATTCCATGTATTACTCACTGACCTGCCCATGGGTTTTTTTTTACCATAACTAAACGCTTGCTTTGCCTATGGTTTTTTTTTTTTACAAATATTGCTTTTGAGCGCTTGCGTTTGGTGAGCTTCACCAGTCAATTTCTATTAAATACAGGTCGACATGGTTGATTTTTGACAACATGGTTGGCGCAATGGTTAAGCGACTGACTGCGCTGCGTGTCGCGGGATCGATTCCCGCACGGAACAAATATTTGTATGACCTACAATTAGTTGTTCCGGGTCTGGCTGTTTGTGTAAGTGAGTTTAAATGTTTGTAAACGCACCCACGATACAGGAGAAATTCCCAGGGTGGGCCAACGTTCTTAAAAAAAAAAAAGACATAAAAGGAACTAAATATTTTACTTGCAGACCTATGATTATGAAACTACTTTGCCAACAAGTGCTAGTATGTTTTGATTTAAGTTACCCACAAGTAGCGTTTTTTGTTGCACTTTTATTTTAACAATTTATTTCCCATTCGAAGTAACTTAAGTGCGATAGTAGCACCCTCATTTTTCCCAAAATCTTTTTTGCCAAGCTGTACAAATTCCATGCTGCCATGATAGTACGTACTAATTCCATTCTGCCATGTCATTACTGCGACTAGTTATCTGTGGCGCACATTACCGCACTAGTGCTGCAATATAAAGTAAAACTGCATTGAGAACCTAAAAGCGGTTAAATAAGAGCTACTTTACGAGCAAGTGTATTGAAAAGATAATTACGTAGATTTACGTAATGTGTCTGCCTAGGAAACTAGATATTTCTTATCTATAAAATATGGAACTTACATTGTATGAACTATTTAGTTAGTTATAAATAAACCACCATCTGAATGTCTGGGATTGATAATATAGTATAAACGTGTGTGAACGGTGAAAAGCTTTTGGATGTTATAAATTGGACCTTATTAAGTCTGATTAAGGTTCATTATAATTCATTTAGGAATTCCATAAGCAACAGCATGAACAGTTAATAGCTTTAGCGTTTTTACCATTTCGGTATTCATTTTCCCAACTATGTTGGGGTCGGCTCATAGTCTAACAAGATGCAGCTGAATACCATTATTTTACATGGAGCTACTGCCTGTCTGACCTCCACAACTCAAGACCATAACTTTACCATTTCGGTATTAATAAAGTTATTGTAACAATTTCATCACAATTTAATAACAACATAAAAATAAAAAAACCAATGTTAGAACATATTATCAATGTTAATGAAACTACGAATCTATAAACGTGCAGTTATTTATTTCAACTGAAACTGCGCTATTACGTAAATATTGCGCATAATAAGTTTGATAACATGCTACCTACCTACTGACGCATTTGTTTCCGGTCAAGCGCGCTGGCTCCGAATGTGAGCCAATGCGCAAATGCCGTCAAGACCCGCGTGCCCGAAAAGGAGCCACCTCCCGTGCGGCATTAAACTCTATTTCTACTATGAAATAAAAGCTAATCTGGTCTGTGAATAATTTTACTCTATGGCCTGACGGATAGAATAATCGACTAAATCATTCGTACACAAAAATATTTGTGGCACGGGGGGCTCGGTTTTCTAGCGGTTAACACAGTTTCTGAGTAGTTTACTGCAAATGTAATCAAATATGTGTTTCGGAAATAAAACTTTAATACCGTCACACAAAGTTTAGTTTGCGCTATGTGTTCAAACATTTTAAAATGATGATTTTTGAATTTTAACCAATAATACTTATTCATTCTGAAAACAATTACTTTCAACAACATTGTCAAACTTTTATTGGTTGAACACGAGGCTTTTGGCTAATTTTGTGTGTGGATTTTGTCTTTTTTTTAATATGCGTTTTGTTTGTGCAGGATTTTTTTCTATATTTCTTTATTTTCATATAGTTCAAATTAATTTAAGTGGAAAGAACATCAATTTGAAACAGGATTTAAATAGACTAGAAAAAGTGATGGTTTACCAACAGTCAACAGAGACATCGTTTATTAAGCAAATAAATGTGTTTTTAAAAAATAATTTGTTTCTCCACATAAATTAATACTTTAGCAAAATGACGATAACGATGTTTTTTAGCCACAGGCTTCTTGTTAGAAAAATTGTTACATCTATACCAATAATATAGATTAGTGCAATCCACGACGACGCGCCCCACTCCGCGATTACTGTACTGTAAGTTGTATTTTATTTTACGATGGGTTTGCTCTTGTCTCGAGTCTAAGTCAGAGGTGACAGAGACAAAGTCGACGATGGAGTGAGTTTACCTAGAAGAAGCCTGTTCACTCTTCCTTTGAATATATTATTAGGGTTTTATGCGTTCGGAAACACAGACGCAGGCAGAGAGTTCCACTCCTTTGCTGTGCGCATTAAAAGACGCTTGAGAACGCTTAGTGCGAGTTGGTGGAATATCAACTAGGTAGGGATGGTAACCTGCAGTGCGTCTAGATGTCCGATGGTAGAAGGGGGCCGGTGGAATGAGGTCGTGGAGTTCATGGGCACACTCGCCGTAGTAAAATCTGTAGAAGACCGACAAGCAGGCAACCTTGCGGCGTTAGGACGGAGCGGAGTGGAGTGGGGCGCGTCGTCGTGGATTGCACTATCTATAAAGCTGAAGATTGTTTTTTTTTTGTTTGAAAGCGCTAATCTCTGGAACTACCCGTCGGATTTGAAAAAATACTATTGCATTAGGTACCCCAATTCTTGAGGAAGGCTATTTAACATCACACTAGGACCTTCACGAGCCGAGCAAAAAGAAAAAAAGGTCATAAATAAAGCCAAGCGAAAAGGAAGTAATAGAGCGGGCAGGCGATACGATACGATACGATGCGATGGGGTGGGTCGGGGGGACAAGAAATTTCACGCGGACGAAGTCGCGAGCAGAAACTATTATCCGATAAAATAACTCTAATGTTCATAAAAACAATTCATCAATTTCCCACCACATATTAATGAATGGTGTACCAACAGTTATTCTCAAATTATTTCCCAAGGTTTTCTCCGGTCATTTACTTCGGCAAAGCGGTCAATCGCATAATTTTCGTACCTACGTAGTGTGGCCTTGATGTGAATAGCGGCTGATAGAACATTATTACATTATCTTTATAAGACTTTTTTTTTCAATTTCTAAGATAAAATTTATATACTTAATTTAAAAGATAACAGTCTAATGTACAAGTATATGTATAGGGTGACAAACACGTGACTTTGCTCATAATTAAGAACAACTTTCACTACGAGATCAAAACTGATCGCGAAAAAAAAAAACAGCTGGTCCCTACATTTCGACCAGTTATCCGAACATGAATGTAGGGATTGTAGGGAACAGTTGTTTTTTTTTCGACGTGTTCCTATACCACAAAACATTAAACGACAGCGTTATAAATCACTAAAATATAACCCGACCAAGTGAAATTGCTCATTAGTTTCGTATTACACGTATGTTACTTTAAGTTGATTGAATTTGGGATTATTTGTTGTTGATTGAATTGTCGGTACGTAGCTTAGTAGAAGTTCTTTATTTAAAAAATGTGTGTATGTTGGTGACGGGGACTAATTACCAGTCACCCTATTTGACCCTATATCACAGAGTACATTATTTATACGGCCCTATATAAAAATGGAGGGGAAAGAAGTGTAAGTAAGTAATCTTTGTAAGTACATAAAGGTAACATGTAATATTGACGATTATTGTAGAATACTAATCATCCATACTTCCATTGTGTCACCCTATGTAAAATTTCTGTAATTTTTATGGTGTACAATAAATACTTCGTTTTATCGTTTTTAATATTTTAATTAATCTAAAAGTTGTGTTGTATTACATTTTTCCTGGTTGAGTGATAAAAATATGAGTGGAAAAAAAAATTATTACTCTAAAACTAAACATAATTATTATCTAAATTACGAGTATATAACTTAATATTCTAAAGAGGTTAGACTTTTTGTTTGTTCTGAAACTAATGATCCAATGCTCAAAAAAGCTTTCACAGACAGAAAGCTAATCTATTGCCGAGTGCCATAGGATATATTTTAAGGTACTCGTATACTTGACAGCCAAGCGGACGAAAGTCGCAGGCGGAAGCTAGTTTTTAGGGTTCCGTACCGGAAGGTTGCCAAAGGAAACCCTATTACTAAGCCTCCGGTGTCCGTCTGTCTGTCAGAGCGCTGTATCTCATGAAACATAGTAGGTAGGTAGTTGATTTTTCAAAGATTGTGTACTTACTTACTTACATACACAAAAGCTGAAAAAAAAAGTTTCTTGTGGGTCCTTTAATTTTTAACCTAAGCGGCTATAACAATTACGTTAAATGTTACACGCAGAGTTCTGTACGTGGTACCGAACTCTGCGTGTGCGAGTCCCATTCGCACTTGGTCGGTTTTTAGACATATACATTTAAGAATACGACTTTGCCCTGCCCTACAGTAGGACAATTACAGGTCGATATAGATATATATATATACAATACCACCCATGGGCATGTGACCGCCCGTATTTTTCTGAATATTCATGAAAAATTATAGAAAATAAACTGTAAAAGGGGGGTCCTATCTTTAATATTTTTCATGTTATTATTTTTATACAGGGTGTCCAGTAAATAGCACGACATACTGCAGGGGGTGATAGCTAGGGTCACTACCTATCAATACAACACAATATATGTTCAGCAAAATCTTACGGATTTACAGTTTTACAAAATTTTCCGAAATACCGAAAAATCTCTACCTTGAAACAGATTTTTAAGCATCTCGTAATGAAAAATCCTTTTCTAGTATCTTTTTTTACATTATTCGTGAATAGTTACTTTACTCATTGATAAGTCTTTTTTCTATCAAAGACAAGAATGTTTTCAAGAAATACTATTTTTTGTTTAAATTTGCACAGAACTATTTTCTTATCACTTCTTATTTTCTTATCAAATCCGTAAGATTTTGCTGAACATATATTGTGTTGTATTGATAGGTAGTGACCCAAGCTATCACCCCCTGCAGTATGTCGTGCTATTTACTGGACACCCTGTATTTTTTTAGTAGCGTTTGCCATATCTCCGATGTTATTGGATCGAATTGGATTCTGTTTATTATTTCTAAAAGCTTATGAGTTATTTTATCGGATTTAACTAACATTTTTTATAAAAAAATGTCGACTGAAAAAAAGTTGAAAATATTATTTTAAAAAAAAACAGAATTTATTTAAAAATCACAAGTCTAAGTCCATAAAACCATAGGATGATTTTGAAAAAAATAAAATAAATTAAGACTTATCTTTGTTTACGATTTATTTCTATTTTTTATTAAATATGATATTTTTTTATGAATATTCAGAAAAATACGGGCGGTCACTTGCCCATGGACGATATTGTTTATGCATATTATTACTTATTATAAATTAAAGACACTTTTCGTGTCTGGTTGTGTGGCTAAACTATGTAACGGATTTCATTGCAGTTTCGACCACCATTTAGCGAATTTATTCCGGAAGGTCGATGTGTATAATACATTAAACTTACTTAAAAAGAAATCTCGACGTTTTGTCAAGTCTAAAAAAATATGCGAAGCAGGAGCGGGTCGCAGAGATAACATAATGTTCAGCGGATCGATCGCACTTTGGACGCTCACCCAGAGTGAACTTTGAACATCCGATCAATACTGAGCCAAGTCACAACACACATTTAATCTTTGATATCATCCTTTGAAATATATATGTCATCGTATGATTTAAACTGCATAATACATAAAATAATCTCCGATATTGGTGTCATTTGTATGTCAAATATGTAGCTTTATCGCGAATTCTTTCTTTATCTAATTACGCAATTTTATTATCATCACGTGCGAATAACGTGTGCAATTACTGTGCATCACCTATGCAGTTGTTTGAAAATTGCAGCTTTAGTAGTGTTTTATTTACTTCAGTGAGATGTTTTTAAAGCGCTCTCATGTTTAGTCTATCACGAGTTTTTATTACTTATGTTGACTATAGTCATGGTTGTGAATGAAATGCACCGACCCCAGCGTGGTTTGACCAGACTCGATTACTCGAATGAACCCAAAGATTTGGACTAGCCCCATTCGAGTTTCATGTTTCATGGGGCTACAGAGACCATTGCATATCAACGACTAGACCAGGGGCGCGATAATGGTAGGGAAGACGTGCCCTTAGGATATGGAAGGATTATTAGAGCCGTACCGGATATACATCCTAAAGTAGGCTATGGAATTGTGGAGAGACGTGAGTCTTTAGGTGTCACGGTTGTGGTAGTTTAGAGAAAAATCTTTTACTAACGAATACAGGAGAGGTTAAGACTTGACTTTATAATTGAAACTGCATTTTTAAGTATCAGTCATAGATACCATAAAAATAATCATTCTGTGTAAAAGTGAGACAACGTACTGCCTAAACCTACTGCACTCTTCTGTAGTGCACTTCTAGAAGTGCAGAAGAATGCAGACTTAGCAAATGGTATTCTAATCAAAGTAGCATTTTGCCCAAAAGACGTGTAGCGGTTACACCGCCACATACGAACTACGCATCAAAGACATGAAGTCACACAAATCCTGCATCGCGCAATTAGAGTTTACCACGCGAACGACATATTATATCCGACATTAACAGTCGGGCAGTCGGCCCGCCAGACACAACACCCGACTGGTCGGAGGATCCTCCCTTTTCTATGGTGGATAACTAACTTGTAACTTGAAAACTGGTAACTTGGTAACTTGAAAAGATTGTAAATACCATTTACTTTTAAATGAGTAACCGTGGAGTTTCTTGCCGGCTCTTCTCCATAGGAAACGACCAATTGGAACCGTGCACCTAGCTTCTGACGTTTCATAAGTGCCCTTGTAGGTTTATGTGAAATAAAATATTTTGAATTGAATTGATGAGTGAACTTTACACCCTGTTCCTCATGTTCCTAAAGACGTACACGATAAACGAAGACTTAATGTTTGCAAGAACTTAAGAAGCCATATTAGTTACTCACTCCATATAAGCTCGGAGGGTCTTCTGCATGATTTGGTTCTTGGGGAACACGGCTGCTGGGACGCCGATTGTGATCTCACTGATGTCGGCCGCTGAGTCCCACACCTGGGCTACCACTCGGTCCATTACGGGAAGGTACCTGAAGATAAGAGAAGAAAATAATGAAGAAACTGCCGTTGATGGTCAAAGATTTTATGAAAAATATGTATGTTTCGGTTAAAGTATTTATTTAAGGGCCTAAGTCGCCTGAAATAAATGGTATTATTTTTACTAATCGGTTGAAGGACACTGACCGAGACCCAATAGAAGTTTTATTGTCATAACGTCTGGCGGCGTTTAGTGTCCCGCAAAGTGCCAGTCAAAAATTTGATCTTTCTAGTGTTACATCCATAGATATCCAGAGATATGCCTTCATTGCGGATTAGTAAGGAATCCTAGTGCGGCCGCTTATCTCCCACCAAAATAATTACAACATTAACAAATAGTGTACTTACGACACACACTTAAAATTTGAACTCGCACACTAAGAAGAAAGCAGCTACACAAAATCAATTTCTAATAGCACACATACATAGAATGGGCGGGGCATTCACTTGTAAACACTTGCTATTTGCGAACATTCAATGCACACGCATGCAATTAGGGAGTCGAAAGCGATGGTCGATAATTTTTATCGATATTTACTTTAGCACATTCTTGTATTATTATAACTTCGTTTAATTTTCTTTATATAATTTATTTTGTTTTTATATACCTATCCGAAAATATGAATTATTTTTACTAAAATATTGAAATAACAATGTCTTTATTTGCTTCAAACTAAATTAAATTAATAACAAATTTAACTCTTATACTATACATGTAATACGAGAATATCCATTGACTTCTGTAAAAAAAGATTCGACTGCAATAATACGCATGTCGATAAAATCAGCCGCACGCACTCGATTGCACCTCTCTAAATCCAAAACGTTCGTTCCGTTCGGAAAGATTCGGGCTAGTTCGGGCTAGTTCGTATCGCTCCGGACGTAAGTTAGTAAATGATTTCAAAATTGATTTAAAATATTAAACAGTGACTTAAATGTTTACTTACCGGCCGTAGAACACGACATTTGTCTTCAGGTTGATGGTACTAGACCTATTTTTACAAATTATTACTGCACAGCTCGGCATTTTGTTTTTTTACGCATCAATAGTACACTGTACGCAGTTGCAAAGCGACTGAATGAAGCGTACAGCCGCCGTTCGAACATAAGCCCAATTTAGCAATGTCGAGGCGCCACGTGCCACGCCTCCAAGGCATATCCCTCGATATCCGTGGTTACATCCTACAAAATTGAGGAAATCTGACGCGAGCAAGGCTTAAAAAACAGCAAGAGAATTTTATTTACCGCATTTATCTATTCGGCGCTTGCCTTGCCTTTGAAATAAACGAACTTGGATGTAATTTTTTCTACTAAAAGCGATTAGTAGGACAAATTGGACATAAGCATTTTTAACATTCCACTTTATGCCACCTGTGGGACTAACATTTTGTGTATGTAATGACAACATAGTGGGGTAGAGTGGAATAAACCGATTTAGTAACTAATTATTTTTCACGAAAATATTGGAAAAACAGGAAATTTTATAGTGTTCTAGTAAATCAAAACCGTTTATTTGCATACAATGTGTTAGGTACAAAAGATGTTACATATAAAATTCAGTGCAAATACAAAGAAGGCATGCAAATATATAATGAATGTTAGCCAGCTAAACAATAACATACAATTATAGACACCTAAATAAAAATTTTTAGGTATTAATTTCGAGTTTGAGCGCTAAGAATTCTACATATGAACGAAAAGAACAATGCATTCAAGTCAATACCAATTTGAATTAGAATTTTAAACACACGTTACATATTTAAATAGTATGGCGACAAGGTTACTAAAAACTAACTTAGATTTACAGAGAAAGTAACTTAAATCCTAACTAATATTATAAATGCGAAAGTGAGTTAGAGTAGCTAAAACGGCTGAACAGATTTGGATGAAGTTTAACACATGGGTAGACCATGACCTAGATTAGGACATAAGATACTTTTTATCCTTATATTCCCACGGGATTGAGATTTACGCGGGTGAAAACGCGGGGCGCAGCTAGTAACTAATAAAAGTGACTACAATGCATTCCTGAAGTGGTAGGCCTGACATGATTCGCCAATTCAAAAAAAAAAAAACTGCGTTATCAATATAGATCGGATATTCGGATGCATATTTAACTAAAGTTGAGGTGTTGGCTATTATGGAAAGCACTTTTGTATCGAACAAATCCCGGGATTCCGGGATCTACAGATTTAGAGTTCTGATTATAGAATTGAATGTATATTTACTTACGTTCAGGTGTTGGCTAATATGAAATGCACTTTTGTATCGATCGCAAAAATCTCGCGTTTCTAGAATTGATGCATTTTGTACTTTTTGACTATAGAAATGCTAGCTAATTTTGTAAAGTAGGTTGCCAAATTGGCACAGCACACAGTGACAAACAACTTGGTGCCTTGAGTTTCATTAAAAATGATTACAGTAGGCATATAATTTTTTATGTTAACAGAGCAAAAGTAACCTTCACAAGAGGGCTGATAAGTCGTTTCCATACCATATATCCGATTAGTTTTGCATTCCCGGATTAATTGAATTCCGGGATTCAAGTTAAGAAAAAATAAATTAAGAAGCTACTTCCATAATTTCTTAGCCAAAAATTAACTTTAGGTAAATATGCATCCGAATATCCGATCTCTAGATAACAACCGTTTAATTTCAAAACCACGCAGAATTTCTTGTAAGGTAGTGCTGTTATCCAGTTAGGTACTTAATGAGTTATAGATAAGTGGCGCCATATAAACGCAACACGCAACTGCGCCAGAATAGTTCTATCCTAGATACAAGGATTTTCAATAAATACTGTGTCACTTTTCGTTTGTTAAAATTGTTTTTACCTTCAAAAGTTTAAGAGTTAATTTTATCAAATTTTTCCGATTTCGTAAATGTAAATTCAAGGAATGGTAAGAAGCGTTTGTGATTTAAACACTGGTCTACATACATGATTCAGACCAGTCCATGTTAAAAACTGCACTTTTTTTTACTGTGAGTATTCTAGAGTTTGCGAAGAATTTCCCCAAACAATGATACAACACCGAATAATGGAACAGATATTATAGGCGTGATACACCATCATCGCTGTTGGTTTACTTTAGATGTCTCATCTTTAACTTTTTTTAAAGCATAAACAAATCTATTTATTTTCATACATATTATTTTGTCAAAATGTTCTTTCCAGGTGCAGTGTTCATCGAGTGATATTCCCAAAAAAATAAAATGTACTTGTCGACTTATTGGTTCCTGTTCCTATGAGATATTTTAAGTTGGACTTAATTTACTCTTTTGCGCTTTGAAATTTAATATTTAAGTTTTTCTACATTCACTTTTAAAGCATTGTTACCTAAGCATGTGATAATGTTGTTCAAGGTGTTAATTATTACTGACTCGTAGGTTTCAACGTTCTTACAATCTTTTTAATTACCGTTGTAACATCAGCAAAAAGAACACAATCTTGTTCTATTGCTTGCGCGGAATAACGGTGGCCCTAGAATGCTTCCCTGCGGTACACCTAAGTAATTATGTCGAGGTTGGGAATCGAAATTAGTTATACTGGTAGCTTTAACTTCGAATTGAATGATTCTCGTGATTTGGTTTCTATTCGATAAAATATGATTTTGAACATTCTAAGGCCTATACCTCTTATACCGATTTTGTTCAATTTATCAAGTAGAATTGAATGATGACTAAAATCGAAAGCTTTGCTTAGGTCTAAGAACAGAGCTGATGTTGTAACTTTAGCGTTTATGTTGTTTAAATTTGAAAGTTGATTAGGTAAAATGCTGCTAGTGAACTTGATCTGTTCTTCCTAAACCCGTATTATTTTTTAGCCAGAACATTATACTTATTACGGAAAGAGAGAAGTCTTTTTTACATAACTATTTCAGTCTTTCGATAGGATCTGTATAGTATCAGTGCAATAGGTCGGTAATTATTTTTATATGTTTTCGAACCTTTTTTACGCAGTGGTTTTATTACAGATATCTTGAGTTTATACGGTAGTATTTTATAGTAGTAGAGTTGTTAATCATTTGTAACACCTAACTGCAAACTTCTTTAGTCTGTGAGATATTGTTTAAAATGGCTTTGTGTTAAGTTTCAAAATAAATACAGGGACAAATTGAATTAGCAATCGAAACAGATGATACTCGTATGAGTATCAATATCTATAGATGATAAAACATTATTGTTTAAGTAAACTCACAGCTCCTTATTCTTCATGACATGGCCACAGAGTTCGCCCCACATGTATCCTCCGACTGAGAAGCCATGCACCACTAGCGGATGTTCGTTTTCATTCATAGCCATGAACTTTATCAGGTCTTCAGCCACCAACTGAAAGGGAAACCATTTTTACTAAAGAATCACTCTTCGATAGTAATATTTACAGTACCTGGGACTCATAACCGGAAGTAAATATGACACATGAGCTCTGCTTTATCCTGAGAAGCCTTCAATGTTGATCGAGATTACAAACAAGGCTTGTTAGTTAGTAGACTGTTTTAGCCCCATAGCGCACTAGCGGCCAGGTAATAATCGTTATTAGACGTGTCATTTTTACGGCCAAGTACTGCACAATAGTTATTGCCATAAATATTTTGGGATTTTGTCCGACCTGGGGATCAGGGCCCCACGCTCAGCAGTGGCAAATTTGCAATATAAACATAACATAATATACGAACATAAATAAATCAAAAAATGAATGTGTACAAAATGTAATACATACAATAAATAAAATACACAAAATAGAAGTAGGTTGTTGGATACAAACGTTCTCTACCAGTGCAGCGCTGCGACACTTATTTTTAAATGTCGCAGCATCATGCTGAGATAGGAGCCTTTTGGCCTCGAACAGACTTTGTTTTTTTTTTCCAAATGTTTCTATGAGTGTGTTTAGTTTAGTTTGTGATCTTCGATCTTCTTTAGTTTAGCTTGTGAGTCCCAATAAATACTTTTTCTTTCTTTCTCTAATTCTCTAATTGAAAGCATATGTTTTTTAATATTTGGAAGGTTTGCGTTTGACCCCATCTCACCTGATGGTAAGTAATGATGCGGTAGACGCTGGTTCACGCTTGCTATCACGTAAGGAGTAAGAAGACTATGCATGGGCATGGAAGAGGATTCCAAAGGCGCACAGCAAGTACAGTAAACAATCCATGGTAATTTCTCGACGTGAGAACGAGGACTGTAGATGAGCGGCAAGATAAAATGAAATTAAAAATAATAGAAGAATTAATTTACATTGGGTGCAAAAAAAAGTACTTTAAAAATTGTGCTAATATTTTATATTAGTATACACGTAAATTTTGTAGGTTTAATCGCAGTCGACTGCGATTAGACCAAAAATCTAAAATCTCTGACGATGGGTGTAGTCAAAATGACTTTTTTGTCGAATTCGTAGATCTGGAAAAAGTTAATGAATTTCAACAGCTGTCTCTCTGTCATGTCATATACCTTTGTTAGCAAAAAGTTCAAGTTCTTCAAGATTTTCTGAATAGTTTTATTACATTCATGGCTCGTTGGATAGCTGGCAAAATGAGGATGTTTTTAGAATAATTTATTTGGGTTTTGGCCAAAACTCCATTGTTGAATATAAACGTCGGAGTTAAAACGATAACTGCACTCGACCATCAGAATCTTGATTTTTTTTTTTTATATCCCTGAGGGAACTTGCTAATGAACGTGCTAATTTCACCAATGACAACTGAACGCGTTCAGTTTTATTGGTGAAATTGGCCCTTAATCTTGTTGTCCATATCCGAACATTTAAAATATATTAGCCAAATAAGTCACGACAAAACAAAGATATTACGGTGACATTTTATTTCAATATCAACTTTATCGCAATAGCATTACAGTTTAATGTAAAATGCAGTCACAAACCTGTGTTCCCTTCAGTGGCCACATCAGCTGCCATGGCGTGCAGGACACGGAGACCACATCGAAGCCTTGCTCCAGGTATAAAGTGGCGTATTTCATGACGTGCTTCTGTCTGGCTAGCAGCCAGTTGATCATGACGCAAATGGGTTTGTCGACCCGTTTGTCCAACCTGTGAAACCGAAAAATAATTAGAGACTTTATTACCAGTACAACGCATTCTAGTGGTTATCTTTAATTTATAGATGGTAATGTTTCGAAGTCTTATTTTGTCTGAAACCAAAGTTGAGGTGGCTAATCAATTCACCAGACAGTCAACTGCTATAGACCAACAGATGTGACTGATGACTTTGATTCTATCGTAGTATAATCAAGAAATAAAATGTTACTATCGCCGTATCACAACATTAAACATGACAAAGTGGGGGTAGTCGTCCAATAATGTGTGGGGGAAACCTTCCTTCACCCTGGCCACATTTTACTGGACAAGAAGTTTCTAATTACACGCATAAACACATCATCATTGACGTATGTTAACGATATTGTACGCTTCCTGTTTTGTGCACAGTAAGGAAACAAAACAACAGATGATGTGAAACGTCACGACAACGTACTGGCTTGGAACCGTCCTTTGTTATCCCTGGTTGCCACAAATTTTGCTCTGACATAAACAAATTATTCATAGTAAATGCATGGATATGGGCTTATCCAAAGAGTGTCGTTGCAAGAATGGGGATGATAACTAATATTAGAAATGTTCGAATTAATAATGTAATTTCATAGAAGGCATAGTAAAATGAGTTAATCGAAACAATCTGTAAAATTAATGGAAATACGGAGAAGCTACACGCTTTAAAAGGTTTTGGAAGGGGAGGGATTTATTCCTGTCCTTGTCTCGCGGTACGCACATTATATTTCACTAGTATGAAGTTTCATAGTCGTGACGTCACTTCTTTGATAGTGTCGTCTTTGTCTAGCAGTAAGCGTTTATAACATGGCATTTGTAGGTTTCCGTAGTCAACATGGAACCCTTATAGTTTCGCCATGTCCGTCTGTCTGTCCGCGGTTTAGCTCAAGGACTATTGGTACTAGAAAGTTTTAATTTGGCATGAGTATACTAAGTTAATGACGCCAAAAAAGTGGTAAAATAAAATTTTGAAAAAAAAACAATTATTTATGGTACATGTAAAGTGGGGATGATAACTTTTTTTTTGGTCCTTCCCATAGTGTGGGATATCGTTGGATAGGTCTTTCAAAAATGTTTTTGAAAGACCTATCCAACGATTTTTATATTTGGGGTTTGCGAAGACCGTTTTTTGATTAAGTAAACCGTTCGTGACTTATCAAGCTTTAAAGTACCAATTTTCGTTAGAGTCAAGTGTCTCCCCCTCTACCAACTAAACGGTTGTAGTTAGAAATTCAAATGTCACGGCATTAGTACTTATATATAACGAAGTTTAAAGGAAAACTATCACACTTAAGTGGGCTTTACAAGTTTACGAGTAATAATCGACCAACTTAAATTTGCGGTTGCAAAAACATGTTATCTCATATATTCCGTATGGAAGAACATGTTTTTCAATTACAAAGTTAGGTTTGTTCTTACGATAAATTCATTCCAATTACGGAACCCTTCATTGTGCGTGGTCCGTCACGCACTTGGCTGGTTTTTTAAAGCTTTTACACTATTTATAATATTGTTTGCACCATTTGCAAACAAATATTTTTTAGAGTTTAAAATGATAAAAAATATCATCATCCCTATTTCAATGCCTTGTTACCGAATAGTCCACATAGCGTGCGCCCGTCATTTAGGCATCCAGCAGCTGAATTACCAAATTGACTCAATAGCCCAAGTCCTATTCTGTGTAAGATAATCACAATCTTGAATTGGCTACATCGTCAAAACTGAATCATTCTTCTTTCTTTGTCCAATTTTTCTTTGTTGCGTAGGATGTTGCAATTTATAAGTTGGGGTGCACTAAAATACAGCATTAGCTTTCACGGATGACAATACCTATTTAAAATGTAGATCGGGGGCATCCTGGGCAGTCAATACTCTAAACTCTTCGGAGGAAAACTAATATTTAACGCATTCAAGGACACTGAACGAGACACAATAGTTTTATTGTAATTACGGATGAGGTTAGTGTCCCTCAAAGTGATAAAGCATCAGATTTCTACCATATTTTTCGAGATTTAAGCTTTACATAAATTTCCTCTGCGTTTATTATTAAGGAGGTAAAAGTCAACCCCGCCTGTTACCATCTTACTGACTCGCTAATATGTTGACCACGGCACGAGCTTTTCTCTCTCAAAACGGTGAAGGAAACCATCGTGCATGTCCTAGAATCACAAATTCGAAACCATGTGACGAATACCTACCAACCCGCACTGGGCCCGCGTGGTGGATTACGGCCTGTTCCCTCTTACTGTGGTGAGGTGTTTGTCAGCAGTGGCCTCATTATGGGGTGAATATGCTATGAGCTTTTCTCCTACAGTTCGTGTCAATACGAGGAAAGAAGAATTTGTGCACTTTCTCCTCACATTCCTATCAGTCATCCGTCATCTAAGTACAGACGAAAAAATAGATCACCAGTTCTCTAAGTTGCAAATCGACCCACTCCCCCGATTGGCTCCCAATTCACTACTCGAAACAAATAGAGTGTAATTATATCACAGCGTATCAAAAGGATTGCGTAACGTCTGACATACAACATCACGTTTTGGCTGCATTGTGAGAGTATGCAGATTTGTCTGAAGAGAAAATCGGATATGACTCCAAGGAAAACATCGTGAGAAAACTTGCGGGCTTATCATACATTTTATAGCAGAACGCTTAGCATGACCACTATAGAGACGGGTTTTGTCGACGGAAGAATAGACTAAATGACAGATAAACAATCACAATCTGTCATTTTGTCTATTCTTCGGTCGACAATACCCGTTTCTATGGTTGTCATGCTACGTGTACAGGTCAACATTGTACAATGAGTGGAGAAGTGCCACGTGATTTTGTACCATGTACATTTTGCACCACTGTAAACTGTTACCTTAATCTGCTCTGCACATCACTTGCTATTTTATAAGGCAGCCCACTTCTGGACTTCTAATGGCCTGACTGAAACCGCGTTCAGCCAGAAATTACAAGGATTAGAAAATCAATCTTTAAGCTAGTTTTAATCCTCCTAACTTAGTTTTAATCATCGAATTTAGCGCTTAATTCATATAGGATATGGTCAACCGCAGAGAAACAAGCCAACTTTTGTACCTAATTAAATAAATGATTACTGCAGGTATTTGCAAGTTGCTAGTTGCAGGAAATGTACTATTATTTTTAGCTCGTAACCAAGTCATCTAAAGAGGTTATATTGGCCACATTGGTCGCAACTCACAAGCTAATGTATATTGTTTCCGATTCCCGTACGAAACTAATAAACACCATGACTTGTCTTTTCCCAACTATATTAGTTTTGGCCTCCAGTCTAACCAGATGCAGCTGAATACCAGTATTTTACATAGAGCGACTGCCTATCTGATCTACACAACCCAGTAACTGTGTTACACAATACCCTTCGGTAATGAAATGAAATTGTTTATTCTGTAAATAGGATATTGGAATCATTTATACACGTCATCTAAAAAAAAAAAAAATAGCTAGATGAGTTCGGCGTTTCCTATCTGACTACTGAGAAGAAAGGCCGAAACAAACTCAGAGGTCACAGTCTCTTTTAAAGTCCAGACATAATCTCCCAACAAACAAAAATTGCTCTTGTAGTGGCTTATATTGCCAAAAATAATATTCTTATAGGAGCCACATTATCGCTAATAAGGGTGCATTTGGGCACAAATTATAAAGACAATAACCTTCTACCCCCCTTATAGTTGCTTTATTGTCCGCTTTTTTTCCGTATACGTGTTATATTATGACAAGGAACAAGGAAGTTAAACTTATAATGGCAAGAAAAAAGCTCATAAAAAGCCAATACACTTGTAAGAAACATATAGAAAGCGTTAATACGGGCGATCACCCTTATTCGTGTTTTATTATGGTCCGATATAAGGGAGTTGAACTCATTGCGGCAAATCAAAGGCTCTTAAAAAGCCGTAGGCCCTTATAAACGTCTATTAATGATTCTACAATAAGTTTTTTTCTTAGTGATTTACATTATTTCGCAACAATTTGGTGAATAAAGAGAAATGTCAACCATTTTACTGAAAAGTGAACGGTAAGTTATTATTTTATGTAGTTTATTTACCTAATGTATGTGCTCGTTTATAGTGAAAAGTGTATGGGAATTCAAATTCATGATAAAATCTGGTACGCTGTGTGTTGTAGTATCATTCCGCCCTTGATTTTAAGCTGTTTTTGTGCTTTAAACGTTATTAATGTTTTAGTCATGTTATAACCAGTGCTATTATGAGAGCAAAACGATTCGCACATCGTCTACAAGAAGCCTATGAGAGTGAAGACTTTATAATGGCAACATTTCTTGCTTATGCTATCGCCATTTTACATATCATTAGGGTTCCTTTCTCACGAACAAAATCCTGTACCTAGCTAATCTTGTTCCCATTTGTATAAAATTTATGTTTCACTATGGATGGGTTGGTTGGAAGAGATCTCTTTATAGGAATAAACTTGCTTTTGTGCACTAATTTTAAGTTTGAAATATAATTATAATTGTAAGTACACAATAAATAATATAATTATTTAATATGTTTTTCCGCAGATATTGCAATGGTAGTATACATATTGGCAGATGTTGACAAATTTCTACAAAGTAAAGATAGAAGACATAATATACGATGGCCATGGAAGTGGACACATTTTATTTTAAGAAAGGAATGCTTTAATTGTACATATCCGAGCCTTTCTAGTTTACCTTTACACTTTGTGATAGGTCGTGAAAACATAAACACAAATTATGACTTTAATAAAAATATGTGGTTTTCAAATGAGTTGTTTTATTTTACCGAATTATATTCTACATTTAATAATTTACATTTAATGTCAGCGCATGAAAAGTCATATAAATGTATATGACTTTTCATGCGCTGACATAAATATAAATTAATGAAGACTTTCAGGGGTAGTTATAGGCACTGACCTCCATAAATACAAGTACGCTGGACCTATGATAAGCCGAGCCATAGTGGGGCGATTTGATTTTCGCCATTTTGGCGCTGATCGCAGAAGTGGGTGGGAACGGAACTAATAATAGGGATGGGACAGTAAGATAAAATACATCGATAAAAGGCTTTTCCGACCATCAGGTATACTATTTCTATTTTTCCGACAGATACAGATATTTCGGCCGGGTTGTTTATACTATTAATTAATATAATAAAGCTGATGAGTTTGTTTGGTTGAACGCGCACATTTCAGGAACTGCTAGACCGATTTCATAAGTTCTTTCACCGTTGGATTGGTACGTTATCCCTGAGTGACATAGGCTATGTGTGTACCACGGGAGAAGTTGGGGCAGACTGCTAGTCTTAGGATAATCCGAAGCCAGACTAAGGGGGTACTTAGTATGTGACTAACTAAATCCAAAAATAAATAGGGAACGCTTTTTAAAAAGAAATGAGGGTTTCTTGGAGATGGAGTGGAATAGGTATGGTATTTATAGAAAATAAAATGAGTTATTTTTAATAAAACAGTCATCGGAGAAGTACTTTGAACAGATGTAATCATATTTTTTCGGACGCCAACTAGGCTTTTCAATGTTTTTTGCGCCATAATTCCAGTCTTCTTTTGTCAGTCGGAAACCTGTGAATTATTTTTAAATTATACGAGTATGTATTTGATAATAAAAATCGGTCATCGGCGATTTCCGTTCTTGAAAGTAAATAGATATCGTTAGGAAAAATATCGATAACTTTTATCGACAGGTAACTTTTACAGCACTATAAAATTTTGTGGTTTATAAAAAACCGGTTATACAAAGACAAATATATTGTTATTACGTTTATTAAGATAAGTGACAGATTTTTAAATGTCTAATAATAACTTGTGGAATGCAACCCCACTTCCTTTCTGGTAACGAGTTTTGCATAACAAACACTCTTTCATAGTTGACCTATGAATGACCACCACTTATTTATGTATCAACTAAACAAAGAAGCTTAATCGCGTTAAACCTCCAAAAACACTCTAAAAATATGGGAGACAATTCAAACGAGACAACGGCCATTTGCAAGTTACGTCAGATTTAGTTCTCTTCCCACGCATTGGGGGCGCTTCAAATAGGCACAATAAAGAGCTGTCATTTCATAGGGTATCGTAAGTCCAGCGTACTTGTATATATGGAGGTCAGTGCGTCAACTAAATTATCCATGCGGTATCTTTCTAGTCGTATTTCTTCAGTTTCATTAATGTGTATTGCTCTTATTTCTATAATTTGTTCGTCCGTTGTTAAAAATCGCTACAGTTATATTCTTCTTCACTGGTTTCCTTTTCATTCTTATTTTCTATTAAATAATCCTCTGCGGAACCATTAGCTGATTCGTTGGAATCGGCTTGGTCATTTTGTAGCATCATAGGAGTAGAGGTGTGGGTGTAATGCTCACAACCATGTTTTCGTAGACTTTTTTTTAACTTTTCTCTGTAACCACCGCTCTTTTTAAACTTCTTCCAGTCTTTTGAATCCATTTTTTAAATGTGAATTCCACTCCGTTATAAATTCACACAATCTGCTGTACTTTCAAAATGGCGAATCTAGTTATGTAAAACATTGTAATGTAACTATATAGAGAATAATATCTTTGTAATTACTGTATAAGGGAATACGATTGCTTTCATCCTTGTAAAGATCATATAAAATGTTAGAATTCGTTTGTTGGATAGACGTCTTATCAAATGCTCCTATAAGTTAAAAAGCATCATAGTTACCTTGTGCATTACTTTTCTAAGAATAATTGACCATATTAAAAGCCTTTATATGACTTTGAATATTATATGGCTAAGAAGCAATGTAACTAGCCTCTATAAGAAGAACATATTTCGAACCCTTATTGTAGCCGTATTAATTGAATTTATTAACGTTTACCCAGCCAAATTATAAGAATAAAGGTAATATTAGTCAAATCTTCTAATAATGTGCCACTATAAGGAACACTGACATAATAAATGCTCTTTTATAACAAATATAAGAGTTTAGACCTTATAAACTCAATTTTATAAGTTTAGTTTGTTTGTTGGGCTTGGTCATTCCATAATTGAGGACCATGTAGATTAGTCTGAAATGGTCTTTTGAGAAAAGAACCACACAGATTTGAGTGGACCTGTCCTGTCAGTGCAAGCATTTGTCAGTAATCGTGGAGCTCAACTCAGAACTTAAGGAGCTCAACTGTAAGTAAGACTGGACTTGACTAAAAACTAATATTTGTATGACCAACAAATATTTGTACCGTGTCCGGGTGTTTGTGCATGTGAGTTTTGTATCTGTAAAAGCACTTACGATATAGGAGAAGTTGCTAATATTTCTTCTGTTATTTAGGCATGAATTATATGGGACTAGCTTTTACCCACGGCTTCGCCAGCGTGAATGTCGAAAAATATCCCACGGGAACGTACTACTGGGATTAAAAGTATCCTATGACCTAAGGTCATGGACTACCCATGTGCCAAAATTTTATCCAAATCCGTTCAACCGTTTTAGCGTAAAAGCGAAACAAACAAACTGACATTCGCATTTATAATATTAGTTATGAAGTTAGGGTTACTAACTGGTGCCATGCCTTGGTGAAAATAATAGCCAATCAACGAGGTGGTAGCGGGTTCGACTGTACAGGATCCACCAGACATTTATGTACCTTAAATTATTGCCACTAGCCGATGCTATTTCATTGCATACCGTAAAATTGCTATTATAAAAAATATTAAAGCAGCTACGCACTTCATAGTTGCCGGATCTGCTTTCAGCTTGATCTTATCGTTGCTGATGTACTGGATATTTTTGGTGATGTCTTGCGTGTGCGCGTTGCGGTCCAAAGCTACCATCGCGACTGGCGCACAGGATAGCAGCGGGCGGAGCGACGCCTGGAAAGAAATATATATTGAGAAACATATCTAACAAAGTCCAAGACAAAGGCTTCAAAGAATCAGCCCATTTTTAGCGTCGAAGGTTAGAAATAGATCGTTAGGAACAAAGATAAAGATTAAAAGTCAAGACCACACACGAGATACACTGTAGATAGTGTGTAGAAATACAGTAGATATACTGTAAGTAGGTTACTTTACTGCACAGAATGGGACATGAGTTTTTTTCGTTTTAGTATAAGTGTTAAAGTTGTAACCTGGGTTTTCCGAGAGTTCTACCGAAGAAAAGTGTTAGTGAGCACCGCGAGATATAAGACAGTAGGATAACGAGTTACTCCTCCCTCACGCCCTGAAGACTCAGGGCGAGGGTAATAAAGATATTCGATTAGAAAAGGGGACACACAAAAAATATAATACTGCTGTAACCCGACTACGAGACAATAAAAGTGATCTAAAAAGTACGAAACATGAAATATTTCAGACAGAAATCAAGACATAGGTACAAAAATGGTCAGGATAAAGCCGTCGTCGCATGCCATTATAATTTTGTAGGTGTTCCTGGCACCCACATGGTTACAGGCACCCTTCCTTTTGGCTTTGCCGTAGTCGGTAAAAAAATCCGCAATCAACATTACGCTAATGACAAATTGAAAACAAGAATTTGTTTTGTATATGCAACAGGCATCGTTAAATAAACCGTAAAATAAAGACGCAGTTTCATTAATTAATTAATGACTGTCGGTGTCGACTGATCTTATAAGGAAAATTAAGTAAATAAAAAAGTCATGAATGAATTTGACTCATAGATAAAATGAACTCGTGTAAGTATAATGCCTAAAATACTTTTTATCAGCATACAATTTATTTTGACACGTTCGCGATTGCAGTGGCCTTCCCCGAAAACTTCCAAAACAAGCAGTCTGAAGGCAGTTTTTACATCCACTTTACCAGCTTTTCGATGTGTGTCAGAAATCCTCCATTAAAATTCTAGGTTTTCAGAGACCCAGACATGGCCAAAAAAGTCAAGTATTGTATGCAGAATATTTTTGTGAAGCGCGATGTGGTTCGCATGGCATAGCAAGTTACACACTATCAGCGATTAAACGACGATGGAAAAGCGAAAAACGTATGGGACTGACATGAGCTACCGAAAAGTTGTAAGTCAAAGTCAAATAATTTATTTCAATTAAGCACAAAAAAGGCTCTTTTGAACGTCAAAATTTACAAAAGAAATACAGGGTGGAAGGGACATCGACGCGAAAACTGATACCATGGATTCAGTACATGATTCTGAACCTCGAAATGTTTCATCGGTTATTTTAAAAAAAACAGCTGTTTCATAGAAAAGTTCCATACCTACGCGGTCAAAATGTATGGAACAGCTGTTATTTTTTACTAACCGACAAAAAAATTCAACGCAGGGGGGTTCAGAATCATGTACTGAATCCATGGTATCAGTTTTCGCGTCGATGTCCCTTCCATCCTGTATAATAATTGATTCTAGTCGCCCCTTCCAAAAGGTACACAGTATTAACTTAACTCGGTAGTCCCCATAGAAACTGAGAAAAATAATAATTTCCACTTTCAATGTATGGATTGGAAACGGACCTTTCGAGTCGTTTTTCCCAAAACGATTCAGAAGCTGAAACTTAATAGGTATTATGACTGGGAATACCACCAACACTGGATTTGAATATTACGTCCCTGGACTCTGGATTAGACCCCGTTTAGGAGATATGGAACTTTAAAAACCAAATAAATGTCATCCAAATAAACAAAATTGGCTGTATATTGTACTTTATATTAAAATGACCTAAAAAAATAAGAAAAAAAGAAAAAATGTTTATTTTGCACAAACAAAACACAAAAATACAAAAGTAGCCAAAAGCCTCGTCTTCAACCAACAAATAACAACCTGTATTTGATTTATTTTTGTATCTCTAGAGGGGGGCAGCTGCCCCTTTTGCCCACCTTGAATAGGGGATGACAGTTTGTATGAAAGTTCGTGTTTTTTGCCTCGGGCACATAACTTGCATTAGGTACCAATAATGTATGTACCAGTGATGGTAAATTGCTCACGTAACTAGCAATAGTGCAAAACTAACGAGCTCAAGTTCAATGTCAATCCAGTCGACTCATCGGCTCGGCCAAGAGCGAGACGGGCAATGAAAAAAGTTAGGCCGTACGTTGCCGTACGCAGACTGGAAATTATGTTGTAATCGGTACTAATAATAGCTTATTATGTGTTGTAAACTTTTATTTTGCTGTAACATACGCGGATGGAACCAAAGTCCAGTTTACATCTTTGCTGTGCTAGTAAACGTTTTGAAACGGAGATAGAAATTGCTTTTAAATTTTTATTTTATGATTTTGAGTGGCTGTAATTTGAAAACATTGTAAAAGCCAATTATTTTTATTAAAACAATAACCGTGGAGTTTTTGCCGGCTCTTCTCCATAGGCAGCGACCAATTGGAACCGTGCACGTGCCCGTGTAGGTTTATGTGAAATAAAATATTTTTCACTTCTCATGCTCTGAAAGCGCTTATTTGTGCAGGATATAGGCAGCACAAAATCGAATTTTGTGCACTAGAGCATTAACGTATCTACTCAAAAATGTATCTTTATTAAGGCAAAGAAAATGAGCCATACATACAGCCAAACACAATAAGAAGTTCATAGTTAAAATTCGTTATTTTATAATATTTACTTTAATTTATTTATGTGTTTTTTAAGGCATAAAAGATATTAAAATTTAAATTCAAGTACGGTAGGTATCTAATTAAATCTATACGATGTTTGATATTAAAAAAAAAAAAAAAAAAACATAACCATTAATAAGTACGGTAGGTTATTTAATTAATTGAAGAAAATTATTATTACAAAATTAATTTAATAGTAGGCTGTATAGGTCTCCAGCCCAAGCCTAATATCAATGTCGTTTAGTTTTACTTTGAATTTTAATTAAAGAAATGTTATGGTATACTACTGTTTTATTTCCTCGCAATCGAAGTGAAAAGCAGAGTTTATAACTCGTGCACAAAACGTTGAACGTTTTGTGCACTTGATGTAACATCTACTATTTCATCACATCTATTCAAAAAGAGCTAGTTTGTTCTTCGTAAATAGGGACCAAAGTAGCTCTTTGATCCCTAGGGAGCGAATTAGATTTGAATTTGGAATGTGGATATTGTTAGTAAAAGTTCCAACCACCGAAGAGATGTATCACGAACATTGTATGAACAAGTAAAAGGCTGGCAAGAAAGAGAGAGAAAGTGAGAATTATGTGGTCAAAACGAAAATCCAAGATGGCGGCAACGACACATGACGAAAATTTTCAAACTTTTCGTCATTGGTGTCGTTTTCATAGTTTTCGAGGGCGCCAAAGCCGATAATGAGGTCAAAATGAAAATCCAAGATGGCGGCTGCTAAAATTTTCAATTTATTCGTCATGGGTGTTGTTTTCATAGTTTTCGAGGGTGCTAAAGCCGATAAGTTCTAAAGTCAAAATGTAAATCCAAGATGGCAGCTGCGAAAATTTTCACATTTTTCATCATTCAGGTATCGTTTTTATAGTTTTTAAAGCTGCTAACGTCGATAAAGAGGTCAAAACGTAAATCCAAGATGGCGGCTGCAAAAAAAATATTTTGGTTTTAAATCATAAGTGAGAGATGAGGTCGGGCCGCACACGTTTTTTTTTCTCATAGATAGAGGGTGATGAAAAGTAGAGTGTTCACCTCGGGAGCAACACTATTTTAAGCTCGAGTGACGTACTTTGAATCGCTCGCTGCGTTCAGGATTCTACTTTAGAATTCTTCGCTCCGCTCTGAATCAAAGAAACACTCTCGCCTTAAAAATTGTTGCTTGCTCCCTAGGCAAACAATCTACTATTGATTTTGACTGAAACAAGCGGATACTGATACCAGATGATAAATTGTTACTGTAGCATATTCCGTACCAGGCGTGAATAGGTTGATAAGTCGACTTACATATATATATTTTTAATGCACAATAGACATTAGGATTGTTTTATTCATAGGGTGAATAAATGACTAAGTCGATGGGTCTGTTTTACCGCATATAGCAAACATGTGAATTTTTAAATAACTCTCTTACTAAAGGGTACAGTGTGACAAAACGCTTCTGTAGAAAAAAAAAAGGACAAAGATGAAGGAAAGCGCAATTCAAATTTTCGAGCTTATGCATTTGATCTTCAGCAATGCTTACCTACGCCATTCCTGAAAACGTCTGTCTCTTTTTGTAAGAAACAACTATGATTCTACAATCTTACGATTCATAACTTAAGAGATGACAAAGCTACTTGTTATATGTGGGATGAAACCATCGGTGCTCGAGGAGCAAATCAAATTGCTTCGTGTTTGTGGCATTTTTAAAAAAAAATTGCCATTTGGAGTTACAGAGGTCACATTTTATTCTGACACGTGTAGTGGCCAGAATAAAAATAACGCTGTTGCAATGATGTTCATGTATTTATTGCATGTGCATCCAACACTGGAGACAATCAATCATAAGTTTTTTATTAGCGGACTTAGCCACATTGAATGTGACTCGGATCATGCCCTAATTGAAAGAACTAAAAAGAAAACGCAGCTTAAAATAAACCTTAACGATCGGATGCAACTGATAAGATCTTGCAAGATTAATAACGCATTTGCCATTGTACCCATGAAACTAGACAATTTTCTCAATTTTGCAGAATTGAGTTCGAAAAAGGTCCATTTAGAACTTAAAAAAAGGATGCTTGTGGTTAAAAAAAAATATGGCAACCCGTGAAATGGCTGCAATATAAGAAGCCTATCGGAGAAATACGTTTTAAGACAAATTTTGACAATGAAAGCTCTTTTAGAGTCATAAATTACAGGAAAAGAGGTAAATACAATTTAGACACTATACAATTAGAAGTTGTTTCAAAAGAGACTTTACCAATAAGTAAAGAAAAAAAGAAGGATTTGATGGATTTATTGCCACTGATAGATCCCATCTTTCACGAATTATATAAAAACATTAAAACTGATGGTGACGTATCCAACATCGATCCTGATTTAGACTCCGAAGACCCTGATGCAGGAGGAAACGGAGAAGAATTCAACTAATTCTATAATATTTTAACTTTGTTTTCGAAATAAAAATAATTATTTTGCTATTGTTTGTTTTTTTATTACCTATACATATCAAGATTTCAGTCCCATATGAGGTAGGCTATACTTATTACTTTTGATTTTTTACACACGTACTTAAAGTAGGTACTTAGGTGAACAACTTGATAACTCATTGGTGAACAACTTATATGTAATTTTTTTTATTATAAATACGGTAAATTAATTAAATAATCTTATGTCATCTGAAAACTGAAAGCAAATGAATTACATTCAGATAAAAAAATATTTAATGGCATAAAATCAGAATTTACAGATAAAACATAAACTTAAAAATGGCTGCCCTGAAAAATGTGCATTTTCGATTTGTTAAGTTATTCACGCCTAAGGACATTTGAAATACCAGTTATAATAATCCATAGACCGTAGAAACAGACCTGTACCCAAACCCTTCAAAGCCGAACACAGTTACTCTTCTAAATGCTTTGTGGCAGACATATGTAGAATGGAAGCACTTGTCCGGACGAATTTAAGGTATGATTCTGAACCCCGCTGCACGCGGCAGTGCTGTCGCAGCAGTGCTGCAGCGTCACTACCCCATATATTTTATATAGGTTTATATGACATTATATTCCAAGCACGGAAAAAAAAAAAAAAAAAAAAAAAAATGTCTCGACGCACAGCACTGCTGCGACGGCACTGCTTTGAACGTTGACAAGTAAATTGGCAACAAAACAGCGGGACACTACGAACAGCAGGTGCTCGGAATCAGCGAGGTTCGAATCATATTTATTTATTCTTCAACAAATTTACATTTGTGTCGAACAAATGTGGTTTTTAACAATAAATGTAACACAAGAATCAAAACAATCATCGTAAAGAAAGCAAAAAAAAAAAACTTCTGCCGGCACTCCCAGAGTGAAAACTTGGAAATTAACGTTGTGCATTTTTGATATTTTGGAATGGTTAGGGAATAATTTTGCACCGGTCTACTCTCCTTCGGTCTTACGAATTTTCGATCAGGTCACGTGTCCTGACGCGAGTTTAACATTTTTTACCCATCACAAAAAAAGTGCACAACGCCGCTAAAGAAGTTTTCTCTTAAAAAATACAAACAATATTATTTATAATAATTTAACTTAACATTAATTCAACCTCAATATAAATTCAATTCAAGAAAATTCATATGTAATGTCATGATAGAATGTTGGATATTATATTACTTAAAGTCATTAAAATATAATCAATCAAATATTAGTTCGTACGACTATTATCTTTGAGAAAGTCTTCAATGCTGTAATAACATTTCTTCAATAACAACTAGCTTTCACAAAGGAATTCTTTGGCTTACTAAGCAGCTAAGTAAATCTAACTTTGAAATTAATAGAATTTTGGTGAAGGCACTAAAAAAACACTAGGTCAATGTTCCACTTGGCAATATTTCGCGAAGTTACAAGCATACGCATACTACGCACTTACTCGGAATGGCAACGTTTGCCATTCCGAGTAAGTGCGTAGTATGTGATGCGTATGTGAAAAATAAGTAAGTAATCAAAGTCATTTATCAGTTCTAATTTATATGTGAATATTAAATCTCGTTTCCGTGTTGTTAGATTACACAGCATTTATAACCAATAGTAGGTACAGCATTTTTTGCTTGAGCAACCTGCAATGTCCAAAGGTCGAGATGACCCGAGAAATTAATTTTGCAATGTGGAATGTGGCTAAAGCAGGCTACAGACGTGCAATTATAACTGACGCTCCTTTTGTCTACACACGGTGAGTTTTATCGTTTGTTGCTTCAGTTTTAATCTGTTGGCGCTCGTAGCTACCGTCCGCTACGTGTCCGTAGAATCATGGCAACGATGGCGGATGGATGATGCCGTGGCAATTATTGGGTTACTGTGCATTTTGGAAAACAATAAAAGACGAAGGAGAGCAGTGTGGTGCAGTAGTGTCTGATTGGCTTTTATTATTTGATTGAAAAAAAATCTATACATTCTTCTAACCATTTTCGTTTATTCGACATTGTCACGATGAAATTGCGCTAGATGCGAAAACGTGGAACCGTGAGGAATAAAAATACGGTTGCTATGGCAAAACTGACGACGGCACAGTTTTCTGCTACATACATTCAGTTTTAAGTGTACAGTTTTAATTGATGAGTTTTATCTAATGATAATTTGATTAGTTATATAAGTTCAACTGAAAAGTTCTCAGTTTTTTCTACACATTACGATTTAACTGAATAGTCCAACTGAACAGTTAAATTAAAACTGTAATTAAAACTGGCTTCGGTCCAAAACTGAGTTTTGTAACCACGGTCTATTATAACTGTGCGTTTGCACTGGCGAAACATTCACAACAAAACATGTTAAAATCTTTAGTTTCTGTCAATGTATAATATTTGACAGGAACTCGAGATTTCAACATGTTTTGTTGTGATGTTTCGCCAGTGCAAACGCAAGGTAATACGTCGTTATAGTTATAGCAGTGATAGCCTAGTGGTGTGACCGTCGGACTGCCAAGTCATGGGTCTCGAGTTCGAACCCAAGGCACGCACCTCTGACTTTTCGGATTGAAGTGCATATTGTATTATTATCACATGCTTTTAAAACAGGAAGAAACAGGTGAAGGAAACCGGCATGCCTGAGAGATATTTCTCGGCACGTCATGTGAAGCCAAGTCAGAGGCCCATGGGCGGCTTTAAAACTCTGACACCAGGTTAGTCACTAACCACACGACAAGAAGAAGACAATACGTCGTTTAAAGCGCTGAAGAAATATCTAGCAAATAGTAATAAATAATTGTTCTATCTTGCTGTCATCATGAATGGAATGACTATATAATAGCAGTGCTGAAGTGAACGACAAGTCACTCAAAGGCAACTGAAGGACATAAGGCTTGCAGCGTAATTGCGTATCATACTTACAATGGCAATGCACAATTACGCCGTTGAAACGTGTCTGTCCACAAGCTTCCATAGTGATCCATACAACTCTGACGAATATGCCAGACACGGCGTATAAACCGCGCCGTAGAAAAAACGTGTCTGTCCAAAAGCTTCCATAGTGATCCATACAACTCTGACGAATGTGCTAGACACGGCGTATAAACCGCGCCGTAGAAAAAACGTGTCTGTCCACAAGCTTCCATAGAGATCCATACAACTCTGATGAATGTGCCAGACACGGCGTATAAACCGCGCTGTAGAAAAAACGTGTCTGTACACAAGCTTCCATAGTGATCCATACAACTCTGACGAATGTGCCAGACACGGCGTATAAACCGCGCCGTAGAAAAAACGTGTCTGTCTGTACGCAAGCTTCCATAGTGATCCATACAACACTGACGACCGTGCCTACACACGACGAATAAACTGTAGTTTTTCACGGAAAACGTATGTGTACAAATTTCAAAATCATCGTCAGACAGCATCTATTTGACGCGGCCGTGAGACACACATGATCCTATTATTTTAATTTTAGTTTTAAATTTGTTTAAATGTGCCAAATATACTTTTTTCTTTCTTCCAATGCCTTTTATTTAGAGACAATAATTGTACAATACTATATTATATTCATTGCGTTATTAACGCTGTCAAGCAGAAGGATTTTTCAAACATTAATCAACCAATGGATTAGCAATTTCCTTCAAAATCCAACGCCGAATACTTCATACAAATTCCGCCACGAAACGGGTCGATAATTTCGCCACCAGTTCATATGTCAGGATGGCCGAGCGGTCTAAGGCGCCAGACTCAAGGTTTCCTTGCTCACTAAACGCGAGTACGAGTTGTTCTGGTCCTCTCTGAGGGCGTGGGTTCGAATCCCACTTCTGACAAACTCTTTTGATTTTATTTTTGATTTTGTTATTTTATTTGAATGAAACATTTTTAAGGTGTGGTACATAACCCGTATCTTTAGGAACTCGTTACGTCAATATTTTTGTGGTAATTATTATACGTTTTAATATTATCTGTGCAGACAAAAAACCATCTGTTTCTTTGGAAATGAGATATAACCGGCTACGTTTAGTGATATCATATCAAATTGGTGATAGTTATCTTTCAAATGATACATTATTCTATTTTAAACAAACGATAACGATTGTTTGTAAATTATGTCTGGGCTGTATTTTTTACCAAAATACTGTTGACCGTAATATTATCGTAGCCATTTTTCAAGAGAGAATTTTTGGTCTATTTTTATGGGCAGATCTAAATTATTATTATTATTCTATATTCTATGGTTATTTGTCTATATTCTATAATATTAAATGAGCCTATAGTATTATATTTGTAATCACGTTCTCGAAAACGGCTCTAACGATTTCGATGAAAGTTACAATAAACGGGTTTACGGGGCTGAAAATTCGATCTAGCTAGGGAAAATTCGTTTTCTCCATATTTTCACCAGAGCAGAGCTCGGTTCCCCAAAGTTTAGAACAAGATGGCTTAGAATAATGACATGGCAGCATGGAATAAGTAATTACCTACTATCATGGCAGCATGGAATTAGTATGTACTTTTTATCTAACTAACTGAAGGCAGGTTTTAAGGAACAGGTCTATACAGAAGCAAACTATGCCTTCCACAATTAACAATACTTTAATTAATTTTAAAACACTAATTTACAATTTGATGGCTATGAGACTAATTTTCAAATAAGAATCGACGCGCGCAGCTCGTGTTCGCCCTTTTATAATCCCGTGTCGAACGGGAAGGGTTGGGGATTCTCGTATGCTGCTACTCTCGTCCGGCAGGGGCGCTGCTTGGCGCCGGTCGTAGAGTTGCCAACATACTATACATGGAATTAGTATGAACTCTCCGATACTTACTATTAAATGTGCCTTCTCTATTTTCACCCAAGCAGAGCTCGGTCGACCAGGTACCTACTTGTTTTTCTAATACCAAATAAAATATTGCCAAGAATGCCCATCACAAAAAGGTTTTTTTTTATAAAGAATGCCAGAATCCGGACAAACGTGACGTTATGTGTCTTGCATTGCGCGGGAGTCGATTCGGACGATCATACTTTCTCAATCCAACTGGGCGGAACAGCTTGTTATAAATATTATCTCCGTATCTCGTCTACATAAAATAATAGGAATATTAAATTTTATTGATTCTTTGCTTATTTTCCATTAAAAAGTAAGTAAGCTTAATTACTTGTAGTTTGTATTCTCCAGTTCGGTTGTCTGATCGAGGACAGCCATAGCATATCCGTGAGGTCAGCTATCGATCTGATTATTTTATTTTATTCATAGTTTCAACGTGGAGGTAAACAGATACGTTTCAGTGTAAGACTGTTAAAAGCTATTCGTAATACAAGAAGTCGTTTCTCCTGCAATTCTTGCGATATTAGTAGGTATTAGACCGATCATACTAGTAAGATAAAATATTTTCTCTTTGTGTTGCCAATTGAATGCCTATACTTAGTAAAGACATGTATCATACCTTATCAAACATTCATAAATCATTCGTTATTCAAATAGGCTTCAGTAATCGGTAATAAACGTGCACCATCTTTTAAATGCGTGTTACCCACGTGTGTCCAGTGTCCACACACAATAGGTACCTAAGTCATTCACGAAAAGCGTGCCACGGTGCTATCCTTTGTATAATAGTTCATTAGCCGTGGTGAAAATATTATCCAGTCAGAAAGTTGGTAGTCGGGCTGTCTGTCCATGCAGAATGCGCCAGACGTAAATTTATACAGGGTCAAATTAAATTAATTAGCGAAACTTTGCAGACGTGATGGGTATCGATATATATATAAACACGATAAAATAAAAAAGATTTGATGTTTTTATATATCACCACTCCTGAAGGCTATTTTAATGCACCAACAGGCGCCTTTCATCCTATCATATCGTTAGTAACTGGTAGTATTCTGGATGTTGACAGTTATAGAAGATCGAGTCAATCTATGTGTCGAAATCAGTCAGATTCACATTTCTGTGCTACATTTATTTATTCATTCAGTAATACACTTACATTTGTATACATATATGTATAATATGTTGTTGCAAACATAAACTCATTAGAGTTTTGCCGTGCACCAAAATCGACAACCACACCACATAATTTTGACAATCAAAAACATTTTCTTATAATTATTCACAAGTGTATTTAATCCGTTTTATCGAATCAATATTTTCTATCTTTGGAAGAAGCATTGCTATTTTGGCCTTACAACTGATAGATAATTTGCTTAGCAATACCAGTCTAGGATCACATTTCTAGAACCTTGTAAATCTTGTAATGGCATACAATACACCCGAGCCTCTACATATATATTAGTTCTCAATAACAATGATTTACAAGCAACAATGAAGGCATCATCTGAACAGCGCGTGCCGACTGATTGGCTCGTTCAATACAAATGATGATAATTCACGTTATATCGGCAGATTCCACGCGACCGTCAAGAACAACTAATGATTGTTTTGAATCATTCGTTCAGGATAATACTTCCTTATTTCTACTGAATCTTGAATGCTGATTGATGCTATCAAAGAAATTGTATGAGTTATTTAGAATAATGTGGGTGCAATCAATCTGCCTAGCCTTTTCCCAACTATATTGGGGTCGGCTTCCAGTCTAACCGGATGCAGCTGAATACCAGTATTTTACATGGAGCGACTGCCTATCTGACCTCCACAACCCAGTAACTGGGTAATACGATACCCCTTGGTAAGACTGGTTGTCAGACTTTCGGGCTTCTGACGACCCGTAACGACTGTCAAAGATCCACGAATGACAACCGGGACCAACGGCTTAACGTGCTTTCCGAGGCACGGAGGAGTCTCGGTATGTAAAGATGGTCACCCATTCACAGACCAACCCCGGCAAGCGTAGCTTAACCTGACGGATCGACCCGTGCGGCAGTTACTACTTAGCCACGAGCTCCTAATAATAATAAAATAATAAAAATATAATAATAATATAATAAAATAATATAATATATAATATAATGTGGGTGCAATGTGGTTTTCAAACGATGGCTTAGTAAAATGATGTCTATTATTGCAGTCAATAGCAGGCAGCTGGATTATGAAGAGGGATGAAACGGAATTATAAATGTTGATGGGTGGAGAAAAACCAAAGAAAAGACGGATGGATTGTGACGGTTGATACGAAAGAAAAAGGAGTAAATGGTAAAGAGACTGACAGGGGAGAATGGAAGAAAAAAAACGTATTGCGCCGACTCCAAGTAACTACGGACAAGGGCAGGAAGATGATGATGAGCAGGCAGCAAGAATATCTTGTCCTAAGACTTCAGAGAGTCACACTAACGTTACCCGTAGGTTGACTGAGAGGCCAATTTCGCTAAGCATCAGCAAGTACTGTAGAGGTTTGGTCTGGTTGCCTTTGATAAAATACCTCGACGAATACTTTTTAAGTTGATGGCATGTATGATGAGATAAACACTATTTCATATTTAGAAGGATTAGAATAAAATAATAGAAACTCAGCTTGGAGAGCTGACAGAGCACGCGTCATGAAGAAAGAATTATAATTTCTTTATGTTACATAAAAGGTCTTAAATAGAAGAAGTTCCAGATATTTTGCTTACTTACATATTTCAGCATGCAAAAAATACCTTATAATAAAATTATATACCACTTTAATTGTTACTATTGAGATCATGAGGTAAAAAGTAAAAAAATAAAAATCCTTAAAATTACGTTATTACTACTTACTAGTGGGATCATATTTCGAACTTTGTTTACAATTAAAGAACTCACTTATTGTATAGAACGCATTAATAAAGAACCATTTCTTAAGATTATTTTTAAAGCAGTTTAGTGGCAGCTCTCTGATCTGTTTGTGTATTTGTTTATAGATTTTAACAAACGTATTGTAACAATTTGTTCTGAACTAGTGTGCTTCTACTTCTTGTGACTGCCAATCCGGTTGGATCTCTTGAAAGGATTTTTTTATTTACTATGGCTTTAGTATATCGCTCAGAGTGCTAATAATCCTACTTCTAATATATACATACTAGGTAGAGTTAGTAATCCAAATTTCTTAAATAAAGGTCTACAAGATTGAAACGGTCCAACAGATTGCTCTGATACATTTTTTTTGTGTGATAAAGACATTTTTAGCCTGAGTAGAATTACCCCATGTAAGAAGACCGTATCTAAGAACTGACCCGACGTAGCCATGGTACGCAGCCATAGCAGTTTTTGACACACACACCTTACCTTCTTAAGCTGTTTTAGAACAAAGACAAATTTGTTCAGATTAGAGCTTATGCTAGTTTTGTGTGCTTTCCGCACACAAAACTCGCATAAGCTCATAAGCGAGAGTGAGAGAGATAGCATATAGAATACCACGCCGACCCTACACCACAATAACTCGTAATAACCGAGTTGAGGCAGCCCACGCACTACGCATAAAACAAAGGTGTCTGCTATTTTTAGCACGCTAGGTTCAATATTACCAGCCGTAACCACACCATTTGGCAAGTGCATTGTTTATTTAAAAACAAAACAGTTCCTGTTTACTCTAAAAATACTTATATTGCTGGAACCAAGTACGTATCCAGAGGGGGGGATAGTTGGGATTTGTTCCCCCCGAATTCTGGCATAACACACAAGAAGGGACTAATTCAAATTTGGCCTTGAATTACTGGACGTCAAACAGTAGGGATGAAGAAACCCTCCGCGCCATTCTTACGAGGATAGGTACTTTAGAATGGCTATTTTTACACTGTGCTTAGATGATTTGATTTCTGGCATGATACACCAATTTGCGAATAAGAGCTGCTTTCTTCTTTAGAAATAGTTCTTCCAAAAAAAATTTTGAAGATGGGAAAATATTTAACTTTATTGGTATCATAGTATTGGAGATTCATGAATAAGGGCGGAGTACAGTCAGTGGAAGAATATATAAAAGAAACCAGTCGTAATTCTGCAAATTCTGGATGCATATGGCTTTTTTCCGACCACCAGCAAGTAAATCCATATTTTGACCACCCTTTTCGTGCTTATAGTTTTTTTTTTATAATTAATGACCCCCCCCCCCCGTATTAAAAGTCAGCATACGAGCCTGGCTGGAACTACTCTTGAAATTGCATTTTACTCAACCATAACCTTCATAACACAATCCCTACTAACCTAAATTTCATAATACACATCGTAAAACACAATACGCACTCACTCCATGGTGCGCTAGCGCACTGCAGTCACGTGACGGTGACGTCATCACAGTAGTTGCCAAGTGCACAATATACGGAAGTTCTATTTATCTATTCGAACAACGTATCGCTACGAGACGCGTTTACGACTTCTACGTTAGTGTAGGTCCTGTCTCGTAATCAAGTGGGACTTAATTTCAACACAGACAATAAAATTACATTATGAAAGATATCTAGGTGGATCTACTACAGGCCCACAGCGTATTAAAAGCCCAAAACATGACTACTCCAAAAAAAGAACACGCTAGACAGAAGTGTAAGTCCTGTACATTCGACTGCACTTTGACCTTGAGCTGGCCTAAGGTAGTACAGTTTCAATAGAATGCGAGGCCAATAAGTATGTACTGACTGGTTTTGTTATCACTGACGTGCGGCCTACTCTACAACGCAAAACACTTCGGCACTGCTCTGTGACTGTCACATATATCTTGGTCACTAAACGACTTCCAAAAGGAGGACGTTATCAATTCGAAAGTATTTTTTTTTTTTAATTTTTTGTTTTTTGTGTGTTCACATAACTTTGGCTTAACTCCCGTCATATTTAAACAGATTTCCAAAATTATTATTTTTGTTTAAAAGGGTATACCTTCCAAGTTGGTCCCATTGTCATCAAGTCAGGATCTGATGATGGGATTCTGGAGAAATCGAGGGCACTCTTCAAATATTATAGGCACACCTATAGCGATTTGGGTATTTGTTATTGTAACTCGTGCAGTTGCTCTTGGAAAGCACCATTTGGTGATGTGGAACTGATGATGAAGACCACAGGTGGCCATCAGAAATGTTCAATAATAAGTATAATTTTACGGGTTGTGATTCAATTACTTTAATATGGTTGCCAAGCAATTTATGCTCGTCAGAATGCATATGGCGAAGTGGAGCTGATGGTGAAGTACCAGAAGAACTCCACAACGATTAACGCCCCTGCATCGGGAAAAGCAATATTTTGTAAAAGGTGGCGAGTAGTTGACATTAGGCTATTGTCACATGCATAAATTACAAACTGACCCACTAAAAAGAGAGAAATAAACAAAAAATACAATAAAAAAAAACAACCCACTTCCAAAAAAACACTACAAAGTGAAAAATAACTAATAATTTTCGGAAGTCCGTCGCAAATTACGAAAATGCAAAACCAAAGACCGAATTCCGAAATTTAAGTTATTTTTCACTTTGTAGTGTTTTTTGGAAGTCGGTTGTTTTTATTTATTTCCAGTATTATCTTCTTTTCAGAGCTTCTTCGGTTATAAGCAGGCGAAATCGACCTTTACATTTACAAATATGAGTACTCCGTTGCAGGCCTTTAGTCTGACCTAAACTATGACAGGACACTTTGACTGGACTTGGACTTTGACTTATTTTTAGCCTTGGATCTAATATTTGTATCCAAACCTTTTACGCTAGCTATACTTCGGGTCCAAAGTACAGTGTAATAATGTAAATAAGGCCGTTTGTTCTTTTATCACACCAATCGAGCATGCATACTTATTGCACATTAATCTGATAACAAAGGTTACTTTTTTAATCCAGTTGATGATTACGTCATTAATTGGTTTCACGCCTTTACAAATTTGACTTCAACTTGCATTAATACCCCAATGTTGTTTTGCAATGCCTTTAGAGTTTAGACCAGTTACATAAATACACGATGAATCGAAATTTGAATCGTTTTGAAACAAATTGCTAATCCATTGCTACAAAAGTTCGAAAAAAAAAATCTGCTCAACAACGTAGGTAATTGTCGCAGTGAATGTTGTTGAAATGTCAAAATTAAACAAACTCGTACATAAACGTTTACGAAAATGTGTTGCGTAATTAGATAGCTGATTTAAGGGGCCGGTTTTCCTAAACTAGTTATGGGCAAGACCTCTCCCTTTAAAAAGACATTACAATGTTAGAGTCTTCAATATTTAGAGATCAGGGTTGCCACAGGGATGTATATTTGGACCACGTATTTCGGCAAAGTGGCATTGTCAATAGTTTCAACTACTAACAGACAGATAAATGATAGTACATAACTAGACTATAGTCTGAATTCAGGATGAATCTTAGTCTTATCTCGAACTACGGTAGTAACATAACAACAGCAGACAGCATACATAGTTATAACATAGTTCTTCAGAGACTGATGCAAACACTCGCATAGATTCAGTCTTCGATGAATGTTTTATAGTGCAATTTCTATGTAGGTATAATAGAACACCATAACAAAGAGAATTCTAGTGCGGGCGTTTGTTAATATTATAGAAGTGCATAAATCAGTAGGTACTTACAAACTTTCCATTGCTCCTTAATCCTACTTTGCCATGGTTCACTGCTAACGAAACTGCATTTTTTAAGGCACTCATTTTACCTGCAAATAAGAGAAACATTGTCAATAGAAAAATCAAGGCACCACGTTGGAAATGAAAGGAAATTATAGAACTTTCAAATTGTCTGTAAACTTATTTAAAATCTCGCATATTATAATGACTTCAGGGCACATACGCCTGCTTTATAATTTCACCATGAAGCAAAAACAATAAAATCGTCGGTTTGATTATATTTTTAAAACTGTTAACATATATGTATATATATTTATATGAATAAGTTTATGCTTTATGTATGTATGTACATATTTATTGTATATGTAGATGGTACACCGCTGACTACCTGCAGTATTGTCTCTCCTATTACCTTTAATCCATCCAAAGGTTGTCTGTAAAAGATCGCTTTAAGCGATAAGACCGCCCATTGTGTCACCCTATGTAAAATTTCTAAATTTATGTCTGTAGTTTTTATGGTGTACAATAAAGAGTATTCTATCTATCTATCTATCTATCTATATTTAAAGTACTCTTCCAAAGATGCATGTTGACTAGATAAGCATTCGTTTGTTTGACAAATAAAATCCCTGTCGTGACTATAATTTATAACGATTTTGAGTAATCGGCCATTTACTGTGCATTTGATGGTATTGTTGTCCAGAAGGTTTCATAATCGCAATGGATATTAGCTACATGCAATAGTAAATATAAGCATATTCATAGAAGATTTATCTAGTAGTTAAAATGGTATTAGGGCTTCAAGCACAAATTACAAAAAATCAATATGTTTAGGTTTGTAGTACATAACAGCGTTCGATAGACACAAATGACGCAATACAAATCAAATCAAAAGTAATTTTATCAAATTAGGCTTTGGATCAACACTTTTTGAACTTCAAATATTATAATGGCCATGTATGGGAGAATGAAATGGAGGCCGGTAGAGGAATCCTTTACAAAAATAAATTCGACTATTTGGACGACAGTTACTTAGATAATAAATCAAGAAATGCAGACCTTTCTATCACCACAGCTCTATGACTTCCTCACTACGAGAATCTTCTTTCATACAAATGGGTGTTACAAATATCGAAGAAAAAATTTCTCTGTATTAATAAGAATCTGAAGATTTCTCTGCTGCTTTAATTCGATGTAACAATCATTTTCCCGGAACTCAGACCAAATAAAAAACGTTTTATATATAATAAAAAAATATAAAAAAACGTTTTTTATTTGGTCTGAGGCCCGTTAGTGCCCAATCATTGCCTTATAAGTTATACGTAACGTCTACGCTGTTTTGAGATCAGGGCCACGGGTTCGATGCCCTCTCCGGGTAACTAGATCGAATGCTACTTGTTTTAGACTTCGTTTAGTAGCGCTATGCAATGCCGACTGCATTCAACTGCCTACTTATAAAAACGGATAAACTGTCTGAATGACATTTACGATCAACGCACAGCCTAAGCCACATGCTAGTTTAGGCGATTATAACACAGCAACGCGCTCCGTCGCGTAGCGCGCGGCGGCAGATTTGACATTGTATCAGTTTTCAGTTTGTATGAAAAAACGTGTGTCGGTGGCTATGCCCGCCCCGCGTTAAGGCTCGTACATACTGGCGCGACGCGAAGATGCGACACGACAACGGTAATTGTTCTACCGTGAAGTTTTCTTAGAAATTGTTTTGTTCGAGTCGCGTCGCGTGAGTTTACACGAGGCTTCAAGCGACGGAGCGCGGTGGTGCAGTGTGATAATCGCCTTACTTCGGTCGTAAACCAAAGGCGTATTTTTTTACTTTAATAGTTATTTGTACAACAAGAGAGCAAAATTGTTTTTTGCTGCGAGTGTTGATTTTGAATCCAGAGCAAGCGAAGGATTCTATAATTGAATCACGAGCGTAGCGAGACGTTTCAGGTGTCTAAAAGTCATAACTTATGAGTTATGCTTATGACACTTTTTTTCTTTTTTTGGATGGGAAATTATCAAATAACTTCTCCCGCTCAGGGCGGAGCGGGTTTGCGGGTGAATAATGACCCCAGTTGAAAATTTAATTTTGGAACGAAAAATGTGAATTTTAAATATCAATAACTTTTTATTAACAATAATAATATTTAAAAAAATACGTTTTGGTAATGATACTGCAGGACCATATGCCCTTTTCGGACCGGACAAGTTTTTTTAAAATAAAAAAAACATCACTCGTATTTTTTACTTCAACATTGTCTTTATTTGATTATAAAAAAATCAAAAATACAGTTCGATTATTTCGAAAAAATTGGATTTACATTTTTACACCCAAATATTATACATAATTAAAAACTAACAGACTTAAAATAATAATATTAATAATATGTACAAGTATATATTACATAAAAAGTGGGGGGGGGATAATTATAGGGCATCAAAAAATTCTTCCGCATCGCTGTCAACAGGAAAAGTGCCCAAAAGGCTGGCTGCATTGCCACGTTGAATGGCAATGCTGATTCTTTGGCCAAAGAATAGGCCAGCCCTCTGGTCATTATTTACATTTTGACCTCACTATCGACTTAAGCACCCTCAAAAACTATGAAAACGATACCCATGATAAAAAACTTGAAAATTTTCACAGTCGCCATCTTGGATTTACATTTTAATGTCATCATCGGCCTTAGCACCCTCAAAAACTATGAAACGAGACCCATGAAAGAATATCCTCTCCTTGATAATAGAAATAAGTTTAAAACAGAAAACTGATGCAACTATACTGGTATTGAACGGTGGCGATGCATTTAGCGTTACGTTATATTTACAAAATTAAACAAATTTATGTCGAAAGTCTAAAATCTTAGGAAGATTATATGAGTTGATACTAATTACTAAGTCCAACTATTTAGATAAGAAAGATTGCTCCTTGAGAGAGGTTGAATACGAAGTGATACAAGCAAATAACAAAAAAAAAATGTTTTATTAGCTACTATGACACACACACACTCACGCAGTTTTTAAACTTCGATTGATAATCACACACACACACACATAAATTGGCTTTGAGTGATTGATTGTTGACTCACGCACTTTATAAACACCGATTGACAATCAATCACACTCAACTCACAGATAAAATTGGCTTTGAATTATTGATTGTTGTCCATAGACTCATGCACTTTAACCGCTTCGATTGATAATCACACACACACACCTTATCAAGTTCGATTGATAATCACATATAATTTTGACTTCGAAACTGATAGACACATAAATCTTCGAGGAGTAGTGGATGTAAATATAAGTCAAGCATTTTGACAGTAAGCAATAGGAAAAACATAATGTACCTATTTATAACATATGCACACATAGCTACGAATCTGAAGCCGTTACTGTAAATTCTGGACTTCCATAGGGATCCATTTTAGGACCTTTTCTTTTTAATACATAAATAAATGACATTAAAACATGAATAGATGAAAATTAAGGCAGAATACCTTTATTAGGGTTCATCTATTATTTTCAGATTATTTTTGTACTACAAAAGTTCTTAAGAAAGAGAATAGTACCCTAAATACGTAATACACGATCAATCGGAATTTGAATCGTTTTGAAACAAATTGCTAATCCATTGCTTCATAAGTTCGAAAAAAAAAACGGGTTGCACTCCGGGAGTGCCGGCAGAAGTGAAAACTTGAATATTAACGTTGTGCATTTTTGATATTTTGGAATGGTTAGGGTATAATTTTGGACCGGTCTACTCTCCCTCCGTCTTACGAATTTTCGATCAGGTCACGTGTCCTGACACGAGTTTAATTTTTTTTACCCATCACAAAAAAGTGCACAACGCCGCTAAAGAAGAAGTATTCACTTAAAAAATCTGCTCAACAACGTAATTAACGCAATGAATGTTGTTGAACTGTCCAAATGAAACAAATTTGTCGTCTTCGATCAATAATTTTGTCGTAATCGTTTACGAAAATGTATTGCAGGACCTGCTAAGTCATTTAATCGAAATAGGTGGGCATTTCATTCCTATTGTAATTACTAATGGTTTCATATAGAACAATAAGCCTTACATGGCATATTGACTTTTGATCCCTGGCGCAAACTATCACAGTTACTTGGGTACTCTTGTTTATAAAATGTTAATTAGTCATTAGTTGTTTTATTCTTTAGGCACAGGTAAACTGTGTTATTGTATCAAGTTTATTTTTTCAAAGGCTGAAATTTTCTGAATCTACACAAATAAATAAAATCGAAGGGTCTGTTTCTAATGTCAAAATAACAGATTTATCTTTTATACGGAAGATAACTTTTTTTTTTGTCTGTGTTTGTTCCGGTTAATCTCCGAAACGGCTGGACCTATTTTGACGAGACTTTCACTGGCAGATAGCTGAAATTAATGAGTTATTTTAGAAAAAGATTCAGGGTCCACGCAGGCGAAGCCGCGGGCAGCACCTAGACTAGACTAAGTTTAATTTAAAATACATGATACTTATTTTAAAAATTCAATAGCAAAAGTATTCCTATACTTTTTTTATTTTAATACTCAATCAGGAAATCAATCAATCAATCAAGAATGATACTCATCATGGCCTAGAATCCTAGACATAACTGATTGTTCGGACATATTATTTTATGACCCCTGTTATGGTAATAATAATACAGGATGTTAAAGTTTACTGAATATTGCAATGGCTGGTCACTGACTTTCCTAAGTATCTTAACTTTAATGTAGTTTTTAAATGAGATTCTCTAACAACATTCAATAAAATGAGCCAGCGTCTAAACTGAACTTAAAGGCAGGTTTATACAAGCCCAGTGATAAGTCAGTACTTACAGTAAGCTGGACTGAACACTGGGCCTGTGTAAGTGATAGTTTCAAGCCAGTCCAGAGCTGACCACAATCATGCTTGCAAGTCAGTCCAGTAGAAAGGCACTCACTCTATTTTTTTGACCCAGTAGCTACCCCCCCCCCCCCACTGCTCCGCCCAGTCAGTCTTGTGTGACTGACTATATGCATTTGGCAGTTGCTGCTGGATTTTTCTAGTGATTGTTTGTTTTCGTTTTAAAAGTAAAGATTTAAAAAAAAAATGCCAACTGGCTAGTTCATTGAATTGTGTCTATACAAACAGTGGCTGGTTTCAAAAACTAAGTCATAGATCTCATTATAAACCATGCTTAATTCTAGCAAATTCTGGAAATTCATTTCATAATCAACAAAGTTTGTTATATTACGAACCTAACAGAAAATTGGCCAACAGCATAGCTATCTTATAATTGTGTTCCCTGATTTAATATTTATTTTTGGGCTTAAAATAAGTCGCTTTCAGTTATATAATTAATTATTTATATGATGAACTGTAGAAATTAGCTATCTAGTAGCAACATTGTAGAGAAAGAGAAATAGTGATGCCAAACATGTAACTATCCAGTGTTTATAATTTGTTTCAAGGTTATAACTAATTTACTCTATTATAGATCATGAATCCAGATAGGTACCAGCTATCTCAATAGAGAGTATTTGTTTATTTCCGCTAAACATTTAGCTCATTATTTTGAGTATTTTGATGCGTTATTAAATATATTTTTTGAAGTACAGCCACAACATCGAGTATGGAACAACTATTTATTTACATTATTGTGTATTTTATTTAAAACTACATTGAATAACGATTTAAAAATAATAATATAATAGGAACTGTTTGCCTACCTGTTGTCGTAAATTATGACACTTATAAAGACAAATTCAAATAGATTTCTACATAAATTATTGTGGGTCTGAAGAATCGGTGCCAAATTAGGTACAATTTCCCTTCAGGCCGGCAAGTTCTAAAGTACACACTAGTTATTCTTGCAAATAATAACGGTGAACAGTTACATTAATTAATCAGTAAATGCATAACTTACCGATTAAAACTTAAAGTTGGAAACGACAAAAAACAGATAACTCTAACAGATTGAAACTAGCCGACACAGCCGAGGTATCACTACAAAAACTAAAATTTATTTTACTGTAAAGTATACACTTACAGCAACAAACACGCACTCACTGCGTGATTTGATTAACGTGCCCGGTGCCGTATTTGATTACGATTGAGTGCGGACACCACAAAAAATATTAGTTATTAAAATTTTAGAGGGTAACATTGCACTGAGTAAGTCAGATTGATTAGAATGACGTCCAGTGAAACAACACAACTCTGTGCGTTTCATTGACATATAAAACATGGACTTGGCATACCTACAAGAAAAACGTGCCATACCTACACTTTACTGAGAGGATAAAATGGCGTCTACTAGGGCAGCCCTTATCGATATTTCTATGTTATAATATCGATAAAAGATTGTGAGAATGTTTTCATAATGTCACAGTACAATATTTACGGGTAAAAATACCCCAATTTTTCTAACTGATGCCTTTCATTTGTTTGTTTAATTTAATTGCTTCGTCATTATTTCGCGGCTAAACAGTAGAACTTATTATGATGTTTCCCATTATAATAGGTTGAAACCGGACATATACTTACAGCTTTTTATCGAACTAGTATTCTGTAACTGATTTCAGTCCATTGTATACCATGCAACAAGTTCATCTCATTGCCGATATATCTATGTACATATATACACAGTATACATATAGCTCATAGGAAGTGTGCGATGACGATGACACGAGTTTCACGCTTTTTATTCACCCAAAAAGTACACATATATACACAGTATACATATAGCTCTTGGAAAACGTCCGGTGAAGATGACGGGACTTCCATTATTTTTGCTCACCCAAAAAGTGCTCAACGCGCCTAAAGAAGTTTTCACTTCAAAAATCTATCGAACAGTTGCCCGCCAGACACGACACCCGTCGGTCGGAGGGTCCTCCCTTTTCTATAGAGGATGAATGAATTTTACACCCTGTTCCTCATACCTCTAAAAGGTGGCTCCGTCAATGGCCCGCAGATGGTAATTTTTAAATGAAATATTGTAATTTATATTATTATTATTTTATCTTTGTGTATCTCATTTTAATCAACATACAGATTTGAATTTCACGGATACCCAGTGAAAAAGAAATTTTGAAAATTGGCGGAGCCACCATAATTAATATTTTTGATGCTAAGTTTCTAACAAGCAAATGATTGTGGGTTTTAATTAAAAGTCAACACTAATTATAATAAAGTTATATTAAAGAAATCAATCTCATTCAGTTCTGAACAATACAATTTTGTTCAGGTAATTTCTATGTGATATGCTTTCAGTAGATTTCTTCCCATAATATTTGTATCTCAAATTCATATATAACTCTTTTACATTGTGAGTTTGTCTGATTTTGATCATTCTCATTTAAAATGCCAGATATTGCCACATATTTGTTCAAATCACAGGCTGTAAACAAGCAAAAAAATTAGTAGTATTTTTATTGTTTCTTGATTTTATTAATAGAATTTTTAATTGATCTTAAGTCTTAAGACCACACTCAAACACATTCTTTACATCACTCTTTGCTACCAAACAAACAAATATTGCAAATGAGGACATCACCATCATTTTCAACACCAGCCACTACAGAATCATGTTGGACAAATTTATAACATGTTACTTACCAATAAGGTTCGTGAAGGTAAAGTATCGTCACATAATGTTACTTTATTGAGTATCCGGTTGAAACATTATTCTTCAAAGTGAAAAGAACAAAAATATGTGGCCTTCTTTAAACTTTCCACACCAATAGTTTTTCTTTTTTCGTTTATTAGCAGGCAACCTTGAAAGTAAAACATAAAACTAATAAAAAAAAAACATAAAATAGCATTATCGATAAATAAAATGTCTAAATGCACTACTCTATCCCTTCAATAACAAGAAAATGATTTCGTGAAGTAAAACTGTTGAAAATAATGGCAAAAGGGAAAATATGAATGCTTTACTGTTGAAGCTCTTCAACGAATGCAGAATCTTTTGTTTATCGTCTAAATCTAAAGATATTTCAGCTGAAATGTATGTACGTACTGGTGCAAAGTTATTTTCGGGTGATGTCCGCTTCTTTTGATGCCACATCCGATTATATTGCAATTGGGCATCTTGCTATTGATGATTTCCACCATAGGGCCGAGTTTAAACGCAATAACACAGTAAATAACTCCAAAATTCACAAATTTTAACCACAACACAAGAGCATTTGACAGGTTACGTACCCAACTTTGGTACAGTAGTACCCAACTGATATGGCTTACCGATGTACCTGCGCAGAAGATGAATTTTCAAAGCGCGGGAAATGCTATTGACCAATCGGCACGCTCCACGCGCCGCGCTTCTTTTTCCTGTACCGCTATTGGTCGGCAGCTGCCGCCATGTTAGCGCGCGCCGCGTGGCATGTTAGTCAGCCGCCATACTTCTGATCGAGTGCACGCGCAGCAGGCGAAAGTACACGTAGTGGCAACAAAAGTGTTTTCTTTTTTATTATTTAAAATGAGTTCTTTTAAAAGGGGGAAACCGCTTAAAAGTCAAGCTCGGGAAATTATTTTCAATGTCCACGAGTTTATGAAGAAAGAAGCTCAGGAGTCTAAAAACACAACATTTATAAAAGATCGATTTTTGAAAATTATTGACCGAACGGCCGAAGCTACACAAATTTCAAAACGAACAATAACGAGAATTCATAAAGAGAAGGATCAACATACAGGTGAAAACACTGCGGGGCCTTCTTTTAGAACGCCGAAAAAGGGTAAAGTGAAAAAAACTTATCGTAAGGAATTGGACGATTTTTCATACCAAGCCATACGCAGGAAAATTTATGACTTTCACCGCGAAGAAAAACAGGTAGTCACAATGAGAGCGCTATTGGAGAAATTAAAAAGAGATATCGACTTCGAAGGGGGCAGAGAAACTCTGCGCCGAATTGTAAAAGAGATAGGATTTAAGTTTAGGAAAACGCAAACGAACCGTAAGTTGCTGGCGGAAAAACACGAAGTAAGGCTATTAAGAATACGATTTTTAAGAAAAATAAAAAAGTATCGGCATGAAGGCAGACCTATTGTGTATGGCGACGAGACCTATGTTCATTCGACCCACACCAAGGAACAAGCCTGGTCTGACGGTCAAGGCAAAGGCATAAAAAAACCAATTTCGCAGGGACCGAGGTTAATTATAGTGCATGCTGGGGGTGCTAATGGATTCATACCAAATGCTTTGCTCATGTACAAATCGGCTCAGACCACAGGAGACTATCACAGTGAGATGAACAAAGAAAATTACGAGAAATGGTTGCAAGAGAAATTAATTCCCAACCTCCAACCGAATTCTGTGTTTGTCATTGACAATGCGTCATACCATAGCACATTAGAGGACAGGGCACCGAACAGTAACTCTGTAAAAAAGATTATGCAGGATTGGTTAAAGGATAAAAACATACCTTTCAATATCAAAGCGTATAAACCGGAGTTGTACGATATAATTAAACGCCATAAGCATCTCTATGTAAAGTACTCGCTTGACACCATAATGGAAGCTCACGGCCACACAGTGTTAAGGCTCCCTCCATATCATCCGGACTTCAATCCAATAGAAAACATTTGGTCGCAGGTGAAAGGTCACGTAAGCAAATTCAATATTGCCATGAATTTGACCGAAGTGCAGCGTCTTTTGTCTGAAAAATTCGCAGCCATCGGGCCAGACGAGTGGCAAAAAGTTGTAGATCATGCTATCAAATGTGAAGATGAATTTATGACATTGGAAGAGGCCATCGACGATAGATTGGACCACTTTGTAATAAACACCAACGAAGATACATCATCCTCATCGGATAGTTCGAATCGTGATAGTGATGGTAATAGTAGCGACGCTCAGAGTGATATTGGGATAGCAGGAGTGCGGCCTTTAGATTAAGTTTTTTCTATTGTTTACTAAATAAATACCTATTTGTTTATTAAATAAATCGTAAATTTTTAATAGCCTGTATTTTTAATTGAATATACTTATATTTGGTGAAAACTGATGGCCCGATAAAATTGGCACGAAGTGTAATTGTGCGGAGGAGCGTGACTTGCGAGTGAGACGGAACTAACGGCTGCAGTGTATTATGAACCTTATATTAGTGATCTAAGGTTGATTGTAACTTTTAAGCATTCTTTCGTTAATCTTCGGGGCCATACTTTCTTTTCTGTGCGAACGAAGATTCACGACGCGCCTTATAAGTTGGGTACTACTGTACCAAACACCGAGAGGATAAAATGGCGAACCGGCCGCAAATAGGTATTTCAATGACTAGAAAATGTAGGGTTGCCAATATAGTAACTGTCAAAAACACTATTATCCTTTTTCACTTAGGCAAATTTATTAAAGTTAAAAAGAGATAGCAGTATTTTTTTGATTTTGGCGTCGATATGCCTCGTATTTGTATAACTGTTTTTTCTATAGTCAAACATTTCAAGTCCATGTTTTATAAGTCTGGTGCGTTTGCGCACAGTGAGAGATAAATAATCACTTCGTTGGATAAAAAATGCCCAAATGGAATTTTATTTCAAAACTAACACAAAACTGTACTAAACCAGTACCCGGTCTTTCCAACTGTTTGGGAACACTTTTTAGACTACTTACTTACTTTAGACTACTTACTACTTCGGTATTTGCGTTTTTAGGGTTCCGTAGTCAACAAGGAACCCTTATAGTTTCGCCATGTCCGTCTGTCTGTCTGTCCGCGGTTTAGCTCAAAAACTTTTATACTAGAAAGTTGTAATTTAGTATGAGTATACACGTTAATGACGCCAAAAATGTAGTAAAATTAAATGTTGAAAAAAACAATTATTTAGGGTAAGTACTACCCGTGCGCGATAAGTTGAGACCTGAGCGCGGTGACGTCACTGACAAGTACAGTTCAAACAAAAAATGTAACTAGCTTCCGCATGCGGCGGTATCTGCGAATTTTAGGTAGTCATCTTCCATAGTGAAATTATTTACAATATTAAGTTATTTTATAACAATAATTAATCGTAATTGTCAGACTATAGATTTATTATGTATGTTATTAAAAAAATAATAACAATAAAACAGTCAAAAAACGTAACAGAAACTTTAACAATAAAAAAACGTAACAGGAGCAATAACAAATAAACTTAACACGGACTATTATAACAAAACTAACAACTTATTCGGAGCGCGTCGATACGTGACGTAAGCCAGTACGAAACTAATAGATAAAAAATGTGGCTTCAACTGTACACCGCGGGCGGCCGCGGGTAGGTGCGCGGGGATGGGGGAGGAGTGTCGCATTCCACGCGGGTCTCAACTTATCGCGCACGGGTAGTACCTCCTCTACATGTAAAGTGGGGATGATATTTTTTTTTCGTCCTTCCCATAGTGTGGGATATCGTTGGATAGGTCTTTCAAAAAATATTAGGGGTTTGCGAAGATCGTTTTTTGATTAAGTAAACCGTTCGTGACTTATCAACCTTTAAAGTACCAATTTTCGTTAGAGTCAAGTGTCCTTCCCCTCTACCAACTAAACGGTTGTAGTTAGAAATTTAAATGTCAGGGGAGTAGTACCTATATATAACGAAGTCTAAAGGAAAACTATCACACTTAAGTGGACTTTACAAGTTTACGAGTAATAATCGACCAACTTAAATTTGCGGTTAAAAAAACATGTTCTCACATATATTCCGTATGGGAGAACATGTTTTTCAATTACAAAGTTAAGTTTGTTATTACGATTCATTAAGTCCAACTAAGAAACCCTTCATTGTGCGTGGTCCGACACGCACTTGGCCGATTTTTTATTGTGTTTTATTCGGTTATATAGTGTAGAAGTTCGAATAACTCGAACATACCGTCCACACATCGCACATATGTAGAAGTATTGCCATGTTAATCACCAACGCCTTCAATACCCTGCTCTGGAGTTCACATCAGACATCAGGGAGGCACTCCGGTATCACCGGATGCCAACCTAGGTACCTCTGTCGTGTGGTTGAGGCCTATTTGACGGACAGGGCCGTCATCTACCTCGGTCACCAGGGAGAATGGAACCGGCGAGAGATGTTGTGCGGTGTCCCACAGGAATCGGTCCTGGGCTGCCTCTGTGGGACATCGGATACGACTGGGTTCTGCACGCCGACCTCGGCAGCCGAACTAGCGACATGCGGGGTTGCGACAATCGTCAACAGAATCCAGTAATTGGGACTCGAGGTGGCCCTGCACAAGTCCGAGGCCATGTTTTAGCATGGTCCTTGGAATGCGCCACCATCGGGTTCCCAAATAGGTAGGTGGGGTTCACATCGGCGTCTAGTCGACGATGAAGTACTTAGGACTCGTCCTCGACAGCCGGTGGAACTTCGTGGAGCATTTCCGACGTTGGACTCCCAGACTGGATCGGGCCGGGGCTGCCTTGAAGCGGTGCCTGCTTCGGAAGGTTCCTGTTTCATATCAGGCGGGAGGAAACATCCGGTCACTACTGTGTGGATCGCCCGGAGGACACGGTGGAGCATACGGTGGATGTCTGCCCCGCTTGGGCAGAGCATCGTCGTGTCCTCGTGGAGGCGCTCTCACGTCGGATCCTTGTCCAGCCCGTGGTACGGAGCGAGAGGGCATGGGAGGCCGTCACCTCCTTCTGCAAAGCCGTAATCCTCGCAAAGGAGGAGGCGGAACGCGTTAGGGAGAGGCAAATTTCGCGCTCTCACGCCTCTAGCCACCGGCGCCGCGGGAGACGCCCTGGGCGTCGGGAATCGCAGGCCGATTCCAGGCCACCGTAGGCGCGGGCTTGCGGATGGTGAGCGATCGGTAGCTCGCCGTCTGATAAGGACCATGCCCGGGCCGGTGGCGCGTTGTGTTCCACGCGCGCCTCAAAGAGATGTCAGCAACTGAAGGGGTCCGATGGGACCAATGCCTGCCGGGGTTGCGGGAAAGTCTGAAAGGGATACCGTGGCCCCTGGCAACGTACAGGCAACTGAAGGAACACAGGTGGGTTTTGGTCTGACACGCCCTCCCATCAATAATTATTGATCGAAGCCTTCCCGCTCCGCCAGCAGGAGAAAATATTTGATAATTACCCACCCAAAAAAAAGAAAAAAAAGTGCCACCACTAATCGACAATCCCTGCATTCCGAGTTACGATGTAATCGATTTGAGCGTGCTAACAGTCGTACCGTATTAACGTGGACGCGATAACGTTGCGTCTTGAATCGTCATAGATGACGTCATGACGTGCGCCATCTTGCGATAACGCCGACCATGCCTTTTACAAATATCACCGTGGGCGCTGTCAAAAATGACAGTTGTGCTGTTTTGTTTTGACTCGCAACATATCTTTAAACTAACGTGGCATTTTCGAAATTGTGCTTCTGGCTACCGTTCGCTACCTAAACAAAGAAGATGAAGAAATTTGTACACAAAGAAAATTTATGCTAAGCAAGTTTTGACGTTGAGCGAGTACTGTGAGTGTGTTTACGAGCGTTCCGAATTGTCGACAGCCATCAGCTGTCATTAACGTGATATCTTACTCGGAACGCCAAATATCGATATCAGCGCTGTGAGCGATTATGTTCTAATTCGGAAAGCGGCCAAATGTCAAAATCACATGGCGTTGTTGTCATGTCCATCCGCGATTCCGCGACTGTCAAAGTCAAAAGGAAGGAACTCGTGTGAAGTCTGTGTGAAGTGCATTGCAATGTGATATTTACATGTTAGACTAACTAAAAAGCATTAATTAAAATAATACTCAAGCAAAAGTAACCCAAAATGAATGAAAACGATGAAAAAGAGTTTGCAGAACTTGGTGTCAAGACCTGGCTTATCAAGCAGTTATTTAGTCTTGGTATGTTTCTGTATTTCATACGAATCAAAACAGTGATATTATAACATTTTGAGAGTTAGAGAAGAGAGTGCCCCTGGTTCTACGCACACACTCCATCGTCTCCGCAGATTCGCCACCATGGCCGAAGTTCAGTCTGGGACTACATTGCCACATTTTACGACGCAAATTCTTGACTGCATTGGTATCACCAATTCCGCATAGCTCATCTTTGTCGTCTATTTTTGATTTTGATTATTCTATTCTTTCTTGTCTACTCATATGTAGACAAGAAAGAATAGAATAATAACAACTCATAACTTATACCTACATTATTCTAGATAAATTGAAGAAACGACAGTGGCCTCTATAAAAATTAATAATCATTTATTAGCGAATAATTATTAATTTTGATAGAGGGTGAACTGTATGTGGGTGTACTATAGGTACACCTCTGCCCAATACTTAGGGGAAACAAGGTGTGATGTATGTCATAAGTAAAAAAAGTTGTATCAGTGTGTAATTTTAACAGTAATGAAAAGGTTAAAAAAATGCAGGTAAACATTAAAAAATTTCAGGTATTAGAAGTCCTACACCTATCCAAAAAGCGTGTGTAACCCGCATATTAGCTGGCGAAGACTGTATTGGAGCAGCCAAGACAGGTTCAGGCAAAACCTTTGCATTTGCACTGCCCATTCTACAACATTTGGCTGAGGACCCCTATGGGATCTTTGCTTTAGTGCTAACTCCAACACATGAGTTGGCTTATCAGGTAAATAAAAAAAAAACTATTCAAGATAATTTCTTATCAATTTATGCACACAAAAAATGTGCATAAAAGCAGCATCCTCGTAAATTCCTCTGTCACTTTTTTAATATAATTTTTTAGCTGTTATTCTAATCACATTTATAATATGTACTGTGTATAATATGTGCTTTAAGGTAACTGACTAATAAACAGAACTATATAATTATTATCGTCTACACTAATATTATAAAGATAAAAGATTTGTATTTTTACTTGTAATTCAAAAACTACTGGACCATTTAAAAAAAGTCTTTCATCAGTAGAATGCTATATTATCACTGAGTAACATAGGCTATAATTTAGAAATATATCATGCGGGCAAAGCCGCTGGTGGAAACTAATGAATTATAAAAATACCTTGTAATGAACATCATAGATTAGGGTTTAAACTCTAAATGGACGGCCATCACACAGAAAAACCCTGAGAGGTTTTTGTGTGGCTAAAATCTTAATTGTAAAATAAATATGCCGAGTGTTTTGGATATTAAATGAAATAATGTTTATTTTGGTTAAGAAGATCTTCTCAGACACTTTTACAAATATATTTTTAGGTCAATACTTCTACTACTGTATATAATCATGTTAATTTTTTTATTTCATCTTTCAGATAGCAGACCAGTTCAGCATCCTAGGCCAACCACTCAAGCTAAGAGTATGCATTGTGACTGGAGGATCGGATCAATTGGAAGAGTCTCTAAAGCTTGCCAAACGTCCCCACATAGTTGTTGCTATGCCCGGACGTCTGGCGGACCATATAACGGGATGTGACACTTTTAGTTTGAAAAAGATCAAGTATTTGGTGCTGGATGAGGCTGACAGGTAAAATAATTATGGCAATAGTATAGTTAAAATCACTGAGTTAACAGTTTTTTTTTACCCTGGGAATAATGGATTACCATGATATATAAGCATATCATGGTAAACCATTATTACCAGGGTTGGCATAAAACAAACGAAGTTGTTTTAAGAGGGAACAGGGCCTGTCATTCTCCATACAAATGTATTCCCCTTTTTTCTTCCTGAATAAAAAAGCCTCTAGAGCAATAATTTTTGTTTCATAAAACCAAGGTCTGCTGTAGACACGTCCCTGTTATTTCCTTTTATTCGGTAACTTATTGGTAAAGAAAATATGACCCTACAAAAATTACAAAAATGCCAGCTTTTACCGCCGTGATTAGAGGTCTGCCAGACAAATTCGAAAAGTTTTTAACATAAAAGAAAATGATAGGAACCTAGACATACTCTTTCTTAAAATAAATATGTAAAAAAATATTGAATCAGCTCAGTTTTCGAGGACATTAAAAAGGGGAATACGAAACGTTGATCTCGTAATTATTTTTTTGTGTTGTAATCGGACTGAGCTGCAGCTGTCCCTATCGCACTCTACGGGGGCGACGGCAATAGTTTCTTCAAATAACTATTTTTCAAATTCTTCGCAGGCCCTGTTCCCTCTTGAAACAAATGAAAATAAAAAATCATTTATTTGCATAAATAAGGTAGAGAAGGTTCTTATGATAATATTATATCGATCTCTTATTATGCCGTTAAAATTTACATAATATTTAGATATTATATTAAGATATTAATTAATTAGCTTGAATAATGCATGCAATTACTAAATTATATAAAATTCAATCAAATTGGTACTTAACAATTAATTCATAAATGTCTATACTAAAAACTACAAATCACAACTTATAATCTAAAAACTCAAGTAGGTACCTACACTATAAAAGCATTTATCACTGAGTAGTTTTTAAATACGCTTAAATTTAAAAAAATTGAAGTTTCTATAATGTACTCGAAATTTTAGTATACAATTTGATGCACATAATATATACTAGCTGTTGTTGGCTGTGAGTGTGAGATTAGTCTTGGGTTGATACAATTTATTAGCATTATGAGATCTATAGGGGCATAGTAACTTGTCGCTTCCTGAAAAATAATCTTATGCTTGCTTGAAAACAAATATACTTATGTGATTCCAAGATATAGATGCACAGTAAAGTAAGTATCTTATATTTTCTAAAGAAAGGGCGACAAGACTATTTGTTTCAGCCCAAATATAGCCCTTAAACACTTTTTTGCATCTTCGTGATGCAAAAAAAAGTGTTTAAGAGCTATATTTGCTTGATCAATTTCCATAAAGCGACCCCAAAGAACGATACCATACCGCACAATGGAGGAAATGTAGCCGTGCATGTATCTCGCAGCTAATACGATATAATAATTACGATAGAATAATTTTACTGCAAATGTCATTTACATGGTTTTTCCAAGAGCAAAATTGATCCTAAAGACATTTCAAGAAATTTTATTGAGTCAGTCAGTCAAATACATGTTTTAAGGGGCCTGCGGAGCATGCGTATAGTTCATACAAACGTAATACCAAAATAATTTGTAAATCAAAAATATTCTTAAGGTAGTGTGTATTTATTCCGATTGGATTACAGAATATCGAGGCTCCCAAATATATATTTGAATGGACACTGATATAAAGACGAGATATAAGGAATTTAAAATTTCTATAGAAAACTTATTCTTCTCATAACTCGAATTTAAATCAGTGTCCATTAAAAATATATATTTGGAAGCCTAGATATTCTGTAATCCAATCGGAATAAATACACACTACCTTAAGAATATTTTTGATTTACAAATTATTTTGGTATTACGTTTGTATGAACTACGCATGCTCCGCCGCCCCGTTAAGAGGGAACAGCCTGCGAGGCTAAAACAGTGTTTAAAACAACTTGGAGTACAACATTTTTTTTTATTAAGTTTGTAAAATCACAGTTTAAAACAATGTTTTAAACATAAAAACTTGTTTTTAAATCAAATTTTAATAGAGAATGAATGGAAATAAATGAAAAGTTATAAATGTTTAGAACTTGAAATAGCTCGAAAAGAAATTAAAATGATTAGTTATAATCATGAAAGTGAAATGAGATATCGGACTGAAATCGGCAACTAATTCCCCGCAACTATTTTGACGATTCCTTTTATTTGAATGTAGTACCTTTGTATATACTACGTCGCGGGTAAAGTTCCGTTCTGTCGCTTTTCCGAAAAGAGGTATTACAGGTCCCCGCAATTTTTTTTGGGGACTGGGTCTTTACATATACATTCGCTACTCGGAAATTTGCCTTGACTTCATAACATTTAAATTAATAGTTTAAAATAATATCACAGATTAAAAATTACGCGTAACAAAATAATTATGGTTGACAGCAACTCGGGCGCGGCAGCGGTAGGAGTCAATGACCTTTTTCTCGGCTTTTAGGTCCCGGTAGTACGTTCCCGTAGGATACTTTCCGATATCCACGCGGGCAAAAGCTAGTAGGTATCTACATAGGTAGGTACTGTTAATACAAAATCTCATCCTAAAAGAATTACCCAAATACTTTGAAAAAGAAAATGATTTTTTGGTATTAAAAACTACCACAATGAGTGTAATATCACCAACCCTACTTACAAACATGATTATTTTCAGACTGTTTAGTGAATCATTTCAAGATAATCTGGAGACCATATTCAACGCATTACCAGCTCAGAGACAGAACTTACTATTCTCAGCAACAATCACAGAAGATGTCAAGGAATCCAAACTGCTTCCTCTTAATAAAGATGTAAGATTTATTTTTCTATAAATAATTCACCATAGAATTTGAAAAATAATACATTCACTGTACTAGCGTTACTCTGACGAAAATACGTCGCGTTGACATGGCGTTAACGTCCGTCCACGTCCAATCTGCGTATACATCGACAAAGCCATTCTACAAAATGGAAGGCATCCTTACTTTACTGGTATAATCATTTCCTAGAATAATAATTAAGTATACTGTTGGCTAGTGATGTGAAAAAAACCTTTTCTTAAACATGCGTGGAAATTCGAACATTATTTTGACAGCCTTATTCGAGATAAATCGAAATTGCGGTACTGGTCGAATACATGCGAGCGCCCGGGCTCGGCCGGCAATGTTTGTATGAAAATCCATATCTGTCGTGTTGTTATGGGTTTTCATATCAATTTATTGGCCGCTAAATACCAACTAAATTACTATGAAAACTCAAAAATGTAATATAAATTTCAGAATCAATGACGAACAACGATAATTTTTCATTGACTTAGTTTGAATTTATAATTTAAATTATGTTTTGCGTAATGTAAATTATCTTGCATACTATTAAATAGAATCATTTTTTTCTAACTGAACAGACAGCTGTGCTGCTGAGGAGTTTGTTGCGCCACATCTTCTTCCCAGCAAAAGCACTAGGAAGTGGTGAAGGGTGGGCGTTTTGGGGGACTGTCCTATGTAATTTTGACGTTCGAAAAGTGCTGATTCTCAGCCTAGTTTGAATAAATGACTTTTGTTTTTTTTATTTAATTTTGAATTTCCACGCATTATTTGAGAAAAATACTATGCAAGCCTTGGCCGCAACCAGGCATTGATGGACTCACGTGTGAATTGTATTTTCACGATCGTCCATCGATGCCCTTGTTGCAGGCCGCGACAGTAATGCACTAATTCTTAAACTCTTTCAGAAACTCCTAACATGGACAGAGACAGATAGCCAGCTGACAGTGACCACTCTAGACCAGCGGTACGTGGTATGTCCCGCGTACGCACGCGACGTGTACCTAGTGCAGACATTACGGAAATACCGCGAGTCCAAACCGAGCAGTCATATCATTGTGTTTACTGATACTAAGAAGTAAGTGATATTTTTGAACCAAATATCGTTATTTGCCATAAGCTGGGAATCATTTAAATATTTAATCACAAAAAGTCGCTTTTGTGTAACCAGCCTTTGTTTGGAATTCATAAACTTATTCTAGACATTTGACAGTACTTGAGTGTAGATAATTTTATCAATACACGCTCTTGACTTATTTCCTCCCTCTTCAGAGAATGCCAAGTCCTATCAATGATGTTGAACGCTATATCCATGGACAACGTATGCCTCCACGGCTTCATGAGGCAAAAAGAACGAGTGTCCGCTCTCACTCAGTTCCGAAGTAACCTCAAATGTACGCTGGTAGCTACCAATGTCGCTGCGAGGGGTTTGGACATACCTACAGTGGATTTAGTGGTCAATCATAAGCTGCCCTTGGAACCAAAGGAGTATATTCACAGGTAGATAAGAAAATATTGATAATTTTCTATTTCTTTTTGATGTGTAACATTTTTGGGAGTGATTTCGTGAAAAGGGACGGAAGTGTGTAACAAGAAGCCGGAGAAGCGCGCGCTATTTGATTTGACCAATAAGCGCGCTCAGTGCTAGAGTTAACTGTCAGATGGTAACAACCCATTTTCCGAGAGGTTGGTACTCCTGTCAAGATGTCAGATGTTACACATCTTAAGCGATTACTGTAAGGCTTGCTCGTTTTTGTTTTGTTTCTATAGGAGGTGTTGTATGTATGAGGGGCCGCACGGATCAATCGAAGGTTAAGCTATGCTTGTCGCGGTCGGTTCGTGGATGGGTGACCATCCATTACATATCGAGATCACTCCGTGCCTCGGAAAGTACATTAAGCCGTTGGTCCCGGCTGTCATTTGTAGATCTTTAACAATCGTTACGGGTAGTCAGAAGCCCCAAAATTCTGACAACCAGTCTTACCAATATCAGTCATACCCAGTTCTGGGTTGTGGAGATCAGATAGGCAGTCGCTCCATGTAAAATACTGTTATTCACCTGCATCCGTTTAGACTAGAAGCCGACCCGAACACAGCTCGGAAAGGATTAGCAGATAGATTGAGGAAGCGATGTATTATTTATCTCGGAGACGTCTGATCGTCTTAAAAGAACACAGCGTTAAGCCAAGCGCACATTACAGCTGCAACGCAATTTCATATAAAAAATTGCTGTACGGCCTGTAGTGTTCTGTGTTCGTTGGTTCATAGAAAATATACGGAAGTGATGAAGGAGGCGTTGCGGCGCGTCCCGCTCCAATCTGCTTTAGCCTTTACTGGTAGAAGTTATTCCTCCTAGTAAAATTGAGTGAGTGGTCGCAATCCCCAGACCGGCCGGGCAAAACATTATCCAGTGGCATGGGCTCACCCCCTATTTACATGGGTCTTAAACATGATTGGTAATTGACGGCCCGGTTGGCGCAGTAGTTAAGCGATTGACTGCTGCCCGCGTGTCGCGGGTTCGATTCCCGCACGGAACAAATATTTGTATGACCTGTAGTTGTTCCGGGTCTGGCTGTTTGTGTATGTGAGTTTAAATGTTTGTAAATGCACCCACAATACAGGAGAAATTCCTAGTGTGGGGCAAAAAAAATGGGTGTATGAAAAACTCTGCCCACACCTTCGTGACATATTGGTCTGTTGCTCTTTTATAGGACTGTAGAACCAAAAACTTATCCTGACCTGACCCTTGTCAATATTTACTGTTAATACAACGTGCCGCTCGTGTATTTGAGCACCGCACTCATCGAGTTTCATCGACTCTCGTCGGCTGCTGCAGTTAAAGCGTGTCGCTTGCTTGTGTGTATGAGCACTTAGTTGTTCGAGCCTCTTTTAAAAAAAATATTCTACACTGTCCTGCTGATGAGCAAAGGCCTTCCCCAAATCCTCCCAGGGAGCCCTTATCTATACATATTATAAAACAAAGTCGCTTTTCGCGTTTGTATGTATGTCCGCGTTGTTCTTCTAAACCACGCAACAGATTTTGAAGAGGTTTTCACCATCATTTAGAGAGTTTATTCCGGATGGTTTATGTGTATAATACGTTAATATTAAAGTTACTTTTGCCTAAGAAATCTCGTTGTTTCAAGTTGTAAAAACCGTGCGAAGCAGGAGCGGGCCGCTACTTAGAAATGAATGATTATAAAACTTGTCTCACCTCAGGGTTGGCCGCACAGCGAGAGCTGGCAGGAGCGGCTTGGCGATATCCATAATCACGCCCTACGATATACTGCGGCTCGGCGAGATTGAAGAGGCGATCAATACCAAACTTACTGAGTATAAGATTGATGGTGAGTTTATATTCCAAAGTGAATGTATTATGATAGTTATACATCATTGTGGAACAGGCTATGCGCCTCCTGTAACTTTTCAAAGTCAAAGTAAAATCATTTATTTCAAGTAGGCCATTAAAAGGCGCTTATGAACGTCAAAAATAAACAAACTCGAACTCAACGCAAATTTATCAATAACAGACTCTTTTGAACTGTCACGGAGTCGGGTAGTCAGAAAGACAATTCTAGTTGCTCGTTCCAAACCATAGTAGGTTCCTAGGTTTCAAGCATGGAGACGAACGGGCAGCAAACTACATGGACCCTCTTTTAAAATAAAACAAAAATCATTTCCATATGGTTTAAATTGCAACGCTTGACGGGGGCTCTTGAAACTCATGTCACATTACTTTGGGGAGGGCGTAATACATGCTGTAGATATCAGCCTTGCTCTCCATAATAGATCTCCGAGAGCATGATTTTATCATACTATCCAGCAGTATCTGGTGCCATCGGGCTAGAGGTGTTTTGTTTTCTTTATAATTTTCTCACAAATGATGATTATGTTCTCAGATGATGAAGCAGTAAAAATCTTCACGACCGTCAGCGTGACGCGCCGTGAGCAAGAAGCTCAATTGGACAACGAGGAGTTTGAACAGAGGAAGAAGAACTATCGCGTCAAGCGATGGATACAGGCTGGAGTGGATCCTGACATGATGGAAGAAGGGTGGGCAACCATTAATATGGAAATTGTTACTAGTGATTCTTGTTGAAGGCAGGTTTAATATTAAAAAAAAGAGTGTAAATGGTTTGTAAAAAATTTAAAGGGTGGGTTGGTAAAAATGATAATGGTATGTTTTTGATAGCTATTTTAGTGTTGCCAATATACCACCATCGGGGTCAACTAATAGACACAAAAACAGACGGAAAATTGAATTGAGTTTCCCAAAGAGATAACTGTGATAACTTATCTCGTAAAAAAAATATGATCGGATTTTTCAACTGAAAACTATTTCAAGTGATTGCGTCGATAAGCTACTTTATAAAAGAATTATAACACTTTGTAAACATTCTCCAACTAAGTCCTGTAACATTATTATTTTACTTACTCATCCCTCCACAGACTAGAAGAAATGCGCCGAAAACGAATAAAAGCGGCGAAAAAGGCGAAACTAGCGAAAATCAAAGAAGTACAATCACAGATTCAAACTCAAAATCCTATACAAAGCGAAAAGCGTCTTCAGAATGAAACGCAAGACATTGACGCTAAAATCAAGGATGGTTTGAAGAAAGTCAACAAAACGCTTATGAAGAAAGATGAAAGATTCAAAGATGTCATAGGAAAGATAACTAAGATTAAACGGAAAGCTGAAAATGTTAAAATCAAGAAGGATGTCGCAGAAAGTGGTTTGAAGACGAAGAAAGGAAGTAAGGGATCATTGAGAAATAAATGATTGATTTTGAAATATTGTTTTTTTTTATATATTGTTTTCAATATTACCATGAACGTTGTCTCGGCCGCGAGATCCACCACGGCCTCGCGAGCCATCTCGGAATTGGAAGCTCCTCGCTCCTTCTCGACAGCACCCTTTTCCTCGTCCTCTTGATATTCCTCGTCGAATTCCTCTTCGAGGTATTCCTCTCCCTCTTCTCCCGACTCCAGCTCGACATCCAGGTCCTCGTCCTGGAGGATGTCGAGGAAGTCGGTAGGGACGTCCTCTTCTCCTACATTCCAGGAAGCCATCTAGAGAAAAAAAAATATAGAGTAGGTACATTATAAACTAAACAACTACAACCTGTGAACACAATAACACAAATGGCGAAATGAAATACACCTAGTATTACACCCCTCTGCCTGCCCTTCGGAGAATACAGGCGTGATGTTATGTGTTTACAAAATGTGCAAATAACTTCATCAATTTACGTTAGTATTACGCGATCAAACTCACATACATACATACCGGTCGAAATGCATTCGAACGAATTGAGAACCTTCTTTATTTTTGAAATCGGTAAATTTTTTCAATTTTTTATATTTTGTAACAATAAATCACAAACATCGATTTTATCGATAACATCCTATCGATACTCGGTCGACTGAGGCCGCTTTCCGAATTAGAACATAATCGCTCACAGCGCTGACATCGATAATTGGCGTTCCGTAAGATATCACGATTATGACAGCTGAGGGCTGACAACAATTCGGAACGCTCGTGAACGCGCTCACGGTACTCGCTCAACGTCAAAACTTGCCTATCATATTTCTTTGTGTATATACCACACATTTCTTCTTCTTCTTTGGTTAGGTGGCGAACGGTAGCCAGAAACACAATTTCGAAAATTTCACGTTAGTTTAGTTAGAGTTAAGATGAGAGTCAAAATAATACAGCACAACTGTCATTTTTGACAGCGCTTACGGTGATATTAGTAAAAGGCATAGTCGGCGTTATCGCAAGATGGCGTATGTCATGACGTCATCTATGACGACTCAAGACAACGTTATCATGCCCATGTTAATACGCTTAATATTCATACACTCATCGTCGATTACACACGAAAACATAACATGATTGACGAAAATTGTACGACTGAATACCGGTTCTTGTCGAACATAACTTAGTTCAAAAATAAGTTTTTCTGATAATAATTCGTGATATTATCTAAAACGATGTAATAACTACATAAAAATGAAAATCCGCCCCTAAGACGACCCACCGACCGAATATTAATCTATTTGCTGTCCAATAAACACAAAAACGCTCTATTATATATTTAAGCTCTATGTATTTATTTAAGTATATGTTAATTTATTACGTTATACGTGTAGGTTTATTTCAATATTTTAGTTTAAGACTTCGCATATTTATATTTTTTTCTCTTCTTGTTCTCACACACTATTGTCTACATTTCTTTCTCATTTCTCCTGTCGCAGGTCTGCTGGAAGAAATTTCTTAAGAAATAAGCAGTACCTTTGTACTTATAATTATGATTATGTCTTATCTGTATCTATTTTTATGTGTGTACATAAATAATAAAATAAATAAATAAATAAAAACAGTCGAAATTCATCAAAATAATAACGGTTTTTCTCGAAACATTATCTTTGTTTAAAAATTACATTACTACTTCCTTTTCACCGCCAGCGTAGACCGTAGACAGAACGTGATGCCTCGCCTAGCGCCAAGCTATAAATGTATAACGAAATATATACTCAACAGTAGTGATGAGGGTAGCGTCATATCGATGAATGAGAATTATACACGTTAAGTTGTTTTATTTATAATTTTACGGATATAAATTAAAACTGATTAAATATTTCCACATTTGTTTTATTTCACAGTATCCGTATTAAGAAAAAAACAATATAAATTATAAGTATCAAAGAAACAAATACTTATCTCAATTAGAGTGTTGTGCGTGTTATTTGAAGGGTCAAGAAATGATATCAAGTTTTGAGATTTACTGAATGTAATTATTGTTTATTAAAAGGTTCACAATACTTGGTTACGTTTATTTCCTTAATATATATGACGTGGCAAGGCGAAGGTATGTGAGCGACTGGCGTGCCCGGCGCTGGCGTTCCTTACGATACCAAAAATGCAATTCAGCAAAACGCAACGCCAGGGTCGCTACATCACACCCCCCCTTTCTTAAAAAAATAACATAATTCACAAAAAATTTTTTTACAAAAAATACACTGGGCTTACAATTACAATGTTGCGTGCAACACTACACAATAGGTACAGTACACCGGAAATGTTGCTTACTTCTACTTCCTCCTCCCTTGCGGTCTCTTCACATTGAAGAGCCGTCTTTAAAAAATATATATTAGGTTTAGATATGTTTAAGGGTAGCTGTCATAACGTCCGCTCTGCAATATTCAATAACACCACTAGGGCCGGCAGCTTCCGTTATGACAGCGCCAGTGCAATAAATACTTACCAATAATTATAACGATAATACAATCTTGACGGGATACCACAGCTAAATGTAACCGTACATAGTTCGCGTTAACACATAATATAAACCGGCAGATTCCTGCACAATTCACTTTTCGTACCTGTTTACACGTAATTTGCTGCGCTTGCCGGATTACCCATATTTCCGGCCGCTGTTCCAGCCAGTGTCGTCACCTCCTTTTTCAGCCAACCTCTCAGTTGGCCTATGCAGCCTCTTTTTATTGCGTAGCATAACAAAATTCCCAATATTACCGCAATAATGATAAGGATTATCCCAAAATAATTCAGTTTGTGTTCCAATTGTTGTCCAGCTGCTACCTGTGCTTGGGCTATTGAGATGAATTCTTTATTATGAAAATTACCCATGTCTATAAATCTGTGCTCTTTACTTGATTTCGGTAATGTAAATAGTGAATTGTACATGAATCTGTTACACTTGCGATATACTTAAGCTAATTTTGCTAGTCGAGCAAAAATCGCACCGGTTTCTTGATTACTCGGCCTGAGCGCGTGGTTTTATTGATAGGCGGTAGCGAGTTTGGCTCAACCTGCGGTTTTTGTGTTTCACTGTTATTATTGTTCCTTACGCTGTCTGGTATCGTATCCTCACTAATAATATATGCTGGTTTTAATCTATCAATGGACACGGTTGATTGACGATCGTCTTTTTGTATGTCAAACGTCTTATCGTTTCTGCTAATAACTTGGTATGGACCACTATACGACGGTGTCAATGGCTTCCTTACCATGTCATTTCTAATGAATACGTGTGTACAGGTATTTAAATCTTTATGAACGAATATTTTCCGCGAGCCGCTAACCGCTCGTGACTGTGGGCGCATGTCATTAATTATATTTCTCAATTTGCTTACAAATGTCGGTAAATGTCCTACTTGCGGTTTTTCTGTCTCGTGATAAAAATCGCCTGGTAAACGCAACGTGTGTCCTAAAACCATTTCTGCTGAACTTACATTCTGGTCACTTTTGCAAACTGCACGAAGTCCCAACAATACTGTAGGTAATTCATCAACCCATGACCTATTTTCTAACAGTCTTGCCTTTATTGCTGCCTTAAGGGAACGATGCATTCTTTCTACCATACCATTACCCTGTGGATGGTATGCTGTCGTACGGATTTTCTTTATGCCTAACATATTCATCAGACTGCTGAATATTTCGCTTTCGAACTGTCTGCCCTGATCGCTGGTTAACGTTTTAGGACAACCAAATCTACATACCCAACCTTCATAGATCGCCTTAGCGACTGTGTCAGCAGTAATGTCCGTAACTGGAATTGCCTCCGGCCAGCGAGTAAATCTATCTATGACGGTGACGCAATATCGATAACCTTCCTGTGCACTGTGCAGTCGGTAGAGGCCCTACTATGTCTACGTGTATGTGTTCAAATCGTTCTGTTATCGGGAATGTACCTAATTTTGAAACGGTGTGTCTATGTACCTTTACTCTCTGACATTGTATGCATGATCTCGCCCATTTAGCGATGTCTTTATTCATGTCCGGCCAAAAATAACGACTTGTGACCATTCTTCGTGTGGCCCTAATACCTGGATGGCTTATGCTATGAACTGAGTTAAAAACTGGCTTTCGGTACTGTAATGGAATGTATGGCCTTACTTGGTTTTTAGTAATATTACAATATATCTTTCTTTTACATAAAGGTGATTGAATTTGTTCTAATACAATGTTGCCTCGTGAACTTGCTAACATGTGTGACATTTGAGCGTCTGTTTCCTGCGCCTGCGCGATTTCGTCGTAATCTATGCTAGTGTTACAAACAATGGACTCTACCCGTGATAGCGCGTCAGCAACCGCATTCTCGTTGCCGGTGACGTATTGCATGTCGCTCGTGAATTCGCTGATGTACAATAACTGCCTTGCGCGCATTGGTGTTTCTCGATCCGTGCCTATTTTTGTAAATGCGTATGTTAACGGCCTATGATCGGTGAAAATGGTTAATTCGCGACCTTCTACCATGTTCCTGAAATGGACGATTGCCAAAAAAACTGCTGTCAGCTCGCGGTCGTATGTGCTGTATTTTTGTTGTGCTGCTGAAAGCCCCTTTGAAAAATATCCTAGCGGTTGCCATTTACCGTTTGTTTCTTGCTGTAAAACTGCGCCTACGCAAGTATTTGATGCGTCACACATTAGTGCTAGTTTGCCTGATTGTCCCGGGTGAGCTAGCGTAATGGCGTTTTTTAGGCTATCCTTGCACTTCTCAAAAGCCGCCAATGCTGTATCGTTCCACTCTATTTTTGACTTATCTTTCTTTTTGGCGCCGTGCAAATATTTATTTAACTCCGCCTGGCTTTCGACCGCGTGTTTTATATGGGACCTGTAAAAGTTTACCATACCTAGAAATCGACGCAATTGTTCGATTGTTTCCGGTCGCGGATAATTTTGTATGGCCTCGACCTTATTTTCTAGTGGCTTTATTCCGTTTCTATTTACGTTGTAGCCTAAAAATTCTATTTCCTTTTTCCCTAACTCGCATTTTGCTAAATTTATTGTTATGCCATACTGATCGAATCTACTGAAAATTAGTTTTAAATGTTTTTTGAAAAGCTGGTCGTTGGTGCTGGCTATTACAAGGTCATCGATGTAACAGAATAAATACGAGCTTTCCTGGCCGTCCTTGAGATATTCTATATTTTGCAACACTGTGTTATTCATAAATCTTTGGAACGTTTGTGCTGCGTTTCGCAAACCAAACGACATCCGTGGAAACTCGAAAAGCCCGAAAGGAGTTATAATTGCTGTTTTTTCGATATCCTGTGGTGCTATACTAATGTTATGGTAGGCCCGGTTGTTATCTATTTTTCCGAAAATTGTCTTACCTGCTAGTCCATACGTGAAATCCTGTATCCTCGGTATGGGGTACCTGTCTGGCTTCGTGATCGCGTTGAGTGCACGATAGTCACCACAGGGTCTGATCTGCCCATCCTTCTTCGGCACGACGTGTAGAGCGCTCGCCCAAGGACTGCTGGATGGCCTGCAAATCCCTAACTCTTGCATTAGCTTAAATTCCTCCTGTACCAATTTATACCTATGAGGTGGTAATTGCCTGGCGCGCGTAAATACCGGTGGGCCTGTAGTCTCTATATGATGGTACACGTTGTGACTTGACGGTTCTTTGTATGAAACGGGCTTAGTTATACTCGGAAATTGCTGTAATAATTCTCTGTACGGGTTGTCTAATTGTATGCTTGAAACAGATGGTTCCGTGCACTTTACGACGGATGCTTCCCTACTTATTTGTGTGTGACCGTCAATCAACCGCTTTTTATGCAAATCTACTATTAATTGGTGTGCCTCTAAAAAATCTGCTCCTAATATGGGCTGTTTAACATCGCAAATAATAAATGACCATTTAAAACTCCTCCTTAAACCTAAATTTAGCTCTATGTTAGTTACGCCATACGTTTTAATCTCTGTGTTATTCGCCGCGAACAGCTTATACGAACACTCACGTTTTACTTTGCTGCCTCTCACTTTACCCACTGGTATCACTGATACGTTAGCTCCTGTGTCCACTAGATACACAATTCCACTTCTATAGTCTCGCACGCAGAGCCGGTGGTTTCCCGCGGTACACTCACCCACCGATGATGACTGCACCGCCTCTAGTTTCCCGCACCCTGCTGCTTCTTGGACCAATTGCACGGCGACTCGCACGCCCGCGCGTTTTCCCGGTAACGAAAATGGTGTCTGCATAGCCAATCCGAGGAACTAGGTGTGCGACGTGGCCTTGACTGGCTCCTGGGCCTGTAGCGCCCCTGCTGCCAACGCCGCTCTCTCCGGTCTTGTCCCGAGTTCCCGTCTCGCTTCCTGATGTCATTTATTTCCCCGCGCAATTCCTTCATTTCCACCGATAATGCGCTGAGATGCTTGACCAAATCCGTTTTCGTGTCGCATGTCAATTCCGATGTGCTCGGTGCTATTGACGCGACCTCACCGGTACCCATGTTTTCCATCACTCTGTCTGCCGTCTCGGCGAGACTCTCAAGTTTCGTGTCTCCGGTCACTGCCAGGACCGCCCGCACGCCCGGGGGTAAACGATTCATCCACAACCTTTTTAGTGGCTCGTCCGTTACATTGCAATTCTTTGCTAGGGCCGCCATCGCCCTATACAGCTGCGATGGTTTCTGTGTTCCCAGGTCCATCTCTCCCATTAGCCTCTGGAATTGCTTGTCCGCGCTCTCTTCATAAATCGCCAATAAACGCTTTTTCAATGCTGCGTACTTGCCTGACTCTGGCGGGGCTTCGATTATATCTGTAACTTGCCGCACTGTGTCCTGGGTCAATCTGGCGATTGCTATGTCGAACAGCTGCGCATCAGCCAGCTTTTGTGGTGCCATAATAGCCTCGAACTGACAGAACCATGATTTGGGCAGATCTGTCCAAAAATCTGGTATCCTTGTCTGCACCGATACCGCTGCTACTCCGGTGGCTGCTGCCTGTGCAGCCGCGGCTACTCCAACTGTTGGTGGTGGAGTCATCGTAGTAGTTGTTTCACTAGTTTCGAGACTATTCTCTGTTACTTGCACCCACGCGGTTTTTTTAACGCGCCCTTGCCACGTCGCCACTGAGTCGCTTACGGCGCAAAAATTAAAACACAAAACTATTGATTTAAACGTTCGGGGTCACCACTTGTTGTGCGTGTTATTTGAAGGGTCAAGAAATGATATCAAGTTTTGAGATTTACTGAATGTAATTATTGTTTATTAAAAGGTTCACAATACTTGGTTACGTTTATTTCCTTAATATATATGACGTGGCAAGGCGAAGGTATGTGAGCGACTGGCGTGCCCGGCGCTGGCGTTCCTTACGATACCAAAAATGCAATTCAGCAAAACGCAACGCCAGGGTCGCTACAAGAGCCATAAGAAATGAGGTACATCTCTAATTGTTTCATGACGTCATTCTTTGACTTCATTTCAAGTCCTTGGCGCTCAGAGCACGTTAAATTCAATTCTGATTAGGGATGTACCCTAATCAGAATTGAATTTAACGTGCTCTGATTTAACGTCTATGATCTTTTTTCTATATTTGTCTACTCCCGTGTTGTATTAAACTACTTCAGTCAACATTTTTTACCGTTAGGTATACAAAGTTGATACGACAGAGGGGCTTTCCTTTAAACTGCCTATACTAGGTACCATTTTCAAGCTCTGTACCAAAAATCAATTCAATAGGAGCAGTAGTTTAGCCGCAAATGATTTTTTAAGTTTTTGCTCCGTTTGAACACGATGTATCTTTCCTAACAGCTGATTATGTCTATACCCATAGGTCATCCACCTTAAAACGATAAATCTGAGTCTAGCCTACGATGCGTTGTTGCCGCTCTGACGCAAGTCACAAGTACAACCAAATATTTTTCGCTAAAAAAATAACCAAAGAAAACAAGAGAGAGAGAATCATAGCAAAACATCCCGCGCGTAAAAGAAATAGAAATAGGTCAGTCTGTTGCTAACGCATCCTAGATCCTTGTGCGATCGGTAAGTAAGTGGGGGCAGAGGGGCCTCAGTCAGTGCGCCGCACAGAGTACTTTTTAGTGTGTCGCCCGACGCTATCCTCTCGAAACGTAGTAACGTAACACGGAAGCTCTTGCGCCGCTTACGCGCGCAGACAATTGATTTTGTTTTGTTATTGTGATAGGACACTAAATAAGTTTAAGACAATATTTCTTTTTATATTGTGACAGGACACTCGTAACATCGGATTATTATTATTTAGTGTTAGTGTTTTTTTGTGATTGACTGTTTTTTATTGTGATAGGACACGTAATTAAACTTTGGTTGTGTGTGTGTAATTAAAATACAATTGTAGAACTAAAAAATAGGATTATTTTAGCATTTTACAAATTAAAGTGCTTAGCAACGAACAGTGAGTTAATTATCATACGGTATAATTTTTGCATTCATGTGAATGGAGTTTTTGTTGTGATTGTTGTTGTGTGAGTACTTACTTCAAAACCGTACCTATCATAAAAGCCGAGCGGAGGCCTAAGCCGCCTCGCGCCACCGCCCCGGTCGGCCGCCTTGACACGTGATAACACACGCCGCGGTCCGGCGCGCGCGCGACGTTGCCGCTTTGTTACTTATGTATCTAAAATCAGTTAAATTTATTTACACAGGATGGTTGCGTTTTACTCTGTTTTGTAAGCTATTTAGTTTGTATGAAAAAAAAAAACTCATTTTTGATGCTTTTTATTTTTATACCGTATCGAATTAATACTAAATACGTATAGTATACGTTGTGTAATTGAATGCCCCTCTGTCATATCAACTCTGCATATATTTGGGAGTGGCGCGAGGAGGCGAAACGCCGGGGCTTGACTCCGATGCCGCGAGAAATCGCGGCACAGCGGACAGAGCTCCGACGGGATCTCATGGCGTCATGGAGAGTGCGATTGTCGCAACCCAGTGCTGGGCACGCCACTATTGCGGCGATAAGTCCCCTCTTTGAGGAGTGGCTGGAGTGGCGCCACGGCGTCCTCACCTTCCGCCTGACGCAGGTCCTCACCGGACACGGCTGTTTCGGGAGGTACCTGTTTCGGATAAGGCGGGAGGAAACGCCCGGGTGTCATCACTGCGTGGATCGCCCGGAGGCCACGGTGAAGCATACGGTGGAGGTATACCTGGCTTGGGCAGAGCACCGCCGTGTCCTCGTGGAGGCGATCGGTGGCGGGGATCTCTCGCGTCCGGCCCTGGTCCAGGCCATGGTTCGGAGCGAGAGGGCATGGGAGGCCGTCACGTCTTCTGCGAAGCAGTAATGCTCGCAAAGGAGGAGGCGGAGCGCGTGAGGGAGAGGCAAATTTCGCGCCCTTACGCCCCTAGCCGCCGCAGGAAGGAGACGCCCTGGGCGTCGGGAATCCATTGCTGATTCCCGGCCACCGTAGGCGCGGGCTTGCGGACGGTGAGCAATGGGTAGCTCGCCGTCCGGTAAGGAATAAGCCCGGGTCGACGGCGCGTTGTATTCCACCCGCACCTCAAAGAGATGTCAGCGAATGAAGGGGTCCGATGAGACCATTGCCTGCCGGGGTTGCGGGAAAGTCCGAAAGGGATACCGTGGCCCCTGGCATTGCACAGGCAAGAGAAGGAACACGGGTGGGTTTTAGACAGTAAGAGTCTGACACGCCCTCCCGCTCCACCCAGAGCGGGAGACGTCATTTGATGATTTCCCACCCCAAAAAAAATAAAAATAAGGTATTTATGCGGCAGAACTTTTCACTGTACCTATTTATTGTGTATTTCGCCGTTTTTCGAAATGGAAAGTAAGTAGGTATGGATTTAAGTTATAAAATACTTGTTGCAGTGTACTTATCACAGCACTGTTTAAGCTTTGTCTCTATACTTTTCTTTACTCATGTAACGGTAGCGTTTACCTCAGGCCGGGCATTCTAATGCTACAGTCCCACGACCCGTTTTCTCACATTCCACACCTTGTAGAATGCTTAAAAGCTCATCCGTATCCAGTTCTTCGTTCATGTCAATAACTTACTTATTTCTTTACTTATTATAATGAAGCAATCACAAAAGTGCAACAAATAGTGCTGCAGGCTGCACTATGCCAAAGTGACCTTGACAGCGATACGTTTATGACATCACAGAACGTCTTCTGTAGGAGTCCGTGGCGCCCGGGGCACTGACAACCATAGACTCCAATTGTTTTGTAGAGATGTAAATATAATTATCGATAAGGATTGCCAACAACTATTTAATTCCGGTTCGGCACCTATCCAACGGTCGAAATTCGTCTATTTTCCCTTTGTTATAAAGTAGTTATCCAAGTTCATATTTTACTGACCTCAAATTGTTTTCGATATTATTTCTAAATATTTCAACGGGTGAAATTAAACAGCGTTACCTTTCGCGCCACATCACTGGCCGACTATATATATAGTCCTTGGCGTTCTGGGGATATTAAAAATGTTCAGAGTTTTTATTTTTGACAATTTTAAGACAAGTCAGGGCTTCTTTTGTGTGGAAAAATAAAAAACAGGGTATTACACAGTGCTTTAAAATAATAAAATGAAAATAAACCTGCTAAATACAGTAAATTTAATTTTATAACACAAGTTAAAATGAAGAGCTTCTAATGAAGTCGTGGCGCTGGTGGCATGAAAATCTGGAACTTCTATTGATGTCCGTGGCGGTGAAAAGGTTAATATAATGTAAATATAACCACTTACCTTACAATTTTTCACACAAAAACTCCAAAAAAGAATTAAAATCCACGGAGTACCAGGAGCACTCACGCGACCGAGAAGTTTTGAGCTGTGTGCCTGTGCTGCACAGAGTATTTTTTTATAAACTGAACATAAAAAGTAGAGTAGAGAGTAGTAAAAAGTTCTCTGTGATGATACTGAAAGTGTGCTGTGCAGCCATTTTCATACTTTTTTTCTTAATGTTGCATGTGAATATTTGTGGTTTTGACTGATTTAGTTGACGGATGGCGGCGAGGCGACTCGTTTACGCGAATTTGGTATTTGATCGGGCAGAGGTGTACTTAACATCGCCGACAACCTACATGGTATCATGCTTATCGCAGATGTTGCCAATTTTGCATAGTGTAACGCCTAACCATTCAGGGAAATAGGCGTGATGTGATTGATGGTATTAAATTAAACAGCCCTCAAGAACTCTTTAAAAAAACCCGGGAAATTGAAATAAAAATAACACTTTAGTAGTTAATAATTTATTACATTTTATACATTGTAAAATTACAAATAAATACAACAATGATATATTTATATTCAAGCTATGTTGCGACGGTGGCAAATAATTTGGCACAAAATTGTAAAAGCTTTCGCGTGGTCGAGGCCGTAGCTATTCGTATAAATTGCCCCGTATATTTATTACGTGTCATAATTTCACGAATCGATACATTAACTTGAATATATTACTTGACTACCAATAGTATTTATGTCTTTGTCCAGCTGTGGACTGCGATTTGATAGAATATTTTGTATCGATCTTACTTTACACTACGGTGCAGAAAACTCGACATGATTCAGTATTCAAATAAGTGAAAATATATCGGGACGGACACGGTATCGAGTTTAAAGTATGAACTAGACTTTATTTCGCAACAACATAACGATTTAAAAAAAAAACAGATATTAAGTAGTTTGTAAATCGGTTGAATTGAAGGACACTGAACAAGACAGAATAATAGTTTTATTGCTCCTGAAATACAGGTATTCTAACCTAGCTCTGGAGCCAGGGTCTCTAATTTTTCTTTAACTTGATAATGGCAATAAAGAATTTATTTATTTTTTGTTATTACATCTGGGTGTAGTGTCCCGCAACGTGTTAGACAGAGTCGTACGTAGGACATTCTTACAAATTTATAAACATTAAACTATGATGTTTTAGGTGTAGTTTTTTGCATATTTTACTAGCATTTACCGTGCCAAGTGTAATTTACTTACGCATAAAGTATAACTTGATATTAATTCTAATATAACATTAAAATCACAATAATAATTCATCTAATTACTACACACTAAAATATTGGAATAACAATTCAGTAACTTAAAATAATAACCGATTATAATTAATATGGGCAATTTTGAGCAAAATAAGAAGAAAAAAAATATGTCACTTGTGAATGATGAAACTTGTGTATTTTTTTTTTACTTAAACAAAATATTTGATTTTGAATAAAAAATACTTAAACCAATGTACACAAATACTTTAGTATCAAAGCACTTACAGCTAAATAGTAAGGCCGATAGCTTTTAGAATACTAGTATTTTTCTTCACATATAAATTTATTTTATAGTTAAGGCCGAAGCAAGCGGCTTACCTTGAATATCATACTTATAAGATTTACAATTTTAGAATAATTATGTAGATGTCAGTATCAATAATGTTGGGCCTTATTTCAGAATATTAGGTCCTAGGCTGAAATAACAATACTAAACTAGAACAATAATAAGTGCTTTATAATCTGAAGTGAACTACTGTTTATCTATATTTTTTACTTGGGGAGTAATGCGATTAAATTGCACAATAGTTTTAACAAAATATTATATTTTAGATGGCAGAAGTATTTCTTTGAAAGTGCATACTAAGTTCAATATGCAGATTTCAGCCTAGGCGTGCGGATTAGGTAATACACGTCGACGTTAAGGCTGGAACCACAAAGGTGCAGGTTGACCCCTGTGTTAGGAAGCCTTTACGCGTTTGACTTACTGATTTAACCACAGATGAAATACAGATGGTTCACTCCGAGTAGTACGCGGGCGAAGTAGGTACGCGGCGGGCACGACTTGTCGAATTCAGTAGGCGTAACGTAGTCAGAAGATATAACAGCATGTCGATTCCCGTAATCACTTCACCGTGAAAACATGTGAAGTGAGCGTGGAGTGAGCTGTCAGTGTCATCTCACCCTGTTGGAATGACAACTCACTTCACCTAAGTTTTCACGGTGAGATGGTTACAGAATAGCACTGCTGTTATGCGATAGAAAGTGAGGCAAGTTCTAGGTGAATATAGCGCTGTGCGACCTGAATTGCACTTTATTGTGACATAGCAAGAGTCGCTTTTCATTTAAATGCTTTTTCGGAGTGAACCATAATGTATTAATCTGTGCTTGAGTCAGTAAGGTTTATCCTTAATTTCTGTATATCAAATACACGATAGCAATGTGTGGCCTAAATCCTTATAACACAAAAAAATAACTTATTTATGATGAATCACATAATGCAATAAACTTCAATTTTAAAGGGCCTCGTCAACTATGTATGAGATGAGAGAGTTAAGACTATTGTACACAATGCAATTTAACTGCCTGTGGTATACCGGAACTTGAAGCAGGTTCCTGTGTAAACAGTGTCACGTTCAGAGCCGGGAACCCTCCTGGAGGGTTCACTTTAGCGTTCACGTAATGCCAGTGACCCTCCAGGACGGTCCACAGGTCGTCTACTATATATGGCGCATATATAGCGGCATGGCATATGAGCTCTATGAAAAGTGGGTGGACTCGGATGTGTTAAACGATGCTATTCATTTGTTGCGTCAAGTTTATGGAATGTCACAGGCTAGAAACTTGCATCATGTAAATGTGGCTTTATATCCAGCATTGATGAAAAACCCATCATCACCACCATCATCATCATCATCACCCATTGACCTAAAATCCGTCGATTCGATGAAATATGTAAATAAATATTTAACATGTCATGATTATACTGCAGTTTACCGGTAAATAATTAAATTATTCAGACATTTGCAGCAGTGAATTGATAGTTGCGTCTTTGTTACCGCCGTTTGCTTCCAGCACAGACTTGATGACTTCCTTGTCAATACTCGGGAACATTTCCTCGATCTGAGAAACATAGAAATAAAAATAAAAATGTTATGAATTCTTGCTGCAGAGGGAAAAGAAAACACGACGCGGAAGGCTGACATGAAATACTACACTGATTGATGTAAGATTGGACTTTAACATGAAGGAAGGAATGGTTGCATTCGCAAATAACTGTCAAATATTTCGCTGTTTTTATTAATTTGGCAATTTTACTGTATGGAAATATGATATATGGCTAACTAGTGAGCTAAAATATTGATTATGAAATGCAATCATAATAACGTAACACCGAATATTTAGTTTTAGATGTAATAAAAGTTTTTGGAAAGTTTCCAAATTCCTTTTTTACACCTAAAACGGTTAAAATTCAGTCTTATAATTGCAATTCATGATTAATATTCTAGTTCACTAGTTAGTCATATTTCTTATTTCTATACAGTAATATTGCCAGCTATTTGTGACGTTGTTTTGGATAAACGCTCTTCACTGGGCTCTGACTATCAGTGAGACTACAGGCTCTCAGTGTTCCAGTCAGAGCATGTCTGACATAAATTCAGAGAATTAATTGTTTAGCAATTTGAATACCAACTTAAATCAACCGTATATTCAAATCACAACTGTTATTCTTTGGCATTTGTAGTATGATGACATGGATATAACACGGCAGATTGGCGTAGTGTCAATTTGATAAGCAAATAATTTCCCCTACCGTACATGAGATAAGAGCGGGACCCATAACCTTCGATATAAAGGTTATGGGTTTCGGTATAATTACATGAGCAGAAGCGGACAGCTTTTCGGGGGCCCGAGGCGACAAAACTAATTGGGGCCCCCGCCCAGGCATGAACGTTGAAATATTTAGCACGCTGCCTCGAAAAGGTTAGGTTCTATTTTGACTAAATTGATACAGAAATAGATGATACTGTGTCGACAACAGAAAATCTAAAGCATCAGACTAATCGAGGATAGTAAAGCGATCGGAGCGAGCTCGAAAATTGTTGCGCCCGGTATAATTAAAATTTTGTTTTGTACATTTAAGAAATAGCAATTACGTCGTCAACCTATACAAAAAAGTTAAAAATGTAGGAAGCAAGAGAGAGCGAAGCGAGCTCGAAATTCTACCTCGGATAGGTTAGGTTTTCTTTTGAATACAACATAAATAGGAGTTACATGGCGACTTAAAAAAGAGAATGTAGGTTACATTCTCTTTTTATCAGACTTCTTTGCGTAAGTCTATGTCGCAAGAGTGAGCTATGTGAGCTCGTAAATTTTTGCATAGGGTGCTAAAATTTTGCGCTTAGCTATACTTATATATCTAATATACTACAAACTGCCTTTTACTTTCTGGAATATTTTTGTCTGGTTCGGAATTTGATGAAAAAGTAGTTCTCGAGGTTTGGGGCCCCCCCAGGACTGGAGGCCCGGGGCAGACAGCCCCCCCCCCCCCTTTGTCCGCCAGTGCACAAAATCGCATCTGCAGGGTATTGCAAATGCTAAACAAACTGAAGTAGTTTACTGACCTGTTGCAGCTGCTCAGCAGTAATCTGCGGCGGTTGCGGTTGCTGTGGTTGCTGCATGTGTTGTTGCGGCTGCGGGGCCGGGTACATGGGCATGGCGGCGTAGCCCATGCCAGTGCTCGGCACCACCAGCATCGGGGGGAATGTTGCCACGGCTGCGGGGCCGACCTATGGTAGGGAAGTAGAATAGTTTCGTTGTGGTCTAATAATTATTTAAAAATTGCTTTATTTATATATTCTTTATTGTACACTAGAATATACAAGAGCAAAAAAATAAAACGTACAATGGGTGGCCTTTTTAGCTTTGGCTGCGGCTTCGCCCGCGTTGAGGTCGGAAATTATCCCGTGGGAACGTACCACCGGGATAAAAAAGTATCCAATGTCCTAAACCTAGCTAACCTACATTCATGTTCACGTCCTCAAAAGCCTCTAAAACTGGCCCTGTTATTATAAGGTGTATTGTAGCAACAGTAAAATAAAACGGCTTACGTTTACCTTATTATAATTTAATTTACTCAAAAATGCATGTAATGTGGTCATTATTTTGACAACCTTATTTGAGCAAAGTCGACCTTGCCGTTCTGTTTCAAGGAGCGGCCGGCAAAGTTTTGCTGGTCGCTCTAACAGACCGGCAAAACATTGCCGGCCGCTATTTTGACGTTTCAACGTTTTAAAAAATGAAATGCAAAAAAAATATATTTAAAACACAGCTGTTTGTATTTATAGAGATAGGTACAAAAAGATTTTATTCCATATTTGGCTGTATAGTTCCAACATCAGTTCAAACAATGGTAGCATTGTAAAAAAAAAAAACAAAGATCCAAAAAAAAAAGTTTTACAAGAAAGTCGGTGTTGAATTTTAGTAACTGTACTTTTCATAATTGTCATTTTAATTAAATTTCTAGTTAATTAATATATATTTTATTGAAATTACTTGCTGGTTTTATTTAGATTAGGTACTTGCATTTTTGAGTAAAGCACTATACAAGCCTTGGCCCACTATGACTGCTTCGCTGGTCACGCTATGATTGCCTCGAGCTAGCCTAGCTACGCTCTAGGCCTTCCAGCTTGGCCATCATTGCAGCCCTCGCTGTAAAGGCCTCGACCTACGGCCTCGGCCTTTATCTCTGCTCGTCCATCAAGTGCCGCACGCTGACCGCGCTGTGTCGGCCTGGAGCTGCGCTGTCGGCCATCATCAGCGCGACCAGCAAAGTAGTCATTATAGACCGCGACAGTAATGTACTATTACTTACAGAGTAACTTAGGACCAGATTGATGACACCTTCCTTGCCATCGCCTTGCTTGCCGTTCAGTGAGAACCAGTTGTCAAATGTCTCGCCCTGAAACAATAACAAGGTCATAAATAATAATAAAAGTCACAGTGCTTTTGCTTTTAAAATAATAATTTGCCGCCACGTTGTAAACCACAGAATAGTACAGAAGGCGCACTCCGCATTTTAGGTATGAAGCTACAAGTACGCGTCGGGCTCGACTTGTCGGGCCAATTCAGTGAGTGTAACGTAGTCAGAAGATATAAGAGTTACGCGATAGAAAGAGAGGCAACTTCTAGGTGAATATAGCTGTGGGTAATTAGCGCTGTGCGACCTTGCACTTTATTGCGTCGTTACAAGGGTCACTTTATATTTAAATGTTTTTTCGGAGTAAACCATCTGTATTAAATTGTGCCTATATGCCAAGTTAAAAAATAAGAAGTCTGTCGTTGGAGTCCAGGGCACGATTATTTGACAAGCCGTGCTCCTGGTGGGATTTCCCATCTGAAAAAATGACGAAGTTTCATCCCCTTTTTAAGTCTTATATAGGATGAATTTAAAAAATTCCTTCCTGAGTCACTTTCGTTTTACATACAAGGAACTCTTGTGCGAGATTTCATGCTTCTAGTCGCAGTGGTTAATGCCGTGCGTTGTCGGTCAGTTCCGCTGGCATATAAAAGACAGAAAACACCATAAAAAATATCTTTAGCAGTATAAGAAATTCAACCTTAATCAGTACTCGTTTAGGTCAAATTTCACATGCATAGCACTTCTAATTAGTTAAGCTTACCTGAAGCACTGCTGGTGGTATGGTGATGTGTGCCCAGGCGACCAGCTCGTCCATTGTGAAAGAGCACTCGTCAAAGATCTCCAGATAGATCGAGTTCACACCGGGGGGCAGCAGGCTGAGGAACATAAACGTACCAAATTCATACACTCATTTGTTAAAACAGGCTAAAATTAACGTTTTTAGGGTTCCGTACCCGATTACTAAGCTTCCTTTGTCCGTCCGTCTGTCAGTGGTCAGTATCTCATTAGGTAGACAGTTGAAATTTTCATAGATTGTGTATTTCTGTTGCCGCTATAAGCGATGACAACAGAAAAAGTAAAAAAAAATCTATTGCCCAATACAAGAAACGTGTTTTATTTTAAGTAGGTATAAAAAAAAATTTAGTGTTTAATAATGTACGGGGTTACTGAATCGTTCGTGTGCGTGTCCAACTCGCATTGGCCGGTTTTTGAAAGTCAAATCATATAAAGTTTCTATACAGGGTTAAATTAAATTGGCTAGCTAAACTAAGCAGACGCGATGGGTGTACACAATAAAATCAACCTTTACGTATTTGTGCAAAATATAAACAGGGTGGATTTTTAAGATGGGGCAGTAAGGGACTGAACTGAACCATTGTAGCTACAGGGAAACGATCTTAGGAGACTGTCCTTAACTTTTTGAGGCATTTTGATCAGCATTCACAGATTTTGAAAAAAAAAAACAGAGCAAAAACGGGTAGTTTTCACAAAAAAAAAAATTGATGTTAATCGATCCTGCTTCCTATAAGGATCAAAAAACTATATCGGATCAATTGAGGTTTGAGTACTAGAAAAGTCAGAAATTGCAAAAAAACTTTTCCTTTACATTTCGTAGGAAATGAGATTCCAACCTACTTTTTACGTGGGGATAGTAGTACCAATACTTGTTATATGTATATCAATATAATATGATAAATATCAATATATGCTTGTTATGTTTCCGCACTCAGTCCGTCAGGTGGACCATTGTGCGTGGGCCCATTTTTTTGTGGTCATTTTGTGTCAAGATAGTGTCGTTATTTTGTTCCCGTCAGTAACTTCAGAAATCATTCAGACGTTTTCTGATGATAGATAAATCGTTTATTTAGTGCACACAAAAATAGCACAACATACAAAAGCACGATTAAATAATAACTAATCAGGAAATAGAATAGCTGCAAGGTGCCAATATACAAACAAATATAAAAGGAAGAAAACAAGGCATTGTGATGACACTATTGGCTATGACACACTTTAAATTATTGGATCAAAGAACATAAAAAAACGCGTTATGCATGCATGCATGCAATAAGCTGAGAGGAAAGCCTTCTTGTCACAGTCATGACGTGCAGCTGCCGAACATTTCTGTTATGTTTATATTGATGTTTTTTTGTATGCACGTGTTTCTGTGACAAATAAACCTATTATTCTTTCTGTCTTTTTGACCGCATTGAAGCCACCTTATTTGTTCGCTAGTTAAGAAAATTTTATTCAATTCCGACTGTAGTAATCAGGCTTGTGAGTTCGACAATTAGCTATTGTTATTACTTTTCGTTAATATAGGTACCCAGGTAGGGATAACCCTACTTACCAGTGGATGACCTTGTTCCACCTTGGTGTCCTGCCACCGCTGGGGTCCGTGTGGGTCTCGTATATGCAGTGACCCACGCGCAGACGCACGTACGGGTCCATGCGCGTCAGACCTGTACGGTAAATAGGAGGTTTGACTACAATAGGGATGATGACAAAAAATGATTTTTTGCCCGTCAGGTTAATTATTAAAAAATATTGCACACGTATTATTGCCCAATATTATTATGTATTATATTATTTTATTTACGGGATTTATTAATATTTATTTACTGGCTTGATTTCCGTACGTGTTTTTCGGGTGACCACTTTTCAGTGGCTACAGCATTATGCTGAGTGGAAGTCTTCTTGTCACAGTCATGGCGTGCAGCTGCCAAATATTTGTTATGTATAAATTGTTGTTTTATTTTGTATGCACGTGTTTCTGTGACAAATAAACCTATTTTTTTTCTTTCTTTATTTTTTCTTTTTATACGATATCAAAAGATTACGGCGATACAATGAGTTAAAACGTGCCATGACGTCACAAGTATATAGATTGTATACTTACTTGTGACGTAGCAACCCCCACTCCCCAACTTTAATGCGTTTTATCTAAGTCATTTTTAGAGTTCCGTAGTCAACAAGGAACCCTTATAGTTTCGCCATGTCCGTCTGTCTGTCCGCGGTTTAGCTCAAAAACTATTGGTACTAGAAAGTTGTGATTTGGCATGAGTATACACGTCAATGACGCCAAAAAGTGGTAAAATAAAATTTTGTAAAAAACTATTATTTAGGGTACCTCCCCTACATGTAAAGTGGGGCTGATTATTTTTTTTTTCGTCCTTCCCATAATGTGAGATGTCATTGGATATGTATTTTAAAAATATTAAGGTAAGGGGTAAGGGAAGACCGTTTTTTGATTAAGTAAACCGTTCGTGATTTATCAAGCTTTAAAGTACCAATTTTCGTTAGAGTCAAGTGTCTCCCCATTCTACCAACTAAAAGGTTCTAGTTAGAAATTTAAATGTCACGACAGTAGTACCTATATATAACGAAGTTTAAAGGAAAACTATGACAGCTAAGTAGGGTTTACAAGTTAACGATTTATATTCGACCGTTATAACTTACATTTGCGGTTGAAAAACCATGTTCGCCGATACGGAATGTATGGGAGAACATGTTTTTTCAACTACAAAGTTAAGTTTGTTCTTGCGAAAAATTCATCCCAACTACGGAACCCTTCATTGTGCTTGGTCCGACACGCACTTGGCCGGTTTTTTTTATTAATATGATAAAGCAAACAATACGTGTCTAATATTTTTTATTATCTGACTGACGCAGACGGACTAAATAGAATTTCTTTTTTTGACCCCAGGCATCATCCCTATTGTAACCATTTTATTATTAATCTAGCTTCCGCCCGAGACTCCGTCCGCGTGAAATTTCTTGTTCCACCGACCCACCCCGTCGCATCGCCTGCCCGCGACATTACTTCGTGTTCGCTTAGCATTCCTTCTTTTTTCTTTTTGCTAAGCTAGTATTTTAGTTAGTAGCGTGATGTTAAATGGTCTATAGCCTTCCTCAAGAATTGGGCTATCCAATGCAACAAGAATTATTCTAATACAACCGGTAGTTCTAGAAATTAGGGCGTTCAAACAAACAATAAAAAAACACTTCTGCTTTTGCTTTCGGCTTCGCCCGCGAGAAGGTCGGAAAATATCCCACGGGAATGTACTACCGGGATTCAGAGTATCATAATATGATACTCTGAATCCCGGTAGTACATTAACCCAGGTAGCCTATCCGTATGCCTTTCATTTTAATTTTTTCAGCCGTTGGCATGAAAAGGTAACAGGCAGATAGTAAATCTGTTATAGGGTTCTTCCATACAAACTTTGACACCCCCCCAACCCTCCTTTAGGGGTAGTTTAGAAAAACTAAAAATGGCAAACTTTATAATTTACTTAGATAAGTACTCGTGCCAAGTTTCAAGTTTATTAACTCAAGGAATATGATTTTTCATAGAAACCAAAAAAACCCACTCTTTTCACCCTTTTTTTTTGGGTGGAAAATCGTCATATGACTTCTCCCGCTCTGGGTGGAGCAGGAGGGTGTCAGATTACTGACTAAAACCCACCCGTGTTCCTTCCGTTGCCTGTGCAATGCCAGGGGGCCACGGTATCCCTTTCGGACTTTCCCGCAACCCCGGCAGGACCCTTTTCACCCCCTTAAAGGACGAATTTCCAAAAACCCTTCGTAGGATGCCTACTTCATAAGAACTACTTGTGCCAATTTTCAGAACAATCCGTTCAGTGGATTGAGCTGTACGTTGATAGATCAGTCAGTCAGTCATCCTTTCCTTTTAAAGATATAGAAGATAAGAAGTATAGATGGTTAGTGATTACACATTTATGTGATGGGTACTATACACTTCTGCCTAACCCTCCATGCAATACAGGCGTGATATTACGTTATGTATAAAATTCTAATGACTGAAATGTCAGAGTATTACTAACATTTAAATAGTCGCATTTTTAGGTAAATTGGTTTAATAAAATTACCATAATATTTCTATTCATGTATTAATTTACATAACAAAAATAAGTTCTTCTAGAAATGAAGAAAAACTTACCATAATTTTTGGGAAGTTTAGCCTGTGCTATTGTGATGCTGAGCCTTGCTGTCAAGGGTGGGCCTGCAGGAGGGACCTAGAAGAAAAATATTGAGTTAGTTTTGCAGTTTGAGCTCGCGCCGCAGTTTCGTGAAAACGTGGTGAAATAGATCGAATGTGATATTTTTCAATTCTGAGCCGATTTACGGCCGATATGAGACGACATCTTATTAAAGCAGATTTTCTTACGGTCGTTTGCTATTGTACACACACGGCTACACATCAACCTATACATTTTCAGTATAAGATGGGGATCATCCAACGGGGAAAAGTGGAATAAGCCAGCTGACCTCGTATCGTACGGAAATCCTATACAATGCGAGATCAGCAAAAACTGGAAATGTATATCTTGATGTGTAGCAGTGTGTATGTACTTGCTCGGCACCAAATGTTTTAGGCCCATTGCATTCCTTATGAAGCTAACTTTCTTCGATTGAGATTTTTTTAAATTTCTGAGCAGATCTACGGCCGATATGAGTATAAATAAAATTCTTTTGCTATAGTCAACTTCATATACATTTTTACTCTTTAGGTCTTGGTTGTCTTTTGTTAACTCTCTAGCTGAACACGTTTTGCACTAAGATATGTATAGAAGTAATATATAATAAAGTATTTTTGTCTTTTATGAAAATGTATATAAAAAGTAAAATTAAAATGTAATATTAATATATTCTTTGTAGCGGTTACACCGCCACATACGAACTACGCATCAAAGACATGACGTCACACAAATCCTGCATCGCGCAATTAAAGTTTACAGTTGTTGTAGTTGACTTATAATAAGGCTATCCGACATCAACAGTCGGGCAGTCGGCCCGCCAGACACAACACCCGTCTGGTCGGAGGATCCTCCCTTTTCTATGGTGGATGAGTGAACTTTACACCCTGTTCCTCATACCCCTAAATTCTTTATTTCAGATACAGACCCATAGTTAAAAATTACAGTAACTAAAAAATTACTAACAATACCTACTATTACTAGAAATTAAAAAGATTAACTTAAGGACATTAAAACTTACTGTAGCTCCACATAATTGCTGCTGCAGAGCAAGAGCAGCCTGATAGTCTGCGTCAACAGTGTCAGTAGCTCCATCAGCACGGAGGAAGCCCGCAGGTAGCGGGCCTAAGAGTACCTAAAACAAATGATTAATGTGTATGAGTTATCACTTATCACAATTACCGAAATGTGGGTATACCAAACACCTGTTTCCACATAAAGGATGGGCTATAAATAATCATCAATACTTAATACTCGATTTATAAATAAGACGGCCGACAGTAGTTAGTAGTTGATTTACTGCCAACTCATGCTAGTCAAAGCAGCATTCAAACTCAAAATATTCATTACAAATAAACCTTTTACAGACACTTTTGAATTGTCAAGGAGTCGGTCAGTTAGTCAGAAAGTTGAAGCTTGTTGCCTGTTCCAAAACATAGATCTTTATGGAGAAGAGCAGGCAAGAACATTCTATGGACACTTATTTAAATCAAAGTATGTATTATAGCAAAATCTTGGGTATATTATTCTTGTTGCTTCTGAGAACAATGTAAAAAAAACAACTGTGCATAAAAAAAAAGGTTATAAGTAGATATTTTACCAATCGCTACCAATATTTAAGAGACTCGTGAAGGAACATTACTTGTCGTTGTGATCTTGTTCTCGTAACTGTAATTATCTATAGTCTTCATTTATTTTCGTTGTTTATATATTTAGTAAGTATGTATGTATTTATGTATCTATTATTTAGGATATGTATTTATCTGTGTATCTATTCTAGTATATTGTATACTTTTTATTTGCACCAACGACAGCCCCATTTTATGTCCAGGCAAATCACTGTCCATCCCAAGGTTGCCGGGAAGAGATCGCGGAAAGCGATAAGGCCGCCCATTGTATATTTTGTAGTGTTAATTTTTTTCTTTTTGTTAAGTATGTGTTTTTGTGGTGTACAATAAAGTATATATAAATAAATATTTTTGTCTTTTTTTTATCCTTACATATTATCTGTCTGTCTTGTCTGTCTGAACACGATAAACTCTAAAAGTACCGAACGGATTTTCAAATGGTTTTCACCAATGGACGGAGAGATTCATGCGGAAGGTTAGGTTTGGAGTATAATTCATTAAGGTTTTGTGAAAATTGGCTGAAATATCCGTAAAAGATACATACAAATTATGTTCTACAGAATGGTACATCTTAAAAAGTTCAACCAAACCTAAACCGAACCTCGGCTATTAGGTATGTAATCCCGTAATCCCGGTAATACGCTCCCGTGGGATATTTTGCGACATCCACGCGGGCGATGCCCGGGACAAAAGCTAGTTAGAAATAAAACCAACACAGTAGACTGAGATTATTATTACAAAAGGCAGTGCATGCTAATGAATGTGTTTTGCGAATTTAATCCTTATTATAACTAGAAATTGTGCAACTGACACAAATTATATCAGTGATCGGGCTGTAGGCAACTTTTTATCTCAGTAAGAAGAAGATTAAGGAATAATAACCATTATTGAGTGTGCAAGTATCCCCCTGCCATTTTAAAAACAATAATAATAATATTTGACGATGATGAAGAGGTAAAAGAAGGAAAAATTGGTTTATTGGTCATAGAAACGTGCACTTAAAAAATATATATAAGATAAAATATAGATAAGTAAAAAAAGTCGGATAGTATTTAAACGAGTGACTGTAAATTAAAGTTTTATGTGACAAAAATAATGAATTTACGTTATAGTATTACTAGGTGAGCAACTGACTGCGAGTGACGAGAAATCAACGGAACACAAACTTAAAAACACTAATTTGAGTTACTTTAAATACAAAATGAGAAGCTTCATATATATTTGAGCGACCTAATATTTGTTTGAGTGTCAACGTTACGTCCTGCATTTTTTTCAATATTTGGCAAATGGTTTATTTATACTGAGCGGCATTTTATCTCAAATGAAGTGAAGTGACGCCACATAAAATAATATTATCCATGGTGTAAGGTGTAGTTAAAATAGCCAAGTAACTGCAACCAACTTAGAAGTAGCGTTCGCCCGGCTCAAGCGCGTTTGGTGACTGTTCTAACCTAACCTATTGGTTGCGTTTGGTGACTGTTCTAACCTAACCTACCATTTGGTTGGGGTGCCAATTGCAAAAGTGAACTTTTTAGTAGTTCGTTATGTAAAACCTCAATTGGAAAAATCGTCTGTATCTTAATATTGCAGTTGTCCTCTCTGTATTTCTAGTTGCTCACTTAGTAATTTAGTTGCACGGCTAGAATTTTAATATCTGTAATGGATTAGTCAAAACCTACTTTTTGTAAGCTTGTTTTGGATTTTATTATTAAATCGTTGTTAGTTTAGTTAATTTTTCGTTTACTCAAATTCATACGGCTCATGTTATTGAAACAGTATCTCATCATCAGTTGCTAAGTTTTTTCTTATTCAGTTGTTTTATAATCCCCCAAAAAAGTCTAATGTAGTGTACATGCAGTTTTTTATTCTTTCCAGTTTAGTTATATAGATTTATTTTTTATATGCTAATTAGATTGTTATTGAGAACCAGTTACAAAAAACATTTCAACAAACTTGTTTGAACTTTTTTATAATAACTGGTTTGTTCATAAGTTATTATTACATAATAATTATTACTCATTCATAATCAAATTCATACCTTTATAGTAAAATTGTAACAATTTCTAGGTACTTATCTGTTATTATGCCTAATATCTACAATACTATTACAAAAATACAATGTCATCATAATATAGGAAATCCACTTCAGTCTATTCTTATCTATTGATAAAATTTGGTGATTCACCAGCAAGTATATCAAATTAATTGACAAATCCAATTAGTAGGTACTGTATTTTACCAATGCATGAATTTACCGCCAGACATACTCACATACGTCTTAACAAGATCCTTAAAATTTTAAGTTATTGACCTTTCTTTGTCTGAGACCCTTTTTCAGGAATCCCTAGACAAAGTGGAAAATTCCCAGCGACGCAAATCGATGCCTACGTTCTAATAATACAATAACAAGATTTTATTGCGAACGAGAACCGGTAATGGAACTTGTTTACGGTATCAAAACAGCGTTCTTCGGCATAATAATATCTCAAATAATCGCAAAAACAATGATTCACACTTTCGCGAACCGTCGCTCAATATTATTACGTTTTACAATATTACTTCCACTTACCCTTCGGCGGCGCTCCTCGTTCCTGTCGGTTGGCATAGTTGACGTCATAATTCTGTTTATTAAATGTATTTTGATGTTTTTCCTCCAAACTATAATATTCTATTCTAATATTCTAAATCGCAAAACGCAACAAAGTACAAACAAATACGAACGAGCGACGGATGTCACGGACGACACACCGACACACAACACAAATACTGACAGTTGCTAGAGATGTGATGTGCCATACAATTAGTTTAGTTTTAGCAAGGATTTACCTAGTTTTATTATCCTAGGTTTTAGTTGAACTAGGGTCGTCTCGGTATTTTTCTATGTTCGGAACCACGTCTCTTGGGAGGCACAATTCAGAATATCGCGCCCGTATTTCCCTAAGGATTGTGCTTCTGCACAACGCTACTAAAGGTACACTGTACCTCTGTGGTCCATAAGTACTTCTACGCATTTCACTTGTTATGTTATCTGTGCGTTTGCACTGGCGAAACATCACAACAAAACATGTTGACAAATCCAAATATTACTGTATTGTACCAATGCATGAATTTACCGCCAGACACATACGTCATCAAGATCCTTAAAATTTTAAGTTATTGACCTCCTCTTTGTCTGAGACCCTTTTTCAGGAATCCCTGGACAAAGTGGAAAATTCCCAGTCCTGTCAAATATCGTATGGAACTTTGACAGAAACAAAAGATGTCAACATGTTTTGTTGTGAATGTTTCGCCATTGATTATGATTTTTATGGCAATGGTGCATACGCACAGTCACTCTAAGTAGTCTGTGCGCACAGTAAAGGTCGACCGATGATCACAGAGTATTTTGTACTATACTGCCGAGTATAGTATAAAATATTCTGCCGAGTTGACGGCTCGAACTCGTTGTTGGCACAGAGCATATAAATAGTTGTTGGGCGTGAGTAATATGCATAAGCCCCCGGCTCTGATGGAATCACCAATAGGGTGATCCAGCTATTCCCTGCCCACCTGATAATGCTATTGGCCACCATCTTCAATGGTGCCCTAAGCAATAACATCTTTCCCCAAGCATGGAAAGAAGCCACGGTCATCGGCATACCGAAGCCCGGCAAGCCCAAGACCGAGCCGTCGAGTTACCGCCCCATCAGTTTGCTCAAGGTACTCGGCAAAGTCTATGAGAGGCTTATTTATAAGCGCCTCAGAGATTATGCCGAAACCAAGGGCCTCATCCCCAACGAACAGTTTGGGTTCCGAACCCAGCACTCTAGCGTGCATCAGGCCCACCGGATTATTGAAAGCATATGCGCTGGCTTCCAGCGCGGTTTGATAACCGGTGCAATATTATTCGATATAGCGAAAGCGTTCGACAAAGTCTGGCACAACGGTTTATTATATAAGCTCTACAAACTCGGTGTGCCGGATCATCTCGTGCTCATCTTACGGGACTTTTTGTCAAACCACACCTTCCGCTACCGTATCGAAGGAGCAATCTCCTCCCCTCGTCCTATCCGCGCAGGAGTCCCTCAAGGCTCTGTGCTCTCCCCCCTAATCTTCACGCTTTTCACCAGCGATATCCCAAAGAGTAAAAGGGCGCTTTTGGCGCTTTTGGCTCTGTTCGCAGACGATACGGCTATTTACTACAAGGGTACCAGCACTGACTCGATAGCCCACACTCTCCAGACCTCAGTCGACATGCTCGGCGCCTGGTTTAGAAAGTGGAGGATCGAAGTCAACCCGGATAAAAGCCAAGCGGTTCTCTTTAGTAAACCGCGTAAAAGGTTCAAACCCCCCCCGACCCATTACCATGTTCGGCAAGCCTACCCCTTGGGAGAAGCGAGCCAAATACCTAGGTGTCGTCCTAGATCAGCATCTCACCTTCAGTGATCACATAAAGCAGGTCCGCTCGCGAGCCGCTTTTGTTCTCGGTAGACTCCACTCTGTCCTGAATGCACGTAGCCAAATTTCACTTAAGTGCAAATTGCGTACGTACACGGCGTGCGTTCGTCCCATCATGACCTATGCGGGAGCCGTATTTGCACACGCAAAACCCCGCCATATTCATAAGATGCAAACACTCCAAAATAGATTTCTCCGGAAAATCACCGGTGCCCCCTGGTACGTTAGGAACGAGATCCTCCATCTCGACCTTAAGATCCCCACAATCCACCAATTTCTTAAACGCAATTCCAAGCGTTTCTTTGAGTCCGCCGCCAAACACCGCAACCCTCTGGTTGTTGAGGCCGCCAATTATGTCACTAGTAGAATCAGTCAGACCCGCCGCCCAAGGCAAATCCTTACCGACCCAGACGACCCCATAACCCTCCTCCAGGAGAGCAATAGGGCCACAAGTACAGTGCACAAAAAACACAGACACCGACCCGCTTTCCGACCTCGCCGCCGAGGTCCTCCGCCATCGCGACCCGCCCGAGTAAATAATACTCCCCACCGACCCTTGCTCGCAGAAGCGCCAGCCCACGTTTTGCTGAGAAATGTAGACTTAAATTCCCCGATTAATAATAATGAATCATCTTTGATCCAGCCTGTCCCAACTTGCTGTCTACCCCCCAGCGACGCCCTAAGCCGAGGTTCGTACCCCACAAGGGGTGCCCTTAGCGAGCGTTCGCCTAGTTTTAATTTAGAATAGTTTTGCCCCTGGCTGGAGGCTTTGAGTTAGTAGCTTAAGGCAGCCGCAGGATTGACCGGTTAAGTAGTCATCACCTCAGAGGTGAGCTACGAGATGCCCTAGACAAAAAAAAAAAAAAGTAATATGCATGGTTAGTAGTTATCCTTAAGTTGGTATTTAAACACCAACCCAAGGATAATCTTATTGACATTCTACCCTGGAAAACTTCAAAGATGTTATTTCGAGCATAATTAAACACACACACACCCTTTTATTTACATAATATTACACCACCTTAAAGTGCCTGTTAATCCTATATGGCAGAGGGAACTAGGACAGTTACAAATTTAACTAAACGGATTTTTTAAGCCATAAAGTTTTATTATATTATATTTATTTATTTTTCTGTGAAAATCGAAGGGAAAATTTTCGAAATATTGAAAATTTTGGTGGCAATATACTTGCCACTGCCTGTAAAAGACTATGAAAAATAAAATAAAATATCTAAATTATCCGGTTCTTGTTCGTATTCATCCTCTGAAATATCGGGGTCGTCGTGTATTTTCTATGTCAGCATCAGACAATATTTTCGGCATTTTCACCTGCAGTAAATACTGTAATACAGGATGTTTGGTAGATGGGTGCTAAGCCTGAAGGGGGTGATATCTTAGACCATTTAGAACTTATTATGCTAAACCATTGACTTATGTTTTATAAGTCAATGAGCTAAACTTGTCATAGATGAAGTCCATCAATACTTATAACTTAGTATCAATTATAATGTTTTTGAGACGAAATGTTTACTCATGACATGAGATAGAAATCTCAATTTTGTTGGTGACAGAAGTTTACATAACCATAAGTGTAGGAGAGAAGGCTATAGTTTATGTTAAACATTATAATTTTCTTTGTAAAATTTTGTCGACGACAACGTCGCCCACAGAGTCACACAGAGTACATTTTGTTTGACACGCTGTCGTCATACGTAGTATTATGTAGTCTGTGCCGTCGTCTAATGAAAATAAACGTCAAAGTAAGAAATCAAACTTTTGGTTTGATTTTTTCTGTTGTGTTGATTTCTACTTGTTGAATTAAGACTAAACATTGCTGTTATATCATTCGTTTTCAGCGATTTACGCGTTTTTGTGTCGTGGACTTTCGTGGTTAGAAATTCATGTTTTCAAAACATATGTCGAGTTGATGTGAATTGGTTATTTTATCGATTATCGTGAGCTGCTGCTATGGATACACCTAAGGTAAGTTTAGATTTTAGTTATTTAATCATTAGGAACTTTACTCATAAATACTGTACCAAAACACGAGACAAAATGGATGGTTCATGCAAATTCTAAGACTTTTCTACACACTGCCTACTTTTTACAAAAGATCGCGTAAAATAGGAAAGTTATAACACTAATTAAGTACTCTGCGTCAGATAATATTACTACAGGTAGTCTCCCTTACATAATAACTAAAATTAAATATTTTAATTAAAAACATTCATTACAATAGCCATTGTTAATGTTGATAAAGTTATCTGTTGTGTTCTTATCTAGTTATGTACAAAGCTGGACTAATCGAATATTATTCTATAGGAAAATACGTATTTAGATAATGCACAAAATTGGTCAATGGGTCTGTTCATTCTGTACCTATTCATATTATTGTTAAGACCCATTAACCTTTACTAGAAGCAGATATCATTTGTAAGAAAATGAGAAAATAAATAATGTAATTATTTTAAAAAAATATATACATCCTGGCTACAATAAATCTGCTATTTTGTCAAATGTGTTGTTTTACCAAAAGAACATTTATTAGTCTTTAATAATATTGTCCCGCTGCAGGGCACAACCATCAACCCATACAGCATTTCAATTGCTTACCTTCTGCACTTCTATAAAGTCCTTCGCTGTTAAATGTCTAGGATTAACTTAGATATATATAGATTTATTTATTTAGGATCTGATGTAGTCATTCACATAGATAATAATGAAGTATAATGTTACATTGTTTGGTTGTCTTTGAAACTTAAAAAGTGGGCCACAAAATCAACAATAATAGTTATGATTAAATAAGTATGTACTTATTAAAATTAAATTAAATTATAATTAAATTAAATTTATTTGTTAGAATATTGTTGTTACAAAGGTGTTACACATCTTATGATGTCCATTATTCTGCTGTTTCCAGCGTACAAATATTCTAAAAAATTAAAATTATGAGTACTAGAACAAAAACAAACTTAAACTACTTTCAAATACAATATCAGGGGTTATTAATTGTAATGTCAAGAATTATTAAAAACAATGCTTAAAGAGTACTGCTTATATATCTGTTGTACCTACATTTTTGTCATTTTTCTGGAAACAAGATCTGGATGAAGCTTATCTGTTATGTTTATATGTCGTGGCCAGATCTGAAATGGCCAGCTAACATTGGCCATATCGTTCAAACGTCAACGTTTAATGATATGTCTGTCGATGTTGGCCATATCATTAATGAATAATGTCGGCAAAAAATAGACTGTTCATTAAACCCAACTACTGGTAACTATTTTTATGCAAATAAATGATTATTATTCTTATCAAAAGACACTTGACACATTGCTAAAGTCAGCTACTTGAAAACTTGGGGTTTATTTATAAACGTTGCTTAAAGTTGAATGATTAGCAACTGTTTTAACCATACATTTTTGACATTTGAAAGTCACCTAACTTTAAGCAGCGTTTATAAATAAACCAGAACATGTCCCTAAAATTAAACAGTTAAAATCTATTGTCAGAGAAAAAGGTCCTAAATAATAAAATGTCCCAAGATTAAGGATTAAGTGTCAGGCTGTTGTGTAAGGCTTTTTTGGAATTAATCCATTTTCAAATCTTATGCCAAGTCATTTGGTTGGATAATTGTGCCAACCAGTCACATGAGTTAATATTAGATTTACTATTCAGACTAGATTGGCTCTGTGTAAGCTATATTATTACAAATCAATTTAAGCATTATTTGATAGTGTGGTCAAAAATATTAATAACAATAAACAAATGTCAATAATAATCTTTATTTGACTAAAACTTTAAATAAATAAAGACTATTAACTATCCATGCACAATGTTATAGATTAATCAAATTGTACTTTGATATGAAAAGCTTATCTATCATAACTGTTTTTATATAAAATATGCGTCTGATGTCCTTGTGTGTAGCAGACACCTAGGGAGGGAGCGAGGGTAGTTATCACCCCAAATAATTAATTGCACTCTGTTGCGACATAATAGTTAGTAATAACAACACGTGTTTCAAATTCGGAAATGGAAAATAAATTGCGGAAATCTAGTCATCCCTTTCTAACCACCTGAAAAGTCGTAGTGTATTCTCTTTTCTTCGCGCATGCTCCGAAAAACTGAACTCTGCCCTTTGGCATTTTGAAATACACCCTACTAGGACACAATAGAGTGTAACATCGTTTGGATTACAAGCCACAAGTTTGAAAATGCGAATATTTTGATGATAAATAACTGTGATTCCCGATTACTGTCAGTTGAATTCGCGCCGTCACAGAGGGTAGACGCCTATTCAGTTAAGGGCGGGAATTTTACAGTTACAAAATTTAGTAACGAGACCCTTCCGCGAAATACTCGTAATTGGAAAAGTTTTATATTTCTCACAGTCGTTGATACCAATGGAAATGGATAGCTCCTTCCTTTACTAGGATTGGAATTAAAAGTTTGTTTCTCACAGAAATATTTTGTGAAGTAATAAAATGAAATGAAATTGACAAAAAAGGTTGTTGTAACTTTGGCCATCTAAATAAAGCGAACTTTTACGTGCAAAAACAAGTTAAAAGAAAATTTTGTTTTCAAACATTTTCCAATGAAATAAACTTCGCTAAGTATAGTCAGTGCAAAAAGAATGGCGCTTAGTTCGTTGACTCCATCAAATATGCTCGGGGAGCTAGGCCGCCTTGCCAGTTGGCTGAAAGGCGACTGCCTGGCTTCTGAGGAGTATGCTGGTCTCGCTGTTACCGAGAAGGTGAGGCTACTGTTATTTTTAAGTCAATTGATCAACAATGTGCTGCAACTTTCTATAGCAGCTCCTCAACTTCTACTGCCTTTAAATTCATCGATCGTGAATGTAGCCGATACTTACCACCATAATCTCATGGATTGGCTATCATTAATCCATTTGCTAATCATGTTCTGACTCATACCTTTGGCACGATAATATCACACCTACGTAAAGAGGATGCTGCTGTCCTTTTGGTCTCTCGATCGCTTTTATAATACCCGCGTCACGAAAAGGTAAAGGATTATTAATCATTGCACAACATGATATGACTTTCTTTTTACTACAATACGTACGACCTGCACATTAAAGGAATGCTCCTATTTACGTTCAGGTCTTAATCTCATTAAAATCCTCCTAACATATATCTTCACTGGAGTGTACTATCTAAATTGTGGTCCTCAATAAACGAGTTAACTGTTTCTTTTTACAAATGAAAGGTAAAACAAACAAAGACAGCTCGAGCAATCATTTACATAAGTTCTATCTTCTATCACTGAATTAAACCAACAAAACGGTGTTAAACAGTACAACATTTTGTAGTATTTGTCAGCGCAACCGCAAAAGAATAAACAGAATCATTGTGTTAACTTGCACTAATTTCCGTTTAGAAACCAGCAACCGAATTTTTCGCCTGTCCAAATAACATTTATCGTGTTATTTCCCGACTTTTAACCCTTTTGCGACGGAACAACATTATCGGCAGCTTTCGCGCACTTTCCGGATCAAATTAAAACCTTCTTGGAACCCCCGTCACTTATAGAAGTGAACACTTCCGTTAGCCACCATCGAAGCGTTGGAAGGTCAGTGTTCGGTTACACGATTTATGTTACCGCCGGAAGGATACTCCATTCCAAGCGATTTAGGTTAACGGAGGAAGTAAAAAGTTACCCCAAAAGGCAATAAATCATTTGAAGCTAGCAGAACGAATAATTTTTAAAGGCGTGTGTTTTGTAGAAAAAATCTGGTTCCTGAAGTGCAATGATTTATTGCGACGCCTTTTGCAATGTTCCGTTCAACACCTATTGAGGGAGCAGGATCAATTAACAGAGGTTTACTATTAAACATTGTATCGAAAACTGGAATAATGAGAAAGGAAGACTTTTCGTTTTCAATTGGGCAATGTGCCAAATCCGTGCTGGGAACTTCAATAGGAAGCTAAGCTACTGAGCTTCCTGATAAATCTAGATTCCGTATTGGGGTAAGGTACCTGGCACAAGCAGTTAACTTTTTAATCTTAAGCTAAAGGGTGTGCAGCATTCCTGTTCTCTTTACATACATAAACTCAGTCCTTCTACCCATGGCTGCTCTTTAATTATGACATCATATTGCAGGCTTTTGCCTTAAAGTATTCACGAAGACCCTTGGAAGACGAGATAGTCTCTAGGTTCGTCCTAGTTATTTCTGTGATAAGACGTACACCATACTCCAAACACCATACACCGTACTCCATACTCCGTTTTGGAATGGGATTAAGTTAGTTGCTTCATCTTTCTGAATGACTGACTGATAATTCAAAAGTGCCTGTAAATGGTTTAATTGAAATAAATTTGCTCATCATTTAATTGAAACAAATCTGCATTGCTTTGAGTTGGAGTCGGAACAGACAATCATATAAGAACTATTGCACATTTGGGATCAGTAACCTTCAAGGGTAGCGTATAAATTGGGTAAATGTAATGCCGCGAGGGGCGTGAACAAACGAACATTGGATATAGGAACGCCCGCAGCCACGTATAGCGAAGATTGATGGTCCTCCAGTCGTGACCGTCTGAGCTGTCCTAAGCACTCAAAACCTACTAACAACGATAATACATTTCCTTGGAAATGGAAATGTTTCGCGAATTCGATACTTTCTTGAAGTTTTAAGCAGAAGCTAAGGCCTGTTCAAATAATTTTACCGGTATCATATGACCCTGACTTGCCTTGAAATGTTTGGTCTTTGTCTAATGATATTAAGAAATAATTAATTTAACCCTTTGTCAAATAGTAACATTACCGTTTTTCCTCTCTAACGCAACTCGCGTAATCCAACCACATCCAGACAATTTATGTAATTGAAACGGGAAATTGAATCTGCTCGAATCACAAAGACAATGAAAAACCCACAGATCCTTTAAATCCCTTCCCAGTAAATCCAAATCAAGGTATAAAAAAGGAAATAGAATGGTAAGACTTAAGTCACATATGTGGCTTGACCCATTCGCTTTGAGTACCGCGCTTAGGTCAGATTAGATAGGCCGAGACCTTTTTAGTGGCTTTGACCAGAAACAAACTGTTACAGAAGGTCGACCACGAAGAGATTGATGAAAAAAGTTTAAGCTACCCATCACACATACCGAAAAGGTTTCGGGAGCTTTCATTGGCGTTTGCTCAGAGGATCTAACGTTTGATTCAACCAGTAGACGCGTTTGAACATAACTTCAAGAGTAAAACATGATACGTACTGCCAGTCACCAATCCCGCTCCTCTATCTCTTTTTTTCTTTGCTTTTGGTTTCAGCAAATTGTTCAAAGCCTCGTATATCTTTTTTGGCTTATTCTTGGATAAACCTTCTGTACCGTTTACATGGTGTTCTTTACATGTCATGCCGCCTTATCTTTGGTTCCTTACTTCACAGCTGAGCGGCTTGACGTCTCGTTATTGGTTTTCACGATTCATTGAGTCCTGTTTCTCTTGGAATATTTTTGGTCCTATTACTTGGCAAACTTTGTATTGGTTTGTGGGTTAATCGCCTGTCATCTTAATGAATGCCTTTTGATTTTAGGCCTGTTATATTTATTTCACCTCGGATTTTATCCGAGTGTTTTAATTTTGACTGAACAACCAGATTGATGGCTACGTGACCAACTTGGTTTTATGGGGATAACTGCCCCAACCTCAATAAACTTAAATAATGCACTTGATTTGGATATTATGTTTCGGTTACAAAAAAGACACTGTATACGGCAAACATCATGATCCGTTTTAGTGCTTTTATAAACCTGTCGAGTATAATCCAATTATTTACAAACTCTGGAATGTTCTCTGTGGCATAAAGAACCTACAGAACTCCACTTTGTACTCCTACCTGTTGCTTGAATAAATACTTCATCTAATTACAAGCGTACCTCGCAGAAAGAGCGTCGATACTTGACCCGTTTTACTCCGTACCTGGGCACTCATTATATCTAGGTATCTACATACTTGTATATTGTATATTAATGGTACTAGTTATTGGAGTGCCTCGATAATAGAACAATGAACTTCAATTAGATAAGGGAAACGGATTAACGAAAACAATATGATGTAATGTTGTTCGATATTTTGGTCTGTAATGTTGCGTAAACATGTTCATTTTCTGCTTTAGGAATCGATGCTTTTTTTGGACCAGTCATATATTTAATATTTATTACTTCTATTACAACCTTCAGCATTTCATTATGCATCTAGTGACCATATGCTCTGGATTTGGTACATCTGAGTTCAGATTTTTCGACTAGCAAAGGGCAAAATAACCAATTCTTACTTCGATCAATAATTTTATCGAAGAATTCTTATATCGAGCGTACCCTTTGAGAATAGTATTGATACAAGAATTCCGGCGGAATTCGGATACTGAGGGTTTCTTTTACACACATGTCCATATTTTGTTTGATACAATACGTTGCAGTTCTATATTATCCAGTTACAATGCTCTGAATCGCTCAGTCTTCTCTATTGAGACACTTTGTATTAAGTGAGCTTGATATCACGTTTATTAATATTCGGTTCATTGTTTCATAAGTAGCAATTAACTAAAATAATATATCGATCCGGATCTTATTGTGTACACGAATTGGTGATGTAATGGATTACATTATTGCCGTTTTTGTAAAATTTGCGTCAAAGCCCAAATTAAAGTAAAATCAGCAGCCCAAAAGACGTTATATCCGCAAAAAAGTTGGAGTCAGATGGCAGTCGTTCTAAGTTTCCACCGCTTATGGACGCAGATTAAGAAGATTCCTTCATATAACTATGCTAGTAAGAAGCTGTAAAAGTTCTTTAAACGTTGCAATAATTTACCATCGTTGAGTTTTTATTTTGGCCCTTAACTTTTAGTAACCTAACAACGTTATAACCTGCGTATACCTCAACTGCTGAATTACAGCTATCTTCAGATTGCTTTAACAAACGTAAGGAGATAGTGACATTTAGGGCCATTATCCCTAAGCCTAGCCACGGACGGTGATTGCTTGAATATGTAATAGTTTACGATTATTGACCGAGAGTTGGTAGGTCCCGCTGAAAGAACACCAAATTTTTCCTATCTTGGAAACGAGAATTTACTGAAATAGATAAAAAACTTGTAAGTATATTTATCAGTGCAACGCGATATGAATGCGTTTAATCGAGAAGATTCTTATTACGTTCCAATCTTTTCTCTGCATTGGTGTCGTGAAAATGGATGTGAATGGGAACATACCTTACGTAATTCTGCTCACGCGGGGTTGAAAATTGTGAAATTGCTCCGATTCTCGCCTCAAAATGAAATGTCTCGAAGAACGAGAAGTTTACGCCTGAAATGTTTAATATTCACGTTGTGTAAATAAATTCTTGGGGAGCTCGTGGCTTAGTAATAACTGCCGCACGGATCGATCCATCAGGTTAAGCTACGCTTGCCGGGGTTGGTTTGTAGATGGGTGACGATCATTACATACCGAGACTCCGCACAGTAACCCGTTGGTCCCGGCTGTCATTCGTGGATCTTTGACAGTCGTTACGGGTCGTCAGAAGGCGGAAAGTCTGACTCAGTCTTACCAAAGGGCATAGAATTTATTTTTTTATTTTATTTTTTTTGGGTCGGAAATCATCAAATGACTTCTCCCGCTCTGGGTGGAGCGGGAGGGTGTGTCAGACGCTTATCGACTAAAACCCACCCGTGTTCCTTCTGTTGCCTGTGCAATGCCAGGGGGCCGCGGTATCCCTTTCGGACTTTCCCGCAACCCCGGTAGGCAATGGTCCCATCGGACCCCTTCATTCGCTGACATCTCTTTGAGGCGCGCGTGGAACACAACGCGCCGTCGACCCGGGCCTGCCGGTCTATTCTGTAGTAATAGGTGAGATGGTTACAGAATAGCACTGCTGGTCCTTACCGGACGGCGAGCTACCCATTGCTCACCGTCCGCAAGCCCGCGCCTACGGTGGCCGGGAGTGGCGGCTAGGGGCGTGAGGGCGCGAATTTTGCCTCTCTTTCACGCGTTCCGCCTCCTCCTTCGCGAGCATTACTGCTTCGCAAGGAGGTGACGGCCTCCCATGCCCTGTTGCTCCGTACCATGGCCTGGACCAGGGCCGGACGCGAGAGATCCCCGCCACCGAGGGTATCGTATTACCCAGTTACTGTGGGTTGTGGAAGACAGATTGGTAGTCGAACCATGTTAAATACTGGTATTTAGCTGCATCCGGTTAGACTGGAAGCCGACCCCAATATAGGTGGGAAAAGGCTAGTCAGATATATTGTTGTGTAAATAAATTCTTGGGGAGTAAAAGTCGGTCATGTCTCCAAGTCCAACTTAGTTTTTGTGCTTTTATAATGTGTTATAAAATATAGATTAAGGACTAGTTTTTATTGTACAGGGTTGAATTATAATGACTAGCTGCAAAATGGTGATACAATGTTCTGCTCTGTACTTAGACATCTGTGTCTCCTTAAACATCATCATTACATTTAGTTCCTTGCTCTTGTTTCATGTTTATAGATTTATATGAATAAGTTTATGCTTTATGTATGTATGTACATATTTATTGTATGTAGATGGTACACCGCTGACTACCTGCAGTATTGTCTCTCCTATTACCTTTAATCCATCCAAAGGTTGTCTGTAAAAGATCGCTTTAAGCGATAAGACTGCCCATTGTGTCACCCTATGTAAAATTTCTAAATTTATGTCTGTGATTTTTATGGTGTACAATAAAGAGTATTCTATTTATCTATCTAGTAACTTTAGGAACATTCCTAACCGAAGTCTCCTTAATGTTACTGAGGCACCTGTCCCACCGAAAAACGAGAAGCGAGTAAAGCTAGCAACTAGGCGAGGAGCGAGCAGCTAGTGCGCGACGGTGACAAGCGATTACTTGCTGGTATGCGTATGTACCAAGCCAGAGTCTCTGCGAGACTCAGCGAGTGTTCTGCCCGCCAAGCGAGCTTCCCAGAGCTGCGGCAAACGAGTAATCGTCAGCGATTTGAACAGTCAGCGATCAACTGTTAATATATGTTTTTTTTTCATTAACACGGGACCTACTATCTTTAGTACGGTTCATGAGCGAGAAAACCGTTGATAGCTAGTCGCTTCCTCGTCGGCGGTGGTGGGACATGTGCCATACTCTGGATAAGTAAAACAAAAGGTAGTAATTAAAATGTAACCCTATGCGTAAATATGGTGCCACACTAAGCTCAATTTACATAACCAACATTTTTTCTACCACCGCACCCCGCATTGTAATTCTATCTTCACCATTTCTACCAACACAACAGGTTACTACTATAGCGAAGTAATTGTTTTTCCCACCAACAATCGACCCTTAATTGAACCCGGTGGTATAGTAAATTGACTTAGAACAAACCTATTAGGTCCAAGGTCCGACCGTGTGCCAGCAAAAGGTATTGAACCAGCAAAATATTTATATTTCTAGAACACATAATCTATGAGAAGTTCTGTTTCAACTGTTTTCGGCCCTTCTTACTTGTTTTCTTTTTGTTCCTTCTGCAGTGTTTATTTATTATAATTATGCCGATTTAAAGAACTACTTTCGCAGATAAAGAATACGGGTCAGTACAAAAAACTGAAATTACTCTTCAAATAATAGAGCTAGCGGCATGAATGAAACTGTATATTCTAGATAATTTACCAGTTAATAAAAACACTTCAAATGTTGGGAATATAATTAGTTTAATTGTCAATATTAAATAAAAAAACAAAATATCAATAACTTTTACGTCGAAAAAATAATCGTTGACACCTCACCAACACCAAAACATAATATTTTGTATTGCCTCCACGGGCTTTTTTCACAGCTGTCAGGCGATTGGGCATGCTGTTTATTAAAAGTTTCTTATGCGATGTTGCGGAATATTGGTCCATTCTTTCATTAAGGCGCAGGGTTCCGAAAACGGGGTTTTTTAAAGCAGTGTATCTCTTAAACCGTAAATAATTTTGACCAAAAAAAAAAAAAAGAAGATATTTTCAAATCTTATTTTAATACAGTGATGGAACTCAAATCACAATTGAACATACATTACTGCTTCAAAAAAATCTTCAAACACACCTTAATTGTCTTTAAAGCAGTTTATACCTTCACTAATAATTATAATTATAGTTAAAAATATACCATAAAATGTCTAATGCCAAGCTGCATTCAGTGATGGATTATGATGAGTAATATGAGCAATATGATGAAAAAAACAACGAAAAGCATTGAAAAAGTACAAAAGTGTGGTTATTTTCTTTACTCTTCACCCGTAAAGAAAAAGACAGAGACAAAGGCAAATTGGAACCCTGCGCCTTAAAGCATGCGTCAGGTCTCGAAGTGTAACTGGGGCGGGGTTTCGATTTCTTACACACCTCCCAAGCGTGCTCAATTGGATTCAGGTCCGGGCTTCTCGCGGGCCAGTCCATGCGATTGATGCCAGCGTCCTGAAAATACTCATTTACAATTTGAGCTGTATGTGGCCTGGCGTTGTCACGCATGAATATTGAATTTTCATCTATATTAAAATAAATATGGGCCGACATGCTCATTAAGAATTTCTTCCACATATCTTGCACAAGTTAGCGTACCATTTTCTATCAGCACTAACTCCGTGCGCCTCTCTGAAAAGATTCCAGCCCAAACCATAACAGATCCACCGCCGAACGGCACTTTTTCCTGAAAACAAGCTGGAATAAAACGTTCCCCTGGCAATACAGCATAAATCTGGATTCAAAAACATTCTGGATAAATCCAGATCAATCACGATCGATCAATGACGAATCAGATGTTTTCTGAAGAATGCTTCATCTCCCCATTGTGCGTGTTCGCGGGCCTAACGTAATCTTGCTACCCGATGTTCCCTTTCAAGTTTTGGTTTGGACCATTTGCGGGTCTATGTGAGGTCAAATTAGCTTCAAGGAGCCGCCGCCTTACGCCGCTCGCTTACGTCGTCTCTATGGGTCTCCCGAAGTTGATTTGTTACTTCAACAGCTGTGAGGTACCTACCGATTTGGGAGCATGGTCGTAACAGTAAATCGATCCTCGCACGACTCGCTGCACTGTAGAAAGTGACACGCCTACTGTTCTTGCTGTACTTCGCTGACTTCTGCCTTCTTCTAACATAGTGGCGATACGTGTACTATCGAAGAACTTCATATCTAAGCAGTTTGAAAACAAAATCCCGTGAACACGATGACCAAATCTGTTACCACCCCGCTTCTATAGCGGCCGAGGACTGCAAGCAGAAATAGTCCTTACGGTGTATAGATATGAACTTCTTCGATGGTACATTCTTCTGGTGTTAGCGACACGATAGTAATTCAATAATGATGGTGAAAGACGACTGCCTTTTATCATTTGATTTGACAGATTTAAAACAAAATTGAGAAAACTGGCAAAAGTAAAACAACCGCGAATTGAATTTATTTCCAAATGCGAGGTATTTAAATGTTTAACTTTTTTAAATTATGTTGTAGATCATTTAAGGTTTTATTTCATACAACATCAAAATTCTCTGAAATATAAAGATAGTTTCATGCAAATACCATTATGCATTTGCAGGTTACAGGGATTTTCGTCATCAACCCGTATTATTTGACCGCGAGTGTAGATAGATGATGTTGTAGATTGTATTGTATAAAATGAAGGTAGACATTTTGACAGTCGGCGAACTGTCAATAGAGCTGTCAATATGTCTGCGTTTTTAGGCAACATTTCATAATTATGTTTTTGCGTTATTACTGGCCCTAATGACATTTTGGGACGGGGACAATCTAAGAAGCTTGTATTAGCTTTATAGGGCCAGTAAAGAATTTAATCAACTTTACAACATGCGTGTCCAACAACAATTATCATTTAGACGAGTATAGAAATCGAAAATGGAAAAAATGTACATGCATAAACATCAAACTGTTTTTCTGACGCACGCTACGGAACATTTTTAGTCAATTTATCATTGGCTTAGTGCGACTGTTTAAAAAAATCTCATCTCAATTCAGAACATACTTTTTACAAAAACTCACACCTAATCAAGTTCTGTTTGATTTATTACCTTGACGTCGAGCGAGTCCCGTCACGTCGAGTCGCCTTGACGTCGAGTCGCCGCCACGTCTACTTGTTCTTTTGTATGATGTTTATTACTACGATGAAAAATTTCTGCCTGTTGCCGCCACGTCTAATGTGGCGAAAGGTACAGTCCATGAAACAATTTATTCAAATCATAATATTTGATGTATTCTGACAATCTTTTTTTTTTTTTTTGTAACGTTGCCCCACTCTAGGAATTTTGGTTTTTCTTCTGTATTGTGGGTGCGTTTACAAACATTTAAAATCATCATACACAAACAGCGAGAGCCGGAACAACTGATTGTAAGTCATACGAATATTTGCTCCGTGCGGGACACATTCGACGTGGCGGCACCAGACAGATTTTTTTTATCGTAGTAATAACCATCATACAAAAGAACAAGTAGACGTGGCGGCGACTCGACGTGGCGGGACTCGACGTCAAGTTAATAAATCTTCTGTTTAAACGGTTCGTGATTTGTTTAGGATAATAAGATTTATATTGAGCTTACGTATCGTTTAGATTCACGGACACGTACGTTTTTTCTTTGAAAGCATTTGTTTGACGTCTCGCCACTCCTTTGTTATCCGACCACGACAAAGCCAAAAGAAAGGGTTATGATTTTAGCAGTCTATGTTATACGTTTGCTTTTACGTGAGTTACACCTTAGCGCCTTAACTACTGAACCGATTTTGATTAATGAGGTATCAATAGATTTGTAATAATGGTCCAGGTGACATCATAGGCTACATAAATTCTCCCTAAATAGACTTTACACATCCATTTCTAACCTCGAAAACGAAAAATTGAGATAATCACGACATGTTTGGTATCAAAAGAAAGGTCTAGACGAGCATATTACAAATATCATATGTTTAAATTGTTAAAAACTAGCAAAACTGAGACTGCGCTACCTACGGTGCGAGATGATACCAACGCGCAGTTAATCAAATCATAATAAATAGTAGCGATTTGTAATGCCACTCTTAGGAAGAAAAACAAGTACTTACAACAAAATATGTGTTTATATTTTAGATTTATTCGAAGCTCGATAAATAGTTTTGGCGTCGAAATAAATCGCGCTATGTTTTCGTTCAAGGCACTATGCACTGCTATTTGAATCTAAAATAGGCAAATTACTGACCTCTTATTTACGTTGTCGTAACGTTTAGAAGCGCTAAACGGAAAAGTATAAATTAAAAAATTAAGTTTAAAAAAACTGTAACCCGACTTTGGGAAAATAAAATGGATCTAAAAAATACGAAAAAATAAATAAATATTTTTAACAGAAATCAAGACATAGATACAAAAATGGTCAGGGTAAGTCGTCACATGCTATTATAATTTTTTAGGTGTTCCTGGCACCCACATTACAGGCATGTGGGTGAATAATTAACTTATTTTTTTTACTTACACCCTTTGTCCTTTACTACACTTACAGACTACGTTTGTTTGTAAAAGGTGGAGTAAACTAATTATGAGATTCTCCACTATGATACCTTTGAAGAATAATGGAACACCCATTATTGTTCTGCTTATGGTATACAATTTCTGTGACCTCTTTATTAATGGGAGGTTTCGCTCTGGATGCTCTAGATTTTTTAATGTCACATTGTAATAAATTAAATTCTTGTTAGATTGCCTCGTTGGAGTAGTCGTCGCAAGGGCTACTGGCATGAGGTCCTTCGCTCAGTTCCCATGTCGGGCAAAGTGTTATTGGGTTTTTCCATCAGTAATTTCTCAGTACCAGCCCAAAGTCTGAATTCATGCCCGGTCGATGGCAATAGACGCGCCCGATTACATGGGACTTGAACATAACTGGTGAAATGTGGGTGTACTATAGGTTAACCTCTGCCTTACCCTTCGGGGTTTACAGTCGTGATGTTATGTATGTTTTTTGTAGGGTAAAGTGTAGGTAGGTACCTGGTAACTTGGGGGCAGCGGGTTTACAGCAGTAGGACAGCACAGGCTACGAAACATCGTTGTTAGAACAGAGTTCCAAACGATTTCATTACACTTTGATGTCTCAGTGCTCGGAAATGTGAATAAATAATTGCTAAAACCACTCAATCCAAACAATCTAATTCATTATCATAAAGAAAATATATCAAAGAATGTATAATTAGTCATTACTTCAGGATTCCTGTATTTACAAAGTTTCTTGACTGATATAAAAGATGAAAATACCTAACTTACTTCGTTTATTTTCTACTTCAGTAAATTCTCTTTTGATGTTCCATATAAGTTATCGGTAAACGATGGATGATACATCGTAAAAGTCTGAGAAATCATAAAGTTGGTGAAATGCTCTCTGAATCTGACGGAGATAGCTGACAGCACTCATTTTTGGTGACGGCGAACATTAATTTTGGAGAAAAGGAAGGAATGGATGAGAAATAATATTTAGATGTGACAGTGCTGACTTAGGTTTATAATGCTGATATAACGTAATAGTACCTGGTCGACCGAGCTCTGCTCTGGTGAAAATAGAGAATGCTCATTTAATAGTGTACGATACTTCATACTAATTCCATGCTGCCATGATAGTACATACAAATTCCATGCTGCCAAGATAGTAAGTACCTACTAATTCTATGCTGCCATGATAGTAGGTAGTTACTAATTCCATGCTGCCATGATAGTAAGTACCTACTTATTCTATGCTGCCATGATAGTAGGTAGTTACTAATTCCATGCTGCCATGATAGTAGGTACTTACTAATTCTAAGCCGCCATGATAGTAGGTACTTACTAATTCCATGCTGCCATGTCATTATTCTAAGGTAGCCATCTTGTTCTGAACTTTGGGGGACGATCGAGCTCTGCTCGGGTGAAAATACGGAGAAAACGAATTTTTGATACGAGATCTAGCTAGATCGATTTTTTGCCCCCGTTAACCCCTATATTGCAACTTTCATCGAAATTGTTAAGACCGTTTTCGAGATCGTGATTACAAAAATATATATATATATATATACAAATATTGCTCATTTAATTCATTCTCGTACGCAAAATACGCGCCCGTATTTACCTATTGCTCGCTTAATATTTAGGATATAAAAAGCAGTACGGTTTTGGAAACAAAAAATCTGATTATGTTAAATGAAATGGTTGAGCGAATTCTTTCCATTCTAACCCCGTCGGGGGTGATTTGAAATCCTTTTTTAGACCATTGCTGTAGACATAACTATCAAAAATATTGAATCTATTTTTGCATCTCTTTACCCTCAGAAAAAAAAAATGATCTCCTGTAGTTAAGTATCTAGGAATTCTAGGATATGTAAAAGATGTCTCTTGGTTGGAATAACCCCCCAAACGGCCGCTATGGCCCACGCACAATGGTCCACCTGACGGACTGAGTGCGAAAACCAAACCCCATAACATAGAACATAGAAGAAGTCTCATAAGGCGACGATATCCGACTTTTAATGATTTTATACTGAAGATCACGTCTAAACGAATAGTGCTAATGATTTGGAAAAAAAATATGTAAATTAGAGCATTTTCTTAATAACTTAATTCTATGAATATTTTAGTTTATGTTTATATTACATAGTGAAATTAATTTGTAAAGATACGTGTAACGCGGATAAAAAATCACGCAAAATCAATCAAGCGTGTTTTTCTGAAACCTTCACCATTTTAAAGATAATTTAACCATTGATATTTTAGTATACGTGTTTTATTATAATTTATCTTTTGTTTTATGTATAATAAATGAATAATGCGTCAATTTGGGGACAGCGCTCCTTGCTGCGCGAATTCTATTACTGGCTGGACGTACGACGCGTTGTGTGAGCTCAATAAAGAACACGCAAGCTTACCACTCAAGGTCACTGGCGTCTCACCTGCATCTTAACTGCTTCTTATTTTGTGACACTTATCTATTATAGCAAGTCAAAACACAAAGTAGGATTTGACTAGACACTCATGCCACCTGTCACACTAATTAATTCCCAAAAATATGCATGCTACTACGTGATTCGACCGACAGCCACATTCACATGAATTTCAATGAAATTATTTACATGTTCACTCACAGGATTCACATGGGTTGAATCTATACTTAAATTTGCTATTTAGAGAACTTTTCATTGCTAAAACTGCAGTGCTATTCTGTAACCATGTCACTGTGAAAACTTAGGTGAAGTGAGCCCGGAGTGAGCTGTCAGTCCCTAGCAGCAGGTGGAATGACAGCTCACCTCAAGCTCACTTCACCTAAGTTTTCACCGTGAGATTATTACAGAATTTAGCGGCTGTTCTGTAAATCATTTAGAGCACGCACAGTTGAAGACAAAAGCTAGCAGAATATTAAACAACAATATTTTCGTCTGGAATGTTCAGTAATTCCAATATTGACATTTGGGAAGGGCTGATAGCCCCATACACCCTTAGTTATGTCCTCTGAGTGACCGATGTGCCCTGCCAACGATCCTTCTATCGATTCTGGCTCAGATTGTATTGCGGGCTTAATATTCTTTTATTTTTCATATCTTTTCTAGAACCCTTTTCTTCTTTGCTATTTCTGGGTTATTGAGAGACAAGAAAAACAACGGCTTTTATATGTATTTTTATTCGGTTTTCTACATTGTCCTGCCCGAGATAGTTTAGCCGTGTTTTGTTTGCCGTGCCATAGGCATGCTTATGCTTTATGTCTTAGGTTTTGTTGTTACTAAATATTGTTTTCCACAAAAATTGAATATTATACCTTTCCTTTATTTCTTAAATCAACCGTGTCCGCGATGGGAACTAATTGGTGAAACCAAAGATACCTATGATACCTATAAATATGTCGGTAAAACGTAACATGAAATGTAATACAAATGACCCGATCTAATCTATCCAATCCTTCATGAAATGTAACAACAAAATTCAAAATTCAAGTAGTATTTTACATGGAGCGACTGCCTATCTGACTGGGTTGTGGAAACCCAGTAACTGGGTAACACGATACCCCTTGGTAAGACTGGTTGTCAGACTTTCGGGCTTCTGACGACCCGTAATGACTGTCAAAGATCCACGAATGACAACCGGGACCAACAGCTTAACGTGCTTTTCGAGGCACGGAGAAGTCTCGGTATGTAAAGATGGTAACCCATCTACAGACCAACCCCGGCAAGCGTAGCTTAACCTGATGGATCGACCCGTGCGGCAGTTATTACTTAGCCACGAGCTCCTCATGAAATGTAACAACAACTAGGCGAAATTGTTTTAACAATCTGTACCTTAAGAAAGCTTCGTTAATAGAAACCACATCCTGCTCCATTTTAATATAATTATTTATTCAAGTACTTCATTTGAATACTTTCAGTTTCCTCATTATTATAACATGCATTTTCTCGTCACATTTCCCTAAAGCTTCGTGCAGACTAGCGCGACGCGACACTGGTTGTCGTTATACAGAGAAGTTTTCTTAGAAATTGTATTGTTTGAGTCGCGTCGCGCTGGTCTGCACGAGCCTTAACTTGGAACATAGAGAGAGTAGTTTATCTTCCAAACTTGGTAAATCATATTACAATATGCCCGGCGGAACTACTTACTTTCTTCTTAGAATTTTCCGATAGCGATGGTCCTTGTAGTTTCTGACTATTCAAAAGCGCTTGTTATGGACTTTGCGTGTTACAAGAAGTTTTTGGTTTGATTTCGATACGTTAAGTCTTGACGGTCAAAGTTGGTTAAAGTAAGCTTACTTCGAAATAATATTTAAAAACCATTTTAAAGACATATTGTACTTACAGTTCAGTCAACAAGAATTAATCGCGTTTTTTGTTGTGATGTTCCATCATGTCAGTCAGACACAGATAGACAAAATATGACCTCTTTTATGTAACCGACACATTGTGCGAATACGGTGCTCCTGAACTAACCATGTCCTATATGTTGGGAGTGCCCAAGGTGTCCATACCTACAACTGTACTCCTGCAGACCTAAAAAACGCCGCTGATGCTGCGATAGGCTTATTTACCTCTCAGGCCCAACTCATATAACGTAATATAATATTTTCACCTTAGCCATCGACTCGAAAAGAAGAGTACCTAACTGTCAAAAGAACCACAGACTTAAAAATGTACCCTTAGATCCGAAACAAGGCAGTGTGGCGGTAAATTCATTGCGGTCGAGATCCGTAAATGAATGAGTTATTCGGCCCGGGTATTTACCGTGCGACTTAACGCAGACCGGTTAGGTTTGAATGTATTGTGCGCGTATACTCCGTAGGTATTTTGTGACCCAATATTTAACTAGCCTCATCTCTTTTCACCCTTTTTAGGAAGAGGGCTTATGGTTTGACCCCGTCCAAATTATTATCTACAGTATGTAACAAAAACCCTGTCCGATCCGAAAGGGGGCGCATAGTTACCGCAATAGCATTACCAAAAAGCAATTTAAAAATTTATGTTTTTCTGAAAATAAAAAAGTTATTGCTATTTATAATTCACGTTTTAAGTACCAAAATTACCCCAATTTCATGAAAAAAATGCAAATCTAGAGGTTATGACTTGTAGAGGTGTCTACAAGTGCGGGTGCGGTAAACGCTCAAATTAAACCGGTCAAATTTCCCACTGAAAAAAAATGCGGCGTTTTTTTTTTCTTTTTCCTGAAAATTACTACTTATCGCCTCGAGCAACTGGCGCAACGCGACACCGGTAATTGTTCTACCGTGAAGTTTTCATAGAAATTGCTTTGTTAGAGTCGCGTCGCGCCAGTCTGGACGAGGCTTATATAGACTCTCAGTATGATTCTTAACAACCCTCACGGGTCGGACAGGGTTTTTGTTACACGCTGTATAGCAGTAAACGGCTCTTTTGACGTGTGATCGAAATCGGATCAACTAACGCCGCCATCTTGTTTTTCAATTCATTTCACAAAAAGAAACCAAATGTTTACCAATCAGATAATAATATTTATTCGTACCTTGTTTCTCAATTCACGTACACATGTACCTATTAAAGCTTCCAAAATCATTAGAAACTACTACAATCCCGCCTAGATTCTTCGAAAACTCAATTTTGTAGTACTCGAGGCATTTAGCAAACTCCGCACACATTGTACTGATATAATTACTACATAACTTTAATATAAGTACCACTGAAGATCTGACTTCTCCGTATTCAATAATAACGTTCTCTGCGATACAAGAGAAGTTGACATTTCAAGTTAGAGGTTTGAGGCTATGGATTAATAACGCTACAGCTTCGGGCTATAGAATATTATTGCTAAAACTAGTTCGGCAGTTTACTTAATTTTGGTTTTCAATTTGCGTAATTTCAGCTCGCTTTAGGGTTTTATGCTTTTGTAAATACTGCCTAATAATTGAGCTAGGCACCTGTATAAAAAGTGGCTCAATGTTATTAGAAGTTAACCTTTTGAGTTTTACTGAAAGTGTTTAGTATCAGTGTCTTGTAAAGACTTGGTATATAAAGCCCTACCTCCAAAACAATTTTGCTGCCAAGAGACATTACTCTACTCCAGTTTCATGGATCTGGCAGATGAGACTACTCCATATAAGTGCTGAACACCGCATTTTAAATTTCCTGACTTTTGCCATTTTGGAAATTGTGGTGAGCCGTTGTCTCCAGGATTGTAAAAGAATGTGAAAACATTCTCCAAAGTTGCACACAGCCTCGCTATCTTCCGCAACAAGAACTGCATTCACAACTTTAGCACTGTTGTAGTGCGTATAAACTATGGACTACATAGTACAGTAAACAGCGAAGTAAGCCGCTCAAGCTGAAGCTTTCTCCAAAGGAGAAAATCGCGTGCTGTACAATATAATACGTCCCACATACCTACACACGAACAATTGCGAGGTTTTCTTCGCCACGGACCTAAGAGAGTTCAATAAAAAGCTCTCGATATAAAAGAATTGGTAATCGTCAAAGCAGATCTTTCCTATATGAAACTTAAAGAAAATGAAGCGGATGAATTGTGATTTGTGATACAAACCAAATAGAACACAATATTTGACTGATTATTGGTTTATAGCTCAGACCTATAGCACTTACTGTAAACATTGCTAAAATTGATACACCCAGCTAAATTACTGAATGTTTTTATGTGCTCTTCCTGCCAGACCCAATCAAAACATGCATAATTCGCTTCATTTGCCGCAAAATTAACCCCCAAGTGTCGTTCCCGAATTAGACAATAAAACTCCGCATAAGTACACATTATTTTAATTAACCTGTACCCGAAATAAAAAGTTTCAAACGAAGCCGAGATTATCTTTGGCCCATGTCAGTTAGTTTAAAAGTTCACACTCTGAAATGCCAATAACCTGGTACCTACTTGGTAATGCCGGTTAGGTCGCGACCTGTTTCAAGAGTGTCAGTTGAAAGGGTTTTCGCGAAAGATCAATGCATTTACTTTGTCGCTACAATGGTGCAACCGCCTTTTGCGGGAAGCAGGCAAAGTTCGTGGTGGATTATTATCAAAATGCTAAGCTAATGAACCCCAATCATAATAAAGGTGAAAACAATTTTTTTTCCCTCTAAACTTTTTGTGAAACGGATAGAACAGAAACACCAGACAGAAAAAAAATCGCTTCTCGTGTCTGACTGCGTTGTTCTTCTCAACTCCGTAACGGATTTTGATACGGTTTTCACCATCATTTAGAAAATGTATTCCGTAAGGTTTATAATGTGTTTAATACGTTAATGTTGACTTATCTAGAATAAAGAAATCTTTAAGTTTTTTCAAGTCGTTAAAACCGTGCGTAGTAGGGCCGGTTTTAGTCTATACCTACTATCTATACTAATATTATAAAGAGGAAAGATTTGGTTGTTTGTTTGTATTGAATAGGGTCCGAAACTACTGGACCGATTTGAAAAATTCTTTTACCATTAGAAAGCTTGTTTTCAGGGAGTAACATAGGCTACTTTTTATCCTGAGAAAAATAACGGGTCCCGCGGGAAAGACTACGGGAGCGAAGCCGCGGGCAAAGTGCTAGTCAGATTATACGAACGTAAAACCTCAATTTTGTTCAAAGTCAAATATTTGCTTTGCAATTGTAAATACAACTACGGGCGGATTGCGACGGTTTAGTAAGTTGAATATTTAATGGATTAAGGACAAATAAAATAAGATTTCATGCACAGAGTCACTACAATAACGTCATGTATCCAATTGCGTTGCACCACGAATACACCAAGCATGCTGCATGTGCACAACTGAAATATTCATAGAGTACCGTGGCTTACCTCAATCTATCCGATATTTTACATCTGCATACCAAATGCTTTTCCGATCGATGTCCTTGCTGCCTTGCAGAGTGTATTGCGGTCATAATTAACAATTTTGTGCTGTCTGATTGCCAATTATAAAATGACATTCCGCTGAGGATCATTTACAACAGAAGATATTTTTTTCTTCTTATCCCTTGGTAACCGAAAAGACTAATTAGGTATTTATTACACGAGTAGATAACCAGCCCGTACAACCCCCACTGCTGCTGGGTCAAAGCCTCCTCCATTTTTTTCCATCAGTCACGATTTTGATCATCTTTTTGCCCTAAGGAAAACATCCTAGTCCGACCCGCCATCTTCTTCGTGGATTCCTACGGCCCCTAGTCGCTATTTCAGGGCACTAATCCTTTGTTCTGCGGGCCCTCAATTCCCTCTTATTCTCGTTCGGTCCAACTGAAGGTAAATAAAATAAAGTGTAAAACGTTCAGCTGAGCTGGGGTGGCTCCAATCGATGTCGAGTGGGGTTTTCGAGTAGTGAATGCTTTTAGCGGCCACATCCGATCCTTTTAATCCGCCATTAATGGGTTACTTTGGCACTAATCTTAACTAATTAACCCTTCCGTAACCTCATTAACAAGGAATTATGTTTACGTAATACTAGCTGTGCACTAGAACAGCCTGCACAGCTATACTCCATTTGAAATAAGATTAGACATTGAACTACCTTTTTTTACAGTCTGTTCAACCGATTTTGACTTCAATTGCCTTGGTGGCATGACAAATGGCAGCTGCAGTAGTTGGTATTGTAACCACTTTTTTTGCTTTTAATGCCATCCGTATGCCTACTGTATAGAATTCAGAATCGGTTGAACGGACTATAAAAAAGGTTTGTTTAAATGTTTTATTACATACACAAAATTTCTTGTAGTTTACCACATAAACTTCACTTAAAGTTTTAATTTCAAATTCCGCTAGATTATCAAGACTTTTTAGGTAGTTTAGCAAATAAGGCGCAGACACAAATACCTGGTGTCGAATAAGAATGCCATAATCGCTTATAAACTTCATAAAATACACTATCAGTATCACATAGTTCTGACAACCAATGTGTGTTCAATTGGAAAAATTACTACTATTATCTGACGTGTTTATTCAGACCAGTAGATCGGAAACCTGTTTAACATAACACAATCAAGTTTGGAGCTTATTTACAAGGCATGAGACGATCCCGAGACGAGTCCCCAGTTTATAAAAGGGTGCAAAAATTATGGGTGAAACATCTTTTGAGAATATTCAGGATATTGTCCAATAAGACCGAGGTTATGTCGTTATCCTTGGAACGAGAGAATATTTTATGTAAGTTTGGTCGGGTACAAGTGTTCTAGCAAACAATGTACGAGTCTCCAAGGTCTCGTATATAGAAATGTTATTTTCTTTCTTTGTTTGTAGACTGAATGTGGATGCACTCAAACCAATATGCGGAATTTATTCAATCAGTCTTTTAATGAGTATCGTGAAAAACATCGTGAGGGAACTGTTGAGAGATATTTCTCAACGGTATGAAGCCATGGGTGGCTTTAAAACTCTGGCACCAGGTTAGTCACGAACCACACGAAAAGAAGAAGAAGAATGAGTATTGTAAGACTGGGGTATTATTTTACAACAAGCAAGTCATCGGCTTATTAACTAGGCCTTTCCTGAATTTGATTCAATCGGTCATCAGATCACTCTGTTCATGAAAAGATTACTAAGAGTGTTGTAGTGTTGTGCGTAGCGTAGCGTTTATGGCGAAGTAAAAAGGAGGGTTATGATTTTGACCGGTATGTATATCTGTTCCCTCTTTACTTTTCAACTCCTTAACATAATTTGACAAATGAAGTATCGTTGCAAGCGTCTTGATCGTCCGCTGGTTCTACACTATGTGACGTTGAATTGAATATGGCCTCTAGAGTACACAAAGCGATGAACGAAAAAAGAAATGGGTATCAAACGAAAGAGCTTAATTAGCATATTTCAAATATATACATATACTATAAACGAAAAAAAAAAGTTATAAGAACTGAAACCCAACTACGACAACCAATTCTACAAAAAAATTATAAGACATCACAGACAGACAAATTAAAAATCCGGAGTCACACGTGTTAGGTCATAAATTGAACAGATTACGTGTCACTCCGGATTTTTAGTTTTTCTGGCTGTGATCTTGTTTAAAGCTTGTTATTTGAATTTTTTATCGTAGTTGGTTTTAAATTTTTCTTTCTGTTCCCACTTGGTTAAAAGTAAAAAATAAAAAATTAAAGAAATTTACGTAACCTTCACCATGTCTAAAACTTTCGATTGTTTTTTTTTTTTAATGATATAAACAAACATAACATAACATAACATCACGCCTTGTTTCCCCGAAGGGTTGGACAGAGGTGGACCTACCTACAGGTAGGTACACCCACGTTTCGCCAGTTATGTTTAAGTCCCATGTAATAGGGGGCGAGCCTATTGCCATCAACCGGGCACAAATCCAGACTCCGGGCTGCTACTGAGAAATTCCAGATAGAAAAACCCAATAACACTTTGCCCGACCCGGGATTCGAACCCAAGACCTCATGCTCAGTAGTAGCGCTTGCAACCACTAGACCAACGAGGCAGTCAAATGAAAAGAAGTCAAGTGGAATGATATAAACTTTGAAAAATTTGTATTTATTGATTTAAGAACAATGGGCAACTTATTATTAAGTATGTAACTGAACACTGTATAGATTAAGTTTCTTTGAAACTAAGAGTTTTCGTATTGTTCAATAGTAAGTTTTGTTTAGACAATTTGATTATTTTTGTCGAAAGTTTGATAAAGTTATTGTTTTAGTTAAACCTAGCTTTATGATTAATTTTCCTTATTATATATAATTAATTGTATGTAAGTACTCAAAACTTAATACTAAATAATATCTTGGTAAACTTTCGAATTTAATCTTGAATTCTAAAGGGCAATTTAGAGAGTTCACTTTGAATATTTATTTATATGAAGATGGCAATTGCTTATTAGATCAATACCAACTTATTATGAAACGTATAACAGCAGATAGGTATACATTATGACTTGCTACAAGCACAAGTGTGACCATTATTTATAAACCATGTTTAAATTTAAACATACCGACTAAGTTGTATAGAATTAAATTTTATTCAGAGCAATATATTCCAACAATTGGAACCCTCATTACTTATCTGAGGTCTACAGCGAACCTTTGTCTGTTATCTACGTTACACACAACGTACACGTTCATTTTAGGACACAAATTTATACCAACATCACGTAAATGGCCAAAAATTTACATAGAGTCAATTTAGTAGAGATTTAAAATCATAAGAAATATGGTAGCATTATTTTTTTTATTAATTACTAGTTGCGCCGCGCGGTCTCACCCGCATAAGTAAAAAGATAAAAATATATTATGTCCTAACCCAGGTCATGGTCTACCCATGTGCCAAAGGTTCGGCGTCCATACATCGTTCGCCTAAGAACCAACAGACACGTGCATTTACTTTCTGTGTTCTAAATAACGCATATATTCGATTGAAATTAAATTAAAATCACGGACACTTCTGAGAATATTGTAAAAAATCAAAAACACTTTCGGATTTTGGGGTTATAATTAGGTCAATAGAAACATATAAACTTAGCGTTTATTTGTGAAAATATATTGGATTTACATTTACATTGGAACGAGTCCGAACCATTATTTCTCTACACTAATTTATTTGTAGTTATGACCAATAGAAAAATGTACTCTGAGTGATGACACATTACTAGCAAATGTCAAAGTGTCATCTGTCAATTCATCGACTGTCAGTCGATGTTGCTCGTTTCACACAGCGCTTTCAGCTGCTTTATTTTGTTGGTAAATAAAAACCTTTGTCATAGATCAAGCGCTGAGTGAGCCTATTCAAAACGTCAAATTGAAACAAAAATAATGGCGCTGGGGAATAAGACCGAAGTGATTACTTTTTAAAAATTTTCTTCAAATTATGAAGTGTCCGTTTTATAGTATTAATTTTAATGTAAATTATAAAATAAACTAGAAATTATAGTAAAGGTTTCATACGTGTTGATTCATAGGCCATTTTTTACAATGTCCTTTAATGCAAATCCAGCCGTTTTAGCGTGAAAACCCAGGTCATGGTCTACCGATGTGCCAAATTTCATCCAAATGCTAAAGCTAAAGCTCACTTTCGCATTTATAATATTAGTTAGTAAAGAATCGGATAGGAAGTTAGAATGGTTAAATTTACCAGTAAATTACCTTTTGTAAGGACAGTTTATAAATACTGTCTTAAATCTAGTTATCACCACTGATTAGAAACCAGGATCGTGTCGTGAGGATAGTTTTGAGTATGAATGTAAGTCAATAATGTAATCTACCCTAAGAATAGTTATGAATGCATACAAATATTAACGGAATGGATAAGAAACCTAAACCTATAGTGAGACTGAATCACTTCTACAACAGATACACTAACACTATACTAACACAATACTCCACACGCACACACACACACATACCCTCACTTACACACACCCACCCTCATTCACTCAAATTATCTTGTTTTTGGTTATGTACTCGTATTGTATAGTTTACACTTCTTGTTTTTGAAAGAGCGGAGTCTCCTAATACAGGCATCTTTTGCTTAAAAGGAGGCTCCAATCTCAAATTTGTTGTACGTTTAAGGTTATCAAATAAACTATTATTATTTTTTTTTTTAAATAAAAAGTGAATACCAGAGAAACGATGAATGAAATTGTGTAAGATGATATAGCTAAAGGGAGTGACTACTGAGATGTATAAAGAAAAAATAAAAACAAAGAAAATAAATTTATTTGACTCAGGTTAAGGCACTCAATATTCACACAAAAAAAATTTTAGTAAATAACTTAAAATTGAATTGTGTGCCTCACGGCTGCGCCAAATAGGGCCATTTCAGCATAAATGCCAGACAACTTGTAGCTGACGCTGGTTTTCAACTGGACCTTATGTTACGAGGACGTCTTACGGTTTTAAATCAGTTGTATAGTGTGTAAGTGTTTTATATTTAAATAAAAATAGATAGATAGAAATTAATGATGATTATGATTGATGATGGTATAGAAGAAGACTTGCTGCGCCCCGACTTCAAATAAATTGAGATAAGGGCAGAGGTACGGAAATATGTAAAGACAGCCGATACCAACTCCCAGATCGTGTCGTTTACGTCTCTTTAGATCTACACTGCTTTTCCACTTCAATACCACTTACTTATATTTGTTCACGTGTCACTGATTTCATTATTATATTCCCTAGGCCGCTATAGTGCTTTTGAAACTTCTTATTGTGAAAGACTATGCCCAAAAAAACCAGCGTCGATTAAAAAAACATATGTAGGATAGTAGATACATGGTAGGTATCAAATGTGAAATTAGTTTCTCACAAAATAATCACTATTAGCTTCACAGCGTACACAAAGCGGCAACATTGCAAGCGTTGAATAACAAATTTCCTGTGGTCAAAAAGAGATTAGTGCACCATGCGGTTATGCTGTCCATATTCTACCATCCAAATAACGTAAACAAAGTTAGTTTAGCACTGAGAGTGCTAACAGTCGCGACTATTGACAATGGTGCGAACAAAACAGCAACGAATGCAATGCGAGTGAATTTAGCAGCAGGCCTTCACTAATGCATATCAAGAATCTAGACCATGTAGATGAACATAATATAAACTGGCAAAAGGTAGTGTTTATAAGATTAGAATAATCACCCTGATCTTAGAGACTCCGAAACTAAGAGATATGTATTTTTTCATCACATCTATTCAAAAAGAGCTAGTTTGTTCTTCGTAAACAGGGACCAAAATAGCACTTTGATCCCTAGGGAGCAAAGTAGATTTGAATTTGGAATGTGGATATTGTTAGAAAAAGTTCCAATTACCAAGGAGATCAATCATGAACATTGTATGAACAAGTAACAGGCTGGCAAGAAAGAGAGAAAGTGTGAATTATTATTCACACTGACAAGCCTGGTCAAAATGAAAATCCAAGATGGCGGCAACGACAATGACGAAAATTTTCCAATTTTTCGTCATTGGTGACGACACCAATGACGAAAAATTGGAAAATTTTCATAGTTTTCGAGGGCGCCAAAGCCGATAGTGAGGTCAAAATGAAAATCCAAGATGGCGTCTGTGAAAATTTTAAAATTTTTCGTCATGGGTGTCGTTTTTATACTTTTTGAGGGTTCTAAAGCCGATAGTGAGGTCAACACGTAAATCCAAGATGGTGGTTACGGAACTTTTCAAATTTTTCGTCATGGGTGTCGTTTTCATAGTTTTCGAGGGTTCTAAAGCCAATAGTGAGGACAAAATGTAAATCCAAGATGGCGGCTACGATAACTTTAAATTTTTCCGTCATGGGTGTCGTTTTCATAGTTTTTGATGGTTCTAAAGCCGATAGTGAAGTCAAAATGTAAATCCAAGATGGCGGGTACAAAAAAAATCAAATTTTTCGTCATGGGTGTCGTTATCATAGTTTTTGAGGTGCAGACGTGAAGGCAGGAATTTTTAAAGCTGCTAAAGTCAATAAAGAGTTCAAATGTAAATCCAATATGGCGGCTGCGATAATTTTGTTTTGGTTTTAAACCATACTTGAGAAATGAGGGCCGTACACGTTTTTTTTTCTCATAGAGGGTGATGAAAAGTAGCGTGTTCACCTCGGGAGCAACACTATTTTAAGCTCGAGTGGCTACTTTGAATCCCTCGCTGCGTTCAGGATTCTATTTTAGAATCCTTCGCTCCACTCTGGATTCAAAAAAACACTCGCCTTAAAAATAGTTGTTTGCTCCCTTGGCAAACAATCTACTATTGTAATATATACCCACGCTTTTTTACATGTGTTTTTTTCTATATACTACATTGATATACTAAAAAAACTTTTTACACACACGATATACTACTATATACTTCTGACCAACTTGAATGTACATGAAAAACCAACCAATAATTGGGATAGTTTTTAAAGAAAGTAATTTCATAGTTTTTATATACAATATTATTTAACCCACAAGTTTTTAAAAATTTACTGGGTTTTTGACGCATAAATTTTTGGGCACTATCCTTTATTATTAGATTAGTTATATTTTGTCACTTGAAAGCTTTAAGATCGTTTACCTGGTTTCGGAACATTCGTCTTATGCTAAAACTATGTTGACCACATTTTTGTCCGCCTACGAAGAATTCCAAAGGTTAATGATTTTCATGTGGGAATGTATTACCTCGATACTGTATTTTAACGCCTACGATCTACGGGGTTTGTTTTGACACCACAACAATAATCTTAGAATCCGATAGGCTTAGGCTGAAATCAAAAGGTAATGCTAGACTTGTACCAGATTAGGAATGTTACACTTTCACAATAACGGGCTTACAGTCGTCACCTTAAAATTCTTGGCCGTCTAGTACTTTGCCAAAATTGCGAAATAGTTAATCTTACGTTTGATCTCGATTAGATAATACCACAAACAATATTAAAATTAAACTCCCTTGTCAATGACGAAAACATTTTTAATTTTACCAGTTTAAAATAAACACATATTTTACGACGATGTTTTGAAAAAGCGCTGTCATATTTACTCGAGAACTCTAGTCTCGACTGCTGAAAAGTGCTTCAAGCGCTGGGAAGTGGAAACATAAAACGTGGAAAATATAACATTCGTTAAAGTTGTTTCATTTCTGAAAATGAACTTATAAATTTATACCTCTATTATTTACAAATGTTAAAAGATTACTATAAAATGTGACGTAGGTTTGAAAACTAAATTCTCCTCTGAATTTTCATCTCCTTTTCCTTTTTGTCGGGACTGTTTATCTGCATCGTCATTTTAAAGGTCAGTGTCCGTTTACTTCAGCTATCTTCTCTGACATCTAATTATAAAGAAAACCGTCCAAGTGCGTGTCGGACCACGCACAGTTAAGGGTTCCAAAGTTGGGTTTAAAAACATGTTCTCCCATGCATTCTAACACCATAACTTACATTTGGAGTTGGAATGCATGGGAGAACATGTCAGGTCTGCTGTCTGCTTAGCTGCGATAGTTTTCCTTTTAACTTCGTTATTTATACTATTACCGTGGTTTTTTCACATATCCAAAAATAACCATTTAGCTGGCAGGGGACTTGACTCTAACTAGCTTCATATTTCTGACTGACTGACTCCTTGACAATTCAAAAGTGCCTGTAAATGGTTTAATTGAAATAAATGCTTTGAGTTTTGAGTTTGAGTTTAACGAAAACTTACACTTTAAACTCTTTAAAGCAGAATATTGCGCAAGCGGCTCCCAATTATTGAAGTGAAAACTTCTTTAGCGGCGTTGTGCACTTTTTTTGTAATGGGTATAAAAAATTAAACTCGCGTCAGGACACGTGACCTGATCGAAAATTCGTAAGACGGAGGAAGAGTAGACCAGTGCAAAATTATTCCCTAACCATTCCAAAATATCAAAAATGCACAACGTTAATATTCAAGTTTTCACTTCTGCCGGCACTCCCGGAGTGCAACCCGTTTTTTTTTTAAATTGTTTATTTGACCACTAAGTCGGCGTGGCTACGACTCCGGCCATTCGTGTTTCGCGGCACGGTCTTCGGCTAGTTAGTCGGTTGAACTTTGCGACCATGTACGCGATTCGTATCGGTTCCTATAGTTTACCTGGTCGTGGCCGTCAGCTTTCTAGTACTAAGTAAGAGTCTCTGAGCTAAGCCGCAGACAGACAGACAGACGGACGGACATGGCGTAACTATGAAGGTTCCTTGTTGACTACGGAACCCTAAAAAGGAAAGATCTAATCTGAATCGAATTACGACAGAAGCTCCGCTTTTATTAGAATCCAGGAAAACATTCTAATGAAGGTATTGTCAATTATCTGGAGATTGTTACTTGAGAGAATTTTAAACTTTGGAATCTTTATTTGTTGAAAACATTCGTTTTCAACAGTCTTAATAATGTTTAATGAAATCTTTAAAGTAATTTTATTGTTCAGCTGATCCGAAAGACGTTGCCCTGTCCCATAGAATTCTCATAAAATAGCACTTTCAGTCTTCTAAAAAATGAGTTTAATTTCACTGCTTAGGTATCCCGTGTTTTTTTTTTCATATTTTCTCCGTTTACATTACGCGAATCCGTTTAAATATTATATAATAACTCTCCGATTATTTAATTAGTCGCCGTTAATTAGGTCAAACGTAATTAAAAATAAAATATCATTTCGTGGCAGTTTGTCAAGTTTTTGAAGAATATCTCTCTCTGGCGTTCCACAAATTGAATTTACTTTTATAATTATCAAAATTAACTTTCATTACGGAGCCATCATTTTATTTCCTCCTTTAAATTATTATGACTAGGTTGGTAGGTACTTACGGAGCTGGTTAGAACTTAGAACCCACCGGATTCTCGTGCAGCGCCAGTTTTTATCAAAATAACTGACACCCGTTACTTGTCAAACTCTACTTTAGGATTTCCGCGAAACCGGGAAAAAATATAACGATTTTAAGACGAAATTCGAAATTGTTTTTTTTTTTTTCGCAAATACGTTAGAAAATTGGAAATGTGTTTTTTTCCGACCTTGAATAATGCTAATGTAGAGTTTGACTACTTACAGCGATAATTAATCATAATAAATAATCACAATATAATTGGGTTGGGGCTTGGATGTTACTATGCTACGTAATCTGAGCGGCTTACTAGCATTCTCAGAAGAGCTAAATACTACTTCTCTGAATTAGCCTACCTACTTCTCAAAGTACCTCGCAAGTTGTACGAAGAGATTAGATAAAATCCTTCATGTATGAGGGCTTACCATACTGTAACCGATATCTCTCTGTGAATATATTTACATTTCCAATACAGTAGTAATCTGTTCGTTACAGCTGTTATTACTTCTGACTTCGGAGCGTACCGTTTATACCTTACTTCCTTCGTGAGTAAATCCTTTTTCAATTTTATTGCTCGTATTCCGATCTGGGAAATGAAATGGAACTAGGTACAGTGTAACTTGAACTGGCCCTGAATACCTTTCGTATGAAGTTATGGGTCAGCCCTTTTAGGTTCATGCTTCAAGTTAACAGCCCTACAATAATATAATTTCTAAATGTAAAAGCATTTAGAAAATATTTAGGTTTTATTGTTTGACTTAGTGAATTTTATTGTACCTACTATGTTCAGCAGGCAATTAGGCCTCAAGCTTCATAAGCTGGAATTTACTTTTGTTAATTCTTTTTTTAACTAATTTATAAAAACAACCCAAGGTTTCGTCGTGACGTTGGTAGCAGTGAGTTGCGTTCAAAGACAAACTAATTGGCAGTTTAGAAAATCGCTTAATCATTTTGTGATTTCGCTGCTTCAATCACAAAGTCGTTACGAGTTTTTGTTAAATTCGGATGTTTTTTTTTATATCAGATTTGTCCCTGAAACTGGGTCCCGTTTCGAGACCTATTTGGCAACATTTACTACTTTACCAGTCAGTTTTAATCTCGTTGTCGAACAGTAGACAGCTTTGACACTACGAGTATGTCAAATTTTCTAACTGTAACGTGGGACCTGGGACCACATCCAATCAAACTATCATACTGATCACAAATTCATTAAGTACCTTTAATGACACCAAAATATCACACTTTTAGGAAGTTACCACACTAATAAATAATTATAATTACCATCACTTTTTTTTTTTTTTTTGGTTGGGATGTCATCAAATACCTAACTTCGCTCTGGGCGGAGCGGGAAAGCGTGTAAAGACTCTTACTGACTAAAACCCACCCGTGTTCCTTCACTTGCCTGTACGTTTCCAGGGGCCACGGTATCCCTTTCGGACTTTCCCGCGACCCCGGCAGGCATCGGTCCTAGCGGACCCCGTCATAACTATCACCCTGACTTCGGTAAGCTGCTAATTAATTACAAACTTTCAAGCTGCTAATTAATTAAAAACATTCAAATGCTCCCCAAGGCAGGTTTTGACACATTTCCGACCATTCCAACTAGACACATTTCCGACCATTCAAACTATAATCATGATTGTAAATCAACATTCTGTCTCCAGTGGCTTTGCACAATCGCCCTCGTTATAACAAAGCCTATAATTCAGAGCCGTGCCAGGATGGCGTGCTTACATTTGCCGAATATCTTGACTGCCACAGAGAAGCACGTACATGGAGAGCTTAATAATATCAGGTCATTTATTGTACCACGGCAGGGTAAAGGCCTCTTCTGTTTAAGCACGAGCATTGATCATGATCACCTCGCTTTTCCACTGCGTATTGGCTTTTTGTGAGTTACGTTAGCTTGTGGATTTATGATATTTAATGTATCTCACTGGTGGCGAAGCACTTGTTGGAAGATTGTTTTGTGGCACATTGGTAGCCGACTGTCGCACTCGCAGCGTTGCTTTAATCTTTTCACAGATGTCTTTTTCGTTCCTTGCCACTCCATTTATGTATAACTCTGTGATGTCGACCCATTTGGCTTTGCATCTGTCGCATTCGTGTCCCAGTTTCTCGTTGTTGCTATTAGCTAGTGGTAGTTTTATGCGTAATTTTGGGAAAACTTTGCCAATGTGTAGTGTATTATGTACGAGGTGCATTCAATAAGTACCTAGCCTCATCGCCAGAGGGCGCTGTAGATTCAAAAGAGTTTTACCACAGTGTAGCACATTCTTTTTTAATTCTTTTTTCAAATTTTCATTCCAATCCCTTCATTTGTTTTAATTTGACAACTTATGGAAGCGAACGTGTCGATCGGTTTTACAAAAATGGAAAAAGAGCAATATCGTTCGGTGATTCGATTCCTATTTTTGGAAGGGAAAACGCGCATCGAAATCAAAGAGCGCTTGGATGCTGTGTACGGTGACTCTTCTCCATCGATGGCCACCGTCAAGAATTGGTTCAACGAGTTTGCACGTGGCCGTACGTCGGTTTTTGATGAACCACGTCCAGGTGCACCGAAAACAGCTGCTACGGAGGAAAACATTAAAAAAATCCATGATCTCGTATTGCCAGATCGCCGATTGAAGGTTCGGGAGCTAGCTGAGACTGTAGGCATTTCAGAAGGAACAGTGCATCATATTCTTCACGAGGAACTCGGCATGAGAAAGCGGTCGGCGCGATGGGTGCCGCGTTTACTCACACCAGAAAACAAGCGCAACCGTGAGACCACATCGGAGACGTGTTTGGCGCTGTTTAAGCGGAATCCAGCGGAGTTTTTGCGTCGTTTTGTGACCGTCGATGAAACCTGGATCCACTGGTACACACCAGAGACCAAGGAGCAATCAAAACAATGGATCCAGACCGGGGAACGTGCTCCAAAGAAGGCGAAAACTGTAAAATCGTCCGGAAAAGTTATGGCCACCGTTTTCTGGGATTCACAAGGTGTGATCTACGTCGATTACCTCGAGAAGGGTAAAACAATTACAGGGCTTTACTATGCCGATTTATTGGGCCGATTCGACGCCGAATTAAAGAAAAAACGACCCCATCTGGCGAAGAAAAAAGTGCTGTTTCACCACGACAACGCACCGGTTCACACGTCTGCCGTTGCCATGGCCAAGTTGGTCGAATTACGCTACGAATTGCTGCCCCATCCACCGTATTCTCCAGATTTGGCCCCTTGTGACTTCTTTCTGTTTCCTAATCTGAAAAAATCACTCGCCGGGAATAGATATGGATCGAATGAGGAGGTCATCGCCGCCACGGAGGCCTATTTTGCAGAGTTTGACAAAAACTATTTTTCGGACGGGTTAAAAAAAAAGTTACAGCATCGCTGGGCTAAGTGTATCGAACTAAAAGGAGACTATGTTGAAAAATAAATTGCCACTTTTCCAAAATTTTCGTTTACTTTTTGTAGGCTAAGTATTTATTGAATGACCCTCGTATGTTGTGTGATTTTCGTGCTTTCCACTACTTGGAGCGTTTATTACTGATACTGGAACGGTAATAAGAAGTGATGCTATATTTTAGAATGACACTAAATGACTGCACATTGTACTGTTTTTGTATGTGTCATCATGTCCGGAAGAGAGTTGATGTATTGAATGCGAGTTTTCTTGGAACAAATCTATAGCCATTAAATAATTTTCCGTGGAATGTTATAAATGTAACAATTATCTAAGCTACAGCTACTTTTTGTCTCACAGCATATTGATTATTCAAACCGAACAAGGCTCTAACGAAAATTATCGCAAAATTAATGTGATAAATTGTCAAGAGCGTAAACTGCTGCAATTGGCTGTTGAGAAATCATTCAGCCAATCACAGCAGTTTACGCGCTTGAAAATATGTTACATTAATTTTGCGATAATTTTCGTTCGAAAAGTTGGCCCTTAGTAACATAGTTGCTGCTTCTAGAAATTTAGAGTAGTTACTTTTAAACCCCAGTCCACTCTCAAGCAAACCTTTTGACCTCCATTTTAAATGACCATATAAATCTTCTTTCAATCAACTAATGTGTTTGTATGCTGTTTCACTGGGTCTTGCGTATACTGACTTGGCAATTTCTGTATCGTGTGTCATGGTGCGGTTTATGTTTATTCTAACCTTGTTCGAATTGAGACTGATGGGTTGATTTTAACATTGCCCAACACTTAGAATTTCTTCTACTCCTGTATCGTATTTTTTCCGTTTGGAAGTATTTAGAACCCGCGACATCGCATGTAGCATATTTATTACGTTGTCTGTGTGTGTATTTATTGAAAGTTGTATGTGGATATACCTATATCTGGAAAATAAAGGTTTCATTACATTTCATTTTTCCTAGCAGCCAATCGCTTTGTCTATTAACATCGCCGCAGGCTGTTCCACGCTTGGATACGCCACTATTGCGGCTATAAGTCCCCTCTTTGAGGAGTGGCTGGAGTGGCGCCACGGCGTCCTCACCTTCCGCCTGACGCAGGTCCTCACCGGACACGACTGTTTCGGGAGGTACCTGTTTCAGATAAGGCGGGAGGAAACGCCCGGGTGTCATTACTGCGTGGATCGCCCGGAGGACACGGTGGAGCATACGGTGGAGGTATGCCCGGCTTGGGCAGAGCACCGCCGTGTCCTCGTGGAGGCGATCGGTGGCGGGGATCTCTCGCGTCCAGCCCTGGTCCGGTCCTGGTCTGGAATCTATTGCCGATTCCCGGCCACCGTAGGCGCGGGCTTGCGGACGGTGAGCAATGGGTAGCTCGCCGTCCGGTAAGGACCAAGCCCGGGTCGACGGCGCGTTGTGTTCCACGCGCGCCTCAAAGAGATGTCAGCAAGTGAAGGGGTCCGATGAGACTATTGCCTGCCCGGGTTGCGGGAAAGTCCGAAAGGGATACCGTGGCCCCCTGGCATTGCACAGGCAACATAAGGAACACGGGTGGGTTTTAGTCAGTAAGAGTCTGACACGCCCTCCCGCTCCACCCAGAGCAGGAGGAGTCATTTGATGATTTCACACCCAAAAAAAAAAAAAGGCTGTTCCACGCTCTCTATTTGTAATCTCCATCATTAAAGGGTTTTAGGCCAATAAATGCAAATAGGTAAATATCAAAATATAGGATACACTCATATCTCAATTATATTACGCCACAAAACATTCAGCGATCGCTGGCGACCAGGTAAAACCAGCACCAGTTTAACATGACCCCCGAATCCACAGAGTATCAAAGCTGAGAGAGTTGTAAGTTGAAATTGCACGATTTAATTGGAACATGTATGTGTCTAGTGTTACTCTTTGTTTAAAGCTCTATAGAGTCCAACAAAAGCCTTTGATTTAAACCGCAAGCTGTTACAGCGCGTAATTGGATTTAGTATCTACTCGTCTTCATTGGTAATTTCTTCTTTAATAGAATTAACTCTCTAAGAAATAGAGTTATTGCATGTTGGTAACTGAAAATCTTTGTGTAATTAATCTATAGCTTAGCTATTTATATGTTTTAGTTTCTGATGTGATTTTACCGTGGTTTAAGTGGGAACAGGGCCTGCGAAGAATTCGAAAAATAGGTTTTTGAAGAAACTGTTACTGTCGCGTTACCTCAAGTCTGCCTCCGTAGAGTGCGACTGGGACAGCCGCAGCTCAGACCGATTATATTATTAAAAAAATTGATGATTAACACTAAAATAAAAACTCTTACACGTCAAAAATAAATTATGTTTTAAAACTTGATGAGTTCGGTGTTTCCTATCAGACTACTCTGAGAATAAAGACCGAGACAAACTAAGAGGTCACAGTCTCTTTCAATGTCTAGGCATAATCTTGGTCAGTTCACGTGAGCCCCATGTAGATAAGCCATGCCGTGCTTTTCAATGTCAATTTGCTTTAAAACAATACTGAACTTTTATCCATTTTCACAGACAAATACTATTCGCGCAATGAATTAGTGATAAAACAATACCATAATTTTCGCAATAAACATGACATAATTTATCAATTGAATCGCTTCATTTATATATACTGAATTCGATCTCCATCATAATATTTGACATGTCATTGCACTCAATATTAATTACTCCACGTTGCCAAACGAGTACCTATCTGACAAGTTTCAGTACGTATATAAAACTCCAATATTGAAATGCATGCTGTGTACATACATATATGAAGTATGTACCTACATACTCGTTTCATTGCTGAAGTACCTACAGTCGTGCATCGATTGGTGCACTCTCATTTCAACCGGCGGCGTAGCTTCCTCCAGACAGAATACTGAAGGAAAACATCAGTGCAAATTGGGAGGTCATGTTGAGAGGATGAATGAAAGGCGACTAATATAAGGTATTTACAAGGCAGTTGTGAGTGGCATCACCTTACTGGTGATGTTCTTCTGAAAAGTAAGGTGCGTAGTACTCGCAACCGACGTGCGTGTGTGACCAAACGTACGAACGTAAACGAAGCAAAAAGAGTATGTAAGGATCGTAGCAGGTGGCGTTTCTGCCATGGGAAAATTGCGTGAGTTTATGTATTTATACTTTATTTTCTTCTCTAGTAACGGATATTTTCCTTATGTATTGTACGAGTATGTTTACAAATCAGAGATCAAAGCTCGAACGCTCTTTCAAGATAAGCAGAGTATATTCCTAGCGTAACGTGGAGCATTTTGTTGTTTACTTTAAAGAGAAAGGGGAATTCCAGCTGCTTTTTCTCCCGTATCAAAAACTCAAAGTAGAAAAAAAAAAACACTACAAAGTGAAAAATAACTTTAATTTCGGAAGTCGGTGTTTTTGGTTTAGAGTTTTTATAGGATGTTATAATACGTTTTAGTTGACTTCCAGGCAGACACAGTCGCGGGCGGGCACACGCTAGTACTTAGGTAATATAGATTCATGTTAATTTTCAAACATCTAAGAAAAAAACAAACCCAAGGTTATAAAGTTAATACGCTTAAGTTCTGTAATTTTTAGATCATTATGTTGTCTTTTTTTGTGGTCAATTAAACCAAATCTTTACTTTATCATTTCATCAGTAAAAAGTTCTGGAGCGAAAACACGGCGAAAAACAGAAGACAATTAAGATAACTCCATGCCCCGCGGACTGAATAATAATTTGGTCCTTTTTCCTTAAATTTTCTTCAACAAGTAAATTTGGGAGTTCTGGCCATAATAACGTAAAATGTATCACTTTCGTATGATCCCGGGCAAGTCGTAAAAAGTGTCTTTAAATTATTGGCAATATGGCGTTTCGTTACGAATAGGCTATCGTATTGCTTCCCATGGGTGTCGACCACTCTAAGATTATATCATGGGCTATATTTTTCGTATTTCGACAGAAGAAATACTGGCCGGCACCCAGTCTAACCTAACCTATCCTTTGTCTTACCCAATTATAAGGTTCGACTGGTTTGATCCAACTAGGTACTCGTTATTTGATTAATTTTGAATAAAAAATGTCGTCATGTTAGAATTACAACTCATATTTTACCACGAAGCTACAGTTTTTAATCGATTTAATTTTATCGAAATGTATCGAATCGGTGTGGCAATAACGATAAGGTTCTCATACGAGGTGGAGTTTGATTGCCAATGCAGTTGAATGCATGAATGGACCTTTCATACATTTTAACACAAGGATTTCCTGTATGCGTTGTTGACGATGCCCAAACATTCCAAGCGGAACAAATACGTATGGGTAGATTCTGATACTGGACAGACGATATTGAAATGGATTCATGAATGAACCAGAGCTACTTATAGTACTTAACTACTGATATAGGCAAATAAATATAACTTCATCGTTTTTCGATATTTGCTTTGTGCATTAAGATATTAGCCAGTCAGTACGGTGGCAGCGGAATTAACTAGGACGGATTGTGCTGGACGTAATTTGTTTTTTGGATGCACCTCTATCTGTTAGAACCGTTTTCGCCCGAAATTAATAATGTATCTCAATTCCAATCTTTATCCGCGGTCTTTGAAGGCTGCTTGTGATTCGTCCTCTCAGACTCAGATTGGCAAATTCCTTCGTTGATTGGTTCGCGCTTTACAGACAAAGATCGGGATTAAGATTGAGTTTGAGATACCTACATTATTAATTTCGGGCGTGAGTCATCACAAAGTCGTCCTACATAACTTCGTCGCTACTAACAGATCAATAAGTTAATTTAAATCAATTTTACTATGTAACAAAACATAGTAAATAAAGTTGCAGGTTACGTAACTAGCCTTTAAATTGAATTGGGAACTTTGCCAAATACTGAATGAAGGCCGAACAACAAAGCCGCGACCTAAAGCTGGTATGACTGCATTATTAAGGTAGTATTGGACTGGTTGACTGAGTGGTGGTTTACCTGAAGTTTCAGGCTTTTAACAAATAATGTTTACAAACACTGTTTCACAGTTTCTGAAAAGCTTTTGAATTTAGTCTGTCGTCAGATCTCATGTCAAGTGATGTGCGTGGCTTAGATGTTATTTTCGCCAAACAATCACAACTAATTAGATTTGTCAGATTAACCATTCGGAGATTTGCGCCGTTTCAATCTGTCAGCCTTTATCAAGCTATGATGGGGTCGGCTTTCAGTCTTAACCGGGTGCAGCTGAACACCAGTATTTTACATGAAACGACTGCCTATCTGACCTTCACAACCCAGTTACTGGGTAACACAATACCCCTTAGTAAGACTGGTTATCAGACTTTCGGGCTTCTGATTTGTTCTTCTGATTTCTGTTACGATTTGTGTCTGATGCGCCAAAGTTAAACGCAAGTCAAGTGATGCGTCTGGCTGTTAATTATTCAATGTTTTAAATGTTTTCTGCTCGCTTTGGTTGGTGGTAGAGTTTGTTCTAAGTCCGCCTGGCTAGCTACCACCGTCTTATCTGAGTCGGTCGCCATCAGTTAGAGGTAAGATAGCCAGTTCCTCTGCGGTTGAGGATTCCGGGTGAAGCTCGCTTCCACCTTCGGCCTGATCATCACTTACCCTCAGGTGAGATGCAAGCCAAGAGCTTCTCAATTGTGGTTTAAACAAAAACGAGTGAGCCTCACAATAGTCGCATATGATGTGTAACATCGTACATCTCACCTTGGTAATATGCAATATTAACGGGGCGGGGCGTCGTCAAGGTCGTTTCTGACAGCGAACTCGACTGGCTTCCCTGTTCCCTTTCCCTGGCTTCCTGTTACACACTTTCTTCCCCTTTCATGAAATCACTCCCACTGATTTTCAGGGTATATTATGTTCTGTGCACAGATAGCAGGAACGCAAGATGAGAGATTGTTACACATAATAAAACAGCAGTTTTTGCGCGCTTGACAATTTTATTGCATTTTTTTTGTTCCAGAAATCGGTCCTGATCATGATCAGTCTTTCAACATCTGAGTATAACATTCGGGTTTATTTCCGGGTTACCATGATCTCTCACAAAGATAATATTCTGTCACCACACCATCAGCATCCATCATGCATGAATTCATGATCTCGATTGGTGTAATGAGCCCAAACGATATAAAATTGAAACAGATTTTTGTTTCCGAAATAAGGCTAGCAAACAGGAAAATATTATGCAAAAACGTTTAAAATGATTACGTTTTCTTGATCGGAAACTGAAAAACCCGATAACGAAATAAATGTACGTAATCGGATCAACGGTTCTAGGAAATGTGATCAATACGGTGAAGAAGACTGCGCGATGTCGGTCGGACTGAACAAATGCCATTTTAATTTCACTGCGTCTGGAGTAGGAACAACAGTTAAGTTAGTTTTATTTATTTATTTTCTCTCATGCACATCTCACATTTTACAATAGATTAACTGTCGGTTTTCCGGCACTGCTGAACACAATGTTGATTTACTGTCGAGTTAGTGATAATAATTTGATGTCGTTATCATGTCCATTTAACAATAATAAAGAATACAATAACTTTTTCTTTTTAACAGACAGCGGCAAGGTCAAAGAAGGGCTATACTAACTGTACATAAATTGTTATAAATTGTGTGCTATACATTCATGTTAATTTATTCGATTTTATAACGTTTTTGTCCCAGGGATTGCCCGAAAAGTTTCGGACTCAAAACTGAGTCCATTCTCATGTGTCTATCCTTAGGCTGGCTAAGCGTTGTCTGTTACAATACGACCGATATAACTTGGCACTGGCCAGTCTGAACATAGGCACAAAGAAATACGTGCACAGGAAAAAAAAAACTCGTTCCAGTTACGAGAATATCGTACATTCAACGAGAATGTCATGTGCTACATGTGACGACTATACGTTTTGTTAACACTACAAGACTGTTCTCGTTGAAACTAGAGAGTAATCACAAATGATTGTATCGTAATTATTACCGAGCAGAATTGATCACGTTGCAAGTAAAGTTATTATTTTCAATATTTTAATGTTAGGTCTGTTTAGTGTATGTTTTTGCAATAACTATACTTTTTGGTGTGATTATTAGTGTGATACTGTACACTACTCGGTGCATGAAACAGCATCCCACGCTTGCGAAGGGAGTGAACGATCATAGAGGGCTTGTGGTAGGTCTACCACCGCCCCCGCCTCACGCTCAGGGCACCGCGCCATGTCTCATCAACGTGGCTTGTGAGGACTCACATAGTGTGAAAGTTTCGAGAAGAGCTTACTATACTATAGAAATGATCCTATAAAGTAAGGTCTTGATTCGAATTACAAAAAACCGATTCACGCCATTCATTGGCGGAGACTCTTAAACCCCTCAATTCAGAAAATCATCATTGGCACAGCTACAATTAGTGTTACATTTCAAAACGTTTAGTTCATATAGATACCGTGTCGTAATCATGTTTTTCTTCTTCTACTACTGCCCACTTCCGCCGCTCGTTCGCCCGGTCTACAATTCGGCAAGATCTGAATAAAACATTCACTTTACGTGAGACAATGCGTCTTGTCATTAAACTAGACTGAAACTAAACTAGATTGCGTATTACTAGAATGAAATAATTCTCTTTGCAATTTGATCAGTATCTGCTAAACAAAATCTCGTCATCTTAACTATTATTTTCATAATATCGTTGTACCTAGTAGTACTGTAGAAAATATATTTTTTCCGTGCATGTTCTCTCAGTCACACTCGCCTCATCCATGTCTATTGGGTTCCTAAAAAAAAAATATTGCGCAGCTTTCTGCGCAAAGTTCGGAACTGCCAAATTATATCGGCCGTATTGTAGTTGCTCACAGAACTGACTATTACGAGTATTTACAGTCAGAGAAACGAATCGGTTATCAAATTGACACACATTAGTTTGCCATATTACAGCCATTTTATACAACTGTCAAAGAATGACAGTTTGAATATACGCGGGCAATGTTGGTAGTCAATTTCATAAACAATTTTTTTCATGTGTAACGTTTCCTCTCGCTTTCCTGCAATCAAAATCTAAATAAATCTAAGTAATCCAATTTGTGGGAGTGATTTCGTGAAAAGGGACGGAAGTGTGTAACAAGAAGCCGGGGAAGCGCGCGCTATTTGATTTGACCAATGAGTGCGCGCTATTTGATTTGACCAATGAGTGCGCGCTATTTGATTTGACCAATGAGTGCGCGCGGTGTTAGAGTTGGCTTTCAGAAACGATCTTGACGAGGACCCCGCCCCTTTAATGTTGCCTATTACCTTAATGTTGCTTATTACCAAGGTGAGATGTCAGATGTTACACATCATATTATGCGACTACGCGACATGGCGAGGCATGCGCAGCGCACGGCTCTCATCGCATGCTTCGTAATGTGTGGACGGTTCATATTCGTGGTGACGCAATAGAACGGTAACTGTATCAACTTGTAACCATTAATGTCAGTCGTGGTTACAAGTGCTTTCGTAATTGTGGTAACTACCTAAATACACCGCAAATAACTAGTAGTAGATAGATAATGTAAAACTTCGTGCGTAATGAAATTAAATTGTTTATTCTGTAAATAGGTTAATAGAATCACTTTCATATTAAAAAATATTAAAAAAAAAAACTAAAAGAAGTTGACATTTCCTATCTGACTACCTCAACTAGTGTGCAGCTCACTAGCTGGTAAAGGGCCATCCACTAACGTGAGGTTTTTAGGCCACTTGAAACATGACGCGAGCCAGTTGAATTGAACTATTGCGGTTTCGCTGCTATGGTTTCACGGCGGAGGTGTGCTACTGGCGTTATATCAGCACTTTTCTTGTTGATGAATGGATGTGAGCATCTTACACAGGTCTGAAATTTGGTATTCTGTTACTTCAGTGATATTAGAAGACCATAGTAACCTTGAACTGATGCTGCAGCATCACCAGGAATTTGCTGGATACCCAACTCCCTCACTAACTTATAGCACAGGTATCGTGTTTGGGCTCATTGGAATGGTCTCAATGAATAGATAGATGATGAACAGGGTCTGGTGATGGAGTAGGAATGAGAAATATAATTTCACTTGTTAAGTATTGTTCTTTTTGGAAGTAAATAAACTTTATAATAATACCAGCCTATTACTGTCCCACTGCAGGGCAAAGGCCTCTTCTCATACAGAGAAGGCTCGAGCATTTATCACCTCGGTTACTCAAGACGGGTTGGTGATTTCAGACTCATATTAACTATAAGTCCAGGTTTCCTCACGATGTTTTCCTTCACCGATGTCAATAATGTCCAAGATAAACTCAGAAAGTACATATGAATTGAAAAAGTCAAATTGGTACTTGCTCGGATTTGAACCCACAACCTCATGCATGAGAGGCGAGGCCTTAACCGCTGGGCCATCATGACATCTTTCCAAATAAACTTTAAACCCTTTTATATGTTCCTAAAATATTTTCAAAAGTACGTCTTAAAGTAACTTACAACTGCGTATAATCGAACAAATTCACATAATACGAAGAGATTTGTCGTCCAAACGTTCGATATTAAACCTTTCTTTCAGGAACGTAAACAAAGGGCTCAATACAGCGGGTCCTGACAAAGGATGTTAAACGCCTAATCAGAAGCGGATTCAGACCAAATTGTCGACCTTTATTATATCGTTATGTATCGGTATAATATATTACGGTACTTCGTTTTCGCTTTGCGTTCTTTTTGACTCGTTTTTTTGCTCGGCTTCCTAAGGGCTGATGTTAAGGCGACGATAACCGACTTTTAATGATTTTTTACTGAAGATCACGTCTAACCCAAGTAGCACACCTGCGCTGCGAAACCGTAGCAGCGAAACCGCTATAGTAAAATTCAATAGACTCGCTTCATGTTCCGCTACTCGAATCGGATGAGAGTAGCGGAAAAAGACGCAAGTCTATTGAATTTAACTACAGCGGTTTCGCTGCTACGGTTTCGCGGCGGAGGTGTGGCAACTGGGGTAAACGAGTAGTTTTAATGATTTGAAAAAAAAAATCAAATTAGAGCACTTTCTTAATAACTTAATATATAAATATTTTAGATTATGTTTATACGAGTATTACATAGTGAAATTAATTTGTAGTTCGGTATGTGTAACGCGGTTACAAAACTGAGAATTACGCAATATCTATAAAGCGTATTTTTCTGAAACCTTCACCATTTAAAAAATAATTATTATAGTTATTGACCTTTTAGTGTACGTGTTTTATTAAAATACCTTTTGTTTTATGTATAAGAAATTAATAATGCATCTAATTTGGGACAGCACTTCTGGATGGGCGAGTCCTATTACTGGCTGGACGTTAGACGCGTTGCCTGAACTGAGTAAAGAACACGCAAGCTAACCACTCAAGGTCACTGGCATATATTATCTGCGTCTTAAAGAGAAGTGCTCTTTAAGATGCAGATATATGCCAGTGCCTTCCTTAAGATTTGGGCTACTAAATGCTAAAATATTTTTTCAAATCCGACATTCGTCCGCGTTCAAACAAACAAACTCTCCAGTTTATATTAGGATTTATAGGAGATGGAAAACGGTGGGCCCGAATGTAATAAGTTAAGATATGATCTAAAAAATTAGTCGTATTTTTTATCTTGGAATACGAAAAATCACCTCAATTCTCAATCTGGAAGCGGAGAAATATGGAAAAGATAGGTTTCGTGAGATTATCGATTGAGTAATCGATTACACAGTTACGAAAATAAAACCTTTGCACTAAATAATTAACTCAAAGTAATTAAATGCACTATATATACTTATGTGCAATATAGTGCAAATAATTACAGTCATGTTAATAAATAAAATATCAATTAATTACGGAAAAAACTATATTAATGATTATCGATTTCATATCGATTAAAATTAGTTCTCTATTTTTAGTCTGTCACTGGCATAACTGCTCTAATGCTCTTGTTTGCTCACTCGTTTCGTGTCATAGACTAATATTATATATAATATGAGTTTCGTGTTTTCCGATGCGTTTTGAGTACTTTCCCGATTGTTCTCATTTTTCACGACCTCTGCTTTGTGTTTTACGGATTCCGACCCTGCCTACCTCGTACGACCCTTGCTTTCACACTGGACACCGAAGATCGCTCACACGTTTGACTTGGAATTGTTATTTTGGATTTTACCGCCGGCTTGTGGATTGGATATTGTTGAAACATGGATCGCTGTGTGAATTGTGCGATAACAACTTGTCACTGATTTTTATTTTATTTTAGACATCGTAGCATCCCTATGTAGTCTGTGTAGAAATCCTTTCCGTAACTCCATACCTGTTCCCTACATAGGTAGGTAGGACTGAAGTCATTGACGTTCATTCATATGATTTATCAAACATTTCCTACTAATTATAATAACTATTAGTGCAAAAGCACATATTTTTCACTTCAGGAATCAGCTGTTAGTTAAAGATTGTAACATAACCTCACTTTTACATAATCTCTTTTATCTCTGTTCTCAGATTGACAAAATCCGCAGAATTTTCAGTGAAAGATTGATAATATACAGAGTTGATATGACAGAGGGGCATTAAATTACACTACGTATACTATACGTGTTTAGTATTAATTCGATGCGGTATAAAAATAAAAAGCATCAAAAATGAGTTTTTTTTTCAAACAAACTAAATAGCTTACAAATCAGAGTAAAACGCAACCACCCTGTGGAAATAAATTTAACTGACCTTAGATACCTAGGTAACAAAGCGGCAACGTCGCACGCGCGCCGGACCGCGGCGTGTGTTATCACGTGTCAAGGCGGGCGGCCGGGGCGGTGGCGTATCTATCATAAAAGCCGAGCGGAGGCCTAAGCCGCCGCTCGGCTTTTATGATAGATACGGTTTGGAAATAAGTACGCACACAACAACAATCACAACAAAAACTCCATTCACATGAATGCACAAATTATACCGAACTATAATTAAATCACTGTTCGTTGCTAAGCACTTTTATTTGTGAAATGCTAAAATAATCCTATTTTTTAGTTCAACAATTGTATTTTAATTACACACACACAACCAAAGTTTAATTACGTGTCCTATCACAATAAAAAACAGTCAATCACAAAAAAACACTAACACTAAATAATAATAATCCGATGTTACGTGTCCTGTCACAATATAAAAAGAAATATTGTCTTAAACTTATTTAGTGTCCTATCACAATAACAAAACTATATGTCTGCGCGCGTAAGCGGCGCAAGAGCTTCCGTGTTACGTAACATACGTTCCGAATGGATAGCGTCGGCGCACTGACTGAGGCCCCACTGCCCCCACTTACTTACCGATCGCGCAAGGATCTAGGATGCAATAACAACAGACTGACCTATTTCTATTTCTTTTACGCGCGGGATGTTTTGCTATGATTCTCTCTCATTTGATTGCTTTGCCATTTTTTTAGCGAAAAATATTTGGTTGTACTTGTGTGTACAGAGCTTGAAAATGGTACCTAGTATAGGCAGTTTAAAGGAAAGCCCCTCTGTCGTATCAACGTTGTATAAGCTATTAATTGACACCACTTTCATCTTTTTACAACCAGGCCCAAGATTGTATGTAATCGTTTCAGTCTCCTTTTCTTGCTCATTGGAAAAGAAGGTTTGAATCTTGTGTCAATGCTAAGGGGATTTTGCAACCTAAACTAATGAAGTAGTGGTATCAAATTCGATAACATTTTATTTGCCTGTGAGGAATGAAATTATGCTCTATTATTATTATGCGAGGCGAGGGGTGGATGGTGTGGGGATGAAATGTTTATTTTGCATGTAGGTACAGCCTACCTATGTATAATGTATGCCAATAAATTATTTAGTTTTGGAATGTGCTCATCAAGGCCTTCAATTGGATACCTATATTGTAAATATGGAAGATATTTTTTTTCCACTTTTTAAAATGGAGCCATACTGCCGAGCTCTAACGATATCTCATACTACACCCAAATCTGTTTAGGCATTTTAAAGTTATGGTGGAACAAAGAAACTTACATACATGGACCCTGAAAATTTTACACTCCTATTTAATAGTTGTGTAATAAAATGAAGCAATTAATTGAGCTTAGCTTAAATTTAACTCTACCTTTAAAAAAAAATTGTCAGAACACTGAGTTCACGCGACATTTCGCACAATAGGGATCCTTTTATGAAAATTGAAATCCGTTCTCCCAACCCATCCCATGGACTCATGCTTATGAATCCATGGAATATCATAAATAATAAACAAATATGTAATGATGAATTCGTAAATAAATATCTACTCAAAGAGAATGCCCAAAATTTGTAACCATTCACAAAGGTTTTCATTACATTCAAGAATTCTCTCTCAAAGCTTTGATAAATTCTGATTCCTTCTTACGCCCTTTTTGGTTTCCAAAAAGGGTTTGGTGATCAAAAGAACTTGCATGAAGATTGTATACAGGATATCGAATAAAAAAGACACTGTGAACTACTTATTGATCGACGACGAATGGCGTATTTCTATGACACTCAGAAGATAACTAATTTCAATAAAAAGCCCTAGGAAGTGGTGAAGGGTGGACGTTTTGGAGGACTGTCTTATGTAATTTTGACGTTCGAAAAGTGCTGATGGTAAGCAGTGTTGATTGTTTTGTTGATTGATTGTTGATTTTTTTGCCTAGTTTGAACAAATAACTTTTGAATTTTAATATATTTAATTAATTCTAGCTTTTGCCCGCGGTTTCGCCCCCGTGGAGCTCAGAAATTATACCACGGGGACGTAGGTACTATCGGGATAAAAGTATCCCTATGTCCTAACCCAGGTCATGGTGTACCCAAATTTCATCCGTTCAGCAGTTTTAGCATAAAAGCGTAACAAACAAATAAACAAACTCACTTTCGCATTTATAATATTAGTAAGAATTCACTTCGATTGTATCCTAACCATATTCAATAGAATCGCTTTTGAAATTGGTAAACCGAAAATTCGGTCTAACAACTTCGCTTTTGTCGAACCTTTTATTCGACAATATAATCGTATAATTGGTGGCGCAGTTAGTGACTACTACCAAGGAAAACGGAGGTTTATGGCCCATTAATTGGAGTAATAAAAATGGTCCGGGTAGTCTTAATACTGCCGTTAAATTAGTTCTGAACGGGCAATTAAGTTTTTTACTTACTGCATTGTAAAGAAGTGATTAAATTGGTCCTTTCGTTTGGATTTCTTTTCCAGGACGTAAAAACACACACACACACACACAAATAAACTCACGCCTTCCCATGGGTGTAGGCGGAACCATATTATGTGAAGAAAGTCACCTGCTGCGATCCTTACATAATCCTTTTGCTTCGTTTACGTTACACGCACTACATTTGCAAGTACTACGCACCTGACCTTTCTGAGAGGATAAAAGATTAACAACAATGTTTTTACATTTTGATAACGTCTAAAGATGAAATTGCCAACTCAATCTGTCTAGCCTTTTCCCAACTATATTGGGGTCGGCTTTCAGTCCCACCGGATGCAGCTGAATACTAATCTTTTACATGGAGCGACTGCCTATCTGACCTCCACTACCCAGTAACTGGGTAATACGATACCCCTTGGTAAGACTGGTTGTTAGACTTTCGGGCTTCTGACGACCCGTAACGACTGTCAATGATCCACGAATGACACCCGGGACTAACGGCTTAACGTGCTTTCTGAGGCATGGAGGAATCTCGGTGTGTAAAGATGGTCACTCATTGACAGACCAACCCCGGCAAGCGTAGCTTAACCTGATAGATGGACCCGTGCAGTTATTACTTATCCACGAGCTCCTCGAAATTGCCAACTATCCTTCAATAAATACGAATGGCGTCAGTATACTTCGAAGCCTAAGTATAAAATTAGGTAAAAGTTCTTTGCGTAAATAGTAGATTGGAGCTTACCCTTAGCAAACTCAATAATCAATCTTTAATAACGTTAATTAATTAGATATTGTGGTTAGGTGAGGGTCAGCGTAATTTATAAATATTAAAGGTGGAAGCCAGGAGGCTGGGAATCAAAGGGGACCCTTGTACGTCTGCCTGCAATGGATATTCATCTATGGGGAGACCTTTTCTTGGCAGTGAGAAAACAGGTGGAAAAAAAAACCAAGGCTTTTAATCAAGATATTTTAGGGTTTATTTATAAAGTGGTTTAAAGTTAAGTAACGTTCAAACGTCAAAAATGTATGGTTAAACAGTCGCTAATCATTACTTAACTTTAAGCAAAGTTTATACAATACACCCCTTAATCCGGATTATTTAGACCTCCGTATCGATGCGGAGCTCATGCGGATGTGAGACACCAAAAATCCGCATCCGCCGAGGTTTACAAATCTGCATCTGCAACATCCCTGATCTGGAGTATTACCTTGTAGTTCGGAATATTAATCTATTTTAATGAAATTTTAAAATGAAATTAACTGGTCCTAGGATCCGCTTTCTTATATAAAGGTTGTATGTGTCATGTTACGCTATGCCGAGCCAAGGCGCAGACGATATTATGAATACCAATTAAACTTAGCAAGCATTTTAATGACTTAATAAATCGTAATATTATCTTGTAAAGAAATCCTAAATCATCTCCTAGCTATTATCTCCTTGGTTTTGCCTGTATAACAAATTTGTTTGTGAATCGTGTATGGCAATAGGCTCGGCCCACGGGACTTAAACATAACTGGCGAAATGTGGGTGTACTGTAGGTCAGCTGCTGTAGGTACACCTAACCCTTCGGGGAGATTAGGCGTGATGTTATGTTATGTTTATAGCCGATTGTAGGATATTTACTTGTTTTAATATTCTGTGTCGTCAAAAGAAACCTAAAGAAAAAGAAACCTAAAGAAACCTGAAGAAAGATCTCATTCAGTTATCGGAGCAACGTAGAATGGGTAACAAGAACAAAATGTAAATAAAACTTTACTTACAGCTCAAGTAGGTACATACAACTCTATTTACTAAAGACATGTATGTATTCAGTTCCAAGAACCATATTCCATACATTACCTAATTAAATTATGTTTGACATGAAGTCACACGAAACCGTTCGCGACTCGCGACAACTTACTTCGGAAATTGCGAACTACCCTCAGTAATGAACTTACAATATCAATTTCACCGCTCGTTATTTTGTTACAGGTAAGAAGTTACCCGAGTACGGTGTGGGAAGTAAGTTTATGGCCTTCAGGCCTTATGTAATATGCATGGCCGTAAAATGTTACTTAACTCTACGCGATAATATAAGAGACTCAAAGAAGTGGTTAAATTTTTACAGATTTGGCGTATAAGTGATTCGGTTTGATTTTCTGGGTGGAGGAAAATCGAAGACTATAATTTATTGGTTTTAAATAATCACTATAATTATCTAGATAAATCAAAAACTATGTAAGTGCTGTGCACACCTTAAAGTGACAAGTTCGCTGTAGTACTTACGCAATAAGATTAAGCTCTCTGTTTATGTTTTTGTGAACAGCAATAAGAAAAAAATCCACGTATCTGCAGATTCATTGATTGTGGAACACAATTTCGGTAAGTAAGAAAAAAAACTATATTAACGAGGTCCCACGTTAGGCGCCAAACACCTTTCAGTAACAATTTCGCTAAGTAGGTACTTATGTAAAGAAACTAAGCTCTCAGTTGAGATACACATATTTGCAAATTCATTGATTGTTGAACTGATTTTTTTCTTTCTGAAATTACAGATTAAACAGCGTTAATAATTTGATTATACTACAAGAGCTTTACTGTAACGTTAATAAACAAACAAATGTCGTTATTTTATTTAAATACGTACTCTGAATTGAATAAGTAATTCCTCGAGAGTTTAGACCTTGTTCGGCAAATACTGAGAATTTTGAACAAAAGTAGACAAGGATTAAAGAGGCTGGAACCGATTTATGATTAATTCAAGGGGCCGTGTTATTGTTCTCAATACCGTTTATTAATTCGCATACGTCAGCAGACCGAAGCAAACTTTGAAAAAAAAATCGTTTATCATTTTGTTGTCCCTTGGTACTAGGAGATATAGTGGAACATAATATTCAGTATCATATTTGCGGCATGTGTAACAATTATTTCCAAGGAATAGAACAATTAAAGCAACAGCAGTTTACTGGGTTAGCATGAAAACCTACTAATAGTCATTATTTTAAGCGCGTTTATTCTAAAAGTTGGCAATGTTTTGATTAATTTGGCAATATTACTGTATGGAATTAAGAAATATGCGTAGCTAGTGAACTAGAATATTAATAATTAATTGCAATTATAACACTGAATTTAATGTTGTAACCGTTTTAGGTGTAAAAAAGGTATTTGGAAAGTTTCTAAATTTTTTTTTTTTTACATCTAAAATTAAATATTCGTTGTTACGATATTAATTATTGCATTTCATAATCAAAATTTTAGTTCACTAGTTAGCCATATTTCCATACAGTAAATTTATCGAAAAACCGAAATATCTCTATTTGCGACGTTGCCCACTTTCAAGATGCACGGTCTTAAGTGTAAGCGTTGATGTTGACAGCAGTGGTCTCAACAAATTGGAAAGATAACGCTAAAGGACATCATCCATTTTGGACCAAATTTGAAAATGGCGGCCAGAGAAAGAAAACCCAATATTCTGTTAGAACTTGTTCTCCTTAACATTTTTTATCATGGCACATTTTTTTTTTTTATAGAAAATAAAGAATTAATAAAATAATAAAATAATTTCATAGAAAATAAAGAATTTTGAACTCAAATAAAACCGAGGGCAATGGTTTCACAATTTTGGTGCCATAATAAAAAATGTTAAGGAGAACAAGTTCTAACATAATATCATATTTTTTTTCTTTGGCCGCCTTTTTCAAATTTGGTCCAAAAATATATGGAACGTGGGTCGTGTGGTTGATGTCCTTTATGTAACTCTCAAGACTTATCAAGACCGCTAAAAGTCGTTTTTTCTATGAGGCCTAAAGTGTTGTCTCTAAATTAATAAAACATTTTCTTTATGATTGTTCTAAAAAATAAATTAGGTACTATGAATATTTAAAGTCTGGCACTCCGACCTTATCCTTGACATGACTTTGACACTTAACAATTGGACTGTTCGCAAGATAGACAAAATACTTAGTCAACAAAATACTTAGTCACTAAAACTTTGATTTATGTCACAAGGCTAGTTGGCACTAATAGTGTGAATATTTAATCACAAAGCTCAGTATTTCAGAAGAAAGGATTTTGTAGACCACATTTTAAGCAAATGCCCGGGGCTCAACTTGTAGGTACTTGCCTACGAAAATGTCCTTATTTGTTAACTAGCACGAACCCTGCGACCGTCGTTCGCGTGAATCTCGTATTTCCTCCTAAAATTTCAACAGTCTTTCCACATCTATAAAATAAAAATATATGATCAAAATCTTAATTATATTCGAGTATGTACGCCTGCCCGCGTTATTACTACGCTAAGAAATCTTTCTGACTTTTTTTTACTTTTGCTCGGCTCCTAAGAATCGTACCATGATGATAAATAGCCTATAGCCCTCAAGAATTGGGCTATCAAATGCAAAAATATTTTTTCTCATCCGACTGTCAGTTTCACAGATAAGCGCGTTCAAACAAAAAATCTAACTCGATAATTTTTTTATTAGTAAGTATAGATTAGATGACATACTCGTAGGTACTCATTTCTTTAATACCTATTAAATCATATTTGTCTTTCAGGATTAAGTATCTGCGTTTCTGTGTAAATATGTTCAATTTTCAAAATATGTACATTTCAGAGAATATTAAACCTAATATTAAAATTCGGCTCTTAGGATTTTCGCTTTATATTTTTTTTTACTTTTTTACCATGTGTGTCGAGCTCGTTCCGCCTTTTATACCATCCTAAAAAAATCAAATTATATTTAATATTTATTTATTGAATAAAACGTTTACAAAAAGTCAACAGTAGTACACTTAGTCAACAGTATGATTTCCCAAACAATAATTAGAGTGTCTAAAAATAAACTAAAACTAAAATATGTTAAGAACAGATGCAAGTAATCATGGTATGGAATTACAATGTTAATAAAAAAAAAAAAAAAAAAAATGAAACGATGAATGTGACATTTAGATATAAAACATAACTGCATGTTGAAGTTAAAACATTATTTTTAAATAGAATTTGCTCCTGGCTTCGTCCGCATGTAGGTCGGAAATTATCCGTACTACCGTGATAAAAGTATCATATGTCCTAAGCCATGTCATCGTCTATCCCTTTGCCAAATTTTATCACACCATTAAACAGGTAACGACAGGAGTTCTGCTACTTTCACATTTATAATAATGATTAATTATGGATTTCTGCAAATCTGATGAATTCGTTGCCTCTGTCTCTAGTGGTTCCAAGAACGACTGCTAAGCGTAAAGTTCTGCGCCCACTTTTTTAAAACTTATTTTTTGACTCGACAACATAATATAACGCAATGAATGTTGTCGAAATGTCAAAATTAAAGGTAGGTATTGCAATTGTTAGTATGTTACGTATTTACCCCGCTGGACTTCGTTCAGCAGTGTTTTAAGTTTTTTAAGTCTCAGTAGCATGAAGCCTTGCTTTGTGCCAGGTTGATTGCAATAGGCTCACCCCCTGTTGCGTTGAATTTAAACCATAGAGTGGCCTAAGGCGTTGAATAGTGCAATTTACAAACTAAAATCCTAACTAGACTGTAGCGGTTACACCGCCACATACGAACTACACATCAAAGACATGACGTCGCACAAATCCTTCATCGCGCAATTAGAGTTTACCGCGCGAACGACATATATAAGACTATCCGACATCAAGAGTCGGGGAGTCGGCCCGCCAGACACAACACCCGTCTGGTCGGAGGATCCTCCCTTTTCTATGGTGGATCAGTGAACTTTACACTCTGTTCCTCATACCCCTAAAAGACTATGACTTGGAGAAGTACATAGGCTACTTTTCGTCCTGGATAGCAGACGAAGTCGCAGGCAACATCTATTGTATTATAAATGCACATACCTACGTCAGTAGGTTAGATAAAACAGATTTTAAAAAAAACGTAAATACGAGAAAATAATATTTCAAGCAAAATAACACAAAGTAAAAAGTTTTTTTTTTTTTTATGATTGATATTTTATTCATTTACTTATTAAAACTGTATGCACAAGTAAAAAAATACCGTACAAATAATAATGCATGAGGCATTTTCTACCAGTCAACCATAAGGTGATGCAGAGACAAAACATGGCAGGTGTAACATAAGGGATTAATAACACGAACATAGGTTTAAAAGAAAATAATAAATACATGATATATACATACATACATATAAACAGAATTAACTTTTTCAGGAGAAATAACGATACTATACTTATCTAATTATCTTTCATCCATCTTCTCACAAAATCTTAAACATTCACGACACACATCCATCCAACTCCCGGCAAACAAGTCACACTCAGGTGTTGATGTCAGGAGAGCATTGAGAATTGTTAAGAGGGCGACCAAGGGTACACTAGCGCCACTGCTTTATAACAATATTATCTTGCGACTGAGAAGGAATTATGAATAACGGCTAGTAAGGACCCTCGGTGTGTCTAGAATTTTCTAATACCTTTTATAAAGATTAATATTGAGACAAGAAGCAACAAAATACGATCTAGAGGAATATGGCCGCTTTTCTTTATATCGAATTTTGTTGCTTCGTGTCATAATTCCTTCTCAGTCACGAGATACTCGTAATATTGTTTTAAAGCAGTGGACCGCTAGTGGACTTTTGGGCGCCCTCTTAACAATACTAAATGCTCTTTTGACATCAACACCCGAGTGTGACTTGTTTGCTGGAGTTGGATGGATGTGTGTCGTGAATGTTTAAGATTTTGTGAGAACATGGATTAAAGATAATTCGATTAAGTATACGAGTAGTATCGTTATTTCTCCTGTTAAGTAAGTTTAGATTGATATGAATTGAAATTACGTTAAAGTTAAATACGACACGCGATATTATGTTAGTAGATATTGTTTCATATTTCGCAATGAGTAATGTTAGAAGTTTACCTTACCGCATCGTGGAGTTTTCGTGAGCTCTTGTACTAGAAACTATTCTATAGTTTCTTTTCATTATCGCTCCAAAGCTTACCGGGACGAAGTGTATACCTTCACAATTTTCAGTATCATAATCGAAAGAAAACAAAATGTATGTTGGAAATGAAATTCAAAACTGAAAGGATAGTGGGCAGAAATGTCTGAGCGGCACACCCACGTCCGCCACAGTTACACCACTGTAGTTTTGAAGACATTACTTCTCCCTTTACTCAGGCTAAAGCACATCAAAATCTGTCCCGGGGTTATTCAGTTCCGACAATGTTAGATTAGGTTAGGCTAGGGAAAATATACTCCGCTCCGCCATTACACCCAGCCCCGCCACAGTTAAAACCACTGTCGTTTTGAAGACATTATTTCTCCCTTTACACAGGCCAAAGCGCATCAAAATACTCTTGGTCATTTCACCCGACTGCGGTGACGGTTAAATATAAGTATTATACATGTACAGACGCCAGCACATCAACCTACTACAATCTATCAATTTTCTTTAATAGATTTTCAACTTTACCACTAAAGCATAAGGTTCAAAGTTGATTGGGAAAATTTTACAGTTTCGGGTAGGTTTATGTGCTGGCGTCTGCACTAGCGACCCGTACCTGCTTCGCACGGTTTTTACCACTCGACAAAATATAGAGGTTTCTCTATTAAATTTAAGTTTAATATTCATTTATTACGCACACAAACCTTCCGGAATAAATTCTCTAAATAATGTTGTAAACTGCATCTTATTCCGTTGCGCAGTTCAAAAGTATAAAGCTTCCTTCAGACTAGCGCGACGCGACACCGGCTATAGTTATACCGTGAAGTTTTCTTAGAAATTGTATTGTTCGAGTCGCGTCGCGGTGATCTGCACGAGCCTTAACGCGGTTGTCTGAAAGAGACAGTCACGAAAAGCGACTTTGTTTTATACTATTTATGGAATAGATTTTTCCTATATTCCTTTAGATAACAATAAAGCCTTTTCACCATTTGACCTCGAAACTTCTCCTATTATGCCTACGTTATTTTCATATTAATAGTACTTAACACTATCAGCTTCACTAACATTACTTTCAAGTAGGTAGGTACATATTAACATAATTTTTGACAGCGTAGAGGGTGATAGAAGTGCATAGCATGCCAATACTGATTGCTGATAATTACTGATAGTCTTTGGATCTCTTAAGTCTTAACAGTTATATCGTACTTTGATGTTGTCAAGTTATCTAATCTAATTCACAGAATTGAAGCACTGAGCTAGAAATATTAACAGGGAACTTAAATGCATACAATAAAAAATAAAAATAAAGACTTGACTGTAAATAAAAAGTTTTAGTTCAATCTCAGATTTGATTTCACCCACTGCACCAGACTGATCCAAAGTAATATCTAAAAAACAAAAAAAATAAACGTCGTAAATACTTCACTTCATCAGTTTTTTAATAATAATAAAACTACATGTTTTCTTTACCATTTATAGAAATTATAGAATTTATATTTTACATATTAAAAATAATACGAAGGAAATACCTAAATTAGCGCGCGAACCGCCCATTCTTAGCCAGAACCGCCACGCTTCTCCGCTTCCCGCACGGCAAAAGGCTCGGGCTTGTTTTTAACTTTTTTGCTGCCTCAAGCCTTTATTTAAAAAGGTTATGTCAACTCGAACAAAAAAAATAACAAAACATCTATAATCACGAGCACAGAACAGAAACTGTGACAAGAAGGCTGATCATCGATTTTCAGTGGTCACCCGAAAACGACGTACGGAAACCAAGTCAGGTTTAAAGATTTGTATAAGCTATTCGGTTATACCTAGTTCCTGCTATGAGAGAAAACTTCTTTTTCCATCAAAAATACACCCGAAGCTTCTATATTTATTCTCTCATACATTTATTAGGTATAAAGAAAAGTAGAGCCTTATTAAGAAATCCCGAGAGCTAGATAAAAACGGGATCCATCCAACTCAATGCCAGCGGGATTACGTACGTAGGGTTCCGTACTCAAAGAGTGCCAACGAGACCCCATTACTAAGGCTCTACTGTTCGTCCGTCCGTCTGCCCGGTGGCCGTCCGTCCGTCGACCGTTCGTCCGTCTGTCCGGCGGCCGTACGTCCCTCTGTCCGACCGCCTGTCCGTCCGTCTGTCACAGGGCTGTATCTTTTGAATCGTAATAGGTAGACACTTGAAATGTTCAGTGTGTACTACTTTGAAAAAGTAAACTAAGTTCGTTTTTTTTTTCGGCGTTTTTAGAAAATATTGTTTAATACGTGGTACGAACCCCTTCGAGTCCGACTCGCACTTGGCCGCTTTTTTCTTTTTGCAACCGATCTCAAGATGGGGGAAGGTTTGTTACTGATAGGTCTGTACTGATAGATATTAATTGGATCGCTCTGATAATAATCTGCACTGTATTTTGTTCGTGATTGTTTGAAGAGGATACGTAAATATTTATCTAATAATGGTTTTTGTTTTGTTATTTTTGATTACATAGAAAATATTTTTCCGGTCATTCTGTGTTGATATGTTTTAAAGATAAAGATATTGCATAGCTGTAGGTACATCAGTTATTAATTAAAACAAAAAGGATATGCAGTAGTATTAAACGGCAAATAAATTTAAATACTAACAGTATTTCTTCCCAAACACTCATGCAGATTAAAATACATGATCAATTAACAGAAGATGATGTTTTTATAGTCTGCCCTAGAAAACGGTTGATAAGGAGTATCGATATAATGAAGTCACAGACGGACGCGGTGGAATCTTCGAAATAAAGGTACAGGCACGTTCATACAAAAAGATAATTAATTAACCCGAGTAATAAGTAACAGAAAAATAAAATACACTCGAGAGCAATGAATCCGGGTCACTTAAAGAATGTTAAAAATCTCGGAAACTAAAAATGATAGGTTAATGCAATAAATTGTGTTTAATAGACAATGTAATACTCCTTAAATGAAAGTAAAAAAAATATGAGTCACCATACATTTTATTAACACAAAATTACATAAAGAAAAAAACTGCTGATCTCTCCTTAAAACAAAAATAGGAAACATGAAATTTTTGAACTTTATTACGATTTTCTTGAATTTTAATACTTCGTATTGCCTCCTCGTGCTTCCATTACTGCGTTTACGCGGTTTGGCATGCTGTACACCAAGTTCCTTATACGATTTTGGGGAATATTCTCCCATTCCTCTGTGAGAGCAATTTTGAGCTCACGAAGCGTGATTGGGGGAGGGTTTCGTTGTTTTACGCATCTGCCTAGCTCGTCCCAAGCATGCTCGATCGGGTTGATATCCGGGCTGCGCGCTGGCCACTCCATACGAGTAATGTTCATCTCTTGAAGGTAGTCATTCACAATCCTACCTGTATGAGGTCGGGCATTGTCATGCATAAATATAGCATCCTCACCTAAATTGACCATAAATGGACCAACGTGATCATTGAGGATTTCTTCCACATATCTTTCGCTAGTTAAAGAGCCGTTTTCTATGATCACCAGCTCTGTGCGACTTTCAGAAGAAATTCTGGCCCACACAAGTACAGACCCACCACCGTAGGCTACTTTTTCTTCGATGCATGCTTGCTTGAATCTTTCCCCTGGTCTTCGATACACTCTGTGTCTTCCATCGTGCTTGTAGAGCATAAATTTTGATTCGTTGGAGAACATAACTTTTGACCAATCTTCAATACTCCAATTTACGTGGCTCTGGGCATATCTTAGTCTTGAAATACGATGCCCACGCTCCAGTTTAGGGCCGTTTGCAGGTCTAAGGGGTTTTAAGTTAGATTCAGCAAGCCGACGTCTTACTGTCCATGCACTTGGGTTACTTCCTCCGAGGCGTCGAAACTGATTTGTGAGTTCAGTTCCTGTAAGAAAGCGATTTCGAAGCATGGTGTTCACTAAGTATCGGTCTTCTCGTGCTGTGGTACACCTGGTTCTGCCCGTTCCTGGTCTGCGTAGGTTAGAACCAGTTTCTTCGTAACGTCGGAGAACTCTTTGTACTGTTGACAGCGACACACCGACAGTCCTGGCTGTATCGCGCTGACTCCGGCCGGTTTCCAGCATTGTAAGTATTCTGGTGCATTCTTCAGGCGTAAGCGACATAATTTCAGCTTGAATAATGAATATAGAGCACTATCAACATGGTTTATGTACCCACATAAATGACAGATTACAAACAAAAGCAAAACCAAATGCTGTAATTTCGTAGTTCCATCTTCGAAAGTGGCCCTTTTTCAAATTTGATTTTTTTATGATATAACTTTACAATAACTAAGAAGTTTTAATACCTTCATTTAAGGAGTATTACATTGTCTATTAAATACAATTTATTGCATTAACCTAGCATTTTTAGTTTCCGAGATTTTTAGGATTCTTTAAGTGACCCGGATTCATTGCTCTCGAGTGTACTAAAGATCTAGTTCTATGAGTAGTTGCTGGCACGCTATGACTGTGTTAAGAAGGCTACCACTCAGCTTGATGCTGTGCTATGGGGACCCACAGCACATATTATATCTGGGGCACGGTAGTGCCTCCGCCAAGACAAGCCAAGCGAAGCGCAGGGGCACTACCTACCGTTTCTCGAAAACGATGAAAACGACACTAATGACAAAAATTTGAAAATTTTCGCAGCCGCCATCTTGGATTTTCATTTTGACCAAGTTCACACTTTCTCTTGCCAGCCTGTTACTTGTTCATACAATTTTCGTGATTGATCTCTTTGGTGATTGGAACTTTTACCAACAATATCCACATTCCAAATTCAAATCACTTTTAGTCCCTAGGAGTTAAAAAGCTATTTTAGTCTTAAGTTTAGTTTACGGAGAATAAATTAGGTCTTTTTGAATAGATGTGATAAAAAACAATTGTTTTACTATTACGATACAGGGCAAACCCAAGAAGTTAATATCACCAAGGATTTTCCATCAATTCTTTTTTGTAATGGAACGTCTATGTAGTAACGTATAAGCAGGCGCTGCTTTAGCACATGCGCGGTGATGTGCTGGGTTTTGGCGCCATTCATAAAGAAAAAAAAAAAAATTCAAGTAGGTACGCGTGTTGCATACGTTTTGTTGTACTGATTTTCGTGAGAAATCTTTATTCTAGATCTTTAACTTTGATCTTTTATTTTGTAGGTTCAATCCTAATGTATGAGAGTAGTTAAAATAGTGTATGAAACTGCACATAACTAGGTATTCGTGTGATACTATTAAAGACACACTCGTGTTTTAATACCCATCATTATGCAACAGTTTCATAAACTACTACTCGTATTACATTACAATAGGTAAATTTCTGTAGCCTGTTCCAAAAGTATCAGATAAAAGTGTAAACAAACCCTGTTCAGATTTAATTCTTATGCAATTACTCACCAAAGGAAACTAGTAGATAACACATTCATCTGTATTTGGAATATTTCAACTTTATGTCTAACCACTTATATCAACAAATATTGTTTGAATAACATAATTAAATTGTAATTAAAAAGTCATCGACAAAAAGTTATAAAGTTAACCTCGATAGTAAAATGAAAATTATCTTTAAAGTGATTTAAAATTAGAATTGCAGAGTTAAGTATTCAAATAATCAAATCAAAGCTGTCCAGTTTTAAGTGGCACTAGAAATTGACATCCACAGGTACGTTTTCTGACCCATTTGTTTACATTTTCATCAGATATTGTTGGAACAGGCTGTACTACTGATATGTCTGAATTGCTTGGGTCAACAAGCGAAAGTCATGGAAATATCGGAAAATGCTAAAGGTTAAATAAATTAAATAAACATGTAAAAATGAAGGAAAATGTCGGAAATCAGTAGGCTATTTGACTTTTAAAATTAATTACGAACACCAATGTATTATATATTCACATACTTGTTTTCAATTGATGTTATTTCCACTTAACAATAAAATTATCAAATTGATTCCAGTGTAACTTCATTCGATTTCAGGATGACTAGACCTATCTACTATTAACAAAGTCGCAAACTGAACTTTATATTTTGTGTTTTAAAAATAAACACATATTTGTTTACATTTTTGGAAACTGAATTGCAAACGCAGGATAGGTTTTAATAATAGGAACATGTTCAATAAAAGGTTTTATTTGATTTAAGGTTTCATTTGGAATAAAATTACCATGTTCATATTTAGGAATTCGCTTTATAGTCCCGGCGGTGATCTTACTAGCATAATTTTATTATAGAAACGTCTTCATTTTTACAAAATCAAACCGCCAATGCATAAAGGCGACTTTAATAAAAAACAAAATAGTAAGAACTGTTTTGTTTTTTACTAAAGTCGCCTATGATCGCAAGCGCTACTGCTGAGCACGAGGTTCGATTCCCGGGTCCGGCAAAGTGTTATTGGGTTTTTCCATGTGGAATTTTTCAGTAGCAGCCCGAAGTCTGGATATGAGCCCCGTTGTTGTCGCGCCTCCTGTTACATGGGACTTAAACATAACTAGCGAAATGTGGGTGTAGGTACTGTAGTACACCTCTGGCTAACCTTTCGGGGAATACAGGCGTGATGTATGTATGTAAAACAGTTATTTTGTGAAATAATGGACTGGATGGTGTATTTATTTTTCCCTGTTGTTTCTATGGCTGTTGCAAAGGTAATATTTATTTTCTTTACATAGGTACAATGATTAGTAAAAACACCGATATAAAATATAAATACCCGGTAGCTATGTTCTGTTCAATAAGCTCACTTTCGCACGGGCGCTTTTTTTTTACTGCCTACTGGATTTTCAGCTCTCGGCGCATTGAGGTTGAGATCCCAACAGAGCGTGATTAAAAATCTAATAAATTATTTTTCCTTTTCTCACAAACAGTGAAAAAAGTTGATCAACGATTTCATGTACATGTAAATGTATTTCCTTAAATATTACTAAAAAGATCACATTGTAAAAATACTGTACGGCGACCTCTTTTATTCGCAAGCCTATAAACTTTTTAGTTATTAAAATAGTTAATGTTGACAGTGTCACCCGAAAGCATGACAATTTGCTATTTATTTTACGAAAACAGATTTAATTTTTTTCAATAATAATGAGGTCTAACAATTTTAACCAACGTAGAACAAACCGTAATTTTTGTTCAAGTACATGTACACGTGTTAAAAGGCCGTTGAAACGCGTGGCGAGAGCTGGGTGCCCCAACGACAGCGATGCTGTTGCCACATTGCCTGACAACTGGACGCCGCGGCACAGCGGCCCTATCCTCGCCAACTACCTCAAACAAAGAGAACAAGATCATAAAACTGTTCTCGATGATATCGCCAAAGGTGCAGCTGCAGTTAACGAAGACATAAACAAAAGAGTACGTGCGCTTGCTGAAAATCTATTGGCTCATGTACAAGAAAATCAACGTAACATAGATTGCACGATCGAAAATTGCGACGACGGCGGATCGCCTCTATCAGTGAAATCTCGCGATGAAGCTCTAATGACGGTACGTACAATTATGGCAGAACGCTTCCCGTTTATAGCGGATTTCAAACAGGATGCGTTGCGTTTGGAAAGGGAAAGAGCAGACAAGTTAAGAATTCTTCTACGTGGTCAATTTCAGCGTGTCGTTGCAGTTGGGCACAGAACTCCGAAGGATTTAATGCATGAATTCGATGAACGGATTTACGACATCAACCAACAGCTCCTGAGTAATTCTAAAGCCTACGCGGAATTGGAAGCAGATTTACGATGTATGTCTGATGAAGGCATCACACGTGCGCGGTCATCGCTCAATCAGTTATGCCTTGGTATTGGAATGGCGACCAGAGGGCGTAGTGCCTTACTATGGTGTAAGGACAAGAAAGGTTCGCAGCAGCGAACTCACAGTGCTATATATAACGTTAGTTCTGGTGATCCTCGTGAAGTTATATTAGATCAAGTTGAAGAGCTGAATGCAATCATATCGCCCTTAGTTGAAACTTATCGCAACGCTGTATTAAGGATGTTCACTGGCTTTTCTAGTAAGCTAGCTGAATTAGAAAAAGATCTCGGTCATGAAGATTTACGCGGACCTAATACAATTTCCAAGATCGAACTTGAAGATTTAGATCGATTACTTGAACGTCAATTTAAACGTTTAACTAATAGTCTGGTTAATAAGTCTAACTCATGTTTATTTGAAATGACCGGCGCTAATTTCATTACAATGCAGGAAAGCGTTAGGTCGTTGGGAGAATGCCTTCGAGAAACCTGTTCAATATTAAATCATGCCGGCCATCTGTGGGACGCACATATTTTACGTTCAGCTCTGGCTCAAAAGCTTACAATAGCAGCTGTAGAAGATCTTCTTACTAGTCATGATTCAATGGAGCTAGCCAATGAGGTTCCATTTAATATTGCATTAGAACAGTTGCGGTGTTCCCCTGATGCAGATAAACTACAACAACAGTTTGAAGCAATATTGGTTTTGTTAGATAATACAGCCGCCATGTATTTACAACATAGTGAGGCAGAACTCGGACGTTTAGAGGAATTTATGAATATCCCCGCTTCCATGGCAAATACCTTACTTGCAGAATTTGACGTTTTTTTTGAAAAATATCCAAGAGCTCAAGTATTACCACAAGTATTGGCAAGCACAACAAGCCTGTCAGTATTGGGAACTCCACAGAAAAACCATAGTCTACCATCATCAGTACAGCTGCCGCTACCTCGTGCCATTTTTCAAACTAAACTTCAAGAAATAGCTCTGATGAACTGGAGAAACGGTTTCCTTGAATCTTTTATGAGCAACATCTCCATGCTCCCAGAAGAATTAAGATATCAAGCTCAACTGTGGGTTGAACAACGCAGCGCAGCCTTACAAATGCGTTATTCTTTAAAAATTGTATCGTACAACATACGCCTAGAGCGTGTAAAAGCTGCTCGGGAGACTCGCCTTGCAGAGATACGTTACCACGATCTGAGGTTAGAATCACACTTAGGTGCAATTTCTGAGCTTGTTGATCGTTTACCCGAAGAAGCCTCGGAATTCGCAGCTTTAGATGCCCCTATGTTGTATCCTTTTTGTGAAGGGATTGAACGTATGAAAGTTAACATTGATAATATCGGTATCCAAGACCCGTTAGACCCTGAAGTGAAAAAGATGAAAATGAAAAGTTACGCTCCCCGACTTGCTAAGCATCGTCAACTGTTAGAAGAATCTCTTGATGTGGCAATAGTGGAGTACAAAAAGCTGTTGGAGCACCGTATTCATGAGGCCAGGATTTCAAATGTGCGTTACATTTCACATATAAAGTTATTTATTGAAGGTGGCCAGTATTCTGCACTCGAAGCAACGAAAACTTGCATTGCCTTGGGGAAGGGAGCTGATTCGTTAGAATCGTGCTTGACTAAGACTTTAGACGTTTTGAGCCATCGACGCTTACAATTACTGGCTCTTGCCGATCAAATGATATATCCACTGCAGCGTATAGTAGAAGAATCTGTTAAAACGGGAAAACCGTCTGGCAGATCGACTACCAGGGCTATAGAAAAGAAAAAGAAAAAATGAGACTTGCAATATATCGATATTGGTGCCGATTCTCTTGTACATCGAACTTAACTAACTAAACTATCACTAAAATTCCTTACTTTTGGCTATGAGAATCTTAAAGGTATTCAAAATAATTTTGACACAACTAAAATCGAATTTGACAATCGCGACTCCACGTGGTACAGACGTCACCACATCAACTTAATACAATCTGTCTAATTTCTTTAATAGATTTTCAACTTTATCACTAAAGCTTAAGGTTCAAAGTTGATTAGGAAAATTGGACAGTTTCGGGTAGGTTTTTTTTTTAGAGCCGGAGGGCGCAGGTGGTGCAGCCTCGACGTGTTTTATATGTACTTTTTCACTTTTAAGTGGAAATAATGAAAAATTATTACCGACCTACAGGTTGAGTTTTAGGGGTTATGGGTTATATCAAAGGGGTCGGAATTTTCATTATTTTTGCGATATGACACACCATTTACGAGATATAAGCAAAAGAAAAGAAAAAAAAAGATTGAAGAAACAGTACAGTTGGTGTGAATTTTAGTTTAAGACAACAAATTTTATTCCACACCTTTTTAATCGCGAATTAAAATTCAGAATAGGAAAATTTCGATTTTCACTAAATTAACAACTCAGTGCCATCTTAGCGATGTTAAACTAAAATATAGTTAAGTTGTGTCACTTTAGTCTATTTCAGAATGGGAAATCGTCGTTTGACAGGAATAAACTAAATGTTGGTTATTTTTAGTCTAATTTAGAAGCATTTGTGACAAGAGAATCGGTACCATTGTTTATTAATTTCTTTTAAATGTAAAGGACATTGCTCATTATAACACCAACGCCCGCGAGCCGTGACACGTAAAATAGACTTTAACGCATTAGATTTTAAATCCTAACTGGAATGGTAAGTTATTTGCCGTGTCAGAGCGGTGCTGTTATATTAAGCGATGTGCTTTCTAAGTTTCCAATTAGTTGAAAATAAATCTATACTGTTAACGAAATCTCGAGAAAGAAAAGCTGAATGGATTAAAAAAAAGAGTTTTTTTATTCGACTCGTATCATGTTCGCAATTTTGTCCAAAAGTAATGGATCAATTTTGGAGATTTTCATTAACGTAACGTTAATTTATATTTTTTTGGTTAATTTCCTTTGTAATTTTAAAATCTAGTATTCAACATTTTAGAGCTCTTTAGAAAATGTTTCTCTTACACGTGTTAGGCTGAGTTGTCATGTCGCATAGCCTGGCTGAGATAACATGAAAGCCTTGCCTTCTTAGTGCCTTCGTGGCTAGTTTTATGTATCAGCTATAACATTTTCAGACTTAAGAGAGGGCTTTGTAAACTGGTTATTCTCAGCTCACAGAGCTCTTATAAATCTATTTTTTTGTACCTTTTTTGTGACTCCTTGGGAATTTATTGAAGTAGTTTGTCATAAGAGTTTACGGTTGTTTATTTTAATTTTAGAGCTGTGATACTTATGGCCTTATGTCTTAGTTGGTTGTTTGACAATTGGGTATGAACGAATTACTGGCGATCTCGAAATACCTACTTTTTATATTCATAATAATAAGTAGATATCCGTTTTCACCGTCATGTATTTTTTTAACAACAACCGTTAACTATTCTGAAAATGGGCAACGTCGCAAATAAATGTCAAATATTTACGGTTTTGATTAATTTTGCAATATTACTGTATGGAAATATGAAATATGGCTAACTAGTGAACTAAAATATTGATTATGAAATGCAATAAATAATATCGTAACACCGAATCTTTAGTTTTAGATCTAAAAAAGTATTTGGAAACTTTCCTTTGTACACCTAAAACGGTTACAACATCAAATTCAGTCAAAGCCAAATAATTTATGTCAATTAGGCACAAAAAAGGCACTTTTCAACGTCAGAATTTACAAAAAACAAAAAAATTGATTCCAATTTTTTTTCCATTCATTTCCATTGCCAAATTAATCAAAACAGGTAAATATTTGACAGCTATTTACGACGTTGTCAACTTTTAGAATTACTAACCCCCTGTTAAATAAAAGAAAAATAATAATCACAGCTATCGACCGGCCCTGAAGTGTTACTGTAGCCCAAGATAAATTTAATGGGTGTCGTGCTGCGTTTTTTATTGTACGGCAAAGCTTGATGGATAACTGGAACGATCCTCTTCCATTTAATGAAGTTGTTTTGTTTCTGCCGACGAGGTAGTATTCTATTTTACTTTCCTAGTGCTCTTAGAAGTTACAGTAGCAAGTTTTTGTTCGTAGAAAATGTGAGTTTTTTAAACCAAATTAATTAACTTAAGCTTGTCGCAGTTCTGAGCTAGATGCAATGGTGAGGTTGGTGATTAGATGGAACAAGGGATTTTTTCGTGTGTGCTCCATCCGAAACTATTTATCATTATTTTCAAGTAAAGGCTTGAAGAGGGTCTTCTGTCAGGTCTTAACCCATTTGGCAATACAATCGAGTTTAGGCACTAAGTTTTAATAGCTGTGATTAATATTTTTCTTTTATTTAACAGGGGGTTAGTAGTTAAGAGCATTTATTCTGAAAGTGGGCAAAACGTCGCAAATAGATGTCAAATATTTTGCTATTTTGATTAATTTGGGAATACTACTGTAGGGAAATAAAAAAATGTGGCTAACTAGCGAACTAGAATATTAATAATGAATTGCAATTATAACACTGAATTTGATGTTGTAACCGTTTTAGGTGTAAAAAACCGGCCAAATGCGAGTCGGACTCGCCCATGAAGGGTTTCGTAGCAGCAAGTAACATAATATAAAAGTTCTTGTAGTTCGTTGTAACTTTGATCGATGTTTTAATAATAGTTTACGATTTATGAAGTATTAAAAAAAAACTACTTACTAGATCTCGTTCAAACCAATTTTCGGTGGGAGTTTACCTGGTAATGTACATAATTTTTTTTTTTTAGTTTTATCATCCTCTTGTTTTAGAAGTTACAGGGGACACACACACATACTTTTAACCACTTGGAAGTGTCTGTCGCGCAAACTATTCAGTTTAGAAAAAAAAATATATTAGAAACCTCAATATCATTTTTGGCGACACGTACGGGTTTGAAGAAAAAAAAAATTGAGTTTCAGTTTTAAGTATAGGGAACCCCCACAATGTATTGTTTTTTTTTTCTATTTCTGTGTGAAAATCTTAATGCGGTTCACAGAATAGATCTACTTAGCAATTTTCAACAGTATAGTTCTTTTAGTTTCGGCAAAAAGTGGCTGTGAGATACGGATTTCGTTTTTTGCCATTTGGCTACGGAACCCTAAAAAGGAATTTGGAAAGGTTCCAAATACTTTTTTTAGATTTAAATCTAAATATTCGGTGTTACGATTATAATTAATTATTAATATTCTAGTTCGCTAGTTAGCCACATTTCAAATTTCAATAGAGTATTATTGCCAAATTAATAAAAAAAAGTAAATATTTGACAGCTATTTGCGACGTTGCCAACTTTTAGGAAAAGCGCTCTTAATCAAAACAGGGAGACTGGTCGAGACAGACTGGTTTTGGTTAATCTCGTAAAATTCTTTATCCAGCAATGGACTGCGATAGGCTGCATTGTGCGATATATTATGGATATTGTAAATGCCTGGCATTTTCACTTTATAAGTCAAAGTCATCATATGGATCAGGATTGCGTGGTAAAAATATGACAAAAAAACAACATTAGGCTCGTAATATACACGGTGGAGCATACGGTGGAGGTATGCCCGGTTTGGGCAGAGCACCGCCGTGTCCTCGTGGAGGCGATCGGTGGCGGGGATCTCTCGCGTCCGGCCCTGGTCCAGGCCATGGTGGGGAGCGAGAGGGCATGGGAGGCCGTCACCTCCTTCTGCGAAGCAGTAATGCTCTCGAAGGAGGAGGCGGAGCGCGTGAGGGAGAGGCAAATTTCGCGCCCTCACGCCCCAGCCGCCGCAGGAGGAGACGCCCTGGGCGCGGGCTTGCGGACGGTGAGCAATGGGTAGCTCGCCGTCCGGTATGGACCAAGCCCGGGTCGACGGCGCGTTGTGTTCCACGCGCGCCTCAAAGAGTGTCAGCGAGTGAAGGGGTCCGATGAGACCATTGCCTGCCGGGGTTGCGAGAAAGTCCGAAAGGGATACCGTGGCCCCCTGGCATTGCACAGGCAACAGAAGGAACACGGGTGGGTTTTAGTCAGTAAGAGTCAGACACGCCCTGCCGCTCCACCCAGAGCGGGGGGAGGTGATTTGATGATTTCCCTCCCAAAAAAAAAAAAAAAAGGCTCGTAATATAAGGAGTAGAATATTATCCTAAAAAACTAAAGAAACTGTTGCTATGCATTACATGTCGCAATATTAACAAAAACCATAATGTGTCAAAAACAGTGTTACCAAAAGGAGATTTCAAATCAAACATATTTTTTATTCCGCACAGCAAAGGAGTGGAACTCTCTGCCTGCGTCTGTGTTTCCGAACGCATACAACCCGAATTTATTCAAAGTAAGAGTGAACAGGCTTCTTCTGGGTAAGCTCACTCCATCGTCGACTTTGTCTCTGTTACCTCAGACCTAGACTAGAGTCAAGAGCAAACCCATCGACAAAAAAAAAAAAAAGTTTTTTTTTTGTTCGGCGATTAGGCCCATCAAAATTGTGGCGTCTATTAAGAGTCCTATTACATTTTTGACGCAAATTCATGATTTTTGACGTTGTAATTTTCAGCAGCAGTAAGATATTTGAATTATTTGATTATGAATAACGATAGTGCCATTCTCAATATTGTAAGTTGGAGTTGCACATTTTAACTTTTCTTGTCGTGTAATTTACTATGAATATTTTACGAACTCAGTTTACAAGGAAAAACGTCGGCAATGGAACTTTGACGCTCAAATTCACATTGTTTCATTCAGTTCTAATAAAAGCGAAAGTTACTAAACGATAACTTGAATGTTTTACTTGTTTATTGGAGTTCTAGAATTTCTTTAAATTCCTTGAGTTTTCAGGGAAAAGTCGTAAAGAAAACCAATAAATGTCTTGATTTTCATGTCCATTATATTCCAAATAAACACAATTAAATCAAATAAACTATATATATAACTTTAAGATATAAAACTTCAATCTACAGTGAATACGTTTCATTAGTTTTTGTTTCTCAATATTATAAGACAAAATTACAATCAATTAAATTAAACTACTATATATTCCGTGTCAATTCAGCAAATTACACGAAAATAATGTGTAACTCCAACTTACAAGAAAGAGAATGGCACTATAGTTATTATAATCATAATTAAAATATCTTACTGCTGCTGAAAATTACATGGTCAAAATTCATGAATTTCCGTAAAAAAATGTAATAGGACTCTTAATGAAACGCATGTTGATTTGTTCCTTATGATCTCTAGATTACAGTGATAGTAATAATTGTACTTCCTCTAACAGGCATATTGAGAAATACGACCCTAAAAAATTTAAAATAGTGCACTGTTCAGTAATATGACAAACAGTATTTTGAACGGTTCATGAAATCAAAGTGCACATAATATGTTACAGCTTTTTTATTACTGTAGATAAGTATAATATATCAATTTCAACGACAGACCCCTTAGAAGTAGATAGTATGAGTATTTTATCTAAAAACGATGCAGGTCGCTCCACCTCTCAACTTGATGCCGTGTCCAAGATAAAAATACTTAAATACCGCACGCTCAACATTACATGTGCACAACAGCCAACAAATACCAACGTCTGCCCACTAATCAGCTGTACAATATCCAGTAAAAGCAACTCTAGTATTTTTAGATGTTCTAGGTACCTAAATAATGCACCTGAAAAAAATAGAAGATTTGTGAATAGCGTATTCTAACTTATATTATTATTGTTCTCTTTGGTGTGCTGGAATCCACTGCAAAATAATTTTCTATTCCGCAGAGTCAACAGGCACGTTGTGCAGATTGACATGGAATGTAAATATTCCTGTATCCAAATCTCCATTATGAATGACCAGTTTCAATCCTTTTTTGCGTTGAATTCTTACTGAACAATTAACACAACATCCTTCTGGAGTAAATGGTATACCATCTTGAAGATTCCATATTTATTATAATCCTTCAATTACACACAGGGAAATAGAAATATCAATGATGCAATTCGAAAGAAACGGAAAAAATAAAATGAATTGTGTTATTGTCACTTGACACTTGTCTTTTTGACAGTATCGGATAGTGATGCGGATCGATTTTACTAAACTAGTTACTCGAGTAAATAAAATAAAGGCTGGAGTCCATTTTCTCTCGAGGTGGTGCCCGTCGATGTAGTCGCGATTGGATAAATATCACCAACACTGCCACACACTACTACTACTACTGTCATTCTTGGTTCTATAAATCAATACGTAATACCGTAGGTAATAAACCAGGGAAACACCATCAAAATACTGTAATGTACAGTCACAGAGTTTAGTGCTGTCATCGCATCGTCATTGATTATTAGATTGACTGTAGAATTTAAGTACGAGAAAACGCTTTTTACAAAGTCCAACAAAGACGATATTAGCCGAATGTCATTGACTGAAACCTCAATGTACAGACGCCAGCACATCAACCTACTGTCAAATTTCTTTAATAGATGTTCAATTTTATCACCAAAGCAATCAATGTTCAATGTTGTGTTCAATGTTGATAGGGAAAATTTTACAGTTTCGGGTAGGTTGACGTGCAACGGTTGCTGTATTTTTGGATCTTTCTATGATTCTTTTCTTTAGCGTTTTTTGTGTGCGTTTCAAACGTACGAAGCTGCTGGGATCCTCCCCCTAGCACCTACCTTAAATTCACCTTGAATTGAATTTTTTATTTACATAATCGGGACAATCGAGTGCCTGACCGTTAATGATTGAGTAACGTCACTAGAGTTGACTCTAGTAATGTTACTCAGTCATTAACGGTCAAGCAACCAATAACAACAATCGATTTCACGTTGATTTTTAAACCAATTTACGCCAGAGCAAGCAAACTTAAAAATGGGATTACACAGAGGACCTGCTGCAGCATCAATGGTATATTTTTGTACTTTATCAAAACAGATTTGGTTACCTCGAACCGTAATTATAATGAAAGATAGCTTGATCTCTGCGACATAATATTTCAAACTGACATTCCTAGGGTGGGAATTCATTCATTAGGTCGGCATGCCCATAAAGTATGACATTGACAGTTACTTCATAGGCGGATTGCGGCGAGTGATTTTACTGACAGCTGTCGCAGAGATCAAGCTATCTTTTGATGATGGCTTTATAATTCGTTTTTTTTTAAAAATAAAATCGTTATTAACTTTGTAATAAGTACATGCATTTATGACATTGAATAACTGAATTGAATCAATTGAGTGCAATAACAAAACATTTTATTTTTATTACGATTTCGTGATTCCGACTTTATTAAAAAATCTACAATTTTTGCGGTACACATGACGCAAGCAAAGAAAAAAAAAAAAACGAAAATAACAAAAAAATACTGTTACTTTAAAAAAAAGTATAATACGATTAATAAACGTTACAATACAGAGGGGGGCAAAATAACTATCTCCTTTGCTACTGTAAACGGCCGTCGTACGAGTACACCACTAAGATGGAGGGCAGAATTATTTTCCTCCTATTTTTTTCTTATGTTTTATTTGGTTAGTTTATTAGAAAAATAAGCATTTCTAAAAGAAAACACATTCACTTTATTTTTGGCGGTTAATGGGTTAATACAGGATCTGCAAGGTTCTTGGGTGGCGTATGGTTCTAAGGGAATGTACCCAAACTGGGACGCACCGCGACGTACGCGTCTGCGCTACCACGCACGTTACTCTTCCCACGACGGTGCGCCGGGCTGGTGCGCGTACGTGCGCAATGTTGCGCACCGTTGGTACAGCACATTGGATAGCTCGTGTGACAACAGGGACTCAACACCCTTTTGCTTTTGCTTTTTGAGTCCCTGTTGCCACAAAATTGTGTACCTAAGTGATATGTGAAACTCCTCACGTTCGTTGTACTTAGTCAATTTTTGATAGTGTATGCCATCCATAGATGCCATCCAACAAGTTCGAAGGCTACTTGCAATATAAAACGGATAAGCTGTTTCTGCGTAAATCCTTCATCATTAAAGTTTTGTCTGAAAGGCTTGCCGATGCGCTATGAGCTTACAACACTTTGATAATATGGATCGTATTTTCATCATTCATTTTCAGTTTAAGGACCGACACTGCAATTAACCTGTACTGAGTAGGTTGTCAAATATTAAGTGAATGGCAGCGCAAATTGTAAATCCAAGTGTTAATATTATCTCAAATTCAGTAGAGACTATATCAATTAAGATGGAACTAATTAGTATATTCTGAATAGATACACTGTAATGTCTTCCACATGGGACTTAATCCTGTCTTCGGCAAAAAGTACCCTATTTACGTAATACACGATCAATCGGAATTTGAATCGTTTTGAAACAAATTGCTAATCCATTGCTTCATAAGTTAGAAATAAATCTTCTCAACAACGTAAATAACGCTATTAATGTTGTTGAACTGTCAAAATGAAACAAATTTGTCGTAATCGTTTACGAAAATGTGTTGCGTAATTAGATAGCTGAAACCCTTTAGATATTTCAGGAACGACGTCATCGTTGTCGGTCATCTATGCAGATATTATTATGGATACCTACATAATGTATGCATATAACAACTTATAGCTTTGAAAACCAATCTAGCCTAGGTTTTCATGTGAAGCTCTAGCGAAATTGCTCGCGAAGCTTTGTCAGTACCCATGCGTAAATGTAGCACGAATATTAGAACTTTTCCTTTGAAATCGGCATTTTGTTTTTGTTTTGATTGTTTGTTGGTGGTCATCTGCCAATATCGCGACCGTCGTCTCAACAGTAATGAGAATGTTGTCAGACCTGTATTCCCAGAAGGGTTAGGTAGAGGTGTACCTACGAGTACCCACCTATACACCCACATTTCGCCAGTTATGTTTAAGTCCCATGTAATAGGGGGCGAGCCCCATTGCCATTGGTACGAGAGCTCATGACCAACATTTTTGCCTTATCGTATTACGAACAAAACCGTATAAAATCTATAGATTTGGTTATTTTGAATAAATAAATCATAATTTCAGAATTTTTTCACGTCTCGTCTGACCTTACCGCATTTTTTTGTCAAAAAAAAAAAACGATTTTAGATACCGATAACACAATTTTCAGAAACCAGTAGCACCATTTTGCTAACTATCGAGCGCTGTTTTCTGCAGAACGCACCCATTCATACGATCGCTAAATGTATTTATGTTCAAATGTATTTTGGAGCCTTATGTATTTGAGATACTAACTACAAAATATCCCAGCGTCAGGTATTTGAAATACCAATTACAAATTAAATTTTTAAGAAGTAATTGAATTACAAATACTAAATATGTATTTTTATTTCAATTACGTATTTTATTTATTTATTTATTATTTAACTTTTTATGTACACACATATAAATAGACAAGAAGAAAAGAAACGAAAAATACGTAGGTACAAAGGCGATGCTTATTTCTAAAGAAATCTCAAGTAATTCAAATACTGCCTGAATATAGTAGGTAACATTTAAAATTTCTGAAAACAGTTATCGAACTATACAAAAGATATAAAAAAATACACAAAAGGTATTGTATATTTACAAATATACAAAAGGTTATTTTTTATATTTTTGAAAATGCGCTCCAGCCTGGTTTGACACACATGTCTGAAAACAAACACTTTCGTAATAAAATTACGAAAGCTATGTGCATTTTTAATATATATAATATTATAATAGGTTTTGGCCGTAAAACGATGTGACATGGTTTTGGTTGTGGGCTCTCTTACTACATCAATCGGGCACAAATCCAGACTCCGGGCAGCTACTGACAAATTATAAAAACTTTTTCACAAAAAATAAAACCGACTTCCAAAAACAAAGTGAAAAATAACTTTGATTTTGGAAGTCGGTGTCTTTGGTTTTTTTATTTTGTTTTTTTTTTGCCACCGACTTCCGAAATCAAAGTTATTTTTCACTTTGTTGTGTTTTTTTTTTGGAAGTCGGTTTTATTTTATGTGAAAAAGTTTTTATTTTTCACTTTTTAGTTGTGGTACCTACACAAAACCCCCACAAAAATCCCTGCCTGTAATGTAAATTACACCTGCTATGTAAATTACAGTGACAGGAACTATTAGAATATCATCCACATATACTAGGTGGGAAAAATACGTATTATTGAAGCTAACTCAAAAACCGCTCATCAGATCCTGACCAAATTTATATGGGACCACTTCTGAAGTATGCCCTCCCAAACAAAAAAAGAATCATCGAAATCAATTCATAATTGGCGGAGTAATCGCGTAACAAACATAAAAAAAAAAAACAACCGAATTGAGAACCTCCTCCTTTTTGAAGTCGGTTGAAAAGGAAAACCCAATAATGCGTTGTCCGACCCGGGAGTCGAACCCAGGACCTCATGCGTAGCAGTAGCGCTTGCGACCACTAGACCAACGAGGCAGACAGTTCAGCTGGAAGCGGCTTAGAAAGAAGTGCATACCGTCAGGACAAAACAGATGAACACCGTCATATTGCAGCGCACCCCTGATCACTTGGGATGAAGGTAGAATAGGTATCTTAACACTCACTATCCATGCATTACATGTAATGCAATGAAGACATAGCCCTGTACACTGATATGTAATGCACTAGTAGTTATCTTTTTTATCCAATATTCCAGTAAAAAAAAACAAAATTCAATAATATAGAACCAGTTCTATTGTTTGATTCAACGTTTTTAAACAGCACTATTTTGTAAGTGAAGTTCATACGTCCGTGCATTGCATGTAATGCATTTTTTAAAATAATATGAAATGGTGTCTGAGGCTGATTACACGATTTTCTGCTTTCGTAGAATTAATAAATGAACTTAAAAAATATCATAATTATGCAATATATTATTATTGGACGGATGGTGAAAGGATTACTAATTACCTTGGGACAGTGAGTGTTGATAATTATGCATAGAGAAACTACCAAAATCCCATAAATTATGGTATTTTTTTTCCAAAACTTATTACACTTACCCCAAAAATTATGGCTTTTTCAAGTACCTATGGTTCGTCTTCCGCATTTTACTGGCGTGGCGGGCCGGCATCCAATCTGGCGTTTACGACCAGTAACTGCACTCGTAGGATATTGCGCTGTGCCGGTGTTGTTACTTTTTAATGTTTATGTCTGCAGTGATTTCGACTGCGAGGTCAGATTTTGGGTGTTGTTCTGACTTTTATTTGGTGGCATGATTAGCGGTAAAAATAGGTAGGTACCTATGTGTTCGTTTTTAAGGTTCCGTAGTCAACAAGGAATAAAGAAAAAAGAATATAGTTTCGCCATGTCCACCGTTAGCTTAAAGGCTGTTGCCTTTTTCAGTTGAAAAACTTTCAACTGCACTGTTAAGTTTGTTCTTGGGATAAATTCATCCCATCTACGAAACAGTTCATTGTACGTGGTCCGATACGCACTTAGCCGGTTTTTCTAGTTTGGATGTTTTGTGCTTTGCAGTACAATCAAATGATGTATCTATGAGGCGATTACCCTAATCAGGTTATAGGTCAAGAGGTGTAGCTGGAGAGGTACAGAATTTATGTAATTCTGTTAATGACACACAATGAATTAGTTAGAATGGGAACTTACTTTTTACATAGCCTTAACCATAACTGGCGAAAAGTGGGTGTTTTATAGGTGCACTTCTGCCTGACCTTTCGAAAAATACAGTACCTACTACAATTATGTGGAACTTACTTTTTCTGTAAATTGACGTATGGACGTATTGACGCGGATTTACCTTTCGAGTTTCAAAGTGATGCTTATAGAATGCCACTACAGATTGTCAATGTGTGATTCAATACAATATCACAATGTTGCAACAATATCAATATTTTATTGGGATTGGTTTCCGAATGGATAATAGGTATGATGACAGGGTCGAAAAAAATTTAGTCCGTCAGTCAGATAATATAAAACAAGACATGTATTTTTTGCTTAACCTCCCGTCCGTTACAAAGACTCCAGGAGTTCGATAACAATTAAAATTCTATTGTTTCTCATTAGTAGCAGTTGAACTCTTAATCATATTAATAAAAAATGAATTAGTTAAAACGCATTAAAGTTGGGGAGTGGGGGTTGCTACGTCGCAAGTATAAAATCTACATAGGTACTCGTGACGTCATGGCACATTTTAACGCAATTTATCGCCGTAATCTTTTGATAAAGTAAAATAAGAAAAAATACGTGTCCAATTTTTTTTAAATAATACAACTGACGGACAAAAACATATTTTTAGTCATCATCCCTATTGTACGTGGACCATGACGCCTCTCTCCAGAAGCAGATAAGATCTCCGAGTCTGTTCAGGACGTCTGCAAAAGATCTAGGATGACCCAAATGTTTCTGTTCTAATTTGGGGTCAAAAAATATATCTCTTATAAATGTTTTCCCCCGCTGGGAAAAATACGTGAAGATAACTTTTACTACGCGCGTACCCCGTGTTGAAGTTTTGAGAGAGTTATACTTATCTCTACTGAGACTGATCAAAAGACGATATATCAACCATGTCCTATGGGATCGAGCTAGTCCAGACACAAACTTTTTGTTGTAAATCCCTTTGAGAATCAACTTCTCTAAATCGTTTCATACATTCAATTCATTAGTAAATTATTTTTTATAAGGAATTTATCAAGATGATAGTTTGTAGCATCCTCTCGTCTTTTAATAACCACAAACTGCGATGAATAATCCTGCCAAGCGTGGTGACTGACGCTAAGTACGGTTTCTTAGATATTACTGTTATCTGGCTAAACGCTGTGTGTATAATTTCAATGATATTTAACACAGGTAAACCATGACCTGGGTTAGCACATAGGGTACTTCTTATTCCGGTAGTACGTTCCCGTTGTGAGGAGCTCGTGGCTTAAAAATCGCTCAAAATCAAACCATTTATTTCAAATAAAACAATTACAGGCACTTTTGATTTGTCAAGGGGTCGGTCCGTCAGAAAGATGAAGCTAGTTGCCCATTCCAAAGCGTAGTATATACCTATGGAGAAGAATGGACAAGAAACTCCACGGACACTCTTTGAAATTAAAATATTGGTAACATCACTCATGTTGAAGTTAAATATGTGAGAACGATGCAAAACGTTAAAAGCGTCCGTAATAGAAAAAAAAAAAAAACAATTCACAAATTAGGTTAAAATATGCCGTGGCAGCTAAAAGATGACTAGTCCCTACTGACGGCGCTCGTTCACGAACATGATGCATGGATTAGCACCATTTAACTAACCATTTACAAGGGAGCTAAATGATCCAACGCGCCACCGTCAGCGAGACATTAGAGTGAGCATGACATACTCAGCCGCCAGGGTACATTCAAGTCAATGAAAGACATACCCAGTATCTAAATGGTAGCTTTATAGTCGGTACGGTAAGCTATGCTTGCAGGGGTTGGTCCGTGGATGGGTGACCACTTTACATACCGACACTCCTCCGTGCCTCGGAAAGCCAGTGAACGAAAATAAACTTTCGTTCACTGCGGAAAGCACGTTAAGCCGTTGATCCCAGGGGTTATTCGTGGGTATTTGACAGTCGTTACGCGTCGTCAGAAGCCCGAAAGGGGTATCGTATTACTGGGTTGTGGAAGTCAGATAGGCAGTCGCTCCATGTAAAATACTGGTATTCAGCTGCATCCGGTTAGACTGCAAGCCGACCCCAACATAGTTGGAAAAAGGCTAGAGAGATTGATATGATTTACGTTCCCGTGGCATAATTTCCAACCTTCATACACAATCATAAACCAACTCAACCTCGAGGGTGACCTACATTATTCACGTAAAACTATAACACATGCTCTTGAATGATCACCAACAAAACTATAGAACCATTCTGCCGACAGAATACCAATGAGGGTTGAACATAAACTGAGAATATGTCGATTTTTCTTGTGAACATTCTACCTTAGGTTTTCCGGTAAAAGATAATTCAGAATTGGAAGTTTGTATGATTCTATCAAACTTCATCGATTCTTGGAGCTGACTTAAGGTAGGTATTTGAGCTGCATTACAGATGCCTGAGCATTTATTGAGGTGTAAAGAATAGAACATAGTAATTCCTGAAAAGTTTGATAGGTTCTATGAAATAATAATTAATGAAACTTACACATTGCTTAAAGGACTATCCACATAATATCGGGGCCGTGCCCGGGAAGCTTCGTCGTCGCCGGCCCAAACACGTGTGTGTGAACGAGTTCACATAAAATGTACCCAACGATATTTTTTTTAAACCCTCCCCTGACGGAGAACGTACCCGTCCACGTTTCAGGCACGGCCCTAATATACATGTATGGAATTGTGGATACACCTTAAAAGATCTAGAATCTAGAAATAAGAGAATTTAAATTCTCGAAGAAAATAGTTCCCTGATTTATTATCTCCGATTACTGCTTAACCTTGTAAGTTTGATTCAGTAGCGATTTAGCACGAACCCAGAACATGTCGGGCGTTATTGAAATTTATTCAATTCAACCAAGACCTATTGAAGGCTATAAATATATCAAACTACGTTACTATAACTATACAGGGTGTTTGGCGCATGGACCGACACAATTTTTTGGGGAGTTGAGAGGGTCATTTGCGAAGTTTCACCCAAAGATCCCATGTCCTAAGTGTCACGGTTAATAAGATATGATTTTTTAGATTTTTTCCAAAAATTATGAACATAGTTTTATTTAAAAAAGTTCTTTATTTATTTAGAATAAGAATACATTGCAGAATACAATAAAAGTTATTTCGTGCAATTATAACAATAAACAAAAAAGTAATGACTATTTAAAGGCGAGATTTCGGGTAATTTTGTGAAAAAAACAAAAAAAAACATCTCAATAACCGTGACACTTAGGACATGGGGTCTTTGGGTGAAACCTCCCAAATGACGCTCCCAATCCCCCAAATAATTGTGTCGGTCCATGCGCCAAACACCCTGTATATGCTGAATTTTATTGGCAATATTTTAAGGGTGAAAGTACTCATTCTTCTTGTTTTCGTGTCGATGGTACTCTTCTTCGTTCTTTTTATATTATTGTTTGAGCCGATGTAGATGCCACGTTGGTTGCGGCATCAATGGCATTCTTTAGGATTACTGACCAATCCAACCCCCAGTGCAAGTGCGGTGCTTCTGATCAACCTATGCTCCTTTTGCTGGGATTGTCCTAAGTGTGCCTGTTCGCCTGCACCTCCAATGACCAAATGAAATGAAATTGTTAATTCTGTAAATAGGATATTAGAATCACTTTTATACGTCATCTTAAAAAAAGTATTAAAAATTAGCTAGATGAGTTCGGCGTTTCCTATCTGCCTAATCTGAGAAGAAAGGCCGAAACAAACTCAGAGGTCACAGTCTCTTTTAAAGTCCACACATAATCTTGGTCAGGCCGTATGAGGACCATGTAGATTAGTCTGAAATGGTCTTTGAAAGAAGAACCACACAGATCTGAGTGGACCTGTCCTGTCAGTGAAAGCATTTGTCAGTAATCGTGGAGCTCAACTCAGAACTTAGGGTGCTCAACTCGACGAACAATACCAAAGAAAGGACATTTGGGTAGGCCGCATAAACTACTCAAACTGCTAGACCATCATTAAAATTAATTGAGAAAGAAAAAAATAAAATAAAAAATATCCACATAGTCCTCACATTCACAAAAAAATTAATAATATAATACTTTACAAAGTAATCATGTATTCAACAATGTCAATGTTTATATAATACTGGTATATTTTGATGATTTTACTGAATAATTAGGTATAATGTTATTTTTTATGATTTTATCACAAGGCTTAGCAGAGCGAGCAGCTCAATCCCATGCTTTTTTATCCTCTAAATAATCTGAAATTTTATAGTATCCTTTTTTACAAAGTTTGATCTTAATACAGCTTTGGCAGGGAAGTTTGTTGTAAAAGCATATACATTGACCCATGAACGAGTTGCCTACTCTGTGGAGACGAGTGCGATGTACAGCAAGGTTGTGTTTATTCCTGTTATTTAAACTATGAATTTCGGAAATCTTCTTAAAATTTGATATATTTTTTTGTACATACAATAGGTTTTCAAAAATATATTGGGAGGCTACAGTCAGAATATTTATTTCTTAGAATTTTTCTCGAAGGGAATCTCTCGGACCTAGGTTGTAAATGGCTCGAACGGCCCTTTTCTGTAGAACAAAGATTGTATTAATATCCGAACAGGTTCCCCAGAGAAGAATTCCATATAATAATAAGTAATAATTTATTTTTCTTTCCACAAATTACAGAAAGTAATTAAATAGTCTACAGACAATTTTATAAAAAAAAAAACTACAAAAAGGTACCTACTTAATTATAATGTAGTATACATATAATAATAAATACAAAATATGCAAATAAGACGAAGTGGAAAGATAATGCCTACTATTCAAAACGGGCCTATACAAGGTGTTCCTTTTGATATCCCTTAACTCTAGGATTATATGCTATACCTAATACAAAAAGTCCTTGAACAACTGTTCCAAAAATACATAGTTTTGAAGATAACATAACACTGACTCTCCATGAGAAGTACGAGTAAATCATTTTCATTCAAACCCAAAATACAACGTTGTCATTTATTTTTATTTAATATATTTCATATAAGGGTATTTATTTTACATAAATAATAGTGACTTTATCAAATTATTTTGTAAGTCATTTATATAAATTAAAAACAAGAAAGGACCTAGAATTGACTTAGTCATGAATAAAAACAACTGTTTAGGTGTGTAAAAACATTGAACGGCAAGAGCCTGCAGCAACACGTGGCGTTTACAGGACACTTTTGTACCGCGCTCTAGTTAGGGCTAAACCGACGAATGTGTCGTCCAATCAAAGCGCGGCAGCCGAGCTTAGCAAGGCCAAATTGTCAAATATTGCATAAACGTCTGCTGTTTCATACAAAATTGCTGTATTTACCCCCTGAAAACGTACGAAACAGCCGATTTCTTTTCGATATATTTTCCGAGTCTGTCGTATCGCTAAATTCCATAACTCATACAAAAACCGAAATTGATAATAATATGTAGCTATTGTCCTTTCATAAACGTCAATCAAAACGACCCATTAATTAATATCTTGACCTTACATCTTCACATAGATGTATATAAGAAATTATAAGCGCACACGAACGTATCGATTTTATTGTAATAACAAGGTCGGACTTGTCATAACTTGTTCATGTTAATAGACAAGTAGACATGTTGAGTATTTGGGTTTATGGTATAACTTTCTGAATATGTAGGTGGCCGAAGTTTGGGTCAAATTATGTATATGTTGGGCTCTCATTAACATGGACGAGGGTAACTCTCAAACCTTCAGGTGCGCTACATTATGGCTCGTGCAGACTAGCGCGACTTGTCACGCGACGCGGCGGCGCCGGTGATTGTTCTACCGTGAAGTTTTCTTAGAAATTGTTTTGTTAGAGTCGCGTCGCGCCGGTCTGCCCGACGCTAATATTATATGTTAAAGAATTTTCAAAATCGGTCCTCAATTGACGGAGAAATGGGAAGAAAAAAAAATACGTTCGCTATGAACATAGAATCTCCTCCTTTTTGGAAGTCTGTTAAAAAGGCAGCACTAGCTGCGTTTGAAGCGCGAATAGGCGCGCGCCTACGACGCGTTAAAAACGCGGTGTGCATACCCTTGGTATTATTATGAATTCATAACTACTTGGTTATGTATATTTTTCTACCTCAACTGAAAAGGTATTCTAATTCTATCAGACGTAGAAAAAATTGGCCATTATTTTTACGAGTACCTACAACGACTAATTCAAAGGCCCTGAACATATTACAAGAAAATATACCTTGCGAAGGTATTAACAAAGCTTGGTTCTGGACGAATAAATATTCTCCAGTTCTAACAGAATTATGTAACATCTTTTCCATCATTTATGACTATTAGGACCCAAAACTCCCAAAAGGTAATGTTGGAATATTAAAGACTGAAAAGGCTTAGTATGAATAATTCCCTGACCTCATTAGGTCGTGCAATACAAAATTCAAATATGACAGGGTTAATGTTGCGTCCACGGCCAGGCACAAAATAGATATGTACTATCGCAGAACTTTATATTTAAGTAGGTTGAAAACAAAATCCCGTGAACACGATGGCCACATTGTTACTGCCCCGGTTCTATAGCGGCTAAGCGCTGCAAGCAGAAATAATCCTTACGGTGTATAGACATGAACAAAATTCAAAAGTCATTTATTCAAACTAGGCTGAGAATCAGCACTTTTCGAACGTCAAAATTACATAAGACAGTCCCCCAAAACGCCCACCCTTCACCACTTCCTAGTGCTTTTGCTGGGAAGAAGTGGCGCAACAAACTCCCCAGCAGCACAGCTGTCTGTTCAGTTAGGAAAAAAAAAATGATTCTATACAATAATTTATAAGATAATTTACATTACGCAAAACACAATTTAAATTATAAATTAATAGCCATATGTCAGCTAGCACACGCCAATATACCAACCAAAAACATCGAGAACTATACTCAAGCAGAAATAAAAATAACTAAACGTAAACAATATCTAAAAAAAGAAAATAAAGCCTCCAGGCATAAAGGGCGTGCCCGCTTACATAGAGCTGTAACTAGAAGTTATAAATATAATTGATAAACTAGGACCATCGAGGTAAAATAAATAATTGTCGAGGTCGCTAGCTAACCACATATTGCAATACAACTCATTAAAAAAAAACATTGTAATGAGTAGATTATGTCAATAATAAACTAAAATAAATTGACACCGAAAGTAAAATTATAAACTTTTATATAAACTCATATAACCTGTCAGTAGGTAAACTAATTCTGGAGAAAGAACATTTAAACATTATCATGAGTTAATCACAGCGACCAACTATTCTTATCATCTATGTAGTCGTTGATAGAATAGTATGCCTTTGAACAAAGGTTGGACTTTAGTTTTAAACGCATTAAAAGGCAAATCTAGCAAAGAAGAGGGTAGCTTGTTATAAAAGGTTATACCAAGCCCAACGAATGAGTTATGAACCTTATGAAGCCGGTGAAAGGGAGCACGTAGTTTATCCTTACTTCTAGAACTTCTTCGATGGTACAAGTCCGTATCCGTCTCTGTTTGTTGTGGGAATGGTAGGTATTAACACGTTAGAACTGAGACGCAAGTGTGCACTTTTGATGCACTACTACTTATTGCTCAATAATAAGATCGATGACGCGAGTACTCTAGCTCGCTGTTCATTGTTTGCTCCGGACCGGCTGCGGCGGTCGCGCGCCTGTGCCTCGCGGTGCCTGTTCGCGGCTCCGCCTGTGCGTACCCATACTGCTCGATATGCCCCCACAACCCAGGCGATCAATCTGCTGAACGCCCTGATTGCTCAGGAGCCCGATGTTGACATATTTATGTATAGTGGTAAATTTATGTTAGATGTTTGTATTAAGTTTTTTACCTGAATGTGGTTGTTGGCTTGCTGCGCGCTTTGGTTTTTACTGTAAGTGCAGCAAGCAATTGTTATATAAATAAATAAATAAATAATAAATAAATAAGTCGTGCCATTAAAGTTGATACTTGAGGCCCCACGTATTTTGACTTGCGCAGTAGACGATTTATGGGTCCCTTTACCGGTATAAGTACCCCGCCGGGGTATCATCGTGGCGGCGGAAAGCCTTTGAACAAAGGTTGGACTTTAGTTTTAAACGCATTAAAAGGCAAATCTAGCAAAGAAGAGGGTAGCTTGTTATAAAAGGTTATACCAAGCCTAACAAATGAGTTATGAACCTTAAAGCCGGTGAAAGGGAGCACGTAGTTTATCCTTACTTCTAGAACTTCTTCGATGGTACAAGTCGTGCCATTAAAGTTGATACTTGACGCACCACGTGGTTTGACTTGCGCAGTAGACGATTTATGGGTCCCTTTAGCGGTATACCCCGCCGGGGTATCATCGTGGCGGCGGAAAGAGCGGTGGGAGGCGCGGTCAGGTCTCAACTTTAATGGCACGACCTGTACCATCAGAAGGCCGACCTACTGTAGGTAGGTCCAAGATATTCTGAGCAAAAAATCGAAAGTGCAATTGCGACTGGCTTTAGTTTTAAGACAGTTAGGAAGTGCACATGAGTGATTTACAGAATTATAATCATCAATACAAATAGTTGTAAGTATTGTATACATATTTGTCGTGGTTGCTAATCATATTTTAGTTAAAATAAAACCTGATACTCATGGGCGCCGGGAAGGGGGTGCAAGGGGGTGCACGACGAGATCCGAGGTACCTAAACTGCAAAAATGGTCGAGCTCGCTTTGTGGAGCTGAAGATGCACCCCCCTGAAAACAAACCTGCCGGCGCTCATGCTGATACTGATCTGCAAACTGCAACAAACGTAAGAAAATTTGAACGTCGCGTCGCGGGCTACCGTTGCAAGATGCAGACAGGCGCGACGCGACTCTAGTGGAACAATTTCTATGAAAATTTCACGTGTAAACTGTTCTACCGGTGTCGCGTCGCGTCGTGGCCGACGCGCCTGTCTGCGAAGCCTTAAGATCTCCGTACGTTTCTGCACGTCTATATCTGCGTTAGCCTGTTTTCGCTCGTTTTATGGAGCCCACTTTCTGTATCTATTTATTTTGTAGTCCAGGATCAATTGAAATCCTTTAATGACCGCAGATACAGGCAGCTGGGAGTCTCAACTGAGAATTAATTAGTGATCTTGCCACCGACGCGGTGCCTGATAAATTGGTGTTCGGTAAACTGTTATTTTAGAGGGCACGAGTAGACTGATTAAACTGAGACGATTTTTTGGCTGTCTAGGTTCTTGATCGTGATTTATTACAGTAATATAACATTATTTTCGTTTGTTCAAATATGTTTTTCGCTACATAACCGAAATCTTTGCTAATATTGTCAGTTTCTTCTATAATGAGTTGGTTTACTTTAAGAGCGTTTATTTTATTTATTGATATCTGGCCAACCAACAATTGTTTATACTGTTCAAATAAAGATTCTTATATCAAAGGGTTAGTATAACAATGTATTATAGGTTAGCACCGCATGCCCCATAAAGTAATAAGTGTAACCAGTTATATTAAAGCTTGAGGCAAAAATTTAAATCAAAGTTTAAAGACAGAATTAAAATCCAAATTAAATACAGAAATTAAAAAAACAAAATCAAAATTGAATACAAAATTGAAATTAAATAGAAATCACAATTAAATACAGAAATTAAAAAACAAAGTCAAAATTATACGAAATCAAAATTAACTACAAAATCACAATTAAATACAAAATTAAATACAGAACCTTTAAATACAAAAAATACAATAAGAATAGATTTAAAAGCACAATCAAAATGCAATACAAAATCGAATTCTCAATTAAAATGTCATAAAAGCAAATTCACAATAAAAATAACAACAAAAATCATATAAAAATCAAATTGAAATTATAGCCAATGTCAAAAAGAAATGCATTATTACACACTATTAAATGTTATTCTGTGGAACTTGCCAAACGAGTCGAAATGCACGTCAATGAGATCACGTATAGATAGTGCAATCCACGACGACGCGCCCCACTCCGCGACTACTGCAGTGCTAAGGTAAACGCGGGTGAAGTCGTCATGCCCCAATAGTCGACAATTAATCTAAAAACTTTTTTTTTTTTTCTACTGAACTTAAAATGGGCCGGTTTTTAGGGCAACATATTGTTGGTAACATATTGCACAATTGAAATGACAACACTGAGTTTTAACAGTCATGGCGTCGGAGATATGTTAGTCGAAACGTGTGTGCCCTAACAAAATCGTTTTTTCATGAAGTTCAGCTGTCAAAAGTGAAACTCAGCACGTGGTTTTGTGTTTTGATTTACATAACTCCAGTGGGGTCTGCGGTAAGTTTCTTTGTTTAATGAGTTAGTTAAGTTTATTTGCTAACGATGTAATATGCAATTTGGAATACTTTTAACATAGAAGATATTTTTTTTTAATGTGACATCTATTGGCACTTTAAAACTCCCATTTGACCCAAAACCCGTCATTTTAGAATTATTATGACGACTACTGGGACATGCTCAAAAGTTGCACCTAAACTCGTCATAATGAGGATATTTTGTGTTTTACAGTACAAAATGCGAATAAATAGCTAATATCGGGACTTTTACAAAATTGTTAACTCTCTAGAACAAACATATTTAAGGTTTAGACTACATTTGTTGATAAAACTGCGTTTCTTTTAAGCTTTTTCTTAGGGGTATATTTTACTCTGCTGGTTCTAGATGCATGTACACAGTCATGTTATTCGATTCAATGGATAGAATTTCCTTTATGGGCCGTCGAGTTGGAAGTTCATTTTTTTTTTGTAGATAGCACTCATTAACAGAAGGCTTTTCACAAATTTTTAAGTAGCAGATACTCACGGTTTACGAGATATAATTTTTTAAATTTTCCATAGAAAGTTAAAAATAACACGCAATTTAGATAGTTATCAATGTCATGGTAGATGTCAAATTTGACGTTTTACGTTCCGTTGACGGTGGAGGTGTGTAACATTCAATTTTATCATATTCTAACTTTAAATATATTTATATTTTCACATAGAAAATTCAAATTAAATTAAAAAAAAAAAAATGTAAATTTGATACGTAATTAATGTGAACAAAAACGCGCTGTACTATGCAATTAAATTGACTTTTTTACATAAAAAATAACGTTTTTTTTTTTACACTGGAACGGAACGTGAATCTGCTCGGATGAGTTAAGGTAAGTTTTTAATTATTGTATATATGCTAGCGTGAGTTGTTAATCTGCAGATTTTCTCACGTTAGTAAATATAGTGCAGGTTAAGATTTTATTTTACTTACTACATAGACAGAACTTAGCCTCAGAACCGACACGGGGCACCCCGACCCCACGTAGTCTTTTGGTCCCTACCCCTAGAGTGTATTTATAAAGGCGGGAGCCAGAAGCTGGAGGGAGCTCCTGAGTGGAGCAAGCCACACGAGGCCGAGCAGAGCGAAGGGGGGAGGTGGCGAGCGTAGCGAGCCGGCGACCTCCATAGCGATGCGAAGGTCGAGTGTGTTGTAGCGACACTCAGGGGTGACCGAGAGCTTTTGGCGGGAGCACACCCGGAGTCCGACTCAGTACACAGTACAACATCCACAAAAAAAATATACAAATAACTACCCAGAAGTAATTACTAATTTAAATCATTTTTTTTATTTGTTTCAGATCTATGTGGAACTGGAGAAAGATTTTCTCCAAACGATTCGATATTCTTATATGATTAATATAAGAATAATAATATTCCTTGTGTTTTATTTTAACTATCCACCCTAACCTAACCTCAAAATTTAAACCACGGATATCTCCGTAACCATGAGGTTCCGCGGGTTGGGATTGGTACAGGTGGGTAGGCACCTCCCATCCTCGCCCTCCCCGCCCCATAAATCTTTGGAAATTAGAGTTCAAATTGATGGAAATTAGTGTTTTAACCTAACCTAACCTCAAAACTTTGACCATGGATATCTCCATAACCATGGGGTTCTGCAGGGTGGGAATGGGACAGGGGGTAGCCCTTCCCCCCCCCTCCCCCCCTTTCCCTCCCCGACCCTTAAATCGACGGCCCATAATGGAAATTTTAACCGATTCAATTATTTTGTTTCTTAATGGTTAAACTGGTTTTCTATAAGTATGCACTTTCTACGAGTGTTTTTTTTAGGTATATATTGGCCGCTGTAGGCCTCCGCCATTCGATTAAGGACACGCGATACATATCTACCGCTTTGGGTACAAGTAGGTCTACCACTTGCCTTTGTTTCTACTACGCTTGGATTACAATTTGTGGCAAGCAAAAATTTACTGCTCTTACACTATGCTTTTTGTTCGAAATAACTGCATGTCATCACACGTATTGTACCGCGTCTCCCTAACGTGCCTTAATAGCGCCTGTATAAAAATTATGTCATTCAACTAGTTTTGACGCAAAAATGATTAAAATCAGTTTTAAAACTAAGATGACATAGCTTCCATCGCTGTCACTTCTTTGCTTGTCGTATTCGATATTGGTGGGTTAAGAGTAATCTTAAGTAAGATTTTTTTATTTAAGATTATAAGTACCTAGTGATTGCATGATCGTAATTTTAATTACAGATCATGACTGAAAGAAACTACAAGCAAAAGGACCTTTTAAAAGCCATAGAAGCTGTAAATCAAGGGGCCACAACATCAGATGCAGCAAGAAAATTTAAAGTGCCAAGGACCACATTAAATGACAAGATTAAAGGGCGTAGTTTAGTCGGCTGCTCTAAAGGACCAACGACTGTTTTAACTCCGGAAGAAAAAGAACATTTAAAGAACTGGTTAATTTTCATGGCAGAAAGTGGTTTTCCTGTAACATTAGATCAGTTATTAGATAGCGTCAAATCATTAGTTACCAAATTCAAACGTAGTAACCCATTTACTAACAATAGACCAGGTCGACATTGGTTCGAGTCATTCATAAAGCGTCACCCTGAAGTGGGTCGGAGGGTGTCCCAAAATTTGACACAATCTCGAGCATTAGTCACGGAAGATGATGCTCGTTTAGGTACCTGTTTTCTAAAGTCTGAATAAGGTTTACATTGCGGACTGATTATAAATAATTAAGATTATTATTAGATATATTATTATTGGGTTTGAACGCTTAGTTGTAATCATAATTTTGTTTGATACCTTTAAAACAGATTTTGAATTCAAACTCTCTATAGAGATTTTTGCAAATCGTACTTAGCATGCGCTAAGCAGTTCAGAAGTTTTGATGAATGACAACCTTACCTACATATTTATGAATGTTAGTAATTATTTCGCGGAAAGCTATATAAATGAATGTGGCTTTTATTTTTTGTTAAAACTGATTATTTTATTAGGTTTATGAGCACTGATTTTACAATTTAAATATTTTAACAGTAATAATTTTACTCGTGCTACATATGCACATGACTGCATGTTTATTATGATTAAGATTTATTAAAATATAACATATATTTTATAGACTGATTTTGTGATTCCAAGCGTTTGATTTTAGGAATATAAATTAAAATGCAACTATGTATCTGTTTTATTGAATACCTGCTCTTCTAACAGATTATAACCTGCTATTCTAAATAGGGATTTGGTTTTCTATCTATCTACCTAATGTTTCAAAGGCACAAGTATGCTTAACAAATTCAAGCACAAAAAAAATTACTTATCTTGAACTTTATGTTCAAGAACAGAGAGTTTATATTAGCATTAAAAGTTGACGAGTACTGGGAATATTTGACGAGTATCCGTACAAATCAGACGACTATTGGTACAAATCGCCCTTTTTTTACTTTTGCCTTAATAAATTCATAAACCCATCAAAATGATTAAAAAAAAATAGTAACTTAGAATAACGAATAAATTCTCTATCACGTCATGCAAAAATTGTCATTTTCTATTAAATATTTAACACACAGTAGCGCTTCAAAGTCAGTGATTTCCGAAATCCGACGAGTATTGGTACGTTTACCTTATTCTGTAACCATCTCACCGTGAAAACTTAGGTGAAGTGAGTTGTCATTCCAACAGGGTGAGATGACACTGACAGCTCACTCCACGCTCACTTCACATGTTTTCACGGTGAAGTGGTTACGGGAATCGACATGCTGTACTGTAAGCTGTACTTTAGTACGGAGCGGAGAATATTAATAGATAATGAATTGCAATTATAAAACTGAATCCCTCCGACCCTTGCTCGCAGAAGCGCCAGCCCGCGTTATGCTGAGAAATGTAGCACTAAATTCCCCAATTAATAATAATATTAATATCTGTTTGATCCAGCCTGTCCCATCTTGCTGTCCTCCCGCCCGCGACGCCCTAAGCCGAAGTTCGTACCCCACAGGAGGTGCCCTTAGCGAGCGTTCGCTTACTATAACATAGAATAGTTTATGCACCTGGCTGGAGGCTTTAAGTTAGTAGCTTAAGGCATCCACAGGATAGTCCGGTTAAGCAGCTCCGACCTCAATCTGAGAGTCAACTGCGGGATGCCATATCAAAAAAAAAAAAAAAAAATTAATGTTGTAATGTAACCGTTTTAGGCATAGATATGGAAAGTTTCCAAATACTTTTTTGAAGTGAAAACTTCTTCAGCGGCGTTGTGCACTTTTTTTGTGATGGGTGGAAATTGTTAATCTCGCGTCAGGACACGTGACCTGATCGAAAATTCGTAAGATGGAGGGAGAGTAGACCGGTGCAAAATTATTCCCTAACCATTCCAAAATATCAAAAATGCACAACGTTAATATTCAAATTTTCACTTCTGCCGGCACTCCCGGAGTGCAATCCGTTTTTTTTTTTCATATAAAACTAAGAATTCGGTGTTACGAAACTAATTATTGCATTTCATTAATTATCAATATTTTAAAATCAAAACAGGTAAATATTTGACAGCTTTTTGCGACGTTGGCAACGTGTAGGAAAAGCTCTCTTAAGCTCAAAAATATCTTAACTAATTCATACGAGTATATTAGCTTATTTTTTATGTTGTTATGCCCGACAAGGCCCACAATGCTCCAAAACTAATGTATGTCTTTATGTACCTACCACCTAAGTTCAGCATCGCGCAATTAGAGTTTACCGCGCGAATGATAAGACTATCCGATATCAATCGTCGGGCAGTTGCCCGCTAGACACGACACCCGTCTGGTCGGAGGATCCTCCCTTTTCTAATGAAAATTAGTGAACTTTACGCCCTGTTCCTCATGCCTCTAAATACCTATAACATAACAGAATTAAATAGTTATTTATCCAACATGTGAGGAATGTTCGTTTTTCCTATGAGTTTTGATTTTGAGTCTTGAGCGAACGAAGGATTGAAAAATAGAATCACGAGCGCAGCGAGTGATTATAAAATTCAATCCTGAGTAAGCGAAAGACTCAACAAAACGAATAGCAAATGAACTTGCTCACAAGTTGCATACAAAACTTTTCACCACTCCCAGCAAGAAAGTATTCAGTCACAAAGCAAATCAAAATAATTCTTTATTATAAAATAAAAAGAGCTGATAATCATGAAAATAATTTAAAAATGAAATGTAAAATTACTGCAATTTTTCAAGTTAAAAGTAACGTTTTTATTGGGTACATTTATCGTTGTTTTATTACTATTCACTTGAGTGTTTGATATTCCTGTATCATTAGAAGGGGCCTGAGGTGGGGCATTGACAGTATCTTCTGCCGCAACACTAGCCGACGTCGTCGTAGACGGCTTCGTCCAAGAGTCTGTAGGTTCCATTTCAGCACCTCCCCTTGATGTTGACGGCTGGGGCGACAAAGATCTACTTGATGGTTTGAGGTTTATTGATTTTATTATATTGTTGCAGATTTTTGTTTTATTTTCTATTGAATCTTCAATATAACTTTCGGCGACTGTGTTAGACCGCCAGCCACCGTGTCGTTTTAATGATGTAAGATCTGCTCCTGAATCGGACAAAAGAGTTGCCGACGTCCTTCTTAGGCAGTGTCCCGTGTAGAGGTGTACATCTTCAAGATTTAAAAATTGCGCAATTTTTTTTGACACTTCGCCAATTTTATTAATGCCCATGGGCTGTCTCTTGCACTTCCCATTCAAATATTGCAGTAAAAGACGGTCGGTTTTGATTTTATCAGGTCGTAAAGCAATGTATTTATTGATAATAGCGCAGTATTCTTCCCTTATCACAAAAGATCTATTAATTTTGGTCTTCGTTTCAAGTAATTTTATGAGCAGTAATTTTTCTGAGTGTTTCTCTACGTCTTGAATGCGCAGATTTAACATTTCTGAAGAACGACAAGCTCCACATATTCCAATTATTAAACATACCTGAAACAATGTAATTTTATTTGTAATAAGTATAGCAAAATAATTAAATCAGCGCCATCTGTGAAATTTTGCCAGAACTAGCAAAAGCCAAGCAAGTTATTTTAACCAGGGTGAAAAATTGTAGGAAATACAAAATATTAAACTTAAACTTACTTTTAATCCGAGAAAAGTATCATCTGGGGCATCGTTTAAAAATTTCTCAACTTGATTTGCCGTAAAAACTTTTGATTTCTTGCTTTTGAACCCAGAAGACTGTATTTTAAGAAATGAAATCAGCTTATGATATTCTTTTATATTTATGTTATGTTTCGTTACCAATACTAATTTTATCATAGAATAAATACTCCACAATGTACTGGGTTGCTTCGTGTTTGAAATTTCCATGAAATAAGACAGCAAAACCGTTTCGGAGAAAGTTTTCGCATTTTTTGAAAGTCTCCATTGATTGAAGGTATCAAACGTTTTAAGATATCTTTCCTTCGATTTTTTGGGCAAAAAACTTAGTTCGGCATTTGAAACAAGGTTTTTTAACTCTTTTGGAGTTAAACTTAAATCTTCCTCACTAGAATCACTCATTTTTTTTAGTAATCAAAATCGCACGTAAACAAAACTTAACTTGAATTTTCGCGCTTCTAATGTACTTCTTTCACAGGCTTCTATCACAGGCTTCTTTCTTTGAGTGCGTTCAAAAATTATAATCCTAAATTTAACGATGTATTTTTTCAATATTTTATTAAACTTTTTTAATGCTTCTGAACAATACTATAACAATAAAATACACTTACAATAATTTGATAAATTTTATAAAACACATTAATCTTAACCTATAAATATTTCTATTCTAAGCACAAAATTATTTCTTTTTTAAAATATCTTTAAAACTTAACATAAAAAAATCAGGCAAGGTTAGTTTCTGAACGGGATCATTACTTTCCTCACTGTTCAAACAGTGAGGAAAAACCAACTTTCCTCACTGTTCAAGCAGTGAGGAAAAACTAACTTTCCTCACTGTTTTCGTAGAGGAAAGACACTTCTTTCGTGCGGGAGTGGTGAAAAGTGTATTTATTGGTCTTATGCATACGTTTGCTGCACTATTTCTTTTAACCCCATTTATTAAATCTGCTGAGTCCTTTACAGTAAACAGAGACCTTAACCTTTAATCAAATGTATTATATAAAATAAGCACTCAGCAATAGCGTCGTATTTATTTTCAATGAAGGTTTCCAGGAATTAGTCTTTGAAGTATACACTTGCACCTCGTAATTTTAAACCAAATTTGATTTAAACTTTGCAAAAGTGAAGTTACTATTGCGAACACGAGAACCCTTTGATCGCAAGAGCTCCTAAAAGATAGCGCGAAGGTAGGGGGCGGTTTATAAAGATGGTCAACGCTCGGAAATAGATGAGCAAAATATATTGTCGAACCGTGTAATCAATCAGTCTTGTCAAATAAATGTCATAATTTGGGTTGTCCATTCAGCGCTTTTTCACCCACTGATTTATTGGATTAATAAGTTTCGACGCTTGAACACGGTAGACGAAGTATTATTGTATTTCCTCACACAAAAGAGGAGCATTAATTTCAATTTGAGAAAATTTTATCAGACTATTATGCAAGCAGGCGAACCGTAAATTCAAATTACCTAACTCTTCCTTTACATAAATCCCTTTACGCGAATGTTCGGGCAGATTATATCACTGGCATTCTTTTTTCAGAATTTGTAAGGGTCCTATAGTAAAACTTGTTCATATTCATGAGTAATTTCACCCTCTGAAAGATTGTCATGGAATTTAATGTTAGCCTATACAACGTGCCGCTTTAGGCTGACTGTCCATTGGAGTTGAGAGGAGAGGAGCGGAGCGGAGAAGAGATGACCGGAGCGGAGAGGAGAGGACCGGAGTGGAGCTGTGCCAATATTAACCAATGGAATTGCATAAATCTCCGCTCAGCTTCAGTGGACAGGGATTTGCGAAATAGTTTAAAAATTAATACAAACCGGAAAGCGGAGAAAAACCGGCCGCGGGGTATTGCAGCCCGCTCAAATGACTCGTCACGTGAACTCGGCCTAGCTCCGCACAGTCAGCACTACCTCGCTCCGCATCAATGGACAGACACAGTCCGCAACTCCGCTCCGCATTACTCCCTCGCTCCGCTGCCTCGCTTCGCGTCAATGGACAGGTAGCCTTAATGGCGACATTAATTTAACACACATATACGGTTACGCGTCTTCAGTTTTATGAAGATATTTTAATTTCATTAAACGTTATTATTTATTGACTCATATTCAATTTTCTAAAATAGCATCTTGCAGCAAATCCCCGTGGACTTTTAACCGTTAACTTATCTAACTAACGTAACTTAAATAACTGTAGCGCAAAGGTTATTAGCCGGGATCACGGATCATGACATCGCATCAATGAAATTAATACGGATAATTTACAAAGGGTTGTTGTTTGAAATTTTAATTGTTCAATTTACGAATCATTTTATTATTATAATTATAACCCTACCCGCCCTGCCCGTGTGTTAATGTTGCCATTGTAGCGGCACATTGTATCACTAACTAGTCGTAGGTATCTCATTAAAATAATTCGCTACTACATAGAAACAATGCACGTTGAAAAGGTTGAAAATTCAAAGTTCACCAATAGCATTTGTAAAGTTTCAAGCGCTATCCAACTCGGCACTACTTCAACTATGTTTCTTAACATTTTCTAATTACTCTCGGTGCCTGGTTTCAATGCTGTAATGAACCCTAATGTACTTTGTACACTGAGATAAATTCGTGTCGGTTTCAGCTGTTTATTTAGATTTAGGTAATAAAGTTGCTTTGTGGAAATGTTATTTTATCTTGAGTAGGCACAAGTTTTCGCTCATTAAAACGTTTTGAAAGACAGCAATGGTGCCACTTAATAGGCTGACTGTCCAAGATGTCATGTTTTCCTAGACCAGCATGCATGATGTACCAATAATGTCAATGCAATACTGTAAGTAATCATGTCCAGAAAAGATCTCACTATTTACATACGAAGTGGACAATCATGACATAGAAAAATAACCCTTCTGATCAGTTCCCTACCCCTTATTGTATCGCAAGGAATTCACCCACATTCCGTACACGCTTATACCTTTGAGCGCTTGGAACCTTGCCGGCGTGAGCATCCTCAAAGGACTCACAAAGGCTATTATTCACTGCGAGCAAAGGCAATTGTTCACCGCGTTCACTGCCTAAGGCAAATTTTATAGCTAACTAAAGTATGATGTTAACCTGTTAACAGCCATCTGTCCAATTTGATTAATATAACTAGGGTTGCCAACCTACTATATAATATAGTATCCTGCTATATTTAGAGGCCTAAATACCATATTTCTAAACAAACAATATAGTAGGCGAAACTACTATATTTTCATGTCAATACAAAATGGCGAAATGAGCGCAATAGGACCAGTATTAATCTCATAGAAGCTGAATTAATGGTATTTAGTAACCTTAATGTAGTGTAATTATAGTTAAAGGTTTGCGACATACCGTACTTATATTTTATTTATTTTTTCGCTATATTTTATACATTTACAGGCAATGGCTTCAAAAATACTTTATTTTATATAAAAAAAAGTTGGCAACCCTATATATAACTGAAGCAAGCTCTAGAACGCGATGTATTACTATCTAAAGAGATACCAAAGTCCTGTCTAGAAATACGTTTCATGTCTTATTTTATTTACTCAGAAAACAGTTATTTCTATTAGAACTACAGGCATGTTCGTATTGTGGTATTCCCGTGTCGCGATCGGGGCGGTTTTTATCTTTCTAATGCAAATGGCGGTTAACAGCCCTTCTACCTGCTTTTATTTTCAATTCAACCTTGTTTTTGCCTTGGGGCCCTAGGGTTGGATTTGGACAGTTTAATTTCAGTCACACATTGTTATCCTTGATAACTTTTATTAATTTCTTTAGAAATAAGTTCAATTCGTTGTATAATATCAAGCATTCTAAAATATGTAAACCGTAGCCTCTAATGGTCAGTTAGCCCAGGTTCGCTCGCACTAAATTTTCAACTCTCGGTATTGAACCGAGCATTCATAATCAAAAAAAAAAATCGTCGCGTAAAAATAGCGAACCTGAGCAGTCTCCTGATGTTGTCATGGATTATCACGATTACGTATATTTGTCACCATGAACCATACAAGTATATCGATTATCTATTATCAATCCACTACTCGACATAAACATCTCTAAGTACAGTGAAAGAAACAGTGTCTTTCGCTGGCATGTTTTCAAGATACATCCTAAACTTGACTCAACGTTAGGTTTAAATTCTGACCTATCTAATAGAAACGTCTTGATATTTCAGCTGTAGTTAGTTTAAACATAACATAACATCACGCCTGTATTCCCCAAAGGGTTAGGCAGAGGTGTACCTATAGTACACCCACATTTTGCCATTATTTTTAAGTCCCATGTAATAGGGGGGAGCTCATACACGTTAAAACCTTAGTCTAGTTAAAAAGTTTTAATTAAACTCCTCTAATGTAAGTCTAAGCCACTATTCTGTATTTTGTTAACTTATACAAATTATGTATAAACTTTAGCACCTTGAAAAGTTTGCTACAGACATAAGGAAGAAACTTTTAGAATATGCGGCTTGGCATCTTGTTAAAAGCCAAAGCTTGTTAGTCACATTACGAGGTTATTGCAACTCACATTGTGTTGGAACTGTTTTTTTTTTTAAATTATTATTATAAGCCTCCCTTCCCTCTTTCCAGTTTTACCGGGCTACTAGTCCAGAGTCTAGCACATCCCGCTATCTCTTTTTCGGCCTGTAGCATTTATTTTTGATACCATAACATTTTCTTTATTTCAATAAAAATATGTAATGTCGGTTCTCACGGTGGCTAAAATATTTTCATATTATATTATTAATTTATGTCTGGATTTTCAACTTTTAATTAATGAATTGTTAATTCTGACAAACTGTATGATGAGGTTTATTTTAGAATTAACTCTTTGGTTTCTCCAAAGAGGTAAAGAGTACCTAGGAGGTCGTCCATTAATCACGTGATGGTTTTTAGCAACTTTTTAACCCTCCGTAACCCTTCTAAGTCACGTGTATCTTTTTGATGCAAAGTATCTTAAAAAAACCGGCCAAGTGCGAGTCGCACTCGCGCGCGAAGGGCTCCGTACCATTATCTATAAAAACGGCAAACAAATCATGTCTGTTGTATGGGAGCCCCCCTTAAATATTTATTTATATTAGTATTTGTTGCTATAGCGGCAACAGAGATACATTCTCTGTGAAAATTTGAACTATCTCTCACGGTTCACGAATGAGATACAGCCTGGTGACAGACGGACGGACGGACAGCGATGTCTTAGTAATAGGGTTCCGTTTTTATAACCCTTTGGGTACGGAACCCTAAAAATTACAAAATATTTTTTTTTAAATAGAAATAAAAAGTGAAATATTATATTTGGGGGGTCGCTCTTCGGTTTAGAAATGCGCGTTCAACGAAAAAATAAATGCACGTGATATTTCACTACACTCCTTGTGATATTTCGTGATTTTTTCCGAACACCCTCCCCCCTTTTGAGCCTCACGTGATTTATAGACGACCCCTAGGTACTCTTTGCTTCTTTGGAGAAACCAAAGAGTTAATTCTAAAAAGCCCTCATCTTAAAGTTTGTCAGACCTATATAAAATTTAAAATAATTATTTCTGATTACAACCTACTTTGATTCAGTCAGTTTATATATTACTTCTTTATGACAAAAGTTGTATACACTGTAATAGTCCAATATAATCAAACTTGGTGTAACTCTATTGTATTGGCTAAATGTGTTACATAAAAGTGCAGTAACAATGACAGTTTATTTCATAATCAAATTGTTTAACTTTTAAATTGCTTGTGAAATTGTTATGTCTTAAAGCCAATTTTCAGGGTAAAAAGTACCTTATTCAAACATTTTCAAGAAAACTATCTGCCTAATGTTATCTCAAATGTTTTTGTCTCTGAACCGCACAAGATTGCCAGGCATTTCATTTCTTAGGCAAAACATTAGTAGGGATTATTAGACAATTTCGCAAAAATATTTTCTTTTTACGTATCCATTCTTTAAATTCTCTGTTCACAATATTAATAAAAACAATGCCCCTAGGAGAATTAGGTTATATTTAGCAGCGGGCATAATAAAGAAATGATATTTCTTCGGGCGTTTTTCGTCTACGGTATCTACCTACGGTTGACTACAGAAATAAAAACGCCGGATTCTTGGCACTTGGCTAATGTGTATTCGACTATATAGATGACTTAATAATTTTATAAATTTGATTATGATTGGTGGGCATGGATTGCGTCAAATCGTGTGAAAGATGATGGCGCTTGAAACGGGGTGAATTGGCGTACCTAATGATTCTTAATTGATATGCTTTCTGGGCCACCAAGTTCTTTATTCTGAGAAAAACCTTTCAGGATATACATAACATAATCTGCCTAGAATGTTCCCACTGTTGTTCTGTTCTGGGACACAGGCCACCTCTCTTCACAGATGGAGTGGGATGTAATGTAGATTACATGCGGGCCCAATGCGGGTTGATACAGTCACATGTTTTCGAATTTTCGGTTCTATTAGGACATGCCGGTTTCCTCACGATGTTTTCCTTTACAGTTTTGAGAGTAGTGGTGATGAAATTATTTACGCAAAGTAAAGCGCGTGCCTGCTGGTGAATCCACGATCTACAACTCGTGTGTCGGGGCCGTCGTGTTAGCACTATCTGTAAATATGTGTGAGCACCATGTAGGTATCTACTTATCACATAATTAATTTATCTTATATTGCTTCATTATTTGTGATACATGGGTTACATGCAGGTGGTCATTACATAATTATATCCTAATAATGTTCATTCCATGATCAGCCACTAGGGCATACAAATGATTAAATAAAATAATGAAAATATGAGTCTGAAATTCTAATTTCATTTAAGATTAAATACAAATAACATTATTACTATTGCATATAATAATAATATATATACAGGATTACTGGTAATTCGACGTATATCCGTCAGGGGCTGATAAAGGGGGCCAAATGCAACAAATTGAACCCCCCATATGTATGGCCGAAATTCAATAGTATTCGAGATATTTGAATTTTAAGGGTTTTTCGATATTTACCCAAAATTTGACATTTAATTCCAAATAAAAAAAAAACTACACATTTGAATGGGTACCATTAAAAATCATGTTGTAGCTAGCACTTCAATTAAGCTATGGACATAGTTAAAACTACTTAATTTAACAAAATAATTAAAATAATGAACGATATAAGAATAACATCTTACCAATATTTTTATTTTACGCTTCAAAAATGTTGCCTCCTCACAAAAATTTCTATGACATTAATCGTAAAAATAACTAGAAAAACTTGCCTATTCTGTAAGCTTTCCAAAAAGGTATAAAAATCAACTTTAAAATACATAATTCGTGGCATGGCATGTGTTTGAACCGGCGCGGGGAGAGAAATAATGTGTGTTTTAGTTTATGATCCTTGCTAAAACAACCGATTTTACTGGCGGAATTCTTCGTGATGGGGCGGGGTGTGAGGGTGGGGGAGCACACGGCGTCTGCTGTGCTCGCGTCGCCTTCCTTAGTAAGTTTCGACTCTACGCCGCGCAAGCACGTGTGTTGTTATCTTGCTATTAACCAATCTCTCATCGCGTTAATTTGTTATCGATCATTATTGTTAATTCTTGTTTCTCTTGTTATTATTTTTGTTATCATTGTTATTTCGGATACCATGGCTTCGTATGCTAATAACGAATACGCAGACATTATGTTTTGTTATGGTTTTGCCGATGGAAACGCGGCTGCGGCTCGGCGAGAATACCAACGCCGCTTTCCCGATCGTCGACTTCCCCACGTTACTGTTTTCGGGAGCACCTATCGACGATTGTCTGAAACTGGCAGTGTTCAGAGAGCACAATTCAACGCTGGCAGACCTCGACGGTATACGGCTGACGAAGAGGACACCATTCTTCAGTGTTTTATTGATGACCCAAACATCTCAACGAACATTGTTGCAAGACAGCTCGGTATGTCCCAGTGGAAAGTGTGGTCGGTAGTACATCTATCAGGTAGACACCCGTACCATTATCAACCTGTCCAAACATTGCACGAGGGAGATCCTGCCAGGCGACTCGAATTTTCTCGGTTTATGTTAAACGCTGACGCTGACCAGGAACATTTCCTAAGAAATATTTTGTGGACTGACGAGTCAAAGTTTGACCGGGATGGTATAACGAATTACATAACTTACATTTTTGGGCACGTAAAGCAGGCAGGAATCCAAAAAAACTAAAAGAAACTGCGTCGCAAATGAGATTTTCCCTGAACGTATGGATGGGTGTCGTTGATAATTATTTGGTGGGCCCTCATTTCTTGCCCCAAAATTTGAACGGCGAAAATTACGAGGAGTTTTTGAGAAACAACCTAGACGATTTGTTGGCGGATGTTCCCGAAGAAATAAAAAACAACCTTATGTTTCAACATGATGGGTGCCCAGCACATTACCGGATTACTGTCCGACAGTGGCTAGATGAGAGATTTCCAAACCGATGGATTGGGAGGGGAGGGCCAATTCCGTGGCCAGCACGAAGCCCTGATATCACACCACTTGATTTTTACGTCTGGGGTCATATGAAGGAATTAGTTTATGTGACCCCAATAAATTCAGTCGAAGAACTTCGACAGCGAATAATAAACGCGGCGCAACAGATGAGAACAACGTTTCATCAAGAGTGACGAAAACCGAAGTTAGGAAAAGAATTCGAACTTGCATTCGTAATAGAGGGGCTCATTTTGAACAAGATGTGTAAAATTTTTAATAAAATTTGACGTACATTTTTGAATGCATTTTATTTCATACAAATACAAATTCTCTCCCCGCGCCGTTTCAAACACATGCCATGCCACGAATTATGTATTTTAAAATTGACTTTTATACCTTTTTGGAAAGCTTACAGAATAGGCAAGTTTTTTTAGTTATTTTTACGATTAATGTCATAGAAATTTTTGTGAGGAGGCAACATTTTTGAAGCGTAAAATAAAAATATTGGTAAGATATTATTCTTATATCGTTAATTATTTTAATTATTTTGTTAAATTAAGTAGTTTTAACTATGTCCATAGCTTAATTGAAGTGCTAGCTACAACATGATTTTTAATGGTACCCATTCAAATGTGTAGTTTTTTTTTTATTTGGAATTAAATGTCAAATTTTGGGTAAATATCGAAAAACCCTTAAAATTCAAATATCTCGAATACTATTGAATTTCGGCCATACATATGGGGGGTTCAATTTGTTGCATTTGGCCCCCTTTATCAGCCCCTGACGGATATACGTCGAATTACCAGTAATCCTGTATGCATGACAGACACAAGACAATCAACAACAATAAATTATCGTCAAGCGGACACGAAACATTAATAAAGTTTTAGTCGATACAAAATCATCTACTGAGTAATAGCACTTTTCCATAAGAAATTGGAACAATTTATTTTTAAAGATATTAATATTGCTACATTCTTTTATTTCATTAGGAATTTTATCGTAGATCTTCGTGGCCATAGCCGACACTTTTCCCAAAGAGGGTAGTTCTATATTGACTGGTAAGGTTATTATACAAATTACTTCTATTTCGCGATCTGAGCTCTAATGTAAATAGTGATGGATGATGTCTATTAAACAAGGCCATTTCAAGAATATGTAAAGATGGCACGGTAAGTATTTTTAATTTTTTTAAATATTCCTTGCAGCTGTCAGTTCTGTTGAGACCACACATTGCTCGCACGCACCTTTTTTGACATTTAGAGACTTTATCCCGGTTGGTAATATTTCCCCAGTATATGATTGCATACCTGAGTCTAGAAGCAACATTAATATGATAAGCTACGAGCAATGTGTTAAGATTGACCTTTTTGGCTAGCATGTATAAACTATAAGATGACTGGTTGCGCTTCATAATTTATAAATCTTATATTTTATTACATCACCTTCTGGCGATTGAGAGGCATTGGTTTGATAGTTCTAATTTATTAAACAAGTGTCACATATCGTTGGTTTGGTGACGTTCCATGCGGAAGTGTCTGTCAACGCTTCGGAGCTGTTGACATCGGTCGGCTTCCTGAGTCTCGTCTTGACCACGGGATAATGCGCACGCGTCCCTTCGCATAATATACTGTGTTATGTATCGCTGGCCAGCATAGTGTACCTACTGTGAGCTGTTTATCCTGACCGCGGCATCCATCTGCTTCTGCTTGGGGATCGCTGGATCAAAGGTATGTGGCATAACTAATAAGTTGGACTTTATCCATTGCCTTTCGTCTCATTTAGGTTTTTTTCTTCTTTAAAGTTAGCACCGCTGAATCAGCAATATAGCCTAGATTGCTCTAATAATTTAGGTTCACGCGCGTATGATTTTATTAGTAATTTTTCGAATTAACATCAAAATTCTAGAGGTTATACGCAACATTTTGGTCCTTCGAGCCGGATAAATTAATTTTGGGCCTATTTACGGCCTATTTTTTGAGTTCTAAAAGTCTAACTTTAAGCAAAAAAATCTCGAGAATTTTCCATATCAATTGCATATCATCACACAACTCTCATCTTTATTACGTTAGGAATAAGGGTCAGACTGCCTTGCATACAGTAGTTCTACCGGCAAATTAATTGTTAGTTTAAATCTTTAATTTCACTAATTACAACTCTGAAATATACATATAATTGAATATCAACGTTGATTCATATCGCTAAATAAGTTAATTTAATAAATCAGTTGGTTTTCGGCGTAATTACATGTTTTTTTTTGTTCGTGTATGAAAATTGTCGGTAGTTGTATAAAATTCCTCAAGTTGGCCTACGTGACTGTGGAATTTTACATTTCTTTGTTCTCGTACGGCTAATTTTTATTTACGTATTAGAAACTTTTATATTTTTTTCTAATCGAGATTTGCTGAATGAATGATATTGATGGTTATTGTATGATACACTTGTACTGTTGGTTCATTAGGGACATGCCTACAATATTCGTATTGCACGAGTAGGTATTTTTTATAATATCGAGACTCCACCGCATTTGATTAATTATTGCAATTAATCATCTTAGACCGCATTTGGCTAATTAATGCAATTAACCATTTTATCATCGCGTCGCTTGTTATTTTATTTTGTAAGGTAACTTGATCTTTTGATAGGAACCTTCAGGTAAAATAACAGATTTGTATAAACTTTACGCGTTAGTTCTCCTCATAGGAAACAGCCGTATATTTATACATATCACCCCCGCACCTGACTTGGTAAACGTAGCACTTACTAGATAAGTTATTTCGAACGGTCATCTACGCATTTATACTTGTTAGGAATTTTATCGTTTCTTACGAAGGTATTTCGTTACGAATACATTGGCATCGCTTACGGTAATAAGTGTCTATACTTATTTCTAAGTTTCACACTTAACTTATTGTTGGTTAAGAATCTGTTTTATAGGTATTGAGTAAGTTAATCTCATATAAATAGAAGTAGTACAGAATAAATTGTTATCGCATCGCATCCAACATAAATGCTAATTATCGGTTTGTTGGAGGGTTGTAGGTATATCTAAGCTAATTATGAATATATGATATAGATAGGTACGTTCTTAAGGTATTAGGCGTGCTTACTATTCTTAATTGTATTAGACTTTGTTATTTGCAATCTTTTAAGTTTTTGTTCGTTTTATATTTTTCAACCTTACAATTTATTATTGTTAGGGTTCGCGCGTACGGATAAGTGGTTCCGTACTATTATTTAATTAACCTTACAATTTATTATTGTTAGGGTTCGCGCGTACGGATAAGTGGTTCCGTATTATTATTTAATTAATTTATTAAATCGTTCGCTGAGTTATTTTGTTTTTTGATATACCCCCCTAATTTCACTCACGAATTTTAGGGTTCCGTAGAAGTAAGTTAGAGTTCGGTTGATTTAATCTAAAATTTATTTTTTGTCAGGTTTTAATTTCTGTTCACAATGAGTGACAAGGTTAAACTTAGATTGTTTGAAAGTAAACGCGACTCGTATTTCGCACGGGTTCAAGTTATTTTTGATTCAACAAAATCTTTAACAACCGAAAGATTACGTAATACTTTTATTGCTCAGGCTAAACAAATTGATGGATTACGTAGCGAATTCAATGATATTATGGACGAGATAAATATGTTAAATTTGACATTAGATCCAAAGTACGAAGTAAGCTATAGTGCATTAGATTCATTTGATGAGTTGGTCTGCCAGATAAAAAATACTTTAGCTTCATTAACTGAATCAAATGATTCCAAGGAACCCTATGCTGCTGCTTCGCTTAGCACGAAAGCGAGTCCTAATGCTTATCATATAAAGGTACCTAAAATCGAGCTGCCTACCTTTGACGGTGATATTCAGAGCTTTCCGTTCTTTTATGAGACTTTCAAACGTATTATACATACTAACGTAGATTTATCAGATTCTGATCGCGTTCATTATCTGTTGAGTTGTTTAAAGGGAAAGGCTAGGAATGTGGCAGTAGGTATTGTACCTTCTGGCGATAATTACCGCTTAGTCTGGGATGCGCTTATCGCAAAGTACCTGGATACTCGTGCGCTCGCCACTAATTACCTAAATCAGCTGTTCTCATTGAAGTCGTTCGGATCGACACCTGCTAATATTGAAAAAGGTTTCGACAAATTAACCGCTACGGTTGCGGGACTCAAACAATTGAAAATAAATAACTTGGATGATTTTATATTTATTCATTTGGGTCTTAGGTTAATAGACTCAGATATAGCAAAACATTTTGAAATGTCGCTTCGTAATCAACAAGAATTAGATTATGATTATTTCGTAAAGTTTGTTCGTGAACAAGTAAAAATCTTGTATCGCACCTCTTCTGCGGCAATTAAGCCCACTCCCGTAGGTAGCTCCAGCACCTCATCTAAAGTATCGCAGGTGTTTGTGGCTACTGAATCTAAATGTTCGCTGTGTCATTCCACGCATAAAAATTTGTTTACGTGTAATGCGTTTCAAAAGTTGAGCGTGAATGATAGATTTAAGTTTGTAAAAGACAATAACAGATGCGGTAACTGCCTAAGTAGCCAACATACCGTATCTAAGTGTCTATCTAAGTCCAAATGTAAGAAATGTAATGGCAAGCATCATTCCTTATTGCATTTTGAGCAATCGACGCAAGCTCCTGCGCCTGCCCCAACGTCCGCCCCCGCCTCAACTTCTGCGGCCGACCCTGCTACTCCTGATCATGTGGTGTTGTGTACGCATTCTTCTGCCCAAGTCCAGGCCACACGTAGTACCGAAGTACTGGCTACGGCCAAGGTGTTAGTGGCAGGTAGGAAGGGTAAGGACGTGGTGGTTAGATGTCTTTTGGACCCTGGGTCGCAAAAGAATTATATGACATCGCGTTGCTGTCGTATGCTCGGTCTAAGTATACATACGGACTCGATAAATACCGTTCGTGGTATTGGTGGCACGTCGCAGCCCGTTCGCGGCTCGGTGAACCTTACGTTCAGCTCACGGTTTCGCTCGCAGCCTAGGTATGAAATTGACGCTTTAGTCCTGGATCAAATAACCGGCCAGCTTCCCCTGTGTGCTATAAATATTGCCGAACTGAATCATATTGATCCTAAACTACTCGCGGATGACACCTGGGGTGTGCCAGGTAATATCGATATGTTACTTGGGGTCAAGTTGTTCGCTAAGTTATTGCGACCAGGTCACGTGACCAGTGTAACCGGCTGCCCCGACGCATTGGAGACTGTGCTCGGCTACACACTTCTAGGAGAAGCACCTATTATCGAACCTCCAACTGATACTCTGTCTTTCTTTGCGAGTTCGTTCGATAACTTCGATCTTCGTAAGTTTTGGGAGATTGAAGATGTTACTGCCTCGTCCATTGGAAGTGTGGATGATAAATACTGTGAACAGTTTTATTGTACCACAATTACCCGCGCTCCAAATGGCAAGTATATTGCAGCTTTACCACTGAAAACAGACGCGTCAGCGTTAGGAAATTCTTTTGATATAGCTCGCAAGAGATTCTATAGCCTCGAACGTAAACTTAAATCGCTTCCTAACGTCAAGCTTCTTTATGATGACGTCATACGGGATTATCTACAGAACAATTATATTTCTTTGGTGCAGTATATCGTACCTGAATGTGTGTTGCCTAAACGAAATTGTAAGGAGCGAGAAATGGAATACTATATTCCTCACCATGCTGTTATTCGAGAGGATAAAGTGACCACTAAGTTGCGTGTGGTTCTCGATGGCAGTGCATGTACAGACAATGGTACCTCGCTCAATGATATCCTGTACGCAGGTCCAGTCCTTCAGGCTGACCTTTTCAACATCTTGTTAAATTTTAGGCTTTTCAGTGTCGCTATTTCCGCAGATGTCAAATCTATGTACCTACGTATAGGTATACGCCCGCAAGATCGTTCGCTTCAACGTATCTTATATCGGTTTAGTGAAGAAGAAGAACTTCAGATCTATCAGTTTTCAGTGCTTCCCTTTGGATTAAAGTGTAGTCCTTTTATAGCTATTCGCACTATCCAACAGTTATGTCAGGATGAAGGAACGCAGTTACCTCTCGCCAGGGACATTTTGCAGCGAGATATTTACATGGATGACATAGTTAGTTCTATACCTAGCACTGCGCTGGCTATAGACTCGGCTCATGAACTGATCAAAATATTCTCTCTCGGTGATTTTCAGCTAACGAAGTGGTCGAGTAACAGTGTCGATGTTCTTCAGAATATCCCAGAGTCATTACGACTTTCACAGAGCGTGGACCTAAGTAAAGATCCGACCCAGAAAATACTGGGACTTCGTTGGTTTCCTGATGAGGATTGTTTCGCTTTCCAGGTTAATCCTAATGATCGCCCTTGCACGAAACGGAATATTCTTTCTTCCATCGCACGTCTTTTCGACGTTCTAGGCCTCGTGGCACCGATAATTTTATACGCCAAGCTTCTTATCAAAGAGCTTTGGCTGGTCAAACTTGAGTGGGATGACATCCCACCACCTCGCATTGTTCGTCTGTGGGAACAATTTCAAGCTGAACTGCCAGTTATCTCTGAATTGAGATTTTTGCGACATGTCGGCGTCGTAGAACGCTGTAGGCTCTCACTCGTCGGTTTTGCCGACGCTAGTGAGAAAGCTTACGGTGGTTCTGTCTACGCCCACGTTGTCAAACCCGACGGTAGCATCGTCATCTCGCTGGTGTGTGCGAAATCTAAAGTCGCACCACTGAAAGTCGTTTCGCTAGCTCGTCTCGAGTTATGCGCCGCACTCCTCTTATCAACTATGTTAAAGCGAGTATCTAATCTTTTCGCAGCTCGGCACGCCATTGAGGTAGTCGTAGCTTTTTCGGATTCAACTGTAACTTTGAGTTGGATTCATTCCGCGCCGCATCGATGGCACACCTTCGTAGCCAATCGTATCGCTAAGATTCATGAGAATCTTTCGGCAGATCACTTCTTCCACGTGAAAGGGTCTGAAAATCCCAGTGATTGCCTCTCTCGCGGCTTAACGCCTGCCCAATTAGTCCATCATCCGTTGTGGCTAAATGGACCACCATGGCTTAAGCTTCCCCGCTCTGAATGGCCGATAAAACCATTCGTTTCAGGCGAGTCGCAAGAGCTTCCCGAAATGAAGCCTGTGGCTTTACCTGTGCTCTCGCACGAATGCTCGGACGGAAGTCCTCCTTCCGACGACATTTTATACGCTTGCTCCACCAGGTTTTCCTCTTGGTTGAAATATTTAAAAATGATTTGCTTCGTTTATAAGTTCATCAAACGGCTCCCTAGAGGGCCCGTTACCGCGTCTGATCTAGAGTTCGCTGAATTCATTGTGTGGCGATCGGTACAGAAAATTTATTTCGAAACTGATCTCGTTCGTTTAGCCCGCAATGAGTTATGCTCTAAGCCAGTACAACGGCTAAGTCCCTTTCTCCACGAAGGACTCATCCACGTTGGAGGTCGCCTAGCAAACGCTGAGCTAGATTTTGACTCGCGTCATCAGATCCTCCTTCCGCGTCAAGATCATATAGTGGAACTTTTAGTTTCCCACTATCATGTGAAAAATTTCCACACAGGACCAAACTTGCTCGTATCTCTTTTACGACAGAAGTATTGGATCCTGTCCGCGCGACGTATTGCACGTCACATTATTTTTAATTGTAATATTTGCTTTCGAGCAAAGCCGCGACCTACCTTTCCTATAATGGCGGATTTGCCACGTTGTCGTGTTGAGTCGGCTCCTAAGGCTTTCTCTGAAACAGGTTGCGACTACGCGGGACCTCTCTTGATCACGTCGGTTCGTGCTAGAGGCCAAAAAACGAGGAAAGCGTATATATGTCTCTTTACATGCCTGACAACTCGTGCTCTGCATCTTGAGATTGCCTCAGATCTTAGCACTGCGAGCTTTCCGTCAGCTTTTAAACGCTTCCTGGCGCGTAGAGGTCCGGTTCATTGTATTTATACAGATAACGCTACCAATTTTATTGGAGCCAAGTCCTATCTCCGAGATCTCTACCAATTTTTGGCTATAGAGTATCACCCTTTATGGGAAAGAGAACTTGCAGAGCATCGAATTACACTTAAAAACATCCCCTGTAGAGCTCCACATTTTGGTGGTTGTTGGGAAAGTGAAGTAAAAAGTGTCAAAACGCATCTTTTCAAGGTCATCGGTCAGCAAATTTTTAGTTTTGATGAGCTTAACACTATACTAACTCAAATAGAAGCTTTATTAAACTCGAGGCCTCTGTACGCGATCAGCTCGGATCCGTCAGAGCCCACTTCATTATCGCCGGCGCACTTCTTGCATACGAAACCTCTTTTATTTCTTCCCGCCCGCGAAGTCAATGAAACGCGGTTACATCTTATTTCGCGATATGAATTGACTGATAAACTGGTCCAATCTTTTTGGAAGCGGTGGCGCCAAGAGTACTTGCACACCCTACAATCCAAACAGAAATGGAACACTCCTGCCAATCCAGTACGGGTCGGTATGGTTGTCGTCTCCATGCAGGACAATGTGATGCCTCTGCATTGGCCGTTAGGAGTAATTACAGAAATATTTCCAGATAAAAACGGAGTTTGTAGAGTCGCATCCGTAAAAACTAAAGGCGGGATCCTTCAGAGTCGCCCGGTAGTAAAGTTGTGCCCTTTGCCAACTCAATAAGTTTTCGTTATATTAAGATTAAGTCTTACCGTATTAGATTTAGTTACCGCGTAGAATAGTTAGTTAAATATTCTTATTTGTAGTTTAAAGTCGCAACTTCAGTGTTTTTGTAACTTTTGGTGGAGTTGTGATGATATGCAATTTTATTTACTTTTCCTTTGTGTTTCGAAAGTAGGAACTTTCAAGCCGGGGAAAATGGTTGCGCTTCATAATTTATAAATCTTATATTTTATTACATCACCTTCTGGCGATTGAGAGGCATTGGTTTGATAGTTCTAATTTATTAAACAAGTGTCACATATCGTTGGTTTGGTGACGTTCCATGCGGAAGTGTCTGTCAACGCTTCGGAGCTGTTGACATCGGTCGGCTTCCTGAGTCTCGTCTTGACCACGGGATAATGCGCACGCGTCCCTTCGCATAATATACTGTGTTATGTATCGCTGGCCAGCATAGTGTACCTACTGTGAGCTGTTTATCCTGACCGCGGCATCCATCTGCTTCTGCTTGGGGATCGCTGGATCAAAGGTATGTGGCATAACTAATAAGTTGGACTTTATCCATTGCCTTTCGTCTCATTTAGGTTTTTTTCTTCTTTAAAGTTAGCACCGCTGAATCAGCAATATAGCCTAGATTGCTCTAATAATTTAGGTTCACGCGCGTATGATTTTATTAGTAATTTTTCGAATTAACATCAAAATTCTAGAGGTTATACGCACCAATGACTGTGACACTTTTTTGCAAACAAACTCTATATGACTTTACCATTTCAAATTGTCATTTATGTGAACGCCGAGAAATTTTGTTGTAGTCGTCAATTCAACTTTTTCACCGTTAAATTCTATTCGAGTATGTTAAGTGTTTTTTGTTTTCTATTTAAATTGCCTTAATTTAGTTTTATCGATATTAGTTAATAAATTATTATTTTGTAACCATTGAATTTAAATTACTATTAATAATATTTTCATCATTGTATACAACAGTGCAGTCATCAGCAAATAGTACCATACAATCTGTTGTAGATTTTGGCAGGTCATTGATATAGATAATAAAAAGTGGTGGGCCCAAAACACTACCCTGTGTAACTCCATATTTTATTTTTCTACTCCTGGACTTATAGTTTATTTCGTGTTTTGTATTAGGACAAATTTTGACAATACTCGTAGTCTGAGTTCTATTTCTGATGTAAGATTTTAGCAAGTCTAAAGTGTTGCCCCTAACACCGTACGTTTCTAGCTTACCCAGTAGTATATTATGATCCACGCAGTCGAAGGCCTTTGACATATCCATATACAAAGCATAGACAGGCTGTCTTTTATCAACTAAACTTAAGAAATCATAAATAGCTAAATTTATGGACATATTATTACGAAAGCCTTTCTGATCCGGTGTAAAGATATAATTCCTTTTAAAGTACAAGTTATTGGATATGACTTTTTCAATTATTTTAGGAAAATAAAAAAAAATCTTTTTACCTATCGTGGTATAGTAATCTTATTCGAGGTGCGTCGTCTTCATATATAATTCATTAATGTACCTATACAAGATACTGTGAAAACAATTTAAAAGAGTAACGGTGGAATTACTTGCCCATTCTTCTCCATACGAAAACTACCTTTTGGAAGGGGCGACTAGAATCCTTTACTTTTTTTTGTAAATTTTGTCGTTCAAAAGTGCCTTATAAGTGCCTAATGGAAATAAATTATTTAACTTTGACATAGGTAGGCCAAGATGTTTCCTATGACCATTTACGATCAAAGCAAAATATAATTAAGTTTTCCAAGTATTTTTTCTGCCTAAAAATAAATACCCCTCACAAATTACATGTAATAAAAAAGGCGTGGAATTATCGCCTCAGGTAATTATGGTGGGTCTATAAGGGGGATTTAATTTTGTCTACAATTTCTGTTTTATTTATCAAGAATAGGTAGACGCGACTTTGTAAAAAAAAACAACCTCACATTAGACAATCTTCAATCACAATTCGAAAGAAGGTGGTTTGTATTCCGAGATGAAAGATTTTACTAATTATTTGTCAATTAGGAGCATGTAATACTATTATAGGTTTTCCAGCATCCAAAACCGCTAGAATAATATAAAAAGGCTGACTTGTAATTTGACTGAAGTATTCCTTCTAAGACGTGATAGTGATACCCATTTGCAGCAATTAAGCACGCCATAAAGTCTAAGCGAAAATTCATGGAATTCGAAAAAAAAAGGTTTTTTTTTATATAAAAATTTCCCAGAATTCGTCACTATACTCGTATGTATATTACTTTTCTCTAAACTCGCATGTAAAAAAGGTCTTTTACGAATAAGAGGGTGGCAATGTGTGTGAGGTTCACAATGTGACCAATCCCTCACTAATAGCTAAATAAGATTATAAAAAAGCAATATTTTATTTAAAGGTGGATCTTCTCTTCTTAGCGTGTACTTAGGTGGCAATCTAAATAGACTCGGCCCAAAATTCGTCCACGTGTTTGGCGTCATCACTAGCGTCCATCAGTTCCTGTAACGTGCAGCTGACAGGTCACGCAGGACATCGTTTGTGGAACAGCACCACATTTACACTCCAAGGCGGACTCGGTATAACCTGATATGAAAAATCAAAAATCGACAAGTGTACTTCTTAGTTTCGGTCAAAAATGTTGGACGTATGGAATAAACATGCGAAAACGTTTGCATTTAAATTAACGCAGAGGAAAAGTTTGATGAAAACTTCCCGGAACAAGCTGCTGAGAAGTGACGAAAGCTGTTGGGTTTTCTTTGACTAACTGCCTACCCTATCGGCCTTATTACATAAAAATGTTTATCTTTTGACCAAGGTTTAAATCATCAATTTTTTTATTTAGAGCTTCATTCAGGCAAAGTTAAAGTTCTACTTACAAAAACCGACAGTAAAACCGATTTTGAGGCCCACTGTGCCCATGTTTTAAATTATTATGTTCCGCGCTTAACGCATTTTGTGATTTTTGACGCAAGTTGGAATATGGTTCAAAATACAAAAACTGGTCCGAAGGTTTCGGCTTGGATTGGAGGTTGCAGTCGTTTTGTAATGAGACTGTATCAGTCAACGGCACGTTCATGGAAATTGACATTAAAAGCGCCTTGATTTCGTAGCAGTAAACCTTCGGTTTCCTAGAAGAGAGGTGGTTGACACATAACGGCCGCAGTAACGGCCCTCATAAAAAGGATGGCAGCGGGGTTTGACTTTACGGAGTCAAAAACGCTCTCTAGGGAAATACACCTACTGACTTTCAGAAACAACGTTGCAGTGACGTCATTCGTTGGCAAATTGCATACCTACACAGAACAAATTTCTTGTTGAAAAGTTCTTATGGAACAAAACGATTCAAATGTTGTAAATACATATCTGCTATAGTCGCGAATCATATTTTGATCAAGATACAGCCTGCAAATTGCAAAATCCGTAAGAAAATTTGAATTTTTCAGCTCCACCTCAAAGTGGAACTAGTCGATATTTTTTTCCATACAATTTTGGGGTTGGGGGGGGTTACTCCACTGTTTGACATTGTACATCAATTAATCAATTTCTTTATTTGTATAGAATGTAGGTGTTACAATAATGGTGTTAGTTTCAGATACCTATATTCCCGGTACATTCTGCCTATTGGCATACAAAATCAAAGTTATTGTCTCAATCCCATTTTTGTCTGTGCGGAAACAGAAAACAAAGATTGGTTGCTTTTGCTAATTTTAACGCAACTTTGGGCGTAAATAAGTAATAAAAGAAGTGTAAAATCTCCAAAACAAAGTCGGCAACGACAAAGCTCAATTATCGAAGAAATCAATAAAAAATATTTCTAATTGATTTATTCAGTGTTTTTTTCATAAAACTCGATTTTCCAAAGGACTTTTCGTAATTTTTTTACGCGCTCGTTTTTACTAAAGTAGTTCGTAACGGAGTTTGTGTGCGAGCGAACTAGACGTCGTGCATGTAGACCAGCGTCTAACTGCTCATTACTGATACTATGTAAGTCGGACACGATGCCAGGTGAGACAGCGTGCTTTTTGGCTATGGCCACCAGTGAGTTCGAGCCCGTGATTAGTTCAACCTTAAGGGCGGTTTTCACAGTTCAAATTTTACTTCTCGCGTGCACTTGACCTACGTATTGAGACTTGAAATTATGTTTGAATGTGTGATTGATGTTCTTTGACTGCGACAAACGTTGCTGAAAAGTTTTAAATGCAATCAATCAACCCGTTCGACTTCGACCAACATTCGCTGACCTTTGTCAGTAGCTTTTTAGACCTTTTAGTTAGTTCTGGAAATAAAAGTAAAATTTGAAATGAATTATTGGTACCTCATCCATCGCTTTCCATCATCAGACGAGATCGAAGTCAAGAGCAGGAAAATTGTGTAATAAAATAAAATAATTTTCTTATAGCCATCGTTAGGTACCTATAGGAAATAATATTCTCAACAAAAATATTTACTCGCTCCCTCACGTGAAACACAGGTGAACTTTTACAACCATGAGAATGGGAACCGTTCGGATACGACACGCGAATGATACGTGGATGCTACCGTCACTAAGGCTGGTTTCACACCTGTCCGGGAGAGCCGTACGGGTAGCGCCCGCAGTGCACTGAAATGAAACGAGGGAGTAGAACGTTGCAGCGTTGTACGGGCTCTACCCAGAGCGGGTCGCGTATGGACCAATCCGCGTCGCTGTGAAACAATTTTCTAGCGCCTTACGTGTATATCCATTCCGGGAACACGTACGGGCGGCCAGTACGGGTCTCTCTGACAGCTGTGAAACCAGCCTTAAACCGTTATACACGGTTTTTTTTTTTCATTTTTTTTTAAAGCTTTGCCCCTCACTTTGAATTTCTCCTGTATTGTGGGTGCGTTTACATACACAAACAGCCAGACCCGGAACAACTAATTGTAGGTCATACAAATATTTGTTCCGTGCGGGAATAGAACCCGCGACACGCAGCGCAGCAGTCAATCGTTTAACCACTGCGTCAACCGTGCCGTCGATTAATATGCAACGAGTTTCAGAAATGTGTGCAGACCGTCAAACTGAACGACTCTCTCCATGGGATCAACATCGAAATCGCGAACAGATTTTGGCTATGAATGTAACATACCTTTCTGCTGAAATGGTCGAGAGGCGTGGAACAACTGCACTCGGTGATATTCTTGATGCTCTTCCAGTCCAACGCCATGTATGATACGCTTTTTATACGTTCTAGCATAATAGTCCGTGTCATGTTTCCTTCCATGGCACGGTCATGGATATGGTACGACGGGGTAGTGGGCACTGGACAGACTCCATGAGTTTGATACGTACCCTGAAAGTTGTAAACAAAAAGCCTTAAGGCGACGATAACCGACTTTTAATGATTTTATGCTGAAGATCACGTCTAAACGAGTAGTGTTAATAATTTGAAAAAATATATGTTAAATTAAAGCATTTTCTTAATAACTTAATATATTAGATTATGTTTATATTACATAGTGAAATTAATTTGTAAAGTTATGTCTAACGCGGATAAAAAACTGAGAAATACGTAAAATCTATCAAGCGTATTTTTCTGAAACCTTCACCATTTTAAACATAATTTAATTATTGATGTTTTAGTATACATGTTTTATTAAAATACCTTTTGTTTTATGAGTAATAAATTAATAATGCGTCCAATTTGGGACAGCGCTCCTTGATGGGTGAGTCCTATTACTGGCTGGACGTACGACGCGTTGCGTGAACACGCAAGCAACCACTCAAGGTCACTGGTATATTTATCTGCGTCTTAAAAGGGTTACTTTTACTTTCCCTTCAGGTCTGGCGGTTTAATATTCAACCAGCCCTTTATTGTTATGTAACAAAGAATTTATAGACATTTTATTTTCCTCAAAAACTTGAGAAGGGTCTTGTTTGGAACTTTAAGTAGTAAATAAATAAAAAGGGTTACTCGTCTCACTCAGTTTGCTCTTACGACTTGAGCAAGACAAGTGTCTAATAAACTTTATACGATTTTTATGACTACATTGTGTAAACATAGACGTTTAATTTCTAGGTACCGCTACAAAATAGATTGTAAATTCTTCTTATTAAGGCGAAAGCGTCAGGGTAGCCCACTAAATTCAAATTTTCTTACGTTTGTAATTTACTTTTTTTTTGCATTTAACAGGTCAGTATCAGGTTGTATGTTGATCTAAATATCATTCGCGGCCGTATAAAATATTTATTGATAGAATATTATAATCATAAAAATCATCAATACAACTCTTTACCCTATTGAATGACTATTTCATGAAATCATGACATTTGAGGCCAATTCTAACCTAAGGAGTTGTATATTGCTGATTCTAATGATTATAATTATGTAAAGCTATATTTGTTAAGGTCGCGAATCAAATTTTAATCAACGTAGGTACAACCAGAAAAATAAAACAAAACGTAAGAAAATTGGAATTTGGGGGTCTACCTTCGTACATCCCCCTTAACTGCTTTAAGGCGCGACGCGACTGGTAGAACAATTTCCATGAAGTTTTCATAGAAATTGTTCTATTAGAGCCACGTCGCTCCTGTCTACTGGAACCATTAACAATGTCACGTTACAAATAAACTCTTGCTTGGAGGCGCCTGCATCCGCTCTTGAACTTGATTTGTCGAAAACCTGTCGTCATAATACATACGCGCGTATAGCCAATCCCTGCAGAGCTCATATCCTAGGCTTACCGGACCATAAATACCTACAAAGGCCAAGGATCGATCTACAACTCAAACTCAGAGAGCTAACTGAAAGCATTTATTTCTATTAAACCATTTACAGGCACTTTTGAATTGTCAAGGGGTCAGTCAGTCAGAAATATGAAGCTAGTTGCCCATTCTAAAGCGTAGGTTCTTATGGAGAAGAACGGGCAAGAAACTCCACGGACACTCTTTTAAATCATAATATTTTTACAAAATATTGGATACATCATTCATGTTGAAATTATACATGTGAGAACAATGTAGAAAGATGCACGTAAAAAGCGTCCATAATAAAAAGATAAAACAATTCAAAAATTAAAATAAGCCGTGGCAGACAAGAGATGATCAGTCCCTACTGACGGCGGCGCCCGTTCACGAACATGACGTATGGATCAGCACCGTTTAGCTCAACCATTTTGAAGGGAACTTAACGATCCATCACACACTCCACCACCAGCGAGACATTTGAGTGAGCATCACATACTCTCAGCCGCCAGGGCACATTCAAGGTCAATGAAAGACGTATCCAGTAAATGGTAGCTTTATAGAAGGTACATGGTCACAGTGCTCGCACATGTGCTATGCAATTATACAATACTAAGAGATTGAAGTTATACAACTATACATTAGGTACATGACGCCTGTATTTCCCGAAGGGTTACGCAGAGGTGTATGTTATGTTTAAGTCCCATGTAAGATCGGTCTTCTCTTTAAATATTCTACGATGAAGTCAATAATTATCCTTTTCTCTAATTGTTGCAGTTGGAAAATGTGCAGCTACTGGACAAGTATAATCTGCGGAACCCGTCTAAGGGAACCTTGTACTTCGCGACCACACACCTTATATTCGTGGACCATGAGATGAGGAAGGAGACATGGGTAAGTGTACTCTTGCTCTTGATAAATTTTGCTTAACCAATCACAGAACTTAATTTGACGCATAAAAGTAATACACAAATGACTGTTACTTGCTCAACAGTATGCAATCCTAAGCCTTAGTAATAATATAAATGCGAAAGTGAGTTTGTTTGTTTGTTACGCTTTCACGCCAAAACGGCTGGTTAGACCATGACCTGGGTTAGGACATAGGATACTTTTTATCCGGATATTCCGTTAGCTATACCTAATAGCGTTCCTTGTGAAGCATGTGTGGTGTAACTATGAATGATTGAGGAATTATGTGAAATTACAGTAACAGTACAGGCAATTTCAACAATCTGATTTCATGATTCACTCAATACAAGTTACTTCCATAGTTTTTTCCTAGTCAAGGGCATGAGATTCTGAAACCAAACCTATTCCGAAAGTCAGCGAATTTTCAAAGCTTTTAGTCGTGTCCGTACCCCTCAAACTGACCAATTTCAATAAATAGGGTGTTTGACTGTTTCTTTTATTTGATTTTCCTTACCTAGAATAAAAATAAGCAACAATAAAAAATAAAAAAATGGTTAAGTTGTATGCGTTTTATAGTCTATGCTAGACAGGGACAGCACTACTAGCACCTTTTTTTTTGGTTATCGAAGTCTCTAATAGAACAATTTTCTCTTTGTTGATAGTATGTATGTAGTGTTCTTTAGTAATTTTAATATTATATTGTGATGTACCAAAAAAATAAAAACGAACTGAGAATTGGAGTTCCGAGGAAAAAGTAAGTAATCATAAATTAGGTACTTCGATGAACTTGAAATCCGTCTTTAATTGATTTATATCCCAAATTTTAAATGTTTTATGATATACTACGCGATTGCACAATCACGCCACATTATATCCTCAATATCAATCAAATCGACCATGTTAATATCCATTTTTGGGTAAAAACAACTCAACACAATGAAAAAGATGCTTTAACTTAAAAATAAACTTGGACAGATACGATTTAGACCACTGCTTGATCGTTTAAACTAGGGGTCGCCGAGGTTTAGGGTTAGACCATGAAATGGTCTATGGTTTTTCGAAAAACCACGTTTTGTAATATAATTTTTGTTTAAACCGTAGTTTATAGAGGTTTAAACCTGGGTTTTTAGTTAAACCGCTTTTTGTAATAAGACGGTTACTGACTAAAACCCACCCGTGTTCCTCCTGTTGTCTGTGCAATGCCAGGGGGCCACGGTATCCCTTTCGGATTTTCCCGCGACCCCGGCAGGCATCGGTCCCATCGGACCCCTTCACTTGCTGACATCTCTTTAAGGTGCGTGTGGAACACAACGCGACGTCGACCCGGGCCTGGTCCTTACCGAACGGCGAGCTACCCATTGCTCACCGTCCGCAAGCCCGCGCCTACGGTGGCTGGATCGGCCTGCGATTCCCGACGCCCAGGGCCTCTCCTATTGCGGCGGCTAGGACGGCGCGAAATTTTCCTCTGCCTCACGCGTTCCGCCTCTTCCTTCGCGAGCATTACTGCTTCGCAGAACGAGGTGACGGCCTCCCATGCCCTCTCGCTCAGTACCATGGCCTGGACCAGGGCCGGACGCGAGAGATCCTCGCCACCGATCGCCTCCACGAGGACACGGCGGTGCTCTGCCCAAGCCGGGCAGACCTCCACCGTATGCTCCACCGTGTCCTCCGGGCGATCTACGCAGTGATGACACCCGGGCGCTTCCTCCCGCCTTATCTGAAACATCAACCTCCCGAAACAGCCGTGTCCGGTTAGGACCTGCGTCAGGCGGAAAGTGAGGACGCCGTGGCGCCTCTCTAGCCACTCCTCAAAGCCCCGGACTTATCGCCGCAATAGTGGCGTGCCCAGCACTGCATTCTCCATGACGCCATGAGATCCCGCCGGAGCTCTGTCTGCTGTGCCGCGATTTCTTGCGATATCAGAGTTATGCCCCGGCGTTTCGCCTCCTCGCGCCACTCCCAAATATGCGCGAGGACTTTTGCCTCCAGATCCCATGGCGGCAATCCGGCAAGGAGGCTCGTCGCCTCACCGGAGACCGTGCGGTATCCCCGGACCAGCCAGGTCGCCATGACCCTCTGAGCACTACTAGCACCTGAAGTTACAACACAGGAGAATCATAGCAATTTCGCGCCATTCAGTACCATGATGATGACAAATCGTCTTTTTCTGTAACATTTATTTAAAATGAGTATTAATCTATACAGGGTGTCCCTGGAAGGATGTATCAAATCGAATAGGGGCGTGAGCAAGGTCATTTCCAAATTCATCGGTCATTAATCTCAATGAAACAAATGAAATTTGAAACTTAGAAAATTGTAAAAATACGAAATTGTTAATAAAATTATCTAACCTTTAAACAAATAAGAATATCTCAGTGATTTATACCTCCAAAGAATCTCTATGACTTGGGCAAGTTTTTTTGGCACGTAGTTAACTTTCGCTAGTTAACTTTTTCCCATGAAAATCGCTCGAAAATTTAGTAAAAGTTTTGCCAGACCGAAGCCTTTCCAGTAAATGTTTTTTCTTATTGGACACACGTTTTCTTGTTGCGTAAAAGTATTACCACAGGAAAGACCCACTTTACTACAACGTACGGAAAAAAAAAATGATAGCCCTGTTAGTTCTTTTTTAATTATTTTTTTCTTTGAGCACTATGCGAAATCTATATAAGTACACATATAAAAAAAAAGTCGTGTTAGTTACACTATTTATAACTCAAGAACGGCTTTTATCCCGGTAGGGTAGGAATGTAGGTAGGGTAGGTAGGTCGGTAGGGTAGGTAGGTAGGTAGGGTAGGTAGGTAGGTAGGGTAGGTATGTAGGTAGGTAGGGTGGGTAGGTACTCGTAGATAGGTATGGTAGGTAGGTAGGGTAGGTAGGTAGGTAGGTAGATAGGTATGGTAGCCTACCTACGGGTAGGTAGGTGCGCCGTAGATAAGTACTTAGTGCTACCCGTGCGAAGCCGGGGCGGACAGCTAGTGATTAATAAAAACAAAAACAAAGTTTGGATGACGTTGCCCACGCCCCTATTCTAGCCCGGACATCCTGTATATTATAATATAATAAAGCTGATGAGTTTGTTTATTTGCGCAAATCTCTGGAACTACCAGACGAATTTGTAAAATTATTGTTGCAGTTGATAGCCCAATTCTTGAGGAAGGCTTTAGGCTATTTAACATCACGCTAGGAGGACCCTTAGGAGCCGTGCAAATAGAAACAAGCCAGATGGAGCGCTAAATGATCAGTACTAGAATAGGTTATTTGCGGTATGACGCAAGCAAAGAAAAAAAAACACGCAAATAACTATTTGGGGGAAAATATGCGTCACATCACGCAACAGGTGCTCAGGTACTCGCGCAGGCGGGTGATGTGACGCGACGCGGTGGGTCAGGGGAACTAGAAATATCACGCGAACGAAGTCGCGGGCAGCAGCTACTTCTTTTTACATTTCTGATAGTGCTTATATACCTACATTCAAGGGCCTTTAAAGCGGTCTTAGTGGTCGAATAGATGAAACCTTCATAACGTCAATGAATTGGTTTCCTAGAAAAGCGGTTCCGTCATATTATAAGGACCGCCATGAAAAGCCGTCATTTTCTCCAGTATTTGACATTAAGAGGGAACAGGGCCTGCGATTCTCCATACAAATACCCTTTTTTCTTTCTGAATAATGCCTCTAGAGCATTTTTTTTTTTCATAAAATCAAGGTCTGCTGTAGACACGTCCCTGTTATTTCCTTTTTTTCAGCAACGTATTGGTAAAGAAAATATGACCCTCCAAAAATTACAAAAATGCCCCATTTTTACCGCCGTCATTAGAGGTCTACCACAAATTCGAAAAGTTTTTAATATAAATGGAAATGATAGGAACCTAGTTGTATTCTTTCTAAAAAATAATTGAATCGACTCAGTTTTCGAGGAGAAAAAAGGGGAATACGAAACGTCGATCTCGTCAAATTTTTTGGTGATATAATCGGTCTGAGCTGCAGCTGTCCCTATCGCTCTCTACGGTGGCAGATATGAGGTAAGACGACGACAATAGTTTCTTCAAATACCTATTTTTCAAATTCCTAGCAGGCCCTGTTCCCTCTTAAGGTCTCAAAAAAGCTTTGTATTTGGACAGCCGTTATTCTGTGATCGTTCGCCGCTTTCCGGAAACCAAAGATTATCACTTAATTGGAGATATTACGGTCAACCAGTCAGTAATACAATTGAGCTTCAAAAACCTTTCTTACTGCTATTGAATAAAAGCGCTATCAATATCAAATTTTTACCATGGACGTGCTGTTAGCTGTACAACTGAAGTTTACTGAGGGATACTTGAAGTGTCTACCCTAAGAGCACTTTAAAGATTCAATCTTGGTGCTCTAAAATAACGATTTTCGTGACCGCTTTTACAAAAACAAGATTAGGTGTCAAATTCTAGAAAGATGCTCAAGTACTTTAACGAACCTGATAGCATAATCAGACTATAATGTTGTTGTGTTGAGAGCAGTGGTGATGAAATAATTTACACTAAGTTAAGTGCCTGCCTGGGTTTGAAATCTTATAGTCAATCCTCAGATTAAATAATAGGAGTCAATCAATCTGCCTAGCCTTTTCCCAACTATATTGGGGTCGGCTTCCAGTCTACCGGATGTAGCTTTTTTTTTTTTTTTTTTTTTTTGGGTGGGAAATCATCAAATGACGTCTCCCGCTCTGGGTGGAGCGGGAGGGCGTGTCAGACTCTTACTGACTAAAACCCACCCGTGTTCCTTCTGTTGCCTGTGCAATGCCAGGGGGCCACGGTATCCCTTTCGGACTAATCCCGCAATACCGGATGTAGCTGAATACCAGTATTTTACATGGAGCGACTGCCTATCTGACCTCCACAACCCAGTAACTGGGTAATACGATATCCCTTGGTAAGACTGGTTGTCTGATTTCGGGCTTCTGGCGACCCGTAACGACTGTCAAAGATCCACGAATGACAGCCGGGACCAACGGCTTAACGTGCTTTCCGAGGCACGGAGGAGTGTCGGTATGTAAAGATGGTCACCCATCCACAGACCAACCCCGGCAAGCGTAGCTTAACCTGATGGATCGACCCGTGCGGCAGTTATTACTTAGCCACGAGCGAAATCTTATAGTGATTTGATTAAATACTAATTAGTTACCGAACAGTGTTTGCTTATGTATGGTACAGGCCTAAGACAATTGATGCTTTAAAAAAATTGCTTTAAAAAATGTAAAGCATTGCATTTACCTATACAATGTGGATACGTCAATGAATGAAAACATTACAATACTTTATATACATATGCATAGGAGTATTTTGAAACTATCAAATAAATCCAAACATGGAATTTAAAAACGTCATTTTTATTACAAGCTTTTATTTAACATGCCTTGGTTAGTTAGTTAGTATGTATGGGTCAAATCTTGCAAGCTGAATTAAAACCACTTCCTCTTACTCTACGGACTTGAAAGTTTACATGTAGGTTCAGTTTCGAAGACATGCATTTTTATGACGCATGACCTAATTATTCACCTTGGATTGGCTCCAGACGAAGGAACTCCTCAACAGTCAACAGTACAGACACGAAATTTAATATACGCATTTAATTATGATAGTCCGTTCTAAAGTTCACCATGACTTGGCTGCTGCACTCAGGATTGGCCGCAGACTTATTAGTTTATTAAAAGCTTGTTTTTAAAAAGGCTTTTACTTTAATTTTATTTCAAACAAACTTAATAGCAGTGCTGGGCCGACTATGGGTTTTGCCAATCTTTGACTAGCTATAGTGAATAAACTATTGGATATTGATTCGGTTGAATATTTGTATGCAGACTGGGAACGACATATAAGTTTAATTTTGTGTCGTGTTGTCGTCTCCATCTTGTATACTAGCGACCCGCTCCTGCTTCGCATGGTTTTAACGACTTGGCAAAACATCAAAATTTGTTTATTATGTTCATGTTAATGTTGACTATACAGATAAACCTTTTGGAATAAATTCACGGAATAAAAACTCAAAATCTGTTGCGTAGTATGTAAGAACAACGCGATCACACAGACAAACACGAGAAGCGACTCATATTTATCAAATCAAAATCAAAAGTAATTTATTCAAAATAGGCTGAGAATCAGCACTTTTAGAACGTCAAAATTACATACTCGTACTCACCCTTCAACAAGTGGTGAGGTACATTTTGGGGGATTTTGGTTTTGTTTAAGCACTAGGTGAGCACTGAGCACTAAGAAAAAGAATTTTGAAAATTCATCCCCCAAAGAGGTTAAATGAATAATACAAAAACCATACTTATAAGTATAATCTTCCACAGATCCTTCTGATGCACATATCTACAGTGGAACGGCTGCCGATTACGACCACTGGTTCCCCGCTCCTGGTGCGCACAAAGACCTTCCAATCAGTATTCTTCGTGATTCCTCGGGAGAGAGACTGCCACGAAATGCACCAGACACTCCTCAGGCTCAGCCAACCAGGTTTGTCACAGATGCATTCATTTGTTTTAAAGATCGTCTTCTCTTCTCCCTTTGTACACGGCACGGTTTCTTTACGGTACGGCGTATTAACCGCGCCGTGAAAAAAACGTGTCCGACAACAAGCTTCTACAATGATCCATACAACACGGGCCTTAGGCCTGTGGCGAGGTTACATCGCCACAAACGAACTACGCATCACACTGACGTCACGCGAAATCCTGCATCGCGCAAGCAGTGTTTACCGCGCGATCAGCATATATAGATAGTACAATCCATGACGACGCGCTCCACTCCGCTCCGCTCCGTACTAAAGTACAGCTCACAGTACAGTAATCGCGGAGTGGGGCGCGTCGTCGTGGATTGCACTATCTGTACAGGGTTTTTGATTACACTTATTTTGGTTCGTATGCAAATGTCAAAAAAATTCTAGTCATTTGTCATTTTATGTTTTTGTTTCATACATTTTAAAATATAAATTTACTCGAAAATGAAATGGTTGAAATTGGCAAAATTTATGACGTCCCGACATCAATCGTTGGGCAGTTGCTCGCCAGGCACGTCATTCGTCTGGTCGGAGAATCCTCCCTTTTCTATGGTGGATGAATCAACTTTACACCCTGTTCCTCATAACTCTATAGGCCTTACTTACACGTTTTTCTTGTAATTTAGTACTATAACAACCTTACCCAATTTTTCACGTTAATTAGAATTAATTAGAGGGTAATTATTAAATTAGATTATTTTCACTTACTTATTATGTTAAATTAACGTGTTCCAGTTCACATAGACGAGCTGTATTGCTTCTTCTACAAATCGACACCAGACGACCTGCCAAAGTCGGCTGGTTGGAACTTCTTCGACATTCAGACCGAGTTCCAGAGGATGAACGTGCCCAACGACCAGTGGGTTCTCTGCAATGCCAATAAGGATTACGAGGTAAGAACGTTTAGTCAGCTTCCAATATACATGGTGAAATTTATTTATTAAGCAAGGCACACCAACGACATGTTTACATGTTAGTAGTTAACAATAAGTAATCACAAATCTTCAATTACTGTGTAAATACATCACAAATATACAAGTGTACAGAGACGCTTACCGAAACCAAGAATCACTTCTTTCTGTCATTGTGATTGTACCATCGAAGAAGTTCATATCTATACACCGTAAGGACTATTTCTGCTTGCAGCGCTCGGCCGCTATGGAACCGAAGGGGTAACAGATGTGGTCATCGTGTTCACGGGATTTTGTTTTCAAACTGCTTAGATATGAACTTCTTCGATAGTACCTAATCATTTTATACCGGACTTCTGGTTACGGAGATGTTGAGGGTCAAAGTTTAAGTTGTTAAATGTTATAACTTAACTTTAAATACCCCCATGACCCCTGTACCGTTGCATTCACCCGTAGGCACAATATTTTGCGTGCGTTAAATTGCGCGCTGCCATAAGCAGATTTTTCGCACCAAAAACAAAAACCGTTTCCCATCAATTATTTTTGCTCATTGTTAGGTACTTAGTTTGATATGCAGAATGCGCAGATTAAATAAAAAAATGAAAAAGAAACAAAATACGTTTATTTGCGGTAGGTACATGACGCAAGCAAATAAAAAAAAAAACACGAAAATAACAATTTGTGGGAAAATATGCGTCACATCCACGCAAAACGGCCATCGCACAGCATAATGCTGGGACCCTATCCGAGACAGAGCCCCAGCGCTGGTTTTCAGCTACAACTGACGTTGACGTGATGACGTCAACCGGTGCAGCATAAAGAGAAATAACAAAATAAGACAAAAATAAAATAAACACAATAGTTAGTCCTAAATATATAAAATATAATATTTAAAATGGCAACATTTCCTGGCGTCGGCGACTCACGTGCCGCAGACTTAATACAATCTGTGCGCGCAACGGATGATGATGAACAGATGATGGCGTTGCCTTATTAAACCATGTATATTTCTTTGTATAAAAAATGTCATCTTCCCCATTCGGTTGCTGTTAATAACTCGCTTTTCCTCACCAGCTCTGCGATACATACCCAAGCGAGGTGTACGTGCCTGCGCGCGCATCCACCGCGGTACTCCTGGGCAGCGCAAGCTTCAGGTCGCGGGGCCGGCTGCCGGTGCTCGCGTACCTTCATCACAATAAAGCTGCTATAGCGAGGTGCAGCCAGCCACTCAGCGGTTTTTCTGCCAGGTGAGTTAACCCTGCGAAGAGTAGTCAGAACTCCAAACAGTACAGTATTTTTATATCATGAAGTACGTCGTGCGCTGTACTTGTGGTTACCAGGTGTACAACAAACACACTGTGAATTTGTCGTTCATGGCGAAGTCGGAAATGTGTGTGCGTGTGTGTGTTATGTGCTGACGCTTCTCGCCTTCACGCACACATTCACAGCGTATTTGTGCACTTGGTTACCACAAGTAAAGCGCGCGTAGATTTGTGAGATAAAAACACTATACCCGTTAAAGGCAGAAAGAATTTTAAAAGAACTACGGCTGTGTAAGCTCATCATTCTCCTGTCCTTATTCCAATTTATTTGTGTTCGGCGCAACATGACTTTTTCTTCCATACTTCTCTATTAGACGTCATCTCGGTAGTCACTCCCTATCTAGCCATATCACCTTTCACACAGTCCATCCATCGTTCATTTGGTCTTCCCCTACTCGTATAGCCATCCAAATTCATACTCAAAATTTTCTTCAAGACATTTTCCTGATTTCTCTGGGACATACGAGTCGTAGGTCGTATGACGTAGAACCAAATTTTTTAAGACATGTGACATCTACCAAACTGCACTAGGCATGCGTGGTTGATCCCTCTCAAAGAGATGAACCATGTCCCAGCCGTGGTAAAATTATAGGCTGATTATGAACCTTGTCATTTGTATGTTTTTTACTAATACACCTTTATATAGAATTTTTATTTAGTTCGACAGCTAGTGCATAATATTCTAAAATCATAATTGCAGATGCATGGAAGACGAGCAAATGCTGGACCTGATCAGGCGGGCGAACCCGAACTGCGGCTATATGTACGTGGTGGATACCAGGCCTAGGGTAAGAATATATTCATCTACTTAATATTTCCAGGCCTAGTCACTGTGTCCCGATTTGAAGGGTACCGATTACAAGTACATGAGACATTTCAACGACGCGCTAATAGTACGTGTCAAACTTTATGGCGGCTCTGAAGTGCGCTATTCGCTGCGCAGTACCGCACCCATCACCTCGCTGACACGTGAATTTGTTACTGCGCAGCGACTCGCCTCATGTTCCGAGCTGCCATGAATTGGGCACATGATTCTAGACCAGAGTAGATGTTTAAAGTCGATTATATATAAAAAAATGCTGTTTCATACATACATCTTGGTTTTTTTTCGTGTGGCTTGTGACTAACCTGGTATCAGATTTGTACGCCACCCGTGCGCTGACTTGGCTTCACATGCCTTCGAGAAATGTCTCTCAGGTATAGGTCAGCCGGTAGGTTTTTCTCACGATGCGATGTTTTCCTTCACCGTCTTTGTAGCAAGTGATAATTATACAATACGCACATGAATCTGAAAAGTCAGAGCTGCGTGCTGTGATAGCCCAGTGGTGTGGTGTACATAGTTGCGAGCGTTTGGAACAGCAGATTGTTTTTTATCTACGTTGAGAGTGTCTTAAATCATGTGCTGAATTCATTCATTTCGCGCGTTGATGCGTTACACCGTGTTTACCTACGGTGTAATATAAATTATAAGAATCCTTCCGGAGGCTGAAAATACTCATAAATAGGAAAATAGATAATTATATTTATTTCTGTAAATTGGTACAATAAACGAGCGAACCTTACAGTAGTCGCATATGATGTGTAACATCTGACATCTCACCTTAGTATTAAGCAACATTAAAGGAGCGGTGCCTCTTTAAGGTCGTTTCTGACGGCCAATTCTAGCATCGCGCGCGCTCATTGGTTAAATCATATAGCGCGCGCTTCCCCGGGTTCCTGCTATATACTTCCTTCCCTTTTCACGAAATCATTCCCATAGATTTTAGGGTATATAATGTTCTGTGCACAAATTGCAGGCAAGAGAGAGAAAAAATGTTACACGTCAAAAAACACTTTAAGAGTGAGTTCGGTGTTTCCTATCCGACACTGAGAATAATTTACTGACCAGAAACTTATTCATTATTTCTATCCATCAGATCAATGCCATGGTGAACCGCGCGGCTGGCAAGGGTTACGAGAACGAAGCGTTCTACGAGAACATCAAGTTCCAGTTCATGGGCATCGGCAACATTCATGTCATGAGGAAGAGTCTTCAGAAACTGGTTGAGAGTAAGTATTAGAGCGTTCGCAGACGGCATACAATCGGTGGCTGACTTTTTGTAGGAGCTAAATGAAACAGTAGAGGTCTAATGTATCAACGCACGGGAAATAATCTGACCGATTTTAAGACCTACAAAAAGTATGCTGCGTGCTTATTGTTACACATACCTTTTTTTGTTACTTTCGGCGACAGAATTAAACTGGTTGCAAATTTTATTGTATAATTAAATAATAATAATAATTAATGTGCGCAAAATATTGTAAAACATTTTAAAAGAGTAACTGTGAAGTGTCTTGCCCATTCTTCTCCATAAAAAACTACCTTTTTGAAGGGACAAATAGACTCAATTCAATTTTCTTGTACATTTTGACGTTCGAACACATAAAAGGCACTTTTTATGTGCCTATTCGAAATAAATGATGACTTTAACTTCAATTACTGCCCGCACGGTTACTGTAACTAGTTTTAAGTGTAATGATTATTAAAGTATGATTTTTATTGTTTTCAGCTTGTGAACAAAACACTCCGACTATGTCCTCATTCCTCAATGGATTAGAATCTTCCGGTTGGCTGAAACACATAAAGTAAGTTTATTTATTTATTAAAGAAACATGAAGGACTAACAGCTACATTAACACAAGATGGTAATAGAATAGTAAACAGTGAGACAGTAATAAGTCCTCAGGTTTAGACGAAAAAAAAAAATATTAAGCGAACATACAATCATAATAAAAAGAAAACAGTTAAAAAACCATATCTTTCCATAATAGATACGTACCTCCATATAGTCTATGTTGCATGCTATATAACAGATAATTGCATAAATAAGGCAACATTAAACACAATGAAATAGACGATTAACAATTGAAGTTATTTTTTTTTTTAAAGATATCAAGGTTTAGGCGTCTTCTGACTGTGACCACACTGGTGGTAAAGGGTGGGTGGTTATATTTGTCATGCCATCATATGCCTGCCCTTATCCTAATTTATTAGTAGACGGCACATCAAGTCTTCTTCTTTAGTTTGACCGGGACCGCCGTTCCGCGCCTTAATGCGCGGAGCGGCGGGGGGCAGCGTCGACGAATGAGCAGCGGGCAGGACGCCGCGCGCCGTGAGCATTGACGAAGGAGCGGCCTGCACTGCCTCCTATCTCTCCGCTCACGTATCTAAGGCGTGGCATAGCGGTCCCGGTCAAACTATACAATACATGCCTATCAAAAGAAAGAAAATAAATTTATTTGGCACAGACTAAAAGGCACGCAAGTTAAAAGAAAAAATAAAATAAAAGGAAAGAATACAAAATAAAAAGTGTAAAAGTGCGTTGCATGATACTAGCAGGAATGTGTGCCTCGCAACTGCGCCAAATAGGCCCAGTTCAGCATAAATGCCAGACAACTAGTGTCTGGCGCTGGTTTTCAACTGGACCTGAAGTGTGAGGTGATGGTTAAATGTGTACCTACTTAATAAAAATAAATGTGTATCAGACGTCATCTTAATTTTAACTTCCTTTCCAGACCATATTTTTATTAGTCTATTCATGGTTGCCAATTACTTTGGTCTTCCCCTTCCACGACTTAACGACATTTGTCATGTCCCTCATTCGACCACATCTCATATAAATCGGTAGGTTAGTATTTACATAAAATTATCGGTATAATATTATCAGAGCAGACTGAGAAAAGTGTACAGCACAGGATTTTCTGATGACTCTAAATAATAAACTTTGCACGTACGTAAGGTGCAAAATTGTACGAGAGTCGATGCAGACACTGATTATAAAGTTAATATCATCAGAAACTCCTGTACTATGCTGTGCGTTGATTCTTAGGTCCTAAGAGGAAATTAAGGCTTAGAATACATATAATTTGCTCAAACATGTGAACACATACAAGAATAAAAAGTGCATGCATAAAACAAAGGTTCAGACATGTTTGCCACATACGTGCAAAGATTATAAATAATTACGATTGTTTATTACTAATTTCAAGCCAATATAAATATTCAACGTGAATTTAGCAAACAACAACGAATTATAAATGTCAACAGTAAAAAAAACCTATGTCGAAATAAATAATTATATCCGAAATTAATTTATGATAAAGTATACTTTGTTAATTAGAAATCCGGTTGTCGCTGAAAACCAGCGCTGTGGCTCTGTCTCGCATAGGGTCCCAGCATTATGCTGAGCGATGGCCGTTTTGCGTGGATGTGACGCATATTTTCCTCCAATTTGTTATTTTCGTGTTTATTTGTTTTTTTTCTTTGCTTGCGTCTTATTTTACCGCAAATAAACGTATTTTCTTTCTTTTTTTTCGTTCTAAATAACCTATACTTCAATTTGAGTTTAAACTATAAAAAAGTCGGTTAATTAAGATTAATTTTTCCAGGTCTATCTTAGACACATCATGGTGGATCGCTTCTGCCATAGAAAGCGGCGTCAGCGTGTGCGTCCACTGCAGCGACGGCTGGGACCGCACCGCGCAGGTGTGCTCGCTGGCCGCGCTGTGCCTCGAGCCACACTACCGCACCATCAACGGATATCAGGTGCGTTACATTATATTACTATGCTGTTCCGCGCCCTATCGCCGCCGCCATTGTTAGTGGCTCGGGACATGACTTTCAGGGCTAACGCGTGTCTTGTTTTAAATGTTTTGATTTGTACACAATTAGAATGGTGCATACGACATGTGCTGCGCGAGAATGCATTATGTGTATATTAGTAATATTAGCCAATCTGTAGATTAATATGAATTTAATGAGGAAACGGAAACTGATTCAATAGGTAAAGTATTAAACACTGAATAATTAATTAATAGAATTTTATTTATATTGTTAACAAGCTTTTATTCCCAAAAAAAAAACAAGACTGCCATGCAAAAAAAAATAAGCAGCGTCTCTCGGGACGATGTAAAAATTGTAACGATACCCCATTAAGTCCAAACTGTTGAGGCATTTAGAAGTTATGGCGGAACAAAGAAACGTACATACATTCATACACACATGCGTATGAATGTATGTACGTTTCTTTTAACATACAACGTACTACATGAAACCTAAAAACATTACCCTCCTTTTTTGGGCAGTTGTGTATAGTCTGTGACAACCCTAGGTAAGTACTGTGGCCTTGTGTGATGTCGGCATTTACGCAAACATCAAAGGCGTCGGTCCCGAATATTCCTATTTTCCGGACATTTTTTGTTTTACATACATACATAAACTCACGCCTTCTTCCCACGGGGGGAGGCAGAAACTTTCAAATTATTGTGTCCGGTAGATCCCACATTTCTGTGGGTCTACTCTGCCTAACCCTTCGGAAATATAGTCGTGAATGTGATCTATGTTTCTCATTACTCAATGATTACTCGTTGTTACAGGCACTGATAGAGAAGGACTGGCTGTCGTTCGGTCACAAGTTCACGGCCCGATGTGGACATATTGCGTGCGACGGCCGCGAGAGGTCGCCCGTGTTCACGCAACTATTAGACTGTACCTGGCAACTGTTGCGGCAGAGACCTGAGGTTTGATAATTTAATATATAATTAATAAGTAGGGCGTAATATAAATAAGTAATGACTGAACTGAAAAGATTAAAATGGAGATGGAGACTGCCCATTGTGTCACCCTATGTAAAATTTCTAAATTTATGTCTGTAATTTTTTTGGTGTACAATTTATGAGTATTCTATCTATCTATCTATGGGCCGGCCACACTGTCAGAGGAGAAGAGAGAAGAGAAATGGAAAGAATAGTGACCCTATGGTACCCTAGGGAGGGGAAGAGAGATAAAGGAAAACCCTTGAAAAGATGGTAGGATGACTCGGTGAGGACGGCGGGAAAGATATGGACTAGACAGGCAAGGAAAAGGAAGAATTGGAGGGGGATGGAGGAGGCCTTTCCCAAATGGCACACAAACTCATAACTGAGATTAAACTTTTTTTAATATACAACTGTAACTCTGAAAAAAAACTATAAATACATTAAATAAAGTATGGGCATAAGGAGCAGGGTGTAAAGTTCACTCATCCACCATAGAAAAGGGAGGATCCTCCGACCAGACGGGTGTTGTGACTGGCGGGCAACTGCTCGACTGTTGATGTCGGATAGTCTTATGTATGTCGTTCGCGCGGTAAACTCTAATTGCGCGATGCAGGATTTGTGTGACGTCATGTCTTTGATGCGTAGTTCGTATGTGGCGGTGTAACCACTATAAAAGTATAGCAGTGATGGCCTGTGCCCAGGCTAGCACTTTACTTTGTGTAATTTGTTTCATCACGACTGCTTTTAGAACGGGGAAGGAAAACATCGTGAGAAAAGGCATGACGTAGAACCAAAAATCTTAATACATGTGACATCCACCAACACCCGCATTGGACTCGTGTGGTATTACGGCTTACGGCCCACTCCCTCCCACAGAGAAGAGGCCTGTGTCCCAGACTCTCTTTATAATATACCGTTAATTTCAGGCGTTCCAGTTCAACGAACGGTTTCTGCTGACGCTCCACGACCACGCGCATGCGTGTCAGTACGGCACTTTCATTGGCAACTGCGAGAAAGATAGGCGTGACTTACGGTACGTGGTGTTCTATCTGCCAAATAACAGGGACTTATTAGTAAAATAGGAAGATAATCTCGTTCTTGAAATTAAAATTAAAATTCAAAATATTTTATTGCACATAAACCTACATGGGCACTTATGAAACGTCAGAAGCTAGGTGCACGGTTTCTATTGTTCGTTTCCTATGGAGAAGGGCTGGCATGAAACTCCACGATTACTCTTTTAAAAATAAAATTATTCTTGTACAATATTTTCAAATAACGTATGGGAGGACAGTGTAGGTCTTTCAACAAGTACCAGGTACTTAACAAAATAATTATGGTCAACAAATCTACAGTCCACTAAGCCTACAACGTTCTCACATTCACAAAATAGAAAATAATCTCTATAAGGATAAATAAATTATTAAAAATAAAAACGTATTTTAAACGAAATTACGTGATTGCTATTACAGCTGTAACAAATTATCATGTCTACAAAAGCCACTAATAAAGAGTTGAAATTAAATTGGTAGGTATATAATGTCAAATAATAGCGTGACTATGTCAAGGAAGAATGTAAAAATAAAAATATAAACATGGTAATTTGGGAGCAGTTAATAGACTCTTACATAATTTGCCGTTAATTAGCTACCATGGAAGCCACATGTGCAGAAGGAATTATTGCCAAACTTCCTTGTCTTCAACGTCTCGTTAGTCAAAATCTCGTTCGACATCTTGACCGTATTGGTCGAGATAACAAACGAGATTTTTAGACGGCGTACGTGTTACGTGGGTAAGCACATCGTGCTTCTTTTTCATTTTCAAAAAAATTATCAATAGATTTATAGTGTTCGTGTTGTGTGTGTGCTGATTTGATGCGTTATGTATGCGTAGTGCAGATGATTATTACTTTAATAAACGTAGATTTTTATGTCTCGAGATTCAAATTGAACGTTGTTTTATTTACAAAATATAACACCAATATCTTAAGCAGGTGTAATTTTCATAATCAATCAGTTTAAGCAATTTTGATTAGAAAAATCATTAAAAGTAGGCGAAATATCGATCTCGATCGAATTGTCAATCCCGACTCGAGATTACGTTCCCTAATTAGTAAAAACTCATTTTTTTTAAATGTTTCCAGGTTATCAGAGCGCACATTTTCCCTGTGGGGCTACATGGCGAGTCATTTGAACGAATATAAGAACCCGCTGTATAACCCCAAGTCACACCCTGATGTACTGAAACCGGACCTAGGTGCTCAGAGTATCAGGTAATTTTTAACTATAAACACTTTTTAAATAAACCCTTGCAAGGGATACTATACCCAATTACTGGATTGTGGAGGTCAGATAGGCAGTCGCTCCATGTAAAATACTGGTATTTATTTATTTAAACTTTTCACACTAAAAAAAAAGTACAAAGGCGGACTTAATGCCTTAGGCATTCTCTACCAGTCAACCAAGGGTGGTGAAGAAATTAGATGGCAGGTGCTCTGTTTGAGAGGAACAAAGAAAAACATTTTTTATTAAAATATATCATTAGAGATAGTTATAATACACATACATACATATGGTATGGTATGGTGGTACGTATGGCATGGTATTCATTGCAGGTTAGACTAGAAGCTGACTCCAACATAGTTGGGAAAAGCCTAGGCAGATGATGTCCCTAGCGTGCTCCCACCCGCTCTGCCCACCCCGTGTACTTCTTATTTGAGAGACGATCATCCTCATCTGACTAGCCTTTTCCCAACCTCCACAACCCAGTAACTGGGTAATACGATACTCCTTAGGCTTCTTCTGACTACCCGTAACGACTGTCAAAGATCTAAAAATGTCAGCCGGGATCAACGGTTTAACGTGCTTTCCGAGGCACGGAGGAGTACCAAAGAAAATATTGCGTAATTCATGACACTCGATATGTCGTGAATTAAGCAATATTTTCTTTGGTCCGAGGCCTTGACATCAACCGATGAACAACATTTTCAAACGTTTTTTTGTTGGTTGAATACGAGGCTTTTGGCTACTTTTTTGTATTTGTGTATTTTTTCTTTTAATGTACGTTTTTTTTGTGCAGAATAAACATATCTTCTTTCTTTTTTCTATGGATGGTCTCCCATCCACGGGCCGACCTCGACAAGCGCAGACTAACCTGCGATCGACCCGTATGGCTATTATAATTTCGCCACGAGCCCATAATATTTGAGACACGATGTTTAAAAAAAAAAAAAAAAACTTCTTATGGTCTGGTGCGACTCCGGCGTCGTGTAGGATGCCTAACTAGGACGAGTTAAGGGTGTTGTTACACCCGTTATATGGTGTACGATCGAAGAAGTTCATATCTACACACCGTAAAGACTATTTTTGCTTGCAGCGCTCAGCCGCTATAGAACCGGGGCGGGAACAGATGTAGTCATCGTGTTCACGGGATTTTGTTTTCAAACTGCTTAGATATGAAGTTCTTCGATAGTACATAATAAAGAGTGTTGTATTGTACTCGTGTGCCGGCCAGGTTCTGGCGCGGCATGTACTGCCGGCACGAGAGCGGCGTGCACCCGCGCGAGTCGCTGGCCGACCTGCTGCCCGCGGCCGTCGAGCACTGCTCCGCGCTCGAGCATCACATCAACTACCTCACCAAGGTACAGCCGGCCGCCGGTCGGAACTCGTACACATAACATAACATCACGCCTTGTTTCTCCAAAGGGATAGTACACCATCATTTCGCCAGTTATGTTTTTAAGTACCATGTAATAGAGGGTGAGCTATTGCAATCAACTGGGCATAACCTGTTGGGAAAACCCGATTAATTATTTTGCCCGACCTGGAAATCGAACCCAGGACCTCATGCTCAGCACTAGCGCTTGCGACCACTAGACCAACGAGGAACACACTCGTACACATACTTTGAACAAAGGCTAGGCTTACACTCCAGTCCGCTCCCTGTCGGTGGACTGTCAACTATTGTCTCCTACTGACTATTTTTGAACCGACTTCCAAAAATGTCTCGGTCGGCAATGTAATTTTTTTAGATTGTGTATATTTTCGTCAATTGTGGACCGATTTAAAAAATACTTTTTTAATTTAGTAGAGGTAGCTTGCGCGGTGCTCCCATGTAAATTTTATTAACTTTGCTTGGGTCGTTTTTTAGTCAGCTTCAATAATACGTATTTTTTTGCACCACCTGAGCAGCATTTGAATGTTTGTTTTTAAAGGAAAACGCCCAAAAAATGCCTGAAATAGACAGAAACTACTAATAGTCCTTAATTCTATTTAGAATAAAATATGTATAACGAAATGTATCTCAAGTTTGTTTACCTAGGGTGAAAATATAACGATAATTAAAATATTTATTTTGATATCCGTCATAGTCATTCTTAATTTATAATGGCGGTCAGTGTTTATTTGACATGAGTAATCGACATTCAGCCAAACAGAAATCGTCAAATAATTCTTAACGAACTATTTTATAGAATTATTGCATAGTTATCATTCATTTTTAATAATATTCGACCTATTTATACCGTAAATATAATTAAAATAGTATAATTATGCGTGTGAATATTAATTAAAATAAAAAAACTCGAAATATAAATCGTATCGTAGGCTGTATGCATCACATGTCCTTTGCCTTATTGACAGTTTGACATGAATGCATTTTCCACAGACTACATAGGGATACTACGTATCAGACGGTAATCTCCCATAGCAGAAAAATCGCTATACGATCTGTGCAAGGTATCATTGTGACGTTTAATTTTTTTTTAATTTTACCCCTTTTGTCGCACGTATTGTTATGAGACCGGATCTTTTTGCCAAGGTTTGTCGAGCCCAGAATATTTTGGAATCTAGCCTTTCAAGCCTTTAACCGACTTCCAAAAAAGAGGTTCTGCTTTATTTCAAGCCGAGGTTGTGATTGTGTGTCTAGACAGGTGTACCTATAGCACACCTGAGGTGTGTGTGTATTAGGAAAAGGAATGTCATGTAATGGAAATAAAAAAAACATTCAATACTCTCAAACTCAAACCGTCTTATTACAAAAAAATACTTAAGTACTGGTTTAAACCAAGACTAAAAGGTCTTGGATTGTTACGGTATTAACGTTAGTACCAGGATCAAAATGTGTTTCTATTACAAAACAAAGACTATCCGAGGATCAGTTAGTACCAAAGAAAGTCCATGATTTAAATAATATCCACAGATAAGAAACAAAAATGGCATTCTTTCATTCGTTCATATGGGATTTATTTGAAGCAACGTTCTGTTTCTCTAAATATTGATATTATAATAACACTTGGGATGCTTAAATAATTATTTATCAATACAAAAATATTTTATAAATTGTTCTTTGTTTAAGTTACAATATATTGCTCAAACACAACTTGTACTTTTGACGCGCTTTTTATAAACAAGTTGTCATATTTTCTAACACCTCTAGCGTGAAGTGGAGTGCATTAAATACGACGGCGGCGCGCGTAATTTGAGACGAATGATTTTGTTGCGTTTGCGTCCTATAATAATAAATAACTAAATATACTTCTTATTTTTACTCATTGTTCTTAGTATTACTGTTATGTGGTTTGTTCGTGAGTTGTCGTGTCTGGTTATTGTCGTGTCTGGTTAAATCGTGAGCTACAATTAAAATGGATCAACAAAAGAAAAAACGGGGTGAAAACTGGAGTTTTGAAGAAAAAGTTAGTAAACCATGGATTTTTAATTATTATTAGGTAAGCAATGCTTTGTTTCATCTTATTTCGACTACCTAACGCGATTTTCTTATTATTATTATAGGACATATTACGTCAACTTATTGCTCAATCAGCACATATTATAGAAGACAAGTCCACGAAAACGTCAGTAAACATGCAGAAAACAAAAGAGTGGAAGAATATACGGATTAAGTAAGTTTTTATTGCTTTTGTTATGTGTACAAGTACGATATTGTTTACGTGATATTAATTAGCATATTTATTATTTTTAGATTTAATGAGATAACGGGTAAATTTCGATCAGATGGAGAATTAAAGTTGGCTTGGAAAAGAATGAAGCTGTCCGCTAAATCCAACTTATCTACCCATAGGAGGGAACAATCAAAGACAGGCGGTGGTGAAAAACCACCATCACCTTCTCCTGAGGACTTAGCAATAATGGCTATTGCTCCTCACGACTTTGTCATTGAAGTTAATGACTACGATAGTGATGCATTGGTAGGTAAATAAAATTTCATAAATGTCATACCTTAAAACATTTAATTAAAAATGATCGATTTTGGATATTTTACATTATATAGGTAGAAAATGCTCTGTAATCTGCTTTTATAGCATACAATTTACAATATAAAATTATGTACTAAGGTTAAAAATGATAGATAATAATTTCGTTACTTAATTACTCAAAATTTTAATGTAATAAATTCAAACACTGCATAACAAATGTACATTACTTCTACTAAGTCATTTTATAATTTTCCATGATGAAATAAACAGTTTTGTATGTATTATAATTAATTGTATTAATTATAATAAATACATAACTGTGTATTCTATCTTGATCATAATAATATTCCTTCAAAGTATAAAATACTTAATTTAATACAGCAGTCAGTGTGAAAACATGTCAAGTATATGTATTATTTTAGATTCCAGTTCCCGTGCCTACAACTACAAAAGAAATGTTGACTGACCCTAACCCTGGTCCTAGTTTTGAAGAAACTGAACAATTTGAAGCAATACACGAGGAAAACCCAGAACATCATGTTGTGGAAGTGCAAGGTAAATAATAGTTATTGTAAGTTCTGCTAATATTATCATGCCTTAAAGGCTGCACTTTGGATGGAATTAGGACTTTATCCCAGCAGTTCATTCCTGTGAGATCATTTTAACGTTCTTTTCACGGGCAATGTCGCGGGTAAATGCTATTATTATCAAAATAAAAAATCATTTATTTAACCAAGGCTGAGAATCAGCATTTTTCGAACGTCAAAATTACATAAGACAGTCCCTCAAAACGCCCACCCTTCACCGCTTCCTAGTGCTTTAGCTGGGAAGAAGTGGCGCAACAAACTCCCCAGCAGCACAGCTGCCTGTTCTGGTAGAAAAATATGATTTTATTATATATTAAAAAAATGTTAAACTGTAGATTGTTACACATTTTTTTTTTTAGAGATATATAACGATCCAACTACAAATATAGAAAACACCAGAATGATGATTATAACGAACAATGACAATATTAACACAACAACCGCAACAAAAAAAAGGAAAAAGAGCTTGCAAAATAGGTTTGTAGATTGCTAATTACATAGTACAATACAATGCTCCCCGTGGGAGATTAAGAATACAATTCCCTCCGTCGCGTCGTTCGAACCGACGAACAACAGAACACCTCTGCCTACCCCTTCAGGGATTATAGGCGTGATGATAATTATGTATGTATGTAGGTATTAAATAAATCATTGAAAAAAGTTTCATATTTTAAAATGTTACAAAGCAAAGTTTTAATAGTTAATATATGATTACAAATAATAATAATAAAAATATTTGCTTCAAGTGTACAAGTTGCAATACTTTAAACATTTAATGGAACAATTTTAGGTATAACATAAGTTACAATCAGTGACAAAATTCGGCAGGCAAGTCAAGATATTGTGGGTTCAGTTCCCACCCTGGGCACCAAGATATTTTCAATGTCTTTTCATTTTTAGTACATACTTTTATTACTCTAATATTACTTATACATGTTAAAAATAAAATTCCTTACGTTATTCTATTTGATTTTACAGAACTGAAGAAATACGGCAGTCAATCACACAAAGCAATACAGACTTTAAAAGAAAACAGCTAGAAATGATGGAAGTGGAACACAAATACAACATTAAAATTGCTAACTTGAAAATAAAAAAGTTAGAATTAGAAATAGCCATAATGGAAAGTAAGAAACACACCAAGACTGACGAATAAAATCTAAGTAGGTAGATTTTCTTATTTTACATCCACACACTTACTCTATTAAGAATAAAGTAAAATTCTTATATTTAAATAAATAATAGTGGGTATAATTTCATCTACGAAAGTAATTCGCTACTGTGCCCATGCACAGCTGTGCATTACTGTCATACTGTGTTAGAGTCCCTTCCCCAATTTGTAACCAAATGTTCAGTTTTAGACTATAATTATTAACATGTTTGTAAATATCCTGATATGTGAAATTATTATTTTCAGGTACTTACGTGCTGCAAATATTTTATAATAGATTATTAATTTAAATAAAATACACACTTATTAAATAGTTAAAAGAAAACATGTTCACTGAAAATGAGTTTCAATAAACTGCCTTCTCCTAATATTTCCCCTTACAGTAGTTGGAATATACCTTTGAATTATAGGTTCCCTAGATGATGACTGCTCTATGTTATCTTCTTCGCCAGGAAACAGGTCTTCCCTCATGTCAATGGCAATATTGTGGAGGACAGCACATGCAACAATTGTTTTTTTTGCTGTTTCAATATCCCCAACCATGCCTCGTAATAGACAACGAAACCGTTGCTTTAGCAAACCAAAACACCTTTCCACTGTGTTCCGGGTACGAATATGGCTGCTATTATACCTCTCTTCTTGCGGTGTTGTGGGGTTTAGCAGTGGTGTAAATAAATAGGGAGTGCAAGGATAGCCACTGTCACCCAATAATATTCCAGAGAATGCGCCAGCCTCAAACCTCTGTTTTAATCTACATTCTCTGAATATTCTGGAGTCATGTACACTGCCACGCCATCGGGTAACAATGTCCATGATTTTCAGGTCAGCATCACAAACTACCTGAAAAGTGACAAATTATTAGATCTTTACATTCCTCTCTGTTATTTTAATGTGACATTGGTAATTGTTAGCAATTTTAATATAATCAAAAAATTATTCTCTATAATTGTGTCAAGCATTTTGGGATCAAATTAAAAAGTCATTATTTTGTCAATTGAGACAGTCACAACTTAAAATATTTGTTTAAAAATTACCTGTACATTGATTGAAGAAAATCCTTTTCTATTAATATATAACTGACCCCCATCAGCATTTACTTTCTTTATTCTTATATGAGTACAGTCTATTGCCCCAATTACTGTAGGAAAATGAGCAATACTGCGGAATTTCCTAATGGTTTCCTCCTGTTTGTTTAGAGTAGTAGGCATTTTTATAAATCTTCGGGATATCCGTGACAAAATTTCCGCTACCTTTTTGCATGTTTTGCTGACAACTGGTTGAGATACACCATGTAAATCAGCTGTATCATCTTGAATCTACGAACAAAACAATAATGTTAGTATATTATTTTGACTTTGTCTACTGTTATACGTTAGCATTGACCAAGGTTACTTACCTCATGGTGAGCCCAGTTGCGCAGTGCGCAAACCACTTGCATTTCAGGACTCAATGGGCATCCTCGAGGGTCGTGGGATAAATCCTCACGTAAAACATCCACTATTTTTTCTCCAAAACGTTTTGTGAACCTGTACTTATACCTAAAATCTTCGTCACTCAATTCAAAAGGATTCACACGATGACGATGTCGGTAAGATCGCCGAGACGTCTCCAGCATATCCAAATCTTCCAAATCCATCAAGTCAATCATATTAATATCCATTTTTAACGATTTTGTAAATAAAAAGACACAATAATAATCAACGCTAACCTCAAATAAACCAAGTACCGAAGTTAGTCCAATAGATAAACTAGGGGTCTCGGCGGTTTAACTTTAGTACCATAGATAGTTCGTGAACTAGTGATAAACTTCATTTTATAATAACGTTTTATTTAGTCATGGTTTAAACCTAGTAATAATCCCAGTACTAAATTTAGATCGTGTTTTGTAATAAGACGGAAAGCATTTATTTCAATTAAACCGTTTACAGGCACTTTTGAATTGTCAAGGGGTCAGTCAGAAATATGAAGCTATTTGCCCACTCCAAAGCGTAGGTCTATATGCAGAAAACTGGCAAGAAACTCCACGGACACTCTTTTAAATAAATCATCAAAAAATGATACCATTTCTGCCGTATTCCTTAAAGTTGGGCTGACTGGTTTGCTATCGGCTTAATGAGCTGCAACAAAAAGTAACATGTTTTAAGTATACATATTTTAAAGTGACAGAACTTGCAGTCAGTGAGAAAACTAAATTGCAAGCAAAATACTTACAAAAGTGAGTAGTGTATGAAAGAGTAGCTGCCACTGTTTTGCTGAACACTCACACAATTCTTAACCTGCAATAAAATGGACTAATAAAAGTACAAAATTATAAACACATTGAAATATTGATAAATAACATTAATCCTATAAATCAGTACAGCCGTTTATGCATGATTATTGTGATTAAACCGTACAGACTAGGTATCCTTAAACAACCATCTTCAGAAACATTCTCAATTCAATAAGAATAATTACCTTAATTTTTCCTGGAATTACGTTTTCATCTTTCGATTTGTGTAACAATCGCATTTGTGAATGATTGCAGTCCGTTTTATAGACATCCACGATATCATTCCATTTGGATATTTTATATTTTTGGTTATAAAATTATTTCATAACCCCTTTATTAGGTGGGGTGGATCATCAGTGGCCATTGATGGTTATCTGGAAATAATGACTGGAATGTTATAATGATAGCTTTAACATACACCTTCAATATTCAATTATATTGGAATATCATCACGCCTGTATTGTATTGTAAATAATATTTCAATTATGGAGTGATTGCCAAAAAAAATACGCAAAAATGCCATCAAAAGACTACATAAAAAAATTATAAAGTACTTATTATATTAAAAACCTTATTATATTACCAGTTTTAGTGATTCCGTTTCTATATAGGTTCAAAGGTACAGTAGGTATGATCCTCATGCTGCCTTTTTTTAGCATAGGCGTGATCGGAAACAGCAATGTCTGTAAAGAAATATTTAAGCTTATTAACATAACAAAATACTTAATTTTATGCGACTGCCCAAAATGACTAAAAAGGAAAAAGCTTCCAAGTGCGAGTCAGACTCTTAGACAAAGGGTTCAGTACCACCATACAATATTGCACACTACACATTCTTCGTTTTTTATATACCCCCTTTAATTTTTAACTTTATTTTATTTTTATGTTTTTTTGTTATAGCAGTACATTGTAGTCTATTTCAAGTGTCTACCTATTACGGTTCAAAAGATACAGCCCTGTAACAGACGGACTGATGGAAGGACTGCTGTCATAGTAATAGGGTCTTGTTGGCACCCTTTGGGTATGGAACCCTAAATAATTACTCTATGCTTTACAAAATATTATGTGATAATATCAAGTTATTGTCTTAAACTGGACAGAAAAAATGTTAGTTACACAATATGAGTTTTTATAATGAACAATAGTTAGAGGATACTTTTTATTTTCTTTAAAATGTATGGCTTGAGTGTGAAATACAACAGTGGAACATTAAGTTTTGAAACCCATTTTTGTATACATGATGCACTTGTCATTTAAGTTTAAGAGGAATATGTAAGAAAATTTGTATTTTTATAGTCATATTATTGAAGTACTTACCAGTGGTGTATTCAGTGTCCATAGTTTGTAACCGAGGACTAGGAGTGCCACTGCTGATTTCGCTATTGGAAAACCGTGTGGGATAGGCGCCAACAAGACGACGAGTCCTCAGTTTGGTCGTGACGATGAATTTCTGTTCAAAATGCTTTTGACAGACATAACGGTTGTGAAGATCCTCTGCCCTCAGGTTTCACAATTCTTCAGTTAATACAATAATAGCCACTTGAGTCCTATCTCACGTTTGGGAAATCGAAATAATTTAACGTCCTTTCATTTATTAGCGCAATTCACAATACAGCAAGTGCGGAACATACTGCACGTTGTAATTACACTATTATAGGTTTAAATTTGAGAGGATAAATTACGGAAAATAATCAACGTAAAACTTCAAAAAACAGTAATGGCGGGGTGAAGACAACCACAGACTATGATAGACTTACAACAAACAAATATGGCGTCCATTGCATGGGCGACAAAGGGTAAAGGGACGAGGGGCGATTGCCACTTTGAGTCGTTACACCCATAGACAAATACGTCTATTAATACCAGGCTTTTTTGTTCCGAGATTACCAGCCGTGGCATTTTCATTTTTTCGTTTCATGGTTTTGCGGATTTTTGCGTTTGCGGCTCGAGTAAATTCAGGATATTATATTATAACGGCAACTGTGGCTATTTTTTAAGGATTTTGATTTTACTTCTGCACACGTTACCCATTTTTGAACAAGACTTAGATTGGACCCGCCTAAACGACGACTCGGCTTTTTGACGACGGCGACGGACCTGAACCTGCTTTAAATACGACTCTGCTATTGTTTTGGACTTGTGCACCGTGTACATTTAAGAATGGATAGAAACGTACACTGTATTAATTGCTATCTCGATATTGCAACGATGAGACGTAATCTCATAACAGTGCAAAATGATGAAGTACGTTGTTTAATACAGGCATGGATAACACCACAAGGTATATATACGATTAAGATATGCAGGGAAATTGATAACGCATTGGTTGAGGATTTAGGGTTACTCTTCCGGGTAATTGTTTTTTACTTCGAGGAAAAATACATAGCAGACATATTTCTCAAAAAATATATTTTGTTTACATAATAGTTAACAATTCTTTATCTGGGATTGGGGCTTTACAGCATCGTTATTGTAACTGCCTAGTGGGACGGCGAACAGTTGGTACTGTGCCATACCATGTCAATAATATGGTACTTAGCATGGGCCCGGTACCAACTTAATATTTATCGTCCTGCAGAGTTTCTTGATGACATACTAGTGGTTTTTAATGATGATTAAAACATTTAAATGCTGTTTTGTTGTTTAATTATTGCATATTAATCCTTAACCTTGACTTAACATATATTTTAGAAAAAATGTTTGGAACTGGCTTCTACCAAGTTTTTTGATAATTATTGAAATTGTCATGGGTTCCCTACGATTTGTAGTGCAATTTGGCGTATATTTCATTGTTGTTCATTTCAGGCATTTTTTTGTGTGGCTGGTGGGCATTCCCCTTTGAACTAGTAAAACCAGTTCTGATTTGCATTCCTCTCGGTCTCCGCTGAGCCTGTAAAAAAAGGAATGAAAATCATATCAATTTGGTACAAATTCTGCCTGATTTTATAAAAAGTGTATAAAAGTTCCTGTTAAAATTATATCCTAACTGTGATATTATAAATGCGAAAATGAGTTTGTTTGTTTGTTGCGCTTTCACGCTAAAACGACTGAACGGATTTGGATGAAATTTGGCACCATGACCTGGGTTGGGACATATGATACTTTTTATCCCGATATTTCCATGGGATTGAGACTAATGCGGGTGAAACCGCGGGACGCAGCATGTTAAAGATAATTTCGCAATATACAGATAAATTCTTTAATTTTTATAGCGAATAACTACCTTCAAGAACCTGTTGTCCGGCAAGAGGGCAGACAAGAGCAAAGACACCACCGTGGTCAACTACCAAAACGGTAACGTCAACTCAGTGGAGATCGAGACCAAGACTGAAGCATTGCAGATTGATAACAAGTAAGTATATAAGCCTAGTTGAGACCCGCTCAGACCAATGAAGCGTGTCACAAACAGGAGGAGGCTTATACTCATCGGTGGGTGGAACAGGTAAAGAAAGAAAGAAAAAATAGTGTTAACACCACAATAACAGCGTCTCATCGATCCGCCCCGCCGCACATGCCGCAGAGTCCCTCGGCGCCTTTAAAAGCCCGAGCGCCAGGCAGCTCAGGCAACATTTCATTTCATTTATTCAATAACAATTTACATTGTGTCTGAATGTTTTACAAGAATACTATTTCACAAATATTTAAAATAATATCAAATTAAACAGAATTAAAATTAGTTCCATACTATGTCATTGCCTACCTACATTATATTATTTACACTCACAAAAGTTCAAAATAATTAAAATTACCAATATTTTATCAAAAATTCACTACATGAATTCAAACATGTCAGAACCAGTTTCTATTGTCATTATGATTAAAAATTCACACATCCCTTTATTTCCCTTATTCAATGTCACAATTAAATTAGTTAATGTCAGCATTTCAAATTTGTTATGTTAATTTTTTTAACAGACACCGATTCGCATTCCGAACTCGCCGCCGAGGTCCTCCGCGATCGCGTCCCGCCCGAGTAAATAATACTCCCCCCGACCCTTGCTCGTTGATGCGCCAGCCCGCGTCGATGCTGAGCCAGTAGCTTTAAATTCCCCGTTTAATAATCATGAATTATCCTTGATCCAGCCTGTCCCATCTTGCTGTCCTCCCCACAGCGACGCCCTAAGCCGAGGTCCGTACCCCACAGGGGGTGCCCTTAGCGAGCGCTCGCCTAGTTTTAATTAGAATAGTTTTTAATGTTACATTTCATTTATCGGGTGAAAATTTAAAAAAATCATGTTTGGAACTCTCTTACACTGAAAAGGCCAAACTGCCAGAACAACCTTGGTAGCCAAGCACAGCCTTGAGACGGAACTCTCAGGGCGCAAGTCCTGCAGGCACTTCTCCGGGATTTTTAAAAAGTCTGATTGAATGTTTCCAGGTTGCTGTATGAGTCTGGCGGCACTCTGACCGAGCTTGAGTGCGCGAACCATGACCACCCTTTGAAAGACACCGGCGCTCCCCACATACCCAACAAGATTTCAATTATTACTGAGGTAAGATCTAACATGCTGACTTTCCTTCCATACATCGGTAATCTTTCAAGGGTTGAATTTCCTCATGAATATTAACAACTTTTCCAGACGGAAAAGCTTGATAACACTTTCTCAGTAGCAGTTCGGAGTCTGGATTTGTGGCCAGTCGATGGCAATAGGCTCACCTCCTATTACATGGGACTTAAACATAACCTGTGAAATGTGGGTGTACTATAGGTAGACGACTGCCAACCCTTCGGGAAAAACTGTTCCTTCTTTTGCAGTCGGTTAAAAATAAATAACCTTTACCATAGTCTGCTAGAGTACAGCGTACAAAGGCAGGCGTTAAATTGACTTATTTTCGTCTTTATTTCAACGCTTCTAAAGTTGATTCTTTTGCGGCAGTAAAAACATCTGGTACAATTTTTTCGTCTCATCTCATAAACAGAAGGCGAGTGACTCGATACCGGCAAACTACGCGTCGTTGGAGAAGGAGGTGAACACCGTCGCGTTGGACTGGAAGAGCATCAAGAATGTCACCGAGTGCAGTTGTTCCACGCCTCTCGACCATTTCAGCAGAAAGGTATGTTACATTCATAGCCAAAATATGTTCGCGATTTCGATGTTGATCCCATGGAGAGAGTCGTTCAGTTAGACGGTCTGCACACATTTCTGAGACTCATAGTATCCCCGTGGTCCCGCAGCACCACTGCTGGGGCTGCGGGCGCTGCGTGTGCACGCGCTGCGTGTGCGCGCGCGCCGCGCTGGCCGCGCTGCACGCGCCGCGCGTGGCGCCGCTCTGCGCCGCCTGCAGCCCGGACACGCCCGACGGCGAGCAAGGTCGGTCACATCCATAGATACATTATTATTTATTTACTAGTTGACCCCACAGACGAATTTCAGTAATTCACACAAAAATTCCATAGAAAGAAATACTTTCGGTTTTTCCCGAGCAAATTTTTCTTTCAAACCTTATTCGAACTATAATGAAAAACATAAAAAAAAAACAAATTGTCCAGCCAGCCCTTCTCAAGTGACGCGCGTACACCGACGACCAGCATTCCATATTATTCATACAATGTGTAACTGAATTAATTCACAATATGAAAGTAGTTTGTTCAGAATCGTTTACTAAATCGATTTCTGTATTTTTTTATCCCAACTGTTATTTACGTCGGTAGTTTTAAACGCAAATTACAGTGACACTTCCAGTGTAAAGTCAAGACAAACCAAAATGGACGAAGTACCTACTGCGCTAGACCTTTACTCCGCGTCCTATTTAAAAGCGATCGTCGTGCGAATACATGATCGTTCGAACTTTTTGTTCGGTGAACCTGAACGCGTGGTCGCGCCGACAGAGGGCGCTTTCCGGTTTTACGAACAAAAAGTGACATATGGACGCGACAGATCGCGTGTTCGCGCGACGAGCGCTTTTAAATAGAACGCGGCCATATACGTGTCTGTGCGTGCGTAGTGCCCTGTTGATGGCAATAGGCTCGCCCCCTATTACATGGGACTTAAACATAACTGACGAATTGTGGATGTACTATAGGTATACAACAATTCGGGGAAATATAGGCGTAATGTTTTGTTAAATACATTAAAAATATTTTTCTTTCACAGAAATATTGACACCAGCTAACTGAAGAACTGTAGAAAAGTATGCAGTATTGAATGTAATCTTCAAAAGTATTGTCTATGTAATTATTAATGCAGGATTCTATTTATTAAGTTAATGATCATTCATACGTTTTTGTTAAAAAATTAGTTACCATTCACAGAGCCCATTAAAAAATAGCTTAATTAAATAGATGTCAGGAATTTATCAGTGTATTAACATAAGCAGCTACGACGAACTTAAACATGTTTGCAAATATACAGGTGGATTTGAATTCATTGGTATCTTGCCAGGGCTTAAAGTACTCGTGAATGATAAACTTTTAAAATACTTACTTAAAAATAAAGAGCAAAATCAGCCTGTAACATTCCCACTGCTGGGACACAGGCCTGCTCTCGTGAGAGGTAGTGGGCAGTAATCCACCACGCGGGCCCAGTGCGGATTGATAGATATCACATGTCTTCTATTTTTTAGTTCTCGGACATGCCGGTTTCCTCACGATGTAATCCACCACGCGGGCCCAGTGCGGATTGATAGATATCACATGTCTTCTATTTTTTAGTTCTCGGACATGCCGGTTTCCTCTCGATGTAATCCACCACGCGGGCCCAGTGCGGATTGATAGATATCACATGTCTTCTATTTTTTAGTTCTCGGACATGCCGGTTTCCTCTCGATGTAATCCACCACGCGGGCCCAGTGCGGATTGATAGATATCACATGTCTTCTATTTTTTAGCTCTCGGACATGCCGGTTTCCTCACGATGTAATCCACCACGCGGGCCCAGTGCGGGTTGATAGATATCACATGTCTTCTATTTTTTAGCTCTCGGACATGCCGGTTTCCTCACGATGTAATCCACCACGCGGGCCCAGTGCGGGTTGATAGATATCACGTGTCTTCTATTTTTTAGTTCTCGGACATGCCGGTTTCCTCACGATGTAATCCACCACGCGGGCCCAGTGCGGGTTGATAGATATCACATGTCTTCTATTTTTTTGTTCTCGGACATGCCGGTTTCCTCACGATGTAATCCACCACGCGGGCCCAGTGCGGATTGATAGATATCACATGTCTTCTATTTTTTAGTACTCGGACATGCCGGTTTCCTCACGATGTAATCCACCACGCGGGCCCAGTGCGGATTGATAGATATCACATGTCTTCTATTTTTTAGTACTCGGACATGCCGGTTTCCTCACGATGTAATCCACCACGCGGGCCCAGTGCGGGTTGATAGATATCACATGTCTTCTATTTTTTAGTACTCGGACATGCCGGTTTCCTCACGATGTAATCCACCACGCGGGCCCAGTGCGGGTTGATAGATATCACATGTCTTCTATTTTTTAGTTCTCGGACATGCCGGTTTCCTCACGATGTAATCCACCACGCGGGCCCAGTGCGGGTTGATAGATATCACATGTCTTCTATTTTTTAGTTCTCGGACATGCCGGTTTCCTCGCGATGTTTTCCTTGATGCGTTTGAGAGCAGTGGTGATGAAATAATTTACACAAAGTAAAACGCCTGTCCTGTGACTTTTTCAATTCTTATGTCCTTTCTGAGTTTATCTTGGACATTACTGACATCGGTGAAGGAAAACATCGTGAGGAAACCTTGACTTATAGTTATTATAAGTCTGAAATCACCAACCCGTCTTGAGCAAGCGTAGTTATCAGTGGTCGTACCTTCTCTGTATGAAAAGAGGATTTGCCCTGCAGTGGGACAGTGACAGGCTGGTATTATATCCTATCGTAAAAGTTTTTCATATTCATGAGATATTAACCCTCTGGAAGAATTCTAATGAGTTAAAAATCAGTCTGTAACTAATATGTCTAATACAGGTTATATTGCATTTTAATAATTATGTTAGTTGTTAAGTGTCTCTCGATGCCAATACATTATAAAGAAGACTATGTCCTGACGTCATAAGCCATGTTCTAACTGTTTGCATCCCGTCACATCCCGAAAAATTTACCTGTGACTTTCGCTACAGAAGTTCTATAATTATATTTCTTAACATATTGATCTAAAATAAAAATATTTTAATAGCCATCTGGTCAGGTCTGAATAAAAAGACTAATAGGGCTTACGCTCACTCCGTGAGCACGCTCAGTCTAGTGGCATTGTAACCAAGTGGCGTCTGTGGTTTCTATAGTTTACCAGTAGTAGGGCTAACGTGACAACCGCGAGAACGCTCTTTTTCTCGTTTTGTCGAAATTTTTCTACGATTCCGACGTCATTCTAATCCCTAACATGACCGTAAACAACGAGTACAATAAATTCGAAAAAGGCACTTTGACACTTCTATATCTCGCGACGAGAGACCGATGTTCCAAGTTATTAAAAACAAATTATTTTTATGATAGCAACATCGGCTTGAGATTCCGTTTCATTCATTCAATGGTGCTGATTCTCTTGTCACAAATGCCTCTAAACTAGATTAGCTGGTCGATACGACCACTGGTCGTGGTTGTCTCGTGAGCGAGATCTCTTAGGTAAAATGTATGGAAGAAAAAGACCATGTTGCGCCGACCCCACATACATTGGAATAAGGACAGGAGAACAATGATAATTATAATAACCACGGTCAGTCAGGCTTGGTGAGTCTTTACACGTCATCCTTTTTTCAGAGAAGTTCTTCGCATAAGAAAATATTATTTCATTTCATGTCGCGTCGTCAGCGCCACCTAGGATAAAAATAAGGAAAGTTGAAGTTCATTTTATTCTAAGGAGTTTTTGAAAAGTTACTTGCTCTTGGATAGAAAATACAGGAACTCTTTTGTAGACAGAATTTTGAAATCCCAATGAATTTGTCAAATCTAAATGACAATCAACTTACAATTGGCTTTTGTTATTTCGTTCAACCAGTCATAGCAGTTTACATGAGATAAGGAACCAGGAGACAGTTTAACAATTAAACCATGTACTCTAATAGCGTAACACAGATTTATCATAATCTATCATAATTTTGAAGGATATTGCTAATCCATTGCTTCATACGTTCGGAAAATTTGGCTGCACAACAACGTAAATAACGCAATGAATGTTGTTGAACTGTCAAAATGAAACAAATTCCGATTGATCATGTGTTACGCAGTTAGGGTGCTGTTTAGCATAAAGATATTAATAACAAATTGTAACATATTTAGGGCTGATTTTCAATAGTAACTTTTATCTGAGGAATTAATTTACTAATCTAAAACTTCAAAAGGGTGCATTATAATGGATTCGTTTATTGCGTAACAAATTATAACTAATTAGCCAAATTTCATGTACAAATATTACAATCATCCGTATAGTTAATTCCGAGAAACAGCAATCGTGCAAACGTTACTCCAGCAGGATTTTAAATATCTTCGCAACCATAGCAAATACAAACACAAATTAAGTTTTACCATTTATTTCAAAATATCCATTAGAAAACAAAATATCTGGCTGGGGTAACGTTACTTCAGCCGGAAGTGTTTATAACAAATAATTAAAAACTATCAGCTTACCAAATTTAAAAATCTGCTTGCCAATTACAGAAGCTGTAGGATATCTAATTATCTATTGCAATTAGATGACGATTTTCGACATTATCTGGCTGGGGTAAGGCGGTGTGCGTTTTTGTTCATCCAAAAAGGACACATATATATAAACAGTATACATATAGCTCATGGAAAGCGTTCGTTGACGATGACGCGAGTTCTATGATTTTTGTTCACCCAAAAAGTGCTCAACAAGAAGTTTTCACTTCAAAAAATGATGTAGAAAATATAGTAGAGTATGGTCGTCGGTCCATCTAGCTGGGGGCGTCCCACACTACGCTTGCCGATACGCGGTCTCCACTCCAGGACTCGTCTGCTCCACCGGCCATCGGTCCTTCGACAAACATGGCCAGCCACTTCAGTTTGCTGTCTATTTCGGTAACTCCGGATAATTTCATTTCTGACTTAATCCTTCAAAGAAACTTCGAATTAGTGGATCAGCCCGACGGTCAGTGTCCACGCTTCGGCACAGTATGTCATGAACTCATGACATTTAAATCTTCAGCGAATCATAACATGACATTTAAATATCTGGTGAAAGAGTCGGCTCTTATTTTATTACCTACTTGTTATTGGCATTGAGAGTATTATTTGTTTAGACGCTTAGTTGTAGTTAGGGCAAGTTTCTACGATCTCGATGTAAACAATAGCTGTTTTTAAATTCATATGAATTATTTAGAAGATTCTGGATACCTGTTTCAAATAATAAGGTAATTATTTATAGTTTTAGTCATAAAAAGTTACTTAATTATCGAATATAGTACAGGTTATTAAGATTGTTTATCTACTGTAAGATATTGAAATCATAAGCACCTTCGTGGGTACTTTCACTGGTACTCGAAAGTTGAAAGTACCCACGAATATGCACAATTTTTTATTAGGAGACCAACACTGAAATATCGAAAAAACTTATGATATCAATCACACCCGGTATACTTTATTCAGGAAAGAAAGAGTAGAGATGCTTCCATTAAAAACTATTATAGTTGTTCTTGTTCACGACAGAGTATATACCTTGCCTATCCCTTCGTTAAGTTTCATACTACGGAAAAAGTTCAAAAATTTATAGAAAACTAAGAATAATGTATAATATGTATATTTGTTAAGATAATTTCTATGCTTGTAAATAATAGGTGTAATTATTGTTTAATATTATAATCAAGAAAATATATGTATATCAGTGGACAAAAAAATTGTATTACTCGTTTTCAAAAAATCTTCTCATTTGATTCAACCATTTAGCTTGCCTGTCCGTTTGAACGGAGCGAGTCATCGGAAAAAAGAGAGAGCTGTATGTGGAGTGTCTCTGTCTACATATATGGACTTGAATTTTTTGGGATTTTATAAGATAATATTTGGCACTTCCTCGTTCCAATCATGGCCATTGGAACAGGGAAGTGCAATACATTCTCAGACCCGAAGCACAGCTCGACCGGCGGATGTTATGTGTCACCTGCTTGCAAGTAAATAAGGAAGGGAATGACAGAAGTGAGAAAAACGAATATGGCGTATTTGTCACTTGCAATGTTTACTGTGACAAGTAAAAAACAATTAGGTACCCTTAATATCTTGAAAAATAATAATACGATATTATTCTGAGCCCTTACTAAAAAAGCCATTTTACAGTGGATTATTCGTTTTTATCACATGATAAACAGTAACAGTAACACACGATCAATCACAATCCGTTTCATTTTGACAGTTCAACAACATTAATAGGGATGATGCCTAAGTCAAAAAAAAGAAATTCTGTCCGTCAGTCAGATAATAAAAAAATATTAGACACGTATTTTTTTGCTTTATCATATTCATAAAAAATGACTTAGATACAACGCATTAAAGTTGTATAAAATCTACATACAAGTGACGTCATGGCACATTATAAATCAATGTATCGCCGTAATCTTTTGATACCGTAAAAAAAGAAAAAATACGTGTACGTAATTTTTTCATAATCTACATTACGGACAAAAAACATTTTTTTAGTCATCATCCCTAATTTACGTTGCTGAGCGGACAAATTTTTCGAACATATGGAGCAATGGATTAGCAATATCCTTCAAAATTATTCAGATTAGCGTGCAGAGTGAAGGAACATGCAAACATGTCTCGGAGATTTTATACCAAGAATTGATGAAATCACGGAAGCAAACTCAAGTGTAAGTAATTATTTTATTTAATGGCACACTATCAAAGCAAAACTTTTTCATTTGAAATAATTGATTTATTTAGTGGCTAACGAAACGACTAATTGCAATTAAATTCTATCTCAAACTCACTAACAATCAATTAGATTTCTTTTCTATAATTGCACAAGTAAAAATGTAGGTACACAAAAGTTGTTGCATTTGCTGCCACACCACATCGCTGCATGTAGTCAAAATGTTTCACCAAATACTGTTACTTCTCTCCATTATTTATATAACTAATGGTGAAATTGATAAAAAAGCAGAAACAGATTTCCCTGAAAAGAATCGTTTGATGGGAATAGACGCTGTACATGATAAATCTAAGAAAATTGATAAGGATACGATTATAACGCGTAACTTAAAGTTGGAGAAGCGAAAACGCGGACCAAAGCGTAAGCCTCTTTATATTTGTTTTGTGAATGTATCGTCATCAATCATCATAATCATTGTACCCCTCGCCTCCTTTTCACTATATTTTGTATGTCCACTTGATATCTATAACGGACGAGGGCATGTGTTTCTCACGTTATTATCAGCCATATTTGAACTACTATGGGCGTTTGTACCTATGGGTAGTGTTGGATATTGCGCAATAGAAAAACCGTTTTCAGTTTACATCAAATTATAATTTAAGTGCGATCACATTCACACACTGTAGGTACACGACACGACTATTCGGAATGCACGACAGTTTCTAAACGTGTTCACTGCTTGACCGCCACCGATGAACTCGGCTTAGCTCCAGCCGCAGCCGGTTAGAGGGTTAAGTTATAGACTCTGTCAAGCGCCGCTTTACGGCGCTGGCGTCCCGATTAGTCAATTCAGTAACGTATTTCCGACATGTACTCGTAGATGTGACTACTGTTAGTCAAAACCAGGTACTAGCTCTAGTAGTGCCCAACGTCTTAATTAAATAATGTATGACTTTATTTGATATTTGTTTCTTTTCTTTAAGCAATTTCTAACAAAATCGAGGAAGATCAAGAACCAGATTGGTCGTACAAGCCTTTCCCTAAGGAAGTTGCCGATCATGTTGATCAGTTCAAAAAGAACATGACGGAGTGTCTCAAGGAGGTACAATCCAACGACAAAAGACCGGTGAAGCGTCTGTCTCCAAAAATGGAGTCACCGGTCCATGGAGAATGTCTTATTGCGTGCGTTTTGAAACGTAATGGTGTCATTATACATGGAAAAGTTAACAAAGGTAACAGATTCGAAATTCTAAGTACTAGCCGGCTGTATGTAATGCTTAAAGATAAATGAGTTGAGCTGCATGATTACTGACAAATGCGTGCTCTGACTGGACAGGTCCACTCTAATCTGTGCTCTTTCCTCAAAATACCATTTCAGACACCAATCTACATGGTCCTCACATGATCTGACCAAGATTATGTCTGGACTTTAAAAGACTGAGACCTCTGAATTTGTTTCGGTCTTTTTTCTCAGATTAGTCAGTGAGGAAATAACTTTTGTTTAAAAACTAGATGAGTTCGGTATTCATCTAGTTTTTAAACATAAACTGTTATTTTGACGCACAAAATCGATTTTTTGGACTGCTTTCCATAACTCGATGAGTCATATTTAACCCGGGTACCTCTTTAATATAATTTTATGTGTTTTGTTTGGTACCTAACCAATATTTTTTTTTATAGATAACCTAATATCCCTTGTAAGTAAATTTTACGCCAAAGATACTAAGCTCATGAAGAAATTGGAAAAGAATTTGGATCGTTGTATTGAAATAAGCGTTCGCCATCAAGACGAGTATGTTTATGTTTAAAAACTAGATGAATACCGAACTCATTTAGTTTTTAAACATAAACTGTTATTTTGACGCACAAAATCGATTTTTTGGACTGCTTTCTATAACTCGATGAGTCATATTTAACCCGGGTACCCGGGTACCTCTTTAATATAATTTTATGTGTTTTTGTTTGGTACCTAACCAATATTTTTTTTTATAGATAACCTATTAACCCTTGTAAGTAAATTTTACGCCAAAGATACTAAGCTCATGAAGAAATTGGAAAAGAATTTGGATCGTTGTATTGAAATAAGCGTTCGCCATCAAGACGAGTGTGTGTTGGCGTCAAAACTCAACGATTGCACTAATGATCTCATGGCCAGTAATAAGCACAAAATAATGGTCAATTATTAATAAATGTGTGTCTAACACGATGATAAAACACTTTTTTCTAATTAATTTCGAACCTAGTTTATAATATTAGGGGTTAAAGTATGAAATTGCCGATTTGTACAGAAAAATTGAAATTAGTTTTTTTTTTTTTAAATTTAACATATTTGTTTAATCAAAATAATTACCATTATTATCTATAAATTGCTGCCATCTAATAGGAAGGTCATTTATGCCTTTGCTCTCGTGATCTAGATTCGACAAGGACACTGTTGCGGCGTTTGACCTGGGGTCAGCTATTGCATTTTTCGCTTACGGTTACCGTAAAGAATCCATTTTTCATCACAAGTCACAATTCCATCCAATATTCCTTCATTTCTGTATCGATTCAACAAGGCAACACAAGTTTCAACACGCGTTTCTTTCTGCAGATCAGTCAAATCATGAGGCACCCATTTCTCATATTTTCTTATTTTATTGATTTGACGCAAATGAGTAATATATAGATATATATATGAGTAATATATAGATATAGATATTGTTGGTAAGGTAACGTTAAACCGTGCCGCAAATTCCTGGGTAGTTTGGCTCGGATCGGCTTCCACCATCTCTTTCAATTCATTGTTATTTACCTGTGTGGGCGGCCTTCCACATGGTTCGTTCTTCAAATCAAAAGTTTCCATCACGAAAGCGTTTAAACCAAAATCGTACGGTGCGTTCATTAGCAGTCCCCCAAACGCAACATTGATATTGCTAGCTGTTTCTGCCGCGTTAGTTCCGCGTCGGAACTCGTATTCAAAAATAACTCGAATTTTCGAAGTATCCATCTTTCTTGTCTAAGCTGAATAAAAAAACAACTGAAAGTCGATAATCGAATGTTGAGCATTTTTTAAAAGAAGAACTTCATAGGTAGGTACCATGTGAAAAAAGTTTCACTAATAAAAACACACCATGAAGGTTCTATGTCAATTCGAAGTACCTATTACACTATAACGGCAATTTCATACTTTAACCCCTATTATAAAATAAAGATCAACAATAGCGGAGATAACATTTCAGTGCAGCTTTTAGAAAGCAACATACAATTTACGAGGGAAGTATGGCTTTTACTGGCGTCTGGCAGCACCATAGTATCAGTAGTTTTTTTTTTTAAATGTATATCGTGATTGACCTCCGAGATCATGACTACTTAACCGGACTTTCCTGTGGTTTCCTTTCCTTAGCTACTAACTTAAAGCCTCCAGCCAGGCCGTAAAATAAATTATAGGTATACGAGGCGACGGCTTGCTAAGGGCACCCCCTGTGGGGTACGAACTTCGGCTTACGACGTCGCTGGGGGGAGGATAGCAAGATGAGACAGGCCGGATCAGAAGTGGGTAATTATTATTATCAGGGGAGGCTCAGCTTCAACGCGGGCTGGCGCTTTATCAAGCAACGGTTGGGGGGGAGTATCAGTGAAGTCCTCACAATGAACATAATGTATACTCTAGGAGAGATTTCAAACGTTTTCGCTATGACCATGTATTATATGGGGGACCTATTCTCCCCTGTTTATGGTAAAATGATTAATATTAATGCATGCCTTAGGGTTATTTTATTTTGACAGGGATTTAGGTAGGTTTGGGGTAATATCGCGAAAAAAAAACAATCTGGCAACACTGACCGCGGCCTTGAGCGGACATACAACACGCTGGATGCGCGCACGATAGTGTGTATGCTCAGTCCAGCACCGCGGCCTTGGCGGGACGTACAGCAATATGGATGGTGATTAAGGCGCTTAATAATTCTGACCGTGCGTTTGCACTGGCTAAACATCACAACAATACATGTTTAAATCTCTAGTTCCTGTCAAATATTGTATGGAACTTTGACAGAAACTAACGATTTAAACATGTTTTGTTATGAATGTTTCGCCAATGAAAACGCACAGTTAGAAGCTTAGTTTCAATACAAATAGAATTCGAAATGGCGACTGACAGAACAATGCTACCAATCGCGTCACGGCACAAGTTTTAATGAACGCACCCTTGTAGCGTTCTATTATATTTTTCTTTATGGCAATGGTGCCGATGTCGACGTCAGATGTGTTAAGAGAAAACGTGCGAAAGAGGGTTACAAGAAAAAAATAAATTGGATTTAAAAATCTACATAAAAAAAGAAGGGTACTAGTTGTATTTAGTGTGAAACTTGTTAATGGGTATACGTAGAACCGTAGACAGAGAATGCTAGTAGAACACTAAGACAAACATATAGTTAGTAACCTTGTAGCGTTGTAATGGGGTTATAAACTGACAGCTCGTCATAGCTAGGACGCCGCAGCACTGTTGTCCGTCTAAAAACCGCCATTGTTTTCTTTATGTTTACATTTGTGTTGATCGTACCGCTTAGGCCCTGCACGCCGATGACGCATTAAGAAAACTAGAGATAATAAGAAAACGAGCTAAGGAAAAGGGAAGCGTCTTCCACTGGTAAAAAAGCAGCTTTAGTAGAAAAGTAAATAATTGATTTACTTTTCTTTTTTTTTGTAAATAATTTATTTACTTTTCCACTAAAGCTGCTTTGTAGATGTACAGACGCCAGCACATCAACCTACCCGAAACTGCAAAATTTTCTAAATCAACTTTGAACCTTATTCTTTAGAGATAAAGTTGAAAATCTATTAAATAAATTTGACAGATTGTAGTAGGTTGATGTGCTGGTACTGGCGTCTGTACCTACATTTTATAATTTACAGGTTATTTTGTGTTTGATAACTTTATGAGCGTTTATTCTGAAAGTGGGTCACAAATAGATGTCAAATATTTCCCTGTTTTGATTAATTTGACAATATTACTGTATGGAAATAAGATATGTGGCTAACTATTAAACTAGAATATTAATAATTAGGTAATTGCAATTATAACACCGAATTTGATGTTGTAACCGTTTGAGGTGTGAAAAAGGCATTTGGAAACTTTCCAAATACTTTGTTTACATAATAAACTAATTATTCGGTGTTAAGATATTGATTAATGCATTTCATAATCAATAGCTTAGTTCACAAGTTAGGCCCTTATTAGAGAACCTCGCTAAAAACTCAAGTATTACTTAAAATTCGATTAAAGCCTTGTGATTGGTTGAAACTGGGGCCTTAGCCATAATTTATGTTTCCATATAGTAAACCGGTACTTACCGGTTTACTGTACCGGCTACTTAGCCGGTAGTAATATTGCCAAATTCATCAAAAAATGTAAATATTTGACAGCTATTTGCGACTTTGCCAACTTTTAGGACAAACGCTCTTAAAGCTCATTTTTCGGTGAAGAATGGAGGCGTACGATATGAATAACCTGATTGGACTTGAAGAGTTAATAATTAGTAAAAGAAGTCGCTTGTTTCCAAACAAAATAAATATATTTACTGAGTCGGCTGTCAAATTCTTGGACACGTGATAGAAGTGAGCAAGTTGCAGTTTTTATTCCCATTCCTCGAGTTTGAACTGTGCCACCGCGTTCTATCTATTGCTAGGTACCCACGGCCACGCAGCGACCTAAAGTAAGGCCATTTTAATAGGTAACATTTGACGTCTGTCAGTTTAGTAAAAGCAAATCGTAAAATTACTCGTATCGGTAATTATTACAATAAATATGTAATCGTAATTGAAAAAAGTTAAGCAACATAACAAAAAAAAAAAAAATTATGCCCGGCGTTACAAGGTTACGTTGTTGAATTTTGATGAATTGTCAAATGTTACCTATTAAAATGGCCTTACTCTAAGCGCATTCAAAATCTCATCTACATTCCTAGCGACCAAGGCCGCTTTCCGAATTAGAATATAATCGCTCACAGCGCTGACATCGATAATTGGCGTTCCGATTAAGATATCACGAGTATGACAGCTGAGGGCTTTCAACAATTCGGAACGCTCGTGAACGCGCTGACAGTTCTCGCTCAACGTCAAAATTGCATATCATATTTCTTTGTGTATATACCACACATTTCTTCTTCTTCTTTGGTTAGGTGGTGAACGGTAGTCAGAAACACAATTTCGAAAATGCCACTTTAGTTTAAAGATAAGATGCGAGTCAAAACAAAACAGCACAACTGTCATTATTGACAGCGTTTACGGTGATATTTTAGTAAAAGGCATGGTCGGCGTTATCGCAAGATGGCGTATGTCATGACGTCATCTATGACGATTCAAGACACAACGGAACGCTTGTTAGCGCGCTCAAATCGATGACATCGTAACTCGGAATGCGGGGCAAATCTGCATAGTTCTTGACAACCGTTTGACAGTTTTCCGAGTCGAAAATTACCAATGTTACACATTTTCCATTAAAATGAGTTGCCTAGTCCCTGAAGTGGTATAACAACATACTTCGCCTGGTATTCTCTTCCCGTGACAGTTGGGTCACGTGATTGGCCTAAGAATACGTCATCAGTTGCGATGCGGTTCTCAAACATTTATAGTGGGGAAAAAAGATTAAAATAATACAATGGGTACTCAATTTTTATCATTTTTAATAAATCGACATACGAGGGTGACACTGAAAGTTCTTAGAAAATCAAAAACTGAACAAACTAGCAAATTATTAGTTTTATTATATTTTTTCAAAATGGACACTCCATTTACATCAATACATCGCTGCATCCGATGGAACCACTAAGAAAAGCACTTAGCCCACTCGTACTTAGGGGTCTCTTCGACGGCATTTTGAAACGCAGCCACTGCTTCCTCGGCGTCCATAAAACGTTTTCCTCGAAGTTTTTCTTTTATTTTCGGAAATAAATAAAAATCGCAAGAGAGAGAGATGGGGCTATAGGGCGGGTGACTCAGTAATTCCACTTCTGACCGCGTCGCCAAGTAGTCGATTGTTTGCTTGGCGGTGTGCGACGAGGCGTTGTCGTGGTGAAGGAGATCCTACTGCGAGGTCGTTTCTCGCGAACTTTTTCCAAGACAAGTGGCAAACAATTGTTAGTGTACCACTCTGCCTGCAGTAACTGTTTTACGATCCTTTAAAACAATTGTTGCGTAATGACCTGTCCTCCTGAAGAACGAAGCCACCATCCCACGCTTCGACCTCTCTTCACTTTAATTGGCAACTCCTCGGAAGGAAACACCCAGACAACAGACTGTCTCTTAGTTTCAGGATCATAACAATAAATCCAGCTTTCGTCACCGTAAGTATGTCGAAGCATTTGAGTCACTTCCGTTAACTCTTTGAACCATTTCACGACACCAATCAACACGACAGAGATTTTGGGCTTCTGTCAAATAGGGTATTACACCCATTTTTGAAAAGTGTCTCAATTAGATTCTATAGTCCTAATAAGAGTGCTAAACTGCTATGGTAGTGAATTTGTAAGGGGACAAAAAAACTGAATTATTATCTTGTTACTAATAGGATAAAAAATATGAAGATCCCGTTGGTAGATATTACAGTAAGCTATTTTTATTTATACAAAAAAATACTTTACAATTAATGTTTTAGAATAATAAGAGAAAAATGGAGTTAGCAAATTTTATTATGACAAAATCAGATTTATGTAATGTATTATGTGGGAGTTAGCAAATTATCATTTTAAATAACAGAGAGTGTTGAAAGGAGAATTGTATTTATTTAAAAACGAAATTAAACAATTATTACAAAAAAAATAAAAAAATGAGATTCACATAATATGTGGCAGATTATCATAAAACTGTCTGAATCGGCGTTTGCTTGATAATCTGTAAGTCTTCATACTTGCGAGCGCTGATCGCAATCCTGCCTTGGTATACAATAGATTCTAGTTGACTCCAGCATGTCGATTCCCGTAACCACTTCACCGTGAAAACATGTGAAGTGAGCCTGGAGTGAGCTCTCAGTGTCATCTCACCCTGTCGGAATGACAACTCACTTCACCTAAGTTTTCACGGTGAGATGGTTACAGAATAGCACTGCAGGTCTTTGGCTGCACACAAGTTATCTTTGTGGCAATAGCGCCCAGGAGTCTCCAAAACGAAGCTTGTAGTGTATATCTCCCGACGGAGAATATTTGAGAGCACGGATATCAGCAGTGCTATTCTGTAACCATCTCACCGTGAAAACTTAGGTGAAGTGAGTTGTCATTCCAACAGGGTGAGATGACACTGACAGCTCACTCCACGCTCACTTCACATGTTTTCACGGTGAAGTGGTTACGGGAATCGACATGCAGTTACAGTTCTCGCAAAACTTTATGAGCCCTCTGAACGTAGGCCCGAGTACTAAACCGCGCAGGACACAATGAGTGCAAAATCATTTATTGTAAGCTGTGAAACATTTTTTACTTACTGCGCAGCCACTCGCGTGCAACTTCCGAGAGCTCAAAAAGTTTTGCGCATACTGTACCTTTGGGTCTCCCGCAGATCGCGCAGAACGAATGTTTTTGAAGCTGGACACGGTATCAAATTTTCAACCGACTTCAAAAAGGAGGAGGTTCTCAATTCGGTTGTGTTTTTTTTTTTTTTTTTTTGTATGTTTGTTACGTGATTACTCCGCCAATTATGAATTGATTTTGATGATTCTTTTTTTTGTTTGGTAGGGCATACTTCAGAAGTGGTCCCATATAAATTTGGTCAAGATCTGATGAGAGGTTTTTGAGTTAGCTTCAATAATACGTATTTTTCCCATGTAGTATATGTGGATGATATTCTAATAGTTCCTGTCACTGTAATTTACATAGCAGGTAATGGGTATTCAAATTTTTGTGGGGGTTTTGTGTAGGTACCACAATTAAAAAGTGAAAAATAAAAACTTTTTCACAAAAAATAAAACCGACTTCCAAAAAAAAAACTACAAAGTGAAAAATAACTTTGATTTCGGAAGTCGGTGGCAAAAAAACGAAAATAAAACCCCAAAGATACCGACTTCCGAAATCAGTTATTTTTCACTTCAGTGGTCGCACTAATCTCACCGATGATCTGCGTGAAGGACGGCCTTCTACGGCGACGACTGAAGATAACATCAGTGTTGTGCGGCGTATGATAGAGACTGACAAAAGAGTGACTTATCAGCAGAACAACTTTTAGCGTGCGTAGCGTGAACATTTAGCGGTCAGGAAGCTTTGTGCCCGGTGGATAGCTCATAATAGGGTGTTTAACTCTATGAGAAAAAATCTAAAAATATATTATTGAGATAGCTTAGGCAAAAAGCAGTCGGAAAACGTTAGCTTTAGTACATAAAATAGCAAACTAAATTTTAAAATTCAATTCAAAGGTTTCAGCTTTTTTAATCTGTTTCATAACACCATTAGATAGTAGCCGCTATGCTATTACGTCGTACGGCTATGTAAACTTAGGAGTGTTATCTGTCAACTATCAGCGTACCTTTAATCTATAAATTTGCTTACACAGTGAACTGACGTCATGACCACAGAGCAATATGGCGTCCACTGCGTCCAGCGTTTTCGTCAAATTACGCGCGAAATTTGAAAATGCAAAATTTAAATGCATTTTTATGGCACTTAATGATTGAATAAAAATGTTTTGAATTTTTTAGTGGTTCATTACGTCGTATAGGAGTGCTGATCTGCTAACTCCATTTTTACCGTAAATAAGTTTTTGGTATCTGTCGTTAAGTCTGCCCGTGTATGTTAATATTCTACTATTTAAAGGAATAGTGTAACACTAGAGCATTATGTAGATCTCTTTTGAGGATGTAACCTTAGGCAGACTTAGCGAATGTGAAAAAAAATATTGTAACTGACCTTTACCTGGGTGTACTTTAACTGCTTCGCTTGTTAATTATTTAAGGAGACAGAGCACGGAATGCAGAGCAAAAGGACTTGAACACAGTTATTACATTTCCCAACAGCTGGAACCCGGTATGGGTTCCGCCCCTGGAAGACTTCCAGGGGCCCTAGGTCTGAGGCTTTAAGGTCAAGCATACCTAGAGAACGGTGGGCGGAACTAGGCACCTCATGCCGTTTCAATCTTCTGAAAGCTAACTTCTAAGTGCATTAGTAACAGCTTTAAGGTCAAGCGTACCTCTGGAGGACAGCGGGCCCGATCAGGCCCTCTCTTACCGCCTCCAGATCTTATGGGAGCTCACTCCCAGGGCAACAGCGATAGTAACAGCTTTAAGGTCAAGCGTACCTTTGGAGGACGGCGGGCCCGACCAGGCCCTCTCTTACCGCCTCCAGATCTTATGGGAGCTCACTCCCAGAGCAACAGCGATAGTAACAGCTTTAAGGTCAAGCGTACCTTTGGAGGACGGCGGGCCCAATCAGGCCCTCTCTTACCGCCTCCAGAACTTATGGGAGCTCACTCCCAGGGCAACAGCGATAGTAACAGCTTTAAGGTCAAGCGTACCTCTGGAGGACGGCGGGCCCGATCAGGCCCTCTCTTACCGCCTCCAGATCTTATGGGAGCTCACTCCCAGGGCAACAGCGATAGTAACAGCTTTATGGTCAAGCGTACCTTTGGAGGACGGCGGGCCCGACCAGGCCCTCTCTTACCGCCTCCAGATCTTATGGGAGCTCACTCCCAGGGCAACAGCGATAGAAACAGCTTTATGGTCAAGCGTACCTGTGGAGGACGGTGGGCGGAATCAGGTCCGTCATACCGCTTCTATCATCATACCAATACTAATTGAGATCTCAAGAAGCTTCAGTTATAATATTCAACTACAACATACAAAGTTTACCAACCTGGTTGGTTTACTTACATGTAAACATTATTCAGTATTTCTGTAACTTAGAGAACAATGGGTTCAGTGAATAAAATAGTAAGTACTTAGAAATATTAATTGATCTTAAAACATTAGATACTCAGCTTTCAATAGAGAGATGCCTGCTCCAACCCCGATACAAGCTCACTTTGATAAACACGGCTTCTGGCTAAACATCAACAATACAAATATTGGTTCTTACTGGTCGGACGGATGTCAGACGATTTTAACAGTTTTTTTTTTTTTTTTAATTTTAATAATTTTTATTCATGACCATAGATACAAGTCTTTCAGTCGGATACATAGATGTGTTTAAATGTAATAATACAATAGCCAGCAATATTAAAAAGTACTCTGTGACAATAACTAAAGATTAGTAAAGCTAAAATAATGTTATAATCTGTTTTCACATCAATTTTTTTTTGTTTTTTTTTCCATTACTTTCTGTTCATAATTACCAACTTGCCGACCTTTCGGGTTTAGTGGGTACATCTCAGTGCTAACATCGTTTTCATAATAATTTAAATTACAGATAATTAACTTACAATATATACATTTCTGTTTACAAAATGAATTAAATTTTTTCTACCGTATTACAAATATATTTATACAACACACTAAAATATTTCTTATTTTCTAATAAGTCCTGAACGCGGCGGGGAACACTTTGACGTTCACTTTCAATTAGTTTCAATGTCATTGTCACATAAATTCAATTCACTGAGTTCACTGACCAAAATCAAACGATGAATGTTAAAACTTGAACACTGTAAGATAACATGATCCAAATCTGCATCCTCTGCTCCACAATGACGACATCGGCTATTGTTAATTATGCGAATCCTATTTAGGTGAGCTGGTGTTAGGCAATGTCCCAATCTCATGCGTGTTATAATAGTTATAAATCTTCTCGTGATATATTTGAAGTTATGGTACCAAGGTTTAATCGGTAATTCATTTTGTATTCCAGCATACCATCTGCCTTTCGTTTCCAGGGTTATGTCCCAATACTCCTTCCATAACTGTCTATTATGTTCTTTAAAAAAGCTGTAATAATCAGTGAATGGAACCCTGAGTAACTCAGATCGATCCTCGTCATGGTCTGAACGAGCCGTATTGTCAGCTACTTCATTTCCACGAATGCCACTGTGTGAAGGTACCCATACTAATTCTACTTTAATATACTTATCAAGTAGTTTTTGGATTATAAGTCTAATATTATAAATAATATAATTTAGCTTAAAAGAAATATTTACATTATGTAGAGCAGACAAAACACTTCTGGAGTCTGTAACTATCAAAATATTATGTACATTATTTACAAGACTATTTACATGCTGCAGTGCACAATCAATTGCATAGCATTCTGCAGTGAAAATGCTACACACCCTGTTTAATTTAATACATTTAGTGAAGTCTAGCTGTGGATCATAGAAAGCTGCATTTACATTATGGTCTGTTTTAGATCCATCTGTGTTAACATAATGTTCGGTACGAATTTCCATTGACGTCCAACGAATTTAGGGTGGGAGGAGGGTGGGGGGGAGGGGGAGGGAGGGGTACTACCTCCCCTTAAAAGGAAAAGTTGCGGAGCCCCCCCCCCCCCTTTTGAGTTTTTTTTTAATTTTTAATTCTGAGGAAATTTCCCTCATTTTAGGGATTAAAATTAATAATAAGTGTAAAAAACCAGAGGGGACCCCTTAGGGGAAGGGACGTTCCCCCCTACAGAAAGGGCGACCCACTTCTTCAAAAAAAAAAAAAAGGAGGGACACTGATTCAGAGGGATTTCTGTATCTATTTTGAAACTGCAACTTCTCCGGCACTGCGGGAAGAGCAGCCTCTACGCCCTTGCGTAACAAACCGCAGGCATCCATCCTCGCCTCCGCAGCTTCGGCTTGTTGGTCGCCTTCGGCGACCAGCCTCAGCCGCTCTGGCTCGTCCGATGCCTACGGTTTGTTACAGCAGGCGGAGGCTGCTCTCCCTACGTGCCTCCGGTTCTATAAAAACACTCTAGGGGTAGGACAGACTCGTACCAGGTGGAGTCGGGGTCAATCGATTCGGTTCTGTGACATAAGTTGAACCTAACCTATTTTTTTGCGTCTGTCTTACGTTTCGTTCCACAAGCCGGCAAAGACTGTCACTAAACATTATAATTTTAATAGCTCGTAATGAAAATAGCGCTGTAATTTAATGACAAAATTGATTTTCAATATTTTTTTTCTCAAAAAGTACACGTCTCCGCGTGTTGAAACTTTGCGTGAGTGCTTATAATAAAGTACCCTTTCTGTAAAAAAAATATCAACCTCCAACTCGTTGGACGTCAATGGAAATGTATGCCGCTGTTAATAATACCATTATAAGGAATTTTGTATATAGGCCAAATATCATTTTTAACAATATCTTTTGAATTATTATTTACATGTTCAAATATTGTTGGCATTTCAGGTAGAGTTCCACCAACCAAAGAAGAAGCAGAGATTGCATTGGGAGCAATCGACTGTAAGATTTCAGGATGTATTGTTAGTTTCTTAAGTAAAGGATTATCATTTGATGCAATGACTTTTAATAAAAATCTCTCAGCCAACAACAACCTTCGTAATGTCAAGGGAGGTATACATGTTTCAACTTCTAAAGAATTAATAGGTGTGGAGCGCATAGCACCACAAATAAGTCTCAGTCCCATATTTTGAATTACATCCAATTTTCGTAACAATGTGCTATTGGCATTCATGTAAGCTAAACTACTGTAATCAAAATGGCTTCTTACTATACTTTTGTACAGCATACTCATAACTTTGGGGTCAGATCCCCAAAAACTTCCTGCTAAATGTCTCAATAGATTAATACCATTCAGTGCTTTATTACTTATATGCTTAATATGTTCATCAAACTTTAATTTGTCATCAATAATGACGCCTAAGAATTTATGTTGCTTAACAATAGGAATTTCTACAGAATTGTATGAAATTTGAACATTGCTATGAATATTTACATTTTTGCTGATAATTAAAACAGAGCTCTTTTCTGGACTTATTTCTAATTTAAGTTTATTATGGTAATAGCTGTATAATTGAAACAAAGCCATATTAATATTAGCCATTGCTATATCTATATTTTGATTTATGCTGTACAAAAGCAAGTCATCTGCAAATTGCAGTATATTTACACCTGGTACATCTACATATTTTAATATTTCAGAAGTATACAAGTTATAAAGTAAAGGAGACAAAGTTGCCCCTTGCATTGTGCCTTTGTTGACAGTCCTAGGTCCATGCAATTTATTATTATATTTAACAAATACAGTTCTATTGTTTAAAAATAAATAAAGCCATTTCAGAATATGACCAGGTATACCAATATCGTGAGATACTTGAATAAGTTCTTCTATATTTACATTGTCAAAAGCACCTTTTACATCTAAAAACACACAGATTGCATTAGAGTGACTTAATTTAACCTGTCTTACATCTGATAATAAAGATAAGTACAAAGCTTTCAGAGCAACTTTTACCTTTTCTAAAGCCAAACTGTATCGAAGGAATTAAGCTTTGCGATTCAACAAAATAATCTAATCTTAGCTTTAACATATTTTCAAAGAGTTTACCCAAACAAGATGATAAGGAAATAGGTCTATAAGAAGAAGCACTATTTAAAGGTTTATTAGGTTTTAAAATTGGAATGTGTAACGAGTTTAAAATATCGTTACATGCTTCTCGTCAGTTAGTCGATTTCGGAACGTTTTTTTTTGCTGTCATCGATTGTGTTTGGTGGAAGCTGTCAACTTTGACGTGATCACTTTTGCGACGAACATTCCTGATGTAGTATTGAATTTTAACGACATTTTTTAATCGGGATAAATCCTGGGTATTGGCGGCCTATTGATGCCGTAAACTTCTAAAACTTTCCCTCAGGACGTGGTGACGTAGGAATAATCCTTCATTTCTTTGGTAAGATTGAATTCTTTCGGATTGATAAATTGGATAGCGTGACGAGTGCTCGATATCATACTAAATTATTGTTCCAGGCTTTTAAGTGATTTGTCGCCCGCCTGAATTTTGTGGTGCATTTAAATTTGCCATTTGTTGGAAAAGACGGTAAGTTATTATTACTCGTGGAACGCCACGCTTCCCAACGTTTGGGAATCCTGAACAATTTATTAATTCTCTGTAAATTTTGTTTCAGCCGGATTTTGACCGAACCTGGTCCCGACGTCTTTTTTTCTTCTCTTTTCTATTCCTTTTCTTTACGATTTCCTTACTGGATATATTTCTACAAGGGATATTTTTATCCCAACTTTCAACGCCACGATCCTAGAGGTTTTATTTAACCGTTTTATTTAACCATTTTATTTAATCATTTCTTTTTTTTACTACCTACCTTTTTTTTTATTAACAAAGATGCAATAGTAATGTAAGTTCCATAATAATAATATTGTAAATTCAATGATAATAATGTAAGTAATTATAACCTTTTTTTTTTGTATTTAATTTCATAATTTTATTACTCTGAAGCTACTGGCAATTAATTAAACAAGGTATTAGCAAAGGAAATTCCATTCTTTTATTCATTTAATTAGCCACCTACCGGCAGATTAAATAGTCCAGTAGCCAGAAGACTATGCCCTTCGATAATTCTAAAGTTTTTTATTTTCGCCGAGTGGATAACTTTAGTGAATTCATTGCTATGTACAAAAATGCTAACAGTTTAGAGTTATGCAATAGGTATTAAGTAGGTATTTCCTATTATTTCGTGTTATAACAATATTAGAAAATTTAAATTAAAATACTATACTGGTTCTTTGTAAGTACTATCTAAAGGATATATTAGTGAAAATGCTAACAGATAGGTACTGTGGAACAATAGAAATCTGAAAATGTCCCGTAACTCATTCAATAAAAAATTTAAGTTTTTCAAATCATTTCGTATATACTTAAAGGGGTTAGTTATACCTTACAACAAAAGTTCTAACAACTAAGTAATATGGCTGCACAAGTAATTGTATTTTTACTTTGCGATTAGCGAAATATTGAATTTAAGTTTATAAATTTTGCGCCTACATATTCCTAATAATATACTCTGCTACCATACAAAAGTTTCAACAAATGCATATTATGGCTTTTGTTTAAATTGCAAATAACTATTTTAGCTAACGAGCCGCGTAGGTACGACGCGTGCGAGCGCTACTGAGTAGCAACACTCCCCCGCCCGCTCGCCCGCTCCGATCGGGGTGGTCCTAACGCCGCATACTGACCGCTCTTGTTTAATTTTTTTCCCTGGCGCTTACTAATGCACGTCACAGCGCGTTGGATTATTGTTTTTAATTGTTCTGTGTTGAAATTTTTTACTTTTACATTTATATTGTAATGATTATACAGCATTGAGCACGGGTAACTTTTAAAATGAGTGAAAAATGTGCTATATGTGACCTTTTCCTAAATGCCGACGTAGTGACTGTGAAACTACGGGCGCTACAGACACTTATTACCGCTAGCCATGAGCGAGAAGACGGGAAGCATGTTCTATTCCAAGAAAAAGAAGAACTTCAATTGCATAGAAAGTGCCGAATGATGTATATCAATGATAAATGTATCACAGCCCACAAGAAGCGTAAAGCGGTACAGATAGAAACAAATGACCCCACCAGAGTAGAACATACGTTCCTGGAAATTGCATTTTTTGCAATGAAACTGCGGACCAAGAGTTTATTAACTCGCAACAAAAATACTCCGCTGACAAAAGAATTACGGTTTCTCAAGTTAGAAGATCAGAGACACAAGTGACCATATTAAGGGCTGCAGAAATACATAACGACGATTGGAGCCAACAAGTAAGTTCTAGTTCTATTTATAAATTCCTATTATCTGTACTCCATCTATTCTATTACCTATATTTTTCCTCTATGGCGATAGTGCCGAGGTCGAAAATTCTGATGTGTTATGAGAAAACATCGGTTTAGATACCTAACTAACTAAAGGTAAACAAAAAAACCACGTGACGTGGTTAACCGACTAAACGTAATACCTGTCACTTCAGTTGTCTTGTACGTCACAGTTGTACCTAATCTTCAATTTAGCAACGTTAAAATTCGTTGCACGCACGGGTACACATCAAGCTATACATTTCCAGTATAAGCTGACCTCGCATTGTACGGAAATCCTATACAATGCGAGATCAGCTTATACTGGAAATGTATAGCTTGATGTGTAGCCGTGTGTACAATACCTATCTTTTTGAGCTCTTTACAATAGACAGATTAGAAAATATTTTATTAGTATTAATAGCCAACACCTCAACTTTAGGTAAATATGCGTCCGAACAACGGAATAGTTATGTAGACCATTATTTATTTTTATCTACACTTCAAGGAACGGAGACAAAAAGTGGAGACTTCCTTATGACAAATTTTTTCTCGGGATCAATATTCTCCCGGGTTTTGGGACATTACATTATTAAACAATAATAATATTATTACGGTGAAATAATTGAATTCATGTTTTTGTTTGTCGCAAGGAAGTCTCCACTTAATAAAGGTGAGTTTGTTTGTTTGTAACGCTTTCATGCTAAAACGGCTGAACGGATTTGGATGAAATTTGGCACACGGGTAGACCATGACCTGGAAAAGGACATAGGCTACTTGAGAGCGAAGCCGCAGGCGGATGCTAGTTGTAAATATTTTCAACCGACTCAAAACAGGATGGTTGTCAATTTGACTGAACGTACTTGTGTACTTAGCTACTTACATAATAATATATTATTGAATTAGGCGAAATATCATTAAGAAATGATTATTAGAGACATAAATGGTAAATTTAAGTATTTTTATTTTAGTTTAGGCTTAGGTACCCAGTAAGATTTACATTAAATTTACTTTTTTAAGTCAGATTTCGTAGTGGGTAGTGAGGTTTTGATTTCTGTACCTAGGTAGCGCACACGCGATGAGGTGGTAACGTTTGCAGCGGTTCGACATCGTATGGGTGGCTAAAAAATAGTTATTTCGAGTTACTCCGTGCTGTAGGTAAAAGGGACGTGAATAAGCTAGAACGAAAATCAAGTAGGTTGATGAAATTAAAATACTGCAGTAGGCGTGCATCCCTATTACGCGTGCTTACGTACCGCGCGGCTGCAGGTAATTAATTCTAGAACAGGGCCCAGTCATAGTACTGATCATCTTTATACTGTGGTAGGGTCCTCAGGGATAATACGTGTATAGCGTGGTCTATCGTGTATATTTACAAAAAATATGCTTTACCCTTTCGACATATTTCTGACTTCATATTAGTTTTCCATTTCCGAATTTGTCACTGTAATTTTTTGTTTTTGTTTTAGGTTCTACTTCGTATTGCGGATATTAATCTGCTGGAAGTAAATGCAGTATATCATAACCATTGTTATGTCAAGTTTTGTCACCCTTATCGAGCGGCTGGAGAAAAGCGAGGGCGACATTTATCTATACAGAATACCAACGCTATGGATCAAGTATATAGTTTCTTGGAAACAAATACCGACGATTGCCAATTCTCTTTATCTGACATAAGAAATGTTCTGTGTGATGTCGATCTTCCGAGTGATCAAGTTATAAAGTATAACTTGAAGCAACGATACGGTGACAATATTATCATAACATCTGGAAATCCATCTGTCGTGTGCTTTTTATCAAACTGTGTTCAAGTTATTCAGAATAGTTGGTACGAGGCGCGAGAGAAAAATGATCATATGGAAAAACAACGTATTGTCGACATGGCAGCAAAAATAATTTTGGAAGAAATACGTTCACGTGTTTACGAAACTGAAATGTATCCCCCTCCAACTGGGTTTATGATGGGTGCAAAGGATGATTGCCCATTAAGTTTACTAAGATTGTTAAAAACAGTTATTGTTAACAACAAAAGTAACTGCGAACCATATGAGCGGAAATGCATTGCTATTGCACATGCTATAGTCAGTGCTGCTAGACCACGATCGTTTAGGTCACCAGTCCTTCTTGGACTGTCATCACTTATTCATCATAAACATGCATCCCGCTATTTAATTGATTTGCTTAATGGAATTGGATTTTGTGCCAGTTATGATGAAACACTGAAGTTTCAGATTTCGGCTATTGCGTCCTATGTACCGAAACCGACGGTACCACATTTCATGCAGTTTGTTTTTGACAATGCGGACGTTAATGTGCAAACTATGGATGGACACAATACGTTCCATACAATGGGTGGCATTCAATGCTTAAATCCACCTCAAACTCCCGCCTTGAATGAGCAAATTCCCAGGTTGAAATATGTTCCACAAAGCTTTGTGAAGCGCTTTGACCAGATTCCAATGCAAATATATCAAAAACCAATAATTTCTGGTCTTAGCAATATTATTTTTCACCCACCACATGAAGATGAAGATTTATTCACAATTACACAATATGATTTACTGTGGATGTATGGAAAAACTCAGAGATTTCCAGATATGCCAGGCTGGAATTCTTTTATGCGTTTGGCACACAAAGACCACATAAGCGAACAGCTCATGACCGAAATTAAACCAGTCCCTTTCATTAATGCACCAGCATCTAGCTCTGACACAATCCTCACAGCGTTGCATCATGCAGTAGAACAGTGCAAACAATCGAATACTGAATGCTGCATAGTCACTTTCGACCAGCCGTTGTTTCAAAAGGCTCAAGAAATTGTGAAATCCTCTCAAGACCCACAAATTAGTAAAATCATTTTGAGGTTGGGAGGGTTTCACCTCGTCATGTCGTACATGGGAGCAGTGGGACATATTATGAGCGGAAGTGGACTGAAAGAGTTATGGGCTAGCATTTACGCAATGGGATCTTTAGATAAAATGGTCTCAGGCCATCACTATGAGCGCTGTGTTCGAGCTCATTTACTGACCAGCTTAGCTCTTTTTGAAATTATCATGAAGACAGTAATCTTGAGTATGGACGAAAAACTTGAAATTGAGAATTCAATTTATGCACTCCTAGATTCCAAAGACATTGAAATAGAGACAAGTGCACCTATCTTACAGTCAGTTGTAAAAAAGTTTACCACTTCTTTACAGGAGCTCGTAAAAAGAGGCCCTACAGCTGAGCTTTGGGTTTCTTATTTTAAAATGTCAATTTTGATTCAAAATTTTATTAGAGCTGAAAGAACCGGAGATTGGGCTCTCCATATTAAAACAGTAAAAGAAATGATGCCTTACTTCCATTCAGCGGGTCATTTCAATTATGCCAAGTCGGCAAGTCTGTATTTGCAAGACATGGAAAATTTACAGCTGACTATGAGCCCGGAATATTTTGAACGGTTCGTCAATCAAAAACTTTTTACCATCCGCAGAACGGACAACCCTTGCTCCGGTACCTGGAGCGATATGGTTATAGAACAGAGCTTGATGCGGACGATGAAAACTTCAGGAGGTGTCACTCAAGGTAGAGGTTTATCTGACAATGTGTTGGGAAAGTGGGTTCTGGGTTTGCCAGTATTACATAGTATTACTGAACAAGTAGATTCGTTTTGTGATGACACAGACACTGTTGCGAAGAAACACAAAGACGGCCTTAAATCAAGGATTGCTAGAGATGAAAAAGATTTGAATAGCTTTTCAAAATGGTTCGAGGAACACAACCCTTTTCCTGATGTTCAAAAAATAATGTCAATAAGCACAGGACTGGTTGGCGGTACAAGTGTGAACCCGCACCTTGCAAGGACAGTCGGCAAAGATATGATGTTAAAAAGAGATGGCAGCTCTTTTGCAGACATCAAATATTCAAGAAAAGAAACTGTGAAATCGCTTGCCACTGTAAATTCTGGCATAACCATTGAGGAAACAAACGTGTCAATAGACCCAGACCTGATTTTTAAAAGGATTTCCTTCTTGAAAAAGTCTCAAGAAGAACTGAAAACCTATTTGAAATATGAACTTTCGCCATACCCCCTGTCTATATTTGACCAGCACGGTATGCGAAAAACAACTAAATCAACATTTTACGAAATGTTTACACCTGTCTCCACGGAAGAGTCTACACAATGCACAGGTAGCAAAGCTCATGTTGTTGATGGTGGTTTTTTGTTACACAGAGTGGTTTGGCAGACTGGTCTTAAGGACGCATTTACGAATTGACGCGCTTCGATTCTAGGTATTTCGACTCACTACTACACGTGCACGACTCACACACACAGCGACTAGCGCGAAGCGGCGAAATTATGAGTGCACTGACTCGGCTTGATACTTGAGTATTATTTATTTTTTAGAAATGTATTTTTTTTTTTACTTAAATGAACTGAATTTTGCATGCATATGTCAGATGACAATGCAAAATTATTATGACGTAGAGTTGATCTGATGATGGAATGAAAAGGGGCCATAGGATTCCTATGGCCCCTTTATAGTACTGTGTGCGAAATATTTTTTTTTTGTTTTTTTCTTTTATTTTTGTATGGCTATAGAGTTCCTATGATAGGAACTCTGTAATTAAACGACAAAACCCCATCGAGTTTGTGCTCTTGTTATTTGTTTTGATGAGTTTTAATTATATAGATATATAACGCGCTATAAAAGCTTGAAATGAAAAAGATAATTTCATTGAAAACTTGTTTATTTGTTTATCCTTACATCAGAACGCCTTGCAGCAATGCAAGAGCACAATTATTTCAGAATCTGCTACTTTATAACATCATGTGCATAATGGATCAAAGTATTTTTGGTATTTATACAATAAATTTGCTATGGTATCAAATGTAAATGGGTTCTTAAAAAATAAAAATAAAAGAAAAAAACAAAAAAAAAAATATTTCGCACACAGTACTAAGACAATTTTAATTGTTTAAAAAAATGTTTTATATTTTGTCAACTCAATGGATGTTGTTAAACTGTCCAGCTGGAATCGATTGATAACATTCCTAATAATTAGTATGCTGTACGAAGCAAGATCATCATCATCATCATCATGATCACTTCAGACGAAAGACGTCACTGTTGGATATAGGCCTCTCCTAAGCGCCGACACAACGACTGGTCCTTTGCGTCTCGCATCCATCGGACTCCAGCAACCCTGACCAGGTCATCGATCATCTTTGGGAGGCCTTCCAACTCTGCGTCTTCGGGTACGCGGCCGCCACTCCAAAATTTTAAGGCCCCAATGGCCATCTGTTGTAAGTGCAATGTGTCCTGCAAATTGCCACTTAAGTTTGGCGATTCTTTTTGCTATGTCGGCAACTTTGGTTCTCTTGCTTTGGATATCTTTATTTCCGATTTGGTCACGCAAGGATACTCCGAGCATTGCCTTTTGGGAGTCTTCTTATGAAGCCCATTGTAAGCGACCACGTTTCAGAGTCATATGTCATCACTGGCAACACACATTAGTCATAGTTTTGAGACACTGGGGTATATTGGACGAGTCGGATTCGACGATTGACCTCTTTCTCGAAGTCAGACCTACCCAACTGGGCCGTCTGTCCAAGGTAAACGTAGTCGTCTACAACTTCGAGTGTAGAGTCTCCGATCTTGATAGGAGTGGGTGCTACATGGATGGACGAAGCAAGATTATCATAAAACAAATAAACACTAACAGAAAATAGAAGTAAGTAGAACTAGGCCCATTTTATAAATAAATAAAAAATTCTTTCAATTTTTAGTTTTCATAACATTGTTATGACAATGTGAAGAATGTTCTCGTATTGCCATATTTCTTTTGAATCTTGGATCAATCAATTCTGGAAGCAGGCAGTTCTTGTAAAATCTAATTAAATGTGTTTCCATATTCTCCTTCCAGAATTGATCGTCTTTGGCTATAAATTCATATTTTATTTTTCCAGGGCCCGTCCAAATAGCAAAAACACAAGTATTTTCCCCTGTAATTCGTAGCTGACCTTGGATTTGGAAATACCATTTATGTTTTGTGTTTACAACAAATTGATTCGAATTTGAAGCGCATTTCCAAAAGTCAACTTTTTTTTGTCTTATCGCTTCTTCTGGGTCTATTCCATATGCTGACGACGGGCATTTGATTTCGATTATACCGTGTTCACATTTTCCATCAGGACTTGCACCGAGAAAAGAAATTTCTTTATCAATGGACAACCCACACTGCATAATTTTCGTGTTCAATACTTCTTCAAGGTCGCGCAATGCGGTATACTCATTATTTTTGCCATGTTTGATGGATGGTACATTGCTTAAATCTCGTCCATACAAAATTTGTTTTACCAATGATGCACAATTAGAGTTAGGGCGCCGTTTACAGACTGTAGAAAACCAGGAAGCTGTAAGTAACTTTCTTCTGGTTTCCAACCATAAAGGACTGGCACTTTGTAAAATTGTGTCTTGTTCTATTTTGTCTTTTTCTTCCGGACTTATTTCTAATCTCAACAAGAACTCCGTTTTTGCTGCTTGATACTCTTTATCATCCATGTCAACTTTTTGACATTCTTCACCATAATGAAGATCTCTACTAGAAGTAGCTTTGAAGACTTTCTTCTTTTTTACATTTTTTTCTAGTCTTTTCAAATTTAATTGTTGACGATAACTTTCTAACTTCATTATTTCACGGTTGGCTTCAGTGCCAAAAATATATTTGTGAACAGTAGACTGTAATTTGCCTGAATTATATGATATAACGGCTGCAGCACAGCGACCAGCATATGATCGCCGTTGTGAAAAATTTACTCTTTTTCCGCCTACGAATTTAGCTACTCTGGCATTAAAGCTTTCTACCATGTTATTCGTTTCGTTATGTACGAAACTGTAGGCGTGAAACGATAAACGAAGGGCCAAATCTTCAACTTTTTGGAACATTCCATTTGCTTTCAGCTCTGGCACCAAATTTTCCGTACGTTTCTTAATTTCATCGTTACAGAAATATGATGCACATTTTGAATGATCTCCAAAAATGTGATAAGGACCATTCGTTATATCATTTTTTATATTTTCCATTTTATCAGAAAAGGGAATGTTTTCTTTGATCCAATGCTTGACGCTACTGTCTACTCCCCATCGTATCCGCAAATAATTTTCTTTTAATATTTTTCGTGCTCTAATGGGATATGTGGTATTGGTTGTTATAGACAAAAGCCCTTTGCAGTAGTTTCTGAGCAAATGATTTTTGCACTCGATTTTACCTACAGTCACGGACTCATGGTCTGGCATTGCGGATACTAGCATATGTGCTAGAGTCTCCGTCTGCAACATACTGATTATAAATAAGTCCATGACTTTCTATAGATTTTTTGAAACCCTCTGTTATAATGACTGCTTCCATCGCAGTAGAAGGTCCCTGGAATTTTTTAAAACAACTGTGTTTTGGTGGTTGTATTCCTTTGGATTGTGCTCGTGAACAGATGCTACATGTCTTATTTTTAACTCCGAAGTAAAGAACTTTTTTAGAAAAAAATCCTATAATAGCACCAACTCCAGAAGACGCACTATAATTAGTACCATACGAACGTTTGGACCAACATGCGTCACCCGATACTGGTATCATAGCTATTCCTTTTTCATTCACGCTACCTATAGATAGAGCATGATTTTTCTCTTCCTTACCAGCCTCTGCCATACAGTGCTCTGCAGTTTTACTCCACCATCGACAAATTGTATTATGTTTGGATTGATACAATCGTGCTGACATAGGAGGTATATTAATATGAGTAAGTATCGTATTTAGCTGGGTAACTCCAGCGCCAATAGTCATAATACCAGCTACGACTTCCTCATTTATGTCCATTTCGTTTACGGAATCTTTTGAAGATTTTAATACAAACTTTGCGCCACACATTTGACACTTCATATAAAAACTTGATTGAAGTCCGGTTTTTCTTTCATTTAATAGTTGCACCGTACCTAAACCACATTTAAACATGGAACTATGGTTTCCGATTTCTTGAAGCTGCTTCATAAAATAATTTATTTCTACGACTCTTCTTCCTGACACCTGGTACGGTTCTGTTTCCTCATTTTTCGTATTCTAAAAAACATACAGAAAAAAATAATTGTGGTTTTAAGTGTATAAATAGTAACTGAATAAACAAATTATAATAGTAATTTAAAACGCCATTATAACTTACGTGAGACACTTCCAAATAATTGTCATCAAAAGTACTACAACTCGCTTGATCATATCTTTCCGGACATACTTCGGGTGTATCAGTAGCGATACTTGTATCACAACTGCTGTCATTTTTTTGCCTGTAAAAAGGATCTTATGGTAATGAATGTTCATAATTATACATTATATTTTAGTAGTGTAGTCGTATAAGTACTAACCGTAGTCGTTTTTCTGCATTACTCCTATTGGCACGACGTTGTTTAAGGGAGCATTTTCCAAACGTCTTTGGCATCTAAAACAACAATTGAGGTATAAGAGATATAAACTAAGGTACATTTTCAGGTCACTCTATCAAGTCCTGAGCTAAGGTCTCATCATAACTAACACAACAAGCCCAAACTCGGTACACCTAGCTTTACTTGTTTACTAGATCCAGTAACAGTCTTGGAGGTACACCTTCAGGTCACTCCATCAAGTCCTGAGGTAAGGTCTTATCATAACTAACACAACGAGCCCAAACTCGGTACACCTAGCTTTACTTGTTTACTAGATCCAGTAGCAGTCTTGGAGGTACACCTTCAGGTCACTCCATCAAGTCTCGAGGTAAGGTCTCATCATAACTAACACAACGAGCCCAAACTCGGTACACCTACCTCTACTCGTTTCCTAGATCCAGTAGCAGTCTTGGAGGTACACCTTCAGGTCGTTCCATCAAGTCCTGAGCTAAGGTCTCATCATAACTAACACAACGAGCCCAAACTCGGTACACCTACCTCTACTCGTTTACTAGATCCAGTAGCAGTCTTGGAGGTACACCTTCAGGTCGTTCCATCAAGTCTCGAGGTAAGGTCTCATCATAACTAACACAACGAGCCCAAACTCGGTACACCTACCTCTACTCGTTTACTAGATCCAGTAGCAGTCTTGGAGGTACACCTTCAGGTCGTTCCATCAAGTCCTGAGCTAAGGTCTCATCATAACTAACACAACGAGCCCAAACTCGGTACACCTACCTCTACTCGTTTACTAGATCCAGTAGCAGTCTTGGAGGTACACCTTCAGGTCGTTCCATCAAGTCCTGAGCTAAGGTCTCATCATAACTAACACAACGAGCCCAAACTCAGTACACCTAGCTCTACTCGTTTACTAGTTCCAGTAGCAGTCTTGGAGGTACACCTTCAGGTCGCTCCATCAAGTCTTGAGGTAAGGTCTCATCATAACTAACACAACGAGCCCAAACTCGGTACACCTAGCTCTACTCGTTTACTAGTTCCAGTAGCAGTCTTGGAGGTACACCTTCAGGTCGCTCCATCAAGTCTTGAGGTAAGGTCTCATCATAACTAACACAACGAGCCCAAACTCGGTACACCTGGCTCTACTCGTTTACTAGTTCCAGTAGCAGTCTTCGAGGTACACCTTCAGGTCACTCCATCAAGTCTAGAGGTAAGGTCTCATCATAACTAACACAACGAGCCCAAACTCGGTACACCTAGCTCTACTCGTTTACTAGTTCCAGTAGCAGTCTTGGAGGTACACCTTCAGGTCGCTCCATCAAGTCTAGAGGTAAGGTCTCATCATAACTAACACAATGAGCCCAAACTCGGTACACCAAGCTCTACTCGTTTACTAGTTCCAGTAGCAGTCTTGGAGGTACACCTTCAGGTCGTTCCATCAAGTCCTGAGCTAAGGTCTCATCATAACTAACACAACGAGCCCAAACTCGGTACACCTAGCTCTACTCGTTTACTAGTTCCAGTAGCAGTCTTGGAGGTACACCTTCAGGTCGCTCCATCAAGTCTTGAGGTAAGGTCTCATCATAACTAACACAACGAGCCCAAACTCGGTACACCTAGCTCTACTCGTTTACTAGTTCCAGTAGCAGTCTTCGAGGTACACCTTCAGGTCACTCCATCAAGTCTAGAGGTAAGGTCTCATCATAACTAACACAACGAGCCCAAATTTGGTACACCTAGCTCTACTCGTTTACTAGTTCCAGTAGCAGTCTTGGAGGTACACCTTCAGGTCGCTCCATCAAGTCTAGAGGTAAGGTCTCATCATAACTAACACAATGAGCCCAAACTCGGTACACCAAGCTCTACTCGTTTACTAGTTCCAGTAGCAGTCTTGGAGGTACACCTTCAGGTCGCTCCATCAAGTCTAGAGGTAAGGTCTCATCATAACTAACACAACGAGCCCAAACTCAGTACGCCTAGCTCTACTCGTTTACTAGTTCCACTAGCATTCTTGGAGGTATACCTTCAGATCGCTTTATCAAGTTCGATATAAATAAAATAAAAAACAAATATTCCATATTTTATTTTAAAAAAAAATATAAGAAAATAACTAAATAAATCTTACCTTATCAGTCCGTAGTCCGCACAAAACACGTAAAGTATCAAATTAGGTCTACCAAGTACTTTGTATTCGTACAGCGATCTTATTCCACACGAGCTCCTGCTTACAAGCGACACAGCGTCCACTCACGACGGCGGCCGAGCGCGGACTAATATTTTTATTTTACTTTCCATATTCAATAACTCGAGACAGTGACTAGTAAAATAACCCTTAAATTCAAAGAGTTAAGATTCACGCGATGGAGCTAAATTGATTGAAAAACTGAAATGGATTTGTTTTTTTTTCTGAGACTAATTGAAATATTTTGGTAGTTCTTTTTGCCGCTTTCTTAAGTTGATTATGTCTCCTTACATAATTTTTTTTTAAATAAACAAATTTCTTTGTTAAATGGAAGAAAAGTGATGCTAAACTTAATACGGAATCGTCAATTTTGTGTGAAGAGGTACCGGAAATGATTTTTTACAGTATTATAAACCCAAAAATATCGAATAAAAAATACCGATAATTAAAGATGAAGAAGTAATTTATCTGCGGAAGTTTTTATTTACGTTTAATTTAGTTTATTTCAGCCTCAAACTTGACCGAAAAACTGCTTATTTTGATCATATTTGTAAACGCGTCCTTAAAATCAAAGCCATTTGCACAAAGTACGTGGACTACGTAAAAAAAATTTCTAATCCTACTGTAGTATTTGATGGGTCCGAGAACAAAATGTGCGTAAAAAACCAAGAAAGACAGCGACGTACTAAGGGAAAACTATACCCTGACGTAATTTTTGAAGAGGGTACAGAAATTACCATGTCCCAGGAAAAATTCCTGTCAAATGACAGAAATAAAAGCAAACTTATTGATATTTTGATAAAAACTTTTGATTTGGAAAGCATTTCTGTTTTGCAGAGTGCTGATGATGCAGACACTTTAATAGTATCAACGGCTGTCAGAATAGCGGACTCAAAAGAATATAACGAAATTGTCATCGTTGGCGAAGATATTGACCTTCTCGTTATTCTGACAGCAAAACAGGCTCCAAACGTATCACTGTTGAAACTCGGCAGGGGCAATACGAAGACAAAACTATTCAATGCCATGAGTTTCAACGGTGATCCGAAAATTGCGTTACTCGCCCATGCGTTCACCGGATGTGATACCACGTCGGCCATTTTTAAGCAGGGCAAAAAAAAGGCTTTTAATAAACTTATTAAAACTGGCGATTTTAAAGAAACAATCGAAATTTTTAACTGCCCGACTGCTGCACCAGATGACGTAGCTAAAGCCGGTGAAATTATTTTTTGTGAATTATACGGCGGTAAAACGGCAGATATAAATATCTTAAGATACGAAAAGTTTGCGCAGACTATCACAAAAAGTTCTGTTGATCTAGCTAGTCTCCCACCAACGTCTTCTGCTGCGAGACAACATTCATTACGGGTGTACCATCAAGTGCAAAAATGGTCGGACAACGAATTAAATCCACTGGACTGGGGTTGGGAGAGCGTCGATGGAAATTTAGTTCCCATCAAAACACTTGACCAACCCGCACCGGACGATATACTGAAAGTTATATCTTGCAAGTGCAAGTTAACCTGCAAAGGCACTTGTACGTGTATTAAGGCCGGATTGAAATGTTCTGCTTTGTGCGTCTACTGCATAGATAAACCATGCAGCACAGCACACATAATTACAAGCGAGCCTGATTTAGACTCAGAAACTGAGGTTCAAATTAGTCATCTAAACGAATGCACAGATGATGAAGCGAGCTGCAACCTCATAGAAGAGGTATCTTCAGCATCAAACACAACGTCTAGTAAAAGACGAAAGCTTTTATAAAGTTTATTAGGTTTCTCAATAACAGAGGTTTTTTAAGGCATTCTTTGTAGCTGCTGCGAAACCTTCTATATCTATAGCTTCCATAATAATGCGCTTTATAATCTTCTTAAATATTTTTTATGTTTCATAGTAAAAGTTGCACTTTTTTATTTCATTCTGTCATATTAGATTAAGTTGATCTTCTTAATTCGTATACGAAGTTGATTTATATTCCGGTGTTGTGCATTACGTCTTAGTTATTAACGATATTGACGACATGCTGCTGTTTAATTTTTTAATTTGATTTTTTTCTACAGTTTTTGATTACAATAAAAATGAACAAAATAATTATTGTTTTATTGCTACTTATTTAGGAACTTGATTCATACTATCAACATTGCCGCCGTCACACTTTCCCCTGTTTAGTATTATATTTATCGTCAACTAGTTATGGAGTATATCGCAGGTCGCAGGGAGGTAGGTAGATGCCACAATGTACGGTACGTAATACTTCAGACCAATAGATACTAACAACATAGTGATGGCCGCCATACTAGAAAGTGCAACTGTAAATTAGTCACAAATGCACCCAAACGAGCTATACTCGATTTACAATAGAAATAAAGAAAGAAAATATTTTATTTGGGACACGCAAAGGAAATACAAACAGCAATATTTTTTTTTTTAATTCACCGGAATTATATAAAATAAAGTATAAAAGGAGCATAAAAAAAAACTAACAAAAATAACAATAAGATTAGACCTATAAACAAAACTTTTTACAGTCGTTTCAACCGATTTTTACTTCTATTCCGTAGGCATAAGGATGGCATTAAAAGCAAAAACGTGATTATAATACCAACTGTTTACTGCAGCTGCCATTTGCCATGCCACCAACGCAATAGAAGTCAAAATCGGTTGAACGGACTGTAAAAAAGATTTATTTCAATGTCTAATCTTTTTGTGAATGGGCCATAAAGTGTTCGATGAAAATTTAAAAGCACCATCTGTTTGACAGATCGGAATAGGTAGACAGCTACTATGGAAGTCACTTTTTGTCTCTGATACTATAACAATTATACATAGTATCAGAGACAAAAAGTGACTACCAAAGACAACTTTTTTTTCGGGAAATTATTTCGGGTTTCGTACATTAAAAATAATGAAACAAAAACAGGTACCTACTTATTGAATCCAATTATGTTATTGCTTTGATATAAATAATTTTGTACCTGCTTATGTGATGTCCCAAAACCCGGGACAACTATCCCGGAAAAAAATGTTGTAATGGAATCTCCACTTTCTGTCTCTGTTCCTCTATCACTATAAAAAGTAGCTACATATTATAATAAAATTATACCTAGTCTACATTTATTACGATCTTGGTACGAGTAGGTAGGTATTAAATTCTTTGAAATAAGGTATCAACAACGTATTTTCAAAACAGATTTTTTAAACTGGAGTGACTGGATTTTGATAATTAGACGTGGGCGAAGTTACGGACTGAAAATTAAACAAGAGCGGTCAGTATGCGGCGTTAGGACCACCCCGATCGGAGCGGGCGAGCGGGCGGGGGAGTGTTGCTACTCAGTAGCGCTCGCACGCGTCGTACCTACGCGGCTCGTTAGCTAAAATAGTTATTTGCAATTTAAACAAAAGCCATAATATGCATTTGTTGAAACTTTTGTATGGTAGCAGAGTATATTATTAGGAATATGTAGGCGCAAAATTTATAAACTTAAATTCAATATTTCGCTAATCGCAAAGTAAAAATACAATTACTTGTGCAGCCATATTACTTAGTTGTTAGATCTTTTGTTGTAAGGTATAACTAATCCCTTTAAGTATATACGAAATGATTTGAAAAACTTAAATTTTTTATTGAATGAGTTACGGGACATTTTCAGATTTCTATTGTTCCACAGTACCTATCTGTTAGCATTTTCACTAATATATCCTTTAGATAGTACTTACAAAGAACCAGTATAGTATTTTAATTTAAATTTTCTAATATTGTTATAACACGAAATAATAGGAAATACCTACTTAATACCTATTGCATAACTCTAAACTGTTAGCATTTTTGTACATAGCAATGAATTCACTAAAGTTATCCACTCGGCGAAAATAAAAAACTTTAGAATTATCGAAGGAATTGTGGAAAAAATATTATATTCCTACTGGACTATAAAAGTCTGACTCTCCGAAGAGTTCTATCTGGCAAGTTTGGTTTATTTGAAACATACTGTGTGCATCTCCAAGGCGCCCGAAATCATTGTATTGTTTAATTTGTATTTTTTTTATAGGAGAACACACCATCTTTACACATTTTTATTAAATTGGGCAAGCTCCCAACACATGTGACACTCATGTACAACCCATCCATTACATTTGTCGCTCTGCGAACAGGGACTTGAAGTAGCTTCCTTGTATCTTATAAATTATTATTGCATCTTATATTTTGTAGTATTGTTTACAGAACAAATTACATAGTTTCTGTAATACACTTTTTTTTGGAATGTTGTAATTTACAACTAAGTTTTCTTGATGTTTCCTAGTAAGTAAACAATATTTACTAACAACTTTATTGTACTATTGTGTGTTTAACTTTTATGGTTACAGCAATATCATTATACTCTTGCAAAATCAACATATTGTATGGTAAGACAGTTTTGTTTTGTATAAGTGACTCAACGGTGTAAAACTAAGTGCGGTGTTTCATATTAGATTTTAAACAAACTTTGGTTTAACTTAAGTAATACCTAATCATAGTTTAAGTGATATAAGCTTATCCTGTAAATTATTACTGCATCTTTTCACTTTGAAATATTTCATAAAAATCAACTTGTAGGTAACTTAAAAAATATTTTTTCACTTTAACCTCAAATATTTTACAACTTGTGATATTTTGCCCTGCTTTTCTTATCATATTGTTTATTCATAATGGATAAAGAAGATCAATCTCCTCTGCCTCTTGCTAAGGATAACATGGAATCTGATGGTCCATGCACAGTTCCTAATGTTGCACCTGTTGCTCCTGACATGATTAATTTGACAGAAGTACCACTTCCTTTTGATCTTAATAACAGGATTGCACACTCTTCTTCAGCTTTTGCGATGCACGCTTTGCCTTCGTTTAATTCTATGAATGTTTTAGTTAATGAACATATTAAAAAGAATTTGCCTTCTGCAATTAAGTTACCCGATTTAAAAAGGAGTAGAATTAAATTCGACGGGAAATCTTGTGTTAGAGAATTTATTATGGAAGTTGAGGAATATTTTTTATACAAAAATTTTGACGAAATTTTGTTGGTTGGTTCATTTACGGACTTGCTTGATGGTATTGCATTGAAATGGTTTCGCACAGTTCGCTTTCGTATTCCATCCTGGCACGAACTTAAACTTGCTCTTCTAAAACGTTTTGACAGGCCGGATTTTGACTATTTGCTGGAACATGACCTTCGTACGAGGAAACAGAAGACATCTGAATCTCTTCCAGATTTCATTACTGAAATAATGGACATGGCTAGTCGTCTTTCTTCGCCAATGTTTGATGTGGTTTTGGTTACTATTATTAAACACAACATGTTGCCTATTTACACACCTTTTATATTTGGTAAGCATATTGATTCTGTAGAACAATTTCTTGTTCTTGCAAAGGAACTTGAAGTTTTCGTCAGCCATAAATCATTTAAAACTGAAAAACCTACCGTAAAGTCTAATGCAGTTTTAATTTGCTTAAAGTGCAAAAAGCCTGGACATCATTTTAAACATTGTACATCCATACCTGGCGTTATTTGTTTCAAATGTCAAAAGGTTGGAGTCACATCTAAGAATTGTGATGTTTGTAATTTAGAGAAAAAGAGCTCTAGCGAGTCAAAAAACTAATTAGGTCGCATCGAGCCCCTGTTGTTATTGATATAACCGCGAGTGTCTCGATGAAAGAAAATTTTGCTAAATGTCACAAACCTGATGATGCTACTCGTAACAAAGACTTTGCAAACTGGTTAGACTATTTAAAAACATTCTTCCAAATTTATAGATCAGCTCCTGTTTTATTTGTTAAAGATAATGATACTAGACCGTATTTACAATTTTCCGTAGGTAACCATACTTTTTCTGGCTTATTGGATAGTGGTTCCAATGGTTGTATTTTGGGTTCAAATAGTCATGAACAATTTCCACTTTTAGGTTATAAAATAAATTATTATTCTGTTTCTAGTGCCGCTTATACAGCTGATGGTTCTTCACAGAGAATTATTGGTACCATTGAATTACCTGTTACTTGTGATAATTTAACTAAAAATATTAATTTTCTAATTATACCTTCTTTTCAGCCTGATTTCATTTTAGGTTTTGATTTTTGGTTAAAGTTTAATTTGGCTAAAGATTTATGGAAAAATATAACTTATGTTAAAAGCAATACAGTTCAAGTTTGTACAGTCACCTCTGCCAGTGAACTTTCTCCTTCTGAGAAACAAAAATTAAATGATACTGTTTCACTCTTTGAAGATATTTCTTATGAAAAGAGAGGCTTAGGTCTTACTCATTTCGTTCAACATAAAATTAATGTTACTAGCGAACCTTTTAAACAAAGATATTGGCCTTTAAGTCCTGCAAAGCAAAAGGAACTTTTTGATGAAGTAGAAGTCTTATTAAAAGAAGGAATCATTCAACCTTCTAAATCACCTTGGTGTTCACCTGTCTTAGCTGTAGAAAAGAAGGATGGTAGTACTAGATTATGTTTAGATTCAAGACGTTTAAATTCAGTAACTATTAAAGATTCATACCCTCTTCCTTATACCTCTAGAATATTAGATAACCTTGGGGGAGCCAAATATATTAGTACAATTGACCTTTCTAAAGCATTTTTGCAAATTGCTTTGGAAGAATCTTCTCGAGAAAAGACTGCTTTTGTAGTTCCGGGAAAAGGACTTTTCGAATTTGTTCGTATGCCATTCGGTCTCACCAATGCACCAGCTGAGTTGCAGAGACTTGTAGATAAACTTTTTGGTCCTGAATTCGATAATACTGTTTTTTGTTATTTAGACGATTTAATTTGTGTAAATTCAGATTTTAATTTACATATAGAGTATTTACACAAAATTTACAATATACTGAAAGAGGCTGGTTTAACGGTTAATTTGAAAAAGTGTAATTTTTGTAAAGATAGACTCCGCTATCTTGGTTATATAGTTGACAGTAATGGTTTGCATACCGATCCTTCTAAATTGGATACCATTAAAAGTTTCCCACGTCCTGAATCTGTTAAACAACTTCGTAGTTTTCTTGGTTTATGCTCATATTATCGTAGATTCATTAGTAAATTTGCTGATATTGCTTCTCCTTTAACTAAATTAACAGCGGGAAGTAAGAATTCTAAAAAATCACTTTGTTGGAACGATGAAGCTGAGAATGCATTTGATGAGTTGAAACAAAATTTAATTACAGCTCCTGTCTTGCTATGCCCTAATTTTGAAAAACCTTTCTTTTTACATTGTGATGCTAGTTCTGTTGGCATTGGTAGTGTTTTGAGTCAAGAGGATGATAATAGAGATCAACATCCTATTGCGTTCTATTCTAGATCACTCAATAAATGTGAACGCAATTATAGTACCACAGAACGTGAATTACTTGCTATTTTAGCTTCAATAGAACATTTCAGACCTTATATTGAAGGAATGAAGTTTACTGTAATAACTGATCATGCTAGTTTAAAATGGCTTTTAGGTCTTAGCAATCCTAGTGGACGCTTAGCACGTTGGGCTGCTAGAATTTCTCAATTTACTTTTGATATAGTTCATAAAAAAGGATCTTTACATTTAGTTCCAGATGCTTTATCTCGTATTGAAGTAGCCGCTATAGAAATCTCTCAAAATAATTTAGTTTTGCCAGATGATGATATTTATGATCCATGGTATAAAAAAGTATTTATTAATTGTCAAAAGTCTCCTTGCAGATATAAGAACTTTAGAGTAGAAAATAAAACCTTATATAAATTTTGTAAAAGTAAGTTTGATCCTAATAGTAATCTTAATTGGAAAATAGTTATTCCTAAAGAACATATTTTAGATACAATTCGTTCTAATCATGATGACATTAATTCTGGTCATCTTGGTATCCATAAGACTTTAAATAAATTAAAACAACACTATTTTTGGAAAGGGATGTTTAATGATGTTCAAAAATATATTCTAGCTTGTGATACTTGTAAAGCTTATAAACACACCACACAACCTCCTTTTGGTATTATGGTTAACCCTAAAAAAGTTGATCGACCTATGTTAATGCTTTCAGTGGATATTATAGGTATATTACCTAAAGCTTATTCTAGACATAAATATATTCTCTCTGTTGTTGATGTGTTTACTAAATACTGCTGGATTTTTCCTATGATAAATGCTACTACTAGAGTAATAAATAAACTTTTTGAAAAAAAAATATTTCTTAAATTTGGTTGTCCTAAAATAATTGTTTGTGATAATGGTACACAATTTACTTCTAAACATTTCGTAGAATTTTTGAAAGGTTATAATATCACCAAAATATTTTATAATACTTTATACACGCCTCAAAACAATACAGTTGAGAGATATAATAAAACTGTTGAAACTTGCATTGCTTGTTTTGTTAAAGATGATCATAGAACTTGGTCTAAATATTTACCTCATGTTCAACTAGCTTTGAATAATAGTGTGAATCTAGCCACAGATTTCACACCTAATTTTTTGACGTTTGGAAGGGAACTTATTTTTGATGCTTCTTTACATCGTTTAAGTGACTATAGATAATTTAGATGAACTGGAAGTTTCCCATAGAACTCACTATGCTGATTCTCTTAATTCACTTAGTGAAATTTTTGTTAAAGTTCAAACTCATTCATTAAAAGCTTATCAGCGTAATGCTCGCTATTATAATAAAGGTCGCAAAGTCATTTCTTTTGATGTGGGTGATGTTGTGTGGAGAAGGAGTTTTGTTCAATCTCATGCACCTACTTATTTTTCAGCAAAACTTGCTCCTAAGTTTATTAAATGTAAAATTATTGAAAAGATCTCTGATAATGTTTATAATCTGAAAGACCTTAATAAGGGTACCGCTGGTCGTTATCATGTTAAGGATATAATTAAATTCTAATTTGGTTTCCAAGTGTAAGTCTTGATTTTGATAATTTTGTTTGAAGATCACTTATGATAGTGTGATGTATGATGGGATGGTTGATAGGTTATTAGTGATTTGAATGAGAGTATGTTAGTTAACTTCTTATAAATTTATTGAATTTGATTTCTTAACTTTCTAAAATACAACTTAGGACCTTTTAATAACTTTTCTACCCACACGAATACGTTTCTCATATCAAAGGATCTTATTATTATTATTAATATTTTGTTTATGTATCTTATTAATATTTTTATACATATCTTATTATTATTATTCTTTTATACAGTCTTGTATACGATTTTTATGTATACATTTTTGTATAAAATTTCTTAGTTGTTACCCACTGCTTGTGTACGCTTTGTTTTCACTTGTAGTGGTTAACCTATTTTTTTACGGATCTCGGTATATTTTTTTCCTTGATTTCGTTGTTTTTTTGCTTCTGTGCTCGGAAGGTTGGTAGTGTTGAGCCGATCACAGGATGCATTTCTTGTTCTGCTATTGTGCTCGGGAAATTGGTGGAGTTGAGCCGATCACAATATGCATCTCTTGTTCTGCTATTGTGCTCGGGATATTGGTGGTGTTGAGCCGATCACAATATGCATTTATTTTCGAAGGTGTTTGTGCTCGGAATATTGGTGGAGTTGTGCCGATCACAACATTCTTCTTTATATTTTTTTGCATTTGTAGAGATGTGGAGATTTTAAACTGTGTCTCACAGTTATAATTTGTTCTTGCTAGTCAGTGGCGATGGTGCCTAACTGCACTCATACAGACATTTTTGGATTATTCTCGTTAGACAGCGGCAATTGCGCCTAACTGTACTCAAATTAATATTTTTATCGTGTTATATACTTGTTAGTCGGTGGCTATGGTGCCTAACCGAACTCAAATTGGTATTTTTTTTGTTGTTGTTTCTAGAGTTATACTGTATGTTAGTCGGTGGCTATTGTGCCTAACCGTACTCAATTCAGTATACTCTTGTTGTGCTCTTATACAATATTGTTCAGCGACTATTTCGCTTGACTTATTTGTTTTTATATGCATGTTATTTTAAGAAATAGTCTTAGACACTATTTTTTGTTTAGTTGTTATTAGACTTAGCGGATATCTTCCTTGCGGTCTTATAATCCTATTCTTTTATAGGGTATTTTTGTTTTGTTGTTTTTGGAATTTATATTTCCTATTTTTTTTGTAATCTTTTTTCTTTTGCCTTGTTTATTTTTTTGCATAAAAGAAATTGCTTTCTTTTATTTTTTTCGGGGAGGGATGTAATGTAACGAGTTTAAAATATCGTTACATGCTTCTCGTCAGTTAGTCGATTTCGGAACGTTTTTTTTTGCTGTCATCGATTGTGTTTGGTGGAAGCTGTCAACTTTGACGTGATCACTTTTGCGACGAACATTCCTGATGTAGTATTGAATTTTAACGACATTTTTTAATCGGGATAAATCCTGGGTATTAGCGGCCTATTGATGCCGTAAACTTCTAAAACTTTCCCTCAGGACGTGGTGACGTAGGAATAATCCTTCATTTCTTTGGTAAGATTGAATTCTTTCGGATTGATAAATTGGATAGCGTGACGAGTGCTCGATATCATACTAAATTATTGTTCCAGGCTTTTAAGTGATTTGTCGCCCGCCTGAATTTTGTGGTGCATTTAAATTTGCCATTTGTTGGAAAAGACGGTAAGTTATTATTACTCGTGGAACGCCACGCTTCCCAACGTTTGGGAATCCTGAACAATTTATTAATTCTCTGTAAATTTTGTTTCAGCCGGATTTTTACCGAACCTGGTCCCGACGTCTTTTTTTCTTCTCTTTTCTATTCCTTTTCTTTACGATTTCCTTACTGGATATATTTCTACAAGGGATATTTTTATCCCAACTTTCAACGCCACGATCCTAGAGGTTTTATTTAACCGTTTTATTTAACCATTTTATTTAATCATTTCTTTTTTTTACTACCTACCTTTTTTTTTATTAACAAAGATGCAATAGTAATGTAAGTTCCATAATAATAATATTGTAAATTCAATGATAATAATGTAAGTAATTATAACCTTTTTTTTTGTATTTAATTTCATAATTTTATTACTCTGAAGCTACTGGCAATTAATTAAACAAGGTATTAGCAAAGGAAATTCCATTCTTTTATTCATTTAATTAGCCACCTACCGGCAGATTAAAAGTCTGACTCTCCGAAGAGTTCTATCTGGCAAGTTTGGTTTATTTGAAACATACTGTGTGCATCTCCAAGGCGCCCGAAATCATTGTATTGTTTAATTTGTATTTTTTTTATAGGAGAACACACCATCTTTACACATTTTTATTAAATTGGGCAAGCTCCCAACACATGTGACACTCATGTACAACCCATCCATTACAAATGACACACTGTGTTTTCCAAGACTCAGGTATTACTAATTCATCCCATAGTTTATTATAAATAATAAGTAATGTAGTTTGTGCATTTAAATGTAATTTTTTGATTAACATGTAAGGTATGTCATCCAATCCCGGTGTAGTATCTTTCCTACTCTTTAAAGATGTATTCAACTCTTTTTTACAAGACAAAGGTTGGGTGTTTTGTGTCGTGCACCAGTTAGATACATAAAATGTGTACAAAGCTGTTTTGGTTGGCCAGTTTGGTTGAACATATTTTCTTGAGGTCGAAGAGCGGCAGTAGTGAGACTCCATTAACGGCAATGCTTTGAAAACACATTTTTTCTTCAAAAATTTGTAAATTATCACGCTGCGTTGGAACGACCAGTTCACTGTTCAAAAAAAGGGCGCGGAATGTGCGAGTTAGCAGGTTTGACGCGGGAAATTTGACAACCGTGGAGTTGGCAGCTATGATTGAGGCGAGAGGAGTCGGAGTCCGACGCTGCATCGGGCGCAAAGAGCACTGGTCAGAGCTCTGAGCGCGAAGTGGTGGGGGCTGCCCGGAGGAACCGAAAGTTCCTACGGAAGCAGTCCAAACCGGAAGATGGCCAAGGGTCGTCTGCCGATGAGGGGGTCTCGGGCCAAGGCCACAGACGAAAAATTCACTCCAGTCGGCGGGGTGCGGCCCGGGGAAAAGGCGTGGGTAGAGGGCTCACCAATAAGGAGGCTGGCGAGCCGAGCCGGGCCAGCCCAAATGAGCTGGAGAGACCCTCTACGGAAGAGGAAAACCACCTTGTAGGGACGACCACCATGGTGGCCCTTACAGAGTCGGCAGGTGGTGAGCCGGATGCCGCTGGCGGCTCCAATTCGGAGCGAGCGGCCAGGTTTGCGGAGGCCGTGGCTGCCGCGATCAAGGGTTTGGCCTTGAAGAGGACTCAGTCCTCTAAAGACAAGGCCATACCCGCGGACATGGCCTCTATTTTGGCGGCAGCGGAGGCCTATCACCTCAGACCTCCGTCGGACGGCATGTCCGAGAGACTAAGGGTGGGGTGGCTACACAGGCGGCGAGGGCCCCGGCCCAAGTGGCGAAGGTCCCGGCCCAGGCGGCGAAGGCCCGGGCCCTAGCGGCGAAACAGCTGCCCCCGCCTCCTCCTAATTCTACCCCGGCTGACGCCGAATGGCAGGTAGCCGGGGAGAAGAGGAAGGCGGCGAAGGCAAAAAGGGCGGCCAAGAAGAAGGAGAGGAGGCAGCGGCGCAAGGAGCGAAGCGTCGCGGCTAGGCTTCGCGCCCCGAAGTCCGCAGCTGTAGTGATTACACTACAGCCAGAGGCGGAGAAGAAGGGCGTGTCCTACCGTGACGTACTCGCCAAGGTGGGGGCGGCGGTCGACCTTAAGGAAATCGGCGCCGCTGATGGCATCCGGGTGAGGGTCACCGGATGCTGGAGGTCCCCGGTGCGGCAAGTGGCCCGGCCGCTGACGCTCTGGCCAAAAGGCTTAGGGCGTCCCTAGATGCGGACGAGGCCCGAGTGTCCAGCCCCACCAAATGCGCAGACATGTGAATTTTGGGCCTGGACGACTCAGTGACGGAGGGACAGGTGGTGGCCGCTATCGTTAGGGCTGGGGGGTGCTCTGCCGAGCAGGTTAGGGCGGGCGCCCTCCGTCCTGAATTCACGGGGTTGCGATCCATTACGGTGAGCTGCCCCGTGTCGGCGGCCAAGAAAATAGCCGGGGAGGGCCAGAGGTTATTGGTGGGCTGGGTTTCCGCGCAGGTCAAACTGCTGGAACCCAGACCTGAGGTGCTTCCGCTGCCATGTGGGCAACCATGTGGGAGCTAAATGCACCTCGGAGGTGGACCGCAGCGGTCACTGCTACCGCTGTGGTCAGCCGGGTCACAAGGCCGGCTCATGTAACGCCACGCCGCACTGCGCTGTATGTGCGGCAGCTGGCAAGCCGGCCAATCACCGGATTGGGAGCAAGGCCTGCGCCCCACCCGCCAAAGCCAGAGGCAAGCCCTCTACCACCGCCGTCACAGCCGCAACCTCCGCCACCGCCGCCGTTGCCGCCTCCACAGCCGTCGTCACCGCCGCAGCCGCCGCGGCAGGGCCCTTACAGGGGGCTAAGGAGGGTGCTGCAATGGAGTGCCAATAATGGCCCCATTTCGCCTCCTCCAGGCGAACATCAACCACTGCGCCGCAGCTCAGCATCTGCTGCTCCAGAGCATGGCGCAGTGGTCGATTAACATCGCCGTGGTCGCTGAGCCGTACTTTGTCCCGCCCAGGGATGACTGGGTGGAGGACCTGAGCGGCTCAGTGGCCCTAATTTCGTCGGCCGCCGCCGGTACCCCGTCCCTCAAGGCTGTTAAGAGAGGACGGGGTTGCGTTGCAGCACGGTTCGGGGAGATGGTCGTGGTAGGGGCATACTTCTCCCCGAACCGAACTCTCGCCGAGTTCCACAACTCCCTTGTGGAGTTGAGAGTCGTTGTCGTCGGGTTCTGTTCCCTCCCCGTGCTCGTCCTCGGGGACTTCATTGCCAAGAATGTGGCTTGGGGTTCCCGGTATACGGACACACGGGGCAGGATGGTGGAGGACTGGGCGCTGGAAACAGGCCTGGTCGTCCTAAACCGGGGTTCTGTCCCCACGTGTGTGCAGATGCGGGGTGAATCAGTGGTGGACATCTCGTTCGCCAGCCCCGCTCTGACGCCACGTGTCATTGACTGGCGCGTCATGGAGAGGGTGGAGACGTATTCCGATCACCGGTACATCCGGTTTGACGTCTCCGCCCAGACCTCGAGCGCGCCGGTCCGACAGGCCCCGAGTGGTCCGCGGTGGGCGCTGAAGCAGCTGGACCGGGAGCTCCTCCTGGAAGCCTTGATCGTGCAGGCCTGGGTGTCATCACCGGACAGGCCTGCCGACATCAACGACGAGGCGGAGTGGTTCCGGGAGGCCATGTCCGAAATATGTGACGTGGCAATGCCCCGGGTCCAGCCCGGGCGTGCTTCGCGCCAGGTGTACTGGTGGTCGCGACAGCTGAAGGCACTGCGCAATGCGTGCGTTGCTGCGCGACGCCGGTACACCAGGCACCGCAGGCTTCGTATTCGACCTCCGGATACGGAAGTCATTCAGGCGGAGCTGTACGAGGGGTACAGAGCGGCGAAGACCGCCCTCCAAGCGGAGATCCTGCGGGCCAGGGCACTGTCCCGCGAGGAGTCGCTGGAGACTCTGAACAGAGACCCGTGGGGACGCCCATACAAGATGGTGCGGGAGAAACTCCGCCCATGGGCTCCCCCGCTGACGCAGAGTCTCCGGCCACAGCTTGTGGAGGATGTGGTGAGCGCTCTGTTCCCTTCGAGAGGGGAACATGCCTCCCCACCCATGGCTCCGCCTACTGCGGTGCCCGATGCGGACCACACGTAGGTGACCGAGGTAGAGATAAGGGTGGCGGTACGTAGGCTAAATGCCAGAAATACCGCCCCAGGACCCGACGGCTTACCTGGGAAAGCCTGGGTCCTGGCCTCAGAGGCTCTCGGGCCTCGACTAAGAGGGCTCTTAAGCGCATGTATGGAGAGGGGCCAGTTCCCACTTCGTTGGAAGACGGGGAAACTGGTCCTTATCAAGAAGCCGGGGCGCCCTGCGGACTCTCCGTCCGCTTACCGGCCCATAGTGCTGCTTGACGAGGTGGGCAAGCTCTTTGAAAGAGTCATTGCAGACCGCCTCGTCGAGCGGCTGGTGCGGGTGGGGCCGGATTTGGCGGAGAGCCAGTTTGGTTTCCGCAGGGGGCGCTCCACAGTGGACGCCATCATGCGCGTGCGAGCCGTCACGACGGGGGATGCGGTGGCTCGGGGTGGGGTCGTCTTGGCGGTGTCTCTAGACATCGCCAACGCCTTCAATACCCTGCCCTAGAGTTGCATCAGGGAGGCACTCCGGTTTCACCGGATGCCGACCTACCTCTGTCGTGTGGTCGAGGCCTATCTGGCGGACAGGGCCATCATCTACCCCGGTCACCAGGGAGAGTGGAACCGGCGAGAGATCGAGAGATGTCGTGCGGTGTCCCACAGGGATCGGCCCGCATCTGTGGGACATCGGATACGACTGGGTGCTGTGCGCCGACCTCCCCAATGGCGTCAGCTTCATTTGTTACGCTGACGACAAGTTGGTCCTGGCGCAGGGGAGGTCGCACCAGGCGGCGGTCGAACTAGCGACACACGGGGTTGCGACAATCGTGGCCAGAATCCGGCAGTTGGGACTCGAGGTGGCCTTGCACAAGTCCGAGGCCATGTGTTTTCATGGTCCTCGGAACGCGCCACCGACGGGTTCCCAAATAACGGTAGGAGGGGTTCACATCGGCGTCGAGTCGACGATGAAGTACCTGGGACTCGTCCTCGACAGTCGGTGGAACTTCGTGGAGCATTTCCGACGTTTGGCTCCCAGACTGGACCGGGTCGGGGCTGCCTTGAAGCGGCTCCTGCCTAATCTAGGGGGTCCAAACGCCTCCTGCCGGAGGCTATACGCGGGGATCGTGCGGTCCATGGCCCTGTACGGGGCACCGGTGTGAGCGCGTTCGTTGCGGCGGCGGCCTGCCCGCCGGTTGAACGCGTCCCAGAGGGTCATGGCCACCCGGCTGGTCCGGGGATACCGCACGGTCTCCGGTGAGGCGGCGAGCCTCCTTGCCGGATTGCCGCCATGGGATCTGGAGGCAAAAGTCCTCGCGCATATTTGGGAGTGGCGCGAGGAGGCGAAACGCCGGGGCTTGACTCCGATGCCGCGAGAAATCGCGGCACAGCGGACAGAGCTCCGACGGGATCTCATGGCGTCATGGAGAGTGCGATTGTCGCAACCCAGTGCTGGGCACGCCACTATTGCGGCGATAAGTCCCCTCTTTGAGGAGTGGCTGGAGAGGCGCCACGGCGTCCTCACCTTCCGCCTGACACACGTCCTCACCGGACACGGCTGTTTCGGGAGGTACCTGTTTCGGATAAGGCGGGAGGAAACGCCCGGGTGTCATCACTGCATGGATCGCCCGGAGGACACAGTGGAGCATACGGTGGAGGTATGCCCGGCTTGGGCAGAGCACCGCCGTGTCCTCGTGGAAGCGATCGGTGGCGGGGATCTCTCGCGTCCGGCCCTGGTCCAGGCCATGGTACGGAGCGAGAGGGCATGGGAGGCCGTCACCTCCTTCTGCGAAGCAGTAATGCTCGCGAAGGAGGAGGCGGAGCGCGTGAGGGAGAGGCAAATTTCGCGCCCTCACGCCCCTAGCAGCCGCAGGAGGAAACGCCCTGGGCGTCGGGAATCAATTGCTGATTCCCGGCCACCGTAGGCGTGGGCTTGCGGACGGTGAGCAATGGGTAGCTCGCCGTCCGGTAACGTTGTGTTCCACGCGCGCCTCAAAGAGTGTCAGCGAGTGAAGGGGTCCGATGAGACCATTGCCTGCCGGGGTTGCGGGAAAGTCCGAAAGGGATACCGTGGCCCCCTGGCATTGCACAGGCAACAGAAGGAACACGGGTGGGTTTTAGTCAGTAAGAGTCTGACACGCCCTCCCGCTCCACCCAGAGCGGGAGGAGTCATTTGATGATTTCCCACCCAAAAATAAATAAAAATAAGCTATGATTGAGGCGCGAAAAGAGGTTTGTTGTGCGTCAGACGCTGTTAGCAAGTTTGACGATTTTGTAGAATTTTGCTTGCTCTTTCCATTGATACTGTCGCGGATCTTTAGAAGATATTATCCGCGAATGTAAGCGCAACAATAACTAGACATAGCAACATTACAACAATATCTTTATGCAATGGCAACAACGATGGAACCTGTCAAATCGTCTGACATCCGTCCGACCAGTAAGAACCATTGACATATAAAACATATGGACTTGGCATACCTACAAAAAAAACGTGCCATACCTACACTTTACTGAGAGGATAAAATGGCGTCTACTAGGGCAGCCATTATCGATATTTCTATGTTATAATATCGATAAAAGATTGTGAGAATGTTTTTATAATATCACAGTACAATATTTACGGGTAAAAATACCTACTCCAAGTTTTCTAAATGCCTTTCATTTTGTTTAATTTAATTGCTTCGTCATTCTTTCGCGGCTAAACCGTGAAACCTGGAGGACAGATATATACTTACTGCTTTTATCGACCTAGTATTCTGTAACTGATTTCACTCCATTGTATACTTGCAACAAGTTCATCTCGTTGCCGATATATCTATGTACATATACAGGATTACTGGTAATTCGACGTATATCCGTCAGGGGCTGATAAAGGGGGCCAAATGCAACAAATTGAACCCCCCATATGTATGGCCGAAATTCAATAGTATTCGAGATATTAGAATTTTAAGGGTTTTTCGATATTTACCCAAAATTTGACATTTAATTCCAAATAAAAAAAAAACTACACATTTGAATGGGTACCATTAAAAATCATGTTGTAGCTAGCACTTCAATTAAGCTATGGACATAGTTAAAACTACTTAATTTAACAAAATAATTAAAATAATGAACGATATAAGAATAACATCTTACCAATATTTTTATTTTACGCTTCAAAAATGTTGCCTCCTCACAAAAATTTCTATGACATTAATCGTAAAAATAACTAGAAAAACTTGCCTATTCTGTAAGCTTTCCAAAAAGGTATAAAAATCAATTTTAAAATACATAATTCGTGGCATGGCATGTGTTTGAACCGGCGCGGGGAGAGAAATAATGTGTGTTTTAGTTTATGATCCTTGCTAAAACAACCGATTTTACTGGCGGAATTCTTCGTGATGGGGCGGGGTGTGAGGGTGGGGGAGCACACGGCGTCTGCTGTGCTCGCGTCGCCTTCCTTAGTAAGTTTCGACTCTACGCCGCGCAAGCACGTGTGTTGTTATCTTGCTATTAACCAATCTCTCATCGCGTTAATTTGTTATCGATCATTATTGTTAATTCTTGTTTCTCTTGTTATTATTTTTGTTATCATTGTTATTTCGGATACCATGGCTTCGTATGCTAATAACGAATACGCAGACATTATGTTTTGTTATGGTTTTGCCGATGGAAACGCGGCTGCGGCTCGGCGAGAATACCAACGCCGCTTTCCCGATCGTCGACTTCCCCACGTTACTGTTTTCGGGAGCACCTATCGACGATTGTCTGAAACTGGCAGTGTTCAGAGAGCACAATTCAACGCTGGCAGACCTCGACGGTATACGGCTGACGAAGAGGACACCATTCTTCAGTGTTTTATTGATGACCCAAACATCTCAACGAACATTGTTGCAAGACAGCTCGGTATGTCCCAGTGGAAAGTGTGGTCGGTAGTACATCTATCAGGTAGACACCCGTACCATTATCAACCTGTCCAAACATTGCACGAGGGAGATCCTGCCAGGCGACTCGAATTTTCTCGGTTTATGTTAAACGCTGACGCTGACCAGGAACATTTCCTAAGAAATATTTTGTGGACTGACGAGTCAAAGTTTGACCGGGATGGTATAACGAATTACCATAACTTACATTTTTGGGCACCTAAAGCAGGCAGGAATCCAAAAAAACTAAAAGAAACTGCGTCGCAAATGAGATTTTCCCTGAACGTATGGATGGGTGTCGTTGATAATTATTTGGTGGGCCCTAATTTCTTGCCCCAAAATTTGAACGGCGAAAATTACGAGGAGTTTTTGAGAAACAACCTAGACGATTTGTTGGCGGATGTTCCCGAAGAAATAAAAAACAACCTCATGTTTCAACATGATGGGTGCCCAGCACATTACCGGATTACTGTCCGACAGTGGCTAGATGAGAGATTTCCAAACCGATGGATTGGGAGGGGAGGGCCAATTCCGTGGCCAGCACGAAGCCCTGATATCACACCACTTGATTTTTACGTCTGGGGTCATATGAAGGAATTAGTTTATGTGACCCCAATAAATTCAGTCGAAGAACTTCGACAGCGAATAATAAACGCGGCGCAACAGATGAGAACAACGTTTTCATCAAGAGTGACGAAAACCGAAGTTAGGAAAAGAATTCGAACTTGCATTCGTAATAGAGGGGCTCATTTTGAACAAGATGTGTAAAATTTTTAATAAAATTTGACGTACATTTTTGAATGCATTTTATTTCATACAAATACAAATTCTCTCCCCGCGCCGTTTCAAACACATGCCATGCCACGAATTATGTATTTTAAAATTGACTTTTATACCTTTTTGGAAAGCTTACAGAATAGGCAAGTTTTTTTAGTTATTTTTACGATTAATGTCATAGAAATTTTTGTGAGGAGGCAACATTTTTGAAGCGTAAAATAAAAATATTGGTAAGATATTATTCTTATATCGTTAATTATTTTAATTATTTTGTTAAATTAAGTAGTTTTAACTATGTCCATAGCTTAATTGAAGTGCTAGCTACAACATGATTTTTAATGGTACCCATTCAAATGTGTAGTTTTTTTTTTATTTGGAATTAAATGTCAAATTTTGGGTAAATATCGAAAAACCCTTAAAATTCAAATATCTCGAATACTATTGAATTTCGGCCATACATATGGGGGGTTCAATTTGTTGCATTTGGCCCCCTTTATCAGCCCCTGACGGATATACGTCGAATTACCAGTAATCCTGTATATACACAGTATACATATAGCTCATGGGAAGCGTGCGATGACAATGACGCGAGTTTCACGCTTTTTGTTCACCCAAAAAGTACACATATATACACAGTATACATATAGCTCTTGGAAAACGTCCGGTGAAGATGACGGGACTTCCACGATTTTTGCTCACCCAAAAAGTACTCAACGCGCCTAAAGAAGTTTTCAGTTCAAAAAAACTATCGGGCAGTTGCCCGGCAGACACGACACCCGTACACGTTATATAGTCTATACATGTAGACTGTATCGTGTATACTGTATACTGTACTGTAAAGAGTTCAAAAATACGCTATTGTTATGAATTATGTGTCCGCAGGGACTCGAAAAACACTGATTAATATTTTAGATGAGCCCGAAAGGCCTTGAATCCAGAGCCGTTAAACCATATTTATTTGAAAAAAAAACTATCTAGCAAGATATGTCAACATTTCTTGAAAAAAAAATACATCTGACTTGGCTGTGTGGGCTAATATCTCTTTGCCTGTCTGTTTTTTACAGTTTAGTGTGGAACAATTAACCATTTTCTTGTGTATCTTTCACAGTACAGGTTTCCTTTTCACAGTAACCAATGTTTGGGAACCACAGTATTTTGCTCACCGAGCGAAACAACGCTTTAAATAAGAGCGACACGACGATAGCGATGAAATCGCGAGCTGTCAGTATGACACTTGTCAATTTTATGTGTGGCCACTGTTTGTGATTCAATTACCCGAGCAAAATGAATTTTTAACTTAACAAAGCAATTATGAACTTATAACTTAATATGTTAGTTAATTTAAAACTAAATAGATTAATCACACGAGTTACTAAATAGTTAAGCTAGTTAGTAATTCATTTTATTTTCATTAACTAAATGAGAAAGTTCCTAAATTTACTGAAAAGGACAATCAATGGCAACACTTATCGTGACGTAGTCTTAGGCCATCGTCGGAAGAGAATACCAGGCGAAGTATGTTATTATACCACCATGGTATACGTAGTATCTCTAAGTAGTCTGTGACCATGGTCACAATGGTGACAAATCGTTAATAAAATATCGTGAACAGTATCTCAGAACTTATAAAAAGGTGATTAGGAACGCTAAAAAGAAGGAAGTAACTAATCAAATAAATAAAGCAGCTATCTCTAGCAAAGAAATTTGGAAAATAGTCAATAAAACTCGGAAAAAAAATTACAATAATTTCGAAAATGATAACATAATACTTAAACATAATAATAAAATAATTTGTAACCCTTTAGACATTGCTAACATTTTTGCGGAAAAGTTTGACAACAGTAAAGATGTAAACACTGGTAATCCAGAACTGGCTAAAAAACATTTAATTGAAAATACTGAAAGAGTTGATAAGCCTATGGCTTTTAATCCCGTCACGCCGATAGAGATTTACAAAATGGTAAAGGGTATGGAAAGTAAAAAGTCATTTGGACATGATGAAATACCGCTGAGCCTAATCAAAGATAATATAGATATACTGGCACACCCGATATCTGAAATAATAAATAACTGCGTCAATGAAGGCGTCTTTCCTGACCAATTTAAGCTAGCCAGAGTACTACCACTATTTAAGAAAGGTGCTAAAACAGATCCAGGCAATTACAGGCCCATTTCATTGTTACCGGTCCTATCCAAACTTTTTGAAAAAGTTATCAAATCTAGGCTTGTAAGACATTTGACTAATCTAAAAATAATTTCCCGTAACCAGTTTGGATACCAAAAAAGCAAAGGGACACTAGATGCAATAGACTCGTTAGTTAATAACGTAGTTAATAAGCTGAACAATAAACTTAAAGTTGCTGGCTTATTCCTAGACTTAAGTTCAGCGTTTGATACTGTAGAACATTGCATTCTAATTGATAAGTTAGAGCATTACGGTGTAAGAGAAAATGTTTTAAAAATTTTGAGCTCTTATTTGACCAATAGGAAACAATACGTCGAAATTAAATCACTTCACGAAGGTGTGGAAGAAATTTATAAATCGAAATCATTTACAGTAACTAGAGGTGTTCCGCAGGGTTCGGTGTTGGGCCCCATTTTCTTTATAATATTTCTTAACGATCTAACTGAATACATTAAAAACGTTTTACCAGATGCTGACTTGATAATATTTGCTGACGATACGAGTGCTGTTATAGCTGATGAAAATATAGAGACCTTAAAATGTAAATTAAATGTATTAATAGCTGCTTGTGAAAACTGGTTTTCTATGAATAATCTTAAATTGAATGTAAGTAAGACAAAATGTGTGATATTTAGATCTACAGTTGGGAACAGAGCTTTAGTAAACGTAGAATCCTTAGGCAGGAAAATTGAAATAGTAGTAAGTTTAAAATTTTTGGGAGTACAAATTGATTGTTTACTCAACTGGAAGCCAGAACTAGATTCAGTTACGAATACAATAAGTAGTGCGTGTTATGCTATCAGATCTCTCAGGGATATTTTATCTATTGCCCAACTTCGTACCGTCTATTTTGCTCTAGTTGAATCTAAACTTAGATATAGCATTAAATTTTGGGGAAACAGCTATAAATATAATATTAAGGCAGCCTTTACTATACAAAAGCGAGCACTAAGAACCATGCTTCGTTTAAATCAGACAGAATCATGTAAGGAGCATTTTATTAAACTTAAAATTTTAACGGTACCGTGTCTTTATATTTTAGTTCTCCTTACCCATTTTAATAAAAACTTAAACGAGTTTGAAACAGATGACGAAAGGAAAAATAGAGTAGGTACTCGCAGAAAAGATTTTCCTACTATTCTGCAGGCAAAGCTTAATGTTGTCAAACACTCGTCACGCGTGCAGTCTGTCAATTTGTTTAACAAATTACCAGCAGAATTAAAGAATATTCAGAATGTGAACATGTTTAAGAATAAACTCACGGCTTTGTTAATCAATAAAGCCTATTACAGCATTGACGAATATTGTAATGACAGAAAAAACTAGTATTCAATTAAACTTAAATTAAATATGATGTACCCATTGCTCTTTGACATTTTTATAATTATTGCTTTTTTATGCTTAATTTTTTTGACATTAAATGTATGTATTTTTGTAGCATTTTCTGCTAGGGACTTTGTTCTGTGTCAATAAGAATATTTGTAAAGTTAGTATTTTTAATTTGTATAGATGTTCTAACTTTAATGAGGGGTGAGGAACGAGGATACTTATATTGTTTATGTGCTTATTTGTCTGTACCTACTGTGCAAATATTTCGACACAAATGTATTTTTGTTATGAAATAAATAACTTGAAACTTGAAACTTGGTCCCTGATACCAAATAGCTGTCGGAAGTATAGCGGTTGTGTATTTCTTTACTTTTAAAAATTTCGTGTTTCAGTTTTGTGAACTGTCGCCGACCATGCCCTAAATTAATATTAGCTAGTTATTGTTATAATAACTGTGAGCGCTGTCAAAACGACAGTTGTGCAGTTTCGTTTTGAGTCGCATCATATCAGATATGATGATAGATTATATAATAAATACTAACGTGGCATTTTCGAAATTGTGCTTCTTGCTACCGTCGCTGTCTAACCAAAGAAGAAGTTTGTGGTGTAAGTATATGTCGTGGTAAGATCTGATCATTTCATGAAATGAACATCGGCCACTGGTCACATCATGAAGTGGCTTCGCCAGATCATTGAATACTCAATGTTTAACGTTATGAACAGTTAAACGCACGACTATTTGTGGCCAAATATTAGTGATCATATCGTTAAATAGTTAGGTTACCCACCGGTAGAGGCGTTGATGACGCTCTGTTTTTGTTGTGCATCATGGCGGCGGCATACGACACATCAAACCAAACGACAAATCAAACGACGTTTTTAAAGTCGATGGACTTTATTGGGATTCCAAATATGATATTATGGAAAGCTATCAACTTGGAAGTAGCGCTCGCCGGCCACTGCCGCGTCGTGAAAAGTACACGACATATACACTAAGAAATATGGTTAGTTATAGGTTTTGACGTTGAGTGAGCGCTGGGAGCGCGTTCACGAGCGTTCCGAATTGTTGACAGCCACGACAGCTCTCAGCTCTCATAATCGTGATATATCTAAATAGGAAAACAAATTATTAATGTGAGCGCTGTGACCGCTAATGGCTTAAGGGCGATACGCTACCTTAGCGCATGCCCCTTAAGCGTTTATGATTATAATTCCATAAATCAATATTTGATACGGCCGCTAATCAGATTTTGATCAAGATACAACCTGACACTGACCCACGAATTGCAAAAACATTAAGAAATTTTGTATTTCGCGGGCTACAACTGCAGATTCACCTTAAATTTCCGTCTTACGAATTTTCGATCAGGTTGTAGCAGTTACACCGCCACATACGAACTACGCATCAAAGACATGACGTCACACAAATCCTGCATCGCGCAATTAGAGTTTACCGCGCGAACGACATATATAAGACTATCCGACAACAACAGTCGGGCAGTCGGCCCGCCAGACACAACACCCGTCTGGTAGGAGGATCCTCCCTTTTCTATGGTGGATGAGTGAACTTTACACCCTGTTCTTCATACCCATAAATTGGTGACCCCGAGTATGAACGTCAAAGCAGCCTTCGTGCAACTACTTCAGCGTGACGTCATCATCATCATCACTCCCGCAAGCTTTCGTGAGGCGAGTCACACAGACAGCCAGCACCCTCGGCTTCAACGGGTATCCTGACCACGAGCATGCAGCGAACGCGCATTCCTGGTCATCAGCCTCAGCCTCATCAGCAACCTTGGCACAGCACCTGCACCTTCGGCCGGTCTCACAAGCAGAGCCCATTCTACCCTCTCCTCGTACAAAATTCTACATTCGATTTTAATTAACGGGATATTAGGTCATTGTTAGTAGAGAGAAGAGAATAGTTATTTGTGCAACAAGAGAGCAAAGTTGTTTTTTTGCTGCGAGTGTTGATTTTGAATCCCGAGTAAGCGAAGGATTCTATAATTGAATCTTGAGCGCGGCGAGGGATTCAAAGACACGAGATGCAAATAACTTTGCTCTCGTGTTACACATACAACTTTTCACCTCAGCAGCGAGAACATACAACATGTAAAAAAAACCTGTCCGATCCGTGAGGGTGTTGTTAGGTATCGTACTGTGATCATATTTATGTGGAAATTTTCAGGAAAAAGGAATCCCCACATTTTTTTTCAATGGTGAATTTTACCGAATTTTACGTTTGGTGCGGGCAGCGGCCGTCGTAGTATGAGTTTTGCAATTTTTTTATGGATTTGGGGTAATTTTGGAAATAAAAATGTGAATTTTAAATACAATAACTTTTTTTACTATAAATAATAATTTAAAAAAATACTCTTTTGTAATGTTACTGCAGTACCATTATGCCCTTTTCGGATCGGACAAGGTTTTTTTTACATAATCTTCATCACATCGTATTTTGCAGCCACCATCTTGGATTTATATTTTCACCTCACGATCGGCTTTAGTACCCTTGAAAACTATGAAAACGACACCCATTATGAAAAATGTGAAAATTTTCGCATTCGCCATCTTGGATTTGCATTTTGACCAAATTCACACTTACTATCTCACTCCGTCTTTCTTTCTCTTTGAATTAGAAGAAGACAGTCGCAAGCGCCTTTTCCCGTGACGATTTCTGCCAGTGCACTCTTACCGCAAGCTCCCTTAAGAACATCGTTCCAAAAAAAAAAAAACAGAATTTCAATAAAACCTTAACAGATGATTTGCAATTTTAAGGTTTATTATGAATCCGAACCGACTTATGTAATTTTGAAATCGAACTTCGAATCGACTTGTTTCTATCTCTCGCCTTTTTCGTATCGAAGTGAAAGTGACAAAACTAATTGAATTTCAAATCTTTAGAATTTTGTGAGTAGACTCAACATTGTTCACGGCATCTAAAAAAAAAAAAAAAAGTTACTTTGTCTCACGCTCGCAGCAAAATCGAATTTTGCTCTCTGTTTTTTGACAGCAAAACCTGCTTGTTTGAGGTGCTGAGGTGAAATAGTTATTTGTGCAACAAGAGAGCAAAGATATTTTTTGCTGTGAGTGTTGATTTTGAATCCCGAGTAAGCGAAGGATTCTATAATTAAATCACGAGCGATGCGAGTGATTCTAGGTTAGAATCCTGAGCGCGGCGAGGGATTCAAAGACACGAGATGCAAATAACTTTGCTCTTGGATTTGCATTTTGACCAAATTCACACTTTCTATCTCTTTCCGTCTTTCTTTCTCTTTGAATTAGAAAAAGACAGTTGCAAGCGCCTTTTCGCGTGACGATTTCTGCCAGTACACTCTTACCGCAAGCCGCTAGCACTTCGTTCCAAAAATTTAATAAAACAGAATTTAAATAAAACCTTAGCAGATGATTTGCAATTTTAAGGTTTTATGTGATCCGAACGTTTTATTGTTTGTTTCTTTTTTGGGCCTATTATGTATGTATGGAATTTTGAAATCGAACTTCGAATCGACTTGTTTCTATCTCTCGCTTTTTTCGTTTCGAAGTGAAAGTGACAAAACTAAATGAAGTTCAAATCTTTAGAATTTTGTGAGTAGACCCAGCAATGTTCTCGGCATTAAAAAAATGATTAAAAAGTTGCTTTTACTCACGCTCGCAGCAAAATCGAATATTGCTCAGTCTTTAGGCAGCAAAACCTGCTTGTTTGAGGGGTGCTGAGGTGAGAAATACATTTTATGACCCAAAACTAATAGATACTAATCGATGGAAGAAATGCTGCGGCTGCGACCACGTGATAAAGAAGAAAATGTTAAACAGTGGAATTTGGATGACGTCATGGAGCACGCAGAACAAAATTCTTTCATATAGATAAGATAAGATAAGATCAGATAAGTCATTTATTTGTAAACATGAGTATACATACAAGGCATGCAGGTTGTTCATAAACAAGAAAGATCCGTCATGTTCGGCCTTTGTGGCATACAAATAAAATAAATCAGAAAAGTCATTCAACAAAGCTAAAAACATTATTAAATTTTCACACAACCTAAAAATTAAATTTAAACAATAAATTACAGATTTTAATGAAATTGTCCTATATTTTAATTATAAAATGTCAAAATTGTATGCCAGTAAATATTTGTTAAAATTCATAATATTACACTTTCTCATTTAAATATTCTAAAATACTGTAGTATGCTTTCTCAACTAGATATAATTTTAGCTGCTTTTTTAATATATGTGCGCTTAGTTCCCTCCATCCCTTAAGAAGTTTATTAAATATTAAAGATGCCATGCAAAATATACTTTTCCCCATTAATGCTGTTTTGGAACCATGTGAGCAAAGCATAGTGTTATCGCGTCTGACGCGAATGACTTTGTCTGCCATGCGTGGAAATTATTGCCGATTACACTTTACAAACATGACAACTTCGAATATGTACAGAGACGGTAACGTCAGTATGTTATAATTAATGAAATACGGTTTACAACTGTCAGTCGAATCTAATTTAAACATCGTCCTAATACACCGTTTTTGGGCTTTGAAAGGCATAACCTTGTCAGTCGAATTGCCCCAAAGGATAATTCCATACCTTAGGTGCGATGAAACTAGGCCGTGGTAAGCAGTTAGCAATGCGTCAGTGTTAAGGACAGGAACTAATTTGTGTAGGGCATAAGAAGAGTTACTATTTTTTTTGCTTAAAATTTCAACGTGTTCTTTCCAATTTAACTTTTTGTCAATAGTTACACCGAGGAATTTAGCAGTGTTGACTTCTTCAATAGTTAAGTCATTATATCGGACCATAAGATCAGATAAAGCTGGTAAGCGTTGACTGAAATGCATAATATTAGTTTTATTGAGATTAATCCTTAAATTATTATTATCCAAATATTTTATTATTGGTATAAGAGAATTATTAATGTCACTTTTATATTTGTCTTTAGTATCGCATTGAATTGTTATGGTACTATCGTCAGCAAAAAGGGTCACAGGTTGCTCAACATATTCATATTCTTTATTCATAATTAATATAAAATGAGGATTCTAGTGACACTGATAAAAAATATTACTTTAATGACTTTATTAATTTTTATCCCCTAATTTTTTTAAATATAAATGTTTGAATTTTTACTTACTGTGAAAACACCTTTACCCAGCAGTTGCACTGATGCTCCTTGAAAATTAAAAATTCTGTGCATCGATGACTCACTATTTTATCTGTAATCTGTGCACTATTTTATACTCTGTAGTCACAGCTAGCCTATTAGCATTGACATAAAAATCAGTCTATTTAAACTAAAAAGCTCAAAAGTAATATTTTAGAATTCTCTGTATTGTATTGCGTATAAAACTGGAAGGTCAGTCTGTTTTGATTCAAGTGAACGATAGAAAACATGAAAAATCGAGATTTACTTAGTGTAGTGCTTTGTTCTCAGTAGCAAAGAAGAAAGGGTCGATCCACTGACCTATCATTGCAAAGTGGTCATCCAGCACATTAAATAATTATGTTGTTGTTGCTTTTTCAATTCTACTTTAGAGCAATCGAACAGGGTATGGGATTTCATGTTCAGTTTTTTTTAATAAATTTGTTGCTTGTCGTGCTAGCCCGTGTTTGGAAACTCAGTCCAGAGGTCCCGATCGTTGTTCCTAACATTTTTGTTTGAAGAGAGAGGATGGTTGGTTCCTATAAAATTTAAGTTATTTGTAATTTACAAGTTATTGGTATCTGAATAACCGGGTATCTAAAACTAATTGAGACTGATGAAACCAAAGATTTCGCATTCCTTAATTTTGGTCTTTGTATTGTATGGATTCATTCCCAAATGTTGTGTTGTTGGTATTTAGCAAATTATCCTTGTTAAAAATATTTGTTTTTCCTGACTTCAAACATGAGCTCTTATTTACACCCTTTCCTACATCAGTAATGGTATTCTATTGGTATGGTAAGTCTTGTTGGTTGGTTGTTTGGTTGTCATGAGGAGTTTTATTTTATTTTGGGATACTTACTTTCAAGTTGAATACCAGTTCCCTGTTACTCAGGAGTCTTGGCAAATTGTGTGTAGATTGTACTATTATGATAATATTCGTTTTTTTACTTTCTACAAAATGTACTGCCAATATGTTACATTCCTCTAGCTGCACAAGTAATCATATTTTTTAGTTCTGCACAAAAGGGATTCTTAGTTAGTTATAAATTGTTCTCTTGTGGCTAAATTATTACAGCTGCACAAGTTGATCGAAGGTTAAGCTAGGCTTGCTGCGATTGGTTAGTGGATGGGTGACCATCCATTAGATATCGAGACACCTCTGTGCCTTAGAAAGTACATTAAACTGTTAGTCCCGGCTGTCATTAGTAGATCTTTGACAGTTGTTATGGGTAGTCAACGTTCAAAAGTCTGACAATTGACAACCAGTATTACCAAGGGGTATTGTGTTACTCTGTAACTGGGTTGTGGAAGTCAGACAGGCAGTTAAAATACTGTTTAGACTGGAAGCTGACCCCAATATAGTTGGGAAAAGGCTGGCAGGTTGATGTTATTATTTATTTTTATTAATCAATCATTTTTATTAGTTTTATTGCACACATGGCTTGTTAGAATATATGGGACATCAGAGAAAGAATGTGTTAATTGCAGAAACCTTTAATTAGAACAAAAACATGCTATGCAACCGCCATTGTACGTTGTAAGACCATAGCCAAAATAATAAAGAGACCACAGACTATGGTTCATAATAGTGATGTCATATTGTAATCTCTAATACCCTTCCTCAATGTAAACATCACTTACAATCACAAAACTACTTAACTTTCACAATACTTCAATGCAAATGGGCGTTTTTCAAAATAGATGTACACGTGACGAACCGGAACAGATTTTTGTGTTATAGAAATTTTACAGTAAATATTTATCTCATTTGATAAAATATATTCATAAATAAGTTAAAAATAAAAAAATACATTAGTATTATGAAAAACAACGCGATAATCTAAGTTTTTATGGAAGAGTTCACAGGAACTTGCACCGGTTCGTCACAAAGGAAAAATTAAAATAAAATGAAAAATATGAGTTGTTCTGTCAATTTGTTTTTATTATTTATTAAATTACCTTCATAACTTTGAATAAAAATATCAAAACATAAATAAATCACTATAATCATCGCTTAACAATAATTTTTCTTTCGAGATCGTCACATTTGGAACTTTTGACCACTAATAAATTACTTTTCTACCGTCTACTTAAAATTAAATTGAACGAGATTACTAATAATATAAATAGCAAACTCAGGGTTAACTACAATTACATAAATATTATCAAATAACTAATTATTTCTTAAATAGAATCAGTTTTTGTCTCGGTAAAAATATGAGACAGTGACTATCTGGAATTCTAAGTGATTAACGGGTGATTCTAAGTTAAGAGGTAATACGTTGTATGAAGCCACGGCACGGCATTTTTTTTAAATATTTTTATTTATGAATACATTTTTTTATAGAAACTTCGAAACTTTTTTATAAAAATCCGGTAGTTTTGATTTCTTGGTATTTCACGCGAAAGCCTGACGACCACATTCGATGCAGCACCCAAGTCTGGCTCACCAGAAGCAACCACATTTTCAGCTCCTGTTTCAGGCTCAAATTTGTATGCGAATCCGCTCACGCCGCAAAGGACATATATTTTATATCCCCATTTATTTGGCTTTTTGGGATTGTATCTTTTCAAATTCTGCCTTGCTTTTGTGGAGCAAATCTGCTCGTCTACACATAGGTATTTTTCTAGAGGGATGCTCTGGCAGGTCTCATTTAGTTTTTTGACTACTGGTCTAATCTTGAATATTCGGTCATGATCAGGGTGTTCTCGTGGAACATTTTTTGTGTTATCATTGAAATGAATAAATCGCCTGATCTTCTCAAACTTGTTGACTGCCATTGTTTCCTTTACTAAAGGTGTTCCTATACAACCGTGCCAATGCTTCGTAACCCTTGGAAGATGTACCAACGACATGATATACACTAGTCCAATGAACTGTTGAATATCGGTCTCTGTGACACGAAAACTCATGTTGGGATCTTTTTGGACTATGTAAAGATTTGTTTGGCTAGCAATGACTTCAATCAATTCTTTGGGAAATAGTTTGAAGAAGAATTGGATTGGTGTTTCGAGGTCTAAAAACTCAGGCGACAAGGTTTCATCACCTGTAAAACGTAGCTGTGGCTCGTTTAGTTCAATATTTTTCTACCTCCAGCGTACATTCAATTTCTTTTTGGTTTGACGACGTGCTGATGGTCCTGACTGAGTAGAAGAAACGGGAGAGGGTGGTGGAGACGAATTACTGCCACCGCGCTCCAGATCTTCAATAATACTATCAATGTTCATACCTTCAATTTCTTCTGCAGTTTCATCCTCGAATGGGGGTTCCAAATCCGGCAAATATTCGGGATCTGCCACGCTGTCGTCATCGTCTTCAAACCCATCCTCACTGGCCTCATAGTCCAAAAGAAATTGTTCAATTTCATCTTCTCCTATACTTCGGGAAGTCATTCTGTGAAGAAACCAACATTTGTTCAATGTACTATAAAATACGACCCTTGTTCTGCATTGTGACAGAAATGTTACAAAGAGAAATTCAACTCGAACTCTCACAAATGGCTAAAATTATGCGTTACCGACAATAAACAGTGAAAACCATGAACTTACCTACTAGAATCACCAAACAAGCCGCAGTTATTTTGTTTTTTTTATAATATTTTCGATTTTTGAAAACTACGCAACGTCAAGTCCGTTGAATTGTCACCAACTAAAGTTTGAACGAATTTTCAAACTACTAACGCCATCTGTGTTTCACGATGTGTACTAGAAATGCATAGAACTGTTTGTAACCGTTGTGATACATTGATGTAAAACGGAACAAAAATAAGATTTTGGATTTTATAAGGACTTGAATGGTTTGTTACAGGACTGTCACATGGTGATATAAAGGGTTAAAAAAGTATTTTTTTTGTCCTGGCCATCGAAAGTACCTCTTAACTTAGAATGACCCTAACTGGAAAAAATTATGTAAGCTAAGTTTACACAGTAATATTTGGTCGAACATGTTAATTTTAATAGTTTTTTTTAAAATTAATAATATAAAGTAAAAACAGGTTATTACCAAAACCAGTTTTAACATTATCTTGAGGTACACAGTTACATATTTTGAATATACAAGTTTTATATATATATATATATATATGTTTTACTTATTTTTAAATAATACTTATATCCATTCCAAATAGTAAATGCTCTCACGACTAACCAATCAAAATTAAATTGATGCAAAGAAAATTATTCAGTTGTTAAGAAAATTATTCAGTTATATTTCGTTTATTTATTCTTCTAACATATAAAATACATTTTTAAATATTTTTTTTTTTTTTTTTTAAAAGGTATAAAAAACATTTAAAAATATAAAAAATAGTGTTCCGCCGGTGTCGGGAGCAGGGTCCAAGCTACCGGTGGTTAGGGCTGCAGAGATAGGAACCTCCTCACAATACGAGCCGTATCGAGAAGTACTGCCTTCTGAATCAGGCCCTTGATCCAACCGCCTAACGAGAGCCTCGAGAGATGTTGGTCGAGGCTTTCGGCCATCAGGCCATTGGCCGTTACGACAATCGGCACAATGATAGCCGAGCTCACATTCCACATGTCGACAACCTCAGTTATATTTATTATTATAAGAAGTAAATAAAGAAACATTATTCATTATTGAAATTAGGTTTTGTTAATTGCTATTTGGAACGTATTAAGTTACGTAGTATCGCTTAAGGTTCTAATCAGTCTTCGAAACATCGGTCGCAAATATAATCAATAGCTGGTTGGTCGCAGCATGATCTGCATACCCAGTTTTTACAAGCAATACAACGCGTCATGTCGGTAATCACATTTAGTTTACGCAGTTTACACATATGGCATGTAAAGTTTCTATTTATTATAGTGTTTAGTGACCTTGACCTGTATTTTTCTGCTTTTATTGGTAAAAGTACTTTAAGCTTTTTCTTTGATGGACCTTGATCTGTCGCGAATGTATTATTCTTTCTTTTATTCTTATTTTCATTCCCTTTTTCTGCTGTCAAAATGCCTACGTAGTCTTTTTTCAAACAGTCTATGGTATCTAAAACTAAATCAAACCCCGGTTGAGGATATTCTATGATATTGTCAAAAACGTCTACATCCAGAATATCATCAACTTTCAAGTTCAGTTCCGTAACGGAATCAGTCTGATTAACTTTCTGACTGGGCAAAACGGTGAGGTCAACAACATTAAGGTCACTCTGGTCGGTTTTACTGCAGGGCGCAATATCAGTAACGGTGGCGATTCTTCCATCATTTTCATCGCGAGGCACATTTTCGAGATCAATGATCGACACTGTTTGATCGTCGCGGTTACTCTGATCGTTTTCAGCAATAGAAGCAGTGTTTTGATTGATATCCAAAAATACTTGAGTATCATGATGGTCAGGATTATTGCAAAGACTAAAGTCATTTACGAAGTCCATTGTATCGCCACGGTTTTTATTGCAAGGCGCCATATCGAGTCTAACAACAGAGACAGTTCGACTGCCACATTGACTTCGGTCAGAATTAAATGAATGAGTTTCAGGATTCAGACAAGTGCAAAGCCCGCGTTTATCGCCACAGAAGCAGCTTAATTGCCGATGCATAATTTGACCGGCATCGACAGATATGACCTGGTGGACTTTCATGGTCTGCGGGACAGCTTTAAGATCTGTTGGAATGATTTTATTCATATTCACGATATCACTATCAGAAATGTTGATACGCATCATCTGCATCAGTCACATCATGCCCATAAGCCACACGTCTATCTAACTGTCTTTTAACTGCACCCCCAATGCCATCTGCGACACCCTTACCATGCCCACTTTCCGAAAATGACCAGGTAATATATTTCAATTTTAATTTTCTTGTAAATAAGTTAATGAGGAAAAAGTTCTTTTTCTGTCTGTATTGAGATGTGGGGCCGTCAGAAAAAAAATGGATGATTTCAATTTTTGGGTCTGATTTCTTTACAAACTGTAATATGGGCAAGAGGTGTGCCCAGATGGCATTGGGCTCGTGACATGTATTATCAGATATCGTTACAAACGATTGTGACTTATCAATCCAATAAATCATACCACAGTGAAGTGTTATACTATTTTTTGATGTTCCAAAATGCATCGATTGGATCTCCGCCCCCAGTTTACAGTCGTAATTCTCGGAAAAGTCGATTAAAATGGCGGACGGATTTTGAATGCAAATTTGGTATTGCCGCTGCTGCTCTTTCCAGTTGTAGTAGTGACTTTTAAATTTTGAAAACTCCGCTTTAAAGTCTGTCACTAGATCTCGAACCTTTCCTTTCTGCACTTGCTTCACAGTTTTCTTAGTACGAGTAGTAATACTATTTTCCGTTTTTTGGTATGTACGAGTATGCATAACTCTTTCCCATCTAAACCATGTAATTTCGTCATCATTTTTTCCCTCTTTGTATTGTAAGCTTCGGTTGTTACAATTTACACATTTTTCGTACATGCAAGCATGCAAGTTTTTATCACAAACCGACTCATTAATAGTATCTTCGAGGTTTTTATAGTCTATAACATTTTTGTTTTTCAGAGCAATGAAAAGATACTCCATGTTGCTATGCTTAACGCACATACAGGTATCTCTATTTTTGGCCGTAGGTGACAAAACGTAATACGGCTTATAGCGAAATAAAGTCGTAAAGCTGTGCGTTCCCCCTTCCTTTTTATAAATTTCATATAAATTTTGTAATGTGTCAGTTAAATACCTGATCTGCATCTTCTTTTCCCTCTAGTTTTTGTTTCTCGTTTTCCAGCTGTGTTTCGGCTTATATCATCTCTTACATAAAATTGCTTTATTTCTTCTTGAACCTTCTTGTTTAACACAATTTTTTTCTTACTTTGCCATAAGCGGTCTTTTAGCCCCAAGCTCATAGTAACCGCTGTGACTGATCTATTGGTTTTAACCACTTGGTTTATCGCGACAGATTTAAGCAGCCTTTTTTCTGGTAAAGATTGAGCAGTGCCGTAAGTTTCCCGTAGTGACATTTCTAAAATTTCTTGCCGCGCAGTAAGTTTATCTATTTTTTTTTTTGAGTTCAACAACTTTTGCCTCATGTGCTAACTTTTCACGGTAAAGTTTCTTGCGAATTGCTTCATTTTTTACTTTCAATTTACGAATATTTTCTAAAGCTCCTCGATAACTCCTACATATTTTTTATAACGATTTTTTAAGACTGGAGCTGCGCTATTTTGAGACTGAGACTTCGATGAACTTGGGGTAGCTCTTTGATCTTCGTTTCCTTTTTTGTTCTTTTTCATTTTCTGTTTTTTCTTTTCTTCCCTCCATTGTTTTCTTCTACATTTTTTATCTTCTTCTGTTAAGTCACTAATTGTTTTTCGATTCTTTTTAAGTCTGTTTAACTGCTTTTTCCGCTGCTCTTCAAATTTTTCGGGGTTTTGTTTCAGTTTCTCCCGGTATCGTTTAGCTCTTTCTGCTGCCGTGAGGGCCATGTTCACTGAAATGTAGCAAACATAAACTTTGAGAGCAACAATTTAAAAAAGTCGTGCAGGTAACCATGAATTCAGTATATGATTCTAGACACCGTAGCGTACATTTTTCGTCGTTTAATAAAACAAAAATTGCTTCTTTTTTGATAAACGACAAAAAATTCTATGCAAGGGGGTCGTGCAGTAATCGTGTGCTGAATTTAAGGTTACAGTTTGCACTCTAGTAGTTTTTTTTCCTTGATAGACAATCTATAACTACCTACAAATAACTTCGAACTGTTTCAACTGTTTTTCTTTCACTGTTAATTATATTTATTCTACACTAGCGTGTACCTAAGTACAAAACATTTCAACCAAATTTACCATAATTTTTTGATTCTATGTATATTTTAAATTTCATCTAAATTGGTTCAACCGTTCCGAAGATTAGCGGTAACAAACATCCAATCTTTCACATTTATAATTTTAGAAGGATTATTTATTTTAATACTATTCATCCAAATGTAACCCCAGCCTAATAGTTCCAGTTCGTCACAAAATGATTCCGGCTATACAATACGTTACGAACCGGATGTGACGAATTTATAACAACAAAACTTTAAAACATAATTCAACCTGTTGTGTTCATTTTATAACTACTTTCGGCTTGTTTTACAAAAATTTATAAACCAAAATGTGATTGTGTTACGGCAAATAACTTGATAAACTGCTACATACCTCATAAAATCCTGTTACTATCTGGAACTCCAATTCGGCACCACTTTAACGCGCCCACTTTCGTCACCGATTTTGTTGACACTGAGGTTTGCTTCAAAATGGCGCTTATACCACAGACGAGATAAATGTTGCCAGAAATGAAAAACAACCATATTTAAGGGTAATATTGAGGTGGAGTATGAAAAAATTACCGTGACTATTGCCGGAATTCCGGTACTGTCATATTCTAGGGACAACAATAAAATTGTATTATGAGCTATTTTAAGCACATATTCGAAATAAAGGGCTCTAAGTTTTATTTATGAGTTCAAATTACGTCTACAGACCCTAAAGCAGTGACGCCATTTAATTTATATAATCTTACCTGAAACTTCAAAGTTGCAAACTTACAGGTGGGACATGAATATTTTACACTTTTTTGTTTTTAGATTTATGATATTATAATATCAGTGATATTTGGGTTGCATATTATAGTCAATTTTAAAACTTAAATATGATACTATTAAATAAATATGCAGTCTATTTGAGTGCGGTGCATACAAAAATTATAAAAGATAGCTAAAGTCTAGGCCACCTCAAATTAGCAAATGTACATCTTTTTTGAAAAAACGCCCAAATATCAATTTCCTACTTTAGTCTAGGAGCATGGGGATCAGTGGATCCTTTTTTTTTGTAAGTGCTGTAATTTCACTTTTCCCACCCCAAATTGGCCAGTGTTTTGACAAAGTTCTAGAAAATATATTTAAGTTTGAAACTACATTACAAAAACAGCCTTACAAAGACTTCGATATGAAATAATCTAGTTTTTTTTTATTGTTGAAAAGTATCCAGTGTTGGGTTACAATGGATCGTATGGGGCACACTGGATAAAGTCTATTTAAAATCCAATCAAATAATTATTTACAACGTTTAATTACACATCAATTTGTACTTTCATTAAGTTACAGTCTTAAAATCACCTGTTACACTGTTTTATAAACTATAGGTAACTTAATTAAGATATAGGTACTCTATTATCAATATAACATTACCTTTTAATATAGGTACTTCAAAACAGTCTTAAAAGAAGCTACAGTCTTAATATTACAACGTTGTAGACATTAATTATCTTTTAATAAAATTAAGGAACACAATCTTCTCAATCAATATCATCATTCCGTTACTGCTTTTTAATTTAAGGAACACGTCTGCTGTCCTTTTAACCTATTAAAAAAAAACAATAGAATAAACACTAAATAAATTTTTGGCTTCAAAAACAATCAGTTAAAGCAGAACTATTGGCCTTATTGCCACGAGATCAATGTGTAGGTAATCTTAACTAATTAAAACTTAACGCAGATCTATTTTTGTGACATCAATATTAAAATGATACAATCCTTGGGTTCTTTTAGTGCTTTTGGTAAATCCTGGTTGAGGTAAAATCATTTTTATGTCACGCATTGAAACTGTTGCAATATCCGGAACATCTGGTACATGAAATTTGTTGGGATTCTTGACAGTTTTTCTGAGAAAACTGACCTCGATATTTAGATTTTTATCTTCAATAACCTTCGCGATATAATATATTTTCTTTTGTTTTACCTCAAACTCTACCAATATAAATTTTCCTTCCTTTGGTCTAGTTTGAAGTGGATGGAAGATTTTAGGGTCTACATGGATAATCTCGTCTTCTTCTTCGTCAAGCATCGGCTCTTCTTCTGAATATAAACTCATTGTTTCTTCCTCTTCACTTTCACTATCTAAAACCTTCCTTTTTGCAGGTTTTGCAGACTCCTTTTTTTTCTGCTTATTTTTTTCTTCTGTCCTTTGCTCGATTTCGTTCTTATTTGGTGTATCAGTTGCTATCATACTTCTACCGTTTTTTCTTTCTGTTCTTGCGCGTTTTCTAGGTCCAGCTAGTGGTAAACCACGGAACTCGAATGGGCTCGTAAATTCTTTTGGCGTTTCAGCACTGTTTCTGGAAGTAGAAGGTGTGTCGAAAAGCGTTACAGTCTATGTTTTTCGTGGTTCAGCTCTAGATGTTGACGGTATACTTTCTAATGACTTTAGAATGTTTTTTTTGGCGTTTGTTGTCTACATCTAGAACTTTCTATAACATTTTGTGCAGACTGTTCGAACACCTGAATAGCAAGCTCTGCTGGTATATTTCTTGACTCAGATGGCAACGGCTCGTATTGAACGTCTTCCATGGTTGGCAATACAAGATCTTCATCAGGGCGACGAGGCGACATTGCTAATAAATCGATTCCAGATAGCAAGGGCTCGTTTTGCACGTCTTCGATAATTGGCAACATAAGATCTTCATTGGGGCAACGAGACGACATTGATAACAATTCGATTTCAGGTGATTCGTTACCAAACGGGAGTAAAACTGATGGTGTTCTTGTTCTATCTCTGTCCTCGTTATCAACGTTGTGAGTGTGACTGCATTCGGCAGTTCTATTATCCGGCAGTCTATTTTCGTTTTCGAGTTGTCGGTCGGTAACATCACTGGGTGCAAAGTCATCGTCGGTAAAAATATCTCTATTAAAGGGGAAAATACCTACCTGCACCAGATCGCATAGTTTCTTGTTTTTTCTTCAGATGGCGCCTAAATGTTCCCATTAGGGTCTCCTTTTTTGTTTTCAAATCCTTGATTGACACATTTAGTAATCTACCAATTTTCGTCCAAGCATCGTGAATTTTTTTCTTGTCCTTATGGAATTTATGTCCGGGGTTCCATAATACTTCTTCTTCCTGGTAATATTCCAGGAACGTCAAAATTGTCTCGTTTGACCATTCCGCCATGTTGTAATCTCCGATCGTAGCGACTTTCTTAGCAACGTTGAATCAAGATCCACTCGTCGCGAAAGCGCGGGAGAGACTGACTGCCCGCGCGCGTGTAAACAGTCACCGGGCGCCCGCACATTCATCCTTTGAACTTTGCCAAAAAAACCGACACTTGCCCGATTCGCGGCATTCATGTTCACAGGCGCGTTCACGGGCTCGGGCGTACCGTTTACACGCTCGTGAATGTGAATGTGCACGTTGAATGCAGAGTTGAACGCGCGCGTGTGAACCTACCATTAGGGTGACACCGGCGTCAGTGGTACAGCGGCGCCCTTTGGTGAAACCGTACTGTTGGTCATGAAAGATGGAATTTTTATTAAAGTGACGTAACATTTGATTGAGTATCAACTTTTCAAACACTTTACTGAGAACTGGCAGAATTGACACAGACCTATAATTGTTGGGTTCCTTACTATCACCGGATTTGAACAAAGGAACTACTTTACTGTGTTTCATGAGATCCGGAAAGACGCCTTGGTCTACACTAGTGTTAAATATGAAAGCTAAATAAGGCGCAATGGTTTCGATGACTGATCTACATACTTTTACAGACATTCCCCACTGATCTTCTGTTGATTTAATTTTAAGATCTTTAAAAGCTTTTATAACAGCCTGGGGGTCTGTATGCTGAAACCTAAACTCCAAAGGGCATGCCTTTACATTCTTTCTAAGTAAGGCAGCAGAAAGCGCGGGTGAGGAATTTAAAGCTTCAGTGGTTTTATGGGGAATATTAGCAAAAAAGTTTTCAAATTCCTGAGCTATTTCTACATCTGAGTTGATGGGACCATGTGCAGTCTCTAAATTAAATTCAGTATTACGCTGTTTTTTCCTACCGGTTTCATTATTTATTATTTGCCAGGTAGTTTTTATTTTATCATCAGCTGATTTTATTTTATTGCTAATGTGAAGAGCTTTAGCCATTTTGCACACACTTTTAAAAGTTTTAGAATATTTTGCAACATACTGATGAAAGCTTGTATTATTCATATGTTGCTTTAGGCCATAAAGTTCAAAAAGTTTTTCCCTGCTTTTACGAATACCTGGAGTCGCCCAATTACTAAATAAGAATTTTGTGTAAATAGTTTTAGTCTTTAGTGGAAAAGTGTCAATGAATTGTTTGTTTAATAGTGAAAAGAACTCAGCGTAGAACTCATTTGGGTCACATATATTATCAAAACTCTGAATACATAATTTACTTGCCAAACCATTATTTAATTTCTCTACATGTAATTGGCCTAAACCTTATTTGATTTTTTTGTAAAGGCATGTAGGAGCAAAATGTTATTGTTTGTCCACTGTGATCAGATAGCAACTTATTTACAATTTGTTTATGTAAGTAATCACAATTACAGAAAATATTATCTATACAAGTGGCAGAAGAAGCTGTCACTCGGGTTGGTTCATTAAAAACATTTGACAAGTCAAATTACTTAATAGTCTGACAGTATTAACGTTATTTTCTAATATATTAATATTAAAATCACCACATATGATTATTGACTTACTACCATTTAGTTTATTTAACACATCTTCCATTACAGAATCAAACATAGATGTTTAGGTATTTATTGTTTTTATTCTTGTAAATGTGAATTTGTATTAAGCTTGAATGTTATACTGTTTTTTTTTCTCTACTCTTTTTTGGTAGCTGTGTTCACACTCTTTCTTTCTAGTCTGTTTCTAGAAGTGAAGACTTTTAATGGGCTGTCAGTCTCACATGCAATTTTTTTTTATTCTGGTAATTTTAGCTGTAAGTCTTCCATAGTAAATAAATAAATTACCATCAATCCGAACGAGTTGGTCTGAAGAACCACGTCCTTGTTTTCTCCACTCATTGTCAGTTTTTGGGTATGTTAGCCTTTCGAAGAGTACCTGTTACTTGCATCTTCTTTGCACGTCATTTGTCAAGTAAAGAACAATGGCGAACTCCCAAACAAATTTTTGTTGAATTTTTTTTTAGCGTCTGCTTTAATAAAATATGTAAAAATATAGATTTTTAAATTCCTGAACAGTTTTGTCTTCAGTTATACTTTTATACGAAATCTGGAATTAAAGATATTTCAGCTTGAAATTAAAAAAATATAGAGGTTAAGTCAGGTCAACAAGAGGTAGTTACTAATGGAAAAAGAATATAGAAATACCTAATTACCACTTAAAATATCATTAATAGAAATGAATTTTTGCACCCGATATTTTTTAAGTCTGACCGATTTGCGTAGATTTGCTTGACACATGGCCCACAAACCTACATAGCAACATGCGACGAACCTAAGTAAATAAACGTTCAGAAAAATATACTTGTAATAATTTTTTTAACCATGTTAAGGCCAGCTGATATAGATATACTCGTAATTAATTAAGTATAAAGGTAATAGGTGCAGGTTTTGGGTATGTATAGATTAAAAAACAAAACATATTTTGTAATAATCTTTAATCCTCATCATCCCTAGCCACAATGTCATCAAGAAAACTTGCGGGTGCTGAGATATTTGGTTGATGCCTGGCCCATCCTAAATACCATACTACAGTCATTGTATGAGCACAGCATCCTACAGTTCGTATTCCAACTAAACAACTGCAACAGTACTCTACTATTCCTGCTCGACCGGGCACATTCTTTTCTACAATAACATAAACATAATATTGTCTTCTAGATACATGACGTGACTTTATTTTACCTCTTATTAAGGTAGTGTCACCATTGCCTCTAAGATTGTATTCAGGTGCAGGTTGCTCACTGCATACTTCAATCCTGTACCCGCCGTGGAAACGTACATGCTCACCGTAATACGAACGGGCTTGTCTTATTTGGTACGTTCCCAAGGCGAATAAAATTAGATCCCTGTATTCTAAGACAGGAAAGTAAATATTATTTCTGCCAGCAGTTATGCTTTGGAAGTTAGATGTTCTCCTATTCAAATTAATAGCCTCAACCATATCTGCCAGATTGTTTTCTAAATTAATTCTTTCCCTTATAATTCCTAATATTTCATTTGCATTAACATTGTCTTGCAGGCGAGCACCAAACTTGTTTATTAAAGCCGCTGCAATTTGGAAGTTTTGCATCATGTGGGGAAGTGATCTATGGAAATATTCTTGCCTAAATAATTTGAAATGTCTTTTGAAGTAGCCATTGACCACTTCCACCACCCATCTGCAAATGGTTACACAGCGGCTTCTATTTGCTTGAGCTGAAGTTAACTGGTGCTCACCTTCTAACAATGATTCTGGCATGAATGGTTTGTAGCCACATCCTTCCAACAAAGCAATGCTGTCTCTAAAACCTCTATCTAATATAAAAGCGTCATTATTCCTGAAATACAACCTTAGAGGACTATTCTCATTACTAAATAAATTATTCATGATCACAGAGTCTGATGTAGTTGCTCTGTATGGGCCAAAACAATCAACAATGTATCCATCACTGGCAACTATCATAAATGGTTTCAGGAGATTCCTGTACTTATGCAAAGAATATGTTTCTTTTTGAAACATATAATTCGAGATTTTGTTAATATAAATATATGTGCCGTCACAAATGACTATGGCATTGTTTTCATTTCCGAACAGCCCATTGGGAATGGTTAAGTTATGTTGGATCAATTCATCATGAGTAATATGATTGATTCCGAGATAATTAGGAACAAAATCTTGGCATAAAATCTCCCGTACTTTTTCCATTAAACCCTCCAATGTTCGACGAGGCACTTGTATCAATATGGAAATTCTCTCATCTGAATCCCCTGTCCTCATCTTCAGCAGAAGTGCAGCCAAGGCCAAACTACCTCTACGCAGTTCAGAGATACGAGGTGTTTCGCCAATTAAAACATTGAAGTTTTCTTTTGAAAATCCTATCCAGTATTCAAATACTCTCATCCATATCTTGAATATTCTCAAAGTCAAGCGTGGGACTAAATGCATTGACAAAAGAAAACACATGCTGTATTTGATCTACGTTAAATGTAGCTACACCGTTTTCAGAATCATATAATGTATCCCAATCATTATTTATCAAATGTTGACTACATACACGAGCTAATCTTGGCAAATAATAATTATGATTATGTAAAACTGTGGCTCGTAACTTGTCAGAAATACACTCGGCGTCACCAAAATCGCACCTCTTTAAGAATTCCCTTCAAAGTCATTTTAACCCCATTAATCAATGGTACACATATGACTATAAGGTATCATTGGAAAGGCAATTTATTTAAATTTCAGAATAAATCAATAAATTTGGTTCTTTGTTTGCCAGGGAATAAAAAAAACACGCTAATGCAAATGATTAAAAACTTAAATTTTATTTTATCAGCGAAAATTTTAAAAAAGTCCATAAAATCAACTTAAAACCTAGTGTTACCCCCCCTAGCTCTGATGACAGCTTCCATGCGTTCTCTCATGGACCTAATTAATGTGACAACAGTCTCTTGAGGAATGTTGTCCCATTCTGCAACGACGGCATCTTGGAGGTCTTGGAGAGTGGTAGGGGTAGGATCACGTGCACGTGCCGGTTCAGTTCATCCCAAAGGTGCTCGATAGGGTTCAGGTCTGGACTTCGCGCCGGCCAGCGCATAACAGGGATCCCAACTTCTTGCAGGTAGTCTCTTACAATTAATGCGGTGTGACAGCGGGCGTTATCGTGCTTTAACGTGAACCCACTGCCAACAAAACCCGCATAAGGGACAACCTGCTCCTCTAAGATCTCTGTTATGTACCGAGGAGCAGTCAGCGACCCTTGCCCGCGAGCACTTCCAGTCCGAGAAACACACACAAGGTTCGTTTTGCCTTCGATTGACATGCCGCCCCAGAACATGCACGAGCCACCCCCGTATTCCACTGTCTCTTGAATACAGGCTTGTGCGAATCGTTCCCCTTGCCTCCTGTACACTCTTCTACGCCTGTCGTTGCAGAAAAGACACACCCTCGTCTCATCCGAGAAGAGTACAGCCCTCCATTGGTCTATTGTCCAATCCACATGGTCACGGGCAAATTGCAACCGGTCTCTCCTATGCTGTGCAGTCAATTTTGGCCCTGTAGCAGCCCTGTGAGCTGCAATTTTCTTCTCCTTCATTCTTCTTCTAATCGTGGAGACGCTGACAGAAGTTCTGCGAGCTGATCGCAGTTGTTGTTGCAGCTCAACAGCATTGGAGAACCAATTACGTAAAGACGTTGAAACAATGAAGCGATCGTCTCTTTCGGATGTGCACCGTTGTCTTCCAGATCCACGTCTTCGGATATAGCCACCAGTCTCTTGGAAGCGTTGGAACACTCGTCGAACGGAAAAACGACTCAAGTTCAGTTGCCGAGCAACATCACATTGCCGCATCCCTGATTGCAGTAGTGCAATGACTTGAGCGGCTTCATCTGCAGTGGTATCCATCTTCTGGGGTATTTTTCTTGCTGCAGCTGTTTACGTGTGTTCACTTCAAAGGTTGGATAGCGAATGACTCACATTTGACCCGGGTCGCCCGTTTTATACCCTTGTAGGGAGGTGCAATTAGTGGCCGTTGTAATGCGTATTTTGACAACATTTTCTTTAACGTTACGCGCTAATGAGATCTGTTGTGTTTAGGAATTCTAACTGTTGTTAATTTAAAGGTCGTTAAACATACTTTCAATTGATACCAATATTAATAGGGTTTAATGTATACGTTGATGGCGGGACTTGCTTGAAACTTATTTTTGGAGAGGTGCGATTTTTGTGACGCTGAGTGTAGTATGAAAGGTGGTACTATCGCAATTTGGAAACACACAAGTGTGTGTAGAATTGGCTGCTCGCCTATAATTGGCTAAATCCACTGTTTGTATCGGCTCAGGTTGGGGTGCTTCTGGTGGCTGGATCAGATTTTCTTCTGGTTGCACATCATTAATTGGGTCCAGTTGAGGTCTGTTTTCATCTTGACGATTCATACGTACAACCTCTCTTTTTGTGCGTAACCAGCAGGCATGGCAAACACGATCTGAAGCTAATATCTGAAAATAAAATAATAAATTAATTGTGATGATAATTGCTGCCTAATAAAGGGTGAAATGTTATCAAACTTTTACCACTTAAATTGTAAAAATGAACAAACCTCTCGTGGTGCTACTTTGCTCTCTATAATATTAATTATAGATTGCTGCATCTCAGTAGGGTTTTCTCTTAATATTATGTCACTCTGTCTTTGTGGTGTTGAACAGCCACACAAAAGGCACACATTTGTATGCCCCCTCATACTTGGGCCAGCTCCACTTGGTCCAGCTTCACTGCCAGAAACTTCTCTTTGCAAGTTATTATTAACTGCAGCCATAGCAAGATCTCTGCATGCCTCGCAGACATAGTCATCTTCCAAAAACCTAATGACAAAAAGGATAATACTCTTACTTAATGCATTAGAATGATGTATGTGTTGTGTGTGTGTAATAATGGCAAATGTGAACACGAAATATTATTTTGTGGTCACATTTGCCATTAACACGTTGTATGACAGATAATAGACACAATATAAAATGTATTGTTTGAGGGCACCGGTGACCGGAGCAGCAATAAAGATGTTAAGTTTGAATCGAACTATACCTACCGTAAACTGCTGCAACTTTGCCGTAGTTTTATAGAAACATTGACATATTTCGAAAAATTACAATCAATTTTCACTCTTGTCAGGTTGGGGATAAAGCTTATATTAATGGTCATTGGCAGTGTACTTAGAACTATGATTACTCTGTTTCATTTTCGAAATATAACAGTCTTAATCACTAGGCAAAGTTGGGCCACAAAACTGTAACATTGCCTGCTTCAATTTTGACACTCTAAACAACTTAAGTACATCATTCCTGCACTTGAAGTTAACCCTTATTAATGGGACATAGGGATAAGAATTGCAAAACAGTCACTTTTTGCTTATACCACTAGAGACAATGCTAGGCAATGTTGTGTTCGACTTTGCTGTTAGTTTCATACTTTATTTGATATTGCTTAGGGTTGTCGCATACACTATGGAGTAAAACGACCTAAAATGTGTTTAATACTGTTTATTATATAAAACTGTATTTTAAAATGAAATTGTATTCTCATCAATTATAAAGAAAGAAATTAAATTGTATAACATCCAGTATTTGTTTTGGTTAGTATTAGTAAGTACTTATAAAAATAATCCACATTATAAATTTTTAACAAAAATCTATTATAAAAAGTTAGAGCTTAAAACTATTCTCATTGACATCACCTATTTAATGTTTGAGGTTTGGTTTGTTTGTACCTATAGTCTTTTTATCTCATTAAGGTTGGTAAATTATTCCACTTTCAACCATATAATCAGTCTTAAAAGTCACATGACCCGCCTTCATAAGATAAAAAATAGGTAGGTACTTAGAACCTACTACACATAGTACAAAATAATCAAATCAGGTATAAATCTTTATCAAAAATCTTAAAACAAACTTAAACATTGTCATTGGTGTTCTTTCGTGCCTATTTGTTTAGGTCTTACCTAGTTACAAAATAATCAAAATTGTAAATATAGAACAGTCGACCGTAAGTCAGTGACAATGTCTTACTATAAGCTGAGCTGTTCTGTGAGTATTGACACATGACATACCTATACTAGAGAGAGAGCTTATGTTGATTCTGTTAGCACAGTCAAGCGATAAAAGGGAAAGAAGCTAACTAGCGCCACTATCAATTACTTACTTCTATTCTAAACATAATATCACACTTTTTGGTTTCTTTAGTCTTTTGATTATTGTTACATTCAATGTAAAATGTTTTATAACGGATTAATAAATATTTGACATTGGAATTTTGCAGTCTATAATAAATTTTAATTCACCACGACGACCAACTAGGGGCTTAGGTAATTTTTTCTCAATATCGAGCAGTGTAATTACAGATATGTCATCGACTAGGGGCCATGAAAAAGATCCTTTTGAATTTTTTCTCAAATATTTCGTTGTGAATTCGTTATCTCTACAATCAATTATTTTACCCACATAATATTTGGCATTTTTGCTGTTCAAAAATTTAACCAGAACGTACTCTCCAGTTTCTAGTTTATCATTAGAAGACTTATCTTCTTCCATTGAAAACAAATCGCTGTCATGAACGCTCTCTGTGTCGCTATTAGAGGGTATAAATGGATCATCATCGGAATCATCGTGTAAAGAATATGATGACGATACTGACGAACTGCTAGAATCGTGATCGTTTTGCTTATTTGATGAATTTAAAACTATATTGGAAAGTATTTTTATTTGTTTTCTTTTTTCAGAAATGGTATTTATTTTATCAACAGGTGATTTACGGAACAAAAAGCGGTCTTTTGAAATGTGTAAGTTTTTGTCTACACTGGTGCTAGTACCAGGGAAAATAACAGAATTAACATTTGCCTCTAAGTCTTCATTGATTTCCGATAGTCTATTATTGGAATTCAATCTGAAATCATCTGTAGAAACAGATTCTCCTGGTCGTGTACATATTTTTTTGTTACGTCCTTTTGTAGTGTTGCTGGTAGACGGTGACCTGGAGTCCTTCAAAAAGTTTAAGAAAGTTTCGACGATGGTCGTTTGTGGTTCCCTGTTTTCTTTATATTCTGGAAGTTTTCTTAATACTGCTTCTGGTCGTAGGGGGTATATACCTGTTGCCTTGAACCCATTCTTGATTATTGCATCTGAATTCATTTTTATTGTATCAATTAATGTACGGAGTAATTCTGGGAATATTTGTTTGTTCAAGGAATTTGCCGATGGATGTCTGACTTTCCAATCTAGTAAAATATTTTTCCATGCTCTTTTTAACGGTCTAAAAAAAGAAACGTCCAGGTGTTGAGTATCGTGCGTTGAGTTCGGGGGTAAAAAAACAAATCTTATATTGTTTTTCTGGCATTTAGCTATAATTTGTATACTCAAATGTGATGATAAATTATCTCCAATCAAAACTTTTGGTTCTCGATCTTTTTGTGCCCAGGGTAAAATCATATTATTAAACCAGTCTTCGAAACAGTCGGTATCAAACCATCCGGACTTTGTTTTATTAAATCTTGAACCTGGCGGCCCACCTTCGCACCAATTGGTCCATAAATGCACAGATTTATATACTATATACGGCGGAATAAGTTCTCCTGAAGCTGTGGCAGCAAACATAATTGATATAGCAGTTTTAGAATTATTCAAAATTTTGTTTGGGTATTTGGTTCCTCTTTTAAAGATGCATTTTTGTGATCCTGGGTCATCTGATAAATTAGTCTCGTCATAGTTTACTATGTTATGTGGTTCAACATTCGCAAGACTTTTTTTAAGGTTTTCAAAATATTCCTCATATTCACTTACTGTTTTAGCAGCGCGTGAAGTTTTTATATTTTGTGTAGATCGCAATGTCAATCTCTCTTTGTGGCGACTAAGAAAATCTCGAACCCACCTTTCACCTGGTAATTTGTCGTTAAAAATCCAAGATTTATTATTATTAACTAAATAGTTGTGTACTATCATACGCAACTCAAGACGAGTCAGTGGACACCCATATTCTCCACAAAGTATTAGGGCATTTGCTATTTTTCTCTCGTCTTCTTCACTTATTCTAACCGGAGAACCAATTTTTTTCAAATGAACTAATTTAACTTTATTAGCAATAGTTCGCCGGGGGATCCCAAATTGCTTTTCAGCCTGGTAACTTGACAAATTTTTATTTTTTACGAGCTCTACAGCAACATTAAGAAGACTATCTTCATAATCTTTATACCGCCTGGACCCTGGCTTTCTTCTGTTTCTCATTTTTAATCTAAAAGAAAGAAACCACGACTGAAATATTAGGAATCATGCAGTTTATAGTAGCTGTTAGTGTAGCTGCTAAATGTGTCTCAACAGAGTGGTTACAACACATATGAAGTTCATTTTTAATGTAGGTACAAATGATAAGCTTTGTTTTATAATGTTATGCAACATGCATTACATACCAACAGCAAAACCATTACCAAAATTAAGATTTTAACTAACCCGACTACCTACCGGAAAAAACTACCCTATCTCACTCGAGATGATGTTTAACGATATCACAAAATCTAAATCAATTCAGCCGTTTAGAAGTTATGGTAATTAAAAAAGCCACAAACATACATATAACCACATCCACATATGAACGCTGAAAGCATTACTCTCCTTTTTTGAGCAGTTGTGTAATCAACGGTGCTAGCGACAGCCCTAGCTCAGGCAAAGTTGGGTATACAAGATCGAAATGATTGTGACAACTTTGCCGAAATATTTATAACTTTTTTATTTGTCACAATAAACGTTCAAAATTAATTCAGAATTATAGGATAACTTACAAGTAACATATACATATCGAAACTTTGTCGAAATTGTAAATATTTATGGACTTACCGAAAAAGTTTGTCGCGTAGCTTCGAAGCCGGCTATCACTCGTTGCGTTTGACAACTCGCTGTCATGTGGTTTTAAAGGAAACAAACATGGCGGCGGGTTTTTCGTGTTGCCAGGTAATGATTTAAATAACTACCAACAATTTGAAGTTGCTACAACCAATATTTAAAAAGATATTGGTAAATTCATATAATTGGCAAAGTTGGGTATGCGAGGCAATGTTACAGCGTTTTACGGTACACGTAATTGAAACTTGTAAGAACATTCCTTTAACCTATTAATGCTTTATTAACCTACAAACAGAAAACAAACAAATCTTGTACTTACTATATTAATTGTCAGAAATACTTACAATTTGTGGGTATACCCAGCTGCAGATTAAAGCAGTGACTCTCGCATCAAGTGCCAATGCCGGGTATCGGCGCAATTTATTGACACATATGTTGCAGTTGACAAACATGATTCGTGTAGGCTTTACACGGCTTCCCATCGTGATAAACAAATCGATGCACACACAACAAAATCTGAAGTATCAGGCAAAATCGTAATCCAGAGTCACAGAAAAATGTCATCGTATAAGCAATAATCAAAATCCATAGGCAAGCACTAGTCACACGGGGAACAGTAAATCTTATCAGAGTCCATAAACAGAAGCAGTCGATAAAGTGGAAAATCACAGAAAATCGGGGAACCAAAACAAAGAACTTCCGCGCACGTGTTAGCATCGAACGTCAGTCAAGCAAAGTTGTCAATGACAACTTGTCATTGTCAACTTATTTTTTTTATTGTGTTGCCGGGTCTGGTTTTCACCTTACCCCAAAGCTTAGTCTCAATTTACCCGAGATTCAGTATTACCTTGAAAAAATATCCTAAATTAGTTTCCTAGGCTTTTTCTGTTTACTTAAATTCCAAATTCTACTTTTTTTCCAAACATGACTTTACTATTGGCTTTTCTTTGTTATTTACATTAAGTAAATAAATAATGACTACAAGAAAAGTGAAATCACAAAGTGATGTATAAATTCTTAATAATAAAATAAAAAAATATAGTTATTATTACTGTTTCTTATAATATACATATACAATAAAATAATAATATATAATATCAATATGTATCTTCATTTACAAAGAAAATAATATTTTTCAATAATGCAAAACAAATGTGAACAATGACACTAGGAACATTCCGAAATAATATTAAAGTATAGTCTTGTATTCGAAACAAATCTTACCCTAAATTATATTCTGTGTTAGTTTTACCCTGAATCTCGGGTAATTACCCCAAGTTGGCTAAACTGTCAGTACATGTCATTATGCCGGTTGACAGCGGAATTGATTGTCTATGGCAACACAGCCAGAAACCATGTTTTTATTTTATTGTCATCAATATCTAGTCATTTGAGTTTTTAATTATGACTATTATTTTGCCAGACTTAGATAGGTTTTATGCTTGATTTGATAAAACTTAGTAAATTATTTCATCGGTATCTATCACGACCTTAAAAGTAGACGCTTAATAATTTTATCAACAATTTTCTCGCCATTGTTCTTTAGTGAGGTAAAATATCTGTCCATGCATAATTTAACTCCTTCAGGCAAATTTTCGGATAATTTCAACACAACTTTTCCGACTATATCAAGACCTTCAGCTTCATTGATTGTGGTTATTGTGTCTCCTTTGCCCTCGTACATAAAGAAGTCTAGAGGCACACCATCTGGAGTAGTGCATACGAAGTTTTTTAAACCACAGGGATTTGGTTTTCCTCTAATAAACTGGCGCATCGACACGACCACAAAAGGGTATCATCTGCTCGTCTACAATAATATGTTGGGATCTTGGAGTTTCTAAGCAAGCTTTTCTCACAGTTTCAATCAAAGAGTTAATTTTCCAAAATTTATTTTGCTTGGATGCTTCCTCTACCTCAAGATCTGTTGAGTTGTTGAGTTGAGACTGGTCATCTCTTATCTGCCAGGGCTTATTTTTAATCTTATATTTTTAATAGTTTTTGATTTTTATATATTTTTTTACATTGTTCTCACATATACAACGTGTCCCAGAAATCAACGTCAAGCCGAAAACGGTCAATAGGCCAAGTCGTGACAGTTCTTCGAAAAATATAAAAAAAAATCTTGGTTATGTACTTTTCAAAGCCGGTTTTTTTTTAAAATACGCTGTGCAGTACTTTTGGGGACTCCTATGCTCTGTTGAATTCCACGTGCTGAGATACTTGGGTCTTCTTCAACTGCTTGCAGGACTTCGGCCTCGTAGGGCAATACGGGTCTACCCTCGCTAACCATTTGACTAGGGAATCGACCCTCTGATAGTGACCGATGCACATTGATAAAAACTCGATGATCGGGATAACGCACAGCATTTGGGTATCTCTCACGATACATTCTTCGTATAAGCATTCTCCATAAATGAGATGCATGTTGGCGTATTCCTGTGCGGTGTATCGAGATGGCATGATAACACACTTCACAAAACACGGGATTACGATAACAGTGCAGATAAATCCAAATCACAATGCAAATCAAGTCCAATAAACAAAGCCACAGTTGTAAGTACGAAGTCAATACAAATTATACGGAAAGATGCGTAGTAAACGAAAGAGCGTAACGTACTGCAGTATTGCACAATTTACCCCCTAACACATCCCTGTTTCGCCAGAGTGGCGTCTCTATCTGTTTCACTCACACAGACGAAATAATGTGTCAATCCGTCTCGCTCTTAGATAAAAGTAGCGTCACTATCTATCTCGCTCACACTCAACAAAGTAGCGTCACCATCTATCTCGCTTGCACTAGTCAAATAACGTCACTCTTTGTCTCAATCGAACTTGAAATCAGACTTCATTAAAAAAAATGTTTTTCCTCAATTAAGAAGTAGCAATTAGTAAGTGGCATACCATTTTGGAATCCAGACTAAACACGCCATCTTTTAAAGTTACTTGCCAAAATAGTGTAGTACATTTTTTTTTAACTACACGCGGTTAAAGTTGGGTGATGTAATAATTTTGAATTCAATGTTGGGCAAAAATCTAACATTTTATTTAAAACTGAGGTAGTTATGTTTTAACTTTTAACTGTCATTTACAGAAGGGTTATTCATGGTTACGTCACAAAAAAAAAACTGACGAAAAGTTAATATTTGTAGTCACAGGACTTGAAAGATCATCACAGGGTGTCACTTTTTGAGATTTATTTTTGAATCCAATGATATTATATGTAAAAAGAGGTAGATAGGTTATAAACGTTCCGCAAGTGGCACGTCAAAAGTTGGCTAATTAGCCACATTTTCTTCGTTTTGTCTCTTTTTCGCTCCCGATAATTACGACATGCCATCCTACTTCCACGTGTCATATAATAGTGTGACATAGTGCCGTTTTTGAAGATAGAATGTTAGGTAGGTAACCTATCTACGTCTTTTTACTTCTAATATCATTGTTTGAATCCATAAAATTTGAAAAGTACATGACTAAGATTTTTTTAAATATTTTTCTAAGAACTGTCACGACTTGGCCTATTGGCCGTTTTCGGCTTGACGTTGATTTCTGGGACACGTTGTATAATCAACAAGAGTAATGTACCCAGGATTTTGTAATTTCTATATTTAAAAGACTGTCCTTGGAGTTTCTTGCCCGTTCTTCTCCATAGAGATTTAAGTTTTGGAATGAGCAACTAGCTTCAACTTTCTGACTAACTGACTCACAATTCAAAAGTGCATGCCCAACAAGCAAATTAGTCATATAAGGTTGAGTTTATTCAGCTTTTTGGTGTTATAAAAGTTTAGTTGGAGTAAGTGTTAATTATTCAGCACGTGTCGTATAAAAGCATCTTATGTAGCATTTTAGTTATTCAGCATTTTGGTCACATAATGATGCTGAGTAAACGTTTACTCAGCATCCTTATATGACTAAAGTGTCATATAAGATTATGCTGAATAAGTCGCTAGTATACGACGCTTATGTCGAGTAAAAGCAACATCGTTGCTTTTATACTGCTATTATGTTGTATAAGTTGCATTTATACGACTATTACAAGCCTAAAATGTCGTATAATTGATTCCATTACACTGATCAGATTGTTTTGTGTAAATTGCTGTGAGTAGTTTAAAGTTATCGAAAATGGACTGGAATAAATGGAAAAACTTGAAAAAAAGTGGTGGATACAAGAGGAAAGTGAAAAGAAAGTATCAATCGTTAATGGGTAAATCATCATCATCTGCCTAGCCTTTTCCCAACTATGTTGGGGTCAGCTTCCAGTCTAACCGGATGCAGCGTATTTTATATGGAGCGACTGCCTATCTGACCCCCACAACCCAGTAATTGGGTGATACGATACCCCTTGGTAAGACTGGTTGTCAGACTTTCGGGCTTCTGACGACCCGTAACGACTGTCAAAGATCCACGAATGACAGCCGGGACCAACGTCTTAACGTGCTTTCCGAGTCACGGAGGAGTCTCGGTACGTAAAGATGGTCACCCATCCACAGGCCAACCCCGGCAAGCGTAGCTTAACCTGACGAATCAACCCGTGCGGAAGTTATTACTTAGCTACGAGCTCCTATACGTTTTTTGGAGTGTTCTATTGTAGTGTGTACGGAGAGAAATAATAGAGGGTAAATTCTGTATAAGTATTTACTGAATGTTAATTATTACAAGGTTATGTTTTAAGCGCGTGTATAGCGGAAGGCGGTTTCGGGCAAACTGTCTGGGCGAGCGCTGCGCGTGCAAGGAATACAAAACTAATGCGTCAGCGCCCCTACACTATTCCTCCCCTTTTTTTTAAAAACTGTAGGTTTTTTACAAAATAATGTAGCATTCATAAAATGGTATTACCAAATACATCTCTGGCTAATTGTATTACTTGTAAGTAACAATTATCGCCTATGCATCATTTAGTTTGAACAAACAATGTTGTAACCGGATGCCTGGCGTGATGGCGTCACTTGTTATCGATGCCTTATACAATGTTATGACTTACATTTCTAAGTTTTATATATCATCACGCTACTGTTACAATTGGTGTTAGCAGTGTACATTTTTTTGTATGAAACAATTGGTTTGAAAGTTAATGTTATTTAATTTATTTATTTATTTTTTTATATCTATTTGCTAGTGAAATACATGTCATCTGTAAATATTAATTTTATACACAACATTTTTTATGAAGTAGTAGTACTACTTGTCAACCTTATACTAGTGCGGCCATCTGCTTTTAAAGGTGCCGGCTTGACACATATGTACTTATATTCTAATTTTTTTACATATAATAAAATGTTCGTTAAGGGTAGCCGCCATGACGACATACTCTGCCATAAAAAGAAATTAGCACCCCTGCGGAGTCCACAGCAGTCGTCATGGTGACGCCAATTATAAATGTGGTAAAAAAATACTTATACTAGCACTTTCACTGTTATACGTCACTTGGTTTTCGAACATAACTTTATGCGATTTGACTTGAATGAACGATGGTAACTGAGCTGGTTATCTTAATAAATGACTTTGGGGTTAGGTGGTTCTTGCGGTTTTTGCACTGTCTCTACTCTTATGCTCGGTGTGACTATCGCGCTTGCCACTATTTCCTTTTTTAACCACTTTCGAATACTTTTGATAAGCCTTCGTTTTCCTGCGTAGATTAACAATATGGTAAGTAGTAGTATGGTAGCTATCATGACACAGCCAATGATATTTAATTTGCTGTCCACTTGTGCAACATTTGATAAGTTTTCATTAACAATTACTTTTTCTTTTGTCTGATTGGTACCCATTTTTAATGAAGTTGGTGTACGTGGTATAATTTCGCGACAGTTTTGATTCATACTATGTTTCAACTCTAATACTTAGTGCTTATATTCAATAATTTGACCTACATTATAATAATGCTAATTTCGGTATTTTGGTGGTCTTTTACTTATTCGTCCAGTTCGTGTTGTATATGTTTCGTCACTGGGTTTGCTTGTTTGAAACGTGACTTTTTTCTGAGTTTTTTTATTTATTTGTTTATTTTTGATGTTATAATTGTTATCTGTAATGTTTTTATTTAAATCTTCTGATGGCATTTCGTTATCTATTAATATATATGCTGGGTTTAAACGATCTATAGATATGTTAGCTTGTCTGTCTGGCAACTGTACGCGATACACCTTTTCATTTCTACTTATGACGCGGTATGGTCCATCGTAAGGAGATTGTAATGGTTTCCGTACTGCGTCATTTCTAATGAATACATAATCACTGTATAAATCTTTGTGTACAAAAATCTTGCGAGGTGACTTGTTTACTCTGGAGGACGGTTTCAATCCATCTATTACGTCCTTTATTTTTTTTTACAAAATTGTTGTCATCGTGCAACTTGACGTTGCTTTGGTCATAAAAATCACCTGGCAACCTAATATTACTGCCGTATAGCATTTGTGCTGCGGTTACGCCTGTATCGGACCTAATCGTCGTGCGTAATCCTAACATTACTGTTGCCAATTCATCTATCCAGCTTTTGTTGTCTAAACGTGCTTTTAATGCTGCTTTTAATGATCTATGCCATCGTTCTATCGCTCCATTGCATTGAGGATGATATGGAGTGGTACGGGTTTTCTGAATTCCCATAATTGTCATTAGTTCTCTAAATAAATTACTTTCGAACTGTCTTCCCTGATCACTTGTGAGTTTAACTGGGCACCCATAACGACTAATCCAACCTTCATATAAGGTTTTGGCTACTATCTCTGCAGTTATTTCTTTCAATGGAAATGCTTCTGGCCAACGCGTAAACCTGTCTATTATTGTCAAACAATATTTGAATCCCTCTGGTGAAGTTGGTAGAGGTCCTACTATGTCTATGTGTATATGTTCAAAACGCTTGCTATTCTCAAAAGTGCCTAAATCTGCATTAGTATGTTTTTGGACTTTAGCTTTTTGGTATTTGATGCAAGTCTTGGCCCAATTTCCTACATCTTTATTCATGTTTGGCCAAAAATATCTTTCGCTAACTAATTTTCTACTTGCTTTAATACTTGGGTGGCTCATGTTGTGTATTGAGTCGAAGGCTAAACGTCGAAACTTTCCAGTCAGGTACGGACGTGCTGAGTCGGTTGAAACTTCACAAACAACGTATTTCTCTGTATTGAATAGAGTTACACGTTTCAACACTATGCTGTTATCGTTATTTGATTCGCTTTGTAATTTTGCTAGCTCGGCGTCCGTTTCCTGCGCGGCTGCAAGTTCTGCGAAATCGATCGTTGTTGGGCACGATATTGTGGCCACTCGAGATAATGTATCTGCAACTATGTTATCGTTCCCACTAATGTGTCTTATGTCCGTACTGAATTCGCTAATGAACATGATCTGTCTAGCTCTTCGAGAAGTTTCTCTATTTGTGCCCGTTTTACTAAATGCAAAAGATAAGGGTTGATTGTCTGTAAAAATAATTAGTTGTTGACCTTCAATCATGTTACGGAAATGAATTATTGCTAAATATATTCCTAAGAGTTCCTTGTCATATGTACTATATTTCGTTTGAGCCTCTGTTAATTTTTTAGAAAAATATCCTAATGGTTTCCACTTGTTGTTTACGTTTTGTTGTAATACTGCACCCACACAAGTGTCTGACGCATCGGTCATTAATGCTAAAGGAGTATTTGTCGTTGGATATGATAAAATAACTGCGTTCTTTAGGTCTCGTTTACACTGTTCGAAATTGTTTTCAGCTGCTGGTGTCCAGTTAATTTTAGTTTTATCTTCGCGTTTCGTATTCCCTAAGTATTTATTCAACTCTGTTTGATGATCAGCTGATTGAGGTATACTTGCTCTATAAAAATTTAACATTCCTAAAAATCTTCTGAGTTCCTTAACTGTTTCCGGTTTGGGAAATTCTACAATAGCTTTAACTTTATCCTCTAGCGGCCTAATTCCGTCTGTGGATACTTCATATCCTAAAAATTCTAATTTCTGTTTACTGAAACTACAATTGGAAAAATTAATAGTTATGCCGTATTCATTAAATCTTTCAAAAACTTTTTTTAAGTGTTGTTTATGTTCTGTTTCGTTATCTGATGCTATAATGACGTCATCTACATAGTTGAATAAGAAATCTAAACCTTGCAATACTGTGTGATGCATGAAACGCTGAAACGTTTGTGCTGCATTACGTAATCCGAAAGGCATGCGCATAAATTCATATAAACCAAAAGGTGTTATGACAGCAGTTTTTTCAATGTCATTTTCCGCGACAGGTATGCAATTATATGCTCGGTTAATATCCAATTTTGTGAATATTTTCTTATTTGCCAAGATATACGTAAAATCATGAAGACGAGGCACGGGGTAGCGATCCGGTTTGGTGATCGCATTTAAACGTCTGTAGTCTCCACATGGCCTAATATTGCCGTCTTTCTTGGGTACCACGTGCAGGGGACTTGCCCAAGCGCTGTGACTCGGCCTACAGATCCCAAGCTCTTGCATAACCCTGAATTCATTTTTGGCTTTTACGTACCTGTCCGGTGGTAGCTGTCTCGCTCGTGCGTGCACTGGAGTACCTGTTGTCTCTATATAATGACAAACGCTATGTCTAGGTGTCTCTCTGTATGAAACTGGTTTAGTTACCTCTGGGAACTTACACAATAATTCATGATAGGGGCAATTATCAACAATGGTTTTTACCGTGGGCTCAGTCGAGTCGGAGAAATTTCCTCTTGCACCTAAATTTGTTACCTGGTCGACTAGCCTTCGTCCGTTCAAGTCAATTAACAAACTGTGTTTAGCTAAGAAATCAGCACCTAATATTGGTTGCTGAGCCTTCGTCCGTTCAAGTCAATTAACAAACTGTGTTTAGCTAAGAAATCAGCACCTAATATTGGTTGCTGAACGTCCGCTATCGTAAATAACCAACGGAACGCTCGTCTAAGATTTAAGTCTAGTTTTAAAATATGTGTACCGTAAGTAGTTATCTCGGTACCGTTCGCAGCATATAACTTATAACCGGCACTTTGTGCGTTATTTTTCTTGAAAACCACTCTGCGAGGTAGAACTGACACATTTGCACCACTATCTACTAAAAAGTTCAAACCTGAGTTCTTATCCCGGACACTTAGACGGTGATTGACGTGCACGCGCTCGCAGCCACCCGTCGCTGACTGCACCAACACTAGTTTTCCGCTGGCTTCGAGTCTTTCTTATTCCAATTGCACGGTTGTTCACACTTCGTCGCCTTGTTACGGAATCGGAAGTGGTACCTGCATAACCAGTTGGGGTCGTCTTTCGTCATCGCCTTGGTAGACCTGGAGTTCGATCTTGACATGGATCTGCTTCTTCTGGATCTATCGTTTCGCGAGCGACCTCTGGACGTGCTCTCGAGCCTGCGTATTTTGTTACTAAGCTGTCTTATTTCGGCTATTACTGCGTCATCCTTTTTTGATGGGCTTGATGTTTCCTTCACACTAGCGACACTGTGGATCGGAGTTGTGTTTTCTGCCACATTGTCTGCGATCGACACTAATTTTTCTAAATTTGCCTCGTCTGATACTGCCAAAACGCTGCGTATAGATGGTGGTAGTTGGTTCTTCCACATCACCCTAAGTGTCTCGTCGGTCACCCTTCCTCTGGCTAGTTCCCGCATCTTGCGAAGGAGGTGTGATGGTTTCTGGTCTCCCAGCTCCATTCCGCAAACAAGCTTTTTAATCTGTCGTTCCGACGACTCCTTGAAAACTGAGATTAATTTCGCCTTCAAAGTCTCGTATTTTCTTTCTTTGGGCGGATCTAAAATGATGTCGGATACTTGCTCTGTGACTTCTTGGTTGAGCTTCGATACCAGAATTCGGTATCTTGAGTCGTCTGACATCTTCTGCGGATTTATTATTGTTTCCGCTTTCGCGAACCATAATTCCGGTGACTTTGTCCAAAAATCTTCAATTTTGTCGGTTACGGACACGGATGAGAGAACGTATTCTTCGGCGGTGACTTTTCCTTCCATTTTCAGGCTTGACTTATCACGCTGGTAACGTTTTCTTAGTAAGCACTGAGAGTTTTCACACTATAACGCGCGGATGTTCGAGTGAGTTGCTCGTTCTCAATCGACGTACACACTATGTAGATCACGTCGGGGTCACCAATTTTGAAGTGTTCTATTGTAGTGTGTACGGAGAGAAATAATAGAGGGTAAATTCTGTATAAGTCTTTACTGAATGTTAATTATTACAAGGTTATGTTTTAAGCGCGTGTATAGCGGAAGGCGGTTTCGGGCAAACTGTCTGGGCGAGCGCTGCGCGTGCAAGGAATACAAAACTAATGCGTCAGCGCCCCTACACGTTAATGGGTAAATCAAATATTATTATTGAGCAAGGAACCTCTTGTTTAAGCAGGGAAGTGGGATATAGCATTGTTGTACATGTTGTAGGTGGTCCTGCAGAATTTGATCGACTAACTCCAATCGAAACACCATGTGCTCTTTCGGAGTAGCCGTCCAACTCTGCAGAAGGGTACGGGCATTCAAAATAGAGCAGTTGAGCAAGCGTTTGAAGAACTTGATATTCCATCGAGCGCCTCTTTTTCTTTCCAGGAGGTATGGTTCCAGCATTTGATCTTTACGATCAACGCCTCCCATACCCTTATTGTAATCTAAAACTACTTGAGGTTTGTAAAGAGCTGGACGATATGGTTTCGCCTCCATCTGGCCTTGTGAATCGCCGTGGTAGGTACTGATGGTGGCTATCTTACGCTTCTTGCCCTGAAAGGCCAAGACCACCACATCGTCGGAATGACGTGCTACAAACTGGCCATCTTTCAGCTTACACAGCGACATGAGCGGAGGCACATTGGTGCGGTTAGCACGCAAGGTACCTACACAGTCGGTTTTACGTGTCTTCAGAAATCTGGCTAGTAGGGGGCTATTAAACCAGTTATCCATATAAAGAGTATAGCCTTTGTCAAGGACGGATTAGTTTGAGGATGGTGGTTGTGCTTTTCAGCACAGTGGATGGGAGGCCGGGGTCGTAGGAAGTGCCAGCACCGAGGTAGATAAAGAACGACCAAAGGTACCCAGTAGAGGACTCACAGAGCTCGAAAGTCTTGACTCCGTACTGGGCTGCTTTGGTCTTGACGTACTGGCGGAAGGATAGGTTACCTTTCCACAAAGTCAAGGATTCGTCAATACAAATATCTTGGGATGGGATGTAGGCTGCCTGAAACCATGAATTTAGATGTTTTACGATCGGACCTAAAGTGAATAATTTGTTAGTCGGGTCTGTCGGTCTGCTACTATTGTCAACCAAATGAAACGCGCGGCAAAGATTCTCGTAGCGGTTACGGGAAAACATCTTTCTAAAGATGTTGGTCTGCAAAAGATGATTGAGGGTAAAACAAGACTTGATTGAGGGCATCCGAATGATTCCGAGCATCATCCAGAAGGAAAATAGGACAAACAATTCATGAACATTCGTGTCATACCAATCGCGGGCGAAACTACTGGACGAAGTAGCCAACCATGCGGCACGGCGGCGGTTCGTCTCAGTAACGATATGAGTCATAATGCCATCGTCCCAGTAATGCCTATACGCTTCATACGCATTTTCGGATGCGACAACCGCCCCAGTTTGTTGCGGAAGAAATTGCTCCCTCGCACCTTGATAATCACCCATGGGTGACCAATCAAACTGGTTGGAAGTCCCTTCCGCAGCAAAAAAGGACTTGACCTCGCCGTCATCCGCATCTAAAAACTCTTCCTCATTCTCCTCTCTTGCTCTCCTTTCTCTATTTATCAAACGAACTCTCGCTGCCTCTCTCGCATTCACTATATTCATAATGTCAGCTCTCAACCCCTCAGGCACATCATCATCATCAACATTCACGTCGACCAATCTTTCCCCTCTTACCCACTGGGGGTCACCAGTAGCGACCCGGCCACGTGCCCCCCCAAGTCCCCTTCCTCGACCACCGCCACCGCCGCGCCGCGCTGCACCACCGCGCCGCGCTGCAACGCCGCGCCGTGAACGACTAGGCTGCTGCGACTCCTCTGCCGCCACGTCCTCTACCACATCTTCCACCTGCAGGAACAACGGATTCATCAGCAAGGTGGAAGACGTGGTCCACCTCCATGGCGTCGTCGAGGGAGGGAGAGAATGCCGTGACGACGACATGGAACCTAAGATAAAAAATGATAAATATCATTACATGTAATTCACGAAGAAAAGGTACAAGACTAATGAATACAAGTTTCTGACACTTACGGCTCAAGAACGGGCGGCGAGATTGAGTCAACAGCAGCAGCAGCGGTAGAAGCCCGTGGTGGTCGTGGTGGTGACAAGGATGTTCTTGACCTATCAAATAAAAGTTTTTCATTTATTATTCAGAAAACCAAAACCATTTATAAAAAACAACAAATTATTTTATTACTCACGTCATGGGCAGCGGGTTGCCAGACTCGTCGAATATCGAAGTTATCTCCCCCAAAGGGGAGTCTGCAGAGGCGGACGGCTCGTTGATCTGGAAAATAAGAGCTTGGATAAAATAACTACAATTGAAAATATTAGATTCTTGGACCACACGCGACTTATTATCTAAAGTCAAAACATAAACCACACCAAAGCTGAACAGCAAACAGACATTCAAACCAATCGAGACATGCAAACAGGCATGATAATAAACAATTATCTCACAGAGAGGCCTGTGTCCCAGCAGTTGGATCCTTATAGGCTGATTATGCGCTACATCGAGTTTGCTGAAAGAAAAATCGTTGATTATTACTGACATAGTAGTACATCATTTCAATATTACCAAGAATGTTGTCTCGGCCGCGAGATCCACCTCGGCCTCGGGAGCCATCTCGGAATTCGAAGCTTCTCGCTCCTCCTCCTCGACAGCACCCTCGGCCTCGGCAGACCCCTCGACCTCGTCCTCTAAATATTCGACGAAGTATTCCTCGTCGAGATATCCCTCTCCTTCCTTATCGGACTCCGACTCGCTATCCTCGTCATGGAGGATGTCGAGGAAGTTAGTAGGCACGCCCTCTCCCACATTCCATGACGCCATCTAGAGATAAAAAAATATAGAGTACATTATAAACTGTATATATAACTACGTATATACAGTTTATAATGTATGTAATGAAGAGGGGTTTTAAGGGACGTAACTGGACAGAATAAGCAATAAATAATCACAATTACCGTTTGTTTCGCTATAATATAATCTTAATATGTAATTCATTCAATAGGGGGTTTTACTCTTTATGAGAAAAATCTAAAAATATATTATTGAGATATCTTAGGCAAAAAGCAGTCGAAAAACGTTAGTTTTAGTTCATAAAATAGCAAACTAAATTTTAAAATTCAATTCAATGGTTTCAGCTTGTTTAATCTGTTTCATAATACCATTAGATAGTAGTCGCCATGTTATTACGTCGTACGGCTATGTAAACTTAGGAGTGTTAACTGTCAACTATCAGCGTACCTTTAATCTATAAATTTGTTTACATAGTGAACTGACGTCATGACCACAGAGCAATATGGCGTCCACTGCGTCCAGCGTTTTCCTCAAATTACGCGCGAAATTTGAAAATGCAAAATTTAAATGCATTTTTATGGCACTTAACGATTGAATTAAAATTTTGTGAATTTTTTAGTGGTTCATTAGCACTATAGAATCTCATTGAGACACTTTTCAAAAATGGGTGTAATACCCTATTGCAGGAGTTTGCAACTTTAACGACAAACATGGATGCCTAAAATGCACAGTTGTAGGGGAATATTCGCACTTATCATATACCGTAACATTCCCTACATATTATTATCCAAGAAGAAATATGGCCTACACCACAAGAATGACACACCACTATTGAAATTATTTATTGACATGGTAGATATTTTTCCTATCAGTGATTCGTTACACCTGATCGATCTTGGAGCAATGAAACGACTCTTACATGGATGGCGAGATGGTAATTTTGGAACTTTTGTTACAAAATGGAGTGCTCGTGAAATTCAAAATGTGTCATTATTTTTATTAAACTGTAAACTTCCAAAAGAAATACACCGGTCAATGAGAGGTTTGGACGCTTTAAATTACTGGAAAGGATCTGAATTTCGAACCTTTTCATATTACATAAGTTTTGTAATTTTAAAAGAGGCATTGTGCATCGATGCTTATCAGCATTTTCTGACCTTCTTTGTTGCGATTACAATATGTTCCAACGAAAAATATTTTTGTTTCTTATCTCTCGGTGAAAGTCATGAATTTTTTCACTGAGCATTTTAGAGATTATTACGGGGAACAATATATTACCAGTAATATTCACAATCTATCTCATATTTTCGAAGAGGTAAGACGCTTTGTAATACTTCAAAGTTTCAATGCTTACCCATTTGAAAATAAATTGCAATTTTTAAAAAACATGGTGAGAAATGGAAACAAACCTCTTGCTCAGATTGCTAAACGATTGAGTGAACGAAGTATTATCGAATTAGAAACAATAAATAACAGGCGAATAGAATATCCTTTTCTAAAAACTAGTAGAATGCTCATTAGCCAACGTCACAAAACAGGAAGCTATTTTTAAAATAGAAGATATTAAAGCCAAACTTGTATCTATAAATTACCAATCTGATATTTTCTACGCGCCTTTACTGCATACACTATAATTGAGGAGTTTGTGTTGTTAAATAAAAGATTAGTTGTATAAAGTGTCTTTAATTGATTTAAACGTAGGAATTCGATAGTGTTCACTATTGGGTATTTTGTTACGATTTTTTTTATCATTTTCTTCGTAAATTTGCTGTATGGGGCGAAAATCTTTGCAAACAATATGTTTTAATAATGTTATGTGTTCTTTAATTATATTTTTCAATTCCATTGACTCACATGTATGCACTGATTTCAGTTTAATGATAATTTTTCCTGTTTTGTCTAATGTTAGTGACGCATTACAGTCTCGCCTATTTATGCACCGCCAGAAAGTACTTCCACTTTTATTTGTTTTGCTCTTATCATATCTGTACTCACAATGTATAAGTGTTCTATGTCCTTTTTGATTACGAATGTATTCGATTTCTTGATCCATATTAAAACTCAAATTCACTACTGTTTTTCAATAAAAAGTAACAGCCAAAACACAGCTCGGCAATTAATGAATGACACATACATTTATAAGTTTTTTTCTAACTACCCTCACATATTATTATAAATGTTGCCATCACTGAACTTTAAATTGTACCAAAATATTATTTTTAACTGTATCAAAATATTTTTTTTATTTGGAATACATTCTTAAGTAAATTTAAGTACCAAAATTTTAACATCATAATTGCACTATAATTTTAATAAATGTATTTTTGTTTTGGAAATCAAAATTTTATTCTTAAGTCCCTGGCGCGACATTTTGCGAAAGAGACATTCTGCGAAAGAGACATTCTGCGAAAGAGACATTTTACGAAAGAGACATTCTGCGAAAGACACGTTTTACGACCAGGGGACATTTTGCGAAAGAGACGTTTTGCGCCTGAGCCTCTGAAATATAAGCGTTTTATTTTTTAATCAGTCTTGATGATTTTTACATTAATATTAAGGTTTAAACAGTAGATGCTATAGTGTTATCACAAACAAAAAACTTGCACTTACTTGCTATTTTTCAAAGTAACTGAAGAAAAAACACGGATCTGAAAACGACCATTATATCGTTTATCGTGATAGTTGAAAATTTCTATAATCAGTAGGTAACATGCTTTGTTACAGCATTTTTTATAGCCTTATTTCTTATGGCACAATCAATCCTAGTTAGTACTGTTTTCACAAAATATACCTAAATGTAACGAGATACTTTAGAGCTAATTATTTGCTACGATTTGTAAGATTTTCAGAATCATTGGATAAATTAAAATATGTTATGTGAAAACGCTTAATTTGACAGAACGAAATTAAAATTAAGTCATCTGTCTCTTTTGTTTACAAAAGAGGCAAAGTGACAGCTCTAATCTTAAATTTAAGTTAAGGAATATTTGCCAGAATTGACGCCATTATATAACTAAAAATTAACAGTCAAGTCAAAGCAAGCTTTCTTCTTCTTCTTCGTCATTGACAGCATCGCCACCTTTTTCTTCATTATCATCCATAGCATCGCGTATTGGGACATTTTCATTAGTTTTTTCTGGTTCTTTAGTATTTTTTGCTTTTTTCTTGTTTTTTTTTTTTTTGGGTGCTGATTGTCGAGAGTCTGTCATCAGACTTCTTTTTTTTTAATTCCTCATAACATTTTAAAAAAATGTTTCGCACTCTTCTAATGTAAAAGTTATCTGTAGCTCTAACCATATTAAAAAACAAATCAATCGTACGCTGAATATGAATATGGGAAATGTTCATACGTCGCTAATAACATCCAAAACTAAGGTGGCACCTATTAAACAAGTGTCCATCCCAAGACTGGAACTCTGTGGAGCAGTTCTGGTTACTAAATTAATAGCAGAAATAGGTGAAGTTCTGGGTATACCAAAGTCTGATTGGCATGTGTGGACCGACAGTGAGGTAGTGTTGGCATGGTTAAATGGTCATCCATGCCGCTGGAAAACCTTTGTGGCCAACCGAGTTTCGGATATTTTAACCACATTAGATACATATCACTGGGCACATGTGACTACTAAGCAAAATCCAGCAGATTGTGCGTCGCGAGGTGTTTCTCCTTCAGAACTGGAGGTTGTTCAATATGGTGGGAAGGGCCGAGTTTCCTCAAGGAGCCGGTTATCGAGTACAAACGACCTAAACATCTTGTTACGAGTTTAGAAGAAGTTAAAGTACACACATCTACGTTGGATGTAACCTTTTGGAACAGATTTTCGACACTACCAAGAATGATCCGAGTTATAGCGTATTGTCGTCGGTTTTTAAGACTCCAAAGGCAAGAAATTAGGTCGAAACATTTGGGTAAACAAGAACTGGAAGAGGCAACAGAGATATGTGTAAAGCAAAGTCAAGAAGAACGATTCGCAAATGAATTGGAAGAATTGAGGAAAAATCAGATATATCAGAAAAAAGGGAGTCTAAAGTCCTTAAATATATTTTTGGACTCTAAAGGAATTATAAGAGTTGGAGGACGGCTTGAGATGTCTCAATTAAATTATGATCGGGTTCATCCCATTCTGATACCGAAAGAGTCCTTTCTCACAAGTCTCCTAATTGCCTATGCACACCAGAAAACCATGCATGGAGGGCCGCAAATCATGATAACCTATTTGCGTTCCAAATATTGGATCTTAGGAGTTAAGCTTTCTGTTAAAAAACATGTAAGGCAATGTGTTAAATGCTTGCGACATGCATCTAAAGTTAAGACACAATTAATGGGACAATTACCTTCGGCACGGGTTACACCCAACAAGCCATTTCTGTGTAGTGGAGTGGATTACGCAGGCCCCATTTTGTTTAGTTATCGTTAACCAGTCGTCGACATCACCTTTCAGCTCCCCTATCTGTACAGGGGCTACGTACCCGAAGAAGGTCTCCCAGTATGTCAGTAGTCTCCAATTTTGATCGATGAATCTCCCGCCGAGTTTTAGCCAGCCGGTTGACTCCTTCAGTAATTTTTTGACCCCGTGTATGCAGAGGTGGCCTGACATTGCGCTTACACGCTCATATTCTTTTAGTACAGTGGCGGATGCTCTGCCGGGATGCATTCGCGCGAGTATATGTACGCCCTCTTCCATTACGCCTTGAGGTAGTTCGCACCCAGCACACTTATGCTGCTTCGGCAATCTGTACCTCTTGAGATTGGCGTTGAAAGCAGACATCGGGGCTTGCCAACCCTTCTCATTACAGCAGGACACAAGTTGTGAAACCAACTGGCGCTGTCTCGCTCTATACTCTCCCGTAGTCCATTCCCAGTCTGGTAGCATAGGCTTTACCGCCGTCAGATTTAGGCCGTGTCCTGGCGTTCGGCGTGGTCGATGTTCACCTCCGCCTTCGCCTCCGAACCCCCGACCTTGATGGTAGGTGTTGCCGGCGGGGCGCCCACAACCTGTGGCGCCGTACCGACAGGCGGCACAACGGGAGATGATGTGGGCGCCGCGTCCGGAAAAACCTCCTTGATGGTGGCCAACCCTCTGTTACGTGCCGGTAGTGGCCAACCCTCTGTTACGTGCCGGTAGTGGCCCTAGGCTCAATGGCCCCAGTAAATATTCCCTTCCTGTTCCTGCGGAAGTGTTGGCCCTCAACGGAGCATGCCACGCCTTGCCCTGCACTAGCTGAGCAGCTTCTATGTTGCCCACAATACTCTCGGAGAGAGTAACGGTCTGAAACTCGCGTGCCGCGAAGTCTCGGACGCGGACTCTTAGCCCCCACCCGAAAGGGGCGGCCTGGTTTGCGACGTTGTGCATTGCTCTAAATGACCCTGCCCAACCCATTTCCATGCCCAGGAGGGTCGTTATAGCGGAGTCCACTCTAAAAGCCAATGGGACAACCTCCGCATTGTGGGGCCTGGTGCACATTATGACGTCGTCACCCTGGGCGTTCAGTAGATTAACCCGGTTCAGTAAACGATCCAACTGTATCATGTCGTGGAGATCCGTTGTCTTGGCTCCGACCCTTCCGCTCAGCCAGTGATCTCCTACCAACGTTATGAGCCCGAATATGTCATTACTCTCGAGCTCCACCTTCCCCCTCTCCAACTCATTGCACATATTCATAGATAGCGGGGTGCGTATACCTGACATAGTGGCCTGGCAAGCAGGCGCCGCTTCGTTGGCACTCCAACTGAATGCATTCGATGGGTGCACAGCCATTGTATAGCCCGCCAATGCAGCCGCGGAGTCCGCCCCGTCCCCGCTCCCGTAAACTAGGTTGGCCCAGAAGCCCCCGAGTTCGCCCATGGTTTCGGGGGCTGCCACCTGGTCCGCCAGACCTGTGCCCCTCTTCCATTCATTTTTATACTTTGTTGTGAACAGACGTGTCGAACATTTATTAAAATAAATAAATAATTACTTGCTGAATCGTGACCTGGTTTTACCAAATAGCCGGTAGTAAAGCAAACTGTGTCATACGTAAGCATAACATGTGTAATCGTTTCTGTGAAAATATGTTTATGTGATTAACAAGTAAATAACTTGTATCACAATGGCAACAAGTCCCTTCAGCAGGGGTGGCAGATGTGCTCGGAGCCCACCTACACCTGTGCCCGCACCAGTACCTATACCCGAGCCCGCACTCACATCTCACCCTCAACCACCCAGCCAAAGAGAAGATGTCATGATGGAAGTGATACCTACGCCGGAAATCCAGAACTGGATGTCGTCCATTGAGCAGTGCCTAAATGAAGTGTGCTCTATTGTAACAGAAGGCAAATTAAACATGGAGCAAAAACTGCGTATAAGTGCCCTATGCCGAAAAGTTAGTCACGGCTCATCACAGATGGCCGTTCAGTATCAGTCCCTTAAGATGAGAGCCGTCCGGGCCCACTCCACCGTCCAAACACTCGAAGACCAAATTGATTTGTCGCAGCAACTGCAAGACCTTAAGCTGTCAATCGGAGCTTCAATGAAACCGGTAACGGGAACTTCCTTTGCTGAGATGGTTAAAAAAGGTACCAACAATTTTATACAGCCGATAAATTTAAGCTCAGTGGCCATATACCCTAACGACAAACTGAAGTCGAGTGAGGAGACAAAAACACTTGTCCAAAAAATGATATGCCCCGAGCAAATGAAACTGCAGGTAAGAGGACTACGTAAGACGAGAAATGGCGGTGTCATTATCAGCACTGAAACAAAGGACGATATTGAGAAGGTGAAAAAATCGATGCAGCTATCAAATTCAGGCCTTACAGTAGACGAATCCCCAAAAAGGAAGCCTAGAATAGTAGTTATCGGAGTGCCGTCATCCATGCAAGAGAAGGAAGTTTTTACTTGTTTATTCCACCAGAATCTAGCAGAGACCCTTCAGGATTGCAGCCTCGAGACCTTTTTAACTACCATTAAGTTAAGCCATAAGTCAGGTAAGAAGGACGCTGAGACCTGTAATTATATAATAGAAGTATCTGCAGACATACGGAAAGCCCTGATATCAAAAGATAGAGTGTTTGTAAATTGGTCGTCTTGCCCTGTGAGAGACTTTACTCTAGTCACACGTTGTTATAAGTGCCAGCAGTACGGACATGCGGCAAAGTCATGTCGTGAAACCACCATTACCTGTGGCCACTGTGGTGATCAGGGTCACTCCATTAAAGAATGCACAAAGAAGGCTGAGGAACCAAAATGTGCTACTTGCTTGCACTTCAAAAAGCCGAGCAATCACAAGACAAGTGCTTCTGACTGCCCTGCGAAAATAATGGCTGAAAAAAGGTACATCAATTCTGTTGATTATGGAGGCGCCTAAGAGCGCCGTTAATTACGTATTTTTTAAGCCCTTGGTATTGTTTTTATAATTATGATTAATAATTTAATTAATGACAGATAATTTCTCTGTATCTGAATCCCACGTTTGTGACGTTGAACACTGTAAACAATATCTCTCCTCCCACACTAGTCCACTAACCATACTAAACCAAAATATTCGCAGCATTTTTAAAAATTTCGATAATTTTAGCATTTTTCTACAACGTCTAGATATAAACTGTGACGTTATTGTACTAACCGAATGTTGGCTTTCCAAACAGTATAACATACCACTAATACCGGGATATAATATGTATAAAAGTAATATAAACTACAATCAGAACGATGGGGTGATAGTTTATGCAAGAAATCATCTCAATGTGTCAGTCGAGGAACCAAATATTCACGACTGTAACAGATTGTTAATTACAATCGGGTCAGAATTAGCTATACTTGCCTTATATCGACCCCCCTCTTTTAGAAATATAAACAATTTCACTGAGTCTCTAAACAACACCTTGCAGAACCTGTCGTCTTTCAAAAATACTGTTTTAGTTGGAGATATTAATATCAATATTCTTCCAGAAAGTGCTGACGCATCCGCTGAGGAATACCTTAACGTATGCGCCTTCCATGGTTTGCTTCCCGCTCACACGCTTCCTACCCATCAAAGTGGCTCCTGTTTGGACCATATTATGCTCAAGTCAAACTTCCCTGCACTTACCCTTGTAATTAATTCAACAATAACCGATCACAATGCTACCCTACTCATTTTAAATTGTAAATTACCTAAAGTAGTCACTCGCACAATTTCTAGATTAATTGTAAATAAACTTGAAGAAGACTTACGCAATATCGACTTTGACCCAGTCTACGATTCCGCTGACCCGCAGTTTTGTATGTTGTACCTAATCAAAAATGTACAACATGCAATTCAGAAGAACACGGTCATATCTCGGCGAAATAACAAAAACTACAATATAAAACCATGGATCACGACAGGACTCATTCGCTGTATGAAAAATAGAGATAAACTGCATATGAAAGCTAAATCTAATCCAAATAATTTAATTTTGCAACTGTCGTATAAGCGATATCGTAATTTCTGTAATAATCTTCTAAAAAAAGTAAAAAGCAACTACGATAAAATTGCACTAGAAAAAGCTGGTACAAACAGTAAAAAACTATGGAATTGTATTAAAAATGTAACGTATACCTCGAAAGAAAATGAGTCATCTTCAGGTTTATTACAAGCACACTCATCACAGTTAGCATCTGCCAACATTGCGAATAATTTCTTTGTTAATGTTGGTAAATGTCTGGCTGAAAATGTTCAGGGCCAATCACAATATCTAACAAGCACACCATTTACATGTAGCACTATTTTATCATCCTTTGTGTTGCAAGACACTGACGAGACCGAGGTAGAAACGATAATTATGAGTTTAAAGGACGACTGTGCAGTTGGCTGGGATAACATATCAAATAAAATTATTAAACAGTTCAGGCACATTTTGGGACCGCCACTAACTTATATTTTCCAAAAATGTTTTTCGACAGGTGTTTTTCCCGAGTGCCTAAAAAAGGCTGTTGTTGTCCCCGTTTACAAATCAGGCAGTAAAGATCAAGTGACAAATTATAGACCTATTTCCTTACTGCCTACTATTTCTAAAATATTAGAAAAAATTATGAATAAAAGACTTTACAAATACTTGGAGGATAAATCAATTTTATCTAAACGGCAGTTTGGATTTAGGCCTAAAATGTCAACAGACGATGCCGTGCACCATCTGACTGACTATCTAGCACAAGAACTTGATAATGGTAACCACACAGTAGGAATCTTCCTGGACCTCGCCAAAGCTTTTGATTCGGTTTCTATTCAAATTCTGTTGCGCAAGCTTGAAGCCATAGGTATCAGAGGCACCCAGCTGAAACTATTTAAGAGCTATCTAGAAGATCGTACCCAATGTGTACGGATTGGTAATGTTCTCAGCGATGGTAAAAAAAACACGTCCTTCGGAGTTCCCCAAGGAAGTATTTTAGGGCCTACACTATTTTTAATATACATAAACGATCTTTGTAACCTAAATCTAGATCACGGCCAAATTGTTTCTTATGCTGATGACACTGCCCTTCTATTTTCGGCTGACTCAGAAAAAAATGTCTACGAGCTTGCGCAAAATGGGTTCAATATTGTTAATAAATGGCTTCAACATAATTCACTAACACTAAATGCAGACAAGACAAATTATATTAAGTTTTCGATGCGCAAGCAAACACCAACAACCATTATATCGACATTATATGCTCATCATTGCATAATTCCTACAGAAAACCAATGTGTTTGTCCCAAAATTAAAATGGCAAATACAACAAAATACCTTGGTGTTATAATAGATGAAACACTTTCGTTCAAACAACATATACAAGCATTAAATAATAGAATTCGCAAGTTGATATTTGTTTTTAAAAAGTTACGCTATATTGCTGATCCAAAACTAATTAGACAAGTTTACTTTGCGCTGTGTCAATCAATATTAACCTACTGTATTACCTCATGGGGTGGAGCGGGTAAAACAATGTTACTAACCATTGAGAGAGCTCAAAGGGCGATCCTCAAAGTGTCTACTTTCCGCCCTTTCCTTTTTCCTACTAACCTCCTATACAAATCTTGTAAAGTATTAACAGTTAGACAGCTATTTATAATAGGTATTGTATTAAAACAACACACAGCTCTACCCTACAGCACTGCATATACTAATAAAAGAAGTAAAGGTATAGTTTGTCCACAAAATACAACAAAACATGCTTTTGTATCCAAATTTTACCTATACCTCGGTCCTCTTCTCTATAATAGACTAAACTCGAAAGCAAACATTTATTCCCTGAACTACACAAATTGTAAGAGAATTCTCAAGGATGCTCTCCAAAGTATGTCTTACGAAGATACAGAGAATTTACTAACTGTGCTACAGTGAATATATGTACAAATTTCACCTACGTTAAGTATTTATCAAATTTAGAAACTAAGAGTTATACTACTCAACTTATAATTAGTGATCTATTGTCAACCTTTTGATTATCTATTTATTTTATAAGTCTATTTAAGCTCTTCCCGCCTGAAACACAGGATTACCTAGTTCAGGCACGTAAGTCTTAGGAATATAACTTACATTTAAGCAAAACTGTACTAATTTTTATGCCTTGTAATTTTTGGAATAAATATATTATTATTATTGTTATTTTGTGTTCTTTAATTTTCTTCTCATATAAGAGAGTACAAAAACCTTTCACACGGGCCGGAACCAAGTGTGTAAGGGGGAATTTAAATAGAGAACGTTGATGATATTGTGGAAGAAGTAAGGAACTTCCGGGTGATGCGACAGGTGTTGAGAATTGTGGCTTTTTGTATCAGGTGTAGACTATGGGTGGGCATATGTAGAGTGTTAAGGCTTTGTGTAAGAGATTTTGGTACTATACCAGTGGATGAGAGTACTATAGGGACGATGTGAACGGTTTGTGCTTTCCACTGGGTCTTTATTTCTATGGCGAGGTCTTGATATTTACTTAGTTTTTCAGATATTGTGGTTTGGATGTTGTGTGAGTTAGGGATAGCTATATCTATAAGGTAAACTTCTTTATTAGTTTTGTCGTGAACGGTTATATCTGGTCTATTGAAATGTATAGTTTTATCTGTTATTATCGTCCGATCCCAATAGATTTTCTGATTCCTATTTTCTAGTATGATTTCGGGTTTATATTTATAGTACGGTATCATCTCACTTATGAATTTATATTTATATGCTAGATGTTGGTGTATAATTGCGGCAACTTGGTCATGTCGGTGCTTATAGTCAGTCTGTGCAAGTGATCTGCAGGCTCCTGTAATATGTTGTATGGTCTCAGAGGCATTGTTGCAATGTCTGCATAAGTCTGTCGGCTGACGAGGGTCTTTTATAATGTACTTTCTATAGTTGCGAGTCGCTATGACTTGGTCCTGTATCGCCAGCATGAACCCTTCGGTCTCGGGAAACAGCTCGCCTCGTTTGAGCCATTCGTTCGAATTAGATTTGTCGACGTGTGGCTGACTCAGGTAGGTTCGGTGTCTTCCGTGAAGGGCTTTACAGACCATACTGCAATTTTTTGCTGTGTGGTTATGAGATTTTCATTAATTTGAGTGTTTCTATTTTGTAAGTTGAGTGGTGTAAGTTTTTTATCTGCGTCTGTTACATGTTTGTGTAGTGATGAATGTTCCGATTTGTTATGGAAATAAGATCTGAGTGAAAGTATTTGTTTGTTGTGCAAGTTGTGTATGTCAATTAATCCTCTTCCTCCTTCTTGGCGATACAGGGTTAGTCGCTGAATGCTTGATTTTGGATGGTGTTTTCTGTGTTTGGTAAGAGATGTATTAATAGTGCGTTGTAAATTTTTTATGTCTGTTTTTGACCAGCATATAATTCCAAAAGAGTATGTGAGAATGGGTATTGCGAATGTGTTGATGGCTTTAATTGTGTTTTTAGAGTTAAGGTGAGTTTTCAAGATGAGGTTGAGGCGGTGTGAAAACTTTTTGAGCAGTTCTTGTTTTATCATCTTTTGTTGTATCTGTCTGGACTGTTTAAAACCTAGGTATTTATATGTACTCTGTTCATCCATCGGCTCAATGGATTCACCTGTTTCAAGTATGTAACTATTATTTTGAACTTTTCCTTTTACAATTGACAAAATTTTGCACTTATCTACTCCGAATGACATACAAATATCTTCAGAAAATTGTTGAGTCTTGTCCGCTAATTGGAAAAGTGCGTTTTTGTCTGCTGCATATAACTTTATGTCATCCATGTACATGAGGTGTGTTAGCGTATATTGTGTGGTATTGTTTGCCAGTGTGAATCCCATGTCTGTTTTATTTAATAAGTATGAGAGTGGGTTAAGTGCCATGCAAAACCACAGCGGACTTAGGGCATCTCCTTGAAAAATTCCTCGTTTTATACGGATTGGTTCAGTAGCTATAGTCGAGGAGTAGGCATTAATTTGAAGAACTGTTTGCCAATTCTGCATGGAAGTTTTTAAGAATTGTGTTAGTGTTGGGTGAATTTTGTACATATTTAAAACCTGTAGTAACCAGCTGTGCGGGACTGTGTCGAAAGCCTTTTGGTAATCAATAAACATTGTGTGAATATCTGTCTTGCTTTTAGCAGCGGTGTTCATAATAATCGCATCTATAGTAAGTTGCTCTTTACATCCTTGACTATTCTTACGACATCCCTTTTGTTGTTCCGCTAGAATGTTATTTTTGGTTAAATGTTCATATACTACCTCACTTACACAGGATGTTAAGATTTTGTACAAAGTTTGTAAACAAGTAATTGGTCGGTATTTTGCTGGGTTTATAGTGTCATTCATGTCTTTAGGTATCATATAACTTACTCCGTGTGTTATGTATGGTGGAAGTAAATGTGGTGATTGTATGAATGTGTTTAAATGATTATGTAAGTAAGGATGTATGCTGGAGAATTTTTTATACCAATAATTGTGGATTTTGTCAGTGCCTGGCGATTTCCAGTTGTGTGTGCGTTTAATGACGTCTTTAAATGTTCCTATTGGTATAAATTCAAATTCCATTTCTGGAATTGCTGTAGTTGCGTCAGTGACCCAGTCTGCTTGATGGTTATGATAAACTGGGTTTTCCCAAATGTTAGCCCAGAATTCTCTTAGTGTTTCGGATGAAGGTGTCTCTAGGGTTTGGTTAGTGGTGTCTCTGTTATTAGATGCAAGGTTCCTATAAAATATTTTTTCATTGTTGTTAAATTTTGCGTTTTGTAATTTACGGTTCGTGCATGTTATGTATCTTTTAAGTCTACTGGATACTGCGTTTAATTTTTGTTTTAAAGTGTCCAAAAAGTGTTCTATTTGTGTATTTGAGTCTTCGTGTTGTGCGTGTATTTGGTATTTTTTCTTTATTTCGTCTATTGCTGCTATTAGTTTTTGACTTCTACAACCATTAATAAAATGTGTCAGCCTACCTATGTTTGCTCTAAGATTTTTGATTTTCTTTTCTAACCTGATTTGCCATTTTGGTTTTCTATTTATGCATGTGCGACGCTTATTTTGTGTAGAGTGTGATATTTTAGCTCCGTTACATGTAGCTGCCGTCCATGCTGCACAATAAATTATGGTCTGCAGTTTTATGAAGTCGGTGTCAGCATTTGCATACTTACGGAGAATGACGGTATTTATATAACTAACTATGGCAGAGAACTTTTTAGAAGTTTTCTGCTTGGGAATATATGGTCTATTAGTGGGGTGTGTATTAGAGAAAAATTGTTGAGCTTGCTGAAACGCGGCTTCTATTTCTGGGTTCGTTTCTGGGGCAGCATCAAAGTTAGTTTGCGTAGGTTCAGCTTGCCCAATATCTATATGGTTCAAGAAATTTTCGTCGTCTGTATTAATAAGCGTTTGAGAAACTACGTCGGTATCTGAAATATTATTTGCTGTGTGGATGTTTGTAGTTGTGTCAGAGATGTGAGAACTTGTATGTTGAGTACTTAGTGAGTCATTCTGCGTTTGTGTATTTAAATATTCATTAGTTAAGTGTTCTCTAGTTTGTGTGTTTGTGTTGTTATTTCTTAATTCAATAGCTACCTGATTTTTTATTTCTTCTAATCTAAGTGGGTTTATATATTGGTTATTTATTATAGCTCTCACTTGATCAGATAGTCTTTGCTCTGATATATGTGCTAATTCCGGAAACATATTTATAAATCCCTCTTGTAACTGTTTTCTATAGGCTGTTTTATTTGTTTCTAGTTGTGTGATGATATAGTATATTCTAATGATTGCTTCATTATATTCATTCGTCCATTTCATACGTTGGCTGGATTGTGTGTTAATTTGTGTTTTAGACTGTGTAGTGTGATGCTGTATATGTGTATGGACTAATTGTAGTTCAGCTCTGACTTCATCATAAATCTGATCTATTGTGGCCTGCGGTAATAGTTTCTTTTGAACTATGGCTCTTCGTTGGTCACCTATCCTTTGTCGGCCTACTTGCATAGTTGGGTATTTTTCTAAAAACTTAGTGTGAAGCGATGGAAGATATGCATTTTTGTCGGTTTCCATATGAGTAAGATGAAGATAAGTACGTAGGATGAATTTATTCATTTCAATGCTCCATTTCCTACGAGTTGTTGCAGTTCTAGTGGTGGGTACAGTATCGTCGACAAAATTTGTCTCCTGTACAACATCCGCCGACTGTATACTTATTGATGATGATGATGGCGTCGGAGTGACGCGGAAAGATTGTGATGATGATGGAATTGATGGAAAAAGAGATGAGGGAGATGATGAAGAGAGTTGTGAAGTTTCATCATTTATCTGAGGCAGATTCACCTGAAGTTGCTTTTTCGTTTTAGATCGAGTATTCATGTTGTTCCCACGAGTAGCTAGGGACTTAAAAAGTCGACCACAGCAGAGCCCTGCGTTCACTGTAGTAAGGGTGAATAAAACTGGAGGTCTCCTATTATCCAGAGTTGGCACACTAACGACTAGTGCTTTCCCCTAGCCATGAAGCCCTCGGCATGTGCGACCTTGGCTTGGATTGTATCTCTTTTGGTCTGGCTCCTCACCCTAGATCCGTCTCGGCAAAGCAAACTCTACCGGCACAGACCTAGAGTTCAGAGCGCGCAAGCCCCACCACGACGTCAACGTAGAGATACGGCGGTGGGGTTATTATTATTATTATTATTATTCCTCGAAGGCTCTACGCTTCAATAATGCGCGCTCCAAGTCGTCCAAGCCCAAACCTGTCCCTGCCTCTACGTCGGTGTGCCCTGTGTGCTGGTGGTTGAACAAGGCGAGACCCAGGCCTGTGGCTAACTCCACCTCGTTTGACCACGTACCTACCCTTAGTGCAGGATGAGTATCGGCCGTAACCTTGGTTACGAACACATTATCTAGGTATGTTACGGCGTCGTCATGGTAGTATACATCCTCGCCGTCCATGTCTGTATCCGCATCAGGTAATAGCTGTGTCGCGTAGCATGCCCTCATGTAGGCTTGGGGAAGCCACATGGTGTGGTTCTCGCCCGCGTCATCGCGCCGCACTTCACACTGCGGCATAAATCTCGTTGTGGCCCATGTCGCCACCTCGTCCACCGCCGCCCAATCTACATCGTCGTTCGCCAGACGCGTGCGAATCCAGGGCTTGATCACTTCCTTCAATGGTAGCACGCTGTTGAGCATGCACTGCACAGCCCTCCTCAGTATGGGCAGCGCGTTGTACCGTACCAGGGGTTACGGGTCCCGGTTGCGCCCAAGGATTCCAAGATCTTAGCTCCTCGCCGTGTAACACCAGTACGTCTCCTGGCCCGGAATGGACTAGGAGGAATTTCTTCTTGTAGTTATTAATTGTCACGCAGGACTCGTTACGCCTAAAACACGCCAAGCGGGCATCCTCGGGGCCCTCCGGTCCCGTGACGATGAACACCTCGTCTAGTGAAAAGAGAGGGAATGGGGCGGCCATCGCCAGTTGTACCGGCAAGATTGGTGGCCGGGTTATTATGATCCAGGACTACCACGGCAACGTCCTGGGCTTCCAGGTGCCACTCCTCCCCTTGAACATCTACACTCCGTGAAGCCCCGTAAAGTACTTGATCAAGATAGCGGGTATTGACCACCGCTACTGCCCAGTCATCGTTTATGTCCTCGGACATTGCGTATGCGTAGGGTTGAGGCCCCTTAAGTGGTATCCCCCTCTCGACCCCAGTTGGAAAACCGGTACTGTGGTGTCGCATTGCGTCATACAGACGCAACTTAAGTAGGTGAGCATCTAACCCCGCACATCCTACCTGTGCCCCCGTCCCCAAGACCGAAGCCAAGAGAGGGCTGGAGGCGAGGTAACGCCACACGTACTGAGGGTAGGTGGAGTTGACCCGACCATCTTTCGTGGTCGGGTCCTCTGTTAGTCTGTTCACCTCCGCACCCATTGTGGTAAGGGTTAGCCCGCACACATTGAAGCTTGGCTCCTCGCCCACTCCAATCCAGGTGAGGTCACGGCACTCGGCTTCATCGTCCTCCGATAGTTCCTTGAGCACAGGCCCCAGGCCTCCCCCTCCTTCAGTGTTGCCAGGGGTGGGGGCACTAACAGATGTCATCGATCGCAAGACTTGTCCCATCTCTCTTGCCCTACGGGCACGATCTAGTACTCCCATCGCCCCGCGCCATTGTGATATCAGGGCGGCACCTCTTGCACTTGTGGTTGAGCGCGCACTAACCATGGCCTCCCCCCTCCCCTCGTACACTTCATTGTCTGCCACTGTTTCCTTACCACAAGTTGCGGGTGGTAGGACTTCGTCCAGGGCTTGTTGTGTCGCCGGGGATACCGATAAGTCCAGGCTGTCCGAGCGCTCCCCCTGCCCCTTACCCGTGTCCAGGGAGTTAGCAACTCGCGGCTTACTGCTGGCCCCTGGATTGTCGGAGGTCGAAGCTGCCTGATTACACCCCCCCCTGGCGACAGGGGTTGGCTCCTCCTCTTCGATAACCGCCAAAGTCCCGAAGTACCAATGGAGCTGGCCCCATTAATCTAAGGGTATCAAAGGGTCGAGGAAACAAATCCTACAAAGGCTACATAGCGTTGTTCATATGCATGTCTACTAGAGCAGTGCATTTAGAAGCCGTCAGTGAACTGAGCACAAAGGGCTTTCTGGCTGCGTTCAAGAGATTTGTGGCAAGGCGTGGCCGATGCGCTGAGTTACACAGCGACAATGGCACAAACTTCGTGGGAGCAGCACGAGAATTACAGTATTTATTTAATAAAGAAAAATCCAATTTGAACCAGGAATTAGCGGAGGAACTTGCCACTAATGGTACTGAGTGGCACTTTATCCCTCCTCACTCGCCAAATTTTGGGGGCCTTTGGGAGGCAGGAATAAAGTCCACAAAGTATCACCTTAAGAGGGTGGTAGGAGACTCCACGCTAACCTATGAGGAAATGGCGACGGTTTTGGTTCAAATAGAAGCCTGCCTCAATTCTAGACCTCTATCTTATATCGAAGATCAAGATAAGTTAATAATTTTAACTCCAGGTCATTTTCTGGTAGGGGAACCACTCGTTGTACCTCCGGACTCAAATTATGAAGGGTGTAATGCAAGTAATTTACAGCGATGGCAACTCCATCAGAGAATGATGCAGGACTTCTGGCGTAGATGGTCGCATGACTACCTTCACCAATTCTTGCAGAGGCATAAGTGGGCCTACAACACCCCGGAACCATCCATTGGTGCAGTGGTCTTAGTGAAGGAGGATAATTTGCCCCCTGGCAAGTGGTTGCTAGGCAGGATTACAGCGAAACATCCGGGATCGGATGGGGTTACCCGGGTTGTTACGTTACGTACAAAGTCATCTACCATAAAAAGACCGACGTCCAAATTATGTGTGCTCCCTGTAACCGATTGAACTTGTAACTTCGTTCTTATGTAATACATTTTTTTTGTGTTAATTGCTATTGTAGTTAATGCCTAGATGATAAGATTATTGTTGTTAATTTAAGCTCCTCACCAATGACATTGGCACACCGTAGGTTCTAACAATCCAAATTACTTTAGCACGGTGGGCGGTGTTGAAGGACATTGGGCAGTATGTCCTTGGTGGGCGGTATGTCTGAGCGGGACGCGAAATCATAGCGCGATCACTTAAATAATAGGTTTTTCCTAAAGCTCGATAGATGGCGTTGGCGTCGAGATAGATCGCGCTATGGTTTCGTTACGCGTGTTTACTTAGGTCCGATGGAATATTTTTATTTTTTGTGAGCAGTGCACCTATCGGAATTACGTGTAACTAATTAATTAAATATACGGGTAGTGACGTAATTCAGTGGTGTTATTTCCATATCCCTCCAAGTCGACCCTCGGGAAAATACACCGTGATCAAACTGTTCCCCCGCTGCAGGTCGCGCGGCGGCCTCGCCGGCAAAATGGCCGCCGGCTTTGTTGCAAATGCCGCACACAAAGCCGGCGGCTTGTGTGCCGCCGGGCTGTGTGGATCCACGTTTAGGTTGATACTTGACATTTTTATTAATCACAGTTACTTCTATTACTTAAGTCTTTCAATAGTCTTTATCTTTTATCAAAATTAATCCTCTTTTTTTTAACAAAACAATTAAAATTAAATTATAACAACAGAGATCAGATTTCTTGACAGTTATCACAGTAGTAAGCTCCAGTTCCGGAATATGTCGTACACGATTCATGAGCCCATAACTGGCAGTCATCACAGCGAATCCAGTCCTCTACGGGTGGATCTTCATATGGCTCCATGCAAATCAGACAAAAATAATTTTGATTTGTGACATTATCGCAGTTTTTTTGAGTATTATTCTTAGTCTTGGATGTTTTTCCCTTCGTATTAGTACGAGGTACAGCTTTTTTTTGCATTCCAGATGACCCTGCCTTTTCAGACAAATTTCCCTTTATGTTCTTCACAACTCTTTTCTTTTTGGCAGCATCAGCTTTAAGTTTTTTAGTTAACTTTTCCCTTTGCTCGTCCTTAATGAGGGTGCTTGTTAAAATTTCAACCCGCTGAGCTTTCCTTCGTCGAGTGGTTATATTCGGTTTCATTTTTGGTATTGGTTTAATTGCCATGGGGCTTATGTAGCACATATTTGGCACTGCGAGAGTATTATCTGGGGAGGAATTTTTAACTGGTGAAGTTCTTGTTATAGGTGGTGTGACTAGTCCCCCTGTATTCATAGTAGCATTAGGAGTAACTGCTCTGACGGAATTGAGTATTAAGGCATCAAAAATAGGAGTAATAGGTCTTTCAGTTGGTGGGTTTTCAGAGACAGTTACCATTGTAGATTGCTCATTATTCAAGAATTGTTCGATAACCGAATAAGATAATACATTCGAATAATTTCCATCTATTATTAATTGATCAATAATTGAAGGAGACGGTGTTCTCGAGGGATCTTCGTCTACTGGCAATGTCTGTCTTTCCTGTTGATTATCAGATTGCGTCGGGTTATCAATAATCGTAGGAGTCGGTGTTCTCGAGGGATCTTCATCTACTGGCAATGTCTGTCTTTGCTGTTGATTACCAGATTGCGTCGGGTTTTCTATACAAGGCAGATTCTCCATGGTCGTTGCTGGTAACAAATCAGCATCATCAAAAATAAATCTATGTGGAGGCCACAGGCCCGTTTTTTCGAAGCCACTTACAGCGTTCTGGGTTGTTGCCGCTCGCAAATAGGCAGTTCCAAACAAACCAGCCACATCTTTTTGATTGATTATCCGACCCACGTGAGTTTTATGGAATGTCGCCACACTTCGCTCAAAATATGTTTTTAATGGCCCATAAACACAGAAAACCTAGGGGCTGCATTCGGTGCGTAGTGTGTGGTGCCAGTGATAAAAATATGACATTATTCTTGGAGGCGAGTTCTAGAGCTGGCAAGAACTTATGTGACTCGTGATTGTCCATGACAAGCAGTACTTTTTTCTCTGCTGTCGGACGCACTGTATCTATAAAAAAACGAAGCCACTCCAAGAACACAGCGCCATTGGTCCACCCATTATCACTGACAGTGGCTTGCGTACCCGGAGGCGCTCCATCCAGAAGGTTCGGTGCCATTCTTTTCCTTGCAAAAATCATTAAAGGTGGTATAAAGGAACCCGCAGCATTACAACAGCAAATAACTGTCGTTGTTCTTCCTCGCTCGGTACTGGCAATGTGACCCACTTGCTTTTTGCCCAGTTTTGTTAAAACTCTTGGAGGTTTGTTGGAAGATGTTTGTACCCCAGTCTCGTCCATATTATAAATACGCATTGCGTCAATTTGATGCTTTTCAATTTCAGCTTCCAGCAGGTCAAAGAATCGATAAACTTGGGGTCTGTTGAAGCCCCGGGCTCTGGCGATTGATGTAGGTTCTGGTCGTCTCAAGGTCAAATTAGGATGACGCGTGATAAATCCTTTATAAAAATCGTGTCCGGCGGCGGTTTCATTCTTAAAAGGATGTGGAATATGATTTGCAAAAAAGATGGCAGATCCTGTTTGCAAGTGTCTTCTGAGAGTTGTACGAGGGATACCGTATTTTATTGCGATAAATTTAACTGAGCCGCGCTTTTCATTTATATCTTTGATTGCTCGGGCCATCGTAACTTCATCCCAAGACGCCTGGGTAGTTTTACGTTTTTAATTGTTGACCATCTAAACAAAATAACTAAGCATTATCAATCGAATCATAATATTTTAATAAGGGCAAAGTGGTCACCTGGCCACTTTGCCCGGGCCGCTTTGCCTTTATCGCCCATTTTGTTATAAAAATTAACTACTCCCACATTATTTATCAAATTTTGGAGCTAATACTAATGAAAAAAAGCCAAACAGACAAGCAACAATACACGTGTAATGCAAGCATTTAAACTTAAACAGGTTTGACCAAAACAGGTCAAACTTACCTTGTATTATTTTAACAAATGACGCGAAAACGTATTTTTCGTCACTAAGCGCCACCCGCTCGATCCCACCGCTACCAAATGACTGATCGGCACGGGGCGAGAGGTATACTACGCGTGCAGAATGGCAACGTCGCGCTTTCACTTCAAATATCCGAAAAATGAATCGTGGCCGCTTTGAGCTGACTTCCCCTATCGATTAATAACTTAAGAGGTGGCACATTAATTTCGATAAAAGGCCTTTTAGCCATTAAAAGGTCTGGCTTTTAAAGGTCTTTTAGTGTGAATATTTATTTCCGTTAAGTTTCGGGGTTGGCACTCGAACCCTGGTGAAAATTTTGATCATTCTGTATAGGCCAATATTGTGTATTGTCATAATTGAGTTCATTATTTTCAGTGGCAGTAGACGGGGCACATAGCGCGCAGAACTGACGGCCGATGGGGCAGAAAGGTTCTGGAATGGAGGCCACGTACCGGCAAGCGCAGCGTAGGACGTCCACCCACAAGGTGGACAGACGACCTAATAAATTCATGTATTTAGTGATGCAAGTACACAAGCCTATGCCGCGTGCGTATATATAAAAAGTGTCAATAATAACAATCGTGTGTCTGTTCATTTAGTGACTGCAAAGGGCAGAGTGGCTCCCCTGAAGCCCATGACAGTGCCCCGGCTAGAGCTGTGCGGTGCTCTCCTCGCCGTCCGCTTGGCAGATAAAGTGAAATCATCACTTAGATTAAACATCAATAAGTGTGTCTATTGGTGTGACTCCACTATTGTCCTCGGTTGGATACATTCACCTAAAGCACACTTGCTTAAACCGTTTGTATTTAACAGAATCAGTGAAATATCTGAGAAAACTGAATCATGCAGATGGCGTTATGTGCCCACAAAAAATAACCCAGCTGATATTGGATCACGTAGGGCAGATGCCAAACAGTTACAAAACTAGTTTATGGTGGTCAGGGCCGCCATTCCTTCTACATGACGAACAGTCATGGCCTAACCAACCGTCACACCTTCGAGAGCCTGACTTACCAGAGTTCAAGGTTAAATGTAATTTGACTGCTGACTGTACCGATTATGTTACTTATTACTCTGCCTTCATAAAGAGTTTATCTAATTTTAGTAAATTACAACGTGTGATTGTATACGTGCATCGGTTCATTCACAATTGTTTACACCCACAACACAAACATACTGGGTTCATAAAAATCTATGAATTAAACTCATCATTAGCGTCACTGTGCAGATTTGTACAACTTGAAATTTTCAACTCAGAATACAACTTATTAAAAAACAATAAACAATTACTAGTTAAAAATAAACTACTTCAATTAAATCCATTTTATAACGAAAATGACACATTATTACGAGTAGGTGGTCGACTGAAAAATTCATTTTATGGTTTTGACACAAAACACCCCATCCTACTTGATTCACGGCATCATTTGGCCACATTAATATTTAGGCATTATCATATAATTTTATTGCATGCGCCTCCGCAATTATTACTTTTTACACTTCGTCATAAATTCTGGTTTATTAATGGTCGAAACCTTGCCAGACAGATAGTTCAAAAATGCATTAAATGTTGTCGTATTGCAGGAAAAAGTATTTAACCGATCATGGGCAACCTCCCTTCCAGTCGCCTGCATACAGAGTATGTGTTTGCCAACACGGCGGTCGACTATGCCGGTCCCGTCATGATACTGAACCGAAAGGGCAGAGGAGACAGACTTATAAAGTCCTATCTATGTATATTTGTTTGTCTGGCCATTAAAGCAGTACATATAGAACTTGTCACTGACTTGAGTAGCACAACATTTTTAGCTGCATTAGACCGGTTCGTTGCCCGTAGAGGACGACCGCGAACCATTTACTCTGATAATGGTACTTGTTTTGTTGGCGCATGTAATGAGTTGAATAGATTTTTAAAGTCAAATTCTAACGAAATAAGCTCTCAAGCGTCTAATTCACATATCAATTTCAAATTCTCACCAGCGTATAGTCCACATTTTAACGGATTAGCAGAGGGTTCTGTAAAATCTGTAAAATATATTTAAAGAGGGTTTTAGGTTTAGCTAACTTAACTTACGAAGAGATGAGTACAGTTCTTGTACAGATCGAGGGTGTTCTGAATTCTAGGCCTCTCACTCCGTTATCATCAGACCCTTCTGATCTCACGGCGCTTACCCCATCACATTTCTTAATTGGACGACCACTTACAGCTTTGCCTTCTCCTCAGGACACTGACCCTGCGGCGATACCTTCTCTCTCACGATATATGAGAATCCAGCAACTGAAAGCCCATTTCTGGAAATGTTATTATATAGAATATATTACAGAACTCCAGAAGCGACAGAAATGGCGCAAACAAGGAGATCATCACTATTAGCGATTGCCGCAATAGTGGCGTGCCCAGCACTGGGTTGCGACAATCGCACTCTCCATGACGTCATGAGATCCCGTCGGAGCTCTGTCCGCTGTGCCGCGATATCGGAGTCAAGCCCCGGCGTTTCGCCTCCTCGCGCCACTCCCAAATATGCGCGAGGAATTTTGCCTCCAGATCCCATGGCGGCAATCCGGCAAGGAGGCTCGCCGCCTCACCAGAGACCGTGCGAATTTCCCCAACCTAATACGTTTATCATCACAAGCATTTAATTTTGAACAAAATTGCCCTTGACATCATTTGATTTCAATGAATATCTTAGGAGATATCGTACTTTCAAAATAATACCGCAACAAAATAATGATGGGCTGGGTGGGCATGTCACAATTGCGGCGGTAAGATCCCTATTTGAGGAGTGGTTGGAGAGGCGCCACTGGGCGTACTCACCTTCCGCCTGATGCGTTTGCGGTTGTTTCGGAAGGTACCTAAGGGATTCAACGGCAGGTGAGGGGAATAGGGAGCAGTCGTAACACGTGAGGGAAAGAACATGCTCTACCAAACGGTCCAGCCACCGCCGCTGCATACTTGTAGAATAGTCAATCCATTATGCATTTTCGAGCATTGCGTTGTATACTTGTTTGAGAGAATTTTTTCGTCAATAAACACTTAATTTGACGTAAATTTGGAACTAAAAACACGCACTTGTGTATTATTCTCTTTATTGACAGACGACTTTCTAAAGTTGATGACACCATATTTTTGTACGAATTTCTTTATTGATGAAGTTTTATCCAAAACTTCTATCATCGCAGACTTCATTGCATCTTCATCTACTTCTCCTGTCCTTGTCCCCTTTTTTATGTATATTCGCGGCATGGTTCTGTAACAACACTTTAGTGATTAATATTTTTGCTGGCACATAGTAAAGAATGGGGAGCATTCGTACAGTACGAATCTACCCCATTCATAGCTGCACGAAGGTACACCAACCAGAGAAATCCACAATAAAATAAAAAATAAAAATAACTGTAATAGTTAGCCTAAAATGACTATTGACGTAATAAACTACGTAATCACTACATAAAATAAATAAAATTACTTTAACAGTTCGACAAAACTTATAACAACTAAACGTGTTAAAAAGTGAATATGAAAAATCCTTACCGAGAGCCAAAGAGAATTAAACCACTTGAGAGCTCATAGAGCGATTTCGCCTTGGCACACGACCCACCAGTGCGGGCCGGGGACCGGGGGGTTGCGTGTTCTTCCGTTCCTAGTTGTGATTGGCTGATGCAACAATGTCAATAGAAATAGTGATGACAAGTAAATCCAGCAACAATTATATCGATATCGATAAAATCGATGGCAATTAATTCTGCTTATTGCTTTTTTTAATGTTGATTTGTATTGGGAAATAAATGAAGATTAAACGAAGAATAATATCCTTTATTTGTTATTCTTACTTATTTACATTTCTGAAAAAAAAATACTAAAAAACATTTTTAAACATTTAGACAATTTGAGAACCTCCTCTCCTCTTATAATGAAAATCCGTTCAAAAAATAGCCTATTGGCCTCGGGAACAGAGTCCAAGCTACAGTTACTTTATTTTTTTTATTTTATTTTCTTTATTGGCCAATCAACAATTGTTTACACTGATAACAATTAAAGTAAGTATATAATAACTAAGGTTAGTGTAACAATTTATTACAGGTTAGCACCGCATGCCCCATAAACAAATAAGATGTGCCACAAGCACACACACAAATAAAGCCTAATCAGACAACAAATAAAAAAACAGTACATTGAAACACAAATCAAAATTGAATTTAAAATCACAATCAAAATAACAATCAAAAATTAAAATCGATAGTATACGTCAAATTAAAATCACAATAACAATCAAAAATTAAAATTAAAATTAAAATCACAATTATTATTAAAATCAAAACAAAATCAAATATTAAAATCCAAATTAATTAAAATTAATATCAATTAAAATCCAAATAAAAAGTCAATTTATAATCACAATCAATCATATGAAATTCAAAATTTAAGTTAAAATTAGAATAAATGTAAAAAAAAAAAATATTTTTCCTTCTCAAATGTAATTGTGTAGCTGAATATAATATATATATATATTTGTCTTATAATTATTTTAAATATTTGCTTCGTTTGAACTTTGTACGCCTCAGACTACCCCCTGTATTATTTTTCTTACGATCCATCCTAAGGTTGTCTGGTAGATATCGCTGTCAGTGATAAGACCGCCATTGTACCCATAGATTTAGGTTTTCTGTTCAATTTATAACTTCTTATAGTGTACAATAAAGTTTATTCTATTCTATTCTAGAACTCTCAATTGAATATTTCAGAGTAAGTTGTTGATAGATACATGGCTGGCTACAAAGTTAAGGCACTACTTACTTAAAGTTATATGCAAGGACTCTTAGTAACCTAGACGAGAATAACCAGAGATAATATGACGAATTGAACCTTCCGGATAGTGACATGGCCCATGTGACAACTGTGCCGTACCTCACAATAAATTTCTGGTAGTTGTTCGTCGGTATGATGAATCAATCAGTCTATTTAAACGGCAGAAATGAAGTTTATGAAAAGTTCCTAATTTTTAATTTTTGTCATTACTGGTTTTTAAAATGGATTAATTTACTAAAAGTTTTCCTGATAAACGATTTGGGGGTCTTGATTATTTTTTGAAAAAAATGACAAGCGTGCATCAACGTATTTTTTTATAACGCATTTTGTTAACTCTATTATGTGGTTTGTGGTTTCTATTTCAAATTGATGAAAAGATATATCTGGGAACAAATTGTATCCTACAAAAGTTTTTAAGAACTAATTGAATAAAGTAGTCTGTAGTAAATTTTGGTGTTAGTATTTTGGACCCATTTTCTTGAATAGTTTTTTTTATAGCAATTTCGCAACGGCGGCAAATTTCCATTACAGTGGTAGATGCATAAAGTAACTTATTTTTATAAATATCTTTTCGGTATTGCAAACTATTTGCGTTCGCCTCACCAATCAAAGCTCCAATACATGTTTGACACTTTAATACTTTTAACAAAGCATGGACGATGTAACCAGCCATGTATTCAATCACTTTCTCACTAAACTCTGAAATATCTTCAAGTTCAGCAAAATCAATATCTTCGATAGAATTGGACTCATTATTATTCATGGTGTTTTGGTCCATGTTTCTTGTGGTCACATTAATGCGCTCCACTGCAGATGTACACTGCAAAATAGAGATTTGGTACAGAGCGGAGCAATTACCACTTCCACTATTTTTAATTTGAGCATAAGTTAAAAGCTTTTTGTAAATGCTCTCGAACACTCGAGCACTGGGATTATTGTTAGATCCACCATGACATCTTATGCTGCCAAAAAAATGTTCTAAATGGTCCTGGCTTATCTTATGTAAGGGTAGGTATTTGATTGCACAGTCAGCATTTAAAACTACATATTTTATGAGGAATATTGCACTTTCGATGCATACACAAAATCCTAAAAATCCAGTATACCTAGGCGATTTCACTAATAGGACCTTTTGTAAACAATCTCGTACTTTAACATTAACTGACATGTTTAACAAATAATCTTTCACCGCTTTAAGTTTTTTTTAAATATGTGCAGCACTTTCTTCATTGACCGCTCTTTTTAAGCCATATCCATGGGTGTGTGAGTCTAATATGTCAAATAGATCATTCATCATTATTAAAAAGCTTGCTGTAGGTGTAATTTCTTGAAATTCACTAAGATTGAGGTCTTCTTTACAAAATATAAGTGCATCTGACACACTTTTACTAAAAACTTGAGTAGCCAAACTAACTTTCATTATTTTACTCTTAAAAAAAATATGAGCAGCTCTCAATCGATTGGCTAAGTGACAATTTTCTGCTACCTGTAGGTTGTGTAAATTAACAAGATGTTGCCATGAAACCAAACCACCAGATTGGTCTTGTAAAATTTTATAAAATTCGAACGCATTTCGCACAAGTTTTACCATATGGGCCGGATCTAAAAAAACAGCAACCTTTGAATTATTGTAAGGGGTTTTGAAAGTAGGATTTAAATTCTCGATGTCAAAGTTACACCCTAACTTTTTGGCCATAGTAACATTAGCTGGGCAGCCATCAAACGTAATGGCTTTGATGTGTACACCAGCATCTTCAACTAAATGGATGGCTTGAGTCAAGAGAGCAACTTTTTGATCGGCGTTAATGCCATTTATCAAAAAATATCCGATGGGAATTTTCCAGCAAGCATTTAATGGTACTAACAAAAACACAAGTGCCTCTTTGGCTTCATCTTGACAATCTGTTTGCAAGCTAGTTCCAAAATTTACGTGACCATAGTATCTTCTTCCTTGAGGATGATATTCCACACCGCTTCTGATAGCCATTTCATCAAATACAATAGTGGCGTAAATTTTCTTATCTGATTCTTTAGCTTTACTTCTGATTGAATCTAGCGCTTCCTTAGTAAATCCTGGTTTTCCATCAACCGATTGGTACCAAGATCTCAGCGTACAGATAGCAGGCAAACAGGTACTGAAAGTTTTTCTGACGTAATTGTATGCCTTTGGCGAATAAAAGTGTAATGTTAAAGCGAACGCTCGCAGTTACGGTGAATATTTGATTTTTGGTATGTTGCCTGTTTTAGATTTTAGAATTTGACGTTTAATTATTTCTCTATTTTGAACAGCTATGCTGTTTAAAATATCTTCATTTTCAGTAGTTATTAAAGATTTTTTTGTACACGTACTTAACATTTCTTGTAGATTTGCCACTTTTTTTTTTAGTAGTCTATTTTTGTCTTGAAGCCTCTTAACTTTTTTCTTGTTTTTATTAAGGGAAAATATTAAATGGTCCATGTGGCGCTTCATTTTGCGTTTTCTTGGAGTTAATTCCTCAACTTGTGACTCTAATTTTACGGGAGGTGAACTCTGCAACAAATATTCTAATTTCAGAAAAGAGTATTATAAATCAGGTATCTGGGCAACTGGTTCACCGAGAACCCTTAAAGATGCTGTGGAGACATAAAGCAGGGCGATGTTTGCTCCCGGATTCGCACGAAGTATTAAACAAATAGTCCAAGATCCTAGGGCCCCCAGACCTTACTTATTTTCTGATGGACAAAACATATATGATAGGTAGGTATTAGTGTATAGTGAACGTACATATGCCTGCCGCCAATCTAGACCGACGCCAGCTTAGACCGACGGCCAATTCTCAGCTACCAGGTGCTACAGATACGTAAAAGTACAGTAGACTTTCACTCTTAGTCACAGTGACACTATAAATGCGCTTAGGGGATGTTTGGCCCCTAGGATTGGTCACAGATAAAAATCTAGTATCAGACTGTAAGTAAGGTTATGTTTATTGCTGTTGATATTTAAAGTGTCTGGCAAAACAAACTGCCGACAGAACGTGTCTGGCAGTAATCATTTCAAATTGTATACAATATTCCCTACAGAATACGTAAAAATCAGACCTGACCTGAGTCCTGAAGTGAGTACAATTGTTACGTACCTGTAGCACCTGTTACCTGTGAATTGGCCGTCGGTCTAAGCTAGCAGGTATATGTACGTTCACTATACACTAATATTAACCTATCATATATTATGTTTTGTCAACCAGAAAATAAGTAAGGTCTGGGGGCCCTGGGATCTTGCTCTAAAATTAAGGTCACACTATTTAGAACTTTCTTTATTTAGACCTTTTACAAGTGCAGTTTGTAGGATATCATACGAAACCCTGGGTATGCAATATAATAACGCGTTGAGAGTTTACAATAAGTTGACTTACGTGTGAGCTAGTTAAATTGGATGGTCCAGGTAAATTAGTAGCATGTAGATCAGCTGTATTATCAGGTAAAGTCTGTAAATTATAATTAATTTTTATTGTACAACTATATTAAATTAAGAATATGAAATTTAAATTGAAATGTGTATAATCAGGTATTCCATACGATATATAGGAATTGTAAAGCATTCTTTGTAATGCCACGATAAGAGGAATTCCTCTTATCGTCAGGTAAGTTATAAAAAAATAATTATACTTTTCATAGGTATTCTATTATTATATACATAATAAAAAAGAAAAGCTATAAAAATCAGCGGCCACATACATTTTGTCGAGCTATGCGGACATAATTTACATACAGTATAGTGAATCATTCGAAACAAAAGTATATTTAATAAAAAAACTTACCAAAATAGGCAAAAACAGGGTCGGCGTTGCTGAACTAAATAAACGGCGTCGGTCCTTTAAAGTTTCAAAGCAATCAGCTGTGAAATGCCTTGAACAAATGACGCTATAATATTTTGGAAACCAATTTTCCCTGTTAGTGGCATTAATCCATTTTTCTTTAACTTCCGGAATATTTGGAAATCTAAAATTTAAACATAAAAACGTAACATTATTTTTTATTTACCATTAGAAATTGTCGATAAAATAATTCATCAACAATGTTTTGAAGTTGTCACATCACTTCAGCATACAGCACAAAGTACTTACGAATAGAAAGGGATAGACTTATCTAATATTCTAGTGTAAGTAAAGGACTTTTCAAAAGACATCAACGCGATATCTCAAAAGACATCAACGCGTTATCCTTTTTTCGTAACCAACCAATTTAGCTTGAGCCCTCTAATTATCAATAATGTTAATAAATATAAATATATGTTACTTACCGGTGAAAACTTATACCATCTTTTTTATAACTAGATGTTTTAGATGATTTTCCGCACCATTTAATTGCACAGGTACTCATTTTTGCTTCGGTTTTGCTCGATAATGATTTTTAAGATACCAAAATTAAGAAGTGTGCACAGGTCCAACAACTGGTCAGTACTAAAAAAGTCATTCGTATCGGCATCTCATATAAGTGTTATTCCATGCATGTGTCGCGAGCCTGAGTCGCCCGTATGAGCGGTCAAGTGGATATATAGTCATTGCCGAGAGCGAAAACACGTATCGACTCGGCACGTTGAAGCCGGCGGCCGCTACCCACCACCTCGCGGTTCACACATGCGTGTGAGTTAGCGTCACGCACACAAACATCAACGCGGCAATGTATTGGATGTGTAGATATGACAGTACGAACGCTCACATTCAGAAAAAAAATAATATAAATCGATCGTCGATATATACCAATCTATGGATCGATCTCCAACCCGCGTCCTAATAACTCAATCTACAGATTTCTTGAAATCCTTTCCCTCTTCGTCATTCCGTTGTACGCAAAATTTATAAAACTAGACAAGGTTCGTTTGTTTGTAATAATAAAAAGCTAAGCTTTAAAACAGGTTTTAATATTTTATTTTATGGATTTTTAATACACACAGTTACCGAAGACGTAACAATTCTATTAATACGAACTTTGTAATAAAATTCAAAACGTGTTAGGTAAAAAGGAATGTCACGCTCACGACATGGCTACCAGCGTTTTATTATTATCTGTGGCGACTGGCGTGGTATTTTTGTTGTCAAGTCAAAATGCGAAAAGTCGCCGCCCGCCGCTAAAGAAACATCATTTCAATTTCATTTTATCAAACATAATTTCAACATTCAACAATTTTCTTCATTACTTGTGATACCTAAATAGCTATGGAGTCTGAAGTGGTAAGTGATTTTATAATTTTGGAGGTGTATCAACTCCTGTGAACCTTTTTATGTGCACTAAAGATTGCTAAGATTAAAATAATATTTCTCCTCAATACAGGTAAAAGGCAAACCTTCGACGAAGGATGAAACTAAGTTTTTGGTGGGTTTGGTAGAAAGTAATAAAATAATTCTTTCTAAAACAACCAACGCCACCAACAATAAAATGAAAACAGAAGAATGGATTCGACTTACAAACCATTTTAATGCCACTGCCACAATTTGTCGTCGAACACCACAGAAGCTACGCTTAAAATGGGAAAATTTAAAGAAGAATGCTCGCAAACACAGTACAAAATTAAGGATGAACCGCATCCAAGTAAGTTTTTGTTGCAATATTTGTTATAAATATTAATTTAATTGTTTGTGATTATAATAAACATAACATAACATCACGCCTTGTTTTCCTGAAGGGTTGGGCAGAGGTGTACTTGTAGTACATTTCGCCAGTTATGTTTTTTAAGTCCCATGTAATAAGGGGGCGAGCCTATTGCCATCAACCGGGAACAATTACAGACTCCAGGCTACTACTGAGAAATTACTGTTGGAAAACCCCAATAATACTTTGCTTTACTTGGGAATCGAACCCAGGACCTCATGCTCAGCAGTAGAGCTTGCAACCACTAGATCAACGAGGCAGTCATGAATATAATTAAGATTATTTTGACAGACTGGGGGTGGGGTTCCAGAATACATACCCCCAGATGATATACTGGACAGAGTAGCAGCTGTAGTGGTTTTATTGTGCCGTTTGGTGGTGACAAGGAACCAGAGGCGGCAGAAATTATTTCTGTCGATGACGGCGATGTAGGTGGTGATGAACCTATTGGGGGACAAGCTGGAGTGTTACTTCTAGACATTGCACTCAGCGTAGAAGGCATAAATATACCATTGTCATTGATGTGACCGAGTATGAGACATCAAGTGGTCCAAGTGTAGCCAATCAAACTGGTACTACAACCACACCCAAGAGGCTTACATTAAAAACGCCTAGAACAGGTAATATATTTTTTAAATGATTGTATTTATGTTTTTTTTTATTCATGAAATAGAGATGGTGAAATGCTGAAATTGTGACATTCACAATTTCAGCTTGAGTCACTCTTGAGTGTCTTGATTATAACATGGATTTGTATTTTTATTATGTAACAAAAGCTAAAGTAACTATATATTTATGTATAGAATAATAGTAGATTACAACAAGTGCACAAAACGAACCATTTTTATCCGAGACTTATAGCAATGTCGATAGTAATGTCGAGGATAAAATGGTTTTGTGCACGAGTTATAAACTCTGCTTTTCACTTCGATTGCGAGGAAATAAAACAGTATTATACTCGTACCATTAAAATTTCTTTAATTAAAATTCAAAGTAAAATTAAATGACATTGATATTAGGCTTGGGCTGCAGACCTATACAGCCTACTATTCAATTAATTTTGTAATAATAATATTCTTAAATTAATTAAATAACCTACCGTACTTGAATTTAAATTTTAATATCTTTTATGCCTTAAAAAACACATAAGGCAAATAAATTAAAGTAAATATTATAAAATAACGAATTCTATCTATGAACTTCTTATTGTGTTTGGCTGTATGGCTCATTTTCTTTGCCTTAATATAGATACATTTATGAGTAGATACGTTAATGATCTAGTGCACAAAATTCGATTTTGTGCAGCCTATATCCTGCACAAATAAGCACTTTCAGAACATGAGAAGTGACAAGATTATTATTGTGTATGTTGTTACTCGACTCTTACTAATGACTAAACAGATTTTGTTAGGTTTTAGAATCAGTAAAATGCAAATGATAAAAATATTTAATACTTACTGGTATTAAAGACGTTTACCATTTGTAATTTTCATTCGTGTTATTTTTTATAATAGTAACTGAGGATTATTTTTAAATATCCATTTTGATACATTGGTCTTAAAAAGATTGCTTACATGTTTATGAAATATTGACATAATAATACTTTAATTATAATCTCATTTATACTATTAGCATGTGTAATGGATGGGTTGTACATGAGTGTCACATGTGTTGGGAGCTTGCCCAATTTAATAAAAATGTGTAAAGATGGTGTGTTCTCCTATAAAAAAAATACAAATTATACAATAAAATAATTTCGGGTGCCTTGGAGATGCACACAGTATGTTTTAAATAAACAAACTTGCCAGATAGAACACTTCGGAGAGTCAGACTTTTAATCTGCCGGTGGGTAGCTAATTAAATGAATAAAAGAATGGAATTTCCTTTGCTAATACCTTGTTTAATGATTGCCAGTAGCTTCTGAGTAATTATGAAATTAAATACAAAATGTTATAGTTACTTACATTATTGTTATTATTGAATTTACATTATTATTGTTGAATTTAGATCATTATTGCATCTTTGTTGATAAAGAAAAAGGTAGGTAGTAAAAAAGATGGATTTAATAAAACCTCTAGGATCGTGGCGTTGAAGGTAGGGATAAAAATATCCCTTGTAGAAATACCGTAGTTGTATTCTGCAGAAATATATCCAGTAATGAAGACGAAAAGAAAAGAAATCGAAAAGAAAAGAAAACGAAAAGAAAAGACGTCGGGACCAGGGTCGGTCAATCCGGCTGTAACAAAATTTACAGAGAATTAATAAATTGTTCAGGATTCCCAATCGTTGACAATCGATGACAGCAAAAAAAACGTTCTAAAATCGACTAACTGACGAGAAGCATGTAACGATTTTTTAAACTCGTTACACATGTTTGTTGTATTTTAATATAGTACTTCTTTGAAAACTAACTAACAAACAAAGAAGTCAAGTGGTTTGTGGTGAGCTGAATATAATTATGAATGTAATGTAATTATTGAAAAAAAAACTTCTTTGTTTTCCAGGTAAGAAGAAATTGAAAACTGCTGATGATGGCAGAACATCCAGAAATGTTGCATTAGCAGAATATTATGCAGTCAAGAAACTTTGCATAGATGCAAAATATTTTGTTACAAAATGAAAAATTAATATTAGAAAATGAATATATCGACGGTCCCTACGTACATAAAGACATATCAAAAACCGAGGTTTACAGGAGAGCGTTATTTATGTTCAAACCGCTCTAGAAATAATTATAAAGGTACAATTATAAATATTTTTTCTATAATGTTTTATTAGCTTTAGGAACTTAATAATGGTATATAAACATATTTTCTTTTTTTATATTTTCTTAGAAAAACTGATAGATGACTGTTTCTACTCTGATATTAAAATAAAAGCATGTCAGGCATGTCGAAGTTACCTTTTTATACGCAGGAAAAAAGAAAACAGTTTAAAAAATAGAATTTAAATACAATGTTTTATGAAAACGTAGAATGATGTTATTGTTTTCATACGGATTTGTTAAACATTCTAAAATCAAAGTCAAAGTCAAATAATTTATTTCAATTAGGCACAAAAAAGGCACTTTTGAACGTCAAACTTTACAAAAAATAATAAAACTGATTCTAAAAATCGCCATGCATTGCCACCCATGGATTTAAAAAATACATCAATGAAGACATATCGCTTTATACGCGGTTTCATTCATTCAGGGTAGGACTATATTTCTTGCAATGTAAATAAAGACATGTCTTTAAATAAAAGTATCAGGATTGTGTTTTATTAATTTAAACAAGGTTTATAATTGAAAATTATTTATTGTTAATTGACAATCTTCTTAGCATCTAAACAATAGGTACTTGTAGCGTCATTGAAGCAGGAACTAAACATTAAAAAACACAGTTTTCTAAGATTAATAATTAACAATTATTTTTATTTAAGCATGAGCCTCAGCTTAATAATTATCTATTTAATAAAAACTATTTAATAATCATCACAGCATTATTCAGACTGATTCATCTTATTACTTTTAAAGTTTTCTTAATAGTTAAATAACAAAATAAAATGTATAAAAAAAAAACAGTAAGTATAAATAAATTTAACAATCTTCTTCGTCATTACCTTGTTCTTCGTTACTATGCATAAGGTTATTATAGAATGTATGATACTTTTTTGGGATAATCATCGTATCGCATAAACTAATCAAGTCTTTATATTTCACTTCAGTAATAGGAATAGGATTATTGTACACCTTCTCTAGTATTAGTTCTTTCTCCTTCTTTTTCCTCCCTCTAGTCAGTTTTAAATTATTGCCACAGTTCAGTTTTCTATAATTTTGATTATTCCTTTGCCCTTTTACTTCTCTTATCTTATTTCAAGAATTTTTCTCTGAATTTATATCTTTTAACCAGTTTTTAATATGTAGCCACGCTTTGAAATCCAGAACTAAGTCTTGGTTCACTTCTACGACTGTATAAGGTTGACTATTCTGTTTCGCCCAGTGTGTACCATTCATCTGGGGTGCCCGCGAACCAGTGTGTACCATTCATCTGGGGTGTAAATAAATTTATTTTTTGAAGAACGCTCTATTAATGCGTGAACGCTGTCTGCCTCATTTTGAGTATGGCCTTTTTCCAAGAATCTATGGCACACATCTACCTTAAATGTATTGCTTACATACAAGTACATAAAAAAAACAATGCGATTGCGATTCTGACCGGCACAGTTGTCCGACCAGAATCTAAAATCTTTAACTCCAGCTTCAACCTTGTTTTTAACGAAAGAAAACAAACAACTGGCCACTTCATTGGCGCCACGTTTAGCAACGGTTTCATCCCACATGTAACACGTAGCCTCCTTTAACCCAGCATCGAAAACGGTAAAATTATATACTGATAGTTTCCTTTTATAATACAGCACACTAATTTCGCCATGTGGAGTGTTATTTATTTTTTGGAAGTCAAACATCGCTGTGCATATATCAGAAGGATTCGATTGAGCTTCAATTTTATCAACTTTTTTCAATTCCCTGGCAAGTTTTTTGTTATCTATGTGTGACTTATGCTTCAGTTTATCATCATTGGTTGGGTTGGTGTTGTTTTTCATTGCGAGACACAGGTTGCATTGGTCTTTTTTAGGCATGTGAAAAGCTATATTTAGTTCTTTATTAACAATATCTTTGTATTGTCTTACAGAAGTAGCTATATTTTCAGTTAAGTTCAGCTCTTTACACCATACCGTATACAATTCGTACATTTTATTAAACGTCAATTCACTATCTAAATACTGTTTATTTGAGTCTTTGCGTGTATAATGACTTTCTATGGGCGCAAAACATTTTACATGTTGAATTACATTTTATTTCATGGCCGCATTTATAATAGTTGGATGATTTGTGTGAAAGCCCCTCATGTCTTTCGTACAAATACCCATATTTTTATCATGCTTGTCGATGGCAGCTTGTATAAAAGTGTTACTTATTGAAAATGTATTTTAAACATGGTTTTGCATACCATAATCTTCTCTTTAATGCCAATACCTGACAAAAGCGGCAAAAAAAACTTATAAACATTTAACCTCTTGGAATCCTGTGTCCATTGTTTTTTTCTTATTTCTTTCACATGTGACGCAATAAAAGACCACTGATGAGAATGGTCACCTAGATTCCAAAAGGTTTTGAATATATTTTGGCGAGCTACCACATCAAACTTTTCAAAACATTTTAATCGACATTTAGATGGACATAGACCCTTCTATTTGTTTTGCCATTTGTTGTTTTCCGGATCGAGATTTATGAGCTTCGCCTAAATTGACAAGCACCTTCCTTTTTTCATCTAGTCAGTTAGATTTGTTAGTAATTCTGTTCCTTGTTATTGCTTTTTTTACATACTGACGCTTTTTTTTTCGTTGGTGCGGTGTTGATGAACCAGACATTTTGCTGGATCCTAACGGGCTTGATCTTAAGGTTTCATCAGATAGGATAACTGAACTTTCGCTTAAATAGTTACATTCATTTACAGTGTCCCCAAAGGTCATGCATGGACTTGGCATTGGTGTTGAAACTAAAGATTCTTCAACAATATCATTTTCAGGTATTGGTTGTCGTGTTTCATTTTCACAAATTTTGGTCAATTCCATCATTCGAAATTTCCCCTACCGTATCAATTATATAATTTAAATCAATTTGCGATAGGATATTAACTGATGAATGATTGTGTGTGTTCTCCATCAGTATGTGCTTCGGCAACTTGTCTTTCGTCATTATAAACTTCCAAAGGCCGATCCTCAAGATCCATTGAAATATCATTTTCGGTACATACACGTGTCGCTAAAAAGAAAAAAAAAAACATAAACGTAAATAGTAGTAGTAAACGTAAATGAAAACAAATCCATAAATAAATTTAATAGTTACACGTATATACAAACATGTAGGACATGACTTCATATTAGAGAATACAATCCCGAGCATGTTTTTCAATCCCGGGCTTACGGGATTTTTGAAGCCTTTTCCCGGGATCCCGGGCCTATCCCGGGATTAGACGATGTGGTTTCTAATTGGGCTAAAATAAAAAAACACGAGTAATAAAAAAAAAATGTCTTTAATGTCTTTGCACAACACAAATCAGAATAATAATAAGAAAAGAAAAAACAGAAACCAAAAAATACTATACTTTTGCAAGAAATTAAATAACAGCACAAAATAACTATTTAGAATTTCGAAAATATAATCGCGGAAATATCAAAGCATCCAATGTTTGACTTCAGAGCCTGCTTCGTAGTTTATTGCCAACACCCAAACCAATAAGCAGCAGCTGAAAACGCTCGTTCAGCTTCTACGCTGGTTGGAGGAATAGACAATAGATACTTATATGCTGTTTCTAAGTGATATCCACGAACTCCTCCATTTTCGAACAGGTTCATTTCACGTCTAATACTATTTGCCAACCCCAATTAATTTTGTACTTGTACTTCAGGATCTGGGGATTTCATACTCTTGTTAATTTCCAGCTGTAACTTTTCCTTTAATGTCAATTGGGGTTGGGAGGTTTCTGACCTTAGCTCATCATCTGTTTGTGATCCTGACCTTGCTTCTTCTTCCGTGTAATCTCGACTTTTAAGTCTTTTAACAATACTCTTTATTTGCCTCCTCACTAAAGCCTGTGTCGGAACTGGAAATAAGTCGTGCCTTTCCAAATCCGAAAATAACTGATTTTCAACATCCATTCGTGGATTTTGTAAATAATTTAACACGCCAGTTAAATCATCACTTCGTCGTTGCTTTATACGATCCACTAAGGATGTTTTAATTTTTTTTGGCAAGTGCTGAGTTTTTGCCAGACAGTTGTTTTATAAGAAATTTCAAAGCGGCATCAGCTGTGCATAAATTAGCATCTCGCCGACAGATTGCTTCTACTGTCAATTTAATTGGGGTCAGCACATCAACAATTTTATTTACCAATTCAAAATCAACATCTTCTAAACGAATTGGATGATTGAGATCTATAAGAGCTTTTTGAATGCATGCTTTTAAAAGATAAAATCGCTCTAGCATTGTTAAAAGACTATTCCACCTGGTTTTACAGTCCAAAAGAAGTGACAACTCTTTTCCATGTTCAATGTTCACATATTTTTGAAGTACTGTTTCATTTTTCAATGGAGATCTTTTGAAATACACTACAACTTTGCGGATTTTCTTTATCAGCTCATTAATATTTTCATATTGTGTTAACTCTGGTACGTGTTCTGGCGCAAGATCATTTTGTGACATTACGATTAAACCTGATTCTGGACAGTCTAAGTCTTCTAAATGGTGTTCATCATCGCTGTCGTACATATAATCAACAGTCACAGCTGGTTCATTTATAGTATCATCTGAGGTAGGGCTATCTTGCAAATTATTATGTTTTTCATAAAGCACATCACAGACCGCCAAATTGATACCATGTGCGAGACACAGTTGTTGTTCAGTGCAAACAAGCCGCCCCACCTTTATCATAACATTCGGTCCATCGGTTACAATAGCCACGATCTCAGTTTCTAGGGAAATGTCAAATTTACTTAGACGCTCTTGCAATATACGAAGACAATTTTCAGCTGTCATACTATCGTAAATAGGAACACGTCCTGAGTTCCAAATTTTTTTATATGAATCTACGTTGACCGCCATGTATCGTTTATTGGAAGTTGAAGTCCACTCGTCGAAAGAAAGACTAAATCTTTCACCTGCACTTTTCAAATGTTTCAATTCTGCAGTTACTTGTGATCGCGACGATAGGTCGTGGTGAAGCAAATGAAAGATGAGTGGACTGTATAACATGTAAATATAATGAGAGAAAAATGAATTACAAACGGGTCGGTTATAAAGTAACAAGAAAATGGAGAATATGTAAAAAACGCGTAAGCGCAGCCGTGCGTGGAGGTGTGCAACAGCTGACTGCTGTGGCGCGGGCGCCCGCCTTCCGTTGTACGGCTGGCTGGCTCGCCGCTGTCCCCGCACCCCTCGTTCACTGCCGCCAGCGCGCGGCGATGGTGAGAGTAGTGGTCTCAACAACTTGCTTTCTGATTTTTTTCACTGTAATTCATAACACGTTTTCGAACAGTGACGGCTGACTTTGGTAAATCCGTGTATTTTGCTAAGAGCAATTTTCTCAAATCATCTGAGGTTATGAATACACTGAATGGAAATCCATCTAATGCAATCATTCTTGCCAAAATATCATCCAGGCTATCGTCGGCACTTTTAGTAAAATAATTATCTAACTTTCGCTTGGCTGGCGGCGGTGCTGTGTTCAGATTTTCAGAATCTTGACTTGTTGAAGCTGATATAACCTTGATGTTATGTTTTGATAACAAATGTGTATGTAATCGCTTAGTTGATCCACCCAAAGTCTTGAGGATGGCTGGGCATCGCTTACATTTAGCACTATTCCCGTCCTTCGCAACTAAATAATAACTCCACACTGACGTCGTATCATGTCTTTTTTATGTTTAACAAAGTCTCCCGCCATTTGAAATACTTAATTTCAGATAATTGACTTTTAAATTTTAATGACGTAGCCTACGTAACCCGTCAGTGCCCGTCACTGACAGAACAATAAATGAAAAAAATTGATCGTCGCGACGCCCCCGCAAGGAGGCGTGGCGAGCGGGGTCGGAGCGTCGCCCCTCGCCCGCGGAGGCCATACGGCGGCCCGCCTCTGCGGGTCCTCTCGATGGGGCGGCCTAAGGCGGCCTAGGTATTTGACGCAGCAAAGCTGCGTCTGTGTAGTGGTTGCTATGAATATTTCTGTAGGCGCGCCACGACGCTATACCATATAGCGTCGTTTTCTTCACGACACCACGGCGGTCAGTCCCCATCAGGTGAGACCTCCAGTTACCTGGAGGAGGCCCGATGAAGACGACCAGCGACAGTGGTGCCGGCTCGACGCACCTACAGGTAGATATGTAGTTTTCCCTCGCCCCGCTTACAGATCTAGCCGTTTACGGATTGAGGGACAAACAGTCGTGTATGTACGAGCGGTTTGTGTTGTTGTGTAACACCGCTCGGCGTCTACGTGCGTCGCGACGCACTGCGTCGCGGTCGCACGTGTTGTGTTTAGATGCATGTGTAGTTGTGGCTGTCTGTGTTTAGTTACGCGACGTGCCTATATTAACCTAGAACACGCCGCGCAACAGATGTGTGTGTACATCTGTAGAGTCTTATTATTTCGAGTGAGCTGCGTGTTACCTGGGTGCGGCTCACTCGAGGCGTCAATCCGGTGGATGGGGTCAGTCGTCCGCTACCAGGTCGCGGGGCAGGGGTCTCGCGTCAGGTGGGCGCGCGTGCAGTGGCGCTATCTGCCTGACATTGGGCCAGGCAGAGGCGTCGGCACGCGCGATCATCACCGTCGCGAGTCGCCTCACAAACTCATCCAGGCTCTCGATCCCGAGATCCCGATGGAGGACATCGTTCCTCACGAAACGAGGAGCGGCTACTATGGTCCGCAACGCATGGTTTTGTTGCGTGCGGAGCTGCTTCTTGCTCAACTCGCTCGTGTGGGCGAACCAAGCGGGCGCGGCGTACGTCAAGACTGGGCGTATGTACATCTTGTACACGCTCAGCTTGACGCGCGCCGGGATTCGGGATGTGAGCACTGGTCTGAGCAGGTGACGGGCGACCCCGCCCTGCGCGGCGACCTTGCGGACGTGTGGCCCCATCGTGAGGCGGCGGTCGATGGTCACACCCAAGTACTTGACCTGGGGCGACCAATCGACGGCGGCTCCTTGTAGCTTCAAGGGTGGTGGGAGGGGCGCATACCCAGTGAGCAGCGCCTGCGTCTTACCCACGTTAACCTAGAGCCGCCATTTTGACAGCCACTCGGGGAGTAGGTCGAGGGCGCGCTGCATTTTGACCGCCGCGTACTTCGCATTTAGCGAGGTAGTAATGTACGCGGCGTCGTCGGCATACAGCGCGAGCGTCGCCTCGGGAGTGGTGGGGATGTCGTCGGTGTAACGTGAGTAACACGCCGGCGAGATGCAGCTGCCCTAAGGCACGCCAGCCATCACCGGGCGGCCGCTGGATAGCGCCCCTTCGACCACCACCTTGAAGGTCCTGTGGGACAGAAAAGAGGAGACCACCCTTACAACGCGACGGGGCGCGTCGGACGTGGCCAACTTGTGTATGAGGCCCTCGTGCCATACACGGTCGAAGGCCTTCTCCATGTCAAGGAATACTGCCACCGAGTACTCCTTCTTCCCTAGTGCAGAAGTCAGTAGGTGCAGTACCCTTGACAACTGAAGCGTCGTGCTATGCTCCGCCCTGAACCCGAATTGCTCTGGGCGCGGCGCGATGTGAGGTTGGAGGTGTCGCAGCAGGAGTGCTTCGAACACCTTGGAGACTGTCGGCAGCAGCGTTATAGGCCGATAGCTCTCCGGCTTTGCTGTATTCTTCCCCGCCTTGGGCAGCATTATGACGCGCCCCTCCTTCCACGAGGTGGGAAAGACCCCCGTGCGCAGTATCGCCGTGTACAGGCGCGCCAGTGCCGCTACCGTACGGAACGACAAGTGGCGCAGCGCTGCATTGGTGATACCGTCAGCACCGGGGGCCTTCCTGGGCTTCGTCCTTAGGATGGCGCGTCTAACTGCGCCAGGCGAGAAGAATACAGGGTCCTCCTCGAGAGCTATCGGCGATGCGAAGTAGTCTCCTAGGTGTTTCTCGACTGCTGCGACATGCTCGATGTCGGCGGTCGGGTTAGGGCGGAACTGACGCTCCAGGTGTTCGGCGAAGACCTCCGCCCGGTCCTCCGCTACATACTTGAGCGCCCCGTCGCTGTTGAGCAGAGAGCGCAACGGGGCTGGGGTCTTCGATAGCTGGCGGCACAGTTTGTGTACAGACGGCCAACTATCAATAGTGGCGTCTATTCTCTCCTCCCAGCCCGCGGCGGTATGGGCCGTAAGCTCGGCCTTTACCTTCTCCGCGAGACGATTCAGTTTGGTCCTCAATGTGGGGCATCTATGTTGTTGCCACTGCTTGCGAAGACGCCTCTTCGCGGCGATGAGTGCTGTCAGACGCGCCGGCAAGGGGGGCAATGGTCCTCCCCCCTGCAGCAGCGTCGTCGTCGCCGCTTCCAAGGCGCTCTGTATGCAAGCAGTGACGTCATCCGTCGCTTGCTCTACGTCCGCGGAGAAAACAATAGGCCGAGCTGGCGTGGTGGTCTCCATCTTCTCTGTGAAGGCTTCCCAGTCAATACGTCGACGTGGCGCTACAGGTTTCAGTCGGGTCGGCATGCCCGATAGGACGACGAGTACAGGTTGGTGGTCCGATTGTAACTCGTCGTCGATCACTTGCTGAGTGATCTGGCAGTACTGGCGTACTGGCGTGTACTGCGATGTCCAGCACATCAGGCATGTACCTCACTACATCTGGGTAGTGCGTCTCGGGGCCGGACACCGAGTACCCGAAGGCTTCCGCGTCCGCGAAGAGCCGTCTCCCCTCGGTGTTCGCACTCATTGAGTTCCACGCCGGGTGTTTGCAATTAAGGTCGCCGGCAAGGATGACTGCGTTGTCGCTATGCGTGCCAATTAGCGCCCGCATCTCAGCCATAACAAGGCGGGATGCGGGCGGCTTGTAGCACGCATAGATGCTGATGTCCTCGCCGGCAACGTGTAGTTGCACACCCAGCGCGTAAAAACTGCTGAGCGACGGTAAGGGGAGCTCCTGATGGACGACTCTCCGCCTCACAAGTACCGCCAGACCACGGTATCGGGCATCCAGAGCCGACCTCTCATCCTTCCGGTAGACATGGTAACCCAGGAACCTGGCCCTGTCTTCGGCTCCCAGGTGCGTCTCGCTGATTAGCGCCACGTCGATGTCTTGATCCCGAAGGAGATGGCGGAGGGGGGCGACCTTTTCCCTAAGGCCGCGGGCGTTCCAATGTACGATCCTTAACGGTCTAGCCATCACAAAGTGACAGCAATGTGGCCAGACCGTCAAGGATGACCGACTCTATGTCTCGGCCCTACCTTATGGCTCTGATTAGATCCATCAAGAGCTTTATCGCGCAGGTTGTAAACTCACGGTTATGTTGCGCGCTATTTGGCGCGATAGGGGCGACACCATGCGTCACCGCTGGGAAGTTTTCCCTCACGGTGACTGGCCGCTGTGCCATCATGGCGTCGGTGGCGACGCTGGTGGTGCCACGCGGCTTTTGGGCGAACTTACTAGTTCCCGCATTCCGCCGCTGCGCCGTCTTGTCGCTGTTGCTAGTAGGTTCGTCCACTAGTGTCGTCGTGTGCGCCGTCCGTGAGTCGGCAACCTGCGCAACTGGGGCAGGGCCGGCCTTAGGGATGATGGCGTCTTCGTCTTGCTGCGTCGCCGGGGGGGTGGTTTTCTTCCTACCCTTCCCCCCCTTTTCTTCTTCCTCCGCTTTGAGGAGGAGGAGGCTTGGTCCCTAGGTGTGGGCTCATTAGCCGCCGCCATCAGCGTCGGCCCATGGGCCTCTACGACGTTCATCTGTTCTTGCGGCCTAGCCGCTTGCGCCCGGCTTGTGGCCGTGATGGCGACGGTCCCCGCTCGCTTGTTTTTGATTTCGCGTTCAAAAACGGGGCACTTGATGTTGCTCGCGGGGTGCGGGCCACCGCAATTGACGCAGGTGGCCGGCTCTTCCCGCGGGCGCGGGCAGTCACGTGCCGCGTGCTCGCCCCCGCATCGCACGCAAGCGAGCGGTCGGTGGCACTGGTGCGAGCTGTGCCTGAATCGCTGGCACCGGTGGCACTGTCCGGGCCCACGCTTCCCACGCCAAGCCTCGATCTTGACACCCCGCATATACATAAACACGGTGGTGTCGAAGATCGTCTTGACGTCCGGGGTCTTCTTAAGAATCGCGTGGAACACGCAACCGGGTCGTCCTTGTGCGCCCTTTATGTGGCGCACATACTCCGGCTGGTATCCCATCACCCGGAGTTCCTCCTCGATCTCCTTCGGGTCCGTATCCGCCGGTAGGCCCCTGATGGCGATCTTCATGTTCCTGTCCGCTGGTAGTGAGTACGCGAACCAGGACACGCCCGCACTCTTCTCCAGGCCAGTCAAGTAGCGCTGGACCACCCGATAGTCATCCTCGGTGTCCGGGGTGAATTTCACCCCGGTCCCGTACGGACGAGCACTTGGGGGCCGGCCCAGCTGCGCATGGATGGCCCGCAAATGTGAGGCCCAGTTCGGTAGCGTCTCCACCACCAGCGGCGGGAACCTCAGCTTCTTGTTGGTTTTCCCCTTCTGCTGCTGCTTCGTAGACGGCGCCGAGGACGAGGCGCCGGCGGCGGCGGCAGGGGGGGGAATGTCTGTGTCAGGGGCTGGGGGCGAGTTTGTGAGTCTCGGGGGTTGTTAATGTGGCCGGCGGTGTCGGCGAACGCGGTGGTGTGAGGCGGGCCGCGTCGGCAAAGGTAGGCGACGTCGGTGCACCCCGACCCCGCGTCGCGCTTTCGCGCTGTGGACGCGGCGGGTCGAGGCAGTAACGCTTCGCCTCCTCCGACGCGGCCTCGCCGGAGCTTCTTCTTCTTCGCTGGGGTCTGGCCTCGAGCTCGAACTCAAAGCTGAACCCCAGCGAAGGTGTTGGTGACGCCGGCGACATGAGTGCGGCGGCGGCGGGTGTGCCGCCCGCGGAGGGCCGCGATCCGGGTCGTGAGGTCATGTCCGGGGACATGTCTCCACGACCGGACGCGGCCGAGCCCACGGACGCCAGCGATATGCTCGACCCAGCGCGGGAGGAGCATGCCGACAGCATCGCGGGCGAGTCGCAGGCGGACAGGCGGGGTGGCGCCGGCGAAGCAGGCGCCTGCGTCATAGAGTGTGCCGGCCTGTATCGTTGGCCGACACTTGCTGGCCGCTCCTGCTCAGCCATCACCGGCCCCGCCAGCGAGCGGCGGGGGTCGGGAGCGGCGGTGCGCGGAGCGGGCACAGCTTGGGCCGTCTTCTTAATCGCGCCGGTAGAGGGCGCGGGCGGCGAGACGAACCGCGGCGGCGGAGCAGCGGTGCGCGCTGGGGGCGCGTGTGCCCGTGTAGCTGACACGGGGGTACGCGGCGTTGGGAGCGCGGATAAGGCTCATTTGCTAGCGCGGATAAGGTCGTTTTGCTTGGTGACTTCAACATTAACGTGTTAAATCAGCTGGAAAATAAAACAAAATTACTTAACAACTTTTTACTATGCTCCAAGCTAATTGTTACTGAGCCTACCCATTTTACTGACCATAGTGAGACATTAATTGATGTTGTGTGCACTGATGCCCGTGTGTGTGGGGAGAGACCCCATACATATACCTGAGCTTGGCCAGCATGCAGTGATATCTATTGAACTTAATTTTAAATTAGAGAAACCTTCCCCACACTGGATCACCTATAGGCCACTTAAGGATATACTGTTAGACAAATTTACTAATGATTTGAATAGGATGGACTGGGAATATATTGAGGGTATGGAGGATGTGAACTCGATGGTAGCAACCTTCAATGAATATATTTTGAATCTCTTTGACTTACATGCACCCCTTAAAAAAGTTTTAATCAAAGAAAAGTCATACCCTTGGATAACATCTACTGTCAAGGAAATGATGAAGTTGCGTGACAAATGCCATGTTAAGTCTAAAGCGACTAAATCTGAACATCATGTAAACTCATACAAAGAGCTTAAATACCTAGTCAGGGCCGCTTTTGAAAGTGAAAAGTGTGCATATTTTAAAACTTATATAAATAAAAACATTAAACAGTCAAAGAGATTATGGAACCATATAAAATCATCCATAGCAGTTTCAAAAAAGCAGGAGCACAGTCTACCACATTTTTGTAACAACCCTGAAAAAATAAATGACCACTTTTTGGATGTGCCTGGCAGTGGTAGGGTCAGTAATGCTGATTTAACTTTCTTTGAACACCACAGATTCAGTAATACTCATTTCCAGCTTGAGCCAGTCCAGGAGGAAATGGTACTAAGACTTTTACATGGTCTTAAGTCCAATGCTCAGGGTTCTGACAATGTCTCCCGTGAGATGCTGATGATGACTCTTCCTCGTTCCCTTGGAGCTATAACGGCCACTGTCAACAGATCCATATCCTCATCCTCTTTTCCGGATCTATGGAAATTGGCTATAGTTAGGCCCATCCCCAAGGTATCTAATCCCACTAGTGTGAAAGATCTTCGCCCAATTAGCCATTTACCATGTCTCTCCAAGATTCTGGAGAAAGTTGTGTCTAACCAGCTACGGGCATATCTTGAGCAGCACGGTATTTTGCCACTGGCTCAATCAGGATTTCGTAAGGGGCACAGCACAGCCACAGCTCTTCTTGACGTAGTTGGCAATATCCTGGAAGCCAGAGAACAGGGCATGGGTACCATGCTTGTGCTGCTAGATTTTTCACGTGCATTTGACTCAATCAATACGTCCCTTCTCCTCTCCAAGCTGTCTTACTACGGATGTCAACCCGAAACAGTCCAATGGTTTCAGAGTTACCTGAGTCACCGTTCTCAGTTTGTCCAGGTAACAAGTGACAATTTAGGAGATGTTATGTCCTCCAGTCCGAGACAAGTGAACCGCGGTGTACCTCAGGGATCGATCCAGGGCCCGCTTCTCTTCATTCTGTACAGTGCCGACATCATCAACTGTCTGAACAACACCAAATTCCACCTTTATGCTGACGATCTGCAGATGTATCTCTCATTCCGTCCTCAGCAGTCTGCAGAAGCTGTAGATAAAATGAATGAAGATTTAGATAGGATTTCAGCATGGTCAGTGAGAAACTCTCTGGTTCTGAACCCAGTTAAGTCCAAGTTCATTATAATGGGATCAAGAGATTTCCTTCATAAAATGTTAGGGTATAATTTGGACTTGAGGATTGACGGGTGTTCTATTGATAGGGTGCAAGAAGCCCGTAATCTTGGGGTGGTGTTTGACGAGCACCTGCACTTTGAGACACACATCATGGAGGCTGTGCGCAACTGTTTTACCGGTTGAAGCTTCTGTACCGTGTACGTCCCTACATAAGTGTGGATATGCGTGTTATGCTGTGTGAGTCACTGCAACTGCGGCTGCTGTGTGTGTGTGTGCTTGTTTTATCCAAGCTGAACTATGCTGACACTGTGTATGGTGCGTGCATCCTCGGTAGAAGTGAAAGGCTGATCCAGCGAGTACAGAATGCTTGTGCAAGATTTTGTTTCAATATCCCTCCCCGATCTCACGTAACTCCATTTTTAATTAAGGGTAAATTGATGAGAATGTCAGATCGCAGAAAGCTTCATCTGGCTACCCTACTCTTTGGCACCATTCTCACAAAAAAACCAGAATATCTTTATAAGAAATTGACCTGGTCACGTGACATAAATAAAATTAAAACAAGAGCATCTTCTTACCTTCTGTTGGCTCCAACGCACAAAACTGCTGCATTCCGTGGAAGCTTTAAATTCGCTGCCTCTCGCTGCTGGAATGATCTGCCACCTCCTTTTCGTGCTATAAAAACAGTTGGAACTTTTAGTAATAAATTTAAGCAACATTTGTTACGAGTACATAAAGAAACCAGTTTTTAAACTCACCCAGGGACTGCACGCGGTTGGTATTGGTGAGCTTAGCAGAGTCTTAAACTCTTATCAGCATGATTTTACTTCAATCGCTATGATTTACTCGGTGGCTGAATCCTTTTCTTCCGATTTTCACAACACAACACAGTCAGTCACAACACAACGACACTTTACATTATTCATTGCACCTCTTTCTAGCCTTATCTTAAATTTATTCACACGTTGCTTAATTTGTGTCTATACCTCTTGTTAGAGAGTAGTATAATCTCTGTTCCAGAATAAAATGTCTAAATTCCACTTTACTTTTTGACAGCTGAATGCGTCGCAGATTTGCAGTACGCCCGCGTCCCTTCGCTTGTCACCATAGATATTTGTCTATACCATGGACAAGTGATGTTGGAACGTCGGGCGTGCTATTAGCTAAAATATTATTTATTGTACATAGTTTTGGTTTTTATTTTTTGTTTTTAATTATTATTTTATTGTTTTATCTTTTTTGTAATCCCCTTTATTGGGATCTATGTAAGTCCGTAGGTGTGTCCGTGGCATCACAGTGGGCCCTATCAGAATACCAGCGCGGTGGTATTTAATTATTATTTTTTTAATATCGCCGCATTATGCTGAGATAGGGGCCTTTTTGGCCTCGCACAGGTCTTTTTTATTTTATTTTTTGTTAGTTTTGCTGCTTCTTTTTTTATTTTATATAATTTTGTTCTTTTTTTAAAAAATATTATTACTGTTTGTATTTCCTGTGCGTGTCCCAAATAAAATCTTTTTCTTTCTTTCTTTCTTTATTTTGAGTATTTCCATCATAATTGGTATTTGTTATTTCCGATTCCAAGTCAACCTCGGGGGGAACTTCCTCAATATTATTATTCCTACAAATATTGTGTAGTACTGCAGTGGCGATAATTATTGCATGAACAACTGGCAATGAAACACGCATTGTGAGCCACAACAGGGAATCTTCGTTTCCAAACACCAAATGTTCTGAAAACATACACTTAATTAGTCCAAATAAAAATAAATCAAGTTCATAATGAAACGATTGTGTTTGTCATTAATTTTGTCGCAATCACTCTACAACTTGCCTATTGATGCATTACCTTTCAATTGTGTTTCTAGTCCGAATGTGTGCTTCATTGTATCTTTGTCCAGCTTCAGTCCTTGGATTTAATAGAGGTGTCAGTAAATAGCTTCTATTTGGATAGGCACTGTCTCCAAGTAGCCAACGACCATTTAACTGTCCTGCATCACATTGGGCACAAAAGTATAAATTTAACATTACTTAACTAATCTTATAATTTATAAAGTAAAACCGGAACCTCTTAGGATGGAATTGCTGAAAATTGTTGCATCATGGGTAGAACCCGGCCAGCGAGCAACCACATTCATGAGTCTTAAATCAGCATCACATAGACATTGAGAGAAAAGTAACCCTTTCTGTTCCTAAATTCTTCACCTATTAATAGACCTGAAAGAAGTTTTATGTTAGGCATAATATTAAGTATCTATTTATTAAAATTGCAAAAATATTTATTATGTATTTACATGAAGATTGTATACGAATATGTGTGCAATCTATTGCTCCAACAACCCGAGGAAATTCAGCTATTTCATAAAAAAAATCCATGATTCATAAAAATGTATTCATCATACAATGTGGCAATTGCTGGTGAAATGTCCCGTGCTATTCTGCCTGCTGTTGATTTTGATGCTCCCACAAAATCAGCTACAGAAATCAGCATAAAGCCTAATGCATAAAATCTTAAAGTCATCAACAGTTGATGAAGCGGTGGCACTCCATGATTTCTGAAATAATTATAATACTTAATTTAAAAACAAAGTTCTTTATTTAATAGGTAGCTGTTATTTTTTACTATTTGCACCTTACCTTGATGAGGTTACACGGACGAGAGGCATAATTTCGGTCAACAGTAAATTTACTGCTAATTTTGAAAGCCTAAACCTAAAAGGTAAACTCCGCATCATCCAAACTTTGCATGTAGTTCACCCTTTTAATTCTCCGCGCAGAAGCACGTTGACGTCTTATTTCTTCACCAGCGTCACTATCAGTACTATCCCAATCCGATAATTGGGCCAGAACTTCCATATCACTATCACTGTCACATATTGATAGTGCCATTTTTCAAATAAAGTCCGTGAAGTCAATCTTAAATCTAAGGAAATACTAAGATTAAGGTTTAGATTGTTTACACGGATAGGATATTGACACACTCCAACTGTCATTTTCGAACAGAGGTCAATCTGTAGTCTATGATCCGTCCTCTCAAAGATCAATTGGTTGAAAAGATTGCAATTGCAATCCGCGGATCGTTTTTAGCTACACTTTTCTACAAATCTGGATTGAATTTTCGATCTTAAATCTAGAGATATTAGATTAGATTGGTTATTAACCCGTCGCACGCGCAATTAGCAGACTCAATAGAATTTTATTGTCATTTGTGTGAAAAATAATACAATATTAATACACGATCATCACTTTATTAATGCTTATATGTAGGTATTTTAATTGTAATACACTTTAACAATTATTGAGCAAATAAATCAAACTATTAGCTTAACTTTCAGCAAACTTTATAGTAAAACAAAACCATTTAGTAAAGCAAATCGAAGATACGAACTAATTAGTTAAATTAACCGTCAGATTAAACAAATAAATAATAATATTCTATTCCAAATAAAGGAGCTACTAAAAGAGTGTTCCGTCGTACGGTCCAACCGAAAAGAGATCGCGGCGCGCCGTGCGAGCCGGTCTCCTCCCTACCACCCGCAGCGGTGGTCCGATGTTGACGTCACGGAGAGTTAGGCGACGTTTGTAGTTCCGGTCGCTAATAACAGATTGCGCTCGCTCCACGAAGTTGCCAACATTTGCACACATGGGGTGCAATCGACATTTTAAGAGTTAATTTCGGCCGCAAATGTAACCATATGTACCACATGCTTGGGAGACTTGATCTATTGAGAAGGGGTAAGTGTCCCAAAGGTGACCGACAGAAGATACACTTCATACATTCATTAAAAGTCATCTTTTGGGCGTGAAGTAAAAGTAAAAGACAAAATAGAACTTACATCTGTTTTATTTAGAAACATTATCATCATAATTATCATAAAACTTTCTTTTCTTACCTAACAATTACTCTGTAAGCTTCAAAACAACTCAAATTCGAAACAATCTTGTTTCAAAATTCTTATTCAATAATTACTTATATTCAATATTTATTATTCACGTAGGAGAATCCGTTTCTGAAAATGATACATCAAGCTTCTATGACAGCGATGAACAAAATTTTAACAAAAATGATTAAATTTAACCTTTTTCAAATTATGATTACGTATTTTTGTTAATGATGTTGATGTATTAGTAACTAAATAAATGTGTTACAAATACATTATAAAGGTTTCATTTTATTTAAAACATTAAACATACAAAATATTAGAGTAATTTAAATTTCAATATTTGAACACAATAAAATTTATTCATAGTTTTTGTGCAATCAGTACTCGTAATATCTCACTTATTACCAAATTTGTTGGTCAACTAATCATAACTAGCCGACCGCGCAAGACAACGCACGTGTCAATTTCATAGAGTAGCTATGTCAGTGCAGCGCCAATAATAATGAGCGATTAATGACGCTACTAGTTGAGCAACAAATCCGTGGATTTGTTTGTTTGCGTTGTGAGTCTTGGTGGCGCTTTGTACTTGACATACTTTCACAAATACTTTCAAACGTTTTGAATTTTGGAGGGGTGGGCCACGTTATCGTAGTTTATCTTTAAAATGTATTAACAATAAACTTTAGTATTAACATCAGTCAGTTTTATCAGTTTGCGGCTTTAGGTTTGTTTGTCCATGGTACAATTTGCTGGCGGTTTCCAAATACTTGGATAAATCCGATTCTTCGTTTGTAGTAAAAACTTGCGCCTGTTTATAATTCGGTTCATATTTGGGAGAAGAACTTCCTGCAGCAATTGCATCTCTTTTTTTTCACATACCGCTTTAGGGTTGGACCTCATCTGGCAGCACGGAATCCCATTTGTTCCGCCTGTGCTACCACGTGCTGCAGTATGCTGCCGCATGCGAACGCGCGCTGTCGCATTCCGCAGACAAAAAAGGCGATCGCACGCGTCAGCATGCTGCAGCATGGGTGGCATACTGCCGCGTTCTTTCATGATCAGTTTAGTTTCAAGCGCGAGATGGATAGGACCACGGAAGAGAGAGCAGTGATTATAACGTGTATTTTGCAAGAAATGCAAAATCAAAATAATAAAAAGAAACGCATTCGCAAAATAAAACGGAGATACTGGGTTTATCCTTTTTGGAAGCAGAGAGCGGTTCATGGACAATATGTTACGCATTATCCGGATTTAGTAACATATCCAGATGGTTTCGTAGATCATTATGGAATGACTTTAAATGATTTTAATGAATTAGTTGACCTATTGTTTGTTTGTAGTAACTGTAACATGTATAACATTAATTAGTATTTACCTAATACTTTCCAAGTTGAGATTTTAAACTTTGGTCTGGTGAACTGTTGACTTACTAAGCTGCTGACATTCTGAAGTGTTGAGATTTTGAATCGTTGGTCTTACGGTGTTGATGTTTAAACTGCTGATATTATGGCTGTTGATCTTAAGTATCAAACCCGCGGTTTTTTAAAATCTCAATTTGGAAAGTATTAGGTAAATACTAATTAATGTTATACATGTTTTAAGTAAACATAATTTGACGAGGGGTGCTTACCTTTTATTTACTTTTTGGTCGGTCAGGTTACATACTTGAGTAATTACACAATATATTAAAATAAGTAAATAAATAACAATTGTAAATAAAAATCCTATTTAGTTTTCTTTTAATACTTATATTGAAAAAAAAAATATGTTTGTAAACTTCTTAAATAATTGATAATTACTAAATTAGTAATACAAACTACGAAAACAATTTATAATAAAGCGATTCAAATCACGTTCTTTTATCATTTAAAACATTACGTACGTAAGTCAGCTACAAAAAATAACGAAAAATATTGGTAATTTTCATACCCAATTAAATATTAATTTGTAATTATTTAAATTTATATGTTATATAAATAACTTTTTTTTTATGTTATTGTGTCCATTTCCTCTTTCTTCGATATAACCCTTTGTAAAGCTTCTTCATTTTTTTTTTTTTTACGTGGTGGTGTGCGTGGCACCTCTGCTAGGATCCTTTCTAGATAAAGCATTGTTGATTTTTGCTCTATAAGAATAAGAATAAGAATATTTATTTGCATAAAAACATGGTATAGAAGATGGTACAAAAATTAAATACAGAGCATACATGTTTTTGCTTAACATTATAAGCGTGCAAATTTTTCGTTCATAAGTAGGTACATTATATTTACTATTTAAAATCTTACAGTAATTTAAATTTTTTGTCAAAAAAATCTTTTACACTATAAAAACTATTAGTGGACAGCCAATCATACAATTTACTTTTAAATAATCTTGTATTTACATTTTTTAGGTCGCTCGGTATCTTATTAAATATTTCTACACACATATACAAACAGCTTTTATTATATTTAGCTAGCCTTGGCATGACATCCAGTACTAGCCTGTGAGGGTCACGCCGGTTTCGGGGATGTACATCGTCTGCTTTTGTAAATAATTCCTTATGCTTCCACACAAACATGCATATCTCATATATATAAAGAGACGGTAGCGGTAACAAACCAAGTTTCTGAAATACCGGCCGACAAGAATCGTCGGATTGAAGCCCGTAAATTGCTCGAATGCATTTTTTTTGTGCAACAAATGCTCTATTTTGATCGGTGCTATTGCCCCACATAATCAATCCATAGCGTAACACCGATTCAACATATGCATGATATGATGTTATTGCCGTTTGGATGTTTGTTATATTCCTTATTTTTTTTAGCGCGTATACAAACTTATTTATACGTTTTGAGACATTATCGACGTGGGATTTCCAATTCATATCTTGATCCAAAGTAACACCTAGAAACTTAGTTTGCGTTACTTCAATAATTTTATTTATATTAATTTTTTTATTATATTGAGAATTATATGATCGGTGAAATTGAATATATACAGACTTTGCAAGATTTAATGATAAATTATTTTTATTTAGCCATTCAATCAGTATGTCAATTATGTTATTAATTTCCGCTTCATGATCGTCAATTGTATTATTATTTTTATCAGATGTCACAATAATGGAAATGTCATCAGCAAATAATATACATCTATGATTAGTTATATTAGTAATAGAATTAATATAAAGAAGGAATAAAATTGGGCCTAATACACTTCCTTGTGGGACGCCATATTTGTTACATTTGAGTTCAGAAGAGTGTGGTTTCATGTCGTTATATCCATTCAGTTTTGTAATTATAACACGCTGTTGTCTGTTACTCAAGTATGTCGATATCCATTGAAGTACAATGCCTCTAATGCCAATTGCCTCCAATTTCTGTAGTAACAGGTCGTGAGATACAAGGTCGAAGGCTTTAGATAAGTCAAAAAACAACCCCGTAGTAAGGTGGTTTCGGTTAATATTAGTCATTATGGTTTTTATAAGAGTGAAGATAGCTAGTGTTTTGGATTTTTTTTTTTGGAAGCCAAATTGATCTTTTTTAATAATGGTAAATTTATCACAATAGTCAATCAATCTCTTACACATACATTTTTCGAAAATTTTAGATATAATAGGTATTAATGTTATAGGTCGATAATTATTAATGTCAGATTTGTCACCTTTTTTAAAAAGTGGCTTAACAATTGATACTTTTAGTGATTCCGGAAAAATGCCAAGTGTAAATGATAAATTTATTAAGTATGTCATTATAATAATAAGTTCATCAGTGCATGCTTTTATAATCTTAGTATTAATTTCGTCATAACCTGCCGAACTTGTGTTTTTTAATGATGACATCACCGCTCTGACTTCGTTTTCAGACACAGGTTTTAGAAACATCGAATGAGCTAGTGAACTTTCGTCACAGTTCGGCTTTGTACTTGTGCTAGAGTGTGCTGTATTAATATAGTGGTTATTAAACGCAGTTGCAATTTCTATGGGGTCTGTAAGTACTTTATTGTCAATTAAGATGTGTTCTATTTCGTTCTTATAATTACTACCGATAATTTCATCCGTAATTACGTTCCATACCGCTTTGCATTTGTTTTCACTTTTGTTAATAAATTTTATATTTGCATTCCTCTTTGAGCTATATATGCATTTCTGTAAAAGTTTTGAATATTGATTATATTTAATTTTATTGTTTAGCTTTTTATTTTTATAGTATTGATAACGTAAGAACCGTTTTGTTTTACAACTTTTTTTAAGTCTTTTATCAATTCCTTCAGAGTTTTCGACAAATTCCATTTTTTATTGCTCAATAATGTGTTCCACCTTCTGTGCCAAGCTTCAATTGAGTTCTGCGATCGAGGCATATCTTGGCACAAATTTTCATGGATTGACCATAGACTTGGGGCAAACAATGGTTCAGTTTTTTTTATAATAACAGTCGTTGAATTTTTGTTTTTTTTTAGTTATGTGACCATGTACGTAATATCGCCGAAACCATTGTACCAATTCATGGGCTTTATCTGGAATTAAACTTTCCGCCATCAATCTATCAAATGCTTGAGGAATTTCTTCTGAGGGCAGAAAAGCCAAAGCAAATAAATATCTTATTTTCAGTGCAAAGCCAGAATCATTACCATAATCTGCAGCTAATCCATGTTTTTGTATTTATTTCCACACGTTTTGAGTAAAATGAAAAAAGCAACATTTATGGATACTCGATGAAAAAACACGTTTGCAGGCATTTATTGCAGCATTTTCAAAGTCGGTTAACACATATAGCGGACTTAATAACAGTTCGAAAGTATCACCACATTTTTTCACTTCTCGAAAAAATATTTCATAGCATATTTCAGTTTTAGACGGCAGAAAAGCATAAACCATTGGCAGTAATCGCCGTGATTATTCATCGTTTCCCACTAAAGCGTGTATTGTGTACATAGGAACGGAAGTGGAGTACACCTAAATGTACCATCCATAATCCAGTACAGAGCGCAATCAAGGAATTGCTAGTTTTGTTTTGTTGTAAAAATCAAAATACGTCCAACACCCTCAACTTCTTCATTAAAAAACAAAAATTGTTCGTCATCATCAACTTTACATGCCCAGTTGGGTAATTCGTTTAAAAGTAATGTAGATGTTGAATTTTGTCTTCTGACTCTGTTAATCATTTGACGCAGTGAATTTTTACTAGGTAAATACGGCGCACTGGTGCTGGGAACACCCTCTAAAGAAGATTGTATTATCTGCACCGGTCCATAGAAGTTTCAGCAGTCGATTTTATTGTATCGATTACCTTCAATGTTTCTACACGGCTTGGATCAGGCATATGGTTGTGCTGTATTTTACAAATATCTGATGTTATAAATATACCATTGTCGGTACTTACAGTTTTAACAAGTCCAGAACAATGCATTTCCTTGGTTTGCGTACATTTCCAGTAGGTTGTATCTTTGCGTACATTGTTTTTCATATATAAATAACCATCAATATGCAATAATTCACGCTTTTTCTGCGATTTCACGAATTTTGCAGCACGTAACATTTTATAGAACGATTATATAACCGTAATGCGTAACATGTAATATAGTTGTCATTCAAATATACTTTTACCCTCATTTTCAAAATAATACAAATTGCTTACGCGTTACTACTATAGTTGCAAAACTTCTTAAAAATTCTGAATAATTCCGGAATACTTCTGGGAAAGTTTCTTTAAATCAGAATTATTCAAAATGAATATAATTAAGTTTTTTTTTTTGCTGAAAAATCGTATTTTGCATCGATCGTCGTTCGTCGCCGCCGCTGCCCCTCTATGCGCCGGCGCCAGCCGCTGCGCTCCTCGAGTCGTGCGTGCAGGCAATGGCGGTGCGGGGTGCGGTAAGACGGGAGATGCTCCCCGGAGAAGTTTTCCCTCGCCCCGCGAGAAAGATTCGTACCCCGCAATCGAATGTTTCCGCGGAATATTTCGCCTGAATAATTCAATGGGAATAAGTTTGTGGTGTGGTGGGTGAGTTAATTATTGTTCAGTGGCACATACGTAAGTAAAATATAAATGTTTATTTTATTATAAATGGAATTGATTAAGTATATGTTGATATTTTTATAGGTAGATAATTATGTTAGCCTGCGATTAACAGGATTTTAATTCATTTGTTTTTAGGTCGGTACCTACTTATTTCGAAATCGAATGCTATTTTGGAACGAAGTTCCTTATCGCGCGTTGTGAAAGGGGCTAGACGGAAAAAATTCTTACGAAAAGTTGTCACGACACTTTTTACCCGACACTTTTTGCGCGACGCAAAGGAGGGTAATGTGTTTATTACCATGGAATGGAATGGAATGGAATGGACGACTGGACAGGAATGGAATGGAATGGAGTGGTGTGGAGTGAGGTGGAGTGGGGTGGAGGGTCGAAAATCGCTTGAACCTTTTTTTTAACCTGCTTTTTTTTAACCCGCATGCCATATCCCCGTCACGGGGACAGCGGGACGTGATTAAATTTACTTCCCGTTGTCCCCATAGTGTATATTCTTTGTCCTCTTAAATCTGCATTCTGTTGTAAGCTTAGTTTTTACCATGGGAAAAAGAAAAGGGAAATAAAACAAAATTTATTTATATGTATTCGAATCATAATTTGAAGTAAAATAAAAACAAATAATAATTAAATTTGCACAAATAACACAACTTGAGAATTATAAATATAGTAGTAGAAGTATTACGTGTGTACTATGATTATTATGTGATGAGTATTATGTGTTTACTATGATTATTATTTTTAAGCAAGTGATTGTGATATTTTTGTTGATTTTATACTTCTACTACTATATTTATAATTCTCAAGTTGTGTTATTTGTGCAAAGGAGAATGGGCGCTCTTGTATGGGCTCCGTCCCCAGAATTTTCCAGACTGTATCAAATTGAGCGATACGTCTTTTTAAACCTTATAATAATGGCTTTATTTTATTCTATTACACTAACCAGCGCACTCGTGCAGGGGAAGAACTACGAATGATTTAAAAAAAAAACAGAAAAGAACATTTTCGCTTAGTTTACCATCGTCCACCTCTTTTGCCTTGCAAATATCCTGGGGTATGTCTAGCTAGACTATTCTATCCATCCAAAGTTCTATGGGGATAGCTATGATCTAAGTCTTGACATGTTTGTCCTCGAGGTTATGAGTGTTATGACTTGCAGCTAGTAGCATAGTGGTAGTAGCGTACTAGTATGGTAGTAGTTAGTAATGTTGTATGCTCTAAGCGAATCTTATTTTTTTCTTAATAATATTATTTGCGGTGTAGCTACTTGTCTTGTGTTGCGCCTTTAGCGCCACACCCGCACACTTGAGTTTTTTTAAACTCTAGTTTATCGAATACCTAGTTTTAACATTAATTAAATCGGTGTTTCCTGTATTCACGCAGTTTAACTTTACTATTGTTATTTTACTGTGTCATGTAAATTCAACAAACAATGCAATAAAACAACAACAATGGCAGTTACTATATTTATTTTTCACAAATAACACTAATCTAAATCTATAATAACTTCGTCTAGAAAAGTTGCTGGTAACAAGATGTCATTTTGGTGCCTTGCCCAACCCAAATACCATATAATACTCATTATATGAGCACATGTGCCTATTGTTCTTCGTCCTGTTAGGCACGAACAGTAATAATTGCGGACCGACTCCCTTCCTGTCGTTCTTGTATTTACTACGATGTAGGAGTAATATATTCGATTGGATACATGACGGGATTGAACACGGCCTCTCAAAAGCACTCCTTCCACATTGAGCCCGTATTGCGCTAGGTCGGGAATTATGGTTTCGCATACTTCGATGCAATATATTCCGTTTCTTATATGCTCGCTCAGGTAAGACCGGGCGAGCTTTATTTGATAGGTGCCTATTGCTATTAGCACTAGATCCTCCTCGCTTAATACTGGGAATGCCAACGCTCGTACAGCTTCATCCGTAATAGTATGGAACGCTGCCCTCTGTCGATTGAGATTGTTTTCCACAAAATAATCACCCAAACTATTTGGCTGATGAAGTCTTACTTGAATTTCTCTGATTATTTGGTTGGCAAGTGGCGTGTTTGTCACAGGATCTTTAAACGTGTTTGTTAGAGCGGCCGCAATTCGTACATCTTCGAACATATGAGGCAGTGCTCTGTTGAAATATTCTTGCCGTAATATTTTAAAATCACGTTTTAGGCGACCATTTATTACTTCCACGACCCATCTGATTATTGTCACCAGCCGGGATTTATTTGCATCTTCAGTACTGAGTTGAGATTCAGCCCTACTCTTTGTGGGAGGCATATGAGCATTATAACCATGCTCTTCTATATCTCTAAGAGAGTCCCTGAAGCCTCTGTCTAAAATGAGTACGTCGTTAGCATGAAGGACTACATGTATTGGAGCTTCATTATGAATAGATCTCGACATAATCGTAGCATCTGATGTCGTTGCTGCGTGCGGTCCGGTAACATCAACAATATATCCATCCGTGCAGACAATTAAATATGGTTTAAGAAGGTTACGGAACTTATGCAGACTATAAGACTGCTTTTGAAATAGAAAATTGCTGCTTTTTTGTATGAATATATAAGTACCGTCAAAAATTAAAATGGCTCTTGTACCATTGGCTCCATACAATGAGTTTGGAATAGTCAGGTTCCGGGAAATAATTTCTTGACGACTTATATGATCCCATCCTAAATGCCTAGGAACAAAGTCGGCCAACAGACACTCACGAGCTTTAGTTAATTTTCTCTCCAATGCTCGACGGCTCATGCTTAGGCGCGCAGCCAATCTTTCGTTAGGTTCTCCAGACCTTACCTTCATCAAATATGCCCCCCAGCACTGTTTTGGGGCGCTGTGATTGTTCCAAGCACGGAGTTTCTTCTAGAATCCTCTGGAATTGTTCGTGGGTTAGCCCGATACAGAAGTGTAACTCCGTAGCTGTGATATTTTCGATCGTATCGAAATTAAATAAGTGTCGTTCATTATAAGCCACGATAAGTGTATCCAACATGTCTTTTATTTGCTCTGGAGTAAATGAAGAATTATTTAATTCATTCAATTCTGTCCATGAGTTCTCATTTAAATGGTCATTACACACACGAGCACTTACTGGGATGTACAATTTATTTTCAATCAACATTCTTACTTTGATGAATTGAGGTATTCTCAAAAGATTTTGCATTATGCAGTTTGGAAATACGCAACGTCGAGATGTATTCGCTGCTTTCCTATACTCTCCAATAGACATTGAAGAAGGTTCAACCGCAGGTGGATCGACCCCAGGTGGTTCGACTTCAGGTGGTTCGACCCCAGGTGGTTCAATCTCTCTAACATCATCGCGTAGTTGATGACGGCCGGCTGCTATCCAACATCTATGGCACATCCACTGCTCGTCGTTGTTAAGAGCCTGTGAAAATAAAACAGAGATTGGGTTATTGAGTTTTGAGAGTGGCTTGAATGAACAGAGTCATCTCTCACGCACACAAACACACACACTCACGCACGCTCATCTCTATATTAGGTCAGCTGATGTGTTATGGCATTACTATGAGATATAATGTTTTGCGTCTAACTAGTTCACAAACTACAAACGTGTGGCCTTCGTGGCACGTTGGCTTGCCGTCTGGAGTTTCTGAGTTTGAATCCCGGTTGGGACACTGTCGAGCAAAATCACATTGTGAGACTTTCCCCAGTTTGGCTAAGACATCGCAGGCTGAATCACCTGATCGTGAAAAGTAAGATGATTCCGTTCTTTGGAAGGCACGTAAACCCGTCCCTGCTACTGTATCTACGATAGTAGTCGACAAGCCAAGTCGTGAGCTATGGGTTTTGGCTGCTCAATAACTCTGAAAAACTCTCGTGAGGTAGGCTAATCTTACAACCCAGACGATAAAAAGAAGACTACAAATAACCATTATTTTAATTCGATTCACTTCGTAAAATAAAAACTTACTTGTTGTATTCGTAAATGATCCATTACATATTCCGCAAAGCTAGGTCTTGCATCTAAGATTTCTCTTGTGAGCCGATGGCGTTCTCGCGCTCGCGCTAGAGAACGGTCACATAGAACACAATGATGGTTTACACGTAACATCTTAACACAACTTATCCTACACTCTTGCAATCAGGTCCATTCAAGCTAACCAAAATCAAATTAAAAACAGAAATCAAGTCCATTTAGCGTGCCGAAGTCAAAATATACAGTGTAGAACCGATGAAGGAGCAAAAGGTGCATGCGACGTGCGTATCGTAAGGCAATATCAACCGAACTATCATTGCAATGCAAACCATTAAGAGAAGACCAACGAGTACTGTAAAAAAATATTTTTTGTCTTTATCCCCCTCGCCTCCGTATCATTGTTATCTCGCTCGGGTTCCCCACCTGCATTAGAGACAATAGGTATGCATTTGTGGGAATTAAGCAAAACTGCAAAACATTTGAGATAATCATAAGGTAATAAAATAATATACCTACCTTAAAAATATTTGGTTATTTTTTCGCGAACGGCCTTTGTATTAAGCCGTCCTATTGTTTAACCGGATTACCAGATATTCCCACTAAATAACAATGGGAGCCGTGCTATGCGATTATCGCCTTTAAAGTGAGCATGCGGAACGTTGGCCCATTGTACCTTTGCCTTGCGCACAAAAATTGTTTATGTGCGAATCTAGTAACCAAGTAGTAGAAGTAGTAGTCTGTCTGTATGTAGGTGTGTAGGGCAGCAATAAAGGAGCGACGGCGCCGATAGGTTCCCGCACCGCACTATACACATAACATAGTAATAAATACGTAAAATAACAGTTGAAGCTAAAAAAAAAAAACATTATATTTTTTTTTTTTAATAAATCTTGGTTCCTTCCCTGCACGAGTTTTGTTGTTGGTGTCATACAATAAAATAAAGCTATTGTTATGATCTTCAAAATGACGTCTATCTCATCTTGATACACCACTGGGGACAAAACGCCCATTCTCCTTTAATTATTATTTGTTTTTTTTTACCTCAAATTATAATTCGAATACATATAAATAAATTTTGTTTTATTTCCCTTTTCTTTTCCCCATGGTAAAAACTAAGCTTACAACAGAATGCAGATTTAAGAGGACAACGACACGTGAAAAGTTTACTTCCCGTTGTCCCCGTTAGCAGAATATACACTATGGGGACAACGGGAAGTAAATTTAATCACGTCCCGCTGTCCCCGTGACGGGGATATGGCATACGGGGACAACGGGAATAAATATTTTCAAGTACCATTTGACAATTAGAGGTCATTGACGTGCACATTCTTAGTTGCAACGCATTATACCTACTTAACGCGTATAATAGCCTAGTCAATAAAAACAAATAAAGGCAAACCTCACCCTCTCAGCACCTCTTCAATAAGGTCTTAAAACATAGAACCGACTTCATTCAGTAAAGTCGGAACTTTATTGAAGTCGATTCAATTTTTTATTACTGTTAAGTAAATCTGTATTTTAAAATCTATTAAAATTTTAACTTTTCTTTAATTTAATTTTTTCAGATATAATTTGATGTGAAGGTAGATAACAAAGAAAAATGCCTCGACAAAAATCGAATGTATGGGAATATTTCGAAAGGAGCGGTGAGGTCGAAGGAACACAAAATGTCTTGTGCAATTATTGCCGCCACAAATTTAAAAGACCAAACGCTACCAAAATGAAAGAGCACTTGCTGAAATGCACTAGGGTACCATCAGATATCAGAACTTTATTTTCTACCAGTGGCAGTACTCATTCCTCATTGAATGCACGATCTGTCGCAACTCCTTCAACACAAATATCTAGTATAACTCCGGTAGAATTACACACTACAAACTCAAGCGCGGCAATATCATCACTTGACACCTTATCCTCTTCTTATGCTAATCCTTCCAATTCAAACCCTACATCATCCGAGATACGTGCGCTCTCTCAGAGATCTGATGGAAACTTAGATGCTGTTTTTGCACGTGCGATTTATGCATCCGGAATGCCTTTGTCCATATTTGAGTCAAAGTATTGGCAGGAGGCTTTTAGGATTGCTTGCCCAGATTACAGATTGCCTTCCCGAGCTTCTATATCAGGAAACTTACTTGAAGCTGAGTATATCCGGGTTAAAGAGACTATGAGCAAAAAAGTTGCCGGTGCGAAAGCCTTGGGCTTAGTACTTGATGGCTGGACCAATATCAAAGGTAAGTCTGTTGTGAACTTCTTACTGACTACACCAGATCCAGTTTTTATTAAAAGTATAACCCCTGGGACTCGAATGGAAACGGCACAATTCTTAGCTGAAGAAATCAAATCGGTTATTGAGGAATTTGGGAGCAGGCGCTTTATGTGTGTTATTACCGATAATGCTTCCAACATGCGAGCTGCCTGGCGGATAATAGAGGAAACATTTGATAATATATCTTGCGTTGGATGCGCTGCCCATACATTCAATCTCCTTTTTCAAGACATCGCCAAAAAGGATTCATGCATAAGAATAATAAGAGATTGTAAAAAGGTGATTAAATACATAAAGAAAAGGAGCCGCGTCTTAGCTTTCTTCACAGAGAAGCAAAAAATGTTATACGACAACAATGTAACATCATTGAAACTTTATTCTAAAACGAGGTGGGCTGGAGCTGTCTATTGCTTGAAAAGCTTTAAAGAAAATCGACAAGCTCTTGAACTTTTAGCTATTTCAGAAGATGTACCAATTGAAAGAAACTTAAAAAACATAATTCTTTCAGCTGCAACCTGGACAAAAGTCGATTGTTGTCTAGACATACTGTCACCGATTGAGAAAGCTATCTCAGTTGCAGAGTCTAATCATGCTTTACTATCAGATGTACCTCACCTTTTCGATGGAATCAAACAAACAATCGAAACTCAGTTACGGTCCGATACAACCAGAAGTTTAGTAACTTATGAAGAAGAAATAGATATCGTAAATGATATTAATAAAAGGCGGGAATTTATTCTGCGACCTATTCATTTAGCTGCGAACTTGTTAGACCCCCGGTATATTGGAATGAATCTCCAGACCACAGAATTCGGAACTGCAACAGACTACCTTACAAAATTTGCTTCATTCTTAAACCAAGATTTAATTCAAGTTATGACTAATCTTGCTGAGTTCCGAACTAAATCTGGTTTTTGGAATAAACGTCAAATTTGGTTACCGGTCCAAAATTTAGAACCCAGGTTGTGGTGGCAAGGATTGTGTGACAACCAACCAATTGCATCTATTGCTATAAAGATATTAAGCGTACCACCTTCATCTGCATCGGCAGAGCGCAATTGGTCACTTTTTGCTCGAACACACACAAAATCGCGAAACCGATTAACTGATGATCGCATCAATAAACTCATAACTATAAGTGCTAATTTGCAATATGTAGACACAGTCTTTGATATTATTGAACCGGCAACTGATAGTGATGATGACTCCGTACAAAATGAGGAACTCTATGATCCATTAGGAAATTATGAGTGTGTAGACATAATGGAAGGTATTGTTTAAAAAAAATATAAATTACTAAAACGATCTATTGTTATCTATTTTTATCTGTTGTTTAATAAAACGAACTCTGTTTATAGCAGATCAGTGTTTATTCGTAAAAATAAATAATTTTGTAATCACTTTTAGTTTCGTTATTAAAGTTAAGTACAATCATTAATTTGTTTTCATTAATCAGTTCAATTTAAGGCAGAATCTTACAACTAAATCTTAAAAATGATGATATATTTTAATAAAAAATGATTTTTCTTTGTTCCTCTCAAACAGAGCACCTGCCATCTAATCTCTTCACTACCCTTGGTTGACTGGTAGAGAATGCCTAAGGCATTAAGTCCGCCTTTGTACTTTTATAAGTGTGAAAAGTTTAAATAAATAAATAAATAAATAAAAAAAAAAAAAAAAATTCAAAACGTAACAAGAAAATAGCTCTCAAAATCAACAAAATTATTCAAAATTGCAATCACTTTTTTATAGGTTTAACGTGGACCACCTGTATATCTTCTTTACTGTGACTACCCTTTAGTCCATCTACAATTTTTAAAATATGGCGATAAGCAACTGTTCTCATGCAAGGATGTAAAAATTGCAACTCTGTATTTAGTAATTTACAAAAATGATAATTTCGATTGTCAATTATTCCACATTGCACACAGTCTTGGCAAGCAGACTCTGGAACCTGTTCCTTCAGCTGGGTTGTTGACAAATTATTTTCACTGTCCTGTTTCGTAGGTGAACCAGTTACTGAGTCTTCAGAATTATGCGTCGCCGTAGGACTCGGAGGTGCAGAAGACCTAGATCCCTTTATTGAGGCCTCCTTTATGTCTTGCGATGACGGTGTGTCTTCTGGATCGTATACAGGAGAAGGGGCTCTATTCGTCCTTATTATCTTTGACGGCAAAATACTCTGAGACATTTCAATGTCTTCTGAGTCAAAAACGACGGGTGATAGTTCTCTTTTCTCTGCAAAGTAGTAGAAGTATTACGTGTGTACTATGATTATTATGTGATGAGTATTATGTGTGTACTATGATTATTATTTTTAAGCAAGTGATTGTGATATTTTTGTTGATTTTATACTTCTACTACTATATTTATAATTCTCAAGTTGTGTTATTTGTGCAAATTTAATTATTATTTGTTTTTTTACCTTAAATTATAATTCGAATATATATAAATAAATTTTGTTTTATTTCCCTTTTCTTTTCGCCATGGTAAAAACTAAGCTTACAACAGAATGCAGATTTAAGAGGACAACGACACGTGAAAAGTTTACTTCCCGTTGTCCCCGTTAGCAGAATACACACTATGGGGACAACGGGAAGTAAATTTAATCACGTCCCGCTGTCCCCGTGACGGGGATATGGCATACGGGGACAACGGGAATAAACCATTTTTAATTTTAACTTAATACAATTGTAATACAATTATTTACAGCAATTATAATTTTATCATATAATTTCTTAGCTAATTACCGCCAATAGATCGTAGAAAACAAGTCAAACAAAACTCGAGATGTGTTTCGCTCTTCCACAGAGTATCCTCAGAGAATGTTGACCGCGCGGCGACCAAACACCGATGCTCTGTGGTAGAACGAAACACCGTCTCGAGTTTTGATTTGTTTTCGACGATCTGATGGCGGGAATTAGCTAAGAAATTTATTGAGTACCTATTAACCAACTTCGCTTCTTCATTGACTGGACTATATCATACTAAACTGGGCACATACAAACACACATACATACTGGAATCAGTCGATTATGAGTAGCTTATTTATGCGGTAAGTAAAGTTCACAAAACATACCTACATAAAACTTTCTAATCTCAAAATTATGAAATTGTATCCTTAGCGTACGAATTTCAGTCTAGTTTCCTCAACAAACTCGGATTGAGTTTCCTAGTATTTTTTTTTTAATATAGGTAAATTGAATGACTGGGTGATATATTATTAACGCTCAGCCTAAATTGCTGGACCTAGACTTGAAATTTTACACATACTTCACTAAGAATTTTGAATTTTGCAGAAATAATTACCTACTTAATTGTTATTTCATCAGCCCAATACATGTAGGTAAATATTACATTACTAAATCAGTAGGATTATCTTCATCTACACTACATTAGCAATATAAACATACCTACCTACACCAATACAAATAAATACGTAGGTAAGTACTTACTTTTATCCATTTTTAAGGGAATACGACGAATTGCGCACACGTTCAACTTTCCAATGCCCTGCCTGCCCAATGACTGCCAGTGGTCACTCGCTCGGCTCGCACGCAACGCAAGTTTCGCGGGCGGCAGGGACACGCATGCGCAAACGGCACGGCGCCCGGCCCCCCGCGCCCCGCTCCCAGTCGCGCTCGCGCTGCCCATGACGCGACGTTGTGTGTGCTTGAATTGATGCGACGTGCACTCACAACCATAAACTTAATATACCTACCGCTCACAACATAACTAAAATAATCTATTTTACAACTTCCAAGCGCGAAATAGGTAGTAAGGTCGATTTTCCTGGTTTTTTTTTGACAGTTGAAATATTCCCAAAGCTTCGGAATATTTCCGAATACTTCCGAAGTATTCAACGGGAATGATTCGGAATGTTTCCCGCCAGCATCTATAGTTACTACCTGCCTACATAAAAATAAAATAGCACTGCCACTACCCACAACTAGTATGACCTACTCAATTTTTGCAATATTATAAATAGTTTTTATCTCCTATTGCTTCAGCTCAATATGATTCATGAATAATTATTATTTCCTGTAGATTGGTTCAAAACTATGCACAAGTATTTTAATATCGAAACTATAATAGATAGATTTACTGGACATGTTTTGTTTGTAGTAACTGTAACATGTATAACATTAATTAGTATTTACCTAATACTTTCCAAGTTGAGATTTTAAACTTTGGTCTGGTGAACTGTTGACTTACTAAGCTGCTGACATTCTGAAGTGTTGAGATTTTGAATCGTTGGTCTTACGGTGTTGATGTTTTAACTGCTGGTAATATGGCTGTTGATCTTAAGTATCAAACCCTATCGTGACATGGTAGTGTGCGTTTGACATTCATTGCGTTTTTGTAACTTCAAATGCGTAATTTGTTAAGAAAAATCTAAAATTCAGGTAATGTTTATTTGCAGAAAAGTTTAGTAATTACACTTGGAATTATTTTTAGTACAAAATAAATTTTAAATTATACGAATTTGACCTTCAATATTTCCAGAACCAATGGATTACCAGGTATGGTCTAGTGGAAAAAAATGATCCAAATAATGGGTAGAATATGTTGCTTTCGGCTCCGGAAAGGGTCTTTTTACACCCGATATAAGAACGGAGACAGACATCGTATACGCAACTATAGACCGATATCTATACTACCCGCAATTTCCAAAAATTCTAGAAAAAATTATAAACATCCATCTAGTAAAATATCTCGAAAAATATAATCTGCTTTCAGTAAACCAATACGGGTTTAGGCACGGAAAATCTACAGAACAGGCAGTGAATAAACTTATTGAATTTATTAGTTCTAACTTGGACAAAGGGAAAAAAATTCTTTGTTTTTCTTTACCTGGCAAAGGCATTTGATACGATTTCTGTATCTCACTTACTCAACAAATTAGAGGCGCTGGGGATCAGGGGTACCCAGCTTGAACTTTTCAAAAGCTACCTCTCTGGGCGAACTCAATGTGTCCGAGTGGATAAGCACAAAAGTACACACCTTTCAGTTACACACGGCGTGCCTCAGGAAAGTATACTGGGGCCCACCCTTTTCCTCGTGTAAAGCATATTATATGAGCTTACTCGTGTTAAACTTACCAAAGGAGAAATTATCTCTTTCGCGGATGACACCGCGTTGGTGTTTGCGGGTGATAGTTGGGATGAGGTTTTCACTATCGCACAAAATGGCTATGATATGACTAAGGGATGGCTGCAGAAAAACATACTTACTCTCAACGTAGACAAAACTAAATATATTTGTTCCAGCATTAGACAGGCGGTGGGTATTCGCGGTGACCTACGAATTGTTTCACATGAGTGCAATTCTTCGGATGGTTGCGCATGTTCACCTCTGGAACGCGTCAATACTCTAAAGTACCTTGGTATTAGACAATAACCTCAACTTTAAAGAACATGTCAAAATTCTTTGTAATAATTAATGTTTACTTTTTTATGGGTGCTAGTGTGCTTTGTGATTTTCTGTCATGATTTTTGTTATTTTCAGAACTTCTTAGTGTGTGTGTGTGAGTACGTATGTCGTTTAATGATTTAAACTGCGTCAAGAACCTTAAAATTTAATTTGATTACTAGTTACACTTTATTTCCGAACATCGAAGCTGCTGCCTAATAATGCATCGCGATCACAGAACATTATTACTTAAGAGCCGGTACCACCGCGCCGCGCACCTCGCTCTCGCACGTGACAGAATTGTCTACAAATGTACCTCCATAAACGAAATTTAGTAAGCATTTATTTTTTACGTCTTACTAGAAAATACCAAAGGAGATTGACCGGACTTGGTATCACTATTTGTTCCGTGGTGACTTAAGTTTATAATGTTGATAAATCTTGTTTTTAATTATAATAATTTTATCTAGTAATGCGAATCCTTAAATTCTCCGCATAAAAAACACCGAAAAAGTATTAGTTTTTATTTCGATTTCCTTTTTTACCCGTAGATAGTTTTTTTTTTCACGCCACGCGCCAGTGGCATGTGACATTCACATGTCATTGGCTTCAAGGAGTATGTAAACAATAAAACCTTCTTGACTTAGACAAAATAATTAATTTACGAATCCAATTATTGAAATTATAGTTAAATAATTAGTTAAAATGTAAAGGTGTTAAAAGTACATAAGCAAAACTTTTGGTTATGCGAAAAGCAGATGCCACGGCTTATTGTAATTTTTTAATTGATTTTTTTTCTTTTTATTACGGACGCTTGTAACGTTCTGCATTGTTATCACATGTATAATTTAAATATGAATGATATTATAACCAATATTTTGTAACCTGCATTACGCATTCCTAGTTCAGCCTTTCTCTTGTAAAGTATAACAATAACTCAAAAGAAGCCTCAAAACCTGGGATATTTCCATCTTAAAAAAGGGTTAGTGGTATCTAACGAGTTTTCAATGAAAAGCTTTTGTCGCGTAATTAAGTATTTGCTATAGTACCTTTTGGGTTTCTGAATATTCCTTAGTCCAAAAATGTTCAGTCAGTTTATCTTATTGTTGTAACCATAATGTAACGTATAGGTACCATTCACGTGAACGTTATATGAATATATGTAATTGTTCAATAGTTTACAAATTAATTTGAACACAACGGTAGGTAAGCGTCGTGAAAAGCGGTTTATTTCGTGTCTACATTTTCGTGGAAGCCGTCCAAGATGTACAAATAGCTAAATGTTGATGATCTGTTACATGTGAATTCTCCAGTTTTTATTTACCTCTAAGCCCTCTACATCAACCTATAACTGTTAGAGTTGACGACCATGGCAAATTCTAAAACTACTAATTCGTATTTTGAATTTACCAACATACATTGTGACAAAAAAACGAAAGATTTTGATAGCTAATAGGGATGATGACTAATAATTTTTTTTGTCCGTAATGTAGATTATGAAAAAATAACGCACACATATTTTTTTTTTTTTTTTTACGTTGTCAAAAGATTACGGCGATACATTGAGTTATAATGTGCCATGACGTCACTTGTATGTAGATTTTATCCATACTTGTGACGTATCAACCCCCACTCCCGAACTTTAATGCGTTGTATCTAAGTCATTTTTCATTAATATGATAAAGCAAAAAATACGTGTCTAATATTTTATTATTATCTGACTGACGGACTAAATAGAATTTTTTTTTTTTGACCCAGGCATCATCCCTATTACCGTTTAATGCCGAGAATTATGGTAAAATGGTAAATTACATTTGAAAGCCCTAAAATCATCCTTTAAATTAAACCATAAATCTTTGAGTCACTGCATGTTTCATACCGATACTAGGTTCCTTAGTCGCTTGGTCAATGTCCTTTAAAGTTAACTTCGGTAGGTATTTTATCACTGATAATTGGCTACACTTTAAAACAGATTTTTATGGCTTGGTATGGCATTGGCTATGGTAAACTTTGGTAGGTATTTTCTAGCTATGCACGACTATACGACGCGACGCTCCATACCGAAGCACGGCGCGGCGAGGTCGCTGACCTATAATTTTATCATTTCGTTCTATGCGAACTTACGGTAGGTACTATCAGACATGGTTTCATTCTTTCCTGTAGGTACCTACTAGGTACGGGTACCAATTTGTATCTAACGTGACATTACTAGGTATTATTTATTTAATGCAATATTACAGTAACAAGACCAAAACAAAACTTACCACAAAACCGGGTCAGCTCCGTGTGCACTAAGACAACATTGACTCCAATTTTACCTTCATACTTATCGGGCTTAGGACCGTCAGAAATTCTAGCTGATGTTAATTATTAATTTTGGTGAGTGAAGTAGATACCTACCTACTTTTTCAGGCGTATTTAAAATTGGAATCAGATTATTTACAACGATTAATTAGAATCAATTAGGATATTTAGACAATAAATAACAGTATTTACACTTCTTAAGTGTATTGAAGCAATTGCTCAAAATGTGGTCCATTGAATACACAGACGGGCACGTTTTTGCAAGTTGTCTTTAAGTTTCAGCTCAGCAACCCAGGTGGCACAGAGAGCCGTAGCGTGTCTACAAGCTGGAGGTAGCCACTTTGAGCAACTGCTTTAGATATTTTAATCGTAGTTTAATATAGGAAAAAACATTAAATAAAATTCAATATGAATGTTATGTGTTTTTAATGATTTCCTGTTTAGGGTTCCGACAAAGGCCTTTTGTGCTTGCGCATACGCTATGTTCAAACAAACAATAACTCTTAAAGTATTAGACATACAGTTGTGAATTTTATGTTGTATTGTAGCTTAGCTCAAAATCTGTCGATCTAGTAAAAAAAATAAAAAAGTTGTCGGGTATGTTTTTGTAGTAATTAACAATTATTGGTTGAATTGCATAATTTTTTTTTTTTTTCGACACATTTTTTTTCAAAAGTTATGGAATTGTGAACACGTTGCTTTGTAATGCAGATGGTAGACAATATTATTGCCTTTCGAATAAGCCTATTTTTCTCTCAGTATGACTAAAACTTTGAGATATATGATTTTTTTTGTACTAGCATAGAGCATATTTCAACAAAAAAAACAAAATGGCTGCCACATAGCGTGGATGTGTATTGGACCCAAGCCTAGAGTGTAATTGTACTTAAAAATAGTTTATATTTAAGTATTTAGAATATCGCTAGTCCATGTCCGGACACACTGTATATATTATGGTCCAGCACTATTCTCGATCTGCTGTCTTGATATTGCGACAATGGCGTAGGCTGCACAGCCGTTATATGACTTCTTCTCATCTGATTTAGGGATGTAGCAGTACAGAATGCCGCTTATCGATTCTATCTAATAACAGGTTTCGTAAAAAACCGATAAGTATTTATAGTAAATATCAAAATATCCGATATTATTTATTTTAATCAGTTGGCATTTAAAAAATAAACAAATTCGAATCTATAATAGAAAAATCAACAAAGTGAAATATGTACTAGAATAAGAATAAGAATATTTATTTGCATAAAAACATGGTATAGAAGATGGTACAAAAATTAAATACAGAGCATACATGTTTTTGCTTAACATTATAAGCGTGCAAATTTTTCGTGCATAAGTAGGTACATTATATTTACTATTTAAAATCTTACAGTCATTTAAATTGTTTGTCAAAAAAATCTTTTACACTATAAAAACTATTAGTGGACAGCCAATCATACAATTTACTTTTAAATAATCTTGTATTTACATTTTTTAGGTCGCTACTAATAAACAAGCATTATAAATTATTGTTCTATTCAATAAATCGTCTTAAGTACCAACTATTTTGGACTTATTTTCATCCACTTGGGCTGAAACTGCGTTAATAATCGCATTGATTACATTTTATCACTTACTTACTTTTTTGGATTTTGTGTTTGTTCCTAAGTATCTAACTATTTATAATATGGATATCACTGAACAATTTTATATTGTTTTTGTATTTCAAAAGTTTGGAAGAACAATGGTATGTATGTCATTCGATTCAGTATAAATCGGGCTATTTTTTAGGTAAATAAAAAAAATAGGCTAATCGCTTTAGATTTGGAAATAATATTTGTTTTGTTTTTTATTTACGTAATGTAAACAAACAAATAAAATAAATAACTATTGAAAAAAATCAAAGTCATTTAAGTATGGGTTCATAGAAATATCACTGTTATAATATACTAGGTACATACTGCTATAAAATATCTAATGGACTTCACTAAAAATGATCCCTGCGAATATGACGTCACGATTTTGTCGTCTATTTGTGACCATCTGGGGGCCAATTCTCGATTTTAGAGATGGTGTCGAACTCGACAAAAATTTCTAATGACGTCATTTTTTCGACATATTTTAAAAGTTGCTATTCTGGGGATGTCGAATTCGACATTTGTCGAAGGCTAACGTTAGAGTTCATGTCGAGTGCTTCTGAGCAGTAGAGATGTCATGTCGATTGTAGAGATACGTCATTTCTGAGTGAATTCGTTGAGTTTTGGATTGTACACTGTGTTTTCTTTTCTTTAATTTTTAAATAAAATACGGCTTGGCATCTCATACCTACTGGAAATTCGATTTATACTCTTTGATTTGTGCATTGTGTTTTCTTGAAACGACGACCTTCGCGCAAATAACAGACTCTGTAATTTGTGTACCCACGATTGGACTTGAAACCACTGAAAGATGGACGAGTTTATTAGCAAAAAAAGAAAACAAAAAGTAACTCTAATAGCAATATATATAATAATAGCAGCATACTAGAAAATTTAGAAAAACATCTGTTTCACTCACCAATAAATTCCACGATTGATTCATTGGAATCTACGTGGCCGACGAGTGCAGCTGAACTAAATGTGCCAAGCACCAATTGGTCCTCTTCATTCAATTGTTCTGGTGGTGGACCTCCTCCAGTCAACATAGACTGCCTTCTAATTGCAGCTGATTTATTTTTTATTTTAGACTTTTTGTCTTGCCAACTTTGAAATAAAATTATTATGTTAGTACGAACATACGAGCCTTTGAGAATGCATATTGGAGCTGCATCGGGTCTGAACTATAGTTTATAGCACTTTTACCCGTTGAGAGATAGGACAGAAATTCCTGCGTAAAGGTACGCCTCGTGAAACCTGAAAATGAGGGCCTGCTTGTCGACACTGGGTCAATGTTTCCTAGACTCTTCGTCAACAGAGCCTGCGCCATCTTTGAAACGTACTTAAACTGTATGGGGTGTACAAGGACTTGATTTTTCTCTCCCCTTTTTACAAATACTGTATTCATGTCCTTACGCTGATGGAATTTCGGATGCGTAGTGATTTGCTGGAGGATGCTGATATCTTCCAGGTACGTTCCAAACATTGCGTGGAATATATATAGCTTCTGATGTTACCTAAAAGGGGAGAAGCTCCTGACCTTATCTTGAATTTAATTGTCTTCGCGGTTTCTGGATAAAGCTTAATCATTGGGGACCCCGAGAAGCTCCATTGGAAGGCAGCAGGTTTCCTCTCCTACATAAAAAGACATAACAATAGAGGAAAATATATTTTCTGGGTTGCTCTTGCAGTTGTAATCAACAAGATATCGCCCAGCTCCTTCAAGACAGCGGAAACACTTCCTGGGCTGTTCGCCTCTTTCAAGCACGAAATTATTTCTGAGGCCATTGGCAACATTTGTAGGCTAGTACTTAGGGCGCTGCTGAGCTTGGTATAATATTTATCTTCCATCACCATAAGTATAGCCTGTGCCAATGGACCAAGACTTCTTAGCACCCCAGTTCTTCTTTCTGGAGGCAACGTGATGCCTTGAAGGAGCGGCACGTGATGATTGACAAGCCCATACTGCGTGATATTTTGAGTAGTCTCTTTCTCTCCTCCCTCTTTACCTAACTGCCTACCCGATGAATCTCTCTTGAGTCCCCTCTTGTAAACTGTCTTTCTAACTTTAAACCGAGTCACCCCAGTCCTGACCTCATCAAACATACCCTTAAAAAGAGTCATTATTTCCACAATGGGAGTAGCCACCATGAAATTGATTTTTATACTTGAGCTCTTTACTTTATCGACTATTGTTTGTATGCTGACCTCTCTTTTGTTAATGGTAGCTACATATCCTAAGTATCTTTGGTGTCCCGTTTGATCGTTTTCTTCTTTACGTTCGCAAGTAGACTGTCATCAGGACCCCCGAGACCTCGTCCGATATGTATATGTCGATGATGCCAGATCTAATATTTTGCTCCACTTCTTCCCTTAAACCCGCCTCATCTACAATAATCGTAGTGATATCTATTAACTTCTTTATCTCATCGTCCCTCTCTTTGCCAATGTCTATTTCCATGGTGCCACTTGTAGAAGCCACGTTAAATTATTTATAAGAAAGTATTGATGTTTGTTTTGGAAACAATTTTATAATTATTAAATAATAATTATATTAAAAAAAACATATACAAAGACCTAAATGACTGAGAAGTAGAGAATTGGAAAACATTGCGGTGATTGTAAGTAATGAAAACAACGAACGATGAAGAAAAAAAACGGTTGAGTCACAGAAAGGTAGATAAGTGCATCGGTAACCATTGTACTTACTTTGCGCCAACCATCCCAAGATTTTTTGGCTCCGGCCACAGCATTCAATTGTTGAGCGATGGCTTGCCATCTTCTCTCTGCTTCCTTTCTAGAGAAACTGGAGGAGAATTTACCTCCCCTCAATTCCGGGTCTGCTTCAACGAGTTGAATCAGTAAATGTTTTTGTTGTGAACTGGGGTATTTTTTCCCCTCCTTGTTAAAATAAAAATGGTGAAATGTAAAACAGCACCCAATAATGATGTAACACAGAGTACATGTAAACATAACAAAAGTTTTGAAGGAACCGCAAAAAGGCGCAAATACTGACACTGACAGACAGTCTGTCAATTTGTCAAACTGATTATTTTTACACTAAACGTTTCGTTTTATACTTATATAATTAGGTTTAGTCAGCGTTTTAAAACAAAATCATTCATTAACTCATACCTACCTAAAACGGAACGTGTGATTCTTCATAATGGTAACATTATCTTCACTCGACTCGACATTTTCGTGACATTTATTTCTATTTTGACTGAGAATGAGAGACGGAATTCTGCTCAATTCGACATTTTTTGGTAGAGATAGAGATATTTTTAATAGACATAGAGATAGACTTACGATCTCGAACTCGAGATAAATGGCGAAAATCGAGAATTGGCCCCCAGCAGGCCTAACATGACACACGCGACAATTACTCGCTCTCGCGTGAGTAATTTTTGTCTATTTCGGTCACTTTCTCGTTTTCTGACAGCGCGTCCATACAAAATAGTCGACTCCTTCTGTCAAAATTGATGTTTACTCGACAAACCCTAACATGGCACCTTAGTTATCTCGATTTTTGACAATTCAACACGAGATAATCTCCGATTTTTCTATCATTTAGTCGTATTTACTCGTCGTCGATTTTGACGACGAGAAGAGTAGACAAAAATATGATACAAAAAAAAACTCCAAAATAACATGGCAGTTTCATAATTGTACTTATTTAAGTCATCATTTTATTTTACAATATATTAATAATGAAAATACTTAGTTTTAAACTACTATTTATATTGAAACGACGTGTTTTATATGGAATTTTTCGTTTTTTGTATGGAAAATATGAAAAAATATTACCTACATGTTGAGTGTTAGGGGCTTATGGGTTTCATAAAGGGGGTCGAAATTTTCATTATTTTTGCGATAGGACACACCGTTTTCGAGATAAAAGCAAGAGAAAAGAAAAAAAAGACAGTATTGTTTTTGCACCTTCGAGGTGTTGGTGTGAATTTTAGTTCATTTTTTAATCACGATTAAATACTTAGACAATCAACATTTTAGGTGAAGAACGTAAAATTCTGAATAGCAAAATTGCCATTTTCACTAAATTAATAGCTCAGTGCCGTCAAACTAAAATATAGTTAAGTTGTGTCACTTTAGTCTATTTCAGAATGGAAAATCGGCGGTTGACAGGAATAATCAAAATTTTGGTGATTTTTAGTCTAGTTTATAGGCATTTGTGAAAAGAAAATCGGCAACATTGAATGAATGAAACGGAATCTCAAGCCGATGTTGCTATCAAAAAAATTATTTGTTTTTAATAACTTGCAACATCGGTTTCTCGTCGCGAGATAGAAGTGTCAAAGTGCCTTTTTCGAGAGCTTTCTCACGCTTGTCATGTTAGCCCTGCAGGGCTAACATGACAAGCACGAGAAAGCTCTCTATCTCGTTTTGTCGAAATTTGTCTACAATTCTGACGTCATTCTAATCCCTAACATGACCGTAAACGACGAGATATCTCGAAAAAGGCACTTTGACAGTTCTATATCTCGCGACGAGAAACCGATGTTGCAAGTTATTAAAAACAAATTATTTTTATGATAGCAACATCGGCTTGAGATTCCGTTTCATTCATTTAATGGTGCCGATTTTCTTGTCACAAATGCCTCTAAACTAGACTAAAAATCAGCAAAATTTAGATTATTCCTGTCAACCGACGATTTTCCATTCTGAAATAGACTAGTGACACAACTTAACTATATTTTAGTTTGACGGCACTGAGCTATTAATTTAGTGAAAATGGCAATTTTGCTATTCAGAATTTTACGTTCTTCACCTAAAATGTTGATTGTCTAAGTATTTAATCGCGATTAAAAAATGAACTAAAATTCACACCAACACCTCGAAGGTGCAAAAACAATAGGTACTGTTTTTTTTTTTCTTTTGCATATATCTCGAAAACGGTGTGTCCTATCGCAAAAATAGTGAAAATTTTGACCCCCTTTATGAGACCCTTAAACCCCTAAAACTCAACATGTAGGTAATATTTTTTCAAATTTTCCATACAAAAAACGAAAAATTCCATATAAAACACGTCGTTCCAATATAAATAGTAGTTTAAAACTAAGTATTTTCATTATTAATATATTGTAAAATAAAATGATGACTAAAATAAGTACAATTATGAAAATGCCATGTTATTTTGGAGTTTTTTTTGTATCATAATTTTGTCTACTCTTCTCGTCGTCAAAATCGACGACGAGTAAATACGACTAAATGATAGAAAAATCGGAGATTATCTCGTGTTGAATTGTCAAAAATCGAGATAACTAAGGTGCCATGTTAGGGTTTGTCGAGAAAACATCAATTTTGACACAAGGAGTCGACTATTTTCTATGGAAGCACTGTCAGAAAACGAGAAAGTGACCGAAATAGACAAAAATTACTCACGCGAGAGCGAGTAATTGTCGCGCGTGTCATGTTAGGCCTGCTGGGCGTACAAGGCACTGATGATCGGTGTTGCGCTAGGGATGCGCGAGATGAGATTAGCGTATATCGAAATTAGACCTGACTAGATTTTTGTTTTCGATTCTATAGCTGCCCCTCAGGCGTGGCGCCTGCCGCGCGCTGAGGCCCTATTGGGTGGCGGCGCGTGTGATTCAAACGACAATATCTCTAAAATTGCGCTATGTAGCTCTCTTTAAGTTATGTTTTTGGAATGGTTATAAAATTAGCTAACAGATTATGTATGGATTAGTCCAGTATTATTTACTATTTTATGTTATCAATTCTAGTTTGAAATTAGGGTTAGGGGGTTTTTCCCAGTTTTTTGTACAAAAGTCGTTCTAATTACAAAATAAAACCATTCTTTCAAAAAATATTTGTTTTATAATCATAAATATACCTATGTTCACATAAACAAAAAGAACACATCTCCCCATAAATTTTTTTCATACCACAGATGTTTAAATTATCATGACTCATTTCGTCGACCATGCGCCGAGCGATAACAAAGGGTCTATTCATTGTTCAATTCCTTTGTTTCTGCACGCCATGGCCATGTAGATTGGGTTACTATTTTAATCTATTGTTTGGTTAACATGCATATCACAGACGGAGTTTCGGCTGCTACAAATATTTCTTTAGAATGTATCGGATACCCAACCCAACCACATGACAAATAGCGCAAAAAACAACCTCTCAAACTTTAGGTCACAGTTAGTTTATATTATGTAAAACTGTAATTGTATTTTGTTTAAATAAAAAAATTAAGCAGCATTGCAATAGACGAGAATCATTTGGAAGAAAAAACAAAAAAAGAAAGGCATCAACACGACCACCGTATCACAAGAAGAACCATTAGATGTCACGCTACACCGTCACTAATTTGAATTAAAAAAAAAATGTGAACAATTTAAAAAAGTATTCTTTAAATCTACTACAAAAAAGACAAATACTGAAAATGTCTTTAGATGTACAACAAAAAGTACCAATAAGCACTGAAAATGTCATTAGATGAACAAAAAAATAAACAAATGTCTGCAACAAAGGACACAATGGTGGATGAACAATAACACTATTCGCACGGTCAATGAAACGAACAAGGTGTGGTGCAAAAAATATATACAGGGTTACAGGGAAAATCGTACTGAATATTAAAGGATGTTATTATTCAGGTCATTTCCGATGAATTTCATTCTGAAATAAAATGTCCGAAACTTAACCGTTATGGAGATATTAAATTTTAAAGATTATTTTTAAAAATCCTTTATTTTTTGGGTTTTAGTCGTTTTCTTTGGAATTAGAGCTCCTAGAGTTGTTTTTTTTTATGTATCTAGTTAGAGGACATGTCCATTAATAAAAATAATCAACAGAAACTGAACCTACTACTAACAGCTTATAAAACTGCTCGACAACGGTTAGCATTATGAATTTTCTAATAGAGTGTTCTTAACTTTAACAGGCTTTTAATAAAAAAATTTTATGGAACTTATTCTGCAAATAATTTTATAAAGTTCTACGTCTCTTTAGCTATTAAATAAGCAAAACATTGCCCAAATAACAGTTAAGTTAGGAGAGGGTACATTTTTAGTTTGAGGTAAAAGTAGCTAAAATACGTAAAAAAAAGACAAAAAATTTAGCAATATTTTTATAATTCATGTTCTACATGGCCGCCGCTATTTCTTACACAAAGTCTCATTCTTTTTCTTAAATTACTTTTCACGACAGAAGTTCGTAGGTTCCGCCTCATTTCCTCAGCCGCATCAATATTTTTTTGTCTTAGAATATCGACATTTGCGATCGGTGTCATTTGGTCGTATACTAGGCTTTTCATATGACCCCGGCTTTTCATATGACCCCACACATAAAAATCCATCGGCGTTAAATCGGGGCTCCTCGCCGGCCATGCTATGGGTCCGCCTCTTCCAATCCATTGGTTTGGGTAATTCTCGTCCAACCATGCTCGAACACTTCTTCTGTAGTGCGCTGGGCAGCCATCATGTTGAAAGAACATGTCTCGTCTCAATGCAATAAGCAAGTCTTGCATTAAAGAGGGTAACTCCTCCCTCAAAAAGTTTTCATATGTCTCGCCATTCAAGTTATCGGGCAAGAAGTATGGCCCTATCAAGTTATTTGATATTATACCCATCCACACATTAAGACTGAATCTCCTTTGTGACCCTTTTGGTCTTTTTTTCTTGGGGTTACCTTGCGCTTTGGGAGAACAATAATGGGTGTTATGATAGTTTGTGATGCCGTCTTTGTCAAATTTCGACTCATCTGTCCACATGATTTTCTTTAAAAAATCCGGATCTTCATTATCGGCATTGAGCATAAATCTGCAGAAGTCTAGTCGTCTCAATGGATCCCCTTCTTCAATTACTTGCACTGGCGTGTAATGGTAAGGGTATTGCCCAGAACTGTGCATTACGAACCAGACTTTCCACTGGGAAATACCAAGCCGTCGAGCGACAACGTTTGTTGACGTGGTTGGGTCGGCTTCAAAGAGACGTCGTATTTCATTATCTTCGTCGTCGTCATCAAGAACACGAGGTCGTCCCATGTCAGTCCGACGTACTAGCACAGAACCAGTTTCTCGTAGTCTTCGATAAACTCTGTCAAATACGCCAATATCAGGTACTCGGCGAGTAGGATGCCTTAGCATGTATTCATTGCGTGCACGCAACGACACTCCTTCGCAAAATCCATAACACATTAGGATGTCAGCATATTCCTCGTTGGTAAATGTTGCCATGTTCACAACACAAATCAAAGTCCAGTTACAAGCCACGTCACACAGTTAGAAGATGAAACAGTCCAAAAATCCAAGCCAAGTCGCGTTTTTACAAAAAAAAATCGGAGGGCACGGATAACACATCTACCATGGAAGAATCGCATGAGCAGACTAAACAAACACCACGATCCACGATTCCTGTCACCGCACGTCTCCCGGGCACAAACAATGTCTACCCAAACCTTTTTTCATTGTTTAAAAGTGCCAGGTAGTAAGCCGGATTCATTTGTATCGAAATTCTGTTATGTTGTACTACCAGATGGGCCTATTCTAATAACATTATTTTAAGATTTTATGAACAAACCTAGTAGATGATATACCTTTTTGAATAGCTAAAGAGACGTAGAACTTTGTAAAGTTATTCGCAGAATAAGTTCCATACATATTTTTTTTTAAAGCCCATCAAAGTTAAGAACACTATTAGAAAATTCATAATGCTAACCGTTGTCGAGCAGTTTTTTAAGCTGTTAGTAGTAGGTTCAGTTTCTATTGATCATTTTTATTAATGGACATGTCTTCTAACTAGATACATAAAAAAAAACGACTCTAGGAGCTCTGATCCCAAAGAAAACGACTAAAAGCCAAAAAATAAAGGATTTTTAAAAATAATCTTTAAAATTTAATATCTCTGTAGCGGTTACACCGCCACATACTAACTACACATCAAAGACATGACGTCACACAAATCCTGCATCGCGCAATTAGAGTTTACCGCGCGAACGACATAGATAAGACTATCCGAAATCAACAGTCGGGCAGTCGGCCCGCCAGACACAACACCCGTCTGGTTGGAGGATCCTCCCTTTTCTATGGTGGATGAGTGAACTTTACACCCTGTTCCTCATACCCCTAAATCTCCATAACGGTTAAGTTTCGGACATTTTATTTCAGAATCAAAATCATCAGAAATGACCTGAATAATAACCTCCTTTAATATTCAGTACGACTTTCCTGTAACCCTGTATATACAATATATAGATACATACAAAGAAATATATAACATAAACTGAGTAGTGACTTTTCAAAAGGGCTTAATTCATCATTAACTATATTTTCAGAAAATGAAAAAAAACTGAACAATTGTTTATTTATTAAATACATTTTGAATTTTAATACCATATTTTACATAATGTTGACATGATTAATATAGCATTTTTATATATTTTCTTCCCCACTCACGAAAATATATATTTAACTCATTGATGTATTAAAAGAGGTAGATACGGGACTTAGTCACAGCGCCTGGTCCTACTCAACTACGGGATTGCCCGTAGCGTTGGCACTCAGTCGCGCACGGAACATCGTAGATCACACAGCTCAATAATTTCAGTTTTTTTGTAATAAATACGCATCAAAATGACTTCTTGTGCAGCTAAACAGTGCTTTAATAATGCAAGAAAGAAAAATAAGACACATGGGATTACCTACCACTCGTAAGTACAGCCAAAAATGTTAATTTGTTGAAAATTACAATAATATTTTGATTGCGATGTTAGCGCGTAACATATCTTCCTTCTTTTAATACATCAATGATTTAACTCCATATTTTAGAAATAAGCACTTTTGACAGGGACTTTTAGAAATAAGCTGTTTTGTTCTGTACTTGTTGGAAATAAGCCATTTTGATTAGGAACTTTTGGAAATAAGTAAGAGTTTTGATCTGTACCAATAAAATTCTTATGTAATTAATAACTCTTTATTATGGCTCACTATTAGAAAAATATATACATTTATATAGTAAGCTAAATACGTAGTTCCCCTACATCATCGTCAAGGCAATCACACATAGATTCATTTTCCAAGTCTGTATTAGAGGCAGGTCTGCAACTTCTTACAATATTTTTATACCAAGCCAATTTCTGTATATCAGTCCACTGGTTTCCAAATTGTTTGGTAAGTAAATTATTCACATCTTTTTTCTTATTTGTTGATAGTTCCTTGTCCTCAATTACAGCTGTAGGTATTTCTGTTGGTATTCTTTTTCCTCGTTTTAACAGTGTTTGGACAACTTCATTACACTCAAATCTGTAGTTTTCGAAAGCTTTAATGTTATGACCTTTCCCATTTTAATTTTCTTTTCTATCTTAATCCGTTTCATTTTTTGTATACCCTCCAGATTATTGAAATTTTCTTTTAGATCTTTTCTATTCAGCAGCTGCCAATCTTGTCTCAATAATTTTAAATTGCCGTGCCTTTTCAAAATGTTATCATAGCCATCCCTTGTAGTAATAATAGTTTCTTTGCGGATTTCTTTTTCTCACCGTCCAAACACCCTATCCGCAAGACTTTTAGGACGAGACCTAGATTTTCGACCACCCGTATTTAATTCCCCGACTGTTTTTCTGCCATATTTCAACTTTTCACTTTATTTTACCTTTTTACTTTATTTTGAAACAAACAACAACGATGAAACAAACTAGCAACTTTTACCAAAATCGCAAACACGAGAGAGAACATTTTAAAGACATTGACAACTCGTCAAAAATGACAATCGCTTTTTCAACATCTCCTGAATTGTTATAAAATAGAACCGTTTTACCTGAAATAAAACGATTATTATATACTTACCTTAGTAGAAGCTTATATGTATTGAGATAGGCGACTCCATTTCCCGCTTTAGCAGACCTCTCTTTCTACCCTATAGTCTGTCTCTTTCGCACACACCTCCCCTCCTACCAGGCGCGCGAGGTAGCTAGCGATCCGAGCTTGCTCGTCATTGTGTCGAAATACCACCAGGCAGAGATTAAAAGTAAGCTTCTACTAAGGTAAGTATATAATAATCGTTTTATTTCAGGTAAAACGGTTCTATTATACACTTGACCGTTAGTAGAAGCTTATATGTATTGAGACCTGTTTGTTATCGCCTGGTGATTTAAAGGAGAAACGCCAATGTGATTGCATATTATGTATTAATTAACTACCTACTTAAGTACTATGAAAGTAGAAGGTTTGCATAAAAATAGGTAAAAAATAAATAAAATGAAAGCATAGTGTGTGAAGAACAAGACTTTTATAAAATAAATAATTATCACAGGAAACCCTTATAAATGTATAATTTTATAATCAAACAACAGCTTTTAATTATACGATCAATCCTCTACCATTGTAACCTATTGTAATCGTTTGAACAATTAACAACAAAAAATGTAGACAATTTTATAACTAATCAACAATTTTAATTAAGTAAACAATATATCATCAAGCATTATATAAATGATCTAGTGTCAAAATCAACGGACCGGAACAAAAAGTGTAGAAATATCCGTGTTAGGATTACTATTACTTGAAGAAACCATTACCTCTCGACGATAGAATTTTTGAAAGGTTTTTACAGATTTCCAATTCCCTTTGTCTAAAATATCATCCAGGGAGGAATTATCAATCCAACTTCTAGAGGCTACAGCAGAACGCACACTTCCCGGCGGTGCAGTTATACCTGCTGCCTTCAGAAGCGACTTGAACCAACCTGCAATGACCGTCCTGGAGGCAGGTGAAGGTGGACCTCGCAAAGTTATAAATAAATTTGATGTACCAGAGCTTCTACGCCTTTCATTTAGAATAGCTATAGTTTGATTGACCCAATATACAGGATTTAAGTTTTGATTTTGAGTGTTAGCCATGAGACTCCACCCTGATTGTCTATAATCTCTACAGTCTGTTTTGGACCCAAATTGAGGCCAAAAAGTAATTAAGTCGTTTTTGATAATGCATTGATCTCTGTTAACACCCAAAAGGGTCAAGTCGTGAATCCTGCGACCCGAACAAAGGCACAACAACGCTACAGTATGTCGAACCGTTTGAAAAATGTTTGTATTGTCCACCGAGTATATACTCATAAAATTGGTTAGAATATTAATGTCCCAGATAGGTGGTTTTGGAGTAATTGGATTTTTTAAAGATATTGCCTTTAAAATATGTTTTACAAGGACATTTTCACCTAATTTACCAGACAGTTCTGTGTTACAGAGAGTGGAAACTACTGATTTGTGAAGAACAATTGTGTTATATGAGAAGTTAAATTTAATATATAGGTCAGCTAAAAATTGAGCTAAATGGGATGCTTCAGGATGCTTTGGATTTATGTTATGCTGTTTTGTCCATGACATCCAACGATTCCATGGTGCCTTGTAAGTTTTCCACGTCGAAGAACGCCACGCAGATTTAAGTAAGGATACCTGACTAGAATCCCATGTTTTTATTTTGTCTTCCCACCCCCACATTTCCAGACCTCGAGAACCATGCTCTCGATTTTGGGGGGTGGTAACCCCGTCGATGTGTCGACTAGGAATCGTTTCAGATTCGTTAAGGTGAAGGGGGCTGCGATTGCTCGCGATTTCAGGTCCGCCCTCCAGAATACCTTTTCCCAACGTGGAGCTTACAATGAGGTAAAGACCTGTAGCTTGATTGAGATGCATCAATACTCTGGGAATAAGAAATGGTGGTGGGAATATCCATGCCAGAGGGAAATTCCAAGTTATGCTGAAAGCATCGTGAATCATTGCTTCGTGATCGTTCAAGTCTAGGGTTGCATAATTCGCTACTGTTCGTGCGGTCTTGGATGCAAACAGGTCGATAACGGGTATTCCCATTTTTGCAAAGATTTTTTCTGTACAACTCGATGTTAAGTGCCACTCTGGGGCCCGCCGTTGTCTGGATAAACAATCTGCGTGATTGTTGAACCGCCCGGGAATGTAATGAATTTTGAATTGAATCTGATGATGGTCCAGGATCCGCAGAATTTTGTATGTTACATTCATGAGTAACTGGGACTTGGTCCCGCCCTCGTTGCGAAGATAGGCTACCGCAGATCGGCTGTCCGATTGAATGAGAACTGATTCTCTTGCTATGTTTGTCGCTTGTAACTCTAGGACTTTCAGAATGGCTAACAACTCCTTTACGTTGCAGTGTAGGAATCGTTCCTCTGTGTTCCAAGCACCTGACATGTTCTGGTTGTCGAGCTGTCCTCCCCATGCTATGTCTGAGGCGTCTGTAGTTAAGTAATGTGTCGGAGGTGGAATATGAAGCGGGGATGAAAGATGGCAATGTTGAAGCCACCATTGCATCTCGTCTAACACTGAACGAGGTAGAACGTACCTGGTTGGGGCTGTGTGCTCGGGCAGGGAGTTTAAGAACTTCTGAGTGGATCGGTGGTTTAGCCTGCCTCGAGGGACCGCAAAGCTTGCAAAATTCAGTAAACCTACCAGGCTTTGTAGTTCTTTTAGGGACAATTTGCCTGTTTTCAGAGCATGTGTGACTTTTTTGATTACGACAGATGACTTTTCTGCTGGTAATTGTTTGTGATTTGTCCAAGGATGCCAAGCAATTCCGAGATATGTTACAGACTTTTGCGGGACAAGGACAGACTTCCCGTAATTCACTTGAAACCCGAGGATTTCTAGCGTCTCCAATAACAGGTCCATCTGCTGGACTAACATCTTTGGATTTTGATGTGTTAGCAAAAAATCGTCCAAGTACACTATTATTCTCAGACCTTTTTCTCGGAGAATTTGTGCAATCCAATTTGTAAGACAAGCAAAAACTTTCGGGGCTGTACTTAGCCCGAACGGAAGGCAAGTCATTTCCAGTACTTCGTCTCTGTAAATGAGACGTAAAAATCGCCTGTGTGACTCTGCTATCGGAAGATTGAAGTATGCTTGCGAAAGGTCGACCTTGCACATCCAATCCTGAGTTTGGAGAAAGTCTGGGACTCGGAACATGTTTATTAATCGAAACCGTTCTGTTAGCACATAGTGGTTGAGCAACCTTAGGTTGAGAACTGGTCGGTACGATCCATCGCTTTTTGGTACCAAGAACAGGGAGGACACAAAGCTCGGAGTGAGAGGTGCTACCTTCAACACGCCTTGTTGTTTCATTTGACGAACGATTAAAGACATCTCCTCTGACTCTAAGGTGCGATGGCGATCGCCTTTTAGGTCCGGTGTTATCAAGGGAGGTCGTTTTCGAAAAGGTATGCGATACCCTGTTATTGTCTGTAATATAAAGGATGGGGCTCCCATTTGCTTCCATTGGTTGACAAATCGTGTTAACTGTCCGGCTTGGAAAGGTTGCGAGTCATTGTCTCTGCCTTTTGTTGCCTCTGTAGCCCGAAGGCGACGAGCGGCGTTTCTGACCTCTTTGAGAGTGTCGCGATCCGCGAGATCGAAAATTATTATTAGAACTCCTATTGTTAGAGCTACCAGTGCGTTGCTCTGGGCCAGCACTGTTTTGTGCTTTCGTGTTATAATGGTATCCTCGATAATTACCCTGCGAGGGCTGAGTGTGGGGACAATGCATATTGCTTGGTACATCACAGAGGTAGTTTTGATGACCGTGACCATGCGATGGCCCGATATGACGTGCGTGCCCCTGCGAGGGGAAACGTGTAGCAGAACTAGTGGGTTTTGCTCGCGAAGCATTCCCGCTGCTAGGCCTGTTAACCGGCCAGAACGCCTTCCTAATACCGCCTGCTTTTTCAAGGGCCGATGTGAGAGCTTCCGGATTGAAAATGTGTGTATTTGAAGGAGGAATTTTATTTAAAGCCATTTTTACCAAAGGGTCTCTAATGTACTTCAGGATACCGTCCCTTCTCATTTCTATAGTCTCTGCCCTGTGGCCGCAAGCCATTTGTAAGAGGTCTTGAGAAACTTTCTGGAATTCTCCTTTTAGAAAAATTTCATCGATTTTATTTTTTAAATCAGTGAGGGTAGCATCTGGCGTTTGAGACCATGCAATTAAGTTACGTAAACTACTTATTAAAACCTCTTTTTGCATCAATATGCCGAATGTAAAAGCTGCGTAAGATTTATCGGAATAGGCCAGGTGGCGTATATTATCATACGCCTTTACCTCCTCGTTTGATTCCATTTCCGTAAATCCCGGTGAATGGTTATATAGTTTTTGTGTTTCTGCATATCTAATATCAGTCCACGTGTTTTTTCCAAAACGCTGAACTTCATCTAACATATTTAAAAAATTTGCTGGAGTTTTTGGAACCGCGGGTTCTTTTAACTTTGTTTCAATATCAAAAGATAAATCCGGTACAACTACCGAATTCTCAGAAATTTGTATTGGTGACGCCTGCGAGGCGCAATATTCGTTATATAGCTCGTTATCTACATCTCGGCTTACAATGGAAACATTATCACTATTACAATTATAAATAGGAGGGTACTCATAACTCTGAACGGTTTTCTGTAATTTGTCTACATCTTTTGATAATTTCTCAATAAGTTGACGGTCGCGCCTTCGTTTTTTAGATTGATGCCCTCGACGCCGCTTAGAATTCCTTTTCTTTGAACCCTGATTTGAGGAGCTAGATGATGATGTCGGGCTGCTACTACTACTACTGCTCGATACGGATGATTGCCGTTCACGTAAACGCGATTTATATTTTTGCGGTTTTGTACCCGATCCGCCAGCAGTAGCAACTGGTTTATCTAAGTCATCGGACCCCATGTTTAGCGCTCCTGGGTTTACACTACGTGAGTTCTTCCTTGGAATCACTGAATTTAAATATAGAGAATATCTTTAGTAGCACAAGTGAACTGTGCGGGAAATATCACGCCAATGACGAGCAAGCTCGGATCGCTAGCTACCTCGCGCGCCTGGTAGGAGGGGAGGTGTGTGCGAAAGAGACAGACTATAGGGTAGAAAGAGAGGTCTGCTAAAGCGGGAAATGGAGTCGCCTATCTCAATACATATAAGCTTCTACTAACGGTCAAGTGTATAATAGTGTCATTATAGTGTGGTTATATTTTGAGACTAAAAAATAAATGTATAATTATTGTGTACAGTGCGATTTGATTAAAGTCACTTATATCAGAAGTGGTACGGAAACGCGCCCAGATGCCGCGAAGTCGCAAGCGCACTTGAGCACGAACTCTGGTTCACCTTCATCCAGCAGCAGCAGCTCTGATGGACACAGGCGTAGGAAAAGAGAGACGCACCAGGCGTGCGTCTCCCGCAGTAAGCCAAAATGTTATTTTATCTTGGGTGATTCCTGATTTTGACCCATTAGTGGATGATGTTTAAATGTGGATTAATGTTATGGAAGACAATGCGCGTGCTTTTTGTTGGTCTGATCGTGTGCTACAATATCAAGCTTTGCAAAAAAATGCGTAATACTGCTAAAACATGGTATGACTCACTTCAAAAATTCCGTCACTATTTATTGGGATCCACTTTTAAAATTTATACAGTATGCAATGCTGTTAAATTTTAATATACAATAATTAAGCAAGAAATTAATTCTAGAATCGGTAGGTGGGTATTACGTACACAAGAATTCATGTTTAAAATAATACAGAAACCAGGGGCTCAAATGCTTCATGTTGATGCTTTGAGCCGAAATCCATTTGATACAAATTCCACCGCTATATATAATGAAAGTGTTGGCTATTACTGAAGCAGATTGGTTATTATCAGACCAGTTACAAGATCCAAGTATTTGTGCATCATAGAATAGAATCAGAGAAATATTGGAATCAGGTCAGGCCGAGCTTAATAGGAAAGTGTATAATGAGGTTGTTAGGTAGTAAGGTGGGCACGCCACTATTGCGGGGGCACGCCACTATTGCGGCGATAAGTCCCCTCTTTGAGGAGTGGCTGGAGAGGCGCCACGGCGTCCTCACCTTCCGCCTGACGCAAGTCCTCACCGGACACGGCTGTTTCGGGAGGTACCTGTTTCGGATAAGGCGGGAGGAAACGCCCGGGTGTCATCACTGCGTGGATCGCCCGGAGGACACGGTGGAGCATACGGTGGAGGTATGCCCGGCTTGGGCAGAGCACCGCCGTGTCCTCGTGGAGGCGATCGGTGGCGGGGATCTCTCGCGTCCGGCCCTGGTCCAGGCCATGGTACGGAGCGAGAGGGCATGGGAGGCCGTCACCTCCTTCTGCGAAGCAGTAATGCTTGCAAAGGAGGAGGCGGAGCGCGTGAGGGAGAGGCAAATTTCGCGCCGTCACGCCCCTAGCCGCCGCAGGAGAAGACGCCCTGGGCGTCGGGAATCCGTAACCGATTCCCGGCCACCGTAGGCGCGGGCTTGCGGACGGTGAGCAATGGGTAGCTCGCCGTCCGGCAAGGACCAAGCCCGGGTCGACGGCGCTTTGTGTTCCACGCGCGCCTCAAAGAGTGTCAGCGAGTGAAGGGGTCCGATGAGACCATTGCCTGCCGGGGTTGCGGGAAAGTCCGAAAGGGATACCGTGGCCCCCTGGCATTGCACAGGTAAGAGAAGGAACACGGGTGGGTTTTAGTCAGTAAGAGTCTGACACGCCCTCCCGCTCCATCCAGAGCGGGAGACGTCATTTGATGATTTCCCACCCAAACAATGTATTTGGCAAATTATTGAAGCTAATCATGATGACCTTGGCCATTTTGCTGTGGATAAAACAATTGACAGCATAAACTCACGTGTTATTATTGGTTTTCCAAAATTAAGAAAGTATAATTATCCAAATATATTAAGCATTGCATTAACTGTATTAATACTGTTAAAAAGGAAGGCAAACTGTTTCCTATACCTAAATATGCAAAGCCCTTTCACACGCTACACATAGACCATCTGGGTCCATTTGTAAAGACCACGCGTAAAAATACCTACCTCTTGGTGACTCTTTAAAAAAAATTGTATTTATGTCTCCTGTTCGTAACACTAAAACTCAAGTTGTTATTAGCGAGTTAGTCAAAGTCAAAAGTCAAGTTCTTTCACGTTTAAGTTATTCGTTCTGCTGTCCCACGCCCAAACGGTCAGATGGAACGCTTTAATTCACCATCCTTGATGCATTGAGAAGTATAGGTGCTAATACCAGCTATGACAAATGAGACACTCATATTACTAGTATCCAACAAGGTATTAACAGTACCATTAATAAAACCACTTCAGCCTTTCCCAGTGAAGTATATATTTGGATACCAACTTCAAACTGATGCTGACATGTTGACACAGGAAGATCAATCTGTTGACGTCACATTAAGGAATAACGTCAACAGTCGCATTCAGGTCAGTGCAGACAAGCTAAAGCAAGCTTTCGATTCCAAAAGAAGAGAAGCTCACAGTTACAACGTCAACGATTTGGTAGGTACTAAATTATTACCACTTTTCAAAGGACCTTTTCAGGTGATTGAAGTATTTGGTCATGACCGCTATAAAGTAAAGGATATACGTGGCGCTGAAAGAACAAGCAAGTGCTATGAGGGGACCACGTGTGCTGAAAATATGAAACCGTGGATAAAGTTGGCAGACTTACCTAGATGTGGAAGGTTTGGAAATTGCCTAAGATGTTGTCAGGTATTTATTAAATCTAAATAATGATCGAATTTATAAAAAAAATATCTTTCGTAGTATTTACTACTACTTGTTATACGCTGTCAAGTGCATTTGCTTCAAACATATTTTGGTATTTGAATAGTAAATAGTAAATAGTAAAATAATTTATTTGCGTAAAACATGGTATACAATGGTGTTAAACATAGGTCAGAGTGGCACAAACATGTTTAGCTAAGATAAAACAAAGCATGCAAAAATTTAATGTTACAGGGTAATTATAATTAAGTACATTAATGTTAGTTTAAAATGTCAATCTTTTTTATCCATAAATTCTTTCAAGCTATAAAAGCTACATTCATTTAGCCATTTGTATAAATTGTTTTTAAATAATCTTACATTTAATAGTTTGAGATTGTTTGGTATTTTATTGTAAGTACGCACACACATTGCTAGACAGCTTTTACTATATTTGGTTAGCTTTGGTAAATCATTTAACACCAGTGCATAAGGATCACGTCTGCTCCGAGTACATACATCGCTTGCTGTCTTGAATAATTGCTTATTCTTGGTCACAAACACACATATTTCGTAAATATACAGAGATGGAAGCGGTAACAAACCAAGTTTTTTAAATATTGGCCGACATGTATCATCCGGCTGAAGTCCATAAATTGATCTTAGGCACTTCTTTTGAGCGATAAACGCTCTATTTAGATCAGTGCTATTTCCCCACATTATAAGACCATAGCGTAGTAACGATTCAACATATGCATGGTAAGATATAATAGCAGTTTTTATGTTTGTTACATTTTTGACTTGCTTCAAGGCGTATACGAATTTATTAATTCTACCACTGACGTTATTTATGTGTTCCTTCCAGTTTATATCTTGGTCAATTATTACTCCTAAAAATTTTGTATTTGGTACTTGTTTAATTTTATTTATATTAAGTTTGATATTATTTTTATTATTATTAGATTGATTAAATTGTATGTATACTGATTTGTCTAAATTTATTTTCAAATGGTGTATGTCAAGCCAGTGTAGTAGTATATCAATAGTATTATTAATGTCAGTCTCGTGATCTATAACGGTATTTTGTTTTTTATCAGATGTCACAATTATTGATATATCGTCAGCGAATAAGATGCATTTATGATTAGTTATTTTTATGATATCATTTATATATAAAAGGAATAATATTGGGCCTAGTACGCTACCTTGGGGGACGCCATATTTATTACGTCTATATTCCGATGCGTATGATGTGATGTCTTTGGTTTCGTTCATTTTACTGATAATAACACATTGTTGCCTATTACTTAAGTAGGATGATATCCACTGGTGTGCAGGTCCCCTAATCCCAATTGTTTCCAACTTTTGAAGCAGTATGTCGTGTGACACCAAATCGAAGGCTTTAGACATATCAAAGAATAGAGCTGTAGTCAGATAGTTATTATTAATATTTGTGAGTATAATTTTCATAAGAGAATAAATAGCTAACGTAGTGGATTTGTCTTTTTGGAAACCAAACTGTTCGCTACATATAATTTGAAATTTGTTGCAGTAATCAATTAGTCTTTTAAACATACATTTTTCGTATATTTTTGATAAAATAGGTATTAAAGTAATGGGACGGTAATTATTGATATCATATATATCACCTTTTTTGTATAAGGGCTTTACTATTGATAATTTTAATTTTTCGGGAAAAACTCCGAATAAAAACGACATATTAATTAAGTGAGTTAAAACACCAGTCAGCTCATAACAGCAAGCCTTTATTATTTTCGTGTTAATTTCATCGTAGCCTTCCGCTTTGGTGTTGCGTAGTGACATTATTTCCTGGCTCACCTCACTTTCTAACATTGGTTTCAGAAACATTGAGTTAACACTATTATTTTTCCTAAAGCTTGGGTCAACACTTTTTTGTGTAGGTAAAGGCGATAGGTTTACGTAATGGTCGTTAAATACCGAAGCTATCTTTACAGGGTCTGTTATCATACTATCGTTTATCTTTATACTTTCTATATTATATTTAGGGTTAGTATTCTTAATTTCGTTTTGAATGACGCTCCATGTCGCTTTACACTTATTATCATGTTTATTGATATAGCTTATATTCGCGTTTTTTTTGGAACTATAGATACATTTTTTCAGTAGATTTGAATAATTTTTATATTTCGTTTTATTAGTTAAGTTTTTATATTTGTAGTACTGATAGCGCAGATTACGTTTAGTTTTACAACTTTGTTTTAAACCTTTGCTTATCCACTTTTGTGTATTCTTATTATTACTATTGACTTTGACTCTTACCCTAGGAAAACACAGATAGTAAAATAGGCAGAACAATTCATGAAAATCATTGAATGCATAATTTGCATCAATAGCGTTTGCATAGATGTCGGACCAAGAGAGGTTTTGCAAGCATTCTTTGAATTTCCAGATATTGTCTGTGTTGAAATCTCTCTTATAAATGTAGTATCCTGGCGATTTTATTGGTTGATGTTTACTAGGAAAGCTTAACATTTGCGCGGTGTCATGGTCTGAAAGATACAGAGGTAGTACGGTTGCAGTTGCATTGGCAATATTGCTTAATATGTGATCAATACAAGATAGTTTGCGCGTAGGGACATCAATGTGAATTTTTAAATTATAATTTTTACACATGTCCTGAAACGCATTTGTGATGTTGCCTTCTTTGAGGGTATTTATATTTAAATCTCCGGCTATCACTATATTTATTTTAGATTTGTATTTCATAAGCAAATTGTGTAAAAGTGTTTCCAATTTTATAAGAAACTGATTTGGATCAGACTGAGGTGTTCTGTACACACATATAATTACTAATTTATTACTCAACTCTAAGCCACAGACTTCAAATGTGTTCTGTGTTGCATAGGATTTTATGAATGTCAATTCTTTGTAATTTAATCCTTTTTTTACTAGTATACAAGTGCCTCCCCTTTGTTTATCTCGACAGAAGTTGGTAGCCATTTCATAGTTGTTTACTTTGATATAGTTTTCACAGCCTTTTTTTACAAAAGTTTCTGATAGACAAATTACATCCGGATAATTATTTGCTTCTTTTAACTCCTGGATCGTAATTTCTAATATCTCTCGTTTAGACAGGATACTAGCGATATTCTGGTGAAGTATTTTAAAATGATGACTTTTAGTGACTTTGGACACGAAAAAATGAATTTTGCTTATTTAAGGAGTCGCCCTTGTTTAAAGCACGGAAGTAATAAGGTATAGTCCCTCTATGACCTGCTTTGAGTTGTGTAGGGGTGCTACATTCTAGGGGCTCTACTATTTCACGACATTTAAAATAGTACGGAATTGTTCCTTTTTTAGGTTTTCTTAAACTGTTGTTTACTTTAAAACTTGATTTGCTACTCGCTATCCTTTTTCTAATTTCTTTAGGGTTCAAGTATTTATCACTGTAATCACTACAATCTATAATGTAATTTAATGACTCACAAATATGTACTAATTTAGTGTGCGCTTGACTTACAAAGTGACATTTTTTATACTTATTACACATATTTTTTAACAAATAATTTAATTTGTTGACATTCAGATATGAGTTGTTAGTTAAGACATTTAATACAATTACAGTGTTATTTTTAAATATATCCAATATAACTTGCAATTCAGACAAGACTAAGTTTAAGTTACGGTCATTCTCTCCTATGCATATTACAAGTTTGTCGTCAGTTGTCAGTCTAATATTTCTACATTTCGCTACGACTGCCTTGCACGGCGCATTTGGCATTGTTTCGGCTACAACTCTATATTTTTCATATTGTGTATTTGTTCTCGAATGTGAGATAGCTGCAGCAAGTCCGACGCAACGCTGAGTGCCAAAAACATATATTTTCTTCTCATGAGTCGTATTTTGCACATTTTCGACAGTACAAGCCTGAATACAGGCGGTCATAGATTCCCGTTTTAGTTCCTGAACTTTTGGTTCATAGGTAGTGTGCTTCTGTTGAATTAATACTCCTATACGCTGCGTGAGCATTGCAATCTCCTGTTCTGCGATCTTTAGTTGTTCTTGTAGTGCTCTGATGACTTGTTTCAAGTTTGATATATTTACATCCTCTTTGGTTTCGTCGCTCAACCTGGAAGACAATGGGGTGGACGGCACAGGACGCATGTCATTTTGATGTGAGAAAGCTGGTTTTTTTTTCTTGCTGCTACCAGGAGTTGCTAGCATTGAGGAGGAAAGGCATAAAGATTTCAGAGTTTTGTTTTCTATGGTTAGCTTATTTATTTGTTTATGAAGGTCATTGTTTTCTAATAATGTATTATCTAGCTCTTTCTCAGTACTTTCAAGCTTATGTGTAAGCTGAGCAATCGTCTCTTTCATTTCTGAGGCCGATACGAGGTCAGATACTGTTCTGTCAATGCTTCTTGATAATTTATTGGGAGTACTATACGAATCATCTGATGTTTCTAAGTCAGTTAGTATATGGGAATCCGGTAAGTTTGCAGTATTTCGAGCTGAGGTTTGATAACCCAGTGCTCTATTATCTATGATTTTCTTTGCATCTTGTGTTCCTTTTGTTTGCGAAGGTATTGTTAATGAAGTTTGTTTTTTCCTTATGGTTATGTTAGATGTTTCGTCCGTATTACTATGTTTTTTATTCCTGATACACATCGTACATCTCCATTTCCTTTTCTCTTCTGCATTCTTGAGTCGGTAAGTTGGTTCTGGATAACCGATGCAATCAAATTCATACCTTTTATCGCAGGCGGAGCACAGAGCAGTGCTTTTTATATTTACTATTTTTTTACATTCATAACATGTAACTAGTGGCGCCATCGCCATCTTGCGTATATTGCTGTAAGTATTTAGTAGTTGATGATAGTACTGGTGTTTGTTACGTATAGTCTACACATCCAGTGAGGACTCATATAATTAAATAACTCACAAACATGAAATTTTTAAATTTCTTAAAAGTGGTTTGTGAGACTGAGGTTTGAACTAGCGACCACTCATTGAGGCTAGTTATTTGCAAAAGAATGGCGACACTACGCACTCTGCCACCCGTACATGTGAAAATGAGATCAAAATTCACACTACTTGCCTTTTATTCAATGTTTAGTTCGCAAATTGTTTGTTGATAAATTGTGACGGTTGAAATTTAAATCACAGAATGAATCACTTTTTTGCTTCGTCTATATAACTTTTGTTTTAATGCACTTATTTTAATGTGTTTGGGTTACAGAACTTTTATATAATTCGTAATGTTTTGTTTATTGGGAAATGCCACTTTTTTACATTATTGTTTTGCAGGATAGTTTTGCATTATACTTTTAGACTTAACTTCACTGTTTGTATTTAAAACTTGTAAATAACACTGTCACTTAGTTATTAGGTAACGATCCCTTGATTCACTGTGTTTTATTAACTTTTATGCACTAATTGTATTTTTAAACATTTTTTTTATAACAGAGCGTTTGCTTATACGTTAAGCCAGATACAGCGCCCAAACGTACCATATAGTTGTGAAGTATTTCAAGTTACAGTATTTATTCGTGTAAAATAAATCAGTAATAAATGAGATTAGGGTTTGTAGTGATATGCAACTAGGGTTGGCCAAAGGCATCGCCTAGGGAAAACTACAAACTCTAAACATAACTGACCGCTGATGGAACAGTTAGATACATGTAAATACCAACATATGTCATAATATATACAGGTCTTTTGGCTTGGGGTCTTTCTTTGCTGGCCGTTGATGGAATAGTAGAGTAGACGCTCAATTCAAATGACGAGTTAAGTAATCGCAACTGCACTCTATGAAATATTATGACTTATTGTTTATACTTTGTTCTCAGCAAATGCACCAGACTGAGACGCTATCGGAGGACGACCAGGACGGCCGGATGTTGTCGCATCGAAGACAGACATACAGATTTACATATATGTAAAAGTAGTTATTTTGATTTATGATTTAATTATTAATTGATTTATTTGTTAGCAACATATTTAATTACTTAATAACACTTTAAGGCTACTCAAAAGCAATACAAATACCTTCTTAAAATTAAAGATATAATCTGATTAATAGTTAGGTTGGCAGCACAGGTGTCGCACCATTATTTTTCCATTGCGAACTTCCGGAGCAATGGTGGGGCGACACTTGCCAAACGAATATCGGAATGAGTGATCGGCAGTTGGTTGTTGGATACAGTCAACATCTCCTGAATTGTTATAAAATAGTGTCATTATAGTATGGTTATATTTTGAGACTAAAATATAAATGTATAATTATTGTGTACAGTGCGATTTGATTAAAGTCACTTATACTATGTTAAAAGTGGCTAACAAATATTTCCAGTTTGAGACGAAGTTTCGCTGAATATCTTTAATCCCTCAAAACTATATTTATCCGGACGTTTCCGGATATGTTTTTGATAGTATTTATAAGGAAAAGAATCAAATAATAGCATATAATAAAAAATATGGCCCGATCTGTCCCGATACATAAACAAAAACACTAGCAAAGAAAAAATATTGAAGGAAATCACGGTATGATAATGAGTTTTTTATTATAAAAAAAAAAAAATCTAGTCTGATAGTTATCATAACTTTATTTACGTATTTTGTAAGTCTCTTACCTTGTCCATCAGAATCCATCACTTTTAATTCGTAAGAAGAACTTGATAACATAAAAAATCACTTTGAATGTTTAATGTTTAGAAAAACGCCGAGAACAGATACGTACACTAGGTGAAACGGTCAAATTCCGACTGACGCTACAGGTGCGGGGTGCGAGGTAGCAGGTAGATGAAGCATGGGTATTGTTGCCGGGTTCGTACTCTGTTCCTGGAACCCGTTTTTATGAATGTTATTGTTATTTTGATAATGGGACTTTTGGCCGCGTAGATCGTGCAAATACCTGTATTTGCGTCGGTTCATTTTAAAGACTTGACAGCGACAGTATATCTTTCTTGTTCTGTTTCATAGACTCTGTACAAGTTAGAACAAGAAAGACAGTTTTTATAAGTAAATTTACGTCAAAACTGAAGGCCATGGTGTAATTAAATAATGAGTGTGGCACAACGCCACTGACGTTAAAAGGACTTTAAAAAAAAACAGGAGTTGTACTATCGGCCAAACTTCCGCATGCTCACCTTAAAGGCGATAATCGCATAGCACGACTCACGACTCGATCGCACAATGCACGAGTTTTGACCAATAGGATGCACAAAGCGTATTTTAGTGGTGTTCGTATTAGTATAATCATGTATAGAATGTGTGACACTCACACTAGGAGCGTACTATGCTCACTTGTTTCTGATAAGAGACGAGTTTTTAATGGGAACATAGGGTATTGCATTACTCTCCTGTGAAAGCAGGAAAATTTGTAAATGCCTGTGCAGTCTTGCACAATTTAGTCAATAATGCACGCTTCCCCGTTGACGACGATATACATCTTGATCTGTCTCGACAGATAAATTTACCTCACGAAGGGCATGGCTCTACTGATGAGGGTAGACAAGCTGTCGTAGACAGGTTATGGCGAAGTCGTAGGGTTTAGGTTGCATTGATTTTGGTTCGGTATGCGAGGACACATTACAGTGACCTATGGGTTACTGCTTAGTGTTCATTGCAAAGGCACTTTGTGTCAAGGCCGTCCATGTCATTAGGCAATAGGTATTAGGAAGGCCAATGGTCCAATGACAAGGGGAAGTCATTCGTCCATTCCCTAGGGCCCCTCATTCGCACTGGCGTATGCTTTCCTTGTTTGTTTCGTTGGTCCATAAGCGCTTAGTGAAGCATTCCCTAGTGCGAGTAGGAGGCCTAAGTGTGCTTTTTGTTTAGTATTTACTTCTTTATCTTTTTTCTTCTCTTTTAAATTTTTCCTATTGTGATCTGCAGTGATTGCAGCGCATCTAAATTTAAAGTACACTTACAGGCCCGAGATGGTGTCGCGTGTGTTTCCGTGACCCTCCCATAGGCAACCGAAGATAAGTTGGGTCTTAGGGTCCTTCTCTCTTTGGATGATACACTAGTGGGGTTTTAGTCGGTAGGAGTCCGACATAATCCTTCGCTTACCCCAAGCGAAGGAGCATCCATGAGGGATTTCCCCATGAACAAAAAAAAAAAAACCTGCATACTGAAAGCTTACTACTGACCTTTAAATAATTGTGGGTGTAGTGATGGGTTTATCAAAATAACAACTAATCACAAATTTCTACATAGTTTGTTCAGTATACAGGGGTAAGTTTTGTTATTCAGCATGTTGAATAACAAAACTGCTTGTTTCCTTAAAGTCTATGGAGTGTAGTCTCCCTTTCATCTCAGGAAATATAGTCATCGCAGCTAAGACCTATGCTTATTTTCACGAACACTAGGAGACACCTAATGAATGCTTAAATACACACATCAACACGGTCTAGGGATATTTTTAAAAAAGCGAATTACTATCAATGTGTTAATTATTTATATGACATGTATATATTTAAAAGATACGTTATTTAATATTCTACCATTTTTTAATAATGGTTAAGGTACTTAGATTAAAATTTCAGGATTTTATGGAAAAAAAATGAAGCATAGACGGAAACCGTATATGAATTAACTTTTAATTTGTGAGTAAAAACTGAAAAAAATAGAAAAATCATTTAATTTGTGTTTATAAACTTGAATTTAGTAGTCTGAGAAAGCGCCCATGATGTTCATAACACATCGGCAACGATTCGGCATGCTCAGAACAAGGTTGTCAATGTCTTGCTGCGGAATATTGTCCCATGTCCTTCTGAGGTGCGCAAAAAGTTGATCTTCTGTAGCCAGATTTTCAGGAACTTCCTTCAGAGCTCTTCTTTGCAGCATATCCCACGCATGCTCAATGGGATTTAGATCTGGCGATTGAGCAGGCCAGTCTAAGGCCCTAACATTATGTGTATGTAACCAAGCTGCTACCGTTCTCGCCGTGTGTGCCCGGGCATTGTCGTGCATGAGCAGGAAATCTTGCCCCATTTGTGTTCTGTGGGGCAAGATTACGGGCCCCAGAACCTGTTGGACGTATCGTTCTGCCGTCATATTGCCCCGCACCCAAACGAGATCCGTCCGTCCTCCAAGACGAATTCCTGCCCAAACCATAATTGTTCCTCCTTGGTATGGGTGAACTTCCTGAGGGTTCTGGAGACGGCTCCATCGTCCAGGAACTCGCCAAACACGCGTCCTTCGTGAATCTGGATGGAAGCCGAACCTGGATTCATCCGTGAACAGCACATTGGACCATTGCTCACGGCCCCAGTCCACGTGGTTCCGAACCCATTCTAATCGTCGTCCACGATTGCCTCTCCGTAAAGGTGGGACCCGGAGTGGTCTACGAGAGCGTAGATTGCTTTCATGCAGTCGCCTTCTTACAGTTTGGTCACTCACAAGCACTTGGTGTTCCACTCGCAGCCTTTGGACCAATTGAGTCGCCGTTGCATTTGGTTGAGCTCGCGCAGTAATTTGCAAAAATCGGTCTTGTCTGGGGGTAGTGATGCGACTTGGCCCCCGGTGCCTCTCCGCTACTTCACCTGTGGCACGATAGCGTGTCCACAATCTTGAAATTACATTTTGATGGGTCCCTATGGCCTCAGCAACATTACGCTGAACAGATCCAGCTTCCAGCATTCCCACAGCTCGTAACATCTCCGCCCTCGTCAAATGTCGGCGTTGCATGGCTACAATACCTCAATTTTAACTTTATCTTTCGTTTAAAAATGAAAAAAAACTGTAACTAAACGTAATTCGTATTGTTTTCTAAATTTCGCACAAATGAAAATTCCCTCTCCTATACATCAAGACATTTTTATGCCACCGAAACAAAAGAATTTTCAAAAATTTTAATTTGGAATTAGTCTGAGATAAATTACAAACAAATCAGTGTATAAAAGATTCCAATGCGGCCAGTACTTTTCGAGTTATTTAATTGAGTATGAAATATCCCTAGACCGTGTTGATGTGTGTATTAATGCATTGATGGAATATCAACTCTTGAAAATCCTACAGTGCGCTTCTCGCTTAGTGTTAGCGAAAACGAGCATTATTACTGCTGGGTATAGGCCTCGCCAACCACCGTCAACAAAAAATAAAACAAAAAAATAATTTTAAAGTGTATTTTGAATTGTACAAAATAATTGTTATTTCAATAAAGCTATTTCTTTGTGGTTCTGCGTTATTGTTAGTAAGCTACTATATATTCCTATAAATTAATCCTAAATCACAATTTTTGTTGGATTCTTATGCGTTTATTTTCTATTCATTCTATCCCTCCCAAGCAATTATTAACAGAGTACTTTTTATATAGGGGGCAATACACAAACATACACTTAGCTTCTGATAGCTGCATAGACACTAGCAACGTTATACTTTCACAATGAATTTTTTCACAAAGAAAAAAAACAAACGCAACATAATACAATCTCAACCAACATGCTCACTAACCAAATACAGTAAAATAAATTAGAGATTAGCATATGGGTAGCCTTTACTACACTATATGAGTACAGTGATGAGACAGAATGCACCTTCCGCAGGTCTCGGGGCCGATTGATCAGTCTTGGCACTGTACTCGGTACATGATAATGATGGCATAATATTCAAAAGGAGAGAAGAATAGCTACAAAACAGCTATACTTGTATTATTAACTTCACTGGAGCAAGGCCGACAGGTTTTAGCTGTCACTTGGTACAACGTGGTCAGACAGACACGAAAATGGGTATAGAGGTATGAGGGAGGTAGAAAGTTCCTCATCCCCCAAAAAAAAGGGAGGATCGTCCGACTACTGCGCGACGGTTGATGTTGGGACGTTCAATATACAGGTGATTTTTTTTAGACAAACTCAAAGCATTTATTTCACTTAAACCATTTACAGGCACTTTTGAACTGTCAAGGGGTCAGTCAGTCAGAAATATGAAGCCCATTACAAAGCGTAGTAGGTTACTATGGAGAAGAACGGGCAAGAAAGTCGTGCAAGTAAAAAATGTCCGTAATAAGAAGATAAAAATAATTTACACATTAAAATAAGCCGTGGCAGCTATGAGATGACCAGTCCCTACTGACGGCGCCCGTTCACGAACATGGCGCATGGATCAGCACCGTTTAGCTCAACCATTTTGAAGGGAACTTAACGACCCAGCACACACCCCACCACCAGCGAGATATTTGAGTGAGCATGACATACTGTCAGCCGTCAGGGCACATCAAGTCCATGGAAGACATACCCAGTAAATGGTAGCTTTATAGAAGGTACATAGTCACAGTGCTAACACATGTGCTATTTGGGGCAGTAAGTGCCCCCGCGCAGACTGGCGGACGGGATGGCAAAGAATTTTAAATTAATCAATTGAATTTAATACATAACCAATCGAAATAAGGAATATATTATTTCTATAAAAACCTCTGCCGTCCCGTCCGCCAGTCTGCGTAGGCCCCAAGAAAAAAAAAACCTAAATGCATCAAAAAAGTTTTTGTAAAATTGCCAATTTTCTGGCTGACAAAAATTTCCTAAATCTGTGAATCTTCATGATTTTTTGACGTTGTAATTTTCAGCAGCATTAAGATCTTTTAATTATTTTTTATGAATAATGATAGTGCCATTCTCTTTCTTGTAAGTTGGAGTTACACATTATTTTCGTGTAATTTAGTGAATTAACGCGGAATACATAGTACTTTAATTTTATTTTGTCTTATTATATTGAGGAACGAAAACTAATGAAACATATTCATTGCAAATATAAGTGTTATGTCATATTAGTTTAATCAAATTAGTAAAATAACTTACTGCTGCAACAAATTGCAGCATCAAAAATAATGATTATGAAAAATGTAATGGGAATCTTAAGGTGCCTGCCTGCCCTGCCCTTAATTCCCCATCTCAAAAATCTGTTGGCTTTCTCTAGTGAAGTTAAGTATGCACAGGAAACTAGTCGGCTTGTAGCTCACTACAAGCCGTCAAGTTTCCTGGAAATTCCCTGCAGTGTCTCCGCCACCAACTCCATCGCCACCCGCATGGAGTTCAGGGTCACAGTCAGATCCTGCAGGGCTGAAGCAGTGGCTTGTTCAGAAGCTAGTCTCCTCTCCTCTAAATTTAGCACCCACTCAGGAGCGGCAGGCGTCACACGATGATCTGTTTTTTTTTTCTTTTTCTTTGGTTACATTGCAACCTTCCAATCTATAAAATAAATAGTTAACACATACATGGTCTCCTGGCTGACCCGCTTCCTAAAAAAGAAAACAACGCAACTGTTTAAATCATCAATAACGAAAGGTGCCATTCTAAATAAATATCATTATATTATTATGTAACTAGCGACCCACTCCTTACACACTTTGCCCAGGCCTGAGAATTGAACCCAAGATCTCATGCTCAGCAGTAGCGCTTGCAATCACTAGACCAATGAGCCAGTCTTTATTATATCTAAGTTAAATATTAATGCGTTATACACATAAACCTTCCAGAGTAAATTCTCTTAGTTATTATGAAGGCCACATCAAAACCCATCACATAGTTTAGAAGAACAACACAGTCCCACAGACAGACACGAAAACCTATTGTATTGATAGATGTGTTCTATTATGATTATAATTTATATTATGTCCAATCTTTGCTAGATAAATAAGGTTAATTGTATGTACCTCTATGTCTACCTCCTCTTCCTCCTCTTATTCCACCAGCTGGTGGTGTTGCCATCACCACAGCTGCAGAATCCGGCGGTGGTGGTGAGGGCGGCAGTGGTAAGTGTTGCCTCTGTGGTGGTGAAGGTGTGGGCGGCAGGGTCAACTCGGATCCATCGACCAGCCAGCATAGCCCTGGTGGAGTCATCGGGTCTGAGGAGGGCGGCGGCGGCAGCAGCAGTGATGGCGAGTCCGACTCATGTAACAAATGTGTCGGTGCTGCCACCGACGCCACCGCCGGCGGCGTGGAGCGTGTCGGCCAAGGAGCCGCATTATCCCCCTGCAACGTTAAAACCATATTAATCATCCACTTTCCCTTTTTATTATATTCCTAAATACAACCGTCACATTTATGTGTCTCAAGCTCTAATAATACTAATTTTACATGACACTCATTATTAACCAAATTATATCTACAGATGACTTTCTATCTGTCTATCAATCAATCTATATATCTATCTCATGTTACAAAAATTAAATTACCTGAATTTTCATATAAGTTAATCATTTTACAAACTAAATCCCACATATGCAGAAACACTCCTGGTACACTAAGTAATAACTGCCGCACGGGTCGATCCATCAGGTTAAGCTACGCTTGCCGGGGTTGGTCTGTGGATGGGTGACCATCTTTACATAACGAGACTCCTCCGTGCTTCGAAAAGCACGTTAAGCCGTTGGTCCCGGCTGTCATTCGTGGATCTTTGACAGTCGATACGGGTCGTCAGAAGCCCGAAAATCTGACAACCAGTCTTACCAAGGGGTATCGTATTACCCAGTTACTGGGTTGTGGAGGTCAGATAGGCAGTCGCTCCATGTAAAATACTGGTATTCAGCTGCATCCGGTTAGACTGGAAGCCGACCCCAATATACATAGTTGGGAAAAGGCTAGGCAGATTGATCGATGCAGAAACACTAAAAAGTACTTACACTAACTACTTCATGCACTACTTCTTTACAATTAGTTATTATAGTAGACATTTGGTCTTTTCTAACAGAGAAAGGGATGCGGAGTTTCTCCGTACACAGCAACACGCCCTAATATCGCGAGGATCCGCTCCTCCCTCGGGTTCGGCACTAATTTAGGGGGCAGAGGACCCCCGCCCGTAGCCGTAGCCTGCAGCCTGAGCGTGGTGGCTTTTTTACGGGCTTGGTACTTTTGCTGGTTCCAATACTAGCAAAGTGAAATATTCTATAATATTTATAACATAGCTTGTTATGTTGTGCGTAGATGCACCTTTTCACCCGAACTCACAACTATTATAGGTATTGTTCATTACACTTACATCACGCCATTTCGAATAAACTTTCGTGCAGCCCGAGCCCTCACTGTTGAGGCGGGCTGCTAATTCCTGCCATTTTAAATCTGTCTGCTGCTTTGCCAAAGGCCCCTCATTCGTCATGGCTCCCTTGGCAAAGGCGGTATTCTCCTCCATAAATTGGAGCAGCAGATCCCACTGCCGCTCTGAGACCTTTCTTGTTCCCGGCATTACTGAAATAAATAGATGAACAGAACTAAAGTACGAGCATGGAACATACTACAAGAGGAAACACAAACTCAATAAATACTTTCTTCTAGAGTAGGGCTTGTATTCTAGACATAGGCAGGGACCAATTATTTTTATCTTACAGTAAATAATTACTTACTTTGTTCTTACTTCCAAAAAGTTGTGTAGTTCCAGTAGTTCAACCAACGGAAAGTTTGGCGGAAAAGTTCTTTTGCCACAGAACTAAAATGTCAGATGAAACTAAAACGTTTTGTTACGTACTTCAATATGGTCGTTTTTGATAGAAAGTGTTTTAAAATTTGGTTTTTCATTTTTCTGCAATCATTGTACATTTTCATTTATAAGCACTACTAGAGCATCAGTTGTAATCAAAACAAAATTAAATTATAGCACAATAATTTGGAAGTTAATTACGATAAACATTTTTTACCAATTCTTATAAAAGGCTATTGCTGATAAAATTCTATGTTTTGTTCCACCATATAGGCATCCTATATGGTGGTACAAAACATAGAATTTTATCAGCTATAGCCTTTAAACCAAGTCCAATTTAAACGCATGCCATAATTGGAATTACGATAAACATTTTTTACCAATCGCCGGAAATTGAATAGGGCTGTTCTTATAAAAGGCTATAGCTGATAAAATTCTATGTTTTGTTCCACCATATAGGCATCCTATATGGTGGAACAAAACATATTCAATTTCCGGCGATTGGTAAAAAATGTTTATCGTAATTCCAATTATGGCATGCGTTTAAATTGGACTTGGTTTCGATTCAGAATTGAAATCAAAAATAAAATGTGTTGCGCAATTAGACGCCAAAAAAATGGCAACACTGACTAAAAGAACAACCTATTTTTTTAAATTATATGTACTAATTTAAATATTCTGCAAACATGGGCTTCTAGTTAACTAGGCAGTTTTGGAACATTTTTCTTGTGGCTTGTGTAAAATGGTGCGTACAGACCGGCCCAACGAACGCCCAACGATGGATATTTATCGTTCGCTAGCGTTGGCTTCCGCACGCTCGTTGGAGTTCGTTAATACATCCTACACACATTTAGTGCTCGAACGAACGTTCGTTGGCACTTGATTCCGGTTCTTTTCTCTTTCATTCGCAATTTAATCATGGACGACGACGACATCATTATAATTGCTAGTTTTATATACCAAAACGAGTTAGCAAGAACAAGAAAAAATAAACGTAAGCGAAGATGGTAGACAACCACATATTTTAAGAATAGGACTGTGTATAGTGGAAGTAAAATGATTGCAGATTTACAAGTAGAAAACGAATATCGTTTATTTGACAACTTTAGCAGAATGTCTACACAAGATTTTGAATGGTTGTTAAATGGTATTGGACCGGAAATATCAAAACAAAATACAAATTATCGTGAAGCGATTCCAGGAAAGGAGAGATTAGCCGTCACATTACGATTTTTGGCCACTGGGTACTCGTATAAAAGCCTTGCATACCTTTTTAAGATTTCGAAACAAACGATATCTTCAATAGTTCCAGAAGTATGTGAAGCTATCACAAAAGCCCTGAAAAATTATATCCAAGTAAGTGTTCATAAGTTATTAAAACAAATTATTCTAGTTTTCATCCATTTCCATTTATTATATAAATCAATCTAAACATTTACTCTTGTCATGTCATGACATGGCTCTAAGACATGATATTCTTATCATTATAAAAAGTTAAATGATGTTTTATTATTAGATTTATTCAGGAATGAAATTATTAATAAATGAAACTATATGATCAGTGTTTCCTTCTTGAGAAATATCCGTGAAATCGTCCTGGATAAAACTGGGGTCGATCCTAGGTACGTTTTGTTCTTCGGGTGATATATATATTTCTCTTCCGGTGATAGGTGTTGTTCATTGGGTGGTATATTTTGAAGATTATTCTTTGATCTTTTGACAATTAATGAGCGAAGCACAGTAACCTTTTTTTGGTCCAGATCGAGAACCACAGCTTCCAGAACTACTGTGTTTCGAGTATTTAACCAGTTGTGGTCCTTGACCTTGGGAATTTGGCAATGCAGTACTTGAAATTGACTGATTAGTTGGCAAATTCAGTATTGGAGTTCTTGAAATCTGATACTGATAGGGAGACGTCAAAGTTGATGTCGATGAAATAGATGGATAGATGGCGGCTGACGAACGGGAGAAGATGTCATCGTTGGTGTTGGAGTTCTTGATGGCTGCTGCTGAACGGGAGAAGATGTCATCGTTGGTGTTGGAGTTCTTGATGGCTGCTGCTGAACGGGAGAAGATGTCATCGTTGGTGTTGGAGTTCTTGATGGCTGCTGCTCAACGGGAAAAGGCGATGTCGGTGTTGTTGAATCTGAACGAGCTGGAGATTGACTTATGTAATATGGCTCTTGCAAATAATTAGAAGTCGGTGTAATAAATGGATAATTTTCATATTTGCCTATATCTGCGTCAAAAAGAATTTTACTAATTAAATGTTCGACGACACACTTTGTACGCGAACTGTATGATCTATGTTTGTTAGCAACATGCTCTCCAAATGTAGTACAGTCATGAGAGAAGCTATAACTGCAAAGACTAAACTACAAATAGCGTTATGCTATTTGGTAACTGGCGCGAGCTACCTTTTACAGAGTATCTCGGGCTGCAATATCATCACTCATACCGGAAGTCATGGATGCAATATTTACTTATTTGGAAAATTATTTAAAGGTACGTACTTTTTTCTTACATACTAAAAATAAAACTTGAGTGAATTTATTACTTTTTTATTAATTTCAAACAAAGGGACAAAAATAGACAAAAATATAAATCAAACTTGTTGTCTTCCATCTGTTTCCATAGCTGCAAACATCGCAGCTGCTACGATGTCATTAGTGCTTATAGAATCTGGCGTAGCGTTGATATTAGGCACTAGAGTAGATGTTGCAGCAAAGATTGTTAGCGATGTAGAGGGAGCTGGTGTTGGTAGTTGTGGCGGAGAATCCACGTAAGTTTCATCAAACTGATAATAGTCATTAGTCGTGTCTGAATATACAGAAGACGGTGTTTGGTAGCTGTGATTAGAAAAAGACGAAGTAGCTCTTTGTCTAAGTTATTTTATCCCAAATTCTGTCAGAATATTCTAGATTCTACTTTGTGCTATTAGAGCATTCTCTGCCGATAAATTCTTAAGTTGTAACGCAACACTCCTTCCAAACACATCAAATACGGTTTCACTCTTTGAATTTATCCCATCATTTAACTTTTTGAGATCAGAAACAGTTTGAAAAATTTATTTAGTTTTCTTTTTAGCTCTCGCAGTATTTCCAGTGGCAGTCGTAGTTACAGTAAGTGGTGCTTGCTGGTCGTTGCTTGTATTAGCTAATACTTCCTGGTTGATGTTTGGATGCGAAGATGTAGCAGAGCTACTGTCCTGAGAAACTATGTCTTCATTATTAGGACCAGGAATCTGTGAAATGAAATGAAAATAAATTATTGTTTCAGGTACCGCAGAACAATGAAGAATGGAAAGAAATAGAATTAGGCTTCAGAACAAGGTGGAATTTCCCTGGTTGCCACGGCGCTATAGACGGGAAGCATGTGATCTGGCGATCGAGAGCACTGTTTTAATTTGTGGTTGCTCTCGCAACCACTCTTGAACAACCCGCGCACGGTGTATCGGGAAATTGTCCTGGAAAAAATAAAATTCTGGCACGTCCAGTTGTGGATACACCGTGCGCACTGTGGGTACCATGATGGTTTGTAGCACCTCTAAATACGTTTGGCCGTTTGCCCTCCCTGGTATAAAAGCAAGCTCGCCTGGTCCAGCAGCACCCATCCAGCCCCACATGTTCACTACAATTCTTCCCGATTCTGCATTTGGGTTCACATTTCGAGGTTCGTATCTTGTGTAATCTACACGCCATAAATTCCGACGACCTTGTTGGCTAGACCTAAAGCACTTTTCATCAGAAAATATGGCGTAAGAGAAATCGAAGTCCCTGTAGTCACGAGCGAATCGCACGCGAGCAGCTTTCTGCACCTGCGTCAAAATATTTTTTTTTGCGGGACGTCTGTGATGGACTCCAGCTCGATGCAACTCGTTTCTAATAGTTTGCATCGAAACTTCGTATTCTTGTGCGAAACTGCGAGTGGGTGTGAACGGGTTCTCTTCATACGTGGCTATCATATTATTTGACTCGTTTTCGTTTATAGCCCGGGGTCGAGGTGCACGAACGCGTTCTGTTGTTTCTCCTTATTCATATCTTCGCACCCAGCGGCGCACCTTTGTTCTCTAACGAAAAAAAAAAACAATCAGCATCAATTTTTAACATAATATAGGAACTAAGTATAATAATACACTACAGAAGTCTTATTCAAAGGGCACAACTAGTACACTATAAATAAAAATTATAAGCGGGAACGCCTTTCGTTAATTAACATAGTGCATGTTAAAAATTATATTAAATTAATATTTCGTCGCTGCTCCTCCCGCATCTATCACAGCATCGCAACGGCTACGCATGGACCTAGCCAGGACTTCGCACAAATTCGAACCTCTGAATGTGTCCCAAACTTGTTCGCAATGTGTGACAAGTGCTTCCTTCGTTCTTTCTGCTCTACTATCCCATCTCTGGACCATTAAACCCCACAAATTTTCAATGGGGTTTAAGTCTGGCGATCGGGAGGGCCATGGCACTGTTTTAATTTGTGGTTGCTCTCGCAACCACTCTCGAACAACCCGCGCACGGTGTATCGGGAAATTGTCCTGGAAAAAATAAAATTCTGGCACGTCCAGTTGTGGATACACCGTGCGCACTGTGGGTACCATGATGGTTTGTAGCACCTCTAAATAATGAATGAATGAATGAATGAATGAATGAATGAATTCTTTATTGGCCAGAATATAGGTACATTGTATATGGTAAATTTTTATATAGTTTCATTATATTCGACTTTCTAGTCGTGCAAATTTTTAAAATAGACATAGCCAGTTTAAAAAAAAAAAAATATTACCTATATCAAATTTTTTGTCTTCCTAGATTAATAACACAAAAAATAATATTAACATTAACAATAATATAAAATAAAAAATAATAAAATAATCACTGTCAATTACAGTATACAATTTTTTTTTTTTTGTCTTCTTACATTATTAACACAAACAAGAAAATTAACATTAACAATAATAAAAAAATAATAAAATAATCACTAGGTATATCAAAAGGATTTCAAATTCATAAAGTCATCTATGGAATAAAAACATCTGTCGCACAGCCAATTAAATAAGGCTCTGCTGAATTCTAATTCATTTAGTTTTCTCATTATGTCCGGCGTTTATTTGTATACGTTTGGCCGTTTGCCCTCCCTGGTATAAAAGCGACCTCGCCTGGTCCAGCAGCACAAATCCAGCCCCACATGTTCACTACAATTCTTCCCGATTCTGCATTTGGGTTCACATTTCGAGGTTCGTATCTTGTGTTATCTACACGCCATGAATTCCGACGACCTTGTTGGCTAGACCTAAAGCACTTTTCATCAGAAAATATGGCGTAAGAGAAATCGAAGTCCCTGTAGTCACGAGCGAATCGCACGCGAGCAGCTTTCTGCTCCTGCGTAAAATTTTTTTTTTTGCGGGACCTCTGTGATGGACTCCAGCTCGATGCAACTCGTTTCTAATAGTTTGCATCGAAACTTCGTATTCTTGTGCGAAACTGCGAGTGGGTGTGAACGGGTTCTCTTCACACGTGGCTATCATATTATTTAACTCGTTTTCGTTTATAGCCCGGGGTCGAGGTGCACGAACGCGTTCTGTTGTTTCTCCTCCTTCATATCTTCGCACCCAGCGGCGCACCGTTGTTCTCTAACCAAAAAAAAAAAAAAAACAGCATCGATTTTTAACATAATATAGGAACTAAGTATAATAATACTGTTGAGTTGTTGAATAATACTGTTAAGTATAATAATGGTGTTTAAGAACCAGGACTCAGATGTACCGAAACATGCTGCCATACAAACTACCAACACAAAACCGCCGCGCAATTCTTCGAATAGCAAACCTAAAATAAGTATACTAAGTAGCGAAACTTCCAATGAATTATACGCTCTTACAGAAGAAACTAGCCTTCGAGAATACGAAATTTGCCACTATCGCAAACCTAAATGTGGAATAAAACAAATCTTAGAAACAATTGAGACAAAACTTCAAAACTTTACGATTGAGGACTACTGCATAATCTACATCGGCAAAGAGGATTTCCGTACTACTCAAAACTATGTAGATTTAGTTATGTTTATTAGAGAAAAACTATTAATGTTAACCCATACCAACATTGTTATTTGTCTGCCTACTTATAAATTTAAATTTAATTATTCTTATGCTAAACACCAGTTTAACTATAGCTCCTCTTTGTACAATAGCCGTTTAGAAACGTTCAACAATCTTCTTATTATGGATGCACAAACGTACGAGTACGCACACGTATTGGACTCCAACCTTAACCTTTCGTACGATTTCGATATGTATAATCAGCGTTCCGGAGCAATAAATCATGTTGGCAAAAAAATTATAATATCTAATTTGGAAGATTTAGTACTATCAATAAGCAATTTAAATAATCCATTTTCGTATCAGGAAACGGCAGATGTACACTCACCAACACGAGCAAATACAAAGTTATTTCGCCACTAAAAACTCCATTCCCAACACTATACACCTACATCCACAGAAATTAAATATTATTTATCAAAACATACAATGCTTAAAAAATAAACGATACATTTTAGAATCAATTACAAACGAATACAAAATAGAAGCACTTTGTCTTACAGATACTTGGATTACAATAATAAAAAAAGACCTGTTACAATTACAGGGATAAAACTTAGCCGCTAAATACTGTCGCGCGACCCACACGGGATGGTGGATGGTGTTTGTATATTTTTAAAAGAAAATATTGAATTTAAGGTCCGACATGACATAGCAGACATGTCAGTTGAATGCATTTTTGAAACCTGTGGAGTGGAGATACCTAAACTTAATCTTTTACTTATAGTTATTTATTGGCCGCAGAAGAACAGGGAAACTGAAATATTTTATACTTCCCTAGGAAAACTCTTACATAAACTTAACGTAAAGAATAAACAAAGAGATATATATTTTGCGTGGATGTGACGCATATTTTCCCTCAAATTTGTTTTTAGTGTTTGTTCCTTTGCTTGCGTCATATGTACCGCAAATAAACGTATTTTCTTTCTTTTCTTTCTTTCTAGATATAATCATCGGAGGAGATTTTAACATAAATATTCTAGAAAAAATAGAAATTCTTTTGCTCTCCTGAACTTTATGACTAACTACAACCTCCGACAGCTAGTGACGGAACCTACGCGAGTAACAGCCACGAGCTCAACATGTATCGACCTAATATTCACAAACAACCACATTCATGAATTTGACTTGGAAGTTTTAAACCTGGGACTCTCAGACCATAAAGGAATAACGCTTTCAATACCTACCAACGACCCTATAATAAAAAATATGACACAAATGACAACTCAAAAGAGACTTTATAATAAACAAAATATGGAAGCGTTCAAAGCTGAACTACGGAAAGTAGATTGGAGTAATAAAATTGACACAGATCAAAACACTAACACAAATTACGTATCCTTCCATAACCATCTACAAAAAATGTTAGATCAGTGCATCCCGAAGAAAAACATAAGAATTAAAAGTACGCCCCCTAAAACGTGGCTAACTACTGGTTTAAAAGTGGCATGCAAACATAAAAGGTTACTAAAAGCACTAATAACTACAACCAATAATGATACACTACATAAACATTACAAACAATACGAAAAAATACTCAAGAAAACGGTAACCTACTCCAAAAGACTACATTATATTAAAAAAATAAACAAATCTGAAAATAAAACCAAAACAATGTGGCAAATAATTAAAAATCGTACAAATAGACAAAACATAAAAACAACAGGTAATATGCAATTGCGCGTGAATAATAACCTTACAGATAATGCGAAATTCATAGCAAACGCTTTCAATGACTATTTCATATCAGTTGGCAAATCGGACAGTACAATCGGAGATAATGCTGCAACTGGCCGCCCAGGGCCCTCACAAAGCGAAAACTCTATTTACATTAGCCCAGTGGACCCAAACGAAATAAAATTTATAATTAAAAAACTTAAAAATAAACGAAGCTATGGACACGACGAGCTACCGCCAACACTAATAAAATTATGCGCTGAGGAATTATTAATGCCACTGACTCTACTTATAAATCAGTCCCTTGACGAAGGATGTGTTCCCGACCTGCTTAAAGTAGCAGTAATAAAACCGATCCATAAAAAGGGAGATCAGACCGATACAAATAATTTTCGGCCTATAGCCGCAAAACCTACATTCGCGAAAATTTTTGAGACAGCAATGTCAAAACGACTACTCTTTTTGTGAAAAGTACAAAATCTTCAACGATAGTTAAAATGGTTTTAGGAAAAATAAATCTACTACACTGGCAATATTCAAATACATACAAGAAGCATTAAATATAATAAATAATAACAAACACGCAGTAGGGATTTTACTAGACATGAGCAAAGCCTACGATAGAGTGTCTTACAAGATCCTTCTAAATAAACTATATGAAATAGGTGTCAGGGGCGCAGCCTACAAATGGTTTTGCTCTTACTTAGAAAATCGGGAACAATATGTAGAAGTAGATTATAAAGATGCACCGACTGGCCAAATATCGCGTGTTAAATCTGATAGAGCAAAAGTAACCATGTCAATTCCTCAAGGTAGTGTTTTAGGGTGCCTATTGTTCCTAATATATATATAAATAACCTCCCTAAAGAAATAAATTCATACAGCGTCCTATTTGCTGACGACATTTCAATAATTTTTCCTTATGATAATAACGGGACCCTAAATGAAATCATAAATGACATTCTTACTAATATAGTGGCATGGTTGAAAGACCATAATTTAGAAATAAATTTCTCGAAGACAAAGCTGATGCAATATAGACCATATCAGAAAGAAAAGGTAGATATCGACTTCTCATATAATAATACAAAATTGATGCGGATGCCCCTCAAGTTAAAGGGGGAAATATACAAGTCCGTGATTAGACCTGTCGTATTGTATGGATCGGAATGCTGGGCTGTGAAGAAGATGGACGAAAAAAGATTGCATGTAGCGGAGATGAGAATGTTGAGGTGGATGTGTGGTGTGACAAGAATGGATAAAATAAGGAATGAGTATATTAGAGGAAGTCTGAAAGTTGCGCCACTTACAGAAAAGTTGAAAGGCAATCGACTGTCTTGGTATGGGCATGTGATGAGGAGGGAAGAATCGCATGTGACTAAAAGAGTGATGAATATAAATGTTGAAGGATGGAGAGGGAGAGGAAGACCAAAGAAACGATGGATGGATTGTGTGAGGAGTGATATGAAGGAAAAAGGTGTAGATGATTGCGTGACGGTTGACAGGGGAGAATCGAAGAAGAAAACGTGTTGCGCCGACCCCAAGTAACATGGGATAAGGGCAGGAAGATGATGATATAATAATACAAAATTACAATGTGTAAACGACTTTTCACTGCTAGGCCTGACTGTCGATACAAATATAAACTGGAAAGGTCATATACAAACCCTATCAAATAAATTGGCTAGCTTTACATACGCCTTAAGAGAACTAAAAAAAGCAACCGATTTCAAAACAGCTCTTTCAGCCTACTACGCATACGCATATTCGTGGCTAAACTATGGAATTATATTGTGGGGAAATAGAGCGTAGAATATAGTGTAGATATAGAGCGACTATTTATTTTACAAAAAAAATGCGTTCGAATCCTAGTAAATATAGAACGTACGGAAAGTTGCAAACAATACTTTATAGAACATAAAATTCTTACGCTAACAGGTATTTATATCCTAGAAGCTAGTAAATTTGTGAGAAAATAACCATCGCTTTTTCCGCTAGCAAAACAGCAACGCCCAAAGTCTTAGCAACCAATATCTAAACGAATTAGCGGTACCAACTTCAAGACTAGCTGTGCAAGTATGCACTAGGTTTTATAGAATATTTTTACATTTTGTCTATGTTTTTACTACTTATTGGTTTTAATTTTGATTGACTTATTATACTTTTGTTTTTACTACCGAGAACCAGCGCCTTTTTCTTCTGGTAGTTAATATTTGGTCCTATCTACGGAAAAATGGTAGAAACACGTTCTAAACGCGCAAAGGTGGACGCAATGTGTGCAGGAGACGGCACCCAAATTGCGGAGAGGGAGACTGCCCCGCCCGCGCAGCAGAGCGCGGACCTGCCCCCTCACGCCGCGGTTCCGGCGCCTTCCCGCCCGGCCAGCGCCGTTACCTCGCGCTCTTCCGCCACCATCGTGGCGCGTCAGCTGGCGGCTCAGGCGCAACACGCGCGCCACCTGGCTGATTTGGAGCGTCAAGTTTTAGAACGAGAGCGACAGGTCGCTAATCTCCATTTACAAGCTGAACTCGCCGCGATAGAGGCGGACGCCAGCCAGCGCGGCAGCCACGGCATGCGTAGCCGTGCTAGTGTTCAAGATTGGGTACAAAATGTAGTGCCTAATCCCGATGAGCGAGATTTTTTAAGTGCCAACCCACATTTCAGGTACGGTGATACAGCCCAGTGTGCGACACCGGGCATGAGAGCGTCGCACGGCCAAGAGGCTGTGGCGACTACGCATGCTCTCAACCAAGTTCGTAATGAAGACGGAGGAGTGACGCGCTTAATAGACTCGCTCGGAAAATTAATAAACAAAGTTACTAAGCAAACTGCTACGAAGACGGACTTGCCTACGTTCGATGGCAGGTCCTATTTAGATTGGCTAGCTTTAAAACGTGCGTACGAAAATTCAACTCAAAGTTTTTCAGCATCCGATAATTTAGCGAGGCTGTCGTGCGCCCTGCGCGGAGCAGCGCGCGACGCAGTAGTGGGCCTACTCGCGGCGGCATGCGCCCCTGGTGTGGTGCTAGATGCGCTCGACGCGCGCTACGGCCGCCCCGAGTTCGTAGTGATGCATGAAGTGTCTGTGATACGTGCGCTGCCTAAGGTAAACTACGATAGCAAAGACCTCGTAATTTTTTCCAGCCGTGTACGAAACTGTGTGGAAGTAATCCGTCTGTTAAATCAGCCGGACCACTTACGCTCGCCCGAGCTGTTTCAGGCACTGTGGAGCAAGCTGCCAACGTTATTGCGACCACGGTGGCTGGATTACGCTCATTCGTGCGATGGCACATTATCTAAAATCGAAATGTTTGCCGATTTCCTCTCCCGTGAGGCTAACTTGCAGTGTAGGTTCGGCGGCGTTACTGAGTGCTCGTTGCCCACTGTAGCACGTCCTAACACTGATAACAGAGGCTTCAGGGATAGGGTGAACGTCGTAGCTGAAATTCATCATCAAAATCGTAACGTTTCAGCAGAAACGTTATCAACTACAAATATTATTTGTTCGTTGTGTCAACAAAAAAATGAATTGAAGTTTTGTGATAGGTTCGTCAAAATGTCAGTAAATGATCGTTGGCAATTTATTAAGAAAAATAAAATATGTCATAGATGTTTAAAGAAAGGTTGGCACAAAAATAAAACTTCTTGTATTAAAAGAGTTTGTACCGTAGAAGGTTGTGACATGCGTCATCATGCTTTGTTGCACGGGTCGAAATTCGAGCGTGCAGTCACCGCGCACGTCGACGTGGAAGACGACGCTGAATCCAAGCCATCGACATCCAGCGCGGCCGAACCCCCGACGTGCAGCGCGCTGTTGCCGTGCGGCGCGCCCGCTGCCTGCGACCAGACCGGTGTGCCATCGTCTGAGGACTCGGATCACGAAGTCTTGGCTCATGCATCCTCCTTGTCAGCCGCGGAACGTTCTGTTCGGCCGTTGTTGAAAATAGTTCGCGTGATCGTGTCGGGACCTTCCAGTAGTGTTGATACGTACGCTTTGCTAGACGACGGTTCCACAGGCACCTTCATCGATTCTAAGCTGGCGGCTCAAATTGGCTGCAAGGGCCAAGAGAAACTTATTCATTTAGACTGTGTAGGTGGTCTAGGAATGGATGTGAACATTCAGTACGTCAATTTCAAGATAAAAGGCCGTCATTCAAACGAAATTCACTGCGTTAAGCGAGCCAGGTCGATGAGCGGTTTGAGCGCTGCGCGACAGTCTGCGCATCTTGAAAGCGTACGTAAGTATCCATATTTGGCAGACATTGCTAATGAATTTTGTTATGAAGACGTTAAGCCCATGCTGATTATAGGCATCGACAACTGGCACTTATCCCTCGCTAAAGCTACGCGCAAAGGAACCAAAACACAACCAGTAGCTATTTTAACTGCCTTAGGCTGGGTGTTGTACGGTTTCGGTTGTAGCAAAACTAAACTGGTCGAGGTCGCCAACCATGCCACGGTTAGCGAACCTGATATAGCGAACGATCGGTTGATTTTGGAAGGTCTTATTAGGGAGCAGTTTAAAATTGATTCAATCGGTATCTCTAAACAGGAACCTCGTAGTGCCGACGACGTACGCGCCGTGCAACTACTCGAGCGCACCGCGCGCCGTCTGCCCGGTGGTCGCTTTGAAGTAGGCTTGTTGTGGAAGGCTGATAAACTAGATATTCCCGACAGTTACAAGTTAGCTGTGTCTAGGTTCCATAGTTTAGAAAAAAAAATGGTAAAAGATCCTGCCTATGCTGAACGCTACCGTCGGAATATCCATGATATGCTATCAAAGGGCTATGCTGAACCGTGTTCAGCTCCTCCTAACTTGGGGTCTCCGTTGTGGTACCTCCCTCACTTTGGCGTTATTAATGTAAATAAGCCTAACAAGTTGAGAACGGTACACGACGCAGCCGCCAAGTCCCACGGCGTGTCATTAAATTCTATGTTATTAACTGGTCCAGACCTTTTGCAACCCCTGCTAAGTATTCTGATGCGCTTCCGTGAGGGTAAAGTCGCTCTGATAGCTGACATTCGTGAAATGTTCCCTCAAATTAAAATAATTGAAAAAGATAGGGATGCCCAAAGATTTCTGTGGCGCGACGGCCCGAATGAGCCTATACGTGCATACCGCATGTCATCCATGATTTTTGGCGCTGCGTCCAGCCCCTTTACTGCAATCCATATCAAAAACAAAAATGCATTAGAGTGGCAGGATAAATACCCTGATGCAGCTCGAGTAATTATACATGATCACTACATGGATGACTGCATCACTAGTTTAGACAACGTTCACGAAGCGGCCAAACTGGCTGCGGATGTTTACAACGTACATTCTCATGCTGGCTTTGAGATGCGAGGCTGGACGTCAAACGATCCTATGGCGCTCTCGTTGCTACCCAAAGAATCCTTGCTAGAGGCGCCTGTTGTGAAAGACGTGGACTTAGGTTACATGGCTACGAATGTGCGCACGCTCGGCCTTATCTGGCAACCCACCCGTGACGTGATTGGTTTTAACACGGGATTCCATGAGGGTGTGTTGCCACAAAAGCTCACCAAGCGAGAGGTCTTAGCCCATGTGATGCGAGTCTATGATCCTCTTGGAATCATTGCACCAATCGTAGTTCGAGGCCGCATCATGTTTCAAGAGGCTTGGCGTAAGGGCTTGGAATGGGATGAGAAGCTCTCTCAAGGTGACAGCGCTGCGTGGAAGTCGTGGTTTTACGATTTATCCTCGGTTTCTAGTTTACGAATTCCACGTCGCTATAACTTGAATGATCTCGAACTAGCAGGCTGCGAACTTCATGTATTTTCGGACGCCAGTGAGTCTGCCTTTGCCGCTGTCGCTTATTGGCGGTTTTTGTACGCTAACGGTGACGTTAGACTCTCTCTTATCTGCAGCAAAGCTCGGGTGTCACCCCTTAAACCTGTCTCTATTCCCCGCTTAGAGCTCCAAGGTGCTCTAATGGCTGCACGTCTTGCTACGTCTGTGTGCGAAGCCCACCGACTCAAACCGACGAGACGCATTTTCTGGTGTGACTCAATGACGACCTTAGGTTGGCTTCGCAGCGACGCTCGCACTCTTAAGCCTTTCGTGTCTCATAGAGTAGGTGAGATACTGGAGCTCACGGACGTGGGTGAGTGGCGTTGGATTCCGAGTGATTTAAACGTGGCAGATGATGCAACTCGGGTCAAACGATTTAAGTTAACTCGAGAATCTCGCTGGATCTCAGGTCCTGCCTTCTTGCTCTCCTCGGACTGGCCCACTGAACCCGTGATCGATGTCAGTGGACTAGGCCGCGAAGAATTCAAACATCATGTTCATCTCATAACTGATACTGACCTGCCCGCACCAGTCTCCACAGATCCACTGCGTTTCAGCTCATGGTTGAGAATGGTGCGAGCAACAGCAAAAGCGCATCAATTCATTTCTTTACTGCGTATGCGTAGTTTGCAAAGACGAGGCATTGACGCCAATTTAACTCGTCTGAAAGGAAGTTTATGTACATTTATTCCCTCTTGCACATCCTCTCCTAATGTTCCCAATAACCTCAATGTATCAGCGAGAATAACAGCAAACGATTTACGCTTGGCCGAAACCCACATCTTACGGCAGTCTCAGCTCGATTCCTTTAAAGAAGATATTTTGCGGATTAAGAACCAACAGCCGTTGCCTCGTAATAGCCGCCTGTTCCAGCTGTCGCCATTCATAGATGATGATAATCAGCTGCGAATGTCAAGCCGCATTGTTGCTGCCTCAACCGTTACAGATGACGTTAAGCGTCCGCTCGTTCTGGATGGAAAACACCCAGCAGTTCGTCTTTTGATCCTCAGATATCATCAGAAGGCCGCGCATTCGCACCTAGATTTGGTAATGAACGAGCTTCATCAACGTTACTGGATTATTGGGCTCAGAAACGCTGTTCGATTCGTGGCCCATACCTGTCAGCTATGCAAATTGCGCCGTGCTAAACCGTTCCAACCACCTATGGGAAATCTGCCAGAAGCTCGCCTAGCTCATCATCAAAGGCCCTTCTCATTCACCGGTCTCGATTATTATGGGCCCGTTTACGTCACGGTTGGCAGAAGAAAGGAGAAGCGCTACGTGGCCCTATTTACATGCTTGGTCGTCCGGGCCGTACATCTGGATGTGGTGCACAGCTTATCGACTGACTCGACGATCATGTGCCTACGCCGCTTCGTGTCACTCCGAGGAACCCCAGTGGAGATATGGTCCGACAACGGCACTGCCTTTGTTGGAGCCAGCCGAGAACTGCGAGAGTTGTATGGTGATGCGGTTGAGGACTACGCTGCCAGTGAGTTCATAAACTGGCGTTTCATCCCCCCTTCGGCACCATTTATGGGTGGAGCTTGGGAGCGCCTTATCCGAAGTGTCAAAGGAGCGCTGAAAATTACACTTCACGAGCGGGCTCCCTCTGATGAGGTACTCAGAACTCTGCTAGCTGAAGCCGAAGCCTTGGTAAATTCGCGGCCACTAACTACGATCTCACTCGATGCTAATGCCGAAGAAGCACTAACGCCAGCTCACTTTCTCCTAAACGGATCACCAGGGCGTCCCATCCCAGCCACGCTTCAACAGTCGGACCTCTCGAGCAGAAGTCATTGGCGGAGGGCACTCAGACTAGCCGATCATTTCTGGCAGCGATGGGTTCGAGAATACCTGCCTTCGTTGTCACCCAGAAGGAGTGGAGGCACCACGCCCTCAATTGCGGAGGGCGATGTGGTAATAATTTGCGATTCAAATTTACCGCGTGGTTCATGGCCCAAAGGCCGGGTGGCGAGATTGTTCCCCGGCAGAGATGGAATAGTGCGGGTGGCAGATGTTGCCACTGTGGCCGGCACGATCAGGAGGCCCCTTCGAAAGCTGATTAAGCAGCCCATTTAATAAAAAAGGGGAGAATGTGCAAGTATGCACTAGGTTTTATAGAATATTTTTACATTTTGTCTATGTTTTTACTACTTATTGGTTTTAATTTTGATTGACTTATTATACTTTTGTTTTTACTACCGAGAACCAGCGCCTTTTTCTTCTGGTAGTTAATACTAGCTATGTTTCGTTCTGGGCCTCTGGCCATGTGCGTTAAAATCTATAATAAACTCCCGAATTCAGTTAAGGATACAGAGTACGACAACAAATTCAAAAATGGCCTACAAAATTACTTAAACTTAAAATCATATTATAGCCTAAAATAATTTTTAACTGAGAAATAAATAAATTACAATCGACTCGAACACATTACACATACATAGCTAGGTACTCTACAAGACATCAGTCAGAAAATGATAATTTATTTATTTAGTTTGTAAGAATGACTTGTATAATAATAATTAATAATATTTAAATTAATCTATATCAACAAATTGTATTAATAATTAATAATGATAGCATGTTAAATTAATTAAAACCTGTCGCCTATACATTGCTGTGCCCTAGCAGGGTTCATTGTTTGGAACTATCATAATGTAACAACCTGTAAACAACATGAAATGCAATAAATGAATATGAATATGAATACACTACAAAAGTCTTATTCAAAGGGCACAACTAGTACACTATAAATAAAAATTATAAGCGGGAACGCCTTTCGTTATAGAGTCCTGTAGAATCAAAAGCGGATATCTGCATTTTGACTAAATAGTGGCAATGAATAAACGTTTGTACTTAATTATTTGATATTTAATAAATAATTATTATTTGTTTAGGTATCTTTAATTATTGATGCTATTAGAAAACAAACAAAAAACGAGGTGAAGTTAATATCAAAGAAATAGGTGACGAATCTTTATTTCAGATTGCCGGTTTTGATTCTAAACATTGAAGATAGCCGTATTTGATGTTAAGCCTATTGCAGATATCCATATTTGATCCCAACTTAATGTCAGATTGCCATATTTGATTCTAACAAAACTGAGGTAAACCAAGGGTTGTCAATAACATACAAATGTAAATTATTATACTTTAATTCAAAATACGTAAATCAGTTTCGCACATAAAATTAAAGTTTTTTAATAAAGTCCACGCGCGTATTATTTAAATTTTCATGTTACCGAAATATTGTTTATTTTTCATTTCAATTGATATAAAATGACATTATGATAAAAAATAATAATAAGAAAATGAAACATGTCAAAAGATAATATTCAACATACCTTTTTTTTTTTTTTTTTTTTGGGTGGGAAATCATCAAATGACGTCTCCCGCTCTGGGTGGAGCGGGAGGGCGTGTCAGACTCTTACTGACTAAAACCCACCCGTGTTCCTTCTGTTGCCTGTGCAATGCCAGGGGGCCACCTGAAGCAATAGTTAAAAAAAGCGATACAATTTTAAGTTAAACGAAAATAATTAAACGACGCGTGTACAAAAGTAAAAAGAAAGTAACTAAAAGTATTATAATAACCAAAACTAATCACATCAGTTTATAATTGAACATTTAAAAAAATCTTTCTTTTTCGTTTTTCTAAATCCGTAAGTCGTGACCATCTTCCAATGGTTCCTCACAAAAATCTTGTACTACAGGTGAAACTGTAAGTGTTTCTTGTGAGCTGAGTAACTCTTTATAAAATGTTAAAATTTGCAGCTCCATCCACCCGGCCCCAAAATGCTTGCACAGCAACTTATTAACGTCTGCAAGTTTATTTTTGTTTATCGCCACAACTGAGGGCAAAACTTGCGCCTCAATCATATCAATATTTTTTTGCCGTTTGCAAATGTTTACTGGTTTTGCCACGTCACTTTTGTAAAATAGTTCACCTCTAACAAGTACATTGCCAATTTTTTTAGATCGTTTCAAGATAAACCGTTTACATTCCTTGCACTGTATTGACCAAGATGTTGTCGGCTTTATTACGTTTTTAACTGAATCCCTCCAAACTAAAATCGGACAATCTTTTCCAAGTTCCACCAAAGTCGCCGTTTCTGCTATAATTTCTTTTATCTCCTTTGGGTGTAATATGACTTCAAGTCTCTTCAATTTTTTTTCAATTACTCCAAAAACCCTGTCCGCGGGCATAAAAGAATTCCCAGTAACTGGGAACACTATTTCAATTGTTTTGATACTGGGATTTCTCAGTAACCATTTAGAGCAGGTACCAACAACAATGCAGTTTTTGTTTTGGCCGCCACAACCGTCGGCGACCAATCGAATCGTTGTGATATTAGTTTTATCCGTTTCAGTTAAACGGTGGTACACCGCGGACGCAACAAGATTTGAGTCTTTGCTGAACTAATTTTCAGTGCACACATAAGAGAAGACATTTTCTTTCGAGAATGGTTGTGTGGATGATCCCTCCACCATGGTCAAATTATAAAAATATAAATTGTCGGCTGTAATATGCTATTTGATCCGGTACCTTAGGGAGGGGAAGATTTTTGTGACAGTCAAAAGAGATAATTTTAAGCCCATCTGTTTCTTCCAGCTTATCAAAAAAAGATTTTGCTCTTAGCGAATGAACCCTTTTATCAGTTATAAGAACATTTTTTTTGCTGGCATCAGTTTCATGTTTAATTCTGCCTGAAATCTCCAAACACTTAGAGCAAACGTCGGTCTGCGGTGACCGAAACCCGATATTATATTTGTTGTTGAAAATATTTCGAAAATAAGATTTTTTCACATTTGGATGCGAATATTCACTTCTTTTGTAAACGTCATAGAGTTTTGATAAGTTCAGATCGCAAGACAGATATTTTCTTTCTGTGTGCTTTGTTTTGCGACAATAATGTGTTTCTACACATTGAAGATTTCTAATAAAATTGTGGATTGATTGTTTCTGTTCCTTGTATTTATTTTCTTTGTGGTTTCCACCACGCCGTTCATCAGCAAATTCACCAACAAAAAAAAACCTTCGCATAACGTACGCCACCCGGTGCTTAGTTATGTCAAATATTTTAAGAAAGAACTTTCGGCATATGGGCACACGTTTGTCAATGTGTACGGCGTATTTAATGCTTGTCTGTCTTTTCCCTTTAAAACCAGGCCTGAGCTTCACGGGTACAATAGAGCAAAATTTTAAAATTAGTGCGTCTTGTTTCTGTTTATCCGGATGGGCATAAAATGTTGTATGCAATTTGTTAATTTGCGCCATTGTTAATTTGCAACATTGAAGAGCTTTTGTATCGTGATCGCACACCCTTTCTGGCCTTTTTTGATGAATACCTGAATTAAAAAATAAACGTAGGTAAATACTTTGTTATAGAGAGGCAATTTGACTGAGTTGATGTTAATGAAGTAATTTAGTTAATTTTACAAAATAAAACTGATAACATGATTACTTTGGTGGAGATCCTATTCATAATCTACGAGTACCTACAATTAAGAGTGTATTTTTTATTTTGATATGTTTATTTTCAAATTCAGTAAAACAAAACTATAACATGTACAAATGTACCAATCCAGCAATGCGGGATAATCAAAATAAAAAAAATATTAGATTAATTTTATAAAAGTGGGAACCCTACACAAGGTACTCACCTCTTCCTCTTAGCTAGATTTACTTTCCAAGTATCCGGATCCTTCTGGCGTTTTCGGGCAAAACGATTATTCACAGGTGTTGGGTGACAATTCATGATTATAATTTCACAGAACCTGTTTAACTTCAGCAGCAGAAACGTTAATAAATCAATAAAATCACACAGCACAACTTAAGTAAAACTCGTACTCCGCCATGACAGCACGCAAACATAATGGACGCCTGTGATTGGTCCAGCGAGCAGTTTGCCATGTTTGATTTTGAATCTTTAAAGAAAGCCGGATTTGTTACTTTTGAGTGGATTTTCTATGAAAGTTAGCCATCTCTGATATGGACATTAAAATTCGTTAGAAAGTATTTAAAATTTTGAATGTTGCCTTATTCACAGTTTGTTTTTACCAAAAACGTCAGTTAGCCGGATATGATTCTCTAGGACTCTAATTAACATAGTGCATGTTAAAAATTATATTAAATTAATATTTCGTCGCTGCTCCTCCCGCATCTATCTTAGCATCGCAACGGCTACCGCATGGACCTAGCTAGGACTTCGCACAAATTCGAACCTCTGAATGTGTCCCAAACTTGTTCGCAATGTGTGACAAGTGCTTCCTTCGTTCTTTCTGCTCTACTATCCCATCTCTGGACCATTAAACCCCACAAATTTTCAATGGGGTTTAAGTCTGGCAATCGGGAGGGCCATGGCACTGTTTTAATTTGTGGTTGCTCTCGCAACCACTCTTGAACAACCCGCGCACGGTGTATCGGGAAATTGTCCTGGAAAAAATACAATTCTGGCACGTCCAGTTGTGGATACACCGTGCGCACTGTGGGTACCATGATGGTTTGTAGCATCTCTAAATACGTTTGGCCGTTTGCCCTCCCTGGTATAAAAGCGAGCTCGCCTAGTCCAGCAGCACTCATCCAGCCCCACATGTTCACTACAATTCTTCCCGATTCTGCATTTGGGTTCACATTTCGAGGTTCGTGTCTTGTGTTATTTACACGCCATGAATTCCGACGACCTTGTTGGCTAGACCTAAAGCACTTTTCATAAAAAAATATGGCGTAAGAGAAATCGAAGTCCCTGTAGTCACGAGCGAATCGCACGCGAGCAGCTTTCTGCTCCTGCGTCAAAATATTTTTTTTTGCGGGACGTCTGTGATGATGGACTCCAGCTCGATGCAACTCGTTTCTAATAGTTTGCATCGAAACTTCGTATTCTTCTGCGAAACTGTGAGTGGGAGTGAACGGGTTCTCTTCATACGTGGCTATCATATTATTTAACTTGTTTTCGTTTATAGCCCGGGGTCGAGGTGCACGAACGCGTTCTGTTGTTTCTCCTTCTTCATATCTTCGCACCCAGCGGCGCACCGTTGTTCTCTAACGAAAAAAAAAAACAATCAGCATCGATTTTTAACATAATATAGGAACTAAGTATAATAATACACTACAAAAGTCTTATTCAAAGGGCACAACTAGTACACTATAAATAAATATTATAAGCGGGAACGCCTTTCGTATTAACATAGTGCATGTTAAAAATTATATTATATTAATATTTCGTCGCTGCTCCTCCCGCATCTATCACAACATCGCAACGGCTACGCATGGACCTAGCCAGGACTTCGCACAAATTCGAACCTCTGAATGTGTCCCAAACTTGTTCGCAATGTGTGACAAGTGCTTCCTTCGTTCTTTCTGCTCTACTATCCCATCTCTGGACCATTAAACCCCACAAATTTTCAATGGGGTTTAAGTCTGGCAATCGGGAGGGCCATGGCACTGTTTTAATTTGTGGTTGCTCTCGCAACCACTCTTGAACAACCCGCGCACGGTGTATCGGGAAATTGTCCTGGAAAAAATACAATTCTGGCACGTCCAGTTGCGGATACACCGTGCGCACTGTGGGTACCATGATGGTTTGTAGAATCTCTAAATACGTTTGGCCGTTTGCCCTCCCTGGTATAAAAGCGAGCTCGCCTGGTCCAGCAGCACTCATCCAGCCCCACATGTTCACTACAATTCTTCCCGATTCTGCATTTGGGTTCACATTTCGAGGTTCGTATCTTGTGTTATCTACACGCCGTAAATTCCGATGACCTTGTTGGCTAGACCTAAAGCGCTTTTCATCAGAAAATATGGCGTAAGAGAAATCGAAGTCCCTGTAGTCACGAGCGAATCGCACGCGAGCAGCTTTCTGCTCCTGCGTCAAATTTTTTTTTTTTGCGTGACGTCTGTGATGGACTCCAGCTCGATGCAACTCGTTTCTAATAGTTTGCATCGAAACTTCGTATTCTTGTGCGAAACTGCATGTGGGTGTGAACGAGTTCTCTTCGTACGTGGCTCATATACATCATATTCATCATATTATTTAACTCGTTTTTGTTTATAGCCCGGGGTCGAGGTGCACGAACGCGTTCTGTTGTTTCTCCTTCTTCATATCTTCGCACCCAGCGGCGCACCGTTGTTCTCTAACGAAAAAAAAAAAAAACAATCAGCATTGATTTTTAATATAATATAGGAACTAAGTATAATAATACACTACAAAAGTCTTATTCAAAGGGCACAACTAGTACACTGTAAATAAAAATTATAAGTATTGAAATACACTCGAGAGCAATGAATCCGGGTCACTTAAAGAATCCTAAAAATCTCGGAAACTAAAAATGCTAGGTTAATGCAATAAATTGTATTTAATAGACAATGTAATACTCCTTAAATGAAGGTATTAAAACTTCTTAGTTATTGTAAAGTTATATCATAAAAAAATCAAATTTGAAAAAGGGCCACTTTCGAAGATGGAACTACGAAATTACAGCATTTGGTTTTGCTTTTGTTTGTAATCTGTCATTTATGTGGGTACATAAACCATGTTGATAGTGCTCTATATTCATTATTCAAGCTGAAATTATGTCGCTTACGCCTGAAGAATGCACCAGAATACTTACAATGCTGGAAACCGGCCGGAGTCAGCGCGATACAGCCAGGACTGTCGGTGTGTCGCTGTCAACAGTACAAAGAGTTCTCCGACGTTACGAAGAAACTGGTTCTAACCTACGCAGACCAGGAACGGGCAGAACCAGGTGTACCACAGCACGAGAAGACCGATACTTGGTGAACACCATGCTTCGAAATCGCTTTCTTACAGGAACTGAACTCACAAATCAGTTTCGACGCCTCGGAGGAAGTAACCCAAGTGCATGGACAGTAAGACGTCGGCTTGCTGAATCTAACTTAAAACCCCTTAGACCTGCAAACGGCCCTAAACTGGAGCGTGGGCATCGTATTTCAAGACTAAGATATGCCCAGAGCCACGTAAATTGGAGTATTGAAGATTGGTCAAAAGTTATGTTCTCCGACGAATCAAAATTTATGCTCTACAAGCACGATGGAAGACACAGAGTGTATCGAAGACCAGGGGAAAGATTCAAGCAAGCATGCATCGAAGAAAAAGTAGCCTACGGTGGTGGGTCTGTACTTGTGTGGGCCGGAATTTCTTCTGAAAGTCGCACAGAGCTGGTGATCATAGAAAACGGCTCTTTAACTAGCGAAAGATATGTGGAAGAAATCCTCAATGATCACGTTGGTCCATTTATGGTCAATTTAGGTGAGGATGCTATATTTATGCATGACAATGCCCGACCTCATACAGGTAGGATTGTGAATGACTACCTTCAAGAGATGAACATTACTCGTATGGAGTGGCCAGCGCGCAGCCCGGATATCAACCCGATCGAGCATGCTTGGGACGAGCTAGGCAGATGCGTAAAACAACGAAACCCTCCCCCAATCACGCTTCGTGACCTCAAAATTGCTCTCACAGAGGAATGGGAGAATATTCCCCAAAATCGTATAAGGAACTTGGTGTACAGCATGCCAAACCGCGTAAACGCAGTAATGGAAGCACGAGGAGGCAATACGAAGTATTAAAATTCAAGAAAATCGTAATAAAGTTCAAAAATTTCATGTTTCCTATTTTTGTTTTAAGGAGAGATCAGCAGTTTTTTTCTTTATGTAATTTTGTGTTAATAAAATGTATGGTGACTCATATTTTTTTTACTTTCATTTAAGGAGTATTACATTGTCTATTAAATACAATTTATTGCATTAACCTATCATTTTTAGTTTCCGAGATTTTTAACATTCTTTAAGTGACCCGGATTCATTGCTCTCGAGTGTACTTAAGGTGTGCATTTTGGTTGACTTCATGATAAATAAACTCTTAACTTTTCTATAACTAATTTAAGTAGTTATAACATTCATAACTATATTTTAAAATACAAGTTGGAAATGCAATAACTGAAAACCTCTTAAGGGGTCATTACTCATAATTATAAACAACTTTTACTATGAGAACCAAACCTGAAATCGCGATAAAAAAGCAGCTGGTCCATACATTTTGACGAGTTACGCGAACATAAATGTAGGGAACAGCTTTTTTTTTTTTGCGATTTCAGGTTTGGTCCCGTAGTAAAAGTTGACCCCTTAAGAGGTTTTCAGATATAGCAATTTACACCTCGTATACCTATGAGTAAGAAAAATGGCATAGCGTAAATTCCAACATTGTATGAAACTGCCCCAAGCAAATTGGTGCTTTATCTCTACTATTTAAAAGTGTTTATCCCGCGCGGGCTGGCAACGTGGCATTTCTAAAGGTTTTTCGTGGTTAAATACCAACGATCTAGTGATCTAGTGCCAGCCAAGCACTAGATCGTTAGTATTTAAAAGTATGTGTGCTATTTTTTTAAAGTTATTTTGGTAAGTATTTACGAGCACTACTAACAAAAATTTACATATTGTCAATTACTTTCCATCTGCAGTATTATTATAAAATAAATATTAATATTAATATAAATAAAAATTATAAAATACAATTATCTTGTGCTTGGGCGAAAAAAAATTGTAGTTTGAAATATAATGATCAAGCCTCTAGAAATGCGCTCTGGTTTTTCTAATTAAAATGCGGCAACGACGCTGTGAGATAAGGCACCATTGTTTAGGTTGTTTTGGTTTAGGATTCATTATCGGGTCATAAAAGGCTCCAACAACGTCTTTGACAGCAAAAATAAATAAAAAGAACAAACGTATTTGAATGCATTACTATAAGTAGGTAATAGTATCTTATGAGACTTTAAAAAAGAATCCATCTGAAAGTTATAATAATTTTATTATTTTTATATATAAATCTGCCTAGTCTTTTCCCAACTATGTTGGGGTCGGCTTCCAGTATAACCGGATGCAGCTGAATACCAATATTTTTCATGGAACGACTGCCTATCTGACCTCCACAACCCAGTAACTGGGCAATACTATACCCCTTGGTAAGACTGGTTGTCAGACTTACGGGCTTATTTATTTATTTTTATTTTATTTATTTTGGTTTACCAACAATTGTTGGTGTGTGTTACACTGGTTATAGGCATAAAAAACAAGCAAAAACAGATAAACAATAGTGCACAATCACTTATAGGTAAACTCAGCATGCAAAACGAAAGTTGTACGTACAAAAGAGAAAAAAAAGAGAGAATAAAGCTACCTTAATTTATATCAACTACTATTATCTAAAATGTTAAATGTTATATTGATCCTGACACAGAGAACAAAGAGAAGAAAAAAAAAAAGTTAAATTAATCCTTATCTAGGTTTTTCAAAGTCTTTGCTTTTAAACTGTATAGTGAGTCAAAGTGCAAGTCGATTAGATCGCTACTTTCATTAATTATCTTGCTTAACCTCGCGACAGGGGAACTAGCGCCTAAGACCGTTCGTCGGAGCGGTGGACAGAGTGGCGTAATTGGCTTACGAGGAATACTTGAAGGCACACGAAATTTAAAAGAATTTAGTATCTGTGGGCAGTCAAATTTATTGGCCATTACTTTGGCCACAAACATTACGTCGATAAGGCTTCGGCGCTTTTCCAGCGAAATCATTTTAAAGTATTTCAACCGCTTGCTATATGAACGCATTTTTTTGCTATTCCGCTGGTAAACGCCAGGTGCCACAGAAAGCGTTTTTGGATTCTCTCCAGACGCAACGAATGCGTAGCATAGTGCGGTCGCCAGATCACACTACAATATTCCAACAGGCTTCGAATCAGACTATTGTAAAGCATCATTTTAGTTTTAGGACACCTAAACTGTTTGCAATGTCTTAAAACGAAACCAAGCATTCTAGAAGACTTTTTTATTATTTTATTTTATTTTATTTTACAGTTTTTGGAAAACTTACAGCTAGACACTTTTGCACAATTTAGAGTAACAAAATAAGGCCAATTAAAAGTTTTCACGGTTATAAGAGAACATAAACAAAAAGTATTTGAGAAGGTAGACAGTTGAGTAAAGACAGTATCTTATACGTTTCAAACAGCGCAAACTGTTAGCAATTAATTTACGTGATCAAAAAAGAAATTACAAATAATCTTTTTTAATTTATATATACCCGTATTGAAAACGTCGATGTCGACGTCCCGGCAGACCGCATTATACGTATGACTCGCTCTGACTAAGTATGAATTCCGTCTGTAATTCGTTCCTACCGTAGAAGTATGCAAAAGATAATGATTGCGCAGAAAAGCAGAAGGAACCCGCAGTCTGATTTTGTTCAGCAATTCAGGAAGCTCGGTAGAACCGTTAGCAATTCTAAATAAAAACGCCAAATCCGCAATACTTCTTCGCTCAGAAAGAGGAAGTAGATGAAATCTTTTACAGCGTAGGAGATAAGTGGGAGAGTAAGTTTTAGACCGGAACTGAATATACCTCAAAAATTTGTAATGTTATAATTAGGATTCCAAACTTGAGAGGCATACTCAAGATGACTGCGAACAAAACTACAGTAGAGAATTTTAATGGTTTTGATGCTCCTAAACTCAGACGAGACTCTCAAAATGAACCCCAGTGATTTTGAAGCTTTGTTAATGATTTTATCAATGTGCTGATCAAATAACAATTTTGAATCAAATACAACTCCCAAGTCTTTGACTGTGTTAACTCTAGCTAGGGATCTGTCTAAAAGTTTATAGTCAAATGTGATAGGTACGTGCAATCTACATGTGGGATAAAAGTTAATTTAGCATCAAAAGTAACACCGAGATCTTTTGTTGTGTTTAATTCTGCTATCTTGGTTTCATTTATGTGATAATCTTCTCTTACTAAATTATGTTTTCTTGTAAATTTGACATGATAGCATTTACTGGGATTTAACAGCATTGAATTGCGTCCGCACCACTTAATAAGCCTATTGAGATCACTCTGCAAAAGAATGACATCATGTTGGGACTTAATAATTTTAACAAATTTCAAGTCGTCGGCATACATAAAAACCTTAGAATGTAAGAAACACTTTGGAATATCATTTACAAAGAAATTAAACAAAACTGGGCCCAGATGAGAACCTTGTGGAACTCCGGAAGAGATATATCGGTTGTCAGACTGAAATCCGTTTATCACTACATAAAAAGATCTGTCCAGAAGATATGAGCTTAACCAAGAAAGCAATGATCCAGTTAAACCATAAGCTTGCAGCTTATGAATTAGTACTTTATGTGAGACTTTGTCGAAAGCCTTACTAAAATCCGTATATATGACGTCGGCTTGGTGACCTGAATCAATTGCCTCTGATAACAGCTCGGTGAACAGAAAAAGATTTGTGTTTGTTGATCTAGCTTCCACAAAGCCATGCTGCTCGTCGCTAAGGTATAGCTTTAAGTGCTTTTGAATAAATGGACAGATCAGAGACTCAAAATTTTTAGCAAAGCACGACAAAATTGATATCGGTCTGTAATTAGAGACTAAATCGTCCTTGTTAGCTTTATGTATAGGTACAACCTTCGGCTTCTGACGACCCGTAACGACTGTCAAAGATTCACGAATGACAGCTGGGACCAACCGCTTAACGTGCTTTCCGAGGCACGGGGGAGTCTCGGTATGTTAATATGGTGACCCATCCACTGACCAACCCCGGCAAGCGTAACTTAACCTGATGGATCGACCCGTGCGGCTGTAATTACTTAGCCACGAGCTCCTCCTTTTTTATATACATATATACAGTATTATTGTTATTTATCATTAATTTGGTATAAAAAGTTTATATTTTTTTATATTATATTTTTGCATTTTTTTGACACAGATATACTACACTAACAATTTATCACACGATGCCATTATAATTAAACTCACAACATCAACAGCAACAAAGAAATATAGAAATCTATTCAATTAAAAGGCAGTGATTTTATGTATTAAATCCTAACTATTTAGACTACGAATAAAATAAATGTAAAAACGGCCCAACCACAGAAATCTAATTAATGCGCCTTATTATTTAGATTTCTGTGGGCCCAACGGATTTGGATGATATTTGACACATGGGTAGACCATGACCTGGCATAGAACATAGGATACTTTTTAGCCCGGTAATACGTTTCCGTGGGATAATTTCTGACCTCTACGCAAGCGAAGCCGCGGGCAAAAACTAGTAAGTAATCATTATTAAAATATAATATTTATAAATTTAATTACTAGATATATTAGCAATATTTTGTTACGAATTTCAGGTTTAGCACTATACGTATTTTCTGGACGAAAAATAATAATTAATTATTAAAAACTCACTTGCCCGCGGCTTTTCCCGCGAGGATGTTGGAAATTATCCCACGGGAACGCTACCGGGACAAAAGTATTCTATGTCCTAATCCAGGTCGTGGTCTACCCCATGTGCCAAATTTCATCCAAATCCATTCAGTCGTTTTAGCGTTAAAGCGTAACAATATTAGTTAGTCCATTTACAATAAGATTAGACATTTAAACAAACTTGTTTTACAGGATTTTTTCTTCTATTCAAAGAAGTGATTATAATACCAACTGTTTACTGCAGCTGCCTTTTGTTATGCCACAATAGACTTCAAAATCGGTTGAACGGACTGTAAAAAGGTTTATTTTTAATGTCTTAGCTTATTGTAAATGGATTAAAAATATATTATTATATATATATTATTATATATATAATGGATAAAAGTTGATTGTAAAAATGATATTTTTTCAGTTTTTTAGCGGCTGAGCCAGATTTAGAAGCTTCTTTTAACTTTTTTAAATATTTATAGAAGTTATCTTTGACACTTCTCCATTTCTTCACTATATCATTCCCTAAAAATAAAATATTAACATTAATGTTACATGAGATTTTATTATTTAAATAAACGTTTTTGTTACAGGTATCTAGGAAGTGGAAATTCACTACAAGATTTGGAGTACAAATTCAAACGGGGAAAATCTACGATTAGATATATGATTAGGAGAGTTTGTCGTGATACTCGTATATGGAAAAATCTTTTTCAAGACAACATTCCCGAACTAACAACAGAAAGACTCAAAAATATTGCATCTACTTTCGATTTAAGGGCGAATTTTAATATTTTTATTTTTCAAAAAATGCATTACGCATACCCACCCATCAGGGGACGGGTGGGGTATGTGGGACTCCCCGGTACAACCGGTATACCCACTAAACGACCCAGCGGCACTCCCGCATCGTCTTTATGGCAGAGGACTGGGAATCCGGCAGAGCCTTTCCATCCAGTCCCCCGCCGACGATTGCCCGCCTTTACAGCGGGCCCGGCACGCCCCTCCTGTCGGGGAGGGGCCTGGGAATGACCGCGAGTGCTCGGCCATTCCCGCCTGACGTGGGTGGTGAATTGTGCAATGCAGGAGAAGGCGCCCCCGCGCCTGTCTCCCGCTGTTCACCACCAGGAGGCAGAAGACGACGGTCGTACAACCGCCGTCTCATGCCCCGTCTTCGTCTGCGGAGCGGCGCAGCGAGAGGGTCGTCCTCCCGTACGCTCCGCCTCCTCCTTTTGCGAGATTACGTCCTCGCAAAAGGAGGCGACCGCTGCCCAGGCCTCCTCGCTCCCCAGCATGGCGTTGATCACGCCGGGAAGCGAGAGGTCCCGTCCAACCACCGCGATCAGACCGCGGCGCAGCTCGGACCAAGCCGGGCACACCTCGAGGGTGTGCTGAGCCGTGTCCTCCGCCGCGCCACAGTCATGGCACGACGGGGTCTCCTCCCTTTGGATCCGGTGCAGGTGCGATCCGAAGCACCCATGTCCGGACAATACCTGGACCAGTCGGAAAGAGAGGAAACCGTGGGACCGCTCAAGCCAATCCTTCAGGACTGGCCCGAGCGCGTCCAATGTACGGCGGCCAAAGGCGGCGGCGGCGAGGTCCTCCGTCCAGTGAAGGACGATGGCGTCCTTCGCCTCCCGCCGCACCGCCTCCCGCTCTTGGGCGACGGGGCTCTCCCCGAGCGCCTTCTGGCGCGCCGTCCACTCGTACACTCTGGCGAGCACCCAAGCCTCCAACTCCCACGGAGGGGTGCCAGCCAGGGCGCACGCCGCCGAAAAGCCCACCGAGCGGTAGGCCCTCGCCACCCGCTGTGCAATGGCCCTTTGGGGCCTGCGTATGGCGGTCGCATTCTCCCTCCTGTGGAGGGAGTCCGCCCAGATGGGGGCCCCGTATAGGGCCATGCTCCGCAGGATGCCGGTATACAGGCGCCGGCATTTCGCCTTGGGCCCCCCTAGGTTCGGGAGGAGCCACGAGAGGGCGTTTGCGGTCTTCAACAGGCGCGTCGATAACCCGCTGAAGTGCGGGCTGAAGCGCCACCTTTCGTCCAGTACCAGGCCCAGATACTTCATCTGGGGCTGGACCCGTATCCGGACGCCCTATAGGACGATGTGGGCGTCGGGAGGGCAGCGCTGCCGAGGCCCGTGGAAGAACACGGCCTCGGTCTTGTGCAGCGCCACCTTCAATCCCAGGCGGCGGATCCTCTCTGCAACCAAGGATCCGCCAGCCGAGTTCTTCCCCCGGGCAGTGAGGAGAGTGTCATCCGCGTAGCAGATGACACTCGTGCCCTGGAGGAGGGCTCCCCGCAGGAGCCAGTTGAACCCGATGTTCCACAGGGGAGGGCCCAGCACCGACCCCTGCGGAACACCGGACTCTGCGCCATATCGCCTCACCGTGGCCGTCTTGTCCACGAGGAGGACCTCTCGGTCCTCCAAGTAGCTGGCCAGGAGGTTCCGGAGGTATTGGGGCACTCCGTGATACCGCAGCGCCTCCAATATCGTCGAGTGGGGCAGGGAGTTGAAGGCGTTTGCAATGTCGAATGACACCGCCAGCACTCCGCCCCCCCGCCTCCACCGCCTCCTTCACCTGGCCCTGAGTAGGGCCAGCGCGTCGATCGTCGAACGCCCTCGACGGAAGCCGAATTGGGCGTCCGACAGGTCCGGCCCTACTCCCCGCAGATGGCTATCAAGCCGGGAGGCGATGATCCCCTCGAACAGTTTCCCGACCTCGTCGAGCCGGTATGCCGAGGGGGAGTCCACCGGGCGTCCCTCCTTTCGGAGGAGGCATAGCTGCCCCTCCTTCCACAGTTTCGGGAACCTCCCAGCCGTAAAGCACGAGCTGAAGAGGTCCCGGAACCTGTCCTCCATTTCGGAGGCGGCGATCGCCACCACTCGTGCGGGGACGCCGTCTGGACCAGGGGCCGTCTTCTTCGCGCGGAGGCCGAGAACCCCCGCGTAGAGCTCGGCCGTCGTCACCGAGGGGATCTCTTCCTCCTCCGGTGAAGCCGCCGCCCCTTGCGGGGGATCCATCGTTGGTGGGGTGAAGTCGGTCCTGCGCGGAAACAGGGACCGGACCACCCCATCCAGCAACGCTGGCTCGAGGGTGTCCGTCAGTGGGGGACCATAGGGACGTAGCTTGTTCCGCGCTGCCTTATATGGTCTCCCATAGGGATCCCTGTCGAGACCCTCCAGCATCTCGGCCCTCGCCGAGTCTTCTGCAGCGCCCATTGCAGACTTGAGGACCATCGTCTCGGTAAGAAGCGTATAGGCGGTCCTCTTCTGCCCGGTCTCGGTTTTGGGCGCTACGCCGTCGGCTCCGCGCGTAGGCCCTTCTGGCCGCCAGTTGACGACGCGGGCGGCTAGTGCGGGGGTGGCAAACGAGACGTCCACCACTGACCCACCTTGTTGCCGCACACACGTGTGGACCGCCCCCCTGTTGAGGAGGGACACACCGCATGAGGCCGCCCAGAACTCGACGGCGCGTCTCCGGACGTTGCACCCGGTGGCTGGGTTGCCCCAGGCCGCTGACTTGGCGTTCAGGTCGCCCAGCACCATGACCTGGCGCGGCGCCACCCTCCCTGCGACAGCGGTGAGGACCCCTAGGAAATCCTCAAAGTCCGAGAGAGGGCGGTTCGGGAAGAAATAGACCCCCACAAGGGCCATGTCTCCCCACGCGGCGGCCACATATCCCGGTCCCCTCTCTAAGAGCGAGAGGGGAGGGGAGTCTGTGGAAGACCGCGACACCAGCGCCACCAAGCCGTCCCGGTCTCCCAGCCAACGGCCAGGGACCGAGTAAGGCTCGGCGACCACCGCCAAGTCCACCAACCACTCAGCCATGGTCTGCATCAGCAGATCCTGGGCTGCCCTGCAGTGGTTGGTGTTCGCCTGAAGGATGCGATGTTCGACCCTATCCATCAGTCGGACATCGCACCCCCCTCCTCCGCCGCCGCTGCAGGAACGACGGTGCTAGCCGAAGCAGCAGGCCCACTCGGCGCCTGCGCTTTGCCCCACTTGAGGGGAGGATTGCAGTTCCTCCCCTTCATAACGTGGCCTGCCGGGCAGCCACTGGCGGCACACACCGCGCAGTGCGGCGTGGTGACCTCGCAGGAGGCGGCTTTGTGGCCCTCCCTGCCGCAGCGGTAGCAAGTGTCCGTCCTGTCTACCGTGGACGGACACAGGGGCCGGGTGTGGCCAATGCCGAGGCACCTAAAGCACCGCAGAGGCTGGTCCTCGAGCGCCCGGACTGCACCCGAGCTGAAGCCGACTGTGAGCCGTCCTTTGGCAAGGACGGCTTTGGCAGCGGCAATTGGGCACTCGAGGCGAATGGTGCCCATGCCTCCGCGGCCAGGCCTTATGTCCCGGCCTTGGACCGCCGCGACGCCACAGCCCCCTATCGCTGCGACCGCCGCCACCACCTCCTCCTTGGTGACGGAGTCGTCGAGGTCCGTCACCTCTATGGTCACCAACTTGACCGGTCGGGCCACCTTGGCTGAATCCGCGATGACCTCTTGCAGCTTGGCTGCAAAGAGGTCCGCATGGGTACTCCCCTCTGCCCCCGGGAACTCGAATATTCGAGCCCCGGCTTGGGTTCGTCGGCAAGACACCCTACCGATCCCCAGTTGGGTGGGATCGGCATTGGTACGCGCCCGTACCAAAAGGGACGCGTACGTCTCCCCTCGCCCCGCAGCCTCCGCGGTGGGCGTCACCACGACGGCCGCGGTTTTTGGGGGGACGAGTCGACCCCTTCCCCTCCCTTTCCCCTTCCCTTTACCCTTGTCGGTCGTCTGCGACCGGCTGGGAGCAGTGGTGGCGGGGGTGACAGGGACAGCCGTCGCCGACTTCTTGCCTTTTCCCTTCCCCTTCCCTCTCACCTCCGTCCACTCGTTGGACGGAGTGGTCGAAGGCAGGAGGGCGTCTTCCGCCTGGGAGGAGGACGGCCCCGGCTCAGGCTGCCTCTTATCCGCCGCCAGGGGCGGTCGGAGCCGTGTCTCCGGCAAGAGCCGGTCCTCAATTCCTGCTAAGCAGGCTCTTGTGAAGGCCCTCTCCTCCATTACGACCTTGCGGATGATATCCTCAAGGTTGGAGGTGGGGCCCTCTGCCGCAGGGCTCGTCCCGGCTTGTTGTGGCCGGGCCGTGGTTTCAGCTAGCCTCTGTTGAAGCCGGCTGACCTCTATCCGCAGGCGATCCACATTCGCCTGCAGTTGCCGCGTCTCGTCGGTAGTCTTTCGCTTGACCAGCTCCGCGACGACACCGCGCAAGCTCGCGGCCCGGCTCTTGAGGGCCTTCTGGAAGGTCCCCTTTAGGTTGGAGGACTTAGAGGCGACCTCGACAATCTCCTCCTCGTCCTCCTCCGCCATTTTTTCTAGCTCCGCCAGAGAGTGGTCCGCGTACAGAACGCGGGACGCACCGTACCCGGACTTGGCCCGGGCGACGTGCGCCCGCTTCTCTTTGGCGGCCACCCGCTCCTCCAGCTCTTGCTGGAGCTGCGTCCGCCGAGCCAGGTCCAACTTGCGTTGGGCGTCCGCGAGCCCAACGTCGTGGCTATCCGCGGCCGTCGTCGGCCTCTTAGTCTCCGGGGAGCCCCCGGGCGAAGCGACCCGCTTCCCCGACCGAGAGTCGTCCGCATCCGACATACCAATAATTGAGTCGTTGTCAGACGACTCGTCCGCCCCTCCGAAGAAACTGGCCGCAGACAGCGCGCGGCCAGTCTCTGACGCCGAAGCGCCGGAGTGGCCCTGAGAAGGGCCTTTTGGTTGGCTCTGAGAAGGGCCTTTTGGTTGGCCCTGAGAAGGGCCTTTGGGATGGCCCTGAAATGGGCCTTTGGGTTGGCCCTGAGAAGGGCCTTTTGGTTTTAAAAATCGCCCTAAGGCGTCCCGCGCAGGTGTTGGCATAGCCTCCGCAGGTTCGTATACGACAACGCAAGATAAAATATTCGCTACGAGATCACAGTGCACTTTGGCCAACCCAGTCTGCCACTCCGTTACGGTGGTCAGAACTGGGTCGTTTCCAGGGGACGCGACGTGGACGCAAGCACTGTGGGGTGGTCCCCCTGCCGCACTGTGTCCTGGGTTAACCTGGCGATTGCCAATTCGAATAACTGCGCGTCACCCTGTTTCTGCGGTGCCATAATAGCCTCGAAACGACAGAAGTATGATTTAGGCAGATCTGTCCAAAAATCTGGTATTCTTGTCTACACCGATACTGCTGCTACTCCGGGGGTAGCTGCCTGAGTAGCCCTGACCATCTTTGCTGCTGCTGGGGTAATCATCGTAGCTGTAGGTAGTTACTAGTTTCGAGACTATTTACTGTTACTTGCACCCACGCGGTATATCTAACGCGCACCTGCCACGTCGCGCCACTGAGTCGCTTACGGCGCAAAAAAAAAAACTATTGTATGATCACGTCGGGGTCACCACTTGTTGTGCGTGTTGTGTATAGGGTCCAGATAAATGATAAACGATTTAGGTTATACTGAATTATTAGATATTTAATAAAGGGTCACAATATAACTTGGTTATAATTTACACGGTAAAATAGGACGTGGCAGGGCGATGGTATGTAAGCGACTGGCGAGCCCGGTGGGTTCCGGCTGGGCGGAATATCAAAAATGCAATTCAGCGATCGCGTCGCTAGGGTCACTACTAAAGCAATGTAACAAAATCTAATTTCCAAGTAGAAGATCAAAATTAAAAAGGTTCTTACTTTAGAATATGTTTTATTAATAGAATTATACACTATGCAAATCTAAATAAAAAAATTAAAACAATATATAATTATGCATAGAATAAAATGTCATAGTAAAATAAAATACATTAAGAGTAGAATACATAATTAAGTTAATTTGGTCTCAAATCACGAGTCTCAAATAGTGATAATAGAGCTGTTATTTTTAAATTTAGTTGTTGGGAGGAGTCACGTAGGTCTGCCTCTACGCGAGTGCGGACTTCTTCGACCCAAACGCGCTCTGCTTCAACTTGAACTCGCTCTCTATCGAGTTGCAGACGTTGTGCTTCTATTTTGAGTCGTTCAGTTTCAAGCTCATATAGACGCGCATCCCTCTCCCTTTCATAATACAACCGATTCTCCTCTATTGCCACAAACTCACTGGTGGCTCGGTCGAATGGTGTTTGGCGCAGTCTTCCCTGTCTGAGACGGCGACGACAAGGTGAAGAAGAGCCGGCAGATACCGGCGACCTTTCTGTGAACACAGATAAAAGCTATATTACTCTGTATTTTGTGGTTTATTGGATGATTAATAGAAAATCTAACATGGAGAGAAAACTAACAAAATAATTATGGTTACACTGAAGTTATTTAATAATGTTATTAGTTTATGTTGGTAGTTTCAATAACTCATTTAGGTATATAATTATTCAATAATTTAGTAGTAGGTATCCTAATTACCTTTACAACACTATTTTTGTAATAATTACCTCCTTGTATACTTCTACTATTTGAAGGGCCTGACACAGGACTGACAGGATGTGCTGGTGAAGATGTTACATCTACTGGCACTGTTATGGGTATATCCTCTGGAGCTGATGGTAATGACCAGAGCTCAATTTCTTCTGGTGATGGTATCCCATTCTGTTGTATCAGCTGTATAACTCACTGGAGGTTGAGATGGTTCCTAAGTACAAAAATATAACCCGTTGTTGACCAGAAATATGCAAGTTTTTATAAAATCAGCAAAACAAGAAAAAACATTAATATTTGAAGGTTCACTCACTTGAAAACCTGCTTCTTGTTTGGCTTGACTTCCAGTAATTGCGGTGACCCCAATTACACGTATTATGGTTTTCCCCAGGCCCACCACCAGTGCCACGAATATCCCGATTTATAAGGGAGGTTCTCAATTTTGTTTTAGTTTTCCAGTCAGACCACACCTGTAGCACGAAATATAAAATAATACATTGATATAAATGGTCTTCATAGGTACCTCAGCAACAGCAGTACAGTCAACAGCAAAAGTAGATGATCAAAATCAGAAATTCAATACTAATGAACGGAGTTCGCGTCAGAACTGTGTGGCGTCGAAGTGATTCAAAAGTATGTGATTGTAAATAGGGATGATGACTAAAAAAATGTTTTTTGTCCGTAATGTAGATTATGAAAAAATACGCACACGTATTTTTTCTTTTTTTACGTTATCAAAAGATTACGGCGATACATTGAGTTATAATGTGCCATGACGTCACTTGTATGTAGATTTTATCCATACTTGTGACGTATCAACCCCCACTCCCGAACTTTAATGCGTTGTATCTAAGTCATTTTTCATTAATATGATAAAGCAAAAAATACGTGTCTAATATTTTATTAATATCTGACTGACGGACTAAATAGAATTTCTTTTTTTTGACCCAGGCATCATCCCTATTATACCAAACATTTACTACTAGTACAGATGCCATATATTCGTGAACAGTTTTGAGTCCAAAAGTTATAAACTCAATTCGCATCAGAACTAAGAAGTGAAAAAAAAAATCAAAACTAGTGAACAGTTAAAATCAAAAATTAAATGATGAAACTGAGGCCACGTAATCATGAGGCAAATAATTCATCCATACTTATTTTTTAATTATCCCAGTAATTTGTTATGTTTTACGGAAAAACAGCACGGAGCACGGAGCAGAGGACAAAAATAAAAAAATAATATGAAAAATAATTGCTATTATTATTAATTAGTAATATTATTGTAAATTTATTGATTACTAAATAATTCATACATTCAAATATTATAAATGTTCAAGAAATATAATTTTCTTAAGTTTTTAACGGAAATCTGCTTCAGTATACTTATTTTGAACCCTGGGAAGGATAGGTATATAATATTCAGGATTATATTAAAACTATTCTGCTCATATAAGTAATATTGTTTTCTGTGGGACAGAAATTTGACGTCGGGTTCAAGAAAAAAAATAATTGTCACATATTTATTATAATCAAAAATTACGTAACTAAAAAACAAACATAGATAACAATTTTCATTGTAAATATGAAACAAAAATTTTACCACTTATAATATGATCTTTATTTTTTAATTTATATTAGAACAATTTTATAATCATCATAATCCAAATCACGGATTAAAGTCAGTAACGGGTGTGTCCCCCGTTATTATCTATTATCGCTTGTAGTCTTGCCCTCATTGAATCCATCATATTTTGGCATACATTCGAACCTCTAAATGATTCCCATATTTCAAGCACATGACGTTGTATATTGACCTGGGTGCGGGGTGTATCTGAGTCCCACTGCTGAACCATGAGGCCCCAGAGATTTTCAATAGGGTTTATGTCTGGGCTTTTTGGGGGACAGGGAAGAACTCTTATGAGGTCACGATTATTTTGAATCCACACATTACAGATTCGTGCAGTGTGCACGGAGCTATTGTCATGAATAAATGAGAAAGGCACAAGATCTGGATGGGAAATATTAACAGTGGGTATGAGCGTGTCTCGAATAATTTCCAAGTATTTTTGACTGTTTAATCGCCCTCCTATTTCTACTAACTCTACTGGTCCAGCAGCGGACATCCATCCCCAATAGCCAATATTAATTCGTCCACTACTTCTATTAGGAACAATATTTTCTGCATGGTAGCGCGTGTTATTTATTCGCCATAGTGTGAGGCGACCCTGTTCACTCGAAGAGAATGTTTTTTCGTCCGAAAATATTACATTTTGAAAATCTAAATCTAAATATCTTTGCGCAAAATTTAGTCTCTCTTGTTTGTGCAAGGATGATAATGATAATTTCCGTGCTGGCTGACGGTGCCGTAATCCTGCGTCCTTTAAGCTTCGACGAACAGTGGTCATAGACACGCTCATATTAGTGGCGATATCTCTGATTCGCGTAAACCCATCATTTCTCATCCTGTTTACAATTTCTCGATTTTGCGTAGTTGTTGTGCAACGAGGACGACCGGACTTTCTTTGTGTGTTCACTTGACCCTCATTTTCCCATCTTCTTATCCATAGGTGCACAGTATTTCTCTGAAATGAACAATATAATGTATATTTATCATAATATATTGGATATATATACAAAGTTGATACGACAGAGGGGCTTTCCTTTAAACTGCCTATACTAGGTACCATTTTCAAGCTCTGTATCAAAAATCAATTAAATAGGAGCAGTAGTTTAGTCGCAAATGATTTTTTAAGTTTTTGCCCCGTTTGAACACGATGTATCTTTCCTAACAGCTGATTATGTCTATACGCGGTCATCCACACTAAAACTATAAATCTGAGTATAAACCTACGATGCGTTGTTGCCGCTCTGACGCAAGTCACAAGTACAACCAAATATTTTTCGGCAAAGCAAACAAAGAAGCAATAAATACACACACTTGCAATTTAATTACGAGAGTGACAGTCATAGCAAAACATCCCGCGCGTAAAAGAAATAGAAATAGGTCAGTGTGTTGTTATTGGCATCCTAGATCCTTGCGGTGCGCGATCGGTAAGTGGGGGCCCGGGGCAGTGGGGCTCAGTAGTGCGCCGACGCTATCGTTGTCGTTGCGTAACACGGAAGCTCCTGCGGCTTTTTTCTTTTGCCGAACACGCGCGCAGACAATTTTGTTTTGTTATTGTGATAGGACACTAAATAAGTATAAGACAATATCTCTTTTTTATTGTGACAGGAGTACAGGACACGTAACATCGGATAATTATTATTTAGTGTTAGTGTTTTTTTTGTGATTGACTGTTTTTTGTTGTGATAGGACACGTAATTAAACTTTGGTTGTGTGTGAGTGTAATTAAAATACAATTGATGAACTAAAAAATAGGATTATTTTAGCATTTCACAAATTAAAGTGCCTATCAACGAAATAAATAACAATATTCTCCGTTGGTATAATTTGTGCATTAATGTGAATGGAGGACACATCGATAATTAAAAAATGTTGTGTTTTTCTTGTGATTGTTGTTGTGCGTACTTACTTCAAAACCGTACCTATCATAAAAGCCGAGCGAAGGCCTAAGCCACCGCTAGCGCCACCGCCCCGGTCGCCCGCCTTGACACGTGATAACACGCGCAGCGCTCCGGCGCGGCGTGTGCGCGACGTTGCCGCTTTGTTACCTAGGTATCTAAGGTCAGTTAAATTTATTTACACAGAGTGGTTGCGTTTTACTCTGATTTGTAAGCTATTTAGTTTGTTTGAAAAAAAAAAAAAAACATTTTTGATGCTTTTTATTTTTATACCGTATTGAATTAATACTAAACACGTATAGTATACGTAGTGTAATTTAATGCCCCTCTGTCATATCAACTCTGTATATTGGATATATATGTAGATATACGTTATTACGTAAAGATGTAGCACTCAGAATATCCCCCTACGAATTTTCGTTTTGTGCAGTGTGGGGGAAGCTTCGTCAGCCTTTCAAACAAATAAAAGAGGATAATATTATTAACATTTTCAGAGGGAAATACTTAAATATGGAGTCATAAATAATAGTGTAATTACTGGGTATAAGAGACCTAATAACTGTTGTCTCGGTGTGGCGGGCGGACAGTAATTACTTGGTAACCGTTTGGCACTGCTCCTGTCCATGGGCTGACGTGGCGTTTATAAATATATCTAAATATTACTAATAGTTCTTAAACTAAGAAATATAATAATTTTAATTATAGGTTTAATCTAGACTAGTAGACTAAACTAACCAAAAATGGTTTAAATTAAAAATGTCTTCACTTTTTTCCAATCACCAAATGTTAGGAGATATTCCAATAAAGAAGTAATGAATACTTGCTTACCGTGACACCTACTCTTCTCATTATATCACTAACACTCAATCTGTCTTCATGCAATGATATAATTCTATGTCGTTCATGCTCTGATAAATGGTGCGTCATATTTTTAATCTAATAGTTTTTGGTTATAATAAATCAATGCAATAGATAACAGACGCACTCAACGCTAACAGTGCGACAAAAGCGCAACAAGTCAATATAAATAATGCCCTAAAGATAAAAATATCAATCTACCTTCCGGTTTTAATATATTGTAGCCGACTGAGCAAAAGCAATCATTGAGTTATGATTTTGTATCGCATCAGCTACTTCTGAACATTGACATAAATTCACAAACATGCAAAGATAATAATATTTATTGAATTATCGTTTTGTATCACATCAGCTACTTTTAAATATTTGACAGAAGTTACAAAAAAATAAACATTTAAAATAGTAAAGTTTTTCAATTATATGATTTTTAATGAACATATGCTTTTTTCGGGGTTCAATTGGATAAAATTTGGCATATATTAAATATGCAATTTTTTATCCAATTCAGCTGTTTTCCGTAAAACATAACAAATTACTGGGATAAATAAAAAAAAGTGTGGATTAATTATTTGCCTCATGATTAAGTGGCCTCAGTTTCATCATTTAATTTTTGATTTTAACTGTTCACTAGTTTTGAATTTTTTTTTCACTTCTTAGTTCTGATGCGAATTGAGTTTATAACTTTTGGACTCAAAACTGAACACGAATATATGGCAGCTGTACTAGTAATAAATGTTTGGTATAATTTACAATCACATACTTTTGAATCACTTCGACGCCACACAGTTCTGACGCGAACTCCGTTCATTAGTATTGAATTTCTGATTTTGATCATCTACTTTTGCTGTTGACTGTACATACTTTGCGTAATAATTAATATCATAAACCCTTTTCCATTTTTCAGGTGTTTTGTTAACACCACTTCCACCCACTGAGTTTAAAATTTCAGCTAACTCTTGCCACAGGCGTTCACTATTTACCCTTCCTTGAAGTCCAACTTGAGGCCTTGAAAGATTACCATGGCAAAAAATAATATTCATAAGATTAGTGTACAGTGAGAATAAGAGCCAGTAAACCTAAAGTTTGCTACTAACGTTCTAATACCCTGCCTAAGAAACAAGTATTAAGGTTTGGAATCGAGTTTATCTGTATAAGAATAACAAAATGTAAGAACCACAATCATATAAGTGCACCATTGTGAGGTAGTTTACATTATGCATTCCATATTCTCAAATAGGTCCAATACTAGTTAAAAATGTAATAAAATATGTAATAAATGACAAATTTCGGAAAACTACGTTTCCATAAATTCTATCAGCAAACTAAATTGTTCGGGACTCGCACGAAGCACGATGTAGATTCTATAACACAGTCGTTCACTAAATTTTGTCATAAAACACTTCATTCACTTTCAACACAACACTTTTGAATAATATTGTAAGCGCGCGTTTGCGTTTGACAGTGACAGATACTGACTCTGTGACACTTGCTACACACTATTCCATAGACTAATTGTGTCGTCTAGAATCAAACTCCGCTAAATCCAGAAAGCCAAATTTTTCAATAATAAACTTTTTTCCTCATTATATGTTACTTAAGAGTCCTATTACATTTTTGACGCAAATTCATGATTTTTGACGTTGTAATTTTCAGCAGCAGTAAGATATTTGAATTATTTGATTATGAATAACGATAGTGCCATTCTCTTTATTGTAAGTTGGAGTTGCACATTTTAACTTTTCTTGTCGTGTAATTTACTATGAATATTTTACGAACTCAGTTTACAAGGAAAAACGTCGGCAATGGAACTTTGACGCTCAAATTCACATTGTTTCATTCAGTTCTAATAAAAGCGAAAGTTACTAAACGATAACTTGAATGTTTTACTTGTTTATTGGAGTTCTAGAATTTCTTTAAATTCCTTGAGTTTTCAGGGAAAAGTCGTAAAGAAAACCAATAAATGTCTTGATTTTCATATCCATTATATTCCAAATAAACACAATTAAATCAAATAAACTAATATGATATAAAACTTCGATCTACAGTGAATACGTTTCATTAGTTTTTGTTTCTCAATATAATAAGACAAAATTACAATAAAATAAATTAAAGTACTATATATTCCGCGTCAATTCAGCAAATTATACGAAAATAATGTGTAACTCCAACTTACAAAAAAGAGAATGGCACTATAGTTATAATAATCAAATAATTAAAAATCTTACTGCTGCTGAAAATTACATGGTCAAAAATCATGAATTTCCGTAAAAAAATGTAATAGGACTCTTAAGCAATTTTCTGTTGTTAATTTGGAATAAAATAAGTAAGACCGATTATAATAATTAAATACATTAATTTGTTCTTAGTCTCGGAAATATAAATCAATTTGTGGCAAAAAAATAACGACGTGGCGGGTTTTGATATTGAGATATGGATCTGGCGGTTTTTGATACACAGAGTGATGGATGTGGCGGATATTGGTACTCACGACCCCATAGTCTCAATGATTGTACAGGATTTTTTTAATAGTAATAAAACATTGTTTTAATATGTAATGCGAATAAGTACGTTTATTAACAGTAATAATATAAACTATTTAAATGTTGAACCAAATTATACGAAATTTTCATTTTCTTCCAATGGAACACATTGCAGATCCTCATGTTCTTCAAAATTGTCATTGCTTTCTTCAATGTCTTTGTAATATTTTAAAATGTCCAGAGCCCTCCAATCTTCACCATAATGTTTTTTCAGAAGGTTAGTGACATCTTTTATTTTGCTTTTGTTCACTTTATTACCTTTTCGTATGATTGCGGGCTCGATTTCTGAACATCTTTTTCCTCTTTTAGTCACATATTTTGCTATATTAATTTCGTTCCGATAATTTTCTTCTCCTTGAATGCTCACATTCTGTCGTCCCTTATTCATTAGAAATCGTTTAGATGGATTAAATCTAAAGTGCCAACTCCCTGGAGGTTTGATGACTTTGGAGACTTCATCCTTCCAATTATAAACTTCAACATCTTCTCCTAAATGGTAAACAGTCGCATGTTTTTTGAAAACATCCACATAATCTTTTGGATCGCATATTATGGACTGTTTTTTGGTTTCTTTTTCAATCTTCGCAAATAAATTCTATCTGGTGGTAAGAAACTGTGGCCAACCATTGGAAAAATGATTTCAATCCTGTTTACTTGCGGTGGTGCATATGAAAAGAGCCATTTAGTGCATATACCTACAAGAGTTGTGTTTTTATTTTGGCCCCCGCAGCCGTCACCAAAAAGTTTCGATTTGTTTTTATTTTCTGGAATATCCAGTGTAGTCAATTTATAAAATACAGCACTTGCTATTTCGTAATAGGAATGCGCGTTATTCGTTGTCAAAGCTGGTTTAGATTTAGAAGTGCCAACGACGATAGTAAAGTTATAAATATTAAATTGTCGGCTAAAATAAGCTGCTTGATCCGGCAATTTTGGCAGTGCGCCATTTTTTTGGCAGTCGAATGATAGTAATATAGTATCTTCAGGCTCAGTTTTTAATAGGTTGTAAAATGCCTTGGCTTTTAATGTATGTATTCGTTTCTCTGTTTGAAATTGTTGTTTATCCTGACTTGTAGTGGCAGTGTCAATTTTTCTTGTCAGCTCAGACCACCGAGAGCATGTATCCTTCAGGAGCGAACCAAAACCAATATTATACTTTCTATTGAAAATATTCCTAAAATAAGACTGTTTTACTTGCAAATGAGGTGTACCTTGAACTTTATCTTGATATAATTTCCATATTTTTTTTATGTTTAATTATTCCTAAAAATGTATTTTTGCACACTCTAACCTGTTTGTGAGGGTTTTGTATAGTTATATAGTATTCAACGCTTACATTTTTTGGGTCTCTAGATTGATTTACCAGTCTGGTTCTCACACATTTGTTGAAACGACAGTGTTGTAGTATGAAGTTGTCTTGATCTATTTTATTTTTTAATTTGAAAAACTTGCGGTGCGTAAGAGCTATATCTTGCATTTTTAATGTCGAACAGGTAAAAGTTGTATTATTTTTGTGATTGCATTTTGGAACACTTGGAAAGCGTTTTGAAGAATATCTGAATAAAAAAATAAAAAATGAAACTCAAGCAACGGCTAAATACTATTAAAAAGCGGCCAAGTGCGAGTTGGACCCGGTTTAATACATGTAGGTAGGTAAATAAACACGTTTCTAGTAGGGGTTTCTGTGAAAATTTCAACTGTCTACCTATTACGGATTATGAGATACAGCCCGCTGATAGACAGACGGACAGCGGAAAAATCACGTTTCTAGTAGGGGAGCCCCTTTTAATTTTAGCGGTAACAGAAATACACATTCTGTGAAAATTTCAACTGTCTAACTATTACGGATCATGAGATACAGCCCGCTGACGGACAGACGGACAGTGGAGGCTTAGTAATAGGGTCCCGTTGGTTACCCTTCGGGTTCGGAACCCTAAAAAGTAACACTACGCAAAACGCAATTTCGTTATCTACTTTAATTTCGAACACAAACGATACTAGTAAATAAAAATGCACAATAATAATAACAATACACAAATCATTGTCGACTGTTATGTTATTAGGTACGTAAAATGACAACATTGTAAACAAACATTCTGTATAGCAAATTCAATAAGAATTGTACTCACAGTTCTCTTCGTTTTTTCTCCTTTTTTCCAGTTCTTTGTTTACACCCCGTTTCCTTGCATGCTCAGGAGCAACGGGTTCAATTTTTTTTGTTAAATCAGTCATTGTTTACTTAATTATTCACAAAAATATAGAACAAAATTACGGAACAAACGCCTTGACGGCCATTGCGAACTACAACTACGCCATGTCAGTTATCTCTCAAAATAAAACATTCTGATTGGTCAATGCGAATGTAGCGGCGAGTGATAGTGAGTAGTAATGGATGTAGCGCGGTTTGGAACGAAATCCATTTTTTTAATTCAAATTACTCGGGATGTTATATAGAATTTAGTTGGGTTTGTTAGAAATTACAAAACAATTCCATAGAGACCAAATACTTTTTTCTTTTTTTTAAATTGATGTGGCGGCGTTTGATTCTAGACGACACAATTATAGAGTGTTTCGGGTTAGGCAATTAACACACGGCACCGCGCACCGCCGCGGTAGGCGGTGAAGCGGATCTCATGTCGCATTGGCCTCTAATAAATCCGAAGATGCCTAACACACGTACACCGCCCGACCGCGCGGTGCTCGTTTCTACCGCAAACTGCTCCTACCGCGCGGTCGAGCGGTGCCGTGTGTTAATCGCCTTACGCTTCGGAATGGGCGCTCAGTGTTCCATGTGTAAGTTGTCTACCAATTTCAACACGCTAATGCCAAGTCGCGGAAAACGCTTGGATTTTGTCTAGGGTGGTGTGATAATCTGGTGTGACTACGAATCGGCAACGCTAATTCTGTGCAATGTTCTCTCTCCAGTATCTTCCCCATCACCGGTAAGAGTCCGATCGGCCTATAGGATTTGGGACTGGTGTAGTCGTCTTTGCCTGGCTTCCTCAGCACCACCACGGTGGCCCCCTTCCACATCTTGAGGAAGTGCGTCAATTTCCAGCACTTGTTAAAAATCGCCAGGTGCAGTTCCGGGTCCCGTGATATTACCCGCTGGCAGATATCGGCTGTAAAGCCGTCCATTCCGGGTGCCTTCTTTGGATTTAAGCTCTCCGTAGCGAACCTGAGCTCCTCCGTTGTAAATTCTGGGTCATGGGTCTCACCATGGCTCCGGTCATTTGTTCGGTCAGCAAGAGCTCTGATTCGACTATGGTCTGGGCTATCCTCTTCCTCATTGTCCTCCGGGTAGAATACCTCTGCCAAGACTTTAGCGGATCCTTCTTGCCCTACTTCTTACCCTTTATATTTCAACGGCAGGTCTTCTTGTCTTTTAGTTGTTTGTTTTATGACCCTGTAGATTCCCTCCCAAACCCCTTCCCTATTTTGTTTTTGGCAAAATCCTTTCCAGCTCTCTGTCGAGCGTTTTCTGACCTCAGACTCATATTTTTCTTTTTCTTCTAGGTACAACGCGACCACACCTTCTCTACGCGACGGCGCAGCACAGCGGATTCTTCTCTTCGATGGCTATCTTGCGCTTTTGAGCTTCAAGCATGAGTTCATTTGTCGCCAGTTGTTTTCGTTGGAGGTTAGCTTGTGCTGTGATGATTATTTGTGCAGCTTTCGTCTGTGTAAGCCCCGAGGCCACCTTAGCAGTAAGCTATAGCGGCTCGAGCCAATGTGTCCCATTTCGCACGTACCGAGCATTCAGGACTGTATGCTGTGTGGCCCGTTTCGTCTCGCTTGTCCTTAACACAGTTTCCGCACGTGGGCCTGTCGCTCAATGTCAATCTGGTGCATTCTGCCTTCAGGTGTGGCCCCCGCAGTAGGTGCACAGGTCCACAGGCTCCGTACACAACCTTCGACCATGTCCATACGCCAGGCATTTAGTGCATTGTATGAGGGGCGTTTGGTCCTGGACTCTGGCGCACTGCAGGTCGATGAAGACCCTGCCAGCCGAGGTGAACTTCTGCCACAACTTCGGTGTCACCTGTAGCACAACGTGGTTTTCCAGCGGGTTCCGTGCTCTCCTTCGGTATTTCACGGTGGCAGTCGCCTCCTCGGCTGTCAGGTCCTCGAGCAGGTGGGCGTTTTGAGTCTTCAGAGCGGTCAGAATATCCTCATCGGTATTGTAGGACAAGAGGTCCTTGATTATTACGAGTGGGTTCCGGTTTTTTGCTTCTTCCACTTTAAGGTGTTTGTCCTTCTTGAGATGGGCTGTTGTTTTTGACATTTCCTCCCTGTTGTTGAAACTCAAGATTACTCTCTTGTCCTTAACTTTACGGACCCTCTCGATCTGTAAGCCGCTTTTCTTAGCATCCAGTACGTCCTTCACCCTTCCCACCACTTCTGTACTGGTGTCCATCGTGACATCGGAAGACACAATGACAGAGATCTTCTGCTTTTGGCCCCAGGTGTTTTTGGGTGGGGTCAGAGCCTCCGCGTAGATGGGAGCTCTCTCCCTGATCTCTGAGACCGCTTTGCTCATTTCGCTTGTTTGTTTTTCGAGCGACCGAATTTCCCTGAGAATATCTCCGCCACTGTGTCCTTCTCTGTCACGTGACTCCTCTGCCTCTTTCTGCTCCTGCATTGCCACCTGCAGCTGTTTAATCATCTGGTTGCCCTCCTTCACTATAAGAGTTTGCTCTTCTAGTGCGGAGCGCAACCAATTGATGTTTCCCAGGTCTGCGTGTTTTCCTTCAATATTCCGGTCTTCCGTTTCCCTCTGCTGGTTTTTTGTGTTGCTTGGTTTATCCGCCTCCTTTACCAACTGGTATAATCGGTCTATTGCCGCTGTGACCTCCTTCTTTATCTCCGCCTTTAGGTTTCGCGAGTTGTTCAGGTGGAGCTTTGCCTTGTTCAGGCATGCTCTCGCCTCCGCGGTTATGTTGGGGTTGCCAGGCTCGGATCTTCCCGTTGTGATTGTGGTTGACACGGGGACTCGACGCATTTCCAGCGTGCTGGTACTTTGCTGTGAAGTACCCGGTGTGGCGGCACGGTTTGGGTTTGCCGGGGACTTGGTGTGGGGAACGGCTTTCCCAGCCTCCCATTCTCCAATGCTTCGCCTCACGCAGGGAAGTGAGGGTTCAGCCTTCTCCTACGATTTTGGCGAGTTTCTGGAGCTCGGCGAGCTTGCGTGTGCCTTTTGCGGTGTACGGAGCATTTTGTTGCTCTGGGTAAAGGTGGTATTCATAGGAAGGACATTTATTCAATCCCTGTAAAGGGGGGATAGGAACAGAAATATCGCCGGAATAGCATCAAACAAAAGTGTCTTTGATTAGAAATATATAGCGACCACCAGAAAAGACTCGAGCTCGCGGTATGCTAAAACAGAATGCAAGTGTTTTTAGACACACTTGCCCTATACTAAATATTAAAGCTCAATAAAGCTAAGTTATACTGGGTCTCAGACCCTTGTCCAATATTATTAATTTACACTTTTCCACTCACAGATTATGGTCAAAATAAGGTAAAGTGTAAAGCGTAAAAGTAAAAACAAAAAGAAAGTCTTCAGCGGGTCCAGCCTCTACTTAGAGTGAGTCCTGTTGCCTTCTCTCAAATGAGTGGGTCACACAGTGACGTGGTCAATAACGAGAAATCAAAAATCGGCAAAAACTGACAATGTAGAGTCACTTTTGAAAAATACTCTATGTAGAGTCGCTCTACTATGTCCAGTGGATAGCTCTCGTCCAGCCCCTTCGAATGACCCCAAACTCGGTACAGTTACACCAAGGGGTTGCGGAGATATCCCAACTTGAAAAATTCGGTTTTTTACCGAAATGAAAAGTCCAACGTGGTTACTTACAAGAGGATATTTCCGGAACCACCGGTCCAAAAACACTGGTGTTTGGGCTTTCCGAGTCTGGCTCGGCGAGACCGATCCACCGGAACAATTTTCAGGCTGAATTTTTTTATATCCTGAAACCGCCTGAAAACTATCCTAACTTATTCTATATATCCTACCGATACGCCCAGCGAAAACCCCAGACTTCTGCGACTCTCCGCTGGGAGTGAAAATCCGAGAATAATCGGCCCAGCGGTTTCCGAGATATTATATAATTCAAAAATTAAAACCTAAAAATCCAGATGGTTCTAAAAAGTCAATTTTCCCAATTTGGGAGATATACAGCCCGTGTTTGGGCTTATATGGGTCACAATACACGTGTAGCGTCACTAGGCTTTCATTTATCACCCGTACGTACCCACTTTACACGTATTGCACCCTATCCAAGTGTCAAAATCACCTATTTACTATTTAATTTGGAATTAAAGCCAAAAAACATAAAAAAAACAATATCTCAGGTGTCTCTGGTCCGAAAATTCTACAAATAATATCAAAAGGAAGATAAATTAAAGCGCTACAATAACAAGTATTAAAAATTTTGAAAACAGAGCATAAAAATTTTAAAAATATGTATTTCCAGAAAAAAATTTAATATCTTAAAAACTATTTAAACTAAAAATCTAAAAATTAAAGTCTCTAAAGGGTTCATGAGCGCGCAACAGGCTGCAGTTGAAAATCTTGATTATTTCAAAAAACTGTTTAATTAACACAGGTGGCCGCCTTTCAAGACTTTCAAAATAATCCTTTAATGGACGGTAGAGCTTCAGAAGTCGTTCGATAGCTGGAAACAAACTTAACCATCGTGTCTTAGAATGATAGAGAAGCTGCTTGTATTCGACATCAGCTGTTTCACAGAAGTCTTTAAGGGATTCAGTTCGTACTGTGTAAGTAGCAAAAAAATTATAAATTTTTAAGACGATAGATTCAGCGTCGACTGGCAGCAAATCGCATCCGTGGTGCACTGCGTTGTTAATAACGTGTGCAGAGCAACCCACGCCAACTATGTTGGGGTTCAGACTTTGTTTGAGTTTATGGAAAACATTGTTGATTCCTCGTCGTTCTGTTCCACCGAAGTTTGTGTTGCAGTTGTCTCCACTAAACGCAATACACTTTGACAAGAGATCGTGCTGCCGAAGTTGTTTTATAATCAGTTCAGTAATTGTGTCGGATGTCTCATTTTCCGTGTTTTCTATTTCGAGAAGTTTTGTAGTGATCCCGGTTTTTTTTAACATCAAAATATTGAATAACCAAAGGAAACAGTTTCGTGCATCCATGATTACTGGCATCAGTAGCCATGCTGATATATGGTACATTTTGTAAATCATTTTTAAGTTCGGCAACAGAAAAAGGGCCTAGCACTCCAGTTGCTGCAGTTGCCTTTGTTCGATTACATGAAACTTTTTTTGCGGTATCTGAACCCGAAAATATTTCACGGTTGAGAGTACAAGTGCAATCCAAAGAATTAAAAGACATATGATGGCTTACTGTATGATAGACGAGTGCGCCTTCCGCTGCTCGAATAAGGAGGTCTTCCGAACTTGATCTTACAAAATATGTAGCTATATTTGAAGAACTGGCTTGATTTCTCAAATTTGTTTTGTGTTTCTGTGTACTCAAATGTTCATTTATGTCTGTAACTCCCTTATTCGCAATCGAAATATTCGTCGAACAAATGGTACAAAAAGCCTCCCAGTCATATTTTCCTTTTTTTAACATAGGAAACTTATTTTGCAAGTCGCTGTTGAATAAGCATTTACGTTTAGGCATTGTGTTGTGGTATCTGATCTGAAAAGGATAAATGAAACGTCGAAGTAAAACGTGTAAGTATTACAATTCGTAAAATATAGCTCGATTCCTGGCATGAGAGCAATTAAATAAACAGGATCACTGTTACTGTTACTGTCACACCCGGGAATCGAATCGACTAAAATCTGTAAAAATTACACCCTGTACTTTTATTGCATTGATCGTTAGGATCTATATTAGGGATGAAATCTCTCTAACAAACTTGATAAATTACATGATAAGAAAACCATGAAATCTTAAAATATGTATTTTGATTATTTAAAAAAAATGGTAAACTAACTAATTAGATGCTCGAAATGGAGTCCATTTTTTTGGATACACAAATGTATTCTTCTAACGAATTCATTTCTAGTAACCTTTAATAACGTGTTGTGGTGAATATTATAAATCGTATTCTGAACTTCAACTCTCAACTCGTTTACATTCGCATAAGATTTTATGTAAATTAGATTTTTCACATATCCCCACAAAAAAGAATCAAAATGGGTGAGATCTGGTGATCTCGCAAGTCATCTGATTGTGCCGTTTGTACCAAGCCAGGTATTAAAATGGTTATTAATGTAGGCAGTAGTGATTCTGCTGTTATGGGCTGAAACTCCATCTTGCTGTAGAATTATTTGGTTTCGCTCTTGCTCGGGGAAACCATATAACTCATTTCTTAAGAGATCCAGTATTTAAATATACTTGACAGTGTTTAAATGACCTTCGTACACGTGGACTAACACAACCATACTTCTCATAATTCCGCACCAAACGTTGAAAGAAAATCTTACTTGATTGTTAGTTTCATGAACACGAACAGGATTCACTCGAGACCAATAGTGGTTATTGTACGGTACTCGAGACCAGTAGATAGATGTGCAACTGAAGTTTTCGTTTTAAAAACTGTGTACCCAAACTGCTAGATGTCCCCTCCGCTTACGCTATCGCTCACTAGATGGAGCTGTTTATTGTTTATTTTTTTAGTATTAAAATTTTTTAATAAAGAATTATTGTTATTTATTTGTGTGGATTAAATAAATTCTTATGTGTATAAAATAGCCTATGATAACAATATCATGATTCATAATTATTCTAGTGCTGTCGTATAAAAAATCTAGAATTCGAAAGATACACATAAGAATTTAAATAATTCACAAAATAAATAATAATCATCCGTCAATAAAAGGTAAATCATTCTTCAAAATCTTAAGCTAGAATATCTGTGCAAGTATGCACTAGGTTTTATAGAATATTTTTACATTTTGTCTATGTTTTTACTACTTATTGGTTTTAATTTTGATTGACTTAATATACTTTTGTTTTACTACCGAGAACCAGCGCCTTTTTCTTCTGGTAGTTAATATTTGAACACGTTCTAAACGCGCAAAGGTGGACGCAATGTGTGCAGGAGACGGCACCCAAATTGCGGAGAGGGAGACTGCCCCGCCCGCGCAGCAGAGCGCGGACCTGCCCCCTCACGCCGCGGTTCCGGCGCCTTCCCGCCCGGCCAGCGCCGTTACCTCGCGCTCTTCCGCCACCATCGTGGCGCGTCAGCTGGCGGCTCAGGCGCAACACGCGCGCCACCTGGCTGATTTGGAGCGTCAAGTTTTAGAACGAGAGCGACAGGTCGCTAATCTCCATTTACAAGCTGAACTCGCCGCGATAGAGGCGGACGCCAGCCAGCGCGGCAGCCACGGCATGCGTAGCCGTGCTAGTGTTCAAGATTGGGTACAAAATGTAGTGCCTAATCCCGATGAGCGAGATTTTTTAAGTGCCAACCCACATTTCAGGTACGGTGATACAGCCCAGTGTGCGACACCGGGCATGAGAGCGTCGCACGGCCAAGAGGCTGTGGCGACTACGCATGCTCTCAACCAAGTTCGTAATGAAGACGGAGGAGTGACGCGCTTAATAGACTCGCTCGGAAAATTAATAAACAAAGTTACTAAGCAAACTGCTACGAAGACGGACTTGCCTACGTTCGATGGCAGGTCCTATTTAGATTGGCTAGCTTTAAAACGTGCGTACGAAAATTCAACTCAAAGTTTTTCAGCATCCGATAATTTAGCGAGGCTGTCGTGCGCCCTGCGCGGAGCAGCGCGCGACGCAGTAGTGGGCCTACTCGCGGCGGCATGCGCCCCTGGTGTGGTGCTAGATGCGCTCGACGCGCGCTACGGCCGCCCCGAGTTCGTAGTGATGCATGAAGTGTCTGTGATACGTGCGCTGCCTAAGGTAAACTACGATAGCAAAGACCTCGTAATTTTTTCCAGCCGTGTACGAAACTGTGTGGAAGTAATCCGCCTGTTAAATCAGCCGGACCACTTACGCTCGCCCGAGCTGTTTCAGGCACTGTGGAGCAAGCTGCCAACGTTATTGCGACCACGGTGGCTGGATTACGCTCATTCGTGCGATGGCACATTATCTAAAATCGAAATGTTTGCCGATTTCCTCTCCCGTGAGGCTAACTTGCAGTGTAGGTTCGGCGGCGTTACTGAGTGCTCGTTGCCCACTGTAGCACGTCCTAACACTGATAACAGAGGCTTCAGGGATAGGGTGAACGTCGTAGCTGAAATTCATCATCAAAATCGTAACGTTTCAGCAGAAACGTTATCAACTACAAATATTATTTGTTCGTTGTGTCAACAAAAAAATGAATTGAAGTTTTGTGATAGGTTCGTCAAAATGTCAGTAAATGATCGTTGGCAATTTATTAAGAAAAATAAAATATGTCATAGATGTTTAAAGAAAGGTTGGCACAAAAATAAAACTTCTTGTATTAAAAGAGTTTGTACCGTAGAAGGTTGTGACATGCGTCATCATGCTTTGTTGCACGGGTCGAAATTCGAGCGTGCAGTCACCGCGCACGTCGACGTGGAAGACGACGCTGAATCCAAGCCATCGACATCCAGCGCGGCCGAACCCCCGACGTGCAGCGCGCTGTTGCCGTGCGGCGCGCCCGCTGCCTGCGACCAGACCGGTGTGCCATCGTCTGAGGACTCGGATCACGAAGTCTTGGCTCATGCATCCTCCTTGTCAGCCGCGGAACGTTCTGTTCGGCCGTTGTTGAAAATAGTTCGCGTGATCGTGTCGGGACCTTCCAGTAGTGTTGATACGTACGCTTTGCTAGACGACGGTTCCACAGGCACCTTCATCGATTCTAAGCTGGCGGCTCAAATTGGCTGCAAGGGCCAAGAGAAACTTATTCATTTAGACTGTGTAGGTGGTCTAGGAATGGATGTGAACATTCAGTACGTCAATTTCAAGATAAAAGGCCGTCATTCAAACGAAATTCACTGCGTTAAGCGAGCCAGGTCGATGAGCGGTTTGAGCGCTGCGCGACAGTCTGCGCATCTTGAAAGCGTACGTAAGTATCCATATTTGGCAGACATTGCTAATGAATTTTGTTATGAAGACGTTAAGCCCATGCTGATTATAGGCATCGACAACTGGCACTTATCCCTCGCTAAAGCTACGCGCAAAGGAACCAAAACACAACCAGTAGCTATTTTAACTGCCTTAGGCTGGGTGTTGTACGGTTTCGGTTGTAGCAAAACTAAACTGGTCGAGGTCGCCAACCACGCCACGGTTAGCGAACCTGATATAGCGAACGATCGGTTGACTTTGGAAGGTCTTATTAGGGAGCAGTTTAAAATTGATTCAATCGGTATCTCTAAACAGGAACCTCGTAGTGCCGACGACGTACGCGCCGTGCAACTACTCGAGCGCACCGCGCGCCGTCTGCCCGGTGGTCGCTTTGAAGTAGGCTTGTTGTGGAAGGCTGATAAACTAGATATTCCCGACAGTTACAAGTTAGCTGTGTCTAGGTTCCATAGTTTAGAAAAAAAAATGGTAAAAGATCCTGCCTATGCTGAACGCTACCGTCGGAATATCCATGATATGCTATCAAAGGGCTATGCTGAACCGTGTTCAGCTCCTCCTAACTTGGGGTCTCCGTTGTGGTACCTCCCTCACTTTGGCGTTATTAATGTAAATAAGCCTAACAAGTTGAGAACGGTACACGACGCAGCCGCCAAGTCCCACGGCGTGTCATTAAATTCTATGTTATTAACTGGTCCAGACCTTTTGCAACCCCTGCTAAGTATTCTGATGCGCTTCCGTGAGGGTAAAGTCGCTCTGATAGCTGACATTCGTGAAATGTTCCCTCAAATTAAAATAATTGAAAAAGATAGGGATGCCCAAAGATTTCTGTGGCGCGACGGCCCGAATGAGCCTATACGTGCATACCGCATGTCATCCATGATTTTTGGCGCTGCGTCCAGCCCCTTTACTGCAATCCATATCAAAAACAAAAATGCATTAGAGTGGCAGGATAAATACCCTGATGCAGCTCGAGTAATTATACATGATCACTACATGGATGACTGCATCACTAGTTTAGACAACGTTCACGAAGCGGCCAAACTGGCTGCGGATGTTTACAACGTACATTCTCATGCTGGCTTTGAGATGCGAGGCTGGACGTCAAACGATCCTATGGCGCTCTCGTTGCTACCCAAAGAATCCTTGCTAGAGGCGCCTGTTGTGAAAGACGTGGACTTAGGTTACATGGCTACGAATGTGCGCACGCTCGGCCTTATCTGGCAACCCACCCGTGACGTGATTGGTTTTAACACGGGATTCCATGAGGGTGTGTTGCCACAAAAGCTCACCAAGCGAGAGGTCTTAGCCCATGTGATGCGAGTCTATGATCCTCTTGGAATCATTGCACCAATCGTAGTTCGAGGCCGCATCATGTTTCAAGAGGCTTGGCGTAAGGGCTTGGAATGGGATGAGAAGCTCTCTCAAGGTGACAGCGCTGCGTGGAAGTCGTGGTTTTACGATTTATCCTCGGTTTCTAGTTTACGAATTCCACGTCGCTATAACTTGAATGATCTCGAACTAGCAGGCTGCGAACTTCATGTATTTTCGGACGCCAGTGAGTCTGCCTTTGCCGCTGTCGCTTATTGGCGGTTTTTGTACGCTAACGGTGACGTTAGACTCTCTCTTATCTGCAGCAAAGCTCGGGTGTCACCCCTTAAACCTGTCTCTATTCCCCGCTTAGAGCTCCAAGGTGCTCTAATGGCTGCACGTCTTGCTACGTCTGTGTGCGAAGCCCACCGACTCAAACCGACGAGACGCATTTTCTGGTGTGACTCAATGACGACCTTAGGTTGGCTTCGCAGCGACGCTCGCACTCTTAAGCCTTTCGTGTCTCATAGAGTAGGTGAGATACTGGAGCTCACGGACGTGGGTGAGTGGCGTTGGATTCCGAGTGATTTAAACGTGGCAGATGATGCAACTCGGGTCAAACGATTTAAGTTAACTCGAGAATCTCGCTGGATCTCAGGTCCTGCCTTCTTGCTCTCCTCGGACTGGCCCACTGAACCCGTGATCGATGTCAGTGGACTAGGCCGCGAAGAATTCAAACATCATGTTCATCTCATAACTGATACTGACCTGCCCGCACCAGTCTCCACAGATCCACTGCGTTTCAGCTCATGGTTGAGAATGGTGCGAGCAACAGCAAAAGCGCATCAATTCATTTCTTTACTGCGTATGCGTAGTTTGCAAAGACGAGGCATTGACGCCAATTTAACTCGTCTGAAAGGAAGTTTATGTACATTTATTCCCTCTTGCACATCCTCTCCTAATGTTCCCAATAACCTCAATGTATCAGCGAGAATAACAGCAAACGATTTATGCTTGGCCGAAACCCACATCTTACGGCAGTCTCAGCTCGATTCCTTTAAAGAAGATATTTTGCGGATTAAGAACCAACAGCCGTTGCCTCGTAATAGCCGCCTGTTCCAGCTGTCGCCATTCATAGATGATGATAATCAGCTGCGAATGTCAAGCCGCATTGTTGCTGCCTCAACCGTTACAGATGACGTTAAGCGTCCGCTCGTTCTGGATGGAAAACACCCAGCAGTTCGTCTTTTGATCCTCAGATATCATCAGAAGGCCGCGCATTCGCACCTAGATTTGGTAATGAACGAGCTTCATCAACGTTACTGGATTATTGGGCTCAGAAACGCTGTTCGATTCGTGGCCCATACCTGTCAGCTATGCAAATTGCGCCGTGCTAAACCGTTCCAACCACCTATGGGAAATCTGCCAGAAGCTCGCCTAGCTCATCATCAAAGGCCCTTCTCATTCACCGGTCTCGATTATTATGGGCCCGTTTACGTCACGGTTGGCAGAAGAAAGGAGAAGCGCTACGTGGCCCTATTTACATGCTTGGTCGTCCGGGCCGTACATCTGGATGTGGTGCACAGCTTATCGACTGACTCGACGATCATGTGCCTACGCCGCTTCGTGTCACTCCGAGGAACCCCAGTGGAGATATGGTCCGACAACGGCACTGCCTTTGTTGGAGCCAGCCGAGAACTGCGAGAGTTGTATGGTGATGCGGTTGAGGACTACGCTGCCAGTGAGTTCATAAACTGGCGTTTCATCCCCCCTTCGGCACCATTTATGGGTGGAGCTTGGGAGCGCCTTATCCGAAGTGTCAAAGGAGCGCTGAAAATTACACTTCACGAGCGGGCTCCCTCTGATGAGGTACTCAGAACTCTGCTAGCTGAAGCCGAAGCCTTGGTAAATTCGCGGCCACTAACTACGATCTCACTCGATGCTAATGCCGAAGAAGCACTAACGCCAGCTCACTTTCTCCTAAACGGATCACCAGGGCGTCCCATCCCAGCCACGCTTCAACAGTCGGACCTCTCGAGCAGAAGTCATTGGCGGAGGGCACTCAGACTAGCCGATCATTTCTGGCAGCGATGGGTTCGAGAATACCTGCCTTCGTTGTCACCCAGAAGGAGTGGAGGCACCACGCCCTCAATTGCGGAGGGCGATGTGGTAATAATTTGCGATTCAAATTTACCGCGTGGTTCATGGCCCAAAGGCCGGGTGGCGAGATTGTTCCCCGGCAGAGATGGAATAGTGCGGGTGGCAGATGTTGCCACTGTGGCCGGCACGATCAGGAGGCCCCTTCGAAAGCTGATTAAGCAGCCCATTTAATAAAAAAGGGGAGAATGTGCAAGTATGCACTAGCGAGAACCAGCGCCTTTTTCTTCTGGTAGTTAATATTAACAATATTAACTACCAGAAGAAAAAGGCGCTGGTTCTCGGTAGTAAAACAAAAGTATATTAAGTCAATCAAAATTAAAACCAATAAGTAGTAAAAACATAGACAAAATGTAAAAATATTCTATAAAACCTAGTGCATACTTGCACAATATCAATAAATTAATGATAGATAGAAATGAAAACATTTTTTTTAAGTTTTTTTTTTTTTTCAATTGCTTTTCCTTTAAGTATTCTGTTAACATTTGTGCACCAGCTATTTATAATAATATTTGACACAGTATCCATTAGGAAAATTTGTACATTTATTTTATGTGTCACACAAGAAAATGGGATAAATTGCAAAATAAATTTACTATTTTCTTTATTGTACCCTTCAGACGTTTCTGCTGTGGTTCCTCGTTTAATTGTGTTTGAATGATCATGCAAACATCATCTACAAACTCGCACAATGCCTCCGATGGATAATTAAGTGATCTTCTAGTATAGTCTCTTTCTAATATCGTCGTCTAAAAATGTTAAACTGTTAACTCCATTCGTAAGAATTTTCAGGAGAACAATAAAGACGTTACATTTTTCGTTTGATGATTCACAGCCGAAAATTGAAATTCCGGTTAGTCAACATTAATTTTACATATTTGTTTATGATACAATCTATATAAATTATTACATTTTGAAGAAGTTATAGCAAAAAAAGGAGTTATCAGGATTACTATCTAAGTCATCACAAATATATCAAAGATTATGTGGAGTTAGCATATTTACGATTTAAGAAAAGGTATAGAAATTAAAAACATAGTTATGAAAAACGGAAAAATATTTTATTTATTTGATAAATTAGTGGGGCAAATTGTCGTAAAATTCGCGATAGTCAACCGGGAAGAACTAACTTGATTTGTTGCAAATCTTGATACTTTCTCTCCTTGATAGGTAAACGGTTCTCATGCAAAACTGGCAGTTCATCATACAGAAAATTCGGGACTACTATTCTCCTTTGCGGCACAACAGTCCAAGGATCGTTAAAGCTTATCTTGTAAAATATTTCTCCTATAGGTCTGTATGGTCTGCACGAATATCATTAACTTTTGCATCACTGACTGACCGTCCTGGTCTAATACTTTTATAAGCCTGAACACAGTGTTTTAAATATTGTACTGTGTAAGACTCCTTTCGTGCGTTTTTAATAATATTTATGTAATCAGCTGGGACATTGACAATCTTATTTTTTTAGATTTCTCTCGATTGCGGAATGCATGGAGTCAACTTCCATTTGGGTGTGGCCAACTTCTAGATACTTTTGTTCTATAGACACATTATGTTTGACAGCAAAATTAAGCAAAGCATTTGATAATACAGCATTTCTGTTTTGGTAGCCACACCCATCGTACAAATAGATAACAGAGGGATTATTTCGTTTTCTAAAAAAATTATCCAAATTCTTCGGCATTTACGCCTCCCTCACTTTCATTCCAGATGTAGGAAAACGCAGCAGTATTTTTTAAATTTTTGAAGCAAAGATTATGGACTTGGAGAGTTGGAGCTTCGTTTTGTAGTAAAGGGAAAAAAAATTGGAAACAGGACAAAGCAAAACAGCTTGCACATCTGCGGCAATCACAATGCACGATGAATCTTCTTTATCCTTCTCCTTTTCTTTCCTGGCTTCTTCTTTCTTAATTGTATGTAAACGGTACTCATTTTCTTCTAAATTGCCTGCTTTGTATAGAGCACATTTTTCACACTCGTCTTTTTTTGGCCGGAAAAGTAAAATGTTACTATCTTCCATAGACTTGTAAAAAGTTATCGTTGAGAACGGTTTTATATTGCGTGAAGCGCACCAGTCTAAAACGTAGAAATCATACAGGGCCTTTTTGCATTGCCATTCAGGTAGTAAGTAAATCCTCGAAGTAGACGCTCGACAATAATGCGATTCCATTTTAGGTAAAGCATAGAAAAAAACTGCAATATTAGTGTCTTTCATCAAAGACGGGAACATTTTGTGACGTACTCGTAACACGTTGCTCGCTAGGTTTGCTGCCGTCATTAAGTTTCTTTTCCATCCAAGTACTGCCATTCTGCCAATATTTAATGTGTTCAGAAAAATACACTCGGCGTCACAAAAATCGCACCTCTTTAAGAATTCCCTTCAAAGTCATTTTAACCCCATTAATCAATGGTACACATATGACTATAAGGTATCATTGGAAAGGCAATTTATTTAAATTTCAGAATAAATCAATAAATTTGGTTTTTTGTTTGCCAGGGAATTAAAAAACACGCTAATGCAAATGATTAAAAACTTAAATTTTATTTTATCAGTGAACATTTTAAAAAAGTCCATAAAATCAACTTAAAACCTAGTGTTACCCGCCCTAGCTCTGATGACAGCTTCCATGCGTTATCTCATGGACCTAATTAATGTGACAACAGTCTCTTGAGGAATGTTGTCCCATTCTGCAACGACGGCATCTTGGAGGTCTTGGAGAGTGGTAGGGGTAGGATCTCGTGCCCGTACTCGCCGTTTCAGTTCATCCCAAAGGTGCTCGATAGGGTTCAGGTCTGGACTTCGCGCCGGCCAGCGCATAACAGGGATCCCAACTTCTTGCAGGTAGTCTCTTACAATTAATGCGGTGTGACAGCGGGCGTTATCGTGCATTAACGTGAACCCACTGCCAACAAAACCCGCATAAGGGACAACCTGCTCCTCTAAGATCTCTGTTATGTACCGAGGAGCAATCAGCGACCCTTGCACGCGAGCACTTCCAGTCCGAGAAACACACACAAGGTTCGTTTTGCCTTCGATTGACATGCCGCCCCAGAACATGCACGAGCCACCCCCGTATTCCACTGTCTCTTGAATACAGGCTTGTGCGAATCGTTCCCCTTGCCTCCTGTACACTCTTCTACGCCTGTCGTCGCAGAAAAGACACACCCTCGTCTCATCCGAGAAGAGTACAGCCCTCCATTGGTCTATTGTCCAATCCACATGGTCACGGGCAAATTACAACCGGTCTCTCCTATGCTGTGCAGTCAATTTTGGCCCTGTAGCAGCCCTGTGAGCTGCAATTTTCTTCTCCTTCATTCTTCTTCTAATCGTGGAGACGCTGACAGAAGTTCTGCGAGCTGATCGCAGTTGTTGTTGCAGCTCAACAGCATTGGAGAACCAATTACGTAAAGACGTTGAAACAATGAAGCGATCGTCTCTTTCCGATGTGCACCGTTGTTTTCCAGATCCACGTCTTCGGATATAGCCACCAGTCTCTTGGAAGCGTTGGAACACTCGTCGAACGGAAAAACGACTCAAGTTCAGTTGCCGAGCAACATCACTTTGCCGCATCCCTGATTGCAGTAGTGCAATGACTTGAGCGGCTTCATCTGCAGTGGTATCCATCTTCTGGGGTATTTTTCTTGCTGCAGCTGTTCACGTGTGTTCACTTCAAAGGTTGGATAGCGAATGACTCACATTTGACCCGGGTCGCCCGTTTTATACCCTTGTAGGGAGGTGCAATTAGTGGCCGTTGTAATGCGTATTTTGACAACATTTTCTTTAACGTTACGCGCTAATGAGATCTATTGTGTTTAGGAATTCTAACTGTTGTTAATTTAAAGGTCGTTAAACATACTTTCAATTGATACCAATATGAATAGGGTTTAATGTATACGTTGATGGCGGGACTTGCTTGAAACTTATTTTCGGAGAGGTGCGATTTTTGTGACGCTGAGTGTAGTTTTGCAAACTCTCAGCTTAGGTTTTCCGGGTTCACCAGGCAAGTAGTAGACCAATAATTGTGTTCTCCGGGATTCTTCCACATGTTTACGGTCTCTTTGTCGTTTGACTGGTAAGTATATTACGTGTTCATTAATGTATACTTTTTTTTCACCCCAAGATAATTTCTTCCAGAACTTATCGAAAGTCTCTTTCGTCACATTTTCTTTTATTTTGTCACACTTCAATAGTTTTGATCCTTTACACTTGCAACGATCCTTCAGTTTTTTTGGTTCTTTTTCAACTTCGTAAACCCACTTTGAATCTTTTTTCACTCTTCCATAGTATTTGGACCCAGTTTCTCTTAAATTTCTATTCTTAACTGCAAACCAATTTTTACGATCAACTTTGTGTTTTTTATTTCTTATTTTACTTTTAATGGGTAGTTCAGTGTCACTATCAGATGAACTTGAATACGGTACCAAATTCATATTATTTTCTGATTCTTGTATAATTGTTACTTCAGACTCAATGGTTTCATTTTCATTAAGGTTTTTATGTTGCTGATTCGAAATCAAATTCAATGAAATATTACTAATTGTAGTTAAACAACTGTCGCTGTTGTGTCCTTCATAACTTTCGACATTGCAGACAGTACTTGTAAAAACCATGCCAGTAGATGTGCTAGGCATAGGATCAGAAGGTTCTGTAGTGCATTGGAGGTCTTGAACATTTATATTCGAGATTTGATCAGCGCCAATGATATTAATAGTACTAGATAGGCAGTTTGTAAGTACTGAATCCGTATTAGCACAATATACACTATTTATGTCATTAGTGAATTCTATAGTGGAAGGGCCAGTGTTGGAAAAAGCATCCGTGTCGTGACAACTTTCAGTGGCGAGAGACGTTTCAAGAACAGATAAACTTCTAATGTCTATGATGATGATGATGGGACTCCCTTTTCCGCACTTAGACTCTCATTTGGTCCGTTGTGCGTGGGGATACTGACTAACAAAGCCAGCCTAGCTTCGCCCAAAAGCACAGAAGCCTCCTGGGGGCTTCACAGGCTTCGCGGAGCGACCTCACTGTTCCGAGGATTTCTTCCCGTTGAGAAGCCACAGCCTCGCACTCCAGGATAACGTGGGCGGCTGATTCCTCGGCGTCAAGGCAGCCCCTGCAAAGGGGGCTATCTGTGGCGCCTATGTTGAAAAGATGTTTGTTGAGGGGGTTATGGCCCGTAATTGTTCCTATAATTATTCTAAGGTTATTTCTACCCAGGTTGAGAAGTTTTTTGGTTAATCGCGGGTCTACAATTGGTAAAGCCAATTTTGACTGTCTACAGTCTGTTGCCCGTGACCATCTGTTGTTATGGAGTTCGGTCGATCTTTGGCGAATCCATGCACGAAATTGTGAGAAAGGCAGAGGGAGAAGTGGATACGGGCCTAGCACTTCCATATCAGAGCCTCTCTTCGCAAGTTCATCAGCGGCATCATTGCCTAAGGATCCACTATGCCCTTTGATCCACTGGAGGGTAATGCGGTTAAACTTCGATAAACTCTCCAGAGCTAAATGGCACTCATAAATTATTTTATTGTTAGTTTGTTTGTTTTCTAAAGCTTTGAGCACAGATAGGCTGTTGGATAGGAATTTAATACCGTAGTCCCGGATGCCTAAGCGCTTTACTGCTGTTGCGGCTTGTGTTAAGGCAACACATTCACATTGTGTTTTATCGTACTGCAACCATGTAAATAGCAATGAAACACTGTAATATTGTAAGAATCTTGTAATTGTAGTTATACAAAAGCACACGCGTGAAACGCGGTAAAACCAGTTTCGAGAACAATCCCAGCGTCAGTTTTACGTCAAAGGCAATTGACATAGAAAATACTTCGTTCTGTAACCATAGACTATAACAGTTCCTCCCTCACTTTGAAACAACTGTTTCACACCCCGGGACGTAAATCTGACTATATCTACTTAGTTCACTAATTTACTAACATAATAATTTACATAAAGATTGAAACATCGACATGCAACATAAATCATAACCCAAACTATATCTAGGTGTTACAAATCAAGGCGAACTACTGGCTTCCTAACTCTCTGACTCCTGCGCAAACCTTGCTCTGAGCATGAGGTGCCCGAACCAGTATTCGCTTCGGCCTCAGAATTTGCAACAATATTTGAATCAGTGTCCGGTTGAGCAACCGTTGGCTCAGAGTCTGGTTGAGCAACCGTACTCGAGTCCAAAAACGGCTCAGCCGGGGAAAAGTCTAATTTTGAATGACAGGCAGGAGTCAGGCTGGAAATCGGTCGTTCGTTATTCCCCCTCTCCTCAGCGACGGCTGCATTAGTACTTTCCTCAAATATGGGTATATTACCGCCCACTTTACGTATCTGATCAATGTGTCGACGCCACAGCATGCCATTGTCAAGTTTAACAGAATAATGTAGCTTCCCGAAAACCTTATTAATCACCCCCAGCTTCCAATGACCCTCATTCGTATAGTTTCTAGCAACCACTCTATCCCCAGGTACTAGTGACCTCACACGCGCCACCTTCACCTCTCTCTCGAAAGGCTCTGTACTATTGCTTAGACAAACCGGCTTCTCTCGAGGTAGCACTGTACTCTTGTCTGGACAAATTAATGAAAACCGGGAGTTAGGCTGGTAGGACAAAAGCAAGTCACTTGGAGGTTTGCCTGTGGCAGGGTGTGGTGTAATGCGATATTGAAAAAGAATTTGGTTTAACTTGGCTTGCAATGAATCCCCCAATGTGCTGAGACAGCGTAATTTATTCTTAAAGGTTTGAACATAGCGTTCTACTTGTCCATTTGTAGCCGGATTGTACGGAGCTGACCGCCTGTGTGTGATTCCGCGCATTTTAAGAAACTCATTAAATTTTGGATTAACAAATTGTGTTCCATTATCACTAGTCAAAATATCTGGATAACCGAATGTTGTAAAAAATTTGTCTAACACTTCAATTGTAGAATCCGTGTCTATTCTATTTAAAATATGAATTTCAGGCCACTTTGAAAATGCGTCAATCAATAATAGAAAATACACATTATGGAACCTGCCGGCAAAATCAATGTGCACTCGTTCGAATGGTTTCGACGGGTATTCCCACGTATGTTTAGGCACTACCGACGGCGGTAAATTTAAATGTAAGGAGCATTCTGTGCAATTCTTTACTAATTCCCTTATGTCTTTGTCCATCCCAGGCCACCAGCAGTAGCTCCTAGCCAAAGCCAACATCCTAGTAGCTCCGAAATGACATGAATGCAGGTCCTTTAATATCTTGCTTCTCAAGCATATAGGCACAACAACGCGGCTCCCTCTCATTAAGCAATCATTTAGCAAGGAAAACTCGATTTGGTCAATACCGAACCTGTCATTTGGAGACACCATCTTCCCCGTTCTTAACGCCCCTAACAATGGCTTAAGCGTAATGTCATGAAGTGTAGCGGCAGCAATGTCAGTAACCGTCACGGGCAGAACAGTAATCATACTGACTTGAAAAACATCTGCCTCCTCTAGCGTTGTCGATGGTACTTCTTCCGCCATCGGCAACCGCGAGAAAACATCTGCATTTGCATTACTCTTGGTGTTTTTGTATTTAATCTCGTACTGGAATCCTTGTAAAAAAATGGCGTAGTGTTGCATGCGTGTAGCAGAAAAATGAGGTAAGGCTTTAGAAGGTGAGAAAATTTGAACAAGCGGTTTATGGTCGGTGTAAAGGATGAATTTTCTCCCATATAGGTATTGAAAAAAACGTTTAACGCCAAACACTATTGCATAAGCCTCTTTGTCAATCTGTGCCCATTTCCTTTGTGTAACATTTAAAGTCTGAGAAGCATACTGAATAGGACGTTCACTACCATCCGGCATAATGTGTGAAAGTACAGCTCCCACACCCGTAGAGGAAGCATCTGTAGCCAAAATTAAAGGTAAGCTTGGTGTGTAATGGGCGAGTACAGTGTCTGAAAGCATTTGCTTCTTTATCAATGTAAGTGCCTTTTCACAATCAGTAGACCAAACCCAATTAGTTTCCTTTCTTAACAGTTCATGCAATGGTTCTAATGTATCACTTAAATTTGGTAAAAACCTGCCATAGTAATTAACTAAACCTAAGAGGGCTTGCAGTTCGGAGATATTTTTAGGTTGAAGGGCGCCAACTACAGCTCTTATTTTACTGTCTGACTTATGGATTCCATCTCTACTGATTTTGTACCCACAGTATTCAATCATATCTTTCATAAACTCTGATTTCTCTAAATTAACTTTCAACCCAAATTCAGAAAGCCTAGCGAAAACTTGTTCCAGCCTATTCAGATGTTCCTTATCATTTGGGGCTGATATACGGATATCATCAATAAAGCAATGTACCCCCGGTATGCCTTTTAGTATATTCTCAATTTTCCTTTGCCATTTCGCTGGAGCACAGTTAAGACCAAACATTAATCGTGTACATTTGTAAAGCCCTTTGTGGGTATTAAGTGTAAGTAAGTGTTGATCTTCTTCTCTAACTTCCCAATTTAAGTAAGCATTTCGAAGGTCAATTTTAGAAAATTTGTCACCACCAGCCAAACCATTAAATAACTCTTCTGAAGTCGGTAAGGGATGTTCATCTACTAGTAAATTTTTATTTAAAGTTATCTTGTAATCTCCACAAAGCCTAATTCTGCCGTTCGCTTTCACTACTGGTACCACTGGGGTGGCATATTCACTATAATCAACTTTGATCAAAACCCCTTCGTTTACCAAATTATCAATTTCCATTTCAACTCTCTCCTTCAATGCAAAAGGCACTGGTCTAGCCCTATAGAAAATAGGTTTGGCATTTTCTTTTAAGTGCAAAGCAACTGGGTCCCCTTTAATCTTACCTACGCTTTTGTCATCAAACAATGTACAATACTTTTTAAAAAAAAATTGCAAAGAATGGCCATGTGACACAATACCTGGAGATACTTGATTAACCTGTGCTATGCAATCCCTGAAGCCACAAAATGCGCTAAAATTATTGATCCACTCTCTTCCTAGGAGTGGGTGCTGGTTCCCCGATATGATGTATAACTTGACACTTCTACTCTCCTTTCCAATGGCAGCTGTTACGTTAGCGACACCTAAAACATTTAAAAATTGATTAGAATAAGTACACAGTTTAGTTTTTGTAGAAACCAATTCCTCATCACAAATTTTCCTATAGTCTTCCAGGTTCATTATGGACACTGCTGACCCACTGTCAAATTCCATTGACACTTCGGACCCATTGATTTTTACTTTTATCCAAAACTTGTTTGTATTAGCATTTATGTTGCAATTATTAACAAATACCACCTCCTCTGTCTTATAATCCACTTGGCCAGTTACATCATCCACAGCATTAACTCTTTTTAATCGAAGGCACATCTTCCTAAGATGTCCTGTTTTCTGACAGAAATTACATTTAATGTTCATCATAGTGCATTTGCTGGCATAATGGTTTCCACCGCATCGGAAACACACAATTTTTGGTGATGTTGCTCGCCCAGATTTATCCAATGACTCTGTGTTGTAATTGGTGCCTGGCTTTGTTTATGGTGATGGAGCACCTGAGGGTTTCTTTTTATTTATGTACACTGCCTGTACCTCTCTCTCAATTGTTTGTGTTCCCTCTGCTTGAGCACTTTCTATGCCTGTGGCAATACGCACTGCTTGTTCTAATGTTAGCTTGCTTGACTCAAGAAGCCTGTCACGTATTTTTTGTGATCTGACACCACACACGAACTGATTTCTCAAGGCTGTATCTAGAAAAGTACCAAAATTGCAGGTCGAGGCCATTTTCCTTAACGACGCTAAATATTCCTTAATCAATTCACCTTCTCTTTGGTGACGATGATGATATTTAAAGTATTCCGCAATCTCCGACGGGTCTGGATCTAAGTGCTTAGTAAGGATTTCAACATTTTGACTATACGAGTTTGAGCTTGGTTCCGCTGGCGAGACTAAGTCACATAAAATCTCGTATAGATCCGCACCGATGTAATGAAGAAGATAGGAGTTCTTATCTTCTTCCACCGTAATCGCGTAAATTTTTAAGGCACTTTCAAACCTCTGCACCCATCTTTTAAACTTGTTTTTAGTATCGTAGAATTCTATGAAATTTGGTGGCACTTTAGCCATGATTCACTGCAGAAACTTCACCAATTCTCGTCGCCACTGTTTTATCGTACTGCAACCATGTAAATAGCAATGAAACACTGTAATATTGTAAGAATCTTGTAATTGTAGTTATACAAAAGCACACGCGTGAAACGCGGTAAAACCAGTTTCGAGAACAATCCCAACGTCAGTTTTACGTCAAAGACAATTGACATAGAAAATACTTCGTTCTGTAACCATAGACTATAACACATTGGAATATCGAACTGTGTGTGCCTAGTGGTATGTGAATGTTAAGGTTGAGGTCAACGGAGTGTACGCCAGCACCTGAACCGTTTTGTGTTTTTGAGCCGTCTGTGTAGATGCGCACTTCATGGGCTCCTGACTGATCCTTTTCCTCCTGAACTGTTTGTATAGTATAGTTTTTTTTGAACAAGGGTTGGTTTGGTGTTCTATCACACGGGGCAGCGATGAGAGGTTGGTACTCAATCGCCCGGTCCAGGATATTAGCGTGTGGACTGGTGTGGTTTTTGCCCCATATGCCCAGATGCATTAGCCTGATGGCAGCTGGCGCCGCCTCCTGCTGTATGTACAGGTCAAGGGGAGTTAATTTAAGGGCTATCTCCAAGGCTGCAGTTGGGGTGGTTCTCATGCAGCCAGTGGTAGCCGTACAGGCCAGTCGTTGGAAGCGTTGTAGTCTGGTAATGGTGGTCGAGAGTTCAGTCCTCGTCCACCAAACCAGAGCGCCATAAGCCAACATTGGCCTGATTACCGCTTTGTATAACCACAGAGTTATCTTCGGAGAAAGCCCCCATGTTTTCCCTAACATTCTTTTACATTGGTAGAGTGCGATTGTGCTTTTATTAAGTTTGTAGTCGAGGTGCTTGTTCCAGAGCAGTTTGCTATCAAGGATCACCCCCAAGTACTTGACTTCGTCTTTAAGTGTTAGTTCGGTGTTGAAAAGTTTTGGAAGCCTATGGGGTCCCAAAGTTCTCTTGTTGGTAAACATTATTAGTTCTGTCTTCGAGGGGTTAACCGATAGCTCGTGCTTCGTGCACCAGCTCTCGATTATTTTGAAAGCCCTTCTCATGAGATCACATAAGATGCCCTCAAATTTCCCCGAGATCAGAATTGCTAAATCGTCCGCGTATCCCACCGAGTACAGACTGCTGGCGTTGAGCTCTGTAATGAGCTCATTTGCGACTAAATTCCACAGCAGTGGTGACAGCACCCCACCCTGTGGGCAGCCTCTACTCACGATACCTCTCGTGGTGGTGTTCACGGTAAATTGAATGGCACGGTATTTTAACATGTTATTGATCCATTCTATGAGTGTACGCGCAACACCATGCCTGGCAAGTGCCTGCACGATGCTGACGAAGTTTGTTTTGTCGAAAGCACCTTCTATATCAATGAAGGCGCCTAGGGTTGGGTTTTTGGCTTTAAGAGCATTTCCAATGCGTGAGACTACGCTGTGGAGTGCTGATTCGGTTGATTTGCCTGCACAGTAGGCGTGTTGATTCGGATGTAAAGGTCTTTGTACTGAAATTTGGGATCTAATCCTCCTATCCCCCAGCCTCTCCAGTGTCTTCAAGAAGAACGAGGAGAGGCTTATAGGTCTAAAGGATTTGGGCTGGGTGTAGTCGCCCCTACCTGGTTTCGGTATAAAGATTATTTTTACTTCCCGCCATTTCAAGGGGATATAGCGGTGGGCCAGGCAGGCTCGAAACACCTTGACCAGGTATTCAGCCAGTACAACTTGGCTCCACCTAAGCAGAGCCGGAAAAATACCGTCCAGTCCTGCTGCCTTGAAAGGTAGGAAGGTGTTGATTGCCCACGTTATTTTGTCTTTGTCGATTACATCCAACGCCACTTCCCAATCTAGGCTGCTCGTGGCCCTCTCCATATGTGGTTCCCAGCTTTGCTGGGTGGCAATCTGGCATCCTAGGAAGTGGGTGGTTAGGAGTAATTCGCTTGTCTCAACGTCGTTTGTTGTGTAGGTGTTATCTGTTTTTTTCAGGCATCCTATTGAGTGGTCCGTCTCTTGAGCGAGACAAGTTTTGACCCTCGTTGCCTGGTTGTTACTTTCAATGTTAGTGCAGAAACGCCTCCAGCTATTCTTTCCTCTGAGGCGTATCAGTTTTTTATAGGTTTTACGAGCTGTTGTATAGCGGTCCCAATCTACTGGCGACCGTGTGTTCCTGGCTCTGTTGAACAGTCTTCTCAACCTGTGTCGATGTCTTTCCAGTTCTGGACTCCACCAGGAATGGCGAGCTCCCTGTCTGGGTACCGTGAGGGGACACGACTGTTCATAGCTAGATAGAAGGATGGATGTGATGTTGTTTACATGTTCGTCTATGTTGGTTACTGGTATCTCAGCCGGAAGTGCGTGTAATCTGCCTAGTTCAGCCTTAACCAGCTTAGTAAACTTGGCTTGGTCTGTGTTGCGAGGAACCCTTCTTGGCTGTGGTTCAGTTAGGTTGAAGTTAATGGTAAAGCGGATCCATCTGTGGTCTGAGCATGATATCTCAGTGGACACATGCCAGTCCTGTATAGAGTTGGATATACCTATGGTTGCTATAGTTAAGTCTATTATTGTTTGCGATCTCGCGTTTATGAAGGTAGGCTCGGAGCCTTTATTGAGTAAAACAAGGTTATTACTAAGAATAAAATCAAGCATTACCTCACCTCGGTTGTTGGTTTTGATATTACCCCAGAGCGTGTGATGCGCATTGGAGTCTGTCGTGATGAAGTTCCAGTTTCTCCTTTTCACAGTACTCAACCAGTGAGGCGAGCTCTGGCAGAGGCACCTCCTCGTCGCCTGGTAGGTATGCCGAGGCTAGTACAATGTCCGGGAGTTCCTGTTCTGTTCTGAAAAGCCTGACTGCTGTCAAGTCCCTTGAACAGAATTCGTTTATTAAAAGGTTAGGTACATGTTTTGGGACAAAAATGCAGGTACGCGGGTTACTTGCGGAGGTGTCTAGTAGCAACTTACCCCCGATGTTGCCAAGACCGCATATTCTGCCACCCCTGATCCACGGCTCTTGGATGAGGGCGATGGTTCTTCCTTGTTGGTTCTCCACTTCTCTGCGCAAGGTAGCCGACGCAGATTGGCTGTGCTGGAGGTTGGTCTGTAGGATCCTAGTCCCGCAGAGGAGAGGAGCAGAGGCTGCTGTCCTCGCCCTCACTTCTCTCCCCCGGCGGAAAGCAATCCTCATCCGAAGTCAGACCGGACGAGGGTGGATCCCTTGTTGAACCCGCAGTTGAAACAACCTCCATTGCTGCCATGGAAGTTGCCAAATCCACCGCCTCCCCAACAGTCCCCATCGCGAGAGGCGACGGGGAGCGTTCTGGAAGCGGCGGAACAGGCTCCCCCTGAGGCGCAACCGAGGCTGTACGTGATGCTGGCGCGGCGGCATCCTCCCTGGCACCTCCCTCGTCCAGGAAGCGGATGTATATACTACCCATGAGGTAGTATACTCGCCGTTGCTGATCTTTTATGGTTTTGACCATGGGCTCCGGCACACGAAAGAAGAGACAGGTACCCGGGGGCTCCTGTCTAGCCCTTTCATGTGTCAGAGTCCAGGTGTTAATTTTTAAGTTCGGATTCTGCCTCGCCAGCATCCTGAGCAGCTCCGTTGTGTTCTCGCTGTTCTCGGGAACAAACAACATACACATAACCTTCTTCGGTATGTCGGCTTGAGGTCGAACGGTTAGCTTGGTTATGCTATGTTATCTATGACCCTTTTCAGCCAGGCCAGTGTGAAATCGTCCTCACACCATGTCTTAAGGACGCCTTCAGCGAAGTGGGCCCGGCCTCTAAAATGGATCGCGGTGCTTTCGTTGGTGTCAGTTGTGTCGGTTAATTCAGGAGCCTTTAGCAGAGCCCGGAGCTGGTTCTCGATCGTCTGACGGATCCCCTCCGCTTGCTCCTGCGTCATTTCCAAAAAAGGCTCGGTCATGACGGCAACGCATAGCTCATTGCTCCTGAAAGACGCAGCCACTTCGGCGTAGCTCACCAGAGTTCCGTCCACCATACGGGAGCGAGCAGGCTTGCTCTTCTTGCCTACCCCTGTTGGTGTGACGGTATCTTCGGGACGCGAACGCTTCTGCGCCCTGGCCGGTGGTTCTGTGTTTGGTTTTGGTTTTATTGGGTTTTTTCGTCCTCTTGGCCTCGCGCTGCGCTTGCGCTTAGCGCCGGTGGCAGCCTCGTCTTTTGGCAGCTCTGCCGTTGTCGACACCGCCTTGAGGGACGTCTTTTTATTGGACACTGTTTGCCCTTTTTTCGCGTTCGATGCTCCTGCCAGTGGGGCTTTGGTCAGACTCGTCAGGTCCCTCTCAGGGTCCACAGCCGTTGACGCAGCCCGTGTTTTGGGCGCATCCACATTTGCAGTACTCCTCGAGTCGCCATGAGCGAGTGCTGTCCTTGGCCTTTCGGTCAGGGTCGTGTTAGAAGGCGCATCCATGGACGCAGACGAGGTTGGGATCGCTCGGAACGCAGCCTGTTGTGGCGCATCCCTTGCGGGTGCCTTCCTCGTCGCATCCTTGGACGCAGCCGGGCGTTTTTTAGTTTTATTGGGTGCATCTGTGGATGCAGTCTTGGGCAGTTGCTGCTTAGGTGCATCTTGAGACGCCACCCTTGTTTTAAATGTGGAAGGCGCATCTGAAGACGCGGCCCTTGGTGCGTTGGTTTGTGTAAGCGCATCCGACGAGCGGGACGCAGCTTGTGGTTTGTTTGTTACGAAGTTGGTCTCTTTTTCCATAGGTTTGGATTTTTTTACTTCACCGTTGGAGCTCTCCACCCGCCACGGAGCCCTCAGTCGGGGACGTCGCCCGTTCAACGAGCGAACGCCAGAGCTACTCCTTCGGTATAGGATCAACCTAGTAGGAAGTTGACGAGCCCGCACGCGACGGAAGATCACGGGACTGTATACGACACGAGACTATGCCGCAACTCATCCCGAGACCCCACGCCACGCCGGCTGCCCCCCCCCACTAAGCCGACCCTCGCTTGACAACCCGCTTATGGGATGCCTCAGCCGATTGATCGTGGTTAGCTACCCCACGACCTCCCGTGTAAGAGGAAATCCGAGCCAAAGTGATGTGTTGTGTGCAACCTGCTCCACTCAATCACCAGGATTCCTTCATCCCTCCGTACGGGTCCCCGCGCACGGCACAAACACGCGGGAGGTCATTGCTCTCCATCATCTGCTCTTGTTCAATGCTGGACACCCAGGGGCATGACCTCGCCACCCCTGAGATAAATCGTCCAGTGATTTCTGTTACGTCTAATTCATATGGAATTAGACCAATAACAGGGCGGCAACCTCGAGAAGGAACATCACCAGACTTGCCTTGAGGATCTACACGACTTTTGCGCTCTCCCTCAAGACCACGCCACCCTGCCGCCTCTGAAGGAGGAGGCAAGGTAGGTTTGCGTCTACAAAACCAAGCCAAGCAAGTGAGCAAGCGAAGCGTGTTGTTGGAAGCCAAAACATAAATTTGCAAACGACAAACCCTCCCCACTTCTTATGTCTATCTGAACGTCTTCATTATTGCATTGGGTCATATCACAATCGTTGTTATTAGTAGGTGTTGTTAAAACGACGAGGTTTGAGTTAGGATCTAAGGGTAGTTGGTAAAACTTTTTGTGGTTCACTGTCAAAGAAACAGGGTTCAGTATCGTGAGAAGAAAAAGCAGGTATGTTAGCAGATAAAGTTGATGAGCTGTTGGGTATGACATCAAGTGCATTTTTACTCAAACCCATTTCAACAATTTGTTTCCCTCGAGAATTAAACTTTTTGCTCATCTGCAACAACACAAACAAAGTAAGCCCGCAAACCAAGCTAAAGCAAACCAAATACGGTACCTATATTAACCTAGGTAAGTAAAAAGAACTTTTGTGCAAAGAAATAGAGCAGCCGTAAGTACTTGTATTCCCACCGGATCGGTTAAATCGAAACTAACGCGTGGGCATACTTAATATCTACAGTAGGTAAAGTATAGTAGACTTGTGGGCGCCCCGCGGGCTTACCCGACTTAGTTTAGATTATACCAATACAGTAGGAAGCTATTATAGAACTATTCCTGCTCTACATAAGTAACTAAGTATGTTGAAAAATAGGGTTAATCATTTCAGTAGTTTTGTTGTGAAAGAGCTGTAACAAAGCGTCCACCGAACCATCCATACATTCGAATATCTATAAATCCATACGTAGATACTTATGTGTCGGTAGGTATAAGTGCAATAGATATATAAGGTTATATTATAAAACATCAGGTATTAATTTCATGTAAGCAGACCACATTCATAGCAATCATTGCCACAATAATACCCAATTTCAAGTAAAGAAGAAATAAAACACGCCATCTCCACTAATACATTTGCTTGGATTACTCAATGTTAAAAGTAAGAGTCTATCTCCCACCTAGGGTTGCCAGCTCCAGTTTTATTTCATTTTTAGCAGATTCTTGTTTTCATCCGTTGATTTGAGAATCTGAATCCAATTTTCAAGAACATTTTCAAACTTTTTATCCTCTACAATTTTCGTCAAGAGAGGCTTTATTATACAGAACTCTTCATACAATGCATCAAGGTTAATATTAGGTATTTGTAGTTTTGATACCATATTGCACAAATCCTGGTACTTAACTTCTTTCGTCAGTGTCAGCGGCTGCAAACAATGAAAATTACTATGTTCTGAGAAATCGAATCGCGATTCTATATAAGTCAGCACATTTCGATACCACGCCAAAAATATAGAGGTTTATTTTTCAGCCAGAGAACTAGACATTTTTAAAAGAATTTGCTGCACTGCCATTCCAAAAAAGGCATCTTCAATTCGCTGGTTCATCTTTTGCTTAAAATTATTCATGATTCTTTATACGTGGCACATTAGGCCGTTTGCCCCTTCAAGTTGACGAATAGTTTCTTCAAAAATTATCAACGTGTTGTGTAATAAAGCTAAATATAATTCTGCTTCTAACACCTCGGTGCCCGTTATATTTGTCTCATAGTATTTCAAAATATGATTAGATACGTCAGAGGCTGAAAGGAAATATGCTTGTACCGCGGGAAGATTTTTGTAGAGTCTGTCAATGGCAGGATACAATGATAGCCATCGTGTCGGCACGTGCCTCAGCAAAGGTGCATATTCGATTTCTACAAAGTCAAACATTTGCTTAAGCTCACTGGTCCTTTTTGCATGGCTGGAAAAATATGTATAGGTTTTTGTTACATAGCTTTCAACGTCAAATTCCATCTTCCCAATAGCGTGTTTTGCTGTGTTGTGAACTAAATGAGCCAAACATCTAGCTTCGAGTATATGATCATTTTCATTCTTGAGACGAGTGTACACCGAATTAAAACGACCGAAATTTACGTTAGCATTGTCAGCTGAGTAACTGGAAATATTTTCAATTTTTAAATCATTTTCAATTAATTTATTTTTTAAATTGACGAATATGTCACCATAGGTATCTTTAGCATCTTCGTAAAAGTTCCAGGGGTAGTGCTTCAAACCATCTTCTGGGGTAAAATATCTTATTACCAGTGGAAACATTTTTACGTTTCCGTGATTTGAAGCATCCGTCCCTATTGAATAAAATAAACCATGGTCGACTAATTGCTTTACCCCTGGTGTTATGGACAGAGGCGCACGTACAGAACATGCTATTTTATTTGCTTTTGTCCTTCCTAATTGCATGTCACCGGCGATTTTCGAATCCGGATAAACGATGGGAGCTAATTTGCTTGTACAATCCAGAGAAAGCATTGAATGTCCGTGCACCACGTTATGATAAACGTTTGTTAGCTCAGCAGCAGCAACTTTCTTCATATGCGCGCAGGATGATGGAGAGTTCGATTGAGATCCGAAGAAGTAATCAATAGTCTTACTTGTCTTAGCCAGCTTCACTTTATTCTGGTGTTCTGTACCTCGATCGTGCTGTTTGAGGTTACTCAAACCACCGTTGCTAATCAGGAAGTCTCTTTTGCACAACGTGCAATAAGCTTTAAAAATATTATCTTTAAACGGCTTTACCCATGGATATATGTTACTCCATTGCTCCCTGTATTTACAAAGACGTTTGCTTTTCTTTGCGCTTGATTCACTGCCACTGTTATTATCAGAAGAATCTGTATCTGAAGACATCGCGTATGTTTAGTGCGGTATGATAAGTAGTTCACTAACCTACAACACTGACACGACACTACGTTACTACTGCAGTAAATAAATAAACAAAAGAACGTGTATTTTGTTGCGTACAAACGAAATAAAACACTCTCTAACGTCATGCGTCACCTCAACTAGGAAAGGGAATGCCGAATCCACGCGATATTGGCCCGACCGTGTTCCCCGCCCTCGCCACTTGCTTCGGCCGCCCGCGCCGCACCCCCGCCGCTTTTCTATAACATTGCGCGAAACCACGCTGATGCAACTCAACGTAATATTTTTTAATTTTTTAATTATTATTTATTAATAACCAACTCATATTAACACATAACAGTTTGCACCACACATACAAGTTATAATTGCGAAGTGTAATTGCCATACGCGTGCGTTCTTTTTCACAAAATAAAGGACAAAGTATTGTCCTTTATTGAAGATTTCAAAATAGGGGACAAGATCATTTTTTAGGTCTGAAAAAGAGGACGCCCTTTAAAATAAAGGACATCTGGCAACCTTACTCCCACCCGTTCCAGCGATCACATTAAATGAGAATTATTCATTTTCAAAAGTCATTTTTTTATAAACTGTTATGTAAGAAACGTTAAAATTTACTCACTTTGCAAGAAAATCAATGCAGAACTAAGTGTGATAACCAAAAACTATTTGTTTTACAATAAATTATCGCAAACACTTTGTAGTTGCTCGGACGCACGAACAAAATGGCGGAGTTGTCATTTTTTACGCGCGAAAGGAGACTGAAACGATTACATACAATCTTGGGCCTGGTTGTAAAAAGATGAAAGTGGTTTCAATTAATAGCTTAGATATTATCAACCTGAACTATCATAATATATATATTATCACTGAAAATTCTGCGGAGTTTGTCAATCTGAGAACAGAGATAATGTAAAAGTGAGGTTATGTTACAATCTTTAACTAACAGCTGATTGCTGAAGTGCAAAATATGTGCTTTTGCACTAATAGTTATTATATTTAGTAGGACATATTATTTGATAAATCATATGAATGAACGTCAATGACTTCAATCCTACCTACCTATGTAGGTAACAGGTATAGAGTTACGGAAAGGATGTCTAAAATAAATTAAAAATGCATTTAAGTATTATAGTGTTTTATTCGTCTTCAATTATAATTAAAATGTCGTCTATGAATTGTGCAGGTGGTGCTATATGATCTTGGTACCTAGTAGTAATGTCAATTATTGCGATTTCACAATAATTTCATTAGCATGTGAATTCTTGAGTCTTAGCATGCTAGTTGCTATTGCTATGCTATTTGCTAATATGACGATAGTTGATATTAATGAAGTATGCGAATTTTGTTAATACTTCTACTATTACCTCCTATTATTTATAGGTAGATATTAAGTTCACACTATTATCTATTTAAGTACATTAATAAGCACAAGACGAAATAATTTAATTACTGTATATCGAAATTAACGAATACGTAAACTAAACTCTCACTATCACTTGCCAAAACGTACTGAACTTTGGCACAAAACGACGCGAGCCAAGCGCGTGTCACACCAAATATTATTAAATAATCACGAATTCATTCAATCAATACACGACCTTAAGTACGAACAAATCAAAGACAATAAGGCAATAATTGCTAAACAGCAATCTTCGTACCACCCTGCTAAATCTGCTAATGCTAATAATTTAAATATAATAATACAATCACAAGCATTCATTCAATATACAACCCTAAGTACGCGCAAATCAAAGTCATTAAGATAACAATTGCTTAACCCATTCTTCGCAAATTCGCAGAATCTGCTAATAAATTTCACTTGCGAATTCACGAGAAACGGTCAAGTGAAACCGATAGATTTAGTATTCCCGACTTCCGTGGGTGCGACGGAGAGCGCACGCTACCGCTGCTTGCGTCGACGCTCTGACGTATGATAGCATGATATAATTCATTTAGCATTTCACAGAATTTCGCAACTACATTTCATTTGCTAAATGCTAAATGAGCAATCGCATGCTAACAATGAATGCGAATGCTAATTAATCCATCACTAGTACCTAGCCCAGCTAAGATACCATTTATTGCACATTATATGAGCGTGTTATATAAATGTAATTATTGTGTTTAAAAATAAATAATATGATATATAAATGCAATTATACTTGTTATACCTATAAATGTATTTATTATCTATGGTTAATTTACTAAATGAATTTAATAACAAACTTATTTTTTATAAGTCAAACACTGATTTGACTCAACTGTTGTTATTGTCTCCAATATCTTGGTTGAATTATGTAGTAGGGTCACACTGATTTATTTGTTGTTCCTATATTTAAATACTAAATGATTGAGGATACAAGTTTCATTAAATTATTTTGTTAAGAATATCTAAGAGATTAGTTTACGTATAAATTATATTTTTGTAATGGTATTATTACAGTTTATAGTCTGTTTAAAAGTATTTGTTTTGTACTAATAGTTCAGTTCATTTTTATCTGTGGCAATATTCATGTTAGATAGCTATTAAGGGTAGACAACTGTCATTTGAAATGCTTTATAAGGTCATGTAACTTAATTCTTGTTCTCTTTTCTGTACGTGTCACTGGACTGGTAACAATATAAAAGCTTATGTTAACATCTGAGAACAGACCCTGAGTGGTGTCCATGTCCGTAATATTGAGTTGCTAAAAGCTAATATAAGGAAATAATGTTGCTTATCAGAAGTTCTGCTTTTATTGTAAAATGGATTGAAATAAGGATCATCAGATCACTTCTGGTGAAAGATCGACTGACTACAATGTTCATGTAAGTTAAATTGTCATTATATCTTGATTATTGCTGATAACTATGATGTTCTGTATGTATTAAAATATTGCTAATATTGCTACATAAGTGTTAAATCGAATTATGGAATATTCATATTCTATTTCTTGTCATTGATAAAGTTGTTAGCTTTAAGAAATGGTCCAAGAGATTAATGTAATAACAAAACTAAATGCTAATGTAAAAATGTGTTGATAAAATACTTCAAAACAAGCTTCCGTGGAGTTTCTTATCCTTCTACTCCACGAAGACCTAGATTTGGAACGGATAACTAGCTTTCTCATTAACAATACCTATTCATTGACAAGTCTAATTGAAATAGATGCCTATAGTTTTCGCCAGATAAGAAAAAAATAAAAGCCGTTTACACCCGTGTACCAATGTATTCCAATATTTCAAAACGATACGAAAAATATGTAAAGGAAGTGTCGCTAACATGATCAAAACAAACTTATCGTGGTAAGGGGCGTCCTTGACGCGTTCACTGGACATGAGTTACAAACCTTTTGGCCAAAACCATATTCAGTCATATTTATTTTGGAAGTTACTTAGGTACTACTCAATGAAACTCTTAAACCAAATTCGAAGTTAAATAATTTATTTTAAATAGGCACACAGCCATAGGTATATAGTTTCGTAATCACGACAATCACTCTAGCACTTTCCACTATAGGCCCAACTCTGTATGAAACTCTCCCTAAATAGAGAATTCAGAAGGGGAATCTGTGTCCGTATTTTCACTCACAGAACTTTCACTTTCTGAAGTGTCTGTAACGTTTATAATAAAGCGATCGGCAGTTTTATCTATCTGATGATCGAGTCCCTTCATCTTGACTTCTTCTTTTTTGACGTGCTCGACACAATTTTTCCATTTTTCAGGTGTTACCTGATTTAAGGCATCATTAAATAATTTTTTAACGTCTGTTAATTTAAATGTTGTATTGTGTCGAGCAACGTAACTTTTCGTGTCCGCCCATACGAGCTCTATTGGATTGAGCTCGCAATGATAAGGCGGGAAACCGTAACACTAATACGCCTTTCTCTTTCGCCATTTCATCAACTGCGTATTTTTGATAAAAACTTTTCACAGATTGGACTTTTACCATAAAAGGTGCTTTTGTGTCCTGTTGGTCGAAGACGATTTCTTTATCTTGCAACCAGTCCATGATCTGTTGCTTTCTCCAAGATGAAGTGGGTATTTTTTCCAATCGTCTGAAAGTCAATGTATAAAATTTATAATAACTAAAAAGAAAAAAAAAAGTTTTGGCCCTTTAAGTAAGTTGAAGTACCAGGAATGATAGCTTGCGTTAAATAATTTTTTAACGTCTGTTAATTTAAATGTTGTATTGTGTCGAGCAACGTAACTTTTCGTGTCCGCCCATACGAGCTCTATTGGATTGAGCTCGCAATGATAAGGCGGTAACCGTAACACTAATACGCCTTTCTCTTTCGCCATTTCATCAACTGCGTATTTTTGATAAAAACTTTTCACAGATTGGACTTTTACCATCAAATGTGCTTTTGTGTCCTGTTGGTCGAAGACGATTTCTTAATCTTGCAACCAGTCCATGATCTGTTGCTTTCTCCAAGATGAAGTGGGTATTTTTTCCAATCGTCTGAAAGTCAATGTATAAAATTTATAATAACTAAAAAGAAAAAAAAAAGTTTTGGCCCTTTAAGTAAGTTGAAGTACCTGGAATGATAGCTTGCGTTATCCATAACAACGACGTCATTACGTTGCAGCTTATCCAAGACTTTCGCGAACCATTCTTCAAAATGAACGGCATCCATAGCTTCGTGATAATCACCCGTCTTTTTACAAACGAAGACCCATTGGCAATCGCCCAAAAAGCCATTTTCATTGCCAATATGAACTACAATGAGTCTGCTGCCCTTTCCTGTTGGATTTTTAGCGCCAGTTGACAAACCTTCCAGAAATGCTTGGCGTGATGAAGTCACAGTGGTATCGGTCCAAGCTTTCGCAACAGTATGACCTAAAACAATTAAGGATAAATGAATGCACCAAAATACAGAGAAAATAAAATTGAGGGTGCACATTGTTTAAATTAGTGACTCGAGTATGACAATGATTTTTACCTGCATTGACCCAAGTTTCATCCAGGTAATAGATATTACGGTTTTCATTACGGTACCCTTCCATTTCTTTTAAATATTTTGTTCGCCACAGAATTATTTCTGGACGTTCTATTAAGGCACTTTTCCTGTTCCTTTTTTGGAACTTGAATTTCAAATGTTTGAGAACACGTCTTAAAGTTGTTTTGCTAAAGTTGGGCAAAGTGTCATCATTATTTATTTTCTGTTGTATTTTATCTATTGTAGGCAGATCACCTTCCATGAAAAATCTATGCACTTTTTGCCTTATAGCTGTCTTGTCAAAACTATCCAATTTTTGGATTATGCCTAATTTGTTCTTTGTAGTCCCTTTGGGTTTCAGTTCATGGGTATCTTTATATTCCCTCAAAATTCCGTAAATAGCACTTTTACTTATTCCAGTGATCTCTGCAGTCTTATTAACCATAGCCATATTGGAGCGGTATTCATTCTCAGGCCATGTATTTTTAGTATGTTTAAATACATTTAATACTATGGTTTTCTCGCCAACAGACAAAATCGTACTTTTTCTCTTTTTGATTGGAGAATGTAATGGTTGCGACGACGATGGACCAATAATCAACAATTTAAAAAAATACATTGTAAACTCTAGCGACACAAGGGAGATCGTTTAAGTTTGAAAACACGTGCATGATAATTACGACAAACAAATAAATGTTTTTAAATCGAGTGGCAATAAATGGAGTATTTTATAATTAACCATTAAGTATAATAATGCTGTCTGAGTTTTAAATATTTCTTGACAATACTGTATCGATCAAAAATACGATATACGCAAAAAGTAGGTATCTATAATAAGTATAATTCTCACTGCATAAAATATGGTTTTCTCTGTGGCCGTTGAAGAGTGTACATTCTGAAAGTTGGCAACGTCGTAAATAGCTGTCAAATATTTACCTGTTTTGATTAATTTGGAAATAATACTGCATAGAAATAAGAAATGTGGCTAACTAACTAGAATATTAATAATAAATTGCAATAATGAATATCGTAACACCGAATATTTAGTTTTAGATGTAAAAAAAGTCTTTGGAAACTTTTAAAATGCCTTTTTTTACACCTAAAACGGGTACAACATCAAATCCAATGTTATAATTGCAATTCATTATTAATATTCTAGTTAGTTAGTTAGCCACATTTCTAATTTCCATACAGTATTATTTCCAAATTAATCAAAGCAGGTAAATATTTGACAGCTATTTACGACTTTGCCAAACAAATAACCAAACCCACTTTTGCATTAATAGTTAAGGTTAGATTCACCACATATTTACACTGTTAAATATAAAGTAATTACGTATATAAGTCCGTCATTTAGTCTATTATTTCATAGGTACGAGTAGGTATTAAAATAATTTAACCAACCTGCTTGAGGTTCAACGATTCTCTGTCGACGCCTTTTTTGGGTTGTTGGTGGATCCATTCTCACTTCTTCACTCATAACCAATAATAACAAAAATAAAACAAAACAGTATCAAAATAACAAAACAATTAACAGTAACAAAATAATAACAAATGCTTGAAAACTTTCCGAGTATGGAGTACGCTCAGTCAACTCCACGCGCAAACCAGACTTGAAATGACACTCGAGACGAAGGACGCGATAGGCATAATAACAAAATGGCGGACAGGTAATGCGCCCCTGACTCGCTCTGACGTCACACTCAGCGCCGAGTATGAGGACATAACCCAAAAAATCTAATTTTTTGGTAAGAACTTTAAAATTCGGTTATTTTAATTAATTGTATACTTCTATGAATATAAGTTAAAGCTAAATAAATAATTCCAATTATGGCATGTACTTTTATTGAAATATAAGTTGAAAACATACGTAATCTCGAAAAAGAAAAATACACCTCGACAATTATTTTTGAAATGCATAAACAATAGCAATATATATTTCATTGTTTAAATATGTATTTTTGAAAGTAAAAAAAAAAACACAATTATTCTTTAATTTACGTATTTCTTACTTATTCCGTTGGGATAAGTGTTTGGTATTATGAAACTCGACCGACACAGTAATAGCGACAGTTTTGAATGACGAGCGATATCTAATGAAGTTTTGTGGACTTTTTGGTACAAGTCGGATCAGTGACTTTTATTTTTCTCTTATCTGGCGAAAAGTATAGTCTTGTCTCCATGTGCTTTCTTATAATCCGTTTCCCTACACACCATATTCATAGATATTAAAATACATAACATAGCATAACATCACGCCTTGTTTCCCCGAGGGGTTGGGCAGAGGTGCACCTGTAGTAGGTACACCCACATATTAAAATACCTACATGATTAAATAATTAACTAATAGGTAACCTGAAAATCCTGACACTCAAAAGTTGATAGTTAAGTGGATATCAATGCCTCTAAATGTAGTATATCTAATAATCTTTTTCTCACAAGCGCAGCAGCCTACAGTTCATCACCCTACAATACAATTAAAGTACCTAATGCATGACTATAGCCTTCCTTCCTGTACGAGAGCCATTGTCGAATCACTGACATAATTGTTTCATCGTGTAAGGGTCGTCGACCTAGTGTATTGCAGTGATCAGTTGTTGTCCCACAATTCACACAGCGATCCATAGTTTCACTGTTTTTTCTATTCCGTGGTTTCAAAAATATCCAATACACAGGCCGGCGGTAAAATCCAAAATAACAATTCCAAGTCAAACGTGTGAATAAATAAATAAATAATAAATAAAAATTGTTTATTTCTCACCACAAGCCAAAAAATACAAAAAATATTAACACAAAAGCAGTAGCCAACGATATTTGGTTGTGGATCGCTGGTGCCTGTGGTAGGTAGAAACACCTGTAATACAGGTCACCAGGTCCCCACCTATTTAAAGTTACACGTTTGATAGCTTATATCTGATATCACAGCAAATATCAAAAGTTTCGAAACAATTAGTGAGCTTATTATAAAAAGAGACACTAGAGAGTATTTGAGTATTAAAGGTAAACGATAAAAAAATATTGAGAGGTTTTTATGAATGTAAGTTTGCGTGTGTGTCTGTGTGGATATGTGTGTGTGTGCGTGTGTGTGTGTGTGTGTGTGTGTGTATGTGTGTGTGTTGGAGAGAGTGTTAGTGGATGAGTCTGATTAAACTAATACGTTAAAGAGAGTTTCTGTGGCAGTATATGTTTGGCTTTGTAGCCAGGCATGTAAAGCTATTTTAAAATTATGTTTGTTCAATGAGTGTAAGGAAAGAATTTGGTTCAGTTTATTGTACAGATAAGGTCCGAGAAAAATAAAAAATCTTCGACTAAAAGATGTTTTAAGAGGAGTAGCTAAGGCAACTATACGGTTACGGCGATTTGTTTGCTGTGCATAGTTGGAAATGGAGTGTTGCTTAATAGCAGTGGTCAGTACAAACAACTGCCTCACCGTAAGGACTTGACAATATTCATAGAGCTTGTCGGTGGGATAAAGTCTTGGCTTGAGACAGCACACCTTGAGAACCGCTCTCTGCGCACGTTCAATCTGAATAAAGTGGGATTTGGCTGCCCCACCCCAGGACGAGATACAATAGACCAGAATTGATTGACACAGCGCCTGATATGTCATTTTCATGACAGCAGCATCTGCTGAGTTTCGTAGTTGTTTAAAAATGTACATTAGTTTGCGCACTCTATTTGATAGGTGTATTATGTACTCTTTGAATGTAAGGTTACAGTCAATCACTATGCCAAGATACTTTATCGAAGTGACTCGTTCAACGCTACAGTGATCAGGGGTGCAACTGCCGTCGCTACTACCATTTGCTAGTGTCAACTGGGCAGCAACGTTTACTGAGGTTGTAACTGACACATTGATATTTCGAATCGAAAAATTTATTATTTTTGTTTTCGCTATGTTAAGGGTAAGCAAGTTGTTCTTAAGCCATTTACTGACTGTATCGAAACCCTTCTGAGCAAGGCGATATGCCTCTTCCCAGTTGTCCGCCGCAAATACAAGCGCTGTATCGTCCGCATAGGAAAATATTGTACCGCTTTCTAGGCTGAGGCAACACAGGTCATTCATATAAATTAAAAATAAAGTAGGGCCAAGAATACTGCCCTGTGGCACACCAAAAGTCACATTTAGATCAGAGCTAGAGTAAGTTCCAATTTTGGCACTCTGTGTTCTATTTGTGAGATAGCTCCGAAACAAGGACAGCTGGGTACCTCGTATGCCCAGGCGTTCGAGCTTCGATATTAAGATGGGAATCGAGACCGTATCGAATGCCTTCGCGAGATCCAGGAACAATGCAACACATTTCTTACCGTTGTCAAGTTTCTGAGCTATGTGATTAACCAATTTGTGAACAGCATCAGCAGTGGATAGATTTTTGCGAAAGCCAAATTGGTTAATCGACAAAAGATTTCGCGCCTCTAAATATGCAACCAGCCTTCTATTTATGATCTTTTCCAGTATCTTGGACATCGCAGGCAGAACTGATATGGGCCTATAGTTTTCGACACGGTCACGATCTCCAGATTTAAAAATAGGGTGAAGAATTGCTTTTTTGAACCAATTAGGGAAGACACCAGAGTCAAGGCATAGGTTGCAAACATGTGTCAGTGGAGGTACAATAACGTTTCTATGTCGTTTTATAAAACTAGAAGAAATACCGTCCCAGCCAACTGCACAATCACTCTTAAGTGAAAGGATTAGGCGTTCCACCTCTTGCACATTTGTCTTAAGCAGTACAAAAGACTCCTTCTGGGGGTCAGGTAGCGAAGTATGACGAGGGTCTCTATGTATTTTATCAGCCAGACGTCTCCCTATATTTGCAAAATACTCATTAATTTGATTTATAGTGTCCTGTTTATCGTGATTATTCGCTATGAGATCATGGGCTGACGACTTCAGCTGTCCTATGTTTGAGATACTTTTAATAACACGCCATAGCTGCTTGGAATTTCTACCTGCTTTTTCAAATTCTAGTCTCTCATAATCTCTTTTTGCTTTTCGTAGCAAATTTGTACAAAAATTACGATACCTTCTGTAGGACACCACGAGGACTTCATTTCTTGGATCTGTTCTAAGCTTTCTATACAAATTGTCTCTGTGGCGCATACATTTTAGTAGTCCTTGAGTAATCCAGGGTTTAATCGGCCTGCGTCTACGTGAAGTTGAAATAGTTTTAGTGTTCCTAGATAATGCTAGGAGAAGTGGTTCTATTAAATATTTAGTAGCCAGATTGGGGTCTTTTGATGCATAGACGGCATCGAAACCTATGTTGCTAATGTCATTAGCAAGCTCATTCTCATCTATTTTTGTGATTTGGCGTGAGTTTAGAACTTTGATTCTATTTGGTGACAAGGAGAGTAGAACTGCAAAGTGATCTGTGACAGTGGATTCTAGCACCATGACTGTGCTTGAGAAAGAAGTCTTTATATTGGCGTGATCAAGACATGTAGATCCATGTGTTTTCAACGCATGTCCCGGGAAAAGTCCATGGAGACCTAGAAGATCCAAATAGTCCAGTGAGTATGCATCTTTATTATTGCGAGAAATGTCAATATTTATGTCTCCCATAATTACGATGTTTCTAAACGATTTAAGCTCACATAGAACACTGTCCATAGATTGTAAAAAATTTGAGGGATCTTTAAATGCATAGGGCCTGTACACGGCAATTATGGCTATATCCGCTCCAACCGTGACTGTCAAACAGTTCGCTTCGGATACAACGGGTTCTTTAACTTTCACATTAGCAAGCAAACTATTGACATATACAATTACTCCGTCATTTTGATTAAAGGTTTTTGAGGACTTATAAGAAGTATATCCATCTAGAATCGGAATAACGGGGTTGCAGGAGAGCCAACACTCTGATAGAGTAATAACATCACTAGGTACCACAATTCTTTGTAATAGAGTTAAAAGCCCCGCATAATTAGCATTTACACTGCGAATGTTTTGGGATAAAATAGTCAAACATGAGTTGGAGGGCACCAGCTTGGAACAATCATCAGGGTCACATGTTATCGCGTTTGAAAAAGAGACGTTATCCAAATTATCTAACATATCATTTACATTATTTGAATTATCGAATGATACGGTTTAAAGCTAAGGGGACAAAGTACAGATTTCTTAATATTATTATTTTTCCAGTAACGGGTGAGTCACACCAGTATTCTAGGAAAATGCGAAAACCACTTCTAAGGACAAGTCTTGATCGTGAATTAGTAAATTTTGCAAATATTTTGTGTGCGTACGGTGTAGGATGGTGGGTATTTTTGTGCCAGTGTGATTGTTTGAAAGTGTGTGCGTGTATTAGTGTTTTATAAAAACCAAGAAATTTCAACATTAAGTAACAAAAATCAATGAAATAGTTAGAATTAGGCATGCTGCATAGTTTTGAAGCTCTAAGTAAATAGTAACAATAATTAACAGTGAGCATGCAAGTCTTTGTAATAATGACATAATGACTACATAGTCAGGTTTGAGTTAACTTGGCTAAGTCTACTTCAGAGTTCACTACGACACGCTGCGCTCCGTCTTCTTTGCGTAAGTAGACTTTACCATAAGCTGACCAGCAGTATTTATATTTATTCTGAGCGGCGAAATCTCTTGCTAAAAAGTATATTTTTCGGGTTTTTGATGGTAGGTTGTCGGATAAGTAGATAGGTACCTTGGGGCCTTCAACTCGTAGGTGCGTTGTGTTCAATTTGTTGTTAAAGTTGTTTTTGTTGAAGGTCCTGACCGAATGAAGTAATTTTGATTTCAGCATTACGGTAGTGAAATCCACTATGATCGTGTTATTCATGGAGCTTTTGGAGTTTATTCTGTAAACATCTTTAATATCGGACTGAACTATGGTGGTATCAAGGACGTTTCCGATATTTCTCACTGTGTTAGCCAGATCAAGTTTCGATTCATCGGCAATTTTTGGAACATTTTTAATTTCAAGGCTAGTTAGTTTTGATTGTTTTTCCAGGTGGTCGATTTTTTCTTCAAGTCTACATATGTAATCCCGATTTTCCTTTCTCTCCACTTCATATTTCTGCATTTTTACCAGCATCTCATCATATTTGGCAACAGAAAAATCAACGTAATCCTGAAGTTTACTGCATTGGTTTCTAAATTCCATTAACGTCGTTGCAATGTCTGAGCGAAACAATGTTTGCTCTTTCTTTAGCTCTTTAAGTGTGTTTGATATTTCGTCCTTGAAGTCGCACATGTTTACCAACAATTCGTGATCGTCCCGTTTCCTTTTATTGCGACTGGTTATATTTGTTTCCATGCAAGGTTCACTCAATTCCGAAAGCACACTAATGTTAGGCTCAGATTGATGAAGAACAGGAGGCTGCCCACTCATTGTGGCCGGTGATGATGGTGGAGTGCGTCGCAGCGGCATCATGTGTATGTATTTGTACACCTGTGCTGCGTTTTTCTAGCGATTTAAAATAAGTTTACTAATTTAGAATAAACAATCTTAAGCCAAAATTAAGATGTATTGGACTTTATATAATCCCATGTATAATTATTAGGAAAAAAAATTAAGGAATCCAAAAAGCAAAAATTAATTCCTCGGTATCTTGGATTTGAACCCGAGATGTTGTGTTTACTAGTACGCAGCCTACGCCGCAGTGCTACGACAGCGTATCAAAAATGCTCGAAAATTACAATCTGTAGCGAAGCGCACGGATTTCGTCGCGAGGTGGCTCGTATCCTTTGTGTACACTAATGGGTTCAAAGTCCAAATCTTGCACGATTTTAAAATTATGTTGTCTGTTGTAAAGTTTCTGTTTGTATTTTGGAGGTGATATAATTGTTATTTCACAATAATTTTCGCACAGTTTGTCACTTGTTCACTTGGGTTTATAATGATGTGATTTTCTCAAGAGTGTAGTCGCTTTTTCCACTGATTTACAATTTAAAATACAACGAGAACAATAAGCACGTCCGATCACTGTGACAGCACGGTCGGGAAAAATCCGTAATCCGAATCCGTAAAATATAAAGCAAAGGTCGTGAAAAATGAAGAACAATCGGGAAAGCACTCAAAACGCATCGGAAAACACGAAACGAGTGATCACAGACTAAATAGGGATACTTCGTCGAGTGATCAAACGAGATCATTAAAGCAGTTGGCAACTGTCTAGTGTCCGTCAGCTGTCATGCCAGTGACATAGACTAAAAATAGAAAACTAATTTTAATCGATATGAAATCGATAATCATTAATATTGTTTATTCAGTAATTAATTGATATTTTATTTATTAATATGACTGTAATTATATGCACTAAATTGCACATAAGTGTATAAAGTGCATTTAATTACTTTGGGTTAATTATTTAGTGCAAATGTTTTATTTTCGTAAACTGTGTAATCGATTACTCAATCGGTAATCTCACGAAAACTATCTTTTCCATATTTCTCCGCTTCCAGATTGAGAATTGAGGTGATTTTTCATATTCTGAGATAGAAAAATATGACTAATTTTTTAGATCATATCTTAACTTATTACATTTATGCCCACCGTTTTCCATCTCGTTTGGTACGCTGTACTTATCAGTTTTGATTGCGTGGTTTTTTCGTGTTTTGTTTAATTTGGATGTATTTAGCATCTTTTCGAGTTGAAAGGTATTTTTTTTTCTCTTTCCATCGACATATAAACCTTCATACTAGCAAAAATGGAGTTAGCAGTTTAACACTTTTAGACGACGATATATAATCTGCACTGTGCTTACCAAATTCATTTTACAAGTGTGGCAATTTTTACATATTTGCTGTAAAGTTTTTTTTACTACGTAGCCAGCAACATACCTTTTTGCCTCGTTGCTAGTTCTATTCCGATAATTATCTGAATCTGTTTGCATGAAGCAGTTAATTATAGAATCCACATTAACAGACTCTGAGGGTTGTTCGCTTACATCTTTTTATTTGAAATTTTATAACTATCTTAAAGGTTTTAACGCCTTATTATCGTCTTGCTCGCAGTTTGCCCCCAACCAAGTGTGGTGAAGTTATATTATTTATAAGTAATGTTTTAAACGCTCCAGTGAACTGCGAGCAAGTTGGAGACGTGTTTCTGACACCATTACTCCTTATGTGAAGTGTTACGGGAAGATACAATAAAAAAGACTTTTGACTTGTGTTACTGCCTACCCCGGCACTTCCTTAATATATAGAGTACAGCACAAAGATAACGGCTAAGGACAAAATTGTACGAATGAAACAGATATTACATAAAACGAATATAAACTAACTTAAAGAGATCTAGGACTTTTAGGAAGTCTAGATTTGGAGCGAAGCGGACCGTACGTGCGACTTCAGATAGGATCGTGCACTGAGGTCGTTGAACCCTGAGAACGATTTTCTGCAGGTCATACTTGTGTCCCATTACACTGTCCTAACGCACGTTCCGTTTCTCCCACATATGAGTAATTACATTCAATTAAAAGGTGTAGTGTGAATATAATTGTTAGATTTGTTAAAAATGTTTATAGATATTATGTGTGTTGTAAATTTAGTAAATAAGTAATAGTTGTAAATATAATTTTGTTAGTCATGTTATGCAATAGATAATGATATATTCCTCATTGATATCTATGAATGAAGTATGAACACAGAACATACAGAGTTGATATGACAGAGGGGCATTAAATTACACTACGTATACTATAGGTGTTTAGTATTAATTCGATACTGTATTAAAAAAAAGCAACAAAAATGAGTTTTTTTTTTTCAAACAAACTAAATAGCTTACAAATCAGCGTAAAACGCAACCACCCTGTGTAAATAAATTTCACTGACCTTAGATACCTAGGTAGCAAACAAAGCGGCAACGTCGCGCGCGCGCCGGTTAGCGGCGTCTGTTATCTCGTGTGAAGGCGGCGGCGCGAGCGGCCGCTCGGTTTTTATGACAGGTAGGGTTTTGAAGTAAGTACGCACACAACAACAATCACAACAAAAACACAAAATTTTTAAATTTTCGATGTGTCCTCCATTCACATTAATGCACAAATTATACCGACGGAGAATATTGTTATTTATTTTTATAATGAAATCACTGTTCGTCGCTAAGCACTTTATTTTTTGAAATGTTAAAATAATCCTATTTTTTAGTTCAGCAATTGTATTTACCTCTGAGGCATACACTTTACCCTTAATGTACCCCCACAAAAAAAAAACCATGGGAGTGAGGTCTGGAGATCGTGGTGGCCACCGAACAGGTCCGAATCGACCGATCCATTGCTGCCCAAACATTTCTGTGAGCCGCTCCCTGGAAGCTATCACAGAATGTGGAGGCGCTCCGTCCAGCTGGTACCACAACTTGCGATGAACGGCTAAAGGCAGTTCGCTTATGTACTCGGCCACAGGACCGCTTAACAATTCTAAAAACACTTAACATTTCGCCGCTGTAAGGGTGCCGTCAGTAAAAATAGGGCCGATAATATTATTATTATGGATACCAGCCCACACATTGAGAGAAAATCTGTACTGGTGTTCAGATTCTCGAAACACGTGTGGATTTTCCAAACTCCAGTACCGTAGGTTTTGCCGATTCCAAATGCCGTTTCGAGTAAAAGTACTCTCATCGGTCCATATAACATTTGTTAAGAAATGACGGTCTTCGGTTGTTTTATTTAGTAGCCATTGGCTGTAACTGTTCCTGACCGGCAAGTCTCTCGATAACAAAGCTTGCACCTTCCGATATTTATAAGGTTTGCGTTTGTTACGTTTTAGAACCTTGTGGATGGTTCTATGGCAAACCCTAAACTGCCGGGCGGCTCTGTGGAGACTCGTTGTTGCGGGAAAAATGATCTAAAATTCGTTCTTCCCAAGCAGCGGGTATTTGCCGCGGTGGCACTCCCTCCTGTTGCGGCACTATACTTTTATTGTCCCGTAGTCTTTGTACTGCCAACTGTATGGTGCGGGCGTTTCTAGGGCAATTGCGGCTGTCACCACACCCTCTCTCTGTATGTTCGCAGAGCTAAAGCTGCGTTTCCACGGCATTCACCGTAAATTAAAATCATGTCAGTGTATTCTGACGCCGTGTAAGTTACACGAGGCATTGTTGAACACTAATTACACACACACACACACAACCAAAGTTTAATTACGTGTCCTATCACAAAAAAAAAACAGTCAAACACAAAAAAAAACACTAACACTAAATAATAATAATCGCAAGTTACGTGTCCTGTCACAATAAAAAAAAAACCGTCTTATACTTATTTAGTGTCCTATCACAATAACAAAACAAAATCACAATATTGTCTGCGCGCGTGTCGGCAAAACAAAAGAGCCGCAGGCGCTTCCGTGCTACGTAACATACGTTCCGATCGGATACCGTCGGTGCACTACTGAGGGAAGCCCCTGTCCCCACTTACCGGATCTAGGATGCAATAAAAACACACTGACCTATTTCTATTTCTTTTACGCGCGGGATGTTTTGCTATGATTGTCACTCTCGTAATTAAAGTGCAAGTGTGTGTATTTATTGCTTCCTTGTTTGCTTTGCAATCTTTTTAGCGAGAAATTTTTCGTTGTACTTGTGACTTGCGTCAGAGCGGCAACAACGCATCGTAGGTTTATACTCAGATTTATCGTTTTAAGGTGGATGACCGCGTATACACATAATCAGCTGTTAGGAAAGATACATCGTGTTCAAACGGGGCAAAAACTTAAAAAATCATTTGCGACTAAACTACTGCTCCTATTTAATTGATTTTTGGTACAGAGCTTGAAAATGGTACCTAGTATAGGCAGTTTAAAGGAAAGCCCCTCTGTCGTATCAACTTTGTATATACTCACTCAGAGGAGAAGAATAACGACTCCGTACAAATTTTAGGAGGAAATTTTTCCTTCCCGGCTGGCGCCATCTATATTCTGCCCACGAAAACTAGAGAATAGAAGGTACGGCGGGAATTTCAAATTACAGTGCATTTTATAAACTTTGTTGTATTTTATTCGTAGACATTTTATGCATATGTACAGTGCGTTTTTCGATAGTTTCCTACAATAATTAACATCTAAACAGAATCACTATCAAGAAACACGGTGTACTTTTGCATAAAATGCTAAAATTAATGTATAAAGAGCAGTCTAATAAAACAAAGATTAGTACTTGACTTTTTTATTTAGCTTGATAATAATTATAATTTAACAGATATTCACTTAGGCAACAAATTAACGATATTTTGCATGGTGCCTCAGTCAATGATGAAGATAGTGCAGTCATCACGATAGACGTGTAAACATCAATATTGTTTAAACATAAAACATAAAAATGTCATGTCTGTCTGCCTTCAACCAAAATAATAAGTATCTCTCTTCCTAACCATTTATTTCTTTATTTATGACTGATTTTACATGACTACAGAGTGTTATACTACTATAACGCATGTATTTATTCAATTAAATTAAATTAGTAACAGTTGTAAATAACACTGTAGTCATGTAAAATCAGTCAGAAATAAAGAAAGAAACGGTTAGGAAGAGAGATAGTTATTATTTTGGTTGAAGGTAAGGTGTTAAAATAATAAACACGAAAAGAAAAATTTACATAATCTATACATAAATAATTACTTTTCTTGACTGACTGTTTTATTTCGGGTGAAAAAGTCCGAAATTCACGCGGAAAAAGAGCTAGTTACGCATAAATTTATTTATGCATAATTATGTTCAATTTTCTTTTTAGAACAGATTTACACGCCTCTTCAGAATACATTCTGTTTTAATATGCAGTATCTCTTAATGCAAATATGGAAGACACTATTAGGTATTTATTAATAATATAACTTATATTTAATTCTTTGTGCTCCATACAATTTTCGAGGAAGTCATAATTTATAGATTTCTTTAACAATTGTGTTATTTTCACTTTGATATTCTCTTTATATTCCTCTTTTTCTAAAAATATATTGATTATGCTTGCACTTTTTTCTACACAATCTATTAAATTCATTGAGGCGTATGTAAGAGATTTTTTTTACTGAATCATAATTTTTAAACTCTATAAAATTATGCACTACCTCTGGTGTTTCGGAGACTAAAATAGTTTTACAATTATTACAACAATTTTTGTTATTTTTAATAATGAAGCCACAGACATACGCACTTGCTTGTAGTTCGCTACTTCCTTCCTCCAAGTTTTGTTGCAGGGAGGAAGTAATATTTTCTTCAATTTCTTTTTCTATTGAGTATATATGCTCAAATTGCTCCGTGCTTTTAAATTTGTGATAATGGCACTGTTACAACTCACAATTGCCTGAGCTATTATGTGCCATATTGCTTATCACGGCAGTTTTTAAACCAGCAACGAATTGTCCAACTGTCGGGTTGCTATTCGACCCACAGCTGAACCGTATACACCCAAATAAATATTCTAGTGGGTCCTGCTGGAGTCTTCTTGTGGACAGGCTTTTAATTATTGCATGTTTGGCATTGAGGGTTTTCCAAAGCATTTCAATTGCATTAAGGGTCCAAATCCATCCATCTTTTGATGGGGGATTGCCCCTGCATCCCAGAAATTCAAGACTTTGAAATGTTTTTTTTCATTTTATTGAACAGTTGCAGATGTCCTGAATTATTTTTTAAGTTAGTGGTTTTTTTTTTCCTCTTCTTAGGTCTGGTGCCGACGCGTTTTCACCATCGCACAGTTCGTCCATATATGCTATTAAATTACCCGTTGCCCCGGCGTCAGTCGGCATGTCTCCTGAAAATTCACAATAAACAAATTAAATCAATGTGAGTAAGCATAATATTACTAACTAGCTTTACATTTGCGGCTTTGCTGGAATAAACAAAAAAAAAAAACTTATGAATTGTGAAGTTTAAATTGTACCACAAAATATATAATTATGCAACTAGTTAATCAAATTTAAAAAAAGTGAAGTGAAGATTATCTTATTTAATGACAATCATTTGTTGTCTGTCACTCATCTTAGGGTACATTTCTTTAAGCACCCCTTAAACAAGAACCATACGGTTACTATACTATTAATGAATTTTAAACGATAAAAGCCATGGGGCTAGTTCCTTGCTCAATGAAAGATTAAGTAATAATTAAAAGTATGAAATCATTACTGGATGGTTTTACCCTTAAAAAGAGACGACTTCACACTACCATACTGTTGAAACAAATGTGTAAGAAAGGGTGTTGTTGTTCATAAGTATCATGCATAATTATGATCTGACAGAATAAATGAGTTTGACTTTGACTATAAAAGGTTTCTTACCTTCAGCTATTTTCGTATATATTTCTGCTGCAACTGAGTGGCTTAAAACTTGTGCCGCAAGTTTTACCCTCATTTTTTGTTTAGAATTAGGCTCAATGTGTTCTTTCCTCAAAATTGGTGCATATACAAAATTGGGATCAATTGTAGTCTAATTCATAAAACTGCCTGATGTGGCTCCATTTAGCGATTCCTGTTAAGTAATTATTAAGTATACATTATCATTCTTTTATAAAAAAGTATTAGGCTCTATATCATATTTTATTTTATTTTTTTAACTTTATTGGTCCTAGTCTTTACATCGTGTTTCATAAACAGATTTCTGAAGCACTTCAGCAGGTGTGGTGTGTCAAATAGTGTGACAATTTTGTGATTTTTCACTTCCATGTAGGGATTCTGTACAGAAGCACCTAACAGACATAGAACTCTCTTGTTGACTCCATCCAAGTCACAAACTGAAGCGCATATATTCAGTCCAGCAACGAAGCAAAATTTTAAAACCTGAAAGTATTTTAAGGGAGATTAGTGACAAATAAACTTAACATTTTTTTAGTTAACATAGTTCAGCAAAGTGTTATATAAGCATGATCAGCATGATATTCAAAATGAAGAATAAATGCATACCTCCTTAATCAAAGCAGATAGTCTGCCAGCTTTGACAAATCCACATGATAAATAATAAGCCACTGGCTGCTTAATGTATTTCCTAACTTCAACTACCATAAATACAAGGGCATATGAAGCTGCCTGTGGAGATCTACCTTGGGTAGCATGGTCTTGGTAACCTTCAATTTAATCCGCCTTTTTTTTTTTTTTTTTTTTGGGTGGGAAATCATCAAATGACGTCTCCCGCTCTGGGTGGAGCGGGAGGGCGTGTCAGACTCTTACTGACTAAAACCCACCCGTGTTCCTTCTGTTGCCTGTGCAATGCCAGGGGGCCACGGTATCCCTTTCGGACTTTCCCGCAACCCCGGCAGGCAATGGTCTCATCGGACCCCTTCACTCGCTGACACTCTTTGAGGCGCGCGTGGAACACAACGCGCCGTCGACCCGGGCCTGGTCCTTACCGGACGGCGAGCTACCCATTGCTCACCATCCGCAAGCCCGCGCCTACGGTGGCCGGGAATCAGCGATTGATTCCCGACGCCCAGGGCGTCTCCTCCTGCGGCGGCTAGGGGCGTGAGGGCGCGAAATTTGCCTCTCCCTCACGCGTTCCGCCTCCTCCTTTGCGAGCATTACTGCTTCGCAGAAGGAGGTGACGGCCTCCCATGCCCTCTCGCTCCGTACCATGGCCTGGACCAGGGCCGGACGCGAGAGATCCCCGCCACCGATCGCCTCCACGAGGACACGGCGGTGCTCTGCCCAAGCCGGGCATACCTCCACCGTATGCTCCACCGTGTCCTCCGGGCGATCCACGCAGTGATGACACCCGGGCGTTTCCTCCCGCCTTATCCGAAACAGGTACCTCCCGAAACAGCCGTGTCCGGTGAGGACCTGCGTCAGGCGGAAGGTGAGGACGCCGTGGCGCCTCTCCAGCCACTCCTCAAAGAGGGGACTTATCGCCGCAATAGTGGCGTGCCCAGCACTGGGTTGCGACAATCGCACTCTCCATGACGCCATGAGATCCCGTCGGAGCTCTGTCCGCTGTGCCGCGATTTCTCGCGGCATCGGAGTCAAGCCCCGGCGTTTCGCCTCCTCGCGCCACTCCCAAATATGCGCGAGGACTTTTGCCTCCAGATCCCATGGCGGCAATCCGGCAAGGAGGCTTGCCGCCTCACCGGAGACCGTGCGGTATCCCCGGACCAGCCGGGTGGCCATGACCCTCTGGGACGCGTTCAACCTGTGGGCAGGCCGCCGCCTCAACGAACGCGCCCACACCGGTGCCCCGTACAGGGCCATGGACCGCACGATCCCCGCGTATAGCCTCCGGCAGGAGGCGTTTGGACCCCCTAGATTGGGCAGGAGCCGCTTCAAGGCAGCCCCGGTCCGCTCCAGTCTGGGAGCCAAACGTCGGAAATGCTCCACGAAGTTCCACCGACTGTCGAGGACGAGTCCCAGGTACTTCATCGTCGACTCGACGCCGATGTGAACCCCTCCTACCGTTATTTGGGAACCCGACGGTGGCGCGTTCCGAGGACCATGAAAACACATGGCCTCGGACTTGTGCAAGGCCACCTCGAGTCCCAACTGCCGGATTCTGGCCACGATTGTCGCAACCCCGTGTGTCGCTAGTTCAGCCGCCGCCTGGTGCGACCTCCCCTGCGCCAGGACCAACGTGTCGTCAGCGTAACAAACGACGCTGACGCCATTGGGGAGGTCTGCGCGCAGCACCCAGTCGTATCCGATGTCCCACAGATGCGGCCCCAGGACCGATCCCTGTGGGACACCGCACGACATCTCTCGCCGGTTCCACTCTCCCTGGTGACCGGGGTAGATGATGGCCCTGTCCGTCAAATAGGCCTCGACCACACGACAGAGGTAGGTCGGCATCCGGTGATACCGGAGTGCCTCCCTGATGCAACTCCAGGGCAGGGTATTGAAGGCGTTGGCGATGTCTAGAGACACCGCCAAGACGACCCCACCCCGAGCCACCGCATCCCCCGTCGTGAGGGCTCGCACGCGCATGATGGCGCCCACCGAATTTAATCCGCCTGAGAGTTGTACCATAAATTTTTTCGTAAAGACATTTCATCCCACAACAATATGTACTCTCGTTCGGATGGCTCAAAGTGTTTTGTTGTTTTTTTCAACACTGTAAATATGGCTTTGTTTGTCCCCACATCCATTTTAAATTTACTTAAGAGGGATTTTAATGTACTGGGTGCTGGTAAACAAATCATTCTCCTCAATAATTTGTAGCATGTTGGTGACCTTTTGTAGAGCCTCAATGCTATTATTTTAGCCTCCAAGTTCCACCTGCGCCCAGGCTTCTTCCTCTTATAATTCTGTAGTTCTCCTTGCAGTAACCGTGCAAACGTTGAACTCATTTTTTTATGTGGATTTCTTTGACTGTGTCATTGTTACCAATAACATTTAAAAATGCTTCACTTTTTAAATGTTTTACAGTTTTTTGTAATCTATATACTTTGTTCATACTATGTTTCAGTTTCCTTATCAGCATATTTCTTTTCTGATCGCCTTCTTCATTTTTTGAAAACTCGCACACTAACATTCCCGAATTGGTTGGAGTGATAATGTTTGCATAATGTTTTCTTAAAGGTTCAATTTTGGATGGACCAGCAACAGGTTCAAATAAGGCAGGTTGATCTGGCAGATTAGAAATTGTTGTATCCTGAAAAAGATCCAAGAAATTAAATCCATAAACAAATCTGTACTAATATACTAATACTAATAATAGTATTATAAGGAGGAAAGATTTTTTGTTTGTTTGTTTGTACTGAATAGGCTCTGAAACGAATGGACTGATTTTAACTATTTTTTCACCAATAGAAAGCCAAATTATCAGGAAATAACATACGAGTAGGCTATAATTTATTTTCAAAAAAATTAGAGATCCTTATGAGAGAGACGGGTTGGTCGTCGAACAGTAAGGTCGTTTCGGGAGCGAGCTCCGACCCATAATTTTTTGCAAAAAAAAAACTCTTTCTGTACTTATGGCAAGATCGCGTCGCTTGCCGCGAATTCGAACAGTGCGTTGATACTGGTGTTTTTATATTGTTTTTGATAATACTGTGACCTTACTAATCGCCAAATAAATACATTAAAATAGTGCTAAAGTGAGGTGTCTACCTAAGTGCGTTCCGGACATCAGGCGAGCGTCCCAGAGCATTCAAGAAACCCAAGTTAATCTGGTGAAATCTTTCTTTATCTTTCAGAGCTTTGCTCTGCAAAAGCGGTATTTTATTTGATAGATTAAAGGACGTGAAAGTGATGTGCCAAGCGCACATTTAACTCTTATTTTCTAAGTAAATGTTTTTTAACATATTACAAATTTTAATGTTATAAATTTTATTATGCGCATATTAAATACCTATATAATGGCATTATCGCTTTAGATTTCGTACAAAACTATTTTCTCATAAAAGACCATCAATTTAAGTCACTTGTTAATTTTGTCCCTACACAGGTTTAATTGTTTTATGGGCTAAATAATGTACTCAACTTTAGAATAATGCGTGTGGGACATTTTAAATAATACTCTGTGCTGTTTACAGTGTTCCAAAAACGTTTTTTAAACACAGAGCATTGTTTTGTGAGGGTTGCTTAGTAAATTTGTGATTTTACGATCTCGGGCGCGCATAACTAACAAATAGATAACGGAACGCTGTACGCTCGATGACCGCACCGGATTGCAGCCCCCTTTTTTGCGCCAGAAGTGCGCCCGCGCCGGCCTTAGAAAGGGCGCATTGCAATTTGAAATTTGACTTTTGTGATGAACGATAATTGTGTCTATTATGGAATGCTTGTCGGGGTATCTCAGTAAATGCGCTGTATAATCTGACATTGAAAGCGTAACTGTAGATGGTGTTAAATGCGACATACCTACTTTGTTTTTTATCATTTATTATTTTTAGGTATTATATAATCAAACATCAGTATGAGTCTACAGGGTGATAGTTAGGTGCATTCCTTGAAATTGGGTTATACTCGAATTAATTTAAAACAAATATGACGGGTGGGTATCGTCTTTTTACGCTTTTAAAGTTTAATGGAAGTTTTCCGGGTCTTACCAAAAAAGTTTCTAATGTAAGAAATCTGCTCGACTCTGGACGCAAATTTTATACTTTTCTGATTGCATGGAAAACCTTATCCCTGGTCCCGTCCGTGCTTGAGCTGCGACCGGACGAAGGTATTGTGAAACATCTTCAATGAAAAAACGCACCACCTCTGATGGTTCTTTACGGTCTTTTTCTCTTTTTACTTACAAAAACAAGAGCCTCAGCAATAATCTGATGCTGCAGTTTAATGGGTTGATGAGCGTAGGTAGGCGGTACTGTAGCGGCCGAGCGCTGCAAGCAGGAATGGTCCGTACGGGGTCCAGATGTGCGCGCCCGCGATTGTACGAACATAAAAACAAGAATTCGGGAGACGCGGGTCGGAAGTTTTGTCTTATTAATTATCTGTGCGGAATAGTGTGCATAATTTAGAAATATAATACAATTGCGTCAACTTGAGGTGAACAGCGGTGACCTACAAGTCGAAGTTGTACCGCGTCAGAGCTGGACATAGACAACGAGGAGGACTTGATTAACCACGCTAGGAATAAACCAAGCCAGAAGACCAAACATGAAAATAACGTTGACAGAAAAACCGCAACCAAACGCATCAAGAACGAGCTAGCGCATGCGCACAGGCGCCGAAAACCACACCTGTAACATGCAATACAAGACCAAATCCGAGAAAGCTGGCTGACCTATTTACGCATGTAATGGCAATCTCAAACAGAACATGACTCACTTCGACAAGGAAATATTTTTGGATGGACTCGGCTGAAGACCGAGATAAGCTTAAGAAGACTGCTAACGAGATTTACAAGAAACCTGAAACGGATAGCAGCGAAATCCTCAGAGGAAGACTTTGGAAACAACAAAATCTGGAACTTAAAAAGATGCCTTTCCACAGATAAAAATCACCCGTCTCTCCACTAGTCCATTGCTTACTCAAGATGCATATCCGGTATGGCTCGTAAATCCTTTCCTATCCTGAGGGCACGTCTTCCTTACCATTACCGCGCCCCCCGGTCTACTCCTTGATATGCAATGGCCTTTGTAGTCCGATGAAACATGAGACTTCATGGGCTAGTGCAAATCTAGGGGTTCATTCGATTTATCGAGTCTGGTTAAACCACGCTGGGATCGGTGCCTTTCATTCATTCATTCAAAAAAATTAGAGATCCTTAAGAAAATTGCAGTAATGTAACCCAAAGTAGCATAATGTTGCCTATACAATTTATAATTTCGCGTGCGCTGAGAAAACTATTGATGATACATCAAAATTATAACTGCTAAATTATAACTCATTGTTGCCTATAACTGGAAACTACATTTTAATAGTATCAGTAGACAAAGGAATATGGTACAAAACAGTTCAAAATGAGCAACCTCAAGAGCTCTGGTTTGACAGCAGCAGATTAAGTAGAACTTATGTGAAGTTAGTTCTAAGATTACGGTCTGGACACTATCCATCGGCAAAGTTTGCATTTCTCAAGAAGAAAGTAAGTTCTCCCAACTGCAATACACGCAATGTACTTGAGGATGTATATCATTTGCTGATGGATTGCGTCAAGAACCAAGAGGAAAGGAGAAATTTAATCAATGAGTTTAATTTAAATATATCACAGGTAGGTTTAATTCAATCAATTTTAGCACAACCAAAGTCAATGTGATGAAGAGATTTAGCGAGTTGGTGTACCTACTATATTGATAAAAGTTCTCCTTTTAATTTAAAATAAAAAGCATTTTAGAGTAGTAGTATGTGTATAAGGCATGATGGGGTTGGCGTATCCATTGGGATAAAAATCTCAATAAAATCAATAAAGATTATTAAAAAAAAAAGTTCAGAAAAGTTACAAAACGATAAACAGACTTACTTTCACATTTATAATATAAGAATGGTAATGATGATAATGGTAATGTACGGTCACCGCTCTGACTCCTTTCCGGCAGCATCGGGAGTCCCGCAGGGCTCGCACTTAGGGCCTATCTTCTTTAACATCTTCATAAATGACTACGTTATGTTTCAAGCACTCAAGTTTCTACCTGTTTGCTGATGACGTCAAAATCATGAGACCAATAGTGACAGACTTAGATGCCGCACTGTTACAGGCTGATCTTGATAGAATGGCGGATTGGTGTAGAGTAAACAAAATGTCGCTTAATGTTTCTAAATGTCACTGTATGCAATTCTCTCGCAATAAAACAGTGCAAACCCACAATTACACATTGCACCAGCAAACACTACAAAAAGTAGATGAAGTTCGCGACCTGGGAATTGTGTTTGACAAAAAACTGAAAGGAGAATGGGCAAAAATGTATGAAGCCTGGTACTCGACCCAATAGCCATAATATAATGTCATTGGAAAGGTCTTTTTACAAGGATTAATAATAACCGAATTGCTTGTCTCCATTTGCTGTCGGAACTGAGTTATTTTGTGTTAAGTATTTAATTTTTTTTTTTGTTTTTGTTTGATTTTGTTAAAATAATGGTGATATTATATCGTTGTCTTGTATAGAATCATGTGTGTATTGATTAATAGGTACTAAAATGAATAAACAGTCAGGAATAAAAAAGAAAAAGACAAGAAAAGTAAGAAACGTCATTTATTTTTTTAAACATTATTATCAATAATGATATCGTTGAGAAACGCTGCAGGAGCAGTGAAGCCTTCATGTCTGGCATATCTTAGATACCACACGATTGAAACTATATGAGCACAAGTGCCGACTGTTCATCGTCCGGTCAAACCCGTGCAGTAATAATTGCATAAAATGTTATGGATATTGGTTTCGTTTTTTATTAAAATTGTTTTTTACCAATACATAACAGTAATAAGTTTTAGACCGTACGTGACTCGACTGTATGCGTCTGCGTAAAAGCCAAGTACCTATCTTCGTTTATGCCATATTCATTTAAATCTTGGAGTGCACTTTCTCTATATATTTCTAAAATGTATAGTTCATTTGACAAATGCTCGTTGCAGTAGGATCGGGCTAGCTTCAGTTGATAGGTGCCCAATGAAAGTAAAATAATCTGTTCTTCCGTCAGTAGTGGGAAATTCAGTATTTCTTGACTTTCTTTTCTTTGAAAATCTACTCTTCGGCTATTCAAACGTTTTCTTTCTACATAATCATAAAGTAGATTCGGGCAATCTATTCTCTCCCTAATTATTTTTAGGAAGGCCTCTGCGTGAATGTTATCATCTTTGGGTATGTGGAAGTTATTTAACATAGCTGCGGCGATTTTAAAATCAATGAACATTTTTAGTAGTGTTTTATTAAAATATTTTGCCACAAAAGCTTGAAATCTCGTTTGAACCTCCCGTTCACCACTTCCACTACCCACATATTGTAACTGATCGAGCTTCATTACCTAGCTCAGTAGTTAACTGTGTCTCCCATCTGTCTTTAGATGGTGGAACGTAGGATTCATATCCACATGCTTCGATAGCCTCTAAACTGTTCCGGAAGCCGCGATCTAATATGAAGACATCGTTCAATTGAAGAAAGCAATGTAATGGGTTTTCTCCATCATTCATTATGCCGCTCATGATGTTCGCATCGGTCTTAGTGGCAGCATATGGTCCCAAAACATCGATTATATAGCCATTGGAACACACAAGTAAAAACGGCTTTAGCAAATTCTGGAACTTATGCAGGCTATAAGATAGACGCTGGAACAAGAAGTTCGAACTTTTATTGATATATATATATATAAGTCCCATCGCATATCACGATAGTTTTATTGTTTTCTTCATTGCCAAATAATCCTCTTGGTACAGTAAGGTTCTTTTCTAAAACGTCGTTACTGTTCATATGGTCCACTCCCAAGTGTAATATTACATATTCATTTATGAGGCTTTCGCGCACAATAGTTAATAAACGTTCCAGTTTTCTTCGTGACATATTAAATAACGTCACTAGTCTTTCATCTCAGTCTCCGGTACGTAGTTTCGTAAGATATATGCCTAACGCAATTCTAGGCTCCTTGCACTTGTGGCGACCCCTAACATATATCTCACACAATACTATATATATATCTATGTTATTACATAAACATAAAAACACTTATGCATAACATATACATTATACATTTATATCTATAAATTATATAATTATATTATTGTCTATTACAATTATTTACCAACCTATCACCGTCGTAAGGGTTTTGTCACGAATGGTCTGGGAGTGGCTGTACTCACATCACAGAGTAACTCGACGGGACTGCCGTCGATTTTAAGCCTCTTTAGTTGAAGAGATGTTTCCGACTTTATAAATTGCAACAGTTCCGGGTCGGAAGCTTGTGATTTTGTGAGAACTTCAAAATCGACTGGGGTTTGCAGTTCACTGACACGGGACAATGTATCGGCGACGATGTTGTCCTTGCCGGAAATATGTTGAATGTCCGTTGTGAACTGCGAAATAAAGTCAAGGTGTCTATACTGACGAGGAGCGCAGTTGTGCTTTCGCTCATGGAAAGCGTATATCAACGGCTTGTGGTCAGTATAGACGGTGAAGTGTCTCGCTTCCAACATGTGGCGGAAGTATTTTATGCCTTCGTAGATCGCGAGGAGTTCACGATCGTATGGCGAGTACTTCTGCTGAGCGGGGCTCAACTTGCGTGAGAAGAAGGCAAGCGGTTGCAACTGCTCGTCCCCGAACTGTTGCAAAACTGCACCCATTGCCAGATCTGACGCATCTGTAACTAGGGCGAGCTTCGCTTGGTAGTCAGGGTGTGCAAGCAATACGGAGTTGCAGAGGCTGTCTTTGCACATATTGAAGGCAGTGAGCGCCTCACCAGTTATTTCCGTGGGATGTTGACCTTTTTCTGGGCCTGTTAGGAGAGCATTAAGGGGACCTTGAAATTTTGCGGCTTTAGGTATAAACCGCCTGTAAAAGTTCAACATCTCTAAGAAACGCCTGAGCTCCCTAACAGTTTTAGGCGTAGGGAAGTCCTTGATGGCTTCAACCTTGGACGCCAAGGGTCTGGTGCCGTCTGCAAAGATGCGATAACCTAAAAATGTGACTTCGTCGGATCCAAATATACACTTCGAGGTGTTGATGACTATGCCATATTTCTGCATCCTGGTGAAGAGCTGATGCAGGTGGTCCTCGTGCTGCTCCTGGTCTTTCGAGAAAATTAAAAAATCGTCAAGATAGCAGTAGCAGAAGTCAAGCCCGCGCGTCATTTTATCGACGAATCTCTGAAATGTTTGACCTGCGTTCCTCAAACCAAAGGTCATATAAGGGAATTCGTACAGGCCAAACGGTGTTGTTATTGCGGTCTTCTGGATGTCGTCCTCGCTGACTGGAATCTGGTTATAGGCCTTAACCAGGTCGATAGTGGAGAAGACTTTGCAACCGGCTATGCTGTGGGTGAGGTCGTGGACATGTTTAATTGGATACCTGTCGGGTATGGTCCTCGCGTTGAGCAGCCTGTAATCACCGCAGGGTCGCCAGCTGTTGTCCTTCTTTGGCGCTAAATGAAGAGGTGAAGAACAGCCCACGGACTCTCCCGTCAGAACTACTAGGTCTGGTCGAAGGGTTCGATTCCCAGATTATTATCGCCCGTAGGACGGTCTCTGGAGGGGAGTGATGTGGCGACCCCTAACATATATCTCACACAATACTATATTATATATCTATCTTATTACATAAATATAAACACACTTATACATAACATATACATTATACATTTATATCTATAAATTATATAATTATATTATTGTCTATTACAATTATTTACCAACCTATCACCGTCGTACTCAACAGCAACGTAATACTGTGGAAACGCTCCGCGTCTACGTCACGCGGTGACGTAGCCGGTGCGCATGAGTGGGGTCGGAAGACGCAGCGGTCGTTCGGTCACCTTGCCTGACCTTTAGTCCGATTACGCTGTCGCGACGCGAAGCCCATGCAACTTTGTGCCCTTCCGGTTGACAATATTCACCTGTAATAAGACTTTCCTCTCCGTGTTTATCTGTTTGTGTGTGTCGTAAAACTGTGCCTTCATTCTGTGAATGTTCTGTGTTGTGTGCAAACAATATAAGGATAATCGTGAGTAGAAACACGATTATCCTTAACGTACATTCTGTTCTACTTCTGCTATGGCAGGTGGTCTTCCTACAACGTTGTCAATTCTCTGCCAACATCGGTGACACACGTCGTGTGTTGTTGAACTCCACCTGAAAATGGTAAAATACGATCTTGTTGATGTTATGTTGTATTTTTATGAAAACATTTAAAACAATGCGGGTTGTAGGTATTAAGGTCTAAAGTCATAGCATACTTGTATTGTTTTCTAATTTTAAGTAATGCAAGTAAAAAGTATCTTATGTATAGCCGAAGTGACGGCTTTGTGAATAGATAACAATAGCAAACGCACAATAAGTGGTCAGAAAAGTGTTTCAATAATAAGAACTATAAACGTGCGTAATAATATAAACAAACCGCTTCTAAAAAGAAAAACTGTTGCTGGTGAAGTGCGATATAGTTTAATGAAGTTCTTACCTCCAGAATGGCGTGTTCTCGAATATATACCACAAACTTGGGGCGCATTCTTGGAAGATCATCAGTCAATACATGCTGTTGGTGTCTAGCACGATGTAGGCCTCGCCGACACATCACACAGTTGCAATGTTCCTCCATAACGATGTTCCAAATCGAAAAGCACAACAATAGTCCACAACACTTGCCAAGATAAACGTTTATAGCGGGTAACAATGTCCAAAAGGGGTAGCCGGGTTCAGTGATGAAAACGGTATAAGAAAGTACTAGATATATATGTATAATAAACAGCTGCGGAACGTCGTCTCATGCACAGAACGATACAACGACTAATGAAGGATGCGCCATGCGGTACAAAAGGTTGTCCACTGGGACCGCGCACCCCCCACCCCACCCCGTGGCGGGTTCCCTATCCCCGAGGTCTAAAGTCACCGTAGTAACAAAAAACAGAAATCTTAAATGTAATACCTACTACTGTTTTACATAAAAACACATATTTTAAAAGTCATTATCATATCATATCACGATATATTATGCATGAATAGCTAAACAATATATTTCTCGTTTTAAATAATGTTATTTTTCTTATTTTCAACCATGATAGGTATGTAATATTATTATATTTGCAATTATGATATCAACTACCTTTGGGGGCTTCCCGTGGTTTTCGGACAAGCATTTGGGACAAGTCGCCATAGTAAATATTTGTCCTGACTAAAAGATCTATCCAATGACACCACAATGATTGCTATTGGAGCGAGTACCAAAATGCCCATTCTCCTTTGACAGGCATATACAAAATATTACCTCAAAAGGGTTCAAGATGTTAGGATTTGTCTTGCGTAATGGCAAAGAATTTTCTAAAGTCTCAACTAGGATTCATCTTCATAATGCATTAGTTCGCCCACTCCTTGAATACAACAGCACCGTATGGAATCCTCACTATGACATTTACATTAAACGTCTAGAAAGTGTACAAAGACGCTTTCTATACCACCTCTGCTACAAAGACCGTCTCGCAAAAAAAAATCTGGAGCTACGACTTGAGACTACAACATTATAAAATGTCCACTTTGTTGGATAGAAGAAAGGTTCTAGATCTCACATTTCTTCACAACTGTTCAATGGGGTTGTTGACTGTAGCGAGTTTCTTGGAAAGCTGCAGATAAGTGCACCATCTCGCTTGCCGCGTAAATGTAACTATAACCTTTTTTATGTGCCGGGATCCAAAACAAACCTCGGAACCTTCGCCGTTTTGCCAAGGCTCTGTAGGCTGTTAAACGAAGTATCTAATTGGATATTACATTGTAATGGATGGGTGTTACATGAGTGTCACATGTGTTGGGAGCTTGCCCCATTTAATAAAAATGTATAAAGATGGTGTGTTATCCTATAAATAAAATACAAATTAAACAATAAAATAATTTCGGGCGCCTTGGAGATGCACACAGTATGTTTTAAATAAACAAACTTGCCAGATAGAACACTTCGGAGAGTCAGACTTTTAATCTGCCGGTGGGTAGCTAACTAAAGGAATAAAACAATGGAATTTCCCTTGCATTTACCTTGTTTAATTGGATGCCAGTAGCTTCAGAGTAAATATGAACTTATATATAAAATATTATAGTTACAGTTATGTAGTATTACTATTATTTATTTTATATTATTATTATTGAATTTAGATTATTATTATTGAATTTACATTATTATTGCATTTTTGTTGATAAAAAGGTAGGTAATGAAAAAGATGGATTAAATAAAACCTTCAGGAACGTGGCGTTGAACGTAGGGATAAAAATATCCCTTGTAGAAATAAAGTGTAGAAATACCGTAAAGTTGTATTCTGCAGAAATATATCGAGTAAAAGAAAAGAAGAAAAGACGCCGGGGTCGAAGTCGAGCTGTAAATTTTTTTTACAGAGAGTAAATAAAAGTTGTTTAAGATTCCCAAACGTAGGGAAGCGTGGCGTTCCACGAGTAATAATAACTTACCGTCTTTTCCAACAAATGGCAAATCTAAGTGCACCACATAATTCAGGCGGGCGACAAATGACTTAGAAGAAGCCTGGAACAATAATTTAGTATGATATCGAGCACTCGTCACGCTATCCAATTTATCAATCCGAAAGAATTCAATCTTACCAAAGAAATGAAGGATTATTCCTACGTCACCACGTCCTGAGGGAAAGTTTTTGAAGTTTACGGCATCAATAGGCCGCCAATACCCAGGATTTATCCCGATTGGAAAAAAGAGAATGCCCATTTTGTTAGGAGTTTTGGGCCCCTATAAAAACTTCGCATGTCAAGGTGGTTTTTACTTGGTTTTGTAGACCTAGAATTACCTTTTCATATCCTGAAATCGATTTTCAATTTGTCACCCTAGTTTAAGAGAAATCTTATTTTTTCGGATGCTGAAATTGAGGTTATAAAACCAGTTTTTTTTGTTTTAAACATATTTGAAATTAAATTAATCATATTTGTGGAATAGAGGAGTGGACTGTAATATTATGCTGGTTGTAGAAAGAAAACTAGGTAGTTCTGTACGAACGGAGTTCGCCGTTCTCCCCAATCACGGAACAAATTCAACAGAGAAATGACTGAGTACGACTCACCTTTTCTCCGGCCGCGGCTGACTCCCACTAGATCTGAACGGTCTTTTGAGTGGACTGTTGACCACGGAGACTGGCACGAGTGACACCACACGGTAATGCACAATTTGTCCTTGTTTTAATAATTTTCACTCACGGAGCTAAATATTAGATAGTTCATGGGTCAATGGCGGACGATAGATTCATCTGCCCCGCGCGCTCGCGAAGCTTCTTGCAGGTGGCGCTCTAGTCACCTTCACGTGACTCTATGCAGCAGCTCGTTGGTAGGGAACAGCCAATCGCATGCCGACTTGGCGAGCGCACACAGACATTCACTATCAAATTCGTCCAATCATGGGATACGATACAGAACATACCCCCTACCGAAACCATAGTGATGGTTTCTAGCTAACTAAGATTACCTTATTACCTACATCATTATAAAAGAGCCCTAAAATAAACACTAAGCTAGGTACCTATATCTAACAAAAACGTTTTGTTTGAATCTAATTGGTATAAGGTAATAGGCAGAGTTTATTGGTTGGTCTTTGTAAGACACTTTTTTCGGTGCGCAGCGTCACACACCGAACTATTCCGTCGGAACCTGGATGTAATTTTTCTATTTTGCCGAGAGGCCATTTGCAGGAGGGAACATTTTCAGTTTTTATTATTACTAAATCTCCAACCTTTGGGTTAGAGGAAGACGTAAACCACTTAGCTCTCTGCTGAAGAGTGTTTAAATATTCGTGACTCCAACGTTTCCAGAAAAGTTGGGAACACCTCTGAATATACTGCCAACGTGACAATCTGTTAATGTTAACGTCTTGAACGTTATACTCGGGTATAGAGGTCAAACTTCGACCAATGAGAAAGTGTCCGGCGGTTAAGACATTAAATTCGTTGGGATTATCGCTAGCAGGTAGTGGACACAAGGGACGCGAATTTAAAATGGCTTCTGCCTTACAAAATATTGTGGAAAGTTCCTCAAACGTTAAGGACTTTTCCCCTACACTTCGCACTAAGTGATATTTTGCAGACTTAATGCCCGCTTCCCAGAGGCCTCCCATATGTGGGGCACTGGGGACATTAAATTTCCAATCAACCTGCCTTTTAGAGCAGCCATCCGAAATGTCATCTTGACTCTCACGCAGGAACCTCTGGATTTCAGTCAGATGTTTACTTGCACCAATAAAATTAGTACCGCAGTCAGAATAGAGAACAGCACATAGACCTCTACGAGCTATGAATCTGTCTAAGCACGCAAGGAAACAGTCGGCGGAGAGAGAAGATAACACCTCCAGATGTACTGCTTTTGTTGAAAAGCAGACAAACAGTGCTAAATACGCCTTTGTCACTTTAGCATTCCGACGTAAGCTTTCTTTAATTAAAAATGGACCTCCGAGGTCAACTCCGACGTTAGAAAATACCTTATTAGGTATCAACCGAGTTGGTGGCAAAGGTGCTATTTCGGGTTGTAGTAAAGACGGTTTACATTTAAAACACGTTTTACACTTAGATAAAACGGATCTAATGACGCTACGAGCAGACAATATCCAAAAATTTTCATTGATTATACTTTGTAAGGTTCGCGGTCCTACATGTAAATATTTTTTATGAAAATAATTAATCAATAGTTTGGTAAATAAACTATTTTTCGGAAGAAGACGCGGATGTTTAGAGTTATACGGGAGTTCGGAATGACCGATGCGACCCCCTACCCTGAGGAAGTCGTCGGAATCAATAAATGGAGATAATTTTCGTAATGAAGAAACGTGTTTCTTATCTTTAATCAATTTTAATTCCGCTTCAAAATAAGCATTTTGAACTAATTTTATCAACTTATCGCGAGCTTCGTTTAATTCGAAAGTTGATAATACTCCCGATTTGTAAGAAGTGTTCATGTCACCCCCTTTTCGTCTAAATCTTAAAATCCAAGCAAACGTTCTTTGCAATTTGGAAAATGATGAAAACTTTTGAAAAATTCTTTCACAAAATTCTGTTTTAGATTCATTAAAATGATCATTTGTTTTATTTTCGACCAAGAAATTAAGAGACGCTTTTAATTCCGGTACTTTATTATTATTCTCGTTAACAAACACCGTCAGTGGCCAATCGATATAATTTTTATACATCCAATCAGTGCCCTGTAACCAACGTTGATTACAACTGACAAGTTGTTCCGGAGACGCTCCGCGAGAACAAATATCGGCTAAATTATTTTCGCTACACACATGCCGCCAAAAATGAGGGGGTAAAACTTCGATAATTTTTGTAACCCGATGACTGACAAAGGTCTTCAGTTTATAAGGTTCTGTTTGAAGCCACGACAGTACGACTGTCGAGTCTGAAGCTGCTGTTATTTTATTAATTTTAACGCGTGTAAATGTGTCAACTACGAACTTTATTAATTTGCTCAACAACACAGCACCCATTAACTCCAACCGAGGAATCGTGACGGGTTTTATTGGTGCAACTTTAGATTTCGCGGTCACTAGACGAACCTTTACGATACCCTTTTGATCGCGACTAATAACATACACGCATGCTGCATAGCCACTCAACGAAGCATCACAAAATCCAACTAAGTCGCATTCCGTTTCCCCTGGTAATAGCATGTGACGTTCGATACGCAACTCCTTTAACAGAGGAAGCTGCAAAATAAAATTTTGCCACGATTTTTTTATATTATCTGGCAACTTTTCGTCCCAACCAATGCCTAGCTTCCACAGTTCTTGCATGATCAGCTTCGCCACAAAAGTGCATGGTGCGATAAAACCCACGGGATCGTAAATCGACGCTAGCAATTTTAGTACTGATCGTTTGGTTGACTCGTTGTCTGTTAAATTAACTGAAAAAAGAAAATTATCGGATTTTGGAATCCATTGAAGACCTAAGACTTTAATAGTACTACCGTTTTCATCTTTAACGAATGTTACGGAATTTTCCCTATTTTCGGAGGGCACGCGTTGTAGTAACTGCTCACTGTTACTCATCCACTTTTTTAAGGTAAAGTTGGCACTTTCAAAAATACCAATTAATTGATCCTGCACTAAGCAAGCTTGCTCAAAAGTATTACATGAATATAGGACGTCATCCATGTAGACTCCCTCACGGAGGACCTGAGCAGCGAATGAAAAACGTTTTCCTTCATCGTTAGCTAGCTGAAGTAGCGTCCGAATTGCTAAGAACGGTGAACAACTAAGTCCGTACGTCACGGTTTTTAATTCGTATAATTTTATTGGATCGTTAGGCGATTCCCGATATAAAATGTGTTGATATAATCGATCTTCTTTTCTTAAAGAGATAGCACGATACATTTTACAAACATCACCTACTAGGCAATATTCAAATAGTCGAAATTTCAAAATGATTGCCGCAATATCCGGATACAGCTTAGGGCCGACTAATAGAATATCATTTAAAGACACGTTATTGCTACTCTTCGCTGACGCGTCGAACACTACACGTAACGGAGTGGAGGTACTAGCCGGTCGCAAAATACTGTGATGTGGAATAATGTATTTGCTAGGTTTGTCACCCTGATAAAGTTCCATATGACCGAGATCTTCATATTCTCGCATAAATACCTTATACTTGTTATTTAAATCAGTAGTACGCGCTAGCTTTCGTTCCGTGTACAATAACCGGCGCTCAGCCACAGCGCGCGTTGCCCCTAGCGGCGAGTGTTCGGGTGCAAACAGCAGCGGAACTACGTATTGCCCGTTCGACTCCCGAGTATGTTCATTAGTGAATATCTCCTCGGCTAACTTATCCATTGGATTTATTGACGGTGTGCACGGCACTTCCTCAATTTCCCAAAAACTGCGTAAAGTTTTTTCAATCGACTGTTCTTCGTCATATGAAATCGATAAATTAAGATTTTTCGAACTATTACTATTAAGTGGATATAATTTTCCGCTAATAACATAACCAAAAATTGTTTTGATAACACTCGGAATACCATTCTTAATTACTAATGGTTTATCTCTAATGATATCTGGCACTATGTCGTTACCTAACAAAATATCTATTCGCGAACGCTTAAAAAACAGTGGATCCGCTAACTTATAAGTGTCATATTCGTTAATGACATTATCTGTGAAAGAGATATTAGGCATATCAGCGGACACCCTCGGAATAACTACTAAATTAACATTAAATGTTGGACCCTTCGCATGTCTTGGTTTTAATGTACAAGTAACCATGCCTTGATTTTTAACTAAGGCCCCACCTATGCCGTGAATGGTAAAAGGACATTTTTTACGTTGTAATCCTAGTTTCTGAGCACATTCAGTAGTTATAAAAGAGCTCTGAGCGCCAGAATCGATGACTGCACGGCAGTCTTGATATTGACCAACACAGTCAATAACATGCGCAAGTGCAGTGCCTAACACTACTCCGTAATCGCAGTTATTACTAATTAATGCTTGCTGTATGGGTGTGTGTGTTGTGTCACTTAAGAAGTGAGACGACACTAGCGCTTGCTGCGGCTGCGCTGTCAGGGAGTTCGCCACGGACGATATTCCCGCGCTTTCCGCCTTCGCGTTATCTTTATGTAATAAATAATGATGCGATGATGCGCATACCCCGCAAGTCATTGTACTTTTACAAGCATTAGACTGATGATCAGATTTAAGACAATTATGACAAAGTTTTAGTGAATGAACACGGCTCATTCTTTCATCGACAGACAATTTACGAAATTGATCACATCGATAAATCATATGATTTTGTTTACAAATCACACAAGTTAAATTTAATTTATTATTACGGTTGTTATTATTGTGCGGAGCTTGTGCCGTATTAAGAACTGACTTAGACGAAGATTTAATTTGGTTTTTATTTTGTGTCTTATTATTACTAGATTTCGACGTATTATTTGAAGAGCCGTGTATAAAAGTGTGTTCCAGAACTTTAATTTGTTTGTTGACAAAAGCTATTAGTTCCGCAAACGTAGGTAAGTATCAACTTTTGATCACGGCATTCTTCGAATAACTTTCGCGTATGAGGATCGAGTCGTTGTAATGCCAAATGACACAATAAGAAATCTTCTAAGTTTTTAATTTTCAATGCTTGAATCGCTTTAAGTGAATGATCAAAAGTTTCTACAAATGAAGTTAAGTTCGACGTCGTATCTTCAGTTAACGGAGAAAAGTTGAACATTTTATCGAAATACCTACATGCTAGTGTTCTGTGGTCGTGATATTTATCCACTAAACTTTGCCAAACTAATGAGTAATTAGCGGCAGTGATAGGTAGATTTTTAACGATATTTAAAGCAGGACCTTTAACGCATGAGAGTAAATAATGGAATTTATCTATATCTGAGAAATTTCTATTATGAACTAACGATGTGAATGTGTCATAAAATGTTATCCAGTTTTCAACTTCTCCATCAAATTGAAATAATGTTATCTTTGGTAACGCGGGTACTACGAAATCATTTTTATCTAACGAAGTACAGACATCGGACTCTGATTTAGAATGTTTACTAGCGATTAACCGACATGCATTATACAATTCGTCAAATGCTTCAAGTTCACTAATCGACATTTTTGCAGTAGGTTTTATTTGCACTTCTATTTCGTACAAATCAAATATGGCGGATTCAAACTTCGCACGAACACTTTCCATTTCCGACAATGATACCGTAAACAATTGCAATGTATCTGGATCAGTTCCCAACTTTTTGGAATAGTCATAAAGCTTTTGTATCTTCGTAAATAAATATTCCTTTCTAACTAATAAGATTTTACGTTTCATTTCTAAAACTTCCGCCATTTTGGAAGCGTGGTTTTAGCTAAATGATTTAAGAAATAGGGGTCGAATGGACCAGAATGTGGAATAGAGGAGTGGACTGTAATATTATGCTGGTTGTAGAAAGAAAACTAGGTAGTTCTGTACGAACGGAGTTCGCCGTTCTCCCCAATCACGGAACAAATTCAACAGAGAAATGACTGAGTACGACTCACCTTTTCTCCGGCCGCGGCTGACTCCCACTAGATCTGAACGGTCTTTTGAGTGGACTGTTGACCACGGAGACTGGCACGAGTGACACCACACGGTAATGCACAATTTGTCCTTGTTTTAATAATTTTCACTCACGGAGCTAAATATTAGATAGTTCATGGGTCAATGGCGGACGATAGATTCATCTGCCCCGCGCGCTCGCGAAGCTTCTTGCAGGTGGCGCTCTAGTCACCTTCACGTGACTCTATGCAGCAGCTCGTTGGTAGGGAACAGCCAATCGCATGCCGACTTGGCGAGCGCACACAGACATTCACTATCAAATTCGTCCAATCATGGGATACGATACAGAACAATATTGTTTATGTATTAATATTGATTCCTGAATTTAGAAAACACCACATAACTTCTACTCTTGCTAGATATTATGTAGGTTAAGTACTTGCGCTTACAAATATCTCTTGTTGTGCTGTGCAGCGTTAAGCAGGCTTTGCCCTCACCATGTAGTGTTGTTAAAAATAAATACTTACCTGCGACTCCTTAGGTCATAGGAGCTCATGGCTAAGTTACAACAACCGCACGGATCCATCTCAAGTAAAGTTAAGCTGCTCTATGTCTGCTTACTTACAAAAAAAAAACAATAAACAGGTAGGGTAAAACATTTATTTTTCAACAAATATATGGTCTAGAAATTGCGCTGGGGCACTTATATCATTACAACGACCCCAGCTATAAGGTCATAGTATGAGCACAGCACCCTACTGTACGATTTCCCACTAAGCAACTACAATAATAAGCAATGATACTCTCTAAAGAATTTGCCCTATGTTGGTCTCCACTTATCAATAAATATGTGCATTATTTCCTGCTACTCACATGTCTCGATTTAATTCTGGCCCTAACTAAATAATTGTTTTGACCTAATATTAAGGGCAAATCTTCTTCTATTAATTCATTGCTTATTTCTACACTGTAGGTAACATTCGCCCGCACATGGTCCCCATAATAGGATCTTGCCTGTTTTAATTGGTAAGATCCTAAAGCAAATCTTCTTAATTCGATTAATGTTAATTTTTATTTTTTTATTTTTATTCAAGAGGAACAACAAACAGCTACAATATAAAACATAGAAACAAGAAATACACAAAACATTTAGACAATATTGCAGCCCACAACGCTGTTCACAGATTAACGATAGGATACAATACATTGAAAATAATCGCTAGGGTTATAAATACAAAATTAACATTCATGCTTAAGATTTATATAATACACTATGTAAAGAAAATAAAATATGTTTGTATTATAATACTCAAGAAACAGCACAAAAAAGAAAAATACAGAATAACATTCAAGAAAGCTCCTTAAGTATAAGATTTTTGAACCTATATGGAGCACATGCAAAAATATCTATATGTTCAAAAGTCCTATTGTAGGAATCGACCATTCTGCGAACAGGCGAACGCAGGCCAGAGTTGGACTTGCAAGTACCCACTGAAAATAATCTGCCAGCGCGCACCTTTCGCTTGTGTACTGTCCTAGGAACTGCATAGCAGATCATGTTAGAGAGTTCAATGCTGTCAAATTTATCTCTGACAATACTATATAAATTCATAGCTTCTAAGTACTTACGTCTATTTTCAAGTGTAACGAGCTTATACTTTGCAAGCAAACCTTGGTATGGCAAATAATATCCGTAACATCTATAATGCATGGTACGCAGAAATTTATATTGAACACACTCTATCATTTCAACGTACTTTTTGTAGTATGGACTCCAGACGGATACAGCATACTCCAGTTGAGAGCGTACTAGTGACTTATACAAGCAAATATAAGAAGAAGGCTTTCTAAAATCGACTGATGATCGCATTACAAATCCATATAATTGATACGCTTTATTAACAATCTTTCCTATGTGTAGGTCTAAGCAAAGCTTAGAATCAAGGATAACGCCGAGATCACGAATGAAGTCCACTTTAAGTAGGGGGGCATTGCACAAAGTGTATGAATAGGTAATTTTTGTTTTATTTTTTGTAAAATTTAAAAGGTTACATTTGGGTAAACTTAGTTGTAACTTATTTTTTTGGCAATAATAAGATAGTCGGTCCAAATCTTGTTGCAGCAGAAGGCAGTCATTTGTTTGTCGTATGGCTCTGTATACCTTGAGGTCGTCGGCATATAGTAAAAACTTGGTATTGCGAAAGCATTGGCTGATGTCATTGATATATAAAATAAACAAAAGAGGACCCAGTATAGAGCCTTGAGGCACACCAGAGGTCACCTGTGCGATGTTAGATTGGTGACCATTGATTACAACCCTCTGACTGCGATTGGTTATATAAGAGGTAAACGACCTTAGAAGATTACCACGGATTCCGTTGAACGCTATTTTATTTAGTAGTATTTCATGGTCTACCTTGTCGAAAGCCTTACAGAAGTCCGTATACACTGCATCCACTTGTACTCGGCTGTCAACACAATCAAACAAGAAGCTAGAAAATAATAATAAATTTGTATTTGTCGACCGCCGTTTGACAAAACCGTGCTGTTGTTGAATTATGATGTTGTGGAGTACAGGATAAATTCCGCTATGGACTAATCTTTCAAAGAGTTTTGACAGGGCAGACAGGATGGAAATGGGACGATAGTGTTCAACGCTACGTTTGGATCCACTTTTATGAACGGGCACAATATACGCATGTTTCCACAGTTTAGGTACAACTCCCTCTGATATACATTTATTATAAATAATAAATAGAGGCTTGCAAATGGAAGTCGCAGTATTCCTAAGGAAGTAAGGCGAAAGTCCGTCAGGTCCAGGGCCTTTCGCTGGATCTAGGGTTTTAAGCTCCTTCAATATGTTCTCTTCACTAAAAGAAAGTTCGCAAATAGAGACATCGTGCAGTGCGTTGTTGTCCTGCGGAGGCTTCCATTGAGGTAACGAAGGAGATGTCGGTTCATATACTGAGTAAAAAAAGTCACAGAACATATTACACACCATATCTGGATCATTTGTTTCAGCATTTTTGTATTGAAGCTTAGATGGGATTCCAGGTTTATCTTTTCGATTAGAAACATAGGTCCAGAAGTGTTTTATGTTTTTACTTAGATTGTCCTCCACAGAACTGATATACGAACTGAAACACTTAAGACATGTATCCTTAAATTGTTTTCTATAGTTAGAAAATGATTCATAATCTGAAATGTTATTATATTTCTTCCACTTAATCCATGCCTTTTGCTTCTTTTTAGAAATAGTTATGAGAGTACGAGAGAACCATATGGGATAGCTAACTGATTTAAGTCGAGCCAGCGGAGTGTCTTGTTTAATAATATTATCTATCTCAGTGTAGAACTTAGCCAGAGCTTCTTCAGAGTTTATAGGGCATAGCAGTTCAGACCAGTTCAGTTGCTGTATGTTACGATTAATATTGTCAAAGTTGGCCTTATGAAAACAATATTTGTGAAGAGGAATTTTATTCATTGGTGTGATTTTGACGTTTAAACAGGTCTCACACGTCAAGACAGGATGGTAGGTGTCAATCGGAAGTAATGTAGTTGAGATATGAGAAACATTACAGGGGTTGTTGGAAATGACTAGGTCAAGAATTTTACCTTTGTCATTTACTATGTTATTAAATTGAGAAGCACACAGAAGTGAAATCAAGATATTTAAATTTACGCAAGCCGAGGGGCCTCCAGAATATGATATATCAATGCTCGAAATATCAGTTACCGAGGATACTAGCCAATTAGCTTCAGGGAGATTATAGTCTCCTAAAACAAAGAAACTATCAACACTAGGATGGCCTAACACTTCTTGTAGTAATTCAAAGTGCTTATCATACACTAAAGAAGAAGTCTTAGGTGGTATGTAGGCAGCACTCACAATGTGTCTTTTATTGTTGATAGTGCTGGGCAACTCAACCATAATGTGTTCAATGTGAGTGCGTGAGAGATCGCTATACTGTGTAAATGAGATACCCAATTCAGAAGGTTTTAAAGCGCGTAAAATAGCAATCAGTACACCTCCACCGTCCCGTTTATTAGTAGCAGTACGATCACGATCACAACGGTACACACTATATCTCTGGTCTATGAACTCATTATCATAAATTTCAGGTGTTAGCCAGGTTTCCGTTAAGATAATAATATCGTATGAATTCATAAGGATATTCGTGTATAATTGGTGTAATTTTGTGCGAATACCCGTGCAGTTTTGGTAGTAAATGGTGATATTTTTATTCAACATTGTTAATATTTAAATATAAATGTGTATTCATGATAAGAGTGTGTTCAAGCAGCAAGTATGTATAAGATCTTATCAACAGTTGAAGCAGGAGGCAGTATAGATTACAACACATTATAAAAACGACAGCAACATATTTGTCAGCAATAGTACTCTTAATTTTAACTGCTATAAACAAATAGTTTGAATTTATTAGGTATGAGATCAGAGTTGAAATATAATTCATAACATGGTGAAAAACGGTACACAATTTACGAACACAATAAAACATACACAGCACAGACAATAATTTAAACAGCAGACTAGGGACAGTCAACACAATACAGTAGTGATTACAATTACCAAGTGAACAAGTGCAACGATCAGTGATTATTGATATCTTTAACGACATTATTACCATGACATTTAACATCACTATTGATTTTAGCGATATCTGCTTCTGATCTAATGGCAAAAGCAGATTCGCCGTCTTTCTTACGGACAAGAATAGTGCAATTTTTAATCCAAACGTAATCAAACTGGTGAAGCTTTGCCGCCTCCTTACATTTACGAAATAACATCTTGTTTTTTAAGGTTAAATGTTCATTAATGTAAATATTTGTTGAAGACCCAGTTATACCTATTTGATCCGTTTTCAGTGATTTAGCCTGCCGGAATGCGCTAAGAACATTATCGCGCATTATGCGCGTGGAGAATTTTACAATAATGTTCTTTGGCCTGTTTGTTTGTTGGTGGGCGTGTGGTACTCTGTGGATGGATATTATATCCTTTTGAGGTATGGGAAAGCCAATGACATCTCCAACCACCCCCAACATCTGCAAAAGGTTTTCACCACGCTTGTCTGGTACATTGCAGATTTCCAGATTGCATTGCCTCGCTTGCTGTTCAAGCGCTTCAATTTTGGATTCCAAATAGGTTGTAGAAGTGGCTGATTGTTCTGCCTGCAAACGTGCAATGTGTTCAACTCGTCTTTTGAGGTCAATCTGTTCGCTTGCGTGGAACTGGAGCGAATATTTGAGACTGGACATGTCATCGTTCATTTCCTTCACATCCTTTTTGAGGTCGGCTTGGGCAGCGCAAACAGAGCCCAGCTCCTGCTTCATATCGGCCAAACTGATTTTAACACTTTCGTGGTAACTGAGCATGCTAACTTCCATCTCATCTCGCCAATCCTTCAAAGTGTTTTTAATGTCTTCTTTAAACAATGCCATAGTACGATCGATGTCAGATCGCCATCCTTGTAAGGTTTTGTTCAATTCTAGGGTAAAAGATTGGATTTGGTTGTCTACAAGCACCGATGCGGAGTTATTGTCAACTCTTGTAGAAAGTGACGTATACGTACATGGTGGAGTGAGAGGCGAGGGTGGTCGTTGGTCCATGTTATCGCACGACATATTCATGGAATTATGATCATACGCTGGAACCTGCGTGCTGGAACGAACGGGTGTGTCCAAATTAGGACGGGTTCGACGCGTAATGTTACAGCACGGCGGACATTTCCAACCAGCCTTAAACTCAAGCGTTAGTGCCTTATATTGTTGTAGAGAAATGTTAAGACACTCATGATGATATCTGCCCTCGCAGAACTTACACATCAGGTAACCAGCATCAGAAGCCAGCACATTGTTACATCCGTTACAGTTCATCTTCAATATTCAATAGTTGAACAAAATGTTATTAGGCAAGGAAGGTAAAAGTGGCGCCACCTGACGCGAGGACCAAGAAACTTCTTGATCGATCGTTCGGTCGATTCACGGCAGTGATGAGTACAGCCTGGATGTAACAAGAAACACGTAGCGCCACCTATCATAAGACGATACAGTTCGATCAAGATCAATCAGTGAGTCAACAGTGCGAGTTACACAGATGCTAGGTAACTGAGTTTATGCTGCTACACATAAGGATGAATAGATGGCGCTGATTTAAGCTGATTTATTGCATAAAGAATGATACGGCAGAATTTGAAGGCAAACCGTTGGCACAAAAATCAATAAGAACGTCACCGTAATCGATACGCCCGAATGTTAAAGATTTATAAGGCACAGTCACACACAGCACAGTCCTCATTCGCCGATATTGATAATTTAACACTAATGTAATGTTTGCAACCAAATGTAAACACAATATATCTTGTTACCGCAATAGCACTGTTTATAGGTATTAGATCGTAATGACTCCAATTGTCAGCAATTATGATGTATTTTTCTCACTACTAACACACAATATACTGAACTTTAAGAACATTTAAGATTTTTTGAAAATTATAAAACACAGTGAGTTAAGTTAAGCCAGTAAACACATACAGCGCCACCTAGCGAATCGAATAGTTAATCTTGGAAAGTTATTTGGATTAGCACTGCTGTTTATGCTCTGGGAAATCGTACATCTTCTATTTATATATTATGTTCCCTTTGAATAAATTCCGATAAATAATTTACTGTATTTAATCTCGACAGAGCAATATTTAGGTACTCCACAGTATCGGGTCTATCATCAATTGTAGGATGGAACTTATTAAAAAGGGAACAAGCTATTTTGAAATCAGTTATAAGGTGACTTGACGCTCTATTAAAATATTTCTGGCAAAACAATTTAAAATCTCTTTTGATTCTCCCATTTACAACGTCTACCACCCACCGGCACATTGTTACACATCTAGATTTGTTAGCCTGGTGGGTGGTTAATTGTTGTTCGTTTTCCGATAATGACTCAGGCATGTGAGTTTTATAATTATATTGTTCTAACTCCGCAATCACATCTCGAAATCTTCTGTCCAAAATGAATACATCACCAGGTCTAAAAAATGAGCGCATGGGGCCATTTTCAGTAGTAATCAAGGCACTCATTCGGACGTTCAGTGTTCGCACAACCAAGGAACATGCAATGACGTGAACTTGCAGAAACCCATTTGTACTTAAGTGAATTAATTTTTGAAAATGTTCGAGGTAATCGTTGTTATCATCCATGTTATCAGTCACTGGCGCAGAATCCACTGTGGATCTGTTAACACCACCAACAGCCTGGTTTTGTATTTCTCTCGTTGCAACCTCCCAACAAGCACAACATACTCGGTCCAAATGCAAGACCTAAAAATAAGAAAATATTATATTTATTTTTGTTAAATTAGTTAAATCACAGTTATTCTGCCACAATTTAAACACTTACGTGTTGTGCTGGTGTCCATCTTAGTATAAAGTTCCTTTGAGGACAGTCTTGACTAACCCTATAAGTTCTGCGGCTTGCAATTGACATTCCACATGCAAAAAATATGTTGAGGTGTCCAAGAGCAGGGGATACAAGGTATAGGGTTGATGATTTTGGTTTTGTAATAATACAAAACATTCAAGACACAGGATGTCATCAGCGGATATCTGAAAAGATAACAAAAATAAATCAGAGAATTACTAAATAAATAATACGTACATTTATTCATGTGCTCATTGCAATGGTCTACTAGGTTTTCTCATATCACCTTATGCCTATAATGTACGTAGTGTACGTGTGTAAACGTTAATTTATGTTATAGCTGAAATAATAGAGATTTGCAGTTGACGATGAACATAGGCATCCTAAATGTTCGTATAAATCTGGTAAATGACACATTATACACTTACCGGTGTAGGTGTTACCTAGGTTCTCAGAAGGATAAGCATTGGTTCATCTAATTCTTCGATATGACGTCTACGAAGATTCGGCGCCAAACGTAGGGAGCAATTGACACACCGGCGAGAGAGAGGATGGTTTACCCGACCTCTACCAGGTGTAGACATTTTTCAGGAGTAAAACGAGTCCAAGGCTCACTTAAAAACTAAAACAGTCAATTTCCTCACTTATCACTAAAACAGGAGTCCAATATCTCAAAACTCTGCAGGAACGTAAACGCTCAACTCGACAGCTTCAAATTGTAACGAACTGAAGTAAATACGGGAATAAATACAACTCCAACAACCAAACAAACAATTTGAATATTTGATTGATGCATTGATTTGACAGATAAGATCTGTTTAAGTGTGACCATATTAAATATTTTGGTAATCGATTTACCAAATCGATTTGTAAAAAATAATATTATTTACATAATTAAAAAGATAATTATAAACGCTATTTAGGTATGTATGGGAGGTATTAACCTGAGTACTAACCACAATAATGTATTTGGTACTAACTTTTGTTTTTGAAAGAAAATAATCAGATATGAATGTAACGGAATATTTCTGACAGCCAGCCAGATCAGACAATCGGAAGAGCAACCGGAGCGTCTGTTTCCGCCTTAGTTCTTCGCTATCGGACAGAGGACCTTCACATCATTTCAGGATCATACTTTAGCTAAATGCACCGCAGAGCTAAGATCGGTAGAATATCCTAGTTATAATATTATATGTTTGTGGGTAGAATAAACACTCCTTCAAAATATAATTCCTTCGTGTTTTTTATTTTAGTTTATTAACTACTTTTATTTTCTTTATTTGAGCCCGCCCGTCGTCTACTTCGGGCCTAATCAGTTACATGAGAGTGTTAGCTAGATTATGACGGAAGAAAAGCTATTGTAGCCTATCTCCGGTCATTTTAGTCGACGGATTAGTAAAATATCGATATTTTTAATCGATTACAATTATTCAATTGACATAGTCCGAGTCTGGCAACATTCAAGTTATGTTTTAATGGCGGAACTGATCTAAATTCAATAAAATAAATTTTAATGCTGTTTTTCAATGCTGGGGTAAAAGAAATGTTGAAAAAAGAAACTTGAACATGTAAAAATACGACTTAATTTTTGAGAAGTAAATAGTCTTGACACGGCACCAAAACTAAGGGGCCCATTGGCGGTCATTCTCCTTTAGTTGGAGTTCAAGACTTCATCAGGAATTTTCGTCACAAAGTGTGGACGTCAAAATTGACAGCTCCTACCAAACACCAAAGACAATCGATGACAGCAAAAAAAACGTTCTGAAATCGACTTACTGACGAGAAGCATGTAACGATATTTTAAACTCGTTACAACATGCAAAATGTCAAAGTTTAAAAAAGATTTAAAAGTCTTAATATCCAATTCTTAATTAATTTTTGTCTGTGGTCTTTTATGGTTATTATTATTTTATATATTTTAATGTTTTTATTATTAAATTGTTTTGTATTTCATTTTGTTTAATTCTATGATTTCGTGTTGTATTCGTGTTTTTATTTTCGTTATTATCATTATTTTCGGTTTGTCAAACTTAATGTATCTACCTAGATTATAAGAGAATGATGTGGTCTCCTATAATTGGAAGCGCACACTGTATTTTTCCCTATTCTTAGAATGTAAACTTGCATGAAATTGTGTAGCTTCTGTTGGAGATCCAATAAATAAATAAAAAATAAAAAAAAGAATGGATTAGTAGGATAAGCAGGTTATAACATTTCCTAAAATGTCAACATCAAAATTCTGCTGCAATATTAGAACACTTGAAAATAAAACAGATACTTGTCTATCTCACTTAATTTAAATAGTGCTCTCTAGGGCAAACCATCAGGTGCAGAGATATAATTAAATAGCAATTATGTGAATTAATCATATTATTTGTGATAAACATAACATAATTTCTGTATTTCTCTGCAATGTAAGGCACAATTGTGTTTTAAATACACTTTTCTAGTGTTAATATTGTACTAACCTTATCGCATTGAACACCACGTACCACTGTTCTGAACAACTTATTCTCTTTAAAGCATGTTTGTTTAATTTTTTTGCTGCAAAGCATCTTATGTTTAAAATGGAGTCCATTCTGGAATTTCGGTGAAGACCAGGCTTCGTTTGGGAAGCAATACTTTGCCCATAATTCACAACTGGAAATGAAAAAAGATCAAAATTACATACCATAATAATCATATTCCTAGCTATATCTAAATAGAAACCGAAACTTTCAGTATTCGATTTGATTGAAAGAGATGTCATATTAAATACGGAAATGGTGTAGACCACCACCAAGCCTAAGAGCCCTAAGACGACCCACCGACCAAGAAAAGTAAATCATAGTAAGTACCTAATTATTTTTAGGCAACAAAAGTTGGGACTTTAGCAAAGGGTATTAAATACATTAGGTACCTATGTATTCATAATATGTGGTTAGTTTATAGAAAAGTAAATCCATAGTAAATACATAATGATTTTTAGGCAACAAAAGTTAGGACTTTAGCAAAGGGTACCATATAAATTAGGTACCTATGTATTCATATTATGTGGTTAGTTTGTGGTAGTTAGAAGCTAGATTAACAATATTTGTGGTATTCTATGTTGTCTAAAACGAATAACATGGAAAGTACCTACATAAGTAGGTACATACCGCAGAGCATTTTTGAGCCAGGCTATGGAAACCGATGCAAACTAATGCTGAGCTCTTTAGAAGGTGAAGCTCCACACATGATTCTAGTGTTTCTGCGAACTCATCGCGAAAATAAAACACAAAATAAAACAAGAGTCACTGTCTCAACATCGAGTCTTTATCTCACAAATAAACACTTAATTTCACCATAACACAGCCACGGAGGAGCAAGCTCGACTCAACGTTATCAATGTAGGTAGAATTAAATAGAACTAGTCTATTACAAATAAATTTAAGTACAAGAAAAAATGGTGCGCAAACGGCGGCATAAATTTTTCTTGTGATGTCAACAATAAGACGTACGGTCGTTAGTGTTGCCACAAATTATCACCTGTACCAATACTTTTTCACTATGTATGCTTCTGGTATCAGCAGAGCATTGTTGAAAAGTTAGTTTAGAAGAAATCAAGATTTAATTCAGTGTTTCATTAAGAAGGCCCAAAATAAAATTGAGGAGCATTGAGGAGCGAGAACTCCTCTATTTTTAGACACTGCTTTTGCAACAATTTTTTTATATTTTTGGTGTTTTTAAAATATGAATTTTTTGTGGTAAATAAATCACAAGCAACATTAGGTAATTGGTTTTCAAAATCCGTATTTATTATAATAATATGATCGTAGATTATATGAAAGAACGAATGAGTTGCTTAGATGAAATATAGAACTATTTATTTTTGAAAAATTGTGTATATTATGTGAGGAGTTATTGAACTTTGAATTAATCGCTTCTCGTTTTTTGTAAAGGCCGTCGTATTTGTGCCAATACTCGCCCGTTAACCCGTAGGTTATGTAATGTTTAAATTCGGAACTGTAATTTATGACAGCAGTTACAATGTAAGTCCTATTATTAACCTTAATGGCTAATAACCTTAACCTAGAAAATAGGGATTCTAGCCTATGAACAATCATATTCGTTCTGCTGGGATATCCAGGATCGCTAATCACAGACGTATCAATCATCACGTGCGGTCCATAATTATTTAAGCATGATAATTCGTTATCGCATTCAAAACAAGACCTTTGTCCTGCCATAGCGTCATCGATTGCTTCCTGCATCAGATTGAAACCAGGCATATAATGGTATCAATGTTAATGCTTAAAAATGGGTATTCTCTTTTATTGGAATATCTGCAGAAACAACAATCAACTTGACACGAATAGCTGGGTTCTTTTAAAAATAGGTACTGTGCTAAATGTGCCACATTGATTGCATGCTCTGCTGATCCATGAGTCAGATTTCTGGATTCTTATTTTATGTTTTCCGATAGTTCTTTTAAAGGTGCACCAAGAAACGCTCCTCAGTGCTACTATTTTTTTTAAAATATTTTTTACTGATACTCTGAATTAAATGTCATTTTCAACTCACTTAAATTTTTACCCATGCTCTGCTGATACTTGAATGAGAGCTCTGGACTACTTAATCATGTTTTCTCATTGGTCTATTATAGATGCATCAAAAATCGAGGAGTTCCCGCTCCCATGTGCTACTCAATATTTTTTTGGGCCTGCTTACTGAAACACTGAAATAAATCTTGATTTCTTCTAATCTTACTTTTCAACCATGCTCTGCTGATACCTGAGTCAGAGTTCTGGATTCCTGTTTTATGTTTTCCGATAGCTCTTGTAAAGGTCCATCAGTAAACGAAGAGTTCTCGTTCCTCAGTGCTACTCAATTTTTCTTAATGATCCACTGAATTAAATATTAATTTCACCCTACTTAAATTTTTACCCATGCTCTGCCGATACTTGATTGAAAGTTCTGGACAACTTAATCATGTTTTCTCATTGTTCTATTATAGATGCATCAAAATTCAAGGAGTTCCCGCTCCCATGTGCTACTCAATATTTTTTTGGGCCTGCTTACTGAAACACTGAATTAAATCATATTTCTTCTTATCTTACTTTTCAACTATGGTCTGCTGATACCTGAGTCGGAGTTCTGGGTTCTTGTTTCATATCCTCCGATAGCTCTTTTAAAGGTCCATCAGTAAACGAAGAGTTCTCGTTCCTCAGTGCTACTCAATTTTTCTTAATGATCCACTGAATTAAATATTAATTTCACCCTACTTAAATCTTTACCCATGCTCTGCCGATACTTGATTGAAAGTTCTGGACAACTTAATCATGTTTTCTCATTGTTCTATTATAGATGCATCAAAATTCAAGGAGTTCCCGCTCCCATGTGCTACTCAATATTTTTTTGGGCCTGCTTACTGAAACACTGAATTAAATCATATTTCTTCTTATCTTACTTTTCAACTATGGTCTGCTGATACCTGAGTCGGAGTTCTGGGTTCTTGTTTCATATCCTCCGATAGCTCTTTTAAAGATGCATCAGGAAACGAAGACTTCCGGTTCCTCAGTGCTATTAATTTTTTTTTATGGTCCTACTAATTAAAACACACATTTGAATCTCGATTTCTACTAATCTAACTTTTCAACCACGCTCTGCTGATACCTGAGTGAGCTAGAATAGTAGTTCCTAGATTTTTATATTATGTTGTCGGATAGTTCTATTATAGGTGCATTAGGAAATGAGGAGTTCCTGCTCCTCAGTCCTAATCAAATTCTTTTTTGATCCTACTTACATAAACACTAAATGAAATCTCAATTTCTCCTAACCTATCTTTTTCACAAGGTTCTGCTGATAATGTGTTGAGACTTCTGCTTTTATTTTATTTTTTTCTGTTACTGGGATCTTGCTTACTAGTAATAGCCCGAAGACCCTACGAAAATTCACAAATTATGTCATTCACGATTATTTTACCAAAATGATTGTCTTTTTCTAGTAACAGGTCATTATTTTAGTTTTTTTTTTTAGAATAAGGTCAGCAGAACTTTTTTGGAAAAGTATAAGGAACTATAGAGCTCACCAGTTTTGTAGAAAATGATCTGCTAGCGGAAGTTAGCAGAGCATATTTTCATTCGACTTTTTTCAGGTAAAAAAGCCAGAACTATTTTTTTTAAGTATAAGGAACTCTAGAGCTCGCCCGCATGCCAATCTGCGCCTATGATGGGTTTTGTGACGTCCGCGACCACGAATTTCCACGAATACACACAGCGGAGCCCTAAATTCAAGTGGAGCTCGACCCAACCGTATGTATCAATGGCGGTACCGTTGGCCGCGAAAAGCTGATACTTCGTCTTGCTGCGCCGCTGCTGTACGTGGGTACACACATAGATCGGACCCTGTGTCCACTAGAAATGTGGTTTTAGTGGACCGGTCTGTCACGAATAGGCGGCGTGGTTTATTGGGGCAGCCATTTGCCGCTACTTCCGGCTGCCGGTGGCATTTCCCGCTTGGCCCTATCACCGAAATTGTTGTGGTACCAGCAGGGCTCTTCTTTCCACGGGCCTCTGAAGCTTGAGCGGCTACGCCGGCCTGGGGTCGTACCTCTGCCACCACGCCTAAACCGGTCTGATGATCGCGAGCGGTGATGGTCCGGACCACGTGTTTGCAGAGCCGCCACCTGCCTTGTTAATTCTGCTATGCATTGTTTCAGCTCGCTGATCTCGCTGCAGGTGCTCGTACTTGCCACGGCGGGAGGTGATGTGAGCGCGGGTGCGGGCGCTGGCGCGATCTCGTGCACGCGGTCGGCTAAATCTGCGACAGACTGGAGAGGAAGATTAGGTTGTGACGCAATAACCGTCTGGATGTTGGTTGACAACCTGCTCGCCCACAACGTGGACAAAAAAAGCCTCTGGCACATTTATTCCGGCCAGGGTCTGAAAGTATCTCAAAAATTGAGAGTGTGAGAATTTGTTGGACCCTTTTTTCGCGTGAATCAGAGAGCCTACGTATAAGCTCGGCCTTCAGCTTTGCGTACTTGACCTGGGCCGGCGGGTTCTCTATGATGTCCCTCGCCTCCACCATATAACGGTGGTCAAGCTGGCCCACGACAGTATACAATTTAGTACTGTCCGCGGTGATACCGGCGATCGTGAACTGACCATCAACCTGGGCGAACCAAAGTGCTGGCTCTTCTGGCCAAAATGGCGGCAGCTTCACGCTGACTCTACAGACGTCCTGCTTCTCTGCTGTCGCTTCTCCAGTCGTCGCTCCTGCTCCGTCCGGCATGATGTCTCCTTCAGGCTTCTGTGTTATTTATCGGGGTCACCAATGAAGTGTTACGGGAAGATGTAATAAAAACGACTTTTGAAGTTTAAGACTTGTATTACGAGTACTGCCTACCCCTGCACTTCCTTATTATATAGAGATTACGACTAAGGTTAAAATTGTACGAACGAAACAGATATTACATAAAACGAATAGAAACTAACTTAAAGAGATCTAGGACTTTTAGGAAGTCTAGATTTGGAGCGAAGCGTAATGTGCGTGCGACTTCAGATAGGATCGTGCACAGAGGTCGTTGAACCCTGAAAACGATTTTCTGCAGGTCATACGTGTGTCCCGTTTCACTGTCTTAACGCACGTTCCGTTTCTCCCACATATGAGTAATTACATTCAAATAAAAGGTGTGTAGTGTGAATATAATTGTTAGATTTGTTAAATATGTTTATAGATATTATGTGTGTTGTAAATATAGTAAATAAGTAATAGTTGTAAATATAATTTTGTTAATCATGTTATGCAATAGATAATGATATATTCCTCGTTGATGTCTATGATTGAAGTATGAATGTGACAGGTTGAACTCTGTGGTCGAAATGTCAAACGAGAAATATGATGTAATAGGTTCACTGACCTCTATTAAAATACGCTGGACTGGCTATCGCTATCAATTTCATGTGCCTATTTGAAAATCGCCATTTTGGCGCTGACGGCAGCAATGTGGGGGAATGGAACTAATACTAGTGATGTATAACAACAGGTTTGTTATCGATAAAAACTTTTCTGATATCACAGTGATAGAAATCTTACCAACGCTATTGTTACAGATTTCCTATAAATTAAATTGGTTTAGGTAATTATTAACATGTAACGTTCGTGTTGTCTTTTATACGTAATATGTTTTAAAAAACGTGAAATACGTTTTATAAAATATGTTAAGATTGACTAAAATTGTAGATAATTGATTTAAAACAAGTAATATAGGCATATATTTTGTTAACAAAATATGCTTAAGGCATATGCATGCATGGCATGTGGCATATATTTTCTTTTGTTATTATGTTACTAAAACACAAATAAAAAGACATGTCTGCACTAGTTGAGTACCTAACTAAACTAATGAACTATGGATAGTCGTAATAAGCAGATATTTTACGTAGAAAACATAACTTGAAATACCAGTATCTAGTACTGTTTATTGACTGTAATAATAAGTATCACATCGATGGTCCCAATTAAGAAAGTCGTATCTTCAAAATGACTACTTTTCAGTAGAGCAGTTTGAAGTTTGTTTTCTCGCCCAAGAAGAAAATACAAATCGCAGAAACCTTAAACTTGAAATATATCTTAGACATACGTATCTTTATATTATGTAATATTTAAAATTAAATAAATACTTGTATTTTGCGAGAAAATGCACATGCGATATTGTATCACGGAAAAAAATACTGACCGACTGTCGGTTGTAACACTTTCGACATTTTTAATTGGGTTTCTATTGATGAACTTGGTTGGAAGTGGAACATTCGACATTTTTAAATGTTAAATTGTGAATTAAAAATGTCGAATATGGGTTGGGAGGTGCGGTGAACATAAGAAAAAATTAAATAAAGAAACGAACATGTATTAATCAAGAAACATAACATAGGTTGCATACATTCACGGCTTAGAATTTTATTTATACGACATGAAATATATTTAGAAATCACCTATTTATAACAATATTCGGTACGTACGTATAATGATACTTATAGCTTGACTTGGCTTAAAACTATTAAAAAAAGAGTATTCTTGGACAATATCACATTAAAATAATGGTCCGTTAGAACCATACATTAAAATCAGTCATGCAACATCTTTCAGATGTGTATAAAAATTAGAAAAATAAATATGGCACTTGAATCTTTAAAGTGTTAAACACCGTATCTATCTAAGCAATCTTAGAATCTAGCATAGTATAGGAACTACTTTTTAATCAGTCTTGCAGTTTCATGGATGTTTTTTTACTACCACTAAGGTGACAAACAAGCATGCGACCCACCTGATGGTAAGTGGTTACCGCAGCCTATAGACGTTTGCAATACCAGAGGTGTCTACTTATAGGTAACAAAATCACGTTTCATAACTAACCAAATAAAGTATTATCAAATCTCTCTACAAAAATATTCTTGTAACAGTATCAAAAAAGCTTGTAATAAAATAAGGAAAAATCGTCTTAAAACGATTAACAGCTTAATTATTAGTCACTATCGCTGTCGTCATCATCACTAACTTGTCTTGTTTTGGGGGGCACATGTGGCAAGTCTTTATAGTAGGAATGATATTTCCTTGGGATTGCTAAAGACTTACACATGGAGTTCAGATCTCTATACTTATCGTACGGAATGGAGATGCATTCATCGTAATATGCTTGATTGAGTTCAAAATGCCTTGTGCGCTGGTTATTTCTATTCCCTGTCCTTAGAACAACTAAAGTCTTTGGTTCCTCACCCAGATCATATTTATATTCTATGCGATCATAGACATTTGTATTGACTTTTACTTCACGAATTTGTTTCCATCTCATCACCTGATTATTTATATCCTTTGTCCAGTTTTTATTATCCAACAGTCCTTTGAAATTGAAAAAATCCTCCTTGTTCATCTCTTTCACCACATACGGTTCTCCTTCAGTCTTTGACCAACGCACTAAAACATACCATTCATCTGGTACATAAATACTTTTATATTCGCTTGCTCTCTCGATCACTGAGTGGACACTATCACCCTCATTTTGGGTGTGGCCTTTCTCCATAAATCTGTGAATGATGGTTACTCCGAATTCTTTTGCAGCAAGAAGATACAAAGCAAACACGATGCGATTTCGATTCTGCCCTGCGCAGTTGTCCGACCAAAACCTGAACTCCTCAACCCCTTTTTCAGCATTTTCTTTTATAAAAGCGTACAAGCAGCTAGAAACCTCATTCGCACCCTTTTTGGCAATAACCTCATGCCACATATAGCAAATTGCAGCTTTTTTATTGACGTCGTAAATGGTGAAATTGAAAGCATTTAAATTCCTCTTATAATAGAAAGTGCTTACCTCTCCATGTGGTGTTTGCAGAACTTTTTGAAAATCAAACGTTGCAACAACAAGTTTTTCATTCCTACTCCCATCAGCTTTGTCAGCATTTTTCAGAGCACGAGCTTTTTTCTTGTGTTCCTGATGTTCAATGTATCGTTGCTTTTCTTCTTCATTCGGGAAGTCATTATTATTAAACACATGGCAAATATCACAACGATCTTTTTTCGGTAGATGAAAAGCAATATTGAAATTTGTATTCACGATGTCACGGTACTGGCGTTTATTCGCCTTGTTCGTGTATTTACCTGGATACCATTCACACCATTCCTCATATAAACGGAACATCTGCGCAGTACTAGTTATATTATTTAAATATAACTTTTTGGAGTCTTTTCGTGTGTAATGTGATTCCACACGATCAATCGAGTTCACATGGTCTTTCACACTCTGCACCATCATGTCATCGATGGTTCTAGGCTTGTGTTCATATTTGCCCCGTTTGTCTTCAGCAACAGCGATTTCTCCGTCATATTTTTTCCACGCCGTAGTTACAATTCGTTCACCAGAAGATATCGTACTTAAAAACATCTTTCTACAAACCCTTTTAGGTTCTTTCTGTGAGTTTGGTAAGTAGTAGATAAAAGTGTTTTCCCGCTTGTGTTTGGTTTCTTCTGTAGTTTTACGTCCTTTAGGAACTTTTTTCGAGTATTTGATCACAAATTCCCAGTGCTTTTTACGATCGCCTAGTCTCCAGAACTTTGTAAAAATTTTCTCTCTTTGTTTTGCCTCTATATTTTCTGTACACTTGTAGCGGCAAGTTTTTCCACAAGTTTCACCCAACGATTTTTCTGCTATTTCTTTTCCTTTATAGTTTTCATGAGCTTTTCCTTCATTCTTCAATTTCTTCCTTTGTAACACAATCCAATTATTTTTGTGCTTTAGTCTTTTCTTGCCAATGTCAGTTTTGTAAGTTTTTTTCCTAGAAACCGTGTGTGTAGAAGGTGTTACAACAGTAGAAACATCTGTCATTGTTGAAGGTGTTGGGAGATTATCATAGACGTCATCAAGGCTCATCATACAGCCTTCTACACATATGGGGCAAAAGCGAGATTTACAGTTTTCGCTATGCGAACGAACTGGGGATGGGACTGGTGTTACATCATTTACCATATTATTTTCATTTTCAATAGCGGTGATTGATGCAATATCGGTCTTCTCGGAAAAATTAGCCTTTTCAGAAGTCGTTGGTGCATAATCAATCGTTTCAGAAATTTCAATATTTTCAGGTTTTCGGTACATTGACAGTCGTCTCGACCTCAGCAGTAGTGATAAAATGTTCATCAAAAGGTGTTGGAGATGAATGCTGGTCACTAACAACATCACCCAACAAATCTTGTAGCTGAATGAGATCATTTTCAAAATTGGCTGGTATTGGAGAAGAAGCTCGATCTGAAAATAAATTAAAATTATTTGAATATCTTAAAAGGCTAGACACAATGTCCATTCCTAAAATATTGAAACGAAATCGATGCTATGAATTTTTGAAAGATCATCAGAGATACATCCGTCAAAAAAACACATCCTGTGGCCATTTGAAAAAGTCGGTAGTGTCACATCGAACCAACCATTTTATATTAGTTCAGTTTAAAAATGTCATATGTGTTACAACCGACAAATCAACAGATTTATCAAACATTTAACAGTGTCGAATGTGACACTACCGACAAACAGACCTACTTAAAATCCGTCTAAGAAAGTAGGAAGTGGCACTTCGGAGAATTTCGGAATGTTCAAGTTCAGTTAAAAGTGTCGGATCTACCATTACCTACATTTTTAAAGGGAACGGTCGTCATTAATTTAAAAATCATTAATGATTGAAAATCGTAAATAACCCATGACTGCTTTGCATAGGAACTGTACATTAATTGAATATAAAAATAATTATTATACTACTTACCAGGTTCCGCGTCGTATAATCCACATTTTTCATTATCCTCGGGAATTTTGTTTCGTTTTTTTGGCTGACTACCATTTTCCTGTTTTAATACAATATTAAGTATGCGCTTAGAACGATGCGACATTGCTGAGTCCTAAATAAAATTGACAAATAAGGCGCGAAAAAAACAAAGCAGTCAAAACAACGAGGTGCGTGCGCTCCGCCCGCCAACAAAGTGCGAAGTGGCAGAACCGCCGTTCCCCGCGCCCTTACAGTCCCCGTGCGGTACGAGCGAGACAGCACGTAATGTCACATCGTGCATTCCTCTACGGGCGCGTAATCATTATCGACAATTTTAATACTGGAAAATGTGTCAAAATGAATTAATTTTGATAAAATTAAATATGCACATTGTAGAAGTCATTATAGCTATATAATGATGCTATGTAATGATGTAATAACGTGAAAATCGCCAAAATGTCACTATCGACTTTCTTAATTGGGACCATCGACATGTCCGGTTGACCCCTTCCTTCCTTGTTCTCCTTAATCGGATAACAGTTCACTATAGAATCAATAAATAATAAAATTCAGTAAAATAGTAAATTACTAAGATAGAAATAGTAATTAATAAGATAATCCCTTCCTATAAAGAGTGCATAATAAGATATTATTACTAGTCAGATACCGCATGTTGCCATGTGGAGACACAATAACTTTCTATTAGGTCTCTAATTACGGTAATTAACTTGTAACAACTTAATTACCGCAGAGGAGGGGGACAGGGAAATAAAAAAAGCATTCTCAAATCACATATTTTATTAAATTAAAATTTACTGTCGAGCCCATGTTATTTGCCGAGTCAAAAAATGTCTAACCTTCTCTCCAGTTATTATTAAAGATTTTTTTTTTGTTTCTGCGAACAAACGGATGTCTATATATTTTGTTATTTTTTTATTTTTAAAGAATATTTAAATGACTGTGAAAATTGTCTGAGATATAACTATCTCTCAAATGATCTTCTAGCTCAGGAAACAGTTCATTTATTTTTGTTAAGAGGTTTCTTATTACCTTTGCAGTTAGTACTGCAGGAAAATTCAACTCTATAGGTGGTTTATTGTTATTATGTTTACAAGCTTGTCGGAATAATGATTCCACCATAAAACAAATATTTACTACACTCACAGAGGGCACAGTTAACCCACCTCTCTGCTTTTGGATAATAAGCGCTACCCCATTTCTCCTATTTGACACTGCATCTTGTGGTACAGCTTCACAGGCCATTAAACATTCATCACATTTTTTTTTTCGAATCGATCGAATTACAAATTCTGCAATATAGCCAATGCATTGTTTGGAAGTCTCATTAATATTAGAGTCAGGTATTGCCCAAAATACATGTAAAAATTCACTTAACTCGGTTTGTAACGAGGATGGGTCATCGTCGTCAAGGCGGTATTTCTTCGTAATACGCATATTTTCAGCATTGGTAAAATCATCAACATTAAATTTATTTATTTAGCACGCTTTGCACTAGAAGTAGTTAATATTGATACATTATTGCCCTGAACATTGCCGGTGGAAGTTTTTATTTCGTGATGGATTAACAACTGTTTATATTCATTGACAAATTGTGCAGCTGTTGGGTTGGGGCACCAACCCCCACGGCTACGAATGGCACAAAAAAACAATTCTAGATGATCCTGGCTCATCTTATATGTTAGAAGATACTTTAATTCAGGTCTGTCTGACTTCACATAAATATCAGATATATTCATAACAGAAATTACTGCGTTGTAGAATCCTAAAAAACCCGCCTTATGACGGGATTTAACTGCCAAAGTATTATCCATCAGTTTGATTTGACTCAGATAACTAATTTCGTCAAGAACTTTTGTCCTCCACCTGTTTTCATTATTTACTCGTAAAGGACTTTTAAATCCTCGACCCCAAGGATTCCGTACATTTAAAAAATCAAAGATTCTATCTACGGCTCTTATGAACCTGACCGTAGCTGCGGAACCACAAAACTCAGGGAGATTTAAAATTTTGTCACAAAACTCAATCGCGTCTGCTACACTGCTACTGAGAGTTTGAGCCGCAAGGTAGACTTTCATAATCATTTTTTTATAATTTATATGCAAGTTTTTGAATTTGTTTCCTTGTCTTAGGCCTTCAGTTTCTTGCAATTTTGCCAAATTCTCGAAATACCCATTTAATTAAATCACCTCTGTCATCTTTTAAAACTTGTAGATCACCCAAACAATTTCTTATGTTTTTTTAACATATGACATCAAAAACAACACACAACATTTATTTATGGGATGACAGAAATATGGTTTTGCTGCTGTTCCTATTTGAAGCTCTGCCCCTAATTTAGCTACTGCAGAAAAATGTTCAGGTGGCCCATCTAAAGTTAAGGAGCATATCTCCACAGATACGTCATGCAACCGAATTAAGGCCTGTTTAATTAGAGCACTTTTGGTTTCTGAAGTCAAACTATTAATAAAAAAGTAGGCTATGGGCAATTTCCAATAACTATTTAAAGACACGACCATAAATACCAACGCATCTTTACATTCAGGTAATAACGATTTACCTGTAAATCGTTACTTTCAGAATCTATACCCAAATCGATGTGGCCACGAGTCACTCCGTCACGACTGCGAGTGCAACTTTTTTTTAAGCTCATTTCGTCAATTATTAATGCACATATAAGTTTTTCCCCTTTTTGTTTTGCTAGTTCACTTTTAAGTCGCAAAGCATTGAAACTTTCGACTGAGAAACCTGGATTGGCATCAATGGAACTATACCATGAGCGTATCACACGAGGATGCGGCAAAGCCAAATTAAATTTATTACGTACATATGCATATGCTTTTGGCGAATAAAAATGTAGAGTAATGGCAAAAGATCTCAATTCTGGCGCATACTTAGCACGTTTTATATTTTTGGTCATTCTTTTTAAAAGTTGTGGTTTAAAATCGTCGTACTGATTTAACATACGAGTATATACACAATCATCATATACCAGTTTCCTTTTTTTAAATCAGCAATTACAGATCTTAAAGTAGAAACGTTAATTTTCATACGTTTCACATTTTTAGACAATACTTTAATTCGGGCTTGTGACATTTTCAAGGCTCTTTTGACCCTTTCCAATTTAATTTTAGACGATTTTGGGGTGTTCTCGTAGCGGTGATCAAATTTTAACTAGAAAGGATTTCCGCTAAAGTTCTAGATGTCTTTGGTATACTACAGTAGCTTGTGTTGTAACTTGTGCTTGGAACTGTAACAAGAAATTATATTTCATTACTTATATTATTCAAAGAAGGATGATTAGATATTGAAAATACCATTGAAAATAATGAGAAAGGTATGTCATCATCATTTCCGCCGAAAGACGTCCACTGTTGGACATAGGCCTCCCCCAATCGTCGCCACATCGGATTCTCGCGACTCTCACCAGGTCATTGGTCCACCTTGTGGGAGGCCTTCCAACGGTACGTCTTCCGATACGCAAAGGTATGAACACGTATATTTAAAAAAAGGAAATTACACAATGGTACAAAATTAAACATAGTTTAGTATTAGTATTTACCCACTATTAGTCGCCAACTTAGTACTTCAGTAAGCCATGTTCAGTATTTTTTTAAAGTTTGATTTTTTTTTAAATAACTTACCTGCTAGGGCTTCACATGGCAACATTTCTTTTGGATTAACTTCAATATATTTGCAATCATAATTTGGTGACCCGACTTGCACAGGCACTAAAGGTGAATTAAATGTATCCAAGTTCATTTCAATATATTTCCGGCATTGGTATCCTGTTGGTTGGTCAGCATCTTTAGACATCTCAGTTTGTAACAAGGACGAATTAGTTTCTGTGAAAAACATAAATGTTATTTTATTTAGATAATCAATAATATTTCTTAGATACCGACAAAGTATTTACATATTACGAATGTACACTTACCAAGAATTATTGTGGGGATACTGCATTTTTTCAACGTAGTCCGTGACTGATGTTTTAAGAAACAGGCTTCCGTGAAGTGTTTAGAACACAGATAATGATACATTGTCGGAGTCCAGTTGACAACCTTCATATTTTTAACCAAAGTTTGAGAGTGTAATCGGACTATAATGTTTTCTTTAATTACAGGTTCCCCACCTGTAATTAAAGAAAACATTATAGTAGGTATGGGGAAAAAAATTATAAATAATATACATATATCTATAATTATATAGAACACTTAATGAGAGTAGTTGAAATATAGGGTATTCAGATCTCATTAATCAGATCTGAATACCCTATATTTCATAGTTCAACCATTCGAGTTCCCTATTCAACATTCAGAATCCTCTATTCAAATTGACTGTTTCATTCAGATCGAAATGAGACATCTATTCAAGATATTTAGAATAAGTACTCCATTATGATTGAAACTTCTACGATTGAGATTTTTATCTATGATATTGTATATTACTGCGAGTTAGGTATTTCATCAGATCTGAATACCCTATATTTCACAGTTCAACCATTTGAGTATTCCTATAACTATTCAAGTAACCCCTTAATCATTTCAGTTTATTCCTCTGTAACCCCATAAAATATTTAACTATTCAAAATATTCATTTCAGTTTATGCCTCTGGTTTTCAATCAAACTTGTTCTTTCTTCGTCAAGTCATAAGTTTAGTAGAAGTGTACCATACTCATCAACAGCATCTGTTCGTGTGTGTAAATGAACCGAGCAGTTTAACTGCTCATTTATAACAAGCTGTTCAGTATGAACTTTCGATGGCGGTTAACTATTATATTAATATTGCTAGTGTTTAAGAAATAAAACTGATAAGTAGGTCAAGTTTAAATATTTATTTCTACATAATTATAAAAAGATTATTTTATACACATCATTTTAATCAGATACATTTTTTTTTTAAAGTTCTTATACATTTCTTACATAACTATTATTTACATTTTCATTAACTATTATATTAATATTGCTAGTGTTTAAGAAATAAAACTGATAAGTAGGTCAAGTTTAAATATTTATTTCTACATAATTATAAAAAGATTATTTTATACACATCATTTTAATCACATACATTTATTTTTAAAGTTCTGATACATTTCTTACATAACTATTATTTACATTTTCACCGACCTAAATAATAGAATACAGGTAAGTTTATAGATTACAGAATATGTAGGTTTAACATTCTACAATCATTAATACGTAAACTAGAATCGTTCTTATCTTATCTTACTGACAAAACACTTTATTTTCTTTACACCATTTATTCAGGCAAAATTTTTTAAGGCACATACATTGGTGTGATGCATACAACTTAAAATGTCAGATGAATCTGAATAATTATTATATAATATTACCAAACTTGGACAGCTTTTACTTTCTAAATTGTATACATTATTAATTTGGAATATATCTTTTAACCATAACACTTTTTCGTTTCCTTTAGTAAAAATAAATTTATTTTTAAAAAAGTTGCTAAAGTTTGCTTTATAATTAAAATATGGCACAAAGCCTTCGTTCCAGTTTATTCTTCTGTTTTTTTCAATCCAAGCCACTTGTAACCTTTCTTTCCTCGTCAAGTCATAAAATGGTCGTGGTGGTTTTATCAACAGTACTTGTATATGACATGTACAATTGTACATTATTGCTATTTCTTTTGGAATAAACTCATTTCCTTCACTCTTAAACCCTTGAACATCTACGATGACATTCATGATAGTTTTCTCACAATATTACTCAGCGGCTTGTATTCGAACAGTCGATCGTTTATTATTAAACAATAGGCAGATGTATTATCTTGAATATCTTCAGAGCATTCAATTTCTAATCGCACGTCAACTGGTCCAGTTTTAAGTGAATCGTTTTGTCTTGAACAGTTAATCACAAAAAGCGGAGCAATTTCTTTAACTGGTTTAAGCTAAGCAATGGATCAATGCCTAAGCTGTAATACGTCTGAAGAAAATTAGCATACATTTCATATAATATACTATATTTACCTTCATGAAACTTCAGATTAAGTGAGTCATACGGATAGTATTGAGAATTCAAATATAATTTAATATTGCTTACATTGCAGTGATCAAATATCGAAGAACTTCTAGTTTTATTATTTTTCCGAGCTGTTTGCAAACCAAATATAATAAACCTTAGTTTTTCTAGCTGGGAAGTTGTCTTTACTGACCAGGAATGTTTTGTTGTTCTCGGTAGTAATGGATATTCATACAAATCCCAATTTCTAAATGCTATCTGTATAGAACGATATCTCTCCAGGCTTTTAAGCAATAACAATTTATTACGATCAGAAACTTTAATATGTGGCACACGCCATTGTATTTTTTGTATATCTATTTCTACGTTATCATTTTTGTCTATACGCACACAGTTCAATGCCGAGCTGCTTTGTTGTAATATAAGTTCATGTTTACAATTGATTATTATTTTATTATAATCTTCTGCAAATCCGAGTATTCTGTTCAATGGCACGATAACACTAAAATATCCATTCCTTAATTTTGTACCACCTAAATTCCATCCCCAGACTGCTGCAGCTTTCTTCATTCATAGACCCATACGATTTTAAGGATGTTGTAATACCAACATTTTTAATGCGATCGATTTCAACACCATTTATTTCATACCTAATATCTTGAAACAAATATGAAATTAGATTATTTATAAAATTAACGTCTTTTTTTATTGTTTTCCCTGCTGGATCTTTAGTAGATACACTTGCATACCCTTCTATAAAAATGGAACTGTTGCAGGGTAAGACATACAAATCTTGATGATGAATGGGTATTCTGACTTCATCATTTTCTTTGAAACTACGAGTAGTGTTATACGGATTGTAGCTATGGATCTCATAACTTTCAATAGAGTTGTCATGTTGCACTAAGTCTGTTATTTGAAGCATGTTGTTATTATTTAAATTTTAATCCAATATGTGTGAGAAATCTTTTATTCTCTTTAGTAATTTTAATTTGTCCTTTAACACGCTCACTGCGTTAGTCAAATTTGATGACTTTCAGTTGGTGCGGCATGGGGCCTATTATATCCGAAGCACGATTTGTTCCTGGTGCGTTGCTGGGTCGAAAAGACCCGTTCGAGTTCCTATATGCTTACTTACTTATCTATATTGGTATAATGATTAAAGCATATTCCTTTATAGCAATATGTTGACTAATAAACACTCAATAAAAGGCTGAAATCGTAGGTAGATGCACTGAATCATTTGTTTGTAAATAAAGGAATTGCCTGTCAGGTCTTTTTTTTTTTTTTTTTGGGTGGGAAATCATCAAATGACGTCTCCCGCTCTGGGTGGAGCGGGAGGGCGTGTCAGACTCTTACTGACTAAAACCCACCCGTGTTCCTTCTGTTGCCTGTGCAATGCCAGGGGGCCACGGTATCCCTTTCGGACTAATCCCGCAACCCCGGCAGGCAATGGTCTCATCGGACCCCTTCACTTGCTGACATCTCTTTGAGGCGCGTGAAACATTAAGCAATTTATCAAAAACCCTTTGCATTAACGATACCCTTCGTTCAACGGAATGTTCCCTTTTTCCTAGATTACTTATCTCTAAATCATACTTCCTAGCATCCTCATTATCTAAATTACCTGTTATAACTTTAACAAGAGAACCCAATGGATTTAAAATACCTCTTTTTGTTCGTCTTGACGGTAAAATCTGCTGTAACCTATCATTAGTTAATTCTACCAGAGAATCTATCTGTACGGTTAATCCTATAAGTTCCCTATATATCTCGCTATTACTATTACAAATAATTTTTAACTTATTATATTCTTGTATATTATTCTCTAATTGAAGGGCTAGAGAGTTTAAATCTATTGTTTTTATGATGTCCCAGTGATTATTCTTCATCAGAGCCGTCCCAATCCTGATCGGAACTATCCCGGGATTCTGATCGATTTTCTGGATGTTCAAAGTTGTCCCTTGATCCACTAGGGCGAGAAGTATCGACCACCATCTGTAAAGGACGTTTTACGTTTTTTAATGCTACTCTCGTACGTCTATTTTTAAGCTTAACTGGGACTATGTTCCTGTCGACATTTCCCATGACAGTTGCTTTTTCAAAACGAGGCAACTCTTTAGCTTTTCTAGTCCTAGTATTTTTCATAAAAATTGTGTCCCCATCTACTACACTTGGTATATTATCTTCTCCTCCTTTCTTTTCCCTAACTAAACTTTTATTTCCAATCATCTGGCTGCTCAAGTGTTCGTAAAGAATTTTCAGTCTTTTACGATGGTCTTGTAAAATTTTCTGCATTAAGTTTTTATTCCTATCAATGTCAAAAATATTCCCTGACTCTGTATGTCCGAAAACTACCTCAAAAGGTGTGAAATTTGTGGCACTATGAATTGTGTTATTATATCCCATGATCGCGTATGTCATTACAGATGTAGCATCTAGGCTACTTTGCTCATACTTAGCTAATCTATATATTTCTATTATTGTAGAATGAAAACGCTCTACTATTGCCATTGAATTGGGATTATTTGGTGTTCTAATGTGCTGATCTATTTTATAAAGGTTCAACATTTCTTTGAGTAGTTCGTTATTGAATTCTGTGCCTGAATCACTACTTATCTTTTTGGGTGTTCCATACATACTAAAATATTTAATTAAGGCTCTTACTACCTCTGGTGTACTTTTGTTAGGTATGTAAATAGCTTGTCCTAACTTACTGAATGAGTCCACCACTGTCAGATATTGGTTCTTTTCAATGTATAACAGATCAATAAAAACTTCTTGTAATGGGCCGTCTGGAGTCTGTGTTAACTGTATAAATGGTTTCAGGGGTTTCCTGTCATACTTCATTTTTTTACATTCTTCACAGGCATTAATGATGGCAGTAACTGTTTCCTGCATCTTACTCCACCAGTATGATCTTTTTAATTTAATTAATGTCTCCCTAATACCCCTATGACATGTTTTACCCTGGTGATATTTTAAAACTAAATTCTTTTGCTCATCCTCATCTGTAACGTTCACCACTCTTTCAGTACATTCTACAAATTGTTGGGTTCCCTTTTTATAGAGTGAAGTAATAACGTTGACAAAAGCTTTCCTATGGGAAGGGTCCTCGAAATATATGAAATATTTATGCTTGTAGTCTATGTATTCCTTAAGAAAATCCTTTACTAAATCCTGGTTATTTGTAGGTAAATGAACTTCCAGAATTTTTTGTTTGTCGTTAGAAATGTCTTTTACAGCCAAGCTATCTTTAAACCAGGTAAAAATGTGAATTTGTCTAGGCTTGGTGTCTATCGCTTCATTGAGGATAGGTATACCTTCATGCTCTCTATTGGATATAGAGTTAGCTGTCGCAGCATCGCTTTCGGAATCTGATATTTCAATAGTCTCTATTTCTGGTTCCTTTTTACTAAGTTTTATAATCTCATTAGTCACCTTATTTAAATGCTCCTGCAAGTTTCTTTCGTTTTCATCGACATTTACAATCATCGATTCACAATCATTTGTAACATTTATTTTGATGCGTGATAAGGCATCCGCATTTGTATTTTGTTGACCCTTTTTATAATGGATATCAAAATTATAGTCCTCTAACCGTAATCTCCACCTAGTTAACTTGCTATTTGGTTCCTTTAACGAATTAAGCCAGGCTAATGGTCTATGGTCGGTATAAATAATAAACTTTCTACCGTATAAATAGGGTCTGAAGTATTTGACCGCCCATATTATGGCCAATAACTCCTTCTCTATTGTGCTATATCTAGACTCTGTATCACTTAATTTCCTGCTAGCAAACGCAATTGGTTTATCTGAGCCTATGTTGCCCTGAGACAAAACAGCGCCAACAGCGAAATTTGATGCGTCGGTTGTAAGAATAAAAGGCTTGTTGAAGTCAGGAAATTGCAGTAAAGGTGCATTTGTTAGCAATTCTTTACATGTTTCAAAACTTTTCCTATATACATCATCTATTACTATACTTTTTCCTTTCTTTAGACATGCTGTAAGAGGTCCCGTTATCTTAGAGAAATCCTTGATAAATTTCCTATAATATCCTATCAGACCCAAGAAACTTTTTATCTCCGTGACTGTTTTAGGTATTGGGTATTTTAGGATAGCTTCTATCTTATCATTATTAGGCTTAAGGCCGTCTTTTGTAATTGTATGTCCTAGGTATATAACTTCTTTTCTTAGAAACTCGGACTTATCTAGTTGAACTTTTAGATTTGTTTTTCTAAATCGATCAAAAATTGCTTTGAGCTTACCGATGTGTTCCTGTAGGCTTGTTGAAAATATGATTACGTCATCTAAATATATTAGGCAATGTAACCCTTGCAACCCTCTAAGTACACTGTCCATTGCTCGTTGGAAAGTAGCAGGCGCTGTTTTTAAACCAAAAGGCATTCTGTTAAATTCATATAGCCCAAATGGTGTTGTAAATGCAGTTTTCTGCCTATCCTCTTCTTGGATTTGTAATTGATGATAACCAGAGGCGAGGTCCAAAGTTGAAAAATACATACTCTTTCCCAACTTATCAAAAAGGTCATTGATATTTGGCAAAGGGTATTTATCATCTATAGTTATATCGTTTAATCGTCTATAATCCACTACCATTCTCCATTTCTGTTGACCTGACGCGTCTAACTTTTTGGGAACTAAGTGAACTGGTGCACTCCAAGGAGAGTTTGATTCTCGGATTACATCGTCACCTAACATCTTATCTACTTGACGCCTAATTTCTTCTGTTTGGGCTGGCGGTAACCTATACGCTTTGACGTTAATTGGATCTTCGTTCGTAGTTCTAATCCTATGCTTGACGTCATTCGTAAAAGACAACGGTATGTCCTCACAATAAAAAATATCCTTATATTCTTCACAAATATTCCATACCATGTTTCTTTCTTCCTCATTCATGTGATTTAGTCGTAATTTGCTAAGATTTTTTAATAACAAATCACCCAATCCATCCCGTTCGCTTAGGTTATTAACTGCTAAGTCGCTATCATTACACTGCTCTACCTTAAATGGACTAGTGACCTTAAGGATCATTTCTTTGTTTTTACAATTTTGAATAACCGTATATGCAAACCCATTAATGCAGTTTACTAAAGCACAGGGCATCCTTATTCCATCGGTTAATTCTTTATAATCCAAAATGGCCTCGCCATAAGTTAAATTAACTGGAAGGTTAACTTTTACTTCACAACGTGCTGGCAAAACATATGTAAATGTTGACGAATAGACGAACGGTATGTTTGTTGTTTTTGTGCACAACGTTGACGTTTCGTAGTCAATTTTTGCGCCCAATTGTTTCATTAGATTACTTCCTATCAAACCATCGTAGTTACTATCCACATCGTAAAGATAAAACTTATGATTCTCAGAACATTTAAAAATGTTAGGTAATTGTGTACAAATAACTTGTGTATGTTCGCTAATACCATGTGTGCTAACGACATTAAAACGCTCATTATACATATTATTTCTAAAGTATTGATTCGCTACATTCGGTCCGATAAAAGACCGAGTGCTGCCAGAGTCTAACATAAATACTGCATTTCCTAACTCAGGAATTATAATATATGGCAAAGAACGAAAACTAGTACAATTTAAAACTATGTGCTCTCTCAGTTCGAGGCCCTTAGATGAAAATTTTCCGCCCATACGGGTTCGTCCGAAGTACTTGGTTGTAGTTCCCTTTCAAACGCAAACTGATTATTATTATCGAATGATGATTGTTTGTATAATTGACACGTCTAGAACTCGCAGTTCGCATAGTAACATCGGTGTTTGCACTTGTATTTGCAACCGGTGCATTATGTGCCGACGTCCATCGCCGGTCATGCTGACTCGGCGTCCTTGCGGTTGACCTAGTCTGTGGCGGAATTCGATTTTGTGCAAAATGCGAATTCCTTGATTGAAACGATGTGTTCGCTAAACCTGACTGGCTTACATTATTTTGTGAACTATGAGGTATATTCGGATTTGCCTGTCTTATTTGTGAATTATGTGATTTTTGAAAATTGTTATTATGGTTTTCCGTAAATTTCCTTGGCGGCTTATTTCTGCTATTTTTCAGATCATAAACCGTTTGGAAGTTTTGCTCTTCTAATACAACCCTTAAGGCATCCTCCAACGTCGTTACATTTCTCAATCGTACTAGCCTAACTAAATACGCTGGTAAATTGTATAAAAAAACATTCAGCGACGAATTAGTATAAATGTGCTGTTTGGCTTGACGTACATTGATATTGCTTATCGTTTCGTTGGTTTTTGCAATAAGAATACTACGTATGTTTTGTATCCTATGGCAAAAATCTACATTACTTTCATTTTGGTTAATTTTCAACGATTCCAACTCCAACACTAAACATTCTTCGGTCCTAGGATCCCCGAAATGTTGTACTAATAAATCTTTTAGTTCGTCCCAATTATTTATTTGATCCCGCTCTCCTACTAGGTTCGCGGCTTTATCCGAAAGTTTACTTGTTACGACGTGATATAAGTATTCGTTCTGAGCATCTCCTCCTCGGAACTTATTTAATATATATTCGCATTTCTTAATGAACAGTGGGAGTTGTCTAGCATCGCCACTAAATTCCGGAATAATGCTAGTCATTGCTGACGGAATTGGTACGATCTGATCCATTGTTATTGAAACACGAAACGCTATACACCCGGAAAATACCTACTTAGTGACACAGTTTAATACGAAAATTGTATCGTAATGAACTGTAGGTACTAAACAATTATGCCTACCTAAATGCTTTTTCACGAGATTTGTATCGTAATGACAAAAATGTACAAAACTAACTATATCTACCTATTTATTCTATCACAAAAGTTCTATCGCAATAAAATATATTATGTAAGTTACCCGGTTATTGTCTGACCCCTAATAACACAAACACATATATCTAATCAAAGAGGAAATCATAAAGGAAAACAGAAAGGATAGTGAAAAAGTTCTACTCACAGTCCTGAAGTTACTCCCATCTCCTCCTTGGACTATTATCACCACACTCAGCGTCAGCCTCTCGATGAAGTTGCTCAATAAATTTATTTGTTCGGCGATCTCTGTTAAACTGTTGGAACAGACGTCACAGCAGATTGTAGAATTTTATACTATACTGAGTGACTACAGAGATCCTACCGGCTGCGCCAATTAAGTAAACGACAGTCGGAGAGTTTATAAAAATAACTTTATTTAACTGACAGAGTGACAGTAAAGATAATAATGATCTAATCCTAAAGATACAAGGTTCTTATAGCTAAATTATGCTAAGACGACAATTGTTGCGTGACGACCATGTCCTACATTATAATTACTTATTCACTAGATTTGGAAGAAGCTGTATTGCTGACAAAGCTAATTGTAGTAGGGTTACCACACTTAACTCGCGCGTGGAACACAACGCGCCGTCGACCCGGGCCTGATCCTTACCGGACGGCGAGCTACCCATTGCTCACCGTCCGCAAGCCCGCGCCTACGGTGGCCGGGAATCGGCAATCGATTCCCGACGCCCAGGGCGTCTCCTCCTGCGGCGGCTAGGGGCGTGAGGGCGCGAAATTTGCCTCTCCCTCACGCGTTCCGCCTCCTCCTTTGCGAGCATTACTGCTTCGCAGAAGGAGGTGACGGCCTCCCATGCCCTCTCGCTCCGTACCATGGCCTGGACCAGGGCCGGACGCGAGAGATCCCCGCCACCGATCGCCTCCACGAGGACACGGCGGTGCTCTGCCCAAGCCGGGCATACCTCCACCGTATGCTCCACCGTGTCCTCCGGGCGATCCACGCAGTGATGACACCCGGGCGTTTCCTCCCGCCTTATCCGAAACAGGTACCTCCCGAAACAGCCGTGTCCGGTGAGGACCTGCGTCAGGCGGAAGGTGAGGACGCCGTGGCGCCTCTCCAGCCACTCCTCAAAGAGGGGACTTATCGCCCCAATAGTGGCGTGCCCAGCACTGGGTTGCGACAATCGTACTCTCCATGCCGCCATGAGATCCCGTCGGAGCTCTGTCCGCTGTGCCGCGATTTCTCGCGGCATCGGAGTCAAGCCCCGGCGTTTCGCCTCCCCGCGCCACTCCCAAATATGCGCGAGGACTTTTGCCTCCAGATCCCATGGCGGCAATCTGGCAAGGAGGCTCGCCGCCTCACCGGAGACCGTGCGGTATCCCCGGACCAGCCGGGTGGCCATGACCCTCTGGGACGCGTTCAACCGGCGGGCAGGCCGCCGCCTCAACGAATGCGCCCACACCGGTGCCCCGTACAGGGCCATGGACCGCACGATCCCCGCGTATAGCCTCCGGCAGGAGGCGTTTGGACCCCCTAGATTGGGCAGGAGCCGCTTCAAGGCAGCCCCGGCCCGGTCCAGTCTGGGAGCCAAACGTCGGAAATGCTCCACGAAGTTCCACCGACTGTCGAGGACGAGTCCCAAGTACTTCATCGTCGACTCGACGCCGATGTGAACCCCTCCTACCGTTATTTGGGAACCCGACGGTGGCGCATTCCGAGGACCATGAAAACACATGGCCTCGGACTTGTGCAAGGCCACCTCGAGTCCCAACTGCCGGATTCTGGCTACGATTGTCGCAACCCCGTGTGTCGCTAGTTCGACCGCCGCCTGGTGCGACCTCCCCTGCGCCAGGACCAACGTGTCGTCAGCGTAACAAACGACGCTGACGCCATTGGGGAGGTCGGCGCGCAGCACCCAGTCGTATCCGATGTCCCACAGATGCGGCCCCAGGACCGATCCCTGTGGGACACCGCACGACATCTCTCGCCGGTTCCACTCTCCCTGGTGACCGGGGTAGATGATGGCCCTGTCCGTCAAATAGGCCTCGACCACACGACAGAGGTAGGTCGGCATCCGGTGATACCGGAGTGCCTCCCTGATGCAACTCCAGGGCAGGGTATTGAAGGCATTGGCGATGTCTAGAGACACCGCCAAGACGACCCCACCCCGAGCCACCGCATCCCCCGTCGTGAGGGCTCGCACGCGCATGGTGGCGTCCACCGTGGAGCGCCCCCTGCGGAAACCAAACTGGCTCTCCGCCAAATCCGGCCCCACCCGCACCAGCCGCCCGACGAGGCGGTCTGCAATTACTCTTTCAAAGAGCTTGCCCACCTCGTCGAGCAGCACTATGGGCCGGTAAGCGGACGGAGAGTCCGCAGGGCGCCCCGGCTTCTTGATGAGGACCAGTTTCCCCGTCTTCCAACGAAGCGGGAACTGGCCCCTCTCCATGCATGCGTTTAGGAGCCCCCTTAGTCGAGGCCCGAGAGCCTCTGAGGCCAGGACCCAGGCTTTCCCAGGTAAGCCGTCGGGTCCTGGGGCGGTATTTCTGGCATTCAGCCTACGTACCGCCACCCTCATCTCTACCTCGGTCACCTCCAGAGCATCGTCGTCGTCGTCGGCGGTGTGGTCCGCATCGGGCACCGCAGTAGGCGGAGCCATGGGCGGGGAGGCGTGTTCCCCTCTCGAAGGGAACAGAGCGCTCACCACGTCCCCCACAAGCTGTGGCCGGAGACTCTGCGTCAGCGGGGGAGCCCATGGGCGGAGTTTCTCCCGCACCATCTTGTATGGGCGTCCCCACGGGTCTCTGTTCAGAGTCTCCAGCGACTCCTCGCGGGCCAGTGCCCTGGCCAGCAGGATCTCCGCTTGGAGGGCGGTCTTCGCCGCTCTGTACCCCTCGTATAGCTCCGCCTGAATGGCTTCCGTATCCGGAGGTCGGATACGGAGCCTGCGGTGCCTGGTGTACCGGCGTCGCGCAGCAACGCACGCATTGCGCAGTGTCGTTAGCTGTCGCGACCACCAGTACACCTGGCGCGAAGCACGTCCGGGCTGGACCCGGGGCATTGCCATGTCACATATCTCGGACATGGCCTCCCGGAACCACTCCGCCTCGTCATCGATGTCGGCAGGCCTGTCCGGTGATGACACCCAGGCCTGCACGATCGAGGCTTCCAGGAGGAGCTCCCGGTCCAGCTGCTTCAGCGCCCACCGCGGACCACTCGGGGCCTGTCGGACCGGCGCGCTCGAGGTCTGGGCGGAGACGTCAAACCGGATGTACCGGTGATGTCAGGTCTTAACGACCCGTTCTACGCACTGGTTAGTAAAAGTGTGGATACATTTTTAGTGTTGTGGATGATAAAAAAAACATCGATAGCGATAAAATATATATTTCAGATCTGTTGATACCTACATAATAAAAGTAAATTATACCGTAATATTAGACGTATGATTTTCATTATAGCATTCTCGACACATCGTCTTTTTACATGCGTTACACATGGTTTTAACCTTTTTAACTTTATTGCCGGCTACTTTGCCACTTAGTGTTTGGCGTAATTTATCGTAACATCCTGAATAATCTTAATGGCGTTTATCAAACCACTTATTTACTTTATTCGTTCACAATGAGCTGTACCGGTTGATAGTGTGGGTGAGTCTGGTGGCTGGGGATTGATGGCTGCAGTTTGTAGGACTTGTAATGTGTGACCAGTTGGCGGGCTAGTATATACATTATCAGATAGGATATTCGGTTTTCCCAATATTATTTGTCTAGGAGAACCTTCGCTTACTTTATTTTTCGTTGGTTTTTCACCCTCACATAACTTAAACAACATTTTCCTGGATCGCTTCATGTTTGCATTTGCATAAAAACTCATCTAAACCCACGGACGTCACTAGCTCAACTAGCATGTAATCTAGTGCGGCTATCGGGTCATCGGGCATCGGGTCGTTTAGACCCGATAAACGCACTAGACGTAAAAAAAATTGCTTGAGTCGGCACCGGGTCGTAAGAACCCGATGCGATTTTTTCTTACCTATATTATCTATTTAACGAGGCAGTTCCAAAACACTACCCGTCTCATTCATATTCATAGAGATACCAAATATATCTGTCCCGCACCAGCGGTTGGCACAATAATTTTTACCCCGCACCGGAGGTAAGATGAGCATCGGATATAATCAACCCGATACCGCACCGAACGTGTTAATGTTTATCGCGTTGGCACGTCTGACTTCTTTGGAAACAGGATGTGAAATATTACATGTTTGTCTCACGATAGGAGTTTTATTAAAAGCTAACATGTTGTTTCTATTTATAAAAAAAATAGGTAGTATTACTATTATTAAATTTTAGCTCAATTATTCTTTACAATGTGAGTAGTGATTATCATCACAGACAATCAAAGAATGTGTGTAGAGTATCAAGATATAAACTTATATAACTCGTCCTTATTACGATACAAGGACATCCATCTGTATTAATAAAAAAACATCAATTTGCTATGGTACTTTATTGTCTTTCCAAAATGACTTAAGAAATTTTAAACACAAGTGTCCACAATTATACAAGTGATCACGCTGAACATTTTCATAATTGGACGTAGTTATGCGAAAACGTTCCATTCCACAATAACTGCAATTTGAGAAAAACACAATTTAGTGTTTCAGTAGTACACTTTTTTGCCGTAACTAGTACAGGCGAACACTAGGTTTTACTGTAGTAAAATATAATCATTAAATAATCATGTACATTTTTTTTGGATATTCACATTAAAACGGTAGGTTATTAGGAAAATTGGTATTGGAACATTTTTGCAAAATTACTTTTTGTAAGAACGCTCATTCCAAATCATTTTGCAAAAACGTTCCAAAAAGTATTTTAAACCATAACATGATATTACATTTATAAATATGTGAAAAATAAATACGAAATAAAAAGAAAATAATAAGGAATAATTTGTTTATTTAAAAAGGTAAATAAATTTACCCGATGACGATATTGTATGAACCGAATTCATACAATATCGTCATCGGGTAAATTATCAACTTGTATATCGAAGTCTGGCTCTCCGCCGAACCCGTCGACATCATCAATGATGTCCTCCGAACTTTTTAATGTTTTATAAAATTGGAGACAATCCTCAGGAATGTATTGATACATTGACTGAAAAATATGAAGTTCTTGAAAACAAATTAAATCAATTATAGCAAGCACAATTATGCAACCAACTGGAAATATGTGGGATCAACCCATCTGAAAAAGACAATCCTGAGGAAATTGCCAAGAAAGTTGCCGTAACCATATCGCAAAACCCGGATGACGTCATAAAAGCCTATAGAAAAACGAGAAACCCTTCAAACATGGCGAGAAACAAAGACCAGGCTCCGATCATTGTGATACTTCGAGAAGGAAACCGAGATCTATGGTTAGATGCTGCTAAAAACACGACAATATCTGCTGCTAACATAGGACAAGACGGTGCTGATAAAGTTTACCTTCGGGAGTGTCTGACGCCGTCGACGGCCTACCTGTTATGGAAAACAAAAGAAGAACTCAAAGGATTGTTTAACTTTATATGGTGTAAGCACGGAAATATATTAGAGCGCAAAAGTGTCCAAGAAAAAAAAATATCCACAATCCGCTCGATCACCGATATCGAAAAGGTAAAATCATCGCATGTTGGACAATAGGTAAGTACAACTATGATTGTCAGTATAAATACATAAACATAATATTTTTCTTTTTTCGATGGATACAACAGATCACAACATAGTCGAAATCAATTGTCAAACATGGGATGATTTTACTTCCTGTATACCGGTACCCAAAAATTGTTTGTACTTTCTGCATGTAAACATATGATCTATCAAGAAAAACTTTGCTCAAATGGAGCACATAGTGTTAAATAGTAAACATACAATTCACATTCTATTATTAACTGAAGTAAACATTAAAAGTGAATTGGTACAAATGTTTGGACTCCCTCACTACAACGTATATTCAGAATTAAGAACTAATAAAAGAGGTGGGGGTGTGCTATTGTATATTCATAAGTCTGCATCTTTTATGAGATATAGTAAGTTGTGTACACAGGAGTTTGAATGTGTGGCCGGCGAGTTAAGTATATATAGTCTTAAAATTGGATTATGTGCCGTGTACAGACCGCCGGACACATCCAAACTACGATTTATAAAGGAATTGTCATCCTTAATTGCGAAACATCCTATAAAACAGGATTATGTAATAATGGGAGATATGAATATAGATCTAAAAGTATGTAACCCCGTGGTAAAACAATATTTATATTCGCTGTGTACCCTGGGATTTATTAATGGCGTTAATTGTTATACGCGCATAGAAAAATACGGTGATAGGATTTCTAAGTCATGTATAGACCACGTTTTTATTCGCAATGCTAGTGCGTATAATATTTATACATCTGTTGTAAACACTTCACCGGCCGATCACTGCATAACTGGTTGTGCGATAATGAGCGCGCTAACCAAGAATGACTCACACTCTTCGAGTCAATTAATAACTAAGATAGATAATCGCCGAGTGCACAGTGAACTAAATAACATCGACTGGAGTATACCCCTTCAATACGGGTGCCCAAATAAAATTGTTAAGTACATACATACTAGCTTCAATGATGTATACGATGAATGTAAATTCACAATTAGTAAAAGCAGTTCCAGTAAACGTAATACATGTCCTTGGGCCAATGATAAACTTAAAAAGATGTGTATGAAGCGGGATTTATTGTTTAATATTTGGCTCAAAGATGAAAATAACCCACAAAAAAGATTGTTATACAATAGATATAGAAATAAAACAAACAAATACAGAAATTACATTAGAAATAAATAAATAATGACGGAAGTTTCTCAAAATTTCAAAAATAGCAAGAAGGTTTGGAGCATAGTGAATAATTTAACCGGCAAAATTATGCAATGTATTGAACACTTTTTATTTATAACTTTTCGAACGAACCCATCAACATTGGCCAACACTTTTATGACTGAATTTAATTCTAATATAAAGAACCTAAGCAATTCTTGCAATGTGCCTCTTTTAGACAAATCTACGTACGAAATAATCCCTGATAGGTCGATGAGGGTGAAACCAGCACGAGAAGATGCGGTTGAACGAATCATCAAGCAAATTAACGATAGGAAAAGCCCGGGTTACGACGGGATACGTGCTAAAGATGTCAAGTATGCTTCAGATAAACTAATCCCAATTATTACACATTTAATTAATTGCTGCTTGCAGACTGGTACGTATCCCGACCTTTTAAAGATAGGTGTGATACGTCCAATATACAAAAAGGGCTCACGTGATGACGTCAATAATTATCGTCCTATTACTATACTGTCTTGTATAGATAAGATCTTAGAACGTTACATTGGTAATGAGATAAATAACTTCTTGCAAACACACGGGATTATCAACAGTAAACAATATGGATTTCAGAAAAATAAGAGTACGACACAATTATTACGAGAATTTACCAACGAAGTCAACAAACAGTTAAATGATAAAAAACATGTTTTGACACTTTTTATAGATTTTAGCAAAGCATTCGATATGCTCCGTTCTGATACACTTTTTAATAAGCTGTCACAAAATGGAATACAAGGGCCACTATTGGAACTATTAAAAAACTATCACACAAACAGATACAACATGGTTAAAATACAAAATGAGTATAGTACCAAGCTCCCATCCACGCAAGGAACGGCCCAGGGTTCAATTATAGGTCCGACAGAATACTTACTTTATGTCAATGACATGAGTAATGCTATTGCTTCAGGTTCTGTATACCAATTCGCAGACGACACGTGTATAATGGTCGCTAGTAAAAACATCCATGAAGCTGAGGAATCCCTACAACGTAACTTCGACCAAATGTGTAAATGGGCTCATGACGTAGGATTAGTAATAAACGCAACAAAAACAAAAATAGTTCTCATACATTCAGTACACAATAAATGCTCCACTACCCCTACAGTTATGGCACACGAACACACTTGCCTACATAGCTCGCCAAAGACTTGCAAATGCCCGTTATTAGAAGTAGTTGATAAACACATGTATATCGGTCTAATGGTTGATAGCCGATTCTGTTGGGGACCGCACAAAGATTACGTATGCAATAAACTGAGATCTATCCTAGGTAAGCTTAGTATACTTAAATATAAACCGCCTTACAAAACACTTAGAATGTTATACATGGCCCTAGCAGACTCGGTTATCAACTACGGACTCAGCAGTTATCGGAGAACTTATCATACATACCTGACAGATATATATAAGTTACAACTAAGAATATTAAAAGTAATTACGCCAAAACATATAAACAAGAAATTCAAAAACAGTGACGACGACCTCTTTAAATATTGTAATGTTATGAATGTGTTCAATAAAGTTAAATTTTTTACTCTTGCGGAAGTCAATAGACCGGAGCTGCTAACCGAAAAAACAAGACCGGACTTTCTGAGAACGATACCACTTAAAAATAAATACATCTTACCAAAATTCAACAACGTGTACGGGATGAGGGTTGCAGCATATTTAGTACCTTTTTTTATTAATAAACTTCCAGAAGACTTGCAAACCTTATACAAACAGAGTTCGAAAAGTTATAAATACAAATCTAAACGTTTCCTTACACAAAATTTCTCATAATGTATACAATGTATTGTACCCTATGTTATTATCATCATTTATCATCATCAGAAATCATTATTATCATCATTATTATAAAATATTTTATGTATCATCATATCAGTAATTAATATTTTTGTAAAAATTAAGTAACGGCTCGCCAACACACAGATAAACCCTGAGAGGTTTTCGTTGTGTGGCTAAAACCGAAATGTAAATTAGGATAAGTGTTTTAGAAATAAAAAATAATAATAATAATACTGTAAATCAGCTAATTTCGCTGGAGCAATAGGTTTACCTTCAGGCCACAACAGACAGAAATCATTTTGTTTAATTTGACGTATCTCACCTTTAATTTTTTTTTCTATAATCAATTCCAAGTCTTCTTCGAATGATGATCTCATAAAAATAGAAAACATTTTTTCCTTTTCAATTTTTATTTCTTTCGTATGTAACCAATTAACTTTACTTTTATCATTGAATTTTTTTCTATTCATTATGGTTTTTTTCCAATTTTTCTGTGCTATAAAAGTCAGTTTTCTGCATTTTATAGACTTGAAAAGGTTTTTCTTTAACTGTTTTTAATTATATCTATATATTCTTCGGCTGTATACACATGTTTAAGAGCCGTTTCGATTTTTGAAAAATCTGTGTCGTTCGGTAAAAACGTGTGTCCAGACTCAAGAAATCGAAATGATATTGTTCTTAAAGTTTGATGAGAGTTTAAGATTGCTTTCATCATGAGAACAATTTTAATGTTGCGGTTCTGCCCACCGCAGCTATCGCTCCATAGAATAAGGTTTTCAACAGTGGGACTCAGCTTCATTTCTATATATTTCTTAAGGCACGAACGCACTTCCTGCGCACCTCGTCCTGCTTCACCCTCTACCCATACGTAACAATGCCCAGTGTCATCAGATGCACTGTGGATACCACTATTATAGAGCCACAATTGTCTTTTATAGAATGCGACATTCGTCGGTATGCGGGGTAGTGGTAATGTCTTTTCTAAATCAAAGGTTAAGCATTCAACAGTCGGTAAGTTTTGTGCTTCTTTAATTTCGCAGTTCATATGGTTCCTCAGATTTTCAGCCCTTTCTAAATGTCGTGTCTTCTCTGGGATCCTGCCGTTTTGCCGAAAAGATTTTGCCAAATTTTCATTACCCAAACAAATTTTAGCAACCTTTTTTTATACCAATGTAATATTTGGAATAATTTTAGTACGCACATTTTCATTTGGTCAAATGTTTACTTGGCAGATTGTTACCAAGGATAATGTCATTAAGGCTTTTGGTCTTTAATCAAATGATTTATTACAATATTTAGACAATAAACGTTTAGTCAAATGATTTGTTATGACAAAAAATATAAAGGCAAAAATAAGATTTTTTTGGGATTTTTTTAAAATAAAAATGCAATTTTATTTTAATATAGGTAATCATTTATTAACGCGAGTACAAAATAGCAAAAGCTAGTACAAAATATTTGTAACTTACAATTTTAAATTTTTTGCAATGGACATTAGCAGATTTATTTCGGAGTATTCAGACTTGTGTTGCAGAACTCGATTAATTCTTTCGTCTTTATCCATATTTTTTTTATATATTTTTTGTGGCGGTTCACCTGATAGTATAATCTCAATGTCAGCTAAATTTGAAGAAACTTAATTTATTAATTCTTTAATTAAGCGATACACTCCAGGGTGGCGTTTATCATTGAGAATGTTTATTCTACGACGCCACGCCTCAGCTGAGTTTGAAGTTCTAGGTATTTGTCTTTCGTTTACAACATGGCAACTCCAAAAGCTTGGTGGATACTTCGGTTGCGTGTTCCATGATCCGCTAACATAATTTTCTTCAAACCAATTCGCGATTTGCTTCCAATCAGAATCTTCTATACCTTCTATTAGCTTGTTAAAATAAGAATGATTTCATTTTCTGGCAAATAACTTAAAGCCAATAAACATTTTACTTGTTTGTTAAATTTGATGTCATTTGCGTATTTCTTTGTAAGCTTATGTGCTTGAATTTGTCTGAAACAAGTCAAATTTATGGTTACTAGACATTAGGTTATTTATGGAACTAGTTACAGTAGGTTATTGATTTTTAAAAATGGTTAGGTTAGGTTAGGTTAAAACTGTGACCACCCACGCCTCGCCAGAAACGACTAGATTATATAGAAAAAAATATGGAAAAAAGAGATTATTTTTAGGAGGCTATCGAGAGAAATAATATAATTATAATAACATTATTATTACCTGTTTAGAATTTGTCCCAAGTGGAAAAAGCACCCTTGTAATAAAACGTCTTCAAAGTTAGATCTTATGCTTGAAATGGCTGCCTTTTCGAAATCTAATATACAGACTTTTGGCGTCATGTCAATATTATTTTCATTTCCGTATTGCATTATTAATTCGAACATTACGTCATACGTACGTTTATCCTTGTTGGTACACATACAAAAACAAAGTGGAAATGTTTTATTGTTATCAGATAATACATTGCCATGTACATATAGTATATAATTGTTTAAAGATATTTGGTGCCACTTTAAAGGTTCCGTCTAAAATCCAGTATGAACTGTGACTTAAAGTGGTCATTAAACTTAGTGTTGACATTACCAATATTCTTCTATTTTCATCATAAGTTTTATCTTTTATTATGAAATTTACACCCTTGATAGATGTTTGTGATAAATTTAGCTGGAAATGTACATCAGTTGGTTCTATTGTTACTTCTTGTTTTTTTCGTAGTCGATACATCCTCTGCTTTAGAGCCGAAGTTGAAGGCAAGTTATCTACAACGTCCAAAGGAGCATTTGCTTTGTTATTTTGTATTATTTTGCATATTTTTGTTCCAGATGAAACCTCACTTTTGATCTTTTCTATTAGGTCACTGGTTATTTTTCTCCCAGGATTTGGTTCATGATTGTGAATTTCATTGCTCTTTAATACCTTATGAATCCCATCTTTTAGTGTAGTTTGTTGGGATGCAGTACATTTAAACAACTTATTTTTCCTGTACTCACAGTACCAATAATAGGTATCATTCACTTTGTTATTATTTTCATATGTAAATCCGTTTCGAAACAACTTTACACAACCTCGTGTAGATTTAAAAATTTCACACTCATCACTACATTCACTCATCGTAAACTTTATTTACGTTATAATTTTAACAACAATTATCTACAAAATAATATATCGTAACAATCTCAATAAACTTCCGCTACAAAACACAGTGATAGTGTTTTGCATGACTTACCCACATCGCGCTACATTTATGATTTACCATTTACCCACTTATCACATTGTAATTTAATTTGTATAATCTGTGCAACTAACATATAGATGCAAAATTTTTGTCATTGGCTACGCAATCGACTAAACAGAAATGGTAAGTTTAAAATTGACGACACCAAATATTTGGCTTATTTAATTTTGCGTAAAATATGTTATACCAACTGAAATATTTGACTAGATAAAAAATGGTAAAAGTACTAGTTGGTGAACAAGTTATTGTTCAAACGTTCACTTGCCAAACATAGGTTTTCGTAACAATTATTAATTGTAAAGAGATCTTTTGGTAAGTAATAATTTGGCAAATGAAATTATGCGAAAATTTGTTTGGGAAGTGATAATTTGGCAATTTCTTTTCGGTAAAACAAGGGAGACCCGTCTTCTCTACTTTAGCTTGCTCTTTTTCTTCTAGGCTTTTGGCATTCTGAATTTTTACAGCGAACATGTCGCACTTATTGCATGTGTCTTTCTTTAATGTTTTACACTTTTGGTTAAATTTAGAGTAAAAAACTTTTTTCACAGTATCCAATGAAGCGCACTTGCGCTCTTCACCATACTTTTCCGTGTACTCTCGTCGATATATATCATAAATTTTGCTTAACGTCATCCCCGGTTGTAAATATAATGTGTCGTTGTTCGTTTCTCTTCTATAGTGAGATTCGTATTTGGGAAGTTTTTTAAGAGTCCTATTACATTTTTGACGCAAATTCATGATTTTTGACGTTGTCATTTTCAGCAGCAGTAAGATATTTGAATTATTTGATTATGAATAACGATAGTGGCATTCTCTTTATTGTAAGCTGGAATTACACATTTTAACTTTTTTAGTCATGTAATTTACTATGAATATTTTACGAACTCACTTTACAAGGAAAAACGTCGGCAATGGAACTTTGACGATCAAATTCACATTGTTTCATTCAGTTCTAATAAATGCGAAAGTTACTAAACGATAATTTTAATGTTTTACTTGTTTATTGGAGTTCTAGAATTTCTTTAAATTCCTTGAGTTTTCAGGGAAAATTCGTAAAGAAAACCAATAAATGTCTTGATTTTCATGTTAATTATATTCCAAATAAACACAATTAAATCAAATAAACTAATATGATATAAAACTTCGATCTACAGTGAATACGTTTCATTAGTTTTTGTTTCTCAATATAATAAGACAAAATTACAATAAATTAAATTAAAGTATAACTTCTTACAATAACAATTAACGAGTCATTATTAATCAACAGTCTTATTTGTTTTTAAAATATACCGCATCTTCAATATTACATAAGTAATATTCTTTTGCAGTGTCAGTCTTTATTTCTATCTTTTTAATAATTGACAGTGCAGGTACATCATCACGGTCTTTTCTTTTGGTCATTCTAAAAACTAGTTGTGGTTTCCTCACAGTTTTTAAGAAATCTATACAATAGTATGTTTCTTCATCTACTACTTTGATGTTCTCTATAAATCCTATGAAATAGTTCCACTTTTGTCTCGTATGGTATCGCACAAGCACGAAATCGTTTATACTGTAAGTGTGCTGCAAGATGTCATTATCACTATGATGATCTTGATCCACAATGTTGTCTTTTGCAGTACAATTGACTTCAGCATCGAAGTCATCGTCGTTCAGTGATCTAATGCTTAAGTTCGTATCGCTTAATACTCGTATATTCATTGGTGATAGGCGGTTTCGTTTCGCATTTCTTCTCATACCCGTCTTTCCTGTTGAAGTAGTTGGACCAGAAAGTGAAGTATCTTCTTTTGATGTAATATCTGCATGAGATGCATGAACCGAATTTTCTTTGTCAATTTCAGGATCACTTAACGTTGTGGTAAAATCGGCATCACTCGTAATTTCAGGTGTCTTTTCGTTGGAAGATAATTTTCTTTGTGTTTTCTTCTTTCCGTTTTTGTTTAGGTTAGTCATCTTTGGTAGGTTTTTTCTCATATTCGTATTTTTCTTTGTTTGCGGTTGTATTTTTCTATTTTCTGGAGCAATTTTTTGTTGTTTATCTTTAATGTTAAGATGTAAGATGTCATTGTTACTAGGATTTTCTTGATTCATAATGTTATTTTGTGCAATGCAATTGACTTCATCATCGAAATCATCATCAAACAGTGTTGTAACGCTGATGTTTGTATCGCTATATACACTCATTATGTCAGATAATATACTAGTAATGGAGTCAATTGATGGTAATCGGTTTCGTTTCGTTTTTCTTTTCATACCTGTCTTTCCTGTTGAAGTAGATGGACCATTAAATGAAGTATCTCGCTTTGGTGTCATATCTGCATCATCGTCACTCGTAATTTCAGGTGTCGTTTCATTGGATGGTACTTTATTTGTGTTTTCTTTTGTTCTTTTTTGTTTGGGTTCTTAGTCTTTGGTTGTTTTCTTATCATAATCATATTTTTCTTTGTTTGCGGTTCTTTTTTTATATACTTAATTTTCTCTTCCATTTTACGCTTAACCACATCATCATGTGTAATAACTTCAGCTCCAGGAGCTATTTTTTGTCGTTTACATTTTTCATTAGATCCAGCCTTAACTTGCATCAAAAGTAGTTCTTCAAAGGTTATTAGTCTGTTTTCTAATATCTGAATTTTATTACTGCTACTGTCAACTCGTTTCAAATCCTTATTGGACACGAAAGATTCTTCTTCCAGTTTTTGATGAGATTCTCCTCCTAGATTTTTTTTTTTTTTTCTTTTAAACTTTTGGCATCCTTTGTCGCTAAATCATCATTCTGAATGCGGTTGTCAGTTTTACAATTTGCCGAACAATGCTGATTGCTATGATTAGAATGTGTACCAACTACTCTTATGATGCAATTTAAGGCTAATGAAAGCAGACTTTGCGGCTCGTTTGTAGTAGCAACGTATAAAGATTCGTCATTATAACAAACGAGTCTTTCTGGAATATCGTGGTCATATTCATGTCTTTCTTGGGACTTGAGAACTTGGAATTCTTTCCAACGCCTTAGCTTTAAGGGATCAAATAGACTTTCTTTGATTTCTTCAGAATTGAACGGGTAAATTCCGTAAGCGTCAGGACCCCTGGACCAAGAGAGATATTTGATGTTTAGAAAATACCAAAATTTGCTACCTTTTTGCTACTATTTGATACCTAACTTTAAATATTTAGTACCTAAACTGATAGCGAAAAAACACGTAAAGAAAGTGGTCAGCCATTCTGACATCAGGATGTCTGGACCATTTTTTTTTTCATAGGTCGAGACAACGCACCTAATTTATCTCTTTGTAAATATTTACTACCTTTTTAGTACCTCAACATATATTTTTTTCAAATTTTTTTGGCATTCCGGAAAAATGCTACGCATGAAAGATTGACCAATAGAGATATTTGATTTTTAGAAAATACCAAAATTTACTACCTTTTTGCTACTATTTGATACCTAACTTCAAATATTTAGTACCTCGACTGATAGCGAAAAAACACGTAAAGAAAGTGGTCAGCCATTCTGACATCAGGACGTCTGGACCATTTTTTTTTTCATAGTTCGAGACAACGAAGGGTTAACTAATTTATCTCTTTGTAAATATTTACTACCTTTTTAGTACCTCAACATATATTTTCTTCAAATATTTTTGGCATTCCAGAAAAATGCTACGCATGAAAGATTTTTATACATAATGGATTTTTTATAATGGACATTTAATTTGCCACATAAAGCTTATATTTTTAGGATATAGATACATTTATATTGTGGATTAGAAAATCATACACTAATATAGAAAATAATTTTAATAACTAGGATTGTAGGCTACATATCAAACTATAAATATCCAGTTTATGCTGACCTCTTATTGTAAGGAAATCCTATAGAATGCTAGATCAGCGTATACTGGAAACTTATAGTGTACATGATGTTATTGATGAAAGTTAAATAATTAATATTTCATGGCGTATATTAAACAATGAGCAGTCATGTTCTTACAACTTATAGTAACTATAGTAGACATATCGTCGTAACATTGCCATTTCGACTCTCGTCGGCAATGCGATTTATAATGTCCTACACCTTCGGGAGTCGCAGATGGCACACATTCAATAACAGACAATATATTGTATTCTATACCTTTTAAAGATATATTTTCTGGTAAATCATTGATGCAAATTTGTACTTCAGGGTTGGGCTCAAAGGCAACATTATTCTTCAAATTATAATCTATGCTTCTTATACCGTCGCAGCTAGAATGTCTACAATTTGACATATTGCTGTTGCTGTTAATCATTTTATTTACAGATTCACTTAATGTGTCTTTGTTGAAGTCAAGTGGCAAAAAAGCACATTTCCTATGAGCCTTGTTTACAAGACAGTTAAAATTTGTGCAAGATTCTCTTATATCTGCACTATATATTATATCTAACAATATCTTTTCAAATATGTATGCAACGTTGCATTCACAATTAACGTACATTTTATCGCCAATGGATTTGATTTGAAAATACTTTTTCAGTATCTCTGTACGGACTTTGTAAACATTTTGTGTATCGTTGGCTACAATCATTTTAATGAATTTACAATATTCATTATCTTTATTGGTATGTATGATCCTACCCAATGCATAGTCATCCACAACTCCAATGGCAATCGCTTGTGCAACTGCGTCAAAAGCGCAAGTATTTAAAATAATATAATTTTTACCAGCCAAAGTTAAGGAGCCATTTCTCAATAAAATTATCTTATTTTAATGAATTTTATTTTCTTTTCCTTTTTTCCAATACCTAAGCCTCTCCAATTTTCTAACATTGAAGGCTTATCAGAAAAAACGGACTCATTGTTTATACCTTTTATAAAATTAGTTTTCTTATCCTTTTTCTTTTCATTCGTTTTATTTTTTCTTTTTATTACCTTGATTTAATGAACTATTTGCCGTTTTCAGTTGTCCCGAAATAGACTCGGAGTGTTTAGCAATAAATTCATCTATACGATATCTCTCCGATTTCGTGTTTATTTGGCATAAATATCTTTTCAACATTTTAAAGTAAACTTCGACATTAGATGAAGTTGGGGCTGATATTTCTGATTGGAAAGTTCTTTTCATAACATTGGACCATAACGGGAGTTGTCCCATTAGTCGTGTTAAAGTTGTTAGAAATTGTGGGAAATAATACAAATTGTCGAGTGTTGCACAATAATCACCATCAGTGAGAGTAAGCAATAATTTTTCAGAATCAACAGCTTCAAAAAACCATTTAGGATTTTTTCCAGTAAATTGCTTATCATCAATGCCTTTTGATTCAGTGTCTGAAAATAGAGATTTGTTTGATGACGTTTGCGAAATTTTACTTGTTTCCTCTATAACGATTTCAGAATCAGAGGTGTTTTGGAAAGAAGTCAGTCGTTTTAACCTGATTTTCACATCTTGTTAAGGTTCCTTGTTTATCTTGCCCATCATATTTGTTCAGACACACTATGATCAGATTAATTACCATCTCCTTCAATTTATCATAATCTTCACATCGCTTGACTTCTTGCAGGCATTTAAAATAAAAAAAAATTACTCTTTGATCTACATGATAAAAGCATGCCAGATTAAAAAGAATTTTAACAAAATGTCTGGTGTCGATTCGAATGAAGCATTCATCTGGTGTTTGCTCTTTTGTTTCTAATTTTATGTAACAGGCATTAACATACTCTTTTGTCGATTCAAATTTTGTAAAAGCTCTTACAACAGCTCCGATCAAGGCTGCACAGTCATCAACGACTACTTCACTCGGAGTTGCATTATTTTGAGTTTCACACCATGTGTCGAGCCATTTATATATTGTTTCTGAAGTATGATTGTCTGATAACATTTGTATTATTGGTACACTTTCACTATAAACTGATAATAGCACGCATGAATATAGAAATATCGGTTTACTCAGTACTAAATCTTTATTTGGTCCACATGGCTTGAAGATACTTCCTGTTGCGTCAAGACTTAATACAGTTCTCTCAGATTTTCTATAATCCCTGTAGAATTGTTCCTGTGCAATAGACCAATAATAAATGCAAATAGGAAATACTGAGATGGATCTAATCATTGTATCATAAGGAGATAGACGTGTCATAATCCACAAAGCCATTATTGGATTCGGATCGTAATATGTGCTTTTCCGCTGTTCATACTTTATTTGTCTTAAGCAGCCGACTGTAGGTAAGTGAGCCGGTTCAAAATCATCATTTTTATTCATTATAGAATCACTCAGTTTATTTCTAACCGTCACAGCATGTTCAAACTTTAAATCACCACTAAGCTTACAGCGTTTTACAGAGGAAAGTTTTTTTTTTTTGTGTAGTCATGTTTGAATGTTTCATCATAATTACTTATGGTACAAATACAACGCGCAATTTTTTCTGTTGGCCAATTAATCACTACTTCTACCTTTGCCTTGCACTGCTTACAGGAACCATAACACCTAATGTTGGCTTCCTTTTTAATTGAATAATTTTGGAATATCCAACTGCACGGCGAACGTACACGTTTCCATATTTCTTCTCTTAGAAGGTTCGCCCATTGGTGACTTGGTAGCAAAGTTTTACTGCGAAAATCAGATAAGGTTCTTGGACGTTTCACGCAACGATCAATGGGCTTAATTTTATTCCACTGATAGAACTGAGAAATATCAATAAAAAAATTATAAGTTTCACACTCAGATATTTTGTTAGTTGCCATACTTGCTTCTGCAAATTCATCAGAACAAGTATCGGACTCGAGTTATGTTTCGGCGGTCGGGATTTTAGTTAAAAAAATATTTATTTGTTACAATATTAATTTAATTACTTAATACAGGATATTGAGCTGGTGGCTAGTGTAAGACTGAATATAATACAAAAGAAAAACAAGCAAGTGATTTCCAGTAAATGCATAGTTGCAATACGATGCATGCTGACGGTGGCTGTATACTCAGCGTAAACGTGTGTTACGAGGAGTTAACTCCTCCCTCCATAAGATAGAAGCAACTCTTGCTTCTGGCGGCGTCCGCGCTGCCCTTGGTGTCCTCCGGGATGTTCTTTCTCTTCCACTGATACAGCTTCCAGGACGCTGCGGCAACTAGTAGTATGTAGAGGATGATTGTGTTCCAGCTGGGTGTAGCGGCTATGATTGGCCAACTATCTTCTTCTGGCACGGAGATGTCGCTTGCCTTGTTGATAAGTTCATGGATGCTGTCTAGTGAGATGTCTTCTAGTTGGAGTTCGTATTGTATCGATTCTGAGACTTGATGCTGCTCGGGTAAGGGTATGACCTCGTTGATGACGACTGTGTCGGTGTGTGATCGCAATGTCTTATTCATGACGATCATCTGGCAATCTTCTGTTATTGTAGCGAGATGAATCCCCGATAGCTTCTTGTAGTCTGTCTTGGTGTTGCATTGAGTTTTGGTGACTTCGTCTTCTGTCAGGACAAGTAGCCAGTTGTTGTCCCCGATCTTCTGAACTTTTCCTCTTCTTAGGTTCATCTTAGCGTGGGTGCAATTCGCTGGGCGATGCTGGATGAGTGATAGTATGCAGTCATCTGTGTCTTCGACTCTTCTGGTGTCGAGGAGCTTGCAGAGCTGGGTGTTGTCGGTCAGTGGCTGACAATCTTCTTCCAGGTAAGCGTACTCATCATTACCAAGTGCTAGGTATTTGGATTTAGGGATAATAGTTAGGTTGTTTTTATTTGGGATTGAATAAAGGTGGATAAGGTCGAATGTTTTTGGGGTAATTGAAGGGATTTCGAGAATAAAGTTAACTGAATGTTCTGTGCTGTAAGCTTTGACTTTAATTGACTTCTCTATCCTGTATATGTTACTAATGCTAATACTAGCTACTGGTCTAAACAAAAATATATTTTCTAAGTTTCTCAGCTCTTCTATTAGATTCTGAGAGCTTATAATACCAGGATGCATGGTGCCCATCTGAGCAAAAGTCATCGCATCTTCTAATATCGTTAACCTATCTAAAATTATCTGTAGACTAAAATCTATCTGTACGTAAATATCTAAGAAATGTAAATGGTTAGATAAGTCGTTGGAATTATTAGTAACATTTTGCAATAAACTAGCCAAATGTTTCTGATTATTGTTTAATTTTGTTAACTGTTTACTGAACTCATCTATTGTATTATGTGCTAATACTAAGGATTTCTTTTGTGAATCCTGAACGTTTTTAACCCTGTTCTGAATTTTTAAGATTTCTTCTTCAAACTTAGCTGCATCTTCATGGTCGAGGTTACCTGTGATAGACTTAACGACTGTACCTAATCCATCTATAAGACCACGTCGCTTTCTAACTTGCGGCGTTAAAAACTTAATCTTCTTACCTATAATACTAAGACTATATTCTATTTGATTCCTAAACGTTTTATGTAAATCTCCCGATGCTGTATTCTCGGCGTTTTTCGTGCTTGCATAAAGAGACATCAATTGGGTAGATGTGAGTTGCAGATTGGTAATATTGTAAACGCAAGCAAGGCTAAAGTAGTTGTCCTGTTTAAGGAGTTGATCTGGTTTTAGGAGAAGGATACCGTTGTCATTATCTACGTGGGTAATGGTAACGGTTGCTGTTGTGTTGAGCACGACGGCTCCTGCAATGAAGGTCCTGCAACAAGATGAGGCCTCCGTAGTAGCTTGAAGTGAACCCTAATGGACTTAGAATTTGGATGGTTACCTATTATTTCAGCCACGTTATTTGGGTGAAGGTGTATAATTTTGTATGGTCCTTTGAAGACTGGCTTCGTTTTGTCAGTGCGCGCTGACTTTGCTACCTGTTTATAGACAGTTTCACCTACCTTGAATTTAATTTCTTCTGCATCTTGGTTACGTTTAGCAATCACCTGCTCCTTGTTTTTGGACATGTGTGCAGCAATGCACTCCTGAACTGCCTCTGCATTGGCACGATGCTTAATAACATAGTCCTGGTAAAATTCTTTTGGATAATATAACTCTGGGTTTCTGGACGCTGTGTGTCCGAATAATAACTCGTGAGGTGTATAATCTGTTGCCGAATAGATAGCGTTGTTGTATGCTATTATAGAGTACTTCATGATTAGCTGTATAGAGTCATCTTTGTTGGTCATTCTTTGTATTCTAATTATCTCAGCTAGGGTAGAGTGTAAACGTTCAATAGGGGAGTTAGAATTTGGATTATAGGGGGTTGTAAAATGTAAGTGAATATTATGTAGGGCACATATTTCTTTAATAACATCATTATCGAACTTAGTGTCTGAATCTGTGGTTATTTTGTTCGGTAAACCTAACACGGAGAAAATGTTTAATAATGCTTCAGCTATATGGACGCTGCTGCATGCTGTTAGTTGGACCGCTTGTGCGTATTTAGAGAAGTTGTCAATTATTGTAAGGAACGTTGTGCCTCCGGTTGAATAAAGGTCCATAAATATATGTTCCATCGGTTTTCGAGGTGTATCGGTTATAGCTAAAGGTGGTTTAAGAGGGTTGCGTTTGTTATATAAATGTAATTATTGTGTCTATAAATACATAATATGATATATAAATGTAATTATACTTGTTATACCTATAAATGTAATTATTATCTACGATTAATTTACTAAATGAATTTAATAACAAACTTATTTTTTATAAGTCAAACACTGATTTGACTCAACTGTTGTTATTGTCTCCAATATCTTGGTTGAATTATGTAGTAGGGTCACACTGATGTATTTGTTGTTCCTATATTTAAATACTAAATGATTGAGGATACAAGTTTTATTAAATTATTTTGTTAAGAATATCTAAGAGATTAGTTTACATATAAATTATATTTTTGTAAAAGTATTATTACAGTTTATAGTTTAAAAGTATTTGTTTTGTACTAATAGTTCAGTTCATTTTATCTGTGGCAATATTCATGTTAGATAGGGTAAGGTAGACAACTGTCATTTGAAATATTTTAAAAGGTCGTGTAACTTAATTCTTGTTCTCTTTTCTGTACGTGTCACTGGACTGGTAACAATATAAAAGCTTATGTTAACATCTAAGAACAGACCCTGAGTGATGTCCATGTCCGTAATATTGAGTTGCTAAAAGCTAATATACGGAAATAATGTTGCTTATCAGAAGTTCTGCTTTTATTGTAAAATGGATTGAAATAAGGATCATCAGATCACTTCTAATGAAAGAACGATTAACTACAATGTTCATGTAAGTTAAATTGTCATTATATCTTGATTATTGCTGATAACTATGATGTTCTGTATGTATTAAAATATTGCTAATATTGCTACATAAGTGTTAAATCGAATTAAGGAATATTCATATTCTATTTGTCATTGATAAAGTTGTTAGCTTTAAGAAATGGTCCAAGAGATTAATGTTATAACAAAACTAAATGCTAATGTATAAATATGTTGATAAAATACTTCAAAACAAGCTTCCGTGGAGTTTCTTATCCTTCTTCTCCACGAAGACCTAGATTTGGAACGGATAACTAGCTTTCTCATTAATAATACCTATTTATTGACAAGTCTAATTGAAATAAATGCCTAGTCTTGTCTCCATGTGCTTTCTTATAATCCTTTTCCCTACACACCATATTCATAGATATTAAAATACATAACATAACATCACGCCTTGTTTCCCCGAGGGGTTGGGCAGAGGTGCACCTGTAGTAGGTACACCCACATATTAAAATGCCTACATGATTAAATAATTAACTAATAGGTAACCTGAAAATCCTGACACTCAAAAGTTGATAGTTAAGTGGATATCAATGCCTCTAAATTTAGTATATCTAATAATCTTTTTCTCACACGTTCGTATTTAGATTTCAGACAGGTGTCGCATTGATTAACGAAACTTTGAATGGTAAGGAGCATGTTTGGCCAATGATAATTTCTGTGCAACTGCTTGTACGTTTCCTGAATACCACGGTGAACAGTCTTACCTTCGTGATACTTCTTAATTAACTCTTGTTGTTCAGGTTTGTTTTCTACTAGAGTTACGCGTGTTGTGCATTTAAGTAGCTTAGGGCCTCTCTCATTAAATATTGTTGTGTATACCCTAGAAAAGGCATGGTATAATTCTTCACTGTGAAAATAGCAATGGAATATACGATCAGCGATAGTGTGTTCTTTAAGAAATTTAATTATCTCGGACTCTGTATCATTAACTGGGATAAAGACATCTTTTATAACTACTTTTGAGTTAGTGGATCTGTTATCTACTCTATACGTGGAACCGGGCGTTGATCTAATATGAAACTGTTTCAACTGTCTATCAATAGCGTCTGTAATTATGGATATGCCTTTACTTTCGTTATCAGGCTGTGTATGTCTTGTAGACACTAGTTCGGATTCGGTTGACACTATACTCATACTATCCGTACCCATGTGAGATTCGGGAATGCTTGGGTTTTGTAATTGTATGTTTTCATCGGGTGCTACTATGTCTATTTGATTTTCGGCTTCTCTACGTGCATTTTCAAATATTCTATTAATTATCTCCTCATCTTCGTTATCATCTAAATTAACCGCTAGAGAGTCGACACTACCATGGAAGATTTTAACACGTGATAGAGCGTCTGCGTTAGTATTTTGCCGACCTTTCTTGTATATAACTTTATAATCGTATTCCGAGAGTTTTAAACGCCATCTAGTTAATTTAGAGTTAGGATCTTTTAATGACATTAGCCAGGTGAGAGGCCTTTTTTTTTTTTTTTTTTTCGGTGGGAAATCATCCAATGACGTCTCCCGCTCTGGGTGGAGCGGAAGGGCGTGTCAGACTCTTACTGACTAAAACCCACCCGTGTTCCTTCTGTTGCCTGTGCAATGCCAGAGGGCCACGGTATCCCTTTCGGACTTTCCCGCAACCCCGGCAGGCAATGGTCTCATCGGACCCCTTCACTCGCTGACACTCTTTGAGGCGCGCGTGGAACACAACGCGCCGTCGACCCGGGCCTGGTCCTTACCGGACGGCGAGCTACCCATTGCTCACCGTCCGCAAGCCCACGCCTACGGTGGCCGGGAATCAGCGATTGATTCCCGACGCCCAGGGCGTCTCCTCCTGCGGCGGCTAGGGGCGTGAGGGCGCGAAATTTGCCTCTCCCTCACGCGTTCCGCCTCCTCCTTTGCGAGTATTACTGCTTCGCAGAAGGAGGTGACGGCCTCCCATGCCCTCTCGCTCCGTACCATGGCCTGGACCAGGGCCGGACGCGAGAGATCCCCGCCACCGATCGCCTCCACGAGGACACGGCGGTGCTCTGCCCAAGCCGGGCATACCTCCACCGTATGCTCCACCGTGTCCTCCGGGCGATCCACGCAGTGATGACACCCGGGCGTTTCCTCCCGCCTTATCTGAAACAGGTACCTCCCGAAACAGCCGTGTCCTGGGTGAGGACCTGCGTCAGGCGGAAGGTGAGGACGCCGTGGCGCCTCTCCAGCCACTCCTCAAAGAGGGGACTTATCGCCGCAATAGTGGCGTGCCCAGCACTGGGTTGCGACAATCGCACTCTCCATGACGCCATGAGATCCCGTCGGAGCTCTGTCCGCTGTGCCGCGATTTCTCGCGGCATCGGAGTCAAGCCCCGGCGTTTCGCCTCCTCGCGCCACTCCCAAATATGCGCGAGGACTTTTGCCTCCAGATCCCATGGCGGCAATCCAGCAAGGAGGCTCGCCGCCTCACCGGAGACCGTGCGGTATCCCCGGACCAGCCGGGTGGCCATGACCCTCTGGGACGCGTTCAACCGGCGGGCAGGCCGCCGCCTCAACGAACGCGCTCACACCGGTGCCCCGTACAGGGCCATGGACCGCACGATCCCCGCGTATAGCCTCCGGCTGGAGGCGTTTGGACCCCCTAGATTGGGTAGGAGCCGCTTCAATGCAGCCCCGGCCCGCTTCAGACTGGGAGCCAAACGTCGGAAATGCTCCACGAAGTTCCACCGACTGTCGAGGACGAGTCCCAGGTACTTCATCGTCGACTCGACGCCGATGTGAACCCCTCCTACCGTTATTTGGGAACCCGACGGTGGCGCGTTCCGAGGACCATGAAAACACATGGCCTCGGACTTGTGCAAGGCCACCTCGAGTCCCAACTGCCGGATTCTGGCCACGATTGTCGCAACCCCGTGTGTCGCTAGTTCGGCCGCCGCCTGGTGCGACCTCCCCTGCGCCAGGACCAACGTGTCGTCAGCGTAACAAACGACGCTGACGCCATTGGGGAGGTCTGCGCGCAGCACCCAGTCGTATCCGATGTCCCACAGATGCGGTCCCAGGACTGATCCCTGTGGGACACCGCACGACATCTCTCGCCGGTTCCACTCTCCCTGGTGACCGGGGTAGATGATGGCCCTGTCCGTCAAATAGGCCTCGACCACACGACAGAGGTAGGTCGGCATCCGGTGATACCGGAGTGCCTCCCTGATGCAACTCCAGGGCAGGGTATTGAAGGCATTGGCGATGTCTAGAGACACCGCCAAGACGACCCCACCCCGAGCCACCGCATCCCCCGTCGTGAGGGCTCGCACGCGCATGATGGCACCCACCGTGGAGCGCCCCCTGCGGAAACCAAACTGGAACTATTAGAAACGCAACCTTTTTTGTGATATCTGTCGTTTGATTCTGACAGACGCCCCTTCCGTCCGTTCAAGACTTTTGTACGACTGTTTATTTGCTTTCAATAATAAATCCCATAGTAATCTCTATAAACCTTTCTTTTTCTGTCTAAATATCCAACATGGTAGCAGAGCGTGGTTAATAACACTTGAAAACGCTCGTATTTTAAACAGATTGACGAAGAAAATCGGTAACTATAGAGTATTATCACGCCGTCGGCAAACATTGGAAAATGGCTTCTTCATCACAATATATGAATTCCATTGAGAAACTCAAGGGGTCAGAAAATTATTCAACTTGGAAGTTCTCGATGCGAATGCTATTAATCCATGAAGAACTATGGGAATTTGTTGAGAATGACGTGAAAGATGTTAAACAAAAGAAGGCGGAAAAGGCGTTGGCACGAATTGCCCTATCAGTTCAACCAGCAGTAATTCCATACATTCGCTCGGCAAAAACTGCTTACGAAGCATGGAATAACCTGAAGAAGGCGTACGAAGGTCGCGGATTGTGTAGAAGACTAGGTCTTCTCAGAAGTTTGTTTGGCACAAAACTATGTGATAGCAGCTCGATGGAGGATTACCTCAACAAAATTAAGGAAGCCTCACATCAGTTGAGTGAAATTGAGTCACCTCTAGATGATGAATTCGTAGCTGTTATAATGTTGAGTGGTCTAACTGAAGACTTTGATCCGCTGATTATGGCCATTGAAAATGCTGGTACAAAATTATGTACTGAAGTTGTCTCGGTCAAACTGTTGGAAGAGACACGGAGAAGAGAGGACAAGCAGGATAGTATAACCGCACTGATCACTCGAAAGCAACCAAGATGTTTCAAGTGCAAGCGTATTGGCCATTTCTTGAAGAATTGTCCTGATAAACAAACTACAGGACAACCTGCAATAGAAAAAGACATACAGAGTCACAGCCATGGTCGAGACAGGAACAAGCCGAGAACTAAGCCAAAGGACAAGGCTCTTGTAGCTGCTCTGTCTGTCAAGGTGAATAGTGATGTGTGGTATATAGACTCCGGAGACACAAACCATATGTGCAATAATGAAAAACTAATGGTAAATAACAGTTCTAATAAAACTGTTGAAGTGAGTATTGCAAATGGAGAAAAATTATTGACTGCTGGAATAGGACAAGTGAAAGTTCATTTAAAAAAAGGTGTAAAGACAATAAGTGATGCATATTACGTACCTAATTTAAGTACAAATTTATTGTCAGTCAGTACAATAACCAAAAAGGGTTATATAGTAACTTTTGATAGTAGTTCATGTACTGTTTATGACGGTTCTGATGTTTTAGCTACTGGTACTCAAGTCAATGGTGTGTATCAACTCGACACTGTGTCAGACAATAGCTGTGCTGAGGATAAGGAAAATACGTCAGGGGCAGCAGCAGCGGTAGCGGGCTCGACATCCCAAGATACGTGGCACAGACGTCTAGGACATCTCAACTCAAGGAGTATGAAGCTTCTAAAGTCAGGTATGGCAACTGGTATTAATTATAGTGCGTCTGAATATAAACAATGTCTAACATGCATTGAAGGAAAGCAATCTAGATTACCTTTCCCCAAGAAATCGTATAATAGAGCTACAGATGTGTTGGGTTTAGTGCATACAGACCTATGTGGCCCTATTCAAACTCCATCTCTAAGTGGTGCTAAGTATGTGTTAAGTTTCATTGATGACTATACAAGAAAACATTTTGCTTATTTTCTGAAAACCAAAGATGAGACCTTTAAGTTTTTTCAGCAATTTAAGATTTTTGTAGAAAATGAAACTGGAAACAAGTTAAAAATACTTAGAAGTGATAGAGGAGGAGAATATATGAGTTCGAAATTTCAGGATTTCCTCAAGTTTAATGGAATTAAACATCAGAAAACTATACCAGATTCTCCACAGCAAAATGGTGTTGCTGAACGCTCTAACAGAACTATCATGGAAAAAGTCAGGTGTATGCTGCGAGATGCTGGACTCGGTATGGAATTCTGGGCTGAAGCAGTAAATACTGCAGTCTATCTGAAAAACCGGAGTCCAACTAAGGCAGTTCCTGGCACAACTCCAGAAGAAAAATGGAGTGGAACAAAGGTAAAACTTGACCATTTAAGAATTTTTGGTTGTATTGCTTATGTCATGGTGAAAAATAGAAAGAAACTTGATCTTAAGAGTAAACCATACATATTTGTGGGATATAATGAAGAATCTAAAGGATATAGACTCATTAATCCGGATAATCCTAGGAATTGTGTCAATTCTCGTGATGTTGTTTTCATAGAAAATAAATGTTATAAGAAAGAAATGTCACATGATGAAAAAGGTAATCAACAGCTGCTTGTTGATCTTAGTTTGAATCCAAATGTAATTCAACCATCGGAATCGTCCATTGTGAGTTCTGAAATATCTGATGACATAAGAATATCACAGAATACTGAACAAAGAATAAGCACAATCACACTAGAAGATTCCGACAGTGAAAGAACAAGTGATGAATCAGATGATCGCTTGGATCCAACTTACCTTCCAGGAGAAGATTCTGAGACAGAGTCTCCAGAAGACTGCAGCTATGATGATGCTTCTGACTCTCATCTCATGACCAACTTCGTGACTATAATGGAATACAATGATCCTGATGAACCTCAAACTGTGGCCGAGGCATTAAATGGACCAGAATCAGATAGTTGGCGTAAGGCGATGAGTGATGAGTAAAATTCTTTTATTAAAAATAAAGTTTGGACTCTGACAGAACCAGAAAATCATCATAAACCTGTGTCGTGCAAGTGGATATTTAAGAAAAAATATGGAGCAAATGGTGAGTTGTTGAAATACAAAGCTCGTTTAGTAGCCAGGGGCTATACCCAAAAATATGGTGTTGATTATCTAGAAACGTTTTCCCCTGTCGTGAGATACTCCACACTAAGATTACTGATCGCTTTAGCAGCAGAATATGACATGAGTATTGAGCACTTGGATGTTAAAACGGCATTTCTAAATGCAGACCTGGAAGAAACGGTTTTCATGCAGCAACCACAGGGTTTTGAAGTTAAGGGGAGTGAGAATATGGTATGCAAGCTCAACAAAGCTGTTTATGGCCTTAAACAGGCATCAAAATCTTGGTACGATAGAATTAACAAGGTATTATGCGATAAGTTGAACTTCTGTCGTTTAACTTCTGAACCATGTGTTTACTATAGGTCTGAAAATCAATCAATGATACTCATAGCGCTTTATGTCGATGACTTGATCATATTTTGTTCTCCAACATTCCAAGGAAAAGACAAAAATTAAAGCGAAATTGCAGCAAGAATTTGATATCACGGATCTAGGGCCAGCCCAACATATTCTTGGTATGAAGCTGTCTAGAAAAGGTAATGAAATCTCTCTTAATCCGTCGAACTATATTCAAAAACTGCTGAAGAAGTTTCGGATGGAAGATTGTAAACCTTCAGGAACACCAATGGAGACTGGTCTGAAGTTACCCAAAGAAACTCAAAAAGATGATACTTATGATTACAGAGGTTTGGTAGGGTCACTTATGTACATAGCAGTTTGTACTAGACCGGACATCAGTTATGCAGTGAGTTACCGGAGTCAATTTAACAACTGTTTTAGTGAAATTCATTGGAAGGCAGCCAAGAGAGTTTTACGATATTTAAAAGGTACATTGAATTTGGGTCTTATTTTTACTAAAAGTAGTATGGATATTAGAGCTTATGCTGATGCAGATTGGGCATCAAACAATATAGATCGTCGGTCGTACACGGGCTATGTCTTCTTTCTAGGGAAGTCGGTTGTCTCTTGGGAGAGTAGAAAGCAACGTACTGTTGCATTATCTAGTACTGAGGCAGAGTACATGGCATTGTCTGACACGTGTAAAGAAGCTTTATTCATAAGAAAACTTTTATTTGAGATTCTTGGTACCACTACTAAAGTTATCATATTCAATGATAATCAATCTGCTATAAAACTTTGTAAAAACTTTATGTTCCATTCTAGGACGAAACACATAGATATTCGCCATCATTTTATAAAACAAATTGTTACTAATGGAATAGTTGAAGTAAAATACTTATCAACTAATGTTATGTTGGCTGATGTATTAACAAAATCACTTTGTAAAGAAAAACATTGTGAGTTTACAAATGTAATGTTAGCTGTGTAGTTATATCTATGATGTTTTGTGAATTTATTATTTAAGTTTTATAGATTGTTTTAGTTTGCGTTTAAGGGCCAGTGTTAGAACTATTCTAAACGCAACCTTTTTTGTGATATCTGTCGTTTGATTCTGACAGACGCCCCTTCCGTCCGTTCAAGACTTTTGTACGACTGTTTATTTGCTTTCAATAATAAATCCCATAGTAATCTCTATAAACCTTTCTTTTTCTGTCTAAATATCCAACAGCTCTCCGCCAAATCCGGCCCCACCCGCACCAGCCGCCCGACAAGGCGGTCTGCAATTACTCTTTCAAAGAGCCCACCTCGTCGAGCAGCACGATGGGCCGGTAAGCGGACGGAGAGTCCGCAGGGCGCCCCGGCTTCTTGATGAGGACCAGTTTCCCCGTCTTCCAACGAAGTGGGAACTGGCCCCTCTCCATGCATGCGCTTAAGAGCCCCCTTAGTCGAGGCCCGAGAGCCTCTGAGGCCAGGACCCAGGCTTTCCCAGGTAAGCCGTCGGGTCCTGGGGCGGTATTTCTGGCATTCAGCCTACGTACCGCCACCCTCATCTCTACCTCGGTCACCTCCGGAGCATCGTCGTCGTCGTCGGCGGTGTGGTCCGCATTGGGCACCGCAGTAGGCACATTGGGCACCGCTCACCACATCCCCCACAAGCTGCGGCCGGAGACTCTGCGTAAGCGGGGGAGCCCATGGGCGGAGTTTCTCCCGCACCATTTTGTATGGGCGTCCCCACGGGTCTCTGTTCAGAGTCTCCAGCGACTCCTCGCGGGCCACTGCCCTGGCGCGCAGGATTTCCGCTTGGAGGGTGGTCTTCGCCGCTCTGTACCCCTCGTACAGCTCCGCCTGAATGGCTTCCGTATCCGGAGGTCGAATACGGAGCCGGCGGTGCCTGGTGTACCGACGGCGCGCAGCAACGCATGCATTGCGCAGTGTCGTCAGCTGTCGCGACCACCAGTACACCTGGCGCGAAGCACGTCCGGGCTGGACCCGGGGCATTGCCACGTCACATATCTCGGACATGGCCTCCCGGAACCACTCCGCCTCGTCATTGATGTCGGCAGGCCTGTCCGGTGATGACACCCAGGCCTGCACGATTGAGGCTTCCAGGAGGAGCTCCCGGTCCAGCTGCTTCAGCGCCCACCGCGGACCACTCGGGGCCTGTCGGACCGGCGCGCTCGAGGTCTGGGCGGAGACGTCATACCGGATGTACCGGTGATCGGAATACGTCTCCACCCCCTCCATGACGCGCCAGTCAATGACTCGTGGCGACAGAGCGGGGCTGGCGAACGTGGGGACAGAACCCCGGTTAAGGACGACCAGGCCTGTCTCCAGCGCCCAGTCCTCCACCATCCTGCCCCGTGTGTCCGTATACCGGGAACCCCAAGCCACATTCTTGGCATTGAAGTCCCCGAGGACGAGCAGGTGAGAGGCCTGTGGTCTGTGTAGATAATCAACTTTCTACCATAGAGGTAGGGTCTGAAATATTTAATTGCCCATACTATGGCGAGTAGCTCCTTCTCTATTGTAGAGTAACGAGATTCAGTATCTGACAGTGTTCTGGATGCGAATGCTACTGGTTTGTCCGATCCTACTATTCCTTGGGATAACACCGCACCTAATGCTACATCTGATGCATCGGTGGTGAGGATGAAGGGCTCATCGAAATTCGGCTACTGTAGTATTGGGGCGTTAGTTAAGATCTGTTTACACTTATTGAATGCTTCTAAGAACTCTGGGGAGTGTATTACTTTACTATTTTTCTTTAGGCAAAGGGTCATTGGTTTTGTGAGTTTGGCAAAATGTTTTATAAATTTTCTGTAGTAACCGACTAAACCTAGGAAGGCTTTTATTTCCTTCTGAGACTTTGGTAGGGGGAAGTTAATTACGACTTTTATCTTGTCATTGTTTGGTTTTAAACCTTCGTCTGTTAGTTCATGTCCTAAGAAGTTAACCTGTTTTTGTAAAAATTGTGACTTATCTAGCTGAATCTTTAGATTATGTTGTTTGAATCTATCGAATACCTGTTTTAATTTTTCCATGTGTTGCTGCAGGGACGTAGATGTTATTATTACGTCATCTAAGTATGTATAAACATTTTCTAAACCTCTTAATATATGGTCCATAAGTCTTTGAAAGGTACTTGGGGCATTTTTGAGACCAAAGGGCATTCGAAGGAACTCATAGTGTCCTCGTTCTGTGGTAAATGCGGTTTTTTCAATATCATTTGGGTGCATTTCCACTTGGTGATAACCGCTAGCAAGGTCTAGGGTAGTGAAGTATTGTGCTCGTCCTAATCTATCTAATATATCATGAATGTTTGGTAAGGGGTATTTATCTTCAACGATACGATCGTTGAGACGTCTGTAATCTATTACAAGCCTCCATTTGACGTTACCTGAGGAATCGGGCTTCTTGGGTACAATATGTACGGGACATGACCAAGGGGATATGCTCTCTCGCACGATACCTTGCTGAAGGAGCTTGTCTACTTGTTTGCGAATTTCTTCTCGTTGTTGAGGAGCCTGTCTGTAACTACGTACGAAAACTGGTGTATTGTCACTTAATCTAAGCTCGTGTTTAACGGCATGTGTAAAAGTAAGTGGTATTTCTTCCGCATAAAACAAATCCCTGTACTGATAGCACATCCGCTTTTCTTCTTCGTTTAGATGATCTGTACGGATTTTTTTTAGGTTTTCGTTTAATGTTTGGTCCATGTTAGTTTTAACCTGTATGGTATTAATATCGTGATTATCTTTTTCGTTAATTTTAGGAAATTCTTCTAATTCAATTGATGGCTTAAATGGGATGCATTTCTTCTGGTCACTATGATTAATTACAGATGTTTTAAAAGAACCGTTTGTAACGTTTACTATAGCTGCTGGGGACATAAGACCATCTGACCAGATTAAATCGTCGTGAAGGTATTGTCCATCTAGGTAGTTAGTTTTTACTTTTACTATCTTTTCGCATCTGGGTTCTATACTTATCTTTTGGGGTGGAGAACTAAAGTGTATTGGTATTTCCGCTGTAGATGTACGTAGAACATTATTATTTAAATCTATGTTACTCTTTAATTTTTGCAGAAGGTCAATTCCGATAAGACCTTTATATTTAGGATCAAAGTCAAATATTAGAAATTTATGTGTTATATCGCTATTAAACGCGGGAGGTAAAGGAAGATAAACTACCTTTTCGTGTACTGATGAGCTGTGTGCTGTATTAATTTGGAAGGGTTCTGTTTCTACGCAGTACTCAAATATGGTGCCTGCAACTACGTCAGTTGCTATAGTTGAATGGCTGGCCCCTGTATCTAAAAGAAACTTACCGTCAAACTCTGGTAGTGTTATGTACGGTAAATATTTCTTGGTCTGGAAATTTATCGAAACTAGGTCTGGCTGTCTCGGTTGGTGTCCAAGGTAAAATCCTGGTTAGCACCTACCTCTTGTTCGTACACGGTTGCATTCGGTTCGAACGATATGCCGTTACCGTCTGGTACATTGTCGTAGAGTCCCATGTCACTGGGTCCTGGTTGATCATGTGTGGCCATCTGAATTGGAATGTAGTACAACTGCTGAGCGAACTGTGGTTTTTCTGGCTTACCTGCCGTACGCATTGTGACGTCCGATGGTACTGGCGTGGGAACCACCTGTTTTGGAATGTTGGGTTGATTCCTAAAGTTACCTGAACCATTTGGTCTAGAGTTACCTGATGCTGGTCTGGCTTTCCAGGGTAATGCGGATTGTACCCATTGTTGACGCTGTTCGGGGGTCATATTATTTTGTTGCGGTACAAAATTTTGTGGCGGAATAATAAAGCCTGGTACGAATGGGTTAGCTGTATTACGGATGTGATTATTATTGCCTGGTTGTTTAGGTAACTCCTTTGGCTTTGCTTGTGACGTTGAAGGCTTATTATTAATATAGTTACCTCTATTATATGCAAGCCTAGCCTCTTCTTGTCTAGCCGCTATAATGGCTTCTTCGAAGGTCTCTGGTTTTGCGATTCGAACGCCCAACGAGACGTGGAAGTCTAACTGGTTTATATACTGTTCAATAACCATCTTTTCGTAATAAGATTTATTACCATGCTCTCCTACGAAATATAGAGTATCTAACAGCTCACGGAGGCGTTTACCGAAGCTTTCGGCGTCTTCTTCTTTAGACTTACGCACTCGCGTTAGCTCCTGCATAACTTGTATTTCGTTTCGTGGTTCGCCAAGTCGCCTAATTAACGCGGTTTTAATTGATGGCCATGAGTTTAAGTAGCCTTCATACGCTATTGCGTCTATGGCTGGACCACCGAGCCTACTTTTAATTAAACAAATAAATGCTGGATGTGCACGATCTGCCTCGGAAGTTAACTGTAATAAGTTTTCTACTTCCCTAATATAATAATTAAGTAATTTAGGATTACCATCATATCTTGGCATTAAATCTGCTATTAGTTTGTAAGGTTTATAGTTAGCATCATAATCCCTGAGCGACATTGTTTTACTGTAGCTTTACTGCCTAGTGGCGCTTAACGCAAAACAATAGAGGTGTCAAATTAAACACTTGGAATTTACTCGTGGAATATTTACGCTACTTATTATAATTATGTGGATACCTACTGCGATTTTAGCTTATAGACAGACACACAGATTAACACAAAATACACAAATTAAAAATAAGACAGGAAATAGAGCAAGGACACTTGGTAAATAAGAGCACTTACCAAAACAGCCACTGCATCTCCCGTCGAGTCGAGTCTCGGCCAGCACAGCTTCCTCCAATTCTCCGGAGAATTATCCCGATGACCGTAGAGGTGTCCGACCGCGCGATAGGTTCTTTGTAGACCGCGATAGAACGATTTGAGAACCGTCACTCTTAAGATGATGAGTTGGATTCGATCTTAGAGCGTCGCGATCCTACCGGCTGCGCCAGTTATGTTTCGGCGGTCGGGATTTTAGTTAAAAAAATATTTATTTGTTACAATATTAATTTAATTACTTAATACAGGATATTGAGCTGGTGGCTAGTGTAAGACTGAATATAATACAAAAGAAAAACAAGTATCTCTGATTTCCAGTAAATGCATAGTTGCAATACGATGCATGCTGACGGTGGCTGAATACTCAGCGTAAACGTGTGTTACGAGGAGTTAACTCTCGTCGTGACCAAAAAACAAATTGTTTTTTTTTTTATTGATAGGTATAGAGCTTTTGTTGACATTTTGTAAGACAATCTTTCGGTAATGTCTTGGTATATTGGGTCACAGGGTGAAGGTAAATCATTTTTACGTGAAAAATATTTCTTGAACTCACTCAAAACACACTTTTGTTCTTCTAATGGAACTGCAGTTTTCCGACCTCTTTTCATAGTTTATTATAGAAAATATACGTAATCACTGCTTAAGTAACGGGTGATTTTTTTGCTGGTATCTTTTTGGCATCACTGTTTTTGACAGATCACGCGTAAATCGTGTCTTGTGTCATTGTCAAACTTGTTCAGTTTGGTCTATAATTTAACCATGAATCGACTTACGAACGAACAACGCTTGCTAATTATTGAATTTTACTATCAAAATGCATGCTCGGTTAAGAGAGTGCATCGCGCACTTCTTCCAATTTATGGGCAGTTTGGTCGGCCTACTGAGGCAGCTATTCGGAAGCTTGTGACTAAATTTCGAACCCAGTTTACATTATTGGACATTAAACCACGAACACGCATACGTAGAGTGAGGACCGAAGAAAATATTGCGGCTGTATCCGCCAGTGTTAGTGATGACCGTGAAATGTCGTTTCGCCGCCGTTCGCAGCAATTGGGCCTCTGTTACTCCACTACGTGGAAAATTTTGCGAAAGGATTTGAGTGTAAAACCTTACAAGATACAGCTGGTGCAAGAATTGAAGCCACACGACCTCCCACAACGTCTAACATTTGGTGAATGGGCATTGGCAAAGTTGGTGGAAGATCCACTTTTTTATCGAAAAATTGTGTTCAGCGACGAAGCTCATTTCTGGTTGAATGGATATGTCAATAAGCATGATTGCCGCATCTGGAGTGAAGACCAGCCAGAAGCATTGCAAGAGCTACCACTGCATCCCGAAAAATGTACTGTTTGGTGTGCATTATGGGCCGGTGGCATCATCGGGCCGTACTTTTTCAAAGACGACAATGGCCGAAACGTTACTGTGAATGGCGAGCGCTACCGTGTGATGATTGGCGATTTTTTTTTGCCCAAAATGGAAGAATTGGACATGCCTGACATGTGGTTTCAACAAGACGGTGCCACATCCACACGGCACGCGAAACAATGAATTGAGAGCCGCCTTCGGTGAACAGTTTATCTCACGTTTTGGGCCCGTCAATTGCCCGCCTAGATCGTGTGATCTAACGCTTTTGGACTATTTCTTGTGAGGCCATGTTAAGGCTCATGTCTACAGGAATAAACCAGCAACGATTGACGCACTGGGAGCCAATATTGAAGCATTTATTCGTGATATACCGGCTGATATGTTGGAGAGAGTGTGCCGAAATTGGGCCTTGCAAATGGGCCATCTAAACCGGAGCCGCGGCCAGCATTTGCATGAAATCATCTTCAAACATTAAATTATATTGATCGTTCTATCGATTCCAATAAAGATTTCATCAAATTTTTCAAATTTTTTGTTTTTTTTGAAAATCAAATCCTATACCTCTTAAAAAATCACCCGTTATAACCACTGGCGAATTAATATTATTAGAAATAATTATTGGTGGAACTGTGTGACGCGAACGACAAGACGCGACGTGACGAACTTTATTAACCAATATGAGGGTAGGTAGTATTTAAGAAGTAATTTATACGGTACCCACGAATATTGTTGGAAATAAAAAGTATACCGTCGTCAGATTAGTGTTCTGAATGTTTATGTCACGGGCAAAAACTTTGTTGCAGTATGAGAGACCAACTAACTATAGTGATAACAAGATTTGCGGAAGTCAAGCTTATTTATGATTAATTGATGTATGATGATATTTCTATTGATAAAGTGACAATTTATCTATTTACATGGCATAAGTATTAAGGGGGAACCTTCACGTTAGCCCGTGAAGCAATGTGCAGCTCAGTGTCTGGGTGTGCGTTGATTAAAGTATGATTCGCGACTGTAAAAATATGTACTTACATAATTATAATCATTAAAATCAGTAATACAAATCCCTATGTTAGTATTGCTATCAAATGTCAGGATTTCATGACATCTTGCAAATTGCAAAAAACGTACGAAAATTTGAATTTCGCGGGCTACTGTGAAGGTCTCTTTGTACTTAAGGTATATGGAGGGAGGTGATAAAAAACTTTAAAAAATAACAAGAAGATTACAGAATGTAACAAGATTTAGAGAAACAAAACAAGCATACAAATTTTAGGAGGGGGCCTCACTTCACAGTGTAGGTTTACAGGACAGGTTTAGGATTATACATTTTTTTTTTTAAATAATAATTAATAATATTATTGCTTATTCTGTAATGTTTGTTTGTGTTGTGTGTTGTGTGTGTGTGTGTGTGTGAGGGAGAATATACATAACTAACAAAGTTTCTTGCGTAGCATTTTTCTGGAATGCCAAAACTATTTGAAAAAAATATATGTTGAGGTACTAAAAAGGTAGTAAATATTTACAAAGAGATAAATTAGGTGTGTTGTCTCGACCTATGAAAAAAAAAATGGTCCAGACATCCTGATGTCAGAATGGCTGACCACTTTCCTTACGTGTTTTTTCGCTATCAGTTGAGGTACTAAATATTTGAAGTTAGGTATCAAATAGTAGCAAAAAGGTAGTAAATTTTGGTATTTTCTAAACATCAAATATCTCTCTTGGTCCAGGGGTCCTGACGCTTATTAAATTCCAGTCTTGCGGAAGCCATTTCTTAACACTTGGCTGTCAATTTGAGCCCAAACCACTCCAGTTAACCTCGCAAACTCTTTCTTTGGCAGCTTCACTCCGACATTTGAACGCTGCCATTTTACGAGCATTAGATCCCACCGATCTTTAAATGATTTCATGACTGCTACATCTAGCGGTTGCAATATGTGACTAGTATGCGGAGGTAGCTTAAGTATTGTTATATCTGCTTTACGCGCTTCTTCGATTATGTTTAATCCCACATGAGTAGCGTGTCCGTCATAAATAAAAAGAATCGGACGCTGAGCTCCAACAGCTGGCAAAAATACTTTTTTAAAAAACTTTTCAAAGATTTCGGTCTCCATCCAGCCTTTTTTCGTGGCAGCGTAGGATGTGCCGGGATAAGCACGTGGAGATGTCCATTCATCCCACACGTTTTTTACCTTAAAAATTATTAATGGAGGTGTTTTTTCTCCCAGCGCACTGGCTCCAAGCAAAACCGTAGTGTTTTCTCTACCAGGCGAAGAAATTACTCTCGTCGCGGCGTGTCCTTTCACGCCTATAATTTTTGATTTCTCGGGATCATTCGAAAAACTAGTTTCATCTAAATTCCAAATGGCGTATGGTTTGTCCAATAAATTTAATTCTTTCAATGTATTATTTAGCAATTCGAAATATGGGTATACTATAAAAGGGTCTATGGCTCTTTTACGCGCGTATTCGACCGCCTGGGGCTTCTTTACTGATAAATGGTGTCTTTGTTTGAATGCTGTAAACCACGCCTGACCGGGAGTTCCGTTTTTGAAAGGTGTCGAAATGTGATTTCGGTTAACACATTGGCCAACCATTTCAAGGACCTCTTTTTTAGTTAAGCCTAAACCATATTTTTCCATTGTATGGATTGAAGAAGCTAATTTTGATTCTACTTCAAAAGTAAGTGCTGTGCTTCTGCCAAGAGAATTAGATTTAAATCTCTTGTTTTTCACATGGTCCATAATAGTCATGCGAAGGATATTATAAATTTGCGCAGCTTTTTAAGGCCATACAGCTCGAAAAGTCTATCCCTACTTTTCCTGAGTCCTTTAGTTGCCCAGTCACTAAATAAAAACTTAGGGCTGATAATCTTAGTGTTCTTCTTAAAAGAATTATCGAACTCGGTTTGGACTAACGAAAAGAATTCTTTATACAAAATATTAACATTGTTCATTGTAAGGTCCTGATTACTTAACTTACAAACTAAAGTGCTATTAAATTTATTTAATTTAACAGTTGTTATTGGTCTGTATTGTATCTGCACTTTTTGCATTGGCATGTTGGACTCAAAAGTTATGGTTTGACCACTGTGATCAGAAGGGAGATAATTAACTATAGCTTTATCTAAATATTCGCAGCAACAAAACACATTATCAATACATGTAGCAGTAGTCGTAGTTATTCGGGTTGGTTCTACAAACACATTTGACAAATTGAATGATTTGAACAAATTTAGAAATCTAGTGGTATTTGAATTATTTTCTAAAATATTAATGTTAAAGTCACCACAGATAATTACTGATTTATTACCAGTTGCAAGTTTTGCCAAAACATCTTCCATTACTGACTCAAATATAGAGTAGTTTTGATAATTAGGGGGTCTGTAAACGCACACTATGACATGCTTATCTAGCTCAACACAAGACAGTTCAATGCTATGTTCAACCGATAGTTCAACTATGTCATTACGGGTTTTTGATTTAATACAACTTTTAATTAAGATTAGTGAACCACCATGCCGCATTGATTTTCGGTTAAAGCAACTAGCCACACTATAATTTTCATAGTTAATTAACATTTGATAATCTTTTAACCAATGCTCAGATAAGCAAATAATGTCAAACTTTGTTTTTTCTAAAAACAATTCAATTTCCAATTGTTTGGAAGAAAAACCTTGAATATTTTGATGAAATAATTTCAAGGATTTCTGCTTAGCCTCTTTTGTACAGTTAACTACAGTGCTAGAAAATACCTTTTTGTTATTAAGTGTAACTATACTGTTAGTGGTACTTTCTGTTGTCTTACAAACTAGTTTAAACTATTTGAGTTAACCACCTTAACATTAGTATTATTACTAATTGTGGTGCTAATTATAAATGACTTTGACATACTACTTATGTCTGGGTTAATATTAAAAGCTAATAGCCTAGCTATTTGATGTCTAAAACTAATAGGCAGATACACAGTAGCCCTAGTCGACCTTAGCTTATCAACAAAAATGTTGGTATCAAAAAATATAAACTTGTCACTATGGTGACTAACTAAGAAATGCATGTAATTACGAGTATTTAACATGTGAATGTAGTTGTTTTGCCTGTTTGACAAGTGCTCAAAATATGGAAAAGCACACAAAATTACTTTCTTACAATTTAACTTCAATAGATTGGTGACACTATCAGTAATGTCATCTTTTTTAACATTAAAACTATTACCTATAAGAACCGTAATAATGGCATTTGAATCATATTCCTTCCTAGTTAATGAGGACATTATTTGTTTGTAGGAATTCTGAGGCAAGCAATAGTTTTGAGAAGAATGACTCAGCTTGTTGCTAAGTAATTTTCCTAACCCTTTTCCAAAACTATCAGAAAACATAATGGAGCAATAACAAACTTTACTACAAGGGACAGAACTAGCTACTGTTTGAACTATTTGCAATGGACCTTGTTCAGTATCTGGTGTGTCTACCTGAGCACTTCCCAACTGGTGCGGGTCCTCCGTTACCTCAGGTTGGAGAGTGCCAAGATTGGATTTCTTTTGCAATGAAGATTGAGGGCTGCTGGGAGTCAGCGGGTCCACTTTATCTATATTAGAGTTGCACATTTCCACTAACTCATTTGCAGCAAGGATGTGCTCCTGAATTTGTTTTTCAGACCTCACATACTTAGTATAGAGTGACTGTAGTGACGCTTCTAGTACCTGAATTTCAGACTGTAAGTGTTGTGTGTCAAACTCATAAATGTTTTTACTGTCTTCTAATTTAATCTGATAGTTTTTTAATTTATTTATAAGAAAACCACGTTCTTTCCTTAGTTTAGTATTATGGGAACTGTGGTTTTGTTGTTTCTTAAATTTATTGCATTTATTTATGATTTTATTTAACTTTGCATATTTTTTAATTTGGTTTTGACTTACTTTATAACTATTATGTTTCATTATAGAATCTTCAGTAAGGTCTATTGTTATTAAGGAATTCGGGTTGCAAGTAGTGTGTAATAATTCATTATACAAGGAATTATTTTCCTTAGCCTGAGTACATTCTTTTAACTTCTGTAAATTTGTAATTCGTACATTTGCATGAATTAATTCTTCCTCTAGATCCCTAACCTTACATAAAGCCTCCTCATATATGTTACTGCAGTTGTTGAAACCATTTGTGACCACCCGCAGTTTGTCCCGTTCATCAACAACATCCAGGTATTGCTGATGAAGGTTCACTAGCTCCCGTTTCAAGCCTGTGTTTTTGAAAACGACCTTTTCGACTTCCTTCTCACTTTCATCAATCTCCTGTAACAGCTGTTGACATTTACTGTTTGAAGCCTCAAGATCTTGAACGGCCGTTCTCAATTTAAGCTCCAACTCCTGAGCAAAAGCCTTACGGGTCATCACAGGCATGGTTTCGGCAATTAGTACTGAAAGTAGAATGAAAAGAACGGTAAGAACTACTTAGGCAGAGAAACACAAACAAAAAAAGATAGCTAGAAATTAAAGTAGAAAAAAAAATGGGAGAAGTTAATATTGTTTTATAGAGAAATGAGGTAGGCTACTAAAACTTATTAAAATGCAACTTGATTTAAGTAGATACTAAGTTATATTGATTCTATTTTTTTATAAATTTACTTTTCCACATGTGGGTAGGATGCCTAGAAAAAATTTTGTTTTACAGGGATAAAACTGACGATAAAATAACGGTAAACAACGTTCTTGTGGTATTTATTCTAATATTATACTATAGATTAAAAGTATTTCGAAAATTCACTACATAAGTTTCGTTATCTTATAGGTAACAAAGCGACTTAGACCCACTGTTGCCAGACAGCCAAGACAACCAAGAAAAGAGATTTTAAGGGTCAATGACGGCCTGTTACAAAGTTTACGAGACGATTGTGTGTTAATTAAATAATAAAAGTAACAATACTCCCCGTTTAAAACCGCAGGTCGAACATCAGCTGTTCGTGATAGGTTACCGGTAACGGTGGGCAACCAAACACTGTGTTTTACTATGAATATTTGCAGGAAAACAATAAGTCTGATTATTTATGCAGTTATTTTACATTTAATTATATTATTTCACTATAATTACACTTAAAAATAATTAAAACTAATTTTAAATTACGGAACATTACGTTCATCATAAATAGCTAAATAATTAGTAATATCATAATCATAACGTAGGTACTGTATATTATGTATTTCATAGTTCCGTTGTGAAAATATTTATTTTTGTGTTCCGTCTCATGCAGATGCAACTGTCAAGGCAGATGACAGACGTACCGGTAGGGATGACGATTATTCCTAAACAAGATCGATTTTTAAATCTATCCGAATCGCAGGAAAGAACCGATTGAGCAATAAATTGAGTTCTGATAGATCTGTTCCCGCCATTATTCTACATCGACAGCTTTACTATAGATAATTACTTATTCGTTTTGGTGTTGCCAGCGTAATTAGTCAAATGTAATGAATAATCGAATACAAAATAAATTAAATAATATTCTTGGTTACAAAAAACAGAACAAAGAAACTGCGTATCAAAACTTGAAAAGTTGCAATCCGCAGGAAAAACATCGGAACTCGTATTCAAGTTTCTAAAATCGACTAAAAAAATCTATAATTCATTGTTTATGATCGATAAAAAAAACAATTTAATTGACCTATAAAATCGATTCTAGATCGCCATCCCTAAGCCGGCGCCTGCGCAAGCCGCCATTACTGTTTATGTGTCATATTATGTGGAAGTGATTAATGAGGTTGAGGATGACATACCTCTGATTTTAGGGTACAATAACTACCTCTTGAGAGGCAGAATTAAATCGAGGCACGTTAATAGTCGCACCTATTTTACGTATTTATTAATTAGCAAAGATGATGCTGTAGCTAATACATTAATTAGATGCAATAGTCGGCTACTCATGCAGTTGCCTGGTTGGAAAGAGAACTGTGGGCTGTTGCGCTCATATAATGACTATAGTTTGGTTCTTGAGCTGGGGACGTTATAACGATATAACTGCTCCAGCTTCGTATTTAGATAATTATTTTGATGAGTATGAGGAATAATAAAGGTAATTAGTACTTAGCATAATGGTATTTCTGCTGATTTTACATGTCAAATACGTAGAACATCTATAGTGGTATACTTGTTGTAACATTAAATACACCTAATGACTACCTACATGAAAAGTCTGTTAATATTATGTGTTTTATACCTTTGTATACATTAGGTAGGTAACTTATTAATTTGTGTATAGATCTGGGATAAATTGAAGATAATAAAATAAAATATTATTCGTTATTCACGATTATTCACGTTTTTTTTTTCAATTAGAAACTGTTCTCTTATTTTGTTTTTAACTATCTGTGTTGTTTTGTACCTACATGAGTGATCTGTGGACATTTTATAAGTTGCGAGTAGTTTAGACATAATTACTTTAAAACTCGGATACTTGTGTGAAAATGAACACTTTTATTTAATAGTATATAAAGCGTAGTCTATAATAAATAAATATTTATTGTGTTTCAACTTAAGACGGATTTCCATACAATATCGGTCATGATCCTTTGAATTTGAATTGGCTAACCAGTTTGAAAACAACAATTTTCTACTGTATTAATAGTCTTTTGTAATGACATTTCGCAGTTTCAGTATTAATAAGAATAAAACTACTTTTACAAAAAAAAAAAAATGTTAAAAAGCTATTGCATTTTTTAGAAACTATTAATTTACTGTCTCTTTGGGTAACCAATAATAAAAAAAAATATTTTTTATTAAATTACCTGCGATTCCGCTGTTAAACTCAAATGATTTATGGGTCGTTCCACAGTTTCGTGCAAAAAGCACCTTTTTGTAGAATCATTTTTTTTTAGATATTCCGCATTTTTTTGCGAAATATCGAATACAGTTCGTTAACAGATTTATAAAAACTCGAAGGCACTTTTTTATCTTGTTTAGTTCCGGAGAAAATGATAACTGAAATTTCATGGTTGGATGGTAATGAAAACAGGAAGGAACGTAATGAATTGAGCTGCGATGGTTCTTCTCCATAGAGATCTACGTTTTGGAATGGGCAACTAGCTTCAACTTTCTGACTAACTGACTCTTTGACAATTCAAAAGTGCCTGTAAAGGGTTTAATTGAAATAAATGCTTTGAGTTTGGGTAATGAAAACAGGAAGGAACGTAATGAATTGAGCTGCGATGGTAATTTAATTTAAAGCGGCTGGTAATGAAATACCTACTGCACAATAATTGTGAAAAAAGATGAATGCAAATAAAACAAATATAACATTTTAATAATCAACATTTATTATCTAGACTTTGGTTTCCGTTAAATCAATATGAAGAAGAGATAGATTAATCACAGTTTTTTTTTTGTTTATAAACAAGCATCAAAACTATAAATGTTTAACAGTAATGTAATCATTTGTTTATAGCCATTAAATCACTAATAGTAAATACCCACTTAAGTGCTAACAGGTTTTTTAGTCTTACATGCAAAATCACAATACTACTACTAACTACTAAGAATAATAGAACGTAAACGTGGTTTTACTAAGAATAATAAAACCTTAATAAAAGCAACATTTTAAAATAAGTTAACAAAACACGTTATCAATACTCTCCCTAAATTCGAAATCTACGATTAATAATAAGGTTTAGACTTCTAATTTTAATAAACTTCTTCGAATAAATGTTTGTAAATTTGTCAAAATATTATAACTATAACAATCAAACATGAAAAGTTTACTATCAGTAACAATCTAAATGAAATCAAACCAAAGCGTTTTTCAAAAAATATTATACTCCTCACATCCTCCTGTCATCCGATTCTTCATAATATTTTTTATCATCTTTATTTGGTTTACCAGGGGTCTTATTATGAAGTATTAATGCCATCATTATTCCACTGCGAAAAAAGGATGGTGCTAGCAGCCTCATATAGCTCCGTCTCTCACTCACACTGGAATAATGGTGGCATTAATACGTCATAATACGGCCCCAGTCTTATTAAAATTAACAAATGATTCGAATTGCCGTTGGTGTTCAGAGTTAAATGCTGGCGTCAAAGTTTTTGGGACCACATTTTCCTTTAGTTTCCGATAAAATTTGCGATTTTCCCAAGTTAATTTTACGTCAGACAAAATCTTAATTTTAAGCGATTTGGCCTTAGACGTAGATGCACCTATATTAACCAACGGTGATAGTTGTAAATCAATTGGATTTGCTAGAGGTTGTAAGTTTTTGAAAATATCTGAATCATCTATGTTCTTTAAAACTATGGACGAATCTATGCTGTATAGAGACTCATTGTCATTGGCACATGAAACTTCATTCTGATCACAGTGAACAACAGATAGATTGATCTCATTCTCGTTACATTTATCAAAGCAAAGAAATCCTAAATGTTTATTGTGTATGCAAGTCATGTGGCAATTATGGCTCTCGAAACAACTTAGGATACGCAAAGTTATCATTTTTGAACTATCAACTGTCCACATTATCTGATGAACTTTCATTGTGCCTTTGAATCCGGGAATGTCAGGTGGAAATATTATTTCTTTAATATCGCGCTCCGTTATCATCTCGAAATGCACATTTGGTATGTTCTTAGTAACCAAAGCCCAAAAATCTTCATAAGAACCAACATCTCCACCATATTTGACGAAATTATCGGCAGTCCGTTTCACGACTGCCCCAATACCGTCCGGAGCTCCCTTGCCATGCCTGGATTCTTGATAATTCCAAGTCACTTTACTTATATTTTGGTCAATATCTTTAAATTTTGTGATCAAATAAAAAATAAACTTATTGCGATACTGACTTGAGGGAGAGTCGGATAGAAAGTGTACGGTTTCATAAGGCACTAAATATATTATCATCTTTAAAATAGGTCGTAGATGAGCCCATATGGCTTTAGCATCATGTTGTAAACAATTACTAACTGTACAAAAAGATTTAGTTTTAAATGTTCCACTATCACTATCTTTATAGTAAACAACGCCTGTGTGTAAGGATACTTGTTCTGTGCTTCCTCCATAATGAAAGGATTGTATTTCCTGATTATATTTCAAACAATAATTTTCACTGAAATCTATGTGTACTAGTATCTCCTTTTCGTTTAAATTCTGTTTCAGCTGTCTTATAACCTCGAACTGTACTATTATATTGAGATTGTGCTTAAGGAATGCGTCTAAAGTTGACTAATTTGTAAATAACATTTCGCGGATAATCTTCAAATTTCTTTTTATGGAGACTATTTTAACCCTTTGTATTTTGTCTTTTACTGTGTATGGCTTTTTCTCTACAACCCACTGATAGAAAACAATTTTTTTATCATTCTGAAATTCATTATAATTTAAAACTTTATTTAAACAGAATTTACATGTACGTTTCAGACATGTTTGCTTTACATCACAGCACAGACTCTTAATAACATCTGTTCCTGTGCTTTTAGTGATAATCTTCGTGTTTTTTAAAGCCTTAATCAGGTAATCAACATTTGAATGTAATTTACATTGAAAAGTATCTCGATCTGTTTTTGGAAAAACTACCCAATAAGGCCTACATTTACAGAACTTTGCATAACATTGTTCTTTAATAAACTTATCATGCAAGTTTTTTAAATTATCATTTAAATATCGCTTTTGTTTTTTCTCACCTGCTTTCTTTATAAATTTTCTTTTACCTGCTGCAACTCTACTATTAGCATCTTCTTCAAAAAAGGCCTGGATTCGATTATTCATTATGTTTTTTGTATCATTTGATACAGTTTTTTGTCTTCGCGAAAATGGCATTTGTGTAGTAATTTATATTTTCTTAATCTCTTATCATCTTTGACTATCGTATCCACAAAGCTTCTTTTGTCTTTTTTATTAGAGCTTTTATAGCTGTCTTCTAGGTTCCTTGTCAAAACTAAAGAGAAATTTCCTTTTTATTTCCTTCTTCCTTTCTATTTGAATATCAGACAATGATTCGTCAACTCTTTTTTCAACAGTGTCACACGCTTTTGGAGTTATATTATATCGTTTACGTAAAAGATCATTTTGTCTTTCTAGTTTACTAATTTTCTCTTTTAGTTTCTTAATTGTATTTGTATAAAAATAACGTAAACGCCTAATTTCGTTTTTCGAAATAGCTGATTGATCATCAGAAATATTTTGACTTGGACCTGGTTTAGCAAGCATCAAAGGATCTGGTCTGGGAGGTTCTTGATTTTCAAATTCACCCGATTCACTCTGGGGCGGTGAGTTTTCCGTCAATATCAGCTCTAATTTCCTTTTTTCTCCTTGTCTTTCTAAGTATTTTAGTGAATTTTTCCACCAGCGTCTTCTTAGTTCGCGTTGTGACCTAGGAGTCAAGTCTTTAATGCTGCAAATTTTCTTCTTCTGTTTCCTTGCTAAATATCTGCTTCTTTCTTTTTCTTTTTGTACAGAATATAACTCTGGATTTTCTTTTATTTTTGCATATTTTACATATTTCACATTTACGTAATCTATCTTTTTCTAGTTTTTCTTCCCTCGTTAACTTTTTACGTGGTTTCCAAATGTTGATTCTGAAAAAAAAAAAATTGATTATAAAATTTAACTCATCTATACAAATGCAAAAAACATGAACAAATATATCAATACTAGGCTCAGAACTATAATAAAAGTCGTAATCAACTAAGGTTAAACTTATTCATTTCTTTCCAAAACCTGTTCATTACCATCTTTCAAAATATAGGAGGGAAAAGATGGTAATGAAGTGGAGATGAATGAAGAAATCAAACATTTTTTTGGATATAATTGTTATTAACTACAGCACAAGTTAAATATTAACATATAGTCAAAATAAGCTTATGAGGCAAATATATCAAGCAATTAAAATAATCTAAATACTGCAGTTGTTTTTTAATTCACTGGAATGTAATGAGTCACTTCGCGGACGAAACACCATAATCGTGGCGGAGAACGAATGTATTTACGACGGCGATGTGCGCACATCCTTCTCGCTCCGATGTCGCGAGCCACTGACTGTTATTTAAAAAGGTAGCAACCAAGCAGAATACGTGATCGCATATTATACCTACATAATTTTATAAAATCTGAACACGGAAGGTGATGAACTTTTTCGCGTGACAATTTGAAAATGAGCGTTCTTCGATTATTACAGCATGATTTTCTTAATGAGAAAAAAATTTATCAATAGCTCAGAAGTTCAGCTTTAATATTATGTACAAAATAAAACCGTTAATTCAAAAGCATTTGCTTGCCAAGGTCGCTGCAAGGAAAGGGAGGGTAATGAATTTTTACACGGTTTTTTAATTTTCCTGAAAAATCCATTGGATAATCCTGAAATATAAAATATACTCCTTTTAGAGTAACTATTTTACTATATTTTGTGCTATAAATTATTAACAATAAATTGCCTGCCATAATAGCCTGGAAATGTTTTTTGCACGAAACTGTGGAACGACCCTTATTTAGCTTTTAAATGTCTCAAGTATGTATAAATAACCGCTGCTTACAAAAATAATTAGTTACCTACTTTTTTTTAACAAACAAATAAAAACATATTTTCTGAAAATAAGGGACACTTAGGTCCGTATTACAGAAGGAAACTCAAGTATTGATCTCTGTTTAAAACTAGTTTTAAGTCTGATTTTAATTGTAGAACGTTCCTCAAGCATAGATTCATTGATGGTAGTTCAGCTGAGTTTGGCTTTATTTTAGATCGTTACTCAGTTCGCGAATCGAACCCAAGCAGTGATTTGATCTATAATCACCCAAGTGTGGTCGAGACCGCGCTTGAGCATAGATTGTCATGTCCAATTGTACATTTTTGTTGTGTTCATGCGTTGTCGAGTTTCTATATTGTTGTTTTTTTGAATGATTTCTATCAAAATGGATGCAATTGAAAGGGTAATAATTAATAATAATTAAATAATAAATAATAATAATTTGTTTGACGATAATTCAAATAGAAGGTTGAACTTTACGTTCCTCTCAGATATTTAATACACAGGCCCAAAAAAATTGTGAAAACTCCAAAAAAAGGTACAGTTTTTCATGAGATGTGGTGATATATCATAGGTAGAATTAAATATTTCCCATAGCCCCAGAATTGCAAATTCTTGTGTGTTTACGTTTTTATGCGACGGCTTCAACAAACTGATATTTTCACATATTTGACCTACGTACTGACATTTTAAATAACATACCTATTTATGGCTATATGTAGATAAGTCTTTTAAGCTAGACTTATTTTTCTTACAAAATGACTAAACTTTACTTCAATAAATTAATGGGGGATTGTACTATTCGAGATCGAAATAGGTAATAACGCTGATTCCCTAAATAATTGGACTCTAAGGTATATTTTAATCAGAACCAAGTTGGTAAATAAAATAAATTGTAAACGAAAACAGGCTGATGCATAGACAATACACATCTCTGCTTGAGGCTCGATTTGAGTATCGATTCAGCTGAGTGTAGATTGATTACCGTTCTGGAATAAGACTGATGCTCAAGTACTGATTCTATACTTAAACAGTGATCAACTGATAGAAGATCAAACTGGACTTGAGGAACGTTCTGTAATACGGACCTTAGTGACCCAAGAGACAAATTGAGTGACTCAAGAGACAGTATAGGTATTACGGCAACAACTAACGAGAGCTCTAGACGTTGTATAGTACCTAGGGAACATGCACTAAGAAGCAGCAGACGGACAAATATAAACTACTAATAAGATAAACTGGCATTACATTTTCGTGTCAGAAAAGCTAAATATATTTTTCTTTAAAAAATAATGGTTACCCAGGGGATGACACTGTGCTTCCCATACAAATCAGAAATGTCCCTTTCACAAACCTAAAATGTTTACGCACTGTGCTTTAGTTTATCGCCAAATATCCCCTGGGTAACCCGTCCCTTGGGTCAACAAAAATAATCAAGTCTCTTGGGTAACCGCTATAGTAGCGGTTACCCAAGAGACTTGATTATTTTTGTTTATTGTGTTAACAGACAAACAGACGGATACCTAATAATTTGTTACTGATAAAACATGTACAAACTCTTCTTTTTATTTTATTTTTGTGTATTGGGTTGTTATTTTTTTTTTTTTAAGAAAAAGGTAAACCTCCAAAAACGCCATATGACAATCAAAAACTCATTGTGTTTTAGGCATAATGACTTTGATCAACCAACAAAGAAAAACAAAAGCGCTATAAAGGAAAATTGAAACAGAATCCAGGTAAGTATGAGGAGTAGAAAAAAAGCCTAGTGAAAGATCTGAAACCCAAAGCAAAAGGAAACGCCAGATTGATTTGGAGGCTAAGAAAAAGAACAGTCAAAAAACACGGAATAGAAATCTGAACAGGGTTCTTGAGTTTACTTTTCCTAGCTCACCAATAATAAAAGAGGAAAATATTCTACATGACGACGTCGAAAATGTTCCTATAAATAACGACAATGGTGGCATCCAGGTTCCTCCGCAACTTATTGCACCTGATTCTCCTGCAGCAATAAGAGGAAGAAAGAAAATAAAAAGAAATAGGTCAAAACTATACAAAGAAAACCAGAAACTCAAATTAGACGATGCAAAGCTCAAGCAAAGGTATGAAAAGTATAAAAAGAAACAGCAAAGATACACGAAAAAGTTAGAAGAGATAGAAAAGAAGAAGGTGAAGAAAGGAACTACAAAAGAGTACAAAATACCAAACGCTGAGTAATGCAAAAAAATGCGAAAGATACAATTCACTGAAGGAGTTAATTTTTTTGTATTTATTTATTTTATTTTATTGTTTTTTTTTTTTTTTAAACGTTTGAGGTAATTTATTTATTTAATTAGATATAACATAATAATAATGAAAATAAAAGTTATAAAACTTGCAACGTTACAATCTGTTATATCCTAAATTCTCTCTGCTTAGCTGTCTTATATCTTGTTTAACGTTCTTTCGTCTTCCCATCAACTGTTTAAAGTGCTAACGTGCTTCCTACTCTAACCGTGTAACCGTTATAAACTTTATATTTCAAATATAACCGTTCTCTATGAACTTTGAACTTTCATTTGGTGGACTAATCCCTACAATCTACATAATTTTATGTGCATGTATGCATTTGATAAGAATTGACAAGAACAATCAAATGGTTTTATGAACAGTCCAGGATTTATAATTTTTCATATATTAATAAATCATTCTATTCGTTCGGTCGGTTCGGATCCAACCGAACTTCATTTTGACGTTTATTGTAAACCCTACTCTGAAGGAGAAAAGTCAGATCGATAATCTCAGTTTGACAAGAGCTACATCGTGAAATTAATATCAAAATGTAGGACATGAAATACATAGCTATGTTTTGAGTATTGTAAGTATCGAATCTAGTGAATTATTACAATTATCTTGAGTTTTATATTTGTTTAAAGAGTTCAAGTGAATGTACCATATTTAAAATTCTAGCGAAACGGCATTACGTATACTTTTGGTAGAAGAGGCTCTCAGAGAAGAGCGTTTGGGCGCAGAAGGAATCGCAGACGATTTCGTGATTCCTTCAATACCAATTTAGTGCCCGACTCTAGAGTTTGTAGCTAAATACAAACTCAGTCGATCCCTTTACGAAGAACTCTGCCAGGATATAGTGCCCCTGTTACCCCGGAAGCGTAATCGCCGTGCGATTGAGCCTGCTACAAAGGTATTTTTGATACGTAAAACGCAGTAGTTTTTGTTTAATCATTAATCATTCTTAAAGATACTTGTTAAGTTTTACGCTCGCGACAGGCCCTGTAGGGCAGAATGATGATGCAGAATAGACCAGCCAACCGTCTCCCGATGTATACGAGAGGTCTCATTTGCAATGAATACACCCGAAATAATCAGAAAGTATATTAAATTTCCACTAAATGCAAGTGAAAGGACAATTACTTACAAAGTTTATATGTAGTGAGCACAATTTTTTGAAAGAACATACTGTAAGAAAAAAAGAGCTGAAGGGAGAATTTATATCCCAGATATCTTCCAGTTGTCTTTATTATAACTTTTGTGTCAAATTATGTTGCTTTTTATTTTCAGATTTTATGGAGAATATAATTAAACGGGTGATTGGGTGTATTGATTGTACACACATTGGTATTGTGAGGCCCAGTGAGCATGAGCGATGTTTCAATAGAAAACATTGCCACTCCATTAACACCCAAGTGGTAAGTCATTTTGTGAAACAATTACTAGATTTTGAAGAACATGATACATTCAAAGAGTCATAAGAGTATGTTTTCGAGATATGCGACTGACTGTGTTAATTAAAATGTAGATACTACTTTTGGTGGAGCCACACATGATGCGTTAATTTGATCTCAATTTAAGATCAAGAGGCATCTGAAGAGTCTCACCGAGACATCATATCTGTTAGGCTAGTATAAATTATTTGTACATTTTTCAAATACACTATACAAATACGTAAAATTAATAAAATTTCATCCATAATATTTTACTTCGACATGTAATTCAGATACCCTTTAAGATAATATCTTATGACACCTGTAGGTAATGTTCTAGAAGACAGGTATAATGCTGTGCGTATGCGTGCCCGCTCCACCATTGAACGCACATTTCGGATACTCAAAGGTCGATGGGGGTGTCTATTGGCAGCGAGGGAGCTGCATTAATACCCAGATAGAGCAGGCAGAATAATCTTAGCCTGCTGTGTTTTGCATAAGGCCGGCCCTTGCACATACGAGTGAGTGCTCCGGGTAACCGCTACTATAGTAGCGGTTACCCAAGAGACTTGATTATTTTTGTTGACCCAAGGGACGGGTTACCCAGGGGATATTTGGCGATAAACTAAAGCACAGTGCGTAAACATTTTAGGTTTGTGAAAGGGACATTTCTGATTTGTATGGGAAGCACAGTGTCATCCCCTGGGTAACCATTATTTTTTAAAGAAAAATATATTTAGCTTTTCTGACACAAAAATGTAATGCCAGTTTATCTTATTAGTAGTTTATAAACCGTAAATATTAGTATTTCTTCTTGAGTCCACACTCGTATACTCATGAGGACAGCCACGGAACAAGAAAAAGTTGATCGACCATTCGTTTCTTATAAATGATTAACTCTGTCCCTCTCTTTGTCCCCTCCTCAAAGCATCTGTAGCAGATGTAGCAGGCTGATATGTGAACTGCCGGGAGTTCTCCGATTCAAAATTATCTTCGGCTAACTCCGGAGCACTCACTCGTATGTGCAAGGGCCGGCCTTATGCAAAACACAGCAGGCTAAGATTATTCTGCCTGCTCTATCTGGGTATTAATGCAGCTCCCTCGCTGCCAATAGACACCCCCATCGACCTTTGAGTATCCGAAATGTGCGTTCAATGGTGGAGCGGGCACGCATACGCACAGCATTATACCTGTCTTCTAGAACATTACCTACAGGTGTCATAAGATATTATCTTAAAGGGTATCTGAATTACATGTCGAAGTAAAATATTATGGATGAAATTTTATTAATTTTACGTATTTGTATAGTGTATTTGAAAAATGTACAAATAATTTATACTAGCCTAACAGATATGATGTCTCGGTGAGACTCTTCAGATGCCTCTTGATCTTAAATTGAGATCAAATTAACGCATCATGTGTGGCTCCACCAAAAGTAGTATCTACATTTTAATTAACACAGTCAGTCGCATATCTCGAAAACATACTCTTATGACTCTTTGAATGTATCATGTCCTTCAAAATCTAGTAATTGTTTCACAAAATGACTTACCACTTGGGTGTTAATGGAGTGGCAATGTTTTCTATTGAAACATCGCTCATGCTCACTGGGCCTCACAATACCAATGTGTGTACAATCAATACACCCAATCACCCGTTTAATTATATTCTCCATAAAATCTGAAAATAAAAAGCAACATAATTTGACACAAAAGTTATAATAAAGACAACTGGAAGATATCTGGGATATAAATTCTCCCTTCAGCTCTTTTTTTCTTACAGTATGTTCTTTCAAAAAATTGTGCTCACTACATATAAACTTTGTAAGTAATTGTCCTTTCACTTGCATTTAGTGGAAATTTAATATACTTTCTGATTATTTCGGGTGTATTCATTGCAAATGAGACCTCTCGTATACATCGGGAGACGGTTGGCTGGTCTATTCTGCATCATCATTCTGCCCTACAGGGCCTGTCGCGAGCGTAAAACTTAACAAGTATCTTTAAGAATGATTAATGATTAAACAAAAACTACTGCGTTTTACGTATCAAAAATACCTTTGTAGCAGGCTCAATCGCACGGCGATTACGCTTCCGGGGTAACAGGGGCACTATATCCTGGCAGAGTTCTTCGTAAAGGGATCGACTGAGTTTGTATTTAGCTACAAACTCTAGAGTCGGGCACTAAATTGGTATTGAAGGAATCACGAAATCGTCTGCGATTCCTTCTGCGCCCAAACGCTCTTCTCTGAGAGCCTCTTCTACCAAAAGTATACGTAATGCCGTTTCGCTAGAATTTTAAATATGGTACATTCACTTGAACTCTTTAAACAAATATAAAACTCAAGATAATTGTAATAATTCACTAGATTCGATACTTACAATACTCAAAACATAGCTATGTATTTCATGTCCTACATTTTGATATTAATTTCACGATGTAGCTCTTGTCAAACTGAGATTATCGATCTGACTTTTCTCCTTCAGAGTAGGGTTTACAATAAACGTCAAAATGAAGTTCGGTTGGATCCGAACCGACCGAACGAATAGAATGATTTATTAATATATGAAAAATTATAAATCCTGGACTGTTCATAAAACCATTTGATTGTTCTTGTCAATTCTTATCAAATGCATACATGCACATAAAATTATGTAGATTGTAGGGATTAGTCCACCAAATGAAAGTTCAAAGTTCATAGAGAACGGTTATATTTGAAATATAAAGTTTATAACGGTTACACGGTTAGAGTAGGAAGCACGTTAGCACTTTAAACAGTTGATGGGAAGACGAAAGAACGTTAAACAAGATATAAGACAGCTAAGCAGAGAGAATTTAGGATATAACAGATTGTAACGTTGCACCTTGCAATCATCCAGGAGACGGTTCAGGCCAGTGTTCCCTATCCATACTACCTTCGGCAATCAAGTGTGAGACGGCCACGGAAGTAAAGGCAATAAATAATAAGTGTACTAATCTGAGCTCTTATTATTCACAAACCCCTACATACCTACCTGCTGACAACCCCCTAAAGGGTAAGTGTCACAAGATAGATTAGATTTTACGTGCGCGCGGCGTTTAGCTGATTTTAGGCAAGCAATCACGTGAGTGGCTTGCGCAGCAGCGGACAAAGGACTGGCGCGTGAGCAATGATCATGCGACGAAACCGAACTTTCACGAACGGAGCGCGTGGCGCGGCGGAGACGCCGATAATGTACGATCGATTTACTCGGCTCGCTTGCGGCGATGCCGCTACACGATAGTTTAAATTGACATAATTAAGCTCAGCAGACAGGTAAAGCAACATTAAATTTAAATGGATGGTTCCATTTAAATTTTATGATGCTTTACCTGTCTCTTTAGAATCCAACACGGCGCTTTTTATAGTAGGTTTTTTTTTTAGGTTCATTGCGGTAGGTAAGGTATTTTATGCGACAAAATGAAGGAGTAATTCAAAAAATCTAATCTTGGCGTGTAGTGTCGACAGCCCAAATTTAAAAGTATCCGGGTTCTCTACGTTTTTTTTATTCAGTTTATTGAAGTTTTTTGATGTTTGCCCAGATATGTAGCACCTCATCGTAGATGACGTGTTTGTCGCAGCATTGCAAACCTTTGCATCAATCATGGTAAATGCCAAAGTATGCTTTATTTCTAATATGCCACCATTCGTTCTCGGTAGTTCACTCATTTTCAGGTTTTTTATTTGATTTTCTAACGAAACAGATTCTTATTGGTCTGCAGTATCTTGAGGAAGAAGGTTTTGCCAAATAATATTTTTTTGGTACCAATATTGCTTATCAGTCTTATGGGCACAAATGAACTCTGGAAGATATTTGAATCACTATCTGTACTATTTCCAAATTTATGTTTAAATTGTTGTTGTTGACAACCATCACAACCCCATTTTGATAATAGCTCTAAAGCGCTTCTTTCTTCTTCAGTTATACTTTCGAGTACTTCATCTAAGTACATACACAACCATGCAGATGTATGATCTAAAAGATCCTGCAAATTTATTTCAGCACATGTTTCTGTAACTCTCATCGACTCTTCGTGCGGATAACAATCTTTCTTTGCTTTTTTTACAAGCGAATAACAAGGATAAATATTCATGTTGGCAGCATGAATAACTTCGTATTGTTTTCTTGTCATATCAGCTTCCACGAAAATAGCTAATGCTTGCGATGGTGTATGCTTCTTGAATATCTCTTTTTGAGTAGAACTAAACCGTGATCTGTATTTTTTGGCTCTTGTTGGCGTTAAAGTCATATCTTTCATAACCATAGACGCGTCACTATATCCTGCATCACGCTGGCTCATTTGGGCTGCATAGGTTAACTGTTCACAAGGTACTTGTTCTCTCACAAGTCTTTGTTTGATCGCTCGATTCCTTGAAATCATTGGTTGGTCGCCCGGACTTTCTTGTTGTCCACGTAGGTAGTTTTATAGAAGTATTGAGCCATTGTTCATTTTTTGTTAAAAAGCGTTCTTCCTTATTAATGGCGGCTGTCCATTTTTGTTTGAATTGAAACTTAAAAGTTTTTAAGGCAAGTCTCAGTGAACCTTGTCTATTTTCAGGGCATTTCGGGATTGTTTTAAGACGATTTTCTAAAAACACGAATTTTTTATCTATTTTTCTGTCCAAACATTGTTTTAAGACTTCATAGAGTGATTTTCTAGTCATTTCCATCGATGTCACTGGAGATTCTGGAATAAAACAATAAAGTAAAACATTGTTCAATAAAACCTGATTTCGACTTAGTAAGTTAAATCATTTTTATTTTTAAATGCCGTGTATATGCGGGACATTTTCCTTTGAAACCCTTATCCAGAATAATGAAATTCTACGTTACATCCAAAATCATAAGTTAACTAGGCTTAACTCTTTAACAAAAACACCTTTAATTACAGTGTTTATAAAAAAAAACTTGCATTTTTTAGTGCAGAACGTTTAAGGTATGACTTTATCAACTATAAAACCAAAATAAACATGTTTTAATAAAGTAGCTACTTATCTTCTTCTTCAACATCCATAATGGTTATCATAAAATTTCACCAAACACAAAATAAATGCAATTTAAAAATTACGTTTTAACCGTAGCGCCGAGAACGAAGTCGTACGATTCACGCAATGACTGGGTTCCGACTGCTGCTACGGTTGGTGTAGGGGTGGGGGGTAACCAAAATGGCCGTTTCGTGACGATAATAGCTATTGGGCTTTAACGATACATAAGTTGTAACACAATCAATCAAAATTCGAGAAGTCGACTTTTGATCGACTTTTCATTTTAAATACTCCTCTGCTGACATTGAATCCATCTTTATTTTACAAAAGAGAGCTGTCAGAGCCATTTATAATCTATGTCGTCGCAAATCTCTCAGGGAAGTATTTAAAAAGATTAATATTATGACGGTACCTTGCCAATTCATTTATGATAATATTATGTATGTGAGAAAAAATCTACATCTTTTTAATAAAATAAGTGAGACATAATTGTAATACTAGAAATAAAGATAAAATAAATCAACCATTTTTCAGACCATCTAAAGTAAATACATCTTTTATTGGGTACTGTGTTAAATGTTACAACAGAATACCTTGTGATATATTAGAATTAAATAAAAGAAAATTTAAAACCCATTTATAAAGTACACTTTGTAAAAAGCATATTACAAATTAGAGGATTATATCCAAGATAAAAATGCTTGGAAACATGCTGGTCCTGCTCCATAGGACAATTAGAATATAGACAAAATCTAACTGGTTGCTAATTTAATTGTATAATATTATTTTTTATAACATTGATTTTATATTCTGTGATTACTTGAACTCACACACTGACTTATTATTAGTAGTACTTGTTAAAATGTTAGGAATATCGTATAATTTTACAATGTTTGTAAAAATATGTGAGCACCATGCATCTATCACATAATTAATTTGTCATTCCTTCATTTTTCATTCTTTTTACCTATCGTGGTATAGTAATCTTATTCTAGGTGCATCGTCTTCACATATAATTATATAATTAATGTATACAAGATATTGTGAAAATATTTTAAAAGAGTAACGGTGGAGTTTCTTGCCCATTCTTCTCCATACGAAAACTACCTTTTAGAATGGGCGACTAGAATCTTATATATTTTTTTGTAAATGTTGACGTTCTTATGTGCCTTTTTTGTGCCTAATTGAAATAAATTATTTGACTTTGACTTTGTGGTATACTTAGGTGGTTCAGTAGCGTATTTAATCGTTCTTTAACAGGCAAGTGATACAATAGCCGTTCAACAGTAAATATAATCCCAATGAAAATACAAAGGCGTGCTATAGAGTTATTGTACGAGCATTTGATATAAAGTAGAGTTATAAGTACCTTTTAAAACACCGCTAACTCTAAACCCTTAATTTGGCAAGACAAAAAAGTCGTATTACGAAGATGCCGTTAATATATTGTGTTCATGTGCATTAAAAACACACGGGAAAAATAAAATAAAAATTCTTACCTGAAGGGTTTCCTGAAAACACAATTTATTTATTTTGGTGCCAACAATTATTTACACTGGTTATGGGCATAAAAAACAAGCAAAAACAGATAAACAATAGTGCACAATCACTTATAGGTAAACTCATCATGCAAAACGAAAGTTGTACATACAAAAGAGAGAATAAAGCTACCTTAATTTATATCAACTATTATTATCTAAAATGTTAAATGTTATATTGATCCTGACACAGAGAACAAAGAGAGAAAAAAAAGTTAAATTAATCCTTATCCAGGTTTTTCAGTCTTCGCTTTTAAACTGTATAATGAGTCAAAGTGCAACAACGTTAAGTATACTCAACAAAATGCGATGATTAAAAAAATAAGGTCATATATATATGGTGGTGGCTTGGTGGTATTCGGCGCACCACCAAGTAGTAATGTTGAGTAACGATAATTTTTGCAAGTTTGTGAGTTTGAACTGCAAAAATGTCAAGCGCTCCGCTCAGAGTATTCGTGAACTATGTAAACAATTGGATGTGATTGCGCTGCAGTAAACATGGTTGCTGCCTGAGGAAATTCGTTTCTTGACACAATAAGTGATGAGTTCAGCAGTGTTGGAGTATCAGCAGTAGACACGTCAGCGGGCATTCTTCGCGGTAGACCGCATGTTGGCGTTGCCCTTCTGTGGAGAAAACGTTTTTTTCCATGATGTGGTTGTTGTTCAGTGCGGTAAAACACGCATTTGTGCAGTGAAAATTGTGATTAAGGATAAATCCTTCTTAGTATTTAGTGTTTACATGCCCACGGATACCGTGTCGAATTTAACGGATTTTACGGACATCTTGAGCTCGGTGAGTGCCATAATTGATAACTGTAGTATACAGGATTACTGGTAATTCGACGTATATCCGTCAGGGGCTGATAAAGGGGGCCAAATGCAACAAATTGAAACCCCCATATGTATGGCCGAAATTCAATAGTATTCGAGATATTTGAATTTTAAGGGTTTTTCGATATTTACCCAAAATTTGACATTTAATTCCAAATAAAAAAAAACTACACATTTGAATGGGTACCATTAAAAATCATGTTGTAGCTAGCACTTCAATTAAGCTATGGACATAGTTAAAACTACTTAATTTAACAAAATAATTAAAATAATTAACGATATAAGAATAACATCTTACCAATATTTTTATTTTACGCTTCAAAAATGTTGCCTCCTCACAAAAATTTCTATGACATTAATCGTAAAAATAACTAGAAAAACTTGCCTATTCTGTAAGCTTTCCAAAAAGGTATAAAAATCAATTTTAAAATACTTAATTCGTGGCATGGCATGTGTTTGAACCGGCGCGGGGAGAGAAATAATGTGTGTTTTAGTTTATGATCCTTGCTAAAACAACCGATTTTACTGGCGGAAGTGTAGTTTTTTTTTTATTTGGAATTAAATGTCAAATTTTGGGTAAATATCGAAAACCCTTAAAATTCAAATATCTCGAATACTATTGAATTTCGGCCATACATATGGGGGGTTCAATTTGTTGCATTTGGCCCCCTTTATCAGCCCCTGACGGATATACGTCGAATTACCAGTAATCCTGTATAGATTATGTTTACATGTTAGGAGATTTTAATGCGCACCCGTCTGAGCAATTTTATGATGAACTCGCAAGTTATTGTGCCGATCAATCATGGACGTGTGTTGATACAGAAATGTTAGGTTTAAGTTCAAACACGTATACATTCTTGAGTGAGACTCACGGGTCAAGGAGGTGGCTGGATCACTGCATAGTGACAGAAGCGGCTGTGGCCTCCGTCAGGAATGTGTATGTAGTTTATGATGTGCTTTGGTCAGACCACTTGCCACTGGCAGTAGAATGTGACTTGAGTGTGATGCTACCAAAGAAATGTGTTAGTACTGTAAATGTAAACAAGGTTATGTGGGGAGAGAGAAGTCAAAATCAGTTAGAAGCTTATGAGCGTGTATGTCGTGAAAGATTAAAAACTAATTGACTTCCCACATATACTTGGTGAATGCTGTGATAGTATGTGTAATAACCCTAGCCACAAGATTGTTATTGAGAAGCTGTATTCAGACATCGTACATGCCTTAAGTGAGGCTGCTGTGATAGGTCGGGGAGGCGGCAATGGGTGCACTAAGCGGGTAATAGTTGGCTGGAACAAACATGTTGCGGAGGCTCATAGGGATGCTAGGCAGAAATTTCTATTGTGGACGTGGTATGGCAAACCTTCTACTGGGTTACTTTATAACGAAATGCGTGAGGCTAGAAAAGTCTTTAAGTCAAGGTTAAAGTGGTGCCAGGATCATGAAGACCAAGTTAAAATGGACATTCTAGCCTCACACCATGCTAGAAATGATTTTCGTAGTTTCTGGAAACACACAAATAAATTGAAAACCAGACCGGGAATCCCTGTGAGCGTCGGTGGTATGAATGAGCCTGAGGATATTGCGAATCTTTTCAAAGAAGCATTCTTTGTAAAAATCTCCTCTAGGACCGTCACGGTCGGTGCTCGATGTTGTGCCCGGCTTGGAAATAGGGGTAAAATTTAAGTCTTGGGAGATTGCTCGAACTATTAGACGTATGTCAGGGGGTAAGTCCCCCGGTCATGACGGGCTTAGTATCGAGCACCTCCGATATGCTGGCCCTCACTTGCCCAGGGTGCTTGCTATGTTGTATGCCTTTTGTATGAGTCATAGTTACCTGCCCGGTGAGATGATGCGAACGGTGGTTGTGCCAATTGCTAAAAACAAGACTGGTGACATCGCCGACAGCGGTAACTATAGGCCCATTTCACTAGCTACTGTGATCTCAAAGGTATTTGACAGCATGCTTAATACACAATTAGGTAGTCATACTACTATACACGATAACCAGTTCGGATTCAGAGCAGGGTTATCAACAGAGAGTGCGGTGTTTTGTCTTAAGCATGCTGTGACGTACTATGCGAGATGCGGGACGCCTGTTTATGCCTGCTTCCTGGACTTGTCAAAGGCATTTGATCTGGTTTCCTATGATGTGTTGTGGAGTAAGCTAGAGCGGGTAAATTTACCCACAGAAGTTTTAAACATTTTAAAGTTTTGGTATGGAAACCAGATCAACACTGTACGATGGGCTGGGGCGTTTTCTCGTCCTTACGGATTGGAGTGTGGGGTGAGGCAGGGTGGATTGAGCTCACCCACGCTTTTCAATCTTTATGTGAACGAGTTGATTGGCGAGCTCGCAGTACCAGGCTCGGATGCTATATAGACGGTACCTGCGTCAATAATATCAGTTACGCGGACGACATGGTACTGCTGAGTGCGTCAGTCTGCGGCTTGAGGAAATTGGTTGCTCAATGTGAGGCGTATGCTAAAGTTCATGGCCTCGCATACAACACCAAGAAGTCAGAGGTCATGATCTTTGAGGCTGGGGGCAAAGGTCCTGATGCAGTACCGCCTGTAATGCTTTATGGTACACCTTTGCAGAGAGTCTACAGGTTTAAATATCTTGGTCATGTATTGACTCCCGACCTCAAAGATGATGATGACATTGAACGGGAGCGGAGGGCGTTGTCGGTTAGAGCGAACATGCTGGCTCGCAGGTTTGCTCGCTGCTCACTTCCTGTTAAAGTCATGCTCTTTCGAGCGTACTGTACTGATTTTTACACGTGCAGCCTGTGGGCTAGATTTACGCAAAGATTGTACAGTGCACTCCGCGTTCAATACAACAATGCATTTAGGATGCTGGTGGGGCTGCCCCTTTTCTGTAGCGCGTCAGGGATGTTCGCGGATGCGCATGTAGATTGCTTTCACGCAAAAATGCGTAAAAGGTGCGCTTCTCTGGTGCGCAGGGTGTGGGGCAGCTCCAACAGTGTCTTAAGCATGGTTGCTAGTCGCCTGGACTGTGTATACGTGGGTCACTGTTGTGCCGTCTCTCATGGGATGTCGCGACAGTGACCAACCGTGCATTGTTCGTGAATGTTTTCTTTGTTTTTGTGTAGTGTCTGTGATTACTAACATAGTCGTAAGTTTTACTAACAACCCTTGTTGAGTCTTGGTAACTTTAATAAAGAAAAATTCTATTGTATTCTATATGTAACTGTTGTGTATACTTTACAAATCCAGCTTACCAACACTTTTAAATTAAACAAAATGTAGGTATATTAAAAAAAAAAATTTGAAAGAAACGTTTATATGTAGTAAGAATAGTTAATTATGGTGATAATTGAAGTGACAATTTCTACCTTTAACAAAACATAGCCTAACGTTACATTTTATACAAAAAACGGTGATAAACCCTTTTTTACAATATGCACATCGGCCATATTCCTTACCATGCTCAGGGAAATGGTCGATAATGTCGTATTGTATGTCATCTACAGGCCTGGGACGTTAAGGTTTTTTTATTTTACCTTCAGGGTTTAAATCTTTTATTGTAGTTTTATCTACATTCCTTCCTTTGTGAAGTAATGCTCTATAAATTTCGAGGCGTAATTCTTTCAAAGGTTTAAACTTTTTAACTCCCTTTCGTGTATTATCTCGCCTGTATGTATATTTACCAGGCATTGTTGACGCAGATGTCTAGTAACTGAGAAAATATTGAAAGATACCAGCGTCTGCTTCTCATTTCTGTGCGGTATAGCGCTATGAGCATATCCGCCAAATCAACGCCGCCCATATGGGCATTGTAATGCTTCACAATGTTAGGATAGTCTCACTTTGGTATGTGTTATTCTAACCTCTAGTTACGCTGATGCGTAACTAGAGGTTAGAATAACACATTTGTTATCATTCCATTTTAAAAGCAATAGTTTTGTCTTGTTGCACACAGTTTGACTGAAAGATCCTCTTCCTTTAGATTTCAGAACCTTATCACTTTTTAGCTTGTTAGAAGCAATTCTTAGTCGATTTGCACGCATTGTACCTAGACTAAATATGCCATAAGTATTCCTGAGATGGTGGATCAGCTCCAATGTGGAAAAAAAGTTATCAAAGTATACACGGCTTCTTCTGTACAGTTTTACACAGTCTCAAAACTGCTTTAGCTCCCCAACCTAAGCCTTCCTCTTCTTCTGTAAAACTACATTCTTCAAACATGTACGTGTATTGGTACACCAATAATCTAAATAAGATGGCATGGAAACAATACCCATTATTACTTTTAAGGCCAAGAAGCTTTGCAACTCTTCAACAGTCAAATTTATTGATCGGCCCGTCGTCTGCAGAGAATACATATAAAAATATATATTTGAAGACATTGCCTGTCTTCAAATATGTATTTCGTCAAATAGATCTTCAGAAAAGAAATCGGTAAAATAATTGAAAGCATTCTTTCCATCGGGAAGGGGGCTTTCAAACGTATCAGGATCTAATTCGGCACGATGGAGGAAACGACCAAAAGACCATTTGAACTTGAGTTCAATTTTCTTCTTGGGTACACGTCGGGGCTGCCTATATCCATTCAAGTTCGCTGTGTTATTATGAGGAACGGAACGTCACCGTCCACGTAAACATCAGCTGCGTTATTTAAAATCTTTTATAACTAAATAAACAATATTTAAGTGTTAAAAAACAGTGAATTAGTGAAAGGACACTCCTATACATGTGTGACAATGTTATGAAGGAAAAAGATTTACAACAAGTGAAGTTATAAACAATATAAAAACTGTGAAAAATTTTAACGGTTTCAAAAAACAACAAACTTTTTGTGACATAAACAGTGCATGTATGTAAATATAAACTACAAATAGTGATATACTGCATGATTTTGATCCTAACTCATGAAAAACCAGTGACTTAGAATATGAAAGTGAAAAGAATCATTTAAATCCTAACCGTTCGAAACGTTCGTTCCTCAAACAAAGAATTGAACTTTGTACCTGCCCGACACCTGACATAAAAGCGTTATCGGATCAAGAGGTATCCAGTCACCTAATTCAGAAACGTTTACTAAGTTCATGTGGCTCGTTGGCACAACGGGCGACGGCCAAACTTCGCTAACCGAGTGGGCGCAAGTTCAAACCCCGCAGTAAATTGCTCTTTTTGTGAATGTTAAAGATATCAGTAATATTCTTTACATCAAAGTATCAAGATAATAAACGAAGCTTGCAAATAAAATTACTTCAGATCAACTTTACGTTCTGATAAGTTTAAAACATGTCATCAGAGGGCGCCACGATAGCTACAACTAAAATGGATTCCGACAGCAATAACATAACTTACCGTAAACTTAAACCCTATAGAACGAGCTCATTAACCGACATATCTAACATATCAGATAATAACGAGAAAAGTATATTCGATGCAACAATGATGAGCTTACCAGATAGTTTTAACGACAATAGCGGAGTCATAAATGATCTTACTGAACAAAACAGAACACTTAAAAATCAATTATTGAGCGCCCAACAAGAAATAGAAAATTTAAATAGTGAAAACTTTCTTCTCAAATCCGATTTACAAAATAAAATAAAAACTATTAACACGTACAAGAAAATATGCTCAACGCCTGAGAAAAAAAGTATTACACCGTCACGCAAAGATAAACTGCACCAAATAAACTCACCAAATTCCCTAAATCAGGAATCGCACCGCAACAAGCATAACAAAGGGACACAAAGTACTAATAGCCGTACTCAGACGCCAAATAAAGTAAAAGAGGTATCTACGCAAAGCAACAAACATAATAAAGAGACACAAACAACTAAAAGCATAGTAAAAGAGGCATCTACTTCCAAAGAGCAGATTTCAAACAGATTATCGAAGCCTAAACAAAAAAACAAACTGTGTTCTGAGTTCTAACACAAAAAAGGGATCCTCGTCAACGTCAATTGAAGAAGTTTTCTCCGATCACTTCGACTACTGTCACTACATAATGCCCAATAGCACAACAACACGGCTCGTAAATAATATCGAACATAAATTAAAAAACTTCACCTTAAACGACTATTGCTTGCTTTTCATTGAAGGAAATGATATAAAAGAGGAGAGCAACTATATTAATATAATAAGGACAATAAATATATCTCTCAGAAAAGTCACACACACCAACATAATAATCTGTCTCCCTACATATATAACAGGAGCACCGATATACAACTTTAAAATTGACATGTTTAACAACCTCCTTTATCTGGACATACTAAATCATGAGTACGCATACATCTTCGACAGCAATCGTTACTTATCACATGAGATATTCTCTTACTCTACAGGCAAAATTAATAAATACGGAATGAGAAATATATATGAAAATATTATGAGTAACATACTAGTCGATTTACATCTATTTGGTTAGATCAACGTACAGAATAATAATCACATACAATAAAGTGTTTCCGACAGAAACGAGCAAAGCGCAAGCCACAAGGAAAATTCAATTTTTTTTCGTCTACAATAACATATATATCCTACACCAAAATATTGCCGGACTACTAAACAAAAGTGACCTCCTCAATGTTTGTTTGGAAGAGCTGCAAAGTGAGAAAAAATCTATCGATGTTGTATGTATTACGGAACATTTTATGACGCCTGAACAAGAAGAATTATTTAATATACCTAACTATAACATAGCTATAAGTTTCTCAAGAGAATGTAAAAGAGGTGGCGCATGTGTATTAACAAAAATTGGACATAACTATAAAGTGGTTAATTTAAACAATTATTGTGTAAAAAAAATGATTGAATGTTGCGCAATTGAATTAACCGAACATGGTATTATTGTTGTGTGTTATAAAAGGTTATCGTTTGTGGAGACTTCAACATAAATACATTAAAAAGAAATAAACAAACCCTAGATTTTGAATATATACTTTTAAGCTATAATTTACAATTGCAATTCTCACAACCAACTAAAATAAGTAGTGGGACATGTTTGGATAATTTCGCGCACAATATCAGAGGTTGCAAGGGGGAAATTATTGAATTTGGATTGTCAGATCACACCACACAGGTTTTAAGATGCCCAGTTAAAAAAAACGTGTGTTATTAAGTCATGGCGTATTAGACGCAGAAACTCTTGTCAGGAATATTTGGATAAATTTGTAAATTGCATGAAAAGTCTCTCATTCTCAGATGTATACAATACTTCGGACCCTAATGAGGCTTATGCCTGTTTTTTGGATCTATTTCAATGCTTTTACAATCTCTGTTTCCCTTACGAAACTATCACAAAGTCACTAACTAAAAAATCTAAGTGGACCTCAAAGGGAATAAAAAAATGCTGTAAAAGGAAACGTGTGCTTCTGTGGCAATACAGAACTAAGCCCAACCTCAAGAACAAAAATGCGTTCAAAGCATATTCACATAGACTTAAAAAAATTATAACTCTAACACAAAAATCACAAAATAACTATTTTATCAAAACAGCAAAAAATAAATCAAAAGCGACATGGACCGTAATAAACAATAATAAAGCCTACTTTCCTAAAGAACCTATAACTGAAATAAAAACTGACACAAAGATGGTTACGAATCCTACTGAAATAGCCAACTCCTTTAACGAATATTATATTAACCAAGTATCTAATTCAAACCATAGCATAACACAAGAAATCCCCATTAATTCAAACACTTTGAATTCTTTATTTATGGAGCTAACTTTGCCGCTTGACATCATGAATCATATTGGATCTCTTAGGGATACAAACAGTGTAGGTAGTGATGGAATATGCACAAAAACTGTCTCTACATAGATACATAGCTCCTCATCTTAGTTACATAATCAATCTAAGTATTGAGAATGGTATCTTCCCGGATAAGCTCAAAACCTCCATAGTTACTCCACTATACAAAAAGCAAGACAAATGTCTTATGAAAAATTATAGACCAATTGATTTGATACCTATATTTGCAAAGATATTTGTAAAGCACTTTATACATAGTTAGAGAAATCAAACATTCTAGTTAATGAGCAGAAAGGATTTCGCAAGAACAGGACAATTAACATGGCAATCCATGATCTGATATGCCTTATCGAATGTGGATAAAAGAAATGCTGTATGTGCTATATATATGGACCTTACGAAGGCTTTTGACTATGTAGATTATAAGATATTATTAAATAAATTAGAGAAATATGGTATAAGAGGAAATATTTTGAATCTCATTGAATCTTACTTAGGCAACAGAAAATAGATTTTAGAAATAACACGAATATGCCCACGCACTGGAAACGAGAAAAAATACAGATCCAGTAGTAGGATAATTAAATACGGAGTCCCACAAGGCAGTGTGTTAGGACCTCCACTATTCTTGACTTATATAAATGATCTGCCTAGAGAAATAAAGCATCCTATGGTACTATTTGCTGACGACAGCACGGTAGTAGTAAAATGTGACGATCCTAATACATACGAAGCAGAGATAAATTTGACATTGAATAAAATAATTACTTGGCTAAATAATAATAATCTTGTCATAAATCTAGAAAAGACTAAAATAATGCACTTTTATCAAAGGATTCCTAATATAAACCTTGACATTGACTATTTGGGGACTAAAATAGAGTCAGCAAGTATGACTAGATTCCTTGGTGTTATTATAGACAACAACTTGTCCTGGAAACCGCAAACGGACGATATTTGTAAACAAGCTAATAAATTTTCATAAACTGGCTAAAATTGTAAGCTTAGAATCACTTTTAATGGCCTACCATGGCTATGTTGCATCCACACTAAGATATGGCATTATATATTGGGGCAATTCAGTAAATAAAGAGTATGCTTTCAAAGCCCAAAAAAGATGCATCAGAGCTATGTGTGGTTTACAAAGTACTGACAGCTGTCAACCTCTATTTAAAAGCCTCAAAATCTTAACCTTGCCTTCTCTGTATATTTATGAAGTAAACGTATTTGTTAAAACAAACATCACCCTATATGAAACATTATAGGAAACTACGTGATAAAAATAAGTTAGAGCTTCAAGTACCACATGCGGGTACGGCTTTAATGAGGAAAAGCTTTTTTTGTATGGCCCAAAGAATATTTAATAAGTTACCTTGCTCAATAAAAAGTCTAAATTTAGTAAATTTCAAGCATAAATTACGTACTATATTAATACAGAAATGTTACTATTCTCTTAGTGAATATTTTGATGACAACTCGTTGACAATATAATAATATTTGTTTCGTATTATAACATGACTAATTTTATGCATGTCGACTAATAGTAATTCTATGGACGATGTCAATTTTAAACATTTTTCTTATCATCATTTAACTTATTGACATTTTAATTATTTAACATTGACACTATCGCATTTCGTTATATAATGACATTACCAAATACCTACTACCTATTGCATTTTATTAAATTACATAATATTTATATAAATTGACATTGTTACTAGAATTATTATAAATGAAGATACATTGGCAAAAGCCTCCCATAAATGTATATTTGATTATTTGTACGCCAAATGGCAAAACATAGAGAAACTATAATTATAACAATCGTAACATCTTGCACACTTTTGGAACCTATGTTTACAAATAAAGACTATTGATTGATTGGTTCTGTCCCCGACGTTGTGCTCTAGTACTACGTATTAGCTGCGGCGTAGAAGCCAATATTTGTGGAGATTGTTGTGGAGAATCACTTACCTGATTGAGAATGAATGATGTGATCACCGAAGGTATATTTGACATAGGATACAATGTTGGCAACGAACAAATGGATGGTAATATGTCATTGATTGAATGTTGCAGTCCGGTATTATTGGTTCCATCAGGATTGAAGTCATCAAGAAGCGGAACAGAAATGTTGAGATTTTGTTCATCATCGGAGGAATTCAGCTGATTTAGCCCTACTAGTGAAGATGTAATTGAAGGAGCTTCAGACGACTCTGATACGTGGCGTCCATAGTGACTGAACACGTCTGCTTCATTTTCAGAGCTTGATTCCCCGCTCACGTCAGAAGGAGCGTTTTCTTTGAGTACTAGGGCAAGGATGTGACTTGATCTTGAATTCTGAAAATAATAGATATTTGCAGGCACCCAAGCAAGGAACAGACAAAAATAACACGCCACACGCCACGCCACGTGCAAAAACCGGTTAGCAGGCACTAGCGTTTGCATTATTCTATATTAATCCCACACAAAAAATAAAAACAAAAATCAACTTTAGGCACATATGAATTAAGTTTAGGGCTTAGTTAGATTACACTATTTCTCGGCCCTGTCTATCGTGTGACCTGCCTGCCTTTTTTTTGGGTGGGATATCATCAATTATACTTGCTGTTTCTTATTACACTACCCTGCAGGCCCCGAGAAATCGTGTAATGTAATAAGCCCCTTAGTTCGAAATAACGAAAGGCTTTGAGCCAAAGCGGAACTTGCATTTCATTCCCAAAAACTATTCCCACAAAAAAGCTGATCAAGCCGATATAAATTCCTTGAACCATTGTTTCAATAAATCTCAACATGCAGTTTTGTTGACTATAATCTACATGAACTGTTCGCACGAGATTACTCACCACCGGATTTTGTTGAGTATACTTAACAATCATGTTTACTGACTCGTCGTGTTCTTATCCAGGTGAGAAACTAATTGTATTGTATTGATCACACATTTTATAAATATAAATAAGTATCGTATGTATCAAAATTAGACCGAAACCCACAAAAAAAAAATATTTCCCTGTAAAGCTCGCAGAGCGCGTTTTCTTATCGCCATTTTTGCTCGCTAATGTCAAGTAAAATGTTGCCAAGCGGGCAAAATATTTATATTATTATTATAAATATATATTTTTCCTACTGAATTAAATTCATATTGAAGTGTTCTTAGCCTATAAAATTCAAAACCACAGAAGAAAATTTGAGGTCCAGATTTTTTTATTAGTAACGTTGAGTATACTCAACGAAACCAAATTAAGGGTTTAATAGTTAAAAATGTTTAAATGGAGTTATAAGTTTCCTTTAAAGCGCTTTAGGTTGTATATAGCATAAGTATTTCTAAATGTCTAAGCTGGTAAATAGTACTTACCCTTTGAAACTCTGTATTACAGCAGAGAATTATAATTCTACAGGATGGCCCAAAATTCGTGGATCAAACGCAATTAGGGATTAGATGGGGTCATCAGCTGCAAAAAGTTGTTCTACGGGAGGACCTTAAGGTCAACCCCTGCAGAGTTATAATTTATTTTGATTTATGAGTTTTTTTTTTTTTAACTAATTCTTATTAAAATTCGAAAAAATCTACATTCTGTATCTTTTTTATAATTTTCACTAGATTGGTACTGATCCTGATGAGTCCTTGCGTTAGACATGCTATTTATGATTGTTTATAGAAAAAAAAAATCGAAATAGAAAAAAATAATCGTAAAACTTATTCAACACACCCAGTTGAATAAGTTTTACGATTTTTTTTTTCTTAAATCATAACTTTGTATTTACTTCGGACCCCACTGTGAAAAAAAAATACTCTACCGAAAAATGACCCTGTATTACAAGTTTTGGCGCATTTAATAAGGATTCTGAAAAGGTATTACACATGGCTATGCGTGGCTATGATATCTTTCAAGGACGATTATTCGTAGAAAGGCCAAAGTTAACCCAACCATTAAACTCGGTTAGGCTTATTTAAAAATAAACTGGAACTAATACAATTAATGACAAAGACTCTCTGCCTCTGCTCTCTTTTACAATAACCACTATTTAATCCTTTGTCAATAAAAAGCCGGTTCGGCCGTCAGTTCAGCTAGCGATATCTTTTCTAGGAAACAAAAGGCCGGGCCGGCCGGGGCGGGGGCCGGGGGATGCGCGTGAGCATGTGTCTTTAGAATGTTTAGTGTTCTTTAGTGACTCGCTTCCTGCCTTACGACGACTTGTGATCAGTTTCTTTCCTCTACGCTTTGTTTTTCGGACTTGTGATAGATTGCCTACCTGTGACCAGTGCTGTGTGAATCGGACTAGATTCGGAATCGGACAGATTGGCTACAAAAGTGGACAGATGGCTGCTGCGAGGAGAGAATACACCCAAGGAGTATGCAGAAATTCATTACCTGTATGGCTTTTGCGACGGTAATGTCCGGGGAATACCGTCAACGCTACCCTAACCGTGATCGTTTTCCGGACGACAGGGGGGGCCTATTACGAACTTTAAAAAAACCCTGCAAGTTCCAGGCAATTCATATAACTGGCTGGCTAAATTTCGTATTATTACATTCGTAATTCTGACCGACTTCACGCTGGCTAGTTTGTCTATGGCTGGCTTGTAATTCTCTGCCGTAACATTCAGAAACACAATTAAATATTTATCGGTAAGTTACGGTTTTATTTAAATCACGTATTTTATGATAAATTAATAAATATTATATTAATCTAGTTACTAAAAGTAGGTGAAAATATGAAGGCAATGTATATTGTACTATTTATTTAATTCGTATTATAATTTTCTGTGTTTGTAAATTGTAACGTGACAATCGTTTAACGATAACGTTTCCGAACGTACTCCACTTGGAGTTCAGTGGGAAATTCGACAATTTCACACACAGAGAACTTTTAAGTATTGTCTCACAAACTAAAGAAGAAGAGTATTGTTTGTTTTGAATACTACCATTCGTAAGATTTTCGGAGTATAAATAAAAATATGGCGTAAGTGTTATTGATTGTTTTTAATTAATATTCAGTTTTTAACATGATACAATATTAATACAATTGTAATTATTATAGTTCAGTGGATGAGAGTTCTCGCTCTCGTCGGCGAGTAACTTATGTTCAGCTGGAAACATTGTGGGAGTTTTTATATACCCACAAAGAAGTGGCGATTGGGTACAATAAATCTGCCCAAGCACGAGAGTATTCAAAGCGGTTGTGGGAATCTGTCACTGAGGCCCTCAATTCCCATGGAGAAGGTGCTATAAAAGATTGTAAAGGGTGGTCGAACGTAAGTATTTTTTGATTAAACAATTCGTTATTTTATTATGCATTATCTAAAACCTAATGCCATTGCAGTATTGGATCGATTACAAAACAAAAATAAAGAAAAGAGTGGCAGCAGTACGAGTATCCCTAAATCGTACTGGAGGGGGACCTTTAGATGTTCCCTCCCTTAACGACATAGAAAAAAAGATTCTATATACCTTCACGTCCTGTACGTCAACGACGTCGCAGAGAAGATTACATCAGCCCAGAGGCGGCCCGGCGTACACTTTTACAAATCACCAGGTCTAGATTGGATGTAGAAACTACGAACAGCCAGACTTTACTTAAAGTGCTAGATGCATTAAATAAAATTGCAGAGAAAATTGATAGGTTTGTACACAAAATTTTAATTTTACAATATTTAAAATTTGTTACAATGTTAAAAGTTAAGATAACAATGTAGGTAATGTGTGAAATATACCTAATAATACAGTAGACTTTTAAACGCATTACTGTATAAAAAAAAAAATTACACATAACAGAAAGTTATAAAAACACAAAAAATTAAAGATAGACCTTAGAAATGTTAAAACGAATTAACTTCAAACAAAAAAAAATAAACAAACATAAAATGAATATCATTATTCTAATTTGAAGGGTTGTGGGAGGTCCAGAGGCGAGAGACGAGGGCGCGCCTGACTGCTAATCCTTCATTCAACTCCCTATTGCTGCTAGATGATTGCTGACTGACATGGTGAGTGTTATCCATTTGCTGCATCATCGCTTCTTGCGCAGCCTCTTCTTCATTGATGCTGCCACTTATGGTGTATAATGGAGAACTCGATGCACCAGTAAACATCGGAAACGAGCTTTAAGGAGTCCAATCGTTCTCTCTATAACATTTCGAGTCCTCACATGTACTCCAGTACAGTGTGCTTCTTGGGTACCCGCGGCAGTGTTTGTTATTGGAGTCATCATATGTTTCCTCAAAGGGTAACCAGAATCACCTGAAATCAAAATAGCATTTTACAATTGTGTTTGAATATTAATGACTAGTTAGTAAGTATTAAAAATAGATATGGGATAGTTTTACTTTTTTTTTTTAAAGAAGACTTTTAGTCTTAGGTTTTTAATTCTGAACCCACAACAAATAATTATTGACATGTATTAACAATAAACTTTTTACATACCAAGTAACCATATGGACTCATTTTGACTAAGCTCCTCCAAGTGATGCTTCAATGGATGATTCCCCCAAATAAATGAGTCATGTGTTGCCCCTCCATAGCTAGCATCCACGCTGATTACTTCAAGGTCTGCATTACTAATCTAAAATATTTGTTTCAGGTTATTCTCACATAAAAGAAGAAAGAACAGTTTCAAATAGTTGATCTCATAAATATTATTACCTACTGATTTATTGAATGTAAACTTATTGAAAATAAATATTATTCATATTCATGATTCAAGATGCTCGTGTTTTAATTTTTAAGTTATACTATACATAATATTTTATGTACCTATCCCATTAGGTGCAAGACTTACCAATTGTACATTTAAGGCGTGATATTGTTTTCTACAATAAAATCTTTCCTCATTTTCTGTTGGGCGTACAATGGCAATATGAGTGCCATCAATACAGCCCAACACTCCCGGCATGCCAAACTTATTAAAAAACCTAAAAATAAAGTTATAATATGCATTTAGACAAAAGCATTGACAAAACATTATTCAGAGAATAACATTTTAATCATATTTTACTTTACTACATTACCCCTGCGTTCTTGTGATGTACTTGGAAACTTAATATATTTTGCCTGTATGTGTGGCAAATTCAATAACCCGGTGATTTGCTTGATTATTGTTGAAACTGTTGGCTGGGATATTGAATGATAGCCTATATCACCAGTGGTGCGTTGGTAGGAGCCAGTAGCATAAAACGATAATGCTACCAAAACCTAAAATGAGAATAATGTTTAGGTAAAACTTCAAGTTTATAATTATTATGATATGTTATGGTTACCTATAAAAACAAATACCTTAGTCTCCACTAATAAATCCGTGCATTTTGTAGGTCCCGACATGTGAGGTCTCAGCTGCTCACAAAGACTCAGTACCAAGTCTTTGCTAAGTCGATAACGTTGAATTAACTGCACATCATCCATGTCGAATACATTAGATTGATCACGAATTCGTCTTCTTTTGTTCCTTGATTCATCGTTTTGATGAGAAAAGTCACTTTCCAGGAACTCAAACAGTTCATATTCGTCACACATGATATTTCACTCGAACAATTTCGCCAAATAAATCCAAAAGCATTCAATAAAAGCTCCTCTGAAGTAGCGTAAAAAGCTCCTCTGAAGTAGCGTAAATTGAATGGAATAAGAGGTTACTTTTTAACAGTAATATTATGTCAAGAAATGTCAAACGAACGTTCGTAATACGGTATTTCCAGCCAATAGTTGGGCAGAAGCCGGCCAGGGTGTCACGTGACCACTGACTGGCTTGTTTGACGCGTTCATAATACGAAATTGCAAGGTAGTTCTGTTTACGCCGTAAACTGTCTGGAAATAAGAGGTCATAATAGGGCCCCAGGGTCTTTATGCGCGTACATAATTCGTACATGGAGGGAGTCTTACCCGGTCAGCATGCTCCGAGAGCAGGCAGACCACTGGTGCAATTTGAAAATGAAGATGAAGTGCTGAGAGAATTAAGATTGGATCCTAGTATAAGTCAACGCCAAATATCCCGTAATCTCGGGATTCCAAGATCGACGGTGCAACGTGTCATTAACAGAAACAAATACCACGCCTACCACGTGCAAAGGGTGCAAGCTTTGCTGCCCGGTGACTATGAAAGGTTTTATGGACGGATGAGTCAACTTTTAGAAGAATGGGAATATTCAATATCCACAATCTACATTTTTACTCCAGACTGAACCCCCATATCATAAGAAATGATCGATTCCAGCATCTGTTTGGTATTAACATGTGGGCTGGTATAATTGGCCAGCAGTTGGTGCTGCATGAAATGCCAGCAAGGATGAATGGTGCTTGGTATTTAAATTTTTGCAAAATAATTTAAACCATATTCTTAACGAAGCTGAAGTTCCAGAAGAAAGAATAGCAGAAATGTGGCTGCAACATGATGGCGCCCCACCTCACTACGCTCGAGCAGTTAGAGATCATATGAACGAGCGCTTCCTCAACCGGTGGATTGGTCGAGGCGGACATATTGAGTGGCCACCCCGGTCGCCCGATTTAAATCCATTAGATTTTTTTATTTGGGGCTATTTTAAAGAAATAGTTTACCAAGGAGAGAACAATAGCGAACAAGAACTACGACAAAAGCTCGAATTTGCTAGGGTACAAGTTACTAACAACAGAGGTGCATTCCGTAGGTTACGCAGGAATTTTATTAGACGGTGCAGATTATGTATTATGGTCAGAGGCAGGAATTTTGAGCATTTATTGTAAAATGTTTTGCTTAATAAAACAATTATTTCACAATCGTTGATTTGTTTTTTCGTCCTAGAAAGATATTAGAGCCACTCATGGCCATGTGTAATACCTTTTCAGAATCCCTATTAAAGGCGCCAAAATTTGTAATACAGGGTCACTTTTCGGTAGCGTATTTTTTTTTCACAGTGGGGTCCGAATTAAATAAAAAGTTATGATTTGAGAAAAAAAAAATCGTAAAACTTAATATTATCTTCAACACACCCAATAAACAACCATAAATAGCATGTCTAACGCAAGTACCCATCAGTACCAATCTAGTGAAAATTATAAAAAAAAAAACGAATTTTAATAAGAATTAGTTAAAAAAAGTAAATTTTCTCATAAAAACACAAAATAAATTATAACTCTGCAGGGGTTGACCTTAAGGACCTTCCGTAGAACAACTTTTTGCAGCTGACTGATGACCCCATCTAACCCCTAGTTGCGTTTGATCCACGACTTTTGGGCCACCCTGTATAGTAGCACGTACGTTGTTATAGTTGTGAATTTTACAGCAACTGTATCGTAAATAGTATATAATGTAATATAATGCTTAAAGCTGAAAAATTTCGTTTCTAGCGTCAATAATTATAGCGGCTGAAGTGACACAAAAGTGTTTTTACTAATTTAATTTGTGACTCCATTTTGTAAAAGATTAATAATTATCGCGTGAATTTGTCATGGATAACCAAAAAGCGTGGAAATTAAGAAAAAAACATGGTAGTGTGAGGAAAAGAAATTGCAATGAATATCGGAAAATAATTAATAATCGACCAGAACACGGCGGCAGACGGCAAAAACTTTGGAAACGCTAGTAATCAAGTGAAGCTTCAAGTAATTAAAATTGTTTCGGAGAGTGCGGGGTATGCAGCGACGGTCGGGCGCGGCGCACACCCGCCCGCTTCCTCAGCCACTGATTGCCCGCGTCACTGCATCCACTCCGATAACAACAAGCAAAAAAATTAAGGATGCTCACAAACTCTTTCGTATTTAGGTGTAACTAATGTTTTCATATTTAAAGGTTCAAATAATTACACTAGATGTTATTTGTAAATATTGAATTGATTGTATGCATATAAAAAAGAAATAACGAATAATAAGAAAGTGAAGGAAAGATTAACAGGGGTTTTACGATCCAGACAATAGACCCCTAAATAAATAATATAATAGAATATCAAATAGTCCGTTGTACAACCTTAGACTCTTAACCTCCCAAATGTCACGTGGGTATCACGTGACATTTGGGATCATAGGTGCATCAACGAAAACGCCCGAAATGTCAGATGCACCTTTGGGATATCACGCGAGTATTGTTGCCATTGGTCGATGATTTTTGACATTTATTTGCACTAGCAGCACGATCTGGCTGTATCATTCGAATAATCGATTCATACTTGACCGGTTTTAGTAACAATTTCTTGGTAATACCACTAAATCGAAAGAAAAAGAATACAAACAAAATGTATCTGTGGTCACGTGACGCGACGACGCCATACTGTCGAGACTCGTCTAGGTGTGTGCGTGTTGTTTACGTTTTGCGAGATGAATTCAAGAAGACAACGGTGAATAATCCTATAAGAATTTTATACAGAATTACTGAGAAATAAGTGTAGATTTCGTATTGAGTGTTAGTTTATCGAAAAGTGATATTAAAAAAAACAAACCACAAATGGTGTTATTTGCTGTCGATACTTCTCTAATTTTTAAGATAAATAGACGTGCATCAAATCTTGACGACGTAAATAATGCCCTACTGCAGGTCCAAAATTGGTTCACTGCTAACAATTTAGTAATAAATGAAAAAAACTAAATGCATAAGATTTGCTTTACCGAATGTTAAAAGTAGTGATTGTGATATAGTATTGAATATGGAGAAACTAGAATTCGTCGATAAAACTGTTTTCTTGGGGATGACGCTCGACTCAAGGCTGCAATGGGGCCCTCATTAAACATCTCTTGCAGGACGGCTAAGTTCAGCAGCATATGCTGTGAGAAAAATCCGTCAATTTACTGATGTAGATACCGCGAGGCTAGTCTATTTCAGTTACTTTCATAGTATCATGTCTTACGGTATTTTACTATGGGGACGGGCTGCAGAAAAGAGCCATCAGAGCTATATATGGCCTCCGCAGACGCGATTCTCTAAGGGAACTATTTAAAGATATTAATATTATGACGGTACCTTGTAAATATATCTATGAGAACATCACGTACGTAAGGAAAAATCTAAGTATTTTCAGTAAAATAGGTGATAGACACAATTATAGGACTAGAAATAGGGACCAATTAGTTCAACCGGGTTTCAGACTGGCTAAAGTAGACTCATCTTTCATGGGGTACTGTGTAAAATGTTACAATAAAATACCACCCCACATACTCCAATGGAATGAAACGAAACTTAAATCTTGCATAAAACGCACACTATGCTGCCAAGCATATTATAAGGGATCCCTTCTTTTCGCATAATGTTCTTTGTCCTAATATACTTCGGCATAACGATTTAGGCACAATTTGTTTTGGCATAATAATACTTCGGCATAATTTTTTTAGGCATACATTTTATGTCGGCATAATCATCTTAAAGACTAATTTGTTTTGGCATAAATTTGATTCGCATAACGTTAGTAGGCCTAATGACTATTAGCATAATAATAATATATATATATTTTCCTTTTCTAGTAGATACGTACTCCAGACTTTGGGTGGAAATGGTGGTGGTGAACTTGTAGTTTCTGTAACAATTAAATAATATTGTTGGTTAAAAATTTAATATGCTGTGCAACAAAAGTTAGTGACAGAACCGAATTGCTGCAAAACCGACTCCACGTAGTCTTGTTTGTCCTACCCCTAGAGTGTAATTTAAAATCGCGTAGGCGCGTAGGTGCGAGGCGGCCCGCGGGCTGAGGAGCAGGCGGCTGCGAGCGAGCCGCCGCGCCTGAGGCTGGCCGGCGAAGCCGGCCAACAAGCCGAAGCTGCGGTGGTGAGCGAAAGCCGTCTGTGACGATTAGCACGCGTGGGGCCGCCGGAGGCCCGCAGCGCCGGAGCCGTGACAGAAACCCTGCCTGCTGCATGTTGCATGCTCGCTTGAATGCAGCATTCTGCATGCTTGCTTATTTGCTGCATGCTTGCTTGCATGCTGTATGCTTGCTTGCATGCTGTATGCTTGCTTGCTTCATGCTTCCTACAGCGAAAAAAAAACCCACAAAATTGTTCAATAAAAATATGTTTTAATATCACTATGTGTAAATAAATTTATGCTTAGGATATTATGCTTAAGAAAGTTATGCTTTAGAACTTTATGCTTAATAAATTTATGCTTTAGAATATTATGCTTAATCATTATTATGGTTAAAGAAATTATGCTTAAATTTTTTTGCGTAAGCGTAATTATATTATGCGAAAATATAATTATGCCAAACAAAATTATGCTAAGTTATATTAGGTCTTAAAATTTTATGCAAATGGATAGGGACCCTATATCCGTAAATACGACAATTATCAAACCAACAAGAACATTAATAATCCTAGTGAGCTTCCTTTTTAAAGATCAAACATAAATAAAATCTTATTACTTACCCCACAATTTAGGCGACGGTAAAGACAAATATTTCGTGACAAAGTAAAATTTCGAGTATTCAATGTTCTATAATTCTCCAACCCAAACGCGCAGCCTTCCTCTCCCGTGCCTGTGGCTCAACTGGCTGGCGAGTGAAATACACAGATATTTTCATTTTTTTCATCAATTTTGTGTGACAAAAGTTTTTTTTCTTTTCAAATTAATTATACAGCTTAAGTTTGTGAAAAATGTGACTACAGATTCTTTGTAATGTAATAATATTTATTCACTTAGTAATTGATTGTAGTAACGCAGCATTAAAATTGAAACACCTATTCGGCAATACTCACGAACGGACACTGAAGGTAGATGATTTTTAGCACATTTTGTAAAATATTTATTAAACCCATTGGAAATAGCAATTCACGTTACCGTATGGCTATAGTTTAATACTATTATATTTAGTTCTGATAGAAAGCACACACTCAAAGTGTTTTTTTTTTTATGACTACAAATAAAAATTTGCACGACCTCGTAGAAGTACCCACAAGCTTTTAAATTGACTTCCTCCATTCGTCTTCTCACCGTACGCGCACTAAAATTAACGCCTCTCACAATTTGAAGCCGCTGGCGTATCTCAACAGCGGTCAGGTAGCGGTTTCTCAAAATCTCCAGGACAATAAAGCGGTCGTCTCGGGCCGATGTGCACCTTACGCCTCCACTGCCTGGCCTGCGGGTGTACTGGCCTGTCTCCTGGTATCTTTTAAGGGCATACTGCATTGATGACCGTGGTACGTTAAGAGCAATAGCAACTTTACGCTGTGTCAGCCCTTGGTTAATTAACGCAACGGCTTGTGAAACCTGTGTTGGTGTTACAGGCATTTTTATTGCTTTTAAAGCACCTTTACTTATTGAATTAAAAGCATAAAATCACAATAATTCAAAAAACGATCAGTAAACTTTTCACAACACAAACGTGAACTTAGGGTCAGTGGGTCGTCTTAGGGTAAATGTGTCAAGCTTACAAATCAACTAGTCAATAAGGCGTCTGTAACTCGCGCGCCTTTGAACGTGTGTGTGTCTTTGATCTTTGTTTCCCTCCCCTACTGTTAAAAAATACGCAGGCGCATAAACCTGTGAATTGAAATCAAAAGCAATAAATTTAAAAACAAAACGTGATGGGGTGATCCAGCACTCCGAGTAGCCACTCGCGCGATAGTGCTCGCGAGCCGTCTGGTGGGGCTTACGTCACGGGGCACCAGTGCCAGAGCTTCTATCGCGCGCCGCGGATCTTCCTCGATAAAAACGTTTGCCAAAAGAAAACTATTAGAGCAATTTCAAAATAAAAAATACCATTGATTACGTTAACGTATACAGAATAAAGTTAAATAAAAATATATGCTCCAAATCTACATCTTTACCCTTTAAAAAAATGTTAAACTTAATAAAGTAAATATTTTTTACTGATTTCCAGATTTTTTTTTTTTTTTTGATTAAACTATGCTATCTGTAACAGTTTTAAAAAAATGTAAATAAAGTAGACTATATTTCCTTCAAGACGATAGCAAAAGATTTGTATTACATTCATGAAAAGTAAATAAAATAAATTGTTCAAAACAAGACTAACTCGGAGTCTCGCATAGTCTCGCGAGAGTGGTTTCAACAAGCAATATGGCCGCCCGGGACTGTGCAGACGAGCGATTTATTTTTGACTACTTAGTACTGAATATTATTATTGTACTTTTTGTGGTCTTTTTGTTTTACTATTGTTATATTTGAATAAAAAATAAATACATTTTTATTTATTATTATTTATATTATTACTTCTAATAATAAAAATGGCAAAAATAAGTTTTTTAATCTTTTTTTCTGTTTGAACAAAGTCTGTTTGCTTAGATCTTTTAAACTACGTAACGGATTTTAATTCATAACATTACACCTAAGATTTATAATTGTATAACATTACACCTGCGGAAGGAAGAAATGAAAAATGAAAGAATCTATACAAAGGAACAAAAAAATATTATATTTATTATGAAAAGATGAACACAAAAAAACGAAATAACAAATAAAGATATTAAAAAAAAAATTAGGGTTTGTGATAATCCCTAAAACAACCCAGGATACATAAATTCACGTCGCACTCCTTGCACTTCCAAATTGTGCGGCTGATCACTTGCCGCGTATGTGTACACCACCAGCAGCGGCCTCTTTTGACGGAGGCATGGACGGGGAAGTGGTCGCTTTCGACGAACGGTCGGTCTTGGATCTTCAATGATGAGTTACGCTGGCGTACAGTCGTCGTCGTCTGTCCGTAAATCCGAGAGATCAGTCGCGTTTCGGTCGTTAGGTCAATCTGTCGATAAGTCTTCAGTAAACTTTCGGCCAACACTGTTCTGAACTGCCGATGCCGCAGCTTGTGTTTGGTACTAAAGATGACAAAACAGTTGAATATTGCGCAGTTAAAAAGCCGGCGGAATAATTTTTTGTACCAAACACGGCTTCTGACCCTCTCGATTGGATGGGCGGATAAATACTGGTCTTTGCGATCTATTCCGCCCATACTTTTGTTGTAGTCGAGAACAACGCTCGGCTTGTACGCAGTTCTATTGTACTTCTCCCGTGTTCCGACTTGAAGCGGATGGTATGTCGATATCATACTTACTAGGTTTGAGTCTCGCCATACCATCAGCGACAAATCGGAACAGTAGGTCGCTACAATTTCCCCTTGTCTGAGGTCAGACTTCGACATGGTTCTAATAGAACTGGGAACGAATTCCCGGTTCAGGCGTTGCGTTCCAAAGCAGTCCGTTTGTCAACGCTTCAAGCACCGTGCTAATAATGGACAGTTATAAAAATTGTCCATTATTGCAGTATGACCTTTGTGGAGAAGCGGTTCTATTAGGTCGAAAACAATGTTTGCTGTCGCATTAGTTGGCCGATAGTCAGTATCAGTCGTTCGTTCTGTCTGGTGCGTTCTGTTGTCGTTGTCATCGTCTTCGTTATTATCGTCATGGTCATCATTCGTCGTTGTCGTCGTGCTTTTTCCAGTGTACACCGAAAATCGCCAGAGATAGCTGCTTGATGAGTCACATAACTCGTAGGTTTTAACACCAACTTGCGCTGCCTTCGTGCTTATTTTTTGAGCAAAGCTCAACCTGCCGTGCCACTTCAAAAGTGACTCATCAATGGCTATGTCTTGGTGAGGGTAGTACAGGCTCGAAAATTTATGATTGAAGTACTCGATGCTTGGGGCTATTTTACCTAATTTGGATTGTGTCCTAAGGTCAGTCAGTGTGTCATTGTCAGCAAAGTGGAACATTGATTTTAAAAGAATATATCTATTGTAGTTCATGATTTTAGAAATATAGGGCATAGTACCGAAACCATTAAATGTGAAGTAGGACTCCTCAACAGGTAGTGGATAGAGACCCTGAATTATCATCAGGGCCAGAAAAGAAATCATCTCCGGTCTATCAGTCGGAGTCCAACTACGCAGACGGGACTTTGCACTTAATTTATTAGAGTCTGTCAGGATTTTAATTTTTTGCTGTGCATACCTGTTTGTCTCTGTACACAACAAGTCTATAAAGTCAACATCAAACATCATGTCAAATATGTCTGTCGGTCTGGTGTCTTCGTGTAAATCGAAAGTCGGTCCAGGCACACCCACAAAAGTTTCCCTTCGACTTGTAAAAGTTGTCCTGTCTCTAGTCCAGTCAAAGGTAAAACAGTCCTCAGTTAGTAAATTTCGTAGAGCGCTATCGTTTGCCGAGTCTTCGGCCTGCAAAATCTGTAACTGCTGTGGAGTCAAGTCACAGTCTGTCGTATGGTCAACTTGTCGTGGAAGTGGGCCAGGCTCGTCATTGTTGTCGTCCATGTCCATGTCACTGTCAGAGTCTAACGTCAACCAGTTCGTAACTGCATCATCGAAGTTAGAGGCGTTTGCGTCTGAGAAAAGAATGAAAACAATTTTGAGTACATCTTCAAAGACTTAGCCGGTAGCAACAGCTGCAGAATAATAAGTGCTTACGAATATACGATCGTCCTGGTGGTTTGCTGGTACTTGGGAGTGCAGTTAATTCAACCTCACTCCCAACATCTGGTACTAGGGTTTCTTCCACGTCATCAAAAACTGTAACAACATAACATAAATTAATTCTTACACGTCATTTTTGTTACCTACTACTTCAAGACACTCTATGTGATAATATAATATTTACCCAATTCAATATTCGCCGGCACAACAATTAAGGGCGGTGTTGGCGGAGAAGTCGGCACCGCATCCGCTTCAGCAGACGTGGAGGGAAGTGGTGTAGGAGATGACCGCACCACATCCATTTGGGTAGACGTGGAGGGAAGTGGCGCGGCCACCATTTCACAAGGCTCGTCCATTTGGGTAGACGTGGAGGGAAGTGGCGCGGCCACCATTTCACAAGGCTCATCCATTTGGGTAGACGTGGAGGGAAGTGGCGCGGCCACCATTTCACAAGGCTCCCGCCCAGGCGATTTTTTTCTATGAAAATCAGTGAAATTGATTATTTTTTTTTTATCTGTAATTATGTTATGATTAACATGAATGATTGAATACATACTGCTTCCGTCTCTTCCGGGGAGGCGCATCCGGAAGGAGGACGCGGGTGAGCTCCTTCACTCGCTTCCTCTCGAGTAGATTTTTTTAATCATTTGCCGACAAGCCCGCCATATGTCTCTGCGTGACTTGTCGGGCAACCCGTATGTTCTGCAGCGTATCACTACAAAAATATAACCCATCCAACTATATTACAAAAAAAAACCGTAATAATATTATAATCGCAAGGTAGCACTCGTTCTTTCTGTCAGTTGCGCTTTGGCGACTCAACTGATATCCTGTAAAAAATAAAAAATAACACTCACTTCTCCACAGCTAGCCCCCTCCCTCTACCTCTACCTCTTCCCCTTCCACTACCACGGGTTTGGCCATGGCTGGGGCCCGACAGCGCATTCTCTTGCTCATTTGATTTAAAACATATATTTATGTGTACTTAATGTTCCTAATTTATGCTAAAAAGAATAATGCAGAAAAAAACACAAGCCACCATTCCGCCAGTACATTGCCATGTATATATAGATATGACAGACGCTATAATTAAATTAGATTAGTCTTCGATCAACAATAGCACTATGTTGATCGAAGATATAAGCAGTAGTTATTGCCGTGCAAATGGAAAGATGTGCTAGTTAATACCGTATTATTTCAGTGCAGTGAAGAATAAAATAATGCTAATAAAAATAATACAATAACCTTGAATAAAAAGGTAAAATAATGCAAAAGCAAATTATAAACCATCTCAAAACAATGCAAGCGAAACACGTCAGCTGAACTCAAAAATCCTACTCCGAACGCTCGTCTGCACAAACCTTACATTTACAAACGTTATTGGTCACTGCAGTGCCCGGCATTTGAACGCTGCGTATCCTGTTACTTATTTCGTTGAATCTGTTAAAAATATACTTACACGTAATTGTTTTTTTGTATATAACTAATTATTCTAGATAGTTTATTTCATGAAATTAGGATGTAATTTCTCTTGCAAATAATTTCTACAGTCCGTGAACAAACCAAAAATCGATCGTGAACATACACCAGCGGCACTCGACAACTTCTTTTGCTAAATTTATCAACTTTGGAGAATAGAAGATATGATAATTATACACCATTGGAACGTGTACATTGTCTAGAATAATTTGATATATTACATTAAAAAAAAAAACATGCAATAAAACAAAAGTACTTACGACATAATTACGGAGACGCTTTCACGCAATCAACACACGAAACAGTCCTGACTTCAATTCGTTGTACCAACCACAGAGAATTGAAAAATGCACCGGACTTGGTTTCAGAGCCATCTCTAATTATTTCTGTGTACTAAAAACTACAGATAACGTATGAAAGTGCCGTAGTTAAGCACAAAACTTACTATTTCCATACCACTCCACAGGGTTCTAGGGTTAACAACATATTAATCTATTCTTACTCTATACTTATTATTCACTCACCACAATTGCGCACACAACACTTTTTTTCTGCTGCCATTACAAATCGGAGTCCATGAAACGTAGCCGGGTTCGGATATAAAACAGAGTTGTCGGAGTCCAAAACAAAGCACAGGTCAAAGAAATGTAACAGAGCCACCAAAGTCCATAAAACAAAGCCAAATCGTCGTGAGAAAACACAAAATAACGCGAAAACCACCACATGCAAACACATCCGAATCTCAAAAAAAAAACGGAATAAATTTTATTTGCAGGGCATGACATTGACATCACACAGACAGTCTTACTTTTTTAAGTATTTATCATTTTGTTCAAAATAAATAACAGGTGGTGCCATCTGATAGCGAACGCTCGGACTATTCCACGTTCACGATTTTGTACTGGAGCTAAAATGTACTTAGTGAAAGGACCCAGCCGCGCTGTTTACCACGTTGTGGGTCGTGCTCGTGAGGCTCTAACAAGCAAATCGATCTAGATGAAGGATGGTAGAGGGTAGTACCTCATCATCATCATCATTTCAGCAATGGTTCCACTGCTGAACATAGGCCTCCCCCAATGATTTCCAAATCGGCCGATTGGAAGCGACCTGCATCCAGCAGCTTCCTGAGGGTAGTACCTACCTAATAGTTAATAATTAAACATATTTATCGATGAGTAGGTACCTAATTATCAGCTATTTGTCAGATACCTAGACTTCATCGTTGTCCTACTACTACGATTATGTTATTACATTACATTAGCATATTATTACATTGACCACATAATAGACAAACTGCAATAAATAAACTTAAGTAGATACTTACATACAAAATCCAGCATCTTCCTCGCTCGACTATTTTTTTGTCGTTTATACATATTCGAAACACTATCAAATTTTAACGCACTCCGAGCAAAATATTCAATATTATGTATAACTAAGGCTTCTTACACATACAAAAGTCGTTTGTTATGCGGAAATACAACAATTACGTGCTGTTATCACTGAGCGGCGCCTGAGTTATGAAAGGCAAACAAACAATCCCCTCGCGCGTATGCGCTGTAACGATGAATGTGTGAGATTATTAATATCTACAGGAGAATATCTAATTTTAATGATCACATAATTATTGATTGTTTACAACAATCTATCACAGTATGAACGTCAGCTGTCAGAATGACAGATGACATTGACTTATAGAAACGTTCTTACGTTCCATTTCAACAATATTTTATTAAACGTAAATTTACATAATAAAAGATTATAAAGGTTGTAATAATATTTGTTAATTGCATTTCTCTGATTGATATTTCATAGACAGATATATTATTTATAAATGGTTTTTAATGTGATCTAAAAGGCTGTTTCACAAACAACGATTCTAGAGTTTCTGTTAAAGTCATGATTGTGGTTTTTAAAGATCAAAACAAATGTTTATTATCTTAGCAGTACACTATATAATTAATATGTAATAATTAATATGATACTAATAACATTTATTACGATTATAATGCAATTTTAAAGTAACATGTTGTTTCAAACGATTTTCGGAACATCCAGTTGATGTTATTATATTATGAAATTTTACATAAAGATTACAAATAAATACATACTAAATTGCTAAATAATCTTATTAAGTTTTAAGATAGTTCCACTACATAAGAATTGTTAATTATTACTCAGGTTATAAGTTATTTAGTATTTATGTATGACCATCTATGATTCGTCTAAAATGGCGGGAGAAAGGGCGGCAATGTTTCAGGATTGATAGGCTATAAGATGGGGTTACCGCCAATTTTAAGAGGAACTTGGGTTTAGCTGTTGGACATGAGAAGACCTCTGACTTTTACAGGACAGGACCCTGAGTGGTGTCCAGTCCATGTCCTTAATATTAGTTTACTCCCGTTATGCAATATGATTTCCATAAGTTTGCTTTTACTTATGGAAATCATATTGCATAACGGGAGTTCTGCTATTATTGTAAAATGGTTTGAAATAATGATCATCAGATCACTTCTGGTGAAATATCGACTGACTACAATGTTCATGTAAGTTAATAGTTAAATTATCTTGATTATTGTTGATAACTATGTTGTTCTGTATGTATTTTAATATGGCTAATATTGCTACATAAGTGTTGAACCGGATTAAGGAATATTCATGTTCTATTTCTTTTTGTTAGTGTTTTTGTGGGGTCGAGGAGTAATAAATATCTTGTAATAAAAACCACTGTATTATTTATTCCTTAAGTTCCGACATGTTCTTTTTACCATTCCTTTTCGACAGTGTTGTACCATAGACTACATACTAAAATCTTAAATCATAGATTATGAACGAAGCAGGTTGGAAGTGGAACATTGTCTTTTCCTTAACACTCTCCCTCAATGTTACAATCTTCCAAACCCAACAAAGTAACAAACTTTCTGAATAGGTGAGTAGACAGAGGCTTAGTCATTAAATCTGCTAACTGATTATTTGTAGAAATACAAATCACCTTTATGAGTCCCTGTTCTACCTTTTCCTTAATAAAATTATATTTTATATCAATATGTTTGAGACGTTTTTGATCAGGATTATTAACAGTTTTTATAGTACTCTGATTATCTTCAAAAATAGTTACATGTTTCAAGTTAATATTTACATCTTTAAGTAAGTTAATTAACCAGCAAGCCTCTACAGAACTTTCACACAAAGCTACTAACTCAGCCTCAGTAGTACTTAATGTCACAGTATTTTGTTTCTTAGATTTCCACGAAATAGTATTACCATAAAGTTTAAAAACATAACCACTAGTGGACTTTCTATCCATGCTTCAAGCAAAATCAGAATCAGCATATCCTACTAGAGTATTATAAATATTACAATTGGTGTAAATTAACTGATAATTAAGTGTTTGTTTTATATATCTAAGGACTCGCTTTAAAGCTTTTACAAGTTTTACACTAGGTTTTCCTTGAAATCTGCTCAAGTATGAAACGGCTGTAGCTAAATCTGGTCTAGTGCTAACCATACAATACATTAAAGATCCTATGAGTGATCTACAATAGTTTTCTAATGTCATATCTATATCAGTGTTTGTGTCTAGTTGTAAATTAGGATCCATAGGTGAGTCCATGCCCTTACAATCTTGCATACCATATTTCTTTAAAACATTTTGTAAATACTTAGTTTGATTAAGATAGATCTGTCCATTTTGCTTTGATACAGAAATTCCCAAATAAGTTAAATTATTACTTCCCATATCTTTCATTCTAAATTTTTCTGACAAATAGGTTTTAATTTTTCAATTTCGTTAGTGTTAGGCCCAAAAATTAACAGATCATCAACATAAATTAATAAGTATCTTATAATACAAACAATAATCATTTTTAGATCTCTCAAAACCATAAGTAGTTATAACTTCGTTAAATTTTTCATACCAATATTTGGGCGATTTCTTTAATCCATATAGTGACTTATTTAGTTTTAGTACGTGACCATCTGGTATAATTAATCCCTGAGGGGGCTTTAAGTATACGTCTTCATCTATCCTACCATAAAGAAATGCTCCTTTCACATCCATTTGATGAATATTATAGTCTCTGTTTGCTGCTATTGACAACAACACTCTTAATGTTTGCAGTTTCAAAACCGGTGAGTAAATGTCTTCTAAATTTTCTTTTTGCTGAAATCCTCTTACTACCAACCTTGCTTTACATATTTCCTTGTCTCCAATTTCTTTTCTAGTAAATATCCACTTGCTATCTATTAACCTCTTATTCTCTGGTTTAGGTACTATCTTCCATGTTTCACTCTCTTGTAGGACTTTCATTTCTTCTGATACAGCATTTTCCCATTGCTGTTTATCTTCTCTGTTCTGTATATCTTCAAAACGTTGTGGTGTGTCAGAATTAATCGTAAGTAAAGCATATAATGTATCTCCTGTATCTTCATCATCTAACTGGTAATCTGCCTGCCATTTAGGTTTTCTTGTACTTCTTCTAGGTCTCTCCTTGTCTACCATCTCCTTTTCAATCTGACTGTCTTCCATTTCTGGCTCTGCATCTTCATAAACTTCTGTGTTTTCTTCTCTGCATAAATCTGTATTCTGTCTCTCTGGTATATTATGTTCTGTCTTCTTCTCTGTTACTCTCTTAACTTCTTCCTTTTTATTTTCAGGTGATTTCCTTCTTTCTTCGGGTGCTTCATCTTTTTCTTCTACATCTTGGTACGGTAAGTAAATTCTTGGTACATATTTTTCTTTCGGTCTTTCATCAAATATTACATTTCTTGCATGTACTGTCTTATGTGTTTCAGGATCGAAGAGTATGTAACCTGCTGGAGCATATCCAATCATAATCATCTTACGTCCTGTGTTATCAAGCTTCTGTCTGCACTCTTTTGGTACATAATTATATGATGAGCTTCCAAATACTCTCATGTTTGACACATTTGGTTTTCTTCCTTCCCAGAGTTCACTTGCAGTATGGTGCCTGCCTGCTGATGGACTTCGGTTACTAACATATGCGGAGTACAATACAGCATCTCCCCAAAACTCTTTTCCTAATGTTGAATCTAATAAAATTGTTCTGGTCTTTTCCATCAACGTCCTATTCATTCTCTCGGCTACCCCATTCATTTCTGGATTATATGGGACCGTGTACTCCAATTTAATTCCTTTGTAATAACAAAAATCTTGAAATTCTTTATTTGCATATTCCTTACCGTTATCTGATCTAAGTTTTAAGATATTACTTTTAAAATGGTTTGTAACATAATAATAATATTGTTTGAATTTACTAAAAACATCACTTTTATTATTTAAGAGGTATATCATTACAAAATGAGTATAATCATCAATAAAGGTTATAAAATAGCGATATCCATCTTTTGTTGGTGGGTTAATTGCAGGCCAGGCCTTTGGAATTAGTGCACACAGATGTGTGTGGGACACATCTGTGTGCACTAATTCCAAAGGCCTGGACGCCCTATGACCCTCTCTATTAAATGGTTGTCTTGTCATTTTACCTGTCACACACTGTTCACACAATGTATCATAATTATTTGTTTTTAAGTCTCCTAATCCATTTACCATGTTATTTTGTTTCAATAAACTTAAATTTTTAATTCCTAGATGTCCAAAACGCCTATGCCACAAGTTAACATCATCAATATTAGTGTAGTTACATTCCAGTTTATTTATTAACAATTTTACTGTGTAAAGTGAACCTTCTTGATTTTGGAAAGATCGTTATAGTTGTATATTTTAACCTTACCTTTGTAAAATTCTACTCTAAAGCCATGGTTTTCCATTTTAGATACTGACAATAAGTTCTTTCTTAAATCAGGGACATAATAAACATTTTTAATTCTGAAATATGACTCTTTTCTACCAACAAAACATTTTGCATTAATATTACCTATGCCTTCTGCTTGTAACATGATACCATTTTTAGCTGCTGCAATTATCTTAGGTTTACTTAACTTTATGTAATCTATAAAGAGACTTTTATCATTTGTTAAGTGATCAGAGCAACCTGAATCAACACACCATGTAGTATAGTTACTTTCATTTATATTCACCTCACTAATACACAACGGTGCCTCCTCTTCTTCAAATGTTGACAGAAATGTGTGATGGTTCTTTTCATGGTGTTGTCCCCTATATTGTCCTCGTCCTCTGCTATGTCCACGTCCTCTGCCATATCCAAATCCTCGTCCTGCATAGCGGTCTTGTCCTTCTTGTCCTGTTTGTCCACGTCCTGCATTACCTCCTCGGGCTGATCCGTGACGTCCTCTCCATCTATTACGGCATTGAAACTTTTTATGGCCCGGCAAACCACAGTTGTAGCACAAGAAAGCATTGTTGATAGCTGTTGTCTCCTCTGATTTAGTTTTCTTTCTTTTCTCCTCTTCCCCCAGCAATCTCTCTTTGACAAAGTTGACACTAAGATCAGTCATAGTTTCCAAAGTTGTTATTACCACTTCATATGATTTTGGCATACTGAGTAAAATGTAATTTACCTTTTCTTCCTCTGACAGGGTAGATCCTCCATTTTTCAGTTGTGTAAACAATTCTTCCATTTGTGTAAAGTGTGACTGCAATTTTTCATTTTCATTAAACTTAATTTCCATTAATTGTCTTCTTATAAAAAGTTTACTTCTGGTATTTTTCTTCATAAAGTTTTCTTCCAATTTCTTAAGCATCCCATAAGCCGTTGTCTCATATTTTATATATTCGATATGACTGTCTGCGATGGAGCTTACTAAAATGCTTACTGCTCTCGTTTCCTTTTTTATGTTCACTGTTTTGCTCGCGAAATCCTCACTTTCTATAGCCTCTAAGCATTCCTGCTCCTTTAGTATAGTTTTTAATCTGTATTTCCACGTATCAAAATTTTCTCCTTCAAATTGTTTCATATTACCAAACTCGTACTTTCCCGACGCCATTTTTTTTGTTACACGTTGCGTTCGACAATAATGTTTTTACCTCTCATTGACGCGTGAGTTACGCGTTCAAGAAACTGCAGGGAACCACGCTCTGCTACCACTGTTAGTGTTTTTGTGGGGTCGAGGAGTAATAAATATCTTGTAATAAAAACCACTGTATTATTTATTCCTTAAGTTCCGACATGTTCTTTTTACCATTCCTTTTCGACAGTGTTGTACCATAGACTACATACTAAAATCTTAAATCATAGATTATGAACGAAGCAGGTTGGAAGTGGAACATTGTCTTTTCCTTAACACTTTTCATTGATAGAGTTGTTAGCTTTGAGAAATGGTCCAAGAGATTATGTAATAACAATATTAAATGCTAATGTAAAATGTTTTGATAAAATACTTTAAAACAAGCTTCCGTGGAGTTTCTTATCCTTCTTCTTCACGAAGACCTAGATTTGGAACGGATAACTAGCTTTCTCATTAACGATACTGTTGCCGATAGTGTCGCGGTCCGCTCGTCTAATAGCAATATTTAAGTGGAATATGTAACTTACCTAATAAGAATGTTCCTTATTACAACTGTTTGTATTTTTGTTATTTTAAATAAATTACCGACAAGAACGGACTGCGCGCGTGTGCATTGTTTGGTCAATGCGCGACCTCTTCACCCCACTCAGTGTCATCCCAGCCGCCTCACGATTAAGGTGCGCTAAACACGCGCCCGCGCATTCCGTTTTCTGCCGGTCGATTTTCCAAAAGTCGAGTATTTCTTTATTTCTCACCACCAACGACTACGCATCGGTTACAAAGCTGGTCCTTCAGCCGGATTGCTTCGGTGGTGAGAAGCAAAACCTGTGTAGCAGGGATGTCATTGTTCCACACGCCGCGTGTCGCGAAAACACGTGCACAAAAGAAACAGGAGCAACTGACTAACAAAGAAGGAAATAAACTTGAAATTAAATCAGACCTGCTGCTTAGAAGTAAGAATGCAGTGAAGGAAACTATCGGGAAAGTACATTCAGATAGCGGTGTACACCCATGTGCTATCTCGAGCTTGATACGACAAGATGGCGACGAGTGCAAAAATTCACGCAGCTCACGCGCGTCGTCGTCAGCAGTACGGCGGCAGCAATTGGAATACGAAGCAGCTCAAGCTAAAGCAAAAATTGAAAAAGAATTGGTCGAAAGGAAATTGGCCTTGGACTTAGCCGAGTTGGAAGCTAAATCGCGTTGCTCGAAACAATCTTCATCAGCTTCCTACAAAAGCAAAGTGGAGAATTGGCTCGAAAAATCTGTTGCTGAACCCGGCACGTCGCACGATCTCTGTAATAAAGTGATTGTCGGGGGCGGTGAGTGTCACCGCAACGTTGACGGCGACAACATGGTGACGAGTACTCATCGCGCCATTGAGGAGCTGACCAGCGCAATCAAAATCGCTGTCGACTCATCTAACTCTAATACCGGCAGCCAGGTGCTGTTGTCCAGGTTGGCTACCTCAAAGGATCTGCCTTTATACTTCGGAGACCCGTTGGAATGGATACAGTTTCGGGAAGCGTTTTATGAGTCGTCACGGGTATGTAAGTACAGTGATACCGAAAATGTTTGGCGTCTACGGAAGTGTTTGCGTGGAGATGCAAAAGAAGCAGCCGCTGCATTGCTAATGGGAGCGAGCTCGCCCCATGATATTATAGAAACGCTGGAATTGCGGTTTGGCAGACCAGAAAATGTCATGCGGCAAGTTCTGGCCCAGCTGAAAAAGTTATCACCGCTACCACACTCATACCACGCCGAAATTGTGAAATTCGCCATAAAAATAAAGAATTACGTCACCGCGGTAACTACATTAAAACAAATAGACTATTTGAAAAGTCCAGAATGATTGACAATCGTCATATCCAAATTGCCTACAGGACTCGTCAACAAATGGGTAGAATACCTCCATGTTGAGAACCGAGTGCACATAGAAACGTCAAAATTGGAACTACTGTCCAAATTCCTGTATGAAGAAGCGCAAAAAGTTGCTGTCGCGGATCCTAGAGGATATAATCCGCGAATGTAAATACAACGATACCAGACATGGCAACATTACAACAATAACTTTATGGAATGACAACACCGATGATACACCACAAAAGGTACGTACGAACCTGTCAAATCAGTGCGATTCGATTGTGGTTAGAGATTGTACAGAGGGAACGCAATGGGCGGTCTTAGGAGCCGTGTTTATCAAACTGAGGCTGGATCAGAGTTGGAGCCGGAGCCGACATCTCTGGATTGAAAGCTGAGTATCTAATGTTTAAGATTAATTAATGTCTCTAAGTATTTAGTTTATGTTATTATGAACACATTGTTCTTGAGAATACCGAATAATGATTTCATGTAAACCAATGAGGTTTGCTAACTTTGTATGTTGTAACTATAGGTATATTATAACTGAAACTTCTTGAGATCTCAATTAGTATTAGTACTTATGATAAACGAGACGGTGAGAATGCCCTAATCATGTCCACCGTGCTCTAAAGGTATGCTTGACCTCAAAGCCCTTTGTTGATAATAGTCGAGACGGTGAGAATGCCCTAATCATGTCCACCGTGCTCTAAAGGTATGCTTGACCTCAAAGCCCTTTGTTGATGATAGACGAGACGGTGAGAATGCCCTAATCATATCCACCGTGCTCTAAAGGTATGCTTGACCTCAAAGCCCTTTGTTGATAATAGATGAGACGGTGAGAATGCCCTAATCATGTCCACCGTGCTCTAAAGGTATGCTTGACCTTAAAGCCTATACGAGTGCTCTTGGGAGTGAGCTTCCAAGGGCGGAAACCATACCGGTTTCCAGCTGTTGAGCAATGTAATAACAATATCTAATGTTTGACAATTGGCTTCAGTAAGATGCCCAAAATATCGAAGTGTCAGTGTCATCGATAATATCTATCTACAGATGGTAAAAGTGGCCCCTGTGTTCAAGTCCTGTTGCTCTGTGCTCCGTACTCTGTCTCCATAAAGAATTGACAAGCGAAGCAGATAAAGTAAACCCAGGTAAAAGTTACACACAAGATTTTTTTTCTCATTCGCTACGTCTGCCTAAGGTTACACCCTCAAAGGAGTTCACCATAATACTTTAGTATCACATGATTCCTTAAAATAATAGAATATTAACATATATGGGCAGACGTAACGACATGGTGGAGATGCTGGGATATTAACTGGTTTCAAGAATAATATGAGTGCCTAGAGAGCCTTATGCAGGCATGGCAGCGGCACCATGAGTAAAAGAAGCGAATTGACACAAGTCTTATCACCAACAATGGAGCAGAGCAATTATCAATTAGTTTGAACATCTTTTATTACTGAAGTATTGTTATCGGCTGTGAAATACGAAAGTTTAAAATCTATTGGTAAGTTATCAATATGAATATAGTTTTGAACGATTGAACTTTCTGTTGACCCGTTACGTGAAATCGTGAATTGTGAATTCAATCTGAATGTGTAAGAATTTATAATAATTAAGGCCTTTTATTTTCTCATGTATGATCTTATCCAAATAAATACCGAAGACCCATGAGAATTGCCATGTTACTTTTGTAAAAACCATAAGGATTGATGTGATAATCGGGGTTTCGCAGAAAACTTCGACCACTTTGCGGCCTCATGCTTATCGGAAAGGACAGCTCCGAGTAGGTACGATCCACTGAATTTTGCTGTGTAGAAAAAACTACAGATACCCACGAGGACCGAGATACGTACCTAACTACGAGGTAAATATACTTTTATTAAGAGTGGTAGAAGAAAACATACCCCATAAATTGGTATGCCACGAGTGTACAAAGAGATCGGTTCCTTCAAATATAGACTACCTAATTACGCGCTTTTAACATGTAATTCACACTGGCAGAATTATGACGATTTACCCATTAGAAAAATTAGTAAGCACCAAGTACTTAAATAAGATTGTTAAATAATATGACTAACATGCACATAATATAGGCACCTCACATAACATAGAGAGAGCATGATCAATACTAAAAGTGAGACTTATTACAACATGATATTTAAGTAATTTACTTAACTATATCTTAGGATAGTAAATGTTCCTTACTTGGAAACAAAAGAGGTAGCGAGTACTAGTATTTATTGAGTACCACACATAAGATCTTAACTATTCGTTTATTAATATTGTATTATCTGGATACATTTGATTATAGTTACTGAAGAATAGTCAATAACATAACAACTAGAGCATGAGATGAGATAGCTTTGTCACAAAGATACATTAATTGAACAACTATAGCAGTAATTGTCATGAACATTTACTTTAGTGCGGAGTAATGATTCATTCAAATATAAACTATTTGTTTAAAATTACATATGTTTGCCCACTGTGGAAACGAACTTGTCTGTGTTCAATCTGTTATTTATAACAGGACGCCGAAGATTTCTGGAACCAAATACAGTAAATTAATTTAAGACAATTTTAATATTAAAATGTAGAACTTGTTAAGTTCTTACTACACTACTTACTTTAAAACACATTGAAACAAGTCAATTTCATTTTCAGGATTCAAAGGAAATTGAATCTAAACACTTAAATACATTAACTAATCTATAATTAAAGCGTAGCTCTTACATTTACTAACACACCTAGGATATTAAAGTTTCTTGTAAACTTAAATGCATCTGAAATTAAGTGGAAACGATTACCTTTACACATAGATGTAATAATTATGATAAATTCAACTTTTTGACAAGCTGACATTAAAGAGGATGTAATTACTCAAATCTATAAAAAATACTACCATCAGTCTTGTACAACATTAAATGAGATTGAACATAAATTTATTAAATCATTTAACCCTATGAGTACTGTAGGATGTTAACACTTGATCTATTAGTGTTAATTATAAACTTATGTTTTGGCTTGATCTCTTGAAAACAATTATCAAGTGAGATTAAGTACCTATTACTTAATTAATACCCACTAAAGTCAGGGTTGATGAACTTTTAACAAACTGAATGATAGTGACTAGTAGGTACATATAGTGTATTTGATAAAATTTCACAAACATCTGAACGAAGACTATTCCGAATGAGGTAATGACATCATATCACAATGCTTGGTTCGATTTATTATATAATTAAACTCCTACATTTCTAGAGTAAGTGTATGAGAAAAGAGGAGTTCTCTGATTATTGTTTGTCGTAATAGAACACTATTAGAATAGCGATTATGCTGTACATCTGAGTAAACAGCACGGGCGTGATACAATTTTTGGTTACAGAACTTGTGCAAACATGGAAGAATTATTGTTGCATCGCTTGCAATTATTAGTAAATCAAATCGAACATCAATCTATCTTATCCTCCCGCCTCTCTATACATAACGACGAGACAAGATATGACGCAGAAATTGTAAAAGTTAAACTTGAATCATCGTTAAAGAGATTTAACGAAGACCTCACTAACTACTTTCGTATGATTACTAATCCTTCCGCTGACGACATAGGAAAAATGAGCGAAGTTCAAATTGAAGCTGAACAGAACCTCGCCGAATTGAATGTGAAGATTAAAATGTTTTCTACACAAATCAATACAGTCGAACAGAGACCCACCCAAGCCAGCAGCACGTCTAGCCGCTTGCCAAAACTAAATTTACCTGAGTTTGATGGGGACGTGTTGAACTGGCATCAATTCTGGGACCAATTCAGTTCTAACATCGACGCCAGAAACATTACCGACGTCGATAAGTTACTGTACCTGAAAGCATCTGTAAAAGGGGAAGCCAAGCAGGTTATTGACGGTTTCGACACTACTAACGCTAACTACCAAATTGCGTTGAGAACATTGAAAGAAAGATATGGGAAGACTTGCCATTTAGTCGACGCTCATTACTCTGCGTTATCTAAAGAAAAAACCGCCGACAAAACCACAAAGGAGTGCAGGAGAGTACTAAACAAGGTAGAACGGCATTTAAGAGTCCTAGAGTCACTTGGTGAAGATATAAACCATAATCACTTAAGGCATCTAATTTTCGAGAAATTTCCTGAAGACCTAATTTATGAACTTAAGATAAAATCGACTGAGAACACTATTCAAGAGTTGAGGAAACTTTTGGAAATCATCATTACTGCTCGTGAAGATGCGAGTAGGATAACACAAGAAAGAAACCCTAAAGTAATTGAAAATTATACTGTAGAAACGCTACATGTTACACAAGAGAACAGGAAACATCACATTGAAGCAAAGGGAATTATGAACAATTATAAAAAAACAAGGTCGTCAAAGGTCAAGTCATCAGGAGAACCTCAAAGGAAGAGAGCAAAGTTAAGCTGTATATTCTGTAATGGTAACCACTTCAATGACCAATGCGATAAATATAAGACTTCTATGGATAGAAAAACCATGATAAAAAACCGTTGTTATCAATGTCTTCGTCCTGGCCATAACATTCAAAGTTGTAAATCACAGAGGCCATGCTTTCATTGCAAAGAATGTGGCAAACACAATAGAGCATTGTGTCCCAATCAATTTCCTTCTCAAGCAAAGTCATCTACGCTATCAGCAATAAACAATAAAAGAGACACTGTGCTGCAAACGGCAGTTGCTATGGCCTCAAAGGAAGGAGATAGTTGCCACCAGATTAAATGTCGAATCTTGCTGGATTCTGGGTCACAAAGATCCTACGTTACTCAAAAAATTGCACGCAAATTAGATCTTCCAATTGAGGAAGAAGAAAACTTATCCGTTTTTACCTTTGGAGCAGATGCTCCCCGAGAACTCAAAAGTACAGTAGTTACACTCAATTTAGAAACCCTAGACATGTCCAATCAATCAATTTATGCAAATGTAATACCAATGATATGTAAGGAAATACCAGCTGCACCACGTGAGCTTAGTAACTGGAAACAGAAAGAATTACTAGCCGACGATGGTTCATCTGACCAAGTCGATATTCTTATAGGTAACGATTACTACTACAGTTTTATGAAAACTGAGAAGATTCAAATTCGAGAAAACCTGTATCTAGTTGATTCCAAGTTCGGTTGGATATTATCCGGATTAATAAACCCGGAAACTAAAGAGGCTTTAACAGTAACTACATATTTCCAAACAGAACTAGATGTGAAGTTAACTAAACCGGACATGCCAATGGATCAAGTAAACATATCCTCTCTGTGGGATCTTGAGTCCATCGGGATAACTGATTCACCAAAGATAACAAAGGAAGAAGAAGCGATTCGAATTTTCAATGAGACTACCGAACTTATCGAAGGAAGGTATTACGTGCACTGACCTTGGAAAGAATTTCCGCCTAATCTGACCGCTAACTTCGGAATGGCATTCGGCCGCCTCAAGAGCCTAATCAAACGAATGAATTCGGAAGCAATACGGTCATATGATGAAACTCTGCAAGATCAACTACAGAAAGGAATAATTGAAATAGTTCCCGAATTTAGTGAAACTACCGATGAGGATAGACCTGTACACTACTTACCACATCACGGTGTTCAACAGCCAGGAAAGCCAACTAGAATTGTATACGATGCTTCGGCTAAAGTTAATGGATATAAAAGCTTAAACGAACGTTTACATTGCGGACCGATGATGCTCGAAGACCTAACTAAACTGATAATCAGATTCAGATCACATCAAATAGGTTTATCAGCCGATGTAGAAAAGGCATTCCTACAAATAGGATTACACAAAGAAGACAGGGACGTTACACGGTTCCTATGGCTTAAAGATACTTCTAAACCGGCCACAGAGGATAACTTGTTATGTATGAGATTCACTCGCGTTCCATTTGGAATAATATCAAGTCCATTTTTACTTAACGCCACCATCAAACACCATCTCATGAAATCGAAAGATTCCGTCATTAGGAGCGCGGCTAATGACATATACGTAGACAACCTAGTGACTGGTGCGCAGACAGTGCAAGAAGCTTTGATTCTTTACAAACGCTGTAAAGATACATTTCACGATATATCTATGAATCTAAGAGAATGGAGCTCGAACTGTGAAGAATTCATGCATGAGATTTCTGAAACATACAAAAATCAGACCATAAAATTATTAGGTTTAGAATGGCGTTTAAAGGAAGATACTCTACGACTGCGTTTTAATAATAACAAACCTAATGCAAATACTAAGAGAGATATTCTAAAAGTAATAGCTTCAGTCTATGATCCTTGTGGCTTCGCCACACCTACATTATTACCAGGAAAGTTATTGTTACAAGAGTTATGGAAGGAAAAGATAAAATGGGATACTCCCATACCAGAAAGTTTCGCATCAAAATGGAAAGAAATCAACAACTACCTTAACGAGATCTCTAAAATCGCATTACCAAGACGCTATGCCAGATTACTTAAAGAGAACTGTGACTTGCATTGCTTTACAGACGCATCTACGCAAGCATACGCTGCAGTAATTTATGTAGTATCCGAAGGTGAAATATCATTTGTAATCGGCAAGTCTCGTCTAGTTCCAATAAAAGACCAGGAACACCTAAAGATACCTAGATTAGAATTACTGGGAGTACTAATTGGAAGCCGTTTAATGAAATATGTAGTCGATTCTCTAAAACTAGAAGTAAGACGACAAATACTGTGGACTGATAGTCGAGTAGTTATCGACTGGGTTAATTCAGACAAATTATTGCCACCGTTCGTTGCACGGAGAATCGAAGAAATCAAGAGAAACAAAGAAATGACTGTTAGATATGTTCCATCCGAACTCAATCCTGCAGATGTCGCTACAAGATCGGTGAGCACAAAAGAGGACAGAGATAAGTGGTTAGTAGGGCCTCAATTTCTGACACAAGGATACGAAACTTGGCCTACAAGTGAGGTAAGGTCCACGAATCTGTTGTCCCGGGAGGGTCTCCCGAGGGAACCTCGAGTCGAAAGATACGTTAATAACGAGTGTAAAGATACACCGGAAAAGAATATTGACAAGTTGAGAGAACGAGAAAGAAACTCGCAAGCCCAAACGAGTGGATTGTCAAACAAGCTTGAAACAATTAAAAATTTACAAGCCGAATATTTCCCACAAGAATACAATGATGAGGAGACTAATTTAAGCCGCAATTTGAGATTATTTAAAGACGTAGATGGCATGTTACGTTGTAAAGGTCGCTTGATGAATGCAGATTGGACCTTCGATAAACGCTATCCTGTCCTCATTCCAAAGGAGAGTGAATTTACAAATAACATTATAATGAAAACGCACAATGAAAATTATCATGTGGGTGTAAATCACACCTTGAGCATCATACGTCAATCCTACTGGATCCCTCAAGGAAAACGTCAAGTTCAGAAACTTCTGAGACAATGTCCGAATTGCGTGAAACATGGTGGGGGACCTTTTAAGCTTCCACCTACACCTGCACTGCCGCCAGAAAGAGTGAACTATAGTGCACCGTTTACTTTCGTAGGAGTGGACTACATGGGACCACTTTTGGTGAAAGGAGAAAACGGAGAAACCAAAAGGTGGATCTGCCTTTACACCTGTTTAGCGGTAAGAGCTATACACCTAGAAGTCGTTCAAGATCTAACGGCAGAAGAAGGCCTACTATCATTGAGGAGAATGATAGCTACCAGAGGCTTTCCAACACTCATAACATCAGACAATGCCACGCATTTCAAACTTATGTCTGAAATACTGTCAAAACAATACTGTATCAATAAAGAAATACAGTGGAAATTCATACCCCAACTTGCGCCGTGGTTCGGGGGTTTTTACGAGAGACTAATCGGTATAATTAAAAATTGTATGAAAAGAACATTGAGAAAACAAATGCTGTCACACAGTCAGTTAATTACAGTTACAAAAGAGATTGAAGCATCTGTAAATATGAGACCACTCACTAGCATAGACTCAGAGCTAGAACACGTTCTAAAACCAGCAGATTTTCTTACAATAGGAAAGTGTATAACGGTAGAAAGCTCCTCTGAAAACTTTGTCAACGAAGGTACCGTAACCAAAACCGATCTTATTAAAGGTTGGAAGAAAGGATTAGTAATTTTACAAGAATTCAAAGAAATGTTTCTAAACAGATATTTACCAAGTCTGCGTGAGAGATATTGGCATTCACACAAAGAACCAAGAGTAATTGCAAAAATTGCACCAGCAGTTGGCCAGATCGTCCAGCTGCGTGGTGATTCTAAAAATAGAGAAACCTGGAAAGTAGGAACGATAGTCTCACTTCAAAAGGGAATAGACGGACTATGTAGAGTAGCTAAAGTAAAAATAGGTAACAAAGAATTCACAAGATCTTTAGCACACCTATATCCTCTTGAAATAGAAGACGGTGTAAGCGAATCTAATAGAGTATACGAGTATAATGATTCTATAAGTGGAAGCGAAGTATTCGACGCACAGGACATCCAATCTATAGACGTAGCTATGGAACCTATAGATATAGGAAAACCCAGTAAAACTATAAATGATCAAAGAAACGAAACCGATTGTGTCAGAGATACACCAGTACATAGTGAACATTCATTAGAGGCCAACGGGAGGATAGATGATGATGAGATAAATGACGATAAGAGTGATAAGGATGAGAATAATGAGTATAAGAAAAGGGACAAAGAAGTACCGAAAGAGAGAAGAGGGGCGGCCACGAGAGCTCTGCAGAAGATCAGAGAGTGGACGCAAAACCTAATGACATTACTTTAAATTTCCCGGCCGGGAGTGTCGCGGATCCTAGAGGATATAATCCGCGAATGTAAATACAACGATACCAGACATGGCAACATTACAACAATAACTTTATGGAATGACAACACCGATGATACACCACAAAAGGTACGTACGAACCTGTCAAATCAGTGCGATTCGATTGTGGGTAGAGATTGTTCAGAGGGAACGCAATGGGCGGTCTTAGGAGCCGTGTTTATCAAACTGAGGCTGGATCAGAGTTGGAGCCGGAGCCGACATCTCTGGATTGAAAGCTGAGTATCTAATGTTTAAGATTAATTAATGTCTCTAAGTATTTAGTTTATGTTATTATGAACACATTGTTCTTGAGAATACCGAATAATGATTTCATGTAAACCAATGAGGTTTGCTAACTTTGTATGTTGTAACTATAGGTATATTATAACTGAAACTTCTTGAGATCTCAATTAGTATTAGTACTTATGATAAACGAGACGGTGAGAATGCCCTAATCATGTCCACCGTGCTCTAAAGGTATGCTTGACCTCAAAGCCCTTTGTTGATAATAGTCGAGACGGTGAGAATGCCCTAATCATGTCCACCGTGCTCTAAAGGTATGCTTGACCTCAAAGCCCTTTGTTGATGATAGACGAGACGGTGAGAATGCCCTAATCATATCCACCGTGCTCTAAAGGTATGCTTGACCTTAAAGCCTATACGAGTGCTCTTGGGAGTGAGCTTCCAAGGGCGGAAACCATACCGGTTTCCAGCTGTTGAGCAATGTAATAACAATATCTAATGTTTGACAATTGGCTTCAGTAAGATGCCCAAAATATCGAAGTGTCAGTGTCATCGATAATATCTATCTACAGATGGTAAAAGTGGCCCCTGTGTTCAAGTCCTGTTGCTCTGTGCTCCGTACTCTGTCTCCATAAAGAATTGACAAGCGAAGCAGATAAAGTAAACCCAGGTAAAAGTTACACACAAGATTTTTTTTCTCATTCGCTACGTCTGCCTAAGGTTACACCCTCAAAGGAGTTCACCATAATACTTTAGTATCGCATGATTCCTTAAAATAATAGAATATTAACATATATGGGCAGACGTAACGACAGTTGCAGAGTCGGGAGTGAGCCACATACAATATCAGAATGACTTTTACAAAAATAAGCAACAAGGAAAAAAGCACAGCGATCAACAATCCGTGCTAACATCTGTTAAGGTCAGTGACCCCGAGCCTGCCGGCAAGTGCAAGTTTTGCAGAAGAAACAAACATGCATTGCCAGACTGTAGTCAGTTCAAACGAGCGTTAAAAAGGGACAGATGGCGATATGTTCGAGCAAACAATTTATGTTTCAAATGTCTCTGTGCTCGGCATCCAGATGAGAACGAGTGTACTGCAAAAAACTGCAACGTCGAGACCTGTGGGGGTGCCCATCACCAGATGCTGCACTGGACGAAGCCAGGAGAGGCGCGCCGTGAAACTTCCGCGCCAGTCAACGGTACCGCGACGCCTGACTCCGTAAGTGGCGTCAGCATCCGCGCCGCGCAGTGTCATGAAGTGTCAGTGTTAAAACCAAAGGTGTCAGAGACAAAAGTAATTCTTAAAATAGTGCCGGTAACTATCCATGGACCCAGGTCAAGTGTGGCCACGCATGCGCTTCTAGACGATGGTGCAACAGTGACAGTCATCGCGGCTGACCTTGCCGATAAGGTCGGGCTGCACGGGGAAAAGGTCACAATGCGTGCTTCTGGTGCATGGGACTCAGAGTTATTGTGCGAGACTGAGATAATTAAATGTAAAATAAGTAGCAGTGATGGTAACAAATTCGACTTGCGAGCTCGTAAACTCAAAGAACTTAATTTGCCCTTACAGTTATTTACCTCTAATGTAAACTATTCCGAAAACATTTTTAGTAATAATAACCCTATAATATGTGACAGCAATGTAAAACCTAAAATATTAATTGGTCAGGACAATTATGATTTAATTGCGCCTCTTTTATGTAAAAGGTATAAGCCGGGCGGACCATACATCACGCAAACATTATTAGGATGTTGTGTCCTCTTCCTTCTGGCGGCGGTTCGGATCGGACGTGTTTCTAGTAGTGCGATTGTTTCTCGAATTTAAATATTATTTAATTATTTCTTTAAACCGAGCGACTCCACATCTAAACTCGGGCCCTCCTTGTCTATCTTTCGAGAGTGTCCATTGAGTGCAGCGGCCATATTGGATTGTGTCGGAAATCTATTTCTTACAATCTGCACTGTCGACGGTCGCGCCATCGAAGAGATTGCGTCTGGATAAATCATCACTTCGAAACATTTAAAAAATCTCGCGGACAACTGGTGAGATTTGAACCCGGGCCGCGGCGAGCGTCGTGTCAAGTGCGTAGCCGCTGCGCCGAGTCAACGTGTGCGTCATCGCGCGTAATTAGTCTCCTGCCTACGAGTAATTGTTGATATACGTCACGCGCGCTGCTACGGTCCCACATTGAGTGCTACGCTGCTACAGTGCTACGACGCGACGGTCGATGTTTATCTGCTACGCGATACCTCACACAGTGGTCTGGAGGGGGATCGGCTACGCCGCTTGCGCATTAAAATAATAGAATATTTTTGTAATCGTACGGACTTGTATTGCATCTTTGTTACACGAAATTCCAATTGACAAGATGACCTCGCTGATGAATAAATCTTCTTCAGAGACGGAGATTGACCAAATGGAAACGGTTGCAAAGCGAACGCCACCTAATTTTGTGACCCAGAGGTCTAAAAGGAGCCGCGAGGACTTATTCATTGGGGAACAGCTGGATAACTTTAAACAAGAAGTGAAGGAAATGTTGGCTTTTATGCTGACTCAGCAGACACAAGAAGTCACCTCAACTTTAAAAGAAATACAACAAACTAATCTGAACATAGAAAATACGATCACACACCTTGCGTCACAAAATCAAGAATTGGGAAACAAAATATCTCTGTTGGAACAGCAGTCGAAAGAAGACAAGAAATATATTATGCTCTTGGAGAATAAAATAGAAGAAATGGAAACAGGAAGCCGTAAGGCCAACTTTGTGATAAAAAATGTGCCGAAAATAGCTGGAGAAACTAAAGAAGAACTTATTGGCTTAGTTATGACCCTTTCCAAAGGTATAGACTGTTCCCTAACCAAGTCTGACATAAAGGACATTTATAGAGTGCAGGGAAAAAATGACATCCAAAATACTCCCATTGTTGTGGAAACTGGATCCACTCTTATAAAAAATGAGATACTAAAAAAGGGAAAGTCATTCAATAAAAAACATCAGTCCAAGCTATGCTGCAAACATCTTGGCTTCAAGTCCCAAGAAGACACCCCTATCTTTTTGTCTGAGCATTTAACAGCTAAGGGATCTCGACTGTATTTCCTTGCCAGAGATCTAATTAAAACTGGAGAGTATAAATATTGCTGGACTGCATATGGCAAAATATATATAAGAAAGGATGATCAAGCGCAAAAAGTAATTGTAAGAAGTGAAGAACAAATTCATAAACTTTTAGTGAAAACATGACTATTTGCAGTGTATTTTTTTAGTCATGCATCATTTATCATACGTTATCTCTTGCCAGTCTATCATAGCAGTAACTGCGTAGCAATGAGGTACTTATCTAATATTTTTTCTATATTTTTAATAACTTTTTGTAATCCTAACCCACACAAATACTCTAAGCTCATTATACACATGCCTACATTCAGTCTATACGAACTAAATGTACATGTACATTTCAATAATACAAACTCACACAAACAAATAAAACATAGGTTGTCTATCTACACCATAACACAAAAACAGTTTATCAAGCGTGCACCTAATTTTCACTTAACACATATGAATTCGGAAATACACATTAAATTACTAGACCAGTTTCATAAATATATTAATTATAAAAAAGAACATAAAATTAAAAATAAATATTCGAAATCATTCTTTCATAAAAAAACATACACAATTGGAAATATTCACACAATTAGCTCGATACTTTCTCTCATAGTTTACCTTTATTATGTACAATGTGGTATTTACGACTGCCTTGTGATGACCTCAATAATATCTGGTATCATTTATGAGTAACACATTGCAAACAATCAATGACATAGACAACATTGAAATTGCAAGGGCAGTTGAATGTGATCCTTCAAATCTTTCTGATCATATATGCGTCAAAAAAAGCGATTTCACTATTTTATCTCAGAACATAAGAAGTATATACTGCAACTTTGATGATTTTGTCGTTATGATGTCTACTTTTGAATTCGAAACAGATGTGATAGTATTGACAGAATGTAGATTGAATAAGAACAAACATATACCTCAACTCAGCAATTATCAGTCTTTTGTATCAACATGGCAGATGAATCAAAATGATGGAGTAGTAATTTTCGTTAAAAAAACGTTAAAATCAAAAATTCAAGAAATTCGGCTAGACCAGGCGACCTGTCTACAATTAGACATTCTAGATAACACTCTTCTGTGTATATACCGGTCTCCATGCAACACCAACTTGGATAGGTTTATAGATTCACTGAGTCAGCACTTAGATACGTTACCTACACAAAGAAACATAATAATAGCGGGAGACATAAATATCAACATTACAGCGAAAGATGTAGAAATGTCTCATGATAAAAAAAACCGAGTGAACTATCTTAACATGTTGTCTACGTATGGTATTTTACCTGGTCATACATTACCGACCAGAGAACGGAACTGCCTAGACCATTTCATGTTGAGGATTCATAAAAAAAAGACATCAGCTTCAATTGCCGTCTTAAAAACTACAATTACCGATCACTATACTACATTTTTATCACTTTCCAAAATAAAAAGTCACGAAACTGCTAATAAAATCACCACGACCATAAACTTTGAAAATGCACTAAAATATTTACAAGAACAAAATCTTGCAGAACTGCTTTTTTGTGACGACCCGGATTTGCTAACAGATAAACTTATTCAAAAACTGATTGATGCTATTAAATACAACACTGACACAAAAGTTATCGCTAGTAGCAAACGTATAATTAAACCGTGGATCACCCCAGGATTATTAAAATGCATTAAAAATCGTAACAAATTACAAAAAAGTTATCGATCAGATCCGTATAATGACATTTTAAAAATAACGTATATTCGTTACAGGAATTACTGTAATAATCTTTTTAAAAAATTGAAAAGAAAATTCGAAAGAGAATTGCTTGCTAAATCGGTTACGAACTCGAAATTATTATGGAAAAATATAAAATCAATTACTTACTCAAATAAACCTAAAAATCAAAGTACTGAATTATTAAATATCCTACCCTCTCCAACTGCATCAGTGAACTCAGTTAATAGTTTTTTTGCTAACATTGGAAAGCAATTAGCCCAGCAAATTCCAATTAATAATACTTCTCGCCAATCTAACATTCCACCAACACAAATTAATTCTTTTGGTCTCTTGGACACTGACCCCATGGAAGTAGAAAGTGTTCTGATGGGTTTGAAATCCGACAGTGCTCCAGGGTGGGATAATATTCCAACAAAATTCCTAAAATATATTGGCAAGGAAATTGTACCTGTCATTACTCATTTGGTAAATCTCTGTTTTAGAAAAGGTATCTTTCCGACACTACTGAAACAATCTATTATTACACCGGTTCACAAGGGAGGGAACAGCGACGATGTCAATAACTACAGACCTATTTCTGTCTTACCAGGTTTATCCAAAGTTTTAGAAAAAATTATTAATATAAGACTCTTACATTATCTAAAAGAATTTAAAATATTATCACCTACACAATTTGGCTTTAGACAGGGAATATCAACTGAGGATGCAGTTTCAGCGCTTAGCTCGCTGGTAACTGACTATGTCGATTCAGGGAAAAAGTGTCTGGCTGTATTCCTTGATCTAAAAAAAGCCTTTGACACCGTTGCTGTTCCAACCCTTTTGTCCAAGCTAGAAAGAATTGGAATAAGGGGAACCCCTCTTATGCTTTTTAAAGATTATCTCTCAAACAGAAGGCAGAGAGTTAAGATAGGGACATACATCAGTAATGACGTGGAGGTATCATTCGGCGTGCCTCAAGGAAGCGTATTAGGACCAACACTTTTCTTAATGTACATTAACGACCTATGTAACTTAAAAGTAGAAAGCGCAAAAATTTTTTCTTACGCCGATGATACTTCCATTGTCTTTTATGGGGATAACTGGTCCGAAATAAAGCTCAAAACTGAAATAGGTATGGCTCAAATTGCAAATTGGCTTAATGAAAATCTTCTTACGCTAAACGCAACCAAGACCAATTATATATGTTTTACAATTAGAAATCGCTCACAACCAGATCAAGACTTAAATATAAAAATACATTCCTGTAAACGAGCCATGAATTATGCCTGTACATGTCCTGTAATTAATAAAGTATCACAGACAAAATATTTAGGGGTTATAATTGACCAGCACTTAAGTTGGTACTCCCACCTCGAACATGTTGCTGGTAGAATACGAAAGTTGGGATGGATATTTAAATCATTGAGATACGTAATCCCTGCAGGTGTAGCCACAAAGGGGGGCGTCAAAAGAAATCTTTTAAATGAAATCTACACAGCCCTTGCACAATCTGTGATAGTCTACTGTATACCTGTATGGGGTGGGGCAGCAAAATCAAAATTTATAGACGTGGAACGTGCGCAAAGAGGTCTGATAAAAATAATGTATTTTAAGAAACGGAGATTCCCCACTGAAAGTCTATATGAGATCAGCGGCCTGCTATCTGTTAGGAAACTATATATCTGTGCCGTGATCTTAAAAAAACATAAGACACTTACATATGATAAAAACATAACATTAAAAAGGAGAAAGGATATTATTGCTCAAGTCACACAAACTAAAACCAATTTTGCTGCTACGCAATATAATAATCAATCATCACGGTTATATAATAAAATAAATAAGGACATATACATTTACACTGAATATCTTCATAAAGTTAAGAAAATGTTAATAGAATGGTTAAAATCGCGCACTTATGCAGATATTGAATTATTGTTATAATAAGTGGAAATTAGTTAATACTGGTACCGCCACTCCCACACGCACATCATCCCTCATACACACAAACACACCAACCACACAACTCTCACACCTTACATACCTCAAACATATCACACACCACACTCGCTCTACACACCGCACACACCTCTCACACACCACACACTCCGCACACCCAACACACCCACATTAATGTACTTTTAAGAAAATAGTAAAAATAATTCTGTAAGTAGTACAAACAGCCAAAGCTATGGAAGTGCGGAGTCTCCTAACACAGGCGTCATCATGCTTAAAAGGAGGCTCCAATCATAAACTAATGTATACTAGTTGGTACAGAAATAAACATTTTGTATTTTTTTTGTATTTTTTGTACACGGAGCCTGGCAAGCTGATTGTACTGGTAAGCGCGCCGAGCACGTCAACAGCATCGGCAGCATTGGTGACGCCGGCGGCGAGCCAGCCGCAGCGCACGGAGCGGTGACATCGTGCGCCCTCAGTCACACAGGTAAGTCCGCCGCGCACGCGCTCCGCGACTCGTCACCGAGACACGGCGGCGCGGGCGCGAGCAAGACTTCATGTTCTGATTTTATTACATGCATAGATAAACACGTTTGGTATTTACCGCATTTCGGCGTTGACAATCCGAACAAAAAAAAGTTACGATTGGTTTTTGATGCCGCCGCCAAAAGTGACAATGTGTCACTTAATGACGTTCTCCTTCAAGGGCCTGACTTATTACAGTCGTTGTATGGTATAATGTTTAGGTTTAGAGAGAACGCTATAGGAATAACAGGAGATATAAAATACATAACGAAGATCAGAACGCATTTAGGTTTTTATGGAAAAACAAAGGCAGCGATGTAGTAGATAAGTACGTAATGACGTCACTTATTTTCGGCGCGAATTGTTCCCCGTTTATTGCCCAATTTATCAATCAAAATAAAAATGCTTCTCGATTCAGTCAGCAGATGCCAGACGCTGTGCAAGCTATAAAAAACAATCAGTACATGGACGATTATATTGATAGCTTTTCTGATGAGGTGGCTAGAAAAATTATAAAAGAAATTTCATTTATCCATAATGAAGGTGGATTTAAAATGTGTAACTATCTCAGTAATGTACCTAATGTGCTAAGTGACGTTCCAATAGACAGTCTTAATGACATAGCGATAAAGTTCAATTTTGATAAACAGTCTGAGCGGGCATTAGGCATATTGTGGTTCCCGCGCAGCGATATGTTAGCTTTAGATCTATCTTTTAAACGTATTCCGCAAGATATTATACTTTTGAAACGAATACCAACTAAGCGCGAAATGTTAAGTATTATTATGTCTGTATTTGATATTCACGGTTATTTGGGACCGTTTACAATCAAGGGAAGAATATTGATGCGTGAAACATGGAAAACTAATAATAAATGGGATGAACAATTGAACGATAATTTAAATGAATTATTCTGTAAATGGATTAACCAAGTTCAGGAGATAACTAATATAAGAATTCCGCGTTGTTATTTTTCCTGCGATAGGAAGGGTGCTAATTTAGTTAGTTTAGAACTTCATTTATTTTGCGATGCATCGCCGAGCGCGTACGCCGCTGTCGCATATTGGCGTCGCGAAGGCAGCGACGGACAAGTCACCGTGTCGTTTATCGCGAGTAAATGTAAAGTTACTCCTTTAAAACCGGTTTCCGTGCCTAGACTTGAATTGCAAGGAGCCGTGTTAGCATGTAAGTTAGCTAGTAGTGTTAAAAAAGAACATCGTTTGCAACCTAATTTAGTTTTTTATTGGACAGATTCAACTACAGTATTACATTGGATTAAAAATAATTGTCGAACGTATAAAGTATTCATCGCGAATAGGTTAGGAGAAATAGACGAGTTGAGTAAGCCCGACGAGTGGAGATATGTACCCACTGGGGTAAACGTCGCAGACCTGGGGACAAAATATAATGATTATTTGTTGACGAGTGATTCGGAGTGGTTCTCGGGCCCGTCGTTCTTGCACCAACCGCGTTCTGGCTGGCCGCAACAACCTGAAATAAAAACAATTAGTGATGATACATTAGAAAAAGTACACGTTGTTCAAGACAATAATATAAAATGTGACTTACCTGTTCCCGAACCAAATCGATTCTCTGGTTGGCTGCGATTATTACGCAGTACTGCAACAGTTCTATTATTTATTGAAAAATGTAAAAAAAGTGAAATTAAAGTAATTAACGGAAAATTAATTAATAAAGCGGAACTGTTGAACTAAAATTGTTCCTTTCAAACTGAAATAAATTTACTTAGATTAAACAAAGAAGTTAATAAAGATAGTCGTTTGAGATCACTCACCCCGATACTGGACTCAAATAATTTGTTACGTATGGGCAGTCGTATCGGTAACGTAAAGGGTGTAGATCAACTCACTAAATACCCAATAATTTTAGATGGCAATGACTATATAGCGCGACTAATTGTTACTCAATACCACATAAACGCCACGCACTCTAGTAACGAGATGTAGTTAATGAGTTGCGTCAGAAATATTGGCTCATTCGATTAAGGCCTACAGTTCGTACTATATCTAAACAATGTTTAGTTTGCCGTTTTAAAAAAGCCTTGCCTTTGCCGCCACGCCTCGGCGACCTACCCGAATGTCGTCTTACACATCATCAAAGACCATTCACCATGTGTGGAGTAGACTTATTCGGGCCTATAGAAGTCACGGTCGGTCGCCGGAGGGCGTGCAGGTACGGCGTACTGTTTACTTGCCTCACGGTGCGCGCGGTCCATATTGAAATAGTTCCGACCCTTACTACCGATTCTATGATAATGTCACTTCGTCGAATGGCCGCTCGTAGGGGTTGGCCACACACCATGTTCTCGGATAATGGCACCAATTTAAGAGGGGCTGACACCGAAATGAAAAGGGCTTATAAAGAACTAGTTGACAATCAACTAACATTAACAACTGAAGCTCTAAACAAGGGAGTCAAGTGGAAATTCATTCCCCCCACCAGTCCACATATGGGTGGTGCATGGGAGCGCCTTGTTAGGAGCGTTAAAACAGCTCTGAAAGTAGTTTTAAAGGAAAGAGCTCCGAGAGAGGAAACCTTGCTTACTTTCTTGTGTGAAGTCGAGAACACGATAAACGGGCGACCCTTGACTCACGTTTCCGTCGACCCACGTGACCCAGAGTCTCTAACACCCAATCACTTTTTGCTGGGTTCATCATCCAATCTCCCACAAATAGGTATCTTTGACGACAGTGACTTATATCTTAGAAAGCAATGGCGTATTGCACAACGTCTAGCTGATTTGTTCTGGTCCAGGTGGCTCAGAGAAGTATTGCCTACACTAGCGCCCCGCAAGAAATGGGATCGCTAGGGCGCACAGTTAAAGGTAGGTGACCTCGTAGTTATAGTAGACCCTGCTTCCCCTCGGAATGTCTGGCCGAAGGGAATTATTCATCAAGTGTATCCGGGAGCTGATGGACGGGTAAGAACTGTAGACGTTAAAACCAAAACAGGTATTCTGAAACGTCCCGCATCACGAGTTGCTTTACTCATAAGTTTTGAGTGTCGCAATGACTACACTATGGGGCAGGATGTTGCCGATAGTGTCGCGGTCCGCTCGTCTAATAGCAATATTTAAGTGGAATATGTAACTTACCTAATAAGAATGTTCCTTATTACAACTGTTTGTATTTTTGTTATTTTAAATAAATTATAGTCATAGTAGCACACATCACCATAATCGATGATAGGAAAAATTAAGGACTGCACAAGCATTGACTTCGTACTTGTTAGTAGTATTTTTTTCAGCCGGTACAGAGCCCTCAGCGTTCCAGTTACCTTCTGGCTGACCCTCGCGACTTGAGTACGCCAGTTTAGAGTACTATCAATGTTCAAGCCAAGGTCCTTCACATCAGTACTAAATGGGACGAGCGTACCATTGAAGAGAACTGGTGGCAAGGTTGTACCATCTACCTTACTCATACTCCGAGAACTTCCGATGATGATCGCCTGATACTTATTTGGGTTTACTGCTACGCCAAATCTATCAGACCAGATTTATAGGGCTAACCCTACTACTGTAACTGCACTGGAACTTGATGTACTTCTTCTACTCCATGTCCTGGTTCCTGGAATGCTGTCTCTTGATCCTGGGATCTGGTTTCTGTGGAATCATCATCAAATGGATTGTGCAATCCAACAGCATTAGTTGAAATAAGTCTAGTAATTATATTGTAGAATGGATCCTCTGGCTTTGGTTTTGGAGGTCCCCAACTGGTGACTAATAAACTCATACACATCATATTTATGATATTCTGTCTTCTCATTTCTCCTGTTGCTCCTATCACATATATTTCGCATTGGTTGAATAGAATCTAGGTCAGGCCAAATAACAATTGCAAATTTAATTAATTCAACAATAGTGCATTATCTCAAAAAAACAAAAAAACTTGTAAATAAAGAACAGTTTATATTGTAAATATATTTCTTTTAATTTATAACGTAAGTAACAATTTGAGTATAAAAAAAATATTTATTATGTTTTTTGATAAAATTAGAACATAATTTATATCTACCATCAATAGTGCATCATTTCACTTTTTTCAACTTTTACGAACAATACTGAACCATTTTAGAATAATACAAAAATTCTAACATACCTTCGTCAACAACAGAGTACTATTTCGAAATACACTCGAGAGCAATGAATCCGGGTCACTTAAAGAATGTTAAAAATCTCGGAAACTAAAAATGATAGGTTAATGCAATAAATTGTATTTAATAGACAATGTAATACTCCTTAAATGAAAGTAAAAAAAATATGAGTCACCTTATATATTACATAAAGAAAAAAACTGCTGATCTCTCCTTAAAACAAAAATAGGAAACATGAAATTTTTGAACTTTATTACGATTTTCTTGAATTTTAATACTTCGTATTGCCTCCTCGTGCTTCCATTACTGCGTTTACGCGGTTTGGCATGCTGTACACCAAGTTCCTTATACGATTTTGGGGAATATTCTCCCATTCCTCTGTGAGAGCAATTTTGAGCTCACGAAGCGTGATTGGGGGAGGGTTTCGTTGTTTTACGCATCTGCCTAGCTCGTCCCAAGCATGCTCGATCGGGTTGATATCCGGGCTGCGCGCTGGCCACTCCATACGAGTAATGTTCATCTCTTGAAGGTAGTCATTCACAATCCTACCTGTATGAGGTCGGGCATTGTCATGCATAAATATAGCATCCTCACCTAAATTGACCATAAATGGACCAACGTGATCATTGAGGATTTCTTCCACATATCTTTCGCTAGTTAAAGAGCCGTTTTCTATGATCACCAGCTCTGTGCGACTTTCAGAAGAAATTCCGGCCCACACAAGTACAGACCCACCACCGTAGGCTACTTTTTCTTCGATGCATGCTTGCTTGAATCTTTCCCCTGGTCTTCGATACACTCTGTGTCTTCCATCGTGCTTGTAGAGCATAAATTTTGATTCGTCGGAGAACATAACTTTTGACCAATCTTCAATACTCCAATTTACGTGGCTCTGGGCATATCTTAGTCTTGAAATACGATGCCCACGCTCCAGTTTAGGGCCGTTTGCAGGTCTAAGGGGTTTTAAGTTAGATTCAGCAAGCCGACGTCTTACTGTCCATGCACTTGGGTTACTTCCTCCGAGGCGTCGAAACTGATTTGTGAGTTCAGTTCCTGTAAGAAAGCGATTTCGAAGCATGGTGTTCACCAAGTATCGGTCTTCTCGTGCTGTGGTACACCTGGTTCTGCCCGTTCCTGGTCTGCGTAGGTTAGAACCAGTTTCTTCGTAACGTCGGAGAACTCTTTGTACTGTTGACAGCGACACACCGACAGTCCTGGCTGTATCGCGCTGACTCCGGCCGGTTTCCAGCCTTGTAAGTATTCTGGTGCATTCTTCAGGCGTAAGCGACATAATTTCAGCTTGAATAATGAATATAGAGCACTATCAACATGGTTTATGTACCCACATAAATGACAGATTACAAACAAAAGCAAAACCAAATGCTGTAATTTCGTAGTTCCATCTTCGAAAGTGGCCCTTTTTCAAATTTGATTTTTTTATGATATAACTTTACAATAACTAAGAAGTTTTAATACCTTCATTTAAGGAGTATTACATTGTCTATTAAATACAATTTATTGCATTAACCTAGCATTTTTAGTTTCCGAGATTTTTAGGATTCTTTAAGTGACCCGGATTCATTGCTCTCGAGTGTAGTATCAAGATAGATAGATAGATAGAATACTCTTTATTGTACACCATAAAAGTCACAGACATAAATTTAGAAATTTTACATAGGGTGACACAATGGGCGGTCTTATCGCTTAAAGCGATCTTTTACAGACAACCTTTGGATGGATTAAAGGTAATAGGAGAGACAATACTGCAGGTAGTCAGCGGTGTACCATCTACATATACAATAAATATGTACATACATACGTAGAGCATAAACTTATTCATATAAATATATATACATAGATATACTTATAATATATATCTACTTATAAACATGAAACAAGAGCAAGGAACTAAATGTAATGATGATTTAGGGAGAGAGGAAGTGTTTTTTTACCAGAGTTTTAAAAGTGGACAAGGATTGAGCTCGCCTTATCGACACGGGCAAGGCATTCCATAACCGTACTGCTTGAACTGTAAAAGATTTGTCATAAAAGCTGGTTGAATGCATCGGCATCTCTAGTCTCAAGTTTTCCGATGATCTCAGATATCTATTATGTGTGTCATGTAGGAACTTGAATCGTTCTTTAAGATAGGAGGGAGTTATAGGATTGAACAGAATACTGTAGAGCTGAAATAAGATATGAGAAATCCGGCGAAGACGTATGGGAAGCCACTTGAGCTTTGTACGAAATTCAGAAATGTGATCATATTTGCGCAGGCCAAATATAAATCTTATGCAAAAGTTTTGAAGTCGCTCAAGTTTATATAGTTGTGCCTCAGTGAGATCGAGGTAACTGACATCAGCGTAGTCAAGGATGGGAAGTAAAAGGGATTGTGCAAGCGCAGTCTTAGTGGCAGTTGGAAGAAAGTTCCGCAATCGTCTCAGGGACTTACCAGATGCAAAAATCTTGCGGCTTACGTCCTGTAGCTGGGGACCCCAAGAAAGATGTTTGTCGATCCAAACTCCGAGGTTCTTAACCTTTTCGCTAATTGGAATGGCGGTTCCGTTAAATTGAACTTGAGGAAGTTGCGTCCAGTTTATCAAACACGTTGCGTAAGCACAGTCACCAACAATGAAGTAAAACTAAATAATTCGGAGTAATTTTCATATTACATTCAACAACACCGGATTATCACAAAATAATACACTGTTGCGTAAAGGATCTGCGTGCTGTTCCCTTAGGCGGACAAGTTGCAACTAGAAATAGTTTTGTGTTCGCGGTATGACTCTGGCCCCGCATCCCCGCCCCGACCGCGGCCCCGGTCTAAACCCGCGGAGCGAGTCTTCACCAATAGAGAGTTAGCGCGCCATCTGTTGGACATTTTTGTAAATATAGATACGCCTGTCTTCGTGGTGCGCTCGGTAAATTTTTGGCTATTCGTCGATGGATAAAAGTAGATATTGAGATTTTTCGACATAATACAGTGTTGTTCTGGGTGTGCGATATTTTAGTGAAGCGTTATTAGCTCATTTCATATTATCAATTAAATACTCGTAGGTATCGCTATTATGCACAAAAAAAAAGATTATTTTAAGATTGTTCTTCTTTTAGTACAAAACATTGGGTGATTCGATTTATGAGAGTGCAATCATGTTATTTGGTACTTACATGTTTAAAAACATCCTAAATTAACATATATGATGTTTATTGCCGTAATATTCTTGTGAGATAAACAAATTTATGCTGACTACGTCGTAGATGAAATCATATTGGAGCTTCTTTTTTATGTACGTGGTCCAATTTATGCTGACTACGTCGTAGATGAAATCATATTGGAGCTTCTTTTTTATGTACGTGGTCCATTATTGTCATTCTTTGAATTTTGTATACTTGTGCAGCTTTGTAACTACTTAAGGTGCCATTACGCACTGCTAATACGGCTTCACGTAGTTGATATTTATCATAAGCACCTCTATTTGTACGTCTTTTATATGTACGTACCATCATGAATGACGGCGACATCTAGTTGAACTGAAACAATTTAATTAATTCAATTTAATACCAACCGAATTATCTAAATTCACTATACATACGACTATTTGTGATCATAAAAAAAAGAAACTGTAACTGTTACACAAATTATATAATATATATTCTCTTTCAAATGAATTTTCTTAGAACTCCAAGTAAGTACTATATGCTGAATATTGATTGGTTTTCTTTTATAAAGCAGAAATGGGGCAAATTCGTCATATTACGATCTAACCCCATTCAAAATAGACGGAATTATGCACTTAACGATTTCGAGGTTATAAATTTGTTACGTTGAATAATCTAATCGTTAGCAGCGTTATCTTGCAAAATAATACACGAAACCTTTACAAGGATCCTACGCTATATACACTCAGCGTCACAAAAATCGCACCTCTCCGAAAATAAGTTTCAAGCAAGTCCCGCCATCAACGTATACATTAAACCCTATTAATATTGGTATCAATTGAAAGTATGTTTAACGACCTTTAAATTAACAACAGTTAGAATTCTTAAACACAACAGATCTCATTAGCGCGTAACGTTAAAGAAAATGTTGTCAAAATACGCATTACAACGGCCACTAATTGCACCTCCCTACAAGGGTATAAAACGGGCGACCCGGGTCAAATGTGAGTCATTCGCTATCCAACCTTCGAAGTTAACACACGTGAACAGCTGCAGCAAGAAAAATACCCCAGAAGATGGATACCACTGCAGATCAAGCCGCCCAAGTCATTGCACTACTGCAATCAGGGATGCGGCAATGTGATGTTGCTCGGCAACTGAACTTGAGTCGTTTTTCCGTTCGACGAGTGTTCCAACGCTTCCAAGAGACTGGTGGCTATATCCGAAGACGTGGATCTGGAAGACAACGGTGCACATCCGAAAGAGACGATCGCTTCATTGTTTCAACGTCTTTACGTAATCGGTTCTCCAATGCTGTTGAGCTGCAACAACAACTGCGATCAGCTCGCAGAACTTCTGTCAGCGTCGCCACGATTAGAAGAAGAATGAAGGAGAAGAAAATTGCAGCTCACAGGGCTGCTACAGGGCCAAAATTGACTGCACAGCATAGGAGAGACCGGTTGCAATTTGCCCGTGACCATGTGGATTGGACAATAGACCAATGGAGGGCTGTACTCTTCTCGGATGAGACGAGGGTGTGTCTTTTCTGCAACGACAGGCGTAGAAGAGTGTACAGGAGGCAAGGGGAACGATTCGCACAAGCCTGTATTCAAGAGACAGTGGAATACGGGGGTGGCTCGTGCATGTTCTGGGGCGGCATGTCAATCGAAGGCAAAACGAACCTTGTGTGTGTTTCTCGGACTGGAAGTGCTCGCGGGCAAGGGTCGCTGACTGCTCCTCGGTACATAACAGAGATCTTAGAGGAGCAGGTTGTCCCTTATGCGGGTTTTGTTGGCAGTGGGTTCACGTTAATGCACGATAACGCCCGCTGTCACACCGCATTAATTGTAAGAGACTACCTGCAAGAAGTTGGGATCCCTGTTATGCGCTGGCCGGCGCGAAGTCCAGACCTGAACCCTATCGAGCACCTTTGGGATGAACTGAAACGGCGAGTACGGGCACGTGATCCTACCCCTACCACTCTCCAAGACCTCCAAGATGCCGTCGTTGCAGAATGGGACAACATTCCTCAAGAGACTGTTGTCACATTAATTAGGTCCATGAGAGAACGCATGGAAGCTGTCATCAGAGCTAGGGGGGGTAACACTAGGTTTTAAGTTGATTTTATGGACTTTTTTAAAATTTTCACTGATAAAATAAATTTTAGGTTTTTAATCATTTGCATTAGCGTGTTTTTTTTATTCCCTGGCAAACAAAAAACCAAATTTATTTATTTATTCTGAAATTTAAATAAATTGCCTTTCCAATGATACCTTATAGTCATATGTGTACCATTGATTAATGGGGTTAAAATGACTTTGAAGGGAATTCTTAAAGAGGTGCGATTTTTGTGACGCCGAGTGTATATTGAATTCATTCGACACAGTAAGTTACATAATTTTAAACTTCTCGAAAACACAGCAGCGTAGGACACTCACATTTCACTTTAAAAAAGCAACTGAACTTTGTAGACGATTTTACCTATTTTTATAGCGACTAACGCCACCTAGGGAATTTTATTTGAAGTTAAAGGTAATGCTGTCTTACCGACACTTCTACAAACGCTGCAACTCGACTGTAACGAGCATAATTTCAAGTAGACGGTTACGCCCCATAGACGGAATATGCCACCCTAACCTTAACTAATAACGACATTGAAGTAATACTGAGAGCAGAAGTGTATTTATTTTCTTTACAATTCTTTTACAGTATTAGTTTCTGTTGGGTATTAACTAACTTTTCAAAAAAGAAAAAGGTGGAGTTTCTCAATTCGTCGCGTAGGAGCGTGCCTCCGTTATCGCGACATAACTTGAGACGCGAACACAGTTCCGCGTTTTCGTTTTATAAAGTTATTTCAATTTCACTAAACGTTATTATTCATTGAAATTTTTAAAATTTTCTAAAATAGCATCTTGGAGCAATCTGTAGCACAAAGATGATGAAAGATGATGATTAAAACAAACAAGAGAAAAAAATTGAGTGGCGTAACCTGCCACTCGAGTTTTTTTTCTGGGGGTTTTGCAAAAGAAACATTCATGAAGCTAATCACAGCTGGGTCTGAACAATAGACAAACGATGAACAAAAAAAGGGTCAAAGTCAAAGACCTTACCAGCTGACATAGAACAATAGCGTCATGAATGAGTCGTTTGCATAGAGTGATCCTAATTTTGGTTATTATTCTATGATTTATTTTGTTTACAATTATTTTTTTCAATTTATTAATTATTTTATCTTATTCTGTCTGGGCCGATAGGACTACTATAGGGGCGATACGACGTAAATTGCTTCTAAGTCAACGTTTAGCTTTGTTATTCTATTTATTTATTTATGATTATTTTAAGTATTTTACAGAAGGCTTATAGACTAATACCAAGAATAAAAAGAAAATATACATGGGCTTACATACCATATAACATAAAACACGTGTAAAAAGTTTAAAAAAAATGGACTCAATTTCTCCAGACAAAGATCTACTGTTATTTCACCGCGTATAATACGATACAATATAATTTATCCTCCTGTCAATTTCAATATGTTCTGATCTACTTTCATTATTTTTTTTGGCTCATAATTTTTTGGTAAATAGAATCCTCTTCAAAAGTTTTTAAAAATTGAACTAGATTAGAGGATTTACCTAACGTCCTATTTAACATGGCGTGCCAACCTTCTAACTTATTTGTGGTGCGATGCCTTTCAGCAAAACAACACTATTTATCTTTCATTAGTTTATTCTCCGACCACTGTTTAGTAAAATAATTATTAAATTTAGTTACAGCTTCGTCAGTCGGACTATCTTTCATAATATAGAGAAATCCGTCGCTTACAGCCTCCGGAGGTAGATGAGCCAATACTGTCAGTAAAGCTACGTGTTTACGAGTAATTTTGTTTTTACTTGAATCAAGTTCTTCTGCTTTCTTTCATATTGCTCTATTGAAATGATAATAGTATCCTTTTATTGATTGCATTGGATTCCAGATTGGGATATTTTTTTAAATTAAAGTAAAATGTAAATCATATTTTGTTTTTTATTTAGTAACAAAGCGTACACCACCGGCATTATATTCGTTTCTTTTTCAGAACTTCCTACATCAGCGTGTAATATATAGTTTAAAAAAAAGACGTGAACATGTTTTGAAAGTCCCGTCACCAAAAAAATGTTTCACGCTGCTTATTATTTCCCTCGCTGCCTCAGATGCGAAAGCTATTATCCTATTATTTTTATATTTGTAATAAAAGAGCAGGAACCTGTGAAAAATGGCAGGTACTTCTACATCAATCCCTCTCAAATACCTAGTTTTTTTCACACCACGGTAGGTATTCACACATACCATATTCATTTTATTGTATAGGTCAGATTTTACATTTTTATACGACGGAAATTCTTTGATAGTATCATCACTTGCGTCCTTTAAAGAAATTACAGCTTCACGATATACGGATGGAATAGTCTTCTTGAAATCTTCGGAAACCTTTGATTTAAAAATCGAAATAACCCTTTTTACTTTGTTTTTAGCATAATGTTCCTCGCAACTATGACCTGTTGATTTAATCATTTGACTTTGTGTTTCCATAATATAGTAACAGTTCCATGACATTTAGGCCACTTAACAGGGTTAGGGGTCATTCGGCCCACTATGGATCTGGGACCGCGGACCAGTTACCCCTTTTGTAAATTGATAATGGTTAACTGGGCCCACATCTGCTTTGCTTTCAATCAAGCGAAGGGTGTCTTAAAATGGTTTTTAAATGATTAAGTATACAATAGATGTTGTACAGGTACAAGCATTTACATAAAAATATAATACATTAATATTTTTATTACTATAACCATTGATGTATTAAAAGGACATATACGACTATAACATATATTTTTGTAAAACAGATTTTTATTAATTAGTTGAGAATTAATTCTATAGTTTCAAACACAAAGTAATCAAAAATAGTATATATACAAAGTGATACGACAGAGGGGCTTTTCTTTAAACTGCCTATACTAGGTACCATTTTCAAGCTCTGTACCAAAAATGAATTAAATAGGAGCAGTAGTTTAGCCGCAAATGATCTTTTAAGTTTTTGCCCCGTTTGAACACGATGTATCTTTCCTAACAGCTGATTATGTCTATACGCATGAGTTTAGCCTACGATGCGTTGTTGCCGCTCTGACGCAAGTCACAAGTACAACCAAATATTTTTCGCTTAAAAAATGGCAAAGCAAACAAGAGAGAGAGAATCATAGCAAAACATCCCGCGCGTAAAAGAAATAGAAATAGGTCAGTCTGTTGTTATTGCATCCTAGATCCTTGCGCGATCGGTAAGTAAGTGGGGGCAGTGGGGTCTCAGTCAGTGCGCCGACGTTATCCTTTCGGAACGTATGTTACGTAACACGGAAGCTCTTGCGCCGCTTACGCGCGCAGACAATTGATTTTGTTTTGTTATTGTAATAGGACACTAAATAAGCTTAAGACAATATTTCTTTTTATATTGTGACAGGACACATGTAACATCGGATTATTATTTTTTATTGTGATAGGACACGTAATTAAACTTTGGTTGTGTGTGAGTGTAATTAAAATACAATTGTTGAACTAAAAAATAGGATTATTTTAGCATTTCACAAATTAAAGTGCTTAGCAACGAACAGTGATTTAATTATAATTCGGTATAATTTGTGCATTCATGTGAATGGAGTTTTTGTTGTGATTGTTGTTGTGTGCGTACTTACTTCAAAACCGTACCTATCATAAAAGCCGAGCGGAGGCCTAAGCCGCCGCTCGCGCCACCGCCCCGGCCGCCCGCCTTGACACGTGATAACACACGCTGCGTTTCGGCGCGCGCGCGACGTTGTCGCTTTGTTATCTAGGTATCTAAGGTCAGTTAAATTTATTTACACAGGGTGGTTGCGTTTTACTCTGATTTGTAAGCTATTTAGTTTGTTTGAAAAAAAAAACTCATTTTTGATGCTTTTTATTTTTATACCGTATCGAATTAATACTAAATACGTATAGTATACGTAGTGTAATTTAATGCCTCTCTGTCATATCAACTCTGTATGTCAGCGCATCATCGCCGTCGTTGCCGGTATTGGTTTGCACCAATATATCAATATATCACACATCTAATTTATCAAGCTCATTTTAAACCTTATAAATATTATTATACCACAATACTTTATTTTGAAAAAAAATAAACTACCTACTTAAACAACGCTTGCGATTCAAACCTTACGTTAGTTAGCTACGAAAACATTTGTCACAAAACGCATATTTTTTCCCGAACTACCCTACAAAGATTACTCATGTTTGTACGGTTATACCCTACAAACACGAGTATTATTTAGTATCTACAAAAATAATATTTATAAGGTTTAAAATGAGCTTGATAAATTAGATGTGTGATATATTGATATATTGGTGCAAACGAATACCGGCAACGACGGCGATGATGCGCCGACATATATATACTATTTTTGATTACTTTGTGTTTGTATATTCTCAACTAATTAATAAAAAACTTTTTTACAAAAATATATGTTATAGTAATAAAAATACTAAAGTATAATATTTATATGTAAATGCTTGTGCCTGTACAAAATCTATTGTATATTTAATCATATATAAACCATTTTAAGCCACCCTTCGCTTGATTGAAAGCAAAACAGGTCTACCTTTTATAACAGAACTTTTTATGGCATAATATTATTTTGCATAACAGCGGATAGCATAAACTTCATTTCGCAGAAAATCGTTTGGCATACACGCATTTATCATAATTCAAAACTCATCATTTTGTAAGTCAGAATCATCTTCAGGTATAAATTTCATATTCCTAATAATTAAAAAGCAGAACCATCATATCGCAGAAAGTTCACACAAACATGCAAACATGCAAGCAAGCATACACCATGCATGCAGCAAACATGCAGCATGCAAGCGAGCATGCAACATGCAGCAGACATGGTTTCTGTCACGGCTCCGGCGCTGCGGGGCTCCGGCGTCTCACGCGAGCTTATCGTCGCAGATGCGTTTAACGCTCACCACCGCAGCTTCGGCTTGCTGGCCGGTTTCCGCCGGCCAGCCTCAGCCACGGCGGCGAGCATTGAAACCACCTGCTCCTCAGCTCGCTGGCCGCCTCGCCCCTCCGCGCCAACGCGATTTTAAATTACACTCTAACGGTAGGGCAGACAAGACTACGTGGAGTCGGGTTTACAGCGATTCGTTTCTGTCACTAACTTATGTAGCACAATATATTGACTTTTTAAGACAATATTTTAGTTTAATATAAGATTTAAAATGATGTTTTATAGAAATGGCAATATGCCTAATAAAGTTATTCCAAATAAAATTCTGCCATCTTAAAAGTATGCAATTGTAAATTCGGACATATAAACATTCGGCCAAACAATCATTATATTAAATATTTTTTATGCCTCTAAAGTATTCGTTTAAAGAAGATAATGCCAAATGTGTTATGCCAAATAAATTTCGGAGCATCAAGTTTCTGCCAGATAAAGGGTACCCAAGCAAAACAGATGTGGGCCCAGTTAACCACTATCAGTTTTTAAAGGGGTAACTGGTCCGCGGTCCCAGATCCATAGTGGGCCGAATGACCCCTAACCCACTTAACACTAGTAAGTAGAGCCATTCTTATATTCTTTTTTCTGGTAATACTGATGGCCGCGTAGTAGTACTAGTACGCGTCCTCCGCGCTTAGAAGTCACAAATTCAAAATTAAATAAACCGCTAGTCGTAGAAGGAATCTCAGCCATATTCAGAAATAAAATAACTGTCACTGTCCAAGTTACTTCAATATCCTTTTTATAAATAACTATTAATAAAGTGATGCACTTGTAACACCCGGCCAACTACTAATGAGATAGAATAAACTCATTTGTATTTCAAAGTAACTGCAGAAATATAGGGCAAATGAGGGTAGGCAGACTTTGAAAATGTAGGTCTAATAGCAATAAATTTAGGGTAGATGAGAATAACTTTTGTGTATTACTGTCCATTGAGGGTTGAACGTGGATTAAATACAATGTGGATCTGGACTTACGACATTAAATTAAAACAAGCACAGTACTAGTCCATAGAAACATTTTAAAAGATTAGCGGTATAAACTCACTAAGTTGCGCGTTGTTAATTAAAAGATCACTGATTGAATAATTAATCACATAATATCACATCACAATCAGAATTTACATCAATAGTCAAATTTTTAAATTTGCAAGGTTTCCACCGTTGTTCATTATGCACAAGCGACATCGATACCTAATTAACTAACACTGAACAATAAGTCACACTAAATCGTCTTTAATCACAAATAACAACTATTTTTTTTTCACAAAATCACGACAATGCGCGCGCGGCTCGTCTCGTAATAAACAAAGTAGCCGTGTGCGCTCCTCAAAGGACGCCGCTGCACTGACACTGACCGAGTCCAGAGACTTTTTGCCGAAAAAATTCCGCTCACACACACACTCGCAATTGTCTATGCACCACTAATGCATAAATTGCGTAAGTAATATTTCTTTTTCTTTCTAATTGTAGTATTATTTTGTGGGACTGGGCGGGGCGCGTCAGAGTGGAATCGTATGACACCTTTCTCTGTCTCTCAAGCATATTGAGACGTAGAGGATAGAATCGTACGTTTTGCACAGGTTCTTGACCTTACAATGTTTACCTATTATTACGGACTCAGATCTACATCATGTTGAAAAATAAGAAAATGAAAAATAATTTCCTGTGGCTAAAGTATTCATTGTATTTGATTGATTTTTTGTATACGGGTAAAGAACATGACACTCTTTACGTGGTTTTAAGAAATGTCAAGCGTCCTGCTCCACGTAGTATATTCAAAAATAAAAGTCCATGTTCAACCAATGAGGGGATGAACATGGACACCATTTAGGGGTTCAACATGGTCGTGGGTAAAAATTGTGGAGGTTGAACATGGACTAAACCCACTGCACTGACACCGCGCGCCGAATTGAGTTATTATTTGTATCAATTGTTTACCTAAACATGATGCTAGAAAGCATGCGGTAATCATTTATGCGTAGGAGTGAAAAGGATGCGTTCAGCGTAACACGACAGTACGGCGCCGGGCTTACAATAAATTTCCGGGAAGAAAGGCATAATAGCTTGTACGGAATAAAATCTCTTGTGATTACTTCGTATTAAGTGTTTACAGTTTATTGATATAATACGTTTATTTCTGGTTTTTTTACTGTTACTCTTTGTTTAGTGTAAAGATGTTTACCGTTTTTTTGTGTAATGTTACTGAGAGTAATGCAATAATACATAACTTAGTCGTGAGATAATTTTCCATGCAATAAAGCTGTTATTGGTGCCGATTCTCTTGTACACCGAACTAAACTATCACTAAAATTCCTTACTTTTGTCTATGAGAAACTTAAAGCTATTCTTTAGTAAAGTCTCTAAATTTAATTCTTTTGACAACTAAATCGAATTTGACAATTGCGACTCCACATGGTACATACTTGTTTGCCCTACCCCGTGTATTTTATTTAGAGCTGGAGGCGCGCCGTGGGTGCCTCGACGTGTTTTATATGGAATTTTTAACTTTTTGTATGGAAAATAAAAAAAATATTACCTACGTGTTGAGTATTAGGGGTATAAGGGTTTTATAAACGGGGTCGAATTTTTCATTATTGCGAATAGCGATAGGACACACCATTTACGAGATATAAGCAAAATAAAAGAAAAAAAATCCAGTACAGTACTGTTTTTGCACCCGAAGTCGAGATGTTCGTGTGAATTTTAGTTCATGACAACTAATAATATTCCACACAATTTTCAGTGGCGATTAAAAATGGTCAGAATTAGTTAGACAATTATAATTTTAGGTGAAAAACGTAAAATTCAGAATAGAAAAATGTTCATTTTCACTAAATTAAAATCTCAGTACAAACTTAGTGCTGTCAAACTAAAATATAGTTAAGTTGTGCCACTTTAGTCTATTTCAGAATGGGAAATCATCGTTTGACAGGAGTAAACTAAATTTTAGTGATTTTTAGTCTAGTTTAGACGCATTTGTGACAAGAGAATCGGCACCATTGTCATTTATTCTACAAAAATAATATTTAAAAAACTGAAAGAAATAAGTGATAGATTGATACTCAGCGAAGCCAAAAATCAAATAACATTAAAAAGGGCGTAACCGGTGTTTACTGCTATATTGCCCGGGGCCAGATGTATGTAATCTTCGGGTAGGGAAATCCTTTGGTGCAGCTTTAAACCGCATTCTATTTTTGCAAAATCATTATCGTCGCAAACTGTGTCCTGACTCCAAAAATCTAAATCTTATTTCTTCCAGAGATGGATGATCATTTAATAGCACTTTTAGACTTAGAACTAATATAATATTTCGATTCTATCCTCCACATGAATTGCCTTTATGTAGGAGCGTAATGTAGGGGACATTAAAAAATCATTACAAATGTAGGGGGCTTGCAATTTTTTTAAGTAAATGAGAACCTACTCTTACCAGCGTGTGTCTTTAAACACACAGTGTACATATTTTTTTTATCTATAGACTTTATACGTTTTTCTATTGAAGTCAGTTAAAACTTAGGGCATACATGCAAAAAATGTGCCATCCCTTAACAATATGAACAAGAACTAGAATTTTTTGTAACAACATTGCTCACTTTTTGTACTGAATTCTTCTTATGGACAGAATTACAGCTATCTTCGAATGCTATAGCGCGCTTCTCTAAGAGTGTGGGAACCACTTAAGCGAGAATTCAAATAAAAGCTTATTTAAAAATAAAATCTCTATTGCATCATAATTTACTTATTCATCTATCAACTGAGATCACTTTTAATCTCTTTATAAAAACACTATGGTCATTATAGAAGGTAAAAAAAATCAATTTTGATTCCCCATTGCACCGAGGTGATGGCAATTGTGATCACCCTGTGGGAAATGAGAATCAAATAAAAACTTACAGATATCGCAGACATAACCATTGGCTGAGTCCCAACCGGTGTATTCTGCGTGAGCCCACAGCCCACACGAAGTACATCTGTACCACATTTCATTATTTCTGCCAAATTCGCCACATATTAGACATCTGTTTCCTGCGTCTTCGGCATCATCATCCTGGCATAAGTCAACAGTGTTCACGTCTGATCATAGCGAAGAATCGTTCGATTATTGTAGAACTTTGCTCTTTCGGGACCCTCCTTCTGTACCTTAGTCTTCTTTCCTTATCCCTTAATCTTTTTATCATTTTCTTTATCATGTTGGGATTTTTTAAACTTTTTTATTTTCTTTTTCTACCAGTTCATCTTTAATTGGCTGTAACCCGGCTCTTGAGTCATTTACAGAAATTTATTGCTAACAAGCTGATGATGCTTTTTATTTGAACTATACTACTCACCACCGTGCTAAAGTAAATTTATAGGGTATAATCTGCTAGGAAAAGATTCAATTAAACAAGTACCTTCTTACACAATACAAAGTTTATTGGAATTATACAATACCCTTTTTTTGTTCCGAGACCGCACGCTAAATGTCGTCAAGCTATTGTTATGCTTGTGTGATGAAAAAAATGTATGGGGAGGTGTATTCTTTTGATTTATAAATGTGAATTAAGATGTATATATCTGAATCAAACAAAAACTTGTTGAAATATTGGTTCATTTTTTTAATTATAATGAGCATTACACAAGAAACTGGGGAAAATGTCCTCACCCTGATTACAAATTAGAATTACTAATATTTTACCGTAAAACGCTATTTGGTATGATTTTTGTTGAAAAATGGCTTACAGTTTTTTTAACTGTTTACCTTATCAAACAGCTTTTAAAAAAAATCTATTATACCTTGATCTACATTAATGGAGATTTTATACATGTAAGTTCAATACAGTCCGATTTTTTTTTGTGGGTTAGCTCAAATAAGCCTGTGATGGGGTTATTTGGAATCTGAAGTTTCTGCGTAGGAATAAGCTGAATTTAAACGCAAATACCAAATAGATTAGTCACTGCGATATTTGGAATGATTAAGGTTGAACAACCGTAAAATGGGGTTACATTGATTAGTTTTAAAATAAAACTGACTGTAACTTCTTCAGTTATTTATAAAAAATACAAAAAAATACTGTAATGGCGACTCATGGTTTTTTATTGATAAAATTATTTATTTAATTTTTACGCCCTGTAGGTTCCGAGAAAAAAAACATTAAGTGGCTTATCATCTTTATACTTGATATGGGGTCGCTTTGATTGCCCCCGTTTTTTGTATGTAATAAGAAAGTAGCCCATAACAGGAAATAAAAACAAAAATTAAAAAAATTGTTCACTCATTAGTTTTTGAATTAAAACACTTCAAAGTTCACCGGGGTGTGTTTGATTACAGGGGTAACATTGATAATTGATTTTAGAGCTATATTATGGTAAAAAAAACACGTTTTGTAGTATAATCAAATATAATACACACATCAACACGGTCTAGGGATATTTCATACTCAATTAAATAACTCGAAAAGTACTGGCCGCATTGGAATCTTTTATACACCGATTTGTTTGTAATTTATCTCAGACTAATTCCAAATTAAAATTTTTGAAAATTCTTTTGTTTCGGTGGCATAAAAATGTCTTGATGTATAGGAGAGGGAATTTTCATTTGTGCGAAATTTAGAAAACAATACGAATTACGTTTAGTTACAGTTTTTTTTTCATTTTTAAACGAAAGATAAAGTTAAAATTGAGGTATTGTAGCCATGCAACGCCGACATTTGACGAGGGCGGAGATGTTACGAGCTGTGGGAATGCTGAAAGCTGGATCTGTTCAGCGTAATGTTGCTGAGGCCATAGGGACCCATCAAAATGTAATTTCAAGATTGTGGACACGCTATCGTGCCACAGGTGAAGTAGCGGAGAGGCACCGGGGGCCAAGTCGCATCACTACCCCCAGACAAGACCGATTTTTGCAAATTACTGCGCGAGCTCAACCAAATGCAACGGCGACTCAATTGGTCCAAAGGCTGCGAGTGGAACACCAAGTGCTTGTGAGTGACCAAACTGTAAGAAGGCGACTGCATGAAAGCAATCTACGCTCTCGTAGACCACTCCGGGTCCCACCTTTACGGAGAGGCAATCGTGGACGACGATTAGAATGGGTTCGGAACCACGTGGACTGGGGCCGTGAGCAATGGTCCAATGTGCTGTTCACGGATGAATCCAGGTTCGGCTTCCATCCAGATTCACGAAGGACGCGTGTTTGGCGAGTTCCTGGACGATGGAGCCGTCTCCAGAACCCTCAGGAAGTTCACCCATACCAAGGAGGAACAATTATGGTTTGGGCAGGAATTCGTCTTGGAGGACGGACGGATCTCGTTTGGGTGCGGGGCAATATGACGGCAGAACGATACGTCCAACAGGTGCTGGGGCCCGTAATCTTGCCCCACAGAACACAAATGGGGCAAAATTTCCTGCTCATGCACGACAATGCCCGGGCACACACGGCGAGAACGGTAGCAGCTTGGTTACATACACATAATGTTAGGGCCTTAGACTGGTCTGCTCAATCGCCAGATCTAAATCCCATTGAGCATGCGTGGGATATGCTGCAAAGAAGAGCTCTGAAGGAAGTTCCTGAAAATCTGGCTACAGAAGATCAACTTTTTGCGCACCTCAGAAGGACATGGGACAATATTCCGCAGCAAGACATTGACAACCTTGTTCTGAGCATGCCGAATCGTTGCCGATGTGTTATGAACATCATGGGCGCTTTCTCAGACTACTAAATTCAAGTTTATAAACACAAATTAAATGATTTTTCTATTTTTTTCAGTTTTTACTCACAAATTAAAAGTTAATTCGTATACGGTTTCCGTCTATGCTTCATTTTTTTTCCATAAAATCCTGAAATTTTAATCTAAGTACCTTAACCATTATTAAAAAATGGTAGAATATTAAATAACGTATCTTTTAAATATATACATGTCATATAAATAATTAACACATTGATAGTAATTCGCTTTTTTAAAAATATCCCTAGACCGTGTTGATGTGTTTATTATAAAATAGACAAAATGTTAGTAACAAAACAACAGATTTCTTACAAATAATCAGCCTTCTAACAAAACAACAGATTCCTTACGAATAATCAGCCTTCTGCTTTATAATTGCATTTTAGTGCTTACAAAAAATACTAGAAAAATCGTCAAAATCGACGTGTACGTCTAAAGTAGTAATAAACTTTAAAATTGTTGAATGCGCGAGGATGGAATATAATTAAAAATAATGCAAAATAAATCTAGGCACACACAAATAAATTGGCAAGTAGGAAATTATAGGAAAAAACGTTAGGTACCTCGCACCGTCGATCTTCTTGCTTCCTGGATTTTCGGGGCGCCCCTTGTCTTCCACTGAACGCTCACAAATTGTCATCAAAACGACGATTTGCTATGCACACACGATTATTTGGTCTATTACTGACTATTTAAATATATTTCATGGCTTTACATGGCATGCAAGGTGCTAACAGTACGTCAATTATTTGTTTTGAAGGTAGTTTTATTTCAACACACTGTAATTTTAAACCCAGTACCTACAGATAAGAGAAGAAAAGATTTGGTTTGTGCTAACTCTCAGACTAAACATGATTTCACTAGACGATTTTATTTATTCTTAGGACCCTACTTGTATAACCAGTTCAATAGACTGCTAAAGATTTATAGCTTATGTTATAATAGGTGTAATTTACTAGTACAAGAATATTTGGCAAAACTCAATTATACGGACACGGAAAAACTACTAGAAATATTAAAATAAACTTAATATTATTCTCTACCTTATTTACTTTAATATTATTCGTTAATTTATTTTAACTTAATATAATATAATTTAGTTTTAAAATAATATACTTACCAAATTAATTACTCTTACAATCATTGAAAATATTGTATCTTCTTTTTTAAATGTTAATTTGTGAAATGCTGGCCTGAAACACAGGTTTTCATAAACCTAGATCAGGCAAGTCTACTTTACATCTAGAATTAATTTTTCCTCAATTGCAATTAATGTAAATCATTATCTTACTTTATACTTGAATAATTTTTTTATAATTTTTTATATTTTTTTTATAATTTCAAAGTAGATGCGCTTTGAACGGTGACGTGACACGTACTAATTCGAAATGACCACCATGCATTGTCTTTGAGGTGCGACAAGGTGGGGAATAGAGTCATTGGGTGAGAGGGAAAAGGACAGGAAGTTACCAGCCATCATTTGCAGTTTCTAACCCACAATTAATTTAAAAATTAACGATTTAGCGTTAACATCCTCCCCGGCTTGACAGGACGAAAGGCCTTCAATAATACAAGGCACATTCAAAATTAAGTCACTTCGACGCACCTAACTAGGTATAAAATGACATTGCAATACAATACGTATTAATATTCGCAATTTAATAATATTTATTTGAAATTCAAGTTACTACATTATTTTTAGCTTATTTACTAAATTATATATTTACTTAAACTATTAACTATTCGATAGCTAAACTAGAAATGTGGACTGTAATTTATTTTTATTTTTATTGGTTAGGTAATGGGTAAAGTTTTACCACGGGTCTGCGGTAAAGACCTGATTTCGTGCGGACGTCCGCAACTCTCACGACACTGTCCTTACCTTCGAACGTGCGTTCTACCACTCCAAGAAGCCAATTAAGAGGAACGCTGTTGTCTGATTCGAGCAGCACAACAGTTCCAGGTTGGATAGAAGTGTTAGACTTCGTCCACTTGTTACGCACTTGAAGAGTGTTAAGGTATTCGACCTTCCATCTTTTCCAAAATGATTGGACAAGATGGTCGATCGCGCGTTTTCTACTTATAAGATTGACATTTTCGCGAGATAGGTCTTCCGCAAGTAAAGATTTAAGAGGTGTTAACACCAGAAAGTGGGCGGGCGTTAGAGCTAGAGGTTCCGCAGGGTCACTACTCAAAACCGAAAGGGGCCGCGAGTTTAACAGCGCTTCTATTTGAGTAAGCACTGTCAACATCTCTTCAAATGTGAGAAGCTGAGTTCCTACTACCTTTGTTAAATGATTTTTAACAGCTTTCACGTTAATTTCCCAAATGCCGCCAAAGTGCGGTGCCGCCGCTGGGTTAAACCTAAACTGAATGCGGTTTTCACGCAATTCGTTCGCGAATTTATCGCGATACTCTTCTGACTCGAGTAAGTTATATATATTGTCCAGATAGGATTTCGCGCCTATGAAATTTGTACCTCTATCGGCGTATATGACATTCACTGGCCCGCGTCTAGCCAAAAATTGTCTAAACGAATTCATGAATGCTTCAGTGCTAAGATCTGAAGACAATTCTAGGTGGATCGCTTTAGTAACGAGACATACAAATAAACAAATGTACGCTTTAATGCTGCGAATGCCGCGACCGCGGTGCAGGGTAATAGACAAAGGCCCGGCGTAATCGACGCCTGTGTGACAGAATGCCTTGGCTTCCGTGACTCGGCATGCAGTCAAGCTAGCCATTATGGGGAACTGATTGACAGGTCGCGTCTTAAAGCAAACATTGCATTTGTGTACCCTGCTGCGTACTATGTCGCGAGCTGCTAAGATCCAGTACTTTTGTCTCAATAAAGACATTAAAAGTTGCGGTCCAGTGTGCAAATTTTTACGGTGATAATAGTCGATAATAAGGTCGACGATGTGATCGCGTCGCGGTAACAAAATAGGGTGTTGACTGTCGTACCCAATCGGGGCATTGGTCAAACGGCCACCCACGCGTAGAACGCCATCGTCGTCTAAGAATGCGCGAAGCTTTTGAAAAGCAGGAGGCATAACTTTCCCTGCCTTAAATTTGGCAATTTCATCAGCGAAATGTACGCTTTGAAGATTCCTAATGACAATAAGTTCCGCATATTCAAGATGGGATAGTTCAAATTTTGGCGGTATTTTTTTGATAAATCTAAGGACATACATTACTATTCGGAGTAATTTGTTCCATGATGAAACTCGATTAGCGAGCTCGTAAAAAATACCCGGTGATGGTGGACACACTTCAATTGTCGTCATCACATTTACCTTAGCTTCAGGTATTTCACCTGTAGTGTTAAAATCTTTGTCAAGGGGCCATTCGGAGCGAGGCTGATTAGCAAACCTCGGTCCGTTAAACCATAATGGGTGCACAAGTAGTTGTGCAGGGGTTAAACCGTGACCTAAACAGTCAGCGGGGTTATCTACGCCGGCAATATGATAAAAATGCTTAGGATCAATATTTTCTTGTATCTGAGAAACCCTATTAGCAACGAAAGTCTGCCATCGGCTGGGCGTTGCATGAATCCACGCGAGAGCTACCTTACTATCGGTAAACGCATAAACGGAACATGCTGGTAATGAATACGTATCTATCACCAGACGCATTAGCTTGGCCAGAATTAAGTTCGCGCATAATTCCAAGCGAGCGAGAGTAACAAGAGTTTTAGAGGGTGCGACTCGAGATTTAGCGCACACTAAATTTACCAAAGTATGACCATATTGAGGGAAGTACACGTGAATATAAACTACTCCACCGTACGCCTTCTCCGAGGCATCCGCGAACCCCAGTAAAGAGATGACGCAATCATCTGTGACTCCCACGTGACGCGGCAGTTTAATATTTTGCAATAAAGGCAATTCCGATTCAAAGTATGACATAATTTAATAATGTGAGATGGTGGCATCTCATCCCAATCAATGTTGCCGTTCCAAAGTGATTTTACAATTAATTTTGTAAGTACTCAATAAATACATTATCGTATTCTTTTTTAATCGCGGGGTCTGCCAACAGCTTGCGTTCTAGTGCTAAATACCTACGCTTAGCAGGACGTATGGAATCGCCTAAGGCAGACGCGTCGCGCTTGAAAGGTAGATGGATACTACAAATCGGCCTAATTCATCGCGTCGAGTAGTACTTGCCTTTTCGTCAGGAGAAAGTGTATTTTTAATGTTAGGCACTTCTTCCAATTCAAAGAACCGATTTACGCGATTGTCAAGCGATTCGTTTATTGTGCAATAGGCACGAACAATATTACAGACAGGATTAATCACGGGCGCCTGACCGACTACGATATAACCGAGCAGAGTTTCTATAGCTACCGGCTCGCCGGGCGGACGCGCTACGGTGCGCGGGCGCAATATACGCGCGAACAAATCCGACCCTAGAATAATATCTACGGCGGCCGGTGAGCTATAACAACTATCTGCTAAAGGCAAGTCTTTTAAGTAATCTAACTGAGCGGTATCAATTTTTGAGACCGGCAGGGCATCCGTTATACGACTGACAATTAACGGTTGAATAATAAATTTCACCTCATCTGTAGCGGATCGTTGCACTGTTGGGTGTGTTCAAAGAAAACTACGAAAATAATATGCTAATACAGGGGGGCTGCGCAGACGTGTCCGGTGCGCGTACGATTCAGCCCTCTCGGCGTCGTGTCTAGCGGCCGACTCTCCGACGACTCCCGGTGGCGGGGGCGAGCGGGATCGCGGTCGATTCTGCTCCCTCGCGCGTATACGTGATTGGTTGATCTCTCTCGCGACGTTCGCTCGCAACCACCCCGCCTTTTATTGGTCTAATATTCATAACTTTACAATGCTACCAACATTAAATTTGGTGACACAATATTTACGACATTATGCACATAGACAAACACAGTAAATCAAATACAGATTCATAATTTAAAACTAAACACTAAGTAGTTACACTACTATCATTTAAAAACAGTATTGAGCCGTCCATCATCGCTAACATCCTGCCCCTCAGTGTCGTCATTACGACACTCATCAACACTCTGAAGTAAAGCTATACGCGATGCTGGACGCTTCATGATACCTGTTTTTGTCCTTATATCTAAAACTCGAACTCGTCCGTCAGGCCCAGGGTATATTTTCTGAACGATGCCCTTCGGCCATACGTTCCGCGGTGAAGCGGGGTCTACCACTACAACAAGATCTCCTACCTTCAATTGCGCGCCTTCGCGATTCCACCTTTTGCGCGGAGCTAAGGTAGGTAGGACCTCTTTCATCCACCTAGACCAGAATAAATCGGCTAACCGCTGAGCTATACGCCACTGCTTACGCAAAAGAAGATCTTTGTCGTCAAACCTGCCAGGTTGCGGTAGATTTGACGACGAACCTATAAGGAAGTGGTTGGGTGTCAATGACTCGGAGTCACGAGGGTCAACGGACACGTGAGTTAATGGCCGGCTGTTTACCATGTTCTCCACTTCGCATAGGAAGGTGGAGAGCGTTTCTTCCCGAGGAGCGCGTTCTTTCAAAACAACTTTTAAGGCAGTTTTTACACTGCGAATGAGGCGTTCCCATGCTCCTCCCATATGGGGGCTAGCAGGGGGAATAAATTGCCAGTGGACTCCTTTATTTAAGGCTTCTGTCACCAGTTGCGGCTGATGGTCAATCACCTCCTGATATGCTTTCTTTAATTCGACATCTGCCCCTCGTAAGTTGGTGCCATTGTCAGAGAACACTGTGTGTGGCCAACCTCTGCGCGCGGCCATCCGGCGCAAAGCCATTATCATAGAGTCGGTTGTGAGGGACGAAACTAATTCTAAGTGCACAGCACGTACTGTAAGACAAGTGAACAGTACACCGTACCTGCGTACCCTTTGTCGACCAACTACTACCTCTAGGGGCCCAAATAGGTCTACACCACACATTGTGAACGGCCTCTGATGATGGGTAAGTCTGCACTCAGGTAAGTCACCAAGGCGTGGAGGATTAGGTGAAGTTTTCCTAAAACGACAAATCAAACAGTGTTTGGCAACAGTTTTAACTGTAGGCCTTAAATTTACGATCCAGTACTTTTGTCGTAATTCATTAATAATCATCTCGTTACACGAGTGTGCAGCATTCACGTGATAATGCAACACTATGAGCCGCGCTATATGGTTTTTTCCATCTAAAATAATAGGAAACTTAGTCAGCTGATCAACATCTTTCACGTTTCCGATTCGTCCGCCGACACGTAAAAGATTATTTTCGTCGATGATCGGGGTAAGTGTTCGTAAACGACTTTCACGCGTTATCTCTTTATGTGATTTTAACAAATTAATTTCGCTACGAAATGACTGTAACTGTGAATAATAAAGTAACAACATCTCTGCTTTATGCATTAAATCTACGGTAATACAGGTAATTGACCTTTTCTTACATTTTTCGATAAATAATAAAACTGTAGCCGTAGCACGTAATAATCGCAGCCAACGGGAGAATCTATTTGGATCCGGTACAGGTAAGTCATACATTATTTTATTATTATTATCGCACACAGTGTTTATTCTTTCTAATATTTTATCATCACTAGTAATTAATTTTATTTCAGGTTGCTGAGGCCAGCAAGAAGGCGGTTGGTACAAAAACGACGGTCCGGAAAACCACGTGGAATCACTACTAAGCACGTAATCGGTATTCTTCGTTCCCAAGTCCGCTACGTTTAAGTCAGTAGGCACATAGTGCCACTCGTCAACCTTGCTTAACTCATCAATTTCCCCGAGTCTATTTGCAATGAAAACTTTATAGTTTCGACATTGATTCTTAATCCAATACAAAACTGTAGTCGAATCCGTCCAATAGTGTACTGAATTCGGTTGCAAACGGTGTTCTTTTTTTATGCTATGAGCTAATTTACACGCTAACACGGCTCCCTGCAACTCCAATCGCGGCACGGAAACTGGTTTCAGGGGAGTAACTTTGCATTTGCTCGCGATGAACGATACGGTAACGCGTCCGTTGATGCTTTCGCGCCGCCAGTAAGCGACCGCGGCGTACGCACTCGGTGATGCATCGCAAAACATATGAATTTCCAAACTCGCTAAACTATCGTTTGTCATTTCAGTCGAAAAATACCATCGCGGAATTCGAATATCATTAATTTCCTGAGCTTGACTAATCCACTCTTTAAATAATCCATATAAATCATCGCTTAATTTATCATCCCAGTTAAGATTCTGTTCCCAAACTTTACGCATTAAAATTTTCCCTTTAATTGTGAATGGACTTAGGTAACCGTGAATGTCATAAATGGACATAACTATACATAATAGTTCGCGTTTTGTCGGTGTTCGTTTCAGAAGTAATACATCTTGCGGTATCCGTTTAAAAGACAAATCAAAGGCTAACATGTCAGTACCTGGAAACCATAACAACCCAAGTGCTCGTTCCGGTTGGTTATCTATATTGAACCTTATTGCCTTGTCATTAAGGGTTTCTTTGGGGACGTCACTTAATACGGTCGGTACGTTACTTAACCAATTACGCATCTCGAATCCACCTTGTTTGTGAATATAGGAAACATCTTTAATTGTTTTTGAAGCTATTTTTAAATCTGTAAAACTATCTATATAATCATCCATATACTGGTTAAGTTTAATTGCGCTAACAGCGTCAGGCATTTGCTCTTGAAAAAGAGAAGCATTCTTGTCTTGGTTTATGAATTGCGCTATAAAGGGAGAACAATTAGCACCAAATATGAGTGACGTCATGGCGTATTTATTGACCTCGTCGCTCCCTTTCTCTCTCCATAAAAATCTTAATGCGTTTTGATCATCATTTTTAATTTTAATTTTTAAGAACATATCTTTTATATCGCCAATTACACCTATATAATTTTCTCGAAATCTAAACATTATGCCGTACAAGGAATTTAATAAATCAGGTCCCTGCAGTAAGAAATCGTTAAGTGAAAAATCATTAGATTTAGCAGCGGCGTCAAATACTAATCTCAACTTCTTTTTGTTTGGGTTATTGACCCCAAAGTGAGGTAAGTACCACGTACGATTAGTGAGCGTGTCCCTACACTCAGACTCGCTAAGTCTTCTAGCGTAATTATTTTCAAATAAATGTGCAATCCGTTCTCGATACCGCGATTCATATTCCGAGTCGGATAACATCTTCCGTTCGACTGATTTTAGTCTTTTCAAGGCAACGGAATACGAATCGGGCATACTGCAAACATCTGATTTCCAGGGAAGACCCACTGTCCATTGACCCCCGATTAACTCAGCTGATTCGTTAAGTATGTCCAAAGCTCTTGTTTCTTCGATATTTTGACGCGGATTATTACAAATCCCGATAGAGTCAAGCGAGAAAGAACGACGTATTAGTTCGTGTAAATCTATATTATCGTTATTTTGTTTGAAGATAGTAAGATCTTTGTTGCAGGTATCAAGCGGTTTGAATGTGGGCGGCTGACGCTGTGGGTAAGTTGTGCACGCGGGGATGGTAAGTAAATGCGAGTCGCTCACGCCGCTTGAGAAGCGTGCGCGCGCACGTTGTTTACCATTTTGATAAAATAAGGCTCCGTGCACACACCACCCGAGCAACGTTTGTGTTATAAACGGCCCATGAGGTTCAAACTTTTTACAAACAATTGGCGCAATCAAATCATAGTTATCTTGACCTATTAACAATGTAGGTTTTATGTTATCACAATTGCAAGAATTAAATTTAATATTATACAAGTTTTCGTATTCACTAAAGTCCATACAAGTAGTCGATTGCACAGGTAAGTTCAATTCTTTTAATTTGCGAGCACGTAATTGAAACTTATTACCGTCACTGTTACTAATGTCCAAATTTAATATTTCAGTTTTACATACCAACTCGCTGGAGTCCCATGCACTCGTAGCACGCATCGTGACGCACTCACCGTGTAACCCAGCCTTATCCGCGATGTCAGCTGCGATAAGGCTCACCGTAGCGCCGTCGTCTAACAATGCGTGTGTGTGAACACTTTGTTTGGGTCCATGTATGGTAACCGGCACTATTTTAAGCACTATTTTTGACACGTTAAGCACTTTACACTTTTCAGGGTTATTATTTAAGACGGACACTTCAGAACATCGCGTTTCGATCGTGTGGGCTACGAGTTCGTCGCTGCTAGTGCAGGCGCGCGGCGCCGCCGCGTCCGCGTCGGGCTGCTGAGACTTGCTGAGCGGCTCGGTTGCGGCCTGGCGCGCTGCCTGCGGTTTCACCCAGTGAAGCAAACGATGATGCGGCCCACCGCAGGCGTCGACGTCGCAGTTCTCGGCGGTGCACTCCGACTGATTTTCATGTCGATCTCCGAGACACTTGAAGCACAGTTTGTTTATACGAACATAGCGCCATCGGTCTTTGCGCATAGCGTGTTTGAATCTGCTGCACTCTGTTAGTTTGTGAATAGGTTTTTTACAATATTTACATTTATCAGATGTGGAGGGGTTGTTGACCTCCGCACACACTAACACTGACTGCTTGTGATTTTTATATTTTTCGGTATTAAATCTCGGTTTCGAATCGATTTGACTGTGCACGTAGCTTACTCCTGTTATTGCAACCTTCTTGGCTTCTTGATGAAGAAACTTGGATAATAATTCTAATTTTGGTGTGTCGTCTTGATTATCATACTGATAAAGGTAATCGGCCCATTTATTAATCAATTCGGTGGGCAATTTGGAGACAACAATGGTTACTAGTTCGGGACTTCGTAGATAATCACTTTGTTGCACAGTGCGAGTAGCTGTAACATAATTCTTAACTTTGATGGCGAAGTTTACGATCTCCGTATGATATGCTTGTGGTAGCGGCTGTAATTTTCGTAACTGGTGCGTAACTGTTCTCATTATGTTTTCAGGTCGGCCAAAACGAAGTTCCAATGTCTCAAGTATCTCTTGAGGTGATGTGGCGCTCATCAGTAACGATGACGCTGACTCCTTTGCTTCGCCGCGGAGACACTTACGTAGGCGCCATAAATTCTCGGAATCACTGTAGTTGCAGAGGCGCGTGGACTCGTAGAAGGCTCCTTTGAAATGTAGCCACTCCATCGGATCTCCGGAGTATATGGGTAGGTCTTTGCAGATAGCTAACCTTGACAAAAGTTCACGGTTTGTTGATTTTGAGGTTGAAGCACTGATGGCGTCCTTTATAGCGTTAGTGAGCGCTTCAATTGCAGGTTGAGTACCGGCCGACTGGTATGTGGGTTGCCGTGCGCGGCTGGCGCTGTTTTCACAAACTTCGCCGACCACGTTCCGTTCAAGCGACGACCCGGGTGCGGTAACGGATTGTCCCAACCACTTTTCAACTTTACTTTTGCATGACATAGACGAAGATTGCTTTGAACATCTGGAATCTTCTAGGTGTGCCAAATCGGCGGCTAATTTTTTCTCTAATAACTCCTTTTCTATGCGAGCTTTAGTCATCGTCATTTTGGCTTGAGCCTCTTCCAATTCGATGATGGCTCTGGCTTGAGCTGCTTTATATTCGAGCTGCTTTTGCCGCGCGGCCGATGAGGAAGACACGTGGCTCGCACACGTGGCGGCTTGTTCGCGGCTGTGCGCGCCGCCATCTTGAGTCGCAACGATGTCGGACAGAATCTTTCCGGCGCTTTTCCTGTTGTACTGGACGTCTGAACCCGCTTCTAGCTTCATTTTCGTTTCGTTAGCCATCATTTCTCTCGATTGTGCACGCGTTCTCCCGGTACGCGGCGTTTGAAATAACGGCATCCTGCCACACAGGTTTTGTGCTTTCTTACACTGAACACTGCTGATCCGGCTCGATTGGACCACTTTTGTATCGGATCGTTGCACTGTTGGGTGTGTTCAAAGAAAACCACGAAAATAATATGCTAATACAGGGGGGCTGCGCAGAGGTGTCCGGTGCGCGTACGATTCAGCCCTCTCGGCGTCGTGTCTAGCGGCCGACTCTCCGACGACTCCCGGTGGCGGGGGCGAGCGGGATCGCGGTCGATTCTGCTCCCTCGCGCGTATACGTGATTGGTTGATCTCTCTCGCGACGTTCGCTCGCAACCACCCCGCCTTTTATTGGTCTAATATTCATAACTTTACAATGCTACCAACATTAAATTTGGTGACACAATATTTACGACATTATGCACATAGACAAACACAGTAAATCAAATACAGATTCATAATTTAAAACTAAACACTAAGTAGTTACACTACTATCATTTAAAAACAGTATTGAGCCGTCCATCATCGCTAACATCATCGTTATGGCGGGAATTGAATGTTAGGCAAGTGATGCCGTCAATCGGGTTCGTGACGTCACCGACACCCGATACAAATTTATTTGCAGATTAAGTATAAAATACGATTGTTATCACGCGAACAGACTATTGTAAAACCCTCGACTAGTAAGGGTCATGTAGGTACTATGCGATTACCTAGATTAGAAATGCGTACATTTGACGGTGAACATGAAAATTGGCCGCTTTTTTATGAGACCTTTCGTGCGGTCGTTCATGATAATCCGGAACTTACCGACGGCGAGAGAATACAATATTTAGTGGGTAGATTGCAAGGCAAAGCGTTAGCTATTTGCCAGGGTATATTACCGTCTGCCGAGTTTGTATCCCAATCCTCCAATTGTCGCAACGCCGAAAGAATTTGTCGATAAGTTTTCGTCAATTATTTCGGCGTTGCGACAATTGGAGGTTACAAGCTTGGAAGATCTATTGTTTATCCATATTGGTTGCAAGAAAATTAATCTCGAGACAGTTAAGGCGTTTGAGATGTCATTAAATGATATCGGTAATGATCGGCAGACGGTAATATACCCTGGCAAATAGCTAGGTGGTGGTCCCCAGGTTTATATCCCGTAGCGGCAATCTTACTACATATCTACCATCTTCATTTCTACGTGTCGACGTTGTAAACAACTCTTCACATTTAGTTTCCTACTCCGTTAGCATCCTTTTTGTTCCAGATGGTTCCTCCAATTCCCAGAATTTTCTCAATAATTCATCATCTTGGATGCTGATATGCATCACGGTAATTTTTGAGTGAGAATTTATACCTTGGTCAACTTCCAAAGCACCCGATATTATCCAACCTAAAGTGGTTTCTTGGGCTAAGATAGTCCCGCTCGCATTCTTCTTAACACCGTGCTGTATGACTTGGCTGTATACTTCAGCACCCAATAAAACATCAATTTTATTGGGCCTGAAATAATCCGGATCAGCCAAATCATAGTCGCTGAGGTCTGCCCATTCTATTCTAGCTACATTCGAAGATGGAAGAAGGGCTGTTACCGCTTTCAAAACATAGGCATTGACCTTTATTTGAAACGATGGATTTACCCTTGATCAAAGCTTGATTACCACAATGGATGTGGAAGTTGTACCTTTATCTCCACCCACTCCTAACACCGTATTTTTGGACGGTATTTTTTTTAAACCCAGATACTGGACCATGGATTCTGTGACAAGAGAACCCTAGGATCCCTGATCCAGTAAAGCCCTAACCACCTGGTACGTTCCATTTTTCGACTCAGCATGCAACCTTTAATTCCCTGGCCCTTCTAGTAGCCTTATCTAACTTTTCAGTCACTATATGTATGGTTAAAAATGAAGCAAGATCTATCTTTAGGTTTTTTATTGCTTCCAAAGAATCGGTGGTTGTAAACTAAGAAGTTTTTTAATTTCTAGCGCGGACTCTCCAGTTAAAGACTTTTGATTTACTAAACGTTTTACAATTCCGTTAGCCAAAAATCTTTTATTATTGTACATGGACTCTAATTTTTCCCAACTAGTACTATAATTGTCAGATGTCACATTGTCACATAACAATTGATGTCACATAACAATGAATGGTGGCGGCGTTTGCACACCTGGCACTTGAGAGTGTTCTTACAATACCTGGCAGTGTGGTTGTTAAGCAAGCAATTAAAACATAAGTTATTCTGTTGGACAAAGCTCCGACGGCTTTCAATACTTTCTTTAGTAAATTTTGGACATGAGCTTATCCTATGCTTACCTGAACAAAATGCACAAGATACCTTTTTATCTTTAATCACATGTAATACCTGTGTAGCCCTAGGAGCCCTATCTACCTTGACTTCTATATTTTCTAAGCCCCGATATCGATTTACCAGAGTCTATATGTTGATCAAAAGTAGGAACGTCATCCTTTGGATCTGATGCAACCTTTAATTCCCAGGCCCTTCTAGTAGCCTTATCTAACTTTTCAGTCACTATATGTATGGTTAAAAATGAAGCAAGATCTATCTTTAGGTTTTTTATTGCTTCCAAACAATCGGTGGTTGTAAACTAAGAAGTTTTTTAATTTCTAGCGCGGACTCTCCAGTTAAAGACTTTTGATTTACTAAACGTTTTACAATTCCGTTAGCCAAAAATCTTTTATTATTGTACATGGACTCTAATTTTTCCCAACTAGTACTATAATTGTCAGATGTCACATTTACATTTCTTAATAAGAGTTCCGCGTCCCCGGTTAAATATCCTTTTAGATAATATAATTTTTGTGCACCATCTAACCTACTATTGTTGTGTATCAATCCTACAAACAAGTCTCGAAAGGTTGACCACTCATGATATTTACCGGAAAACATTGGTATTTTTACTTCTGGCAACCGAAAATTACTACATTCTTTGGTGCTAGGTTCCGGGCTAGGGTCATTCACGTTACTTTTTCTAATAAGTTCTTTAAGAGTACTTTTAAAATGAATATATAGTTCTTCCACTTCATCATAATCCCCTCTTTGTAATACTTAGAACTATATAATTCTGGCTTTTTAATTTCGCTAATAATTTTTACATGTTTATTAGAGAAAAGTTGCCATAGTTGCTCTAGACTTTCTAAGCGTGTTTCAAAATACGATACTGTAAGACGATCTTTCGGGCATTTCTTAAAGTTAGACAAAGACTTTTCAATTTTAGTTTTTACGTCTTCTTGAATATTAATGAGTGAACCTAAAGATATCGCCAACCTTTTTAAAAATTATTTTAGTGTTCGGTCTCTCTTAAAAACAGGGCGGCGGGTGTCCGATGAAGGGGGGTTTTCGGGTTCTGGTGAGCTTGACATAATGTTTACAGCTAAACAGGTCGGCGCTGTTATAAAAAGAATGACAAGAGGTAAGTCGCCAGGTCACGACGGCCTCAGCGTCGAGCACTTAAAGCATGCTGGGCTACATCTGCATAGGGTTCTTGCTTTACTTTTTAATTTGTGCATTAGCCATAATTATCTACCGCAGGACCTTATGCACACAGTGGTAATGCCGATAATTAAGGATAGGACGGGAGACGCCTCTGATGTGTCCAATTAGAGGCCTATTTTGTTGGCCACTATAGTCGCCAAGATCTTGGACAGTTTGCTTGATCAACAGTTGGCTAAACACATTAAACTCCATGATGCGCAATTTGGCTTCAAACCTGGTCTATCTACGGAGAGTGCCATTCTGTGCCTTAAGCAAACTGTCCAATACTATACCTCCCAAAAAACACCTGTTTTTGCTTGTTTTTTGGACCTGTACTGTGGGAGAAATTGTAGAGCGATACAACGTTACCGAATGAAATAACATCCTTGTTTTGTTACTGGTACAATAACCAGAGGAATAGTGTTAGGTGGGCGGAGGCTCATTCGGATGTGTACCGGCTGGAGTGCGGAGTGAGGCAGGGGGGGGTTGAGCTCGCCCCGCCTCTTCAACTTGTACATAAACCGGCTGATCGGTGAGCTCAGCAGCGCCAGAGTTGGATGTCATATAGATAGTATTTGTATGAATAATATCAGCTATGCCGATGACATGGCCCTTCTGAGCCCATCGATCGGCGCTTTAAGGACACTTGTGGCGATTTGTGAGTCCTATGCAGTGGCCCATGGGCTCAAGTACAATGTCAAGAAGAGCGAACTTATTATGTTTAAAGCGAGTGCCATAAATTATTCTGATGTCCCCGGTGTCTCGCTTTGTGGTACTCCTTTAGCTTGGGTAAAGAAATTCAAGTACTTGGGTTATTGGATCACTGATGATCTCAAGGATAATACTGATATAGAGAGGGAACGCAGGTCGCTGGCTGTTCGATGTAATATGCTGGTTCGAAGATTTGCACGTTGTACTGACGAAGTAAAAATAACTATTTTTAAAGCCTTTTGCCAGTCTTTTTACACGTGCAGTCTTTGGACCAGTTTTACGCAGAGGACATACAGTGATCTGCATGTCCAATATAATAATGCATTCAGGATACTGTTGGGGCGGGCGTGGCGATGTAGTGCGTCCGGTATGTTTGCGGAGGCGCATACTGATGACTTTTACGCCATAATACGCAAGAGGACCGCTTCCATGAATGGCCGGCTGCGCACCGCCACCAACAGTCTCCTGAGCGTGTTTTCAGATCGGTGGGACTCCCCTCTGCTGCGCCACTGGGTGAGAATCCACACCAATTAGCGTTTTTAATTAATTTTTATTATTACTACCACTTAGTCTTTAAGTTATTTTGTACACTAACTTAATTCATTTTCATGGTTACTAACAAGTCTTTAAGTTATCTTGTATACTAACACTATGGACGCATGTCTGAAATAAATTATTTGAATTTGAATTAACATAAATATCCATTTTGAACACCGGTTATACGACACACACTAAAAAATGAAAAATAACACAAATAATAATTTTCAAACTACAACACGATAAAAGTTACCAACTCCCATCAATAAAGATTGGAAGAATATAATTATGCTAAACTTAATGTCCACTAATAACAATCTTCTTGCACTTGTTCCAAACACAAGGTTATATTTGTTAAACCTTTACAAGTCTTGAGACTTTATTTTCATAAGCAAATGGGCAAAGGTTACCCGTCTACAAAACCACTTTTTCTTAACATTTTTAAAAGTCCAACACAATAACTCAAATTAGATTCTTCCTATTAAAATAGTTTTGAAAGTAGGGTAAGGCCACCTATTGTTGACACTCCACCAATTTATTGGCATGCTGCAGTTTTTTATCAATAATAAGGTTACCAGTTTCCGAATACAATATTTATTTCCGCTAATAAATAGTAGTTTAATCTTCTATACTGCTGGCAACACAGAAACCGTTCCTTTTTAAAGATGGTGTCGCAATAAAAACGTGTTTGTCGTGTTCGGACCTGAATAAAAAAAATATCAAAATTCTAGTATTTTTGCTAAGGTAAGAGGTTCACTAATCTCAATAATATTCGTAAATATTTTGAGTTTTGATTACAGATACTGTTTAGTTCGATAATTTAGTTGTTTATCTTTCATTTCCAATCTTGATTTTTAATGTTTAGGCCAATTTACTATACTTTTTTGCGGTGCCAACATTTGGTACACATAATATGAATCAAACCTTTTTACTGACACATGTGCCAATATTAGGTAATTTATGATAAATTTACTTTTAAGACAAAATATACTTTATAATTATAACAATCATGACTACTGAAAGATGGACAACTACCAATCTCAGGCTGTACCTCTTGAGATAGATCTTGCACAATACCAGAGTCTTGGTTGAGGATACAGCCTTGAGTCAAACTCTCAGCCTGGGACGGGTCCTCCGTTGCCTCAGGCTGGACAGCATCAGGGTTTGAAACCTTCTGACAAGTACACTGACTCAACTAACTCATTAGCTGCAAGAATATGTTCTTTAATTTGGTTCTGAGAGCCCACATATTTAATGTAAAGGGAACCAAGTCTTCCCTCAAGTAACTGAATGTCAGACTGTAAGCGCTGTGTATCAATTTCATATATTTTTTTGCTGTCTTCCAATTTTATTTGATAATTGTTTAATTTATTGAGTAGATCAACACGTTCTTTTCTCCGTGGAATATTTTTGGAAAAGTGTTTTTGTTGCTTCCTAATTTGATTAAATTTTTTAATTATTCTATTCAGTTTTACTTTTTTTTTTTCTTTTTTTTATGACTAACTTTATAACTACATATAATTCTGTTTCAGCATGGAATCTTCAGTAAGGTCAATATTTAATAGAGTCTGGCTAACGAAAGTTGGCCCCAGAATATTGGCGGCAAATTTAAAAAATACATGCATGACAACACTAAAATTATACTATGAAAATTGGAATAACCTACTTTGATACTTGGTAATTAATTATTAAAAATATCATATATATAGTTTTTCAATAAGGACGCTCGAACTTTAGCAGCGCATAGCGGCCATTTCGGTAATGCGATTGCTACCAAATTTGGCATGAATATATATTTTGTCGTGACATTTCACCATGGAACGCTACACGCTTCAACAACGCGTAGAAATTGTGTAAAATTTATTATCAAAACCAGTTGTCTATTCGCCTACGTTCTGTGCGTTGTGTTCAATTTATGGCGTTCATCGTGTGAGTTAACACCGCTCGATTACTTTCTGTGGGGTTACATGAAATCTTTAGTGTACGCAGATAAACCACAGTCAATTGTTGCCCTCAAGGCCAACATAACTCGCGTTCTTCGTGAAATTGACCATTTATGCGAAGACGTCCTCCAAGATTAGTCCACCAGAATACGCCATCTACAGCGGAGTCGCAGTGGCCATTTGGCTGATATTATTTTCCACACATAATGTCATTGAATATTCTTTAAAATGTTATAAAAATTGTAGTAATATCACTTAAACAGGTTGTTTTATTTCATTTCAAAGTTCGAGCGCTCTTAATGAAAAACCCTATATATAGACAGTATAAGAACATTATGTTAGGGAAATAAAGAAACAGAATTTATCTACACATGTATTAATTTTTGATATGTATCAGGTTTGTAACGGGATTTTAAGGATTTATTGATCTGGTATAGGTGTTAGTATATGAGGTAAATATGAGCGGAATCCGAAAATAAATAGACAAATAAAATACGATAATATTCCATACATAATAACTTAGTTTTATTCATCGTAATCAAAATCAGATTCTAACACTTCAATGCCAAAAGATTCATCACTGTCACTAGTATCGCTGTCTCCAACATTTATAATAAAACTTTCTAAATGTTCTTCTGTTATTTTATCACGTTCTTTATATTTATTTTCAACATGTATTACATGATCAGTAATTTTCTTCCAATCCTGTGAACTTACGTTTTCAAATGAATCTTTAATTATTTCTTCTAATGCAGCTGTAGTAACTGCAATATTTTTGCTAGCCACTTTACGTTTTGCCAAACTCCACACAAGCTCGATCGCATTTAAATCACAATGGTAGGGTGGAAGTCTCAACAACTCATGACCACATTGATTTAAAATTTCATCAGCTTTATATATTGGATTAGGCGTATTTCGTTTTACAATACACAACAGCTCTGCTTTCGTGTGGTAGTCCTCATATTGAATTCCATTATCACGAAGCCACTCTCTTATATTACTTTTACGTGTTTGTGTGTTCGGAACCTTATTTATAATTACCGAATGGTAACTAGCATTATCCATTATGATTACACTTGGTTCTTCCAAATTTGGTATAAGTTTTTCTTTAAGCCATTTATTAAAATTTTCAGCATTCATGTCATGGTGATAATCAGCATTTTTTGATTTAGTACTAAATACTAACAAAGAGTTTGGTACGGGGCCTTTCTCTGATCCAGCATGAACTATAATGTACCTTTTCCCGGTCGAAACATTTTCAATTGCACCACTAGTTGAAGGACCTTGCCATGACTTCTTAGGCTTGTAGTTTCTATGGACATAAGTCTCATCTAAATAAATGATTGGCTTGCCTTCTGCACGTTTTCCTGCTATAGTTCTTAAAAATCTATGTCTCCAAGCAGATATGTCATAGCGTTCTATTAATACAGAACGCTCATTTTTATTATTTTTAATTCATAGCCATTGGCTAATAACAAGCGGCGCAGAGTTTCTCTGCATCCGTTAAAATCAATACTTTCTTTTAACTCCACCAACAGTGTCCTCAGTGTAGGAACTTGTTTTTTAACAATATAAAATTCGTTTATCTTGTTACGCATAGCATCTATGTCAAAGTTATCTAGGTTAGACACAGTAGGTTTCCGTGGGCGTTTCTTCCCCGGGGTACTCCAGACACCTTCATTTACTGCACCTTCCCTTTTTACTCTCTTTAGTGTTCTGACACTCACTTCTGCAAAGAAGATATACAAAATATGTAATTAATTCTTGGTTTACGTAAATGCAAAGGTTTTTTTCGGCATAATTTCAAAACACCAGTGTATAGTAAAAACTTACCAGTCATTGAAGTTATTTCTTCTAAGTACTGATTCTGGGTTATTATCCTATCTTTCTGCTCTAATTCAGTGAGATTTTCAATAGTTCTTACTATTTCATCAACTCCTTCGACATCTTGCAGATTCTCTGTTAAAGAAAGTTAATCGTTTTAAAATTACCATTGTATGTATTTTAATTGTTTTTTTTTCCTTTGTTATATATCGTTTTGTATGTACAATAAAGCATATAATAAATAATAAATTACCAACAAAAATACAGCAAAAATTCATTATGAGTATATACGTAAAACATAGGTGATGTTATTAAAATGAATACGTTGACTGATGCGATGTACGAATGAATATAATTAGTTTTATTCAATACGAAAAAGCGAAAGTAACTTATTTGTAAGGATACGTAAATTATAAATCAAAATTTTATCAAGACGACTGCATAGGTAGGTGTTCAAAGTATCAAAATAATATTGTCTACTAACCTATGAAATTCAACACCACACGTAGACAATCTTGTTTTTGTTTAAACGCGGCATCACGCTGTTGTTGTTTTTCGTTGAACTTGCCAATCATGCAAAACAACGTCTTTCGTACACCACTTTTGATAGATTTGTTCATTTTAAACCGTAATTAGAATCACAATTTACACAAACGCATACAATTTGACACCAGAGATACCGAACGACAACCTTGTCAAATTGACGTTGACGTTCATACAGAGTTGCTATATAAAAAGTTCGCAAATAATTCCAAGGCCTACTTTCGTTAGCCAGACTCTATGGAATGATGGTTACAATGAGTATTTAATAATTCATTGTATAATTGGTTAGTTTCTTGAACCTGAGTACACTCTTTTTCTTTCTCTAACCGGATAATATGACTATTAGCATGAATTAATTCATCTTCTAGGTCCCAAACTTTGCTTAAAGCCTCCTCATACAAGTGGTCACGGATGGTTTCAGCAACTGTTGTACAGTTGCTGAAACCATCCGTGACCACTTTTAGTTGATCGCGTTCATCAACAACATTCAGATATTGGTGATGTAGATCGACTAGCTCACGTTTAAGGCTTGAGTTTTTGTTGACTATCTTTTTGATTTCCTCCTCACTTTCGTCATTCTCTTGTAACAATTGTTTACATTGTAGTTTAGATGCTTCAAGGTTTTGGAGGGCCGTTCTTAATTTGAGTTCCATATCCTGAGCGGTAGCCTTACGGGTCATCACAGGCATGGTTTCAGGATTTGTTACTGGAATTAGAATAAAGAAACGGTGAGAACAAGTATGACAGACAAATAATTTAATAAAGGTGGAAATGTGGTGGAGTGGATAAATGAGGTAGGCTACTGGATTGGCTTAAAGAGCTATTCTAATATATTTATCAAAGCTATATTATCAAATTGAGTGTAAAGTGATGCTTTTATTGCCTTTTGTGATTTTACTTTTCCATAAGTGGGTAGGTTGCCTAGATTATAAGTTAATATTTGATATTATAGTATAACGACAATGCAAAAATAACGATCATGAACGATTTCAATGTTGTATATTATATTAATGGTCAGATTGAGATTAATAGAATCTACGCTAAGTTACGTTTTCTACTATATCAACAATGCGATTCAGACCGAATGCAGTGCTAAATTGGCGAACTATTTATGTCAAGACTTAACGAGGACGTGTAACATAGTTAAATTGACGATTGTGTGCTATTATAAAGTAAAAAGTAAAGCAATGCTCCCCGTTTAAATCCGTAGTTCGATCGTCAGCTGTTGATTTTAGGTTACCGGTGTGTAACCAAACACCGTGTTTTACTTCATATATTTACAGGAAAACCACAATCCTGAGTATTTATGCAACTATATTACGTTAACACATATTATTACACCTTAATTTTACTTAATTACTAATTTAAAATAAATTAAAATACGGAACAAAAATTTGATACAGGACCACTGTAGGAATTTTGTAAGAGCTAAAAGGGAACTTACAACTTTCTTATCTAAGGAATCTCAACCTATAATTGATTACGCTTTATCAAATGGTATAGAATTTAAATTTATACCACCTTATGCACCTCATTTTGGCGGTTTATGGGAGGCAGGGGTAAAATCCTGTAAATATCACATCACACGGGAGTTAGACAATAGTCAACCTACAAGGAGTTCAGTACAGTTCTGGCACAAATAGAAGCTGTCCTGAATTCCCGTCCTATGTACTGTCTGTCCCCAGATCCATCAGATTATACCCCCTCACATCTGCACACTTCCTGATTGGCCGACCACTGACCTCACATGAGAGCGAAGATTTCGCCATTACTCCACTACACGCATTATCCTGCTACAAGCGGATGGAACAACTGAGGCAACATTTCTCGAGGCGATGGTCAGGAGAGGACATTGGAGAGCTGTAAACCCGCATAAAATGGAAGAAGTTCAAAGGAGTTTTAGCACCCAACAGTTTGGTGCTTATAAAAGAAGATAATCTCCCACCGTTGAAGTGGCGTTTGGGAAGAATTTTGTCTGTGTTCCCAGGGAAGGACGGCGTACCACGAGTGACCAGTATCCAGTCAGCAAATGGGGTTATCGAGAGGGCATTATAAAAAATCTGTCCTTTGCCTGTTTCCACGAACGATAACGACGCAGCAGCAACAAAGCCCTTTCACGGTCGTTGAGAGCAGCTATGGAGCTCAAGCCCACCGGCGTGTTTACGACATTTACCGCTACCTGGTGACTGGATGACGCAACGGAGCGCACCCATATACGCAGCACAGCGTTTAACAGTGCCATCAACCGTCACCAGTTCCAGAAAGACGGACGAGATGGCGCTGCCCCGCAACTATAACAACCGCGACAAGCCGCAAATAAAGACGTTTAGATAAAAATAAAAAAAAACAGGATCAGTTTCATTTATTAAAATATTAATAGTGAAAAATAACATTACAAGTATAAAAACAACTTGCTAACATTTAATAAAATCTTTATTAACTATTTGCACGTAGTGCCAATAATAGCAGTCACATCTCTTTTATTATTATCTAGATAGCAACAATGCACTTTCTATTTTAGAATATAAAATCACACGAAAATTTTGCAGGCATTTATGTTTATAATTATAAGTAGAAACATATAATAATCAAAATGTGTGTTATATTAAAATTTATAAAAATCTTCTTTTAATTGCTTTAGAATCTTACATATAAAATACTAAGAAACTTTGGCAGACATTATGTTTTTAATTATTTCGGTTATAAGTTATATCGGACCATCTCTTCCATACTTCAGTATTTATGACCAAACAACATAAGAATCATCAAAATCTGTTCATAATTTGACGAAGTAATCGCGTAACAACTACGAGTACCTATAGACAAAAAACGCAGTCAAATTGTATTCCTAATTAAAAAAAAACCTATAGCATATTAACTACTTGTACGTAGTGTCATTCATATCAGTCACAATATTTCTAGATAGAAACAATGCACTTTCTGTTTTAGAATCTAAAATTGAAAGCTAATTTTGCAGGCATTTATGTTTCTAATTAATAAAGTACAAAAAAATAATAACAAAAACTTCTGTTATCTTAATTAAAATTATATAATAATGAACTTCTAAATACTTAATAATATTATATTTAAATGCTACGAAACTTTGGCAATATTCTATTTTTTTTAGAGAAAACAACAAAATGATGAGTATTATCTTAACGATAAATATAAAATGGCACGAAGCTTTGGCAGACATTTACGTTTCTAATTATAAGTATAACAATCGATATAGGGCACAGGCTCCGTGATAAAACGGGTGACTCCCGCTCCGGATCGTTCTTGGTGCAAAGGTTAGCCATTGCCATCCAACGTGGTAATGCTGCAAGCGTTATGGGCACCTTTGCGCCGGGAACAGTTAGGGGCGGGTTATTCGACTAATTTTTTGACTTGTTGTTGTATAGTTAAGTAATTAAATAAATATATATATGTTTAGTTAATAAGAATTAATTTTGTAATAATTATTTTCATAAACAATGAAATTAAAAAAATAAGTTATCTTAATTCTTACAACATAAATTACTACAAAAAAATTTGGAGGCACTTTTTAATTTAGCACTTATTTATTTGCTTGCCCAGGGTGCTTGCTATGTTGTATGCCTTTTGTATGAGTCATAGTTACCTGCCCGGTGAGATGATGCGAACGGTGGTTGTGCCAATTGCTAAAAACAAGACTGGTGACCTCGCCGACAGCGGTAACTATAGGCCCATTTCACTAGCTACTGTGATCTCAAAGGTATTTGACAGCATGCTTAATACACAATTAGGTAGTCATACTACTATACACGATAACCAGTTCGGATTCAGAGCAGGGTTATCAACAGAGAGTGCGGTATTGTGTCTTAAGCATGCTGTGACGTACTATGCGAGACGCGGGACGCCTATTTATGCCTGCTTCCTGGACTTGTCAAAGGCATTTGATCTGGTTTCCTATGATGTGTTGTGGAGTAAGCTAGAGCGGGTAAATTTACCCACAGAAGTTTTAAACATTTTAAAGTTTTGGTATGGAAACCAGATCAACACTGTATGCTGGGCTGGGGTGTTTTCTCGTCCTTACGGATTGGAGTGTGGGCTGAGGCAGGCTGGATTGAGCTCACCCACGCTTTTCAATCTTTATGTGAACGAGTTGATTAGCGAGCTCAGCAGTACCAGGCTCGGATGCTATATAGACGGTACCTGCGTCAATAAGTTACGCGGACGACATGGTACTGCTGAGTGCGTCAGTCTGCGGCTTGAGGAAATTGTTTGCTCAATGTGAGGCGTATGCTAAAGTTCAAGGCCTGGCATACAACACCAAGAAGTCAGAGGTCATGATCTTTGAGGCTGGGGGCAAAGGTCCTGATGCAGTACCACCTGTAGTGCTTTATGGTACACCTTTGCAGAGAGTCTACAGGTTTAAATATCTTGGTCGTGTATTGACTCCCGACCTCAAAGATGATAATGACATTGAACGGGACCGGAGGGCGTTGTCGGTTAGAGTGAACATGCTGGCTCGCAGGTTTGCTCGCTGCTCACTTCTTGTTAAAGTCACGCTCTTTCGAGCGTACTGTACTGCTTTTTACACGTGCAGCCTGTGGGCTAGATTTACGCAAAGATCGTACAGTGCACTCCGCGTTCAATACAACAATGCATTTAGGATGCTGGTGGGGCTGCCCCGTTTCTGTAGCGCGTCAGGAATGTTCGCGGATGCGCATGTAGATTGCTTTCACGCAACAATGCGTAAAAGGTGCGCTTCCCTGGTGCGCAGGGGGTGGGGCAGCTCCAACAGTGTCTTAAGCATGGTTGCTAGTCGCCTGGACTGTTTATACGTGGGTCACTGTTGTGCCGTCTCTCATGGGATGTCGCGACAGTGACCAACCGTGCATTGTTTCGTGAATGTTTTCTATATTTTTGTGTAGTGTCTGTGATTACTAACATAGTCGTAAGTTTTACTAACAACCCTTGTTGAGTCTTGGTAACTTTAATAAAGAAAAATTCTATTCTATTCTATTTATCAACGCAGCTCAAACTGTTGTGGTATTTAGAACTGCAGAGCATATTTTTCTTAAAACAGGCACACCGTTTTGTGCAGCACTGTTTTTGCGCTGGTTTACAAATACATTTTTGAAAACCCTAGCCTCCAGAAAGATTCCCGTGACACAGCTTTTCATAAAGATATTGGTATATCTGGTATATCATTATTATAATCTTCAGATGAAAATTGCATTTCGTGCCGTGCAAACCAATTTTTCATGATTCCTGATTTAGTTCCTACTCTGTATACTCCATTTCGGAAGTCAAAAATTTTTCCTCTTATATTCTGTGTGTCCAAAGGACCACGGTCTACTTTAGGAATGCTAATAATAACCGTTTCACCAATACTCAGAGGTGGTAGTTTTTTTGCCGTATTATTTACCATTTTCTCGGCAGCTCGTTTTGTTCCTTTAAGAGCTTCATTTCGTTGAGATTGTATATTTTGTTCACTTTTGCATAAGAAACAAAGAACTTTTGAACCATAGCCTTCATGTTCCTCGTCAGATAATCCACAAATAGCATGCACGTTATTTTCACATGACCTGCATGTATGTGCCCCAGTACAATCATTATGACACACAACACAAGTGAAGTTTGGCTCTAGGTTCTCTAACTCCTCAGTTTCAGTATGGTCTTTGTTGTCACCTGGTTGTACTTGAACTTGTAAATTATTTTTATTAGTTGCAGATTCATCCCTTAATTTTTTTGAACAACAGGGCTCCAATTCAAAATTTGGATCAGATTCAATTTGATCAGCAACTTCAATATTTCTACTTAGATGTTTGCTAATTTCAATCTCTGAATTTACAGGCTTTATAGCTGAATCCACAAGATTGTTTTCGCTACTGAATTCTTGCTGCGAGAGGTTTTGTAATTGTTCTTCTGTTTCAACATTACTAAGAATTGAAATAGGTATAACCGAACCATTTAATCCAGCTTTGGGATTACAGCCAAATAAAGCTTTGTATGGAGATCTTCCAATTATGCGATGAAATGAAAAATTAGTTTGCAAGACCTACCATGTGAACCAGATTTAGCTAGTATCTCTGATTTACCAAAAAAGTACGTGTATTGTCAACGTGAACAACATTGCGAAGTTATTGGATGCTGTTCTGAGGTATTTCGCTCTTGCCATAGGTGCTTTATACTCATCTGCTGGGATCATTTCATCAATGATCTGTCTTGTGAACAGCATGTTGAATTAATGCCAAAAAGCTCCACACATTTAAATATATTTAACAGACAGCACGAGCACGCTGACGATTCAATGCTTACTTCAGAAGAATTAATAATCAATGGCTTGTCATTAGAAACACAGGCCCAAGATATAGAGCATGCCAAAAATTCTATGCATACTTTAGAAGAATTACAAATCTATGGCTTGTCCTCAGAAACACAGGCTCAAGATGTAGAACACGCCGATAATTCTATGCATACTTTAAAAGATTTCGAAATCTATGACTTGCTATCAGAAACGCAAACGCAAAACCAACTCTGCGAAGCTGCTGGGTGCAATAAATAGGATAATAGTTCTTGTTTTAGGTGCAGAATTCTCTCGCGCATATTTGGGAGTGGCGCGGGGAGGCGAAACGCCGGGGCTTGACTCCGATGCCGCGAGAAATCGCGGCACAGCGGACAGAGCTCCGACGGGATCTCATGGCGTCATGGAGAGTGCGATTGTCGCAACCCAGTGCTGGGCACGCCACTATTGCGGCGATAAGTCCCCTCTTTGAGGAGTGGCTGGAGAGGCGCCACGGCGTCCTCACCTTCCGCCTGACGCAGGTCCTCACCGGACACGGCTGTTTCGGGAGGTACCTGTTTCGGATAAGGCGGGAGGAAACGCCCGGGTGTCATCACTGCGTGGATCGCCCGGAGGACACGGTGGAGCATACGGTTGAGGTATGCCCGGCTTGGGCAGAGCACCGCCGGGTCCTCGTGGAGGCGATCGGTGGCGGGGATCTCTCGCGTCCGGCCCTGGTCCAGGCCATGGTACGGAGCGAGAGGGCATGGGAGGCCGTCACCTCCTTCTGCGAAGCAGTAATGCTCGCGAAGGAGGAGGCGGAGCGCGTGAGGGAGAGGCAAATTTCGCGCCCTCACGCCCCTAGCCGCCGCAGGAGGAGACGCCCCGGGCGTCGGGAATCGATCGCGGATTCCCGGCCACCGTAGGCGCGGGCTTGCGGACGGTGAGCAATGGGTAGCTCGCCGTCCGGTAAGGACCAGGCCCGGGTCGACGGCGCGTTGTGTTCCACGCGCGCCTCAAAGAGTGTCAGCGAGTGAAGGGGTCCGATGAGACCATTGCCTGCCGGGGTTGCGGGAAAGTCCGAAAGGGATACCGTGGCCCCCTGGCATTGCACAGGCAAGAGAAGGAACACGGGTGGGTTTTAGTCAGTAAAAGTCTGACACGCCCTCCCGCTCCACCCAGAGCGGGAGACGTCATTTGATGATTTCCCACCCAAAAAAAAAAAAAAAAAAAAAAGGTGCAGAATTCTAGTGTGCTGGGATCACTTCAATGTTGTTAATTGTGATGACCATCGTCAGTGTCTATCGCCAAGTATATTACAAACAACAGCTGGTACTGAGTGTGTTATTTACAGCAATACTCAGGTCTTTCCTGAAGATTTTGAAGTGGAGGGGTCGCCACGAGAGTTTGAAAGATACAAAACAAAAAAATCAGACGTTAGAAAAATGAATCAGCTTATGAAAAACTCGGGAAAACAGCATACTACTCAAGTACATAAAACTATTGTACCGGGAAGGAAAATGGGCCCTATTTGTCAGATCCTCAACTGTAAACGCAGTTGTTATCGTTTCACAGATGAAATTCGTGAATATATATATAATAATGTAGATTCTTTAGAATTGAAATAAAGACATTAAACCATATTTAGATCTCTTTCTTGATTTGTTTTTTATACAAACTTCACATTCATCACAATCGTTTAATGTTATCAATGATATTCTTTGCTGTGTAATATGCTGTAATTTTATTTGTCATTTGTGTTTTCCCAAGATGGCAATAGCTATTGTGGACATTCTTTATAAGAGTCTTGCTAAGTTCTTCTGATAGTACAATTTTACTTCTTCCCCTGTCTTCTTTGTAGAAAATTCCATTCATCAATATTAATCTGTTGTTCCCATTCTGTAAGTTGACATTTTTGTCTTGATCTTCTTTAATATGCTGAAGGCTAATAAAGTTTACTACTTTAAAAAAATCATCAGCATTATCGTACGGGTCTCGTGGCTAAGTAGTAACTGCCGCACGGGTCAATCCGTCAGGTTAAGCTACGCTTGCCGGGGTTGTTCTGTAGATGGGTGACCATCTTTACATACCGAGACTCCTCCGTGCCTCGGAAAGCACGTTAAGCCGTTGGTCCCGGTTGTCATTCGTGGATCTTTGACAGTCGTTACGGGTCGTCAGAAGCCCGAAAGTCTGACAACCAGTCTTACCATGGGGTATCGTATTACCCAGTTACTGGATTGTGGAGGTCAGATAGGCAGTCGCTCCATGTAAAATACTGGTATTCAGCTGCATCCGGTTAGACTGGAAGCCGACCCCAATATAGTTGGGAAAAGGCTAGGCAGATTTTTATTATCATACGGGTCTAAAACTGGATTACGGCTTAAACAGTCTGCTTCTTGATTCGATCTTCCAGGGTTATATTTTATTTTAAAATTATATTGCGAGATAATATGTTAAATCACCAAGTTCCTCATCTGTTCTAGCCTTTATGTTCATATTTTCTAAAGGTTTATGATCCGAATATACTATAAATTCTCTTCCCATAGGCCAATGCTGCCAATATTTCACAGCTTCTTTTATTGCCAGACATTCCAGATATATAGCCTTCTTCTTTTTTTGGGGTTCCGTTATTTTCTTTGAAAAATAGGCAACTGGTTTACTTTCACTATTTTCATCTTCTTGTTTCAAAACAGCTCCAACTCCTTTGATACTTGCATCTATGTAAATATGTATAGGCAATTCTGGGTCGAAAATTCTTAGAACCGGTTCTGAGCACAGCAATTTTTTTATTTTGTCAAAAGATTCCTGGCATTCTGGTGCCCATGTAAACTTCACATCTTTTCTGAAAATATGAATAATTTGAAAACGTTCTCATTCTTTATTAAAATCCCATATCCACTGGTAAGCATTTGAGTTTCTGCCTGTATATTTTTCAAGCATAAAATCCTTTGCAATCATTCCTAAATTTTGGACAGAACATGTTTTTTTCCTTTTTCTTCAAGTAACTTCTCCAACAATTTATTGACTGTCTGCCCGGAGCTACTAAGTGTAGATTCAGCATCCTTTGCATCTTCAAAAATTTCTTCTAAGTAATTGTCATTAAACTATAAATTCTGTTCCTCATCTAGATATATTTTCGAAATATTATCCGTCAAGGTTATCCATACTCTCCTTTTTATATATGTTTTACTTAGTGTCTTCTTTACTTTGACATAATTCGAAGTAGTTGTAATCTCTTTATGTAAATTCGCTGGTTGATATTCGACTGGTATTTCAAAAATCTGCTCACTAGTTGTAGCTATTGACGTTATGCATAAAATACTGGATTTTCCGTCTTCTGCTGGATTCATTTCGAAATCAAACCTTAGTTTCTCCATATTTCTTGGAATTCGTTGCGAAAATGTTGTTTTATGATAATGTAGATTCTTTAGAATTGAAATAAAGACGAAATTGCGTTTCTCTGTAAAAATTAAAGAAACAATATTTAATGTTTCTATTTCCAATAAGTAAATTAATTTCCAATTTATTTTGTAATATATTGTAACCGAAATAAATATTCAATGATTGATTGCTAGTACCTGTCAAAACATCAGAATTGACGTGTCCTGACACTATGGCCATAGTTGCCAGTTCTATCAGATAAGATTAAAGAGGCGATAACTCTTTACATATATTCCAAAGTTATTGTGAGGCATGTGAAAAATAACCCGTTAAACGTCGAACTGCTGGACCGGAATCAAGGAGGCAAGCCAGTCTTCAATATTTTTTTCCTCTTCAGAATCAGCCTCTCAAAGTTTGCCAAACGTTTTTCTTAAATACGTTGGGAACAAGTTTTCGTACCGTTAGAACATCAATTGAAAAAGTTACAGATGCCCGGGTACCGTCGAAAAAGACAGACGAGGAGGGCGTAGGCAATGCTTCGTGGATAATGATGCCACAGTTCGAAAAATGATCGAACAGCATATTGAGAGATTTCCGAAGGTTGAATCTCATTACTGCAGGGAAAATTCATCTAGAGAAAACCTTCATTGTGAGTTGACGTTACCCAAGATGTACCACATGTTTAAAGAAGAGCATAAAAATCCCAGCTTTTCGTCATACAGAAGGGTTTTTAAATCCAAAAAAATATCGTTCCAAAGCCCAAAAAAAGATCAGTGTAGTTTGTGCATGACATATTTAAAAGGTTCTGAGGAAGAGAAACTAAAGATTTGCGAGAAATTTAAGAAGCACCAACAGGAGAAGACTTTGTTTAGATCTGAGAGAAATAAATGTAAACTAGCATCACAGCAGAACCCAACCACTCAAACTCAAAGCATTTAGAAAGAAAAGAAAATATGTTTATTTTGCACAAACAAAACACATAAATACAAAAGTAGCAGAAAAACATACTAAACTACAAAAGTAGCCAAAAGCCTTGTATTCAACCAACAAAAAACGTTTGGAACCAAACGTTGTTCGTTGGTTGATGTCAAGGCCTCGGACCATAGAAAATATTGCGTAATTTACTGTTGCGACATTACTTAAACTGTGTCTGTGGTTGCGACATTGTCAAATGACAACAAAAACAACAAAACAAAATGCCGATTTCAGTTAAATTAACTACTTATATACTAAACAATAAGTAAAATTAAGCTGTGTGTCGTATCTGTGCAAGAACAGGTCATTGCTCAGCGAAATGCTGTGACTTCCGGCCAACCTAACGTCAACAGCGCTGGTTTTCAGCAATTACCTATGGAATGACCCATTGACGTCCCCCTGTGTGATGTAATCGGGTAATTAATTTAAGTATTCTTTTCCACTGATATATAATGTGTAATTCAACCGAACGTAGTATGTACATGTAATAAAATAACAATATACCTATATCTGTAATAATTGAGCGTAACATAAATTTAGGAAACAATAATAATACATAAACTAAGACAATATAAAATAAGTACTAGATTTCTAATTAAACGTGTATAGTGTAATGTGTTTTCCTCTTCATTCTTGTTTTAGTAATTATAATAATTTCACTAACAATCCATAATTTCATACACCATAGATTCTTAGATACACTATGGGAATTGCGATTTGTCACTCGATGGTATCATGGTGTGGCGGCCATTTGCATAACGGTACGCATCGAGGCATAGGGTTGGTAAAAGTCGACCATGCTTTATCAGTCAAAGCGATAAATAAGCTAATTGGTAAAGCTTGATAGTGTATTTATGGATTCTTTAATATTCTAGTGGGATGATGAATCCATTGATGTACGAAGGGGTAAGAACCACCGACATACGGAATGCAAAACATAACCACCTTCGAAGCCTCCTAATCTTAATCGTAAGTACCTATTGTACTATTAAACTAAATGAAGCGAAAAACCCAGCTTAATATTAAATACAAATGGTAATCCTTAATACAGCTTCAGAAGGACCTACAGAAAAACGCCACAGATGACTACCAATAGAGGACTACCAATCCCCTATGACCATGACACAGACCGGACCTAAACAGGGAGGAATCAAACAAAGGCCACTCAAACTGTTGGAAATCCACACTTATCCAATGCCCGTAGGCCGTAACCTTCAAGGTAAGTACGAAAAGAGCAGCTATTATTACTAGCTTTAGTTTTACAATCATGTAGATTGCTGTATCTTCATGAAATATTTCTTTAATATATTTAGAAAATGCTTTTTTGTTCTCAGGACTTACTGATGGAGGAATGTTATTCCAACAGTGCGTGGCGGCATATTTGAAGCTCCCCCTGAATGCTGCGGTCCTATGCTTTGATGTACAAAGAGGATTGGCAGAAAAACGTGGTTCGTATTTGCTCTGTCTCCAACTTAACTTCTCAAAAAGATAGTGTGGCTTTTGTGTAGTTACTACTCCAAAAAGTAAACTGGCCATATGTAACTTTCTCCTAGCAGCCATTTTCAATATATTATTGTCATTTATAAAAGGAGTGACATGACTTCTATGAGGTATTGTTACACAGAACCGTGTACATGCATTTTGTATGCGTTGTATCAGCTTCTCAGATCTTGCTAACAGGCATGGGCCATACACGGTATCGCAGTAGTTAAGTCTTGATAAAATTAGACTATCTACTAATTGTTTACGTAGGTCAACACTCAGGTAATCTCTAATTGAATACAATAGTTTCAATCTGTAAAAACAATTTCTCATGGAGTTACTTATGTGTTTCAATTATTTCAATTAAACCATTTACAGGCAGTTTTGATATATGAAGCTAGTTGCCCATTCCAAAGCGTAGTAGGTATGGAGAAGAACAGGCAAGAAACTCCACGGACACTCTTTTAAATAAAAAAAAATGATACAAAATATTGGTTACATCATTTATTTTGAAATTATGCATGTGAGAACAATGTAGAAAGACGTGCACGTTCGTAAAAGCGTCCGTAATAAAAAAATCAAAAAAAAAATCATTCAAAAACTTTAAATAAATTAAAAGAAGCCATGGCAGCTAAGAGATGACCAGTCCCAACTGACGGCGCACTAACATAGATTTTGCATAATTATGCGGCCAAAATTGAAGATTTTAAACTAGTTACAAATACAAAATGTAATATCTATCAACGTTAACAATAGAACAGACGATAATAAACCGGTCTTCAAGGCTTCAATACCCGCGCGGGGTACGTATGCAGGTAGTCGGAACTTGTTAGTCTCCCGCTACGCACGCGCTTTCGCTCATTACGCTTTTAAAGTGACTTGTTTTTCGTCGTCAATATTTTTGATTTGAAGACAGTTTTCAAAGTAAACAATATGGATTCGAGTGCTTCAGGTAAATATTATTATTTATTATAGAAATTGTCAACCTAGTATAATTAAAAAACCTTTATTTTAAACCTTCAAAACATATTACGTTTTCTTGAAAAAAAATTCTTGATTTTTCAGTTTAAAAGTAATTTAGTTATATTATCGCTTCCTCTCGCCTCAAAATTATTATTTATTATAATACTTAATATTCTTTTCTTATAATTCTGATAAAAATCAGTTGCAGGTAGGGTAAAAAAAGTTATGTTGAAAAATGTTCTTTTTCGTCGTAGGTTCTCCTGGCTCATCCGGAACAAAATTAGTCACCCGTCAATTTCTCTACGATAAAATGAAAAGCCAAAATTTATTAACAATGGATGAAAAATTGGCCTATTTAGAAAATTACCTGTTTTCTTCTTACGGTGACACAGAGGAAAATATAAAAAAACTAAAGCGAAAAATTGCTTACTTCAAGACTGCCATAAAGAAAAAATGGTCTAAAGCACAAAGAAAAGAAGAGGATTTCTTAAAATCTAACCACTCATGGTTAAATGGGACGTTTGAAATCCCATTCCAAGCCCAAAATCGCCCAGGCCGCCCTTCAAAATCATTTGAAGAGTCAAGTGAGAGAAGCAAGCGTCGCAAAACTGAAGTGGTTCGCTCGGCCGTAGGCGATTCTGTTATCATTCATGCTGCTCAGTCAACTTTGAGAGCTAAGGGACTTCGAAATGCATCAGAAATCCTTAAAGAAATCACAAAATCGCCAACAAGGGCAAAAAAAATAAGAAATGCTTACAAGTCATCGAGTGAACCCGACAAACACAATATATTAACACCTCAAGAAGCATTGGCGATGTTTATAGAGGCCGACCATACACGACAGCAATATGAAATCATACGTAAGACAAATAAGTCGCTCTATCCTTGCTACGACAGATTATTAGAGGCCAAAAAAGAATGCTATCCGCCTGAACAACACATAAAAGTGACGAGTCTGTATGCAGAGAGTACTTTGCAAAGTCTTATTGACATAACTCTTATGCGCCTTTCAATGTACTTAGAGGAAGTACTTTTATCTATTAGTGAAGAAGATAGACAGACTCTAATTATTATAAATAAATGGGGATGTGATGGCTCCCAGCAAGCCAGATATAAACAAAAGTTTGAAAATCCTGCTGATTCGGACGCCAATATATTTTTGAGCTCATTTGTCCCGTTACAAATACTTTGTGTCAAGGATAACAAAAAAGTTATTTGGGAGAATCCTTCTCCATCATCTCCCCGGTATTGCCGGCCTATAAGATTCAGATTTCTGAAAGAATGCAATGATGTGACCAAAGAAGAAATCAGTTACGTTGAAGAATCGGTAAAAAATTTGGTTCCTACCGAAATCGAAATAAATGGAAATAAATTTACCTACAAGCACATTTTCAAGATGACTATGATTGATGGCAAGGTTTGCAATGCTGCAACCGACACTAAGTCTACCAGTCGATGCTTTATTTGTAAAGCCACTTCAAAAGATTTTAACAATCTAAGAAAAAAATATGATGTAAGTCCTGAAACTTTAGACTTTGGAATATCTGTGCTGCATGCCAGAATCAGAATTTTTGAGAGTATTTTGCACTTAGGCTATAAACTAGTAGTTCAAAAATACAGACAGAAAAAAACGACGGAAGAAAAAGACTTGGAATTGGCCGCTAAACAAAAAATCCAAGACAGATTTAAAATTGAAACCGGGTTACTCATTGACATGCCTAAGTCCAACTATGGGAATACAAATGATGGAAACACCAGCCGTAGATTTTTCGAGAATCCCCAATTGGCATCCGACATAAATGGAGTGAACTTCGATTTAATTTACAGACTGAAAGTCATTTTAGAAACGATTTCAAGTGGATACATTATTGACGTCAAGAAATATGATGAGTATGCACTAGATACCGCCAAATTATACGTGCAGCATTATGGGTGGCACCCGATGACCCCTACTTTGCACAAAGTGCTCATACATGGTGCTGCCATAATAGAGAATTCACTTCTCCCAATAGGCCAATTGTTGGAGGAGGCTCAAGAGGCCAGAAGTAAGCACTTTCGCATGTATAGAGAAAATTACGCAAGAAAATTTTCCCGCGAACAGTGTAACCGCGACATCTATAATCGACTATTATTGAGCTCTGATCCGCTCATTAGCAGTATTAGTATAAAACAAAGAAGGAGAAAAAAAATATCTAAATTCTTTTCTCCGGAGACTTTAGATATGCTTTTACCCACCAAACCAGACTCCGCTTCACCAGAATCCTCGGATGATGAGGATCTGGAGTAACGAATTGGCATGGAGTATGTGTCGACTGTCGTGGGGATACGTCAATTCATTACTCACTAACGTTTAAAATGTACATTTATGAAATATATTTTTTTATGTCTGTGACGTTAGGTTTTTGACATTTTTTTTGATAAATATGATATTTTCTAAAATAAATATTTAAAATTTCAACAGAAAGTTGTTTTTTTATTATCATTTATGTCATTTAGAATAGTTATAGCAATTAAAATAATTTTGGCCGCATAAAACCTAAAAACCTATCTATGTGCGGCGCCCGTTCACGAACATGACTCATGGATCAGCACCATTCAGCTCAACCATTTTGAAGGGAGCTAAATGATCCAACACACGCGCCACTTATTTCTAAGTCCAACCAGTCTGCGAACTTATTTAAGAAGTATTATTTTGAGCAGTTAGTTAATCTCCATTTTCGTTTGATGTTACTCGTATATGTAGCGCTAAACGATTTTAGGTTGGCCTTTTCTTCTTCAGTTAGAGGAAATTTCACAGAAGTTAACACTTTTTGAAACAACACATCTGCTTCAAAAGATTTTTGCTTAAGCAGTACAAATATGTCGAGATTTGACACAAGTCTTTCCATATTGAGCAACTCAAAAACAGTAGTGAGCGTACGAATCGGTAATGATAAGTGAACCTGAACTAGTAAGTGCTTCCAGTATTTATGCTAATTTCATTCCGAATATTCGTTTAATCTATTTCTATTGTCAACAATAACAACTTAAAGTCGACAATAACAATGGCACTCAATTAATTACATAGGTACCGTACTAATTAGGGCACTAACAGTGGATTAAGGATTAGGAATGGAGGCAGGTAGTGTTTACAGTCAAACTAGAAAACAAGTAGGCAAATTAATTTATGACTTCTTAGTACTTAACTCAGTGCCTTAATGAGGTTTTAACAACCATCCTTTAATGTTTTGACGGCATGGTTGGCGCAGTGGTTAAGCGATTGACTGCTGCGCTGCGTGGCGTTTCGCGGGTTCTATTCCCACACGGACCAAATATTTGTATGACCTACAAGTAGTTGTTCCGGGTCTGGCTGTTTGTGTATGTGAGTTTATATGTTTGTAAACGCACCCACAATACAGGAGAAATTCCTAGTGGGGCGAAGTTTTTTTTTTTTAAAAAATGTATATTTTTTCTTTAAAAAAAATATTCATACGTTTGAAATAGTTTCATTTTTCAAAAGTCATAATTAATTAATTTGTATTTATCAGGTTCCAATACTATAACGGCCAAACAAATTTGTTCAGGAACTGTTAATTTGGGGTGCATTACTCCGTATGAGATTATCGTCCAAATATGCATTTTTAATTTATGTGTACCTTTGGGGTAAAGGTCAAAAGTCATATGGACTTATTGTCTGTCACATAACATCAAATGGCATTTTTGGAGCACTCAACTGTTTCTGAAGCAAAATTGTCCACTAAGAGAATATCGTCCATATCTGCATTATTCATTGATCTTTTGTCCCGGACCCGAACGGGTCAAGGTCAAAGGTAGTATGGCTTAATTACTTGGCAATACTACTCAAAAGACTGATTCTTTTGAGTAGTATTGCTGTTACCGAGTAAGCCCGAAAAAAGTTGTGAGGCAAACAAATTCCATTTTCATACATTTGAAATGTACAATCTCATATTTATTGGTGTTTACTGGGAAATAAAACCCGAGACAATTAGAATATTAAATGTAGAGATGCGTTCGACAAAACTGCATACTTAGAATAGTCAAAAATAACATTTCAATTCCTATGAAAGGCAGCCCCAATTTTTCGTCCATTGTGTGGCGGTCACCTGTTTTCGTGCGTTCCTTGCTCTTCTATTCTAAGTATTTTTATAATGCTATATTTTTATAATGCTATTTTTATAATGACAATGCCCGACCTCATACAGGTAGGATTGTGAATGACTACCTTCAAGAGATGAACATTACTCGTATGGAGTGGCCAGCGCGCAGCCCGGATATCAACCCGATCGAGCATGCTTGGGACGAGCTAGGCAGATGCGTAAAACAACGAAACCCTCCCCCAATCACGCTTCGTGAGCTCAAAATTGCTCTCACAGAGGAATGGGAGAATATTCCCCAAAATCGTATAAGGAACTTGGTGTACAGCATGCCAAACCGCGTAAACGCAGTAATGGAAGCACGAGGAGGCAATACGAAGTATTAAAATTCAAGAAAATCGTAATAAAGTTCAAAAATTTCATGTTTCCTATTTTTGTTTTAAGGAGAGATCAGCAGTTTTTTTCTTTATGTAACTTTGTGTTAATAAAATGTATGGTGACTCATATTTTTTTTACTTTCATTTAAGGAGTATTACATTGTCTATTAAATACAATTTATTGCATTAACCTATCATTTTTAGTTTCCGAGATTTTTAACATTCTTTAAGTGACCCGGATTCATTGCTCTCGAGTGTAGATAGGTAATTTATGGTTTAAGAGCTTTATTATTCCTCATTAAGAATTAACAATAATTCACTTACTGAGAAACTAAATTTACATAAAATGATTATGAGCGTACAAAAAAGACGTTAAAAGTAAATTTATAAAAATAAATAGGAAGGTAGTGACAAAAAAAAGTAAATATCAACTTCTCACCAACCAAGTAAACACGGATCTAAAGTAAAAGTAGATGTATTACGAGTACTAGATGTGGCATACATGATAGCGTACTGACTAAATAAGGAACTTTTATTTATTTTGATTTTTGCTAAAGCTAGTATTTTTATAATATAATTGTTATTGACACATTATATACGATTTAAGTTGGTTTTTAAAACAAGACATACTTTTTGCTTCTTTTATTTTCATGGGTATTTTATTGTACATGTTAACACCTTCAAATTCAATATTTCTTTTCCCGTAATTAACTGTTCTGGGAGGACGTGTTACTAAGTAATTGGAGTTTCGTAGTTTAATTTTTTGTACTTGGTGTTTTTTTGTAAATTTTAGTGTTGTATTAATATCTTTATGTAATATTTTGCGTATTAGTATACATGTATAGTACATATATGTTTGGGAAATGTTCATTATTTTTGTATCTTTATATATTTTCTGAGTTGACATTCGAAATTTGAAATTAAATAATATTTTGATTAATCTATTTTGTGCTGTTTGTAATATTTCGAGGTTAGATTTAGCTGCGGTCCCCCAGATTTCTATTAGGTAGTCTATGTGTGGTTTAACTAAAGAATTATAAATTATGTATCGAACTTTCCGAGGAAGGGCTTTGTTTATATTATGAAGAGCTCCTGTAAGTGATAATATTTTACATCTGATTTTCTCTATATGAGGCTTCCAACTCAGATAGTTATCTAAAATTAAACCTAAATATTTTTCTTTAGTTTTCCTTTGGATTATTTCATCATTTATTTTAAGTTGTATATTGTCACTTATTTTTTTATTTTTGGGGGCAATCACAACATAGTTAGTTTTTGTAGTATTAATGGTGAGGAGGTTAGATTGGAACCAGTCATTAAGTGAATTTAAATCGCTTTGTATATAAGGTATCACAGCTTCGATTGAATGCCCAAAGTAGAAAAGACTTGTATCATCTGCATAAAGCGAGATGTCTCCTTTGAGGCCAATCTGGGATATGTTATTAATGTAAATTAGGAATAAAAGTGGTCCCAGAATTGATCCTTGAGGAACACCGAAAGAAACAGAACGTGAACCACTTTGATATTGACCTATTTTAACAATTTGCTTACGATTTTGCAGGTATGACTTAAAAATCTGTAGCGCTTTGCCTGTGATACCGATGTGAGACAGTTTTTGTAATAACAAATCGGGACTAATTGTATCAAAAGCCTTTTTGAGGTCGATGAAAATACCTAAAGCAGTTTGCTTTTGATCGATTTTATTTTTTATTTTAGTTATAAGATCAATAGTTGCCGAGAGAGTATTCGAATGAGGTCGAAATCCGTATTGTTTTACATATAAAAAGTTTTTTAATTTAAGAAATGTTGTCAATCGGTTATATAAAATTTTCTCGAAAATTTTTGAGATAACAGGAAGGACAGATATAGGACGGTAGTTAGAAGGATCAGACTTATTTCCAGATTTGTAAATAGGAATAACTTTAGCAATTTTTAAGTCATCGGGGAAAATACCTCGATCTAAACAAATATTTACACATGCTGTGAGTTCATTAGCAATTAATCTTTTAACACATATAATTGATTTTGTACTTATGCCATCAATGCCAGAACTAGTATTTGGATCTAGATCATCAATAATTTTAACAACTTCATCCGTGGTTGCTGGTATTAAACACTTAAGTTCCGTTGAGTCACTTGATGCAGGTTCTTGAGCTAGGTTTCCGTTTAACTTATCAGTGATAAGATTTGCTAGTTCTGACCCAATTGTTGAAAAGTAAGAGTTGAACCTTTCACATATTTCCTTTTGATCTGTAATAGTACCATTGTCAGTCTCGAGTTTTTCTGGTCCAGTCCTTTCTCTAATTTTATTTTTAGATAGATCATTTATTAGTTTCCACATTTTCCGAGGTTTTGTCATATTGTCCTTAAATTTTTTATAGTAATATGTATTTTTCGTCTTTTGTATGTTGTATGCGACTCTAACTTTTGCTTTCTCAAATTCCGTTTTTAATGTCGTGTCTGATTTACATTTTTGCCATAATATGTTCCGATTGTTAATATCATGTATAATTTCTTTTTTTATCCAATCTTGTCGTGGAAGGTTCAAAACTTTTGTTTTCGAAATTTTGCTCTTAGATAAACAAGACTGTAGTTTATTAGCCAATCTCTCATAAATGGGTTCTTCATCGTTTTTATTGTTTATAATGTCTTCAAAACACTTGTACAGTTTTGGGTAATCTAATGCCGTGTATTCCACTTTCCTAAGTGGGGGAGGGGCATACTGTTTAATTTCTAAAAACATTTGCTTATGGTCGGACATCGCGGATTCGATCATGACGATATGAAAGTTATTTTCCTGTAGGTTGGACGAGACATGATCCAGTATGGTTTTAGTTGTGGTAGTTTCTCGGGTACAATATTTTCGATCAATTTTGTTTAGAATTTTGAAGTTACTTTCTTTCAGTGTGTTTCTGTAGTTGCGAATTTCTCGGTCTGGGCTTAGCAAGTCTAGGTTAAAATCGCCAAATACTATTGCTCTCTTCTTCTTCTGTAATTGTTGTGAATAAATCTCAAGGAAGTTGTTCATATTGCTTTTATCTGGTTTATAAATGGCACCAATGCTCAAGGAGAATTTCTTAATATAAATCCAGAGGTAATGAGTATCGTCTACACAAAGTTCTTCCATAAGATGGTGTTTTATATTGTTGTGAATTTAATACTGTTTTACTAAATTATAGTTCTATTTTTCAGCACAATGTGAAAATGGTCATTTTGGGAATAAGTGGCTGCTTGGGGATAGTGCATATCTTTTGAAGCCATACCTCTTAACTCCTTTATTAAATCCACAAACGCGAGGTGAACAACTGTATAATGAAGCCCACATCCGAACAAGAAACACCATTGAAAGGTACGTAGAGGTTATGTTAAGGAATATCTATCCTTACATATTTGTGATTTGATTGTCTAACATCAACTTAAGTATTATATTAATGTCTTACATAATTTGTTATAGGTGTTTTGGAGTTTGGAAACGAAGATTTCCAGTTGTAGCTTCGACTTTACGTCTGAGTCTTTTAAGAGCCAATGCAGTAATTGTTGCTACAGCAGTACTACATAACATTTGTAAATTAAAAAGCCTAGACGATATTCCACCAGAAGTTGAGATTCCAGATGTGGATGCAGTGCCTACACATAACAATACTGAAGCAAATAATCAAACACTATGAGAAACTTTGATAACAGAATATTTTAATAAGTGAGTTATGCATGTTTATAATTGTTTTTTTATAGGGACCTTTGATCTAATTCCTAAATAATAGTCCCTGAGTGATGCCAATCAGTGTAAACACTAGGTGGTAGAACTTTTGTGCAAGATTATATGTACGAGTTTGTGGGTACAATAGTCATTATGATGCCTCCTAGTGAAAATATGCAAATATTATTTCGTTTAGGTTTGTAGCTAGTATAATAAAATTATTGGGTTTAAGACACCCAACAAGTGATGTGTACTAAAAGTTTTTATTTTATTATTTTCAGTTTGGAATAAGGAATACGAAGGAATCAGGACTACAACATAATAACATTTTTAGGCTGGCAACACTGGTAGCCGGTCGTCAAAAAAACGGTCTCTAGGTTAATTAATATTAAACAGTGTTTTTTGTCGCGAAAACTTCGTACCAAGGATTTTAAAACCGGCTGTTAACTCAACGCCTCAACGGTGACGGATTTCAAACTATCATCGATCCCGGGGAGTATTTTGTTTTATTTATGTGATTGTAGTTAGTATTTACAGACCACAGAACACCACAAAATACTGCTCAGGTCTGAGCTACGTCCATCACACACTGGCACAGTTTATGACTCCTTTTGCTTGACAACTAGTGGAAGCAAAATCGACGACGAAAACATTCGCCCAGACAATAAACACTACATAATTTACTATACAAAATAAGCTCATTACGAGCTCTTTCGAAGTATATCATTTAATCCTGTAATGTGTCACAAACTTCTCATATAATCAATTACTTATAATTGTACTAATTTATCTAGTTTTATGATAATAACAAGAAAAGCAGTGTTTTCTATAGTATTTCTCTTCTGTTTAACTTTCCCGTCTCACTCTAATTAACTTAGTCTAAATTGTAACAGCTATTTTTCAACAAATTACTATATTTACTTTTTCCCTCAACTACCCCCTACCTATCCACATATCAGAACATCTTTTCTTGTACTATTATTTAGTTGCATAACTTCACACATTCCAGGTCACTGACAAATTATTCAAAATGATGACCCGCAGAGCTACAATTAAAGAGATGGAAGCAAAGCTGAGAGCTACTTTGAAGGATTGAAGCTTCTCAAGCTGAATGTAAACAACTGCTCCAGGAAAGGGAAGACAGTGAAGAAATTTTACAATGTTTGTAAGTATGTGAGCACCATGCATCTATCACATAATTAATTTATGTCATTCCTTCATTTTTCATTCTTTTTACCTATCGTGGTATAGTAATCTTATTCTAGGTGCATTGTATTCACATATAATTAGTGTATACAAGATTTATAATGATTTTTTAAAAGAGTAACGGCGGAGTTTCTTGCCCATTCTTCTCCATACGAAAACTACCTTTTGGAATGGGCGACTAGAATCAGTTATTATTAATTTTTGTAAAGTTTGACGTTCAAAAGTGCCTTTTTTGTGCCTAATTGAAAATTAAAAAGAAGCCAAAATAATGTCATGTGTTATCTAAAAGTGCACATAGGCACTTTTGTGAGAAATCTATATAGATATTTATATTCAGAAATATTTTGTATAAATAAAATAAAATAAATGTTGATTGAAATGTTTTATTTGTCATTTAATACCCTAGAAAAAACCAGATTTTATCATAATCCTGCGACAATCATCAAATTACTTAATTAAAAACTAAATACACACATAAATACACATACATAAACTCCGCCTTCTTCCCATGGGGGTAGGCAGAAACTACAGAATGCCACCTGCTACGATCCTCACATACTCCTTTTGCCTCGTTTACGTTCATACATCTGGTCATACACGCACGCCGGTTGCGAGAACGGTTAAAAACTAAATATCACTAACATTTTCCTTATTAGCTAGCTTTAACAGTCTTATTTCTAAATCTAACTTTTCTGTCTTCTTATTATAATAATTTGCTATAGCTAAATTTTTTTCCAGGGATCCATCTTCAACTCTCTTCTTTTTGCCTGTTACAACAACAACAACAAAAAATGGTTTATACAATACATCACACTACATAATAGCTGTAATTGCTATTAATTATTAGAGAATAACGAAATAGAATATTTCATAATAATTACCTTTGTTTTGAAGAGGTTTTGACATTGTAGGCATTGCATATAAAAATTTTACTCCTGCATTGCCCTCTACAACATCTTCTTCCGGGGTCAAAACATTTAATTTTCTCTTTTTTACTGAAAAAAAGGGAAATAAATTAAATATTATGTACTAAGAATGACTAATCAAGCTCCACTACAGCATTTACTTCTTAACACACATGTATGGGCAGGGTTTGTAAGAATCATAATAATAATTATAACTGAGTATTGTAACGATTGATAGATTTTTATAGATTCAACCACAGCGCTATCAACTGACTAGTAGGTATTATAACAAATTGAAATTATATACATTAGGTAGTAGAAGCATAAGTATGTAGAAAATTATTAAAGCATCATTGCTACACCAACAGGTTCTAGTACTTACAATTTTGGATGGATCGATGTTAACATAAAAAGTTTATATAGGTAATTAGACATCATAATAATACCTTCATTTGCATGTGGAAGGAAATCTTCCATGGGCATTTGCACTCTTGCACTATCACCAATCAGTTCATTTTCCACCTCCAACTCTACAACCACACTGCCGTCACCATATCCATCACCACCAAATGGAACATCAAAGCCCGTGCAGGTAGACCCCATTAAACTTGCCACTTTATCAAGGGTTTCATCTATTGGAATTAAATCGGCTTTTCCACCACCAGTCTGCACCAAAACATACATAGATAATATTTATGCTACTGACACTTGCTACAAATATTAACTAAGTTTAACAAAATGAACTAGTACAATATATTATTAGGTACCTACTTTCAACCTATTCATGCGCATTTGTTGCATTCTCTTCCTGGCTGCCTTTTTTAAGTTGTCCCATTTCAGTTTTAATTGTTCCTTTTGTTTAGGGAAACCTCCACAATTTGCGTTGAAGGCAGCCGCCAAAGAAACCCACGCTTCGTCTTTTAATTTGTTGGATGACGCGTTTGTTTCCTTGCTCGTTAAAATGGTGCAGTTTTCGATTAACTCCACAAGATAAATTACTTCATCTATCGTCATAGGCTTTCTGCTCTTCTGTAAATAGGTAAAACAAATCACACAATCATTACAATTTCGCCTTAGGTCACCATATAAACTTAACAACGAACAAGATTACTTACTGGTGTAGTATCCATATTTTATAATATTTGTAAATACAATTACTAGATGGTTGATAATGTATTTTATTATATGGTTGATAATGTAATATATCAAAACCGAAAACAAACAAAAGTGCTTTGCGTTGTCTTGAAATTGAAATGTCTTGGCGCGGCGTACAAACTTGGCGTCATAGATTATTATTATTATTATAGCGTTTTGTTAACACTTTAGTAACAATAGCAATTATGGCTAAAATGTGGGTTATAAAGGACAAAAACATTTTCTTAGCTAAAAAACCGTAATTTATGTAAAGCCAATATTATTAATTATTTAAATATCTTATAATGTTTGAAAACAGGTCGTACTTTCTGAACCATACATTACATAATTTTAATAACGAAACGCAAAGAGGGCGTTGAGGACCATCGGTATTCAAGTAACCGACGAATGTTCGTAGCTGGTAGGCTAGATAAAAACTATGTGGAACACCAAGTTACGCCTTGTAAGTAGTAACTTGGAAACGGGTGGTAACTTTATACTATTACGATCCGTTGATTATAGGAATCAGGCATAAGTCACATTTACCTACAGTTGGTTTCGTCTCACTCGACTAATAATTATTCATGTTTTGTAAATTTTAGGTATTTAATGCTATTAAATATGTGGAATGATTTGTTATCATTTATTATCATATTGCTCCCTAAATTAAGGATTTTTTTTGGGGCATTTTAGGGATAATTCATTAAGCAACTGGGGAAAAACCAAAAACGTAAGTGGAAACAATGAGTGAACGCCTGTGCGCGCGCTACAAGTGTCAGTTTTACTTAATAATAGTAGATGATGTTTAAGACTTGATGAATATTATTTATTATACTTACTATATTAAATATTAGGTAGGTACAAAAAATCCGCACGGCTTTAAAAAAAAATTACTATATCGTTTAGGTAGGTCCCCACATAGTTTGTGTGGGGTTAAATTACACACTATTAGCACTGGCTTGCGTGTAGGTACATAATCAGATAACAATGGGTTCATAATAACAAACTATTCGATGCGCATATTCTTTAGTAAGTAGCAGCTTAAACTTGTAGATATTTGTATGTTTTATTTTATTTATTATAGGTAGGTAGGTACCCACGTGCGTAACCAGCGCAGGCCTCTTTATTAAGTCTAGGAACAAAATAGAATAAAACAAAATTGAGTTTCTGACTGATTATCTGTTTTGCTATTTTATTTAAAACCTCCCTAAAAATAGCAATGTTTAGTTAGACAATAAAATACTGCCTTTAAAATACTTAATATAAAATAATCAACAGAATTAGCATAAAAAAATGTAATTAAAATCTCGATTATGATTGTAAATGTACCGCTTGGTCCATCCCTAGCATCAGTGAGATGACACTGACAGCTCACTCCACGCTCACTTCACCTAAGTTTTCACGGTGAGATGGTTACAGAATAGCACTGCAGGTCTCACTCCCTTTGAAGTCGTATTCGGACAAACGGATTCATCTAATAATTTTGCAGTAGATTTTGATAAAGTTCATACCCAACAATTAGTTACAGAACACGTAAAGAGATCAAAATACTTATATAATTATTTAACCGATAAAATGGTTAAAAACAAAGAAACCATAAGACAAAAACGTAGCGGAGAAAATAAAATCGATATTAAAATTGAAGATACCATTTTAATTAAAGGCCTTAACACTCGACGAAGCAAAGATAAGCCACGTTATCAAAAAGCTATAGTAAGAAGTAATATTCACCGTAATACTGTCGCGGTACAGACCAATCAGAGACAAACTAAGGTTCCAATTAAAGACATAAGGCGTCCCCCACAGGTTCGTCCTCCTAATAGATGACTGTCACAACATAGTAAAAGTTCTAGATTTATAATTAAGTAACAATTTAGATTATAATATTCTAGAATACGTATAAATTAGTAATTGTAAGTTCTATGTCGTATAGAATATAAAATCATATTTATAAGGCAAACGAATAATATTTAATAAATGTATCAATTCAAACCATCCAACGAAATATCGTTTATAATTATTAGCAATTACACCCATTCCCAATGTATTTAATAACCCCTGAACAAACCTTACATACATTCCTTATCATTCCCAATCATACAATATTCTTGCGAAAGGGTTGAAAATATTAGCGTTCTCCTAGCCATGCAGGGAAATGGACGACGGAAAGTTTATTTGTTACGAGACAGACGTCTCCCCAGCTGACGAAGACTCATGCATCGCGGACGTATTGAAGAATAACACTGAAATTTCAACGTGTTTTCCCTTGCCAGTGAAATCCTCCAAGGTGAAAATCAAAGTTATACAGCCGGTCACTTGGAGCCTATTTTCCGGTGTTCACACATTTTTGATGGAATATTACGAGAAGACATAAACCAGCACAATATTTTCGCCACCTGTATTCTGACTCTAGACGATATTTGCGAAGGGAAAATGGGAAAAAACACTGACAAAACGACACATACAAGCAGCTCTGCTGGCAGTCCTTATCACGCCGAACGTGCATCTACCCAGCATAGAGATACCGACCAGCCTACAAGGAAAACCTCCAATCAACTTAGATGAAATAGACTTTGAAAACTTACAGTTAATTCCCTGAAAAGTGAAAGTGTAGTGAACAGTGTTATAAGCGAAACGCTCTTGTGAATATTCATAATATCGGAACTCTAATCATTTACATATTAATTTTAATCATCTTATTAATAAATTGAGTCTTGTTAGATTTAATCCTAAAATATTATCTATTTGTAATATAAATCAAAACCATCATTCTCAGAATGTAATTCCGTCTGCATCGCTCTAACCGAGCACACCTCCTAAATATTGTAAATATCTTAATTAAAGTTTATTTTAAACTAAATTACTGCCGTTCATATTTGACTAGGTATCACGTGACGTTTTTTATAGTAAATAAATATGCCGTCGGGGCCCCGTATAATAGGTACGGCGGTACGTACCCCCCTGCTTTTGGCGCCTTAACTACACAACCGATCATCATGGAATTTTTCATACATACCCATCAGATAAGGACATAGGATAGGTTCTTACGGGCGTACGGGAACGCGTGTGAAACCGCGGGAAAAATATAAAAATAAAATGCGGGATAACAATAAGGAAAATACGTTTATTTGCGGTACACATGACGAAAATAATCAACAACAACAACAAAACTAATTAACTTTATCAATCTTAATATTTTTATTTTTAAACATTAATATAATTAAAATCTTAAAAACAAATACCTACTCTGAATTAAAATATACCTACTTACAAAAAAACTTATAAAACCAAACTATACAATACATTAAAAACGAGTAGACAATATTTATTTTTTACAAGCTTTTATTTTTATTGATATTTGTAACAAATGCAAAATCAAATGCTGCCGCCAAACAAAAGTTCTAAGCTTTTACCTCGATTAGTATAAATTGACTGGGCTGTTTATGGCCCGGCGCCCACTGGCGGCACGGCAAGTTCTTGCATGCCGTGGCATCGCGAATTGTGAACGCAAACCATGATAAAATAAGATCTCAAATCATTTGCGCTTACTAAAATCCTTGCCGTGCCATGCCGTCAGTGGGTGACGGCCCTAACTTAAAATATCACCAACAATAGTAAAGGAAAAATTCTCAAGAATATAACAATGGTGCGAAAAGAAATATAAGATGTCAATTTACAGTTTAAATTATTATATTATCTTTATCACGTTATTCGAAGAATTATCCATACTAATATTATGAATGCAAAAGTAAATTTGTCTGTTACGCCTTCACGGCCAAACCGCTGGACAATTTGTGATGAAAAATATTGAGATAGTTTGAAGCCTGGGGAGGATATAGGTTTATAGATTCTTTATTTATTCTAAAAGAACATACATTGTTCACTTAGCGAATAAATACATAAATAAGGTAAGTGTAGTCCAGTAGCTAGTAATTTTGTTTTTTTCTTAATGTAGGTAGGTACGATGTCGCATTTTGTGTGCAAGACTAGCGAAGTCCTAATCATAATAGTTTGATGTTATTAGTGACGTACTGTTTGAGTTTGGCTTTATATATGTTAAAAGAGGACTGTACTCCTAATATCTGTCGGTAAATTGTTATAAAGTTGTACACCTTCGTATTTTATATTTTTTCTTCCATATTGCGTCCGCGGGGTGCGTGTCTGTATTTGGTTGGGGTTTCTTTGGCTGTATTTGGATGTTTTGTGTGTGTATGGTTTTGTTAAGAATTTTTCTAATGAGAATGCAGGAGTTGAATGTGTAAAGTTGATGAATGCTCATTAGTTTGGTGTGTTTGTATAATTCGGATGTAGGTGTGTGATAATCGTAGTTGAAGAGAAGTTTGATTATTTTATTTTGTGCTATTTGTAGATCTTTAATCGTAGATTTGGCGGCGCATCCCCAGATTTCGATTAGGTAATTTATGTGTTAGCGAACTAATGAGTTGTAAATATTGTAGCGGATTTTTTTTGGAATGTTATTAATGTACCCGCTGTGGAGTGGTACCTATACGTAGTAGCATATAATATAATATAAGGCATTACGGATAACTGTTAGAGTGAGTAATAAAGGCAACGCTGCACCGAACACACGTCTATTATTTGACGCCTCCGGAACCCCCCACACCTCATGGCGACCCTGCCAGCCGTGTCGTGTCGGGCGCGGGTATTTTTGTGGTCAGCACATTCCTACACGTAGGCGCTGAGGCCCTGTGGGTGAGCAAAATTGCATCGGTTGAAGAACAATAACGCGTGCAAGTGAGCACTAGCGATAATTATAAAACAAAATCCAAATTCATATTATAAAAATCGCAATGGGAAAAACTTATTCAAAACAGGAAGAGAAGGAAATTATAATCGCACAAAGTGGACAAAACAATGTCAGAACCCAGGAAACGGAACAACACACGCAAATTAATACCATACTTTTGGGAATTCTTTTGGCTGCGGTAGCTGTGGGCGTGCTGTACCTGATGTGGCGCCGGAACAAGAGTAACCAGCAAAAGTGGATGCAACGGCAGATTAACGTCGAATTTCTGAGGCGGATGGTGACCAGACTCTCTGCAAGGAGGGCTGCTGCCGGGGGAACCATGTTTACAGGAGGCGCAGAAGCCGACATCGGACTTCAAAACGTGTGAGTACAGTGAAAGTGTAAAAGTGAAGTGCAAGCATGTGCAAGACGTCATGTAGACTAAGATTATAACTTCGCTATTAGGATCCTATGGAATCGCATTTAGAAAATATCTGCACGAAATTAGAAAAAATACAAGTAGATTTAAGGAAATTAGGAAGTGAAAGGAGAAAAATATATAGAGAAAACACGCTAAGTAAAATAGAGCAAGCAGAACAATATTATGAGGAATTCAAACAAATAATAAGACTAGCAAATGAGCAAGAAAACAGTCCTAATTATTTGTCAGTACGTATTAAGGAAAGTCTAACAGATAGAATATTGTTAGTATATGATAAAATTAAAACTTATAAACAAAATATAGCTTTAAGCCAAAGTTTACCAGACACTAATTCAGAAAGGGAGGTATACTATCCAGCAAAAATGGAAACATTTGATTTTAAAACGGCTGCTACCTTAGTGCCGATAATGGACGACAAAGATGAGACAGTTGAAAAAATAATTGAAGGAATAGAGATGTATGATACCTTTCTCAAAAGTAAGGATTGCAAAAATCATCTAATTACTTATGTACTTAAAACAAGGTTGACTAGAAATGCAAAATTGAAGCTAAAATCTAGCTATGCATCTTGCGGTGAGTTGATACACGACATAAAACAGTATTTACTGCCCAAGAAGTCAGCAATTTCTTTGATAACGCAATTAAATAATGTTTCCCAAGAAGGATTATCGATTTCGAAATTCGGTGAAAAAGTTGAAGACCTTTTTGTGAACCTTACAATCTCGCAGGCTGATTCTAATGAAAAAGCAAACGAGATTTTAAGGCCCATAAATGAACAGTTGGCTATAAAAAAGTTTGCCGACGGGTTACGAAATAGACGATTAAGCACGATTATTGCAGCTAGGAATTACGCAAATTTAAAAGATGCCGTGCGCGCAGCAGAGGATGAGGAGCTGGCACAGCCCCAGACGTCCCACGCTGTGCTCAACATGCAAGGCAAGTCTAGAAATTATTATAGAGGTAGGTCTGTACGCGGGTACCGAGGTTCTCATCAGCAAGGTACACGAGGAATTTTTAATCAAAATCGGCCAAGCCAACCTCACAGAGGAACTTATTATAACCGAGGGTTTTATAGTAATCGTACACAAAATAATTTTAGAGGAAGAAGCGGAGTTCGTTCGTTTCGAGGAAATTATAATCAAAACCAACGGGGACAGAATGTTTATTCTGCTCAACCCATGAACTCGGACGAAACCCAACAAAGTAAATCGGAACAAGATAATAAAACATTTTTTCGTGAATAAAGAGTACATTTTAACATTAAACGAAAATATAAGGTACGTTTCTATGAATTTATATAATAAGGAATGCTTTTGGTTACTTGATACTGGAGCGTCAATTTCCGCTGTACGGGCGCAAGCGGTATCGGAATTCGTAGAAGTACATTGCGATAACATAGTTATAAATGGTATAGGTGGAAAGATTTATTCAAAAGGTTACGTTTATTTAGACCTACAATTACATGATGGTTCGATTTACCAGCATAAATTTTATTTATTTGACAAATTACCATGTAAAGGAGATGGTATTATTGGATTAGACTTTTTGACAAAGTTCAACACGAACATTGACTTAGAGAATTCAATGTCAGAAATTGATCGCATTGGTCGCATTGATCCCATTAGCGATATTATTTTTGTTTTTATGTAATCCAAATGTGCTTGCCAAGTGAGTTTGTTATCTAACCGAAGTCCGAGGTATTTTTCACAATTACTTTTGATAATTTTAGTGTTGTTTATGTGTAACTCTGGGTGGTCAAGAACTTTTATGTTTTTAGCTGAGAATATTATGTAAGAATTTTTTGATGCGTTTATGATAAGTAAATTAGAGCTAAACCAGTTGTATAATATATCCAAGTCTTTTTGAGCGTCAGCTACAATGGTGTTTATGTTGCTACCAAAGTAGGAAAGGCAAGTATCATCGGCGTACAAGGTTAACTGTCCAGTTAAGCCTAAATCCTTAATATTATTTATATAAATAGCAAATAAGAGGGGGGATAACAGAAATCCCTGGGGAACACCAAATTCTATGGGAGATGCTCTACTCATCGCGTTTCCTATTTTAACAATTTGTTCCCTTTTGTCAAGGTATGAGGAAAGGATATTATACATTTCTCCGGTGATGCCAATGCTTTTTAGCTTTAATAAAAGAATTTTATGGGATACCGTGTCAAAAGCCTTTTTAGGTCAATAAAAATACCGAGTGCAATGTTTTTTTTGTCAATATTAGTTTTAATGGTGGTGACTAAATCGATTGTGGCGCACAAAGTGTTTGATTTTGGTCGGAAACCGAACTGCCGATCATAAATATAATTAATATCGTTTAAGTATTTTTCTAGCCTGGTGTAAATTAATCGTTCAAAATGTTTTGATAATACTGGTAATACGGATATGGGTCGATAATTCCCGGGATCTGTCTTTGTGCCGGATTTGTATATAGGGTTGACTTTCGCAATTTTGAGGGTATTTGGGAAAGTACTAGTCTTAAAACAGTTATTAATACAATCTGTTAGGTTACCCGCTATTAGGTTTTTTAAGCATTTAATAGTTTTAGTGGTGACGCCATCAATTCCTGAGCTACAACTTGGATCCAAATTGTCAATTATTCTTATTATTTCCGTGCTAGTACAGGGCGTGAGAGTATCTAATGGATTTGCAAAACTGTGCTACTACGTATTGGGAAAATTTGTAAGAATGGATGAATGGATGTTTGTTACTTTTTCACGCTTTAACATTGAAACTTGACACTTAAATAGACCATGACCTGGATTAACAGATAGGATGGGTTTCTACGGAAACCCGGGTGAATGAAGTGCATTATTTACTAGTGTCGAAGAACCAAAAAAGTTAAGGCTACGACACTATACACCATACACTCAGTGTCCGGCACAGTGTCTGTGTGTGTGTGTGAACACTCATAAACTCAACGAAAACCTACACCTTGCGACACCGAGTGTGTAAGTGTTCACACACGGTATGAGACATTGAGTGTACTACCTATAGTGTTGTAGATTAAACTCAACGGGCCGGCGGAGCATACGTAGTATAAACAAACATACGAGTAATACCACAATAATTTATAAATCAAACATATTCTTAAGGTTGTGTGTATTTATTCCGATTGAATTACAGATTAGCTAGGTTCTACGTTAAATTCAAAATTTAACGTGTGGTATTTGGATGATGGAACGCTAGGAGGTGATGTAGACACCATTTTGAAAGACCTACAACTCATAAAGCAACTATTTAAATCCATTGGATTGGACCTTAACCCATCAAAATGCGCAAATTCCTTTCTGACATTACCGACAGACAATTGACCCTGGAGAAATTTAATGCAATAGCCCCACAAATCAATTTTTTTGAAAAAAGTTCACTTCAGCTCCTAGGTTCCCCAATTTTAGAAGACAGCTTTCCTTCTTTCATCGACGAAAAAATCAAAAACTTCAACGACATTTCGGACAGACTCTCCAACATTAATTTACATTCGGCATTCACCCTGATCAGATACTGTTTTGGTCCAAATTTTATATATTTTTTACGCTCTTCCCCTTTATGGGAGCAGTCACACCTCTTGGACAAAATTGACCAAATTATTCGCAGCACATTATCATCCATTTTAAATGTGGCTTCGGACGACCGAGCGTGGCTGCAAGCCACACTACCCATCCGTTTTGGTGGCCTCGGCGTCCGCAAAATTACCAGTATTAGCTTACCCGCGTTCCTGTCCTCTGTCCGCAGCACTGAAAAGTAGACGGCAAAATTTTAGCCCCCTGCCTGGTTTACTCTGAAGTGCCTTGCTTGACCGATGCGGAGAACGCCTGGAAAGCGGCTTGCTCGAATTCAGATCGGCCCGTGAACCCATCTTTCCAGAGACAGTGGGATGAGCCGCTCTGCAGGTTTGTACAGAATAATCTTATTAATACGTCCACCAATACAGCTGAGCGTGCCCGCCTGCTGGCTGTGGGTGAGTGGGAGTCGGGCCTCTGGCTTCAGGCGCTACCGTCACCCAACATAGGCACTATGCTGGGTGATACCACCTTCCGGCTCGCTACCTGTCTGCGTCTGGGCGCTCCTTGTATGGCTCCGCATCGCTGCCGATGCGGTGAAGGTGTCGACTGTCTCGGAAACCATGGCCTATCCTGCAGTAAGAGCGCAGGCCGGATAGCACGGCACGCCAGCATCAATGACATCATCCGTCGTGCTTTTGTCACCGCCGGAGTGCCAGCTGTTTTAGAACCCAATGGTTTGGTACGCGACGTTGGGAAGAGACCAGACGGAATTACCATAATGCCTTGGAAGGTAGGTAGGCCTTTGGTGTGGGATGCAACGTGCGTCGACACCCTTGCGCCATCCCATCTTCCTAGCACGGCGGGCTGTGCTGGGGCTGCTCCTGCAGGTGCGGAAAACCTCAAACGGCGCAAATATTCCAATCTTATTGGGGCTTATACGAGTATGTTTGAGCCGTTTGGGGTTGAAACACTAGGGCCATGGGGTCCGAGTGCCCACTTTGTTTTTCAAGACATCGCCAAGCGGCTGGTCAAGTCTTCACGTGACCAGAGGGCTGGCCTATTCTTTGGCCAATTTTTTGATGCCCTATAATTATCCGCCCCCTCCACTTTTTACATAATATATACTTGTACATATTATTAATATTATTATTTGAAGTCTGTTAGTTTTCAATTATGTAAATATGTGCCTAATTGAAATAAATACTCTAGGTTCCCAAATATATATTTTGAATGGACACTGATATAAAGACGAGATATGAGGAATTTCAAATTTCTACAGAAAACTTATTTTTCTCATAACTCGTCTTTAAATCAGTGTGCATTCAAAATATATATTTGAGAGCCAAGATAGTCTGTAATCTAATCTGAATAAATACACACTGAATATGTAATTTGGTATTATGTTTGCATGAACTACTATATACATGCTCCACCGGCCCCTTAAGACTAATCTCGCTCGGGTCTTATTAGCGATAAAGAATATGCCATGACCTAAAAGAACCCAAACTTGACCTCAGAAATACGCAACAAGATCGGCCTTTCAGTTGTATTTAATATTTGGTCGGACCATGCGCGTCTAAAACATCGTCCACCCTCATGCGGCCACTATGTTCCAGCAGGCGTCCGTGCCTCTGAATTGTTCCCATGTAGTATGGACTTCCCGCCGAAAGTTTTCGTTGTTGCGGATTTCTGAGGCATCCTAATCGAGAACTATGAGACCCCATATATTCTCGATTGGGTTCAAGTCGGGGCTCTTTGCAGGCCATGGCAGGCAGATGACGTCACCTTGTGCTGCGAACCACTCCTGCGCCACTCTGCAGGCGTGCACGCGGCAGTTGTCTTGGCACAAGTAAATAATGCCCTCTGGGTTGTGCAGGCGCACGGTGGGGATCATCACGTCGCGCCCGCTAACCTCCACCTGTTCACCCGGTCCCATTGAGCTCATCCATCCCCAAAAATATAAAGATATTCTTCAACTTGCCCGATTTGGCAAAGTATTTACCTCCACATAGCGCTCATTGCTATTGCGCCATAATATTTTTCTTCCGTCCATATCCGACCGGAAGCTTTTTTCGTCCACAATAATGACGATATTGTTTGCCCAGTCAAAATTATAATACTCGAGGCAAAAACTTATTCTTGCCTCCTTATGCGCCTGGGTCATCAAAATCCTCTTGGCAGGGCGATGGCATTTTTTCCTACCTGCTTCGGGCGCCTTCTAACGGTGTCCATTGAAATCTAAAACAAAGAAAATTTTGCCAATTTCAATACCTACACATAAGAGCGCCGAGCGGGCTTCCAACTACATGTCTATTAGTTATTATTTTAATCAATTTTGTTATTCACTCTATAAGAAAACTATGTTTTATGTAAACGATGAGTAAAGTTAAGATGATAAGTGAGATTACAAGCTACACATGGACTCACGCTGTATGAAGTTGAGGTCACTCGTGTGCTCAAAAAAGGATCAGCAGAGTGTGTAGCGACCATAGCCGCATCGTCTGCCGCCGTCGTGGCTCTCGCGTACAGTTGGCGGTGGTGATTTTCTAGGGTTCCGCTTTCTTGCCACCGTCGAAGCCAGAAGTAAACAGTTTTTTTCTGGAACCAAACAAATAGCTATAATTTATTTGCACATTATTACTCAATTACTATAGGCAAAGTTGTATTAATACTTAAGTATATAATTCCCTACAATAATAGCTAACATAATTATTAAGTTATTTATTTACACACATCGCTACCATTACAGGGTTACCTACACCCAATGCGATAGCGTTGTAACTAGATTCTAACTAAGCTGGAGTTGGAACCCACACATGGTCGATGCACGACCGCGTCACTGTGTCGCCGTGCACTTCCTCTCGCGTTACGTCGCTGATAGCACATTCCAAATCCAACTCGCTCATATTATTTGTGTAGTTATTGATAACGCTGCATAAACCGGTTTTACACATAAATCTATGTTTGTATCACCAATCATAATCTCTACACAGCCTAAGGGAATCCTGGATAACAGCCTATGTACTTCCTCAACAAAACCATGTTTGTATATAGCTAAAATATGAATAATTTTGCTTCCATCTTGGAAAAGCTGCCCGTGTATAATATCATAGTAATTAGATTTAATTATGGTGGCAGTAAAATTTAACGTGTTGTTTACATAAAATAATCCCCCTCCCCTTTTAGTTTCCCTTGTATTTATGTATGTGTCATATCCTTCTAAACTGTATAAACAGAGTTCGCGTTTTCTGATGTTAACCTCCGTTAATGCAATAATATCCAGTTTTTCCTTGCAATTGTCAAACTCAAACTCAAAGCATTTATTTCAATTAAACCATTTACAGGCACTTTTGAATTGTCAAGGGGTCGGTCAGTCGAAAAAAATATGAAGCTAGTTGCCCATTCCAAAGCGTAGTAGGTACCTATGGAGAAGAACGGGCAAGAAACTCCACGGACACTCTTTTAAATAAAAAAATTGATACAAAATATTGGTTACATCATTCATTTTGAAATTATGCATGTGAGAACAATGTAGAAAGACGTGCACGTTCGTAAAAACGTCCGTAATAAAAAGAAAAAATAAAGAATCATTCAAAAACTTAAAATAAATTAAAATAAGCCATGGCAGCTAAGAGATGACCAGTCCCAACTGACGGCGCCCGTTCACGAACATGACGCATGGATCAGCACCATTCAGCTCAACCATTTTGAAAGGAGCTAAATGATCCAACACGCGCCACCATCAGCGAGACATTTGAGTGAGCATAACATACTCACAGCCGCCAGGGCACATTCAAGAAAATGAAATACTACATATTACCCGGTAAATGGTAGCTCTTTAGTACATAGTACTCACACCTGTGCTATGCAATTATATATAATACAAAGGAAATTGAGTTTATACAATACAAGGTCTGGATGTTAATGCAATAATATCCAGTTTTTCCTTGCAATTGTCTATCAATACTTGTAGTTGATTAAAGTTTTTTCTAAGTGATCTTATGTTCAAATGTATAATATTGAAATTGTTATCACGTTGTAGTAAATCATCCTGCCAGCTGTCTGTACATATGTATTTATTGTATTCAATGTTACGTGTGATGCTTGGTTATCGAATTTTTAAATAAGGGATACTCACGATTTATGACGCACTGTACAAAATACGTCATTTTATACTGCGTACGCGCTAATGTTGCTAAGTGTGCGAATCGATTTGATGTTGTTGTCATGCGGATCATCTTTTCTTATCAGCACGTTACCGTTCTGTATCCAAATGTATTTAATCTGTCGCGCGCGCAATTAGCAGACACAATAGAATTTTATTGTTATCTGTCTCCAATATGAGACACCAGTATTATAAAGGTTAAATGTCTGTTTTAGCTCGTTCTTTGCCGTCCATAGCAGGTTGCGCATATGTTTTGTGAGATCCTCATTTACATAGATTCGTTGTCTATTTCCGCTAGCAAATATATCATCATTTGTTAGCTGGTGGGGTTTCCTTGTAGCTATCCATTTGTCGTACGAGACATGTCGACTTCAATGTTTGGCTGGCGAATCTTCGGCGTGATTTGGAATTCATCGCATAAACCGGTGTCACTAAATGCCTTGATTTTTGCAACACATTTTTTATGGAAGACCACCACAGTCACCATTACACTTTGCAAGACTGTCGCCTTTCACTCGGGCCAGCGACAGTTTACATGACTTGCACTGCACCATCACGTACGGTTAATTTATTAAAATAGTTTTCCGTAAACAGTCAATAATGAATCGCGTCACAGATGTAATGTACATGTCGGCGTCACATTGTAAACAACACGTGCATCGGGCTACGCAGTAGCACTATGGCGCCGTAGCGCGCTACGACATTCTCCCACCTCCTCGCTGCTGGGCGGAGTTAGTGATCGCTACGTCGTAGCGCGCTACGTCGTTGCCCCACCTACAATACTACCGTATAAAAGAGGCCGCACGGCGCCGAAATGGGATTCTGCCTTCAGGCGTTGCCCGGTGCACAGGTTGTATTGCTCTCAATTATTGTTACTCTGCCTCTCTGTACATTGTTACTATTTTGTGTAAACTAAGCTATTACTGGGTGTCATGGCTATTTGTGTCATGAAACTGATTAAGTGTAGTTGCGTGTAAAATTAATTGATTTAATAATTTATAAGAATATCTAAATTCTTATTATTTAAAGAACCTCTTTTATTTTACAATATATCTGATCCTGTGCCTTCATACATGTATGGTGTTATTGATTTTCTCAGCCTAATTTTAACTTATGTAAAAGAAGGAACCCTTAAATTTCAGTAATTTTAAACAAATAAAAAACTATTATAGGTCTACATCAATTTAACTATGATTACAACAATCATAAAATGTTGTTAAATTTAAATCTCAGAGAGCAACCTTTATCGCCATCAGTTGTAATATTATTATGAAAATGACAGTCTTATAAAGACTTTTTATTAACAAGTTAATTATAAACTTTATTTTATGTATTCATTTCAGTAATCTTCCAACAACGGAAACATGAAGACAAAGAAGTTAATATGTTGTCGTTAAAACTTAATAATGCTCTGAAAGCTAAACAGACCTATCGCAATAGATATTTGCTAGCAAACAAACTGTCCAAACAAAATGCTTTCAAAATTGTGACCAAGAAGCTTTCATCAACAGCTAAAACTTTGTTCTTGATGCAAACAAAAGGAAGTGGGAAAATTTCTAGAGGAAGGCGTTTTACTCTCGATGAGAAGGTTTTAGAGCACTATAACTGTATAAACCTTCACCTAAATAAAGCATATCGCTTCTTAAGCCAGCTGTAACATTGCACCTTGTTAGTTTAGTGAAGTTACAATTTAAAAGAATTTAGTCTAAGAAACCTTAATAATAACAAACCTATGTACACTTAAAACTATACTATTTACACAAAACTTACAATAAATAACCTAGTATAACAATTATAAGTAAACCAAAACACAACCAAAATAAACACTTAAATACAACATTAAAATTAAATAATATTATACGGAACCTTCGAGCGTTTATTAACTTAAAGGGTCTTCATTCTATGCGCCCGCGCATCGCTAAAACGATCATTACCGAGCGAAGCCGAGGGGTGGCGATTCGGTTGGGCTCGATAAGGACGATGACTAGTCAAATTGAGAGTGCTGAGGTGAAGGCTCTGTCGCTTACTTAAATAATTTTGTTAACTAAAACGCTAAATCCCTCTAGGGTAAGTTTCCATATATTTCATTAGAAGTGCTAACTGTAAGGTGTTCCTATAACCTCTTAAAACTAGTTTTCTGCTGTATTTCTTCCTATCTGGGACACTGTGACCTTTGGACCTACGAAATATGGTTCCCACAGCTTGCTTACGTATCTGTTTCCGTCTGGATTTCCAGGATTATAGTCTACCTTTCAACCTTTTCATCACGTCGTGGTTCCGGCGTCAAGGAGGACGCTTGGAGAAGGTCCTCTGCTGCAGAGTGACTCACGCCTACCCTACGCTGAAATGTATCAAAAATACAGAACCTGGAACTGGAGCCGTCAGTTGCGAACAAAGTCTGAGACGGGACCATCATCACCTAGGAGACGGTTCAGGCCAGTGTTCCCTACCCATTACTACCCTCTGCAATCAAGTTTGAGACGGCCACTGAAGTTTAGGCAATAAATAATAAGTGTACTTGATCCGAGCTCTTAATATTTACAAACCCCTACATACCTACTTGCTGACAACCCCCTAAAGGGTAAGTGTCACACTTTGTTTTCTACCAAGCCGAAAAACATTACAAAATATTCTACAAAAAGTTGATTTGGTGCCTTTCCTTAATGAAAAAAAATTTGACCACTTACAGAAGAAAACTGCCAAAATGCCAGAAAAACGTAAATATTGTTGCATATTATTTGATGAAATTTCAATAGCTACCAGCCTAAATTACGACAAGGTAAATCTATCTATATAATCGTATATAAAAATGAATGTTTGTGTGTATGTCCTTTATAGAATCGTAAACTATGCATTTGATCATGTGATGATCTTCAGCAAAGTGTTGTGCATGAGCCCACGAAAGGTAGGGTAGGTAGGTGCGCCGTAGATAAGTACTTAGTGCTACCGGTGCGAAGCCGGGGCGGACAGCTAGTGACAATATAACTGGTTTTGTCGACAATGGCAGCAAAAGAGACCTCATATTCGCGTGTGTTGTTTTTAAGATAAGAGGCATTTTCAAAAAATATAAGCAGCCACAACTAAGACTACAGATTTGAAGTTTAAATTGAAACAAATTATAGAAAGAGTCCAAAGCACAGGTCTTAATGTTGTAGCAACAATATGTGACCAGGGAGCCACAAATCTTGCTGCTGTTAATCAGCTGTTGGAAGAAATGAAAGGATCTTCGAAAAATAATAAATCGAATTCGAATATTATAATATTTTTTAAGGTATAATTTGATTAATGCAAAGAGTGACTAGACCAACATTAAGAATGTTTACAAAATAATAACTTAATAGAATATTGTACACCTTAAAGGTATGTTACAGTGCTACTATTATAATTACTATAAGATCTTTTTCTACATGTAACAAACAATAAACATATTTGAATTTGAAAAAATCTAAATTATAAAGGTGGCTAGGCACAATCCACCTCACCTTATGAAGGGTGTACGAAATAATTTATTAAATAAGGATCTAAAATTTATGGATGGCAAAATAGTCTCACATAGAAAATCTTTTTATGAAAAGCCCTTCATACAAGGGTGTAAAGCTAGCCCATAAGCTGACCGCTCAACATGTGGTACCCTCGATGATCCCTAAGATGAAAGTGAAATTTTGCACACAAGTGTTTAGCAAGTCTGTCGGCGTGACACTTGGATATATGGCAGGTATGTAACACAATAATAATGACATAAACATTTCAAAATGTTTTAAATATTGTTTAGGGTTCCGTACCCAAAGGGTAAAATGGGACCCTATTACTAAGACTCCGCTGTCCGTCCGTATGCCCGTCTGTCACCAGGCTGTATCTCATGAACCGTGATAGTTAGACAGTTGAAATTTTCACAAATGATTATTTCTGTTGCCGCTATAACAACAAATACTAAAAAACAATAAAATAAATATTTAAGGGGGCTCCCATACAACAAACATGATTTTTTTGCCGTTTTTATAGATAATAGTACGGAACCCTTCGTGCGCGAATTGACTCGTACCTGGCTGGTTTTTTTTAAAACTCAAACTGTAGAGGAAATCCGAAAAAAAAAACTATTTTATAATAGTAATTTTGCCAGAGAAAAGTTTTGGTCAAGCATGAGTTTTCCATATAAATTATCAATTACGAATTGGGTGGATAGCAACAAAAGCCGAAAAGTTTGTTTAGTAAAAAATTAAAACGTAATAAAAAAAACTGGCAAAAGATGGTTATGCTATCCTACTCGAGCGTTGTTTGATTTTTTTGCTCATGTAGAACTCATTTCAAACACATTTCAATGGAGGTTTTAAATAAATATGGGAATAAAGAGAAAAAAAAATACAGAATATATTCAATTAATTGTAACAGTCCGCATTAATTTAAGTTTTATAGAATCTCAAATACACAAAGAAGTACTTCTTAATTATTTGCTCCAAAAAAGAGTTGTATTCTTCACTACGAATTGGTGCTAAAGAAGTCAGCAATGTACTTACTGGCTGGAGCTATTATAATTTTGTCAATTTGACTGATGAAACTGACCGCATCTTCATTTATTCTCAAGTACATTACAATAAAATTAATTAAAGGCAGGAAACGAACAAAACAAACTGGAGTAGAAGTTAATGTTTAATTAATAAATTTGTTATTACGTCCATAATATATTTCGTATTTTATTTATTTCTTTCATTTCCAGATTTTAATATACGAATTTTGTTTAGATATGCATGCACCGTGTGTGAATTGCTGTAACGTTTCAATTTTGTGTATTGTACCTATACTTATGTGTTTTGTAAATGTCATATACCTTCAAAAACATATTTGAAACCATCTAATAAACAAAATTGAAACATAACGGCAATTCATACGAAGCTATTCATTACTATACATCTACCTATCATTCAATAGATAGGTTTGGTGGCATGAGGAACAGGGTTCACTCATCCATCATAGAAAAGGGATCCTCCCTTTTCTATAGCGGATGAGTGAACTTTCTCCGACTAGACGGGTGTTGTGTCTGGCGGGCAAGTGCCCAACTGTTAATTGCGCGATGCAGGATTTGTGTGACGTCATGTCTTTGATGCGTAGTTCGTATGTGGCGGTGTAACCGCTACATAACTCCACTCCTGAGACCGGACGTCAATAGTGGGCTGAGTCTTGTATCTTGCGATGCTTCACAGTGCCAGTGGAGGTTCCAGTGAGTCGGAACCGGGTGCCGCATAGTTCGCGGTGAGTCACAACTGTCTGCGGTGATTCCCCAATGAGTCAGGGTGGCGCTGCGTCACGATCCAGTGAGTCAGATGTGGTATAGGTGCTGGGTTGTGGCTGACTGCTAGCGTCGACCAGGAGAGAGTAGAAAGAGCTCTGCTTGTACGACCGGCCGAAATTGCAGGTGCTGTGTTAAGATTGCTGATGAGGCTGAGGGTGATGACCAGGAATGCGCGTTCGCTGCATGTTGGTGGTCAGGATACCCGTTGAAGCCGAGGGTGCTGGCTGTCTGTGTGACTCGCCTCACGAAAGCTTGCGGGAGTGATGATGATGATGACGTCACGCTGAAATAGTTGCACGACGGCTGCGTTGACGTTCATACTCGGAGTCACCAATTTAGTGGCATCAGGAACAGTGGCGTGCGTTTCATAAAGACAGAAAGACACTGCCTACCCTACCTAACTCAGTATAATCTTGTTCTGATATCTATTATTATTTTATCTACGAGTACGACGAGTACCTACTGACTAACAATAAACAAAAAATCATAAACAGTCGCTCCAAGCAAGCTCATTCAGTATTGTGGCATTGCGCGGCACTAGCGCCGCTGCGCTGAGTATCAGGAGTGCCTCGGTAAAGACACAAACTAGGTCTAGATGTTTATAAGTGTGCTCTCGTGGTCATGCAGATTGAATGGGTGTGCGTTCCTATAAATACGTGGCACACAATGTCACAATAACTCCTCCCCTCGTCCTATCCGCGCAGGAGTCCCTCAAGGCTCTGTGCTCTCCCCCCTAATCTTCACGCTTTTCACCAGCGATATCCCAAAGAGTAAAAGGGCGCAGTTGGCTCTGTTCGCAGACGATACGGCCATTTACTACAAGGGTACCAGCACTGACTCGATAGCCCACACTCTCCAGACCTCAGTCGACATGCTCGGCACCTGGTTTAGAAAGTGGAGGATCGAAGTTAACCCGGATAAAAGCCAAGCGATTCTCTTTAGAAAACCGCGCAAAAGGTTCAAACCCCCCCGACCCATCACCATGTTCGGCAAGCCTATCCCTTGGGAGAAGCGAGCCAAATACCTAGGTGTCGTCCTAGATCAGCATCTCACCTTCAGTGAGCACATAAAGCAGGTCCGCTCGCGAGCTGCTTTCGTCCTCGGTAGACTCCACTCTGTCCTGAATGCACGTAGCAAAATGTCACTTAAGTGCAAATTGCGTACGTACACGGCGTGCGTTCGTCCCATCATGACCTATGCGGGAGCCGTATTTGCACACGCAAAACCCCGCCATATTCATAGGATGCAAACGCTCCAAAATAGATTTCTCCGGAAAATCACCGGTGCCCCCTGGTACGTTAGGAACGAGATCCTCCATCTCGACCTAAAGATCCCCACAATCCACCAATTTCTCAAACGCAATTCCAAGCGTTTCTTTGAGTCCGCCGCCAAACACCGCAACCCTCTGGTTGTCGAGGCCGCCAATTATGTCACGAGTAGAATCAGTCAGACCCGCCGCCCAAGGCAAATCCTTACCGACCCAGACGACCCCATAACCCTCCTCCAGGAGAGCAATAGGGCCACAAGTACAGTGCACAAGAAACACAGACACCGACCCGCATTCCGACCTCGCCGCCGAGGTCCTCCGCGATCGCGACCCGCCCGAGTAAATAATACTCCCCACCGACCCTTGCTCGCAGAAGCGCCAGCCCGCCTTTTGCTGAGAAATGTAGTCTTAAATTCCCCGATTAATAATAATGAATCATCTTTGATCCAGCCTGTCCCAACTTGCTGTCCTCCCCCCAGCGACGCCCTAAGCCGAGGTCCGTACCCCACAGGGGGTGCCCTTAGCGAGCGTTCGCCTAGTTTTAATTTAGAATAGTTTTGCCCCTGGCTGGAGGCTTTAAGTTAGTAGCTTAAGGCAGCCGCAGGATTGACCGGTTAAGTAGTCATCACCTCAGAGGTGAGCTACGAGATGCCCTAGACAAAAAAAAAAAAAAAAAAGTCACAATAACGCACACAACCGTACATGATAGACAGTGTCTGTTTTACAGCACGACAAATTACGAAATTATCCGATGTTTTCCGAACCGAAATTAGCTATACAAATACCTATTTTAAAAGTAGTATTGTTTCATTTATATTGCATCATAACTTACACTATTTATTTTTTGTCGTATTATTTTTTGCACTGTCTCCGAGTTTGTGAGTTCGCCATATTGTTTGTTTGATACGTTTTGATTTGTTTTGTGAGCCATATTATTTGGTATTTAAGAGTTTAACGTGGTTTCGCGCGAGCTATCCTTGTGAGCGGACGTTTAACAATCTTTGTCTCAGTTTATTGAGTGCGTATTTTTTATCTTGTTTACGCGCGGGCCAACCGGTTTTTTCCGGTCGGTCGCAGCTGTTGCTTTGTTCACATGGTTGAATCAAATCCAAGTAATGTAAACATCGATTCATTATCGAGCGCTGACTAGTTTGAGCACGGTACAATTATGGAATTTGAGGACAATACACCAAGCCAAGGGATGAAAACTCTTTTGAAGAAGGATGGACCGTAATGAATAGAGGACGAAACAAACTGGTATGTTGTAGAGGAGACCAAGGTGAGAGGGAAAAAGAAGAGAGGATACAGGTATGCGTGACTTGTAAAGAACCTTTACCGAAATAGTTCGCATTAGCACAATTACTTAAGACGCATAACATTGCCAGTAGCAAGATTTATAAAATTAAATACGTGCATCAAAACAAAATGTTCATTACGTTTGAAAACGATGTCGGCGCAGATGAATTTATAAGTTACTCGGTGTTTACTGACATGGGCTGGTCTTGTCAAAAATCACTCGAAGTAGGTGTGTCGTACGGCCTCATTAAAGGTATGGAATTGGATATATCTGATGTTGATCTTAAAGCTAATTTGTCAAGCAGTACTGAAATCACATCTATTAAGAGGTTAAATAAACGGTGCTCAAAGGACCCTGATGGTAACGGCTGGACTCCGAGTGAAACGATCCGGCTAGGATTTAAAGGATCTTTTCTTCCGTCTTATGTTTATATTTACAGTTTGAGGATTCCAGTAGAGCGGTTTATATTCCCGGTCACACAATGTGCTAACTGTTGGAAATCGGCCATTTAAAGATAAGATGTCCATCAAAGAAACCCGTTTGTCCCAAATGCTCTCAAAAACACGAACATTGTACCATTACATCTTACACTTGTGTGAACTGTTCAGGTCGTCATATGGCGTTTGATAAGTTATGCCCATATTTTAATAAAGAAAAGAAGCGGAGGGATTTAATGTCAAAATTTAACTGCACCTACAGGAAAGCCCTTACGATGTACGTTCCTCCCTCCCCTGATAATTTTCAACAAGTGGTTTCTGAACGTCGAACAGACTTCTACAGTGACTGCCACAAATATCATTTTGGTATCCACGCAACATCCGACTGACGAAAATGTCGGCACAGCCTCCAAAGTGGACTGCCCAGGTACATCTACAGCAAATCAACGAACTAAGCCTTTGCCTAAACGTAATTTAAAGAAGCAAAATTGTCGGCCAGGGACCCCTACGCCTGCCGAGGATATAATATGGCATCAAGTCAATCTTTTTCGCGGGGAGGTGTTAAAAAAGTAAGGACGTTTTAAAATTTGGAATTTTATTTAAAATATAAACAATTGAAAATATTAATTAAGTTTACATCGGTACTTAGTCCACAATAGTTACATAACGAGTACTCACGTTTGTGGCACATTTATGTGACATACACACGTTTTAAACACCACCTGCCAGCTGATCAACTGCACTATCTCACAACACTTGTTAGCAATTCACATCACAGAATGTCTCAATTTGCTGAAGTTCTTGCTGCACAAAAAACCCTTGAGGAAAACTTTTTGAAGAAGATGAGTGAGCTTGAAGCACAAATCCATTCTGCCGGTCCTGCCAAGGACACAGTCGCTAAGATAGCTGAGGAGTTCCGTAGTTTCCGCGAGCTCATTTTCTCTATGCTTGGTCTGCTCCGAAGCCAGATCAGCGAGTGTGCCAGACAAATTGATGGCTTGGAGACCAGGCATCGGCGGAAAGCGTTGGTTTTCCAAGGCCTTGCTGAAGAGGAGAACGAAGACAGCACGGCAGTAATTCTGGGCGTCCTCAATACCAAGCTTGCCTAAAGCCAGTCACAGGCTTGGAGCCCAAAGCAAGGAGCATCACAGGCCTATCCTCGTTAGGTTCGCCAGTGTAGACATCAAGGCCGCAGTTTGGAAGGCAAAGACGGGGTTGAAAGGCTCCAAAATATCTGTTAAGGAGTTCTTGACCAGGGCCAGGCAATCTGTGTTCGGAAAGGCGCGTGAGCACTTTAGTATGCGGTCGTGCTGGACTCAAGACGGCGTCATATGTATAAAGGCATCCGATGGAAGTCGGCACAAGATTACTGCCATCGACGAGCTGAAGCCCTTGATAGCCAAGTATCCTAAGGCGCCGGGTGCATCTCTGTCAACGAGATGAAGTGACAACATTGCCGGGAGCCTGAAAAACACAAAACGTAAATTATAGGTGAATGTTTACTTTAATGTATTATTGTTTGTAATTCCTAAATTCGTAATATTTACTTACTTTTCTGTAGTTGTCCCGTCTATTAGTTTTCTTTTGTTTTGTGCCCCAATTATTTACGTAATTTCTGTTACTGCGGAGTATTGGTTTTTCGATACCCTCAACAGTGCTTATTTTATTTTTCAACTTTATTTTCATTGTTTTTTTGTTGTCAATTAAGTGAGTGAATGTCGGCTTGTCAACTTGACATTGGTAATGTTAATTTGAAGTTGACGTTCCAAGTTAACGTTCTGAAATTGCGTTTGCCGCATTGTGTTTGCGTCAGTGCTCGCTCAAAGTATCACACAGATAATAATAACGTTTCGTTTCAAGATGCGCTTCATCTATCTGCTGTTGATTATCATTTGGTTTTATGTATTTTTTTTTCTTTTTATGTTTTAATGTGTGTCTTTTAATATTTTTGGTTCAAGTAAAGTGAGTAAATAAATGAGACACATTATACAGTCGTTTCAATTTTATTTACAGTAGGTAAAAAAAACAACACAACAACAACTTATAAAATAAAAAGTTTTACTAAGGATTTTTAATTGAACCAGAATAAAATTATTATAGTAATATAATATATAAGAGCCTTTCTATTATTTTGGCATTTCTTGTAGGCAAACCCTATTATTGCTTTTAAAATTTTACGGATAACTTCAAGACTGATTTTGATTGTAATCAAAATCCAGTTCAGTTCTGGCGATCACCTGCAATTTTCTGCAAACAGTTTTCTGAAACATCAAATGGTTCCATTTATTGTGATAAGTGTTGCCTTTTTAGGCATACACATAAAAACATGCAATTATAGGCAAAAAATGTTACCTATTTTTGCGCTGTGTAAAAGTTGGATTTTTTGACGCAGTGCACAAATATTAAAATCGTCCATTTCTTTCTTTGGCCGGTCTTTCCTGTGTTTCCCAGGAGTTTCAAACTTTCCATCATTTATAAAACCTTCGTTGACTATCCGCCTAACTGTACTCTCTGATTTTCCTGGAAAAAAGTAAAAAAAAAACTGTAACGGAATGGAAAAAATAACTTATTGACATGAAGCAATTAAGAGCGGCCAACCCGTCAGTTTTCAAACAAACGCTCGTACGTGATTATGGCGTAATCTAATTATGGCGTAATATCTTTATTTGATTTGTTGTAACTAATATGTATCTTGTGTACTATACCTAGGATTCTATGAAAGCAAAATATAGAAAATTTGAGAAACAAATTCAGTATAAGCCTCCAAAAATCAGCTTTTTTGCACAAATTTCACCTGAACTTTGGCCGGTCATAATGTACTCATAAATAGTAAAAGTAAAGAAAACATCTGCATAGAAACCTTGCACATATAATGGAGATTCTAAATGACAAAAAATTTATTATTATTTTAATTATTTAAAATTTATTTAAAAAGCTTGTAAGGCTTACTCAAAAACACGTATTTCCTGAAACAATATTTTACACACTATTTTTCGTACAATGTTATCGCGTTCTCACTTGCTTGTTAGTAGTTCTCACTTGCGCTCGAAGAAACAACAAGCTTTTCGAACATGCTCGCGTTGTCGATAGACGGGCCGGGAAGGGCCCTCTTAATACAAATTCAAAATTATTAGAAAACCTGAATGGACTGAGTTGTATCATCCTAATGTATCAAAAATTATGGTCATACTATAATATGACCTACTTACAAGGTCAATCTAACCTAAAAATGTGCAATGTAAACAATGCCTTATTTGTTCTCCAAATCGTAAATTCAGTAAAGGAGACAGAAGCGATTACATACAATCTTGGGCCTGGGTGTAAAAAGATGAAAGTGGTGTCAATGAATAGCTTATATATTATTAACCTTTCACTGAAAATTCTGCGGATTTTGTCAATCTGAGAACAGAGATAAGATAGATTATGTAAAAGTGAGGTTATGATACAATCTTTAACTAACTGCTGATTCCTGAAGTGCAAAATATGTGCTTTTGCACTAATAGTTATTATATTTAGTAGGAAATGGGTGCCGATTCTCTTGTCACAAATGCGTCTAAACTAGACTAAAAATCACCAAAATTTAGTTTACTCCTGTCAAACGATGATTTCCCATTCTGAAATAGACTGAAGTGGCACAACTTAACTATATTTTAGTTTGACAGCACTAAGATTGTACTGAGATTTTAATTTAGTGAAAATGACAATTTCGCTATTCTGAATTTGACGTTTTTCACCTAAAGGAGATTGCCACGGAGCAGGTCCCTTTTGTGGTATCGGGTGCCTGATTTTAATAATAACCAAAAAATATAACTAGTTTTTTTGTGTACAGGGTATTTTTTATACAATTTATTTCACCCTGGGAATAAAGATAAAGTTAATTAATCTGTCGCGCGCGCAATTAGCAGACACAATAGAATTTTATTGTTATCTGTCTCCAATATGAGACACCAGTATTATAAAGGTTAATAGTTAAACATTACGTCGACATCCGTTTGATTCAATGTAGTCTGTGGTTTGATTGGCATACAAAAAAAAGTTGCCAGGTATCAAAGAATTTAATAACTAAAGCTATCTTTTAATCAATTGAGTAATCGATATTAATTAAAACGATATTAAATAATAAAAAAAAACTATTATTTTTTATTTAATTATATATAACCTATGGGCAGTTTACATCTCAATTAGATCTCAACATTTGACAACTTCAACGCTACTGTGTTAGTATTTTGTTTTAGGACGATGAGATAGAATGATGTTATCCCTGTCCTTTTATACGTATTATTGTACCATATATATCTGAAATGAACAACAATACGTGTACACCAAATATGAGTTTATGTAAAGTATTCTTGATGACGAACACTATTGGATAAATAAACAATGCTCATAGTCGATGCGAGTAAAACCGATAGAACAATGACAATAATAGGTTGCTTAAACTCATAATACTCATTGATAAATAATAAATGTTCAGAAAAGTAATACACACAAAAATAATAGCCATGTTTATTTAGATAACTCCTTAGTAGAAAAGTAGTTTTTATCGATTGATCTATAACGATTTATTAATAAATTATAAAAAAAAATATCTGGCAACATTTACTTGTGCATGTCACAGAACTCGCAGACTTCGTTCTGTGCACAGAATAGAGATACTTACGTATGTTCTGTGGTTCGATACGTGCGTCATTGCTTTGTTTAGATACTTTGAGTTTTGAATTCCGTAATCTTTTACTTAGTTATTATTTACGATACGTGCTTTTTCTGCTACTACCGAGTTGAGCTATTAAGTTCCTGGAGTGCATTACGTTTTGTGAGTTATTTGACTCTTAATAGTGCTGTTTTTTGTGAGATATTTGACTCTTAGTGCTACAACAGAAAAACAATGATATCTCTTGAACCAGGGTGAATAAATGAAAAATGGTTTCTGATTATGAAAATACTATGTTTTTACTATTATTTAAAATAAAAATCTTCAGGGCACAACAATTTTCCAGTGGGACCCAACTTTCCTTACAAATCGGGCAATGTCCTTTTAATTTTCTAACTAACTCTGACCATTTTTAATCGCCACTGAAAATGGTGTGGAATATTATTAGTTGTCATGAACTAAAATTCACACGAACATGTCGACTTCGGGTGCAAAAACAGTACTGTACTGGATTTTTTTCTTTTCTTTTGCTTATATCTCGAAAATGGTGTGTTCTATCGCAAAAATAATGAAAATTTCGACCCCCTTTATGAAAGCCTTAAACCCGTAATCCTCAACACGGAGGTTTTTTTTTTTTTCCATACAAAAAGTGAAAAATTCCATATAAAACACGTCGAGGATGCCACCACTGCGCGCCTCTGGCTCTAAAAAAATTCATGGGGTAGGGCAAACAAGTATGTACCACGTGGAGTCGCAATTGTCCAATTCGATTTAGTTTTGTCAAATTATTTTTAAAATTTAGAGACCTTTTACTACAGAATAGCGTTAAGATTCTCATAGCCAAAAGTAAGGAATTTTAGTGATAGTTTAGTTAGTTTAGTCCGGTGTACAAGAGAATCGGCACCATGGTATGGTAATGGTAGCTGGTTAGATGAGGTTATATTTACTTACAGACTGAGGTGCAAGCCATTGTCGAATCACTGACAGAATTGTTTTATCGTTATTGCAGTGACCAGTTGTTATCCCACAATTCACACAGCGATCCTTAGATAAAATACAAATAGAGATTAAAAACAAACAATGTGAATGTTATATTGTCATTGACATGAATATTTACTTTAAAGTATTATATTATTTTAATTATTGTGAATGTGAAGACTATGCAGGTTATTCCCTTTTGTTTTGTTTTAATTTTTTTTTTGTCAATTAGTTTTTATCATGGTCTGGCAGTTTGAGTAATTTATGTGGCCTACCCAAACGTCCTTTCTTTGGTATTGTTCGTCGAATCGTTGAGCTCCTTAAATTCTGAGTTGAGCTGCACGATAACTGACAAATGCGTGCACTGACTGGACAGGTCTTCTCAATCTGAATGGTTATTTCCTCAAAAGACCATTTCAGACATCAATCTACATCGTCTTCACATGATCTGACCAAGATTATGTCTGGACTTTAAAAGAGACTGTGACCTCTGAGTTTGTTTCGGCCTTTCTTCTCAGAGTAGTCAGATAGGAAACGCCGACCTTATCTAGTTTTTAAAATATGATTGACGTGTAAAAGTGTTTGTACAAACCTACTTGCAGAAATAAATCATTTATCATTTAACAATAACACGATTACATACCCATCATAGATGCTGTTCGCCCATAAACATCATCCAAATCCCACAAAATTCGTCCAGCTTTGTACTCCGCGAAACATCGCTGGAAAACTTTAAAAATCACTTCCGCGTGCCACTCCGATTTACTTTACTCATTTTTGAAACCTTTCTGCGTAGTTTGGTCTTAATTTATTGTTTCGATGACAGCATTGACAGCTGTTGTACTTATGTTTGGGGTTGCCAGACACGTGATTAATGTTAGTTCCTCAAACATTCATGTCACGACTTTATAGACAAACTGTACCTTGCTTCCAGTAGAGTATGCAAAAAAGTGAACTCAGGTTTTGTTGTGTATTAAGTGCTGAATACCATGTTTGTTACTGCTTTTAGTGTTGGTGTTAGCTGGTGGGTGGTGCAGTGCCTTGCACGTGTTGTTACTTTGTTTTAAGCAATAGTATAATTTATTATATATATACAAAGTTGATACGACAGAGGGGCTTTCCTTTAAACTGCCTATACTAGGTACCATTTTCAAGCTCTGTACCAAAAATCAATTAAATAGGAGCAGTAGTTTAGCCGCAAATGATTTTTTAAGTTTTTACCCCGTTTGAACACGATGTATCTTTCCTAACAGCTGATTATGTCTATACGCATAGGTCATCCACCTTAAAACGATAAATCTGAGTATAACCTACGATGCGTTGTTGCCGCTCTGACGCAAGTCACAAGTACAACCAAAAAATTCTCGCTAAAAAGATTGCAAAGCAAACAAGGAAGCAATAAATACACACACTTGCACTTTAATTACGAGAGTGACAATTATAGCAAAACAACCCGCGTGTAAAAGAAATAGAAATAGGTCAGTGTGTTTTTATTGCATCTTGGATCCTAGCGCGATCGGTAAGTGGGGGCAGGGGGCCTCAGTGCGCGGGACGGTATCCTCTCGGTCGGAACGTATGTTACGTGACACGGAAGCTCCTGCGCGCGGTGCGCCGCTTTTGTTTTGACGAACACGCGCGCAGACAATTGTGATTTTGTTTTGATAATGTGATAGGACACTAAATAAATTTAAGATAATATTTTTTTTTTATTGTGATAGGACACGTAACATCGGATTATTATTATTTAGTGTTGGTGCTTTTTTTTTGTGAAAGACGTTTTTTATTGTGACACGTAATTAAACTTTGGTTGTGTGTGAGTGTAATTAAAATACAATTGTTGAACTATTTTTTTTTAGCATTTCACAAATTAAAGTGCTTAGCAACGAACAGTGATTTAATTAGAAAAATAAATAACAATTTTCTCCGTCGGTATAATTTGTGCATTCATGCGAATGCGAATAGTGTTTTTGTTATGATTGTTGTGGTGTGCGTACTTACTTCAAAACCGTACCTATCAAAAAAGCCGAGCGAAGGCCTAAGCCGCCGCTCGCGCCACCACCCCAGCCGGCGGCGCTTTGACACGAGATAACACACGCCGCGGTTCGGCGCGCGCGCGACGTTGCCGCTTTGCTACATAGGTATCTAAGGTCAGTTAAATTTATTTACACAGGGTGGTTGCGTTTTACTCTGATTTGTAAGCTATTTAGTTTGTTTGAAAAAAAAAAACTCATTTTTAATGCTTTTTATTTTAATAGCGTACCGAATTAATACTAAACACGTATAGTATACGTAGTGAAATTTAATGCCCCTCTGTCATATCAACTCTAAATATATATATATATATACAACCTGTTTTTTTTGATATCCCATAACTCTAGGGTTATATTCTGTAGGTAAAAATAATACTAAAACTCCTAGAATAGGTGGTCCAAAAATGCATCGTTTCGGAGATATCATCAATCATAATTAAATTAGGTCAAAAATTGTCACCAGTATGACGAATCTTTACTTTTACGAGGTTGCCAAACTTCGCAGTAGTGTAGTAAAATAAATAGTAAAATAAAATATGTAGGTATGTTGGTATCGGGGCTTCCCGGCGGCAGCTAGTGAAGGCAAAGCTTCCTTGTCGACATCGATGAAACCTCAAGTAGTTTGAATATCTAAATTACGAAGCAAAATTTAAATGACATTACATCTTATTTAATATGTGTTTCAACTAAGAATAGGATGACCTTGACGCCATATTGTGATTTAATGCACGCTTTTCTAATACTTACACGCTCTTAAAAATATGAAAGTAACATTAACAAGATAATAACGATAATAAATACTATTGAAAATTAATTTGCAGTCTTTTTTAATGTAATTGTCGTCACAATAATTATAAAGGTCATCCTATTCTTAGTTGAAACACATTGTACGCTTTAGTAGAACTACTACTGCACCAAAATGATCGGGTATGCTACCTAAACTAACTACGAATTAGCATCATTAATTAAGGTTTGTAACCTATGGTTAAAGTTTAAATTAAGTACTGGGTGAAGGTTATTATTAATTTGAGCCACCTTCGTAATATTCGCACTTTTGCTTGACTAGAAAATTCGTAATCTTCATTGAATAATTATGTGCGTTAAATCAAAGTAAGTGTTTAATGACATTGAAGACTAATTACGGGTTTAATCGATATCGATTTCATTAAAAAGTTACGACAGCACAACATATCCTAGCGCGCGGCGCGCAATGTTGCTTAGATACTTACAATGATAACTCGGTGAAGTGCACCTGCTACGACTCGGGTTTTTCACTCTCTCATTGGCGCTTGTCGCTTTGTGTAAGTAAGATAGAGCTATTGAGTAGGTTCCTGCGTAGCGTCACGGGCTCGGACGGGACGGTTAACAATGAGTACTATGTGTGGGTAGTGCTCGGAATATCAGGGTTGTCACCTACGAGTTTATAATGCGTAGGTAGTTATGTACGTAAGATGTTTTAGTCTTTCATTCATTAGGAGTCATTGGCTTTTTTCTGATTTTTCCTAAGTTAATTCTTCTAAGCGAAACGAACGGCCTGGATAGCCACATCACATGTACCTAATATGTTTTAGATATTCCAATTAAGTAACTGAAGAAGACTTTTTTGGAATTTATTATGTAGGTACAAATCAATAAACGAATTTAAAAATGTTTATGTTAGTTTCCATGAGGTATCTATCCTAGCTGTTTACTTTTCTGAAACACTAAAAAGTTTTTCATTCCAATGTGCAAAGTTGAAATGACGTCATTTTACAAGGATAGTATCTAGTTTGCGTGGCTAAACATAACTAAAGTTGAGCTACACAAACTAGATACTATCGTATGATGTTAAATTGTTGAGTAACATTAAGTACCTGGATCCCTTCGTCCTTTTTTATAATATCCATACGCATTTTACCAAACACGAAATCAAACCTGTCCTGATCGAATCTCACTTTCACAACTAGTTTATGACTCAATTACCTACATAAATATTGACAACCCTACTAATTATTTTATCCGACACCGACCTGTTAGGTACTGAATACAATGAACGCACACATGAAACTCGTAGCGTTAGCAAAAGTTTCATTGATAAATACAAGTAATTCATTTTTATTCAAACCAATCATTTATATTTAAAGCTAAGAAAATGCGACGTTGTCATATTTCACGTAAGGGTGTTTTACATTAATAATCGTGACTTTGCCGAATTATTTTGTATGAAAAATGAAAAAAAAAAATAACGAAGGATTGGAACATAACTCATATGCCAGTTGATTATTTGATATGGCCTCAATCATACCTTAGAGTTATGGGATATAAAAAAAACACGTTGTATATATCATATTTATTTCAACTTAATAACTACTCACCTACTTATTTATATTTATGTCAGACAATGAGTCTTATTTTTCTGCCAACCAATCTACTGCTTCTAGCGATGAAAGCTTTGGTTCTTTCAGCTACACTCTTGGTGACTATTTACAACAAAATTTCAATGGTCAGTCAGATCGGATGGTGAATGTGTGTCACATTAACGCTCAAAGTGTTCCAAGCCACTATAGCGAGTTGTACGATGCGTTTAATAACGGTAATGTTCACGCCATCCTAATCTCTGAAACTTGGTTCAAACCACATCTCCTGTCCACCACCTACCCTCTTAATGGCTTCGTTCTTATTCGGAACGATCGGATTGGTAAAGGAGGGGGTGGTGTGGCCATATATCTTCGCAGTGACTTTCCCTATAAAGTACTAGCTACTTCCTCTTCACATTTTTCTGCTGAGTTTATTTTCCTTGAAGTCTGTGTAAAAGGAGCCAAAACCATTATTGGTGTGGTCTACTGTACTCCCTCTGTTGATTACTTCACTGAATTCGAATCAGTACTTGAATCCTTGGGTTCGGAGTATGCACATCACATCATCATGGGTGATTTCAACACAAACCTTCTTGCCCAAAATTTCCCTCGATCCCGTACGCTTCTCCATCTTATCGAGTCAGCTAGTCTGCACGTGTTGCCGCTCAAACCTACTCATCATAACACTGTCGGCGATGACACCTGGCTTGACCTGATGCTCACCTCGAATCCTTCCCTCGTTTCCTCCCATGGTCGACAAGACGCTCCTGGCTTTTCTCATCACGACATGATTTTCCTTTCCTATATCCTGAAACCTCCCAAATCTAAACCCAAGGTTCTGTACAGGCGCTGTTTTGCTCGGATGAATGTCGATAAACTCAAAGGAGATGTATCTGTGGTCGATTGGGACCCTTTGATGGAAGCCACTTCGGTTGATGACAAGGTTGCCATCTTCAATGATGTTGTACTCAACCTGTACAACATCCATGCTCCCGTCAAAAAAAATTAAGCTAGAACGCCCACCTGCACCATGGATGACAAGAGGCATACAGATGGCAATGCGACGTAGGGATCGTGCGTTCCGTAAATTTAAAAGGGATCGCGCGTTCCGTAAATTTAAAAGGGATCGTACTGTTATACCTTGCTAATGATAGTAGAAAGGCTGACCGCTATTCAGACTTGCCTAGTCAGCATTTAGTAACTTAGAAATGATTTTCATTCGTTTCAAACGCCAGTTCGGCTTGAAACTCGGTACGGGTCGGAAGTCCTAAATCATACTATTTCTATTGCCAATTAATTCCTGTTCCAAGTTCTCTAAATCAATAAACTCTGTTTCCAGATTAATTAAATAGTTTTTTTTAAAAACAAGATTCCGAACTCTCGTATAATATTTGGTGGCAGCGGTGGGATACGAAAATCCCCTACCCGAATACGTCTCTGGAAAATACTAAAACCTGAAAATGCCAGTGAAACCAAGTGTTCAACCTAAGCGTTTTTAAGTGCTGAAAATTAAGTGGCTTACTAAATCAATACTGTGTCGTATACGTGCAATAAATCAAAGTGCCTGGTCGACACCTTGTCTCGTGTGTTGCACCCTGCAACCGAGACCGGATTTCACCCTCTGCTGGTGCAGAGGTCTACTACTACTGCTGTTCTGCTGCTTACCGCTGGTGAAGCGGTCACGATGATCCTGCATATCCTCATAATGACGGCGTTCCTGTGAGTGATTTCGAAAATACTTCGGTTACTACTACATCCTAGGGCGAATACCAGAATTAACTCAGAGCCACTATTTCTTTCTAGATATTTCACCTCTATGTACTCAATCCCATTGTACATTATTCATAATACATTTTAACTGATAAGAACCTTACTGTACCTACGGCTACTGTATATTTTGTTTAGACTACGCGTTTCGATTACGCATCTATAACACTGAGTCATTTGTACAAAGTAACATAAGGTGGAGACGGTTTCTTATAAGTAATTATTATAAAGCTTATATTTTATTTCGTAAAGTTGAATCATGACTTCCAAACCTGAAACAAAGGAGGAAAGTTCCAGTAGCTCTAGGGGTACAAAGGTCGAAATCGAAGAAAAAATAGAACTCGGTATTCTATTTAAATTCATTAAGCCATTCGATGGCTCCAGGGAAAAACTAAATCCCTTCATTGCTAATTGTCAGAGCGCTTTTAATACAGCTACAAAAGCTCAGAAATCCATTTTATTCAAATTTATTCTAAGTCAACTAACAGATAAAGCTGAAACTACATGCAGTGTCAAAGAGTTGGAATCCTTTGAACAATTCATCGAGTTATTAAAACAACAATTTGGGGAAAGGAAGCATTACGCTCACCTACTCACTGAACTTCAGGACTCTAAGCAGAGTTCTGCTGAAACAGTTAACCAGTTTGCATTAAAAATAGAAACATGTTTAGCGAAACTACTTACGGAAATAAACATTTCCATTCCAACAAAAAAGAAAACGGAATTAACAGGACGTGTAGCTGCGATGCAAGATCTCGCACTTCATAATTTCATAATAGGACTCTTGCCGCGGGTATCACAAGTCGTCAGATGTCACAATCCAGACTCGTTAAACTCCGCTATAAACTTCGCGGTTGAAGAAGAAAAAATAATTTATAGCATAAAAAATCCAATACTTACTCCAACAACGACAAATTCAAAAATACAAACTCTCGCCGTGACTTCCAACCGTCACGTTCTCCAACTCCGCGAAACTAGCAACAGGATAAGTCAAAAACAGTGAATACCAACGATATGGTATGCCGCTACTGCAAAAACATAGGTCACACTATTGAAAATTGCCGCAAAAGACAATACAACAATAGCAAGAACCAATCTGCTGCTTCTACTTCAGATGGTCGCCAAGCTAACCCTACACAAGCTCCAAGTTCTAAGCCAGCCCGCAAGGTTTTTAACGTAAATCAGGACAAGGAAGAAAAAACCGACGAAGTCGACCTAAACGAGTGAAATTTCCCGACAGGTGTCGCGCGGGAAATTCGTCCTACTATATCAAAGCCGATGCCTCTATTCTCACCGTATCCTCTGAATCACGTACTAAATCCACTGTTTCTATGAAACCAATTACTAAATCCACCGAATCACGTACTAAATCCACTGTTTCTACAAAAACAATTACTAAATCCACTGAATCGCTTACTAAATCCACTGAATCACGTATTAAATCACCTGAATCCACTGTTTCAGCCAAATCACTTACCAAATCCTGTAAATTACCAAATCCAAATGCAAAATCCACCGAATCTATTCTCGTTGCAAATCCTCACATTTCATCCTCGGGTAACTTGCCAAACCTGAAACAAAAAATTAATGCAAAAATCTATAAAATAAATAAAAATACAGTATACACTTACCTCACATAATAATCCATACCTCCGTTGCTGATAAGCCTTTATCCTTCCTAATTGACACAGGTTCCTGCATAAGCCTGCTGAAATTAGATTCCATGTCCAAAGTCCCAAGGTTAAGTAAAGATATAATAACCGAGACTACTGAGAGGTATGAGTCTTTGACTAATAATATCTCATACAGCTGTGCCTATGAACCACTACCTCCTCAGCCTCAGCCTGACTTGCCTCCTCCAGTGTTGGCTCTTCCAGCAGAGACCTGTGTTAATACACAGATTAAAAATAAATCTATATTTTTCTGTGATGAATTAGGTTCGGGCTTTGGGAAAATGTTACTCAATTACCTTAGCCATAGTTTTACCAATCATAGTTATCATAACATAACTTTCAAACAAATCATTAAAAGAATTGCAAACACAAACCTAGATAATTATTCTACAATGGTTTTGCTATTAGGTAATAGTACTGGTATTACCAGAAAGGACATAGTGGATGGTGTGGACACCTTATTAAAGTTAAATATAGGAAAGCTAATGTTGTGTGCTTTACCTTACTCTGATACTTTATCAGTTTATGAAAATAATTATATTTATAAGTTGAATAGTACTATTCACAGGCTGACATGTTGTCATAGTGACAAATTATTGTTTTTTGACACTAACAAGTTTGTTAGTGGTTTTAAGTTAACTCAGAGAACTTTATCTCTGTCTTGGGAATGTAGACATATGATTGCTATGTTAATAGCATATAATATTAACGAGGTTATAGCTAATATAACAAATTGTAGTATTAGTGACGAGTCTGTGTTGTCTAGCTATACTAACAACATAGTGATTAATTATGAGTCATCATGTACAAAGGAGGATCCACCTATAATACCAACATCTTTGGAGGCCACTACCAGTCAGATAGGGTATTCTCTTCCTGCTGGAATTCATACAGACATTCTAGACTCTTCCATTGTAGTTGTGGAGGTCACTCCGGATAACTTTTTAAACTAGTTAGTAAGACAACAGAAGTTACCCTTTCAAATAACCAATTATTATTAGAGAATAATAAAAAGGTATCTTCTGGCAATATTACACATAAGAAAAAACCAAAAGGGGGGCAACATACTTTAAAATTATTCAATCAAAATATCCAAGGTTGCTCTTCCAAATTACTGGAAATAGAATTGTTTTTAGAAAATACTAAGTTTGATGTTGTTTGTTTAACAGAACATTGGTTAAAAGATCATCAAGTAATGTCAATTAACTATGATAATTATTATGTAGTTAGCCATTTCAGCCAAAAACGTATGATACATGGCGGATCATTAATATTAGTAAAAAATTATATTCAATCGAAAGAACGAAAAGACATAATCGGGCTGTCTGTTGAACACACCATTGAATTGTCCTGTGTTGAGCTAGATAAGCATGTTATAGTATGTGTATACAGACCTCCAAGTTACCAGAATCTATCTATGTTTGATTCTGTAATGGAAGATGTGTTAAATAAACAAAATGGTAGTAGTAAGTCAATAATCATATGTGGTGATTTTAATATTAATATATTAGAAAATAACGTTAATACTGTCAAACTATTAAGTCTTTTCAGGTCATTTGACTTGTCAAATGTTTTTAATGAACCAACCCGAGTGACAGCTTCTTCTGCCACTTGTATAGATAATATTTTCTGTAATTGTGATTACTTACATAAACAAATTGTAAATAAGTTGCCATCTGATCACAGCGGACAAACAATAACATTTTGCTCCTACATGCCTTTACAAAAAATTCAAATAAGGTTTAGGCCAATTACATGTAGAAATCTAGAGAAATTAAATAATGTTTTGGCAAGTAAATTATGTATTCAGAGTTTTGATAATATATGTGACCCAAATGAGTTCTACGAAGAGTTCTTTTCACTATTAAACAAACAATTCATTGACACTTTTCCACTAAAGACTAAAACTATTTACACAAAATTCTTATTTAGTGATTGGACGACTCCAGGTATTCGTAAAAGCAGGGAAAAACTTTTTGAACTTTATGGCCTAAAGCAACATATGAATAATACAAGCTTTCATCAGTATGTTGCAAAATATTCTAAAACTTTTAAAAGTGTGTGCAAAATGGATAAAGCTCTTCACATTAGCAATAAAATAAAATCAGCTGATGATAAAATAAAAACTACCTGGCAAATAATTAATAATGAAACCGGAAGGAAAAAACAGCGTAATACTGAATTTAATTTAGAGACTGCACATGGTCCCATCAACTCAGATGTAGAAATAGCTCAGGAATTTGAAAACTTTTTTTGCTAATATTCCCCATAAAACCACTGAAGCTTTAAATTCCTCACCCGCGCTTTCGGCTGCCTTACTTAGAAAGAATGTAAAGGCATGCCCTTTGGAGTTTATGTTTCAGCATACAGACCCCCAGACTGTTATAAAAGCTTTTAAAGATCTTAAAATTAAATCAACAGAAGATCTGTGGGGAATGTCTGTAAAAGTATGTAGATCAGTCATCGAAACCATTGCGCCTTATTTAGCTTTCATATTTAACACTAGTGTAGACCAAGGCGTCTTTCCGGATCTCATGAAACACAGTAAAGTAGTTCCTTTGTTCAAATCCGGTGATAGCAAGGAACCCAACAATTATAGGCCAGTGTCAATTCTGCCAGTTCTCAGTAAGGTGTTTGAAAAGTTGATACTCAATCAAATGTTACGTCACTTTAATAAAAATTTCATCTTTCATGACCAACAGTACGGTTTCACCAAAGGGCGCTGTACCACTGACGCCGGTGTCACCCTAATAAAGAACATTTTTAACGCTTGGGAAGAAGCACAAGATGCCATTGGAATCTTCTGCGACCTCCCGAAGGCGTTCGATTGCGTACACCATGAGACACTTCTGCTGAAACTGGACCACTATGGGATTAGGAATACAGCTCATGATTTGTTAAGATCATACCTGAAAGATAGAAAGGTTAAAGTTCAAGTCAACGGCACAAACTCATTAGGGTCTGAAATGGTAATGGGCGTTCCTCAAGGTTCGATATTGGGTCCATTCCTCTTTTTAGTTTATATTAATGATTTACCCCAAATATTTCTAAATCAGCCAAAGATGGTGTTATTTGCAGATGACACATCATTGATCTTTAAAATAAACCGACGGTCACCAAATCTTGACGACGTGAATAGCTCTATTGTTCAGGTCCAAGATTGGTTTACGGTAAATAATTTGGTACTAAATAATAAAAAAACCAAATGCATTAGATTTAAATTACCAAATGTTAGAAGTAGCGAATGTGACATCATATTGAATGGAGAAAAACTGGAATTTATTAATCAAACAGTTTTCCTTGGAATCACGCTAGACGAGAAATTACAATGGGGACCCCATATAACATCTCTCGCGGGGCGGCTAAGCTCGGCCGCTTGTGCTGTTAGAAAGATAAGACAGTTAACAGATGTAGAAACCGCGCGTTTGGTCTATTTTAGCTACTTCCACAGTATTATGTCGTATGGCATTTTACTGTGGGGTCGGCCTGCTGACATTGAATCCATCTTTGTTTTACAAAAAAGAGCTGTCAGAGCCATTTATAATCTACGTCGTCGCGAATCTCTCAGGGAACTATTTAAAAAGATTAATATTATGACGGTACCTTGCCAATTCATTTATTCAAATATTATGTATGTGATAAAAAATCTACGTCTTTTTAATAAAATAAGTGATAGACATAATTTTAATACTAGAAATAAAGATAAAATAGATCAACCATTTTTCAGACTATCTAAAGTAAATACATCTTTTATGGGGTACTGTGTTAAATGTTACAACAGAATACCTTGTGATATATTAGAATTAAATGAAAGGACATTTAAAAATCATATAAAAAGTACACTTTGTAAACAAGCATATTACAAATTAGAGGATTATATCCAAGATAAAAATGCTTGGAAACATGCTGGTCCTGCTCCATAGGACAATTCAGAATCTAGACAAAATCGAACTGGTTGCTAATTTAATTGTATATTTTTTTTTTTTTTTACATTTATTTTATTTTTTGTGATTACTTGAACTCACACACTGACTTATTATTAGTATTACTTATTATAATGTTAGAAATATAGTATAATTTTACAATGTTTGTAAGTATGTGAGCACCATGCATCTATCACATAATTAATTTATGTCATTCCTTCATTTTTCATTCTTTTTACCTATCGTGGTATAGTAATCTTATTCTAGGTGCATTGTCTTCACATATAATTATATAATAAGTGTATACAAGATATAATGCTTTTTTTAAAAGAGTAACGGTGGAGTTTCTTGCCCATTCTTCTCCATACGAAAACTACCTTTTGGAATGGGCGACTAGAATCAGTTTTATTATTTTTGGCGTTCGACGTTCAAAAGTGCCTTTTTTGTGCCTAATTGAAATAAATTATTTGACTGACTTTGAACCCTCAAAGGAATTTATCCTGGAAATGAAACAACTTCAACTCTAGGCAGCTTCAAAATGCAAATATTCAAAAAACACGACAAACCTTATGCCCATGAATTTCATGTTGTCAAAAATATTAGCCTAAGTTCCGATGGCATCATAGGCAACGACCTCCTGAAAAACCTTGGTTGTCAAATTGACTATTGTCAGGAAGCCTTACAGATAGATGAATACTACATTAAATTAAAATTCGCTGAACCATTATATAACATTCCACCTCGCACGGAAACCGTAATTGAATGCACAGTAAGCAATCCAAATATAAGAGAAGGTATGATCGTAGACCAACACATCTCTGATTCGTTATTAGTTGCCAATTGCATCGTTAACGTGAAAGAAAATAACCGTATTAACATTACGGTCGTCAAAATCTCCGACGAATCCGTCGTACTCCAATCTAATCTTAACCTAACACTAGAACCTCTAGACATTCAAGCTTGTTTGAATCCTCATGAATCATTGCCTCTTACCAATGCTTCTGCAAGAACCAACAAAGTTCTCAAGCATCTTAGGATTTCTCACCTAAATGAAGAGGAATCTAATGCCCTATTACAAATCTGCGCAGATTTTTCCGATATTTTCCATCTTCCAGATGATCAGCTCACATATACTACCACTGCCGAACATAACATCAGAACAAATACAGATATCCCTATCCAAATTAAATCTTATAGGTTCCCTGAATGTCACAAAAAGGAAGTCGAAAATCAAATTAACAAAATGCTAGAACAAAACATAATAACACCTTCGAATTCACCATGGTCCTCACCCATTTGGGTTGTACCCAAAAAGCTGGATGCATCGGGACAGCGAAAATGGAGAGTCGTTATTGACTACAGAAAACTCAATGACATTACTCTTGGAGAAACATACCCTATTCCACAAATAACAGAAATGTTAGTCCAATTAGGGAAAAGCCAATATTTTACAACTCTAGATTTGGCTTCAGGCTTCCATCAAATTCCGATATCTAAGCAAGACGCTCCTAAAACCGCCTTTTCCATACCTCAAGGTCATTTTCAATTTACGAGAATGATATTTGGGCTAAAAAATGCCCCTTCAACCTTTCAAAAACTAATGAACACATGTTTATGTGGACTTCAAGGCTCTCGTTGCTTTGTCTATTTAGACGACATTGTAGTCTATTCCCCTGACTTACCAAATCATATTCAGAATCTATCCGCTGTTTTCAATAGGCTCAGAAATTATAACCTAAAACTCCAACCAGATAAATGCGAATTTCTATGCAAAGAAGTCGCTTATCTTGGTCACCTCATCAACAAAGACGGTGTACAACCGAACCCTAGAAAAATCAAATGTATCACTGAATTCCCAATACCAAAATGTCCAAAAGACGTGAAATCTTTTCTTGGACTCGTGTCTTACTACAGACGTTTCATACCTGACTTTTCCAAACTTGCAAAACCATTAACATCCCTCTTGAAAAAGGATACACCATTCAACTGGAACAATGAACAGCAACTCGCTTTCGAAAGTTTACAAAATAAATTAGTAACGTCACCAGTACTAGCATATCCTGATTTTTCCAAACCCTTCATCCTTACCTGCGACGCTTCCAATTTTGCTGTTTCTGCTATATTATCCCAAGGTCCTATAGGAAAGGACCGTCCAATCGCTTACGCGTCTCTATCTCTCAACAAGGCTGAATGTAACTATAGCGTTACTGAAAAATAATGCTTAGCCATTATCTTTGGAACTAAAGCCTTTCGCCCCTATCTTTACGGAAATCGATTCACCATAGTCACAGATCATAAGCCCTTGCAATGGTTATTTAACTGTAAGGATCCTGGTTCTAGGTTAGTACGCTGGCGACTTAAATGAGAAGAATTTGACTATGATATTGTATACAAGAAAGGGAAAATTAATACTAACGCTGACGCATTGTCTCGGTTTCTAATCCACCCTATTCAAGGTAAACCTTCGCCGACCTCTGATCCTGTACTACTAGATCTCGCACTGAATTCGACGACCTCTTGGAGGACCCTCTTATAATCCTACCATCACCCATTCCGTTCTCCTTCGAGAATAACGACATACTAGACCAAGAAATAAACACCGACTCTAATATATTACAAAATCCTATACCACAAGCTGAACCAACACTATCCCCGGATCTCATAGATTTAGGGACGAATTTACCTTATCTTGACATTAGCCCTGACAGTGCTGATCTCAACCTTGACTTTGACTCATTACAAATCCCTTCGCCAAAAGAACAATCAAATATAAATGACGATAATTACTCCAAATTCCTAAAATCAATTCCAAATAAAGAAAATATATGCAACACAATCCTAAGAGAACACAACGAAAACCTCCTAAAGACAACCTGCAAAACAATATTAATTCCTACATCCCTAGATTTAGATAAATCAAACCCCTACATCTCTGAAATTCTCCTGAATTCCGGCAACCAAGACGAAATCCTTAACTCTGAAAAAGAATTACACCGTTTTCTAAAAACTGAATATGAAAACAAGACTGTTTACTTCATCTTCACAAAAGTTCACCATTTTGATGAATCATCTTATCCCGCTATTTACGACACTCTGAAACAAGTAAGAAACGAAATCCTGAATTCTGAACAAACAACAGACATTGCTTGTATCTTTGATTTCAAAAACCCATTTGACCATCACTCCTACACAAAAATTTACAATATCCTAAGTCACATTTTTAACAATACAAAAATTCAGATCCATGTTTACCTAAATAAAACAATATACCCCACTCTGAGCGAAATACATAAAATAATGCGTGAGAACCATGACATTCCTACAGCCGGTCACTTAGGGTCGACACGAATGTACAATAGAATTCGGGAACAATTCTATTGGAAAGGCATGCAAAGTGATATAGAAGACTATGTCAAGAAATGTAAATTATGTCAAGAAAATAAAGCATTAAGAAAATTAAATAAAACTCCTATGGAGATCACTACTACATCCACAGCTCCGTTTCAGAGAGTGGCTTTAGACATAGTAGGACCCTTACCCGAATCTACTTAGGAGTGTATAACTATAACTCAGACTCGCATATAAAAGGAGACTTCTGACACATTGAAGAAAAATCTAGTCTGGAAACGCTTGAGGACTCATCTCCTGTATAAAAGTCTCATAAATTGGACGTTATTGATTTCCCTTGTAAACATACTCGAGTCCCGATACTGCGTCCCTGCCAAGAGAGCCATCCACTACCTGTGATCCTGTCAAAACAATTGGGAGGCTGGTTGCTTCGAAGCTGACGAGGCCTGACCAGAGTGCCGTATCATACCTCCCTCATAAAACCTCCCACCTTTATATTTCTGAGAGTAGGTAGGTTAGTTATTTTTTTAATTATTTCTGTATTTTTTAGATAAATTTAATAATTTAAATATTTAACTTTCTACTTACTCTTTTATTTTTAATAGGTAAGTAGATTCGTTACAGTTTGGCACCCAATGTAAAATCAAAACTAGCCCTATCCAATCCTTTTCAAAATTCTAAAACAAACTATCACTAGTACTATTTCCTTTTGGACTCTTATTTGGCTTAGTCTCTTTTTTATAACATGTATTAGGTTTCTGATAGGTCTAATACTAACTTACTTTTCCTCTTCAGCCCTCCTCTTGAAGACTTCTTTACTCAACACATCTACATACTTAACAAACTTATTCTGCACCCCACACACTTGCACACTACTACGTTTACCCAGTGGTAATCGTATCCATTCTTCGCTTGTGAGTGTTTTAAAACCATTCGTGGTCACTTACAAGTTGGGGTTTGGCTTACTCTACGACGTATTATAGGAGAATATCCTATAATCGTTTATACAAACCTAAACATCTACATAACACCTATTCCAAATACTTCACTACCCTACACTCGTACTCTTTAACACTCTTGAGTCCTCTTTAACACTCTTGAGTCCTCTTTAACACTCTTGAGTCCTCCTTAACACTCTTGTCCTCCTTAATACTCTTGAGTTCTCTTTAACACTCACTCTCTTGAGTTTTCATTAACTCGTTATTAACCCTCATTTACCTCATTTACCCATTTACCGCATTTCACACATTTTTATCCTCTTCAAATTATTTTTTTAATTATTTTCTTTGAACTTTTAAACAAAGCTGAGCTAGAATATGAAATCAAAATAAAATTAGAGGAACCAAAAGATACAGTAATACAGCTTAAAAAACAAATTCTTCAACTCGCACCTCAAACTCCCTCTGAAGATATTTTAGACTCGTTATTGGATGTTAAAACTGATTTGGACGAACTTACCACTACACTAAATTATATCGAATCAAAAATACTATTGTTAGAACAGGGTAATCATAGACTCAACAAAAAAATTAAAACTTTTATTAATCATCTATTTCATCGACTAGAGAGGATCGATACTGATTCAGATCCCTCAGAGGTAAATCGTTTAACTCAAACTAAAGAGAGATTTTTTACCTTAGAATCAAAATTTAATTCTTTAACAACTGTTTCCAACGACAGCAACCCTCAACCTACAGCAGTCAACCGTCCCTATTCTACTCCTAATAGTTCCAATGAGACGATGTTTCATACTATACTCCCCGATATTCAGTCTCAACCTCTAAACTCTATTCCCAATAATTCCCTTAACGAATTAAAACGAATAAAATACGACGGAAACTCTTATCCTCGTTAATTTATCCAGAAAATTCAGGAATTTAGTATTTCTAGGAGTATTTCTTCAAACAAATTATTTGATCATGCGTTCGAATTACTTACCGATAACGCTTTACACTGGTACCGTTTTAAACGTGACTCTTTGTTATCATGGGACGAATTTTGCGAAGCTTTGATTACAGACTTTGGCGGTTTTGACTATGACCATACATTATTAGAAGCCATTAATAGTCGAACTCAAGGCAAGGATGAATCTATAGTTATTTTTATTTCCATACTGACTGGCATGTTTTCCAGACTTTCAGTAAAACTATCGGATACTAAAAAACTCGAAATCATTATTCGTAACATCCGTCCTTGTTACTCACCTTATATCGCGAATAATAATATTAACTCTATTCTTGCGCTTATTTCATGTTGTCAAAAATATGAAGAATTCCTAGACAAAGAGAAACGTTTCAGCGAACCTCAAACTACAAATAGTCCTTTAACTGTCGAATTTAATTATAAACCTTCTAATTTAACGTCAAAGCCTTCAACCTCTAACGCGTTTTCCACTAGAACAAATTTTAATCGTTTTAACAATAAACCTCAAGTTAATACAATTAATAAAACCATTCCCAATTTATTGTATGCTGAACGCTAAAGACAATATTTTGAAAATTTATCATGAGTAACATCAACAACAACCAACAAATACACCAACAACCGACAACATCAACATCAACGATGTGTCAATCGTCACTCACCGACGAGGAGAGGAATCTCTTCGCATTTGACGATATAATTGTCACCGCAACGGAGGAGACCGGGACGAGTACCAGAGACGTAGAGCCATAGCTGTATCTCGAGAGTTTAGAGACTCGAGTAGGCAAGGCGCTGAAAGCCTCAAAGGGATTCACAGACCTAGTCGAAATCGCCGAAGCTTATGGTGATGATAGAAAGATGAACATCAGACTGACAAATACACCTATGTCGTCCGATGAGTTCGAAGCCCTGGTATCGGGAATGGAGCGTAAAGACGTAGCCACAATAGAGACACCCTTAGGGGAGTTTCATGTGCCTGTGCCTACTGCTCAAGCATTACCAAAATACCAAAAGGTATTGAACACAGCCGCAGCGGCGAGTATCAAAACTCTGCACGACTTGTCTCTTCTGACGAGCCAGAGCAGTGTGACTGTAGCTAAGGTCACGAGAATATGCAAGGAAGCAGTCTCACATCACGCTAAAACAATCCAACGAAAAGACATCATGGAGAGTATCCTCTCTGTGCTGATGATTGAGCGTGTGAAGGAGCGCTACTTAGCCAACATTTGTGATCAATATAGTAAGCCTGAAATGTGGGTGGATGCACTTACACAAGGCCTATGGGTAGTCAGCCCAAGTGATTCTCATCCAGCTTTAAGCGCTGCGAGATCGCGGAAGGTGACGTCACTTTACGAGCTTGACGAAAACCAGACACAAAACCTTATATCGCTTGCGTTCTCGACTAAACCGAGAGAGAGAGCTGCTGCAAAGCTAAACCTGTTTTCTCGAGTCAAAGGAGCCAAGAGAGACGATATAAAGAGCGACCCAAAGAGAGTGCTTTCAATAGTATTTTCGGAGTCAGAGCTCACACAAGCGGAGATTAAAGCGATGGTCTTCAACAAGTCACGAGACACACAACCTTCGTGCCCTCTATGCACCACTTCGGTGGAGCTAGACGGTGTCACGTATCATCAAGAGTGTGACGTCATCAAATGGCTTGTCGAAAACTTTTTCTTTAAATACGACCGCCAATTAGGAATACTGTCAACTCAGAGAGTTATATTTCTAGACCACAACCAACGCGCGATGCTTGAATCAATTCAGAAGTATCACCGAACGTTAAACAACTCCTTCAAAATCAGAGGAGGAGCCAAGTACGTCGTGATGCAGAAGGAAGGCGATGGCATCAAAACGCTAACAAACCTGCAAACCAACCCAAACTTTGTCCCCGGGACTGAAGAGTGGCTGGACAAGCAGAAGAGAGAGGAGGCCGCGAAGCGCAAGCATTAGCAAAGCCAAAATCTCAATGAGTAGCTAAGTTAGAATAGTTAGTCTAGCAATTAGTTACATATAGTATTAATTCTGTTACTTTATTTTCTTTAATTTTTAAAATAAATAGCTTTAGGGTGTCACACAGACGCTTTAGTGTTATTTTTAGTAATTTAGTTTATTTTGTTATTATTGCTATTTAAGTTAACCTTTAAGTTTTAAACTATCTAAATCCATGCTTAGTGGCAGCAGTGACGTTGTGAATGATAGTGGTAGTGCTTATCAACCTTCGACATCACTACAGAGCACCCTGGAGAGATGTCCGCTGTGTACCCAGGCACGGTTTTTTAAAGGTAAGCGGGGTCTGAATGTGCATATTGGAAAGGCGCACAGACCCCCAAATGCACCCTCCTCAGACCCTGTCTCAACAGCTATACCAACCACACCAGCTACATCCACTTTTGCCCCGTTTTGGAAAACACTTTCAAAATTCAAAAACTCTATTCCTGTTTTGAAGCGAGTTCCCCGTGGCGCTAGACCTTTAGTGGCACAACACCTAGCAAGTTGCGTTCGTCTTGCCGCCCGGGAGAACTCGCAAAGTGCTTGGGAACAGTTGCTCACCTTCCCTTACAGAATTCTACATGTACAGAAGAATTTGGCAACCAAAAAGACTTTAACTGCACAAATTAAAGAAAACTGTAATACTTCGGCTCTTCATTTAGATTCCAAATTACCGACACAAAGATATACCTCCTCAAGAGGTATATCCCAACTAGTACAATCCAAGTTAGGAGAAGGTGACATAAGCGAAGCAGCCAGGATTCTGTTTAGTAGTGATGTGGTGGCACCATGTTCCCCAGACACACTTGCAGCTCTGGAGAGCAAACACCCTGCCCCAGTGGATGGTCTTTCTTTTCCCGACCCCCCTGATCTGGATAATCACTCCCTCACCATTACAGGTCGAGAGTTGGTCACAGCCGTCTGCTCCTTCCGGAGTGGCTCTGCTGGCGGCCTCGATGGCCTGGGTCCTCAGCACCTTAAGGACCTTATTTGTACAGGCGCCGGGACAGCTGGTGAGTTGCTCTTGAGGGAGCTTACGGCTCTGATTAACCTTATGCTCTCTGGTGAACGAGTCCGTCATAGACGTTTTATACGGAGCCAATCTATGCGCCCTGCGTAAGAAGGATGGTAGTATTCGTCCCATTGCCGTGGGCACTACTTACCGTCGTATGGCAGCCAAGATTTGTTGTAAATTTTATGGTGAGGCTGTTTCGGAAAAATTTCAGCCCCTGCAGCTAGGTTATGGCTCCAAAGGGGGCTGTGAGGCTGACGTACACGCCTTGTCGACCTACCTAAATTCTGGTAAAGGAGAGATCATCCTGAAGGTTGACATAAAGAATGCCTTCAATTCTGTTAATAGGGACACCTTGCTGGCAGAAACTAAAAAAGAAATACCCCAAATCTATAGTTTCCTTTGGCAATGTTACAGACACCATTCTAAATTACTGTATCGGGATAACCTTTTGGAATCTGCTGTTGGCTGTCAACAAGGTGACCCTCTCGGGCCCGTGATTTTTAGTTTAGCCATTCACCCAATTATCCGACGGTTAAATTCCAAATTTAACGTTTGGTATCTTGACGATGGAACCTTGGGAGGCGATGTAGATACTGTTTTAAATGACCTAAATTTCTTAAAAAACGTACTTCATTCCATTGGCCTTGATCTCAATCTTTCGAAATGTGAACTTTACTTAGCGGACAGTACTGACAGACAACTGACGCTTCCCAAATTTAACGCCATAGCTCCAGAAATTAAAATTATTGAAAAAATCTCTCTTCGTCTCCTTGGGTCTCCAATCTTCGAGAATTCATTTCCCGTTTTTATTGAGGAAAAAATACAAAATTTCAAAGACGTTTCGGAAAGATTGTTACAAATTAATATGCATTCGGCCATCACCTTAATTCGTTACTGCTGTTTCGGCCCTAAATTAACATATTTTCTTCGCGCTTCCCATTTATGGAAGCACACTCACCTTTTAGAAAAAATGGACCAAATTATCAGACACACATTAACTTCAATTTTAAATGTGGCCATGGACGACCGAGCTTGGGCGCAAGCTACTCTTCCCATTCGTATGGGAGGCCTCGGCGTCCGTAAAATTTCTAGTGTTAGTTTACCGGCTTTCATATCCTCGGTCCACGGCACTGAGAAATTAATCAGGAAAATTCTAACCTCCACACTGATTGATTTTGATGTGCCGTGCTTCACTGAGGCAATGGACGCCTGGAGACTCGCTTGCCCGAACTCAGATTTACCCGATTATCCATCTTCCCAAAGACGATGGTATGAGCCGCTCTGCAGAGTAGTACAGAACAATTTACTTAACACGTCTGCTACCACTGCGGAGCGTGCGCGCCTGCTGGCTGTGGGTAAGTGGGAATCGGGTCTGTGGCTTCATGCACTACCGTCGTCGATCATAGGCACTTTGCTCGACGACACTACCTTCCGCCTCGCTGCTTCCCTACGATTAGGAGCTCCTTGTTGTTCTCCTCATCGCTGTCACTGTGGCGAAGTTGTCAACAGTCTCGGACATCATGGCCTGTCTTGCAGCCGAAGTGCGGGTCGCTTAGCACGGCATGCGAACATTAACGACATCATCCGACGAGCTCTTGTCACCGCCGGCGTTCCAGCTTTATTAGAACCCAATGGCTTGGCACGCGACAGTGGCAAGAGACCGGACGGCATGTCTTTATCTCCATGGAAGGTGGGTAGGCCTTTAGTGTGGGATGCAACTTGTGTCGACAGTCTTGCGCCATCCCATCTTCCTGGCTCGGCGTGCTGTGCTGGTGCTGCTGCTGCGGCTGCAGAAAACCTCAAGCGGCGTAAGTATAATAACCTTACAGGTAATTATATTTTCGAGCCGTTTGGGGTTGAAACCCTCGGGCCGTGGGGTCCGAGTGCTCACGGCCTCTTCAATGATATTTCAAAACGGCTATTTGACACTTCCCGTGACCCAAGGGCTGGTTTTTACCTTGGGCAGAGGCTAAGCATTGCCATACAACGTGGCAATACGGCCAGTCTCTTGGGTACATTACCAGTCGACAGCGATGCGGATGAATTTTTCGACGCCATATTTTAATTTTTCAATAGGTTTAGTTAAGTTAGTTTTAGTTTTATAACTTTTATTTTCATTATTATTATGTAAAATCACAAATAAATGTTCCATTAAAGCTAAGTAAATCATTAACAAAACTAATAATAATGCTTTTTGTGTACGCTGCCGCATTAATGGTCATACACTAACTAATTGCTCGCAACCTCTTACATTAATTGTTTGTTTCAAATGTGGTTTAAAAGATGTTAAATCTATTGATTTCCCTAATTGTAATAAAATAATAAAACTCAAAAAACAAAAGTTCACCACCACCATTTCCACCCAAAGTCTGGAGTACGTATCTACTAGAAAAGGAAAATATATATATTATTATTATGCTAATAGTCATTAGGCCTACTAACGTTATGCTAATAGTCATTAGGCCTACTAACGTTATGCTAATAGTCATTAGGCCTACTAACGTTATGCGAATCAAATTTATGCCAAAACAAATTAGTCTTTAAGATGATTATGCCAACATAAAATGTATGCCTAAAAAAATTATGCCGAAGTATAATTATGCCAAAACAAATTGTGCCAAAATCGTTATGCCGAAGTATACTAGGACAAAGAACATTATGCGAAAAGAAGGGATCCCTAAACCCAGCTTATCAATTAACACTTTGGTATATCGTAAAGCAGACCGAAGTTCTTCAAACGCTGAATCTATTTTTTTTTTTGTTGAATATTCGAGTAACACAAAGTCATCAGCATATTGAGTTATATTAACCTGGTTAACGTTCTTACATATGTGTAGTGTTAGAATATTAAATAAAAGTGGAGCCAATGGGTCTTCTTGAGCTAACCCACGACCAGTAAATCTAACAATCTCACAATCGCACGTCGCCACTTGCAGATGTCTATTTGATAAAAAGGACCATTAATAAATACAGATTTTTGACCCAACCCCAAAGTGATCTAAAATATGTAACAGGCAAGGAATATCAACATTGTTATAGGCGCTTTCGATGTCTATAAAACACGCCGCTGAAACCAAGTTTTTAGAAAATCCTAGTTGAATTTCAGAAACCAATCTCGTAAGGTTATCCAGACAAGATCGTGCCTTACGAAAACCCACCATGTCCTCAGGAAAAAAACAGTGTTTTTCCAAGAACCACTCTATACGTTTGCCCAAAATAGCATGAAATTGTTTACAAATACAAGATATCAGGGAAATAGGACGTAACGATGAAGATGAACTACTATGCTTGGGAATTGCAACTATTTTAATTTGACGCCATTGTAGGGGAACAAAACCGAGAGAGAAACATTGATTATATATTAAAAGTAACATATATTTACCGGAAGGCGGAAGGTGTTTAATCATGGAAAAGGAAATTTAGGAAAGGAAAGACGCGAAAGTATACTTTGAAGGCGGGGCATAAAGTGTTTCCATCATACTATAGCCTAGGTAAGTCTAAAAATACAGGTTATCCTTCTGACGAATATATTTCAGTAACAGAATCAGGCGCGGAAATTAAACTTCAAGCTATTTTGAACAAAACTGCTGAACGTTTGAAGCGCAAAGTGAAGTGCTTAGAAATATGTATTCTAATTCGTCATAAACATTAATTAGCAAATGGGGTTGTGATGGGAGTTCGGGCCACAGTACCTACAAACAAAAATTTTAGAACATTGATGCTACTGACAAGTTCCTGTTTGTATTTCCTTTTGTTCCTTTAAAGTTGAGTGATGGGCATAATATAATTTGGCAAAATCCAAGACAGACTTCGTCTACTCTTTATTGCCGACCCATCAAATTTATATTTTCGAAGGAAACAACTGAATTTACTACAATAGAAACTACTAAAGTGCTAGAAGAGATATCTCAAATTCTGCCAACAACATGTAATATCGGTAAATCTCAAATATCTGTAAGTTTTTTACCAACGATGATTGACGGGAAAGTGTGTAATACTTTGACCAACACACGCTCTGCACAAAAATGTTATATTTGTAGCGCTGTAGTGACCTACACACTTAAAGTCATTTCATCAATTTAAATTGTCAAAGTTAAAGCAAATCAAATATAAATTATGTATTTCTTAAATAAAATTAATTATAATTTATATACACATATTTACAAAAGAACTTAAAACTAGACTTATTTATAATCAACATATAAAATAAAACTATTTACAATAATAACTTTAACTTAATATTCAAATAACAAACAGACAAGTACAAACATTGTATTAGTAGTAATTTCTTATCAGTTGGCCCGGCGTAGCTATGACGCGTCTATTGTTCCACCGACAACCGGCGCTCGCGCTACGTCACGCGAACCGTGTGCGTGAGCGGGACAGCATCATCATGCGTGGCTCTCATGCACCCGGCCGTACTGACGACGCGCGCGCCGTGATTTGCAAAATCAGTATGCTCACTGCGCGCATAGCTTTATGTAGGAATCTCGCGATCCTAGTTTCGCCTCGCTAACCCTTAGGACCTTGTTGTGTTATGTTTAATTGCGTATCCGTGCTGTTCTATATTTCTACCACTCCTTCTTATTAAGTGTAACTCTTGTGTGTGTGTGTGAACTGAAACCTGTGTCTGTGTACCAATAAACTTTCATTCTTCTTCTTGTGTACTTGTGACTTATTACTTCACTTCCTATTTCCACCTACCACACACATCACAACCACTACATTGGTGACCCCGTTCAAGAGTACGAAGATGAGTGAGGACAAAGCGTGTACGAATCAAGATGTGTCGGCAGCGGAAACATTTCGCGTGGGTGTGCGCATACCACCGTTCTACCCAGAGAAACCAAGTCTCTGGTTTAACCAGATGGAGGCGCAGTTCATCCTGGCGAGCATCAAGTCGGATGAAACCAAATTCTTTTACATAACTGGCAACCTAGATCCGCAGTACGCTGCCGAGGTCGAGGATATTATCGGCAACCCTCCACCAACCGGAAAATACGAAAAGTTAAAAGGTGAGCTCATTAAGCGCCTATCGGCATCGCGTGAGAAAAAGGTGAAGCAACTTCTTATGCATGAGGAACTGGGCGACCGGAAGCCGTCACAATTTTATCGCCACCTTCTCAACCTCGCTGGCCCAGGTGTACCGGAGGAGTTTCTGCGAAGTATATGGACTAGCCGCCTACCCGCAAACACACAGGCCATCGTAGCGTCGCAGTTGAGGATGGACCTGGCTGAACTAGCAGAGCTGGCGGACCGGATCCACGACGTCGTCGGTACCCAGTTGGCATCAACAGCAGCCATATCTACTGCTGCATCGGCGAGTACTGCGGGTACCAGTGTATTCTCAGAGATCGCCGCTCTGACCAAGCAGATGGAGAAGCTGGCGGGTAAGGTGGAGCGACTGTCTCGCTCCAGAGAACGGTCTCATAGTCGCATGCGATATCGATCAGGCTCATCCCGATCAGAATCCAGCTACAGGAAGTACCCGCAGTGCTGGTACCACCAGAAGTTCGGAGACCGGGCTAAAAAGTGTGTGAAGCCGTGCGACTACCCTACATCGGGAAATGCGCGGGGCAATCAATAATGGCGGCCGATGATTGTCCGAGTGCTGGTCGCTTATTCGTCACCGATCAAAGGTCAAAGATGCAGTTTTTGGTCGACACCGGCAGCGACCTCTGTGTCTACCCCCGATCGGCATTATCAAATCGACGAGAGAAGACTAACTACCAATTGTGCGCGGCCAACGGTACTCAGATAAATACATACGGGTACATAAACGCCACTCTGAACCTACGGTTGCGCCGTGACTTTGCTTGGCGATTTATCGTTGCCGATGTTACAAGGGCAATAATAGGCGTGGATTTTCTATCTTTTTATAATTTGGTTGTTGATTGCAGAAATCAACGCCTCATCGATAACCATACAACGCTCTCCACCCCGGCGTCGCCCGTGCGTCGTTCTGATGATGTCTCCTCGGTGAGGGTAAGTTTGGGTGATTCCGCGTATACACACATACTACGGGAATTCCCCGAAATCACTCGCCCACATGGTATACACCGCACTCCCAAACACAATACAACACACCATATCCGGACTACACCAGGGCCACCAGTATCCTGTACACCACGCAGATTGGCCCCAGACAAACTGCAAATTGCCAAGGCCGAATTCGAGGCCATGTTGCAATGTGGAACCTGTCGTCAATCCGAGTCACCATGGTCGTCACCTCTCCACCTAGCGCCGAAGAAAGATGACGGATGGCGCCCCTGTGGCGACTACAGAATGCTGAACGCACGTACCATCCCGGACCAGTACCCCATTCGACACATCCAAGACTTTGCTCATAGTCTGTCTGGCTGTACCGTCTTCTCTCAGATTGACCTGGTGAAAGCATACAATCAGATTCCATTGAATCCAGATGATATCCCGAAAACTGCGATCACGACGCCGTTCGGTCTTTTCGAATTCCCGTTCATGACGTTCGGTCTTCGAAATGCCGGACAGACGTTTCAGCGCTTCGTGGATGAAATGCTCAGGGGTCTGGATTTTACGTACGCTTATTTGGATGACTTCTTGGTCTACTCAAAAGACCAGAAGACCCATGAGCACCACCTGCGTCAACTCTTCACCAGACTCAGAGACTACGGTATGGTCATCAACAGTTCCAAGTGTGTCTTCGGAGTGTCGGAGGTAAACTTCTTGGGCTACCACATCTCAGCCAAGGGAACAAGACCATTACCATCGAAGGTCGAGGCTGTACAAAATTTTCCCGCTCCCAAAACCATAAGAGAGCTACGGAGATTTCTTGGGATGCTCAATTTTTACCGCAGGTTCATCCCAGGCGCAGCAAACTATCAGGCACCCTTGAACACTCTGCTTATCGGCTCAGTGAAGGGTTCACACCCGGTCAATTTTTCAACCGAGGAGCATAAGGCATTCCAGAACTGCAAGGACAGCCTTTGTCAAGCAGCACTGTTGGCGCATCCAGACTTCAGTGATAAGTTGGCGTTGGTCACAGATGCTTCCGACAAGGCCATTGGCGCAGTCTTGCAACAGTTGAATGCAGGAGCATGGGAGCCGCTTGCTTTCTTTTCGCGCAAGTTAAGTCCAGCACAGGTTAAGTACTCTCCATATGACCGCGAATTGCTCGCCATCTACGAGAGTATCAAATATTTCCGACACATGTTGGAGGCTCGTGACTTTGTGATTTACACAGACCACAAGCCACTGACATTCGCCTTCCACTCTCGTAAGGAGAATTGTTCCCCACGGCAGTTCCGTCACCTGGATCTAATAGCCCAGTTTACAACAGACATCAGGCATGTGTCTGGCAAAAATAATGTTGTGGCAGACACCCTTTCGCGCGTCGAGGAGATTACACAACCAGTGCCCGTCGAAAAGATCGCTGCAGCTCAACTTGACGACCTCGAGCTGAAGCAACTGCTAGATGGGATTACCGCATTGCGCCTGCAACAGGTCAGGGTACCAGGTTCACAAGAGCAACTATATTGCGACGTTAGCACCCCTACGCCACGACCATTTGTGCCCAAGGAATTGCGCAGACCAATTTTCACAAGCCTGCACTCCTTGAGTCACCCAGGCACCAAGGCATCCGCAAAGTTGGTGGCTGACCGATATGTTTGGCCTGGTGTTAGGAAAGACTGCCGCGATTGGGTACGTTCCTGTCTGGCTTGCCAGCGCTCAAAAACCACACGGCACGTCTTTGCTCCAGTGGGTACTTTCAAATTACCGCAATCAAGATTCGCATTCATTCACATCGATCTCGTGGGACCTTTGCCACTGTGTGAAGGGTTCCGCTATTGCCTCACTGCCATCGATCGATTTACGCGATGGCCTGAGGCAATACCGCTCACAAATATAACTGCAGAAACGGTGGCAAAAGCCTTACTGAGTGGCTGGATTGCTCGTTTCGGTTGCCCATTCGATATAGTAACAGATAGAGGTGGGCAGTTCGAATCAGCGCTCTTCAAATGCCTGTCTATAATCGCTGGGTTTCGACGTCGCAGAACAACGGCATACCACCCTGCCTGCAACGGTTTGGTGGAAAGATTCCACCGTCAACTTAAAGCAGCTATCACTTGCCACGCTAATGACAGTTGGGTGGAATCTCTTCCACTAGTCATGTTAGGCGTACGCAGCGCTTATAAAGAAGACGCCCAAGCTACTGCTGCCGAACTTGTTTACGGTCAACCAATACGTCTGCCTGGCGAATTCTTCGACCCACAAGCTGATGAAACGGTTGACATGACCGACTACTTGTCAAGGCTCCGGAGTATCGTCAGGAGACTGCAACCATCACCAGCAGCCAGACACAACAGCAATTTTAAATCGTTTATTTACAAGGAATTAGCTTCTTCTACCCACGTTTTCCTTAAGGACTGCACTGCTGGTGGTCTGAAACCGGCATATTCTGGTCCCCATAAGGTCATTCAAAGAGGTGAGAAAGTGTTTAAAATAATGGAAAATGGAAAACAAGTAACCGTATCGATTGACCGCATTAAGCCGGCCTTCATATTGCGTGATCCTCACACATCTTCCTCACCACCAACCACCAACTTTCATCACAACACTCCACAGTCACCACTCAACACCAACACTCATCACTACACACCTGACGCGGATAACCTGAACTTACCTTCCGCTGACGAGAGCGCCGTCAGAACGACGCGGTCAGGACGTCGCGTTAAATTTCCCGACTATTATCGCCCTTGACGGTCTCTGGAAGGGGGTGATGTAGTGACCTACACACTTAAAGTCATTTCATCAATTTAAATTGTCAAAGTTAAAGCAAATCAAATATAAATTATGTATTTCTTAAATAAAATTAATTATAATTTATATACACATATTTACAAAAGAACTTAAAACTAGACTTATTTATAATCAACATATAAAATAAAACTATTTACAATAATAACTTTAACTTAATATTCAAATAACAAACAGACAAGTACAAACATTGTATTAGTAGTAATTTCTTATCAGTTGGCCCGGCGTAGCTATGACGCGTCTATTGTTCCACCGACAACCGGCGCTCGCGCTACGTCACGCGAACCGTGTGCGTGAGCAGGACAGCATCATCATGCGTGGCTCTCATGCACCCGGCCGTACTGACGACGCGCGCGCCGTGATTTGCAAAATCAGTATGCTCACTGCGCGCATAGCTTTATGTAGGAATCTCGCGATCCTAGTTTCGCCTCGCTAACCCTTAGGACCTTCTTGTGTTATGTTTAATTGCGTATCCGTGCTGTTCTATATTTCTACCACTCCTTCTTATTAAGTGTAACTCTTGTGTGTGTGTGTGAACTGAAACCTGTGTCTGTGTACCAATAAACTTTCATTCTTCTTCTTGTGTACTTGTGACTTATTACTTCACTTCCTATTTCCACCTACCACACACATCACAAACCCTACAGCGCGACTCCTAAAATGAATGACGAATTAAAAGACTATGTCCGTAAGGAAGAACATTATGGGTTGGACATTAAAAGGTGGCAGGTCAGAGGCGATGATGATAAAGCTAGTGTAAAGCAACGTTCAGAGGAGATAAAGCAAAAGTTTAAACGTGAAATGGGCCTCATTGTAGACAAACCAAAACCTGGTTATGGTGATAAATAATACGCAGTATGACGTTTTAGAAGAGACTGACGTTTATTAGACAGTATGCATGTACCTACGTTACATAGACATAGATGGCGCTACTATACACTTACTACATTATATTTTGTTATAAGATTAACACCTCCGCTTAACAAAATTAATGAATGATCTAAAACTAACCAAAGTAACTTACAAAAACTGTGAAACGGGTAGAATGCCAAGCTTCTTAGTGAAATATTTGTGTTTTACTGATCCTAGATTTTGGTTAAAACATCTGCTGGCATTTCAGCTGTTTCAAGATAATCAATTTCAATAAAATCATTTGCTACAGCTTCTCTTATGAAGTGATATCTGATATCGATGTGTTTTGACCTACGATGAAATATTGGGTTCAAAACCAATTTTTGAGCGCTTTGGCAATCATTATATAAAACAATAGGTTCTGAAGTACCTAAAATCTCATAAAGTAAGTTCTTTAAATAAATGGCTTCCTTACTAGCTTCTGACATTGAAATGTATTCGGCTTCTGTTGAAGACAGGGCTACATTTCTTTGTTTCCTACATTCAAACGAGACAACTGTATTTGACATTTTAAAACAAAACCCAGAAAAAGACTTTCTATCATTACTGTCTGAGCCCCAGTCTGCATCTACATAACCCTTAACATAAGATTCATCTTTAGAAAATACAAGACCATAGTTTTTAGTACCTTTTAAATATTTTAAAATCCTTTTCAAATGTCTCCAATGAGTTTCATCATATGAATTATTAAACTGACTTAGATAATTAACACTATAAGCAATGTCTGGTCTGGTCAACACTGCCAGATACATTAAAGTGCCTATCAGTTGTCTATATGGATATTTATTGTCACAACAACTATTCTGAGATTTTTCTAACTTTAGATTGATCTCCATAGGAGTTTCTGCTGTTTTACAATGCAACATATTAAATCTTTTTAATAGGTTTTCTACATATTGTTCTTGATCAACAGTTATTACGATATTTTCATTTACATTGTTTTTCAAATTAACTCTTAAACCTAAACATTGTTTTATCTGGCCTAAATCTTTTATTTCAAATTTACAACCTAACTTATTTATCAAATCTGTAGTTGCCATTTCACAGTTAGAGAAAACAAAAAAAATCGTCAACAAAAAGTGCTACAATAACCTTAACTTTATCATCAAATTTTGTAAATAGACAAGGTTCATATTTTGATTTTTGATAGCCTAAACTTAACAAATAATCATTTATTCTCTGATACCAAGCACGAGATGATTGCTTAAGGCCATATATAGCTCGTTTCAATTTTAAAACTTTGTTACTCTCACTACTAGCTTCATAAGTTACAGGTTTTTGCATATACACAGTTTCCTTTAAGTAGCCATTCAAAAAGGCTGTGGTAACATCAAGATGGCGTATATCTAAACTTAGTTTTACTGCTATAGAAAATAATAACCTCAATGTGGAATATCGAAGCACTGGTGAAAAGGTCTCATGATAGTCAACACCTGCTTTTTGTGAAAAACCTTTAGCCACTAATCTTGCCCGGTACCTCACATTGCCTACACCTGCACTATCATATTTCTTCTTGAATACCCACTTGCACTGTACTATTGTTGCATCCTGTGGTTGATCGACTAATTCCCATGCATCATTTGTTCTAAATGATTCTAATTCCTGTTTCATGCTTTCTCTCCAAAACTGACTCTCTGGTCCATTTAAAGCTTCTTGAAGTGTGATATCCTTTTCATCGTAATCTATAGGCTCGGCAATACATAAATGATTATACCCAAAACGATCTGGCACTTTCCTAACTCTCTTGGAAGTGGTGTCCTCATAGTTTAAATTCACTGGTGTAATATCTGGATCAGGTACTACGTCAAAAAAACTATCTTCTGAGGTGCCCAAGGAAATATTCTCTGGAAAATATGTACAGTCACTATCTTCATATTCAACTTCAGAGTCTGTGTCGAGTGAAGATATATTCTCCTTTTTTTCCATTTTCTGTTCCTCCGCTGAAGACTTACACTCAACTGGAATATCTACAGTACTATCTTTTGATGTTTCCATTATGATGACATCTCTGCTGGTCGTAATCGAGTTATTTGCTGGGTCATAAACCCTATAACCCTTTACATTTTCAGCATAGCCAACCAAAACTAGCTCTTAGCCTTTTTATCCCATTTCAAACGCTTTTCTTTTGGAATATATGTCATCACTTTACTTCCAAAAATTCTTACATGGCTTAAGTCAGGTTTATTTCCTGTCCAAACTTCGTATGGAGTCATATTTTTTAATCCATTAACAACTGACCTATTTCTCAAGTAGACAGAGGTATTTATGGCTTCTGCCCAAAACTTTTTATGTAAACCTGCATCATAAATCAGACATCTAGCCTTTTCCACTAATGATCTGTTCATTCTTTCACTCAAGCCGTTCTGTTTGTGATGTAGGTATTTCCATATTTTATATTCATAGCAATAAGTGGGTATGTACAACCTTGCATGTGTGAGCTAGTCTCTCAATAAATCTGTTACGCGATTGACGTGGTTTTACTGCCGCCGATTCCCCGGGGTTCCCAGTGTCCGGAGATCCTTCAGTGGCGACGATTAAGTGATTTCACGCGTGTAAATTTTATGTTGCGACCAGAAAACTCTAAAGGTGCGGTGGTGTGTGGTGTTTTCTTTTCTCGTGCGAACGGTGCGGTGTAAAGTTAAATAACTGACTTAAAATGGCGGTTGGAAAGATCGGTGCGTTTGACCTAACGAAAGACAATTGGGACACGTATGTGGATCGATTAGATCAATACTTTATTGCCAACAGTGTAAAATGTGAATTAAAAGTCGCAACTTTAATTACTGTCGTTGGTAATAGTGCATATGAGTTAATGGTTAATTTATGCACACCCGTTAAACCATCCACAAAGACTTATTCGGAGTTAATAGCGGTAATGAAAGGACACTTAAACCCCAAACCGTGTATGCTCGCTGAGAGGTTCAAATTCCGGCAACGGATTCAAAAACCTGGTGAAAATATCGCGACGTACTTCTCGGAGCTTAAAAGACTGAGTAAAGATTGTTCTTTTACGGCGGACAGTTTAAAAGAAAATATGAGAGATCAATTTGTGTGCGGCTTAGTAAACGATGACATTCGGCAGAAGTTGTTTACTGAAGACGACAGCATCAGTATCGACCGGGCGTATAAGCTGGCCTTATCGATGGAGGCGGCTGAGACTAACGCGGCAATAGTGGAAGACGGTACGAGAAGAAGGACCGGCGGCAGTGCAGCGGATGCGGAGTCCATACCCGTTCATAAGATCGGGCATGACGGCGGCGGAGGAAGGCGCGGGGCGTGGGGAGGCGGCGGCGGCGGGGGCTATCGGCCGGCCGCCAGGCGAAACACTCGCTCGACGCGTGACTCACGACAATCCGGCGGCGGCGGTCCAAGTACCATAGGCGGAGCGGATTACAACTTACTTCGAGCGGGCACTAAAAATGAGGAATGCAAAGTCTGTGGAGGCAAACACAATTCGAACACGTGTAAATTCAAACTGTATGTGTGTAGAATTTGTACCCAGGAGGGACATTTGAAGAGGATGTGTCCGAAGTTGACCAAGAATAATTTATTTAACATACAAGAAGACGGGCATGGCAGCGACGACAGGTGTGGCGCTTACTCGACGGGGAGCGACAGTGACGAGGTAATAGTACCTATTAATCGCTTATCACTTGGACAGTGTGAACCTATTATGATTTCTGTAAGTGTGCACGGTTGTGACTTAAGAATGGAATGTGACACGGGGAGTGCAATCTCGTGCATTAATTACCAATTATATCAGGAAATGTTTTCCAGTTTAAGTATTAAACCCACTAAGTTGGTTTTAAGATATTACACGGGTGAAGTAATTAGGCCTGTAGGTGTTATTAAACCCGTTGTTAAATATAATAATACTGAAAAGAAATTGGATTTATATGTTATTGACAATGGAAATACCGTGTTAATAGGTAGACAATGGTTAGCGGAGCTAAATATATCGGTGTCGACTATGCATTATAATAAAGTCAATAATAATCGGAATTTGGATTTTAATTTCTCGGAATTCAGTTCCAGATACGGTGAGGTGTTTGCGGATGGCCTGGGGCGGTTCACGGGAGGACAAGTGAGCATCCACGTGCGCGAGGGGGTGCGACCGATGTTCCTGCGCGCGCGCCCGTTGGCGTACGCGCTGCGGGAGCCGGTTGAGCGCGCACTGGATCAGCTGGTGCGCGACGACATCCTCACTCCCGTCCACCACTCAGACTGGGCAACACCAATCGTGCCGGTCGTCAAGAAAGATGGTACCATTAGAGTCTGCGCCGATTTTAAACTAACCTTGAATAAAGTGTTAGAAGTCGACCGTTATCCATTACCTAAGGTAGAAGATCTTTTGTCTCGGTTGCACGGAGGCGAAAGATTTAGTAAAATCGATTTGTCACAGGCATACGCTCAGTTTGAACTGGATGATACTAGGAGATACGCGGTAATTAACACACATAAGGGGCTTTTCATGTATAAACGATTAGTGTATGGGCTGTCGTCGAGTCCAGGAATATTTCAACGATGTTTAGAACAATTGTTTGCAGATATACCACACGTAGGAGTTTTTTTAGATGATATTATTATAACAGGAAAGGACACACCCCAACACTTAAGTAGCCTACATAAAGTTTTTGAACGCCTGAAGTCCAGTGGCTTGAAAGTAAAAAAAGAAAAATGTTCTTTCTTTGTGGAATCGCTCGAATATTTAGGGCATGTAATAAGTAAGGAAGGTGTTCACACGTGCAAAGATAAAGTGGAAGCAATTGTTAAAACTCCGATACCGAGGAACGTATCCGAGTTGAAAGCTTTCATTGGGATGGTCATGTATTATGGTAAGTTTATAAAAAATGTAAGTTCGATCCTTACACCTTTGTATAATTTGTTGCGTGCCGGGGTGAAGTACGTATGGAGCGAGGCTTGTGAGGTAGCCTTTGCTCGGGTTAAGCGGGCACTGAGCACGAGTGAAGTGCTGGTGCATTACTCCCTGGAGCTACCGCTTGTGCTGACGACAGACGCTAGCGCCACGGGGATAGGCGCCGTCATCTCGCACATCACGCCGGAAGGCGAACGCCCAATCGCATACGCGTCACGCACACTTAACTCCGCGGAGAGATCGTATGCTCAAATAGACAGGGAGGCATTAGCGATTATATACGGTGTTAAAAAATTCCATCAGTACTTGTACGGTAGGAAGTTTACTTTAAGAACAGACCACAAACCCTTAACATACATTTTTGGGAATAAAGTAGGCATTCCGGTTATGGCAGCATCCAGGTTACAAAGGTGGGCAATAATATTAACAGGTTATTCGTATGATATAGAATATGTTGCGTCTGCTAAAAACTGTGCCGACGCATTGTCGCGACTGCCTCAACCAACGTATAAGAATAAAATCGGGCGTGAATATACCTATTTAAATTTTGCAGAAAGTTTTTTGCCGGTGACGAATGATGATGTACGTCTAGCAACAGCGCGGGATCAGGTGCTTAGTAGAGTGATGGTGAGCGTACAGTCAGGGTGGCCGTCGCATTGCACAGACGAACTGATGAAACCGTACTTTAATAGGCGACACGAATTATATGTGGAACGGGGTTGTATTATGTGGGGCTATAGAATTGTTGTACCTCCAACGCTTCGGGACACAATACTAAAAGAGCTTCATGTTAGCCACATGGGCATAGTTAAGACCAAGTCGATGGCTCGAAGTTTTGTGTGGTGGCCCAATATAGACGCAGACATCGAATCGACATGCCGCTCTTGCGAAACATGTGCGATGGAAGCAGCTGCGCCGCCGCAGGCTGCACCACGTAGTTGGCCGTATTTAGCCCAGCCGTGGAGTAGATTACATGTAGACTTTTTAGGCCCATACCAGGGAAAAACGTTTTTCGTAATTATAGATTCCAGTACAAAGTGGATTGAAATTTTTGAAATGTATAAAACAAATGCTTCGGCAGTCATTAAGGTTATGAGGTAATTATTTGCGCGATTCGGTTTGCCTTTGGAGGTTGTATCCGACCAGGGCCCACCATTTACTAGTACGGAGTTAGGAGAATTCTTAAAATTGAGCGGTATTAAACAGTCGTATTCCCCAGTATATCATCCAGCTTCAAACGGGGCAGCAGAAAATGCCGTCAAATTATGTAAGCGAACAATAAAAAAGGCAGCCCGAGAGGCAGTAGACATTGACACAGCTTTACAGACATACCTACTAGCGTATAGAAATAGTATTCAAAGCACTACAGGGGAAAGTCCCGCCATGCTGTTGCAACGTAGGCCGTTGCGTTCCCGGTTAGACCTTTTGCGCGCAGACCGCGCGCGTCAGGACCGGGTGGAACGGGTGCAGCGTCAGCAGTCGACGAGTTCGGGCACTGAACCATTGCAACACACCGTTGGTGACACGATATGGGCCAGGAACTACGGTAGCAAAGACAAGTGGTTAAAAGGATCGGTAGTAAACCAACAAGGTTCACGTAGGTATGTAGTAAACAGCGATGATGGTCGACTTCTCACACGGCATAGCGATCAAATTAGGCATAGAACTCGACGTTCAAGTATAATGTACCCAGACGTAATTTCCGAGGGACAAGTCAGTGGGGATGTCGTTGAACCGCAACAGCAACAGCTGTCTCCAGGTATATCAGAGCCAAGGGTTCGTGAGGGGACGAATAGGGGCGAAGTCGGGGGCGACGGTCCAGTAGTGAGTGACGCGGTGGAGACAGCAGTCACTAAGACCTCACCAACCCGTAGGGCACCATCGTCACCACCAGTCGGCAGTAAATCACCGCCGACGGCCGCGACCGTTCCGGATTCCGTGAACCGTCCCATCCGTACTCGCAAGAAACCGGTTAAATATGGATTTGAGTTCGATTAGATGTAAGAATATATTGTTATTATTATAAGTACATAGAGTAAAAGTCTAGTTATAATTAGGTTAAGTTAGTGTGTTAGTTAATGTTAACGTTTAGTTTTATATCTTCCTATATTAATTATATACTAGAAGTTTAAGTGTGGAGGTGTGATGTAGGTATTTCCATATTTTATATTCATAGCAATAAGTGGGTATGTACAACCTTGCATGTGTGAGCTAGTCTCTCAATAAATCTGTTACGCGATTGACGTGGTTTTACTGCCGCCGATTCCCCGGGGTTCCCAGTGTCCGGAGATCCTTCACTGTTGAGGAGTATAAACATTAGTTTTTTGATGCTTGATACCTGCGTCTTTCAAGTATTCTTCAAACTCATTACTACAGAACTCTAGGCCATTATCCGTCCTCAAGATTTTAATTTTTCTTCCTTTTTCATTTTCAGCCATATTTTTAAACTGCTTGAAATATTTAAAGGTTTCACTTTTTGCTTTGAGGAAATAAACAAAGACCATGCGACTCTGGTCATCAACAAAAATGAGGAAATATCTCGCTCCTCCAATGGAAGTAGACTCCATTGGTCCACAAACATCTGCGTGTATTATGTCTAGTGGCTCACTGCTCCTCGTACCTACATGACCGAATGGCAAGCGTGTTTGTTTACCTTCGCAACATGTACTGCATGTATTTTTGTTTATTACTGACCTGTCTGTATAATGTATACCTGTGACAGCTCCGTCTTTCATCTTGTCTAAACTGACACTATTTATGTGTCCCATGCGCCGATGCCAGGTTTCACTTGATGCTAGCGCTGTTGCTGCTAATAAATGTTCTGTTTTCTTTGTGTATAATCTGTAAACACCTTCCACTAATTCTGCCAGTCCAACGAGTTCTTTCTGTTGATTATAGATATAGCAAGAGTTTTCTTTAAAAGCCACACTGTTGCCGTTCTCGATCAACTGACTCACAGAAAGCAAGTTGGTTGTCAAATTTGGTATACACAACACATTCGAAACTGTGATATCATACTCTACATCATTCACAACTGTAATGATGTTTACATCACCAGAACACAGCACTGGAACACACGTTTGATTCGCAACGATTATTTCTTTTGTTTCGTGTTCATATGATGGATTCAGAATGTTGATTTTCCTTGCAGTCATGTGTTTACTCGCCCCGCTGTCTATGTACCAATCGTTGCTATTGAATTTACCACTTAAAAATATGGCACTGAATGCATTTGATTGTTTCCTTTTATTATTCTCCGAGTTTGGGGCTTTGTCAGGACATTGGTTTTTGTAATGGCCGGTCTGTTTACACTTATAGCATTTTATGACTTTGACAGCTTTTGTCGTGTCACTGACAGATTGTCTTTGACTATTTTTAGTGTTGCCATTTTTCAATCGCTGCGTTCCTTTCGCGACGAAAGCATTCTCGGAACCGGAAGCCGTACCAACCTCACTACACATGTCCATCAACTTTGTTTTTATGACGTCTGCACTTATTTCAATGCCGGAATGTTCGATTGCCATCAACATTGGGCTATATTTCTCTGGCAATCCCGCCAACATCAATGCACCGATCCACTCATCTGTTATCTTGAATCCAGTACCCTGTAGTCGCTGGCCCGTTTCTATAATCTGAGTTACATATTGAGTCATGGAGTCGGAGTTCTCAAGTCGAATGTTGATGAGCTTGCGTAACAAGCCAATTTTTCTTGTATAGCCGGTGTCATCAAACATATTCTTCAACTTGCACCATAACTCATACGTAGTGGTTGCGTATTTAATGTGCACATAAAGAGATGGGTCGATAGTCAGCACTAGTTTCGCCTTCGCTTTTGCATCTTCTGTATTTTGAGCAGCTGTAGCTGAAGCCGGTAAACTTTCCTTAATGGCGGACGCCATGCCTTCTAGCACTAATAAATTTTGCACTGCAAAACACCACTCCTCATAGTTCTCACGACCTTTCAACTTAGGTATGTTAGCTATATAGTTCGCCGTCATTTTTAACACGAAATTACACTGAAATACTCGTTAAATCTTCTAAAAAACTTTTTTTTACGCGTTGCCCATAACCTGATAAATAATACGCAGTATGACGTTTTAGAAGAGACTGACGTTTATTAGACAGTATGCATGTACCTACGTTACATAGACATAGATGGCGCTACTATACACTTACTACATTATATTTTGTTATAAGATTAACATATGGGAATACAAATACAAATGATGGAAACACTGCACGTAGATTTTTTGCTAATCCGGAATCGAGCGCAGAAATTACAGAATTAGAGTTAAATCTAATCAAAAAATTTAGTATAATATTAAAAACTTTATCATCTGGTTACGATATTAATTTACTTGAATTTGCAAAACTTTGCGTGCAAACTATGCTTTAGTTTGCACGCAAAGTTTGTATGTAGTACTTATTTAAGTACTACATACATGCCTGCAACTGTGCACAAAATTCTGCGTACATAGCACGGATGTGATCAAATCGTGTATTGTGCCGATTGGTCAGCTCTCGGACGAAGCTCAAGAGGCTCATTACAAAGACTGCCGCAGATTCCATGAGCACCACATCAGAAAACAGTCTCGTATATCCACGAATAGAGATTTATTGCGGCAGGCTGCTGCGGTTTATAATGTAAAAGCAAACACTTTATTTTATAGAATAAAAAAAAAAGAACAAACCCCATAATGACTAAGTATTCTCGTCCAAATACACTGTCGCACAAGTATTTACTAGGGAAGAGGAACGGATGCTAAAAGAATATTTATTAAAGTTCTAAAATGAATTACGGACTTACCTACAAACAGGCAAGGTTGTTAGCGTATCAATACGCAACGGCATTAAAAATGACAAAAAATGTTCAATTAAGTGGACAGAAAAACAAGAAGCAGGCATAGAATGGTTGAAAGGATTTATGAAGCGCCATAAAGAGCTTTTCCTGAGAAAACCAGAAAATACACAAGCCTTTCCAGATCTACTAGTTTTAACAAACATAATAAGAATCAGTTTTATGATAATTATGAGAAGGTGCTAAAAAGGACTAATTTTACTCCAGAACGCATTTATAATATGGACGAAATGAATATCATGACTGTCGTTCAGGCGCCAAATAGTATAGCAAGAAGGAACAAAACAGATTGGACAATGTGTTTCTGCTGAACGAGGCCAATCGATCACAATGTGTGGTATCGTAAACGCCATTGTAAATGCGCTGTCACCAGTTTTTATATTTCCTCGAGCACGATTCCACGATACTATGCTCTTTGGGGCACCTATTGGCAGCGTAGGTTATGCCAACAGCCCTACCAGTGGTTGGATAACTAGGCCTTTGTTTATAAAGGTCTTCGAGCACCTTAAACGGCTGACAAGACATTCGAAAGAGGATCCAATATTGCTCCTTATGGACAACCATGAAAGCCACTGTACATTGGATGCTATAATCTACTGTCGAGAAAACAGAAAAGTTGCACTTACTTTCCTCCTCACTGCACCCATCGTATTTGTATACGATGGGTACACATCCAATGGTTGTCCATTGGATGTCCATTGGATGTGTCAGTGAACCTTTTAAACAGAAATTGTCTGTTGCCCAAAATGATTGGCTACTGTTCCATCCTGGTAAAACCATAACAATCCATGATTTAGCAAGCATAGTAACTCCTTAGTAACTAGTTGCATAGAATACTCCTATCATTGCAGGCTTTATTAAACCAGGGATACATCCATTTTCCAGACATGCCTTCTGCGATGACGATTTTGAATGTGCGGAGGTAACAAACCGTCCCATGCCAACGACCTCCAGTGACGGCACCTCCGACGTTCTCCAAATTTCAGCTGCGGCAGCAGATACTGATTGTGAAGAGGTACTAGGTAGAACAAGATATTAACTTTGCGTTGGATAGCCCAGTAACAACCTCTGCAGTTTCACCATCAGTACTTGACACTACAAGTGTGCTGCTAGTAGTTGCTTCGGATGTAGGGCCTTCAGTACCTGTGCGGCGAAACTTGGACTGAACCTACTATAAGTGCATTCAATATCCCACCTATTACCTCTGCAGTTTCGCCGTCTGGTACCCTTAATTTGTCTGAAGCAGAGCCTACCGAAAGTTGGATTGCACCTTCCGTTGCTGCATCTGCTGCAGTACTAAATATTCTAACACCTGAAGTAGTGAGGCTATTGCCAAGAGCTCTGCTTCGTAAAGAAACAAATAAAGGAAGAAAAAAGGAAAATCGCGTATTCTCACAGACACCCCGGAAAAATAATAAATTCAAAAAACATATCTTGAACGCCAAGCACGATTAAAGAAGTCGCAAGAAAAAGTTTTAAATAAAAGACGAGGAGAAGCTAATCCTAAACCAAAACAAACATTGAAACAAAAAAAAATACAAAAACTATATTGGGTTTCTCTTCGGGTGAAATCGATTCAGAAATATATCTAGATTCAGAAGAAGAACCAACAATGAATAGCAAAGATGAAGATATACTCGTAGGTGAAAATGAAGATGTTGACTACGGAAAGCAACTTAATTGCAATATAAATCGTGGAGATTTTGTATTAACTCGAATTGCATCAGAAGGCAATAAAAGGTCACTGGCTTATGTAGGAAAAGTTATAGAAAAGGATGGTCGTGCTTTTACTGTCAGTTTTCTTAAAAAGAAAGGAGCATCCTACAAGTTTTTCTTTCCCGAAAAGCATGAGTCTTACGTCAGCATGTCCGACATTTTAGTTAACTCCTACTGCCTCCTCCAATCGAAGCCGCTGGAGCGTCACGTACTGCCGCCATGATAGCTTTCAAATTCAATTTCTCTAAAGGGGTTCGGGCATTTTGGTCCTTATGACCAATGGGCTCAAATCGTACATCGATGGATAGGTATTTTCAAGAGGAAAAAAAGTTATTATTGGGGTACATTTGAACTTGTTGTCCGATTCGAGATATCGGCTTATAAAATATGTGTTTTCAGTGTCTCGGATAGTACGCAAAAAATCAATAAAATACGTATTGTGTAGTGATTACTAAGCTGGAATGAGTATATGAACTCATTCCACATCGGCAAGAACTGCATAAACATATTATTTATATAGGTATTATAGGTATTATTTAGGTAAAAAGGCATTCATATAGATTTAGGCTTACAAGTTATTATTACCAAGCAAGTATTAACAATAGCCTTATTCTGCGAATAGGTCCGGTCCGACCGAAACCGAGAAGATACGCAGGTCACCGATCAAGCAAACGATTCAAGACTAGTAACAATATGTCGTTGGGTAGTGGAGGTGGTAAATGGGCGATTTAAGGTCGAATTCAAACTATTCAGACAAAAATATTTTAATAATGCACTGCTTCACATGTTCTGTGACTTGAAAATAGCAGCTGCCATAACAAACCACTTCCACATCCCAATCACCGACAGTCAACATTCAGAAGGTTTTATTGAACGAATAACACAAAAAATGCACACACCAAACATTTTATATAACTACGTAGAAGCTAAACGACTAAATCACAGAAGAGCTGATTTCCAAAGAATGGAAGCCAATGATGTCGAAGGATTTCCTCGATTAAGCGAAGAAGATGTCATATTACTGTCCTTGGGAACTTATCAGCTCAAACTTGCAAAATCGTATTGCAGCGAGCACTTACATAATGGACTCTACACTATCGAAACATATAGGGAAGATGTCTTACATGACATACAACAATATGGCATACAAGAAAATACGTGGCTTTTGCGAGGTCGCATTCAGTCTCGACACGTTAGGTCAAAGCAATACTTTTGCTATGTATTAATAAACTCAAATAATAATACAATTATTCAACATTATTGTACATGCTTGACAGGTCGGCGCACTGTGGGCTCCTGTGCTCATATTATTTCAATAATATGGTACCTAGGATATGCTAGACATCAAGGTTTCACGGAACCCGCAATTTTTTTGAACAATGTAATTATTGACGATGCTTACTTATTTAAGTAGGTACCTAATATTGTAATGAAGTAGGTATGTGTTATGTAAAATAAAAATATACTAAAATGAAAGAGCTGTTTTATTTTAACCAAAATGTAATGAAAGTAGAATTGATGGTGAAAGAGTTGAGCAAGTGGTTTGTATGTAGTGCTGTGTTGGTTCCTACGTTGACTTATGGGAGTGAAAGTTGGGTATAGGATCCATAGTCTCTGCCTACCCCTCTGAGAGACAGGCGTGATGTATTTATGTATGTATAGAATATAAATGTAAAGAAACTAATTAAAATCAAGTACTTACTTATTTTCCACTTTCGAGCAAAAATAAATAAATCCTAACACATTACGGTAAATCCCAATACATTAAAGCTCACGGTCGCCATCTTTTTAAAAAATATTTTATGAACACTATAACACTGGAGAGATGTATACCTTTCATTTAAGATTAAATCATTAAAATCGGTTCGGCCGTTTGAAAAATATTTCAAAAATACTTAGAGATTTAATCAAAAATTGATTTAATATTCAACGTACGCGAACTCCGATCGGACAGCATATCAGAACAAGCGCCATATCTATTCGTGCTCTATGAGAATATACCCTTCTAATGATATACTATTTATATTTATTGGGTCCAGGACCAGAGTCCATACATTTGTGCCCAAGGTCCTTTAGGTTAGGTTGATTTAATTCCTTTATGACATAACATATTATCTGTTTTTTTTTATTGCTTCATTGTGGTTGAACTCAAACTCAAAGCATTTATTTCAATTAAACCATTTACAGGCACTTTTGAATTGTCAAGGAGTCAGTCAGTCAGAAATATGAAACTAAATGCCCATTCCAAAGCGTAGGTTCCTATGGAGAAGAACGGGCAAGAAACTCCACGGACACTATTTAAAAAAAAAAAAACATTCTTACAAAATATTGTTTACATCATTAATGTTGAAATTATACATGTGAGAACAATGTAGAAAGACGTGTACGTAAAAAGCGTCCGTAATAAAAAAATAAAAACAATTCAAAAATTAAAATAAGCCGTGGCAGATAAGAGATGACCAGTCCCTACTGATGGCGCCCGTTCACGAACATGACGCATGGATCAGCACCGTTTAGCTCAACCATTTTGAAGGGAACTCAACGATCCAACACACACGTCACCACCAGCGAGACTTTTGAGTGAGCATGACATACTCTTAGCCGCCAGGGCATATCAAGTCATTGAAAGACGTACCCAGTAAATGGTAGCTCTAGAGAAGGTACATAGTCACAGTGCTCACACATGTGCTATGCAATTATACAATAAAAAAGAGATTGAAGTTATACAATTCAAAGATAGTTTTTGCAATCTTCAGCAGCTCCAACAATATTTTCGAATGCTAATCAATTAGTTTATGCGCCCTTGTGGAGCTAGACCAGCGTTAAGCCAATCATTTTTGTCAGCGATATAATCTCCAAGCTTATAATATGCTTGGCAGCATAGTGTGCGTTTTATACAAGATTTAAATTTCGTTTCATTTAGTTGTAGTATATGGGGAGGTATTTTATTGTAACATTTTAAACAGTACCCCATGAAAGATGAGTCTACTTTAGCCAGTCTGAAACCCGGTTGAACTAATTGGTCCCTATTTCTAGTACTACAATTGTGTCTTTCACCTCTTTTACTGAAAAGATTAAGATTTTTCCTGACGTACATGATGTTTTCATAGATATATTGACAAGGTAGTTATGCAACCTGAACCACAACGCGTGATCACCGTGAGAGCGTAAAACGTACCGTTGCAGTTTAGGGTGGTCCGTCTGGAACCTTCCATGCATTTTGTTAACTTAGCAGATAAGTAGCGTTAAGTCCCACATGCAGCGACTAGGATTAGTATTGAACATTACACCGGAGCATGCGCTTCTGCTCATACGTAAATCTACTCTTTTATTTTAACACTCCCAAAAAACTTTACTGGCCGGTAACATCGCAGAATAGAGTTGCGCTGTCCTTCGCGATTTTCCGAAATAAAACTTTTTCGAGTAACGCGTTCGGGTGGCCCTGAAAGCAGCTCTGGTGATTCTACGAACCAAACAAATTCGTCAGGTTGGAGCTGAAAATGAGAAAGGTGAGCTGGTGAGTCAAAATTTTCACCTTCCTTTCCTATTTCCCATTTTTTTGTTATTTTGCGATTAGACGTCTCGCGTTATAACGTTCTCTGGTTTTGCATAACATCTGTAAGGCTAGTTTAGTAATAAGTAGAACAAGTTATTTAAAGTAACATTATAAAAAAAAATACATATTGATATATTGTTGATGAATTTAAAATCAAATATTTTATACAGATAAATTGTTTAATGTTTTAATAGATTAATGATTATACTTATAACTTTGTATTAAGAAGTGTTTTAAGGAACTCTATATTTTTGTACTTTTGATTATATCATAAATGTGTTTTAGGTAAGCTAATTAATAGTGTTTAAAATGGAGGATCACGTAAAAATTACGATAATTCCGAATGAAATGATTAAAATTATTCCTGTTTTTGACGGCGATAAGCGTCATTTAAATTTAATCAGTGCGTAGTATTTTAATATCAAAAGTTAATAGATTATCGGATAGTATGCGTGAAAGTAAAATAATCATTTATAATAATACTTCTTTAAACGTGTTCCTATATAACCTTCCAGAAAACATGGTGCGTATTGTAAGATTAATAGCGCCGTCCAATTTGGAACAGGCTTTATCGTTCGTATTAGAAGAGGTCAACTTCCATGACCAATATAATGCCCGAAATAAAACACTGCTGTCGTCCTCCAGTAAAAATACTACACCAACGTTTAAATTCGGCACAAATAATTATAATACGCCTGTTAATAATAATAAACCTATTTTTGCGCAACCAAATACACAACCCAAATCCTATTTTGAAACCTTCCAAGGTCAACCATTTGGGATGCGACCTCCGCAACTTGGATTTCAAGGTCAACCCTTTGGTTATCGCCCGCAACAATTTGCGATACGTCTGCAACAATTTGGGATGCACCCCCAACATTTTGGGATGCGCCCTTAGCAATACGGAAACCAACAACAATTTAATAAACTTCTACAACCAATTAGCAACCAAAACCAATCGTTCAATAGACCGTTACAGGTATCCGGTATTCAGCAACCTAAAATTGAATCTAGTGACGTCATAATGCGTACGGCACCTTCGGCCAAGGCCTATATAAAAGGATATAATTTAAATGAGCTTGACCTTGACCATTACAATGATAATCAATTTCCCTGCGATTACCAATTTAACAATGAATATTATCACAATTTTAGCCCTCTTGCTGACCACATAAATCAAGATGAGAATTATTCGGAAGAAATTAACCAGGAAATTTTAGCGGAAAATAAGTTTTCAACTAGTGGCCTCTGTTCGGGCGCCTCCGACCACTCGGCAATCTTCGGGTGCTGTCGTGAGACACCGGAAAGTGGCGAGCGGCGGTGGCGGCGAGAGGTGCGGCGTACGGGACGCGGGCCTTCGACCACTTCGCAACCGATCTCCAAAGACGGCACGCGCGCGCACTCCATACGTTCTACCAACATAATTGTACCTATTTTGGAATATATTTAAATTAATTACAGTCCACTGCGTTTAAGTTTAGTCCTTACTTAGGTCCCTAACAAATGGTCCTTCGAGCCTCTTTATAGTCGCGTTTTGGTAAATCCAATTTCGTCGGCTACTGGCATTACGATTCGACGTTGGTGAACTTTGGGCTCCTAAGAAACTTGAATTCGCTGCGTCACCGGAGCAACGATTTTTTCTGCTGAAGTCGATTGAACACAACAAGAAGAACAAGAACTGGACCCTACTACAATATTTCACCAAGTCTTGATAACGACGTCGGCGCTTATTACATCGACTGGATTAGACGATTTACGCCGAGTCATCGCTTGGAAGGATTTTTAGACAGGTTTCTTGTGGTTATCCACTCACACAATACCGAATCCTTATGGATTCGGTATTGTGTGAGTTCGTTCCAATTATTTATTTCCCTATCCTTTTCAAAAAAAAAAAGTGTTTTTATTCCGTTAAATTCAAATTATTTTCCGTTTTCACGTCCATATTTGAGTCGATACGTGTAAAGCTTCTATTTATCTTTTTTACACTTATCTTATGCACTGCTTACGCTTGTGCACTGCTTCGGAAAAAATAGACAAATAATACATTTAAATTGCAATACATGTCTTAAATTGCTATACATATATATACCAGAAATAGATGCCAAATTTATGATAGATACATTACATACATTCATCATATATAAACCCGGGAAGCCTATTATTATTTTTACGACTATATTTATCACGACCCATTTAGAAGTAAGAAGGACTCACGCTACAAGCCAACACTAAGAAGTAATTTTGATTCCAGCATTTCCGTCTTTTACTGTTAATGAAACTCACAAAAGAGATTGACCAAAACCAGTCTTGAAAAGTTGCATGTATGAAAACCAAATTAATATACAAATTATTTTCTTATTTTTTACAAGCTTTTCACTTCAGGAATTTTGTTTTCGTATCCGGAATTATGATTTTAAGATAAACAGTAAATTAATGATTGCTAGTTACATTTCCGTATAGTCATGATGGACGTTTCGTTCTCTTCATTTGTACGAGTTACGTTAGTAGGTATGATCCTTTACATAAAAACATCACAAAAATGATATTAAACTCATAAATAGCTAAATAATTAGTAATATCATAATCATAACGTAGGTACTTTATATGTATTTCATAGTTCCGTTGTGAAAATATTTATTTTTGTGTTTCGTCTCACGCAGATGCAACTGTCAAGGCAGATGACAGACGTACCGGTAGGGATGATAATTCCTAAACAAGATCGATTTTTAAATCTATTCGAATCGCAGGAAAGAATCGATTAAGCAAATACTTAAATTGAGTTCTGATAGATCTGTTCCCGCCATTATTCTACATCGACAGCTTTACTATAGATAATCACTTATTCGTTTTGGTGTTGCCAGCATAATTAGTCAAATGTAATGAATAATCGAATACAAAATAAATTAAATAATATTCTTGGTTACAAAAAACAGAACAAAGAAACTGCGTATCAAAACTTAAAAGTTGCAATCCGCAGGAAAAACATCGGAACTCATGTTCAAGTTTCTAAAATCGATTAAAAATATCTATAATTCATTGTTTATGTTCGATAAAAAAAATCAATTTACTTGACCTATAAAATCGATTCTAGATCGCCATCCCTAAGCCGCCTGCGGAAGCCGCCATTACTGTTTATTTGTCATATTATGTGGAAGTGATTAATGAGGTTGAGGATGACATACCTCTGATTTTAGGGTACAATAAGTACCTCTTGAGAGGCAGAATTAATTCGAGGCACGTTAATAGTCGCACCTATTTTTCGTATTTATTAATTAGCAAAGATGATGCTGTAGCTAATACGTTAATTAGATGCAATAGTCGGCTATTCATGCAGATGCCTGGTTGGAAAGAGAACTGTGGGCTGTTGCGCTCATATAATGACTATAGTTTGGTTCTTGAGCTGGGGACGTTATAACGATATAACTGCTCCAGCTTCGTATTTAAATAATTATTTTGATGAGTATGAGGAATAATAAAGGTAATTGGTACTTAACACAATGGTATTTCTGCTGATTTTACATGTCAAATATGTAGAACATCTATAGGTAGGTATACTTGTTGTAACATTAAATACAACGAATGACTACCTACATGAAAAGTCTGTTCATATTATGTGTTTTATACCTTTGTATACGTTAGGTAGGTAACTATTCATTTGTGTATAGATCTGGGATAAATTGAAGATAATAAAATAAAATCTCTATCTGGCTGAAGTTGTTTTATTTTGATAATGTCACATCAAGGCTGCGAGGCCATAAAAAGCACGATTATTCGTTATTCACGATTATTCACGTTTTTTTTCAATTAGAAACTGTTCTCTTATTTTGATTTTAACTATCTTTGTTGTTTTGTACCTACATGAGTGATCTGTGGTCATTTTATAAGTTGCGAGTAGTTTAGATATAATTTTTAGGTTATCTCCGAATTTGTTTAATTACTTTAAAACTCGGATACTTGTGTAAAAATGAACACTTTTATTTAATAGTATATAAAGCGAAGTCTATAATAAATAAAGATTTATTGTGTTTCAACTTAAGACGGATTTCCATACATCGTTGATCATGATCCTTTCATATCTACGAAGTCGACCCAAGTTTCGATGGTTTTATAGGTAATGATATTTACATAGCATGGAAGCAGTAATAGATTTGAAAAACGAGGCCTTGAAAACCAAAACTACCGTAATATCAATTATGCGCGATAAGAATAAACATATATTAGAGTTAGCACCTCGATCAGAACAAAGAGTTAAAATCCCTGCAAATTATCATTCCGGTGATGCTTTATTAGATTTTAGAGAATTTACTGAAGGCGTACGTATGCCCAGTGCTTTAATTAAATGTAAAGACGGTTACCTTACTACCGTAATTCAAAAATCCCTTGACAAACCAATTAAATTAGCCATTACTAAACCATTTAAAGAAGAACCATATGAGAATTGTAGAAGTGATTGCAATGTTAATAACTTAACTGAAAATATTGAAATAGAGAACTTATTAACAGATAACTTACATAAACTTTGCTTGAATCACATGTCAGCTGAAGAAAGTGAAGCCATTAGCACATTATGTTTGGAATATAAAGATATATTCTATTGTGACGGCAATCCATTAAGTTTCACAAACCAAGTCAAACATTGTATTAGGACGAAAAATGAAGATCCCATTTACGTCAAGCCATACCAGACAGCCCCCTAGTCAGTCACAAGAAATAAAAAATCAAATAGAGAAGTTACTTAAAGAAAATGTAATTCAGGAATCTTATTCACCCTGCAGGGCTAACATGACAAGCGCGAGAAAGCTCTTTTTCTCGTTTTGTCGAAATTTGTCTACGATTCTGACGTCATTCTAATCCCTAACATGACCGTAAACGACGAGATATCTCGAAAAAGGCAATTTGACACTTCTATATCTCGCGACGAGAAACCGATGTTGCAAGTTATCATTAACAAATTATTTTTATGATAGCAACATCGGCTTGAGATTCCGTTTCATTCATTCAATGGTGCCGATTCTCTTGTCACAAATGCCTCTAAACTAGACTAAAAATCACCAAAATTTAGATTATTCTTGTCAACCGACGATTTTCTATTCTGAAATAGACTAAAGTGTCACAACTTAACTATATTTTAGTTTGACGGTACTGAGCTATTAATTTAGTGAAAATGGCAATTTTGCTGTTCAGAATTTTACGTTCTTCACCTAAAATTTTGATTGTCTAAGTATTTACTATTTAATCGCGATTAAAAAATGAACTAAAATTCACACCAACTCCTCGACGATGCAAAAACAGTACTTACTGTCTTTTTTCTATTCTCTTGCTTATATCTTGAAAATGGTGTGTCCTATCGCAAAAATAATGAAAATTTCGACCCCCTTTATGAAACCCATAAACCCCTAACACTCAACATGTAGGTAATGTTTTTCATATTTTCCATTCAATAAACGATAAATTCCATATAAAACACGTCGTTCCAATATAAACAGTAGTTTAAAACTAAGTATTTTCATGATTAATATATTTGAAAATAAAATGATGACTAAAATAAGTATAATTATGAAACTGCCATGTTATTTTGGAGTTTTTTTTTTTTGTGTCATAATTTTGTCTACTCTTATCGTCGTCAAAATCGACGACGAGTAAATACGACTAAATGATAGAAAAGTCGGAGATTATCTCGTGTTGAATTGTCAAAAATCGAGATAACTAAGGTGCCATGTTAGGGTTTGTCGAGAAAACATCAATTTTGCCAGAAGGAGTCGACTATTTTGTATGGAAGCGCTGTCAGAAAACGAGAAAGTGACCGAAATAGACAAAAATTACTCACGCGAGAGCGAGTAATTGTCGCGTGTGGCATGTTAGGCCTGCTGGTCAGCCCCAGTTCATTTAGTTCCAAAAAAGACAGATGCATCTGGAGAAATGAAATATAGAATGGTAGTTGACTACAGACGGCTAAATGAAATTACAGTTGACGACAAATATCCACTTCCCAATATCACTGATCTCTTTGATAAATTACGTAAAAGTACATACTTCACAACATTAGATTTAGCAAGCGGTTATCATCAGATAGAGATTAACGAAAATGACGGACAGAAAACAGCATTCAGCACTGAAAACGGACACTTTGAATTTTTAAGGATGCCGTTTGGTCTTAAAACCGCTCCAGCGACATTCCAGCGAGCAATGGACATTGTCCTACGAGGCTTACATGGAATATATTGCCTGGTTTATTTGGATGACATTATAATATTCTCAAATTCACTTGCCGTACATATCCAGAAATTAAGAGCAGTTTTTGATCGTTTGAAGACAAATAACCTCAAAATTCAACTTGATAAATCCGAATTTCTCCGGAAAGAAGTTCTATACTTAGGTCATGTTATAACTAAAGACGGTCTTAAACCTAATAATGATAAAATTAAAGCAGTCCTTAACTACCCATTACCAAAAACCGTGACAGAAATTAAAAGTTTTCTGGGCTTGATAGGTTATTACAGGAGATTTATTAGAGATTTTGCTAAGGTAACACAACCATTAACTAATTGCTTAAAGAAAAGGAACAAAATTATTATAAATCAAGCGTACATAAATGCATTCCAAAAATGTAAAGAGCTTCTTACTAATGCTCCTTTACTCAATATCCCCATCCAGATAGGCCTTATATCTTAACTACAGACGCTTCATCACATGCCTTAGGTGCAGTACTGTCGCAAGGCACCATAGGGACTGATAAACCAGTGGCTTACGCCAGCAGAACCTTAAGTGATACAGAGACTAGATACAGTACGATAGAACGAGAACTATTAGCGATCATTTGGGCGGTAAAACACTTCCGGGCATACCTTTATGGTAATAAATTCATTATATATACAGACCATAGACCCTTAGCTGGCTCTATTCTCTTAAAGAGACGAATAGCAAGCTCACCCGTTGGCGACTTCGTCTTCAAGAATATGATTTTGAAATTAAATATAAAAATGGCAGGCAAAATACAAATGCTGATGCCCTATCATGTATTAAATTAAATGCATTAGGTTCAGATGAAGACGAATTATCTATGATTAGTTAATATAGATGAGAAAGGCCAGAGATCAAAAAAAATCCAAGCTACTCATAAAATAGAAAATTTGATTGACAATGATAGTGACGACTCTAGAACCATTTCTATCTCGGATTTGTCTGCTACTGTAACAGCTAGTTCTGAATATGATACAAATGAACCCATTCCATTAAATCCTGCGGAAGATAAAGCATTCACGGTTCATTAACCTAGTTCTCAATGCCAAAAAAACGAAATGTGTAAAGTTTGCCCTTCCAAATGTTAGAAATCTAGGACCCAACATCGTCTTAGATAAAGAGGTGCTTGAAACTGTAAACTCGGCAGTTTTTCTGGGCATAACAGTAGATGCCAAACTTCAGTGGGGCCAACATATATCGAGCCTAGCGGGAAGGCTCAGTTCGGCCGCCTACGCCGTCAGAAAAGTAAGACAATACACTGACGTTGATACAGCTCGGTTAGTCTATTTTAGTTATTTTCATAGCGTTATGTCCTATGGTATTCTGCTGTGGGGCAAAGCTGCAGATATTCAAAATATATTTGTCCTCCAAAAACGAGCTATTCGAGCAATTTACCAGCTAGGTGCCAGAGTTTCTCTGAGAGATTTTTTCAAAGATATCGGTATTCTCACAATGGCATCACAATTCATCTTCGCCAACATCTTATATATTAGGCAAAATATACACTTATACACTAAAAACAGTGATATTCACAATGTTAACACAAGAAGTAAGGATAAACTACGTGCTCCCTTTCACCGGCTTCATAAGGTTCATAACTCATTTGTTGGGCTTGGTATAACCTTTTATAACAAGCTACCCACTTCTTTGCTAGATTTGCCTTTTAATGCGTTTAAAACTAAATTAAAGTCCAACCTTTGTTCAAAGGCATACTATTCTATCAACGACTACTTAAATGATAAGAATAGATGGTCGCTGTGATTAACTCAAGACAATGTTTAAATGTTCTTTCTCCAGAATTAGTTCACCTACTGACAGGTTATATGAGTTTATATAATTGTTTATAATTTTACTTTATAAGTCAATTTATTTTAATTTTATTTTAATTTAGTGCTGACATAATCTACTCATTACAATGTTTTTTTTATGAGTTGTATTGCAATGTGTGGTTAGCTAGCGACCTCGACAATTATTTATTTTACCTCGATGGTCCTAGTTTATCAATTGTAACTTCTAGTTACAGCTATATGTAAGCGGGCACGCCCTTTATGCCTGGAGGCTTTTTCTTTTTTAGATATTGTTTACTTTTAGTTATTTTTATTTCTGCTTGAGTATAGTTCTCGATGCTTTTGGTTGGTATATTGGCGTGTGCTAGCTGTCATATGGCTATTAATTATAGCTATTTAATTTAAATTATTTTTTGCATATTGTAAATGGTCTTGCATACTGTTGTATAGAATCATTTTTTATTTTTTTTATAACTGAACAGACAGCTGTGCTGCTGGGGAGTTTGTTGCGCCACTTCTTCTTCCCAGCAAAAGCACTAGGAAGTGGTGAAGGGTGGGCGTTTTGGAGGACTGTCTTATGTAATTTTGACGTTCGAAAAGTGCTGATTCTCAGCCTAGTTTGAATAAATGACTTTTGAATTTGAATTCAGCTGAAGACATGGAATCGATTGGTATTCCAATATTACAAGAAGCAATAGACACTAAACCCAACCAGATATTAGTCTTTACCTGGCATAAAAATGATATCCAAGTTAGAGATCTGTCCCATGAAAAACAAAAAATTCTTGAAGTATTTTTACCAATAAATAATGATGAAGTAATTAAACAGTATTTAAAAGAATATGTTAAATGTAAAATTAAATACTTCATATATTTTGAAATCGTAGAGCATAGGAAACAATTTAACAAAATTGTAATACAGCTATTTAAAAAAGGAATGGTAGAATTCATGGAATGTACAGAGCGTGTAGTTTTTGTTGAAGATGAAAACGAACAAAAAGAAATCATCTTACAACATCATGAAGGAAAAACGTGTCATAGAGGTATAAAAGAGACCATGTCTAGGATAAGAAGAAATTACTTTTGGAATAACATGCAAGAGACGATTTCAGCCGTAATAAATAATTGTGAAGCATGCCGCAAAACAAAATATGACAGAAAACCCATAAAGCTTTTTCTACAGTTAACTCAAACACAAAATGCACCATTTCAGGAAATTTTCATAGACATTTTTGCTATAGAATCTGTTTATTATCTTACATTAGTCGACGCGTTCAGTAAATTAGGACAAGCAGTAGAAATATCGAACAGATCTACACCCGAAGTAATACGCGCACTTATTAAATATTTTGCCATTTACGGAACCCCCAAGAAAATTAGTTGCGATCCTGGCAGTGAATTTAACAACGAGTTATTGAAGGAATTAATGATAATGTACAATATACAATTACATATCAGTACACCTAATAACCCAAATTCAACAGGCATAGTAGAGCGTTTCCATTCAACTATCATAGAAATATACCGTTTAGCTAAATACGATGACGTACCGAAATCTTACACAGCAACACATTAATTTTGGATGAACGTTTAAAACGGATTGGGAGATTAACTAAAAACTTGATTACTAAAGAAGAAAATTCTATTTATGCTACTTATATTTAAGGAATGTTTAAAAAGTTTTTAGCTAGTTTTAGAACCATTAATATAAATTTAAGTGAGATTGAAACGGCCTTAGCCTTTAGTAAGGTGTCTGTACTGCATCGAACGATTGTTAATTCTACTGAATTATTGCACATGTTACAATCTATAGCCAAAACAGAAAACCTGTTAGATACTGTTAATGAAAATAATTTAGTTAAGTTTGAAGATTGTATTACTGTTAAAGCTTATATTAAACAAAACCAGATTACGTTCATATTAGAGATTCCACTAATTGAAAACAGTACTTATAGTTATTTTAAACTTTACTCCTTACCTATGATTAACACAGATTTAAACGAAACTGTAATAGTCGTTCCTAAATATCCCTACCTTTTGGTGAGACTCAGATTACATACCAGTAGTGAAAGCTTGTGCAGAGATTGCAATAGATGAAAAATTCTTATGTACCGATCACGATGTGTTGACCCATATAGAACCATTTTGTGAAGAACAGCTGATGAAGTTTCATTCTAATACTACTGCATGCGAGCAGCACGCAGTTAATATTGAAGATTTGAAGGTTCAACGAATTGGCCGTGAAAGTTGGATTTTATATTCAAAATATAACATTATAGCAAGCAGAAAATGCTATGATGACGTCGTGAGCCACGAGTCTCTACAAGGAACATACATAGTTACTCTGAACGATGCTTGTACGTTTAACGTCGGGCACATACATCTACGAAAACACCAATTTTCTCATACACATCTGAATTACCCAACAATTCCAATCGTTATGCTACCAGAATTGAAGCCTGAAAAACGCATCAATAGTGTCAGTGCAGTGAATATGAAAGGTATAAATCTAGATGAGTTGAAATAATTAGCTCAAGTGGTGAAAATGAGCAAAGTGAAATACAGTGAAAATTATAGTGCGGTTAACACGAAAACTATTAGCTTAGGTACAGTAATTCTATACGTAATTCTACCTTTAGGATTCATAACCATTCTTGTTTTTAAATATAAAACCAAATTCTTAAACTGTCAGCGAAATGATCAGAATCTTAAAAATCCTGATAATTTCGTTTTTGAGGAGGGAGGAGTTATGCAACCTGAACCACAACGCGTGATCACCGTGAGAGCGTAAAACGCACCGCTGCAGTTTAGGGTGGTTCGTCTGGAACCTTCCATGCATTTTGTTAACTTAGCAGATAAGTAGCGTTAAGTCCCACATGCAGCGACTAGGATTAGTATTGAAGATTACACCGGAGCATGCGCTTGTGCTCATACGTAAATCTACTCTTTTATTTTAACACTCCCAAAAAACTTGACTAGGTACCGTCATGATGTTAATATTTTTAAACAGTTCCCTCAGAGAATCGCGCCTACGGAGGCAATATATTGCTCTAATGGCTCTTTTCTGCAGAATAAAAATAGAGTCGATATCTGCAGCCCGTCGCCATAGTAAAATACCGTAGGACATGATACTATGGAAGTAACTGAAATAGACTAGCCTTGTGGTATCTATATCAGTAAATTGACGGATTTTTCTTACAGCATATGCTGCTGAACTTAGCCGTCCAGCGAGAGATGTTAAATGAGGACCCCATTGCAGCCTTGAATCGAGCGTGATCCCCAGGAAAACAGTTTTATCTACAAATTCTAGCTTCTCCTTATTCAATACTATATCACAATCACTACTTTTAACATTCGGTAAAGCAAATCTTATGCATTTAGTTTTTTTCCCATTTAATACTAAATTATTAGCAGTAAACCAATTTTGGACCTGCAGTAGGGCGCTACCATCCTTGCCGGCGACCTTAACAGTAAGCAGCCGGCGTGGAACTCCGCAAGAACAAACAGCGACGGCCGGCGACTCTTCGCGGACACGGAAGCCTTCGGGTTTTGCGGTGTCCGGCCCGGAGACGCCCACACATTATCCGGACACGGCGACGAGCATTCCGGACGTGCTGGATATCGTAGCCCACCGAGGGCTACACCGCCAGATCACGCAACAAGTGACAGACGACGAGTTACAGTCGGACCACCAACCTGTACTCGTCGTCTGCCATTGGCGCCAGGTCGATCAACGGACGCTGTTTACAGAAAGGAAGGAGACCACCACGCCGACTCGGCCTATAGTTTCCTCCGCGGACGTGGAACGAGCGGCGGATGACGTCACTGCTTGCATACAGAGCGCTTTAGAAGCGGCGACGACGCACATACGTCAATATTTCACATTTAAGCGGACAAAATTGAATTTTAAAAACTTACGGTAAACACATAAAATGGCACATGCAGAGCTAGAAGACAGTTCCAAGAATCCTAACTGAGCCCCACCACCTACCTGCGATACACCCCGACCGTTTTCAGGTAGTCGGTACTTGACCATATGTATTGTTTACTTTCCCAAAATGCTCAATTCGAATAATTAGGGGGTTTCAAACACTAAAGGTCAATTTGTTGTATTTCTCGATGAAATACGATCATCATTCTTTTTTTATTTGAAAGTACAATCCTTTGACTAAAAGAAAATACAAAAACTATCTGCGGAAGAGTGCAGATGACAAAACGGGGGACCTTTTTAACCATTAAGATTTTATATCAAAATATAACCATTTTTTTATTAGATAAGTAATCTTATCTTTTCGTTGTTTTAGATACTTCAAGCATATCAGGTGTGAAAATTGTTACTCGGAAACACCTTTAGAGATAGAGAGATATAAGATGAATCCATTATGTTTTTTTTTTGTATTATATATTCTTCTGTTGTATTAATTTGTTTGTAAAATTATACAAATTTTGTTTAATTTTGTGTGTATTTCTTTGGATTTAATAAATAGTTATGTGAAATAATGATTTTTTACCTTAATTTACAAAAAACCTAACTAAATAAAAAAAAACACTTACGAGATATGTAATATCATGCAGACGTGATATAAGTAAACAAATAATTTTGGCCGCGTAAATGTGGTATATTGACGTATGTGCGACGGTACAACCGGAGGGAAGAGGGCTATTGCCGCCCCTACCGGCGCGTATCAACGCGATGGTTGCCGCCAAAAGGCGCCTTCGCAAGCAGTTAACACAGACAAGATGCTCCCAACAATGAAGAGAGAGCTGAACCGTCTCGCGGAGAAGGTAAAGGCCGAGTTACACCCACCGTTAAATCCACCCCTATTATGGGGTTTGACACGCCTGCTATGACGAACCTTCATTCAAATGCTCGTCGCAGACCTATAGTAAATATATGGGTAACGTACCCGTATGTGTTTATTACCGTGCCGTTGGCAGCATATAACTGGTACTTTGTCTTCTCTGTTGTTGCAATTCTGGTAGACACATACGACTGAGCCTGTGTCAACCAGAAACCATAGCCGCCCAGTTAGCATGTAAAAATAGTGAAGGATATTCTGATTAGGCCACCCGCCACAGGCAAGTATGACAAACTAAAGAGCGAGTTAGTTAAACCTATATCGGTTTCTCACGAGAAGGAGGCTTTACAGTTAATACAGCATGAGGAGTTAGGCGACAGAAAGCCCTCACAGTTTTTAAGACACTTACGGGGGTTAGCAGAGAAAGAAGTACCAGACGATTTCATTAGAACCATTTGGGTTAGTAGATTACCAACTAACGTGCAGTCTATAGTCGCGTCACAGCCCAAGATGGACCTGGAGGAGTTGGCGGACCTCGCAGACCGAGTCAACGATATCGCGCAGCCAGCACCTTATGCGGCCAGCATGTCAGCTCCAGCGACGAGTATACCAGTCCCCGCAGCCGTTAGCGCGTTAGAGAGCATGGTCGCAGAGCTGACAAAACAAGTTGAAGCAATATCAAAGGTACAACATAATTATAGAAACAACAACAACAACACCACCCATCAACATACATCAACACACAATTTAACATCGGACATGTCACCTAAGACCTGTTCCACGTCAATGACAGAAGCAGAGGCTAGTTTCTTCGCTTTTGATGACGCCATTGTGACCGTAAGCGAAGATGTAGGGACTGAAACTCATGACGTAGAGCCAACGTTGTACCTCGAAAGTTTATCGACCCGAGTTACACAAGCTCTAAATTCGTCAAAAGGGTTTACTGATCTCATACCAATCGCAGAAACTTATGGAGATGATAAAAAAGTAAACATACGTCTGAACACCACACCGGTCAATTCAGATAAGTTTGAAGCTCTGATATCAGGCATAGAGCAAAAGGATGTCGCAACAATCGACACTGCCCTAGGTACGTTCGAGTTTCCAATTCCAACGACGCAAGCTATTCCAGGATATCAAAAAGTTTTGAACAACGTAGCAGCGGCTAGTATCAAAACACTACATGATACTTCATTGCTGACGTGCTCAAGTGGAGTGGATATAAACCAAACTGTGAAGAAGATAACGCAAGCAAGCAGAGACGCCGTCTCAAAATACTCGAAAACCATCGCTTGCCAGGATGTAATGGAGAAGATCCTTTCCGTCTTGATAATCGAACGAGTCGGTTTCTCGCAGATATTTGCGATCTATATAGTCAACCAGAAATGTGGGTAGATCCCCTAACTTCTGGACTATGGGTAGTCAACCCAAGTGATTCGCACCCAGCCAACATTGGGGCAAGATCACGTCGGGGTCACCACTGAAGAGGTAAGTAAGCTACAGCTGTCCCGGAATTTCACCAGGGGCTGTAGTGTAAGGCTTATGAGCGATGCAGGCGGATAGTGAGCGTTATAATAAGAGGCGGAAAGGTGATTTTACTGTACACTAATTACTTAACTAAAATCGAAAACAAACTACTTCATCACACTTTTAAACTAACGAATTTAATACAAATAATCTAAATGCTAATACAGAACTGGTAACAAAAAACTAAAGCAGGTGAGACTGAATCTAGAAGCTAGATATACAGCGCGTGCACGTGTCGACTACCAACTGAAGAGTGCCGGCCGGCCGCGGGCTGCCGTGCGCCCGCGCCTCGGTGTTGATTTCTCCGGTACATTCTCGAAAGAAGGCGGAGCTTGCGCGTCGAGACAAAGGATCACGCCATTTGACGTCACATGTAGGACGCGGTCCAAGCTTTATAAGCGGAGCGGACTATGTAGTGGTTGATGGTCACCACAAAATCAAGAATAATTTGATTACTATTCTAGCTAAAGAATTGGGATTTGACCATAAAAAGATTGATAAAATATTGAAACAGTGGCATGGAATTCAATTCGTCAAATGGGAAGATGATGGTAATGATACAGAGAAATTTTGGGATCAAGTCTCCAGATACAAAAATGCGGCTGAGATGAATGCCTTTCAAGAATAAGTGGACTTGGCTATCACCGTGCTGTCGCTTCCACATTCAAATGCCGAAGTAGAACGAATGTTTAGCGTTATGAACATAGTCAAAATTAAGCTACGTAACCGGATGTCAGCTGAAACAATGAACTCAATTATAAATGATACGTCATCAATTGAAAATTAAGTACGGAATTTGTTTATTCTATAATATCACAATTCCAAGTCTATTAATACGCTATCTAAGAAAGCAGCCGGGTGTTCGAAATCGTTGTGTCTGGCCCTGCCTAGATAATATAAAATACTGATTACATGGGCACTACTTCCAAGTGTCAGACGACCGTGAATACAAGAGCAATAATACCCTTTGGCGGCCCGACCCCGTGTCTCGGCATTGTACAAAACGTAAGTATAGTACGTTTTGCTTCACTACATGCCGACATTGTATTTTGCATCTTAATAAAACATTTTCTTCATTGTTTATTAAAATTCTTACTGAAGTTCTATAATAAAAGACTTCGTATACTCCTGTTATTTTAATATGTTCGCTGCAGTAAGACCGTGATAGCTTCAACTGGTACGTACCGATTGCAATCACAATTATATCTTCATGTGTTAGTTCAGGGAAATCGATAGGTTGGTTGTTAACGTCCAATCTATCGAATGTGACTCTTTGACGATTTATATTATTTTCTTCGATATAATCAGCCAGAACATTCGGTCTATTTAAATTCAGTCTAATAGATTCTATGAATTCATTCGTGTATGGACTATCGTCAAAAGGTTGTTGAAAGCAGTTGATGATGGCTCCTGCTATTTTAAAATCGCTAAAAGTATTTAGCGAGGCGCGATTGAAAATTCTTTGTCTGAAGATCTTGAAATCTCTTTTGAACTTACCGTTAACGGCTTCAATCACCCATCTACAAATAGTTACTAGTCTTGACTTGTTTGCGTCGACGGTGGTCAATTGAGTTTCGTCTCGTCGTTTAGTCGGGGGCATATGTGCAACATATCCATAGGTTTCTATGAGTGGTATCGCATCACGAAAACCTCTATCCAATATTAGAACGTCGCCCTCTTCAAATAAATAATGAAATGCGCTGTCTTCAATCGGTTCTTCGTGATTTTCTAATATGTTTGTCATGATGTTAGCATCCGTAGTTGTAGCGGCATAAGGTCCGACTATATCAACTATATGACCATCGCCACAAACTATAATAAATGGTTTTATAAGGTTTCTGTATTTATGGAGGCTGTAGGTGCGTCTCTGATATAAAAAGTTAGAGCTTTTTTCAATGAATAAGTAAGTGCCATCCATTAATATCAGGGCTTTTGGAGACTCTTCATTTCCAAAGATGTAGTTTGGAAGGATTCTGTTTCTTTCAATTATCTCGTCTCGGGTTATATGGTCTAGCCCTATGTGCAGTGGCACAAAATCAGCCAGTAAGCATGTTCTGACCAAATGGATTTTCCTCAATGCTTCTTCTTGATAAGTTGAAAATAGAACACAAACTAGCACTGGGTTCTCCAGTTCTAATCTTGCTTAAATATATAGCCAAGTCTATTTCTGATGTATTCGATTGTTGTTGTAAAGTTGGAGCTTGATTCAGGAGCCGATTGAATTTTTCGCAGTTTAGTCCGGTCCAAAAATGAAGCTCATTATCCACTATTTCGTTTATGTCAAAAAATGTTCTTGTTTCAAGGGCACGTGTATAGATGCTTACAATGTCAGTAATGTTGTCGGCATTGAATTCATGTTGTAGGTGTATTATATTTTGTGGGAATTCTTCCACAGTCGTAGTTGTTAAATGTCGCTGGCAGATCCGAGCACGATCTGGTATGTAGAGATTAAAGTAACTGAGGAGGTATACCTTGATAGAATTTGGAAGTCAGCGTAATAATGTGTTTTGGCAACTGTCCATCATACAGCGCACATACGGGTATTTTGTATTCCTAGCCGGGTGTAATTGGTAAAAACAAATTCCAACATAAAAGCAAAAATTAATACTTGTCAGCGAGTCAGGTACCTAGCTACTGAACAATAGACGACCCTTTTCGGGCTCGAGCGCCCGCACCGTAGCTAGCAAGCCAGTCGGAAATCTTAATTGTTGTCGCATGCGCTCTCGTCAGTTACTGGCTACATTAAAAACGTACTGCGCTGCGTTTGATACCTCACTGCTTTTTTAAGTGAGTTATTTAACCAAAACTACTATGGATCATCATAATACAGATAAGAACAGTTTTATTTATTAAGATTTACTAATGTTTACATGTATATGTAAGGTTCAAAATCAAAAACTATCTCGATTTTTTTAACAGTTTTTACCTGAATTTTAAATTTCAAAGTGATTATAGTTATCCTTCCGAGTACTTCCGATTAACGATTTTTATTGTTACGCATGACAAAAGCTGTCATATTATAGATATTTTACGAATAAAGTGCTACTTTACGATACTTTCGACGAAACGTATGCGTTTGTGTTGGTGTTACCTAAAAAGTATTAACCGTTATTTTCAAGCAAATTATGAAGTGTTTTCTTTTTATTGTTTTAGGGTTACCAGGGGTCTCTAACTACAAAGTTGTGACTAGACAATACCTGTTCAATAAAATGCAACAACAAGAATTACACACTTTTGCTGAAAAAGTCGATTATTTGGAGAATTACCTTAATGTAATGAATCGCCTTCTACTATCCTCGGATCCACTGCTCACAAGTCAGAGGCCAAAACCAAAAAGCAGAATGGAACCTTTTTCCAAAGAAGCGATAGCTATTTTGTTGCCACCATCACCAGAATCAGATGATTCAGATTCGGAATATGGAACAGAAGAGGTCGGAGAAAGTGACGATGAACCCTGGCATTCTTCCTCATCAAATTAGATTATTTTATATTATTTGATGCAACTATTTAAAAAAATTAACCTTTTCTAAATCATGAATACACTTTTTTTTAATTATCAACATATTAGCCCATAAAGCTCATTGTTGGACCCTCCCCATTGGTCGTCTGTACATTTTAGTAAGTCTTACCTACTTTACAGCAGAAAAAACCGCACAAATAATTTCGCCCGGCTAGAAATGCAAAATACCCGTATGTGCAGCGCCGAGATGTATTAGCAGCTCGAGCCAATCTTGGTATAGCTATTGAAGCTCTAACCCGTTCTGGAATTACAGACATGGCTAGTCGGTCTTGATTTAAACCGAGTCAATTTTGTGCCAGCAGGGATGGCATATTGATTGCGTGCCGTCGAATAGCACCTGTAAAAAAAAACGTAAATGTAAAATAAACTTGATTTAGATTTATTTAATGGACGCGTAGCATTCAAATATATCTATCTATCTATACTTTAACAAAACTGTAACAGAATTATGTTTGTACATTGAACAAAGCCCCTAGTATGAGTTTGTAAAACCTATTGTTCACTATAAAACACGTTAGCGTCTACCGTAGCTTGTCATTTTTTCCGGGTTACATTTTGAACCATAGCAACTAGGCTGTTAGCAGCTAACTTAGTGATATAAGGCCAATATTAAAAATATGTGGTAAACGCGAGCGAATGTTATAAACCGACTTATAAAACATCAGTAAACATAACTTGTTTAGTTACCCAGATTTTTTATATCTTAAGGGGCCTGCGAAGCATGCGTTGTTCATACAAACGTAATACCAAAATAATTTGTAAATCAAACATATTCTTAAGGTAGTGTGTATTTATTCCGATTGGATTACAGAATATCTAGGCTTCCAAATATATATTTTGAATGGACACTGATATAAAGACGAGATATGAGGAATTTAAAATTTCTGTAGAAAACTTATTTTTCTCATAACTCGAATTTAAATCAGTGTCCATTAAAAATATATATTTGGAAGCTTAGATATTCTGTTATCCAATCGGAATAAATACACATTACCTTAAGAATATGTTTGATTTACAAATTATTTTGGTATTACATTTGTATGAACTACGCATGCTCCGCCGGCCCGTTAAGAAACAGAAAACGTTATTCACAATTACTTGATTTCTTACCTCTTGGGGTGGTTCTATGTTGCGTACGATATGTTCCACGAAGTTTCCAAGATCTTGTAGAAAACGAATATTAAGAACGTGTCTACGGCGTCGCAAAAGTGACCGATGACACACAACACAATGATTGTGGTCTTCCATATCAACATCCAATTGTTTGCACTACCAAGTCCGGGAAGATAAGAGCCAAGTTGTTAAAATAAAATACAATCAAAGTAGGTACTAGATCAACGAGCACAACGTACGCACACGAAGTCAAGACATCGAGTGCGTCATCATATAAACGAAGTAACATGCCTGTGCGGCAATGGTGTCACTATTCTTCTCTCTCTAGCACACGGGAAAGAACGAAACGGCAATGTTAGCTATTTGTTACCTGCTGCACGAATGCTGCGTATGCGGCCGACAAACAATAGAACTCGTTTTTTATCTAGAATGGCAAACTTTTTCGTAATAAAAATAATTTCAATTTCATTAAAAATATTTTAATGCAGTATAATATGCAATATTTTATATTATGAATATCACTGCCGCCTTTATATAAGTAGTTAAGTAGCCATTATTTCATATTTTGCTTGCTTTTAAGTAATATGGTCGAATAAAAAATAGGATAACCGTTTTTTCTTTTTTATAAAAAATAGGTAAATAATAGTTTTTTCTTTGTAGAACTATGATTGCGGACATCACATATATATATATTTAATACCCATAAAATGTACAAAAATCTGAGACAGGTTTCTTTTGCGCCGGGGCTGGGGTAATTTTGTATGAAATTTGCGCATTCTTCTTTGTTAAAGCATTAGAAAATATGCCAAGTACAGGAAGGCTATTAACTTTAATGGAGTTCAGATAGAACAAGACGCAAGAGAAACGGCGAAGATTTTAATAAAAAGAAAAAAAAAATCTCATTGTCCATATTTAAACAAAGCCCAGAAAAATATTTATACTTCCTTCTCCACAAACTTTGGGAACTCTTTTGAAACAAGCAAATATTGGTCCAGGTATAAATAAGAATGTGTTTGCCCAATTAAAGGCAAGAACCAATAAAATGAAAACTGAAGACCGTCTATGCGAATTTCTCTTTTAGGAAATGTCTCTAAAAGCCAGTCTCACTTTTAATACCAGAAAAGATACAGTAACGGGCTTTGTAACGGAAAGACGAAACGCGCCCAAGTTTTGGGATCATGCTCAAGTTTTCATGGTACAGTCAACAGCAAAAGTAAATGATCAAAATCAGAAATTCAATACTAATGAACAGAGCTCGCGTCAGAACTGTAATTCAAAAGTATGTGATTGTAAATTATACCAAACATTTACTACTAGTACAGCTGCCATATATTCGTGATCAGTTTTGACTCCAAAAGTTATAAACTCAATTCAAGACATATTATACGAACTATATTTTTTTTTACTAAAGATAATAAATTATTTCTTCGAGCTTTAGGATTTAAATTATGAGTATTCTTCAAGTGAATGATTTACCACAATTCGACAACTCTATAGTGAATTATGAAATTCATACATATAATCCATATAGCAACAGTTTTAATGAAAATGATGAAATTCGAATACCCATAAATCAGCAAGATTTGTACGTATTACCCTCAGCTAGCTACATTTACGTTGAAGGTCGAGCCACTACGGTTTCGAAAGATGGAGCAGGAAAACTAACACGAAAGGCTGTTACCAATAATCATATATCATTTCTATTTCAAGACATTCGATATGAAATTAATGGTGTAGAGATGGACCGAATAAAAAATGTAGGTATTTCTACAACTCTGAAATTATATGTGTCAATGAGTCAGGGAGAAAGTAAGCATTCTGCTATTTGGGGTTGGAATTTGAAAGGGATGAAAGATACTGATGGTATTTTTAATGCCACCTTTGAATAAAGTTTTAGGATTTGCGGAAGATTATAATAAAATTATCATTAACTGTAAACATGACCTTATACTTAAAAGAAGCGCTTCGAATCTTACTAGTGTTAAACTCGATAATAATGACTCCATTGAAGTAAGTATAGAAAGACTGCAATGGCGTATGCCTCATATAAAAGTTTCAGATCGGGAAAGATTAACTTTACTTAAACATTTAGAAAAGGATCGTCCTATTCAAATAGCTTTCAGAAATTGGGACTTGTACGAATATCCCTTATTACCTAGAACTACAAAACATTCTTGGGTTGTTAAAACTGCTTCACAACTCGAAAAACCAAGGTATGTGATCTTTGGTTTGCAGACAAATAGAAAAAATATGAAAATTAAAGACTTCTCAATATTTGACCATTGTAAATTGACTAATGTTACTCTTTTTTTAAATTCTCAATATTATCCATACGAATCAGTGAATGCGAAATTTTCTGCAGATAAGTATTATATATTATATGAATAGTTCACCAAATTTCGTCAGTCTTATTATAACACTCGGTCTGAACCAATGCTTGGTTTGGATGAATTTAAAGAAAAGGCTCCTTTATTTGTAATTGATTGCTCAAGACAGAACGAAGCCTCAAAAACAGGGGCTGTAGATGTGAGGCTGGAAATAGAAAGTTCTGAAGATATACCAGAAAACATATCTGCCTATTGTCTAATCATCAACGATCGTCTATTCGAATATAAACCCTTAAGTGGTATTGTAAAGAAATTATTATGAACGCTATAGTTGATGTGCAAGGATTTAAGATGGAAAGTAACGAGTTCATCGTGAAAGAAATAGCAATAGCATGCGGAAATCAAATTATGGTATTATTAATCAAACCACCATTCCCATTTTACAATCTTACAAACAAAGAAAGAATGCAAGTACATAAGTTGGATAGAGAGAAACAGAAAAAAATCTGGAAATACCATACTTACTTACATCGCTATATTGTACCTTATCTGGAAGATAAAACATTTATGTTGAAGGATGCGAAAAAGTTTCGTGGTTAAAAAACATTGTAAAACATGATAAAATATATAATTTAGAAGATAAGAACTGTCCTAGTTTACAAAAATTATTTGATGATTATAGAATGTCTAGTAATATATTTAGTTGTGTCTATCATTCGAATGTATGTGCTTTAAAAACTGTAATGTGTTTGAGAAAATGGTGTACAGAAGAAATACATTTTTATAATTGATGTTTTCGTGTTTTATTTCATTACAAAAAAAAAAAACATAAGATCAATACATAGAACCCCAACAAACCATGCTATAACTCCCTGCACCACATTGTTATAAATTAGCCTATGTACATACCCGTATCAAGACCTTCTTAAGATGATTCAAAATTGTTTTAGCCCGAGATATGAAATATACACTTCTGGACACATCTATTGGCCCACCTTGTATTTTCAGTTTCGTTTGGCCCTAGCAAAAATTTTATATTATGTCGAGCAAAAAGTTTTTATGCAGTTTTGAACCTGGCACATTCACAATTTCATTCAATAGTCTTTTTTTTATTTCGAACACAGAATTTAAAGAAACAAAAGACAATTTGGAGCCTGTTTGTTGATATCAAACAGTCGAATACTAAGAAAACTTGGTTTTATTGGTTTACTTGGATTTAATTCTTGAAAAAGTGATTGATATCTTTGGTTTTGCAATAAACATTACTTATTCTTAACATTAAGGTGAGGTTCTATCAATAATCTATGGATACTTCACCTGAAGTCGCCGCCCAAGCTGTGGCACTTATTCAGGCCGGACAAAAAAACTTAATTTAAGTCGATTTGCGGTCCGAAATGTTTATCGGAGGTACCTAGAGACTGGCGGCTTTGTTCGTCGCCAAGGAAGGCCACGATCTCGTGTCACAACTGAAAGGCAGGATCGATTCATCGTGACGACCAGCTTAAGAAATCGTCACCTTACCTACATTGAGATACAAAACCAACTTCGCGACTTCCACGGAGTATCTGTGAGCGCTCGAACTGTTCATCAGAAAAGAGTACACGGCTCCACCGTGTACTCTTTTCTGATGAGTCTAAAATTGTGTTACATGGCAATGATGGAAGGAAGAAGGTCTACCGACGTAAGGGAGAGCGTTTCGCACAATGCTGCTTTGAAGAGAGGGTTGCTTATGGCGGTGGCTCATGGACTGTCTGGGGCGGTATATCCGCGAGCGGCAAAACTCAACTTGAGGTTGTTACAGGACCACGGCTGCCAACATTAAATGCTGAAAGGTACATTCGTGAGTGCTTAGAACCTCACGTGATACCATACGCGGACTATGTGGGCCCAAATTTCCTTTTTATGCATGATAATGCAAGAGCCCATGCGGCCGGCATCGTCAGGGAATATCTTCGGGATGTGAACATCACAGTTATGGACTGGCCAGCCAGAAGCCCAGACATGAACCCCATTGAGCACATGTGGGACGAGCTAAAAAGACGTGTTAGGGCTCGTCAGCCAGTTGCCCAGACGATGCAGGAGTTGAAAACTGCCGTAGAAGAGGAATGGGAGATGATCCCTCAAAATTTCATAGAGCGGTTTATAAACTCTATGCCTAATCGTATGAGAGCTGTGGTAGATGCCCATGGAGGCAACACGCGTTATTAAATTAAACCTTTATTTGATAAAACATGTTTTTTATTCAAAAATCAATTGCCTTTAACAAGGCGCATATCCGACTTGTTAGGCATAGCTCCATGTCGTATGGTATTCTGAATTCAAATTTAAAACAATACGATCGAAAAAGATGGTAAAATGTATCAGGTTTAAAACTGCATCAACAGTTTTTGTTCAATCTAGCAATCATATTTCGGTAGGGGCCATCGAAACCTAAACTCTAAGGTGGGCCAATAGATGTGTCCAGAAGTGTATAATGAATATTAAATTCGATTATGTTCATTCAGACATTATTGGGCTACAGTAGATTCAAAACGGAGGAGCTCGTGGCTAAGTAATAACTGCCGCACGGGTCGATCCGTCAGGTTAAGCTACGCTTGCCGGGGTTGGTCTGTGGATGGGTGACCATCTTTACGTACCGAGATTCCTTCGTGCCTCGGAAAGCACGTTAAGCCGTTGGTCCCGGCTGTCATTCGTGGATCTTTGACAGTCGTTACGGGTCGTCAGAAGCCCGAAAGTCTGACAACCAGTCTTACCAAGGGGTATCGTATCACCCAATTACTGGGTTGTGGAGGTCAGATAGGCAGTCGCTCCATATAAAATACTGGTATTCAGCTGCATCCGGTTAGACTGAAAGCTGACCCCAACGTAGTTGGGAAAAGGCTAGGCAGATGATGAGTAGATTCAAAACGAAGATTGGTGATGAAAATGGCTGATGCAGGTTTTTTTTACTGTGGAAGTGGTTTAAACGATAAAGTTATGTGCTTTTCGTGTGGAGGTGATATCAAAGATTGGGAGTATTACGATGATCCTTGGATGCAGCATGCTATACTTTTCCTTGATTGCTTTTATTTAAATGATGTGAAAGGAACAGATTACGTTGATAAACTCAAACATCAATTTATTAAAGAAACAAAAGTATAAAATGGTTCCAAAATGGAGGAGGAAACCTTATATGCTAGGTACCAGATTGTGGCTGAAGATGAAATTACTTTTATCTAAGTCGTTTTTTATCCCATTCATTGTTTTTGTGAATACAAAATAAAACGTTAAAACATCTAACTAAACATCATTTTTAGATTTATTTATTAAAAGACTTGTCACCTCTAAGATCACTTGTTACCTTGATCACTATCCATGTAGAATGTAATGCAGTTCAGAATTTATTTGAATAGATATGTTCCGATGAATTAAATAGTATAGGTTCAGTCTAACTCAATCAATTAATAAACATTAACCTATTTGAATAGAAATGTTAATGTCGTTTCAATAGTCTTTTTGATTAGACAATCTATTCAGTAAATAAACATTCATATATTTGAATAAATGAATTGAATAAATGTTCCAATGAATTAAACAGTATATTCTAATAGACCATCAATTCAACAAACAAGATTTCAATCGATTTGAATAGATATTTTTTATCTATTTGAATAGTGAAAATTGGGGTATCTGGATCTCTTTTGATCCAGATGCCCCAATTATATACTAATCATAGGGCCTACCAAATAAGCTAACCTAACAATCATGACATATTTGAATAAATATACTCTTTACTATTTCAGGTATCCACTCATCTTTGCCTTTACAAGATGTAACAAACACAACAACAACTATCTTTTCGGGTCAGAGATGTGCAAAAGTGTTGCAACCAGCTGTTCTATCTCCAAATCAGCCTACTACATCAATATTTGAGCAACCTGCTCCATCAACATCTAAAGGTACTTATCATAATTATTTTGTTGTTGCAATTTGATTATTTTCTGAAATCGAAAAATAAAAACAAAGTGATGAGACCGTACTCTTCAACATGTTTTTTCTTCCACTCTTATTTGTTAACCACCACACTATCATTCACTCTATTACCATCACTACTATTTAGTTTTACTATAACTATTATTTATACTTATATTAGAATTAGGTCATAATTTGTACTTTCAGGCAAACAAGATGTCAATAGAAGGATTTTCAGAAGTTGTGATACAGATACAATTATGCTGAAAAATAAGATAAAAAAATTACAAGGACAGAAGGATTCTGCAATGACAAGATTAATGAAAGCTTTAAAACTGTCCGACAATGCTTCATTCAAGAAAGCACTCAGCAAATTTTCATCAGCAGCTAATATATCCACAACACTACAATTTTGAGAGGCAGGGAAACATAAATTAGGTTGAAGATTCACAAATGATGAAAAAATTATGTCCTTAGCCCTGTATAAGCAAGGTCCTAGAGCCTACAGATGGCTAAGATTTTTTTTTGTACTGCCTTCCTCACTAACACTTACCAGGATGATTTTACGGGCTTCATTGCACCCAGGAATCAATGAAAATTTATTTAAACAATTAGAAAAAAAAGTGAAAAAATGAAAGCAGCAGAAAAGTTATGCAATATTACTTTAGTTATTACTTTTTGACGAAGTTGCACTTACCCCACATTTTGACTATAATAGAAGAACCGATTATGTGAGTGGTTTTGTTAGTAATGGCACTACAACTTACGAAGCAGGCCACGCCCTGGTCACAGTAATATTATCATACAGTATTCCAACTTCATACAAACGGAAGAAGCGCGAGCTATGCCTACGCGCCTCGATCTTGGCATCCGTTCGGCATGCAGACAGTCGCGACTGTGCCGCAGTGACGAACGGACGGTGTATTGTTTTTTTTAACAAAAACCGCGCGATGTTTTTACTAAAAATAAGTTCAAGTACATATTTAATATGACGAGTAGGATATATTGTGCTGTTTTTGGTTGCATGAATTCGTCATTAACGCATCCAGAGATAACTTTTTTTTAGATTACCTGGAAACTGAAAGGTAAGACTATAAAATAATGTTACTTACTAGTAGGTAGGTACAGACGCCAGCACATCAACCTACTACAATCTGTCAATATTTATTTAATAGATTTTCAACTTTATCACTAAAGTATAAGGTTCAAAGTTGATTGGGAAAATTTGACAGTTTTGTGTAGGTTGACGTGCTGGCGTCTGTACATAATGTGTCTCTTTTTAATGGATAAGTATTTCCTTTTATCTCCCGAAAAAAAAGATGTCTGGATTAATAAATAAAGTGAATAGAGAAAAGGAAAGTGATTGACACTAGTGAAATTGGTAGTTATAGGCGGATCATGAATCATGATACGATAGGTACGCTTGTGTTAAAACCTCGGGGCATGTGTGGTTTGTTTTGTTAGTTTGTATAATTCAAAGTAAAGACGTGGTACTCGTATGTTATTATTAATAATAGTTGTTTATTGTACTGTGTGTTTGAATAATACTAGAAAAAATAAATTTGACGGTCTGTCTGTCACTATCACTAGATAGTAGAAAATTTTCTCAGATTAAGTATTTCGGATTAATATTTAATTTAATAATAACGCATTTCGTACGTCTCAGTCGAGGCGCAAATATTTTTCGGTCGCAAATTTATAAGACCGTTTCAAACATAAGCATATTTTTTTAATTGAATCTACCAATCAAAAACAACACGCATTTTTATTGAACACTTCCTATTCAATTCACAAAGTATTTTATTTGTTTATATAAAAAAGTATATTTACAATCACAAAACTAAATGGAAACACAAAGTAGGCAAATGTAATTAAAATGCTGGAGGCGGGCAGCCCTATCGCATGTTTACGTACCGCGCGGCTGTAGGCATTTATTTCCAAGATACGGCCGAGTTACCATACTGTATGATAATATTACCGTGCCCTGGTGTTTATGTTGAGAGGTGTGCAAAAAAATTATAATAATTTAAAAAAAATATATAATTTCATACACATTTTGTGCAAGCACTACACCAGCTTTAGAATTGGCTTCACAAATAAAGCTTGTAATAAGAAGATTGAATGCAATTGGGCTAAAAGTTATATCAACTGTATGTGACCAGGGTGCTACAAATGTAAGTGCAATTAATTGGCTTATCAGAGACACAATGGAAGGATATTTTTAAAATAAGGTTTTTTTTAAACGTTTATTTTATTTTTTGTGATTACTTGAACTCACACACTGACTTATTATTATTAATATTACTTATTATAATGTTAGAAATATAGTATAATTTTACAATGTTTGTAAGTATGTGAGCACCATGCATCTATCACATAATTAATTTATGTCATTCCTTCATTTTTCATTCTTTTTACCTATCGAGGTATAGTAATCTTATTCTAGGTGCATTGTCTTCACATATAATTATATAATTAGTGTATACAAGACATAATGATTTTTTTTAAAGAGTAACGGTGGAGTTTCTTGCCCATTCTTCTCCATACGAAAACTACCTTTTGGAATGGGCGACTAGAATCAGTTATTATTAATTTTTGTAAAGTTTGACGTTCAAAAGTGCCTTTTTTGTGCCTAATTGAAATAAATTATTTGACTTTGACTTTGATACCTTAGACAAGAAAAACAGCAGAAATATAAAATATTTGAGGTAGACGGAGAAGAAGTAACACCTCTTTATGATCCTCCTCACCTTATTAAAGGAATAAGGAACAATTTAATAACCAAAAATTTAAAATTTAAAATTGAGGGTCAAGAAAAGACTGCTAAATGGGATCATGTTATAGAACTCTATAATCAAAATCCAGCTTACAAGGGCATAAGGCTGATGCCTAAGTTGACCGACAGACATGTTGTCCCAAACAAAATTTCGAAGATGAAAGTTAAATGTGCCACACAGGTTTTCAGTCGCTCTGTGGCAGCAAATATGGGATATCTTGCAAGTTATAAACATAATGAAATTTATATTTCTTATTCATTCATTTAAATAGCAATACTACATGATTCCTTTCTGACAAATTTTGAACTGAAATTATTAAAATAAAATTTTAACATACCATCACGCCTTGTTTCCCCGAAGGGTTGGGCAGAGGTGTACCTATAGTACACCCACATTTCGCCAGTTATGTTTTAAGTCCCATGTAATAGGGGGCGAGCCTATTGCCATCAACCGGGCACAAATCCTCCGGGCTACACTGGGAAATTCCAAAAAGAAAAACACAATGAAACTGCGCGACCTGGGAATCGAACCCAGGACCTCATGTTCAGCAGTAGCGCTTGCGACCAACTAGGCAGTATATTGGTTGATTAAGTTGATGATAGTGAATTTATCTTTGTTTTCCAGGTATGGGAATACTGCAAAAGGAATGCCAAGAAACAGTAGATTTGCTTATATTTTTCGACGATTTGTTCGACTCCGTTAACGGGAGCTACGAAAATTCAAAAAAAGAGCCGGGAAACCTCTGCTTGGACCAGTAAGTCCAAACTCAACTCACAAAAATGTATGGGCTCAAGCAAAGAAAATTATAAGTTCCATGAAATTTTGCGGCAATCGCAATTCTGGTGTTCCGGTGTTCCATCTATTACAAATTGGTTGCAGACAATTGAAAATATTGAATATCTTGTCGATGTTTTAGCTAAACAGTATAACTTGACGTCTCTATGGATGAGACATTTCAACCAGGACCTCGATATCGTAATACATCGCCTTCGTGTGTTGGCTTCGAAGCAGCCTACGCTTCCTTACTAATTAATAATTTTAGTAATACGCATTCGACGGGGTCTAACTGTGAAGTTGATAAATGTTTAAATTTTAAATGCTTCAAGAACCTCTTTTTTAAGAAACCTGAGACGCCAAGTTATACTATGGAAGTTGATTTTGATGATGTGAATAGTGACAATATCTTTGTAGATCTTGAAACAATGAGACAAGATCCACAGATAAAAGCACAATTAGAGTATGTGACAGGATATGTATTGCGGAAATAAAAATGCAAAAATTGCAAGCATTCATTTTATAATGAAAATAAAGAAAATAGTTCTCTTTATTTTAGAGAATATTTTAAAAATAAAACATGCCTTTCATATCCTTCCATCTCAATTATGAAATGCTTCTCAAATTTACAAGATGTTGTCACTAATTTATTAAAAAAAGATTGTAAAAAGAAAAACATCCGACAGTATATGAAAACAATATTTTCAGTTAGATTATAGTTTTATTCAATGTAACGACTACAAAATGCAAGTAATACTACAAAAAAACATTTACAGGCACTTTTGAGTTATCACTTAGCAAGGGGTCATGCAGTTTGAGTTATTTTGTGAAGCTAGTCGCCCATCCAAACGAAGTAGATCCTGATGGAGAAGAACGGGCAAGAAACTCCACGGACACTCTTTTAAATCAAAACATTATGTTACAGAAGTTATTTGTTCAACAATTACAATTTCAGTCCCTAACACAACTTTTCTTTTCACGTTTATTACCCACACGCACCATTTTCGGATGACGTTTCAATACAATATCTCATTACTAAGTTTGTTCAATAAAACTTACTAACAATGCTAAAATGCTTATCAGTCAATTCTTTTATAATTAAACAATGCTAATATTCACTAACAAAGGTTATTCAGATTAAAGTTGAATTCGAAGCTTTATTACTTTCTACAATTTATAGAGGGCAGGACTTTATGGTGAATAACAAATAAGCAATTACGCATAAGATTATGTTATAATCTTTACAGGTAGACGCATTCGCCGCGACACAAAATCTGTGACCTCCCTTTGCGTACCGCTTCAGTAGTTGTTTCGATTTTACCACCCTATTCTTTTTTAAATTATCAGTAAAAAAATGACCAGTGTGTTTCTTATAGGTTACAAATCCCAAGTCATCTTTTAAAATACGCTACATGGTTCTGGGTGCTATCTTCATCTCCCGAGATAAAATCTTTTGCTTTCGGACAGGATTTCTTTAATTCTTTCCCTTGCTGCTTTGACCACCTTTTTCGTACGAACACTACGTGGACCGCCAGATCATTTTCTGTCACAAACAGAGGAAGTCTCAATGTACCTATTAATAGCCCGGTACACAAACATTTGACTAATACCAAGCGTATGGAGAGTTTTAAAAATTGCATTTGGCTCCATACCAACTTTGTGTAATGCAATCACAGCGATTCGGTTCTCTTTATCACCCCAGTCCATTTTAATATCGCAAAATATTGTACAATGTATTGGCGCCAAAATTAGAAAACAATGAACAATCGTATAAAATAATAGATTCCAAATTCAAATGTAATATCTTTCTTATTAAGTAAAGACTAAGTATTGTAATACGAAACGTACTAGTGTACTGAATTAAATTTACCGCCGCGTGCGACGCACGCCAATCTCTGTTCATGTTTTCATAGCTGCTAAAGATAAATTATATTAGTAAGTTAAGGTCTCTCTCTTAGTGCCATCTGTCGGCAATGCGTAGTGATATTTTCGACTCGATGTAAGCCAAAATGCTTAGCATTATTATGTCAGTTTATGATATTCAGGGATTTTTATCACCGTTTCTAATAAAAAGTAAAATCATTTTACACGACGTACATAGATCTAATGTCGACTTGAAGTGCCAGATTTAAGACACAGAATTAAGACATTTAGAATTGTTACGAATACCGCGTTGGTTTTTTAATGCAGGTACAAGGACTCAGTGCTATTCAACTACTGTAGGTACACAAGACGTTTACACGATTGTAGATACACAGATGCATATATTTTGTGACGCTTCCATTAAAGCTTATGCCGCGGTTATTTATTGGCGTTTAACAAGGCTAGACGGGAACGTGCTCGTGTGTTTTGCAGCCGCGAAGAGCAGAGTGACCCCACTCCGCCCTATATCAGTACCCAGATTAGAACTACAAGGCGCACTGATAGCTTCATGCCTTGCTGATATTGTTCAGTGAGAACATTCAAGTTTAAATACCGATACGCGCTTCTTTTGGACTGATTCACACACGGTCCTCCAGTGGATTCGTAGTGACCCTCGGAACTATAAACCCTTCGTTGCTCATCGTCTGGGTGAAATTGACGAACTAACCAAAATAACGGAATGGCGGTACGTACCCACAGAACTAAATGTAGCTGATATAGCTACCAAAGAAGAAGCGCCACTTACGTACGACAATGTTTGGTTTCAAGGACCCGGATTCTTACGGCAGCCAGAGAATCATGGCCTAAGGATCTTAAGACTACCAAGTCATCAGATGACGCGGTATGTGAGATACGAGGGCGGTACTGAAAATTTCGGGAATCAAGGAAGTGACACAACATTACTATTTAAAAATGTATTTATTGCTTTTCGAAGTATTCTCCGCGAAATTTGACACATTTTTCCATACGATGGAACCAATCATTGAAGCAACCATTCCATTCGGAAGTTGAGGTCTCCAAAATGGCCGTTTTGTAGGCGTCCACAGCTTCTTCACGTGATGAAAATCTCTGTCCACGCAATTTATTCTTTATTTTAGGGAAAGTATAGAAATCATTAGAGCTTAGGTCGGGGCTGTACGGCGGGTGGTCTAATAATTCTATGTTTTCTTGCTCTAATAACTCTTTTGTTCTGTGCGCGGTGTGAGAACTCGCATTGTCGTGATGAAGGATGATGCGGTTGCAGTTCTCTTTACGGAGTTCAGAAACTACCTGTGGCAAACAAATGCTAGCATACCATTCTGCATTAACCGTTCTTTGTCCCTCAAGAGGAATAGTCGTAACATGGCCGGTTTTGGAGACAAACGTGGCCACCATTTTTTTTGCAACACTCCGTGAACGAACAATTTTGGTTGGCTTTAACTTATTTTCGAACACCCAAACTCGTGACTGGTTTTTTGTTTCGGGTTCGTACGCGTATATCCAGGATTCGTCACCTGATACGATGTTGTATACAGCATTTGAGGATCCTGCGTGGAATCTTTCGAAAGTTCTGACGCACCAAGTAACGCGAGCCGTTTTTTGCTCTTCACAGAGCGAATGCGGTATCCATCGGGAAAACAATTTTTTTACACCTAATTGTTCATGCAAGATTATTTGTATTTGACTCATGCCAATGTCTAAAGTTGCCTGAATTTCGCGGTATGTCACATGTCGATCTTCCTCAATCAGCTTACGCACAGCATCAACGTTTTCTTGGGTGACTGCAGTTTTTGGACGACGTTGACGGGGATCATCACTGAGCTTGACACGTCCACGTTGAAATTCAGCAAACCAGCGATAAATTGTGGTTTTGGATGGGGCTTCATCACCAAATGCACTAAACAAGTTTGACAAAACCTTGTGACAAGACTGTGAATCTTTTTTTAAATAAATAAATGTTATTCGATTTTTAAAAACAAGATTTTTCAATTAAAAAGATTTTAATAAGACAGGAACAGGGGAAATATTCCATTCCCGACACTTTTAGTGCAGCCCTCGTAAGAAGCATTATCGTGATGTCACAGTTATTCAACATTCGTTACCTAATGAAGACGATTTCTCATCTTGGACGCTACTCGTTCAAGTTACCGCTCGAATATTATTATTTATAAAACGCTGTCGACGTATTGACACTCAACTTAATGTTGCACTATTGTACGAAGCGGAAAATATTTTAATTAAAAAGTGTCAACAAGACTCGTTCGCGCAAGACATTGAACTACTTAAACAAAATAAGCCCTTAATGTCTTCTAGTCGCTTGTTATGTCTGACGCCCTATATTGACTGAAGATATTTTGCGAGTTCAAGGTCAAATTGACAAAGTTCGAGATGTTGAACAGTCAACAATGAGTCCTGCCATACTTGATGGTCAGCACAAGTTGACACGACTGTTGGTAGATTACGACCACAGGAAAGCGCTTCATGGAGCGCACGAACTGGTCGTAAATGAATGACGGCAGCGATACTGGATCATATAAATACGGCCGACCGTACGCGCCGTAGCTTCGCGTTGTTTATTCTGCCGGTACCGTCGCGCGGCGCCGCAGCCGCAGCGCATGGCTGACCTTCCTGCCGCGCGCTTGCAGCACCATCGCAGACCGTTTACATTTACGGGAGTCGACTTATTCGGCCCCATGGTGGTTACAATAGGCCGAAGGAGAGAAAACAGATACGGTGTAATTTTTACTTGTTTGACGATACGCGCAATTCATTTAGAGTTAACTGATAATCTTTCTAGTGACTCGGCCATTATGGCGCTTAGGCGGATGATATGTCGTCGCGGTACGCCCAGCGTTATTTTTTCTGATAACGGTACAAGCCTAAAAGGTGCCGATAATTAATTAAAACGTAGTTTATTAGAACTCAATCGGAGTAAACTTCAGGAAGACGGCACTGTAAGAGGTATAGAGTGGAGATTTATTCCTCCTGGTGCGCCTGAGATGGGAGGCGCCTGGGAACGAATGATACGGACGGTGAAGACAGCATTGAAGGTCGTACTTAAGGAACGCGCTCCACGTGCGGAAACGTTAGCTACATTGTTTGCAGAAGTAGAAGCATTGGTAAATAGTCGACCTATAAATGAAGTATCTTGTGAACCTAACTTTCCTGAAGCCCTAGCACCCAATCATTTTTTGATAGGTACATCGTCTAACGGTCCCGCTTTCGGTATCTATAATAATGACGACCTATGTTTACGTAAGCAATGGCGCATAGCGCAACGTTTAACTGATACGTTCTGGGGGCGGTGGATAAAATAATATTTACCTACTTTGCTACCTAGATATAAGTGGAATAAAGAGCCGAGAGCGTTGCGAAATGGAGACTATGTTCTTTTAGTTGAACAAAATTTAGAGCGAGGTTCTTGGCGCCACGGGGTGGTGAGTGCGACTCATGGCGGCGATGATGGTCGCATCAGACTGGTCGATGTGCGCACACGTACTGGTGTGATTCGGCGTCCGGTGACGCGCGTCGCCCTACTCTTTCCAGCGGAATGTTAGTGCTAGACTGAACTTATTGTTTTGTTATTTTTTCTTTTGTAGTGCTGTATTTGGGTACTAAATAATTTGTTTATTTTGATTAAGTCTTCTCAGCTCAGCACTAGGGGGCGGATTGTGGACGACGCACGCCAATATCTGTTTATGTTTTTATAGCTGCTATAGATAAATTATATTAGTAAGTTAAGGTCTCTTAGTGCCATCTGTCGGCAATGCGTAGTGATATTTTAAAATGAATTGCAATGTTGCAAGGTGCGACTGGTCCCGGACTAAGTATAAGTTTTTGTTGTTGTTGGCAACCTTGTTTTTACTGTCAATAAGCAATACGTCCTAGCTAAAGGTCACTTAAAAATTATTAATTTATTAAAATCAAGAAAAGCTGTTACTATTTCGAAGCCCTGCACCAATCGCACCTTCCAAATTGATTCTCAAACTAAGACTGCCTTTTTATTTCGCATCCATCTGCAATAGTCGTACTGACGCGATTCGTATCGTTCGTGTGTAGTATACCATAATATGACTAGATAAATATCGAGAGTGTAGCATTCGCCATACTCTCACAGAATTTCGTTGTCGTTATCCATGCACGTAAAAATGATCACTAAAGCGCTTACGTGTACGGTCGTTTTTTGCATATAATATTTGCACTAACTAATTATCGTTTTACGTTGATGCGGCACGCGGCAGATTGTTTGTTTATGTTCGTTCGCACCAACTTACGAAAACATTATAGTTCAGTTTACGATTTATTTGCGTAGTGATAATTGTGACTTACTTTTTTCCTTTTTATTCATAAAGTTATAGCTAAGAGACTTTACGTGAGAATTTTGTGTAAATAAACATTGAATTACGTAAATAGGTTTAGTTTACTAGTTTAGTGACTTGTCTCACTCTCAGTGAATAAAAATAGTGTGTGTAAATAGTATTGCTAACTTATTAGTACTAATTTAAAACTGGCTAATTTTAAGTATTTGTGAAAATTTCTTTCTATGACCAATGTATGTGCAAATAATAATTCTACGTGTTCGTACTTCGTAGTAACTGACTTTCTAAGGTAAACCCAAAAAAAAACCTAAGAAAGAGAAGTTAGTGAACTCGCGGACAATAACAAATTATGAGCACACCTAATAAATCCATCGGTTTGAGTAGGCATATGAAACTCAAACAACCTACTATTCAAATACACCTAAGCAGACAACAGAATACTCAGTCAACAGCAGTAATCATCAACATCAACAGCTCCAGACCCAGTACCGTCTAGCTAGATCTAAGTACATTAGTAGTACCTCAAAATGAATTAGTTTTAACGTCACATATTTCCTTGCCCGTGGGAAACGTAACGGTAATGGGACTTCCTAAACAATCCACTATCGCAGATTTATACATAAACCTGTGCAAATGAGATCGATAAACAAATAATCAAAATAATTGTTAAAAATTATCATCCATTTCCGTTAAACAACTAAGTAGAAATTAAAGAATTGTTCGCTATGATTATCCCTGGTTACAGTTTACCTACAAGAAAAACTCTATCAAACAGTCTTTTACCAAAAATGTATCAGGAATGTTTGGAAAAAGTACAAGTTGACATAGACTACATAGATAAAATAAAATGCGATCACATCTTTTAGATTGCTTTTCATTCTCTGACAGACACACGGCAAAAAATCAGTTCCAATCTTTGCAGGCAAAAATTACAAAATGGAAATTACAAAATAAAGTCATGGCTCTAGTGAGTGACAATGCCGCCGATATCTCGACTGCTATTAGGATGGGTGGCTGGAAACACATCGGATGTTTTGCCCATTCTCTGTCGTACCTACAATCGGGTTTAAAAGAAATTAAAAACACTATAAAATGAAAGTGAAGTCTATTGTAAAATATTTTAAAAGGAGTTCGTCAGCATTAGCTAAATTAAAAGCAATCCAACAACACATGAGTCTTCCAGAATTAAAATTAAAGCAAGACGTGGTCACACGATGGAACTCTACACACGACATGTTAAGTCGATTCCTTACTCTAAAAAAGGCCATAATTTATATATAGCCGGAACACTGGAAAATAGTTGACATTGCGATTAAAATATTAGAAATATTTTATAACGTCACAGTGCAGAAGTAGAAGTGAATAGGGACTCCCGATGATCCCACTCTTTTGTATGATGTACTATTGTGAACTAGCTACGCGTTCCGCGCGGCTCTGGCAGTTGTTGTACGATAATTTTTCACCTGGTAAGTACGATAATTTTCGAATATTGATACCATAAATTGCGCTCGTCTGGCAACCCTCTAGGTAATAGGTAATACGGGCTGGTTTCCGTAACTCCACGTCAAAGCGCGTATTTTGCGTACGGGTGGGAAAAATCGGTTATTCGATCCACCCCAGCTCCTCAAAGAAGGCCAGCAACGCCTTGGTGTTACTGGCCATCTCGCATAGGGTGCCTGGGTTACCGAAGTATTTTGCCCTGTAACTGGCGACCACCGGTCAGTTTAACAACACATCACATGAGCTGCTGTCTCGTCATCCTCCATGCAGGCCTTGCAGAGCGCACTGTCCGTGACTCCTATGACAAAGAGGTGTTTATTAAATGACCCATGGCCAGTTATAGCTAGAGCATGGATACCGGTTTTCGATAATATCGAAAAACCGGAATATCGGACCAAAAATCCGATGTTGTAAAACCGATATTGGATTTCACTGATATCGGTTTTTCGATATTTGATATCAAAAAACCAGATCTTTTTCACTAATTTCATTAAATATAATTACTGTAAAGCACACCTATCGGTTAATAATATGTCTGTTGCAGTGTCATTTAAAAATGACTATCTCTGTATAAAAGTGTACAACACTTGGGTCGGCCGTCGCGCCGGCCGCACCAGCGCCGCGCCGGCGCACAGTGGGTCGAACCTATGATTTTAGTGACTTAGGGACAAACTTTGTTTTTTTTTTATTTATTTTTTATGCGGATGGATAGAGCTCATTAAACCTCAATAATAGTTGCCCTAATGTTTTTTCCTAAACTTTTTATTTATTTATTTAATTTTAAAGAATTTAACTGCTGATGAGAACAGTGTGGTTTTTCCAAGAAAGAGACGTTCTGATTTTAGATACAGGTTTCCGAGATGCCGTACCACATGTAGAGTCTTGTGGCTACTGGCTATGATGCCCACATGCCTAAATCTGTTGCAAGAGGCGAAACTCAATTGACGCAAATAAGTCGCGATTAGTGACGATTTTTCGATGGGCCGAGGAAGTGAATGGCCGCTTCAAGAGAGATTTTAAGATATTCAGGCAAGATTATTTTAACAGATCTCTGCCTCATATGCTGGATGATTTTAGGAATGCCGCGGCCATTACCAATTCTTTCCACGACCCAATCACTGATAACGTTAATGCTTCAGCTTTTGTGGAGAAAATTAACAATAGAATCAATGTTGAAAACTGTCACACACAGTATGTAATTGACCACAACCTCAATAGCCGGCGAGTTTCGTTTCAAAGTATGCCTGCAGAATTACCTGACGTAAGAGAATTTCCACGGTTGTCTGAGGAAGAACTTGTTATGTTTGCGTTAGGAACGTACCAAATAAAACTGGCCAGGAGTTATTACAGTGAACACGCTCGTAGTGGCGTATATACAATAGAAGTGTACAGAGAACCGCGATTGGAATAACCTTTTAAATAATTATAATATAATAACTTCTGGCTATTACGAGGGAAAGTTTAATCTAGGCATACCCGAAGCCAGATTTATCACACATATATACTTGTGAACTCAGAATTTTTTGGGTGGGAAATCATCAAATAACTTCTTCCGCTCTGGGTGGAGCGGGAGGACTCTTACTTACTAAAACGTACCTGTGTTCCTTTTGTTGCCTGTGCAATGCCAGGGAGCCACGGTATCCCTTTTGGACTTTCCCGCAACCCCGGCAGGCAATGGTCCCATCGGACTCCTTCACTTGCTGAACTCAGACCACCTTGGGTTAGAGGCTCTCAATCATTATTACTGTTCATGTAAGAGTGGCATGCGTACTTTGGGCTCGTGTGCACATAATTATAATGTCTATCGTGTGGTTTTTGACTTATGCGCGATATGACAATATTGACCATCCAGCACAGTTTCTAGACAATATTGTAATCGATGAAAATTATTTGTAATTATATAATGAACTTTATATAAGCTGTGCAGGAAGGTCCTCGATAAATAACATATTAAATAATGTTTTTTGAAAATAAACGGTTTTTAAGTAACTTTGTCGTCTTTTATTTTAAATTCAATCATCTATGTAATTATTTAGTGCATTTTTGAAACAATATTTTTTAACTAATATAAATAAGATATACAAACAATAAACGCAAGCAAAAGTGTATCGTTGCAGTGTCAAATAACGATGAATTACTCTGTAACTGTGGTTTAGAATTTGATGCGTATGTGCACATATAGTTAGTCCATCAGTATACGTCCATCAACAATAGTGTCAAATCTGGGGACAGCAGATTTTTTTTTGGACCAGAGCCCATACAAAGGGGAATGCCGATTTTAGGCCCAAGACTACCCACGAAATTTATTTTATTAAAAAAACTTATAAAATTTTTACGTAATTAACTCTGCTATTCACGACGCAATAGAAGTTGGAAACATTAAAAAATAAATAAAAGTAACTATTATGTTAACAAGTTAATTAGTCAAGCTCACGTCTATTTCCTGTGAACCTTACCTACGATTTTGATATTATCTGTCTTATTCTGTATTTGTGGCTTTACTGAATAAAGTGAAATTACGTTTTTTAGGTAAATAGAAAATCACAGTTTCATTTAAATATAATCCTAAACTATAATAGCGATTTACAATCGACTTAGAATATTTGTTATAATAAATTCAATGATCAACATAATGCGCCGATCGATACTTTTTATGTAATGGCAACACTAAAACTTGTCAGTTTGACAATAGAAGTGTCAATAGCTATTTACATTGCTTGCCTTTGCATCATAGTGATCTGTGCGTGTATTTTGCTGATAAAAATCGACTTTTCTGACCATGAATACTGACTCTGGCGACTCTCCTAAACCAGACGACCACGGCCTGAATATGGATTCCGCTCCTGCTGATAACGACAACCCCCGCGATAACTTGGATTTCATGTCAGTACCTATAGATGACCCCGGCATTCGACTTGTGTACGGTACATTAAAAAATAAAAAACCTTATGCCTAGTCTTGCCATAAATATTGTCACGAAGAATTATTTTTTTTGTTTTCTTGCAAATAATATTTATTACTTTTACAGTGTGTTCATTTAATACATAAATATAAAACAATTTAAAATATAAAAAGCTTATTCGAAGTGGTCTCCATTGGCTGCAATACAGTCATTTAAACGTTGAGGCCAGTTATCAATAGAAGCACGCACTCTTTCCATGGGAAAATTCTTCACTGCTTTGTGTAATGCAATCACAGCGATTCGGTTCTCTTTATCACCCCACTCCATTTTACTATCGCAAAATATTGTACAATGTATTGGCGCCAAAATTAGATAACTCAATGAACAATCGTATAAAAATTACAGATTCCAAATTCAAATGTAATATCTTTCTTATTTTTAATTGTAACAGTATTTATGGCCAGACTAAGTAATTTGGAAACTGATTTTTTTCAATAAGTTTCTTTTGTCAATAAATTATTTGTAGTGTATACTAATATTAGCATTCGGTCGGCCTGGCATTCCCCTTTGTTCATTCTCCTTTGAACATTATCGGACAGCAATAGAAAGTTGATGACAGACGGTCGTTGTCCCAAACAATTGTTCCATCACATTGTTGAACCCTTATAGGAACTAGACTGGCCATGAAAATAGTTGAATCATCAAACTCTGTTTCAGTATTTTGTTTGTAATTACTTTGACCTGAGGCTCCATCAAAGCCCCATTTGCTTATAAGCAGTAATTCTGTTGCCGAGTCCAAATACAAAGCAATCGCATCTAAAAGACTAGATACCGTCAAGTTGAGTAAAGCTTGCAGTTTAATAGCAGCTCCTTCTTCAGTTATAATCATGTCATTTTACCCTGGATAACATTTTGACTTCGCTTGTTTAATTTTATAATAAGAAGGATATAAATCAGACCCATTTTCACTTGCAGCTTCTCTTAGGCTTATATACTGCCACTAAATTAATTTAAGTGAAACTAATAAAGAAAGTGGTGCCGATTCTCTTGTACAGACACCAGCACATCAACCTACCCGAAACTGTCAAATTTTCCCAATCCACTTTGAACCTTATGATTAAGTGATAAAGTTGAAAATCTATTTTAAAAAATTTACTGATTGTAGTAGGTTGACGTGCTGGCGTCTGTACACCGAACTAAACTAACTAAACTATCACTAAAATTCATTACTTTTGGCTATGAGAATCATAAAGCTATTCTGTAGTAAAAAGTCTCTAAATTTAAAAATTATTTTGACACAACTAAATCGAATTTGACAATTGCGACTCCACGTGGTACATACTTGTTTGAAAAAAACGGAACGCGTTTACTTGTTTGAACATGTGTCATTGTCTTTATGAAATGTCAATTTGTTTGTAATGTTACTGGAGATTCTTCGTTGCGTACTGTGATTTGTGTTTTTGCGATTATTTTCTAATGTAAATGATCAATTTGTTTGTAATGGCGGTCAAAAGCCACTTATCTCTACGGACTGATACCTTCTACCACTCGGTTACCTTGCTATTAACACTGGACTGGTTTGCATTGCGTTTCGGATTTGTTTTGTGGATCAATATGAGGTGCATCAACTGCGGAATAGCCATGCAAAGGTTGCAGAGGCTTCTCATATCCTCGCTTTCTGCACACCATCAAACAAGACTTTCGCGTTGGATAACCAATGCTCCAACTCAGGTATGAAGTTAAAGTAGAAAAAACTTTATCTGATTTAATTTTATATACCTACTTCTGGTTTATATTGTGGTGTGCGATATTAAATTAAAGTGTAGGTATCATATTTTCAGTTGCCTCTGGAAACATTTATTTGCCATTCATGCTTCTTATTATTAAAGTACCGAAGCTGGTGAACACGAACAGACTATTGGGACATAACATGGTTTGCCTTGGTTGTGGGAAATCTGTGAGAAAAATAAGACGCCATAATGCCAGCATGGACTGTCCATTGCTGGCTGTCCTATTATCACAAAATACTAATTATGTGGTAAGCATTTTGTTTTTCATTATTATAAATTCCTAGTTGTATTAATCTATAGTAAAAATAGTTTTCATATTATGTGTGTATGATTGTAATATCTGTGTTTTATATATTTTTTATCTTTAACATAATATACTTGCCAAAAGTAGGCATGTTGTAACAGTAAACACAATAACATAATACTTGAAAACAAACAAATGTATACAAAAGATACCCTTGTTGCAAAAAAAAAACATAAAATAACATAAACATAAGCTGTAATATCGGTGTTTATTTTAACTGTGGTTTATTTTCAGTCCACAAGAATCAACTACGTTTGTCATGTGTGTTGGATGCAAACAAATAGACAGGTAGAGCATGATTCAACACGAGACATGCAGGAATTGGCTTCGGACAACAATGCAGCAGCCCCTAATGTTTAAGTGGTGGTAAGCCCACCACTTAAAACCCACTTTGAACAGGCAGTAACGGTGATGGTTATCATCACCGTTACTGCCTGTTCAAAGTGGGCCACTTCGAAGGGAGAGTAATACTATAATATCCTTGCCTAATTATAAGCGAGCTTCGATCACAAATAATATTAACATCTATGCTTTTATTTGTTTTACATGTCTGGTTATGTTTTAAACAGTTATATATGTTATTACCGAAGCACTACAACGCTTATTATAGCAATTAAGATAGTAATCGCTTAGTATTAAAGTGACCGAATTCAAAATCAGTCAAAAATGAGTTAGATACAATATAATCCTTAATACAACGCCATCTATGACACACGCTAAAAAACTCTTATTTTTTTTGCATTATACTGCTCTTACAAGTTTTCGGTCTCTTTCACACATATGAGTTTGACGACGTCATTTTGACATAACAATGACACATTCATTATTCCTTCAACCGGTTCAAAGTAAATATCTGCTCGTTTGTTTTAAAAGTGACCTATTAATATTTAGGATCGTTTATTAGTGAAATCGGAGGTAAGTTTTACTGATTATTTTTGTTGTATTTTGACCCAATAAGTAATGAGTCTATTTAATACTATTTTTTTATGATATTGTACGGTTTATTAAGTTTTAGGACTGTTTAAAACTAATACTTTTGAATGATTTTAAAACACATTAATGATTAGGTCTATTTTTGAATAAAAACTTAGTAACATTTATTTGTACATTCTGTAGGATTCGGTGTTAAGTCTGTTTATTACAAATAATGATAAAGTGTTTATAGTTACATTCAGTATTTGGTCTGGGCTTTACTAAGGAAAATGAATAATTTTGCTATGATTTTGCTATGTGATTTAAGTTCAGGATTGAGTCACCTTAAAACGAAATATAGAACAAAAAAGAAGTTTCACTTGTTGACCTATAATTGACTTGTTGACGTCATTCTAATAAAAAATATAATTATATTTTTTATTAGAATGACGTCTTCGCGATCAAGAAAAATACTAAATTTAATTCAGACTGAAGATAATATTATTCCTACTCAAAGTTTTGATGTCCAGGTATGTAAAAATCATTGAATTGCCTGGTATTTTATCTACGGCTACCTGTATTTTACTGAGTAATAATTATCCTTTTATTGTTAACAGACGATTAGTTGTGATGCATCTAAAGGGCCCGAAAGTGATACCAGTATTATTCCAACTCAAAGTGCTGTCAATGTCCAGGTATGTAAAAATAATTGTATTGTCCTTCTTTAAGGTACTTTATCTATGGCTACCAGTAATTTACTGACTAACTCACCTTTAATTGTTAACAGACGATAATATGTGATGTATCTAAAGAGCCTGAAAATGATACTGATATTGTTTCAACTCAAAATGCTGATGTCCAGGTACGTAAGATTCCAGGTTTTACTTACTATTATTACTTACTTGCTTACTTATTGATACTTTATGTACCTAAGTTTAGTTAAAATATTGTTTTTTCAACCTTTATGTTTACTTACAGATGTTATGTGATGTATACAATAAACCCGAAAATCAACGATGTTTGAATGCCTCAGAGTAATTCAAACACACTGAAGGCCGTAAAAAAGCAGTTATAGATTACCGCGTGTCGCCTGTTATTCTTGGAGAAAGCGACGCAGATTTAAGTGATGGCGATCCTACTTTCGAGGTACAGGAAGGCAAACAGGTCAATAATTTGATATTTCCCCCTGCTCGTAGTTCAAGTTCGAGTAGTAGTTGTTCTTCAACTTCGGACTCAAGTTCTTCATCATCTGATAGCTCTGGCGACGAGACTTTGCAGGAACATTTAAATGCCAATAACACAGAAAATAGAACACCTGACCCAACAAGAGAAGTAGATGGAGGCACAACACAATATCAAGATAATTTAACACAAAACACAACTTCAGCAGCTCCTACAGTTTCTACTGAGCCTAAAGGTAAAAAACGTACTGGACAACCGGAAAACTGGAAGCAAACTAGAGCTAAAAAATTGAGAAATTGTGGTAAGTCGTATATAAATAGCAAAAATATTATGACTAAAGCTCGTGAACTTAAGCCACCATGTAATGACCAGTGCAGGCTGCAATGTTCTAGCAAGATTAATTCTGTTCAAAGGCAAAGTATTTTCGACGCATACTGGGAACTTGGAGATATTCATAATCAACGATCTTTCATTTTGTCGTGTTTATCTGATATCACACCCAGATATAAATATACTAATGCATTGGCCCCAAGACATTGTAACAAAGCTTTTCATTTTATAGTTGCTGGTAATCTAATCAGAGTTTGTAAAACCTTTTTTACTAATACTTTGAACATATCCGATCGTATGATTCGTACTGTTAAACATAAAACTGATAAACATGGAATTTTAAAGACTGATTGTAGAGGAACGACCGGTAATCATAAATCTGATGAAGTATTAATTGCTGACATCAAAGAATTTATAAATTCTATTCCAAGAACTGATTCTCATTACACACGACAGTCATCGACCCGTGAATACATAGACGGTGGAAAAACGATAGTAGATTTCTTTAAAGACTTTGGAGAAGGCCAAAAACAAAAAAATAAGCCAGTAGGAAAGTATTGCACATTTTATAAGGTTTTCACTACACAATTCAATATATCATTTTTTCGCCCAAGAAAGGATCAGCGCGACACATGTTTGCAATACCAGAATTCATCGCCTGAGCAAAAACTAGTTATTCAAGAAAAATATGACACCCATTTAGCAGAAAAAACCCTCAGCCGACAGGAAAAACTCGACGACCGACGTAAAATCGATGACAATAATAAAGTAATATTGTTTGACCTCCAAGCTGTTCTTCAATCACCTAAAGGGGACACCTCAGCTTTCTATTACAAAAGTAAGCTCAATAGCTATAATTTCACTGTTGCCTCCTTAAACAAAAAACTAGAAGGCAAAATTCAGGAATCATACAGCAATGTGCATTGTTATTTCTGGAACGAAACCGATGCAAAAAGAGGTGCCAATACCAATGCCAATACATTATTTTGAACAACTTTGTACCGAATCTAGGGCTACTAACAATGAAGGCATCAATCTTATACGGTGTATTCGGACAATTGCGAAGGGCAAAATAAGAATAAATTTATCGTTACACTCTATCTTTACGCAGTTACACATTTAAATATCAAATCCATCACACATAAATATTTAATTAAAGGGCACACACTGAATGAAGCCGATAACATACATAGCCTAATAGAAAAAGAAGTCAAAAGAATTTAAAATCTGGACCTATATATTCACCTCATCAATATATTTCAATAATTTAAAATTCACGAAAATCAGGGCACAGATTTATAGTTAATGAGCGTACATTTCATGACTTTTATGATTTCAAAAAGTTACAAGAAAGTTGGGGTTACAATTATAATAAAATCAAGAATGGAGATAATGTTGTTTGGAATGACGTAAAAGTGATTAAGGTGACAAAGAACAACCCATTTTCATTTTTTATAAAAACATCTTATAAACGGGATTTTTTCGAAGTATGTGTAAGGAACAGGCGAACCAAAATGTTGGCTTTACACGAGTTAACGCTAGTCAAAGCGTACACTGGAAAACAAGAGCTAAGCGAAAATAAAAAAAAGATTTACGTGATTTAATGTCAAAGAATTTGATTCCAAACTTTTATTCTGACTTTTATGATTTCATTTTCCATATGAAGATTGAGGATTACTCGTACTTCGTCTTACATTTTTAAATGATTTATGTTTTGTGAATTGATTTACACTGATTAATTATTTGCTAAGAATGTAAGTCTTTTCTAACTTTGCTAATTATATGTAACTAGCTGACCCGCGCAACTTCGTCTGCGTCACAGAGTGGTTTAAGTAATGAATTTTCCCAGTTTTTTCGCAACATTTTTCATTGATGTGCCGCTCCTATATCATCATAATAGTCATAGCGTTGCCCACGACTTCGTCCGCGTAAATATCATTATCGTGGTTGGATAAATAATATTACTATGTCCTTCGATCTTCGTCAAAATCGGTTCAGTAGTTTAGCCGTGAAAACGTTACAGAGAGACAGACAGACAGAGTTACTTCAAAAACTGTTATGACATAGCTGTACTCAGCGTTTTGATGAAAAACCTAAAAAAAATGGAACTATAGTAAAAAATGGCACGGGAACAGGAATAATAAAGGAACGTTGGGTAAAAAAAAAGTACTGGGGGTCTTATAAAAATGTGGGTAAATAAATTAACGATTATATAATTAGTAGTATTTTTTTAAGGTATTTTAAAGTACTTCAGAGTAAATGATATTTTTTAGTTTTATTTTCTTGTGGTAGAAGAACATACTGATTTTCTCCGCAACCTAATTACGTAATGCAAAATCAATCCGAATCTGAATCGTTTTGAAACAGATTGCTAATCCATTGCTCGGTAAGTTCGAAAAAAAAACTGCAGAGCAACGTAAATAACGCAATGACTGTTGTTGAACTGTCAAAATGAAACAGATTTGTCTTTATCGTTTACCAAAATATGTTGCGTAATTAGAAAGCTGATCTTGATAACGCGACATATAGTTTGTCCATGTGAAAAGCAGTCATAACGTAAATCGATTCCTACATGTTTAAATGTTTGCCCCTGTGCTTTATTAATTGTTACGACAAAAGATACCTTAACGGGAAATTGAATTCTTTTAAAAATTAAAAGGTAAATCATTGGGAATCATTGGGATGCGAGGTATTAGCACTGTTTGACCAACTGCTGGACCAGTCAAAACTAATGCAACTCGCAGAACTACCGGGCGGCGGCAGGCCAGCGCCCCTTCCCCTCACCCGCCGGCCAGCGTCCCTCCCCCTCACCCGCCGCGTCTTGCGCGTCATGCGCACGTGAACCCGCACATATCTATTTATTTTGTTGCGGAGTTCTTTTAAAATTATTATATCTCCTAAGGTTCATTGAAATCAAGTGATGTCAAGGACAATTTTGTTTACATTTAAATACTTGTGATTAATAACATATTTATTTGGCTATGGATTAATATTATGTTGATAAAACTCCTTCGCAAATAATGCATTAATTTCGAACAAATTTGATTACGATAAAAAAGGTTATAGTGAGTCAATCTTAAAAGATAGACATATACCGTCGCGGACTTTTTTTTAGAACTTTTAAAGAGGAACAATTCCGTCATACATGATATTTGCGTAACTTAAACCGTTTACGCAGCGCACGCAACGGAAGCTCTCAAAAAGGAATATTTTTTCCCGTTTTTGTAACATTTTTCATTTATGCTCCGCTCCTATTGGTCGTAGCGTGATGTTATATAGTCTATAACCTTCCTCGATAAATGAAATATCTAACACAAAAAGAATTTTTCAATTGCAACCAGCAGTTCCCGAGATTAGCGCGTTCAAACAAACAAACAAACAAACTCTTCAGCTTTATAATATTAGTATAGATATAGTTTATAATAATAGTTACCAGTATGTTTTTTTATAATACTAAAGAAGTATCTTTAGTATTGTAAAAAAAATATGGTAGGTAATTATTACTTTACAAGAAAAACGATATTTTATTTAGTTAATTTTGAAGGTACATGAAAATGTATGCTATTATTTAAATTATATTATTCGCAATCATTTAGAGATTTGTAATTTAAAAAGCGATAGTGAGGGTAGAGGAGTAAGTTTTATGAAATGATATTGTATACCTACCTACTTAGATACCATGAGCCTGATTGAATAACTGCTTAAAAGTTAAGATCTCTTTTAATTTAGTATTTGCTACTTCATATTTTAATAAGTTCGGTATGAAAAACTTCTGTTAATTAAGTATGAAAATGAAAGTAGCATTTTTTGATAGTTTTAGTTGCCAAAAAACTAACAATGTTGTACTTGTTCATTTTTTATAGTTTTAATACAAACTTGTTCCTTAATATTGATCTCTGTTTTTCATTCAAAAACCCTAACTACAAAAATGTATTGTCATTTTTAGTAATAATGTACACTTAAACCTTAAATATACAGACAAGTAGTATTTGAATTAACTAACTTAAAACTAATTAAGTATTTATGTTTTAAGCAGACTAACTGCAATGTAGTATTAAATAGACCTAAAACTACAAAAATAATTTTGACAGCTTATAATAAAGAAAATGAATAGTATTCAATTCAAATTTAGGTTTCATTCAAATATGTGGTTCATAGACAATCTTAAAAAAAAAAAAAACTGTGCAATTAATATCTTGTAATTATTTATGTCCAAATAAACAGCCAGAGTCCTAATTGCAAAACATTTTTTGCGTTTTGTCAAAAATCTTTTATTTATTTTCGTGACCCTAGCTATCACCCCCTGCAGTATGTCGTGCTATTTACTGGACACCCTGTATTATATGGATGTCAGCACACGGAACGCGTGCGCGGCCATAGTAGGTTATGTGCGCGGCTCCCGCACCCGACCCGATCCGCGCACGCTTTGTATGTGTGTTGAGCTTAATAATACAAAAACCATATCAGTTATCCGTAATAATTCACAACTGTTCGCTATTTTAAAGCGCCATGAGTTTTTTAATTGCGAAATTATAATCTATACACTTATTTCCAGCGATCTGATTAAAAGGTTTAATTAAACTATTTCCGTCTAGTCTGTTGTACTGGCAAGTTCTTTGAGTTTTTTTTATTTATAGCAATTGAATGTTTGAATGTTTTATATTCACGAATATAAAACACCAAAAATCATTGATGTACATTAAATTCTATAACTATGCCGACGTCCATACTGGCCATGTCCTTTAAAATGAGTTCGCAAATGTTTGTGAAATGGTTTAGATTTTGTAATCTGAACGTTTGTTGGTCAAAGTTATTTAGTCAAAACTTTTTTGTTACAGGCTTTCAGCTTTCTTCAACCAAACAGATATACTTGTAAAACATGAAGTATGAAAAATTCGAAAAGAACGTGTGATGATAAAACCTCAGTTTGGCACTACTTTCTCCGGGCAGAAGATGGTCAGTCAGGCAAATGCAATTTACGCCAAAAAATTATACGATCCAATGGCGGCACAACGACAGGTATTCGCGTTCATTTAAAATCGTCGCATTCAATAGACGTTAGTAACGTTAATTCAGTCTGACATTGAAGAAACCAATGACAGTAGCATAAACCGACCATCTAAATCTGCTTCTCCGACCAGTACGACCGCTGTGTCAAAACCTAAAGGCGAATCTTATTCAACGTCCTCATCGATGGCCAAAAAAAGGAAATTGACTGATTATTTTCAAAGTTATCACTCCCTTGAAACAACCGTCAATAGAATGGCAGCTTTGGACGGAATAGCATTCAGTGTATTTTGTACTTCTTAGGATCTGTGAAGACTGTTTATAAATTCTGGCTACAATAAATTACCAAAGACTCCAAAAGACATAAGAAATATAGTCATAAACTATAGTAAACAGGAAAAGAAAAAACTGGTGACTGAACTGAAAAATCTATTAGCGCTTGTGTTACGTTGTATTTTTTGTAGCTACCACTGGTTGGTATTACAAAGCTGTTGAGAAACGTTAAGCACATCACTACTTATTACATGGCACGTCACTAAACTATAGACAATATGTTATCTGTGGTTAATGCTCGCTCTTCGACCTCCGTTCATGGAGTCCATTGTCTGCTCTCTATATAAAAAAGTTATACATGCTTAATAAACAATATTAAGATAAATACAGTGTTCATTATATAACCACCAACCCAAAACTTAACATGGTAGCAGAACGTGGTTGAGTGAAGTTAAAATTGGGTTGCGATCCACGTAATAAAAAGCAAAAAAAAAAGTGAAGAAAAAATGGCGGGCGCTGCGGTGTCTAATTTGCCGTGTTTGGATGAAAAATCGAATTTCAGTACTTGGAAATTCCGAATAAAACTAATTTTGCAAGAAAAGCAAGTGGAACACGTATTATGGGAAAGTGAAATTACTGAAGATAAGTCTAAAAAAGACGACGCCAAAGCTAAGTCGCTCATAGCACAAAGCGTGTCCGACAAATATATAGAAATCATAAAGAATGGCAGAACTGCTAAAGAAATGATGAGCCTACTTGAAAATATCTTTGAACGAAAGAGTGTTTTTAACAGATTTCACCTAAAACGGAAACTAATCTCTTTAAAATGTAATGAGCCGCTGCAACAATATCTAATAAAGTTCAGTTCGATTATCAGCGACCTGGAAGCCATCGACGTTAAAGTAGATGAAGAAGATCAAATTTGCTACCTACTCTCATCACTGCCGAAAGAATATGACCCTGTAATTACATCAATAGAAACAATGGCCTCAGAAAAGAAGTTGAGTTTTGATTTTGTCAAGGCCAGGCTGTTAGATGCCGAAACTAAGATCAACATCAGCACCGATACAGTGAACCAGGAGAACGCATTTATGATTTCCTGCTACACATGCGGGAAATCAGGGCACAAGTCGTATGAGTGTAATAATAAGGAGAATACTGGTAATAAGGAACAAGGAAAATACAGAGGAGGACGGAGCCAAGGTCGAGGTTATGGTCAAAATCGCAGGGGAAGAGGAAGATATCAAGGACGAGTATCCCGAGGCCGAGGCTTCCTGGGACAAGGTGCTACTTCATTAGTGAGTGAATCAGAGATCGGTTTTATAGCCAGTGAAAGCGTTTTATGTGCTAAAAGTGTGGACAAAAACTATGATATCACCTTTATTGTGGACTCAGGATGCACACAACATCTTGTAAGTGAACAATTTGAAAAATACATGACAGACATTCAAATACTAGATAAAAGTGTAAAAATATTAGTTGCAAACGGCCAGTATATACATACTAATAAAACAGGTAATTTAAAAATAAAATACAAAAATTTAAAAATAAATGTTGATGCCTTAATTGTAGAAAACATAACCTACAACTTACTTTCAGTCAAAAAGATAACTGAAGCCGGATTTGATGTAAAGTTTAATAAATATAAAGTTGTTATTAAAGGATACAATTCAGTCATTACAGGTTATTCTGAAGGAAGATTGTACAAATTAAATGCTAATGTATGTCATGAAGTGTGTAATATTAGTACAGGTAAAAATCAATGTGATGATGCTCTTTGGCACAAACGTTTAGGACATTTAAATAGAAAATGTTTAGGTATTATGCAATTACCAATAAGTAATAAAGCTTGCAGCTCATGTATGGCGGGAAAAGCGACCAGACTACCATTTGGGCAGATATCAAGACCAAGATCCAAGAGGGTAGCAGAAATGTTGCACACAGACATAGCGGGACCTGTCAAGGAGTTTGGACTAAATGGTGAGAAATATTTCATGACAGTATTAGATGATTATTCTCATTTCTGTGTGGTGTTCCCTTTAGTAAACAAATCTGAAGCAACACAAAAATTGATTGACTATATAAGAAGGTTAGAAAATGAAACTGGAAGTACAGTTCAGCGAATCAGGTGTGACCAAGGTGGGGAATATACGGCCAACAAGTTAAAATATTTTTGTAAGGAAAAAGGAATAAGTGTAGAATATACCTTACCTTACACAAAACAGTCCAACGGAGTAGCGGAAAGATTAAATCGTACTTTGTGTGATAAGGTGAGAACTTTGTTTGCAGAGACTAATTTGCCTAAAACTTTATGGTGTGAAGCTATTCAATGTGCTGCATATCAGCTGAACAGGTCACCTTCTTCAGCTATAAATTATAAAACACCGTGTTTCATGAAAAACGGAACCAGTGACTTATCAAGACTGAGAGTTTTTGGGGCAAAGGCGTGGGCCACTATTATACCTAAATCAGACAAATTGGATAAAAGAGGAAAAGAGACAAGAATGGTTGGTTATAATACAGTAGGATACAGATTGTGGAACCCAGAAGAAAATACAATAATAATATCAAGAGATGTGAGATTCGATGAAAGTGATACAGTATATAAAAATGAAGAAAACAAAGAAAGGAGAAATATTCAAGAAATAGAAAACCAAGAAGATAAAATAGAGTTGAGACAAGAAGAGAAACAAGGAACTAGCAATGTGCAAGGAAAAGGAAACGAACATGTCACTAATGAGGGAAATATAAACGAAGACACAACAAGAGAAGCGAAAACTACAAGATCAGGAAGAATAGTAAAACCTCCTGCGCATCTTGATGAGTATGAGACAAATATAGTTATTTGCCTGAGCTCAAATACACCTAGCTCGTTTGAAGAAGCAATGGAAAATACAGAATGGAAAGAAGCTGTACACAAAGAATTAAAAGCATTAGAAAATCTAGAAACATGGAAAGAAGTACAATTACCAGCAAACAAGAAAACAATAGATACTAAATGGATATTTAAAGAAAAAGATGATGGAACAAAGAAAGCACGACTAGTAGCACGTGGATTCCAACAAAAGGAAAATCAATATGAAGCAATGTACTCACCGGTTGCTAGAGCACCGACAGTAAGAATGTTAATATCTAAAGCTGTGAATGAAGACCTACCTATTAAACAATTAGACATACCTACAGCATTCCTCAACGGTAAAGTAAAATCCGAAATATACATAAAACCACCAAAAGGTTACACAACAAAGGAGAAAAATTCAGTATTAAGATTAGAACGAGCACTGTATGGATTAAAAGAATCACCGAAGTGCTGGAATGATGAAATAAATAATTTCATGGAAAAGAATAACTACGAAAGATCAGGATATGATACTTGTCTATACTTCAAAGAAGATTGCTGGATAATATTATATGTTGATGATATAATAATAATTGGAAATTGTGAAGAAATAATAAAGAAGTTAAAAGAAGAATTTAAAGCAAAAGAACTTGGAGAAATTAAAACGTTTTTAGGAATAGAATTTACAAGAATGGAAGATACAATAGAAATAAAACAAACAAAACTAATTGAGAAGTTGTTAAATAAATTTAATATGTCAGAATGTAAAGATATGAAAACTCCAATGGAAACAAATTATAAGATACTAGAAGAAGAAAATAAAGAAGATATTAATGAAAGATACAGAGAACTAATAGGAAGTCTACTTTACATAGCTACTGCAACAAGACCAGATATAACATATTCAGTAAACTATTTAAGCAGATATCTAGACAAAGCAAATGAAAGTACATGGAAAGCAGCTAAAAGAATACTCAAATATCTAAAAGGCACTAAGGAAAAAGGATTAATATTCAGGAAGAGTAAGAACTATGGTTTATATGCCTACTCGGATGCAGACTGGGCAGGAGATAACAAGGACAGAAAAAGTGTGAGTGGAGGAATAATACTACATGGAAGTAATCCAATCGCATGGTTTTCAAAGAAACAAGGATGTGTGGCACTCTCAACGGCAGAGGCAGAGTATGTGGCCGCTGCTACTACTACACAAGAAGTCCTGAATCTTAAAGGTATTGCAAATAACCTAAACTGTTTATCTAATGTAAAACTTTTTGTTGATAATCAAAGTGCCATCTTAATTTGCAAAAGTTTTGAGAATTCCAAAAGGGCTAAACACATTGATATTAAATATCACTTTATAAAGGATGTTATAAATAAAAACATAATTTCTATTCAATATGTAAAGTCTGATAACAATTTAGCTGATTTAATGACTAAAAGCCTGTGTAAAGAAAAGTTTATAAACTTTATTAAGCAATTAATGACTTAATTTCTGTTTAAGTTTTTTTTATAGAGCTTACCTAATGGTGACTACAAAGTTAAATAGTTACTTAGTTTATTGTTTTATATAAAGATATAAATCTTTATAAAATGTTGTGTAAAATTAAAGAACTAAATAGTATTTTGTTGTAACTTAAGTTTATTTTTTTTTAGATTAAATGTGCTCATGTTTCATAGGCAAATTTAATAAATGTTATTTAAAGTTAAATTTGAGGAAGAGTGTTGAGAAACGTTAAGCACATCACTACTTATTACATGGCACGTCACTAAACTATAGACAATATGTTATCTGTGGTTAATGCTCGCTCTTCGACCTCCGTTCATGGAGTCCATTGTCTGCTCTCTATATAAAAAAGTTATACATGCTTAATAAACAATATTAAGATAAATACAGTGTTCATTATATAACCACCAACCCAAAACTTAACAAAAGCTACTTACCTAATAAATAAAAAAGCAATTGCCTGTTAACATACGTAGTAAATTGTGTTGTTTCCAAGTAAAATATTTCATTGTAATTTGTGCAACTGTCTTTGACTTGCAATTGATAGAAGGATTCATTCCTTCAACTGTATTTCGTCACAGAACTCTAGTAACACTTTCACGATAAACCACTTTTCAAAACCTTATTAAATAGGTTTACTTATTAAATTAGATCAAAAATGGTAATAACGTTCCCAATGTTTACATTCCAAATGTCATTCGGTTGAACGTCAGTTTTTGACAATTAGAGGCGACACCTAGTGGTTGCCGATTCACAGTTGTAGTTTTAATCGATATGAGTTAATTTTAACATATTGATTGGTAACCATCGAAATAATATCGTATAGTCCAATCCTTACTAATTTTCTTCTTTTGTTAAAAGTTCATAATAAACTAATTAACCGGTAAACGGAAATTATATATTTTTTTCAATATAGACTTTTCTCTAGAAAGTTCTTTGTCCTAAAATCCATATTTAATCTGTGCATTGTCTGGGACCCAGTGTTGTAAGCTGTGTTTTTTTATTTTGCCGAGAAAAATAGCAAACCTGGTCAAATTAGCCAACAAGATAATTAGTATTGGAAATTACGTTTATAATTTGTTAATTAGTCTGGATCTTGAAAGTTCGGATTGTTTCAGCGTTTAAACGTCATGTTGGACAGTTGTGGGTGATTTTCAAGAAGTTTGTGTCATAAGTTCAATATTTAACTTCCGTGATCTTAGAAGAATTTTACCCGAGTCAAGGGAGATTTTATGAATGTTGCATTCAATATCGGTTAGTGATCTATGACAGGATGATTGATGGGAGATGGCGTCTAATCGCTCGTGAACACGCTTGAGGTTAAGTAATACAAACCTTATTCCATGTTTTAAAAGGATTCCAAATTGCGCAGAGCCGCATTGATATCTAGCCAGTCGAGAGTCTAGCAGTCAAGTGATTCCCTCCTTCATCAACCGAGAGGCACCTCGCGAGATTCGTCTCGCCGCCTGGACGCGAGACCCATTCCTCGAGGCGGCTAGAAGCCTCTAGCGGAAGCGACTGTGCGGCTGGCAGAGTCCGTCTAGCGATAGCGCAGGCGGGACGGTTTTTTTAAATATCTTTTTTAATATAAAACAAAATTTAATTTCCATACGGTTCCGGTAAGAACCGGTTTATTATCTGACCGGTTTCCATAGTTGGAAGCCGGTGTTCAATATTGGATTTAAGGACCCCGGGTTCGACACCTGCCTACCGGCTTATCTGGAAGGATATTCAACATCTTCGTCGGCTCCGGGATCCGGGACTTATAGTCCCTGGCGCCCATTCATGTAGTTATTAACTACACATCAAAACTGGAAGATTTCAATTTAAGTTTTTATTTTCAAAAGAAACAGTAGGTACTGGGTTTATCTCCAACCCCCCACGACCGTAGTTCTGATACCGAACATTAAGCTGGCTGGCACTTTGGGTGACATTTATCGTCCCCCACCTTATGTATTTAGGGTTTTATTTATTTTTATAAATATATGTTGTTTCCAACAGTTTGTGGTTTCCTTACCTTCTAATACCTAACCACCTTGCATCTGGGCTTTGGTTCCTTTACCACTAGAGGGACAAAATCACAAATGTAACACTTGGTAAAAAGTTTTTTTTGAGTTTTTATGAGTGGACGATCCGTAACGCCAGATACATAAATATCAACATTCACATAGGAGTTGAGTTCACAGATGACTCACGTTTCAAAAATCTGGGTTTGGTGCGAATGGATGGTTCAATGCCATCTGAGACGTGTATCAGACTTTTAAAAGAAAAGTGTTCAGAATTCGAGCTTTCTTTAGATAGAGATATAATCGCAATAGTCACTGATGGCGCCAGCGTTATGTTAAAAGTTGGAAGAAGCCTGCGCGCTTATCATCAAGTCTGTCTTAAACATGATATTCAGCTAGCTGTACTTGACGTATTATATTAGGTTGGGGAAAAAGTCTTTTCGCATTATAGTATGTCTGCACTAGTAATAAAATCTCTTTGGCTATACTATTTGTATCTGGCTGGTTTTGGTATCATTGAAAGTTTAAATTGTAAAGAACATAATTCCAAATTCAAATTAGGAAAATGTGTGATTTTCATTTGTTTTTCGTACCGTCAAGATGAGTGAATCTAATGAAGAAATTCGATACATTTTAAAATTTTACTACAAAAAAGGTAAAAATGCAACGCAAGCCGCGAAAATCTTTTGCGATGTTTATGGACCTAGTGCAGTGTCTGTGAGAGTAGCACAAATTTGCGCGTTTAAGCGTTTTCAATCCGGAAATTTTGATGTCAAAGATGCACGTCACTCTGGTCGCCCTATTACGGATAAAATGGATGCTATTTTTGAAAAAGTGGAGCAAGATCGGCATATCAGTAGTTACGACGTAGCTGAAGAACTGGGAATTGACCACAAATCTGTTTTGTCGCATTTGAAAAAAACTGGGTACACAAAAAAGCTCGATATTTGGGTACCTCACGAGCTCACTGAAAGAAACCTAATGAACCGTGTACTCATTTGTGATTCTTTATTACGACGTAATGAAACCGAACCATTTTTGAAGAAGCTGATAACTGGTGATGAAAAGTGGATCACGTACGATAAGAACGTGCGAAAATGGTCGTGGTCAAAGGCCGATCAGGCTTCACAGACTGTGGCGAAACCCAGGTTAACTCGCAACAAGGTGATGCTGTGTGTGTGGTGGGATTGGAAGAGCATTATTCATTATGAGCAGTTACCACCAGGCAGGACCATCGATTCTGAACTCTACTGCGAACAACTGATGAGATTAAAGCAAGAAGTTGAGAGAAAGCGGAATTAATCAAAAGAAGAGGTGTGGTTTTTCATCATGATAACGCTAGACCTCACACATCTTTAGCCACTAAGCAAAAATTAAGATAGTTTGGCTGGGAGGTGTTAATGCATCCGCCGTATAGTCCTGACCTGCACCTTCCTATTTCCACCTGTTTCGGTCTCTTCAGAATTCCTTAGGCAGTGTCAGGTTAACATCACGAGAGACTGCCAAAACCACTAGTCGCGGTATTTTGATCAGAAGTCCCAAAATTTCTATAGCAATGGGATCATGTCCCTACAAGATGGCAAAAAGTTATCGAACAAAATGGTACCTACATACTTTAGTTAAATGTAAATAAACTATATTAAAAAATGTTTTGAATTTTCTTAGAAAATACGAAGCAACTTTTTCCCCAACCTATTACAAGCAAGGCGGCGCGGAAAATGTGCGATCCCCTCATACTGCTGGTGAAGTGACTCCGAATTCGAGAACGATGCAGATAGTGCTGAAGACGAAACCGAAGGATTTGAAGTAATACTAAAGTTTTGAGCCAAACTCAAACAAGCTTAATAATGACTATAAAAGTGTCATCAATAAAGTACGTGCAGTAGTCAAAATTTTCAAAAATTCTCCTGTGAAGAATGACATGTTTCTACAGAAACATGTAAACAGGATACGGAAAAAGAACTCCAGCTACTAGCCGATTGTAAAACTCGTTGGGGAAGCATGTCTACTATGGTAGATAGATTCAATAGGTTAAGGTCATGTGTTTCCAAAACACTAATTGACATTAACTCGGATATTAAATTCACACAGAGCGAGTTTGATACCTTGGACAATATCCAGAAAAGTCTGAATATTATCAAAGTGACAGTCGAAGCACTGTGCCGGCGTGATGCAACTCTATTAACTGCTGATGCGGCTATGAAATTTATGCTACGTAAATTAGATAGTCAAAATTCTACGCTGTCAAGAGTTCTCGCAAGATTGCGCGTGCGTATTTCCCAAAGACGACTTTCTATTGCATCTACTCTGCAGTATCTCCAAAATCCTGAAACATATTTCAGTGAAGTTGCTACCGTCGAGTTCCCAAAAACCCCAGAAATGGTGGAGGAAATTTATTCACTAACTCAACATTTTGAAGATGAATCTGTGGTTATGGTCATGGATGATTTGGCCTTGAATAATAGCGCCAGCAGCGTGAGTGGAGATTCCGAAAGTGTTGATTTTGCGAAAGAACTAAATAAAGAAATTGAAAAGTCATTGAAGGAGTAAAATACAAATATGCGTAATAGAAATGAAACAAAATGAAGCTAACAGAGATGGTGGCTATGGTGAAAATGATAAGCATAAATTAATTCAAATTGAAATGGCGTTGTTTGAAAATGGTGGCAAACGCGGATTCTATTTAGACATGGTGTACAGACATTTATTGACGATACCTCCCACGAGTGTAGAGTCGGAAAGGGCGTTCTCGTCTGCGGCATATACGTGCAACAAAATAAGATCGTTTCTCAAAGACAATACCTTGGATGCCCTCTGCTACTTACGTTCCATATTTCAGCAATAGCGATCTCATGAATTGCCGTAGTCTTCGTCTTTGAAGTTCTTTGCACTCAATTACTTATTTTAACTTGTTTTTTTTTAATTTCATGACATAGCAGAGTATGTTAAGAAATTGTTTTTATTTTTGTGTTTCATACTTTTTAAAGTCTAATTATTATATAAAAGAAAGATTTTTAATAATAAATGTTGTTGATTTACTTTGCCAGTCTCTTTATTTCTAAAATTTGGTCCCTAACAACGTTAAAACGAATTTCGTAATTTTTTTGCCATAATATCGGAATATCGGTATTAAAAAAAAATATATCGAAATAAAACCGGGATTGGAAAAAGGTTCCGATAGATAGTCCATGCTCTAGTTATAGCTGCTCTAACCGTACGCAGCTGTTGTTTAGTTAGTCGGAGAACCTTTTTCGTGAGGCGGCTATCGATTGAAGGGAGTGCCTTCTTAGCCTGCCTGCACTCGCCTTGGTCCGACCATAGTTTGTATAAACAACCTCTATTAACTATAGGTTTTTATATTGTTTTAGTGTTTTTTGTTCGGAGATGATAATTATTTTTCTTTTAGGTTTGTGATTTTTTACAAAAAAATACGGCAGAATAGCTTGCTACTCAGAGACCCCCCCTCCCCCTCCCCCTTACCCTCGTTTTCGTGCCACCGGATACTAAATTTTAACCCCAGATTATTCAAGGGAAAATTGTTTGACTGGTTAAACTCGAAAAATCTCTAAAGTCTTAAAGAATTTATGGATAACAAATTCTCATGTTAGTATTAAGTGAACATATGCATGTTAAGTACAATTCTGGCAAAACATGTAAGATCTTTATTGTAAATTATTGTAACACCATGTATACCATGTTTTATGCAAATAAATACTTACTTACTTGAGTCATATAAAAGCAAAGGCAGCAACATCCCACTTTTTCATTTTGGCAACTTTTAATGCAGTATGGTAGTATTCCGTCAACTTTACTTGACCGAATATTATAATCGTTTCAAAACCATCATCATCCTATACAAAATAGAGGTTCTAAATTGAGATTAGTAGCAAAACCAGCAACATACCCACGTAGTTGCGGCATAGACAGCAACATCCTTTTTTGACCAATCAGGTGTCACTATTCGAACCAACGGTGCAACGGTGGTTGTGTGTATTTTGCTCTCGTAAATCAGTGAAATTAAAGCGTAAATAGTGTTTATTATTGACAAAAACGTTATAAAACTTGAAAATGGAATGTTTTCCTAGACCCTGTGATAATAAAAACAGTCGAAAGAGAAAGGCAGAACCCGAAAAATGGAAGAGATACCAGGCGAAGCTAAAGCGGTAAGTTGTAGTACAGTTAGATAATCTTGATCATTTCAATTATTATTTTTAGCTAAATAATCACGTTTCGTTAATTTTATCTAAATAATACTGTTAATTTACTAAATCGATGGTTGGAGTTACAGTACGTTCAGACAATTTTGATCATTTAGGTTTTTTATAAATTCGGTCATGGTCGTGTTCACTATCGTGTTTTCGTAGCCACCACACCACACCATAGACAAGTTTATAGGTATGTTTTTTTGTGATATTTAAACAGTTACTTACTTTGTGTTTGTTTTAGGTATTCTGCTGTAACTCTCCCAAAGAGATTGCTGTGTCGTCACAAAAAGACGTTTAATTGCATGTCTATAGCAATGACCGACGTTAAGCAATTTTTTGACAATTTTTATTCAGAACCCAATAAATTGAAGCAGGATGCTTTTATATTAAAGCATTGCCAACCAAAAAAAGTAACGCGACTTCGCCGTTCTGCTAATTCCAAATATTCGATGCAAAAAATTCAAACCAAATATTACATTTACTGTAAATCTGCAACGAAGAAAGTACAAGTATGCCAAAAATTCTTTTTGACAGATCACAAAATATAGAGTGCAAAGTATTTGGGACCAATTTCCACCCAGAGAATGAGAGTTGCAAGCCGCGCCCTAGCCAGTTAAGGAGGCATCTGTAAAGATTTATTTAGTGTATGAGTCTGATCGGATGTGATTAGTCTACTTATCAATGTGTTCTAACCACCAATTAAAGTCTGGTTGAAGAGATATTTGTAGGGACATAACTTTGTTATAATTGTCATTGTTCATTAGATTAAGATATTTTGCTCTCTCAAATAATTTAGTGTATAACCACCCATACTTAATAGCCGGACATGCAGACGTAAGGAGGCCGAGAAAATGTGCAAATTGTCTTATTTTGCAGCACTTTAATTTCGAAAATTGAACTATCTTCATTTTTATTCTTAGACGTTTCTCTTGTGGTAGTTCTATTGTCATATCTGATGAATTGGGGACAAAACCTAGGAACTGGCATGTATGTGAAGGTGTCAGTATACTTTTGTCATAATTGATTATGAATCCTAATGATTTTAGTAGATTGATTGTGATATCAATTATTTTAATTAGGTCGTGGTATGACTTAGAAATAAGAAGTGCATCATCTAAATAAATAGTACATAGAATTCCCATAGAACGGAGGTGTTCTATGACGGGTTTCAATATTTTTGTAAAGACATAGGGTCCTGTGTTAAGGCCAAAGGGTAATACTTTGAATTCATATATTTTCCCCTGCCATATAAATCTCAAAAAAATTCTTGAGTTGTTGTCTATGTTTATTGCAAAGTATGCATCTTTTAGATCAATCTTTGCCATAAAGTAATGGGGTGATATCAATTTCATAGCGGTTCTAATGTCTTCAAGCTTAAAGTGTGATGTAGTCACAAATTTGTTAAATGTTTTTAAATTGAGTATAAATCTGAAATCCCCATTGGGTTTTGGTGTTAGAAATATAGGAGACAAGAATTGGCTGCTAAGTGGTTGACATTGTGTGATTGCACCAATTGTTAATAGGTGTGATATTGCATTTTGAGTCTCTTTTTCATGTGAATTTGATACCTTTATGTTTAGTGATTCGTTGGATTGGAAGGGTAAGCCAGATATTGGAATATGGTACCCCTTAATCCAAGATAAAACTGTTCTATCATTGGTAATAGAACACCAATTATCATAAAAATAAGGAAGTCTGCCAGCACACTGTACCTCTATCTCCTGTAGCGCTGTGTCCTCTGAGGTGGAGGGCCCCGCGGAACATGTTTGTTGGCTTGTTTGGTGTTGGATGCCCTGCCCGCACTCGGTTGTGGTGGTCGCTGTTGCTGTGGATTGCGAGGCGGGCCCCGGTAGTTTAAAGACTGGTTTTGACTTGAGTGTGGCTTGTTAGGTGGAGGTTTTGAATACCTTATTTCTGAGCCAGTTTTTGTAATGGCTTTTCCTGCTCTTAAATCCTCGCCAAGGTGGTCACCAAACAGCTGTGTTCCAATTTTAGTATGTTGTACAATGCATTTTGATTCTTTGTTTAGTGCAAATTGTATTAGGGAGCGTCTGGCACTGCTGTGCATGTGGAACAGTTCGCACAGCATGCGGCCTGCATTGCTTATTGTTTTTGTGTGTTCAATGTTACTGTTATCTTTAAGCATATTATTAAGGGCTACTGCTATGCTGGCAGTGGCTTGACCCAACAAGTTTTGTTGAGCAGCCAACGTATTGTCCCTTTTAAGTACAGTGTCAGATATGGCTGCTACTATTTCCGGGTTTTTAACTGGAGCTTCTAAAAATTTACAGTTTTCTGGGATGAGAGCTGTCTTTAAAAGATCTGATTTGGTGTCTTTTTGTAGACCTTCCTTAGTGATGTGTTCCCAGCGGGATGCTATGTCTTTGTGAATGTTGGCCCCGTATTTATTTGTTTTAGTGGGGTCATCTCCCAAGACTTCATCTATAATTTCGTCTGGCTCAGTTTCAGTTGAGTGCTCGAGTACTGGTTCAACTTCCATGTGTTCGGCCCCAGGCTCGACAGTTTGTTCTAAAACTGGTTCCGCAATTTGGTCTGGTACAGTGATTATGTTGTTTGTTTGTACCTGCCAATGTTCAGGCGAATTTTCTGAAAAATGACAATTTTAGTCATTTACTGAGCAATAACAATGTATACGAAATATACCTCATCGAGTATATTCTCATATTATGTTTCAACTTGGAATAAACCACGACGTACTTCCAGTACGTCAGTATTTGTACAAGGGTATATTCTCAAACGTTTTAAAATTATCAAGAAATAAGTCTCACGGGTGGTAAGTTCACCGCACGGAACAAATTCTCAAGATATTTGCTATGGATTTCAGATTACAACACCAGATTATAAACCGTTGGCGGTTAGAAAATTTTCATGTTCGTGGAGGTACCTAGACACGTTCCACAATTTACTCACCTGCTGTTCTGCGTCTTTTCTTCAGGGATTTCTTTAGTTTCTGTATTTGTTTATACAAAACATCGTCATAATCCCTGTCTCTTCGTTTATCCTTACCCATTTTAATTTTTGAAGATTTATTTCGTGGTTCTTTGGCGCGCACGAAAACGTTAATGAAATGACAGGTGACACAGATAACGCAATGCAAGCACAAAAACTGTGAAATACATGGATAATGGCGACGCGATAACGCTACTACAAGTTAAAAATTGAAAACGACGTCTTGGACCAACACACGAAACATAATGGCGCAAAAGCAGCCACACATTGGATGCAAAAACAGAAACATTCTAAATGTATTAAGTACTTTATTTTGGTAAATGTAGTGTTTCTTAGAGAATTCTGTTTTACAATATCTGATTCTATCATCATTGGTTATCTATTCTTGGAACATAATGTAACTAAAAATTGGTACATGCAACGTAAACAAAAAAAAACGTCTACTGCCTTTTCAGAAAAAGTGAATGTTGCTGCTTTTGCTCCTATATGACTCACTTACATAATTTGATAAAAGGAAAACTGTGACCAAACAAAATGTTACACTTTACCAATTAAAGTGACTACACAAAATACCTTTATCTTGACGTGCAGCCGGGGTTATCCAAATAATCACTCTTTTCCGTCAAACTTCCTTCATTACTCTTCAACGAACAATTCACAACTAGTATAATCACGTTATTACATTTAGCATGCAAATATTATTTAGTTTTGTAACGGTCAAAATTAGCGCCATCTACCTGAAAAAGTGTTTTTTTGAAGAAAGTGTCAAATTCATCGCATAGTTTAAGATCCTCATCCTCTTTCTCCTCCTCGTATCCTCATCCTCAAATCGTATTTCTAATAGTTCCTCATCTGCATCCTCTTCCTCATCAACCCTATAATATAATAAAAAGTTAATGTCAGATAGTTTTATTACAATTGGACGTAGTTATGAAGAAATGTTCAAACCCACAAGTCACCCGAAATCGAGATAATGTGATCAAACTACCTTTTATGACACTTAGAGTCAGATTTGCAATAAGGTTCCAAGTTTTAAGTCTTATATCAGAAAATATTTTTTTCACTTACGTTCCAACCCACAACCTTTATCAAATAATAACTTGTGTAAATTAACTAGAACGTACTATGAGGACAGGAACATTTAATGTTTTACGAAACAGTATATTTATTTTGTTAAAACGCCACAACAATCTTGTAACGTTTTAGCAAAACCATGTTAAACCATTTTATTTTGGAACAAATGTTCCATGTATGTAGAAAGGTGGGATTGTGGGGCAAGTAAAATGCTATTGAAACAGTTACTGGTGGTTTAATTTAATTTATCCGACACACAGACACCGATACAGTAAAATCTTCTTATTATTATATTTTCCTTCTTCCCGTCTTTACTCCAACCCAACCGCTCTCAACTCACGTCGCCTTCCTTCCTCCTATCGCCATCTTTTTCCCTCTCGCTCTCTCATTCATCGTTCCTTCTCTTTCACTCGCCTTGCGTTCCATTCCTCATAGATTCACACTAATAACACTCATCCTACATTCGGTCATCCTGCTTCCATATCTGTCCTCAGATATGCATACTCTCCACATATGCCACTCTTCCAGATCTCATTCATGTACCAGTTATACACCCTCACTACAGCTGGCATAACTTCCCAAATTCACCATACCTTAACTTAAACTATCTGGTTACTACTAAACAACTTATATGTTAGACTTTAAACAGAATTACTAGATTAGAATCTTGTACCATATCTTATTTTATAATATAATCTAACATCTTGTAAATACCTAAATAAGAACACACAACAATATGAAATTTCTAAATATAGAAAAACTTATTACATCTTTAGAACTTAACTGCGATTAACATAGTGGAACAAACTAACAACAACTCAACTACAAACAAAAACTGTTGTTGTACCAACTTACAAAGTCTCAACATAAAAAAACAATAATAGATGAGTTCAGCACTAAATCTTTTTTTTTTTATTACAAAAATAACCCAGTACTATCCAAACTCAAAGTATCACATAGCAGTACTTATATAACACCTAACCTGGTATTCGTGAGGATACAGAACAGTGTTATTTGGATACAACTAACTATACCTACACACATTCACATACACATGACACCTTTTAAAAAATAAAAAAAAATAAACAACAAACAAACAACACTCTTTTCATTCATCCCTACCTGGCCATTTTTTCATGTTATCTGCTGAACTAGATGTTTTCTTTGGCCCTTCCGTGGTGTCATACAGTTTCTCAACATCGTATCTGTCATTTCGCTTGACCTTAATAATTCTATAGGGTCCAAGAAATTTAGGTTTCACTTTTAGACCTGGGCCGAACTGAGTTCTCTTGATTGCAACTAAATCATCTAGCTCATATGATGAACTAGGTTTTCTCTTCTCATTATAAGTCTTCTTATTCTCATCTTGTACTTTTTGAATTTGCTGCTTAGCTTTCAGCCTCATGTCCTCTCTATCTTCATCATAGCTGCTGATAACTACTTGCTGTAATAGGGTAACTATATCATTATCTTCTTTACATCTCATTCTTGTTCCAATGAGTAATTGAAATGGAGTGGTGTTTATAGATCTCTGGTATGTACTATTAACGGCTCTCTGGACACGGCTGACATGCTTGTACCACAGAGATTTATCCTCTATACACAGCTTGGTCAACATAGGTATTAGTATACGATGAATTCTCTCTACCTGTCCATTCCCTCGAGGTACTCCCGTAGTAATCTTGACATGCTGGATATCTTCTTCTTTACAATAGTCTTCAAATTCCCCACTGGTGAAAGCAGTGCCTCTGTCTGATATGATCCTGGTAGGATTACCAAAGACCTGTTGATGAAGTCTTAATTTATTTAACACTTCTGCACTTGTTGTGGACTTCGTAGGAAATAGCCATGTAAACTTCGTAAACGCATCAACCATGGTAAGTATATAGTTGTATTGTTTTCTTGTTTCAGTAAATGGTCCTACATGATCTAAATGCAATGTATGCAGAGGTATTCCTTCTTTATCTAAAGGGTTCAAATAGCCCTCCTGCTTTCCTTCTTTTCTTGTTGCTAACAAACAAGGTATGCAACTTAAAACTACTTCCTCTATTCTTTTATCCATGTTTCTTATGTAGTAATCTTTTCCTACGGCATCTTTCATCTTTCTTACTGAAAAGTGACCATTTAGGTGCACTCTCTTTATTATTTCTTTCTCCATAATCTTCGGAACTACTAATCGTTTCTCTTCACCTTTGTACAAAATACCATTATCAATCCAGAAGTCATGATATTGACCATCTTTCAAAATCAGCTGTCTGATGGCATTGAGTTCTTCATCCGTTTCCTGTCCTAGTCTTATCTCTTCCTGCAGGCTCACTACTGCAACAAATGGGTTTCTGCTGAGAGCATCCGCATGTTGCATCTTGCTGCCAGCTCGATGTTCAACCTCATAGTCATACTCATCTAGCATGAACGCCCATCTAGCCACCTTTGCTGTCAAATCTGTGACGATTTTAAAAGGAATTCCATATAGATAATGTCTAAACTTCCTGACAGCTTCTACAACAGCAAGCGCTTCCAGCTCGTAGCTTGAGTATTTACTTTCAGCATCAGACGTCTTATGACTCATATAATGCACCGGATGCAGCTCTCCATCTGGATGCAATTGCAGCAATATTGCGGCCAAAGCATGACTGGATGCATCGGTGTGTAACTCCGTTGGTAAGTTGGGGTTGTAAATTTTCAATACTGGATCACTGGTCAGCTTTTCCTTCAATGAATTGAAAGCACATTGTTGTTCATCTTCAAATTTAAATGGAACGTCCTTTCTTAACAAATCTGTTAATGGTCTAGCAATCTTAGCATAATCTTTGATGTATTTCCTGAAATAAGATGTTAGGCCGATGAAACTCATAACCTGTTTAGCATTTTTAGGTTCAGGGTACCTTGAAACGGCTTGCACTTTTTCTGGGCTTGGTTTAACTTCACCATTCTTGATCAAATGACCCAGATATTCAATCTCACGACTAATCAATTTCACCTTTTTCCAATTTACTTCAAGTCCATATTGTGAGGCTACTTCTAACACCTGAGTAAGTCTCTCCAGTGCTTGAATTTCTGTCTCAGCTGGAATTACAATATCGTCAATAAATATCGCCATAATTCTTTTTGCTATCAATTCTCTGAAAATAATGGAGACAAATCTCATAAAATATTTAGGTGATATGGACAGACCAAAAGGAGCACGCAGAAATTCGAATTGCCCATGATGAGTTATGAAAGATGTATATTGCACTGACTCCTTGCTTATCCTAAGATGGAAAAATCCGTTTTTAAGGTCCAACACGCTAAATATTTTTGCATCTCTCAAATTATCAATCAAGTCATCAATGATTGGCAACGGGAACTCATCTTTTACAATCTTCTTATTTAGTAAACGGTAATCCACACAAATTCGGGTAGACCCATCTTTCTTTCTCACAAGTACCAAAGGACTAGAATACTCGGAAAAACTCACCTGTATTATTCCATCTCGTAGCCATTCATCTATTTGTTGCTCTACTACCTGTTGCTCCATATGTGATATCCTTCGTGGTCGCTGGGCTATTGGCACATCGTCTTTCAACACTATCTTCATCTCAATTGGGGCTTCTCTCGTCTGTACAGGCTTGTACTCTTCAATCAGTCGCTCAACTTCCGTCTTTATGCTGGTATCGGAGATATGACCTGTAACATCCACATTCCTCACACAACAATTCACCCTAGACAACCATTCGTCACCTTGTGACAACAATAACACTGCACCCTCACGAACTACCATCACAACATTTTGCAAAAATTCCTGCCCAATAATAAGTTTGTAGGGCATGGCCCCTGTAGGTACTACATGAAATATTACATCTGAATACGTCTTATTGTCTATTTGCAAACATAATATAATCTTTCCGCATGATCTTACTTTCGACAGTCCAAGTCCGGATAACATCGTATTATCATTACTACACGGCACCTTTAACTCGTTCCACAGGTTCTCACATATTAGATTAACGTCACTGCCCGTATCTACCAACGCACTTATTGTTTTGTCACCTATGTTTACGGTTTTCATCGCAATATTATGCCGGTCACTCTGTTTGTTTACAATCTGCATGACATCGTCATCCCGATCCGCCATCTTGCAAACTTTATCATGGCCGAGGCCACCCGATCCGTCTTCGGGTGCCATCGTCATCCCGAACATAGCCGAATGCTGTTTCTTCGTACCGGCAGCGGCGTCGAACTGCTTTACCGACGAGCTCGCCTGCGGTGACTGCTGATTGGTCGATCCGACCGCTCTTGACTGTTTTACCGACGTTGCTGTTGTACCTCCTGCTGGTGCGCTCGGACTAGTGCATTTTGAACTAATATGGCCGAATTGGTTACACTTGAAACATTTTACCCCGTTTCGGCATGCGCTTGCTTTATGATTTTTCTCCCCACAGTTGTAGCACGACTGGCTGGTTCCTGATGCAGAAGCTTGTTTTGCTGGTCGTTCGGCTTTCTGCCTAACAGCTTTCTTCATTATATTTTCGTACACTGATAACTTTTCTTTCAATGCCGGGTACGTTATCGCGCCGTAAAGTATAACTTTATTTGTTTCCAGGTCTGCAATTCCGTCTATAATGTACTGGATGGCGATGTAGTCGGGGAATTTGGCTCGCTTTCCCATTTCTTTCATTATTAACATATACTGATAATAGGATTCGTCTTTGCGTTTCTTACGTGCTGCCATCAACTCGTGCATTTCTTTGGCGTTCGTGGCGTCTGGGAATTCCTTCAGCACGGCTGCCTTCAGTTCTTCATATGTTTTGTGTACTTTTTCAGTCTTCAACCACAGCCCTGCTGTTCCCGACAATGACCTACGAGCAATGATAAGCTTTTGCTGCGCAGACCATCCAAATATCTCCGCGTTGTCATCCAGGTCTTGAGCCCATTTCGTGGATGCATAGGAATGATCTTCACCATTGAATTGAGTCACGTCAAACATGTTGAAAACTGCGTCTTTTCCGTCTTTATTGTCCGCCATTGTCGTTTGAGTACCTATGGAGATTTTTTTTTTACTGGAATCGTTTTCAATTTGCGTATTTCGTCTTCAAATAACGTCTTCCGTCTTCAAATAGCGTCTTCAGTCGTTGTATTGCGTCTTCGTCGTTTTTTTTTTTATTTCGCCTTTCTGTGTCGCGATCGTCTTTTTCCTTCCGTTATTTTTCAAACCACGTGCCCGCAATCCCGGACGAGCCCCCAAAATGTAGAAAGGTGGGATTGTGGGGCAAGTAAAATGCTATTGAAACAGTTACTGGTGGTTTAATTTAATTTATCCGACACACAGACACCGATACAGTAAAATCTTCTTATTATTATATTTTCCTTCTTCCCGTCTTTACTCCAACCCAACCGCTCTCAACTCACGTCGCCTTCCTTCCTCCTATCGCCATCTTTTTCCCTCTCGCTCTCTCATTCATCGTTCCTTCTCTTTCACTCGCCTTGCGTTCCATTCCTCATAGATTCACACTAATAACACTCATCCTACATGTATATTTGGAACGTTTTTGCAAAATTACAATAGCGAGGCATAAACGTTCCAAAATTTGTGGAACGTTATGTTTCAGACCTAAATACCATAATTTGAAAACTTAAAAGGTTTCATGAATTTTGTACTATTATTTACCTAAATAAAAAACCTGTTTCGAAAAAAAAATGTTTCAACTTTAAAGGGTTCATTTTTAACACGCTTTAATTAGCTTCATCCTTAACTGTTTGCATACACGACCACTAAAAATAAATATTTATAACACTTATAGAAAAAGTTTATTTTCTTTGTAGTTATTTACCAATAAAATATTACTTGAAACTTTTAATACCAAAGACAAAAAAAATATACTAATTACATTAATCCGAAGTTACGCCCAACCGGGAACGCATCTTTCAATAACTTTTTACTAAAGCAAGCGAGACGGAGTATTTTCTTTTTGACATTGAATCTTATTTGAGTTCGCAACGGTCATTATTGAAACAAACGTCGTGGAAGAGGTAGTTTCCGTCGTCTTTTGTTTGCAATTATCCTTATTACGTTTATGACAGTGAACCGTGGTTAATTTGTAGTGTACTGTGTGTCAATATAATTAGAATAAACAATGGAAGCTAATGAAGATGTAAGTATTACTATTAAAGGATTGTTTAATATTTTGTAATAAGTAGGTACTATATATATTTATGGTGATTAGTTTTATCAAAAGACGATTTTAACTAATTCTGGTTATTTATTTTTACAGATTTCATCATTAGAACAGTTATTAGCTAAAAAACGAAAATTAATGGACCTCAGAAACAAAGTTATCTCTCAAGGACAGATCAAAGGTCAAGTCGATGTTGCAGACTCCAGAGGTATGTTGGAATTTAGTTAAAGGCACATAATATATTTTATGAATTTGACGGCGTATTAACTTTATTGTATCGACATTTCTTAGGTCCATTCTTACATGTCTTACACATCCAAGCGGTCGACGAGTGAACATAATAAGTCCCGCAGAGGGAGTTAACGCGTTTCGAGTCGAAGATCGGTTTGGATTGCATGTTGCAATATGAATCGTATCTTCTGCATGTATTGTGTATATTCTTGTTGGTGCTTTGCTATGATATACGAGCATGATTATTGTTCTTGGTGGGGCTATCAAAAATATTTTTAATAATTTTATTATTTGCATTGGTTACACGACTTATGCATACTAAATTAATTTACTGTTAAATGAAAAATATGTATATTACAAGGGATGGGATGGGATTGGATATGATGAGATATGTGTCAGTTTGCATATATAGTTTTTTTTTCAGCTGACTCTAACCCAGTTACGCCTTATTCAAACACGCAGCCTTCAATCTCTCCTCCACCATATTCGCCACTTACTCCACTAAATTTTATGAATAAAAAAAGTACGGATAATAATTTACAAGGTAAGATGATTCTTTTAACATTATAAACCCAACAGTACACGTCCCCTGATGCAGATAAAATTATTAAAACCTTTAAATATATTTGCTACACTTTACCGACGTAACACCGCCGGTCGCAGTTAGTATTTATTTTATTTTATTTTTATTTGTATAAATTGTGCCAATAGATAAGTTACGTGAATATGTACATTGTTTTAGATACTTGTGATCCTGTTATTATACTACAAAATACTAAATACAGAATGAAGTTTCGCCATTATCATCACCTCTTCGACCAATATCACCAGAAACGCAACAACTATTTAATATGTTAGCTGAGTATGAACCAATTAACAACATTAACGAAAATAATGATATTTTAAAACACGTAGATGCACCCGACTATTGTGATAGTGATGACAGCCTTAGAAATCCGGATTATGTCTCACATAGCAAAGTAATACATATAGATGACTCGACAACCTCTTGTTCGTCTTTTAGTGATAGTGTAGATCATGAGGTGACTAAAAATAAGAAATTTCCGTCAAAAGAAAAGCTCAACAATGAGGGTATAGAAATGCTAGAACCTAACAATGAAGAAACAACAGAACTTATTTCATCTATAAGTGACGAAGATTTACGATCTAATTTGGGAACTGGTAGACCGAAAAGGGGCCGTAAAAGAATTAATCCTCAACTAAGATCTGAGAGAAAACATAATAAATACAATAATTTAGAATACACGACCACTAAAAATAAATTAGTGAAACCAAAAACCTTTACTGAATATAATTGTAAATGTTTAAAAAATTGTGCGTCTAGGGTCCTACAATGCACAATGTGTATACTTAGGATCATGTATTAAAGAAGAAAATAAAAAACGCAGTTACACTATGACTAATGTTCCCGAGGCAAAAAAAAAGCCAAAGCAATTCATCCGTGTCTATTCTATTAATGGTACAAAGGTATGTCGTGATATGTTTTTAAACACTTATCAAATTACTACTCAAAAAGTTACCACTGCACTAAAAAAACTTAGAAGTAGGGAGCCCATAATGGATGGTAGAGGAGTTAGCACAGGTGGCAAGAATAAATTATCAGATGAATTGTATAATTTCATAGTTTCGCTATTTCAAAACTACCAAAGTATGAGTCGCACTACAGAAGAGAAAAGAATAATGACACGTTATATTTACAACCGGGGATGACATTACCTAAAATTTACGATATATATCAGCAGGAGTACACAAATACTTATGGTGAAGGGCAAAAGTGCGCTTCCTTCGAATCAGTCAAAAAGATTTTTTACACTAAGTTTAACCTTAGGTGTAAGTCATTAAAAAAGACACTTGCAATAAGTGCGATATGTTAGCAATAAAAATTCAAAACGCTAACACCCTCGAGGAAAAAGAACAAGCTAGAACAGAAAAGACTCGACATTTAGAAAAGGCTGAAAATTTGAGGAAGCAGATGAACTCCGATTTTGAAGACGCTCGAAACAAGTCGACTATTGAATGTGTAACATTCGATTTGGAAAAAACTTTACCATTACCACGAATACCTACAAATGTTGTGTTTTATAAAAGGCAATTGTGGCTCTACAACAGTGGCATCCATAGTGCTTCAGATGACATTGGTCATTGTTACATATGGGTTGAAGGGGAAGCAGGAAGAGGTGCGCAAGAGGTGGGATCGTGCCTTATTAAATATATTCAAACTAAACTAAGGCCCACTGTTGAACACCTTATTCTTTGGAGCGATTGTTGTGGAGGGCAGAACCGCAACATAAAAATAGTTCTCATGTTGAAAGCACTTCTAAACTCACATGTCACTTTAACAGTCATTACAATGCGATTTCTTGAGTCTGGGCATACCTTCCTGCCTAATGACACAGACTTTTCCAAAATTGAAACTGCTCTCAAACACTATCAACGAATTTATACAGCCGAAGAATATATGTCCATAATTAAAACGTGTAAAAAAAGAAAACCTCTAGAAGTATTTAAAATGAATAAGACTGATTTTTATGGTACGGAAAAATTAGAAAAAAATATTATCAATAGAAAAAAAATATTATCAGACAAAACCAAAGTCAATTGGTTAAAGACAAAAGAAATAAGAATTGAAAAAGAGAAAGTGTCTTCAATTTTTATGAAATCATCATTTGAGGAAGATTACAAGGAATTAACAATTGAAAAAAAAATTAGAGGGGAATCACGAAATATTAACATGTCCGATTTCTGTTTGTTGTGGCCGGATGGTAAAGTCATTGCTCCAGCCAAATTAGCAGATTTAGAATCCATGTATCAGTACATCCCTGAGGATTGTCATAAATTTTATAAAAACCTAAAGAGTACGGAGGCAATCATAGATGATGTCGATGGGTTTGGTGGAGAACCAGATTTCGAAATGCAAGAGGATGATGAGTATGACGTATGAAGATTTTATCATCATCATCAGCCTATAGCAGTCCACTGCTGGACGTAGGCCTCCCCAAAAGCACAAGATTTTATACTGTTTTTTAAATTGTGACCTAGTAATAAAAAAAATCATAAGCAATTACTATTCTTTTATTTGTTGTTCAGGTTTTACATATTTATTAAAAAATAAAATTTATAAGTAAAATTTAGATCATAAATATTAAGGTACAGATGGATAAAAAGTACCTGGAACGTTTGTGCAAAATTAATTTGAAGCTATGTTCATGTAAATATTAATTATGTTAAAATGTTCCAATACCAATAACATATTTTTTTCTTATTGTAAAGTGAATAGCCTAAAATTAAACATACGATTATCTAAACACAATATAATTCAACAATAAAACCTTTAGTATTGGCCTTCACTAGTTAGAATAAAAAAGAATACCATTGAAACGCGTAAATGCTTTTATCTCAAATTGAATTTACTGTGAACGGGAGCTAGTAGACCTACATCAGCAATATCTGAATGTTGTTGATGAACGCGATCAACTGAAGGTGGTCACGGATGGTTTCAGCAACTGTAGTAACTTGTATGAGGAAGCTTTAAGCAAAGTTAGGGACCTTGAAGACGAATTAATTCATGCTAATAGTCGTATTATCCAGTTAGAAAAAGAAAAAGTATGTACTCAGGTTAAACAAACTAACCAATTATATGATGAATTATTAAATACTAATTGTAACCCTCATTCCATAATAACTATTGACCTTACTGAAGAATCCTTGCTGAAACAGAAGTATAGTTATAAAATTAGTCATAAGAAAATGAAAAAGTATGCAAAAATGAATAGAATAATTAAAAAATGCAATCAAATTAGGAAACAACAGAAAATCTTTTCCAATAATATTCCACGGAGAAAAGAACGTGTTGATCTAATCAATAAATTAAATAATTATCAAATCAAATTAGAAGACAGCAAAAAAATCTATGAAATTGATACACAGCGCCTACAGTCTGACATACAGTTACTTGAGGACAGACTTAGTTCCCTTTTCATTAAATATGTGGGTTCTCAAAACCAAATCAAAGAACACATTCTTGCTGCTAATGAGTTAGTTATGTGTCAGTGTACTTGTCAGAAGGTTTCAAACCCTGTTGCTGTCCAGTCTGAGGCAACGGAGGACCCGTCCCAGACTGAGTCTCAAGACTGTATCCTCCACCAAGATGTTTTAGTACAAGATCAAGTGGTACAATCTGAGATTGGTAGTTGTCCAACTTTCAGTAGTCATGATTGTTATCCTTCAGTTATGTTCTCAGATAGTATAGGAAGAGGTATAGGTAAATTAATTAGTAACAACCTGTGTTATTCTACTCTAAATTATTGTATGCCAGGGTCAACCTACAAACAAATAATGGCATCAGTAACAGGAAATGTATATAATCCTAAAACCAACATTACTGTATTTGTAGGTAATAGTTCTAAGGTAAAAAAAGAAGAAATCACTGACTGTGTAACTGAGTTGTTAAAGTTAAATTGCAGTAAAATAATATTGTGTGCTTTCCCATATTTTGAAAGATTGACAAATAGACAAAACAATTATATTCATATGCTTAACAAGCATATGCACTTCTTAGTTAGTCATTATAGTGACAAGCTTATATTTCTTGACACCAACATTTTTGTGGAAACTTTGAAATCGACTAGGAATACTGTGTATTTGCCTGTTAGTTTTAGACACATAATAGCAAGGCTATTAGCTTTTTATATAAACTCAGACATAGGTAGTATGTCGAAGTCTTGTGTTATTAACACCACAACGGTTAGTAATAGTACTAATTATAAGGTGGTAAGCCTGAATAAATGTAGCTCAAATGCTATAAATATTTATACAGACTGTACGAAGGAGGTTCCATGTCCCTCACTCACTATGAGCTCACTGCCTGGTGATGACACTGAGGTCATGGGGTCAACTCCGGATAGTCATTTAAACTAGTTTGTAAGACAACAGGAGGTACAAGTAAGAATATTCTTATAACTAACAACAACAAGGTATCTTCTGGCTCTAAAATAAATATTTACCAAAAAAGAGATCAGCAGAATGCCTTGAAATTATTTCATCAAAATATTCAAGGTATTTCTTCCAAGTTATTAGAAATTGAAATGTTTTTAGAAAAAACAAAGTTTGACATTGTTTGTTTCACTGAACATTGGTTAAAGGATTACCAAATGCTAATTAATTATAAGAACTATAGTATGGGCAGTTGTTTTAACCGTAAATCTATGCTACGTGGAGGTTCTCTAATTTTGATTAAAAATTGTTTAAAAACTAAGGCACGTAATGACATAGTTGGTTTATCAGTTGAACATTGCATCGAACTGTCCTGTGTTGAGCTGGATAAGCATGTTGTAGTGTGCGTGTACAGACCCCCTAATAATCAGAACTTTTCTTTATTTGAGTCAATAATGGAAGATTTCCTAGCGAAACTTGCATCCAGTAACAAAACCGCAATTATTTGTGGTGATTTTAATATTAATATTCTGGAAAATACTTTAAATAGCAATCGATTATTAAGTCTTTTTAAATCATTCAATTTATCTAACATTTTTACAGAACCGACTAGAGTAACTTCAACTTCCGCTACTTGTATTGATAATGTCTTCTGCGATTGTGATTATTTAGCTAAAGCCATAGTAAATTATTTTCCGTCTGATCATAGTGGTCAAACGGTAACTTTTAAGTTTAAAACAGCTTTGCAAAAAGTGCAAATACAATTTAGACCAATAACAAATGGCAAATTAAATAGATTCAATAGTATCCTAAATAAGGAGTTAAATGTTCTAGGCCATAATATGGATGATGCAAATAAATTGTATGAGGATTTCTTTTCAGTAGTGCACACTGAATTCAATAAAACTTTTGAAAAGAAAACAAAAAATATTAGCCCTATTTTTATATTTAGTGACTGGGCAACTAGAGGTATTAGGATAAGTAGGGAAAGGCTTTTCGAGCTGTATGGCCTTAAGCCTTACATTAACACTGAAACTTTCAACAAGTATGTTGCTACATATTCCAAAATTTTTAGAAATACCTGCAAGATAGCTAAAGCCCTGTACATTAGCAATAAGATCAAATCAGCAGAAAATAAAATAAAAACAGTTTGGAAAGTTATAAATAATGAAACTAGTAGGGAAAAAAAACGAAACACTGATTACACATTGGAGACTTCACGTGGTGCAATAAGCTCTAACTTAGAAGTAGCTCAAGAATTTGTACATTTCTTTACTAATATACCATCTGTAACGACGGAAGCTTTAAATTCTTCACCCGATGTCTCAATTGATTTATTAAGAGCGAATGTCCCAGGCTGTCCGGTTGAATTTCAATTTAAACATATAAACCCTATGATAGTTATTAAAGCCTTTCGGCAAATTAAAATCAAACTGACCGAGGATCTATGGGGACTATCTATCAAAGTTTGTACATCCATAATCGAGACTATAGCACCATACTTAGCTTTAATATTTAATTTGTGTGTGGATCAAGGAGTCTTCCCGGATTTAATGAAATACAGTAAGGTTATACCACTTTTTAAATCTGGGGACAGTAAAGACACCAACAATTATAGACCAGTATCCGTGCTGCCGGTATTCAGCAAAGTGTTCGAAAAGGTAATGCTAAACCAAATGCTTAATCATTTTAACACCAACCAAATCTTACACGATCAGCAATATGGTTTCACCAAAGGTCGTTGTACAACTGACGCCGGTGTCACCTTATTAAAACACATATTTACAGCGTGGGAGGAGGCTCAAGATGCCATAGGAATCTTTTGTGACCTCTCCAAGGCATTTGACTGCGTAAATCATGAAACCTTACTCTTGAAACTTGAGCATTACGGACTAGGTAAACTTGCGCTCTGTTTAGTAAAATCTTATTTAAATGATAGACAACAGCAAGTTCAAATTAATGGTGTAAATTCACTCGGTCTAAAAGTAAAAATGGGTGTTCCTCAAGGCTCGATATTGGGTCCTTTCCTCTTTTTAGTATATATTAATGATCTACCCCATTTATTAAAAAACCAACCACAAATGGTGTTATTTGCTGACGATACTTCCCTAATTTTTAAGATAAATAGACGTGCATCAAATCTTGACGATGTAAATAACGCCCTACTGCAGGTCCAAAATTGGTTTACTGCTAATAATTTAGTATTAAATGGGAAAAAAACTAAATGCATAAGATTTGCTTTACCGAATGTTAAAAGTAGTGATTGTGATATAGTATTGAATAAGGAGAAGCTAGAATTTGTAGATAAAACTGTTTTCCTGGGGATCACGCTCGATTCAAGGCTGCAATGGGGTCCTCATTTAACATCTCTTGCAGGACGGCTAAGTTCAGCAGCATATGCTGTCAGAAAAATCCGTCAATTTACTGATGTAGATACCGCGAGGCTAGTCTATTTCAGTTATTTTCATAGTATCATGTCTTACGGTATTTTACTTTGGGGACGGGCTGCAGATATCGACTCTATTTTTATTCTGCAGAAAAGAGCCATTAGAGCAATATATTGCCTCCGTAGGCGCGATTCTCTAAGGGAACTGTTTAAAAATATTAACATCATGACGGTACCTTGTCAATATATTTATGAAAACATCATGTACGTCAGGCAAAATCTTAATCTTTTCAGTAAAAGAGGTGAAAGACACAATTATTGTACTAGAAATAGGGACCAATTAGTTCAACCGGGTTTCAGACTGGCTAAAGTAGACTCATCTTTCATGGGGTACTGTTTAAAATGTTACAATAAAATACCTTCCCATAATATACTACAACTAAATGAAACGAAATTTAAATCTTGTATAAAACGCACACTATGCTGCCTGGCATATTATAAGCTTGGGGATTATATCGCTGACAAAAATGCTTGGCTTAACGCTGGTCCAGCTCCACAAGGGCGCATAAACTAATTGATTAGCATTCAAAAATATTGTTGGAATTGCTGAAGATTGCAAAAACTATCTTTGAATTGTATAGCTTCAATCTCTTTTTTTTATTGTATAATTGCATAGCACATGTGTGAGCACTGTGACCATGTACCTTCTATAAAGCTGCCATTTGCTGGGTACGTCTTTCATTGACTCGATATGCCCTGGCGGCTAAGAGTATGTCATGCTCACTCAAATGTCTCGCTGGTGGTGGCGTGTGTGTTGGATCGTCGAGTTCCCTTCAAAATGGTTGAGCTAAACGGTGCTGATCCATGCGTCATGTTCGTGAACGGGCGCCATCAGTAGGGACTGGTCATCTCTTATCTGCCACGGCTTATTTTAATTTTTGAATTGTTTTTTTTATTTTTATTTTTTATTACGGACGCTTTTTACGTACACGTCTTTCTACATTGTTCTCACATGTATAATTTCAACATGAATGATGTAAACAATATTTTGTAAGAATATAATTTTTTTTAAAAGAGTGTCCGTGGAGTTTCTTGCCCGTTCTTCTCCATAGGAACCTACGCTTTGGAATGGGCAACTAGCTTCATATTTCTGACTGACTGACTCCTTGACAATTCAAAAGTGCCTGTAAATGGTTTAATTGAAATAAATGCTTTGAGTTTGAGTTTGAGTTTGTGGAATGAAACATTTTCGCATAACTACGTCCTTGAGTGTCACTTTTCTACTTTTAATAACAAGAATAGTAATAACAGTTGTTTTTACTATTCTTGGTAATAATAAAAGTAACTTTGCTTCAGACAATGTCATATTTACGGAACCCGCGCATGAAGCGAATCGTGGCCGCTATGAAAACAATAAAAGAATCGTTATTAATCGTAGCCCCTAAAAATCTACCTATGGATGAGTTGAGTACGAAAAATGTAGAAAGTGTTCGTAAAAAGCGTCCGCAATAAAAAAATAAAAACAATTCAAAAATTAAAATAAGCCGTGGCAGATAAGAGATGGCCAGTCCCTACTGATGGCGCCCGTTTACGAACATGACGCATGGATCAGCACCGTTTAGCTCAACCATTTTGAAGGGAACTCAACGATCCAACACACACGCCACCACCAGCGAGACATTTGAGTGAGCATGACATACTTGTGGCGTTCCGCCTTCCTTATGTTATTTATAAATTCCACCTGTTTGCAACAGGTTTTATAATATAAGTAAGTATATTATTTAAGACCGGCAACATTTCGCCGTCCATAGACACATAAAACTCACGCTCTACAAAGAGATAGAAGTGAGTCTCTGCCCCTCGCGCGCATGGACAGGTAGCAACATATATATTGTAACTGAACACACAGATATTGTAACGTGTAACTGAACAGTGTATCTCTAGATAACTATTTAACTAGAATCGCATTAAACCAGTCAGTGAAATTAACGTTGTTCTCTTTCCACTCCTCCGTCGATAAACTACGCGAAACCTCCGAGCTCCAAATCGCCAAATACTCTTAGCCGCCAGGGCATATCAAGTCAAAATGAAAGACGTACCCAGTAAATGGTAGCTTTATATAAGGTACATGGTCACAGTGCTCACACATGTGCTATGCAATTATACAATAAAAAAGAGATTGAAGTTATACAATTCAAATATAGTTTTTGCAATCTTCAGCAGCTCCAACAATATTTTCGAATGCTAATCAATTAGTTTATGCGCCCTTGTGGAGCTGGACCAGCGTTAAGCCAAGCATTTTTGTCAGCGATATAATCCCCAAGCTTATAATATGCCTGGCAGCATAGTGTGCGTTTTATACAAAATTTAAATTTCGTTTCATTTAGTTGTAGTATATGGGGAGGTATTTTATTGTAAAATTTTAAACAGTACCCCATGAAGGATGAGTCTACTTTAGCCAGTTTGAAACCCGGTTGAACTAATTGATCCCTATTTCTAGTACTATAATTGTGTCTTTCACCTCTTTTACTGAAAAGATTAAGATTTTTCCTGACGTACATGATGTTTTCATAGATATATTGACAAGGTACCGTCATGATGTTAATATTTTTAATCAGTTCCCTTAGAGAATCGCGCCTACTGAGGCACTATATTGCTCTAATGGCTCTTTTCTGCAGAATAAAAATAGAGTCGATATCTGCAGCCCGTCCCCATAGTAAAATACCGTCTGTGGATGAATTACTACAGAAACTATGAGATCTCCCTCATTGCAAGCACAGACGTTACCTCAATCATTTGACCATGTAACAGTGGATGGGTGTGATATTGATATATATGAAGCCAGCACGCGCACTGGATTGTGTGTGGTTGGAGAATGGGCGGCGCGATTAAGAGGTTTGGCAACCTATTGCGGCTTCGGCACCGCTCTAGACGAATTTGAGAGATCGTTTCGTCCTCGGCTTGAGTGCAGGTCCAGAACGCGAAAAGTTGTTCGAGCAGAACCCGTCGACCCTCACGTTGTCGCGGGCTATTGAAATGGCGGAGCAGGCAGCGTGTGCCAAGGAGGCAAAGGCCTTGTTAGGCAGCAGTTCGGAGGCCATTTCTATGAAGGAGGAACCAGTATACCGCGCGAAGTTCCAGAGTCAAGCTAGCCGTGGACGTGGCGCAAGTGATGCTGATGCAGCAACCCGCCGCGATACCGATCGTTGCGAGGTTTGCGGCATGAAAAATCATAGTGGTGAAAAGTGTCGTTATAAGTGTCTAAACACAACTATGCCGAGGATACGCGACCGAAGTTCGGCATGATTACGCCTGCAATGCTATTTGAATTACTGGCGACACATTATGCCGAAATTACGTTGCGTTATAGCGTACAGCCGAACTTCGGTCGGGCGTAAGTTCAGCGGCAATTCGGCGACAACGTATTCTGTAGAACACACATTATACGCGACCGAAGTTCGGTCGAATGCCGACGAAGATCGGGAGCGGGGAGCAGCGGGAGGCAGGCATGCCCCCGCCCGCGCCCCGCGTGTCCGCCCGTAGTGTTTATTTCGCCTCTGTATGCGCACGTGCCCTGCTGAGACGATAGTTAAATGTACGTTTTTCTCTGGTTAAATTATTACCTGGAAATGGTCTCATTAAATGTTTGTCAAGAGCAAATGCCTCATCGCCTACTATTACAAATGGAAGCCTTGGTTCATTTGTGTTAAATGTTTCTCTTCTTAATCGGATTCCTAATATTGATCTTTTGAAAATGGCACTGTCCCCCTCCCTCCCGTAAGCACCTACATCAATCATAATAAAATTTAGATTGGCATCAGCAAGAGCCAACAATACAACTGAGAAAAAAAATTATAATTTAAAAAACGAGAACCGGATAGTGCTGGGCACACAATCCGCACGTGCTTGCCGTCTAGGGCACCAATGCAATTTGGAAAAGTTGTAGAAAAAAAAGTTTCTGCAATGTCGAGCCACATTTCCTCTGTAGGTTCTGGCATTTCAATTGGTTGTAATATCTTCCAAATTACAACACATGTTTCTTTAATTGTACGAGCAATTGTTGATCGGCCTATAAATAATCCTCTGATAAACTTTGGAAGGTCATTCCAGTTGACAAGTACCTGTGAACAACAATAATATTCTGTTAGTGTAAGTTGGTTATTACTAAATATTATATATTTCTTTATTTCAGTTGATGACTTACAAAAAAAATGGAAACATTTAAGGGATTACTACGTAAGAGAAAAGAACAAAGACAGTTTAAAGAGTGGTAGTGCCGCGCCAGCCAAGAAGAGAAACACTTCATATTTTCAGATGTTATTTTTTTTGGATATCACTATAGAACATCGAAATACTGATAGCAATCTCAGTTTACCCGAAGATGAAAATAGTACCAGTTGTGATCCGCTACCACCAACTACTAGTCCACCGCGACTAACTACTCCGCCATTGCTACCGTCGAACACACTAACCAATTCCGAGCGTAATAATAAGAAGTTAACACCATTTCAAAAATCTATATTAAATAGAATGTCTGTCAATGAAGAAAATGATCCCGACATACATTTTTTGCTATCCTTATTACCCGATATGAAAAAAATGTCAGACAGTGAAAAATTCGACTTCAAATTTGAAATTATGAGTGCAATAAAAAGGATGAAGTATAGGAAACCTATACCATCAGCTCCATCTACCAGTACATATGAATATCTACCAAGATCATCAATACAGGTATAATCCTTCAAGCATTGGTTCCAACAACAATTCAGATAATAATTATGGTTATAGGACTCGTACTCAAGATTACGATAATGTCGACACACCCGCACATACCCATTATTCAAGTGATGACCTTGAAGAGATATTACAAACTCAGAATATTGGCACCCAGTCAGGCTTATTGCCTAATAACAACCCAGAAAGTGAACCATAAACAATAAGGAGATAATGCGAGCAATAAACAAGTTGATCATAGTTAATAAGAGGCTGAATAGTGTAAAATTAGCGAGAAAACTTGATTTAACATTTAATGATGATCGATGATTGATTGATTAGATGAGTATAATGTATAAGTGTATACTTATAAATAAATGAATATTTGCAAATATGGCTAATTTTATTTACTTACCGTATAGTGATCATTAATCGTTCTGCAGCTGAAATGGAATCTCTGAATGTAGTATCTTTTTTCAAAATATTGTTACTGATGAGAAATAACAGTTCGTCGAAAGATTGTATTGTCATGTGAAAATACTTAAAAAAAATGAACGGGATAGGCTTTGTATTTTGCATAACGTTGAAACTGGCCATCTTGTAGTCTCGTAGAATTCAATGGGTGCACCCAATATTCTTTCTTGTATTTGTCCTCTTCTAAAGCCTCTGCAATTGCTATTACTGTAAAATAGTCCATTTTTCGGGTTTCGCACCTCAAAAGTAATAACGGAACCCTAACAGGATCACTTTATTTTGCATTTGTCTGTCCAGCTGTTTAGATAACACGACACGACGCCACGACAGCGCTCGAAACACTGAATATACACACAAAATTGCGCAACTGAATTTTTGTCGCGTATGTTCGGCACTTATGGTGTGTCATATCAGCCGAATACGTTGGAACGTAAAATCAGCCGCGGAACTTCGGTCGCGTACGTTCGGCATAGTGTGTTTAGACACTAAGGGTTATACGTGTCAAAAGTGCGGTGTAAAAGGCCATTTTAAAAAAGTGCGGTAATTAAAAAAACACGCGTGTTTATCATGTTGACTCAAATGAACGAAGCAGTGGTAACCAGCCTCAGGACAAGGGTTGCGAGGAGTGCCAGAATTTTAACATAAGGTATGCGGCTGATATATCTTGATAAAACGCACACTATATAGGCAGGCATATTATAAGTTGGGGGATTACATCACTGATAAAAATGCTTGGCTCAGTGCTGGTCCTGCTCCACAACTAATTGACATACACACTGATTAACATTTTGAAAATACTGATGGAGCTGCTGAAGATTGTAAGACCATTTTTGTATTGTATAAACTCAATTTCCTTTGTATTATATAATTGCATAGCACAGGTGTGAGTACTATGTACTAAAGAGCTACCATTTACCGGGTAATATGTAGTATTTCATTGACTTGAATGTGCCCTGGCGGCTGTGAGTATGTCATGCTCACTCAAATGTCTCGCTGATGGTGGCGTGTGTGTTGGATCATTTAGCTCCCTTCAAAATGGTTGAGCTGAATGGTGCTAATCCATGCATCATGTTCGTGAACGGGCGCCGTCAGTTGGGACTGGTCATCTCTTAGCTGCCATGGCTTATTTTAATTTATTTTAAGTTTTTGAATGATTCTTTTTTTCTTTTTATTACGGACGCTTTTACGAACGTGCACGTCTTATTACATTGTTCTCACATGCATAATTTCAAAATGTATGATGTAACCAATATTTTGTATCAATTTTATATTTTATTTAAAAGAGTGTCCGTGGAGTTTCTTGCCCGTTCTTCTCCATAGGTACCTACTACGCTTTGAAATGGGCAACTAGCTTCATATTTTTGACTGACCGACCCCTTGACAATTCAAAAGTGCCTGTAAATGGTTTAATTGAAATAAATAGTTAGAGTTTGAGTTTATAAACCTATTGAAATCGAATTAGTTTTAGGGGATCAATTTATTAAAATGGAACTAGATTCAGGATCGGGCAGCACTGTTATTTCTGATAATTATTATTTCAAAAAGTTTTCGCATTATCAGCTACAAAATTGCAATGTAATAATGTGCTTGTACAATGGACATAAAATCTCTCCATTCGGCTTTTTCACTACTAGAGCAAAATTTAATAATTTACAAAGAAATATAATAGTTTTCGTAGTTAAGAATGGAGGTCCTCCATTGTTACGTAGGGATTTCATGTCCGCTTTTAATTTAATAATAACAACTAACATTAACTCATTATTAAGTAGCGATAATGATGTACGACTGCAATTGATTCAAAAATATCCAGATCTATGGCGAGAAGAGTTGGGTTCATTTAATAAATTCAAAGTTAACTTACAATTAAAAGAAAATTCTATTCCGAAGTTTTTTAAGCCCTTTGCCCTAAGAGATAAGGTCGAACAAGAAATAGAGCGATTAGTAGGTTTAGGTATTTTGGTGTCAATAAATCACGCGAAATACGCCACTTCGATAGTACCGGTGTTAAAGGAAAACGGTCAAGTCAGAATCGTGGGAGATTTTTCGGTAACAGTCAATAAAGACCTGCTATCTAATTACGCAACACATTTTCAATAAAATTTGAGTGGAATTGATATCATTTAAACTGGAAATTGAAAATTTTACGACTTTCGTATTACGTAACTCTAAAATTTTTGATATCAACTGCAGTCTGAATGAGACGCTAAAGAGTGAACGATACGCGTCTAAAAAGGCTATATTTCGAATTACGTAACCATTTTGACAGCGCTAAATTTGTTTAAAATCAACGAGTAATTTGTTCAGCGTTGCCAATCTGTGGGGAATTCCCCAAACTGCGGGGATTTTCAGTCCGATTGGGTAATTTGTGGGGAGAGCGTTTATGTGGGGAAAATGCGGGGAATTTAGACATTTACACTGGAGCTGAACTTAGAAGTAATAAAAGTAGTTTATGAAGTAAGTATAAATTATTTATATTTGATTCAAGTTTAACTCAACTTATCCGGCAGGAAGGTTGAATTTATGGCAACATTTCTGTCCATCAAATTTTATCGTTTATCGGGGAAGTCCCTGTTGTTTACTTTAGCTTTGTAACGAAACGAACTATACAGAGAAGAGAATAGAATTCTTGTTGAGTGTTATTGTGTTCAATGTGTTCATTCATTCATATTTCGAGTTCACTTATTGCTTGACGCTTATAATTATTTAGTATATTATAAGTAATATAAGGCTACAATGGACAAGTGGTTGTTAAAATGTGAAGAAAAAGAGAAATTTAATAAGGATGACGATAATAATTCCAAGGTATGTTTAAAACCAATATTCAGTAGTCAGTAGTATTCTACATGCAATTTTTTTTATTTACTTATACTTACGTATTTCTCGATTGATATCATTGATTAGTAACTTTTATTTCATGTTTATTTTCTATTTTGTTTCTTTAAGACTGTACGGAAAAGAATACCAGAACTACAAAATAAGGCACGGAATGTAGAAACCGCCGCTGCAAGTCCAGACATTGCTTATTCCGATCCACGTCCGTCTGGCTCCGGGAGTTTAGAAACGAAAATTAAAAAGGTAAAACGTCTTAATAAATAAGAAACTTAGGTATTTTTTTACTGATTCATTAGTACAGTGAACTATATTTCTGGTATCTTTTCTACTTTTATTTTAATCTACTGACTGATTCGGTGGCGTAGTGATTAGCGCTTTGACTTCTACGCCGTGAATCGTGGGTTCGATAGTAGGGTAAAATTGGGTCTTCTGCATCACTCGCCTCGCTTCGCTCGGATCGTGATGCAGACGCCCCAATTTTATACACGCAACGTCTATCGGATCGTGATGCAGACGCCCCAATTTTATACACGCAACGTCTATCGGGTCGTGATGCAGACGCCCCAATTTTATACACGCAACGTCTATCGGGTCGTGATGCAGACGCCCCAATTTTATACACACAACGTCTAAAAAAGTAAATATAATCTCGCCACTAGCATTCTTGAAATAAGTTTAAAGACTTCCAAAAAAATATTTTTGTAAGAGGAATCTTAGATTTCAAAATTTTGTTATTTCATATAATATTGGTTATACGTACCAATAATAATGAGGTTGTATTCTATGAAATTTTAAGTGACTCTATTACCATTGAAAATATACAGCTAGATTATAGTCCGATGGTGGAACCTTAGTAATATAACCCCGTTGGCAGTGGCACCCTTGACCTTAGGATGCGAAACCCTTAAGGGGCCAGCGGAACATGCATAGTTCATACAAACATAATACCAAAATAATTTGTTAATCAAACATATTCATAAGGTAGTGTGTATTTATTCCGATTAGATTTCAGAATATCTAGGTTCGCAAATATATATTTTGAATAGACACTGATATTAAGACGAGATATGAAGAATTTCAATTTTTATAGAAAACTTTTATTTCTCATAACTCGTCTTTAAATCAGCGTTCATTCAAAATATATTTGGGGGAACCTAAATATTCTGTAATCCAATAGGAATAAATACACACTACCTTAAGAATATGTTGCTTTTCAAATTATTAAGATATTACGTTTGTATGAACTACGCATGCTCCGCTGGCCCCTTAACGAATGATAGTGGTGTATGTTTCTTAACATGTCTTTATCAGTTTGTTTTATTTGGATTTCATGATGTTAATATTTCCCATTATATCATTAAATAAAAATATTTTTTTGATTTTACATTTATTTTTTAAATTATTTTTTATATTTTAAATTTTAAATTCATGTATAATAGATTACATTAAGTTTGTATTAAATTATATTTTAAGTTGAACTACGTCTTATATTAAGATTTAGTAGCTAATACCTACATGCGATTGCCTCATAAAAATTTCGTCTCCAATTGTAGCGACAGTGCGGCGCCGCCGGTGTAGTATTGCTTATGCTTACAAATAAGTTTAATAAAGAAGACGTTTACACTTGAGTACGTAATTTATAACAAACAATAATAATTCTTATAATCAATGAGTACAGTGTTTAATATGAAATATAATAATTAATTGTTTTTAAATTGAAACGTCAGCCTAAACTTAAATACGTTACGATGATCGTTCCCTTATAATATTAGGGTATAAATAAAGCCATCGAGGTGTTTTACAACACATTGTTTGTGCATCATTCCTTTGATTGTTGGTCGTGGATATCTTCCCCAAGGATCAAGTATGTATGTAATACGCACTGAGTTGCTTATGGGCGTAGTGGCTAAGTATTAATACTTAGCCCTTACGCCCACAATCAACTCAGTTGCAATAATGTAGTTGTTTGCTCAGCGTGCTAATGGGCTAATATTTTTTTATAATTGTTACTTTTCTTTGTCTATATTTTTAGGTCTTCAAATCCCTTCGATTCAGACGCTGAAGCTGCTTCTTCTTCGACTAAGAAAAAGATCACCAAACCATCGAAATCCAAGAAGCAGCGGGGAAAGATACAGAAAAGATCGGATCATTTAGGTAGTGATTCGGAATCAGAGACTGATACAACACCAGCAAACGTGAACAAAAAGCGTAAAATCAATCTCTTTCCCGATTCTGAGGTGAGTTCATTTATCTACATAATATTTAACGTTTTGTTTCTGATGAAAATTAGTCTGAGTAGAAACAACATTAATTTCGATGGCTGGCCATTTCTATCTCGTAACGACCTCGATGGTAGCAAGTGTATTCGCCTTCTTGTATTTTCTATCTCGGTCTGTGTTCGATTCTCAGTCCGGACAAAGTGTTTTCAGTATGTTATTTAAATACGTTAGATAGATAATAACGTGCAGATAGTTAAATCATATATTCATAATTATGATGTTTGTAATGGTGTGATCCTTAACCAGTGTCTTTTACTATCCATAATGCTATAAGTACACCTAACATAATTAATTCAAAGTTTGTTTTTGTTGTTGACAGAATGATGAACCTGAACCTGCCCATGCAGCAACATTAAAAAATTATCTTTCCCGGCGTGTAGCTTCTGGCAATACCCATCAAAGCGATCCTACACTGCGAGGCGAGTATTACATCGAAGTTCGCGTCTCGAACAGCCGCGAACTGGAAGCAGTTACCAACAACCGATGGCAACATTCCCTGATCAGTTTTAAAACTGCTGTAAATGACAAAACGCCAACGTGGAAAGCAGTTACTCAGCTTGTTTCCACGGTAAAAGAAAATTTCCGGCACATTAAACCTATTTTGTATCCATCCAAGGATTAATTGACATGTAATATACACTTACATACGTTACATTAGTTTATCGATATCTTCATAACTTTATGTTTATCAGTCTGTGCATGTATGTACCTAGATATGTTTTATTATTGAATAGTAATTTCATGTTTTTAGATAATAATAATGCATTGTTTCTTACATGATCTACTCTGTAGATAAAAACTAAATAAAACTAAAACCAAAACCTGAAAATAAGAAAAATTAAATTTTATATGAATAAAACTAATCCAAACCTAGAAACAAGAAAAATAAACTTTGTATAGAATAAAACTAAAATCAGAACCTAAAAAACAAGAAAACTAAAGTTTGTATAGAATAAAACTAAAATCAGGACCCAAAAAAACAAGAAAATTAAAGTTTGTATAGAATAAAACTAAAATTGGAACCTAGAAACAAAAACTAAATTTTGTATGGAAAAAACTAAATAAATACTAAAATCAGAACCTATAAACGAGAAAAATTAAATTTTATAAGAATAAAACTAAAATCAGAACGTGCAACAAGCAAAAATAAATTTTGAATAGAATAACACTATAATCAGAACCTACAAACGAGAAAATTAAAGTTGTATAGAATAAAACTCAATAAAACTAAAATCAGTACCTAGAAACAAGAAAAAATAAACTTTGTATAGAATAAAACTAAAATCAGAACCAATAAACAAGAAAATAGTTATTTTCACCACTCCCGCACGAAAGAAGTGTCTTTCCTCTACGAAAACAGTGAGGAAAGTTGGTTTAAAATCAAAACTCATAGGAAAAACGAACTTTCCTCACATGTTGGATAAATAACTATTATCCAACATGTGAGGAAAGTTCGTTACTCTAAAGTTCGTTGTACGTTAAAGTTCGTTCGCTTACTCAGGATTGAAATTTATAATCACTCGCTGCGCTCGTGATTCTATTTTTCAATCCTTCGTTCGCTCAAGACTCAACAAAACGAATAGCAAATGAACTTGCTCACAAGTTGCATACAAAACTTTTCACCACTCCCAGCAAGAAAGTATTCAGTCATCATAGGTAAATAAATTAAATAGACACAAAGCAAATCAAAATAATTCTTTATATTTTAAAATATCTTTAAAACTTAACATAAAAAAATCAGGCAAGGTTAGTTTCTGAACGGGATCATTACTTTCCTCACTGTTCAAACAGTGAGGAAAATCCAACTTTCCTCACTGTTTTCGTAGAGGAAAGACACTTCTTTCGTGCGGGAGTGGTGAAAAATATATTTTCCATAGAATAAAACAAAATCAAAACCTAGAAACTTTACATATAATAAAACTAAAATCAAAACCAAGACACAAGAAAATAAATAACTTTGTTAGAATAAAAAAAAAACAAAATAAATTGAATATTATTTATTTTTTCTGACTAAAATGTATTTCTGTCAACCCTTTAATGAATACGTTAAAAGATATTCTTCTCACAAGAAATCCAACATTCATAAATCTAACTTTTTGCTACAAACTGAATTTGACAATGTCCATATGATTGCTTGTGCCTTTGAAAACAAAATCGTTAGTTACAAAATAGATTCTCAAAAATTTAATATTTCACCTGAATTATTTTTAAATGATATTTCGCGTATATGTTGTTATCTTATTAAACAGAAACTGGAAGTACATACATCATTAAAGGTCAATTTTGAACTGTATGTTTCATATATTTTACCTAAAAATAATTAATCATCTCTGAAATCTTTTAACACTAAATATGAAATAATATCGCAAAATACCGATTTACTATCCATTTTTAACACATGTGCTGAAAAAATGATTTATAAATGTTTAGAGTTTGAACTTTGTGAATCAGGTTGGACAATCGAGAGAATAAGTCATAAAGAAAAAAATATTTTAAAATACAACCCTTTAAGAGCTGGTTCTTACATTCCATTACCCGAAAATATTCGCAAAACAAAATCTTGTCTAAATTTAGTTAATAATGATGAACATTGTTTTCTATGGAGTGTTGTAGCTCATTTGTATCCGACTTTGAATAATTCAAATAGAGTGACATCATACCCCCATTATTCAAAAGTTTTAAACACAACTAATATGTCATTTCCTCCAAGTTTTACAGATATTAAATTATTTGAAAATGTAAATCCGAATTTAAACGTAAACATTTATGGTTTAGATTCGAAAAATCAGATGACAGGGCCATTGTATAAAACTTTAAAAAGAAAAATAATGCACGTTAACTTACTTTGTATTAATAATAAACAAGGTAAAAATCATTACTATTTAATAAAAAAGTTTGACAGACTTGTTCATAAACAATTAACTAAACATAAGTCCAAGATACATTTATGTGACGAGTGTTTTACATATTTTAATACTTCAGAAAAACTTTTAAATCATAACTGTGCAAGAGTGAAAACTATACTCCCTGAAGATAACACAACATTATATTTTTCAAATTTTGAAAGAACTCAAAGAATTCCCATAGTTATTTATGGTGATTTTGAGAGCTTATTACGTGAATATTCGGACAAAAATAAAACAAAACATGTTGAAAACATACAAATTCACGAAGCAAGTTGCTTTGCATATTTTATTTTTTGCCAGTCTCGACCTGAACTTAATAAGTTCGTATCATACAGGGGGCCAGATTGTTCAAAGAAGTTTACTAAATCAATTACCAAAAATGTGAAAAGATTGTATGAAATAATTTCAGATTTAAAGCCTATGATAATCAGTGAAGATGAACGTAATTCTTTTAACAATGCAAAAAAATGTTATTTATGTAAGAAAAAAATCCGGGATACAGATATAGTTGTCGCAGATCATGATCATTTTACAGGAAAATACAGAGGACCAGCGCATAATAAATGTAATTTAAATGCTAAAAAATGTCCATTTATACCTATAATATTTCACAACCTTTCAGGTTATGATTGCCATTTGTTTATAAAAGAACTTTCTACTATTTGTGGGCGCATAAATTTAATACCCAAAAATAAGGAAAAATATATCTCTTTTACAAAATTTATACCAATTGATGATAAAAATGTGGCTCAGCTAAAATTTATCGACTCTTTTAATTTTTTGAGTTCAAGTCTTGATAATTTAGTAAAATCAATGAAACCTGAGGATTTCCAAAGTCTGCGACAGTTTTTCGAAGATGATCACTTATTTAATTTGATTCGGAAAAAAGGTATTTATTGTTACGACTATATTGATTCATGAGATCGCTACAAAGAAAATAAATTGCCAGATCAAATCAAATTTTATAATAATCTGACATCTGAAACTGTTTCCGATGAAAACTACAACCATGCATTAAAAGTTTGGGATGCATTTAATATTTCCAATTTAGGAGAGTATACAGATCTATATCTAAAATGTGACGTCCTTCTTTTATGTGATGTATTTGAAACATTTAGAGCTATGAGTTTGAAATACTACAACCTTGATCCATGTTATTATGTTTCTTCACCATCATTAAGTTGGGACGCTATGTTGTTATACACTAATATTAATTTAGACTTGATTTCGGATATTGAAATGTATCAAATGTTTTAAAAAGGTATACGAGGAGGTCTTGCCCAATGTTCTTTAAGATATGCTAAAGCAAATAATAAATATCTGCCACATTATGATAGTCAGGAACCTAATAGTTATCTAGTTTATCTGGATTGTGTTAATTTATATGGCTATGCAATGATGCAATTATGTTTTAAATGTCATAACCGATTTTGATGTAACAGGTGTGCAGCTCGTCAAAAAAAAGTAAGTTTCTTGTGATTTTTCTAAGGATAGTTGTTTCAAAATTGCATTTTTTGTTGGCTTTTTCTGTGTTAAATGTTTTGTGATTAATGTTATTCGATAAAAAAGATATTTAAGTGCCTATCTAACTACTTGAAATAACGGTTATTTTTTTCGTAAAGTTTTAAAAGGGGGTGGGCAATCACTGTACCAATATTCTAATAATTTTAGTTATTGCCATATCATTAGGGTAAAACCGGGATAGATGCCGCGCTGGGATAGATGCCTCGTTTCTAAAAACTCAACTACCAGAGAACGAAACAGCAAATTCGTTGTTTACATACGCGCCACATGCACCCCCCACCTCAGTGACGCGCGAGTTGTTGTGCTAGAGGGACGTTTCTGCTCTGGAGGTGACCGAGGTAGAGATGAGGGTGGCGGTACGTAGGCTGAATGCCAGAAATACCGCCCCAGGACCCGACGGCTTACCTGGGAAAGCCTGGGTCCTGGCCTCAGAGGCTCTCGGGCCTTGACTAAGGGGGCTCCTAAGCGCATGCATGGAGAGGGGCCAGTTCCCGCTTCGTTGGAAGACGGGGAAACTGGTCCTCATCAAGAAGCCGGGGCGCCCTGCGGACTCTCCGTCCGCTTACCGGCCCATAGTGCTGCTCGACGAGGTGGGCAAGCTCTTTGAAAGAGTCATTGCAGACCGCCTCGTCGGGCGGCTGGTGCGGGTGGGGCCGGATTTGGCGGAGAGCCAGTTTGGTTTCCGCAGGGGGCGCTCCACGGTGGACGCCATCATGCGCGTGCGAGCCCTCACGACGGGGGATGCGGTGGCTCGGGGTGGGGTCGTCTTGGCGGTGTCTCTAGACATCGCCAACGCCTTCAATACCCTGCCCTGGAGTTGCATCAGGGAGGCACTCCGGTATCACCGGATGCCGACCTACCTCTGTCGTGTGGTCGAGGCCTATTTGACGGACAGGGCCATCATCTACCCCGGTCACCAGGGAGAGTGGAACCGGCGAGAGATGTCGTGCGGTGTCCCACAGGGATCGGTCCTGGGGCCGCATCTGTGGGACATCGGATACGACTGGGTGCTGCGCGCCGACCTCCCCAATGGCGTCAGCGTCGTTTGTTACGCTGACGACACGTTGGTCCTGGCGCAGGGGAGGTCGCACCAGGCGGCGGTCGAACTAGCGACACACGGGGTTGCGACAATCGTAGCCAGAATCCGGCAGTTGGGACTCGAGGTGGCCTTGCACAAGTCCGAGGCCATGTGTTTTCATGGTCCTCGGAATGCGCCACCGTCGGGTTCCCAAATAACGGTAGGAGGGGTTCACATCGGCGTCGAGTCGACGATGAAGTACTTGGGACTCGTCCTCGACAGTCGGTGGAACATCGTGGAGCATTTCCGACGTTTGGCTCCCAGACTGGACCGGGCCGGGGCTGCCTTGAAGCGGCTCCTGCCCAATCTAGGGGGTCCAAACGCCTCCTGCCGGAGGCTATACGCGGGGATCGTGCGGTCCATGGCCCTGTACGGGGCACCGGTGTGGGCGCATTCGTTGAGGCGGCGGCCTGCCCGCCGGTTGAACGCGTCCCAGAGGGTCATGGCCACCCGGCTGGTCCGGGGATACCGCACGGTCTCCGGTGAGGCGGCGAGCCTCCTTGCCGGATTGCCGCCATGGGATCTGGAGGCAAAAGTCCTCGCGCATATTTGGGAGTGGCGCGGGGAGGCGAAACGCCGGGGCTTGACTCCGATGCCGCGAGAAATCGCGGCACAGCGGACAGAGCTCCGACGGGATCTCATGGCGGCATGGAGAGTACGATTGTCGCAACCCAGTGCTGGGCACGCCACTATTGCGGCGATAAGTCCCCTCTTTGAGGAGTGGCTGGAGAGGCGCCAGGGCGTCCTCACCTTCCACCTGACGCAGGTCCTCACCGGACACGGCTGTTTCGGGAGGTACCTGTTTCGGATAAGGCGGGAGGAAACGCCCGGGTGTCATCACTGCGTGGATCGCCCGGAGGACACGGTGGAGCATACGGTGGAGGTATGCCCGGCTTGGGCAGAGCACCGCCGTGTCCTCGTGGAGGCGATCGGTGGCGGGGATCTCTCGCGTCCGGCCCTGGTCCAGGCCATGGTACGGAGCGAGAAGGCATGGGAGGCCGTCACCTCCTTCTGCGAAGCAGTAATGCTCGCAAAGGAGGAGGCGGAACGCGTGAGGGAGAGGCAAATTTCGCGCCCTCACGCCCCTAGCCGCCGCAGGAGGAGACGCCCTGGGCGTCGGGAATCGATTGCCGATTCCCGGCCACCGTAGGCGCGGGCTTGCGGACGGTGAGCAATGGGTAGCTCGCCGTCCGGTAAGGACCAGGCCCGGGTCGACGGCGCGTTGTGTTCCACGCGCGCCTCAAAGAGATGTCAGCAAGTGAAGGGGTCCGATGAGACCATTGCCTGCCGGGGTTGCGGGATTAGTCCGAAAGGGATACCGTGGCCCCCTGGCATTGCACAGGCAACAGAAGGAACACGGGTGGGTTTTAGTCAGTAAGAGTCTGACACGCCCTCCCGCTCCACCCAGAGCGGGAGACGTCATTTGATGATTTCCCACCCAAAAAAAAAAAAAAAAAAAAAAGAGGGACGTTTCTCGCTTGTGTGTCGAATTACATTCGCAGCGGACGCGACGAACGCTTCAAAATTTCAAACGTAAGTATTCACTATTCCATATCTTTATAAACAGTTAAATGATTACATTTTATTTGAATGGTTTTAATACATTGGTTCTTTAAGAATACATTTAAGAGTCAATCACTGATGTTTGCATTTATTTTATATAAAAAATAATGAGAGGCATCTATCCCTAGTGAAAAGGATAGTTGGCCCGAGTTTACAAGGGATAGTTGACTTTAGGGGCATCTATCCCTCTATACTGCAAGAGCCTTATCAAAGTATTTAAAAGTCATAGTCGTGAATATTTTGGTATTTCCTAATAGTAGAATATTAAAAAAAACACCAAAAAAAAATGTATCCAACTTTAATTTCATAATTCGAATGTAAAGAAATGAGTGTAGATACTGTGTTTTATTTATACTTACTTTGCTTATTGTAGGTGAGCCATGCCAAGGAAATACAAAAGACAACAGAGCAGTTACAGTCAGCTTTTCATGAATTGGATAAAAAAGAATTGGGGATCAATGAAATATCCAGACAATTTGGGATTCCATCCAGAACATTGCAAAGGCGTTACGCTATTAAAAACCAAACTAAGTTGACTTTGGGAAAACATCCTGTCCTGGGTTTTGAACACGAAAAAAGGTTGGTAGCGCACATTTTGAAGCTTAGCGACGCGGGATTTCCCCCAGATAGACGATCTATACGTACGTTAGCATACCAATTTGCCGAAAAGCTACAGATTCAACACAATTTTGATAATGAAAACCAGATAGCTGGGAATGAATGGTTCAAAAGTTTTATTGAGCGAAATCCAGAGTTGTCTATTAGGCAAGCAGAAGGTTTATCTGTCGCTAGGGCTAAAGGTCTTAGCAGAGAAGAAGTGAATAATTTTCATGAACTTCTGACAAAAGTCCTGGCCGATAATGATCTCTTGGATAAGCCTGAAAGGATTTATAATATGGACGAATCAGGAGTTCAGCTTAACAATAAGCCTGGCAAAGTTGTTGCAAAGAAAGGTGCAAAAGTAGTAAATTCAGTTACATCTGCGGAGAAAGGTGAAACAATGACTATCGTAGCCTGTTGCAATGCCATTGGTAATTTTCTCCCACCCCTAGTAATAATTAAAGGTGTAAATAAGAAACCAGAATTCGAGAACGGTCTACCACTGGGCTCAAAAGTGTACATGAACAAAAAGTCGGCATACATAAATACCGATCTTTTCTACAAGTGGCTTACGGAACACTTCATAGCTTTGAAACCGCAAGGTAAGGTTCTGCTTATTTTAGACGGGCACTCATCTCATTCATCCGCACCAGACATGCTGCAAGTTGCTTCTGATAACGATATTATTTTGTTATGTTTACCCAGCCACACTACCTCAGCTTTACAACCATTAGACGTAGCGGTGTTTGGGCCATTTAAAACATACTTTAATCATGAGACTAATCAGTTTATGCGCGCAAATCCAAATAAAAAGATAAGCCGTTATAATGCTGGAACCCTTATACGCAACGCATGGATACGCGCTACTACACCTGCAAATGCTCTTGCTGGCTTTCGAAGAAGTGGGATTTATCCACTAAATCCTAATGCTTTGCCCGATTCTGTTTTCACTATATCTGATATTGCACATCGCAGTGACAATGATCCTGATCAACCCTGTGTGCTACATCAAACTACAACAGCGCTTCTTCAAACATCTTCTTTAAACGAAAATGCAGAACCTTGTGAGCATGTTGAAGTTGAACACAGAACACAAACAACTATACCTCCGATTTCTTCAATTGATTGTCCAACTACATTTGAAAACGAATATTTGTATGTCGCAGACCTGAACATAACACCACCCAATATGCCATCAACTTCATTCAACCGAAACTCACCTAGCCTTTTGATCGACCCTCAGATTTTAGAAGATACGATGATTGATATTGTTGATATAGGTGATGATTCACTAATACGGATTCTAAATAACGAAGAAAAAGAAACACCTTCTAAATTTTTAGTCGAAGCATCACCAATACCACAAATTCCTCTGACTTTAGCAAGGAGAGCTAAACAATCGGCAGATATTCTCAATTCTAGAGAAAAAATAAAAGAAAAAAGGGATATTGCTGACAGGAAAAAGAAACAAATAGAATCTAAGATAAACAAGACTGAAGCTACCAAAAAAAGACGAACAATAAAAAAAGCAAATAAAAAAGCCAAAGAACAAATACAAAAAAATAAAAATAAGAAAGGAAAACCAAAGAAAAACTATGACTCAAGTGAAGAAACAGATGGTGACGTGACTGATTGCAGTCATAAAGAAAATGATTATTATTTAAAAGTAAACAAGGATCGTGGATTACGTAAAAGACTAGCTATTTATAGCTCAAACAGTGAAAATGAAGATCACCTCTCACCTAATGCCGAAAAAGGTAAAAAAACCATAGGACTACCCGTGAAAAAAACTAAAAAAAAAAAATTAGAAGAGACTAATGCTATAGATGAAAATGTTTGCGTAGAATGCTTCGATACCTATAATAACACGAAGTCTAAATCTGATTGGATCCAGTGTATTATGTGTCAGAAGTGGCTGCACGAAACATGCACACTTTTTAAGAACTATTGCTCAAGATGTGGAAAACTTAAAATGTCCGGTTCCACTTAATGAAGGATAGTTCCTTACGAATATGTTGATTTTTTTGAATGTTTAAATAATTACTAAGGTTAAACGAAATTATTAATTTTTATTTTGTTAGAGATTCATATGAATGTTGATTTTTTTTTAATGTTAAATAATTATTTCTACGTTAAAACGGGAATGTTTCGTTTGAGATGATTCTATATGATAGTTTTAATATGTTATCGCTTAAACAGTTTTTTTGTATTTTTTGTTAAAGACATGCATAAATATAATTATGGTTAAGCATTTTATATTACCTACACATGAAGATAATAAATAAATATTACATTGTGATTACGTATTCTTGTTGATTATTTAAAAAGGCATCTATCCCGCATCACAGGCATCTATCCTCCTAAGTGATTTCATAGTGGGGCATCTATCCATATAGGTAGGCACCTATCCCCAAAAAATGTGTTTCGCAAGAATTACATTTTTGCAAAACCAGTAATGGTTAGGTAAATAAATACAGTTTCTAAAGCTTTATGAATGATTAAACTAACTATATTACAGGGTCAATCTAAGCAAATATGTTTGGTATTCAAATAATGAAACAGTTTCGAAAAGTGGGGCATCTATCCCGGTTTTACCCTATGTAGCTATTGCCACTGACAATAGATACAGCTATTGCCCGGGCAATAGTTGTATATTTATCCTTATTTATTTTTCTAATTTTTTCTAATCGTTTCTTTCAGAATGCCAAAGGTGCCTAAATTAAAATACTCTCAAGAAAACCTTCAGAAGGCAATAGCTGAAGTTCAAAATAATGAACAGCAATTGTCAAATCGCCAAATTTCTCAAAAGTACGGTATCCCGAGGTTAACACTTCGCTTTTACACACGTAACCCGGGCCATAAAACCAGTCTGGGCCCATCGCCAATTTTGACTCCAAGCGAAGAATCGATTATTGAAGATTGGTTAATTACATCTGCTCGAAAAGGTTTTCCCAAAAACAAAGACAATGTGTTAGACAGCGTACAAAAATTCTTAGTCGATAACCCAAGACCAAATCCTTTTACCAATAACAGGCCTGGGATTGGATGGTGGAAGGCTTTTTTAAAGAGACACCCAAGGTTAAGCATCAGAACTTCGGAAGGAGTCACAAAAGCCAGTTCATGTGTTTCCGAAAATAAGGGGATGGTTTGATGAAATACGTTCATACGCTGAAGAAAAAGGTTTCATTGAGGTTCTCAGCCAACCCAGTAGAGTTTTCAATGCAGATGAGACAAATTTTCAAATTTGCCTAAGTTCAGGACTTGTTATAGCAGAGAAGGGCTCTAAAAATGTTTACAACATCGAACATTCTAACGCGAAAGAGTCTATTACGGCATTATTCACGTTCTCAGCTGCAGGTGACGTATGCTGCCCGTTTATTGTATATCCCTACCAGAGACTACCTGAAAAAATATGTGAATCCATACCAGAAGGATGGGGTATTGGAAAATCAGATAATGGTTGGATGACTACCGAAGTATTTTACGAATTTATAGCAAATGTTTTTCATCCCTACTTAGTAAGCAAATCTGTCGAATTTCCTGTCATTCTATATGTTGATGGCCACAAAACACATTTCAATTATCATCTAAGCCTGTACATCATGTACGCATCTGCAAATTGAGTTGATAGCTTTGTACCCCAATGCTACAAGAATAATCCAGCCAGCTGACGTCTCTGCATTTAGACCTCTGAAAATGGGCTGGAGAAGAAATGGCAACTATCAAATCAAAATAAGGGGATAACAAAGTTAAATTTTGCTCCTATACTCTACGAAGTGGTTACAGCAAGTCTGAGGCCGGATATATTGATAAATGGTTTTAGAACGTGTGGTCTTTGCCCTTTTAATCCCGATTCCATAAATTACTCGAAGTGTTTAGGTAAAGATGTTGTTATTCCGCCAGAGTCTTCAAAGGGGATTCTAGACAATGCTACAATTACATACGAGACATTCCGGAATATAACAGGAGCCTCTCTTTGCATAAATTTTGAAGATAAGTCATTTAATACAACTGATAGGTACCTTGCTATAATTTATAAGCTCTGGAGAGGATTTCAAAATAATGGTCAAACTGCTGATACATCTGTTGAAACATTGGAAAATGAGTCTCAAACAAAGAGTTCCCAGTCTCTCGATTTTGTTAAAAATACAGCTAAATCTCCAACTATTTTGAATCCAGATAGCAACAATCATATTGCTGAAATATTAGGTGCAGAACAAGTTATACACGGTGACATTTGAATCACAGTTTTGCTAGAACAAACGTTGTTCAGACCATGGTCTGCTACCATTCTATTGCATCAAACATGTAATTAAAACAAACTAAACTAGGCGTTCTCAAAAAAGTCTTATGTTGCTCAAACGTGTTCAAACATTAACCGTAACATCAAAGTACTCATCGCGGTAGCAATATGGCCTTCAAAAGAGTTATGAGGAGTCCACGTGGACTACAAGGATGTCCGGCCAATGCGGGCCGAAATACAAATAAATCATTAGCCAATGACATGCAAACGCGCGAAGTATCGTTCCGCCCATTTCTTTTGTTGACTGCCAGTGCCGCGGGACGCCCGCGCCACCCGGGCGGCTAGTCCAGTCTACCGAAATCTCTCGAGCGGGCGTTGCATGTGCATCCGATGTACTTACGTCACAGGCATAAATCGCGCGTTTTTTTGTGAAAATGTGTTTTAACTATTGGAAAGTGGAAAATTGAAATAAATGTTGTCTTGGTGCACACGGAGCTGACTCGGATTTGTGGTATAAGTTTTGTTTTTGTCTTGTTCCTGTAATATCCCAATTAATAAATAATACCTAATAATCTCACGTTAGATACAATAGGTACCCGTACCTAGTACATACAGGAAAGCCATGTCTGATAGTACCTACAGTAAGTTCGCACCTAGAACGAAATGATAAAATTATTAGAGGTCAACCACCTCGCCACGCCGTGCATAGCCAGAAAATACCCATAGCCAAAGCCATAGATAGCAAGATTAGCAAGCCATAAAAATCTGTTTTAAAGTAGCCAATGATCAGTGATAAAATACCGACCGAAGTTAATTTTTAACTTTGGTATTTTCTAGTAAGACGTACAAAAATAAGTGCTAACTAAATTTCGTTTATGAAGGTATCATTTCCCTGTAGACAATGCTGTCCCGTGCGGGAGCGAGCCGCACGCGGCGGTACTGGCTCTTAAGTAATAATGTTCTGTGATCGCGATGCATTATTACGCAGCACTCGATGTCGACACACACTAAGAAGTTCCGAAAATAACTAAGAATAATAACCCATAAGAAAGTAAGTTAAAAACTCTTCGGCGCATAAATTAATGAAATAGGAGGTAGCTAAAGTCACGCAATAATAAGTTCTGTACTTCCTAATAATTATTGTCCGTACCGATGCCGATGGCGCAGTTTCTGAGCGATAGGCTGCTGCGTTACGTGTCGCGAATTCGATTCCCCCACAGAAAAATGCAGGTGAGATTTGAATTTGTAAACGCATCCACATTAGCTACAAAAGTAATTAAGTACTAGTGTGGGGAACGTTTTAAAAAAGAATGACGAAGAAAGTGGATAATCTTTGGTGAATTGTTCGAAACAAAAGTTCATAAAAAAAGAAGTTAAAAAAAGTTTCAAATTAGGTACATGTGATGATTGTAATATCATTCAAACATACTTATTTTTTCAGTAGACACATTTTATTTTGTCAGTTATGTGCACTAAAGTCGGTTAAAGTGTGGAAAAAATATCGCTAATAATAATCTCAATTGTATTTTCTAGCAAAACTGACTTTTAAAATGCCAAATGAAAGACGCGTCTGCTGTATCCTTGTATCATGCCCTGCTGGCTGACTGCTGATACGCTTTCTGTCGCAGTAACCACACGATGGCGGAGCACGGGGCGACATAATATGACACCGGTTCATCGGTTTCTTTGAGTTCGCCGCCGCAGCCCGCCGCCGCGGCCGGCACGTGCCCTGATGTTTAGTAAAGTACCTAAACTGCGATGGCCGCGCGTGAACTTTGGCGAAACAGCTGATTGGGAGGACTGAATTGAATTCACATAGCAGTTTCATGTTAAAATAAATTACTTGCTAGTTTTAAATTTTATTCACATTCATTTTAAATCGTAACTGGCACAATAAAATATTTTATTGAATAAATAGTAATATCAAGTAGTTTAACTCTTTTATCGTACCTACTTATACACATTCGGATAAATAATTTTTGTGGGTCTGCTGTTTTTGTGTGTGTGATTTGAGTTTAAAACCTAGCTTAGAGCAACGTTTAAAATAAACTTGTTGGTACCTACTTACCTACGTGTACTTTTACTTTTGCTCGAAGTGTTCACCTCTCTGTACACAAACATCACAAACAACTGTCTGAACAACGTTTGTTCTAACAAAACTGTGATTCAAATGTCACCGTGTATACCCAATTGAAGACCCTCCAGCCGAATTAATCAGCATCCCTAGCACATCCAAAACTGAGCAAATCCCCTATTACTTACATAGTCTACCTGGAACATCTAATTGTGAACAAAATATTTTTCTGGCTGATCACTCTGAAACTCAAAATCATTCAGAATTTCAGTCTGACCTCGTTACTCCAGACGCTACTACCATTGAGAGTCCAAAGTTGGTAAAAATAAAATCCGCTTTTGGAGAATATCTAGTATATCCAAAAACACCAATAAGAAAAGGAAAACGACAAGTAGAGCGACAGCCGTTTGCTATCGCATCAGAAAAATTCAAATTAGCAGTAAAGAAAAAGCAGACAGATAAGGAAAATCAATTGATAGAAAAAGAACAGAAAAAATTGGAGAGAGAAGTGAAGAAGAATGAGAAAAGTAAAAAAGAATGTAATAAATTACAAAACAAAGATAAATTAAAAACTCAAACAATAAGAAGAGAATCTGACGATGATATTGTTAACGATGTCCATGATAGTGGCAGTGTATTCCCAGAGTCGAAAAGAATCACTATTTTAAAGGAAGTCCTGGTGAAGTCCAGTAATATATGTGCAATGTACAAACACATTATTATAAAAAAACAAAATCGAATGCAGTAGCTGTCACCAGTCGTTCCATTTACGATGTATTCCAGAACACCATAAAACTAACATCCCTGATGATGCTGATATGTTTCTATTTTTATGTCATTTTTGTTATAAAATTAATGATTCTGACGATGATACGAATTCTGATTGCGAAGAATTATATTTAAATGTTCAAAAGGCTCGAAGAGATCTCAACTTTTAAGTATTATTATTAGAATAAGACGTTAATTAATGATAACTGCTAGGTGGACAATAACTGTTCATTATGTATGACAATTACTATGTCTGCTGGGCAATTACTGTGATTTTAGAGGTTTTGCTTTTGTTGATTTTTTATTATTTTATTTCGAAAGATATATAAACAAATGACTGATTTTCCTATAAAAAATATGGTAAAGTTACATAAAAACAACTATTTTACTTGATTTCGTTATTAATAAACATAATAATAAGAAGAAACGACTATCAATCCCTTAACCGGGCAATAACTATATTAGTTACCCTATATAAGTGCTCCGAATTTCAAAAACATGTCGATACTATCAGAGTCATTGGTTGCAATCCAGTTGCAACAGACACAAATAATTCTGGTTCGTCTGATTTATATTGGATTTTCAATTTTGGAATTGGCTAAAAGTCATTTACATCATTTTCACTATTCTGTAATGAAACGTATTTATAAAAAGTCTATCAAACTTTGCTATACTGATACCGATAGTCTTTTGTATTTAATATACACTGAAGACTTTTATAAAGACATGAAAAAGCATATTAGGTACTTTGACACAAGTAACTTTGAAAATGAGAATTATGATATGCCAAAAGTAAATAGTAAAATACCAGGATATTTCAAGGATGAGCTGGGCGGTGATATCATATCCGAGTTTGTGGGCTTAAGAGCAAAATTGTATTGTATAGATTCTGTGACCACTTCAATAAGAAAAGCAAAAGGTATTAAAAAAACCGTTACAAATAAACTTAATATTGAAAACTATAAAAGAGCTTTACGGTACAATGAACGTTTAAGAGAAAATATGTGTATAATTAGGTCAAAAAATCATAACATATTTACTCAAAAAATTAATAAACTTGTACTTAGCAGAGATGATAATAAAAGACAAATATTAGAAGATGATTGTAAAACTTTACCTTGGGGACATTATAAAACTGTTTTTTAATACATAATTAACTATGTAAATCTACAAACAATGTATTTAACCAGAGTAAATGCACCTTAGTATGTAAGAGATAATTTCAATATTTAATTAAGTGAAAATGTGTATAAATAATAATAAACATACTTACTTGAAAAATGTGTTTGAAGTTAAGCTAAGTATGTGTGTAAGAAAAAATCTAACATTAAATATATTGTGTAATGAAATTGATGTGTATTTATTTAACAGACTAATAAACCCTTGATAGCAGGAATAAAACACAAATATTGAGATTTAAGAAATTTATTAATATTGTTTTACCTTTATAACGTAATAAGTATACATGGTCTTACAAAATTTTAAAATATAAATGATATAACATACAAATAACTATTATTAATACATAATATTATCACTCTAACTTTTCACCGATTTTTTTTATTAGAAACTCTGCAGTATCCATTATATCGTCAAAAGTTTCGCGCACCACATATTGTACACTAGTGCAAGCATTATCGCTATCGCTAGAATAATTTTCACTCTCACAATCTTTGAGTTCATAAATATTCAGTTTAATCAAATAACGTCCTCTAGTATCACTTGGTTTACCTCGCCGAGCAATGTATGATGTTGATGGCGAAAATCTTGATGAATGCTTTCTCTTTCTTAACACTTTTTTCTTAGATTGTGTTTGTTCTACAGGATTCGCTCGATTATTGAACAGTTCTTCATTTCTACGCCGCTGCTGATTTTCTAAGCTCTCAATATATGAATTATAATTGCCCTGAGAGTAAAAGAAAGGCCTGCTGGTCTGATTGTCATCATTGAGATTCACAGAGTTCCACTGTAAAAATGAATAAATAATAAACATGAGCAAAAAGAAAACAAATCAAATAAATATAAATTAACAGTGACATAATACATGTGTACTACATACCTCACGTATTATGGATTGATCATGATTTTCATCATCATCATCATTGATCAGAATGCTGGGAGAGTATGATGGTGATAGAGACATAGTTCTGAAACAAAAACAAAAAAAAACTTATTTATTTATAAAGTCAATAAAATTACAACACATATTTGTTATTGATTTTACACAGAAACTTACCTTTAATAATTTAAATAGAAATATTTTTTAAACTTAAGACCACAATAAAAGTGACTGGCTTTCGATGGTTGCCACAACTAAATAAGCTACTTTTTACTTGAGGTGTTTAAACTGATGAACTTTTAGGTATGTAATATAAATATACTCTTATTACCATTTATGTAAAGGTCAGTTCACACCGAAACGCAATACAAGTATTAAACCCGACTCTGAATGCACTTTTAAGTTACCGACACAAAACTTATTTACAAGAATGGATAAACGTCTCAGTGAAGCTACAGACATATTTAAGAATCTTTAAGTAGCGTCCCGTTACGTCTCGATGTGAACTGACCCTTAATCACAAATATGTGCTTAAATGTTTTTTTTTTTTTCAAGGGGAGTATATTGTACAAGTCCAAACCTGTGTGTAATTACATTAAAATCCATCTCAATTTCATTGCAAGTCCAAACCTGCACTATGTTTAAATAATAATGTGTATATATGTGTATGTAAGGTTAGTATTTGAATTAATCGACAAGATGAAGTTGATCAAGCAACCCATATCTCTCAACGTCAATAATATAAGATTATGTGACTCTGTTCACCACATCAGACATAGCGCTTTATTACCAAATACCATTCGTTGTATAATATGTGGTCCATCAAACTGTGGAAAAACTAATGTTATGATTAGTTTACTGCTGCATGAAAATGGGCTCAAATTTAAAAATCTTTATCTTTACTCTAAAACTTCTTTCCAACCAAAATACCGTTTCTTGACCGAAGTATTAAAAAGAGTGCCTCAGATTAACTTCTACGAGTTCAATGATAATAAAGATGTAATTTCTCCGAGTGAAGCTTTAGCAAATTCTGTTTTCATTTTTGATGATGTTGCATGTGAAAATCAAGTAAATATCCGCAATTATTTCTGTATGGGTAGGCATAAACAAATTGATTGTTTCTATTTATCTCAAATCTATTCAAAAATTCCAAAACAATTGTTACGTGACAATGTAAATTTTATTATAATATTTAAACAAGACGATGTGAATTTAAAACATATTTATGAAGAGCATATAAGTTCTGATTTAGAATGGAAAGAGTTTAAAAATATTTGTCAAACTGTTTGGAGTAAAACTTTTAATTTTCTACTTATTAACAAAGAATCGTTATTAAATAATGGAAGGTACAGGCAGAATTTTGATACTTTTTTTGAATTTAACTGATTGTTCGCACATACATCACACCTGTCATCTCGAAGGGTTAGGCAGAGGCATACCCTAATAGTACACCCGCCATTCGCCAGTTATGTTTAAGCCCCATAATAATATAATCGTTTACACATACAGGGTGTTTGGCGCATGGACCGACACAATTTTTTCAGGGATTTGGGAGGTCATTAGCTAGGTTCTACCCATACACCCTTTGTCCCAAATGTCACGGTTGGTTACATATGATTATTTTTTTAAAATGAAAAAAAATCCCAAAATGTGTCCTTTAATTTGAAATAACTTTTTTGTTTGTGGGTGTAGTGGCACAAAACAAATTTTGTTGCATTCTCCAAAGTCTTTTAAATCTAAAAACATCTTTGTTTTATACAACTGGTTTCAAGAAAATTCCTTACAGGCTTCCAAAGTTAATTTTTTTATTTAATGAATGAAATTTTACAACTTCTAAATTAATTATAAAAAAAACTAAAAGCCATTTTGGGGTATGGGTAGAACCTAGCTAATGACCTCCCAAATTCCTGAAAAAATTGTGTCCGTCCATGCGCCAAACACCCTGTATAAGTAGTTAACATACAAAACAATTTCAGTATAGTTTGTTTATTAACTGAACGCAGTTGTTATAATATAATATGGAGAAAAATATTAAAATAGAATTAATGAAGTCCATAGACTCCATAAAGAATAAAATAAAACAAATGAAGAATCAGGACCACTCAATGAACTTGTCGCTCAATAAAATACTAAAACCTGTCACAGATCCACTTAAAACCCTAGTTGATTCGAATACATCTATGGGAAAAATTAAACATTTTGAAGAAATCAATACTAACTCATCTACGAGTATAAAGTCGCTCACTAATTCCGAAGACATTGACTTGGACGAAATCAATACTAGTTCATCTACAAAGTTTGAAGACTGCTACGATCCAAAACTAAATTCTGTTAAACATCTACAAAGTCTAATAAAATGGAATTACCAGTTGATTTAGAAATTTCATTGGAGGGGCGTGATATCCATGATATTTATGATGGTGTTAATATACCGTTTGGAATAAGAAGTGTAAACAAAACTTTATTGTTGGGTAATTCAATAGTATAATTTTCTAAAATTGATAGTTTAAATGATGATAATAACATTTTAGTTAAAGTCGAAGACAACACCTATAATTTAACCCCCGGCCTGAAAGAACTCTTACTTAGAAGAAAACCTGATTTAAAATTAATTTCGAGTAAAGATAAACTTGTCTAAGAGAGATTTCAATCCTAATGGACAAATAAGAGGCGATAATGGAATCAAATACCGTGAAATAATCAAACCACTGTTTTCCGAATCGTCAAACGATGATAAACTTGCTACCACAAAACTTGGAGGAAACTTACCCACCCTAAAAAAATACAAAAGCAACACTGACTTTATATATTGGGACGACCCTAACGAATTAGTCGAGAGATTGAAACTATTAGTTGCTTCAAGAGATGCTGGCAACACAAACCATGATAATGAATTTTTATCGTTAATTGAAGAATTAAAAGAAGCCGGCATAATTAATGAATAAATAGCTATAATAATATGCTTTGTATTCAGTATTATAGATGGATTCAACACAAATTTACTGAATTCTGAACATGAGCAAAGCTGATGTGGTAAACGAAATTCATAAAAATGCAAGGGTGAACTTTCCGCGAAGACATGTTATTATGAAAGATATAGATGACCTGTGGCAAGCAGACTTAATTGATATGCAAGCAATTTCAAAAGAAAATAAAAATTACAGATTTATTCTTACCGTTATCGATACATTTTCGAAATATGCTTGGGCCTTTCCTCTAAAAAGTAAAACCAAAGATGATGTATATAACTCATTTAAAATGTTGTTGACTACAGGACGTGTTTCGAAAAATCTTCAAACGGATAATGGAACAGAATTTTATAATTATAAATTTCAAAAGCTTATGAAATCTAATCATATTAACCACTATTCAACATTCTCAACAAAAAAGGCCTCAATAGTTGAACGATTTATCAGAACATTAAAATCTAAACTGTATAAGGAATTTAGTTTAAAAGGCAACTATAATGGGGAAGAAATCGCAAAGCTATGAACAGATGGCGCTGCTAACGCATTACCCATAACCATAGATAATACACTTTATAATACAAGATAGATGTGCAACTGAAGTTTTCGTTTTTAAAACTGTGTACCTAAACTGCTAGATGGCGCTACTTGTCTCAATGTCCCCTCTGCTTACGCTATCGCTCACTAGATGTCACTGTTTATTTTTTAATTTTTTTCGTATTAAAACCTTTTATTGAAGAATGATTGTTATTTATTTGTGTGGATTAAATAAATTCTTAAGTGTATAAAATAGCCTATGATAACAATATCATGATTCATGATTATTCTAGTGCTGTCGTATAAAAAATCTAGAATGCGAAACATACACATAAGAATTTACATAATTCACAAAATAAATAACAATCATCCGTCAATAAAAGGAAAATCATTCTTCAAAATCTTAAGCTAGAATATCAATAAATGAATGATAGCTAGAAATGAAAAAATATTTAGCTTTTTTAAGAATTTATTTCCTTTTTTTACAATGTGTGTTATAATAATTTAATGCTTGTATTTTTATGGAGTTATTATGGCATATGTTTGATTTACCTTTAAGTATTCTGTTGACATTTGTGCACCAGCTATGTATAATAATATTTGACACAGTATTCATTAGGAAATTTTGTACATTTATTTTATGTGTGACACAAGAGAAATGGGATAAATTGCAAAATATATTTACTATTTCCTTAATTGTACCCTTCAGACGTTTCTGCTGTGGTTCCTCGTTTAATTGTGTTTGAATGATCATGCAAACATCATCTACAAATTCGCACAATGCCTCCGATGGATAATTAAGTGATCTTCTAGTATAGTCTCTTTCTAATAATAATATGTAATCTTTATTACTCGGAGGCACTGTGCTTACCAAATGCATTTTACAAGTGTGGCAATTTTTACATATTTGCTGTAAAGTTTTTTTTACTACGTAGCCAGCAACATACCTTTTTGCCTCTTTGCTAGTTATATTCCGATAATTATCTGAATCTGTTTGCATGAAGCAGTTAATTACAGAGTCCACATTAACAGACTCTGAGGGTTGTTCCCTTACATCTTTTTCTTTGAAAGGACAGTGGGCAAAATACACCCAGCTCCGCCAGCCATATATTAAATATGACTCGAAACACCTAACAAATATAAGCATTTTTAATAATCGCGCATAAAAAAATATCCCCGAGGTCATTAGAAAAAACTGTTTACGTATCTAAACTGAGTAAAATATTTTTCTCTCTAGATACCGTTTTTTTAATATTATTATTAACTACAATAACGTGAGTCTTAACAAAAGGTATGGGCCAGAGACACGACAAAGGCTGGCCGACCATAAAACCTGCGCTCGCACTTACCCCCCCGCCGCGCGACCGACGGGTCGTTGCAGGTAGTTGATTCGTAATCAACACAGTCCTTCGTGTTACTTCGTTGTGATTGTGCGCTCTCTTATTACGATACCTACTTAAATAACTGACTACACGCTTCGGACTTTGAAATACGTTTATCTGCTTTGTGATTTGGTTTTTTTTTAAGTGGAATTATGTTTCTTCCTAGTCGTGGAACAGTTTGTTTGATTTGTAATCGGTCCGTATTACGTAGAAGACGATTGACTATAACGAATCAATTGTTCGAACAAAATCCAACGGCCGCAAGATTCATCTTAAATAACGTTGGATCGGACCAAGTAAGTACCTACTTACATAATAATTATGTTATTATTAAACATACACCCTTACTATTATTGAATGAATGTTTGTAAGATACGTCAATATCTATAGAACTATATAAACATCTTTACTGCTCTTAAACAAAATGTAGAAAAAAGTACAAGAATGGTATAACGTCACATTGCCACGTTCTCGGAATTTGAATTATAAACACTTACCCAATTTTTGCGCGCTCGGCGCTCGGTTAGTCGCCTTATCGGTTATGAGTCATGTTATTGTAAAGCTTGTGGTATTAAAAAAGTTTCACCTTTCTATAGGTAGCTAGGTTGATTCCTTGAATTGAGTTACCTAAACTTGCAATCATAAAATAAATAGTTACTAACTCTATTTTGTTTTATTACAGATTGCGTTTAACAATGCAGAGTTCATTTGTCGTCCTTGTTACCAAAGAGCTACGGCATCATCTGGGGCTACGCCACCAACAGCATCAACATCACACACTCCTCAAGGTCACATTAATCCACCATTTGCCCCCGGCGCTGTACATCAAGTTGGTATTCCAGCACAAGATGTCTTTGCCGCTCCACATCAAGTGAATGTGCAAGTACAAGATGGCCCCGCAGTTCCACATCAAGTTAGTGTGGCAGCACAAGATGCCCCTGACGCTCCATATCACGTAGATGTACCACACCAAGAGGATGCACCAATGTTAGATGCTTCTGATATTGATAATACAACAATTGTATTACCGGATGTTTCTCGACCACCGAATTCAGCCAGAACATGTATGGTTTTAGGATGTCAACAACATTCACTACATCGAATTCCAGAAAAACAAAAAATTCGTTTGATGCAAGTTTATAATTACTACATTCCAGAATTCGCAAGGATTTGTGAGATACATCTGCAATCAAATGACTGGGAAGGAATGACGAACGCGTCAAACGTGATGCATAGTTTTAATGCTGGTCAAGTGACCGACATAATAAATATGATGAAAAAAGCTGCCGAAAATGCATCGCGGTTAGATTTTGAAAATATAGAACAATTTGACGAAGACGAACTTTACTACTTCACGGGTCGAACGCGCGAAGAATTCTTTACAACTATGGAACAGACTCCGTCACTATCTATAACTTGCAATCGGCCAAATACTGCTCTTGGAATAATGTTAACGAAACTGAGAACGGGAGAACCTAATGAGAGGTTATCGTTGTTATTTCACATGAGTCGGAGAAGCTTAGAACGACTAATGAAGTCCGCCCGTGATGCTCTGATAAGAGACTTTGTTCCGACACACTTGGGTTGGGATAATATTACAAGAGAACAAATAGCTCAGCGAAATCTGCAAATACCGAACGCACTATTTGGAAATGCAGAGTCGGTTATTGCAGATAGAAAAGCCATCATTATTTGTGATGGGACGTATATATATATTAATAAAAGTTCGAATTTTTTGTTCCAAATTGAAACCTATAGTCCCCACAAATACAGCAATCTATTAAAACCGTTTATGTTTGTGTGTTCGGACGGCTTTATAATTGAGGTCACCGGTCCACATGGTGCTAAAAAGTCCGATGCATCAATAATTCAGGATATAATAAATAACGAAGACCATCCGTTTCATTGGCAGTTCAGGCCAGATGATATTTTTATTTTGGATAGAGGATTCAGAGACGTTGTTTCAGACCTCGAAGCGTTAGGTTATGAAGTGCATATGCCACATACCGTTCACAGTGGGGAAACACAGCTGACAACATCGCAAGCAAACGAATCCAGAAAAGTCACGCTTATCCGATGGGTCGTTGAAGTAGTGAATGGCCGTTTTAAACGTGACTTCAAGCTGTTTCGCCAAGAATATTTCCATAGTGCAATGCCACACATGTTCGAAGACTTTCGAATTGCTGCTGCATTATTAAATTGTTTTCATGTGCCTATTACTGATAATGAGTATGCGGTGGAGATAATAGAAAGAATAAATGAAAGACAAGACATGCAAAACATTTTAGGTGAATTCGTCACAAGACGTGGCATGAATAGACAACGAGTAAGATTCCAAGAAATGAGTGCTGAAATTCCGGGCTTAGAAACATTTCCTTTGCTTACCCAAAGGGAACTGATTATTTTTGCCCTGGGTACATATCAACTAAAGTTGGCAAAAAGTTATTATAGTGAGCATGTTCGGGGAGATGGGCACTTCAATATATCGCTTTACCGAGAAACCGAACAACTCGTTGCCGAGCTCAATAACACTGGCATTGAAGGAACGAACCTGTGGCTTTTGAAAGCAAAGATACATTCCAGGTACACGAGGTCGAAGTTTTATTACTCATACGTGGTAATAAACGATGATGAGAGTGGATTGAATGCACTGAAGCATTATTATTGCTCATGCAAAACAGGGAACCGTACCTTGGGGTGCTGCGCTCATGTAATGGTCATAATATGGTTTTTGAGCCTGGCAAGATATGAAGAGAATATCCATAGACCGGCTCTCTTCTTGGACTCAATAATAATAGATCACGAATCTCGATAATAATCAAACCACCCAATGAGAGAAGCAAACTATGGAAAGTATAGCATCCACCTCCCAACTTCGTTAAGCCCCGGGAATATGTAACTCCCGGACGTGATCTGCAGTGGTCTATATGGAAAGCTCTTAACGCACCCAATTGGGCCGCTGCAGACACAATTTGTTGAAGTGTAGGATTACTGACCCATCTAACACCCGGTGCGAGTGCGGTGCTTCTGATAAGAGCATGTTCCACTTTGCCACTGCTACTGATGCCGCGACCAATGTGGCCACCTACTGGGTTCAATCAATATTAAAACATCGAAGAAGAGTGCTACCGACACGAAAAGAAGAAGAAGAAGAATTCATTTGTTTCAGTTTATAACGCAGTTATTGAGATTTTTTGTTGAATATCAATAATATAAATGTTTTATAGATGTTAAGTTCGTTTCAATAATGCTCAGTAAGTTAAACCTATTCGACTTAAAATAAATAGAGAACCCTGGGACAGAATTGAATGCCCATTGGCACAGACAAACATGGCTGTGATACCTTCCAAACAAAAGTAGTCTAAGCTCTGGCGGACGTGGGTGTGCCGTCCATACATTTTTGCCCACTATCCTTTAATAACTTTCTTAAAGGTTTTAACGCCTAATTATCGTCTTGCTCGCAGTTCGCCCCAACCGAGTGTGGTGAAGTTATATTATTTATAAGTAATGTTTTAAACGCTCCAGTGAAGTTTTGTTCAAATAGTCAAACATTTCCTTGTACACATTAATATTTGAAATCCAGTTCTTGAGACTTGGCACTTGTACAAATTTGGTCGAAATCATTCCATTCCTTAATTTTTTCTCCACTTTAAATGCCATTGATCTTAATACTGGGAGTAAATCGTTCCATAATTTAAAATGAGGCGAGTTCTGTTTTAGTGCACACTTGTACATTTTCTCGGAATTTTGGTAGCTGTGACCATTAAATGAGTCGAATAATTTGTCTACCATAAGCAACAAATCTGCTGTGCCTAGGCACTCCTTTGAAATGATATTGTAATCTGAAATAAAAAAAAACAACGATAAGTTTGAAATATATTACTACTTCTCGTGATTGTTGCTGCAATTATGTATAATATTATAGGTAACTGATATAATTACTGAATACACAAGGTTTTGCAACGATTATGTGGTTTCAATTTAGAGATTGAAAATATTTCCATATTATGATCTATACACTACAATTTTATACAATATCAACAAACATAACTGGCAAAATGTGGAAAACAGAGGTATTTGTATTACAATTTTATATTGTTTAAATTAGTTTTGAATATAACTGCTACTGTTGTTAGTTAATGTGAGCCAATGATACTTACTCGCTAAATATCTCATTGTTGCAGACACTCTCTGACTGAACACCTGGGCTGCGTTTTACCTTCATTTTAGGTATCTTTTCTTTAACAACATGACTGTTTGTCAATTTATTTACCAATCTTACATCGTCTTCTCCTGGATCAGCATCAAGTAGCATTTGCAAATGTTTCCATTTTGCAAATTTGACTTCTCCGTTTTGGATGTATCTTAAATCAGTCTTATTATTAATCAGTCTCGCGCCGTACACTGCGGAGCACGGTCGTGTGTAGCTGCCGGTGACTCGAGCGTAAAAGGCAATATGGCCTCGTCTACTGTGAAGTGTTCGAACTGTAATGTGGTGATCGATGAACTGTTAGCATTTCTCTCCAACGTAATTGACTATATGGATGAAGACAGCATACACCAGCTAGTGACATCGTCGTTCAACGTAGAAAGCATTTCAAAGGCAAAACAGTTGCTTTTTGAATCTATACCTACTGCAAGAAAAATGCCGTTGAGGCGTAAAGATGGGAAGAAAAGAATGTCTCGAGACCTGGATGACATAATAGGTCTCATGAAAGGAATGGATGCCGAGGTCTTCCCTGTGTTCGTGGCAAAGGACTTACATAAAGTGCCTAGTGTGAGTTTCGATCACATTGACTGCACTCGTTTGCTTAAAGATATAGCGAAACTTCGGAACGAAGTCAGTTTCTTGCAAGAAAACGTCGTGACAAAGGAGACGTTAGACGAGTTTAAAAAGGACTTGAGACACGCGTCTATTATTGTTGACAACAATCCATCTCAAGACACATTTGTCAATAAAAGGAGAGGAGCGTGTCTGCAAGAGAGCTACTATGAACTGTGCAGCGGTCCTGTTGGCTTGCAGTATGTTCCTATTAAGGCGAATAATGCGTCGTCATCGTCGTCGGTCGGAGCGAAACATCACTCAACACCAACAAACAAAGAATCGTCGCCGTCGCCCGCAAGTGCGCAGCCTATCTCTTTTCAACGCGAGCAATCGAAAGGGACGGCGATTAATGCTAGCGGTGTGAGCGAGAGCAGCAACAGTTCCAGTCCTAGACGCGGCGGCGAGAGCGGGACAACGATGGGCGCTGAGGCCCAGCCACGAGGAGCAGCCGCGAGTGCGAGTGTACTGAATAGTGAGAGTGAAGTTATGTGCGCGCGCGCTTCGGTCAACAAATCGGTTATATTGCCCAGCGTAAATTCGAAAACAGCTGTTACTGTGTCGCCTTCTTTGTTAGTAAATAAGAATGTCCGTCAGGTTGTTAAGGACTGCTCACAGGTAGCTAATGAGAATTCTGAATGGCAAATTGTTCAGTCAAAAACAGCCAGGAGGTATAAACTTATCGGTCAAAAAGGCCGGGCGTCTACTGCGCCGGACGGTAAGTTTAAAGCTGCTGACATAAAGGTATTTAGCTCGTATCAGCAGGGCGGTGATTAAATAAAACACACCAAGTACGAGCCACTTTATATTGTCTCACACAGGTACTTATTACGTCGAATGGCGAAATGTTGGTGCGCGTGAGACCGAGTACTAATGCGCGGGCGAGCGTATCGCGTCTCGAGGCTCGAGCGTGTGTTCGGGTACTGTCGGCCTAGCGTTGCGGGCCCTCCGGTCTCATGAGTTATTGCATCTCGCTCTCGCGCGCACCCGTACCCTTCGTACGTGTGTGGTGGCGCTATGGTCGCCACACCACCCACCTACGTAGAAAAGTACCCCCAAATAATACAAGAAAAAAATAATAATAATAATAATAATAATAAAAATACTATGTTTATACATCAATGGGCGTCTTAAAATGGACACGGCGTCCTGACCGTGTGACATAAGGCTTAGCGACGTCTGATTTGGGATTGATCTGAGCTGATGTTGTGGGTGGGGCTGATGCTGGTGCTGAAGTGGATGGAACTTGGGAAAGACTGGACGGCAGTTGGCGTGGCGGTGATGATGATGCGTACTCGATGTAAGCCGGTTTTACTCTGTCCAAACTGACTTGAACTTCCCTGTTCCCCACAGTAATGTGAATTGTCTTGTCGTTTTTGCTGATTACTGGGTGGGGACCGGTGTAGGGTGGCTTTAACGATGCCCTTACGGTGTCGTCTCTTAGAAACACATGTGTGCTAGTAGCTAGGTCCTTGAAAATGAATGGGCGATGGTGAGTGTGTTGTGTCCCATCAACTGGTTTTAGATTGGCCATGTGATTCCGCAGTTGTGACACGAAGTTGTGAACCTCCTCCAGAGAATCATTTCCGGGAGGAGGACTCAAAAACTCCCCAGGTAGTCTAAGCGGTTCGCCGTATACGAGTTCGGCAGCTGAGGTCCGCAAGTCCTCTTTCAATGCTGCTCGCATGCCCAGTAGCACCAGAGGAAGAGCCGCACACCATGTGCCTCCGTGGCACATGAGGGCTGCCTTTAATTGGCGGTGTAATCTCTCCACCATACCGTTGGCGCATGGATGGTAGCTGGTAGTGCGTGTGCGGTGCACAGAGCACTGCTTCAAAAGAGCTTTGAACAAGGCCGATTCGAATTGTCGGCCCTGATCTGTGGTAACAATTAAAGGGACGCCAAAGCGGGCTATCCAGTTAGTCGTGAATGTGTCGGCCACTTCTTCTGCCGTGATGCCCACCATTGGCCAAGCCTCTGGCCATCGGGTGAAGCGATCCACAGCCGTTAGACAATATTGGAACCCTTTGCTCGATGGCATTGGGCCAATAATGTCGATATGGACTTGACGGAATCGATTGGTCGGTGCAGAGAAACTTCCTAACGGGGTTAAGGTATGCCTCGACACCTTGCTGCGTTGGCATGGGAGGCATTCCCGTGCCCATTTCCGGCAGTCTCGGTTCATATATGGCCACACGAAACGGTCGGCTACCAAACGTGCAGAAGCTTGCGCGCCGGGGTGGCTGAGATTGTGGATCTTGTTGAAATAGCTGCGACGAAAGGAAGGTGTCACGAATGGTCGTGGCTTTCCGGTTGAAGTGTCACAGACGATGGTGATGTCGTGGCCAGGAATAAACACCTTTTCCAGTTTAAGAGAGGAGTGGGTAATGGCATTCTGGAGCTCCTCATCTGTAGTTTGTTCGCCTGCCAACGCTGCAAAACTCTCCTCGAGACTGATGGCTTCGACCCTCGACATTGCGTCAGCAACCACGTTGTCTTCTCCCTTCACGTGCACCACATCGGTTGTAAATTGGGAGATAAAAGACAACTGGTTGAGCTGAACCGGAGGGAGTTTTTCTCGGCGTTGGGTGAATGCATAGGTAATCGGCTTGTGGTCGGTGTAAATTGTTGCGTGTTGTACCTCCAATAAATGGCGGAAGTGCTGTACACTTTCGTAGACCCCGAGGAGTTCGCGATAATACGCGGGCCACTGAGCTTGTTTGTCAGTCAATTTCTTACTGAAAAACGCCAGAGGTTGCCATTGGTCGCCCGTTTTCTGCTGGAGGCATGCTCCTACGTGAACTGAAGAGGCGTCTGTGAACAGTCCCAATGTAGCATTGCTGACTGGGTGGGCAAGGAGGGTAGCATTTATAAGGCTATCCTTGCACTTCTGGAACGTGAGTTCGAGTTCAGGTGTCCAAGGCACTGGTTTCGCACCCTTGAGCTTAGAAGAAGCTAGAACGTTAATGAGGGGTGCTTGCAGTTCCGCTGCCCTGGGAAGAAATCGGCGATAAAAGTTTATCATTCCTAGGAATCTGCGGAGACCTTGCACGGTTTTGGGCAAGGGGTAGTTCTGCAGTGCCTCGATTCGCTCCGTAGGGGGGCGTGTGCCGTCTTTGTTGATACGGTAACCTAGGAAGGTGACTTCATCAGCACCTAAAACGCACTTGGATGCGTTTACTACAACTCCATAGTCAACCAGGCGCTGGAACAAGGTACGCAGGTGTTCCAGGTGGTCTGCTGCTGTCCTGGAATAGACCAGCACATCGTCAACGTATGGATAGCAGAAGTCTAGTCCCCTCACGACTTCGTCAATGAAACGCTGAAATGTTTGTCCAGCGTTTCGGAGACCGAAAGTCATGAAGGGAAATTCGTACAACCCAAACGGTGTTGTGATTGCGGTTTTGCAAATGTCAGCGTCCTGGACAGGCACTTGCTGGTAGGCCTTCACCAGGTCTATAGTACTGAAGACGGTGGCTTCAGCAATGTTGACAGAGAAGTCAGCAATATGTCTTACGGGATACCGGTCTGGTACAGTCCTCGCGTTAAGGGCTCGGTAATCGCCACATGGCCGCCAGCCTTCCTCTCCCTTCTTTGCCATGTGCAACGGAGAAGCCCAAGGGCTATCCGAAGGTCTGGCTGTTCCACAGTTTACCATATCGTCGAATTCCTTTTTGGCTGCGACTAGCTTCTGTGGTGCGAGGCGCCTTGGACGACAGGATACTGGTGGCCCATCGGTTGTTACAATATGATGCACTGTGGTGTGTTTCACTAGCCGTGGCAAGCCTGGAGGTCGTGTCAAATCCGGAAACTCTAGGAGAAGTCTGGAATAGGGTGAGGATTCATTGACGGACATGGCTTTAACACTCACTTGGTTGACTTGTGCGACTACAGCAGCTGTTGTTAGGCTTGTGTTTCCGTCTATTAGACGTTTGTGTCGAAGGTCAGGTAGCAGGTTGTAAAAGCTGAGGAAATCTGAACCTATAATTGGCGTCTCTACATCAGCGATAGTGAAGTTCCATTGGAAATCACGGCGGAGGCCTAGGTTAAGGTGAAGACAGATGCTGCCGTACGTGTTTATGGTGCTACCATTTGCCGCAGCCAGTTGGTATCCTGTTGACGAGGTGGAGCGACCTTTGGCTAAACTTTGAGGATAACAGCAAAGGTCGCTACCAGTGTCGATGAGGAATCTGAGTGCGGTCGATCTGTCTGTGACAAACAAACGGCGGCATGATATGTCACGGTCAGCCGCCGCATCTACTGACCGCTGGTTGCGTTTCCCGCGCTCTTCCAGCTGCATGGAGTGGTGCACTTGTTGGCCTTGCTGCCGAACCTCTGGTGGTACCAACAAAAATCGGGCGAAAATCGCGATGTTGAACGGGACCTGTTGTTCTGACCGCGTGATCGCGATCGTGACCTTGAGTCAGCTGTGAGGGCTTCGACCGATCTTGTGAGTGCTTCGACACGTAAGGTTAGTTCAGCTACTTCTGCAGATGGGGCCTGTACAGCATGAATAGCCATTGGTATAGACACTTCTACAATTCTGTCGGCTATATCTGCTGCTTTTTCAAGCGGTAGGTCCGCTTGTGCGGCCAGAATGGCCTGTACATTGCTCGGAAGGCGACGGATCCACAGTTGGCGGATGATGTCGTCGTCTTTCACGGTGGTGCCTGCCAAACTGCGGAGGTGACGGAGAAATTGGGACGGTTTCCTGTCTCCAATATCTTCGTCACCCAGAAGTCTACGTACCCTGCCTTCTCTGGAAGCGGAGAGGCGTTTTATGAGTTCAGTTTTTAAATACTCGTAGCATCCATCTTTGGGCGGATTCTCAATTATGTCCGCTACCTCACCTGCCACTCTGCTGTCCAGCATCGCCACTATGTGGCTATATTTAGTTCGCTCTTGGGTTATACCAGCGATTTCAAACTGCGCCTCGGCTTGGCCAAACCAGACGGAGGGTCTGTCTGTCCAAAAGGGTGGCAACTTTACTGTCACTGCCATTGTGCGTCTGTCTTGACTGGCCTGTAGCTGTGTCAGCTGCTCCTGCAGCAGCTTGATCCGTTCGTCGGATGTTGCCATTATCGTGGTGGACAGGGAAGTCCAAGAAACAAAACCGGAAATGGATTGACGACTAACGAACAGAACCGTAATTACGACCGGAAGTGAAACTAAGCGGAGTCTTAAGAACGAATAAATGAGTTGAATGGGTGGATGAGTTCATAAGGAGTCAAGCCGCAATCAAACCCCCAATGATGAGCACGGAACACGTATACTCCTATCGGAGATGATGAGTCGATAAACCTTACGTGACAATGACTGTTACGTGACAAGTTATTAAAATTAACTAAAACTACACAAACGAATGTTGAATAAAAATAAGCGCACTATAAAATTAGATGTTCTAGTAAAAGTACGTAGTGGGTCACTGTTAGAATAAAAATAAAATAAAAATAAAATGTAATTATTCAGTGCACTAAACGCAAAAAGGTTAGGTACCTACACAAAAAGGTTAGGAACTGAATACAAAAAGGTTAGGTACCTACTTAGCACGCAATACTCGTACACACAAGAAATAGGTAAAAGGTAAGTTATGTAGACAATATCTTATAACTAAAATATTAATACAATAAAATAAGGAACATTTGTTATTAGGTAGGTATCAGTGTTGCCATATATACAGATTTCTCCGTATTTATACAGATTTTTGATGTGTAATACAGATTAGCACTGGATACAGATTTTTATACAGAGTTTTCTAACTCGATTGATTAAACTACCATAATATTCAACTCAAAACAGAACGAAGCAAAAAAACACATGATTAGTACACACATCATTGCATGATTCTATTGTTTATGGTAAGTTTTTTTTCACTAACGTAATTTTTTAGTATGGCAGCATTACAAGTGTCAATCGCTCTGCTCGGGAAACCCCCCGAAGATCTTTGCGTGCTGACCAAGGTACTTCGCTCTCGCTGCGAGAGTGAAATACGCAGTAGTGCGCATAGATCGAAAGTGTTGAGTGCAGACATAATATTGATTGTGTTTTAGTGAACCATTATGGCATCTAAAAAACCTCGAGTGATGCAAAAGTTTAATCGGAACTGGATGGAAGATTCTTCCTATAAGGCGTGGTTGAGACCTAGTAATAAAGGTGATTACTTTGCTTTTTGTACATTTTGCAACACAGATCTTTCAATCGGAAGTGCTGGGAAGAATGATCTCTTTAGACACACAAAAACAAACAAACACATAAATTCAATTCCTGGTGGATCTACTAGCTCGCAAACATTAATGACAGATTTATTTTCCAACAAGAACATTGAACCAGTCAAAAGAGGAGAGGTTTTGCTCGCAGCGTTTATAGCTGAACATAATATTCCCATGAACGTTATGGAACACTTGCCACAATTAATAAAAAACGTGTGTCCCGATTCAGTAATTGCAAAAAACATTAGTTGTGACAGAACAAAAACTACAGCTATTATAAAAAATGTGACTGGCATAACTGCAAAACAGATTTTAATAGAAAAGTTACAAAAACTTAAATTTTCATTAATCGTCGACGAAAGCACAGATAGGGGATGTGTTAAGCATTTATGCATATTAGCACGATTTTTTGAAAGCAAAGTTGAGGATGCATTTGTTTGTCTAATACCCCTTGAAGAGGCTACTGCCGAAAAGCTGTACCAACATATTAAAAAAGTTTTGAGTGACAATAACATCCCAATGGACAATCTTATCGGATTTGCAGCTGATGGTGCGAATGCCATGATGGGACAACACAACTCATTATCATCCCGTCTAGTTGCCGAAAACCCTCACCTGTTTATATTGAAGTGTGTATGTCACTCATTCCATCTTTGTGCATCATATGCGTGCTTAAAATTGTCCAGAGAGCCCGAAACTCTCATACGAGACATTTATAGTTATTTTAATAACAGCCCCAAAAGAACTGGAATTCTAAAAGAGTTTCAGCAGTTCTTAGATCTAAAACCTCATAAAATGCTGCATCCAGCTCAGACTCGATGGCTTTCGCTTAGAGCAGCAGTTTGCCGTATTCTAGAACAGTATGGCGCATTAAAATTATATTTCACCGAAGCCGCTCTTACGGACCACTTGAATGCTGATTCGATCTTGTTTAGATTAAACAATCCATATAATAAGCTTTATTTAGAGTTTTTGGAATTTTCGTTAGAGATATTTAATAACATGAATAAGCTGATGCAGTCAGAGCGGCCGCAAATTCATAAAATGCATGAAAACATGGTAACTGTTTTTAAAACTTTGTTGGAATGTTACATGGACGACGAATATGTTTCGGGAACTGAAGTCGGATTAATTCAGATTGACAATCCACGTCATTATAAATCAATAGACAACCTTTACCTAGGAGCAAAAGTTTCAGCCTCCCTTGTCTCCACGAGTTCAAACGCTCTAAATCAAGAAGATATTAAAGCATTCAAACTCAAATGCCTTGAATTTTTTATTGAAGGGGCAAAGCAGGTAAAAAAAAGGTACGATTTCAGCAATGATGTGATTAAACAAATGCAGTTTCTTGACCCACATGTCATCAAGTCTCGTAGAATTGATTCATTGGTCACTTTGGCAGTAAAGTTTCCAAATTTGATCTCAGTTGATGAACTGCAACAACTAGACACAGAGTGGCGGATTTTGCGTAATAATAAAGATCTAGCCCCTGATGAATCAGAAGACGTCGAAACCTACTGGTGTAAAGTCACTGCAGCCCGTGATCCTGCTAACTACAGCAATCAATTATATCCTACGCTGTCCAAATTTGTTTCTGCAATATTAAGTCTACCTCATTCCAGTGCCGCTGTAGAGAGGATCTTCTCTTCGATAAATTTAATAAAGACAAAACAACGCAATAGACTTAATACAAATACTATTGAAGGTCTTTTACATACAAAGCAACTGATTGGTGCAAAACCTTGCTATAGCCTAGAGGTTGACAATAAATTACTGTTGAAATTTAACAAAAATATGTATGACTGAAAATAATAAAGTAATTATTAGTTCGTTTATTGTAACTGTTTGAGTTATATGTTTTTTTGTTTAAATTAATGTTTTTAATTTTACTGTAGGTACATAAGTACTCAAATAAAAAGTCATTTTTTTTCAATTAATGTATTGTTTAATTTAATATATGACAATCATACTTTATCACGTTAGTAATTACCCCTTGTTCTTCAAAAAATATATTTTGGTTTATTTGATTATACAGATTTTATACAGATTTTAAGTTAAAAATGGCATACAGATTTAATACAGATTTTAGCAATTTCTACTACAGATAAAAGGTTCAAGGCATCTGGCAACACTGGTAGGTATACACGTAGCGTTCGTTGGCGAATGCTTGAAATCGATTTCGATTACACGAACTGCACGTACACGAAACGTTTGGCTCTTGAAGTGGATATTTAGTAAGTCGTAAACACGGACATTCACTGTCGAATATTTGAGATCGAATTCGAAGTAGATTACACGAACTGCACGTACACGAAACGTTTAGCTCTTGAGATAGGTATTTAGTAAGTCGATCGTCACAAAACACGATGTGTAGTGAGCAGTCTCGATGTTTGTTGATTGAAGTAAGTAGGTTTATGGATTTGCTCACCGGATTTGTGTGGTATACTTCCTTGTCCCTGTTCGCTACGCGGATAGGTATTGTTGTGCCGCCGAGTCCCAGTAACAGAATAGTACTGTTTGCCGGCCGCTGTCAGCGCGAGTAGCACAGAGTCCGAGAAATGGTTTGCAAGATGGTTTGTGCAGTCGCGGGCGCCGCCCGACGGGATGAATCCGCTGCGAGGGGATCCTTGGTGGTTGAGTTGCACTATCGTCGTTTGTTGGTTTGAAGCACAGGAACGAACGTGTACTATGCTGTTTACTACAGCGGCGTCGCCATTGACGATGTTAAGCGTGTAGAACGGGGTCACCAATTTAGCTCGTATCAGCAGGGCGGTGATTAAATAAAACACACCAAGTACGAGCCACTTTATATTGTCTCACACAGGTACTTATTACGTCGAATGGCGAAATGTTGGTGCGCGTGAGACCGAGTACTAATGCGCGGGCGAGCGTATCGCGTCTCGAGGCTCGAGCGTGTGTTCGGGTACTGTCGGCCTAGCGTTGCGGGCCCTCCGGTCTCATGAGTTATTGCATCTCGCTCTCGCGCGCACCCGTACCCTTCGTACGTGTGTGGTGGCGCTATGGTCGCCACAGGTACCTTTGTTTATTTCGAACGTCTCTAAGGATACTTGTGAGCAGGACATTGTTAGCTACATAATAGATAAGACCGGCGAGGTTGTGTCATTGAAAATGATAAAAATGAAACCGAATCGAAAATATAACGCTTATAAGTTATTTGTTTCAAAGAGTAAATTGCATTTATTTTTGAATGACGACTTTTGGCCTGATGGCATTACGTTTCGGCGTTTCGTGCACTTTATGTACGGGCCAAAACAAGGAGTTTGTAATGTTAAAAATTAGGTTACATTTATTTATTTATTTATTTATTTATTTATTTAGTACATGGAGGACTTACAGCTAATAAAAACAAACAAAAAAGCAAAGCATAGTCACCAGATAGCCAATTACAAATCCTCACGTATAAATATTGAATAATATTCATTGTGTGAGTACAAAAAAAAGAACAAAAAAGAACAATTCGTCAAAATAAAAGTAAAAGTAAAAGTAAAAGTAAAAGCTTATAAACATTGGGTTTGCAATAAATCACACACAAATGCACATAAATGTGACTGAAATAAAAGAGAACTTAATGAAAACAATAAAATAATATAGACTACCGCTACTTGAAAAATTTTAGGCTTAAGCTCCTTCTGGCCGAATTCACACTGATTGTGAATGGATCAAAATCGTATTCCTTGCATATCTCATTGAAATTCTTGCTTGCGCGCACAATATAACTGTTCTGCCTATAATTCGAAGATGTATGAGGTACACGCATTGGTGGATTAAAACGAAGCGCTTTACTTGGCACATTAAAATAAAATTTTGACAATAACTCGGGGTTATCAATATTGTTGTTGAGGATTTTCAACAAGTACAAACAGTCCGCAATTTTACGTCGATCTACCAGTGGTAGCAAATGATACTTTCTGCAGAGTCCAAGATAATCGGTTGACCGATATGGAATCTTTTGATGGAAGCAAAGATATTTTATGAACCGTCTTTGGATGTTTTCCATGCGGTCAATGTATTTAAGATAACGTGGATTCCATATCTGAGACGCATACTCCAGCTGACTTCTTACAAAAGTGCAATACAATATTTTTAGTGTTTTAGCTTCAGTAAAACACTTAGAGAGACGTATTATAAATCCAAGCAGTTTAGAAGCTTTTTTGACAATAGCATCAATATGTGTGTCAAAAACTAACTTACTGTCTTGATGGACGCCTAAGTCACGAATGGTATTGCACCTCGGCAAGATCTGGCCAGCCAAAGCATAAGTAGTGGCTAGGACTGCACGTTTTCTAGTGTAAGTGATCACCGAACACTTGGATGGGTTGAGATCTAGTTTATTAGCCCGACAATACTCTTCCAGCCGATACAAGTCAGCCTGTAGTGCTAGTCTATCTTCGAGCGTTGAAATAGTGGCAAAGATTTTCATGTCATCGGCAAAGCATAAAAGTTTGGACGAATGGAGGCACTGATCGATGTCGTTCACATAGATTACAAATAACAAAGGACCGAGCAACGAACCCTGAGGCACTCCGCTGGGCACGTTTACCCAACTAGATATATAATTATTGAGTACTACTGCTTGTGACCTGTTATCAATGTAAGAAGCGAACCACCTCAAAAGGTCCCCGCGAATGCCCATGTAGCTTAGTTTCTTTAACAGGGTATCGTGGTCGATCCGATCAAAAGCCTTGCTATAATCTGTGTAAACTACATCGACCTGCTTACCATTATCCATAGCATCCGTAATGAAATCATTAAATAAAATTAAGTTAGAAGTGGTAGACCGTCCTTTCAAAAATCCGTGCTGAAAGGAGCTGAATGAGCTAGCAAGGGCGGAATATAACTGGTTATAGACAATCCTCTCAAATATTTTTGCTATAATGCACAGCTTGGATATAGGCCTATAATTGGTAATCTCGGTTTTAGACCCCTTTTTATGTACGGGTGTAATAAAAGCCGATTTCCATACTTTGGGGACAGCACCTTGAGTCAAAGACTTGGAAAACAATATTGAAATAGGTACGGCAATAGAAGGCGCGCATTTAATTAGAGCTTTAGATGATATGTTATCAGGGCCCGCACCTTTAGCTGGATCCAGGTTACGAAGTAAACCGGTCACAACATCAACATTTACTTCTATGTGACTAATGTCAGATGAAGTTCTGTTAGTATCGAAAGGGAAAACAGGAGGTGGACTGGGAGTATTAGATGAAGTGGGGGTGAGGAAAGTCGACATGAAATAAGATGAAAAAGCCTCACAAATGGAATCTCCCGTGACTAATGATTCATCGTTATAATTTAATGTATTAGGTATAGAATTAGAGTTGTAGCGATTTTTAACAAAGGTCCAAAAGTGTTTAGGGTTAGCTTTAATGGAATTTTCGGTTTGATTGAGATAACATTTATAACAAGAAGCTTCCATAGTTTTGACTCTGTCACGCAAGTATTTAAAAGTTAACTCGTCAGATTTATTGCCGTAAATCTTGTATTTTTTTAGATATTTAAATTTTTCTTTAATTGTTTTGATGAGTGATGAGCTGAACCAGACTGGGTATTTATTAATACATACTAGCTTTTGTGGTATATACTTGTTTTGAAACTGTTTAATAGTTTCTATAAAGTACTCAACCGACTCATCAAGTGATCGGATTGTAAACTCATGTTCCCAATTAGTGCCAGAAATCGCGCTGTTTATAGAATCAAAATCACCTTTACTATAGATATATCGCAACCGCGGCGCATGGTCAAGGGGAGGTATTTCAAAGATGTCAATGTTGATTAACAACGCAGGATGATAGGGATCAATAGGCACTAGAGGGTCAACACACTCGCTAACACAGGCTAAATTATTTGAGAGGACTAAGTCCAACAGTTTCCCGTACCCGTTAGCTACCCCATTATACTGTCCAAAGTCCAGCGTACTTATCTCGTCCGCGAACAAACATTCGTCACTAGTGGCGGGGTTCACGGGAACTAACGAAAGGTTATTAGATGGAGACCACGTGATCCCACTCATATTAAAATCACCTAACACTAAAAACACATCTGAAGTTTTATTCAGAGCAGCATGGTTCAATTTGGACAGGAAGTTATTAAGTTGTTCCGAAAACGAAAACCCTTTGTTTTGTTTGCACAAGTAAACAGTGCAAATATATAGGTTCACGTATTGTCGTGACTTCGAATTTTTAAGCCTTAAGTTGATCCAGAGATCCTCCGCCGAGGAGTGCAGGAGCGGTTGCGGAGTGACAGGTAACTCCTTACGCGTCGCTATAAGCACACCACCACCTCTCGTTTGACCAGTCATAGCATAATCCCGGTCACGGCGCCACACTAAGTAACGATCATCAAACAGCTCAGAGTTTAACACGCCATCTAATAACCACGTCTCTGTTAAAACAATAACATCGTAGGAATTCTGTAGAACCTGACGGTAGAACGAGTCGGACTTAGTTCGCAATCCCCGTACGTTCTGATAAAAGACAGTAAGACACTGTTCACTGCTGTCAGCCATTGCACATACATCCAACAATAATCGAATAAGCATCAACAACATTATAATATAATAAAATTTGCCAATTCATTTCATAACAGTTAATATTAGTTACGCATAAAAGAGGCATAAATTTATAATGTGGGTAAGAATAAGTAATATCGGCAAGAATGCATAAATCGTCCGATGCCAGGCAGGACAAGGCTGTGCGAGCAAGCAAGCAGCAATATGTCAGACGCACATGCGTGAGGGAGACAAATGTGTAGTTAAGTATTGGAACTCGAAGACAAACAGCGCGATAAGGAATACAATGGAAGTTCATTAGCAGTGCTGAGGCGCTCAACCTTTTACAAACTTTTACAAGCAAATAATAATTAATGTGCGAGCGTCGATACATTTTAAAAGTAGAAAAGCAGAAAATTGTTGTATGAAAAAGTAGAAAATTGTTAGAAAAGTAGCAATTGAAATGTGAATAAAACCTGTTTAAACAATTTTGTTTAAATCAATTTCCCTTCTTACTATAAAGGTTTTGCAATTAACATCCTTGCGCACGTGAATTTTACCATGTTTCACCCAGACAAATTCGTAGTGTTTCTCTCTAGCGGCAATTTTAGTTAAATTCAGTAGTTTTTTGGATTCCACACTTAGATGGTCGTTGACATAAATACGTTGTGGCTCTCCTTGAAAACCTATGTCCGAGGTGGAGAGATCCTTATCAGCACGAGCAGCCGCAACAAAATCCTCTTTTATATATCTGTTGAGGAAGCTCACTATCACTAATTTTTCCTTGGAGTTATGTATAGGCACCCTCGAAATGTAATTAATCTGAGTCTTTGAACACTTGTAATTGATTTTGCTGCTAATGGCGTCAACGATTGAGAATAAGTTCTCATCCTTCTTTAGGGGGACACCCTTAATCTCCACATTGTTTAGCCTGGATCGCTGATCAAACGAAGAAAGCTCAAGCTTAGTTGCGGCTAATTCTGTTTGCAATGAAGAGACAGTGTCCTGAAGCTTCTCAAACTCACAGCTTTTTTTTTCTAGTTCAGCAAGTCTGGTATCGAAGTCATCGAGTCTACCACTAGAGAAATCACAACTTTTCTTAAGCTCAGTCAACTCCTCTTTGATCGATCTTATGTCGCTGACTAAGGTTGGCAAGCTCAGCAGATGCTGCTTCAACTCGCGAATCTCACCCAGTACCGTATCCAATGAAGCGGAGGGTTCCGGTGAAAGAAGAGCAGGCGACGATTTACAAGCAGAACATTTCCATTGCGCTCTTCGGTCGGGTCCCAGTTTTCTCCATCCCGCTTCAGACACACTTGCACAAGAGAAATCCAAGAATTTCTTGCAGCTACCACATTGCACCCCGTCGTTAAACTGATCATTGCAAATTGCACACTTCTTCATAGTAACTAAAATATGTAATTATTAGGAGATATTTATAAGTTAAACTTTATGGAATCGTAAAAAAGGTTGACGATCTATTTTTTTTGAACATAAGCGTACTGTGCTGGTGCGTGCTCACACGGAAGTGAAACATTATGGATAGTCACAAAATGAAATATAATAGTTGTAAGTTCATTAGTTTTAATTGTAAAAAATTTAAAACTTCCATAGAAGATGTGAGAGAATTATGTAAGTCGGCTAATGTAGTCTGTCTCCAGGAGACGTGGTTACTTAATCACGACCTTCCGCTGTTGGGTACTGTATCTTCTGATTTTGAGTACATAGGTAAGAGTTCAGTAGATAGCGGCGAATTACTGGTAGGTAGACCATACGGTGGTGTGGCCATACTATGGCAAAAGGGCATTTTCGATAGTGTTTCTGTTATAAATTGTCATAATGACAGACTGTTAGCTATCAAGGCTACTATAGGTGGTCGCCCAATACTAGTTTTTTGTGTTTACATGCCAGTAAAAGCGAGAGAGAACTTACCTATTTTCACAGATATTCTAAGTGAAATCAGCTCAATTGAAGAAGGTAATGATGCACAATCTGTTATTATTTTAGGGGATTTAAATGCGCAACCTGGTCAATTATTCTTTACCGAGCTTAATAGCTTTTGCACGGATAGATCTTGGGTGTGCGCCGATATAGAATTTTTAGGCATTGATTCAAACACGTGTACCTATTTTGACACGTTTCATCGTAAGGGCAGTTGGTTGGATCATTGTATTGTCTCACAAGCTGCTTGGCAATCGACAGTTAATGTCGGAATAATTCAAGATGTTTTTGTTTCTGACCACCTGCCTTTATTTATAGTGTGTAATTTGGGGTCAATTAGTCCTATCAATGCGATCCAAAATACATTGCGCAGTGCTGTGATCTGGGGGAGAGAGATGAGGCTCAAGTTACTGAATACCGAGATCTGTGCAATAAAGGTTTGCGAGACATTGACTTCCCCACAGAATTTGAAGCATGTAGTTTTGGGCTTTGTACCTTATCTGATCATAAGCTAGTCTTGGATAAAATGTATAAGACATTTGTAGATGTGTTAAGTGATGCGGCTGTACAGACTAAAACCAGTGTAAAACTTAAACGGAAAAATAAACGGTTGTGCGGTTGGAATGACAATGTAAGGAAAGCGCATAGGGAGGCTAGGCTGAGCTACCGGGGTTGGGTGGGTCTGGGTAGACCAAGTACTGGTTCCGCTTACGACCTGATGTTGGAGTCGCTAAAAACTTTTAAAGGACGACTAAAATGGTGTCAGAAGCACCAGGACCAACTTAGAATGGACGTTATAGCTAAGCAGAGAGCCGAAAAAGATTTCACCAAATTTTGGAAGTCCACTAGTAAACTTGATGTTAAGCCTGGCCTCCCTGCGAATGTTGATGGAAGAAGTGACCCGGGAGATATAGCTAATTTGTTCATGGAGCACTTTAAAGTGTACTCTTCTCTGGGTCCTTCGACCATTAGGCGTGATGGTGAGCCCATTGTGGCGGGAGAGGAACCATCACTTAAATTTACAGCGAAGCAACTTAAAAAAGTTATAGACAATATGCGCAGAGGTAAATCTCCTGGCCACGATGGGCTCAGTATTGAGCACCTAAAATATGCTGGTGTTCATGTGCCGAGGGTCCTGTCCATGTTCTTCAATATGTGCATTACTCATTCATACTTACCGGATGACCTGATGAAGACTACTGTGGTGCCCATAGTGAAGAACAGGACAGGAGACATATCGGACAAAAATAATTATCGCCCGATCTCTCTCGCGACAACTGTAGCCAAGGTATTGGATAGTGTGCTTGAGGCTTGTCTGGACAAATACATACAGATACATGACGCTCAGTTCGGGTTCAGACCTGGACTTTCAACTGAAACCGCGATTCTGGTTCTTAAGCACACTGTCCAGTACTACACTGAACGGAAGACTCCGGTGTACGCCTGTTTTTTGGATCTCTCCAAGGCCTTCGATCTCGTTTCGTATGATGTGCTTTGGAGGAAGATGAAGGACAGGGGTATACCGGCAGAGATACTGAAAATATTCCAATACTGGTACTCAAATCAGGCTAATTGTGTTAGGTGGTCAAACTGCCTTTCGGATTCATACAGGTTGGAATGCGGGGTGAGACAGGGAGGGTTGTCCTCGCCAAAACTGTTCAATTTGTATATAAATGACCTCATAGTCGAGCTCAGCGCCATGCGTGTCGGTTGCCGAGTGGTGGGTGTTTGTGTGAACAACATCAGCTACGCGGACGATATGGTGGTGCTGGGCCCGACTGCGAGGTCAATCAGGGAAATGCTGAAGGTATGTGAGAAATACGCCGCTTCACATGGTCTGTTGTATAACATAAAGAAAACCGAGTTCATGGTCTTCAAGGCCACCGGCAAGTGCACAGACACCACGTCCATGATAACTTTGAACGGCGCTAATATTAAGCAGGTCACCAAGTTCAAATATCTGGGCCATATACTTGTCGACGACCTTAAAGACGATGATGACGTGGAGAGGGAGCGCAGGGCGTTGGCGGTCCGCGGGAATATGCTGGCGCGCAGATTTTTTCGTTGTACCGATCAGGTCAAAATAACATTGTTCAAAGCGTACTGTCAGGGCCTGTACACGGGAAGTCTGTGGTTCAGCTGTTCTCGGGGGACGCTAAATGCCTTGCGCGTCCAATATAACAATGTTTTCAGGATGATATTGAAGCTCCCTCGTTTCTGCAGTGCCTCGGGGATGTTTGCCCAATCGGGGACAGATGGCTTCCATGCCATCATCAGGAAAAAGGTGGCATCGCTTGTGAGGAGGATTCGGGGGAGTGACAATAGCATCCTGAAAGTCGTGGCTGAGGACACGAGAGCTCCTGTGCTGAGGCATCTCATGCGGAATCATTGTCCTCATGAAATGCCTCGTAAGTACATGACTCACTAAATTATACGAGTGTCCGATAAAATTTGTTACTAATCCTAGTGTATAAGTCATTTACTAACAAAAATGGATCTTATGTTGTCCCAAATAAAACGATATTTATTATTATTATTATTAAATCCTTTGTAAGGAGATTATTTCTTAATCCTTTAAGGAGATGTGGAGGATCAAATATTGGAAATATTTTTGTTTCATTGCATTCAAAAGTTAAACTTTTATATTCCTTGCCTTCCAATAAATATTTTTTTTTTGTGTCATTTATGAGGCTTTTTATGACACTCATATTCGCCGATGACTGGTCACAAACCGTGGCAATATCTTTTAGCCCTGTGCTTTGTACAGCTTTTATTACTTCTTGAATTTGTTTTTTTAATTCCGCTGCCTTTGTTGCACTCTGGCAGAATGTGAAAGAGATGGGCTGCTTATATTTTCCTTTCAGACTTTATTGGTATTATTTATACTAGAATCCTCGAAACCAATAATTTGATCCCAAGTTTTATGATAATACAAGCCAGGGCTCAATGCGACTTCATCAAATATGAGTGTGCATTTTTTTTTTTCTTGAGTTAATTTCCGGACAGCCTTTTTTAAGTGATCTATTATTACCTAATTAATACCAGGTTTAATAGTCACTTTACTCAATAATGTTTGAATTGTCCTTTTTGATGGTAATGCAAAGAGTCTTTGCAACAATTTGTAAGCTTTTTAACTCTGCTTGTATATTATTAGGCACAAAACTTTTTCTTTATTTGTGAATCTTCTTCCTCTTGGTTTTTTAGATGCCTTTTTTAACTGCATTCTAGTGAAAATAGCAGCAGGCTCGGGTAGTTCTTCAACGGCTTGTAGAAACGCTTTATTTTGGGATATCTGAGCAGCTTTTCGTACTTTTTGGTTCAGATTTTTACATTTTTCCCTCAATTTTAAAAGTTTAACCTTTAGTTGTGTATGTTGCTTCAAATATTTGTTTGCGACAACATTGATTGATTTAGTGCCTGAAATCAGAGAAACTATTACTTACTTAACCATCCAAAAAGCTGATTGATTTATTCTAAGCTTAGAATCAGTTTTTAAAGTCAGCTAAAAAGACAATAGGTACTGACCTTTCTTGACAGATGTATGTCTCATTGGAATTGTTTCAGGAAAATGCTCACATATGGGCACAATTGCTTGAGAACTGGACCCTTAAAACGAAATTGATGCAATTAGTGCAAAATACATAATATAGTACAGTACAGTAGTATTAAGATACACCTCATACGCCTAATAGCATAACCTGATTCATTAAAAGGGTGGGGAGTACGGCTCGCAACTCGTGATATGTGTAAAATTCGTTTGGAATATCGCTATCTCTCTCAGTTCGACAAAAGCGCGCGGTGCGGCGGGCTTGGTGTGCACTAGTGTGCGGCCGCACTTGCGACGGCATTTTTTTTTTTTAATAATTAATTACATGTTCATTATTTGCTTTATTTTTGTTGACTTCTTTGTGGAATCATTCGTGAATGTACAGACTAGTAATGCGTTTTTTGGAAATTTCTTTATTATGGCGATATCTCAACATAATATTATGATAATATTTCGACTAATCTCCAGATCTAGGCCTTGTAGAGAAAATATAGCTAGTAGATACGTCATACAAATAAGGTACACACGTAGCATAAATCCTTTTAAATTATTGCGATATTTATTAGTATTGTCTTCATTTATTTCAGTTTCGCTTCGCATTTGCGCTTTTTTTTTTTCAGATTCGCACGGGTGATTTTTTTCTCGCGGCGATTTTTTTTCGTGCACTGGATTTTCAACGCTCTACTTAGCGCCGAGAGTTGAAAATCAAACAGTGTGTTTTTAAATCCAAGATTGCGTACCAGCGCGATGGATTCTCAACGCTCGGCTCAACACCGAGAGTTGAAAATCCAGTGCGCGATAAAATTCCGCCATGATATTTTTACTTCCGTGCGAACGTTGGCTAAGCCTGTTTATGTTATTTTTTTTCTCTGTCATCAATCCCCTCGTCAGCTTGACTTGTAAGTGACCTGTGGTGGCACTACAACAGTCTGCGACGGGGGAGCGATGACATGGCTACTTTGCATTTCACTGGCTAAAGTAGACTCATCTTTCATGGGGTACTGTGTAAAATGTTACAATAAAATACCTCCCCAAATAAATTGAATGAAACGAAATTTAAATCTTGCATAAAACGCACACTATGCTGCCAAGCATATTATAAGTTGGGAAACTATTTAAAAAAACTATTTTTCATTTTTTTCATTTACTTACTTTTTTGACATAATCTTTTCATTATTTGACATTATATAACTTCAATATACTATATTTTTTATAGATTTGTTACAGCTTTAGTGGCAGTCATGCCATTTGGTTTAAATAGGTTTTTAATTGGTTTTTTTTTATATAGATTCTCTTTTATATTTTGTGAATGTGAGAATGTTGTAGGCATAACCGACTTTTAGATCTGTCGATCGTTTTCTATCTTGCTTAGTACCTGGTACTTGTTGATAGGCCTACAGTGTCCTCTCATACCTATAAACACTGTAATTTGAAAAGATTGTAAATACCATTTACTTTTAAAAGAGTAACCGTGGAGTTTCTTGCCGGCTCTTCTCCATAGGAAACGAACAATTGGAACCGTGCACCTAGCTTCTGACGTTTCATAAGTGCCCTTGTAGGTTTATGTGAAATAAAATATTTTGAATTTGAATTTGACAAAAATGCTTGGCTCAACGCTGGTCCAGCTCCACAAGGGCGCATAAACTAATTGATTAGCATTGGAAAATATTGTTGGAGCTGCTGAAGATTGAAATAGAGCAGAGAGAGACCACAGGTATGAGTACTATATACTAAAGAGCTACCATTTACCGGGTAATATATAGTATTTCATTGACTTGAATGTGCCCTGGCGGCTGTGAGTATGTCATGCTCACTCAAATGTCTCGCTGGTGGTGGCGTGTGTGTTGGATCATTAAGTTCCCTTCAAAATGGTTGAGCTGAATGATGCTGATCCATGCGTCATGTTCGTGAACGGGCGTCGTCAGTGGGGACTGGTCATCTCTTAGCTGCCATGGCTTATTTTAATTTTTTAATTATTTTTGTTTTTATATTTTTATTATGGACGCTTTTAACGTGCACGTTTTACTACATTGTTCTTACATGTATAAACTCAAACTCAAAGCATTTATTTCAATTAAACCCTTTACAGGCACTTTTGAATTTTCAAAGAGTCAGTCAGTTAGTCAGAAAGTTGAAGCTAGTTGCCCATTCCAAAACGTAGATCTCTATGGAGAAGAATGGGCAAGAAATTCCAAGGACACTCTTTTAAATATAGAAATTACAAAATCCTGGGTACATTACTCTTGTTGATTCTATTGTGAGAACAATGTAAAAAAAATATAATAATCAAAAACGATTGAAAACATAAGATTAAAAATAAGCCCTGGCAGATAAGAGATGACCAGTCTCAACTGACGGCGCCCGTTCACGAACATGACGCGTGGATCAGCACCATCCAGCTCAACCACTTTGTAGGGAACCGAATGATCCAACACACTCGCCACCATCAGCGAGACATTAAGTGAGCATGACATACTCTCAACTACCCTGCTCTTTCAAGTCAAAATCAATATAATAACATAGTAAACGACTCCATGGTACTCACATTTACAAAAATTGAAAATAAAAATGCGTCTAAGTTATACAAAACTATAGTTTGCAAGAATTTTACCACCAAAAGAAAGAAAATCAATATTATCTATTGGAGTATTCAATAATTAAAACTTAGTTTAATAAAAAAACTAAATAAACAATAAGTTCGTAGTCAGTAAAAATAAAAAGGGGAAGCAACTCTACCAATTTTTTCATTTTTAACTAGTGAGCCCTAGTGGCTGTGGAGCAGGACCAGCATTTAGCCAAGCATTTTTATCTACGATATTATAATCATCCAACTTAAAGTATGCTTGTCTACATAGTGTTCGTTTAATGCAAGTTTTAAATTTCTTCTCATTTAGTTGAAGAATATCGAATGGTATTTTATTATAACATTTTACACAGTACCCCATAAAAGAAGTGTGTACTTTAGACAATCTGAAACGTGGTTGATCTAACTTGTTCCTATTTCTTGTGTTAAAATTATGCCTGTCACTTATCTTACTAAAGAGATGTAGATTTTTTCGAACATACATAATGTTTTCATATATATACTGACAAGGTACCGTCATGCATGATGTTAATTTTCTTAAACAGTTCCCTTAGAGATTCGCGTCTGCGGAATATATAATTTCAACATGAATGATGTAACCAATGTTTTGTAACAATATTCTGATTTAAAAGAGTGTCCATGGAGTTTCTTGCCCGTTATGAGTTTGAGTTTGAACTTATCATTCTTATTTTGTAATCCACTTATAACTAGGCATCACACATTTCCTTCTTCAACATCATTATCATAACAGCCCTTTTATCGTCAGCTGCTGAGCATAGGTCTTTTCTCATAGATTTCCACTTGGATTAGCTTTGTGTTGTTTGCATACAAAAGGCCATATTACTACTGATTGATACATAAAAATTAAATAAATTAATACCTTGGCCAAGTGGCTTCTGCATTATCAGATATTCTCTTTGGCAAATCAAATTCAGCAGTAGTTGATGTAGATGCTGAAACCAAAAGTTACATTATTACTATTATTAGTTTCATATTAGTATATTTTTTTAAATATTTTATAATCCACTTAAAACTAGGCATCAAAGTCAAAGTCAAATAATTTATTTCAAATAGGCACAAAAAAGGCACCTTTGAATGTCAAAATAATACAAAAAAAAAAAAAGATTCTAGTCGCCCATTCCAAAAGGTAGTTTTCGTATGGAGAAGAATGGGCAAGAAAATCCACCATTACTCTTTTAAAATATTTTCACAATATCTTGTATACATTAATTATATAATTATATGTGAAGACGATGCACCTAGAATAAGATTACTATACCACGATAGGTAAGAAGAATAAAAAATGAAGGAACAACATAAATTAATTATGAAAAAATGCATAGTGCTCACATATTTACAAACATTGAAAAAATATACGATATTCCTAACATTATAACAAGTACTACTAATAATAAGTCAGTGTGTGTACCACCTTGTAGTAACCCTGCACTGTAAGCGCTAACCTTAATAAAATTAAACAATATAGCATGATGTTTACCTCGGCTAAAAGTGGTTCCTGCGTTAATAGATGTTTTATTTGGCTCAGCATAACATGAAGTCAAACCCACTTCAGAAGATGATTTAGATGCTGAAACCAAAAATATATGTAAACATATTTATTTATTATCACTTTCTTCCTTTATCATCATCATAACAGCCCTTGTTACATCCACTGATGAACACAAAGCCCTAGAGATTAACACTTGGAAGGGCTTTGTGCTGTTTGCATCCAACTGTCATCTATCCTACTTATCAGCCTTTAAAATGTTCCTCCTGCAGCTGGGACACAGGTTTCCTGTGAGAGAGTAGACTAGACTTATCTTCTAGGCCTCTAACTACCAAATTGGCCCACTGCGGGTTGATCAATTGATTTTATATCAAAAATACCTACTGAAGAGACTATAATATTCTACATACAAAAAACAGGCAATATAATGTTTTACAAAGATATAGGAGCTTCGTTTCAAAACTTGACTATTCCAATTTCAATAAAACTCTTTTTTTTGTTTGTTATCATTCAAATTTACACTCCGCGAAAATAAAATTGGGCCAAAACTTGATGATTACACCAGAAAAAAATATTAAAAGGCCATGACTTCGTCAAAAATAGATTATTCCACATCAAAAAGACATTACCTAAAAACTATTTTCTCAGATTGTAAAAAACCACAAAGTGGAATAGTCCAGTTTTGAATAGAACCTCCTGGAAACATACTATCTAACAGAATTCAAGCGACTTCGTCATCACAGAACTGACTAAATTATGAATTGTGTGATTATGACATATTTTGAACTAGTATGTGCTAGTACTGCTAGTGTATTGTTGTAAATAAGAAATCAATATAAATAAAAAGGTATTTAAGTACCAATATTCAATGTTGGAACAGCATTTTTGGTAAGATATCCAGTTGGTGTTCGGTAAAACTCTTCAAAATGGTGATCGCAAATACGTATGTTGTTACATATCGTCGTTGCGCGTGCAAAAGTCGCTATGTGTTATTTAGTTAAATTCCGTTTCTTATGCAGTTTTAATCGTTATTTCAATACACACATACTGTAAAAACAGCTATGTGATAAATGCAATATTTAAAGAGTTACGGAATGTAGCTATGTGACATTCATACATAGAAATTTCCATATAAACACGCTAAGTGTTATAATTTACATAGCTAAAATAAGTTTACTAAAGTGGAAGTAAAAATTGCGCCCGATATGTGCTTCACTGCACATAGCGAGTATTTTGGTCAAGTTCAGACTCGCTCACGGCTGGTAATCTTGGAACAAAAAAGCCTGGCATTAATAGACGTATTTTGTCTATGGGTGTAACGACTCAAAGTGACAATCGCCCCTCGTCCCTTTCCCCTTTGTCGCCCATGCAATGGACGCCATATTTGTTTGTTGTAAGTCTATCATAGTCTGTGATTGTCTTCACCCCGCCCACCCGCCATTACAGTTTTTTGAAGTTTTACGTTGATTATTTTCCGTAATTTATCCTCTCAAATTTAAACCTCTACTAGTGTAATTACAACGTGCAGTATGTTCCGCACTTGCTGTATTGTGAATTGCGCTAATAAATGAAAGGACGTTAAATTATTACGATTTCCCAAACGTGAGATAGGACTCAAGTAGCTAGTAGTGTATTAACTGAAGAATTGTGAAACCTGAGGGCAGAGGATCTTCACAAGCGATAAGTCTGTCAAAAGCATTATGAACAGAAATTCATCGTCACGACCAACGCGAGGACTCGTCTTCTTGTTGGCGCCTATCCCACACGGTTTTCCAATAGCGAAATCAGCAGTGGCACTCCTAGTCCTCGGTTACAAACTATGGATACTGACCACACCACTGGTAAGTACTTCAATAATATGACTATAAAAATACAAATTTTCTATTCCTCTTAAACTTAAATGACTAGGGCATCATGTGTACAAAAATGGGTTTCAAAACTTAATTTTCCACTGTGGTATTTCACACTCAAGGCATACATTTGAAAGAAAATAAAAAGTATCCTATATCTATTGTTCATTATAAAAACTCATATTGTGTAACTAACATTTTTTCTGTCCAGTATAATAAGACAATAATTAACTTGATATTATCACATATTTTGTAAATCATAAACATAGTAATTATTTAGGGTTCCATACCCAAAGGGTGTCAACAAGACCCTATTACTATGACAGCAGTCCGTCCATCAGTCCGTCTGTTCAATCACTCCATAATTGAAATATTATTTACAATACAATACAGGGGTGATGATATTCCAATATAATTGAATATTCAAGGTGTATGTTAAATCTATCATTATAACATTCCAGTCATTATTTCCAGATGATATAATAACCATCAATGGCCACTGATGATACATGATCCACCCCACCTAATAAAGGGGTTAAGAAATAATTTGATTACCAAAAATATAAAATATCCAAATGGAATGATATTGTGCATGTCTATAAAACGGACTGCAATCATGCACAAATGCGATTGTTACACAAATTGAATGATGAAAATGTAATTCCAGGAAAAATTAAGGTAATTATTCTTATTGAATTGAGAATGTTTACGAAGATGGTTGTTTAAGGATACCTAGTCTGTACGGTAATCATGCATAAACGGCTGTACTGATTCATAGGATTAATGTTATTTATCAATATTTCAATGTGTTTAAAATTATGTACTTATAATAGTCAATTTTATTGCAGGTTAAGAATTGTGTGAGAGTGTTCAGCAAAACAGTGGCAGCTACTCTTTCATACACTACTCAGTTTTGTAAGTATTTTGCTTGCAATTTAGTTTTCTCACCAACTGCAAGTTCTGTCACTTTAAAATAAATACATAAAGCATGTTACTTTTTGTTGCAGCTCATTAAGCCGATAGCAAGCCAGTCAGCCCAACTTTAAGGAATACAGAATGGCAAGGCAGAAATGGTATCATTTTTTGATGATTTATTTAAAAGAGTGTCCGTGGAGTTTCTTGCCCGTTTTCTGCATTAGACCTACGCTTTGGAGTGGGCAAATAGCTTCATATTTCTGACTGACTGACCCCTTTACAGTTCAAAAGTGCCTGTAAATGGTTTAATTGAAATAAATGCTTTGAGTTTATTGAATGTTTTTTTATTTCCATTACATGACGTTCCTTTTCTAATACACACACACCTCAGGTGTGCTATAGGTACACCTGTCTAGACACACAATCACAACGTCGGCTTGAAATAAAGCAGAACCTCTTTTTTGGAAGTCGGTTAAAGGCTTAAAAGGCTAGGTTCCAAAATATTCTGGGCTCGACAAACCTTGGCAAAAAGACCCGGTCTCATAACAACACGTGCGACAAAATGGGTAAAATTAAAAAAAAAATTAACGTCACAATGATACCTTGCACAGATCGTATAGCGATTTTTCTGCTATGGGAGATTACCGTCTGATACGTAGTATCCCTATGTAGTCTGTGGACTCGCTCGATCACGAAACGCACAGGTCGTGTGTCACATAGACAGTTTTGTCGATGTAATTGCTCATTGCAATTCTAGCAGTGAAGGAGAACGCATTCAAAATTATTTGCGCTATACTAAATAGTCGTAAAAAAATAAAAAGGTTGTTTACTTTGTAAGTGTGTAACGTGCTTACGTATTTATAGCAGTACCGAAACCGACCGAAATAATGTAAGTAAATTAATATAGTAAAAGTTTTGTTTTTCTAACTACCTAACAATTTTACAAAAAAAAATCATACATAACCTCTAAACTAACAGACTTATTGTATAAATTGCTGTTTCAAGTTTTACATTTTCGTTTTGTTCGTTATACGTTATTGATAAATTAATTATACCGTATAAATTGTTTGTAATTAACAATACATTAACAATGTTAATATAATTATGTCACGAGAGTGTACTAACACTTTATATTTTGGGTTTCTTTTTTAACACTAAAGCAACATGTGTGCTAGTCTGCTAAACGTAACATAATAGTTAATTATTATGAAGTAATTGATGGCGGTTTGTTATAATATTACTATGTACGGATTTTGCTTTAGTTGCTTTTATTTTTCTGGGTATTTACGTGGTGTGTACTAACGCTTTTTATTTTGCTACCTCTTTCAGATATATTTTTAAATATGTCAAGATTTTATAGAAGCAAAAAACTAATATCTTTATGTAGAGAAGATGAACGACAGGAATCAATTAATCGGTTGGCCAGAGAGCTCGAAAGAGAATCAGGTTTACTGTTTCAACCATCTGAAATATTGCCATCCAACAGTGAGGACCAAGATACAATTGGACATTACTAGTGTGCATATTGAACATCCAAATAATATTTCAACGGCTGGAGTGGAAACTACTGCAGTTTACACAGGTACTACCCAATCTATAATAACTACAACAGCAGTTGATATTAGTGAGATTGTTAACCCCTGCTTGATAACCCAAAACGATTCTGAAATACCCAGCAATGGAATCCTAAGTTCAGGAGATTCGAATGAAGTATCTTATCAGTTAAATGATCAAACTGGTTGCTTAGAGCCTATAGTTCTCGAAAAAGAGAATATTTCTAGTAATTTACCTGAAAAAGAGGGATTTACAAGTGAGACAAGAAAGAGGAAGAAAAATCAGAAGATGAGGCTTTTGGGAAAACATTATACGGGACATAAGGTCAACAAAGTTGATAACGTTACAAAATTAGAAGAAATTTCAAAAAGCGACAGGCAACTAAGACAAAAGCCATGTACTCACGGGGCAGAAAAGAAGTCGGACAGGAGTTATTTGTGTGCTGCAATAAATGATGAAATCAGGAAAGATTGTTTCAGATACTTTTGGCAACTACCAACATGGGACGCTAAAAAATCATACATAAACGAACTGATTCAGGCAAGAAAGATATTACGACGACGAAAAATTTCTATAGATGTACAGAGATAGTCTTTTGGGTTTGATTGCTATTTACCAGGCTTTAACGGTGACAAGGTTCGTGTTTGTAAGGAATTGTTTCTGGCGACGTTTGATTTGAAAAAAGATATGTTTCAGCTTTGGATTAGATCTAATATAAATATATCAGAAAGTAGTGAAGGAACCCCTGTTCGAAGAATAGATAAGGTCCCTAACACACCAGGAACTACGACTAGGGCACTCAAATCTGATTCTGTTCATAAGTGGCTTGAATGTGTACCGAAAGTTCCAAGCCACTACTGCCGAGCAAATAGTTCCAAGATATATGTTGAAGAGTCTTTCGAATCTTTCAGCCACATGCATTCTGTGTATACTTCATGGTGCCAGACTAATAATGTGGATGCTGTGAGGAGAAAGAAGTTTCAGGAGATTTTAAAAGAGAAGAAAATTTCTATTTTTAAGCCACGCAAAGATCAGTGTGACATTTGTGTTGGCCACAAACAAGGGAATATTCCTGACGACGTTTATCAGCTTCATATTATAAAAAAAGATGAAGCTCGAGCAGCTAAAACAGAAGCAATTAACCAAATTTCAGACGATGTGATTGTAGTATCAATGGATATGCAAAGTGTTTTACTATGTCCTAAGCTACTTGTTTCAGAGCAGTACTATAAAATGAAACTAGCGCTACATAATTATACTTTTCATGTTAAAAACGACAAAAACGTATATTTATATGTGTGGCATGAAGGCGATGGAGGAGTAACCGCAAACAATGTCACTAGTTGTATAATTGATTTCATAGAAAAATATTGTTGTCAATACAAAAAAGTAATTTTGATATCCGACGGATGTGCCTACCAGAATAAAAATAAAACACTTTGCAATTCATTATCTAACCTCAGCACTGCAAAGGGCATTATGATAGAGCAAATTATCCTAGAAAAAGGGCACACGATGATGGAGGTAGACAGCGTACATTCAACTTTAGAAAAAAAGTTTAAAGGCCCCATCTACTCTCCATCTGACTATATATCGCGGATGAGAGATGCCAGACCATCACAACCTTACATTGTACATCACTTAGAGTAAACATTTTTTAAATATTATGAGGATGTACCCGGTGGTTTTTCAAGCATAAGACCTGGAAGAAAAACCGGCGATGCAACGGTAACAGACATTAGAGGACTTCTTTATTTCAACGGTGATGTGAAGTACAAACTACGCCACACAGATGAGTGGAGCAATTTGCCGCAGAGGAGGACAAACACGGCACCCATAAGGGAACCTGTAAGCCTTTATTATGGCCCACTAAAAATTGATTCTACCAAATTTAGTCACTTACAAAGTCTAAAGCAATACATGCACCGCGATTACCACCTATTCTACGAAAATTTGAACCATTAATAATGTTCCATATTTTGATCTCCTTATTATTGATTTTGTTTGATTCAATAAAGTGATAATGTCATTTGATTATGAAATGTATTGGTTTTTTATTTCCTTTCTTATTAATTATTTATTTCTAAAAAAATAGCTATGTGTCATCGCACAGCCAGTTTCTTTAAGATTCCATATAATTATAAAGTAGTTATGTGCGCTAAATTCACATAGCTTGTATTTACGACTCAAATAAATAACTCTATGTGTCAAATTTGCCTATTATGTTTAATTTTGACATTATTAATAATTTTATCTATCCAAAAGTTATCTAAAACTACGTAAATTTGCTATATGTATTAAAGTAAAAATAAATTATTTGAATACACTGAGTATTTTTCGAGAAAATCAGTTTTTTGCGTCTCCTGTAAAGTGTGTAAAAAACACATAGTGACTTTTGCACGCGCAACGACGATATGTAATTATCACCCCTTTCTCGATCTTTTTCGCTCAACACCATCCATTTTCCACAGATTAAATTTTTCCGTATGAGGGTATTGCTGTGGTGGAAAGCGGTGAACTTTTCCTGAAAGATAATATTATTGACAACTTACAAAACAGTTTTTATGAGCAAATTATAGCGTGCCAAAATAATTGTGTAAGATGTTATTGAATATAAGAGAACCATACCTTTATATGGAATACATCCAAAATAGCACATAAAGGCCGTCTTTCTCGGCATTTTGCAAGTTTCGTCGAATCCAAATCAAAAAGGCATAATCGAGGTCCAGTATACAAAGCGTTGGGTCAATCGTTTACGTATCTTATCACAGGGTCCAATGATGAAGTAGGGTCAAACGTTTATAGCAGATATCAAGAAAACAAGCACAGTATTAGGTCGTAAAAGAGCACAAAACAGATCACCGGAACACTACGAAACAGAAAAAAAGTTTTCAAAAGTACCTACTATTTCTGACTTGCTGGCACGTTTCGTTTTACTAAATTACATAAAGTGAAAAGTTGTTATTTATTTTGCTATAAGATTTTTAAATTTATTTGTAATGTAAAATATGTTGAAATAAAAATAATAAATAATACTTATTTATGAATATTTGGTTTAATTTTTTTGTACTGTTATCAACTAGCTCTATCTATTGGCAAATAGATAAAACTATGGGCAAACTTAGCGTACCTAAACACACAGATGGCAGCACTATCTATGAAAATTTTGTTTGAAGCTAATGTATGGAAGTTTCACCACCCTGCCCATAACATCGCACTGTCATTTTGATCTCTCAATGTTTTTCGGGCTTACAATAATTACAACAGGAATTAGCGTGTGTTTTATGATAATTTAATGAACTATGTATTCAACGTGGACTGTACCTCAGTTAAAAGCTGAACTGAAGAACCGAGGAGCTTCACTAAGAGGCCGAAAAGCGGATCTAGTCAGCAGGTATTTACAGCCTATTTTCTTGTTAATAATAGAAGTAAATAACCCAATTTTATAAATAGCAACATGTCGTTCATTAGTTATCGTAGTAATTACAAAATGTTACGTAATTACACAGTAGTTTTATAACAATCCGATGTTTCATGAGCTACTTACATAACCTAGACTTTAAAATCTGAATTTGAAATCTGTTACAGAATCGAATCATTTGGTAGAAATTTGAATTTTGGGATACCTCAGCAGCATGAAACTGATGATACCAAGATGGATCTTCCACCTCCAGACAGTTATCATGACATAAATAGCAGCACAAAGCTTCCTTCTCTAACAAAGCAACATATTCATCTGTATTACAATGAGTAAGTACCTAAGATGAGATTAATAAACGTGCATTCTTCCAAATGTACCTATTCGTTTTCAATCTATACCATTTTTAAATATTTTATCTCTGTTAATACAGGTTTGATAAAAAGCCAGATGATGGTCTACAATTATATGAAGCAAGATTTTTAGTGGTGATTAGGGCTGCATCAGTTAGTGAACACACATTTATCAAAGGTCTTTGCAAAGCTTCTATGAAAAAACTGCAGTATGAGGTAAATGTCAAATTACATGCAAGCGGCCAAATTGAAGAGACTTCATGTGAATGTGTGGCTGGCGGTGGAATAACTGCCCACTGTAAACATGTAGCCATGGTACTTTATGCTGTAGACCATATGGTACGTGAAAAAATTATAATTAAATACCAAGTGCCCACAGAAAAACTGCAAAAATTTCATGTACCTAAAAAGGTGTTTAGCTCATCACCTCTAAAAACTTCAAAATTGCCAATGAAGAGAAATATAGGCAATATTGTATTTTCCCCATGTAAATTAAAAATCGATAAAATACAATACAATAACAGATTTAGGAGTTTGGTAACAAACTATGTTTCTTCAACCATGCCCACAAAGCAGCTATATGAACCAGCAAATCCTTATGCAGTTGAATGGGACCACTGCTACAGCAATCTAAGTACTGAAACGAAGTTATTGGACTCATTAAATCTATTGTCAATAAGCCCAGAGCAAGCTGCTGCCATTGAGCTTGAGACTCACGGTCAGGCTAATAATCCCAAGTGGACTATTCATCGCGAGGTGAGGATTACTGCTAGTAAACTTCACACAAACAGGTGACATAACCTCAGAAGCACAAATCAAGAAAAGTTTGCTAGCCAAATGTTGAATCCACATAAGTTTTCATCAAGAGCTACCAATCATGGCATTATTAATGAAAAAGTTGCTCTTCAAAAATACATGGAAGATATGGAATTGCAAGTGAATGAATGTGGATTGTTTATTTCAATTGAACGTCCATATCTTGGTGCATCACCCGATGGTCTCATTGATGATGAAACAATTATAGAAATTAAGTGTCCATACAGCAGTAGATATCAAAAAATAACTAATGTAACTGTGCCATATTTAGTGCAAAATGGTAATAATGACTTGAAATTAAAAAAAGGGTCCCAATGCTACTACCAAGTACAAGGACAGCTATATTGCACTGGTAGAAATTATTGCAATGTAATCATATTTACTTTTGTAGATATGAAAGTAATTTTTGTGACAAGAGATAATGATTTTATTAATGAAATGTTGACAATCATAGATGCTTTTTTTAGTCAGTTTTTTAAGAAAGCTGTTTTAAATAAATATATTTACAAAAACTATGAACAAGTAATAAATAAAACAACTTAAGACTTATTTTTTTATTTAACAATTCCTTCTGTAAAATTACATAGCATTACACAAATGAAAAATATTCTGGACAGCAATGGCACATAGAAGCATACACATCAGATTGATTTATTTATTTATGTAACAATTCCTTCTTTAAAATTACATAGCATTACACAAATGAAAAATATTCTGCACAGCAATGGCACATAGAAGCATACACATCAGATTGATTTATTTTTTTATTTAACAATTCCTTCTTTAACCCTTTATAAGGCACAGGTAATATTTTTCCCACCAACTTTTTCCAATATTTTTGGCTTAGATTGTAAAGGTACGGTTTTTATTCGTATGGCAATATTTCAATTGACTTTGAATTCAATATTTTTATCTATGGTGATGACAGGTCGCCATACTTTTTTTTCTTCGGTTGACGTTCTCAATGTGAAAAACTGGTGAATTTTTGTACAACAAGATAAATCTTCATTTTCTGCGATTCAAAACGGTAAGATGTTATTATTTCTAAAGAAAAATGTTTATTCAATTAAAATTTAGGCATATTTTCAACTTGGGAATTTGCATAATTTGATTATATGGGTTGGTTGTGGTGGGAAAAATATTCCCTTTGCCTTGGCACATGTAAATGTTATTTTTTTGTTTCTTGTAGATTTGTTCGAAAATGAGTAGAAAGATACTACAAGATTTGGATATAATCAACGAATTAAATGAGCTTTATGGTTTACCCGACGATCCCGAAGTGTCAGATGACAATTTAGAATCTGATGACGAGACTATCCAAATAAGTACCGCAAAACTTCAAAGGATCTTAGAAAACTTTGATGAGCCTAACGATGGACCTTTACCACCTACACCCGATCCACCTAACAGCCCAGCATCCCTTGAAATTCAACCCTCTGTTGAATGTCAACCTAAACCATCAGTCGAAAGTGATCGCCCTAGACGAGTAGCAAGAGCCCTTGATTTACCTAGTTCCTCTAGTACGCAGCAGACTTCAAGGACAAGACCAGAATTACCAGTAGATAATACTCATCCAAATAGCCCAGCATCCTTTGAATTTCAACCTTCTATTCAAAATAATCGCCCTACACGAGTAACAAGATCCCAAGATTTACCCAGTTCTACTAGTACGCAGCAGACTACTTCAAGATCAGCATCTCCAGTAGATAATACCCATTCAGATTCAGAAACTGACGATTCAGATGGCGAAGAGGAAACATGGAAAAAGACTAAGTGGACCACCTTTCGACCGGACCCTAGCGTTTACGATGAAATTCCATTGCAGCCCGAAAATATGTTTAGCAGCCGTATTAGACCTGTGACTTTGTTTGAAAAATATTTTACTGATGAGGTATATGATTTGATAATATATCAAACAAACTTATATGCTGAACAGAAGAATGATGCAAATTGGACAAAATTAGATAAAAAGGAACTGAAGGCTTTCTTGGCTATTTTTATAATAATGGGGTACAACATCCTGCCTTCGATGGACCTTTACTGGTCTATAGACCCTGGATTCCGAGTAGACGAAATCGCAGGCATTATGACTATAAAACGTTTCAAGAAAATATTGCAACATTTACATCTAAACGATAACACCCAACATCCCGAAAGGTCAAGTGAGAACTATGACAAACTTTACAAAGTTCGCCCGTTATTGGATCTTATAAATCACGCTTGTCAAAAGAATGCCAAAGATTCCTCATCTCAAAGTATTGATGAATCTATGATTTTGTTCAAAGGGCGGTCTTCGATGAAGCAGTATATGCCCCTCAAGCCCATCAAAAGGGGTTACAAAGTATGGTGCCGATGCGATAGTAATACTGGCTACTTATACGAATTTTACATCTACACTGGAAAATTAGAAGTGGGTACAGAAGAAGGATTAGGATTCAAAGTTGTGAAGATGTTGACAGAGAAACTGATAGATAAAGCATTGGAGGAATTTCATGTCATTGTGACATTTGATAATTTCTTTTGTGACTACAGTATAATGCAATATCTTTATGAGAATGGCATCTTTGCTACAGGAACCGTACGAAGGCACAGAAAAGACCTGCCCAAACTTGTAAAAACTAACCCGAAGCTTCAAAAAGGGCAGTACAAATGGAGAGTCAAGGGCAATGTATCTTGCCTGATTTGGAAAGATACTAAAGATGTCCTTCTGATGAGTAATGCATTCCATCCCAAGTCTGACAAAACGACTATTTTACGGACTCAAAAAGATGGCACCAAGACAGCAATTGACTGCCCTTTAGCCATAAAGGAGTACACGAAAAGAATGGGAGGGGTAGATCGCTTCGACCAGCTAAAAGGTACCTACTCAGTTGGCAGACGGAGTAAGAGATGGTGGGTCCGCATTTTCTACTTTCTTTTAGATACAAGTATAACTAATGCATACTTGTTGTATTGCCAAAACAGAAATGTGTCAAAACTCTCCACTCTTGAATTCCGAGTATCTGTTGCTAGAGGACTGGTCAGTGGATTCTCGAACAGAAAACGACGTTCTGGTCTGGTAAATTACGTCTCCAGAAAGAAATCTTGTTTATCGGAGAACCGTCAAAAGTCCTTACACGTTATTGCCGAAGAAATTCGCTACACCAACGTTGGGGACCATATGCCGGTGGAATTGCCGAGCTACAAGCGCTGCAGAATGTGCAGCACTAAAGAAAAGGACAAACGTTCCAAAATAATGTGCTCAAAGTGTGGAGTTGCCCTTTGCATATTACCATGCTTTACTGCGTTTCACAAGGAATAAGTAATACAACATCAATCCGCTTCAATCAGACTTGGTGCCTATGACACCTATCACCTACGTATCACGGGCAGAGGGAAGTGACTTCCCACCATGTTTTTTTTTTTTAATTTCATTTTTTTTTTCATTTTCTGAAAAAGCATAATAAAACTAATGTAAAACCATAATTACTTTTATTTTTCCGCCCCTAGATGCTTATGCCTTATAAAGGGTTAAAATTACATAGCATTACACAAATGAAAAATATTCTGGACAGCAATGGCACATAGTAAGCATTCACATCAGATTTCAATATTTTGAAGGTTTTTGTTAATCCAATTAGCCGTTCAATATGAATTCGGTTTTTAGCTAATTGGCGATCATGCTTTAATTTAATTCCAGGCAGTTGAGTCAAACCTTTCAAAAATGTTGGTGTGTAAATGGATACATTTTTGTGTTCAAATAAATCTTGAACATTGAAGCCTCGATCTGCCATTATTGCATCTTTCTCATCACATAAGGTCAAAAGGGAACTGCGTTCTGTTATTTGACGATCACTTGTAGAACCAGCGTATCCCTCCGAGCAAAAGGATATAAGGCCTCCAGGTGTGGCACCTACTAGAAATTTTATGGTGTTGTGATGCTTATAACTACTAAATGTAGCTTGCTGAGAGATCGGATTTTTGGGTTTTGCAATAAATATCTCTGTGCCATCAACAATCACTCTTGTATTTGGATGATGCTGTTTAAAAGATTTTGGCATGTAGTAATCTACGAGAGCCCGTCTAGGCCAGATATTTACTTGAGACCATAACTCATACACAAAATTTACCCACGTTATAAAAATATTGCCAACTTCAGTGGTGCTAATGCCAAATATTTTAGACAGTTCAAAATCTTGTTTGTTTCTTCTTAATTTGATTAACATTAAAAGTAACTGGTCTTCAACGGTTACATTAATAACTTGACTGCCTCTATAGTATAAATGATTTGCCATGGGTAATAGTGTAGATAATATTAAGTGAAATTTGTTAATGTTTTCTAAACCTGTGTAAAATAATACTGATCTAGCATCAGACAACATATCCTCAAATGAAAATAATCTAAGTATGTGAGGTGTTTGGGTTGAGGTTGTATTTTGAGCTGAAGTTGGTGCACTAAGTGAAGCACTAAGATCAGCAGTTGGTACTTCCATTTCATGTTCAAAGTCAGGAACTTCAGGTAAATGTTCTACTTCTTCAGGTATAACTTGAATAGCATCATCAAAATATAGTTGTTGCGAAGTAGATGGAAACAATTCTTTTCTAGAAGAACGTTGCAAATACCGCTGCGCCCTAGCAGCTGCAGTAGAAGTTGTTACTTTGTTCCAAGCGAAAATAGAAGGTATCGCTGACTTTTTTAAATATCTGTGTACTTGAGGCAGTCCTGAAAGTAAAAATATTACAGAAGTTAGACACATTGAACAGAACAGAATGATTGAACATTATTCTTTACTTAAACATTTTATATTAAACCCAATTCTTTACGATACACTACCTACTTCCTTTCATATAGTAAATAACATAACATAACATCACGCCTTGCTTCACCGAAGGGTTGGGCAGAGGTGTAACCTGTAGTAGGTACACCCACATTTCGCCGGTTATGTTTAAGTCCCATGTAATATAGTAAAAAAAGGTATTACTAACCTGTTGCAGGACTTATTCCTTGATAGTCTGTTTCTATAAAATGGTTAGAACATATCCTCGAACTTTCGGAAGCTCTAAAATTGCGTATCTTAGTCGCCCTTTCCCATAGTTTTTTTAATCGTAAGTCTTTAGGAAATGAATGATTTCCATTGTTATTACAACCGATTATAACACAGCGCGGCATTTTTTTGTCAGATAGCGTCCAAAGTTTTTTGTAAACAATATTTGTATGTAATTTGACAGCTAATGTCATTTTCTGTGAGCCAAGCGTTACCAGCGACGCCCTCGGCAAAAGTTGTCAGTTTTCTTCCCCATTGGGTAGATAGTACCCTTAATGATGTTATTTATAAATACAATCACACTTACCATCAGACAATTAATGAAATTCCTGCTAATGTGGATAACATTAATAAAAAACGTATAAGTATTAGAAAGGTATTTAAGGTTGGTAAAAAATGAAAAAATAAAAAGCAAGTAAAGTGGGTGATTATGTACGTATCAGTAAGTACAAAGGAACATTTGAAAAAGGATATACCCCCAACTGGTCGACGGAAATATTTAAAATTAAAAAAATACAATATACAACTCCTATTACCTACTTAATTGAAGATACAATTAGAGGTCAACCTATTTTAGGGGCATTTTACTCACAAGAGCTTCAAAAGACAAAACATCCCAATTTATATCTAGTTGAGAAAGTTCTTAAAAGTAAAGAAGACAGATTTTTAGTAAAATGGCTAGGTTTGCCTTCTTCTGAAAACAATTGGATTGATAAATCGAATATTTATTAATTGTTCAGTTCAAAGTCAAAGTCAAATAATTTATTTCAATTAGGCACAAAAAGGCACTTTTGAACGTCAAACTTTACAAAAAATAATAAAACTGATTCTAGTCGCCCATTCCAAAAGGTAGTTTTCGTATGGAGAAGAATGGGCAAGAAACTCCACCGTTACTCTTTTAAAAAAAACATTATATCTTGTATACACTTATTATATAATTATATGTGAAGACAATGCACCTAGAATAAGATTACTATACCACGATAGGTAAAAAGAATGAAAAATGAAGGAATGACATAATTATGTGATAGATGCATGGTGCTCACATACTTACAAACATTGTAAAATTATACTATATTTCCAACATTATAATAAGTAATACTAATAATAATAAGTCAGTGTGTGAGTTCAAATAATCACAAAACATAAAATAAAATAAATGTTTAAAAAAATAAAATTAATAATTATACAATTAAATTAGCAACCAGTTCGATTTTGTCTAGATTCTGAATTGACCTATGGAGCAGGATCAGCATGTTTCCAAGCATTTTTATCTTGGTTAAAATCCTCTAATTTGTAATATGCTTGCTTACAAAGTGTACTTTTTATATGATTTTTAAATTTTCTTTCATTTAATTCTAATATATCACAAGGTATTCTGTTGTAACATTTAACACAGTACCCCATAAAAGATGTATTTACTTTAGATAGTCTGAAAAATTGTTGATCTATTTTATCATTATTTCTAGTATTAAAATTATGTCTATCACTTATTTTATTAAAAAGATGTAGATTTTTTCTCACACACATAATATTTGAATAAATGAATTGGCAAGGTACCGTCATAATATTAATCTTTTTAAATAGTTCCCTGAGAGATTCGCGACGACGTAGATAATAAATGGCTCTGACAGCTCTTTTTTGTAAAACAAAGATGGATTCAATGTCAGCAGCCCGACCCCACAGTAAAATGCCATACGACATAATACTGTGGAAGTAGCTAAAATAGACCAAACGCGCGGTTTCTACATCTGTTAACTGTCTTATCTTTCTAACAGCATAAGCGGCCGAGCTTAGCCGCCCCGCGAGAGATGTTATATGGGGTCCCCATTGTAATTTCTCGTCTAGCGTGATTCCAAGGAAAACTGTTTGATTAATAAATTCCAGTTTTTCTCCATTCAATATGATGTCACATTCGCTACTTCTAACATTTGGTAATTTAAATCTAATGCATTTGGTTTTTTTATTATTTAGTACCAAATTATTTACCGTAAACCAATCTTGGACCTGAACAATAGAGCTATTCACGTCGTCAAGATTTGGTGACCGTCGGTTTATTTTAAATATCAATGATGTGTCATCTGCAAATAACACCATCTTTGGCTGATTTAGAAATAAATTCCAAATGTATCAGTCTTATGATGTGTATTGAAGAGAGTAGTCTTCTCAATTGGATTATAAATCATTTGCCATTTGAATTACATTTACCAGGATACAATTATTGTGGGCCAGGCACTAAATTAATTAAAAGGCTTAGACGTGGAGATAAAGGTGTTAATAAATTAGACGAATATTGCAAACAACACGACATTACCTATCACAAGTCTTCAAACTTAAAGGATCGTCATAAGGCAGATTTAGTTTTGTTAAATATGGGTAAAGAGCGAGCACTCGCCTCAGATGCGAGTGTAGGGGAAAAACTGTCAGCGCGCTTAGTAAGCAGCGCTATGTCAACCAAAATTAAAACTGGTTTTGGCCTAAAAAAAGATAACAAAAATTGTTCTCCTAAAATTAAACCTGGGAAAGAATTGAAAAATAAATTTAAAAATGTTATTCGCAAAACGAAGAGACATATCAAAAAATTAAAACCGAAATGCAAGAAAGTGGCGATAGAATTAGCTATGGCCGCTGCCAGAGAATTAGCTGATGATTCATCCATTAAACTTCCTCGTGTTATTCCTTTACCAAAAACTGGTGGAGTATTGCCTTTGATTCCGATTTTTGCGGGATTATCTGCGGCGGGAGCTTTAGCAGGCGGTGCAGCTGGCATTGCTAAAACCATAAATGAATTCAAGATGGCTAAAAAGTTATTCACTGAATCGAAGAGACACCATGAAAAGATGGAAGCTCTCTGCATTGGAAAAGGACTACACCTTAAACCACATAAAGATGGGCTCGGAATTTTTGTATCGAAAGAAAAAAACTAAGATATCGGCTACCCAAACGAGCCTTGACTAATTTAGACATTTTGAAGTATGGAAATAATATTCCCCATTTCAGAGGTGTCTTTATGAGAGATAAGCTCCCTAAACACCCTTTTAAAAAAGAATGTGGAGTTATAAATTTAGATAGCTCTAAAAATCCTTTTTCTCATTGGGTAGCCTATGCAAAATACAGCGATTATATTGAGTATTTTGATAGTTACGGAAATCTTAAACCTCCAAAGGAATTTTCATCCCACCATCTCGGAAAGAGTATTTTTAATCTTCAGTATCTGAGTGGAAAAGCCGTTTTTATTCTCTAGAGGATAAAGTAAATTGAATTTAGAACATCGTGTGCACTAAGTTTGTGAATTAAAAAAAACATTAAACCTATTTACTGCTACCTCTATGGTGCCGAATATATCATACAACTTTTTTTTAATTTGTTAAAAACTCAGACTCGGAACCTTCTTGGTGTTCTTTTTTCAATTTGCTTTGTACGCGGTTCTTTACGCGGCATTTTTTCACGTCATTGTTAAACCTTAGGTATATTAAAAACAAGAAACTTGAAAACAAGTGAAAAAACTAAAATGAGTGATTCTAGCGACGAGGAAGTTTGCTTGACGCCAACAGAATTGACTGAAACTGTTAATAATGCGCAAATGAGCTTTCTCCCTCAACAATCACGCGAGAAGTATTTAAAACAGTACGATATGTTCAACACGTGGCGACTAGCAAAAGGAGCCAAAACTTTCTCAGAAAACGTTTTGCTGGCATATTTTATAGAATTATCCGAGAACAAGAAAGCAAGCACTCTATGGAGTACGTATTCGATGCTAAAAGCAACAATAAAGATGAAAAAAGACAAACATATCGATACCTATCCTAAATTAGTGGCATTTTTAAAAAGAGCCTCATCTGGTCATCAACCAAAAAAATCGAAGGTTTTCACAGTATCTGATATTGAAAAGTTTCTTAACGAAGCACCCGATTCCGTATATTTGGCGGCAAAAGTAAGTCAGTTGCACATTCAGTATCTACTTAAGTATATTAATCTCAATTAAATAGTATACTTAGTAGATGTTGATAGGCATAATTATGCGTTCATATCAATTTTATTCATTTATCTACTACAATACTCTTTACGTTACAGGTTGTTCTTATTATTGGAATAAACGGAGCATGTCGAACTAATGAACTAACACAACTTAATGTCAAAAACATTGAGAAACATTCAGATGACTTACTATTAATTAATTTACCTAATACAAAGACAAAAAGAGACCGCAACTTCGTCATTCGCAAGGAATACGTAACGATTGTTGAGAAATATCAAGCCTTACGCCCGCCTAACACTCCAATCAATCGATTTTTTCTACAGTATCGCAATGGAAAGTGTGTTAGACAGCCTATGGGTACTAATAAAATTGGCAGTATCCCACGAGAAATAGCAACATTTCTTGAACTTCCAGAACCCCTGTTGTACACGGGTCATTGTTTCCGACGAACTTCAGCCACACTTTTGGCTGATTCCGGAGCTGATCTGCTGTCCCTTAAGCGCCACGGAGGCTGGAAGTCCAATGCAGTTGTAGAGGGATACATAGAGGATTCCATCCAAAATAAGTCTAAAATATGTGAAGGCATCGTAGGAGCCATTACACTGAAAGAGCCTCAATCGGATCCTTGTACTGGCCCTTCTACATCAAAAATAAGCCGTTATGAAACACCTAACCATCTCCCTCTCTCTCCAACATTCACGCCAAGGGAATCCGATGAATCGGTACAACTATTAAGTATGACAGATAGTTTACCGAAAAACAGTACACAAGTGACTAACACCAATATTACAGTACCAAACAAAAATATTACACTCAATTTAAATAACTGTAGCAACGTTACTTTAAAATTTTCTTAATTATACCTTAGTATTATTTTGTTATAATTTAAAGATTATTCTGTAATACTTACCTGTCATAATGTAGTAATTAATACCTAAACTGAAATAAAAGTGTACCTATCTTGTGATTGTAAACGTTTTTTTTTTTGCATTTAGTCATTTCCTCGCTGAGGTGGAATGAAAAGTTACGTGTTGCACTCGAGTGCAAAGATTTTTCACCTCGTGCTCTTTTGATTCCCTCGCTAACGCTCAGGATTCTAATTTTGAATCACTCGCTGCGCTCGTGATTCAATTTTAGAATCCTTCGCTTGCTCGGTCATCAAAATTGAACACGCGGTTAAAAAGCAACTTTGCACTCTTGTATAACAAATAACTATTATAAAATACTTGGGATCCAAAATTCACTATAATTATGATAATATTCAGCGTGATCACCCTTTTAATTGTGGGCATCTTTGTTAATAACTTTTTGAAGAATTTTTGGTGTAGTGAAGGAATAAAATAAACAGGATCTTCCGAAAGAGGTCAGTAGGTATAGAAGCATGTCTACTACGGTTACCATCTCTGGAAATAAATCGGAATTGATTTCATACTTTCAACCACCACTGCATTTATCAGATCAATACGAGTGCGGTTTGATATACTTTTCAGTATTAAAATCAAGACCAAATATTCCCATTAATAACAGAGGTCTGTCTGTAATCAGAGTCGAATGTGATCTTGTTCACGGATCGTACTGCAACGGATTACCAACTCATTTTATTCATGAATTTGTGTCTGATACTACTCCAGGTCATCAATGCGTGGAAATACCACAAAATGTTATTTACTTTCCAGTAAACAAAAATATAATTTCATCGGTATCTGTTAAGATTGTAGATCAATTTGGTCATTGTATTAACTTTGGAGAGGAACAAGTTCAGTTACGTCTTCATATAAGAAAAGTAAAATGATAGTATACTATAAAAATACCTCAGTGAAAACAAAACGTTTTAGTTCTTCTGCGATTGCTAAGGTGCAAAGACGTGAGAAAAAAGTTAAGAAATTGACAAAAGCAAATAAAGATTTTCTTAAAGCCCTAGGGTTTAAAGTATGAATATACTGCAGATTAGTGAATTACCGCACTTCGACACTACGATCGAAAGTTATGAAGTCCATTCATACAATCCCTACAATAACAGCTTTAGAGAAAACGATGAAATCAGAATTCCCATCCACCAGCAAGACATATACGTACTACCATCAGCCAGTTCAATTTACGTTGAAGGACAAGCGAAGCTCATCGGTAAAGATGGGAATCCGATCAAGAAAACTGTTGCGTTCACTAATAACCCTGTTATGTCTTTGTTTCAAGACATCAGATACGATGAATGGTATTGAAATAGACCGTATAAAAATTCTGGAATAACGTCAACAATAAAATCATACATCTCATTAAATGAAGCAGAAAATAAAGTTGCTGCCCTATGGGGTTGGAGTTTAGAGGGATTTCAAAGTGATGGACATTTTAGTGCTGTGATACCATTAAATAAGGTTTTAGGGTTTGCCGAAGATTACAATAAAATAGTGATAAATTGTAAACATGAGCTTATATTGAACAGAAGTAACACTAACTTCAATAGCGTTATTCTTACTGATGATATTGCTCATTTTCAAATAGACATACAAAGAGTTCAGTGGAGGGTGCCACACATAAAAGTATCAGACCGAGAACGACTGATACTTTTAAAGCATTTAGAAAGAGATAAACCTATTCAGATGGCATTTAGAAATTGGGATTTATATGAGTATCCGTTACTACCTAAAACCACAAAGCATTCTTGGTCAGTTAAAACTGCTTCACAATTGGAAAAACCCAGATATGTAATTTTTGTTTACAAACTAATCGAAAAAATAATAAAACTAAAGACAGTGCAGTATTCGATCATTGTGAAGTAACAAACGTTACGCTCTTTTTAAATTCACAGTATTATCCATACGAACCTTTAGGTTTAAAGTTTTCTGAGAACAAATATAGTATATTATACGAAATGTTTGTGAAATTTCGCCAGTCGTATTACAACTGTCCAGTAGACCCTATGCTTGACCTAAAGGAGTTCAAAAAAAAAGCCCCTCTCTTTATCTTAGACTGCTCAAGACAAAACGATAGCCTAAAAACTGGTCCAGTGGACGTGAGGTTAGAAATTGAATGTTCTACAGCAATACCAGATAAGACGATTGCATATTGTTTGATTATAAACGATCGTCTTGTGGAATACAAACCTCTCAGCAACATTGTGCGCAGGTTATCATGATTGCTATTGTGGATATTCAAGGCTTTAAAACCGAAACAAATGAATTTATAATAAAATAAATCGCTATATTGTATAATAAAACATTACAAGTGTTTTTAATTAAGCCTCCATTTCCATTTGATAAGTTAACGAAACAAGAAAAAAAACAAGTCATTTGGATTGAACGTAACAGGAAGATACACTGGCGTGAAGGGTTTGTACCCTATTCTAATTATCAAAATTTAGTTATAGATATTTTAAGAAATAAATGTATCTACGTCAAAGGTTCAGAAAAAGTGTTGTGGTTAACGAATATTTTAGAAAATAGTAATTGTAATATATTCAATTTAGAAGATAATGGTTGTTCTAGTTTGATAAGTTTATACGATCAATATAGGTAAATATTCTCAAGATTTATATAACTGTATTTATCATGACTCTGTATGTGCTTTAAAAAATGTATTGTGTTTAAATAAGTGGTGCTTTGATAATAAATTCTAAAATAAATATTTTCTTGTTTTATTTCTGTAGTTAGGTAAAACGCATCTTAAGAGTTTTTTATCCCCTCCTCCCATCTCTATCCAGTCTTTATAAGTTGTTGGCAAAAGCTGGACGATATCATTATACGTTTATAATTGTATTAGAAAGTAAATAGAACATGTCTCAAAATGAATACAAACCTCGATATGACATGTATAACACGTTTAAAATGCGTCAATTTTCATTTAACTATTACTGGGCAACGGCTGATTCAAAGAAAAGATTAGTGATGGAAATGGCTGACGCTGGATTCTTTTACTATGGAAATAGTATAAACGATAAAGCAGCATGTTTTTCATGTGGAGTTGTTATACAAGATTGAGAGATTTATGACGATCCTTGGATGCAACATGCTATACATTTTCCTTTATGTTTTTATTTGAACGCTGTGAAAGGAAGAGAGTATATATTTAATACGTATATCTCCATCACAGCATTAAACGTTGGCTGGATCTTAATCAACGCTGGTTTCATCAAGAGAGAGAATAAATTAATATTATTTACATTATGCTTCAATCATTGAAATTTGATTTGGAAGGCATTACTAAACTTATTTCAAGAATGCTAGTGGCGAGATTATATTTACTTTTTTAGACGTTGTGTGTATAAAATTGGGGCGTCTGCATCACGACCCGATAGACGTTGCGTGTATAAAATTGGGGCGTCTGCATCACGACCCGATAGACGTTGCGTGTATAAAATTGGGGCGTCTGCATCACGATCCGATAGACGTTGCGTGTATAAAATTGGGGCGTCTGCATCACGACCCGATAGACGTTGCGTGTATAAAATTGGGGCGTCTGCATCACGACCCGATAGACGTTGCGTGTATAACATTGGGGCGTCTGCATCACGATCCGATAGACGTTGCGTGTATAAAATTGGGGCGTCTGCATCACGATCCGATAGACGTTGCGTGTATAAAATTGGGGCGTCTGCATCACGATCCGAGCGAAGCGAGGCGAGTGATGCAGAAGCCCCAATTTTACCCTACTTTCGATATTGGACAAACGTTTGATAAACGTGTGATGAGCAGATCTAGTTGCTTATCATTTATATCAGGATTTTTTTGAATGTACCTATATATTTTTGTTAAAGAGTGAACGAAAGCGAAAACCAGAAGATGAGAAACAGAACTCAGAAACCGTCGCTGCTAGTCCAGAACCAGATATTGATAATTCAGATGTAAACCTACCTGGCTCTAGGAACTTACAAACAGAAATAAAAAAGGTAAAACGTTTCAGTAAATTTAATGATCAGTGGCTCAAGGAAGATGACTTTAAAAGCTGGTTACGAAAAAGTCCAAATCTGAAAGATGGAAACGAGTTAGCACTTTGTACAGTTTGTTCAACTTCAATTATTGCGCACAAAAGTGATTTAATTCGCCATAAGAAATCAGATCGTCATCAAAAAAAGACCCTGGAAATAAAAGATGTTCCTAAGATTTCATCTTATATATTACCCACAGATCTAGAAAAAAATGTTAGAAGGGCTGAGTTAAAATTATCTGGAGCATTAGCTGAAAAGAATATACCATTATCATTTATAGATACTTTAGGCCCTCTATGTGCAAACATTTTTCCAGATTCGACCATAGCCAGAAATATAAATTTGCATAGGACGAAAGCTACAACCATTCTAAAAAATATTTTAGGAAAATCTTTCATGGAGAGCACTAATCAAATGATGCGTACTAACGGATGCTTTTATTCAATAATAATGGATGAAACGACCGACCAAAGCACTTTGAAACAATGTTGTTTTACAGCTATTGTGTACGACCACGAAATTAATATAGTGCAAACAGTATTTTTAGATATGGTTGAAGTAGCTTCAGGAACTGCGTCTGGGTTGCACAGCTGCTTGATAGAAATGTTAAAGAAGAAAAAAATACCCATGGACAATATGGTAGGGTTTAGCTCGGATACGACCAATGTGATGGTGGGTGAACATTACTCAGTGTTTGCACTCCTGAAAAAAGATTTGCCACATATTGCTCTAATAAAATGTTCTTGTCACATGATACATTTATCAGCATCAAAAGCTTGCCTCAAATTACCTAGGTATGTGGAAGATTTGTTACGCTGTATTGGGGCTCACTTCAGCAGAAGCTCGCATCGACAAATTAAATTTAAAGAGTTCCAAGAAATTTTCAAAGTAGACATACACAAAATACTTGCACCAGCACAAACTCGATGGCTTTCGTTGAAAGCATGCGTAGATCGTGTATTGGAGCAATATGTTCCCCTGAAAGCTTATCTGACAGAGTCTGTCTTTTCTGACCCTTCAAAAACTACTGAAGAAATGCTAACCACCATGAATAACAACCTCACTTTGGTGTATTTAGAGTTCATGTCTTATGTTCTTTCACTGGTGACAGATTTTAATACGGTATTTCAATCAGAAACACCGCTTCTTCATAAACTGAAGCCGGAAGTGGAAAACTTGTTGAAAACGCTATCAGCAAACTACATGAATATAAATTATGTCAGATCCTGTCAAGATATTTTGTTGGCTGAATTTACGAACACAGCGCATTTCAATGGTTTAAATGATATATACACAGGCATGAAAGCTTCAGAAACTATTGAGAATTTCAAAAAAAAATCCAAATGTTCCCCGTTATGCGATCGCAGATTTTTATAAATCCTGCCAAGCCTTTTATATTGAACTGACTACGGATATTACTAAGCGTTTTGATTTTTCGGACACATTATTTTCATTTATATCTATAGTGAATCCGTCAGAAGCTCAGCAATTTACAGTCAAATCCCTTAAACCGTTGTTGCAACGATTTCCGATAATTCAAAATGAAGTGACACCTCAAAAACTAGATAACGAATGGAGGGCTCACGCGATGCTAGATTACTCTGCTCTTGTTTTGCAAGATGAGGACGATCCAGAAACATACTGGGCTAAGGTATTCCGTCTTAAAAACAGTGCAGGTCATGAAATGTTTTTAAATTTGAAATACGCAATAAGCCTATTGCTGGTTCTGCCTTTCTCAAATGCATCTGTCGAAAGAAAATTTAGCGGTCTGAAGAATTTGAAAACAGAGAATCGTAATCGTAATAAATATATTTGATTTATATGAACAGTACTTTTATTTATTTGCTGAAAACATGTGGGGAATATTGATTTTATTTTCCCCAAAATTGGGGATTTTCCGTTAGGTTTTTGGGTAATCCAGAAGTTGAAAGTTGGCAACCCTGAATTTGTTTCTTCTGTCAGATATAATAGAAGGCAATATACTCCTCGCATTTGATTTTCTTTGTAATATTTTTGCGATTTACTCGTATAATCTCCTTAATTATTACGAAATTATGTAGTGAACATCGTTTTAATAAATTGTGAATGTGTTTTTGTGTAAAACCTCAATGATAAATCAATAATAGTGATATACACACATCAACACGGTCTAGGGATATTTTTAAAAAAGCGAATTACTATCAATGTGTTAATTATTTATATGACATGTATGTATTTAAAAGATACGTTATTTAATATTCTACCATTTTTTAATAATGGTTAAGGTACTTAGATTAAAATTTCAGGATTTTATGGAAAAAAAATGAAGCATAGACGGAAACCGTATATGAATTACTTTTAATTTGTGAGTAAAAACTGAAAAAAATAGAAAAATCATTTAATTTGTGTTTATAAACTTGAATTTAGTAGTCTGAGAAAGCGCCCATGATGTTCATAACACATCGGCAACGATTCAGCATGCTCAGAACAAGGTTGTCAATGTCTTGCTGCGGAATATTGTCCCATGTCCTTCTGAGGTGCGCAAAAAGTTGATCTTCTGTAGCCAGATTTTCAGGAACTTCCTTCAGAGCTCTTCTTTGCAGCATATCCCACGCATGCTCAATGGGATTTAGATCTGGCGATTGAGCAGGCCAGTCTAAGGCCCTTTTTTTTTTTTTTTTTTTGGGTGGGAAATCATCAAATGACGTCTCCCGCTCTGGGTGGAGCGGGAGGGCGTGTCAGACTCTTACTGACTAAAACCCACCCGTGTTCCTTCTCTTGCCTGTGCAATGCCAGGGGGCCACGGTATCCCTTTCGGATTTTCCCGCAACCCCGGCAGGCAATGGTCTCATTGGACCCCTTCACTCGCTGACACTCTTTGAGGCGCGCGTGGAACACTACGCGCCGTCGACCCGGGCCTGGTCCTTACCGGACGGCGAGCTACCCATTGCTCACCGTCCGCAAGCCCGCGCCTACGGTGGCCGGGAATCGGCAATTGATTCCCGACGCCCAGGGCGTCTCCTCCTGCGGCGGCTAGGGGCGTGAGGGCGCGAAATTTGCCTCTCCCTCACGCGCTCCGCCTCCTCCTTCGCGAGCATTACTGCTTCGCAGAAGGAGGTGACGGCCTCCCATGCTCTCTCGCTCCGTACCATGGCCTGGACCAGGGCCGGACGCGAGAGATCCCCGCCACCGATCGCCTCCACGAGGACACGGCGGTGCTCTGCCCAAGCCGGGCATACCTCCACCGTATGCTCCACCGTGTCCTCCGGGCGATCCACGCAGTGATGACACCCGGGCGTTTCCTCCCGCCTTATCCGAAACAGGTACCTCCCGAAACAGCCGTGTCCGGTGAGGACCTGCGTCAGGCGGAAGGTGAGGACGCCGTGGCGCCTCTCCTGCCACTCCTCAAAGAGGGGACTTATCGCCGCAATAGTGGCGTGCCCAGCACTGGGTTGCGACAATCGCACTCTCCATGACGCCATGAGATCCCGTCGGAGCTCTGTCCGCTGTGCCGCGATTTCTCGCGGCATCGGAGTCAAGCCCCGGCGTTTCGCCTCCCCGCGCCACTCCCAAATATGCGCGAGGACTTTTGCCTCCAGATCCCATGGCGGCAATCCGGCAAGGAGGCTCGCCGCCTCACCGGAGACCGTGCGGTATCCCCGGACCAGCCGGGTGGCCATGACCCTCTGGGACGCGTTCAACCGGCGGGCAGGCCGCCGCCTCAACGAACGCGCCCACACCGGTGCCCCATACAGGGCCATGGACCGCACGATCCCCGCGTATAGCCTCCGGCAGGAGGCGTTTGGACCCCCTAGATTGGGCAGGAGCCGCTTCAAGGCAGCCCCGGCCCGGTCCAGTCTGGGAGCCAAACGTCGAAAGTGCTCCTCGAAGTTCCACCGACTGTCGAGGACGAGTCCCAAGTACTTCATCGTCGACTCGACGTCGATGTGAACCCCTCCTACCGTTATTTGGGAACCCGACGGTGGCGCGTTCCGAGGACCATGAAAACACATGGCCTCGGACTTGTGCAAGGCCACCTCGAGTCCCAACTGCCGGATTCTGGCCACGATTGTCGCAACCCCGTGTGTCGCTAGTTCGACCGCCGCCTGGTGCGACCTCCCCTGCGCCAGGACCAACGTGTCGTCAGCGTAACAAACGACGCTGACGCCATTGGGGAGGTCGGCGCGCAGCACCCAGTCGTATCCGATGTCCCACAGATGCGGCCCCAGGACCGATCCCTGTGGGACACCGCACGACATCTCTCGCCGGTTCCACTCTCCCTGGTGACCGGGGTAGATGATGGCCCTCTCCGTCAAATAGGCCTCGACCACACGACAGAGGTAGGTCGGCATCCGGTGATACCGGAGTGCCTCCCTGATGCAACTCCAGGGCAGGGTATTGAAGGCGTTGGCGATGTCTAGAGACACCGCCAAGACGACCCCACCCCGAGCCACCGCATCACCCGTCGTGAGGGCTCGCACGCGCATGATGGCGTCCACCGTGGAGCGCCCCCTGCGGAAACCAAACTGGCTCTCCGACAAATCCGGCCCCACCCGCACCAGCCGCCCGACGAGGCGGTCTGCAATTACTCTTTCAAAGAGCTTGCCCACCTCGTCAAGCAGCACGATGGGCCGGTAAGCGGACGGAGAGTCCGCAGGGCGCCCCGGCTTCTTGATGAGGACCAGCTTCCCCGTCTTCCAACGAAGCGGGAACTGGCCCCTCTCCAAGCATGCGCTTAGGAGCCCCCTTAGTCGAGGCCCGAGAGCCTCTGAGGCCAGGACCCAGGCTTTCCCAGGTAAGCCGTCGGGTCCTGGGGCGGTATTTCTGGCATTCAGCCTACGTACCGCCACCCTCATCTCTACCTCGGTCACCTCTGGAGCATCGTCGTCGTCGTCGTAGTCTAAGGCCCTAACATTATGTGTATGTAACCAAGCTGCTACTGTTCTCGCCGTGTGTGCCCGGGCATTGTCGTGCATGAGCAGGAAATCTTGCCCCATTTGTGTTCTGTGGGGCAAGATTACGGGCCCCAGCACCTGTTGGACGTATCGTTCTGCCGTCATATTGCCCCGCACCCAAACGAGATCCGTCCGTCCTCCATGACGAATTCCTGCCCAAACCATAATTGTTCCTCCTTGGTATGGGTGAACTTCCTGAGGGTTCTGGAGACGGCTCCATCGTCCAGGAACTCGCCAAACACGCGTCCTTCGTGAATCTGGATGGAAGCCGAACCTGGATTCATCCGTGAACAGCACATTGGACCATTGCTCACGGCCCCAGTCCACGTGGTTCCGAACCCATTCTAATCGTCGTCCACGATTGCCTCTCCGTAAAGGTGGGACCCGGAGTGGTCTACGAGAGCGTAGATTGCTTTCATGCAGTCGCCTTCTTACAGTTTGGTCACTCACAAGCACTTGGTGTTCCACTCGCAGCCTTTGGACCAATTGAGTCGCCGTTGCATTTGGTTGAGCTCGCGCAGTAATTTGCAAAAATCGGTCTTGTCTGGGGGTAGTGATGCGACTTGGCCCCCGGTGCCTCTCCGCTACTTCACCTGTGGCACGATCTTGAAATTACATTTTGATGGGTCCCTATGGCCTCAGCAACATTACGCTGAACAGATCCAGCTTCCAGCATTCCCACAGCTCGTAACATCTCCGCCCTCGTCAAATGTCGGCGTTGCATGGCTACAATACCTCAATTTTAACTTTATCTTTCGTTTAAAAATGAAAAAAAACTGTAACTAAACGTAATTCGTATTGTTTTCTAAATTTCGCACAAATGAAAATTCCGTCTCCTATACATCAAGACATTTTTATGCCACCGAAACAAAAGAATTTTTAATTTGGAATTAGTCTGAGATAAATTACAAACAAATCGGTGTATAAAAGATTCCAATGCGGCCAGTACTTTTCGAGTTATTTAATTGAGTATGAAATATCCCTAGACCGTGTTGATGTGTGTATTAAAATAATATCGAAGCGGTCGATAAATTAATAATATTGTGAAGTGTGTATCCGCCCACTGACCAAGTTATCTTCTGTTACAACCTACTAAAGATATATATTATGATATTTCAGAAACGAGGTATTTTATTGAAAGACAAATTCGTACCTCGTACTGTATCCATTGTACTGAGCATAGAAGACAGTGGATTATGTAAGGACATCAATGAACATACCACACCACCATCTAAGGTACTTACATAAGTAATAACAATATTATTTTATTTCTAAGTTTTGAACATTGAATGTGTGTTTAGCACAATGTTTTATTTATTTAAACATACATACATGTTAGGTGACTACGAAATGCACCATCAAACATTAACTTTCATACATTTAATAAAGTCATTGAACCTAATAATTGTTGTATTCATTGAAGTGTTTAAGGGAGAGGCCAATTAGAATTTATTTTGTGGATGGATGTAATGGATCATGGAATATTTACTTAAATTCTTTTTTTTTTCAGGTGTCAGGCTCAACTTCATTCCGATGCGGACCACACCGCCGACGACGACGACGATACTCCGGAGGTGACCGAGGTAGAGATGAGGGTGGCGGTACGCAGGCTGATTGCCAGAAATACCGCCCCAGAACCCGACGGCTTACCTGGGAAAGCCTGGGTCCTGGCCTCAGAGGCTCTCGGGCCTCGACTAAGGGGGCTCCTAAGCGCATGCTTGGAGAGGGGCCAGTTCCCGCTTCGTTGGAAGACGGGGAAACTGGTCCTCATCAAGAAGCCGGGGCGCCCTGCGGACTCTCCGTCCGCTTACCGGCCCATAGTGCTGCTCGACGAGGTGGGCAAGCTCTTTGAAAGAGTCATTGCAGACCGCCTCGTCGGGCGGCTGGTGCGGGTGGGGCCGGATTTGGCGGAGAGCCAGTTTGGTTTCCGCAGGGGGCGCTCCACGGTGGACGCCATCATGCGCGTGCGAGCCCTCACGACGGGGGATGCGGTGGCTCCGGGTGGGGTCGTCTTGGCGGTGTCTCTAGACATCGCCAACGCCTTCAATACCCTGCCCTGGAGTTGCATCAGGGAGGCACTCCGGTATCACCGGATGCCGACCTACCTCTGTCGTGTGGTCGAGGCCTATCTGGCAGACAGGGCCATCATCTACCCCGGTCACCAGGGAGAGTGGAACCGGCGAGAGATGTCGTGCGGTGTCCCACAGGGATCGGTCCTGGGGCCGCATCTGTGGGACATCGGATACGACTGGGTGCTGCGCGCCGACCTCCCCAATGGCGTCAGCGTCGTTTGTTACGCTGACGACACGTTGGTCCTGGCGCAGGGGAGGTCGCACCAGGCGGCGGCCGAACTAGCGACACACGGGGTTGCGACAATCGTGGCCAGAATCCGGCAGTTGGGACTCGAGGTGGCCTTGCACAAGTCTGAGGCCATGTGTTTTCATGGTCCTCGGAACGCGCCACCGTCGGGTTCCCAAATAACGGTAGGAGGGGTTCACATCGGCGTCGAGTCGACGATGAAGTACCTGGGACTCGTCCTCGACAGTCGGTGGAACTTCGTGGAGCATTTCCGACGTTTGGCTCCCAGACTGGACCGGGCCGGGGCTGCCTTGAAGCGGCTCCTGCCCAATCTTGGGGGTCCAAACGCCTCCTGCCGGAGGCTATACGCGGGGATCGTGCGGTCCATGGCCCTGTACGGGGCACCGGTGTGGGCGCATTCGTTGAGGCGGCGGCCTGCCCGCCGGTTGAACGCGTCCCAGAGGGTCATGGCCACCCGGCTGGTCCGGGGATACCGCACGGTCTCCGGTGAGGCGGCGAGCCTCCTTGCCGGATTGCCGCCATGGGATCTGGAGGCAAAAGTCCTCGCGCATATTTGGGAGTGGCGCGGGGAGGCGAAACGCCGGGGCTTGACTCCGATGCCGCGAGAAATCGCGGCACAGCGGACAGAGCTCCGACGGGATCTCATGGCGTCATGGAGAGTGCGATTGTCGCAACCCAGTGCTGGGCACGCCACTATTGCGGCGATAAGTTCCCTCTTTGAGGAGTGGCTGGAGAGGCGCCACGGCGTCCTCACCTTCCGCCTGACGCAGGTTCTCACCGGACACGGCTGTTTCGGGAGGTACCTGTTTCGGATAAGGCGGGAGGAAACGCCCGGGTGTCATCACTGCGTGGATCGCCCGGAGGACACGGTGGAGCATACGGTGGAGGTATGCCCGGCTTGGGCAGAGCACCGCCGTGTCCTCGTGGAGGCGATCGGTGGCGGGGATCTCTCGCGTCCGGCCCTGGTCCAGGCCATGGTACGGAGCGAGAGGGCATGGGAGGCCGTCACCTCCTTCTGCGAAGCAGTAATGCTCGCGAAGGAGGAGGCGGAGCGCGTGAGGGAGAGGCAAATTTCGCGCCCTCACGCCCCTAGCCGCCGCAGGAGACGCCCCGGGCGTCGGGAATCGATCGCGGATTCCCGGCCACCGTAGGCGCGGGCTTGCGGACGGTGAGCAATGGGTAGCTCGCCGTCCGGTAAGGACTAAGCCCGGGTCGACGGCGCGTTGTGTTCCACGCGCGCCTCAAAGAGATGTCAGCGAGTGAAGGGGTCCGATGAGACCATTGCCTGCCGGGGTTGCGGGAAAGTCCGAAAGGGATACCGTGGCCCCCTGGCATTGCACAGGCAAGAGAAGGAACACGGGTGGGTTTTAGTCAGTAAGAGTCTGACACGCCCTCCCGCTCCACCCAGAGCGGGAGACGTCATTTGATGATTTCCCACCCAAAAAAAAAAAAAAAAGGCTCAACTTCATTATTGAGGAAAAGTATAAACTCTCATACACTTACAGCAAGAATTAGCAAGCAGTACATACATAATCCATGATGAATTCCACAGGAATACATTAAATTTCACTAATCCTTACAATATATTTTCCAATTTATTTTTGCCCCATGTGTAAATATTTCATAAATGTGAATAAAGGCTATTGTCAGTTATTGTTGTAGCTATTTTATTTCGCTCTATTTACTGAACCCAATGAAAATACATTCATAATATGTTTCTCCGAAGGGTTGGGCAGAGGTGAGCCTGTACACACACATTTCACCAGTTATGTTTAAGTCCCATGTAATAGGGGACAAGCCTATTGCCATCAACCGGGCACTACTGAGAAATTCCAGGTGGAAAAACCCAATAACACTATGCCCAACCCAGGCATCGAACCCAGGACCTCATACTCAGCAGTAGCTCTTGCGACCCCTAGACCAACGAGACATAATTAATTGTTGTGTTAATGAAAAAAAAACTTCAATTCTTAAATATTTCATAATAAGTTATTTTTATTTGTAAACTACAAATAAAAATAACTTATTATGAAATATTTAAGAATTGAAGTTTTTTTTGTTATCATTATCAATTAACAAAATACGAACATACATTTATATTACTGTCGTAGAAGACTCAACAGTTTTCTAAAAAAACAATTATATTTCAAGAACTATCTTCAGTTTCTAAGTACCAGAACAGCGAGCAATGCAGCGGGTGCCTTCATTCATGCTGCCTTCATGTCTTCGTAGGTGAAACTCCCCAGGAACTCTACAGTTTTAAAACAAAATCATATTATTTTCTGTTCAAATAAAGTACTTAAACATTATGGGGTTTATTTATAAACGTTACTTAAAGTTAAGTAATGGTTAGCAACTGTATAACCATACATTTTTGACATTTGAACGTCATTTAACTTTAAGCAACGTTTATAAATAAACCCTGTGGCAAAGTAAAGTAGGCATTCATTGGGCCCATGGCTGGACAAAAGCCATTAGCCTAGTTATTGCTGCTGTTTGTATGATTTCTTCTTTATTTAGGGCTGATTTTTCAATGTCCAGATATTTTGTAATACTAAATTATGTAAACATTAGTTAGGTATACATAAAATATAATTATGATGTAGAAAGTTCGGCCAAGGAAATAAATATTCGTAATTTTATTATAAAGTAAGTTGCCTCGCTTGATTCTTAACTATGTGACAAAAAGCTTACATTTTCATTCACAGCATTTTTGCCATCTAGCCACCCAACTTCTTTGTTAGGAAATTAAGAAGATTCATGTTGGGTAGTGTACCATTCATGTATTTTCAGCTCTAGCACCGTCTGTGAAAATATTATGAATATGTTTTGTAGTTAGGTTAGTGGTTACTATAGTTTATTTCAGCATGTAGGTACTTAGTACAAAAATATCAATTAACAATTTCAGTTAGAATGTGAGGTTGACGGACATAGGGACTCACGTTATTCCTATTTATATTGGGTTACTTACTTGTAGTGATAATCTCGACGTATTTTTCGCTATTGAGCAAAACAGTATTGATTTAATGAGAGAATTTTCCAGTTCTTCCGACTTACACAAGCCACAAGAAAAATGTTCCAAAACAGCCTAACATAGGCCCATGTTTCGTATATAAAAAAGTACTCTGTGTTTCGTAGATATTAAAATTTGTAAATATAATAAAGTTTTGTGTTTGTGTTCTCAGTGTTGCCATTTTTTTTCCCCGAGTGCTATAAAAAGAAATAAGATGACACATTTTTTATAATCCGTTCAACCGATTTTGACTTCTATTGCGTTGGTGACATGACAAATGGCAGCTTCAGTAAACACTTGGTGTTGTAACCACTTTTTTGCTTTTAATGTTCAACCGAACACGAAACGGTTTATTCTTATTTCGAATAGAGTATAGTTTAGTCACAATTTTTTTTTTTCTGTTACTGACATTCGCTCGCTGTTTTGGAGGTCCATTTGAAAATTTGAGAATGAAAATAAAACAACAGGTCAAAGTATTTTTTTAAACATCATCCAACTTAATCTACAATAATTAATTAAAAAGTTAGTGAAGATGTTTGAATGTTTGTTAGATCTATACATAACTTAGGCATAACGGCAGATTTGTTTTACCCCGGTAGTATTTTCCCGTGAAATATTTTTTAGAAATGACGTCGTTTTGCGATCACGACTCGGGCGGAGCCTCTGATTGGTTTCAACATATTCATCATGGTGAACAGTTTTGCCAAAACAGCGTTCGAATCTGCAGTGGTTTCGGCATTTGAAAGAAATACATCGTAAAATCACTGACACAGGTTTTAGACAAACAATAAAACATGCCATTATCTTGTTATTTTAATATTTTCTCGAGTCAGTTTTAGTAATTGATTGTATTGTTTTCAACAAATTGATTTGACCACTAGACAAAGCAACCAGCCACTAAAAGCAACCCGCAATTTCAAGCAATTTCTTCGCCAGTAGGGGTGTCCAAACCCCCAGGTTTAGTGGAAATTCCACTAAGTTGACAACACTGCTTTTCTACGATTTTGTCATTGGCCACAGATAAAAAAACCGGGGAAAGAAAACGTTTTGTTACGTATTTCAATTATGGTAGTTTTTGATAGAAAGTGTTTTAAAAAATGGTTTTTAATTTTTCGGCAATCATTGTACATTTTCATTTATAAGCACTAGTAGAGCAACAGGTATAATTAAAAAAAAATTAAATTAAAGCACAATAATTTGGAAATTAATCATGCCTATATGGTGAAACAAAGCATATAAATTAAAGACGTATAGCCGTTTTATAAGAACAACCCTCTATAATTTCGGTCGATTAGTAAAAAATGTTTATCGTAATTCCAATTATGGCATGCGATTTAAATTGGACTTGGTTTCGATTCGGAATCGCAATCAAAAATAAATTGTGTTGCGCAATTAGGCTGCTGGTAATTGAGAAATACCCCTTACCTAGGATTGAAGAGGTTTTTGCTAAGATTGGAGGGGGCGAGTTGTACACTAAAATCGATCTAAAAAAAAGCATACAATCAATTTATATTCGAAGAGTCATCACAGGAACTAACGGCAATAAATACTCAGGGTTTATACAAATATACACGATTAGTGTACGGTCTAGCTAACGCACCCGCTATTTTCCAAAAGTCCATGGAGACACTATTAGCTGGAATAGACGGGGTCAGTGTGGCTCGATGACATTATGTATTGCGGGTCCCAATAGAAACTCACACATTAAAAGGCTAACGGAAGTTTTAGGTAGATTAAGCTTTTTGTTTTAATTATACCTAAATGAGTATCGTGCAATTCACGTAGCATTTTATATTTTAGTATAGACGGAATAACTATTCTATGAGGGCTGCACTAAAAGTATCGGGAATGGAATATTTCCACTGTTCCTGTCATATTAAAATCTTTTTAATTGAAAACTCCTTGGTTTTAAAAATCGAATACCATTTATTTATTTTAAAAAAGATTCTCGGTCTTGTCACAAGGTTTTGTCAAACTTGTTTAGTCGTTGAGAAAATGGAATTGACTCGAGAAAATTCAAGAGCGATGATTTATTATGACTTTCGAAGTGGTTTAACACAAAAACAGTGTGTTGACCGGATGATTTCTGCATTTGTTGATGAAGCCCCATCCAAAACCACAATTTATCGCTGGTTTGCTGAATTTCAACGTGGACGTGTCAAGCTCAGTGATGATCCCCGTCAAGGTCGTCCAAAAACTGCAGTCACCCAAGAAAACGTTGATGCTGTGCGTAAGCTGATTGAGGAAGATCGACATGTGACATACCGCGAAATTCAGGCAACTTTAGACATTGGCATGAGTCAAATACAAATAATCTTGCATGAACAATTAGATGTAAAAAAATAGTTTTCCCGATGGATACCGCATTCGCTCTGTGAAGAGCAAAAAGCGGCTCGCGTTACTTGGTGCGTCAGAACTCTCGAAAGATTCCACGCAGGATCCTCAAATGCTGTATACAACATCGTATCAGGTGACGAATCCTGGATATACGCGTACGAACCCGAAACAAAAAACCAGTCACGAGTTTGGGTGTTCGAAAATGAGTTAAAGCCAACAAAAATTGTTCGTTCACGGAGTGTTGCAAAAACATAAACCAAAACCGGCCATGTTACGACTATTCCTCTTGAGGGACAAAGAACGGTTAATGCAGAATGGTATGCTAGTATTTGTTTGCCACAGGTCGTTTCTGAACTCCGTAAAGAGAACTGCAACCGCATCATCCTCCATCACGACAATGCGAGTTCTCACACTGCGCACAGAACAAGAGTTATTAGAGCAAGAAAACATAGAATTATTAGACCATCCGCCGTACAGCCCCGACCTAAGCCCTAATGATTTCTATACTTTCCCTAAAATAAAGAATAAATTGCGTGGACAGAGATTTTCATCACGTGAAGAAGCTGTGGACGCCTACAAAACGGCCATTTTGGAGACCCCAACTTCCGAATGGAATGGTTGCTTCAATGATTGGTTCCATCGTATGGAAGAATGTGTCAAATTTCGCGGAGAATACTTCGAAAAGCAATAAATACATTTTTAAATAGTAATGTTGTGTCATCACTTCCTTGATTTCAGTGCCGCCCTCGTATGGTATTTGAATATTTTTACATTTCCATTGTAGTTTGTACTTATTTAATTAAGAATGTTTTCCTGTTCTATTCCTCTCGAAATATAGGTTAGCTTTTTTTTGTGGTAGTTTGTATTCAAAATGTCGGCAACATCCACATCGGCTCAGATCACGTAAGTGCACAGTGGATCATGAGCCACTGTGTACTAAACTGGTTTTTTTTGTAATATTTTGATTAAATACAGATTCTCAAATAAGTACTGAAAGTATGTATGTTGCAATGTTTTGGTAATGAATTAAATTCAAAAACATATTCTTATTTCAGAATGCCTCGTCCAGAAAAGCCTCGCACCATCGGGAATCATTCGGAAGAAAGTATGATGCAAGCTCTTCATAGCATTCAGGGCGGAATGATTGTTAGGAAAGCTTCTAAGATCTTCAATATACCTTTTACAACTTTAAGGCGTTATTGTAATAAATTTAAAAGTTTTGGGTCTGTGGAAACAATGCGCTTAATCCCTAATTATGAAGTAAGAAAAGTTTTTGATAATAAACAAGAAGAAAGCCTTAAAGCAGTCATGTCAAAGATACGGCCCGCGGGCCGAACCCGGCCCTCTTTCTTACTTTTGGTATGATTTGTAACAACTAAATTTAACTAAATAAATAAAGATGTTAAAATAATTCAGTATGTTTTAGTTTTTTTATTTGAACCTGGCCCGCCTACACATTCTAAATCTAATATATGGCCCTCTGCAAAATTGAGTTTGACACCCCTGCCTTAAAGAATATTATAAATATTGTTCCTCAATATTTTACGGGTTGTCGGAAAAAGAGTGCAGGAGAGTAGCCTACCAAATGGCGGAAAAAAATAATATAAAGATGCCTGAAAACTGGGTGAACAATAAAATAGCTGGAAAGGAATGGTTCAGGAAATTCAGGCAAAGGCACAAAGACCTCAGTTTGCGAAAGCCCGAGCCATGCAGTCTTGCAAGAGCCACGGCCTTCAACCGAACTAATGTGGAGATTTTTTATAAAAATCTAGAAAGTTTACTGCAGAGGTTTCCCGCTTTTAACGATGGAACTCGTATCTTTAACCTGGATGAAACATCGACCACTACAGTTCAAAAACCGCAGCGTGTCATTGTACCAAAAGGCCGCCGAAACGTTGGTAAAGTAACTAGCGGAGAACGTGGCACATTAGTCACTACGTGTTGCATAATAAGTGCAGGAGGAATAGCACTTCCTCCCGTTATGGTATTTCCGCGTTTTTTTTTAAATACTTACATGACGAAGAACACTCCTCCAGGAACATTGGGGCTGGCTGCGCCTAGTGGATGGATGAACACCGATATAGGTATTTCCAGACGTCATAAAACATTTCATCAAGAATACCAATTCTACAGTAGAAAACCCTACTTTACTTATATCAGACAATCATGAGTCCTATTTATCATTGAATGCTTTGGACTTAGCGAAGACTTCGGGTGTTCATATTTTGACCTTAAACCTACACACTTCCGCAAAGTTACAACCACTTGATGTCGGTATATATGGACCATTTAAATCTTACTACAATGCAGCCATTGACTCGTGGATGCTGCGAAACCCGGGCAAACCTATTACTATACACGCTGAAATTTTAATGGTTGTTTTGCCGCAGCAAAATGATTTTGTCTTGGTAGTACAATAGATTTATAAAAGAATTTAAAAAATATGTTAAGTAATGGCGAATTTAGAATTGTGTAAAAGAAAACTAGAAACCAACCTAGAAACAATAGTAGTCATACCTACAGCGCGAACGACCGGCTGCGCGAGACTGGAGCGAGCGACGCGCGGTCGTTGCCTCGCGCTACAGCTGATACCTATTCCTGAGTTGAACGAAACACAATACTTACCTACCTAAAAGTAATTCCAATTTTCCCTTCATACTTTTACGGGCTTAGGACCGTCACAAATACTTTTTAGCCACAACTTACTGAATACGAAACTGAAAAACAAGGTTATTATTTTACAAAAATAATAATTCTGAATTAGATACTTAATGTTGTATTTAAGGCGTATTTAAAAAATTGGAATCACCTTATTTACAATGATTTAAATTAACTTACCTACTTAAATGTTCGCTATTTACAAAGGTGGGGACTTACACTTCCCGTTAACGGAGTAATTGTTCGAAGTGCAAGCCACTACGTTCGATACACAATCGAGCACGTTTTAACTGATTGTCTTTCAATTTTAATAAGGCCCCTCGCCCACGGCGACTTTTTGTAGCGATTCAGTCGCGCGTTTAGCAAACGCGCGAAATTCATCAGATAGGGAGCTAGTGTTTAAGGCAAAAAAAAATGTTACTAGCTCCCTATCTGATGAATTTCCCCAGAACATTATGCCATAGCGCAATGTAGAAGACACGTGCGCATGATATGCAGTCAGTACGGTTTCGCGGCTTACTACTTTACTGAGATTATGCAAAGCGTACTGGAACTGATTTAGTCTTTTTATTATATGTTCACTATGTTTACTCCATTTCATATTCTCGTCTATATAGAGTCCCAGGAACTTTGTGTGCTTTGTTTCTTCTATCGTTTTGTCAGCGTATTTTATATTAAGTTTATCTTGGTTTATTGTTGTTATTTGACACTGAAACGTTTATTACGGCAATTCAGGAGCGTCCTGTAATATGGGACTCACGTCTTCCTGAGTATTCGAATAAGATTGCAAGGTATTTTTGTGTCGTAACTGCATCGCGACCGAATCGCGTTTGCATCGCGACTGAATCTGGTCCCGTGGGCGCGGGCACACAGCTAGCGACTGCTTCGCGTCTGTATCGATGCTACGCGCGAGAGCATCGTGACTGCATCGCTACAAAAAGTCGCCCGTGGGCGAGGGCCCTAAAGTGTCTCTGTCACGTCTTACGGTATTAAAAGCGTGCACTATCGCAGTTATTAACGCGTCGCGAGTTGCGTGTTCTTCACGATACACGAGGCGCTTGAGCTCAGACCACAAGTAAAAGTCCAACGGAGTCAGGTCCGGGCTTCTAGCTGGCTAAGGCACTGGCCCGCCGCGTCCGATCCAGCGCTGGGGAAACACCGAGTCCAGGTGCTCTCGCACGGCACGCTGATAATGAGCCGGGCACCCGTCATGCTGGTAGTGGAGGTTGTCCTCGGACACCGTTAGCGAAACGTCTTCTAGTAAGTCCGGGATAACGTTACGTAGCATTTCCAGGTAAGTTGCACCTGTCAAGTGTCCTGTCACAAAATGCAGTCCGATAACTTGGCCATTAATAATGCCGGCCCACACGATAACACTAAAAAGCACCTGATGAGCACACTCGCGAATAACATGTGGGTTATTAAAAGCCCAAAAATGTTCGTTGCGCTGGTTGAACAGTCCAACTCGCGTAAACGTAGCCTCATCCGTCCACAAAATGTTCAGATTCTGATTGTTTATCAACCACTGACAAAATGCTATTCTGGCCGGCGAGTCATTTTCGTGAAGTGCATGAACTTTCCGAAAATGATAGGGATGAAGTCCTTCGCAGTTTAATAATTTCCAGACGTACTGGCTTACGTCAAACCTAGCCGCAGCCATACGCGTACTTCGGCGAGGATCCCGTTCGAAGTAACCAATGATCTCCTCGTCGAGCTCTGGCGAATGAACGGCCGATCGACCTCTCCCCTGTGCATGCGCTGGTGTCTGAAACTGCCCGTGATCGAGTAGCCGCTGTGTCGCCGCTACGATCGTCCGGGCTTGTGGGACTTGGGGGTTCAGAACCCCGCGAAGACGAAGCGACTCCATGTGTTGCGGCTCCGCGTAAAGTCGCCGGGAAGCGTGGGAGTTATAATTAGCCCTAGCGTACAGTTGTACCATAGCGAGGTACTCCAAATTTGAATAATTGTAGTGTCGATCCATTTTTGCACGAAAATCACTTATCACGATATCGCACGAACAACGGTACGACGGTCGCGGAACAACTGACTGAGACGGCCGCGGTGCGGCGGTGATGAGTGGGGAGGCGCTAGTCGTGTGCAGACTAAATTATGCCGTTTATTGCTTTGATTACTACGCGTTACAGCTTATTTTGCTCTGAACATTTGCGAATCGGTATTCGCTTTGTCGGCACCGCCAAAGAAATAAATAATACTACAAACAGCGCGCAGAGCAGAGACGCGACTCGGCGGCGTGCGAACTAGTTTATGCCGTATCACTACGCGTGACAGCTTATTGTGGTCTGAACATTTACGAACTGCACTTCGCTTTGTCGGAAGCGCGCAGAGCCACGCATGCGGTTCGAGAAGTACCTACGTTATGTCTAGTGGTTACTATTGTTTCTCACGCTTTCGAGTTTATGCATATTTTTTTTAATTATTTGAAAAAAATAACTTTTGTTTTTCTTTAGTTTAACTCTATGATTCAATAGTACTACTAAGGGCAAATCGTTCTGCCGCGGGAAATTTACCATTAAAATTTCAGCCTGTATATGAAATAGGTGAAATCGTGGGTGTTGCTTTCCTTAAAGTAATGACGCCTGTAAACATAATCAACTCATTCAAGAAGTGTGGAATTTATCCGTTTGACCGCAATTTATTTACTGACGATGATTTTATGCCAAGTTCCGTAACTGATCGCCCGTATCCTGACGATGAAGAACAAAGGCCAAGTCAGATCGTGATGTCAAGTGTTGTTGCTGGAACAGACCAAACTCACATTAGAGATGAAGCTTATGCTAATGCCGTGCAGCGAATTCAAAGAGTGCAATCGGATGACACTGTGTGTTCAAAAAGTGAGGAAGATCTTGTGCCTGTCGATGCAACAACTATCCATATTCCAGAGAACGAAGATGGTGACACTTCCGGTCAGTCAACTACATTGCAGATAAATGCGGAAAGGGAAGGTTCACCTTCAATACTTGACTCTGTGAGCCAAGATGACTTTGCAAAAACAGTTTTACAAATTGAACCAGAAGTAACACCCGGGACATCTTATATGTCTGCATTACTGGAACAAGTCAACGGCACAAACTCATTAGGGTCTGAAATGGTAATGGGCGTTCCTCAAGGTTCGATATTGGGTCCATTCCTCTTTTTAGTTAATATTAATGATTTACCCCAATTATTTCTAAATCAACCAAAGATGGTGTTATTTGCAGATGACACATCATTGATCTTTAAAATAAATCGGCGATCACCAAATCTTGACGACGTGAATAGCTCTATTGTTCAGGTCCAAGATTGGTTTACGGTAAATAATTTGGTACTAAATTATAAAAATCTAATGCATTTTATAAATTACCAAATGTTAGAAGTAGCGAATGTGACATCATATTAAATTATTAAAAAAGATCCCAAATCATTCTGGCAGTATATTAGGTCTAAACGAAGTAGGTTAAACAAGCAAATTATCATAAAGAATGGTCAACATCTTTCGGATGAGGAGTGTGCTCGACAATTTGCGTCATTTTTTGAATCGGTGTATAATAAAGAGCGGCCGCGGCTGGAGGCGCGGGCGGCGGGGACGGATGCGGAGGCGAATAGTGCGCGAGTGCACATCGAAACCCTCAGTCTCCAAGACGTAAGGGAAGCGCTCATAAGGCTCAAGCCCAAGCGCTCATCTGGCCCCGATGATATTCCGGCTTTTCTGTTCCGAGACTGTGGCAGGGTGCTGGCTGAGCCCCTGCATCATATCTTTAATACTTGTTTAAAACAAACAACGTTTCCGTCGAGGTGGAAAATCACGCGAGTGATTCCGGTTCCCAAGGGTAAGGCAGGTCCGGATGTCAGTGGCTACAGACCGGTGGCAGTGTTGTCGACACCTGCAAAAGTGTTCGAGTCTGCCATCCAACGCTGCGTGCAGGCTCAAGTGAGCGCACAGCTATCGGACGCGCAGCACGGGTTCCGGCCGGCACGCAGCACTGCCACTAATCTGCTTAATTTCATGGCGAGGGTGGTGCCGGCGGTCGATGCTGGTGTGCAGGTAGACGTGGCATATTTTGATTTTAAGAAGGCGTTTGATACCGTCGACAATGATGTACTGCTAATGAAGCTGGCAAAAATTGGCTGCACTCCGACCCTCTTACAGTTCTTCGCCAGTTACTTGAAAGACCGACAGCAGTACGTTGACTACAACGGGATCGAATCCGAGCCATACTACACCAGGTCAGGCGTGAGCCAGGGCAGCAATTTGGGTCCTCTCGAATTTATTTTAATGATAAATGACTTACCAGACGTAGTCAAACATAGTTTATGTTTATTGTTTGCAGATGACCTCAAATTGCTGCTCGAGGTCAGGGGTGAGTCGGACTGTGAGAAATTGCAGGAAGACATAGATAGAGTGGTAAAATGGAGCCATGAAAATAAACTCTATTTCAATACAGCGAAATGCTCAGTGATGACATTTACGCGAGCGAAGACTGCCTTAGCCTACGAATATAAAGTAGAGGAAGTGCCGATGCAGCGAGTGTCTCAGGTACGAGATCTAGGAGTACTGCTTACCCCGGATCTAACTTTCCGGGATCATATAGTTAAAACTTGCAAGGCGTACAGGAACCTGGGTTTCGTGCTGAGACAGTCGTAGGGATTCACCAACATTACCACGCTCAGAGTGCTGTATGACGCTTTGGTAAGGAGTCATTTGGAACAAAGTGCGGTGATTTGGGCTCCCCATGAAACGAAATACAATGTAAATATTTAAAATAAATTTACAAGACACTTGTACTTCAAAATTTATGGGGTTTACCCATTTTACCCGCTGATGTATCCTACACTGTTTGTACTGGGTATGGTGGGGTACAACGAACTCAGAGTGCGCAGAGAATTTACTCTCACGGCCTATGCGCTAAAGCTCCTGCGTGGAGTAGCACATAACCCGGGTGTACTGCGTCATCTGAAGCTGTGCGTGCCAGACCAGTACGTGTGGAGGCGGCGGCGACCGCCACTGCTGGCTGTACCTGCAGCCAAAACCAACCTGCTGGCTAAAACACCTCCCACCCGGACAATACGGGTTCTAAACGAAGTGCATGAGAGGATTGACATATTTTCGTGCAATCTGAGTGAATTCGCAAGAATTTTGTTAGTTATATTTAAATAGGTTAGGTTTATTATTTTTAATTTTTTATTGTGTGTACATAAATAGTAAAGTAAATAAAAAGGTATTATTAATATTTGTATTTTAGGTTAAGACGTAACATGCAAAAAAAAAAAGTTTATTTTCATCCCACCATCTCGGAAAGAGTATTTTTAATCTTCAGTATCTGAGTGGAAAAGCCGTTTTTATTCTCTAGAGGATAAAGTAAATTGAATTTAGAACATCGTGTGCACTAAGTTTGTGAATTAAAAAAAACATTAAACCTATTTACTGCTACCTCTATGGTGCCGAATATATCATACAACTTTTTTTTAATTTGTTAAAAACTCAGACTCGGAACCTTCTTGGTGTTCTTTTTTCAATTTGCTTTGTACGCGGTTCTTTACGCGGCATTTTTTCACGTCATTGTTAAACCTTAGGTATATTAAAAACAGGAAACTTGAAAACAAGTGAAAAAACTAAAATGAGTGATTCTAGCGACGAGGAAGTTTGCTTGACGCCAACAGAATTGACTGAAACTGTTAATAATGCGCAAATGAGCTTTCTCCCTCAACAATCACGCGAGAAGTATTTAAAACAGTACGATATGTTCAACACGTGGCGACTAGCAAAAGGAGCCAAAACTTTCTCAGAAAACGTTTTGCTGGCATATTTTATAGAATTATCCGAGAACAAGAAAGCAAGCACTCTATGGAGTACGTATTCGATGCTAAAAGCAACAATAAAGATGAAAAAAGACAAACATATCGATACCTATCCTAAATTAGTGGCATTTTTAAAAAGAGCCTCATCTGGTCATCAACCAAAAAAATCGAAGGTTTTCACAGTATCTGATATTGAAAAGTTTCTTAACGAAGCACCCGATTCCGTATATTTGGCGGCAAAAGTAAGTCAGTTGCACATTCAGTATCTACTTAAGTATATTAATCTCAATTAAATAGTATACTTAGTAGATGTTGATAGGCATAATTATGCGTTCATATCAATTTTATTCATTTATCTACTACAATACTCTTTACGTTACAGGTTGTTCTTATTATTGGAATAAACGGAGCATGTCGAACTAATGAACTAACACAACTTAATGTCAAAAACATTGAGAAACATTCAGATGACTTACTATTAATTAATTTACCTAATACAAAGACAAAAAGAGACCGCAACTTCGTCATTCGCAAGGAATACGTAACGATTGTTGAGAAATATCAAGCCTTACGCCCGCCTAACACTCCAATCAATCGATTTTTTCCAATGGAAAGTGTGTTAGACAGCCTATGGGTACTAATAAAATTGGCAGTATCCCACGAGAAATAGCAACATTTCTTGAACTTCCAGAACCCCTGTTGTACACGGGTCATTGTTTCCGACGAACTTCAGCCACACTTTTGGCTGATTCCGGAGCTGATCTGCTGTCCCTTAAGCGCCACGGAGGCTGGAAGTCCAATGCAGTTGTAGAGGGATACATAGAGGATTCCATCCAAAATAAGTCTAAAATATGTGAAGGCATCGTAGGAGCCATTACACTGAAAGAGCCTCAATCGGATCCTTGTACTGGCCCTTCTACATCAAAAATAAGCCGTTATGAAACACCTAACCATCTCCCTCTCTCTCCAACATTCACGCCAAGGGAATCCGATGAATCGGTACAACTATTAAGTATGACAGATAGTTTACCGAAAAACAGTACACAAGTGACTAACACCAATATTACAGTACCAAACAAAAATATTACACTCAATTTAAATAACTGTAGCAACGTTACTTTAAAATTTTCTTAATTATACCTTAGTATTATTTTGTTATAATTTAAAGATTATTCTGTAATATTTACCTGTCATAATGTAGTAATTAATACCTAAACTGAAATAAAAGTGTACCTATCTTGTGATTGTAAACGTTTTTTTTTTTTGCATTTAGTCATTTCCTCGCTGAGGTGGAATGAAAAGTTACGTGTTGCACTCGAGTGCAAAGATTTTTCACCTCGTGCTCTTTTGATTCCCTCGCTAACGCTCAGGATTCTAATTTTGAATCACTCGCTGCGCTCGTGATTCAATTTTAGAATCCTTCGCTTGCTCGGTCATCAAAATTGAACACGCGGTTAAAAAGCAACTTTGCACTCTTGTATAACAAATAACTATTTATTAATATTAATATTAAGTACATATAATTCTGTAAGTAGTCTTTACATTGTGTTTAGTGTTGCTTTGTATATATTTTGAAAGTTTAGTTCGCAAACCACTATTGTATTGGGTCTTCCTGTAATGATAGTGTGTAAGTTTAGTAAATAAATATTGAATGTTGAAATACTGGAATTTATTAATCAAACAGTTTTCCTTGGAATCACGCTAGACGAGAAATTACAATGGGGACCCCATATAACATCTCTCGCGGGGCGGCTAAGCTCGGCCGCTTATGCTGTTAGAAAGATAAGACAGTTAACAGGTGTAGAAACCGCGCGTTTGGTCTATTTTAGCTACTTCCACAGTATTATGTCGTATGGCATTTTACTGTGGGGTCGGGCTGCTGACATTGAATCCATCTTTGTTTTACAAAAAAGAGTTGTCAGAGCCATATATAATCTACGTCGTCGCGAATCTCTCAGGGAACAATTTAAAAAGATTAATATTATGACGGTACCTTGCCAATTCATTTATTCAAATATTACGTATGTGAGAAAAAATCTACATCTCTTTAATAAAATAAGTGATAGACATAATTTTAATACTAGAAATAAAGATAAAATAGATCAAACATTTTTCAGACTATCTAAAGTAAATACATCTTTTATGAGTTACTGTGTTAAATGTTACAACAGAATACCTTGTGATATATTAGAATTAAATGAAAGAAAATTTAAAAATCATATAAAAAGTACACTTTGTAAACAAGCTTATTACAAATTAGAGGATTATATCCAAGATAAAAATGCTTGGAGACAAAATCGAAGATCTTCAGCGGGGAAGCCTTAAAACCACGATAGAGGTAAAAAAACGTACCAAAAATCGATAATGAAACTAGAAGTGACTTAATAAAAATGGTTACACATTTGTCAAATGAGACTAAATGCCCTATCCTACAAAACGAAATCAAAGACATTTTCCGAATCCCAAACAAACGCAGCGACTTAAAAAATGGACCGATTGTCGTCGAACTAGCATCATCAATATTAAAAAGAATTAAAAACTAACAGACTTAAAATAATAATATGTACAAGGATATATTACATAAAAAGTGGGGGGAATAATTATAGGGCATCAAAAAATTCTTCCGCATCGCTGTCAACAGGAAAAATGCCCAAAAGGCTGGCTGCATTGCCACGTTGAATGGCAATGCTGATTCTTTGGCCAAAGAATAGGCCAGCCCTCTGGTCACGTGAAGAGTCGACCAGCCGCTTGGCGATGTCTTGAAAAACTAAGTGGGCACTCGGACCCCATGGCCCTGTGTTTCAACCCCAAACGGCTCAAACATAATAATATAAGTCCCAATAAGATTGGACTATTTGAGCCGTTTGAGGTTTTCCGCACCTGCAGCAGCAGCCCCAGCACAGCCCGCCGTGCTAGGAAGATGGGATGGCGCAAGGGTGTCGACGCACGTTGCATCCCACACCAAAAGGCCTACCTACCTTCCAAGGCATTATGGTCATTCCGTCTGGTCTCTTCCCATCGTCGCGTGCCAAACCATTGGGTTCTAAAACAGCTGGCACAACAGCAAGACAAGTGACAAGAGCACGACGGATGATGTCATTGATGCTGGCGTGCCGTGCTATCCGGCCTGCGCTCTTACTGCAGGATAGGCCATGGTGTCCGAGACAGTCGACACCTTCACCGCATCGGCAGCGATGCGGAGCCACACAAGGAGCGCCCAGACGCAGACAGGTATCGAGCCGAAAGTCATCAAAGTCATCTTCTTATTAAAAAGTGACTTTTTGAAATCAGCTCGCATGTACAACAGAGGAAACAAAGATAAAAGATGCGCAAAACATCTAGGATTCACTACTAATGAATACACCCCAATCTACGTCTCCGAGCAGCTAACCACCAAGGGTGCGCGTTAAATCCAAAGTCTACAAACACTGCTGGACTTCCTTTGGCCAAGTCTGCGTCAAAAAAGATGATGCCTCGCCAAAAATAATAATAAAGTGCGAAATGCAAATTACTAAGCTTATGCAACAAATTTGACTAGTCCTAATTGATCACTACGTCTCATGTAAAAAATATAAGCATAATAGTCTCTATTACTGTTATATGTTAAATTTTATTAGCTATAAGGTTACTATTAATATGTTAAAATTAGTTATCATTGTAACGTAAAATGGGGCGGACGATACGCTGCTTTACAGCAAACCCTCCCTGGTCCCTCTGACCAAAGCGTCACTACATTTAGTGACGCATTAGACCTCCCAGCCGTCGTGCGGGAAAGCCCGCTAAGCCCGTCAGTGTCCATGGATACAGACGAGCGCATCTCCACCGCTTCAAAGCGCCCCGTTTCCCCTTACCTGTCAGACGAAGAGGCAAAATTCTCTTCTTCCTATTCCTCCCATTCCGACGACGACGGATTCATCCCCGTCCAAGGAAAAGGGATGAAAAGGAAGAATAAGAAACAGAGCTCCACCCAGGCCAACAAGGTCGTCGCGGTAGAGGACTCTGAGTCGCCCCTCCCTTCCCTAGCCCTACCCACTACTTGTGCCCCCGTAGCTTCTCCCTCCCCCGCCCCCCGCCCGATTGCGTCAACCTCCGCACCGGTTGCCCCACCCCACCTACTTCTGGGCCAAAAAAGGTCCCTCCGCCACCACCCGTGTTCGTACAGGACAAGGGGAAATAGACGGATATTTCCAAGTGGTGTTGCGATCAAAAGATCGCATACACCAGTGCTAGAAACACCCAGCAGGGTATCAAAGTTAGCGTCCCTACGTCCCGTGACTATAGGGCATTTACATCTCTGCTGAGAGAGAGACGTGTGTTATACCACTCGTTCTCCCTCCCAGAAGAACGTCAGATCCGCGTAGTATTTAAAAGGATCGCGAAGGAAATCCCCCCTTCGGATATCCTAGCCGACCTTCAGTCGCAGAAGATCCCAGTAGATGAGGTCCACCGTATACACCGCGGCAAACGCGGTGAGGCATACGATATGATTCTCGTAGTTTGCTCCTCGGTAGAGGGTCACCACCCTATCTTCCAACTTAAGTCGTTATGTTCCCTCGTGGGTTTCTCGATAGAGAAGCCCTGAAAAAGTGGTGCCATTGGTCAATGTCACCAGTGGCAGTTGTACGGCCACTCACAGCGGAACTGCCACGCAAAACCCAGGTGCGTCAAGTGCCTGGGCGAGCACGGCACTCCCGAGTGCACCCAGCTAAAGGACCACTCATTATGCCCCGACCCACCCAGCTGTGTCCTCTGCGGGCAAGTAGGTCACCCGGCTAATTACTGCGGCTGCCCAAAAGCCCCCAAGTCCACGTCCCCCAAACTGACCAAACGTTTCGACGCGCGTCAGCAAAGGGAAGCTCCTTCCGGGTTTAAAGTACCCTCAACCCAAATGCCCCAGAGACTAAGCCCTCAGAGGCCGAGTCCGTGGGATAACCTCCACCACCAGCAAGCTTTCTCAGCCCTGGCCCCCTCTCAATCCATACGCGCCTCTCAACCCATACCCCCCTCTCAACCCTTACCCCCTCTCAACCCATACCCCCCCTCCCCCCGCGCTAAGGTTAGACTCCATTGAAACGGTGCAAGAGCTTAACTCTGACCACCGCCCAGTAGTCATAAAAATGGCCCCCCGCATAGGTCTCCCAGACCCCTCCCAACCCGCTCTCACTAAAAGGGTAACGGACTGGAAGAAAGTAAGCACTCAGCTGAAATCCAACACGTCTCCCCAATTGGACGCCATCCCCGACAAATTCGACTCTATCGCGGACACGACGGCCGCGATCGACTCACTCACGGAGCACGTACAACCAGTCCTGAGCGACTGCTCTAGGGAGGTCTCAGCGTCGGGCGACCCTCGCTGGAGCCTGCCGGACGATGTACGTGCGCTGCTGACTGAGAAGAACGCGGCCGTTCGTGCCTACAGCAATTTTCCCTGCTCCGCTAACAAAGCCCATATGCGCTATTGTAGCGTTGTGAGGTTCACAACTAATAATAGTCGAGTGTTGCTGAAAAATCACAATTAGTAAGCTCCTAATCACATCACTAGAATCGGGGTACAACACTAATCTTCCGGAGACTCCAGTGTTGCCAATTTAGCTCTTTTAGAGCTAAATTTAGCTCTATTTTCAATTAATCAGCTCCATAAAAACGATGTTAGCTCTTTAGCTCTTTAATTTTAAAATTTCAGCTCCATTCCAATGCATGAAAAACAAACTTCTGTTCTTCAAAATGTTAGGTGTGTATCCGAATTTCATGCAGACCAACGAGTAAAATAATACATCGAGCCATATTTAGTCTGTGATTTGAACTACGGGCGGGGAATTACCGTATAGTTTTATTTCGTTCGTTTCATTTATGTACTTACTACGTTTCGTTCGATAATTCATTCTTTGATTTTGATAATTGGTGTACGATCGTGGTGGAGTACTGTGTTGATTATTTGTGTAGTTGTAGTGCGAATTACAATAAATTAGTATAGGAAAGTGCAACAAGCAAAATGTCATCGAGTAGGCCATACACACAAAAGTTCCGTAAAGAATGGCTCTCCGAGACTGCTTTTGAAGGTTGGTTGAAAGAAGTTAGTAATGACAAAACCAAAGCATATTGCTGGGAAGCACTTCGGTTTTCTCCCCAGCTCTGATTTATAGTAGGTATTTTTTTTTGGATAGAGTAGACCATTTCTATTGTATTTTTGAAATCCCCAAAATAAGCAAAACCATAGGTGCCGAGAAAAAAATTGCCAAAGTTTCAAAAAAATCGCCAAAGTATTAAGGGCGGGGAAGATCACGTGGCGGGTCTAAATTAGTTTCCAAGCAATACTAAGGTCAAACACATCGTCAAGGTCAAGGTCAGCACCCAAAAGTCAAGGTCTTACACATCAAAAGTCAAGGTCAAACCTTAATATAAAACCTTAATATATAATTTAATATGCTCAAATCTTGGAATATTACCTTGTAACAATCAAGGTTATTTTTAGTAAAGCGTTGTCGACGGAGCCCCGCTTTGCGGGGCTCCTATTTCTGGGTGGTTTAAAAAAAAATAACCACGAAGGGGATGGCGGGGTCTATTCGCTCGCTACGCTCGCTCACTAGACCCCGCCATCCCCTTCTAACCTAACCTGTCCGTGTCGGGGTGCCCCAAGTCCCGAGCTCGCTTCACTGACATTAGATTACGTTTCGTTACAGACAATCTTTTAATAATACAAATAAAACTATATTTTTTTAATTTAATTTACTATATTATTTACTTTATAATTAAGTTAATTGCGGTAGCAACTATTTAAAAGTGAACGTGAGTTAAAAACTTACAATATTTATATAAAAAACCATAGAGTCCGCTGTCACTTTGTCTGAACGTAAAATGGAACAACCTAGGAGTGAAACTCGTACATTATCTGTGGTAAAATGACAATTAATTTACGTAAATTTGTTAAAATTTCTGAAACTAGGATTTTTTTTCTCAAAAACTAGGCGTTTGCTCAGTGTGAAATTTTGGGAAAACGTTTTATTTGAAGACATCTACACACTATAAAATTCTGAAGCTCCGCACGATTGGGGAGAAAAACGAAGTGGAGCCTATTGCTGCTATTGTCGATGTGAATTAAATGCGAAAAAAAATGATTTATTGAACCACGTTACACGCAAAAAACATATCAAAACTGCAGAGCCATTTACATCACGACAACAGAAATTGGTCTTCCAACCCAAACCTAAAGGAGATGTTTCAAAATGTATGGAGCCCCGGCCACCTCTTTGTACACCATATTAAAAAATGGAGAAACACAATTAAAACAGTTTTCAATCATCCAATTACTTTAAGTTGGCTTTGTTTGGTAGTAAAACACAAGAATGTACACTTGAAATTGCAACACATAACAAAAACCCATCATGGCGGTAAGCTGTCATGTTGATTGATTAATGACGTTTGACATATTTATTTTGTCTTAGTTGTCAAATCACTACGTTTCGTTCAGTCTTTTGTAATATTATTTTAGATCTAGTTGTAGTTTGTTTATATATTCCAGATGTCATAAAAAAGCAAAAAACATTTAAGATTTTTACATAGGTACAGATACAGACAAGAACAATGTAGCGATCTTTTGATTCATCTATCAAAAGTAAGTAAACAAACAAATGTAGATACAAATAAAACAGCAATTTATGTTTTATAATTCATTTATTGGTTTTTCCATCAGGATGGGACTTAAACTTATTTGGCGAAATGTGGGTGTACTATTAGGTACACCTTTGCTTAACCCTTTGGGCATTACAGGCGTGATGTTAAATATAATATACAATTCATTATTACTTTTTATTCAGTTTCTATGTCTTCTCTAACCAAGATATCATCCAAAAATGAAGCCGGTGCTGCAATAGTGGCCTGATGCCGAGCCCAACCCAGAAACCAAACAGTCCAAAAACGAAAACCAGGTCAACAGATGGAAAAGAAACGGTACAAAATCCAAAAAACGAAAGCGAAGTTGTTAAAAAAACTCGAGAAATTAAAACAATACGAATATCAAACCGCGAACGACATCAAAAGCGACTGAAGTGACAGTAGACAGTTCACGATCTATGACACAGACTACATAGGGATACTACGTTACATCTATGATCAATGGCCGATCTATGATTTACTGTCATTGTTTTTAACCACAGAGTACCTAAACTGGCGAGACGCCATGTTGAAAGTCGATAAAAATAATTGTTAAATATCAAATTATTACAAGAAAAGTATGCATTTTAGGAATTTATCTGTATTTTTCCCGAATTCCATAGATTTTTCTCGATTTTTCGAAGTACTGTTCACATAGTGGGCCGGATTTGGAACAACTCCTTTGACGATGCAAAAAGTTCAGCTGAGGCTTGTTTATCATTATTCATAGCTGCTCATACTTCTATATTGTCGGTAGATCATCTTGGAGTTCTTTGCAAAAAATAATTCAAAAGCTAATTTAAAATCCACCGAACTAAGTGCACCGCAGTAATAAAGAATGTACTTGCACCACATTTTATTTCTGTCCTAAGAAATGATATTGGAGATGGACCATATAGCTTATTGCTTGACGAGAGCACCGATATAAGTGTAACCAAGTTACTAGGAATAGTAGTGCAATATTTTAGCAAAACATCATTCGAAATTGTCACTTCCTTTCTTACGTTAGCAGAGTTAAACAAAGGGGACTCTGAATCTATTACAGAAGCTGTAAAAAGTACTTTGCTGTCATATGGACTTGAGATCAAAAAACTTTGTGGTATCGGAGTTGACAATGCAAATGTTATGACAGGAATACACAATGGAGTATACCAAAGACTGAAATTGGATGTACCTCATCTTATTATGATCAAGTGCTCTTGTCATTCTATACAACTCGCTGTTTCTCATGCTTCTGCCGAACACTTACCCAGACATTTAGAATATCTAGTTCAGGAGACTTATAATTGGTTTTCAAAGTCCTCAAACAGGCAAAACGAGTACAAAAATCTTTATTTGACAATAAATTTTAATGACGAAGCACCTTTAAAAATAACTCAAGCCTGTGCCACGAGATGGCTTTCAATAGAACCAGCAGTAAAAAAAATATTGGACCAGTGGACAGAATTAAAATTACATTTTAACCTCACGAGACGTAGTGAAAATTGTTACGCCGCAGAAACTCTATACAACCTATACCAAAATCCTACAAATGAAGCGTATTTGCTTTATATTCATTCTGTTTTGGAACATTTGCAGTCTCGTGAAAATATTCCAATCGAACAATATTGACCCTAGTAAATTATTAAATGATTTCTTAATTACCATTGAATCTCTTGGTAAAAAGGACCTTAACCCCAACAGACAAATTGATATATTCGAAGTTCAAAATTTAGAAGATTTTTTCCACATTCCACATCCTTATTTAGGATACAGAATAGAGAGCAAACTCCAAGATATCAGAAACACTAATCGATTTTCAGCAGAAGATGAAAAACAATTCCGAGAGAAGTGCATAAATTTTACGATAGCGTTAATTAAACAGCTCAAACAAAGGTTGCCAGACAACTACCGTATTTTAAAAAAAGTGAACCAATTATCAGTTTCAAACACTTTAAAACAAGTCAAAGAGAATATTGCACCACTGGTGCAGGAAATGGGCCACGATGAAGAATTTATCAGTAAAGTAGAAATGCAATAGAACAGCATAACTGTTAGTAGAGCGTGGTTAGTAGGGCTACATATGTCCTACTAGCGTGCAGTGTGCTTGTACCTATGTTGAATGCAGAAGATGATAAAACTGGTTGATAAAAATAAAAGTTGAGATAAACTTATATTTTTAGTTTTATTCACTTTGACAACACATTGAAAAGGTAAAGGAATCGAACAGAAGACAGGACATGTCAAAAAAAGTAAGGTAGAAAAATAAATTTAGTCAGAACAAAATAGGTTGTTATAAAAACATACTCTTTTATTCTAACACTCCTCCTTAAATTCATTTCTCTACTTTCATCCATCACACAATCATACAACACCCATACTCAGCGTACACCAGTTGAACTTCCCTTTCAACAGAGGTTTCGTTAAAACATCCGCAACCATACGACTTGTCTCTACATACTCTAGTTCAATATGGCCATCCTCAACTGCCTCTCTTACAAAGTGGTGTCGCACATCTATGTGCTTTGTGCGTTGATGGTGTACAGGGTTCTGCGCAATAGCAACAGCAGATTGACTGTCACTGAAGATTTTCATTGGCATCTCAATCTGACCAGAGACCTCCGAAGTCAATCTCTTTATGAAAATTGCCTCTCTAGCAGCTTCTGACATAGCTACATACTCAGCCTCCGCTGTGGAAAGAGCAATCGTCCTTTGTTTTCTGCTTTCCCAACATATTGCAGCTCCCATATGCAGAAATACCATACCTGAGTATGATCTCCTATCATGACAAGTGGCATGACTAGCATCTGCATAGCCCTGTACCTTATGTATTCCTGTCCTCTTATACTGTAGCCCAAGGCATTTAGTACCCTTTAAATATCTGAGCACTCTTTTTGCGGCTATCCAATGCTCTTCAGCATAGCAAGAGTTGAACTGGCTCAGATAATTAACTGCATGTGCAATATCTGGCCTCGTGCAAACAGATACGTACATCAGCGAACCAATTAGATTTTGATATGGAATCCTCGAATCAGGTATATGTTCTAGTCCAGGTTTCACAAGTTTTTGCCCAGGAACTGATGGGGTTGAAGCTACTTTGCAATCAGCCATCCCAAAAACCTTCAAAACTTTTTCGACATACTTCTTTTGGTCGACTTTGATTCCAATATCGTTCTGTGTTAAGTGCATTCCCAAAAAGTACTCTGCCTCCCCAAGATCCTTCATATCAAATTTTGACATAAGGTCTCGCTTAACTTTACGCAGCTCCGACGCGTCGTTCCAAAAAATTAGCACATCATCTACGTACACTGCTAAAATGATGACCTTCTTACCCTGGGATCTCATGTAAATGCATGGCTCATTTTTGGATCGTTTGAACGACAACTGCAATAACTCATTATTCAGTTTATTGTTCCAAGCTCTGGGGGATTGCTTTAAGCCGTAAAGCGAACGTTTAAGGAGACACACGTAATCTTCCTTTCCTTTTTCTTCGTAACCAACCGGCTGTTTCATGTAGACCGTCTCAGACAAGTCTCCATTCAGGAACGCTGTTTTTACGTCCATTTGGTCAACGTTCAGGCCACTCTTAGCTGCCATTGCCAGGAGGACTCTTAGAGAGCTGTGCCTCACCACTGGAGAGAACGTCTCGTCATAATCGATGCCCCATCTTTGGCTAAAACCTCTGGCAACAAGCCGAGCTTTGTATCTTCGCTTATTTCCCGACTCTTCTTTAATTCGAAAAATCCATTTCGAATCTACAACGTTGCTCGCTTGTCCAGGTTTGACTAAAGTCCAAGTTCCATTTTTCTTTAAAGCATCAAGCTCCTCCTGAATCGCAGCTTTCCATTCTCTACTGTCAGGCCTAGACAGTGCATCTTGAACCGTAGTAGGGTCAAGTTCTTTTTCCACTGCATGGTATAGAACATGATCCGGGAACTCTTTGGGTTTCCTGTCTCTTAGTGGGTACCTCCGTTCCACCTCTTGTGGTCGATCGTCAGCTACGTCTGACTCACAATCTTGAAACTCCACATCCTCTGGTTCATGAATAACCACTTCATGTTGATCAGGATTTTCAGCAAAACTCTCTTTTTCTTGTTCCTCTCTAGGAACATTGCTAACATCATCATCATACTCTTGTTGAGGTTGCAAAACATCTGGATCTACTATATTGCTGACAATTGCTTCATCTTGTAGAAGTATTATTTCTGGTTCCTCTTGCAATTGTTCTTGTACATTTTTGTATTTTTGATTCTCCAAAAACACAATATTTTTGGCCTTAAATATTTTTCCGGTAGTAGGATGCACAAGACGATACGCTTTCGCGTTGTCATCGAAGCCTGTGTGGATAAGCTCTCTGCTTTTTACATCCCACTTAGTCCTTTTTTGATCAGGAATGTGCATATACGCTTTGCACCCAAAAGTTTTTAGCATGCTTAGGTCACACTTCTTCCCTGACCATTTCTCATCCGGAGTCATATTCTTCACCGCAATCGTGGGTGACTTGTTCTTTAGGAATACGGCGTGATGGACAGCTTCAGCCCAAAAACGTTTTTCTAATCCGGACTCATGTAGCATGGTTCTTGCTTTATCGCAGATGGTGCGATTGGCCCGTTCAGCTACGCCATTCTGCTCTGGCGTATACTCCACCGTCAGTTGATGCTGGATTCCGCAATTCTTCAGCAAGTCATCCATTCGCCTATTGACGTACTCGGTCCCGTTATCAGTGCGCAGGATTTTAATTTTCTTGCCACATTGATTTTCAGCAAACGCCTTAAAATCTATAAATTTTTCGAAAACTTCACTTTTTTGTTTCAAAAAATATATAAAAGATTTTCGAGTGAAATCGTCAATAAACGTCAAAAAATATTGGAACCCGCTAATAGAAGGTATACTCATAGGTCCACACACGTCTGAGTGCACTAAACCTAATGCTTCCGTAGCTCTCGTTGCATCAGTTTTACGGAACGGCTGTTTCGTTTGTTTTCCCATAATGCAAGATATACATTCCAGTTTAGAAGAAAAATCAGGAAAACTTACTCCTGTTGCCATCTTATCTCTCAGTAGTTTGAGGTTGTGCATACCAAGATGTCCCATCCTCCGATGCCATAACATCTGCTGGTCTTGCTTTGTTGTTGCTAGCGCGGAACCCTGTGAACAGCACTTAATTTTATAAATGCCTCGTTCTTCCACACCTTTCACAACTGGCTTACCTCGCACCTCACACTCATTTCTCTTGTAGATGTCACAACATTTATCTGTAAATACTACCACGTTACCCTTTTTCGCAATTGCATTCACACTCAATAAGTTAGAAGCTAACTTAGGTACATACGTAACGTTGCTGACTGTTAATCCTGACTCACATACTACCATACCCTCACCTGCACCGAACACTTCATTACCATCTGCACAAGTCACTCTCAAAGATTTAGGGGTATCCTTAAAATTTTTGAACCAAGATTTGCGATTCGTCATGTGTGTCGACGCTCCAGAATCAATGATCCAGTCTTCTACCGGTGAAATCGACGGCGACATGCCAAACGCAAAAGCTTGAAGAGCTTCCCTCTTCCGTTTTGGATTATCAGGACACTCATGTGCCTTGTGTGGTCCATCACAAATAAAGCACTTGATCTTTTTTCTGATCTTCTTAGGTGTACTCTTACCCTTATGCTTATTTGACAATAGTGCTGAAGTCGGTTGGCTTGCACTCGTGCTTGCCGAATAGGTATCCTCCATTTGAAGAAGCTTCATCTTTACATAGTCGGTAGTAAGAACAACGTTACTATTTTCTATGGCTAGTCTCATTGGTTGGAACCTTGGAACTCTATGGTAAGGCCTTGAAGAAGTAAAGCAGCCAACAGTTCATCGTCAACCTCCTTTCCTAGGTCTTGAAGTTCCTGAGATACCATCATCACAGATGTGACATATTCCCTAACCGATGGGAATTGCTCCAGCTTCATGCTCACCAGCTTTGCAAGTAGCCGGCAGCGGTTATTCAGACCTTTGTCCTCGAACGCACTCATTAATGCTTCCCAAGCATCTTTCGTTGTTTTCGCTTTTCGTACATGCACCAAGCAATGAGGTCTAATCATCAAGCAAATCTTTGCTCTAGCTTTCTGGTCTTTTCTCATACCTGTCACATCGGTCGTTTCAGGTGTAACTCTTGTATACTCCCACAAGTCATCGTGAGCAAGATATAACTCCATCAAAAACTTCCATGTGGCGTAATTGCTGTTACCATCTAATTTCTCTATAGAGGGCAACCCACTACTACCTGAAGAGTCCGTATTTTGTGCCATGGTTGAGTTCTGCTCTCTATGAGAACCCTTGTTACCATTAGACCACTACCAAAGCCAACGTTCTTTTGTTTCCTGGGCACATAACCTGTTAGTAGAGCGTGGTTAGTAGGGCTACATATGTCCTACTAGCGTGCAGTGTGCTTGTACCTATGTTGAATGCAGAAGATGATAAAACTGGTTGATAAAAATAAAAGTTGAGATAAACTTATATTTTTAGTTTTATTCACTTTGACAACACATTGAAAAGGTAAAGGAATCGAACAGAAGACAGGACATGTCAAAAAAAGTAAGGTAGAAAAATAAATTTAGTCAGAACAAAATAGGTTGTTATAAAAACATACTCTTTTATTCTAACAATAACCCTGGTGCCATGGCAAAAGAAGGAGAACACAATTGCATTCTGGACTGAAGTTTTCGAGTACAAAAATGCGGCTGACATAAATCCCTTCAAAGAACTTTGTTCTTTTGCTCTTGCAATGATTTCATTGCCATGGTCAAACGGAGAAGTAGAAAGAGTATTTAGCCAACTAAATATTGTCAAAAACAAATCTAGAAATCGACTTAAAAATGACACCACCAATGCGATTTTAACTGTCAGATCTGGATTACGACGGACAAAAAAATGCTGCCACGACTATAAAGTGCCAAAAGAAGTCATAAATAAAATTGGTACCATAGCAACATATGATGTGGAAAACTCAGGACCAAGCACAAGTGGATTACAATTAGTAACCCACAATTTCGATAGTTCTGACGACGAATAAAAAAAAACTCTCATTAATCTAACAAAAAATAATATCATGTTATGTTTTTCTATATTAATAATTAAAATGTTGATTTTTAAACTTTCTTTTATTTTAGCTCTTTTATTTCCAAAAATTTAGCTCTATTTTAGCTCTTTTTCGAAGGTACTCTAGCTCTCTTTAAAAAACTGAGTTGGCAACACTGGGAGACTCTCTGTCATTTCGTCTCCGCTTGCAGAACTGGTGAATAGCATTCCCTGTTCCTCGAAATCCTGTGTGGGCGGTGTCTTCTCCCTAAGTAAACCTTGGAATGCCTACGGGGGCTAGACCAATGTTGCCAAGTTCTCCTCGATTATGTAAGACCTAAAAACTTCGGTCTTTAATAATGACGTTTTCAAGGATGGCAACTTATGTAAAACTGAAAAGGTGCTTATATGGCTAAAAGCTTCCATTTGGTAGTTTTTGCGAAATTTTTGTTTAAATTATTAATCAACAAATTAGCTGATATAATATTTCATCTAATTTATTTAATATTAATATTATTAAAATTGAATACATATAAATATAATTAATGCAGAATATAATATAGATATACGCTCGTATAGCGTAGGTTGTAACTATAAATAAACAAAAGCGTTAATAATCAAGCCAATAAATAAACAAATACTCGCCGAGGCTACTTAAATTATTTATATTTTCTAAATTTATTAAATTTCACTAAATAAGGTGGGTAAGCTTTTGTCGAAAGTACCTGGCAACCCCACAGACAGACGCCATTTTTTCACAAGAAAAATGTCTACCGGCGTGATCGCATGTTGATGTTATTTCTTGTGAATTCCCTTGTCGTCATCTTCTCTTTTTGCAACGTTAAGTGTTATCCTCGCCATTAACGACGTTGAGTAGGTTCCTCCGTCTGTTGTGTGCCGAAACACCTCAGTTTTGTATACGAGAAAACACAAACTAAGAGTCACTCTCTTAGTTTGTGTTTTCAAACATGAAGGAGAATAAAAGGAAATGTTTTAAGTGTGGTTCTTCGCCTGTCGATGACTCCGAAACCACATTATTTAGGTTTCCAAAACCTGGTTCCACAAATATTCTCCGGTAAGTGCTCCTCTAATACCTACTGTTTGTGTAATAGATGCACGCATGCTCTGATGCTCCATAATAGACCGTGTAGACCTGTTATGTTTATCTTGTTGTGCCCCCTCATCCAGATTTGTGATTGGATTGATGATCCGTAATATTTTAATAAGTAACTTTTACTTAGGTAAGTGCGGATTAATAAAAAAGAGGAACGATTTTTTAAGTAACAACCATACGGCCGATTTCAGTAACTGATATTTTGTCTTCGTTCGACCCTATTGAAGATAGAAATTTAATTCATGTTCCATATGTAAGTACTACCTTCCTACATAAAATCCAGAATTTCTATCTCTAATCTGGCAAATAACAAACAAAAGATATGTAGTTATTGTAATTGGCAGTAAGTAAATTGCTTCCGGCGTATTTAAAAATTGGAATGAACTGAATCATTTACACATATCACTTATTACGTATTTGCAAACAAATGATCACCTTTAATTTGTTAACATTCCTATCACTCATTGTGAAGTAAGTATGACCAATATAGGTAACTTTTACGTAGGTACTTAATTTACTTATTCAATTTATTTCAGTTGTGAATTATGGGCAAAATATTGCTGTCCAGACAAACCATCTGCCCACCATACACTAAAGTGCAGTAACAGCAAAATCACGATTTCGAGTAAAACGCATTTAAAGTTAAGAATTGATTTAAAAAAATCAACAGAATGTATAAGCAAAAAAATTTGAATGCAGAAAGGTTGTAAAGGCATAGGTTCACACGTTAAAGCAATAAAAAAAAATATATCTTAATAACTGAATTTATTATGGCCATTTATTCTTTTTGGTGCCTATTACTGCATAGCCTTTTTTGTAAAAAATACCATTTTAAACTTAGTAAAATGCAGCAAAAAGCCCTATTACTGCGTTTGGATCAGTTATTTTGTCAAGAAACCCAACTAACATGCAGTAAGGTCAAAAAAATACTGCATTTTAGTTAGTTTTTTAAGAAAAAAGTGTTCAATTTACTAGTGCAGTAAGAAAAATAGCTAGTTCACATTTTAAAGACCGTTTATTTCTTATTATTTAATCACAATAATTCAACTCACTTATGTAAAATTTACATATCAAAAATAAAAATAAAACATCTAATTAATAAAGGACCCTGCGCAGAATGCACAACCTCCTTTGACAGTTTTCTCTTAATATTAACATATATAACATAATGTATCTTTATGTTTAACAATAAAATATAGATAGTAAATGTAGGTGAGTATTATAAAGGTGGACATAAACTTGAGATCAACATTACAGTAAAACAATCATCACACACAAAGCATTACAAGCCTTGGTAAGTCTTAGGTAGGTACATAATTAGTTTCTAAAAGTAATTTTTAACAGTATAACGCGCTTTAAAATAACATTGGTTTAGTTTAGCTTTTGAAGCCTCTTATTATTCTTACTACTAGACATAATCTTGAGATCAACATTAAAGTAAAACAATCATCACACACAAAGCATTACAAGCCTTGGTTATTAGGTAGGTACATAATTAGTTTCTAAAAGTAATTTTTAACAGTATATTAACGCGCTTTAAAAATAACATTGGTTTAGTTTAGCTTTTGAAGCCTCTTATTATTCTTACTACTAGATTTAAAATAATAAAAATGTATGTATCATACAATTATCAAAACAGATCAGAAAAATATTTACTTAGTTCTTTTGTTGTACTTATTAATAATCAGTCTTAAGTTAACTTTAAGGCACATTGTTTCTTAGAATTTGAAGATAAAAAATACAGACTATTAAAAATAAATTCAAAACACATTAACAGTTTAAGATTATTCATCAATATCAAAATTAAATTCTTCTGGTTCTTGTGACGTAGAACCAACAGAAAGATTTTTCCAGAAGATTAATCTATTTGGTGGAATAAGCGGCCCTAATACGTTTAAGATGTTTCGCTTCCTTTCCCTATCAATGCCTTTAGGAACAGTTTTTACAGTAAAATTAGGCAAGTTCTTTGATTTGAGACAATATAGTTCTTTGAATTCTATATCATCAAAGTTCTTTTTGTAAAAGAAACTATGACTTCCCCTTTTTACCATAAGATGTACAATATCTTTGATGTATACCCGGTTTCCATCTATATCTTTGTTTTTTTTATGTGAAATATGAGATTTAAAATTAACAAAATCTATTATTTCCATACTTTTGACTTCTACCTTCCCCGATTTCAATGATGTTTCAACAGCTTCTAAAAAGTCTTGATAATCGTACAGCTTACCCTTTTTGTCCATCGACTGCTCTACAAAATGGTGGAAGGAATCGGCGGACATAAAAGTATGGCCCGGTTCAAAAAACTTGAGTTCAATTGTTGTGGCAGAAATCTCTAAGTTGTTAATTATACTTATCAAGAAAGTAAAAAAACACCAGTTTTTATTTTGTGCCGAGCAATTATCAAGCCATAAAACGATGTGCTCTGCATCACGATTATTTAGTAAGAATGCTTTAAATGTACTAGTGATGTCTTCTTGCTTTCTCCCTGCCACTCCTTCATGCCAAACTGCTGCAAATACGTGACCTTTCTTGAAGTTTCCTAGAGGTACAAAGGTTTCATTGTACGCCACAAGCCTGGGGCAAAACAGAGCTGCTTTAAAGGTATTAATGCGAGGTAACATTATTACTTTTTGGAGGTCCACAGAAACAATTACAGTATTACGCTGACTATTAGCCTTTGTATCTGCATCGTACATCTCTCGGGCTAGTGTATACTTAATTTTATGATGAGCGTAGGTCTTACAAATTTGGCAATCAGTACACGGTTCTTTTACATGATCAAGGTTATGGAGGTTGAAGGTTTCACATGTCTCGCATTGTTCATGGCCGAGCTTAGCAAAAGAAATGTTCATTTTGTTTGTCAAGTGATCTCTGTAAGTTTCAAGACTGCATTTGAATTCGGGGTACTTCTCTTGGAAGTTTCCATACATATCAACAATTGTAAGGTCACTGGGCAAGTATCTCTTATTGGGTGCATGCACTCGTCTATAATGATGCACACATGGATTGAACGATTCAATATGAGCTGTGATCAAAGTACGATCTATAGCATGACAATTTGTCAAATTACGGCCATCCCTATTATCCTTTTGCTCTAAAATTGACTTTTTCAGGACAGAATTTACACGCCTGTCATTTTTTTTGTCATATCCTAAAGTGCCTAAAAAAAATACTTTGCATACCTCATGCGATAGTTCTTCTGTATCTCTTTTTGTTAAACTGTACTTGTAAGTTACGTTTCGTGGTCGTTTCAAATTCTTTGTACTTTTCTTGCAAGCCTCCTCCGTCACAAGATTTTTGATAAATATTCCTTGATGTTCCCAATTCAAAGACCAATAATATTTGTTAATTTTTTTTCTATCTTCTTCAGTAAAATGTATAGTACATAGTTTTTTACATAAATTTTGACAGGGTTCTCGCACCGGATATTTCTGTATGTTTTTGGCATATTGAAGTTCACTTTTACGTTTCCTACATGACTTATTCCGTATTTTCACAACAGGTAATTGTGCTGGCTGGGTATTGACATTGTTGACCTGAATTTCTGCTGGATCGTTTGTGATATCTAAATCTCTTAAACTCGACGATGTTGAAGATGGCTCAGGAACATAGTTTTTATCTTTTACAGAATCATCTGAATCTTCTATGAATGAATCACAGAATGATGTTGAAGGCAGCGTTTCATTACATAAAAGATCAAAGGTCGCTGTATCCACGAGATTACTAATTAAGCTGTCCTGGTGAGCTTCTGGCAGATTTATGGAGTGGTGTTGTGTTGCTTCAGAGATTTTGCTCAAATCAATATTTTGGACGACAGAGTCGTTGTTTTTATGCACATCCCTTAATATTGCTTTTGGAGGCGAGTCATTGTTATCGTGATGAGGTAGCTGCGATATCATTCTATCCGGTGGTAAGACGTCATTTTCCAAATTGCTTAGCAGTGACATAATTTGTTTTGATCTCACATTCATATTGATGAACCTGCACAGAAAGATAAACGAGAATTGGTAAGTACTTACTGACTAGTATAGGTACATTAAAACTAATTTTAATTTACATTTATACTAAAGTTTTAAATTATTTTGAAATCGAAAATGGACTGAAACTTGATTAAAATGCTAAAACGGCAAAACGGTATATCAACCAAACATAAATTTGACGCAAGTGTATGGCCGTTAAGTTTGCAATGAGATTGTAGACAGGTACCTAGAATAATTTGAATTTAGAATGAGATCATAGCGACACTGAACTGTATTAATGTATGGTTAGGTGAATACCTACCCTATCTATTTTTAGTCTATTCAAAATATAATCTCAATTCTAACTCAGTTCGTTAAAAGTCAAACCATAGGTTACCATTAGTTACGAGTTACGAGAATAATTGGCCTACTGATTGATATAGGTACATAGATACTACTTTTTAAAGTCAATAAATACTTATAATACATAAATAGAAAACCATCCAAACACAAACAAATGATAGTTATTCAACACACGAAACATTTTATGTAAGGATAGAAAATAACCTATTAGTTAAAGTATCTGTTTAAAGTACGTCTTAATACTATAAAAGTTTTATTAATCATAATAAACTTAAGTAATATAATTATGTAATCTTACCCGCCAAATCCTGTCGCCAAAAAAACGTAAGCAGTGCGAGCGACGCCGACGGGCACGTCCACACTGGCACGGTTCACTGGAGCGACTGATTAATTAAGTCAAATCGCATGCAATCTAGCAGTAAATCCTTTGCACACTCTGTCTCACAAATAAAGTTTTATCTATTCAAACCGACTAAAATGCAGTATCAGCTTGATACTGCGTTTAAATTAGTTTAATTTACTATAATTTGTTAAACTTGATCCCAATTAAAATGCAGTATTTAAAACATTAACTGCACTTTAGCTAGGAATAATCATATCTGTGTCATTATGCTATCCAAACTAATCTGCAGTAATGCTGTATTTTACTGCGTGTTAGTCAGTTTATAATGATAAAAGAATGTTAAGTATTCACAACTAAAATGCGACAAGCTTTGATTTTACTGCATTTTAGTTGGGAGTTCGTGACAATAAATTGTATTTTCTTAATTTGCAGTAAAAATAGCTTGTATGGCGGTAAATTTTACTGCGTATTAATTTTTTTTTTAATTTTTTTCCAGAAATATAAAACTATCTAAAGAACTGTAAAATTATATTGCTTACTGCATTTTAGTTATGAAACCTTAAAATTTAATCTGCAGTATAATTTATACTGTATTTTAGTTGGGAAATCACGCCAAATTGTTAATTTTTTTCGTTTGCAGTAAGTGAAAACTGTTAAATAAAAACCATTCTAATAGTCTTAGAAATAAGTAAGTTAATTCAATAGAAAGCTTAAGAAACCCGCTTTCAGAATCACTAATAAAACGAAAAATCACAAAAGGGCTGTTACTGCTCTTTAGTCTCTGGTGGGCAGCCATGGTCAAACAAAGAGTTTCAGTTGAAACTGCACACTGAACACAGAATGCTTTGTCATTGGCATTTTAAGGAAACAGCATTTGTGGACTTCCCATCCAAGAAATTGAGACGTTTTGCTTCACCAGATGTGGAGGTAAGCTAAACAATGAGAACCAAATTTAAAGTAAAAATAGAGTGAAGTAGTGGCAATGTTCTAAAATTAATAAAAACATATCTTGATAACAGAAAACGGGTCACGGAGATATCTAGGATAAATGTTGAAACTAAATGTGAAGAAATATTTCATTCGCACGAACAAGTAGTCAAGTATGGAGTCCCCCAGGGTAGTGTGATGGGTCCCCCACTATTCATAGTATATATAAATGACTTACCTAAACATGTAAACCAACCAATTACACTCTTTGCTGATGATAGCAGTATCACAATTCAATGTAATACTAAAGTTAGCTACAATAATGACATTAATCATTCTCTGACATCAATAATAAATTGGAAGAATAATAATAATCTTAATAAAACTAGCGTAATGCACTTCAATCAACGTTTATCAACCATGACTGATCTTAACGTCCAATACAATAGTAGAATTGTTACAGAAGTTGACAACACTAAATTCCTTGGAGTGACTATTGACAAAAAGCTTAACTGGAAAGGACACATAGAAGAACTAAGTAAAAAAATAGTAATTCTTGTTATGCGCTGTTCAAACTGGTCCCAGTACTAAACACCGAATCATTGCTCACTGCTTACCACGGTTTGGTTTCTTCACAATTAAGATATGGGATCATTTTCTGGGGAAACTCAACTGACAAGGACATAAGTACCATTTAAAGCCCAAAAAAGGTGCATCAGGACTATGTTTAAATTACAGTCAACCGAAACTTGTAAGCCCTACTTTAAAAAATATAAAATATTAACTCTGCCTTGCCTTTAAATTTTAGACATTGTCATGTTTGTCAAATCAAATCGACACTTATTTCCACGTCAATCAGAATTGGTTGATCGCAACCATAGTAGACGCGATGACAGTATTCTCTGTCTACATAGATCGAAAACAGCATTAATGCATAAGTGTTTTCTGTATGGCCCCTAAAATTTTCAATAAACTCCCAAATAGTTGGAAGGAGCTTAATGTCCGCCAATAAAAAAATAAATTAAAAATACTGCTAGAAGGGAAAGCATACTACAGTATTCTAGAATTTATTAATGACAACATGTAATGCTGTGTAGTAACCAATATTATCAATACATCTTTCACATAAATAAAGCAACATATTATTAATACCTATGATGATAATTTTAATTGACATTTAATAATTGTTATGTAACTATGACCATATATTTAATTTATTTGTTTTCAAAAATGACATTTACTATCTAATCTAATACAATAACTTTTGTTACTGAAATTTAAATATTTGTACGCCATTAAGTCCAAACATGACTGATCTCAAACTATAATATAATTTAATAACTTGCATGCTCTGTATGTGTACTCATGTTTCCACAAATAAATGAATCTTGAATCTTTAGTGGGACACCTGATAGAAGCGGAGCTTCCATTACACATATATAAAATCTATTAAAGCTATTCAAATATGAGTAATTAAAAAGAGTTAATACTGGATGCTACCTGTCACACTTCTACTCTTTTGTAATCTGTTTAGCTCATTCAAATTGAGTAACAATATGCCGAGCCAATGAGGTGCATTCCATCACTGCACTGTCATTATACTTTTTCTGAGTTAGGTCCCCATCCCAGACTTGTGATAAGCAGCTTTGCTTCAATAATCTATGGCATACATTGCAATGTGTTTAGGTTATAACACAGAAACATTAATAGATATAATGACATTGATAGTGAACTCTGAGATTTTGGCTGAGAGCTGATGGACATGTATGCCAACCCTAAATAAATTGGGATAAGGGCAGGAGGATGATGTTAAGTTAAAACTATAAAAATCTCTATTGTATGTATCTAATGCTATACCGCTTATATATATGCTTTCTTTACAGGATATAACTATGCCATTTCTACAAGTTGATCATATTAGAGACCCTGTAGCTGGTCCATCACAGCCTCTTGTGGATATATCCAATAGATATTGCCCCTCAACCATTGATCTCCTGGGACCCTCTGGAACACATAACATCACGCCTGTAATTCCCGAAGGGTTAGGCACCGGTGTACCCTCTGGAATTAGTAACAAAATTACAGTAGAAAATAAATTTTTTATGAAATGCAAGAAATATTTGCGAAAAGTTTGCCTTTTGAAAAAGCAATTGAAGCACGTGAAATCCAAGAAATATCTGCAAATATTAAGCACCAGTGATGCTGTGACGAAACTCACAAATAAAATAAGTCCGACATTTGCTTTATCACTCGCGTGTGAACACTCATATGCACAGTACGCGCCACTCATAATAAATAGATCGTCAACCTTTTCACGTTTTTAGTTGAGTTCATATTTTGATATTTTATTTACTTATTGCTTTGAAAATGCAAACGTGCGCAGTTTGTAATGCACAGTTCAACGATGGTGTCCAGTGTGGTAGTTGTAAGAAACACCTGGATTTTGGATGTGCAAACATCTCCGAAACCGGATGGAGAAAGCTGGGTGCAAATAGGATGGCACAATGGAAATGCCCCACTTGCAGAACCTCATCGCCAGTTGTGTCCACCCCTGAACCTGCGTCGCTGGATACCATATTGAGCGAGATCCGTGACATGAAACGGCAGCTTCTTAACTTGCCGACCTTGGTAGATGACATCCGCGTGATCAAGAATGAGTTGGCTGAGCTTAAGTTGACATGTGAGGGCACTGGTGGGAGACTCGACGAGCTCGACACAAGACTCGTGGAAGTTGAAGCAAAAGTGTCGGAATTTGAAAAGCTTCAGGAATCGGTGAATTGTTTACAGACTGACTTGGCGAGCATGAAGTATCTTCTTTCGACTAATGAACAGAGGTCCAGGCTAAATAATGTAGAAATAAAGGGGGTCCCTGTTAAGAAGGATGAGAACCTGTACTCAATCATCGACGCTATCGGCCGTAAAGTTAACTACAGCTGTCCCAAAGCCCAAGTGAACTATATTTCAAGGGTCCCTATTTTTGGTTCCAATGAAAAGCTGATCATAGTGAGTTTTTTAAACCGGTATGTAAAGGAAGATTTCATTGCGGCGGCACGTGCCAAGAAGGACTTATCCACTTGTGACATCGGGTTTCAAGGCTCATCTCAGCGTGTGTACGTCAACGATCATCTAAGCGTAGAGTATAAAAAGCTCTTAACCAAAGTTAAAATCATGGCCAGGGATAAGCATTACGAGTACGTATGGGTTAAGCATGGTAAAATTCATATACTTAAAAATAATCATTCGAAAGTTTTTATTATAAGGAGGGAGTCAGATTTAAACAAAATTGGCTAAAGTGTTTCTTAATTCTTACCCGTATTTTCCTATTTTGCTATTATATTTTCCTTCAATGGCTCCATATGTTTGATACCGTTTGTGTCACAACAACTTTTTGCAAAATGTTTAACACCTCTGCCGCACTAATGACCTTGGCACCTCTCTTTTGTTTAGCTACTTGTATCCTTTGTGTTCGATATCGCGCTGTTTACTTTAAAGCTTTGCCGCACTGCAATATGTTTTACTCTCTCACACTTGCACGCACTACGCACTATCGCTTGCTTTTTCGCACAGATATTTACTACTTAAGGACAAACTTTGCACGGGCTCGAACTCACTGGTGGGCGTGGCCAAAAAGCACGCTGTCTCACCTGGCATCGTGCCCGACAGAGACAGTGTCAGTGATGAGCAGTTAGACGCTAGTCTACACACACAACGTCTGTTCGCACGCACACAAACACTGTTCCCAACTGAAACGATGTTACACGATGCACACATGCACCGTCGCGTCGCTGTGCCGCGCCGCGCCGCCGCTCGCCGAGAAGTCAGCAAGTACCTACAAACTCGTAAATAGTAGTAGGCGCTGTTATCGTTTTATACACTTATACTTATAGGTACCTGCAGATTGCTTATTTTATTGTTTAGTTTCCCCGGGTGTCATGCATGCAGCTATCGCTCGAGATTACGACGCATGCTGACTTGAGCAATCATCACTCGCCCGACCGCGTATATTATTACCTCAGATCAATAAAAAAGTTTTAGTTACTTTTTTATTTGTCTGAGATTATTACCTACTGTTTATGTCCGTATTAAGGTTCGTGCAGACCAGCGCGACGCGACGGCGCGACGCGACTCGAACAATACAATTTCTAAGAAAACTTCACGGTATAACAATAGCCGGTGTCGCGTCGCGCTGTCGCGTCACGCTAGTCTGCACGAAGCTTTAGATAATAATTGTAATTATTATTATAATTGACTATCTATAAATTGTTTTCAAAATTACTTTGTGTTTAGGTACCTACTTAACTAAATGTAAACAATCTTGACATCACTTTCTAACTAAATAATCAGTTAAAAAATCGAGTGTTTTTTTACAAATGAATTAAGTATCATAATTTCAGTAGGTTGTAATGTTTTATGAATTTCAAGACAAGTAGCACATCAAGATTGTTTTCATATAAGTAGGCTACCTATATAGCTATGTAGATTATTGTATAGGTATGTTTGCAGCGGACGAAGTAGTACAAATAGAATAAATCAAGTACAGCGTGATTTTTAGTCATATTGTCATGGGACATACTTTACGCACGAAATATCCGCCGCTGATTACGTACGTACTTTTTGCTTTACGCGATGAAAGTACTCAGCACAAACAACTTTTACTATAAGGCCAACCCTGAAATCGTGAAAATAAAATCAGCTGATCCCTAGTAAACTGCAATAGCTACACGATCAAAATGCATGGGATCTGCTGACTTTTTTCATATTTGAGGGTTGGTTCCATAATGAAACTTGTTCGTATTCATGAGTACTTTACTCTCTAAACGACCATGACCAAAAAAATCATCTGGTGTAAGTCAATGATAAACCGAGCGTATGATGAGCGTACGGCGCGGCGGCGCAGCGGTGTCGGGAGCACACACCATTGTAATTAGGTATGTATCTATATGTAGGTAAGTATGAAACTCGCAACCACAGAATAAGTAGGTAATAGTACTAACATAACGCAACGTAGAGCGGGTAACGATAGATTGCTACAAGGGTTGTTAGTTGCTTACTCAATTTATTATATTATGGGTACACACGGCTACATGTCAAGCTACACATTTCCAGTATAAGTTGATCTCACTTTGTACAGGCTTTCCGTACAATGAGAGGTCAGCTTATACTGGAAATGAATAGCTTGATACGTAGCCGTGTGTACATAGCCATCATTTATTTTTATTTATCGAATAAAATAAATAACCTGTTATTTTATAAATCTTTATTGATAAAATAAATAACAAGTTTTGATTCTACTATTTCCTTAGTACATAAGAGATCTGAGGGTCAGCTGCTCCAATAGTGCGGGAGTCCAAAGAGAGCATGTTAGATTTGTAAAAAAAAATACGAAACTGAACTTGATTGTTGCGATGGCACATCAGGGCTAAATTCGAAACTATGGGTAATAGGGCAAAGTGGCCAATCGAACCATGAATCACACGGAACACTATCGGTTAGTGCAATAAAAAAGGGTGCTGTTTTTGTAAAAAAAAACGGATTCGATTCCTAGCTGTGGTAGCTTTTTCAAAAAACCAAAAATACAGTTTTATTTTTGTTCAACATTGAGATCATGGTTCGATTGGCCACTTTGCCCTATTGCCCATAGTTTCGAATTTAGCCTGATGTGCCATCGCAACAATTATGTTACGCGACTGATATATATTGCATGATGTAGCTGACTATTTTTTTCGGGTACAAAAGGTGACCCCAAAAATCGTCCCATAAGGTTTTGGTGCGGTATGAAATTATGTTTTTTTTTTTTTTTTTTTCTATCTTTGACATTATGTTACTTTGGATTCCCCCTTCGGTGCGGCGGCTGACTCTTACATTCGTGATTAGTGAATATCAAACAACTAAGTACCAGAAAGTAAAATTCGGTAAAACTTAGGTCGCAAAAATCGAGTAGTACCTCCTGTCTGTATGTAAACTTGATTTACATTCGATCTCTAAATTGTAATTTACGAGGGTAACGCGGATCTATCAACTCCGGCAAAACACATTTGTGATAAAAGGTATCTAATTTAGAAATTTTGTCTGGCGTCCAAAACGCATCATCTCTTTCAATTATATTAATTTCTATGCCATATGGCGTCCAAACAACAAAATAGCAAAATTTTCGTTGCGTTATCATTAGCTGGCCTTGTACTTGGAAATAATAATTATGAGTTTTTTTTAATTTAACTCCATCAGAAGTCTCCACACAAAATGTAATTTTTTTTTGCCTTACTGCCTCCAGAGGTGTAAAACTTACTGCTGACGACGGGCACTTTATTTCAACTAGACTGTCTGCCCCTAACAGACCGTCTGGGCTCGCACCAAGGTATGGTTTATCCTTACATATGAATAAACCACATGAGGTTACTTTTTGTTTAATTTTATTTTCTAAATCAGCTATTGCAGTTGCCTCGTTTGCCTTACCGTATCGAGTAGCATCGTTTCCCGTAAATGTAGAATATAACATATTTTTTAATGTCGCAGTACAAGGCGTAGAATCTTTCATTTTACATATTTGGCCGAACAAAGATGCGGTTATTCGCTTTTTGCGCTCCACGATCCACAAATCAGAGTTGGATTGTGCGACAGTTTTCTTTTCTAATTCATCAATTTCATGAGCATTTAATATTATTGAAAGAAGAAAATCATTTTTCTTTTTTTCAAAAATATCGGGTGGCATATCGGGCTCTTGCACTGTTACCTCACCATAATGTCTATCGGCCATTTTAAAACGCTTAGCCCTTTTAGAACCACGTGTTTTGTCTAGTGCACTTCTTTTTTGTTGCCGCACTAACTTATTTTTCATTTTGTTGATATATTTTTCTGTATAGGAGTACTTCGTTTCAGGGCATACTACCTTTTGTACTTTACTTAAAAAACTATAATCTTTTGTATTGTAGTGCCCTACTGCGGAAAAACATCTTGCTTCGTACGTCCCTCTTCGCGTGAAATTAACGCGTTTGCCTGCAAGGAACTTTGCGATAATAGAATTAAATTGTTCTGCAGGATTGTTGGTCTCTTGAAGTAGCAAGCTTTCAACATTTTGCAGAAGCCACCCAAGATTTTCAAAAATATCGTTCCACATTCCGCTAGATTTGAGTTGTGGAACGAGGTTTTCTTCGTTCATTAATCTTTTACAATAATATTGTTTACAAGAATCATGAAATCCAAATACGTGGCATGGCCCATTTCGCAAGTCTTCTTGAAGAACTCTAAGCTTGTCTGTTGTTGCGCCCTCAAGCTGTTGCGCGTGTGCTACTGCCCCAGTAACTGCGTTATATAGGCGTCGTATTTTATCTAAAAGCGCTTTACGTAAGATCACAGGTACTGAGCCAACTTTGTTCTGAGTTTTTTTCCCTATTTTTCGAAGTTTATTTGAATAATTTCTTAGTAAATGGTTACTGCATTCTATTTTTCGTATGTGAACATGAGGACCATATACCATTGCGTCTCTAAGAGCGTTCATTACGCTGCTATCTCCATCACCAATTACCTTGGTGTACATAAGTCCGTGCATCTCCATGCTTACTTTGAATCCATCTACAATGGCCGATGTCTCCATTTCGGTAGACGGACCAAACCAGTTTTTAAAACACGCATGTGCCGGGATTGAGGACTTTTTATTTTGAGCTATAGCACATACGCTACAATAGGAATTTTTGACCCCAATGTACAGTATTTTTTTTGTCCGGTGCCCTATTATGCAACCTACACCAGAAAGAGAATTAAAATTGGTACCGTAGCTACGTTTAGCCCATGAGCCATCTGTCACGACGGTCACACATGGTACACCTTCTGTAACATCGTTATTTTCCAAAGCAAGTCGCCTTTCTTCTACACCTGCTTCTAACATAAGCTGTAACGCTATGTCTTTTTGGATAATGCCTAACTTTTGATTATTTTTTACATAATAAGTTTCACTCATATTAGGCATATTTAAACTAGCACATACCTCATCAAGCTGGCTCCACCCATTGCCAGTTTGTGAAATACCCTGTATTACATTTAAATTAATAGGGATTTCTTTAGATCCTTTATTGGACTCCTGGGACTCAATTTTTTCTATTTTGTTGCACAATTTACATTTGAAAACAAATTGTGAGTGAAACCCAATTCTTTTTTCTTTTAAAAATTCTAAATGCTGAAAATTACATTCAAACGGATCATGCCTAATATGTTTTAATTGTTGAAATAGATAAGCAATATTCACTATCCTATTTCCTTCTAAAGTTGCACAATCATTCATATCACAATTGTTGGTTTCAAAAGAGAAATTGTAGATATCTGAATCGGACTCGGAGTCACTGCATTTGTTATATTCATGTGCAGGTGTTGTTGACATCGATTATTCCTGTGTGGCCCTGTAAACGCATAACTCCATCAGAATACGTAAAAACTAACAAAAACCGATTTTGCTGTAGTTGCTGATACTGATTCCATACTTACAAAATCGGCGTGTAACGAGCAAAATCAACGTCTGATTCGATGATATCCCAATCAGTTTGAGTTGGAATGACTCCGGAGCCAGCCTGTTCGCAAGGATAATTTTCTACAAGTACATTTTTCCATCGTGAAGTGGTTGTCTCATGTACATGAGCTTGAACGACGATTTGTTTAAATGACTCTCGAGGTGATCTAAAAACAACATGGGTAACACTTATAGTACGTGCGGTGGCGTAAAATAGTTTTTCCTTAGTGCATAATAGATCTGAGGGTCAGCTGCTCCAATACTGGGTCCAAAGTTGAGCATGTCAAAGTTGTAAAAAACTTATGAAAAAACTAATTTCATACCGCGCCAAAACCTTATGGGCCGGTTTTTGGGATCATCTTCAACCCAAAAAAAATGTCATAACTCTAGGGTATGAATGACACCATCATTTTGAATAACTTTTACTATGGTTCCCTGCATTTTGACGAGTTATGCGAACATAAATGTAGGAAACTGCTGTGCTGCGATTTCAGGTTTGGTCCCTTAGTAAAAGTTGTTCTAAATGATGGTCTTTGATGGTTTTTTTATATGTCATCAATCTAGGTTATACCCTAGATTGATGACATATAAAAAAATAGGTTGTATACGTCAGTCGCGTAAATGAACTTGATTGTTGCGATGGCACATCAGGGCTAAATTCGAAAATATGGGTAATAGGGCAAAGTGGACAATCGAACCATGAATCACACGGAACACAATCGGTTAGTGTGCTAAAAAAGGGGGCTGTTTTTGTAAAAAAAAACGGATTCGATTCCTAGCTGTGGTAGCTTTTTCAAAAAACCAAAAATGCAGTTTTATTTTTGTTCAACATTGAGATCATGGTTCGATTGGCCACTTTGCCCTATTGCCCATAGTTTCGAATTTAGCCTAACATTTCCCCCCATCTTCCATGCAGCTGACTTTTTTATTAGGTAGATGATCCCAAAAATTGTCCCATAAGGTTTTGGTGCGGTATGAAATTAGTTTTATTTACAACTTTGACATGCTATAACTTTGGATTCACCCTTGGGTGCGGCGGTTGACTCTCACATTCATGATTAGTGAATATTAATTATCTAAGAAATGAAATTTATTCTGTATGAAATAGGTCGAAAAAATCGAGCAGGACCATAACATAACAAATAGGGAATGAACACCTCATAGAACAAAGTTATAGTGATTAAAATTTAGAATTTTCTGATTTTGAGTGCTTGGCGAAGTGATGCCGCAATTTTCCCAGAAATGTAATAACTACGGTACCTAGACATATGAAAATACTTACGATTGGGGCGTGGTCAGTACATTAGGAATATCGGAACTAATCTGTTCACTAGGGTCATTTACTACAGGTAACTTTTGACTTTGTGTAGAGATTCCTTCATGTACTTCTGCTTGACAGTTAATTTGCTTGAATGACTCTCGTGTTGATCTTAAAAAAAAACATGGACTATAAAAGTGAACACCACTACAATTCCACAATCAATCCTCACAATAAAGTGACTCAGTAATAAAACCACTTCTAAAATTATTTAATTTTGATCTACGTGAATTTGAGGGAATGGCAAAGGGGTAACGAGCTAAGTAATCATCATACACTCAAAATAATACTTACGGTTGGGACGTATCCAGTACTGGGGGAATATTTTCTTTATTCATGAACCATCCCCTCAATGTTCTTTTGAACTTCTTGCGAGTGGCACTTAGTTTTAGGCGCCCTTTTTTTCCTATTCGCCAATCATTTGGATCTGTTCCATAAAAATAACAACATTATACAGGGTTTATTTTAAATTGGCTAGCTAAACTCCGCAGATGCGATGGGTATCCTGTATCCATAATCTAAGCGCAATAAAATAAAAAATAATAAGATTTGATGCTTTTTCTTGCAAGGTCGACGACCACTGTTTACTCCTGCATACTTGGCTAGTCTCTGTGGTGTTGGTCGCCGTGGCTCTAATCGGTCTTGAGAACAGCTATAGGTACTCGTAAATTATAATATGAATTTATTTTAATAGGCAGCATTCTGAGGATTATTTTTATAATAAAATTATATAGTACCTACTTATTTCTTAGAAGTAATGAAGTCGGTTAAAAAATGAAAACTATCAACAGTCTCATAAATTTTGTGACAATCCTTCGATCGTCATAGTGACGTCGCGATCACGCGCCTTGGGACGCGAACGCGAGACGCACCAAGACAATATCGAATAGCGAAACAACGCAACGCGGTGTAGGTATTTCGCTACCTCATGATTATCAGCTACTGCCAAGGTTCCCTTTCTTCTAAAATTGTTTGTCCGAAAATCATTATCATTATCACATTTGCATTTTTTATTTTTGCATAAACTTCAGTAAGTAACCATAATGTTTTAAAATTTTGTTTTACATAATTATCTTTACTTCTAAAACCATTCTGTTATAATATCGAGTAAGTAGGTACTATAAATAGAATCTCCTAATTTTGCATGAAAAATAGTCATGCCCTAATATTATTGATTTATCTAGGTAATATTTATTATTCCGAATGTTTATTTATTATAAAATTATTAGCACAGAAACGAATCGCTGTAAATCCGACTCCACGCAGTCTTGTCTGCCCTACCCCTAGAGTGTAATTTAGAAACTCCTAGGCACGTAGGGGCGAGGTAGCCTGCGGGCTGAGGAGCGAGCAAGCGGCTCCGGCGCTGCGGGTCATCCGCAGCTTCGGCTTGCTGGCCGGCCGAGCCGGCCAGCCTCAGCCGCGGCTGTGAGCAAAAGAACCGTGACAGAAACCACGCCTGCTGCATGTTTCATGCTTGCCAACCTAGTGTACCTACCTACCTACATAACGCCGCGGCGGGTGCCGCGCCCGCCAAGCCCCAAATCGTGGCCGAGTGGTAAGCCACAAAATATATTGGCTAAAAGGCATACCGTTACTTATATTATTATAACAAAAAATATGCCCAAGGATCTATCTAAATAGATTAGGTATAAGTAACAAACTGTACGACTTACCCATTGTTGATTTAAATAGTTGTTCACACCTGTTCTTCAATCAACCAACACAACTTCACTGATGTGATGGCACAGCGTCCACTCAAACCAACAATTCCAATTTCAGACAAAAATACGGAGTCAAAATTTCAGTGCGACGTCAAACAGATAAAGTAGGTAGTATCGAAATCCAAAGTTCAAGCCAGGGGTCAATGTAGTATTTACGTACGAATGATAATAATTAGCGCAGGGAGTGTAGTCTACAAACATACAAACGCGTAGGCCGCAGCAGCAGACTGAGTCGTAAAAAACTCAAAAGTACGAAACCTGCGTCACATAATAATGTGCATGTATGCGTGAGCGTCTTCCCTCCGCACCGCGCGGGGGAACTTTATCTAGTGAAATGCACAACAATTCATAGTAAAACGAGCGCGGATAAAATTACGAAAAGTCCTTCGGGAAATCGTGTTTTATGAAAAAACCGCTGCGTAAATCATTTACAAATAAAGTTTATTTAAATCTTCGATAATTGAGCTATGTCTGTACGGATTTTGTTTTGGAGATTTTACATTTCTTTTATTACTTATTTACGCCCAAAGTTGCGTTAAAATTAGCAAAAAAAATGAAACTTTGTTGGCTCATAACTTTTTATTGGCTTTTAATTTTACTATTCCGCTTCCGTACAGACAAAATTAATAATGAGACAAAACGATATCATGTTTAACTTTGGATGTACAATGTCAAACAGTGGAGTAATTCACTCCCGAAATTTGTATGGGAAAAATGTTGGCTAGTATCACCTTAACATCGTATGATTCTTGCGCTCGCACAAACCCTATTGACTTTTACCTTCATTTTACTTATTTAATTATACTTAGATATCTCATTTTACAATATTATTTAATAAATTGCTTTATTATAATGGATTGCTTGCTTTTTCGCACAGATGTTTATTACTCAACATCGTGTGATTCTTGCGCTCGCGCAAATCTTATTGACTTCTGCCTTAACTTTACTTATTTAATTACATTATACCTTATTTTACAATATTATTTAATGAATTGCTTTATTTTAATGGATTATACAGATTTATACACTATTATTAGTCTTAGTTTTTAATGGCTCCTATGTTAAATATATTTTATCAAAACGTTCGTGGGCTTAGAACTAAAAGTGATACTTTCTATCGTCAAATGTTACTAAACTCGTATGATATTATTGTTCTTACAGAGACGTGGTTATTAGATGGAGTTTTAAATTCCGAATTCTTTGACGAACGGTACATTGTGTGGCGTCGTGATCGAGATTATGTTTTGACCGGGCAGTCGCGTGGTGGGGGTGTGCTTATTGCTACACGTAGGGAACTTTCGGTTATATGCCAGCCAAACTTCCATTCTACAGCTGAGGATTTATGGCTCAGCATACGACTGAAGAATTCTAATACACGTAAATATATTACCTTACATATTTGTGTTCTTTATTTATGTCAGCAAAACTTAGGCCTTTCTTTTTCTTTACAGCTTCGCAATTACCTCACAAAATTAAACGAAATAGTTATGAATAACCCTTCTGATACCTTTCTCACCATTGGTGATTTTAACATGAGCGGTATTAACTGGGTCCTATCTGACAGTCTATCGCTCGTCCCAATAAACCCGAACGGTCCTGACGAAGTTTTACTTTGTGACGAATTATGTACCCTAGATTTTGGTCAATACAATGGTGTTCTCAATAAGTATGGTAAAATTTTAGATTTGGTAATTTCAAACCAGTTAGTTAATGTGGTTGAATGTTTAAGTCCGCTGGTTCCCATCGACGCCTACCATCCAGCACTATTAATTAGTATGGATTTTGTTGAGGCTCCTATATTAGAGTCCGCTTCACGGACGCAATATCTGTTCGACAAAGGTGACTATGAATCTATCAACAAAGACATTTCCATGACTGACTGGGAATCCGAGTTTGGGACACGATCAATTGACGAATCAGTAAACTTTTTCAATCAAGTTGTTCATAATTTACACACTAAATACATTCCACAAAAATTACAGCGTCACAAAACATATCCAACCTGGTACAATTCGGCATTAATAAAAGCAATTAAAGAAAAATACAAATATTTCAAAAAATTTAAGACGTACGGCAATATAGCTGATGAGTCAACATTTAGGCTTCTCCGTGAAAGGGTAAAGGTACTAGAATCACAATGTTATGAAAACTATTTGAATTTAACCGAAAAATCTATTAAAGAAAATCCAAAATATTTTTGGACTTTCGTCAAGAAGCGACACAACTCAAATGCAGTTCCGAGCACCTTAAACTATAATAGCGAAGCGTTGCGTACCGGAGAAACAATATGCGAAGCGTTTTCTACGTACTTTCATTCTACATTTCTAGATACCAACAATAGTAGTGGAACTTCTTCACCCCCTCTTTTAACTGAATCTGCCAGCCTATCTGATATATGTAGCATTGCAGTGAACGTTGAGGATGTTTCTAACCTGCTTCGCAAGTTGGATACTTCTAAAGCGGCTGGCCCGGATAATATTTCGTCCAAATTTCTTGTTCGGTGTTCGACTTCGATTGCCCAACCAATCTCGATTCTTTTTAGGAAATCTTTGGACGCCTGCGTTGTACCTGAACTTTGGAAATCGGCTTTCATAACACCTATTCACAAGAAAGGAGTCAAAACCGAAATTGTTAACTACAGGCCGATTTCCAAGCTCTGCATTGTAGCAAAAATCTTCGAAAGGATCATCTATAACCTGGTGTATAGTGCTCTTAAAAATTCGTTTAGTTCCTTTCAACACGGTTTTCTGAAGGGAAGGTCTACCGTCACTAACTTAATTCTGCTCAATGATTTTATTACTGACGCCGTGGATAACGGTGGGCAGGTTGATGTCGTTTATACGGATTACAGCAAGGCTTTTGACCGGATTGACCATGAGATCTTACTTTCAAAGTTATATGGTATGGGAATACGGGGTGATTTACTCAGATGGTTTTCTTCATATCTGGAGAACAGGTCCCAAGCAGTAGTATTAAGCAATTATATGTCTGGTTGGGTGCCTGTCCCCAGTGGAGTCCCCCAGGGTTCATTGCTCGGCCCATTACTTTTCATTATATATATAAACGACATCAACTCTTGCCTGATCTCATCCAAACTGTTGTGTTTTGCGGACGATATGAAAATCTATGCCAAAATATCATCACATGCAGACGTGATTGCACTTCAGGACGATTTACGTCGTCTGGAGGCCTATTGTCGTGGGAGTAAGCTTGATCTCAACCCTACCAAATGTTCGGTTGTAACATATTCTCGAAAGCGCTCAATTATACCTTCATCGTATAGCTTGGGCGGTCAAATACTACCTAGAATGAATTGCATCCGAGATCTGGGGGTATATCACGATTCTAAGCTTACGTTTGAACTTCATGTTGATGCCATAGTCGCTAAAGCATCTAAAGCACTAGGTTTCGTAATGCGGCTCTCCAAGTGCTTTAGTCAAGCCAAAACTTTAAAAATTCTTTATTGTACTTTCGTTAGAAGCCACTTGGAGTACGCGTCTGAAATCTGGAATCCGTGTTACCACAAATACATTGATCGTATAGAGAGCATCCAGAAAAGGTTCATCAAGTATTTGTGTTATCATCAGAAAGAACCCTACCGGTCTGAAGATTACCTCAACCTCTGTAAGAAGTATCATATATTACCCCTCATTAATCGGCGAGCAATCTCTGATTGTACTTCATTATTTAAAATTTTTAATAATTCCATTGATAATGCTGAAATTCTATCCAAATTTTATTTTAACGTTCCCGGAAGGTCGAAGCGATGGAACGCGCCGCTGCGTGTTCCATTTACCTCTACGAATTACAGGCAAAATTCATTTATAGTGCGTGCAAGTGGTAACTTTAATAACCTGTGTAAGCAGCATGATTTTGATCCATTCACAACGAGTGTGTCCTTGGTCAGAAAGTGCCTGAGCCTTAGCTTTTTTAATTAAGATTTTTTTCTTTTATGCTATAGTTTTTACTCTTAATATGAAATGTGTGTTGTTTTTTTTTTTAATGTTATCCTGTTTTTTGTTTGGTGCTGTAAGTATTGTAATTGTGATGTTCATCTTTCTGGTCTGTTTTTTAGAAGTGAGGACTTTTAATTGGCTGTCAGTCTCTCTTACTATTTTTTAATCTGTTTATTTTAGCTGTAAGTCTTCCATAATAAATAAATAAATAAATAAATAAATAAATTATTGCAAGAACAAATTAAAAATTTTAAGAAGAGTGCTAAGGGACGTCGATGGACTGCTGAAGATAAAATTACTGCATTAAGACTATATAAAAGGTCTCCCACTTGCTACAGGCTACTTATGCGAATGTTTTGCCTTCCGACTCCAACAACTTTAAAAGTGCTATTGCAGAAATGCAAGCTTAATGTCGGCATCAACAAACAGCTGTTTGAAATTATTGGGAAGTTTTCTTCAGCCCAAGAAGCTCCTGATAACGAGTATATTTTAATGTTTGATGAAATGGCATTAAAAAAACATTTACATTATAATGTTAAAGAAGATGTCATTGAAGGCTTCCAAGACCATGATGTGCAGGGTAGAACAGCACAACTAGCATCTTATGCACTAGTATTCATGGTTGCTGGGATAAGAAAAAAAATAAAACAACCCATGGCCTATTATTTATCAGGCTCTTCAGTCACTGCCGATAGATTAGCAGTCCTAATAAAAGAGGTAAGCTTAATTAATTTATATTCACTGTATGAATGTATAATGCTAATAATTTACTGTATTTATGATACAGTTGCCTTGCATAAACTTTACCAATAAAGCAAAATATGTAGTTCAAATTATGTTTCTTTTTCAGGTGCTTCAACAATGTCATGAACATGGCATTAATATAGCAGCCACTGTGTGTGACATGGATGGAGTCAATAGGAGGGCTTTAAGCATTTTAGGGGCAACTGTTACCTGTCCACATTTTAAAGCAAATAATAAAAAAATTGTTGCACTTTTTGATCCACCTCATTTAATTAAGTGCTTCAGAAATTTATTTTTAAAGTATGACATAGAATGCTCAACCAATATAACATCAGCTGATGAAAAACAAGGAACAGGTAAAAATTACATTTTATAAATAACTGGCAGTTTTTGATTAATTAAGAAACCTTTTCAATGTGGCAAACTAGCACTGACAGGCCAAATAAAGAGACTTCGGCTGCCATAAATATAACTAAAATGCCAATTATTATTTACAATCATTTACCAAATAGTTTTAAAGACACCGCTGACAATGTTGAAAAAAATACTCTTCAACTATTACTATTTACCAGATACCATTATGGACTATTTAGAAGACATCAATAGAATCTGTCATTTGTAAGTTATATTAATTGACATTGCTGATTGTGAATACATTTGCACGCCATTTTATGTCAGGATATGCTGAAACAAACTACTGTAACACCTTTTTTTTTTGGTTGGGAAATTATCAAATAACTTCTCCCGCTCTGGGCGGGAGGGAGGGTGTGTCAGACTCTTACTGACTAAAACCCACCCGTGTTCCTTCAGTTGCCTGTACTTGCTAGGAGTCACGGTATCCCTTTCGGACTTTCCCGCGACCCCGGCAGAACTACTGTAACAACTTGTGTACCATATTCTAGCAAATAAATATATTTGATTTAATTGACAATATTTAAACTGTTCATGATAATTATATTTATATTGTTTCAGGTGTAGCTAAATGGAGTCACATTGTCGAATTTTATGAACTGGACAACTCAAATCTGAACTTTGTGTTTGCACCCGGTCTCAGACAAGAACATATGAATCCAAATACGAAACAAAAGATGAGGGTTAAACTAGCCGTTCAGGTGCTGAGCCACACAGTTGCTGCTGGCATGTTAGCTAAAATAGCAAAAGGTAACTTAGTTTATTGAAATGTATGCATATGTAAAGGATTCCTACATAGTTTTAGGGTTCCGTCGCTCTAAACGGCGAAACTGGAACCTTATAATTTCGTTCTGTCCATCTGTCTGTAAGTCACGGCCATTTTACTTTGAGACTATTTGCACTATATAGGTGGATTTTTGAGATGGGGCAGTAAGGGCAGCTATCTTAACGGTTGTAGCTACAAGAAAACGGTCTTACGAAACTGTCCTTAAATTTTTGAGATATTTTGATCTGCATTCACAGATTTTGAAAAAATGTACAGTCAGCATGAAACTGGGCACTTTTCACAAAAAGTTATTTTGATGTCAATCGATCCTGTTTCTTATAAGGATCAAAAACTCTTCTAGACCAACTGAGGTTTGAGTACTAGAAAAGTCAGAAATCGCAAATAACTTTTCTCTTACATGTCGTAGGAAATTAGAAATCAGAAATCGCAAAAAAACGTTTGTATGGAAAAACTGTTTTCGAAAGCAACAAACTATCTCAATTATATTCTCAAATAAAATAAAATTGTAACACGTTTTCGATTTTTCAATTTAATTTATTTTTTCTTTATTTTCGGCCAGTAAAAACTAAGTTGGAGTTTAATTTCTTATGAAATGTAAGGGAAAAGTTTTTTGCGATTTCTGATTTTTCTAGTACTCAAACCTCAGTTGCTCTTAAAGAGTTTTTGATCCTTAAAAGAAACAGGATCGAAAGGCAACAAACATTTTTTTTTTGGAAAACTGACCATTTTCTTGCTGACTGTGCATTTATTTCAAAATCTGTGAATACAGATCGAAATGTCTCAAAAAGTTAAGGACAGTCTCTTAGGACCGTTTTCCTGTAGCTACAACGGTTCAGATAGCTGCCCTTACTGCCCTATCTCAAAAATCCACTAATAATAATAAATAACACACTAATGATAATTTGAAAAGCTATTTGTTCTAAAAATTCATACTACATTATAATATTACAAATGAGAAAAATAGCTCAGTCTATCTGTATGACTGTTTGTTACGTATACGGCTAATAAACTGCTGAACCGATTTCGATTTTTTTGGAATGGAGATAGATTGAAACCTGCGGAATGACATAGGGCAGTATTCATCCTGACAACGCGGGAGGAGTCACGGGTGGAAATTTGTAGTAAATAAATTGATACATTCTTATATTTTAAATCATCATAATAAAATGAAATATTTTGTGATTACAGGTGATTTAACTGCTGACGCGGCTGTGACGGCGGATATCATAGACAGAATGGACAAGCTGTTCGACACGCTGAACAGCGACACGGCGGATCTGCGGAGAGGAAAACCTTTCTCGACCCATTTAAAAATTTCATCACCTCATTTTAAATTTATAAGTGAAATGAAAACATTTTTGCAGTCACTGCAATTTCTAGGCTCCAAATGCACACCACCATCGCAAATAGGTTGGCTGTGGACGCTTAATGGTGTTCAGATGTTGTGGGAGAGTTTGCGCCACAAACATAAAACTATAAAAAGTCTTGCGACTCGAAGGCTACAACAAGATCCTTTAGAAAATTTATTTGGGTGCATTCGAGGAAATTGTGGTTCAAACTGTAGTCCTACCACTGGCCAGTTTGTCGCAGGCTTAAAAACGGCTATTATAAGCAACCTTTCTCACATTGGTGGTGGAAACTGTGAGCTCGATAGTAATGAGGTCATTATTGACAATTTTAAAATGTTTTTTGGAAAAAATAATCGGCGTGAAAGCCGTACCGAAGAAATTTCAACCTCATCTTCGGTATGGAGATTTAATGACGACAACATTCACCAGGAAGTATTTGAGGAGAATGGTGAATCACAAGCATGTGCCTATGTGTGTGGATTTTTGATAAAAAATTTGAGAAATCAAAACTGCGAGAATTGTAAAACAATATTTACGACTGCAGACCGAACAGTTATGCATTCTTTTATACAGTTTAAAGAATATAATGATTTTAAAGAATCTCTAAATTATGCAAGTAAAAGCTTTGTTCTCTGTGTGGAATTTTGTGCCACCTATATAAATGATTATTTGTCAACGAATGCACATAAAAAAGCATTAATACATGATCTATCAAACATGTTAAAAGTTTCCGTCAATTTTAACTTTTTAAACGATTGCGAGGAGCACAAAGAGCAAAATATAAATCATATAATTAAAAGTGTATTTCATATAACAATTAAAAGATTTTGTACAAAAAAAAATAGATCTTTTTCCCAGGAATCCGCCACAATAGCACTTAAGAAAAAAAATAATTTACTGAAACATGTGTAGGTAGTATTTTTCTTAGTGCTATTGTGCTTTTAATTATATAATGCTCTTCGTGCTCCGTGCAATCGTTTAAAAAGTTAAAATTGACGGAAAGTTTTAACATGTTTGATAAATCATGCAATCATGTTTTTATGACAAATCTTAATCATTTATATAGGTGGCACAAAATTCCACAAAGTACAAAGCTTTTACTTGCATAATTTAGAGATTCTTTAAAATCATTATATTCTTTAAACTGTATAAAAGAATGCATAACTGTGTGGTCTGCCGTCGTAAATATTGTTTTACGATTCTCGCAGTTTTGATTTATCAAATTTTTTATCAAAATTCGTTTCGTCAAAATGTTAACATTAATTATTATATTGTACCACCAATATTATTTATTTCAGTTTCCTTCTCCGCGATCTGACATGTATTGAGATTGTAAAAGCATTTTTCTTTTAACCATTGCGTTAGCTTTTTTTTGACATGGGTAAATCTTTAAAAGAGTCATGTAATTTGTGATATAACATCATTTATGTACGAGTTCCTTTTATACAATTCGAACCTGATTTGCGGAAAACAGCTCATTAAAGGAGGAATTTTACTCAAGTAAATTCATGTTGTTGGTTTTTGTAATAACATAAATTTACCTAAGTAAAAGTCAAATTTATAAATAACAACTTGTTATGTATAAAATCGACTGCCCATTTTCATAGTTCCTATGTATGTAATACGTATTGTGTAATTTATAATAAAAGCACTTCTGGGATAAAGGCAAACTACTGTTTTTATTATGTAAGAAGCTTTGACTTTTACAAAAAACTACAAATTTGTGATTTTGTCAAAATTCAAAGTTTTCTACAATCAAGAATTGTCTCCTATTCACCTTTTAAGTTAATTTAAATATTAAGGCTGCTAGACCACCAAAGCGGAGCTGGAAAATTGTAACCAGTGAAATTGCACATCGGTTACAGTTTCCCAGTTCTGCTTTGGTGGACAGACCTTTAAATAAATATTTCATAGAAATCCGATTTAGAATTTCCCGCTTTCACAAGTTTTCGGGGGCATCCACCAGGAGGCGCCAAAAACCGTACCATTTTATTTGTACGTAGTTGTCATTCTTCTCTTGAGTAAATATGTTCCTTGGTGCCCCGACCTAGGGTGAGTTCCACATTAGTTTGGTAATAATACCAGACCCTCTGCGCTGGATAACCTATATTGATTTTACCACCTAAGTTATATTCGTTTTCGCGTGTCATTGTCGGACACGCGGCTTAGTTATCCAGCGCACTGGTAATGGTAATTTAGATGTACTGCTGCTGCATCAAGGTGGTGTAGTGCCTTGCTGTGCTATTGTTAGTGATCCATCTGCTAGGATCACGTTACTTTGTATTATGTGCACGCGTGCTCGCATACTTAACCTAATCTTGGCATCTGTCAATGAGCCACGCTGTTTGCAACTCTCTGCCTGTAAACCGCTGCGATGTGCTGAGCGTCTACTTACTATGCTTCCCACACCGTTCCATGGCTGAAAGGGGAAGAAGCTGGCACGTGCCTGTGCTGACAGGCCTGTGACCTGTGCTGACAGGCCTGTGACCTGTGCTGACAGGCGGCCTCCACGGGCTACCGCCGCTAGCTATGTGCTGACAGGCCTCCGCGGCCACGTCTGCCACGTGCCTCTGCAGCGAGCCTGTGACAGGCCCCCCACGTCTGCCACGTGTAGCCAAGGACCTACCTACATCTCTTAAAGTGTGCAAGTGTTCAGAACCAGTGTTAGCACCTTACCCGCGACCTAGCCGTGTTACCTAAACTTTCAATATATGTATTAACCTTTTTAACTGTTTTAATTCTACCTACTACCTATCAGTTAACGGCCTGCGCAGCCTAACCTGTGCAGCCCTAGCCGTTACAGTGGCGCCCAGGCTTAATTTATCTAAGTAACACTGTTCTGTTCTGAGCCCTAGCATGTTGGTTGTTGTACATCGTTGCGGTATAGAAATAAGTTTTACTGTTACTGTTATTTTCTAGCCCTATTACTTGTGTTAATCTAATTTTGTAATAATGGGAACTCACCTAATTAACTTCATACACTTGAGGAAGGCTGAATTAGAATATGAAGTCTTGATACGTGGCGGTGAAATTGGTACTTGCTTGAGTTTAAGGAAACAAATAAACAACTTATCCAAAAAATATACAAGTGACGACATACATGAATCAGGCATCGATGAAAGTGAGGACTTATGTGCGGTTAAGGCAACTATAGGTGAATATCAGTTGAGTTTAGGAGAAATAAACAATGAAGCGGGATTAGCTAAGGGTATATCATACAAAAATCATATCAAATACAGACTAGCCCGCATTAAACCAACCAACCCAGAGAACATATTACTAAAGAAAAAACTTGAGGAAAAATATATCACCCTAGATTCACAATTAACCAAACTAGAAACTAAGTTTAGTTCTGGTAGCTCACAACGAACAGACACAAGCGCTGCTATGAACACTAATATAACCGTAACATGCACTAGTCACGTACCTAATAAACCTAAGTATGATGGCAAAACTTGTGTTCGTTCTTTCATACAAAAAATTGATGAGTTTAAATTAAGTAAGCAAATAAAAGGAGACGATATGTTTAACTTCGCTTTTGATATCTTTACGGATAACGCGCTGCATTGGTATAGGCATGTAAAACCAAACGTCACCTCTTGGGAAGAATTATTACAACAATTGAAGGCTGCTTTTGACAGCGATGACTATGATTATAGATTGCTTACTGAGATTAGAATGCGTTCACAAGGTGAAACCGAAAACATAACTATCTACTTATCAATAATGAGCGGATTATTCAATAGATTAAATACTAAACCAACAAAAGCAGAGATGTTTGATATCATTGTTCACAATATTAAACCAATGTATGCGGAAGTACTAGCTATCAGCAACGTGCAAAGTCTTGAGCAACTAGAGTCGGTCTGTAAGAACTATGAAAAATATAAGATGCGAGCAGCACACTATCAGGAACCAACAAAAACAAACCTCACGACCTTGGCTCCAGAATTTTCTTACGTCAAGCCAATAAATAAAACTACCACTTCTAACTCAAAACCATACTATAGCCGATATAGGTATGGCCGCGGTGATTACTATAAAAAACCAGAAGCAACCGGGGACGACTCACACTCTGCTCAACCAGTTACACTGGTAGATAATAAAGGCGCGGATACACCAATCAGAGGTCAACCTTATTGCCCTAGGTGTAGGTCAAATTCGCATTCACTACGACGGTGTACGGCAGACCGAGGCCTAATTTGTTTCAAATGCGGAGAAAAATGAGTGAAATACCCAGATTGCGCGAAGTGTCACCCACCAAAAAACTAGCTAGTGAGGTTTGTTGCAATAGTAAATTTAACTCAAGACTAAGTAAAAAAGAGTGGGAAGCTGTAGTTACAAAATTTAGAACCTGTTATTCCGTATCAACAGTCCGTAACAAACCTCACAACGACATAAGGCCATACGCATCTATAGAAATAAATAACATGCCAGTCTTTGGCTTGCTGGCTTCAGGTTCGGCAGTTACTATCGTTGGTAAAGACTACCACAATCTCTTAATTAAGGACCAAGGTCTAACCTTGCAGCCTAGGGACCACTTAGAAACATTTGTTGCCGCTGGGGGACAACTGCTTCATTCCATAGGTACACTAAACTTACCAATAACATTTGAAGGAAAGTTACACATAATCAAAGCACATGTGGTGCCATCAATAGACACTCCTATCTTGCTGGGAATGGATTTCTGGAACACCTTTCAATTGTTTCCAAAGAATAAAATAAAAGAGTAAATTATTTTAAATTATTCATGAATTGTGTTTAATTAGTGTAAAATCTACTCTTAATCTTAGAATCTAAGTAAAAAGTATCACACTCAGTGTTTGTGCCGTGTTTTGGTTGACATTACACATAATATTCGATAATTCGAATAGTCATCTACCGGCTGTCAACGTTTGGATTGGAAATTTGAATTCATCGAACCCGGGGAGTATTTTGTTTTAAACTATTCAATATTGTAGTTATATTTACACACTTCACAACACCTGTAAACACTGCTCAGAGCTATGAGCTACGTCCAGTACTCACCGGCACCGCTTATGTCTCCTTTTGCTTGACAAATAGTGGAAGCAAAATCGACGACAAAAACACTTGCCCCAGACATAAAACATACAATACAAACTTTACTTTACACATATTTATCCTTAATTTGCTACTTACCATTGTTTAAAACCAATCTTACTGTCGAATTGATGAAACTTTGTTACCTCTAATCTTACTAAGCCCTTACTTTTCTTAATAGAAAAAAGCTAGATAATAATTAATTAAGTACTTAATTTAAATGCTAATATAATAAGTAATTACTATTCGTACAAACAATAGAAATTGTGATAAGTCTGAATAAATAAAATAACTTCTTACTCTTTCTACCTCCATATTTTCATAGTCTATTCTAGAACTCCATTTTTGTTTTGTATTAATTTATATTCTTGTTAACTATTCTATCTTCTCAAGTTATCTCATCTTGATTCTCATATACCTACTCAGCTGTTTCTTATCACATTCCAGGTGCCATTTGGAGTAATTTGTGACTATGATGACCCGCGGAGCCACAATTCGTGACATCAGTGACAAATTGAATGTTGCACTGAAGGAGCTAGAGGCATCAAAAATACTTTCCAACCAGCTGCTGCAGGAAAGAGAGGACAGCGAGATTGAAGTCCAGAGGGTAAATGACAGAAATACTCAACTCAAGAGCCAGCTTGTAGAACTCCACACCCAGCACATGGATATACTTGACCAGCATCACCATCTCCGTCAACTAGTGTCAGACTTCCAACAGTGCAGTGACACTCATGACCAGGCACTGAAACGCATATCAGGTCTTGAAGCGGAACTGTGCAAGGCACACAACAAAATTTCCATCATCGATTCTCTGAAAGCCAGCGAACAGGTAGCCAACACCAATAGACTTTTCAACGAGTTGGTTGGTACTCCTAGTGTATCCGGACTGGAGTGTGAAAAGTCCACCATTACCATAGATCTGACTGGGGAAGATACCTTAACTAAATGTCCCATCCTAACTAGTCATAATAAAATTAAAAAATATATTAAAATCACTAGAAATATTAAAAAATATAAAAAACTCTTGAAAACACATAATGTTTATAAGTGTAACATTAATCTTAGAAAAGAGCGTATCAACTTACAAAATCAATTAAATGTATGTAATGATAAGTTGGAAACTAGCAGAGAAATGTATGATGTTGACATACAGAACCTTCAGAGGGAATTACTGAGCAGGGAAAATTCACTAAAGGAAATCTTTTGTAAGTATGAGCATAACCAACAAATGTTAAGTGAGCGCTTGCAAGGGGCCTGTGAGTTGGTGGACTTGGTGAAGTGCAATGCAGAGAGGTGTGAGTCACTGACAAACAATCTCACCTGTAGTTATGCTCCCACTCCACCACCTCTCACGTCACAGCATGTTGTTCCTACAGCTTTACCCACTTTAACTCATACTTTAGAAACTGTAAACCCAACTCAAAGTAATGTTTTGGTCTATTCAGATAGAATAGGAGCAGGTTTTGGATCATTGTTAAATAATCGCTCTAAACATACTATAGTTAACTGTTGTTACCATAACCTGCACTTTAATGAGCTTGTTCATAAAATAAAACATACACCAATGAATGAGCAGACTACTGTAGTGCTTTTAATTGGAAACAGTCTGAGCATTAGAAAGCTATATAACTGGTTGTGTGAGAGATGTTTTTATTCCATCAATGAATATTTTGAGTGTAAAATGTAAAATTGATTATCATTTCATTTATTTAACATTATAATTATTATGACATCTACATATTGACATTACTTAAATAATTTTGAAACATGTTTATTATTCCGGCTATTTTTTATTGAAATGACATCATTATTATTGATTGCTATTTTTAATGTAAATTATTATTAGTGAATAGAATTGTATTTAATTTTAATTTTACTAATTGTACTGTAATCTACATTTAAATTATGAAACTATTTTTATATTATTGCTAACTACTAAATGTGTACTGTATGTTATATCTTAACCAAAATGTAAAATCAAAATATTTGCACGGCTGAAACGCCGAATATAGTGAAACCCATAGATATTAAGAACTTATGTTAGCTACCTATATTCTTGCAAATAAATATATCATTCATTCATTCATTACTAAAAGGGACATAGTTAATGGTATTGACACCCTACTTAAATTAAAATTAGGTAAATTAATATTATGTGCATTGCCATATTCTGATAAGTTATATGAGCAAGATAACAATTACATTTTTAGCTTAAATAATCTTATGCATATTTTGGCATGTCGTCATAGTGACCGTTTATTGTATTTTGATACTAACAATTTTGTTAGAGATTTTGTGTTGACTCAGGATCATATGTTTTTACCTAAGAAAAGCCAACATGTATTAGCTACTTTATTAGCCTTCAATATACACGCAGTTATTAATGTTTTAACTGAGATTAGCTTAAGTGACAAAACAGTATTATCTAGTACTTCTAATAATACTGTAACAGATTCTTTAAACTTTTAGAATCGACAAAAGAGAATCATAATAAGAATATTTTACTATAGGTATCACCAGAATTTAAATCTCTTCTCTGGCAAAATCCTAGACGTGGAAATTTTAATAGATAAATATCATATGGATATCTTGTGTTTTTGTGAAACCTGGTTAAAACCAGATAGGATGTTGTTTAATGTAAATAATTTTTCAGTTGCCAGTGCGTACAACAGGTATTCATTAGGGGGAGGTACCTTGATATTATGCAATAGTCATTTCAGATATAAGGAAAGGAAGGATATCACTGCTAGCTCTGTTGATCGCTTATGTGAGGTAGCATGTGCAGAGATTGAAGGCCATACTTTCTTATGTGTTTATAGACCACCAGCCTCAAACTTGTCATCATTTTTAATCATAATGGAAGATATACTAACTAAACTTTTTAGAGAAAATAAATAGTTATTTTCATCCCACCATCTCGGAAAGAGTATTTTTAATCTTCAGTATCTGAGTGGAAAAGCCGTTTTTATTCTCTAGAGGATAAAGTAAATTGAATTTAGAACATCGTGTGCACTAAGTTTGTGAATTAAAAAAAACATTAAACCTATTTACTGCTACCTCTATGGTGCCGAATATATCATACAACTTTTTTTTAATTTGTTAAAAACTCAGACTCGGAACCTTCTTGGTGTTCTTTTTTCAATTTGCTTTGTACGCGGTTCTTTACGCGGCATTTTTTCACGTCATTGTTAAACCTTAGGTATATTAAAAACAAGAAACTTGAAAACAAGTGAAAAAACTAAAATGAGTGATTCTAGCGACGAGGAAGTTTGCTTGACGCCAACAGAATTGACTGAAACTGTTAATAATGCGCAAATGAGCTTTCTCCCTCAACAATCACGCGAGAAGTATTTAAAACAGTACGATATGTTCAACACGTGGCGACTAGCAAAAGGAGCCAAAACTTTCTCAGAAAACGTTTTGCTGGCATATTTTATAGAATTATCCGAGAACAAGAAAGCAAGCACTCTATGGAGTACGTATTCGATGCTAAAAGCAACAATAAAGATGAAAAAAGACAAACATATCGATACCTATCCTAAATTAGTGGCATTTTTAAAAAGAGCCTCATCTGGTCATCAACCAAAAAAATCGAAGGTTTTCACAGTAGGTATCTGATATTGAAAAGTTTCTTAACGAAGCACCCGATTCCGTATATTTGGCGGCAAAAGTAAGTCAGTTGCACATTCAGTATCTACTTAAGTATATTAATCTCAATTAAATAGTATACTTAGTAGATGTTGATAGGCATAATTATGCGTTCATATCAATTTTATTCATTTATCTACTACAATACTCTTTACGTTACAGGTTGTTCTTATTATTGGAATAAACGGAGCATGTCGAACTAATGAACTAACACAACTTAATGTCAAAAACATTGAGAAACATTCAGATGACTTACTATTAATTAATTTACCTAATACAAAGACAAAAAGAGACCGCAACTTCGTCATTCGCAAGGAATACGTAACGATTGTTGAGAAATATCAAGCCTTACGCCCGCCTAACACTCCAATCAATCGATTTTTTCTACAGTATCGCAATGGAAAGTGTGTTAGACAGCCTATGGGTACTAATAAAATTGGCAGTATCCCACGAGAAATAGCAACATTTCTTGAACTTCCAGAACCCCTGTTGTACACGGGTCATTGTTTCCGACGAACTTCAGCCACACTTTTGGCTGATTCCGGAGCTGATCTGCTGTCCCTTAAGCGCCACGGAGGCTGGAAGTCCAATGCAGTTGTAGAGGGATACATAGAGGATTCCATCCAAAATAAGTCTAAAATATGTGAAGGCATCGTAGGAGCCATTACACTGAAAGAGCCTCAATCGGATCCTTGTACTGGCCCTTCTACATCAAAAATAAGCCGTTATGAAACACCTAACCATCTCCCTCTCTCTCCAACATTCACGCCAAGGGAATCCGATGAATCGGTACAACTATTAAGTATGACAGATAGTTTACCGAAAAACAGTACACAAGTGACTAACACCAATATTACAGTACCAAACAAAAATATTACACTCAATTTAAATAACTGTAGCAACGTTACTTTAAAATTTTCTTAATTATACCTTAGTATTATTTTGTTATAATTTAAAGATTATTCTGTAATACTTACCTGTCATAATGTAGTAATTAATACCTAAACTGAAATAAAAGTGTACCTATCTTGTGATTGTAAACGTTTTTTTTTTTGCATTTAGTCATTTCCTCGCTGAGGTGGAATGAAAAGTTACGTGTTGCACTCGAGTGCAAAGATTTTTCACCTCGTGCTCTTTTGATTCCCTCGCTAACGCTCAGGATTGTAATTTTGAATCACTCGCTGCGCTCGTGATTCAATTTTAGAATCCTTCGCTTGCTCGGTCATCAAAATTGAACACGCGGTTAAAAAGCAACTTTGCACTCTTGTATATTATACAAGAGTGCAAAGTTGCTTGTGAACACGCGGTTAAAAAGCAACTTTGCACTCTTGTATATTATACAAGAGTGCAAAGTTGCTTTTTAACCGCGTGTTCAATTTTGATGACCGAGCAAGCGAAGGATTCTAAAATTGAATCACGAGCGCAGCGAGTGATTCAAAATTAGAATCCTGAGCGTTAGCGAGGGAATCAAAAGAGCACGAGGTGAAAAATCTTTGCACTCGAGTGCAACAATAGTTATTTGTTATACAAGAGTGCAAAGTTGCTTTTTAACCGCGTGTTCAATTTTGATGACCGAGCAAGCGAAGGATTCTAAAATCATTGACTTCTGATGAAGCTGTCCATAATTATGTAAGAAACTATTCAAAGATATTTAAAAGAGTCTTGCGCCCAAGCTAAATCAAAATTATTAACCGATTCATGGCCAATGACTCAACAGTTGAGTCATTAAAAAACCTTTAGGAAGGCCGATGGCTCAATTGGTGAGTCAAACCAAAATTGTATAAAAACGAATATTAAAAAAAAAAATATCACAAACTACCATTTTTCAGATCTCATTAAACATTTCCGTGAATATCAGACCTGGCCCTTCATTTTACAGAATATTTTTAATAGTCAGGTGTCATAAACCTTTTGTTAGCCGATAGCCGAGGTGGCCGATCCATGGCCAATGACTCAATAGTTGAGTCAAACGTGTGCCGACACGTTATGGGCCGAAATGTTATATGCACATGGGTGAAGTTAAATCTATCTACTTCGATTTTTATACATACTATCTGTATATTTTTATACAGGTATTTCTCTATTATGATTATATTACAAACAGGCAAACAAATGACGCAAAAATACATTTAACATGGCAACATTACGCTGCACCACTAGCGCCACATGCGAATGCGACTCCATCTTGCGGTAGCGTGTATTATGAACTATTATTAACTATTATATTCGGCAAGAATGTGCAATGTTGCCAACTTAGTGCTTTCGGCACTAGATCTAGTGCATTTCTTGATGTTTTAGCGCTCAAAATTCCATAACAGTGCCTAGTGCCTCTAGCGCATTTTTAAAAGTCTGCAATTTATCACGCACTTTGGTAAAAACTATTAGTTTTTAATAATTAACAAGATATTGATTTTATTTATTTGGTGGTCTTTTATTAAAATTAGCACAAACCTAGTGCATTTTAGGTTTTGTTTAGCGCATTTCTTACAATAGCAGTTGGCAACACTGAGAATGTGTCATTGTGTCTGTCACTGGCGTTACTTTGTTGTGAAAATTTCCGCTACGGATATCACGTTTATCTAAAGTTTCTGATTTTTCTGACTAATATGGCTGTGATTTTTGGATTTGTTATTGATTTCATATAATGTGACCTGGCTGCAATTCAAGGTTTTGTTATTGGATTTTTTTTATTGTGACCTAGCTGCGATATATGGACTCTGTTATTTATATGTGACTTTGAACTGTAAGGTGTTGCATTACCTATTGTGATCCCGGTTACAAGGATTCCGAATTTCTGTAAGTATATACATAATTACCATTACCATTTTCACTAGATACATATTTACTACTCGCAGAAGTTAACGACACATGGAAGGAATGTGGCCGCTCTCAATTTAATCAAATAATTTAATTATTTTAACATTTAATTTTAGATTTTGCAATTATATGCTCATAATGAATAAAAAGTACATTGTTTCGTTTCATAAACTTTTATTTTAGAATGCAACATTAAATAGGATAGGTAAAGGAATTGTCCCTATATTACCCGATTAACACATGATTTAAAATCAACTATAGTCCAATCAAATAAATAAAAATTAGTGTTTTTTTTTTAAATGTACCATATGTTTTTTTTTTTGTTATGTAAATGAATATTATTTTTCAGAAATATGGATCAACCATCCACGTAAAGACAAACAATTGAAGACATGTTGGGTGCAATGACATCTCCAAAAGAATGCATAGCAGTACCCGGTGACTTTTCACTGACAGACCAAGACCTCTATGGTATTTTAGATGAAGGTACTGTAATGGATGGGTTGTACATGAGTGTCACATGTGTTGGGAGCTTGCCCAATTTAATAAAAATGTGTAAAGTTGGTGTGTTCTCCTATAAAAAAAATACAAATTAAACAATAAAATAATTTCGGGCGCCTTGGAGATGCACACAATATGTTTTAAATAAACCAAACTTGCCAGATAGAATACTTCGGAGAGTCAGACTTTTAATCTGCCGGTAGGTAGCTAATTAAATGAATAAAAGAATGGAATTTCCTTTGCTAATACCTTGTTTAATGTTTGCCAGTAGCTTCAGAGTAATAAAATTATGAAATTAAATACAAAAAAAAAAAGGTTATAATTACTTACATTATTATCATTGAATTTACAATATTATTATTAAGGAATTTACATTACTATTGCATCTTTGTTGATAAAAAAAGGTAGGTAGTAAAAAAAAGAAATGATTAAATAAAACCTCTAGGATCGTGGCGTTGATGGTAGGGATAAAAATATCCCTTGTAGAAATATATCCAGTAAAGAAAATAAATCGAAAAGAAAAGAGAAGAAAAAAAAAAAAAACGTCGGGACCAGGGTCGGTCAAAATAAATCCGGCGTCTTTTCCAACAAATGGCAAATTTAAATGCACCACAAAATTCAGGCGAGCGACAAATCACTTAAAAGCCAAAGAAATGAAGGATTATTCCTACGTCACCACGTCCTGAGGGAAAGTTTTAGAAGTTTACGGCATCAATAGGCCGCCAATACCCAGGATTTATCCCGATTAAAAAATGTCGTTAAAATTCAATACTACATCAGGAATGTTCGTCGCAAAAGTGATCACGTCAAAGTTGACAGCTTCCACCAAACACAATCGATGACAGCAAAAAAAACGTTCCGAAATCGACTAACTGACGAGAAGCATGTAACGATATTTTAAACTCGTTACATTACATCCCTCCCCGAAAAAATAAAAGAAAGCAATTTCTTTTATGCTAAAAAATAAACAAGGCAAAAGAAAAAAGATTACAAAAAAATAGGAAATATAAATTCCAAAAACAACAAAACAAAAAAAATACCCTATAAAAGAATAGGATTATAAGACCGCAAGGAAGATATCCGCTAAGTCTAATAACAACTAAACAAAAAAAATAGTTTCTATGACTATTTCTTAAAACAACATGCATAAAACAAATAAGTCAAGCGAAATAGTCGCTGAACAATATTGTATAAGAGCACAACAAGAGTATACTGAATTGAGTACGGTTAGGCACAATAGCCACCGACTAACATACAGTATAACTCTAGAAACAACAACAAAAAAAATACCAATTTGAGTTCGGTTAGGCACCATAGCCACCGACTAACAAGTATATAACACGATAAAAATATTAATTTGAGTACAGTTAGGCGCAATTGCCGCTGTCTAACGAGAATAATCCAAAAATGTCTGTAAGAGTGCAGTTAGGCACCATCGCCACTGACTATCAAGAACAAATTATAACTGTGAGACACAGTTTAAAATCTCCACATCTCTACAGATACAAAAAAATAAAGAAGTATGTTGTGATCGGCACAACTCCACCAATATTCCGAGCACAAACACCTTCGAAAATAAATGCATATTGTGATCAGCTCAACTCCACCAATTTTCCGAGCACAAACACCTTCGAAAATAAATGCATATTGTGATCGGCTCAACACCACCAATATCCCGAGCACAATAGCAGAACAAGAGATGCATATTGTGATCGGCTCAACACCACCAATATCCCGAGCACAATAGCAGAACAAGAAATGCATCCTGTGATCGGCTCAACACTACCAACCTTCCGAGCACAGAAGCGAAATCAAGGAAAAAAATATACCGAGATCCGTAAAAAAATAGGTTAACCACTACAAGTGAAAACAAAGCGTACACAAGCAGTGGGTAACAACTAAGAAATTTTATACAAAAATGTATACATAAAAATCGTATACAAGACTGTATAAAAGAATAATAATAATAAGATATGTATAAAAATATTAATAAGATACATAAACAAAATATTAATAATAATAATAAGATCCTTTGATATGAGAAACGTATTCGTGTGGGTAGAAAAGTTATTAAAAGGTCCTAAGTTGTATTTTAGAAAGTTAAGAAATCAAATTCAATAAATTTATAAGAAGTTAACTAACATACTCTCATTCAAATCACTAATAACCTATCAACCATCCCATCATACATCACACTATCATAAGTGATCTTCAAACAAAATTATCAAAATCAAGACTTACACTTGGAAACCAAATTAGAATTTAATTATATCCTTAACATGATAACGACCAGCGGTACCCTTATTAAGGTCTTTCAGATTATAAACATTATCAGAGATCTTTTCAATAATTTTACATTTAATAAACTTAGGAGCAAGTTTTGCTGAAAAATAAGTAGGTGCATGAGATTGAACAAAACTCCTTCTCCACACAACATCACCCACATCAAAAGAAATGACTTTGCGACCTTTATTATAATAGCGAGCATTACGCTGATAAGCTTTTAATAAATGAGTTTGAACTTTAACAAAAATTTCACTAAGTGAATTAAGAGAATCAGCATAGTGAGTTCTATGGGAAACTTCCAGTTCATCTAAATTATCTATAAAGTCACTTAAACGATGTAAAGAAGCATCAAAAATAAGTTCCCTTCCAAACGTCAAAAAATTAGGTGTGAAATCTGTGGCTAGATTCACACTATTATTCAAAGCTAGTTGAACATGAGGTAAATATTTAGACCAAGTTCTATGATCATCTTTAACAAAACAAGCAATGCAAGTTTCAACAGTTTTATTATATCTCTCAACTGTATTGTTTTGAGGCGTGTATAAAGTATTATAAAATATTTTTGTGATATTATAACCTTTCAAAAATTCTACGAAATGTTTAGAAGTAAATTGTGTACCATTATCACAAACAATTATTTTAGGACAACCAAATTTAAGAAATATTTCTTTTTCAAAAAGTTTATTTATTACTCTAGTAGTAGCATTTATCATAGGAAAAATCCAGCAGTATTTAGTGAACACATCAACAACCGAGAGAATATATTTATGTCCAGAATAAGCTTTAGGTAATATACCTATAATATCCACTGAAAGCATTAGCATAGGTCGATCAACTTTTTTAGGGTTAACCATAATACCAAAAGGAGGTTGTGTGGTGTGTTTATAAGCTTTACAAGTATCACAAGCTAGAATATATTTTTGAACATCATTAAACATCCCTTTCCAAAAATAGTGTTGTTTTAATTTATTTAAAGTCTTATGGATACCAAGATGACCAGAATTAATGTCATCATGATTAGAACGAATTGTATCTAAAATATGTTCTTTAGGAATAACTATTTTCCAATTAAGATTACTATTAGGATCAAACTTACTTTTACAAAATTTATATAAGGTTTTATTTTCTACTCTAAAGTTCTTATATCTGCAAGGAGACTTTTGACAATTAATAAATACTTTTTTATACCATGGATCATAAATATCATCATCTGGCAAAACTAAATTATTTTGAGAGATTTCTATAGCGGCTACTTCAATACGAGATAAAGCATCTGGAACTAAATGTAAAGATCCTTTTTTATGAACTATATCAAAAGTAAATTGAGAAATTCTAGCAGCCCAACGTGCTAAGCGTCCACTAGGATTGCTAAGACCTAAAAGCCATTTTAAACTAGCATGATCAGTTATTACAGTAAACTTCATTCCTTCAATATAAGGTCTGAAATGTTCTATTGAAGCTAAAATAGCAAGTAATTCACGTTCTGTGGTACTATAATTGCGAAGCTAAATTCTTTTTAATAATAATTGTAGAAACTAAATTCTTTTGAATATGTTCATTAACCAAAACATTCATGGAATTAAACGAAGGCAAAGCGTGCATCGCAAAAGCTGAAGAAGAGTGTACAATCCTGTCATTAAGATCAAAAGCAAGTGGTACTTCTGTCAAATTAATCATGTCAGGAGCAACAGGTGCAACATTAGGAACTGTGCATGCACCATCAGATTCCATGTTATCCTTAGCAAGAGGCAGAGGAGATTGAACTTCTTTATCCATTATGAATAAACAATATGATAAGAAAAGCAGGGCAAAATATCACAAGTTGTAAAATATTTGAGGTTAAAGTGAAAAAATATTTTTTAAGTTACCTACAAGTTGATTTTTATGAAATATTTAAAAGTGAAAAGATGCAGTAATAATTTACAGGATAAGCTTATATCACTTAAACTATGATTAGGTATTACTTAAGTTAAACCAAAGTTTGTTTAAAATCTAATATGAAACACCGCACTTAGTTTTACACCGTTGAGTCACTTATACAAAACAAAACTGTCTTACCATACAATATGTTGATTTTGCAAGAGTATAATGATATTGCTGTAACCATAAAAGTTAAACACACAATAGTACAATAAAGTTGTTAGTAAATATTGTTTACTTACTAGGAAACATCAAGAAAACTTAGTTGTAAATTACAACATTCAAAAAAAAGTGTATTACAGAAACTATGTAATTTGTTCTGTAAACAATACTACAAAATATAAGATGCAATAATAATTTATAAGATACAAGGAAGCTACTTCAAGTCCCTGTTCGCAGAGCGACAAATGTAATGGATGGGTTGTACATGAGTGTCACATGTGTTGGGAGCTTGCCCAATTTAATAAAAATGTGTAAAGTTGGTGTGTTCTCCTATAAAAAAAATACAAATTAAACAATAAAATAATTTCGGGCGCCTTGGAGATGCACACAATATGTTTTAAATAAACCAAACTTGCCAGATAGAATACTTCGGAGAGTCAGACTTTTAATCTGCCGGTAGGTAGCTAATTAAATGAATAAAAGAATGGAATTTCCTTTGCTAATGTTAAACTCTTTCGTTAATTTTGATTTTCTGAACGCAGCCAGCACTATCTGTCAAAAGTAAATACTAATGTCAATCTTCCCTCCTATTATAACCTGTGTGAAAAAGAAGCGTGTGATGCGCAAATAAAACTCTTTAGATAAGTTTATGTTTAATTTCATCGGCCTCTGGCTATAAATAATAACAGCAGAGCGTGGTTGATCGATAAAAGTAAAATGACGTCGTCGGGAACGTGTAATTTTCCAAAACTGAACGACAACATAGCGTTCTCCAACTGGAAGTTTCGCGTGAAGGTTTTGCTAGAAGAAAGAAACCTTGCAAGCATATTGGATAAATACGACAAGGAGACCAAAGAAAATGTTGAAAGTGATGCAAAAGCTCGGTCAATCATTGTACAGTGTGTTACTGATCGATACCTGAATATAATCAAAAAATGTAAAACGGCAGCCGAGATGTTAACCTCTTTGGAAGAAGTTTTCGAGAGAAAAAGTGTGTTCAATAAGCTTTTCCTACGTAAAAAGCTAATCGCAATGAAATGTTCCAGCGGTCAAAGTCTACAGGAACATTTCCTACAATTTGATAACCTAATCACCCAATTGGAGACAGCCGGAACTACAATGGAAGACAGCGACAAATTGACACATTTATTCCTTACACTACCTGAGGAATACAGCACAGTGATTACAACATTAGAAACCATGAGTGTTAAAAAAGAGCTCACTGTAGATTTTGTGAAATCTAGACTTCTAGATTCAGAGCTAAAATTTAAAGAAAAAAAAAGTGAAGTTGTAGAGAGCAGTTTTTACTCTTGCTATAAATGTGGAAAAGAGGGACACATGGCATACCAATGTGACAAGAAGACTGAAAACAATAACCAAATACAGCGAGGCAGAGGAAAATTTAGAATGAGAAGTAGAGGAAGGTCAGGGTTCAGAGGAAAGTCCAGAGGACAAGGACATGTAGCACAAGCAAATGAAAACTCTAATAATGATGAAATGTTTATTGCTTCAAGCACGGAACACATATTGCATACAGATGCATCGGAAATTATTTTTGTTGTGGACTCTGGAGCAACACATAACTTCATACAAGAGAAATATGAAAAATTTATGACAAATGTGACGGAACTTCAAGAACCAATAAAAATAAAAATTGCAAATGGTGATGTTTTAAGTGCTAAGAAAAAAGGCTATCTAAAAACCTTCTATGAGGGGGACACACCTGTCACAACTGAGGGTCTTATAGTTAGTGGAATTGAAAGTAATTTACTGTCAGTAAATGAACTGATGAATAAAGGCAAATGTGTAATATTTAAAAAAGGAGAGTTGATAATAAAATCTGAAAAACGAGTATATTATGGAGAAAAGAAGGGAAAGTTATACATACTGAAAATGCAACTACCTAATGAAAAATATAAATGCTATTACAGTGACGAAGACCTGACTAATGGTGATTTATGGCATATCAAACTTGGCCACCTCAATCGTAAAGCACTAAATTTGATGAACTTGCCTTACAGCAAAAAGGTATGTGAAGTTTGTATGAAAAATAAAAGTACAAGGCTTCCTTTCAAGACAATTACAAAGCCACAATCAAAAGATGTAGGAGAATTAATACATTCGGATGTTGCTGGACCAATGAAAGTACCAACGAAAGAAGGCTACAGATATTATCAAACCATACTGGATGACTACTCACATTTTACTCAAACCTACCTATTAGTAAGCAAATCTGAAGCAGCAGACAATTTGATAAAGTATGTAAGGGAAATAGAAACTGAAAAAGAAATAAAAATAAAGAGAATCCGTTGTGATAATGGAGGGGAATACTCTTCAAACTATTTTAGAAAGTTCTGTGAAGAGAAAGGTATAAAAATAGAATATACAGTACCTTATAGTCCACAAATGAATGGAAAAAGCGAGAGGCTAAACAGATCTATTTTTGAAAAAGCTCGAACTATACTGGATGAATCATGTTTACCAAGACATCTGTGGGGCCATGCTATCTTGACAGCAGCATTCTTGATCAATAGATGCCCATCAAGTGCAATTGATTTTGAGATACCAGCAATGATATTTGAGAGAGAAATGGTGCTCAATAAATTGAAACCATTTGGATGCAAAGGATGGATGGTCATACTACCAAGAAGAGATAAACTAGATTCAAGAGCAAAAGAAGTAAGAATGATTGGCTATGCTAGAAACGGATATAAAGTGTGGGATCCTATAACAGATGCTGTTATTGTGACTAGAGATGTAAGATTTAATGAAAGAGATTTTAAATACCAACAAGCCCAGATTAATGAACAAGAAGATGATAATGTACACATTGAAGAAAAACATGACGAACAAAATAATGTACTAGAAAGAAAGAGAAAAGATGAAGATGAAATAAAGAGGAAAGATGAAGAAGAAAGAAAGAGAAAAGATGAAGATGAAATAAAGAGGAAAGATGAAGAAGAAAGAAAGAGAAAAGAAGAAGAAAATAAAATTGAAGAAGAGAGAAAGACTCAAACTTCAAATGAAACTCAAGAAAGTACTAGCCAAAATACGAGAAGTGGCAGATTAATTACTACACCAAAACATCTAAGTGAATATGAAATTTATGAAGCTTACTGCTTGATAAGTACAGAAGAAGATCCCAAGGAATTTAAAGTTGCTATGAAAAATGGATGGGAAGAAGCCATCAAAACAGAAATACAAGCTCTACAAAAAATGAATACATGGACAGAAACTGATTTACCTGAAAACAAGAAAGCCATAGATACAAAATGGGTATTTAAGACTAAAGAGAATAACTTGAAAAAGGCTCGATTAGTAGTGAAGGGTTTTCAACTAAAAGAAGACTCTGACTTTGGGAAAAATTATGCTCCAGTAGCAAGAATATCCTCAGTTCGAACAATCCTGGCACATGCAATACAGAAAGGATGGAATATAAGACAACTTGATGTACCCACAGCTTTTTTGAACGGGATACTTGAATCTGAAGTGTACATAAAACCGCCTGAAGGTGTAACTGCAACAAAGTACAAAGTTTTAAAACTGAATAGAGGATTGTATGGACTAAGAGAAAGTCCCAAATGTTGGAACCAAAGATTTAATAGCTTTGCAGAAGAAAAGGGTTTTAAAAGATCTCAGTATGATGTCTGTCTATACAGAGGAGAAACAATGAATGTGTGGATGTTAATTTATGTTGATGATATTATTCTAACTGGAACTGAAGAAGATATAGAGAAGGTGGTGAAACATCTGAAGAAGGAATTTCAAATAAAAGATTTTGGCTTTCCTAAGTCATTTCTAGGAATGGAAATTGAAAACAAAGAAGATGGTCTTAAGATTACACAGAAAAGACAAATAGAAAACATGCTCATAAAATTTAACATGCAAGATTGCAAGAGCTCAACTACACCATTGACAAAAGGATACCAATTTGATGAAAATGAGCCAATTATATCTGATGTACCTTATCGCCAGTTAATTGGTAGTCTCATGTTTGTGTCAACAGTGTCACGACTTGATATTACCTATGCAACCTCATACCTAAGTCAATACCTGGATAAGCCTACAAAGAGCCTTTGGATACAGGCCAAGAGGGTTCTGAGGTACCTGAAAGGAACACAAGAGACTGGACTACACTACAGAAGATATAAAAATAAGGCATCTATAGAAACATACTCTGATGCAGACTGGGCAGGTTCTCACACAGACAGAAAAAGTGTATCAGGATCTGTGACATTATACAATGGATGTCCTGTTGCCTGGTTCTCTAGAAAGCAAGCCTGCGTTTCTCTGTCAACAGTAGAAGCCGAATATGTAGCAGCTGCAACTAGTGCTTGTGACCTACTCTACATAAAAGGACTATACAGTGATTTGAATGGACTGAGAAGTGATGTGTTGTGTGTATTATACATGGACAATAGAGGTGCAATTCAAATATCAAAATCCTGTGAAAATAGCAAACGTGCCAAGCACATCGATATAAAACACCATTTCTTAAAAGATATTATAAGTAGAAAATTAATTAATGTTGAATATGTTTCTACTCATAACAATGTGGCAGATGTATTAACAAAGGCATTGTCTGGTGAAAAGCTGCACACTATGAAACTAATCTTAAATATTGTTCAGTAATAAAATTAGTAATGTACCAATAGTATTGTAACAATTTCAATCTATGACAGATTTTCAATCGAGGGGCAGTGTTAAACTCTTTCGTTAATTTTGATTTTCTGAACGCAGCCAGCACTATCTGTCAAAAGTAAATACTAATGTCAATCTTCCCTCCTATTATAACCTGTGTGAAAAAGAAGCGTGTGATGCGCAAATAAAACTCTTTAGATAAGTTTATGTTTAATTTCATCGGCCTCTGGCTATAAATAATAACAGCTAATACCTTGTTTAATGTTTGCCAGTAGCTTCAGAGTAATAAAATTATGAAATTAAATACAAAAAAAAAAAGGTTATAATTACTTACATTATTATCATTGAATTTACAATATTATTATTAAGGAATTTACATTACTATTGCATCTTTGTTGATAAAAAAAGGTAGGTAGTAAAAAAAAGAAATGATTAAATAAAACCTCTAGGATCGTGGCGTTGATGGTAGGGATAAAAATATCCCTTGTAGAAATATATCCAGTAAAGAAAATAAATCGAAAAGAAAAGAGAAGAAAAAAAAAAAAACGTCGGGACCAGGGTCGGTCAAAATAAATCCGGCGTCTTTTCCAACAAATGGCAAATTTAAATGCACCACAAAATTCAGGCGGGCGACAAATCACTTAAAAGCCAAAGAAATGAAGGATTATTCCTAAGTCACCACGTCCTGAGGGAAAGTTTTAGAAGTTTACGGCATCAATAGGCCGCCAATACCCAGGATTTATCCCGATTAAAAAATGTCGTTAAAATTCAATACTACATCAGGAATGTTCTATTCTATTTTTATTAAATGGCAAGCAAAGCCGATGTCGACTATTCTGCCAATGTCTAAAGTGCATTGGAAAAACAAGTGTGCATGAAGAAAAAAAAAATAAAAATAAGAGACAAAATTAAAAGAAAAACAATAACTGAAGACACAAGTGAAATTCTGTCAAATTCTTCTGTTGAGACATTTGAACACAGTGTAGATCTTGTTGGGTTAGTACGGGACTGAAACAAACAAAAAATAAAATAAATAAATATTGTAATTGTTAAAACATAAAATATACGCATACCACACACAGAATAATTTACAGTTTTAAGTTATTGTGACGGATGAAAGTCATCAGCGCCACGAGTAGTTCTGGAGAACAATGTGTTAACAAGGAGGGAAAGTTAGTCGGAAGAGGGATTTTAAATTTAGGGAGACGGCTATAGAGATCTAGAGGTGGAACGTTGTTTGTGCACTCAAAGAAAATGTGATCCAGGGAGCCCTCCTCCAACCCACACTCGCAGAGAGAGGAGTCCCTGACCCGGATTTTTTGCAAGAACACAGGGGTACAACAAAACCCCAGGCGAATACGACAAAGGACGGATATAACTGTTTTGGAAACTTTTTTGTAACTGTAAAACCAAGGTTTTGACTTTATTATTGGTTGTACTGCATAATAAAACCTGCCCTTTTTTCTTCCAGAGTTATTCCACTGTTCCTGCCATGTCGATTGGAGCTTAGTTTGTGGGAGGCTTAGCAAGTCATACCCCTGATGAGTATTGTGGGTGAGATCAGCTACTGTTGATGAGCAAGCGTCTTTGGCCAGAGCATCAGCGCACTCATTGCCCCTAATGCCACAATGACTAGGTATCCAAACTAACTGAACCTCTTTTTGATTGCTAGTGCAAGTTAAAAGGGACTTTTTAATTTTTAAAACAAGGGAGCTGTGCAATTTACTTTTGAAGGGGTTTTGAACTAAAGCTTGCAAACAGCTAAGAGAGTCCGTGAAAATTACGGCTTTGACGATATTGTGGTGAGACTCTATAAAAAGACAAGCTTCCAATAAAGCCACACACTCGCCTGTAAACACAGAAGACTCTTTAGGACATTTGTATTGTAAAATAATACTGGAGCTTTGGTAATAAACCGCAGCACCAGTGTTACTGAGGTCGTTAAATTTTGAAGCATCTGTAAAAAACCTTTGAAAGCCAATCCATCGTTCTCCCACCACCGCATTGAAAGCCGAATTCGCTGATGGAGACTTTTTGGAGATTCCAATGTCAAAGAAAATTTTAGGAGTGAAACATAGTACTTCATAGGAAAAGTTAAAAAGAGGTAATCTGGGAAACTGTTCTATTGGACAAACTAAATTTTGAATTTGGCGAAATGCTTTTAAAGTTAAGGGTATTTCTTTGTTTCTCCAGAAATTTGAGCTTCTACAAATGGCATCTAGCTCGATCAATCTTGCTACAAGAGGATGAGAAGATCTAGATATTAACCTAGCCACATAACGTGAGGCCAGGTACTGCCGTCTTAGGGCTAGGGGAGGTTCAGCAGACTCAACCTGCAACGCGTTCACGGGAGAAGACTTCATACAACCAGAGATGATCCGAAGGCACTTTGACTGGATTCTATCGAGACCAGCCAAAGCACCCTTGTTGCATGGAACTAGATGGAACGTACCATAGTCTAAAACGCTACGAATTAAAGCGTTATATACCAATTTCATAGTATATGGGTGGGCACCCCACCAAACACCCGCGAGAGCTTTTAAAATTGAAATATTTTTTTCACATTTTCTAATTAATAAATTTATATGTTGTTTACCACTTAATTTTGAGTCTAGAAAAACGCCTAAAAATTTTACTTTATTAACTAACGGGATATTATGACCTAAAATGTCCAATGAGATGAAGGGGATCAGTCTTTTTCGAGAGAAAATTACTGCCGAACTTTTTGGTGCTGATAACGACAAACCGTGGCTTAAAAGCCATTGATTCAAGGAGTCCAGAGAGAGGCATAGAGATGACGCAGCGTCTACGATGGAGATATCTGACACATACAAGACTAAGTCGTCGGCATACTGGAGGATGTGACAGTTATTATTCAGGCAGGAGCCAATGTCCACTGTATATAAGTTATAAAGAAGGGGGCTCAGTACCGAGCCTTGTGGGAGACCCTTCCAAGTCTGCCTTTCATCGAAATCCTCGCCCTGGACCCTCAGAACCAAGGAGCGAGACACAAGAAGACCACAGATGCATTCGATCATCCTCACCGGGAGACTCAGCTGTTGCAGTTTTTGCCTGAGTACGGGAAGAAGAACGTTGTCGTATGCAGAGGAGATATCAAGAAAAGCGGCAACAACGGATTCGTTTTTGGAGAACGATAAGCGAATATCCGTAATTAAAACGCCAACACTATCCATGGTACCAAGCCCTTTCCTGAAACCAAATTGAAAGTTCGGCAGTAGATCTCTCGATTCGACTATCCATTCAAGACGATTTTTAATTAGGTGTTCCATTAGTTTGGCCAAGATAGAGGACAAAGCAATTGGTCTAAAGCCATTCGGATCATCTACATGTTTGCCTGGCTTCAATAAAGGTATAATAATCTGTGACTTCCACTGATCTGGAACCCAACCATGACTGTAACAGAAATTAATGATATCAAGGAAGTAGAGTTTAGCTTTATCTCCAGAGTGAACAATAAAAGAATATGGCACACCGTCAATACCAGGGGCTGAGTCCCGGACATATCAGAGTACCGCATTCAGTTCTTCTAAAGTAAATGGCACATCAAAAGGATCCTCCGAAACCGAAACATTATGGAAGGATATATTGGGACATTCAGAAGAGAGAGGAACGTATGGTGGAGCAATTTTGTCAAAAAAAAGGTCAGCTGTTTCCCTAGAGATTGGTGAAGAGACTGATGAGGAGCACCCGCGTCTAAACCTGTTGATGCTTTTCCAGACCACCGAGACTGGAGTAGAGGGAGATAAGGAGGTACAGAACCTAACCCAACCAGTACGTTTCTTCTTGCGAAGGTGACGTTTAGTTCTGGCATTAAGCCGCAAATATTTTAATAAATTTTCGGTGCTCATATCTGCATTGTAGCACTCCTCGGCCTCATCTCTATCCCTGATTGCAGAAGTGCACTCTGGATCCCACCATGGAGGTGAAGGTATTTTGCCACGAGCACTATTTTTCAGTGGAAAGCAGGCATCCGCACTGGAGGTAATGGCAGTAACAAATCCTTCATAACAGCCTTTGGCATGGCAGTGACCAGAAGGATCTAATAAATTTGAGTTTAAATTTGGAAGAACATCAATTTTCTCCTCCACTAATGAACCAAATTTTGACCAATCTGGTTTGGACAGGTTATATTTCAAAAGTGGAGGGGAAGTTTTCTCTAAAAAAGTCTTATTAACCAAAGATATGACAATAGGATAATGGTCACTACCATGCGACAAGGTTGTACATTCCCAATGGGTTGAAGCTGCCAACTCAACCGAACAAAATGTTAGATCAACACAACTCTTTTGTTGACCGGGTGGAGATCTACGTGTTGGGCAACCATTATTCAGAATGCAGAGATCCAGATCATCCAAGATCTCAACCAAAGCTGCACCAAAGGCATCACAGCGTTCTGATCCCCACCTGTAATGGTGGCAGTTGAAGTCACCCATGACCAAAATTGGTCCATGTACATTAGATAGTAAGTTTTTTAAAATAGCAAAAAAGTCATGATGAGGGTGAGCAATGTATATTGAAAACACTGTAATGCCTTCCACACGTCCCGCTACAATACTCATGTCACCTGTGAGCGAAGGTAAAGGGAAGGGCAAAAGAGGGACCCGATTGTTGACTAGGAGAGCCGATCCTCCATAGCCATCAGATCTGTCACATCTGAGAATATTGAAGTGTGGCATACGAAAGCTAAGACTTGGGGTGAGCCAAGTCTCAGCTATGGAACAAGCCAATGGCTTGTATTTATTTAAAATAAATATGAGGTCGTGCTTTTTATGCCACACGCTCCTCACATTCCACTGAAGGAATACTTGGCGAGACGCCATTTTTAAATTGTATGAGTAGAGAAATAAGTTGATCGGCAACGTTGGACGGTGTTTGGGAATTGGAAGAAGAAGAAGAAATAACAGTAGGTAAAAGTTGTATAAGTAGATCAATAATAGAACTGGTATTATATGAAGGCACATTATTGTAATTCAGAGCGCAGCCATTATGCTGTGAAGGTTGAGGAGAACTAACTATTTGCTGATGAGCAGCTTTGTCATAAGATGGGGAAAGAGGGGCATGGGACCTGGGTTTAAGTGTCACAGTTTTGCGATATGACTGAGAGATAGGAGTCTTGGTGGCATTGGCATAATTACGGGAAGCTGTAGGAATAATCTTGCTAGCCTCAATATAAGGAATGCATTTTTCAGCCATTACAGTCTTAATGGCTTTCTGTCTACCATGCTCGGGGCATGACCTGCTATTAGCGAAAAGATTACCCGAGCAAAGCACACAGAAGGCCTCGCCCTCAGAAATGTTGCAACCATCACCAGGGTGATCATGGCCACATTTACTGCAGCGTGGTTTAGACCTGCAAACGTTCGCCACATGTCCAAATCTGCAACACTTGCGGCATTGAATTGTCGGGTATATGTACTGCTCAACAGGGAGGGATGTGTAACAGCAGTAAATCCTATTTGGTAGAACTTGTCCGTCAAACGTCAGAACGCATGTTTCGGTGGGTTTCCACTCATTAATCCCATCTTTTTGAATTTTGCGATTAATACGTCGGACTTTCAGTATTTTACCGCAGCCTGAAGGCACAGTTAAATATGTTATGGCTTCTTCTTCCGTAATATCTGAGGGAACACCGGTAACAACACCCATCCTTGTGATATTAAAAGTAGGGATTGATGCAGAATAACTATATTTGAACAATAAATCATTAACTAAAAAAGAGTTAGCATCCTGAGGGGAAGTAAATTCTACAGATACACGGTTTCTACCAACTCTGTTAACACCACCACGAACAATGTTCGCAATGTTGTTGTTGATAAGGAACTTGCCAAAATTAACGGGATGTAGGGTGGTACCAGCATTTGGTTGAGTCTCTATACGAGAAACGTGGACAAGGTAAGGGGCCTTATCCAAAACGGAGTATTTAATACGTCCGATTTGGGTTCTTTGTTGTTTAAAGGTAGGTGTCAGGGTTTCTTCATCACTCGGACGTTTGCGTGAGATAGGCTGGGATTGTGTAACATCCATTTCCGTAACGCTACAGACAATATCTGCGAATTGAGCAAGAGGATTCGGAGAAATGGGAGTTAAGGAACTTGAAATATCTGGGGGGTCAGGATCAGGGGGTTTATTCTCATCCATCTTGGATGCTACGAGGCTTAAAAAAGGACAATCACAATACAAACCGTAACAGACACAAGAACAATACACTTAATAGTAACAAGTCCACAAAAGTATCAACAATCACTCAAAAAAAACAGCTAAAAATTCTAAACACACGTGTTATCCAAGGGCACCGTGGCGAGAATCCATCAGGAATGTTCGTCGCAAAAGTGATCACGTCAAAGTTGACAGCTTCCACCAAACACAATCGATGACAGCAAAAAAAACGTTCCGAAATCGACTAACTGACGAGAAGCATGTAACGATATTTTAAACTCGAAATGCATGATGAATGGATAGACATCATCGAAGAAGAAGTTGTCACAACAGAAATTATAGACACTCAGCAAGCAGGTGTTGAATCCTCTTCAATTTGGATAATTAATTAAATAAGTTTTTTTTTTTTTTTTTTTTGCATGATGAATGGATAGATATCATCGAAGAAGAAGTTGTCACAACAGAAATTATAGACACTCAGCAAGCAGGTGTTGAATCCTCTTCAATTTGGATGCCAGGCAATCCAACAGAAGTTAACACATTTTTATTTACCGGTAACCCTGGTATTAAACAAGCCATGTCAGGTACACAGCCTATTGAATATTTTATTTAATATGGATTTCTACACTCTTTTATTGACGTGTACAAATAGAAATGGAGATATTCTTAAAAGAAATGCCAGCGGTCCTTATGCAAGGTTTCGTAGAAGGCAGCCAGTGACAATAGAGGAGTTTAAGGTGTTTCTAGGATTAGTCATGCTTATGGGTGTCTTAAATTGAATAGATTGACTGATTACTGGAAGAAACATTACCTTTTTGATTTAACGTTTTCCAAGTACTTACATGTCAAGAAATAGATTTTGTATGATTTTGAGAGCACTTAATGTACAAACAGAAGCAGGAAACCTAAGCCTCAATAAAGTGAAAACCTTAATCGAACTATTTAATAAAACGATGGAAAACTTATATTACCCTGCTAGAGAGGTTGCAATAGATGAGTCGATGATATTATGGACCGGTCGTTTAATTTTCCGTCAGTACCTTAAAAATAAAGTCCATAAGTATGGTATAAAATTATATATGTTAGCAGATAAGCACGGTATTTTCATGAAAATACATTTGTATGCTGGGTCTCAAGACCAAGTCGTGGGTGGAAGAGACCATGTAAAAAAAGTAATGCGTGGTTTAATGAGCAATTACGTTCATAAAGGCCACTTTTTATATGTGGATAATTATTATTTAAGTGTAGGTATGGCTGAAGAATTGTTAAATAAAAATAATTATTTAACTGGTACGTTACAATTTAATAGAAAAGGCAATCCTGCACAAGTCATGAATACCCGATTACAGCCAAATGAAGCATGCATTATGCACAATAGTAAAAATGTTACGGTTACTAAATGGAAAGACAAGAGAGAAATTAGTTTTGTAAGTACAGCACGTCGATTCTGTAAAATTCGAACTAAAACTCGCATCTCACTTCGCTATTCACTCTCACTGGTTCAAAATGACCTTGATTTTGCATTCTGTAAGCATCACCTAGTCCAAGGAACATATTTACTGACCTAGTCACTTGCGAAGTGAAGTGAGCTCCGAAGTGACCAATGACAATACTAGTGACTACCATACTCAACAAAATGTTAGTAAATTTTTATCGATTCCAGTTTTTTGACACGATTGTTGAGTTTTTGGCACAGAATTTTAGCTTAAGATGTTTAAATTTAAATTTCTTATTTAAAGGAATTTGAGGCAGCTAATAATAAGTAAAAAAACAGAAAACTCTAAATTCTTGCCATTAATTTATAATCTACGCTTCCCTTACGAAAAAAAAATATGTCACAATATGTTGACAGTACGTTGCGTTGTTTTTGTTGTTGTGTTTCATGTGTTTGTTATGATCGTTGAGTGCCGAAAATAATTGTGAAATAATCATGAAGTAAGTTTAAATTTTTGGTTGTGAAGTTTAAAAATGTTAGTAATTAAAATAGTACCTATTTATTTTGTTTTCTAATCCAACAATAATGTTCCAGTCCAAATGAGTCACGTTCCTATCACCCATCGTCGGCTCAGGTTGAAACTCTGCTAGAGTTTATGGAAAGAAACCCTGGCATTGCGAAGGGTTTCTTGAGAACTCAAAATGCCAGAGAACGAAGTCGACGCCAGTGGGAGGAACTAGCCGTGCGCCTAAATAGTATAGGTGGCACTATCAAAAATTACAAACAGTGGACCAAGGTTAGCGTCACTTTTTTTTTACTACATGTTAGTTAGAACCACTTAGCATTCCTCAAAGCAAACCACTTAAAAATTTGCGACGAATCTTGGTTTAAAGTGTGGTCCTTGATTTTATAAATTTTATCTTACTGTTAATTTTACTCAATCAATGACTAATTATAAGAAAATGGAGTTTTTTTTATATACTTAGTTTGAAAAATACATGTGTAACAGCATTTTTTTTATAATTTCTTTAATTATTCGTCTGATTGTAGTATTGATCTGACAAAAAAAGTGCCATAAAAAAAAAAGTAGCAGTGCGCTCTGCTGCTAGACGTAGGACTGGTGGTGGGGTGGAGGATGAAGTGGAGTTATCAGAGCTTGAAGAAAGAGTTGTTGCTTTGTGTGGTGGTGAAAGCTTTGCAACAGGAGATGCACATTTAGGCATACAGCCATTTCCGGTAAGAAATTTAGAAATTCAATAAGTATTAGCTTTTTGAATCAATCCTGTCTGACTGGTGGCCAAGAATAATGCAATCTGTCTTTTAAAAATATATATAATGTGAAGTGTATTTTTATTTGAATTATTTGCCAAATTTATTAATATTATTATTACCCGTTTCAGGAAAATGATACTCTATGTCCATCACATGAAGCGCAACAAATACAAGATGCTGATACTGACAATGTATGATATCTAAATTTAATTCATAATTGTATGTGATTCATTAATAATATACTCATATCTAGCATTTATCTGTTTATATTTATTTATTATAGATTCATGTACCCCAACAACCCCAGAGTCAGGCAACTACAGAGGAACCACCAGCTATTGCGATTTATGTAAGTTATATTATTCTACTAACTACTATAAATACTGTTTGCGGTGTAGCATGGTGCGGGTGACAGGTGACAGAAAGGGTAAAATATATTATAATTTACTTGTTTTTACTGATTCTGTATTACGACTATGATCCGTACCTACATACAGATTGTGTACATAATACGGACTCAATAATAACTAGTAAATTAAATTAATTTACCCGCATCATGCTACACCGCAAACAGTATAGGTATATACCCACTAATAAAAATCTGATGTGTCTAGATTCTATTCTATTAGATCTAAATGCAGTACCTAGTCAAAATATTGTTCTCTAATTTGATTCCACAAAACACAAGATACTTATGGAGTAACCTCCATATCTTGTAGAATAAAATCCATCTTCATTTTATCCAATTTACTTTTCAGGGATCCGAACTGATTGAGGATAGTCAAGACCACACTCGTAATTACAGAACACGTGATCCTGCAATTTCGAGAAGACTGTTTGCTTCCTCATCCAGCTCAACTGTTGGAACAAGCCAAAGCATTTTGCAGGTATGTGTCTAGGTAGAGACAGATTTGAGTTGTCACAGTAAACATACTGTGATGACTCAAACCATATGTTGAGAAAAGATCCGCTACACTCTGACCCAAGCTATAGTTTTGGGAGGTAGCAACTTATCTACTTTACTTTCTTATTTTTGTTGATTATTATTTAATAACATCTAGGTACCTACCTAGGTACCAATTTTTTTAAATTTCTTTTTGAAAGTATGAATGCTTTAATATTATTTACTGTGGCACTTTAGCAACTTTCCTTGGAATTGTCAAAATTTAATTATAATATAGGTAAGTAGCTATTCTTATTCTTTCGTATTGTTTCAGAATATCCAGTTGGAACACACTCTTCCTCCAAATCCTCATATAGGTATATCATCCTAGCCTGTCCCCTCCACCAATAACACTTTCACACACACCTTCTCCTTCACGCCGTGGTTCCACCCAAGTAGCCTCCCCAGTGATTCGTTGTCGAACTGCTGCTTCGTCATGTAAGTGACCAATAATGTTAAACAACTTTCACTACTATTAGGTCACCTATGAAATCAGCGTTTTGTATGGAGAATTTTAAAACTTTTATGCACTAATGTTTAAAAACTAAGATAACGTATGCCACTTAGATTCTTTCTTTCTTTCTTCATGTAAATATTTCTCTAACTCTTTTTAGCTTCACGTCACGCAACACCAATTGCTTCCCCTTCTCGCCGCCCCAGGACAAATATGGCTCGTGCTAGTAGAGGTGCTGGTTCTGGGTGTAAGTACAAAATAAAAATAACTATCAAAACATCATTTTTGAAACGAATGACAACGAAAAGCTGCTATCTAAGAATTATTATTTACGCATGATAGTAATTGGTGTTCTTTTTTCAGCATCGCGTCACACGTCTTCAGTTGCTGCTCCTCCACCATCTCAACGGTGAACGGAATTCTCCACCACTACTGAGAGATTCTTGAGGGTAGAAGAACAGCAGCTGGAGATACAACGACTAAATGCACAAATCCTGCAGTCCTTTCTGGAGAGGAGTGCGGAAAGAGAAAGGGCCATGTATGAAAGGAGTGCAGAGAGAGACGGAATCTTAGCTGAAGCTGTGGCTGCAGTGGGGAAAGGGTTGCAAGCATTAGCAGCGGCTAAGAATCATTGATTTACCAGTCATTGCTTCATTTTTAATCCTTTTTCCTCACCTCGTTGACTAATTTTATTCTAGGTGCATTGTCTTCACATATAATTATATAATGAATGTATACAAAACCTTGTAAAACATTTTAAAAGAGTAACGGTGGAGTTTCTTGCCCATTCTTCTCCATACGAACACTACCTTTTGGAAGGGGCGACTAGAATCAATTCTTTTTTTTTGTAAATTTTGACGCTAAAAGTGCCTTTAATGTGCGTTTGAAATAAATGATTTAACTTTGAATAAATAAAACACTTAAATGGATACTAGAGCGGTTTTATTGAAAGTCCATTGGTGATTAGTTTGCATTTGATTTAATTTGACACTGAAGTCTTACTATTACACCTATGTTCATGTTAGCTACATTTTCTTTACCGTGAGCATCACATTTAAAATAAAATAAAAAAAGCTTTATTGACACAAAAATATTTTACAAAAATGATTTTAGTAAACAGTAGGTACAATTCTGCATTGGAACACAATTCGAATGACCACTAACACCTAAACTAAAAAAAAATAGGCCGCTATTAGCTATATAAAGTAATATAATAATAAAAAATAATAAAAATGTTTTATTGACATAAAAAAGTTGTTACATTTTAATTTGAAGCCCTGACTCTTGACCCAGGTGGAACCTGCGTTACAGGAGTCAGTGTCTTCACCCATATTTTGAACATAAACAATTTATGCAATAAAATTAAAAATAAAATAACTTAACATGCAGGAAACCAATTTAGTGAATAGCAAGCGCTTAAGTGTGTGTGTGTGTGTGTGTATGTATGTATGTATGTATATGTGCGTGTGAGAGTGAGCATGACATAGGTACTTAATTATCATCCAGACATAGTCAGTTATTATAATTTAATATACTAGGTACCACCCATTCCCACTGGCGGGACCCGTTCAAGAGCACGACGCATGAACCAACCATCGCTCCGTTGGGGAACGTAACGACCCGCCTCACACACCACAGAATAGAAAGAAAGAAAAGACGATTATTTGCGGTATAATAAGACGCAAGCAAAGAGAAAAAAACAAATAAACTCGAAAATAACAATTTAGAGGAAAATATATGTCACACACAATACATAATAGTAGGTACTAAATGACACCACCGATAAATTAATTATGACGTGAACGCCATAGTCTATCTACTAAAATTCGCCTACGTAATTGCCCCAGAGCTAAACCGGCGTTAGATGGCAAATCCCTAGTTTGCCTCCTTTGAATTTCAGCAATTGCTTGGAGCTCTTCTAGTCTCTCTTCATCTGACATTGTGAATGCCGGCATTCCTGCGCGATTGCTCATGTTGTGTAAAACACAACATGCAATAACAATTTTTGCAACAACGTCTGGATGATAATTGAGCACTCTGTGTACTAACAAGCACCTAAATCGTCCTTTTAGGAGGCCAATTGTTCTCTCTACAGAATTGCGAGCAGTTAAGTGACGGTCATTGTAAAATGCTTCTGGGGAATTATCTTCAGCACCACTAATTGGCGTCATAAGGTAGGCGCGCTGAGCATATCCTGAATCACCTGAAAAAATTAATAGGTATCAAATAATTATGTACTTAGTTTTTATAGCTAATTAGGCTTATATTTTGAAGTAGGGGTACGGAGGGATTAACTAACCAAGCAAAACAACTTCTTCACCAGCATTTGTTAATGCCTCTAGGTGGGCTTTTATAGCTCCATAGTTAAAAATGAAGCTATCATGAGTAGCTCCACAATATGTTGGATCCACATTTAAAATATTGAGATCTGCATCTGATATCTGAAAAAATAAATAAAAAATAATTATTAAGAAGACTAATTGAATACCTAATAGTAATAGATTACAACATTGAAATCTATATTACCAATTGCACATTTCTTGCATGGTAACCTTTGCGGCAGTAAAATCGTTCTTCATTGTCTACTGGTCTTTTCAATGCCACCATAGTGCCATCGACACACCCAAGAGCTGCTGGAAAGCCAAACTTTTTGTAGAACCTGTAATTTAAAGTAACTAACATGATTAACTATTTAGGTAAAAATCAAAGAAACCTGTAACTTTAAATAATATAGCTACTAACCTTTCTTTTAACATTTGTCTTTCTTGTATATTTTGAGGGAACCTTATATATTTTTTTACTATTGCAGGATTATTCAGAGCTTCCACTACTTCATTTATGCAACGAGATGCTGATGGTTGCGATAAATATGTCCTTATATTTTCTTTTACTATTTTTTGATAACTGCCATTAGCCAAGAATGACAAGGTGCATAATATCTGTGAATAATAAGCCATAGCTAGCACATCCAGATGTCGTCAGTGGAAGTCGGTTTTATTTTTTGTTAAAAAGTTTTTATTTTTCACTTTTTAGTTGTGGTAGGTACCTACCTACACAAACCTCCCACAAAAATTAGAATACCATTACCTGCTATGTAAATTACAGTAACAGGAACTATTAGAACATCGTCCACATATACTAGGTGGGAAAAATACGTATTATTGAAGCTAACTCAAAAACCCCTCATCAGATCTTGACCTAATTTATAAGGGACCACTTCTGAAGTATGGCCTATCAAACACAAAAGAATCATCAAAATTAATTCATAATTGGCGGAGTAATCGCGTAACAAGCAAACAAAAAACAAAAAAAAAAAAACTTCCAAGCGAATTGAGAACCTCCTCCTTTTTGAAGTCGGTTGAAAATAAGAGTACAATTTTTATCAACGACTTGTTTGCCTAATAGGTAAGTTTGTATGTAAAATTTATAAAAAATATATTTGGGGTTGCTGGAGAGATGCTCTGCAGCAACCCAAATTCAATTGCCTGTACCTTTTAACCTGATAAGGTACAATTTTTTTTAAGTACGTACTAATTCCGTACATATTGCGTACAATTGGTACATGAGTTTATAAATAGAAAAATAGATGATGGGGTTGCTGGGGAGCATGACGTCAATTTTTTTGTGTTTTCAAAATGAAAATCCCTGATGGTGGCTCTGCCAGAGTCCGTGTATTCCCGTTCGTCCCTTCGACTTCGTCCCCCGAGGGGGACGAACGGGAATTTACAAAAATAATATTTAATTTGTTCCCGATCGTCCCAATCCTAATTCAAGAGAGGACGAATGGGAATATGTTCTTCGATTAGTGCCATTCGTCCCACTAAAAAGATTTGTGCAGAAAATATGTTTATTCGATGTTTCGTAGTTTACTTTTAAATTAGTTTCTTCGTTAGATTTAATCATTATTTTACAAAATTCTTCTCTATTTTTTATGAATTATAAAACGTATCCTAAGTTTATCATTGTTTCATTATGTTTACCTACACTAAATATAGCAACTCTGACGGGAAGCGCCGGCGATTCTGGTAGTTAACAAAAGAGTGCCGATAACATTGTGTTATTTGCGTAAATCCTATTGGTTTACCTGACATTCTCTCCCTTTCCTATCCTTAAATTAGACCGGTCGGGTTAGTCTTGACAAAACAATGAAAGTGCACGGGTGTTAATGTAATACTATATATTCGACACGAGTTCTGCGGAAAACTACTGATGTAAGTACCTACATTTTTTGTAAGTTACAAATATTATTAGATTGTTTATAATCAATACTATATTGTCTCATGTCTTATTAATTTATGCTAATAATGTACGGTATCAATATTTGTATTCAATTTTAGTATTTTATTTTATATATTAAATATCATTCTAAATTATATTAATAAGTGTGTAATTATTGTCTCCTGTTTTTTAGAGCTTAACAATGTCACAAGAAGCGCATCCTGGTCCCTCTGGGAGTACAGGAAGCTGTTTGCAGTATATACAAAGAAAAGGTGGAATCGTGCTTCTGCGTGCTGGATACCAATTTTTAAGGAAAAGGCAAAACAAAAGTGGAGCTGTTGTATGGGAATGTCATCTTAGAAGAAAGAATAAGTGCAGTGGGCAGTGGGACCTTAACCATAAAAGTAAGTACCTAGGTACTTTTTTGGCTTCTTTTTTCATGCAAAACCAGACAATGGGTAAATAAATTATGCACGTTTATTGCAGAATGATCAAATTTTGAAAGAAACCACACACACATCCTGTACACCGGACTTCAATAAAAACATAATAGACATTCATATTGATGAATGCAAGAAAAATATAACTTCTGATGATGTACCTTGCGTACCAGCCGCCTTTAATTCAACAATTTCGAAAATTTTGGACGAAGGACTTGATAAAGTAACTTTACCCAAAGATATTCCTAAGTTTGCAAACATCAAAAGCACTTTGTATCGCCATCGAAATAGCACTTATAATATGAGTAAAATCACTTTCAATGACGTTAAAACGGTTGAGGTTCCTCAAAAATTTCAATCATTTTTGTTAGCAGATTACTGTTACGGTAACACACGCTTACTCATTTTTTGTTCCCAAGAAGCTAAAGAAAAATTGATAGTTTTAAAAAATATATTTGGTGACGGTACATTTAAGAGTTGTCCACCTCCATTCCAACAGCTCTACACCGTTCATGGTGATTTAGGAAGTAATAATCAAAGCACAGCTATGACGCCATTATTGTACGCTTTAATGTCAAACCGTAAAAAAGAAACATACGAGATACTTTTCAGACTTGTTAAATCTCAAATCAACGATTGGAATCCTACATCCTTTACCAGTGATTTTGAAGAAGCAGCTATGTCTGCTATGCGTACAATTTTTCCAGAGATAAGTATCCACGGCTGTTATTACCATTTTAATAATGCTATTTGGAGGAAAGGCCGTGAATTAAATCTAACAAAAAATAAAACTTTAAGACGTCAAGTAGCCCTAAGTGCGGTGCTTCCATTATTACCAGAGGAACGTATTTTTGAAGGCTGGTTTTATATCGCTAGCGAAAGCCCCGATGATAGCCAAAGTAAAAAATTTCGGCAATACATGCTATCGCAGTGGCTTCAATCGAATTTCGTAAAAGTGTGGTGCAGTTTTGGAAAACGACACCGTACTAATAACTTTGCCGAAGGGTGGCATTTTAAATTAAATAGTGCCATAGGCAAAAAAAAACCTAATATTTTAAAATTGCTTACGGTGTTACATCAAGACTCTAACTTATACAGCGTGAAAGCAAAACAAAATCCAAAACGGCGTAAGCTACATTCAATCTTGACAGACCAATATATTATGGATTGCCAAATGCAACTTCTTAATTCAGAAATAACTGTAGGACATTTTTTAGAAAAACTTACGTAGGTATTAATCATAAAAAGTAAAGTGCTCGATGGTTGTGTACGTTGATGTAATCTCTAGGCTTTGTGTGCAATAATTATTACTGCCTACTGTTATGACCTCGACTACTTTCTTCAATACTTGTGAATTTTTTATTGTTGTTACCCTCTATGATGTTTTGTGTTCATGTTTTTTCACTTTGATTTTGTATATGTTTTTTATTTTGATTTTGAAATTGTGCTAATTTATTGACGCTATTTATATGTAAAATTAATGTGTAACCTGTTGTGATTCCTTATACAATATGTAACACAAAAATGTGACACCGTATACCTATACATATAAGCAAATGTGACTTTTTAAAAATTAGGACGATAAGTTTTTTTTTTGTTATTTTTACCTTGATTTCGTGATATTTTAGGTATTTTATTTAATTTTGCTTTTGAAAGTGTGATAATTTACTGACCCTATTTAAGTGTTAAAATAATGAGTAAACTTTTCTAATCACTTACATAACGTAAAACGTAAAATCTTGCCACCATACATATAAGCAACTCTACGAAAAATAGTGACTTATATTTCAAAAGGAAACAACCTGAATGGTAAAAAGTCTGTTTGTAGTGTTTAATTGTAATATAATACAGACTTTTTTTATTATAAGCTCTATACACTGATTTTTTAATCATAATTTTTAGTTATAAGGAGAATTTTATTCTTAATTAAAAAAATATTATATATAAAAATATTGCGAGTTATCGCAAAGTTGATTCTGTGATTTTTACTGTGATTTTTATTCCTTAATAAATGACTGATTTTTATTTCAATTTTGTTTTTTTACCAATTAAAACCACCAGTCTTATATTATTTAGTGGGAGCAGTAGACCCAAAAAAGAATTAATAAATTATTCCCATTCGTCCCCCCAAAAAATTTAGAGGGACCATCGGGAAAATAAATAACGAATTCCCGTTCGTCCCCCTCGGGGGACGAAGTCTAGGGGACGAACGGGAATACACGCCAGAGTCAGTGACACGCAACAATCTGTTCGTGCGCGTAGTAGACGCGGTTCGTGCGCGCAAGGCGTCTACACTATGGGAATTCTGTTACTTTACATGATACATTGCAGCAATGTGGACGTCAAATTCTTGCATTGCATGTTGCATTACATGTTACATTGCACCAATGTGTACCCGGCTTAATGATTACATAATAATAAATCAAATCTATTCAGGAACTATGCAGGTCGCTACTTGTCGACAAGGAGTTGAGAACCATACGTGTGCAGCGCTGTTCCGCCGCATTCAGCGTCGAACGCGGCGGAACAGCGCTGAACGTGGCAGAACAGCGCTAAACGTGGCAGAACAGCACTGAACTCTATCTAAAGCACTCGCAAGATAAAAACACATTTGTTCTCATTTCGTGTCCCTTCGTCCAGCATACTCACCATGGAATCCTGATATTTCATGAATGTCAAAAAACTGTTCTGAAATAGTGCTAAATAGTGCCCAAAGGAAAAAAATTGTGCTCTTGTACTTGCGAAGTTATAGCCATAGTTCGATGAGTATGCTGGACGAAGGTTTCGCCCAGCATACTCACCTCCGTCCGGAGAATCTGTATACGCTTCAAACATAATTCATACTTCAAAAAATAGTTCCCAAATAGTGCCAAACGGTGCCCAAAAAGAAAAAACAGTGCTCGAATAACTTCGGAGTTATAGGCTTCGTTCAGTGAGTATGCTGGGCGTAGGTTCTACGCCCAGCATACTCACCTCAGTGCGCGAATATCGAACGAGCTATAGGTACAATTTACGTCTCAAAAAATTGTGCTTGAAATAGTGCCCAATATCAGTCCAATTTTTGCTTGACTTTTGACCTAGAAAACCATTAAATTTGATTGTAAACTTCTACATACATTACATTGAGTACAGTCGAATACAATATTATTAACTTTCTTTCTAACAATTTTTGTCTTGTGTAAATTATTAATTGTCTATGTAAGGGAGTATTTACTTTAGAATCGCAATATTATTAATTACACATTATTTTAATAATACTTTATAATAATATGATTAAGCCTTCGCGCGTCGCATGGGACCCCGGTAGCTAGGAACAATGATTTTATATATTTTGTCTAGATCACGGCGCTTGAAGGATTAAGATATCAAATGAAGTAAATCATGCATGAAAAATAAAGTTGCTGTTATTAATGCTTACATTACAACTGACAAAATTATTCAAAATAATCATTTTCCGGATCAAGGACGGTACCACAACGTTTACGGAATTGACCTGTATTCCTCATGTGATAAAGTTCAATATAGTGTGGCAGTAATGGATGCACGTACGGTCAATAGGTATGGGGCTTACGACGCGCGGCGCCCGCGACGCAAATGAATATGTTTATGTTTAAATACTAGATGGCGCTGCCCTAACATCTTACGATTATTAGACAAGACTGATCTGTATTTTGAAGGTGATAAGGGTCCATTTTGTGTCACAAAGCGACGCGCGGCGCCCGCGACGCAAATGAATATGTTTATGTTTAAATACTAGATGGCGCTGCCCTAACATCTTACGATTATTAGACAAGACTGATCTGTATTTTGAAGGTGATAAGGGTCCATTTTGTGTCACAAAGCAATCGAAACGAACAAGCGCTTCTCAGTTTCTTTGTTTGTTTACTTCGTCGCACATCATTATAATAACGCCGGCTTTTGAGTTTGACTACATAGTGGGTTGCAAAACCAAACAATGTGTTGGTGATGTCATTATTTACCTATATAAAATTGTGTATCTAGTACGTAATCAATATAGGAGCTGCACCCAAATCAGTAAGTATATTTCAATTTATAATAGTGGCATTTAACTAAATTGATTTTACACTCATTCATTAATTGCACTGTAAAACTAGGTAGCAAGCGAGTTGTTTTTTACAAAAACACGTTCATTTTTTCGTTGAATATGACACTGTACACTTAAAATTAAGGACATGCTTAAGAAGTTTTAAAAATGGGTACCTACTTAGTTACTTTTTTAAAGGTTTGATGTAGGTAGGTACACACATAATAACGTAATGTAACTTGTTTGTTTATCTAATTGGATCTCAAATACCTATTTATATACCTACTTCTGCGGAGGCCTGGTTTTATCCTCCAATTCTACTGGAAATGAAACACTGTCTTATTTGCTAGGATATAATTTACTTTTCTTCAATTTTTTTATTACAAGCTTGTCCTCGTTACCCGTCAGGATCTGTTCTCGTCTTAAGTTCACGTTAGTTACATTTCAATATCGAAATAGGTAGAATCAGTCAGCGCGAGCGTCGGTAGTAAGTATAAACGTAACTATAGAATTAACACAGATGTATTTTTTAGATAATATGACGTGAAGTGAAGACTATTACCGAATGCACTTAAACTTTTAAGTGTCGTCAACCTATTCATCACATTTTCTATGGGAGTTGTGACTTCGGGAAATCGTCTTCAGCCTCGTGTTTTGCCCCTTCGCTATTTATAATAGAAATCACGCTAAAATAATGGAAAACACGTAAGTGCTTAAGTACCTTTAGAGGAAGGCTGGAGCCTGTCATACCTATATTAAATTATTTAAATACGTGTTATTTTCAGATTATCTTGAAGACACAATGTTTACCACGATAGAAGACAACTTTTTCTGACTCGTACTGCGTGAGCGGTGGGGCCCGTTATGTTTTTTACATCTATAGTTGGTATTTTCAGGTAATATAGGTAGTATAAGTACACAAGTGTTCATAATGTTATTGATGTTGATTTATATGTTAGTTAGTTAGTTGTTATTTCATATTATGTTAATATTGAAAACAAATGGCATAATAATTTGTGATAATTCTTGTGAATCTAACGACATGGATCAGCAAGGAAAACGAGGGCCTAAACCAAAGGTTTCATTAGAAACGCAAAAATTAGTAATTTCAGAATTCAAAGATGACTTTTTTAAAAATATTCCTTCCGCAAATGACTCAATTTATAAACAAATTCAAACACGGTTAAATTACAAAATGAGTATTAAATCAATCATATTAAGCATAAAGGTGTGACCAAACATAAAGCGGCATTCGAGCGCGGCTGCCGCGCGCGGCTTGCCGCGCTATGATTGGACGATTGCCGCGCGCGGCAGCCGCGAGCTACCTGCCGCGCGCGACGATCGCCGCGAACGGTGTTAGTGTTGGTTCGCCAGTGGTTGTGTGTGGACGGACGTATTTTATCAAATAAAATGGATAATGAAACAGCAATTCGTCTTATTGAAATTTATGGCTCCCATAGTCCATTATGGGACACTAGACGTAAAGAATATCACAATAATAATGTGAGAGAAGATCTATGGGATGAAATAGCAAAAACGTTCGTACAACCAAAAGCAGCTTTAAAATTGAAAATGAAAAGTCTTTTGAGTTCTTATAGAAGGGAGAGAAACAGAGAAAAAACAAGTAATGTCACCGGTTGTGGTAAGTTTAATCTTATTACATTTTATAACAGTAGGTACTTATTAATAAATCTCTGGCTGTTTACATTTTCACTATACTAATTCTTAATTATCTCTAAACGCGTGGACCGAGTTACATGATTCAAACTGATAAAATGGTTTTAGACCTAGACCTTTTATTTGACACCGTAATCGTTAAGATATCTCAACAAACAAAAAATCTAATTTTCAAGTTACCCTCGCGATTATCCAACATGTATGAAATGCGTAATTCAATTCTTTAATAAGACACAAAATCAGCTTATGTTTTAGTTATTTTAATGTTCTTTTTTCTGTTGCAGGTAGAAACAAGGCCTATAAATCTAAATGGTTTGCTTATGAAGCATTTAGTTTTTTACATGACAGGAATAACCCTATTGATGCAGTGGTAAGTACCTATTTCTTTTATATTTTTATTAGACTATAGCTTTCCGCCAGCGGCTTCGCCCGCGTGGTCTGGTTGTTTTTTATAAATTATAACCTAATGTTACTCAGTGAAGATGTAGCTTTGTAATAGTAAAAAAAAAATCAAAATCGGTCCAGTAGTTTTTGAGTTAAATCGTAACAAACAAAAAAATCTTTCCTCTTTTTAATATTACTTTAGATGTAACGGCCATATTATACATACAGCCCGCATACTGCAAAATCTATGAGATCAAATAATGCTAAGGGGCTGTTTATTAATTTTGGCCATTTTTAACCTAAGGTTATGCAATTATTTAATATCTTTCTTGCCAATCAATTGATCCGTTTGTCATAAAATATCTTGACAAAAAAATACGAATATCAGAAGGAGTGGTAATAAATTGATTTGGAGTAAAGGTAGCTGTTTCAATCGTCGAATCATTTGTTTTTTTTAATAAAGAGTCTCTGCGAAGAAAGTTATGCAAGTGAACAGTAGCTAGAACTATGGTTTTGGCTGATTTTGGGCTTAAAATCATTGTACTTCTCAATACTCTAAATTTTGCCGACATGATTCCAAAAGCATTTTCTACTACTCGGCGTGCTCTTGATAGTCTATAGTTGAAAATCCTTTCTTTTGACCCTTTTGGATGAATTCCTGCAAATGGTGTCATCAAATGTGTGCTTAATGCAAAAGCTTGATCTCCTAAAGGTGTGTCCAAACACGGCGTGCAAGGTGCGCGGCAGCTACGCGCGGCATTCGCGGGACACAAATTTGCCGCGCGCCTAGTTTAAACCTTCTGCGCGGCAGTGCTGCGCGGCATGTCCGAGACACGCCGCGCTCTTTATTTCGTATTCAAACTACAATGAAAGCGGCCGCGTGTGTTGTTGCTGTGCTTATTATTCGTAAATTACGTAGAAGAAGGAATAAAAGAAAGTGTATTAAAAAAAGGCAGTGTTGGATGCGACCACTCTTTCAACAAAGGACAAAGAATCTGGAAGGGATCTATTACGAAATCAACTACCGAACGCCACAGTTTTTAAGATTATCTTTAGAAGAATTCGAACACATACATACATTGGTAGAACCATTTATTAAAAAAATGGATACTCACTGGCGAACGGCAATAACGTCGAAGGAGAGACTTGCAATAACGTTACGTTATTTGGCTACAGGAGACTCCTATTCCAGCCTACAATACACGTTTCACGTATCAAAGCAAACAATATCAACAATAATTCCAGAAGTGTGCGATGCCATAGTGAGAGCTCTTAAGGACATGGTACAGGTAAATTATTATGAACTTTATTACTTATATTATTTTTATTATTTGGTGAAATATTTTAAACTACAGATTTTTAATTTATATTTTTTATTTATTTATTTTCATAATTAAGTAGTAATTAAATACAACACAATCATCATACGTCAATCACAGTTGTTCTCAACTAATTCACAATATTAATCTACATCCGTGTCTAAATCGTGAATCAATTGCGTAAGGCCAGTACCCATGTTACTAGAAGATGATGAGTCAAGATCGGTAAACTGTGAAGTGAAATATCCTCGTCTGTTTTCAGCGTTATATTCTTGTGTTGATGATTGATTGAGGAGCTCCATATCAGCTTCGTATAGTATAGTACTTATTGAATGTTTGACTCTCGTAAACATAGTGGCATCATATTTTCTTAGTTCGGCTGCTATGTGCATGCCAAAAGCAACGTAAGGATCATTACTACTGTCATTTTGTTTTCGCATTACTTCTAATGCTTCTTCTATCATTTGATTTTCAGCATCATACTCTGACTCTTGATATGTCCTCTTGTTAGCGGGCATTTCTTTTCTTGGCTTCTTGGTATTTGTATCTTGGTCTCGAGTGCCTTGTTCCGAAGTTCCTGGTTCCGAAGTTCCTGGTTCTGAAGTGCCTTGTTCTGAAATGCCTTGTTCCGGAATAGCTTGTTCTGTATTACCCGGCTCTGAGGGTGAGCCACAATCCTGAAACAAAATAAATAAAACGTTATTAATTTTTTTTTCAGCTACCAGTGTCAGAGCAAGATTGGAAAGCAGTATCTAAAGACTTCGAGGAAAAATGGAATTTTCCGCACACTATTGGGGCGTTAGATGGAAAACACATAACTATTCAAGCTCCTTTTCGTAGCGGCACTGAATATTTTAATTATAAAAAGTTCTTTAGTATCGTGCTATTAGCATTAGTAGACGCAAACTACAATTTTATGTATGTTAACATAGGAAGCCAAGGTCGAATTTCAGATGGAGGAGTTTATAAACATTCCGAATTGTATCGAAAGGTAGAAAATAATCAACTTAATGTACCAGCGCCAGAAATTTTACAAATACCCTACATAACTAAAATACCATATGTAATATTAGGAGATCAAGCTTTTGCATTAAGCACACATTTGATGACACCATTTGCAGGAATTCATCCAAAAGGGTCAAAAGAAAGGATTTTCAACTATAGACTATCAAGAGCACGCCGAGTAGTAGAAAATGCTTTTGGAATCATGTCGGCAAAATTTAGAGTATTGAGAAGTACAATGATTTTAAGCCCAAAATCAGCCAAAACCATAGTTCTAGCTACTGTTCACTTGCATAACTTTCTTCGCAGAGACTCTTTATTAAAAAAAACAAATGATTCGACGATTGAAACAGCTACCTTTACTCCAAATCAATTTATTACCACTCCTTCTGATATTCGTATTTTTTTGTCAAGATATTTTATGACAAACGGATCAATTGATTGGCAAGAAAGATATTAAATAATTGCATAACCTTAGGTTAAAAATGGCCAAAATTAATAAACAGCCCCTTAGCATTATTTGATCTCATAGATTTTGCAGTATGCGGGCTGTATGTATAATATGGCCGTTACATCTAAAGTAATATTAAAAAGAGGAAAGATTTTTTTGTTTGTTACGATTTAACTCAAAAACTACTGGACCGATTTTGATTTTTTTTTTACTATTACAAAGCTACATCTTCACTGAGTAACATTAGGTTATAATTTATAAAAAACAACCAGACCACGCGGGCGAAGCCGCTGGCGGAAAGCTATAGTCTAATAAAAATATAAAAGAAATAGGTACTTACCACTGCATCAATAGGGTTATTCCTGTCATGTAAAAAACTAAATGCTTCATAAGCAAACCATTTAGATTTATAGGCCTTGTTTCTACCTGCAACAGAAAAAAGAACATTAAAATAACTAAAACATAAGCTGATTTTGTGTCTTATTAAAGAATTGAATTACGCATTTCATACATGTTGGATAATCGCGAGGGTAACTTGAAAATTAGATTTTTTGTTTGTTGAGATATCTTAACGATTACGGTGTCAAATAAAAGGTCTAGGTCTAAAACCATTTTATCAGTTTGAATCATGTAACTCGGTCCACGCGTTTAGAGATAATTAAGAATTAGTATAGTGAAAATGTAAACAGCCAGAGATTTATTAATAAGTACCTACTGTTATAAAATGTAATAAGATTAAACTTACCACAACCGGTGACATTACTTGTTTTTTCTCTGTTTCTCTCCCTTCTATAAGAACTCAAAAGACTTTTCATTTTCAATTTTAAAGCTGCTTTTGGTTGTACGAACGTTTTTGCTATTTCATCCCATAGATCTTCTCTCACATTATTATTGTGATATTCTTTACGTCTAGTGTCCCATAATGGACTATGGGAGCCATAAATTTCAATAAGACGAATTGCTGTTTCATTATCCATTTTATTTGATAAAATACGTCCGTCCACACACAACCACTGGCGAACCAACACTAACACCGTTCGCGGCGATCGTCGCGCGCGGCAGGTAGCTCGCGGCTGCCGCGCGCGGCAATCGTCCAATCATAGCGCGGCAAGCCGCGCGCGGCAGCCGCGCTCGAATGCCGCTTTATGTTTGGTCACACCTTAAGTAATTAAAAATGTTTTTTATTGCTAAACCTTTCATTGATGAAACTATTGGAAAGAGTTTTAAAAATTTGTATAACTATGTCACAGTACTAGTTTTGACTGGTTATAAGTTTTGCCTGCAACATATATACAAAAAGAAACTGTATAATTTCCTTTTTACAATTTTTCAAGATATTAATTTTATTGGCTGCAAATGACTGTTTTTATTCAGACAAACACACAATGCAATGAAGTAATAGACTTCATTTACGCTTAAAGTTTCATTCATTTATTATTATTTATAAAATATATAATAATGCATTTAATCGAAAGTTTTTGACATGTGAGAAAATACCATAATTATTTCCAATAACATGAAGTCTACAATTAGAAAGTTTAATATTTTTGTCCAAAAACATGTGTCGACGACTGTACCCCATTTTACGTTAGTATGTAGAAGTTTACATTAAAATTTAATGGTTTTCTAAGTCAAAAGTCAAGCAAAAATTGGACTGATATTGGGCACTATTTCAAGCACAATTTTTTGAGACGTAAATTGTACCTATAGCTCGTTCGATATTCGCGCACTGAGGTGAGTATGCTGGGCGTAGAACCTACGCCCAGCATACTCACTGAACGAAGCCTATAACTCCGAAGTTATTCGAGCACTGTTTTTTCTTTTTGGGCACCGTTTGGCACTATTTGGGAACTATTTTTTGAAGTATGAATTATGGATTTATTCCTTTTATGTCGATTCCCGTTATGTCGAGCCGAAAACCTTGTCTCGCTTCTATTACCCCTATGTCGAGCTTAGTTTTCTGTCCCGTTTCTATTCCCTTTATGTCGAGTTCATTTACCACGCTTTTATTACCTTTATGTCGAGTTTAATTATATCATAATTTAGAAGTACAGTCACGTCCAATGAAATGTATGTAACATGCATATAATTTAGAATCAATTTTTACACTAAAAAGAATTTAAAAACAACTAATAACTTTATCTATACAATATTACATAAATTAAGTACAGCAATATTAAGACGTGTTGTCGGTGTACCTAAAATAATTTGTAATGTGTATGTACCTACATTAGCGCAACCCAAGTTCGAATATCAGGAATGTGCGAAAAAGAGGTGACATCTAAGGCTAACTTAGATGTCACCTTTCTTTCGCACATATATACTTGTCCCTCTTACACATTCATAGTTATCAGCGTTGCACGTTCCAAGTCTATGAAGGGCAAACTTACCAGTGTCCTTTTAACCTTGAAAGAGTGCAGTACGTATACGTACGTAGGTAACTACTGTGTAAGTGCAAGTTCTGTAGTGGTTAAAAAACGTTTGATAGTAAGAAACACGTAAGTACCATTGTTTTTCTATATGTATCTAATCTATATTTATTTATTTTATAAATGCAAATGTAACTGTTGGGTTAGTACATAACTATATATCAAAATATATAAAACACAGTATAAAAATAATGATACAATGCACATGTTTTCAATTTATGGTTCAAAATATTAGTGGTACCTAATAAATTTCGAATAATATAATCGTTATAAAGTATAGTAACTCCAAGTGTTTTTTGTACTGATAACTAGCGTCAAAAATGTCGGCCATTTTGTGACAGTTGCTGTTTTTGTTTGATATTTTTCGTGCACGTTCTGACATGAATGGAATTTTTTTAACTGTAACGCTTAAAGTAAACATGTTGTGGCTAGTTTCGAGTAAAAGTTGTATAACATTTTGATTCATATTACATTCTTCTGTTGTATTTAATATAAAACATTGAATATTTTTTTTACTTTTAAACAAATAGTTAAAATTTTAATGATCTTTCTAGACATCTACTTTGTGTAATATATTTATGCAATAAGGGGCCTGGGGTAAAATAGATACTAACAAATTCGATTAAAACAAATTTACAAATTTTGTCAACTAGCCAATTATTGTTACCTGTGCGTTTCAAGCTTACTAATTAAAAGCATTTGAAATTCTTATTAAGAACACTATGTAGGTACTTTTTCCAAACCTATGAATTGAGAACTCATTTGAATTGAAGATATACATTATGTATTTTGAATTAATGTATTTATATTTCATGAATTCCAGTCATATATATTTTGAGTATAATTATATATATATATATATTCGTTGATGGATATATGTATGTTCAGTCGTATAGACTGAAATTTATGATATGCATCCTAACTGTCTGATACGTATTGACGGCCAGTCCGCAATTCTAAATCGATTTAGATGAATTATTCTTAATTCTATTTAGAAGTACATAGTTAGTTACTTAGGTATTTTTAAGTCATCATGTAATACGCCGACTAATTTACAATTATTTTAGGTAAGATTTTTCGATTATCGTACTTGACTTTTCTAATGGATTTTATTCCTCTTTAGGATTACCTACTGAAGATGTATGAAGCATAATCACAATATCAATGATGGATTTAATTAGCATAATAAATATTTTGGAAGGCAACGAAATAGGCGACATTAATGCTGAAATAAGCGATGGGAGTATACATGCACCACCACCAGAACCTATCCAACACGAAAATTTAGAAAAAGATGATTCTAGTGAATCTTACGAATTATTAAACCTCGATCAACAAAATACCGCTAGTGTAGATATAATTAAAAACCCCGAATGTAGCACATCAACACCTCAAAATAAAGAAAATCAAGAACCCGGCTGCAGCACATGGGGTAATTTTAACACAGAAGAAAGACCTCAAGACGGCAGTAGCCAAGAGAATCAAGAACATGGATGTAGTTCATGGAGGAATACTGATAATAATTTAATTTTCGTTGAAAGTCAAAAAGGTGGTAAAATTTTGTTGAAAGACGGCTACCGGTACCGCATTAATAGAAAAAATAAATGTGGCTCCTCAATTTGGTACTGCACAAAAAAAAATTGTAAAGCTTCCTTAACTTTAGATGAAAAGGAAGCAAACATTCTAAGGACTAGAGCAACAGATCATGTTTGTTTGCCAGATTACAAAAAAGAAGAATTTGAAAAAAAGTTTAATCAATGTAAAAATGACGTACGGACAGAATTGAAACCCATACCCACTATGTATGCAATGTCCATGGCGAGTTTAAAAGATAATAATGATTACGTTGACCAAGTTCGTAGCTTCCAAAGTGTGAAAAATGCACTCTACCGTTCAAGAAATAATTTTTTAAATGTTAGTAAGACTACATTCCAGAAATTAGAGGATGTCAAAATTTCACCAGTGATTGCAAAAGATTTTCTGGTTGTAGAAAGTGATGGGGTAAATAAAATTTTGATATTTATGTTAAATGATTGCAAAAATGCATTGCAGTCCATGAATCTGTTTTTTGTTGATGGAACATTCTTTTCAATTGCCCGACCATTCTATCAATTATATACCATACATGCCGATATTGGTAGTACCGCAGACAAAACCTTAATAGTGCCGATCATCTTTGTGCTGTTACCTGATAAATGCCAATCGACGTATGTGCATATGTTTGAAATGATAAAAGATAACATTCCAGAATTCCAACCAAAAAAAATTAAAATCGATTTTGAGATTGCAGCAATAAACGCTATTAAAGAAGTTTTTCCATTAGTTGTTATAAGCGGATGTTTTTTCCACTTCCATAAGGCGTTGTGGAAAAAAGGAAAACAGACCGGAATAGTAAATGTTCCCGGTGGAAAAAAATATATTACCATGTGTGCAGCCACAGCACATCTTCCCAAAAATTTCATCCCAGAAGCATGGGTGTTATTATTAGAAAGTGCACCTGAAGGCAATGAAGCCAAATCATTCAATGAATATGTAACATCGCAATGGATTAACAAAAATATTGATTTGTTTTGTTGTTACAACGAACGCCACAGGACCACAAACCCAGTAGAGGGATGGCATAACAGGCTAAATAAAAAGCTTAGTAAAAGACCTCCGCTATATACTCTCATTAGCACACTTAGAGATGAGGCTAAAGAAGCTAGGTTTAAGATAGAGCAGGTAAATGTCTACAACGACGACAATCAGAACCTAAGAAAAAAAAAATGCTTGGCTATTGATATACGTATAAATAAAATAGTTGAAGATTTTACAACTAACAAAATTGATTTAATGATTTGTCTTAAACGCCTATCAACTGTAAGATTTGATAAGTGATTTTCTTTTAATTATTTAAAATATACATATTACTTAGGTTGATACAACGATATAACGTAAATCAATAACGCTAATTTAAAATAATTATTTATTTACTATAAAGCTATATCTTTTTTTTACATTTTCACTAATAGTTGTGATTATAGGTGCTGTGATTTATTTAGATTAAGAAAGTTACTTTTCTAAGAAGAATTATTATTTACTGTAAAACTATATATGCTGTTTAACATTTACAACAATAGTGATGATTATACTGTGATTTATTTAGATTAAGAAAGTTACTTTTAGAAGAATTATTTATATACGTGATGATTATACTGTGATTTATATGTTTAGATTAAAAAAGATTATATATATGAAAATAAGTAATAGAACAAATAATAAAACAATGTTTTTATGCCATTGGCTTTTGATTTACATCCCTGACTGTACCTGTTCCCCAAACTCGACATAAAGGTAATGTAAAGCGTAAAATATCAATGCTTTGGAGAACAATAGACTTCCAAACTCGACATAACGGGAATCGACTTAAAGGGAATAAATCGAATTATGTTTGAAGCGTATACAGATTCTCCGGACGGAGGTGAGTATGCTGGGCGAAACCTTCGTCCAGCATACTCATCGAACTATGGCTATAACTTCGCAAGTACAAGAGCACTATTTTTTTCCTTTGGGCACTATTTCAGAACAGTTTTTTGACATTCATGAAATATCAGGATTCCATGGTGAGTATGCTGGACGAAGGGACACCTCATTTCATACTCGTTTGCCGCGAAAGCTGAATAGACGCGGAAAGCTGAACGGATTCGTACGCGTCTTCATACAAAATCGTTGTTTTCTATGGGCAAAAGCTGAATAGAGCTGAATAAGTGTGTGTAGTCCCTTAGTCTGTCGTCTGCGCAGGGCCTGAATGATACCATTTTTGCCTAGTTTATTTCGACAAGTTCTAACTTGTCTGTGGATGATGCTATCTGCCTAATTTCTTGAGTTGTGACTTGTTCGTAAATTATGCCACCTGCTTAGTTCCTTTTGGACAAGTTATGATTTGTTCGTGGGTGATACTATTTCCACGTGTATGCATGTGGTTTTGCAAGTAGATTATTATTGGGAAGTGTTAAGGTGCTAACTACGTATTTGTGGTTCACAATAACTTATAACTAACTAATTAAAAGGCGTAGGTATCAATCATACTTAGAATTATAGGAAATCAAAAACAACCCTATGCTTAAGGACGACAATCAACAATCATTATGGGCTACTATGAAATGGTTTTTTATTTGTGTAATCAAAACTTAATGTCATTTCATTTCATTTATTTGCGTACCATAATGTGAATTAAGATGTTACAAATGGGCTGAAAGCTAAGATACAGTTATGGACCCTGTAAGGGCACAGCAATATTAGATAAATAATTAAAACTAATTATGAAAATTAAATTAAATAAGGAATAGCATTTAGAACATTAATAATTCTTAATCAAGTTAAATGTATTTAGATTAGATTATAATAATTATACAATATTTATTGTTTATTTTATATGCGTGAATGTAATTGGCAAATGTAGAAGTAATCTCAATTAAATATTTAAATTTTATTACAATTCCAGTCATAGTTTATTAGGTACTCATGTATTCATTTATACACTTCCTAGTGCTTTAGCTGGGAAGAAGAAGTGGCGCAATGTATTATAGTAGCTTTTGTTTAATAGTTAAATAGCTTTAATTTTCTACTAAATGTATTATATTTATTTATATTTTTAAGATGTTCCGGTAGTTTATTATATATTTTTATTGACATTGTATATGTACTTGATGAATGCATTTTAAGTCGTGATGTTGGAATGTTTAGTCTGTTTTTATGTCTTAGAGTAAATCTATTCTGTATGTCTTCTCTTTTGGTATATAATTCCGGATTTTTCCGTACAAATTTCAAACATATAAAGGCAAGGCAAGGTCAAAATTTTCAGTTCCCCAAAGTGAGGCTTACAACTGTCAGTTTCATCTATGTTGACCAGAGTTCTCATAAGCTTTTTTTGTATGGTAAATAATGTGGGCGCGTCAGTACTATTACCCCATAATATATACCCCATTTCTAATCATTCGTTCTTCTTATCCGAGATTCGTATCGAGCATTGAGCCTCGAGACTGTCTGCTTGGCATACAGCCTTTTCCAAATCCTCGAACGCGATGGTCTTGTCGGGACGGGTCAGGGGGGGCATGGAGGCCACTTGCTGGGACTTGAGTTTCCTCTGAAGTTCCCAGAATGCCAGGTGGGTGGGCTCTAGTTCGCTGAGCATCTTGTCCCAGCCCGTGTCACGCACCTCCTGTATGCGTGTCTTCACAGTTCTCTGTAAATAGTATAACGGCTAGGGCTGCACAGGTTAGGCTGCGCAGGCCGTTAACTGATAGGTTAATATATATATTGATAGTTTAGGTAACACGGCTAGATCGCGGGTAAGGTCCTAACACTGGTTCTGAGCACTTGCACACTTTAAGAGAGGTAGGTAGGGTACCGTCCTTGGCTACACGTGGCAGACGTGGGGGCCCTGTCACTGGCTCGCTGCAGAGGCACGTGGCAGACGTGGCCGCGGAGGCCTGTCAGCACAGGCTGCGGAGGTAGCTAGCGGCGGTAGCCCGTGGAGGCCGCCTGTCAGCACAGGTCACAGGCCTGTCAGCACAGGCACGTGGCGGCACAGGTTGTCAGCACAACTAGTATGTAGGTGGCGTGCAGTATTGCGACGCTCAGCAGCAGGATTGGGTAACACATGCAACCCTGTTCCCACACATGGAACCCTGGAAACGCCATAGGGAACGCGTGTTAGATGCGGTGCAAGATAGCAGCAAGCCGCATGCGATGTGCCAACTTCTTCCCCTTTCAGCCAAGGAACGGTGTGGGAAGCATAGTAAGTAGACGCTCAGCACATCGCAGCGGTTTACAGGCAGAGAGTTGCAAACAGCGTGGCTCATTGACAGATGCCAAGATTAGGTTAAGTATGCGAGCACGCGTGCACATAATACAAAGTAACGTGATCCTAGCAGATGGATCACTAACAATAGCACAGCAAGGCACTACACCACCTTGATGCAGCAGCAGTACATCTAAATTACCATTACCAGTGCGCTGGATAACTAAGCCGCGTGTCCGACAATGACACGCGAAAACGAATATAACTTAGGTGGTAAAATCAATATAGGTTATCCAGCGCAGAGGGTCTGGTATTATTACCAAACTAATGTGGAACTCACCCTAGGTCGGGGCACACAGGATTTCGAGGAACAGGGAATGCTATTCACCAGTTCTGCAAGCGGAGACGAAATGACAGAGAGAGAGTCTCCGGAAGATTAGTGTTGTGCCCCGATTCTAGTGATGTGATTAGGAGCTTACTAATTGTGATTTTTCAGCAACACTCGACTATTATTAGTTGTGAACCTCACAACGCTACAGTACCCCGGCGTCAGAGAGAGGATTTTACCTGTATAAAATCCGCTAGAACTAACTATATATTCCTGCTATTCTATCCTCTATCTGGTTCAGAAGCCAGCCAGTTAGACCTTTGGCTGGTTTCCTACCCGATAGGACTTTGATTCTTGTTAGTTCTGGTGACTCTTTCCGTAGACGTACTCATTTAGAAGCGTAAGTGTACCTCTATCGGTATGCAGTGTAGTCTCGTGTGTATTGTTAGTGTGTCAGTAGGGGTAGGTTAGATTCGGTTAGTTTAGCGGTGGTAGGTTAGTGGGTTAGTGGGATAGGTTAGATTTATGTGGTTGTTTGTTTATGTTGTTGTAGTAACGAAGTTTACGGCGTCATTGTTTGGTGAATTATGTAGGTGATAGTTTTTGTAATTGTGGCTGTTTTTAGTCTGGTTGCGGTCACCGCACTTGTCGGTGCCGTCTTTACGGTGTTCTTTTTTTTTTTTTTTTTGAACACGACATGTAGGACGACACAACAGTTAAGGGTAGTTAACATAGAGACCTACTCTGCCAAAAATAAGTAACGCCCCTCGGGGTCCACAGCATCCTCTATGGCAATGCCGTTGTAACGAGCTAGATTAATTTTTGTTAGACTATTTTCAATTCTGAACCCCCTCACACGCGACCTCACGCAATCTATGTAGACAAAAACTTTAGTTTCTCTAAGTTGTCGAATAGAGAATGCGATTACAAACTAACCAGTAGTTAGGTGCCGGTCTCAAAGGAGCTTATGTCCCCTGCAGCCAAAGGTAAATAGAAAAACCCCTGTAGGTGATTGACCTCCCACGAGATGTGGTGGTCGTAGTCCCTTGGCATCGTTTGGCCCGGTGTGGGTCAAACGCTAGCTAGCTAGGCCTACGGGACTACTGTGGATTCTTCCACTTTAGATCCTTGATATGCCAGGTACCAAGTGGTTTCCCGTGTGTATCTACCAATTCGTACACCAGTGGAGACTGCTTTTTTGATACCTTACATTTTACGAACTTAGGTGCTAGTTTTTTGCTGAAGTATTTGTCCTTATCGCTCTGGTAATATGTACGTTTCCAGACTACATCTCCCACATTGTATTCTACGTCCTTTCTACGAAGGTTGTAACCACTAGTGTTCCTAGAATATGCTTTCAGCAAGGCTGACTGTACTTTATCGAAGATGCTTGATAGGACTCCCAAGTTCTCTGCATAGTAGTCCCTTGGTTGGTAAATTATTTCCTTTATATTAGTGTACTGGTAGTGAGAACCGTCAGCAATTAACTCCCTGCCGTAGACCAGAAACACTGGTGTGTAGCCTGTGACCTCACTGGTTGAGCTGTTTAGTGCGAACTAAACCTTTGGTATATGTAAGTCCCAGGAGCGCTGGTCATCATTGATGAATGTGGATAACGCTGTGACTATAGTTTTATTGTAGCGTTCCACTGTATTTACTTGTGGTGTATATCTTGGTGTGTAGTGTACATTAGGTATGTTGTATTTTTTAAATAGGTTTTTCATTTCATTAGAAGTAAACTGTGTTCCGTTATCCAAGATCACTACCTGTGGTATGCCATGAACCAAGAATATATTGTCTTCTAACAACCGTACTATAGTAATAGGATTAGCGTTCCTCATGGGAAATAGTGTGTGCGTTACCCCAGCCAGATAATGTCGAAAATCGTCATCTAAGTGCAATAGATAATTAGAAATACAGCTTCTGTAATTGGTAAGCAGATTTTTAAATTTGGTATGCTGATAGTTTTTTAATTATTTGATAAAAACACTTCCGGCTGGAGTAACGTTACCCCAGCCAGATCTTTTGTTTTCTAATGGATATTTTGAAATAAATTTTATTTAAATAATTAGAAATGAATTTGAAATAAATGGTACGACTTAATTTGTATTTGTATTTGCTATGGTTGCGAAGATATTTAAAATCCTGCTGGAGTAACGTTTGCACGATTGCTGTATCTCGGAATTGACTATACGGATGATTGTAATATTTGTACATGAGATCTGGCTAATTAGTTATAATTTGTTACGCAATAAACGAATCCACTATAATGCGCCGTTTTGAAGTTATTTTAGTAAATAGAAAATTGCTTTAATATGTCCTAGCTCTTCCATTATGCACCTCAAAGACTTAACTTAAACGTTATTATATCGATAATTACTGTCTTTAAATGGTACTGAAGTTTCATTAGTATCCTTTAAGTAATTAAAAAGATAAGATGATTTTCCGGCCACGGCGCGCAGCTGGGTTATTTGACCACCGATTAACCGAGTTTACTGTAGTAGTGGTAACTGAATTTTACATCAATAATTAGAAATACAGTTCAATTATATACATGTGAAATTTCAGACTTGTACACTAATTAATTACCGAGATAATCGAAAAAAATGATATATGCGTGGTAACCCGACCAAATCTAGAATGTTATAAAAAAGCGGGCGCGCAATACTTTATACCAACCTTCTACAACTTACAGTATCATACGTGAGAATAATTACGTGTTTAGTACAGACGGGTAAACAAGTGGTAAAGTAAAACATATTTATAATGGAATATTCATTTAAAAAATAATAATGCGTAGGTAATAACAAATATGGAGTATCTAACTATGTAGATGATGATGATCCTATGCAGATAATTATTTTAATTACGGTAAGTTCTTACTTACTTACCGTATATAAATTTACTTCAAAAATAATCACAGATATTTTTTATGGACTAATATGCAACGTCGCTTGCTTATCTGAAATTAAAATTAAGAACTGATCAAATTCAAATTCAAATAAAAATTAAGTTTTATTGTAATAAATCACAGATCAACAATAATAAAATGTAATAAGTTAATAACATCACAGTGCAGCAAGTACTAACATATCATAGAACTTTACAAAAGATAGGTAGGTAGGTTCTACTGTTTTATCTAATATGATTTAAAAAATCACAAATGTCTTACATAAAGATAGCCGTATTCTTAATTGAGTTTTATTTTATAAAAATAAAACATTTACAATACTAAAAATAAACGACATAACAATGCAGTCAACTTCTTACAATACGTACTTTTTGACTAACTAAGTCTTATTGCATGTAAATTATATAATATTATCAAGATGTTCAGGTACCTACGTAAGTAGGGACCTACCTACCTCATCGATATAATGGTTAAACGTAGGTAGGTATTTGAAGCATGGCATAGTGGACAATTTTGAGCAATTTAAAGTTTATTTAAACATTTAGAATGGTAGGTTTAATTTTTCAATCAAACTAGTTTTATTCGTAACTGTACCAACTTTTAAGGACAATTATGCTAATAATTTTAGAAGGTTAGTGTAATGTATTGCGCGCCCGCTTTATTATAACATTCTAGATTTGGTCGGGTTACCACGCATATATCATTTTTTTCGATTATCTCGTTAATTAATTAGTGTACAAGTCTGAAATTTCACATGTATATAATTGAACTGTATTTCTAATTATTCATCTAAAATTCAGTTACCACTACTACAGTAAACTCGGTTAATCGGTGGTCAAATAACTGAGCTGCGCACCGTGGCCGAAAAATCATCTTATCTTTTTAATTACTTAAAGGATACTAATGAAACTTCAGTACCATTTAAAGACAGTAATTATCGATATAATAACGTTTAAGTTTAGTCTTTGGGGCGCATAATGGAAGTGCTAGGACCTATTAAAGCAATTTTCTATTTACTAAAATAACTTCAAAACGGTGCATTATAGTAGATTCGTTTATTGCGTAACAAATTATAACTAATTAGCCAGATCTCATGTACAAATATTACAATCATCCGTATAGTCAATTCCGAGATACAGCAATCGTGCAAACGTTACTCCAGCAGGATTTTAAATATCTTCGCAACCATAGCAAATACAAATACAAATTAAGTTGTACCATTTATTTCAAATTCATTTCTAATTATTTAGATAAAATTTATTTCAAAATATCAATTAGAAAACAAAAGATCTGGCTGGGGTAACGTTACTCCAGCCGGAAGTGTTTTTATCAAATAATTAAAAAACTATCAGCTTACCAAATTTAAAAATCTGCTTACCAATTACAGAAGCTGTATTTCTAATTATCTATTGCACTTGGATGACGATTTTCGACATTATCTGGCTGGGGTAACGCACACGGAAATAGTAGGCAGTATTTAGAGAAACAACAGGTGGCTACGAATAAGTATGAGTTTTGACGTCTAAAAAACGGCAATGGACCAACTATGTCTATACTCAGCATTTGGAAAGGTCGTGAACATTCCTTAGACTTCCCCATTAGTCCTAGGGGGGCGTGATTTGCTTGTTTGTGAGCGATACAAGTTTCGCATGCTGTTACAAACCTCACCACGTCACCATGCATCGCTGGCCAGTAGTAGCGTAGTGATAGTCGCTTGTATGTTTTATGAATACCCAAGTGTGCTGCGGTCGGTTCGGCATGGTTGTTAGTAATTATTTGGTGCCTATCTTCCTTCGGAATTATTTCCTTCCATTCGAACTCACATAGAATTGCGAATTTGCTTTTTTCATAGCGGTACAATTTGTTATTTTTTATTATATAGTTTGGGAATGCTGTTGGGTTCTGTTGGCAACCAATGTAGATATTTTGGTACCAAGTGTCGTTTGTTTGTTTAGGCGGATCTGGCTGTATGGTGTTTCCCTGTGTGAGAGCCGCGATCGGACATGCTCGTGACAACGCGTCTGGTAAAGTGTTGTCTGCACCACGTCTATGTTGTATGTCAAAGTTAAAAGCTGATAACCGTATTTGATGAGCAAACGTCGCGCAGTGTCTTCAATTCAGCGGATTTCAGCGTCAGCATTCCTTAGCAGACAGACAGGCCGCCACAATGTTTAAGAGACAAGGCATGTAATGGTGGAAATAAAAGTGGATCCAAACTCGTATGTGTCTGTCTTTATTTGGTCAACAAATATCAGCACATATTCGTCACAATATAAATGGATTGACATGGATATAGTATTAGAGTTAATCGTATCATAATATCACAAATAAAGTTTTACAGGTAGCGGAATATACATGGGAGCAGTAAACGTCAAAACGGAAAGGGAAGTTGTCACAGACGGTATAGACTAATGAAATGCATACCTACCACAGACTATCAAGCCTTTTTAACACTCCTCCTTATGCATTGCATTTGTCCACCGAACTTCATACAAACATGCTTACAGAAATATAACCATATATCTAAGAATATCTTAATTACAATACCTCTAAATTTAAACCTTTTACAAATTTACAATGTTTTATAACACATAGAGGTTTTGTTAACACATCAGCAATCATAGAATCGGTTTCTAAATATTTTACACTAAGATAGCCATTCTGCACTAAGTCTTTTATAAAATGATAGCGTAGATCTATATGTTTGGTTCTTTTGTGTGAATACTCTTTTACATACAACAACTTTTGTGCACTCTGACTATCATTGTATACAATGACATTCAAATTTTTGCTTAGAATTTCTGACATGAAATTTTTCACAAAACAGATGTCCTTGCTTACATCTCCTAAAGCCAGATATTCTGCCTCTGTGCTAGAAAGAGCATTACAGCGTTGCTTTCTAGCTTCCCAGTTGATCACACTATTTCCCATTTTTATGGTAAAACCTGTGTAAGATCTACGGTCCAATAAATCATTAGCCCAGTCAGCGTCGGCATAAGCAGTTATATCAAAATTATTAGCTTTTACAAAGTAAAGTCCATAATTTTTAGTTCCTGCTAAATAGCGAAGTACACGCTTTGCAATGCACCAATGACTTACATTAAAACAGTTATTGTATTGACTTAACTGACTACAAGTATATGCAATATCTGGTCGAGTACATACAGCTAAATACATAAGACTTCCCAACAGTTGTCTATATTTATATACTTCATCATCTACACATTTCTTATCAGATTTTTCAAACTTATAATTTACTGGCAAGGGGGTTCCAACAGGCTTACAATTCGACATATTATATTTGTCCAATAAACGCCCTATATAGTCTGATTGGTCTAAAATTATAACACCCTCTTTCCTAGTGACATTCATGCCCAAACAATTTTTAAGCTCTCCTAAGTCACGAATTTCAAAGTTATTCTTTAATATTGATAACACATTATTAATACAATCATTATGAAATATATATAAATCGTCTACATATAAACCTATTATTATATACTCTTTCTCAGTCTTCTTTACATAAATACAAGGTTCACATTTGCTTTGTTTATAATCATTTTGTGTTAGAACAGCATGTATTTTGGTGTTCCACATTCGACTTGCTTGTTTAAGCCCATAAATGCTTTTCTTTAATAAACAAACTTTGTTATCATTTTTAAAACCTTGGGGCTGTTCCATGTACAAAGTTTCTTCAAGTTCACCATTTAGAAATGCTGTTGTTACATCAACATGGTTAATTTTTAAATCTAATTCAGTAGCTATTGTGAACAAAATCCTAAGAGATGAGTGTCTTACAACCGGTGAAAAAGTTTCAGAGAAATCAATGCCCTGTTTTTGACTGTAACCACAGGCAACCAATCTAGCCTTATATTTTACAAAATTTCCGGATGCATCATACTTTTTCTTAAATATCCACCTACATTTTACAACATTTTCACCTTTAGGACGTTCCACCAGAGTCCACACCTCATTTTTAATTAAAGAAGAGTACTCACAGTGCATAGCATTGTACCACTCCTCCTTCTCAGCTGAACTAATAGCTTCCTGATAGGATTCAGGCTCAGCTGGTGTATTTTCTCCAGCCATCAATGCAGATAAATCGTAATCTGTATAGCGCTCAGGTACTTTGCCACGCGTGCTGCGTACAGGACGAGTGACAGGCCGCTCGGCAACAACCGGCGAGACCTCACCTCCTTGAGAATTACCTTCCGGCCGAGAAGTCACATTGCGGTTACCCGCATCACCTTCATCACCTTCAGAATCCTCTCCCTCATCACCAGTGGCATATGGGTTGTCAGATAGTGGGGACCACGCTTGCGTTATCACCTCTTCATCTGAAATAACATTTTCCCTGTTAGAGCTTAAGCTATTATCACAGTTTTCATTGCCTATTTTATTTTTCTCTAGGTCATCATTATTAAATTCGTTCATATAAAATTCATTATGACATTTATTATTTGAATTATTAGAATTTATTTCATAAGAATAAAATTGACCAATATTCTCCTGTCCCGTCATTTGTGTATCACAAATAAATTCATTTTCTAAAAACTTTACTGCTCTAGAATATATAACTCGCTTGGGATTGGTAGGATCACTGATACGGTAGCCCTTACATGTCTCGCTATAGCCAACAAAGATATATTGCTTGGCTTTCGCATCGAGTTTGCGTCGCTTAGCTCCTGGTATAAGTGCATAAGCCACACAGCCAAACACACGTAAATGACTCAAATCGACTGGATGTCCCGTCCAAACACACTCAGGAATTCCATTTGCCGGTAGAGCACTGGTAGGAGATCTATTTTTTAAATATATGGCTGTCATAACTGCCTCTCCCCAATACATATTAGACAAATTAGATCCTTGTAACATGGCTCTAGCTTTTTCAAACACTGTTCTATTTACACGTTCTGCAACACCGTTTTGTTGTGGACAGTACGGTACAGTAGTCTGATGCACAATGCCTTCTTGTTTGAGATAGTTTTCCAAATCATGGTTACAGTATTCTCTACCATTATCAGTACGTAAAATTTTAATATATAAACCAGTCTGCTTTTCTACCATAGATTTAAAAGATTTAAAATGGGCACTCACCTCAGATTTATGCTTCATGAGATATCCCCATGTTTTTCTAGTACAATCATCAGTGAAAGTTAGCAAGAAGTTCGCTCCGCCCCAGCTGCTGACTTGCATCGGGCCCACCACGTCGGAATGAATGATGTCCAATGGTTGAGCAGCATGCTCCTGAGCAGACTTTGGATAAGATGCATTGCTCATCTTTCCAGTCAGGCATGGAGCACAGCCACTGGGTATCTTCTCTGTTTCCTGTAAAACGACACCCACACATTGTTTCCCATCACCAAGTATTTTCATACCTTTTTCTGACAAGTGGCCAAGACGCTTATGCCATGTAGACACAGGCACACACGAAGCAGCATGAGCAATCACTGTCCTCTGCATATCTGACAGGGGCTTGGAACACTCCGAATCAGAGACGTGCTCAACTTGCGGTTTTACTACATATAACCCATTAACCTTATTGGCAGATAAGATGTGGTTGCCAGTGATTTTACATTCATTATAAATCCTACATTCATCCTTTGCAAATACTACCATGTAGTTATTATTAGTTATGTGACTAACAGAAATCAAATTACAAGATATATTGGGAACTAAAAGAGCATTTTCAAGGCTTATATTAGAATTATTAAGAGGAATTTTACCTGTAAAATTACTGTACAATTGTTGTCCATTAGCTACTGATACAACAGAGTTTCTTTTTCTTACTTCAGTAAACAATTTTTGATTAGAACACATATGTGAAGTTGCTCCGCTGTCAATAATAAAAGATTCCGAGGTTGAAGCCATATAAGCTGTTGCATATAGTGTGTGCTCCGAGTTCTTTTTAGTCTTCAAATCCCTTTTCTTCTTAAAACAGCGCTTTGAGTTGTGTCCGGACTTCTTGCAATAGTCGCAGGTAATAGATTTGAATTCCTTCTTTTTCATTAAAAAAGCTGTTGAATTGCAACTGACGCGTCGATGGTCTTCCTGTAGAAGTCTTGTTCTCACTAATTCAGTGGTAAGGTTGTCCCTCAACTGTGCAGTTTCGAGGCTAGACACCAAATTATCGAACTCCTGGGGTAGGCCACTCAGAAGAATCTCTGCCACTTCATCATCATCTATCTTCTTCCCGATGTCATCTAATTGGTGCACAAGCTTCATGACACCTTCTATATAGTCTGACATGTTGGAGAACTGTTGATATTCAATTCTATGAAGTTGACGTAAAAGTAGAACTCTTCTATATAATCCTTTGTGTTCAAAAGTATTGGCAAGCTTATCCCATGCTTCTTTTGGTTTGGTACACTCTCGCACATACTGATATAAGCTTGGCTGAATACTTAAACAAATTCTAGCAAAAGCTTTGTGTAACTTAGTTCCATCAGTCTCAGTACCTAAGACGCAGTCCCATAGACCCTCTAATGTAAGTAGCATTTTGATGCTAAATTTCCAGTTAATGTAATTTGTAACTCCTTCCAATTTGTCAATAAGAGCCGACGAATTTACACTGTTAGACGATGTGGCAGACATCTCGTGTTAGATCCAAAAAAAAGTTTCGTACCTGTCTGGGTTTGATCGGCGATCGGTAGTCGCTATAGAATATTCTGAGACCATAACCTGATGAGCAAACGTCGCGCAGTGTCTTCAATTCAGCGGATTTCAGCGTCAGCATTCCTTAGCAGACAGACAGGCCGCCACAATGTTTAAGAGACAAGGCATGTAATGGTGGAAATAAAAGTGGATCCAAACTCGTATGTGTCTGTCTTTATTTGGTCAACAAATATCAGCACATATTCGTCACAATATAAATGGATTGACATGGATATAGTATTAGAGTTAATCGTATCATAATATCACAAATAAAGTTTTACAGGTAGCGGAATATACATGGGAGCAGTAAACGTCAAAACGGAAAGGGAAGTTGTCACAGACGGTATAGACTAATGAAATGCATACCTACCACAGACTATCAAGCCTTTTTAACAGTATTCCCCAGCGCGCCAATCGTCCGGATGGGTTTTGTAGTTTGAGAAACCACTTTAGTGCGGAATGATCTGTGAACACTGTGAACTTAATGCCATTTTCTAGGTAACAGCGCCAGTGTTCCAGTGCCACTAGCACAGCCAGTGCTTCTCTCTCTGTGATATTATAATTTTGTTCTTGTTTTGACAAGGATTTACTCATATATGCTATGGGATGTTCAACCCCGTTCCTAATCTGAGTTAGCAAACCACCAATGCCATAGTTACTGGCATCTGTGTGTACTTCAAATGGGACACTGTAGTCTGGACACGATAGTACCGGGGCAGATATTAGTATTTCCTTTAGTTTCGTGAAGGACTCTTGGCATTCCTGAGACCAGTCAAAAGGGGGAGCCTTCTTACTTGAGCTTGTTAGTCTATTTAGTGGAGCCGCTAGTGCACTAAAGTTTGGTACAAAACGTCTGTACCATGATGCCGTTCCTAGGAATCTTTTTACCTCTTTCGGATTGGTCGGAATTGGGAAGTTCTGTATTGCTTCTACTTTTTCTGGGTTTGGATGTAGTCCTCCCGAGTTTACTATGTAGCCTAGATATTTCAATTCCTCTCGGAAAAATTGACACTTATCCATGTTCATTGTTAAGTTAGCGTTAGTTAGTTTTTTGTGTACTTTTTAGTTAGCAAGGCTATATGGTTCTCAAAATCTGATGACACTATCACTATGTCATCTAAGAATGCAAATACCCTATTTTCAAACTCTGGTCCGTAGAACAATTTATCTACCATCCGTTGTTGCGTAGCAGGCGCATTAGTTAGTCTGAATGGTGTAGTTTTAAATCTGTATGTTCCCCGGCCCGGTATGTTGAATGCTGTTTTGTTTTTGTCAGTTTCCTTTAGTGGTAACTGCCAGAAACTTTTGTATAGATCGATACTAGTAAGGTATTTTGCATCCCTCAGGTTGTCTAATATTTCCGAGATGTATGACAAATTGTAGGCATCTTTTTTAGTGATAGCGTTGAGTTTTCTACTGTCTAAGCAAAACCTCAACTTGCCGTCCTTTTTTGGTGTCAGTAGAACTGGGGTAGACCACGGACTTTCGCATGGTTCTACCACATCTAAATCTAGCATTTCGTCCAGTTCATTGCCGAGGACACGCTGTTTCTCTGGTGACATCCTATAGTAACGTTGTCGTATAGGGGGTGCATCACCAGTGTCTATACCGTGTGTTATTAGGTTAGTACGGCCAAGGCCTTTTTTTTTTTGAGGATATGTTCACGAATTGTGTTTTAATTTTCTCCGCTGTTACTTTTTGTTCGTCTGTTAGTTGTGCAAATGTATGTAAATATATGTTTTGTTTTGTATTTGCACTGTTGTCATTTGTGTTGACGAGAAAAACGGATTTTATATTCAAAATTCAAAATATTTTATTTCACATAAACCTACATGGGCACTTATGAAACGTCAGAAGCTAGGTGCACGGTTCCAATTGGTCGTTTCCTATGGAGAAGAGCCGGCAAGAAACTCCACGGTTACTCTTTTAAAAATAATTGGTTATTTGGTATGGGAGGACAGTGTAGGTCTTTCAACAAGTACCAGGTACTTAACAAAATAATTATGGTCAGCAAATATACAGTCCACTAAGCCAGCGTTCTCATATTCACAAAATAGAAAATAATCTATATAAAAATGAATAAATTATTAAAAATAAAAAAGTATTATAAACGAAATGACGTGATTGCTATTACAATTCTGAATAATTATCATGTTCACAAAAGCCACTAATAAAGATTTAAAGTTAAATTGTAGGTATATTATAATGTCAAATAATAGCGTGATTTAAATGTCAAGGAAGAATGTAAAAATAAAAATGTAAAAAAATATATATATATATCATATATATAAACATGGTAATTTAGGAGCAGTTAATAGACTCTTATACAATTTGCCGTTAATGAGCTACCAGGGAAGCCATATGTGCAGAAGGAATTATTGCCAAACTTCCTTGTCTTCAACGTAGTCTTTAATTTTATAATATGCATTCTTGATAAGAACGCGTTTAATGTGGGTTTTGAACTTCCCATCGCTAATTTCTGTAACCGACTTAGGCAACTTGTTATAAAAGCGGATACTGTTTATAAGAAATGACTTGCTTGTTTTAGTTAATCTAAATTTGGGTATCAAAATTTCATGTCTACTACGTGTATTTATATTATGGAAATCGCTTCTTATTTTGAAAAGTCCTAAGTTTTTGCGAACATACAATATACTTTCTAAGATATAAAGAGAAGGCAGAGTCAGTATATCAATTTCTTTGAATTTGTTTCGAAGGGATTTAATTATTTTTTTTTACTATGGCATCTCGCAGTTATACCACTAAGGTATTTACTGCTCAACCGAACAATCCTGTGGCTGCCTTAAGCACTACACTCTAAGCCTCCAGCCAGGAGCAATACTATTCTAAATTAAAATTAGGCGAACGCTCGCTAAGGGCACCCCCTGTGGGGTACGAACCTCGGCTTAGGGCGTCGCTGAGAGGAGGAGGAGGAGGGGAGGATAAGCAAAGTATTGCTTATTTCCACAGTATTATGTCTTATGCCATTCTGCTCTGGGGATCGGCAGCTGACGTAGATTCAATTTTCATCTTACAAAAGAGAGCAATCCGCGCTATCTATAAAATGGGTCCTCGCAAATCCCTTCGAAAACCTCTCCGATCCAGATGATCCCACCACTCTCCTCCAAGAGAGTAATAGGGCCACCAGTACAGTGCACAAATACACCCGACACCCGACGTACCGACCTCGCCGGCGCCGAGGTCCTCCGCGATCGCGACCCTCACGAGTAAATAATACTCCCCCCCGACCCTTGTCCGATGAAGCGCCAGCCCGCGCCGCAGCTGAGCGCGTAGCTTTAAATTCCCCGTATAATAATAATGATACATCCTTGATCCAGCCTGTCCCATCATAGATAAGACTATCCGATATCAACAGTCGGCAGTCGGCCCGCCAGACACAACACCCGTTTGGTTGGAGGATCCTCCCTTTTCTATGGTGGATGAGTGAACTACACCCTGTTCCTCATGCCCCTAAATTGGTGACCCCGACGTGATCGTGAACGCAGCCTTCGTGCAACTACTTCAGCGTGACGTCAGCATCATCATCACTCCCGCAAGCTTTCGTGAGGCGAGTCACACAGACAGCCAGCACCCTCGGCTTCAACGGGTATCCTGACCACCAGCATGTAGCGAACGCGCATTCCTGGTCATCACCCTCAGCCTCATCACCCCGACTCACTGGGGAATCGCAATCATCTCAATCAGCGCAATCACCGCTATCACCTTAATCACCACAACCGCCGCAATCACCGCAGACAGTTCCGACTCACCGCGAACTGTGCGGCACCCGGTTCCGACTCACTGGAACCTTAGCTGGCACTGTGAAGCATCGCAACGCAAGATACAAGACTTAGCCCACTATCGACCTCCGATCTCCGGAGGGGAGTGATGTAGCGGTTACACCGCCACATACTAACTACGCATCAAAGACATGACGTCACACAAATCCTGCATCGCGCAATTAGAGTTTACCGCGCGAACGACATAGATAAGTCGAATTTGTGGATATTAAAAGTGAATATGGCGTTTCAAGGTAGTATTTTTTGATTTTAATGAAATATCGCAGAGGTAGTAAACATTTTAGTAACCTTACCTACATGTATTCAATCATTATTTATTATTGTAATATTATTTGTAGATAATCAGGACTACGACGATTTTACTGAATGTAGCCAGGCAATGGTGCCGATTCTCTTGTACACCGGACTAAACTAACTAAACTATCACTAAAATTCCTTACTTTTGGCTATGAGAATCTTAAACGCTATTCTGTAGTAAAGTCTCTAAATTAAAAAAAATATTTTGACACAACTAAATCGAATTTGACAATTGTGACTCCACGTGGTACATACTTTTTAGAGCCGGAGGCGCGCAGTGGGGGCAGCCTCGACGTGTTTTAAATGGAATTTTTCACTTTTTGTATGGAAAATAAAAAAAAATATTACCTACGTGTTGAGAATTAGGGGTATAAGGGTTTCATAAAGGGGGTCGAAATTTTCATTATTTTTGCGATAGGACACACCATTTTCGAGATATAAGCAAAAGAAAAGAAAAAAATCCAGTACAGTACTGTTTTTGCACCCGAAGTCGAGATGTTCGTGTGAATTTTAGTTCATGACAACTAATAATATTCCACACCATTTTCGGTGGCGATTAAAAATAGTCAGAATTAGTTAGAAAATTAAAATTTTAGGTGAAAAACGTCAAATTCAGAATAGCAAAATAGTCATTTTCACTAAATTAAAATCTCAGTACAATCTTAGTGCTGTCAAACTAAAATATAGTTAAGTTGTGCCACTTTAGTCTATTTCAGAATGGGAAATCATCGTTTGACAGGAGTAAACTAAATTTTGGTGATTTTTAGTCTAGTTTAGACGCATTTGTGACAAGAGAATCGGCACCAATGTTTACTGATTTCCATCATCAACAAAATGAAGATAAGGAAAATCAAGGTTTTCCAAGCTGTAGTCAATCGATTTTACCAAAAAGTATACCAAAGAAGCGTCCATTCACTGAATCTCGTAATAGTTGCAATGTAGTTTCTAACAACAGTTCAGATACTAGAATTGAAGAAATTTTGGACTCTGTTGAAGACGAAGCAAACAGTCTTCAAACCGGTAAAGAAAGATGGTATTTCAGCATTAACTAAATCAATAAAGTTAACAATTGAAAAAGACAAAGGGATGTGCTCTGATTGCGGAAAGCAAGTGAGATTTCATTACTATTTAACGACAATATTATTTCTTGAAATGACTGGTATTTCTAAAATTAACATAACTAACATACCATTGCATATTACAGTAAAAAAACAAAAGTTTACTGTTTTAGCGGTGATTGAGTACATACCTGGTTCTATAGGTCATTACAGAAGTTGGTGCTACCGAAAGTCTACAAAAACTTGGGAATGCTACGACGACTTACAAGATTTAATTTCATTACCTTCCACAGAAATAATACCGCATAACCTTATTTACACGTTGTAAGTAAACACATAATAATGATTAAAAGATATATGTATATATACGTAATATGTCTTAATTCCCAGGAAGGGGTAGAATTAAGGTTCAAAAATGTAAAAAAAATATGTTGTCTAACCAACGGACCAAATAGTGCTAACATTAAGTAGGTATAATGAAAGTTCTGTGGTTTAATTTGTACTGTGTTTATATATTGTGATTAAAATTTATACTGTGATTAAAATGTATACTGTGATTAAAATTTATACTGTGATTAAAATTTAGGTATAAGTAAGTACTGTGATTAAAATTTAGGTATACTGTGATTAAAATTTATACTGTGATTAAAATGTATACTGTGATTAAAATTTATACTGTGATTAAAATTTATACTGTGATTAAAATTTATACAGAGATTAAAATTTATACTGTGATTAAAATTTATACTGTGATTAAAATTTAGGTATAAGTAAGTACTGTGATTAAAATTTAGGTATACTGTGATTAAAATTTATACTGTGATTAAAATGTCTATTGTAATTAGAATTTCACGATAAATGTATAATTGTAAGGATTTTCTAAAAATGTGTAAAATGTCGTACTGTTATTGATATATTTGATATTGTTTATGTTGTTGGCATGGTTAGTGCAAAGAGTAGAAATTATTTTTTGTTATTATTGTTAATTATAGTATTTAATTGTTACCTGCAAATCATTATAATTAATAATCAGGGTTGGTAGAAATTTACCTAAATAATACAGCAATAATAGTAGGTACGATGACTGTAACTTCATGTAATTATGTGGATATAAAACAACGTAATTGGACTTCATTGAGTTTCTACGGTACTTGTAGTAGATACAGCTAATGACGTCGTATCGGGTCGGTCGCGGTCGTGTCGGTGGCGAAATGAAGAATGTAGCTGTCGGTGACGTGTCGTCGAGTAGATAGGAAGGTATCGATCGGCATAGGTATTGGTTTCAAGCAGAGTCGTCCAATGAAGAAACACCCATTGAAATTTTTATTGAGAGATATAATCCATATATAGGTACCTAACTAGCTGACCCGCGCAACTTCGTCTGCGTCACAGAGATATAGAGCCAAAGAAATAATTTTCCCCGTTTTTGCAACATTTTTCATTGAGGCTCCGCTCCTATTGGTCATAACGTCATAATATTATCGGTCATAATGTTATTAGCCTAGACTAAAAGTGAAAAAAATTTCAAAATCGGATCAGTTTTACCGGAGATTACCCCTAACATCCAAAGTCACAAACTGTATCTGTTAATAATATTGAATAAGTACCTACTTATAAATGTTACAAATACCTATTTGTAACATTTTCTGAAAGTACAATAATTTTAAGGTAATAAATCATTTTATATTTCGACAACAGAAGTTTTATTATTCTAACCTCAATTAAGATAAAATAAAAACTCAACCCGTCCATACCCACAACACAACACTCGCAATCACCTCAAAATACACACCAACACAACACACATCAAACGAACTTTATGGAAATTCATTTTTATATAATAAAATTTGATTACAATTGACAATACTTTTTCAACGTTTAAGTATTTTAAACATTTTACTAAAGGTACGACATTTATTTATTATTCTAAAGTTAATTAGAGCTTAACATTGTAAAGTGGTAAAACAGTTGCATGCGACTGTACATCTTTCACCAAATAGACCAAGAGCAAGGTTTAATGTTTTCAAAGAAGTTTAAGCCACTCTAACCTAGTAATTTAAAACATAAAAACATGAATTAAATTGAGAATTTATCTCTCTCGGACATTTCTAAAGACTTTAGACCGATAAAACTAGAAGTATATTACACATATTAATAGAAATATTTTTTTCTTGGTATTTTTCGTGAACTCTTCGACCTAGCTCTTGGACTATACCTTACTAATTGAACTCATTATATCTCCTAAACTAAGATCCGATTAAATCTGTGACTTGGCGACAAATTGCGACTAATTGGCGACAAAATATGGGAGAAAACACATCTTCGCTAGGTGTCCTAGTTTTTGAGATATAAATGTGGCCCCGCTGGGGAGACTCTCTCCAGATCGGCCACCTATAAACCCTTGTATCTTTTGAACCAGTGACCGACAAACTCTGATATTTGGCGACTGATTCCGACTAATTGGCGACAAATTATGGGAGAAAAGAGATATTTGCTAGGTGCCCTAGTTTTTGAGATATAAATGTGGCCCTGCTGGGGAGACTCTCTCCAGATCGGCCACCTATAAACCCTTATATCTTTTGAACCAGTGACCGACAAATTCTGATATTTGGCGACAAATTTCGACTAATTAGCGACAATTTTTTTGTGTTTTCAAAATGAAAATCCCTGATGGTGGCTCTGCCAGAGTCAGTGACACGTCAACTCTTGCGCGTAGCGACCCGAAATTTGTCGGTTTTTTCCCCGAACACAAAGAGGCGCGCAGTATGCGCGGAGCGTCAGTGTGGACAGGTTGTGTGGTGTGTACGGCTAGACGCGCGCGAACATGGAACAAGACGACGCTACTGCGGCGGAGGAGGCGGTTACATTTACGTGGAGTGAAGAAAAAGTGCTTCAATTAATTGAAGTGTACAGATCAAAGGAAATTTTGTGGAATCCACAACATGAGAATTTTTATAAAAAACATTTTAAAGAGGATGCATGGATGGAAATTGCTAATTTGATGGAAACAACACAAGAAAAATGTTACAGTAAAATGATTAGTATTTTATCATCCTACCGTCGTGAAAAAGCGAAGGAAAAGAAATCGAAAGGAACAGGAAAAGGTAAATAAATAATAATAATTTACTATTTATTATTTATTCATATACTTTATTCTTAGTACAATCGTAGGTTGGAAACCGCAAAAATGTTTGTGTATTGAAATGTAAATTGGCATAGCCGACTAATATTGAAATTGGCTTTTTTCTCTACAAAATGACAACTTTGACAACAACTACAATATTTTAATGGATTGAAATCACAAATTAATTATTAAATGTTATTAATTATTATTAGTCAAGTTTACTTAAAAACAACTATGTTTAAAACTGACTGAATTATGTTTTTTATTTAATTTTTTTCATGATTATTATTTTATTTTTTCAGGTGCCTCGGAGACATACAAAAGTCGATGGTTTGCCTTTGATTCTTTGAAGTTCTTGGACAACCGTAACAAACCGAGAAAGAGAACGAACACGGTAAGTAAAACTGGATTGATTCTTTTACGAACATCTGTCTTGTCAATGAACCTTCCCTTCTTTCATAAAATAATCGGAGAGCTCATCTCTTAACGCATTCAAATGTGCAGGCGATCGTCGAGGAATATTTCTCATAGGTAGTTGTGATCTCATATCTTCATTATTTTGCCTACGTGTGTCTTCATTCGTAACTTCATCTTCAGTGTCATTCATATATGTATTTCTAGAGTGACGTCTCAAATAATTATGTAAAAGGACAATTGCCATAACCACTAGCTCAGCTTTATCAGGCTGTAAAAGCATTGGTTTTCTGAGAACTCTAAAGACAGACGATATGATACCAAATGCATTTTCAACAGTTCTTCTGGCTCTGCTTAGCCTGTAGTTGAATACTCTCTTTGAAGTGCCTTTTGGATGTGCCCCAGCATATGGTTTCATCAGATTTTCACTTAAAGCAAAGGCACTATCACCCACAAAGAAATATGGTACTGGAATATGTCTCCGTGGGAGTGAATCAGGTGATGGAAGGTTTATTGTACGATCTTCTATCATTTCACAGAGTTTTGTATCTTTAAAGATGCCACCATCTGAAATCCTTCCTTGGCATCCCACATCTACAAATAGAAAATTATAATCGGCGTCAACCAAAGCAAAAAGAACGATGCTAAAGAAGTTTTTATAGTTGTAGAATTCAGTTCCACTTTTGATAGGTGCCTCAAGCACAACATGTTTTCCGTCCAGTGCCCCTAAACAGTGTGGAAAATTCCACTTCTCTTCAAACTGTTTGCTTATGTTCAACCAAGTTTCTTCTGTCGTTGGAAGCTAAAACAAAAAACTTTTATTTAATTTATGGCTACGAGACAGTCATTGTACTTAGTAGCCCAACACTCGCTGGTGACAATTTTTGAGGTGCCATTATAGTGAGCATCTCTTGATTTTATTGCTAGCTATATTGAACTAGACTAAAAAACGAACTAAATATTTAGTCGTTTCGACATTTGTCCATCGGTGCCACGATACCTACCTTCCTGGAGAGTTATATCTACTATCTAGTAGTTTATATCAAGAGATGGGACCTACAGTTATAAATTATTTTTATGTTTTTCAGGAGGCGGTTCAACAACCGATTAATGAAGAAAATCTGCAGAACGAATTTGCTACTCCACGTACACGGTATGAACCTACGCGAGCTAAACAAGCAAAAAAAGATGAAAGCAGCAGTGTACTGACCGATGTAGTGGGCATATTACAAACTACTGCCAATAAGTTGGGAAATTCAGGCGCTCCAGATTTAACTACAACTTTCGCTTCTTATATATCAGCTAAAATGAATACTTATTCCCTTCAAACCAGGAATTCGGTCGAACATGGAATTTTTGAAATTTTGATGAAGGCTGACAGAGGTTATTATGAATCATCATATCGACAGCAGGATAACTACCCCAGTTCATACCAAGAATCCTATTATGCATCACAGAAGAAAGGACAAGATTATGTGGATCTGACCGGATATGTTAATCGTCCTGGAACTTCCGAATTTAATCGTCCCTCGCCTTCCGCGCAAACTCCAGATACAAATCAAGCCGGACGCTATGGCTATACCACGGCAAGGAACGAAGAATATATGAACCAACAGCCATCGTCTGTAACGTCACTAGAATCTAACCAATCCTATGACGACTTTAATGATTTGATGTGATAATACTGTTCTTTAATTGACTTATTAAGAATAAAACTTACCTTGATATAATCTTTTAATTCCTCAATTATGGCGGAGCATACTTCTGTAATAATGCCACTTATGGCTTGTTTTGATACTCTGAAGGTATACTGTAAACTTGTGTAAGAGTCACCACTAGCTAAAAAACGAAGTGTTATTGCCAGTCTGTCTTGGATTGAAATTGGAGCCCTTAACTGTGTGCGATTCCGAAAAATTCTTGGTCCGACTAATCTGAGTAGATCTTCAAATGTCGTTGGACTCATCCTTAAGAAATTTTGAAATTGTCCAGTTAATCTCATATCGGCCATTAGTTTTGCACCAGCTCTCTGACTATACAACTCTGTACGCCACCAACGTCGATGTCTTCTGCGTTTTATCACATGATTCACTATTAATAATGAAGCACTGACTATCATCAGAGCCCGCAATTGGTCGTCACGATCCATTCCTTTGCGTGTTCTTTTGCAGACTGAGCGATCCGTTCGCGCGCATCTCGGAAACAGATGTGAGTAGATACATGCGCGGTTCGTGCGCACGTTGTGCGCGCCCCGCGTCTACACTGATGCAATGCTCGTTTCGTGTTGCATTGCATGTTGCGTTGCAGCAGTCTGTACCCGCCTTTATGCACGCAAGGATCGAGAGAGTTCGGACGTGTTTTAAAGTAATTTTAATTACTTTTTTTTACGAAATAAAAAATAATGGACGAAGAGAAACTTATACTTCTAGTGCAAAAATATTCTTGCTTGTACGATATTAGTTCGTCACATTATAGCGATCAACAAAGAAAAAATAACGCTTGGGAAGAAATATCAAGAATAATGTCCTGTAGTAGTAAGTACTTTATTTATTTTATAAACTTAAAATACAATACCTAAGTACATTAGATTTGATATTAATGCTTATTAGGGCATACTCCTGATACGTTTTATACATACAAAGTATCGAAATCCCCAATACATTTAATACTTTTCTATGGATAAATAATGTATGTACGTCAGGCTGGCCCGGCCCCATGGAATTTAATAATGAGATTGTTATCAATCCAATGTACCCGGGTATACTAATATATGTAACACCTTCATTTTCAATGTAACTCTTTTTAAAAGAAATTACGTGCACTTCTTAGTGGCCGGGCCAGCCTGACGTTTTCAGCCCGGCCACCTTGTTTCCCACTAATCTACAAAAAATACTGGCAATATTGTGCTACAGATGAAATGTACCCTATAATTTATGCATATGTAACACAAAATCGAATCCTAAAATGCAATAGCATACGAAATATTAGCGGTTGCAGGTGGCCGGGCTGAAATTATTTCGTAACCGATTCGTTGCGGATGGCACGTTTCAGTGCCATCACTTCTTTTTAAGTGTGGCGTCAGGCACGGATATGTGTCATTTTGAAATCGATGATAACTCCTTCAATTAAGTTTTATGGAAGTTTTACCTGAAACCAAACTATCTTCATTTTTCACGTATATTAAGCTCGTAGCCTTCGTTTCTGGATACTGTAATATTTTTAAAAAAATAGGGGGCACCAACCTTTTTGGAAGTTGAAGTATTTGATATTAAATCATCATATGATAATAAATTATAAATGTATTACAGTAAAGCAGCTAAATCACTTTGCTGCGGTTGTCTTTAGCTTGTCTTCTATAAAATTTTACACCCGCTCTAAATAAAGATAAAATTTAAACAATAAAAGTATTTATATAGAGATGTTTCTTCTCCTCTTTTAATTACAACTCTCTAATCCTTATCTATAAAGAAATATGCATATACGTCGTAATCACATTTGGGTATCGATAGTGGGTAAATTTTATGTCTCGAAATATGGTAGGTACCTACTTACATAAAAAATATCACCGTGCGTCGTACCACGCTATTTTAAACTACGCGTATCAATATGGTTGTGGCTAATATGAGTCATGTCATGCTCATGCATGATGCTACGACACAAAATTGCATTTGCCAAAAGCGCTTCGAAAAAGGACTGTATTCACTCTAAATTAAAGGTTTATTTTGGATAAAATTGTATAGACTTACAAAAAAATGGAAACAGACAATGGACGGTCGGTCTAGGAGCGGCCGGGACCGTCCATTATTTATTGTAACAACACGTGGTATAATTTTTTTTCTTTCGCGCATCTTGTTTTTTGAATTACTTCTGGTTTACTATCCTTAGTTATCAGACGTGCTTACTTTTCTTGTTATTTACCTTACCGATGACTTTCGCTTGTTTACTGGACTCTCGTGTTTTTATCGATTTTGGTTTTGCATTTGTGACGATTTTGGCTGTGTAAAGTGGACTCTGATTTTGCGTTGTGACAATTGTGGCTTTGAACTGGACTCCGTGCGACTTCAGCCTGTGCACACATCTCTACTTGCCGTGAACTTCAAGTAAGATTCTTTTTTATACATAAGTTATTTATCGGTTGTCTAGATCCCATAACATAAGCTTATCGTACTAGTCATAAAATGATGAGTTTTTTCAAATCAAATCATTTTATTGTAGATCTACTGATAAATATTATGTAACTATACTCCGTTTACTATAGCATTAGACAGAAGTTAAAAAAGGCTCTTTTAGGGGCACACTTTTGTAATAAAAGTACAACAAACATTATTACAATCAAGATTGATGTGGAATTAAATATAATCAATTTAAATAACAGCAGTCACACTTAATTGTACTTATTTAACCTATCTACCTTCTGAAATTACAAGGCTTTCATTGAATATTATTTAGTTTTTACATAAAATATTGTCGTGTCAATCTTTAAAATATAAAAGAAGCAGGGGCGGACAGTACCGGAAAAGTTTTTCATGTCACTATAACTCAACCAAATCTAAAATGTTACCTACTTATTCCCTTCATAAGTTGAGGCAGCACGTGTTTTTTTATTTTGTTGGTTTATGATTTTATTCTATTGTATGGTTTGTTGAAAACATAATATGAACATGCCATTGTGATAAAGTTGTTTTTAATAAACTGATTGTTACAAAAAATTGTTTCATTTCAAGTAACTACCTATCCAAGCATCGTGACGAGTAGATAGATAGAATATGCTTTATTGTATGCCATACATTGGTGCCGATTCTCTTGTACACCGAACTAAACTAACTAAACTATCACTAAAATTCCTTACTTTTTGCTATGAGAATCTTACAGTTATTCTGCATAAAAAATTCTCTAAAAAAAATAATTTTGACACAACTAAAATCGAATTTGACAATCGCGACTCGTCGACACGTGGTACTTGTTTGCCCTACCCCGTGAATTTTTTTAGAGCCGCAGGCGCGCAGTGGGCAGCCTTGGCGTGTTTTTTAAGGAATTTTTTACTTTTTGTATGGAAAATATGAAAAATTATTACCTACATGTTGAATTTTAGGGCATTAAGGGTTTTATAAAGGGGGTCGAAATTTTCATTATTTTTGCGATAGGACACACCATTTTCGAGATATATGCAAAAGAAAAAGTAAAAAAGATACAGTACAGTTTTTGCACCCGAAGTATAGGTGTTGGTGTGAATTTATACTCATGACAACTAATTTTATTCCACACCTTTTTAATCGCGATTAAAAATAGTCAGATTTAGTTCGATTTAGTTAGACAACCAAAATTTTAGGTGAAAAACGTGAAATTCAGAATAGCGAAATTGCCATTTGCAATAGATTAATAATTCAGTGCCATCTTAGTGCTGTCAAACTAACATATAGTTAAGTTGTGTCACTTTAGTCAATTTCAGAATGGGAAATCGTCGTTTGACAAGAATAAACTAAATTTTAGTGATTTTTAGTCTAGTTTAGAGGCATTTGTGACAAGAGAATCGGCACCATTGTTACTTACCAAAAAAAGTACATACATTATTTATTAAAATTGTTTGAACTTAACTTGAAAATAAAAGGTGTCGTACTCCTGCTTCTGCGAGCCTCTTTTTTCTAATGTTATAACAAATGGAGTATAAATAAGTATTATTACTAAATATAATCTATACGTCTATTATTCTATACAAATAAATAACATTGGAGTGTCTGTCTGTAATATTAAAATAACTGTTAAAACCTCCATAAACCTCTTTTGGTGTACTTTTTACAAATTAAAATAGACAACACAATGAAAAACACGACCAAAAATACGTGTCTCTTTTATTTTCGTTTCCAATAGAGTTTTCATTCTTTTGCAGTTTGAAGAAAATGGAATACCATTCTTCGAGTTCTCCGGAACCTGAACCATTATTTAGCGTAGATCCTTTTCTAAGTGCGCCAGTTCCTGGACCATCATCTGGCATGTACCATCAGAATCCATATATGGATATTCCAAGTTCGCCAATTCCGGGTACATCATCGGCCATAGATCCCGTAAGCGTGGAATTGGAACGAATGATGTCTCCTCAAGAAAGTGAGCAGTTATATGACATTCCAGGCTTACAGTTATATGAAGACGAAGAACTGTATGGAATTCTAACCGGGAATAACGAAGAACTCTTAAATGAGTTAAGCGATGCAAGTGCGAACGAGGATGCAAACATTGTCGATTCTCACGCCAATGAACAGAACGAAGATCCAGAGGAAGAGTCTTTAGAAGAAACAACTGGCTGGTTTCCGGGTAATCCCAGTCAGATGTTACAGATACCATTTACGGGGACAAGTAGTATATTGCAGCCACATGACGCAGAGGTCCAAAGTCCTTTGGATTATTTTTTTTTATTTATGAATGCCCGCTTTTTAAATTTAATATTAAAATGTACAAACAAGTACGGTAACAAATTGAAAGTAGAAGCGACAACTGCACGTTCTCGCTTTAGCAAGTGGACCGATCTAAGTGTCGCCGAATTAAAAACTTTTATTGGCATAATATTACTAATGGGCACCATAAAGCTGAACAGAATGGTGGACTATTGGTCCACTCATTATTTTTTCCGTCTTAGTCCACGCCTATTTATATCTAGGGATAGGTTTTTTTTAATTTTAAGAGCTTTGAACGTACAAGATATCGAAAGGACGGAGAGTATATTTAAAATAAAATCTTTGATCGATTTGTTCAATGAGACAGTTGACGCCGTATATTACCCATTGAGAGAGTTGACAATTGACGAATCTCTTATTTTGTGGAAAGGGAGACTATATTTTCGTCAATATATGAAAGGCAAAGCCCATAGATACGGCATTAAGCTGTACATTTTAGCCGACGCCAACGGTATAATTTTAAAAATTCACATGTATGCAGGATCCCAAGACGTACAAGTAGGAGGTAGAAACCACGTTAAAAAAGTGGTGCATCTGCTCATGCAAAAATATTTTGACAAAGGGCATGCTTTGTATTTGGACAATTTTTATACCAGCGTAGGGTTGGCTGATGAGTTAATAGGCAAAAACACGTATGTGACTGGTACCCTAAGACCAAACCGTATAGGAAATCCAAGAGAATTAAAAATGTGCAAATTAAAGCCTGGTGAATCGTGTATATTACAAAACAATAAAAAAATTGTCGTCACCAAATGGCAAGATAAACGGGAAGTATTATTTATAAGTACTGAACACAAAAGTAATTATAAAGGGACTACTAGTCGCCGTGTACGCACAATAAAATATAAGCCGGCCGTACAAATAAAGTATAATAAATATATGCGGAAAATAGATCGACATGATCAGATGCTAAGCTATTATTGCTGTGAGCACAAGACCCTGCGCTGGTACAAAAAAGTCATAATACACATAATCCAAATATGTTTGGTGAATGGTTATTTACTTTTCAACGCAAAAAACACTACAAATAAAACTTCATTATATAAATTTATAAAGAGTGTAATGCAAGAATTGTTACCAATGCCCAATGTATCAGAACTTTCTCGTCCTCTATCACAGTCAAAAATACATTTACCCGCCAATTTACCAAAGAGAAGTAATAATACCCTAAGAAAAAGATGCAGAGTTTGTTACACAAAAACTAAAAAAAGGGTATCTGTTATAACTGGCTGTCCCGATTGCCCTGGATTCCCAGGCCTGTGCCTTAATGATTGTTTCAGAGAATTTCACAAATATTGAAATTCTATGTTAGTTAATCGGATCTGATGTAATGATTTTTAATAAATATTATCATCTAAGTCAAAATTTGGTTAAAATTAAAATTGTAATTGAATTAAAATTTGGTTTTATTTAACTTTTGTCCGGTCTTTATTTGATATTAAAATTACTTTTTTATTATATCTAATATTTTCTGCATCTTTATATTTCTTTCATATGGTTTAAAGCGCAATAATTCATTTGAAACCAACTGGCCAAAATATTTACATCCATGGACGTCCAATATAGTCGGGCCATCATCTCTTTCTGTGCATGTTGCACTGTCCACCATTTCTTTTTTTGTGTACGTTGAAGTATCCTTACATGTTTTTTGGTTTGGTATAAATTCCTGTTCCCAGTTTTCTGAGTCTTCCCAGCGTTGTGAATTCTGTACTATCTCTTCGTCATCGTCGCATTGAGTTTCATTTTCTGTATCGGGAATGTACTTTCTTTTTCGCTGTAATTCTTAAACAATAAATAAACATTATCAGTATCTTGCCAAATATTATTTTTTTCTGACAATAATAATTTTCACATTTGTTGTGTATCCGTGAGAATGTTTGGATGTTTTTGTTTTTTCACACAAAAACTACTGAATGGATTTCAATGAAATTTAGCACAGGTGATAAGTCTTGGTCTGGAATAGCACATAGGCTACCTTTTATTCCGATTATAGGTTTCTGTGGGACAACGGGAAACAAATTCTACGCGGGTGGAACCGCGGGCATCGGCTAGTATCAAATAATCATATAAAATAATTATATATTAGTACTACTATCATTATTATTACTATTTAATCTAACTTAGCAGTTTTTATTTGCGTAGTTTAATTATAAACAATTGAAATTTGTTATGCAAAAATTTTTTAGACCCAATTTAATACCTCATAATCAATCAAATTACTAGGAAATGCAAAATAAGTTGAAAAGGTTGAGCACATCTGTATTAAATAAGTCACTTACCTTCCATTTCCACAAATACACTTGTTTCGCCACTTTTTATCGCTTAAAACAACGTGCCTGACCGTTCACGTTAGATTTCACATGTAAACTAAAAGTATTCGAGCTTTGAATACGTAAAAAAATGTCAAAACACTGTTTTCTTTTCCGCATGGCTGAAGACACAGATGAGTGTCATTTAATCGTATGGCGTTGGGCACTGATCAGTGTCACGTTATTTTTGTTCGACGCCACGGCTAGAAGTTAGTGAAATTAGGCATCGCAACGAATCGGTAATAAAACAGTAAAACTGCAACACCTACCAAAAACTAATACCAGTACATAATGAGATATAGAGATATAGAATACATGTAACGCTTTCATTTTAAATTTTATAATACATATTTAGAAAGAATAATCACTTGAAATTATATTTCAGCCCGGCCACCTAAAAGCGGTAATATTCCCTAAAATCTTATGCCAATTTGTACAGTAAAACCTGATACAGCTATGAAATGAAAGTTACATTCGTTTCGTTTTAGTCGTATACCTTTAAGCCTTCTGTTTGACTAGATTATCAAAATCTGAGAAACTTGCCGAAGAGTGACTATCATTTATTAACTAATTTCAGGACATTTGGTTTGTTGAGTGAAACAAAATGCGTTACTATGATATTTTTATTAATAAACTAAGTAGTATAAATCACACATAATAATTGTTGGATACATAATACCTAAACCTATATATATTTTCTCCGTTTTTGGCTTCACAACATAACCATACAAAGATAATAGTTCACAGACGCTACCACCGATTTTTAGACGGCGCCTGTGTCGCGTCCCAACCTAAGTCGTAAGATATTTTCCCCGAGTAGACAGAATAGATGCGCAAGAGCCGTGTAGTTATCAACACTTCTGACATAATATTTTACGTTTTAATATTACTGTGAGTGTAAAATTTGATCAGTTGTTGCAGTGTAGTTGTTTGTGATGTGATGTTTTTAAGGTAAGTCATAGTTTTGATAAATTAAAATATATCGACAAACAATGGTAATGGGTAGCTAAGTAATTATTTAAAAAAATATACAGGTAAAGTAAAGTAAATCTAAACACTCATTTACTTAATAATAAAACTCCATACAATGCCATCAACTAAATATATTTTATCCTTTCGTTTATAGTCAATAGGTAATAATTTTGGTGATTTACTAACAGTAAGTGTTTAGTTTTTGTGAATCTTATTGTTGTGTACCTACCCTATGTATTTACTTATTATTATTGTGTACTTATTTATTTCGTGAAATCAATAATTAATCAGTTTCTTATTAATTACTGTAAGATTTATATATTGGATTTTAGTGAATTATTCATTGTAATCAGGCAACCGTCGACGGTGTTCGTCTGTACCCGCGCTTCTTGTAACTCCCCCTTGTACGGCCTGCCACAGCGATCCACGTCCCTCGCTCACCGCATTCTTTTCCTCGTCCCGCGACACGCGCCCCTCTCCCCATCTCTATTCTATCTTATATATTTCTAATGTCCCAAAAGTTATAAGTTTTGTGAAAGTAAATTTGATTCTTATGAACATTCTTTGCTTTCTTTCTTTCTTTCTTTCCTTAGGTGCTAAAATATTTTTTAATAGATTTATGTATATACTTGATAATGCATGCAAATGTTACTGCATACACTTATCTTTTTAGAGAATTTGTATTTAAATAAATATTAATGTAGTTATTTAGCCTACATGAATACCTATTACGAAACCATAGTTAAAATGAATATATTTTATTTCAGTTGAGCGTGCCTACACCATGGGAAAACGTAGTGCGTTAGATATTGTGGCTCAAAAACAAATATTTGAGAAACATAAACACTTGATCACCACGACAAGATATAGTTCTATTATATACAATACCATAGCAAAAGATATAAACTATGTGATGTCACCAAAAGCACTATATCTCAGCTTTAGAAGAAACTTTTTAAACAACCAGAACTCACCTCGGGCAAAAGATGAGTGCTTCATTAAAAGAAATGAAGATAATACCAATAGTATTATAATTTCGTCAACATCATCATCAGGGTCTTCTCCAGTTATTCAACAAGCAAGCTTACTTCATCAAATTAGTTTTAAATTTCCAATTGATGTTCATGAATGGAAGAAAATTGAACCCTTAAGTTATACGTATAAACGACACGATAAAAATAAACCTAGTGCAAGATATCAGACGTACAGAGCTATTCCCAAATTTAAGTGGTCCGGTCTTTTAAGAAAAAAACTCTGGGAGTTTTATAAGTTACCTTGTACTGTAGCATTTAAAAGACATGTTATTCAAGGCGCTAACATTACATTCTACGGACGTTGCACTCAGTGTCAAGCAACAGTGAAAATTCAAAATAAAGATAAGACTGATCATATTATTGATTTTTTATGTGAAATTGATCAACTTCAACCAAATTTTAAGCATAATCCTTTAAAAAAAATACGACTCACTCCGTACTCAAGACGAACATTATCTAAGAAATTAAAATTTGATTCAGCAACAATAGTTAGAAAACAAATAGCGAGTCATGATATGATATTTCAAGATAAGGAACCACCTGTATTGCCATCAGTCGGAGCATTACGCCAAATACGTCATGAAACAAGGAAGCAGAAATGGTACCATACCAATCAAATATTATCTGTTGTCATTATGGCAAATACTTCAACATACTCTTCCGTAATTCAGGAAATTTTAATGAAACCAACTTTTCATATTTACTACTGGTTAGAAGAACAAATAAAATATTACAAACAATATGTTCAAGAGTATGGTCGACCAACCATATCATTAGATGCCACAGGCTCTATAATTAAACCAATTGTGTTACCTAATGGGACTAAATTTACTAAAAGATTATTCTTATATGTTATATTAATAACTGCTGATAGCTTTTTAAAATCTATTCCAATTTCACAAATGCTTAGTGATTCTCACACTAAAAATAGCATTGCGGATTGGTTGGGTAAATGGGCCAGTAATGGAATTATCCCTCCTGCAGAAATAATCACGGACGATTCCTCAGCTTTGATTGCTGCTACAATCCAATGCTTTACTTCATATAAATCTACAAAAGATTACTTAGAAGCTTCTTACAGTGCATTGGAGGGACATACAAATAGTTTGCCTGTAGTATATATGCGAATAGATACAAGTCACTTTGTCAAAACTATTCATAATCTTTCGTGCTTCAATAATACAACAGAAAATGTAAAATTTTTCTTTGTTCGTTGTATTCTTTACATTAAAACAGCAGAGTGTATCGTAGTCATAAGAGAGATAATTGAAAATATGTTAACTGTTATTTTAACTAAATTTTATTCAAAAATTTGCTTTGATGCCCACTGTAATTTGAAAAGAAGAATTCAAGGTATTACAATTGATAAAAAAGATTCTAACAACGCACACAATTACGTAGATGAAGAAAGATTCCTAAATGAGGAGAATGTTTTAGATGTAAGCAATTTTATGGTATGGTTTGATAATATTGTTGCTTGTAAAAATAAACAAGAAGAGGAATCTTGTGAACGCCCCAACAAATTATATTATCCGCCTCTAATATCTACTCTAAAACGTTTATTGGGAAAATTGCCCATGTGGTCAAACGTTATGGCTCCATTATACAATTCAAAAAACAAAAATCCATCGTCTAGTGCATCAGAGGATTATTTTAAAACAATAAAACATTTATTACTCAAAACTAAAGTAAGAAAATACAGGATTGACGAATTTCTAAACATACATATTAATCATTTAAATGGAGAGCTTAATATCGCTGCTAGTGAACTACAAAATAATGAGGCACCGCCCCTTCAAGAGCGAAAGATTAAAATCAAAAAGAATCGTCAAAAAAGAACACACCAAAAACGGTTATTTCCTCAAGATTCTATTTTCAGTGATATGCCAAGTTTTGTAGAAAATTGGAAAGGACAAGCTGAAGAGCCAGTTACCGTACCGATTTATAAAATGTTAAAATTTATAAAAAATGGAAATATTGTAACTGGTTCCACTTTAACAAATACATGTGGTTTTGATGCTGTTACATATTTAATAGCTTATGGTTATATTGCATTTAATAACTTTAAATTAGAAATAGATCAGACTGAAAATAATAATAATATGTTATGTAATTATATACAATTTATAGGTAACAAAAACATATCTGAAGCCGCAGTATACGAACTAAGAAATACCATATGTAAAAAGTACTACAAACTATCCTCGAAAAATACAATAGATATAAATTGTGAATGCAATGTCGCAAATTTGTTTGAACAAATGATTTTAGAATTATTTTATAGCGCTCTATTTACAAAAATATGTACCGAAGAAAAATGTGCATTTCAACTTCAAAGAACAGTACCATTTTTACCCATTAATATGAACGTAATTAAAACATTTGGAATATCAGCCCTAGAAGACTCAATTTGTATAGACGTTATTTCGAAGGATTGTGAACACGATTGCCCGGGCACTGTTTTGTCCAGCTATAATGTAAAGAATATTATATCTTTTGATTTAAATGGAACAGATCAAATAATATTGAACGATATACCTTTATCTATCAAAGTTAGAACTAATATTTATGTGATTGTAGGTGCTATTGAATATGTAGTATTGGGGGAAAATCTAGGACATTATAAATGCCATTTATTTAATCAAGATCTGTGGATGTGTTATGACGATTTACAGTCTAGTGTTAAAAAAAGTAATTTGGATTTAATATTTTTACATTCCTTGACGTACATTTTAGCTTGATTAAATAACATAATCAAGTGATTAGTACGTTTTTATCGATTCTAATTATGCAATATATTTAAATTTGAATTAGTCAAAATACTTATAGTACAAATGCCAGATATAGGCTAGCAATGATTATTATATTAGCATACGTTTAATTATACAAGTTAACATTGTGATTTTTAGCTGTGATTTTAATATTATGTTAAATTATATATACTACATAGCTATATTTCCATTAGCTGCCACTGAAAGAACTATGGTTCTCTCTTTATTTAAGAATTGTTGTAATAATTATATTAGCATAATTTTAATTGAAAGTTTTCAAAACTTTAAATTCAAAGTTGATGTAAAAATCATTATGAAAATCTGTGATTTTTTACCAAGGTATAATAAGTATTTAACCAAAAATTATCTTCTAATATTCTGAATGAATGAATGTTCGATGTTAAGGTAATATTGATATTACTATAATTTTTTGATAACTGTTATTATCAATGTGTAACCTTTTTTTACATTATTTATAATTAACAATTGTTATAGTACCTAATTAATATAAGTACAAATGTTGTCTAACTAATTTCAAAAATGATTATTAAAAAAATATGACAATTACCAATTTTGTTTCACTCAACAAACCAAATGTCCTGAAATTAGTTAATAAATGATAGTCACTCTTCGGAAAGTTTCTCAGATTTTGATAATCTAGTCAAACAGAAGGCTTAAAGGTATACGACTAAAACAAAACGAATGTAACTTTCATTTCATAGCTGTATCAGGTTTTACTGTACAAATTAGCATAAGATTTTAGGGAATATTACCGCTTTTAGGTGGCCGGGCTGAAATATAATTTCAAGTGATTATTCTTTCTAAATATGTATTATAATTTAAAATGAAAGCGTTACATGTATTCTATATCTCTATATCTCATTATGTACTGGTATTATTTTTTGGTAGGTGTTGCAGTTTTACTGTTTTATAGTAACGAAATAATTTCAGCCCGGCCACCTGCAACCGCTAATATTTCGTATGCTATTGCATTTTAGGATTCGATTTTGTGTTACATATGCATAAATTATAGGGTATATTTCATCTGTAGCACAATATTGCCAGTATTTTTTGTAGATTAGTGGGAAACAAGGTGGCCGGGCTGAAAACGTCAGGCTGGCCCGGCCACTAAGAAGTGCACGTAATTTCTTTTAAAAAGAGTTACATTGAAAATGAAGGTGTTACATATATTAGTATACCCGGGTACATTGGATTGATAACAATCTCATTATTAAATTCCATGGGGCCGGGCCAGCCTGACGTACATAATAATGTCGGGAGTATGCCCTAATTAGTATGTAGGTACATATACAAGGTTATTTGTTAAACACTAACAACATAATTAAACATAAAAACTAAAAACAAACATTCAAGATTTCGTTCTTCTATCTAAAACATTTCAACTCTGTATTTTGCTATACCTACTAACGTCTGTATGACGCGACACGAGCGCATCAAGCACCTCCGCCGGCCAATCACTGCTCCCCTCCGCTATTGTACCTACTATCGCTTGCTTCGCGTACCTACTAGTATAAATTTTGCATGCAAAGGACAGCGGATACCCCGCTCTAACGATTTGAGAAGCATAATTCGTCATAATTAATTAATATACTGATTTAATTTTTTCTTTCAGTAATAGTATTTTTGTTAATTATTCTTAAAAGTTATTGTAAAAGTAAACCATTTCTAGCATAAGTGAAATACTCAATTGTTTCTTTTTAAGTCCTATGTACAACATCATCTTGCCAATTAACATTACCATATTCTGAGTTAAAATATATTTTAAACTTTTCTCTTATATTAAAGGCGTCCATAATTTCATCATCCATTATTGAAGTTAAATGTCTGAAGATTGTGCTCGAATTCAAAAGAGAAATTTCAGTAACTTTCTCCTGTACTGCTGGAGAGTTACTTTTTGTGTTGATAAAATTATGGAGACAAATAGTAGCCATAATAACTTTGTTTAGATAATCAGGCGACAAACGATTTTTTTTTTGATAAATTTCAAATCTTTGTGCAAGTATTCCAAATGCGCTTTCAACTACCCTTCTGGCACGACTGTGCCTGTAATTATAAACTTTAATTTCATCATTATTACGCATTTGTTCGCCAGGGTAAGGGCGCATGAGATGACGGTGAAGTGGGAAGGCTTCGTCACCAATGAATACATGAGGCAATTCTATTGTCCCAGGAAGCGATTTATCTGCAGGAATATTAAGCTTATTGGCGATCAATCGCTTTCCAAAATTTGAGTGCGATAAGATGCCACCGTCACTATTTTTTCCGTAGGATCCAACATCCACAATAACAAAATTGTACTCAGCATCCACAACTGCAAATAAAACAACGCTAAAATTCTTTTTGTAATTAAAATACAGACTCCCACTCTTTCGAGGAGCGATACACGAAACATGCTTCCCATCTATTGCCCCGATGCAATTGGGAAAGTTCCAAACATTTGAAAATCCTTGTTCAATTTTTCGCCAAATTTCGGTGGATGGTTGAGGTAGTACTATAGGCATTAATATATTACACAATGCACTACAAGTTTCAAGAACAATAATGCGCACAGTTGTATATCCCATTCGGTATTGAATTCCTATTGACCTAAAACTGTTGCCACTGCATAAATATCTGAAACATAAAAATATATAAATACTTATTATTTTATTTATATTGATTAAATATAGTAGTCATAGTTGAGAAGTTAAAGCTGATTACATAATCAGCTCCCATCCATCCATCACCACCACCACCATCCATCACCATCTTAGGATTCTCTGTAGTATGTAACATGCAAATGACCAGCATAAAGCCAGTCTCGCTTTCAGCACAATACTGCAATGGACCAACTAAATAGATACATATTTTCAAATTAAAATTATATATTTAACTTTTTTGTTACGTCACTAAAATTATAATCTTATCTTTTTAAAAACGACGTTTGTATGTTTTCTTTCAGCTGAAGAATGCAAAAAAAAATGGACTAAATTGAGAGAAAATTATAGAAAATCTTTACAGACGAGAGAAAAACCAAGAAGTGGTTCCGCAGCTATAAAGCAACGCCCAATTAAATTTGAAAAGCAGTTGTCGTTTTTAAATAATTCTTTTAAAAATAGACCAACTTATTCCAATTTATTGCCCGATGACTCGGATGATACTCAAGAAGATGACTCTAACATACATTCGGAAGCAGAAAATCAATCATGTTCAAGTTACAATGAAAATGAAAATCCTAATGCCTTACGAAAACGAAAAATTTTAAATAATTCTCCTAAACGGAATGTCGTGGACGTTTTGGAAACATATATTGAGTCAAACAGGGAGAAACCGGATGAATTGACACTATTTTTTAAGGGAATAACAGAAACTGTAAAATCCTTTCCAAAAGAAACGCAAATCCATATAAAACGTCAGATATTTGAATTAGTTAATGACGCTGAAGCTTCTTTGCTGTACAACTTGACAAATCCTGGTTACACTTCATCTCGATACACGGATATCAATTCCGGCGCATCCACATCAAGTACTCCTTCTGCAGGATATCTTAATACCACTCCAAATACAGGGAATAATTTTGTAACGAATCCTAGTTACACCTCGAACATCGGACGTGAATACCGGCGCATCTACGTCGAGTGCTCCTGTTTCAGAATATACTACCCAAAACGATAATTCTAGCTATACTACTACTCATGTTTAAAAATTAAAATATTTGATTAGAAAATGTTGAATTAGACGAGTATTATGAATCGCTAATGTTTGATTTAAAAATTAAAATATTTGATTAGAAAATGTTGAATTAGTTGTTGAATTAAAGAATGTATAAAATCGGTGGTTTCATTAATAAAAAAAAATTTCTTACCTTAAAGTTACACATAATCTTTCTTCAACTGATATACAAAGCCGAAATTTTGTATTTTGCTTTTGTAACACGGGTCGTAATAAGTCCACAATCTTGTAAAATTTTGCAATATCCATCCGAAAGTGCTCTTTAAATTTAATATTATTTTGTTTTAATTGGGGTACCAATGTCGCGTATTCTCCAACCAAATTTCTATTTACCCAAAGTGGGTCGACCCACTGTCGTTTGCGTTTTCTTTTTTTACAGTTATTTTTTTCTATTTCTTCTGCAAGTAGCGAAACGACAAAAATATTGCACATAGAACTGTCCATGTTGAGGGCACAATACTAATTGAGAAGCTGACCGTCTTCGCAGCATATTCAGCGCCGTACGTAGTAGATAGAAGCATTTTAGCGGAGATAACACTCTTACGCTGCTGTACGCGGCTGATAGAAGCAGAGCCGAATAAGTGTGACCAAAATCGTTCAGCGAAACGCGAATGGAGCTGAATAAGTGTGTGTAGTCCCTAAGGGTAGGTTCAGATGACAAGCGCTCAACGCGCGTTGTGTGCGTTCGGCGGCCTGTGTAAAATGCGCCATTTATTGCACATTATGCCAAAAGTACATTCAACATACCGGCGTGCTAATGTCAAACGGTAATTAAATATTTTTTTAGCATAAGTTAGTGACCTTCCCCCATATGGACGCATTAACCCTTAAATGTATTATTTTTACTTTTTAAGCAAATTAAATTTATTTGGATGTAAGATTAGCTCTATATTAAGGGAAAAATATTAAAAAAAAAAAAACATAAAAATACTTTTTTTTTTTTTTTAAATTGGGTTGGTGGAAATTTACATCTTTATGTAAACAGAACTAAAATACTAGGAACAAAATGTGCAGTGAGATAATAAATTTACTCATTATGATATTTGTTAAAACAATTATTGTTTTTGTTGAGGCAAAGGGTAACATTACATTTAGAACAATGAATAGTTGAATATCCCTTACAATTGGGGTATTTACATCGCAAGGATCCCCCTACCAAAGGCCAATGATCTTGCCCATCTCTACGAACTTCTTTTGGTGGGGCAACTGCTACAGCACTTCTTTTTTTTTTGGCTTGGATCTCATTTTCTAGAAGACTAGAACTTGGACGACCTCTTTTACTTTCTTTAGCTGCTCCCATGTTACAGAGGACGAAGGCCAGTTCATTTCTAAAAGCACCTAAATTGAGGATATCTTTCTTAGGTAGGTACATTTTTAATGTACGTTTGCCCAGCACGGCCCCTCAGAATTTGCATTTATGGTGTACACCATTGCAATGTACTCGCCTCTAGCAGTATATGTACCGATTTCTTTTTCAATGTACCTCTATACTTTTGAAGAAATAGGCAAAAAAAGGTGGCCGTGCCAGCCAAACGCTTTCAGCACGGCCCCCCATGTAACTTGAATAATACATACCGTATTAACAAATGTCTATAACTCAAGAAATGTACTCTATTAATACGTTATATGTGCCGCAACAGTTATTGTGAATTCATAATAACAAATAATATATAGATGTGGATAAGGGGCCGTGCTGGAAAAAAACATTTTAAGAAATATCTAAAAAAGACAAAACATACTTAGCCAAAAACTATTAAAAAATAATTGAAGTTTAGCAAGTAACATATGTACCGCATTGATTTCTCATACAACTTGTTATATTGTGAAAAATAAATCTATTTTAGTTCATTCAGCACGGCCCTCTATAGTTGCCTACCTATATCTTTTTAAATAAGCCGTGTATGTTTACAAAATTCGACTTCCTGAATAATATATAGGAGTACATTCCTTTCAACTAAATTGCAATTCTGCTGTATCAATACTTTAGAAGATAAATTCAATCTAAAATATACATACATTAAAACTGATGGGGTGACCATGATTTCATATATTTGGTAGGTAGGTACATAAATGTTCTATATTTATGTACTTATATTAATTAAATTATGTGACTACATTGAAATAAACATTCTTTTTACCCGACTGTACCAGAAGGACGGTAAGGTTTTTCGAGTGAATGAATGTAGATATGTAGCAACCTTCATTTCTTTGGCACGCTTTGTAGTCTAAACGGCTTTATTAATTTCAACTTGAGAGATGTCGTTATATTCGTCTTAATTGTGAGAATGACACAGGGTAGGTATAGGTACCCATCAAAAACAATAAAAATAACTGATTCTTGGCGTCAAGTAATTAATCGTTTTCTTTTCCTCAAAGCCTATCTAGTGGAATAATATATTAAATAAACGAATTTCTAAGTGGACTAGCTTTAACTTACGGTTCGGCTCGCGTGGTAGAAATAAAAAATATATAAAGCGTGCTTATAACCTTCCCCTAGAAAAAACACAACTTATAATATGTTTAAATAAATGTTATTCAGAATGAGAAATGCTAAAAAAAACAAAATATTCAATGTTTCTCAAAGTTTAAAATTTGTCCGCTATTGGGTAATTTATTTAAATAATTATGTGTTTATTCATTACATCTTAAAAAATAATCATTAAGTATAATAATATATTATCAGTTAATAATGTCGTGTGCGATCGCTATTAGTTCACTGACGCTACCGTAATTTTTAATGTGGCGCTGGTGTCGCGGTTACTTCATGTTGCGCTTGAGTGTTTATTGACAGTCACATCTCTACGCGCATAACAGACAGTAGTAAATATAAATACTGCTCAAATAATATGAATATTCATGGGTCGTGTGTTTGTGCAGTGAATTCTATTTCAAGGACGAAAATGGATTGTTAAAATAAACGGGTAAGTAAGTTTTAAGTTATAATATAATTTATTTGTATTTAAAAAATAGATTTGATGTAAGTATATCTAGGTAAGTGCATGTAGGAATTGAACTTGACCCTAAAGAAGATTGCGTAAATATTAAAGTTACACGTTGTATGCACATAAGATAATGCAAAGCACATTAAATCAGTATGCTAGATTTATTTAATGTTATTTAAAAATACCAAAATGTATGAAGCACCTGCTTACGACACAAATCTTTGCAAATTTTCTTTTTTTACAAATCTTTGCATGAGTAGTAGACATGCGCATAACAGTGCATCGAAAGTCAATGCCATATGATATGCACCGGTTCCAAAGTACATCAACTTTTGATATGCACTTTAGTACATATCAACCGGCCATGAGGGCGGTCGATAAATACGATTTATACACTATGCACTGCGGTTGATAATAGCAACCGCAGTATATAATATATACTGCGATTAATAGTACATAGGGCATACCCATGTCACTTACAGACATGTGTATACACTATGCAGAACATCACTTCTTGAGATATAAACTGTAACGCAATGGAATAGGGTTCATTTTAACTTGTTGTGGCTAAGCTATGCTTCGGTCTCATTCACTCTCATTATAATTTGTATTAGCTGTCGCGGGTAATGCGTTTCACGTCAGAGTTGGCGAGCCATACATATTACATGCACTCTTTCTCTCACTCATTGCCCGTGTGATACGAATGAATGCGATGCCATAGTCAATGCGGTGTATAGTACATATCTCAATATCTCGGGCAATGCGAGTGAATGTATACACTGCTCAGTGAATATGTACTTTGTGATATCAACCGCAGTGCATATCCATGTCTAATGAGTAGTTCTATTATTAATTATTTCTTACATTAAATTTATTTTGCTAACCATAATATATGATAGCAAACTGTGTAATGAGCCTACGATTATTATGTTACCTTACATAATTAATCATAGTTTTTGTTTAATTGTGTTCTGTTCATTTACAAGCAAAACCCAAGAGTGCTTCGTAGTTATATAAAAGAAAATACTTGTGTATCTAGTAGTATTAAGCCTTTACAATTATTAGGAGTTACATTTCTGTTGATTTTACGCCCAGAGTCCATAGAAATTTACCTACCATCTTTTAAAATTTTAAGGAACTCTTCAATATAGTGGAAATATACCTACTTTACCCACTATACATATATAGAGTAGGTAAATGTGACACGCAAAAGTTGAGATATACAATTTTCGGACGCTATTTTAAACTTAAAGCGGCCCGTTGGCAGCATCGTTCATTCATTCAGCATTTTTCACTTAAGAATTGGTGTAATCATACTGAGCAGTAATTATAAAAAATGTTGAATAATTAGGGTATCAAAAATAATTATCACTTTATATTAACCGTTATTTATTAATATATTTAGTAAATAAATAGGTAGCAAAATTATATATAAATCTAAAAAGAAGTTACGTAATTCACTATAAATATTTGTACAGATTTTTTTTTCTTCAGATTGATACAATTAATGGTGAGGATGGGCAAGAAAAGTGATGTAGCATTAGATGTACAGAAACAACTATTTATGAAAAATCGACATCAGCTCAAAGGACCGAAATATGATAGAAATGTGTACCAGAAACTAGCTGAAGAGCTTAATAATGCTATGTCTCCGAAAGCATTGTACCTAAGTTATAAAAGAAATTTTCTGGGCACTAATGACCTCACACCGGAGCCAACAAAAATTGATGACAAACTAGGAAACATTAGTGTTGGAACGACACCTTTGAATTCGTCTAAGAAATCGACACCTTTGCCTGAATCATCCGAACATAGTAAAAACGAAGATAGAAATAGAGTTATTTTTAAATTTCCTGTGGATATTCACGAGTGGAAAAAAATACAGCCAATACGCAGCACTTTTCGACGAAACGATAAAAAGAAGCCATACCTGAGATATGAAACATACAAAACCATTCCTAAGTATAAATGGTCCTGCCTTTTGAGGCAAAAGCTTTGGAAACATTTTAAATTGCCATGTACAATATCTTTTAAAAATTATAACATTAATAGCAATGGAATTACCTTCCACGGAAAATGTACTCAGTGCAACGCAAAAGTGCGTATTCATGACACCGAGAAGACAGACAAGGTCGTCGAATTTCTTTGTGAAATTATCAACTTAGATAATAACTTTAAGCATGACCCACGAAAGAAAGTTCATTGTACTCCGTACTTGAGACGAAAATTATCAGATAATTTAAAAGAAAAGCCAGCAGCCGTTGTTCATAAAGATCTGGCACGTCGCACAATGACATTCGGAGATACAGAACCACCTACATTGCCATCTCTTGGAGCACTCAGGATAATCCGTTATGAATCTAATAGTCAACATTGGTATCACAAAAATGAATTAATGTCTTTGATAATTTTAGCTGAGAGCGTCGAGTTCTCTAATATAATTCAAGAAATACTTATAAAACCAACATTTCATGTACACTATTGGTTAGAAGAACAACTCAATTATTATAGACACTATTATAAAGTAGTTGACAGAATAACTATTTCCCTAGATGCTACTGGTTCTATTTATAAAACTAACAACCTAACCAAGAAATTATTTTTATACGTAGTAATGTTAACTGCTAATAATAGCTTGAAATCTGTACCCGTCGCCCAAATGGTTAGCAATTCCCATACCAAAGAAACTATTGCGGATTGGTTATCTAAATGGGCAAAGAATATCACTTCGCCCGCAGAAGTTATAACTGACGACTCATCGGCTTTGATTGCGGCTGTAATTAATTGTTTTACAAAATTTAACTCAACCAAGGATTATTTAGAGGCTTCTTTTAAAGCATTAGAAGGCAACTTCATTGTACCTAATTTATATATGAGAATTGATACGAGCCATTTTATTAAATCTATTCGTAAAATTTCTTTAGAAAACGCACCAAAAAAAGTGAATTACTTATTTGTTCAGTGTATTCTTTACATTAAAAAAGCAGAAAATATTAATGTCATCAAAAACATCATCGATAAACTGCTAGCTATAATCCTGTCTAAATATCATTCCAAGCATTGTACTGAAGCCCAATATTACCTGAGAAGTGTACTTCAAAATGTAAATATTAAGGAAATACATGATAATATAACTGAAGATGACTCTTTATCAAGTGATGACCGTTACTGTTTACATGATGACGTTCATGTTGATACAACGTTTAATGAGCTGAATTTCGCGAAGTGGTTTGAGGAAACTGTTACACATCATAAAGAAGAAGTTTGTGTAACTGGCCCTCTAAATGATTTTTATTATCCACCCTTATTAACGACAATAAAACGACTACTGCGAAAATTGCCCCTGTGGTCGAATGTCATGATGCCATTATATAAATCAGATAATAAAAATCCTTCGTCGAGTGCATCAGAGGATCATTTTAAAACTTTAAAACACTTGCTGCTGAAATCTAAAATAACAAAACATAGAATTGACGTTTTCCTGCAAAGACATATTAATTATTTAAAAGGAGAGTTAAATATTGCAGCGAGTAAATTTCATATAGAACCTAACACTGTAAAAAAAACAAATCGCAGGACGACAAAACCCATAAGTAAAAAACAACAAAAACCGAAACGACAATTTGTTCAAGACTCAATATTTAGCGATCAACCAACATTTGTAGAAAATTGGGGAGGTCAAGCAGACAAGGCCGTTAATGTAAAGCCACATACCGGTATAAAATTTATAAAAAATGGTAACATGATTAAAAATTCAACAGTCGTTAACACATGCGGTTTTGATGCAATAATGTTTTTGATTGCATTTGGCTTTCAGTCGTTTTCTAATTTCAAAATGGAAATTGAGTCAAAAGATAATAAACTTCGAGACTATATAAATCTCATCTTAAATGAAAATGTTGACAAAGGTACTGTGTATGAAATGAGAAATTATGTTTGTCATGAATATTTTGACCGGCCAGCGCATGTAAAGATAATAACAGATTGTGAATGCAATGTCGCTAATTTGTATGAGCAAATGTTTACCAATTTATTTTACAGTGCTCAGTTTATAAAAGTTTGCACAAAAGAAGAATGTCAATATTATGTAGAAATCATAAGACCTTTTATAGCTTTGAATATTAACATAATTAACACGTTTGGTATTTTGGCATTAGAAGAATCACTTGCTATCGAAACTACTTCTCAAATTTGTAAAATTAATTGCGGTGGAACTGTCATTTCAAGTTATAAATTACAAAGGATTATAACCTTTGATTTAAATGGAACAGATGCAATAGTTTTGTGTAATATCCCGGTCACTATTAATATTCAAAATCAAATTTATGGTGTCGTTGGTGCCATTGAATATGTAGGGAATTCAGAGGGAACTCTGGGCCATTATAAGTGCCATACGCTTAGCCATGATCTGTGGCTATGTTATGATGATTTGGCCTTGAAAATTAACAACAGTACAGTGGAGTCGATATTTTTACACACTCTTACTTACGTTTTAGTGAGTGATATGTGATATTTAATACAACTAAAAATAATAACTTTTACGAATATTCCGCTTTCACGTCGGAGCGGAGCTCAGGGTTTGCTGAATATGATCCTATGAGTGACGGCTCTGGTAATTACAGTGAAACCAGAATATGTTTTTGAGCCATGGTTTTTAAATACATGTATTTTGTAATAATTTAAAGTTAATTTTACACTATTTAAGAATCTGGTAAAGACTAGTTGCTAAAAATATGCATATGAAACTGTGAACTGTTTAATAAGAAGTCAATACTGTTGTAATGTCATCTGTGATTACTTTTAATAAGTTAATTTATGTACTAGTTTTTCTATGATTATTCCATAGGTAACATAATATTAGTAACATAAACGAACAATATTCTAATTGTTATAGTCGTTGAAAAACATCTGTGATTACGTGGATTTAATTAATTGCCTGTGATTATACCAAATAATTAAAGCGATTCATGCAAATTAATATTAGTGTAATGTAAGGTTCAATCAATATGATTTATTGAACGCGTATCTGTGATTTTTTAAGATTTTTAAGCTCTGTAGTGTTATTGAGACATAGGTTGTTATTCCATGTAAACGAACTAATTTGTGAAATGTAATGAATCTGTGATTTTATTGTAATGTATGATTTTTAAGACTTTGAGCTATGTAGTCTTAGCGACACTAACTTGACACTTGTACGATTATCGACCTATTATGTATAAGTACCTAGTTATCGTTTATATAGTTTACCATATTGTTGATTTGTTTATTTTAATAAAGATTTACTCAATTTAAGCAGTATTTTTTATCCTATTTTCATGTAGAATCATGGTCACCCCATCAGTTTTAATGTATGTATATTTTAGATTGAATTTATCTTCTAAAGTATTGATACAGCAGAATTGCAATTTAGTTGAAAGGAATGTACTCCTATATATTATTCAGGAAGTCGAATTTTGTAAACATACACGGCTTATTTAAAAAGATATAGGCAACTATAGAGGGCCGTGCTGAATGAACTAAAATAGATTTATTTTTCACAATATAACAAGTTGTATGAGAAATCAATGCGGTACATATGTTACTTGCTAAACTTCAATTATTTTTTAATAGTTTTTGGCTAAGTATGTTTTGTCTTTTTTAGATATTTCTTAAAATGATTTTTTCCAGCACGGCCCCTTATCCACATCTATACAATGTGGATCTGGACTTACGACATTAAATTAAAACGAGCATAGTACTAGTCCATAGAAACATTTTAAAAGACGAAGATTAGTAGTTAATGGAAAATTGAAAAATTGCAATTTTCAAACAAAATAAATAGCAGAATCAACTGCATAAAAAGTAAACACGCTTTATCTACGAAAAGTCACTAACCCGTTGCGCGGCCCGATGCGGGTCGCGGCGCCCGGCGGGGGGCGGCGCCTGCGCGGCGGTGCGGGGCGTAGGTGGACGTGGGTAGGTAGTTTAGTCGGAGAACAACAAATTAGCGGCATAAACTCACTAAGTTGCGCGTTGTTAATTTAAAGATCACTGATTGAATAATTACTCACATAATATCACATCACAATCAGAATTTACATCAATAGTCAAATTTATAAATTTTCAAGGTTTCCACCGTTGTTTCATTATGCACAAGCGACATCGATACCTAATTAACTAATATTAAACTAACACTGAACAATAAGTCACACTAAATCGTCTTAAACACAAATAACAACTAGATTTTTTCACAAAATCAAAACAATGCGCGCGCGGCTCGTCTCGTGATAAAAAAAGTAGCCGTGTGCGCGCTCCTCAAAGGGCGCCGCCTTACTGGACCGAGTCCCGAGACTTTTTGCCGAAAAAATTCCGCTCACACACACACTCGCAATTGTCTATGCATCACTAATGCATAATTTGCGTAAGTAATATTTCTTTTTCTTTCTATTTGTAGTATTATTTTGTGGGACTGGGCGGGGCGCGTCAGAGTGGAATCGTGTGACACCTTTCTCTGTCTCTCAAGCATATTGAGACGTAGAGGATAGAATCGTACGTTTTGCACAGGTTCTTGACCTTACAATGTTTACCTATTATTACGGACTCAGATCTACATCATGTAGAAAAATAAGAAAATGAAAAATAATTTCCTGTGGCTAAAGTATTCATTGGATTTGATTGATTTTTTGTATACGGGTAAAGAACATGACACTCTTTATGTGGTTTTATGGAATGTCAATCGTCCTGCTCCACATTGTATATTATTTGTTATTGTAATGGATGGGTTGTACATGAGTGTCACATGTGTTGGGAGCTTGCCCAATTTACTAAAAATGTGTAAAGTTGGTGTGTTCTCCTATAAAAAAAATACAAATTAAACAATACAATAATTTCGGGCGCCTTGGAGATGCACACAGTATGTTTCAAATAAACCAAACTTGCCAGATAGAACTCTTCGGAGAGTCAGACTTTTAATCTGCCGGTAGGTAGCTAATTAAATGAATAAAAGAATGGAATTTCCTTTGCTAATACCTTGTTTAATTAATTGCCAGTAGCTTCAGAGTAATAAAATTATGAAATTAAATACAAAAAAAGGTTATAATTACTTACATTATTATCATTGAATTTACAATATTATTATTATGGAACTTACATTACTATTGCATCTTTGTTGATAAAAAAAAAAGGTAGGTAGTAAAAAAAATGGTTAAATAAAATGGTTAAATAAAACCTCTAGGATCGTGGCGTTGATGGTAGGGATAAAAATATCCCTTGTAGAAATATATCCAGTAAAGAAAATAAATCGAAAAGAAAAGAGAAGAAAAAAAAAAAGACGTCGGGACCAGGGTCGGTCAAAATAAATCCGGCTGAAACAAAATTTACAGAGAATTAATAAATTGTTCAGGATTCCCAAACGTTGGGAAGCGTGGCGTTCCACGAGTAATAATAACTTACCGTCTTTTCCAACAAATGGCAAATTTAAGTGCACCACAAAATTCAGGCGGGCGACAAATCACTTAAAAGCCTGGAACAATAATTTAGTATGATATCGAGCACTCGTCACGCTATCCAATTTATCAATCCGAAAGAATTCAATCTTACCAAAGAAATGAAGGATTATTCCTACGTCACCACGTCCTGAGGGAAAGTTTTAGAAGTTTACGGCATCAATAGGCCGCCAATACCCAGGATTTATCCCGATTAAAAAATGTCGTTAAAATTCAATACTACATCAGGAATGTTCGTCGCAAAAGTGATCACGTCAAAGTTGACAGCTTCCACCAAACACAATCGATGACAGCAAAAAAAACGTTCCGAAACCGACTAACTGACGAGAAGCATGTAACGATATTTTAAACTCGTTACATTACATCCCTCCCCGAAAAAATAAAAGAAAGCAATTTCTTTTATGCTAAAAAATAAACAAGGCAAAAGAAAAAAGATTACAAAAAAAATAGGAAATATAAATTCCAAAAACAACAAAACAAAAAAAATACCCTATAAAAGAATAGGATTATAAGACCGCAAGGAAGATATCCGCTAAGTCTAATAACAACTAAACAAAAAAAATAGTTTCTAAGACTATTTCTTAAAACAACATGCATATAAAAACAAATAAGTCAAGCGAAATAGTCGCTGATCAATATTGTATAAGAGCACAACAAGAGTATACTGAATTGAGTACGGTTAGGCACCATAGCCACCGACTAACATACAGTATAACTCTAGAAACAACAAAAAAAATACCAATTTGAGTTCGGTTAGGCACCATAGCCACCGACTAACAAGTATATAACACGATAAAAATATTAATTTGAGTACAGTTAGGCACAATTGCCGCTGTCTAACGAGAATAATCCAAAAAATATGTCTTTATGAGTGCAGTTAGGCACCATCGCCACTGACTAGCAAGAACAAATTATAACTGTGAGACACAGTTTAAAATCTCCACATCTCTACAAATGCAAAAAAATATAAAGAAGAATGTTGTGATCGGCACAACTCCACCAATTTTCCGAGCACAAAACCTTCGAAAATAAATGCATATTGTGATCGGCTCAACACCACCAATATCCCGAGCACAATAGCAGAACAAGAGATGCATATTGTGATCGGCTCAACACCACCAATATCCCGAGCACAATAGCAGAACAAGAGATGCATATTGTTAGATGTTGTGTATCCGACCATATTTTTAGTCTGTGGTAATTTTGTAGTAGCTGTGGTGAAGGAGAGTAGATTTGTAAGCCTACGAGTAATTATGTAATAAAAGCTTAATAAAAATTATGAAAAAGTATGGTGTTGTTTCAAACCTGCAAAAGGAATAAAGGACTCAACATAAAATAAAACTATCTGAGACAATTCAAGATATATGGCGACCGTGATCGAGAAACAAAAAATGGAACAACACAAAAGATTACGTGCGGCGCTCCGAACGCAGTTCACAAAGAACGCGAATAAATTGAGCGAGCAAAATGACCAAATGGACCAAGGGGAAAATAAACAAATCTTAATGGAGAACCTTGGAAAGATTTATGGAAAATTGGAGGAAGTAAATGTGCAAGTTCAGTCAGCAATTTTGGAAAAAGATGATTTCGAAGAATCCATGATTTTGACGGATTTAGACGAATGCGAAAAATACACGCTAAAATGGCTGAAAATAAAACGCGAAATGGTGTCACTAACGGGCTCAGAAAATAAAGGAAGCACACAAATTAAATTACCTAAAATAGACATTCCAAAATTCGACGGGCAATTAAAAAGCTGGATGCCATTTTGGAGCCAATTCAGAAAAATTCATGAAGGGAATATAGCTACGGGTGACAAGTTTGTGTACTTGGTGCAAGCAATGGCCATCGATTCGGAGGCTAAATCACTAGTAGAAAGTTACCCTATTACTGCTGAAAATTATCCAAAGTGTATAGAGCACCTGAAGTCTAGATATGGGCGAGAAGATTTACAAATTCAAGTTTATGTGAGGGAGCTGTTGGCACTGGTACTACAAAAAGTAAGTGGTGATGGAATTGAATTGGCCATATTATATGACAAACTAAGTGCACATTTAAGAGCATTGGAGACACTTGGAGTCACTAAAAACCATGCTGCTTTCCTATTACCACTAGTAGAGTCGTCGCTTCCCCAAGAAATATTAAAGACATGGCAAAGAACCAAGGTTAACGTCAATATAGACGAAGAATTAAACAATCTATTGATGTTTATACAAAAAGAGGTTGAAAATGAACAAAGGATAAAAATTGCTAACACATTTTCGGAAAACCATGCAACAATCAATAAGAAAGAAACGCCAACGGCGAATTGCCTAGCTGCAATGGTGAAAGAACAACCAAAAAATATTTGTTTATGGTGTGACAAAGAAAGTCATAGCAGTATTGAGTGCTACAAATTACAAAAGTTATCGGTAGATCAGCGCAAAGAGATAGTAATGAAGAAAAAAGCTTGCACAATCTGTTTGAGGAAAGGACATTTCTGGAAAAATTGCAAAGCTTCAATAAAGTGTCTGATCTGTAATAAAAGGCATTCAACAGTGATGTGTATGACAAATAAACCAACACCAAACAATAACAGCAATGAGTCACCGGTAGCAGAAAAGAAAACAATGGCAGCATCATCTACTATACAAGGAACCACACTTCTTCAGACTCTAATAGTTGAGATACAATACAAGAGAAAAAAGCTACGTGTTCGCGCACTTTTTGACAGTGGTTCACAGAAGACTTACATTAAACAGGACATAATTGAGAAACTCCAAGTACCAGCAATAAAAGAAGAAGTACTTACCCACAACCTGTTTGGCGGAGTGCAGACAAATTCACAGCTTCATAAAGTATATAATCTAGAAATAAGAAGCTTAGATAATAGTTTCAAAATTAATCTGGAAGCGCTAGGGCGCTCATGTGTTTGTACCAATGTTCCTAGATTCAATTCTAATGACACTGTTATTTGTAATTTGTTAAAGTCACACCAAATATCTCTGACTGACAAAGGTGATAGTACTGATATTGGGTTATTAATTGGTGCAGATTTCTCAGGTCTTCTGATGACTGGCACAATAATTCAGTTACAAAATGGACTTGTAGCCATAAAAACAAAGCTGGGTTGGACACTACAGGGCAGAGAAAATCTTAATTTAGAAAATTGTCCAGAATACTGCTGGACGGATTCTGCTGTTACTCTATGCTGGATTAAACGGGAATTACCTCTAAACACATTTGTAGGTAATAGAATAAAAGAAATTAGACAACATACTAATACAAACAATTGGCGACATGTTTCTGGTGAACACAACTGGGCCGACCTAGCGTCCAGAGGCTGCAACGCGAGAACCCTACTCGAGACCCGCTGGTGGGAGGGACCGGCGTGGCTGCGTCTGGAACCCGAACAGTGGCCGCAGTCTGACTTCACAGTGGACGAGCTGCAAGTACACCTGGAAACTAAGAAAACCGTTTGCAACGCACAAGTATGTTGTGATCAAAGTCTGCTAAATAAAATACAATATTTCTCTAAATATTCAAAAATCATTAGGATGGTAGCATGGATGTTAAGATTTACACATAATATACGACATTCACAAAATAAAAGAGAAGGAGAAATAACTTATAGTGAGTACAGTAAGGCAGAAAAAACTGTGATCAAATTGATACAAAAGGAAAACATTGAAATTTATGGAAAAAGGAGTGAACATTTAACACAGTACATAGATAAAGAGGGATTATTAAGAATCAAAACGAAACTTACAATATCAGATTTTCCAGAGACCACCAAGGCACCTTATCTTTTGTGGGCTAAGAATCCAGTGGTTACGGCTATGGTGAGACAGCGACATGAACATTTACAGCATGTAGGGGCTAATCAACTCATCATAGATATACGGGCGAGGTTCTGGATCATCGGTATACGTTGATTAGTAAAGTCAGTAATCTCTGCATGTGTTATTTGTAGACGTTATAGAGCTAAAGCTACACAGGCACCGACAGCGCCACTACCACCAGAACGCACTAACTGCTCCGCACCTTTTCAAACGACTGGTGTCGATCTAGCGGGCCCGTTATTTCTGCGTAATGGCGAGAAGTGCTGGATTGTACTATACACTTGTGCAGTGTATCGTGCAGTGCACTTAGAATTAACGAGATCACTCTCTACGGAGGCCTTTATTATGACATTGAGACGATTCGTAGCACGCAGAGGCCGTGCTGATTTAATTATGTCCGATCAAGGCACAAATTTCTGTGGTACCAAAAATTTGATTTCTTCTCTAGATTGGGAGGAGGTTCAGCGTAACTCCACCATTCGACGCATGTCGTGGAAGATGAACGCACCGACTGCAGCTTGGTGGGGCGGCTATTGGGAGCGACTAATACGGATTATGAAAGATCTTCTGCGGCGAATCTTAGGTAAAGCGTCAGTGTCATATGAGGAACTTGAAACCATATTATGTGAATGTGAAGCAATAATGAATGGCCGGCCCCTTACATATATAAATGAAGACAAGGGTGACTGTCTAGAGCCACTTACCCCGGCACATTTCATCCAGCCCGCACATAACACTGACATGACTGATTTTGATTGCATAGATGTTAACAATTTGAACAAACGGCACAAATATTTACAAGAACTTCGAGAACAATTCAAACTTCGTTTCAAAAATGAATATCTCACTTTGTTGGTCCAAAAAGGAAAAGAAACAAGAGATGTTATAAACATAGGCGACATTGTTTTGATAGAAACAGATGAGAAGAGGATAAGATGGCCATTAGGCATTGTTTTAGATTTGTTTACAGGAAAAGACGGAATCGAAAGAACAGCTCAAGTAAGGACTTCCACTGGAACCAAGGTTCGTCCAATCCAGAGGTTGTTTAAACTGGAAGTCTCTAGTCAGACTAGTGACGATGTTTCATTGGTAAATGAGGCAAGTCAAAGTCCAATTTGTTCTTTGAAAAATAATTCAGAGCAACAAAAAAATGACGAACATTCGTCGTCTGAACTGCTTGAGAAACCTCAGAAATCCACTCGTTCCGGTAGAATGGTAAAATTGCCTAGTAAATACGATATTTATACTTAATTTTGTTTTGTTTCATAAAATAATTAATTACATAGGTACATGTTTGTTCAATAATTTATCTTTGAAAGTCGATATATTTAGTAAGTGATGTGACTTAAACATTGTAAAAATAATAATGTGTGTTAATGTGTGTATGCTATTCCTAAAAACGGTAATTATATTAACTATTTGTAATTCTAATTTCTAGATGGGCCATCTAGTGCTGAGTAGAAGATTATACTTGTTTCAGATGTGTACGCTAGATGGCACAAAATATTATTATGTAAAACGCCCTCTAGTAGCAAGTAGCAATACTAAAATTGATAATGTTCATTTCGGATACATCCTGTTTTTATTAGTTCTTTTTGGCGCTGGAGGATGTTAGATGTTGTGTATCCGACCATATTTTTAGTCTGTGGTAATTTTGTAGTAGCTGTGGTGAAGGAGAGTAGATTTGTAAGCCTACGAGTAATTATGTAATAAAAGCTTAATAAAAATTATGAAAAAGTATGGTGTTGTTTCAAACCTGCAAAAGGAATAAAGGACTCAACATAAAATAAAACTATCTGAGACAATTCAAGATACATATTGTGATCGGCTCAACTCCACCAATTTCCCGAGCACAATAGCAGAACAAGAAATGCATCCTGTGATCGGCACAACACTACCAACCTTCCGAGCACAGAAGCATAAAAACAACGAAATCAAGGGAAAAAAATATACCGAGATCCGTAAAAAAAGTAGGTTAACCTCTACAAGTGAAAACAAAGTGTTCACAAGCAGTGGGTAACAACTAAGAAATTTTATACAAGAATGTATACATAAAAATCGCATACAAGACTTGTATAAAAGAATAATAATAATAAGATATGTATAAAAATATTAATAAGATACATATAAGTACAAAATATTAATAATAAGATCCTTTGATATGAGAAACGTATTCGTGTGGATAGAAGAGTTATTAAAAGGTCCTAAGTTGTATTTTTAGAAAGTTAAGAAATCAAATTCAATAAAATTATAAGAAGTTAACTAACATACATTCTCATTCAAACCACCGATAACCTATCATCCATCCCATCATACATCACACTATCATAAGTGGCCTTCAAACAAAATTATCAAAATCAAGACTTACTCTTGGAAACAAAATTAAAATTTAATTATATCCTTAACATGATAACGACCAGCAGTACCCTTATTAAGGTCTTTCAGTTTATAAACATTATCAGAGATTTTTTCAATTATTTTACATTTAATAAACTTAGGAGCAAGTTTTGCTGAAAAATAAGTAGGTGCATGAGATTGAACAAAACTCCTTCTCCACACAACATCACCCACATCAAAAGAAATGACTTTGCGACCTTTATTATAATAGCGAGCATTACGCTGATAAGCTTTTAATAAATGAGTTTGAACTTTAACAAAAATTTCACTAAGTGAATTAAGAGAATCAGCATAGTGAGTTCTATGGGAAACTTCCAGTTCATCTAAATTATCTATAGAGTCACTTAAACGATGTAAAGAAGCATCAAAAATAAGTTCCCTTCCAAACGTCAAAAAATTAGGTGTGAAATCTGTGGCTAGATTCACACTATTATTCAAAGCTAGTTGAACATGAGGTAAATATTTAGACCAAGTTCTATGATCATCTTTAACAAAACAAGCAATGCATGTTTCAACAGTTTTATTATATCTCTCAACTGTATTGTTTTGAGGCGTGTATAAAGTATTATAAAATATTTTTGTGATATTATAACCTTTCAAAAATTCTACGAAATGTTTAGAAGTAAATTGTGTACCATTATCACAAACAATTATTTTAGGACAACCAAATTTAAGAAATATTTATTTTTCAAAAAGTTTATTTATTACTCTAGTAGTAGCATTTATCATAGGAAAAATCCAGCAGTATTTAGTGAACACATCAACAACCGAGAGAATATATTTATGTCCAGAATAAGCTTTAGGTAATATACCTATAATATCCACTGAAAGCATTAGCATAGGTCGATCAACTTTTTTAGGGTTAACCATAATACCAAAAGGAGGTTGTGTGGTGTGTTTATAAGCTTTACAAGTATCACAAGCTAGAATATATTTTTGAACATCATTAAACATCCCTTTCCAAAAATAGTGTTGTTTTAATTTATTTAAAGTTTTATGGATACCAAGATGAACAGAATTAATGTCATCATGATTAGAACGAATTGTATCTAAAATATGTTCTTTAGGAATAACTATTTTCCAATTAAGATTACTATTAGGATCAAACTTACTTTTACAAAATTTATATAAGGTTTTACTTTCTACTCTAAAGTTCTTATATCTGCAAGGAGACTTTTGACAATTAATAAATACTTTTTTATACCATGGATCATAAATATCATCATCTGGCAAAACTAAATTATTTTGAGAGATTTCTATAGCGGCTACTTCAATACGAGATAAAGCATCTGGAACTAAATGTAAAGATCCTTTTTTATGAACTATATCAAAAGTAAATTGAGAAATTCTAGCAGCCCAACGTGCTAAGCGTCCACTAGGATTGCTAAGACCTAAAAGCCATTTTAAACTAGCATGATCAGTTATTACAGTAAACTTCATTCCTTCAACATAAGGTCTGAAATGTTCTATTGAAGCTAAAATAGCAAGTAATTCACGTTCTGTGGTACTATAATTGCGTTCACATTTATTGAGTGATCTAGAATAGAACGCAATAGGATGTTGATCTCTATTATCATCCTCTTGACTCAAAACACTACCAATGCCAACAGAACTAGCATCACAATGTAAAAAGAAAGGTTTTTCAAAATTAGGGCATTGCAAGACAGGAGCTGTAATTAAAGTTTGTTTCAACTCATCAAATGCATTCTCAGCTTCATTGTTCCAACAAAGTGATTTTTTAGAATTCTTACTTCCCGCTGTTAATTTAGTTAAAGGAGAAGCAATATCAGCAAATTTACTAATGAATCTACGATAATATGAGCATAAACCAAGAAAACTACGAAGTTGTTTAACAGATTCAGGACGTGGGAAACTTTTAATGGTATCCAATTTAGAAGGATCGGTATGCAAACCATTACTGTCAACTATATAACCCAGATAGCGGAGTCTATCTTTACAAAAATTACACTTTTTCAAATTAACCGTTAAACCAGCCTCTTTCAGTATATTGTAAATTTTGTGTAAATACTCTATATGTAAATTAAAATCTGAATTTACACAAATTAAATCGTCTAAATAACAAAACACAGTATTATCGAATTCAGGACCAAAAAGTTTATCTACAAGTCTCTGCAACTCAGCTGGTGCATTGGTGAGACCGAATGGCATACGAACAAATTCGAAAAGTCCTTTTCCCGGAACTACAAAAGCAGTCTTTTCTCGAGAAGATTCTTCCAAAGCAATTTGCAAAAATGCTTTAGAAAGGTCAATTGTACTAATATATTTGGCTCCCCCAAGGTTATCTAATATTCTAGAGGTATAAGGAAGAGGGTATGAATCTTTAATAGTTACTGAATTTAAACGTCTTGAATCTAAACATAATCTAGTACTACCATCCTTCTTTTCTACAGCTAAGACAGGTGAACACCAAGGTGATTTAGAAGGTTGAATGATTCCTTCTTTTAATAAGACTTCCACTTCATCAAAAAGTTCCTTTTGCTTTGCAGGACTTAAAGGCCAATATCTTTGTTTAAAAGGTTCGCTAGTAACATTAATTTTATGTTGAACGAAATGAGTAAGACCTAAGCCTCTCTTTTCATAAGAAATATCTTCAAAAAGTGAAACAGTATCATTTAATTTTTGTTTCTCAGAAGGAGAAAGTTCACTGGCAGAGGTGACTGTACAAACTTGAACTGTATTGCTTTTAACATAAGTTATATTTTTCCATAAATCTTTAGCCAAATTAAACTTTAACCAAAAATCAAAACCTAAAATGAAATCAGGCTGAAAAGAAGGTATAATTAGAAAATTAATATTTTTAGTTAAATTATCACAAGTAACAGGTAATTCAATGGTACCAATAATTCTCTGTGAAGAACCATCAGCTGTATAAGCGGCACTAGAAACAGAATAATAATTTATTTTATAACCTAAAAGTGGAAATTGTTCATGACTATTTGAACCCAAAATACAACCATTGGAACCACTATCCAATAAGCCAGAAAAAGTATGGTTACCTACGGAAAATTGTAAATACGGTCTAGTATCATTATCTTTAACAAATAAAACAGGAGCTGATCTATAAATTTGGAAGAATGTTTTTAAATAGTCTAACCAGTTTGCAAAGTCTTTGTTACGAGTAGCATCATCAGGTTTGTGACATTTAGCAAAATTTTCTTTCATCGAGACACTCGCGGTTATATCAATAACAACAGGGGCTCGATGCGACCTAATTAGTTTTTTGACTCGCTAGAGCTCTTTTTCTCTAAATTACAAACATCACAATTCTTAGATGTGACTCCAACCTTTTGACATTTGAAACAAATAACGCCAGGTATGGATGTACAATGTTTAAAATGATGTCCAGGCTTTTTGCACTTTAAGCAAATTAAAACTGCATTAGACTTTACGGTAGGTTTTTCAGTTTTAAATGATTTATGGCTGACGAAAACTTCAAGTTCCTTTGCAAGAACAAGAAATTGTTCTACAGAATCAATATGCTTACCAAATATAAAAGGTGTGTAAATAGGCAACATGTTGTGTTTAATAATAGTAACCAAAACCACATCAAACATTGGCGAAGAAAGACGACTAGCCATGTCCATTATTTCAGTAATGAAATCTGGAAGAGATTCAGATGTCTTCTGTTTCCTCGTACGAAGGTCATGTTCCAGCAAATAGTCAAAATCCGGCCTGTCAAAACGTTTTAGAAGAGCAAGTTTAAGTTCGTGCCAGGATGGAATACGAAAGCGAACTGTGCGAAACCATTTCAATGCAATACCATCAAGCAAGTCCGTAAATGAACCAACCAACAAAATTTCGTCAAAGTTTTTGTATAAAAAATATTCCTCAACTTCCATAATAAATTCTCTAACACAAGATTTCCCGTCGAATTTAATTCTACTCCTTTTTAAATCGGGTAACTTAATTGCAGAAGGCAAATTCTTTTTAATATGTTCATTAACTAAAACATTCATAGAATTAAACGAAGGCAAAGCGTGCATCGCAAAAGCTGAAGAAGAGTGTGCAATTCTGTCATTATGATCAAAAGGAAGTGGTACTTCTGTCAAATTAATCATGTCAGGAGCAACAGGTGCAACATTAGGAACTGTGCATGCACCATCAGATTCCATGTTATCCTTAGCAAGAGGCAGAGGAGATTGATCTTCTTTATCCATTATGAATAAACAATATGATAAGAAAAGCAGGGCAAAATATCACAAGTTGTAAAATATTTGAGGTTAAAGTGAAAAAATTATTTTTAAGTTACCTACAAGTTGATTTTTATGAAATATTTCAAAGTGAAAAGATGCAGTAATAATTTACAGGATAAGCTTATATCACTTAAACTATGATTAGGTATTACTTAAATTAAACCAAAGTTTGTTTAAAACCAAATATGAAACACCGCACTTAGTTTTACACCGTTGAGTCACTTATACAAAACAAAACTGTCTTACCATACAATATGTTGATTTTGCAAGAGTATAATGATATTGCTGTAACCATAAAAGTTAAACACACAATAGTACAATAAAGTTGTTAGTAAATATTGTTTACTTACTAGGAAACATCAAGAAAACTTAGTTGTAAATTACAACATTCCAAAAAAAAGTGTATTACAGAAACTATGTAATTTGTTCTGTAAACAATACTACAAAATATAAGATGCAATAATAATTTATAAGATACAAGGAAGCTACTTCAAGTCCCTGTTCGCAGAGCGACAAATGTAATGGATGGGTTGTACATGAGTGTCACATGTGTTGGGAGCTTGCCCAATTTACTAAAAATGTGTAAAGTTGGTGTGTTCTCCTATAAAAAAAATACAAATTAAACAATACAATAATTTCGGGCGCCTTGGAGATGCACACAGTATGTTTCAAATAAACCAAACTTGCCAGATAGAACTCTTCGGAGAGTCAGACTTTTAATCTGCCGGTAGGTAGCTAATTAAATGAATAAAAGAATGGAATTTCCTTTGCTAATACCTTGTTTAATTAATTGCCAGTAGCTTCAGAGTAATAAAATTATGAAATTAAATACAAAAAAAAGGTTATAATTACTTACATTATTATCATTGAATTTACAATATTATTATTATGGAACTTACATTACTATTGCATCTTTGTTGATAAAAAAAAAAAAGGTAGGTAGTAAAAAAAATGGTTAAATAAAACCTCTAGGATCGTGGCGTTGATGGTAGGGATAAAAATATCCCTTGTAGAAATATATCCAGTAAAGAAAATAAATCGAAAAGAAAAGAGAAGAAAAAAAAAAAGACGTCGGGACCAGGGTCGGTCAAAATAAATCCGGCTGAAACAAAATTTACAGAGAATTAATAAATTGTTCAGGATTCCCAAACGTTGGGAAGCGTGGCGTTCCACGAGTAATAATAACTTACCGTCTTTTCCAACAAATGGCAAATTTAAGTGCACCACAAAATTCAGGCGGGCGACAAATCACTTAAAAGCCTGGAACAATAATTTAGTATGATATCGAGCACTCGTCACGCTATCCAATTTATCAATCCGAAAGAATTCAATCTTACCAAAGAAATGAAGGATTATTCCTACGTCACCACGTCCTGAGGGAAAGTTTTAGAAGTTTACGGCATCAATAGGCCGCCAATACCCAGGATTTATCCCGATTAAAAAATGTCGTTAAAATTCAATACTACATCAGGAATGTTCGTCGCAAAAGTGATCACGTCAAAGTTGACAGCTTCCACCAAACACAATCGATGACAGCAAAAAAAACGTTCCGAAATCGACTAACTGACGAGAAGCATGTAACGATATTTTAAACTCGTTACATTATTATGAATTCACAATAACTGTTGCGGCACATATAACGTATTAATAGAGTACATTTCTTGAGTTATAGACATTTGTTAATACGGTATGTATTATTCAAGTTACATGGGGGGCCGTGCTGAAAGCGTTTGGCTGGCACGGCCACCTTTTTTTGCATATTTCTTCAAAAGTATAGAGGTACATTGAAAAAGAAATCGGTACATATACTGCTAGAGGCGAGTACATTGCAATGGTGTACACCATAAATGCAAATTCTGAGGGGCCGTGCTGGGCAAACGTACATCATTTTTAGCCATTAATTTTTTTTTATATATTATCCATGCATTTATTACTGCCAGGTCTAAAAGATGAAAAAAAATACGAATATACCATTTTCTTGACTTGAGCTTTATTCTGTACCTTCCCAGAAAACTATCCATGAGATCTACGCCTCCCATGTGGGCATTGTATTCACTTATGATCTTAGGGCATGGAATCTGTATCTTTTCTTTTTTTTTCTTGTCATACCTAGACACGTTATTCAAAGGCAAAGCACCAACATAGGAAGACAATAATGTGACTACTTTGTTGTCTTTCCATGCCACTAAACTCATATCCACACCTTCAAATGTTGTCAATCTTTCTTCATGCGCACCTCTTGGAGTAGATTTATTCATAAATTGTTTTTTATCTGGTAATTTTGAATTTGGTATTCTATTTTGCTGAACTGTCCCTACTGAATGGATTCCTTGAGTTGCCAAATAGTAGACCAATGGCACAGAAGTATAAAAATTGTCAAAATAGACAATGTGACTGACTTGTCTTGGTATACCTCGAACTAAACGCAGGACAATATTGCTGGTTGAGCCCAAATCTGGTTCATTCTCAGGTTTACTGGTAAGGTCCTGTCCAGCATAAACCTCAAATTTGTATGCTAATCCTTGCAAACTGCACAAAACATACAGTTTAAACCCCCACTTATGAGGCTTGTTGGGCAAGTATTGTTTCAGGAAATGTGCAACTTTAGTTGCACACATTTGCTCATCTATGGATAGGCGTTGTTCCATAGGTACTGATGAAAATTTTGAATTCAATTCATCAATAATAGGACGTATCTTGAATAGGCGATCATGAATCATGTGAATGTGAAGACTATGCAGATATTCCCTTTTGTTTTTTTTTTTTTTTTTTTTTTTTTTTTTTTTTTTTTTTTTTTTTTTTTTGTTGTCAATTAGTTTTTATCATGGTCTGGCAGTTTGAGTAATTTATGTGGCCTACCCAAACGTCCTTTCTTTGGTATTGTTCGTCGAATCGTTGAGCTCCTTAAATTCTGAGTTGAGCTGCACGATAACTGACAAATGCGTGCACTGACTGGACAGGTCTTCTCAATCTGAATGGTTATTTCCTCAAAAGACCATTTCAGACATCAATCTACATCGTCTTCACATGATCTGACCAAGATTATGTCTGGACTTTAAAAGAGACTGTGACCTCTGAGTTTGTTTCGGCCTTTCTTCTCAGAGTAGTCAGATAGGAAACGCCGACCTCATCTAGTTTTTAAAATATGATTGACGTGTAAAAGTGTTTGTACAAACCTACTTGCAGAAATAAATCATTTATCATTTATCATTTATGGCCTGGATCACCAATTGGCTTGTGGTGGTCATTGTTGTTGAAATGCAAAGTTTTTTTCAAGTATTCAAACCTGTTATTAGACATCACTGAATGTATTGGTTCATATCCATATCTTGGAGACCAGTATGCTCTTGTGTTGGGAAAATGTTGGACTGACAAATATATGAGTATTCCAAAAAACTTCCTCAAATCTGATAAATTGCATGCAGTTGAATTTGCTGGATTTTTTTGTGTGGCATAGAGGTTTGTTTCTTCCACTATCCTTGCCATGAAATTTTCTGTGAAAAAGTACCTAAAGCATGCATATGGAGTATCTAATTGTGACAACTCTGGCCCTAAATCAGAATTGCCTTTGAATGTAATTTTGGACTCATCAAATTCTATGTTCTTTTTTTTCCAGATCAATTTTCGTTTATCTAATAATGATGAAAATATATGTCCTGAAGGGCCACTATTGTCTACAACCTGGTTGTCTGTTGTCTGTATTACCTCATTTTCAACCAAGGGAGGGTCACTTTCGTGGTTTTGTGAGCTTTCTGTGTCTTCCTCATCACTTTGTAACATGTCTAGTAACTCGTCTCTGTCATAACTTTCAGGCACATATTCCTCCTCTTCATCAGACTTCTCCATGTCATCTTCCGACAGCCACCCACCTTCCAAAGATGCTAAATAATGTTCAATATCTCTGTCATTCATTTTATAAAATATCAACACCTGGAACCAAGAAATAAACAAAACTAAATCAAACAATAGTACTTCACTAACTTTTATACAAGCTAAATGAACGTCATTACATGATGATGTAAATTTACATCAACACATTATTGAGTTTGTTTCTACATATTTTTCAATTTATGAACAAAATTATATACATAAATCAAAATACTGACCTCAAATCCACCAATTACGAATAAATTGAAAAGAAACTGGGAGTATCTTATACAACTTTTTTCCAATCACAATAATCAAAATCTTCACCGAGCAAAATAGCGCGTGTTGATATTTCGAAATAACATTTGACAGCTGACATTGACGTATGAAGTTTTTCTTTTCGTTCGAAAACGTCACTAAGGTTGCGTAAAAGTTACTATGTACAAAAAATATAATACTCGTACTCTGTGGAAACGATAAAATGGCATTGAATTGGTTGATGGAAATTTCCATCACAATGCATTTAAGGGTTAAATTCTCCATCATGCCAAAAGCTTCATCAGCCACTATCACATATGGCAACGTTGTCGGTCTATTTTGTATTAACAATGCCTTTGGCTCAGGTAGATCTAATGACCTTTCTGTCAGCTTTTTGTACAATGAAGAATTCTTGAATATACCTGAGTCACTGTTTTTACCGTAGGCACCTATGTCAACCCACACAAAACAATAGTTTGCATCCGCTAGCGCCAATAAAACTAGCGAAAAATAATTTTTATAGTTATAATACATAGAACCCGTGTGTTCAGGCTGGATTAACCGTATATGTTTCCCGTCCAAGGCTCCCAAACAATTGGGAAACTTTGAGTTCTTTTCAAATATCGTGGATATTTCACACCACCTTTCTTTCGTTGGTTCACTCATAACAACGGGCCTTAATTTTTTCCAAATAGTTTCACATACATGTGGTATTAAAGTAGCCACAGTAGATTTGCCAATTCTATAGTCGTAGCTTAATGTCCCAAATGAACATCCAATGGCCAAATATCTGGAAACAAACATAAACTATTACTAAATACTGTTTTTTTTTTCAGCGTCATCCCTGCAAAAAAAGTGGAAGAGTTTACGGGATAATTATATGAGAGAGGTGAAGAAAATAAAGACTGTCAAATCTGGATCAGGAGCTTCCAAAACTTCGACATATATTCATTATAATAGACTACGATTTCTACAGGCATCAATTGCCAACAAAGATACAGAAAGTAGTTTCGATGCAGATAATGCATCAACTTCGTCAGAGGTTGCTGAAGTAGAAATAAGTTCTGGCTTTAAGAGTCCTAAATCTACTTCAAGAAAAAAACAAAAATTAAATCCTGCTGATGAAAGATTTGCAAACATATTAGAGCAGAGTTTAGCACAGAAAAATGTGTCTCATCCAAAAGAAGATGACGATGAAGACAAGCTGTTTTGTTTGTCACTCGTTAAAGAGATTAAAAAAATTCCGGAATATAGGCGACTTCAAACTAAAATTGCCATTTATAATTTAATTTTGCAAAACCAAAATGAATTTCAAGGACCACAACAACAGACATATGAAAATCAAAAGTACCCGGTATCACAACGAAGAAATTATTCATCACAAGAGCAGCGTCATCAGTCATCAGCTTCTGTTGAAGGCTTTCGTTATCATGATTATAGATCACAGCAGTCTAGTGTGTCAAATAATTTTGCACATTATGGTTATACTACAGCAATGGGGTCTCCATCGCCAGTAATACCTACTCCATCGCCAGCACCAACTAATGTCAGCAATGAATCAGAGTTAGAGTTATTCTGCGAGTAACAAAATGTTATTTTTTCTTTAAAAAAATTGTTCCTAAACAAGTTGATTTGATTTATTTGATTTATAGATTATGTTGATTATTAAAAAACTTACCTCAATGTAATTATGAGTTTTTCTTCCGGTGAAATGCTATATCGCACAGCGTTTTTATCTGCTACGAGTTCATCGTTTATGAGAGTCAGTAAGTCATCAAATGACTTGATGGACATTCTGAAGTAGTTAAAGAATTTGGGCTCAAATTGCCTTAACTTAGGATATAAAATAATGTACTGACTTTCAGTCAGCCTGGTTGACAAAATTGGGTGAACCCAATATCTCCGTCTTCTGTTGTGTCGTTTCTGCCGTCTGTATAAAATCACCGATAAAACTGTTTCTACGTCCATCTTCGACAAATGTAGAACTCAAACTGGCCGCAACAACGCGCGTTTAACGCCTGACAAGCGCGCACCATGTGAACACTATACAAAAATTCAACGCGCGTTCAACGCGCGCTGAGCGCTTGTCATCTGAACCTACCCTAAGGCCATTAACACACTGCCACGCACCACGCAGCGTAGCGCGTGAATGCGTTGCTTGTAATGGTGCTCCCACATTGCCGTTAGAAAATGTTTAATAACGTTAGTAAACATTTGTTAGCAAACATTTAATCACAAATAAATTTTCATGTTAGAAAATGTTTAGTAATGTTAGTAAACATTTTATAACAAAACAAATTATAACAAAATAAAACATGTGTTATCTTTTGTTTGTAAACATTTTATAAGGGTGATGGCGGGATAGGCGGTGCGGTGAGGTGGGGGTTAGAGTACGCAGGTCGCTGCGCGTGGTGTCTCGCTTGTCAGTCCCTTTGTGTCAGCGTGCATCGCTGTGCGTGTGTATTAGTGGTTGCGCGTGCGCCAAGCAATAAAATATGTCCGGTAATTGGAATAACGATGATGTTTACAAACTGATTGAAATGTTTCAAGCAAGAGAAGTACTATGGAACACGATGTCAGAGAGCTACAAAGACCGAAATAAAAAACACGATGCTTGGATGGAAATTGCCAGTGAATTTAATATGGATAAAAAAGTAATTGAAAAAAAGATTCGATCACTCGTAGGTCAATTTAACCGAGAATGTAAATCTAAAGGTGGGTACTGACCAACGTTACGAGGTGTAATGTAACGTGTTACACAGCGAGCATTTGTGCAGTCAGTACGTAGAAACAAGGCGCTCGCAGCGAGCAACGAGCCGCTCGTTGCTCGCTGCGAGTGCTCCACCCGGCTGTCGGTTTTTTGGCGAACCCTTTGTGTGTTACGCGGTTCAGTCAGTACGCTCTTGCAAGTAGTCACGAGCGCACGCGCGTCGCGAATCATCAAACGTCGTTCATCTATATTTAAAAAAATGGAGTGGGACAAAGAAAAAAATTTGTTTTTTATAGAAAAATACAGAGATGAGGAAGTGTTGTGGAATGTAGCTCATCCAGAGCATTATAACAAACTCAAGAAAGAAGACGCTTGGAATAGATTGGCTTTGTTACTCGACAGTGAAAGAGAAACATGTAAAAAAAAAATGACCAGTTTACTGGCATCATTGAGGAGGGAGAAACAAAAAATTAAACAATCAACTAGTACAGGACAAGGTACGTAATTATTTATTAAGTTTTTAAGTGCATAGGCCCACAAGTGACAGATACAATTATTATAAAAAATAAATACAATTATTTTGCTAGCATAGATAACGATATTCACGAAATATACTACTTTGGGTCGACGTTTGTTAATTGCAACTTTAATTTCAGGTGCAGATAAAGTGTACCATAGTAGTTGGTTTGCATACAAAGCCATGATATTTCTACTTGATAGAAATACACCTCGTGCTACAACAGATACTGTAAGTCCATTTTAAGCATAATTATTTTGCCAGCTTACAGACCCTTGCTGAATGCAGTATTCAGCAACTTCATCACGAACATTGTGAGCAGATCTTGTAGCCCTTCGCGGTCTTATTTGCAAGGGTAACATACTAGTCATATCATTGTTACCTTCTCTCCAGTTTCCTAATCTGACTTGGCCGTTCGATTCTTCGTCAAAGCTACCTGCAGGGGTATATACCTGAGCATTATTACCTTTTCTTAAAAAATTGTGAAGGCATGTTATTGCTGTTACGACAGATGTCGCGGTTTTCGGTTCTAACAACATAGGTTTCCGCAAAACTCTAAACACTGCAGACAATATGCCGAACACATTTTCCACCACTCTACGAGCTCTGCAAAGTCGGTAGTTATATATTCTTTCTTTAGAACCACGTTCATGATATCCTGCATATACTTTCATCATATTTCCGGAAAGAGCAAAAGCTTCATCGGCAACAAAGTAAAATGGAATTTCTTCTGTTCTTGCTGGCAACGCAGTGGGTTGAGGGATGTTTAATGCATTATTTTTTAGTTTTTCGTTTAATTCACAGTTATTGAAAACCCCTCCATCAGATATTCTTCCTTGACATCCAATGTTTACATACAAAAAGTTATATTTCGCGTCAACAACTGCCAGTAATACGATGATAAAGAAACCCTTGTAATTATAAAATTCACTTCCACTGTTGATCGGTGACTGCAGTAAAATATGTTTACCGTCGATTGCGCCTAAGCAATGTGGAAAATTCCACAAAGTATCATAGTCATTTGCTACAACCAGCCATTGCTCTGGTGTTTCTGGCATCTGAAATAATGATTTATATTTATTTTCAGCTACGTGAAGGTGAAGGTGCTTCAGAACAACCGCTTGGTGATTGCCCTCCGCCTGCCAATGAAAGCGACAATGATTGCCCTCCGCCTGCCAAAAAAAGGAAGAAAGCAGTCGTCCCAAGCCCAGAGGAAATAATGGCATCTACTTACAATATTTAAAAAAAGAAAACCGAGCAAACGGAATCAACTTCGCACAAAATTGACGAATGTGAAGCCTATGGTATTTTTTTGGCAAATAAACTAAGATCGTATTCAAAAACAACAAAAATGCATGTACAACATTATATATCTAATATATTGTTTAGTGCTGATCGCGGAGAATATGACTATGTTGGCATGAATACGAACAATTATTATTCACAAGGATACTCTACACGAACAATTTCAAGAGCCTCACCGATGCCACAACAAAGCCAACCGATGCCACAGCAAAGCCCTGAAACACCTGCATCAAATACGTCCCATCAAAGTGACTATGGGTCACCAGCTATGAGTGAACGATTTTTATCAGAATTTGGTGATTTAATTGATTAAATAATTTGATATGTAATGACTGCTTTTCTGAATTAATTAAAACACTACATACCTTTACATATTCTTTTAATGCTCCAATAAGGGCTTCGCTGACCTCTTTTACTATAAATCCTATTCGTTGCTTTGATATCTTGAAAAGATATTGCATACTAGTATAGGAATCTCCTGTTGCATAAAAACGAAGCGTTAGTGCTAATCGTTCGGTGACACTGATTGCTTTTCTATAATTTGTATCCTTTTTATGTACACTTGGTCCAATTAAATTCACGAGTTCTTCAAACTCGATCGGAGACATAGGTACGTACAAAGTTTTTATACTGTCCAGTAATCATTTGGTTTTTTAAAATTGCTATCAATGACAAACCACCACATACGCCTCTGTTTTTAAATAAGTTTGATGTCCAGTAACGTTTTTTCTTCTTCTTAATTTGGATAAAACAATAATTAAGTAGAATCAAAGATACCAACGCGGCCTCGCTGTCGGCCATCTTGAGTGAACTGGCGGCGAATATGGAGCACAGAGTTTTGACGAGCATGTTACGCCGATTTTAGAACACAGCGTAACGTGCTCGATGCGTACACGCTCGATGCGAATGTTACATTACACCTCGTAACGTTGGTCAGTACCCACCTTAATAAATCTGGTGCAGGAGCTAATGAGTCAAGTAAATGGTTTGCATTTAAAAAACTCATGTTCCTTAAAGGCAAAAATATTCCAAGTTTAAGGCTGCCTGTCCACCGGAGCGGAGCGAGGCAGCGGAGCGGAGAAACGGAGAAATATTAACCAATAGGACTGCACAAAATCTCCGCTCCTCTTTAGTGGACACTGTGGACAGGGAGTTGCGAACTAGTTTAAAAATTCATACAAAACCGGTAAGCGGAGCGGGGATGCAAGGCAGCGGAGCGGAGAAACGGAGCGGGGAAGCGAGTGCAGGCGCGGGCGCCAGTTGCGCCCGCAGTGTGCCGCCGTAGTCCGACCAGTGCGTATGTGACCGACGCAGTGAACACAATGGATGAAAAACTTATTGAAAGTGTGAAAAAGTTTCCGTGCATTTGGAACACATCTTCAGAATTTTACAAATGCAACGAAACAAAAGATGCTGCGTGGGACCAAATAATCATTGAAACAAACATATCGGATGGTAAATAATATTATGTATCTTTATTCTATAATACCCTCTAGTAGGTACATATTGATATCTTTTTTTTATTTAACAAAATAATACATATATAATGTCCGCGGCTGGCCAAACTATCCAAATCTGTCACACATCACTGACTATAGATTCTTTTCAAAATTCGAGTATCTTGCCATGGAACCTTCCCCTGATTATTGAAGTATGAACAATACATTTCGCGAACTTGAAAACCATCATTAATAGAATGTTGTGTTTGTGTAATATCACCAACTGATAATAATGTTTGCTCCATGTTATTTTCAATATTGTTTATATAATCAGGTTGTCTTTGAATTAAATAATTGTGCAAAACACATGCTGCTTTTATTACCTTGTCAACTGTTTCTATTTTGCATTCGAAATCTTTATGATACACGTACCACTTTCTCGTCAATACACCGAAAGTTGCCTCAACAATGCGACGTGCTCTTGATAATCGGTAATGAGGAGAAAAACTCAAAGGTCGACATAGATGTCGCTAGCATCGACTCTGCTTTGTAGTTTGTGTTGACGTTTTGGTGAATTTGTTATTGCTGTTTTCCACAAATTTTATTTCTATAATGTATTCTTTTCGGACTGTTTCCCAATTGCAAGTGGAGTTACGTAAAAGAAATGCATCAATAGCAGGAAAAAAAGCAGTTTTGATTGAGAGGTAAGCAATAAATAATTTTAAGGTTATATTGATAAATATTCGATATTATTTTCCAATCTACTAAGATATATGTTTTTGACTTTCAGATTAGAAGCATACGATCGAAATTTTAATTTTAATGCCAACCTAGTGCCTGGCACATCTCTCAGTGACCCACAATATCGGTGCCCACCAACTTCTTCTTTCAAAGATATTAATGCCGATTCGCCAATTCCAGCTCTCAATAGGCAAGAAATACAGTCGTACTTCGAAAGGTGAGTTCATTTATAAAATCCCTACCTTTATATTTAGACCTTAGTACTTATATTAAAGAAAGTAGGGCTCCTTTTGTTACATGACTTACCAAAATGCCTAAAATGCTATTTTATTTCTTTCAGATTCAATGCTCAGCCAAAAGGAAAGGCTATGTATGAAGCCAGGTGTTTGTTGACTGCACGTTATATCATTGAAGGTACAAACGCATACATACAGGGCCAATGCAAGGCCCAAATGAAAAAAGTTGTCTACATTGTAAATGTTCTGTTGAACAGTGAAGGCAACATTGAACAATGTCACTGTGAATGTGCAGCAGGCAGCTGTATTGAAGCACACTGCAAACATGTTTCAGTGCTACTTTGTGCTATAGAGCATATGGTCCGATCTAAAACTATTATCCTGCATCAGGTGTGTACTCAATCTCTAATGACATTCAAAAAGCCAAGCAAAGTGTTTTATAAATCACCCATTCAAGCTCAACATTTGCCATCAATTAGAAAAAAAAGAAGAGTCAATGTCAACTTTGATCCATTGCCAAAGGAAGATGAAATAGACAACTATCATGACTATGTTCGCAATTTAGCTATAAACTTCGGAGACACAAAAATGCCTATATTACAAATATATAGACCAGCTAATCCCTATGGCCTGGAACAAGATCATACATATTCAAGTAAGAAATACAAAGATGATGTTCTTGACAGTTTATTGTTGCAAAATGTAACCAAAGAGCAAATTGATAATGTGGAGGTATTAACAAGGTCTCAAGATAAATCGATTGATTGGCATAAGTGGAGATCTTATAGGGCGACAGCAAGTATGTTCTATGCAATTTGCCATGTTAAAACTGGGAAAAAAACATTGATTAATAAAATATTAAACCCAAAAGAGTTTTTCTCTCGCTCTATAGTTCACGGCAAAACTAACGAGCCTATTGCAATTAAAAAATATGAGGATGAATTTGGGATAAATATAAAAAAGTGTGGTCTCTTCATATGCTTGCAATACCCCTTCCTTGCAGCTTCTCCAGATGGGCTCCTAGGTGAAGAGACTGTTGTAGAGGTCAAGTGCCCCTATACTGCAAGGTTCATGCCAATAAATGCAGTTACTGTACCATATTTAGAAAAAAATAATGGACAATTATCTTTAAAAAGAAATCACCCATATTATGCCCAAATCCAAGGACAATTATTGTGCACAGGGAGAAAATTTTGTAATTTTATTATTTATTCTTATAAAGAAATGCAGGTGTGTTTTATAAATAGAGATGATATATATATAGAGGAGATGGTAAGAGGTCTTGTTACTTTCTATGAATGTGATTTAAAACCAGAAATCATTAACAAATATTATTATAAAAATTATGCTTCTATAATAAAACCACAGTAGAATATTCTTTGTCTTTTATTTTTAATTTTTAATTATACTCTCTCTAAAATTACAACACATGACACAAATAAAAAATATTTTACTTGCTATAGGAATGTAATTGTGATCTAATTCACTTTTGAGCATTTTATAGGTTTTAGTAAGACCAATCAACCGTTCAATGTGTACTCTTTTACTTGCTAAAGTTCTATCCTTTAATACTGTTAAGCCTGGTAATTGGGTCTGACCTTTTAAAAATGTTGGAATATTAACAGTAACATTACTTTCAGCAAACATATCTTGAATATTGAATCCACGATCTGCCAGAATAACATCACCACTTTCACACTTCTGTATTAGGTCACTTCTTTCCACAGTTTGCCTGTCACTTACAGATCCTGCATATGCAGGAGAGCAATAGGACAACAGGCCTCCTGGAGTAGCACCAACAAGTATCTTTAGTGTGTTTCCATGCTTGTAGCTACTCCATGATGCCTGCTGAGCAGTAGGATGTTTTGGTTTCTGTACATGAATTTCTGTACCGTCTAAAATTACCCTAACATTAACATTGTATTTTTTGAAATTATCTGGCATATAATACTGAACCAAATCCATGTCTGGCCATATATTTATTTTTGACCAAAGTTGATATATAAAATTAATCCAAGTAATAAATATATTTGATACAGTTGTGGTGCTTACGTTAAAAAATCTACTCAATTCAAATATACACTTGTTTTGCCTTAACTTCATTAAAGTTAAAAAGAACTGATCTTCTGTGCTAAGGTTGATAACTTTGCTTCCATAATAGTTTATTTTATGAGCTACTGGGCTCAAGGTAGAGTACACAAAATAGAATTTCTTATAGGATTCAAATCCTGTGTAAAATTGAATAGCTTTATCATCAGTTTTATATCTATTAACTGTCCCAAACATGTGTTCAATATCAACTTGTGTACCTTTAGACAAATATACACATTCAGCTGGTGATAGTGCTATCTCCTCACTCTCTGCACATATCTCCACTTCATTGCATGATTCTATTTCCACAGATAAACATGTTTCATTGCTTTCTTGAGGGCTTGTAGTAAGGCTTGAAGGTACGACATCAAACATTAATTTCTTCCGAGACCTTGTTACTAAACGTTCTAAACGCTGTTTTGCGGATGTTGATTCTAATTTTGTTTTTGTAAAAGAAAAGATTGAAGGCACTGCAGTTTTCTTTAAGAATTTAGCCTTAGGCTCATATACTGAAACAAATAACATAAATATCATTATTTTCAATGCCAAATTATCTAAGTACTATTATGTCGAGTTATTATGAATCTTTGAGTATTTAGGTTAAATGCTCTAAGTTATGAATCAATCACACTTACCGGTATATTTACTTTGACCAAAATAGTCATCAGATAGAAAATGAGCAGAGCACAATACAGAGTGCTTGGTTGCTTTAAAGTTTTTGATTCTCAACGCTTTTTCCCAGGATTTTCGGCGTTTTGGATCGTTTGGAAATATGTGTCTCCCTTGATTTTTGCAGTCTGGAGCACAACACTTCGTCATATTTATAGTATTTAATTATTTTCGATATTTGTTTACGTAGAAAACGTAAATTAGTATGGATTTTGACAGGTGACAGGACAAAATTAGGCAAAGTCGATCATGCGACATCTGGTGGGATAAAAAGGCAGTTTAATACCTCATTAAATATTTTTCTTTCTGCGTTTAGTCCATCACGTGGGTATGGCCTCATAAAATTTTCCATTAATGGAAAAGCTTCGTCTCCTATAAATACGAACGGCATTTTTGCACCACCTTGATACAATGGTACCGGCTCAGGTAAATTCAATCTCTTCTCTTTTAGACTCTTTCCGAAAATGCTGTTATCAAAAATTCCTGCATCAGAAAATCTTCCCATAGATCCCACATCAACCATTCTGATTTTCCTTCTGGCATCAGCTAAACACATCAATACTACAGAAAATCTCTTTTTGTAGTTGAAAAACGAGGACCCAGTTTTCGAGGGAGCCTTGATATATACGTGCTTGCCATCAAGAGCACCTGTACAATTTTTAAATTGCCATAGTTCATCAAAATCTTTTGCTATTTCTTTCCAGTCGTTTTCTGTTGGTTGCGGCATGACAAGAGGTTGCAATACATTCCATAAAGCATCACAAACCTCATCAATAATTCTTGATACACTTTTTAATCCAATTCTAAAATTTTCTCCCATCGTTGTAAATGAGTGGCCGGTTGCTAAATACCTGAAAAATAAAAGTAATATTTTTTTATAAATAGACCATGGAATAATTTTTTGTGTTTGTTGATTGTTTCAGTTAAAACTGCCAAGTCGCGATGGAAACAACTGAGAGATAATCATCGAGATGCCTTAAAAAGACAAAATGCAACAAGGAGTGGACAGGCTAGAAAACAACGAAAAGAATGGAAATATCAGAAAGCCATGTCATTCTTATTGCCTTACATGTGTAACAGAGACCGGTCATCAAATTTTGCGCCCTTGGATGACTCAGTAAGCGAAACTTCAAATCCGCCAAATACCATTGATGAGAGTTCACGGGAATCATGCAATTTGTTGCCATCAAATTCAAATAATCTTCCTTCTGTCGATGTTCCTAATGATTCAACAGCTTCTGGGCCTCTCCCATCCACATCCAAAAAAAGAAAGAACGATGAAATTCTAGATCTTTTGAAAAAAAATCAAAAACGCCGCGAACTGTTGGAACAAGAACGGATAGAAGTTAAAAACATGATGTCAGCTAGTGATAAGTACGATGAAATAGACTTATTTTTTTTAAATTTGGCTGCATCGGCGAAAAGGCTGCCGTATTATTTACAACTACAAATTAAAAAAACCTGCTTTAATGCGGTAATATCAGCTGAAGAAAGTAATCTTCAACATAGTTGGTATTCTCCGAATAATTATGGTTATTCTACAGCCTCATCAACACCTACAACAGATAATATCAATACTAGTATCGATATCGATACTCCTAGTGCTCCAAATGATATTAACACTAGTATTAATACTCCTAGCGCTTCACAAATTCAAACAACCCAGGATATTGAAACATCTGCAGCAGAGCAAACAGGACCCAATGAAAATGCGGACAACTTTGAGACAGATTATGATTTTTAAATTAATATAACATGGCATCGACTGTATGCAAAAATAAAAGTTACTTTGATTTCAAAATGTGTACTTACTTTAAACACACTGCTAATCTTTCACAGCTACTGATTGAATTTCTGTAATTTGTGTCTTGTTTCCGAATATATGGTTCAATCAGGGAGTGAAGTTCATGAAAAGTACATCTTGAAACTCTATAAGATTTTTCGAAAGTTTCTTCATCAGCAGTTTGGAAAAAAGTAAAATATTCACTGTGTTCTGAACGATGTTTGATATGATTTCTTAACCAAAATCTATGTTTCCTTATAGAATTGTTCAAATAGTATACGGTAAGTAATTCGGTTTCTTCTGACTCCAACTCTTCTTCCTCAAGCAATGTAAGGTAATAACGTATTAACTTTTTCGATAACATGTCTGCTGTCACTGACATTTCGCGTAGAACTAAACCAATCGCCCGCCGCCGGAAGCTCGAAATGACTCGTCGCGTACTCGCGGCCTAGCTCCGCATATTGAAAAACACAGTGGCAACTCCGCTCCGCATTACTTTCTCGCTCTGCTCCGCAGCCTCGCTCCTCTCCGGTGGACAGACACAGTACGCAACTCCGCTCCGCATTACTCCGTTTCTCCACTCCGCTGCCTCGCTCCGCTCCGGTGGACAGGCAGCCTAACTGTCGATGGAGGGTTGCAGGTGAGTTTTATTTTAACGTCTTTTAACCCTTTATAAGGCACAGGTAATATTTTTCCCACCAACTTTTTCCAATATTTTTGGCTTAGATTGTAAAGGTACGGTTTTTATTCGTATGGCAATATTTCAATTGACTTTGAATTCAATATTTTTATCTATGGTGATGACAGGTCGCCATACTTTTTTTTCTTCGGTTGACGTTCTCAATGTGAAAAACTGGTGAATTTTTGTACAACAAGATAAATCTTTATAGATCTTCATTTTCTGCGATTCAAAAACGGTAAGATGTTATTATTTCTAAAGAAAAATGTTTATTCAATTAAAATTTAGGCATATTTTCAACTTGGGAATTTGCATAATTTGATTATATGGGTTGGTTGTGGTGGGAAAAATATTCCCTTTGCCTTGGCACATGTAAATGTTATTTTTTTGTTTCTTGTAGATTTGTTCGAAAATGAGTAGAAAGATACTACAAGATTTGGATATAATCAACGAATTAAATGAGCTTTATGGTTTACCCGACGATCCCGAAGTGTCAGATGACAATTTAGGGAGCCCGCGCACTAGGCAGCCTGGCTGCGCAGCCAGGCTGCGGCAGCCAGTAAAACATATGACGTTGTATAGGAGCCCGCGCACTAGGCAACCACGAATTCCCGGCTGCGGCAGCCAATACAACGCGCTTGTTTGCACGGCAGCCGGCTGGCTGCGCGCAGCCAGAACGTGTGTAGGCGAATGTATGTGGCTGCCAGCGTTGCCAGAAGGTTACTTATGTAACCTTTTAGGTGATTTTTAACTCCTTCAGGTTACTTCTAGGTTACACGACACAAAAGGTTACATTTCGGTGATTTTTTTAAATTTGCGCGAATGCTTTTTTAAATTCCCTCCAGGTGGCAGTGGTGCAACCACAAAATCAAATCAAACATACCTTTCTCTTTCACACCAATGCTTAAATAAACAGTCCGTTACACTAATACACTTACTCGCCCGGTCAATCGGATTCGTTCGTATCCTGTCGGTCGATCTCATAGAGTATAGTAATAGATTGGGAAAATATAGGGATAAAAAGTATCTTAAGTCATATTATCATAACCCAGGTCATGGTCTACACATGTGCCATATTTTATCTAAATCCGTTCAGCCGTTTCTGCGTGATTGAGTACATCCAAACACACAAACATACAAACTTTCATATTAGTAGGATAATTTGAAAATGTAGGTAGTCAAGCATGTACGCACCAGTGACTATTTGCTTTGATGTAGAAGGCTGATTCCATATATGTTCAGGCGTGGGAAGTTCAGTAGGTATTATAGGAGGTATTTGAGCAGCATTTGTTGGAAAGCCTGGAAACAGTAAAAACAGTGTTTAATTTACTATATGGATTTGTGCACGGTTGATGGCAATAGGCTCGGCCCCTATTACATGGAACTTAAACATAACTGGTAAAATGTGTGATAATTATTAGGTATACCCTCTTCGGAGATTACAGTTGTTATGTTATGTAAAATTATGGGTTTTAGGTATGTTAATGGTATGATATAAGGTCTTTCCAGTATATAATAGATAATTAATTCACTGTTACTCAATGGAAGAATGATGGTATAATAATATAACAAATATCAAATCTTACCATGAAAGTGTAGAGTAGGAACAGCTAATGCATTTAAACGGTTATTGCGATTCTTAAACTGATTGCCAAAATGTATGTCACAGATGACTTTCTTTCTGTAAAATTTGATGTCATCTGCAGTCTCCAGTTTCCCACCAACAATATTAACCCAGGATTTGAATCCTTCGGGATTCTTTTCTGGGTGTGGAAATTGATGGTATGTAACACCTGAAAATCAAATTAAAACACATGAAGTTTGCATGTTGATGTTGACTAAGTTGCTATAATAGTAAAAAGGGGGAGAGAAAGTATTTAAGAGATGATATGAAAAGTCACTAGTTATGTTGCTTATTAGCAACCAAACACAAACTAAAAGAAAATATATTTTTGCATGCCCATGTCTACGTCACATAGACCAAGTTCTGCAAAAATGCCAGGCAACTAGTTCAAACTCAAACCATTTATTTACCATTTACAGGCACTTTTGAATTGTCAAAGAGTCAGTCAGTTAGTCAGAAAGTTGAAGCTAGTTGCCCATTCCAAAACGTAGATCTATATGGAGAAGGAACAGGCAAGAAATTCCAAGGACCCTCTTTTAAATATAGAAAATACAAAATCCTGGGTACATTACTCTTGTTGATTCTATATCGTTACCCTCCCCGCTAATCTCGCAAACTGACGTATCTTCACAGACATTAGTGTTCATAACTTTTCGAAAAATAGTTTTATGACCTTATGGCTTTAGGGCAAAATGTAATAAAAGTTATTCATTCATTAATATAGCCACAGCTAATGCAACGACAGTAACATGATTGTAGCGCCCGACTGAAAAACTGTTGCCCTGGAAAAATATCAATTGCAAGATAGGACAGTTAGCGGGGAGGGTGACGATATATGAGAACAATTTTAAAAATAATAATCAAAAACGATTAAAAATAAGCCCTGGCAGATATGTGATGACCAGTCTGAAGGCACCCGTTCACGAAGATGACGCGTGGAACTAGTGCCTGACACTGGTTTCCATCAGATGTGAAGTGTTACGGTCGTAAATCGATAATGCGATGTTTTTTCGAAAGCTTGTCTTATTTATTGAATATAATAATAATTTGTCAGTGTATCTTAGCAGCAAGATTCAGACTGTAACTCTATCAAAACTTACCTTCTCCCAACTAGAAATAGTGAAACACTTTTAAATTGCTGACTAGCCAAGCTTTCAAATCATAGCATGAGCGATGAAGTGAAACTTGAAGTAATATTACATGAATAACTTGATGAAGAAAAAACTTACCCGGGTTGTATGAACATCCCAATTCGCACCGCCTGGGCATGATGTTAACCACACACACAAGAGTCTATAATCGCAAATAACACAATAATAGCGTCTATATCGCAAATAACACAAAATTAGAGCGTCTTTATCGCAAATAATACTAAATAATAGCGTCTTTTCGCAAGTTAGGTGAACACATGAAACGGAGGAGCAAAGCTCAACTCACTCACTAATTCACCAAGAACACTTCACCGCGGATAAGTAAAAACTCAAATCAACGCAGATTAAGAAGCAGAGAATATACAAAATGGACCAAAACTACAAAACAGCGTACGCAAGTTGTAGGTAGTCCGTAGTCGCCATATTGTGAACTTCAAATTCAAATTTCTTTGCAATTTGATTTGACGTCAATATTGCCATACGAAAAAAAAAAAAATAACAAATAAAAAATCTCTAATCCTTAAATTATATTATTTATTTGAATTATATTATTTCTTTGTATACTCATCATCATACATAAAAGTTTTAAAGTATTTTCCCATTAATATAGTGATATTTGTTCGATAAGTTCGAAAATGTCTTTTTTTGATGAAAGTACCATCTATTGTAAATTAAACGTACTAAATATTTTGCGCAGAGGATAATAGATGGCGCTTTTCTAAATTATTAACTGAAATCTTGTCTAGTATGGTAGTGTCCCGCCCCTGGTCGATCTTCGTGACTGGTGAGTTTCGCGCGTCAGTGTTTGTTGTTTCGATACGAAGTTTATTGTTTCATTGTGTTTTGTTATTGTTTTGTATAAAATTGTGCTGAAAACTTGGTAAGATGTACCTAACCCGTCAGGGCGGTAAATTTGGCACATATTTACCCACAGATAAATAAATAAGTGTACGTAACGAATAATTACGCTAGTAAGTACGCCAGTAGTAACGAATAATTACGCTAGTAAGTACTCTACTATCCATTTTCAATCCATTTCCCATTGGTTTGACCGAAGGAAAGATTTTTTTAAATATTGTTTAACGTCTCTGGGAACGAAGCCCTTTTGAGCCGAAGGCGAGCTATATGGAAAAAACTTTTACATTATCCGTAGCTCTGTAAGTTTTTTTTTTTTTTTTTGGTCATCTAAATGTAAATGGTTACTTTTCCTACAAAAAGGTTACTTTTTTGTACATTTCAGGTAACTTTTGACAACACCTCGCTGGCAACACTGGTGGCTGCGGTCAGTCTCCGCGCACTAGTTGTAGCAGCCAGACGTATTTTGCGTTCCGAACTTTGATAAGATGACTTTCGATACAGAGAAATTTATTCGGGAAATTGAAAGCCGTAAAGCAATTTGGGATATAACATCAGAAGAATACAGTGATCGGGATTTAAAGAAAAGAAGATGGGAAGAAATCACGAACAAAATGTGCTCGGAAAATTTATCAGAAAATGAAAAAAATGAATTTGGTAAGCATGTATTTTTATTTATTTATTTATTTTTATTTATTTATTATCTGGATTATACAAGGTGATTCTGCAACACCAATCAATATTTTTGTAAGGTATCGCAGAATAACTCTGTATTAGTTATTGTTCTTTTTTGTACTTAACTAGGTATTTTCACTTCAATGTTTTATTTAGATAAATAGGTAGGCACTATTCTAATGCGTATCTGTTTTGCCATTCTAACGGATTTGCATTAATAAAATAATCCGCAAATAAATCCCTATAAGATGCTGATGATCGGCTGCCTCTATTTGTGGGTCCACCGGTTATTTCCAGTTCTGGTGGAACGTACAGTGTGTCTTGAAATCTATACCCGTCTCTTTCGCGCACGTAGTTATGTAAGACATAGCAAGCTTGTACTATGGCAATTGCAAGTTCCTGTCGGACATCTAGTGGACGGTGAAAAATTCTCCATTTGTTGGCTAAAATCCCAAATGTGCATTCTATGTACCGCCTTGCCCGAGACAGTCTATAGTTGAAGATTCTTTTCTCCGCTGTTAAACTCCTACCTCCATAAGGTCTCATTAAATTTTCACATAAGCCAAATGCCTCATCCCCCACTATGACGTATGGCATCGGTACTCCATTATTTGATATGGGGCGCTTCTCCGGGATTTGTATATCTTTGTTGACAAGTTTTTGATACAAAATGGATTCTTTATATATAGATGAGTCGCTACATTTTCCATAAGCCCCAACATCTATATATGTGAACTTGTAATCTGCATCGCATACAGCAAGTAAAACGATGGAAAAATAATTTTTATAATTATAGTACAGTGTTAACGCAAATTAACATGTTTTGTATTTTTAATAAATATCAGATGTAAGTTCTAAATTCCATACCCTAATCATATTTTATCTGTATTTGTATCGAGAATTTCATTAATTACTTGCAACACTAATTCATAGATTTATTGAGTAAATTTTTGTTAGTATGGTAACACGGTAGCTCTGGAAGAAAAAAGCTACAAGTAAGCTCAAGGAAAAAGCGCGGGAAACTTCTAACTTGGCGGACGCGTCTTTTTTGATAAAATTTATTAATTTAAAAAAACCTGTGATATAAGATCAGTAGTCGTAGTTTGTGTTCTATTTTCTTTTACTTAGTTTTAGTTTTGTATATTTTCTTCGGTAGTGGTAAGTTTTAAAAAAATATTTGTATTAAGGAATAGGAGATGAAAGACCCGCCTGATCCGGGGGATTTCGTTCCCCCGGCTGGCGATTTTGTTACAATCATATCGAATGAATCGGGGATGGATACCGATGGGTCGTCCTCGGCTCGTCATCTTAAACGAAGCCGTGCGCATGTTTGCAAGCACTGCAATAAACGCCGTCGTATCCGTAAAAACCACGGTTCCGTGTCGTCGGGTTGTGGTTGCACGGACTCTACACTTACTGCATCAGAACCTAACCATTCAGAAATAATTGTATCTACTGAAGTTCATAATATTCCTGCTACATCCCCAGTTGTTCCCACTCAGATAGGTCGGAAAACCTATGACAAAACTGACAGCGCGCCCTTTGTCGTCCATGTCCAAAAAACTGTAGTTGCACCAGATGATGGAACGACACTGCACCCAATCATATTTGGCAAGTTCCTTAAACACAACGCCTTCCAAAATATAATTAATGGTAGCGTCAAAAAAATCGGACGCAATAAAATATCCCTTTCATTTTCGAATTTCCTGGACGCAAATTCCTTTATTATACATAATAGTCTTGAAACATATCATTACAAAGCTTTTATACCTACTTTTAATGTTACCAAAATGGGTTTAGTGCGTAGTGTTCCTGCAGAATGGTCTCCGGAGGAGGTTATTGCTAATATAACAGTACCAATTGGTTGTGGTCCAATTTTAAAAGTGAGACGCTTAAATTTTAAAACCATTGTTGATGGTGCAACCACTTGGAAACCATCCCAATCCATAGTTGTTACATTTGATGGGCAGGTTCTTCCAAAAAGAATTTTTATGTGCTATAATGCATTACCTGTAGACTTATATATTTTCCCTACTGTACAGTGTTTCAATTGCTGTCGTTTTGGTCACACCAAAATTCAATGCAGATCTAAACCTCGTTGTTATAAATGCGGCCAAGGCCACACTGGGGACAGTTGCGAAAGAGAACAAGAAAGTGCATCTTGCTGCCTTTGCTCTGGTTTTCACTACGCCACTAATAAGTCTTGCCCAGAATTTTCTAGGCAAAAATTAATTAAAACATACATGGCACAAAGTTCAGTATCTTATGCTGAAGCAGCAAAAGTATATCCGCCAGTAACTAAATCGTATGCTGATACACTTTTATCTTCTCCTTCCAAAAACTTTGCACATACTCCATCAATCTCTTCACCTAATAGAATGCCTGCTTCGAGCAGCTATAAAAAGACTGTCTTCCTCAAACCACGCTCCCCTCCCAAATCTGTACAAGGATATAATAAAGAGGCTCACAATGCAATTATTAAAGATTTCAACATTCCCCAACCTTCAAATGGTTGTGCTTTTTCTAACAATCATAATGATGAAAAAAATGACACTAATTTTTCCATAAACGATTTTCTTTCTGCATTACACAATCTTCTTTCTCAGTTCAACATTTCACCGTCCAACGTTGCCCCATCTTTCAATGTTTCTCAATCCATTCATAATGGACAACACATCCACAATAATCCAGTGGAACTGCCGCAGTCTAGTAAACAAAAAGAGTGATGTTATATATCTTCTAAACAAATATGAGCCATTTGTCTTTGCCTTATCAGAGACTTGGCTCAAACCAACTCATATTTTTAAAATTAACAGTTATTTAACCATTAGAGAGGATAGATCTGATGGGTATGGTGGAGTAGCTATACTTATCAAGAATTCTATCCCTTTTTCTATCATTTCATTACCTCCTCATAGTGAGGAAATTTCAATTGTAGCTATTAATGTGAATCACACTTGTTTTGTTTCTATTTACATTCCTCACCCTTCCTCTTCTGTTCTTCAAGAGATGAATAATCTTTTTTCTTTTCTTCCAAAGCCATTCTTAATATTGGGGGACTTTAATTGCCATCACCAATCATGGGGTTGTTCAACTTCTAATTGTTATGGCGATGAATTACTAGATATAATAGACTTACATAACTTATGCATCTTGAACTCAGGTGCTGCCACACGTCGTTCAGATCCCAATCAGAACCAAAGTGCAATTGACCTTTCTATTTGTTCTCCTAACTTAGCATCTTCATTAACTTGGCATACTCTAACCTCTACTTATGGTAGCGATCATTTTCCAATAGTTATTTCTTATCCCCTTTCCAAACCAAATGCACCATTAAGAAGATCAAACTTAAAACATAAACTACCTAATAGAAATAATAATGACTGGGACAAATTTAGAAACATTGTTGACAGTAAGCTTTGCTCTTTGCCTGTTATTTCTGATGGCAATGAAAATAGTTGTGCTGAAGCTTTAGCACTCATATTAATTGCAGCGGCAGATGAAGTTTTTCCTGTAAAAAATAACAATATTAGTACAATTCCCTCACCTCCGTGGTGGGATTCGGAGTGCACAGAACTTATTAACAAACGTAAAGAGGCCGAATACAATTATAACCATGATATGTCTGACATTAATTTTGCAATCGTTACAAACTTAATTCATGAAACTTATAAACTTTTTAAGAAGAAAAAATTTGATTCTTGGCGTAACTTTTGCTCATCAATTTCACCGAATACTCACCCAACGATTGTTTGGCGCAATATTCGTAGATTTAGGTCCATTTATAACAACCCTTCTCCTATCCCTGATTCTTTAGCCAGTGAATTTTTAGATAAATTAGCCCCACCTTGGGTTCCGGAGAACCTGTCTCTCGTATCAAATATCCAAGACACTCATACGACGCTAGAACTTCCATTCACTCTCACAGAATTAAAGGGTGTTATTCATAAAACTAAGGACTCTGCACCAGGCATAGATGGCATCCCATATTCTTTTTTTGCTAATTTAAATGATGACGTCCTCAGTTATTATTTAAAACTTATTAATTCTATCATGATTACAGGAAACATCCCTGTTGAATGGAAACGTCAAATGGTGTTGCCATTCCTTAAACCAAATAAAACCCCATCTGACGTTTCTTCATATCGTCCCATAGTTTTGTCATCAATTCTGATGAAATTAGCAGAACATTTAATTAAAAATCGCCTAGAATGGTATGTTGAAAGTAAAGGTCTTCTGGCAGAATCACAATATGGCTTTAGAAAAAGTAAAAGTACAACTGACTGTTTAAGTATTTTAACATCCGATATTCGGTTATCTCTCTCCAATAACCATTCCACCATTGCAGTTTTCCTTGATATTTATGCAGCCTATGACAATGTTGTATTATCAGTTTTACAAAATAAATTAAAAGCCTTAGAAGTTCCATTGAATTTGTCAAATCTCATTATTAAAATCCTGACTGAACGCTCTGTTATCATGATAATAGGAGATCATGAGGTGTCCCGTCTTGTATGGAGAGGTCTCCCACAAGGTTCTGTGCTCAGTCCCCTTCTATACAATATTTACACTTTTGATTTAGACTCATCCTTATCTAACCATGTTAAAGTTCTTCAATATGCCGATGATTTATTATTATATTCTTCAAATAAATCTGTTGAACAAGCTAGCTATGCTATCAATTATGCTTTATCTACTCTGGAGTCATGGTTACATCTAAATGGTTTGGATTTATCCACGTCTAAAAGTGCAGCTATTTTATTCACCCGGAAGAGAAATATTCCCTTGGTAAACCTCTTTTATAAGGAAATACCTATTCCAGTTATAGATAAATTCAGATATCTAGGTTTAATACTTGACTGTAAATTAAGTGGTGTTCCTCATTGTGATTATGTTGTTAACAAATGTGAAAAACACCTAAACATGCTCAGATGCCTCTCTGGTGTGTGGTGGGGCGCACATCCATTTTCTTTAAAACTTATTTATAACGCAATTATCAGAAGCACGTTGGATTATGGATTGTTCCTTCTAGAACCTGGTAGTGTTATGGCTTTTAAAAAATTGGATCGCATCCAGTCTAAAGCATTACGCATTATTTCGGGTGCCATGAAGTCAAGTCCCATTAATGCACTCCAAGTTGAATGCGGGGAAGCCCCTTTATATCTTAGAAGGCAATTCCTATCGGATAAATATTTGTTCCGGATTTTTCAGTTCTCAGCTCATCCTCTCATTCCTAAACTAGACTCTTTAGTGTTGCAGATTGAATCTTCTGATTACTGGTCCCATAAACGTGCTCCTTGTTTAGTTGTAAGTTATAAAAAAATCCTTTCACTCTCTTCTCCTATTCACCGTTCCAATAAACTTCCCATGTTTAACAGTAGTTATGAGAGTTTGCAATTCAGCCCCATCATTAAATTTATCTGTGCAAGTAAATCAGATCCCGATTGTCATATAAGTTTTAATCATTTTCTGGCTGAACACTTAGAATACCAACATATATTTACGGATGCTGCCAAGCGCTCTCCGACGGGTTGTGTTGGGATAGGTACTTACCATTCACAATACAACATCGTACAAAAAATAAAACTGCCTCCGGAGACTTCTGTTTTTACCGGGGAATGTTTCGGTATTTTAAAAGCCATAGAATATACTCGTGTTTTTAAGCTCAAAAAAACTATAATTTTTACCGATTCTCAAAGTGCTCTTCTAGCCATCAATAAATCCCCTTTTGAACACAAATCACAGTGTTCTATCATATATTTAATAAGAGAATTTGCGTTCAGAACCATCTCTGAGGGTAATACGCTGGAATTTGCGTGGATTCCGGCCCATGCTGGAATCCATGGCAATGAAGTGGCTGACACAGTTGCTGGTGATGCGGTGCAGTGTGGGGATTTAGTACCTTATACAAATTTTAATATTGACCTCGTGACATTACCATTAACTTTTCTTCGGGATACCTGGAAGGTAGCTTGGGATATCGGGAACCAATCAAAGGGCCGATATTTTTCGCTTATTCAACCCGACGTTCCGGAAAAACCGTGGTTTAGCAGGGCGAAGTTTGGCAAGATGGAGACATCCGTTCTTATACGGTTGAGACTGGGTCATGTTTGCTCCCCAGCCCATCTTGCCAAACTTCATATCATCGACGACCCCATTTGTTTGTGTGGTACAGACGTAGGCGACATAAATCACATTTTTTTCTCCTGTCCCTTATATGACCGTTCTTCTTTTCTCAGTAATCTCCTGTCCCTCCGTACTCCTTTTCCTACCTCAATACTTTCTTTACTTTGTACAAATAGCTTTCCTGTATATAAATGTATAGTCTCATTCATTACATTAAATAATATTAAGTTGTAAATTTTAGTCATTGTAATTTGCTCATTATTCATTATAAATATACTGATCCTATATAATCGTCCTATCCTAAATCCCGTTTTAATTTAATATTATTTTCGTTTCCCTACCTTTGTTGCTCCGAAATTTAACTTGACATTGGCTAAATGCACAAACCGTGCGAAGCCAAAAAAAAAAAAAAAAAAAAAAAAAGTAAGCTCAATCAGCTCCTGTTCATAAATCTCATGTAAAAATCGGAATTTCATAATATTATATTGTTCAAGTCGCGGTCAATTGTATGTGGATATATTAAATTCAAGTGAATTCATCAAACTTAATTATCATTTGCCACCCAATGTTCACAAACCCACTTCATACAAGGTACATTCCGGTTGCGATTCGAACCCGCCAGCCGGAGTGAACATTATTTGGTGGCCCATGAGGGGAAACAGCAAGAAGTCATTGTTTCAAAGTTGAACAAGCCGTTATCGCGCTGTCTGCGCGATAGTGGTCATCTCATCAATCAAGTCTCAACGGGTTTCAAGTTTCAACACAAAGCATCAAAGGACGCCATTGTTGTGTGGCGTGGGAAAAGTATTAGTACATCATTTTCGCCAATCATCGGTTCATCGAGTATTACTACGGTTCATCAGGTATTACTAATATTCATCGGAGGTTATCACTGGTGATATCTGGTGTTATTTCATCGCGTCGAGTATCGTCAGAGGTAATTTGGCGCCAACGCCAACAGTAGGTACATCGCCAGTTACGTCAAACTGTCAGTGTCATCGAGTGTCAGTGTCATCCAAGTGTCAGTGTCATCAAACTTCTGACTTTTACGTACCGGTTCAGAAAAGTACGTAATTTATAAGTGTTATAAATAAGTTTTATTGTTGTTTTAAGTAGCCTAAATAAATCAAAACGATGCCGTCCACTGAATACAATAAGTGCAAAGCGCAGTTCATGTCGAGACAGCGAATGTTAACAGACTTTTATAATACAATCGATCAAAATAGGTCATCGATTTCGGCCCATGTAGCTAAGCGCCAATTTGATAAATATTATGGTGAGTTCATTTCAGCCTACGAGAAATTACTTCAAATGGAAGAGGTTCAGGAAGAGGAATCTGCCAAGTTTCAGGTGGATTTCTCTCAAATTAACGAGTACCTACTAAAGGTGGAGCAGGCCCAGTCAGAAGGTAATGAGACACCTAAAATCAAAGGTAATCAGTCAGACTCAAATGCTAAACTACCATTCATTGAGCTACCCAAGTTTTCAGGTAGTATCATGGACTGGATTCCATTCTTTGATTTATTTCAATCGTTAGTTCATGAACGTCAGAATTTATCAAATGCTGAAAAGCATTATTATCTTCGTGCATCACTAGTAGGCGAACCACTGTCATTGGTCAGACAGTTACCCATGGATGATGCCAATTATGAGGTAGCCCTTAATTTACTCAAAGGTAGATATCATAACACAAGGTTATTACTAGATACATATATAGATAGGATCCTCAAATTGCCTACTATTCAACCTCAGTCATCGACCCTTAGGAAGGATTTGTATGACCCACTAAGAGAGTCCATTCAAGCGCTCGATAAATTAAAGATGCCTATCAAGGAGTGGTCATATTTAATACTATTTGTAATTTTGCAGAAGTTACCTGTCAGGATCAGATCCTTGTTCGAGGAGCGGTATGGCAAAGATCAGGAGAAACTGCCAACATTAGATCAATTGATGGAGCTCCTGGATGAGCAATGCAGACTGCACTTGACCATCACTGAGACTGAAAATAGATCACTTCCATCAAAAAGGAGAGCACCTTATCAGCAGTCTGATGCCACTTCAGGACCCTCATCTCAGAGACATTCGCATCAGGTGACTTCAAATTCAACCGAATGCTCTTATTGTCAAAAACCATTACATAATTTATATAAGTGTAGAAAATTCAATGCACTTCATCCTAAGGCTAGGAAATCATGGGCATTCAAATCAGGTCATTGCTTTAAGTGTTTGAGGAAACACTATGCAAGTGAATGCCCCCATAGGAATTGGTGCAAACATTGTGGATCCAAAGATCATAATTCACTCTTATGTGTTGATGAGCGGCAGTCTTCCTCAACTACTGGGACTCACGAGACCAGTGCACGATCACAGGTGCAGCCAACATCATCAATTAGTCATCACAGTGAGATTGGAGCTGTATCTCAGTCTCAATCAGGGAATCAACAGGTTGGACAACATTCACCAATCAATCAGGTACTAGAGAAACCATATCACACAATTCAAAAGCCTCCTAGGATAGGAGAACGTGCAGCTCAAGCTCAGCTTAAGTTTCAAGAGTTGCGTTTCGGATCCAGGTTCAGTCCTGATCAGTTTGAATGATGTGAGTCGACTGTTGGTAGCAACAACCATCCGTTGCCCATAACCATATGTCCTACTGCAGTGGTAAGTATAAAAGGGAGTGACGGACACTATTATAAGGCTAGAGCTTTATTAGACACCGGGGCCAGTGTCTCAGTCATCACACAATCATTGGTAAATAAATTGAAATTGCACCAACAGTCTAATAGTATAAAGATATATGGAGTAGGACATAACAGTGTTGATTTACCTGGTACTTTAGCAAAATTAGTTATCAAACCAATAGGTAAACCAGTACCTATTATCAGTACCATGGCTATAGTTATGTATTCTATTTCTGCAGAGATTCCTACATATCCAATGAATTGTAGGCATTTAATTGACAATAAAAGGATCATATTGTCAGATCAGAACTTTGATACACCCCAAGAATTGGATCTCATACTTGGTACGGATGTGCTAAATTATGTGTTTGAAGGTTCTAAGATTTCATTAAATGTTCCAGGACTATTTGCATATAAAACATGCTTTGGTCATGTCATCATGGGATCACTACTCAATACAATGAGTGACAGCTCACCGAGAGGATGTACATCAGTTCAAGATTATGGAGTAATGGCGTCCAGGCTTGAGGAAGTTCTCGAGAGGTTCTGGAAGGTGGAGGACCCACCATCACAGCCAGCTGTTCATCCAGAACACATGGAATGTGAAAGGCTGTATACTTGTTCTGTCAGTAGAATGCCTGATGGCAAATACATGGTAAGATTGCCATTGTTATCTGAGAGGCCTATATTAGGTGAATCCAAAGCATTAGCTATGCAAAGGTTTAAATCATTAGAAAGAAAAATGGATAAAAATCCTATATTTGCTTCTAAATATAGAGAATTCATGGATGAATATGAAAGACTAGGTCATATGTCTCAATCAAGGTTTCATTTTAATTCAGAGCATTTCATTATACCTCATCATGGTATATTCAAAAAAGGTACTGACAAGTTAAGAGTTGTATTTGATGGAAGCGGGAAGACTTCCACAGGAACTTCATTGAATCAATGTCTTCACAGTGGTAAGCCACTTCAAAATGATATTACAAAAATATTGTTGAATTTCAGAAGACATCAGGTTGTCTTTACTACTGACATTAAGATGATGTTTAGAATGACGTGGATCCACCCTGAGGACAGGAAGTATCAACTCATACTGTGGAGAAGAACTCCTTCAGAACCAATTAAGGTATATGAATTAAATACTAATACTTATGGACTAAGGTCAAGCCCATATATTTCAATTAGAACACTATTGCAATTAGCTGATGATTGGGAATCAGATCACCCAAATTCTCATGCAGCAGAGACTATCAGAAGTCAGATCTTTGTTGATGATATTTTAACTGGAGCAGATACAGTATCAGAAGCCAATGAATTGAAAGAAGAGCTCAAGCAATTGATGAAGAGTGCAGGCTATGAGCTTCGAAAATGGTCATCCAACAATGACAAGGTATTGGAAGATTTGCCAGGCGATCATTGTGAACAACCACGTCAATTTGATTCTGAGGATAGGAGTTTTATCAAGGTATTAGGAATTCAATGGGATCCAGTTTCAGATTCGTTTTCTTATCAACTTAATATACCTACTGGACAAGCTACTACTAAAAGAAGTATACTCAGTACCATAGCTAGGTTATATGATCCATGTGGATACTGTACTCCTATCATATTAAGATTTAAATTACTTCTCCAATCATTATTCATGGATGGACTTAACTGGGATGAACCAATCAGTGATTCAATTCTTGAATATTGGAATGATCTTATCAATGATCTCCATTATCTTTCATATTTACAATTACCAAGATGTGTTTCATTACCAGAGGCTGTGTCATACTCACTTCATGGATTTGGAGATGCTTCTGAACTAGGATATGCAGCGTGTGTTTATCTTCGAAGCTTGGATTCATCAGGAAGGGTTATGGTGCAACTGGTAATGGCTAAATCAAGGGTTGCACCTAAGAAAACTACTCAAACTATACCCAAACTTGAGTTAAGTGCAGCTCATTTAGTTTTTAAGCTATTAAATCATGTAGCTGAGGCATATGAAAATGCAATTCATATTAACAGCATAAACGCATGGTCAGACAGTTCAATTGTGTTAGCATGGTTAAATACGAAACCTCATATGCTCCAGACCTTTGAATGCAATAGAGTCCAGGAAATTCAAGGCTCTCAAAGGAATATGGTATGGAGGCATATCAATTCTGAATTCAACCCAGCTGATTGTGCATCACGGGGTATGTCAGCCCAAGATTTGTTGCATTATGATAATTGGTGGTCACCCAAGTGGCTTCTTCAACGAAAAAAGGACTGGCCTAAGTCAACTATCATCATGCCAGACAATTTACCAGGATTTAAAAAACTCAATCATGTCACAACACCAACAGAGTCATGGAGTCAGTCATTATTATCAAGAGTCAGTAAGTTCAGTAAACTTATCAATGTCACAGCATTTGTACTTAGGTTTATTAGAAATCTCAGGCTACCTAAGTCACAAAGAAATCTTAGGAAGATTTTATCTATTGAAGAAATCAGAGAAGCCAGGAAATACTGGATTATGGAAATACAGTCACAGTCATTCAGTGAAGAAATTGCATTGCTGAAGAAAGGGAAACCAATATGCAAGTCGTTGCAGAAATTAAGTATATTCACAGATCAAGATGGATTAATCAGAGTAGGTGGACGATTAAGAAGGTCAGAGATGCCATATGGGGCACGTCATCCGTACTTACTACCTAAGGATCATAGATTTGGTCTACTTTTAATAGAATATTATCATCGGTCATATTGTCATGCAGCAACCAATGCATTAATTGCTATTCTTCGAAGAGAATATTGGATTACATCAGTCAAGCGTCAGGTTTCTAGGGTCATAAGAAAATGTTTAGTATGTTTCAGATTCAATCCATCAATTCAACCACCATTCATGGCAGATTTACCTGCTGATAGAGTCACAGCAGCTCGTCCATTCTCTGGTGTGGCTACAGATTTTGCAGGACCTTTTTTGGTTAAAAGCAGTCTACTCAGGAATGCAAAGTCAGTAAAGGCTTATTTATGTGTCTTTGTATGCTTAGCAACAAAGGCTGTTCATTTAGAGGCGGTTTCATCATTATCAGTGGAAGCCTTTATTGCTACATTTACCAGATTTGTTAGCCGTAGAGGGTTACCCTCACTCATTAGATCAGATAGGGGTACAAACTATAATGGTGCTAATAATTATCTCAAGGAGGTAAATCAGTTTTTAATTAATAACGAATTATTACTTCAGGAGGAATTTAGGAACCAGAACATCAAATGGGAATTCAATCCGCCAGCTTCACCTCATATGGGGGGATTATTTGAAGCTGCTGTCAAAAGTGCAAAAAATCTATTGAAAAGAGAGGTAACCGACACTATTTTAACATTTGAGGAACTCACTACAGTATTATCAAAGGTAGAGGCCATTCTTAATTCACGCCCACTTGTACCAATGTCAGATGATCCTTGTGATCTTGAAGTATTAACTCCAGGTCATTTCCTAATAGGTCAACCACTTGTAGCATTACCAGAGGTATATTGGAAGGACACTAAGATGTCGAGTAATTCCACTTTGCCCCACCAAGCCCGCCACCCTGGTGTGGCAAAGTGGACTGCCTAAAATTTTGCAGTGGAATATGCCCCACTATTCTGATTTGATGGGGCGGATAACACTAGCATAAACACTTTGTGGATTCTGCCCCACTAGGGTTGGCACCTCAGGATTTGTTTTTACATTTGTTTGTAAAAAAAATAAATGTAACCACTGACGTTAGGATTTGACAAGTCTGAGACAAGCAAACGTAAATCTAAATACATCAAAATGGTTATTTAAACAGTGTATTAAGGTTCTACTTTTGTAAAAAACTGTCACATATTAAATCTTCCTGGATTTAAATAAATACATTATATAGTTTTGCTGTATTTATTCAATTTAGTCTGACATAGCTGTGACATTTGCTATTTGTATTCCATTTACGTTCCGATCCATCCGTTGCAAACATTAAATGATTTAAAAATATATTTAGATGTTTGCCCAGAAATTGATACATTATCACTGTTGATAACTATTAAATAACAAAAAACGAAGAATAATGTACGAGAACACTATTACTAAAGGGATAATTTAAATAATAATTATTAAAAGAAATCGTAAATACTATATTACTAGTATCGAAACGTAACGTAACCACAGATTGTGAAAGAATGCGTTCAGAAACGCTTTATGAGAGTTATAGTTTTATGTTAATTTATTAAGTCTAGTTATTAAGTCTTGTGATATGTACTTGTATTATTGTCATATTATTATTTTTTATCTTTGAATAAATCAAATACTTATTAAATAATAAAAAAATGCGTTGAAATGCATTCGAAAGTAATAAAAATATCGGAAGGATTTAAGTTTAAAAAAAAATCTATATCATTTTATCCCGGCTTCGAAAAAGTAAATAAATACTTGTAATTATAAGCTCATAAAATTAGCTACGAGTCGTATGGTTACATCACTAATTACGCCGCGAACACAAATGTCAAAATAGGTCTATTATTTTGAGGTCCTTTACGTACAAACATCATGGCTTCATTTGTTTGTTAGTATTTTTTTATTTAATCTGAGATTAAAACATGCTGTTGGAGTAAAAATGACTAAACCGGTTATGGTTCACCACTGCCTCGCCCACCGCGACTTATCGGTTGTCCTTGTCTGACATTTTTTGTTTCATTCTGTTTGTTTACAAAATAGACGGACATTTGCATTTGTGGAGTGGTGGTGAGTGGTATTGAGTTTATTGTAAGTATTTTCGTATTTATTTTTCATGGATGCTGATGATTTGTGTAGATTTTTTTTAATAAGATATTTTTTGTGTTTTTCAGCTTTACAAAAATGGCAGAAGACTCTGTAGCAGGAAGTTCTAGTGGGCAAACTGGCCTTGAATTTATAAATGATGGAAAATGTATTATTAGAGCTGGGCATCAATACTATTTCAAAAGAAAGTACAAAAATGCATCTGAAATTTGGGAATGCAAAAACAGAAGGAGACAAAAGTGCAATGGGTCGATTGTAGTGAAAGTAAGTCCCTACTTATTAGTAATTCTTTTTACTGACTCACTTTTAGTAATACGGGTCTAATACAATTTAAAATAATACATATACATATAATATTACTTGAAGTTGTGCTATGTTATAAATATTTTCTAATACCTACATTTTTTTGTTTTCAGGGAAATATACTTTTAAACGAAAAACCTCACCAATGTCAACCTGATTTTGACCGAAACAAAGTGACAAAATTAATGCAGAAAATAAAGAGAGAAATCACTTCCGCAGACGTACCAAGCATTCCAGCAACATACGACAAAAATGTAGCTTCCTTATATTTAGAAAGTAGCAACAGCAATATTGTGAGTAAAATTCCTCCATTTTGTAAAGTAAAGTCTGCATTGTATAAATACAGAAACAAAGATGCTAATGTAAAAAAAATATATTACAATACATTATCAGAAATAGAAGTTCCTGAAAAATTTCATTCTTTTTTACTTGCCAAGTATATTGACGAAGATATTTCTATTTTAATATTTTGTTCAGAGCAAGCTAAGAATTTGATGAAAACCTGCAAACATTTTTTTGGCGATGGCACTTTTAAAAGTTGCCCACAACCGTTCATACAATTGTATTCGTTGCATGCTGATTTGGGTAGCTCCGAACAAACAACAAATATTGTGCCATTAGTATATGCTCTTATGAGTACTAAATCAACCAAAGCTTACACCGCTCTCTTTTCTGTAATAAAATCACAAGATTCCGGATTGGCAACCACATAGTTTTCAGTCGGATTTTGAGGCAGCGGCTATGACTGGTTTTAAAAATGTCTTTAAATCAGCATCAATCAAAGGGTGCTTTTTTCATTTTTGTAAAGCAATTTGGAAAAAGGGGAAAGGGTTAGGGTTGACAAAATCTAAATATTTGCGAAAACAAGTAGCGCTTAGCGCAGTCTTACCCTTATTACCAGAAGAAAAGATTTTTGAAGGTTGGTTTTACATAGCCGCACAAAGCCCAGATGACGAAAAAAGTAATGAATTTAGAAAATATATGCTGCGCAATTGGCTGAAAGATAACTTTTTAAAAGTGTGGTGCGTATTTGGGGCAAAACACCGCACAACCAATGCCCTCGAAAGTTGGCATAATAAACTTAACAAAAAAATTCTTAAAAAAAGCCCCAGTTTATTAAGACTTCTTAATGTCTTATACGAAGACATAACACTTTCAATAGTTAAATCTATGCAGAACCAACCTTCCAAGCTACGCCTTGATAAATATATACAAAACGATCAGAATATACAAGATGCCCAAATGGAGCTCATAAACGGCGACATTACGGTTGGACATTTTTTGGAAAAACTAAGATAGTTTTTCCAAGAAATCTATTTTAGTTTTTCCAAAAAATGTGAACTAAACAAATACAAAATCTATGATTTTAGATGATTTTAATTCTTATAAATAGTCAGTACTCAAACTAATATAGTGGCTGTTTGTTATGATAATTATTTTGTCAACAGTCAGTATTTACCTACTTTCGTTAGGATGTTTCTTATTTGTATTAATAAGACTTTTTGCTATGTAAAATTTTATCATTCTATAATTTTAGTTTTTGTTTTTTAGCCGGAAGTAATTTCGTGGCTGTTTTTTTTGCATATAAATTGTTTTTATTCATAAGGTAATACATAAGACTGTTTTATACCATGTCGATCAATCTGTGATTCTATAATCTGTGACTCTATAATCTGTGATTCTATTTTTTGTAACAAGTAATTTAGTGGCTGTTTGTATGTACACTCGCGAGCAAAAGTATGGAATCACTTACTTGAAATTTGCGTCGCGCAATCTGAGTACTAAATTATTCTGCTAATATTAATAAAAATGGTACCATTTTAAAGTTTATACTGTTACCTTTAAATTGATACCAAATTCATTAAAATCACACCAGTATTTAAGGAGCTATCCTGGATTATGTCAAGAAGTAAGGAAAAAGATATGTTTGATAGATCACGACTTGCGCCCTATTGACCCCCTATAAAAGCACGTGTTATCGGATTTTCTTTATCAGTCTGCTTTCAAACGTTGACCGGTACACATCTCCGCTAATTTTGACCCTTGAATTTGGACGACAATGGATACTACACCTACAGAAGCCGCCCAAATCGTCGCCCTATTGCGAGAAGGGCTCAGCCAGAGGGCTGTCGCACGACAGCTCCACATAAGCCAGTCCTGTGTCTCAAAAGTTTATAAACGCTTTCGGGAGACTGGTGGCTTTATCTCGAGACCAAGATCTGGACGGCGCCGGTGCACATCGGAGAGGGATGATCGTTTTATCGTGTCAACCTCTCTTCGAAATCGACATTTGACTGGTGTCGACGTCCAACAGGAGCTCCGAAATGTTCGTGGAGTAGCTGCCAGCGAGTGGACAGTTCGTCGAAGACTTAAGCAAGCTGATTTAACTCCAAAAAGGCCAGCCACAGGCCCGAAACTGACGGCAAGCCACCGACAAGCACGTCTTCAATTTGCTCGCTCTCATCTTGATTGGGAGGTTGAGCAATGGAAGCGTGTCCTGTTCTCCGACGAGAGCAGAATGTGTTTGCATGGCAGCGACCGAAGAGGTCGGGTCTACAGGCGGCCTGGGGAACGATATGCACAGTGTTGTTTTGCTGAGACAGTGGCGTATGGCGGTGGTTCTTGTATGATGTGGGCCGGCATTTCCTTCGACGGTAAAACGGAGCTGGTTTTCGTGCCTGGCGGGGGAAGAGGAGGCGGTCTAACTTCAGACCGCTACATTACCGATATTCTGCAGGACCATGTCCTTTCTTACGCGGGATATATCGGTGATGACTTCCTCCTTATGCACGATAACGCTCGTTGTCACACTGCCCGTGCCACAACTGAATACCTCGAAGAAGTCGGTATCGCCACAATGGACTGGCCAGCGCTCAGCCCGGACTTAAATCCCATTGAGCACATGTGGGATGAATTGAAGAGGAGGGTCCGATCAAGAAATCCTGCTCCTTCAAGTGTAGATGAGCTGAAATCGGCTTTGATAGAGGAGTGGGAAGGTATCCCGCAAGAATCAATTCGGAAGCTGATTCGATCAATGAAGAACCGTCTTCGAGCAGTTATAAGGGCGAGGGGAGGGAACACAAAATATTGAAAATTAATTTTAAAGCCAATTAAAGTTTTTGTTACACAATTTTTGTTGTTTTCTTCATTCATTATTTTTTCATTATCCTTAGGTTTTCCTTAACTCCTTCACTTAATCCAGGATACCTCCTTAAATACTGGTGTGATTTTAATGAATTTGGTATCAATTTAAAGGTAACAGTTTAATCTTTAAAATGGTACCATTTTTATTAATATTAGCAGAATAATTTAGTACTCAGATTGCGCGAAGCAAATTTCAAGTAAGTGATTCCATACTTTTGCTCGCGAGTGTATATAGTTTAAATTTATTTTTATTATTTATAACGTAATCAGTAAGAAAATACCTATATCTACACAAACCATACAAAATGATGACGAATCTGTGATTTTGAATAGTTATGTAGTAAATATGTTTCGTTTTAAGAACATATCATAAGAACAAATCATTGTTTAATTTGTGATTATCAAGATTTATCTTAGTTAGTAAAATTTTATTTGTAAAAGGTAATTAATCTGTGATTTATAAACCGATTCCTTCCAGAAATAAATAGTACATTAAAATTATTTATTTATTTTTTACTTTTATTTAAACCACTTCGCTACGTATTAAATCTAAGCTTCCAGCACTAATAACGTTTTACTTACAGATATAGGTATACATTTATTTTTTTTACAAACAAATGTAAAAATACATGTTAACCTTCATACACAAATCCTGAGGTGCCAACCCTAGTGGGGCAGAATCCACAAAGTGTTTATGCTAGTGTTATCCGCCCCATCAAATCAGAATAGTGGGGCATATTCCACTGCAAAATTTTAGGCAGTCCACTTTGCCACACCAGGGTGGCGGGCTTGGTGGGGCAAAGTGGAATTACTCAAGATGTCACGCTTATCACGGTTTCAGGTTATTCAAAAAATGTATCAAACCATATGGACTCGCTGGCACTTAGAGTATTTAAGTACATTACAGGTTCGTAATAAATGGTATAATCAATCAGAAAGTGTAAATATTGATGATTTGGTTTTAATTATAGATGAAAATTCACCACCACTTCAATGGAAACGAGGTAGAGTCATTGAATTGTATAAGGTAGAGATTCAGTTGTAAGATCAGTCAAGGTTAAGACTCAGTACGGTGAACTCATAAGACCAGTGGTAAAACTGTGTAAGCTGCCAATAGATTGTAACACTAGTTAAGGTTAAGGATAAGTGTATTCATAGTTATACTATGTCAATGTTTATTGTTGTTAATATTACAATAATGTTTTCAATGTTTACAGTAGTAACATTGTTCCTTCTTCTCCCGAGGGGGCCAAGAATGTTAACGCAAATTAACATGTTTTGTATTTTTAATAAATATCAGATGTAAGTTCTAAATTCCATACCCTAATCATATTTTATCTGTATTTGTATCGAGAATTTCATTAATTACTTGCAACACTAATTCATAGATTTATTGAGTAAATTTTTGTTAGTATGGTAACACGGTAGCTCTGGAAGAAAAAAGCTACAAGTAAGCTCAATCAGCTCCTGTTCATAAATCTCATGTAAAATCGGAATTTCATAATATTATATTGTTCAAGTCGCGGTCAATTGTATGTGGATATATTAAATTCAAGTGAATTCATCAAACTTAATTATCATTTGCCACCCAATGTTCACAAACCCACTTCATACAAGGTACATTCCGGTTGCGATTCGAACCCGCCAGCCGGAGTGAACATACAGTGATCCTGAATCGCTGGGTTTTATCACTCTTATATCGACGCCTCCAAGCAATAACCCGGTAATGTACTATTACGGGGTTTATGCTGTTATGTCAAATTCGGCATCTATGGACTAGAATACACCTTCGCAATTTTTTTCAGATTTTTCCTATTGATATTTACAAAGAAATCATGACACACATGTTTATTGTTGGGAATTTAGACACGATAATATTTCGGCAAAAAACCTGTTATAGGTCTGTACGAACAAAACTATTTATTTTTTATTTTGGTAAGTTGCGATTACCGGGTTATTGGCGTAAATAATTTTCATGAAATTTTTGGTAAACGTGTTTATGGGGTTTTTGTTGAAATAATTTTAAAATACGTGTTCCGTAATATTCACTAACAATGTTATTTAAGTTTGGTATTGGCTCATTAATGTACGTAATATTTCAATACGGTCAATTTATTCCAAATTTTAATACACCTAGCTCTGTTCTGGATATTACTGTATTTGTCTAGCCGTGCAATAGTTTGTAAAGAGTGGTTGTCTCTTTCTTTTAGTTGCTGATAGACAGTAATAGATATATGCCACGCCCCCAACAAGTGTCCTTGGCCATCGGCCCGGTGCGTAAAGTTTGTTTACGTAAACAGTTGCATTCAAATCTCTGCACTAATTGCACGCAGATATTTGCGCTACGCTCGATATTGTTTGAGTTTTTGTGATAAACGGAAAGTTTACTTGTGAAGTTATTCAGTGCAAAGTGATAATGAGTTTTAGAAGAAATAGACCATTAATGAATGAACGTGTGAAACGAATGCTTCTCATGGTTGAGGACACAACAATTACAAGTAAGTACTTACTACAACTTAGTACTACTTACCTTTAAGTTAGGTATTTATGATTGTGTATTTTGTAATATTTTTGTTTACTATAGGTATGATAGGCGCCGATCAAGAGGTAGAACGTTCCGAAATAACTCCGAAGCAAAGTGAAAAGAAATCTACCAGTGCAAAGTCTGACGTCCAGGCATTATCAAAAGGTTTATTTATAGATTTTTTATTATACCTAATAACTCACTACGACTAAAAAATAATACCTACGAGTAAGTTGTATGTAACTGTGACATGGTTGTAACTTTAATTCGTCCTTACATCGGTTGGGTTGGGTCGTGCTCGCTAAATCGTGTCCGTTTCGACTGCTCGGCCACTATGTCGTAGAAAAAAAAAACTTATGTCAGCATTTCGAAGGAATTTGTAAAAGATGAACAGTGAAAACCGCAAATTCGAAGAGTCAATAATCAGAAAGTTATGTGGGTTTAACCGTGGCCGCGCAGTCCGCATGAATTCAACTGCGCGGCCACCAGTTCTCTTAAACGGAGCGTTGTAAAAGTCTAATTCCTTTTGCTAATCACTGACAGGATTTCGAAGAAAATGTAGATCATAAAAATAATGCCCTACTGTCTGTAGTTCACGACCTACATCACTCCAAAGTTTGGCCGCGCAGTCCGCACAAAGCGAACCGCGCGGCCACGAGTTTTTTTTAATAGACCTTACACGGAGCTTAGTAGAAGTCCCATTCTTTTTGCTAATTACTGACACCATTTCGAAGAATATGTAGACAGTATAAATAAATCCTATAATTAAGAACTACAAGACCTACAGAACTTAAAACCTATAATCGAAGGAAAAAATAGGGTGACCAAGATTTATAGTGTGTGAATCCAGGCTTTTTTCCATTTCAATATCATAGTATAAATATATCATCACTACACAATATACAAAGTCGCTTTTTCTGTCCCTCCCTATATCCCTATGTATAGATTTTAATGCGGTTTTTTTAATAGATAGTGATAGAAGAGGAAGGTTTATATGTATAATAATAAAATCCATTAAATAGGGGCTGTTATTTTTGATGTTTCTAACGTGATGTACAACGTTCGAAGTACTTCGCCCGCGCGTATTTAAACGTTTTTATAAACCTGTTCAGTAGTAGTTGCGCAAACACACACACACATTATTACAAACTTTCACGTTTATAATATTAGTAGGAAGTAGGATGCCTCAAAAAAAAGTATAGGGTAAAATAAAAGCTAGCTCGCAAAAGACAGATTTTTCATACTTTACATTTTAATTTTTTATTTATCGTGATATTTTGAAAAATGTACACTATATCTATATAAATTATAGCACATGTGTTATTCTGACATGTAAGCTATTTTACTGCAAAGTTTCAGAAAAATCCGTTCAGTAGTTGTTGCGTGAGAGCAACAAACACACACACACACACACACACACACATTATTACAACCTTTCACGTTTATAATAATATGAAACATCTGTCCTGTCTGCGAATGAAAGGAATGCCAAAAATATAATATCTTCCTAAAGTGTTTATTTATAAAACTTAATTATTTTATAATGATGACGTTTACCTATTGCAGTAGTCCATGCGTTTCATATCCAAGATGTAAGCTGTTTTAAATAACTTCCTAAAAAAGTCACTGTGCGCTTGCGTTGGTATGTTTTCATTCGAGAGTATAGGTAAGCACCTACCCAGTTGCGTCTGTAGCGACTCCCAAAATGGCTACAATATCAGCGGGGAGGGGTCCCGCCCTGCCCCGCGGAGCTTGACTCTGTATAGTGTTTTTATTCAGTCTCGGTTGTTACAGAGTGCGCCCGTGTTTATCAGTGCAGTGTTAGATAGTTCATAGTTATTTCATAGGATTGTATTGTGACTATACTAATTGTCTTTAATACTGTTGCTTTTATCACACAAGGAAGTTTTATCAATCAAGCGGTAAGTACTTATTCAAAACATTAATAAAATGTAATGTATTGGAACATGCGTGTAATTCCCAATTCTTTATTGCATGCCTACAGTTTAAGGTGGGTATTGTTAAATTGAAAGTTGAATACAGTGGATAATATGTTAAATTTAATGCAACATTATAACCATTATCATAAAAAAATGTTTTACCTATTCGGTAGGTCAATTCTAAGCCCTCGAAATACATTGCCAAAAGGATTGAAACTCATATGAATTCGATATTATATTAAAGGAATAAACAAATAGATACCAAATATAAAACTTCCTAGGAAATGTTCGTCCGCGGCAGACTTCCACTAAAGCGGCAAACTCGCGTCAAAGCTCGCGTTGTTACCGTAGCTGGCCGGAGGACCACTTCTTACCACTAATACATCGCATTTTTTTTCAGAACGATGGGTAGAAAAGGACGTAAACTGAGAGTCAACGAAGACAAGCTAAAAAAAATATTTATAAAATATTCCACAGACTGCATAAACACAAAAATTAAATATAATGATCCTATATTTCATACTATCTCAGAAGAAATAAATCACGATATGTCACCGCTTGCGTTGTACTCGTGGCTAAAGAGAAATTACAATAAAGTTTTTGATATAAGTACGACGACAGAAAGTTCTTTATCTTCTCCATCGTGTCGGAGCACGACATCTTCAACGACAAAAAGTGAAATTAATGATAAGCATACAAATCAATTTTCTTTCTTACTAGATGAGCATGAGTGGAAAAAAGTAGAACCAATTTCTGTTCGTTATATAAGACGAGATCTAAAAACTACATCGACACACAAGAAATACAAAACATTGCCTAAGTTCAAGTGGAGCAATCTACTCAAAGAAAAAATATGGCAGTACTCGAGACGACCTTGCACGTGGACTTTCAAGAATAAATTAATTGACTCAGAAGATAATGTGAAAATAAAAGGGAAATGCACACAATGCAGCTGCACTGTAGAAATATGTAGCGAAAAGTTAACAGACAAAACAGCAACTATAAAATGTACAATTTTTAATACAGATAACTTAGTTCCGCATAATCCAAAACTGAAATCTAAGATGTCACCATACAAAAGAAATCAACTTGCAAAGAAATTACAGTACAAATCTGCCACAGTAATTCATAAAGAAATAGCTTCAAAAGTTATTAAGTATAAAGATAATGCAATCCCTCCCATACTTCCTACAATGAACGCTCTTCGGAAAATAAAGCACGAGAAGAGACAAAGTAATCGTTTGCATGCCAATCCCATTTTAAGCCTACTTATGATGTCAATGTTGCCAAGTTTTAAAAATTTGATTCGCGAAATAAAACTTGTCCCGAATTTTTACATGTATTATTGGTCTGAAGAACAAAATCAATTCTACAAAGATTTTTTAGAAAAAAATCCACAGGAAGTAACTATCACTATAGACGCCACGGGATCTTTCTTTCACCCAATAAAACTTCCTGATGGATCAACATTAACTAAGCGACTCTTTCTATACGTTTGTATGCTAACTTCAAAAACGATAAAATCTCAAGCGATATTTCAAATGATAGCGGACACTCATACTGCAGATTCCATATCATCCTGGTTAAAAAGATGGTATAAGGAAATACATACCGCTCCTAACGAAGTTGTAACTGACGACTCGTCTGCTTTGATTGCTGCAAATGTAGATGCTTTTACAACATCTATAACAGTGAAAAACTATCTGAGACAATCATTCTTAGTGTTGAGAAAACTTAGTGTAAACTTACCAGAAGTTTTTCTTAGGTTAGACACCAGCCATTTTATTAAAAATGTTTACAATTTACCTTGTTTTCAAAACGTGGATACTCCAATTAAAATGTTTTTTATTCGATGTATTTTATTGATAAAAAGATCTGAAAGTTTTGATGAAGTCAAAATGATAGTTTCAAATATGGTCAAAATATGCACTTACAAATACTATAACACTACTAATAAAGCTTGGGACTTAGCAATGCAAAATATGAAGGAGAGATTATTCGCTACGGAAGATCCGGTCCCCGAATATGGCGGTGAAAGAGAAACTTTCTATCACGATACCTTAATAATTGAGGAAGATAATATAATGTATTGGTTTGATGAGATCGTTGAGCAACAAAAAAGCTTATTTCAGACGCCGACTGAAACACGCAACAAATATTATCTGCCCCACCTAACATCAACTTTGAGAAGATTGCTAATCAAGCTTCCATTGTGGAGTAACGTAATGTGTCCTTTGTATGATACACAAAATAAGTCGCCTACATCCTCCTCAGTAGAGAGTTACTTCAAAACACTAAAGCATTTGTTATTTGAGACTCGTACTCACAAATATAATATTGATGAGTTTTTGAATATTCATTACAATTTTCTGCAAGGAGAAACCAAAGTTAGTTTGAAGAGTCTGAATGATATTCCACACAATATTAGTTCTAAATCCCGAAAACGAAAGTTAAAGCGAGTTAAAAGCATTAGCATAAAGAAAAGAATAAAAAATGCTGCCGTGACATTCACTTCCGACTCGATATTTGCTGAGGAGCCCTCGTATACCGAAAATTGGAAGGGTGAGGGATATGAAACTCATAAAATAACATCTACTTCAATCTTATTTTTAAAAAATGGAAATGTAATCGAATCTAAACAAAATGTTTTAAACACCTGCGCGTTTGATTCTGTGTTTTTTATGCTGGCACATGGATACCAAACAAACAATTATATTCGCGAAGTCTTCAACTCTTGTGAAAATAGTTTAATTCGTGATTTTATTAATATATTAGCCCAAAATCAAAATGAAAAGGAAGCATATAAGCTAAGAGAAAACATTGTTTCACTCTATTACCAAAAAAAAAACAATTATTACGAATGTAATTGTAATATGGCTTTTGTGTTTGAGCATATAAAAGAAAGAAAAAGAAGTAAAAAATGTATTACGCCTTTTTGTAATGAGAAAAATGTAACAAGATTCATTGTGTTTCTTTCTCTCAATTTCGATATTATTAACATGTTTGGTATCAGAAGCTTAGAAGACGCCATCGTTATCGATAATTTAGAATTAAAACATTGTTTAGAATGCAATAACAAAAGCATTAAATACGAATACAAATTAAATAATATTATTTTATTTGATTTAAATGGTACTCAAAACATTATACTTAATGAAATACCACGTTATATAAAAATAACGGAACGTAAAACATTCAAGTTGATAGGTGCGTTAGAGTATGTTCTTCCATGTGTTGGCAATATCGGTCATTACAAGTGTCATTGCTTAATCGACGACCAATGGTTATGTTATGACGACAACCGAAACAAAACTCATGAAAGTTCAGTGCAGCCCATAACACTGCACAATTTAACTTATGGTCTTATTGGTAGTTAAGTTACATGATAATAGGTGAGAATTTTGCTCTAAAGTGGAGCTAAAATTAGATTTTTATTATATAGAGACTTGTTAAATGTTAGATAATAGTAGGCTTATATCGAAATTCACTGTGATTTACATGGTATAGGAATATTTTGTGATTTTATCGTAGTAAGTTTTGCTATAACGATTATAGTATGACTGATTTGTTTGTAATAAAAATATTATGATGTTAATCGATACAAAAACGTAGGTCGTTATTTCTTGATTAAATTGTAATTGTAAGTACAATAACAAATTAAACTGTGATTGGTAGGTAGGTGTAAGTTGTATAATTTTAAGTTTTAGAAATGTTGTTGTTATCGTAAGTCAGATTTTGTTTTTAAATTCTGATTGCAATATGAAAACGAACTGTGATTGTTGAATTAGGTGATTTAAAGTATACTTTAATAAAACTTTATCTACTTACAAACTTATAATTTTATGTTATATAGGTACATGATGTTGCTCTCGTATATCTAGTGTAGTTTTTAAATAAGCTACTTTTTTTAGCTTATCCACTCTACGGTCCAAGCCGCGCGGCGATTCCCCCCCCGCCGCACGGTGGATCGAAAATGGGCTGTAGAAGACATAGGATCTCGATTTCTTAAATGTTATTTTTTTTGCTAGAAATGACTTCTGCTGATCATTACTGTTCTATAAAATGTCATATGAAGTAAATGTGTGCACAAATGGAAGAGTTATAATTTTTATAAGAAAAAAATGTATGGAGCTAGTATGAAAAATCGAATTATCTCCTAAACGGCATGTTTAACCGTAATATCCTTGGAGGTGGTCATAGTTCTAATTATTTATAATTTTTTGGTTGCGGATTTGACGAAAAATTTCATGCCGTTTTTTTTTTAAAAATCGTCAAAATATTTTTATTTGTTTTTTCATATGAAACTATTCATTTTAGTGTTTATGTTGAAGAACACGGACTTTTAACTACACGTAACATAAAATAGCATCACTCCTATATTTCCGAAGGAGTTGGCAGAGGTTTATAGTACACCCACACGTAGACAACTATGTTTGAGCTAGATATTTATCAACACATCATGAGTTTTAAAACCTTTCATACAACCAAATTACCAATTGTTTACTCTTCTAATGAGTCCGAAAAGAAGTGATTAAGTAACTACACTGATTAGGTCTTCTAATGAGTCTTTATAGGTGATTTAATGATTTTCAATATCTCACGACAATGCCAACTATGGATTACATTCAACTTTTCTTGATAAGTAAGCTAATTTGTTAATTAGCAGTGCTATGAGTTCTAAGAATAGTTAGTGACAATTATAAATTTTCATTAGCTAATGAGAAGATAACGAATGAGGGTAGTTACCTAATTATTGGCGTTTTGCAATAAAAGGGCTAAAGTTTTGTTTTATAATTTAGTTTGTTCACAACTGTGTAACTGCTAACACTAAATCTGCGACTATAAAATCTTAGAATGGAAAGTTTAATCACGAATTTAGACTTGTTTGTTCTTCTACGAAGTGAGAGTACTTCATTTGATCATGAAGTATTGTTCAGTGCAGTTGTATCCCGCATAGGCGATTGCCTGTCTGACGAAGATCGTGTTGTTCTCAAAGAATTTTGTCGGAGATTTACGCGAGCCGCTTTACAAAGGTGGCAGAAATCCAACCGATTCCTTGATAATTTCAGGAGAAAGTACGAGAATTGGTTGGGAGCAAATATTGATTGGCCGAGTTTTGTGCAAACTTTAGTTAATCAAGAACCAAGTGTTGATGAGATACCAAGAGCGCCCTCAGTCTCTCCAGAACCGTTGACATCAACGTCCATTGGAACAATGACGAAAAGATCCCGTAAACCATTCGAAGATCTGGGAAGTAAACAAAAAAAGAGAAGATCTGATGAACACACAGGCGAAGATTCCAGTGAATTGGCATATGCAGCTGCAGCACGTTTAAAAGAAGAAGGGCATGGAGATATCGCCTCTGTCATCGAATACATGATGAAAAATCCTGAAGCAGCCGCTAAATTAAATGAAACGCTTAAGAAACCAGCGAAAACAATCATATTTACGTCAGAAAAGGCGCTTGGATTGCTTCTTTCGCTAAAACTCTCAAAGTGGCAATATATTACGTTGCGAGAGGCTGCCATTCGGGAAGGTGCTAAGGATATTTATCCATCTTACTATAAAGTGCAACAAACTAAGCTTGATTGCTACCCTCCGAAGCAATCAGTGACAGTTACTGATTCATCGGCTAGGATTACACTTCAAGCTTTACTTGATATCACAGTTACAAGAATCCTTCAAAGCCTTTCTAAGGAAGAGCATAACAAGCAGTTGAAGCTGATATCCAAGTGGGGATTTGATGGTGCTTCTAACCAAAGCCGATACAAGCAGAAAATGGAGGGTGAGGAAGATGACTCGAGCATTTTTATGACCTCCTTGGTGCCACTTAAACTGACAGATGGAGACAACATCTTATGGACGAACCCAAAACCATGCTCAGTTTTGTATTGTCGTCCAGTTCAGTTTACTTTTGTAAAGGAGAGTGAAGCAGTTGTCCTTGAGCTGAAAAAACAAATGGATGAAGAAATTGAGGCCCTTATCCCCACAGAGTGCAATAATAATAATAGGGTGACTCATGAACTAATGATGACGATGATCGACGCTAAAGTTTGCACTTACCTTTCTGAAGCTAGATCAAATGCATCGTGCTACCTGTGCTTAGCAAAGCCTACAGAAATGAACCGCTTAGATGCTGTAACATCAAAAATTGTGTGTTCTGACCTTTATGAATTAGGCTTGTCATCCCTACACGCCCGTATAAATTGTATGGAATGTCTGTTACACATTGCATACAGGCTCGACTTCAAACGGTGGGCAGCGAGAAGTGATGAGCACAAAGAAATGCTACAGACAAGGAAGAAAATAATTCAAAATAAATTCAAAGATGAACTCAATCTGTTGATTGATATAGTAAAACAAGGCTCGGGAACCACCAATGACGGGAATACTGCAAGAAAATTCTTTGAGTTTCCTAATAAAACCGCAGCTATAACCGGTTTGGATGAAGACCTCATCAAAAGATTTGCTGTAATTTTACAAGCAATTACATCTGGAGAGCAGGTCGATATAATAAAATTTAGAGATTATGCCCGCAAAACAGCAGAAAAGTACGTATTATTATACGACTGGTACTACATGTCGTCAACCGTTCATAAATTATTAATCCATGGGGCTGACATAATCGAGAAAAATAATATTGTGCCGATTGGGACTCTCTCGGAAGAAGCCTCAGAGTCTCGAAACAAAGATTTTAGGAGGTTTCGAGAACATCATTCGCGGAAAAGAAGCAGGCAGGATTCCAATCAAGACATTTTAAATATGCTTGTTGTTTCTTCGGATCCTTTGCTAAGTGCACAAAGGCCTAAGTTAGATGCCAAGAAAAAGCAGAGCTTTTTTGCTGAAACTCTCGACTTAATTCAATTTCAGGAAACTGAGTTCGAGTTTTTGGACATATCCAATCTGGATGCTGACTCAGAATTGGAGTCTGACAACGAGAGTGATAAGGAAAATTTGTAAAAAAATTATACATTTGTAAATTTGTATTTGAGTCTGTTTGGGTTTTTTTTTTGTAATATTTAATGATATTTTGTCTTTTTTTTTATTTATTTTACTTTATTTTACAAATGCTTAGTATTAATTCCTTCAATTAAATTATTTTGTGTATAATATAACTTTATATGTTACTTAAATAAGAGTTTGGTAATCTTTTTTTATTTAAATTAATAAAAATGTGTCAAAAAACAGCAATTTTTTTATTTAATTTTTCTTGTTTTGTGTGTTTTTAATATTTGGGTTAATAACATATCGAACTTTTTAACTTGGACACTAAAAGGGATCGTTTTACATGTAAAAATAAAAAAAAATATTTTGACGATTTTTTTTAAAAAAACGGCATTAAATTTTTCGTTAAATCCGCAACCAAAAAATTATAAATAATTAGCACTATGACCACCTCCAATGATATTACGGTTAAACATGCCGTTTAGGAGATAATTCGATTTTTCATACTAGCTTCATACAAATTTTTCGTAAAAAAATTATATTTCTTTCGTTTTTGGGCAGAATTAACTCGGGTGTCATTTTTGTACATAGTAATGATCAGCAGAAGTCATTTCCAGCAAAAAAAATAACATTTAAGAAATCGAGATCCTATGTCTTCTACAGCCCATTTTCGATCCACCGTGCGCCGGTCCGCGCATGAAATCTCACTTTTTTTTTTATGACCGCGCGAGACGCTCTCAACAAAAACGATTACTACTGAAAAACTGTTATAGCTACATTCGAATAAAAAATACTCACGGAAAGCTCAAAGAATCCAAATTTTAATTTAATTACAAGTAAATTACTCTAAATAACAATAAAGGATGAAAATAAATCATAAAGTTGGAGAAATAAAAAAGAAAGGTTTTTTTTTTTTTTTTCGAGTTTTACAAGAAAATTATAAAAGTTACTGGTTACAATTTTTTTCTATTCTAATAGTATATAATATACCCTTTAAAATGACACCAATATCTCAGTATAAATATTTAGTTTTCTGTCATGAAAAAATAAACAAAGTCAAGTACTTCTCAAAAGGTCCACTCACCAACACTGTAACGAGTTGCATTTTAATCATTTCTAGACCCCATCTCAATATATTTCGTTTGTTAATGGCTATCGTACTAATAGTGAAGAATTATCTTATATTTATTACAAAGAACCAATTAGAATCCAATTAGAATACATGTAAACAATATAGAATCATCAAACGATGATCGCGTAGTGATCATATAGCTTTTCCAGCAAAATTATTCTATGTAACCATTTTGAAAATTTCGTAGTAATGCATATTTCGTCAAGAAAATATCTTCACGTTTAATTTGATGTACAATAACAATAGAAATAAGGTATAAAAACAGCAATCTTACACATTTTACTTTGAGATCCACACACAATAACAGTTTGTTGACAAGAAAGTCAAACTGTCACTTTCACTTTTTTTTTTCTAAATATTATGTTTTCCTTGCACAGGTTAAATTTACTCGCGCGGATGACAAATTTCATATAGCGCCATCTAGTATTTTGTTACTGTACGACTATCACCGGAATTTAGTGCTGTACACGTTTAAAATGAACGATTTCGTTCGGGGAATGTATTCCCCATGGACAGTTAAGGCAATAGTTTTTTGGGGGAATGTAGTACCCTTGGACTGTTCAGTGGTTAGATAGTTATGATCTTAATCGTTACAACAACGAAAATAAGCAATTATTTTTTAAATTGTAATTATAAATATGAAAACGAATTGTGATTTTTAAATTATGTGATTTATAGTTTATAGTAATATTATGTTTTATCTATTACTTAAGAAATAGAAATATAAATCAATCGATGACATTTTTTTCTTTATATCCTTTTAATTAGCTTCTCTACTCAATTTCAAACCAAAAGACTAAAACTATTTGCATGTTACGATAAAAAGTATAGAAATATACGTGACAATGAAAACGTCTTATATGGGAATATCTCGTCAGCGCATCGTAAATCATGGTCACCCTTCTTTTAACTCTAGTTACAGGGTATAAGTTCTGTAACTCGCGATTTTCAAACATTAGAACTTCATTCATGATGTTTACAAATTCTTCGAAATCGTATCAGTGATTAGCAAAAAGAAAGACACCTGTACCAAGCTCCGTTTAAGCTCCACTTTAAGAAACACGTGGCCGCGCGGTTCGCCATTACGTGAGTGTTGTGGAACGAGAAGTCCAAACTTTAGAGCTATATTTTTACAATGTATTTTTTCTTCGAAATCCTATCAGTGATTAGCAAAAAAACTTAGACTTTTACAACGCTCCGTTTAAGAGAACTGGTGGCCGCGCGGTTCGCTTTGTGCGGACTGCGCGGCCAAACTTTGGAGTGATGTAGGTCGTGAACTACAGACAGTAGGGCATTATTTTTATGATCTACATTTTCTTCGAAATCCTGTCAGTGATTAGCAAAAGGAATTAGACTTTTACAACGCTCCGTTTAAGAGAACTGGTGGCCGCGCAGTTGAATTCATGCGGACTGCGCGGCCACGGTTAAACCCACATAACTTTCTGATTATTGACTCTTCGAATTTGCGGTTTTCACTGTTCATCTTTTACAAATTCCTTCGAAATGCTGACATAAGTTTTTTTTTTCTACGACATAGTGGCCGAGCAGTCGAAACGGACACGCTAAATCAAGTGCAATAGGATGTTGTACTTTTTTTTATTATCGTGGTAAAATAATCAAATGAGTCCTCCCGCTTACTGTCATACTCTTACTGACTAAAATCCACGGTGATCTTTCAATAATCCTTTACGATCCAGGGCCACGGTTACCTGATGAGTCAGTCCCACGACTCCGGCAGGCTTTGGTCCTCTAAGGAGGCCCCGTCAGTTTGCTGACAGCATTTTTTACTTAAGAATTTATTTTTAAAAAGGAGGGCTTTTCAATTATTACTCTGTAGTTTTACACGATACATAAATACCTTCTATTCACGTAAAATGATCAGATATATTTTAAATTCGGTGCCAGCTAAATCTAACAAATAGGTACATAAATGCAGGGTTATGATGTACCTAGGTATATGCAAACTGATATTTTTTTTAAGGGTTGTTTTAGTTTATTTTTACCATTTCAGATACAGATTGCAATATTATTGCAGTTGATACCGATTCTAGTGTAAAAGAAACTTACCAATCAAGTTCTGTCAAGATATGAGTTACGAGGTACGTATTAGAACGTAAACATAAATAATTTTAATCATTACATTTTTTCTTTATAACAATGCGTAACATTATATGGTGATTTAATTTTATTTCATAATTCCATAAATGAATTCAATAAAATAACTCGGGTAATTTTATTGATTACAGACAGAACGGAAAAAAAATACGATGATGCTGATCAGGAATCCGATGAAGATTTTTCGCCAGACGTCTCGGAATATATTCCGAGTCCAAAGATATTGAAAAGTCCATTAAGTAGCGTTTCAAGTCTTAGCGGAGACTCTGCATGTATTAATAAAATTATAGCATTTCCAGAAAATATTAGCACTCCTTCAACAATTTCTAATCTATCATTGTATTTAACCAACGCTGATTTCGTGGCTTCTCCATCAGAAATATATAATATAGCCACTATAGATTTATCACAACCAAGTATTGAAAAGGAAAACCAATCAAGACCAAACATAAGAAAAACAATAAGTAGCCAAGAAAATATAGATGACACGTTAAAACCAGATGAATTTTCAGAAATTAATCACAATGAAACATTTACCGGTAGAACTTCAAATGATTGCTCACATGCTAAGGAAGTTGTAGCTGACAATGAGGATAGTCCTAGCTTATTAAGGAAAATTAGTAGCGAAAACGAAATCAATGAAACTTTAAGACTAGAGGAGTGGTCAGAAAGTAACAATGACACAACATTGACCGGTAGAACTTCTAATGATAGCTCACATGCTGCAGAAGTTGTAGCTGACAATGAAGATAGTCAAAGCTTAATACGGGACAATAGTAGCGAAGAAGAAAACAATGAATCTTTAAGACCAGAGAGGCAGTCAGAAAGTAACAATGATACAACAACAGGCGGAAGAACTTCAAGCGATTGCTCGCATATGGTGGCCGTAGAAAGCGAAAAAAAACTGACTAGGAAACGCAAGCAGATAAGAACAGAGTGGCGTAGTAAGAAAAATAAAATCCTGAAAAATTCCGGCAAAGCCTACGAAGGGTGCAATTCAAAAAAAAAATATCCTGAAAAAACGATAGGCTCCCCATGTGCGTGTAAAAAGGGTTGTAGCCAAAAATTCAGTCAGTCAGAAAGACAAGCTATATTTGACAAATATTATAGTCTGGCTGATCACGAACGTCAATGGTTGTATATCGGAAGATGTGTTCAAGCACAGACTATTAAACGAATGACGTTAGACCGCAAAAACAACCGCACACAAACTTTGAATTATTTTTTCCATAATTCAAATAATGAAAAAATTCCTGTATGTAAAAAATTTTTTTTGAAGACTACAAATCGGAGAATATGTTGTTTATACAGCAATGGAAAAAGTTCTGAGAGCAGATGAAGGACTTCAAGATAATCGGGGAAGACATAATAATAGGCCTAAAAAAATGAACACTAGTACAGAAGCCACAATTAAAACACACATTGAATTATTTCCTAAAGTACAGTCGCACTATACGAGAGCGACTTCAAACCGAGAATATCTTTCAGAAAACTTGAATATTTCCAAAATGTATCGCTTTTATACTGAGTGGTTTACAGAACAAAATTACAGTGATGTTGTAATGGCAACAAAACGACAATACGAAACAGTTTTTAACTCCCAATATAACTACTCATTTTTCAAACCAAAAAAAGACCAGTGCCTTTCATGCTCCATTTATGAACAATCAGACGACTCTATGAAAACTACCCTTGAAGAAAAACAAAGACTCCATTTAGAGAGAAAAGAAAAAGTAAGATCATTAAAGAAAGAAGAAATAGAGACAGCTGATAAAGGTAATATGACAGTAGCAATATTTGATTTGCAAAAAGTGTTGAGTGTGCCTCAATCTGAAGTAGGCGTATTTCATTATAAAAGAAAATATCCATGCTACAATTTTACTGTGTTTGATGCAGTACGAAAAATAGGATACTGTTATGTATGGCATCACCAAATCGCTAAAAGAGGCAGTTCAGAAATAGGAAGTGCTTTGTTATCTTTTTTTAAAACTGAACGTGAGAAAGGTATAACAAAGTTTTCATTATATTCGGATGGATGCTATGGGCAGAACAAAAATCGTTACATTTTCGCCCTTTATTTATATGCCTCCAAACTTTTTGACATAACCATAACCCATCGTTTTTTTGAAACTGGACACAGTCAAAACGAGGGAGACTCCATGCATGCATGCATAGAAAAAAACTTAAAAAATAAAGTTTTATATACCCCTGACCAAATTTATAATATTATTTTAAATTCAAAGATTACTGGCGAAAAATATAGGCTCAAGGAATTACAGCAGTCCGAAGTTTACGATTTAAAACCACTGGTAGAAGACAGGTATTGGCGGTGCGATAAAGATGGAAATGTGATCCGCTGGGCTGATGTCATGGAGGTAAGCGTGGTCGATTCACAAGCAAATAAGTTGTTTTTTAAATATAATTTTGAAGACACTTATTCAGAGCTTGATCTCAACAACACTCCCTCTACCTCAGCTAGACGAAGAGGACGAAAGCGTGCGAGCACTCAAGAAGCAGCTGTATTGGATAATGTGCAGTTGCAACGCGCATACCACCAACGTATACCAATAAGCCAGGCTTTGTAAGCAGACCTTTTGAGTTTATGTAGAAGTGGAGCTATTCCTCAGAGTTACCATTCTTTTTATCAATCCTTGTCCTGTTCTGAAGCGGGAAACGAAAATATTTCTGAAGAAGAACTAAATTGAAGAGTTTATGTAGCTCAAAGTTGATTACAGGATCTGATTTTTATTGGATTATTTTTATTAATGGATGTTCACGTTGAATTAAAGTGTTAAATTACTTTCTGTGATTATAATAAATAATAAAATTACTTATAATCGAAATTATTGTATTTTTTCGTTTATTATCTTCAAATATTACATTTAAATTTAAAAATGGTATCGAGTGGAAACAATAACACTGTTTTTATAATTTTCCTCTTAATAACTATGTTATTTATCAATACCTTTTTTATAATTACTTGACATTACCACAATAACTCCGTACGAACAAGTTATCTATCAGCCATCAAATAAAAAATAACGCCGTAGAAGCCCATAATGTAATGTTATGAAATATTTTATTTCATAAATTTACTGCAATAACCCCGTAAGTAGTATTACTGTAATATTGTATGTATAAAATTTCAGGTATTATTTATTTTCATAAATAACTAGGTTTTGAATAAAAGGATTTTCATATCAATGGCACAGGTAGACTTCGCAAAAAATTGCTTTCATTTAATACATCAATGACTTCAATAGTCCCACTCGTTCAAAAGATATTTGACAAAATCAGTAAATCTTTTCTCCTGTAAAATTTTGATTTTACGATTACCGGGTTATTGCTTGGAGGCGTCGATATGCTTTCCATCGATGGCACCAACGCAATTGGGATAGTTTGCATTTTCATTGAAACCTTTTGCTATTTCAAGCCACCTCTCTTCATTTAATTCTGGAAACGATGACTGTCTCATATTCTCCCAAATCGCCATGCAAACTTTATATATGATATCTCGGACAGATGTATGTCCAATCCGATAATTATGACTCAATTCCATTAGAGAACATCCTGTAGCAAGATATCTGTAACAAAGAACAAATATAATTTTCAGGTAAATCTCTACAGAGCAAGTGGAAGAACATCAGGACTAGTTACAGCAGGGAAGTAAAACGCAGAGCTGGTGTTAAAAGTGGATCAGCAGCTTCGCGCAAGAGTCCATACGTATATTTCGAACAACTTCATTTTCTTCGGCCCACCGTACTAATGAATGAAACTCAAAATAGCATGGATGAAACACGCACTGCCGAAACCAACGTTAACAGCGGTAGTACTCAAGGTGAACGACCTGTTTCCAAAAAGAAGAAGACAAGTGACGACGATAATTTGGTGCAGGTATTAAGGGAAAGTATTGTAATGAGAGAAGAGCGTGAAAGAGAGCAAGAGTCTGATTCAGATAGACTATTTATGCTTTCACTTCTAGATGATTTTAAAAACATCCCGAGACATCGTAAGCTTTCTACAAAAATGGAGTTAATTGAAGTTATAAAAAGAGCTCAGATGGAAACTCACGATTCCGAATTTAGTCCGTATCGCCAACGTTATGTTGATTATGAACCAGGGACTTCGGCCGCCAGATCATATAGACCACAAACATCGTTCAGTGGACAATATCGCCAAGGTCAAGGATACTCAACTGAATATGGACCGGAAACCACAAGCAGTGGGCAGTATCGCTATGGATACTCGACACACTCGAATTATAGACCAGAAGCCTCGACCACTGAAAGCCGCCGTGGATATTCTACGGCTGTTCCAGACAGGCAAGACAATACTGTTTATACTGATGCGTTATCACCAACTGACACAAATGCAACAGATATGTCTCAGGGTTCTGAATTACTAGAATTATTTACTACACAGGACAACTTGAACTAGGTAATTCATTACCATACATGTAAGAAATAAATAATAAATGTTATGACTAATTAACAATATCTTTCATTTTCGTACTCACCTCAAAGTTATCACCAGTTTTTCTTCAGGACTTATACAAGCTCGCATAGGAGTATCAATGCCCTTGATTGAATTTCGTATTTTTTCCAAAAGGTTATCAAACGATTGCACTGACATCCTCGTGTAGTTAAAAAACCGGTCTGGGAATGCGCGAACATCTTTGAAATAGGTTTGGAATAAGCCTTTTGAATGTCTTTCTAGAAAAAGAGGATGAATCCAGTGTCTTTTCTTTGTTTTGCGTTTTTTACGAGATAGGTAAGCAATAATTATAAGTTCTTCCACGTCCATATCGCTCGACGGAAGGATCTAGACTAGTCGTTGATTGGCTGCTATAACTGGCTGCGCAAATATTCTGGTTGCCGCAGCCTGGCTGCGCAGCCAGGCTGCCCAGTGCGCGGGGGCCTTTAGAATCTGATGAAGAGACTATCCAAATAAGTACCGCAAAACTTCAAAGGATCTTAGAAAACTTTGATGAGCCTAACGATGGACCTTTACCACCTACACCCGATCCACCTAACAGCCCAGCATCCCTTGAAATTCAACCCTCTGTTGAATGTCAACCTAAACCATCAGTCGAAAGTGATCGCCCTAGACGAGTAGCAAGAGCCCTTGATTTACCTAGTTCCTCTAGTACGCAGCAGACTTCAAGGACAAGACCAGAATTACCAGTAGATAATACTCATCCAAATAGCCCAGCATCCTTTGAATTTCAACCTTCTATTCAAAATAATCGCCCTACACGAGTAACAAGATCCCAAGATTTACCCAGTTCTACTAGTACGCAGCAGACTACTTCAAGATCAGCATCTCCAGTAGATAATACCCATTCAGATTCAGAAACTGACGATTCAGATGGCGGAGAGGAAACATGGAAAAAGACTAAGTGGACCACCTTTCGACCGGACCCTAGCGTTTACGATGAAATTCCATTGCAGCCCGAAAATATGTTTAGCAGCCGTATTAGACCTGTGACTTTGTTTGAAAAATATTTTACTGATGAGGTATATGATTTGATAATATATCAAACAAACTTATATGCTGAACAGAAGAATGATGCAAATTGGACAAAATTAGATAAAAAGGAACTGAAGGCTTTCTTGGCTATTTTTATAATAATGGGGTACAACATCCTGCCTTCGATGGACCTTTACTGGTCTACAGACCCTGGATTCCGAGTAGACGAAATCGCAGGCATTATGACTATAAAACGTTTCAAGAAAATATTGCAACATTTACATCTAAACGATAACACCCAACATCCCGAAAGGTCAAGTGAGAACTATGACAAACTTTACAAAGTTCGCCCGTTATTGGATCTTATAAATCACGCTTGTCAAAAGAATGCCAAAGATTCCTCATCTCAAAGTATTGATGAATCTATGATTTTGTTCAAAGGGCGGTCTTCGATGAAGCAGTATATGCCCCTCAAGCCCATCAAAAGGGGTTACAAAGTATGGTGCCGATGCGATAGTAATACTGGCTACTTATACGAATTTTACATCTACACTGGAAAATTAGAAGTGGGTACAGAAGAAGGATTAGGATTCAAAGTTGTGAAGATGTTGACAGAGAAACTGATAGATAAAGCATTGGAGGAATTTCATGTCATTGTGACATTTGATAATTTCTTTTGTGACTACAGTATAATGCAATATCTTTATGAGAATGGCATCTTTGCTACAGGAACCGTACGAAGGCACAGAAAAGACCTGCCCAAACTTGTAAAAACTAACCCGAAGCTTCAAAAAGGGAAGTACAAATGGAGAGTCAAGGGCAATGTATCTTGCCTGATTTGGAAAGATACTAAAGATGTCCTTCTGATGAGTAATGCATTCCATCCCAAGTCTGGCAGAACGACTATTTTACGGACTCAAAAAGATGGCACCAAGACAGCAATTGACTGCCCTTTAGCCATAAAGGAGTACACGAAAAGAATGGGAGGGGTAGATCGCTTCGACCAGCTAAAAGGTACCTACTCAGTTGGCAGACGGAGTAAGAGATGGTGGGTCCGCATTTTCTACTTTCTTTTAGATACAAGTATAACTAATGCATACTTGTTGTATTGCCAAAACAGAAATGTGACAAAACTCTCCACTCTTGAATTCCGAGTATCTGTTGCTAGAGGACTGGTCAGTGGATTCTCGAACAGAAAACGACGTTCTGGTCTGGTAAATTACGTCTCCAGAAAGAAATCTTGTTTATCGGAGAACCGTCAAAAGTCCTTACACGTTATTGCCGAAGAAATTCGCTACACCAACGTTGGGGACCACATGCCGGTGGAATTGCCGAGCTACAAGCGCTGCAGAATGTGCAGCACTAAAGAAAAGGACAAACGTTCCAAAATAATGTGCTCAAAGTGTGGAGTTGCCCTTTGCATATTACCATGCTTTACTGCGTTTCACAAGGAATAAGTAATACAACATCAATCCGCTTCAATCAGACTTGGTGCCTATGACACCTATCACCTACCTACGTATCACGGGCAGAGGGAAGTGACTTCCCACCATGTTTTTTTTTTTTAATTTCATTTTTTTTTTCATTTTCTGAAAAAGCATAATAAAACTAATGTAAAACCATAATTACTTTTATTTTTCCGCCCCTAGATGCTTATGCCTTATAAAGGGTTAATAATATTTAGATGCCCAGTCCAAAAACCCTTCATTTGAAAAATATTCTGCGAATTCTTTTCTTATTTCTTTCCCATCATCTGTCAGGGATTCACATGCTTCAAGTGGTGTTAATTGCTGCTGTTCTAATCTCCATTGTCCATCGATACGTGTACCAGTTAGGGCGCGTACACATAGAACATCCGTTTTACAGGTCCGTTTAAACGTATATGTTATTAGCGTATGTAGTTGTATGAGCGAGTTCATACAGAGTACAGTATTCCGGATCCAGTAAAAAATACTGATCCGACAAAATAAGCAGCAATCCGTTTTACAGGTCCGTTTAAACGTATAATTATGTATTAGCGTATGTAGTTGTATGAGCCAGTTCACACAGTATTCCGGATCCAGTAATACTATACTAATCCGTTTTATCGGATTGAAACCGCACGAGGCTTTGCACGGGGGTGCGCGGGGTGCGATGTGCTACACACAGCCGCCATTTGCCGGTTTCATTCCTAGAGTAGTGCACGTGTCCAGTGCTATCATAATCATGGCAAGCAAGGCGTTTGAAAAATATGTTGAGCAAGAAGTTTTGATAAATTGTGTTGAAAGTAGACCAGTTCTTTGGGACAAAACACTGGAGATTTATAAAGATAAAATTGCAAAAACCGCAGCTTGGCGCGAAATATGCGGTATTCTAAAGGAGGATTTTGAAGCTATGGAACAAAAAGAAAGACAAGAATTTGGTAAGTATTTATTTTATATTGTAATGGAGACATTGTTTTTTATTTTAAATAGCTTCATTCTGCCAAGAAACTGACCCAGATTCGGACACGAAATAGTTTTCGAATTCCGTTCGAACTGAATTTGCAGTTCGACCACCTCGTAGCGTTTCATCATCAGGTAGGCTATTGAAATGAAATGCTTCAGATTCGGATGTGTTGCCATCCTTTAAGCCCTCTTTTTCCCTTACAAAGTTGTGTAGAACGGTACATGCCTTAACTATCCATATAGCTGTTGTTTTGTTGACGTCTAGAGGCCGGTGGAATACTCTCCACTTATTAGCAAGAATACCAAATGCACATTCAACGTATCGTCTAGCTCTGGTCAAACGATAGTTATATATTCGCTTATTTACGTCTAAATGCGTCCCGCTAAATGGCCTCATTAAATTTTCGTGTAAACCGAAACCTTCATCGCCGATTATGACGTAGGGAACTCTCGTTTCTGAGCCTGTTATTAATGGGCAAGATTCTGGTATTTGTAAACTGCCATCTAGCATCATTTTCCAAAATGTCGACTCCTTGAATATTGATGAATCGCATTCTTTTCCATACGACCCAATACTAACATATAGAAAACGATAGTCAGAGTCTACGATCGCTAATAATATGATGGAAAAAAAGTCTTTGTAATTTAGGTACATTGAGCCACTTTTTGCTGGTTTTCGAAGTCTGATGTGTTTACCGTCCACTGCTCCTAAACAGTGGGGAAAATTTGCTTTTGTGTCGAATCCATTTGATATATGCTCCCATTCACTCACTGTTGTAGGAAGTCGCATAAACTCGTCATTCAAGTTGTTCCATATGCATCGTGTAACTTCCTTAATAATGTTGCTTATAGTTGACACACCGACACGAAAGACGTAATAAAGTTCTTGAAATGTACACCCAGACGCTGCATACCTAAAAAAAAAAAATTAATCAATTACTATATTATTACACATATATTGACTTCCCATACAAAGTAACGTTAGTGACTGTAAGGGTTTAGTTTTAGTTAATTTTGTCTATTACTGATTATGTATATGTCTATGTTTCGTAGAGGTACTTCTCTATGGTCAGACTATTAAAGATGGCTTGATGAATAAGTCTTGTTTTATTATAAAACTATAAAATATTATAGTGACCAACAAATTTTGTATGGAAAGTCGAAATTTTTATGAGAGTTTTTAGCAAAGTCGTAAATCAAAACTCATACTTATATATATAGTACATAAATAAAATAAAATTAAACTGAACTGAACTAAATTATAAAATTACCTAATTAAAATAAATTGATTTAAACATTAGTAATACTTTTTTGCTTCCCATTATTTACTGACCGATTAGTTCTTGCACTGTCAATTTGACTTATCCACTGACCAATTTGGTAATTAATTACTGACAAGTCTATTCTACCTTCTTATTCGCCTTTCACTTACTAAGCTATTGACAACCATCTTATATTATTATTTACTTGCTTCAGGAAAATATGTTATAAAAAAATGGAATTCGACTAGAGATGCCTGGATACGAACATTGAGTGAGAAAAAGAAATTGAAGAAATCTGGAGCTGCTGCCTCAAATACCAAGCCTTACAAATATCACAATCAAATGTTATTTTTGAAAAAAGTTGTCACCCCAGGTGATACACACGAGAACGTCCCTGCTAATGACAACATCACGGAAACAGTAGAAAGTAATAAAGACAACGAAGATGAACCTGATCAGATTACGGAACAAAGTGGTAGTGACAGACAAAAGGAAAGACAAAATTTAGCCCCGCCGCAACGCAAGGCAATCAAAAGAAATGTGAATGAAGTAGACGCCAAAATGATTGAATACATGAATGATCAGTTAAAAAAAACTAAAAATGAGTTTGAAGATCCCAATTTATCGTTCTTCAAAGGTATTTTGCCGCAACTGGCTTCACTTAATGGCGATCAAATTTTAGAATTTGAGTCTGGAGTGATAAACCTTTTACAAAATATTAAAAGTAGAAGATATGGTCAGTCAAACTACGAGTGGCCTCCATATTCACAAAGTTCTAGCACTCCTCACTACCACACCCAAGGTTATTTTAGTAGGCCACATCATCTTGACTCTACACCATCAGTAGAAGGTTCGCCATCAGTAGAATCTACATTCAGCCAGGAGTCAGACTTGCCAGATCTGTCTATGTTTTGAAATAAATCTTCATTTTTGTAAACCTTTTTGTCATTTTAAATTTTAATTGATAATAACAAAAATTAAAGTTCTTACCTTAAAAATATCGCTAGTTTTACTTCAGGGCACAAGCTTTTCCTCCAGTTTGTGTCTTTCTTTTTTAAATCCTTTTCTAATCGTTTAAGAAGGTCATCAAAAGTAGACGTCGTCATTCGGAAATAAGTAAAAAATTTAGATTCGTCTTCTTTCAGCTGACGCACAACAGCACCACGACAAAATCTTTGCCTTAATAGTGGATGTATCCAATAACGCCGGGGCTTCCTCCGCCGCAGACGACGATAGTACCAATACAACACGACAACGTCCATTCTCGTAGAAAGTAGGCGATACACTGAAGAACGAAAGTCCAGTAGCGTCGGATCTGTTAAAATCGGTCCTGTAAATGCTGTGTGAATATTACCTCCAGTAGCGACGGATCAGTTAAAAAGGATCCTGTAAAACGGATGTTCTATGTGTACGCGCCGTTACTATGTCATCTCCATCATAGTATTGAGATGGAGCGTAAATCATGCTCGATTCAGTTTTTCTTATAAAATTATGCAGTAGCACGCATGTCATAATTAAAGTAGTAGTTTTTTCTGGATCTAATAATATTGTAGTTCGTAAAACTCTAAATCTGGCTGACAAAATCCCAAATGCGTTCTCTACTGTTCTCCTCGCACGACTCAGTCTATAACTGAAGATTCTTTCCTTAGAATTGCTATCCTGTGGTCCTGGAAAAGGTTTTAATAAGTGTTTTTCTAAAGGGAACGCATCATCTGTTACGAACACATAAGGAACAGGTTTGTTTCTGCCTGGTAGTGAGCTGTCACTGGGTATTTTCAAACTATTGTCGTTAATTTTATTTCGAAATTTTGTGTTTGCGAAAACTCCGCCATCACTTATGCGTCCTTGGCAGCCAATATTCACGTACAGAAAGTTGTATTCTGCGTCCACTATCGCTAAAAGTACAACGCTGTAAAATCCTTTATAGTTGTAATATTCACTGCCGCTATCAATTGGCTTTTGTATGGCTACGTGCTTTCCATCGATACTTCCTAAGCAATTTGGGAAATTCCATTTTTCTTCAAATGAATTTGCCACGTGTAGCCACTCTTGAGGTGTTGTTGGTATCTGGAACAAAAATAGAAGACTAAGAAATAGGCGCGAAAAATAAATTTATAACTCGTTATTCTAACAAATTTTATTGGATATTTTTATTAAGTATGAAATATTAATAGAATACACTATAAAAAAATATGATTTCAGTTAAGGGTTGTTAAGTAATAGAAAAAGAAAATCGCGGTTATAGATTTTTTTACAATTTTAGCTAATTTGACGCGCCTATAACTTGAAATTATCGTTTAATTCTATTCTTTCAGGGTAACGAAGAAAACAGAATTGCTTCAGAAAACACTCTCAGTTTGAACGAAACAGGAAATACTGTCACTGATGAAACTACGGGCACGCCTTTCGCCACCCCAAAACCATTTCGGAAAAGAAGACGGCCTGAAGTAGAACAAGATCCAACACAACAAGAAGCTGTAAATATTTTACAAAGAATGTACGAATCTAGAAAAAGCAGGGATGAAAATGACGCATTTGGAGAGTATGGCTCGATGAAACTGAAACAAATAAAAAATAGTCATGCTAAGAATACTGCTCAACATCACATTAACAATATTTTGTACAATGCGACAATGGGACAATATGATTTTCCAACAACCTTTACAGACCCAACCGCTAGTAGTTCCTGGGGATACAACTCTGAACCAAATCTATCCACTTTTTCGGAAAATAATGCTGACTGTAGCTCGAGAGGATACTACACCGCACCGAGTCCCTCGGCTTCATTTGAAACCAGTTCTTCGGATAAGTCCAGGACACATACTCGTACCAGCGCAAGAACACAGAGTCCGTCTAATTTATCGGAATCAAGCCAAGATTCGACCCAATCATTAAACGATTTGTTGGAATCAATCAAAAATTAAAAAATACATGTTTGGTTTGTTAATTATTAAAAAAATTATTAGTAAGGTAAGGTAGGTACCTAAAGTATGATTAGATTAGATCATATTAAAAGTAAATAAAAAAATAATTAAAAATGTTGTTTGACTTACCTGTATGTATTCCTTTAAAACCTCATTGAGAGCCTCGCACACTTCTGGTACGATAATAGATATCACTTGGTCTGACAACTTGAACACATTTCCAAGACTTTTATTGCTACCAGTTGCCAAAAATCTTAACGTTACCGCAAGTCTTTCCGTCACACTTACAGATTTTCTAAATGTAGTGTCTCGTTTGCCTATTTTTGCCCCAATTAAATTTTGTAGATATTCAAATTCGGAACTGTTCATTCTTATAAAATCTTTTAAGCAACTGTCAATACCCAAATCCTTGAGATAGTCTGTGGCACTATATTTTCCTCTAGCTTTTAGCGTTTGGCGCATCCAATAAGAGCGTTTTTTCTTCTTTTTTAAACAAAAAATAAAAGCTATTCCAATGAGCAAATCTTCTTCCATTTTCGTGTAGACGTCCTCGGCCCTCAGAAGGCGAAACCAAACTGCGAGCCAATACTAGATGTTATAAAATGTTTAAACATTTTCCATCAATGTAGGAGCACTTATAACATGTAACAGTTTCTAACAAAGTGCAACAATTGTTAACATTTGTTAGTAAATGTTTTGGTGTTATAAAATGTTTACAAACATTTTATAACGGCAATGTGGGAGCACCTTAAGTATCTCCGTTTGTATAGAAAACACGCACAGTCCAACACACAGGAAATGCATCCACGCGCGTTTCATTCAGATCACAGACACGCAACATGCAGCGTGACGCGGTGCAGTGTGATAATCGCCTATCCGTGACGCACTTTTTAGTCTGTGAAAATAGAACCTATGCAATTATATGCAGTAACGCACACGACGCGCAAAAAGTCCGGCGCACAAAAAATCCGTGTTACGTGCTGGCCACGGACAATTCGCTATAGCGAAAATTCGCGCGGCGCGACCGGCGGCGCGTCTTGCGAATGAATCAAATGTATGGAAATGTACTGGGCATGCCACGCGCAGCGGCGACCAGCGAGACGACCGGGGAATTTCCCCGAGCGAATCGCGCGGCACGACTAGCGATCGAAACAAATGTATGAGTTATTACGGCGCAGGCCACGGAGTCGAGCGGCAGACGCGGCGACTACTGCCGGAGCGAACTTAATTTAAAATAGTTTGTTTTTTTTTCGCGAAAATGGAGACGGAAGCTTTTATTGCAGAAATTCTAGCTAGACCAGCTATTTGGAAGTCTAGCCACCCGCAACATAAGTTTAAAAATGTTGTGAAAAAGTTGTGGGAAGAAATAAAACAGCAATTTCTAGATTCTGATGGTGAGTATTTATTTTTATTCCCCGACGCAAAAACGACTTCTACTTTTTTAGAGGTTTTTTTTTGAGTAAGGGGTTTTTAGATTTTTAGATTTTTAATTTAATTTATTAACAGGTACCAATAAATATTTATCAATAGTTTACAAAGTAGTCTTTGAAATTATTTCTTATATCTATGGCTTGCAATGAAGCTCTATTATTACGCCGTGACGTTATAATCCTCCTAGACCTAGTTCTCGATCTCATGTGTCGCCGAAAATCGGGATCAGAATTTCCATCTCTTTCTCTTACAATATTATGTAGCAGACATCCAACCTTAATTATAAGTTTTGCATGTTTTGTGTCAGTCTCGATTGCTTTGAGGAAAATGCGCCATTTATTCGTCATAATACCATAAGCACACTCAATTGTCACTCTGGCTCTTGATAACCTTTTGTTAAAAATTCGTTTCGAATGATCTAAATTGCTGGATGGGAAGGGTCGCATAAGAGAAGGTTTCAGTGGGTAGGCTTCGTCACCAACCAGGACGTGTGGGCATAATATATTTGATCCAGGCAACGTTTTCGGCGGTGGTAAATTAAATCGATTGTTAGTAAACAACTCGTTAAGTTTAGAAAAATGGAACGTGCCTCCGTCACTTTGTCTTCCCCTTCCACCGATCTCAATTACAGAAAATTTGTAATCAGCGTCGGAAACTGCTTGTAAGACCAATGAAAAAAAATGTTTATAGTTATAATATTGGCTTCCGCTTCGTGGGGGCTTTTGTATTCGAAAATGTTTCCCATCAATGGCTCCTATACAGTTAGGAAACTGCCATCTTAAGAAAAAGTTATCAGAAATTCTCGTTAAATCTTCACTGGTCAGTTTTGGTGACATATGCTGATTGACGAATTTATTCCATATTGCCTTTAAAGTTTGATAAATCGTTTTAGCAACGGTACTTCGGCCTAGAGAGTATGAATGAGCCAGAGATTTAAAAGTCATCCCAACTGAGAGAAACCTGAAACAAAAATATTTTCTATAAGTATATACACTATACAGTCAGCTATAGGGGATATCCATAAATTATGTCACATATTTTGAAAATTTACATCTGAAATTATTAAATTAAAACAGTATTTCCGAAATTAGTTTCGCTTTATTTTTCGACATCTTACGTTACGAAATTTAGTAACCCCTTAACGTGTGACGTAATTTATGGATAATAATTAAACTAAGTGTAACATGATGATCATGTGAACGTCCTTAACTAAATAAATAAGTAAAATTAGGTAACAATTTAATTTTCAGTCAACGATCTTAAGAAGAAGTGGAAGAACTTAAGAGACACATACAGTAAAGAGTTGAAAAGAATTCCTAAGCCCCGATCTGGATCCTCAACTTCAAATTATGAACCGTCGTGGAAGTACTTCACACTTTTAGGGTTTCTGAAAGATGAGTACATGCCTCTTGCGTCCGAATCAAATTTAGATGAAAATGCTCCTACAGTCAATGAAAATGACGACATATACGTGGACGATTTCAGTGGGGTATCTTCACCAGCAACACCACTTTCTCCTGCGCTTACATCTTCACCAATTGAACCCTCAACATCTAGTGGTCAAGATTCTACTAGAAAAAGACAAAGTGTAAGAGACATTCGAGCCGAATACTTAGATATTGAGAAAAAGAAATTAAAAATTTTAGAAAAAGAATCTGCTAAACAACATGACAGTGAATGACAGGAAAAAAAATCTGAAGATTATCACTTTTTGATGAGCATTCTACCTGAGATGGAAAAATTACCCCCTATGCAGAAAATTAGGCTTAGGAATAAAATTAATCAAGCTCTTTTAGACGAAATTACTGTGACTATGTATGGCGAACCTTATGGGAGATATGGATATTCTACTCAACCAAACCAGCTGAACAATAATTTCAATAATGAGTATATAATAATATTGTTAAAATTCAATTTTAATCATTGAGAAGACTGATTGTTATTAGATTTATTATTCAATTTTAATTAAGATAATTATAGTGATCGTAAGTGGTTAGCTGATTAAAGGGGAAGTAAATTGGAATGATTTTCAGGGTAAATAAAAATTTGACTGTGATTACAAAAGGCTGATAAAATTGAGAAAAGTTGTTATTACAATTAAAAGTTTAAAATAAATATTTTTTTAAATTGTTTTCGTTTGTTTTTTTTTTCTAGTAAAGTGGGTTAGTACTGTAAAGAGCACGTCAAACTTGACACTAAAATGGTTTTTCTTATTCTATGGCAAATCTATAACATTGATTTAAGAGCGCGCGTTTGTACCTTTGTATGCAAGCTTGATATGCTCTATACTGAATCAGTATATGTATAGATATACGCACAAATAAATACCTTAACGTCAAAAACAATTTTTCTGCAGCACTTAAAACCCTGCTTGAATTCATCTTTTTCTCCAGTTCTGATTGAATGCTCCCAAGTATATAATCGAATGTTTCGACGCTCATTCTGGTGTATTGGAAAAAAAAATCTGGGTGCTGCCTATATTTTTCATATTTTTGGTGGAATTCTCCGTCTGTAACACGATTTCTATTTAATTCGTGTACTCCACTATATCTTCCAAACATTAAATCTTGAGCAAAAAAGCTGCTACTCTCCAAACAACGTCGAGCTAACTTTGATAAAGCCATCTCGTCTCCTCGTCTACACTGGTCGCGGCGGCGAACGCAACTGCCCGTGGCGTGCTTGCCGCGCTGCGCGAATTGCCGCGCCGCCCGCCGCGCCGTCGGTCGCGCCGCCGGTTCCCGTGGCCAAGGTGTTAGGGTCCGTTCACACAGACCGGCTCGGAGAGGAGAGCAGATTCTTATCACGATGAAAACAGAGTTTTTAGTATGTGTATTAAGGTTTATTTTTTTATGAGCACAGCTTTTGTCATTAAGAATGCTTGAAGGCGCTTGGTGTGAAATAATAAGAGGAGCTGACCGGCTCCGATCGCGTACTTTTTCTCGATCGTGCAGCCGTTTGGCTCCGATTGCATGCTCTTTAATGCTCGCGCAGCCGATCGGCTCCGATTGCGTGCTCTTTCTCGCTCGCGCAGCCGATCGGTTCCGATTGCGTGCCCGTCGCACCACGCCGACCGCCATTTTGCTTTCAACAAGCAAGCGACAGCCGGCTTTCGCGCCCCTATTGTATTTCTATCGTGTCTCGAATCACTTGTGTTCGAAGTTTTCAAACGGAACAGTTGTATGCACTTGTAGGAAAACATGACTGACGAAAAATTAATAATACTAGTGTCAAAATATGAGTGTTTATTTGACATAACCAAGCCATCGTATAGCGATCGGGTAATGAAAGACAATGCGTGGGAGGAAATAAGCAAATGTGTGGGGTTAAGTGGTAAGTACCTACTAAGATTTTATTGTTTTACACCTATCTCCAGATATTCGAACGAATTCTAAAGTAAGGGCTTCTTAATTTGCCGTGACTTGTTAAATTCAAAGTCAAAACAGGAATAACATGAGTTTAAATGTACCCTCACTTTACTCGTAAAAATCGTTTGAGTATCTGAACGTTACAATATACCTACTCAAGAAGTAGCGAACAATTTTTATTAAATATAACTTAAGAAACTCGAGTGGCCACTTGATCTTGCCAATCTAAAGCACCACTTGCTGAAAAATAATCCTTAAATTTATTCCTTATGGTTATACCTGCGTCGATATTAGAACTATTTTCATCATTATTGTCTGTTATCGCTGTTAATAAATTCATATTGCTGTGAAGAACATTCTCTTGTCCTGGTGATGGCGTCCGATTTTCTATTAAAAAATTATGTAAACATGTAGTTGCTAATATAATTAAGTCACAGTACTTCGGTTGGATTTTCATTCGTTTTTGATAAATCTCAAATCTTTGAGTTAGCATTCCAAATGCACATTCTACGACTTTTCTTGCTCTGCTTAAACGCAGATTAAATACTTTTTTTGATAAGTCTGTTCTTGTTTGTTCTCTCGGATACGGCCGCAATATGTTATTGCTCAAAGGGAATGCTTCATCTCCTATGAAAACATGTGGTAAGCTTTCAGTGGTATTCGGTAGAGGTTTATTTGGGGGCAGCTTTAACTTATTAGTGTTCAGTTTTTTTCCAAATTTTGAATTTTGTAAAATTCCACCGTCGCTATTTTTACCATACGATCCGACATCAACAATTAAAAAGTTGTATTTCGCGTCTACCACAGCTAGTAACACTGTACTGATTTTTTTTTAATAATTATAGTATAAGCTTCCACTATTATCTGCTGCCTGTATACTGACGTGCTTTCCGTCTATAGCGCCCAAACAGTTAGGAAAATTCCAAATATTAAAGAAATCACGAGAGACCTTGTCCCACATTTCTTCATCTGGTATCTGCATAACTAAGGGCATCAAAACATCACAAATTGCTCTGATTGTCTCATGAATTATTGAATGAACTGTAGAAATTCCCATTCGGAAATTAAATGACAAGTTTTTGAAACTGCAACCAGTAATGAGGAATCTGTAAAAACAATCTAAATATAACATTGCCGCGCCAAAACGAAGTATAAATTAAAGAAAACAGTCCACTGACTGCATGCTCATTTACCCGATGAACTAAAGGAGGGTGATGTTTTTAATTTATTTATTTCTATTCTTTCCAGTTAGGCAGTGCATGGATCGTTGGAAGAAACTGCGAGATAACTTCAGAAAAGCTTATCATAACCGAAAAGGGAAGAGTGGCGATGGTGCGACATCATCCAAATTAATAAAATTTGAAAAAGAACTTTCTTTTATAATACCGTTTTTTCGTAATCGGAACCAAATATCTAATGTTACATTATCATCGGATGAATCGGAACCTGGCACACCACTACCACCAGCATCGACATCATCTAAACGTTCTGACCATTCCGAAGTTGAATCGCTTGCAAGTACTTCCGACTCGAAAAAGAGAACACGCTTAAACAAAGATGTTGCTACGGTTTTCGAAGAATATCTTGAAGAAAAAAAAAAAACTAAACCCTTTGACAAGGCATTACGCAATTTTTTTTTGTCTATGTCAGATACAGTGGAAACGTTTCCAAAAGAAGTTCAAGCACGAATTAAAAAGCGCGTTTTTGACATTGTTAACGAAGCTGAATTGAGTCTGTATGAAAATAGTGCAGATTTGAATTATTCTTTGCCAATAAATTCTCCGCCATCCTCTAATCCATCTACTTACCATCAGTTATCAAACGAAACCTATATTTGTCAAAACTATCCAGATCAGACTACTTACGGGTACAGTACAAACACACAAAATACAAAATAATTAATAAACACAGACAATCAAAATAATGAAAGTCAAATCTGCACTATTTAATTACATTCAGCCATTCAATTAGGTGTAATCTTTAACTTTAACCATTTAATTTTAAGCAATGTTTAGTTTAATAACTGTTTCTTTTACTGTCTAATATTTGATATTTCAATGAATCAGGACAATAACGGCAACATACGTTAACAAAGCTTCGGCTGTGATCTTGTGACCTGAATAAGATGATTATTATAAAATGATTGTTTTTTATTTACTTACCTTAAAGTTACCGTTAATCTTTCTTCGGCTGGAATGGTGCAACGATAATTTGTAGTCTTTTTTGTTATATGTACTCTTAACAAATCTGTCAATTTTTAAAATTGCCAATATTCCATACGATAATACTCATAAAATTTAAGGCTGTCATTCTTCAATTCCTCGAAAATGGTGTGAAACTCCCCATGGATTAATCGATTCTTCCAAATATTTTTTGCCCATATTTGTCTTCGCTTGCGCTTTCGTTTGTTTTGTTCAGCTTCAAACAATCTTGCTAGCAAATATATTTCTTCATCGGAGCTATCTAAATCCATGTTCCGAAAAGCACACGTTAACACCGAAAACAAAACTTGGACTGCGTGGAATACTGGTACTGCCTTTGCAGTGTATCCACCCGGCTCCGAGCGCATCCGCTTTCAGGCCGATTCTAGCCGGTCTATGTGGAATAGTTGACGACTCCGCTCCGACCAACTCCAAGCGTATACGATCCGGTCTGTGTGAAAAGAAAAATGCGCGCCGATGCTCTCCGAGCCGGTCTGTATGAACAGACCCTAATTCGGGCAGACCGCACTACGCCGCGGCGCGCCGCACGGTGGATCGAAAATGGGCTGTAGAAGACATAGGATCTCGATTTCTTAAATGTTATTTTTTTTGCTGGAAATGACTTCTGCTGATCATTACTGTTCTATAAAATGTCATATGAAGTAAATGTGTGCACAAATGGAAGAGTTATAATTTTTATAAGAAAAAAATGTATGGAGCTAGTATGAAAAATCGAATTATCTCCTAAACGGCATGTTTAACCGTACCATCCTTGGAGGTGGTCATAGTGCTAATTATTTATAATTTTTTGGTTGCGGATTTGACGAAAAATTTCATGCCGTTTTTTTTTAAAAAATCGTCAAAATATTTTTATTTGTTTTTTCATATAAAACTATTCATTTTAGTGTTTATGTTGAAGAACACGGACTTTTAACTACACGTAACATAAAATAGCATCACTCCTATATTTCCGAAGGAGTTGGCAGAGGTTTATAGTACACCCACACGTAGACAACTATGTTTGAGCTAGATATTTATCAACACATCATGAGTTTTAAAACCTTTCATACAACCAAATTACCAATTGTTTACTCTTCTAATGAGTCCGAAAAGAAGTGATTAAGTAACTACACTGATTAGGTCTTCTAATGAGTCTTTATAGGTGATTTAATGATTTTCAATATCTCACGACAATGCCAACTATGGATTACATTCAACTTTTCTTGATAAGTAAGCTAATTTGTTAATTAGCAGTGCTATGAGTTCTAAGAATAGTTAGTGACAATTATAAATTTTCATTAGCTAATGAGAAGATAACGAATGAGGGTAGTTACCTAATTATTGGCGTTTTGCAATAAAAGGGCTAAAGTTTTGTTTTATAATTTAGTTTGTTCACAACTGTGTAACTGCTAACACTAAATCTGCGACTATAAAATCTTAGAATGGAAAGTTTAATCACGAATTTAGACTTGTTTGTTCTTCTACGAAGTGAGAGTACTTCATTTGATCATGAAGTATTGTTCAGTGCAGTTGTATCCCGCATAGGCGATTGCCTGTCTGACGAAGATCGTGTTGTTCTCAAAGAATTTTGTCGGAGATTTACGCGAGCCGCTTTACAAAGGTGGCAGAAATCCAACCGATTCCTTGATAATTTCAGGAGAAAGTACGAGAATTGGTTGGGAGCAAATATTGATTGGCCGAGTTTTGTGCAAACTTTAGTTAATCAAGAACCAAGTGTTGATGAGATACCAAGAGCGCCCTCAGTCTCTCCAGAACCGTTGACATCAACGTCCATTGGAACAATGACGAAAAGATCCCGTAAACCATTCGAAGATCTGGGAAGTAAACAAAAAAAGAGAAGATCTGATGAACACACAGGCGAAGATTCCAGTGAATTGGCATATGCAGCTGCAGCACGTTTAAAAGAAGAAGGGCATGGAGATATCGCCTCTGTCATCGAATACATGATGAAAAATCCTGAAGCAGCCGCTAAATTAAATGAAACGCTTAAGAAACCAGCGAAAACAATCATATTTACGTCAGAAAAGGCGCTTGGATTGCTTCTTTCGCTAAAACTCTCAAAGTGGCAATATATTACGTTGCGAGAGGCTGCCATTCGGGAAGGTGCTAAGGATATTTATCCATCTTACTATAAAGTGCAACAAACTAAGCTTGATTGCTACCCTCCGAAGCAATCAGTGACAGTTACTGATTCATCGGCTAGGATTACACTTCAAGCTTTACTTGATATCACAGTTACAAGAATCCTTCAAAGCCTTTCTAAGGAAGAGCATAACAAGCAGTTGAAGCTGATATCCAAGTGGGGATTTGATGGTGCTTCTAACCAAAGCCGATACAAGCAGAAAATGGAGGGTGAGGAAGATGACTCGAGCATTTTTATGACCTCCTTGGTGCCACTTAAACTGACAGATGGAGACAACATCTTATGGACGAACCCAAAACCATGCTCAGTTTTGTATTGTCGTCCAGTTCAGTTTACTTTTGTAAAGGAGAGTGAAGCAGTTGTCCTTGAGCTGAAAAAACAAATGGATGAAGAAATTGAGGCCCTTATCCCCACAGAGTGCAATAATAATAATAGGGTGACTCATGAACTAATGATGACGATGATCGACGCTAAAGTTTGCACTTACCTTTCTGAAGCTAGATCAAATGCATCGTGCTACCTGTGCTTAGCAAAGCCTACAGAAATGAACCGCTTAGATGCTGTAACATCAAAAATTGTGTGTTCTGACCTTTATGAATTAGGCTTGTCATCCCTACACGCCCGTATAAATTGTATGGAATGTCTGTTACACATTGCATACAGGCTCGACTTCAAACGGTGGGCAGCGAGAAGTGATGAGCACAAAGAAATGCTACAGACAAGGAAGAAAATAATTCAAAATAAATTCAAAGATGAACTCAATCTGTTGATTGATATAGTAAAACAAGGCTCGGGAACCACCAATGACGGGAATACTGCAAGAAAATTCTTTGAGTTTCCTAATAAAACCGCAGCTATAACCGGTTTGGATGAAGACCTCATCAAAAGATTTGCTGTAATTTTACAAGCAATTACATCTGGAGAGCAGGTCGATATAATAAAATTTAGAGATTATGCCCGCAAAACAGCAGAAAAGTACGTATTATTATACGACTGGTACTACATGTCGTCAACCGTTCATAAATTATTAATCCATGGGGCTGACATAATCGAGAAAAATAATATTGTGCCGATTGGGACTCTCTCGGAAGAAGCCTCAGAGTCTCGAAACAAAGATTTTAGGAGGTTTCGAGAACATCATTCGCGGAAAAGAAGCAGGCAGGATTCCAATCAAGACATTTTAAATATGCTTGTTGTTTCTTCGGATCCTTTGCTAAGTGCACAAAGGCCTAAGTTAGATGCCAAGAAAAAGCAGAGCTTTTTTGCTGAAACTCTCGACTTAATTCAATTTCAGGAAACTGAGTTCGAGTTTTTGGACATATCCAATCTGGATGCTGACTCAGAATTGGAGTCTGACAACGAGAGTGATAAGGAAAATTTGTAAAAAAATTATACATTTGTAAATTTGTATTTGAGTCTGTTTGGGTTTTTTTTTGTAATATTTAATGATATTTTGTCTTTTTTTTTATTTTTTTACTTTATTTTACAAATGCTTAGTATTAATTCCTTCAATTAAATTATTTTGTGTATAATATAACTTTATATGTTACTTAAATAAGAGTTTGGTAATCTTTTTTTATTTAAATTAATAAAAATGTGTCAAAAAACAGCAATTTTTTTATTTAATTTTTCTTGTTTTGTGTGTTCTTAATATTTGGGTTAATAACATATCGAACTTTTTAACTTGGACACTAAAAGGGATCGTTTTACATGTAAAAATAAATAAAAATATTTTGACGATTTTTTTTAAAAAAACGGCATTAAATTTTTCGTCAAATCCGCAACCAAAAAATTATAAATAATTAGCACTATGACCACCTCCAAGGATGGTACGGTTAAACATGCCGTTTAGGAGATAATTCGATTTTTCATACTAGCTCCATACATTTTTTTCTTATAAAAATTATAACTCTTCCATTTGTGCACACATTTACTTCATATGACATTTTATAGAACAGTAATGATCAGCAGAAGTCATTTCCAGCAAAAAAAATAACATTTAAGAAATCGAGATCCTATGTCTTCTACAGCCCATTTTCGATCCACCGTGCGCCGCTCCGCACAAAAAGTGTGTGAAAAAAATATGTCCGTCAGAATGAACGGTCACTAGGCGTATATAACGTTGAATTTATGTCCAATAAATGCTTCCCTATTGCTTCTATTTGCTTCCTATTCTCAAACACTTGCTTCCATCGTATTCTAGAAGAAAAAAAACATTTTAAGGGTGACCGTTCATTCTGATGTCAGGACGGCCGGTCACCGAGTCGTAGGGTCCCTGATAAATAGAAATGTGACTCAGGTTGGCTGGACAAATCTTCAAAATAGCTTGCATTTAACTAGGTCAATAGGTCACTTTATGTGACGGCTAAACACCCTTATTTCAGAATTTGTGACGCTACAGAATCTTAGATAATCGATCGAAAACGTGTCCAGCCATCTTGAAAAACCACTTTTCGCTGGTCTCTGAATCTCGGTAACGGAAGTGATTTTGACGACTTTTTGCATATCAACGGGCGTCACATAAATTTGTGACGGGCACCGAGCTAAAAGTTTTGCGATAAGTACAGTGGTTTAGTAGAAAAATGCAAAAATCTGTGTCCAGCCATCTTGAATTTACGTATAAAACTTATGGCTGGCACTTCCGAATCTCAATAACGGGGGCGTTTTCGAATATGGTTCCTTTACTAATACTTGGTGACGCAATGTGTGACAGTAATAACGTTTGATTTATGGCGTCACATGTAAGGGTTTACGAGAAATCAATAAAAACTTAATGTCCAGCCAACCTTTTTTTTTTTTTTTTTGGGTGGGAAATCATCAAATGACGTCTCCCGCTCTGGGTGGAGCGGGAGGGCGTGTCAGACTCTTACTGACTAAAACCCACCCGTGTTCCTTCTCTTGCCTGTGCAATGCCAGGGGGCCACGGTATCCCTTTCGGACTTTCCCGCAACCCCGGCAGGCAATGGTCTCATCGGACCCCTTCATTCGCTGACATCTCTTTGAGGCGCGCGTGGAACACAACGCGCCGTCGACCCGGGCTTGGTCCTTACCGGACGGCGAGCTACCCATTGCTCACCGTCCGCAAGCCCGTGCCTACGGTGGCCGGGAATCCGCGATCGATTCCCGACGCCCGGGGCGTCTCCTCCTGCGGCGGCTAGGGGCGTGAGGCTTCGTTCACACGGCATTGTCCTGCACGTTTTTTTGCAGTATACGTCTTAACGTATAAATAGTGACTATATAACGTACATAGATCCATTCACACGTCGATTGTACTGCAAAAAAACGTGTACCGCTTATACGTTTAAACGCATACTCAACGGACTTGTCAAACAAATCGAATGAACTTTGACGTATTCTGTTCGCAGTGGCATATGGTATAGCTTTGTCTCCTTCACACGACACGATGTCATACGTTTTTTATTGAATAGCAACCGAAGAAGCGTTTAGTACCTGAGCGTCCTTTGGAGGGGTGGCACGTATTTTATGTTTGATTTGGTTTGATATTCAAAATGGTTGAGGATTCTTCTATAGATAACGAACTATTAATTTCTTTAGTAGAACAAAATCCCGTTTTATGGGATAAAAGTTTGGAACTTTATAAAAATCGCGTCGCAACTCAAGCGGCTTGGAAGGGAATCATGGTAATAATTGATCCTAATTTTGAAACAGGAAGAAAAAACAAGACAAGCCATAGGTATGTATCTTTTATTATTAATAATAAAAATTGCGTTACAACATATTTTAACTTACTCTGCTTAGTTCTAAATATATTCGTTTTGCCATGGGACTGATCCTTCGTTTGATAAAAAATAGTGACTAAAAATGGACCTTACGCTGTTTGCTTGAACATTTCTAACTGACGTACTTTGAATATTTTCAAATAATGGAGGATTTGCCACATCTTCAAAATTGTGTCCATCATTTTCACGAACGTAATTGTGTAATACAATGCATGCTTTTATGATTTCTGTCAATAAACTTGGTGAAACATCAATAGCCTTATGTAGAATTCTCCATTTTCCTGCTAAGATACCAAAAGCACACTCCACGTATCTCCTTGCTCTGCTCAGGCGGTAATTAAAGATTTTTTTACGAAAATCTAAATGTGTTCCTCCAAAAGGGCGTAGTAAATTATTATGTAGAGCAAATCCCTCATCACCAATAAATACGTAAGGTGTACTTTCTCCACCTTCTAATAATGGCATTGGTTTGGGTATATTCAGCGAACCATCATTAACTTTTTTCCATAAGACGGAATTTTTCAAAATGGATGAGTCACAATCTTTTCCGTATGATCCTATGTCTACATATATAAATCTGTATTCCGAATCAACAACCGCAAGTAGCACAATTGAAAAATAATCTTTATAATTGAAGTACATGGATCCACTATGAGGAGGCTTTAAGATTTTTATGTGTTTCCCGTCAATTGCACCTAAACAATGAGGGAAATTAGTCTTTCTTTCAAAACCTTCCACTATTTTCATCCATTCACTTTCTGTAGAAGGCGTTTGAAGATATTCTCTCTGAAGGACATGCCACAGAGTCCAGCAAACATCCCAGATGATACCACTTATAGTAGATACTCCAACTTTGTATGAATAGTGTAAATCTTTCATGGAACACCCCGATGCTAAATACCTGAAAAAAGAAATGTATATGTACCGTATTACTTATCATGTTTGTCTTTTACAGCTAAAATGATTATTCAACGGTGGACTCATATAAGAGATAATTATAATCGATCATATAAAAAGATAAAACATCAGAAAAGCTCAGGAAGTGGCGCCAAAACAGCAAAGCCTTATGTATATAGTAAACAGTTATCTTTTCTGCAGAAAGTAATACAACCTAAAGAAACAATAAATAATGTTACTACCGAAAAAAACAACACGGAATCCGATAATAACACAGAATCCGAAAACCAGAAAAATAATTCTGAGGGAGGAAATGAAACATTGGAAACAAACTCTATACAGACACATGACACAACGGCAAAGAGCCCAATACCTAATCGTGTACCTAAAAGATCTCTAAAGAATAATAATATGATTAGTCCTGTAGATGCAAAGATGATGAAATTTATGGATTCTTATTCAAATAACGAACCTAAAACAATGAATCGGCATCTTTCATTTTTTAATGGGATATTACCATCATTAGATAAGTATGACGACGATGAAGTCATCGAATTCCAAATGGGTGTGCTACAATTAATGAAAAAAATTAAAAACAGTCGCCAAATTTGTGAATCGTCGTCTTTCAATCTCTCTTCAGTTCACAGAGGATATTTTACACACCAATACCAAAATAGTAATATTACACAAGAAGCTACAAATTCTATTATTACAAACATGAATACAACGACTTCTCTTCAAAGTCCAGCCTCTGTAGAATTAACTACAGCAGCTTCTCTTCAAAATCCGTCCTCTGTCGAATCCTGCTATTCTAACTACACGGATATGGATTATAATGGCTTTTAATACGAAACACCAATATACTATAGTAAAATTGGTCAAATTTTAATATTTTTTAAATTATAATAATTAACATTAATAAAACTTAAATAATCACAATCTGTGTATTTTTATTTGTGTACTCACCTTAAACAAATGGCTAATTTCATTTTAGTACCAATGCATTTCCGCATATTCGTATTTGATTTTGGCAGGCTTGAATTTTCCAGTCGAGTTAATAACTTTTCAAAACTTTCAATAGACATTCGAAAGTAATTAAAAACATTTTTTCATCGTTTCTAAGATTTTCGAATAATTTTTCAAATGTGATCGTACGCACAGATTCTTGATTAATAGGATGTACCCAAAACCTTCTGTTTTGTCGGCGGCGAGACCGCTGGCGCCTTCGATACCAATATAAAAGTACAACCAAGCGTGAATCCATCAGTGACGTCTACTCACTGTGACAACTGTGTGGAAACTGCGCTATTCGTTTTTACACGAATTAAATTTTACCATATGAACACCCGGTTGACTTTACGTTAAAAAAACGATTACAAAAAAACGTGCAGGACAATGCCGTGTGAACGAAGCCTGAGGGCGCGAAATTTGCCTCTCCCTCACGCGCTCCGCCTCCTCCTTCGCGAGCATTACTGCTTCGCAGAAGGAGGTGACGGCCTCCCATGCCCTCTCGCTCCGTACCATGGCCTGGACCAGGGCCGGACGCGAGAGATCCCCGCCACCGATCGCCTCCACGAGGACACGGCGGTGCTCTGCCCAAGCCGGGCATACCTCCACCGTATGCTCCACCGTGTCCTCCGGGCGATCCACGCAGTGATGACACCCGGGCGTTTCCTCCCGCCTTATCCGAAACAGGTACCTCCCGAAACAGCCGTGTCCGGTGAGGACCTGCGTCAGGCGGAAGGTGAGGACGCCGTGGCGCCTCTCCAGCCACTCCTCAAAGAGGGGACTTATCGCCGCAATAGTGGCGTGCCCAGCACTGGGTTGCGACAATCGCACTCTCCATGACGCCATGAGATCCCGTCGGAGCTCTGTCCGCTGTGCCGCGATTTCTCGCGGCATCGGAGTCAAGCCCCGGCGTTTCGCCTCCTCGCGCCACTCCCAAATATGCGCGAGGACTTTTGCCTCCAGATCCCATGGCGGCAATCCGGCAAGGAGGCTCGCTGCCTCACCGGAATGTCCAGCCAACCTGAGTTCAAGATGGCTGGACACATGTATCTCCACTGCCTGATGATCTACGACCTTCGAAATGTGTTCAAAATTTTGTGACGGGGACGATAATGATAACCTGAAATTGTGACGGAGAAACTTTGCGTAGTTTCAAAGATATTGATCATTTAAATTTCCCCATACAAACATCCATTAATATTGTGGTGACCATAATTTTACATAAATAAAGGATTTCTTTTTAATCGATTAATTGGCCGGTAGCATCCACGCCTGCTTTGTATTTGATTTCCCCGTGGGAATAAAAGGTTTTCCTGCAGTGAAAAGAGTAAGTATGTGTTAATTCAAAATAATAATTGACCACCAGCGCTGCAAGAGAGAGCCCACTTGTATTTCGCGTTTAGTTCATTATCTTATGTAACTGAAAATGAGAACTAAACTCGACAGCCGGCAGTGTATGTACTTACTTTTCGAAGTGTTATCACTAATCAGAGTACTAGTAACTTAATTAATCAGCGGTAAGACAACCTAAATAAGAGTTAAGATTCGACCAGTTGTCCTAGTAGTACCAACTTTAAGCAATAGATGGCGACACCAACATCAGCTATTATGGCAGTATAGTTTGTCTTGTCCTCCGACGTTTTCGTGGTAGCCCGCGAAATTCAATTTTTCTTGAGTTTTTTTGCAGTTATTTTTTTCGTCCGCGGAAACAAATAACTTATAGATATGTATGATGATTCTTATGGTTATAAAAATTACACCCCCCCCCCTTCCTCACTTCTACATTTTTGTCTTCTATTGATTTAAATATCTACAGTTGTTCGTATTAGTATCACCAATACACGATTTTCGTCCATTAAAGAAAACACCTTAAAATATACTTGTCCTACATAAAACCTACAATATTGGTTACCCTACTGCAGTGTTTGTAAGGGGAAATTTAAATGATCAATATCTTTGAAACTACGCAAAGTTTCTCCGTCACAATTTCAGGTTATCATTATCGTCCCCGTCACAAAATTTTGAACACATTTCGAAGGTCGTAGATCATCAGGCAGTGGAGATACATGTGTCCAGCCATCTTGCAGGTTGGCTGGACATTAAGTTTTTATTGATTTCTCGTAAACCCTTACATGTGACGCCATAAATCAAACGTTATTACTGTCACACATTGCGTCACCAAGTATTAGTAAAGGAACCATATTCGAAAACGCCCCCGTTATTGAGATTCGGAAGTGCCAGCCATAAGTTTTATACGTAAATTCAAGATGGCTGGACACAGATTTTTGCATTTTTCTACTAAACCACTGTACTTATCGCAAAACTTTTAGCTCGGTGCCCGTCACAAATTTATGTGACGCCCGTTGATATGCAAAAAGTCGTCAAAATCACTTCCGTTACCGAGATTCAGAGACCAGCGAAAAGTGGTTTTTCAAGATGGCTGGACACGTTTTCGATCGATTATCTAAGATTCTGTAGCGTCACAAATTCTGAAATAAGGGTGTTTAGCCGTCACATAAAGTGACCTATTGACCTAGTTAAATGCAAGCTATTTTGAAGATTTGTCCAGCCAACCTGAGTCACATTAAATAGAAGTATTGAAATTCACGGTGGCCATTAATTACCTACCGTCAAAGGGCGTGGACACATGTCTGCGGTGCGGCGCCGGCCACCGTGTAACGGCACGGCACCGCTACCGGGAGGCGGCACGGCGTCGTGTCGCGACACGGCGCCTTGTGCGGTGGGGAGCGCACCGCTCGCTAGTTAATGTTTTGTTGGTGTTTAGTCTGCACGTGTTATTTAATGCATAATAATGGCTGCCGATTTAGATGTTGACTTTTTAATTTCACTCGTGGAAGCACGTCCCGTTCTCTGGGACCAGACAAAGGAGAATTATAAGGATAAAAATTTGAAAACTGAAGGGTGGAAAGATGTATGCCGAAATATTTTTCCATCTTTCGACGAGAAGGACAATAAAGAAAAAACAAGTCTCGGTGAGTACATATTTTATTCATTTATCTTTTTGACATAATAATAGGTGAAAATTTAAATGTAAAAAGTTTAAAATACAATTAACATTTAAATGTGAATAAAATGCGTTAATGTTCAATATGCCAACTTGTCGAGTTTTTTTTTTAACTAAAACTCAGTCGCAAACGCAGAACAAAGCGAATTTCGTACAGTGATAACCATTGTATCACTCTGTCTAACTTGCACAATATTATATATTGCCATCCTTTACAGGGTACTTCTCTGATTTTGTGCAAATCACATGTCCGTGAATATTTTGGCGAAGCTAAACATCCTAATAGCCCACCAATATTTTTTATCTATAATTGGGTAGCCTAACTTTTAATGGCAAGAAGAATTAAAATTAATCATGACGATTTAATGACTCAAAATAATATTTTAGTAGCTTAAATTTCATTACCTTCGGTGTCTTTGTTGTGACGAGTTAGAAAAACATTTTTATTTAATTATTTTTAGAGGTTTATGCTGCGAATTTTTACTTGAGGAACATCAAGCACATCTTAAGGAAATGAATTATGATTTTGCAAGATATAATATTGTTATTATTTGAATGCATTGTGATAAAAACAATTTGTCGTAAAAAATATTACATTACCTTCAGCCTATCTTGAAATATCAAACAGCGTGCTGTATATTACATCGTCCCTGGATCGAGCACCCTTCCCGCCTCCGCACTTGCCGATCAGTCGGCCAGCAACAACAGAAGGGGCAGGACGTGCGATATTTTTTTCGCGACCGTTAAAAAAGTTCGACAACTACGCGCTTCAACCAATTTCGTTTTCATTACATTCAGCGAATTTTTGACGTAAGTAGTTGTGTTTTTTTCATACTTTTAGTCTTAAGGCAATTGTTATAATGTATGTTCGTGTTTATTATTATCATTATATACCGTAATCGATAAATTGCAGTGTAAAATAAAAAATAGTTTGAAAAATTCATTACCCTCACTTTCATTACCATCGATTACCTTCAGCTTTGAAGGTGAGGGTAATGAGACTAAAATGAAGGTAATGATTTTTTTATATTGTTCGATGTGATATTCTATTTAAACCACTGACCTCCATATATACAAGTACGCTGGACCTATGATCAGCCGAGCCATAGTGGGGTAATTTGATTTTCGCCATTTTGGCGCTGATCGCAGAAGTGGGTGGGAACGGAACTAATAATAGGGATGGGACAGTAAGATAAAATACATCGATAAAAGGCTTTTCCGACCATCAGGTAATACTATTTCTATGTTTCCGACAGATACAGATATTTCGGCCGGGTTGTTTATACTATAATATAATAAAGCTGATGAGTTTGTTTGGTTGAACGCGCAAATTTCAGGAACTACTAGACCGATTTCATAAGTTCTTTCACCGTTGGATTGGTACGTTATCCCTGAGTGACATAGGCTATGTACCACGGGAGAAGTTGGGGCAGACTGCTAGTCTTAGGATAATCCGAAGCCAGACTAAGGGGATACTTAGTATGTGACTTACTAAATCCAAAAATAAATAGGGAACGCTTTTTAAATATAAATGAGGGTTTCTTGGGATGGAGTGGAATAGGTAAGGTATTTATAGAAAATAAAATGAGTTATGTTTAATAAAACAGTCATCGGAGAAGTGCTTTGAACAGATGTAATCATATTTTTTCGGACGCCAACTAGGCTTCTCAATGTTTTTCAGCCATAATTCCAGTCTTCTTTTGTCAGTCGGAAACCTGTGAATTATTTTAAAATTATATGTAAATACATAAATACATATAATTTTAAAATAATTCACAGGTTTCACACATTCATCATAAAAATCAGTCATCGGCGATTTCCGTTCTTGAAAGTAAATAGATATCGTTAGGAAAAATATCGATAACTTTTATCGACAGGTAACTTTTACAGCACTATAAAATTTTGTGGTTTATAAAAAACCGGTTATACAAAGACAAATATAATGTTATTACGTATAATAAGATAAGTGACAGATTTTTAAATGTCTAATAATAACTTGTGGAATGCAACCCCACTTCCTTTCTGGTAATGAGTTTTGCATAACAAACACTCTTTCATAGTTGACCTATGAATGACCACCACTTATTTATGTTATCAACTAAATTAATACGACACAACAAAGAAGCTTAATCGCGTTAAACCTCCAAAAACACGGGAGACAATTCAAACGAGACAGCGGCCATTTGCAAGTTACGTCAGATTTAGTTCTCTTCCCACGCATTGGGGGCGCTTCAAATAGGCACAATAAAGAGCTGTCATTTCATAGGGTATCGTAAGTCCAGCGTACTTGTATACATGGAGGTCAGTGATTTAAACCTATTATACTGTCAAATTCAAAGCGGACACCGGTGTCCTCACACCTATTGTCTTTCAATTGTGTATCTAATGACAGTACACCAAACCAGTACATCGAAGGACTGGAATAATTTGCCTGCTGCGGTCTTCCCGTCCGATTATAACTTGAGTGTCTTCAAGGCTAGAGTGAATAGGCTCTTAATAAACTAGTGCGCCTCACTATCTACGATTGCATCACTGCTTACCATCAGGTGGGATCGCAGTCAAGCACTAGTTTAAAAAAACTCTAATGCTAAGCGGACACCGGTGTCCGCTTAGTATTTTACAGTCTAATATAAGATTTCATTATAGGGTTTCTAACAAATATTATCCTTTTCAGGAAACAAGTATGGCTAGAACTAAAACTAAAAAAACTCGCGAAGAAAAGCTTGCTCAAGCAAGGCTGCATAAAAGGAAAAAATACGAGGAAATTAAAAACGATCCCGAGAAATACGCAATTCAGAAAGAAAAAGAGAGACAGAGATACTTGAAACGAAAAGAACAAAATAAAATAAAATCTGCTGCTAAAATGACACCAAGGGAAAAAACACTTCAAAGAAAAAAATGGAATGAAAACAGTAAGCGTTATTTAGAGAAAAAGAAAAAGGAAAGAGTAATACAACAGATGCTGATTGATAATTCACCTCCAACAAGTGATAGAGAAGAAAATGTAGCTGAACAAGACCCATTAGAAGGGCCATCACATCAATCAGTAGAGGTGTCTAACATAAACTGCAAACGGTGTCAAAAGAAGGATAAGTTAATAAGAAGACTTCGTTATAGTTACAAGAAAGAAATTGGTAAACTGAAACAGGAAAAGGAAAAACTTATTAAAGAAAAGGATGCAATGAGAAAAATGTTGATGAGGCAAATACATAAACAACGAAGAATACAAGCAAACCAACAACAGCCATCAACAATCAAGAAAGTGGATAATTTGATAAAATCAATAGACGCAGACAAACGAGAAGAAGTAAAGAAAAAAATATTATTTGGAGAAATCATATCGAACAATTTAAGAGATGGGTTTAAAGTTTTAAGAAAGAAAGAAAAGCGAGAGTTTAGCGATATAGTCATGCGGGACAAAGACCGTTTCAAGAAGCACAAGATTTTAGGTAAAACGTCGAAATTTACAGTGCGAGACAAACAGACTTAAAATATGTCACAGCAATGAATCAAACATGGATACAGAGAGTAAATTGAAACAAGATGTAGAAGATTTTTTCGAAGATGACAGTAATACTAAAATTTCTCCTGATAAAAAAGAATTTATCACACGTAATGGACAAAAAAAACAAAAACGATATTTATCTGACACATTAACCAACCTCCACAAAAAGTTTATGCACGTTCAAAACAGTAATATTGGATATTCAACGTTCTGTAAATATCGACCATTTTGGATCCTGTACCCTAAAGAATCTGATCGTAATACATGTGCTTGTAAAATACACGTAAATTTTGATTTGTTAGTCAAAAGTCTTAACAAGAATAAAATCACTAAAGAGGCAAATGGAACTACTATATTGGAAAGCTTGTGCTGTGATATACACAATGAAGAATGCTTAAATCGAACATGTGAGGTATGTCGAAACAGAGTAATTAACTATGAAGAATTTAGCAATGAAGAGAAAATAAACTATTATCAGTGGTGCGCAAAAAAAGAAACCTACAATGTCAAAGGCCAAGATAAAACAAAAATTGTTACCGTAAAAACTCGATTACAGGATTACCCACGAAACGTTATAAAAAAATTGGAAGATTCTCTAAAATCATACTTTAAACATTGTACTAACATCGTTGTCCAGTACAAGAGCATTAAATCTCTGAAAGCGACACTGACTACCAAGGAGGTTATGCTACACATTGATTTTTCCGAAAATTACTCTGTCAAGTTTAATGAGGAGATACAAAGCTATCATTTCGGCGGCAGTCGATTGCAAATAACGTTGCATACTGCGGTTGCGTACTTAATTGATCCAGAAACTGGAATCATGAAGTCATACAGCGTTTGCAGTATCAGCGAATGTAATAGACATGACGCAAGTGCTATATGGGCACATCTCATACCACTATTAGGTTATGTAAGAGAAATATCACCATATATAGATACAGTACATTTCGTATCTGACAGCCCTTCAAGTCAATATAGGAATCGCTACATTTTCTTCGTTGTTAGTCAACTGCAACAGGATTTTCCAGAGTTAAACTTTATAACCTGGAACTATTTAGAGGCTGGACATGGCAAAGGAGCGCCAGATGGAGTTGGTGCTGTCCTGAAGAGAACCGCAGATAAAATCGTACAATTTGGTAATGACATTGGCACAATGAAAGACTTTTGGGAGCTCATACAAGCCAAGGTAAAGAATGTCAAACTTTTATCTGTCTCAGGGCAAGATATTGAAGATAGAAAATTTCCCTCGTCAGTTCAAGGATTTCGTGGAACGATGTCTGTGCATCAAGTGCTTTGGTCATCTAACAGGCTTCGAATAACCTTCCGAAAACTAAGTTGTTTCTTGTGTGAAAACGGTGAAATATGTACACATAACTACCATCTTGGATTTATGAACTTACCTTGCCTTTATGAAAATGTTGATTCTGAACATCTACAAGATTTCTTAAACGAAAACACGACGGACGAAGTCCTTCGAGAAGTGACAAATTCTCGAACACCTACCCCTACTAATCAAATCCTAAATAGATTAACCACTGAAGCACCACACAATATGAAAAATTCATCAAATAGAGCCCAAAATAATAACAAAATTACCATACTGTCTGACGTAAAAGTACATTGGACCAACACTTCTTTTATTGGCAACGAAATGAAGAAAACAGCTAATACCAATTTTCAACTTGATTTTCAAAAGTTTGTTTCTGGAAAAGTCACGGTAAAAGAACAAGGAAAAGAACAAAATAATCCCGATGATATTTCAGAAAGTGACAATGTAAGAAAAATACTCAAAACGGATAGAAAAGTGATGACAAATTTTTTTGACCATTCAGATGATAGTGTCAGTGGAAGAAACATAAGAGAAGAAGTCAGAATTGTAAAGAAAAAATCACGCACTACCTCATTTTTTGATCATTCTGATGATGAGAATATTTTTTAATTTACCAAACCCAAAGAATTGACATTGTTAGTAATGTAGAACTAAGAAGTTTTTTTTTGAGCATACTTGTGGCTTTTTCGTATTTTTTATTTTATATTCGTAAGAGAGATTATTTGCCCTGTTTTAAAATTAATGTTTTTGGCGGTATGACATAACTGCAATAAAAAAATGTAACAGTTTTTGAATATGTCTCGACAAGAAACAAGAGCTTGCTATAACTTTAGTGATTTTGAATAAGTACGTTATAAAGCAGATATTATTAAGCAGGATAGTTATGTTTCATAATTTATATAATTACGTTACATTAAGTAATTATAATTTTATATTTAATTCAACTCGTAGCTTCTTAAGTAAGACATGACTGATTAGATAACGAAACTTGTTTGATTTGCGATAGGAGACTGAATATTTTTTTTTTTGTTATGTTTTAAAGAATAAACTCTGATTGTGTAAAATTTACGTGATTTTATTTCATCTAATGATATAATACAGTATTTTTTATTTAGACTCATTTCATTACCAGCCATTTTGTTTCATTACCTTAGTCTCCAGTTTCATTACCAGTATTTTTTTTCATTACCTTATTCCCCAATTTCATTACCAACTCCACTGTTTTCATTACCATCAGCAGTACAGAATTTCATCGGTCAATATCTACATATGTAATGCGTATAATTTTGTATAAATTACATAAATAGTTTATGTTCTTAATACCAATTCTCGTAAAAGTTGAAAATAAGGAATTGAAAATTTTCTCACATTTCTGTCAGAATTGCACAAAATCATAGAAATACCCTACACATACTCAACACTTTGGCTTTGTTAGTCGGCTCAAAAAACAGGTAGAAAATTGTTTGTTCCGGGACCGAGCTTTAGTTATATTTTGCTTAATTGCCAACTAAGCGCACCGACATCACTATTAAAGTATTTACAAAATTCGCCTCTTATATCGACTGGATTTGATAAAGAATCTGCATCTGTTGTTTGTTGAATGTTTAAAAGAGTGTTATCAATACATAGCTCTTCAGACTTTCTAACTCCATCTCGAGTAACAACAAAATTGTGTAAGACACAGCATGATTTAATAATGTCTGTTGCAAAATTATATTGAACATTTAAAGGCCGGTGAAATACTCGCCATTTATTTGCGAAGATACCAAAAGCACACTCGACATATCTTCTTGCTCGACTTAAACGATAGTTATAAACCCTTTGTTCTACACTTAGATACTTCCCTGGGTATGGACGCATTAGATTGTTCATTAATGGTAGACCTTCATCTGCGATAAAAACATAGGGAATTGAATTTTGAAGCCCCGGTAAAGGTTTTGGCGCTGGTATTGGAAGTCGATTCTGTAATAATAATTCGTATAATTTTGTATTATGAAAAATCGTGGAATCGCATTCCTTCCCATACGATCCTATATCGACATATACAAATCTATATCTAGAGTCTACCAATGCCAGCAAAACTATAGAATTATAGCTTTTATAGTTGAAAAAAAGAGATCCACTGTGGGCAGGACTGCAAATTCTGATGTGCTTCCCCTCCAATGCCCCCATGCAATTTGGGAAATTAGTTTTTATGTCAAAATCTTCAGCTATTTTTTCTATTAGCTCTTTAGTTATTTTCGGAATGCTTTCTCTTAAAAGGATGTCCCATATAGCCCGACAAACTTCTCGTATAATTTTCCCGATTGTGCTTTTTCCACGATAATCTGTGAATTCCATATCTCTGAATGAATTTCCTGTCACCAAAAACCTGTAAATAGGATATTTAATTAACTTTTACAGAGATATTAAAAAACAACTTTTTAATTACATATTTCTAAACATTTTTTTTATGATTGTTACAGGTAATGACGTAATTAGAAAGTGGACCAACATTAAAGATAATTTTATGAAATATATGAAGAAGATAGAACTTTCAAAAAAATCTGGAGCTGGTGCAAAACATAAAAGAATACCATTTGTACAAACAGCTCATGTTTTTGCAAAAAAATGCTCCAAATGTAACCGACGACAGCATAGAAGAAGGATTTCAAAATCCAAAAACGAGATCACGATATCAGCCATACAGTACAACTACGCGACAGCGAAAACCAAGTAGTGATGAATTTGAGAGGCAAATTATTGAAACTGTAGGTACTTCAGATAATCGACATCTGAAGTTAGATGACCACCAGACTTTGATGTTTCAAAGTGGAGTTTTAAAGATTTTAACGGATTTCCATCGACCACCGTGTCAGTCATATAGTGGATACCAGACAGCAACTTCTTACGACACTAATTATCACCAAGCTACCCGATCACCACAAGCTACAACGTCTTATGAGACTTATCAAACAGCTTATAATTCATCCATTCAAAGCATAAATCGTCACCAAACATCACCAATCTCGCCTTTGGAAGAAATTCTATCCAATACCACGGATACACAAGAATCAGAATACGACTTTTCTTAAATAATAATATACTCAATCATTCGAATTATTACTCTTTTGATTTGAATAAAAAAATATATCAATGTAAAATTCTTTTATTTCTTACCGTATAGTTAAACCTATCATTTCCTTAGGCTCCACAGGTTTTCTGAACACGTACTGCTTTTGTATACGAGGTGCAATTTTGGTCAGCAGTTCTTCAAAACTTGATATAGACATTCTAAAATATTCGTTAAATTTCTCATCACCACATTTTTTCAGCGCTTCATATTTCCTCTCAAAATGACCTCCATCATGGTTCATTATAGAAAGATATGGATTCACCCAATATTTTCTTTGATTCTGTTTCTTCTTCATTCGTCGTCTTAGTAACAGGAGCAAAATGATACGTCTTTCGCGGTCCATATCAAGATAAAAACTGAACAATGGTTACTGTTTGTGCCCGCGTTGCACCGCACAAGGCGCCGTGTCGCGACACGACGCCGTGCCGCCTCGCGGTAGCGGTGCCGTGCCGTTACACGGTGGCCGGCGCCGCACCGCAGACATGTGTCCACGCCCAAACGGGGTGAATAGGAATCGAGGGGTGAATAGGGAAAAAATCAGGATTGAAATAATCGTGGTATTAACCCTTAACCAGGCTTAGGTCATCACGCTCCCACATCGTAAATGCTTAGTTCTTAAGTGGTCTACACACCAAAGCCGCTGACCCGGCGGCACAGCCCCGCGGCTTAGTGCCGGCGGGTTAACCGCCGCGGCTTCAGAATGTCCAAGCCGAATGACTTTGCCGGCGGCAATGCCGGCGGCACGACAGCCGCGGCATGTGGTGTTCTAGTAATTGCCAAATAGTCGTAGAGATTGGACGTGTGTGTTTCGAATAATTCAGAAGTAGTATTTTCAGATTGACATGGAGGAGGACGATAACAGTGATTTAATAATAGCAGTTTGTGGAGTTATTATCGGTGGATCCCTCAACACACGAAAGTGTTGGGTTAGGCCAAGTTTAATGAGTCGCAATAAATACAGTACTTGTCAAAGATTAAGTGATTTAAAGGAAGACGACTTGGTTCTATACAAACCCATTTCTTTTAAGACTTTCCTGTCATTAACCAGTACCGACTTTGAATATTTACTGAATATTGTTGGACACAAAATAGCTAAACAAGACACAAATTACAGAAAAGCAGTAAAGTACCTAATAAAAGTGCCGACACTTCACAACAACAGAGAATGAATAAGTGATACGTCACTACTCTATGAAAGCCGGCGGGCAACTGACTGAGTGAGTGGAGAGGGATGCCGTCGGCATCGGCATGCTGCCCCGCCGGCTTGCCCGCGCGGGCGCAAACCAACAACCTCGGATACTACAGTGACCGCTGAGGATACAAGAGTGGAGTTGACTCATTATTTTCTTTCTAGTGTCGGAGGATTAGAATGGCAATATAACCAATAACTCAACTCATATAATCAATATTATTTTTAATCATTAAAGTAGTTCCATGTATTATCCATTAAATCTAAAATCGTAAATTACACATAGTGAGATACACTTTTATTGTGATTCGTATAATAAAGTTTTAAACAAAATAAGAAATGTGTTTTTGTAAACCAATAACATGATATTAACTATTGGTAACAGTAGAAGTGTCACTAAACTAAAATTAAAACCTTGCTATTCCTTTCGCACATATGTCAAGCTCTACTCGTGTGAAGGGAATGATTGTACAAAATAAGGCCGGCGGGTTGGGCCGGCGATCCGTGCCGCCGGGTCAGCGGCTTTGGTGTGTAGACCACTTAAAACCGGAACCTGGTAAAGTGGTCTACACACCAAAGCCGCTGCCCGGCGGCACGGATCGCCGGCCCAACCCGCCGGCCTTATTTTGTACAATCATGCCGCCGGCTTGCGCCCGCGCGGGCAAGCCGGCGGGGCAGCATGCCGATGCCGACGGCATCCCTCTCCACTCACTCAGTCAGTTGCCCGCCGGCTTTCATAGAGTAGTGACGTATCACTTATTCATTCTCTGTTGTTGTGAAGTGTCGGCACTTTTATTAGGTACTTTACTGCTTTTCTGTAATTTGTGTCTTGTTTAGCTATTTTGTGTCCAACAATATTCAGTAAATATTCAAAGTCGGTACTGGTTAATGACAGGAAAGTCTTAAAAGAAATGGGTTTGTATAGAACCAAGTCGTCTTCCTTTAAATCACTTAATCTTTGACAAGTACTGTATTTATTGCGACTCATTAAACTTGGCCTAACCCAACACTTTCGTGTGTTGAGGGATCCACCGATAATAACTCCACAAACTGCTATTATTAAATCACTGTTATCGTCCTCCTCCATGTCAATCTGAAAATACTACTTCTGAATTATTCGAAACACACACGTCCAATCTCTACGACTATTTGGCAATTACTAGAACACCACATGCCGCGGCTGTCGTGCCGCCGGCATTGCCGCCGGCAAAGTCATTCGGCTTGGACATTCTGAAGCCGTTAACCCGCCGGCAATAAGCAGCGTCAGCGGCTTTGGTGTGTAGACCACTTTTTAGGGATATTGCTTCTGTGTTCAACATAGCATCATCAGAAATTTAGAGAAAACTGAAGAATTTATCCAGCCATTATTTTCGAGAAAAACGCAAATATGAAGAATCTAAAAGGAGTGGATCTGGACGGGAAGATGTTCAATTGCCGAAATGGTTTGCTTATAAGGCGTTATCATTTCTTAGTGACAAGAATGCACCGGTACCGACTCTGAACAGCCACGCACCTATTGTAAGTACCCATCAAATTTGTATAATCAATTAGACTAGTTGGTCGCCTATTGATCGAAATTCGACCATAATTAATTTAAAATACATATTTCATTAAGTAATATTTTCGTAAATAGGGGTACAAAGATTTTTTCTCGCGTATTAATATTAGATACCTACTACCTACAACCCGGTAACAATATATAATACCACGGAGAGCGGACGAGCATACTCTCGTATTTGAACCTTATGCAGTCGGCAAAACGCTCACCGAAAGCGAAGTATTCGGGAATAAGCGCTCATCAAGAGTGTAGGTATAGGCGTCATCAATGGTGACTGTATACATGTAATGTTTATAAGCTTGGTTTTTAGGGTTCCGTACCCAAAGGGTAAAACGGGACCCTATTACTAAGCCTCCACTGTCTGTCTGTCTGTCTGTCCGTCTGTCTGTCTCCAGGCTGTATCTCATAAACCGTGATAGCTAGAAAGCTGAAATTTTCACAAATGATGTATTTCCGTTGCCGCTATAACAACAAATACTAAAAATAAAAATGAAAAAATATTAAGGGGGTCCCCATACAATAAACGTGTGAAATCGCAAATTATAACTTTGTTATTTTATTATTATATATTTGTATGAAAAACAAAGTTATTTTTTGTTGCCGAAAAATGTTTGTATTTTGGCTAGTTGTAGGTAATAGATACGTTCATTTTTCATAGATAATGGTACGGAACCCTTCGTGGGCGAGTCCAACACGCACTCGGCCGGTTTTTATTAAATATTTACATACTGATTGGATATTTCAAAACATAATGTTAAAGCTTGTTTGCAATTATTTATAAGATTTCCTTTTTATTTTCAGTCTTCTCAAGTTAATATCACTCCCCAGACTACGCTACCTTCGACAAAGAGGTCACGAAAGCGAAACATAGAGGGAGTTCCTGAAGTTGATGAAGCTTTGCAATTACTGAGGGAGATTACATCTAATGCAAGGCAACGCGATGATGCTGCTATATTTGCAGACTATATAAGTAGCAAGTTGAGGAAGATGGATCATTACACGATGTGTACAGTACAACATCAAATCCAGAATATTGTCTATTAAGCAGAAATGAGAATGGGTCCGATGAATTTTGATACCAATAATACTACTCAGCCTCTTCGTTATCAAAATGTTCGTCCAGGATACTTCACAGGCCAACCTACAACGTCAACAATGTCACCATCGCCCTCAACTTCGCGCTCTTACTCTGTTCAATCAGACTATGAAATGCAAAATAGCCCAGATGTCAACACAAGTGACAGTCTGTTACAAGTCTTGGAAAATAATTTAACCGAAAATAGTGTTATAGAAGTGTTAAGAAATGTTTCTGATTCCTAAATAAAACAATTATTTGAATAATCATATTTTATTTCTTTAAAACATTATAATTGATATTGCCAAGGAAGCTGACCTTGTTCCGATAGAAAATAACATTTTAGCTCATTTCTAATTACACTTGGTTCTACATTTAGAGCGATCTGCGGAATATTTTGTTGCTCTTCGTTCAAAACTCCATCAGTAGTTCTTTCATTTCTCTTCATAAAATTATGCAGATGCACAGAAGCCATCACGACAAGTTTTGCTTTCTCATTTTGTAAGCCAATGCGTGAATGTAAAATTCTGAATTTATTAGATAAAATGCCAAACGCGTCTTCTACAACCATGCGCCCGCGACTAATTCTATAATTAAAAACCCTCTCAGGTGATCCTTTTGCATGATATCCAGAAAATGGTTTTATTATATTCTGTGAGATGGGGAAAGCATCATCACCGATGAAATAAAAAGGTACAGGTGTATTTCTCCCTTGTAATGGAATCGCTTGTGGCAGACTTAAAGTTCCATCTCGTATCATATCAAATAAAGTTGAATTGCGTAGAACCCCACCATCAGATATTCTGCCCTGACATCCAATGTCCACGTATAAAAAGTTATAATTGGCATCGATTAAAGCTAGCAAAACAATACTGAAATATGACTTATAATTAAAAAACTCAGAACCGCTATTAATTGGACATGAAATACGTATATGTTTCCCATCGAGGGCACCTACGCAATTAGGTACATTCCATTTCTGCATGAAACTCCGAGCCACTGATAGCCATTCTTCCTGTGTATTCGGCATCTGTAAAATAAAATTGTTTGTGATATTTGTGTGTGTAGTTCTAGTTATATGTATGTAAAATGTGTGTGAAGTTCCAGGTACAGTATAAAATCATAGATATTATAATTCGACTAGGAATAGATATGTTACTTAGGAAGGTTCAGTTTCTAACTACCTAATGTGTTACGGATATTTGTACTTACCCTTAAATAATTGGATAATGTAGATACCAACGCTTGACAAACATCTGGAATTATTAAAGAAATAACTTGTGGAGACACTTTAAACAGCGTACCGAGTGAAAAATAAGAGTCTCCTGTAGCCAGGTATCTCAAAGTAATTGCTAGTCGATCGGAAGCTGACACAGCATTTCTCCAGCGGGTGTCAGTTTTTGATATCATGGGTCCAGTTAAATTCAGTAATATTTCAAATTCTTCACTAGAGATCCTTAGAAAAGTGTTAAATTTCGAACGAATATTTCTTCGGTTTATGTCATCCTTTCTAAAATCTTCAAGTATCAGGGACACATTAGGCCTATTTCGTAGACTTGGTCTGACCCAATATCTTCGTTTGAATTTGCGGTTCTTTTTACGAATAATAACATACAACACTACACTTGCGATACACGCAACTATATCATAGTCCAACATCTTTCAATCCTACGTACACGACTAACTTCGACGAAAGTCACAACACTACTGCGAAAATTGCAACCGCATCTGCAGGCCGCCGGCAACCGCCGGTAAAGCCGGCGGCCTGCATTCAGCGGCAAGGCGGTCTGAAACCCGGCGGCATAAGCCGGCGGCATGTGTGGATGCGCCATATGAAACGAAAGTGACAGATCTTGACACGGAACGTAAATGTCACAGTGTGCGTCCTGTGTGTGCGTTTTTGACCCAGCTGAGACATTTTTGCAAATAATGTCGAAATCACGAAAGGTAAGTCGTGCAATTTTTTTATATGTTGTAGATTAATCTATGAGTTTTTGTTGTGGTATTGTCAAATTTCTGTGTAGAATACTGGATATTTTTCTTATAATCACCGCTAAAAGTATGTGGGAGAACTGTGTCCATTGCCTGGCTAGTGGTGGTGATAGTGGGAGATATATGCCCCCAGCCTGACAATGCTTTTTATTATTACAGGGACCTATAAATGACTACGAGATTGAGAACATGCTCCAAATTTGGCAGTCATCGGAGGAGGAAAGTAGTGAAGATGAGGATTTTCAAGCTACTAGAAGGGACTTTATTCCTCAGTCAGTAAATACGTTACTAGATAAAATTCAAGGTTTGTCGAATGATGATTTACTAAATATATTAGAGGATGGTCCCTTGCAAAATCCACCAGCATGTGTACCCTCACCTCCGCTTGATACTTACTTAGTTGGAAATGAAGATCTGGAATTACTCCCCTATAATGACAGAGCTGGTCCTTCTCAGTCCCAGAGTCCACCAACAAGGCCACTTACTCCTGAACTTGTCCCAAACTTACATGAAATCGAGGACCTGGAAGAACTCCCACACAATTTCAGGGCAGGTCCTTTCCAGCATCCATCATCACGCACACTAACTCCTGTGCTTTTTACTAACTTGCCTGAAAATGAAGATATGGAAGTACTCCCTCATTATGCCAGGGCAGGTCCTTTCCAGCAATCATCATCACGCACACTAACTCCTGAGCTTTTAACTCCTGAGCTTTTTATTAACTTGCCTGAAAATGAAGATAGGGATCATTATGCCCAGGGCAGGTTCTTCCCAGCATCCACCAACTCATCCACAAGCTCCTGAGCTTTATTCTAGCTTACCTGAAAATGAAATTGCTGCTGCTGGTGATGGTGTGTTACATGATCCTGAGTTTAAGCAAATGCTTGAAGGGCCAACTTATGCTGAATTACAGTCCAAACCTAGAGAGTGGACTACTCAGGTTGAGAACTTTGAAACTCACCATTTTAACGGAGAACTGCAATCTACAAAATTGTATAATCATAAAAGCACTCCTATTGACTATTTCAATAATATGTTTCCAGAAGAATTATTTCAAGTTATTGTGAATAATACCAACAAATATGCAAGATAAAAAATAGTAAATTTTGGAAAGATGTAGACATAAATGAAGTAAAAGCATTTTTGGCCATAGTCATTCTCATGGGAATAGCCCCTCAATCAGACATTGAATTATATTGGAACTCTGATCCCTTTTATACCAACCCAGAGATATCTGGAACAATAAAAAATTAAAAAGATATTGGAAAATATTCATGTTTGCGATATAACTACCCATTTGCCACCAACTCATAAAGATTATGATAAACTCCAAAAAATAAGACCAATGTTGACTATTCTAAATAAAACATTCCAAGAAAATGCTACCAACTCTCAGGCTCAATCTATCGACGAGAGCATGGTTAAATTTAAAGGGCGTGACAGCAAAAAACAATACATGCCCCTTAAGCCCATTAAAAGAGGTTATAAAGCAGGGTGTGTAGATGCGACGCCAAGACTGGATATCTTTACCAGTGCGACATTTACTGTGGTAAAGATAATGAACCCAATGCAGAAGGTCTGGGGTTTAGGGTTGTCAAAAAATTGTGTGTAAATGTACCGAGAAATACGTTAATAGTCTTTGACAACTTTTTTTCTTCTGTAGCTCTTGTGGAATACCTCTACAATAAGGGGATATTCTCCATAGGAACTGTTCGAATGACGCGGAAAGGACTTCCCAAAGATTTTGAAAATAAATTAAAACCAGGTGAATTTACATACCGATTCTCCCACCCCACTGGTGTAATAAAGTGGAGGGATGCAAAAGACGTCCATGTAATAACAACGGCAGTAAACCCTAGAGACATAGAAATAATAGAAAGGAGACAAAAGAATGGTGAGAAGAAAAAGATGTATTGCCCATCAGTCATTGCAGAGTACACTCGAAACATGGGTGGTGTAGACTATTTCGACCACTTCCGAAGCTCATATTCTATCGGACGCAGATCCAAGAAGTCGTGGTTAAGACTATTTTGGTTTTTATTCGAGTGTGCTGTTATAAATTCATATATCATGTACAAACATAAAAATGAAACGAGAGAAAATATACATCGAGACTTCCGTTTAAGATTGGCTAGAAGCTTGAAGTCTGGTTACATAAATATCCAAAAGCAAAGCCCTATTGTTTTCAAAAATAAAAAAGGGGGTATTTTCGGGGTACCTGATGAAATAAGGTTAGGTCGCAAAGGACAGCATTATGTGGAACCATCAACATATAAGAGGTGCAGATTCTGCAGCACTAGAAAAGAAGAAAAACGCTCAAAGTTCATGTGCAAAGTATGTAAAGTGACTCTTTGTGTATTCCCTTGCATGGAAAATTTCCACCAAAACCAAAATTTGTAATTTTTTATTAAATATTTTTTTTTATCTCAATATATGTTTTATTTCTAATACTTTTACAGGTGATACACCTGATGTAAGTATTGTTATGTGGGGTGGTCTAAAAGTAAGAATAGGCAATAGATATTAAAAAGGCGCTTTATTGTCTATGATAGTCTGTGGTGTACTTTCCATCAATATCATGGCGGTTTGATGTGAATGTCGTCTAATTGTAATATTGTGTTTCTCCCATCGTTATTAAACGGTTCAATCCTAAAATCAGCGTTCATATTCTTTAAGTCCTAATTACAGGTTATGGGCTCAGTAGTTCCGTTACTCTGTATTTTAGGTGAAGAACCGACGTTGTTTGAGCAAAAAACAGCGATCACTTGGAGGCGTGATTTTGCTTCTTTGTGTTTCGCAAAAAAAGTCGAAGTCAGCGGGCAGCGGCGTCTGGTGTTTAGCGGTGCAAGGGAGCACACGCGATAGACGTCAACATTTCGACGGCGGAGCAGATCGGGAATCAATGGATCAGCTCGTGGCGATGACGATGGGAGGGGGAGTCAAGTTGGAGGGTCCGACAAATTGGAATTTATGGAAATTCCAGATGACAGTGTTGCTGAGAGCGCAAGAGGTGCTATCAGTGGTGAATGGCACTGAGGTGAAGTCTGCAGATGCGGCGTGGGTAAAGAAAGATGCGAAGGCTCAAGGGTTAATCGTTTCAAGATTGACCGAAAGCGCAATGATACATATCATCGCTTGTGAAACTGCTGCACACATGTGGGAAAAGTTGCTCAATGTTTATGAGCAGAAATCAAGTACAGCGATTCATTTGTTACAACAGAGATTTTTTAATTTCAAGTTCGAGGAGAACATGGAGGTGTCGGTATTTGTATCAAAACTACAAGAGTTACAACTGCAGTTGAAGCAAGCAGGGGAGGAAATCTCTGAGAAATTTATTATTACAAAAGTTTTAATGGCATTGCCGGAGAAATACAGTCATTTTGTGTCAGCTTGGGAGTCAGTGGACACATCTAAGCAAACTTTTGATAGTTTAGTTGCCAGACTTCTTGTGGAAGAAGACAGACTGAAGGCAAAGTCAACAGATAGTGAAAATGTGGCATTAGTTGCAAAAAAATCTGACACTGTAAAAAAATGTTACAGGTGTGGTAGGGTTGGGCATTTTATTCAAGATTGTAAGAGTAAAAAGGATGTCAGAAAATGCTTTAACTGCAACAAAGTTGGACATTTAAAGAAACAGTGCACAAAAGAAACAAAAACTGGAGCACAAAGTAACGCCTTTTCAACAATTAACAACAAGGGGTTACCATGTCATGCATCTGAAAGCAAGTGGATTATCGATAGCGGTGCTAGTGAGCACATGACTTCAGAACGAAATTTGTTTATGTCAATGCGTCAAGTTTGTTATTGTTGGAGATGGGCGACGTCTACCAGTTTTGGGAATTGGAGAAATTGAATTTATAAACAATAAACTAAGTGAAGTGTTATTTGTGCCAGATCTAAAACTAAATTTGTTTTCTGTGACAAGGGCTACTACTAAGGGGTATAGTGTGGATTTAACATTGGACAAATGTGTAATAAAGAAAAACAATCAGGTGTGTGTGTCAGGACTTAAAGAAAACAATGTTTATATAGTAAAATTTAATAAACATGATGTCCAATGTGCAGTGACTCTCAGTGAGTGGCATGAGAGGTTATGTCACCAGAACATAAACTATGTGAAGTCTGTACTTTCAACCAATAATGTGAAATATACTGAGGACAATAAGAAGTGTATCGATTGTCTAAAGGGAAAGGCACATAAGCTTCCTTTTAAAGACAGTGTATCAAGTACAACACAACCTTTGGAGTTGGTGCACGCTGATGTATGTGGACCATTTGAAGTAGCATCACTTGCAGGGGCAAGATACTTTTTACTTATCAAGGATGATTTTACTAAGTTTCGTCATGTCTGCTTCATGCAAAATAAGTCGGAGGTTGTGCAGTGTGTCAAGCAGTATACTCAGTCTGCAGAAAGGAAAACAGGGCAAGTTTTAAAGGTTTTTCGATCTGATGGTGGGGGTGAATTTGTGAATAAGAAAATGGAAGACTATTTCACTAGCAAGGGCATACAGCACCAAACAACAGTGGCTTATACGCCGGAGCAGAATGGCCAAGCAGAAAGAGACATGCGTACCTTGGTAGAGGCGGCACGTACCATGTTGCATGCCAAAAACATGGGTAAAGAGTTGTGGGCTGAGGCCATTAATACAGTTGTCTATGTGCTAAATAGAACCAGTAAGAGCAGAACTGAAGGGAAGACACCATTTCAGATGTGGATTGGGCATAATTTTGATATTACCATATTAAATAAAATATTTGGTTCTAAAGTATGGATACATATACCTAAGGAAAAGAGGCGTAAACTGGATTCAAAGGCTGAAGAAGGAGTGTTTGTTGGCTATGAGAGTTCAAAGGGATATAGAATTTATTATGAGAAGAAAAAGATAGTACAGATAAAAAGAGATGTAGTGTTTGTGTCATCAGGTATGTCATTACCAGAAGAAAAAGAATATGACAAAGAGAAAGTAGTCTATTTGGACAGAGAGAATACAGGATTTGACCAAGAGGAAAGAGGGCAGGAGCTGTTACAGATGGACCAGGAGCCCATGCAAATGGAGCCACAGCAGGAACAGGCTCAAGTAGAACAGGAACAGGGTCAGGCCGAGCAAGACCAGGCAGAGAGAGAGCCAGAACAGGAAGAGCACAGTGATAGTGAGGCAAGTAATTCTGAAAGTTCTGATTACTCTGATGCCAATGACACAGAACAGGCAGTACGCACAAGGAGTGGAAGACAAGTGAACAAACCTTCAAGGTTCAATGACTACATGGCATTAATCGTGGCAGAGGAAGAACCTGCTAGCTACAAGGAAGCTATGGAAAGAGAGGATGCTGATAAGTGGAGGAAAGCTATAGAAAAGGAATTGAGTCAGTTACAGGAACATAATACTTGGACACTCGTGGAAAAGGTACCAAAGGGAAAAGAAATAATAAGTACTAAATGGGTGTTGAAGAGAAAAGAAAGTCAGGATGGAGAATTTATTTATAAGGCAAGGCTGGTAGCCAGAGGCTTTCAACAAAGTTGTGATGATAGTGATTTATATGCTCCTGTAGCTAAACTAAATACCTTTAGAATATTCACTGCTGTTGCTACTAAGTTAAATTGTAAAATAAGGCAATTGGATGTATGTAATGCTTTTTTAAATAGTAACATTAATGAAGATGTGTATTTGAGGTTGCCTGATGGTATAGAGTCTGATTTGAAGTTTTGCAAACTTAATAAATCTATTTATGGGTTAAAAAGGTCTCCGAGGTACTGGAATGAAACTTTTGATAAAGTGATGAGGTCACAGGGTTTTAAAAGTTCTGACAAGGATTACTGTTTATATTCAAAACATGAGAATGGTAATAAAGTATTTTTGTTGTTGTATGTCGATGACATATTGTATTTCAGTACTTCAGAGACAGAAAGTAACAAGTTAAGAAATATGTTATATGATTCTTTTAAAATGAAGGATGTAGTTGGTAAATTTTTGGGTATGGAAGTAACACAGGATTTAGATAAAGGTTGTACAACAATTTGTCAAAAGGATTACTTGAAAAAGATTTTAGAGTATTGTGGTATGAAAGATTGTAAACCATTATCTTTGCCTATTGATAAGAATTTTAAATTTATTTTGTTAAAGAGAGACAAGTCAGAGTCAGAAGAAATAGAACATAAATGTAGAATGATAATAGGAAGTCTAATGTATGCAGTAGCTGGATCTAGACCTGACTTGTGTGCCATAGTCAACATACTAAGTAGATATCAAAGTTGTGCTAGCCAACTGTTGTATAAATTGTTACTTAATGTTCTTAGATATGTAAAGGGAACATTGGATTTGTGTTTAACTTTCTATAGTGATGGTAGAAATGATATTGTTGGTTATGTTGATAGTGATTGGGGGGGCAGTGATGATAAAAGATCAACAACAGGTTTTTGCTTTAAGGTTTTTGGGGGTTCAGTCATTTGGACGACTAAAAAGCAACAATCTGTGGCTTTATCATCTACTGAGGCCGAATATGTGGCTCTCAGTCATGCTACTAGTGAAGCTTGCTGGCTTAGGTCTATATTATGTGATTTTGGGATTAGTGTGGGGACAATTGTCTTATATGAAGACAATCAGTCAACAATTAAGATGGCTAATATGGCTACAGGCATTACTAGGGTCAAACACTTAGATATTAAGTTGAGATTTGTAAAAGAAAAGATAGATAAGAAAATAATAGTAGTTGAGTATGTAAGTTCTGATAAACAAGTGGCGGATATTTTAACTAAAGTTCTAGGTGGGGTTTCATTCAAATATTTGAGGGGAAAATTATTTAATTAATCATTGGTTGGCTAATAGTGATTAGAGTAAAGGTCAGTTGTATGTGTAACCTTTGTGAAAAGGAAAGTTGGTTTTTGTTGTTTTTTTTTTAATAATTATTGAGGGGAGGTGTTATGTGGGGTGGTCTAAAAGTAAGAATAGGCAATAGATATTAAAAAGGCGCTTTATTGTCTATGATAGTCTGTGGTGTACTTTCCATCAATATCATAGCGGTTTGATGTGAATGTCGTCTAATTGTAATATTGTGTTTCTCCCATCGTTATTAAACGGTTCAATCCTAAAATCAGCGTTCATATTCTTTAAGTCCTAATTACAAGTATAGGGTAAAAAAGTGAATATAATGTTCAATATTTAAAATATTTTTAATAATAGTAACTATATTATTTATTTACAAAAAAAAAATTGAATATTTTAGGTTCAAATATTATGTAGTCGCAGTAATATTCTTCATTATCTTGCCAGGCACCGGATTACATTTTCCCATACGATTTTATCTCTTGCCAGGCAAAGGGATTATGTTTTCCCACGTCATTTTCCTTAGTTTTCCATTCATTTTTCCAATTTTCACCGACTACACGTCATACAAGACGCAAATAGTAATTTAAATCCATAGAAACCACTTGCCCAGCTTCAGCGGATTTCTTGGGCCTGGTTAAGGGTTAACTGAAAATCTACTAACCATAGCCTATAAAATGGCAATAATGTATGGTGGAATAGTTACTTTTTGAATTGGCAACACTTATTTGACATGAATGAAGTTAGAAATATATTGTCAAAACAACATTCTGAAGTTGCTCGTTTGAATTACCTGGAAGAAGTCTCTGTTTAGTTTCTCAAGTTAAATTGTTTTTGTGGTTAAATTGGTATCAAAACATCTATCTGCAAGGTTCGTGTTTATTCTGGAATCTGTATAACGTAATGTAAGTACATTTCACAGACTTTTTAATAAATCAAATTGTGTTTTATTATGACTAGTAATTTATTAATTTATTAAGAGGTTTTTCGGTACCGTACGCGTCGGGGGTTTTTAGGTACGGCTGGAAGGGTCAATAGGGACGGAATATTTAATAAATAGGGACGATGCAGCATGTCAAGAGACAGTAAAGGGACTAAAGGGACAGGGTTGTCACTTGATTTGTGAAGTAATTACCCGACTGCCCCAGAAGGAGGGTAATGTTTTTTAAATGACTTATTCGCAATGTAATTATTAACATTTTTAATTTATGGACCCGCCAAAAAAGTAGTCTTAAAAATTTGAAGCTTATGCCTATTTATTTGTGTAGTCTGTGCCATTGTAGCTACCAACTAGATAGATTTTGATGCATTACCATCAGCCGTTTTCAAGATCGATCGCAGCTTTTCTCGTAATGGGTGAGAGGATTGAATGTGTCGGGGATTCCTAGGTATTTAATTAACCCTATTTCCTTTCAGATTCAAAACTTCCGATAATGCCGCGTACATACAAACCAAGTCAAAAAATTATAAAAAATATGACGAGCTACTTATAGAACAGGCTCTAAATGAGTATAGCAGTACTAATAAATCGTTAATAGATATTGCGAAAAAATATAATATCTCCAAATCAGTCCTTCATAGACACAATACTTTTATCATGAAAAAGCAAGGTGGCCAAACAGCTTTACCTCCGGATGTAGAGGAATACCTCATACAATACATAAATGATTGTTCTGAATGGGGATATCCCCTTGAAACAATAGACTTTAGATTATTCATAAAGGGATACTTAGACTATTTAGGAGTAGCAATAAAAAGATTCAAAAACAACTGTCCTGACTACATAAAATGCTTTTTAAAACGCAATAAAAGTAAAGTTACCAGTAGATTGAGCCAAAATATAAAACGATCAAGAGCAGCAGTCTCCCCAGAGGTGATAATGGCTTATTTTGATGAATTAGAAATATCACTACAAGGAATTCCTTTAAGTAATATCATCAACTATGATGAAACAAATTTGGTTGAAGATCCAGGCAGAAAAAGAGTTCTAGTAAAAAGGAGCGTCAAGTATCCAGAAAGAATAATGAATCACACAAAAGCTTCAACCTCTATCATGATGGCTGCTGCTGCAAATGGAACCTTACTACCACCGTATGTGGTATAAAGGCACAACATGTTTATGACACATGGAGACAAAATGGGCCAAAAGGTTGTCGTTATAATAGTACCAGTTCTGGCTGGTTCGATGGAATAACTTTTGAAGACTGGGTGAGGACTATTGTTTTCAACTATTTTGAAGATAAAACTGGTACAAAAATTCTTATAGGCGATAATCTCGCCTCTCACCTTTCAATAGAAATAATAAGCGAATGTGAAAAACGGAATATTCGGTTCATATTTTTACCGGCAAACTCTACGCACCTTACCCAACCTTTGGACGTTGCTTTCTTCAGACCACTGAAAACTGCTTGGCGGCACATACTCTATAATTGGAAAAAGACCGACGGGAGAACGCAAGCTACTATACCCAAAAATAATTTTCCATCGCTTCTTAAAAATCTTATGAAGGAAATATAATGCAATGTTCATAAAAATATTACAGCTGGGTTTGAAAAGTGCGGCATAAGTCCGATCAATAGAAATTAGGTTTTAGATAGACTGCCAGTAGAAGGTAGACATGAAAACTTTAATGAAGCAATTGATCAAACGGTTCTGTCTATGCTCAAAGAAATGAGGTATGGCACATGTAGCCTGAAAACATCAAACAAAAAAAAGAAAATCGAAGTTATTCCAGGAAGAAGCGTAGAAAATATAATTTCGACGGAAGAATCTGAAGATCTTGACGAAACAAGAGAATTAAGTGATGATGAGAGTAATACGGAAGAAATTCAGGACAGTAATTTAAACATATTGGAAGAACCTGGCTCCAGCAAAGGCAAAAACTCTCATAATAAGTTTACGAAGATAAAACAAAATAAAATGACACAAAAAGTATATGGAGATCAAGAGAAAAAAACTTATTTAAGAAAGAATGAATTTGGCACGGAAACTGAAAACAAAAAAGCCTTAAGTCAAAAATTGAAGATCCAAAAAGGAAAAGGAAAAAAAACGGTCAATTTGTCGCTTGTAAAGAAAACTAAAATAAAAACAGAAACAGTCAGTGATATGAAAAAAGATAACGAAGCAGATATACGTAATGGCAGTACAAAAACAAACGTGCCCATTATAAAGAAAAAGTCAGAACCGACATTCAAGAAACCTTTTGCTCCACCACCTCCTCTAAGTAATAATAATCAGCTTGTTGATTACACCACTGAACAAGACGATTGCGCAATGGAATTTAACCATGAGCGTGAGCATGATTTTGATATAAATACAATGCCTGTAGTTTTCGATGACTTTTTCACTATTAACCAAGAAGTGGAATTATCATCCTTCACAACAATAGAGGAGGAGAAGATTGAAGTGCAAGCCAATAAAGAAAACACTAACGTGAAAAAGAGACAAATAAAAAAGGAGTCAGACTCTCCAAATAAAAGAATCAAGATAATATCAGACGAAATTATAACTAGTGGTAAACCAAAGATCAAAATAAATAAATTGAACAGGATAAGCGTAACTGATAGTATTGTAAGTAAAAAGCCAAAGTTTTATAAAAATGAAACAGAAATATTACATGATCTTATGGATGAGAATTTATAATTACATTAGGTTCCTATGTTAAATGAGTAAAGTTTGACTTTTTAAGATATTATTTTTAATTGTTGATTTTCAAGTATTTTTTATTTGTATAATTAGAATTTAATTAATATAAGAGGCGGTTTTTAGTTTAACTAATATTCTGTTTTTAATATAAAGAGAGAACTGATATTAAGATTAAAAAATGTGATTATATGACAGACAGAGTCATTTTCATTTCAGGTACCTACTTACATAGTCGTATCTTACCAAAATAAAATTGTGACAGCCCTGACGGTTTTTCCCTATAGTGCCAATCACCGTCCCTATTAACCCCATTGCGTGTTTAAATAGGGACGACCTATAATTTGAAGAAATATTTAAAACTGGGTGCTTTAAACGATTTAATGTAAAGTCCTTTAGAATCTTCAGGAAGCGACTCAAGTTTTGGTACCAATATCAATATAATATTTTCAGGCATTATAAGTGATATTTGTACCCAAAATCATTTCTGTGCCTATTCACCCCGTTTGACGGTACTTCCCGTTTGCTTCTCTCAATGTTTTACAACGACAATACTGTTACTATCACGGCAACAAAGATATCAACAAAAGTGTTGTTTATCAATATCTTTAGCGCCTGACAAAAAAAAAGCAAAACTTATTTAACATTGCAGTTATGCTTGTGTAGGCGATAAATCTATCGTATTGTATCGGTGGCCTACAGCTAAGTAATAAGTTATTAAAAAGAAGTCCCCATCGTATATAGTGACAAAAATTCAGAAAAATGTAATAAAGATAATATTTCAATTTTTTACTTCCTAGGGAGTGTTCTTATAGGCGCTAGCAAATGTACATCATTCATTTATTAATAAACGAGGGTAGATTCTGTTTTTGCTTCAATAATTTGTTATTACTTTGACGTTATTACTCTATGTTATCATTGGTAGTTAGTTACTGTTTATAACTGGCGTGTTCTGAGTTTAATATTATAAATACAAACTAATACCTATAGTTTTTTCTTCATAATGAAAAGGGGAAGAAAATTTGTTGTGCCCTTGGAGGAACAAAAGAAAGCGTTTTTACTGTACAAAAATGTTTTCTGTGATCCTAATAATTTTCCACCAGCAAGTGATCCCGTGTTTACAGAAATTAAATGTGTGTTGTCGAGCCCTATTACCGAAAAAGGACTTTTACTTTCTCTGAAGAAGAATTTTAATTACTTTTTCGATGCAAAGGAAAATCTAGTAAGTAGGAGCATCAGTAGCGGTACAGCACAAAATAAAGAATGCTCACCAAGTAAGTCAATTAAGTTTGATTTTATGATTGATTTGTATCAATGGAACAAAATTCAACCATTAAAAAAACAATTAATAGTTACTCAAAACGTAAGGGCTGTTATTAAACAGAAGTATCGTTTACCGAAGCATATTTGGGCTCCTCTATTGCGAGAGCAAATATGGAAATCATTCAAAAGCCCGTGTTTATGGATTTTCAACCGTTATTCTGTTAAACATACAGATAGAATTACTTGCAAAGGTTTATGCAAACAATGCAAATCATCGATAACTGTGGTCATTTCCTGGCCTGTTGATAAAATAGCTCGATGTGTGTGTTCTGTAACAAATATTGATGCATCTTTTACTCATAATCCCAAGAATAAAATAAAATTATCACCAGCCCAGCGCATTGAAATGTCCGCTGAACTAAAACAGGAATCTGCAATCACATATCGTAACAAATTAGCAAATGAAATAATGGAACCTGATGACGCTGAACCACCCCATATGCCAACAGTTGGCTGCTTAAGGCAAATTAAACACGAGGAGAAACAGAGAAACAGAGTTTACATTACGATACAAATCCATTGCTATCTTTGTGGATAATGACTCGTGTCACGCCATACAAATATGTTATTAAGCATATCTCTCTGTACCCTTTTTTTTTACATATATTACTGGACAAACATCCAGGAAGGCTGTTGCAAAAAAATGAAAAAATCTGACAGATTAGTTCTCAGTGTTGATGCTACTGGTAGCATCTTCAAGGAATTAGGTCCAAATAACAAGATGTTAGTGACTAAACATTTATTTTTATATGTGTTAATGATGAAAACCCAGGAAAACGATAGCTCGGTCCCAGTCTCTCAGATGATATCCGAAAGCCAGACAATGGATACAATACATCAATGGCTACAGGCATGGAGCAAATGTAATCCCGTTCCTGATGAAATTAACTTAGACGATTCCTCTGCATTAATTGGAGCAGCAGTAAAGGCTTTCACTAAATGGGATTCTACTGCTAAATATGTTGAAGATTCCTACAGACTATTAGAGGAAGGTCAAGAAGCTAATGATATGTGTTACATTCGAATTGACACAAGTCATTTCATAAAAAAAATATTTCGTTTATCATGTTTTAGATATACCGACAACAGAGTCAATTTTATTAAATATAAAGTGCCTCATTGAACTTAAAAACTCTGTCGATTATTTAAAAGCAAAAGACATTATTTCAGATTTGATTATTGTATGTTTAAATCAACGAGATGGTGTGAATAACGATGGCATCATGACAAGATGTGAAAGCGCCAAAAGCAGACTTAAAAAGTTGAGTGCCTTCGGTGTTAACGACACGGAGATCGAAATTAATGAGAATGATAAATTGAATACAAATGTTGAAGATCTAAGTAATTCAGTATTTCAAGATTCTTTGAAATGCAACATTACTAAAAGTGGAAACATAATTTTACCTGGTGAAAAACTTCCATCATGGTTTCATGAAAAAATTGAGGCTGAAAAAAATATTATTACTCTTAGTGATGACAATGAATTTGGGAGTCATGAAAACGTATACTACTTCCCAGCATTTATTAATGTCTTATCACGTTTGATGAACCAGTTTCCTTTATGGTCCAATGTGATGAAAAATCTTTACAAATCTAAAATAGACAGACCTACATCTTCAAATGTGGAATCTTATTTCAGAACCCTAAAAAAACTACTTTTTCAAATCGGAACAAAATCTCAAAGGTTACGTATAGACGAATTTATTAACAAACACTTAGCATTTTTGACTGGTGAGTTGAAGATCGCGAACAGTAACTTAAATATTACAAAAAAAAATGAAAAAAAAAATCTGTTAAGGTAACCGAACAAAAAGAAAAAGTTAAAAAGATGCTGGAGTTTACAGATGATTCTATTTTCTCACATCATCCAAGTTTGGTAGAGAATTGGAGAGGTCTGGGTATATTGAGCCGTAAACGTAAAAAACAGACCAGTGAACCAAGAAAGAAAGTGTTTCTGCTTTCGAATGGAGCCAGGTTCAAAACTGGCAAAGAGATTGTAACTACAACAAATACTTGTGCACTGGACTCCGTCTGTCAAGCATTAGCTACAGCATATACTGATGGATCTAGCATAACTCCAACAATACAGGGAAGTGACCATATGCTATGTCAGCTAATAAGAACAATGAGTGACAAAAACAGCGGTGAAGAAGCATATAAAATAAGATCATCTATTGCCAAAAAATATTTCAAAAACGTTCAAAGAGATGTGACTGAAGTAGATTGTGAATGCAATGTTCTATATATTTTTGATAAAATTCTGATTGACTGCTGTCTTTACAGTGCGGATGAAAAAATGTCATGTACTAACTTGGACTGTCCTATAAATAAAGTAACCAGCAGCCTAATTGCACAACACATTTTATTTTTGATATCAATTCCGAATCGAAACCAAGTCCAATTTAAATCGCATGCCATAATTGGAATTACGATAAACATTTTTTACCAATCGACCGAAATTGTATAGGGTTGTTCTTATAAAACGGCTATACGTCTTTGATTTATATGTTTTGTTTCACCTTAAAGGCATGATTAATTTCCAAATTATTGTGCTTTAATTTAATTTTGTTATAATTATAACTGATGCTATAATAGTGCTTATAAATGAAAATGTACAATGATTGCCGAAAAATTAAAAACCATTTTTTAAAACACTTTCTATCAAAAACTACCATAATTGAAATACGTAACAAAACGTTTCCTTTCCCCGGTTTTTTTTATCTGTGGCCAATGACAAAATCGTAGAAAAGCAGTGTTGTCATCTTAGTGGGATTTCCACTAAACCTGGGGGTTTGGACACCTCTACTGGCGAAGAAATTGCTTGAAATTGCGAGTTGCTTTTAGTGGCTGGTGGTTTTGTCTAGTGGTTAGTTTAATTCAATTTGTAGAAAACAATACAATCAATTACTAAAACTGACTCGAGAAAATATTAAAATAACAAGATAATGGCATGTTTTATTGTTTGTCTAAAACCTGTGTCAGTGATTTTACGATGTATTTCTTTCAAATGCCGAAACCACTGCAGATTCGAACGCTGTTTTGGCAAAACTGTTCACCATGATGAATATGTTGAAACCAATCAGAGGCTCCGCCCGAGTAGTGATCGCAAAACGACGTCATTTCTAAAAAATATTTCACGGGAAAATACTACCGGGGTAAAAAAAATCTGCCGTTATGCCTAAGTTATGTATAGATCTAACAAACATTCAAACATCTTCACTAACTTTTTCATTAATTATTGTAGATTAAGTTGGATGATGTTTAAAAAAATACTTTGACCTTTTGTTTTATTTTCATTCTCAAATTTTCAAATGGACCTCCAAAACAGCGACCGAATGTCAGTAACAGAAAAATAAAAAATAAAAAAAATTGTGACTAAACTATACTCTATTTGAAATAAGATTACACATTTAAATAAACCGTTTCGTGTTCGGTTGAACATTAAAAGCAAAAAAGTGGTTACAATACCAAGTGTTTACTGAAGCTGCCATTTGTCATGTCACCAACGCAATAGAAGTCAAAATCGGTTGAATGGATTATAAAAAATGTCTCATCTTATTTCGTTTTATAGCACTCGGGGACAGTGTGACCATATGTGGCAGGATCCTGCCTTTTTGGCAGGTTTAGCCCTTTATTTTACTCTCTGGCACTTTTGTTTGACGTTTTAGAAATCTGGCAGTATTTGGCAGTATTAGCAATATAAGCTGACAGATTTGGCAGTATAGCCGCTACAGCCCACAAAAAGAGTAGGATGCAGTATCGAGAAAGGGAAAAATGTAAGTAGGAATTTTAAAATGCCTATGGCAACACTGGCAACGCAAAGACCTTTGGTTCGGGGATTTCCCATAACATTTCTAGTTGGATTTGTAGTTCCTTCCATTGTAAACCATAAAGTGCTGAGCAAAATGTTTATAATAATATAATATCTTTGTGTGTGTCAGTTGTTTCTTATTAGTCGGACTAGAAGAAAAACTGCTAGAAAAACTATTTTGTTTCGGATTTCGTGCGGTGTGAGTGTGAATGTTTTCCATTCCTGATTTAACATGAAGCGTAAATATGAACGATTATATCGTGTAGAGTGGGAGCAGGATCCATTACTTTCGTCCTGGATAACAAAAGCGAAAGATGAAGATGTTGCATGGTGTAAAGCATGTAACACTAAGTTAGTGCCTAGATTGTCTATCATAAAAGAACATGCAACCACTACAAAGCACAAGAAGAACATGATCGGATATAGTGGGCAGTCATCGGTGAGTATACATTTTTACATATAAAGGTGCTCCCACACAGCAGTAATTTAACGTTTAAAAAACATCGTGTAGCACGATAATATTTTATAACAGTGTGTAAAATACTCTAAAAAAGGTATACAACTAATGTTATGCAACATTCTCTAACGTTATATAACTGTTGTGTGGCACCTTAACAGGAAAATTGTAGGGAGTACCTATTAGTAAGTTTGTAGTAGCATTACTATTAAAATTTCTTTATAATTTCAGGTGCAAAAGTTTTTTAAAACGTCTTCACTAGAAGATCAGGTGAAAAAAGCAGAGCTCAACATGTGTGCTCTGTTGGTAGAACATAATTTACCCTTTCGCGTCATGGATCATATGAGTGAAATTATTTCAAAATGCTTTACCAATCCAGAGGTGGCAAAATCTTTCTCCTGTAAACGAACCAAAGCAGCTGCGGTAACATATAATGTTTTGAAGCCGGAACTGGAGAGAGAAATGCAGGCAGATTTAAGATCATGTCAGAATGTTAGTACCCGTGCACCAGTGTATTCTTTGATCATAGATGAGAGTACAGACGTTTCATCGACGAAAATGCTTGTTATAGTAATTAAATACTATTCTGAGAAGTCACTAGCGTTGAAAACGAAATTTCTAACTATGGTAGATTTAGAAGGGGAATCGGCACAGAATTTGTTTGACGCTCTTTCAAAAGCTTTACGTGATTCAAACCTTGATATAAAAGATGCAGTTGGTTTCGGAGCCGACACTACCAATGTAATGTTTGGTGAACATGGTGGCATTATTGCTAAAATTAAGGATGTGAATCCGCATTGCTTATTTATCAAATGTGTATGTCATTCCACGGCTTTATCCGTTAGTCACGCAACCAAAGACACATTACCAAGAGCTGTGAATCAAATAGTCAAAGAAGTTTATGGGTATTTTGCTCACAGTAGCAAAAGGCAGAGGGAATTTTCGGAGTTCCAAGAATTTGTAAATACAGATAAACACAAAATACTACAACATTACGATATTCGTTGGCTGTCATTGCACTCCTGTGTCAACAGAATTCTTGAGCAATGGGATGCGCTAAAAATTTACTTTCAAGGCCAATATTTGCACGACAAAAATATATCCTCTCAATTTTTATACGAGAGCTTTAATAACAAAATATTTAAACTATATTTTTACGCACTTGACTACATTATGTCTATTGTCAATAAATTAAATACGGTATTTCAAGGGGATTATACGACTGTACACTTGGTTTATAAAGACGTGTCTGAAATGTTTATGGCATTGTTAAGCTGCTACATGAAAGTCAATTACGTTAAGAGTACAGACCCACTTCTTCTAGATCCGACATCCAGCGTTAACTACTTACCTTTGAAGGATATGTATTTAGGTGTTAACGTCAGCAGAGAAATTACTTGTCTAGCAAGAGATATAAATCTGAAACCTGCAATACAAACGTTTCTTGAGCATATGCAATCCTTTCTTATTCAACTTTCAAGTCAACTTAAAACACGTCTGCCATTAAATGACCTTTTTAAGCAATTACAGTTCTTAGCTCCTCAAGACGTTGTATACAAGGAGTTTTCTTCGATAGCAAATGTTATTACGCAATTCCCTAATCTTGTTGATGAACATACAATTCAAAAAGTTGACGATGAATACAGACAATTAAAACTTGACAAAGATGTTAGTGATTTATTAGAATCTGGCGGAAGTAACGCTAAGCCAACTCTAAATATTGATAAATTTTGGGGTGCCATTGGTAAAATTCGAAATTCAAATGGAGACTTAAAATATGTTAATGTTTATAATTTTGTAAAAGGTTTGTTGTGTTTGCCAATGTCGAATGCTGCTTGTGAAAGGATATTCTCGCAAATCAACCTCATAAAAACAAAAACGCGGAATAGATTTATTAATAAACATGTCGCCTCTATTTTACATGTTAAACAGGGCATTAGTGAATATGGTGACTGCGTTTCATTCCAGCCAACTAAAGAAATGATTAAACAAATGACAAAAGCGATGTATAAAGAAAGTGATCAAGAAGAATACGATGCTAATACGAATGTATAATTTAATTCAGTTCACTTTTAGATTTTAAGATCAATTATTTTAAATAAAACTCCAAAAAATAATGTGTCTATTTATTTTAAATTATATTGGCATTATTTTGGCATTTTGTGATTTCGATTTTGGCAGGATTTGTCAGTTTTCTTGCCTAAGTGGGGCAGGATCTCTAATTTAAAGTTGGTCACACTGCTCGGGGAAAAATAATGGCAACACTGAGAACACCACAAAATTGTATTATATTTACAAATTTTAATTTAATATCCTATACGAAACGTGGGCCTATGTTAGGCAGTTTTGGAACATTTTTCTTGTGGCTTGTGTAAGCCGGATGAACTGGAAAATTCTCTCATTAAATCAATACTGTTTTGCTCAATAGCGAAAAATACGTCGAGATTATCACTACAAGTAAGTAACCCAATATAAATAGGAATAACGTGAGTCCCTATGTCCGTCAACCTCACATTCTAACTGAAATTGTTAATTGATATTTTTGTACATAAGTACCTACATGCTGAAATAATCTATAGTAACCACTAACCTAACTACAAAACATATTCATAATATTTTCACAGACGGTGCTAGAGCTGAAAATACATGAATGGAACACTACCCAACATGAATCTTCTTAATTTCCTAACAAAGAAGTTGGATGGCTAGATAGCAAAAATGCTGTGAATGAAAATGTAAGCTTTTAGTCACATAGTTAAGAATCAAGTGAGGCAACTTACTTTATAATAAAATTATGAATATTTATTTCCTTGGCCGAACTTTCTACATCATAATTATATTTTATGTATACCTAACTAATGTTTACATAATTTAGTATTACAAAATATCTGGACATTGAAAAATCAGCCCTAAGTAAAGAAGAAATTATACAAACAGCAGCAATAACTAGGCTAATGGCTTTTGTCCAGCCATGGGCCCAATGAATGCCTACTTTACTTTGCCACAGGGTTTATTTATAACCCTTTATAAGGCTCTGGCCATATATTGGACATCATACATTTGACGAAATATCTTAAAAAATTCTTTGGCAACACAGTTTGTCGTTAGCAGTGATTTATTCTTGAATGTTTTGAGAAACGGAACGTAGCAAAAAAAAAAATTGGCGCCATGTTAGTTCAAACAGATGTTTGATGTCATCTTTCAAAATTGTGTCGATTTTAATAGTGCTACGTAAATCTACAAAAATCTTCGAAAAAAATGAGTGGACAGGTAAGATTTGAATTAAAATTTGTTAGTTATATTCTAAATTTGATGTAATACAGTATATTTTTGCTGATACGAATCTTTTTGATACTAATTTGGAGTTTTGTTATGACGTCCATATATTGCCCAGAGCCCGTCTGAGTCAAACATTTTTTTGGTTACAGAGAAAAGTGATTCCTTTAGACAAAATTGAGGAAACTTTAGAGAGTCTTTTTGCGTTATCGGATGGCGAGGAATCTGAAGATGGTCACGAAAGTGATGAAAGGGAAAGTGAGGCCATATTCTTGCCACCAAATTCATCGGACCTTGAGGATATATTAGCTTCTCCGTCATCTTCAAATAACGGGAATGCTGCCAATTTTGAACCAGAGGATTCCGTAGTCCCTTCAGTAAGCGGAATTTCTATAGGACGAAATCAATCGGAAACAGCTGATGGTCCAAACATCAATGTGCTGATAAACAATAGTCCTGTGTCGTTATCCATTTCTGATTCTGAAGATGGTTCTTCTGAAGATGAAGATTGGAAGAAAGTACTTTTCCCTCACGATGTACCAAGAAACAAGTTTGATGATATTCCTCTAAAGTCTCACCAAAATATTCCCAACAAAAGTGGACCTCATATTTATTTTCGTTTTTTTTTCACTGACGAAGTTTTATCTCTAATTGCAGAGCAGACAAATTTATATGCTGCCCAAAATAAACAAAAAAACTGGGTAGATGTCTCAAATGAGGAAATACAAGCTTTTTTAGGAATGTTAGTTTTGATGGGGGTGCACCCTCTACCCAATATTGACTTGTATTGGTCAACAGATCCATTTTTTTGTGTGAGAGAAATAGCAGATGTAATGACTGCTAAAAAAATTAAAATGATAATGAGAAATCTACATCTAAACGACAACACGAAAATGCCTCAAAGAGGAGAGCCTGAATATGATAAACTATATAAGATTCGACCACTAATAACCTCAATGAACACTGCTTTTCAAAAGGGAGCTAGGAATTCGTCATCCCAAAGTATTGACGAATGTATGGTAAAATTCAAAGGGCGCAGTACATTGAAGCAATATTTACCAAACAAGCCGATAAAAAGAGGCTTCAAGATATGGGCGAGATGTGACAGTAGCACGGGTTATTTATTTGAATTTGAGGTGTATACGGGAAAAAAAGACAACGATACTGAATTCGGTTTAGGAGCAGCTGTGGTAAATAGTCTTTGCAAAGTACTTATTGAAGAAAAGATAGAAAACGCACATGTAACATTTGATAATTTCTTTGCTTCGACCCAACTAATGCAAAGCTTGTATGATAATAATATATATTCTACAGCAACCGTTAGATCCAATAGAACTAACTTACCCCGGACACTAAAACATCTGATGGCCAAGAAAGGTAAACCTAAACTTTCTAGGGGTCAATATAAGTGGCGGGTTAACCGAAATGTAGCATGCTTTACATGGATGGACACAAAATTAGTCAGCATTCTTAGTACCGCCTTTCATCCTAAGGAAAAAGTAACATGCATGAGAACGCAAAAAGACGGAAGGAAACAAGAAGTGCCTTGCCCTCTGGGTGTTGTGGAGTATACCAAAAGGATGGGGGGTGTCGATCGCTTTGATCAAAAGCGAGGCACCTATCCTGTAGCTAGGAGGAGCAGGAGGTGGTGGATGAGACTATTTTATTTTATGGTGGATGCAGCAATTACGAATGCATACATTTTGTATGCGCAAAAAGTGCGTTACCCAATGTCTACTTTACAGTTTCGTACACTTCTCGGAAGAAAGTTGATAGGCACTTTTACGAGCAGAAGGAAGAGGGTATCGAATTTGCCATCTTTTGTATGCAAAAGACCAAAAGTTGATAGCCGGCAGAAGGCAAAGTATGGCCTTCCAGATGATCTACGGCTTTCAGACGTTGGATCCCACCTCCCCGGTCCACTAGACTCTTACAGACGATGCAGGGCTTGCAGCAGCAATGCTAACAGCAAAAAATCGAAGATACAATGCATACGATGCGAGGTAGCCCTATGTATTGTTCCATGTTTTGCCAACTTCCACAAGCCGTAGTACGGCTCTGTCCAAATAATGGACACCATGTATATATATACATATATACTTTTTTTTCCGAAATTTCAATAAAGTGCTCATATATGATGTATACCACTAAGTTTCATTTCTGTACCTTCAGCCGTTTGTTCTGCCTTATAAAGGGATAAACATTGCTTAAAGTTAAATGACGTTCAAATGTCAAAAATGTATGGTTATACAGTTGCTAATCATTACTTAACTTTAAGTAACGTTTATAAATAAACCCCATAATGTTTAAGTGCTTTATTTGAGCAGAAAATAATATGATTTTGTTTTAAAACTGTAGAGTTCCTCGGGAGTTTCACCTACGAAGACATGAAGGCAGCATGAATGAAGGCACCTGCTGCGTTGCTACTTAGAAACTGAAGATAGTTCTTGAAATATAATTGTTGTTTTAGAAAACTGTTGAGTCTTGAATGACAGTAATATAAATGTATGTTCCTATTTTGTTAATTGATAATGATAACAGTGTAAACTACAAATAAAAATAACTTATTATGAAATATTTAAGAATTGAAGTTTTTTTTTTTCATTAACACAACAATTAATAAAATTATGTCTCTTTGGTCTAGGGGTCGCAAGAGCTACTGCTGAGTATGAGGTCCTGGGTTCGATGCCTGGGTTGGGCATAGTGTTATTGGGTTTTTCCACCTGGAATTTCTTAGTAGTGCCCGGTTGATGGCAATAGGCTCGTCCCCTATTACATGGGACTTAAACATAACTGGTGAAATGTGTGTGTACAGGCAAACCTCTGCCCAACTCTTCGGAGAAACAGTGATATTATGTATGTATTTTCATTAGGTTCAGTAAATAGAGCGAAATAAATTATGGTAAACAAAGCAAACAATAACTGACAATAGCCTTTATTCACATTTATGAAATATTTACACATGGGGCAAAAAGAAATTGGAAAATAAGTAAGGATTAGTGAAATTTAATGTATTCCTGTGGAATTCAACATGGATTATGTATGTACTGCTTGCTAATTCTTGCTGTAAGCGCATGAGAGTTTATACTTTTCCTCAATAATGAAGTTGAGCCTGACACCTGAAAAAAAAAAAAGAATTTAAGAACTATATTATGTATATTCCATGATCCATTACATCCATCCACAAAATAAATTCTAATTGGCCTCTCCCTTAAACACTTCAATGAATACAACAATTATTAGGTTCAATGACTTTATTAAATGTATGAAAGTTTATGTTTGATGGTGCATTTCGTAGTCACCAACATAACACGTATGTATGTTTAAATAAATAAAACATTGTGCTAAACACACATTCAATGTTCAACACTTAGAAATAAAAGAATATTGTTATTACTTATGTACCTTAGATGGTGGTGTGGTATGTTCATTGATGTCCTTACATAATCCACTGTCTTCTATGCTCAGTACAATGGATACAGTACGAGGTACGAATTTGTCTTTCAATAAAATACCTCGTTTCTGAAATATCATAATATATATCTTTAGTAGGTTGTAACAGAAGAGAACTTGGTCAGTGGGTCGTCTTATGGGCGGATAATTTTCACAATATTATTAATTTATCGACCGCTTCGATATTATTTTAATATATCACTATTATTGATTTATCATTGAGGTTTTACACAAAAACACATTCACAATTTATTAAAACGATGTTCACTTACATAATTTCGTAATAATTAAGGAGATTATACGAGTAAATCCCAAAAATATTACAAAGAAAATCAAATGCGAGGAGTACATTGCCTTCTATTATAACTGACAGAAGAAACAAATTACTCGTTGATTTTAAACCAATTCAGCGCTGTCAAAATGGTTACGTAATTCGAGTTATAGCCTTTTTAGACGCGTATCGTTCACTCTTTAGCGTCTCATTCAGACTGCAGTTGATATCAAAAATTTTAGAGTTACGTAATACGAAAGCTGTCAAATTTTTCAATTTCCAGTTTAAATGATATCAATTCCACTCAAATTTGTATTGAAAATGTGTTGCGTAATTAGATAGCAGGAAAGTGTCAGTCTTACGTTTGCACGATAAAAGTGTAGCTGATATTCAAGAAGCTGCAAGTTCACTCATCGACAATATGGAAATGACTCAATGCCGTCGACTTTCATGTGATGGTATCATGTCGTTTGAATTGAAGTTGAGGAATTTAATAAGTTTTGAAGTACTGGATGAACTGATGTTTGTACATGAAGCGCCTCCAAGGTTGGTTTTACAGAAAAACTAATATGAATTGCTTTCGATCATTGAATTTGTTCCGCCTGCTATTGGTACAATGGGTCACTATAAAGCACATTGTAGGCGTGGAAATGTATGGGAATGTTATGATGATTTAAGTAAGAGAGTTGTAAGGAGTACTAAGAAGGTGGTACCACATTGCATTATGTATATGAAAAAAATATAAAAAATAAACTGTTGTCACATATGTATTTTCTTCCTACTCTTTATTGTTGAATAGCTGCATTAGACACTTCCTTTAGAATTGAAATATTATCTTTAAAGGTGTTTATTACATTTTTCTGAATTTTTGTCACTAAATACGATAGGGACTTCTTTTTAAAAACATAATTATTAGCATATATTATAAATTTATTAGCTATAGGCCACCGATACAATACGATAGGTTTATCGCCTACACAAGCATAACTGCAATGTTAAATAAGAGTTTTGCTTTTTTTTTGTCAGGCGCTAAAGATATTGATAAACAACACTTTTGTTGATATCTTTGTTGCCGTGATAGTAACAGTATTGTCGTTGTAAAACATTGAGAGAAGCAATCGGGAAGTAATTAATGGCCACCGTGAATTTCAATACTTCTATTTATCAGGGACCCTACGACTCGGTGACCGGCCGTCCTGACATCAGAATGAACGGTCACCCTTAAAATGTTTTTTTTCTTCTAGAATACGATGGAAGCAAGTGTTTTAGACCGAAAGTCGACCCCAACATAGTTATTGATAGGAAGCAAATAGAAGCAATAGGGAAGCATTTATTGGACATAAATTCAACGTTAAATACGCCTAGTGACCGTTCATTCTGACGGACATAAAAAAAATTAACGTTTGCTTCAACGCGCGCTAACGCAGACGGCGCAGACTTTAGTCGGCAATCTGCATTTGCTAGGGGTGGACGTAACGCACGCGATCTATTATCATGGCGCCAGAGGTCGATGTAAGTGTACGGCCTGAGTGCACGCTCTATTGGAGCGTCGGGCGGGGAGGGGCGTGCAGCGTTCATGTTAAACACGTGCTACCCGTAGTGGCCGTCCTGAGTGCCGGCCGAGCGGAGCGTGGGCAGCAGCGGGCTTGTTTGCGTCGAGCGGGGCGTCGCGTGCAAGTTCAAACCAGTTTGTGTTTTGCAGCGGTGATACGTGCGTTCTTGAAGGATGTCGTTTGAAGAAATAATTTCAGAAATACAAAATAAACCTGAAATATGGTTATCTTCGCATTCTTTATATAAGAACAGAATAGTTAAAGCAAGAGTGTGGAGGGAATTAGCAATAAAACTACACATTGAAGGTAAATATCGTTTTAATAAGTTTTATTGCTAGATAGGTAGGTATATTACGTACGTTTATTTATGTAGGTACTTTACAAATTCATTCTATTTTGCCAAAAGTAATCCGAAAATTGCTGTCTAATAATTCTTGCGGCCAAACTAGAACTGTTATTTCGCCTGTCGCGATGGGATGATATTCCGGAGCCTGTACTTGTGTGGTAATTGTTATCATCGCGAACAACCCCCTCAAGGTCACGTATGATATTATGTAGAATGCACGTTGTTTTTATAATTAGACAAGCATTTTCTGGGTTGGTTTCTATGGGTTTACTTAAAATGCGCCACTTTGCATATAGAATGCCAAAAGTACATTCAATGCACTTACGTGCACATGACAGACGTTTGTTAAAATACTCACTTTGTGTGTCCAAATTTCTTGATAGAAATGGTCGCATTATATTCTCTTTTAAGGGATATGCTTCATCAGCAATAAGAACATATGGTACACGTATTGCTGTCCCAGGTATAACGTCCGGTGATGGGATATGAAGCTGTCCATTCTCCATCAGTGAAAAGTGCCTCCATCGCTTTGTTTACCCTTTCCTCCCACTTCTATTGCGATATTTTTTTTGTTTGCATCTGCTACGCCTTGTAAAATTATGGAAAAATAATTCTTATAGTTGTAATAATATGAAGAGCCAGACTTAGCTGGACATTTTACTCTGCAGTGTTTACCATCAATAGAACCAATGCACATCGGAAACTGCCATAGTCTGAAATAATCACTGGCTATCTTCTTTAAGTCCTCTCGTGTTGGATGTGGCATATGAACATAAACCAGTTCCAGCCATATGGCAGAACAAGTTGCGGTTGTGGTGTGGCGTACTATATCTGCTACTGTAGATTTGCCCATACAAAAACTAAAGGCCAATGATCGAAAAGAAGTTCCCGTAGCGAGATTTTTTATAATAATAAAAAATAATAATTAATTAATAGCTGTGAGCTTTATGTATATACGTAATAAATTAAAGTATATACATTTTTTTTTACAGAAGATTTATTGAAGAAACGTTGGAAACATTTAAAGGACCAATATAGAAAAGAGCTGAAGAAGCAACCAATTCTCAGATCTGGATCAGAATCCGAACCCTGGGAATCGACATGGCAATATTTCAATTTAATGTCATTCGCAAAAGATGAGTTAATACCTGCGTCGTCCAGCGGCAATTTAAGTAATAACGAAATAGAGACACTTGAAACTGAAAATATAGAGACGCATAGTGATACTGAAATGATGGCGCCTGCATCACCTGTACTATCTCAACCTATACCGTCACCAATTGGCTCTTCGGCATCTCAGACATCGTCATCATTCAGAAAACGTACAAATATCAGAGACGATATGTTGGAAATAGAAAAAAAGAAACTATTATTAATGGAAACTCGTTTAAAAGACAACCAAGAAGAAGAAAAATTAAAAAATGACTTTCTATTTCTTAAAAGCATACTACCTAATATGAAGAAATTGTCAGATTTGCAAAAATTACGTTCTCGTGGAAAAATTAACGATTGGCTTATAGAAGTTTTTACAGAAAATGAACGTGCTTATTATCAAAATCAAGCATATTATTCTGGCCCTGGTACAAGTGGATCTAATCGTGGTTACTATACTCAACCAGACGTAACAGAGTTGACAGTAGAATTAACTCAGAATACTGCTAATATGTAATATTATAATTTTAGTTTCTTTTAATGACTCTTATGAATACAATATACTTCTTAAATTTTAATAAATATCAACATTTATTTTGCTTACCTTATTGTCACTACAAGTTTTTCTGTGGGAGTAATCGAATCTGATGTGTGAAAATTAGTACTACTCAATTTTAATCTTGATTCAATTCTCTGTAATATGTAATCAAAAGTTGCCACTGTCATCCTTGTATACTCATGAAATTTATCTTCATTCACCCTTAATGTTTCAAATAACGTAGAAAACTCTCCAAATTGTTTTCTTTGCTTCACAATGTTACTAGGACCTTGTCTTGACTCATAATTAAATTTTAGCCACAAATTTTCTTCTAAATACATATCAATAATATCGTACGACGCAGACGCCATGATGAAAAATGTGACCGGCTCACACGAACGCTAAGCGTGCACTAAGGCCATTCGGCGAACGCTCTTTCGCCGCATGCACGCAACGCTGAACGCTCCGCTAGACGCTTCTTCACTCAGGCCGTACACTAAGTGTGCGTCCACACTGGCAGCTTAGCGCGGTTGCGACGACGGTCGCGAAGTATCAAACATATGAAACCGCCGCTTGCGTCCATAGTGAAGTTGCTAAGTGTACGGCCTGAGTGCCCGCTTAAATAGAGCGTCCAGCGGGGCGGGGCGTGCGGCGTTTGTGTCAAACAGATGCATTAACACGTAGGTGTCCTGAGTGGCGGCCGAGCGGAGCGGGGGCAGCAGCGTTCTTGTTTGCGTCGAGCGGCGCGTCGCGTGCAAGTTCAAGCCAGTTTGTGTTTGCAGCGGCGACGAAAGCGTGCGCGCCATGTCGTTCGAAGACATTATTACAGAAATTGAACTTAAACCAGAATTATGAGCAACAACTCATGCCCGATATAAAAATAGAATAATTAAACAGAAAGTGTGTAAGGAATTAGCAGTGAAACTAGGAATTGAAGGTAAATAATTGTTTTATTAACGTATTTATTGGTTGTACGTTATAAAATTTAAACCACAAATATTTTAACCACACATTTTCTTCTAAATACATATCAATAATATCGTACGACCCCGACGCCATGATGAAAAATGTGACCAGCTCACTCGAACGCTAACCGTGCACTAAGGCCACTGCGCGAACGCTCCTTCGCCGCTTGCACGCAACGCTGAACGCTCCGCTGGACGCGTTTTCACTCAGTCCGTACACTTAGTGTGCGTCCACACTGCGAGCCTAGCGCGGTTGCGACGACGGGCGCGAAGTATCAAACATATGAAACGCGCCTTTGCATCCATATTGTAGTGACTAAGTGTGCGTCCACACTGGCAGCCTAGCGCGGTTGCGACGACGGGCGCGAAGTATCAAACATATGAAACCGCCGCCGCCGCTTGCGTCCATAGTGAAGTGGCTAAGGCGGACGCCTAGCGCGACGGGCACGAGCGAGTTACTGCGCGTAGTTTTCAAACGTTCCTATCCGCGCGTTATGGCTACACTACGGGGCTAGTCAGTAAGCGACCTAATTCGCGGGTGGCGGGGTTATCAAACCAGTTCGGTCTTGTCGCTCGGCGTTAGAGCGTCTGCAAACATTTTTATTTGTAAAATGGTAGTAAATACTGAAGTTTTTATAAGTGCAATTCAGTCTAAACCAGTTATATGGCAGAATAAACATCCATACAAAGAATGTTGTAGGGTATAATTTCAATTCTTCATACAAATTAAAAAAATCAACATTTATATCTCTGTTTTCATTTATTGTATGGACATCATCTCTTGTGTTCTCCAATCTCAGGAACGGACTATCTAGTAAAATACCAAATCCTCTTCAATGGTTTACAACCTCTGAAATACGTCTTAAGGCCACAACGGCTCGCACGTCAGTGTGGCCACCGCACGGCCCCGCGGTCGCGCCCGCCTTAGGCCCCAGTCACCGCGCGTTCAGCGTGGACGAGCACTAAGGCGACTGAGCGAGACAGCGCGGGTAGTTTTCAAACGCTCCTGTCCGCGCGTTCTGGCCGCACTACGGGCCTAGTCAGCGAGCGATCCAATGCGCGGGTGGCGGGGGTAACAAACCAGTTCGGTCTTGTCGCTCGGCGTATATGCGAGTATTTGTTTATTGTTTATTGTATAAAATGGCGGTAAATACTGAATTGTTTTTAAGTGCGATTCAATCTAAACCACCTATATGGCAAAGCAAACATCCACACCACAGTAATCGCACAATAACAAGAAAGTTATGGAGTGAAATAAAAGATCAGTTTCCTGGAAGTGAAGGTAAGTTTATTATAAGTACCTAAAGTTATTACATTCTTTGATATTGTTCCCAGAAATAGTTTGTGAATTTTATACGAACATTATTTGCTCTCCGTGATGGATTATTAATGACTCCGCGGTTTCTGTGACCATCTTCATATAATGGCGGGTTAGATAGCACATGTTGGACATCCAGATCGAGATCGCCGTTTAAATTCATTATAACATTGTGCAGTATACACGCAGCTTTTATTATAGAAAAGGCATTTTTTCTGTTTGTTTCGATAGGTTTAAGAAGTATTCTCCATTTACATGTTAAAATGCCAAATGCGCATTCGATTGTTTGTCTAGCGGTAGACAATCTGATATTAAAACATTTTCTTTCATTAATCGCTCATCGTTTCATTTCACTCGCTCGGGATAAGGACGCATTAAATAATGTTTTAACGGATACGCTTCATCACCCACTAGGACGTAGGGAGCAATGACGTCAGAATTTGTAAGTCTCTTTGGCATAGGTTTTTTTTTTTTTTTTCTAGAAGTATATACAGTGTTGATGCAATAAAAGTACCACCATCACTTTGCTTTCCTCGACCGCCTACTTCGACTGCTACAAATTTCCTTTTTGCGTCAGCCACAGCTTGCGTGGTGACAATGCTATTTCTTTTTTTATAACACCAATGTGCCGAACCAGATTTAGGTGGTTTTTTTATTTCGCAATGTTTCCCATCAATTGCTCCGATGCAGTGTGGGAAATTCCAGGTAGCTTCAAAGTCTTCTGCAATAGCTTTCAAGCGTTGTTCTGTTGGTATCGGCATGTGAATAGGAACTAACTCGGTCCATAAAACACGGCACGTTTCGTGTACTATAGACGCAATGGTGCTTTTCCCCATACGAAAACTGTAAGCCAGTGCTCTAAATCCAGTTCCTGTTGACAAAAACCTGAAATAAAAAAGTAGAATAAAATATTATGTTATTGTTACAGAAGCAGGTTCTTCCACTTCTTACGCAGTTGTTTAACTGCGTAAGAAGTGGAAGAACCTGCGTGATCAGTTTCGAAAAAAAAAAGAAATTCCCTACGCCGCGCTCTGGTGACGGTGGCGATGAAATAGAGAGCACATGGCCATACTTTCAACTTATGCAATTCATAAATGATGACATTACACCTGAAGTCATGACGGGAAATCTGCATGACAGTGATTCGGAATCCCTCAACGAGTCTTGTCAAATTGAGCAATCTAATATCGCTGACGTGATGAGTCCAGGTACATCCACCTGCAGCAGTCGCACAAACGCGTCAAAGCGCAACAAAACGGCATAAGATTATAGAGATGAACATATAGAAAGTGAAAGAAAAAAAATTATGCTAATTGAACAGAAAATGGTGTCAAATAGTGACCAGTCGGAGAAATGTGATGATTATCATTTTTTTATGAGTCTCCTGTCACAAATGAAATTTTTTTGTGAATTACAAAAGTTATGCATTCGAAATAAAATTACCCAAATCATAATAGACGAAGCAGAGAGGATGCAGTTTTCTCAACCGAGATACGAGGAAAATTACGGAGGGTATTCTACTGGCAACTACCCTAATTATTAATTTGATTATTACATCTTTTTACTTACCTACTTCTTTGATTACTACTATTACATATAAATACAAAACTTTTAGTAAAATCTTGTTTTATTCTTACCTCAGAGTTATGAACAATTTCTCCTCAGGTCTAATACTTTTGCGAAAGTTAGTATCTTCTTTGGTGATTTTTTGTGATATTTTACTTAGTATGTAGTCAAATGTTGACACGGGCATTCGAGTGTACTCAAAGAATTTTCTAGGGTATAATCTCAATACTTCATATAAGTTAAAAAATTCACCAGTTGTTCCTCTGTTTTTATTTATTTCTTGCACACCATCTCTAGTGTTAAACATCTCCCATCTCAGGATCGGACTGTCTAGTAAAAATAGCAAATCCTCGTCCATAGTTTGTAACACCTGATATACGTCGAACAGCTACAAGAGCTCGCGCGTCACTGTGGCCACCGCACGCCCTCGCTCACCGCGCCCGCCTAGGCTCCAGTCACCGCGCATTCAGTGTGGACGCACACTAAGGCGGGCGCCTAGCGCGACGGGCATGAGCGAGTTACTGCGCGTAGTTTTCAAACGGTCCTATCCGCGCCTTATGGCTACACTACGGGGCTAGTCAGCAAGCGACCTAATGCGCGGGTGGCGGGGGTATCAAACCAGTTCGGTCTTGTCGCTCGGCGTTAGAGCGTCTGCAAACATTTTTATTTGTAAAATGGTAGTAAATACTGAAGTGTTTATAAGTGCAATTCAGTCTAAACCAGTTATATGGCAGAATAAACATCCATACAAAGAATTTTGTAGGGTATAATTTCAATTCTTCATACAAATTAAAAAAATCAACATTTATATCTCTGTTTTTATTTATTGTATGGACATCATCTCTTGTGTTCTACACAGGGACTGAAAACGGTAAAGGTATAAGGGTATGGTACCGGTATAGCATTATGATACAGTTTTGATTTAGCGGTAGACCCAAAAAGGTAGAGAATAACGGTTGTGGTACCGTTAAAAAAAATATTATACCTGTATTATTTTACGGTATCGTTTATACCCTTATATTACTAGTACCTTAACCGAAATAATTTCGGTACCGAAAAAATCTATGACATAGCATCGAGCTGACAACGTCGCTCGTCATTCCTTAACTCGCGCCACCGGGCACCGTGTTCGCTCTCGCTCTCACCTCTGCAGTGCAGCGCAGGCGGCGAGTAGCGACGCGACGTTGCCAGCTCAAACGAAAATCGTGTCGAGTTGTTCGCGATCTCAGTCAGTTGTATTTGCAATAGGTATCTGAGCGAACGCATTCAAGTTATCATTATAAACATTCACATTTAATTTATTATTATAGATTAAGTATTAATTTCACCTGTAGCATTGAACTATAGTACATACCTATCATATTTATTTACATACGTAGGTATAGGTATGGGAAGAAAACGAAAGAACGCTGTTTATTCTTTCTTTTCCTACGACAAAACGTCAAAAACATCAAAATGTTTAGTGCCGGGTTGTGAAGCCACCATCAAGGTAAGAACCTATCCTACATAGCTTTTCATGTTTTATCTACCTATGTTAAATTGTATTGTAGGTATGCAGTCTCGACAATATATAAAAATAACTATCGTTAACTTAACGAAATCTGTCGTAAAGCTAAGTACCTATAATGCTCTCAATAGGCGTATTGCCATTTTGGTTTATTTCTAACGTGACCCAAAAACCTAACCCGGTTGCGGGTTACGTTAGGAACTGGAAAAAAACTATAAAATTCATTCCCAACGCAAGTTCATTTCATAACCTGAACCGATTTCACCCGATACACTATTCCTAAAGTAACCCGAATTGTAATGTAGGTAGATTTACCGTCGCTTTCTTTCATAGAATAAAAGATAAATATGTGTCAAACCACTTTGATAAGTACGTAAGTACACCTATTAAAGTGGTTTGACACATAATATTTATCTTTTAGGGGGGAGTTACATTTGGAATGAATTTTATCATTTTTTTTTCTTGTTCCTAACGTAACCCGCAATCAGGTTAGGTTTTTAGGTCACGTTAGGAATATCCCGCCATTTTACCCCCGCGAATTGGAGGCACGCCGCGTACCTACAGTTTGATCGTGGCTTTAGATGAGAGTCGTTGTTGGGCTGGTTGTTGCTGTTGAGTTGTTTCACGTATATGGTCATGTATAATGGTCACGTGAATAGCGTACCTACTTATAGTAGTTGGCATTTAAAGCGAAGTTTCCGTACCGCGAAATTAAAATTTCCATTTTTTTTTTAAATTGCACCGATCGCGACTACAACCATATACTTATCTACTAATTTAAAACCATTATAACCATTCAAATAAAGCAATGAGTACACAGATTAGTAAAATATATATATTTCATTAAAAAATTAGGTACTTATCATATCTATAGACTTATTGCTTGCGTTGAATGCTTGTAATGGTTTTAAATCAGTAGGCATACTATGGTTGTAGACGCGACCGGTGCTTTGATGAACATTCTACCAAACACAGACCTGCAATATGCAAAAGAGGATAGGAAATTTTGAATTTCGCGGTTTTCACGGACACTCCACCTTAAATAAATATTAAATTTAATATACCTATTCTGCGTTACTCATTTTTCAGGGCGAGCACGGAACAAACTTGTTATATCATTTGTCGTCCAAACATCGTGAGGAATATAACATAGTCAACGACCGAAACAAATTGAACAAAAGTGATGAATTGACAGAGACAAATGATGAAAATGATCTTAATATTTCAAATAATAGTGACTGCCCAGACAATAACAATAAATCTCAAAAAACTAGTTCATCTAAATTTACGTATTTACAAACGCAGTGTGTTAACTTAGTAACAGTACATGGAAGGCCATTTTCGTTGATGGACGATCAGGCATTTAAAAATATCATAGCAATGACAGCCATAAGCCCCAGAGAATCTCAAACTTTGAATTCACACTCAATAAAAAAAATTATATCAGAGAAGGCTGAAATTGTGCGAAAAGACATAGCTAAAGGTGTCAAAGGAAGGTTAATTTCATTAAAAATTGATAGTGCTACTCGACTAGATCGAACATTTTTTGCCGTCAATGTACAGTATATTGAAAATGCCTCAGTAGTAATTAAAACTTTAGGTGTGACAGAGATGTGGGACAGAAGTACATCAGATTATCTACGAGAAAAGTTATTACATATCTTGAGAAAATACCAAATAAATGTGGATCAAATTTTTACGATTACATCAGATAATGGGGCCAATATGTTGAAATTGACTCGCTCGATGAACGATATTTTGAAAGGAGATATAAGTGACGATGAGGATTCGGATCCAGAATGCAGTGACCAATTATTAGATATAAATTTTCAGTCCGATGATGATGTCCCATATGAAATCACAACAGTTCGTTGTGCTGCACACTCACTGCAGCTTGCTATTCAAGATGCGCTAAAAGAAGACGAATCCCTTCCTATAATTGAACATGCGCGCTGGATTGTTAGAAAACTCCGAACGCCTACTATGAAAAATTTTATAAAATCGGCTAAAAAAAATAAAGCCATTTTAGATAATAACACACGATGGCATTCAACTTTTGATATGTTAGAGCGTTTGAAAACTTTAAAGGATTTTTGCTCTGAAGTCTCTGGAGAAGCGTTGTATTGTTCTCACACTTTTTGGGATGCTACTGATGATTTACTAAGTTCTCTGAGGCCAGCTAAAATGTGCACTAAGAAGCTACAAGAGGAACAGCTTACTCTGAGTGATTTTTTTCACGTTTGGACAAAATGTTATTTAGACACTTCACACGTGCAAACACCTCTTGCGCAACAGATATGTTTATTTATGAAAAATAGACAACAAATTTTGATGACAAATCCCACATTACTTAGCGCATTGTATTTAGATCCCAGGTTTCAAGTCGTGGGATCAAGCGAAGAGGAAGCTTTAGCTGTACAACATTTAAATGTTACTTGGCGACGAATTTTGAAAATTCAAGCCAAATATTTAAATATTAATCAAGAAAGCGAAGAAAATGTCTCTCTTCCAAGTACGTCCTTGGCAGCAGATGAAAACGATGAAATTGAACTAATGTTGGCACAAACTGAAAGAGAAAAAAGACATGAACAACGTGTTCGTTATATTAATACTCGGGCTGATATTGTAAATACATTACAAAATTTCTCGAATCATGCTCGTCTACCGCCGAAAGAAAAGATACTTACATTTTGGAAAGAAAAAGCTTTGTTAGAGCCTCAATTATATTTGCTATCACAGGTGGTGTTTGCAGTGCCAGCCACGCAAGTTAGTGTGGAACGCCTTTTCTCCTCATTGAAATTCGTTCTTAACGACTTACGTTATAATTTAAACGAAAATATCGTAGATGATGTTTTAGTTATTAGAAATAATAAATAAATACCTGTATGTACAAAGTGAAGAAATGAGGTAAGGATTATAACTTACTTTAGATTTAAATTATTTTAGTGAGATTTTACTTTCTTGAAAATAGATAGGGGACTTTATAGTCACCAAACAATGGTTGTGGCATTTATTTAGTTATTATCCTTAAAGTATTTTCTATGATTTTCACATTATGATAAAACTACAATTTAACGAGTTAAAAGCGACGTATATTTTGGGTTTACATTGCGAATCTATACTGCGAACACGATTACTGAAAAGTAGTCTAAACATCAGTGTAAACCCAAAATATATATCGCCTTTAACTCGTTAAATTGTAGTTTTATTATAACCCTTATCTCATTTCATCACAAATCACAACAGTTTGTACAGTCAACTTCAGAGGTCAGTGGTAATAGTTTTATAGAAAAATCGTACTTATTACTATTGAGTTAAGGTGCATGACAGTTACCACTAATGTGCAGTTTACTGTACAAACTGAAAAGATTTACGATCTTTACATTACCTACTTTTTAATATTATTTTACTAAATTACTTCCTTTCTAAATAATGTTTCAATACATTTGGCATTTATTTTTCTAGTTTTGTAAAAATGAGTATTTCGAGCTTATTAAAATGAAAATTATGACCTTGACCATCGTGCACCTTATATGTTTCGAGAAAAAAACCTTACTGTATTTCATGTTCTAAAAAAATAAAACATTTTACATATGTCTGTATTATTATTTATTATATCAGTTAAATCATTATTTATATAATTATGTTTACCATGTGTTTAAAGACTTGGTATTCTTAACCTTCCAGTTCTGATTCAGTTACAGGAACGTCTTCAGAGTGCTTTCCTTCTAAAGAATGTAGAAATCCTATTATTCTTGAGTACACGTGCTCTCATACAAGGTTCTATATTTTTCATCTCTTCTCTTATAAATAAACTAAAAATGTCATTTCTTTGATCCTCTTCTCGATGGATAGCTATGCAGTGGGAACATCCAACTTGTTGCTTTTTTTTCTCCAGGTGTTTTGTTACTTTTGGATGGAGAATTGAGGGAGATTGTGATCGTTCCGAGTTCCCTAAAATATCTGGCGAGTGATGACGCTTTTTTGCTGGTTCTGAAATACATAATTAAATGAAAACATGTTAGTTGGTACTTACCGAATTATAAATAACTAGCTTTTGCCCGCGCAGCTTCGCTTCCGTTCTTCCCTACTCTACCCTACCCTAAACTACTCTACACTACTGTACACTACACTACTGTACATTACACTTCTCTACACTACTCTACCCTACTCTAATCTACTCTACCCTACTCTACCTTACTCCACCCTACTCTACCTTACTCCACCCTACTCTATCCTACTCTACACTACTCTACTTCCTTAAAAAACTACTTACTTAAAAAAAAAACCGTTTAAACCGTCCCTAGAGTATCACTAAAACCAAAACCAAAATAAGTCATCTCCATTCTCAAGTTTTAGCGAGACTAACGAACAGCAATTCATTTTTATATATAAGAAGAAGATTGAAAGTTTACGATAAATTAGGTTTATTCCTAACGTGACCCTAAAACCCAACTCGGTTGCGGGTTACGTTAGAAAATGGAAAAAAATGATAAAATTCATTCCCAACGTAACTCCCATCATAACCTGACCCGATTTGACTCGATATACTATTCCGTATTGTAATGTAGGTAGGGTAGATTTACCGTCGCTTTCTACATTATAATTTTGTTAAAGGTAGGTAGGTACTAGGAAAACAGAATCATGAAGAAGATACCACGTAATATAAGTACAATACTATTGGATAAATTTTGCGTTTTAATACCTACTTCATTACTATATTGTCCTGGTAGGACTTTAGTCATATTACATATTGACATTTTTTTTTTGTTTATTATTTAACCAAGGTGGGTCTTTGTCGCCGAGCCGCCGCCGTGTATTTTGCCCACGCGGCGCTCATATCTACTGCTTAGGGGTTTGTTTTGACATACATCTACATAAGTACTTACTTTTATCCATCTTGGCGACAATCTAGTAGTATTTTGTTTGAACAAAAACTGCTCACAACACACGCGTATACACAGACGACACGAGCAAAACAATCTACGTGGCACGAATGTCAGTATAATAATATTTTTGATCAAGTACTTACCATTGCATGCCTCAACTAGCGCGGGCGGCAGGATACATGGAAAACCTCAATTTTATTATTTAAATATCTAAAAAAAATAATGATACCGCAATATTACGATACCAATATAAACCGGTACCGTTTCTTTAAGGTATCGAAATTTAAAGGTATGACGTCATACCGCTTACCGTTTTAACCAGTATTTTTTCGGTTATTCAGTCCCTGGTTCTACACCTCCGGATCTCATCATCTCAGGATCGGACTATCTAGTAAAATACCAAATCCTCGTCAATGGTTTGCAACCTCTGAAATACGTCTTAAGGCTACAACGGCTCGCACGTCAGTATGGCCACCGCACGACCCCGCGGTCGCGTCCGCCTTAGGCCCCAGTCACCGCGCGTTCAGTGTGGACGAGCACTAACTATGTTAATTCAAGAAATACAAAACAGACCAGCAATTTAGTGTGCGTTACCCCAGCCAGATAATGTCGAAAATCGTCATCCAAGTGCAATAGATAATTAGAAATACAGCTTCTGTAATTGGTAAGCAGATTTTTAAATTTGGTATGCTGATAGTTTTTTAATTATTTGATAAAAACACTTCCGGCTGGAGTAACGTTACCCCAGCGAGATCTTTTGTTTTCTAATGGATATTTTGAAATAAATTTTATCTAAATAATTAGAAATGAATTTGAAATAAATGGTACAACTTAATTTGTATTTGTATTTGCTATGGTTGCGAAGATATTTAAAATCCTGCTGGAGTAGGTAACGTTTGCACGATTACTGTATCTCGGAATTGACTACGGATGAATGTAATATTTGTACATGAGATCTGGCTAATTAATTATAATTTTTTACGCAATAAACGAATCCACTATAATACACCGTTTTGAAGTTATTTTAGTAAATAGAAAATTGCTTTAATAGGTCCTAGCACTTCCATTATGCGCCCCAATAACTAAACTTAAACGTTATTATATCGATAATTACTGTCTTTAAATGGTACTGAAGTTTCATTAGTATCCTATACGTAATTAAAAAGATAAGATGATTTTCCGGCCACGGTGCGCAGCTCAGTTATTTGACCACCGATTAACCGAGTTTACTGTAGTAGTGGTAACTGAATTTTAGATCAATAATAATTAGAAATACAGTTCAATTATATACATGTGAAATTTCAGACTTGTACACTAATTAATTAACGAGATAATCGAAAAAAATTATGTATGCGTGGTAACCCAACCAAATCTAGAATGTTATAATAAAGCGGGCGCGCAATACATTACACCAACCTTCTAAAATTATTAGCATAATTGTCCTTAAAAGTTGGTACAGTCACGAATAAAATTAGTTTGATTGAAAAATTAAACCTACCATGCTAAATGTTTAAATAAACTTTAAATTACTCAAAGTAGTGTCCACTATGCCATTTTTCATATACCTACCTACGTTTAACCATTATATCGGTGAGGCAGGTAGGTACCTACTTACGTACCTGTTGTAAGTAGCAGAAACATCTTGATAATATTATACAATGTGGAGCAGGACGCTTGACATTCCTCAAAATCACATAAAGAGTGTCATGTTCTTTACCCGTATACAAAAAATCAATCAAATCCAATGAATACTTTAGCCACAGGAAATTATTTTTCATTTTCTTATTTTTCAACATGATGTAGATCTGAGTCCGTAATAATAGGTAAACATTGTAAGGTCAAGAACCTGTGCAAAACGTACGATTCTATCCTCTACGTCTCAATATGCTTGAGACACAGAGAAAGGTGTCATACGATTCCACTCTGACGCGCCCCGCCCAGTCCCACAAAATAATACTACAATTAGAAAGAAAAAGAAATATTACTTACGCAAATTATGCATTAGTGGTGCATAGACAATTGCGACTGTGTGTGTGAGCGGAATTTTTTCGGCAGTCTCGGGACTCGGTCACAGTCAGTGCAGCGGCGCCCTTTAGGAGCGCACACGGCTAATTTTTTTATCACTAGACTTTACTTGCTTTGATTTTGCGAAAAAATTTAGTTGTTATTTGTGATTAAAGACGATTTATTGTGACTTATTGTACAGTGTTAGTTTAATATTAGTTAGTTAATTAGGTATCGATGTCGCTTGTGCATAATGAACAACGGTGGACCCTTGAAAATTTAAAATTTGACTATTGATGTAAATTCTGATTGTGATGTGATATTATGTGATTAATTATTCAACCAGTGATCTTTTAATTAACAACGCGCAACTTAGTGAGTTTATGCCGATAATTTGTTGTTCTCCGACTAAACTACCTACCCACGTCCACCTACGCCCCGCACCGCAGCGCAGGCGCCGCCCCCCGCCGCGACCCGCATCGGGCCGCGCAACAGGTTAGTGACTTTTCGTAGATAAAGCGTGTTTACTTTTTATGCAGTCGATTCTGCTATTTATTTTGTTTGAAAATTGCAATTTTTCAATTTTCCATTAACTACTAATCTTCGTATTTTAAAATGTTTCTATGGACTAGTACTGTGCTCGTTTTAATTTAATGTCGTAAGTCCAGATCCACATTGTATAATTTACTTGCAATAAGACTTAGTTAGTCAAAAAGTACGTATTGTAAGAAGTTGACTGCATTGTTATGTCGTTTATTTTTAGTATTGTAAATGTTTTATTTTTATATACCTAATCAAACTCAAACTCAAACTCAAAGCATTTATTTCAATTAAACCATTTACAGGCACTTTTGAATTGTCAAGGAGTCAGTCAGTCAGAAATATGAAGCTAGTTGCCCATTCCAAAGCGTAGGTTCCTATGGAGAAAAACGGGCAAGAAACTCCACGGACACTCTTTTAAAAAAATTATATTCTTACAAAATATTGTTTACATCATTCATGTTGAAATTATACATGTGAGAACAATGTAGAAAGACGTGTACGTAAAAAGCGTCCGTAATAAAAAATAAAAATAAAAAAACAATTCAAAAATTAAAATAAGCCGTGGCAGATAAGAGATGACCAGTCCCTACTGATGGCGCCCGTTCACGAACATGACGCATGGATCAGCACCGTTTAGCTCAACCATTTTGAAGGGAACTCGACGATCCAACACACACGCCACCACCAGCGAGACATTTGAGTGAGCATGACATACTCTTAGCCGCCAGGGCATATCGAGTCAATGAAAGACGTACCCAGCAAATGGCAGCTTTATAGAAGGTACATGGTCACAGTGCTCACACATGTGCTATGCAATTATACAATAAAAAATAAAAAAAGAGATTGAAGCTATACAATTCAAAGATAGTTTTTGCAATCATCAGCAATTCCAACAATATTTATGAATGCTAATCAATTAGTTTATGCGCCCTTGTGGAGCTGGACCAGCGTTAAGCCAAGCATTTTTGTCAGCGATATAATCCCCAAGCTTATAATATGCTTGGCAGCATAGTGTGCGTTTTATACAAGATTTAAATTTCGTTTCATTTAGTTGTAGTATATGGGAAGGTATTTTATTGTAACATTTTAAACAGTACCCCATGAAAGATGAGTCTACTTTAGCCAGTCTGAAACCCGGTTGAACTAATTGGTCCCTATTTCTAGTACAATAATTGTGTCTTTCACCTCTTTTACTGAAAAGATTAAGATTTTTCCTGACGTACATGATGTTTTCATAAATATATTGACAAGGTACCGTCATGATGTTAATATTTTTAAACAGTTCCCTTAGAGAATCGCGCCTACGGAGGCAATATATTGCTCTAATGGCTCTTTTCTGCAGAATAAAAATAGAGTCGATATCTGCAGCCCGTCCCCAAAGTAAAATACCGTAAGACATGATACTATGAAAATAACTGAAATAGACTAGCCTCGCGGTATCTACATCAGTAAATTGACGGATTTTTCTGACAGCATATGCTGCTGAACTTAGCCGTCCTGCAAGAGATGTTAAATGAGGACCCCATTGCAGCCTTGAATCGAGCGTGATCCCCAGGAAAACAGTTTTATCTACAAATTCTAGCTTCTCCTTATTCAATACTATATCACAATCACTACTTTTAACATTCGGTAAAGCAAATCTTATGCATTTAGTTTTTTTCCCATTTAATACTAAATTATTAGCAGTAAACCAATTTTGGACCTGCAGTAGGGCGTTATTTACATCGTCAAGATTTGATGCACGTCTATTTATCTTAAAAATTAGGGAAGTATCGTCAGCAAATAACACCATTTGTGGTTGGTTTTTTAATAAATGGGGTAGATCATTAATATATACTAAAAAGAGGAAAGGACCCAATATCGAGACTTGAGGAACACCCATTTTTACTTTTAGACCGAGTGAATTTACACCATTAATTTGAACTTGCTATTGTCTATCGTTTAAATAAGATTTTACTAAACAGAGCGCTAGTTTACCTAGTCCGTAATGCTCAAGTTTCAAGAGTAAGGTTTCATGATTTACGCAGTCAAATGCCTTGGAGAGGTCACAAAAGATTCCTATGGCATCTTGAGCCTCCTCCCACGCTGTAAATATGTGTTTTAATAAGGTGACACCGGCGTCAGTTGTACAACGACCTTTGGTGAAACCATATTGCTGATCGTGTAAGATTTGGTTGGTGTTAAAATGATTAAGCATTTGGTTTAGCATTACCTTTTCGAACACTTTGCTGAATACCGGCAGCACGGATACTGGTCTATAATTGTTGGTGTCTTTACTGTCCCCAGATTTAAAAAGTGGTATAACCTTACTGTATTTCATTAAATCCGGGAAGACTCCTTGATCCACACACAAATTAAATATTAAAGCTAAGTATGGTGCTATAGTCTCGATTATGGATGTACAAACTTTGATAGATAGTCCCCATAGATCCTCGGTCAGTTTGATTTTAATTTGCCGAAAGGCTTTAATAACTATCATAGGGTTTATATGTTTAAATTGAAATTCAACCGGACAGCCTGGGACATTCGCTCTTAATAAATCAATTGAGACATCGGGTGAAGAATTTAAAGCTTCCGTCGTTTTAGATGGTATATTAGTAAAGAAATGTACAAATTCTTGAGCTACTTCTAAGTTAGAGCTTATTGCACCACGTGAAGTCTCCAATGTGTAATCAGTGTTTCGTTTTTTTCCCCTACTAGTTTCATTATTTATAACTTTCCAAACTGTTTTTATTTTATTTTCTGCTGATTTGATCTTATTGCTAATGTACAGGGCTTTAGCTATCTTGCAGGTATTTCTAAAAATTTTGGAATATGTAGCAACATACTTGTTGAAAGTTTCAGTGTTAATGTAAGGCTTAAGGCCATACAGCTCGAAAAGCCTTTCCCTACTTATCCTAATACCTCTAGTTGCCCAGTCACTAAATATAAAAATAGGGCTAATATTTTTTGTTTTCTTTTCAAAAGTTTTATTGAATTCAGTGTGCACTACTGAAAAGAAATCCTCATACAATTTATTTGCATCATCCATATTATGGCCTAGAACATTTAACTCCTTATTTAGGATACTATTGAATCTATTTAATTTGCCATTTGTTATTGGTCTAAATTGTATTTGCACTTTTTGCAAAGCTGTTTTAGACTTAAAAGTTACCGTTTGACCACTATGATCAGACGGCAAATAATTTACTATGGCTTTAGCTAAATAATCACAATCGCAGAAGACATTATCAATACAAGTAGCGGAAGTTGAAGTTACTCTAGTCGGTTCTGTAAAAATGTTAGATAAATTGAATGATTTAAAAAGACTTAATAATCGATTGCTATTTAAAGTATTTTCCAGAATATTAATATTAAAATCACCACAAATAATTGCGGTTTTGTTACTGGATGCAAGTTTCGTTAGGACATCTTCCATTATTGACTCAAATAAAGAAAAGTTCTGATTATTAGGGGGTCTGTACACGCACACTACAACATGCTTATCCAGCTCAACACAGGACAGTTCGATGCAATGTTCAACTGATAAACCAACTATGTCATTACGTGCCTTAGTTTTTAAACAATTTTTAATCAAGATTAGAGAACCTCCACGTAGCATAGATTTACGGTTAAAACAACTGCCCATACTATAGTTCTTATAATTAATTAGCATTTGGTAATCCTTTAACCAATGTTCAGTGAAACAAACAATGTCAAACTTTGTTTTTTCTAAAAACATTTCAATTTCTAATAACTTGGAAGAAATACCTTGAATATTTTGATGAAATAATTTCAAGGCATTCTGCTGATCTCTTTTTTGGTAAATATTTATTTTAGAGCCAGAAGATACCTTGTTGTTGTTAGTTATAAGAATATTCTTACTTGTACCTCCTGTTGTCTTACAAACTAGTTTAAATGACTATCCGGAGTTGACCCCATGACCTCAGTGTCATCACCAGGCAGTGTGCTCATAGTGAGTGAGGGACATGGAACCTCCTTCGTACAGTCTGTATAAATATTTATAGCATTTGAGCTACATTTATTCAGGCTTACCACCTTATAATTAGTACTATTACTAACCGTTGTGGTGTTAATAACACAAGACTTCGACATACTACCTATGTCTGAGTTTATATAAAAAGCTAATAGCCTTGCTATTATGTGTCTAAAACTAACAGGCAAATACACAGTATTCCTAGTCGATTTCAAAGTTTCCACAAAAATGTTGGTGTCAAGAAATATAAGCTTGTCACTATATGACTAACTAAGAAGTGCATATGCTTGTTATGCATATGAATATAATTGTTTTGTCTATTTGTCAATCTTTCAAAATATGGGAAAGCACACAAAATTATTTTACTGCAATTTAACTTTAACAACTCAGTTACACAGTCAGTGATTTCTTCTTTTTTTACCTTAGAACTATTACCTACAAATACAGTAATGTTGGTTTTAGGATTATATACATTTCCTGTTACTGATGCCATTATTTGTTTGTAGGTTGACCCTGGCATACAACAATTTAGAGTAGAATAACACAGGTTGTTACTAATTAATTTACCTATACCTCTTCCTATACTATCTGAGAACATAACTGAAGGATAACAATCATGACTACTGAAAGTTGGACAACTACCAATCTCAGATTGTACCACTTGATCTTGTACTAAAACATCTTGGTGGAGGATACAGTCTTGAGACTCAGTCTGGGACGGGTCCTCCGTTGCCTCAGACTGGACAGCAACAGGGTTTGAAACCTTCTGACAAGTACACTGACACATAACTAACTCATTAGCAGCAAGAATGTGTTCTTTGATTTGGTTTTGAGAACCCACATATTTAATGAAAAGGGAACTAAGTCTGTCCTCAAGTAACTGTATGTCAGACTGTAAGCGCTGTGTATCAATTTCATAGATTTTTTTGCTGTCTTCTAATTTGATTTGATAATTATTTAATTTATTGATTAGATCAACACGTTCTTTTCTCCGTGGAATATTATTGGAAAAGATTTTCTGTTGTTTCCTAATTTGATTGCATTTTTTAATTATTCTATTCATTTTTGCATACTTTTTCATTTTCTTATGACTAATTTTATAACTATACTTCTGTTTCAGCAAAGATTCTTCAGTAAGGTCAATAGTTATTATGGAATGAGGGTTACAATTAGTATTTAATAATTCATCATATAATTGGTTAGTTTGTTTAACCTGAGTACATACTTTTTCTTTTTCTAACTGGATAATACGACTATTAGCATGAATTAATTCGTCTTCAAGGTCCCTAACTTTGCTTAAAGCTTCCTCATACAAGTTACTACAGTTGCTGAAACCATCCGTGACCACCTTCAGTTGATCGCGTTCATCAAAACATTCAGATATTGCTGATGTAGGTCTACTAGCTCCCGTTTAAGGCTTGAGTTTTTGTTGACTATCTTCTTAACTTCCTCCTCACTTTCATCATTCTCTTGCAACAATTGCTTACATTGGAGTTTTGATGCTTCAAGTTTTTGGAGGGCCGTTCTCAATTTAAGCTCCATATCCTGAGCAGTAGCTTTACGGGTCATCACAGGCATGGTTTCAGGATTTTTTACTAAAATGAGAATAAAGAAACGGTGAGAACAAGTAAGACAAGACAGATAAAATAAATTTGGAAATGAAAGGAAAAATGGGGGAAAGTTAGGGTTGTTTAGTGGTGAGATAAGGTATGCTACTGTATTGGCTTGGAGAGCTAATATCAAAGCTATACTATTCAATGGAATGTAAAATTTTGCTTTTATTACTTTGATTTTACTTTTCCTTTTGTTATGTGGGTAGGTTGCCTAAATTTTAGTTACAATATTATATGATATTAAAATATAGCGACAATGCAAAAATAATGATCATGAACGTTTTTATTGTTGTAATAAAGAGTAGATTGAGAATAACAGAATATTCGCTAAGTTTCGTTTCTAGCATGTAAACAATGCGATTGAGACCCAATGCAGTGCTGAATCAGCGAAATATTTATATTAATTAAGACTACGAGGTCGTGTAATATAGTTAAAGTGATGGTTGTGTGCTATTTAAAAGTAAAAGTAAAGCAATACTCCCCGTTTAAATCCGTAGTTCGAACGTCAGTTGTTGTTTTTAGGTTACCGGTGTGTAACCTAGCACAATTTACTTTATATATTTACAGGAAAACAATAATCCTGAGTATTTATGCAGTTATATAACGTTTACACATAAGATTACACCTTAATTTGACTTAATTACTAATTAAAATTAATTTTAAAATACGGAACAATAATTTGACATGTCACTCGGGCAGTGTTGCCATTAGAATCTAATTGAGTCTAATTGAGTAATAAAACTCAATTAACAATACGGCTATCTTTATGTAAGACATTTGTGATTTTGTAAATCATATAAGATAAAACAGTAGAACCTACCTACCTATCTTCTGTAAAGTTCTATGATATGTTAGCACTTACTGCACTGTGATGTTATTAACTTATTACATTTTATTATTGTTGATCTGTGATTTATTACAATAAAACTTAATTTTTATTTGAATTTGAATAGTTCTTAATTTTAATTTCAGATAAGCAAGCGACGTTGCATATTAGTCCATAAAAAATATCTGTGATTATTTTAGAAGTAAAATATACTTACTTACTTACCTTAATTAAAATAATTATCTGCATAGGATCATCATCATCTACATAGTTAGATACTCCATATTTGTTATTACCTACGCATTATTATTTTTGAAATGAATATTCCTTTATAAATATGTTTTACTTTACCACTTGTTTACCCGTCTGTACTAAACACGTAATTATTCTCACGTATGATCCTGTAAGTTTTAGAAGGTTGGTATAATGTATTGCGCGCCCGCTTTATTATAATATTCTAGATTTGGTCGGGTTACCACGCATACATATTTTTTTTCGATTATCTCGTTAATTAATTAGTGTACAAGTCTAAAATTTCACATGTATATAATTGAACTGTATTTCTAATTATTGATCTAAAATTCAGTTACCACTACTACAGTAAACTCGGTTAATCGGTGGTCAAATAACCCAGCTGCGCGCCGTGGCCGGAAAATCATCTTATCTTTTTAATTACGTATAGGATACTAATGAAACTTCAGTACCATTTAAAGACAGTAAGTATCGATATAATTACGTTTAAGTTTAGTCTTTAGGGCGCATAATGGAAGTGCTAGGACCTATTAAAGCAATTTTCTATTTACTAAAATAACTTCAAAACGGTGCATTATAGTGGATTCGTTTATTGCGTAACAAATTATAACTAATTAGCCAGATCTCATGTACAAATATTACAATCATCCGTATAGTCAATTCCGAGATACAGCAATCGTGCAAACGTTACTCCAGCAGGATTTTAAATATCTTCGCAACCATAGCAAATACAAATACAAATAAAGTTGTACCATTTATTTCAAATTCATTTCTAATTATTTAGATAAAATTTATTTCAAAATATCCATTAGAAAATAAAAGATCTGGCTGGGGTAACGTTACTCCAGCCGGAAGTGTTTTTATCAAATAATTAAAAAAACTATCAGCATACCAAATTTAACAATCTGCTTACCAATTACAGAAGCTGTATTTCTAATTATCTATTGCACTTAGATGACGATTTTCGACATTATTTGGCTGGGGTAACGCACACAGGAATTTATGATACTTCTAAGGCAGAATATCATGATAGACATTTAAAAAGAAAAATGTGGGAAGAAGTGTGCTGTAATGTTTATTCCGCTCCTGTTTGGACATGTATGACGTCTAAAGAAAAAACAAAATACGGTAAGTTTAAGTTTTTATTAGACTTTTTAGTAGTAATTGGAGATAAAACTTGCAAAACTATAAAAAAACGATTAGATGGAAAACATAGAGGTTATTTGTTTATTTTTTCTTATGCAAAAATTAGGGATGGGTATCGACATTGAATGATAATGAACGAATGACAGTTATCGATTGATGAATCGACACAACAAGATTCAATATATCAAAATCGCTTTGATTATTATGTATAACACCTATACCTTGGTATTTTGAACAAAATAATTAATTAATTGATACATAATTAATAATTAATTTCTTTACTCATGTGACTTTACTATACTGCCAGGGTACACTTCCCAGAGAAGTGGTGAAGTAGTTAGTAAAATACTTTCTCGTTTCTATTCCATTATCTGTCCCTCTCACACCAATATTAGATATATCTTCGAAAGGGCAGTTAAACAACGTGTCTTCAAAACAAATACCGTCTCTTTTTCTTACAAAATTGTGCAGAATGCACCCTGCTTTTATAATTTTTATGGCTAGTGGCATATTCACGTCTAAACCTCTTTGAAATATTCTCCATTTGCTACACAACATTCCAAAGGCACATTCTACCATTCTTCGTGCTCTAGACAACTGGTAATTAAAAATGCGCTGTCGGACACTTAAATGGCGGTCAGGAAAAGGTCTCATTATGTGTGATGAAACTGCAAAGGCTTCATCTCCCACAAAAACAAACGGCATTGGTTGTCCATTCAGATCACCGGGAAGTTTTTGTTTATCCGGAAGAATTATTTTACTATCCAGAATTCCTTTCTCAAGTGTGGAGTTTTTTAAAATGTTTGAATCACTGAATTTTCCGTAGGCGCCAACATCAATAAATGTAAAACAGTAATCGGCATCAACTACTGCCATCAATACAGTAGAAAAATATGACTTGTAGTTATAGTAATTAGAACCCGAATTTGGCGGCATCTTAAGGCGTATGTGCTTCCCATCTACCGCTCCTAAAAAATTAGGAAATTGAGTTCGATCGTGGAATTGTTTCGCAATCTCTAGCCATCTCTGCACCGTAAAAGCAGGAAAGCATTGACTTTTACATAGTTCCCATATTGATGTACAGGTTTCGTTTATTATAGAACAAATAGTAGATGCGCCAATCAGATAATCTTCTTCGAGTTCGACGAACGATGACCCTCGTCCTAAATACCTGCAAAAAAAAATAGTTCAAAAACTATAATGAATACCTAACTTTTAGTAACCTACATATAATTATTTCTTTTTTTATAGGAAAAGATATACAGACGAAGTGGAACTCTTTGAGAAGTTGCTTCCGAAGGGAACTCAGTGCTCAAAAGAATATTCCTTCTGGAAGCGGAAGAAAAAAGAAGAGAAAATATGTTTACTTTGATTCACTGCTATTTTTGTTGCCATTTACAGTGGTAGAGAATAATGAATCTTCAATCGAAATCGAACTAAGTGCCGAAACATTAAACGTCACAGTGCAGAGTTCAGATACTGGAACAACTGATTCTAAACGACCAAAGACGCAACCGAAAAGCAAGACTAATTGTTACGATGAGGAGTATTTAGAAATACTAAGAGAAGGCAATCAACTGATGAAAAACAACAACTTACGTCATTCAGAAAGCAGAAGAATCTTAGGGGATATATGGATGAAGATGAATCATTTCTGCGGTCGCTTCTGCCTTATGTCAAACAATTTTCATCAGACCAAAAGTTGAAAAGAAAGAAAGAAAGAAAGAATAATTGCAATTAAGAATACAATTACTACAAACAGTTTTAAATTTTAAACAGTCCTTAAGCAGTTCAGCGTCTATTCACAACCAAACACAGCAAGTATTGGATATACCTAATGAACGAATAGTAATTGTAACCGATCCATCGATGAACTCAAATATGTCTAACCAATATTACACTGCTGAGAGACCGAGTACTGAGCCCCCTAACTACAGTGACATTGCAGAAGATTCGGAATACGTTCCCAGGCCAATCTCTTTACAAAACTCAAGCAGGCCAAGCGGCTCGTCATATACACCCTCACCCGTTCATAGAGATTACGCATCAATCATTTCTCCCGAAAATGAATCACTTTTTTCTCTTGGCGACGACGACGAGGTTGGCGAGGTGTAAAGTAGGTATATTATGAAAATATAAACAAAAAAAAACAATAAAAGACTGATTGTGATTTTAGAAAATTAGTTAAGTACCTAATTGTTAAGCTAATTATTTTCTTGACTAGATACACCACCAATCAAAAGACTTAATTTCCCAAGGTATAGTAATAACATCAGCAATATTAATTGTGATTTAGTAATTAAGCTCCCAATTGTGATTTAGTAATTAAGCTCCCAATTGTGATTTAGTAATTAAACCCCAAATTTTTATTTAAAAGTGACAATTCACTTGTTTTTCCAAAATGTATGATTAATAATAATAATCTGCCATAATAATTGTGATTTAGTAGTTAAGCCCCTAATTTTATTTACAATATAAGTGACAATTCACTTGTAATAGATCGATATTATTGTATACCTACATTGTTGTTTAAAAGTACAACATACTTAACAATTTGCTGCCATGAAAATCCACGTAATTCTTATAAATTTTTATGTTTTGTTATTTTCCCTAATTAATAAAAGAAAATCTTTGTTCATAATGTTTTGGTTTAAATAATAAGTACCTCAGAAACCTATTTGTCATTTGAATAATAAAAAACTTAGTTTGTTGCTGAGAGAAATAATAAATAATATAATTATGATTATATAAATATATATATTTTATTTACTTACCTGAGTGTCACAGACAGCCTTTCTTCTGGACCAATGCACCTCCTCATTGTTGTTTCTGAATGAGTCAAAGCAGGTCTCAAAATAAATAGCAACTCATCAAATGTAGTAACATACATTTTATAAAATTTGAAAAAATTTGCCGGATGTTGTTTCAGAATTGAATGTTTAGTATGGAACTGTCCCTTCAGTAATCTTTCCGAAAGTATAGGATGTACCCAAAATTCTCTATTTCTTCTTCTTTTTCTGTACTTCATGTACAAAATAATACTTCGCGATCTCTGCACGATTTCCATAGCGTCTACGTCCCTACAGCTCTGCCGACAAAATGATCGAAGATGTGCGTCGTGTGCGTTGAGTCTGTGAAATATCCGTGACCGACTTTTTGCGCGCCATGCAGACTTTTTGTGCGCCGCAGACTCGATCGCACAAAAAGTGTGCCGTCTGCGCAGGGCCTCAAGGTGGATCCACACAGCCCGGCGGCATGCGCCGGCGGCCGTGCCGCCGGCGTAGCCGCCGGCTTTGTGTGCGGCATTTGCAACAAAGCCGGCGGCCATTTTGCCGGAATGCCGCCGCGCGGCCTGCAGCGGGGGAACAGTTTGATCACGGCTTTCGATGAGAGTGGTGTCATGAAATTAAAAATAGTGTATAAAATTACTGATTTCCATTGGGACGACAGTGCAGTATTATTATTAATAGAACAATTTCACGTAAATGAAATATTGTGGAAAGATTTTAAAAATCGTATGAAGAGAAATGATGCGTTGAAAAATATTGCGTCTTTATTCAGTATTGAATCTTCAGAAATTGAAAGAAAATTAAAAAATATAAGTAGCCATTTCTTTCGGGAACACCGGAAATATGAAGAATAAAAAAAAAGTGGATCAGGAAGGGATGATATTCAACCACCAAAGTGGTTTGCTTAGGTCCGAATTTCTCTGTCGCTGATGTCAGTCGCGCGTACGAATATACGTTGTGTTCTATGAAGCACCACACTGTAAAGCTGACATCAGCGGCGCGCGAGTTGCTACGCGCCGCTGATGACGCGCGTCGGTCTCGCTCGTCAGCGCCGCGTTCGTCGGTCGACTCATAGATAATACACTTTATAATTAATACACTTTATAATACAAGATAGATGTGCAACTGAAGTTTTCGTTTTTAAAACTGTGTACCTAAACTGCTAGATGGCGCTACTTGTCTCAATGTCCCCTCTGCTTACGCTATCGCTCACTAGATGTCGCTGTTTATTTTTTAATTTTTTTCGTATTAAAACCTTTTATTGAAGAATGATTGTTATTTATTTGTGTGGATTAAATAAATTCTTAAGTGTATAAAATAGCCTATGATAACAATATCATGATTCATGATTATTCTAGTGCTGTCGTATAAAAAATCTAGAATGCGAAACATACACATAAGAATTTACATAATTGGACCGATTTATGCAAAAATTATCCAACCCACAATCTCGACAATTTCGAGTTTTTGTGACTTATGTACTCTAAATAAGGTATATTTTAACATATCAAAGACTCGGAACTCTATGTTAATAATTGACGAAAATCCGTATGGTCCAAACCACAACTGTCATAGCGAACATCATTTTTTCATAATGCATAAATGTTTCAAGCTATTAGAATCATTTTTGAATTTTCTTGGTTGCCCTGATATAGGTTTTTTGTTTTTTGCTATAATGATTCAAACTACTTGGAACAATAATGCTTTTTATACAATATGGAAAATATTATAAAAATCATTCTACTTAAATGTTCCAATAACCTTGAATCATTTTAACTCAATTCCAAATAACATTCGACTACAGAAGTATACTGATTCAGACCACATGACTATTCTATTTAATTAAAGAAAAACGAAAAATTCAATTCTTAAAAAACGATTCACGGTTAAATATAAAATTATCATTAATATCTCGGCTAAAAAGTAAACAAAATATTATTTTTATACCGAAAACTTTAATGAAATACGTATATAACTATTTAAACCTTCTATCTTTTATTGCATTTTTTTGTACCTGCAATAAAATTGTATGTTTTGCATGAAATTTATTCTATTTTTTTAGAATAATGTGGTCATGTAGACAAACTTATTGAAGATCATTTTTGCATATTTCTAAACCAACCATTTCAAATGCGCTAAAGTTTTGCAAAAAAGATTCAAGTGAGGTGGATCGTTTTTGTAAAACTTTAAGCGCAGTGAAAAATTACTGTTAAAGTTTTACAAAAACGATCCACCTCACTTGAATCTTTTTTGCAAATAATGCTGCTGCGTGTTTTCTTCATTTAAATTTTAACACAAAATGAACTTCAGAGCTTGAAACGTTTTTGCAATTTTGAAATGAAAACTATATTATACTTTAATTGAATAAACAAAAAGGATCCACTTCGCAATTTATGGCAAATTTGTTTATTAAGTAATTGTTGAGTAAATACTATTGTGTCATTAAATATTTTTCAAAACAAAAAACTGCACTCATTGCAAACATTATTACTTTATTAGGTTGTGGGTAGGTACTTTAAATAAACTTACCTACTCGCGGCGCTGCAAACGCGTAATATGTGCGGCTGCAGCGGGCGGAGTGGGGAGCGGGCGTCGTCATTTCGTACTGATCTCGTCTATTGAAACGTTGTGTGAAATTTATTGCTGCGTAGTAAAAATAAAGAAAAGTGCATGAGTAACATCTCATTGTAATTGAATTTGTTAAATTGTGTTTTGTAAAGTTGGTGATTTGAGTTTTTATCAAAAGTTTAGTCTTAAACCTAGAAATGAATAGAAAAGATTCAATATTAAAAAGTGTACGTAAAAGAACAGATGCAGGGCAAAAAGATGATGGTAAGTAATTTTATTATTGTAGATAGCTACTGGTAATAATTATTAATATGTCTCGTAGATATTTTACGATCGCGTTGTGTTTATGTACCTACTCATATTCTTTTAAATTGTTTTCATTGCAGTAACTTCTGTGGTTTATGTATTTTATAATCATATTTTGTTACAATAATTACTATTACGTGCAGGTGACATTATCTACTTAATCTACGGATGAACTTTTAGGTATATTTAGCCGCTAAATAACCTTTATGCCCGGCTTGCTACCTATACATTTTACTCAGAATAAGTTGGTAGGTACCTAGAAACACAGCTATAGGTGAGCTCCAAATTATTTGGAACTAACCTACCTACTATCTAACTACAGCCGACCGTACGTACCTACTTACTTATTATTTACCTATTTGCATTTTTTTTGTTTTGCCGTAGAAGGTGGCGGTTCGCTTCTTAATTATTCACATCTCTCAAAGAAATGTAAGAGGAGTGATAACATTATAAGGATGGTTCAGAAAGACTATTGCAATAAAAACTCTCGTCAAACCGCTCAAAGTAAGCTAGGTAAGAACACATAATACTAGGTATCTACTTATTTCCACATTGTTTTTAAAGTGTTTTTTAGAAAAAAAAACAGCTGTTTTATACAAAATGTTTATACCTACTTAACCAAAATGTGTGAAACAGCTGATTTGCTTTTTCGCGCTTTGTTTGAGACCCTATATTGAACGTGGCCCGACGTAATTTTAAATAGGTGGAACGTAAAGAGTTAAAGTACTTATCAGGGATACAAAAATATACACGACGGCTCCATATTGTTTCAGATGACGAAAATCAACAATCTTGTACGTCATCGCCAATCAGAGAAATGTCTCCAGAAACGGAAAATTTTTTCAACATTTTGACAAATGAGATGCTTGAAGAACCTTGTGAAGACTCTTTTGTTGAACGGTGCTCTGAAAATCCACTTCAGGGGATTGTTAGTATTAAAGATAGTTCACATTTTAATGAAAGGCAAACATATGTAGAAGCAAGCGACAGTAATGATGAGGAAACGGTATGCCCTTTTAAGCCAAAAGATGTCATAAACTCTATGTCGGGGTCAGAATGCACAGTAGTTCAGCGCATTGACAATACTCAAAGTCGACAAGAAACATATATCGAGGCAAGTGATGACGAGGAATTAGCCTCTTGTTTACAGCGAGATTGCACGAATGAAGTACGTAACTTGAAAGATCGGGAAAGATCTTTTATTTTAGAGAATGCTATTGAAGAAACCGAAGTTAACAAATCGCCAATCAATGTTAGCCAAATGGCTTCTGGTGAAGTTTTCCAAAAACGAATATCTGAAGGTAAGGTACTATTTAATACCAGGACAGTAAAATGTTCGTTAGACTAAAGTTCAAAATACAATAATCAACATCTTAATTTTATTGCAATTAATCTTTCAGATAATGATGATGTCAGTAGTCCAACGCTACTATCCAATTTGTCAATTCCTCCGCCGTCATATTCACCTCTGACTCCACATATAACAAAGAGTGTTCCTAATGATGCGCACATTGCATTTGACCAAATAGTTGAAGAACCAACATCACCGAGATTAGAAGGTACTATTATTTACATTAAAATTCCTAAATGATGACTGTTTTATGTATGTATGTAAAATTATTATTATAAAAACAAAAAACCCGACTGCTTAAAAATAATGAACTGAAAAGGGAAAAACAAGTCTCACAATGTATATTCAAATTAGTTAAACTAAATACTTTAAGGCGCTGCAGGCGGGGACAAACAATACTTTGTTACCTACTGGCACAGAAGGATCTAGCAAAACTACGTTTAAAGCAATCCCGATTAATATCATATTATTGTTAAGAAAATTAAATTGGATTGTCAGAACCACTTATTTTTCATGTTTCAGATAATGATGGCGTTACTAGTCCAACGCTACTTTCCAATTTGTCAATTCCTCCGCCGTCATATTCACCTCTGACTCCTTATATAATGAAGAGTGTTCCTAATGATACGCACATTGCATTAGACCAAATAGTTGAAGAACCAACATCACTAAGATTAGAAGATAATGATAACCTAACATATAACAGTGACGATAGCGTAAGAGATCCAGATTTTATAGCACAAGATACCACAGATTCAGAAAGTGACACTGATTGTGATGAAGTAAGAATCAAAACCACACAGGCATTAATCCATTCTCCGAGTACGGCAACTGAAAAAAGAAAATCAACGGAGAGACTTAATGTTGAAGATGTTATGGAAGAAATAGAACGTGAAACAGAAAATAACACCGAAGGAAGTGAAGAAGCGGAAAAACAAATTAATTACCGACAAGAAATTGCTAACGATATCGTATGCAGTTTAGAGAATGCACCAGAAAACGAAAATGAAGGTCGTAAAAAAAGAGGAAGGAAACTCAAACAAAAATACAGTCGTCAGGAAATTAAAGAAAGGAAATACAAAAATTTACCTTACCAAACTAAAAAGAAGGAAGTATCATCTAAAAAATTCATAGATTTTAAATGTTCATGCAAAAAAGATTGTGCTAATTTAGTTTCAAAAGAAGATAGGGAACGAGAATTTCATAGATTCGTACATCTTGAATCGTACGCAGCTCAAGTTTTGTACATAACATCTAACATTACAGAAAGCAAAAAGAAACGAAGTTACGTTACATTATGCTCCCCGTCGAAGAGGAAACCTCGCGAATTTATTCGCACGTAGACACTTGGCAATATACCTGTTTGTCGAGACATGTTTTGTAGAACTCTGCAAATAACACCTCAAAAAGTTACTGTCAGTCTTCGAAAAAAACGCAATGACAGAGAAATAAAAGATAAAAGAGGAGAAACAGCAGGCGGATGGAATAAAACGCCACAAAGACATATTGAGCTTATTATCGATGTTATCAAAAGGTTGCCAAAATACGAGTCACATTATCGTAGAGAAAAGAACAGCGATGCTTTATATCTGCAGCCAGGAATGACGGTACCAAAAATCTACGAATTGTTCAAAATAGAATTCGAAAAAGAATTTGGAAAAGATGAAAAATGTCCATCCTTCAATATTGTTAGACATATTTTTGTACAAAAATTCAATTTGAGGTGCAAGAGCCTTAAGAAAGACACGTGTAACAAATGTGATCTTTATGAAATGACATTGAAAAATTCTACTACCTCAGCTGAAAGAGCAAATGCCCAAAGAGAAAAAGAAGAACACCAAAAAATTGCCGAAGATTTAAGGAAGAAGCTGAAGGAAGATTTTGAACAGGCTAAAACTTGTGAAGAAACTGAATGTCTGACTTACGATTTGGAGAAAACCTTGCCTTTACCTAGAATACCGACCAATATAGTTTTCTACAAAAGGCAGTTATGGGTATACAACTGCGGTATACACTCGGCTTCCAACGGTGTTGGGAATTGTTTTGTTTGGGCTGAAGGCGAGGCAGGCAGAGGGGCTCAAGAAGTGGGTTCATGTTTGAGGAAATATATTAAGTGCGTGCTACCTCCTACAGTAAAAAAATTGATTTTGTGGAGTGACTGTTGCGGAGGGCAAAACAGGAATATCAAAATCGTTTTGATTTTAAAGGCTTTATTAAATAGACACCCCACTCTCGAGACAATCAGCTTCCGTTACCTAGAATCAGGACACACTTTCCTACCAAATGACAACGACTTCGCTAAAATTGAGACTCGACTCAAGCAATATGAAAGGATATACTCCGTGGATGATTATATTGCCATTATGAAACAATGCAAAAACAAAAATCCTTTACAGGTCCATAAAATGGAAAGTTGTGATTTTGTTGGATCTCAAATTCTAGAAAAGAAAATAGTTAACCTTTTAAATGTCTTAAGTTACACAGTTCGACATAAGAAAAAATGCTCCAAATGTCTTAAGTCGGACTGTTACACTTAAGGGCTTGGTCAGGATTGGTCGCTAAATATCTGTGGTTTTTTTGCAAGTAGCAATACGTTCTGCATTTATATGAAAGAAATGGTTCATTCACTCTCTATTTTAATACTTTTTAACAGCAGCAACATTATTTTGAACGAACTAGACAATAAATAAATTCATCTGACATTCCACCGTTTGACATTTGCCGTGTCAGTGAATTTGTGTGTGACTGGAGAAGAAATAAACGATGAATAGAGGCAGAAAACGGTAAGTTTTCTTATAAAAATCTATATAGAATTACTGATAAATAAGTGTAGATTCCGTATTGAGTAATTGTTTTTCAAAAAGTAATGATTATACAGGCGAAAAAAGTAACGAAAGTTTAGACTTAACATTTTTTTTCCATAATGGCCGTTGTGTTATGACAATGTTTTTGTTATAAATATTCTCGTAAATAGTTTGAAATACACGTAAGTAGTTAGCATATTTACCTATGAACATAATAATAGTAATATATACTAATATCATTACGTATTGACATCATAATTGTGTGTCAAAGAGAAAAAGTCGTCAAATTGGCGCTAACATGGCGGTTGGCTGCACAAAGTACGGTCTGCAAAAAAACTTGAAAGATTATTATTTTTAAATGTTAGTTGAATTTTTATTATTACGTAAACATTTCTTAGCGATTTATATCTGAATGTCTTACGTGGAGTTTATGTTCCCGATTATTATTATTTTTGTTATTATTTTGTATTATTATTTATTTTTTGTTTACTTAGGCCGGTAATGTGGTCGGGTTAGCTGATCAGACATGTACAATTAGTGAAGTTTCATATTGTTTTTAGAATGGCGAAATACGCCGCTACGGAGCGGTCCAGGAGTGTGACCCCCGTAGCGGGTATAGAACGCGGACCGAACCGGCATAGCGCGGCTCGGCGGGCCTTGCTGTTAGAAAGGCTTAGGGCCACCCCGGTCCGCGATCTGCAGTCCTCACCGCCACGGTAAGTTTCTTTTTCATAGCGTTACCTACTATATTTATTTAGTTACAGTGGAGTAATTTGTATTTCTTACTTTAGCCTCCATGCGCTCCCCGTTCAGGCGACACCTGGAGGGTCGCTCAATGTGCGCGGCGACTCCGTGCTGCTCGAGCAGACCCCAGGTGGTCACCTGCGCATCGGAGAAGCTAGGCAAGCCAGGCAACCCAGCCTGGACTTGTCTCTCTGGTAAGTTAACTCTCCTTCCTAGAGTATCTCCATTGTACGTGGGTGGCAACGTACATGATAATATGGTTATATTTTTACGATATTGTATTTACTCACAGTTCCGATGTGGTTGAGCGTGTGGAGGCATTGGACATGTCCGAGGACGAAGCAGCGGAGCTGCTGGAGTCGGATCCCTGGCATGTCAAGAGGTGGATGCGGGACCTGCCGGGGGCCAGCGAGCTGCCAGGGGTTAGAGAGCGGCCGGGGGCCAACGACACGCCGGGGACCAGCGACACGCCGAACAGCAACACGGTTTTTCTTACTCCTCTCGCGCCTAGCGCCAATTCTGAGGTGACGGTCGCTGCCGAAGTTGACGTTCGTCCATCAACTTCGACGGTGACAGCACTTTCACAGACGGTGCCTAGGTGTGATGGCAGTGACTTGGACAGCGACTTCGATGACGAATTCGATGTCCCGGTCATGCCAGTTGTCGGGAGGGATCTTCCTGACACCGAGGAGTTAGAAGAACCGTTACAAGATTTGGTAAACGAGATTGATACGGGGATGGATGACGCTGCCGATTCTCTTTTGGGTACGTCGGCTATTTTCACGTGGTCACCGGACTTTGATTCGTTTAGGGGTGTTCGTGGGGAGTTCTCAGGTCCTACTCCTGGGCCAATCAAAGACTACGAGACGCCTTATGATGCCTTTACCGACATATGGGATGAGGATATCATAAGGTTGATCGCCACGGAAACTAACCGATATGCGCATCAGACAATCGAGACCATGCGTAACTCAGGGACTTTGAAACCATCATCTCGCCTTCATTCGTGGACTGACACTAATGCAGACGAAATAATGGTTTTTTTCGCGATGTTGATGTATATGGCTATCGACCCGCGTACGTCGATAACTGAATATTGGACATCAGACGAAGTTCTCCAATTACCGGGGTTCAAGAGTATTATGTCCTTTAATCGGTATACTCTGTTGAATAAGTGTCTTCACTTTGTGGACAATGTCGCTGTCGAGAGTCAGCAATTGTCTCAATCTGGACTATCTTCTTCAGCAGGGGTGTCACGTAGGCTGGGTAAGTTGGCACCTATTATTGAACATCTCGGAAAAAAGTTCAAAGCCTTGTACAACCTAGGACCTGACATCAGCATCGACGAGTCTTTGACCTTATTCAAGGGCCGCTTGTCCTGGGCCCAAACAATAAGGTCAAAGGCTGCGCGATTTGGAATCAAGTCATATGAGCTATGTGAGTCCCGCACTGGCTATATGGCTAGGTTCCAAATCTACACGGGCAAGGATGACAGTTCCGATGGTGATCTATCACTTGGCGTCAATTTGGGGGGGAAGAGCACGAAAGTGGTTCTTGAACTATTGCAAGGTCTTGAACATCGGGGGCATTGTGTGGTGATGGATAATTATTATAATTGTCCATCATTAGCACGATACCTCAAGAGTTTGGGCTTTGATTGTTTAGGAACCCTTCGTGCAAACCGTCGAAACGTCCCTAGTGACATAAAGGTGTCGAAGAAAGTGAAGAAGGGGACTATTATATCTCGCCATTCTGGAGACGTATCCATCATTGCATGGATGGACTCCAAGATGGTGAATATAATATCCACCTATCACAGACCCGATACCTATATGGGAACTAGGGCTGGTAAACCGATGGAGAAACCGGTATGTGTAAAAGATTACAACACGTCCATGGGGGGTGTTGATCTCAAAGATCAAAAACTCTCCATGTATCTGTTGGAGCGAAAGAGAGGCGTGAAATGGTACATGAAAATGTTTAAAAGATTACTGAATGTGAGTATACATAATGCGCTTGTGATGTACCAAAGTTCTCTGAAACGTACAACTGATAAATTGCCTGTGACGCATCGTGAGTTCCGCTATGCGCTTGCTGAATCTCTACTTAAACGGCATCGCCCCTGTTCAATAGAGATCAGTCAGGCACCAGTGGGAAACGTGAGGCTGAGGCGAAATATCATGCACGAGCCAGAACACTTGATGGGACGTGAGAATACAAAGAGATGTGTGATTTGTCAACGGCAGAAGAAATCCAAAGCCGTTCACTCAAGGTGCATCACGTGTGACGCATATCTTTGTTTTGGGGACTGTTGGAGAATTTGGCATTCTGCAACAGAGCTCCCAGGCGTAGATATACGTGGGCGGAAACGGAAGCGCAAAGAGTAAACGTTTTTGGGGTGTGGATGTGGATTACGGCTGTGTTTGAATGTGATGGTGATCCGGGGCTCTCGCATTAGGGTCACGTTTCGACGGGACGCCTAACTGTTTATTTATCTCGTTTACTACTCCTTTCGTTGCTGTTATCGGGGGCGTTACGGCTATCGGGGACGAAACGGTAGCGTGGTAGCGCCTTTTGGCGCCTTCATTGATATCTGACCGATATCAGTCTGAGTTTGTGCATTGTGAATGATATCTTACGGGACATATATCAGCCTGGGTTTGTGCATTGCGAATGATATCTTACGGGACAGATATCAGTCTGGGTTTGTGCATTGTGAATAATATCTTACGGGACAAATCTGATTTTGTAAATAAAACCCACGATAAGTACGGGACAAACCTTTCTAAACATTTGTAAATTTTGCTTAAGTCTGGGTGAAATCTAGACAAACCTTTCAGTATACTAGCTGTTACAATAAAGTGTACCTATCTTATTTTTTCACAACATAATTATGTTCTTATATGTACGAAAACATTTTTAAATTTTGTTAAAGTCTGGGTAAAATCGGGACAAGGCTTTCAGTATACTAGCTGTTACAATAAAGTGTACCTATCTTATTTTTTCACAACATAAATATGTTCATAAATGTATGAAAAAAATTGTATATTTTGCTAAAGTCTGAGTAAAATCTAGACGAACTTTTCACTATACTAGCCGTTACAATAAAGTGTACCTATCTTATGTCTTTTTTTGTGTACATTTTTTTTTTTTTTTGTTTTATTATTTAATATATACATTTCTTGAAAAGAAAATGCATTTTATTTCAAACCTTTCGAAGCCCTTTCTTAGATATCATTGAGAAAGGAAGATTGCTGTACTTTGAAATAAGGCACTAAAGCGAAACTAGATCACTGTATATTATACAATGATGTAGTTTCGCTTTAGCAGCTTTTATCATTGCTTCTCGCCAAATTTCATGATCCTAGGTCAACGGGAAGCACCCTAGGTTTGATTCCCTTTGCGAATGTATGAGAAATGTGACATAAATGTCTATATCTTTTGATTGCGTAAGCAAGATTGACGCCACATCAACAAAACAGCGGACAAAAAAGTGATTCGTTTATTTCCTTTTGAGGTACGGAACCCTAAAAATGAGCTATAAAAAGACTTGACCGAAACCACGAGCGCATCCGAGGGCAACACACCTAGGCAACTAGTACATATAAATAAATCGGTTCATAATTCACATAAATATCTACATTCATAAAAATAAACAATACATACAGACGAACCTCCTACTATCCTGAAGTCGGTAAAATAATAACATTAAGTATTTAGAATAAATTAACATGACAAACAGAAAATGTATCAATAATAATAATAATAACAAGATTTCCTTGAAAATAATAGTAAAATAATAACATTAAGTATTTAGAATAAATTAACATGATAAACAGAAAATGTATCAATAATAAAGGAAATAATAACAAGATTTCCTTGAAAATATTAGTAAAATAATAACATTAAGTATTTACAATAAATTAACATGACAAACAGAAGATGTATCAATAATAATCATAATAACAAGATTTCCTTGAAAATAATAGTAAAATAATAACATTGAATTATTTTCGTTCGAGATTTTTTGCGAACGTTACCGCCTAGCCAGTTTGACATCGGCGAACGCCGCGGATGGCGGCGCGCGTTCTCGGAATTTTTATCAGTTGACGAATAAGTTGTTTTGTCATGCAAATAGTGTGTTTAGTAGTGATATGAAGTATGTTATGAATGTGTAAACATATGTGCCATCGTATTCTAGTGTAGTTTTGGTGAATATATTTGTGAATTCGACGTAATGTGATAAAGTGTGAAGGTTATGTGCACGAAAATTATCAAAATAAAAACATATCACGTCACTGCTAAGTCAGGTCAGTTTTATTTCATGATGTAGCAGTTTTAGTAGATAGGAAAACTAATGAGGATTCCGGGAAGGTATAATTTATACTTTGTTATTATCGGTTTAACGGTATAATCTTCGTTTTTCTGAAAGCCTACCCAAAGTTTTTACCTAACCTATAAAAGCATCGACATTTCACGTATTTTCGTGTACGCGGGTCGGACAAACGAAAGGTAGAAAAATATTTAATGATAAGAGCAAAGTAAACTGGCTCAAAACAAAAGAAATTTTAATCACAAAAAAGACTCAACATTCTTTGTTCATGAGAACTTCCTTTAATGAGGACTACAAAGAACTGAATATTAAAAAGAAATTAAAAGGTGTTGATTTGGGTGTCATAGAAGAAGATTTGCAAGAATTATGGCCTTCAGGAAAACTGATTAACAAAAAGAAGTTAAACGATTTGAAATCGTTATTCCATCTCATACCAAATGATTGCATTGGTTATTATAAAAAACTGAAGGGAGACGATGCAATAATAGACGATATAGATGGTTATTGTGATGAACCCGACTTTGATTTGGATTAGGAGTAGGGTAACATTTGTGTTTTTTTAAATAAAATAAAAATAATAAACATTTTTAAGCTTTTATTTTTGTCATAGTTTGGAACATTTTTGCATTTTTCTTTCCGCAGCCTACACAGCTAATTCCATACAAAATGTATTATGTAATAATGATCCACGCGCAAGTTTTCTTGAATATCTACGAAACTATTAAAATTTATTTACTAAATACATGCATGTAAATTAGTTTAGAACACTTAGAATAACATAAAATTAAAAACATAACATTTAGAACTACAAAGCCAGAGAAATACCGAAATAAACTTTAAACTCTATTATCTCGAAATGAGGTTAGTGTGGACTGAATCATTTTTGCTTAAATCGGTCCAATTCACAAAATAAATAACAATCATCCGTCAATAAAAGGAAAATCATTCTTCAAAATCTTAAGCTAGAATATCAATAAATGAATGATAGCTAGAAATGAAAAAATATTTAGCTTTTTTAAGAATTTATTTCCTTTTTTTACAATGTGTGTTATAATAATTTAATGCTTGTATTTTTATGGAGGTTTTATGGCATATGTTTGATTTACCTTTAAGTATTCTGTTGACATTTGTGCACCAGCTATGTATAATAATATTTGACACAGTATTCATTAGGAAATTTTGTACATTTATTTTATGTGTGACACAAGAGAAATGGGATAAATTGCAAAATATATTTACTATTTCCTTAATTGTACCCTTCAGACGTTTCTGCTGTGGTTCCTCGTTTAATTGTGTTTGAATGATCATGCAAACATCATCTACAAATTCGCACAATGCCTCCGATGGATAATTAAGTGATCTTCTAGTATAGTCTCTTTCTAATAATAATATGTAATCTTTATTACTCGGAGGCACTGTGCTTACCAAATGCATTTTACAAGTGTGGCAATTTTTACATATTTGCTGTAAAGTTTTTTTTACTACGTAGCCAGCAACATACCTTTTTGCCTCTTTGCTAGTTATATTCCGATAATTATCTGAATCTGTTTGCATGAAGCAGTTAATTACAGAGTCCACATTAACAGACTCTGAGGGTTGTTCCCTTACATCTTTTTCTTTGAAATTTAATAACTTTCTTAAAGGTTTTAACGCCTAATTATCGTCTTGCTCGCAGTTCGCCCCAACCGAGTGTGGTGAAGTTATATTATTTATAAGTAATGTTTTAAACGCTCCAGTGAACTGCGAGCAAGTTGGAGACGTGTTTCTGACACCATTACTCCTTATGTTGCAAAAGAAATTCTCTAATGGATCCTGGTTAATATTTCTTGTCAACAGACTACTTACATCGTGTGTTTTGTTCAAATAGTCAAACATTTCCTTGTACACATTAATATTTGAAATCCAGTTCTTGAGACTTGGCACTTGTACAAATTTGGTCGAAATCATTCCATTCCTTAATTTTTTCTCCACTTTAAATGCCATTGATCTTAATACTGGGAGTAAATCGTTCCATAATTTAAAATGAGGCGAGTTCTGTTTTAGTGCACACTTGTACATTTTCTCGGAATTTTGGTAGCTGTGACCATTAAATGAGTCGAATAATTTGTCTACCATAAGCAACAAATCTGCTGTGCCTAGGCACTCCTTTGGAATGATATTGTAATCTGAAATAAAAAAAAACAACGATAAGTTTGAAATATATTACTACTTCTCGTGATTGTTGCTGTAATTATGTATAATATTATAGGTAACTGATATAATTACTGAATACACAAGGTTTTGCAACGATTATGTGGTTTCAATTTAGAGATTGAAAATATTTCCATATTATGATCTATACACTACAATTTTATACAATATCAACAAACATAACTGGCAAAATGTGGAAAACAGAGGTATTTGTATTACAATTTTATATTGTTTAAATTAGTTTTGAATATAACTGCTACTGTTGTTAGTTAATGTGAGCCAATGATACTTACTCGCTAAATATCTCATTGTTGCAGACACTCTCTGACTGAACACCTGGGCTGCGTTTTACCTTCATTTTAGGTATCTTTTCTTTAACAACATGACTGTTTGTCAATTTATTTACCAATCTTACATCGTCTTCTCCTGGATCAGCATCAAGTAGCATTTGCAAATGTTTCCATTTTGCAAATTTGACTTCTCCGTTTTGGATGTATCTTAAATCCTTTGTAAGGAGATTATTTCTTAATCCTTTAAGGAGATGTGGAGGATCAAATATTGGAAATATTTTTGTTTCATTGCATTCAAAAGTTAAACTTTTATATTCCTTGCCTTCCAATAATTTTTTTTTTTTGTGTCATTTATGAGGCTTTTTATGACACTCATATTCGCCGATGACTGGTCACAAACCGTGGCAATATCTTTTAGCCCTGTGCTTTGTACAGCTTTTATTACTTCTTGAATTTGTTTTTTTAATTCCGCTGCCTTTGTTGCACTCTGGCAGAATGTGAAAGAGATGGGCTGCTTATATTTTCCTTTCAGACTTTATTGGTATTATTTATACTAGAATCCTCGAAACCAATAATTTGATCCCAAGTTTTATGATAATACAAGCCAGAGCTCAATGCGACTTCATCAAATATGAGTGTGCATTTTTTTTTCTTGATTTAATTTCCGGACAGCCTTTTTTAAGTGATCTATTATTACCTAATTAATACCAGGTTTAATAGTCACTTTACTCAATAATGTTTGAATTGTCCTTTTTGATGGTAATGCAAAGAGTTTTTGCAACAATTTGTAAGCTTTTTAACTCTGCTTGTATATTGTTAGGCACAAAACTTTTTCTTTATTTGTGAATCTTCTTCCTCTTGGTTTTTTAGATGCCTTTTTTAACTGCATTCTAGTGAAAATAGCAGCAGGCTCGGGTAGTTCTTCAACGGCTTGTAGAAACGCTTTATTTTGGGATATCTGAGCAGCTTTTCGTACTTTTTGGTTCAGATTTTTACATTTTTCCCTCAATTTTAAAAGTTTAACCTTTAGTTGTGTATGTTGCTTCAAATATTTGTTTGCGACAACATTGATTGATTTAGTGCCTGAAATCAGAGAAACTATTACTTACTTAACCATCCAAAAAGCTGATTGATTTATTCTAAGCTTAGAATCAGTTTTTAAAGTCAGCTAAAAAGACAATAGGTACTGACCTTTCTTGACAGATGTATGTCTCATTGGAATTGTTTCAGGAAAATGCTCACATATGGGCACAATTGCTTGAGAACTGGACCCTTAAAACGAAATTGATGCAATTAGTGCAAAATACATAATATAGTACAGTACAGTAGTATTAAGATACACCTCATACACCTAATAGCATAACCTGATTCATTAAAAGGGTGGGGAGTACGGCTCGCAACTCGTGATATGTGCAAAATTCGTTTGGAATATCGCTATCTCTCTCAGTTCGACAAAAGCGCGCGGTGCGGCGGGCTTGGTGTGCACTAGTGTGCGGCCGCACTTGCGACGGCATTTTTTTTTTAAAATAATTAATTACATGTTCATTATTTGCTTTATTTTTGTTGACTTCTTTGTGGAATCATTCGTGAATGTACAGACTAGTAATGCGTTTTTTGGAAATTTCTTTATTATGGCGATATCTCAACATATTATGATAATATTTCGACTAATCTCCAGATCTAGGCCTTGTAGAGAAAATATAGCTAGTAGATACGTCATACAAATAAGGTACACACGTAGCATAAATCCTTTTAAATTATTGCGATATTTATTAGTATTGTCTTCATTTATTTCAGTTTCGCTTCGCATTTGCGCTTTTTTTTTTTCAGATTCGCACGGGTGATTTTTTTCTCGCGGCGATTTTTTTTCGTGCACTGGATTTTCAACGCTCTACTTAGCGCCGAGAGTTGAAAATCAAACAGTGTGTTTTTAAATCCAAGATTGCGTACCAGCGCGATGTTTTCTCAACGCTCGGCTCAACACCGAGAGTTGAAAATCCAGTGCGCGATAAAATTCCGCCATGATATTTTTACTTCCGTGCGAACGTTGGCTAAGCCTGTTTATGTTATTTTTTTTCTCTGTCATCAATCCCCTCGTCAGCTTGACTTGTAAGTGACCTGTGGTGGCACTACAACAGTCTGCGACGGGGGAGCGATGACATGGCTACTTTGCATTTCACTGGCTAAAGTAGACTCATCTTTCATGGGGTACTGTGTAAAATGTTACAATAAAATACCTCCCCAAATAAATTGAATGAAACGAAATTTAAATCTTGCATAAAACGCACACTATGCTGCCAAGCATATTATAAGTTGGGGAATTACATCGCTGACTGTGCTCCCAAATTTTTTTCATTTACGTACTTTTTTGACAATCTTTTCATTATTTGACATTATATAACTTCAATATACTATATTTTTTATAGATTTGTTACAGCTTTAGTGGCAGTCATGCCATTTGGTTTAAATAGGTTTTTAATTGGTTTTTTTTTATATAGATTCTCTTTTATATTTTGTGAATGTGAGAATGTTGTAGGCATAACCGACTTTTAGATCTGTCGATCGTTTTCTATCTTGCTTAGTACCTGGTACTTGTTGATAGGCCTACAGTGTCCTCTCATACCTATAAACACTGTAATTTGAAAAGATTGTAAATACCATTTACTTTTAAAAGAGTAACCGTGGAGTTTCTTGCCGGCTCTTCTCCATAGGAAACGACCAATTGGAACCGTGCACCTAGCTTCTGACGTTTCATAAGTGCCCTTGTAGGTTTATGTGAAATAAAATATTTTGAATTTGAATTTGACAAAAATGCTTGGCTCAACGCTGGTCCAGCTCCACAAGGGCGCATAAACTAATTGATTAGCATTGGAAAATATTGTTGGAGCTGCTGAAGATTGAAAAAGAGCAGAGAGAGGTCACCACAGGTATGAGTACTATATACTAAAGAGCTACCATTTACCGGGTAATATTACCCGGTAAATGGTAGCATTTCATTGACTTGAATGTGCCCTGGCGGCTGTGAGTATGTCATGCTCACTCAAATGTCTCGCTGGTGGTGGCGTGTGTGTTGGATCATTAAGTTCCCTTCAAAATGGTTGAGCTGAATGATGCTGATCCATGCGTCATGTTCGTGAACGGGCGCCGTCAGTGGGGACTGGTCATCTCTTAGCTGCCATGGCTTATTTTAATTTTTTAATTATTTTTGTTTTTATATTTTTATTATGGACGCTTTTAACGTGCACGTTTTACTACATTGTTCTTACATGTATAAACTCAAACTCAAAGCATTTATTTCAATTAAACCCTTTACAGGCACTTTTGAATTTTCAAAGAGTCAGTCAGTTAGTCAGAAAGTTGAAGCTAGTTGCCCATTCCAAAACGTAGATCTCTATGGAGAAGAATGGGCAAGAAACTCCAAGGACACTCTTTTAAATATAGAAATTACAAAATCCTGGGTACATTACTCTTGTTGATTCTATTGTGAGAACAATGTAAAAAAAATATAAAAATCAAAAACGATTGAAAACATAAGATTAAAAATAAGCCCTGGCAGATAAGAGATGACCAGTCTCAACTGACGGCGCCCGTTCACGAACATGACGCGTGGATCAGCACCATCCAGCTCAACCACTTTGTAGGGAACCGAATGATCCAACACACTCGCCACCATCAGCGAGACATTAAGTGAGCATGACATACTCTCAACTACCCTGCTCTTTCAAGTCAAAATCAATATAATAACATAGTAAACGACTCCATGGTACTCACATTTACAAAAATTGAAAATAAAAATGCGTCTAAGTTATACAAAACTATAGTTTGCAAGAATTTTACCACCAAAAGAAAGAAAATCAATATTATCTATTGGAGTATTCAATAATTAAAACTTAGTTTAATAAAAAAACAAAATAAACAATAAGTTCGTAGTCAGTAAAAATAAAAAGGGGAAGCAACTCTACCAATTTTTTCATTTTTAACTAGTGAGCCCTAGTGGCTGTGGAGCAGGACCAGCATTTAGCCAAGCATTTTTATCTACGATATTATAATCATCCAACTTAAAGTATGCTTGTCTACATAGTGTTCGTTTAATGCAAGTTTTAAATTTCTTCTCATTTAGTTGAAGAATATCGAATGGTATTTTATTACTTATAACATTTTACACAGTACCCCATAAAAGAAGTGTGTACTTTAGACAATCTGAAACGTGGTTGATCTAACTTGTTCCTATTTCTTGTGTTAAAATTATGCCTGTCACTTATCTTACTAAAGAGATGTAGATTTTTTTCGAACATACATAATGTTTTCATATATATACTGACAAGGTACCGTCATGCATGATGTTAATTTTCTTAAACAGTTCCCTTAGAGATTCGCGTCTGCGGAATATATAATTTCAACATGAATGATGTAACCAATGTTTTGTAACAATATTCTGATTTAAAAGAGTGTCCATGGAGTTTCTTGCCCGTTATGAGTTTTAGTTTGAACTTATCATTCTTATTTTGTAATCCACTTATAACTAGGCATCACACATTTCCTTCTTCAACATCATTATCATAACAGCCCTTTTATCGTCAGCTGCTGAGCATAGGTCTTTTCTATACATAGATTTCCACTTGGATTAGCTTTGTGTTGTTTGCATACAAAAGGCCATATTACTACAGATTGATACATAAAAATTAAATAAATTAATACCTTGGCCAAGTGGCTTCTGCATTATCAGATATTCTCTTTGGCAAATCAAATTCAGCAGTAGTTGATGTAGATGCTGAAACCAAAAGTTACATTATTACTATTATTAGTTTCATATTAGTATATTTTTTTTAATATTTTATAATCCACTTAAAACTAGGCATCAAAGTCAAAGTCAAATAATTTATTTCAAATAGGCACAAAAAAGGCACCTTTGAATGTCAAAATAATACAAAAAAAAAAAAAAAGATTCTAGTCGCCCATTCCAAAAGGTAGTTTTCGTATGGAGAAGAATGGGCAAGAAAATCCACCATTACTCTTTTAAAATATTTTCACAATATCTTGTATACATTAATTATATAATTATATGTGAAGACGATGCACCTAGAATAAGATTACTATACCACGATAGGTAAGAAGAATAAAAAATGAAGGAACAACATAAATTAATTATGAAAAAATGCATAGTGCTCACATATTTACAAACATTGAAAAAATATACGATATTCCTAACATTATAACAAGTACTACTAATAATAAGTCAGTGTGTGTACCACCTTGTAGTAACCCTGCACTGTAAGCGCTAACCTTAATAAAATTAAACAATATAGCATGATGTTTACCTCGGCTAAAAGTGGTTCCTGCGTTAATAGATGTTTTATTTGGCTCAGCATAACATGAAGTCAAACCCACTTCAGAAGATGATTTAGATGCTGAAACCAAAAATATATGTAAACATATTTATTTATTATCACTTTCTTCCTTTATCATCATCATAACAGCCCTTGTTACATCCACTGATGAACACAAAGCCCTAGAGATTAACACTTGGAAGGGCTTTGTGCTGTTTGCATCCAACTGTCATCTATCCTACTTATCAGCCTTTAAAATGTTCCTCCTGCAGCTGGGACACAGGTTTCCTGTGAGAGAGTAGACTAGACTTATCTTCTAGGCCTCTCACTACCAAATTGGCCCACTGCGGGTTGATCAATTGATTTTATATCAAAAATACCTACTGAAGAGACTATAATATTCTACATACAGAAAACAGGCAATATAATGTTTTACAAATATATAGGAGCTTCGTTTCAAAACTTGACTATTCCAATTTCAATAAAACTCTTTTTTTTGTTTGTTATCATTCAAATTTACACTCCGCGAAAATAAAATTGGGCCAAAACTTGATGATTACACCAGAAAAAAATATTAAAAGGCTTCTTGACTTCGTCAAAAATAGATTATTCCACATCAAAAAGACATTACCTAAAACTATTTTCTCAGATTGTAAAAAACCACAAAGTGGAATAGTCCAGTTTTGAATAGAACCTCCTGGAAACATACTATCTAACAGAATTCAAGCGACTTCGTCATCACAGAACTGACTAAATTATGAATTGTGTGATTATGACATATTTTGAACTAGTATGTGCTAGTACTGCTAGTGTATTGTTGTAAATAAGAAATCAATATAAAAAGGTATTTAAGTACCAATATTCAATGTTGGAACAGCATTTTTGGTAAGATATCCAGTTGGTGTTCGGTAAAACTCTTCAAAATGGTGATCGCAAATACGTATGTTGTTACATATGTAATTATCACCCCTTTCTCGATCTTTTTCGCTCAACACCATTTTCCACAGATTAAATTTTTCCGTATGAGGGTATTGCTGTGGTGGAAAGCGGTGAACTTTTCCTGAAAGATAATATTATTGACAACTTACAAAACAGTTTTTATGAGCAAATTATAGCGTGCCAAAATAATTGTGTAAGATGTTATTGAATATAAGAGAACCATACCTTTATATGGAATACATCCAAAATAGCACATAAAGGCCGTCTTTCTCGGCATTTTGCAAGTTTCGTCGAATCCAAATCAAAAAGGCATAATCGAGGTCCAGTATACAAAGCGTTGGGTCAATCGTTTACGTATCTTATCACAGGGTCCAATGATGAAGTAGGGTCAAACGTTTATAGCAGATATCAAGAAAACAAGCACAGTATTAGGTCGTAAAAGAGCACAAAACAGATCACCGGAACACTACGAAACAGAAAAAAAGTTTTCAAAAGTACCTACTATTTCTGACTTGCTGGCACGTTTCGTTTTACTAAATATATTACATAAAGTGAAAAGTTGTTATTTATTTTGCTATAAGATTTTTAAATTTATTTGTAATGTAAAATATGTTGAAATAATAATAATAAATAATACTTATTTATGAATATTTGGTTTAATTTTTTTGTACTGTTATCAACTAGCTCTATCTATTGGCAAACAGATAAAACTATGGGCAAACTTAGCGTACCTAAACACACAGATGGCAGCACTATCTATGAAAATTTTGTTTGAAGCTAATGTATGGAAGTTTCACCACCCTGGGTCGACTGACGCGCTATAGAACGCTATGAGCGTGAGCGTCCTCAGCCAGCGTTGCCAATCTGAGAGGAATTCCCCAAACTGCGGGGATTTTCAGTCCTATTGGGTAATTTGTGGGGAGAGCGTTTATGTGGGGAAAATGCGGGGAATTTAGACATTTACACTGGAGCTGAACTTAGAAGTAATAAAAGTAGTTTATGAAGTAAGTATAAATTATTTATATTTGATTCAAGTTTAACTCAACTTATCCGGCAGGAAGGTTGAATTTATGGCAACATTTCTGTCCATCAAATTTTATCGTTTATCGGGGAAGTCCCTGTTGTTTACTTTAGCTTTGTAACGAAACGAACTATACAGAGAAGAGAATAGAATTCTTGTTGAGTGTTATTGTGTTCAATGTGTCCATTCATTAATATTTCGAGTTCACTTATTACATGACGCTTGTTAATTATTTAGTATATTATAAGTAATATAAGGCTACAATGGACAAGTGGTTGTTAAAATGTGAAGAAAAAGAGAAAGTTAATAAGGATGACGATAATAATTCCAAGGTATGTTTAAAACCAATATTCAGTAGTCAGTAGTATTCTAGATGCAATTTTTTTTATTTTTATATTTGGTTTAAATTATTTTCTACTAACACTAAACACCTCTAAAACTAAATATATAGCATTTACTAATTACAACAACAGTCAACCTGAACCTAATCATATCCTTAGAATACATAGCTGTGATAATCCTACTAGCACAAATTGTTCTTGCATTCAAATAACAAAAGAGACTAAAATAAAATATTTAGGTATTATGGTAGACCAACGGTTGTCTTGGCATTTACACGCGGATATGGTCATGTCTAGAACTAGAAAACTCATTTGGATTTTCAGGACTCTAAGACATGTTACCACTAAAACGTTATTAAATAAAATATACGTTTCACTGGCTCAGTCAGTTTTAGTGTATTGTATACCTGTTTGGGGCGGGGCAACAAAAATCAAATTCCTAGAACTGGAAAGAGCGCAAAGGTCCCTCTTGAAAGTAAATCATATAGATTCCCTACTGAACAACTTTACTCACTAAGTGGCCTTCTCACAATCAGAAAATTATATGTACTTCATGCTGCTTTAAAATTACACAAAACCCTCCCCTATGACTCTAGTCTCAATAAAAAACGGAGAAATTATCTTGTTGCACCAGAAGTCTCGGTTAAAACCTCATATGCAAAAAGGCAGTTCACCAGACAATCCGCTTCCATCTACAACAAATTAAATAAAGTTTTAAATATTTATCCTATGAGTTATCGAGAATGTAAGAAATCTTTAATAGACTGGCTACAATGCAAGAGTTATGACGACATTGAAACTCTTTTACAAAGTATCATGTGATAAGTTAACAACAAGTGACATACACACACGAGGACGCACCCTGCACACACACACACACACACACACACACACACACACACCACAAACACACACAAACGCACACACCTCCACAGACACATACCCTCCTAGATTTAAGTTGAATTTATTTTTTGTATGTACACTCCTACATTATTATTGTTACTAGTTTTAGAAGAGCGGGGTCTCCTAGCACAGGTATTTATCATACTTAAAAGGAGCCCTCTATGAAAAATTATTATTGTAGAAGTTTGTAAAGTTAACTGAATAAAATTTATCTTATCTTAATTAGTTTACTTGGATTGTAATACTTACGTATTTCTCGATTGATATCATTGATTAGTAACTTTTATTTCATGTTTATTTTCTATTTTGTTTCTTTAAGACTGTACGGAAAAGAATACCAGAACTACAAAATAAGGCACGGAATGTAGAAACCGCCGCTGCAAGTCCAGACATTGCTTATTCCGATCCACATCCGTCTGGCTCCGGGAGTTTAGAAACGAAAATTAAAAAGGTAAAACGTCTTAATAAATAAGAAACTTAGGTATTTTTTGACTGATTCATTAGTACAGTGAACTATATTTCTGGTATCTTTTCTACTTTTATTTTAATATACTGACTGATTCGGTGGCGTAGTGATTACCGCTTTGACTTCTACGCCGTGAATCGTGGGTTCGATATTGGACAAACGTTTGATAAACGTGTGATGAGCAGATCTAGTTGCTTATCATTTATATCTGGATTTTTTTGAATGTACCTATATATTTTTGTTAAAGAGTGAACGAAAGCGAAAACCAGAATATGAGAAACAGAACTCAGAAACCGTCGCTGCTAGTCCAGAACCAGATATTGATAATTCAGATGTAAACCTACCTGGCTCTAGGAACTTACAAACAGAAATAAAAAAGGTAAAACGTTTCAATAAATTTAATGATCAGTGGCTCAAGGAAGATGACTTTAAAAGCTGGTTACGAAAAAGTCCAAATCTGAAAGATGGAAACGAGTTAGCACTTTGTACAGTTTGTTCAACTTCAATTATTGCGCACAAAAGTGATTTAATTCGCCATAAGAAATCAGATCGTCATCAAAAAAAGACCCTGGAAATAAAAGATGTTCCTAAGATTTCATCTTATATATTACCCACAGATCTAGAAAAAAATGTTAGAAGGGCTGAGTTAAAATTAGCTGGAGCATTAGCTGAAAAGAAGATACTTTAGGCCCTCTCTGTGCAAACATTTTTCCAGATTCGACCATAGCCAGAAATATAAATTTGCATAGGACGAAAGCTACAACCATTCTAAAAAATATTTTAGGAAAATCTTTCATGGAGAGCACTAATCAAATGATGCGTACTAACGGATGCTTTTATTCAATAATAATGGATGAAACGACCGACCAGAGCACTTTGAAACAATGTTGTTTTACAGCTATTGTGTACGACCACGAAATTAATTAAGTGCAAACAGTATTTTTAGATATGGTTGAAGTAGCTTCAGGAACTGCGTCTGGGTTGCACAGCTGCTTGATAGAAATGTTAAAGAAGAAAAAAATACCCATGGACAATATGGTAGGGTTTAGCTCGGATACGACCAATGTGATGGTGGGTGAACATTGCTCAGTGTTTGCACTCCTGAAAAAAGATTTGCCACATATTGCTCTAATAAAATGTTCTTGTCACATGATACATTTATCAGCATCAAAAGCTTGCCTCAAATTACCTAGGTATGTGGAAGATTTGTTACGCTGTATTGGGGCTCACTTCAGCAGAAGCTTACATCGACAAATGAAATTTAAAGAGTTCCAAGAATTTTTCAAAGTAGACATACACAAAATACTTGCACCAGCACAAACTCGATGGCTTTCGTTGAAAGCATGCGTAGATCGTGTATTGGAGCAATATGTTCCCCTGAAAGCTTATCTGACAGAGTCTGTCTTTTCTGACCCTTCAAAAACTACTGAAGAAATGCTAACCACCATGAATAACAACCTCACTTTGGTGTATTTAGAGTTCATGTCTTATGTTCTTTCACTGGTGACAGAGTTAATACGGTATTTCAATCAGAAACACTGCTTCTTCATAAACTGAAGCCGGAAGTGGAAAACTTTTTGAAAACGCTATCAGCAAACTACATGAATATAAATTATGTCAGATCCTGTCAAGATATTTTGTTGGCTGAATTTACGAACACAGCGCATTTCAATGGTTTAAATGATATATACACAGGCATGAAAGCTTCAGAAACTATTGAGAATTTGAAAAAAGATCCAAATGTTCCCCGTTATGCGATCGCAGATTTTTATAAATCCTGCCAAGCCTTTTATATTGAACTGACTACGGATATTACTAAGCGTTTTGATTTTTCGGACACATTATTTTCATTTATATCTATAGTGAATCCGTCAGAAGCTTAGCAATTTACAGTCAAATCCCTTAAACCGTTGTTGCAACGATTTCCGATACTTCAAAATGTAGTGACACCTCAAAAACTAGATGACGAATGGAGGGCTCACGCCATGCTAGATTACTCTGCTCTTGTTTTGCAAGATGAGGACGATCCAGAAACATACTGGGCTAAGGTATTCCGTCTTAAAAACAGTGCAGGTCATGAAATGTTTTTAAATTTGAAATACGCAATAAGCCTATTGCTGATTATGCCTTTCTCAAATGCATCTGTCGAAAGAAAATTTAGCGTTCTGAAGAATTTGAAAACAGAGAATCGTAATCGCCTACACAATGACACTGTAGTAGCGCTTATGGCCACTAGAGAAGGTATTCAGAAGAAAGGAGGAAGCCTAAGATTTGATCCGTCAAATAACATGTTAACAAAATCAATTTGGCGCAATGAAGAACCTTGATTAAAATCATTAAATCCTTTTAAGTAATAAACATATTTGATTTATATGAACAGTACTTTTATTTATTTGCTGAAAACTTGTGGGAAAAAGTGGGGAATATTGATTTTATTTTCCCCAAAATTGGGGATTTTCCGTTAGGTTTTTGGGTAATCCAGAAGTTGAAAGTTGGCAACCCTGGTCCTCACTCTGTTCCCGACCGTCGGCACGCGCGCGTACAGTCGCCCGCCACCATGAACATTGATACCGAACGTGTGATTGCAGAGGTGCGCCAACGTCCTGCATTGTGGGATTTATCGAATGAACTTTACAAAGATCGCGATGCCAGAGCAAAATTTTGGTTACAAATTTATGAAGCACTTTTTCCCGAATTCAATAATGAGGGCGATGATAAAAAAGGAGATCTGTAAGTAAAAGATAATTGTGTTTATAATAATTTTAAAATAATCTATCTGTTATTATAATCTATGTGTTTAAAATAATCTAGTCTAATGGAATAACATGCTGTCAATTTCAGAACAAAGCATGGCATTTTATAAACCTAACTGCATCGGATTTCCAGGAAATTGGTCCCGCTGTTTTGATACCAAAATGACGGGACCACTATTCAGTTACCATAAAGTATATTCTATTCTAAGATTAAGAACTGTATTACCTATGATGCACTTCAACTCGAATGTACTTTCGTGGAGCAACGATCTTGCGGGGGGTTGGGCGACACGATAGATAATTACGAGAGCAACTTGAAAATGTGATTTTTTGTTTGTTGAGATATCTTAACGATTTTGGTGTCAAATGAAAGGTCTAGGTCTAAAACCATTTTATTCGTTTGAATCATGTAAATTGGTTCACGCGTTTAGGAGATAATAATATTAGTACCTACCTAGGTATTAGTAAAAATATAAACAACCAGAATGTTTGATGATTTACGAGTAGTTCTACGAAGTTTTTAATTAATGCTAAATAACATTAAACAAAGAGGTAGATTGTTGTTCTCATTATATGGTCAGGATGATGATGAGATGATGAGTGTTGCACATAGTTTATGTTTATTAATTATTGGATGGTGATGAAAAATACACACAAACACTAATTGTACCTACACGTTTAATAATGTCCATACACAAAAGTTTTATGTAGAAACGACAAAACAAGAGACCACACGAATTACAATAAAATCAGTCGTTGTCCGTTCCACGTCGTTGGCGGGAATGCGCAATTAGCGTGGGATGTGTAGATGCTATTTCTTAGTAAATATACTCGTTTTGCCATGGCAAAGAACCTTCCGGTGAAATAAAGAAGTTAGCGAATAAGTCTCTTAAAGTATCGCCTGTCCGATTCATAATGTTATAGCTGTTTAGAGGAACATTTTCTAAACCAACAATTGACATAGTATCAATAACATCATATCCATCACGAACTCTTATAAAGTTATGTAATACACAACATGCTTTGACTATTTTGATGCTGTTAATCAATGAAGTCCTCATAGGCCTGTGAAATACACTCGGCGTCACAAAAATCGCACCTCTTTAAGAATTCCCTTCAAAGTCATTTTAACCCCATTAATCAATGGTACACATATGACTATAAGGTATCATTGGAAAGGCAATTTATTTAAATTTCAGAATAAATCAATAAATTTGGTTTTTTGTTTGCCAGGGAATAAAAAAAACACGCTAATGCAAATGATTAAAAACTTAAATTTTATTTTATCAGTGAAAATTTTAAAAAAGTCCATAAAATCAACTTAAAACCTAGTGTTACCCCCCCTAGCTCTGATGACAGCTTCCATGCGTTCTCTCATGGACCTAATTAATGTGACAACAGTCTCTTGAGGAATGTTGTCCCATTCTGCAACGACGGCATCTTGGAGGTCTTGGAGAGTGGTAGGGGTAGGATCACGTGCCCGTACTCGCCGTTTCAGTTCATCCCAAAGGTGCTCGATAGGGTTCAGGTCTGGACTTCGCGCCGGCCAGCGCATAACAGGGATCCCAACTTCTTGCAGGTAGTCTCTTACAATTAATGCGGTGTGACAGCGGGCGTTATCGTGCATTAACGTGAACCCACTGCCAACAAAACCCGCATAAGGGACAACCTGCTCCTCTAAGATCTCTGTTATGTACCGAGGAGCAGTCAGCGACCCTTGCCCGCGAGCACTTCCAGTCCGAGAAACACACACAAGGTTCGTTTTGCCTTCGATTGACATGCCGCCCCAGAACATGCACGAGCCACCCCCGTATTCCACTGTCTCTTGAATACAGGCTTGTGCGAATCGTTCCCCTTGCCTCCTGTACACTCTTCTACGCCTGTCTTTGCAGAAAAGACACACCCTCGTCTCATCCGAGAAGAGTACAGCCCTCCATTGGTCTATTGTCCAATCCACATGGTCACGGGCAAATTGCAACCGGTCTCTCCTATGCTGTGCAGTCAATTTTGGCCCTGTAGCAGACCTGCGAGCTGCAATTTTCTTCTCCTTCATTCTTCTTCTAATCGTGGAGACGCTGACAGAAGTTCTGCGAGCTGATCGCAGTTGTTGTTGCAGCTCAACAGCATTGGAGAACCGATTACGTAAAGACGTTGAAACAATGAAGCGATCGTCTCTTTCGGATGTGCACCGTTGTCTTCCAGATCCACGTCTTCGGATATAGCCACCAGTCTCTTGGAAGCGTTGGAACACTCGTCGAACGGAAAAACGACTCAAGTTCAGTTGCCGAGCAACATCACATTGCCGCATCCCTGATTGCAGTAGTGCAATGACTTGAGCGGCTTCATCTGCAGTGGTATCCATCTTCTGGGGTATTTTTCTTGCTGCAGCTGTTCACGTGTGTTCACTTCAAAGGTTGGATAGCGAATGACTCACATTTGACCCGGGTCGCCCGTTTTATACCCTTGTAGGGAGGTGCAATTAGTGGCCGTTGTAATGCGTATTTTGACAACATTTTCTTTAACGTTACGCGCTAATGAGATCTGTTGTGTTTAGGAATTGTAACTGTTGTTAATTTAAAGGTCGTTAAACATACTTTCAATTGATACCAATATTAATAGGGTTTAATGTATACGTTGATGGCGGGACTTGCTTGAAACTTATTTTCGGAGAGGTGCGATTTTTGTGACGCTGAGTGTACTTCAAATTTATTAGACATAATACCAAAAGTAGATTCTATGTAGCGTCTTGCCCTACTAAGACGGTAGTTGAATATTTTTTTCTTGTGAGTCATATTACTACGAGCGTATGGTCTTAAAATATGACGTGATATTCCAAACGCTGCATCCCCTACAATCATGTAAGGAAACGGTGTCCGGCTGTTATCTACTAGTCTTGGTTCTGGTAGGTTTATTTCGCCGCTTTGTAATTTTGCATACAAGTTACTGTCCCTAAATATTATTGAGTCAGAATCTGTTCCACAAGCACCCACATTATTATACTTAAAACAGTAATTAGCGTCACACATAGCCAACAGAACGATTGAATAAGATTTTTTATAATTACTGAATAAACTTCCACTGAATGCAGGGCAAATAATACGGACGTGCTTGCCATCTATCGCTCCAACACAATTCGGAAAATTTGCTCGTGATTCGAAACCCTCAGCGATTCTCAGCCAATCTTCATGTGACGAATAGACTTGGGTAGTTCCGGAACGAGTCATGAAAATGATATACTTCCAGTCCCGGTACTATACCATTCACTCGTTCACTACCAATTCAAATGTGTCCTTTAGTTCCTCTAGTACCGAGTAGTCCCGAACTCCCGACTATTTCCGATTTCCGAAGCGCTCTGCCTGCTAGCTCCCGCGTGCTCTCGCTCGCGCCATCGAACATCGACGCACCGCCACGCCTATGATAGAATGAGATGGGAACACATCGTGTGTTCGTATTCGTACCATGCACGCTCGTATTTCACATTCGTACATTGCTCTTCGCGTCCAAAAGAAATCTTCTACACCGCGTGCATGACGAGTAATGGAAAGAATTAAAGTAGATAATATTAAAAAGAACCGTATTACCGTACAACAACCACAGATTAAATAATAGTTCCTTTAAAAACTTGTCTAGTTTTTATAAACGGATTTTTATTTCAATAATTTGCAGAGATAGATGTTAATACAGTTTAAACTCTTTAAAACGCATTACGATACGATCATAAACGTCAGAAATTATATTTTGTCAGCATTACTATTTATGTTACCAGTTTAAAAAAAGGCTCCGACTAAATATTTTAGGTGCCGTTTCCAAGAATTTCCAATAAGTACCTATCCGCTCGAGTGCATTAGTGCAACTGCAAGTGCATGAGCCCGCGAAAACCCGTATAATTGTTTGTTGTTGGTTTTAGTTTCGATGTGCGGAGAGAATTTGTGCTAGTAAATACTTACGTGTGTGATCTAAAAGCAAACTCAAATGTGTATAAAGAAAGGACTTCAATAATTATAAACTATAAATCGGACTGAATAAAAACCTACTGTGTAAATATCATAATAAAGACTAAGAAAGTGTAGGTTTTATTGTGTATATTGTAGTTTTATGTTTTGTTATTTAAGTTACTGTTTTTAAACTGTTAAGTTCTTTGGGTTTTGTGTTTAAATAATAATTTGTAAAAAATGGAAGGTTCACAATCACAAAGAAAGAGAAGTGCATTGTGGAATCATTTTTCACAAACAGGACCTAAAAAGGCAAAATGTTCTCACTGTGGTAATGAGCTGTCTATATCGTGCGGGAATGTTGGGAACCTAGGCAGACATTTAAGTAGGAAACATCCCACGGTGAAGTTGATCGAGGAACGGCAAACGCCACCGCCGCCGCACGGTGGATCGAAAATGGGCTGTAGAAGACATAGGATCTCGATTTCTTAAATGTTATTTTTTTTGCTGGAAATGACTTCTGCTGATCATTACTGTTCTATAAAATGTCATATGAAGTAAATGTGTGCACAAATGGAAGAGTTATAATTTTTATAAGAAAAAAATGTATGGAGCTAGTATGAAAAATCGAATTATCTCCTAAACGGCATGTTTAACCGTACCATCCTTGGAGGTGGTCATAGTGCTAATTATTTATAATTTTTTGGTTGCGGATTTGACGAAAAATTTCATGCCGTTTTTTTTTAAAAAATCGTCAAAATATTTTTATTTGTTTTTTCATATAAAACTATTCATTTTAGTGTTTATGTTGAAGAACACGGACTTTTAACTACACGTAACATAAAATAGCATCACTCCTATATTTCCGAAGGAGTTGGCAGAGGTTTATAGTACACCCACACGTAGACAACTATGTTTGAGCTAGATATTTATCAACACATCATGAGTTTTAAAACCTTTCATACAACCAAATTACCAATTGTTTACTCTTCTAATGAGTCCGAAAAGAAGTGATTAAGTAACTACACTGATTAGGTCTTCTAATGAGTCTTTATAGGTGATTTAATGATTTTCAATATCTCACGACAATGCCAACTATGGATTACATTCAACTTTTCTTGATAAGTAAGCTAATTTGTTAATTAGCAGTGCTATGAGTTCTAAGAATAGTTAGTGACAATTATAAATTTTCATTAGCTAATGAGAAGATAACGAATGAGGGTAGTTACCTAATTATTGGCGTTTTGCAATAAAAGGGCTAAAGTTTTGTTTTATAATTTAGTTTGTTCACAACTGTGTAACTGCTAACACTAAATCTGCGACTATAAAATCTTAGAATGGAAAGTTTAATCACGAATTTAGACTTGTTTGTTCTTCTACGAAGTGAGAGTACTTCATTTGATCATGAAGTATTGTTCAGTGCAGTTGTATCCCGCATAGGCGATTGCCTGTCTGACGAAGATCGTGTTGTTCTCAAAGAATTTTGTCGGAGATTTACGCGAGCCGCTTTACAAAGGTGGCAGAAATCCAACCGATTCCTTGATAATTTCAGGAGAAAGTACGAGAATTGGTTGGGAGCAAATATTGATTGGCCGAGTTTTGTGCAAACTTTAGTTAATCAAGAACCAAGTGTTGATGAGATACCAAGAGCGCCCTCAGTCTCTCCAGAACCGTTGACATCAACGTCCATTGGAACAATGACGAAAAGATCCCGTAAACCATTCAAAGATCTGGGAAGTAAACAAAAAAAGAGAAGATCTGATGAACACACAGGCGAAGATTCCAGTGAATTGGCATATGCAGCTGCAGCACGTTTAAAAGAAGAAGGGCATGGAGATATCGCCTCTGTCATCGAATACATGATGAAAAATCCTGAAGCAGCCGCTAAATTAAATGAAACGCTTAAGAAACCAGCGAAAACAATCATATTTACGTCAGAAAAGGCGCTTGGATTGCTTCTTTCGCTAAAACTCTCAAAGTGGCAATATATTACGTTGCGAGAGGCTGCCATTCGGGAAGGTGCTAAGGATATTTATCCATCTTACTATAAAGTGCAACAAACTAAGCTTGATTGCTACCCTCCGAAGCAATCAGTGACAGTTACTGATTCATCGGCTAGGATTACACTTCAAGCTTTACTTGATATCACAGTTACAAGAATCCTTCAAAGCCTTTCTAAGGAAGAGCATAACAAGCAGTTGAAGCTGATATCCAAGTGGGGATTTGATGGTGCTTCTAACCAAAGCCGATACAAGCAGAAAATGGAGGGTGAGGAAGATGACACGAGCATTTTTATGACCTCCTTGGTGCCACTTAAACTGACAGATGGAGACAACATCTTATGGACGAACCCAAAACCATGCTCAGTTTTGTATTGTCGTCCAGTTCAGTTTACTTTTGTAAAGGAGAGTGAAGCAGTTGTCCTTGAGCTGAAAAAACAAATGGATGAAGAAATTGAGGCCCTTATCCCCACAGAGTGCAATAATAATAATAGGGTGACTCATGAACTAATGATGACGATGATCGACGCTAAAGTTTGCACTTACCTTTCTGAAGCTAGATCAAATGCATCGTGCTACCTGTGCTTAGCAAAGCCTACAGAAATGAACCGCTTAGATGCTGTAACATCAAAAATTGTGTGTTCTGACCTTTATGAATTAGGCTTGTCATCCCTACACGCCCGTATAAATTGTATGGAATGTCTGTTACACATTGCATACAGGCTCGACTTCAAACGGTGGGCAGCGAGAAGTGATGAGCACAAAGAAATGCTACAGACAAGGAAGAAAATAATTCAAAATAAATTCAAAGATGAACTCAATCTGTTGATTGATATAGTAAAACAAGGCTCGGGAACCACCAATGACGGGAATACTGCAAGAAAATTCTTTGAGTTTCCTAATAAAACCGCAGCTATAACCGGTTTGGATGAAGACCTCATCAAAAGATTTGCTGTAATTTTACAAGCAATTACATCTGGAGAGCAGGTCGATATAATAAAATTTAGAGATTATGCCCGCAAAACAGCAGAAAAGTACGTATTATTATACGACTGGTACTACATGTCGTCAACCGTTCATAAATTATTAATCCATGGGGCTGACATAATCGAGAAAAATAATATTGTGCCGATTGGGACTCTCTCGGAAGAAGCCTCAGAGTCTCGAAACAAAGATTTTAGGAGGTTTCGAGAACATCATTCGCGGAAAAGAAGCAGGCAGGATTCCAATCAAGACATTTTAAATATGCTTGTTGTTTCTTCGGATCCTTTGCTAAGTGCACAAAGGCCTAAGTTAGATGCCAAGAAAAAGCAGAGCTTTTTTGCTGAAACTCTCGACTTAATTCAATTTCAGGAAACTGAGTTCGAGTTTTTGGACATATCCAATCTGGATGCTGACTCAGAATTGGAGTCTGACAACGAGAGTGATAAGGAAAATTTGTAAAAAAATTATACATTTGTAAATTTGTATTTGAGTCTGTTTGGGTTTTTTTTTGTAATATTTAATGATATTTTGTCTTTTTTTTATTTTTTTACTTTATTTTACAAATGCTTAGTATTAATTCCTTCAATTAAATTATTTTGTGTATAATATAACTTTATATGTTACTTAAATAAGAGTTTGGTAATCTTTTTTTATTTAAATTAATAAAAATGTGTCAAAAAACAGCAATTTTTTTATTTAATTTTTCTTGTTTTGTGTGTTCTTAATATTTGGGTTAATAACATATCGAACTTTTTAACTTGGACACTAAAAGGGATCGTTTTACATGTAAAAATAAATAAAAATATTTTGACGATTTTTTTTAAAAAAACGGCATTAAATTTTTCGTCAAATCCGCAACCAAAAAATTATAAATAATTAGCACTATGACCACCTCCAAGGATGGTACGGTTAAACATGCCGTTTAGGAGATAATTCGATTTTTCATACTAGCTCCATACATTTTTTTCTTATAAAAATTATAACTCTTCCATTTGTGCACACATTTACTTCATATGACATTTTATAGAACAGTAATGATCAGCAGAAGTCATTTCCAGCAAAAAAAATAACATTTAAGAAATCGAGATCCTATGTCTTCTACAGCCCATTTTCGATCCACCGTGCGCCGCCGCCACCGCCAGAGCTAGCGCCAATGGAGCCAGTAAAAGTAGGTTTATCCACGGTCCAAACTGATAACGCTACTGTACAAATACTTCCGGTTGCTAGCCATAGTAGCCATCCTGCACGAGTTCAGCCGTCTATACTAGAGTACGCTCAAAGCACCAAACCAATGCCTCTGAAACGTGCACAACAAATAGACGCACAGTTATTGAAAATGATTGCTAAGGGACATTATCCCTTCAGATTGGTGGAAGATCCAGAGTTCAAAATATTGCTGGCATTGTTGAATCCGCAGTATCAACTTCCGACGCGGAAAACTTTATCAGAGAGCCTATTGCAAAAGCAATACAATACTTGCTTAGAAAAAGTTAAAACTGAAGTTCAAAAAGCCCAAGCAGTCTGTCTAACAACCGATGGATGGACTTCAGTTAACAATGATAGTTTTTTGGCTGTAACTGTACACTACATTGAACCATCAGAGACTAAATTAACCCTTATTTCGAATTTGTCCGTACCACCGGACAAGTACTTAAAAAAAATCCACCGCCCCGTCTATTTCTATTTTTGCAACAAAAAAACTACTAAGCTATTGGGAGGTCGGTTAAATTTTAGTAGAAAAATAAATTTTGCGTGTGAGAACCCAGAGTTTGACAGTTGGCGAAAAAATGTCGGCGAAACCGCGCACTAAGAAAGTCTTTCAGGTAATTTATTAAAAAATATTATTTTTTGCTTATGTTGCGTAGATTTTTTATTTGTGTTTTGTGAATTTAGTCTACTAACGTTCAAATAATATGATTTCATAGCTTTTGCTACACCGGACCTCGTCGAAACACCTGTATTTATTGTGTCTTACAGCTTGTCCGTCACGGCGGACCTTGTCGAAATATGGTATGAAAGGTGAAAGATTTGAGTTGTCGGTACTGTCAAAACATTACATCTATTCTCAGTACCTACCAACTTGTTAGATACTACTTATCTACCTAACCTTTACATAAAACTAAAATGCTAAAAACTACTTACTAAAAGGTAGTCTACCTACTTACCTGACCTACCTACTTACGTGAAAAGAACCCTACACCTATTCTCAATAGGTACTCACTGGTGTATATTATATACCTACTACTTATCTGCTTAGCCTTTACGTTACACTTACATGCTAAAAACTAAGTACCTACTTTACTTTTATTCCTAAAAAACTACTTACTTATGTAAGAACTGGTTACTCACTGTCTATGTATAATGTACACCATGAGTCTCTGTATCTGTGTGCCCTCATACTTACCCCATTACTTTTTCGTATTAACTATTTTTTTTATTGGTGGTGGTGTTTTGCTTAGCACGTATTTCTTTTCTTTTGCTTCAGTCTTCCCTGCATGCACGCTCGAAAAAAATATTGGCACTCGTTCCTGCAGAACGTGCACCGTCTGAAACAGGTGATAGCTCCTGCGCCGAAAATGAGCCTCATTCATTCTCTAATCCGCCTTCTGTCTTCAGTTCACCTGCACCGTCTATTGCATCTTCGCTAGAGCGCTTGAATATCTCAGACAGCCCTGATGAAAACCCTTCTGAAACAAGTTTTGAACTCAACAACGACTTCCCGACTCCTTTGACTCCAATTATAGAGCAAGTTTTCCCGAACCAGTCGCAGGAACCCAATTTTGCATGCTTACCTTCTATATCGTCTTTACCCTCGTTGCCAACACCTGTGCATAAAAAAAGAAGACTCAGAGAACCATCAGTTGTGACAAAAAAGAGACCCAAGCAAATTCAAAAGTTTTCCCTCTCGTACAAATGGAAACAGAGTACCTTTTTGCATAGAGCCCAGATAGAAGATACTGCAGTAGTTGAAGATCCTCCCGTAGTACGTTCACCTTTAGATTACTTTTTGACGTTTTTCTCAGAAGATGTGATTGCTAATGTTGTACAAGAAACAAACGCATATTCCGTGCTAAAAACAGGCCGCTCTATAAATTTGACAGAAGATGAGTTTCGCGACTTTCTTGCTATCCTAATTTTGATGGGCATTGTGTCGCTACCATCGTATTTAGATTACTGGTCCAAAAAATATCGGTACGACAAAATTGCTAGTGTTATGTCGTTGAAGAGGTATGAAGCCATCCGCCAAAACGTACACTTTGCGGACAATAACTTTGAAAGCTCTGACCGGTATTACAAAGTTCGCTCTTTGCTTGAAGGAATACGACAAAACTGTCTGGCTCAGGAGAGTGTAACAGGCGAACACACTTTCAGTATCGATGAAATGATGGTGCCGTATAAAGGACGAAAAGCAGGCAAAAGACGACAATACATGAAGGACAAACCGGTCAAATGGGGTTTCAAGATGTACGTTCGAGCTGGAACTTCGGGCATGATTTACGACTTTCTGCCCTACGGTGGGGATGATACATTCAGGTATCACAAGTTCACCGATGAAGAGCGAACGTTAGGATTTGGTACCCAAGTCGTGCTTGGACTCTGCCAGACCATCAAAAAGAAACCAGCAACGGTTTGTTTCGATAATTTCTTTACATCACCTGAACTTGTTTACCTGTTGCGTGAAAATTATGGTATTTTTTCTGTAGGCACCATTAGAAGTAACCGCCTTAGAGGAGCCGAAGAAAAATTGAGTAGCGAAAAGGCACTGAAAAAGAAACCAAGGGGATCTTTCAGTCAAACCGTCTGTCACAAAAACAAGTTGTCGGTTGTGAGGTGGCATGACAATAAAGCTGCTACTCTAATCAGTTCCTATACTGACGCTGAACCAGTTAGTAGGATTAAAAGATATTGCAAGAATGCCAAGAGGAAAGTCGATGTTGATTATCCCAATATTGTGAAAGAGTATAACAAGAATATGGGCGGTGTAGACTTGGCCGACATGTTGATCGCCTTGTATAGAACTCCGTTCAGGAGTAAGCGCTGGTACATGGCGATGTTTGCACAAATTATTGATATTTGCGTCGACAATGCGTGGATCCTGTATCGCAAACATGCAAACCCTGCCACTAAATGCATGCGGCTGAAAGATTTCCGCTACGAAGTGTACCACAGTTTGATCAGCACAAACAAAAGTGTTACATATAAGAAAACGGATGAAAGCACGATCAGGCACCTTTGTAAAACAAGACCGGCAGACAGTTCACGCTACGATGGAGTTTCACACTTTCCGTCAGTGAAGGAAGAAGGTCGTTGTATGTACTGCAATAAAAAAACTACGGTTTACTGCCTGAAATGTGATACACGCCTTTGTTTTGTGACGGGCAAAAATCCTCGCAACTGTTTTTTGAGCTTTCATGTTAAATAATACAGGCCCTTACAGTTTCTTTGTACTTTTATAAAAAAAATAAAGGCTTTTTTACTATTATATTCTTTTACTTTATACTATGTAACATCTTTCACGTATTCGATTAAGTCCGCTAGGACGGACAAGTAATTTTAACACTTTTTTTTACTAAGTTTCGATAATGTCCGGTGTGGCGGACATCGCTTTTCTCCATAAGGGTGGGGGGTAGATTTTTTTTTTTTTTTTTGGAAGTTCAGAAAAAACCATGGAAACTTGGTTATACAATAAAATTTTAATAAGTTTACTATCACCTTCTCTGTCGAAATAAGGGTTAAAGAGTAATTTAATCGGTTGTGTGGAGTACAATGAACGTCACACTAGTAATAATTTGACAGCGTTTCTGCGGGACATAATGGCAAATTGGAACATATCTGATTACACAACCGCCATTGCAAGTGACAATGCGGCAAACATTACGGCTGCAATAAGAGATGGTTCATGGCGGCACATACCATGCTTTGCTCACTCGTTGAATCTATGCGTTCAATCTGCGTTGACTCATTTAGGTGATGCTGTTGGCAAAGTTAAAACTATAGTGGAGTTCTTTAAGAGAAGCTCTCAAGCACAACATAAACTGGTAGAAATGCAAAAGCAACTGAACCTCGCTGAGCTTAAATTAAAGCAAGACGTGCCATCTCGGTGGAATTCCACGTATGATATGCTCCAACGGATCATCAGGGCGAAAGATGCGGTTATTGCTACTATTGCACTAACGCGTCCCGAGCTCGCGCTTAGCCAAAATGATTGGGAGGTCATTGAAAGTGCGACGCCAATACTTAAATTCTTCTATGACATCACCGTGGAGATAAGTGCGGAGAAGAAGGTTTCATTGGCAAAAATTATTCCCCTTTGCCGCATTATGAAGCGTAACGTAAAATCGCAGCAACAAACGAATGGCTTACTTCCAGAAGTACGGGCACTGCTGGACACGCTTGATAAGGAGCTGGAGAAACGATTTTCACACATAGAAAAACACGTTTTATATACGGAAGCGACCATACTGGATCCACGCTTTAAGATAAAAGGTTTCAGCAGTGAGGAGCTATATACAAAGGCTGTGTCAGATTTAAAATTTAAAGTTGGAAGTCTAAATATAACAGCCCCACCAACAGTCCCACCGACACCTGCCAGTTTCAACAAAGGCACAATTTGGGACGAGTTCGACGAAGAAGTGGCAAAGTTAACGCCAGAGAACCCACTGGCCGCCGGCATCGTCGAGCTGGACAAGTACTTGCAGGAGCCACTTTTGCCACGCACCCACGATCCTCTAAAATGGTGGCATGAACGTAGGATGTTTTATCCGAACCTATATAAATATGCGTTAAAACGGCTGCATTTAGTAGCGACTTCAGTTCCTTGCGAGAGAATATTCTCAAAAGCCGGGAATATTCTCAATGATCGCAGAACACGGCTGACCACAAAAAAACTATCGCAGTTGCTATTTATTAGCAGTAACTGCGATTAAAATAGTAAAAAATTGTAAATAGTGTACCTAATCTTGTAAATATTTAAATCATTGTACATATCTCGATTTTTAAATACGCCAACCTACTCATATTCAATAAAAAAAAACTTATTTATTTTTATTTTTATCATGGTTGACAGTCCTAAGCCTGCAAAGTATGAAGGAAAATCGAGATAGGTATTAAAATTACTAAAAGTACCTACGCCTCACGCCGCGTACCTACGTTCTATTAACTCTACTTCTGCGCGGGCTACACGGCGAACGATGAACATTGTACAGTACACACGACCACCACCACCACCGCTCGTCGCCCGCTGTCCTAAAACGTTGAACTTGAGAGTAGTTTTGTACAGAACGAGATCGAGGTCAAGCTACCCGAAACTGTCAAATTTTCCCAATAAACGTTGAACCTAATGTTCTAGCAATAAAGTCGAAAATCTATCAAAGAAATCTGACAAATTGTAGTAGCTTGATGTGCTGGGGCGTCAGTACTCGTATAGTCCCGAGGTACTAGTATATCAATTTTGATTTGATAGTTCTGATCTACAATGGTACTGGAGCTTTTCTGAGGTATTAACGGTAATGAACTGAAAGCGTTCCCCGGTACTAAAGGAACTAATGAACTAGGTGAGTGAACTAGTTCCGGAAGCAAAAATATACATATCACTCCTTATCTTTTGTTGGACACGTTTTGCGCATGTCTAGTGACGAAGGCAGTCTTAAAGTTTCGTCGTGCAGAACATCCCAAATTTTTGTACACACTTCTGTAACGAGTTTGCCAATAGTTGATTCTCCAAGCCGATAGTGGTAATGTAGATCTATGAAGGTATTGCCGGTCGCAAGGAATCTGTAAAGTGTAATAATATGTATTAAATTTACTCTTTTTTCTTATTTTTTATTGTTTCAGAAAAAAATGTGCAGCAACGATGGAAGACTGCAAGAGATGCATATATGCGTTGCAAAAATGTCTTAAAAAAGACTCCCTCCGGATCAGGAGGAAGTAAAAAAAAGGTGTACATATATTTTGAAGATATGAAATTTCTTGATAAAAAACACCAAGCTGAAGTTGAGGACTCCATCGAAAGTAATCAGGCTACACCGAGCGCAATTAATCAGGATATCCCAAGCATATCTAATCAAGACGTGCCAAGTACGTCCAGTCAGGACATACCAAGGAGCACAGGACTTGAAGTAATAAATAAAAATATAATAGATATCTTGAATAATAGATATCTACGTATAAAAAGTTACAATTTGCATCAACCACGGCAAGCAAAACAATACTAAAATATGACTTGTAATTGTAAAATTCTGATCCACTATTACTTGGACATATTACACGAATGTGTTTTCCATCAATGGCACCTAAACAATTAGGTACATTCCATTTTACCATAAAAGTTCGCGATACTGAAAGCCACTCTTCCTCTGTGTTTGGTAATCTTACATAGCCCGACAAGGTTGACACCAATGCTTGACACACGTCAGAAATAATTGAAACAACTATTTGTGGAGAAACTGTGAACAGAGTACCTAAAGAAAAATATGACTCTCCTGTTGCCAGGTATCTCAAAGCTATTGTTAACCGAACTTGAGCTGGTATAGCACTTCTCCAATTAGTATTCGCTTTCGATATTATGGGTCCAGTTAAGCATAATAGTGTTTCAAAATCTTCACTAGAAACCCTCAGAAACAATTCAAATTTCGAACGAACAGTTCTTCGGTTTATGTCATCCATTCTAAACTCTTGAAGCATTCTGGGAACATCACGCCTATTTCGTAGACTTGATCTCATCCAAAATCTTCTTTTGCTTCTTTTTTTCTTTCGATAGAGAATATACACCAAAATTGCGGCAGCAATTGCGATGTTATCGCCCATTTTTGTCTCCAAGTATCTGCGTACACTTCTTACTTCACCGAAAGTCACAAGACAACTGAGAATATCGATTCAAAGCCGCGCTTGCCGGCGGCGCTTACCAGCGGCTTTTTGGCGGCTTTGCTTGTCGTCAAGCCGCCGGCAGTGCCGCCGAGCTGTGTGGATACACCATCAGAGAACAGGTTACAACCTGTCGAGAATCAAGCTCATGCTTGACCGAAATATCCATTTATTACTTACCTGTAATTGGTTAAAAACTATAAAACATTTCTTTTTAGTCTCAGAACCACCCGCTACTTGTACCATAGTGAAATAGTACTTAATAAGGCAAGGGGATATAATTTACCACCAAGTCTTCTTTTGAAAAATATTTAATTTTACATGACGTTTAACCTTTTTATGAACACAAGTTTAATTATCAGCTTCTTGTTTAATTTACAATTTCTAAACTGGCAATATTTTTGGTAATAATGTCATCTTGTGGATGATAAGTCAATGTCAAAATGACATGACGTGGAAGTAGTGACCGACAACGGTTATTTTTCGGAGACCTTGAAGAAAAATATTCAAATAGTTCAACAAAGATTTCTGTAAGTAGAATATGTTTTTTATTTCGTCTAAATAGATTATTCCAGCAGTGTTTCGTATAGTTTTCTTATGGATTCTAGCGATCTTTACCCGTAAAAAGTTCAAATTACAAAGTGGGAAATTATTTCCCTTTGCCCGATTGCGCCTGCACTTAGACACGTAACTATTTATATAAAAAATACATTTGTCAGTACCAACTCCTCCTAATATTTTTTTTGTTTATGGCTGTTTTTGTGAATGACATGTTCATAATTTTATATATTTACCTACAGGTTAGTAGGTTTTATAGACCATGAATAGGAAAAATAGGACACTTCAAAGCATGACGGAGTTGGAAGCCATCGTGGACAACCTGTCTGATTTATCTGACATTGACTCAACCTGTCTGATTTATCTGACATTGACTCTGGCGATGATGCCTATTATCAGACAGCCGCTGTTACCAGCCCATCAAATAACCTAAATGTGATTGAAGACTCCATTATCGAAAGTCGTCTTGAGGAAATTTTAGGTGCTTCTTATAGTTTAGAAGAAAATATTGAATGTCAGGATTATGTTCGGAAAGTTCTCTGAGAGATGTTTTGGAAGGAAACAGCACGATTAGTAGAGTAAGCGAGAGATCAAAACAACTAAATGTGTTCACCATCGCAGATGATAGAACATACAACACAAGAAGAATGGAGAGAAATAGTGAATCTCAATGATAGAGAAATCGAAAGAGCAATGTTTTGATGAGATTTTCCATGAAACCAGTTACGATTATCCCATTCACACAGATGACACAAGTGCGGGACCTTCTAACCACAATGTAACTGAAACAGTAAATCAAGTATCGGAACGTCATTCAAGGCAAAGAAGAGCTTGCAATGTATCCAGGCCAAGACAACCACGAGAGTGGAAAATAGAAAGAAAAAAACATAATATTCCAGAATTCATTAATCCAATTCAACCAAAATCTGCATATAATCTGAAAACTAGACCCATTGATGTTTTTAATAGATTTTTTCCAGAATATTTGGTTCAAATTCTAGTCGAACAAACCAATAGATATGCAAATCAGCAAAACAGTAACCACTATACACCAGTATCAGCAGAAGAAATTAAGGCTTACCTTGGGATATTAATTATGATGGGCCTAAACCCATTGCCCGATATGGAACTCTACTGGTCAAATGATCCTTTTTTATAATAATCCTGAAATATAAAAAAATATGACAGTTAAAAGATTTAAAATAATCACTGAAAATTTGCACATCAATGACAATGAGAATGAACCGAGGAGGGACTCACCAGAATATGACAAATTGTACAAATTAAGACCAATGATTACAGAATTAAATGAAGCGTTCCAGCAGGAGACAGTTAATTCTAGTACACAGTCAATAGATGAGTGTATGGTAAAATTTAAAGGGCGATCATCCTTAGGACAATACATGCCCAAAATACCCATTAAACGTGGATTTAAGGTCTGGGCGCGTTGCGACACAAAAACAGGTTACCTCTATCAATTTGAGGTTTATACGGGGAAAGGGGACAATATGGAAGACGAAGGACTGGGATACAATGTTGTTTCAATACTTTCTACTGATCTTCCAGAGGACACACTTCTTGCATTTGATAATTTCTTTACAAGCTTCAATTTGCTGGATGATTTGTATGAAAGAAAAATCTTTGCTGTAGGTACGGTAAGAACAAATAGAAAAGATTTGCCAGATATACTGAAGAAATCTCAGCCTAAACATTTAAAACTGGAAAAGAATCAATTTGCAGCTATAACTGCAAAACCTATTACAGCCATTAAGTGGCTTGATACCCGAGATGTTACTGTTCTCACGACAGCTCACCATCCAACTGACGCAATATTTGTTAAACGAACCCAAAAAGACGGCACAAGGAAATAAGTCCTCTGCCCCAAAGCTATTGCAAGCTACACGCTCGTCATGGGAGGCGTAGATCACTTCGATCACTTTCGATCGTCATATCCCATCAATCGTAAGTGTCGAAAATTTTGGATGAGACTTTTCTTTTTTATGTTTGATGCGTCAATAATTAATAGTTACATTACCTACAACACTGTCCACGTTGTAAATACGCATTCGCACAGACAATTTAGATTACGATTGGCTCGTGAGATGATTTCCCACTATTCAAGCAAAATAAATCGGCAAGTTGTTTTCAAGAACAAGAGGCTCAAACTTCGGCGTGCCTGATGAGATCCGTCTCCTCAACGTTGGAATTCATCTCCCTGAGGAAGGCAATAGCTATAAAAGGTGTCGTTTCTGCAGCACCAAGAAGGAGGAAAAGAGAACTAAAATAATGTGTTCAACTTGTCAAGTAGCACTATGTGCAAAAAACTGTTTTAAATCCTTTCATGAGGCTTCTCCTCGAGAATAGTTGAATTCTTTTATTATTAAATAAAAATGTGATTGCGATATCGCTTTTTATTTAGCATGCATGACAATATTTATGTAAATACATTAAAAGTTCATAACCAATTTCAGTAGAAAAAAAAAATCTTTATAAAAGTAACAATCGAAACCAGGGGAAATACTAGTATCTGAATAACAACAAAACTAGGGCAAAAGTTCGTATCCTAAACAGGCAAAGGGAATTATTTTCCCACTTCGAGACACAGTGCACATACATAATCGGGCAAGGGGACATTATTTCCCACCCAAAAAAGGGGGGGAAAACAACAACCCCCACCTTTTTAAATTACTTTTTTTAATTCTGCAGTATCTATTTACCCTATTTCCACTCTAACTTACTTTCTAGCTTTAACACAGGCTCGCGCCTTATTAAGGGTTAACCCTTAATCAAACATAGGGAAATTATTTCCCACCCGACAATGATCTACATTTTGGTATTTTATAATTAATCGATAATCGATACTTCAAATTATTTCGATCCATCAAAAACTATACCATATTTCTTTTAATTTCTGGCAACACTGTCTTAATAAATGTCACATGCCTTAAACGTCAAATTCAGTTCAAACTTCGAGGTCCGTTTTTTCCGTCAATTTAGCTCTAAATTAGGATTGTTGTGAAGTGTTTTTTGTCTGACGAGCAGAAAAATTCTTATAAGTACGTAACTGTCCTTATTTCTGTAAGTAGACTATATTTCTGATATATTGATGGTATAAACAGTGTATAAAAAGAAAACTCCGTGCTAGTTTTGTATGTCTAAACTAGGTGGGAAATAATTTCCCTATATCCATTTCGGTAAATACTAAGTGGGAAATTAATTCCCTATATCCCTTTCGCGTTCATTGTTTTATCAATATATATAAAATGTTGATTCTGTCTTTTTGTTCAAATTGTTTATTTTAAAATAAAAATAATAACAAAGAATATTGAAATCATTATTGTTATTTTTAGGAACGTAAAGAGTTTCAAAATGTCGTTGCAATCTAAAATGAAAAGAAAGAAGACAATAAATGTTTCCCAAACAGAAAAAATACAGAAAATAGTTGATAATTTGTCAGATTTATCAGACATTGATACCGAGTCTGAGGATGAGGTTACGAGCGGATCATCTTCTTACTTGAAAGATTCTGAAAATAATACATATGATGAAATTGAGAAGCGATTAGAACAGTTATTTGGGATACCGCCTATAGAGGATGAAGACATTGAACTGAATGAACCAACATCGTCGAGTACACTCTTGAACACATTAGAAGAACAAAATATTTCGGCGTCACATACTAAAACACCTGAATCTCTGGTACCAAACACACTAGCTAGAATAGTACAACTTGAACAGCCATCCACACCACCTCAAATAGACTTACCTTTCTCGGAAGTATCAACTACAACTACAGGATCAGAAATAACTTCAGCTGTGCCTCCCTCAATTTCAAAACCAATATCTGTACCTGTTCAATCTACGTCATCCTCTGTAAAAATATTATCATCTATAAATCTACCATACAGACACACCGCAGTTCATTCAGCATCGGGCTCACAATCATCTGTACTTACAGCAACTAGCAACTCAAAAATAACCAATATTTCTTCAATACTACCATTGCCAAACCGTACCAAATTATCATCATCAATAACTACAACTATAGACCAGACCTAAGTTTACAGTTTTCCAACCGAAAGAGGGCCAGCACTGATGTCTACTACATCTAGTTTACCTACATTTCACCCTAAATCATCCGATATTCCTTCTACATCTACAGCATCCAATTTAATATTTTCTCAGTCACCAGTGTATCCTAGTACTTCAAACGATGCGTTTACTAGTTCTGATTTCACGCAACGTACGAGGCCTTTAATATCTTCTAACAGATCAAGAAACTCACCGCCCAGGGAATGGAAAATCGTTCGGAAACTTCACACGGTACCCAATTTCGACAAAAAATTGTGCCTCAATCTATATACACACATAAAACGCAGCCTATAAATATATTTTACAACTTTTTTCCTGAGAGCATCATAGAATCCATAGTAGTAGAAACTAATAGATATGCTGCACAGAAACAATAAAAAAATTGGAAAGATGTAACATCTCAAGAGATAAAAGCGTATTTTGGAGTATTAATAATGATGGGCCTGAACCCCCTTCCCGATATGGAACTATATTGGTCCAGTGATAGATTTTATAATAATCAAGAAATTAGCGATGTTTTCCCGATTAGAAGATTTAAAAAGCTTACAGAAAATTTACATCTCAGAAACAACGCAGAAGAACCATCAAGATCTTCACCCAACCATGATAAGTTGTACAAATTGCGAACTCTTATTGACACCTTGAATGACGTGTTTCAAAAACAAACATCAAATTCCAGTAGACAGTCTATTGATGAGTGCATGGTGAAATTTAAGGGACGAAGTTGTCTTAAACAATACATGCCGAAGAAACCGGTGAAAAGAGGTTTTAAAATCTGGGCCCGTTGTGATGCAGTAACTGGGTATCTGTATCAATTTGAGGTGTATGCTGGTAAAGGAGATTCTACTGAAAATGAAGGTCTTGGTTATAATGTGGTATGGAGACTATGCCAAAATGTACCACCAAATACGTTAATTGCATTTGATAAATTTTTTTACCGGATGCAATTTAATGGATGATTTGTTTACTAATGGCATTTATGCAGTGGGAACAGTGAGACTCAATAGAGTCGACCTGCCTGATGCTATTACGAAGAATGACCGCGCTCACAAACTTAATAAAAACGAATTTGCAGCACTGACCGCAGGACCAATATCTGCAATAAAATACTCGACTCACGTGTAGTTACTGTCTTGACTACTGCTCATGATCCGAGAGATACTATGTTTGTGAAACGTACCCAAAAAGATGGGACTAGAAAAGATACGTTAAGCAACCCAAAAATACAAAAGTTTAGTTTTTTAGTGCGCGACTCAATATACCTCAAATAGTATTTATCAAAGTGGTGTTTAGCTAACAAGACAGTGCTGAAAAACTTTTTATAATTGTAAGATAAGATAAGATTTATTTCATGAAAACAGTACTTAGAATACATTCAATTACACTTAACTGCTATGAAAAACAAAAGTACACAAAAGTTTTAGCATCTGGAGCCGAACTAGGCGGAACCTGTTTTTCGGCTAACAGCGCCAATACCCTCGAGTTACATTAATAAAAGTTCTTAAATTCATCTTCATTTTACAAAAACAAAGGAATAATAGTAGTCTAGGTTGTATTGATTGTCTGCACCTCTCTTTGTGTTAGTTATGTGATATGGTGAATGAGTGAGTGTGAGAGGGTGTGTCTATTTGTGAGTATGATTGTGATTTTTATAAGTGAAAACATGAATTAGTGAGATACGCGGATATAGTGAATATGTAGGTATATAATTATATATGTATATATATATTTAACTATAGAGATAAAGAACTTTTGCTAACATTAAGTATTATTTATTATTTACTGTCTAACTCGGTACCGTTAGAAGTTGCTCAGTCTCATCATATGTAAGACCTTGTAGGAATTCTGAAACCTTTTTCCTGCAGCTATCTGTATTTAGTGGATAAAAATTTAGTTTATTATTCAGTTTATTGTAGATATAGGGACCGAGGAAATTAAAGAATTTAGTACTAAACTTAGTGCTGTAAAACCTGTGTTGAGCACAAACCATATAATTTCTACGTGTATTCAAAATCAGGGGGTCGTAATTTGTGCAAGTGTGTTGCATAATAATTGTCTTCAATATGAATAATTGTCTCACAGTTAGTACTCCACACATCTGGTAAAGCAAGGCAGTAGGGAAAAGTATTGGTTTAAAGGTGCTAACCTTTAGTATTGCACGTTGGGCAACCTCAACAGACTTGAGTGTAGTTTTCGGAGCACCCCCCCAAACGGATATACAGTAAGTTACGAGAGACTGGCAAAGAGCAAAGTATATTCGTTTCAAAATATGAGGATCAGCGATGTGTCGTAAATTTTTAAAAATGTATATAAGTTTCCGAACGCGTCCCGATAAGATTCTTACGTGTTCCTTGAAGTTAAGATTCTTGTCTATAGTTACACCTAAATATTTAATGGAATCAACCCGCTCTAGTTTCGTGCAGGAGCAAAACTCATACGATGTACACTTATGTGGAGTAATGGCATGTTCGTGGTTAGTCCCCATATCTGATTTAATACTAAAGCAAATGTATTTAGTTTTGCCGGTATTTAATGTTAAGACATTGTCATTTAGCCATTTCCTTACAGTATCAAATCCAGATTGGGCAGCGTCAAATACTTCGTTCCAGTTGTCAGAAGAAAAAAGAAGAGCAGTATCGTCAGCAAAAGAGATGATTTTGCTCTGGGAAAGTATTAAATTAGTAAGGTCGTTAATATATACAAGAAATAAGGTCGGCCCTAAAATGCTACCCTGTGGAACCCCGTGTGTGACTAGGCGGTCAGTGCTGGTAAAGTTTCCCACATTGTAGTAGAGACTTCCGCTGTTGCAGGGTGCCCTTATATTGACATGTTTGCCGTCAATCGCTCCTATACAATTAGGGTAATTCCATAATCTTCTAAAATCTTCCTCGGTTTTAACCCATGACTCTGTCGTTGGTTTTGGCATAACAATGGGTCGTAAATATTTCCAAATTGCGGCACAAATTTCGTATACAATCTTCCAAACTGTAGCATAGCCCATTCGAAAAGTATGAGCCAGTGCTTTGAAACTGATAGCAGTAGTTAGAAATCTGTAACAAGTTAATGAAGTTTACTAGATACCTGTTTTTATTCAACTGTTTTTTTTTTCTAGTGGCCGAATGTCAGAAACAATGGAATAAACTTCGTGACTGTTACAAAAAGGCTCTTAGATTGAGACAATATAAAAGCGGTTCTGCGCGAAAAACTGAAAAACCAATTAAATTTGAGAAGGAGTTAGAATTTTTAAAGCCACACCTTCAGGACAGATCACAGACATCAAGCCTTGATTTTTCTGATAATAGTTTAGACGTGGACACTGAAGTCATCTCAATTATAGAGTCACAAACATCTGACGTCGGGGAAAGTTCACGCTCTGATTCGGCATTATCAAATCATACTACCAGAAATAAAACACTATTACACATTAAAACGGGCAATACTTGGCCTGGTTACTGACGCAGAAGTAAAACTTGCCTCCGAGGAAAGTAGCGATACTCCATCATCTATGACTAACTGCTATGGAACACAACAACAGCAAATTTATTCCTCACCATCAACTTCAACTTACATCCCATCCACTACTTATTGTCCACCACCTACTTCAACCACGCCACCCAACCATACAAATTACGGCACTATATCCAACACAACATCATCTGCTCCACCATCGCCTTACATACCACAACCTATTTCGAGAACACAGCAACAGCGGCAATCGAAGTTTGACGATTTCGAAGAATTTACTTATACCTAATGACTGATAATAATGATTAATGACCTTAATAACTGTGATTTCACATGGTGAATAATTATTTCAAATTTTTAAATAAAGAGTCTTGAAATACAAGCTTGTTAAATTATGCTATTCTATCTAAGGCATGAAAATATTGATATATATGTTGAAAAACCAAGAAGTGTTTAACACCTTGCGTGTAAGTTAAAGTGCTACAATCGTAAGAAAGCATAAAACTCACCTTAAGCAGACTGATTTTCGCTCTTCAACGGAAATGGGTATCGTTAAATTTGTTTCTTGTTTCTCAATGTGTGGTCTCAAAATATTGACTAAGTTTGTAAATTGATCGTAGTCCATTTTATAATAGTCGTAAAAAAAAACTCGGGTATCGATATAAATCAATGCAAAAAGTAGTAAATTCACCACAAATACGTCTTTTCTTCCACAAGTTGTGCGAATACGCGCGCATTCGTGCGGCTTCGCTTTAGTTGTAAAAAAATTGACGCTTCGATGCGCTTCGACTCTGTGCTAGTATAAATCGACCCTAAATAATACTCCCCCCCGACCCTTGCTCGCAGAAGCGCCAGCCCGCGTTATGCTGAGAAATGTAGATTTAAATTCCCCGATTAATAATAATGAATCATCTTTGATCCAGCCTGTCCCAACTTGCTGTCCTCCCCCCAGCGACGCCCTAAGCCGAGGTCCGTACCCCACAGGGGGTGCCCTTAGCGAGCGCTCGCCTAGTTTTAATTAGAATAGTTTTGCCCCTGGCTGTAGGCTTTGAGTTTAGTAGCTTAAGGCAGCCGCAGGATTGTCCGGTTAAGTAGTCATCACCTCAGAGGTGAGCTACGAGATGCCCTAGTCAAAAAATATATATAAAAAAAATACAATTGTAGTTGCCTAGTAATAATAAATAATAAAATCGTTTATTTCAGATATTAATAACCCATAGTATAACTTATTACATAAATAACATTAAAATATAAAATCACATTACATCATAATAAAATCATATGAAAATCAAAATTAGAAATTATAATTTAAATCAAATTCATCTCTCAATATTAAAATAAAAACAAAATTAAAAACAGAATTAAAGTCAAAAATTAAGAATTAAAATCAGAATTAAAGTCAAATTAAAAATCAGTGTCATAATCACAAAACATAGTCAAATTAAATTACATTACATTTACTTAGCATTTACTTTACTGAAGTTTTCTTACAAATGATCAAATAAAATAGTAGTAAAAATAAAAATAATAAACACAATAATTATAATTTTCTAACCGACATTGGCGGAGCAACATGCCTGCCACAGCAATGGCGGATATAAGGGCAGTCCAGCCTGCTAGCGATCATCGCCAGGATAGCATTGGGGCTGGCCCGCACCCGCCGCACCAGGGACGCACAGCGCTTGCGCATAGAAGCGTGAAAACAATCAGTGCGCGTTATCGCGAACATCCCCGATGCGCTACAGAAACGGGGCAGCCCCAACACCGCCCGAAACGCGTTGTTGTACTGGACACGGAGGGCACTGTACGTCCTTTCAGTATAGTCAGCCCACAGGGCGCACGTGTATAAGGATGTGCAGTACGCTTTAAAACGTGTGACCTTCACATCCCCAGTACAACGCGAAAACCTGCGGGCTATCATATTGGCTCGCACCGACAGTGCCCTCCGCTCCCAGTCCATGTCAGCGTGGTCTTTAAGGTCCTCGGTGAGTAGATGCCCTAGGTATTTAAATTGGTCCACTCGATCTATTGGAATTCCATCAAGAGTAACATTTAGAATGTTCATAGGCCTCGACACACCGACGGCCTGAAAAGCCATGTATTGGCTTTTCTTCCCATTGTATTTTAACCCATGTCCATGCGCGTATTCCGCACACGTACTAAGTAGTCTCCTCAGCCCACAGATCGACGCGCTCAGCAGCACCATGTCGTCCGCATAACTCATATTGTTGACACACACTCCGTCTATATAGCATCCGACATGTTGACTGCTGAGCGAGACGATCAGATCATTCATATATAACGAGAGGTCAAACCGCCCTGCCTTACGCCACATTCGCTGGTATATGGGTCCGACATCGCTCCCGCCCACCGGACACTATTGACCTGGTGCCCGTACCAATACCGGAATAAGCTGATGAGCTCCGACGGTAAGTCCGTGCTCTCCAGCTTCCTCCAGAGGATGTCGTACGAAACGAGGTCAAAGGCCTTGGATAAATCGAGGAAGCACGCGTATACCGGGGTCTTTCTCTTCGTGTAGTATCTATATCAGTATTGCACTTTCTGTGGACAGTTTAGGTCGAAAACCAAACTGGTTGTCATGGAGTGTTACGTATCTATTTAACTGTGTGTTAAGCACACCGTCAAAAACCTTCGCCACTACAGTTGCCAGCGATATAGGCCTGTAATTATTTTTATCTGCCATATCGCCCGTTTTATTTTTAACCACCGGCACTACCACTGTCCTCATGAAGTCCGCAGGTAGGTAGGAGTGGCACACACACAGCGAGAAGAACATTGCAAGAACTCGCGCTAAGTGCGGTCCGGCGTGCTGCAGGTGCTCAATGCTGAGTGCGTCGTGGCCCCTGGCCACTTTCCCCGCTTAATCTGACTTATAGCCTTCGAAATATCTTTCGCGAGGAAACTTATTCCTACAATTTTACTGTTCTGATCAGCATTCAGCACCCCACTCGCCGGACCGAGCGATGACCGAACTGAAAACTGTTCTCTGAAAACATTTGCAATGCTCTTAGGATCACATAAGCCATCGACACTCCCAGGAAAGCCAGGCCGCGAGTTTTCTTTTCTCGTTTTTCGCCAAAAGCCACGGAAGTCACCTTTCGAGTGTTGTTCAGCGAGGGCATCCATCCGAATCTGGTCCTGATTGATCTGGCACCACTTTAACCTGGACTTGAACACTTTTCTACTCTCTCGCATCTCCTCAAACACACAACCGTGCTTAGGTCTGCCACACAGTACCCACTCGTTAAGCGTCAGCCTGGCCATCCTGTGAGCCTCGCCCACATGCCTATTCCATCCCGCCAAGCGTGCACCAGGCCCACACTTCCGCGTGCCTCCCCCCTTCACCATTGCCGCGCCCTGAAGGGCAGACACAATGTCAGAGTATAGCTTATCTAGGACACGCTCATGGTCATGGTTACCACACAAATAGTCCGCACATTGTGCACATTCAGAGGGAAAATCAATTAATTTTAATCTCCTATGACACTCCCGATTATACAGTAAGACCTGATTCTCATTTCTTTCCCCCCATATAATATCCCTATTTCCATCACAGACCGTCCCTGTAACTATCTTGGGCGTTAATACATTTAAGTTGCATTCCACAATGAGAGGATAGTGGTCCGACCACAGAGTGTCATACCCAACGAAAACATTCGTAACAGACTGCTTCGCCGCGTGAGTCACAATACAATGATCGAGCCAGCTGGTCGTCCCGTGCACGTCACAGATGTAGGTAAAGGTACCGGAATGTCTCCCTAAAATTTCTACATCTATACATGACCAACTCTCCTCGCTACACACATTAATAAGTTCATTGTAAAATAACTCACCCGGGTCCGCATTGAAATCACCCAACACAAAAACAGACTCGATGTTACTCTCATCAACAATCACACTAATCTCACTTAAACAGTCAATAAAATCTGGCAAATTAATCACGGAGTTCGTTGGCAAATACGCACTTATAACTAACACTGACCTATCGCCTGCCACTATTTTAATGGCACAAATACGCTCACTACACTGGATCACCGACACTTCTTGAAAAGTATTGTAACGCCATAACACCGCGACGCCGCCGTAGGGGCGACCGCACAAAATGCCCGCCGACGTATCCACGGCCGACGTCGCTGTGTAGCCGAACCCGCTATCAATCGTACCTACGAAAGGTATGTCGTGTGGGAGCAGCCAGGTCTCCTGCAAGCATATCACGTCACACGTACTACATAGGTCTCTGATGTCGTGTACAGCCCGTTTCACATTTTTACAATTGTAACTTGCCAAGCGATAAGACCGACTATCCATTATTTAACTTATTTGTGCCGCCAGCAGGATTATTCTCCTGATTCATATCTCTTCGTTTGTAACTAACGAACCGTCGAAATATGACACCCACCGGCCACAGTTTTTCGTCCATGTACATAGGCAGATTACATTCCAGTATATAAACCTTATAGGCTTTATACCCTCGCAGCACTCGCATGTTTATAAAGATACAGTTTCCTCGGTTCTCTTTTGTATACAGGGTGTTTGGCGCATGGACCGACACAATTTTTTGAGGGATTTGGGAGCCACGCTCCACGTTTTGTATTTACTTTCAAAGCAGACGTCGGTGGTATGGAGTCGTTTCTTATTCGCAAAACTTCGGCCTTTATATCTTGTACACTGTCGGTAGTGGCATAATTGATCTTTATATTCTCAATTTCGGTTTTCATTACTAATATATCCTTTAGCATCCTCGAAAAATCTAAATGATCTCACAGTATTGGGGGTAACTTATCTTAATGTCGCGCCACAAACACAGGGATATCATCTAGTTCTGTGGATTCGAAAAGGCCAATAATATCCGAAAGATCACGCTCTTCCTTGCCTTTATTCTTGCGAACTACTTTTCGCTTATCCGTTGGTAAGGCTTCGTATAAGAGCGTCTTAGATTTTTTTATTTCGTCACTAGTAAAAGCCGACATATTCGAACTAATGTTTCTTCGTCCGCGATCGATATTTTCTGTTGCACATAACACAGCAACTCATCTACGATTAGATTGCAGCCGTTACACTTTACTAGATTCGTCATTTTTACGCGAATAGATACTGCGAACCGACAAACACGCACCCGTCTCTGATGGGTGCGCGCGCGCGACTGACTAGTTGTTGCCTAGTATTCGCTTAGAATATCTCAGATTCTTAGTCAGTTGAGCTTTAACTTCGTTTCTACAGACATCTCGCTACTTGAAGTAGGGGAGACTGGGGACTTGATCCTTACGGGAGACTAGATACACTGGATTTACAAAGCTTTTGTGTACACTATATGATTTATAAGTGGCAACATTGATAGTCTATGGTACGTTCAAACTTTCTAAAGTTGGTACTCCTGTCAAATTTGACAGTTGAGCAGATGGCGGATGATTGTGTGTTTCGTGTGGCCAGAAAATATTTTTCGTAAGTTTTTATTTTGATTTCGCAATTGGATAGGAAACATATTTTGTACTAGAATCAATTTTAAACTATTCCTTATCTATGTGTTTAAACGTCTGTTTTATAGAAAAGTGTTAATAGTAGTAGATATTTTTACAATATTCTTTTATAACCTCAATATACCTAGGGTACACATGGTACACTTTCTTATGGGAGATTTGATCCCGGCGGATCAAGTGTCCCCTAATGTAATTTTTTTTAATAATTTCAAGATTAAATATGCCTAGAATATATAAAACAAAAGAAGATGCAAGAAGGTGTCCCCTAATGTTTAGTTTTTTAATAATTTCAGGATTCAATATGCCTAGAATATATAAAACAAAAGAAGGTGCAAGAAAAAGAATACCAATCAATAAGGAAATCTTGAAGTTGGCTGTCAATGATGTTATAGAGGGTAAGAGTATTCGTGGTACTGCAAAAGGTTACGGGATAGCAGTTATGACATTGAAAAGATATGTCAGAAAAAAGAAAAATGCTACAACTATAAATATTGACTACACGCCAAATTATCGCCAGTCACAAATTTTTACGTCAACTGAAGAGACAGAACTTGTTAATTATTTAATAATGGCCACTAAATTATACCATGGATTAACTCCTAAGAATGTACGAGACCTTGCATTTCAATATGCTTCTGAAAATAGTAAAAAAATACCACCAAAATGGGTTGAACAGGAAACAGCTACTTATGATTGGTTTTACGGTTTTATGAATCGTCACAAAGAGTTGTCATTGCGTGTACCCGAAGCCACAAGTTTATCTCGCGCTACAGCTTTTAACAGACACAATGTCGGAAATTTCTTTGAGAATTTTAAAAGCTTATTGCAGAGATTTAATTCTGGGCCGGACCAAATCTGGAACGTAGACGAAACTGGAATTACTACAGTTCATAAGCCAAAAAAAGTTGTAGCGTGTAGAGGTCTCAAACAAGTGTCTAAAGTCACATCTGGAGAACGTGGGCAGCTTGTTACTGTATGTGGAGCTATAAATGCTATAGGTAACCACCTGCCACCATTTATTATATTCCCACGTAAAAATTGGCAGCAACGAATGATAGATGGTGGTCCACCGGGTACTGAAGGAGCTCCACATGCGAGTGGATGGATGACTGGGCCAAATTTCCTACTTTTCCTGAAATTTTTCCATAAGCATGTAAGATGCACCAAGGACAGTCCTTGTCTTATTATATTTGATAACCATGAGTCACACATTACTATTGACTCTATAAACTACTGCAAAGATAATGGTATCCATCTTTTAACTATACCACCACATACCTCTAAAAAATTACAACCTTTGGATCGAATAGTATTTGGAGCGTTGAAGTCATACTACAATACTGCATGCGATAATTGGATGGTTAGTCATCCAGGGCGGCCGTTAACCATATATGATTTGGCTGGATGTCTAGGCAGTGCTTACCCCAATGCAATGACTCCTAGAAATATTCAAAAAAGTTTCTCAGTTACTGGAATTTTTCCATTCAACCCTGATATATTCACAGATGACGAATATTTAAGCTCCTACGTTACTGATAGAGAAATTGTGCAAACTGAAACAGACAATATTATAACCGCACCATCTGTGTCACCGTCTATTTTACTTGATCAATCTTTAACGGCTGAAAATGCTGCGCTTGCTTCCCCTGCCCTCATGCTAAATACAGAAAATGATGCGCCAGTTGCACCAGTGCCAATTCCAGATGACGATGTGACTCCCAATATTTCTGATAATGAAAAGGAAAATGATTCTGCAAAATCTCGCCCAAAGTTGCTTTCCTTATGTATGACCAGTAATAGAGATGCCCTTACGAGTTCCTTCAATAATAACAGACCGACTGCAGCTGGTTCTTCACAAATTAGAAATAACGACAGCCCTTACGATCCAAAACCTTCGACATCAGCATTTGTAAGTCCTGAAGTAATAAGACCACACCCCAAAGCAGGACCGAGAAAAGGATCTGGAAAGGGGAGAAAAAAAGGTAAAACTAGGATTTTAACAGACACACCGGAAAAACTGGCAATCGAGAATGAGTGGGCAGCTAGGAAACAGAAAAAAGAAAAGAAGATTTGCAAAGCGAAAGTAAAAGCAGTAAAACGTAACCTAAATTCACAAGAACAAGAAGTGACGACGTCGGAAGATGAAGAACTACCGCCATCGCCAGAATCAGTTTTAAGTTCGTTTAATGAAAGTGATGTCTCTAATAGCAGTAGTAGCGAATCAGAGAATGAAGACGACTCCAAATACTCCATCATCATTGGAGATTGGGTTATTGTGAACCTAATCTCTCAAAAGAATCTCGTTAATAGATATGTTGGGCAAATACTGAGGGAAAGTCGCGCTGGATATGACATTAAATTCGCAAAAAAAATTAATGATAAGATGTTCAAGTGGCCTGTTAAAGACGATATTAGTTCAGTTGCCAAATATCAAGTTGTGAAGAAAATACCAGTTCCCGAAGTGAAATCATCATCAAAAAGAGTTATTAGTTTTAAGTTTCCAAAATCATTAAGAAAATTTAATATTGAGAAATAAAAAGTGAAAAGATAATTGCTATTAGATAAAAAGAAAAGACTGTTTAACTTGAAGAGAGAATAACTATTTTTTAATTTAACCAAAGGGGTATTTTGTTATGTTGTGCTAATTGCAAAATTTATTTAATGTTTTTTTTTAGTTTTAAGTTAAAAAAATACTAGAACTTTAAGTAACATTTTCTGTTAATATTGAGAAAAAAAAAGTGAAAAGATAATTGCTATTAGATAAAAAGAAAAGACTGCTTAACTTTAAGAAAGAATAACTAATTTTTAATTTAACCAAAGGGATATTTTGTTTTGTTGTGCCAATTGCAAAAAATATTTAATGTTTTTTTTTAGTTTTAAGTAAAAAAATTACTAGAACTTTAAGTAATATTTTCTTTTTAACAAATTAACATGTGATTTGAGTTCTCAGAAATAAGTTGTTAGTAGTTGATTAATAAGCATAGTCATAAATGTCAAAGAATAGATGATGGCTAGTAGATAAAAAGCAAATAAATCAATGATTAAAATTCCTATTTTTTTCCTTTTCTTCTTTATTAGAATCATATGTCCCCGAATGTGGGAGACTTGTTCCCCCCAGGATCAAGTCTTCCAGAAGGGGGGATCAAGTCAGACACATATATGGGACACATGATATCATTCCCTATACGAAGTTTTCATGGGCTAGTTAGTAAAGTTATGTACACATATCACTTGCTATTATACTTAGTATAACCAATGAAATTCCACATATTTAAGTACCAAAATATTTAAAATCGGATTAATATTTACAAAATAATTGCCAAAAAACAAAAGGGGGGATCAAGTGTCCCCAGTCTCCCCTATAAATTCGTGCTATAAATAGTAATAAATTCGGATTACATCTAGCTCTAACCTTATCTCTGTATTATTGTTGTGTATTTTAAATATATTATTATACGTGGAACTATTACATTTGCTGCTTGTGGTTTTTCTACTGTGCCAAACCTTAAAACAAACCGCCCCCATAAAACGACATAAGCTGGTCGTTTACACGTTCGATAGTAGGTAATTAAAGCATTTAAACAAATAAAATAATTTTAATTCTAAACGATTGCTATTTTAAGTTAATAGGTACTAAATTAGGTTGAACTTGTTTTTTTTTCTCTCGCTTCCTTTATCGATACTGAACCTACACCTAAGCTATGGCACGCAATTACTTTAACATCCTGTATAATATATGTTTTACACTTTTTTTGTATATTATGTGCTGTTTTTAGTCCGCCGGTCATTTACACCCGGCGCACAGTGGGCCGAAAACTAATCTCAATGGACTTAGCGATACCCGAAAATCGACTATTTTATTTTGGAAAAGTAATATCGTAAACGTGTACTTCTAGTCAATACAAATATTTGTTAACATGACACTTTTTTGTTTAAAAAAATATTTACAAAGTTACATTTTTTTTAAATTTGTATGGAGTAGAAAATAAAAAATGGTATAAATGAAAATCCTCAAATTTCCTTAAAGAGATTTTTATAGTATCAATAAATGGGTATTATTAGTAATTTCTGTACAAAATTTTGTATCTCGGAAACCCTCGGAACCGTGCCATTTTCAACATTCAATATTTTTATTATTTTAAATGTTTGTACATCGAAGAGGTTAAGAACAATGCATTTTTTATTCCCAAAATTTTGTAAAATTACTTGTTTTTCACAAGCATTACACTATACGTGGCCATTTTGTAATTAACACAATGCAGTTTGCGTAAAAAATGACGTCATATATTGTTGACTACGTGGTATTTACGCGTAAACAAAATAACTAAGCGAACCAATTAACTAAGCGACTTCGAGTGCTATAACGACACGTCATATAGCACGGGCCAATCAGAAGGCAGCTTTAACCAATCACAGCATTCTCACTCGCACCGATCAATCAGTAATCCATCAGTCTTGTTCTTGTCTTTGCAATTAACGGACGTCCTCACTACCATACTTCTGCCATGGAAGGTTTAGTTACTAACCTCGACGTATTTGTGAAATTAAAAGAAAGTGGAAGTGTTAAAGACAGCAATTGTATGTACAACTTTATGGAGTTAAGTTTAAAGAAAGAACTGAGTGACGAGCAGAAGAAAGTCCTTAAATCGTTTTGTAGCACATACTATTATAATCTTAACAAAAGGTGGGTAAAATCGGGTTCCAAAGGCGCTGATTTTTTTAAAACAACAGTGATTGGCTTGGATCAGATGTAATTTGGCCTGACTTTATTCAAGTGTCTGCTAGCGAACCCATAGCTGGATCATCTCAAGAAGGTATTTTAGCTTCTAGAAATGTTGGAACTTCGACTCAATTTAGTCCCAGTAAACAAATTTCTGATTTAGGACCTAAACAGAAAAAGAGAAGAGTTGATGATTTGGCATCTACTCTTTCTTATGAAGAACAAACGTTAATTTATATGTCTTCATTGAAGGCTCGAGGGTACAATGATGTCGCCGATATATTAGACTACCTTTTAAAGAATCCTGTGAAGGTTAATCAAGTCAAAGATTTTATTTTTTTCTGAGAAACAAAACGTGATGTCTTCTGAAAAGGCTTTAGGTACCACGCTGTCCTTAAAACTGACGAAGTGGCCATATAATACTATGAAAAAATCGGTTCATGAAGAAGGATTTGATATATTTCCGTCTTATTAGTCTATTCAAAAAGCAAAATCCGAATGCTACCCGCCAAAAGAGGATATTGAAATAACAGATATGTCTGCACAGATAAAAATACAGTATCTTTTAGATAAAACTGTTGAAAGACTTATGAAAATTGTCGAAATTGGAGATGATAAAAACAAATTAGAGTTAATTAGTAAATATGGTTTCGATGGTGCATCAAATCAGTCTAACTATAAACAAAAAAGCGAGACCAATGAGGATGATTCTAGTATATTTATGGGGAGTTTGGTTCCTATAAAACTGATGTGTGGTGAAGAAGTTGTATGGGAAAATGAAACTCCCAATTCAACTTACCTTTGTCGTTCAATATTTTTCAAATTTATTAAAGAGACGCGAGAAACCATCACCAATGAGATGAACAGGTTAGAATCGGAAGTCAATAATTTAAGTGATACTATTGTTAAAAGAAAATCCATATCTCACAAATTGTTTTTCACAATGATTGATGCGAGACTTCAACACAGAGTTGTGACATATGTAAAGCCACTCCCAAAGAAATGAACGAAAAAAAATAAAAGTACCTAACACTGACATTTATAAATATGGAATTTCGTCACTCCATGCTTGGATCAGATTTATGGAGTGCATTTTACATATTTCTTACAGACTTGAGTTTAAGTCATGGATAGCCAAAGGCGAAAATAGAGTTGAATTGGAAAATAGGAAAAAGGTAATCCAAGAAGCCTTTAAAAATAGATGCGGGTTGCTTATTGATATTGTGAAACAGGGACATGGTACCACTAATGATGGTAACACAGCTCGGAGATTTTTCGCGGACGTGACAACTACTGCTTCTATTACTGGAGTAGACGAAACTCTAATAAGAAAGTTTTCAATCATATTAGAAACAATCTCATCCGGCCTTCCCATAAATACAGACAAATTCAAGGAATTTGCAGATGAGACTATTGAATTATACATTCAACTGTATAAATGGTATTACATGCCTGCGAGCGTGCACAAAATTCTAGTGCATGGTGCAGACATAACTAAAAATCTCGGCCTTATTCCAGTGGGAAAGTTGTCTGAGGAAGCAGCCGAATCCAGGAATAAGGATTACAGAAAGTACCGAGAACACCATTCTAGGAAATTTTGTAGAAGAGCGACCAATGAGGATGTTTTTCACAATTTACTAGTTACATCTGATCCATTCATTTCTACAAAGAGGCCGAAGTTGAGTAGAAAACACAAATCGTTGTCTAAAGAAGCACAAAGTTTGGTGCTCGACCATGATACCGAGAAGAAGCAGATGAAGTAAATGTTGCTTTTATAAGAAAGTGACAACGACAGCGATTTAAAAACTTTAAACTAAACCGAAATTTATCGTTCACATTTCACTTACTTTTAATTTCAATGTTAGTTTTGTAGTGGATTAGGCCACCTGGGGACACCACTTTAAAAGAAAACGCATCTGGTTCTTAACTTCTCGGGTGATGTGGAATAAGGAACAAATGAATATTAGGGATAAACGCAAAATAACAAGTCCGAGAACACTTGGGAACATTAACCAAGACTCACATTTCATATAATGAATTTTGTAAACTTCTTTATTCTGCAACTCTCAAGATATTAAGTTTTCGAACAAGTTCGCCTAACATAAAAGGTTAAAAAAAAAGCGTACAACACGAATATGTGCTTCATATTTGCTAAGTCCAAAAAATTAAATTCCAGCCCACTGTGCGGCGTTGCTCAAATGTAATATTTTTTTCATTGGAGCCACGCCGGACAAATCGCCGGTCATCCTTGTTAATCGCGTAAAAATTCCCGCCAAAACGTCCATCCTGCGCCCGAGCGAGCGTGCTAGTGATGAGTGACGAATAAAGAAATATTAGGATAGTGCAATATTAGGATAGTAAAATAAGCAATCTTCGAAGTACCTTGAATGCTAATTTTGCTTACCACTATACACCTAGTAGTCTTTCCTGCGCCGCTCAAACAATCTATCATCATTCCAGTTCACAAGGGTGGGGATAGAGATGATGTCAATAATTACAGGCCTATATCTATTTTACCAGCTATTTCCAAGATAATAGAAAAAATATTTAATGACAGACTTATTAGATACTTTAAACAATTAAATATTCTAAGCAGCACACAATTTGGGTTTAGGCAGGGAATTTCAACAGAGGATGCAGTGACTGCTCTTTGCACTCTAGTAGCTGATAATCTGGATAGTGGTACCAAGTGTCTGACTGTATTTCTGGACCTAAAAAAGGCTTTTGACACCGTCTCTATTCCCATCCTGATAAACAAATTGGAAGCAGCGGGAATAAGAGGAACACCGCTTAAATTCGCAAGAGACTACTTGTCGAACCGAAAGCAACGAGTCAAGGTAGGAACATTCGTTAGTCGCGATGCTGATATCACGGTTGGTGTCCCCCAGGGAAGCGTGTTGGGTCCTACATTGTTTCTCCTGTATATCAATGACCTCTGCAGCCTCAGGATCAGCAATGCTACAGTATTTTCCTATGCTGATGACACCGCTGTCGTTTTCACTGGGAAGACCTGGCATGATGTTGCTTTGAGTGCTGAGGCTGGTATGACCCAAGTGGCTAGATGGCTCAAAGATAACTTGCTGACTTTTAACACAGCTAAAACCAATTATATCTGCTTTAGTATATCTAATCGTTCCCAGCCTAGCACAGAACTTAATTTGAGAGTTCACACCTGTGATGACTCGAGTAATTGTTCATGTCCAACATTACATAAGGTAACACAAACAAAATATCTAGGTGTTATGATCGACCAAAACCTGTCTTGGTATCCTCACCTTGAACAGGTCAATAACAGGATAAGAAAATTAAGCTGGATTTTTAAGACCCTAAGGCATATTGTTCCAAAAGTTGTACCTACTAGTACGAATAACCCGAGACACCTCCTTAATGAAATCTACATAGCTTTGGTGCAATCTGTTTTGACGTACTGCATCCCCATTTGGGGTGGTGCAGCAAAAACTAAATTTATTGATCTTGAGCGGGGTCAACGTGCTCTAATTAAGATGATGTATTTTAAAAACATGAGATTTTCCACCCAACACCTCTACCAAATTAGCAACTTATTATCGGTGAGAAAGCTATACATTATTAGAACTATAATTAAAAAACACAAATCCCTTCCTTATGACCCTAACTTAAATTTAAAAAGAAGAAAAGACTTAGTAGCAGATGTTCCCCAAACCAAAACTAAATTTGCTAGCATCCAATTTAAAAAAAGGTCTGCTCAGCTTTATAACAAATGTAATGGGGAAACTTACATATACAATAAAAAACTAAATGAATGTAAAAAAAATATAGTTCAATGGATAAAACCGCTTAATTATGAGGAAACAGAGGCATTATTGTTATAAACATAATATGCTAACAGTATCCTAAGGCTCAACCTCATTCGCTCATGATATAGGTACTAACCCACCCACACACATAATGACATAACACACACATACCACACATTCAAACACAACACTGATTACAACAACCCAATCACAATTACACACAATCACACTATCACACACAACTACACTATCACTAACAATTTGAATTCTGAAAGCACTTATTAGCCTAACTTTTATCCATAGTTTTCATAGATTAGATTCCTTTATTTTATTTTTTATTATTATTGTTTTAAATAAGCAAGTTTATAGTTAATACCAACAATGTATGGAAGAGCGGAGTCTCCTAATACAGGCTTTATTAGCTTAAAAGGAGGCTCCAATCACTACCTAGTTATGTAAGTAAACTTGTTAATACTAAAAAAAAAAAAAAAAAAAAAAAAAAAAAAAAAAAAAAAAAACCTAGTGAATTTCTTTGTGTGGATGAGAGCATGATTCCATTTCGTGGTAGAGTAATCTTTAGACAATATAATAAGCAAAAACGCCATAAATATGGTATCAAACTATTTAAGTTATGTAATGTTCCCGGATACACTTGGAAAATTGAGGTTTATTCTGGAAAACAGATTGATTCTGCTTTTTCTACACCGACAAATGTGGTGCTCAGGCTGTGTGAGGATTTACTAGGAAAGGGCTATTCTGTATTTGTAGACAATTGGTACACAAGTTTGGATTTGGCAGAAAAGTTAATTGACACATCTTATTGGAACTTTACACAAAAACAGAAAGTACTTTCCGAAACAGGTGATGGAAGACAAATTAAACCCTGGTGAGTTTGCAGCCAAAGAAAACGGTAAGGGAATTACAGTTATGAAATGGTCATTTTGACCCCCCATGGCAGCCAATGTGTTAAATTCAAGATTTCACAAAGCATAGGATACAATCCTCATTTTGTGTACATGAACAATAATTTTCACATACATATTTAAGCCGTAAAAACATCTATCAGTAAGTATGTGATTCACACACGTAATGTTTTGAATCTGAGCTGCTCGCTACTCAGCCGCTCATTAAGACCGGTTCTAGTCAACGTAAAGAAATTCCTATACATGTTGCTTCGCTTTTATTTATTTTAATTATTGCTTTAAATTTAAAAAATATTTTATGAAACTAAGTTAAATAAGTAGTTGTAATAGTATTTTTGTCCTATAGTTTATCTGATAGATACTTGAACTGAATCCTGAAGAAAATATTATTCAGGATTGTGATGAAAATCAAAACCAAGTAGAACTTAATTCTATGGAGTTAATTGAAAAAAATGTTAAAATATCTTAAATGTTATTATATTAACTGAAGCTTAAACAAAAGCTTTTATTATATTTTTTAAATAATAATATCGCTCATTTGGTGCAACAATGACGTAAATACACTTTTTTTCAAAAACAAGTTGAATATGTCAAAATGTTCGGAAAGACTATTTGCGTCGGGAGAAACATCGACAGAATTGAATTTGTAGCGATTTGCCGCGAGATGGCGCGAGTGTCATTGTAGGATTGAGTAAAATGGCGCCATTTCTGTTGCTACAACGTCTAAATGGCCAGTTGCGCGGGGTGCCCGGTTGAGTGTGATTGTGTTTGGGAGCTACAACGACGTAAAGGTATTTATGACATTTAATCCGATACTTTTTGGTGCAACAATGCCGTAATTGAGCAATTGCGGCGTTGTTGCTCCAAAAAATATTAAGTTATTGGTAAAATAATGACAAAATTACGTAATTACGTCAATGTTTGTCCAAGTAAAGTATCTTTCTGGTGAAACAACGACGGAATTTTTGTAAATATGTCGTTGTAGCTCCAAAAATTGTATTTTTTGATAGTTCAGTGACAAAATTGAGTAATTACGTCGTTTTTTCTCCAGATAAATTATTAATCTGTTGAAACGATGTCAGAATTGTGTAATTACAACGTTATTGCTGCAAATAAAGTATGTTCTTTTTTTGAAATAGACGGAATTACAGAACTGTGTCATTGTTACTCCAGTTCTTTTACGTGTAGTATGTGTATAAATAATTATAATTTTTATGAGTGAGAAATATTATGACTAGGATATTCTAGTCAACATTTTTCTCACTCATAAAAAATATTATTATTACAGTCCCAGATGTATTGGCTATTATATGGCATAAATTATTTAATGTATTAAACTAAACTTTCAGAGATTTTTATTAATGATGGATAACCGTGCACGGAGATTGGTGAATTATTGTACAATGGAAAAGAAAGTACCACCATTTGCAAAACCGAATGCTTCCGAAGCTAGTAAACGATGCAAAGATGGTAAGTATGTAGTATGTAACCTAATTCTTATTTAATAAATTACAATTAAAAGTACCTACCTCATTCACATATTAAAAATAAGTAATAATCGGTTGAGATAGACCATAATTTCGATTATGATTTATTAAACACATACGTATTATTATATATTTTAGTTACAGGAAATGATAAAGATACATTTACACCAAAAAATAAAGTAATTCGTTGTGAAAATAATATGCCACAAAATGATGTGCCTGACTTAGACATACATACATCAAATCAAGCTCCAATTGAGTCACCAACTTCTGTTAACCAAGCTATGGATTTTGATATTATGACATTGGAAACAAAATCAAAGTCACTGACTAATCATGATGTATCGGAAATGAATACACGAGATGATGCAGATTTTTCTCCCCACGACGGTGGAGATGAATACTGTCCTGAAAAAGTTAATAATAATATGCCACAAAATGATGTGCTGGACTTAGACATACATACATCAAACTTTCAAGCTCCAATTAAGCCACCAACTTCTGTTAACCAATTGGAAACAAAGTCAAAGTCATTGACTTATGATGTACCGGAAATGAATACACCTGATGTTGCAGATTTTTCTCCAGACGACAGTGGTGACGAATATTGTCCTCAAAAAGTTAAACGTACATGTCCAGTAATAGGTAGTAGACGAAGATCATTATCATCAAGTTCTTCTTCTTCTTCAAGCTCTTCCTCATCATCAAGCTCTTCCTCATCATCAAGCTCTTCATCATCTAGTAACAGTTCTAAACAAAGTGTTTCAATTTTATCGCAGAATCAACCTTTAATTTCAAACCAAGACAACAACCCCAATGCAGTTAACGATGGTCAAGATCTGCCGGAAGACAATAGTATTCAAAACCATGAATCTACTGACATTGATCAAAATCTAGAATCAACTAATAAGAAAACAAAAAAAAGGTTAAGAAATCCAGCGGCTTGGAAGAAAAATCAACGTGCTCAGCTGAAGAATTCAGGTCATGAGTATACTTCTCGGACGGGCAAGATCATTCCAGCAAAAGAGATTAAGCCCCCTTGCTCTACCAAATGCAAATATAAATGTTCAGAACACATCTCAGAAGAGCAAAGAACTGATATTTTCAAAATGTATTGGGGTTTATCGTCTCTTCAAAGACAGCGTGATTTTTTGAATTCATCAATTACTGTGCTACAATTGGCACAACGTCGTTTGAAAACTGGTGTAGAAAAGAACAGAAAACCTAATACTTATTGTTCCTTGATGTGTAATGGTAGGAGTTTTAGGGTATGCAAATTATTTTTGTTAAATACATTGGGGATTTCCGAACGTACTTTACGTACCGTAATCGAGGCCAAGACAAGAAATGAATCTAACGGCGTAGCACCAACTGACAAACGTGGCTGCCATGGAAATCATAGAAAGACTAGTTCTGAGCTACAAGAATCTGTCCGGAATCATATAAATTCAATTAGTAGAATTGAGAGCCATTATCTCCGGGCCAACACCACTAGAGAATATATTGATGGTGGCCTAACAATAGCACATCTGCATCGCGATTATAAGAGATTAAGAGAATCCGAAAACAAAGAGGCTGCAAATTACGATTCATACTTTCGCATATTTAATACGGAATTTAATATTTCGTTTTTTGTGCCAAAAAAAGACCAATGCGATATCTGTGAACAATTTAAAAATGCTGTTGGAGAGGAAAAAGAAAACCTAGAGACTCAATACACAGAACATTGCCGGCAGAAAGTACTTAGTCGAATGGAAAAGAAGACTGACATAGAAATGTGTATGAATACAGATAGTAACGAAATAGTCGCAATTTATGATCTTCAAGCAGTTATGCCAGTGCCAGTCGGCGAGTCCTCGTCTTTTTACTATAAATCAAAATTGAACTGCTTGAACTTTACAGTACGTACCAATTATAGCTCAAATTATTCTTTGATACTCTTTTTTTTTGTCAATAATTTGAAAACTGTCTTGTTTTATAGGTATCAGATGTAAAGGACCAACAAACCTATTGTTACTTTTGGCATGAGGCTCTAGGAGGTAGAGGACCAGTTGAGATTGGTTCCTGTGTCCTTAAGTACCTGCAACGTGTAGCTAATAATCGCCCTGGTTGTAACATCACATTTTATAGTGACAATTGTGGCGGGCAGCAAAAAAACAGGTTCGTTTTATTTGTTAAGAATGTTTTTTGTAGTTTTGTGACGTGTCTAATATTTGTATTTTTTTTTTTCAGATTTATTTTTTCCATGTACTTGTATGCAGTCAAAACACTACGAATTAATAAAATCACACACAAATTTTTAATAAGGGGACATACGCAAAATGAGGGAGATGCAGCCCACTCCATTATTGAAAAGGCTATAAAAAGAGCCAAAAAGTCGGGCGCTATTTACGTACCAGATCAGTATGTCCAAATAATAAGATCTGCAAAGGTAAAAGGCAATCAGTTTAATATTGAAGAACTAAATTTCGATGATTTTTATGATTTGAAAAAATTATCTGACGAAATCGAACTTAATACTGTCAAAGATGTGGATGGGAACACCATTAAAACCTCAGATATTAAAGCAATAGAATTTACGAAAGACAACGATGCAGTATACAAGTACAAACTCAAATTCGACGATAACTGGAGTGAAGCTGAAATAAAAAAAAAGAAACAAAGATCTACTAGTCAACGAATAACTAAGGCTATAGAAGATATCAATTTGGTTCGAGCATATACTTCAAAACGAGAAATTTCTGCTAACAAGAAAATTGATCTAAAGGAACTGCTACAAAAAAACATTATTCCTCGCTATTACTCAGCTTTTTATGAAAGTATTTTTTAAATGTCTTCTTTTCCTATTTTTTTAAGTTTAGAAGTGTTTTTGAGTTTTAAAATATTTAATTAACATTCATAAATAAATGTTTACGTTGATTAATTCAATTATTTAGTTTTATTTTGTCACAAATGCAAAAATTCCTAGTGAGCGCGTTATTTTTTATTTTGAATTCTGAAGCAACAGTGACGTATTTACAGGTACCTTTTTTTATTTATGTCTATAATCTGGGTTATGTACAATGTACCGAGTAGATTGGGACTTTAATAGAAACTACACATATTGAACTTACTTTTAAAATCACGACGTTTGTAAAAAGTCCCATAAACATCCCATACCTTTAATAGAAATCTTTGATTGGCTCTCCTGTAAAATTTCTAAAAGTGTAATTACGTCATTGTTGCACCAAATGAGCGATATGTTAGAATATTGATAATCAAAGTGCAATTCAGTTAATAAAAACAGGTACATATACTAAGAGATGTGATTCCATTTTATAAGAGAAAATTATAAGTAAGGTGGTCTATATTAAAAAAATTGTCCTAAAATATTATTAATTAATTAATTAAATGAGAACTATAGACAAGTTCCACTTAAATTTTCATTTAGTTGTCACTGAGGCTTCGGACACACCCTCAGGATAAATAGAGGAATGTTCCGGAGACCCATAAGCCTACAATATAAAATGACTGAATGTTACATAATGTACATCAGTATGCTATGCAAACAAAATCCCAATTGATGAGATATCAAGACTAAAACTTTGAATAACAGATTCAATCCTATATTGATTCCTTGTGTCAAAAGCTCACTGCCCCTAAGATGACCTACTGATACTGACCCAAACATCAATACGCAGGATGAAATGTGCCAGAGATAATTTCAACAAATTGTATCACCAACATCAACATCATTTTTACAAACAAAGGAATACCCTGGACCACACTGGATGATTTTTGCCAGAGGCAGATTCTATAACGTTTGCTTTTATGAACAAGGGCTCCACTTCGTTTCTCTCCCCAATCGTGCGGAGCTTCAGAATTTTATAGTGTGTAGATAGATGTCTTCAAATAAAACGTTTTCCCAAAATTTCACACTGAGCAAACGCCTAGTTTTTGAGAAAACAAATCCTAAAATTTCAGACATTTTAACCAATTTACGTAAATTAATGTCATTTTACCACAGATAATGTACGAGTTTCACTCCTAGGTTGTTCCATTTTACGTTCAGACAAAGTGACAGCGGACTCTTATGGTTTTTTGTATTAATATTGTGTTTTTAACTTTCATTCGCTTTTAAATAGCTGCTACCGCAATGAACTTAATTATGAAGTAAATAATATTTACTACATAATTAAGTTCATTGAAGTAAATAATATTTACTTCATAATTATGTTCATTGCGGTAGTTTTTTTTTTTTTTTTCCTTCTGAAACAGGCTATGATCACAGAACATGTCTTAGTTAACAGTTGGTTCGTATTTTTTTTTTATAATACAGTTAAATTCATCAGTTTATTTTTTTGCTATCCAAGATAGATCCAGTTAAAGTCATTAGTTTGATATTCATCCATAAGTAAGACAATCCAAGTTAAGTCATCAGTTTCTTTACAATTTTTGAACTAAAAAATTGGATTATTTTAGCATTTCACAAATTAAAGTGCTTAGCAACGAACAGTGATTTAATTAGAAAAATAAATAACAATTTTCTCCGTCGGTATATTATATGCATTAATCATGTGAATGGAGGACATATCGAGAATTAAAAAAAAATGTGTTTTTGTTGTGATGGTTGTTGTGTGCGTACTTACTTCAAAACCGTACCTATCATAAAAGCCGAGTGAAGGCCTAAGCCGCCGCTCGCGCCACACCGCCCCGGCCGCCCGCCTTCACACGAGATAACACACGCCATGACGCCACGCTCCGGCGCGCGCGTGACGTTGCCGCTTTGTTACCTAGGTATCTAAGGTCAGTTATTTATTTACACAGGGTGGTTGCGTTTTACTCTGATTTGTATAGCTATTTAATTTGTTTGAAAAAAGAATATTGTATGGAACATTGACAGAAACTAAAGACTTTATCATGTTTTGTTGTAAATGTTTCGCTAGTGCAAGCGCACAGTAATGCCCCTCTGTCATATCAACTCTGTACCTAGTCTTGCCATAAATATTGTCACGAAGATTTTTTATTTTTTATTGCAAATCATTTATATTACTTTTACAGTGTGTTAGTTTAATACATAAATATAAAACAATTTAAAATATAAAAAGCTTATTCGAAGTGGTCTCCATTGGCTGCAATACAGTCCTTTAAACGTTGAGGCCAGTTATCACTCTTTCCATGGGAAAATTCTTCACTGCCAATCGTATGGATTGTTTTAGGGACTCCAAATTATCATGGCGTTTAGAGCAAGCCGTACTCTTTAAAACTGACCATAAATCATAATCCAGCGGATTAATATCGGGACTAGACGACGGCCAGTCTTCAGCTCTGATGAAGTCCGAAACGTTCACTTCCAACCAAGACTGCGTGGACCGAGCTTTATGACCCGGCGCCGAGTCTTGTTGGAAGGACCATACTTGGTTATTGAATATGGTGTTGTTAAGGGGCGTAACTACCTTCTCAAGAATGGTATCTTGATACACTTGTGCCGATGTTTTGATACCTTTTTCACAAAAATATGGCTCTGTCACTCCTTCATAGCTAACACCTCACCATCCATCAATGAAGTCGCATGCCCACGTTGCATTCTGTCGACTAATTGGGAAGCTTCCTTAGAGCTTTGAGCATAAATACGGTAATTTTGTTTGTTAAAATGTTGCTCAATTGTAAAGATTTTCTCATCCGTAAACTAATTTTTTCTGTGACCTTCCTTTACGTACCGCTTCAGTAGTTGTTTCGATTTTACCACCCTATTCTTTTTTAAATTACTTATCAGTTAAAAAATGACCAGTGCGTCTCTTATAGGCTGCAAGTCCTAAGACATCTTTTAAAATACGTGACATGGTTCTGGGTGCTATCTTCATCTCCCGAGATAAAATCTTTTGCTTTCAGATAGGATTTCTTCGAATTCTTTCCCTTACTGCTTTGACCACCTTTTTCGTACGAACACTACGTGGAAGGCCAGATCTTTTTATGTCACAAACAGAAGAGGTCTCATTGTACCTATTAATTGCCCGGTACACAAACATTTGACTAATACCAAGCGTATGGAGAGTTTTAAAAATTGCATTTTTCTTCATACCAACTTTGTGTAATGCAATCACAGCGATTCGGTTCTCTTTATCACCCCACTCCTTTCACCACACCCCACTCTTTCCATTTTAATATCGCAAAATATTGTACAATGTATTGGCGCCAAAATTAGAAATGAACTATCGTTTATAAATGACAGATTCCAAATTCAAATTGAATATCTTTCTTATTTTTAATTTTAACAGTATTTATGGCCAGACTAACACAAAACAGGTATCTATTTATTTACACAAGGAATTGAATTTGCCCAACTGTATAAAAATCGCTCCGGTTGTATAAGATACGGCTCGAAGTGACTTCCACCGAGGCGTTCGCATACATTGACACGGCACGGGGTCTCCGTGGATCTCGATGGGGTTAGTATGCGACCAGTAATGAGCATTTCGACAATTCCACATACAATTCAGCGTAAAACTCGACTCGTTGGTCCATATCACATAAGAGATAAAATTAGGATTTCAATGTTGTTTAGCCCGCAACGCAATAGGTCTTGGACCTTGTGTATCACATTTGGACGTTGCCGATCCCTTCGCAGTGTTTTGTGCACAGACCAGTGTGAGACGTTGGCTCCATGATTCCACGGCAATAATCAAGCTGCAGTGCGTGTCCCTAGGTATGGATATTGACGGACCAAGTCTAAAACTCGCTCTTGATAGGTATTGGTAATTATCCGGGAGTCTGATGATTGCCGACGGTCAGTATTCCTATCAATCTAAGTTATGAGTGCTTTCCTAGCATTTCCCCGAGTTTCCCCGTAGTACATTAGCATTTCTCCAAACTCACGAGCACCAAACATACCCATTTTTCACACAAAAAACACCACAACAAAAAATAAATCCAAAAGCGTAACGTAACTTCACAACGCGACTAATCCGCACCAACATGCGCTCGCGGCACAACAGCGTCCACTGACACTGCGACTGCCTGCGCACTGCGACACAAACCAACTGCTGTTGCCAACTACACGAAAATTTTGTGCAAAACATGCTTGACTAAATGGACTAAAAATTATCATTCTGATAAATGGAGAAATAAAACGATTAATTCGTCAATTTAATTCAAATTTTATGTTAAGAGTACTGAAAGCCCAGTGTGATAGAAGGCTGGGCTTCCAATCCAGTGTTTTCCCGACTCGACTATCAGACGGTAGCTGTCGTACATTACGTTGCGCATGCCTGGTGGCATGCGTGCTACTGTTTTATAAGTAAGATTGAGTACCGCGCAGTGATTTGTAGCCTACTTCAGAGCGGCAAAGTTATTTGACGCGAACTGTAAAGCCATGTAAAAGCCCCTTGGGTGATTTGGAAATTAGGTATGTAAATGGCACGAATACTCAAGAGCACAATAAGTGCGCTTTTCCTTTAGAAATTAAGTGCACGAAAAGATTTGCATTTTTATCAATAAAGGAGTTTTCCTTCACAAACTTAGGTCTAATAAGTTGGCAATACTGTTGCGATTGGGCAAACGCCGATCATCCGACCGAAAGGGACGCAGTTATATAGCTTGGGAGGGGTAGTAGGTATGCCCCGTCCTATCCGCGCAGGAGTCCCTCAAGGCTCTGTGCTCTCCCCGCTAATCTTCACGCTTTTCACCAGCGATATCCCAAAGAGTAGAAGGGCGCAGTTGGCTCTGTTCACAGACGATGCGACGACATGCTCGGCGCCTGATTTAGAAAGTGGAGGATTGAAGTCAACCCGGATAAAAGCCAAGCGGTTCTCTTTATGAAACAGCGTAAAAGGTTCAAACCCCCCGACCTATCACCATGTTCGGCAAGCCTATCCCCTGGGAGAAGCGAGCCAAATACCTAGGTGTTGTCCTCGATCAGCATCTCACCTTTAGCGATCACATAAAGCAGGCCCGCTCGCGAGCCGCTTTCGTTCTCGGTAGACTTCACTCTGTCCTGAATGCACGTAGCAAAATGTCACTTAAGTGCAAATTGCGTACGTACACGGCGTGCGTTCGTCCCATTATGACCTATGCAGGAGCCGTATTTGCACACGCAAAACCCCGCCATATTCATAGGATGCAAACGCTCCAAAATAGATTCCTCCGTAAAATCACCGGTGCCCCCTGGTACGTTAGGAACGAGATCCTCCATCTCGACCTAAAGATCCCCACAATCCACCAATTTCTCGAACGCAATTCCAAGCGTTTCTTTGAGTCCGCCGCCAAACACCGCAACCCTCTGGTTGTCGAGGCCGCCAACTTTGTCCCTAGTAGAATCAGTCAGATCCGCCGCCCGAGGCAAATCCTTACCGACCCAGACGACCCCATAACCCTCCTCCAGGAGAGCAATAGGGCCACAAGTACAGTGCACAAACACAGACACCGACCCGCATTCCGACCTCGCCGCCAAGGTCCTCCGCGATCGCGACCCGCCCGAGTAAATAATACTCCCCCCCGACCCTTGCCCGTTGATGTGCCAGCCCGCGTCGATGCTGAGGCAGTAGCTTTAAATTCCCCGATTAATAATAATGAATTATCTTTGATCCAGCCTGTCCCAACTTGCTGTCCTCCCCCCAGCGACGCCCTAAGCCGAGGTCCGTACCCCACAGGGGGTGCCCTTAGCGAGCGCTCGCCTAGTTTTAATTATAATAGTTTTGCCCCTGGCTGGAGGCTTTGAGTTTAGTAGCTTAAGGCAGCCGCAGGATTGTCCGGCTAAGTAGTCATCACCTCAGAGGTGAGCTACGAGATGCCATAGTCAAAAAAAAAAAAAAAAAAGTAAGTATGCGGTGCGGTGAGTTCGAAGAACTCTGCAGCTAGGCAGAAATGAAACAGCTGATTTGACGCGTAGTTCGTTAGAGAATTTCAAAATCCATCCCTGTTTATTTTTTATTTTAGCTGTTTTGTTTTTACTTCGTACAGATAATTCAATTTTACATTGAAATAAAGGAATAGTAACTGAAAAAACATTATATAAAATGAAAATGATCCTGAGAAAATATTCAGTGGAATATTATTCAAAATAAGGAGCTGAATGCAACCTCTTAGTTTGCGGAGGGCTGTCCCTTACACTGTATAATAAAACACAGCCGTGGTAACATTCTGTTTGGGGATTGTTAATTTCAGTAACAGATAAGTTATATTGTTAGGAATGTTATTTGTTATTATATCTGTTACGATAAATACGCCTCACCTCCAGTGTCATCTTTGAAGTTTCTAATGTCAAGCAAAAAACGTCAAATTTAGGATTTTTACATTGACTTATAAAACATATGGACTTGAAATGTTTGACTATAGAAAAAACAGATAAACAAATACGAGGCATATCGACGCTAAAATCCAAAAAATCTTCAATAATTTTGCTTATGTGAAAAAGGATAATAGTATTTTTGACAGTTACTATAATGGCAACCCTACATTTTCTAGTCATTGAAATACCAATTTGCAGCCGGTTCGCCATTTTATCCTCTCCGTGTTTGGTACCCAAAGTTGGGTACGTCAACTGTCAATAAATGATCTTGTGTTGTGGTGAAAATTTGTGAATTTTGGAGTTATTTGCTGTGTTATGCGTTTAAACTCGGCACTATGGTGGAAATCATCAATAGCAAGATGCCCAATTGCAATATAATCGGATGTGGCATCAAAAGAAGCGGACATCACACGAAAATAACATTGCACCAGTACGTACATAAATTTCAGCTGAAATATCTTGATTTAGACGATAAACAAAAGATTCTGCTTTCGTTAAGAGCTTCAACAGTAAAGCATTCATAATTTCCCTTTTGCCATTATTTTCAACGGTTTTACTTCACGAAATCATTTTATTGTTATTGAAGGGATAGAGTAGTGCATTTAGACATTTTATTTATCGATAATGCTATTTTATGTTTTTTTTTATTGGTTTTATGTTTTACTTTCAAGGTTGCCTGCTAATAAACGAAAAAAGAAAAAAACAATTGGTGTGGAGATGTTAACTTATACTGTTCATATTTTTGTTCTTTTCACTTTGAAGAATCATGTTTCAACCGGATACTCAATAAAGTAACATTATGTGACGATGCTTTACCTTCACGAACCTTATTGGTAAGTAACATGTTATAAATTTGTCCAACATGTTTCTCTAGTGGCTGGTGTTGAAAATGATGGAGATGTCCTCATTTGAAATATTTGTTTAATGGAAACAAAGAGTGATGTAAAGAATGTGTTTGAGTATGGTCTTAAGACTTAAGATCAATTAAAAATTCTATTAATAAAATCAAGCAACAATAAAAATACTAATCATTTTTTTGCTTGTTTACAGCCTGCGATTTGAACAAATATGTCTGGCATTTTAAATGAGGATGATCAAAATCAGACAAACTCACAATGTCGAAGAGAATACATGAATTTGAGATACAAATATTATGGGAAGAAATCTACTGAAAGAATATCACATAGAAATTACCTGAACAAAATTGTATTGTTCAGAACTGAATGAGATTGATTTATTTAATATAACTTTATTATAATTAGTGTTGACTTTTAATTAAAACCCACAATCATTTGCGTGTTAGAAACTTAGCATCAAAAAGATTTATTATGGTGGCTCCGCCAATTTTCAAAATTTCTTTTTCACTGGTTATCCGTGAAATTCAAATTTGTATGTTGATCAAAATGAGATACACAAAGATAAAATGATAAAATAATAATAATATAGCGGCGCACAATTATCATTGACATAACGGTCCCGCATGATGGGAACCTCGTGAAAGCCGAGAAAGATAAACAAATTAAGTATCTTGACTTGGCTCGCGAGGTTGTCGACATGTGGGATGTGGACTCAGCGATCATCGTGCCGATAGTCGTATCTGCCAATGGCTTAATTGCCAAGAGCCTCGACCAACACCTAAGGAAGCTCTCGTTGGGCAGCTGGATTAAGGGCTTGATCCAGAAAGCGGTACTCCTGGACACGGAAATTAAATAAAGGAAATATAAATTATGATATTTCATTTAAAAATTACCATCTGCGGGCCATTGGTGGAGCCACCTTTTAGAGGTATGAGTGTAAAATTTATTCATCCTCTATAGAAAAGGGAGGACGACCTACGACCAGACGGGTGTCGTGTCTGCCGGGCTGCCCGATAGTTTTTTTGAAGTGAAATCTTCTTTAGGCACGTTGAGCACTTTTTGGGTGAGCAAAAATCATGGAAGTCCCTTTATCTTCACCGGACGTTTTCCAAGAGCTATATGTATACTGTGTATATATGTGTACTTTTTTGGTGAACAAAAAGCGTGAAACTCGCGGCATCGTCATCGCACGCTTCCCATGAGCTATATGTATACTGTATATATATGTACATAGATATATCGGCAACGAGATGAACTTGTTGCTTATAGTATACAATGGAGTGAAATCAGTTACAGAATACTAGGTCGTTAAAAGCAGTAAGTATATATCTGTCCTCCAGGTTTCAACCTATCACAATGGGAAACCTCAAAATAAGTTCTACGGTTTAGCCGCGAAAGAATGACGATGCAATTAAATTAAACAAACAAATGAAAGGCATATGTTAGGAAACTTGGAGTAGTTATTTTTACCCGTAAATAATGTACTGTGACATTATGAAAACATTCTCACAATCTTTTATCGATATTATAACAGAAATATCGATAAGGGCAGCCCTAGTAGACGCCATTTTATCCTCTCAGTAAAGTGTAGGTATGGCACGTTTTTCTTGTAGGTATGCCAAGTCCATATGTTTTATAAGTCAATGGATTTTTATTACTGTGATAGAGATGTATAACACAGTAGTAAAAATCCTAAATTTGAGAAGAAAAAGAAGTAGACTGAATAGCATCCTTATGGATCATAAGCTATTCAGTCTACTTTATGACATCAGCACGAAAAAAACTTATGGAAAAAGAAAACTACAGCTTGGAAAAACGAAATATTGAAATTAGTTTAGTTAATTGATAACTAAATCTATCAATTAAAAATATTAAAAAAACCTGAAAAAAACATTACATACCGAATTGCATCCACGCGTCGAGGGTGCTTAGGGCATCCGGGAGGGCCGCGCGTCATACGTGCTTTTGATGCGCGCCCTTTGACGGCAGCAATTGATATAATTCGTTACTCGCGGCGATGACAGACGTACGAAACTATGAACTAAGGCGGGCTACGATCAAAATTTCAAATCTGTTGCTTATCACTTCTTTGAAAGGGGTGATAGACACACAAGCAAGTATGCGTACTTAAGGCTCGACGATCATTCACGCTCATGTGTCATACTAAGTATGCGTACTTTAAAACCACTGAGTAAGTTCATTGGCGATCGAACAGGCAATGCGGGGCACCGCCGCGCCGTGTCCTTGTGAAAACGATCGTTGGCGGTGATCTCTCACGTTCAACCCTCGTACAGGCCATAGTACAGAGCGAGAGGGTCACAGGAGGAGACGACCTGAGCTTCGGGAATCGCGGGCCGATTCCCGGCCACCGTAGGCGTGGGCTTGCGGACGGTGAGCAATGGGTAGCTTGCCGTCCGGTAAGGACCAAGCCTGGGTCGTTGCGGTGTGTTCCACTCGCGGCTCAAAGAGATGTCAGCACAACTGACGGGGTCCGCTAGGGCAATGCCTGCCTTGACTCAGGAAATTCCGAAAAGTATACCGTGGCCCCAGGCAACATACAGGCAACTGAAGGAACATGAGTGGGTTTTAGTCAGTAAGAGTCTGTCACGCCCTCTCGCTTCACCCAGAGCGGGAGATGTTATTTGATAATTTCACACTCAAAAAAAAGAAAAAAAGATGTGTAATATTTGTTGTTTATTTAGAAAATTCGACAATATCGCGATACAGTGTGAGCAAGCTTCACGTGTGTCACCGACGGCGGCGAGCCGATTATGTTCGCGATTTTTTTTTTTTTTTTTTTTTTGTCTAGGGCATCTCGTAGCTCACCTCTGAGGTGATGACTACTTAACCGGTCAATCCTGCGGCTGCCTTAAGCTACTAACTTAAAGCCTCCAGCCAGGGGCAAAACTATTCTAAATTAAAACTAGGCGAACGCTCGCTAAGGGCACCCCCTGTGGGGTACGGACCTCGGCTTAGGGCGTCGCTGGGGGGAGGACAGCAAGTTGGGACAGGCTGGATCAAAGATGATTCATTATTATTAATCGGGGAATTTAAGACTACATTTCTCAGCAAAACGCGGGCTGGCGCTTCTGCGAGCAAGGGTCGGTGGGGAGTATTATTTACTCGGGCGGGTCGCGATCGCGGAGGACCTCGGCGGCGAGGTCGGAATGCGGGTCGGTGTCTGTGTTTCTTGTGCACTGTACTTGTGGCCCTATTGCTCTCCTGGAGGAGGGTTATGGGGTCGTCTGGGTCGGTAAGGATTTGCCTTGGGCGGCGGGTCTGACTGATTCTACTCGTGACATAATTGGCGGCCTCGACAACCAGAGGGTTGCGATGTTTGGCGGCGGACTCAAAGAAACGCTTGGAATTGCGTTTGAGAAATTGGTGGATTGTGGGGATCTTTAGGTCGAGATGGAGGATCTCGTTCCTAACGTACCAGGGGGCACCGGTGATTTTCCGGAGAAATCTATTTTGGAGCGTTTGCATCCTATGAATATGGCGGGGTTTTGCGTGTGCAAATACGGCTCCCGCATAGGTCATGATGGGACGAACGCACGCCGTGTACGTACGCAATTTGCACTTAAGTGACATTTTGCTACGTGCATTCAGGACGGAGTGGAGTCTACCGAGGACGAAAGCGGCTCGCGAGCGGACCTGCTTTATGTGCTCACTGAAGGTGAGATGCTGATCTAGGACGACACCTAGGTATTTGGCTCGCTTCTCCCAAGGGATAGGCTTGCCGAACATGGTGATGGGTCGGGGGGATGTTCGCGAATATACTATCGCCCAATTTATGAACATTGCCTTCCGTACTATGGAAACCGTAGTTACTTATAATTTTGTAACTTGTATGGAATTAGTATGTACTACCAATGTTCCATATAGTAAGGCCATTTTAATTAATAGGTACAGCTCGATTCAAACTTAATGGCGCCTCGGAACATGAAGCGAGTCGCTGCGCAGTAACGTGTTTATGGGTCAGCGGGGGCGAGGGGTGGGGTACTGCGCAGCGAGTAACTAACTTCCGAGCCGCCATTAAGTTTGAATCTAGTTCTAACAAACCGAAAAATATATTATTTTATGCCCGGCGTTACAAGGTTACGTTGTTGAATTTTGATGAATTGACAATTGTTACCTATTCTTAAAATTTAGTTACAAAGGACGCTGTGGTATTAGTACGATGTGGTATTAGTAATCTGTGGTTTCGTCCGTCCGTTCCATCCAATGATTTCATAAAATTATAGGTCAATGGTCCGTTCCGTTCCCACTTCCCAGTCAGTTCCCTCATAAACTATAAATTGGTAAAATAGGTATTGTTGAGTTGGTTGTATTTTGTAGCAAGCGCCCATTAAATTAAACCTTAAATATTTATCAGTATGTCTGCCGGAGGTCGTTCCCATAATATCGGACGAAGAAACCAAGAGACTATTCAGGGTGGTCAGCGACCTAAGGGTTCTCTTGGTCAGCGGCCTGAAGATTTTAGAGAATTTGAGCATAAAGAAGCAGGTTCTAGAAAGCCAACAGTCAGATCTCAGAACTGGATGAAAAAGCAGCAGCTAAAACGAGACGCAGAAGGAAGAAAACCTGAGCAGTGTGACACTGCAACAGCTTCTTTGTCAAACCACTGTGATATGGAATACCATACCGCTGATTGTTTGCACAAGTATGATCCTGACGAACCATGCTATAATATTGGTCCCCACACTGCATCAATTCCAATGTATGAAATCCCTTCTCGCACATCACTTATTGGTGAAACAAAGCTTGAATGTGAGCCAGAATGTTAGATAAAAATATTGGTCATGTTGTATTTTTGATGGGTTAATCTGTGGATTTTATTTTGAAATTAGTTGTTGTTGACGTTCTGCTTCCGCTGCCTCAGCCATTTTTATTACTTAAGGATTTGTTTCTGGTAATGAATTTATTCTAGATTGTAGATTAATAATTACACCAGCTTGAGTATTAATAACCTCGGTAATTTTTTTGTTAGTAGATTCAAAAGTAGTTGTTTTCTTTGTTTCTATTGATAATTTAGTACATAACGACACCTGCAAGGAGTAACATTGTAACTAATATTTAGCAACTTTACAGGAGAGCGCGTCAAAGATTTAAAAAATTCTCACAGTTTTCGTATAAGTCTTAATGCCAACAAACTTTGAAATTGTATATCAACGAGGGAATAGCTACACTTGCATATGATTTTTTTATTATATATATGTATATTTTAACTATTTTTGTGAGTTACAATGACAATCCTAAACATATACCCTATAAAATGACATTGTAACTCAGACATACAATCGCATAAAGTACGATAATAGGTACTTCATAAAATAAAAAATTGTAAGTGAGATACAATTTAAATGTAGTTTCATGAGTTCTGGAATTAACATACAATAAAAAAATCAAAGGAAATTATTTTTGAATAGTCTTTATTATTATTTTATTATAGCAGTCATAACATAAACAAATTAGTTAAACCCACACAACAAAATATCCATAATCATTTTATAATAAGTATAACAAAAAATAAGAATGTTTTGGGCATCAACTACTTCGTTTTTATAAATTTCTTATGAAAACTGTTACGCATATTCAATCAACTAGGCCATAACAAAGTACAATGACAGTAAATGCACATGAAAAACAAACAATCAAAACGCACTAATTATTGAAATAAATGAAAAGTAACACTGTATTAGTCAACAATTACTAACCCTCATTCACAATTTTTTTGAAAAACTGTTCTATGTACCTATCTAATCAATTAGAAAGTAACAGTGTAGGTATTCATACAATCAGGTCCTGAACTTCAATTACTTAACACAACTAAAATCTAATAAAAAATTCTTACGAAACAAACACAACTTTAAGCAATTAGCAATTACGATTATTCCTCTTTAAAGAATCACAGCAGGTCTAAGTCAGTCTTTGTAAACATTAATTAATAGGGTTTTTATTTGGAATCAGACGCATTATTTGGATGAGTTGAATTAAGATTTGGTAAATGTATAGGCCTTATTAGACCACCCAATTTCAAGGGACCCTAACCCTAACTAAGAGTGGTGTAATAAGACTTAGGGAGTTAGGGTCCCGATTTAGGGCGATCGGGTCGGCCCGATCTGCCTAGCTCCCTAAGCGCCCTGCAGATTGGGTAGTGTAATAACGTTTAGGGCGGTTAGGGAGCTCAGTTGCCGCGCGACTAGTGCGTAGAGTGGACGTAAGTGAGTACCGCGAAGCGGCTGTTCGTTCCGTCCGTAATTTTCAAATACCTACCATGGCATGCAATAAGGAAAAGGAGGTTTTGTTGTCCGTATTAGATATGTACAAAGACATGCCGTATTTATGGCAGAAAGAACATAAAGACTACATGAATAAAGACGTACGAGCTGAAGCCTTTAAAGTTTTATTGGGTATTTATAAGAATTTTGACGAAAACGCTACCATAAAAACAATAAAAAAGAAAGTTGAAAATATGCGTACGAGTTATGCAAGAGAATTAAAAAAGGTGAGTATAAATATACGAGTTATATAATCACGTCAGGCCTTTAGGCGGTTTCTGAAAACTGACACCAGGGTTGCATACGGCTGCAGGTCTATTTGACCTAGCAAATAGACCTGCAGCCGTATACAGCAGTATGGGCTGCAGGTGTTCGGTTGAAATAAATAAAAATTCTTCATCGTATGATCTCAGATTATAAAACAGTAGGCAGATAGACAGCGCGGAACATTTCGAGTGCGGCGAATTTCAAGACATGTGTGCGTGACTGCTGTAAGAACACGTCGTCTCTGTGTGCGTTCCGATTGCCAGGATGGTGAAAAATTACTCGTATATTTCATTCTTATCTGTCTATATTAATTAAAATCAATTTATGAATTTACTAAAAGTATGTAGGTACGGTAGGTTTGAATTAATTAATTATATTTTAATTTTTTGAATTTGATTTTTAGGGTTCCGTACCCAAAGGTTAAAACGGGACCCTATTCATGAGACTTCGCTGTCTGTCTGTCTGTCTCCAGGCTGTATCTCATAAACCGTGATAGCTAGAAAGCTGAAATTTTCACAAATGATGTATTTCCGTTGCCGCTATATACTAAAAATTAAAAATATATATATATTAAGGGGGGTCCCCATACAACAAACGTAATTTTTAAGCAAGTTTTCAAAGATAATGGTACGGAACCCTTCGTGCGCGAGTCCGACTCGCACTTGGCCGGTTTTTTATTGTCTTTTTGGGCAGCACGTAGGTGTTCCGCGCGCTTTATCTGCCTACTGTTTTATAATCTGAGCGTATGATGAAGAAGAATTTTTATTTATTCAATAGGTATTTTTATATATCAATCTAATCTCTTATTCAATCGATTTCAGGTTCAGGCTTCTAAGCATACAGGCGCAGGAGCAGATGAGGTATACGTACCAACTCTATGGTATTTCGACGCTTTAAATTTTCTGGGTTCAAGAACGGAATCTTGTCGTACTGTAACTGACTCTTTAGAAAATGAGGTGAGTAAAATAAATAATGTAGACATTTTATTTTCAAACGTAACTATCTATAATTAAGTATTTTACAATATCATATTGGGACTACGTTTATCATTCCATCTTGAAATCCGACTCTTCCTTCAGTAGTGAAATAATTCTTGAATTTGTCTCGTACAGCTACAGCTTCAACATTCCTTTGACTATTGTTTCTGTGTTGTAATGGAGTCAAGCCAACGGTAGTAGACCTCCAATCTCCTTGTTGAAATGTCGCACTTGTTATGTTCTCACGGTCAACATTATTCGGACTTATATATACTGTTTCGTGTTTTCTCAAATAATTGTGCAAAGCACAACATGCCATAACTATAGCATCAACAGTATCTAGGTCTACATCGAGAGGTCTCCTTAGCACTCTAAAGCGGGACGCTAGTATACCAAATGCGTTTTCTACAACTCGCCTGGCTCGTGACAATCGATAGTTATAGACCCTTTGTTCATAATCAATGTTTTTAAAGGGAAATGGCTTCATAAAATTTTTATTTAATGCAAAAGCATTATCACCCAGGAATAGTTACATAGGGTACAACTGTATCAGTGCCTGGCAGTGCAGAAGGTGGTGGTAAATTTAAATCGTCGTTAATCATCTTCTGATAGAATGGAGTACAACTCAAAATCGATGCATCTGCGACGGATCCATTAGTGCCTGTGTTTACGTATATGAATTCGTAGTTTGCATTCACCACAGCAAATAGAACAATACTATAAAATCCTTTGTAGTTATAAAACAAGGAGCCACTTTCATGAGGTTTTTGAATTGCAACATGTTTCCCATCGCATGATCCAACACAGTGAGGGAAATTCCACCTTTGTTCAAATTGCTCAGCTACTTCCCTCCACTCTGTTTCTGTCGTAGGCATCTGAAAGAAAATATTATTTTTAAAAAGACTTACGCCAGCGACTTCACCCGCGTGGATTTCGGTTATAGCGCTCCCTTAAAACCATTTCAAAAATTTTGGATAGAAAGTATCCTATGTGGTATTTCTGGTGATAAACTACCTAAGTTCTAAATCCATACAAATCGGTCTAGTAGTTTTTGCGTGAAAAAGTAACAATCATCCATTCATGCATCCATCTATACTTAAAAACTTTCCTATTATTATTACAGAAGTCATCATCAGAAGATGAAACTGCAAGTGTTACAAACTCTAGCAGCGGGTCAAGGAAGAGAAAGAAAAAGGATACTTTATTACAAAAACAAGAAAATATTCTTTTATCGGCAGAAAGAATAATGACTCATAAAGACGAAGAATGGGAGGTATATGGGCGATCAATTGGCTTTCATGTAAAAGATTTAAACAAACGTCAAAAGATAATAGCACAAAAAATTATATCAGATGTTTTGTTTTACGCCAAACTTGATCAACTAACCGAATCCTCGTGCGTCGTTCTCAATCCATTTCACGAATCTATACCTAACAATAGTGGCTGTTACCAGCGTCAGAAACAGTTTTACTCACCTTCACCGCCATCAAATTATTCATCGCCATCACCGTCAAGCCAAACTCAATCACCTCATCATACAATTTCACACTTCACTCCATGGCCTCGTTTCCTCACACAGTCGGGCCGCCAACCAATACCATCACCACAGCACCAAACTCAACTGCCGCAGTCACCATCGCCTTATCAATTATCATCAAATCATCACACACAAACAGCCCACCAACCATTACAATCACCACAGAACCAAACTGAACTGTCGAACTCACCATTGCCTCATCAACCAATATTTGACAATGTAGTTACTGTTGATAACAATACCCAATTTTTAGAATACCTTCCCAATGTAAATACCGCAGATGAAAACTTAGGATCGTTGCCTGTAATAGAAGGTCCTGGCGAACTAATGAAAGAGTTTCTAATTGTAAAACGCAAAAAATAAAAAAATTGATTAAATATAATTACATAAATAATTGTTTTATTTACCTTGATATAATGTCTCAAACATTTGTAAACTGCTAGGCATGTTTCTGGAATAATTTGAGACAGAAGCGGTTGCGATATTAAAGTGCTATATTTTAAGTCTTGGTAAGAGTTTCCCGTAGCTAAAAATCTTAATGTAACGACTAATCTCTGTTTAGCAGTCACGCTTTGTCTTAGAACCGTATCTTGCTTTTGTATGTAAGGTGTCACCAAACTCAACAAGTGTTCAAATTGTTCTGCACCTACTCTGAGATAATTCCTTAAATCTCCCGGTTCAAGCATGCTTAGTATTTGCATATTTGAAATCTTTTCACGTAACCGCAAATACTCTTTCACCCAGATCTTTCTCTTCTTTCTTTTTTTAATATTTGTTGTTGCGAGCACGGTTGTCACTGCTACAGCAACTTTTTGAAGTTTCGATAATGACGACGGCATAATGTAAAATGCGACAATACGTTTATCTTTCTAGACATTCGCGTACAAACTGAGTTAGGGCCCAATTCGCAGAGAAGTGTAATAAGCGCCGCACTAACTAGGGTACACGCCCACCCTGCATGCAGGGCCCTAAATATCGGGTGGTCTAATAAGGGTTTATGTAATACTCATGATAGATTGTTGGAATAGCATTGCTTTTGCACAAGCTCATTAAGTCTTTGTACTTTGCTGTAGTTAAAGGCAAAGGCGCATTATAAGCCTTCGAAATGTTGATCGGTAACTCTTGTTCAATATTTTGAGGTCCCTTAGCAGCACGACGAGTAACTGCCCGAAGTGAAACTGCCTTATGTTGAGCTATATCTATAGCCATTTCACTGTCACTCAGAGAATCATATTGAAACTTAATCATATTTGGTAAGTCACTGATATAACAGATGTGCATAATTTTGCTCCAGGAGACTTTCACATTATTGGTATCGTATTCCCAATTATTGTAACACGGCAAAAGTTGTTTAAAATCTAATATCGTGTCTTGATTTACTTCCTTGACTATATAAGGCTCACCATTAGATTTCGCACATCTAATCAAAGTAACCCATTGTTGAGGAACGTAAATAATTTTATTCTTTTTTCCCCGCTCAATAAGTGCATGCATTGCATCGCCCTCTGACTGCGAATGTCCAACTTCGAAAAAGTGGTGATTTATGTTTATATTGAATATTGTGCTAGCATATGCATACATTGCGAATACTGTTCTATTTTTATTCTGACCGCCGCAGAGCTATCAGAATAAAAATTAAACTCCTTGTACCCTTCCTGAACCTTGGTTTTAATGAAGTCGAATACAAAACTACTTATTTCGTTAGATCCTTTGCGTCCGATCGTCTCGTCCCACAAGTAGCAATACCCTTTATGTTTACCCAAATCATACATCGTGAAGTTATAACAAGCTAGTTTTTTTTTATAATAAAAGAGTGTTCAAAATTTTCTGTAAATCGTAGCAAACTGTTACAACAGAACCAGTGCTCGGCTCGCTGTTTGTCGCTATCTTTTAAAGTCCTAACTACATTTTTATTAGCAACATGTAAAGCGTGCTCATATTCTAGCTTAGTTTTGTCAGTCTCAGTTGCATTTTTAAATAAGTCACACCGCGGACATTGATCTTTTTTAGGTTTATTGAAATCTATATTAAAATCTGTCTTAAATATCTCCCTGTACTGTCTTAAGGTCGCAACTACTTGATCAGAATATTTTACATTCATCCATTCTAAATAAAGCTTGTAAAGTATTGGTAAGTTAAGTTGTTCATCTAAATATTGTTTAGATGACCTATTTCACGTAGTGTGAGTCTACTAATGGAATTTGTAAAATATGGTCTCGAACGGATTGTTTAACTTGATCTGGAACAGCATTTTTGCGGGTGCTGTGACTACCTCTTTTATCATTAGAGATAGTACCTGTAGCAGACTTATCTATTTTTTTAAATAGAGTCTGCAACCACATGTCGGTTATAGAGAGGGTGTTTAAAAACATTGTCTTACACGTCCGTATTTCTTGACCACCTATAAACAAATAATACTCGAATGTCCACTGACGCCGACTTGTCGAGGCTGAGCTGGCAATAATTTGTTTTTTTGTGACTCTTTTAACAAATCGGCTAATGTACTCCATTTGTTTATTATGATCCCCTAATTCCCAGAAGTTTTTAAATATTAAATTTCTTTGGTTTTCTGTAATTGCTTCTCGACAGTTACGTGAACATTTAGCACCACAGTCCGGCTTCATGTATTTTTTCGGAATGAATTGCCCTTTCTTGTTTATAAATTCCTCACCTACATTTTTCTTCCTTTTACATATTGAATTTTTCCAGTTTTCTTTATTCAAAAGTCTCTTCCTACCTGGATTAACTTTCTTGGGATATTTCTTTTTTTTATTCGTATTAAAATCGGATGAAGTTTTCGGCTCTTCTTCGTTAGTTTCAATTCCAGTCGCTATTACTATTACGTCACTTTGTTCTTGAGTTGTAGGCTGTTCTTCATCGGTTTGTCTTCCAGCTTCTATTACGTCACTTAGTTCTTGATTTTGCACTAAAATATACAACAGAATTCATTGAATTGCACTTTATTTTTAAAAGCATCGTTTTCTTGTCGTTATTTCAATCAAGTTGACAAAACTTACCAATTTCATGCAAGATATCCTGTATTTGTTGATTATTATAATTATTTATGACGTGATCTTTAATTGATTCTGTATCGGCATCGGGTGTTACAACCGAAGGAACTGAAAAATATTACTTTGTATACAAATAGAAGGTAGTTTGTCGTAATTGACAAAAAAATAATTCAAAGACAACATAGGTACATACATACAAACATTGCAAGTTAAATAAAAGTTTGATTTACGTAAGAGAGTATGAATAACAAAAACATACCGTGGTCTTCAGGCGGTAAATACTCCGAAACTACTGGTGAGTAAATCTCTTCGGTTTCCTTGGAGACTGAGATTTGTTCATTCTGTATTTTAACCGGAGTGCGTTGTCGGAGATTATATTAAAGTCTAATAAATCCTTTCCTAGAAATCAAACCATAATATTAATTCACATTAAAATTACGTTTAGGTAAGTATAATATTAAATATGCTATCATCGACTTATGTAACGAAAAACATCGTGAAGAAACCAGGTCTTAAAGTAAAAATTATGTCTGAAATGGCTAATTATGTATGAGCAAGCGTGGTGATCAACAGCTCATGCCTTCTCTGTAAGAGAAGAGGCCTTTGCCTGCAGTGGGACAATAATAGGCTGGTATTATTATTATTTCATATTTACGCACCCGTCTCTATAAAAGCTACTGGCATTCTCCCTTCAATTGGCATAATATTGTCATCGTTACGGTTAATTAAATTTCCTTCTCCTGAAAACAAAATTGACAAAATTAAATAATATAGGGTCAGGCGGGGTACATATGAGACGAAAAACAAATCTTTTAATTTTTGACGCTATTAAAGATTATTTAGTGAGTCTCCGAACAGATTATATTATAGTTTCCATTGGTATCTTTCACATGATACCATTAAATTGAAGATAGTTGGCCTAGCTATATAGTTTTGTGTACAAAGTATGTGTTTCATTTTTTTCCTCAATAATGGGGTAAATATAAGACACAGAAGTCAAAAAATGAAACAGCTTTAAACTTCTATACCTTACGTGTTTTTCAAATACAGGAGCAATAAGAAGACAGTGGGGTTAAATATAATACGATTTTTTTTATTAAACTCAACAAAAATTTGTTATAAAAAAAATTAACTTGAAAAAACTCAACATACTTTACTCTGCTTACATATAATTTGTTTTTTGGTTTAAATTATTTGATAATCACAACAGCAATCAGCAATTTAATGCAACAATTAAACTTATCTGCATACCGATGACAGTTTAGAGGACGGAAAAAATACAAAACCTTATACAGAATTGACAATTTTTTTTCATCCCACCATCTCGGAAAGAGTATTTTTAATCTTCAGTATCTGAGTGGAAAAGCCGTTTTTATTCTCTAGAGGATAAAGTAAATTGAATTTAGAACATCGTGTGCACTAAGTTTGTGAATTTAAAAAAACATTAAACCTATTTACTGCTACCTCTATGGTGCCGAATATATCATACAACTTTTTTTTAATTTGTTAAAAACTCAGACTCGGAACCTTCTTGGTGTTCTTTTTTCAATTTGCTTTGTACGCGGTTCTTTACGCTACATTTTTTCACTCAATTTAAATAACTGTAGCAACGTTACTTTAAAATTTTCTTAATTATACCTTAGTATTATTTTGTTATAATTTAAAGATTATTCTGTAATACTTACCTGTCATAATGTAGTAATTAATACCTAAACTGAAATAAAAGTGTACCTATCCAGGGACTGATCAAGAGTTCTGACCGCCCTAGGCTAATTTATCAGGACGCGCCCCCTAGGTGCCAGGTGTGTTACGAGTTTACGACGGTCGGACTAAAAAGCAGTATATTAGTTTTGACTTTGCTTACTAATAGGAATAATTTTATCATGGTTCATACTGTCTATAAAAGTTTTCAGATCGAACTGCAAGCGAAAACAACGTTGTCCTTTAACTCTATCTATCTGTCTGTCTGTCTGTCTGTTACGCTTTCACGCTTAAACCACTGAACCGATTTTAATGAAGTTTGGAACAAACATAGGTAATAGGTTAAGAAAGAACATAGGATACTTTTTATCACGAAATTCTTGAATGTTCCCGAGGGCGCACGATATAGCCGAAATCCACGCGGGCGAAGCCGCGGGTGGAACTCTAGTCATTAATAAAAGATGAATGGAATGAGATCATACCAGTGAAACATTATTTCAACTGATTAATTGTTTATTTTAAAAATTATAGTAATTAAGTACAATTATTATTAGTTTATATAAAAGTCCTTTTTCGTGCTTTGGCGTTTGCAAAGTTTTCGACTATTTTTTCAAATTTGATAGTTTGCAGAAAATTACTTTCTATGTACAATAACGAGAGCGCTGCAAGTTTTTGCTGACGGAGTGTGGAGCGCAAGTAATTTTTAACTCTTTTAAGTGCTGAAAAAGACCTTTCGCCGCTGCAGTTGGTAACACTCATTGTCAAAAAAATTCTTAATATTATCTCTACATTCGGGAACAGACATGAAATATTAAAACTCTTTATTAACTGCAACAAACCCTTTGGGGTTCTGGCAGAAATAAAATGCTCGGTCTCGGTGTCAGATTTTAAAAACTGCGCCAAATGGACGCATTCTTCTGCAAAGGTTTCTCCTAAATCAGTGGCATATAGTTGTTGTAACTCCTTTGCTTTGCTTCTAATAAATTCACTGTCGTCTAGTTCATACAGTTTCCATAAGAAACCAAACTTGGTGCTTACTGTATTATAAATAATTTGCCGGTTTTTTAAGTGCACTTTAAGACAGTCAATAGCTGCATAATAATTATCAACGATGAAAGATCGTCTCCCTTCTAACTCAATATGTCCCGTTTGAACTTCATCAAAATGAAATTTTGGTTTCTTTCTTCTTCTTAAATCTTTTTTGTATGTGGTTACTTCGCATCTCTTGATTGCCTCTGATTCAAAATTTTCGAACTCTTTTTCATCACGCAACGTATCAAGATAAGCATGTAACGTCTCATAAAGAGTAACAACGTCAGATAAATCAATAGAACTTGCTTGTAGCTGTGCACTAACGATTTGAAACTTTACGAGCACACAGTTCCAAAAACACAACATTATAGTAATTTCTAGAGTTTTCATTTTTTCTAATATTGCTTTTGCTTCTATTTTGGTCTCTTTACTTTGATTTTTATCTTCGCAAATAGAGTTTAATGCTTCCAAAACTTGTTTGTATGAACTGTATAAGGCTTTGCTTGCATCTGCTCGTGCACTCCATCGAGTTTTTGATAGATTTTTTAGCACTTTCGATTCTTCATCCAATTTGGATACTAAAATTTGCCATCTGCTTGTAGATCCAGAAAAAAAATTGTATAGTTGTTGTTCCAGTGTAAAAAAAGCAGCTGATTCGTCACTACTTTCCGCGGCAGCTGATCCCACAAGTTGGAGAGAATGCGCTGCACAAGGAACAAAAGTAGCCAGATGATTTACAGCTTTAATTCTTGACTGAAGACCTTTGTATTGACCAGACATATTGCTAGCATTATCATAACTTTGGCCACGGCAGTCTTTAATATCAAGTCCCAAAGTTTTATCGATTGTCGTAAGAACAGCTTCCTCCATGTCTTCACCTTTATGACCGCAATTGGGTAAAAATGTGACAAAGCGTTCGACAGGTTCTCCATCAGGCAAAACGTAACGGATAATAAATGTCAACTGATCGGTATGTGAAATATCTGGAGTAGAATCAATGCTAATCGAATAATATTTTGCTTTTTCTATTTCTCCTACAATCGAAAGTCGAACTTCGTCAGCGAGCAGTAATATAAATTCATCGACTATAGAGGATGACAAGTACGATGGAGATCCTCTGCCTTTTTGTCCGAATCTCACCAAATGTTCAGCCATGAAAGGATCAAATTTAGATATAAGCTCAATACAGCCAAGAAAATTTCCGTTTAGTGCAGATCCAATAATTTCATTTTGACCGTGAAATGGAAGCCCACGAGAAGCTAAAAACTTTATTGTTTCTATTACACGTAGTAATACATTTCGCCAATAAGTTATTTCTTCGTTATATTGTTTGACTATTTGGGTATCCAATCGCTGTAAAAGTTTTCCTCTGCATACATACTGTCCCAAACACTTACGATGATCCGGAGAATTGTCATGATCAATTATTAAGTGAGAATTTTTCCAATCGTTAAATCCACTTCTGGCAAATACGGATGTTCCTCCATATAATTTACAAGGACCACAAAACACGTGACCTGTGGATTCTGAGTATACTAACCAGCTTCTCTTCACAATTTCGCCATTAACAAGCTTCATCTCAAACATATTTTTAGATAGAAATCTTTTTTGATTTTTATACTGCCTTTCTGATCGGGAAAAATCTAACTCTTCGTTCTGTTGCAGTCCTTTTTTAGCAATATAATCTCGAAATTCATCGTTGACTTGCCACAGTGCAGGGTCACTTGAGGGAACGGACGACTTTTCTTCTATTATAATTTCGTCTTCACTCCTCACTACTGTAGAGCTAGTGTTGGACGGAGAAACGTGTGAACATTCCGCGGTAGAGGGACCAGGGCAAGAAATCACTGAAGATACTGCAGCATTCTTCACCGTTTCGTTCCTTTCTGTAGAGCTCGTAAAAAATGTTTCAAGTTTACGAGTATGTTTTAAAACATTTTCTATCTTCTTTTCCTTTTCTTTTGCTTTTTTTCTGTATTCTGCTCCACTTGGCTTTTTTACTATCGAACTATTCTCATTAACACTCATAGTCTTAAAAAAACACGGTAACACTAACGATAAAGGACAATAAATATCACCAAAAACGAATACACACGAGCTATAATATGTATGACGGACGAAAAAAGGCAAACATATGAAACGCGACAAAGTATAAACACAGATTACTAAATAGTTACTACGTATAAACTATTAACCGCCGCCGCCGGGGAGTCCCCGCGAGTCGTTGATTTGTTTTTCATGGCGCGCGGTGAGCTGCGCTGTTGCCGCCTCACTCGCTCGACCACCGAACGATTTGAGTGACAAGTCAATGTTGATTTTACGCGCGCTTTTTAAAATTTCAAAATGTTTCGTTAAAATCAGGGACTAGTAAGCTTTTTCAGTTCACAGTTCATTTAGTGTTTTGTCTCAGTCTAGTTGAAAAATGTAGACACGATTTCAGCAGCGCGCCCGCGCCCCCCTAGATCCTCGCGCCCTAGGCTGCAGCCTAATTAGCCTAAGGGTTAATCAGGCCCTGTACCTATCTTGTGATTGTAAACGTTTTTTTTTTTGCATTTAGTCATTTCCTCGCTGAGGTGGAATGAAAAGTTACGTGTTGCACTCGAGTGCAAAGATTTTTCACCTCGTGCTCTTTTGATTCCCTCGCTAACGCTCAGGATTCTAATTTTGAATCACTCGCTGCGCTCGTGATTCAATTTTAGAATCCTTCGCTTGCTCGGTCATCAAAATTGAACACGCGGTTAAAAAGCAACTTTGCACTCTTGTATAACAAATAACTATTTTTTTACTTAAGTTTCAATGAAAAGGAGTAAATTTGAGACATTAACTCGTATATCATTGACAACATTTAGTAGTCAATATGATATTATTCGTAGTCAATGTCGAAAAATTGATCAGCTGTTTCTGCTTCTTTGCTCAAAACTGTCTTCCTTCCTTGCTTGTGTTTAAATTGTGAATTTTCCTCCATAACAACGATTTATCAATTTTATACTTCGTTTCAGCTTCTCTGTATGATAAATCACCCTTTCTTACTTTATCTACCGCTTCTTGCAGCTTTGAGTCACCATAACTTTTGTGTTTTGGCACATATTTGCGAGGCATCTTGCACAATTAATAACAATTACTGTCTTATTATTACACTACACACTGTCTTATATTTTCCCAAATGCACGTCTCATTTTTTACCCGCCAAACAACGCCGATTCCCTGCTAAACGACTGGACGTATAGTAAAACTGCAACCCTCCCGCGCAAGTACGGCTCGCAAGGGATGCGGGGGCTCGGGTGGGGGTCGCGCACGCTTGAATGAGAGGATGCACACGGAAAGTTCGTAGTGCCGAATGTAAAGTTTTCGCGCCAATTTTTTTGGTACTTAACAAAATGTCTTATAAAGAGTACAACCTAATGAGTAACAGGTTTAAAAATTTGTGTCTTAACAGAGTACTTATAAAGCATGTTTTTGAATTCAATAAGGTTCTTTTTAGGTCTTTTTCTACGGAATTACAATCTTGTCTTATTTTTATTCGAAATGTTGGGTGTCTTATATTTACCCCGCCTGACCCTACCTGGCAAATGTGTGCTTAAACTTAAAATAATACTTACAACAAAATGATTGAACGTGGGTACTATGCTTTTCAAGTAGGAATAGGATCGCGAATGACCTTTGATAGCTACTAGCACCACCAAAACTAATGATAGTTGTGAGTGCTGTGACATAACAAAACAGTGCTGGATACTACACTATACTATGGTTTTACATGAGAACTGGATAATCCTATTCTCGTGTAAAACCATTGAACAATATAAGTAGGTAAGTACTATCATTTCTTACCTGCATTGGTTTCCGATAATTCACTTTTAGCTAAAGCTAATTCGATTATCTTACTACGGCGACTCATTTTAAATACACAGAATTACATTAAATACTGTTTTCACACTAAAATAGTCCAAATCACACAATATTCAATGCAAACTACCGCAAATGAACACGTCGTAACTCGCTCACTGCAGCGCGCGCGGGAGGCGGTCGGCGGAATGTAAACAATTACTTTCATCGTAAGTCGATGTAAGTATCATTACTGTTATCCTAACTTGCAAATTTTTGCGGAGAAAATAATCGTAACTTATGTTACAATGATTGGACTGAATTTTTATTCGCTAAGCAAGAATGAAATAGTTGTATTTAAGGTTACGATGAAAGCTTATTTAATAAGTAATAATAATTTCAAAGAACAAGAGTGTATCTTGTATTACAATGTAATACTAGTAATGGCGAGCTTAAACAATGATGATGATGAGGTGTAACTAAATAATACCCTTTTATTAATCTACAGTTGACTCTCACTTACAATGTTTTTACACTATAAAAATCTTTACGTGAAGGAGTTTAGCCGCAGGGGTGAGTGTAAAAAAAATCTGCATTTTTAGTACAACAAGAATATGATTGTAACTCAAAATTGCCCAAACCTGAGTTACGATGTTATTCCTTGCAGGTGTCGATAATTCAATTAATTGACCGTTAGAAGATTCTGAGGATGACGTCTTTAGTGTACTAACACCAGGGGCCCAAGTCTGCTATTTTTATAAATTCGTCATTCCAACACGATACCATTGTCATTTTGCTAAAAGTTCGTAATCTGCTAAATTCATAATGGTCGATCATTGGTTGATCATTGTATTCCACAAACACGATGCTCGTAACGAATTAGGTAAAAGCAATGACTGCACAATGACGTTCTAATGGTAGGTCACTAATCAAAGGAACTGTCAAAATTTTAGCAGATTACCGCCTAAGTCAGTCATTAATTTTTCATTATGTACGAGATTACCAAATTGATGCCATTTCTTTCAATGCAGTGTCAGTGGCTGACCATTGGAAAGTCATAATGACGCCAATAAGTTAGTAGATTATCAAACTTGTCAAAATCAACAATTATGAAATCAATGATAGACCATTCTGACACTATTGCAATAGCAGACTTGAGGCCCAGGTGAAGAAATTAATTACAAATATCCACTAGATGAAGGAAATTGTTTAGGTGGGGATGCTGTCAAAGTTGAAGTCGCTCTTGTTTCTCTTCTTTTCGCTGATACTGAACCACTATCACTTTTCTGAGTGGCAATACTGCGTTTTCTACTGGTGCCTCTCTTAGGTAACTCAGATGTGTTTGGTAATCTGCCCTCTAATCTTGCTGATCTACAACCTAATGGTGATCTCTCTCTCCGGTTTGTCACGAGGCTTGTTAGGATCAATTTTTACGAACTGAATGATATGGTGAGTGATTTGAAATACCTCTCAAAATTATCTGAACGTGATTCCAAAATTAGTTTTATGCAATCATCCCAAAATTGTACTGGTGTTTTATAACGATACAAAACCGTTTTCAACACACTTAATTACTATTTGTGTGATAATTTCTCTGTTTCACTTATCAAAAATATCCTGAGCAGTGCAGTAGTAAATTAAATTCTTTTCCATGATAATATGAACATAAGATACTACATATTTCCCACATTAAGTGAGTGTATGATTTAGAAGTAGTCAAATCCAAACATAAAATACCACCTGGAGAAGTATAATACAGATTCGAAAATATAAGTTCATTTGAGTGTAGGGTTCCTATTGAAAATCCTACATTAAACTTAAAATCATAGACTACAGTTAAATCACACAATGATAAACAATATTCTTCAACATGTGCATAATTGAGGAGTTACTACTTAATCAAAAACCGTTAAATCTGTTTTGTATTTTTTTTCAGAAAATGATAAAAACCTTAAATATAGCATATTGTAATTTGTAGAACAACTTTTTTTTTAATGAAAAACTTATAGTAAAATTACCTATAGACAAGGTAGTGAAATGTTTTCGAAAATGATGATAGTTATTAAGGAGATATTAGGCAAAGAAATATGGAGATAACGGTTTTTGTTCAAGCCGTTTTGGATTTATGGGGTTTAGATCAAGTCAGTCTGGATTTAAAGACATTTGATCCAACCAATTTGGATTTATCGTGTTTGAAATGACTACTTTGGAATTAACAGGATTTGAAAAATAACAATATGTTGAAATAGGTATTTCCTATATCTGCAGATTAAAAGGGTATAATAACGTAAAACAAAAACAAAAGTTCAATTGTTTATTCTTAAATGTTGCAGAAAGTCATTTATTGCAGAAACTAATTAATTAAACCACAGGGGACACCTCAGTTTCCAGACAATCACATAGCTCTTCATCAACCTTAAATTCTTCAATTTCCTGATAATCATCTTCATTACTTTCATCCAGTAAATTTTTGTAGTAATGTAAATTTGGATTTTATTTCATGGCGATCTGAAATATAATTATTAACAGAGTAGTATTCCTAATACACACCGTCTAACATCGCGTTTTTTAGAGATAAAATATTGCAGTTTTTTTTTTTTTTTTAATAGAATTATCCCCGTCGATGGCAACACATGAAATGTCACTTTTCTTTTCGCGCGCATTCTGACATCGCAAGAAAAATTCTCTGTCGTCAAAATATTAATTTAAAATAAGTTTATGATACTCGTTACTAACTTACTACTGCTAAATAACTATGCTATGTGATAGAAAGTGTATAAAGTGCACCATTACGGGAAATCTGAGACGTACTAAGTCCATCGTTAGTGGAAATCTGAGACGGCCGCGGCGCTCATCAACGACACGAAGCACTTTAAGTCCTGACCAACATTGGAAGTACTTAGATTCTGAGGCCTCCCACAACCTTAATGCGTGAGAGTGCCTGGCTTCAACTGACCACCTTGTACGTGATACTGACAGTGTTTTACATAATATGAGCACTTAATGGTGGACAGTAACACTGCTTATTGCATGTGTGCTGCAAACTTGTTAAAGCATTATCTCTCCAGTCGACACGAGATGTCCTCAGCAACGTTACTAGCTGGATGAGAAGCTGCCAGAGAGGCACGAGATGCCCCTAGCTTGTAGCTGTACATAGCTAGCTGGTATGCCCTTGCCACTATTACCCCTCCAGTCGACACGAGATGTCTTCAGCAACGTTAATTCCACGTTACTAGCTGGATGAGAAACTACCAACGCGGCACGAGATGCACTGAGCGATGTAAACCTACATAGCTAATGCTGGTATGTACTCGTCGTAAGAGGTAAGTCCCATTTCTAAGATCTTGGCTAAGATATCGTAAAAAGTTGGTTCTATATGCTTTAATCCATGGGCATGAAGGCTGCGAGACAGCCTTACCTAACCTTGCACATCGTCTGTGTGTTATATATAAACTTGCAAAAGCATTATACTCCCTATAGTGGGATTCCACCCCACTATCTGGATTGTTATCAGCGAGTACGGGATACTCTTAACAACATTGTTTTTATGTTGCTAGCTGGTACATATTTGACATACTGGGTACATGCTCAGCCTTACTTAACCCTGCACATCGTCTGTGCGTTATATATAAACTTACAAAAGCATTATACTCCCTATAGCGAGAGATTCTACCCCGCCAACTGGATTGTTATCAGCGAGTACGGGATACTCTTAACAACATTGATTCTACGTTGCCAGCTGGCACATATTTGACATGGTCGGCACATGCTTAGCACGAGATGCTCATAGCTTTTAAACCAGGACCATGCATGATCTAGCGTCACATCAAGGATGATAATATTATCAAAGCACACCTTGTCTTGACTGATTACCTCTTACCAGCTAATGTTACACATGCCCGCTACGGATATAAACACCAGCTGCAGCCCATTAAAACGCCATTATACTTATAATCATGGCTACACCGCTGAGTTGCTATTTTTAACAAACAAATATACCTAATTAAAAGAAATCACCGTGTACAAGATACTCAGTGATTTACCTAAGCACTAGGTGACTTTGTTATCCTGATACAAATTAATAAATGATATTTATTTCATAAATTAAAAACAATGCAAAATTGTGTAATTTTACACTCATACACTCAAATACTAGTACAAGATACTATGTTAATATGATACAATTGCTGACGACAAATTACTCATGGACCTAACCCCTACAAAGTACCATTCCATGCTCATATTTACCCATAAGGCATATGCCTTACTCCCAGATTCCCCTAAACAGAGGGAACAAGGGATTGACATATTCCAGAAACAAATTGCACTGGTTATCTCTATCATAGGAAAAGCAGTGACTGATCCTATGCTTATGAAGAACATAAGCACAAAACAAACTGTTGACTGACCTGGCCGAAGAAACAAAATACCTGACAATGTCAATGTTCACTTCCACCAAAATAAAACCAGAACAAAAGTAATATCATCTCTAACTGACATGAATTTCTACTTACTCTATTTGATAAACAAAGAGATACATTTAACAAACTCAAGCATACAACTTTATAGCCACAATCAATAACAATTAACCAATAAATATTAAAACCACAAGAAACTCACTCTTATGATAATAAAGAAAACTTACCAGTTCTATTGAAAAACGTAAAACTAGTACAACATGAGCTGATCTGTCATAGTAAACAAAAAAATTCAAACATCCAACATGTCATAGTAAATAAAAAATTAAAACAACTAACTACAATAACAGGAATCACTCAATACTGAAAACAAAATTAATAGTTGTGGTAGACCTTAAAAACAACCCGGCTTATATCTACACTCCAAGACAACAACTCAAACAAAATAGAAAATTCAGTTTCACCCAGAACTTAAAACTATTACTAAGCCCCCCTAGGATAGTGAGAATTCCACCACTTGATTGGCAAAAAATTACAAATATTCCCAGTACTAACTCCAGTACTTAATACTGACAATTTGTACACTATTCAATCATTGTTGTCCAACATACCAAAATAGATTGATGTAAGATCTCATCCTATAGGCCCAACATATCACTCTTACCTGCAAGAACTTTCCCATCACTGGATAACCAATAAAGGTTTCATTACATACATTGTCAGATAACTTCCTTGCATACTTTAACTGTATCGACTAAATTACCATTAGTGAATGACACTTACCGAAACAATATTTCCTAATGATTACTTACTTGACAAATAAAAAGACTGCCATAAATCATAAAAGCATGAAGCATGAAGGGAAATACAGCCTCATGTTGGAAAAAATTCAAAACAAATTTGCTAGGTTTCTTTACCATAAACAGTACGGGGTGTATCCCTTTTATCCTCTGATGTACCCGAGTCTGTTTGTCCTGGGCATGGTCGGGTACACCAGGCTGGCAGTAAGAAGAGACGTCGCGCTGGTCAAGTACGTGGCTCGCGTACTGCTAGGGTTGCTCCACAACCCGGAGGTGCTGGCAGCGCTGCGGCTGCTCGCGCCGGACGGGTGCGTAGGTGCGCGCCGCCGCCCTGCCGCCCTGCTCTGTTAGACGTGCCAGCGGCTAGGACTAACCTACTCAAGTTTACCCCTATGTCACGAGCCGCACGTATTATTAATATTATTACGGTATCGGAGGATATATTTGGGCACAACCTGCCGAAATTCATGCAAATGGCTCAAATAATACTTGAAAGAAGTATGATATTATAATAATAGATATGTAATTATGTATAATTCTTTGGCATTTTGCTTACAGGCTATTTTTATTTTATTTTTTGTAAAAAAAAGTGTTACAGACCTTGTAATTTATAACATCGCCTTGGATGAATCTGTAAAGGTGTTATAATTGTGATATAAATAAAAAAAAAAAAAATAAAAAAAAAAAAAAAATAATACCTAAAGATACTACCATAATGTACTTAAATGCTCGGGATGGCGATGGCTATCTAACACCCGACAAACTTATGTGAATTGCTAGGTTCTACTGCTAAGTCTTTTTTACATGAACCACATGACTTCAAATACCTATGTAAAAGCAAAAGTTAAAGCATTAGCGAACTTAGTCGCATTACATAACATCAGGCCCGTATTTCCCAAAGGGCCAGGCAGAGATGGGTGACCTAACTCAAAGGTTATAAAATGAAATATCTAATTAAACATTCAACCATTCCAACTACTAGCCTGAATACTTAATAGTAGATTTCAGTGATAATTACATCACTAAAATAAAATTGTCAAAGAAACAAAGAGGGGGGGGAGGGGCGCATTGTGATGTGAAGATAAAGTATTGATGGATTGTGATTAGAACATGAACAAGGTCAAGTACCAAATAATCAATGTAGAGAACATGAATGAATTAACTACAAATTATTGCAAACTAAAACTACCTGCTAACTAAGTGCACACTATAGCTAACTATGTAACTCCCTACTTGAACTATATAGGTAACTCATTCCATAATTTAATCTTGGATATAGTATGAGGTCAGAGAAAGAAGTTTCATAATTTTATGCTTCTAAAATGAACCTACTATTTTCGATTAGCTCTACACATGTCAATTATAGTTTTGAACACTTTCACTCTATGTAAATTATGAAAGAAAATTATTTTATTCCGGACACACAGGCAAAATGGTAACAAACATTAAAAAGAGTAAGAGACCTGTGTGAGGCCACAAAGCGAAACTTTGCCAAATTAACCTATTAAACGGTGCTTGTAAAAAACTTAAAATTGACCAAGCATAAAGCTCATTCCGTGCTTGACACACTATTTTCCAAAATAACATCAATAACCAAACTCGTAAGCTAAAGCTGTAAAACCTCCCTACCAGGTCGCTGAATCTGAAAGAAGATGAAATAGTTACACAATTACCCGTGCATAGACCATGTGGGGGGATTGATTAAAGAACATTGCCGCAATGGCGTAGAGGCGTCAAATACATAAGAATCCCTACCAATTCTGATAGATGCTATCCTAGTGACTAATGCTCGGTTACTATAAACAAAACGAATCATTTTGCTTAACAATGGTAGCATTTTATATACCAAACAAATAAATAGATTCTGTGATAGGTACTCCCATATGGGAGGGCCTCCTATGTAGAGCTATGGGGCTTTTTGCCCCATTATCGGTAAAGATACAAGGGTTTGAATTCTAACCAATGAGCCAACGCCCATACTTCGTTGAATACACCGGTTATCGTCAGATCACCGAAGCTAAGCAACACCGGGCGTGATCAGTACTCGGATGGGTGACCGCCTGGAAACACCACGTGACGCGGCCCACAAATTGCAGGAATTAACCATAAATACACAACATCATTATAGAATGGGCTTATCTAAAACAAATACAGAATATCCTAAAAAAAAAAAAAAAAAAAAAAAAAAAAAAAAAAAAAAAAAAAAAAAAAAAAAAAAAACACAGGACAACCAACACATACAGCACCTCAACTTAGAGCTGGAGAGGCACAATGTGGGGTTACTTGCTGTTGATTATGCTTTTATGCTGATTAACAATAGCTTATTATCCCTTAATAACCTAACCTTATAAGGCTAATCGGGGAAATAAAATTACCTATTCAATAAACCAGAATATTTATAATTAGATAATTTACTAACTAGCTGAATTATTGCAGACAACTCTAAACATCTACTCTGTTAATAATTATATTTCAGATCGCCATGAAATAAAATTGTGAATCAAACGAGCTTACCTGTTAAGCGAAGTCTTGATTCTAATTTTATGAATGGCGATCTGAAATATAATTACCCACCCGCCACTAGCTAACAGCCCCAAAGCTGCAATAATTAGTCTACCTAATTCACCTTTCAGGAAAACCTAGTGAATGTAAGTATGTGGAACTACTCTGTACAAAAAACAGAGCCTGTCCCTTATCTTAAAAGGATCTCTAAAATAAGTGACATTTCATGTGTTGCCATCGACGGGGATAATTCTATTTAAAAAAAAAAAAACTGCAATATTTTATCTCTAAAAAACGCGATGTTAGACGTTGTGTATTAGGAATACTACTCTGTTAATAATTATATTTCAGATCGCCATTCATAAAATTAGAATCAAGACTTCGCTTAACAGGTAAGCTCGTTTGATTCACAATTATATTTTCAATCATCTCCGAACTGTGTAACTTAACCCTTTATAAGGCATAAGCATCTAGGGGCGGAAAAATAAAAGTAATTATGGTTTTACATTGTAATGGATGGGTGTTACATGAGTGTCACATGTGTTGGAAGCTTGCCCCATTTAATAAAAATGTGTAAAGATGGTGTGTTCTCCTATAAAAAAAATACAAATTAAACAATAAAATAATTTCGGGCGCTTTGGAGATGCACACAGTATGTTTTAAATAAACAAACTTGCCAGATAGATCACTTCGGAGAGTCAGACTTTTAATCTGCCGGTGGGTAGCTAACTAAAGGAATAAAAGAATGGAACCGCGCGTTTGGTCTATTTTAGCTACTTCCACAGTATTATGTCGTATGGCATTTTACTGTGGGGTCGGGCTGCTGACATTGAATCCATCTTTGTTTTACAAAAAAGAGCTGTCAGAGCCATTTATAATCTACGTCGTCGCGAATCTCTCAGGGAACTATTTAAAAAGATTAATATTATGACGGTACCTTGCCAATTCATTTATTCAAATATTATGTACCTATGTGAGAAAAAATCTACATCTTTTTAATAAAATAAGTGATAGACATAATTTTAATACCAGAAATAAAGATAAAATTCATCAACCATTTTTCAGACTATCTAAAGTAAATACATCTTTTATGGGGTACGGTACTGTGTTAAATGTTAGAACAGAATACCTTGTGATATATTAGAATTAAATGAAAGAAAATTTAAAAACCATATAAAAGTACACTTTGTAAACAAGCATATTACAAATTAGAGGATTATATCCAAGATAAAAATGCTTGGAAACATGCTGGTCCTGCTCCATAGGACAATTCAGAATCTAGACAAAATCGAACTGGTTGCTAATTTAATTGTATATTTTTTTTTTTTTTTTTAACATTTATTTTATTTTATTTTTTGTGATTACTTGAACTCACACACTGACTTATTATTATTAGTATTACTTATTATAATGTTGGAAATATAGTATAATTTTACAATGTTTGTAAGTATGTGAGCACCATGCATCTATCACATAATTATGTCATTCCTTAATTTTTCATTCTTTTTACCTATCGTGGTATAGTAATCTTATTCTAGGTGCATTGTCTTCACATATAATTATATAATTAGTGTATACAAGATATAATGATTTTTTTAAAAGAGTAATGGTGGAGATTCTTGCCCATTCTTCTCCATACGAAAACTACCTTTTGGAATGGGCGACTAGAATCAGTTTTATTATTTTTTGTAAAGTTTGACGTTCAAAAGTGCCTTTTTGTGCCTAATTGAAATAAAATATTTGACTTTGACTTTGGAATTTCCTTTGCTAATACCTTGTTTAATTAACTGCCAGTAGCTTCAGAGTAATTATGAACTTAAATATAAAATATTATAGTTACAGTTAGGTAGTATTACTATTATTTATTTTATATTATTAATGATTCTACATTAAATTATTGATTTTACAATATTATTATTATTGCATCTTTGTTGATAAAAAGGTAGGTAATGAAAAAAATGGATTAAATTAAACCTTCAGGAACGTGGCGTTGAAGGTAGGGAAAAAATCCCTTTAAGAAATAAAGTGTAGAAATACCGTAGAGATGTATTCTGTAGAAATAGACCAAGAAAAAGAAAAAAGACGCCGGGGTCGATAGTCCAGCGTCTTTTCCAACAAATGGCAAATCTAAGTGCACCACAAAATTCATCCGGAATTTTCGTCGCAAAGTCTGAACGTCATAATTGACAGCTCCCACCAAACATCAAAGACAATTGATGACAACAAAAAAAACGTTCTGATATCGACTAACTGACGAGAAGCATGTAACGATATTTTAAACTCGTTACATTACATCCCTACCCGAAAAAATAAAAGAGCAATTTCTTTTATGCTAAAAAATAAACAAGGCAAAACAAAAAGATTACAAAAAATAGGAAATATAAAGTCCAAAAACAACAAATAAAAACACCCTATAAAAGAATAGGATGATAAGACCGCAAGGAAGATATCCGCTGTCTAATAACCAAATAAAAAAAACTACTAAATAAAAAAAATAGTTTCTATGACTATTTCTTAAAATAACATGCATATAAAAACAAATAAGTCAAGCAGAATAGTCGCTGAACAATATTGTATAAGACTACAACAAGAGTATACTGAATTGAGTACGGTTAGGCACCATAGCCACCGACTAACATGTATAACTCTAAAAACAAACAAAAAATACCAATTTGAGTTCGGTTATGCACCATAGCCACCGACTAACAAGTATATAACACGATAAAAATATTAATTTGAGTACAGTTAGGCGCAATTGCCGCTGTCTAACGAGAATAATCCAAAAATGTCTATATGAGTGCAGTTAGGCACCATCGCCACTGACTTACAAGAACGAATTATAACTGTGACACAGTTTAAAATCTCCACATCCCTAAAGATGCAAAAATATAAAGAAGAATGTTGTGATCGGCAATACTCCACCAATTTTCCGAGCACAAACACCTTCGAAAATAAATGCATATTGTGATCGGCTCAACACCACCAATATCCCGAGCACAATAGCAGAAAAAGACGTGCATATTGTGATCGGCTCAACACCACTAACATCCCGAGCACAATAGCAGAACAAGAAATGCATCCTGTGATCGGCGCAACACTACCAACATCCCGAGCACAGAAGTAAAAAAAAACAACGAATCAAGGAAAAAAATATACCGAGATCCGTAAAAAAGTAGGTTAACCTCTACAAGTGAAAACAAAGTGTACACAAGCAGTGGGTAACAACTAAGAAATTTTATACAAGAATGTATACATAAAAATCGTATACAAGACTGTATAAAAGAATAATAATAATAAGATATGTATAAAAATATTAATATTAATAAAATACATATACAAATAATAATAATAAGATCCTTTGATATGAGAAACGTATTCGTGTGGGTAGAAAAAGTTATTAAAAGGTCCTAAGTTGTATTTTAGAAAGTTAAGAAATCAAATTCAATAAATTTATAAGAAGTTAACTAACATACACTCTCATTCAAACCACCGATAACCTATCATCCATCCCATCATACATCACACTGTCATAAGTGGCCTTCAAACAAAATTATCAAAATCAAGACTTGTACTTGGAAACCAAATTAAAATTTAATTATATCCTTAACATGATAACGACCAGTGGTATCCTTATTAAGGTCTTTCAGATTATAAACATTATCAGAGATATTTTCGATAATTTTACATTTAATAAACTTAGGAGCAAGTTTTGCTGAAAAATAAGTAGGTGCATGAGATTGAACGAAACTCCTTCTCCACACGACATCACCCACATCAAAAGAAATGACTTTGCGACCTTTATTATAATAGCGAGCATTACGCTGATAAGCTTTTAATAAATGAGTTTGAACTTTAACAAAAATCTCACTAAGTGAATTAAGAGAATCAGCATAGTGAGTTCTATTGGAAACTTCCAGTTCATCTAAATTATCAATAGAGTCACTTAAACGATGTAAAGAAGCATCAAAAACAAGTTCCCTTCCAAACGTCAAAAAATTAGGTGTGAAATCTGTGGCTAGATTCACACTATTATTCAAAGCTAGTTGAACATGAAGTAAATATTTAGACCAAGTTCTATAATCATCTTTAACAAAACAAGCTATGCAAGTTTCAACAGTTTTATTATATCTCTCAACTGTATTGTTTTGAGGCGTGTATAAAGTATTATAAAATATTTTTGTGATATTATAACCTTTCAAAAATTCTACGAAATGTTTAGTGAATTGTGTACCATTGTCACAAACAATTATTTTAGGACAACCAAATTTAAGAAATATTTCTTTTTCAAAAAGTTTATTTATTACTCTAGTAGTAGCATTTATCATAGGTAAAATCCAGCAGTATTTAGTAAACACATCAACAACCGAGAGAATATATGTATGTCCAGAATAAGCTTTAGGTAATATATGTACCTATAATATCAACTGAAAGCATTACCATAGGTCGATCAACTTTTTTAGGGTTAACCATAATACCAAAAGGAGGTTGTGTGGTATGTTTATAAGCTTTACAAGTATCACAAGCTAGAATATATTTTTGAACATCATTAAACATCCCTTTCCAAAAATAGTGTTGTTTTAATTTATTTAAAGTCTTATGGATACCAAGATGACCAGAATTAATGTCATCATGATTAGAACGAATTGTATCTAAAATATGTTCTTTAGGAATAACTATTTTCCAATTAAGATTACTATTAGGATCAAACTTACTTTTACAAAATTTATATAAGGTTTTATTTTCTACTCTAAAGTTCTTATATCTGCAAGGAGACTTTTGACAATTAATAAATACTTTTTTATACCAAGGATCATAAATATCATCATCTGGCAAAACTAAATTATTTTGAGAGATTTCTATAGCGGCGACTTCAATACGAGATAAAGCATCTGGAACTAAATGTAAAGATCTTTTTTTATGAACTATATCAAAAGTAAATTGAGAAATTCTAGCAGCCCAACGTGCTAAGCGTCCTCTAGGATTGCTAAGACCTAAAAGCCATTTTAAACTAGCATGATCAGTTATTACAGTAAACTTCATTCCTTCAATATAAGATCAGCAGCCTAATTGCGCAACACATTTTATTTTTGATATCAAAATTCAAAATTCAAAAGTCATTTATTCAAACTAGGCTGAGAATCAGCACTTTTCGAACGTCAAAATTACATAAGACAGTCCCCCAAAACGCCCACCCTTCACCACTTCCTAGTGCTTTTGCTGGGAAGAAGAAGTGGCGCAACAAACTCCCCAGCAGCACAGCTGTCTGTTCAGTTAGAAAAAAAATAAAAAATGATTCTATACAACAGTATGCAAGACAATTTACAATATGCAAAAAATAATTTAAATTAAATAGCTATAATTAATAGCCATATGACAGCTAGCACACGCCAATATACCAACCAAAAGCATCGAGAACTATACTCAAGCAGAAATAAAAATAACTAAAAGTAAACAATATCTAAAAAAAAAAGAAAAAGCCTCCAGGCATAAAGGGCGTGCCCGCTTACATATAGCTGTAACTAGAAGTTACAATTGATAAACTAGGACCATCGAGGTAAAATAAATAATTGTCGAGGTCGATAGCTAACCACATATTGCAATACAACTCATAAAAAAAACATTGTAATGAGTAGATTATGTCAGCACTAAATTAAAATAAAATTAAAATAAATTGACTTATAAAGTAAAATTATAAACAATTATATAAACTCATATAACCTGTCAGTAGGTAAACTAATTCTGGAGAAAGAACATTTAAACATTGTCTTGAGTTAATCACAGCGACCATCTATTCTTATCATTTAAGTAGTCGTTGATAGAATAGTATGCCTTTGAACAAAGGTTGGACTTTAATTTAGTTTTAAACGCATTAAAAGGCAAATCTAGCAAAGAAGAGGGTAGCTTGTTATAAAAGGTTATACCAAGCCCAACAGATGAGTTATGAACCTTATGAAGCCGGTGAAAGGGAGCACGTAGTTTATCCTTACTTCTTGTGTTAACATTGTGAATATCACTGTTTTTAGTGTATAAGTGTATATTTTGCCTAATATATAAGATGTTGGCGAAGATGAATTGTGATGCCACCGTGAGAATACCGATATCTTTGAAAAAATCTCTTAGAGAAACTCTGGCACCTAGCTGGTAAATTGCTCGAATAGCTCGTTTTTGGAGGACAAATATATTTTGAATATCTGCAGCTTTGCCCCACAGCAGAATACCATAGGACATAACGCTATGAAAATAACTAAAATAGACTAACCGAGCTGTATCAACGTCAGTGTATTGTCTTACTTTTCTGACGGCGTAGGCGGCCGAACTGAGCCTTCCCGCTAGGCTCGATATATGTTGGCCCCACTGAAGTTTGGCATCTACTGTTATGCCCAGAAAAACTGCCGAGTTTACAGTTTCAAGCACCTCTTTATCTAAGACGATGTTGGGTCCTAGATTTCTAACATTTGGAAGGGCAAACTTTACACATTTCGTTTTTTTGGCATTGAGAACTAGGTTATTTGTCGTAAACCAATCCGTAACCATTGATAGTGCACTGTTTACATCGTCAAAATCTTGTCTATTCCTGTCTACTTTAAAAATAAGAGAAGTATCATCTGCAAACAGTACAACTTCACAGATACCCTTTAAATAGAATGGTAAGTCATTGATATATACTAAGAACAAGAATGGACCCAGTATTGAGCCTTGAGGTACACCTAACTGAACTGGTAGCCCGGAAGATTTTACACCATCAACATCTACACATTGCGACCTATTATTTAAATATGAATTTAAAACGTTGAGAGCTTCGTTTAGCACACCATAATGACGCAGTTTACGCAAAAGCGTGTCATGGTGCACGCAATCAAAGGCTTTGGAGAGATCACAGAAAACTCCAATAGCATTTTGAGAGTTCTCCCATGCGTTAAATATGTGTTTCAGGAGAGCAACACCCGCATCTGTAGTCGAACGACCCTTTGTAAAGCCATATTGTTCATTATGAAGGAGGCTATTTAAATTAAAATGTCTTAGCAACTGCTTGAGTATTAACTTTTCAAATATTTTGCTGAATGCTGGTAAAATAGAAATAGGCCTGAAATTGCCAACGTCATTTTTATTACCTGATTTAAATAATGGTATAACTTTACTACTCTTCATGAGGTCAGGAAAAGTTCCTAAATCAACACATTTATTAAAAGTAACAGCTAGATAGGGGGCTACGATGTCTATTATATTACTCAAAAGTTTAATGGAGATTCCCCAGTAATCACCAGTGTTTTTAGACTTGAGTGTGTTGAAAACATTAACTACATCACGAGGCGTTACATGTTCGAAGCTAAATAAGCGACTACTTTTGGACACACTACTAAACAAAAGGTTTTCAGCTTTAGATGGGGACGAATTTAAGGAGCGAGTCGTAGTTATAGGTATGTTGGCAAAAAACTCATTAAACGCCTCAGCTACGTCAGCTGCTTTAGTAACTAATTTATTATCGACCATAATCTCAAGTTGTTTATCAATTCCGAATCGAAACCAAGTCCACTTGAGGTTTGCGGCCGCGGCTCGCAATTACGTCAGAGCGTTCGAGCTTCGACAAAAAACGTCGCCCCGTCGCGCGCGGGTCGGACGGGTTCACAGATTATTTTTTTGTTGGCGTGTTGTAATCAATAGACACTTCAAGTAATTTTTTTGTTCAAGCTTATGAAAGACCCTTTCAAGTGGTGTCAAGTGTTTGTCTGTATTTCGTTTGTAATTTATTATACTTAGCGTTAAACATTGACTATAGTTGAAAAAAACAATATGTGAACTTTAAAAATTATTATTTCAAAAAGTAATTCGATACCATATATATTTTATGTGTTTTATTGGTGGAAGGGTTCTATTTACGTACGAAAAAAAATTAAAAAACATACTTGATAGTATTAAATATTGATTTACAGGCATTAGCAGGTCAGCTATCTAATTACGCAACACATTTTCAATAAAATTCGAGTGGAATTGATATCATTAAACTGGAAATTGAAAAATTTGACAGCTTTCGTATTACGTAACTCTAAAATTTTTGATATCAACTGCAGTCTGAATGAGACGCTAAAGAGTGAACGATACGCGTCTAAAAAGGCTATAACTGGAATTACGTAACCATTTTGACAGCGCTGAATTGGTTTAGAATCAACGAGTAATTTGTTTCTTCTGTCAGTTTTATTAGAAGGCAATGTACTCCTCGCATTTGATTTTCTTTGTAATATTTTTGGGATTTACTCGTATAATCTCCTTAATTATTACGAAATTATGTAAGTGAACATCGTTTTAATAAATTGTGAATGTGTTTTTGTGTAAAACCTCAATGATAAATCAATAATAGTGATATATTAAAATAATATCGAAGCGGTCGATAAATTAATAATATTGTGAAAATTATCCGCCCATAAGACGACCCACTGACCAAGTTCTCTTCTGTTACAACCTACTAAAGATATATTATTATGATATTTCAGAAACGAGGTATTATAATGAAAGACGAATTCGTACCTCGTACTGTACCTATCCATTGTACTGAGCATAGAAGACAGTGGATTATGTAAGGAAGGACATCAATGAACATACCACACCACCATCTAAGGTACATAAGTAATAACAATATTATTTTATTTCTAAGTTGAACATTGAATGTGTGTTTAGCACAATGTTTTATTTATTTAAACATACATACGTGATATGTTGGTGACTACGAAATGCAACATAAACTTTCATACATTTAATAAAGTCATTGAACCTAATAATTGTTGTATTCATTGAAGTGTTTAAGGGAGAGGCCAATTAGAATTTATTTTGTGGATGGATGTAATGGATCTTGGAATATACATAATATAGAAGATTTACTTAATTTTTTTTTTTTTTCAGTGGTCAGGCTCAACTTCATTATTGAGGAAAAGTATAAACTCTCATGCGCTTACAGCAAGAATTAGCAAGCAGTACATACATAATCCATGATGAATTCCACAGGAATACATTAAATTTCACTAATCCATACAATATATTTTCCAATTTCTTTTTGCCCTATGTGTAAATATTTCATAAATGTGATTATAGGCTATTGTCAGTTATTGTTTGCTTTGTTTACCATAATTTATTTCGCTCTATTTACTGAACCTAATGAAAATACATACATAATATCACTGTTTCTCCGAAGAGTTGGGCAGAGGTTTGCCTGTACACACACATTTCACCAGTTATGTTTAAGTCCCATGTAATAGGGGACGAGCCTATTGCCATCAACCGGGCACTACTAAGAAATTCCAGGTGGAAAAACCCAATAACACTATGCCCAACCCAGGCATCGAACCCAGGACCTCATACTCAGCAGTAGCTCTTGCGACCCCTAGACCAAAGACAAAGAGACATAATTTTATTAATTGTTGTGTTAATGAAAAAAAAAACTTCAATTCTTACATATTTTATAATAAGTTATTTTTTTTTGTAGTTTACACTGTTATCATTATCAATTAACAAAATAGGAACATACATTTATATTACTGTCATTCAAGACTCAACAGTTTTCTCAAACAACAATTATATTTCAAGAACTATCTTCAGTTTCTAAGTAGCAACGCAGCAGGTGCCTTCATTCATGCTGCCTTCATGTCTTCGTAGGTGAAACTCCCCAGGAACTCTACAGTTTTAAAACAAAATCATATTATTTTCTGCTCAAATAAAGTACTTAAACATTATGGGGTTTATTTATAAACGTTACTTAAAGTTAAGTAATGATTAGCAACTGTATAACCATAAATTTTTGACATTTGAACGTCATTTAACTTCAAGCAATGTTTATAAATAAACCCTGTGGCAAAGTAAAGTAGGCATTCATTGGGCCCATGGCTGGACAAAAGCCATTAGCCTAGTTATTGCTGCTGTTTGTATAATTTATTCTTTACTTAGGGCTGATTTTTCAATGTCCAGATATTTTGTAATACTAAATTATGTAAACATTAGTTAGGTATAAGTACATAAAATATAATTATGATGTAGAAAGTTCGGCCAAGGAAATAAATATTCATAACTTTATTATAAAGTAAGTTGCCTCACTTGATTCTTAACTATGTGACTAAAAGCTTACATTTTCATTCACAGCATTTTTGCCATCTAGCCATCCAACTTCTTTGTTAGGAAATTAAGAAGATTCATGTTGGGTAGTGTTCCATTCACGTATTTTCAGCTCTAGCACCGTCTGTGAAAATATTATGAATATGTTTTGTAGTTAGGTTAGTGGTTACTATAGTTTATTTCAGCATGTAGGTACTTATGTACAAAAATATCAATTAACAATTTCAGTTAGAATGTGAGGTTGACGGACAGAGGGACTCACGTTATTCCTATTTATATTGGGTTACTTACTTGTAGTGATAATCTCGACGTATTTTTCGCTATTGAGCAAAACAGTATTGATTTAATGAGAGAATTTTCCAGTTCATCCGGCTTACACAAGCCACAAGAAAAATGTTCCAAAACTGCCTAACATAGGCCCACGTTTCATATAGGATATTAAATTATAATTTGTAAATATAATACAATTTTGTGTTGTTCTCAGTGTTGCCATTTTTTTTCCCCGAGTGCTATAAAAAGAAATAAGATGAGACATTTTTTATAATCCGTTCAACCGATTTTGACTTCTATTGCGTTGGTGACATGACAAATGGCAGCTTCAGTAAACACTTGGTATTGTAACCACTTTTTTGCTTTTAAAGTTCAACCGAACACGAAACGGTTTATTTAAATGTGTAATCTTATTTCAAATAGAGTATAGTTTAGTCACAATTTTTTTAATTTTATTTTTCTGTTACTGACATTCGGTCGCTGTTTTGGAGGTCCATTTGAAAATTTGAGAATGAAAATAAAACAAAAGGTCAAAGTATTTTTTTAAACATCATCCAACTTAATCTACAATAATTAATGAAAAAGTTAGTGAAGATGTTTGAATGTTTGTTAGATCTATACATAACTTAGGCATAACGGCAGATTTTTTTTACCCCGGTAGTATATATTTTCCCGTGAAATATTATTAGAAATGATTTCGTTTTGCGATCACTACTCGGGCGGAGCCTCTGATTGGTTTCAACATATTCACACATCATGGTGAACAGTTTTGCCAAAACAGCGTTCGAATCTGCAGTGGTTTCGGCATTTGAAAGAAATACATCGTAAAATTACTGACACAGGTTTTAGACAAACAATAAAACATGCCATTATCTTGTTATTTTAATATTTTCTCGAGTCAGTTTTAGTAATTGATTGTATTGTTTTCTACAAATTGAATTAAACTAACCACTAGACAAAACCACCAGCCACTAAAAGCAACCCGCAATTTCAAGCAATTTCTTCGCCAGTAGGGGTGTCCAAACCCCCAGGTTTAGTGGAAATCCCACTAAGATGACAACACTGCTTTTCTACGATTTTGTCATTGGCTACAGATAAAAAAAACCGGGGAAAGGAAACGTTTTGTTATGTATTTCAATTATGGTAGTTTTTGGTAGAAAGTGTTTTAAAAAATGGTTTTTAATTTTTCGGCAATCATTGTACATTTTCATTTATAAGCACTATTATAGCATCAGTTATAATTAAAACAAAATTAAATTAAAGCACAATAATTTGGAAATTAATCATGCCTTTAGGTGGAACAAAACATATAAATCAAAGACGTATAGCCGTTTTATAAGAACAACCCTATACAATTTCGGTCGATTGGTAAAAAATGTTTATCGTAATTCCAATTATGGCATGCGATCTAAATTGGACTTGGTTTCGATTCGGAATTGATATCAAAAATTAAATGTGTTGCGCAATTAGGCTGCAGGTTTTGTTGCCGACGGTGAATAAATAATCACTTAAATTAAATAATTTATTACTACTATAATTTTTCACTTAAATTAAAAATATTGGTACTATCTGAAAGAGAATGTAATAATGTAATTTACATGTAAGTATTATGCTGCTAGGTTTATACAATATAGTAAAATATGGAATTGAATGAAGGAAGAAGAAGGAAGAACCGCCATCAAAATTTGGTTTTTTTGGGGTTAACTTGAACAAAACATGTAATTTTGACTTCAATCTACTATTTTTTGTATATATTTTGGCTGAAAACTATTGTCGAGTAAATATTCAATGCGATAACTATTACTTTAGATACGGAACAGGTCTTAAAATTTTATAATTAATAAAGTATTCCGACAAAATTCTAAAACCGGTACAAGCACACGTAAAACCACTCATAATTTGAAATATACTTACCTTCAGGTTAAAACCCGGTTGCACACATATAGTCTGTATTATAATTACCCATTTTATCAGTAGTTTAATCAAAAATACTCACCAATTCGTAATTAAATTCGCAGCGGTCGCAACGGCATTGTATTATATTTACAAATTTTAATTATATCCTATACGAAACGTGGGCCTATGTTAGGCAGTTTTGGAACATTTTTCTTGTGGCTTGTGTAAGCCGGATGAACTGGAAAATTCTCTCATTAAATCAATACTGTTTTGCTCAATAGCGAAAAATACGTCGAGATTATCACTACAAGTAAGTAACCCAATATAAATAGGAATAACGTGAGTCCCTATGTCCGTCAACCTCACATTCTAACTGAAATTGTTAATTGATATTTTTGTACATAAGTACCTACATGCTGAAATAAACTATAGTAACTACAAAACATATTCATAATATTTTCACAGACGGTGCTAGAGCTGAAAATACATGAATGGAACACTACCCAACATGAATCTTCTTAATTTCCTAACAAAGAAGTTGGATGGCTAGATGGCAAAAATGCTGTGAATGAAAATGTAAGCTTTTAGTCACATAGTTAAGAATCAAGCGAGGCAACTTACTTGATAATAAAATTATGAATATTTATTTCCTTGGCCGAACTTTCTACATCATAATTATATTTTTATGTATACCTAACTAATGTTTACATAATTTAGTATTACAAAATATCTGGACATTGAAAAATCAGCCCTAAGTAAAGAAGAAATTATACAAACAGCAGCAATAACTAGGCTAATGGCTTTTGTCCAGCCATGGGCCCAATGAATGCCTACTTTACTTTGCCACAGGGTTTATTTATAAACATTTCTTAAAGTTAAATGACGTTCAAATGTCAAAAATGTATGGTTATACAGTTGCTAATCATTACTTAACTTTAAGTAACGTTTATAAATAAACCCCATAATGTTTAAGTACTTTATTTGAGCAGAAAATAATATGTTTTTGTTTTATAACTGTAGAGTTCCTGGGGAGTTTCACCTACGAAGACATGCAAGGCAGCATGAATGAAGGCACCTGCTGCGTTGCTACTTAGAAACTGAAGATAGTTCTTGAAATATAATTGTTGTTTTAGAAAACTGTTGAGTCTTGAATGACAGTAATATAAATGTATGTTCCTATTTTGTTAATTGATAATGATAACAGTGTAAACTACAAATAAAAATAACTTATTATGAAATATTTAAGAATTGAAGTTTTTTTTTTCATTAACACAACATTAATAAAATTATGTCTCGTTGGTCTAGGGGTCTCGCAAGAGCTACTGCTGAGTATGAGGTCCTGGGTTCGATGCCTGGGTTGGGCATAGTGTTATTGGGTTTTTCCACCTGGAATTTCTTAGTAGTGCCCGGTTGATGGCAATAGGCTCGTCCCCTATTACATGGGACTTAAACATAACTGGTGAAATGTGTGTGCAGGCAAACCTCTGCCCAACTCATCGGAGAAACAGCGATATTATGTATGTATTTTCATTAGGTTCAGTAAATAGAGCGAAATAAATTATGGTAAACAAAGCAAACAATAACTGACAATAGCCTTTATTCACATTTATGAAATATTTACACATGGGGCAAAAAGAAATTGGAAAATATATTGTAAGGATTAGTGAAATTTAATGTATTCCTGTGGAATTCATCATGGATTATGTATGTACTGCTTGCTAATTCTTGCTTTAAGCGCATGAGAGTTTATACTTTTCCTCAATAATGAAGTTGAGCCTGACACCTGAAAAAAAAAAAGAATTTAAGTAAATCTTCTATATTATGTATATTCCATGATCCATTACATCCATCCACAAAATAAATTCTAATTGGCCTCTCCCTTAAACACTTCAATGAATACAACAATTATTAGGTTCAATGACTTTATTAAATGTATGAAAGTTTATGTTTGATGGTGCATTTCGTAGTCACCAACATAACACATAAGTATGTTTAAATAAATAAAACATTGTGCTAAACACACATTCAATGTTCAACACTTGGAAATAAAATAATATTGTTATTACTTATGTACCTTAGATGGTGGTGTGGTATGTTCATTGATGTCCTTACATAATCCACTGTCTTCTATGCTCAGTACAATGGATACAGTACGAGGTACGAATTTGTCTTTCAATAAAATACCTCGTTTCTGAAATATCATAATATATATCTTTAGTAGGTTGTAACAGAAGAGAACTTGGTCAGTGGGTCGTCTTATGGGCGGATAATTTTCACAATATTATTAATTTATCGGCCGCTTCGATATTATTTTAATATATCACTATTATTGATTTATCATTGAGGTTTTACACAAAAACACATTCACAATTTATTAAAACGATGTTCACTTACATAATTTCGTAATAATTAAGGAGATTATACGAGTAAATCCCAAAATACACTCGAGAGCAATGAATCCGGGTCACTTAAAGAATCCTAAAAATCTCGGAAACTAAAAATGCTAGGTTAATGCAATAAATTGTATTTAATAGACAATGTAATACTCCTTAAATGAAGGTATTAAAACTTCTTAGTTATTGTAAAGTTATATCATAAAAAAATCAAATTTGAAAAAGGGCCACTTTCGAAGATGGAACTACGAAATTACAACATTTGGTTTTGCTTTTGTTTGTAATCTGTCATTTATGTGGGTACATAAACCATGTTGATAGTGCTCTATATTCATTATTCAAGCTGAAATTATGTCGCTTACGCCTGAAGAATGCACCAGAATACTTACAATGCTGGAAACCGGCCGGAGTGAGCGCGATACAGCCAGGACTGTCGGTGTGTCGCTGTCAACAGTACAAAGAGTTCTCCGACGTTACGAAGAAACTGGTTCTAACCTACGCAGACCAGGAACGGGCAGAACCAGGTGTACCACAGCACGAGAAGACCGATACTTGGTGAACACCATGCTTCGAAATCGCTTTCTTACAGGAACTGAACTCACAAATCAGTTTCGACGCCTCGGAGGAAGTAACCCAAGTGCATGGACAGTAAGACGTCGGCTTGCTGAATCTAACTTAAAACCCCTTAGACCTGCAAACGGCCCTAAACTGGAGCGTGGGCATCGTATTTCAAGACTAAGATATGCCCAGAGCCACGTAAATTGGAGTATTGAAGATTGGTCAAAAGTTATGTTCTCCGACGAATCAAAATTTATGCTCTACAAGCACGATGGAAGACACAGAGTGTATCGAAGACCAGGGGAAAGATTCAAGCAAGCATGCATCGAAGAAAAAGTAGCCTACGGTGGTGGGTCTGTACTTGTGTGGGCCGGAATTTCTTCTGAAAGTCGCACAGAGCTGGTGATCATAGAAAACGGCTCTTTAACTAGCGAAAGATATTTGGAAGAAATCCTCAATGATCACGTTGGTCCATTTATGGTCAATTTAGGTGAGGATGCTATATTTATGCATGACAATGCCCGACCTCATACAGGTAGGATTGTGAATGACTACCTTCAAGAGATGAACATTACTCGTATGGAGTGGCCAGCGCGCAGCCCGGATATCAACCCGATCGAGCATGCTTGGGACGAGCTAGGCAGATGCGTAAAACAACGAAACCCTCCCCCAATCACGCTTCGTGAGCTCAAAATTGCTCTCACAGAGGAATGGGAGAATATTCCCCAAAATCGTATAAGGAACTTGGTGTACAGCATGCCAAACCACGTAAACGCAGTAATGGAAGCACGAGGAGGCAATACGAAGTATTAAAATTCAAGAAAATCGTAATAAAGTTCAAAAATTTCATGTTTCCTATTTTTGTTTTAAGGAGAGATCAGCAGTTTTTTTCTTTATGTAATTTTGGTTAATAAAATGTATGGTGACTCATATTTTTTTTACTTTCATTTAAGGAGTATTAATTGTCTATTAAATACAATTTATTGCATTAACCTATCATTTTTAGTTTCCGAGATTTTTAACATTCTTTAAGTGACCCGGATTCATTGCTCTCGAGTGTATTACAAAGAAAATCAAATGCGAGGAGTACATTGCCTTCTATTATAACTGACAGAAGAAACAAATTACTCGTTGATTTTAACCAATTCAGCGCTGTCAAAATGGTTACGTAATTCTAGTTATAGCCTTTTTAGACGCGTATCGTTCACTCTTTAGCGTCTCATTCAGACTGCAGTTGATATCAAAAATTTTAGAGTTACGTAATACGAAAGCTATCAAATTTTTCAATTTCCAGTTTAAATGATATCAATTCCACTCAAATTTGTATTGAAAATGTGTTGCGTAATTAGATAGCTGAAATGTTCTATTGAAGCTAAAATAGCAAGTAATTCACGTTCTGTGGTACTATAATTGCAGAAGCTAAATTATTTTTTAATAATAATTGCAGAAGCTAAATTCTTTTGAATATGTTCATTAACCAAAACATTCATGGAATAAAACGAAGGCAAAGCGTGCATCGCAAAAGCTGAAGAAGAGTGTGCAATTCTGTCATTATGATCAAAAGGAAGTGGTACTTCTGTCAAATTAATCATGTCAGGAGCAACAGGTGTAACATTAGGAACTGTGCATGCACCATCAGATTCCATGTTATCCTTAGCAAGAGGCAGAGGAGATTGATCTTCTTTATCCATTATGAATAAACAATACGATAAGAAAATCAGGCAGGATGTTGTACCCCATTATTATAAAAATACCCAAGAAAGCCTTCAGTTCCTTTTTATCTAATTGTGTCCAATTTGCATCATTCTTCTGTTCTGCATAATCAGTAAAATATTTTTCAAACAAACTCACAGGTCTAATACGGCTGCTAAACATATTTTCGGGCTGCAATGGAATTTCATGGTAAATGCTAGGGTCCGGTCGAAAGATGGTCCACTTAGTCTTTTTCCATGTTTCCTCTTCGCCATCTGAATCGTCAGTTTCTGAATCTGAATGGGTATTATCTACTGGAGATGCTGATCTTGAAGTAGTCTGCTGCGTACTAGTAGAACTGGGTAAAGCTTGGGAACTTGTTTCTCGTGTAGGGCGATTATTTTGAATAGAAGGTTGAAATTCAAAGGATTCTGGGCTATCTGCATGAGTATTATCTACTGGTAATTCTGGTCTTGTCCTTGAAGTCTGCTGCGTACCAGAGGAACTGGGTAAATCAAGGGCTCTTGCTACTCGTCTAGGACGATCAATTTCGACTGATGCTTTAGGTTGACATTCAACAGAGGGTTGAATTTCAAGGGATGCTGGGCTGTTAGGTAGATCGGGTGTAGGTGGTAAAGGTCTCCATCGTTAGGCTCATCAAAGTTTTCTAAGATACTTAGAAGTTTAGCGGTACATAAGTGGATAGTCTTTTCATCAGATTCTAAATTGTCATCTGACACTTCGGGATCGTCGGGTAAACCATAAAGCTCATTTAATGCGTTGATTATATCCAAATCTTGTAGTATCTGTCTACTCATTTTCGAACCAATCTACAAGAAATAAAAAAAATAACATTTACATGTGCCAAGGCAAAGGGAATATTTTTCCCACCACAACCAACCCATATAATCAAATTATGCAAAATCTCAAGTTGAAAATATGCCAAAATTTTAATTGAATAAACATTTGTCTTTAGAAATAATAACATATTACCGTTTTTGATTTGCAGAAAATGAAGATTTATAAAGATTTATCTTGTTGTACAAAAATGCACCAGTTTTTCACATTGAGAACGTCAACTGAAGAAAAAAAAGTATGGCGACCTGTCATCAAAATAGATAAAAATATTGAATTAAAAGAATTGAAATATTGCCATACGAATAAAAACCGTACCTTTACAATCTAAGCCAAAAATATTGGAAAAAGTTGGTGGGAAAAATATTACCTCTGCCTTATAAAGGGTTAAGACATTTAAAAGGTAAACCCCTGACATCCTGTTTTTCTTTGAAGGCAGTATCCTCCCTGTGGGCCTATATGAAACATTTTATTGGGGTGGGTTTTAAGTCTTTTCAAGATACTAAACTCTTACCTTTCCTCTTCACTTTCATTGACATAGTTTCTAAAACAACTGACATGACATTCAGCTGTTATTCTTTGTACTCTACCAGTTCTGCCCTCCTCTCTGCAACCTTTTCTCAATTTTATCCTCTTCAAATCTCGCATACCTTCAATCTTTTTATAAAATCTGCCCAAAACTTTAATATCCACTAACTCCCATTCCAATCCTAGGCGCCGTACTGTCCCATGTTCTTTATATATTTCTTCATATTCTTCTTTTAGTTTCGTCCTGATATGCTTTTCTACCCTTCCAAATACTCGGTCAGCTGGAAAAAAACTATGCCCTCTTACTGGGAATGTCATATGAATTTCTTTCACATTTTGAGGGGATTTATTTTAAAGCCAAAATATTAGCGCATGTACTATGTGGGAGTTTTTAATCTGTCCCCACATCCATCACAAAATCTCAATACTTTTTTGCCTTCTAAATCTAAAGAATCAATGTAGTTAAAAAAGGGCTGATCCTACCTCTATACATCATCTACCAGATTGGGTTTCTGTCCACTGATAAAACACAGGATGTCTGGAGTCCATTCCCACAAACCACAAATTGTAAAAACTTATTTGTCGTGCATAAAATGCCTCTTGGATTGATGATTACCTCGAACACCCAGTTCGAGGTAATGGTTGCACTTGCTGCAAATCAAAACAAAAGCTTCATTATCTTGGATTTTGCTCAATTTATAGAAAGCTTTACCACATAATAAATTTATTCTTTTTTGAATCATTAATATTCTCTTTTTGCCATTATTAGTTTCAGTCTTTATTTGATTTGATATTTTCATTTTTTTTATGTCTTTATTTTATTTTTTATGCAAGTACTAGATGTATCTATCTGATGCTGGAGACTTAAAACGTATGTTGAACTCATGCCTAAACACCTTTTGAAACATAGACCTTTTGACTTGTAAGTTAGCTGTAACTGAGTTATTGTATAGTCTCCTTATCTTTGCTTGGTTTAATTCACAAGACATAAACACGTTTTGTCTTGTTCCTGGAATAGTGGCTTTCAGTTGCTGCAATTTATTTATAAATTCTTTAAGTTTTTTTTTTTTTCTAAGCTATTGTGTGACTTCCTATCTCCACCTCTCTGTTCTTTTGGGGTCTTGCCTTCAAAAATATTTGTTGCAATGGTACGTAGTCTATCTTTTGTTATTGAAAATACTTTCAAAAATAAAGCTGGACACACTGGTCTAGGCTTTTTCATCTCATCCGTCAAGTACAATGTATTACTTTTTCGCCTTGCCTTTTCCCTTCTGGCACATTACTTTGTCTCCGACGTTCAAGTTCATACGGAGAAACCAATCGTGTTAAAAAAAAATCTTGCTGTAGGTCAGGTAGGTGACAGTGAACCACCTAAAGTTTGAACGAGATTTGTGTCAACCCTAGAACCTAGTCTTAGAAGTACGTTTTATATCTCAAACGATAGGTAATTTATCTGGCTTTAAAATTGCAACTATGGATTTAATTTTTTTATAATAGATTTAAGTATCTACACACGTTTTTTTTAAAATGGGATTTGGCTCACTGTGTACTGGGGGGTGTACACAGTGAACCTAGGGGTGGTACACAGTGAAGTTATCAGCCTTTCCTAGAAGCATATCTGCTCAGTGATACGAGAAATGTGAAATTAAAATGCAATTTTATTATAATTAGGTGTTTATATTTTCTTTGTTTTAGGTTTTAAGATAACACAGCTAAAGGCCCATTTAGATGGAGAGAGTTTCTCGACTCGAAGACACGATTATCGAAAGAACATTAAAAAAGTCTCTTCGTGTAAACATTCACGATTGTCGCCTTGCCCCTTGGGCGACAATTACCTCGCAATAGAATTTATCTGTCTCCGTGTAAACAGAACTACAAAGCGAGAATTGTATTTCGAGTTTTTGTGCCAGTCGCTACTATGAGTGCAGTGCGCGAGGGTGTTTTAATTATATCTGCTCTTTTAAGACAAGAATTAATGAAACGAAAACGGAAACAAAGATGTTGGGTGAAAAAATGGATAGCGAGAAGAAACACTTTTGGAGCATCTAATACTTTGTGTCTTGAATTACAATTGGAAGATGAAGAGACATTCAAAAATATGTTTCGAGTTACAAAAGCTCAATTTTCATATTTACTTCAAGAAATTGGACCGTCTATACAAAAAAAAAGATACAAATATGCGTCAAGCTATAGCTGCTCGTACAAAATTGGAAATAGCTTTAAAATTTCTGGCTACAGGAGATTCCTTTCAAACATTATCAGAAATATTTAGAGTACCTAGGTGTACCATAAGCTACTTTTTGGTTGAAGTTTTGCAAGCTATTTACACAACCTTGGAAGATTTTATTAAGGTATGTATCAATAAAAAACTATTTCACTTCAAAAATCTATATAATATCTACGAGTATCTATCTCCCTTTACCGCATGGATTTTTTTTTTTTTCAAAAAAATATATGTTACTTTATAGGCTTAGTATGACTCAAGAAAAATTTAAAAAAATAAAATACGTACTTTCAGGAAAGTTACAGTCAAAAAACCGTTAGTTCCAAATCTGGAACAACATGCAATACAGCATACGTAAATTTTGGTTCCAGATTCGGAAAAAAACATTATTTTATAAAGAATTTAATACAATATTTTAGACAGTATGAAATTGAGTAAAACAATTACGATCTTTGTTCAGGCACAAATAACATTTGCACTTTTGGCAATATATTTGGGATTTTTGCTTACATCCCAACATCTTACACCTTTGACGATCGGACTTCCACTCGGGCCAGTGGTTAAATCCATCCACTGCGACTTCGACTGGAGGCATATCTAGACGTCGACGTCTTTTTAATTTATTGATATTTTCAATGTCTTCGTTCAAAGGACGTCCTCTTTTACGTGTCGTAGGTGTAAAAACTCTTACATCTTCTTGCATTAAAATTTCCGCCAAAATTAATTTGAAGTCTAGTAAAGGCTAAAGTCTAATAAACTGGATCATCTTTCTGTTTCATACGTCGTCTCCATAATAACCAACTGTTAACACAGACGAGGTCAACGAAATGGAAAAATAGTCGGTGGTACCATTTCTTGCTCCTAATTTTTATTCTATAAAAGCCTAACATTGAATCAAGCAAATCCACGCCACCCATGTATTTATTATAGATTGATATAGACTTTGGGCAAGGAATATCAATTCTAGTCTTATCTTTCCTTACGAATCTATTGACTGTCGCCATTGGTTCTTTACCCAAGTAACAAAATTTGGTACTATAAAAGTCCTGAGAACGTTTTAGAACGTGCTAGTTAGTGTTCAAGATTAGTACTATAATGGTGTTGTAAACGTTTACAAAACCCCGAAATGGCCCTAGTTTTATCACTGATTTATTATAAAAACATTACATAAAGGCTCTTACGGTGATAAATCAGCTCTATAGTTGAAATGTAAAAGTGTCGAGAATCGCTTTTTAGTACTAAAATAGTGCTGTCTGCAACTTTTATATCACAAATTTGCACTATTAAAGTAACCAAAACATGTTTATAGTGCTATATTGCACCGTAAACGATTCCAGTGATCTTTATTATCACACTTGTTTGCAATTTTGTTCGTGTTGTGGTTTCGTCGTGAGCATAGACTATACACATAATATATTATACAGAGTCGTGAGTGTTCCCCAAGAAAATAAAATGAATCGGTAAGTTATTCTTTATGTCATTTGCCATGTTTGCTTAGCGTAATGATAAAAAAAATGTAACTCTGCCATAAATTGCACTTGCGAAAATAATTGTATCGATAAAATCATTATGCTGATTTAAAATTTGACGATGCGCCCTCATATTTTTTATGTTTTAATAAAATTTTAATTAATAATATAAGGACTTGTCCCGACTATGGCTGCTATAGTACATATTGACTCCAGCCGTGCTGCTAATGTGTTATCAAGGCAGAAAACAGCAGCCATCTTATTTTCACCACAAGCGAATTAGGGTTCGTTGTCCAAATGTAAAATAGTGTATTCAAAATACATTTATTTGTATGGAGTTACATTAAATGCACACGAACATAATTTGGAATATATATATGTACCTAGGAAACTTAAGTAGGTATAATTTTTTTAACTGTTAAAAAATATTATTTTTATTATGTATGTGCAACTATGGTAATAAATAATTCTCAGTTTTAACATACAGTTTTTGTTTTTTTTGGTCAGAATTATAACAGAAAATACACAACTTTAGGTATTTTCCAGTTTATCGCCCAATACAGTCACGAAATCTCCACGAATGTGTAGCTATAAATAATAGTTTCATTAAAAATAATGTTCCTGTGTGTGTCTATAATGCAACCTCTTAATTTATTTTGACTAAACTAAAAGTTCTAACTATCTCATCGCATGCGAGCAGACCCAATCATCCATCAGCCGCGCAAGAATGTCGGTTCTTTGATAAGTAAAACAGTTGCAGACTTAAAAGTCATATGGTCAACAGTCCATATTTTATGCCATTGAAACTTCATTTTATTATAATGCTGGAAGTAAATGTATATTTGCGTTTGTTTCAGTGAGTTACCTGCATAGTAACATACTAAAGTTTTAGAAATGGCATTTATAATGGACGTGGATTGTTTCCTGAGGAGATATGATTGTATACTCTTAAATTTTAATATACTTGAATGGCCGTGGCAAGAACACATTTTAAAATTGCACAAAATTGTATTGTGTGTGATTATCCTACTGACCCGCACTTACCAAATCATTTTGTGATGAATAAGAAGTATATAAATTACTTAATAGATTTAATTTTTTTCTGGTGCAAAGGTTGCTCGTGTTGGTGGATGGTCATAAATTGCCATCTCACAGATGGCAATTTATGACCATTACACTCCGGACGAGTGTTTTTGTCATGAATAAAAAGTACCTACTCCGAACTACATTCCTACCTATACCTACCTACTTCCCTAGTATATTCAAACTTTAAAGTTAACCTACCTCCTACTTGAATTCACTCAATGTAGGTAATTAATTACATCAAGTAAGTACAGATACAGGTACTTATAGTTTGTCTATTTACTTAAGTAGGTACCTATTTAATTTGTTTATTAATAAAAACCTTTGTGTAAGTTACAGAAAAGTAATTCCTTCCTTTCTATACCTTTCCTATTCTTAATTCAAATCCATTGCCACAGTTTGAATTCCCCGTTTTAGTACCTACCTACTGTGTTGCCTACATTTAGCTCCGAGCAACATAACAACGGTGAGTCCAAATACATGACATGTTATACCTAAAGGGTTATTTTAAAAAAAGTGGCGGAGCCGAAAACCTATGATCGATCGTATTCATGGATCCGAAGAACTACTTAAATTACTATACATGTCGTATACGTTTGAATGTATGCCTAAATGGCTGTTCGAACGCGCCGCGCCCGCACGTGGCTTTTGTTGTCAGTCACTCGCTGCGTTCGGACAGGAAACTACGCGCACTGAGCGAGAGAGACAACGCTATACCCTGTTCTGTCAACTGTGTGATCGGTTCATGAGAAAAAGGAACATTATTGGTAAAGTCCTGTTGTGGTACAAAAAAAATATTTTATGAACCATGTGCTATATTTTCTGGACCCGCTTGACCAGTATTTACATTTTGGGCATGAGCCTGTTGTATTTATTGTGTATATCGACTTTTCACCTTTTTTTTATAACTGCCACTCACTTTATACCGACGCAAAGATTTCAAATCCATTATTAAACCTTTAGCTACTTAAAGTTTTAAGCAGATCTGTCGACAGTGTGCCACCATTTATGAAATACTAGTGATATAATTGACACTGAAAATCTAGTATAGATCTAATTAGCCCTTTAATTATTGATTTTAGTACATTTATATTACGGTTTAGTCTCGTAGCGGTAACAAAAACTCACCAATAGAGCTATTTAGAATTTAAATTATTTAGCAACTGCACCAGGAGTCGCTATGTTGCTATTTAGTACTATAGAAGAGTGTTCATTACTTTTACATATCTACCCCATAGCGATGTTGAAGGAGCTCTTAAGAAGCTTACAGGTCACGTAATGGTTTTCCAAGGTACTTTTATAGTGCAGATTGATCCTGTAATAGTATTTTCGATACTGCTACAATACTACTACACTATACTATACACTGTAAAAGTTATTTTGACGTATTATTAGTGCAAAATAGATACATACAAGTGTCAGTAAGATCATCTATAGTACTAAATAGTACCATCATGGCTTTTTTCATATCTATTACAGTGCAACACTTTAAAGATTCTTTTGTATGGTCCTGTAAGCGTTTTAAGAGCTAACTTATAGAACTTAAATGCTCTTTAATCTTATAGAATCAAAACGCTCTGTTAAAAACCTTTATAGTACAAGCAGTCACAATGGTTACCATTATAGGGTTAATATATCACTGTTTGGTGATAAAATGCCTTGGTTATAGAAGCTTTTGCTACTTGGGTACCGACGTAAGATGAACATAAACTAACTACCTTGTTGTCGACCCAAGTAGTAACCGATAATTGGACGTCATCTACGACTGTAGATTTCTCCACACAATAGCCACGTTCACGTTTCATCAAGGCTTTTTTCTGCAAATCAAGACCTGGTGCTCTGTTCAGCTGTATAGTCCCTAACGGAAGGAAACCTTTTTGATGTAAAGTAGCCATTAGTGGCAAACTTGTGTACCAGTTATCCACAAATATTTTGTAATTTAAATTACTTGGAACGGTCTGCAACAACCTTTGAACAATATTTCCCGGTACTCCTAGATCTGAACAATTTTCTGGTGGCCCAGAATGCTTTCCCGAGAACACTTCGAAGTCATAACTAAATCCACTAAAGTCAAAGTCAAAGTCAAATAATTTATTTCAATTAGGCACAAAAAAGGCACTTTTGAACGTCAAACTTTACAAAAAATAATAAAACTGATTCTAGTCGCCCATTCCAAAAGGTAGTTTTCGTATGGAGAAGAATGGGCAAGAAACTCCACCGTTACTCTTTAAAAAAAAATCATTATATCTTGTATACACTTATTATATAATTATATGTGAAGACAATGCACCTAGAATAAGATTACTATACCACGATAGGTAAAAAGAATGAAAAATGAAGGAATGACATAATTATGTGATAGATGCATGGTGCTCACATACTTACAAACATTGTAAAATTATACTATATTTCTAACATTATAATAAGTAATACTAATAATAATAAGTCAGTGTGTGAGTTCAAATAATCACAAAAATAAAATAAAATAAATGTTTAAAAAAATAATAATTATACAATTAAATTAGCAACCAGTTCGATTTTGTCTAGATTCTGAATTGTCCTATGGAGCAGGACCAGCATGTTTCCAAGCATTTTTATCTTGGATATAATCCTCTAATTTGTAATATGCTTGTTTACAAAGTGTACTTTTTATATGATTTTTAAATTTTCTTTCATTTAATTCTAATATATCACAAGGTATTCTGTTGTAACATTTAACACAGTACCCCATAAAAGATGTATTTACTTTAGATAGTCTGAAAAATGGTTGATCTATTTTATCTTTATTTCTAGTATTAAAATTATGTCTATCACTTATTTTATTAAAAAGATGTAGATTTTTTCTCACATACATAATATTTGAATAAATGAATTGGCAAGGTACTGTCATAGAGATACTAGATCCGCTCAACACGTAGTTCAAGTAACCCCACTTATGTGGTTTTTTGGCATTGTACTGTCTTATTCCTGATGTACGAGCTTTAGTAGGGATCATTTGCTCATCAATAGCTAAATATTCTTCTTTCAGAACTTTTAAAAGCCTATCGCGTAATATATTTAAGAATGGGCGTATTTTCTGAAGCTTGTCATAATTGGGATCATCAGGCTTTCGCTCTTTATTTTTGTCAAAAAAATGTAAAAATCTTTTTACCTGTTCGAATTTATTGCATCATTAGTCATTACGGATGCCACCTTTTCAATAAATGTCCCGTCTTTCCAATAATGACGCGTGGTAGGAAGATGTACTACTGACGTATAAATTAAAATTCCAATAAATTTCCGGATGTCTTCATGGGTCACTTCAGTCGAATTTTCTGGTGCAATTTGAGTTGCATATATGAAGGCACAGGATCAGATATATTGTAAAATAAAAGAGGTTCTTTAAATAATAAGAATTTAGATTTTCTTATAAATTATTTAATCAATTAATTTTACACGAAACTACACTTAATCAGTTTCAAGACACAAATAGCCATGACACCCAGTAATAGCTTAGTTTACACAAAATAGTAACAATGTACAGAGAGGCAGAGTAACAATAATTGAAAGCAATACAACCTGTGCACCGGGCAACGCCTGAAGGTTGAATGCCATTTCGTGGTATGTCGCGACGCCCCCGCCAGGGGGCGTGGCGAGCGAGGTCAGGTCTTCGCCCCTCGCCCGCGGAGGCATACAGTGGCCCGCTGCTACGGGCCCTCTCACTCTAGTCGGCCTAAGTGCGGCCTGTAGCATTTGGCGTAGCTAGCTACGCCTGTGTGAATGGTTGCTATGAATATTTCTGTAGGCGCGTCGCGACGCTATTTCACATAGCGCCGCTTGCTTCACGACACCACGGCGGTCAGTCCCCATCAGGTGAGACCTCCAGTTACCTGGAGGAGGCCCGATGAAGACGACCAGCGACAGTGATGCCGACTCGACGCACCTACAGGTAGATATGTAGTTTACCCTCGCCCCGCTTACAGATCTAGCCGTTTACGGATTGAGGGATAAACAGTCGTGTTTGTGTGAGCGGCTTGTGTTGTTGTGTAACACCGCTCAGTGTCAACGTGCGTCGCGGCCCGCGTCGCGCCTGCACGTGTTATGTTGGATGCATGTGTAGTTAAGGTTGTCTGTATTTAGTTACGTGATATGCCTATATTAACTTAGAACACACCACGCAACAGATGTATGTGTACATCTGTAGAGTCTTATTATTTCGAGTAAGCTGCGTGTAACCTGGGTGCGGCTTACTCGAGGCGTCATATCCGGTGCGATGGGGTCAGTTGTCCGCTACCAGGTCGCGGGGCAGGGGTCTCGCGTCAGGTGGACGCGCGTGCAATGGCGCTATCTGCTTGACATGGGGCCAGGCAGAAGCGTCGGCACGCGCGAACATTACCTTCGCGAGTCGCCCTACAAACTCGTCCAGGCTCTCAATCCCGAGGTCCCGGTGGAGTACGTCGTTCCTCACGAAGCGAGGAGCGTCAACAATGGTCCACAGCGCAAGGTTTTGTTGCGCGCGGAGCGTCTTGCGGCTCGACTCCTTCGTCAGGGCGAACCACGCTGGGGCGGCGTACGTCAAGATTGGGCGTATGTACGTTTTGTACACGCCCAACTTGACGCGCGCCGGGATGCGGGATGAGAGCACAGGTTTAAGGAGGTTGCGGGCGACCCTACCCTGCGCGGCGACCTTGCGGACATGGGGCCCCATCGTGAGGCGGCGGTCGATGGTCACACCCAGGTACTTGGCCCGGGGCGACCAATCGACGTCGACCCCATGTAGTTTCAGGGGTGGCGGGACGGGCGAGTATCCGACGACCATCGCCTGCGTCTTACCCACGTTCACCGATAGCCGCCACTTCGACAGCCACTCGGGAAGCAGATCGAGGGCGCGCTGCATTTTGAGCGCCGCGTGCTTCGCATTGAGCGAAGTGGTGATGTACGCGGCGTCATCAGCATACAGCGCGAGCGTCGTCTCTGTCGTGGTGGGGATATCGTCGGTGTAACGCGTGTAACACGCAGGCGACACGCAACTGCCCTGCGGCACACCTGCCAGCACTGGGCGAGCGCCGGATAGCGCCCCGTCGACCACCACCCTGAAGGATCTGTTGGACAGAAAGGATGCAACCACCTTTACAACGCGACGGGGCGCGTCGGAGGTGGCGAGTTTATAGATCAGACCGTCGTGCCACACACGGTCGAAGGCCTTCTCCATGTCGAGGAATACTGCCACCGAGCATTCCTTCTTATCTAAAGCTGTCGTCAGGTGGTGCAGTACCCTCGACAGCTGAAGCGTCGTGCTGTGCTCCGCCCTGAACCCAAATTGCTCGGGGCGTGGGGCGATGTGTTGAGTGAGGTGTCGCAGCAGGAGTACTTCGAACACCTTGGAGACTGTCGGCAGCAGAGTTATAGGCCGATAGCTCTCCGGCTTCGCTGTGTTCTTTCCCGCCTTGGGCAGCATAATGACGCGCCCCTCCTTCCACGAGGTGGGAAAGACCCCCGTGCGCAGTATCGCCGTGAACAGGCGCGCCAGCGTCGCTACTGCACGGAACGGCAGGTGGCGCAGCGCTGTGTTGGTGATACCGTCAGCACCGGGGGCCTTTCTGGGCTTCGTTCTTAGGATGGCGCGTCTAACTGCGCCAGGCGAGAAGAAGATAGGGTTCTCCTCGGGAGCTACCGGCTGTGCGAAGTAGTCTCCTAGGTGTTGCTCGACCGCTGCGACATGCTCGACGTCGTCGGTCGGGTTAGGGCGGAACTGACGCTCCAGGTGCTCGGCGAAGACCTCCGCCCGGTCCTCTGCTACATACTTAAGCGCCCCGTCGCTGTTAAGTAGAGGGCGCACCGGGGCTGGGGTATTCGACAGCTGGCGGCAAAGACGGTGTACAGACGGCCAGCTGTCGACAGCGGCGTCTATTCTCTCTTCCCAGCCCGCGGCGGCGTGGGCCGATAACTCGGCCTTGACCTTCTCCGCGAGACGGTTGAGCTCTCTCTTCATGGTCGGGCATCTAGTCTGTTGCCACTGCTTGCGAAGGCGCCTTTTCGCGGCAACCATCGCGCTGATACGTGCCGGTAGGGGCGGCAGTAGCCCTCTCCCCTCCGGTTGTATCGTCGTAGCCGCTTCTAAGGCGCTCTGGATGCAAGCAGTGACGTCATCCGCCGCTTGTTCCACGTCCGCGGAGGAAACTATGGGCCGAGTCGGCGTGGTGGTATGCATCCTTTCTGTGAACATAGTCCAGTCCGTTGATCGGCGTGGCGCTAATGGTTTCAGTCGGGTCGGCTGCTCCGCTAGGACGACGAGTACCGGTTGGTGGTCCGACTGTAGCTCGTCGTCTATCACATGTTGCGTGATCTGGCGGTGCAGCCCTCGGTGGACTACGATGTCCAGGACGTCCGGCGTGTATGCCGCCGGGTCCGGGTAATGGGTGGGCGTCACCGGGCCGGACACCGTAAACCCGAAGGCTTCCGCGTCCGCGAAGAGTCGCCGGCCGTCGCTGTTTGTTTGAGCTGAGTTCCACGCCGGGTGCTTACTGTTAAGGTCGCCGGCAAGGATGGTAGCGTTGCCATGCGTGCTAAGTAGCGCCTCAGCCATGACAAGGCGAGACGCGGGCGGCTTGTAGCACGCATAGATGTTAATGTCCTCGCCGGCGACATGCAGCTGTACACCCAGGGCGTAGAAGCTGGACAGCGACGGCAAGGGGAGCTCCTGGTGGACGACTCTTCGCCTCACTAGTACCGCCAGACCACGGTAGCGGGCGTGATGAGCCGACCTTTCGTCCTTGCGGTAGACGTGATAACCCGGGAACCTGACCCTATCTTCGGTTCCCAGGTGCGTCTCACTGATTAGCGCCACGTCGATGTCTTGTTCCCGAAGGAGGTGGCGGAGGGGGGCGACCTTATCCCTAAGGCCGCGGGCATTCCAATGTACAATCCTCAACGGCCTAGCCATCACAGAGCGACAGCAACGTGGCCAGACCGTCGAGGATGACCGCCTCAATATCTCGGCCCTGCCTTATAGCTCTGATAAGGTCCATCAGAAGCTTTATCGCGCAGGTTGTGAATTCCTTATTAGTCGTCGCGCTTTGCGCGGTAGGGGCGACACCACTCGCCGCCGCAGGGAAGCTTCCCTTTGCCGCGATTGGCCGTTGTGCCATCATGGCGTCGGCGGCGACGGTGGTGGTGCCTTGCGGCTTTTGGGCGAACCTACTAGCTGTAGTTCCTACGTTCCGCCGCTGCGTCGTTTTGTCGCTACTAGTAGGTTCGTCCACTAGCGCGTGCGCCGTCCGTCGGTCGACAACCTGCGCGATGGAGGCAGGGCCGGCCTCAGGGATGGCTTCTGTCTCTTCCTGTGTCGCCGGGGGGGTGGTTTTCTTCCTCCCCCTCCCCCCCCTCTTCTTCTTCCTCCGCTTAGAGGAGGCGGAGGCTTGGCCTCTTTGTGTGGGCTCGTTGGCCGCCGCCATCAGCGTCGGTCCATCGGCCTCCACGATGGCCACTGTTTGTGGCCCGGCCGCTACTCTGTGTGTAGCCGTAATGGCGGCGGTCCCCGCTCGCTTGTTCCGAGTTTCCTTCGTGAACACGGGGCACTTGATGAAGCTCGCGGGGTGCGGGCCACCGCAGTTAACGCATGTGGCCGGCTCCTCCCGCGGGCGTGGGCAGTCTCGTGCCGCGTGCTCACCCCCGCATCGCACACAAGCGAGCGGTCGGTGGCACTGGTGCGAGCTGTGCCGGAAGCGCTGGCACCGGTGACACTGCGCCGGCCCACGCTTTCCACGCCAAGCCTCGATCTTGACACCACGCATGTACATGAACACGGTGGTGTCATAGATCTCTCTGACGTCCGGGGTTTTCCTTAGTATTGCGTGAAACACGCAACCGGGTCGTCCTTGTGCGCCCTTTATGTGGCGCACATACTCCGGTTGGTATCCCAACGCCCGGAGTTCCTCCTCTATCTCCTTCGGGTCCGTATCCGCCGGTAGGCCCCTGATGGCGACTTTGAGGTTGCGGTCCGCTGGTAGTGAGTACGCGAACCACGACACGCCTGCACTCTTTTCCAGGCCAGTCAAATAGCGCTGGACCAGCCGATACTCGTCTTCGGTATCCGGGGTGAATCTCACCCCGGTCCCGTACGGACGAGCATTCGGGGGCCGGCCCAGCTGCGCGTGAATGGCCCGGAAGTGCGAGGCCCAGTTCGGCAGCGTCTCCACTACCAGCGGAGGGTACCTCAGCTTCTTTCTGTTCTTCCCCTTCTGCTGCTGCGACGTAGTCGGCGCCGAGGACGAGGCGCCGGCGGCGGGGGCAGGGGGGGGAATATTAGTGCCAGGGGGGGGGGGGGCGAGTTGGTGGGTCTCGCCCCTGTGTGTGTCGGTGCGGACGCCGGAGGTGTCGGCGACCGCGGTGGTGTGCGGCGGGCCGCGCCGGCGAAGGTAGGCGACATTGGCGTACCCCGACCCCGCGTCGCGCTTTCGCGCTGTGGACGCGGCGGGTCGAGGCAGTACCGCTTCGCCTCCTCCGACGCGGCCTCGCCGGAGCTTCTTCTCCGCCGCTGGGGTCTGGCCTCGAGCTCAAACTCGAAGTTAAACCCCAGCGATGGTGTAGGCGACGCCGGCGACATCAGTGCGGCGGCGGCGGTCGTGCCGCCCACGGTGGACCGCGATCCGGGTCGTGAGGTCATGTCCGGGGACATGTCTCCACGATCGGACGCGGCCGAGCCCACGGACGCCAGCGACATGCTCGACCCAGCACGGGAGGAGCATGCCGACAGCATCGCGGGCGAGTCGCAGGCGGACATCCGGGGTGGCGCCGGCGAAGCGGGCGTCTGCGTCGTTGTAGGTGCCTGTAACGTTGGCCGGCACTTGCTGGCCGCTCCCGCTCAGCCATCACCGGCCCCGCCAGCGAGCGGCGGGGGTCGGGAACGGCGGTGCGCGGAGCGGGCACAGCTTGGGCTGCCTTTCGCGTCGCGCCGGTAGAGGGCGCGGGCGGCGAGATGAACCGCGGCGGTGGAGCAGCGGCGCATGTTGGGGGCACGCGGGCCCGTGCGGACGACACGGGGGTACGCGGCGGCGGGAGCGCGGGGTAGGCGGCGCGGGGCGCGGTAGTACGCGCGGCGGGCGCGGAAGGACGCGCAGCGGGCGCGGTTGGTGGCGCGGGCGCAGCAGCACGCGTCGACGTCGACGGTGCGCGCGCTTGCGGTGCGCGGCTGGGGTTCGCGGCCGGCCCCGGGGCCTGGATCGGCACCGGGCGGAACGCGGCGGGACGGACGGCTACCGCATGCGGCCGGCTCGACGACGGCGTTGGCGCAACGCGCGCAGGCGCCGATGTCGTCGGTGGGCCGGCGGGCACAGCGGCAGGGGTCCCCCCCCCCGGTTCCTCTTCCGGTCGCGTCTTCTTCGTCGTCTTCCTCTTCTGGGCTCCGGCCAGTGATGCACCGGACGCCGCATCGCCTATATTAGGCAGAGACGACGCCCGATCCAGCACTGGACGGTCCTCCGGAGACCCGGCATCGCGGCCCAGCGAGCCGCGCGTGCCGGGTTTCGGCATCTTAAGTGGGCGTGGGCCTCCGCGACCGCTGCGGTGATTTCTCACCGGGCAGCACATTGCCACTACCATTTCCAATTGGTCGTCGCGACGCCCCCGCAAGGGGGCGTGGCGAGCGGGGTCGGAGCGTCGCCCCTCGCCCGCGGAGGCCATACGGCGGCCCGCCACTGCGGGTCCTCTCTATGGGGCGGCCTAATGCGGCCTAGGTACTTGACGCAGCAAAGCTGCGTCTGTGTAATGGTTGCTATGAATATTTCTGTAGGCGCGCCACGACGCTATACCATATAGCGTCGTTTTCTTCACGACACCACGGCGGTCAGTCCCCATCAGGTGAGACCTCCAGTTACCTGGAGGAGGCCCGATGAAGACGACCAGCGACAGTGGTGCCGGCTCGACGCACCTACAGGTAGATATGTAGTTTTCCCTCGCCCCGCTTACAGATCTAGCCGTTTACGGATTGAGGGATAAACAGTCATGTATGTACGAGCGGTTTGTGTTGTAGTGTAACACCGCTCGGCGTCTACGTGCGTCGCGACGCTTAGCGTCGCGGTCGCACGTGTTGTGTATAGATGCATGTGTAGTTGTGGCTGTCTGTGTTTAGTTACGCGACGTGCCTATATTAACCTAGAACACGCCGCGCAACAGATGTATGTGTACATCTGTAGAGTCTTATTATTTCGAGTGAGCTGCGTGTTACCTGGGTGCGGCTCACTCGAGGCGTCAATCCGGTGGATGGGGTCAGTCGTCCGCTACCAGGTCGCGGGGCAGGGGTCTCGCGTCAGGTGGGCGCGCGTGCAATGGCGCTATCTGCCTGACATGGGGCCAGGCAGAGGCGTCGGCACGCGCGAACATCACCGTCGCGAGACGCTTCACAAACTCATCCAGGCTCTCGATCCCGAGATCCCGATGTAGGACATCGTTCCTCACGAAACGAGGAGCGGCTACGATGGTCCGCAACGCATGGTTTTGTTGCGTGCGGAGCTGCTTCTTGCTCGACTCGCTCGTGAGGGCGAACCAAGCGGGCGCGGCGTACGTCAAGACTGGGCGTATGTACATCTTGTACACGCTCAGCTTGACGCGCGCCGGGATTCGGGATTGGAGCACTGGTCTGAGCAGGTGACGGGCGACCCCGCCCTGCGCGGCGACCTTGCGGACGTGTGGCCCCATCGTGAGGCGGCGGTCGATGGTCACACCCAAGTACTTGACCTGGGGCGACCAATCGACGGCGGCTCCTTGTAGCTTCAAGGGTGGTGGGAGGGGCGCATACCCAGTGAGCAGCGCCTGCGTCTTACCCACGTTAACCGAGAGCCGCCATTTTGACAGCCACTCGGGGAGCAGGTCGAGGGCGCGCTGCATTTTGACCGCCGCGTACTTCGCATTTAGCGAGGTAGTAATGTACGCGGCGTCGTCGGCATACAGCGCGAGCGTCGCCTCGGGAGTGGTGGGGATGTCGTCGGTGTAACGTGAGTAACACGCCGGCGAGATGCAGCTGCCCTGTGGCACGCCAGCCATCACCGGGCGGGCGCTGGATAGCGCCCCTTCGACCACCACCTTGAAGGTCCTGTGGGACAGAAAAGAGGAGACCACCTTTACAACGCGACGGGGCGCGTCGGACGTGGCCAACTTATGTATGAGGCCCTCGTGCCATACACGGTCGAAGGCCTTCTCCATGTCAAGGAATACTGCCACCGAGTACTCCTTCTTCTCTAGCGCAGAAGTCAGTAGGTGCAGTACCCTTGACAACTGAAGCGTCGTGCTATGCTCCGCCCTGAACCCGAATTGCTCTGGGCGCGGCGCGATGTGAGGTTGGAGGTGTCGCAGCAGGAGTGCTTCAAACACCTTGGAGACTGTCGGCAGCAGCGTTATAGGCCGATAGCTCTCCGGCTTCGCTGTATTCTTCCCCGCCTTGGGCAGCATTATGACGCGCCCCTCCTTCCACGGGGTGGGAAAGACCCCCGTGCGCAGTATCGCCGTGTACAGGCGCGCCAGTGCCGCTACCGTACGGAACGGCAAGTGGCGCAGCGCTGCGTTGGTGATACCGTCAGCACCGGGGGCCTTCCTGGGCTTCGTCCTTAGGATGGCGCGTCTAACTGCGCCCGGCGAGAAGAATACAGGGTCCTCCTCGGGAGCTATCGGCGATGCGAAGTAGTCTCCTAGGTGTTTCTCGACTGCTGCGACATGCTCGATGTCGGCGGTCGGGTTAGGGCGGAACTGACGCTCCAGGTGCTCGGCGAAGACCTCCGCCCGGTCCTCCGCTACATACTTGAGCGCCCCGTCGCTGTTGAGCAGAGGGCGCACCGGGGCTGGGGTCTTCGATAGCTGGCGGCACAGTTTGTGTACAGACGGCCAACTATCAATAGTGGCGTCTATTCTCTCCTCCCAGCCCGCGGCGGTATGGGCCGTAAGCTCGGCCTTTACCTTCTCCGCGAGACGGTTCAATTTGGCCCTCAGGGTGGGGCATCTATGTTGTTGCCACTGCTTGCGAAAACGCCTCTTCGCGGCGATGAGTGCTGTCAGACGCGCCGGCAAGGGGGGCAATGGTCCTCCCCCCTGCGGCAGCGTCGTCGTCGCCGCTTCCAAGGCGCTCTGTATGCAAGCAGTGACGTCATCCGCCGCTTGCTCTACGTCCGCGGAGGAAACAATAGGCCGAGCTGGCGTGGTGGTCTCCATCTTCTCTGTGAAGGCATCCCAGTCAATACGTCGACGTGGCGCTACAGGTTTCAGTCGGGTCGGCATGCCCGATAGGACGACGAGTACAGGTTGGTGGTCCGACTGTAACTCGTCGTCGATCACTTGCTGAGTGATCTGGCAGTGTAGCCCTCTGTGTACTGCGATGTCCAGCACATCAGGCATGTACCTCACTACGTCTGGGTAGTGGGTAGGCGTCTCGGGGCCGGACACCGAGTACCCGAAGGCTTCCGCGTCCGCGAAGAGCCGTCTCCCCTCGGTGTTCGCCCGCATAGAGTTCCACGCCGGGTGCTTGCAATTAAGGTCGCCGGCAAGGATGACTGCGTTGTCGCTATGCGTGCCAATTAGCGCCCGCATCTCAGCCATAACAAGGCGGGACGCGGGCGGCTTGTAGCACGCATAGATGCTGATGTCCTCGCCGGCAACGTGTAGTTGCACACCCAGCGCGTAAAAACTGCTGAGCGACGGCAAGGGGAGCTCCTGATGGACGACTCTCCGCCTCACAAGTACCGCCAGACCACGGTATCGGGCATCCAGAGCCGACTTCTCATCCTTCCGGTAGACATGGTAACCCGGGAACCTGGCCCTGTCTTCGGCTCCCAGGTGCGTCTCGCTGATTAGCGCCACGTCGATGTCTTGATCCCGAAGGAGATGGCGGAGGGGGGCGACCTTATCCCTAAGGCCGCGGGCATTCCAGTGTACGATCCTTAACGGTCTAGCCATCACAAAGTGACAGCAATGTGGCCAGACCGTCAAGGATGACCGCCTCTATGTCTCGGCCCTGCCTTATGGCTCTGATGAGATCCATCAAGAGCTTTATCGCGCAGGTTGTGAACTCACGGTTATGTTGCGCGCTATTTGGCGCGATAGGGGCGACGCCATGCGTCACCGCTGGGAAGTTTTCCCTCGCGGCGATTGGCCGCTGTGCCATCATGGCGTCGGTGGCGACGGTGGTGGTGCCACGCGGCTTTTGGGCGAACCTACTAGTTCCCGCATTCCGCCGCTGCGCCATCTTGTCGCTGTTGCTAGTAGGTTCGTCCACTAGTGTCGTCGTCGTCGTGTGCGCCGTCCGTGAGTCGGCAACCTGCGCAACTGGGGCAGGGCCGGCCTTAGGGATGATGGCGTCTTCCTTGTCTTGCTGCGTCGCCGGGGGGGTGGTTTTCTTCCTACCCTTCCCCCCCCTTTTCTTCTTCCTCCGCTTTGAGGAGGAGGAGGCTTGGTCCCTGGGTGTGGGCTCATTAGCCGCCGCCATCAGCGTCGGCCCTTGGGCCTCTATAACATTCATTTGTTCTTGCGGCCTCGCCGCTTGCGTCCGGTTTGTGGCCGTGATGGCGACGGTCCCCGCTCGCTTGTTCTTGATTTCCCTCTCAAAAACGGGGCACTTGATGTTGCTCGCGGGGTGCGGGCCACCGCAATTGACGCAGGTGGCCGGCTCTTCCCGCGGGCGCGGGCAATCTCGTGCCGCGTGCTCGCCCCCGCATCGCACGCAAGCGAGCGGTCGGTGGCACTGGTGCGAGCTGTGCCTGAATCGCTGGCACCGGTGGCACTGTGCGGGCCCACGCTTCCCACGCCAAGCCTCGATCTTGACACCCCGCATATACATAAACACGGTGGTGTCGAAGATCGTCCTGACGTCCGGGGTCTTCTTTAGAATTGCGTGGAACACGCAACCGGGTCGTCCTTGTGCGCCCTTTATGTGGCGCACATACTCCGGCTGGTATCCCATCACCCGGAGTTCCTCCTCAATCTCCTTCGGGTCCGTATCCGCCGGTAGGCCCCTGATGGCGATCTTCATGTTCCTGTCCGCTGGCAGTGAGTACGCGAACCAGGACACACCCGCACTCTTCTCCAGGCCAGTCAGGTAGCGCTGGACCACCCGGTACTCATCCTCGGTGTCCGGGGTGAATCTCACCCCGGTCCCGTACGGACGAGCACTTGGGGGCCGGCCCAGCTGCGCATGGATGGCCCGGAAATGCGAGGCCCAGTTCGGTAGCGTCTCCACCACCAGCGGAGGGAACCTCAGCTTCTTGTTTGTTTTCCCCTTCTGCTGCTGCTTCGTAGACGGCGCCGAGGACGAGGCGCCGGCGGCGGCGGCAGGGGGGGGAATGTCTGTGTCAGGGGCTGGGGGCGAGTTTGTGAGTCTCGCCCCGGGGATAGTTGATGTGGCCGGCGGTGTCGGCGAACGCGGTGGTGTGCGGCGGGCCGCGTCGGCAAAGGTAGGCGACGTCGGTGCACCCCGACCCCGCGTCGCGCTTTCGCGCTGTGGACGCGGCGGGTCGAGGCAGTAACGCTTCGCCTCCTCCGACGCGGCCTCGCCGGAGCTTCTTCTTCTTCGCTGGGGTCTGGCCTCGAGCTCAAACTCAAAGCTGAACCCCAGCGAAGGTGTCGGTGACGCCGGCGACATGAGTGCGGCGGCGGCGGGTGTGCCGCCCGCGAAGGGCCGCGATCCGGGTCGTGAGGTCATGTCCGGGGACATGTCTCCACGACCGGACGCGGCCGAGCCCACGGACGCCAGCGACATGCTCGACCCAGCGCGGGAGGAGCATGCCGACAGCATCGCGGGCGAGTCGCAGGCGGACAGGCGGGGTGGCGCCGGCGAAGCAGGCGCCTGCGTCGTGGTGCGTGCCGGCCTGTGTCGTTGGCCGACACTTGCTGGCCGCTCCTGCTCAGCCATCACCGGCCCCGCCAGCGAGCGGCGGGGGTCGGGAGCGGCGGTGCGCGGAGCGGACACAGCTTGGGCCGTCTTTTTGATCGCGCCGGTAGAGGGCGCGGGCGGCGAGGCGAACCGCGGCGGCGGAGCAGCGGTGCGCACTGGGGGCGCGTGTGCCCGTGTAGTTATCACGGGGGTACGCGGCGTTGGAAGCGCGGGGTAGGCGGCGCGGGGCGCGACGGTGCGCGCAGTGGGCGCGGTTGGGAGCGCGGGCGCGGTTGTACGCGCGGATGGCTGCGTTGCGCGCGCTTGTGGTGCGCGGCTGGGGTTCGCGGCCGGCCCCGGGGCCTGAATCGGCACCGGACGGAACGCGGCGGGACGGACGGCTACTGTGTGCGGCCGGCTCGACGACGGCGTTGGCGCAACGCGCGCAGGCGCCGATGTCGTCGGTGGGCCGGCGGGCACCGCGGCAGGGGTCCCCCCCTCCGACTCCCCTTCCGGTCGCGTCGTCTTCTTCTTCTTTATCTTCTTGGGGGGTCCGGCCAGTGGTGCACCGGACTCCGCATCGCCAATATTTGGCATCGACGTCGCCCGGTCCAGCACTGGGCGGTCCTCCGTAGACCCGGCATCGCGGCCGAGCGAGCCGCGCGTGCCGGGTTTCGGCATGTTAAAAACTTGGGCGTGGGCCTCCGCGACCGCTGCGGTGATTGCTCACCGAGCAGCACGGGGCGGCTCCCTCTGTGCCTGCACAGGTACCCGACGGTGTCCTGGGGGCCAATTCTCGATTTTAGAGATGGTGT